>OU342692.1:10002500-15002500 GCA_910589285.2 Mythimna ferrago | reverse complement strand
CCGCCCTTAATCAAATTGACAGTTAGAGTAGATATGTAATTTCTTGATATTACTCGTATATTAGGTATCTCCTTTTGACTTTTTTCTTTCCGTTGTCCTGGCATTTGATTTCTTCCCGTTTTCTTGGCATCTGACCAGAGTAGAGTGGAGGAAGTTTTCTTTAAAACAACTTAGATTAAGGTTGCCTATGTTTCCATATTGTTACTGTTTTCAGAAAGTTTTTTCAAGAAGTTTCTCTTCAACGTTTTTAAACTGGTGTTCTGGATTATTTTATCCTCCTACGTGTCCGCGATGAGCCGAAAGTGTGTGCTATAAATAGTACATCCGCTACATAGTAACATTTTTATGACATGACACATAGTCCGCAAAATAATAAACTGTCAGTACGTGGTCTGCTTTCCTCTTGTTTATGTTTCTAAAAGAATTTGTTGGTCCGAAATTTTATTTTATTTTAGAAGAAGAATGGAGTTTGTGACGATTCGGACACAATATATTTGGACACAGTGTCCGAATCGACACATTTTATTTTCAATATTTTTTTACTAACGTTCCGGACATCACTAGAATTTGAAGCTGTTTAGTTTAATCGATATGAAAAAAATATATAATGAAGAAAACTACCCGAAGTTGCTGCCTTAAATCTACCCAAAAATAGTTTTAATAACACTTTTTATCCCTATCTACATTTATATAATCCTAACTAATATTATAAATGTGAAAGTGTGGATGTTTGGATGTTTGTTACTTAATCACGCAAAAACGGCTGAATGGATTTGGATGAAATTTGGCATGTATATAGCCTTTGACATGGAAAAGAACATAGGCTACCTTTTATCCCGATTCCTTAAGTACCTAATGCCACGCGGGCGAAGCCGCGGGCAAAAGCTAGTAAATAATAATAATAATATTCCACAACTATCACACAACGCCGTCTAGTCTCAAGCTAAGCAGAGCTTGTGTTATGAGTACTAGACAACTGATAAACATACTTATATATTTCTAAATATATACATATTATAGATAAATTACACCCAGACACAGAACAAATGATCATGCTCATCACACAAATATTTGTTCTGGGTGGGAATCCGGCATAGCAGTCAGGCCCACTAACCACTAGACCAACAGGCCATTAAAGTTTGTTTTTTGTTTGTTTGTAGGAGGTAATCTCTGAAAGTGCTGGTCCGATTGCTAAAATTTTTTCACCAATAGTGTTGCGAGCAAAAGCTCGTGTATTATATTTTAAAACTTTTTATCCGACTGTACAGTAAACAGTGTATGTCCGAATCGTCGATGAAAAAAATTATTGAAATAAAAATGGGTCTATTCGGACACACAGTGTCCGAATATATTGTGTCCAAATCGACAGGTACTTGAAAAATGTTGTATGGCGATTGTTTCGTATCGAAGAAATGAGTGCAGCTTGGTCCGGTTCGCTTGGAAGTTACTGCGAATATTTTACAATTCAACGGCGACGCTTTATTTCTTGTTGCACGGATAACGCGCTGTTGGCGCTGCGCTAACAAATGTATATACAATCAAAAGATTGTTAGATAGAAAACTCTTTATCTATGTACTTACTACAATAAATAGGAAAAAAATTGTGTTGGATGAACCAATGGACCGATTCAGAAAATTCTTCAGTAGAATGTCACTTCATCACTGACTGACATAGGCTATTATAGTTTTTACGTTTACGCGGACAAAGCCGCTGGTAAAATAAAAATGGTGGAACAGAGTGTAAAGTCCCGCGAACCTCAATTGAAAAGGGAGAATCCTCCAACCAGACGGGTGTTGTGTCTGGACTGGGCTACAGTCCGATAGTTGATTTCGGACTGTTGTTTATGTTGATCGCACTGAGAACTCTGATATCGCAATGCAGGATAAATTCCTATGTGGCGATATAGATGTCGCTATAGTTTCATTAGGTGGCACGATGGTATACTGTATTTTCATTTATACACTCCTATTTTTTAATTAGTACAAAAAAGGTGGGTTTCTATCCGTACCGGCTACTGATCATATTTTTGAAGTCAGTAAGTAAGTAAGTTAAGTAAAAAAACAAAATCCCAAAATTGTCCATGATTTGTCATAACACTACGTGCAGTGTTTTTCCATTTTGATCGTTCATTCATTCAAACCCAGAGCCTTTACAGTGTTTCCATAAATTGAGTGACATTTTGGGATATAAACAAATGCTAATAACTTAGCTGTTTATGAATATTATTTATTGAGACTTTATTTAAATAATAACAAGACCATTTCTAATAAGCCCTTTAAGTATGTGTACCAATTAAAAATTAGTAGTGTATACATTATTTTGTAAACAAATACTATATTAAATTGTCGATTTCTGAGACCAATCACTATAACGCGTACATCGAAAGACTCGAACAATTTGGCTGCAGCAGACTTCCCGTCCGTTTATAAATTTAGGTGTCTTCAAGGCTAGTGTGAATAAGCCTTTAATTGACTTTTTAATTACTTTAAGTGATTCGCCATCATTAATTGCACCACTGCTTACCATCTGGTGGGATCGCAGTCAAGCTTATATTTATATCAATAAAAAAAAGTAACTTTAAGTTGGGTAAAAACGTCTTGATTTATCAGAAATACAGTTTAACATTTTTGTTTGATCAATCAAGTAAATAAAGATAAATACAGCTTTAATAATCTTTACTTACATACGAGTGAAGTCTCTGACTCCTGTGCTAAGTGATTAATCAGTATAACGGGAGCCAGTACTCGAAAGATACTATATCACAATAAATCTAAGATACTTCTTTGATTTGTGGTTGACCGTTTTACGTTTCATTTTTTTTTCTATTAAAATAGCTTTGTATAGGTGGAACTCATACTATTTCTATTATCTTTTCCGTAAAACCTTTCAATAATAAGCTATTTTTATTTTATTACAATACACAATTTTTAATCAACAAATCGAAATTAAAATGTACGACGTGTGGAACTGTTGTTACATACGTCACAAAATATTTTTTTTTTTTGCAATTCGGAAAAATCTTCGAGACTACATTCATTCGGGAATTGTAGTTTGTACGGAACCCTCAGTGCGCGAGTCCGACTCGCACTTGCCCAGTTTTTTCTGTTTAATTTCAATATTAGTTTTTAAATTTAATATTTTTTTAGTTACAATACAACAACCAGACATTTTTTTCTGTTTAATAACATTTTTTGAGCGACAGGTTTTTTTTTTGGTGGGTAAAAATCATCCAAATGACATCCCCCGTCCTTGGGCGGAGCGGGAGATAG
Organism: Mythimna ferrago; assembly: GCA_910589285.2. NCBI lineage: Eukaryota > Metazoa > Arthropoda > Insecta > Lepidoptera > Noctuidae > Mythimna > Mythimna ferrago. The sequence goes on along the minus strand of OU342692.1, from coordinate 14,999,230 downwards.
TGTCAGACTCTTACTGACTAAAAAACCCACCCCGTTCCTTCTTGCCTTTCATACCGGGGCTGAGCTACCTTTTGGAGCTAATCCTGGCCCCAGTAGACTTCGACCCAGCTGGGCCCCTGCTGTGTTTTGAGCGATAGGTGACAATTTGTCATAAAATCAAATAGATAGGATTAAATAGGTGTCAAATCTGCTTTATTAAACAGAAACCTTGTCATGACATTTTAACACAGTGACTCTTAATCAATCCAACAGCCTTTATACCTAGAAAGTGGTTATGATGATAGCATTGAAAAAGAAAGCGCCATTTGCGAGGAGAATCAAGCCAATATTGTAGGTACGAGACAAACCGGCCATCTGATTTCGATTAGCGTGGATTGTGAATAGAGTGGAGTATGGATACAGAAACATATCGGTTATCGTATGTTTTTGTATTTGTGTTACGACTTTAATATAGTTTTTATATAAAAAAGATTTCTGTAATTCATATAACAATTTAAAAGAGTGTCCATGGAGATTCAGATAAACATATTTATTGGTAACAATTACATTTACAAGTCACAATGTATTTTAATTAAATGCGTACGTGTGTGTTTTGATGCGTAAGGTGAAGGCGTATTTAATGCCAGCCAGACATGGTCAAACCTGTCGTCCAATCGGTATGAAGCTGCATGTTTGATCAAACATGTAGTTCGTCTATGCCGCCGGCCATACACGTTCAAACCTGTCGTCCAATCGGTATGACGCTACATGTTTGATCAAACCTGTAGTTCGTCTATGCCGCCGGCCATACACGTTCAAACCTGTCGTCCAATCGGTATGACGCTACATGTTTGATCAAACAGATTTGACCGGAGTGGATTGGTATGACCAACATGTTTGACGGTACAATCGAATTTCAATTCTTTTGGTTTGATAATACACCAAAAGAATTGAACTCTGACACTCCCCGCCCCCGCGTCTCACTTCATACCACTAAATAGGCCCGATATTTGACTTCTGCGCAAGTGAAAGACAGCGCTCAAGATTCGTGCCGGTACCTGTACCTAAATCACTAACGAAATTTAGTCAGTGGCCTAAATAGACCAAACTTTGCTGAATAGTTCTGATCAAGAAAACAAGTCACAATGCGACTTTCATATTATGATCAGGACTAGCCCACTACAGCACGAAGTAGACACTTGAAATAAAGAAATTACATAAAATTACAACTTCCAAACATGCAAAAATATAAAAAGCGCCGTAAATAAGTTTAATGCTTGTATTAATAAGGTCGGGAATAGCAATCATTCGTGACTCGTGACTAATAAGTGCGACACACGTTTCTAAGTTTTATTTCTTACGTTAATTACAGACTATAAAGAAATTAACTACCCACACTCACTATAACACAGGTTTTATAACGAAACAACGACATTGAATACACGCTGACTTTTTAACGAGGAACACTTATTTTAAATTTCGATTCTTTGGGCATTCCTGAATTGAGTATTTTCAGTTAATATAATAATTATAATATAATAATATTCCACTACTGTCACACAACGCCGTCTAGTCCCAAGCTAAGCAGAGCTTGTGTTATGAGTACTGGACAACTGATAAACATACTTATAAATTTCTAAATACATACACACCTATTATAGACAAATTACACCCAGACACAGAACAAATGATCATGCTCATCACATAAACATTTGTCCCGGGTGGGAATCGAACCCACGACCTTCGGCATAGCAGTCAGGGTCACTAACCACTAGACCAACAAGCCAGTTAAGCACGTCTGAAACTGTACTTTGATGTCAAATGTCAGGTTTTTAGACTTAAGTAGAAGATGAGAAATATTCAACTTTAGCCTCGATTGTTTAAATCAAAAATCGAGGGCTTATGTTTAAATATTGCTATACATACGTCACATTGCTTGCTAGAGTTTGAAAACAAGTCGGCGAGGACATCTGTAGAGACGCCCCGGGTGTCGGAAGTTTCAAGACAATTCTCGGTCACCGTAGGCACGGGCATGCGGACGGCGAGTAAAGGGTAGCTCACCGGTGTGTCAGACTTTTACTGACTAAAACCACACCTGTGTTCCTTCAGTTGCTTTTTGCGTTCCAGGACCATGAGTGTAGGCAACTCATTTTTTGCATATGTATACCTATTGTATTAATAGTTTTAAGTTGGCAATATTTACGCGCGAACACCAACTGCCATTTGATTTGTTTCGCGCGCATTTTTGAACGGCGGGCCCCGCCCACGCCGCGCGCACTCGTACGCCGAGCAGTCGCCGCCAAAAACTCGACGCGCGCGGGCGTGTGGATAAATGTTCCAAGTTCCCGCCAAAACCTTTTCAGTTTCCTAACTAATTTAGCTTTATGTGTGTATTGTACTGTTTTTAACAATCTGTAACTGTCGCGAGTTCTGTTTGCCTAGTTGTAAAGTGATAATATACGGAATTCACCAAGTGACTTGCGTCTTATTGTGGACAAATCCCGGCCCTATTTAACAATGAGTATACTATAGGTCCTAGCAGGCATTGGTCCTACTGGGCTCCTACGGTTTGCTGACATTTTTTTGAGGCGCGCGTTGACAACTCGGGCTCGGGAATCAGATGGATGTGAAACGCATAGAACCGTTCAATGTGACGACACTTCGGGGAGGCCTACGTATACGTCCAACAATGGACAATTAGACATTTCGGCTGAAATTATGTTGATGATTCAGTTTTGTACTAGTATCATTATCCGGAAAACGCAGCGTTGGAAAGCCTGACAAAGTAGACCGACGACCTGGTGAGAGTCGCGGGAATGTTGTGGATGCGAGACGCCCAGGATCAGTAGTTATGGCGACACTTGGGGGAGGCCTATGTTCGACACAACAGTGGACGTCTTTCGGCTGATATGATGATGATGATTATTATCCAAATTTCCTTGTAAGCACTCCTTCGATGATATCAAGTCATCGATGTTGATATTCCAGTACCAATGTCTTATCGTCTTTTCACGGTATTAAACGCATATAAATGTAAGCAGATTTATGTAGATTCCTCCTTGTAAAGTGATCTGAATATCCCAGTTACAGCCACTGCATTTAAATGAAGTTTATTAAACTTGTTGCTTCTACATCTCGTAAACTAATAAAGTATAACGGTCTTGCTCTTAGTTAATCTGTTTACGACTATGTAAACTGTAATCTTAATGCATAATAGACCGGTTATTTTATCTAAAGATACCAGCGAAGCACAGACACAGCCTTACTCCAGTAAAAAAATTGCGATTCGGAGTCACACACTGAGGGTTCCATACAAAATTCCTATTTACCTTACCTAGGTAAAACTTACCTATTTACCTTACCTAGGTAAAACTTACCTATTTACCTTACCTAGGTAAATTTTAGGAGTTTTGTAACGTAACTAAAAATTAACAGTTTTCAGAATTTTTCTTATACTTATGCTGCTATGAGAGCCTTGTTTCATACCAAATTTCAAGATAATAGGTCAATGAGAAGTTCCTTATAGGGTTTATTTCCTAGCGTGTATCAAAATATGCGCCTAAACGGAGTATTAACGGCCTTACCTCTAGATTGCGTTGACTTAGAGGATTGGATTTTTCACTACTGATTGGGATAGCCGACCTGAGTATTTGATATTAATTTCAGTTTCATGGCTCCACATTCCTGAGGGTAGTTTCCAGGGTCAAAATAATTACATTTTATTTAGTCCGTATTTTAGATTATAAAACAATATTGGACACGTATTTTTTCTTTTTTCGATTAAACAAAACCGGCCAAGTGCGAGTCGGACTCGCCCATGAAGGCTTCCGTAGCAGCAAGTAATATAATACAAAAGTTCTTGTAATGTGTTGTAACTTTGATCGATGTTTTAATAATACTGTATTTTTTTCGATTTATGACGCATTAAAAAAAAACTACTTACTAGATTTCGTTCAAACCAATTTTCGTTGGCAGTTTTTATAGTAATGTACATCATATATTTTTTTTAGTTTTATCATTCTCTTATTTTAGAAGTTAGAGGGGGGGGGGACACACATTTTACCACTTTGGAAGTGTCTCTCGCGCAAACTATTCAGTTTAGAAAAAAATGATATTAGAAACCTCAGTATCATTTTTGAAGACCTATCCATAGATACCCCACACGTATGGGTTTGATGAAATAAAAATTTTTGAGTTTCAGTTCTAAGTATGGGGACCCCCAAAATTTATTGCTTTTTTTTCTATTTTTGTGTGAAAATCTTAATGCGGTTCACAGAATACATCTACTTACAAAGTTTCAACAGTATAGCTCTTATAGTTTCGGAAAAAAGTGGCTGTGACATACGGACGGACAGACAGACAGACAGACAGACAGACAGACAGACAGACATGACGAATCTATAAGGGTTCCGTTTTTTGCCATTTGGCTACGGAACCCTAAAAAGTGACAAAGATTACGTTACACGTAACTTTAATGGGCTATCCCATTAAAGTTACGTGTGACGTCACCCCGTGCGAAAAAATGCAACACGGCGTGACGTTACACGTAACTTTAATGGGATAGCCCATTAAAGTTACGTGTAACGTAATCTTTGTCATTTTTGGTTTAATTTAAAAATAAAAAAATAAGTGTCCCTTATTTTTGAATAATCTAAAAGACGGACTAATTACATTTTTTACGGAAACTAGCCTATTTTGATAGATGGTAAGACGGATAACAAAGTGAACCTATATGAGTTCCGTTTTTTACCGACTTAAGTACGAAACCCTAAAAATGGTGTTGTGTGAACATTTAGCTATACACAAAACTGCCTCTGAATAGGTAAGATCCTATTTCATCCAGGATTTATTTCCAATAAGAAGAATTCCAACAGAATATTCCGCGTTTCGGGAAATTTGGGCCAATGGTATAAAACGATGTCAACTACACGTAATAGCGAAAGTTTGTAGCCATTTTGTTACAAATAATAAATCGGTTATGATGTCGTGGACAAAATATTATTACATCGTAAAACAAAGTGTTACGAGCTCTCACACTTAGGAGCGCCGAGCTTATGAATATTAACTTTCTGTTGTTCAACAGCTTTTGAAAATAACTGACAATTCAGCTGTTATGAGCTCGCATGAACTTGTAACATACCGCTATGTTTGTTGTCGGGAGTGGAAAAAGTGCACGTTTATATTTTTGTCTAGCTCAAATAGCTGGAGGGCAGGTGGCCTGGCGATATGACGGTACGACCTACATGCGAAGGGCGCAGAACCGCGAATGTGCTATCTGGGAGAGCTTGTTTTATTTTGAGCAGATTTAGGCGTGTAAACATTCTGAAATGGAGACGGATTTTTTTCAGAATTGGAAACTGGATTTTCATATGCCGTGGGTTTCATGAATGTGAAATCTTTTTTATTACTAGACGTCATCGTATTTGTGCTCTACAATTAATTCTGTGTCGTATAATTTGGCTTCATGGATTCTTCTGTCTGTCAAATGAATTTTGCTTAAGTTACCTCCAACTTATAATTAATTACAGCTATATCTCCACAATACGGAATCCTCATTTCAGCAAGTTAATTTAACTTACTTCGAGAGTCACACTCAGACATTTTTCCGGGTGCGAAAAGAAAATTAATAGTTTCAGTCGCTGGGCAAAGTATTATGAAGTTAGAGAACTCTATTAAAGATTACACCCAGGTGGAGTTGTGGAAAGAAACCGACTTGGCTGAAGTTGGCCTGGCTTGACCTAACTCGCCCCAGCCTGCTCGGAGCCGACCAATCAGAGGCTGCTGAAATTTTTATAGCATTACAGGAACACTGCACAGTTGTATTTATGTTAATTGGTTGGTTATATCGGAGCGACATCGGCAGTCTGTTTTATAGTACCATCGCGCCGTTTTTTGCCTCGTAAAAGTGAATAGAACTTGATTGGGTAATGAAATGATGTTAACAATGATTGAGGCTTTGATGACTAGTCAATCTTAGCTTCATAAATAGAAAAAATTACGAAGCCGTGCCTCACCCATCAACAGAGCCGAGATCACTTTTAATAGTAATACTTCAACAAACATATTTAAAATAATATTTGTGAAGAATCCTTGAGGTTATTTTGATATGAATAAATAAAAACACAAATAATGTAAAAATACAAATATAATTTAAGTAAGCATTTTAATAGTTGCATAGAATCGTTGAAAGATTAATTCGTCACGGGTCGAAGATCTATCAGTTTCGGGCATTTGACTCAATACACAAATTGAACAAAATCAGTTTATTATTTTAAATTTACCTTAGCCTGTACAGACCGTACTCCTCTACGCGGACTCAGTACGGGTTGGTGAATATCACGTCTTTTTTTTTGGTTCTAGGACAGGTCGGTTTCTTTTGAGAGCAAAAGCAAAGTGAAGGCCGTCACCCATGGGCCACCACAGCTCTTAGTTTTTCTATATCCCAAAAAAACTATAATCAGGATTATGCTTTTTGATATAAGCTGTTATGACATTGTAGTTTTAAACGGACTAAAAAAGGAAGAAATTCTCAATTCAATTACAAACATCTATAAAAAGAAGAAAAAAAAAAAAAAAGCCTTAATTGACGCTTCGCGTGACCCAAGGGCTGGCTTCTACCTCGGTCAGAGAATAAGCATTGCCATACAACGTGGCAATGCCGCCAGCCTTTTGGGCACACTTCCAGTCGACAGCGATGCGGAGGAGTTTTATGACGTCATATTTAGCTAGGCATTTAGTGTATATATTATTTTTAATTATTTAAGTTATTGTTTAATTTGTTTATTATTTCTATTTAGGTAAGTTATTTTGTATGAATTAAATCTATAAAAATCTGTGCAGTTTATCTTCTATTCCATTTGTGAGGTAGTACTTTTCGATTTGACATAAAACTCCGCTATCGCAGTGCTTATACATCAGGTAGCGCACGTTTTACAGGAGCTGTAAACATTGGGCCTCCAATTCATTGCGATGGTTCGTTCTAACTCCTAAACATCGCTTTTAATCCCAGTTTATCACAGTTGGTACCATAATTAGTTTGCCCAAAATTTTACTCACAAATTATTTAGTTTGAGATTAATAAACAGGGCTAAAGAAGAACCAGCGCCGGTGGAGAATGTACCTGTAATAAAATAAACGTTATACAGTGTGGTAATAAAATCCCCCGCGGCTTTTAAATTGAAAATTGGCCTATAACATTCAATCTAATTTAGATGATTTCCTCTCTCGTTTCTTGTTAGTTTAAGTTGCTTCAGACGACGAGATAATTTTGTAGCTGACGTTATTTTTTATAGAGGTAAGGTTAATTTGTTATTTTTATTAAAATTTCGTTTATTTTCGCTTAGGACGTAAAGCCAATTTTGAAGGAAGTAATTTTTAAGATGATTTTGTAACATCAAAAGTAAGACAGGCAATAATGTTTATTGACTTGAGATTATATTTATTATTATTGAACATTAAGTGGATTTATGGTTGGCACAAGATCACGGAGTTTTACTGAATAGTACACCCGTGGTCCGTAGGTGGCTGTGTGCAGGACACATCGCTTACAGAACAGGTGAACCGATGACCTAGTGAGAATCGCAGGGATCCGAGGGATGTGAGACGCTGAGGACTAGCCGTTGTGGTGATACTTAGGGAAAGCCTATGCCCGAAAGTGGATGTCTTCCGGCTGAAATGATGATGATAATAAAACTAGTGTGTGGTTCTAGAACACCAAGAGCAACTGTACGTAGATGTACATACTCGTACGTAAATGTGATTTTAGTTTGTAAAAGTCTGCGCCCTCATACTCCGCTCTAGAGTGGTAGAAGTCACTAGATGATTTCGCAAGTTAAAAAAAAAATTAACATATATCTCTGTGTAATATACCCAAAAAACCCATCATAAACAGTTTTTCATTACTAGAAAATGTAAGAAATCATGACAGCCGTTGATACAAGACACCTTTATGTATTTATATCTTGACATCGTCGCTTACCATCAGCCCCCCTAGCCAAGTTACAACCGTTTCGCTTGCGTCGAACGCTTCGAGTTGGCCGCGTCGCCGAATCTTTTGTTCTGACCACGTGACTGAGCGTTGAGATGACGTCATTCCCGTACATTTGAAGCTTTCTACTAGCGTTAACTATTTTAGATTAGCAACTTGGCTAGAGGTACAGGTTAGATTGTGGTCAAACGCGAGACTATCCATTATAAAAAAAAAAACCGTTATTTAATTAAAAGAATGTAAATAAATTTAAGAGAGTCAATGACCACTATTACGACAGATGCACTTACCAGAGATGGTTGATTCGTAAAACGTAACTATCACTTAGGGTTTCCTAGCGGGAAAAATGTGGCCCGTTAGATCTCATATGATTAGGGAAGGGAACATTTATAGCCGTTCGTAAAATGGACATTAATAAGAGTCACATTGTCTTTCCTGAAAATTAAACTTAGTGCATTTTTACTTCATCTCCTCTCTCCATCTACCCTCCGAATTTAATTGTGTACGGTCAGCAATTTCGGCAGCGCACCTAAATTTCCAAGACAGACGAGAGTTTCACTAAAACAAAAGTATTTACCGCGTAAAACTTTCATTAAAATGTATACCTAGATTTGGCAAACGTAATCCTTCCAAAGAATTTCGAAATTCTGTGGGGATTTATACGGTCGCTTACAATGTAATGAGAGTCTGCGGAAAATCGATCCCTTTGGCCCGACATTTTATTTTTCTACCTTAGCCCACGTGTTAGAATAGGTGATCTGTTTAAGATAAAACCATTCATTACCCTGGGCACGAAATACGTTTTCGCGTCCGTGGTACTTGAGCGAACGAATGTTGAAACTGGGGTTTAACGTTGAGGGGAAGCTGGGGTTGTATGGCGCATGTTTATGCGCGTCTGTATGGGCGTTCTGTGCGGCAATGAGCAGGCGATTTGTGGCAGCACTAAACTTAACAGCACTCTTACGCTGCCTCCGACTATGAAAAGCCAATCAAACTTTAATGTGGCCTCTTTAGTTCACGGCTCTGAAAACATATAAATGGATACGTTTATTCCTTTTGTGATTAGGTTCTGTTCTTAATGACGGTCTATAATGCTTTCTTATTTTTATTTTCAATGAAATTGTGTTGCTTTGTAGCAGAAATTAGGGGGAAAAAACGGTAAAAACAAATCAATCAATATCTATATTAAAAGTTTTTTTTTTATATTTAAACTTAATGAACGGTAATGGTACATAGGCGGACTTAATGCCACAAGGCGTTCCATTTAATCAACCTAACACTGTAGTAGGTGTGCAGAACAAATAAATAACAGATAAAAATAATAAAAGTCTTTATTTGAAACTAGAAATAAATATAACAATTTATTTATGTACGATGATGGCTGCAATAGTTTGAAACTAAGGTGCAGCTATCAACGCCCTCCTCCAGAAACATAAGAACAGCAATAGTTCCTTATCTTATTATTTATTACAATATTTACTTATAAATACTTTAGATTATGACCTAAAGTAGTGTGTGGTGTGTATATATAATAGAATGTAGTATCGTTGAATTGAGTTGCATATAATAATAAAATAAGTATATAATTATATGTTAATATAATAAACTACTAGACACATTGATAAAATTGAAATCATTGTAATTAAGACAACTTAAAACATAACAATTACAACGAAGACCGCACTAAAGTTCAGGTTTTATAAATACACCTACATACGCTATACAGCTTAGTAAAGCCCATTCCTTACAAATAATTTCTTATATGATTTCTGAGTAAATCTTCTCTGCAAATATGTCCAGATTGTCTCGCCCCCAATTGACCTTAGAGTCACTATGTTATATTAAATACAAAAATATCCGTGACATTCACCTCGACATCTGTGTAGGTGGCGCGGCAGAAGGTACAGTCAAGTCGATTATACCTTCGTCAGTTTTTTTTTTTTTTCGTTTATGTCATTCCACATAATTATTTATTATTTTTAAAAACTGCTGTACTAACTACTACACTTTTTTAACAAATAAAACTACCTACATTTATTTTTAGAGAGTGTTATTTAGGGCTAGTCAGATTTCTGACAATATACATATACACCGCTAAATTTTAATCGTTTTAATCCCGTGGAGGGTCGATCCGGTACATGAAATACTATCGATTTGTAAAGATAAAATTAAAAAATAAAGTACCTGTTTTTCAAAACTCGTAATAATTTACGCATGTACGAAATTAATTTCTTTAAGAAAAACTTAGCTGAGCGAGTTCAATGACCTGTAGGTACTTTGTACGCTACGCCGACTATTAACTACAAGTCATTGAACTCGCTCAGCTGACGTTTCTAGGAAGATGTGACGCATCTCGTCACATCTTCCTAGACTAGCCTCGGTGGTGTCAACCATCCTCAGGCACCTATTGTGGAGACTTACCCTGCAATTACAATGCTTGCGACTAACAATAACGTTAGTCAAAAAAAAACTTAGTTACTTAAAAAAAAGACTATTTGGCTATTTAAAAATACACAGGTCACTATGGAATCAGTCTTTCACCTATGTCTAAATCCTGTTGTTATTGTTTGTGGTGAATAAAGTTCTCTGTTAGTAAATTGGCATTTAATTACCCACGTACGTAACATTATCAAACGAATTGACCATTCAATGAAATCTATTAAAAGAATTCTAATCTATTGAAGAACGCTTCCATTCTAGCGGAACTGGGTTTAAACGAACGCTTGTCTACGCTGGTGCGTAGTCGTATTTTCAAATACTTTGGCCACATTTGTCGACATGGAGGTGACTGCATCGAACGCCTTGTTATGCAAGGAAAGGTCAGATCACCGATGCGCTGGACTGACCAAATAAAAACGGCTGTTGGCGGCCCATTGAACGAGTGCGCCCGGATGATTGCCAGCAGGCAAAAGTGGCGGGAAGTTGTGCGGCGTACCCTGACGGCTTCCGGAGAGCTACCTTTGTGATAACCACGACCACTCTGACAAGAGTGAAATGACTAAGAAGAAGAAGATTGAAAGAATTAGTTTCGTTATAACAGTTTCTAATTTTGTAAAGCAACGGAGTGTGACACTTGGTTGCTTTACAAAATTTGACAGTCAGTCATACATAGTACTGTTACACCGACAATAATGTGTCAGTAAATGAGTGAAGCAAATTCTATTTTTGATCAGAGGAAACAGTCAGATTATAAGATGACTATTCTAAAGAGATGTCAGCAACCTAAAGACGCTCAGTAGGGCCGATGTTTGGTGAGGCTGCGAGAAAGAGTTACCATAGCTCTAGAACGCAAACGGCAAATAAAGCAACATAGTCGAGTTTTAGTCAGTAAAAATCTGACATACCCTCACACCACTCGGGATTCAGATCGTTATTTGATGACTTCCCACCTGTGACAACCCTATTTTTACTTTGACTGTACTTAGGAACAACTAATTGAATCCTATCGGAATTTATACTGCGCTTCGATAGTGAGTAATGAAATCTTAGGGGACACTTATAAAGCGACGAGGACTTGTACGGCCGCCATAAAGTGAGTTGATTGATTAATTTAAGTTTATAGTAGTTCGTGATGAGTTGGAGATGAAAGTGTTGGCAGGTGGTCGCCATCTTGAATGACGGAGGCCGGATTGATTGGTACGGTTTTATGGAGTGTGCTGGTGCTCTTTTAGCATCTAATCAATCCAGTTTTTACCTTTTCTTTCAGTCATAAATGCTTACAATAATATCAACCGCGCTCCGAAGCAAGGTTTCAATGCTGAAAGAACTCAATGTCATTATCATCTTTCTGCCCTTGTATCGATGCAGATGACGCGCGTTCGTATCGATACAGTCGCGATGCGGTCGTTACCTGTTTGCCCTCGCCCACACCACGATTCTCAGTCGCGATACTGTCGCGCTTCTATTGCGATTAGTAACGGCACAAAAATTAAGTTTTTGAATGTAGAATGTTTCATTCACGTGCGACAGCATCGCTACAAAAGCCGTCGTGGGCGATAGGCTTTACTTGGGGTCAGAGCAACGCATTTTTTTGGGTTCCGTACCTAAAGGGTAAAACGGGATCCTATTACTAAGATTCCTCTGTCCGTCTGTCTGTCCATACCGTCGTCGTCTGTCGTGTGTGTCAGCCTGGTGACAGCACCAGGCTGTATCTCATGAGTCGTGCTAGCTAAACAGTTGAAATTTTCAATGGTGATGTATTTTTGTTGCCGCTATAAAAACAAATACTAAAAACAGAATAAAATAAATATTTAAGTGGGGTTTCCATACAATAAACGTAATTTTTTCGGGTTTTTTCAGATATGGTCGGAACGGAATCCTTCGTGAGCGAGTCCGACTCACACTTGGCCGGTTTTTTTTTCGTCCATTCGGTCCTGTCATCCGCCACGCTATCAATAACTAAACACACCTCACCTTTGTACTATTTTTCTGTTTCCTCTTTCTTTTCTTTTATTATTCTGTGTAAATAAATACTAGTTAAATAAATATGTAAATAAATAACTCCCTTTGCTTTCATATCACTACTCACAATCCATAGATCTTCCTCCCTCTCCCTCTCTTACCACTCACATGTAAACTCATAACCCTTACCATATTTATATGTATAAATTATAATTTTGAGCCGTTTGGGGTCGAACCGCTTGGGTCATGAGTTCCGAGTGCACGTCATCTTTTCAAGGATATTTATCACCGACTGATCGGCCCTTTACGTGACCAGTGGAATGGGTTTGTAATATGCTCAAAGAGTTAGGGTTACCGCACACTGCCCATTGGCAACAACTGGCCATTGGCATACTTCCTGTAGATTTCATATATTTTTTTATGGATTCGTCGAACACGGTTGACGCCAGTGGCCGCCACACCCTACAAATCGTCGCTGCTCGCTTCTTGTGGCCCGAACTGGCCACTAAACGCCGTCAGACGCCATTCACACATTTAAACCTTCTTCGTCAGAGTCGATTATCATGCTTCACGTGTGTGTTAAAAAAAGTAGTAGCCACCGGCTACAAGTGGCTGTCAAGTGCTTCAGCTTCCTTTGTGGCCGGTTCTAGCTTATCGTGGCGGTTTTTATTGGCTATAGCATGTGGCCCATGTGTAGTGTGACGCAGCTCAGCTCGTCGGTAACCAACGTATAGGGATACTTCCTGAAATGAAACACTTCGGGCGGCGCACTCTTATATTTTTCTTACTTATTTTACGAATACATGTTATTCATATAAAGATCACTTCAGCACTGAAAAAACAACAGACATTCTTTTTTTCTACTAACTTTCAAAACTATTCTAGAACAGCATAATCCTTCGAATTATATTTAAAAGCCAGTTCGTTGGTTATATAAAAAAAACAACTCATGCGATCTCCTTTCGATATCACATGAGCTACGCCCCAATGAATAGAAATGTTGAGGCAACAAGCATTTATATTCTAAAAACTTTCGAAGGACTAAGCATGACCTACCTATACCTAACACAGAGGTCCCTACCTATGGAGGAAAAAAAATCACATTATGGTGGTCGTCTCTTTAGGAGCGAGCCTAAGTCATGACGAACGATAAACAAAATTCAAAATCTATTTACAAACTTGCGCAAACTTTTCGCTTATCATTCAACGTTGTCATGCTTAAACCCCACCGCAGCAAAACCTCCAAAAAAGCCACAGTGCTGCACCCTTCTAACCTAGGATGCCAGAGTGACAACCACCCAGACTGGGATTACATTCTAAGACTCAATACTTTTATGACTAATTTCTTCGGACGCTTATCGGGTCAGAGGACAAGGAGTCATACTCGCATCGGATCCCCTACACATTCTCATTATAAGAGTCTACTCCAGAGTTAATCAACCACAAAGATTATTAAAAATAACTCCCAAAATAGCTAAATCATTAGTCAACTAGACTCTCTTTGCATAGGCTATGCCCCAATAGCAAAGTTGATATTAGCTCAGTTTGAATAATGCAAAATCCTCTCATAAGGGATGACCGACGGGTCTCTTAAGGGAGGACGGGAGGATATTTTCCTCTCACTAATAACTTTAATAAATCATTCTGGAGTACAATCTTGCCTAATCTAACTCATGCATACACTTCTATAGGAGGTATATATTTTCTCTGACTTTGCCCTCTGAGAACTCCCGGCTGCGTGCACACTTAACCATGTCTGCTGGGCGCGCTCGCCCGGCAGCATTTACCCATTATTCATGAAACAGAAACACTAATTAAAACATTTTTTCACTAAAACAATCTGTGTTATGATAACATTACAATCTGACATAAATGATTTGACAATGACAACTCTATTCGTATTTTTATTTTTATTTTTAAACTGGATTCTAAGCCTTTTGAGCCTCAATTTATTTACATTCTAACATAAAATGGTTTTAATCTATTTACATGTACAATGTCCCTAAAACGCCTATTATTTGGTTTTTTTATTACATAATTCACGTCTGAAATTCTTCTAACTATCTGATAAGGCCCCTTATAAAACCTACTTAATTTCAAACTTTTATTCAATATTCGTCTAGGTGTATAAATCATAACTAACTGATTGGACAAAAACCTTACTACCTACTTTGGCCTTCTTGTCATAATAAGCTTTCTGTCTTGCTTGTGCTTTTTTTATATTATCTATGGCACATCGTGACAGATGACTTTTCAGATCGTGACGTCCTACGTAATCTAAATGACTTTGATGACTTGTCATGTCAGTTATGAACAGTGGCTCCTTCGCGTAGAGAAGCATGTGTGGTGACACTCTTGTGTTTGCTTGTTTATTTGAATTATACGCATAGCACACGAGTGGCACATAACTACACCAATTTCTTTGATCAGCCCTCGCATACATGGAAAGCATTTGGCAAATGGTTTTGTTATGGTGTCCCATCAAACCATTTGCCTCAGAACGAGAAGCCGTGGTGAAGCGGGATTTTGCTCCGAAATAACTCACCGTTTCCTTGACTAAACGAGAAGTGAAAATCGACCCCCTATCAGATATAATTTCCTTGACACCACCAAATCGACAAAAAATATCCTCTATCAGAAAGTCGCTGATCCTCCGGGCTGTCGCTCTGGGTACCGCTCTGCAAACTGCATACCTCGTAGCATACTCTAAACTAACGATAATATATCTGTTACCATTCAACGATTTTCTAAAAGGTCCTAAGACATCGATGCCTACCTTCTCCATCAAATCATTCACTACAATGGGCTGTAACTGGGCTAATCGATTATGTTTCTTTCGCTCCTGACATAACAAACAACTATTGACATAACGCTCTATCTCCTCCTCTGCATCTTTGATGAAATACTTCTCCCTAAACTTAGCCAACGTCTTAGCTAATCCTAAATGACCACCTGACCAAGGATTATCATGCAATTCATTTAAAATCTCGTACAAAAGCCCTTTTGGAATCACAACTAGTTCACAAATACCAGTCACTCTCCTGGCTTTCTTACGCAACACACCATCCCTGACACTAAAACCTTTAACATCATTACCCCTATTAGCAACAATCCTATCTAACCAACGTTTACAAAAATCATCCCTCTCTTGCTCCTCTCGCATCTTTACAACTTCTATTCTATACAGCTGCATGCCATCCTCCAGCTGCTCCGTGGTACTCCTCTGCTTCTCGTCTTCTTGGCCTAAGGGATTTCTACTCAAAAAATCAGCAATAACATTATCTCTACCTGAACAATGAACAATATCGAAATCATAAGCCTGGATGCACAGCGACCACCTAGCTAATCGTCCGTTCATGTCTTTCCGGTTTCTCAGCCAACAAAGCGCCTTGTGATCTGTCATGACCTGAAACTTCAGACCCCAAAGAAAATGTTTGAAATAATTCAGAGCCCAAACCAAAGCAAGACACTCCTTCTCCGTAGTAGAATATTTCTTCTCTCCGTCGCTCAGCTTCCTTGACGCGTACGCAACTGGATACATTAATTCTTCACCCTGCATTAAACAGCAACCTACCGCTTCACCAGATGCGTCTACATATAATCGTGTAATTAGTTTAGGGTTAGGGGAATAAAACTTCAGAAGGGGTGGTGACTCCATAATTTTTATTATGCTTCGGAACGCTTCTTCTTCCTTGTCTGTCCACCTGAACACGACGCCTTTCCTTAACAATTTTGTTAAGGGCAACACTATTACTGCAAAATTACTAATGAACTTACGATAGTAAGAAAACAAACCCAATATAGATTTTACTTGTTTAGTATTTGTTGGAGTTTTTAATGTTTTCAACGATTGTAGTTTCTTTTTATCTGGTCTGATTCCATCTCCTGAGATCTCATGTCCCAAAACAGAAATTATATTATAGCCGAAACTGCATTTGCTCGGTTTCAGTGTAAGGTTTGCTTTCTTTAATCGCTCCATGACATCTTCTAATGACTCTAAAAATTCAGTGAAATTATTACCCCAAACTAATATATTATCTACATAACAAATAGCCTTTTTGTACTTTATCCCAGCTAATACTTTATCCATAGTTCTCTGAAAAACAGCTTGACTTGTCTTAAGTCCAAAGGGTAAAACATCAAACTCATATAATCCTGATGACGTAATAAACGCTGTTTTATGTTTATCTTTCTCACATAAACGATGTTGCCAATAACCTGAATTTAAATCTAAATCAGCAAAATAACGTGCTCCCGCTAAATATATCATAATATCTTCTATAATTGGCAATGGATAACTATCAGTAATTACCTTTTTATTTAATTTTCTATAATCTACACAAAATCTCCACGTTTGATCGGGTTTTTGTACTAACACTACCGGGGATGCATATGCGCTCTTGGATTCTCGAATAACTCCATTATCTAACATTTCTTCGACTTGCGAGTTAATTATTTCAAGCTGCTTTGGAGAAACCCTATAGGGTGGGTGATGAACTGGAATCTCATCTACAGTTCTAATGGTGATTTCATCTAAGCTACATCTACCTAACTCTGAGGCCGTAAATGCAAAATTTTCCCGATATGAGGAAAGGAGGTTTTTTAGCTTAAGTTTTTCATTAAGACTTAATTCTGAGTTAATATTAAGTTTATTTATGGTAGTACATTTTTCAGAAATATTTGACATTAAATCTTCGTCATTTTTTTCTATTAGTTTAGAAAAATAAAGATAATCATTTTTCGAAATATAATTCAACCTTCCTCCCTCTCTGGGTTCATGTCCATAAATGACATTATTTTTTTCATTTGTTCTGTCATGCTGGTCATGATGTACCATAGGGCGTGACATTGACGCGACATTTCGATCACAATATTCACAAAACTTTACACAAATATTATTCAATATTATACAACTATCAGCGAAATTTATAATTGCATTATATTTATGAAAAAAATCCTGACCGAGGATTAAACTTTGACTAATGTCCTTAATTATTACAAATTCATTAACAAAAATACGTGAATCTATCATAAAAGTTATCTTCACTTTTCCGAGAAACTTCAGATATGATCCTGATATTGCTTTTTTTTTTTTTTTTTTTTTTTTTTTTTAATTGAGATAAACTAGTGCTTGACTGCGATCCCACCTGATGGTAAGTAGCGATGCAATCTTTGATGGTGAGGCGCACTAGTTTATTAAGAGCCTATTCACTCTAGCCTTGAAGACACCCAAATTATAATCGGACGGGAAGACCGCAGCAGGCAGACTGTTCCAGTCCTTCGACGTACGCGGTATAAACGACGAGGCGAAACGCTTAGTCCGGACCGTAGAGGTTTCAACAACGTAAGGGTGAATATTCGCCGTACGTCGGGTTGTCCGATGGTAGAATTGCGATGGCGGAATCAAGTCATGCAATTCCTGCGCACACTCTCCAAAATGCATCCTGTAAAACACCGAAAGGCTGGCTACCCTACGCCTATGCTCAAGGCTTTGAAGGTTGGACTTAACCAAATCTGGATCACCAATTAGCCTCTTTGCACGCCTTTCCACCGAGTCCAAAGCTGCCAGGTGGCATTTTGCAGCACCAGCCCATATGTGACTGCAGTACTCCACACACGAACGGACCTGTGCTTTGTATAACATTAAAAGCTGTCCCGGTGTGAAGTACCGCCGGACCTTTGCAAGAACGCCCAGCTTCCTAGCAGCTACCTTGGCTTTGGACTCAATGAACCGCCCAAAGTTAAGGTCTGAGGGAATTTCAACCCCCAAAAGCTGAAGGCGGTCGGTGTACTCCAGGGATAAATTCCGAAAAGTAGGAACCAAGGTGCACGGTGCTAAAAAAAAAAAATATACTAATAAATATCAAATATATAGTTGAATCAGGAGAAGAAAAATATATCAAAGAGAAAGGTAATGCTCCTTCACCATCTTTTTAAATGTTGGTAGCGTTTGAGCACGCCTAACTTCTAAGGGTAACGCATTCCACAAACGTGCAGCTTGAATTGTGAAAGATTTGTCAACGAAGGTAGTGGAATGCGTGCGAATACTTAATTTTAGGTTAATTAAAAATATACCAAATTGAAGTACTTTTGGTCTCCTTCTACGTTGGGTCTACGGCGTAGGCGACGTAGCAGTGCTACGCCAGCTACACTGCTCTGGCAGTTGTCTGTTAATGCATATTATGCAATATTGTATGTAAATTTTGATAGAAGGGGAGAAAGTTTGACATTGCGGCTTAGGCGGAATTCGATCGAGGGTGTCATGGAGCTGAGAGCTGCAGTGACAAACCACGTTTATAATCGTAATTTTTCAACACACTTACGAAGATATAAATAAACGGGGTTGACGCGCGACTTATGGGAGTCGCTTGTCGCCCAGCCTGGAACGATAAATATAATAAATTGTGGTGAAGGCGGGTTCGAATGCTTTTCCGGACTAGTGCGAAAAACAGTAAATTGCGTGCCTTAAAGCGATAGGGATGAGAGAGGCTCTAACGAGATTATTGAAAAAAATATTAAACTTTGCAAAAGAACCACAGCCCACGAAAACAATTGCAATCTAATCAAATCAAAACAAACGACAATAAAAACTTATTCAATAATTATTTTACGCCTCACTAATTTCAGTACAGTAAACAGTGTATTAGGTATCCACTTTCGCTACCTAACTATCTCATAAATAAACGTTCACTATTGAGCACACAATGCCCACTACATACATACATGCGCAAAGTTATCTAGTGGCCCATAATAACGGACATTACGCGTGAGATTGTTCATAACCCATAATATAACATTCACTAGGTCGTTTGTGTGATCGCGAAGATGATCGTTGCGAGTCGGCGCGTTCTCACGCCTCGGCTTTTGTCGGCAAATAATTAATAGCTGCACCCATTGTGGGTAGATGAGCACGGGCCCCTTTGTCCCAGGATTATGTCAAGAGCGCATTTAAACTTAAAGCAGTACAAACAAACCGGTGCACGGCGAGTTATTGCGACACATTGCCTTTATTTAGCGCGCTCTGCGTCGCGCGTCGTCACCAACGAATATTTTAAATAGTTCGCACTTTAACACGCTTTATGCTCGTGCTATGGCGCACTAATTTGGTTTTGTTCCACAAGAGTTATAGTCCTAGTTCCTTGTGCGGTAAATACATACATGTCTCCTTTGGGTCTAGTTAAAAACCCTTATTTACATTCTAGAATACATATTATTGAAGCATTTATTCACGACCTCGCTTCTAAGTATAGCTCAGTCTGTAATACCAGGTATATTAACATAATCTATGAATACAAACTTCTAATACATTTCATTCAACGAAGACAAAGGCTCTCTCAATTTCCCCGTGGACTAATGTAGAAAAATTTTAATTTCGTCGACGTATTTATGTTTCTTGAAGCTGTAGAAGTTATTTGCTGTGCAGAAAGCAAAAAGGAGAAGGATTTTTCAGCCATTTGTTTGAACCCGCAAGCATGACGTGGTATCATTTCAAAGGCTTTATCTTGAGAAACAAAGCGATTTGGGTGAAGATTGTCAGATTTTTTTTAAAGATATTTTGGCATAGACCGAAACTTGCTCGTCTAATTAACTTTGAGTGATTTAATTCGCTGTATTATAATATAAAACGGTGAAGGCGAACCGAGACGGTGAAAATTCTCAAAACGGTGAGGAAAACATCGTGAGGAAACCGGCATGTCCTGGAACCAAACATTTGAAGACAGGTGACATTCAGCAACCCGCACTGGGTCCGCGTGGTGAATTACGGCCCATACCCTCTCCTAGAGAGGAAGCCTGAGTCCCAGCAGTGGAAACATTAAAAAGACTGATGATGATGATAATTATAATATAATTTTTATTTTTGGTTTATAATTTTTAGTTTTAAAGTGGGAGAGCTTTTAGAATAATCGTTGAGGAGAGACTAGGGAGGGTGGCTTGGTCTCATTTTGCGCGTTGAACAAGTTTAACGCATGCAATATGCAGGAGGGTAGTGTTGGCAGCATTATCGGGCGAGTGGTGAGCGCGGTCAGGTGGAGCGAAAGTGTTTCGAAACACATTAAAACCTCTACCTAGGTACTATTAATTTTCTATCTTTTTTTTTCTAGTAGAAACATATATAGACTATAAGTTACATCAAAACTGTAAAATTTTTGGTGTTACGTGTTTTGGTGTCTGGTTTTTCCCTCAAAAGACCATGTCATCAGACACTGCATGGTTCTCGTTTGTTTATAGTACGGACATAAGAAAAAATTTGGCCTCTAAGTTTTTTTCCATGTTTCTTCTCAGGATAGTCAGCTAGGAAATACCGACCTCATTTACTATTTAAAATTAATTTAAAAAATTACATGAAAAAGTGTTAATTTTAACGTTTTTGCAAAACAAACCTCTTTTATTATTTAGTTATCACATCTCTCATTTATTTGTTGCAATATTTTAAATTGTAATGGATAATGCGATCTTAATGCTGGATATCTATGAACCTAATTTTGAGATTGATTGCGTGTCTTAAGTATCTTTTTCAAATTTGGAAATTATGGAATATTTTTATCTATAACATTTTATTATTTCGTGACTATCTGCTCCCGAGATTTCTTTTGCATTCGATGTAAATGAGCGCAATAAAACTATCTGAGACATTTGAAAATAGTGGCAACAAACGAAATGTATTTTTGAGCAATGAAAAGTTTTTAAAGTAATTGCTGTGCTGAGATTTTTAATACTTGTCAAGCACATCATAAACTTAAGTCAAAATACGACTTGGCAAAGAATGAAAGGTAAATAAAATAAAATATACTTTACTAGCTTTTTCTCGCGATTTGGCTTGCGTTAATATATAAATGGTCGTTTTTTTATTTGTAATTTGTAAGGTATCTTCATTCTATGTATTTTTCTGTAACCAGGATATGGTATATGTGGAATTTTATTATGATCGGTCGAGGAGATAAGGCGTGAAAGCGTAATTAACCAATAAACAAACTTACATTTGCATGAATAATATTAGCTAAGATAGAATCGCACACCAAAATTAAAACACAGTTCTATTAAAATACTGTAAATTCTATTCTATGGGTTCAAAGGCAGTCTTATCGCTGACAGCGATATTTATCAGACAACCTTTAACCAAAAAAAAAGTTTCGATAGTAAACGAAAAAACAGACTTGTTTAACAAAACTCATGATAAAAGCCGATGATATCAGTCAGCACAATTTTCTTTCCAATAAGTCGCATTGAGGTGGCGGGGCGCACTAACGACCCTCGCGCCGACTCGTCGCCCGGCTGGCTCGAGTGGCATGTGCGAACACGACGCGCGAGCGCGGGTCGCGGGCTGGCGCGGCGCGGCGCGGCAAATGACGCGGAACTGATGCGAGCACCTAACGATTGCTGCGCCCTTTTACCGTGACACCGAAAGGAATTATTGATGCCCCGCTCTGCACTATGCGATGAAATTATTTTCAGCTTGACTTGACTCGCGGATTAGATGCTGCGGGCAAATGTGTTTACATTTATTCTGATGTGCCACTTTGGCTCGGCGGAGGATAATTTGTTTTATCGTGCCGGTTTGTGGTTGCTGTTGAATTTTTTTTTAGTGTTCTCGCTGCTGGCATTTTCTACATTTATATCCGAAACATTCACTACTTTTATTTTAACGAGTCTCAGTTAATTTTGCAAAACTTTCTTAAGTGTTAAGAAACTTTACTGCTGTCTGGATCTGATATGATTCCATATTTCGATAAAAAATATTATAACCAAAAACGACGACAAGGTAGCTTAAATATGTGTAATTAACCCAGTTCAGTTTTATGTGGGTGCGCTGATAAAAATATGAAAGGTAAACTTAATACACTGTGAAAATGCTGAATTAGGTAATAACATGTCGATAAGAAAAAGCGTCGCCGGCATAAATTGGTGCTGAGTCTCCAGTGAGGCGAGAACGCATTAACGGTCCGCCACTGACATATATTAGGAGCGTTTCTTATCCACGAGTGTGAGCGTCTCGGCGCGCGGGGCGTTGGCGGGACGGCGGCGGGACGCGGGCGGCGCGGCGGCGTGCGACCCGCGCAAATGACGCGGAAAAGATGCGGGGAATGACGCCCTCTTGATCGCAGAATAGCACGCCTGTCATATACTGCCATGTACATCGACGCGCTCAAGTCTCCACTTTATTGCTTTATTTTTTAAGAAATCCACAGTGAATTTTAATTCTTTGTATTTTTCCAGACGCTGAAGGATTTACACCAGCGTTTCGACGCGCACTTTGCACGCTACTTCCAATAAAGTACGGTATGCACATTAGTCTTTCTCGTACGTAGCACTTTTGGTTTGTTTACATTATGGTAATAGTAACATTCCAATGCAAATATATGTGAGACATTAGAGAGAAAAAGAATCTGAAGCCGCTTTTAACGAGAGCAGTTTATATTGAATCTGCAAACTGAAATCTGCTTACATTTCTGAGTTTCCTCTTACATTGTAAAGGCTCCGTTTGTGTAGCAAGTAACATTGAATACAATTATGTGAAAGGAATGAATAAACCGATTCATCGTGAGCCATATTTTCCCCCTCACATAAACGATATCGTATTAAATTAATAAGTCGTTGGGCGGTCCCGAAAGTGGCGATATCTGTGAGGAAACAGACTTCTCCTGGTCGGTGCAAGTTCCCCGACTCTCCCCCGAGCCGTCGTTACGCGGCACTAATGTTCTATTATAACACTCATTGTGTCTTGATAGGGGAGAATGTTTCCACAGATATTCCATAGATTATTGTTTATATTTAATTTGCGAACATTATTTATGTTAATGTTTTTCCTGTAAACGTTTTAGTTCGAATGTTCTCTCCATTTAAATTGCGGTAGTTTTCAACAGTTTTAAAATTATGATAATAATATTTTCTGTGTGAAAGGAATTTCCCTATTAAGTTCGGACCTTTACTAAAGTTTTAAACTTCGTTTTAATGTCTTCTGTATTGTTGAAATTAGTTTTCAGAACGAGACAGTTTCTTCGGAAGCTAATGAGAGCTCGATCAAGTTTCTGGCTTTACTCGGAGAAATTGTTGTCTTACAATATTAATGTCCATGGGTGTGGTAATGGTCTTAATGATGGACAGCAATTTCTTTGTGAAAAATATTTTATTTTGTTTATTTAGTAAGAAAAAAAATTACATGCTAGATAAAATATAAGAAACAAGATTTTGCCAGCGGCTTCGCCCGCGTACCTACATAAAATATAGCCTATGTCACTTAGGAATAAAGCGGCTTTCTGTCGGTGAAAAAATTATCGCAATCGGATCAGTACTTTAAGAAATTATCTCCTATAAACAAAAAAAAAAAACTTTACCTGTTTATTTTATTAGTGTAGATTATGAATTCACGATATTAATTATTTCAGCTGGAAGAAGTCCACTGCTGGAAATATCTAATAATAGGTCTGATGCGTCTCGCATCCATCAGATTCCCGCGACTTTCACCAGAACTTTGGGCCACCTTGTAGAAGATCCACCAACGCCGAGTCTTCGCGATCACCTTTTGGCCCTCATCGATCAACTGTTCTGCGGGCAAAGTGGCCCGCCTGCTGCCATTTATGTTTGGCGATTTTTCGGGCTATGTCGGAAACTCTGAGCATTTTCCATTTGAGTGACTTTGAATATTCTGATGAGACCAGCTATTGTGAGCGACCACGTTTTAGAGTCATATGTCATCATTGACAACACACACTGGTCATAGAATTAAGATTAGTTTCTTCTTAATTCTTCAGTGCTGTGGTCTACTAAAATAAATTTTAAAAAATCCCGATGCTTTTCAAACCTAAAAAATAATGTCACTAAAACCACCAAATCACCTCATCTTAAATGATACTTCATTCTAATAGAAATGTCTATTACTAGCAACTTCGTCCGTGAGATAAAAACTTAAACCGTATTTTGAGGGTAATTTTGAAAAACTAATAATGACAGCCTCTATTATTCATTTTGATTAAAATTTATGCCAAGTGTCAAGTTTATTAACTGAGGAAATAATAATACTCCACCTCAACGCGACACTGGCAGAATAGTCGCAATCGGCTCAATTGCCATTAAAAAAAAAAAGAATACTCCATACAATCTTTAAAATCTCAAATTTTTTCTATAAGGGGTAGTTTGAAAATGAATAATGACAATCTTTGTTATTTACTTTAGTTACTATTTGTGCTAACTTGGTACAGGGAATGATATTTTGCATACAAACGAATTTCCCCCTTTTCACTCCATTAAAAGGTTGAATTTCCAAAAACCCCTTTTTAGAAAAGAAAGAAAGAAGAAAGAAAGAAAAATAATTTATTTGGTACAGCACAAGGCCCAAACACAATAGTAAACAAAAAACACGTATCAAAAGTAAAAGAATAAAAAAAAGCAATAAAATAAAATAAAAAATACAGTTGTTGTGTGCCTCATGGCTGCACCAAAATAGGTCCAGTTCAGCATGAATGCCAGACAACTAGTGCCTGACGCTGGTTTTCAACTGAACCTTTTAGTGCTTGCCTATGTAGTAAAATGATGCCTTGTGCAAAAAATCATGTGCCTAGTCCCAGTAGTTTCAGCTGTCAGTCCAGTTTTCCTTTTATGTATTACTATAAACATAATTAGGGCCACCAGTACAGTATTGGTCCCCATCATTACGTATGTTTGCAATCTGGCCATTTCATCAGGTGTTTTCCCGGCCGTCTTTAAGCGGGCAGTGGTTCACCCTATACATAAATCGGGACGCAGAGACGATGTTAATAACTACAGACCTATCTCGGTCCTTTCCGCCATGTCAAAGATATTAGAACGGGTCTTAAACAAGAGTCTCCTCTCCTTCCTTAACGTTAATAATATATAATCACCCAACCAATTTGGTTTTCGTAAAGGAATGAGTACCGAAGATGCCGTTCTAGCATTGACCGAGCACGCCGTTAAGGTACTTGATAACAAACATAAGTGTCTGGGTATCTTTATTGATTTATCTAAGGCATTTGACACCGTCTCTGCGCCCGAATTATTGAAAAAAATGGAGAGCATTGGTATCCGGGGTGTAGTACTGGAAATGTTTCGGAGCTACTTGAGGGGACGTACGCAAATTGTTAGAGTCGGGCAAAATGATAGTGATGAGCGTCCGATAACGTGTGGTGTACCACAAGGTAGCATTTTGGGCCCCACTCTTTTCCTGATATATATTAACGAGTTATGTCAGTTACCGATCCATAGCTGTAGAATAATTTCATATGCAGATGACACTTCTCTACTAGTTGACGGAGAGGACTGGGCCCAATGTTACCATAACGCAGAGATGGCACTAACACGTGTTATGCAATGGCTGAGTAATAATTTACTAACAGTGAACGTAAGTAAAACGTTTTGCGTGCCGTTCGCCATCAGATCTAATTTTTGTCCACCAACATCTTATACTTTGAAACTTCACTCTTGTGTGTCTTCGACATCCTGTGACTGCCCCACCATTGCTAAATCACCAACCGTTAAGTATTTAGGCGACCATATCAACAGTTCTAGAATTTACAATCAGTTGAACAAATTAATAAAAATATTTCATACAACCTCATACCAATGTAAATCTGCCTTACAAGAATTTCTCTTCAAACTCGATTATCGCAAGACGGAGAATCTTATAATGGGAAACTATGCCAATCTAATCAGTTCAATTCCATATGGACAAATAAAATTTAAATACCTAAAATTATCAAATATTTCGCTCACACTCATTCCTACATACAAATACATAAACACTTATATTTAAACCACACATACTCTCACACTTTCACCATCAATCACACACATACACCTATCTCACATTACAAATTAACAGATTTTTTTTTATACTATTATCGTATTATTTTGGCTCTTTATTATTGTTTTCTTTATCAAATATATTTTGCCCTGAAACAGCATACATACTTTTGTAATAATTACTTTTTTTGTTTTGTTTTTTTCTAAGCTTTGTGTCCTATCCAGGTAATTTTCTTTTATTGTATTGGCATATGCGCACATAATGTCGAAGGCACACTGACTTCTAAGAAACAGGTTATTCCTAGTTTAGAAGTCAGGGTCTTTTTGCTCTGGCACACTTAGCCATGCTCCTAAAAATGTTATGTTTGTGTATATTTTTTTGGCAAAAATAAAGATTATTATTATTATTATTATTATTTCATTTATTTATATTTATACATATTGTTTATATTTTTAAATATTTCTTATAAAAAGGATATTAAAAAAAAAAACATTTAAAAATACAAAAAATAGTAGCCCACCGGCATCGGGAACAGGGTCCAAGCTACCGGTGGTTAGGGCTCCTGAGAGAGGAACCTCCGGACAATACGCGCCGTGTCAAGGAGTACTGCCTTCTGGATCAAGCCCTTGATCCAACTGCCTAACGAGAGCCTCCGCAGATGTTGATCGAGGCTCTTGGCTATTAAGCCATTGGCCGTCACGACTATCGGCACAATGATTGCTCTATCCACTTCCCACATGTCGACAACCTCGCGAGCCAAGTCAAGATATTTAGTTTGTTTATCCTTCTCAGCTTTCACGAGGTTCTCGTCATGAGGGACCGCTATATCAACAATCATTGTGCGACGCTCTAGCCGATCTATCACCACTATGTCAGGCTTATTGGCAACAATAGTCCTGTCAGTGATGATAGATCGATCCCAATACAATGTGACGCTGCCATTCTCGAGAACTGGGTCGGGCACATACTTATAGTACGGTACCTCTGATTCAACAAGATTGTATTTAAGAGCAAGTTGCTGATGGATAATCTTGGCTACAAGGTTGTGTCTGTGCAAATAGTCTCCGTTAGCTAAATGAGAACACCCAGAAATAATGTGTCGGATTGATTCTCCGGGCCGGTGGCATGCCCGACAGATGTCAACCGTGCCGTCCTTCACAATATATTTCCGGTAGTTGTTCGTCATCATAACTTCATCCATAATAGCAAAGACAAAACCTTCGGTTTCTCCAAAGAGATTACCAAAGCGTAGCCAGGAGACGGACGCTAAAAGATCTACATCGGGCCCATGTAAGGCCCGGTAAAAGCGCCCGTGAAGCTCCTTGCCCTTCCATACTTCCTTGCGTTCATTAGTATCCATTACTATAGGTTTGCGCCAGTTCTCGCTGGCCAAGGAGAGCGGGGTGAGGCCTTTGTCCACCGCCACTACATCTCGGTGCATCCCCACGTCGGTTTCCAGAAAGTATTCCCTGAGACTGCATACCTCACGGTTGTGCAGGGTCTTGGCATTTAAGAAGCCACGACCCCCACACTTCCGCGGGATATACAGCCTCATCACCGATGATCGTGGATGATGCATCCGGTTTGCGGTAAGCAGAGTGCGGACCCTCCTGGCCAGGGCGTCGAGTTCCGTCTGAGTCCATTTAAGTATGCCGAAAGAGTACATCAAAACCGGCATGACCCAACCGTTGAAGGCGCGCACCTTGTTCCCGCCCGATAAAAGACTGTTTAGTACTTTATTCAGGCGGCCAAAGAAGCGCTCCCTCAACGATTGTTTCACGTCAGCAGCATTGATGCCCAACGCTTCCGACATACCTAAATACTTGTAAGTTTCGGTTGAGCAGAGGGATCTAAGGTGTATGGAATCCGAGAGTTGGGTTCCCACGGATTCCATAATCTCCCCTCGCTTTACATGCATGACTGCACATTTGTCCAAACCAAATTCCATCCTGATGGCACTACTGAAGGTTTCAGTTACCTTCAGTAGCTCCATCAGTTGCAAGTTGTTGGAAGCAAAAAGTTTCAGATCATCCATGTAAAGAAGGTGAGATATGACCTGACCCTCTCTTCTCAACCGGTAGCCTAAGCCGGAACCCTCCAGCAGTGTGCTGAGAGGGTTCAAGGCTAGGCAAAACCACAGTGGACTCAGACTGTCACCCTGGAATATGCCACGCTCGATCCTTAACGGTTCGCTGTTCTCCGAAACCCGTCGACACCCTGGATAGTGAAGGACCGTCCTCCATTGCCCCATACATGACATCAGGAAGGCGCGAAGAGTTGCATCAACTTTATACAGCTCTAGCACCCTCATGAGCCATGTATGCGGCACTGAGTCATAGGCCTTCTTATAATCTATCCAACATGTCGACAGATCTCTTCGAGAACGACGAACCTGTTGGCTAATGGCAACATCAATGAGGAGCAGCTCCTTAGTACCACGGGACCCGTTCCTACATCCATTCTGAGAAGCAGACATGATGGAATTTGTCTCAATATGATTATTAATTTTAGCTCTCAGGATGGATGTAAGAACTTTATAGACCGTCGGCAAACACGTGATCGGTCTATAATTTTTGGGTTCCGCAGTACTACCCGATTTATGGAGCAGGTGGGTTATTCCTGTCGTCAGGAACTGGGGCAGCGACCCTGACTCTAAGGCAGATTGGAATTGGGATGCCAAGCGAGCGTGCGAACTTTGAAACCATTTAAGCCAAAAGTTGTGCAGCCCGTCCGGCCCTGGAGATTTCCAGTTTGGCAACGGACGGACTGCACAAGCTACATCTTGGGGGCTGATGTTAATTGCCCCCATTTCTGGTATAAGTTCGCACTCTCGCTCGATCTCCCGCGTCCAGTCACCCTCAGTGTGATTGACAGGCACCGACCAGATGCTGCGCCAAAATGAATACATGGCATCATCATCCGGCAGGCGCGTATCAATCACACTTTGGTCCGGTCGCTCCCAAGCCCTGTAAACCCACCTTTCGTTGCTTTGGAACGTGTGATTCTGGGTGTACCGCTCCACTCGTCGCTTGTACCGTCGAATACGGTTTGCCCATGCATAGACTTTCTGCTTCAGGAAGTCGATACGCTCTGTGATACGGGGTAGATAATCTCGAGGACTAATATCTGTCCCCGAGAACGCCCGTCTCACAAAGCGCATCACTCTAGGGCGAGTGTTGCCCTCCCTGAAACAGATAAGTTTGCCGATGAGTGCTCTAGTCTCACCGATACGTCGCTCGATCCTGCACTGCCAAGCTGGTTTAGCTGGTCGTGTAGCTCTGTCATTATTTGGAATTTTGACGTGAGCTACACGACACGCCGCTGCAGCCGCACAGTACAAGATCGAGTGAGTATCGGAAAGGTCTTCGCTGCTATCAAAACAATTTGATAGCTGCGAATCTAGAGCACACACCAACGCCCTATTTTTCCTATGCATAGGCAAACGAGGTAGACGAGGTCTAAGCTCTGGTGGTATAGAGCGGTACTCCCGGAATGCATCCTCCAAAGCGCTCCTCAAACGTGCATTGCACTGGGTACTCACGGATATAGCCTCGTCATCATCATCCTCACCAACATGGTCGGGTCGCGGTGAAACACTGGGTTGACGTTGCACCGCGGCCGGTGGTGAAATAGATGAGACACGGCCATTCCGTTATTCTAGGCGCAGTCTATCAAGTACGGCGTCATCCAACATACGGTTACGCTGGATGACCCGCACCTGATCCGATAGTCTTTGGGCCGAAACGTTGACAGCTGGCTCAAGCACCTGAAACAGAGAGAGCATCCGACCACGGTACGCAGTCAAGTTAGTTCCCCCCTCTGTAGCCCCAAAGTATGAGCGCATGACATTTTCATTAATGGATTGTGTCCATCGCATGCGCTGCACACTTCCACCGGCAGCGAGGACCCTGTCAGAGGCCGGAGGGCCTCGAGGTCCCAAGCAGGCCGGAGGTCGGCCTCTTCCTCGCCGACGCGCAGGTGGTGGTGTCGTCGGCGGCGAGAAGTATTCGTCGCTCGAGCTCGACGCAACTGCAGCTACCGGAATCTCTGGACTCACGGCTGGCGCTGGTCCCGGCGGCTGCGAGGCGGAGCTGAGCGACGAACCCGAAGATGTTGGTTGTGCGATTTGAGAGCGTGCCCGGCTTCTTGTCAACATTTTACTTCCTTATTGTAGTTCCATTTCGTCGGTCAAATATAGGTTATTATTATTATTATTACTAGCTTTTGCCCGCGGCTTCGCTCCCGCTCTTCCCTACTTCACCCTACTATACCCTACTCTACCCTACTTTACCCTACTCCACCCTACCCTACTCTACCCTACTCTACCCTACCCTACTCTACTCTACTCTACCCTACTCTATCCTACTCTACCCTACTCTACCCTACTCTACCCTACTCTACCCTACCCTACTCTACTCTACCCTACTCTACCCTACTCTACCCTACCCTACTCTACCCTACTCTACCCTACTCTACCCTACCCTACTCTACTCTACTCTATCCTACTCTACCCTACTATACCCTACTCTACCCTACCCAACTCTACTCTACCCAACCCTAAAAAAAAAAAGTAGGTCTTATGTCTGTCTCTTGGTTACCTCCCCACCAATTTTCAGCCAAATCGGTTCAGCCGTTCTTGAGTTATAAGTGGTGTAACTAACTGACTTTCTTTTATATATATAGATTATATAGATTTATTTATTGTGCACACTTACCACAGTGTAGTCTTCTTTAAACTAAAGCTTGAGTGATAGTGGATGTCTCGTTGCATTAAGTCAAATAAATAAAAAAAAAGTATAAATAAATACTAAAGTATGCCGCCCATCTCAGCATCTATCTAGAAATTCTAGAATAATGAACAACAAAAATAGTTTAATTAAAGTCTCATTCCTTTCCAAAACAAAAGTAAAATATTAATGAATGTTATTTCAGTGCAATATCCACACATTATCATACGACCGCGACCACGAACGACATGACTAAGCCATTATTACTACTACAGTCGAGATGAAATATAAAATTGAATTTCATATTTATTTACCCATTAATAATATCAGGTCCCGTGCCATTGTCTCGCTGTTCGCTCTCACCGCCGTGTTCCGAACACGCTGACACGTCATTTTTTCTCTCGTGTCACGTAAAAGAATAATGAAGCAAGTTCAGCAAGCAGTATTTAGAGATAATGTTGATGGGTGACGTCGAAGAGAGAGTTTTATGGTACTATTTGTGTTATTTTAGATGGTATTTTTTTTTTAATTTGTCCGCACTCTAGGATTTACTCCTGTATCGTGTGTGCGTTCACGAACATGTAAACTCTTATGAAAGTATACTCAGAAACGGAAAATACCTGTAGATCATACAAATATACACCATTAAGTTTTAATCGTTTTAATCCCGTGGAGGGTCGAGAAACGTCAGCTGAGCAAGTTCAATGACCTGTTGGTAGTTTGTACGCAACGCCGACTATTAACTACAGGTCATTGAACTCGCTCAGCTGACGTTTTCTTTAAGAAATTAATTTCGTACATGCGTAAATTAATACGAGTTTTGAAAAAAAGGCACTTTATTTTTTAATTTTATCTTTACAAATCGATAGTGTTTCATGTACCGAATCGACCCTCCACGGGATTAAAACGATTAAAATTTAGCGATGTATGTTCCGTGAAGGAATCAAATAAGCGACACGCAGCATAGCAGTCAATCGCTCAACGACTGCGCCCACTGTGCCGGTCATTTTAAGGTCTTTTTTCCATGGGCAGGTTGACAGCAGGATGAAAATATGCATCTTTAAGATAAGTATACGTGCTCCATCGTCGGCCACATCATCGCTTACCATCAGGTGAGATTGTGGTCAAATGCGAGCCTATCCATTTAAAAAAAAAAGTAAGTGAAAAGGATAGGTAGGATAGGTATATATTGTATGAATCTGACAGCTGTCACCCCCACCATCCTATCCTGATAATGGTATAATCTTGGTGTGTAATAAAGTATATAATAAATAAAGAAATAAGTTATTTTATAAAGGCTAACAACTGAAAAAGTTATAATTACTTACTCATAGCTCATCTCTTAAAACAGGTAACCGCGAGAGAGGAATTCTAGATGTTTCCTTTGACTACGTGTTTGCAGATTCAAGTGCCCATTTAGGTAATGACTACATAAAATTCCAGAACTAAGCAGCAACTCCCCAGTCTTATTATACACATAATA
Organism: Mythimna ferrago; assembly: GCA_910589285.2. NCBI lineage: Eukaryota > Metazoa > Arthropoda > Insecta > Lepidoptera > Noctuidae > Mythimna > Mythimna ferrago. The sequence goes on along the minus strand of OU342692.1, from coordinate 14,966,897 downwards.
GCCATAATGGATTCGCTATCATTTGTTAATCACAACAAAGTTATCGCGCTAAGCTTGTCGTAACGACATCGCGTCCCCGACGCAAACAAATAGCTCTCACGCAAATTGAATACAAGATATAAATCTAGCGTTCTCCTAATAACATGCGGTGGATTTCTCCGCGGGCCGTTTTATTTCAGCCCCACAAAGCCTTCGACCCAGTAAATCCGGCGATATCTCGGGGAATGCGACAGAGTGCCACTGGCGTTCGTTTCGCGGGACGCACTTTAAATTTTCCGACTGCGAAAGGACGGATATCGCAGCGAAATTTAAATGCCGTCGCGAGTTCCCTGTGGAACAAAAGTGCGCGAACGCCAGACCACGCCGCCGTCGCGCTCCGCACCGCTCGCCGCGACGCGCCGCAGACACTGCTCGCAGCTTTGCATAATGTAGCCACTTAGCGTATTCTCCTCTCCACTGCGGCAATTAAGCTATATGTGGAATTCATTATCAACAGATTTTCTAAATTAAACTGTACAAAACTTTTTGCATCAACCCTTGTCTTTCCTATGTTCATTTTACATGTTACCGTTTAAATTTCACCTAAAAGTGCTCGTTAAAAGCTTCATTTATTATTAAACCTACGAGGAATATGCTGAAAGCGTTTAGTCGTCATCGCTGCTCTTTTTTACAATAAGGCATTTTAATTAAATTTTCTTAGCGTCTCGTCGGTGTGTGCTCACCTAGGCACTGTTATTAATTACATCAGTTCCCACCTTGCTCCTCCTCCTCGGCGCGCTCATCATATATCACTATCTGACTCTTACTCTCTACAACGTTGCTAAGAGTACTGTTACACGTTACAGCGCGTCGTACCGTCACTCGTCCGAGATCATTTTGTGACTCTGTCGATTATATTCAATGGGAGGTGGAGGCGATCTCGGTTGGAATAACGATTTTAATTGGGCTAAAAGCTTTTCAGATAGAAAAAATCTTCGAAGAAAAACCATTTATAGAACAGATAAGAATTCCGAAAATATAGATATCTCCTCTGAAAGCTTCGAATTATTCGATCCGAAACAAATTACTGAATGCTGTAATCGTAATATATTTTCATTGAACTTTCAAAGGAAAATTGATTTTATTATGTTGTACCAAAAGATCTGAAATTGTAAATGCTATTATTACTTTGTCGTGGAACTTAAAAATAAAAATAGATTAATAATATTCAAAGGGAAAACGTTTCTTGACTATCAATGAAGGTGACCGGTACATTGAATACATTTTAAGCCGTCAAAGTAGTCGTGTACTTAGAATTGAAATGAAAAAATATTGTTGAAGGAATAATTACCGCAATTAGCTTATCGTCGGTCGACATTCACGTTGGTAAGTGGAGTGAGTAAGTAAAGTGCAGTATATTTACAGAAGCCCAGTGAGCTCACGAGATGTACCGTGACACATTATTATACTCCACCACTCATGTTTCTGTGTCCGCTCCTGTTGTTCCGTTCCAAGGAGTCCGCTTGCTCTCAGACGTAGAAATATGTGTTTTGCTTCCACGAGGAGGGCGTGCGGGCGGCCAGGCGGTCAGGCGACCAATGAGTTATGAGCGGTCGCTGCACCCACTCGGCACCGCACTCACATCTTGCGACAACCCTACACATCCAAGTTTTTCATGTACATCGGTTTAATTATTCACCGCTTCAAGTTTTACGTTCAAAGGTTCATACTTTCCTTACTAAGTAGGGACATAAATTACATCCACTCTTCTGCTTTTACTCCCATTAATTTTCGTCCAATATGTCGCTCTCAAACATTCGGCGTATGTGTCGGGTTGCAAGCAAATAAGATAGAACACGGTGTTCGGCTCTAGTTGGTCCGAGCTCTATGCGAGGACGTGGAACTAAGCGTTACTTATTGTTCTGTCCGCGCTAAAGGAATGGCCAACGGATGTTCACTTCCATGTTGGATTTAAAGCAGTCACTGACGAATTGCTACATTATCGCTAACAGCGTTCGATTTAATTCCCTCCCGGCGAACTTAGATACTGCGATAAAGAGTGAAAAATGTATGTTTCTTTTTAATTATACGGACGGGAACGAATATTCGCGAACTGATTTCTAAAACATTGTGCGGCAGAGTGCGGTGGGAGCGCACACAGCGGACTGAGATGTACTCTGACCACCGTATAATTCTTTGTGAGCGTTAATTAACTTTTTATTTTCCCGTTCATCGCTGCGTATACTGTCCGACACACTGAATAGCTACGGGAGAAAAAATACGAAACAATTATACCGCAGCAACAATCCTTAACGACCAGACATTCGAGCAGCGGAATTACAAATGGCGCAAAATTATGAGGAGCTTCAAATAATCATTAAACATAAACGCGTAATGGTTTCCCATTCAAATGATAGCTCGGAGCAGTTAACTGCCTCTGTAATGTCTCAACACAATCTCGAGCACAGAAAATTGTAACGTTTTAGCGGCGTATTAATGAGTTATTGCCTATTAAATATAACAAGAACACATTTCTTTATAGGGAGGACGTAAAGTTGAGCGCGGCTCAGTCTGTGCGCGCACGAGAGCGCATGGCCGAGTTATATCGCTGAGTGAAACGAGTGCCCTGATTAATTACACTTATCTTAATAGCAGATTGAGTGGCGTTTTTAGCGGGCTTCCGAGCAGGTGGATAAAGAATCGCCCTGTTATTGTGATTGATTGCGTTACTGTGGACTGTCTTTGATGATCTCTTGATTGTGAGCTGGTTCTGACGTTTTGGGAATCATAGATGAAATTAAAGAGTTTGCTAGATTAACCATTTATTTTTTAATTATAATTTAGTGACATATCTGTTGGTTGATTTAGTGGTTGTGTGAAAGTTGTGAAATATTTTTATTTTGTAAAGTACGAGTATATGTTTTGCACATTTCTTAAACATACGTAAAAAACAGAAATATAAAAAAAAATTATTAATATTTAACCGTTTATTCAAGTGTTTGTAACAAACATAGACGTGGGAAAAAAGGTTACCAGGCAGGCTAGTTGGGTTGATCACGTCAGCTGCATGCATATTGACCGCTGGACAAGAGTCTCCACGAAATGGTTGCCTGAGGATGGACGACACCACCGAGGCTGATCTGAGACGCGGTGATGAAAATGACCAGTCTGCCGGAAAAGGTGGTTATATGTGGTGGTGGCTTGAAAAAAGAATACCTGGGAAAAGTTGGAGAGACCTTTGCCCAGCAGTGGAAAAGTGTAGGCTTAATAGAAAATAAAAACAGGCAAGAAAATGAAAACATAAAAATAGGTACAAAATTATGCTTATTTAAAAAAAAATCTCTTTCAGAATACCTGCGAAAAGAGAATTGGAACAAAAGAGATGTAGACACCGAGTGTACGAGTAGTAGAAAAAATATAAACTTTGAAACGAAGGAAAGAGAAATCATTTATTTGCCATTAATGTAGGTAACAGATATGGTGTTAATTTATGCTGAGTCCGAATACATTTTACCTTACGGCATGCATGAAAGATACAATTTATAATTTGTTAGTGCCTAGATTTTTTGGTTTGACATTACAATTATACTGGTAAATTACTAGGTAAAAGCATGTGGCTTAAATTATTACGTCGCTAAAATATAACTTTGTTCAACATAGCATGATTATGAGTGAAATATGCTTTCTTCAGTTCTAGGTAGCAGTTTATTCAGTTCACGTTGAAAAGAAAGTCGTTTACTGTCGTAGTATGTACAAAATGAAGAAAAGAAGTTATTCCGAGTTTTCGCTAAGTCGATAGCTGAGTGCGAAGAAACGTCAGACCATTAGAACATTTCAGTGACACATCTCATTTTTTTACGAAGAAAGAAAAAGTATTTTTTCTTTGGAAGAAAATGCAGTTTTGTAAGTGGCGGTAGAGAAGCGATGGCTCATTTCGAGGCGACTGTACTTTTGTAGACAATATTTTTGATAAAAGTGCTTGTCAGTATTAATTTAATTGCCTCTGAATGCAACGTTAAAAGAATTTTGCTCTATTATTTAGTTTTTAATTAGAGAATTCATTGGGCGGGCTACTCAAATAAATTGCTTGTGTGGGCAAAGGGACATCATATTTTTCTAAAAAAGCATCCCTACAATACAAAGGGCAAGTGAAGATTAGGGTTTCGCCTAGTAGAAAACTTATTTGAGGATTTTCACAAAAAAAAAAAAAATGTTTTTTGGAAGTTCATCATCTTCACTTTAGGCAGAAGACCCCCACTGCTGGACATATATGCCTCCTCCTATCACTGTATCTCCCGATCCTATGCGTCTTACATCAAGCGCAAACCGGCAGCCTTCACCGTGTCGGTTCATCTGGTAGGAGGGCCTTCCAAAGCTGAAAATAAAACTTTTAAAAATTAATTTAATTTTAGAATATTGTACTTTTTGCGATGTAGTCCTGTGTCCTGTACTAAACCAGACAGCGAGTGCTATCTATAGCCTACCTACATCATAAACAGCCATTTGCGAGTAATTGAAAATTCTCGTGACAGAAACCAGCTATTACTCGTACTTACGGACAAAATTGAATTATGTTTTTATCGAACATTGATAATGGCCAGTAATAATAGTGTAGCATTTGAAAATAGAATCTCTATTGTGATCTCTCTCTATCACTCAATGGTTTCCTGGTAGCTATAACGTAGGCGTGTTCCATCGTCGGCCACATCATCGCTTACCATCAGGTGAGATAGTGGTCAAACGCGAGCCTATCCATAATAAAACAAAAACTTAACTTTCATTTAAGTTTGCACATAAAGGTCATGTACAGGGACTCAAACTGTAACCGTAATAATGTGTTTTAACACTGTTTTTTGCCCTTGTCCCATTTTATTTGGGATCGGCGCAACACGTTTTTTTCTTCCATTTTGTCCTGTCACTCGTCACGCTAAAACATTATGATGTGTTATATCCATATCCTAATAGCATTTATACGAAAGACATTATTGCACTAGTTAAAATATGTTTTATGAGCGCCTTACATAGGCGCTCATAAAACGGCAGAAGAATTTTTAAAAAATATTTGAATTTTTGATTTTTTTTTAATTGTTAAAAATTTATAACTAAAGAAAACATAAACCTAAAACTAGGCAATATGATCTAAAGAATTGGTTTACTTAAAAAAATAAAATAGTTTATTTCTGATATAGTGGGTCTACCAACATATAATAATAAAACATGTAACAGAAACATTTGAATATGCAAATTGTTATAAACACAACAGCAATCTAAAAAGAGAATAAATATACATAGACATTCATATTTATGTAGGTTATACACATACACACACCTACAGGCTACATACATTATATAAGTTAGTAATCCTTACACAAATCTAACAAGATTATCTAGGCCAAAAGCCATTGTGAACACTGAAAGGTGGTGAGCCTACCTTTCAGTGTTGCCAGACAATGGCTTACAGAAATCTCTTTAACATTTTACGAAATTACTAAAAATATACGTTATGGATATCAATTCCATTACCTATAATGTTAAGTGTGTGAGTAGATTCGTTCGGTTGAAGCACGCGAATCGAGCATTTGCAGTTAGTGGTTAGGTACATGTCTTGTATGAAATTACTTACGAGACTAACTTTACTTTTTGTAATATATATTTATATTGGAACGTGATTTTTGTGTTGGTGTTTCGTGTTTAATCTTTCAACCTATTTATTTACTTTATTGTACATAAATATAATAAAATTAAATGAATAACAAGTTTTCAGCATAGCATATACATTTTATAATCATAATCAGCCTTTTAATATTCCCACTACTGGGACTCAGGCCTTTTTTTTATGGTGGGAAAAATTCATCCAAAATCCCCCGCTCTTGGGCGGAGCGGGAGATAGTGTCAGACTCTTACTAACTAAAACACCCACCCCGTTCCTTCTAACCTTCATACCGGGGCTCGAGCTTCCTTTCGGATAACCCTGGCCCCAGTAGGCTTCGACCCGGCTGGGTCCCTGCTGTTGCTGACAACACCTTGAGGCGCGCGGGAACAGTGCGCGCCGTCGACGACTTGGGCTTGCCTCTCTCTAGAAGAGAGCATGGCCATAATTCACCACACGTGCCCAGTGCGGGTTGGTGAATGTCACATGTCTTCGAATTTTTGGTTCTTCACCGTTTTGAGAGTAGTGGTGATGAAATAAATTACACAAAGTAACGCGCCTGGCTGGGTTTGAACCCACTATACCTACAACTCGTAAGTCGGGGCTGTTACCACTCGGCCACCAGTGCTTAAATTTTTAGATGTAAATTATTTGTGTAAATAAATAAATGAAGAGTTATTGTAAAATAAAAATAGGTAAAAAAACTTTTTAAGTTAAACGGTTTTATGTTAAACATACATTGCAATGTTTAAGATAAATGTACTAAAAACCAAAAAATAATAAAATAGATACAGTCGTGGGAATTATAAACATATGCATAGACTAGACTGAAATAAAACCGTGGGGCACGTCAATTGTCTACAAATTAATTAACATTTTAATCAACGATTGTAGACAATTGACGTGCCCCACGGTTTTATTTCAGTCTAGTCTATGCATATGTTTTAATTCCCACGACTGTATCTATTTTATTATTTTTTGGTTTTTAGTACATTTATCTTAAACATTGCAATGTATGTTTAACATAAAACCGTTTAACTTAAAAAGTTTTTTTACCTATTTTTATTTTCTAGTTTTTAGTTTTTATTTCGCATTCTGTATGATAATTATTATTACGTATTATTATTATCGCCTGAGTCTTGAGGGGAAAACGCTAACGACGTATAATTTTTAGCCACCCTAACGCCACACAGTCCTCAACACGATACAAAATCTTGACTTGGGTGGTGGATTCAGGCTGGATTAATCAGATACCTAAATTACAGATTCAATTTCTAAATTTAAATCTTATTATTATACGCCATTTGGTGGCTGCGCCCATCTTAAATATTGAGGTTGTATAGTGCACTGTATTCTTCTTGTCAAGCCCTTTTATTTGATACCCATATTGGTGGGATTGATAAAAAATTGTTATCAGCCATTTGGTAGCGGCGGCCATCTTAGATTTCAATTTTGCATAGTAAATTGTATTCTACTTGTTGAGACCTTTCATTTGATACCCATGTTGATGGGATTGATAAAACCTAAGTTATCCGCCATTTTGTAGAGGCCGCCATCTTGGATTTTAATTTTATATAGTACATTGTATTATACTGGTTGAGAACTTTCATTTGATACCCATATTGATGGGATCGATAAAACCTACGTTATCCGCCATTTTGTAGCGGCCGCCATCTTGTATTTCAATTTTTTATAGTATATTGTATTCTGCTTGTTGAGCCCTTTCATTTGATACCCATATTGATGGGATTGATAAAACCTACGTTATCCGCCATTTTGTAGCGGCCGCCATCTTGGATTTCAATTTTTTATAGTATATTGTATTCTGCTTGTTGAGCCCTTTCATTTGATACCCATATTGATGGGATTAATAAAACATATATTATCCGCCATTTTGTAGCGGCGGCCATCTTGAATTTATAATGATAATGAATAAACATAATTGTATTGTCACCAAAATCCAAAGTGTATACAAAATTTCAGATTAATCGGTTGACAGGAAGAGGGTGAAATTTGAATTACTAAATTTGATCAAAGAATAAAACAAACGGGGTGAGCTAAATAAAACCGTTTAAATAAAAAAATATAATAAATTAGTTTTTGCTCCACCCCGGTTAAATAAAATATAGCATATGTCACTCGGGAATAAAGCAGCTTTCTACCAGTGAAAAAAAATTTGCACCAGTACTTTCAGAGATTACCTACCACAAACAAAAAAAAAAACATAAAAACAAACTTTAACTCTTTATGATTTCTACACTAATGTAGAAGTGTAGATGTTAGTTCCAATTTGAGCCGTAAATTTAGAAACATACAATTGGCGGCCTTATCGTATTCTACGATCTCTTCCAGGCAACATGGACCTCCTCTGTCAAGTGGTCGAGGCTTACCTTTCGGACAGATACATTGTCTACCCCGGTCACCAGGGAGACTGGAAACGTCGAGAGATGTCGTGCGGTGTTCCGCAGAGGTCGGTACTAGGGCCACCCTTGTGGAACATCGGGTACGACTACGTGCTGCGCGGCGACCTCCCTGACGGGGTCAGCGTGGTTTGTTACGCAGACGACACGCTGGTTCTAGCGCAGGGAGAGTCGTACCAGGCGGCGGTCGCTCTAGTGACACGCGGGGTTGCGATGGTCGTTGACAGGATCCAGAAGTTGGGACTTGAGGTGGCGCTTCACAAATCCGAGGCTATGTGTTTTCACGGTCGCCGCCCTCGGAACGTGCCGCCATTGAGTTCCCAGCTAACAGTAGGAGGAGTTCACATCGGTGTCGGGTCGACGATGAAGTACCTGGGACTCGTCCTCGACAGCCGGTGGAATTTCGTGGAGTATTTCCGACGTCTGGCTCCCAAACTCAACCGGGCTGGGGCTGCGCTCAAGCGGCTCCTGCCCAACCTTGGGGGTCCAGACGCCTCCTGCCGGAGGCTCTACGCGGGGATCGTTCGGTCCATGGCCCTCTACGGGGCGCCGGTGTGGGCGTCGTCACTGAAAAAGCAACATGCTGAACGCCTGCCAGAGGGTCATGGCAATAAGAATGGTGCGCTGGCCTACCACCGTGGGATCTGGAGGCAACAGTCCTTGCACACATGCACGATATGCGCGTGGAGATGCAACGCCGGGGTGAAAGTCCGCTGCCGCAACAGGTCACGGCATGGCGGACAGAGCTCCGGCGGGATTTCATGGTGAAATGGCGTCAACGACTATCGCAACCCAGTGCTGGGCACGCCACAATCATGGCGGTAAGTCCCCTCTTTGAGGCGTGGCTGGAAAGACCTCACGGCGTCCTTACCTTCCGCATGACGCAGGTCCTCACCGGACATGGTTCGTTCGGAAGTTTCCTGCACCGGATTCGTGCGGAAGTGACGCCCGGGTGTCGCCACTGTGCGGAATGCCCGGAGGACACGGTGGATCACACAGTCGAGGTGTGCCCTGCTTGGACGGAGCATCGCCGTGCCCTCGTGGGGGCGATCGGCGGCGGAGACCTCTCGCGCCGGGCATTGGTTGAGGCCATGGTCCGGAGCGAGGAGGAGTGGCAGGTGGTCGCCGACTTCTGCGAAGCAATAATGCTCGCAAAGGAGGAGGCCGAACGCATCAGGCAACGGCGTTATCGCCGCCGTCGCCGCCGCCGGGATTCTGATCCCGATTTCCGGCCACCTTAGGTGCGGGTTGCGGACAGTGAGCAATGGGTAGCTCGCTGTCCGGCCGTCCGGTAACTGTCCGGACCAAGCCCAAGTCGTCGACGGCGCGCACTGTTCCCGCGCGCCTCAAGGAGTTGTCAGCAACAGCAGGGACCCAGCTGGGTCGAAGCCTACTGGGGCCAGGGTTATTCGAAAGGGCGCTCGAGCCCCGGTATGAAGGCTAGAAGGAACGGGGTGGGTCTTTTAGTCAGTAAGAGTCTGACACTATCTCCCGCTCCGCCCAAGAGCAGGGGATGTCATTGCATGATTTTTTCCCATCATAAAAAAAAGGCAACATGGACCTAAACTGGAACCTAATATACTAAGATGTGATTTTATGATGCCCTTATTGTACTTATGCCCTTATAAACTTACGTTACTTAAAAATTAATCCTCGTAAAAAAAAATAAAAAGCTTCAAAAGTAATGTCTGATAATGTCAAAATAAATTACTGCGCTTACTTGCCCAAAAATTTTAACTTAAGATTTTACATCAAACAGTCATATTCAATACGAATTCGAAATTTAAATTCACAAAGTCATCTTTTTTTTAAATAATATTATGAGAGCTTTAAAAAATAGAAATATCCAAGTGTCTTTTTATTTATTGGCAAGGTTCAAGGCAAGGGGTGAAAGTTCTCGTGAATTTGATAAAATTGCCGAGATACCAACTCTAAAATATGTACGTAAAACTACACCTGTTCAGCCTGCCTCGCATCTGTTCATTGTTAGCAAAATTCAACAAAATGAAGAAACAGCTGCTTTTTTCGTATTGTTTTTTTTTTTGTTTTAGTTATGCATTATTGTGCATTCGGCCAGCGTCAAGTTTAAGAAGCGTTTAGTTTTTAGTCACTATGACATGCTTGAAGTTCCATCAGAGTGTGGATGTAACACATTTCTAATGTTTTTGAAGTATGTCTCGATGATTCGGCCTTCTCGGTAAGCTTCATTGAGGTAGTCAATACTACAATAAAATTCTTAGCTCTATTTTACCGAGATTGCGCCTATTTGAATTATTCTACATATTGTCCAGTTGTGTAGATATTTGAGAAACAAAATGATACCAATTTTATATCATAATATTCATTAGGAATTAATTAGCGAATATTTAAAAGTAAAATAAAAGCGGCCACGGAACTTCACTTAAAAAAAACCCAATATCCCTTATAATCTTGGTAGTGTTATTTTATATGGATGGGTTACAGCTTCCAATACAAATATAATATAAATGTAGTTAAATAGTATTCATATAGAATTTACAAATATAAAATTAGTCGAAGTTTAGGAATGTGCCACGTAATTCGAAAAGATGACATCTCGACCAACACTATCCCCAAAGAATATTTTTCTGACATGCAATAAACCGACAGAATCCAAAGCCGACGGAGTTTATCTCGAACGAACGCTATCGCGACACTAAATTCGTCTACAAAACAATAGGCCGACAAACTGTTTACCGATTTATTTGATGCCATCCCGACATACAGTATTCAGAAAACTATGCCGAAATGGTTGGTTCCGACTGAATATCATACACAGACTTACAGCAAATCCCCAAAATACACGAGAAAAGCGGAATAACCTTAACCTCTCAGGCCCCTGTGTACGGAATACGGTACACCTTGGTACCAGCTAACTTAAGCCTTATGTTTACCTAATAAGGTTTGAGTTAGCTGGTACGAGGTGTACCGTTTTCGGTACCCTGAGGCCTGTGAGGTTAAATTTAGAAAAATAAGGTTTAGTCATAAATTAATCGGCATAAGCCTTCGAGCCCCGTGTCATGGAGCGCCTCGACTTTCTGAAGTAGGAAGTTTCGTAGTTGCATGGGCCAATCTTATTCCAAAACTGTAAGGGAATTCGTTGGCTTCTTCCTTCTTCTTCATACACCATAGAGCTAGGAAGAGACCTGAATACTAAAGTGCTCTGTCCTGTCTCCACAAAAGCATTCTGTCGCAGCATCTCATCGCTTCCTGTCTGTAATATTGAGGAAGGCTGGATGCGTGATGTTGAGCGTCTGTGGGAAGTTATACCAGAAAAGGGAAATCTTGTCGTTAGCCCATTAGACGTAACTAGAGCTGTTCGTCCGTTACCAAATTGAAAGTCTCCAAACCGAAAGGTCTGGAGAGCATGCGCAACTCATGCGCTGTCCTCGTCTTTCGCTTTCAGTCATTCTTTGAGTCTGGGATGAAATAGACCTTGTTTAAATTTCATACCAGGCTCAAAGGATGATTGAAATTGTTTCAGTCATAGAAAAGTCATATAAATTGAAACACTAACAACTGATGTCACTCACCAGACTCACTAGGCAAGTAGACAGGCCCAAGAACCACAATCCAAATGGGTTCTATCAGCGATTTCACCCCTAGAGAACACAAAGAATCCTATATGGCATTCCAGAACATGGTCTACCCGTGTACTAACCAAATCCGTTCAGACCTTTGGCCGTGAAGGAGTAACAAACATACATACACTCACATACATACTTATGTACATCCTAATCTTAATAATATTACTGTTAATACAGCCATGTTTGTCGACGGTCTATAAACTTCTTACATCCATCCGGAGGGCGGAAATTGATCTGCACTTTGAGAGTAACTCAATTATATAGCCTCTTAGAATATATGTAGAAACGGGGCTCATGGCACTAAAGAGCAACTTGTCATCGCACATAAGGCCACTATCCCATTAGCGTGTTCCTAGCGTTTGCGTTTTTCGAACGTTTGACCAGAGATAACGTTACGGGTATGCGACGTAGACGTTGCGATGTTTTGGTAACATGCACAATCGCGCCGTCTGAATCTGCTCGTGTCATACCTAGTTAAATTATTTTGAATAGCCTGCCGATGCGCAACGTTAACGTCGCGTCTATGTGCAGACGTTGCCTAAACGCCAACGCTCATAAAACGCTAGTGGGATAGCGGCCTAAGCCAACACGATCCCACAAGGATTTTTTAACATGGATAGTTTAGAAGGCTTATGACTCTTCGTCTCATTCACCATAAGGCATAGAGTAGCAGGCCAAACTCACAGGCCAAGGAGGAATTGGTGCTGTACAAAATAGATGCCACTCTACACACCTTCCTTAAGTTTTGTATGATTGTATGGGGTAATGGAAGGTTCTTCACTATCTCTTGGATCGTTATCGTTAGATCGTTATCGTTAGATCCAAAAGAATAATAAGACTGAATGGATATAACGGGAGATATTTTAGAGCGTCAGTTTGAGTTCACTTTGGTTCTACTTAGTCCTAAATTCTGTAAGACTGGAGGAATCAGGTCTGGGCAATAAGATACATACATTTATATACCGTAAACAACACTATAAATAACATTTTCGTACTTTCGACAAACAATGTCTGTTATCGATCTTTAACGAAATTAAGGACTTTCATAATTCTGTTAAAAGCATTGGCTTTTCGTAAAGTTTGCATTTACTTGTCACTGACACCCTGTATAGATTAAGGTACTCCTATCTTCATGACGGCCTTTACAAAGATTAGACACAAATTATTTTTTAGTACACTTACTCGAATACCCACCCTTATCCCTACCGCTCTTAGGCTCGTAATTTACTGTTTTCTGTACTAGTACGGAAAAGTGCATGAGGTCACCTTCACCACTATTGATAGTATTTAAATTATCAGGTTGGCAGCCGCGCAGCCCCTTCGAGTTGCCCGTCAACCCACGTTTTTTCGTAAGTGTCCATATTGAAAAACGTCGTTTGATACACGTGGAAATATTTCACTGCGGCACTTGGGTCCATAGCACTCTCGCCTGCTGCTCGGACAAATTCCTATTATAAAATATACTATTTCGGTTTATGAACTAGAGTATCCCGCGTATTACCCATACGTATGTTCACAGTAAAAATAGAGGGCAGTCGAATAAAATACTGGGACATATATCACGGGCCTCGGGTAAGCCCTTTGCTTCGCCCGTCCAGATGTAACTACATGAAATAAAATGATACCGTCGACCGTGGGTAGATATTAGAAAAGTTTAAATATTATTTTTTTCAGTTTTTATTAAGTTTCGGAGTTAAAAGTCGTTGTGGTGTGGAAGTTTCTTGCTTTTTCTTCAACAGCTGCTGGTTATGTCTGCTAACGATGATCCTACTTAGGTGGTTTTTACAATAAAAAGTGTAATTATGTTACTTGCGTTAGTAGTTTTGTGCGCAAAAGTGCTCTTGACCCCTTTTTTTTATGGTTGGAAAAAATCATGCATTGACATCCCCCGCCCTTGGGTGGAGCGGGAGATAGTGTCAGACTCTTACTGACTAAAAAACCCACCCCGTTCCTTCTAGCCTTCATACCGGGGTTCGAGCGCCCTTTCGGGCTCTTGACCCCTGATTGTTATGTAAAAGTTGCGCCTGATAAAGTCATACCGCTCATCGACTTACCTACATTTATTCAAATAAATAAGTACAAAATCGAAAAACTACACTAATATTTTATAGAGATAAAGTTTTTTTGTAGGAGGTCATTTCTGAAAGCACTAGTCCGATTGAGAACATTTTTTCTCCGATAGAAAGCTGCTTGATCTTTAACATTTTGTAGTACTTAATAAAAACTAATTTAAAATGTAGTATTCAGAAATATTACTGAAACTACTTTCACTTTCTAATTTTTTTTTTATCTGTCTGAAAATTTACCTAATACCCTACTAATAAGGCAGTACTGGCGAAGATAAAATTGCCTTTTATAATAACAATAATTGATATATCTACACAAATATGGCGACCCAACAAAGATTTCCAGGTTTTCACCTTATGAAATAAAACAATTAAAGCTTCACCTAGCCGAGCTGTTTATTTTTTTTTGAGGTGAGAATTGGTCAAAAGACTTCTGATTCACACTTTTACGGAATATAACATAGAGGTATGTTCCTTCATTTGTCCTTTGCATTCTAGGGCCACGATAACTCTTCCAAAAGTTCTTGCATCCCAAAATATAATGACCTTAAATACTAGTAATTGATATTCCTACACAGTTATAGCGACCCAACAAACGTCAACAACAACTTTTGTCCAGTTTCCATCTGATGAAATAAAACAGCTTAAAGTTTCCCTTAGCTGAGCAATGTTTTTTTTTGAGCTGAGAAATCATTAAAAGACTTCTGAATCAGACTTTTACTGAGTAAAACCTACGTATGTTCCTTCATTTGTCCCTTTGTGTTCTATGGCCGCGAAAACTCTTTCAATCTCATCATTTCAGCCGATATACGTCCACTGTTGGACATAGGCCTCCTCCAAGCGTCGCCACAACGAACGTTCCTGTGCGTCTCGCATCCATCGATTTCCCGCAACCTTCACCAGGTCATCGGTCCACTTTGTAGGAGGGCTTCCAACGCTGCGTCTTCCGGTTCGAGGTCGCCACTTCAGAACCTTTCAGCCCAGAAAAAAGTTTTGGCAGCTCAAGATATAATAGCCTTAAATACCAGTAATTGATATACTACACAGTTATGGCGACCCAACAAAAGATTTGGCCAGTTTCCATCTTATGAAATGGTAAAACAATTAAAAGTTTCCCCTGGCCGGGCTTATGACCAACTTTTAAAGACTTTAAAAACATGTTGTGCTTACAATCAACTTTTCCTTTGTAGATACTAATTGGCAAGATAACGTTATGTACTCGTAAAGGGTTATGTTTCTGGTTGTTGTGCTTGTTATTATTAATTATTCTGTTACGTTAAGTACTTAAGAAATGTTTGTTACAGAAGCATTTACCTACGTGTACTCTTGGAAATTTTCATTTCAATTCGTTGTTTTTTTTTTTTTAATTTTAAGTAATTGTGTCATGTCTTACTCTGATTTTTTTTTACATGAGAGAGTAGTACTTGGAAATAGTCCGTATGATAATAATAATAATAATATAATAATAATAATATTCCACAACTATCACACAATGCCGTCTAGTCCCAAGCTAAGCAGAGCTGAGCTGATGAGTATGACTTTTTAAATCTGAACATCAGATTCGGGTTATTGAGTAACACCTTGTCCCACTATCCAATACTCAAAAATCTCAATCATTTATAAAAATCAATAAACTCTATAACGGTTAAACCGAATTAAATCATTTTGTTGGCTTTGCTCGTTCTAATTCAGGTTTTTTATATATAAAAAAAAAACATTGAAATTCAGATAAAAAAAAATATATATATAAAATGTATTCACTTTTGCAATAATTTTGTACGGAAATCATCTCTTAAAGGTAGGCTCGTAGTATAAAGTTTACGAGGGCAGAACCGCGGGTGGCAACTAGTATTAAATAATGTTGTGTTTCACACTGAATATGTATCTAGTACCCAGTATATTAAACTTCTGATTGCGAAAACGCACACGAAACATCATAAACAACCAGTGCTAAATAAAACGCAAAATATATAGCAAAACTTCACTTCAGCACTTTTAATATAAAAGTTCAGCACTGAAATCAAATATAAAGTGGACAAGTTTAATTCCTAAGGTATTCCTGTAGAGTTGGATCGATGAGGAAAGTGGGGAGTGGGCAGGTTTGGCGGGCTACCTAGTCTTTGTGAGCGGAGTGAGTGTAGTCGAGTGTTTTAGCCACACTCTGGGCTGGAGGGCCCTTGACTCACGGCCAGCGCTCAACGACACTTCACTCCTTCACTCCTGTTATTCGATTAACCCAAGTTATTAGTCCTATCAGCTTTTGTAACAGTGTAAAGATTATCTCGTATCAATTAGCGGGCATTACGGAGGATTATTACGTGCCGAATTGTATGGGAAGCTGTTGTGTTGAGCGATAATTAATTTAATACGGGCACCGTTACTGTGTGTCAGTTATTAGCTTTAGATTAGGTTGGCTGCAGAATGTTCGATCGATAGTGTTTGCTATTAATAAGGACTGTGTTGTAGGTTCAGTTTATATAAAACAGTTTTTTCGGTGGGAAATCATCAAATGATTCTTTCTTTTGTTTTTTTAACATAACCCTTCTGGGTGCAGTGAGAGTATGACACTCCATCATGTACGAAATTAATTTCTTTAAGAAAACGTCAACTGAGCGAGTGTACCTGTAGGTAGTACCGTTGTACGCAACGCCGACTACTACTTATGGGTCATTGGACTCGCTAAGCTGACGTTTTCTTAAAAAAAAATTAATTTCGTACATGCGTAAATTAATATGAGTTTTGAAAAAAAGGTACTTTATTTTTTAATTTTATCTTTACAAATCGATAGTGTTTCATGTACCGGATCGACCCTCCACGGGATTAAAACGATCAAAATTTGACGGGGTATATTTACAAAGTGAAACAAGACACAAACATCAAAGATCTCGCCACTCGCCGCTCAACTAACCCCCTTGAAACTCGGCCTTTTGGCAAATTATTCATCCGATGACCTGCGGAGACTCGGAGAGTGACCCGTCCTCTCGGATGATTAGTCTAAAACTAATTGATTCCTCGGCTACGGAGACCGATTTCGGCCATGGAATAAGAAAGGCTAGAAGGGACACTTTGGCTTTCGGGCGTAAGTTTAGTTTTTAAGCTCGTGTAGGCATTGGAGCGTGCTTACCTAGAAGTAACCACGCATATTCCGTCTTATACACAATCCCATTCTTTAAGAGTTATGTTAAAAGCTTTCAGAGTTAGATTATTTTCAGGCTACATGCCCGCTTTTGTTGATAGTAAAAATGCACAGACTCTACAGGATAACTCACTGGTCCACTTTTTTATGTTTATAATTGTAATTTAGAATAAGTTTATAAATATTAAAGATTCATCCGTTATAAATAAATAAATAACGCTCGTCTTCGTTTCACCAATAAAACGACTATGTGTCATGACCAGGGAGTCAATATGGCACATCTAGCTATAAAAGACACGTCATACACGTGCCAACATTTTATTCAACTATTTATGTACAGGAACGTTCGTTGTGGCGACGCTCGGGGGAGGCCTATGTCCAACAGTGGACGTTTATCAGCTGAAATGATGATGATGATGATGATAATTTCTGTACAGACAACACACGACATACAAAGGTCAAACAATAAAAGAAAAACGATGTTCAAAGGCCAACTAAGAATCTTTTTTTTCACATAGGTGTGTAACAACGCTCAACAAAGCCATTTTTTACGGGCTCACTGATATTTTGTAGGCAATGGTGACAAAAAAAGTAAGATTATCGCTTCTATTCGCATTTCTTACTCTATGTCCTTGGTCCCGCTAATACCTCGTAAGTGCTTCTTCACGGACGGCTCAACCCGCGGTTTTGTCCTGTTTAAAGTGTGGCCGTTGACGTGATTTGGGTCCCTGTGACTTTATCGTGATCGACATCGCTTAGCGAACACGCGGCGGAGTGTTGCCAGCTTTTCTTTGTTTTCTTTTTGTTGTAGAAGGGTGTCTTCTGTGTCGGCTCTTTTGAATAGTAAATGTCTAAGGAATATGCATTAAAAATACTGTTATCTAACTAGTTCATAAATTACCTAACCAGTTCATACAAACACAGAATAATAACTGTGAAAATAATACTAAAATTAGTAGAAAAACAAATGAGACATAAACCCTGGGACGAAGGCAAAAAGGAACAGGAGTGGGTTTTTAATCAGTAAAAGTCTGATACTATCTCCCGCTCAGCCCAAGAGCGGGGGATGTCATTGGATGATTTTTCCACTTACAAAAAAAAAAGAAAATGAGACATAATAATTTTAAACAAACATATTTGTCTCTCTCTTAAAAATGGCGGCCTTAATAGAGTGATGGAATTTGACGTTAAAATTCACATTGAATTTCTTTTTCTTATTTGCAGTTTTGAAATTTTATAACATCATTATTGATGAAGATATATTAAAAATATCGTTCATTTTTGTTTACTACAGCGAAAAAATATATTTAAGTTCTTAATTTACCAAATGAAAAAAATGCTTTTATTTTCCTTTGTATTGTAAAAGTGTCCTGAATCTGATGTTTTATCTACCATATATTAAACACCGCTTCAGTGCACGGAATTTTTGGTTCAATATTGTTTGTTAATTAACTTGGACAGTGCAACTTTAGTTATAGAAAATTATTTCTGAAATAATTTGGTAGGAGCTGCATCTGGTTAGACTAGAAGCCGATCCATATGGGGGTGAACCCACTGGCAGAAACCATTTCGTCTATGATTTTTTGGGTCTGTCTACCTGCTTTGTGGAGCTAGTAGGTAACACCAGCTGTTAAATATTGAAACATCCATGTTTCAATTTCATCATAGACTCAAAGGATGACTGAAATTGAAATACAAGGAAAGCGTCTGAGTTGCGCAAGTTGTGCAAATCGTCCGGTTCTGGAGACTTTCAATTTGGTAACGGACGAAAGGCTCTGGCTACGTCTAATGGGCTAACGACAAGATTTCTCTTTTCTAGCATTTTTTTTTTAGGTGGTATAATCATCTAATGACATCTCCCGCTATTGGGCGGAGCGGAAAGGCGTGTCAGACTTTTACTGACTAAAACCCACTCCTATTCCTTCTTTGCCTTCGTTTCAAGGCCCTTCGGGGTTCACTTTCGCACTATCCAATTCTGAATTATTAGAATACTAGCTTCTGTCAGTGGCTTCGCCAGCGTGGAGGTGGAAGTGAATATATTTCCTGGATAAAAAGTATCCCATATGATATTCCAAGACATGATCTACTCCTGTGCAAAAACATCCGAACCCTTTCAGCCGTTACAGCGTGAAAAAGTAACAATCATACAAACACACTTTAAATACTCATAAACTTACACTTTTGTTATTTTAGGGTAATATTATGTAATATAGTATGCACCCATGATATAGGAGTTCTCCCTAATGTGGGACAATATTTATTTTGAAAGTATTATTATTATATCTAGCCCATACTGTCTCACTGCTGGGCAAAGACCTCCCTCCATTCCTTCCATTGTCCCCAGCTCTGAGCCACTTCTTGCCAATTCTTAAGGAATACATCTAAGTCGTCCCACCATCTCCTTCTTGGTCTCCCACGACCCCGTCGTGCGATCCCAGGGCACTAATTTTGTGTTTTACTGGCCCACCGCTCGATCGGCATGGGCCAGACATGTCCAGCCCAGTCGCAATTAAGCTGGGCAGTCTTCTAAGCCACGTCAATGATGTGCGTTTTAGAGCGCAGTATAATGTTTCGAACGCGTTCCGTTATTTTAACACCTACATTTATAGGTATATAAGTTTTAAAGTTTAAATATATTGAAAAAAAAATTTATTAACTATTTTTTTTTATTGTTTTATTAACTTTTTTTTTTTAATTATTATTATTTTATTAATTTTAAATTATTTCTTGTTTATTGGTTTATGTATATAAGTTGTCACATTTAATACCAATGCTGATTCGTTGACCGAAGAAAAGCCCAGCCTTTTGGTCATGCGAAGACTCGACTAGCTTTGTAAAATCCAAAGTATCTTCTCACTAATGATACCCTCTCCATTTTCGACAGAACCTAAACACGGAGAGACACCCGCCATTTTCCCGGCCATCGATACATTAAAACCAACAGCGTTCGAAATAAGAAGGGTGTAACAAACCATAACAAATGTCAGGATAGCGTGCCAACGCGGCGATCTATCAGAGTGCGCTTATCGGCCTTATCTATCATAGGGCCGTGGGACGAACTTCACCCGATTATGGAGCCCTAATAACCTGGATACTTAAATCAAGACTGAGGATAAAGAAGAACAAACAATGTTGTATTTTATTACAATTAAAGTTAATATTACCACTGCTCTCAAAACGGTGAAGGAAAACATCGTGAGGAAACCGGCATGTCCTAGAACCAAAAATTCGAAGACATGTGATACACCCGCACTCGGCACTGGACCCGCGTGGTGGATTACGGCCCATTCCCTCTCCTAGAGAGGATGCCTGAGTCCCAGCAGTGGGAACATTAAAAAGGCTGATGATGAAAGTTAATATCCTGTGCGTCCCGCATCCATCGGATTCCCGCAACCTTCACCAGGTCATCGGTCCAGCTTGGATGAGGCCTATGTCCAAAAGTGGACGTCTATAGGCTGAAATGATGATGATGATTATGATGAAAGTAAATGAGCGGGCGCATCGCTTATGAGCGGGTGATGTCATTGGATAATATTCCACCTAAAAAAAAGGTTTTTTTTTTTTTAGGTGTAATGTACGTGAATGATGATCTGATAATAAACCGCATTTTATTATGATGAGATGTTTATTTGGGACTAAAGATCTTTTGTTTGAATATCTGAATACCCTTCTATATCTTTAACTATAAAGAACTACGCGTATATCATCAAAATCAGATTCAATGGAAAGATTTCCGCTCATAAATCACTCACAAATTCACAACTTTGTATTTGTCTCCATCAGATAAGTAACTTTAGGTTCAGACTAATATTAGGTAAAAGTTTGTTTGTTACTCCTTCATGCCCAAAAGACTAAACGTATTATGATGAAAATTGTCACATGAGTAGACCGTGTAATAAGACATGGTAGTAAGTAGTGTGAAAGTGAAATCCGGGGCCCTAGAAGTTAAGTTTTTAGTCAGTAAAAGTCTGACTCGCCCAAGGACGGGAGATGTCATTGAATGATTTTCCCACTTAAGAAAAAGGGCACTTTTATCTGTTTTAAGTGTATTAAGTTTGTTTCCTTGGGATAATTTTCACACGAGCGAGGCTGGTAGAAGAAGCTATCAGGTATGATATCAAATTATGCTTCATATGAACCGCACAAGCCACCTCAATCCGCCGCTAATTAGACGCAACCAATCACATTCCATTAACTGTTACGTAACTTTATTCAGGGGTTCTAAATAAATGATCCGGTTGAGTGGCCGTACTTTCGGGCGCTAAGAATTAGCCATTGATTTCCTTAGGAAGTATAAAGTGGTAGGTCGGTGCTGAGCTACATTTCCCGGTGAAGCCCGAACTCCCGGCCCTGCCCGGACGCTCTCAGCGTTTAAAGGTCCCTAACGAGCGATAAAATTTCCCCGAATTCCTTTTTAACTGTAGGAGAAGTTTACCTGCGGGTGGGTAAATACGAACCCACATTTGGTCGCTGAATTGTGATTCACAATCTGTAAATAACAAGAAGAAAATTCAGTTTATTCAAAGGTTGCTCGCTGTTACGTGTAATTGGAGGGGTGACGTTCTTATTAGAATCAGCCATAATTGAATACACATACAGCGGCACTTGGAAACAGAATGCTCATTTTTTGCAAGTAAGCGTTTCGTTGTCTTTGTTTGAATGAGAAATTCAAGGAATTAATTAAGACTTGTGATTGTATTCGTACTTTGAATTAGTACGTATGTTTATTCGGGAATGTTGGAATTCAATAAATAAATGATGCACTCTAAATAATGTCGGGTTAGTTAGATAACTGAGCATGTGAACGAAACTCGAGCGACAAGTGTAGCATCATGGTTCAACAAATTGATGTTCCTAATGGCAGCCATTATATACATTGTGTGCGCTCGATCGAACATAAAGGTCGACGAGACCTCACCCCCCCTTCCCCTCTCTACTCTGCACGGGAGCAGCTTCTAAAGAAAAAAAGTATGAAAGCCGATATTCATAAATTTGTGAAAAGCTATACGATTTGAAAAACCCATTTCGCAAACTCCGTGTTGCTTATTTATTCGATTTGATCCGATTCAATTTTACAAATAAAAACTTTTTAACATTTCTAGCTATTCCGTGTCGTAGTAAGACAAGATAATCTTTGTGCACGTGTGCGTTGATTAAAATTCCCTATATTCGTTTTTTCAACCCATTTTCTTCATTCAGGTATGATAATTTGCGCTCAACGTATTCAAGCTAAGCCGACTTTTGTATTACAAATGAGATGAAGCAGCGAGCGACGACGTGTAGTTATGTAATAACCGCCAGCACGTGTATGATACACTAAGCCAGGAATCACGGCTGCTGGCGACAGGAATGTCGATGATACTTAATACAACTAATTTAAGTTTTGTGAAGTTTAGTGACAACAGCGAACAGTGCCGCGCTCAGTAAAACGAAAGCCTTGTTTATCTTGAAAAGTCGGCAGCCGCAACAAACTTAGCAACTGTCTTCAGGTAGGATAAGGGAAACTCGATTAAGGAGGAGAAAAAGTAATTCGGGGCAAAAGAAGACTTCATGGAGCACAAGTTTAATTAAGCATCGACGACGAGGAACGAGACACATATTGACTCAACAACTTTAGACATTCTCCCAATAAGTACATCTACCGCACTATTCATTTAAATTCACTGACGTAGCTCTGAGCTCGCGACAAATGAACCCGTCTAATCCGAGATCCAAGTTATAACATTTCCATTCTATACATTCAACAGTTTTTAATACAAAAACTTCCGCCAGAGATCGCGGCTATTCCGACGAGGACCTTCCTCGTCGGAATAGCCTGTAATATCGAGCAAAGTTTAACGCAGAACAATCTGCTAGTAAGCTCATAAAAATCATAGCAATCCTTCGAATAAAAAGGCAGTTTGAAACAAGAAAACCGAGTGCATCCACAGAACCTTTTTGTTCCCGCCGGTGGTTTGGGGAGTTATTTAAATTGAATAAGACGCTAGCGGCTCGAGGCCTCTCGCCGTTCGCAATAGTTGGACATCATTGTATTCAGCTTTCAGGCTTGTTAAGTAGCCCTCCACAATTTGGTTTGTCTGAAGTATGTTCCTAGGTATTTTGGTAGAAGTGGTCGTTAGTATTTTGTGTTTTGTGCTCAGACGTACATATGTTTCAGGTCTAAACTTGCTCGGGTCTCGGATATTAGGTATACACGTAAAATTCAACATCTCTTAGCAAGAATAAATGTTAATACAATTTTTGTATTAAATATTATGCCCTGGTTTTGTAACGAGTTGAATAGATGACCCATATTCCTTCGTAATATTGTGAATATAAAATGGATTTTTAACTCATATTTTATTCGCGTTTACATAAATACGCGTCTTACTTTATCTGCATATTATAGGGTCAAATATTTGTAAATAAAATGATGAAATAATAAAATTTAACCACGTGGAAATTCTGCATCAGAAGTACGTGATAAAAACAAATAATAATAAAAATGGTGTTACGGGGGTCGTCAGTCCCCAGTTTTGTTATTTTTTGTGACGTCAATGAGAAGGGTTATCAATTCGTTTCTTATGTATTTTTTATGTTTGTATGCGAGCTGCATATTATCCAGGGCATCATATTTTTAACATATTTTTATGTTATGTTATATTAACAACAATGCGATGTGAATGTACACGGTTTGTTTTACGATAAGTACGAGTGGAAGCTTGTATTAAAATAAAAACGTTCGTAACTATTTTTCGTGCAATTGCCAATATAACTGGGGTTTATTGATATTCTATAGTACCACGACACGGTAGTTTGCTGAGTTAGGCGCCTTTTTGCCCTCTTAGTGATTATAATTTTCTTTTTTTCATTGTATATTTTTAATTTATACGATTGTGTGAGGTACATTGACTCTGATTTCACTCATAATATCGTATTCAAATCTCCCACTATCGATTTTTCCATTGTCTTTTCCACAATGCTCGCTCTAATAATATCGTAAGTACCCTCACGGCAAGTGGACAGCTTTAGGTAGTCGGTGGTACAGTTCAGCCTTATTTGTGAGTTCGGCTGACTCGTCCGACTTGCCCCAACTGGCCCCAACTTGCCCCATTCGGGACAGGAAGCTTGTTAGCGCGACTTCTGCGGTTTTCGACTAGATAACATTGTGTTAAAGATTTAAACTATCTGCTGCAGCGCGGATCAGCTTTTGTGAACTTTGCTTACATAACTAAGATACCTATTTCAGTTTGTTTTTGGTGTAACAAAGAGTTACAAGTTCTTGTTTAAATTAATGTCCGATGTTGTATTAGAACTTTATTAATTAAAGCTTTGAAATATTTTTGGAGACAACATTAATTAAATGTCGCTCAAATGATCGTTAATATAAAGACACCAAAACAATTCTTCGTAGTCATGCACTCTTGGCAAAATGGTCGTTGTCATGTCTCGGTCGAGTCCTGCGCCACCGCACTGCCTCTTTCGCGATATGACGCCATGCAGCTCTGTGTTTGTCGGCTTGGGAGTTAGGTAGAAAAATAAATGATCATAGTTAATTTTACATGATGACAGTGCTGCATCTTGCGTTCATCGGACAAGATCAGGATAACGGATCGGACCAGGAACGATCGTTGTGGCGACACTTGGGTAAGACATAAGTTTAGGTGTGAGCATCTGTCAAATCATTTATTTCAAATAGACCATGGTTATAATGAATGCAGTGGCGTGCCCGCCATAGAAGCCAAAAAGCCCGGCTTGCCCTACCAAAACCTCACCTTCATAGAACACGACCAATCAATTAATTATCACAAAAATCTAAACTTTAAACTTCGCGCGCTTACGCGGTTACGCTAAGTTGCCACTGTGTTGTGCGGAATTCAAAAATCATTCATAAGACGATACCAGGGCGAAGCGAGGATGCCATCTCCGATCTCACTCTAACACTTAACAAAAGAAAGAGATGAACACTAATGTGTTGTTGTCTTTTTCTGCCTCAAAGGCTTTTATGAGGCTTTATCTTCTATCTCTACTTTTGATATAAAAACGTCAAATTTTGAGTTTGTGTGGGTGTAATTTGTTATTGTGTGCAAATACTCGTCGAACATTTTGTTCTAAAAAAAAGCTGGGCTTTGGTAAATTTATGAATGGTTTTTTTTGACATAAATTTTTACGCATATTATAATACGAGGCGCCCTCTATGACGCGTAAAGTTGTACGAACTAAAAAGTACTCAGTTCAAATTTGCTTTGATCGGTTATCGTGTTGTACGTAATTATTGTTTTGATAGTTTTTTTTTTGTTTTCCGTCATTTAACAGACTATGAATTCGGAAACTATACTTGTGGTTGTGTGTGGATATTATTATGTGTGGAATTGATATTGGCCAGGTAGGGTTTGAGTTTTAAAGATAAATATAATCTTGTAACTTTACTATTTTGAATATTTCTCAAAAAAGTTAATAACAATGCTTGGAATACATCAGGTATGACTCAAATAACTTCGCGAGTGCCATGAAAATTCTCAAAAGTACTTGAACGCTGTTATTTCATTCTTTATTTTTGGTAAACCGCCAATAGAAAGTTGGTTCTCTTTCTCGACAGTTAGTGATAAGTGTGTTTTAAAAAAGCGAACAACGAAAAGCTACCGCTGTTTCAATTGTGAGTATTTGCCAATAATATTACATATTATTATAAAGAACAAGTGTTTGAAACACCAAGATTTCAAAAAAAAGTTATGTATTAGTTACACATTCACAACTAGATGGCGTTACTCGGTTGTTTTATTTCACACTCAACTCAACCTTACATTAGATATTCATTAAGTTCAAATTCATCGTTTTAAAGTATTGGCTGACCATCCCGGCCGGCCGGCACTCGACAACAAGAGCGGCTTTCCGAATTATCTTTGATAGCAATTGAAAATCAGCTGTTGGTAGAATTAAAACGTTCACAAACTTTTTACGCCGCGCTGGTGTAAGTAATAAAATCATTTTTAACTATAGATAGACACTTTGAATTAGAATAGGTACAATTTTTTTTTTCTATTCATGTATTCAAACTTCACGATTATTGGTATGATGATAAAGTTGTTGTGGTGAAGCTTTTGTTATCATTATTTATTACTTACTATTAACATTATATTTGTACCTTTCAATCGTGGAAATTACAGACACAGAAAGACAATAGGTGCGCGAACGCCGGCGTTCGCTTGGGGTTTAATGAATTAATAGTAGTGTAGCAATTCAGAAAAATCATCATTACTGCACTGATGACACGTGGTAGCACGAGATTTTTTTTAATAGGTAAGTAGTAGTTAGGTCAAGATTCCTTGGCTTGCCCCCTGTAAAGGCATCAGGCACGCCACTGAATGAATGCACCTAGCTGGGTTTGAACCCACGCCCTACAACTTGTAAGTCGGGGCAGTTCCCACTGGTCACCGTTGCTGTCAAGCTCGCTCTTATATACAACCTGTGTACCGCTATTGTACATGCAATTTAAATAAATAAATTGGCTTCATTTTTTGGGTTCTGTACCCAAAGGGTAAAAACGGGACCCCATTACTAAGACTTCGCTGTCTGTCGGTCTGTCCGTCTGTCTGTCACCAGGCTATCGCGATATCTCAAGAATCGCGATGGCTAGACAGTTGAAATTTTCACAAATTATGTAACTGTTGCCGCTTTAACAACAAATACTAAAAACAAATTAAAATAAATATTTAAGGGGGCTCCCATACAACAAACGCGATTCTTTGACCGTATTTTTCTAAGGACGCTACGGAACCCTTCGAGCGTGAGTCCAACTCGTACTTGGCCAATTTTTTGTATTTGTATTTATGGCTGGTGCCCGCAACTCAAATTCAAATTCTTTAACTCACGACCAAAGCGCGTATTCTGCTTACTTGTGGGACAAATGTGTTATTCGATCCATTGCAGCTCCTCAAGGAAGGCCAGCAGCGCCTTGGTGTCCTTGATGTCACTGACCATTTTGCCCTGTATCCAGCAACAATTAGGCAGTTTAGAAGCAGATGAGCTACTGTTTCGTCCTCCTTCATGCAGCTCTGCAAAGTGGGCAGTTTTGGCTTCATTAGCTAACTTTTATGACCGCTTGTAATTTAACCCCAACTTTTCTTTCCACATTATCTGTGCTACAAATTGCAATATCGAAAATCGTTTTCGAGGCGTTCACCATAAAACTGTAATTGAGATTTGTGTCCCCCGATTTGATGACACACTCAAAATAAAATGGCGCACGGAAACAAACATTAACGACAGTCAGATGACTCTGTTAATATAAAGCGCGAGATTTCAACGTTTTATGTAAACACACGTTGGTATAGTTGTTGCTTTTTAGCAAGGCAATAGAGGTCTTTGCCCTTTCCCTAAATAGTCTTCGCAGGAACACTCAATAAAAAACCAGGGATATGTAATTTTTTTTTGATTAACAAATAATGTTGAAGATGTCAATGAATATCGGTCCAAGAATGCATTAATATTTTATTTTAAATTATAGGGATAACAAACAGTGGTGTACAATATAATAGAATCGGTATGTCAATACACTATTTATGACGTTATCTACAAAAAACTAGACGTTAAAAGACAACATCGATTCATTTTAATTATTACATTAAAAAAAATAAAAAATAAAATATATAATTCTATCTCTATAAGCACTCTGTAATTGGTAATGACTGTTATTCACGTCTTAAAAATGAAGAATGCACATTTTTGGTGGTTCAATGACCCCTATTGTCAAATCAAAACGCAACAACTGTAGTTGTACTACAGTACTCAATCGCTTAACATGATATATCAAGAGAAAGGGACTGTCATATAAGCCATGAGTGACAAAGACAGCGCTCTACAAAGCCGAACTCTGTCTAAAGCCCGATGTGCCATAATAACGCCCGGCTGCTGTACGTGAATTTGCAAATGGCCGTTTTACGATTGCAAAACTCATTTCGAATACGTTTTAGAACTGAAATAAAAAATGCTGACGAAATAAATTTAGTTATACTGTGTTCGCTTGTTTACAGTTTTTATGGCGGCCTTTTGCGACCATGTTGGATGAAGAATGAAGAATTTGTTGCATTATTTTGTTGAAATAGGCTTTTGTGTTTATGTTTTGTTTGGGTTTTCAGTGTCATCTGATAAAAAAATAGATAAATTATGTGCAGAAGTTAAAGAGCACGCAATTAGCTACTTGCTATGTACTAAATAAAACATAGAAATAACTCAATGTTTTAGTTTTAGTTCTAAATACTATATGCGTGGTAACAAACTCGTAAAATAGAAGTTAGGCCGGCCGGTAAATATAGCGAGAGTAGCTACGCTTCGAGCTAGCGTAGCTTCGTCTGTGCTACGGCGTAGGAAGCTCTGCGCTACGGCGTAGCACGCGCTGTGCTTGGACTGTATTTTCACCGCATTAGACGTTTGTTCAGGAAGTCTTGTTCAAGTATGGATGAGTTTGAACTAAGCATATTATTTAGCCCATTAATAGTAAAAGAGGTTATTTTGTTCTGAACAATCGAAGTGACTACAACTTTCCCGATTATGTTTGCAAAATTAATATACTTATTATGTAATCATTCTCAATCATAGTATAATACTTAAAGCCATTTACATTATATAAAGTAGCCTCGTAAAGACAACTAACACCGTTAAATACGTACCTACTCAAAGAAATTAAAATAATTAAATCAGCAAAAGTTAACAGAAAAGATATAAAATTGAAAATAAGTTATAATTAAAAACGCAATAAAGTACTGAATTATGGATCTAAAGTGTGCTGCACCTTGTGTTTGAAGTGGAACTTTACTAGAAGTTCAATTTTTAATTGGTCGGCGCTAGACCTTTATTAATTTGCTAGAGCAAACGAAGGAGATCGAAAAAATAGACGACGCAACCTTTTACTCTATGGTAATTGCATTTTTGAACACGTAGTGCCTAGGTATCTAGATTCAATTGAGTTCAGATATACTTTGCTAACGTTCCAGTGGAGTCTGATGGGAATGAATTGGTCGTTTTGAATTTTGGATTCGATAGTCTAGTTGTTTCGTCCATTCTTCAGGTATATTCAAACAATTTGGCCAAATGATAATAATAATAATATTCCACAACTATCACACAACGCCGTCTAGTCTCAAGCTAAGCAGAGCTTGTGTTATGAGTACTAGACAACTGATAAATATACTTATATATGATTGTACCACACTATTCCGACAATCGAAATCCCGACGAACGCTATTTCGACAGATCACTATCCCGACCTGCAGTATATCGACAGAACACTAAGTCGATGGAGTTTATCTCGACTGAACGCTATCCCGACAGTCATTTGGTCGACAAAACACTAGATCGACTAACTGTTGGCCGACTGAACGCCATGCCGACGTTCAGTAACCCGACAGCACACTTTGCCGAAATGCTTTATCTCGACTAATATCCACAGATAAACAACGGGACGTCAAGACACCACAGCAACAAGCGGAATAACCTAGAATTTAGAAAAATAAGGTTCAATCAATAGAAGAATTTAGAAAAATAAAAAAATAATGAATACTTATTGAGATAATGAGAAAACATGTAGGAAAGCTAAAACTATTCTCTCAGGGTGAACAAATTATTTAAATGAGTTCAACATACGGACCTCTATTTTTGAGTACCTAATCTATTTTTGGATGAAACACAATAATTTCCATATCGCTATATAAATGCGGTGTGTGTTTGTATCACTGTACATTGAACAGTGGTCCATTTTTAAATGATGTGTGCTAATGCTTGACTGCGATCCCAAGTGATGGTAAGCACTGATGCAAACGATGATTGTGAGATGCACTAGTTTATTAAGAGCCTATTCAATCTAAACTTGTCTATTTAAAGCCTTTCACTCTAGCGGTGAAGACAACTAAAATATAATCAGTAAGACCGCTGCTAGCAAATTGTTCGACCTTCGGTGTACGTTGTATAGACAACGAGGCAAAACGCTTAGTCCGGTCCATAAAGGTGTCAACAATGTAAGGTTAATGGATACTCGCCATACGTCATGTTAACCGATAGTAGAAAGTTGATGGCGGTATCAAGTCAATTAATTCCCGGGCATAGAAGACCGAAAAGCTGGCTGCCACACGCCTGTGCACCAGGTTTTGTACATTAGTCATAACCATCTTCACCAGCTGGTTCAGCTGAAAAGTATAAGCGTTTGATGTTTCTCACCTGGGTTGACGCTCGTAAACGCTAAGTTTGGGATTCGAGCTCAAATAAAAGAGCCTTTAACCATGCTGTCAAGTCCTACAAAAAGCACTAAAGAAGGCACGCTTCGGCAGCATTACCCACATTAGCATGAAGCTCTCTGCGCAGCCGTCCGGTAGCAAAACATTCTGGTCTCTTGCCAAATTGGTAGAATGTCTGTCGGCCCACACTGCCTCCGATGGTTAAACCTGATAGAACACTGGCTTATACAGTTAGAGAGAAAGCAGGTCTCTTTATATCTCTGTTCACCCATAAATCGCGTCTTGACATGTACTAGCAATACTACTACACCGGTATTGCTTAATTGAGACTCCTCGATGCGTAACTTCAATGGTCGAGGTTCGCATAAGGAATAGAGAAGTTCTGAGAGCCTGTGTCGTCCAGACAAGAATAAAGGTAATGCCAGAGTTCCTCAAGGGTGCAGACTCCCAGACAGATGAAAACCACAGTTGTAGAGGTTTAAGGTAGTAAGGAGTTAATCCAGTCCGAAACAGAGACTATGGTAGAGCGAACGAATGTCTCACTTTAGGCAGTCTAAAAATAGGACAAGCCAATGTAGTGGGATTAAACGCCGTCAAAACCCAAGCGTGTCTATTAACCGCCAAAAGGAGCCTGTAGTACACCTGGGCATCTGCTTGCACCGACCGCCTTCAGTTCTTGGGAGTTGAAATTTCTTCAAACCTAAACTTTGGGTTCAGTAATTCATTAAGTCCAAAGCTTGGATAGCTGATAGGAATATCGGCGTTCTTGCAAAGATCCGGCGGTACAGACGGACAGCTTCTAATGCTAAACAAATCACAGGCCCAATCGTATGTTGAGAGTACTGCAGTCACACATGATCTGGTGCTTCAAAATGTTACACAGCAGCTTTGGACTCAGTAGAAAGGCATGCGAAGAGTTTAATTGGTGATCGCCTATTGTTTGGTATAGACTATACTATAATCAATAATTTTAATAACATATTTTATATTATAACGTTCTATCATAGGGCCTAAGGAAAACGAAAATTAATAGGTGCAACAGAAATAGTAGCAAAAAGCATACATACCTATAGATATTGTGCGAAATTAGATTCAGACATAATCATTTATATTATAATTGACCAATTTTGCAAGTTCAAATGAAGAATCAATTTGTATTGAAAAAGCTCAAAAAAATGTGGTAATGTAAACTGCTAGCTAAATTGAAAATACTTTTTCACTAAACTTGGAGGTCCTAGATTCGATATACGGGTCGTGCTATTGGGTTTTCATTTTGGCAGTTACTATACCCGGAGTTGGTTTGGTGGTAAGACACCACCGTTGTTCCACGGAAATCACGCATAGCTTGATTTTAGCTGTCATTAAAAGTCTTCGACAACCAGTCTTCTTAAGAATATCGTCTATAACCAGTTTCCCAGTTTTGAACTTAGACAAGCAGTCTGTTGCTCCATATACTTTATATTCTAGTAAGGCATTAGTCAGCATTTTTGTTTTTAATTCCAGGCATAAGTGTAGGTAGAAAGAAACAGTAATTTAATGAAACCTATTTTTTTTTAATCCATTAAGTCGTTCAGCCAACAGAGAGCCAAAGAACGTTTTTGTCGTTCATTCACATTTTAGTTAAAGGAATTCTCTCGTTTTTATCCTTATTTTTCTAAATTCTAGGTTATTCCGCTTGTTGCTGTGGTGTCTTGACGTCCCGTTGTTTATCTGTGGATATTAGTCGAGATAAAGCATTTCGGCAAAGTGTGCTGTCGGGTTACTGAACGTCGGCATGGCGTTCAGTCGGCCAACAGTTAGTCGATCTAGTGTTTTGTCGACCAAATGACTGTCGGGATAGCGTTCAGTCGAGATAAACTCCATCGACTTAGTGTTCTGTCGATATACTGCAGGTCGGGATAGTGATCTGTCGAAATAGCGTTCGTCGGGATTTCGATTGTCGGAATAGTGTGGTACAATCTATGATTGTCGCTATCCCGACAGTCATTTGGTCGACAAAACACTAGATCGACTAACTGTTGGCCGACTGAACGCCATGCCGACGTTCAGTAACCCGACAGCACACTTTGCCGAAATGCTTTATCTCGACTAATATCCACAGATAAACAACGGGACGTCAAGACACCACAGCAACAAGCGGAATAACCTAGAATTTAGAAAAATAAGGTTCAATCAATAGAAGAATTTAGAAAAATAAAAAAATAATGAATACTTATTGAGATAATGAGAAAACATGTAGGAAAGCTAAAACTATTCTCTCAGGGTGAACAAATTATTTAAATGAGTTCAACATACGGACCTCTATTTTTGAGTACCTAATCTATTTTTGGATGAAACACAATAATTTCCATATCGCTATATAAATGCGGTGTGTGTTTGTATCACTGTACATTGAACAGTGGTCCATTTTTAAATGATGTGTGCTAATGCTTGACTGCGATCCCAAGTGATGGTAAGCACTGATGCAAACGATGATTGTGAGATGCACTAGTTTATTAAGAGCCTATTCAATCTAAACTTGTCTATTTAAAGCCTTTCACTCTAGCGGTGAAGACAACTAAAATATAATCAGTAAGACCGCTGCTAGCAAATTGTTCGACCTTCGGTGTACGTTGTATAGACAACGAGGCAAAACGCTTAGTCCGGTCCATAAAGGTGTCAACAATGTAAGGTTAATGGATACTCGCCATACGTCATGTTAACCGATAGTAGAAAGTTGATGGCGGTATCAAGTCAATTAATTCCCGGGCATAGAAGACCGAAAAGCTGGCTGCCACACGCCTGTGCACCAGGTTTTGTACATTAGTCATAACCATCTTCACCAGCTGGTTCAGCTGAAAAGTATAAGCGTTTGATGTTTCTCACCTGGGTTGACGCTCGTAAACGCTAAGTTTGGGATTCGAGCTCAAATAAAAGAGCCTTTAACCATGCTGTCAAGTCCTACAAAAAGCACTAAAGAAGGCACGCTTCGGCAGCATTACCCACATTAGCATGAAGCTCTCTGCGCAGCCGTCCGGTAGCAAAACATTCTGGTCTCTTGCCAAATTGGTAGAATGTCTGTCGGCCCACACTGCCTCCGATGGTTAAACCTGATAGAACACTGGCTTATACAGTTAGAGAGAAAGCAGGTCTCTTTATATCTCTGTTCACCCATAAATCGCGTCTTGACATGTACTAGCAATACTACTACACCGGTATTGCTTAATTGAGACTCCTCGATGCGTAACTTCAATGGTCGAGGTTCGCATAAGGAATAGAGAAGTTCTGAGAGCCTGTGTCGTCCAGACAAGAATAAAGGTAATGCCAGAGTTCCTCAAGGGTGCAGACTCCCAGACAGATGAAAACCACAGTTGTAGAGGTTTAAGGTAGTAAGGAGTTAATCCAGTCCGAAACAGAGACTATGGTAGAGCGAACGAATGTCTCACTTTAGGCAGTCTAAAAATAGGACAAGCCAATGTAGTGGGATTAAACGCCGTCAAAACCCAAGCGTGTCTATTAACCGCCAAAAGGAGCCTGTAGTACACCTGGGCATCTGCTTGCACCGACCGCCTTCAGTTCTTGGGAGTTGAAATTTCTTCAAACCTAAACTTTGGGTTCAGTAATTCATTAAGTCCAAAGCTTGGATAGCTGATAGGAATATCGGCGTTCTTGCAAAGATCCGGCGGTACAGACGGACAGCTTCTAATGCTAAACAAATCACAGGCCCAATCGTATGTTGAGAGTACTGCAGTCACACATGATCTGGTGCTTCAAAATGTTACACAGCAGCTTTGGACTCAGTAGAAAGGCATGCGAAGAGTTTAATTGGTGATCGCCTATTGTTTGGTATAGACTATACTATAATCAATAATTTTAATAACATATTTTATATTATAACGTTCTATCATAGGGCCTAAGGAAAACGAAAATTAATAGGTGCAACAGAAATAGTAGCAAAAAGCATACATACCTATAGATATTGTGCGAAATTAGATTCAGACATAATCATTTATATTATAATTGACCAATTTTGCAAGTTCAAATGAAGAATCAATTTGTATTGAAAAAGCTCAAAAAAATGTGGTAATGTAAACTGCTAGCTAAATTGAAAATACTTTTTCACTAAACTTGGAGGTCCTAGATTCGATATACGGGTCGTGCTATTGGGTTTTTATTTTGGCAGTTACTATACCCGGAGTTGGTTTGGTGGTAAGACACCACCGTTGTTCCACGGAAATCACGCATAGCTTGATTTTAGCTGTCATTAAAAGTCTTCGACAACCAGTCTTCTTAAGAATATCGTCTATAACCAGTTTCCCAGTTTTGAACTTAGACAAGCAGTCTGTTGCTCCATATACTTTATATTCTAGTAAGGCATTAGTCAGCATTTTTGTTTTTAATTCCAGGCATAAGTGTAGGTAGAAAGAAACAGTAATTTAATGAAACCTATTTTTTTTTAATCCATTAAGTCGTTCAGCCAACAGAGAGCCAAAGAACGTTTTTGTCGTTCATTCACATTTTAGTTAAAGGAATTCTCTCGTTTTTATCCTTATTTTTCTAAATTCTAGGTTATTCCGCTTGTTGCTGTGGTGTCTTGACGTCCCGTTGTTTATCTGTGGATATTAGTCGAGATAAAGCATTTCGGCAAAGTGTGCTGTCGGGTTACTGAACGTCGGCATGGCGTTCAGTCGGCCAACAGTTAGTCGATCTAGTGTTTTGTCGACCAAATGACTGTCGGGATAGCGTTCAGTCGAGATAAACTCCATCGACTTAGTGTTCTGTCGATATACTGCAGGTCGGGATAGTGATCTGTCGAAATAGCGTTCGTCGGGATTTCGATTGTCGGAATAGTGTGGTACAATCCTTATATATTTACAAATACATACATGTTATAGATCAATTACACCCAGACACAGAACAAATGATTGTGCTCATCACACAATCATTTGTCCTGGGTGGGAATCGAACCCACGACCTCCGGCATAGCAGTCAGGGCAACTAACCATTAGATCAACAGGCCAGGCAAAATAAATGATATTTATTTTGTAAATAGGTTTAAAAAACACTTTTACACGTCAATTTTTTTCCGTCAGTTTATGCTAGATGAGGCCAGTGTAAACATTTATTTAATTGGAATGGTCGGTAAAGCCAAGGTCGACGAGCATAGTCATCATCACATCAGCCGAAAGACGTCCACTGTTGGACATAGGCCTCCCCCAAGCGTCGCTACAACGACCGGTGCTGTGCGTCTTGCATGTATAGGATTCCCGCAACCCTGACCAGGTCATCGAACCTCCTTGCTTTGGACGAGCATAGTAGATTAATTTTTGTCTAAATAAATACTGCGTCACACTAAGGATTAATCTTGTGTCATGGGCCACAAATATTTAAACTCGTTCAAGATACCCAGAACTAGAGCAAGTATCAGTAGGTCATACAAATATTTGCATATTGCAGTAGTCGAACCCGTAACACGCAGCACAGCCGCCGATTTGAGGGGTGCAGGAACGGTTGGAGTAAGAAATAGTAGAAAAAAGTTGGAAATAGGTCACTATGGAGAAACAGACTAGCTTACTTGCCTAGGCTAAGACCCAACCATGACTGTAATGCCTTTAACCTTTCGAATGTCTTAAGTTACACAGTCCGACATAAGGTAATTGTCTTTCTATTGTGTCTCTAATTACGAAATTCAAAGAGTTAATGATGATCCAGGCCTACTTTTCACGTGCGCGTAGCTTCATAGACGCGTATTCGTCATTATTTATTTATTTTATTTTATTACTGTTCGGAAAACTTACAGCTACTAGTTACAGTAAAACTTAAAATAGGTAAAAAAAGGCCATTTACATTATACACAGCAACATCGTGCCATCGTGTCGTTGCCGCTTCGTCGACGTCGAGTTTTATTAAGCATGCCCTCCGAGGCACAGAGGAGTCTTGGTCTGTTAAGGCCACCCATCCAAAACCCAACCTCAGCAACCGTTGCTTAACCTGAGAGATCAAACAATGAAAGCTGTTCCTCTCATCATCAAATACTTTGAAAAACGGTGAACACCATACTACTTATCTCAAACTAACCCTCTAAGAATAAAGGTAACGACGTGCTTTCTACAATCTTCTCGTAAGAGGCACTTACATAAAATATGTAGGTGTCAAATTGAGCGGATTAATTTTATTTATAAGCCTACTTAAGTAATAAGGGACGCCATAAGGACGGCTTGCGGCCTTCTAACGTATTTAGAAGGAGAAACGGAGCGAAAGTGGTCACATGCCCTGTTTTATTTACATACTTACTTTTATGTACATTCTGGGGCTCATGATGTGCCTCGAGGAACTCCAAGACATTGTTTTGAAGTTGTGTCTTTGATATCATACGACATGACGACTTGTCAAGCCGAGACATGTCAAATAATAGATAAAAGAACCACTAAAGCCACGGTAAGCCTCTTCACAAGTGAAATTGTACGGTTCATGGGGCCGGATTGATGGGAACTACCTTTTCCCTCGTGCTTTATTGAAATAATAATTTCCGAGCTATTTTTGTACCTTTGTTGCAAGTAATAGTTCCGTCAGAATGCTTTGTTCAGTTACTTCCTTGTTATAATGATATAAAGTACTATGTTTTGGTATGAAATATAATTTATCTATCCCTATCTCATTATTATTAACAGAGATAACGGCTCTGCATATTGAATTGTAGGTCGTCGGTTTAATACTGAGGCAGGTACTTTATTTTATGTAATTTATTTGGTTACTACAGCTTTCAGAACGGTTAAGGAAAACGTCGTGAGGAAGCTGGTATGACTTGAACCAAAAATTCGAAGACATGTGACATTCACCAACCCGCACTGGGCCCGTCTCGTGGATTTTATAGGTGATTTCCTCTCTTAGAGAGAAGGCCTGAGATTCAACAGTGGAAACAGTATAATGCGATTATGCTATTTTCTTTCCTTTCCTTTACTATCCCACTACTGAGTAAAGACCTCTTTCAATCTTTCCATACGTTATTCTCTCATACAGTCTCGAAATAGTTCTCACGAGAACTTGACGACTCTTTTTGGGCGCCTTCGACCTTCTGCAAAAACCCACTGCGTAACAAATCGTGCCCTAGTCATCCGCCTAAATCCGTGTTTTGGTATTTTTAATGCTTATAGGGGCTGTTACCTTATCCTTGTAACTTTATTTATTTCACGAGAACGTAATATAAATTTATGCTATGCAGATTAAAAATGAACTATTTAAATAAATGTTTTAGTTGGAGATTTTCTTCTCTTTTACAATTTGTACTCGCCCAATGTGGTCTTCACTATTGTGTGCCTCTTTACCTGGTCGGTGGGTTTCCTAATCCAACCTGCCTTTTATGGGACAGGTTGAATGTTCACCTGGTTCATGTAAGACATGAACTAGGTTCGCTCTTTAAATCAGTTCTGGGTTTCGATTCCAAAATATTTTTACGTCATCTCTTGCAGATGCAAGAGATTTACTCGTATTGTTATTACTAACCCGTATTGTTACACTGTAGGACACACGTGGTCTACCGTGGCCCTGTATCTCTGTGTCTGGGAATCAATCTTTAGTTTTACCCGCCCACAACTCATTAGGCATGCGGCAGACATATCTTGCCCACACATTATTTATGATAATAATTCACATTCCAGTGTTTTATGCTTTAAGGTGTTTTTAATATCATGCGGTTTTGATCACACATGCAGGATTGCTCCGCACGCGTAATCCCCGCAAATATCCATTTCATACTACTACTACTACCACTACTACACTACTACCACCACTACTACTACCACCACCACCACCCACCATCACTACTACTACTACTACTTTTTATTTATTTATTGTAAAGCGTGACATACGCACGCGGGATGCGTTTTTTTGCATTGTGAAATTTTCTGCATGCGGAGCAATTCCGCATGCGTGATGAAATTCTCACGATATTAAAAACACACTAACACTTAAAAACTATATATACTCGTAATAAACTACACACATAGCCCCATCTCTTTCTTACACTAATTGAACACAAACAGAGCTCACTCATCTGTCACTAAATGCCGTACCTGAATCAAGAACCCGTCCCTCATAAGATGTGTACGAAGGTACGTGCCACAAACGGTAGCTAAGCGCTGTTTGCGCTGGGGAGCGCTTGAAGCGACACAAGATCACGCTAAACGTTGCAGAGGGCTAATTCGCGACACTGTACATAATTACTCATACGAGTTTGCTCAAGTATTTTTAATGGAGTTAGGAGTTGTTTTGTTTAAATTAAATGGGAATTTGTGTAGAGTGTTGTTTAAAGGGGTCGGTTGAAATAATTTGTATGCTTTGTTTTATTAATCGTATATTTAACTTAAAGTAACATTGTAAGCAATAATGCGCATCATATGGCTGTTAATTTTGCAGTAACTGATTTAGAAGTAGCTAATTTAACAGTAACTAATTTAGCAGTAACACTTTTAGCAGTATTTAATGTCGTAGTAGATATTTTAGCGGAAGGTAATGTATCAGTAGTTAAATAACTAAAAAAATTACAAATTTTTAATTTTAGTAAAACGTAAATCGCTACTTCAACGATTCGAAAGTTATTGAAACTATATTTTCTTGTTCCTCTTAATGTATCAACGATCACATCAACGATTGCATCACTGCTTACTTTTATTATTATTATTTATTTATTCCCATCAGGTGACATCGCAGTCAAAGACTAGTTTATATCAGACTAGCTTTTGCCGGCAGCTTCGCCTGCGTACATAAAATATAGCCTATGTCACTCAGGAATAAGGCAGCTTTCTATTAATAAAAAAAAATTAGCAATCGGACCAGTACTTCCAGAAATTACCTCCTACAAACAAAAAATCTAACTTTATTATATTAGTGTAGATTTACATGTTTTATTACAAATAATTCGTTACTCTACATAAACAAACAAACTTAAACTATTTATACTAAAACCTAAATAAATACCTAACCTATATAAATAAAATACAAAAACACAAAGTGCACTCAGGCGTCGAAGTACTCCTCCACATCGCTGTCATCCGGGAATGTGCCCAGAAGACTGGCAGCATTACCACGTTGAATGTCAATGCTAATTCTTTGAGCGAAGAACGAGCCAGCCCTCTGGTCACGCAAGGTGTCGATCAGTCGCCGGTGGAATTTCGTGGAGCACTTCCGACGTCTGGCTCCCAAACTCAACCGGGCTGGGGCTGCGCTCAAGCGGCTCCTGCCCAACCTTGGGGGTCCAGACGCCTCCTGCCGGAGGCTCTACGCCGGGATCGTTCGGTCCATGGCCCTCTACGGGGCGCCGGTGTGGGCGCCGTCGCTGAAAAAGCAACCGGCGGCCATACTGAACGCCTGCCAGAGGGTCATGGCGATAAGGATGGTGCGGGGATACTGCACGGTCTCCCGCGAAGCGGCGAGCCTTCTGGCTGGCCTACCACCGTGGGATCTGGAAGCAACAGTCCTTGCACACATGCACGATATGCGCGTGGAGATGCAACGCCGGGGTGAAAGTCCGCTGCCGCGACAGGTCACGGCATGGCGGACAGAGCTCCGGCGGGATCTTATGGTGAAATGGCGTCAGCGACTATCGCAACCCAGTGCTGGGCACGCCACAATCGTGGCGGTAAGTCCCCTCTTTGAGGCGTGGCTGGAAAGACCTCACGGCGTCCTTACCTTCCGCATGACGCAGGTCCTTACCGGACATGGTTCGTTCGGGAGTTTCCTGCACCGGATTCGTGCGGAAGTGACGCCCGGGTGTCGCCACTGTGCGGAATGCCCGGAGGACACGGTGGAGCACACAGTCGAGGTGTGCCCTGCTTGGGCGGAGCATCGCCGTGCCCTCGTGGGGGCGATCGGCGGCGGAGACCTCTCGCGCCGGGCCTTGGTTGAGGCCATGGTCCGGAGCGAGGAGGAGTGGCAGGCGGTCGCCGACTTCTGCGAAGCAGTAATGCTCGCAAAGGAGGAGGCCGAACGCATCAGGCAACGGCGTTATCGCCGCCGCCGCCGCCGCCGGGATTCAGATCCCGATTTCCGGCCACCGTAGGCGCGGGCTTGCGGACAGTGAGCAATGGGTAGCTCGCTGTCCGGCCGTCCGGTAACTGTCCGGACCAAGCCCAAGGCGTCGACGGCGCGCACTGTTCCCGCGCGCCTCAAGGAGTTGTCAGCAACAGCAGGGACCCAGCCGGGTCGAAGCCTACTGGGGCCAGGGTTATCCGAAAGGGCGCTCGAGCCCCGGTATGAAGGCTAGAAGGAACGGGGTGGGTCTTTTAGTCAGTAAGAGTCTGACACTATCTCCCGCTCCACCCAAGGGCAGGGGATGTCAATGCATGATTTTTTCCCACCATAAAAAAAAAAAAAAAAAAAGGTGTCGATCAGTCGGCGAGAAATTTCCTTAAAAAGGAGACGCGCATTCGGACCCCATGACCCAAGCGTTTCGACCCCAAACGGCTCAAAACTGTAATTACCAATAAGGTTACAGTATTTGCGCCGTTTAAGGGTCTCAGCAGCCGCAGCGGCAGCGCCAGCACAGTGTAGATAAAAAAATCTTAATGTATCGATTGAATTTTGTTCGACTAGTAAGTACGAGTACATGGTTACCTAGGCAACTCAGTCATTTGCTAATTCTGATCTTGTATGGTCCTACATCGTAAATGCTGGGCAGCAAAAAACTCGATTAAACCTCGTCCTCGCTTCGTGAACAGTCGCTTATCAATTCAGTACAACCGGAGAACAATTTAAAACGTAATAAAATTCTCTGTCCCATTTCGATTGTCCGAGTAGGTACATGAACTCCGGACATTGTTATTCTACCGAATGCCCGACAAACATGTTAGAACGGAGTTTAAAGCTGTAAGCGGTGCACCGCAAGCTGCGACCAAGCCTCTTTGTATTTACTTAGGACCCTTTCTCTTTATGATATTTTCGTTTGCAATGGTCCCACGGAACCGTACGTAATAAAAATAACGTGTGGAAGAGAATCTCACATTTGAGGAACTGATATAATGTCTCTAATAGTATTGTTATTACATTATTCCATTTAGAGGGATCTTGCTGGACTATTGTTCTTAAAACATGTCGAATATGAGGTTCTGGGTGAAAATTTGGGTGGTTTTTTCATTCAATAATAATGCTAATCATACTTATCATCTGATAGTTCATCGTCATCACCATCATCATTTCAGCCGATAGACGTCCACTGTTGGAAATAGGCCTCCCCCAAGTGTCGCCACAATGATCGATCCTGTGCGCCCCGTTCCCGCAACCTTCACCAGGTCATCGGTCCATCTTGTAGGAGGCCTTTCAACGCTGCGTCTTCCGGTACGCGGTCGCCACTCCAGAACCTTTCGGCCCCAATGGCCATCTGTTCTGCGAGCAATGTGCCCTGCCCATCTAATAGTTACATGTAATTTATTATATAATATAATATTCCACAAATTTCACAAAAAGCTATCAAGTCTCAAAATAAGCAGAGCTTATCTATGAGTACTAGACTACTGATAAACGCAGACTCCGGCAGGTATTCCGCTCCTTAACCTTTTGAATGTCTTAAGTTACACAGTTCGACATAAGCCATTGTCTTTCTATTGTGTCTCTAATTACGGCATTCGAAGAGTTAACTAAATTCTGTGATTTTAGATTATCTGAACTGTAATATAATTATTACACATGTACCTACTTGTGAACAATTTGAATAATAAATAATTCTTCTTCTTTCTTTCCCGGAATACATGAAGAAAATTAAGTGAGTAGGAAGTCGCTAGGTATTGTCTCAATAAACTGATAAAAATCAACAACATGTTGGAATACAAGTGTACCAATTATATTTTACAAAGTATTCCAAAATGGTTGAGACAACATCTGAAAGGCGAATTAACACATTTATTTTAGTACAAGCTTTGATATTAAACAAAGATATCAATTTGTAGCCGTTTTCAACAGGATTAAGATATAACAAGAACAATTTGAGTATAATCAAGGGTGATACAAAAGCCTTTTGTGTCCCGGGATAATCCGTCAAGCATTCCGTTTTGTATGTACGGAATATGAATACCTTCGAACCCAAATAATTACCTTTTATTCGGGAGTATACTTTGAGAATTTGTCGTAATTTTAAGCATAAAAATAATAATCCAGGCGTTATTATTTTTGTGAAGGTTTGTTTTTTAGGACAATGTTGGGTCTCCGTTCAAATATGGTAGGCAATATTGTGGCTAGATCCGTATTTTTTCAGGACATAACATAGCGAACCTAAATCTCTGCCGTCTTTATCGTCCGCTCACTATCCTTGAAGTTATTGGGGTAGTTATGTGTAAGATTTATGTAGAAAACGATTTTTATAAAAAATGTACGTAAAGAACAAAATATGGTATGAAAATGGGTTATTTATTTTATGCGGCACTTATAAATGGAATTTCGTTAAGAGCATAGTAGCTTTTTCTGCTTATGGCAACAAAATACGATCACTAATCATCATCATTGGATTGGAGTCTAGTCTTTTAGGAGTTAAACTGTAAGATTGATTACTAAAAGATTACTATATTATATCATTTATTTCAAACTAATCTCACTCCTCGGCTTGACAGCCATTTTAATCTCATCAGACAATGGTCTTTTTTTAAAACTCGAATTATTGTTTCTTATGTCTCAAAAGAAGTACTGAAATGAAAGAGGCTCTACAGTATGTACCTATTTCGCTTGGGGAGAGCATCGTCGTGTCCTTGTGGGGGCGATCGGCTGCAACGACTTCTCGCGCCTGGTACAAGCCATGGGTAATAAAATGGTACAAGCCATGGAATAAATAAATAAAATAAATCTCTATTTTTACAAAAACCTTTAACATGACTTAAATACTAGGTTGATGTGAATAAAATTACAGCTAATTTAAAGGTCACACAGACTGAGTATACCCTGGCTCCTAAACTAGGAGATTATATCGGACCAGTAGAACCTTTTAATTAAAAAGTGTGTTACATTGTACAAATTATGGCAATTTTGGAATGGCAGTCGGTCGCCTCCTTCTGCGAAACAATAATGCTAGCAAAGGAGGCGGCAGCACACGCGAGGGAAAGGCCCTCACGCCAAAGCTCGCCGGGTTCCGATCCCGATTTCCAGCCACTGTAGGCTTGCGGACGGCGAGCAATGGGTAGCAGGTAGTCCGGTAACTGTGCGGACCGAGCCCAAGTTGTCGACGATTCATAGTATTCCACGCACGCCTCAGGGAAATGTCAACAAATCGTAGGGGCCAGCAGGGTCGAAGACTACTGGGGCCATTGATAGGTTAAGTAAAAATGAACTCCCGGGGCCTTGAAACGCAAGTTATAGAGGAACAAAGGAGTGGATTTTGGTCACTAAAAGTCTGACGTAAGTCTTCTCACGCTCCGCCCAAGAGCGTGACAAGTCACTGAATGATTTCCCACCTTAAAAAAGTATGTACTTATTAATCCAGAAAAGTCGAAATAAATCACATATAAATACGAAATTTGACTATATCTATTTCTGTAGGAGACTTGCCGAGACAACGTGCTTTTAGTATGATTCACGATTCCCGCCAAGTCGTGACTAGTGTAAGTGTACAAATGTCGGTAATCGAATGCGTCATTTCACAGCTACGGAATACGATCACTTTGCGAACGTTTCATATTTGAGACAAAGCAAAATTGTGCCGTCTCACACTTGAGACATTTGAAGACGAGTGACTGAGACTAGACTGTTGTGATAAATAATACTTATCTTATTTAAACAAACAGGTATCGAACAAGATTA
The DNA here is from genome assembly GCA_910589285.2 of Mythimna ferrago. Classification (NCBI taxonomy): domain Eukaryota; kingdom Metazoa; phylum Arthropoda; class Insecta; order Lepidoptera; family Noctuidae; genus Mythimna; species Mythimna ferrago. The sequence goes on along the minus strand of OU342692.1, from coordinate 14,923,078 downwards.
TGGTTAGGGTCCTTAGTTACTTTTGGCTAAGAGTCCTACTCGTCATGCCATTAAGTCTTGTATATGTAATATTATATTAGTTATAATATCACTCTTTCAGATATCAGTTATAATGAAGTTGGTAAGTTTCTTGAACGTTCCTCTCCTTAGAGATCTACGTTTTGGTATATCTTAATAAACTAATGCGCCTCACCATCAACGATTGCATCACTGCTTACCATCAGGTGGGATCGCAATCAAGCACTAGTTTATATATCAATAAAAAAAATATTTTTTCTGTAATTATGAGTAGCTTTATCTTTTTTGACTAAACTTTCTTCTTACCAATTTAAAAATGCCTGTGAATGGTTTACTACACCAGTTTCTATTAAACTGAAAGTGTGTTTGTTACATCTTCACACATCTTCACAAATGGCTGAACAGATTTCAATGAAACTTGGTATGCGAGTAGATCATCTCCTGGGATAGCACATTTGATTTATTTTTATTCCGGGAGTAGGGTCCTTTGGGTTCATTTTCTACTATCATGCGAGTGAAGCCATGGTCAGTAGCTAGTTTGAAATAAATGCTTTGATTTGGTAAAACATCATCTTTACTTAGCTGGTGCAGCTCGTAAATATACATCTACACTAATATTACAAGGTATTTTTTGTTTTGTTTATATAAGGTAATCACTAGAAGTACTGGTCTGATTGCTAAAATTTTTTCACCGATAGAAAGCTGCTTTATTCCTAAGTGACAAAGGCTATATTTGATGTCCGCGGGTGAAGCCGCGAGGGCAAAAGCTAGTTCTTAATATGATCAGTGGAAATTCAGAAACATGTAGGGAAAAACTCGGTGCATTAGCTGATGCACTTACTGCACTCAATCTAGGTTAGTGCATCAATCAATATGTTACGGCACTTAGAGCCTAAGGGTGCAGAAATAAAGATACAGGTTTTTCGGTCCCGGTATGTCGGTACGGGTCGGTACAGATAGGTACCGGTTAAACCACATAAAGAAACAGGTAAAACTGTATGAGTAAAACACTACACTGGCCAATGCTTAGACCCGTATGACCCTGGACCGAGCCAGGAAGTCGGTACCGGCAAGTATTAACCTGTTTCTTTATAAATGAGCGCATAAGAACACACAGCCACATAGGATAATAAACGTCATAGCACACTTAAATGACTGTGCACCAACAGCGCCCTAAACTAAGACGACTGCTTGCAGTCCACGCGGCGACAGCTAGCAGGCACCCAGCAGTCCACGCGGCGACAGCTAGCAGGCGGCCAGCTGTCCACCCGCCGACCGCTCTCGCTTTTGTGTAGATACTGACCGAATTAGCGGCAACGGCGCGGCGCGCGGACACCGCGCTGACCACTCGTCTACAACGTGCGGCCAGCGAGGCGTCAACTACCGAGCAATCTGTCGGCGGTAAGCTCGTTGACAGCGAGCTGTCTGCTAATTTATGATGTCAATGTAAAATAAATCTTAAGAGCAATTTTTAAAGCCTATAATTAAATGATATTCTCTTTTCGGGTGGGAGCAGAGTCGTGTAAGTGAGCCTTTATACCTGCACCGATCGGTACCGACTCGTACAGACTTGCCTGCACCGGTAACCTGTTTCTTTATGTTTGCACCCTTATGCTAACGCAGTAGTGGTTTATTTATGCCAGAATTGACTTCCCTTTATGCTGAAAGCTGAGAAGCTCAGAAAGCGAAGCAAAGAAGTATGATCAAGTATAGAGCTGGGTAACTGTCACGGTTCTTGATTTCTTTAAATTATTGATCGGGTTTTACCACCATCTGTGATGATGTGGTCGACAATGGAGCACGCTTGCCTAGAAGTAACCTATTCACTCTTGACTTAAAGACCCTTGACCTCTTGACGAAACAGACTCAGGCAGGAATCCAACAACGGAAATATGATTGGGTTGATACCTAATCACTTTTGCCTAGCTTCCGAGAGAGTGAATACTATAAAGGCGAAAGTTGGTATCATGTGGTATTTAATAAACAATACGTAAAGAAGAAAACTAAACGACCTTCTCACATTTCGTGATCTCTTCCAGACAATCTGGAATGGAAAGTAATATTGTTAGAACATGATATGGGATCACTAATTTTAAAAAAGGACCGGTATTAAATATAATACACTAGCCTTTGCCCGCGCGGGTTTGCTCCCACTCTTCCCTGCTCCACTCTACTATATCCTACTCTACCCTACTCTACGCTGCTCTACCCTACTCTACCCTACTCTGCCCTTCTCTACCCTACTCTACCCTACTCTACCCTACTATAGATTATATAGATACATAGATGTTTGTACGTGCTTGTGTGTGCGTTTGTAATTCGTTCGCATTCGACGGTACGACTGAACAGGTTTAGGGCAAACTTGGCATACAGGTAGTCTGTCCTGGAATAGGACATGCATCCTTTTTATTCCAGGAGTATGTTCCTTTGGGATAACTTTTAAGTTTCACGTGAGCGAAATCGCTGTCAGAAACTTGTTTAATGGTAATTAGTGGAGTGGAGTGCGGCGTTTCACTTGTTTATCTAACTATACCCTTGTCAAAAGTGTTCTAGAATTGCTTCAGGCTTTTGACATGCTCTCGACGTTTTTCTTGTAATTTTTTTAATTGTAAATTTTTAATATTTGACATTGTAATGTAATCATTTGTTGATGAAAATTCTGTATATGACTTGTAAGAATCCGTTACCAATAAATTACTACGATTACTATGACTATTATCATCACAACGCAACATCCCACATGGTGGACCGACGATCTGGTGATGGTCGCAAGAATTCGATGGATGTGAGACGCACAGGACAGGTCATTGGGCCGACAATTGGAGGAGGCCTATGTCTAGCAGTATGTCTTCCAGCTAAATGATGATGGCAATGATCGCTCCTGCCTCGAAAGATCAGGGTCACTTTGTTAGTCAGTTATGTTTAAATCCCTCGTACTCGTAATAAAGAAATTGGAGATGAATTACATCTAAGTTTGATCAAATAAATTGAGTGGATTTATTGTGGTCGGGGCTTAGTTAGGTGTCTTCTATCTAGACTTTCCCAATGTTAGTTTTGGCTTCAGTCTGGAGTCAACGGGACACCATTTGGCCCCCGCAACCCATTAACTGGGCAATATGGACTCCTGAGATTAGAACGGCTGCCAGACTTTTATGTTTGACGAATGTAAAAAAAGATTGCATGCGTGGTTTTGAGTGCCATGCATGTCGCTTAGTACTAGACAACTGATAAACATACTCGTATAGGTATTTCTAAATACATACATATTACAGAGCATATTACGGATAAATTACACCTAGACACAGAACAAATGTTCATGAATAGTTGTGACCAGAAGTCTAGAAGAAAACTTAATCACTACCAGTATGGGCACGCCGCATGACGGTAAGTCCCCTCTTTGAGGCGTGGCTGGAAAGACCTCACTGCGTCCTCACCTTCCGCATGACGCAGGTCTTCACTGGACATGGTAAGTACTGTTCCCGCGCGCCTCAAGGAGTTGTCAGCAACAACAGGGGCCCAGCTGGGTCGAAGCCTACTGGGGCCAGGGTTAGTTTCGAAAGATAGCTCAGCTCCGGTATGAAGGTACGAAGGAACGGGGTGGGTTTTTAGTCAGCAAGAGGCTGACACTATCTCCCGCTTCGCCCAAGAGCGGGGGATATCATTGGATGATTTTCCCACCGAAAAAAAAAATCACAGTACAATTCATACAGAAATAAAATGAACTTTTACTATATTATATTTAAATAAATTTAAAACTAATTATTTAATTCATAACGAAATAAAATTCAATACGTAAATTCAAAATTAGGAGCACGTCAATTCTTAAAAATTTAGAGTAATGAGCATTATTATATAAAACGCGACAATTTCTAATATTTTTTTCCTTTCCTCATATGGTGAGGAGTACAATGTGGTTTATAATAATAACTGAATAAATAAGAAACTCAAAATCAATTGGCATAAAAGTATTATTATATGATTATTATAAGGTTTTAGTCTCCAACCGCAAAGTAATATTACAATTAATTTTATATTCTATTACATTATCTTACAAAACACTTTTGTGGACCATATTAATTCTTTTGCGGACCATAGGTTGGGAGCCAATGACCTTAGAGTATCATTCATTAGTTACCAAATCGACGCATAACTAACACGTTCAAATCCTACTAATAAAACTATTATAAGTGTGATAATCTGGAGCTTCGTTAATCAGTAATGGCTGTAGTGGATGTAGATCAAACTTGGTATACAGGTGGTTTGTGGTCAGTACGTGGTCGCTACTCCAGAACCTTTCGTCCCCATCGACCATCTGTTCTGCGTGCAATGTGTCCTGCCCATTGCCACTTATGTTCGACGATTCTTCGAGCTACGTCGGTAATCTTGGTTGTCCTGCGGATATCTTCACTGGGACTCAGTGCTCATAGACTTTCGTCTTGAGACATTGCGGTATATTGGTCGAGAAGATACCGCGCAGCTTCCCGAACACTGCCCAACTGAGAAAAAGACATGCTATAATGTAGGTAATTTTTATCAATTTCCTTTTAATATTTCAAGATCATCCTAGTGTTCCGTGTATGCGCTACATTAAGCTTTCGATTGTAATGGAATCTGGTCTCGCGTGCTGCTTTGTGCCGTGTCGATCGAATTTACATTGTATGCTGGCGTTTTACACCATTAGGTTATACAGCTGTAAACTTTGAGACTTTAACGAAGGCACTAATGGTATTTCTGTATTAAAAATCGATCTTTTCAATCGCTAGCAAATGATCGAATCGGTTCCTATGTAACGGCTATGTTAAAGACCTATAAATGTGACGATGGTGAGATAAGTACATTTAGTGTCGTGATGTTCCAGTAGTTAAAACACTAAAACACCTGCTTTTCATGCATGTGGTTGCGGGTTTGAAACCAGGCATGTACCAAAGTGAATTTTTCAATTCATTCTTTAAACATTTTAGATTAAACCCATACATGACATCTCTGCTGACGACATATTCAGATGTACTGGGGTGTATGCCTTCGAAAGCACGTAAGGCCGTTGGTCCCGGTTGCCATTCGTAGATTGTTGACAGTCGTCACAGGTAGTTAGATGCCAGAAAATCTGACAATCAGTCTATTTAACGATTATAGTGTAGCCTAGTAACTGGTTTGTGGAGATCTGCAGCAGTCTCTCCGTATAAAACACGGGTATTCAGTCGCATCCGGTTTGACGGGCCAACTCCAAGCTAGATGGGAAAAAGTTATGGATATGAAGTTTTTCTTATGTAGCAGATACAACCATGAGATTACAAAAAAAATCTTGCGTGCATTAAAAATTAGTTTCGATACAGAATAGATCGCAACTGATACGTTAGTTAGGTTACATAGTAATCTGTAGATACCAGTTCCAATCCCCACAGGGTTACATTTTCTCACAATAGTATTATTAACATAATTGTTTTAATTTGATTTAAGCAATCTAAATAATTTATGCATAGCATAAATAACATATTCAGTCTTATAATGTTCTTACTACTGGGACGCAGACTTCCTCTCTAGGAGAGGGAATTGGCCGTAATCCATCATGCAGGCAAAGTGTGAATTGGTGAATGTTCATTATCTTCAATTTTTTTATTCTAGGACATCCCGGTTTATGTTTTCCTTCACTGTTTTGAGAGCAGAAAAATTTTGAATTTAATATATTAATAAAAAAAGGCATTTTATTAATGAAAACTTATAAAAATGAATATTAAATAAGAACAAAGAAAACTGAACTGGACAAAGTCTTTATGTATGATGAATAGTTTGCATTGCGATTAATGAAAGTACCTAAACATAAAATGTCCGTGTAAGGTCTTTCCCATTATTTTAAATGTAAGTTTTAAAACGCTTCTGCAAGCATCTTTTAGAGTACCAGGGCAATATGGAGTGAAGCAGGTAATGCTCGTGAGATGTGGTTATTGGCTCGCCGGCGCAACTTTCAAGTTTCATCGAACTCACGTAATATTGTCCCGGGGTGGGCGCAATACATTTACTACTGAAATTCCTCTTAGCTTAATAGCCAGCCGGAGGTTTCTCTCCTATAATACGTAAATAATCGTCAAGAACACTCCATAACTTTGTAATTGCTTTTTACCTCGGTGGGCGCGTGCTTTTAGCCAGATTGCTTATTTTGTTAATGAACTTCGGTGCCCAAAAGTTTTTGCCTTCGTTTCTTTAATAGCTTAAAATTATCTCTTAAATATAATAAAATGATTACACAAATCAGCGCACAATGGAAAAGTTTATTTATTGTTAATGTTTTGATCACGTTTATTTGAGAATGTAAGCCTTTGTATTCAAGTTTTACAAATGTTTTACGCTTTACTCGAAGCAGAGGAAAGCTCACGAGCTCGGAGTGCGATATCTCGCTGTATATAAAGTATATTGTTAAAAAGTTAGCGCGTTTGATATCACTTGAACAGAATAGCTCAGCAAAAGTGTGTATCCCAAAGTTTGATCGAAAAATGTTGTTGCGCTATGATTCAAAGAGTCAGGTAACAGTTCGGACATGTAAAGGTGCGGCGTACAAAAGAATTTCAATTTGGTACCGTATCGCGCAACCCTTTTCAACTTTACAAAGTAATTTCCTGACGCGAAATTGATTTGTTGGCTTCGTGGTTTTTGTTTGGTGTGGCGACTGTGGTTTAATTAAAACGAAAAAATCTTGCCGTGATGTAATTCTGCTCCTAATAGCTGTCCCGCAGGTAACACAATTCACTGCCCAATTATTTCAAGCCCAAACTCTCCCCTGAGTGATATTGTTTATCCTTACTTTCCAATTCTAATTGCGTACCGTTTAACATAAACATCGACAAACTCTGAAGTCTGATGACAAAACGTTTCGAATACAAACATCGATTTGTCAAACAGTATCGATATAGAATTTCTTCTTCAAAATGCCAACGAGGATAATTTAATATATTAACATCTCGACGTCGAAACTCGAGCCGACTGACGTTAATATGACAAATCATTTCCTTCAAGCCTACCTCCGGCGTGCCGAGGAAATGCGTTGAATATGGTAATCATTTCCCATGTGCCTTGCTCGTGCCAGACTTGCCTGCCGCCTACCGCCACTTCAAACTTAGAAATACTTCAGCATTTCAATAACTTGAGCCTCGGAATGTTGTCATCGTGTGTCGGTTAGCTGGCGCTGTTGAAACATGTTCTGTACTCGCTAATGAATAAGGATATTTTTTTCTTTTGAAAGAGTAATTTCAAGTGGTTTCAGCGTGTGGTGTGCTGAGACGATGTAGGCATGTATGTATTCAGATATCTTAATTGCTGAATAGATGAATAATGTGAATGTTGTTAAGACTTTAAAGACATGTCATTAATTTTCTTTAGGCGTTTGACTTCAGGAATTCGAAATACTCTCTGCATGTATTTTGTTACAGAAAACCTACGAATTTATTACAAGTTCCAGAGCTATTATTCCAACCATTTCGTTTTTCCTGTTCGCCTCAAATGTGTGGAGTTATCTGCGTACATCAGTGCACGTTTACAACGTGATTTTGTGACGTTGTCTCTAGGGGACGGCGTGAACTCGCGTTGTCTCTCGGTGCGGTGTTTCGCGATTACTCGCGGCCCATCGTTGACGATGTGCTGCGTTAGTTGTGGTTAAGAAAATTATGTTACGAATGATAATATAATTAATAAATAAATCAAAAGGTGCTTAACGTATGAGGAAGAGTGGGAGGAACTATCAACACTATCATAAGGGTTTTTTCTGAAAGGCTAGTCGGGCCTACCAAGGACAGATTTATCAAATTTCATGTCCTACTTGCGGCTACCTATTTATTTATATTTATTTATTTATCTATTTATATTTATGCTCATAGATCGTATTTATCACCATAATAAATGTGTTAAAACCATGTGTTTAATTTTAAGGTGTTTAGGTTTTTTAATGCTAATAAACGCAATTTTCTTTCTTTCTCTGACCTCACCAACACAGTTTTATTTATTTCTTACTAGCTTTTGCCCGCGGCTTCGCCTGCGTGGCATTAGGTAAGTACTTAAGGAATCGGGATAAAAGGTAGCCTATGTTCTTTTCCATGTCAAAGGCTATATGCATGCCAAATTTCATCCAAATCCATTCAGCCGTTTTTGCGTGATTAAGTAACAAACATCCAAACATCCACACTTTCACATTTATAATATTCATCATCATCATCATCATCATCATTTCAGCCGATAGACGTCCACTGTTGGACATAGGCCTCCCCCAAGCCCCATTTTATAATATTAGTTAGGATTAACACTAACACAACGTGTGCTTCTAAATAATGTTTTATTATTATTTATTAGCTTAATAAGTCAAAACAAAGTTTACGGAGTCAACTTTGTTTTACCGTATTTTAAAATTATCAAAGAGAAAAATGGGGATGGAAGAAGGAATGTAAAAAATAGTCCTATTCAAAGATCTGCCAAATACACACAAAAAAATAAAATAAAAAATGGAAGAGTTTGATAACAAACACTGTGACGTGGGATTTTTATATATTAGAAGATTTATTATGTTTTGATAGCTTAACAATGTTGAAAGGGATAACTATACAACATTATTTTTTGTGTATGCGAAATCTGAATATAAATAGTTTGTTTAACCCGTTGTGTGTATAAACGTGGATCCACGCGAGACACAATAGCTTTTTAATTCTGTCTCTAATTAAGGCACACGAGAGGTTAAAATCAGTAACTGATTTTTCCTTAAAATATTTAAAAAAGGTCACAAGTTGGACACCACTGAAACCAAGTACAACACAGGTCACGGCATGTCTTAGCGGGCATTAGGTAGCACCAGCCTACAGCTGGATGCGGGAGCAAAACCACCCATCAATAGTCCGGATGGCCCGGTAAACATGTATTTGTGTGTACAACCAGATAACATAACAAGTTTATAACTTTGTGATATTTCACGATAGAGGTACGTACATAGATTCTTTACATAAAAATACAACATGTGTTTCGGATTTCTCATATAAATACTAAAACTAATTATATATAGAGCCATTATCTTGAATTGTAATGCTAAAAATGCCCGTCCTTACTAATATACGTATGTAAGTGTCTGTAACTTTTGAATGCTGTGAGTAGAGCCTGCAGTTCCAGAGTTAGTACACATTTCAAGGGTTGGCAATGATCGCGCGTATTCTTATGTTTTACGAGAGGAAACGGTCCTAACTGCGTCCGAACTCGAGGATACAAAGCGTATCTCAGTTTTATTTACCTCTAAAGCGGAAATCCTTTCGTTCTATTCGATTTCCGTTACAAATACCTACACAAAAATTCATTATTTACACATGTCGGATTCAAATATGAATAAAAATAGCGAATATCTCTTTAGGCGGCCTTGTTTTTCTTGTCCCTCGAGAGGAATTGAAGGCAAATGCGAAACAGACGCATTTTATTGTATCTGCTTATATAAAGTTAGTGTGACAATCCATTTCTATCGGTGTGGGAATATCCCCTTTATTCTTATGGCCAAGTAAAGTTTACGCATTCGCGGGTTTCAGTGTTGTTGAAAAGCGAATTCCTGTGGGGGGTCATAACTAAAGATTAGACCAATTTGGGGTAATATGGGGCTCGTCTGTGACCCATTTAAGGGAGGGACGTGGTAAATGGTTTTTTGAACATCGTCCCTGTGGCGTGGGAGCTAAGAATGTGTTTTTGGTAATGCGTGTTTTCGACACCTTGGATAGGTAGGTGTCCATAAGTAGGCATGTAATGAGGATAATGTAGTGAATAATATGTGAGCCACACTTTTTTTGTTTACCCAGTAGTAGATGCTGAAAGGAATATGTAATGAGTTAATTATTATAAAATATATTAATTAATTGTATCACTAACTGCAGCCAGCGATTTCGCCCGCGTGATAGTAGAAAATTCATATTCCCGGAATAAAAAGTATCATATGTACTATTTCAAAACATGGTTTACCCTTGAACCAAATTTGGAGTGTGAAGAAGTAACAAACATACATCCATACACACACACACAAACTTTCGCCTTTATAATAATGTGATTATATCTAGTCTTTACTGTTCCATCATCATCATCATCATTTCAGCCGATAGACGTCCACTGTTGGACATAGGCCTCCCCCAAGTGTCGCCACAACTATTCCACTGCCGGGCAAAGGCTTCTTTACATTTCTTCCATTGTTCCCAGCTCTGGAGCTACGTCGTCAATTCTTAAGGAAGACAGTTATCTAAATCGTCCCATGATGGGACGATTCTTCATATTTAGAATTATAGAATAAAGTTTACTGTACAACAAAATAGTAACCACATTTTTACAAAAACTTAAATATATGTAACGGTCTTATTACTGACAGAGATATCTTCCAGACCACCTTAGGATAGACTGTAAGAACTTAAAATAAAAAGTGGATAGTCGACGGTGTACTGGAAATTAACAAAATATTAAATTGAACCTATTTAAATAAATTAAATTCAAAATATTATTTATTTCACATAGCACATAGACCCACTTACTACGCATACTAAATACGCACTAATAAAATGTAAAAAATAAGTGCACGGTGGTTCCATTTGGTCGCTTTATATGAAAAAGAATTGGAAAGATACTCCACGGTTAGGTACTGATTTTTACAAATTTAGATGGATTAATGAGCTAGAGCTAGCGCAAGATAAGTTGGCGCGTGGCCGAAATTGGAAACTAATCATTTGCCGCCATCTTGACGTTTATGTCATGTGTCAGGAGACGGTGTTGTCTACGTGCTACGCGGCGACTTCCCTGACGGGGTCAGCGTTGTTTGCTACGCAGACGACCCGCTGGTTCTAGCGCAGGGAGAGACGTACCAGGCGGCGGTCCCTCTAGCGACACGCGGGGTTGCGGTGGTCGTTGATAGGATCCAGGAGTTGGGACTCGAGGTGGCGCTTCACAAATCCAAGGCTATGTGTTTTCACGGTCGCCGCCCTCGGAACGCGCCGCCATTGAGTTTCCAACTAACGGTAGGAGGAATTCACATCGGTGTCGGGTCGACGATGAAGTACCTGGGACTCGTCCTCGATAGCCAGTGGAATTTCGGGGAGCATTTCCGACGTCTGGCTCCCAAACTCAACCGGGCTGGGGCTGCGCTCAAGCGGCTCCTGCCCAACCTTGGGGGTCCAGGTGCCTCTTGCCAGAAGCTCTACGCGGGGAATTCCAAAGTAGCTTCAAATCTGTGGAAAAGAAGTCCATAGACCTAGAAACCTATCTTAGACATCATACCAATCTGTCCAGATTCTTGTTCGGTTGGTATAGTAACATCATAACTCCTAACCAAAATTTTTGCGCAAGAAAACTTTTATTATCTGGAAAATGCGCAAAGTTTTATTGCTAATCTTTAGTTCATTACTTATCAACACCTCGTAGATATTATAAAAAATATTTCAAAAATAGAACGTTGTGCAAAAAAGAAAAAAAAATTTTTTTTGATTCAGTACATAAAAAATCATATTGTCACATATAATAAATCATTAAACCAAAAATACTGATCGTCAAGGTTCATAAAAACAATATTAGAATAACCACACCTTGCTTAGTTGCAGTCATGATGCACTTCAATTAAATATGACGATTACTTGCAAAAACAAATGTTTAAATATTCTCTACAAACTCACGAACGCTATAATTAATGATATGAGTATAAAGTAAACTTTGATGCACTGGACAGCAGGTAGCAGTTACTGATTATATATTTGTAGAAATTATGTAACATATTCTTAAGTTCACCCTTATATAGTTTATTTTTTGAAATACCCTCATTTTGAAAATCGAGTTTTGAGCATGACGTTATATGGACGGGTCCCAGTGTGCGCCGCCGGGATTCTGATCCCGATTTCCAGCCACTGTAGGCGCGGGCTTGCGGACAGTGAGCAATGGGTAGCTCGCTGTCCGGCCGTCCGGTAACTGTTCGGACCAAGCCCATATCGTCGACGGCGCGCACTGTTCCCGCACGCCTCAAGGAGTTTTCAGCAACAGCAGGGACCCAGCCGGGTCGAAGCCTACTGGGGCCAGGGTTATCCGAAAGGGCGCTCGAGCCCCGGTATGAAGGCTAGAAGGAACGGGTTGGGTCTTTTAGTCAGTAAGAGTCTGACACTATCTCCCGCTCCGCCCAAGAGCGGGGGATGTCATTGGATGATTTTTTCCCTCCATAAAAAAAAAGGAAAGGGTGTTGTGCTCTGTGTTTTTTATCGTTTCTAAAGTAAATAGTCGTCATTATTACACCAATAGTGATTAAAAGTGCTAGCAGGGATATTATCTCGAAAGTCAAACGTGTTTGTGAAGAGGAATGAGAAAATATTGGGCCTACGGTACTATTTTCCAAAATTAGACCCATTTGTAAAATAATTTTTCGGGTGACGATCACTATGAAATTTCTCTAAATATGCGTACCCGAGCGGTACCTAGCAAGTCAACAATGTTTGTTGAAAATGGATTGCTACTATGTGCTTAAATCTTAATCAAATGAATATTATGACGATATGAATTCTGCAAACTTCATCCATGAAAGAATAAATAGTGTCAAATCTAAAACCGAATTGTATTGTAGTAATGGACAATGCATTATTGTGCCACTGTACATAAACAAACAAAGCCCCTACAAGAGACAATACAAAAGCGCAAGCGTTACTGTAATGCCAGAAGAATGACAATGTATCTGTACAAGAAAATATTTTTAAATCGGATAGGTTAATGTATCTCAAAATGGAAAAATTAACAAAGGACTCATCCGATCTGATAAAGACTAGCTGGATTCTGATGCTAAAAGTGCTACTAGAAATTTAATAAAAGATTTACAAGTTGCTTGACTTTTTTTATAATAAATTATGCCAATGAAAATGATCTCTAATTCAATTTATTTGTTAACTTTCCTTTAAGTAAATAAATAAACAAGAATTCCAAGAACTAAATCGTATATGAACAATTATTGATTTTTGGTATGACCGTATGAGGTTTTAAACTTCTGTGTAACTATATAAAAGGTTAGATGTTAGTGTTCGATTGGTTATTTTAATAACAAAAAGAATATTAGCAAAAAAAAATATTGTGGCATATTAAACTTCTTAATAAGATTACGTAATAAAATACATTTCGCCTTCGGTTTCGAAATAATTTTGTTCTTGAGACCCGTCGTAGTAAATTTATATATTACAATTTGAGTTACGAAAGATTTTTTTTAATTACATGAGGGAAAATAGATTAGTTAGGTTGGCAACATTAAGAGCGCCCCCAGCTACGCGCCAAGTTATCTTGCGAGGACTCTATTAGGCAACGTGATCTGTCCGTCGTGACATATGAACACTGACATTCAGGTTGAATCACTAATTAAAGTGTATTATGTGAACTGGACAAATGAATGTGTGATTAACGCTTGTGCGACAAAACTGTAGGTACTGCGACTCACCATAGTTCGAATGCATGCTTGTGCGACACACTGAAGTTCGAAATCACGCTGTTGCGACAAACCATTGTGCGACAGTAGTTCGATACTACAATAGTGCCACAAATTGTGTGACTACATTACTACTAAGACCAATATTTGGGTTAATGGCTTCTTAACCAAAACATATTAATATTATAAATGTGAAAATAACTCTGTTGTCTTGTTACACTTTCACGGTTAAAATACTGAACCAATTTTGATAAAATTTGGGACAGAGTAAGCTTGGTCTTTTCATCTCGCTTTGACGTGGACTCCACAGCTGTAATAACAGACATGCATGTAGACAAAACCGCTGGCAGAAGCTAGTATTTCATAAAGCCATCACTCTAATACTTGGATATTTCTGAAAACATTTTATAACACGTTACTAGATGCGAAAAGTCAACTGCAGAGAAACCACAATAGCTCATTTACCAGCTTGAAAATCTCCTGGGAATATTAGTGAACCCACCTCAAAGCTGTGTACCGACCATGTTGTGGCATTACGTCCCAGATATCTAAGTTACATGAAAAGAAAATCTGCAGTTTTGAGTTCTGAAACATTTTCCAGCTCAATAATATACTCGTTCGCCGCTGATTGCGTTGGTTGCAAGGGAATTTGAACTTTAGGGTAGAAAGTTAAGGTTGAAAGTGCGTCGTGGTCTGTCGGATATAAGACAAAAGGGTAATGACTGCCGGCAGTGAGACCATCTGTTGGCCTCCATAGACATTAGGGCGCGTTCTTGCAAGGCTCTCGGCGTGCGGGCGCTACACTGGGAAGCCAGCAATGTACGTCTTTTGAATTTGTTTGATCGTAACAGAAGAATTTTACTTTTAATAACTTTCCTTCCGACTTGTTACGTGATCTTCGTACGTTTGATGTATTTTCGTGTTCTTGAAGATTAGATTTATAAACTTTTTTAGAACTTTCTGATCGAATGTGAGAGTTACGTTACGAGAAATCTTTTGCTGTTTCGAGAACCTAATTAAAATTTATGATATGTATACTTACGGGAACGATAAAAAAATCTGCAATTTTTTTCTGAAACAATAGTTTTCATCCGCCATCTCTGTTTCTTATAAAACAATGTTACAAAAAGATGTTCAGCGACCGAGATAAGATATCCGCATCTCTAGTGTATCATCAAATTCAGTACAACGTTAAAATAAACGCGAGCCTACAGAAAACCCAGTGTTGCGTGCAAGCAAATATCCTGGGAGGCAATTGAACAAATTCTCCGGGTGTAGCGGGACCCTATCGGACCGCAATGTCAGTTATTATATCTGTTATCTCCCCTAGTCCATTACGACGGACGCGTCGCGACTCAACGCGATGACGACGTCGACGTCAGAGGACGGCCTTACGCGTCGCGAAGGCCAAAGACATCTATTGTTGAAGCCGTTTTATGTTGTGCCATGTTTACGAATTTTAATGTTGAGGGGTTTTTTATTCAGGGTGTCTTTGTGAGTGATTTTACAACGAGATTGCAAATAATTTCAATAATAAATCACAGCACAGGAAATAAGGTACTTTTTAGGGTTCCTTAACAAATGGAAACATTCAATTTATTTATTTATTTATTTATTAAAACTTTAAGCAACACAACGGTAAAAGGCGGTCTTAGTGCCTTAAGCATTTTCTACCAGTTAAACAAGAGTGGTGAAAAGAAAACATGGCAGGTGCATCAAAAAAAAAAAACAAAAAAATATATAGATTATTAATAATACAAGGGATATAGATTAAACTGTTCAAGTTTCGAGCGTATCTCAATGTTCTCGCTCATTTGTCCATCTGTCACTCAGTCACAATATCTAGCGGTCTAGATTCTTCATATTTGATTTTATTTTACCTTAAAGCTTTGCTCCTTTTAGCTTTGCCCTACAAAGCTTTTCATTATGTTTTTTAATTTTAATTGTGATTAAAAAATCTATCCTACCCCAGCATGTTATCATTTTACATCGTATGAATATTTTACTAAAAACGAATATAATTTTAGAAAAAAAAAAAAACTAGGTTTTAATTTTTTTTAAATACCAATAATCTTAAGTCTTCCTACAGATGTTTCTGAAATACATTATATAAATATATTTCAGAAACATCTGTAGAAACAACCAAGTTTCCGGAAATGACGTCAAAATTAACATACATTTTATCCGCAGTTTCAAACTAAAAAGAAAAAGAGTTGAGATCTTGTGAACGACAGCGTTTTAAATGACAAAACTATTTTAACAGACTTATATAATTATAGTATTTGCATTTTGAAAATAAATAAATAGTTTAAAATGGTATTTATTAATGTAATCACAATAAAAAATTCTAAAATCGCAACACATATGTTGTTACCATGATTTATGTAACTCTATCATATTATGATATAAAAGAGTTTCCATGGAGTTTCTTGCATGTCCTTCTCCAAAGAGATCTACGTTTTGGAACGTGATAATTAGTTTTTTTTTTGGTGGGGAAAATCATCCAATGACAACCCCCGCTCTTGGGTGGAGCGGGAGATAGTGTCAGACTCTTATTGACTAAAAAACCCACCCCGTTCCTTCAAGCCTTCATACCGGGGCTCGAGTTGTCTTTCGGATAACCTTGGCCCCAGTAGGCTTCGACCCGGCTGGGCCCCTGCTGTTGCTGAAAACTGCGCACCGTCGACGACTTTGGCTTGGTCCGGACAGTTACCGGACGGCCGTACAGCGAGCTACCCATTGCTCACTGTCCGCAAGCCCGCGCCTAAGGTGGCTGGAAATCGGGATCGGAATCCGGGCTGCGGCGAGAGCGCCGTTGCTTGCTGCGGTCTGCCTCCTCCTTTGCGAGCATTACTGCTTCGCAGAAGTCGGCGACCGCCTGCCACTCTTCCTAGCTCCGGACCATGGCCTCAACCCAGGCCTGGCGCGAGAGGTCTTTGCCACCGATCGCCCCCACGAGGGCACGGCGATGCTCTGCCCAAGCAGTGCACATCTCGACTGTGTGCTCCACCGTGTCCTCCGGGCGTTTCACTCAGTGGCGACACTCGGGCGTCACTTCCGCTTTAATGCGGAACAGGAACCTCCCAAATTTGCCATGTCCGGTGAGGACCTGCGTCATACGGAAGGTAAGGACGCCGTGAAGTCTTTCCAGCCAAGCCTCAAAGAGGGGACTTTTCGCCATAATTGTGGCGTGCCCAGCACTGGGTTGCGATAGTCGCTGACGTCATTTCACCATGAGATCCCGCCGGAGCTTTGTCCGCCATGCCGTGACCTGTCGCGGCAGAGAACGTGATAATTAGCTTCACTTTTTTGACTGACTGACATTTTGGACGTTGCTGATTTCTGTATGTGATATACACATAATTATGTACATACATAACACACATACACATACTATGCGTATGCATTACCTACGTATACACACACATACTACTTATGGCATGGCTTTGTTGACGTAGGTTAGTGATAGATCCAAATCGCAACGCCATAAAACCGTAGATTTAAAACTAAGCTTTATAAAACAACGTTAACATTTTATGATCACGAGCTTTTACCCATATAGATTAAACTATTCAAGGTTCGAGCTTATCTCTATAATTAATCTAAACGAATCGGCAATCGATGCGGACGCATCGACCGCTCGATGTTTCATAACAACAGCGATTCGGTGCGCGGTATTCGGCCTGTAAGTGATCAGTTGTAAGCTCCGCCGTGCCCGAGCAAAGCCTTCAAATCAAACAAGTGTTCGGTACACCCGTCGGTTATCTGATTCCTTGATTCTCGCATCCGAGCCAATCCCCTCGGCGATGGGATCGTTCTCAATTAGAGATAAGCTCTGAATATTTTGAGCGATCATTGTAGATGACAATTTGTTTATTGATTGCTTGCTTTTTGTTGTGATTTTATTTGGCAAAGAATCAAAATAATTCAAAGATGACTGTGATGGTGAGAGAAGATGAGTGTGATGGTGAGATCGTGTTTTTTTTTTAATTTCATTTATTTGGCTCAACAATATAGATAGATGGAGAGGGAGAGGGAGGCCAAAGAAAAGGAAGGATACCGTGACGAGTGACAGGACAGAATGAAAGAAAAAAACATGTTGCGCCGAACCCAAATAAAACGGGACAAGGGCAGGAAGATGATGATGGCTCACCAACAGTAGACACATAGACAAAGATACGAGACACATCAAATAAACTGACAGACAAGTGTAGCAATTCCTTACAAGGAATTTATCACGTATGTTCTGTTGGGACAATTCAAATCTACTTCCATGCAGGCAAATCCACTGGCAGCAGCTAGTTAACAAGTAAATGGTTCAAGAGATAAAGAAACGCAGAAATGTATTTTGTATCGGAAAAATGGTATCGGATTAAGAGTGTTCATAAAAGTACTGAAACTACGAATTTTATTTCTCCATTGAAATACATTCGCTCATATTTATAGCAGCCTGTTTAACCGAAATTTTTAGTTTTTGTTTAGTGACATCTATTGGCCAAAGATGTATACCGGTCGCGCGTTAGGCAGTCTTAATATTGTTAAAAATCCACAGATGGAGTTAGTCAATTACGTCACTTTCTTATAAGTCGCAAATGAGATTCTCGGCGATCTGGTTAGGTGTCTGGAAATCAATCTTGTCGACGAGAATAAAAAGTGATCCAATAGTTCTTCACAGCCATTGTATCCAAAGATGATAATCGCATAATATTATTAAGGTGAAAGTTTATATGCATTAGTGTGTATATGTTTCTTACTCTTTCGCGCTCAAACAGCTGATCGGATTTGGTTGTAACTTGGTACAAGGGTAGAGCATGTCCTAAAATAGCCTATAGGATACGTTTTATCTAGATAGTATATTCTCTTGAGATTATTTTATACATTCACGCGGGCGAAGCCACTGACAGTAGCTAGACAATATTATTTGAGCGAATGTTTGTATTAAAGAGTGTATACCTATTGTTTGTCTCTCTCACGCTTAAATTATGTACTGAGCTAATTTAGATGAAACTTGGCACGGCCTTACCATGTCCAGAAATAGATTTTTTTTATACCAGGAGTATGAGCCCTTGAGATAATTTTCAACTTCCACGCGGCCGAAGTGTATATTTACTCCAAAATAACATTACGAAAAAAAAAAGCAGAAAGATTTTTCTGTGTAGCAAAGAGTTTCAAAAGTGAAATAATAAGGCTTCATTCATGTCTTTGTGCTGAGGATAAATATTTATCTATTCAGCTAAGCGTGTATTTTCACGATAACATGTTTTCTCACTTGTCGAGTTCTTGTTTCTCCTCCACAATAGTGTGACTCCCGCTGGAATATTCAAATATGTTAATACGCTTTCTTATTTAGTTGATACGACTGTTGATATTCTCTGTGTGCCTGAGAGATGGTACAATAAAAGATAATATTTTTACCGAAATAACTGCGGCAAAAACGCTGCGAAAATTCCATGTGAGAATTCCGGCAATCGCGCAAAATTGTAACGCCACAAATTTGATTTTTGCCACGAATTTTGTGTTTTACGTTAATGAACCTAGATATGATTTTAACTTAACAACTTAATTGAATTAATAAGTTAAATCAAAACAGTGTCAACAAATTACAATTATGCTCATGGAGGTAGATCGTGGAAACAAAATAATTGCTTGACAAATGATAGCAATAAAGCAATTTTCAGACAATCTGCCATAATAACAAGTGTTAACTTTAATGATAATTGAATATTAATTGTTTGACATTACAGCTGACAGACAAACAAAAGAGACATCGTAATTATAACAGGATAATATTAATTGAGCAATAATTGATGTGGAAAACCAATTTCCGCAAGTCACTTTGCTTTCGTGAAAATCGAGAATCAGAAAATAATCCCATAAGAAAATGTGTCCCATGTTCCAATCCAGGCCATCCATTGAAGGCGAAGGCTTGGGGACGGTGTACAATAGGTAGCTCACCGTCCGATTAGAGCTTAGCTCGTGGAATATCACGCGCGCTTTGAAGCCGCGATTACCGCGAATATACAGTTACTACTACTACTTGCAGTTAAAAGTGATTTTGATCAAAAACATTTTTGACTATGGAGAGTGAAATAATATCAATAAATTAAGTTACAGTTATAATAATATAAGCACTGAAGTGTTATTTAAATTCACTGAACAGATTTTTTTTATATGAGATTAGTTATCCTGATTGTAAGCAAATTATATAATCTGGGTATCGTGGTCATATCTTAGAATTGATCACTTCATGATATGGCCAACGAAAACTGGCCAGATCGTTTAAACGTTAACATTTGATGACATGTCAATCCTCGTTTGGCCATATCATTAATGTAGGATTTTAATGATAATAAAAGGTCTAAAGAAAGTAGGCCACACGAGGATTGAAATATCATCAAACTTTAACGTTTAAAACGATCTGCAATGCGATTCACTAACGTCTCATCATAGATGTTAACAACGACGACGTTCACGGATGTTGCATCGTAAATATCGCTTTTAGAAACAACGTTGATGAAAACCGTATTCACTAAGCTACATAAGCTCGTCGACGATCTGTCGAACAACGATGACGAGTAAGATGTTAACAGTGTTGCTATGTTTAATCTAAAGTATAATCGAGAAAATCTCGACTAAGCTATTTTTAAGTTATTTCGTCATTATAAATTAATACAAATGCACGGTAAGTATGTACAAAACACGATAGATTTATTATGCAACGAATATTTAATTAATTAAATCATTTTCGACTTGGAAAATAATTATTCAAATCTTTGACATTTGTCATTGTAGGTTATGTATTTCAAAACAAACAACTTGATCTTAAAGCTTGAGAGTTTTTTTTTATCAAAATACGAAATTCCAAAGTTCCAAGTGGTTTTAAGTGGCTAAGTGGACAAAAAATTCTGCACCCCTATCCAATGGCGTTCTACATGTTCTTTGTTTTAGTTTGGTTCCAAACCTATCGAAAGTAAGTACACAGTAACATTTCTTTAATATACAGCAGTGTCTGGAACTACTATCTAAGTAACCAAAATATTTATCTTTTAGTGTCTCGCAACGCTGCTCCTTCATTAAATCAGATGGAAATGTTAGTAAGCTTCTTGGAAAGCAAACCATGGTTGGCTATGGGCCATGCTCGTACTGCAAATGCTCGCATTCGCAGTCGTCAGGCATGGTCCGAAATAACAACAGCCCTGAACAGTGATGGTAGTGGGTGTACGAAAACATCGGAACAGTGGTGTAAGGTTGGTAATTATATGTATTGTGTATGTATATTGTTGCATTGAGTAGGTAGCCTTCTACAGTATAGTATCATTTTACATTGACAGCGTCCTATGCATGTTCTTTATTATAAATTATCTAAATTAATATTAACTATAGGCATGTACTGTAACTTTAGGCTAGGCTTCAAATTGCAATTATAAAAGCATTTTATATTTCTGCGGAAAGTTAAACCAAACCAAGCAAATAGGTGTACTTATTTAACAAATCATATAATTCTTACTTGTGTTGCAGTACTGGAAGGACAAAAAGGGAGCAGTAAAGAGGAAGTGTAGCTTAATTGCAGCTGCAAAGCGACGCACTGGTGGTGGCGTAGAGGATTTACCAGAACTCAGTGAAATTGAGTTAAAAATCCAAAACATTATGGGAGGAGAAAGTTTTGGTTCTGGAGATCAGAATTTAGAAATAAATCCTTTTGAGGTTTGTAATTTTCAAGGCTCAATAGACCTTTACAAATTTATTGATATCATTGAAATTAAACTAATAATAATTAATACTTTTACATTTTTAGGAAGAGCCATTGGGTAGAACTGTGGAAAGTGAAGAGTCTCCCAGCATTTTACTCGTAGGTTTTTTTTGTCACTTTAATGAGTTAACCTATTATAAATATAATATTGTGTAAACTTTCTATTTTCAGAATGTTGTCCCTCCAAATGAGCAGCAGGCTGACCAAAGTGAGGTTCTTTTATATGAACCAGGCCATGAAATGCAATGGGTATAAGATTTGTTTATTCTTTTATTGATGGATATTTCTATTAAGTGTTAGATGCTATCTATGCTGTTAACTCTCATAAGTCTCATCACCTCTATACTAAGATGCATAACACCCATTTTAAGCCTGTTATGTTGGATCAATACAAGGTATATAATAAATAAAATGGGATCAAACCTACATTTATTGCTAAACACTAGACATGGTATTGCTGTGGGCTGTGAGTGTAATTTTTAATGTTATCTCGAATACTTAAATAAAAGAACCTAACAACACATTCTATTTCAGTCTAATATTGCTGCTTTTGATGGGGATAGTGTGCAAGACAATCTGGCACAAATACCTACAACATCTGGATCACGGCAAGTAACAGAACCAGTACCAGATGCTCATAGTCCAGATGCTGAAGAAAATAGGGTATGGTTTTGGAAAATTATGATTAAAACTATTCTATAGAAAAAAACACAAGAATAATTCAACAATTATACATAAATTTTCAGGTTTCTTTTACTGAGCCAACAAGACCTGCATCACAGCCAAATGATGTTTTGGAAAGCGGCAGTCAAAGTAAGTTGCATTCTCTAACCAAATACCTATTTAATATAAAATCATAATAACTATAATGTAGGATACAGATAAATGGACACGATGGGGTAATAAGATAAGAATAACTAATAACTACAATATGTTAATTGCAGCTCCTACTCGGCGTGTGCGCAGGGAGACATTACGCGGTCACCGACGTACTCACCAGCTATCTCCACGTCAATCTGCAGCACGCCGGCGACTATTGAGAAGGTCACCTCCGTCACAACGCCGCTCTGAGATGGTTAGCCTCACAGAGCGATTCATAGCTATCGAAGAACGCCGAGCACAAGCAGAGCTCTTGATTGCCCAAGCATTTAGCCAACAAGTAGAGGGCCAACGGGCTATGGCTCAGGCTCTAGATAGAATAAGTAGTGCAATTAGAGACTTAATAAATAAATAAAAATAAGAAATATGTTAAAAGATTGTTTTATTTATTAATTGATTATATTAAAATGACTTTTCCTAGGTAAACACTATTTTTTTAGGCTATATTAATTTAATCTTTAGGTAAAACATGTATAGAACAAGATTAAAAAACATATACATAACACTTCCTATATTCTATATTTTATGATGAACAATACACATTATTATTTAACAACACTATTATTTTTAATAAACTGTCATCCTGAATTAGTAATATCTTAAGTCTATTGTTAGTATTTACTTCTATTATTAATTTAATCTTTAGGTAAAACATTATATATATAAGAAAAAAAATCCACTTCTATATTTTATGAAGAACAATATACATTGCTACCTATATAACAAACATGCACATTAATAAACTAACTGTCATCCTGAATTAGTAATTACTTAAGTCTATAGTTAGTACATTTTTTCTTCTATTTATTAACTATTTTGTCCACGCCACAGTCTATTAATTAGACGACCTCTAGCAAGACGTCCACTGTCCAAATCACTGACAGACGTCTGGCTTCCTTGTTGTAGTAATTGGATCACCCTTGCTTCTTGTCTCTGTAAATGAGCTGGTAATTCTACTGGAGGTACTCTGGCTTGATTGCAAATGTTGTGTAATACACAACAAGCTTTAATAATTTTTCCCACCATCTCTGGATCATAGTGAAGAACACGATGAACCAAAAGGCACCTAAAACGACCTTTCAGTATGCCAATGGTTCGTTCTGCAGTATTTCTTGCTGTGGCATGCAGATCATTGTAGTATTCTTCCCTTGATCCAGGCTCAGGGTTGTTACATGGAACCATCATGTATGGCCTGAGAGCGAAACCGGAGTCCCCTGAAATAAATAGGAATTTAATTTAATTTTACAATACTAAAAATACCTGAATTTATTATTAATATTTATATACCCCCGAAAACAGGTACAATTTATTAATAGTAAAAACCTCCAAAAGTTACATCCACATGCATTATATTTAAATCCGGATCATTTATCTTAAAATGCAAAAATAAAAGATTAAACAATGGTTTGAAACAGATGGGTTCCTATTCCTACTGTAAGTTTAATTAAATAATAAAAAGAACTTACAATAACAGCATTTCGAGCATGATACCCTTTCCTACAATAATATCTTTCTTCATGTTCTTTGGGCCGAACCATTGATACCAAGGTACCATCAACACAACCAATGGTTCCAGGCAGTTTGAACTTTTCATAAAATCTAAATAAAAAATAGAGAATTTAAAAATAACATAGTGGATTTAAAAATAAGGTAACATAAAAATAAATAGCAATATGGTTTAATTCATGATTTCATGAAAGTATGTATCTACTTGTCAAAATAAAAACTAAAGTGTGAAACTTAAGAAATACCTACTTTTCTTTAAGAATTCGCCTTTCGTTTGCATTTTGGGGAAATCTAATGTACTTATTTATAATTACTGGGTGGTTGATGGCATCTACTACATTTCTTATAGCCCTCGAAGCAGATGCTTGTGAGATATAAGTTCTTGCATTCTCACATAATATTTTTTGGTAACTCCCACTTGCTAAAAATGCGAGAGTGCATAAAACCTGGAATGAGAGTAAGTTTTAGATAAGTATTAATATTCCACTCTAAGGTGACTTATATTACTTTATAATGATTTAGTAGTAATACCTTGGTTCGGTTGCTAATTCCTCCTCGACGTTTCGCCTTTGCTAAGAATGGAGAAATATCTTCCTCCAATTGTGTAATCAGCTCTTCAGTCAACCTGAATACTTTAATATAATTTGTATCAGTAGAAAGAAGACCCATATTACGTATCACGTAGGCTTGACGTCTTTTTTCTAAATTATCTTGACGCTTAGCTTCTTCCAACAAAAAAATCATACAAGAAAGACGCACTGCCATCTAAAACATTAAAAATAGGCATAAACATTTCAGGAATTAAAATACGATAAATAAAACAATAAAAGCATTTTAATTTTAATAAATAACTTGTTTTACTTACATTTTGATCGTCTACAACCACGGAATTGTGTCTACAACCAAGAGAACATCTACAATTTACAAGCTTTACGGTTTGACAGTTAAAATCGAAGGCGAAGGCACCGTTGTCGTTGAAGGCAAAGATGTTTTGTGTTTCTGAATACCGTTTTTCATACATTCGAAACCATATTTTAGTTCTATGTCGCGCCGTCGACATCGTTGAGGCGCTACGATCGCGCAGTTGTAACTAAAGAATACCGAAATGTTTTAATCGGAGGTCTCAACGATGACTTCTTGGTTGTAAAGATGTTTTGCCTTAGTGAATCGCACTCCTGGTCAGTTTTTTTTGGCCATATTATGAAGTGATCAATTTCTAAAATGTGGCCACGACATGGGCACCGACCGACGCACTATATTTTAAACATTTTTCATCAAAATTTTTCATTTTTCTGTGTCTGGGTGTAATTTATCTACGAGTATAATATGTGTGTATTCAGAAATATATAAGTATGTTTATCAGTTGCCTAGTACTCATAACACAAGCTCTGCTTAGCTTGGGGCTAGACGGCGTTGTGTGATAGTTGTGAAATATTATTATTGTATTATAATTATATATACTCGTATATTAAAATTACCCAATTTAAAAAGAGCTGAAAGCGTGCGTTTATTATGTTACATGGTGTATCTACCTAACGAATATTTGCATGCACAACACAACCCGGTTATGACAATTCCAGGAAAAATATAAGCACGCAGGACCAAGGGACAGGGGATAACGGTAGTCACCTTAAAAGCGATTTAATGCGCCAACGGTACAACGGAGGCACATTAAATGACCCCTGTAATACATCTTGAATATTCACTGGGGCAGGAAGCAGAGGTCTCCACATTAATATGGCCGACACCTGCGACCCAAGTGTCTGCTCGGTATGAATGCGGTTACAAATATGATATGGAGGACGTTAGGTATCATATTTGTAACCGATGGGATGGGTAATATTCTTTCTTTTATAGCTGTTCTGGCTGTAATCGGAACTCAATATTAGTTTTTGTAGTGTGTTTGATGGTTTTTAGTTCCGATGCGATGCGAATAGAAGTAGTTTTTCAAGTATAATAGATAATAATAATATAATAATATTCCTCAACTTTCACACAACGCCATCTAGTCCCAAGCTAAGCAGAGCTTGTGTTGTGAGTACTAGACAACTGATAAACATACTTACATATTTCTAAATACATACATAATACAGATAAATCTTGATAAATCACACCCAGACACAGAACAAATGATCATGCTTATCACACAAACATTTGTCCTGGGTGGGAATCGAACCTACGACCTCCGGCATAGCAGTCAGGGTCACTAACCACTAGACCTACAGGCCAGTCATGATGTTTAGTAGTTTAACAGATTAATACAGTGAGTGTTTTAAAACAGTTCTGCATTCGTTACCAGGATAGTTTGGAAAAAAGTAGGTAATGGTTTTTTTTAGGTGGGTAATCAATCATTTAATGACATCTCCCACCTTTGGGCGGATGGGCACGCCACAATCATGGCGGTAAGTCCCCTCTTTGAGGCGTGGCTGGAAAGACCTCACGGCGTCCTCACCTTCCGCATGACGCAGGTACTCACCGGACATGGTTCGTTCGGGAGTTTCCTGCACCGAATTCATGCGGAAGTGACGCCCGGGTGTCGCCACTGTGCGGAACGCCCGGAGGACACGGTGGAGCACACAGTTGAGGTGTGCCCTGCTTGGGCGGAGCATCGCCGTGCCCTCGTGGGGGCGATCGGCGGCGGAGACCTCTCGCGCCGGGCCTTGGTTGAGGCCATGGTCCGGAGCGAGGAGGAGTGGCAGGCGGTCGCAGACTTCTGCGAAGCAGTAATGCTCGCAAAGGAGGAGGCCGAACGCATCAGGCAACGGCGTTATCGCCGCCATCGCCGCCGCCGCCGCCGGGATTCTGATCCCGATTTCCGGCCAACGTAGGCGCGGGCTTGTGGACAGTGAGCAATGGGTAGCTCACTGTCCGGCCGTCCGGTAACTGTCCGGACCAAGCCCAAGTCGTCGACGGCGCGCACTGTTCCCGCGCGCCTCAAGGAGTTGTCAGCAACAGTAGGGACCCAGCCGGGTCGAAGCCTACTGGGGCCAGGGTTATCCGAAAGGGCGCTCGAGCCCCGGTATGAAGGCTAGAAGGAACGGGGTGGGTCTTTTAGTCAGTAAGAGTCTGACACTATCTCCCGCTCCGCCCAAGGGCGGGGGATGTCAATGCATGACTTTTTACCACCATAAAAAAAAAAAAAAAAACCTTTGGGCGGAGCGGGAGGGTTTGTCAGACTTTTATTGACTAAAACTCGTTTGTTCAACTCGTTTGTTGTTGTGTTGCTGACATCTCCTTGAGGCGTGCGTGACTCAGTCTGGGCGGTTACCGGACGACCGGACGGCGTACTACCCATTACTCGGCGTCCGCAAGCCTGCGCCTAGGGTGACTGGAAATCGGAATCGGGATCCCGACGGCTGGGGTGTGAGGGCCATTACTTCGCGCGTGCGGCCACTTTCTTTGCTAGCATTACAGCTTCGCAGGAGGAAGCGGCCGCCTGTGAAGGTGAGGACGCCTTGTTTTCTTTCCAGCCATTCCTCAAAGAGGAGGCTTAAAATAATTATATTTTATTTAGTCATTTAGAATAAACTTTATTGTACACCAAAATAGTAACAACCGTATCCGTATTGTCCGTATTTTAGATTATAAAAAAATATTGGACACGTAGTTTTTCTTTTTTCGATTAAACAAAAAATAACAAAGACATAGCCCATTAAAGTTACGTGTGACGTCACCCCGTGCGAGAAAATGTAGCATTTGTATATCTTTGTCATTTTTGGGTTAAATTACAAATAAAAAAATACGTGTCCCTTATTTTTGAATAATCTAAAAGACGGACTAATTACATTTTTTACGGCAACTAGCCTATTGTGGCGGCGTGAACAAAGTAGGTAATGGTGGAGATGTATTAATGGAAATAGTGTATTATTTTTTTTATTTTTTTTTAAATTAATCGTATGTTTTTGCCGGTTCTTCTTAATAGGAAATGAATCGTGCGCTAGTTTCTGATATTTTATAAGTGTCATGTGTGAAAAAAATACATTAAATTTTGTTTTTATTTTTATTAATTTGGTTATGTACCACATTTTAAATGTTCACCATCTGTGTATAACTATATCCGGATACAGATATGATACGGAAGATGGAAAGTGTCTTAGTTGTAACCGAGGAAATTGGTATTATTTTCTCTCTTACCAATATTATAGAAGTAAGATTGTTTATTTATAGTTTTGTAAATCTTTCTGTACACATAGGTTTTTTTTTCTGGCCTCCTGGACATAGGCCTCCAACAAGGTGGTCCGATGACCTGGTCAGGGTCGTAAGAATTCGATGGATGCGTTGCGCACAGAACCGGTCGTTGTGGCGAAGCTTGGGGGAGGCTTATGTCCAACAGTGGACGTCTTTCGGGTGATATGATGATATTATAATGATAATGAGGTTTTTTTTTGTATTGTCTACTTTTTATTCTAAAAAAAAAACACAATTCCTGTATTCAATTGGTGTAATCAGTTTTTACCCTGACGTCTGAAAGTCACGAAGATAAAACAATTGGTATTCCTTTCCTCTACTACAGTTCTTGCTGTAATCGGATTATAATATTGCATTTTAAAATCTATTGCGCAATGTCGATTATTAAATCGACATTGCGCAATAGATTGGCATTGGTGTTTTTATTTTTTCTTTTAAAATTGAGAGTAAAAAATCCAAAACAACAGCGTGGTTTTCGTTGTAATGGAGGAAGTGTATCTTTAATTTACACTTTTGGGCATTAAAAACGCCTAGCAATTCTTCAAACTTTAGGACACATTAAATAAAAAAAAAATGTTTATTTGCAAGAAATACATCTACACTAAATAAAGAGGTAAAGTTTGTTTTTTTGTTTTTATGCTTTTTTGTTTGTAGGAGGCAATCTCTGAAAGTACTGATCCGATTTCTAAATTTTTTTCACCAGTAGATAGCTGCTTTATTCCAGAATGATATAGGCTATTTTATATACGCGAGCGAAGCCGCTGGCAAAAGCTAGTCATAAAAAATCAAACTTATCGCAATTAAAAATCTAACTCCTTACATTAAAATTAAACTGTACCACAACTGCACAACAGTCAACGCTAATCCATACTATAAGTACATCTATAAATAACTGTTAAAATGTCAGTTCTAATGCGGCCCGGACCACACTGGACGACTAACCCCAGGGTTGCCAACTTTCTTAAGAAGAAATAGAGTACATCTGATTTTAGAAGGATACACTATGAGTACATTGTTAGAAGAAAAGAGTACCCTGATTTTACTTTTTGTTAAACAAACATTTGGTTGGTTTAAAATTATAGTATGTATTATTTTCAATGAAGCCATGTTTTTATAAAAGAAAGGAATTACAAATTATTTCACCAAAATAGAAATAGTAGAATTTCATTCCATTTAATTAAAATATGCAGTCAAAATACCTAGAGTATTTTAGCGTATTCTATTGCGTTCGTAGATTTTAAAGTACTCGTAAAAATAATATTAATACGTTTATTTATCTCACCACAATACCACAGAAATTACAAAACTAAGACAATGACAATAATTGGATTGGATACTATGGGAGACGGTTGCCTAAGCTTTTGGCCTGTATTTCAGGTTACCAGGTCTTTCCCTCTTTTATGGATGTGATTACAATATTGCATCTTCTCTCTCAGACATGTTATATACGAGTTTTCTAAATATTGTGATATGTTGCGCATGTGTGTCTGTATTTGTGTACTCCTCATTAAATTAGAGTACAATACTCTATAATAGAGTACGGTTGGCAGCCCTAACTAAGCCTCATGCACTGGCGAATGCGAGTCATAGTTCACCTGCTCTTCGCTTTAAGTGGACGTCACAGAGGAGGCTGGCCATCCCCTTTGTCTGCGCCGAACTCTCGCCGAAGCGGTTTATTCAACTTAAGCTCCTAAAGCTTGCCCTCAGACAACAATCTTGACCTAGGACTTGCTTACTTATTGAGGTGCAGTTTGATGGCGCTTGTGGCTTTTTGTTTGTACTTGACAATTGGCTTTTGAATATTGTCTGATTTTTGGTAGAGTAAATACTTTTTTTGTAGAAAAGGGTGTGTTGATTTTTCTCAATACAAGTTTTTTTTTTGAGGAGAGGAATCGTCCATTCTCTTCTCCCGCTCAAGGGTGGGGCGAAATGGTATGTCAGTTTTTTACTGACTAAAACCCACCTGTGTCCTTCAGCTGCTTTTTATGTTTTAGGAACACGATTTCCCTTTCTTCTGATTCCCGTGGTCGGTGGTCCTAGCGGGAATCAGCCCTGCTGGGCTTCTACCTTTTTGCTGACTTCTCTTTGAAGCGCGTGTTGAACACTTGCGCTGTCGACGACTCGAGTTTGGTCTTTACCAGATGGCCGGACGGCGAACTACCCATCGCTCTTAATGCAAGTTGTATATTCTATTCTAAAAGTACGTGGAAATAATAATGTGGTAGTTAGAATTGTTAGAACCCAGAAAACTATCGCATTTCTCAGATTCACATATTTTTAAGGGTCAATTATGAAATAAAAGCTACCTTACGTAATAAACTTATAAATTAATACCTTAATGACCGACTTTGTCTACAGACAATTATGAAATTAAAAAGTTATTTTGTAACATGGAAGGTAGGTTTACTATACAATAACTTTTATTCTATTAAATTACAGCAGTTTTTAAATCATAGATATTACTTGACATTGACAAAGTAAATCTTTCATAACGCAATTAAATAGAGTCATTTAAAATGAATAAAATAGGTAACCACAATGTATTTTTGATAAACAGTAGGTACAGTACTGTATGTCTAAACAGTTAAACGACTTGGGTAATTATTAGGAAACAATGATATCTGTTGTAGTCAACACTGGTTCAACAATCAAGGTTGAATGATGTGTTTCTTATAAAACACATTGAATATAAGTATTTTTTAAATGATTCAATACTATTAGGGGCCTTTTTAACAATAAAAAAGTGCAATCGATTTTCATTCAGAATAAATTTTAGGATAAAGATAAATTAAGAAATTAAGAAGATAGTGGCTAAGTACTAAGTATAAAGTAATAACATGAATCAGGAATCTGATTCTCTAAGTATTCTACTCCGCTCGTTAATTCATCATCACTACCCATATTACAATCAATATCTGATAAAGAACTCATGTCAAGAAACAAGAGAATGACAACAAAAACTCGTGTTGCCAGCAACAGATTTTTTATTTGGTTCAAAAATTCCCAAGTCGTTTGACTTTTTAGACAGACTTTATGATCCGTAATGAAAGCTCTAGAACGTTTAGTGGTACAGGGAAGAGTAGAATACCAACGTTATGGCGGCCTATCACCCGCCAGATAGACATACTCATCATCGAAGTGTTCCCTCATTTCATTACGTTTTCATTTCAGAGAGATGGAGAAGTCTCGCAAAAGCCGTAACGAACCTACCAGACAATCCATGACCACGACCACTTCGCCAGGAGTGTGCGACTGAGAAAAAGCAGTAGGTCTAATAGTATCTACTATATGCCTATTAAATTTATTCGACAAATTTATGGCGACACTTAGGGGAGGCCTATGTTCAACAGTGGACGTCTTTCGGTTGAAATGATGATTTGAATAATATAAGTATAATTTATTTGTATTTCGTAATTCTATGAAAACCCGATCGAAACTGAATTATAAATTATGCGTGATGTTTATTGAGTTAATTGGCCGTAAATTATTGCCTATACACACACATTGACACATTCGCTGATTGACGTTACGTTGCGAATTATGTTATGAAATCCAAGCTTATGTCTTGGATTTCATAATATCAACAGTCGATTTAATGCAGAAATTATGTTTCCGCAGTAACTTTAGACTAAGTTTGTAAAAAGTATCTTAATTTACATGTTAAAGTTGGTAGTTAGATCAACTTCAACACGTAAAGATATTTTTTTTTTGCGTGAGTCTACAATAAAATGTGTCTAAAACCTACCTTTTTTTGTGTGCTTTATCGAACGGTATGAAAATATGTACATAAACAACTTTCTCGATAACTGAAAAGATAGAAATTGTTAAAATAAACACATACATGGTGCATCCACGAGCATGGCCGGCCACGAGCTGTTCGCGAGTCGCTTGCAAACGGCGCGCGTGCATTTTTAGCGCACTTCTCGCGAGTGGCGTATTCGCCAGATCTGCAGGCTTACTCTCGAGTTCAATTCCGATCGGTCGACATTTAGATTGTGACGTTTCGTAGCTTTGAATTCAATGCTAGCGCCAAATTGGTTCAAAATTGCGTGACCATTTTGAGAACTAAGTGAAATCGTATATGTTGACAATATTGTTTTCAAGATTACCAAATCACGTAACGTCAAAATTTATATAGCAATCGGATTGACTTTAGATTGAAATTGAAATTAATTTGGAGAGTAAGCCTGCTGGACGCAAAATAATAATTTTAACGGAGACCTAATTAAAAAACAACTGTTAGAATCTAATAACACTAACACATTCAGTAATGTTGAAGTAGCCTTCTAACACAACTCCATAATGATATGATCAAATATTAACAATATTTCTGGAAATTATGTTTAACTTTATCATGCTTGACCGTTCACACAAATCTCCTAATCAATGAAAAACTTGCATTCAGCGGAATTGATACAACTGTTGACATTTCACGTTTAACTCGGGGCGTAGACTTTTTGTCGATTCATAGATAATATTCGGTTAGGTTAGGCTAGACTTATATCGCAAAAGGAGGCTGCGGAAAGGGAAAGGGAGAAGAGTTCTCTCCCGCCTCGTACCAGACGCACCGGGCGTCGAGGAAGGGCTGACAACGCCCTCTTTCAACCCCCCTAAAAAGGTCCAGGGTCGACGGATTAGGGGACATTCGTCGGCCCCTCAACCTGGACCCGAGATGGTGGCGCGAAGTGTTCCACGCGCGCCTCTCTTAGGCGTATAGGAAAGCCACACTCCAGTACAGAAGGAGACCCATGGAGATCAGGTCATCACTAGGCCGGGGCAGCGGAAGTCAAACTGCACCCGCCACCGAGGTGTTTTTAGTCAGGAAGAGTCTGACAGACCCCTCCACCTACCCTGAGGCGGAGGACATCCATGAAGATTTCCACCCCGACAAAAAAAAAAGGCTAGACTTATATAAATCATAGACTATTTTTTGATCTCCTGACCTCCAATTTTTTTCTTTGGTAATTTAGGTATATGGCTAACGTTTATCGAATTGGCAAGTATTAGTTTGGATTTAGATTTCAGTTGTACTAGTCAAATTGTCGTTCACGCGTCTGTGTGCTTTTAATGATGCAGGAAAATGTAGAATTTAGCGCCATATTTATGATATTTTAAAAACCTTTTTTTATGAGTTTTTATGAAGTAATGTGTGAATTCCATAATTATAATTACGTATTAAATCATCACTTCATAACCTAAACCGCAGGCGAACTTTTTAAATCATACTCATATTTTAATATCCTTTATGACAGTATAAAAACGACTACTAATAAAAAGGCGTTGAATATCAATTTTTGTTTTATGAATTGAGTGTTATTTTCTCGTTCATTTGAAATTTGGAACATTTCCGCATATGAAAATACTGAATTTCATATGCGGAAATGTTCCAACAACCTATTAAAATGTAGTCTTTATTATGCAAATATTTATAATAGAGTTTTCAATACTTGAATGTTTTAACGAATAATAACTAAATTTTCTTTTGCAATTCGAACAAAATTAATTTTTAGAATTGCAAACGTAAGAAATTACGTGGTGCATGTATGCAACAGGATACCTATGCAGTAATAAACAGATAAACATATTTAAAATACGTTTACAAGTCACAGTATATTTTAATTAAATGAAGTAGGTACTTAGTAGTAATATTTTTCATATAAAGTACTAGTATTTGCCCGTGGTTTCGCCCGCATACATAAAATATAGCCTATGTCACTCAGGAGGAATAAAGCAGCTTACTACCGGTGAAAAAAAATCGCAATCGGACCAGTACTTTCAGCGATTACCTTCTACAAACAAAAAAAAAAACACATAAAAACAAAAAAAAAACAAAATTTCACAAACATGTAAACTTACATACAAAAGGAAAAACTATCTGCAAGCTATACAGGGACTTGTTCCGAGGGGAATTGAACCCTCAACATCAGCGCAGCAGCCAACCGCTCAACCACTGCGCTAAACGTGGCGACAATTAATGTGGGGTCATAGTAGCCAGGATCGTCAGATATAGCAGAAGTTTTTATGGAAACGAATAGAGGGATATACAGGTTTCGCTGAAGTCAAGTACGGAAGTGTCGGCGAAGTCAATAGTACGGAAGGCAGCTTGACAACGGGATTTCAACGGATACTCACACCGCTGACAGAGTCGAATCTGGACTGAATTTGCGCGAGCCGAGCAAACGTTAAGTGTTCGGCGAGACTGGAAAAATGGATGCGAGGCGGGCGCGGCACGGTAATCTCAAAAATAAGAACTTTATTTGAGTGTCCATAGCGGGCACGCCGCGGGAAGTGGCGCGGGGAAGGCTCACCATAGCTCGTTCATACAAGTGGTCACAATGAGTACGCGGGTGGCGAGCCGAAACCTTGTCACTGAACCCACGCCGCTCTCGGCACCACGCTACCAGTGTGGCCGAGCACTAAAGGTGACAACCGTATTGACGCAATCCTCTTTTCTCTGTCGGCAGCCGCGTGGGCCACACTGCTCTAGAAACTGTCTCACGGCTCTTTGTGAAGTGAATACATAGACTCTACATCATAATAAATAACTTGCGTAGTCTGGAATAGTTTGTTAATTACTCGCTACCCACTCACCGCCCTCAAAATAGCGTTCTTGGAAAGAACTTTCACTGTGATCGGCATCCTAAGCCGACAAATGAAACAAAGAAATTCGTAGTCAAGTCATCAATAAAATATTCCAAAACTTTCACACAACGCCATCTAGTCCCGAACTAAGCAGAGCTTGTGCTATGAGTACTAGATAACTGATAAACATAATTATGTATGTCTAAATACATAAATGTTATAGATAAATTACACCCAGACACAGAACAAATGATCGTGCTCATCACGCAAACATTTGCTCTGGGTGGGAATCGAACCCACGACCTCCGGCATAGCCGTCAAGGTCACTAACCATTAGACCAACAGGCTAGTCATATTCATCAATCATTTTCCATAAAAATGTCAGCTATATCTGACGACCCAGGTTACCTATCTCCTTTACTGACTGTACCGCTATCAAACATTATTTAACCCACAAATAAAACAGTGTTAGTTCCCCCAGTAAATTACAGCAGCCGTATATTTATTTGGTAGTGCATGGCTACAACTTGGGGACCATATTCGAACAGCATTCGTCACGGATTACATTCTCGCCACAACGTGTGTTACAATGGTGCCCAGTCATGTGACATTAATTACTCCGCACTAATTATTTTGAAACATTCTTTAGTGCTGTATGTTTGGATTTTATTTTTGTTCTTGCATAAATATTTTACATTAAAGTAAAAGCCAAATAGAGTGCTTAAATACAGCACTATACTTCCTTCAGTACTCCTTTCAGCATTCCTACAGTACTATACTTCCTGCGGGACAGGCCTTACCTAGTGCAGGAAGTCTTCGGAAATTTTCTATTATGTTAATTAAATAATGAAAACAAAATGTTACAGCAATACCGACACCCTGTGACCTCTTTTCATTAATAAAAAATATAAATATACACTATACCTAGTTAGAGTAATGAACAGTCAGAATAGATTAATTCTAGGCAAGCGTGTTCCATCGTCGGCCACATCATCGCTTACCATCAGGTGAGGTAGTGGTCAAACGTGAGCCTTCCATAATTAAAATGAAGGATTTTAAGGTAATGTAAATTTATTTTTTAAATGATAAAAAGTGGCGTTTGACTGCAATCCCACCTGATGGTAAGCAGTGATGCTATCGTTGATCCTTTACTTTAGCCTTGAAGACACCTATATTATAATAAATAATTTGGCTAATCTCAATATAGAAGAGGAATGTCTGATTTTCGCAAATTAAATTTAGCGCTCCTATTAACTAAAAACAAACTAAACTAAAAATGTTGACTAAAGCGTCATCTAGCGAGAACATGACCACGTTAGGGCTCGTAGTTTTCTCCGTAATACACAAGCTCATGCTTTTTATCATAGCTAGTACAGTTGCCATCACGTATCTTGAAGTCAAATATTCGGTCTCTTTAGTGGTGTGAAGTGCGACGCGGGGGCGGGGAGTGTCAGTGATTGGCTGGCCGCGCCATCGCGTCATAGACGTCACTCCTGATTCGTTCACTGCGTTGCAGCATGTATCTAACAACGAAGACGATTGGCTCGCCAATGTATGGAATGCGCAAAGGCATCCTCACTCTGACGCCGAGCGTTCAAGATCCGTGATGGCAACTGTATTTTATAGAAACTGGATATTTAGTTATATTAACGTAGACTGGAAGCTGATGGAAGATGATAGTCCTTCCTCTTGTTTCACCCAGAGAGGGAAAAGTTATTTGATGATTTCTCATGTAACAAACCCAAGAGCTAAAAAATAGCTTTGCGAGCTAAGCTAAACTAACTCAGCTTAGCTCTTGGTCTGCAGTCGAGGTGAATATCCTACCTCAAAGAAGTCATCAACAGGCAACAGGTAAGGCATCTTTGCAAAGTTTTGATTGGCCAGGTTTTAAGTAAAATTTGTATTCAAACTTTACTGCTGCTTCATTGAGGTGTAAATTGAAGGCCGACTTGGAAACTAATTCCGTGCGGAAAAAGTTACGAGGAGCGTAGGACAGAGAGCTTTCTATTCGTAGCGACGCTTTCGTTGAGTACTAATGTTTTATAGGAGAACTAGTAACCCGCCCTGGCTTTGGTCGGCTGAAAATTATATACGTTACTAGCTGATCACCGTATAAATATAAAAAAAAAAAAGAACGTAAGCATGTATGCTTAATGTATGAATGCGATACATATTTGTTTGATATATTTGAGAAGTAAAATGAAAAGTGGAGATAGGATAGTAAAATATAATATTAATTCATTTATTTGCCTGAAGCATGATTTAAACTATAACAGAAACAAGATTCTTCATGTTTCGCCTTTTATTCAGCAAGTAAATTTTAATTTAGACTATTTTATTTTTTGAAACAATCATTACACTCATACAAACAATCCTGTTTATAATATACCAATTAGAAAAATGCAAATAAATTAAATAACTAAAATATTAAATTAAAATAGCACATTTTGATACAAGTAGAGAAAGTTTGTCATTGTGACAAGAATTCGTGTTTGTTATGAAGCTGAGTGTTACCGCGACTTTCCACGTGTTTCAAACGACGTTTTTCAACACATTTACGAATAAATAAATAAACCCGCTCATCGCTAAGTGTCCAGCCTAGTACGATAAATACAATTTTATTGTGGCGAACACTAGTGTATTTATCGCCACGCCAGGGCGTCCGGGTGTACATTAAGCGTTTAATGATGAATACGCGTCTATGAAGCTACGCGTCTTTGGACAGTAGACCTTAGTCTAACAGTGGACATCTTTCGGCTGAAATGATGATAATGATAACCAAGTTGTCCTAAGTTTTTCAAGCCGCTGACTACGATATCGAAAGGAGATCGCATAAGTTGTTTTGTATAGACAGCTAACGCACTGGCTTGTTAAATATACTTTTAGGGAATTTTGTAGAAAAAAAGTGTGTTGTTTTTAGTATTGAAGTAACTTTTGTAATGCAATAATGTCTGTTTGAAGAGCCAGCAGTTTTTGTTCGTATCAAGAGTTTTTGGAACGAAGTTCCTTATCGCGCGTTGTGAAAGGGGGCTAGACGGAAAAAATTCTCACGAAAAATTGTACCGACACTTTTACTGTCAAAATATAAATCCAAGATGGCGGCTGCAAGAAATTGTCAAATTTTTCGTCATGGGTGTCGTTTTCATGGTTTTCGAGGGTGTTGAAACCGATAGTACTGTCAAAATGTAAATCCAAGATGGCGGCTGCAAGAAATTATCAACTTTTTCGTCATGGGTGTCGTTTTCATGGTTTTCGAGGGTGTTGAAACCGATGGTACTGTCAAAATATAAATCCAAGATGGCGGCTGCAAGAAATTATCAACTTTTTCGTCATGGGTGTCGTTTTCATGATTTTCGAGGGTGTTGAAACCGATGGTACTGTCAAAATGTAAATCCAAGATGGCGGCTGCAAGAAATTATCAACTTTTTCGTCATGGGTGTCGTTTTCATGGTTTTCGAGGGTGTTGAAACCGATAGTATTGTCAAAATGTAAATCCAAGATGGCGGCTGCAAGAAATTATCAACTTTTTCGTCATGGGTGTCGTTTTTATGGTTTTCGAGGGCGTGGAAACCGATAGTACTGTCAAAATGTAAATCCAAGATGGCGGCTGCAAGAAATTATCAACTTTTTCGTCATGGGTGTCGTTTTCATGGTTTTCGAGGGTGTTGAAACCGATAGTACTGTCAAAATGTAAATCCAAGATGGCGGCTGCAAGAAATTATCAACTTTTTCGTCATGGGTGTCGTTTTCATGGTTTTCGAGGGTGTTGAAACCGATAGTACTGTCAAAATGTAAATCCAAGATGGCGGCTGCAAGAAATTGTTAACTTTTCCGTCATGGGTGTCGTTTTCATGGTTTTCAAGGGTGTTGAAACCGATGGTACTGTCAAAATATAAATCCAAGATGGCGGCTGCAAGAAATTATCAACTTTTTCGTCATGGGTGTCGTTTTCATGATTTTCGAGGGTGTTGAAACCGATGGTACTGTCAAAATGTAAATCCAAGATGGCGGCTGCAAGAAATTATCAACTTTTTCGTCATGGGTGTCGTTTTCATGGTTTTCGAGGGTGTTGAAACCGATAGTATTGTCAAAATGTAAATCCAAGATGGCGGCTGCAAGAAATTATCAACTTTTTCGTCATGGGTGTCGTTTTTATGGTTTTCGAGGGCGTGGAAACCGATAGTACTGTCAAAATGTAAATCCAAGATGGCGGCTGCAAGAAATTATCAACTTTTTCGTCATGGGTGTCGTTTTCATGGTTTTCGAGGGTGTTGAAACCGATAGTACTGTCAAAATGTAAATCCAAGATGGCGGCTGCAAGAAATTGTTAACTTTTCCGTCATGGGTGTCGTTTTCATGGTTTTCGAGGGTGTTGAAACCGATAGTACTGTCAAAATATAAATCCAAGATGGCGGCTGCAAGAAATTATCAAATTTTTCGTCATGGGTGTCGTTTTCATGGTTTTCAAGGGTGTTGAAACCGATAGTACTGTCAAAATGTAAATCCAAGATGGCGGCTGCAAGAAATTATCAACTTTTTCGTTATGGGTGTCGTTTTCATGGTTTTCGAGGGTGTTGAAACCGATAGTATTGTCAAAATGTAAATCCAAGATGGCGGCTGCAAGAAATTATCAACTTTTTCGTCATGGGTGTCGTTTTTATGGTTTTCGAGGGCGTGGAAACCGATAGTACTGTCAAAATGTAAATCCAAGATGGCGGCTGCAAGAAATTATCAACTTTTTCGTCATGGGTGTCGTTTTCATGGTTTTCGAGGGTGTTGAAACCGATAGTACTGTCAAAATGTAAATCCAAGATGGCGGCTGCAAGAAATTATCAACTTTTTCGTCATGGGTGTCGTTTTCATGGTTTTCGAGGGTGTTGAAACCGATAGTACTGTCAAAATGTAAATCCAAGATGGCGGCTGCAAGAAATTGTTAACTTTTCCGTCATGGGTGTCGTTTTCATGGTTTTCAAGGGTGTTGAAACCGATAGTATTGTCAAAATGTAAATCCAAGATGGCGGCTGTCAGAAATTATCAACTTTTTCGTCATGAGTGTCGTTTTCATGGTTTCGAAGATGTTGAAATAGTGCTGTCAAAATGTACATAAAAAAGGATAGTATTTTTTAGTTATCTTGTATTGGCTAGACGGAAAAAATTCTCACGAAAATTTGTAACGATACTTTTTGCTATAGTAAGCTATTGTAAGCCGTGCGGCGTGCGCATGTTTCTCTGTCTGTCTTTCTCTCTCTCTCTCTTATAGAAAGCAAGCCAGAACGGAACTTCGTTCCATCCGGGTGTCCCTTGACACCTCAGTAGTTTTTTTTTCAAATAAAGATCCCAAACCGACACCTAACGACGGCCCGTACCTACTGTTCCTATGCGCCTCAAGGAGTTGTCAGCAACCGCAGGGGCCTAGCAAGGTCGAAGCCTACTGGGGCCAAGGGTCTGTTTCTGAAAGCAAGGCCCGGCCCCGTTATGAAAGGCAACGAAGGAACACAGTGGGTTTTTTAGTCAGTAAAAGTCTGACACTATCTCCTGCTCCGCCCAAGGACGGGGGATGTCTCTGGTTGATTTTTACCCACCGATAAAACAAAAATAAAACTGACAACTACTTTAGCTGAGGTAGGATAATACTTAGATGAGCAGCGCACACGCCCTGACAACTCGGCGTCTGCGCTGCGTATACGTTTATCGAACGCCTACGCTGGACAAACGCTAGTGTGAAGGCGAAGGGAAAAAAGTTGTTAATTCATAAATTCAACTTCACAATCTCCAAAACAGTTTCTTAATCTCTGATCAATCTGCCGAGCACGGAGGCTGTCGACAGACTCAATTACTTCATTAACGCAGAGTTCTGTCGAGAGAATAAGGCGTCTAAAATCATTAATAACGTTACATTCATAGTCACTTCATTTTAATTCCAGTCCTCGGAAGCAGGCGAAGAGGCGTAATCACGAGGAATAAGCTCGGCCGTGACGAAAATAACTGTAACTTATGTTTTATTAATTTTGTGAGATTATTGTATTACAGTTGAAAGAAAAGAAATTTGGTCCCTTTTCATGTGTCTTGGTTTTCAATCAATTTATCTTCTGGTAGGTACCTGGCGTGTGTTACTACGCAATTTATTTTATAATACTTTCATTTTAATATTCTCTAATCCGTCTTTGCATTAAACTGCAATGCTTTGTTATTGTCTTTCTAATGAAATCAGTTTTGTGCACATCTATTGTGTTTCAAAGTCATAATATATATAGTTTTAGCGAAACCTCCCTCTCCAAGACCGGGTTCAAGCGGTGCGCTATAAAAGACGGCGCGCAAGCAGCAACGGGTTCCTTTTTGTCATCGGCTTGTATTTTAATATTCGGTTGTGGTATTGTTATTTTGGTAATTAATTTATATGATTTGCAGTAATATAGTATAGAGTATATAATAGAGTTTCGGATGTAATAGTTTAAAGTTATTATTTGTTGTAATTTCGGTTATTAAATTATTATTGTTAATTAATTAATTTTGGAAATACATGTGCGTTATTTAAAAAAAAAACTGTCCTCACTTCTGGTTTCTAAGAATAGAATTATTCATTTTTTGCGATGTGAAACATTTAGTTTCATGTTCTTTTTTTTGTGCTTGTTAATCCCACCAATTTATTAAGAGCCTATACACACCTTTTTTGATGTTATTTAGTTTATTCATTCTAGCGACGAAAAGACCTAAATTATAATCGGACGGGAAGACCGATACAGGCAAATTGTTCCAATCCTTTAATATACTCGTTATATACAAGGCGAAAAGCTTAGTCCGTACCGTAGAGTTATTAACAACATAAGGGACTAAGGGTTGACGCTCGCTGCGTCATCCTATTAAATACTAATAGGCTAGTCACCCTACGCAAGTGCAATGCGTAGGCTTTGTAGATTGAAAGCGTTTAAAAGGTAATCCATATATATAAATAAAATTGGAGTGTCTGTATGGAATATTGAAATAACTGCTTTTTACTACATGCATATGAATATACGGTACATACACCAAAATAACATTTTTTACAATTTTTGTCTGTCTGTCTGTCTGTCTGTTTGTTCGGGCTAATCTCTGTAATGGCTGGACCGATTTTGACGGGACTTTTTTTTGGCAGGTAGCTGATTTAATAGGGAGTAACATATGTTACTTTTATTTTATAAAAAAAATAATTCAAAATCCTGTAGTCCACGCGAACGAAGTCGCTGGCACAGCTAGTAACAAAATATATTTATAGAAAATAGTGCTTGTAACCTTAATTAGGTTACCTACATACAAACGTAGGCATATGCAAAAACAAATTCATTTAGACGTTGAAGTAGTCCTCGACATCGCTGTCATTTCTGCATGACGGAAACGTGCCCAGAAGACTGACGGCATTGCCACGTTGAATGTCAAAGCTAATTTTCTGGGTAAAGAACGAGCTTGCCCTCTGGTCACGCAAAGTGTCGATCAGTCGGTGAGAAATGTCTTTGAAATATGACATGCATTAGTTCAATTTGGTTATTTCTTTGTGAGGCGTCCCTTTCTACGTAATTATAATTTGAATTAAATTAAAATTTAATCATTTACCTGTCCTTGACACGTGTTATTTATAAGGATCGGTACAAAACTTCTTCTTGGATTCTATGTAATCAGCCGACATTAACACACGCTAGCATTGAATCTTTTTTTAGGGTTCTGTACCTAAGTCAGCCAAACCGGAACTCTTATAGGTTAAAAAATTTCAATGCCGTAAAATAGGTATATCATAAAATAATTACTTTTGGCGATTCAGCAAGATCTTCGTGAATCGAACTATTACGACTCGTATAAGCAGGTTTTTTCTCCATCCTTTATATTCCTTCATCCTTTTTTTTCCTTTATTACTTTCAGTCACTTTACTAATCTTCCTCGTCTCTAAAATGCATTAAAAAGCGATCGCTTATTGGGGCCTTGTGTATAAAGAATGAAGAGAATTTGTCAAACTAAATTCAACAAGTTTTCCACTTATAAGTAAAAACTAACATTTGTTAGTTAGCAGCCGTTTAGTTCACGGCCGGCAGTTGGGGGAATAAGCCTATTTCTTACTCTAATTTCATTCAAGTCTTTGCCAGTTTACACGTCTGCCGTGAGGCGGCACACTTAAACTTTTACCTAAATAAATAAACGGGAGTACCAACATAGCAACATTGTAAGGAGTTTATACCTATGTTGGTACTTAGTTTGATATTCTTTCACTGGGATGATATTTGACAATCTTTC
Organism: Mythimna ferrago; assembly: GCA_910589285.2. NCBI lineage: Eukaryota > Metazoa > Arthropoda > Insecta > Lepidoptera > Noctuidae > Mythimna > Mythimna ferrago. Next base: position 14,880,467 of record OU342692.1, on the reverse strand, counting down.
AAGGAAAGTAGGCTTTTTTTTCTTTTTATTTGACAATAAGTCATATTTCGTCCGGCCAGTATATATGTGCGTAGCAACCTTGGTGTCATGGGTATGTCTAGAAAGTCAAACGATTTTTTGAATATTCATCATATGAGTATCATTTAAAAATACTTTTAGTCGTTACTTTTTATTAGGTTCTTCTATTAGAAAACAATTATGAAGATGTCCTTCTGAACTTTGATTATTGAACCAGTGTTGACTACATCAGATTTCATTTTACACTAATAATTATCCAAGTTGTTTGACTTTTTAGTCAGACTTTACTGTGTAGCAACCTTCGAACTAAGCCTGACACTGATTCTATATGAGCTGGCACTTATATCACAGGTTTTTGCTACAAAAATATCTACATTTCCCATAAGGTTATTCGATTTTTTATGGGGAAATTACTCTATTATCACTCAAACTGTGGAGGGAAAATATTCCAATCCTCCAAACTTCATGTTTCCGGCAGAACATTTGCCATCGGGACGCGAACTGCAGTGGCCAATCTGGAAGTCTCTGAACCGACTGCGGACTCTGGTTGGCCGCGGCAGAGATAATCTGACCAAATCGGGTTTTTTTGACACATTGCAAAAACATTGCTAGTGTGGAGCCCCTTCATAGTATATGCGTCACCTCCTTTCCTGCCCAGCATTCACAACTACCTGCACCCTGCACGACTTATATGAGTCCAACGACAGAGCTGTCCAGGTGGCTAAATATTGGTTGAGTCTGATGGCCACGAGAAGAAGACAATTTACAAGCGAAAGCTTGAGAGTAGTGTACAGTTGCAACCACGGATATTGAACGCTCGGCGTCAGAGTGGGGATCGCTTTGCGCATTCCATACATTGGCGAGCCAATCGTCGTCGTTGTTAGAAGCTGCAAGCTGCAAACTGCAAGCGCAATGAACGAATCACGAGTGTCGTCGATGCGCAGCGAGCCAATCACTGACGCTCCCCGCCCCCGCGTCTCACGTCGCACCACCTAACGAAACCGATTTTTGACTTCTGCACAACTTGAAGCCAGCGTTCAATATCCGTGGTGGCAGCTGTACCTTTGTTATCTTTCTCACTCTCAAACGGCAGAACGAATGAGGATGTTTGGCACACAGGTAGACCATGTCTTATATTATTGTAAAGGTAAGACAGGTTCCTACCTGTACAAATGATAAAATAGATACATACTAGTAAGTTGTATGTATCTATTTTATCTTTTGTAGGTCGGGTCACGGCCTAGTGTTGCATTATGCTGAATGACGATCGTTTTAGTGAATGTGGCTCATATTTTTCCTATTTGTGTTTTCTTTTCTTTTTTGACTCAAATAATCCTATATTTTTTTCTTTCAGTATGTAGGGAAAAATTGAACACATATTATCCAATGTTAATATTTTTACACAAACCAAGGTTTTAGGCATTCATTTCAGTCTTTTTACTGCATAAAAAATTCTCCTCATTTATTATATTTTTGCAAACAGTGTGTTTCACTTTTCTCTGAATTTCACTTAAAATACAAGGCAACAGTCGCATTTCTTTCGTTATGAACCAAAAGCAAAATAAAGACGAGCGAGTTTTAGATAGTTTCGTGCCTGAGCAGCAGGGTTGCCACAACACAGTTGTCAGTTGTTCCTCGGTAACAAAAGCTGGCTCTGCTGGAGTACTGTATCAAAATATTTATTTTCGTACCAACTTGAATTCTGCGTAGCTTCGAAACCAGCCCACACAGTTCTAAATTAATTTCTATTTGTTTTGTGTTTCATTATCAAGTGCTATTAATGGGGAAGTATTAACTACGCCTATATTATTCCTTGAAGTGTCGGCAGAGGTGTACCTATACAACACTGACGTCTTCCTAGTTAGGTTTAAGTCCCATAAAGGTTTCGACTATTTTCGAAAGTTTTCCCTGATCCCGGTACGTAAAAGACAAGAAAAGGAACATGAGGGTTATTAGAGTTCTGGCGCGGGCTTGCGGACAGTGAGCAATGGGTAGCTCGTCCCGACCGTCCGGTAACTGTCCGGACCGAGCCCAAGTCGTTGATGTCACTGTTCCCGCGCGCCTCAAGGCGTTGTCAGCAACAGTAGGGGCCCAGCTGGGTCGAAGCCTACTGGGGCCAGGGTTAATTTCGAAAGACAGTTCGAGCCCTGGTATGAAGGCTTGAAGGAAGGGTATGGGTTTTTAATCAGTAAGAGTCTGACACTATCTCCCGCTCCACCCAAGAGCGGGGGTTGTCATTGATGATTTTCCCACCATAAAAAAGGGTTATTAAAGTTCGTAAGAGTTTGACACTCGCTTTTACTTCACTCAGAATCTGTAAACCTCTCTAGGAGAGGGAATGGGCCGTATTCTACCATGCGGGCTAAGTGCGGGTTGGTGAATGTAACATATCTTCGAATTTTTGGTTTTAGGACATGTTGGTTTCCTCACGAAGTTTTCCTTCACCGTTTTGAAAGCAGTGGTGATGAAATAAATTACACAAAATAACGCTCGCTAGCTGAGTTTGAACCCGCTACCCGTCGGGGCCGTTACCACTCGGTCACCACTGCTCTCGCATGAAAGACCTAGACACCATATACATAGATAGACCAAATTTGTTATAGAAAAATTGCCAGTGGAAAACCTAATAACATTTTCTCTGGCCTGGGAACTCTGCTATGATACTCTATATATCTACTTGATTTACCAATCAAATGTAATTTCAGTTCGCCTTGTTTATCTGTATATTGTAATACAATCCAGATTTGATTAGAATTCCCTCGGGTAACCGAATCGCGAATAATTCTGTAGTCAATAATAAGTTGATGGCACCATTGGTGCAGTGGTTGTGCGATTGAATGCTGCGGTGCGTGTCGCGAGGTCGATTTCCGCACGGAACAAATATTTGTGTGGGTGATCCGGATCTAGGTGTCCTATTTATAATACTTATAAAAACATCCACAATAGGTACCTACAGGAGTAATTCCTAGGGTGGGGAAAATTAGTTACCCTATATTGTTTTGGTGCTGTTCTGTGGTGCTTGTCCGCTGAAGCGACGGAACATCACGCCCTATGGCTAGGGCTTGCGGACGGCGAGCACTGGGTAGCTTGCCGTTGGACCATTCGGTAACCGTCCGGACCGTGTCCAAGTCGTCGACGGCGCTTAGTGCTCCACGAGCGCTTCATGGAGATGTTAGCAAAACCGTAGGGGCCCAGCAGGGTCAAAGCCTACTGGGGCCATGGGTGATGCGAAAGAGAATCCCTGGACTCTGGTACTAAGGTAAAGAAGGAACAGGAGTGGGTTTTAGTCAGTAAAAATCTGACACGAAAAGGACGGGAAAGGTTATTAGTTGATTTCCCTCCTAAAAAAAAAACTATGGCCAAAAGTCTATAAAACGGCGCAGTAAATAGTTCGGTACTCGTACCACGAACGCCTTAAAATTGATGTTTCGGAGCGCTTCCTGACACTGCACCTTCGGTGTGTACTTGAACTTTTGCGTACAAAGGCGTAAAAGTAAAAAAAAAACTGCGCAAGTGTGAGTCGGACTCACACGCTGAGGGTTCTGTACAAACTTACCTACGTAAATAGTTTAGTTCCTGAATAGAGTCTCGAAGAATTTTATGAATCACAATTTTTTTTTTTGTGACGACCTGGCATCAAATTTACTGTTTTCAGATTTATTCCTACACCTGTGCTATAAGAACTTACTTTATGCTAAATTTCAGGATTCTGGATCAACGGGAAGTAAGTACCTTATGAATTTTGATTCCCTTGAGTGTCGAAATGTAGTTTTGCGACATAAACGGGCGTATCTTTTTTTGTCAACTTAGAAATTTGAATATTTACAGCTTCAAGGGACCGCAGACTTAAGTACATGGTTTTGATTTCAACTTGATACCTCCACGCGTTCCCGAGATAACAGTATTCGACAGACACACAGACGGACAACAAAGTGATCCTATAAAGGCTCCATTTTTCTTTTCAATGCACGGAACCCTAAAAATAGCCATTATCAAATATAACTTCAGTTCAGGCAGTTGATTTGTTAAGCTTATGTCAACATTTGAGGAGTTTGCCGCTTGCTTTTAAGAGTACCGCTCAGCTCTCGCTAACGTAAACGTAAACGTTAACGTTGTTTTTGAACGTTGCGACGTTTGTTATTCTGCAGAATTGGGTTCTGTGCCGCAATGACTTTATATCTATGTCACCGACTTTGTGAAGTGAAATTAACGTCTAATGAAAGCAGGGAGCTAAATAAATTGCTTGTGTTTTCGCAGCTGTTTGAGTTTAATACTAGATAGAGGAATACTACCTTCTGACTAATATTATAAATGTTTTTGTATATACAACATTATTATTAGTATATATATGCGAAAGCTCAATATAGTTTGTTCAAAATCAGCACCTAACTGAATCGATTTCAATAATTTAACACCATGTGAAATTTTTTCCCAAAATTATTTTAAAAAGGTCACAAGTTGGACACCGTCGACACTAAGTACAGCACAGGTCACGGCAGGTCATAGCGGGTATTAGGAGCCATCTAACAACTGGGTGCATGTGCAAAACAACCCCTCAGTCGCCTGGATGGCCTTGTATTTTTGCTGACATAACAAGCTTATAACTTTGTGATTTTTCATAATACAGTTATGAAATTTTGTTCATAGATTCTTTATATAAAAATACTAGACAGGTGTTTCAGGTTTCGTATATATTAAAAATAAAGTTGTATATGTACATAGTTAGGCTTATCCAATCTGTAGTTCTGTGTGTGTGTGCACACGATCAAACCTGTAGCGTCAAACATGTAGCGTCAAACCGATTGGACGATAAGTAGGATGGTGTATGGCCGGCATTAGTATAAAAATACATTTCTTTTCATTTTATTTTCATTATGCATAGGCACGCGTTTGACCACTATATAACCTGATAGTAAGCGATAACGTGGTCGACTATGGAGCACGCTTGCCTAGAAGTTATCTATACACCCTTGACTTAAAGACCCCAGGTTATAGCTATCAGGAAACACAGACTCCGGCAGCGAACTCACCTTAGTACATATGGGTGAAATTTCCACCATGTACCGATGACACCGTACGTCTAGTGGTCCGATGATGGAACGGACTTGGCGGAATTAGATTGTGCGATTCCAGTGCACAGGTTTCGGCTGTAAATTGTGTTACAGCCACGCGCGTGCGTGTGTCAGTCACTACTTATTATTTCAGTCTACATATTCTTTTGTGAGCTAGTGAGTACTGAAATTTTACAAAATAATAAAAATAAATACTAAAATCTTTATTTGGTTAATTTTGACAAGTTTCAATAAATAGACAAATAATACAATACATAAGACTCCAATTTTTTTTTTTTAATTTCTCAGGATTTCTGATTTCGTAGGACTCAACCTCTAACAAAGTTCGGTAAAAAACAGCACAGAAAAATACAATAAATATCTGTCTAGGTGTCACTGTGTTAACAATATAAGTGGATCTTGTTGTTGTCAGGTCTAGACGCTGAACGTCTGAGCTTGCCGGGAGGCGTGGAATAAACCCACTAATCCGATATACAGCACCGAAGTAACTAAACTTACGAGTAGATAGAAGACACGTAAGGAGGGAAGAGAAAAGAAGCTTTAAGACATTTCGAATTCGGTTTATTTTCAACTAGCAATGATTTTATAAAAAACGCAAGAAGTATATCTTAGTGACATTCTATTAGCAATAACGATTGTCAGAAGATACAATATGTGCCACTAAATTACCACCAGGGTAGTCCCAAACATTTTAAATATTTCAGAAAGTCATTTTAACCCCAGGTTTCAGTTTTCAAAGTATAATACTTACCGACCTAGGCTCCAAAACACAGATCATTGACGTGACTCTGATGGCCTGTTTATGGCTTCGGTCTTAGCGGCGAGTGGTGCGGCGAGCGGCGCCGGCGTTTCGTGGCGTGCTTCAAATATTTTTATATTTTGTTCTTACCGCTCGTCGCCCGCGCTTAGCTTAGGGCTGTGATGACTGGAGATATATCTGCCGCATGCAGATCGAGCCCGTAATACACAAAATTACTGCCCTGAAAACGTGAGACCATGGAGAAGATCGTGGCACAACTCAGATATCTTCCCTAGGCATTGGCAGGAAGTGATCCAGAACCGGGAAAAATGGAAGCATGGAGGCAGTCTTTTTCCCAGCTGTGGGAGAACATGAGCTCGATTTATAAAACCAAAAGGAAGATAAGAAATAAAATACGTAATTATATAAACCATTATTTATTTATTAAATATAAAATTGCCATATCAGATTGGTAGGATCACATAAAATGTTGACTGACATCTACAAACAGTTCGATCGACGTATTTTACACATGAACCTCACAGTTTCAATGTTAAACTCTATATAATAGAAACAACACAAAATGGTAACATTTACATTTGCAATCGTTATAAAATGGCACTACTGAGTTGCTCTATGCATACGACATAAGAAAGAAAAATACTGACTGTACAGTTGCCACAACGTATCTTGAGCGCTTGGCGTCAGAGTGGGGATCGCTTTGCGCATTCCATACATTGGCGAGCCAATCGTCTTCGTTGTTAGATACATTCCACTAAAGAGACCGAATATTTGACTTCTGCGCAACCGCTCAAGATACTTTGTGGCATTTGAAGGTTTTGCAAAACGTTTTTGTTTATAGCTGATAGGCTCGCGCTTGATCGCTATCTCCCTAAAGTTAAGCGATGATGTGTATCGACAATAGAACACGCTTGCCTAGAAGTAACCTATACACTCTTAATATAAACTCCCAGGTTGTAGATATCGGGAACAGACAGTCTGATTTTGGAAAATTTTGGAATTTCTATGAAATTTAAAAAAAGAATGCCGCTAGTTTTAATTTTGCTATTAAACTATTATTTAATTCAAAAAAGTTTTACTTTTCTGAAATGCACAAATGTTTGTGTAAACTTAATAAACTAGTGCGCAACATCATCATCGATTGTAATTTAAAAAAAAATGTAAATATTTTATACGTATGCAAGATGATAAAGTGATTTCTTTATATTTTTTACTAGGTTATAAAATAGGTCTTTTATCAATATTTCAATGACTATTTCACAAGAAAATAAGAATTGAATTTTGCGTAAATGTAAAATATTTACGCTGTGAGTGTGCTGAAAAGATTATTTTATCTTACATTTTGCCACCTGCAAACCGCGCCACACGGAACACCCGAGGAGGTGCGCCCGGAGTGTGACTGTGATTTATTACGGGACCATTTTGTACATATTTTATTTTACATTTCAAGCTACCCGCTTGTCAATGTTACAAAACGATCTACGTATTGCTGGGTTTATTTTAACGTGTAAAACTGTAACGTGTTACACAGTTATTGGGTTATAGAAATCAGAGAAGTAGTTGCACTGTATAAAATATTAATATTTAGATGTTAAATAAAGCATTCTTAGTTTTTGGCCGGATTTCTTCGAGTGAAGATTAGTGTTTTTTTTTATTTTATGCTTATTGATCCCTAGTGGATATTGTGACGCAAAAATTGGTGTATTTTTCTATTTCAGATGTCTGTGCAACTGGGCATTATGTGGAACCATAGAAAAGGCGCGATCTCGGTAAAATGGAACTTGAATTTTATTGTACTATTGACTAAGGTTGACTTGGTACATTGGCTGCCAAATAAAATAAAAACATTACAATTTGTACATACATGTTTTAATGGTAAACAAATTAACTAGCTATTTATGCGAAGACATGCTTAAAAGACTTCATATCCAAGCCAAAAACACTATAAATAACATACAGATGAATCGAGAACCTCCTTCTTTTTTATTTATTTTTGTTTCTTTTTTATTTTTGTTGCGTGTTACCTTAATTTTGTATTAGTGCCTTGTGCTATACCAAATAAATTCTATTTCTTTCTTTTAAAGTCACTTAAAAAGATAGGCAGAGTCATTTGAGTCCCTCTAATGTCGTACGCTAGAACACTTCAACTATATCGTCACGGTCTATGCAATATTTACAATTTCACTAAATACCCTCACATAAATAAATTGACAACGAAAGCTCCTTATACTATTTAATATCTGTATCTATACGTACAAGTCTGGTTTATTATACAACTATTAGTATTTACATTCACACAACCGATTTTGTTAAATCAAGTAGGAGTTTCTGTAAGCCTTTTAGTCGTGTTCAAACTCATTATAGAAAATTTTCTCTATCGCAAAAGTATCATGCTTTTAAAATTAGAATTTGATTTAAAAATCGACACTCGTATTTATAAAACTCGCTAGCTTAGCTTAATTACTAATTAGCGGATTCTAAATTCAAATTTCACATATAATATTTCAAATTTAGAACTCGCTAATTAGTTTTTAAACTAATCACTTTGTAAACAAGGCTTTTAAGTCTTTATAGTAGAACAATAAAAAAGTTTTCTCGTAGGTATATTTTGAGCCAAAATAAAAGCATGGAACACTACGTTTCGAGCTATTCCGCTACTTAATATAATTATGAGGAACCTTGACATACAATTTAAAACTTCGTGCTTCGCACTCCCCAAGTTCCCGATTTTTGAGCAAATTAGTAACACAAAATGTAGGCCGTAAATCATTGAGAGCGCTACCGAAGCTCAATTTATTATTCAATATAACAGCAATGTACAAGATATATCGGGTATTCCCCTTATACTCAGCTAACGTGTCCTATAAACACGTTAGCTAAATATATTTCAAACTATATAACTATTTACACGTGAAATATTGTCACGGCGTTTAACAATATAATCAAATCAACAAGTTTGATTTTGGCAAAGTAACCTCAAACAACACTCATTTTGTAAAATTGACTAATATAGTCTAAAATATAAGAACAAATCATGAATAAGCTTTTAGTTTCGTAAAAAAGTTTGCACGAATAGTTATGGTTATGTCGTGGCCAAAACTTAGAATTGATCACTCTATGATATGGCCAAATAAAATTGGCCAGAACGTTTAAACGTTAACATTTGATGATATGTTAATCCTCGTTTGGCCATATCATTGATGTAAGATTCCTATGATAGAGTCTGTCTAAAAAGTCAAACAACTTGGGCAATATAATCAAATAATCAAATTCTTGAATTCTGATATAGTCAGCACTGGTTGAACAATCAAGGTTGCATAGAGATGACCATTGTTTACTAATAGAATCTTATAAAAAGTATTGTATGTAATATAAATAACAGATTTTTTAATTCGTTTAAAAAATTCCAAGTCGTTTGACTTTTTAGACAGACTATAACAAAAGGTTTGAAAAAAGTATGACAAACGAGAATTGAAATATCATCAAACTTTTTAAAACGTTTAAAACGAACTGGCCAGTTTGACTTGGCCATATCATGAAGTGACCAATTTCTAAGATCTGTCCATGACAGTTAGAATAAATGCAAGTCATTGGCGAAATGATCGTTCTAAATTCAAATCCGTGAAGCACATTGTAGTCATCACTTTACACACAACTCTCTGGTCCAGGCAGGTTCTCTGCTAGCACATGTTCCCTTCTCCGCACATTCCCCTTCCCTTTGCTCCTATGTAAGGTTGAAGTAGCAAGGCTCCCTGAACTCAGAGTTGGCCCGCTAAGAGTCTGGCTACCAAACGGGGAGCTCAGGTTCCCGTTGGGGCACACAAAGTTAGGGCTGCCCAAAGTGGGACTGTTTGTAACTACGTAGCTAGGCCTAAAGTTAGTTCCTATTACTGGCTGCAAGTTCTGGTTGAGAACGTCTTCTTGTCTACTGGACACTAGATCGCTGTTTGGAGTCAGCTGTTGGAGGAAAAGGTTCATTAGAAACTTTATAATAATAAGTCGCTATAAATCGCATATTTTGATACGAGTGGAGAACGTTTGTCAAAGCGACTGAGGTGAAATTTGCCCGAGCCACAGGCGAGGGTATTATGGAGCCAAGTGCTAGTATCAAATGACGTTTTTCAACACACTTACGAAAAAATAAATAAAAGTATGGGTTGACGCACGACTCATGGGGTCGCTTAACACCCAGTTTTATAAGATAAATGAAATAAAATGAGGCGAGGGCAAGTTTTCCGTACTAGTGTAAATTGTGTGCTTAAAAGTGGTTGAGATAAGAACTTTCGAGTAAGTGTGTTGAAAAATATTTCCAAAACATGTATGTGCTTCGGAACTCATCGTTTATATTATCAAAGATCTAATACAGGGCCTATTATAACAAAACAGAATGTGTTGTTCAGAAAACTTGAAGCTTACTTGAAGCAGGCTAAAATTACGCTGTTTAAGGCACACTGTCAAAACTTCTATTACAGCAGCTTATGAACAACATATTCACGTAATACTCAATAACTTGTGCGTCCAATACACCTTCAGAATGTTATTGCAGTCCCTATGTTTCTACAGCGCATCTGGCAAGTTCATTGAGGCTTATACAGATGGCTTCGTAGCCAATTTGCGCAAAAATATCGCCTCTTTATTCAACAGGGTTCGTACAAGCAGCAATGACATTCTGACGGTTATTGCTAATAAATTTGACTACCCCAATACTAAGGCATCAAATTAGGGTGCTAATAGAATAGGGACGGAAGAAAAGTAATTAATTTATTTAAAATATTCCATTTCGAAGTTTAAGTTTACTAACACTTAGTTGATAAGTTTTTTAGTAACCATTGGATCAATCATGCCTTTGAATATTTTTTTTTTGGCTAGCTGTTACTGTCCCACTGCTGGGCAAAGGCCTAAAAGCCAAATTATTAGGTTATAAAAAATAAAAGGCCCGTTTTGACAATAAAAAAAAACCCCTAAATGTAACTTGGAAAAAACTGAAAGAAACAATAAAATCAGGTACTGTGTGTTTCACTTAAGAGGTTCCTTCGCCGTAATGTTGGCAATACGGAAAAATAGTGTTGCTATATTTTGACCAATGAAATTACTTAAAATTGGGGAGATTAACTGATATTTCGTTACTTTTGACAATTGTCTTATAAGTTGTTTTTTTTTCTTTTGGAAACAGTAAAAACTATTTTTGAATAAAATATAGGACGCTGGGCAGCATTTCGACTGTCCTGCAATTTTTTCAAATACTGAAAACGCTACGCCACAATATCGTACTTCTCCATTAACAACTTCCTTTTAGACCAGCTTTTTTTAAAATAAAATCCCATTCCCCTCTTAATTTTCCTTAAAGTGGTTTGAGTACCGTTAAAATCGATTTTGTTTCACATTTCGTGCAAAAAATTTTGGTACAGTAGGCAACTCTTTTCTTTTTCCCTTCTTTCTTCTGTAGACAGACAGGGGAGCCCACCTTACGGCGAAGGAACCTCTTAAGTGAAACGCACTATAGTCAAAATAAAAAATGTCAAAACGGGCCTTTTATTTTTTGACAACTTTATTATTTTCAGAAGGTTTACTACTGTGGAAATTCAACGGCACGAGGTTAGTATTTATTCGGAATTCCGAAGATTACCGAAGCACAAGCCGTTTATGGTTTTTATGTTAAAATGATGCTACTATCTTAGGCAGGTGGAGAGGGATAGGGAGGCAAAATAAAAGATGAATGGATTGTACGAGAAATGATATATGAAAGAAAAGGGAGTCATTGATAGTGTGATTGCCGACAATATAGAATAAAAGAAAATAACCTGCTGGTGCCACGTCCGTGTAATACGGGACAAGGGCAGGAAGATGATGGTAATTATGTTCAAAGACGCTACTCACCTGTTGTGGTCGCCCAGTAGAGTCCAGCAGTGCTAAGTCTTCTGCTGAGAAGACTGCACCAGCCTTACTCCAATCTCCTAGAAAATGCAATTTGTTTAATTACGTTTTGACTCTCTAATGTTAATTTTCTTTGTGTCTTCATTGCCAAACTCACCTCTTACTTCTTTTATACTAGGCCATTCATCAGTTTCATCTATTATGGGTGCTGATGGCTGGTTATCAGAATCTGCAAAATTTTCATTCGTTAGTTTCTGTTCTGGTTATTGTGAGTCAGAATAGTTACCGCTCTGAAAGCGAAATTCAAAATTCCAAGGGATTCAAAATGTATTTGTAGCATTCATTATACCTGCTCGATTGTTTCGCATTGAGCTTTGAAATCGACAATATGTTGATATGTATGCAAAATCATATGATTTTGCAGACTAATGTCATGACGATTTTGTATTGATGAACTATTGTTGTATTGAAAAAATGGCTTATCGAGCAAGCTTTTTATTCTTTTGACGAATTTATGATTTAATGTAATTTAATTTTGACGTAAATATTAATTTGGACTGAAAATTGTTGTGACTGTTAATTGTATAATTTATTTTAATCTGTGATCTGACATTGACTTGTTTTCTTGTATTTTATTTTATTTGTTTGACATTTTATATTATTTGACATTGTAATTTAATTATTTGTATCATTTGTATTGTGTAATTTGAAATATTTGTTTATGACTTGTAAGAATCCCTTACCAATAAACTACTATGACTATGACTATTGTTAAAAATTGTTATTAGAAATCACATTATACTAATATTATCTACTTAAAACAGCGAAAATTAAATGTTGGTATGTATGTATTGTGCGTGTATATGTTAGTTAACTCCTTCGAGCTCAAACATACAAACGGATTTGGATATCATTGCCAAAAGATGAAGGAGGACATTTTGATCCGCTGATGATAAGGTAATCAGGTTTTTTTTGAAATCACACAATTTATACGTGCAGTTAAAAAAGTACAGATGATGTACATAGGCGAGCTGATAGACCATGTCCTGTTATAGATCAAAGGATATTAAAAATTTTATCCTGTAAGTATAATCCTTTGGATAATTTTCTACTTTCACGCAGGTGAAACCTCTGGCAGAAGCTAGTGTAGGAATAAAATAACTATATGTATTAAAAGCAACCCGTCCAATAAAATTATCAAAATGCTCAAGATCAGGTTCAGATTTCAATGTCAAATAATAGTAAGTATTCAGTATATTTCCAAAGTCTTTCTTTTCAAAACAGTGCGGCTTCAAATAAGAAATTACCTGGTGCATTAAGTATATCAGGCTGTGGATCTGGAGTCTTCATATCCGGTGAGGGCTTGATGGTGTACGCTACAACGTATCGTCTTCCACCGTCGCTGAGCTCCAGCATATCTCCCGGGGGATGTTTGTGTGGTGGGGTAGCGCGACGTTTTCTGGCACACAGAGCTGCTAGCGCTACCCCTCCGGCTGCTAATGTGGCGCCAAGGGCTGCTGCCACTGCTACGCCGAGGCTTACTCCGCCCATACCGCCTTTCCCATCTATGTGATAATACAACATCACTTAATCCAACTACCTATTTTTTATGACTTGCCTATGTTGCTTTGCTACTTTTATATTTTATTTATTAGGGCAAATTAAGAGTCTCTGCACACGTATCACTGGCCACAACCACAAAACGCTGCCACCGGCCTATTTCCTGTAGGTTTCATACATTTTATATAGACTAGCCGCACACGGCTGACGCCGGTGGCCACCACACGTTACAAATCGCTGCTGCTCGCTTCTTGTGGCCCAAACCGGCCACTAAATGGCGATAAAAAACGCCGCCGCACGCCATTCGCGGATTTAAAACTTCTTCGCCAGAGTCCATTATGATATTGCGCGCATGGACTGAAAAAAATATGTATAAGCAGCCACAAGCCACTTGTGGCCGCTTCTAGCTTCTCGTGGCGACGTTTGTGGCTGTGACATATAGCTCATGTGCTGCGACACTAACAGTGACAATATACAGTGCTTAGTAAAATTATGTCAGTAGTAACAATATTGCGGCCCACTGCATTTTCCGCATTTTAACAAAAAAAAATGATAATGAGTGTCACTAAAGAAGTATATTGATTATTTCAATAATAACATTACAAAATTATCAAATAAATTCAAAATAAATAGTCAAAATATCACAACACAAAACAATAATAAAAACGTACTTACATCAATTCAATTCATAAAATAATAAAACAGTATAACATAAAATTATAATGTGTGTTTTAATAATAAGCGCTATCAACAAATATAGTTGCGGGATTGTGGTGGATGAGAGACGCTTGGGGGAGGCCTATGTCCAACAGTGGACTTCTTTGGGCTGAAATGATGATGATGATGATAATGATTAACACATATCCGGGGTTAAGTGCCGTCAGTGTTATGTCGGAGACAGAAAAACAACTTGCAAACTTGGTTGAATTTGTTTAAGGGGCCGGCGACGGATGAATATTAAATTTGGAAGTTGGCTTTTCCTGTATTAAAAATAACAATATTTCTTATATTCTCGACGTAGGAACCTAGATAAATATTGTCTATAACCGAATATCATCATAATAATGTTGGAAATATGCTCCAAATGCAAATGAGCGTGGTATTACGTTTGTATGGAAATTCATCCGTCACCGGCCCCTTAACGTGTCAGGGGAATCTAGGCAGTCAGTGTCTTAAAGCATATAATTCTAGTGATAACAAGACCTGATCTAAAATTCATATCTGTCACATAAATTGTCATTACAAAATCATCATAATCTAAAGAAAATATTACACAAAATGTTTGCGCATAATTTCTTATTCCGTACTTAATCCAAAAGAAGCAAAATAATTCAAAGTATTCAGAAGCAAATAAATTCAGCAAATAAAGCCCTCAAATCATATTTGTTTAATAATGAGATCAATCAAAACGAAATGTCAATTTGAATGAAAATGGAAAAATTGTTGAGAGGGAGAGTCAATAATCCTGACCTCTGGGAGTCGGTGTTAGCGGAAACAGAACATAAATAGACCCACGACTAAGGGTGCTTTTCCACCTAAAATGTACACGATAACTAGACGGTGCGTGAAGAAAAATCCTACAATAGGATCATTTTATTTTTCTAGCTTGGCTTTGCGCAATTGTGGTGAAAAAGGGTTGGAAGGTATTTCTTTTTTATTTATTTACATACAGAATAAACGACAATAGTGAGCGAGGAATGTGAACAAGGTAGGTAAGCGGAGAAAGTGTGCGAGGGAAGCAAATGTGTAACAACATGAACCATCGCGGTCATTTCTGCTTGTTCCCTTTAAAAAAATTTCGCTTGAATCCTGAGGCCCGGCGCCAAACCAAACCTTTTAGAGAATTCGTTTCGAGTGCAAGCATAAATGAACTGAGCGGTGGTCATGCAGAAGTGTCCCATTTTAGTTTTGGTTTCCTTTTTGTATGTGTAATGGTGTACAATAAACTGTATAATAAATAAATATATAAATAAGTGTCTTTGATGGTATACAGTCTGTAACACATCTTTGCGCCGTTCAGCTACGCACCGCTTTGCTAAGCACCTGCTCCGTTCGCACCGTGTAACCTCCTCGCTTAGTTTTAATAAAAACAATGACACATTTCCATAGTATCGCCTAGCTACGTCGCACATTTTTGGTGGAAAATCACCCTAAAGTCTCAGAATGAGGCTTCAATTTCAATGTTTTTTTAGAGTTCCCTACCCGAAAAGGGAAGCTCACTAAGAACACCCTTTTATATTTCTAATAGACGAAGATTATTTGGATAGGATGAATGTTTGGGCCTGATTCCACCACATTTTTTCGTTCGTTTTGGAGTAATGAAATTAAATCCTACCTATATTATATGTAACTGTTAAGGAGGAGGCCGACCGCATCAGGCAACGGCGCTCTCGCCGCCGCCGGGATTCCGATCCCGATTTCCGGCCACCGTAGGCACGGGCTTGCGGACAGTGAGCAATGGGTAGCTCGCCGTCCGGCCGTCCGGTAACTGTCCGGACCAAGCCCAAGTCGTCGACGGCACGCACGGTACTGTTCCCTGCCTCAAGGAGTTGTCAGCAACAGCAGGGGCCCAGCCGGGTCGAAGCCTACTGGGGCCAGAGTTATCCGAAAGGGAACTCGAGCCCCGGTATGAAGGCTAGAAGGAACGGGGTGGGCTTTTAGTCAGTAAGAGTCTGACACTATCACCCGCTCCGCCCAAGAGCGGGGGTTGTCATTGGATGATTTTACCCACGATAAAAAAAAAATGTAACTGTTAATTAATCACGCCTAAAAGAATAAGAATGGATTTGGATGAGGAGCACGGGTAGTCCTTGGCCTGGTTTAGGACATACGATTTTTTTATTTGTGCTACAGGAATGTATTATTAGGAGTAGGTACGGTTTGGGTCATATGGCTGCTTTTTGTGGTGGTAACACATCAAAAACTTTTCTGATTCTGGATGGAGCGATAGTGTCAGATTTTTATTGACTAAAATCCACACATATTTCTTTTGTTGCCCGTGGGAATGCTACGGACAACAGAATGGACGCCTCTAGTTGGCCACGCCTCCGATTCCTTTGTTCTGACGTCATCTAAACGCTTAATCACGTGGCCAGAATAAAGAAATCGGAGGCGTGGCCGACTAGAAGCGTTCGACGCATGAGAATCGAAACGAAACGGTCGTCCCCGTCAGTTATACTGACAACTTTTCAAGGTAAAACAACATGCTAGCGCTTCGGGCCTGGTCTTTATGGGACGGTGATTAACCCATTGCTTACCGTCTGTAAGCCCGCGCCCACGGTTTGACATCAAAATTCATAAAATATCAGAAAACGCTTTAGTTTAGTTTATATTAAAAATATAATACAAAGCTTGTAAACTATGTTGATATTGAATAACATTTGAAAGTTATGCTAACAATGTTATGATAATGAATAAAGCAACCTTGAACAACTGATATTTTAAAATGGTTCCAAATAATCGGTGTTATTTGTGGGGAGTATTAAATTGTTAGGTAACTGGTACCTGAAATTCGTTCATGTTCGTCATTAAAAGCCTTCAGTTTATATGTCAGAAGTTTAGTAGTATGGGTAAATCGTAGCAAGCTTAGTTTTATGTAATGTATACGATATAATAATTATATGTTTAGTTAATTTACTTTTGTATGTATAATTATTTATATTTACGTGTGTTTATGAGTATATGATTAAGTACTTATCAAAAAGTAACTTAATAGGTATGCAAAATGGCAAAGAAAAAGATTTTTTCAAATCTGAAACTATCAAGTGATAAAAAAGGATATTAAAATTAATTTTTACGAGTAATATTGCAACTTCCAAAATTTTACTCTGCATTATCTAAAGGTGGACTGGCACAAAATAACCTAAGGCATTAAATCCGCCTCTGTACTTTTGCCTGCAGAAAGTATCCTTACCTAATATAATACAGAGTCTCAAGTTCACCGCGTCTGTCTGTCTGTTTGCGATAAACTCAAACTGAGCGGATTTTCATGCGGTATTCGCCAATAGACGGAGTGATTCATGAGGAAGCTTTAGGTGCATATTATAGTAGAGAAAACCCGAGAATTTCGAAGATTTGTAACACCCTTACGAAGCTGGGGCGAGTCGCTAACTTAATATTATAAAGCTAAAGAGTTTGTTTGTCGATTTGAACCCGTTTATTTTAGAAACTACTAGTGTCAACTGAATAATTGTTTAATAATAATAATATTTATTTAAAAGACTACATTGGTCCATTGGTTACTAACAAATTATCAACTAAAGAGTTAGTAACACTTAAAAAACTCAAAACGCTTAAATTACTGCTGCACCAGCAATCGCAACCGTTGATTAATCACTGGTGCATCAAGCTTATCGGCTAAGGTTCGAAGAACACTATTCGAGCTGGTCCTAAATCTGCTTTGCAACGAGACAGCCTTCTTCTTCATATAAATATATATAGCCCATTTTTTGAGAAAACATTATGTTACTTATACAACATCATAAACGTTTTTTCTTTTTCTTTCTTTCTTTCTTCATGCTGCGGCTCAAGGGAACGGAATACTAACCAAAGACGCAGGTGAAACCGCGGGAGACAGCTTGTGAATAAATAAATGTGTTGACATTTTGACAGAGTCGCGTTTAACTATTGCCGCCGAAGCGCTCCTGTGTGTCCGTTGCTCGAGCAAGCTTTGTATGTAGTTTGACTTCTGTACCTACCTATCAATTTTGTGATACAGCTCTGTAGTAATTAGTGGTGGTGCGACCAGCGTGGCAGCGCGTCCGGGCTGGTAGCGCTACCAAATTGGTTCCGCAACCAAACGGACCAGGTAGGTAACTCTCTATAGCTTTATCATTTTGTTGGTAGCGGTGGTCGCGCTGCCATGGTTTTCTCTTGGTAAAATATTGCCCAAATGAAACAATTGCATTATAACCAAACAATTTCAATTTAAATCATGAATAAACTTTGCCCAAAAAATGTTCAATTAAACGATAAACTCGGTTTAATAAATACGTAAACAGTAAGACCTTCACTCGGGTTTGCCGAGTCATTGAGCAGGAACAAACGAAGTACGAACTCACCAATAATGTTATTTTACCAGAGGATTAACAATCGGCAATAATGTAATTCATCTCTCGATACAATGGACAATATACTTGATGACAGTTTGGAAATATATCATTTAATTATTTTTTTTTACAGTTTTCAATCAATTGGTTGTTCAGCCTAGAGTTCACCTATGATCAGAATGAAAGGCGACTTGCCTTATATTCCTACATGGTGCGGTAACATTTACATTTTAGAATACATACAAATGGACGAAACGGTTGGCGCTGTGGTTGAGCGATTGGCAGCTGTGCTGCGTGTCGCAGATTCGATTCCCGCACGAGACAAATATTTGTATGACCTACAGATAAGTGTTCCAGGTCTGGGTGTCTTGTGTCTTGTGTATGTGAGTTTACATGTTTGTGAACACACCCACGATACAGCAGTATTTGCTATTGTGAGGCAAAGTTTAAAAAAAAAAGAAAGAAGAAAAGAAAAAGAAACAAATGGTGGACAACCCACACTGGGCCCGCGTGGTGAATTACGTCCACGGCCCATTTCCTCATCTAGAGAGGACGCCTGAGCTCCAGCAGTGGAAGCATTGTTAGACCAATTAGGTATACTATGCTATATAAATAGAGTAGACGTGATACGCGTGGAAAACGATGCGCCGTCGACTCGGGCAAAACACCTATACTGCGCCGGTTTTTTTTTTCGATGGGAAAAACCATCCAATGACAACCCCCGCTCTTGGGCGGAGCGGGAGATAGTATCAGACTCTTACTGACTAAAAAACCCATCCCGTTCCTTCAAGCCTTCATACCGGGGCTCGAGCGCCCTTTCGGATAACCCTCCGGTCCGAAGTAAATTGATACAAGTAAGACAATGATGATATGAATAAACCAAACACGCAATTCTGATAATTTACACACATATTATTATTATTAATTCATTCGTCGCTACGAAGCAAGATGTCCTTATTATACTTTGAACGGCTTGAACCGCAACAATTACTATTTCCGCATGAGAGCATCAAAATAATTCAAGGTTAAGTTTACCGCACTCACAAGAGGATACGGATTTTTCCCCATTCCAACAGGAAAACTTGCTCAAAATTATATTATACGACAAATATATAAAAAAAAAACACAATAAAAGGTAACATAATATTTTGTTATGTAGAAAAAACAGTGTTTACCTTTTTTATTATTTTAAGTTCATGCAAGAATAGTTCATAGTCAAACGCGAGCCTTTCTGCACTAATATTGTAAAGAGGTAAAGTTTGTTTTTTTATTTGTAGGAGGTAATCTCCGAACGTACTGGTCCGATTGCTATAAAATTAAATGCTGCTTTATTCCGAAATGACATAGGTTATATTTTATGTACGCGGGCGAAACCGCAGGCAAACGCTAGTCCATAATAATAAAAAAATACGATCCGTTCAGAGGTTGTCTTTCATACCGCTGTAAGTGATCAAACTGCTTGTTTGATCGCTTACAGATGATTGTTTCCCACCATAAAAAAAAGAGGTTAAAGTTCTCACGATTTTAAACATCTTTTTGTAAAATTTTGAAATATCATAAAATAAAATCAACTGATAAAAACGTTGGGTAAATATTCCATTTTATACCCAAACTATAATGTATTTCTTGGTTTGTCTGATAGCAGCAAAATAAATTAATTAATTTGAAATTTCAAAAGCTAAACTGCTGTACCTACCGATACATAAAAACCGGGCAAGTGCGAGTCGGATTCGCGCATTGAGGGTTGTGTACAATTTTACCTATGAAACCAGTTCAATTTCCGAATTGAAGGTTTTTCGCCAAAAAAAGTTTTTTTTTTGTAACGCAACTACAAAATTAGATATATTTTTCAGATTTTTTTCACGCATGTCTCAAAGAGATGTTAGCAGAGCCGATGCCCACTAGGGCCATAGGAAGACTTTTGAAAAGGGTACTTGAGGTCATAGAAAAGAGCAACTGAAGGAACACAGGTGTGATTTTAGTCAGATAAAATCGGAGACGCCCTCGCGCACTATCCCAAAGCGGGAGAGGTCATTAGATGATTTCCTACCACCAAAAATCATGAAGTAAGCAAAACAAAAAAAAAATACACGAAAACACAATGATTACTTTATTAACCGTTTGCTAAATGTTACAAGTGAAGATTGCAAATAATAATGATAAAAAGGCAATCGAAATTACAAACAAATAAAACTGAAACATACAAAAAAAAAACAAAAATAAACGATCACAAATATCAAAACAATTATTATAATAATTCTAACGTATTCGTGCCAGTAATATAAGAAAAAACTTTACTATAAAATAATATAATATAATGTCATCTATAACTATAATATAACTTTATATTAAAAAAAAAACTTTTAACAAAAATTACACGGTACCAGTTCTCCTGGCAGCATCGTTGAAGGCAATATTCTCCAACAGAGTCTTGTCCGATTCGCCCTTGAGGTTCCTTGCATAGATGAGCAGGTTGAAGGTGGCTCCAGCGGCTTCCCCGGCCGATGTCAGTTGGGATAGGTCCAGCTTGAATACAGCTAGGCCATCTATGAGGTGAAACAAGGTTATTATCAGTCAATAGGTGTTTCTATCATTGTAATTGTATGATGAACTGAGGTCGAAATAGAAAGAATATATTTTGAAATCTATTTTACCTTTTAAAATTCAAGTAAAAGAGCATTCTTTCCTCTCTATTGTGATAATTTATAAATGTATATTATATATATATTAGTTTTAGTGTAAGGTTTATATGGATATATAAGTATTAATTTATTTATGTTATTTGTGTTATTTTTTACTTTAATTTAGGATTTCATGCTCTTCTTTTCTTGTTATGCTAACCCTACTGAATTTCTTTTTTATGAAATAGCATGTATAAAAAAATTAAGTTCATTTCACGGGACACACCATAGTAATCATTAAAATCTATCAGAGGATGAGGAAACGAACACATAAAATAAATCTAAGTCTCCTAAAGAGTAATGACGGAAAGAGTAATGTTTTTAGGAATGTTCTACAAACCAGTCTCATTAACACTGCCATTGAACCTGGTCTTGCCAGTGACAGGGTCTAGAGCTTCCAGCATGAAGTACTGCGGCAGTCCTCCATCGTAACCAGCCACGCAGCGTACGCGCAGCCACGAGCTGCCTTCAGCGCTGGTGTTGCCGGCTTGGAGGGAGCAGTTGCGAGGTGCCGTGGGACGGGCTGTACGGAAAATTAAAATTTTAACTGGTAACTGTAATCGTAAAGTAAATAAGATTTCTAAAATAAACTATTATAAAACCAATTATTATCAAACTAACTACCAATAGTTAGTTTAATATTCACACATTCCCTCTTTTTTCAAGAAATCTAAGATTCCTATCAACTACTTTTTTGGTTTAACAGTTTAGAATCGCGCATTTTGTAGAAAATTTTAGAAAATTTCGTAGGGTAAACATGTATAAATACTGTAAATTAAAGTTTCTTTATATGATTCTGTATATTTCGTTCTATATATAACTTAGTTTAAGTTATAAATACGAAGGTTTCAGTCAGTAAAAGTCTGATACTCCCTCTCGCACCACCTAAAGCGGGAGGAGTTGTTCGAAGATATTCCACCTAAATAAAAAAGACGGTCAGTATTGGCGTTTCCTCTATTTCAAGAACATATTGATCTATTTCCCTACTGATTTATGAATATTCCGGTCGCTGTCTTGTTGTGGTACACCTTTATTAAATTAACTAAACCTCACGAATGTAGCCGGGCGAAAATGGCTTGGATCTAGGTTAGTGCAACCACGGTTTCAAGTACTTCAACAATTTAAGTTTCTCATTGAATTTCCTAACTAGACATTAACTGAATTCAAAATAGTTATCTTCCTGCGGGCATTGTAATGATCATAGCTGTAATATCTTTATGCTAACTGAGTCTAACTGCAAATGACTCTTGAGTTAACCATCTTAGAACAGTCTACTTAGTACTATGACGTCTTACAGCCAATTGTTTCTAATGTGAGAAAAAGACTGAGATATACAGGGTTATTTGCAGAACTGTATTACTAACATCATAAACAACTTTTGTTGTATGACTTTAAAAAAAATATAATTTATTTACCAAACACAAACTTTTAAATTTTGTTGTACTATTTAACATATTTCAACTCTGTGTATTGCTACAGCTACCTACGTCTTTATAACACGACGCAAGCGCATCAAGCACCCCCGCTTCCCGATCCCACTGCCCCTTGCTATTGCACTATCGCTTGCTTTGCATAGACTTCGTAATATTTAGAACATTCAATTTAAATATTTTTATCTTTGCATGAAAACTGATGAACTAAAATATGATACATTTATAAAAGTCATAGAACTAAAGTTTTTGTATATGATGCTAATAACATAGTCCTGAGAGGTTGCCAGTGTTTTACGAATAACCCTGTATAATACGAATAGCACTATCCTCTTTTACGACGAAATCATAATAGAATTAAGACGTCATAGTAAGGCCCCTGAAATTAGAAGTAGCGACGAAGACTATCTTGTTTCTTGATGAAAAGGCCTTTGCTCTTGCCTTTTCAACCTTTGTGAAACACGAACCACTAAGTTTTAATTCAGTTTGACTGCTGCCAACAGATAATGATCGCTGGTAATTTTGAAATGTAGATGCCTAAGCGGTCAGTATTTAAATATGACCTATAGAACGATTTTAATGAGTTGCTCCAGACCTTTCAATCCAGACAGACTGTTTGTTAATGAGTTTACGGTTCTCTTTCTGTAGTTATAATTATCTTTTTCAATACACAAACCGAAACAAAATAACAAAAACATTCGGGAATCGGAAAGTTTTGAAACAACGTACACATATTTTAAGAATGTGGCTGAAAATGCTAGACATGAGCGAAGTTAAACAATTTTCAAAGCCATTTTAACTTTTTCAAGATTATTTTCTTCGAAACAAACTTGTAATAGAAATCAAAGTTTACGCCCCTCACTCGACATTATTATTGTATGTCAAGTGAGCGAGCGAGACTTGCAAGGAATGCTCGTTGTTCGTATAACTGGCGCTGTGCGTGCGTGGAAATGAAAATTAAGTGCAGAGAGCGGTAAATTCACTAATTTCGCCTTGACTTATGGCAGGCGGGTGACAATTTAACGCGTGTATGTTATAACAAACTGCGGTGATATTAAACTGTGCTGGTTTCGGGTTATTTCGCTGCAGCAACAACAACTAAGTCGTACTTCCCATTGCAGTCGAGCGCATCAAAATGATAAGAGCACGTTGCAGCCGTTCTATGAAATAACGAGATTTCAGAATAAAAAGATAATGCTCGCCGTGGTACGTTCCGTGTACCAGTTTCATATAACAAAGATTCAATTTAGCCGTTGCTATTTTTCTTCTCTAATTGAAACGTGCCGTTAGTTTAATTTTGTTTCGCGTTGTGTAATGGACTCGGGCGGTTGAGAATACAGGACGGTTATAACTCCTCTTTGAAAATAGTACAGGGTTTTGTTAAAGCTTGGAAACTTAATAAATAACTCGAAATTAATAAGTAAATTACGTAAATAAATCACAGTTCTCATTTCAGTGCCAATGGTAGTTTCAGGGAAATTGTACGTCATCAGAGAGGAGTTATGAGATTTGGCACATGGGCATGAAAAGCCGAAAGCCGAAAGCTGGAATTATAAAACGTGGAGCAAGTTCGGCCTCGTTGTTGGTTCAAATTGTGTGCACGCGGTTTTATTAATGCTTTTATTGAAGTGTTCATTTCGGTGCCGACATTTTGGGCTTTTGTATACTCGAGTTATTGCATTGTATTTCCAATATATAAATACACGTAAAGATATTGTGTAGGGTTTACTCGAATTTTAGTGTTCGGCTCTAATCGTTTGTTCTTTACGAATTCACAGTACATAATTTGCATAATTTGCCTAATTAAGCTGAAACATTATAAAAATGTAGCACCTACAGCTCAATATTTCGTTGTAGTACGACTACGAAACGTTGAGCTGTACTTTTGTTTGAGCTACACCACTGTCAGTACTCGTATAGCTCAATTTACTGGTGCTGCTAATCGTTAATTGTAAAAACATGATATTCTGACGTTACTCACCAGCAGGCACGATCTGGAAAACGCACGGATCCAGCTGTCTGCCCACAGTGTTCGTTCCACGACAGCTCAACGTGCCGTAGTCGCGCTCGCTCTGAGGCTTATAGGTCAGCTCACTGGTACTGCCGTTTGCTGTACCTAAAGAAAATAGAAATTAGGGATATTTAAAAACTTATTATAGTTGTCAAAGGCTTGCATCGGCACTAACTGTTCTACCTTATATAACCTTAAGCATACATACATAACATATATAATCAGCCTTTTTAATGTTCCCACTGCTGGGAATCAGCCTTCCTCTCTAGGAGAGGGAATGAGTCGTAATCCACCACGCGGGCCCAGTGTGGGTTGGTGAATGTCACATGTCTTCGAATTTTTGGTTTTAGGGCATGCTGATTTCCTTACGATATAGTCTGTTTCCCTTCACCGTTTTGACAGCAGTGGTGTTGAAATAAATTACACAAAGTAATGCGCCTGGCTGGGTTTGAACCCGCGATCACACAACTCGTAACAACTCACAACTCGTAAACTGAGCATAAGCATAAACAGTCTTATTGATCCCACTGCTAAGACTCAGGCCTCCTCTCCAAAGGCCTGGTCACGTCTGAGTCAGAGGCGTGCAGTGCGGCGAGCGGGGCGGCATCGAGCGAGCGTTTTCGCTTTGAGCGGCGTCTCGTTGCATGTTTCAAACATTTTCATTCTTTTGATCTTACCGCTCGCCACCCCGCGCTCAGCTACCGCTCTCAGCGGTAAGGTCGTAAACGAGCCGTAAGAGAGGGAACTGTCTTATCGCAATTTGTGGTAATTAAAATATCAATAAGTAATTTCAATAGCTGAATGATTTTAGATTTAATCTGGAACCCCAGTAGTTTTATCCTAGTAGCACATTTTTAGAGATACCTAATTTTTGTTCAGATAAACAAAGCCGCCGGCAAAAGCTAGTGAGAGTATAATAAGCTCAACATGTCGCGGTAAATATATTAGCCAGTCAGCAAGGTATTAGCAGGACTGATTGCCCGGGGCGCGGCGGACTGGCGTTTAAGTATCGCCAATGCGCAACTCGTAGAGACTACGTCATTTGAATTCAGTATGTTTTTGTGTACATAATAGATCCCACTAAAAACATAACTGTTAAAAGGGGGCCAAGTTCCTATCGTCTAATTGTTCGCCTAAAAAGGGTTGAAATCCAATCCAATGCCAAGTTTAGATGCACTTTAAAATCGATCATAATCATCTTCATCAACAGCCTGATCATCGTTAAATTTGAACTTGGCAGGTTTTCATGCTACACGTAACACTTGATTAATAGTATAATTAAATTTATTATTTATATAATTAAATTAACCTGCCAAGTTCAAATATTTTATCTCTGTACTTGCAATAGGCACTGAGCTACAGGGGGGTCAAAAGTGGGTCGAAACGGTTCGTGTAAGTAGTGCACGGCATGCGCGCGGCCTGTTGCTGGAACTTGGGCTGCGCACGGCCGTGCGCTTAGATAATAAAACGTAGATTTAAGAGAAGCTTTAGAGGAGTCTTTGGTCAACAGGGCCCGCGGGATCACTCAACCCAGTTCCATTTTGAATAGGTCGACTGAGGTATTTTTGTTTTTAGGTGGAAAATCATCCAATGACATCTCCCGCTCTTGGGCGGAACAAGAGGGTGTATTAGACTTTTACTGACTAAAATCTAGCTACTAGTTCTTTCCGTTGCCTTTCATTCCAGGACCGGGAATTCCTTTCAGAAATGAACCCATAGCCCCAGTAGGCTTCGACCCTGCTGGGTCCCTACGGTTTGCTGACATCTTCTTGCGGCGCGCGTGGATGCAAGATTTTATAGTTTTTAGTTCCTATATGACGTCAAAAGTTTCAAATTAGTTAGTTTAAAAATATACGGGCCTTATTACCAATTAAAATAACCATACCATTAGAAAAAGCTTTAGTATTACATGGTTCCCGAGACTGACTGACACACTGACGTAATTTTAAGGTCAGGTTCTACTCATTTTGAACTTTTTTGAACTTCTGGAAATCCATCAATATAAAAGTGAACACCATAAAAAAATATTTTATTAAAATTGACTAATTGCCAGGCAAAAAACAAAACAAGATGTAAATTAGTGGGCTCGATAAAAAATCGCGAATCCGATTCTAACTTACGATTTCAAACGTATATGTCTACGAGATCACGGAAATATTTGAATGTTACAAAAAATAATAAAGAAAAACAAAAATCTTTAATAGTTATTGTTTTTTTTTTTTTATAAAAATAAACCCGCTGTTACGGGGCGCCAAATAGAACCGGACGGAGTTCATACAAAATACTCTGACTACAACAGGCTTTTAAAATATATATTTTTTATTACAATCCAACATTTAGCGTCTCTTATGAGTTTAGTCCAAGAAGCCGTGTTGAGATTAGTTTAGTAAAACTGGCTTAAAACAATGAGTCTTGTTTCAACTGCTAATTAAGTTTTGTGTTAATTTGTTTGGAGTCAAAGGTAAAGTTATGTCCTGAGATAGATCATTGTATTACTAACTGTAGGTATAGTTATCGGCACGAATATTGAGCGCTCGGCGTCAGAGTGGGGATCGCTTTGCGCATTCCATATATTGGCGAGCTAATCGTCGTCGTTGTTAGACGCATGCAGCAAGCGCAGGGAACGAATCAAGCGTGACGTCTGTGGCACGATGGCGCGTCGAGCCAATCACTGACATTCCCCGCCCCCGCGTCTCATGTCGCACCACTAAAGAGACCGAATATTTTACTTCTGCGCAACTAGAAGCCAGCGTTCAATATTCGTGGCGATAACTATACCTACCTCCCTAGCCAAATTACAACCGTTTCGCTTGCGCCGAACGCTTCGAGTTTACCTTACCGCCAATTCTTTTGTTCTGACCACGTGACTGATCGTTAAGACGACGTCATTCCCGTACATTTAAAGCTTTCTACAAGCGTTAACTATTGCAGATTAGCAACTTGGCTAGGGGTACTAGACTTCATTCGAAACAAGATAGGCCATTTACAAACCTTTTTACTGCCCCTTTAAAACACGCTTGCTGAGCGACTCTTCATGGTCTTTCAGTCAGGGCGTATGAGGTCTTTTAGAGGCAGAGTTGAACTTCTTTGCAGTGCGTATGAGTCCTTTCCGGCCTCACAAAATTGTGTTTCAAAACACCGCCGCTACGCTTTGTGAGAGCAACAAATTTAAAAAAATTGTAATGCTGTAGCTGTTATACCCATAGAAATGTTAACATTGCTGTGGGGGTCAGCAATGTTAACATTTGTATGGGCACAGAGTGAAAGAAAGCTATTATGACTACTGCACTTACGAGAAGTTACGCATGTGGCTTGTTCGACCTCATAACGCCGTGTGTTAACCGATTTTGACTTTTATTGCGTTGCTGGCATGACAAATGGCAACTGCAGTAAATAAATGGTATTGTAACTTCTTTGCTTCTAATCATCCTTCCGTATACGGAATAGGAGTCAAAATCGATTGAACTGACAGTAAAAAGGTTTGTTTTAATGTTTAGGTAATCTTATTTTAAATGGAGTATAGTAGGGTCCCGCGCAATAAATTTCAGGATGAAAAGTAAGTCCCATGTGAAAATCCAGATCGCTAGAATATTTAGTTCAAAGGCTCAGGTGGTTGTATTTTCAATCCCAATTGAATACACAAACCACAATTTATGTTGATTAATAATAAGTTGCATACCATTATACCATATATTATATATATATATATATCTAAATGTATGTAAAAGTAGAAAACAAAAAATACTCTATCGCATTAGGTCACCCTGTAATGATAGTTGTATGTTGGAAATAAATAAATAAATACAAATTATTACCGATATTTCAACAATTAAAATCAAAAATTAATTATTAAATTGTTGTTTTATTAAAATTCATTATTTTTGTTCCGTTACTGTTTTTTTTTTATGTGGGAAATTTTCAAATGACTTCACCCATTCTAGGGTTTTTTTTTATGGTGGGAAAAATCATCCAATGACAACCCCCACTCTTGGGCGGAGCGGGAGATAGTGTCAGACTCTTACTGATTAAAAAACCCACCCAATTCCTTCTAGCCGAAAGCTTCCTTCATACCGGGGCTCGAGCTGTCTTTCGAAACTAACCCTGGCCCCAGTAGGCTTCGACCCATCTGGGCCCCTGCTGTTGCTGACAACTCCTTGAGGCGCGCGGGGACAGTGCGCGCCGTCGACGAGTTGGGCTTGGTCCGGACAGTTACCGGACGGACGGACAGCGAGCTACCCATTGCTCACTGTCCGCAAGTCCGCGCCTACAGTGGCTGGAAATCGGGATCGGAATCCCGGCGGCGGCGGCGAGAACGCCGTTGTCTGATGCGGTCGGCCTCCTCCTTAGCGAGCATTACTGCTTCGCAGAAGTCGGCGACCGCCTGCCACTCCTCCTCGCTCCGGACTATGGCTTCAACCAAGGCCCGTCGCGAGAGGTCTCCGCCGCCGATCGCCCCCACGAGGGCACGGCGATGCTCCGCCTAAGCAGGGCACACCTCGACTATGTGCTCCACCGTGTCATCCGGGCGTTCCGCACAGTAGCGACGCCCGGGCGTCTCTTCCGCTCGAATCCGGAACAGGTACCTCCCGAACGTGCCATGTCCGGTGAGGACCTGCGTCATGCGGAAGGCAAGGACGCCGTGAGGTCTTTCCAGCCACGCCTCAAAGAGGGGACTTACCGCCATAATTGTGGCGTGCCCAGCACTGGGTTGCGATAGTCGCTGACGCCATTTCGATCCCGCCGGAGCTCTGTCCACCATGCTGTGACCTGTTGCGGCAGCAGACTTTCACCCCGGCGTTGCATCTCCATGCGCATATCGTGCATAACCATTCTAGGGTGTAACGAGAGTTTGTAAGATTTTCACTGATTAATTCCCATCAGTCAGTTAAAGTCTGACACTCTTTTTACTCCACCCAGAGCGGAAGAAGTTACATGATAGTTTTCCACCTTCGAAATAGGTGTGTTATAAGTTTGACTTCTTTGTCATTCTGTGATTAAACCTGTATCTAGTTCTTCTTTATCCTCTCCTGTTCCCAATATTTGGTGTCGTGTCTTCTCGCCATTTGGCGCTAGAATATTCTGTTATAAGTTGCCGGCTCTGGTATTAGGCTAATTTCAGGTTGCTCTCGATTTTGGAGCACCAGGTCAATGGCGGGCGACCTCTGCCTTACCTGTATTTCTATAAGAAAGTGTGGTGGATACCAGGTGCATGGTACGATTTAATCTATCATCATCATTTCTGCCAAAAATCGTCCACCGTTGGCATTGGGCCACCCCCAAGTATCGCAGAGTCTGTGAGAGATATTGTGAGAGGTTTTCAAATCTGCATCTTCCGGTTTAATAACGGTTTTATACTAAAAAAAAATAAAAGAGATTAGAAAGGAAATACTTTCCAATTTGTACTACAACGAGTGTCACCGCTTGTCTCCCACCCTTTAACTTTACTACAGGCAGGCAATAAACCAATACGACCGCGCATTAGGCAACTAACAGCACACGCACACTTAGATCGCAGCTTTGCTATTGGTTGTGCCAATTATGGGCATAATCATATTTTGAAGCCCCACCCACAAGGTCATTCTAACCTTTTTCATCTTTTCTGTGGTTTTATAATTCAAAGTAAACTTACCGAACTTCAGTGGTGACACGTCAAGACTCTCGCCGCTGTTATTGAACTGCCAGAAGAAGGTGACTTCTGGTGGATTGGCTGTCACCGAGCAGCGCACGCGCAACGACTCGTCCAGTTGCGCGCCCAGTACTTGAGGGGACGGGTGTGCGCATACTGGTGCATCTGTGCGAAAAAAGATTTTTTGTTTTATTATTATTTAGTTTGCGCGTCTGATGGTTAGCGATGATGTGGTCGATGATGGGAGACGCTTGTCTAAAAGTAACCTATTCTCTCCTGACTTAACGACCCCTAGGTTGTAGCCATTTGAAAACACAGACTTGGAAGGGAATTCTACTCCTGAGCTGTACGGACAATAAATGTGGTCGCAAACGTTTTGTGCATATGAGTGGGGAGTCCACCATATACGTATAGTTACTAGGTTTAGCCAGCAGCTTTGCCTGCGCGAAAGTAGAAAATGATACTATGAGAGAATTAGCTTAATTAGCTCCTAGAGTAAAAAGTATTATATGTACTATTCCAAGACTTGGTTTACCCATGCGCCTAATTTCATCCAAATCTCGTCAGCAGTTTCAGTATGAAGGAGGACTATAATAGACACATACACAGAAATTTTTGCCTTAGTAATGTAAGTTGTGTATGATTACTTATTAACTATATTTTATTTGCTTAGTGCGTTTGCTTGGTTATGTGATAGTTGTGAAATAAACTTATGAAAAGTGTAATAATTTACTTTAATTTTTTAATGACAACAGTCTATTCGTCTTGTACATATTTTATACGTATAGCTACATATGCTGTTGCTTATTAACTAAGCAATTAGTAAACTTCTGATGAACAATAAACAAAGTAGTCAAGTACTAAGTAGGTGAAGATTAATTGAATCCGCCGCTGAAGCAGTAACCACTTAACCTATTAATTGATACGTAGCCAATCAACACCGCCATTACCAACATTACTTACAATACATGTTCGTATCAAACCACTTAGCACTGCAGTATTTCCATAAGAATTTCCAGTAGCAAAACATTAGCAGAAACGTTTCTCGGGAAACATATTTCAAATTCTTGCCATTGTAATTCAACACTAAACAATCCGGATCGTAATATTCAACAAAGATTCTCTCTCTAAGCAAGAATGCTATAATTAACAAAGAGTTAAAAGAGACCCGAATACAGTTCGTTAAATCATAACAGAAGTTAGACGATATATAAATTTTATCGCCCAACTGTTTCCCTCCATAGCAGGCGCAGTCAACGGCTGTGATTCATTTAGATGTCTACTTGCAAAACTGCGCTCCCGAGCTGCCTTAGATTTTCATTAAACTCTCAAATATTTGCTCGCGTTAAGCAGCCCTACCTCGGTAGGATTACTGTAGCGGGAATATGAAAATATGTATGTGGATTAATGTAACACCGGCGCCAGCGATCGTGTACCGCGTGCGAATAACAACATACATTTTCTTCGCCTTAGATTTGTGACGGTAAGGATCAATAAAATGGAAACAAACTGTCGGCAGCGAGTGGTGCAAAAGTATAACAGCGGTGCGGTAACAAATAGCTGGGGAAGGCTGGTACGTTTGTCGCAGACCGGCCGCCTGCCGCC
This sequence comes from Mythimna ferrago, assembly GCA_910589285.2. NCBI lineage: Eukaryota > Metazoa > Arthropoda > Insecta > Lepidoptera > Noctuidae > Mythimna > Mythimna ferrago. Next base: position 14,848,782 of record OU342692.1, on the reverse strand, counting down.
CGCGGTGACGGAGGAGACGTAAATCTTCGCGAGCAGTTCCCTATATGATTGATGGCCACGCGGTGACTCCGCCTGTCGAAATGTACCTTCACCACTATTCCCTAATACAACTTAGGTTGTTTGTAGACGCATTGATCAGTGTTGCTCGCAAATTAATCCCTCCGGATAATAGTTAGCACTCGCTTAATGATCGATAGTGCTCATACTTTTGGATAACAAGACTTTTTCATTTAGAAGATAGTTGGAGATAGTTAGAGTAATAATCGGAATATTATGCCCCTTCTGTATCCGTGTTTTCTGGCCTATTGCCAGAATGTTCTGGTGAAGCAGCTGATTGCAGGCTCATTAGCAAGCGCTCGAACGATTCTTTCATCCATAAAACGGGGTGTTTCTGGTTTTATGTGGAGATACAATTTCCCGACTCCGATGTACGTGTATAAATAGCTAAATGAATAAAAATAACACCTCGGCTGAATGCTGGTAATTTGCGATCGTGCGCGTCTGTGCATATAACACGTTTGTAGGGTTTGTACGGTTTCATAATGTAATTAGTGCCTATTCATGAATACTACACGATTTTATTTTGCTTGATACAGCTTGTGTTCGTATAAAAATTGGCCATATAGTGTAAATATAAGAACTCATTATCCTGGCATTATTCTGGTTCGCGAGTACATTACATACATCACAGCGGGCAAAAAGACAGATGTAGCGTTCCTAAGCTCCTTTATTGTAATTTATTGCTCGTGTTTATCAGTAAATGGAATTATTCTATATTCAATACATTGTGCTGTGGCACTCCGTTGACTGTAACAAATCTTTGTTAAGATCTTTCTGAGAATGATTGATACAGGAGTCAGCAGAGGACGAGAAGCCTCCGGTGAAATGAATCGTAATTTATTAGCACTTTGTTTATAATGGGGAACAAAGGACTCGTGGATTCCGGCCGGAAGTTATCTACGTAACAATTACTTATTGGTGTGCTTTACTTTAAAGGCCAGTCTATTTTTTCGTCGTTTGGCGACCTTATTTTCGGAGAGTTATTTATAGACTGTGATTTACTTTTTGACGGTCGATGTGTCAGTTGGAAAGAATATTGTTGAACATTTTCTTTTTCCCTTCATTCGATAAGTATTTATTTACGTCATATTTTAAAACAGTTCCGTTGAGTTTATGATATCAGCCGGAGGAATTCTTACCGTAACAATATGCTACTTTTGATTATTATATTTTATGCTTTATTAGCTTTTGCCGGCGGAATTACCCACGTGGAACTCAAGAGTGAATACTTATAGAATGTTAGTAACAATTTAGTTTTTTAATTTAACAGATTATTAAATGTACATTAAAACTTTTTGTTTACAAATGTGAGAATATTTGCTAATCGATCACGTCTTAAATCCTGAAAGGATTTGTCTGAGGTATACCTATAATAGTTTAACCATGAAAGCGTAACAAACAAAGTCACTATCAGTTATAATATTATAGTTTTTAATTTTGGATAGTATGGATGTTACTCAAAAAGTATGTTACGACTTTATGCGTAAGTCTTTGGTGCATAGTGTTCCACGCGCCTCAAGAAAATGTCAGCGAACAGTAGTTTCTGAAAAAAAAATTCAACCCTGGGACGAAGACAAAGGAGGAACAAGAATGGGTTTTTAGTCAGTAAAAGTCTGACACGCCCTCACGCTCCACCCAAGAGCGGAGGATCATTGGATGATTTTCCCAACCAAAAAAAAAAGGCATAGGACGTATTGCTATCTTCCAGTGATCCATTTTCGACTTCTAAGCGGGCGGCACCGCTACCAAAACCTAACCAATACAGTACAGTCTACGAAACTTTAACTGGTTACTAGTGCAAACCTCATACAAGTCGGCAAAGTTACTAATTGCGACCGTGGCGTCGTGTAATATTCTACGTTTGTGTATGTTCACGTGTATGTAGGTACCTATACGTGGCAGTTGATTGGCTAGTGAACCACATATCTAGGAGGCTAGACTTATGAGTGGTGGCACGTAATCCATAAGTAATTGACGCAGTTGTTGGCGTTTGAGTACGTTTGGTGTGTCTTGATGTTTATAGCTCGGCGTTCGTCCTGTAGATTATAAAATTTATTTGAAATTGATATTCAGCTGACGTGTTTTTGATTTTCCAACCTAACAAAAAAAGGTACTACCTAAAAGAATTCTGAAAAAATGATCTGAAATGTTACTTTACTGGCTATTTTAATGCGTAAGTGTCGCGCTGCGCGGCGCGGCAACGCCAGCGCGCGCGTTTTTTATCTCTACGCGTAACTTTAGTGAGAGGGATGCGTGCGCGCGCGGTATGGAGAGCCGTTTGAGCAAGGTCAACGGGATAGTGTAGCGTCTTAAGTTTGACTACCAACAGCCATAATTTATCATGCCGTTAATGGTATTGTCACATATTCGTTCGGTGCTCGGGATTTTTCTGCTTAGGTTTATTTTTGCTCGCCATCCGCAAGCCCGTACCTACAGTGGCCGGAAATCGGGATCGGGTTCCCGGCAGCTGGGGTGTGTGAGCCGCTCCCTCGCGCGTGCACGTACGGCCTCATCTTTTGCCAGCACTACTGCTTCGTAGAAGGAGGCGACTGCCTGCCACTCCTTCTCGCTTCAGATCATGGCCTGTACCAAGGTTTGGTGCGAGAGATCGTTGCTGCCGATCGCCTCCACGAGGATTCGGCCAAGGTTGGATATGCAAGTCACATGAGGGCGTATAGCAGAGCAGCGTATTTGAGTTCACAACCACTGTGTGGAGCCAAGAAATGCGGTTGCTATGGCCGAAATCAGCTACATGGCATCATGTTACTTAGAATTAATGCGGTGACGTCATAATGACATTTTTTTTATAATTTTTGTACACACAAACTTACAAAATAAGATACATTATTATAAGAATTGTACAAAGGTACTATAAGTATTTACACCAACTACCACGATAATGTACTCGTATAATATGAGGTTGTGTCTACTTACACTGTATACTAAGATGCGTGGACTGGCTGGCCGTCTCTCCAAGCGCGTTGGTTGCTCTGCAGGAGTAGTCACCTCCGTGGTCCCTCGTCACCTTCTGCAGCACCAGAGATTTGGTGCTCACGATGATGCCCGACACCACATTGTGGAGCACAGGCTTATCCTGGACAAAGAATAACAATCACTTGTAACTGAAAATGAGGATGTCGTAAATTTTCAGAATAGAACATAGTTATTGTCACGTTAAAAAGCCCCAACGCAATATCTGGATGAAATAAACCAATTGTGTGTATAGCGACACATTTAGTTTCTACACGGATGGGAAAAAAAAACTTGCGTAAGTATACGTTTTATTACACGTGTTAGTGAACAGTGGTAGCCCAGAAATAACGCAGAGTCGTTACTACAAATTGCAGGTCGCGGGTTTGAACCCAGCTAGGTAAAAACTTTGTTTAATTTATTACATCACCACTGCTCCCAAAACGGTGATTGAAACCGCCGTGTCCTAGAATAAAAAAATCGAAGATATGTGCCATCCAATCTGGGCTCGCATGGTGGATTACTGCCCATTCCCTCTGCATCTCTTCATTGCCTGAGTCCCAGCAGCGGGGACGTTAAAAGGCTGATTAAGCTATTTAGTATGCTATGTTTACGTTTTGAAACAACTGTATCGTGATCGTGATCATCTAGGCAGTCATGAGCAGTGTGCTTCAGAATGCTCTATGAACATATAGGTAACATTGACCCTAACCCGGAAATATGTGAATAGTACCCAAATCGCATCATGTCGAAAACTGTAGGTAAAAAAAAATAATAAAACGTAGATTTTGAGATAGATGCTATCGGTGTGGGCGCCGTCGCTGAAAACACAACCGGCGGCCATGCTGAACGCCTGCCAGAGGGTCATGGCATGAGGGCACGGTCTCCCGCAAAGCGGCGAGACTTCTGGCTGGCCTACCACCGTGGGATCTGGAGGCAATAGTCCTTGCACACATACACGATATGCGCGTAGAGATGCAACGTCGGGGTGAAAGTCCGCTGCCGCGACAGGTCACGACATGGCGGACAGAGCTCCGACGGGATCTCATGGTGAAATGGCGTCAACGACTATCGCAACCCAGTGCTGGGCACGCCACAATCATGGCGGTAAGTCCCCTCTTTGAGGCGTGGCTGGAAAGACCTCACGGCGTCCTTACCTTCCGTATGACGCAGGTCCTCACCGGACATGGTTCGTTCGGGAGGTTCCTGCACCGGATTCGTGCGAAAGTGACGCCCGGGTGTCGCCACTGTGCGGAATGCCCGGAGGACACGGTGGAGCACACAGTCGAGGTGTGCCCTGCTTGGGCGGAGCATCGCCGTGCCCTCGAGAGGGCGATCGGCGGCGGAGACCTCTCGCTCCGGGCCTTGGTTGAGGCTATGCTCCAGAGCGAGGAGGAGTGGCAGGCGGTCGCCGACTTCTGCGAAGCAGTAATGCTCGCAAAGGAGAAGGCCGAACGCATCTGGCAACGGCGTTCTCGCCGCCGCCGCCGCCGCCGGGATTCTGATCCCGATTTCCGGCCACCGTAGGCGTGGGCTTGCGGACAGTGAGCAATGGGTAGCTCGTTGTGCGGCCGTCCGGTAACCGTCCGGACCAAGCCTAAGTCGTTGACGGCGCGCACTGTTCCCGCGCCTCAAGGAGTTGTCAGCAACAGCAGGGACCCAGCCGGGTCGAAGCCTACTGGGGCCAGGGTTATCCGAAAGGGCGCTCGAGCCCCGGTATGAAGGCTAGAAGGAACGGGGTGGGTCTTTTAGTCAGTAAGAGTCTGACACTATCTCCCGCTCCGCCCAAGAGCGGGGGATGTCATTGGATGATTTTTTCCCACCATAAAAAAAAAATAAAAAATAGATGCTATTGGTTTTTTGGTAATAGTAAGATCATCTCCATTTGTTTGATAAAATACCACGAAAACCTAATGAATAAATTATTGAGTGCAATGAAAATAGTAATAAATGCTGTACTAAAACAATGTAAACATGTTATTTATTTACAAAATAAAAAACTTATTTAGAAATATTTGCCTCATGTAAAACTACCAAAGTCAAATAAATCGAATGCTAATTTAAATAGAATAGCGAACCAAATATAAACAAGCATGGCTATATATATATCGATAAGTCAATGTAATTTATACAAACAACGTTTGAACACTATTTTCTAATAAATGTTGTCGCACTAAACGTTACTCGAGTCGGGATAATAAAAAAGTTCCAGTTCTAGACTTTTTTATTATCGATAAGCTAGCGTTTGACCACTGTTTCACCAATGGTAAGCGATGAAGTGGCTGGTGTTTTTTTTTTGAGGTGGGATATCATTAAATGACTTCTCCTGCTCTAGGTTGGAGCAATAGAGCGTGTCAGAATTTTACTAACGTGACAAGATTGGATACAGAATCCTTTATATAAATAATATATATTTGATATTTTTTAAAATAATTATTCTGTATTTTTTTTTGAAAAATCTTGATTGCGTCACTATTAGTGCGTGTTTGTGTGTGAGTGCATAGATGTAATACCAATGCACTACCTATGAAGTGCGCCGAATCCCATATCATTTGCCTACAATTAGGGTCACTAAATCCTCAAAAAATATTACCTTTTTTGCATTTGAGTAGAACAGTGCTTGAATTATTTTTTTTTTTTTTTTTTTTTTAATTGAGATAAACTAGTGCTTGACTGCGATCCCACCTGATGGTAAGTAGCGATGCAATCTTTGATGGTGAGGCGCACTAGTTTATTAAGAGCCTATTCACTCTAGCCTTGAAGACACCCAAATTATAATCGGACGGGAAGACCGCAGCAGGCAGACTGTTCCAGTCCTTCGACGTACGCGGTATAAACGACGAGGCGAAACGCTTAGTCCGGACCGTAGAGGTTTCAACAACGTAAGGGTGAATATTCGCCGTACGTCGGGTTGTCCGATGGTAGAATTGCGATGGCGGAATCAAGTCATGCAATTCCTGCGCACACTCTCCAAAATGCATCCTGTAAAACACCGAAAGGCTGGCTACCCTACGCCTATGCTCAAGGCTTTGAAGGTTGGACTTAACCAAATCTGGATCACCAATTAGCCTCTTTGCACGCCTTTCCACCGAGTCCAAAGCTGCCAGGTGGCATTTTGCAGCACCAGCCCATATGTGACTGCAGTACTCCACACACGAACGGACCTGTGCTTTGTATAACATTAAAAGCTGTCCCGGTGTGAAGTACCGCCGGACCTTTGCAAGAACGCCCAGCTTCCTAGCAGCTACCTTGGCTTTGGACTCAATGAACCGCCCAAAGTTAAGGTCTGAGGGAATTTCAACCCCCAAAAGCTGAAGGCGGTCGGTGTACTCCAGGGATAAATTCCGAAAAGTAGGAACCAAGGTGCACGGGCTCCTTTTGGCAGTGAAAAGACACGCTTGTGTTTTGGCGGCGTTGAATCCCACTAGATTGGCTTCACCCCACTTGGAGACTGCCTGTAGTGAGATATTCGTTCGCTCTACCATAGCCTCTCTTTCGGACCGGATTAGCTCCTTACTAGCCCGAACACTGGGCAGGTATCTCTCTACAACTGTGCTATCATCTGCATACCCATAGATACCGGGCACCAGCAGATCGTTGATATGCAACAGGAAGAGAGTTGCAGAGAGAACAGACCCCTGAGGAACTCCGGCATTAATCGTCATGGGCTCTGATGAGCATCCGTCGACAACAACTCGGAGAGACCGTTCACTCAGGAAGTCTTTTACCCAGTTAATCAGACCAGGGGAAATGCCGTACGCTGGAAGCTTACTCAATAGGCTAGCGTGCCATACCCTGTCGAAGGCTTTCGAGACGTCTAAGGAAACGGCAATCGCTTCCCCATTCTTCTCGAGGGCCTCGCCCCACAAGTGGGTGGCATAAACCAGTAGGTCCCCAGTAGACCGCTTGCGGCGAAACCCGTACTGTCGGTCACTGAGGAGATCGTTACCTTCCAGGTATGCCATGAGGCGCGAGTTCAATACACGCTCCATAATCTTGCAGAGTATGGAGGTTACCGAAATCGGCCGATAGTTGGCAGGATCGGCACGACTGCCCTTTTTGGGCACGGGTTGCACGTTGGCAAGCTTCCAGGACTTGGGCACTATACCAGTCCTAAATGAGAGGCGATACAAGCGCGTCAATACAGGAGACAACTCGGGCGCACAAGCCCAATTATGATTGTGACTTAATTTTTTAATTAGGTTGTATAAGGGTCTGCACTATTCTTATGCACACTCGCTTACGGTGAAGGAAATCATCGTAAAGAAATTTACATGTCTTAAAACTAAAGATTAGAAGACATGTGACAAGCAACTAACCCACACCGGTATGAAGGCTTGAAGGAACGGGATGGGTTTTTTAGTCAGTAAGAGTCTGACATTATCTCCCGCTTCGCCCAAGAGCGGGGGTTGTCATAGGATGATTTTTCCCACCGGAAAAAAAAAAGGCCTGCATGGTGGATTACGACCCATTCCCGCTCCTAGAGCGTAGGCCCGAGTCCTAGCAGTGGGAACATTAAAAATATTACGCTTAGATATTAAAACTGTAACACTAACGTTAACGTTTTTTTTAGTATGTTTTAGTGTATACAATATTGTTGTTTCGCTGATAATATATATACAAGGTGCAGTTTTAAAACTGCACAATATTTCAGGAGGTTGTAATAAAACTCATAAATAATCATGTAAAAATACGAAACCTGGTCAATAATCAGTAATACTTGTTATTTAATTTTTTAATTACACTAAACTAAATCGATTGATCGATGGCCGCGGGGGCGTGGCTAGGGTGTGGCGTGCGGGATGATGATTGGATGATACATTATTTATGAAACTATCGTTGCGAGTTAGTGTGTGTGAAAACGCCCTTTATTGTTCCGTGTTTGTGTGTGTGAAAAAAAGCGCGGTTATAAAAAAAAAAAAATTACCTACTTATTTTATTATTGATTCGGGTCGAGAATCACTAACATAATTAAGTACTATCACTTGCAAAAGTCCATAAGAATTCTTAAAACTTATTCGTTTGACGTTTAGTTTGACTTACGACCTTTTATTTTCAAGTTTCGCCAACAAATGATTGAAATTCACAATTTCATCAACTTATCATAAGTCAAGATGGCCCAGTGGTATAGGCACACAGATTGAAGCGCAAATCAGTGTGCCGCAAGTTCAAATCCCACGCAATTATTGACTTTTTGTAAGTTCTTACCCGATTGGAAGTTATGTATTTGCATTACATATATATTAAATTATTCTTTAACTTGTTCACACATTTCTTAGAGTTAGAAAGGTAGATCACAAAAAAACTAAATAAAGAATTAGATTTCTGCGAGGTAGACATGAGTTTTAACTTAACCGAAATGAACTGTCGTTTGGTTGTAGTTGTTGGTTAGTGACGTGAGGTTGACAGTATTGTAATATTCGCAAAATGCAGGCTAATATTAGTATTGAAGTGAGGGCGACTATCATTGGGCTGCATAAAAGTGGTCTTAATAAAACACAAATATCTGAAGAAACCGGACTGAATGTGAGTATAATAGCTATTAATGAATTGTAACTTTATTACAAATTAATCTTCTAATTAAAACGTATGCCATTTATGAATCCATTCATCGTATCTTTATGAGGTTTAAAAGAGAAATACGTAAATCGTTGGGTTTATTGGATTGGTTATTGGATTAATAAATGCAGTTTTATTTTAAAATTATATTCAATAATTATGATTATTAACATTTTATATAATGAAAATGAAGTGAAGTAGGTATAGCTGCCTAATATATATTTTTTTTTATTTTAGAAAAATACTGTAAATCTTTGGCTAAAAAGATATGAGGAAGAAGGTAGCCTTGCTAGTCGAAAGAGAAGTGGGAGACCGAAGCTTATTAGCGAGGCGCAGCGACGACATATGGTGGACGTATACGAAACGAATGGTTTCGCACCAACGAGACATTTTGCGGAATTATATGACACCTCGATGGATACTGTTCGCCGTGCACTTCACGCTGAAGGCGTGCATCACAGAAAACCTGCTAAAAAGCCGTACTTGACAGAGAGGCACAAACAAGAACGATTACGTTTCGCACTAAATATTTAATGTTAACTAAACTAAATGGCCTACCATTTTATTTTAACATATCTGTGATTATTCGTTAACAAACACTGTATTATATTGTGTTTACTTTCGTTTAAAACAGCTATATCTTTTAACTTATGCCATCGCCTCATCTTAAGAATGCAGTGAACTCGCTATCAATTTTGTTGACAATAATCATGAGTCTATTTCGTTTTTTATTCTTCTACCCGCACTGTTTTAACATAATACTATAGTTCAATTTATTTTTCTCATCTAATTGACGATTATCTTGTGAGAACTAAAGTTCTTTTAACAGAAATTGAGGTTTGGTTTCAATCTTCTTTTCGTCAAGAAAATGAACAATTAAGCTATGACCTCAATACATTCATTGTGACGTTACACAAAAATAAAATGTTTACAAAGTCCAAATCATATATCACTTTTCAATAAATAACTGGATATAAACAATTACCTATATTTTATTTTATTAAAATTTGAATATCCGTTCATTGTTACGTTATTCATATTATGAATGGTCTAAGTGGGTATACTTCCAACTAACAATCTTAGGCGTAACATAGATAACGGTTACAAGATAACTTTTTGTCTAGGTAACATTTCGACGTCACAATTCTCATAAATGTTTAATTTGTAAATATAAAGAATAAACATTTTTATTAAACACGTCTTTTTATTTCCACTTTATAACATCGAAAAGATGTAACAACTAAATAATTGCAAATTACGAATGTGATTCTTCTTGTGGTTAATAGATCACATTCGTAATTTGCAACTATTTAGTGCAAAAAATGCAATAGTATTTTTCATAGAAATATAAAAAAACAACTATATCAATATAGATTGGGAATTTTCAAAGTAAGAAATAACTGCAACGGACCGACCATGATTTGAACTCGGGTTACGTGATTTGCGAATCCAACACTTAGTTCACACGGCTACCAGCACATGACGTATTTGCGCGAATTTTGCTATGGTAAGAACAGAAAAATAATAATGTTTTTAAGCTCAGTGCGACGACAGTTCCTTAGTGTGTGTTATCTGTGGAATGTGGATACTCATACATGCGCACACATACGCACGGAAGTATCGCCGCTCGCTCGGTTCGTAGCAATGTAATCTTTAGCGTTCCTATGGACTTTTGCGGCCTTACTGTACCTCCTGAAATATTTTGCAGCTTCAAAACGACACCTTGTATATATAATTATATATATTGTATATACGTGCTGTATCCTCCTCCTCTTTGCTTATATATAAATTAATTTCTTGCAATGCATGAAATTGCAATTTTCGTTAATTGTAACGATTGTAGTTTATTGAAACTCAAAGTTCTGTTGACCTTATTCTACTCAAAGTTTCCACTTTAATTCCCCATTATAATGATATAACAAATCGATCTGTGACGCAACGCAACACACTAAAAGTTCGTGGGGACCTTTCATGTGGTTTGATAAAGGTCACGAACCCATGTTGTGATTACAGCGAACTTATTCAAATGTAATTTAGATTATACGGTGACGTCGTCCATTTTGTTTTAATATGTACCTACTTCATCAATGTTTCACGATTATACGTTTTTATAACACGTGCTAGTTCTTGGGGAATGATAAATCGTTTTGGGCACGTCAGTCTTTAATATAAATAAAGGTATGATGGGAATTTTGTTTTTTGTTTACCTACCTACCTTTTGTTCATGTATTATACTTATATATTAATACTAGCTTTTGCGAGGGACTTCGCTCACGTGATAGTAGATTTCTCCTTAAAATTCTAATCAATCCCAATGACATTTTTAATTGAAAAAGTATTTAACTCACTTTTTTCATTAAAACACACAATGTAAATAAAACTGGAAACTCATTTCAGATGTATATGTGACAAAAGGGAATAAATTATATTACTTTTTATTAAAAAAATATTTTATTTTAAATCGATATGTGCTTGACTGCGTCGCGAAGTAGTGATGCAATCGTTGATGGTGATGCGCACCAGTTTATTAAGAGGCTATTAATTGGGGTTGTCAGTGGGGTTGATCAGGTAGTGGATCCATATCATGGACACGTTTGTACGTAGATGTCTACTGTCTACTTACACTGTAGTCCAACTGCTTATCGAGTTGTTCGGGATACCAGCAAACAGTCGACTCTTTACGTCACCAGAAAGCTGGGTTTTTCTTTGACCAACGAATTGTGCCAAAGTTCTTGGCACTTTTCTCATCGACAGAAATATAGACGATTTTTTTATACCCAATGAATTCTTTTCATACGTGTTTGTATATACTGCTTTTTCTGTAAGTTAAGTTATTTATTAATTTACTTCTTTAGAACTATTTTATAATAATCCTGTATTCAATTATGAGCTATTTGAATTTCATTTTAGGATACGAGTATGTACTCATACCCCAAAATTAAGCTCCAATAGCCCAACGTATAAGTTTTTGGATTGGTTAGCGAGTTTAAACCTCGCTTGGTGCATTATGGACGTGAAAACACTACGTAGAACTTTCGTAAGCATGTTTGTGAAGTTTAATATGGAAATACTAATAATGTGTGACCTATAAATCCTAAAGTATTTAAAAAAATATTTAAACTGTTTTTTTTATGTGCGAGTTAGACTTGTGCATGAAGGGTTCGTATGTTGTATGGGAACCTCCTTAAATAATTATTTTACTCTGTTTTTAGGGTTTCGTAGCCAAATGGCAAAAAACGGAACCCTTATAGATTCATCATGTCTGTCTGTCTGTCTGTCCGTCCGTATGTCTCAGCCACTTTTTTCCGAAACTATAAGAGCTATACTGATGAAACTTAGTGAGTAGATGTATTCTGTAAACCGCATCAAGATTTTCATACAAAAATAGAAAAAAACAATAAATTTTGGGGGTGGGTACATAAGACTGTACCAAGTTGGGCACGCCACAATTATGGCGGTAAGTCCCCTCTTTGAGGCGTGGCTGGAAAGAACTCACGGCGGCCTTACCTTCCGCATAACGCAGGTTCTCACCGGACATAGCACGTTCGGGAGGTACCTGTTCCGGATTCAAGTGGAAGAGACGCCCGGGTGTCGCCACTGTGCGGAACGCCCGGAGGACACGGTGGAGCACACAGTTGAGGTGTGCCCTGCTTGGGCGGAGCATCGCCGTGCCCTCGTGGGGGCAATCGGCGGCGGAGACCTCTCGTGTCGAGCCTTGGTTGAGGCCATGGTCCGAAGTGCGGAGGAGTGGCAGGTGGTCGCCGACTTCTGCGAAGCAGTAATGCTCGCAAAGGAGGAGGCCGACCGCATCAGGCAACGGCGTTCTCGCCGCCGCCGTCAGGATTCTGATCCCCATTTCCGGCCACCATAGGCGCGGGCTTGCGGACAGTGAGCAATGGGTAGCTCGCTGTCCGGCCGTTCGGTAACTGTCCGGACCAAGCCCAAGTCGTCGACGGCGCGCCTCAAGAAGTTGTCAGCAACAGTAGGGACCTAGCCGGGTCGAAGCCTACTGAGGCCAAAGTTATCCGGAACTCGAGCCCCGGTATGAAGGCTAGAAGGAACGGAGTGAGTCTTTTAGTCAGTAAGAGTCTGACACTATCTCCCGCTCCGCCCAAGAGCGGGGGATGTCATTGGATGATTTTTTCCACCATAAAAAAAAGACTGTACCAAGTTCATTAGCGCAATTTTTTGCTAGCATTAACTTAGACGTTGCAAAAAAGCAAGCAAAAAGCAAACTCAGGTCAAAAGTGATCCTTTAATTCGAAGAGAACACCAACGGTTATTAGAAATCTTATCTATTATGCTCATTACGCTACTGGATTTTACTTAAATATAATTTTTTCAGAATCCCGTTTCTGTTATAAACTGAAAAATATTCAGTAAAATTAATCGATTTCAATGAAATGTGAATTTTTCAGGATCACGTTTTGTGATATAAACTGAAGAATGTTCAGTACAAACAAAACGCATATTACTGTTTCATTATTTATGTTATATATTTGTTTTCTAAACTGTGGCTGAAATTACCGTTTCTATTTATACTTGGAGTTTTCTTTATTGTAATTTTAGCTGCACCTTTTTTCGAATAAAACAAAAAAATATTTATTATCATGCTAATACAATTACGTTATGTTATGTTAAATATAGTAATACAGCAATGTAATCAATCTTTTAGCCTATAGCATAGTCGGCCATATAATTTTCCCACAGTTGGGACTCTCTAGAAGAGTAAATGGGCCGGAATCCATTATTACAATATATATTTAATACAATTAAAAGAGAACGAATAATTGAATCTGCAATGCTAAAACAAAAAAGGCAGATTGCTGTTCAAATGTACGAGTAATCGAATTTGCAACGGTAAAACAAAAAAAAAAGTCAGATTGCTGTTCTAATTTTTGGTTATTTATTTTAGGACACAGACCTATTTTTTTTTATAACGTTAAACGTGTGGAGCACGTTAAATTAAAAAAAAATTGTTTAATTTATCTAATTTACAAACGTAGATGAAGCCCTGAACCTTAACACTAGGATTAGAATCTTAGACTGGGCAGGGAACAGTCTCTTTCAATCTTTATCCAGAAAGTGGGTACAAATACAATAGTTTAGTTAATCTGTCTATGAAAGTCTGCTTAACATTTTTATTGTTAGTACTTGCTTTTGCCCGAAGCTTCGCTCCTCCTCTACCCTATTCCACCCTACTATACCTTACTCTACCCTATTCTACCCTACTATATCCTATTCTACCCTATTCTACCCCACTCTATCCTGCTCTAACCTACTCTACCCTACTCTACCTTACTCTACTCTACTATACCCTACTCTACCTTACTCTACCCTAATTTTCATTTTTTTTCCATAAGACCCTTCTTCTCACAATAACAAAAATAACAAAAAAAAAAAAGAATTAGCGAAATCGGTTGCGCTGTTCTCGAGATTTGCGCTTAGCAACACATTTAGCGATTCATTTTTATAATTTAGAAGATAAACTTACATAATAATATGTAATAAATACATTATTTATTAAAAAGAAAACATTGCACAAAAACGGATTTAATAGCTTTTAAAAATTAAAGATTTAATAATACATCGTTACCAATGACCTTATGAATCTTTAATCATAAATATCACTGTCTAAGGTTTTACGTCAATACTGAGGAGGGTGACGACGTAATCACGTAATCTATTGGGGTCCGAAATGAACAGATCTTCAAGTTGGGCCAGTAATTCATCAGCCGTGTCGTCAGCTCCGCGGTAATCTCATTCATCAGGACCCTTCTTTATTGTGTTAACAAGTATCTATAGCGGATCAATCAATTGTTAGTTTGTTATTGAGTTTACTTGCTGCAGTGATTTCACTTAGGCCCTGGCTGGTTTTTAGAATTTTATAATTATAGTTACTTACTCCCGGCGATAGTTTCTCTAGAATGAAGAAAATTATACCAAGGTAAGATAAAACATTTCCCGCGCGCCTCAAGGAGTTGTCAGCAACAGCAGGGAGCCAGCCGGGTCGAAGCCTACTGGGGCCAGGGTTATCCGAAAGGGAGCTCTAGCCCCGGTATGAAGGCTAGAAGGAACGGGGTGGGTCTTTTAGTCAGTAAGAGTCTGACACTATCTCCTGCTCCGGCCAAGAGCGGGGGATGTCATTGGATGATTTTTTCCCACCATAAAAAAAAGGTAAGATACAACATTAGTTTTGGTAGGTACATATATGCGAATCAAATAAACACGTGTCTAGTATTTGTGTAAAGAATTTAGGTACCAAATTTCATAACTGTATCATGAAAAATCACAAAGTTAAAGCTTATCTCAGCAAAAATACATAGTCACCGGGCCATCCAGGTGACTGAAGGGTAGTTTTGCACTTGAACTCAGCTGTTTGCTGGCGCCTATTATCCGCTATAACCTGCCGTGACCTCTGAATTGTACTAAGTGTCGTTGGTGTCCAACTTGTGACCTTTTTAAATATTTTTGGGAAAAATAATAACATTATGTAAAAATTATTGAAATAATGGATTTCAATTACTGATTCTGAACAAACTATATTTAGGTTTAACATAAACTAAAAATAATGTTGTACATAAAATTATATCTGGAATAAAAAGTATATAAGATATTGTCTATCCGTGTACTAAATTTGATCTAACATACGTACAAACTTTCGCATTTTTAATTTTATATTAGTGTGATAAAGTAAGCTACTGCATGCCATTCGAGCGGTGGGCTCATAAAACACAAAGTTGGTGTCCTGAAATCGCGGCATACGAGATAGCGTGACGAATTAGATGTCTTCTTTAGGAATTGGTAAGAAATTGCCCAGAGCCGAAAACAATGGAAGAAATAGGAGGGCACAGCTGGGTAAAGTCCTTAAAAAAAAAGGAATTCCTGGAATAAATTTAGTGAAAATCGTGTAAATTACAGAATTGCCGAATGCCAACAGAGTGTTCATGTGTTTTCTTTTTCTTCGCATTGCCTCATTATCAAGAAACAACATGCTTTTAAACTACGCTCACGTTGACTATACACGGCTTGGGAAGGGCCCTCTAAGGGCCTGTCCGCACAGCGATATTTCACCGCGCGGAAAATATTCGCGCGGATTTATTTCTGCATCGCACCGCGTCAAATCTGCAAGAAATCACAGAATTTTTTATCGCGCGTTTTTTTATCGCCTGTGCGGAAACTTCCTTAAGATTCAATGTGTTACAGAATAACGAAAAAAAAAAACCGCGCGGTAAATACCGCTGTGCGGACAGGCCCTCAGTTATACCTATTTCAAGCACACTTTTTTGAACTTAGTCAAATTAAATTATTGCCAAATTGCAAAATGCCTTTTACATTCAGCGGTTTAAGCTAACCGTTGTTATAATTTGGTTAATAAAGTAACTGGAAAGAGGACTTCTGCTGTTCATCATCACTAACTTGTACAAAGATAAATCCACGATTGCATTTATTTGGTCATTGATATTCTGTTACAATTTTAAGAATTCAAAGCATCTATAAACTCTCATTTATTGACAATCAATTATGATTTTCCCTGAATTCATAATAATCAATTCAAAGTTATTTGATTATTATAATTTGTAAACACTGTTCGGTGGTTTAACTGTGGTCTCGTTTAATTATTTCATATTTCAATAGGAGTATTGTGTTGATCATAATTGGCAAGTTACCCTTTTCATCAAGTTAAATCAAAACTTAGTAATTATCACGACACCCATTTTATTTTATAGCGTGTGGAACGGGACTGTCAGACTTTTATTTAATAAAACCTATTCGTTTGTTCCTTCTTAACCTTACGATGCAGGGCCCCGGGGGTTCATTTTCACTTAACTTCAGTAGTCTTCGACCCTGCTGGGCTCCTACGATTTGCTGACATCTCCTTGAGGCACGCGTGGAACATTATGCGCCGTCAACGACTTGGGCTCGGTCAGGACGATTACCGGACGATCGGACGGTGTGCTACCCAGTGCTCGCCGTCCGCAAGCCTATCACGACACCTATGAAACTAGTTTACATCTACATCTTAACGTTTATATAGAGTATAAAGTTTTTAAACAATTTATGAGGAAGCTAGCTAGTGTCCCCTCTCGATGTACGTCAATTAATACGAGTTTTGAAAAAAAGGTACTTTATTTTTTAATTTTATCTTTACAAATCGATAGTGTTTCATGTACCGAATCGACCCTCTACGGGATTAAAACGATTAAAATTTAGCGGTGTATACTATAACAGGACATGTTTTACTCGAATATTCTGGCGATTAGCTCGAAGGTGTAGCAAATATACACACACTCTTTGCGGGAGGGAACGGAAGCCCCGAATCTGACTACCAGCCACCGTAGGCGTGGGCTTGCAGACGGCAAGCAATGGGTAGTTCGCCGTCTGCCCATCTGGTAACCATTCGGACCAAGCCCGATTTGTCGGCAGCGCGTAGTGTTTCTTGCGCACCTGAGAGAGATATCAGTAAGAACGTAGAAGCGTAGAGGCCCTACAGGACAGAAATCTACTAGGGCCATGGTTCGACTTCTCTCGCGCCGGGCCTTGGTTCAGGCCATGGACCGGAGCGAGGAGGAGTGGCAGGCGGTCGCCGACTTCTGCCAAGCAATAATGCTCGCAAAGGAGGAGGCTCTCTCGCCGCCGCCGCCGGGATTCCGATTCCGATTTCCGGCCACCGTAGGTGCGGGCTTACGGACAGTGAGCAATGGGTAGCTGTCTGACCGTCAGTAACTGTCCGGACCAAGCCCAAGTCGTCGACGGCGCGCACTGTTCCTGCGCGCCACCCAACACAAAAAAAAATGGGTCGACTTCTGAAAAGGTTAACCGTGGTGTAAAACGCAAAGGTAACTAAAGGGATATAGGTGTGGTTATAGTCAGTAGATAAAAGTCTGACACGCCCCTCCGCTTCGCCCTAGAGTGGGAGAAGGCATTAGATAATTTCCAACCTTAAAAAAAACACACACACACAGTTATCCACATCTATGCTTTAGCCTTTATAATAATGAGATAGATTAATAATCAACAAACTGTGGTTCACATTATTAATACATAAACACACGCTTTTCTCCCATGGGGGTTAGCACAGACTACATAACGTAACACGCTACTATCCTTATATACATAACTGTGTTGTTTATTATGTGTATACGTAGTTATTATTTATAACGGAACTTGTTTCTAAAGTAGTGTATCGTAAAGGCCGATTATGAGTTTGAATCGAGAGGATGGATCGTCCTCTTGGGTACTATTAGCTATTTACCGTAACTACTAATCCATTTGCCAAGATGAAAGCAAGATCATATTTTCATGGGTCCGTACCCAAAAGGTGCCAAAGAAATCCTATTACTAAGCCTCCGCTGTCACTCTATCCATTCGTTCGTCTGTCTATCACTCCGTCTGCCAGTGGGCTGTAACTCACTAACCGTAAAAGGTAGAGAGTTGAAATATTCACAGAATGTGTATTTTTATAGTCGCTAAAATAAAATTAAAAATTAAAGGGGGTTTCCCATAAAAGAAACGTTATTAACTCATCGAATGCCGTAATTAGAGACACAATAGAAAGACAATTGCTTATGTCGAACTGTGTAACTTAAGACATTCGAAAGGTTAGTTGTTGTAGTATTACTACAATAATAAATAACGTTTCTTGTTGGCCTTAATCCACCATGCAGGTCCAGTGCGGGTTGGTGAATATCATCGAATTCTGCTTTTAGGACATGCCGGTTTCCTCACAATATTTTCCTTCACCGTTTTAAGAACAGACTGGGTTTAAAACCGCGACCTACAACTCGTAAGTCGGGGCCGACCACGACCTCTTCATCATATTATAAGTAAAAATAAAGAACGTCCCACATAATATTTACTTACATTATGATACCACGATATTCTATGTTCTCTAGGGTTGGCACGCACTGAGCACTCGAAGTACACGTCGTCTCCTTCTTTGATGTCGTGGGGATTGAGCGTTGAGCCCAGTGACAATGATACCACTGGGGGATCTAGAACAAAAGTTTGTTTGTTAGGACTGTTATACTGAAAAAAAGACATAAAAATAACTCGTGTTAACTCAGGATTGGCTAAGCAATTTTATTTTTAAAGAATATTTTTAGGGGGGCAATCCTCCATTGGCATCTCAGAAGCGTCACCGAGAAGCGTGACAGACTTTTACTGACTAAAATCCACTCCTGTTTCTTCTTTGCCGTCGTTCCAGGTGCCCTGGGGTTCACTTTCACACAACCCTTGGACTCAGTAGGCTTCGACCCTACTGAGCCCCTACGGTTTGCTGACATCTCCTTGAGGTACGCGTGGAACACTATGCGCCATCGACGACTTGGACGCGGTTCAGACGGTTACCAGACGGTCGGACGGCGAGCTACCCATTGCTCGCCGTCCGCAAGGCTGCATGAAATTGATAGAAACAGCTTCAGATACTTTATGGGATAAAATGACGCGCAAAACTGTCAATTTCTCTAATAATTGCGTTACGAGAAAGTATGATAAAATATTGTGGGGCCAATTGCGGGACTCTAGGCAACGTTGCGGCTTCACACAGATTGAGTGTAGCGTATCAAGTTGATAGACATTTTGTTCATAATGTATTTAAAGGTTATAAAGAAAACTATTAACTACTCTGTACTTATTTAACTACTCTGTAAAGTTGATTGATATTTAAGAAGAGCCGAGTTGGTAGTAGAAGATAGATTAAAAGATCCTATAGAAAAATTTGGTACTGAAAACTATGGAGATAAAGCTTACTTAAAAAAAACAGACACCTGAAGGTAAATAATGCAATGATACCAAAGGAAAAAAACCCCTCTGTTGAAATCCTTAATATTATTTTGTAAACAAGTAAATATCAAAGTGATTAGTACCTAACTTAACCCGGCGTCGTGGGTTGGGTCTGTGAGACCCGTCACATTTTATATCGCTTCTAGTTCGGTTAATATGCATGCGACGTTGCTGTTCTTCTCAATAGCTGAAGTTGTTGAGTTGTTCTATGCATTGCAGGCAACAATTTTGACGTGCGACAGCCGCAGTGGGAGTTACACGATCTCAAAATTGAATAAGGTCTGTGAGACCCAACCCCGGAGTTCATGTAACAATTTCATGCCAATTCATATAGATGTTATTTTATTTAATATCCGTGTATTTATCCTTTTATATTTGTTTTTTTGTTGTTGTTTACAATTAAAGTTGCTGATATAAAGTTTAATTTGTGTATTTTGTAGGTTCTTAGTAAAAAATGGATCGAAAAGATACAGAACGGCAGCGTACCTATTCTATAGAATTTACAAGTCTGACTCTGATTCTGGTTTGTCTAACCAGGAGATGTCTGATGACGAAGATGGCTTGAATGAGCGTAGTAATCTTAGTGACACAAACCAAGATATCTCAAAGTCTGAGTTTGATGATGATATACCACTGTCTACGCTATCGGATAGAAATCGTTCGCTGGTAGAGTATTGGATATCTGGATCGGCTAGTTATTCAAATGCACACCGTGAATGTTCTGCGGGTTTTTATCGTGGCAAAGACAGTACAATGTGATATGAGACGCCTTTTTGACAAAATGTCCGGACCAGAGCCGAAAACATAATCCTTCAATTGCCGGGTGTAGTACCAGTCGTTATTTTTAAAAGGTCTAAAAATATGATCAAAACATATTATAATACAATATTTCTGTTTAATTTATTTACATTAATACCTCAAAAACTAAACACAAATAAAATATTAACTTTATTATTTATAATGTATTGGATAATTTGATATCTAATGAACGGGTCTGAGACCCACCCCAACGTCCGTGTAACACTTTTCCACCCCCATCACCCCGGGTTAAAACTAAATCTAAATGGACATAATAAGGGATAACAATGGATAGATGAACAAATTGAAAACAATAGTCAGGGATGGAGCAGTTAAGTACTAAATCATGTTGTGATTGTAGCGGGAAACGATCTGCGGTTCGCTCAGTGATCGCGGCTTAGTTAGCGTACCTTGGTGTAGTGTAAACATAGTTAACAAACTGTGAAGTAATCTATACACAGGTATAATAAATCTGAATCTTTTAGTTTTATTATATGTACATAAGTATCTATCAGCTAATCACTCTTTTTTGTGGATAAAAATCATCCAAATGACATCCCCTGCCCTTGGGCGGAGCGGGAGATAGTGTCAGACTCTTACTGACTAAAAAAACTCACCCTGTTCCTTCTTTCCTTTTATAGCCCAGCTACCTTTCGAAGCTAACCCCGAGTTTTATAATGCACAAAAGTATATAAATCCACTACAGTAAACAGAATTAGAAACATATATATGTTATCCATCAGAGTAAATAATAGATCTATAGAAGTGTTCAAATATTATACAGTAGTTGTAATTTAGTACTATAGAAAAAAATCACGAAAATGCCTCTAGACAAATCTTGGTGTAAACATTGTTAACAAGCTGTGAAGTAATCTTAAATAGGAACTGGTTTGTTAATAGGAAAAAAAATGTTTTAACTAGGTCAAATAAATGAGGAATTTGTACAGAAAGTAAAATACGTTTTAACGACATATTCAAGCGATTCTATTTATTTCTAAGACGACTTGTGAAGTAACTTTTCATCCCAATTAGCAGAGTTAAAAGTATAAAAACAAAATGATTTAATTTCAAAAGTTACGGCAAGAAATATAAAATCAGCGCTTTGAGTTCATCTGTTGAACTAAGTTGTTTGATAATAATAATTTGCGTACGTTTGCCTTTTGATTGTAGACTTCTGCCAACAGAACATGTACAAAAAACAACAATATAACACACAACACAAAAAACGAAACAAAACACAAATTATGGAACAGTTAGTTCAGTGAAGAGGAACTTATTTGAGTTATGACAGTAACCTTGGTTCTTCTGAGGATATGTTCATTCCAGTCATTGTGGTGACACTTGATGACAATGAGTAGGAACTGTCCACTGCTCACTGTGCAGCGTGCAAGCGTATCCAGTGGTACAGTTTGTGGGCAGTCTCACCGGTGCACAAACATTTTTACTTATATTGTTGCTGTTGGACTTAACATGATTAAGCATGCACGTTGCTGCCTAGTAAGGGCATGAATGTCATTAGAGTGCATATCTGCGAATATAATCGAAGTACAGCAGAATCGTGATAAACCCAACACCACCTTAAATACAGTGTTGTATTGAACACGTGAAGTGTTGTATGTCTCCAATGTGTAGTTAATCCAAAAGCTGCATCTGTAAAATGGCAGTAAGACGAAGAAGGTTCACATCTGCGGGCCAGCATATTACACCGGACAGCCAAGGGCCTGTTGAAAGGGAACGCCCTACATGCCCTTTTAACATCAATGTTGCAATGGAAATCAGAAGAGCTAAAGGACAAGCTCTTTTGAATCCCAGTGGCCCCGGTACTTGAAATGTGCAACTCTGCTGGTAGCTTAGCTGGTACCACGGTAAAGGTGGTAGCTAAAGTGACTGAAGGTACAATCGTATAACTTTTGCCGCACTGGCTCGCTTCTCTTTGTGTTATATTTGAGCCCCGTAACAACTTTCGCAACCCTCCGATCGATAGACTTAGCAGTACCATGTCATCTGCGTAGCTGACGTTGTTGATACAAACTCCATATATGTAGTACCTGACACTAGCACTATTGAGTTCATCGATGAACTGGTTTATGGACAGGTTGAAGAGCTTAGATCAGGTCAGAACACCCTGCCTCACTCCATACTAAAACCTGTATCCGTGAAAGAGCCTGCGCAACTGACACTATTTTTCTGGCTGTGGCACCAATTCCTGGAAAAAAGTAAGTTTTGGACTGCAATCTGTCTCAGTGTGCAGCTTCTCCGTAGTTTATTAAGTATATGACACTAGGTCGAAAGCTCTTCAGAGATTTAAAAAGCATGCAGAGATATTTCAATTACTGTTAATATGGAACCCTGCTTGAGACCCATGATAGCAATGTGCTATCACGAAGACCAACTTTATCTAACTCTTAGTATCTTCTCAGTTTTTTATCTCACTGTCCAGTATTTTTGCTGGAACTGGAGCTAACGAGATTTACAGGTTGCCCAATATTGCTCAGAAAACATAATAATTTGTGTTCATCGACACGAAAAGAAGAATTTAAAATTTCAGAAGTGTCTCCAGTTTTATTTTTAGTTATTAGTACAACAACTATCCGGCATTTAATAATGGCTATTATTCAAATTATAGAACATAGCCAATATCCTCAGTAAGTGACAGCTTGCATTTTACAGTTTTTTGATAAAAAATCCTGTAAACCTGACTGTGTTAGTATTAATCATCAATGTTTCCGTACCTACCTCAAGGCAAATCCTTTTTAAAAAGCTGTCGAAAATGTTTGGTGATTTTCTGTGGCTCACTCACGCCAGCAACACTCACAAGTTGGCCAAGTTTCGAATTTAAGTGATTCGTCTTTTTCCAGAAACTTTTAACCTTTCGTATGCCGTAATTAGAGACACAATTAAAAAGTTATTGTGTCTCGCGTGGATCCACGTTCCGGACACACAAAGGGTTAAATCATTCTTCTAGTGTTGGTCCGCAATGATTTTTATTTCACATTTTAGCTCGTCAACACCTTTTTAATTGGGCTTTAAAAGCATCCTGCATTCACACATGTTTTCATAAACACCTCGGACAGACGGTTTTCCATTTAGCACCCACATATGAATTCAAAGCCTGACCCTCGCATGAGCCCCCTTGACGTGTCTATTCCAACAAACACGACAGTTTATCCGCCAGAATTATTTTTGTTTCTTATATTGTCCAGGACAAAGGTCTGCCATTATTGTCGTTCTATTTCCGAGCTGTCCAAGGTTGGAAAGCGTTTTTACTCCAGGTGAACACTTATCTGCGGCAAGGAGCGGGCGTTGACACTTTATTGGCCATTAAAGACCTATAACGACGTCGCCCCGCGGCCGGAGGAAACGCCCGTTCTCCAAATAAACATTTACGATTCCTCCGTTTAAATTGTTGCCAAAACGATTCGCGCCGTGAGCGGCGAAATTCTCCCCGTTCTAAATGCGTTACGGTTCGCCAAGCAGAAGTAAATAGAATTTATTTATATTTGGAAATTAATTTCCTCTGTCGTAATAGAGTCAGCACGTTTCCTGGCTTTTCAGAAATTGACCGGCTCTACGGGGAATTAGTGACTTGATTGAGTGATCATTGTCTGCGGAGGATTAAGAAAAAGTGGCGAGCGTGAGAATACGCAGGTGTAAACAAAATTGTACGCACAATAGTCGTGGTGTAAATGACTCGTTTACGCATAAATAAATTGGCAAGTTATGCTCTGCGATTAGAATGTAAACGCAGTGGCTACTTTAAGCCGGCTTAATCCCTCAGAGCGTTTTGTGATCCGGATCTAGTGGCGGGGCGGGGCCGGGCGCTCCCGCTAGTCCGAATTAGTTTTTGGTGAGTCCTCAGCGGATGTTAAGTGTTGATGTTGTGTGCTCGCCGGCGTTAACAAGATTTTAATTACGTTTTACTGAGTTTCTCATGTTGGCGCATACAAGCTTTTAATATTGTTAGATAGGTTGTTTGTTCCGAAATGTTGACAGGGCTTGTTACGTGTTAAATGAGTTGACTAAATTACGCGCTGGGAGCCGTTTAAATAGATATATTTCGGGACGTTGCTAATTACGGTTGTTAATTAAATAACATTTATGATTTAGGTAACAGCTGAGCTTTGATAATAGGAGCTTTCATGCGCAGGTGAAACAGATATACTTAATTATTAAGTGTCGCGTTCCAACCCTCATCATTTTATAATCCATTACTGTGAAGCATCTTGTGTAATACCGCAAGGACAAGCCAGCGCTGTTACATCGATGTAACGGCTAAACATGGCATGTCAAACTGTAGCAGAACCACGGCAGACAAAGCCAAATTAATCCTTCAGACAGGAAGGTGTCACCGTGGAGTCGACGGCGTCGGGTAAGCCGTGCGTCTGTGAGTCGCCTGCCGCAGACTAAATTAGACGGAATTAGTTCCCAACAAGTTGGTAGCGCAGGATAAACTGTCAGTGAGCAAAGTTCCGTCGGGGACGCATCGCGAGTCCCCGGCGGCTCGGCGGGCCGCGCCGCGGGCTTTGCTGTGTCACGGCGGCTTACGGTAACCGACACGTCACACAAGTACCAAGATAAGCACATTACATTAAGAATGTACAACCGCTACACGAATACGTTTTACTGTCGCGTCGGCCGCCATTATAAATCTTTTTTACTTACATCAGTAAACTGGGGTAGTTTTTTAAATGACGTCGCGTTTTTTTCTGAAGATTTTCAAGCCGCATTTTAGTGTTGAGATTTGTTTTCATTAATAATAATAATAATAATAATAATCTTTATTTCATCTTTTTCATTGCTTTGGTTTAAGGCTCCATTATAAAACACGAGATTAAAAGCCGACGACGGTTAGATTTAAAAAGATAAAAATATAAGTCCGCTCATTAAATTATTATTTGAGAAAACAATGTTAGTCATTACTTTATTTAAATTAAGTGCTTACTTTTAGTAAGTCGACTTAAGATAATAAAATATTTTTTTTGATTTTGTGCTTTTGCTTTAGAAATGTTTTAGCTATTAATAATAAGAAACTGACTGACATATCAACGCACAGCCGAATTTACTTCGACTAGGAACCTAAAATTTTGCATAAAGCGCCCTTTTATGAGGTGAGCACTAGAAAAGGGTTTTCAGAAATTCAACCTTTAACAAAGTCAAAAAGGGGAATTTCGTTTGCATGCAAAAACTCACTCCGTGTAAATGTTTTTGGTTATTGCACGTTACTTATTTTAGGTTGGTTTAAAGTACTTATCAGATTTTAAGATAGCGAAAAATTGTAATCATGTGGTTTTAATATTGCTTTTATGTAATTTTACCAAACTGTATCTATTAAATTATTAACTAGTGACATGTGGAACTGTAGTGACTTGTACATTTACGAATAGCATACTGTGAATTCAAAAATAATATCATATAATGTACGATTGTTAGTTTCCCAAATAAAAATAAAATTATCATTGTTTCAAATGACACACGGTTTTCCAAAAAAAAAGGGGGAAGTTCAATGATTCTATTTGAATAAATAATCTTCTTAATAAAATCGTAAAACTAACAAACCAATTTCAATTAACAAAATTGATCCTAATTTCAAAGTGTCCAACTTTGTAAGCAAACTTTCGGAGTCAAACAATGCCCAAACGATTTCTCTTTGACGTGGGACGTATTTTATAATAGATAATTATTATGGATATTTCGTTTATTCATAAGTGGATATTATTATTAGGGTTTTTCTTTTTTGAAGTGTGATATCATGACTTCTTAGAGCGTCGTAGAGGTGTCTTTCACTAGTGTTGGAATCCCAACACTAAAATAATTAGAAGACTCGATGATGCGCGCATCTCTACCGCTATCTCGACGCGTGGCGATACATTTCGCGCTCATTTCAGTTGCCATTCTTTGCTTCTACGTTCCACACGATCAGTAACAAAGAGATCAATGTGATAAGTGTTTTTAAGTAAGTGAACAGTTGTCATACTGTATCCGTTAATTATAATACTATTGAAGTTAGAAGCAGTTTGGTTTCTCAACTTCCTCATCTCCACAACTAGCATTACTGTTTCGCAGAAATTGGCGGTCGAATTTAATTCTCTCTCCCTCCGGGCAATCACCTTAATCAGTGCCTGGCGCGAGAGGCTGTGGCTGCCAAACGTATCCACGAGGACACGGTGGTGCTCCGCCCAAGCGGAACAAACCTCGTGTCCTCCAGTCGGTCCGCAAAACGGTAACTCCCGAGCTTATCATGTCCAGTGAGGATCTGCAACTGCATCATGCTAAAGGTAAAGACACCATGCTGCTTTAAAGCCCCTCCCCAAAAAGAGCACTCGCCGCCATGATTACGGCGTGCCCATTAGGGTGAATTTGTTAAAACAGCTCCAGGTTTGATGTGTGTCATATAATGCTGAGCTTGGCGTAAGTAGCAATGATAATTAAGCGAAACGATGTTAGAGATGTGCAAACTGGTACAGTCGAGCTCCTTTATTGCTTACTTCGCAGCAATATTCGTTTTGGAAACGGCTCTTAATGTATTAAGAAGTTCCGCTAATTGTGCCAGCGTACGGAGATGAGAATGTTGATTTGTACAAACAATTACGACACATTTTCGTCATATGACGCAAGCTTTCTGTGTTTAACTTTCGTCTTTTGTAGAAGTAAGACCCTCATAGCAAAATTCACAAAGTTCGCGTATGTGAACTTCTCAGCGTTGAACGCTGAAATAAAAGGCATCTAGAAACAAATAAAAACTTGGCTCAACACTCGCAAATAAAAGGAAGGCACTATCGTAAAACTCCAAGTCGGCAAAGAATTTTCTGATAAACGACATTATTTCATAGAGATCGGAATTTTTAAAACATTTATGTGGAAAAGTAAATATATTTTTTTCACCAGATTTGTTTTTATAAGTAAACTAGCTGTTGCCAGCGGCTTCACCCGCTTGCTAGTAGAAAATAATCCCAAGGAAACCTACTCTCCGGATAAAAGGTATCTTATGTGCACTTAAGACACTTTTTGTCTTACTTATAAGTAAGAGTATCATCATCATCAGAAAGTATCATCGAAATACGTTCAGTTATTCGAGTGTGAAGAGGTGGAGGAGACTTACACTCGGAAATTTTCGCCTTTGTATCATTTTATTTTATTAATTAAAAAAAAAAAACTTTTGAGTAGTCAGAGGTGTCCATGAGTGGGATAGAAGTCGAAAGAGGAACCGAATAAGAGTAAGTCATTCCGTAGAAAATTTTGAAGATTTGATCGAATATAATAATAACACGTTTATTGTCACAAAGAAACATATATGTATACCTACATTTCTATACACTAATTAACGAAATGCTAACTACGCTGCTGAAAGTATACAGATATTGTGAGCCCTGCCTCTCAAACAAGGATAACCTGCCTCTTAAACTAGGTTAGCCTGTAGATACCTTTAAACGTAGGCTATTTAGGCATACACGCTAGGGTATACCAGACAGGTTTACCTGCACAGTTATACTTATCAGGTAAGCTTGTATGGAAACCTGTTGTGCAATATACACGCTCCGGTTTACCTGTACAACTCAGCTGTACAGGCAAACCTATGAGCGCTAGCGTGTATGACGGGCATAAGAAACAGTGTTCAGCTGTGAAGTTACACAAGAAAGGATCTAAGCGCTCGGTAGTGCGCAGGCCAAGTTCCAGCAACAGGCCGCGCGCATGCCATGCACTATTTACACGAACCGTTTCGACCCACTTTTGACCCCCTGTTTATTACAACTGCGGACTGTGGTTTTAGATTGAGATTTAATTCCATACAAATAAACCTATTTTCGTTAGGAAACTACAAATTAATATTATTGATATATGAGAATACCGTATGAAGGTATTATATTATGCGTATCACACAGGACAGAGGGGGATTAAAGGATTGGTGCGGGAAAACGCGCGTGGAACGAGAATGGGCAGGAATATGTGTCATTTGCTATGAAATCCCCCATCAGCCTCGTGTATTAAGGACGCTATATGATGAGACAGTAAAAGAGAATACATTTCTCACGGAGCCACGCGCCATTATACGACTCGTTGGGTATCAAATCAAATCAAATCAAAAATATTTTATTTCACATAGGCCTACATGGGCACTTATAAAACGTCAGAAGCTAGTGCACGGTTCCAAATTGGTCGTTTCCTATGGAGAAGAACCGGCAAGAAACTCCATGGTTACTCTTTTAAAAAAGTGGGTGTTTTTACAATATTGATATTATATTATGTAAGAACAGTGTAGACCAGTCAAATATTGTACACAAAAGCACAATAAAAAATTTCTCAGTAAAAAAACAAAGTAAGTCGTAATAGGAAGTAGTCTAAGAGTTCGTGGAGTATACAGTGTTCTCACATTCACAATACAAAAAGAGGCTATATAAAAAAAAATCAGGTATAATATAATGATTACAACTATCAATAAAATGTTAACAAAATAAATTACCAACGAATTTATGACAGTTGAAATATAAATAAAAAATAAAAATATTGCAAAAGCAATGTGTCAGAGGAAAAGAAAAAAAAAAAAAATGTATATCTAATTATTAAAACAAAGGTGGAGCAGTTATAGACAAAATATTGATGATTTACCAGGGGGCCACATGTGCAGAGGTAGTCATTGCCAAACAAGCGTGTCTTCGACATAGTCTTTAACCTTGTAATATGCTTTTTCGGTTAGGACACGCTTGATATGAGATTTGAATTTTCCCTCACTAAGTTCTGTTACCGCCTTTGGCAGCTTATTATAAAAGCGAATGCTGTTTACTAAGAATGACTTGCTAGTCTTAGCTAGTCTCCATTTGGGTAAGACAATTTCGTGTTTACTACGTGTATTTTTGTTGTGAAAATCGCTTCTAATTTTAAAGAGTCCTAAGTTTTTACGAACATACAAAATGCTTTCCAAGATGTAAAGAGAAGGCAGAGTAAGTATATCAATTTCTTTGAATTTATTTCTGAGGGACTCGCGAGGGCCCATTTTATAAATAGCCCGGATTGCTCTCTTTTGTAATATGAAAATTGAGTCTACGTCAGCCGCAGGTCCCCACAGTAAAATGCCATAAGACATAATACTGTGGAAATAAGCATAGTAAACTAACCTAGCTGTGGCTATATCTGTCAATTGCCTTATTTTTCTTACTGCATATGCAGCTGAGCTTAGTCTTCCCGAGAGAGTTCTAATATGAGCACCCCACTGCAGTTTAGAATCGATAGTTATACCCAAAAACACGGTTTCTGTAATAACATCCAGTTTTTTGCTGTCAAGAATTAGATTGACGTCAACTTGAGGGACATTTGGCAATGAAAACTTTATACATTTAGTTTTATTTGCATTTAATAAGAGATTATTAGCTGCAAACCATTTCGAAAGGACAGCCAGACTCTCGTTGACATGCAAGACATCCCCATCTTTTCTGTCTACTTTAAAAATAAGAGAGGTGTCATCAGCAAATAGAATTATATCGGATAAATTAGCCATCATGAAGGGAAGGTCATTAATATAAACTAAAAAGAGGAAAGGGCCTAGAATTGAACCTTGAGGCACGCCCATCTTTACTAAAGACCCCGAGGACGTCACCCCATTAATGGATACTTTTTGCTGCCTGTAAGATAAATAGGAAAAAACAAGATCAGCAGCTCGTCCACGAATTCCGTAATGATGTAATTTACAGATCAGAGTATTATGGTCAACACAGTCAAATGCTTTAGAGAGGTCACAGAATATGCCAATAGCATCCTGGGACCTCTCCCAGGATTCCAAAATGTGACTGATGAGTTTCACTCCTGCATCTGTTGTTGACCTTCCTTTCGTGAAACCAAACTGATGACTATGCAAAATCCTATTTGAATTAAAATGAGACAACATCTGGTCGAGCATGATCTTTTCATAGATTTTACTCAATGCTGGAAGCACAGATATTGGTCTATAATTAGAGGGATCACTCTTACTACCTGATTTAAAAATTGGTACTACTTTACTGTGTTTCATTAAATCAGGGAATGTACCACTGTCTAAACACTGATTAAATATGCCCGTTAGGACAGGAGCAATTGTTTCAATAATTTCTCCAAGAATCTTAACGGATATACCCCATAAGTCTTCAGTGTTTTTTATGTTAAGACTTTTGAATGCTTTTATTATTGTATCCACAGAAATACGCTTAAATTCAAAGTTTGGTATATCCTTAGTGAAATGTTCTTTTAAAAAAGATTCAGCTAACAAAGACGAAGAAGGGAGAGATTTCGTAACTTCTATTGGGATGTTGGTGAAAAAGTTTTCGAACGTCTCAGCTACTTTTGACCTATCCGAGATGATTTTATTATCAATTTTTAGTGAGAATTCATTCCGATCTCGTTGGCTTGTCTTTCCAGTTTCCTTGTTTATCACCTTCCAGACAGCTTTTATTTTATTATTAGAATTTCCAATTATCTTACTTATTGATTTAGATTTAGCTTGGGCACAGACTCTTTTGAATATCTTTGAATAGAGTCTAACATGGTTATGCAAATTAACATCAGACGACAAGGATTTTTCATGATATAGCTGATATAAAGTGTCTCTGCTTTTTCTTATTCCAGCAGTAGCCCATTCATTAAATTTGGATTTATTACCGATTTGAACTTTTTTGACTGGACACGCCTTATTAAATTCTTGGCATACTGTAGAAAATAATGTTCCATAGTTTACACTGGGGTCTTGCGAATCAAGGTATGGATTATGTATTTATTATATTTATTATAAATACTTGTATGATTATTTTAACGTAGATATAAAAGGTGTAAGGGACAGCCCTCCACAAACTTTAAGGGCTTGCTCAGTAGACGAAACTGAACTACCTTCCACAAAAATATTTTTCAGGCAACGAAAAAAAAATCAGCCTCACTATACAAAATAATAAACTTGATTGGACAATTTGTATGGCGAGGCCGATTATTTTTTTGTATACTGAAAAAAAATTTTGTGGAAAGTTGTTCAGTTTCATCTACTGAGCACGCCCTTAAAGTTTGTGGAGCTCTGTCCCTTACACCTTGTATAATGTTGTTCACGTGCGCTTCTCAATAATATTTTTTCGATACACTTACTCGAAAACCCGCCCTTATCCCTACCACTTAAAAAAACGCAATTTTCTGTTTTCCGCACTAAGAGCTCGCCGTCCGACCATCCGGTAACCGTCCGGACCATGCCCAAGACGTCGACGATGCGTATTGTTCCACGTGCGCCTCAAAAAGTTGTCAGCAAACCGTAGGGGCCCAGCAGGGTCGAAGCCTACTGGGTCTGCTTCTGAAAGGAAGCCTCGGTCCCGGTACGAAAGGCAACGAAGGAACAGGAGTGGAGTTTTAGTCAGTAAAAGCCTGACACTATCTCCCGCTCCGCCCAAGAGCGAGCGATGTCATTGGATGATTTTTTCACCTAAAAGAAAATCCTATAAGGGTGCCGTTTTTCCGTTTTGAGGGTCGGAACCTTAAAAAGAATAAGTGAGTTTCTTAATTGAGGATTCGAGGTTGTGAACTTATCAAACTCTAATTTAGTATAAAAATTTGGTCATTTAGCATTACAGTAATGTTTGTCAAGATCTTAAATTCAAATTTTCTATTCAGAAACTGTATGACGCAAGCAGTATGATGGAGGAAAAGTTTTAAAACTTTTGTCGACTAAGAATCAATTTATCACCAGGAGAGTTCCAATTCCAAATCTTATCTACCTGAGATTTGGAATTGGAACAATTTGGCCGCCGCCGGGATTCCGATCCCGATTTCCGGCCACCGTAGGCGTGGGATTGCGTACTTCGAGCAATGGGTAGCTCGCTGTCCGACCGTCCGGTAACTGTCCGGACCGAGGCCAAGTCGTCGACGGCGCGCACTGTTCCCGCTCGCCTCAAGGAGCTGTCAGCAATAGCAGGGGCCCAGCTGGGTCGAAGCCTACTGGGGCCTGGGTTAATTCGAAAGATAACTCAAGCCCCGGCACGAAGGCAACGAAGGAACGGGGTGGGCTTTTAGTCAGTAAGAGTCTGACAATATCTCCCGCTACATCCAAGAGCGGGGGTTATCATTGGATGTTTTTTCCCACCATAAAAAAAGTGTCTTCAAGGTTAGAGTGAATGGGCTCTTAATAAATTAGTGCGCTTCACCATCAGCGATAGCATCACTGCTTACCACCAGGTAGGATCTTAGCCAAGTACTAGTTTAAATCCGTGTTGATCATCACCATCATTTCAGCCGAAAGCCCATGGTCCACGGTCGCCACTCCAGAACCTTTCGGCCCCAACGGCCGACTGTTCTGCGTGCGATTTGCCCTACCTATTGCCACTTAAGTTTAGCGATTCTTCGTGCTATGTCGGCAAACTGAGTTCTTCTGCGGACATCTTCAGTTTTTCTTATTTTATCCATGATGCTAAAATTATACTAAGTTATAGAATATATAATGAACTTACAAACAACGTCTAGTTTGAAGGAGTCTTCTAGGCTCTGTCCAGGCAGTGCGTTGTTGTCAGCTTGGCACTTGAGCTGGACTCCATCGTCTTCCGGTAGAGGCATGAACTGGACCTGACTGCTCACCCAAGTTTCGTTCATGGCTTCCACTATCTACGAACAAAGAGAATCCTATACAGAGAAAGAACGTCATCGTTAAAGGCGTTTCATATTATAGTTTTTGTTATTGGTTGTAATTTACAGTTGTTCATTAAGCAGGCAAAATAATGAAGTGATGTGTGTGTCACATAGGAACAAATTCTATACTGGAGTATCACAGTTTTCCGCACAATAACTATCAGGCAGTTATCCAGACCAGACCTAAAATCTAGTCGGATGACCCTCCCTTTTCAAAGGAGATTCGTGGAACTTCCCACGTTTATGCTACATACCTCTAAAAGAATATCATTGTTGTCCACAATAAACAAACTTTTAATTTATAACCGCTTCGATGGTAATGTCGCCGCTGTCTTCATCAGCGTCGGTGCTTACCTTTCGTCTCTTGAATTTCCTACTATCCTAATACCAGATGGGTGACCCCGGTGGCCCTCTGCCCTCCGTCACGCACATCAGAGTGACATACCGCTCCAACGATAACGTTGCTGGCTTGCTTGATATCTTATCTTTGTTCTTTCTTTTTTTAAGTTTCTTATGTAACTGCTTTATTTTTGGTGTACAATAAAGAATTTATCTATCTATCTATTTATCTATCTCGACCAATACCTTTCCTCTCTTAAATTTCCTGTTATCCTTATACCAGGTGCGCTGCACTGGAGGCCAGCTGCCCTCCAACACGCACGTCAGAGTGACATACCGCTCCAACGATAATGTTACCGGTTTGTTTAATATCTCCACCACCATTGATGCTTACCTTTCTTATCTTGAATTTGCTGTTATTCTAATACCAAGTGAGCTGCGCCGCAGCCGGCTTTCCTCCAACACGCACGTCAGAGTGACGTACCGTTCCGACGATAATATTGCCGGCTTGTGTAATATCTCCATCAGCGTCGATGCTTACCTTTCCTCTCTTAAATTTCCTGTTATCTTTGTACCAGGTGAGTTGCACCAGTGGACGGCTACACTCCAACACGTACGTCATAATGACGTACCGCTCCAACGATAACGTTACCGGTTTGTTTAATATCTCCATCAGCGGCGATGCTTACCTTTCTTAAGTTTTCTGTTATCCTTGTACCAGATGAGTTGCACCAGAGGACGGCTACACTCCAACACGTACGTCAGAATGACGTACCGCTCCAACGATAATATCGCCGGCTTATTTAATATTTCTACCAGCGTCAATGCTTACCTTTCCTCTCTTAAATTTCCTGTTATCCTTGTACCAGGTGAGTTGCGCCGGTGGCCGGCTGCCCTCCGACACGCACGTCAGTGTGACGTACCGCTCCGACGATAATGTGGCCGGTTTGTTTAATATCTCCACCAGCGTCGGCCGCACTGCAGAATTTATTCACGGTTACAAATAACAAGTAAAAAAGTTTCGGCCTGTGTTTTTGGAGTATGTTGGGTTGAATATTCAGTGATGTTTTCAGGTTTATTTTTAATATTAGGATCCTACCTAGAGCTACAATAATAGATTAAAATATTTTGATTAAAAATTGCTTGCAATGAAGCTCTTTACTAAGTGATATAATTTTGAGCAAAAAGGATTGTAGAAAAGTCAAAATGTTTGAAGGTTTACCCATGAGACATAAACCATAACAACCCCCAATTTTGGTCTTTTTGACTATCAATTCAGCTAGGGTAGAGATTATGAACCTGCACTTGTGGTCCGCGGACCACTGGTGATCCGCAAGAGCTAAAATATGGTCCACAAAAATACTACTACTACTAAACTCGTATTAATTTACAAACTACCTATAGGTCATTGGATTAGCTCAGCTGACGTTTTCTTACAGAAATTAATTACGGACATGCGTAAAATAATACGAGTTTTGAAAAAAAGGTACTTTATTTTTTAATTTTATCTTTACAAATCGATAGTGTTTCATGTACTGGATCGACCCTCCACGGGATTAAAACGATCAAAATGTAGCGGTGTATATATTTTTTATTTACCCCCTAAAGGGATGAAACGGGGTTCCAACTTTTGTATGAAGAAACCTACTTTCACGCGGGCGAAGCCGCTGGTAGAAGCTAGTAGTAAATAGGAAAATGTTAAAATTGTATAGAGTAATTAGAGATCAAATTCGTGAACATAACGAATTTGAGTTCTGTATTCAAATAATCTTGTTTAATTAATTACTACTTGATGCCTATTTTCAGGGAAACCGTTTGACAATGAACTAAATTGTAAGGTTAACTTAATTGTCGCAAAGTGAATTGATTTTGTATAAAACTGGCCAAGTGCGTGTCGCGCGGCGGGTTCCGTAGTCACCTACACACACGAGGTTTTATGTTTATTACTATGAACATATTAATTGAATTCACGGTTTAACTGCCAATAACGTTTAACAACAACTTCATTTATGTATTTTTTTCTTAGGATTTTGTATTATGTATTTTACTAAGCATTTTATGAGTTGAGCGATTAAAGACTTAAGAACTAACTTAGCTGTATCCACTTGAATCCGTTATTACACATATACTATCAATTGATTTTTTTTTCTGATTTTTCAATCCATCATTTTTTTTTGTTAAGGAACAGTTGGCTCAAACAAACATTTTCACAATTAGATTTTCAGAAACGAATCACAAAATCGAAAAATAGTAAGAAGATCCACATTAGTTTTGAAACACCTATCCAACGATAGGATACCATGGGATAGATGAAAATAAAGAGCATTATTTCCACTTCACAAATAACGGAAGTAGGTTTGTTCCCTTAGATATAAAGTGGGTATGACGGTTACGAAAATTTTCATTTACTGCTTTACCAACTCAGTTATAGTTTTCTAATACTAACCGTATTCAAGCTAATAGCCGTGAACGGATGACCAGACAGATGGACATGGCGACACTACAGGTTTTTTTTATTAAAACTACGGAACCCTAACAACAATCAAGAATGAAAATGTTATAGAAAATGACGAGGGTTCAAAAGACTATACTTTTGTAAAACATTTCGAAAAGCAGGTACAACTTACTGACATAGTGTTTCGTATTGAGGTTATGACGTGCAAAATTAAAATACTGCAACGGAACTTTCAAATTCAAGACAAGTTTTAGAGTTGATAGAATCATTTTGATATAAACTAGTGCCTGACTGAATCCTACCTGATGATAAACTTATTCTCAGCCTTTTCGTTTTTCGCAAGGGCACTGAAAATACCATGATAAGAGTATAATTTATGATACCTAATACCAACCACACGCACGACAAACTAAGTAAGCGTTTTCGTCATAAAATGGTAGAAAAAATATATTCGTCCCTAGCTCGCTCCATAAAGCTTGCGCATGTAAAATTTTAATGGTCTGTGGTCAATGTGTTGACCACGGTACGTCATAACTTTATAAATTGTGGCCGCTGTTGATACTGACTGCAAGTACCAAGGAGGTTCGTGTTCACTATTTTGTGGGGCCGTATAACATTTTATATCTACATGCAAGTTTGTGGCGACGAGGTTTTATTAAAGTTGTCAGCGTTTGTTCGAGATTGATATTAATATTTTTTTGGGGAGATTTTATGCTTGTGTGTTTAGAAAGTTATAATATTACTTTAATTATATTATTATAACTTAGTACGAAAAGCTGTAGTCAATGATTTATGACAATTAGTATCTTCCAGTCTGGTTTCTTAATTTAATGGATTTTTTTTTGTTTGTTACCTCAGTCCGTTACTTATGAACCCATTTGGAAAATTACTTAGGATTTTATTTGCATCTTTTACAAGCTTTTATTTAGTTTCACCTGTCCCTTTGTTTGTCTGTCATCAAATCTTGCAAATTAAATTTGACCCACTTCCCGGTTACCGATTGAGCTGAAATTTTGCATGCATGTGTAAATCAAGTGACAATGCAAAATCATTATGACATGGAGCTGATCTGATGATGCAACTGGAAGGTGGCTATAGGAACTTGGTAGTTAAACGACACAATCCCATCGAGTTTGGGGTCGTATGATTCGTCTTGACGAGAATTAATTATATAGGTATACCGAGCTATAAAAGCTTGCTATGAAAAAAATGTTTTCATTAAAATCTTGTTTTAAATTAAAATTTGTGTTTTGTTTATATTGTTGTCGTTTTGGAAAAAAAGTACTTTTGTTTTTATTTTATTCTTTAAAAATATACAAAGATCTGTTGGTTGCGTGGTGTAATTATACAAACAGTAATGGCTTACGTTACTTTGATTAATTGTGTATTATCATTGTTATCAATTTAGTATGGTACTTACAAATAGTAATATGTTTTTGATTCAATTCTAGTATTGAAATTCATTCAAATTATATCTTTAATCCTCAATTAAACCGATAACATAATTCTCTAATTAAAAGACATCTGGCATTTTAATAAAAACTTGTCAGTCTATCTTGTCTCTAAGTTAGAGATAATTTAAAAACCAAATATCAGAGAAATATAAGTATTATTTACAAGTTAATCTTAATTTGAAATAATCAAAATCCACTACCCTAAGATTCTATAGTTTCAATTTTCTATAAAGCAGCTCTTTCGTTACTTTTTTTTAGAAACTCGTCAACCACGGCCACGTTTTATTCTGCTTTTTTTTATTAGGGGCCAGTTTGAATTCTGAATAAACTTGTTTGATCAACGAACATTTTAAATCACTCGATTTTTGACGTTCTAAAATTAAATCTCATTATTCCCTAGGGATCGCGTATACTGCATTATCTCCCGAGGGACAGAATGACTTGTTTTAAGTGATAGTTGTACGACATTTAAAATACGTACGATAGTTAATAGTCGGCGTAGAGTACAAACTACCTACAGGTCATTGAACTCGCTCAGCTGACGTTTTCTTAAAGATATTAATTTCGTACATGCGTAAATTAATACGAGTTTTGAAAAAAAGGTACTTTATTTTTTAATTTTATCTTTATAAATATCGATTTGAACACTATCAAGTGTTTCATGTACCGGATCGACCCTACACGGGATTAAAACGATTAAAATTTAGCGGTGTATAGGTAGATCTCGTTACCGCAAATATAATTTTTATTACCATACTATCCAATATTGAGTAAAAATTGCAAAAACTTTAAATTTCGCGGGCTATCCTGATGCTGGACCTTTTAAGACAACTGCGATAACTTCAGAAATTCTTGTGATATTTTTATTTCAGAATGATGTTAAAAAAATAAAATCCAGTGAGTCACAGAAAAATAAAATTGTGAAGAAGCCACAGCAATTTAATAAGCTTCTTTTGTGTCTGCCTCTTGAAACTTTGTGTCTTAGGAACTATAAGTTTTGTACATATTTTGCTCTGAACAAGTTAAGTCAATGTTGGCACGAATAACAGTCTGCTGGTCCAAAATATTGTTCCGTTGCCTTTTACACTTGGGTTACATGGTATGTTCTCGCTGTATGGTATAGATATAGTTAACATAAGGTCTGCTCTACCTATACTTATTCTGTCTTAGGTCAGTAGCCCGATTCACGTAATGAAAACCGTAACGATATCGTAGCGATTTAGTCGTTTAGACCATTTCCGTATTCACATCCATCAATCGAGTTTGAACGACACCGATTTCGAAGTCGTTTGAGATTCGTCGATTTAAAAAATCTGTATTACATTATCCTGGTAGAATACTTATTAATGTAACTGGAAATAGGTCGATAGATCGTGAATACCGCTTTTGGATAGGACTTCGATCGAACGACTATAAAACTTCAACGATATTTGGCTTGTTTGATTTTACGTGAATCAGGCTACTGGTCTTTATCGGACGGTGAGCGATCCATAGGCGAGCAATGGGTGGCTCACCATCCGTAAATCTATTCTGCGAGTAATGTTATTGTGCCCTACCCACTTTCGCTAAAGTTTTGGAATTCTTCGGGCTATGTCGGTCCCTAACCTTTACCTATAGATATCTTCATTCCTTTATGGGGTCAATCCTTTACATTTTGACTTTTCGACAATCACTAAAAGGCCGTCTTTTTATGTTTTCAACTTCAGCTAATTGTTAATATAGTGTTCTCGCACACGGGCCTTTTTTTTGTGGGGAAAATCATCCAAAAAAAAAAACGTCGCCACCTAAAAACGCTAGAGGCGGCCGCAAAAAACAGCTGAAGCGCGCGACACCTTGTGTCCGGATAAGCTTGAAGCCGCTTCAAGCGTTTTTGTGTGGCAGCACCGCCGCACACGAGCCACAAAAAAAGGCTGCCTCAAAAAGAAGCTTGAAGCGGCAGTTTTTATGGCCCGTGTGCGGGGTCAGTTACTGATATTGTTGTTCGTATGAACGTCGAGTTAAATAATAATATTAATGATTCTTCGAAGACAACATTGGTTCAACGGTTAGTATCAACTGTAGAGTTAATAAAACTTAAAAAAAACTTATCCACTGCCGCACCAGCAACCGCAACTAGTGATTGATCACTGGCGCATCATGTTTATTGGCTAAGGTTCAAAGAATGCCATTGGAGTTGGTCCTAGATCTGCTTAGCAATGAGGCAGCCTTCTTCTTCATTATAGCGTGGAAATCATCCACATGCGCTAAAGAGAACATGCTTGATGCATTACTTCTTTTTCTCGTGTCAATATGATTCAAATTTTGTTCGACCAATATTTTGCCACCTGGACAGCTCTGTTGCTGGTTTCGTATTTAGACTGCCCTGCAGTATCTAGACAGCACTACAGTATCTAGACAGCCCCATAGCATAATCAGTCTTTTTAATGTTTCTACTACTGGGACTCAGGCCTGCTCTCTAGGAGAGGAAATGGGCCGTAATCCACCACTCGGGTCCAGTGCGGGTTGGTGAACGTCACATGTCTTCGAATTTTTGGTTCTAGGGCATGTTTGTTTCCTCAGGTTGTTTTCCTTCACCGTTTTGAGAGCAGTGGTGATGAAATAAATTACACAAAGTAATTCGGCTGGCTGGGTTTAAACCGGCGACTTACAACCGTAAGTCGGGACCGATATTATTCGGCTACCACTGCTCTCAGATAACCCCATCATTTCTGCCGATAGACGTCCACTGTTGGTCATAGGCCTCCCCCAATAGCAGTTAAAAACAAAAATAATACTTACAGTTCATTTCTAATCTAACAGTCTTCTCCTGCGGGCTGACGAGGTTGGTGTTTGAAGCTCGACACCTAAACGTAGTGTTCAGATGCGTCCGCCTCACATGAGGCAGTTCTAACCGGTTCACCACCACGTGGGTGTCGGTCTTCTCCCCGATGTATTGTGGTGCTGGGGTCCCATCTATTAGCCACATTACTGTGGGTGCTGGGCGACCTGGAAAAGAAATAACACTTTAGAAACAGTAAAGTAAGTTTATTTCAATGAAGACTATTGTTCAGGTCGCTTAGCATTTTATTTTTTGGGTATTGAATGAGACTTAATTGATTAAACCCAAAGCGAACGCCGGTTATCCGAAAGGGAACTCGAGCCCCGGCATGAAGGCTAGAAGGAACAGGGTGGGTCGTTTAGTCAGTAAGTGTCTGATACCATCTCCCGCTCCGCCCAAGAGAGGGGGTTGTCATTGGATGATTTTTCCCACCGTAAAAAAAAGCCTATCAAAATTTGGATTACATTTGCTGTCTACACGGATCGCAACAAGGAAGGTCACCCCTATTGGGGCGCTAGATTACAACAGTGTGGTCCATGTTTTAGCTGTTGCATTCGGCTATGTTATGCTCGTTCGGGAAATGTCGGGTCAAGTCAACCGACTATACTCGAACAATTATAATTTTGGATAGTAAACCTCTCGCCGTGATGAAGTTTTCATTTCTGTTGTGTGGTCTTATGCAGACCGTGTTTTTTTAATTGGATACAATAGAGGTCACAATGATACGAAAGGTGTGCTCTTTAACTTACACGTAGGAGGGCGTTACACGCACAGCCATCAGAAATAGAAAACTCTATTTGATTATTGGACAATAGAAAGAAACTTCAATTAGTGTCAATAAGCTATCACGGAGTTCAAACTGTCTTATCCGCTGTATAGAACATAAGTCCTTGTATAAACAAAAACACTTCACTAATTTAATTCTTGTGAATTATTTTCTTATTTATACATTAATTTACTTTTATTGTATACCAAAATAGTAATATAATATTACAAAAATTTAAACCTATGAATACAATATCGGTTTTATCGCTGACAGTGATATCTGTCAGACAATAGGTTGGACTGTAAGAACTTAAACTCAAAAGATATAATGTAAATGTGAAATCATTGTAGAAGTTTATTTTCTATTTCGATCTACTCTAATTTTTTATTGTAAAAAAAAGTAAATAATATAAATCCAGTCAACAAGCACTTATTTGGTACTATATTGACTGAAGTATATTGTATTCATATACCTATTACCTAAAATTGTATGGAAAAGCAAAAAGCTTAAGGTTTGAGTGAGTTACCTTGGGGTTTCTTGTCAGTTCGTCTCCAAAGAAACCCTGTGCTTGCTTCGGACGTTTCATAAATGAATGTATGTCTATGTAAAATAAAATATTTTGAACTCGATTTGACCGATTTCAAATATCTATTTAGCAAGTACTAGTATAACAACAAGCCTTTTAGATAAGTCTACTGACTTAATATGATACCAACTTCAAATTACTTCTAATCTAATCTGATTTACCCGTTGTAAGCATTCAAATTCAAAACATTTTTATTTCTCATAGGGTTACATGGGCACTTATAAAACGTCAGGGTTCTAATTGGTCGTTTCTTATGGAGAAGAACCGGTAAGAAAGTCGATATTTACTCTTGGTACAATGCTGCAAAGGCCTACCCCTCCCTTTTCCACACACGTTTGTTTACGACCGTTTCGGGCCTGTCCCGTAAAAGACGAGATTATCTTTCTACATTCATCGTGGTCGGTCGCGACGTCGTGTAATGTTATAACATTTCTTAGGTCATGAAAAACTTCAATGAGAACAAATGATGTTTTTCTACGCGCAAACCAGAAAACTTTGCGCGCGAGTAGAACTGCAGAACCAGTAGACGCTATGTACTTAATCATATAGTGCGAAGGCAACTCGTGTCGCTAACTTTGGAGGCCTGCCAGTGCGCCTCGGAGAATAGCTTGAGGACATATTTCTTGATCGTCCCATTACTTTTCATGACCAGTTATTAATAACTGGAGTTCGCTGTAGAACTGCACTGCGAAGTTAAGAATTTGTGTCTGTTTTTTTTGGTTGAAGGTTGGTTGGTTGGTTTGTGTTGTGTGTCTTTTTTTTCAGTTGAAAGTGGTTTGGTTCGTTGGTTTGTTGTGTGAAAAACGTCAAAAACGAAAAAATACAAAATGTAAAATTTAATTTATTTACAAATTTTCAATGTGCCTTTTTTAGGGTTCCGTAGTCAACTAGGAACCCTTATAATTTCGCCATGTCTGTCTGTCCGTCTGTCCGTCCTCACTTAATCTCTGTGACCGTTAGCACTAGAAAGCTGAAATTTGGTACCAATATGTATATCAATCACGCCGCACGGTGTTTCGCCTAGAACATGCTAGGTGGACAAAATTCAAGTTTTCATTTCCAGGAAATCTTAATTGCATAACACAAACAACACCCCCAAACTCCAAATTCCGAGAAAAAGTTGTTTTTCAAATGCTTAACTGATGAGTCATAGAGTTCAGAAGTCAGGTAATGAGTTTAATGCAAGCGTTCCAGTCAATCAGTTGCAATTTAGCGACACTTTTGTGCACATCTCATAGTAGTTTATAGTGATATTGTGAAAGTTTTTTGTGATGGATATTAATACTGAGGGTATGTACTATTATTTAATATATTATTTTAATCAGAATCTATTAAAATGAATTTTTAGCATTTTTTAATTTGATGCATAGGTACATTTTAGCGTAATTTTTTTCATAAAGAAAACTTTGAACGTTCAGGAAATACATTGATTCGCCTCTATTCGGGCTAGTTTTTAGATATATTGTAGGTATAACTGTGTAGTTTGTAAAAATACACATATTGTTCAGCACACTTCAGTACAACATATTTTTTTTTTTTTTTCAGAACACTTTTACTCTATTTCAAGGGTAGCCTTTTTTGAAGAGTGGTTGAAACACACGAAGAATGATAAAAGGTCGCGTATTTATGACCATCTTTCTTCAAAATTTC
The DNA here is from genome assembly GCA_910589285.2 of Mythimna ferrago. Lineage (NCBI taxonomy): Eukaryota > Metazoa > Arthropoda > Insecta > Lepidoptera > Noctuidae > Mythimna > Mythimna ferrago. The sequence continues at coordinate 14,805,924 of OU342692.1, read as the reverse complement.
ACTTTGGTGACATTACTGAAAGCAGCCAAAGAGAAATAAAGTTGAAAATATCCTCTTTTCTACTAAGATTGGAGCCAAATGGTTGGCTTCAGGAAAATCGAAGTAGCGTTTTTTAATTACAAATAAGACTTGGCTGGATGAAGGAGACATACAGTTTACTGCGAGTTCTTTAGCCTCACAACCTTCGACATCGAGTGAGGCTGTGACATCTGCAGGAAGACCTCGCAAAGATTTCGAGGAATCGTCGTTTAAGACGACGAAACGTCGAGTCGTGGATCTCGTAAAATCTCGAAGTGCCAAAGAATTAGTGACTGCTGCCGAAATTGCTATGCGTTCAGCAGGGCAAAGAAAAGTTGCCCATGTGATTAGAGACATTAGTGAGAGCCCAGATAATATTATTAAGTCAAAAAAAAACCAGCGCTGTGAGCTCAACGCATTATGCGTGAGGCCGCAGCTTTATGCTGAGCGTTCGGCCGTTTTGCACGGAGCAGACGCATATCTTCCCTATCAATCGTCGACCACATCATCGCTTACCATCAGGTGAGATAGTGGTCAAACGCAAGCCTATCATTAATAATAAAAAAAAAAATTAATTGATGTTATGTTCTGTTACCTACTTTTAAGATTGCGTCTTTAACACGTAAATAAACTGTTTTTCTTTCTTTCTTTTCTTTAAAAAAATATCAGTTCCGTTAATCCTAGGCAGTTAAGTAGTGACGAAGCCTTAGCATACTATATAGATTCTAAGTCGCTTTGTTAAGAATGCTGAGATGAGCGCTCAAATCACAGGGTTGGATGTTACTATTGTCAAACAATTTGATGTTATTTTGAGGACATTGTATTCTGGGTTCGAAATAAACTTAGTTGAATTTAATCAATTTTGTCTTGAAACTAGAAGACATTACACCGAACAAAGATTGCCGCAGATTTAGGGAGTACAAAACCCGCAAGTGCTCACGTGTTGCCACGAATAGAGACTTGCTGTCCATGTTAATAATAACATCTGACCCTTTGATCAATAGCCTTCTTGAGATTCCCCAAAAAAAGCCGGAAAAAATATGTGCAGAGGTATTAAAGTTAATTGTAAGCCCGAACATATTAGCATCAAGACCGAAAACGTCATCATATTGTCGCACATTGCCACAAAATGATGACGATTCACCAGAAGATTTTGATGATGATTCTGATGATTAGGTTTAGGTTAAGTTAATTTGTATAGTAGGTATTTATTTATTTAATGCAATTTTGTTGTTTGTTTATTATTTTTAAATAAAATTTTCTGTTTTTATACTTTTTTTTTTGTTTTTTATTACAAAATCATACCAAAAATTATTAATAATGCCTCAATATGACTACTTATATATAAAAGCATCGTTAAATATCATAAAATAATATTGTCCACCTAGCATGTTCTACGCGGTACACTGTGCGCCGACAAAGTGGTAAAATAAAAATTAGAAAAAAATGTTTTATTAGGGTAGCCCCCCTATATGTAAAGTGGGAAGTGATTTTTTTTTAATTTCAACCCTAACGTGTGATATATCGTTGGATAGGTATTTAAAAATGAATAGGGGTTTATTAAAATCATTTTTTGATAATGTCAATAATTTCGGAAATAATCGCTCCAAAAGTGAAAAACAATGTGTCCCCCCCTCTAACTTTTGAACCATAAGTTTAGAAAATATGAAAAAAATCTGTAAAGTAGAACTTTATAAGGACTTTCTAGGAAAATCATTTTGAACTTAATGGAAAGAACAGTTTTTGTACAAAAAGACAAAAAGGTTCTACAAAATAATTTCTGGACTAAGTTTGTAGTATAATCGTATATGCAAGCATTTTTTTAAACTCATAAGTGGGTACACTTATTGTGACGGACGGGAAACTACGGAACCCTACACTGAGCGTGGCCCGACACGCTCTTGGCCGGTTTTTTTTTCAAAATTATTATAATTAAAAAAAAAATATTTATCGTATAAAAACATTTCTCCATAAGCCACATTAATTTTTAACAGTCTATCACGGTACTATGTCGTAGAAAATTCACAACACCAACAGGGCAACGTCCTACCCAGAGCTCTCTAACACTATTCGACACACGTGAGGTCTAACTTTACCAAGTTAAACGAGTACTAGTTCCACGTGCGCTTAACATCCAGGCTTTGGAAACTTCCAGTCGTATATAAATGTTATGTGACAGTAGCTATATACCTATCTTTCTTTTTGGGGTGGAAAATCATCTAATGACTTCTTCCGCTCTGAGGAGGAGCGAGAGAACGTGTCAGACTTTTACTGATAAAAACCACATCTATGTTCTTTCAGTTAATAAAAAAAGAAAGCGTGGCTGTCCCCTTCAAACCTGGCGTCGCACTGTGTTGTCAGAAACGGCGAGCAACGGAATCACCTGGAGCGAGGTGAAGCGTGAAGCTTCACCTCGCTAGCCGCGGATTATTTTGCATGACCTCTGCCCCATCTAGGGGATATAGGACATTAAGTCAAGATGTTCTTTCAGTTGGGTGCCTTTTGCGTCTCAGGACCATGAGTAGGAATATCCTTTTTAGAATCAATCTCACGGCCCTAGCAGGCATCAGCCCTGCTGGGTCCCAATGGTTTGCTGACATCTCTTTGAGGCGCACGTGGAACACTGCGCACTGTCAACGACTCGGGAGTTATGTACCTATACCTATATAAAGGTTAAAAATGCACTATAATGCAGCACGAAATGCAGCTGTTGAGAGCTATCGCTAAGAATTCATGTATTATTTTCTTTATGAGCGCAGTAACAATGCGCTTTTGACTATGATTGGGGAATATTTTACTGAATTCTTTTGTGGAAATACATTGGACGTGGAAGAATATTTTACGTAAAATATTGCAGCCTTTGACAAATGATTTCTGTTTGTTTTGTTGCCGAAACTTTGTTTTTTTGTTCAGGATTCTAAGTCAAAGGGAAGTACCCTAATGTGGATTTTGATACCCTTGCGAGTGTCAAAATATGCGCCATTAATTAAGTATAAACGGCTTTATCTTTAGATCGCGTTGACTTAGAAGTTTGATTTTTTCACTGCTGCTTAGGGTAGCAGACTTGAGTATTCGATAATTAATTTCAGCTTAATGCTTCCACGCGATTCTGAGAAAAAGTATCTTGACTGATGGACAGACTGACAGACAAAGTGATCCTATAAAGGATCCGCTTTTGCTGACTGAGGTATGTAACCCAAAACAAAAAAAAAAAATTGACCTCTAAAAATGTAGCCATTTGTCTTTCTGAGAATAGAAACCACAAACATTCGCTTGACAATCAAAAACTATCTAACCAACTTCCCACAGGAAATACGAACAACTCCTTAACTCACCCTACAGAAGAAAAATAACCCATAAAAAGCCCAATAGATTATGGCCAGAAACAATGTAGAGGCGTCTGTCGTGGGGAGGGGTTGCCAAGCTCTGGCAGTAATTACGTTATCGCGGCGGCCGGCCGACCCCCGCCCTATTGATCATTCCACGTCACTGACTCCCAAACTTACTTGTTCCTCAACTTTCTTGCTTCGCCCTTCGCAGCTTCGTCAAAGCAACATTGGGATGTACCAGCCGCAGAACCAAAGTATTGTGGTAGTACGGGTTAGTAAACAATACATCACAAAGAAATTCTTCCGAGTTATTCGATGGAAACTTAATTTAGTGCTGGTACTAATTTTAGTCAGTACGCGAAAAAATTTAAATAAAATAAAGCGTTTGGGAATAATTTGACGTAAGTCGCGTGAAAGGCACGAAAGACGCGTGCAACACTACACGCCGTCGACGACTTGGGCTTGGTCCGGACGGTAACCGGACCGTCGGACAGCGAGCCACCATTGCTCGCTGTTGGCAAGCCCGCGCCGGTGGCTGGAAATTGGGATCCCGGCCGGCGGTTATGGCGTGAAAGCCATTGCCTCGCGCGTGCGGCCGCCTCTTTTACATATACATGTTTTTTTTTTTTAACGTTACTGCTTTGCTGAAAGAGACGACCGCCTGCCACTCCTCCTCGTTTCGGACCATGGCCTTTACCAAGGCCTGGCGGCGTCTACTCATGTTGTAGTTGAGAAACTGGACGTGACGTGATGCTTCGTTCAGTCTAAGAAGTTATGCTGGTACCAACCCAAATTTTTGTGTTTTTTGATGGTTTTTAGTGAATTTTGTTTTAAAATCCGCTTTTTATAGCAAGTATTTATATTTACTTTTCAACATTCTTCGTTACTGTCTCTCAAACCAACTTGTTCCTCAACTTTCTTACCTAGCCTTTCACTAAAGGCTCATTGTGATGTTCCCACCACTCGCAGTATCAAATTGTTGTGGTAATATGGGTTATTAAACAAAACGTTACAAAGAAATTCCTCGGAATTATTCGATGGCAAGCTGAATTCAGTGGCGGTACTGATTTCGGTCAGTATGTGAGAGAATTAAAATTAAATACACTGTATTTCGGAACATTTTCACGAAAGCCCGCATTTAAAGTTTTCAATTTACTACAAAGTTATTTTGAAACTCAATGCAATGGGTAGCAACCCTATTTCGGATGATTTTTGTAGATTTTGTTTCAATACGTTTTTTATAGCAAGTGTTGGTGTCAGTGGCTCCATATCTTAGGCTAGGCCCTAGGCTTAGAAACAAAATATCACTAATAAATAATTTGGAAGAAGCTGAATTCAATGTCTCTAAGTGAGAAAATTGGATTGAACTTTAAAAATAACATATTATTTGGAGTTAATTTTCGACGTTTCGTCCAGTTTACGATCAAGTTACTTAGGGACCCTAATTATCCTAAGTAGTGGCTGATAGGTATAAGATAATTTGGTTTTAATAGGCCGAAGCATGTATTTGTATTTACAGCATCAAGAGTAAGAAATAGACTATTGCATTAAGAACACTGTAGAGCCTATTTTATCAGTACCTTTTTAGAGGGGTTAAAACAGGCATATCTACATATATACATAAAATAAAGTCGTGTTAGTTACACCATTTATAACTTAAGAACGGCTGGATTTAAATGATCCTCGCTTTATTGGATTTGTCTCCATCCTGACTAGAATAATAACTAATAACATATCGGAAAAATAAAAATAGAAAAATATTCAAATGAAACGAAAAATAACAGCAACTGTCAAATACATTGGTCACAATCATTTGATCAATAAGTTTAGCTAAAAAGTAATCAGTACGAAATAAAGAAGATAAACACTTATTCGAGAATTTATAAGAAATATTATTGTCAGAAGAGATTAGGTCGGTTGTCAGGCAGATGGGTGCGAGTAATCTTTACTAATATTATAAAAGCTGAAGACTGATTGTTTATTTACACAGAAATACTGGTTTAAATTGAAAAAAAATATATATATATATTTTAATGTTGAATAGCCAATTTATCATAGAAAATCAATAGGAGCGGAGCAGCAAAGATGCGAGTGAACATTGACAGCTACTTTTAAATATAAATTAAAATCTAAAATAGTAATTTGTTAGCTGTAATAAATAAACAAGTAAATCCTACAGTTTAACGCCCATAAGCCTCGTTGACGTTACTTTACCGAGTTTTATACTTTTTCTCAGTACCAAAAGTGTTATGTCAAAACTTTTTACATAAGGGACAACAACTTCAACTTAACGTATCAACTTTTTATGTTGAACATTTTCCTAAAATCTCATATACTTGATCTTGAAAACCTAAAAGTTTGCACGCGGCCATAATTTTCTATTTGAGAATACAATTTTTTTTTTTGTTTACCGATAGCAGATATTATGACAATGCTATAATACATGTACTTATTTAAGTACTCTTTTATAAACTATTATAATAGGATCACTCTTGACCACTATTTCATCTGGTCGACAACAGAGCATGTTAACCTAGAAGTAACCTATTCACTCTTGACTCTATTTCTGGTCTCCAAGGTTGCACCTGTCAGGAAACTCGGACTAGCCACCGTAGGCGTAGGCTTGTGTACGACGAGCAATGGGTATCTCGCCGTCCGGAAATCCGGTAACCGTCCGGACCGACCCCGAAAGAGGGAACTGGCAAGATTATAGTGTGCCCAATACTTAGGTATGGATGGGAAGTACACTATAAACCGGTGGCGCATCGTCGTATCTCTGGTGGTCCGATGACGGATCGGGCTTGGCGGAATTAAGTAATGCAATTGCGATGCACACTCCGAAATCCGATAGGCTAAGATCTTGGCGTCGATGCTCAAGACTTTGAAGCTTTTACTTAACTAGTATATTGCAAATGATCCTCTTGGCCATTGAAACCGTCCACTGTTGGACATAGGCAATGGCCTATGACTGGGAATGCCCAAGTGTCGCCATGACGAATGATCCTTAGCGTTTCGCATTCACCAGATTCCCGCGACCCTCACCAAGTCATCGGTCCACCATGTGGGAGGTCTTCTAACGCTGTGTCTTCCGGTACGCGGTCGCTACTCCAGAACCTTTAATAATCACCATCTAATCTGTGAGTAATATGCCCAATGCCGCTAAGTTCGGTGATTTTTCAGGCTACGTCGCTAACTTTGGCTCTCATTCAGTCTTTGAATACTCTTTGCTATTCATATCACAACTACAAGGCAAGGTATTATAAGACAAAACTCCATTAGGCCAGCCATTTTATGTGGGTATCTATCTGTTTGCACATTGGACCATGAAAATGATCCAGCCGAGTCGTTTTGGGCCGACACGGGATGACAACCCGCTAATCCCAAAGGCTATGCATAATTCCGCCTTGGAACATTGAGCGCTACAGCGGCTTACCGCGATTTGTGTAAGAAGATTTTATAATCCAAATCATATTATAAGTTGTATATAGAAACTGTATATATATATAGGTAATTTACTAAGAAGTCTGTTGTTTTGTCCAAAGTTATACTTATTATTTAAACTTTAATAATCAAAGTTTTGTTAACTTTTGCAATATCTAGTATACACAAAAGATATCAAATATAAACAGTAATTTAAGATTTATATCAAAACATAAATCTCTGTATTTTTCTTTGTGTAATAATATTAAAATGATTATGATTGAATATCTCTCTAACAATTTCGTATAAAAGTAATCAAGTACAGAGGCAAAATATTAAAAAGCCATCAGTCAATTAACTTTTTCTGCTCGGCTTTATTTCAGGCAAGCTCTGTTTTAAAAATAATTAAGTAAGTAGTTCAGATTATGTTACGGCAGTTCTGCGCTCGGCCCATCAGTTTTTAGACTTTTCCGTTACTATGTAAGCTAAGCTAAGTGCTCTGTTGTTTTGTCCAAAGTTATACTTATTATTTAAACTTTAATAATCAAAGTTTTGTTAACTTTTGCAATATCTAGTATACACAAAAGATATCAAATATAAACAGTAATTTAAGATTTATATCAAAACATAAATCTCTGTATTTTTCTTTGTGTAATAATATTAAAATGATTATGATTGAATATCTCTCTAACAATTTCGTATAAAAGTAATCAAGTACAGAGGCAAAATATTAAAAAGCCATCAGTCAATTAACTTTTTCTGCTCGGCTTTATTTCAGGCAAGCTCTGTTTTAAAAATAATTAAGTAAGTAGTTCAGATTATGTTACGGCAGTTCTGCGCTCGGCCCATCAGTTTTTAGACTTTTCCGTTACTATGTAAGCTAAGCTAAGTGCTCCAGTTTCGAAACTACATCATTAGGAGATGATAAGTGTACCTAAAATTCAACGTACCATTTTCCCCGCCGTAACGATCAGGTATCGTGCTTACACTTAGGCCCGTGGAAACGGGAACGCGATTAAACGAACCTCATACCCAAGTGTGACACGACTCCGTAATCAATCAAACGTATAAGTGTAGATTGGCATGTGTCTCTTTACTGGCACTGAACATAATAAAGTAAACGAGGCATCTACTTTCAATTCGTTTAGCTCACTTTGTTTGTGTGAGCCTTTATTTATTTAGTCAAGTACTGTTCCGTCCTTTTTGTCTCTTTTTATACGAATAATAAAATGAACCTAAGTGTAAGTTAGCCAGTCTTTGACAAAGGAATGTTTCTTTATTTTGGTGATATTAGCTTTTTTATGAGTACATTGGCTGGAAAAAATACTTGTGTTTATTTTAACAATCCATAACACACACAGCCAACAAAAGCTTAAGACTAAGTTGTCAAATCGAATAATAATACTAAACCCATTTTTGTGTGCGGTAATCTCCTGTAGGTATTTCCCGTAATTTAATTTCCTAATGGAAAAAGAAAACAGTTCCAACGCTAATTAATCCGTTACAATAAGCTTAATATAATAAAAGCTGGTAGATTGGTTCAGAGAGAATTGATATAAAGTTTGCAAAATGTTTTGGCGCCATTTCCCGGCCGCCCCCTCCCCTCGCTCGGGCGTGTCTTGGGGCGATGGATAACTTTACACTGGGTGCCATTTGGAGCCGATCTCTCAGAGAGTGACTTATCGGTAAGTTTAAGAGCGATATATCAAAGTAATCGCTTTAATTTCTCATCTACCACTTGGGGTAGAACTTATGCTTATTCCTTGACTGATACCGTCGTGATTTGTGAACATGTACTTACCTTGATAGTTTTATGTTTGTAATACGGTAAGTGAGGTGATTTCGCGACGGCGTTTTAATGGATATTTATTGGACTTTTCTTCTTGTTTCATGATCAGTCTTATTTTGCTAATGGAATATGTATGACAAATCCATCTGCTTAAAAATAAAAATGGTGGTGATTTCATAGAACAATTGTTTTAATCCATATTACCATGTAAGTACCTTATGTTTGAATTTTTATCTTCTTTACATAGTACAAAAAATGGCTTTTCTCATCAGTTCGCTAATTATTTCTAAATGATGCTACAGATTTTGATGCGGTTGTCACTAAAAGACAGAAAAATAAACGAGGAAAGTATATGAATGTAATAATAAGACATTGTTATAATTTTCCTCTCTATCGCTGGGTCTCACAAGTTTTTTATTTTTTATATAAATGATAAATGATAAATGATAAATGATAAATGATATTTATTTTGTAAATAGGTTTAAAAAACACTTTTACACGTCAATTTTTTTATATCTCAAAAATATGCAACGGGAGCGAAGGGGAACATCTAGTTCTAGTAACGTAGATAGTGCAGTAGTGACCGAGCGGCGCCATTACCACTGGGAACCATCTCCGGCTTAGAAGTAGTAGATATGTCGCGGGCATCAACCCCAGACAGGCGCTTTATTTTGTATAATTGATTAAATTATTACTGTTCTCAAAACGATGAAGAAAACCATCGTGAGGAAACTTGCATATCCTTGAGTCAAAAAATCGAAGACATCTATTAACACGTACTGGATTCGAATGGTGGATGACAGCCGACTCCATTTCTTAGAGAGGAGGCAGAAGACCTAGCAGTTGGTACAGGCCATGGTCCGAAGTGAGACGGAGTGGCAGGCGGTCGCCTCCTTCTGCGAAGCAGTAATGCTAGCAAAGGAGGCCGTACGCGAGAGGCAACGGCCCTCACGCCCCTGCCGCCGCAGGGACTCCGACTCCAATTTCCGTCTACCGTGGGCGCGGGCTTACGAATGGCAAGCAGTGGGTAGCTCGCCGTCCAACCGGCCGGTAATCGTCTGGACTGACCCCAAAAGTTGACGGCGCGTATTATTCCACGCGCACATGAAAGAGTTGACAGCAAACCGTAGGGGCCCAGCAGGGTCGAAGCCTACTGGGACCAAAGATCTGCTTTTGAAAAGAAGATTTAGCCCCGGTATGAAAGGCAACAAAGGAACAGGAGTGACTTTATAGTCAGTAAAAGTCTGACACTATCTCCCGCTCCGCCCAAGGGCACGGAGAAGTGATTGGATGATTTTCCCACAAAAAAAAGTCCTAGCAGTGGAAACATTATAACGATGATTCTGTTTATAACACAAAAGTTGCTATAAGCTTTCTACAGAACACACCAAGTATCCCGTCTACTCATGTCGAATTTAGAAGTCAAGGCCTGAGGGCGAATGAGATAGTTTTTAATGCTGAAAGTAATGTTAGGGCCCGACGAAACGAGATCTTACAATGGGAGCAGACCTAACGGCTGTATAGCGTGTACCTAAGTATATGTAGCTACATGAATAAAGCTCGGCTGACTTTCAAACTAACAAAGGATAAGAGAACTGAAGGGACTATGTAAAAGCCAATGAGTCAGTTATGGAAGATTTTATAGAATTGCTAAGGGTGTTTTTAATATCGTGCGGTTTTGTTCACGCATGCGGGGTTGATCCGCATACCAGTATTTATTGTAATGCGTGGAATACGCACGTGGGACGCATTTTTTTTCATTTTGATATTTTCTGCATGCAGAGCAATCCCGCATGCGTGATGAAACCCGCACGATATTAAAAACAATCTAACAGTGATATTATACAGCCAAAAGACGTCCACTGATGAAAGTAGACCTTCCCCAAGTGTCGAAAAGACCGGTCTTGTGTACACATGGCCTGATAGGGATACTGGCTTTTAGATTTTTTATAATATTGTGTTGATTTGTGCATCTATTTAGGCGAAATAAACATGTTTTCTTTCTTTCTTTCTTTCTTTCTTTCTTGTGGTTCTCAAGTCCACAATCAAATGATTCCCGCGACCCTGACCAGGTCATCGGTCCATCTAATGGAAGGCCTTCCAATGTTGCGTCTGTAAACGGTCACCTTTCCAGAATCTTTCAGCCTGATCAATAGCCTGCGAGCTATGCGCTTTGCCCACTGTTACTTAAGTTAGACGATTATTAGAGCTAAGTCGGTTTTAGGTCTCTTATGGATATTTTCATTCCTGACTCGATCACGTAAGGAAACTCTGGGTATAACGTGAATGTGTGAGTGGATTTCATGAATCATAAGTAAATGATTACTTGGCGATGTAGACAACATAGAACTATTTGAATCTTCGTATGAAAAAATTGCTTTGAGGAGTATTGGGAAATTAAGTAGGATTACAAAAATGGCAACAGAAGGAACACGAGTGAGTTTTAGTCAGTAAAAGTCTGACACTTGCTTTTTCTCCACCCAAAACAAGAGAAATCAAATGATTTCACCTAAAAACAAAGATTTTATCTACTAGATTAGTCAACATTCCTTCGCTTTATTTTGACATTATGTAAAATAACAATGTGTAAAGACGTTACACTAGCAATTTTATTCTACTACACAAAAGGTTTCAACTCTAGTCTATCAGAGCATACTGAAACTTAACTACTACCGTAACTCATATTTATGTGGCCCGACGCATCCATTCAACGAACATGCTTCCACCATAATTAAAAAAAAAAAACATAAGGTAAGGAAGTGGCTCATTTTTCATCGTTACTCACCCTATTAAAATAACAGACAATTAATATTAATTTGTATAATAACACCATTACATTTGTTGCTCGTTCACATTATTTTTGTTCGAAATCTCCCCCATTCCTGTGATCCATTATGATTTATAAATAATTAAAATTAGAATGTCGATACTTTTTCAGAAGAATCCCAAGGGGAACATCAATAACAGATTAATGTTTAATTTGCGAACTTATTTACTCGACGAGTCACAAATATGATTGAAAAAATATTTCAGAATTTCTGATTAGGTATTAGATAGAATCGGGATTAAAAACCGGTAGCTAGGTCCTATCAAAATATATATTTTATGAGGCTAATATTTATAAGATATGTTTATTATATCAGTTGTAGTATTTAGAATATTATAATTCTAAAAAAAATACCTGATTAGTCATATAACTAACTACTAATCTATTAGAATAATTCCTATTCAAATATTTTCATAACTAATTTTAAATTATGGAATATAAAACCCATTCTTGCAAAAAATACAAATTGTCACTTAAGTCGTTCTTTTTTATTATTGACTAGCTGTGCCCGCGACTTTGTTCGCGTGGACTACAGGATATTGAATTTATTTTTTCTAAAATAAAAGTAGCCTATGTTACTCCTTATTGCATCAACTACCTGCCAAAAAAAGTCCTGTCAAAATCGCTCCAGCCATTTCAGAGATTAGCCCGGACAAACAGACAAACAGAAAAAAATTGTAAAAAATGTTGTTTTGGTGTATGTACCGTATATAATATATTCATGTGCATATAATAAAAAGCAGTTATTTCAATATTACAAACAGACACTCCAATTTTATTTATACAAGGTGCAGTTTTAAAACTGCACAATATTTCAGGAGGTTGTAGTAAAACTCATAAATAGTCATATAAAAAAACGATACCTAGTCAATAATCAGTAATACTTGTTATTTAATTTTTTAATTACTCTAAACTAAATCGATTGATCGATGGCCGCGGGGGCGTGGCTAGGGTGTGGCGTGCGGGATGATGATTGGATGATACATTATTTATGAAACTATCGTTGCGAGTTAGTGTGTGTGAAAACGACCTTTATTGTTCCGTGTTTGTGTGTGTGAAAAAAAGCGCAGATATAAAAAAAAAAAAAATTACCTACTTATTTTATTATTGATTCGGATCGAGAATCACTAACATAATTACCTCCTGAAATATTTTGCAGCTTCAAAACGACACCTTGTATGTATAGATAGATATATAGATAGGTTCCTACTTGATCACAGTCTCACCTGATGGTAAGTGATGATGTGGTCGACGGTGAGCGTGGTAGCCAAGAAATAATCTATTCACTCTTGACGTAAAGACCACAACAAAATCCTTGAAGAAAAGTCAGTCTGGTTATCAGCTAAAAAACTTTGAGAAGGTTGTTCAGTTAGTGGCTATATTGAAGTGTTGTTGTTATTCTACCTGAAAAAGCTTTTTACTTTCACACGGGCGTAGCCTAGTAGTGAACATTTCAGAGACACAACAGGAAGACAATGAGATAGCGAACGCCGGCGTTTGCTTGGGGATTAATGAATTAATAAAGATTAGAAAAAAAAACCGACAGGATTCATACACAGACGGTTTTTGAATCCGGAAGCTCAGAATTTATTTTTTCAGTGAGTGTACTTGCACAAATTTAAACGCATTAAAATGTTAACTACTTTTTATTGCCTTAAAGTAACCGTTCCTTTGAGGAAGTCTACGGTACGCTGGAGATATCCTATGTATCCTTATTACTTTAACTTTAATATAAACCGGCCTTTGAGTCGGTAGAAAAAGATAGGATGCTTGATAAACTTTTAAAACGATTTTTAATGGTAAACAGTAATGACTTATACTCTGTTCAAAGTAACATTAGACATTTATGAAAACCTTTTATTACTGTCCGTTCAACCGATTTTGACTTTTATTACGTTGGTGGCATGACAAATGGCGGCTGCAGTAAATAGTTGGTATTGTAATAACTTTTTGCTTTTAATAACATCCTTATGCCTACGAAATAGAAGTTAAAATCAGTTGAACAGACAGTAAAAAAAAGTATGTGTAAATGTCTAATCTTAACGCGAATAGGGTAAGTATAGTCAGTATTATGAGAGCTAAATGTTTGTAGAAGTTATTTTCATTCGTGTCGCGTTGAAAAATATCTATTTATTACCTAAATTACTTTCAGAAACTACAATTTAATATTATTATAATTATTATCTAAATAAATTACACTAATATTCTAAAAGTGAAAGTGTCTGTACGAGACTCTTTCATTCTCAAACAGCCGAAAGGGCTTAGATTAAGTTTGGCATATGAATAGACTGGTCCTGGAATAAATAGCACACAGAATACTTTTTATCTTGAGAAATTCTCGATAAAAAGTCTCCTATGTGCTACAAGTTTTCTTGGGATAATTTTCTACTGTCACGCGAGCGCAGCCGCTTGCATAAGTTAGTCTACATCTACATTAATATTATAAAGAGGTATAATTCCTTTTTTGTTTTTATGTCTTTTTGTTTGTAGGAGGTAACCTCTGAATGTACTGGTCCGATTGCAATTTTGTCACCGATAGAAAGCTGCTTTATTCCTGAGTGACATCCTAACTAATATTATAAATATGAAAGTATGGATGTTTGGTTAATCACGCAAAAACGGCTGAACGGATTTGGATGAAATTTGTCATGCATATAGCCTTTGACATGGAAAAGAACATAGGCTACTTTTTATCCCGGAAAACATCTTATTCCTACGGGAAAACACGTTTAGAGTGCGATAACCGAAGTACACGCAGACGAAGTCGCGGGCGGACAGCTAGTAGGCTATATTTTATGTACGCTGCTGAAACTGCGGGCAAAAGCTAGTTTGTTTGTAGGAGGTAATCTCTGAAAGTACAGGGGTGCTATTCTCTAAGAAAACAGCCTTGATCTCAGCGCTGGCACAGCGACGAGTCGTGAGCGCAGTACATTGAATTAACAACCCAATGCCCCTTTACATTGGATTGTTAATTCAATGTACTGCGCTCAAGACTCGTCGCTGTGCCAGCGCTGAACTCAAGGCTGTTTTCTTAGAGAATAGCACCCCTGGTCCGATTGCTAAAATTTTTGTTCGCCAATGGATAGCTGCTTTATTTCTGAGTGGCATTTTATGTACCCGGTGAAGCCGCTTGCAAAAGCTAGTATGTAATAAAAATGATACAATCCCTATTCTGTGTGTTAAACAAAGGTTTCGTCCACAAAAAAAAAGACAAGGGTTTACGAAAATTGTTTGTGTTTGTATTTAACATCGGTATTCCGACAAATGATTGCGAGAGAACCACCCCTAAAGAACAACCCCAATATCGAGTGGCGTCCAGGGTTGTGGGATTGTTCGAAAGAGTTACCGCGGCCCCGAACCACGAAGGGTAACTGAAGGAACATTGTGGGTTTTTATCAGTAACAGTCTGACATGCCTTCTTGTTCTAAGCAGAGCGAGAGAAATCATATGATTATTTGCCACCTACACACATTGAAGAAAGGAAATATTTTTATATTTTTATGTAGCCCCAGCTGAGTCGAAGCCTACTGAGGCCAGGGTTAGCTCAGCCCCGGTATGAAAGGCACGAAGGTATGGGGTGGGTTTTTTTAGTCAGAGTCTGACACTATATCCCGCTCCGCCCAAGGGCGGGGGATGTCATTTGGATGATTTTTAATACCAAAAAAAAAAACTCTGCAAATCGGACTTGCGAACGAAGGGTTCCATACAAAACAATGGCAAAAAAAATCGTGTTTGTTAAAAGGGAGCCCCACTTAAATATCTACTTTATTCTGTTTTTAGGATGGTTTTTAGTATCTATTTGTTGTTATAGCGATAACATCATGTGTGGAAATTTCAACCGTCTAGCTCTCACGGTTCATGATATACAGCCTAGTGACAGACAGACGTACAGCAGAGTTTTATCCTTTTGGTAAGGAACCCTAAAAAAGGTCAAGTAGCGTACATAATAATTTGCTAACTTATTGCAACTCTTCCTATATTAATTAACAACCCAGTAATAATATTAATTTAAGAAGATACCTACGGCAAAGGAAAGAAGGTAACAAAATAACCACTAAAGTTTATTCCAAAGATATTTCCCATCTAGGTACGTAGGTATGATCAAATATGATAAAACCCTCACCTCCTCTGACCTCACATACGAGGACAAGTTCGTTGCCCTCCTCCAGAGGCCCGACCACTCCGGACACGTCCCGACCCGACTTGTCGTACAGTATCAGCTGATGTGGGGCCACTGTAACAAAAAATCATGTTATTAACTTTTAAAAAACGCCTTTTAAAGTAATATAATTTATTTATATTATTGGACGACAAACATGTATCATCATCATCATCATTTCAGCCGATATACGACAAATCGATATACAAACATGATACGATACTGTTTTAAAAAAAAAGTTTTCTTGAATCAAGTTAGTGTTATGGTGTGTCCAGACAACCGGCATATACGCCGCAACGACGCGTGTGCATTTCGCGTACGGCTCGTTCGCACGAAGCCCCTGCGCCGAGCGCGCTTCGCACGAACATGTAATGAAAGCGCGCAGTTCCCAAGTTCGGCTCGCGAGCGGCGCATTTGCCATATCTGCCCCCCTAGCCAAGTTACAATCGAATTCCATTCTCTAATCGGTAACGCCTCGGTGACAGCAATTGTAGAAAACGATAAGTTGGTAGCCATGTTGACGCGCCCGAGTCGGCCGCTCGTTCTACAATGTAGCGTGTGTATAACAAAGGATGTAGCGTTAAATATTGTAGAAACGATATTGAACGATGTGAACTTGGCTACGAATTGTCTATTCGTTTGTTCTGACCACGCTACTTTACGTTGAGATGACGTCATTCCCATACGTTTCATCACTTTTCGACAGCGTTAACGATTGCAGAATAACAACTTGGCTAAGCGTGCTGGAATCTGGACGCACCTTCGGCAAATATTCGCATCATCGCAACACATGTAGCCGAATAGTTCGTCGAATCAGTCGTAGTATTGGGATTAACACAAATATTTAAAGATTAAACAAAGAAAAACTTGTAAAAACTAAGACCTACGAGTACGACTATCCACGGACGTATATTATCATATACGCGTATTCATCGATAGTTTTGTATGTAAGTTTTACGCAGGCGTACACCAAGCGTATAATGATGAATACGCGTCTATGAAGCAACGCGTCCGTGGACAGCTGTAGGCTTTACACAGCCGCATAGAAATGCCATTGATCGCTAATGTAGACAATAAAATTGGCCCGTACACGATGTTTCTATCGCGACAATGCGACACGTATTCGCGCGATAATGTAGCCACAGCATTATAGGTCAGCATGGGCAACCTTCGCTGAGTCAGTTAATACTAAAATAAAATTCTTAGTTTCATTTTACCGAGATCGTGCCTGTTTCAATAATTCCAAATTCCTAATATCTAATTGTAAAGACACTTGAGATACAAAACTACAGCCATTATACATCACAATATCAATTAGTGAATAATAAAAATAACCAACGAACTTCACACAAAAAAAAATCCCGCCAAAACTCCATTTTGACTTTCTTGTAATAAAAAAAAGACGTGTGGCACTCGGTGACTGCCGCGGTAAAGCATTTTTATCAACTTATGCAATTTTAATTATTTATTTATTTTATTTATGCAGTATTTTTTTTTCCTTTGTTTTTTTTTTCTTTGATATTAATTGAAGTTACACTTTCACACATTGAATTGAATTTTGATTGATTGTTCACTCATTTGTTTTCTTATCGGTCACCGGGTCACCACGCTCAAAAAACAAATGAGTGGGAGGTGTTAGGTTATTTTCGTTACGGAATGTCTGGATTCGGTCTCAAGGCCCGCGATAGAAGCTATGCAATAGCTTAAAACAAAAGACACGCGTCATTGCACTAAATGCAAATAGAGTCTGTCTAATAAGTCAACCGACTTGTGTAATTATTAGAGTAAAATGAAATCTGATGTAGTCAACGCTAGTTTAATAATCAAGGTTGATTAAGAGGTATTGATTATTTTAGTTTACTACTAGAAGAACCTTATAAAAAGTATCGAATATAAGTATTTTTTAAATAATTAAATATTATACAAATTTCCCAAGTCGGTTGACTTTTTAGACAGACTATACAATCGATTTTTTCCCGAATTCAAATTCAGAGAAAGCAAGTTTCGTGCAAAGAAATAAAAAACATTCTGCCAAAGCTTCGTCTAAAAAAAAAAAACATTTACTTAAAGAAAAAATGAATAAATATTTCAGGTACACAGATAACATTATAAATCACCCAATTTTGATTTTTAGAAAATTAAAAAAAAAACCCACCAAATGTTTTCTTTTTTTATAAAATTTTAAATTTCGAATCCATCGTTTTGCCGAGGTGACAAAAATGACAAAAACAAAAATATGGAATGAATGATAGATTTTTTTATTTTAAATTAGCAATATTGCTATTGTTTTAGATTAAAAACTAACATTTTCAAGTATTGGCTCATAAATATTTATTAAAATAATATTTCTGGTTTAATCCAGTGGAACATTATTAAAATGAGTAGAAATAAAATTAATATTAATGATTCTCTCGAAACACGGGCAATTATTTTCCTTTAACGTTCAGTCGTAATTTGAGGAAAATCGATGAAGAGAAAATAAACGAGAGGAAAAATACGCGGAAATTTGACTTAAAATGTATAAAAAGTCATTAAATATTACAAGATTGTACTCGAAAAACATACTCGAGTTATTTATTATGAACTTTGAACTGACCCATTTTGCGTCTTCTTACTTTAAGAAAATATTATTAATATTTAATATCACACTAATAATAAAAAGGTAAAAATACCTATGCATGTTGGTATGTTGGTGATTCAAACAACTGAACAGATTTGATTGAAATTTGGCACACTAGTAGACTATGTTCTAGACAT
Organism: Mythimna ferrago; assembly: GCA_910589285.2. Lineage (NCBI taxonomy): Eukaryota > Metazoa > Arthropoda > Insecta > Lepidoptera > Noctuidae > Mythimna > Mythimna ferrago. The sequence goes on along the minus strand of OU342692.1, from coordinate 14,787,625 downwards.
AGAATAATTTTCTACTTGTTCATGGGCGAAGCCGCAATGAAACTGATGTTTGGTTCTCTAACACACAAAAAATACTGAACATTTTTTTAATAAAACTACACTTATATAGCTTTTACATCAGAATCACACATAGGCTTTAATTATTAAATTAGTACTTTCCGTACAAATCTCACGCTGACGAAGCCACTTGCAGAAACCAGTAGGTACTAGAACTCTTTCGGTAACCAAAAACTTTTTCAAATATATGACATATTCCTTAAACTAAGTTTACTTCAATTTTGAAGCGCTGTCAGCCTTTCGTTTTGTTATCTAAAAATAAGTAGTTACAGCACCTATTAGGGTGAGTTGCACGATTTAACTATAACGATAACCAAATCATAACCAGCCGTGAAACGGCCGCCTATTGGTCAATTCGACGATTTGACAACTGTTAACGGCTTTGTTATCGTTATAGTTAAATGGTGCAACTCACCCTTAGAATATACACTCTAACAAGTGAGGTGCGTATAATCTAGGTAATATAACCTTATTGTATAGAAATACTAGAAAAAAAAAACAAAGTTTTACCAATGAATAGACTTTCATTTCCTAATTTGAATGCTTAGTCACTGACACAAACATTAGGTTGGTAGACATGGCAAGCTTAAGCACAGCGTTTTTGGGTTTTGGCGGGATTTCGTTGAGTGAAGTTCGGTGGCTGTTTTAATAATTCGCAAATTGATTCCTAAAGGATACTGTGATGTAAAATTAGTATAGATTTGTATCTCAAGTACCTGTCCAACAAGAAAATGCCGCCCATTGTACGTGTTTTAGATATAAGTTTTTCTTTGTTATGTTTTGTATGTACAATAAAGTATATAGTAAATAATAAATGAATAAATAAAATGTTATGAAATCATTGAAACTGGCGCGATCTCGGTAAAATGGAGCTGAAAATGTTATTTTAGCGTTGCCCAGAAAGGTTAACTTGATACATATGCCGTCAAATACTACAAAAACTTTAGTATCTTTACTATAATATTGTAAAAGTTAACAAATTAACCATGTAATCTCTTTTATTCCGACTGAAAGACTTTGTGAACATAGCCAAAAAAAAAAAACAGTAACTTCTACTTGTCTCTATTGTATCTACTGTCATACAAACCCGTAACTTGCTCTAAGAAATAAACTAGTGGCGACAAAAGTTGTTTGATTCTTTAGTTAGATCAATATATTTATACTTTAAACACCTAACTAACTAACTGTAACTGTTGTATCTAACTATATTATTAATAGTTATAGAATCGCTTTCTACATTGAGTATTTTAAGTTAAGAATGTTTCAAACCCTACTTTAATGCCTTTGACAGGTTTTCAGGGTAAAGCAGAGATTGAGTACTCAACTTCAACAGTCTTCCCGTCCGATAATAATTATTTAGGTGTCTTCAAGGCTAGAATAATATTTATTCTTAATATACTTTTATTTTAACCAGTGCGTTTCACTATTTCAACGATTGCATCACTGCTTACCATCAGGTGGGATCGCAGTCAAGCCCTAGTTTATATCAATTAAAAAATAGAAACAGAAATCTTCATTGCAATCATCATCATCGTCACTAATATAATAAAGAAGTAAAGTTTGTTTTTATGTATTTTTGTTTGTAGGAGGTAATCTTTGGAAGTACTGGTACGATTGCTAAAGTTTTTCCACCAATAGGAAGCTGCTTTATTCCTGAGTGACATAGGCTATTTTATTATGTACGTGGGCAAAGCCGCGGGTAAGTCTATAATAAAACAAATACAGAATAATTAACAGAATCGGTGTGTACCATAGATATCCGGTATGTACCCACCCTACAAAAGTAGGAATAGATTACATCTGGCGATGATATAACACTAAATCGTAATCTTTTATCACAGACATAATCGTACACAATAATACATTAATACACAACGCGTATAACCATCAAACATACTCACGATACTACGACAAGACACTGCCAGTAACGACGTACACAATAAAGAGACAATACTCATTATGTAGATGCCAGTAAAACAGTGCTCGAACAAAGACGAGAGGGGAAATGGACTGCCGAGGTTATTATCGAGAGCCTGTGGCTGATAAAACATTTCTATTGGCTGTTTTGTTCTGGGTTTTGATGTTTAGATTAAGTTTGAATCTTTTAAATCATATTTTTTTTAAATATTTAAACAATAAGGAATCTAGGAACGGAAGTAAGAAAAAAAAATAAGAAAGAAAAGATATGAATAAAGAAAGAAGGGTAGGAAGAAAAGTAAAAAAAAAACATTAACATTTTAAAAAAGTTCGTTTCAGTTATGTTGCTAGACAGACGTTGTCTGTTTTTATGTGGTAAAGTCATCCAATGACATCCCCCGCTCTTGGGCGGAGCGGGAGATAGTGTTAGACATTTACTGACTAAAAACCCACTCCTGTTCCTTCGTTGCATTTCGTAGGTACCGGGGCCGAATCTCCCTTTAAGAAACAAATCATCAAACAATTTTGGAATGGACTGGCATTCCAAAATGGAAATCGCTCCACGAATTTTAGATCAGTGTTATGTAAAGACAGGCCAACATCCATTTATAGGCATATGTTTATCAATGGCAAGCATGACCCGAAATTATTAGTCCTATGTTTTTGTGCTATTAGACACCGACTTATTCCAAGAAACGTATTGCCAATCATGACGTGCAATGAAAGAGGAATGGCGCTCTGCTATGTAGAATGTATTGTACTATCTCTTTCCTACAACAGAATTAAAATGAATTGACACTCCGTAGTGCGCGCCACGTTAATAAACCAATAGATTGAGAGAACTAATCCATTCTAAAATAGAAATCACTCCACAAATTTCAGATCAGCGTTAATGTAAAGCCCGGCCAACATCCATTTGTAGGCCTATGTTTATCAATGGAAAACATGCCCCGAAATTCTTGGTCCCATGTTTTTGTGCTGTTGTGAACCTTACTCAAAGTGCTGACGTTAGGGCGGCTGCTATTGTTGACACGGCTGCATTATTCAATTGCCTGATAATATATATTAGAGAGAGGTTGGTATGTAATACAAAGCGTTTACAAGTGATAGGGGACCGGTCTAAATGCTCCTTGTACCACTAAGTGAATGCGTCTACGTGGGACATTATGTAACAGTTTGGAGTAGTTGTTGGTGATTAGATTGTTTCTACTTGCATTCTTTTATGGTTAACGGTGTTAGTTTAATCACAAAATATATAGAAAGCGCGCTCGAGCAACGCACACAAAGACACCGCTCACAGACACGACGTCTCGGTCGCGTCTCGGATCACTCGTCGAACAATTCCGGCTCAAACGCTCATTAGTGTGCGTTCACCGAGCGTAGGTATAAAAAGTGAAATACATACATGAGATTGTCTTCTGTACCTATCTATTTTGTGGTTTAATACTCATTTTGCAACGTCACCATTATCGTCATCATTTTGCAACATCGCCATTATCGTCATCGTCATTATTATGTGGATGGATGAAGAGGAAGAGGGAGGCCGAAGAAAAAATGTATGGATTGCAAAGAGGATTGTGTGAGAAGTGAATATGTGATCTAAGTGTGCATTTATTATTGTACTTATTTCTTTTCTGTTGTCAATTTATTCATTTGCTTCTGCCATGTTATGTTTCTGCATCACCTTAAGGTCGACCAGTAAAAAATGCCTAAGGCATTAAGTCCGTCTTTGTACAGTATTATTTATGAGTGCATAAAATTTTAATAAATAAATATGAAAGAAAAAGGAGTTAGTGATGGTATGATGGGTGACAGGACTGAATGGAAGAAAAAATATGTTGCGCCGACCCCAAATAAAGGGCAGAAAGACAATGATGATGAGAGATGTATTACTACACTATACTGAGGGTACTTTTTTCTGCTAGAACCCTGTCCTTTTTTTTTTTGATGATGTGAAATCATCAAATTACTTCTCCCGTTTCGGATGGAGCGAGAGATAAAAACTTTAGCTGGCTAAAACCCACCCACGTTATTTCAATGGCCTTTTATGTTCCAGAACTGCAGTGACTCGAAGAATCCTGCAGCCCTGGGAGGTATCAGCCATATTGAGCATCGACCCAGATTTGATCCTTACCGGACGGTTACCCATTGCTCACCGTATGCAAGCCTCTACCTAAGGTAATCGGGAACCGCGCTACTCCTACCGAAGGTCGGGAGTTTGTTCCAGGGCTGCAGCTCTAGATCTTCTGCCACCTAATATTCATTCATTAAACCCCAAGCGAACGCCGGCGTTCGCGCATCTGTTGTCTTACTATTATAATTGTGTCTCAAATTGACGGTATCCGAAAGGTTCGCACATCAATAAGAAAGTATTTATTTTTGGTTTGTTCTACATATTTTAAATGTTTCAATGTATGCTAATCAATCATGCATTGACAGCTGAATAGATTTGAATTTAATTTGAAGCAGATGGCAAACCAGGGCCATGATTAGACCATTTATATCTTGGAAATACGTTCCAGTGATGACTTTCAACCGCATAAGTTGAATCAGAAGTTTACATACATCAATTCTTGCTAGGCTTATTTTATGGCCGGCCCAGGACAAGTTTTATTCCCAACAGTGGGACAAATTATACGACAGATAGATAAGACTCATCATCATCATTTCAGTCGAAAGACGTCTACTGTTGGACATAGGCCTCCCCCAAGTGTCGCCACAATGAACGGTCCTGTGCGTCTCGCATCCATCGTATAAGATGAGATAAGACTCCTTCATAACAATACCAATTTCATCGCCAATAGCTGTTTTCCCTAAAATATAGACGATCCATTACCCAATGTAAGTAGACTCAGTAATGTCCATACGGATTATTCTCTTTCAAGAAATATACGCGTAATGTTATGTAAAAACATAAAAGCTGTAGAAATATGGTAAGATCACTATTTAAATGAAGTAAACCCGAGTCTTCCCTGGAGCAAAGATCCTAGCCGTAAATCGTAGCGTTAGACTAGTCAGACCATGCTAGCTCTAAGCTAGAACCTCCACAGCTATGCATAAGAATGTTTCAATATAAAACACTAGCTTCTGCCAACGGTCTCGCTCGCGTTATAGTAGAAAATACACGCTTATGGTTACTTTGTGATATAGTAGCATTCTACTGATGAATTAATAAAAAAAAATGGGTCTGAAATTTTTGAGTTCATTTATTACAAACGATTTTTTTTTTTTTTAATTAAGAATCAAAGTTGTAAAATAAATGATAATAATAAACTATATGCCTTTTGTATTGTCAAGAATTTATTCGACATATTGTAGAGCGTAGATCTCTATGGAAAAGTATGTGCAAGAAACTCCATGCGCACTCTTTTAAATTGTGTTATATATTACAAATATTTCGGTAACATAATTTTTTGTCTATACTAATATTATAAAGAGGTAAAGTTTTTTTTGTTTGCAGGAGGTAATCGGTGAAAGTACTGGTCCGATTGCTAAAACCCACCCACGGTATTGGTTAGTTTTCACCGATAGAAAGCTGCTTATTTCTGACTGACATAGGCTATAAAATTTATGTCCGCGTGTGAAACCACGGGAAAAAGCTAGTAATAGTTAAAAAAAAATAGAATACAGAAATTAAAATAAGCCACTAGAACTCCAGGAGAGATGATGAGGCTCAATTGACAACGTCCGTTCACGGATATGACGCGTATATCGTCACCACTCAGCTCAACCATTTTGATGGGAACCGGATAATCCAACACATGCGCCACAATCAGTAAAAAATGTACATATCTTGCTTCTTTATTACATTGGTATAGATTTACAAACCGTATTCGACCCTCGTTATTTCGAAGACTATTCAGCACGTGTTAACAATCAGCTCAACAAAATTAATGGTCAGTAGTGCGTCCAAATAAACACTTCAAAAACCGCTAACGTAACATGACAAACATCACTAATTACGGTCGTATAAACAAAACAATAGTTCTAGAGCACGTACTAAGAGGGACCGCCGCAAAACCGAATTAAGGCCCTTCCACTATTGGCAACGAAAGTGTCCCCGCTCCCCGAAGGCCCGAATTCGGCCGGCCGCCCGCTCGTCCTGGCTAGTTAGTAGTCATTACAGAGGCAGCCATTCGGCAACTTGCTCCTCAATAGCGGAATCGGTGGCCGACGAACAACATCCAATTTAAACGGAATTTCATAGGCGACGACGTCAATTAAACACGACTATCGGCGTCGATGTGACGTTTGTTTTACCAACTATTGCAAACCAATTAGCTTTTGATTCATTACTCTTTTTAATTGCTGACATTTTTTCTTTGAAGAGTTTTTCGTTAGTAAAGAATAGTTATAAACAACCTGTAACTACTTTGTTTGTAAAGCTATTGAGGAAAAGCGAAAAAACATTTCCTTTCCTATCCAAAACTTTACCTTTGTGAATAACGAGCACAACTTGGTAGTAATTATAGGCTCTACAAACAATAAATAAAGCCTAACTATCACTACAAGCTATAAATATGTTTTACAATTGCTGCACTGTATCCTGTCCACTTCCATTCATATATCATAAAGGAACATTGGATACGATCAATTCGCGTGGTCTCCGTTGTGCGATAACGCGTTTGATGCGACGATAAATCGCATAGCTGAGACTACAGCTGAAATTATAGCTGTTGAATTATGCATTAGCCGCAACACGCTAGAGGTTGTAAAAGTGCCTGTCGATGGGTCGAGCCGGCCGGCCGCCACAACACTATTTGTACACAAATAGCTCGACTTTATAGCAGGGCTACCAACCCTACTATACGGTCGACGATATGTCTCGTTTATCATTTTTCGGTCTGTATTCGAATTTTATTTAGTAGCCGACCATTGACTGGGTAGGTAAATTTTGCTCAAATTGATGAAACCTGCCACACGGGTGTTTCCATATCAGTAATAAAGGTGTGGAAATGTTGAATCAATAAACACACGTGAAGCAACAGATCAGGACAACCTTCAAATATTCTGGCTACTCCATTATTGTGACTGACCTCTTGGTTTAGTGGTTAGTGCCCCTGACTGCTATGCCATAGGTTGTGGGTTCGATTCCCACCCAGGAAAAATATTTGAGTGATGAGCACGATAGTTTGTTCTGTGTCTGGGTGTAATTTATCTATAATGTGTACGAAATTAGAAATATATACCGCCAAATTTTAATGTGTTTGTACGCAACGCCGACTATTACCTGCAGGTCATTGAACTCGCTCAGCTAATGTTTTCTTAAAGAAATTAATTTCGTACATGCATAAATTAATAAAAGTTAAAAAAAAAAGTACTTTATTTTTTAATTTTATCTTTACAAATCGATAGTGTTTCATGTACCGGATCGACCCTCCACGAGATTAAAACGATTAAAATTTAACAGTGTATAAGTATATCTGTTGTATAGTACTAATAACAAAAGTTCTGCTTAGCTTGGAACTAGATGGTGTTGTGTGATAGTTGTGACATATTATTTGTTAGAATTATTCAGTCAACAAATCCATGGTAGTCTCTCATCCCTGTTTTATAGCCGGCCGCGTTATACGACTAGGTATGTCTAGTATATATTTTACGAGTTTTCGACACTCCTTATAAGTGGAGAATTTGTCCATACGCTACGAGCTATAACTTAAAACCGAGACTAGTTTTACGACAAACGATTTTCTATCGTTTTATACACTCGTTTGACTTTGCTGTTTATTTTCTTTCTTTCTTTTCTACATCGGTTCCATGTTGGGCGACTTAGTAATGGGACTTCGACATGAGACTGTACTAGTGTCTCATTTATTTATTTATATGTAAATTGCCTTTGACCGGCCTGTTGGTCTAGTGGTTAGTGGCCCTGACTGCTATGCTGTAGGTCGTGGGTTCGATTCCCACCCAGGAAAAATGTTTTTGTGATGAACATGATCATTTGTTCTGTGTCTGGGTGTAATTTATCTATAATATGTATGTTTTTAGAAATATATAGTATGTTTATCAGTTGTCTTGTATTCATAACACAAGCTCTGCTTAGCTTGAGACTAGACGGCGTTGTGTGATAGTTGTGGAATATATTATATTATTATTATTATTGCTAAGACTAATTCGTCGCGAAATCGAGTGCTAACTAAACAGCAAGTATCCACTCCATTTTGCAACTGCAGTACAGTAAAATTGCATCGCTATTCCGCAAATGTGAAAACAATTTCAGTGTTCGTAAACGTAGGGTAGTTTTATTATAAGTGGGTGTATATTTGAATGGTAAACACATGTTTGGATTTTCAAGTTTTCATAATTTATTTCCCTCAAGTTTATGTTCCGGTAAACTTGTAAGTTTTCTGATAATGGCATTTTTTATTCTCTAACGTAAATAATTTTATTTAGTCGTTTTTTTTTTAGTCATGTTTATTTTATGGCTGACATTTATCGTGTTCTATTTTAGGCCAGACACTCTTATTGTAAACTACTTTAAAGAAGTTATATAATTATGAAGTGTTCGTATACTGATTGTTACTAGGAGAAGTGTCGCAAGTACATCGATATATATGTGACGTAAATACTGGGTTCGTTTGATTGATTGATGGTCGATCCGCTATTTTTGGAGTACATCGGATACACGGCTCAAATTGTATACATAGTAAAAAAGGTATAACACTTTTAAAGGCAGGCACCTACTTTTATATTAGCATAAATTTAAACGACACCTCAGTAGGCCCGCGATGGCGGCGCAAATCGTCGGTACATTTCTTGTAGGATCGATACAAGCTCAGCTGCTTGCTGCTAACTTGTTTCATTAAATTCATATTTCGTGTTGTACTTATTAATTCAGGCGAGCGTTTTCCCCGCACGTCGGGCCGCGACTAGGCGGCTGCTTTTTATATTCTTGTCGTTTTCACGTCGGCCCGAGGAAGTTTTCGAGAAATTCGAAGGCTCTCCAAAAGGGTTCGCTATATCGTATCGCGATAATTGCCAAGTTCTGTTCTGTTTCGTTCTGGTAATCCGAAGTTGTCTACAATATGGCTTTAATTGTATAACAATATTAGCCTTCGTTAACATCCATTGTTAATAAAATAAGCGTTATTACAGATCTTATTAATTTTCCCGTCGTACTTTTTGTCGTAATGAAAAATACGCAAACTTGTCTCGGAGTATCACAGTCAGATTCAACGTGAGCAAAGTTAACAGCTAAGCCGTTTACATTAGAACAATTAAGTTACCCAAGTTCATGTAAAGCAATTCACTTGAAGTTCGCTACATAATCACATTTCTCAAAGTTGAAACTTGGGCGTGTTACTGCGAGCGCTCGGTAACTACCACGAAATATGATGGATCCGGAGACTTGCGTCGCAAACAAATTTTTGGAAGATTCCTTTTAAGTGGGTGCTCATTAGCGTCGTGATAATAACGCTGAAGGAACAATAAAGAGTCTCACACACTCGTAATGAGTTCCAACGTCTCTATTGACATGATAAACAGCGAGCGACAAATGTATTAAAACAGGCGTAAAAAATGCACATAAGTGTTGAAAACTCCTTCAGGAGTGTCATGTCTTTGTTTTTTACCTTTTTAACCTTCAGAAGCCCTTTGTCCGGAACTTTGATCTAGAAGCCGAAACTTCGGAACAATATTAGGCACATTTCCACTTCCATTAGGCCGTGTTCTGTGAGCGAATTTATTTTCAGTCCTCGTAAGAATGGAAGTAACTTCTGTCTCCGCTCTCTGGGCGGTATTATAAAACGTGTATCTGTTGCTAACTTTGATAATCTTTGAGTGGAGAATATTACTCAGGGGAAGATGACAGTGAAAAGTAATGGGATACTGTTATCTCTCTTAATTATGATTGTCAATCATGACTGCACAGTCTACGGAACATTCGCGGTAGAACGCAACAATGAACGGTCTGATTACATTATCTGAGACAAGATAATCATAATTTTAGTTTAGAATTCTCGACAAACACAATGAAAGCTTGATCTAGTAACATATATTATCAGACCATTAATTCGCGCACTACGTAATCAACCTCTATGCATGTGTTCAAGTAGTTATCTGAACTCGTAAAGAGGCTTTGTATAAACAGTGTGAAATATTGGTTTGCTGTGCAATACCTTGGCGTGGCCCAGCGGTCGTAGAGGCGATGACTTACGATTACAGTGCCGCTGCAACCCCCCACTTAAATGTTACATATTGCTTCACTTAACTCAAAACCCGGCTTGGGAAAGAATTACGTACGGAAGTGGATCGTGGGCCGCGGACGTACGCTACACAGACACAAACACATTACACTGCCAACGATATAAATTGCACCGCCGCTAAACGCTAACTAATGAAGCCGAGGTGCATACTGACCAATTGCTCTGGCGACCGATTTACTACCTGCAATGAATTTTTGAACGTGTTCCAAACAGATGATAGAATTTCACCAATGTTTTATCCAACATAATACCTTGATTGATCAACATTCCAAACGTTCGTAGGTGTCATAATGTGCGGTCTACGCACACTTGATATTTTAATCGCGTAATCGAATGAATCATGGCTATTATAATTTGATGCAAAATATACGTTGCGCCAAACAAAATGTAGCGTAAATTCATGCGGAAACTGAACTGGTATTTTCAAGTGGAGCTCGTTTACAATTTAAAATTCTACGATAAACATATGTAGATAAGGGAGGTATAATAAATTCTCGGGTCGGGCAACGCTGGTCGACGTACTAGGGCAGTGGAGTTAATAAAATCACTTTGTTAGTCAATTCCGCGTTTTGCACGATACCTATACCCTATTCCAATACACATACATAGGCCAGTTAATCACTTTACTTTTTGCACGGATTTAACAACGCGAACGTGCAAACTAAATATGATATTCCAAATAAAAATTCGTGCAAAAATGAATAACTCACTTAATTGGGTAAAAAAAACATCTCTTTTCAAAAATAATGAAGATAACGCATCATTAATCAAATTACTGAAATGTGAAAGTATTGAATTCTTTATAAAAGCTCTTTTGATTAGGTGCTTTTTCTATTGGAGCCGTGAACAAAGCATTAAGAGTCGGCTGTCAGACACCCGAGTCTCACTTGCACTGCAGAGTCTAGGTTATATTAGTGAGGCAGAAGGTTCGGGAGTCTCCGATAGGCGGGTGTCGGGCCGCGGCTGAGCACATTGCGCCACTCCAAACGCGATATCACAGTACATTATTGTAATAACAGCACTCGGAGCTTCTTTGACGGGCGAGGGGTCGTGGCTCGTGTGTAACCTCTCATTTTCCTTACCGAAATTCAAAGGAGCTCTAACAAAGCTTTGTTTTGCATCGCTCGCTCGACGAAAGCCGCTGAAAGGCTGGCTTTTTAGATAAGGTTCTCTTATAAATTTTCAGCATAGAGCAGACATTTTGCGCTAAAGTTTTTCAGTGTGGGAATGCGAGCATCTGCTGCGATTCCCATTCTAGTTTCGAGGGTCGACGTTTTGCGGCCGAGTTATTTCTGAAACCGTTTCACTCATTAGGGGGCAATTATATTCGGATGGTAATTGAAAATGTTAGTTGAACTAGCTTAAGTAGTTTTTAACACGGGAAATTATTGTTTTAGCTTGCGGTACGTAAACACGGGCCTGATATAAATGTTTTGTACTAACGTTTTAATTTAATTTTCTGCCATGTATTTTATGTTTTCAGTAAAATTTTGATGCAGTTATTTGAGACGTCTGTTGCTGAGAACTTTATTTATATTCTAGAGTGGTTAATTTATGTTTCGTCGGTTTCAGACAACTTCGTAAAATACTTTAATTTTAAAAGCCCGGTCTTGGCGAGTTGTTCGAAATTGTAAAAATTAAGTTGAAACGAAATGAGTTCAATATTTATTTCGAGTTTTGTTAAGTGAAAGCTGGAAAATTTATTTATTATTAATAGCATAATTATCTGCATGTTACTTTATTCACTTTGTAATTACTTTTTAATGGTGATGTCGTTTAATTTAATTTAAAACGTTCAATTATGATATTTTATATAGCCCGTATTTTAAAAGCTACAGGCAGATAATTTTAAGGCACTACACGTGAATTTATAATTTGAGATAATTTCCATCCATTGCCACTGCGTTTTAAAGTCGATGCTTGAATTGGTATTCAAGAATCGACTTTAACACAGTGTATTGTACGTTGTTTTCTGAGTGACTAGGTATAATATGTTTATAAAGCATGGGCTGTAAGGGAATTATAGCTTTGTTACGTATGAGTTTACTGTTCCAAAATAAGATCTTTTTGTTTACTTTTGTATGAAGAAGTAAATAAATCTTTCTAAGTACTTGAGTATGTTAAAAATGTGATTGATTCATTTCAAAGAAAAAATATTGTAAGTACTTATAAAAATATCACTGCTTATTTCTATAAAACACATATAAATATGGGCACATTTGCCCGTATTTATAGTATTGTTGTGTATATACTGTTTCCCTATGTGTATATAAATAATAAATATAATATTATTTTTATTAACACACAACACGACACTGTGTAATACGTCGCCAACCCAACGTAGTTTTAATAAATACTTAAATATAATGTTATTATTATGTATTGGTTTATTGCTTTTTAAGATTGTTATTTAGGTATAGTATCTGTGGGCTTTAGTAGCCTGAAATAAAGAGTTATTATTATTATTAAATATACTTGCCATTTCTTACTTTCGGGACTACTGAAAGATTCACTTCCTTTCTGACGGGTAAATATAAGAAGGACGGGATTAAGGATTCTTACTAATATTATAAAAGCGAAAGTGAGTTTGTTTGTTTGTTTGTTACGTCTTTACGCCTAAATGGCAAAACCAATTTTGATGAATTTTGGTACTTACAGAGATAGTTGGGACCCTGGAGACGGACATAGGCAAATTTTTTTTATAAAAAAGTGAGAAAAGGGGGAGAAAGCTAGTAGTATAATAATAATCCCGTGGAATATCGATATTAACATCAGTGTTTGCGGTCAATGAACACCGATCACTGATTATCACTCACCAATAACAGAGAGTCGTATTTGAAAATTTCTCGTCGGGGAGTTCTTGAAGTCGACCCTACATCGGTAGACACCCTCGTCATCCAGTTGGACGGTGTCAAGTGTGAGCGAAGCTGGTCGGGCGACCGTCGCGAAGTAGGCGCGGGGGCCGAACGCGTTCGGGTCCGACCACTGCAAGGCCTTGTTGAACGAACGACCACGGACGTCGAAACTGGAAAAAAGAGAATATATTTTTAGTCAAGAACTACTACCCATGAGGATATTCCTTCAAGATATGGAGGAAAACATTAAGGAAGTTATGATTGCCTGGAATAGACCATTTGAAAGTGTTTTATCAGTTCTCACACTGAGGTGTATAATGAAACGATTGGACTGATCATTTATACTATATGTCCAAGCTATTTAAAGTACATTCTTTGACTTATGCTTGTGTGACTTACCAAAGAAATAAATATTGGAAAGATTTTTTTATACAGATACTTATTTTATTAGAATCAGAACATAAATAATACCTGCAGATGTTAACATTTGACACCGTTCAAGAAAGTAGCCATTACTTAAGTAGTAGTAGTAATTAAATGTAAGAGCCTCAGCCGGAAGACACGAGAGCCTATGTACGAATATTTAGACATATAATTTAGAGTCTCTTATGTTATACGACCGCGATTGTTATAGGCTTTGCCGCTTAATTTGGAACTTATTTAGAAAAAGTGTCTAAGTAACATTTAATACGATAAGACTAGCTTCTGCTGGCGGTTCTGCTCACGTGAAAGTAGAAAATATATAGCCCATGTCAGTATTAAAGTGGCATTCTGCTGGTAAAATATTTTTTTTAAGCCGGTCCAGTAATTTTTGACTGTATTAAATATATACAAAAAAAAAAACAAATATTTTCTCCTTATATTATTAGTATATGATCCATTTTTCTGCAAGCAAGTGTATGGCCAAAAAATCAACCTACGTTCATCTGTATGGTTAAATAAAATACACAAGGGTCCAATTGACGTGAAAATGTTATATCTAAAGTCCTACTTCTAAATATCAAAATTAGTTAGGTAAGTACCAATATCTGGCTAGTACTCTAAATTGTAATTATTGTTAATTGAGGGAACTCACGGCACGAGGAAGATTCCTAGCGGTGCCGTCATGAAGAGCCTGGCGAGACGTTTTAAGAACCTGGCTGAACCATATTGAACATTTTCTAACTTAAGTAGCTTGACTTGTATTAGGTTGCGATGGGGCTGGCATGGTCGTACTGTGACCAAAAGTCCCTAAATTTATAAGATTAAAAATAAAAATAAACATTTTCTAAATGTTATGGGAAAAGCGGCGGATTTTTTAAGTATCTTACTTAAACTAAAGACAGAGAAATAGCTTAGTCTGTACTGTAATAATTAGAACCAAACCTACCCTATCTCTTATGGGTATTATTTAAAACGAGATTGGTTTTTGTCCTCTTTTCAATTTTCAAGGTTCTCGCAAACAGCCGCAACCCAACAAAGCGAATATGATGAGACAGCCTTTAGACAGCCAGTCGAAAGACGTGGACGTCTTTCCAATAATGGACTATTGAACATAGGCTTCTCCCAAGTCTCGCCACAATAAAAGGTCCTGTGCGTCTCGCAAGCATCGGATTCACGCAAATTTTAACAGGTCATCGGTCCACCTTGTAGGACGGTACGCTTCATTATTTTATAAACAAAAAAAAAAAATGTAGTCGTATTGCCGCATCCAATTGCAAAGTTATGTTTAATTATTTTTATTTAGTTTTGTAGTATTTTTTTCATAGCTTCCGGTCACATTAAACAAAAAATCCGTCAGGTAAATATAACTTACTTCAAGTGAAATAACATACCATACACTGTGAAATGGCTAAACTAATTGCTATTTTATAGTTTCTCATTTCTGAGCGGAAGATGGATTGTACACATAATGGCTGACTAATAAAATATGATTTGATTTCTGCTGTGATAACCAACTTTTGTAAGTATATTTTAATGTTATGTTTTTTTACTGACCTCGATGATTTTATAAGGCTACTATTTTGGTTCGTGCAGTACTTATTTACTGCCATAAATGGGCAGTACAACATATATAACATATATAAAGCTGAGAAAAATATATGGACACAGTCCGACGAGTCACAGTACTTTATCAATCGGTTTATTGGACAGTTATATTCTTTTCAATACACTTATTAAAAAACTCACTCATAGCTCTACCGCTTTTAAATACGCAATTTACTGTTTTTCGTACTAGTGCCCAATTTTATTAGACACATTTATTGTATCAGACTGGGCACTAAGCGACGCCCACGAGTCGCGCTTCATCCCTCTTAGGTGTATTGAATAACGTCATTTGATACTCATGGAAATTTGTCAGAGCAGTCCTCAATAATACCCTCACTTCCGGCTCGGGCGAAAAACACTTTAAGTTTTTTACACTTTATAAAGAGGTAAAGTTTGTTTTTTTGTTTATAGGAGGTAATCTACGAAAGTACTGGTCCGATTGCTAAAATTTTTTCACTGATAGAAAGCTGCTTTGTTCCTGAGCGGCATAGGTTATATTTTAGGTACGCGGACGGAGCCATGTGCCAAAATTAATAGTCAATAAAAGTTTGACGCTCCCTCTCGCTCCACCCAGACCGGGAGAAGTTATTTGATGATTTCCACTTAAAAAAGGGTCTTTGCACCATGCAGACCCAGTGCGAGTTGATGGATGTCACGGCATCATGCGGTCCTGTAACGCAAAAGACAACTGAAGGAACACGTGTGGGATTTAGTCAGTAAAAGTCTGACACTTCCCTAGCTTCGCCCAAAACGAGAGAAATTGTTTGATGATTTCCCACGAGAAACAAAAGTGAGCAAATTCTATTTGTAAAGTTCTTCTGATGTAAAAAGTTATTGTGTCGATAATTTCTTACAAAACTTACTAATTAATGCTTCTTGAATATATCATTCACGAGCTCACCACAGAATTATATCTACTAAATTACTTTCTGTTTTTAGGGTTCCGCATCTAAGTCTGCGAAAACGGAAACATTATAGGATCACGCGTAGAGATATGAAACTGTAAATAATATCAATTACTTAAGTCGGTTACTCAGCAGTGAAAAAAATGTAAGTACTAAGTTCACGCAAACTAAAGATAAAGCCAATGGTTAGGAAATCAAAATCTATAGAGTACTTTCCGTTAACCTATTATACAATCCTAAAATTTAGGAAGGTCTCATAGCACAAGTAGGTACAGGAAAAAATCTGAAAACCGTTTTGTATTTTTTTTTAGGTGGGAAAATCGATATCCTTCGCAAGCCCGCGCTAGCTACGGTGGCTGGAAATCGGCGCGGCCGTGCGGCCGCCTTTTTTGCGAGCATTACTGCATGGCAGAAGGAGGCGACCGCCTGCCACTCCTCCTCCGGAGTAGGAATCTCCCGAACTGATCATATCCGCCGAGGACCTGCGTCATGCGGAAGGTGAGGACGCCGTGTTGTCTTTCCAGCCATTCCTCAAAGAGGAGACTTACCGCCATAATTATCGCGTGCCCTCCGTTTTGCAAATACGACACAAAACAAATACTTTTTTGGAATTTGGAAAAAAATTCGAAACTCGATTCGGGAGCTGAACTATTTACATAGGTAAATTTGTACGGAACACTCGGTGCAACTCGCCCGGTTTTATTATTTTCTACATTTGTATTTTATTGTATAAAAATTACTTGCATCTTTTTCTCGGGACAGGGTACTAGCCACGGTAACAAGAGTTAATTACTTAGCACAGGAGAAAATTCAATGTACGATAAATAATATTTATTTTGTAAATAAGTTTTAAAAAAATACTTTTACACGTCAATTTAAACTAGATGATGTCGGTGTTTTATAAGTTCCCTGAAAACAAACGCTGAAACAAACTCAGGGATCAAAGTCTCTTTCAATGTCCATACAACTAACATGTAATGGTCAAATTATATGAGAACTATGCAGATTATCCCCTCTCCTTGAGAGGAGGCCTGAGTCCCAGCAGTGGAAACATTAAAAAGGCTGATGATGATAGAATAGAATAGAATAGAAATACTTTTATTCGGTACAGACACAGCACAACGGTTACATACACAAAGTAAACAAGAATAAAAGTACAAAGTACGCCGAGCGTGCCCACACCGAAAGGGTGACCACCTCAGCATCTGCTGGACGTTAGACACCCAGCGCTGATTTTCAGTTGGCACCCCGCAGTGACGCACGGACTAGGGTAAAGCATATATAATTGTTGAAATAAATATTCATTAGTGTACTTACGGGTGTAAAATTTAATTGAAATAAAATACATAAATAACTATTTGATAAATAACAGAGCAATATTATAAAATAAAATTTGTGCCACATTGGATAAAACGATAAAACTATAAGTAACTTAGTACCCACAATACTCCGATAAAAAAACATCAGCCGACGCGCGGCGCGATGTTCAACACCATGACGCATAAGCGAGCCACCGCTGCACCGGCCCGGCAATTAGCCGTCACCTAGGACTAATACCATAACTATAAATTAATATACGAAGCCAGCAAAAACAAAAAGATAAACATTGCCGTCTAGAAAATGTTTCCAAGTGCCAGTATAAAGTTACTATTTTGTGATTTTTTTATTTAAATTGCAATTGGAAAGGAGTCAGGCTGAAATAAACAAAAGTGAAGTGAAACCATGAGGTTAGCAACGGGCTCATCGCATCAACCCCACCCACCAGCTGGGAGGTAGCTAAAGCATGATGATGCAGATTAGTGTCTGAGACCGTCTTTTGAAGAAAGAACCACACAGATTTAAGTAAATATGTATACTTGTCTTAAGTAAATAAATATATTATTATGTTATATTAATTTTATGTTAGTTACGCATTCTGAAACTTTCTCATTCAGCATATTTGTGAAGAGCAAACCACATTTGAAAATGAATAAGTTACTTATATTAATTTCTGAAGAGTAATCGAAAACTTATGAAGCCTACAGGAGCTAAATGTAATTGATTTAAGTGTTCAATCGTTAAACTTGTAATACATTTAAATCATTCTGAGCTCAAACGGTGAGCTTGTAACACATTAAATACAATTTGTACAAAAACTTTGGGGGTAACTTATGCTCTGTTTCTAACTTGTTACGTGTAACTTAGTTTGTAACTTGTGTGCCGTTGAGTTATTATATTGAAGATTTGCCTCTTCTTGCACTCTGACCTCTAAGGGTTGGTTGAATAATAAATTGTTTGGTCGAGTATGTCTATCATATACTTATGTTTGCAATCTAGACGTAAAGTTTGATTTATAAACAACTAGCTTTTGCCCGCGCGGCTTCGCGCCCGCTCTTCCCTACTCTACCCTACTCTACCCTACTCTACACTACTCTACCCTACTTTACCCTACTCTACCCTACCCTATCCTACTCTACGCTACTCTACGCTACTCTACCCTACTCTACACTACTCTACACTACTCTACCCTACTCTACCCTACTCTACCCTACTCTACCCTACTCTACACTACTCTACCCTACTCTACCCTACTCTACCCTACTCTACCCTACTCTACCCTACTCTACCCTACTCTACCCTACTCTACCCTACTCTACCCTACTCTACCCTACTCTACCCTACTCTACCCTACTCTACCCTACTCTACCCTACTATACCCTACTCTACCCTACCAAACATCACATAAACCATTTACTAAATAGTCCGAACAAAGTCTAAACATTTGGTTTGGATAGGTGAGCCCGTTCTTGAGTTATAAAATTACAACGAAAAGTGGCATTGATTTTTATATACTCGTATACCTATAGATAATCACACTAATATAATGAAGGCGAATGTTTATGAATTGTGTATGTTTGTTACTACTTCAAACAGAAACTATTGAAAGGATTTGATTGAAATGTGGTAGGTACATGGGTATACTGTGTCCTGGAAAATAGCATATAGGTTACTTTTTTATCTTATTTACTATGTCATTATGTGTCTCAATTGTATAGAAATATTAAGGAAAAGTAAACATAGCAATTTAGGTAATGTAATAAATTAATTAAATAATTTTGCATGCCGTAAGGCAAAATGTATCGGGACTCTCCATAAATTAACACCATATTTGTTACAGTGTTACCTACATTATTGGCAAATAAATGATTTCTATTTCTATTTTTATTCCAGGAGTATTTTTGCTGGGGATAATGTTAACTTTAACGCCGGCGAAATCGCTGACAATAGCTAGTATATTTTATTTAGGTAAGTTACAACTTTCATTGCTTACTAAAATTCTTTACCCAATTTACTTAGTTACATCATAATCATTCTGCCTAGGACATGGTCTACCTGTGTAACGAGTTTCATCGAAATCCGTTTAAGAGTGAAATAAAAACTAACATACACACGCTCGTTAACTTTCACCTTTATAATTTTAGTGTGATTGGTCCGCTTTTGACCACTATCTTCATCATCATCATCAGCCTTTTAATGTTCCCACTTTTGGGACTCAGGCCTCTTCTCTAGGAGAGGGAATGGGCCGTAATCCACCACGCGGGCCCAGTGCGGGGTGGTGAATGTCACATGTCTTCGAATTTTTGGTTCTAGGATATGCCGGTTTCCTCACGATGTTTTCCTTCACCGTTTTGAGAGCAGTGGTAATGAAATAAATTACACAAAGTAATGCGCCTGGCTGGGTTTGAACACGCAACCTACAACTCGTAAGTCGGAGTCATTACCACTCGGCCACCACTGCTCTCACTCCTGCTCAACTCGACCACTATCTTACCTGTTAGTATTTTAGTAAGCGATGAAGTGATCGACGATGGAGCATGCTTGCCTAGGAGTAACTTACTCTTGAATTAAACACCTCTAGATTGTAGCTAGAACAGAATCGTGCAGAGAATTCTAATCTTTAGCTATACGTATAGCAGAATGAATCTATTTATAAATCGCTTGGGTCAATATGTTTATAAATAGGTACTATATATCCACCTACCAAAGACGCGCAAGAGTGAACAAAGTTTAGAAAACTCACATCTATGTAGCGCAGACTATAAATAGGTTTTATTTATGCTACTTTCATTCCATCCAGTATTTTACGAGGTAATTTAACTACATCAAATTTGGCGTATGAGTTATTTTTGAACAAAGGCTTCTTGAAGTCAGGTTAAATAAGTAAACGTTTTGGAGAAAATCTTGTTCCTAAGTCAGCTTTTGATGTTGATAATTAAAACCTTAAATACATTTCATAGAGTATAGAAAATGAATTATTGTCACTATGTATATTAATATGATAAAACTGAGGAACTAAATGGTTGTGTGATTGGTCAAAAAGCTGTGAATATAAAGGTGTGTCATTATCTGGCGAAAGCGCTATGAATGCGTCGCTTGCGAACTGCGTGCGAGTGCCTCGCGCGCTGCCCACACTTTATCACTGCCATAGTCTTACTTTGTAATCCTTACCTAAGTCGCGCTAGAGAGGCGCACCAAATAATTGCAGTAAATACACGCGTGCAGTGAACGAGCGGCTCATGAGTGGGTCGCTAGGAGTGCATTCGCGGCGCATTCGCCAGATGTGGACCCAATGACCACTAAACCAAACGATATTATGTAATAACTTGTAACGGTGCCTCAGTATTATGTACCCTTCAGTTGCTTTTTACGTTCTAAGGCTGCAAGAACTTTTTCGAATGATTTCGGAACTCAATCCTATTAACACGACATTTGACATTTAGAGATTTTGACAGTTCTGTTGGCCGGCTGTTGTTGAACAATTTTCTGATACGCTGCGTGTCATGAGTTCGTTTCCTATACGAAAACATTTATTTGTATGGCCTACAGAGAGATGTTCCGGGCTTGGATATCTTGTGTATGAGTTTGCATGTTTTTCTTTTTCAGTGGGTAAAAATCGTCCAGATGACATCCGTGAAATCGTGCAATATCCCCGCACCACCCGTATTGCCATGACACTCGGGCATGCGTTCAGATGGACCCTCGGTTGCTGTCGCAGTGACGGCACGGGCGCTCCATAATGGGCCATGGACCGAACGATACCTGCGTAGATGAGTTTGCATGTTTGTGAATGCACTCATGATACGGGAGTAACTCCTATTGTGGGGCTACAAAATTTTTCAAAAGAAGAACTTCATTCTTCGACGTCCTTATTAACGCTAAGAACTTTCAAGGTATAGTAAAGCGTCCGCAAACACCGCAGTGCTTGTCACAGCGACCAACTTTGAGAAGTCAAGGGAAGGAAATGCATAATTAAACATTTGTAAGTTCAAGTAATGAATAATTAAAACTTATTACTTAGCTCGTTTTATGTTTTCCTTGCTCTTGTTATGCATGTTTGCGGGTTATTAAGCAATAGTGCACACGAGCAACTATTGTCTCCGCAACTTATATGAAAGTACGCGTTTAAAGGTATGTAAAGTCGAGAGGAGAAGGAGAAGGAAAAAGAAGAAGGAGAAGAGGAGAGAAGAGGAAGGGAGAGGGGAAGAGAGGAGAAGGGAGGATGAGGGGGTACGAAGTGTGTGTGTGGGGTGTAAAGTCTCTTAAACCGTCGTTGAAAAGGGATGGTCCTTCGACCATCGAGTGTTGTGTTGGGTCCGGGTAACTGCACAATAGTTGATTTTGAGCTGTTGTATAATTATTTATTTATTTAACAGTTCATGTTCACACTTAATACACACACTTTCTTGGATTTCTCATCGTGCGGAGAACTCTAATACCACATCCATTTTTGATTGACCTGTTGGTCTAGTGGTCGGTGGCCCTGACTGCTATGCCGGAGGTCGTGGGTTCAATTCTCACCCAAGTCAATTGTTTATGTGATGATGAGCATGAACATTTGTTCTGTATCTGGGTGTAATTTATCTATAATATGTGTATATTTAGAAATATAAAAGTATATTTACCAGTTGTCTAGTACTCATAACACAAGCTCTGCTTAGCTTGGGACTAGACGGCGATGTGTGATAGTTCTGGAATATTATTATTACTATGATGCAGGATAGTTTCTATGGTGCGAGTTAGATGTCGCTACATGAGCAAGTATCGACACGACAGCTGTGGGACTTTTTTGTCCACTGGTTTGATGACAAGCGCGACGCAACTTTTGCCCCATCTTTTGATAGCAATTTTAAAGTCGCGTCACTGTCGTTCTCGTGTGTGCGTCTTCCAAGTGTAGGCGAGGAGACAGAGACAGGGACAAAAAAGTTGCTGGACTACTATGTTGCTTATTGGCCCTAACGTGATGTGAATGGGTTGGTGGTGTGAGAGTTACGAAATCGTAATTGAAATGTGATTAAAAAATGTAGCTTTTGGTTTTGGTCAAATTCATGAATGCACGCTTGCTTTGTTATACTGTTGGGTTTATATAACAAAAATGGTATATTTTTGAGGTGGAAAATTATCAAATACATTCTTCCACCACCTATATTGGTGCTAGAGGAAGTGTCAGACTTTTACTGACTAAAACCCATCATCATTATCATCATGTTTAATTTTCCTTTTCCTTGCGTTCCAGGATCGCGGTAACTGTTTTGAACAATCCCATGGCAAAACAAAAAATGGCATGCAAATTAATTCTAAATGTTCAGAAAAATAAGAAAATAATTTACTGTCAATCATAATACAGTCCGTTCATTCTAACAGGAGTGAGGTAATGCAGGCACAAAGTATCTTTTATTATTGATAGCTTTGCAAAGGCAAGCAATAAAAGGAGTACAATGTTTCTTTGTTAGTTTAATAAAGGTACAATCCTTTTAAAATTGAAGATAAAATTTATATGAACTTCCGCCTTTTTAAGGAATTTGTTAGTCAAAAAACTTTTTTATGATTTAATACATCATCATCGTCATTTCACCATTTGTCGCCACAAAGACTGGTCTTCACCAAGTCATCGGTTCATCTTGTGGGAAGAATTCTAACGCTGCGTCTTTCGATACGTGGTCAAAATTCCAGAACCTTTTAACTCCATCGACCACTTGTATTGCGAGCAATTTACCCTACAACCTGCCACTTAAGTTTGGCGATTCTTAACACGTTATTAGCAGCATACATTTTATATTATTTTAATTTATGCAGTACGGGGCGTTTAAGACCTCGTTCGAAAACTAGGTATTATTTAGACGACAAGGGGCTTATTAGACCTTACCAGACCACATTTTATGAAACTAAAAGATTTTTTGCTTAGTGCAGTACGAGGTCAAAGTGACCCCGTAACAAAGTAGATACATACTCCATTCTGTTTTAATAAGGCATCTTAGGTATATATTCATCTCTTCTCTAAACTCCAATACAATAATGCTTTCAGGATGTTGTTGAGACTGCCTCGTCACTGTAGCGCGTCGGGAATGTTTGCGCAAGCCCGTACCGACAGGTTCTATGCGATTATACACAAAAAAACAGCGTCGCTGCTGAGGAGAGTGAGGGACAGTCAAAACAGCATCCTGAGAACCGTGGCTGAGAGAGCTTCACCTCTCCGATAATTCATAAGTTTGTGCAAAGATTATTTTTTACTAACACTAGGCAATAAGATTTTATTTTTTTATGTTACTAACACTCTGTGAATTTTTAAGTCTGCAATAAAAATATTATTATTATTTCATTTATTTATATTTATACATATTAATTATATTTTTAAATATTTCTTATAAAAAGGATATTAAAAAAAAAACATTTAAAAATACAAAAAATAGTAGCCTACCGACATCGGGAACAGGGTCCAAGCTACCGGTGGTCAGGGCTCCTGAGAGAGGAACCTCCGGACAATACGCGCCGTGTCAAGGAGTACTGCCTTCTGGATCAAGCCCTTGATCCAACTGCCTAACGAGAGCCTCCGCAGATGTTGATCGAGGCTCTTGGCTATTAAGCCATTGGCCGTCATGACTATCGGCACAATGATTGCTCTATCCACTACCCACATGTCGACAACCTTATTATTATTATTATAAACTAAACCAAATTGAAGTTATGGCCTCTGCATGGCAGAGTAAACTATGTTTTACGTACGAGGTGTATTAGACCTCGTACTGAACAAGTTAACAATGCAACAAAAAAGTCAATCAACAAAAATTTTCTACGATTCGCGAAACTCCTGACCCTAGTCTAAATGGACGCAGTGATTATGCCAATCACCTACCGTTACATAGATAACTGGAGCGGCGCCCTTCAGCGGACGGCTTCAGGATGTTACTTAACTTCCACAATGCTGCAACTTACCAGCTCATGACGGTCATTAAGTTAAAAGGTTAGGCTCGGTTACTGGTCGAGCGGTGGAATGATCGCGGGCAGAAATGAAAAAACAAAGTCATGTTAGCTGAAGTAAAGATATGAGTTTTTTTTTTTAAGATGAGAAATCATCAAAACTCCATAATCTTTTTATTTCACATACACATGGGCACTTATAAAACGTCAGAAGCTAGTGCACAGTTCCAATTAGTCATTTCTTCAATTTTTACGATTTATACTAGGCCAATAACATGGCTGTCCCTCCTTGCGTCGTATTCCTTAATGCTGAGGGTCGTACCCCCCTGTTACATCACTCTGTCCCTTATGATATTCCTCCATCTGTTCCTGTCTCTGGCGGTGTGAAGGGCATTATACATCGTGGAGTCAAGGGCGGTGCGGATCTGGTCGGACCAACGTATTGGGCTGCGCCCGCGAGGCCTTTTCCCGTCCACTTTACCCGTCACAATTAGCCTTTCGAGGTTGCCACCGTCTTTCCTTGCAATGTGACCGAAGTATTGCAGAACATGGCTGTACATGATGCCAAATACTGGTCAGAAAAAATGTAGTTTCAGTACATCGATACGAAAAAAAAAAAGAATGTCGTTGCCAGATCACAGAATTGATCACTTCATGATATGGCCAACTACAACTGCACGCTTAGCCAAGTTGTTATTCTGCAATCGTTAACGCTTTCGAATAGTGATGAAACGTATGGGAATGACGTCATCTCAACGTAAAGTCGCGTGATCAGAACAAACGAATAGACAATTTGTAGCCAAGTTCACATCGTTCAAAATCGTTTTTACAATGTTTAACGCTACATCCTTTGTTAAACAAACGCTACATTTTAGAACGAGCGGCCAACTCAGGCGCGTCAACATGGCTGCCAACTTATCGTTTTCTACAATTGCTGTCACCGAGGCGTTACCAATTAGAGAACGGAATTCGACACAAACTGGTTGTAACTTGGCTAGGGGGGCTGGACAGATCGTTTTAAACGTTAAAGTTTTATGATATTTCAATCCTCGTTTGGCCTACTTTCTTTAGACCTTATTAAAACCGAGCTTTACAGAAGGCAACCCAGGGCCCTGTAGTAGGCTTCGGCCCTGCCATGCTGCATACAGCTTTGAGGAGCGCATCGAACACTACGCGCCGTTGACGACTTGGGCTCGGTTCGGATGGTTACCGGAAGGCCGGATATGTGCTAGTGCTACTCATTGCACGTCGCGTCCGTAAGCCCACGGAGTAAGCTTGGGATGGATTTTGCACTATTTATTTTGTTAGGTATTTTGTTCGTATCTATTTTGCAAGAAATCAAAATCTCCTCACGGCTGTCGTCCGAGTGTCTTCTCAAGGTTCTGCAATACTTCGGTCACATTGCAAGGAAAGACGGTAGCAACCTCGAAAGGCTAATTGTGACCGGTAAAGTGGACGGGAAAAGGCCTCACGGGCGCAGCCCAATACGTTGGTCCGACCAGATCCGCACCGCTCTTGACTCCACGATGTACAATGCCTTTCACACCGCCAGAGACAGGAACAGAAGGAGGAATATCATAAGGGAAAGAGGTGATAAAACAGGGGGGTCACGACCCTCAGGATTGAGGAATACGACGCAAGGAGGAGAATTTTGTTAGGTTCCTCAATATTACATAAAAAGCGGTAAGACATTATATTTACATAGTATAAAACCCAAGTCCCCCTCGCGTATGTCTGACGAGCTTAAAAACGATGGAATGGATTTTTATTCGATTTTACCAATAGATAGAGTGATTAATAAGAAAGGTTTACGCGTTTTATGTTTTATGTCTACATATTACTACTATAGAGTAGAAAAAAGAAATTCAAAGTTTTCTCACACTAATGCAAAGATGGGGTGTTTCGCTATTTTTTTTTTTTGGTTGTAAAATCATCCAATAACATCCCCTTTTTTATGGTGGGAAAAAATCATCCAATGACATCCCCCGCTCTTGGGCGGAGCGGGAGATAGTGTCAGACTCTTAATGACTAAAAGACCCACCCCGTTCCTTCTAGTCTTCATACCGGGGCTCGAGCGCCCTTTCGGATAACCCTGGCCCCAGTAGACTTCGACCCGGCTGGGTCCCTGCTGTTGCTGACAACTCCTTGAGGCGCGCGGGAACAGTGCGCGCCGTCGACGACTTGGGCTTGGTCCGGACAGTTACCGGACGGCCGGACAGCGAGCTACCCATTGCTCACTGTCCGCAAGCCCGCGCCTACGGTGGCCGGAAATCAGGATCAGAATCCCGGCGGCGGTGGCGAGGACGCCGTTGCCTGATGCGTTCGGCCTCCTCCTTTGCAAGCATTACTGCTTCGCAGAAGTCGGCGGCCGCCTGCCACTCCTCCTCGCTCCGGATGATGGCCTCAACCAAGGCCCGGCGCGAGAAGTCTGCACCGCCGATCGCCCCCACGAGGGCACGGCAATGCTCCGCCCAAGCGGGGCACACCTCGACTGTGTGCTCCACCGTGTCCTCCGGGCATTCCGCACAGTGGCGACACCCGGGCGTCACTTCTGCACGAATCCGGTGCAGGAAACTCCCGAACGAACCAAGTCGGGTGAGGACCTGCGTCATACGGAAGGTAAGGACGCCGTGAGGTCTTTCCAGCCACGCTTCAAAGAGGGGACTTACTGCCATGAATCCAATAACATCCCCTGCTCTTGGGCATATCGAGCGATAGTGTCAGACTTTTACTGACTAAAAACCCACTCCTGTTTCTTCCTTGCCATCGTCCCAGGGCTCCGGGTTTCAATTTCACACTGTCCCTGGACCCAATAGGCTTCAACCCTACGGTCCCCTACGGTTTGCTGACAATTCCTTGAGGCGCGCGTGGAACGATATGCGCCGTCGACGTCTTGGGCTCTGTCTGGACGATTACCGGGCGGTTGGATGGCGAGTTACCCATTGTTCGCCGTCCGCAAGCCCGCGCTTACGGTGGCAGGGCGTGTCGCTAGTACTGTATACATGGTATAATCGTTAATGACTAAAATTATATACACAGAAATGAAAATACAAATCTGTCAGTCACGTCAAAAATATAGATCAGTAGAATTCGTCCGACATCGGCCACACACAATCACGTTACGGCAAGCGCGTCTCAGTCATTCACATACAATTAGTGAGTGATGGTCAACGTGACGGTGACACGGCGCAGACGTGACTAATGTGTGTGCACGTACCTTAAATGTATTTGAGAAACTACTGTGAATACTGTGTCTTTCGATCGAGAGTCCTACTGTGTTAATTTTTCTTTTAACTTGTATAGGTAGTTAACAATTCGGTTAGAATAGAATGTACTATACTGCATTGCATAATTCTCTAGAAAAGGGAATGGACCGTGTTAGCACTTTTACATCAGACGTTCGACCGCCCGAAATATTTTATTATTGTGTTTGATATACATAACTCACATACATAATCAATATCTGGATCTGGGTCTACATGTCGACGCCTGCCTTGACTGGCGCAAGCAGGTTGCAAGTGTCAGTAGAAAAGTAACCGGAACGTTACGGTCGCTTTATCGTCTTAAAAATCTTCTTCCAGCTCACATAAAGGTATTGCTTGTACAGTCCCTAATTTTTCCCATTATTGACTATGGTGATGTGTGCTACTATGACCTGAATGCAGATCTCCTCAATAAACTTGACCGCCTTCTGAATAACTGCATTCGATTTGTCTTCAACCTCCGTAAGTATGACCATGTATCTGAACATCGTTCGCTTTTGAAATGGCTACCTATTCGTCAGCGTAGAGCACTAAGGGCCTTGACTACCCTGTTTTCTTTTCTAGACAAACCTTCTTCTCCTTCTTATCTGACTTCTCAAATTCAATTCATTTGCTCTGCCCATAGTAAAAATCTCCGATCAACGAATAATCGTCTTCTACGATGTCCCTCACACCGCTCTGGGTTTATCCGATCCTCTTTCTTTGTCCAAGCGACCTTTCTTTGGAATGCGCTCCCGTTGAACATCAGGATGGCATCCAACCGGTTCTCCTTTAAGGTAAAGGCTCGTGAACACATTCGCAAGAAGTTGGCAGAATCATCACAGCAGTGATTTGTTATATTCATTTCTCATAATAATTTTGTTTATTTGTATGTGTTTATATAAGTATTTATTTATATATTTTTGTATTTATGTTGATTTTAATTTTCTTTTTTTTTTGTTTGCCTTGAAGTTGCACCTACCATGTTATGTCTCTGCACCACCCTAAGGTCGACTGGTAGATAATGCCTAAGGCATTAAGTCCGCCTTTGTACAGTTTTTTGTGCAAGAAGAGTTAATAAATAAATAAATAAATAAATAAATAATCAGCCTTTTAATGTTCCCACGGCTAGGATTCAGGACTCCTCTCTAGGCCTTCCTAGATGGGCACGCCACAATCATGGCGGTAAGTCCCCTCTTTGAGGCGTGGCTGGAAAGACCTCACGGCGTCCTTACCTTCCGCATGACGCAGGTACTCACCGGACATGGTTCGTTCGGGAGTTTCCTGCACGGGATTCATGCGGAGGTGACGCCCGGGTGTCGCCACTGTGCGGAACGCCCGGAGGACACGGTGGAGCACACAGTCGAGGTGTGCCCTGCTTGGGCGGAGCATCGCCGTGCCCTCGTGGGGGCGATCGGCGGCGGAGACCTCTCGCGCCGGGCCTTGGTTGAGGCCATGGTCCGGAGCGAGGAGGAGTGGCAGGCGGTCGCCGACTTCTGCGAAGCAGTAATGCTCGCAAAGGAGGAGGCCGAACGCATCAGGCAACGGCGTTATCGCCGCCGCCGTCGCCGGGATTCTGATCCCGATTTCCGGCCAACGTAGACGCGGGCTTGCGGACAGTGAGCAATGGGTAGCTCACTGTCCGGCCGTCCGGTAACTGTCCGGACCAAGCCCAAGTCGTCGACGGCGCGCAATGTTCCCGCGCGCCTCAAGGAGTTGTCAGCAACAGCAGGGACCCAGCCGGGTCGAAGCCTACTGGGGCCAGGGTTATCCGAAAGGGCGCTCGAGCCCCGGTATGAAGGCTAGAAGGAACGGGGTGGGTCTTTTAGTCAGTAAGAGTCTGACACTATCTCCCGCTCCGCCCAAGGGCGGGGGATGTCAATGCATGATTTTTTCCCACCATAAAAAAAAAAAAAAAAAAAAAGGCCTTCCTAGAGAGGCCTCTCTCACACGGGTCCAGTGCGGGTTGAATGTCACGTGTCTTCGAATTTTTGATGTATTGTGTTATAGTATAGCGTTAATTGTGAGTGTGTGTATATCCGCTGACTATGTATTTTAATAGTATATAAGCTTAGTTAATTATCTAAATAAAATGGTACTTTAGAACAAGTCGTATCATTATATTGGTGACCCCGACGTGATCCTGTTCAACTACGGACCTGGTTTATGTCTGCCGACTCGAGTGGTTATCACACTCGACATGATGGACTCGAGGTAATCCACTTCGCGGCCACAGAGCGGGTTGGTTACAACCAGAAGATAAAGGTATTATACACTCGAGAGCAATAAAATCGCACATCATAACTCTTTTTGTTAAGGCAGTTTTTGTCATGAATGTGAATAGTTATTGAAAACATGTCGTACACTAATTGAAAGCCTATTTAATTACCTTTCTAATGATATGAAATACAGTGTAAAAAAATATCCTTGAAAGGGTTTAGAGTACAAAATCCAACAAATGGGAAAAATTACCAAATTTAACTTAAGAAAGTATGAGACTCAAACTTAAAATTTTTGATCATCCTGTTTGTCTATAAAGTGTATTCCCTCCCTTAGCTTTATTTACAGCTGTTACTCGATTTTTCATCAGCCGTATTAATTTTACCATGAAATCATAGGGTATAACGTCCCACTTCTCGTCAATGACAAATTGAAGTTCTTGGAGGCGTGGAGAGCCAGGATTTTTGCACTAAGTCTTCTTTCAAGGTCATTCCAGATATGCTCAATTGGATTAAGATCAGAACTACGAGCTGGCCTCTCTATCGTAATGATTCCAACGTCTTACATTTAGTCGCAAACTGTTCTAGCGACATGCGATCTGGTGTTGTTCTGCATTAAGGAAAAAAAATGTACCATAAGCTACACAAGTGGCTTCACATATTCTTCGAGCACTTTTTTGATGTATCATAAAGCCGTCAACCCTCTCGATATCAGGCCAGTAATGGCCCAGTGAT
Source organism: Mythimna ferrago (assembly GCA_910589285.2). Taxonomy (NCBI): domain Eukaryota; kingdom Metazoa; phylum Arthropoda; class Insecta; order Lepidoptera; family Noctuidae; genus Mythimna; species Mythimna ferrago. The sequence goes on along the minus strand of OU342692.1, from coordinate 14,757,228 downwards.
GAGTACAATGTCAGTTTTAGTGTCCAACATTATGCCACCTCAATTCGTCTCCAAAACCCACCTCTTCGCTTATGCAGTATTGTTAAAATTGCCCTGATGACCTTCTGTAGACTCTACAGCATCGATCATGGTCATCTAAGTCATTCTGCACTTATCAGAAAACACAACAGCTTGTCATTAGGCATACATCCAATTTAAGTGTTTCGTGGCAAATTATTGCCGGGTTTGTCGGTGAGCTGTGGTCGATTTGGTTCCATTTGAGGAGTGATGTGTAGTCAGGTCTGCTTCACCCAGTCTTTTCCTAATCGTCCACTGACTTATACTGACATTGCAAACTTCTTTAAGCTTTTGTGTCAGTTCAATCGTGTTCAGTAGCTGATTTCTCAAAGTACTTGTTACAGAAAAGCGATAATCACGCCCTGATCCTATGCACCACCGGCCATATCCTGGTCGCCGAATATATCCAAGGGTCCCTTAAAACCTCTGGTATACTAGACGAAAAGGAAAGCAGCTAAAATTTAGCTATCGAGCGACTTCATTTTGATTATGGCCTGCTTTGGGCAAGGCAATAACTTGAACGGCTTCTGCGGGCGTGGTATCCATATTTTTTCAGTAAATCCATCTGTTTCTAATAGAGACGTTATCACGTTAAAGGAAACTGAGTAAAACTCCAAAACAGCACCCTTTTTGTAGCTCCAGGTAAAGGTGCAAGTAGTGAAATGCAAATGGGTGAATTTGGGGAATTGGGTATACCGCTGGTTTTTGTGAGTTACGTGAAGGTCAATGATCTTAATTTTGTGTTTTTATAAAGTTAACTTTGTATGCTTCAATTTTGCTTAATAATTTGTACTCAATATCTTTAGATTTAAGAAATAAACAGTATTAAACGAAATTACAAGCCATGTGCGATTTTTTTGCTCTCAAGTGTAGATTGATGTCCAGAACCAGTGGAACTTGCAGAGTAAGTACTTCATTTGAGTTCAAAAATATTCATTTTGTGTCTCCGTTGGTGAGAAATATTCCAGCAGTTGCTCCCTTCAATAAGTTATGAAATAAGAATTTAATTCGCAATTTGTACAGTAAAACTTAAATCAGGTACTACGGCGAAGTTTTTAAATTATTAATAAGAAACTGCCAACAGATCCTGTTTTAAAATTCAACTAGTAAGAGAGTCGGCTCCGATACTACTAAATAAAAGATTAGTATCATGGTTATTGCTTTTGTTGTGTAGTTATTTATTAATTACAGGATACACTTCAGTTCAGCCAAGATTTCAACTGTAAACTAGACGTTGGAATATTGCTTTTTTTAAATAAAAAAATTATGACGCAAAATATGATAGATTTATTTTAAAACATGTAACTGGAATAAAGCTCATTTAAAAACTTAAGTACACCTCAATTAAAAACTTAAGTTGCAATAATAATCAAGCACTGATCTGTCTATCGTCACCGTGAGCATGGCTTTAAAGTTTCATCCAACGCAATGTTTGATCCTATTTCATGTAAGGATCAAAAGACTATATAAAATGCTTTTTGAGGCAACAAGGTATCCCTAATGTTAATATGGTCTGGGCCACCCATCCACTGACAAACCTCTATAAGCGTTGCTTAACCTTGGTATTTAATACATAACTACTATCTCCTCACCTTCCATTTACGACACTTAATTTCGTTGTAAGCTAATTTCTACCACTTTCAACTTAAGCCATTTAATTCCACATCGCTATCTCACTAACCTTAGCTTACAACGCTCTTTCACTTTACGTCGTGTGGCAGTTTACGTTAACGTTAGTTGCAAGAACTTGTTAGCCCTAAGCAGGCAGTTAATACTGGATGCAAATAAACACTGAGGCACGCTAACTTATCAGTTAAGTCCAGCAAACTTGATGCGTTAACTGTTTGTTGAAAATGATAAGGCTTGGAAAGTACCAGGGTTACAGAAAATTGTAGGAGATTTAGGTGTATCTTTTCGAGAAATACTACTCGTAGTAATGTAATGTTATTGTGGGAATATTTGAAAGAGTGACCGTGGCCTTCAAAGTCAAAGTATTTATTTCAAATAGACCATATGCAGGCACTTTTGAATAGTCAAATGTCGGTCAGTCCAAGAAAAGTGATGCTAAATTGCACATTCCAAAGCATAGTTAAGAAGTCCACATTATGATTTATTGCATGTCAAAAATGATTAAAAAACGAAAGAGATATTAAACTTGTAAAATTTAATATTACTTAAAAAGCTTTTTCGCTTTTATGCTGTTTGCCGTATCGAAAAACAGCATCAACAACAACAACTGCTCAACTCTTCCACGCCTCCATCCTATCTCATAACTCACTTTCAATTTCTTTGTTCTTCACACGCAAGGAATCTGCGTTCTTCAAACAATCTCCTTCTGCTCTGTCCTTCTCATACTTCTGATTTTGTTCATTCTTTCTTCTATATACAGTCCATCCTTCTGTGGAATGCGCTTCCTCTGGATATCAGGACGGCCGAAAGTCGGTTTGCATTCAAGTGGAAGTTGCGGAATCATTTTCTACACCAATAGCAGAATCGTCTCAAAACTTCTGTCCTTACTTTATGTAAATAAATATATGTAGTATATATATTATATTAAATATATATGAATGTGTATTTTATCTATAATTATGTATAATTTTTACTCTTGTTTTAATACCAAAATTTTCTTTTTGTGCGCCTACCATATTGTCTCTTCACCACCCTAGGTTGACTAGTAGAGAATGCCTAAGGCTTTAAGTCCGCCTATGTACTTTGTGTTGCATGAAGATTAAATAAATAAATAAATAAAACTATTATATTATCCACTCACACGTATTTATTTTGCATACTAATAGTACTTACTTTGACAGGTTAGAATGGAAGAAAAAAACGTATCGCGCCGACCCCAAATAAGATGGGACAAGGGCAGGAAGAAGAAGAAGTACTTACTTTTACAATATTTTTTTTTAATATACTTGCTTAAAAATCTGCTCCTATCCCTACCGCTTTTACGTATGCAATTGACTGTTTTCTTCACTAGTGCGAAAAAGTGCGCGAACGTGCCCCCGCCTAAATTGATTGATTGTATTTATCGTATTGGGTTGGGCACTAAGCGACCTCTACGAGTTGTCGTCAACCCCTGTTTATTTATTTTTTCATAAGTGTATTGAAACACGTCATTTGATACACGTGGAAATTTGTCACTCCATTGGGGCCATCGCTATTGCGAAAGAGAACCCCGAGGACCCGGAATGAAGGCAAAGGAGGAACAGAAGTGGGTTTTAGTCCGTAAAATTCTGAAATGCCCTCGTGCTCCGCCCAAGAGCGTAAGATGTCATTGGATGAATTCACACCTAAAAAAAAGCTCTTGGCTTCATAATATCCTCACCTGCTGCTCGGGCGAATTCCGTCTTGTTCGCAATGACAATTTTTCTCCAATTTTACTGTACATGTACGTAAAATTTCTCTCTTTTCCTGCTCCGACCCCTCATGATAGTAAATGACGCCAATAGAGAAGCCTATCTGTAATACTTGCCTATAGCGACTTGTGAAAGAAACTCCTTGACCTGATGTTGAGCTTCCAAGGTCGACGGTGAGGCTACGAAAAGTTCCTAATATTTAGATATAGTGATGAATGGAAGGCTAAGGGCAAATCAAACTGACTTGCCCTCGCGCTTTGCCCAAGAGCGGGATATGTCATTGGATGAATTTCCACCTAAAAAAAGCTTCATAGCACCCTCACCTGCCGCTCGGGCGAATTCCATCATAGTCGCAGTGACAAAATTTCTCCGCTTGTGAAAAAAAATGTACTAAAATGCATTATTATTTTGACGGAAAATCATCAAATAACTTCCTGCTCTAGCCATTCATGACAGTAAATTAACGCCAATAAAGAAGGCTGTCTGTAGTACTTCCCTATAGCGACTTGTGAAAGAAACTCCTTGACCTAATGTTGAGCTTCCAAGGTCAACGGTGAGGCTATAGAAAGGTTCCTAATATTTACATATAGTGATGAATGGGGGGCTTTAATCGATGCTACTTGCTGCTTGCTGTATGCTGAGTAACTGTGGGGTTCCTCGTAGAAAATAAATGGTATTGTGTAATATCAGTTTTATTTGCGTATATTTATTCGATTCCGGAAAAAATGTCTTGTGGAAAATTGTTCAGTTTCGTCTACTGAGCAAGCCCTTAAAGTTTGTGGAGGGCTGTCCCTTATACCCTGTATACAATGGCGGTACATAGGCGGTCTTAATGCGATAAGGCCTATAAATGTTTTCATTGAAATTCATTGCAACCGATTTTACTAATAATTATATTATTATAGATTGAAATAGTTTTAACAGTGAATCAAAAGACTTATTCTCCACTAAAAATACTCAGTATACACCAAATATTAATGAAATTTTTACGATTAAGGCGCCTCGACTCGGGTTTAGATTAGAAGGGTATGGCGGTGTCTAGTGAGCGAGTGAAACGAGCGAATACCCCTTGATTAATAAAAAACATAGGTTTTTTTTTATTATGGTTAGGCTTGCGTTTGACCACTATCTCACGTGGTGGAAAGTGATGATGTGGCCGACGATGGAACAAGCTTGCCTAGAAGCAATTTATTCACTCTTGAGTTAAAAACCCCTAGGTTATAGCTATAAGGAAACACAGACTCCGGCAAGGAATTCCACTCCTTAGCTGTACGCATAATGAATGTGTTCCTAAGACGCACACATACACACAAATGCAGGTAACAGTTTTTCACATTTATAATATACGCAGATTGGAACAGAAATCCGTACATCAAAAAATCCCTACATTAATGACGATTGTACACTATCTATCTATACGGGTAACCATACTTGATGGCCTCTCTTTAGGAAGATTAAAATCATCGTCCCATCACTAATCACTTTGATGAAGCACTTGTGGACAAATGGAGCGAGGAAAGTAATTCTCTAGACCTTGTATAGGCTATAATATACATAGAACATACCATCAAGTTTAAAAAATATATATATAACATAATTATACTAACTGGCTGGTTATTGCTTCACTCCTATTAGTTATAGCGAGATGTTATATATATTCTTTAGCTTTCATAGATAAATAGGCTAACTAACAATAAAAACAAACAATAATTCGATTCAGTGGTTCCTCAGTTTAGCGCATTCAATCAAACAAACTCTTTAGATTTGTAATATAGTACAGATTCATTTAACCCCAAGCGAACGCCGGCGTTTGCGCATCTATTGTCTTACTATTGTGTCTCATATTGACGGTATCTGAAAGGTGTATATTGTCTAGCTTTTGACTGCGCTTTCGCCCGCGTACATAAAATATAGCCCATGTCACTCAGGAATAAACTGGCCTTCTGTCAGTGAAAAAATTTTAACAATCGGACTATTTTACTTAGAAAGATTACCTTCTACAAACAAAAAAAAAACAAACTCTACCTCTTTATTTATAGAAGTGTAGATAGAGTCTGTCTAATAAGTTAAACGACTTGGGTAATTATTATAGTAGAGGATACGGTTAAGAACGACCTTCACCGGTTTGTTTAATGGATGAAACGTATTTTATGATAAATTTAGTATATTAAAGAATATAACGCGGGTAGGTTGCCTGAGAAATTCCTGGCCAAACAATTTTTTTTTTTTTTTAAATTTCGCCGGTGTGTTTAACGAATAAATTTAATACTAACCGAAAGAGCCTTTAGAATATAAAAAATGTTGGGTTGACTATTTGTTTCCTGGCATAACTATGGGTTACCAGGTCTAAACAGGTATGTATAAACAGGTGTGTTTATTTTGATATACAACAAATTCTATATCAAAATAAACGCTGTTTCATTACGAATACGATGTTATAGTGTTGTCTGCAAAAAAATCTGGTATGAATAATGGTTGTGCATTTTTCTAAAAAAAAAGTAAATTTTCAATTTTTAATTAATAATAGTCTGGCCAGGAATTTGGCAACCCACCCGCGTTATATTATTTAATACACTAAATTTATCATAAAATAAGTTTCATCCATTAAACAGACCGGTGAAGGTCGTTCTTAATCGGATCTTAGACTATTAGGATTTAATGAAATCTGATGTAGTCAACACGGGTTCAATAATCAAGGTTGATTAAGAAATAGAGATCATTGTTTACTAACAGAAGAACCTTCTAAAAAGTACTGAATATAAGTATTTTTAAATGATTAAATATTATACAAAATTCCCAAGTCGGTTGACTTATTAGACAGACTATAGATGTAGTTTAAGCTGCAAGTTCGTAGAAAAGTCACACTTAAAAAAAAACGCATTTATTTAAAAAAAAAGTGAATATAACAAAGCAACACACACGTTAAACACAAAAGGATTTGAGAACAGGAGTATGAGTCACAGAGAATTTTTTCTATTTAGGATGAAACGTATACGTATCTATCAAAACCTTATCCAAACTCCTGGCTGTTAGATACTTGAAAAATGTTACTAAAGGAAAAAAATTAACTATACTATACTCGTCAATAAAACATAAAGTTCAGAAGTCGCGTGCACTTTCAGCACCTATTATTTTGACATCTACTATCAAAGCTATTCTAACCTTGGAAGCAAGAGTCCTTGAAATGATCCCAATTTATTATAGAAACCCTTCTTCAATATCAAGGTTCGCGGAATTGAAATCGTCTGCACGAAACTAACAATTGTACCATGACAGTACGATTTGTTCTGTTTATTCAAAAAGCTAAGTTCCTGCATTAAAACGGTTCAATCCAGTACGGTTATCGCCTTGACACCGATGTTTTATAGTATCGCTAGGAGGATATTTAAAAGCCGTCGGCAGTTACCCTAATAATAGGGCTAAACGACGCGACGTGATTAATGACTTGAGCGGGCCGGGCCGGGTGTGTTGCCTAGTTTGACGTGTGTAGCCTCTGTGTTGAAACTACTCTGTGGTAATTGCTTACTCTGTTAATGTTGGGTGATGAGTTTGTGATGCGCTTGTATGTTATTATTTTAACGAGTCTTCAAACTATAGTGGTTTCTATTTTAGTGATTTATTTAGTTATTGGGTTACTTTTCCGCTTTGGCCAGACAAAATTTTATTATAATATCATGGGTTACATAATTCAGGTACTATAGGTTTTCTCGAGGCTGCGCTCTCGTGGTCTATTCCACAAGAGCCGTTCGATTATCAGGTTAAATAAAATCGATAATATCAGGAATAATATTAGGTTTGTATTACTGAAATAACTGTCGTGATTAGATGAGGATTTCGTCCAAATTCTTAAGCGGAGTTTCTAGCCTGTCGGTTTTCAGTCGGTTACAATTACAGAAGTAAATGATTAATGATATTTTTTTTGAAATAGGTTTTAAAAAACACTAATTATACGTCATTTTTTCGTCAGTTTAAACTAGATAACGCCGGATAAACACCGAAACGAAACTCAGAGGTCAAAGTTTCTTTTAACGTCTATATAGCAAACTTGTAGTGGTATGTGCGTCGAAATTGTACGTTCCATAATTGCACGATAAGATGTAAGGCGATATATTACTGGTATATGGTGGACATCCTATCCATACGCACAAAACGTTTAGGGAACACTTTCATTTCTACCGCGTACATCGAAGGACAGGAACAATTTGCCTGCTGCGGTCTTCCCGTCCAATTATAATTTGGATGTCTTCAAGGCTAGAGTGAATAGGCTCTTAATAAACTAGTGCGCCTCACCATCAACGATTGCATCACTGCTTACCATCAGGTGGGATCGCAGTCAAGCACTACTTTATATAAGATTTAAAAAAAAAATGTGTATTGATTGCAGCTGTGTGTAAGTAGAACTCCCTGTCTTTTTTTCTTAATAGATAAATAAACCCCCTCAGGTTGTAGTTATATGTTTAAGTGTTTAAATCCAAAGTGAATAGGTTACTTCTAAGCAAGCGTGCTCCATCGTCGATCATATATATACCTGATGGTAAACGATGAGATTTTATTTATTATTTATTTATTTGGTCAGCCAACAACTGCTTACACAATATATTTACATTGAATATTTTTTTGGAACTTCATTGATTAGTGTAGAAATTAATTATAGGCTAACACCACATGCACTTTATATGGTTATACATAATAATAATGTTTAATTATACGTTAAATAATCACAAAAAAAAAATAGGACATTAATAAATAATATTAAATTTCAACACAACAATTAGTTCATTAAACCCCAAGCGAACACCAGCGTTCGCTTGGGGTTTAATGAATTAAATCAAAAGTATAAAATTAAAAATCAAGTTACAAACAGATTGATTAGGAATTAAATAAAATAAATCAAGTTTTGGCACAGTAATTCACAGTACATTGATAAATAATAATAATAAATTAAAATAAATAGTGGTTAACGGTCAGCCTACCAATAATTTTACTGACTATTGTTAAATATAATTAGTTAATTTGACATCATTTATTCTACCTACCTTTTACAAATATAATAAACAAAGAAACAGTAATACTTCTTTACGAAGTTTAGATAAAGGTTTATTTATAAATCTGAATGAATGGAAAACCACTAAAACGAAAAGCTAATTTCCTGTAACACAAAGCATTTCAATACCTATTTCAAAATGTCAGCCGTCTTTTAAACCAGAACTCGATTCTCGGAATTTTAATAAATTACGTTAAACATAAATAAGTTTTAAAGTTATTTATCAGTTTTTAATGAGTTGAAATTATCGGAATTTAATAAAACATTTATTATAAGGAAGACGAAGCGACGAGTTAAATAATGTTTAGCGAAGATTTATTAGACCGTATCAATAATAAAATATACTCAAGTATATTGATACTCGAGTATATTTTATTAGGAATACGTTTGTCAAATTAGAAGTTCTTGGAAATTAAATGGTGCGTCGCTTTCTGATTTCTCTCGATGTTGTTATATTGATCAGTGTTATTCAACAACTAGAGATGTAGGTACTGTTTAGCTTGTGTCCCCAAACGGAATCGAGCTTTTTTTATTGTTAATAGGTTCGAGCTTGACCTGATAAAAAGCGACAATGCGGTCGACCATGAAACGCGCTTACCTAGAAGAAACCTATTCACTCTCGACTTAAATATAAAAAGCGCTAGAATAGCGAGTGAGGTATTTGTATTAGAGTGCCAAACCTCCGTTAAATAGAAATCCTCCGACTAGACAGGTGTTATGTCTGATCTGGGAAACTGCTTGACAAATGATTTCGGACTGTTGTTTAAACTCGATCGCACAGAGACCTTTAATTGTGTGATACAGGATTTCGTGCTTTCGTACATTTTCGAATGGGGAATTTTCACACTGCTTAAAAATCGTTTGTTAGTGAACAAGATAGAATGGTTAAGAAAGTCTTTCTAAAACTATAAATAATATAGGTTACATACATAAACTAATTTTCACAGAGAATAATTATGGTGTGGGAAAAAAATGTAACTAACATAACCTCAGCACAAATACATCTGTACCCACTGTACAAGCCTTGGGAATACGTTTGACATATATTTCAGAATAGAACCACATAAAAAACAAAGTCAACAACAACTGGGATAAAACCGAGGGGCACCTTCATTTGTTTTACATTTTACAGCTTGCATTTCATTCAAAATCCCCTGACTCATTAAATTTTAACAAAAGTCGAACACAAAGGATGTTCTTGGAGTTTTTGGTAGAATTCCTTCGAGTGAAGTTCAGTGGTTGTTTTAATTATTCGTAAATTGGTTCCTACTGGATATGGTGATATAAAATTGGTGTAGTGTTGGACCTTAAGTGTCTGCACAACTGGACAATAAATGAAATAATTGAAACAGGCGCGATCTCGGTAAAATGGAGCCGAGAATTTTATTGTTGTGTTGACTACCTCAGCAAAGTTTGCCGAGAAGATTGACTTAATACAATTGCTGCCAAATACTACATTTTAATGGTAAATAAATGAACTATTCATACGAAGATAAGGCTTAAATTAAAAGACTTAGATCCAATCCAAAAAAAATGATGTGTTTGTTTTTAAATTGATATAAACCAATGTGCAATTGATATTACCAACTTGTGTCATTTTTTTTTGTTTACCAATAGTCGCATCAACCCACGGCCTAATAGTCACGAACCTCGACCAATGTCTTAAAAGGCAAGGGCCTTGAGAGTGGCGTGTTAAGCGACTGGATCAAGGATTTGATTCAGAAGGTGGTGCTTGTAGACACAGTTCATATGGTTAGAAGGTTCCTTTCTCTAGAGACCAGACCGCCGGCAGCTTGGATCCTGTTCCCGATGCCGGTGAGACGTTATTATTAAATATATTTTCTTTTATTAAATTTTATAAATGTATTAAATAAATCGCAATGACTAATAAACGAAATATTAATAATTAGTATTATATACAGCGTGTTATATGTGCCCGTGTCAAGTATGTATCGTATGTATTAGACCCGGTGTATATAATACTAGCTTTGCCTGCGGCTTCGCTCGCGTATAGAAAATATAACCTATACCAGTCAAAAATAAATCAGCTTTCTATCAGTGAAATAATTTCAGCAATCGGACCAGTACTTTCAGAGATTACCTCCTACAAACAAAAATAAAACGTAAATATAAACTTTACCTATTTATGTATAAAATGTAGATAAATCATTTAAAATAAATTGGAATGTGTGTGCTAAATATTTATTACATCGGTGACACGATCAACCTCTTCTTATCTACTAATTACTTCGCTTACTGTATCCGCTTATCTGCTACTAATAAAAGTTTACTTGACCTGGTATCCATCGTAATTACAAATAACAAAAATACTAAGATAGTCATGGCTATATGTAATTAATTGTGTATATTTTGCGAAATTTTCCGGTCCGGTGCTTCGGCTTTCAAGAAAATGTCTTGAGATCATTTAGTAATTACATGGAGAGATCTAATACATATAAATAAATAAATAATTGCCGTACACTCTCAGTAGGGATTAGTTAAAAACCAGCGTCAGGCCACTACCACTAACTGCTACGTCATCATCATTTCAGCCGAAAGACGTCTATTGTTGGACATAGGCCTCCCTTAAGCGTCGCCAAAACGACCGACCCTGTCCGTCTCGCATCCAACGTATTCCCGCGACTCTCATCAGGTACAATTACCGCCACGGATCTTGAGCGCTGGCTTTAAGTTGCGCAGAAGTCAAATATTCGGTCTCTTTAGTGGTGCGAAGTGAGACGCGGGGGCGAGGGGTGTCAGTGATTGGCTCGCCGCGCCATCGTGTCATAGACATCACTCGTGATTCGTTCCCTGCGCTTGCTGCATGTATCTAACAAAGAAGACGATTGGCTCGCCAATGTATGGAATGCGCAAAGCGATCCCCACTCTGACGCCGAGCGCTCAAGATCCGGCCGGTAATTGTACTGCCATGTAGCATTTGGCTATTTTGCTGACCTGAATCTATTTGGCGCGGCCATGAGACACACATTGTGTCAGTCATCGATTTAAATGTACTACGCACTGGATTAGGCGTGCAGAACACTCACTTCAGTCGACTTAGGTGTAATGTTGACTGTACGCCTTGAACATTACACTATGTTGAACGAAACGCGTAAATGCCACGAAATTCGTGGCGCTTAAGACATTTTGGTAGCGAAAAAAGTATCCTCTAAAAACTATCTTAGCGCTGCATATTTTAATAGTTCTGTTAGACGGCATAATGCCAATGTAGCGCTGCAGCGAACTGTTGTTTTAACTTTTCAATATTTTGATAAATAGTTTCCATGAAAGGGCTTGTCTATCACTAGAATATAAGTCGATGGTGTCAGTATTCTTTTTTATTTTAAGCCTCTAAATGTAAAAAATAGTTTTCTTTCTTTTCTTTACATCCAAACAGTACTTGGAATTACGGTGAAATAGAGAGATCAGTATTGGTCTAGTGGTAACAGCCCCGTCTTACGAGTTGTAAGATCACGAGTTCAAACCCAGCAAGCATTAATAATTGTGTAGTTTATCACCTATTCTCTCAAAACGGTGAAGGAACACAATCGTGAATAGGTATTGTAATAGAATATGCCTCATAAAGGTAAAGATTGTTGAGACTCCGGCGTCCTCTATATGAGAGAGAATGGGTTCTAATTAACTACACTGTCACATTCATTCGAAATTTAGATTCTAAAACATATTAAAAAACTGTATCCATAAACCATACTACGGTATCTGTCTGCCTATTACCAATAAACTCATTTGCTGAGCGGATTTTGATGCGGTTGTCACTAATGGACAGAATGATTCATGAGAAAGGCTTATGTGTATAATATATATAGAGAAAAGCCGAAAAATACAATTACTTTCAACTTTTGTGTAAGTTGTAATTTGTAGTGATTTAATATGGGAATAATTTCTTGACAAATAAATGATTATTATTATTATAAACAACAAGTGAAGCTGGTTTTGTATTATATTCCAGCACACAAGTACACATTCACGTCATTACATCACACTATATAAGACTACTATATAAAATGATTGTATCCATAATATGGGAAATCTTTAATTCTTTATTATACACCATGATAAATAACAAAATATGTGGACATCAGAGTTCATGAAGAATTTTATTTTTTTATTATTGTCTGGGCAAATCAGATCAGGCGCATGTCGCAACAAAATTGGGCGATAGTAACTACTGACTAGCCGGCGACTCGGTAGTCCCAAAACGAGATAGTGTGACGATTTGGACTCCTATCTCAAGGATTGGCCAGAAATGGTTTGCCCTGCAGTAGGACCTGTACAATAGGCTCATAATAATTATTGTCACACTAATAACGGTAAAAGTTTGTAAGTATTTGTTACTCTTTCATACTTTCGGTTTCACTCTATATATCCTGGAATAGCACACAATCATGATACTTTTAATCCTGGTAGTATGTTTTCTTAGTATAATTTTCAACTTTGAACCAGGCAAAGCCGTTGGCAGAAGGTTGCAATCAATAAAAAATAACGTAGTCGGGTAAAAATGAAGTCAAAAGCATTTGGCAAGACTTAGCTTGGCAGGTGGAATACGAGCAAAACAAAATGGTTGCTAAAAGACTAGAGAGAAAGTGTTGGCAGAACCGGGTCAGCGAGTGACCTACAAAGGACGGATAAGACCTGGGTGGGTCGGAGCCAAACGGTTCGACGCTAATATTTTATGTTATGATTCAGTGTGGGAGAAAATCGAGGTTTTTATGGCTTCAGTCAGCAGAGGTATATATTTTTTTATTGATATAAACTAGTGCTTGACTGCGATCCTGGTAAGCAGTGATGTAATCGTTAATGGTGAAGCGCACTAGTTTATTAAGAAACTATTCACTCTAGCCTTGAAGACACTTAAATTATAATCCGATGGGAAGACAGCAACAGGCGCAGAACAAATTGTTCCTTCGATGTACGCGGAAAAAATCAAATGATAAAAGCAGTAAGGCGAATACTGTATTTTTTATGGAGAGCCATTTCTGTAAATGTTAATGGTATAAGTAATTGTGAAACACTTTTAACGGTGTTTTTGCATTGTGTAATCAATAATCAGTTTAAAATCACAGTACTAGATGCTAGATGTCCTATGAGATAATAGTAGGTAATATAATAATGTACTTTTTAATATAGCAGTCAAGTCATATGTGCCCCTGTCGCTAACGTGCGCCACTTGCAAAACTAAAATAATTTTAAACAAAAATAAAAATGTGTTACGACTTTACATGCGTAGGAGGCACCGAAATATAATTATGTCAATAATTGAAACTATATATTGAATTCTAGCATAATTAGAAAATTATTACGTAATTATTTTATGAGAACAAGAAACTGGACGGAGAACTTATTTGTGGTTTAGGTATTCAATCAAACAACTAGGCGAAAAACTTGGATCGATAATGTTTAATTACTTACATAGCACAGATATTTAAGTGATGCTGTGGCTCGTAAAATAATAATAATAATATTCCACAACTATCACACAACGCCGTCTAGTCTCAAGCTAAGCAGAGCTTATGTTATGAGTATTAGACAACTGATAAACATACTTATATATTTTTAAATACAAACATATTATAAATAATGTTTGTAAGTAACATATGTCGATGGAGAAGGAAGCTTTTTAATATTCAAGGAACATAGTATATCTTCAGAAAGCGACGTGAAAATATTATTTCCTTTTATATCAAAACCAGAACTATCTTACAAAACAATAAAACGTGGACATCGCTATAAGAGAAACATATAACTTCATAAAATATGAAAACTACCTGGTCCGTTTACGACGTGATCCCGATCAGATATTTCAATCCACTTCAACTGTGTTCGTTGGATAATGAACTCAAGTTCAAATAAAATATGGACGGAATTGGATTGATTCAAATTCCAATCGTATCAGGCGGTCATTCGTGTAAGTTGTAGGGGTGCCTCTTTGAAGATGGAAGATGTTTTCGTTTTGTATTTGTGGAGATTTACTTGAAATTGTTTTGAAGATGAAGAGGGTATCTGTATTGTACCTATTTGGACTTTTCCACTCGGTATGATTGTAATGCGTATACTTGTATTAAATTTTAATATACAAGATCAAAGATAATAATCTACTTCATGAAATATTAATAAGTACACTACCGTCTTATCCTCATTTGTTATTTTTTTTTTTAATGAGCTTAGTGTTTGATGTTATTCCGTATATTAGAGGTCAATGCCCTGCTATATGTATATACAGGGTTATTAGTAAAACAAAGCAACCGCTCAGGACTATGTTACGAACATCATAAACAACAACTTTTGTTCTATGACTTTTAAAAATTTGTTATATTTTAGTTCATCAGATTTTCATACAAAAATAAAAATATTTAAATTAAACGTTCTAAATATTACGAAGTCTATGCGAAGCAAGCGATAGTACAATAGCGGAGGGTAGCTGAACATAAACTTAACCTATTTACGGGCGACCCTCACTAGGCGGTTGGTCGCATTGATGTGCTCGCGTCGCGTCATACGTGTTTTGTAGCGAAATTCGGCAGTGCGGACGTAATTATCTTTACATGATGGTGTATCAATATTCTAATGTCGAATATACGGAAATCGTGCGAATGCTTGCTAGGTGTAATGACAATGTTTCGAAAGCCTGCTTACTATTACTACGAGAGCAGTGCGTGGTATGCGTAAGTACGGCAAAACACAGACTTGAAATGTGTTAGATAGAACAACGAAATCTTGAAGGATTGTTTTTATAATAATAATAATAATAATTCTTTATTTCAGGCTACTATGGCCCATAAACACTATACATAAAATAATCTTAAAAATAATAAACTAATACATATGAATAACATCTACTTATTAATCAAACTATTGCACACGAAGTGACGGCATTGTGTTCCGCTGCGAGGTCGGTATCCTTCCACGAAATCGTCGATACACGACACCTTTCGGCCAAAACTCTCCTTTGAGGAAGGTGTCCAAATGATGAGTCGGCACCCGCACCACAAACGACTTGAAATTAGTGTTATGGTGCGGCTCCAACTGCTCGACTCTCAAAGTCCAGTTCGTCTTGACTCGAACATACTCCACGGTCTCCTCAACCTTCGTGGAGTGATGTAGCCTCGAAACATACAGCTGCGTCGTGGGCACTGCTGGACGCAGCAGCGTGTTGGGTCCTGCCAGCGCGGTACCGCACTGGTTCTGACAAGAAGGCTTCTTCCTCTTCTTCTTATCTACTTTTGTGAAGCCATCCTCATCGCTCTGATTGCCCCCTTTCATTTTACCTGCTCGTCGCGTTGTTTGCGACACAGCAGGTTTCTTTGCGGCAACAACAGCGGAGTAGGCACGCTTAGGGGTCGACGTACCTACATGCGTCACCACTTCGACCGGTGACGATACAGCGACGCCTGCGGCGGAGCAAGATGCAACGTAAGCATTTTGAGCAGCGGGTGACGCACAACAACTCGCCGACTCAAAACTGCCGACTGATGCATTTCGTGCTCCGCGACGTATGTTCACGCTGAAGTTGTTAGGCGCCCTACTTTCCGAAACAGCGTTTTTGGTAAATGTATTATATTATGTAAAAAGTCATAGAACAAAAGTTGTTTTTTTTGTGATGTTAGTGATACAGTCCTGCAAGGTTGTTGGTGTTTTACAAATAACCCTGTATATAACATATGTACAAAGTGTTATTGCTAATACCAGACTCTGTCGAAGAAGCGGTAACGATACGATGACACTACGTTGATGTTTCGTCGACAGAGTTTCATAGTTTTTAAAGTAAGGAGGCGTACACCAAGCGTATAATGACGAGTACGCGTTTATAAAGCTACGCGTCCGTAGACAGTAGGCTTAGGAAAGTGTTATGGACTAGTGTAAAAGTGCAAAAGGACGTTATTCTCAGTGTTAAGCTGATATTCCATAATTTTTAAAAATTAGATTTCAATTACTTATAAGTCTTTAAAGGCTAGATTGTAGTGAATTATTAAGAAGTTTCTTCTTAACTACATAGTGCAAATAAATAATTGAAAAGCAGACCGATACTTGATCAGTTAACCCAGCCGTTAAAAATATCTCAAGGGTAATTTTCTCCATCATCTGAGTTCCAATAGAATAATGAAGTAATTGTAGAAAAGTGGATTTTTATATTACCTAAATCTTTATTTAACCTTCTTCTGAAAAATGGCCGAAATGCAATTTTGACAATGTTTTGTTGTTGCAGCAACAGCAACCTAAAAATGATAAGTAATAATAATAAGTTTATTAATAAATAAAGTACATTACACATGGCTTTTGGAATGGTGATCCCCAAACTAGACGTTAGTCTGTATCTTGGGGATCAGATAATATACATATATAGCTTGTATGTATGACAGACCTTTTGGTGTGGAACCTTACCCAGAGGAACCAGAGTCCTCTGCGTAACTTTGATTTTAGTTAATAAATACTAACATATTGTTGAAGATCATACTAACAATTTTCTTATAATAAATGGACCAATATGATGTCTGAACAAATAAATAAATAGATTTTTATGTAGAAGTATTCGTTGGATGAGCGTTTCAAAACATAGGATGAAACTAGAAAGCTCGTCCAACAAAACATTACACGCTATGTTTATTAAAATCGCAATACAGAACAAAAATATTTTTTTTTAAAAAGAATCGTATCAAAACATCATAATCTCCAATAATTTTATCCAACCCACATAAATAATACCCGAGTCATAAAAAATCTGTCATCACAGCCCTATCACGTAACATATCTCTGTAGTACGGACGTCCCTATCTCCCTGAGATCCGGCCACGGACGGCTACGGTAAATCAATCCGCCATTTTTGTCTTCCATCTCATATTTCATATTTACCTCGACATTAGTGTAAATGTGTATTTGCCGCAGGAAGCTGTAACACAATCTTTGAAACACCCTTTTGTTTCTTCTCCATGCTTTTCTTTTTTTTTCTCTCATTTTATTTATTCATGACTGAATTGTTTGTGGTTCGTTTTTTCAATTGATGTTGTTGTGGGTTAATTTATTATGGTCGTTTGTGTTTTAGTGTTACTTTGAGGTTCTGAGTTACGTGCTGATTTTGTTTCTTTTCAAGATATTGGTGTGTTTATTCATTGGCAGATAACGCGCAATTTTAGACATTGGGGATAATTCTTTGCATAGAAACTATACTTCACCACAGTTCTTTATACAACGATACTAGGGAATTTGCCTACCGCAAGCGAGGAAGTGACTGATATCGGTTAATTTCTTGCTCAGAAAATGAGTAAATAAATGAGTTGCATATATTAATAGTTGATCGCTGATTTTACACTGCCGGCGAGGAATCGCTCCACTAATTTATAATTAAGCAAAAAGAGCTATTAAAGATAATACTCGCTTAGCGATACATGCTTAGTGTGCATCGTTTAGTGGTCAGAACTCACGCCGAGAGACCAACCAGCGGTCATTTCTATGAAACAATGACCACTTCACTTCTTAGTCATCCTCATCTCATGCGTATTGCGAGTAGCCCAGGACTAGCCGAGTAAAAGCTTGTCGCACTCGCACACTCGCTTGTAGTCCAGTGACTAAACTATTGGAACTACAGACTTACTTCTCTCTGCTCGCCAACTCATTTCTGGTTTGTACAAATAGTCCTACCCGCTTTTCGCTCATCGTTGGCAGTGGTGCAACTGCTTGTAGAAGGGTTTTTGAAAATTGGTCTACTAAAATGGTTGTATAAGGGGTTTTTGCATATTTTTTTCTATACGAAACCTCATCGAACGCACGGCTACTTTACAAGAAATATGCAGTTTCCTTTTATACACATGTAATGTCGTCATCTATTTCCATTTTCTGCTTAATGTAAAGTTTTAGAAACGATTTCGCAGAACTTGGAAGTGAAATATATTTTTCTCTATTTATCTCTAAATATTGTTCCTAAATAGATGTTTAAACTTTATACCAAAGGTAACACATGAACAGTACCTAAGGTATTTTATTTTCAACACTGAAAAATGTAACGGGGAAAATTTTATTATAAAATTAAAGAAATTGTAATCTCCTGAATCGTCTCATTTGTGAAAACAAAAAACTAATTTTTACTTTAAACTACTAAAAGCACTTTAAATATTAAATATGTCAACACTGACATAACAATAGTGCAGAATACTATAATAGTTAAGCCTCCCAAGTACCTCCTTTAGGTGAAGATAGTAAAATGAGATTGTGTGCTATCTCACAGAGGAAATGTGAACATGATATTCTTGAACAGCAGATTAAGTTTATGCTTGAGATAAAGACACAGACCAAATAGGTGCAGAAGGTTGAAGTCTATTTGACAAATAAAAACGAAAGGCCCTGGCTAAAGAGAGTAGGACCTGAAAACAAAACTACGATCCGTCGTCGAATAGGAAAAATCTGTGAGCTCGCACGACGCATTGCAAGAACTTGCGAATATATTAGTATCGCAAATTCTATGGTCACTTAAACCGATGTTTTGCAGCACGAAATCGCATCGCAGAGCAGCTATTCGTATCGTAGGTTATTAGGTGGCAACGTTCCATCGTATCGCATTACAGGTTTGATTGGTAGCCCTTAGATAAGCGCGAAGTATTTAACATTACGCTATTTGTGGTGTTCACTAAAATCACTTGTTAGGGATTTAGGTTTATAGTAAATGAAACAATCAAATTGTCAGTAAGTAGGCAAAGTCAAGGAGTGGCGTCTAGTCGACGTCTAGTCGAGACCCCGGTAGGAGCACTTCTAACGTGACGTCCTGCTTGACCTATCCTACATTTAATGTGTATACCACATCTCTTCCTTTTTATAAAATGATTTACATTTCAAGCATAGTTACAATATTTAGCACTTAGATTATAATTTACAAAAATCGCTAGTTTGGTTTTTGAAGTACAATAATTATATTACAATATGATTATAATTTACGAAAATCGCTAGTTTGTTTTTTTGAAGTACATTTATATATTTAGGATTTTTAATGTGTATCCCACATGTCTTCCTTTTTATAAAATTATTTAGATTTTAAGTGCAATTATAATATTTAGATTTTGAAATGAATTGCGTTTAACACATTTTACTATGTTTTGTAGTTAAACACAATTTGAGAAGTTCTAAAACAACAATATTCAAATTTTTTTTTTTTTTTTTTATAGACCCAAATTGAAAAATTTCAAAATGAAGATATTTATTTTGCATTTATTTTTTTACTTGATTTTTTTTTTATTTTGTTTTTTTTTTCTAGATGAGGCCTGTGTTTCCTAGCTGACTGCTCTGAGAAGAAACACAGAAACAAACTCAGAGGTCAAAGTCTCTTTCAAAATCCACTGTAATGTAATGATCTAATCATTAGAACTGTGTATCTACACAGTTTTGTAGTGTCTGAGATGATCTTTTGAATAAAGAACCACACAGATTTGAGTACATTTAGCATTTGTATTAGGCTTACAAATAAGCCTTTAATAATGTAGTATTATTATTAAATTTTTGAAGAAGCGTATCCAATGCTTCCTACTTTCTATATGCTTTAAATTGATTTAAATTGAAGGTGATGCTTCATACTCGGTGGTCTTATGGTGGTCTCTATTAGTCTGATGTTCCTCATGTTCTTTTGTCCAGTTCCGAAGGGGTGAGGCGTATCGTTGTTTTATTTTTATGTTTTGATTATTATTTTTTTGTGCCTAACTGCTTATTTTGGAAGTATGGTACAAAGGTAACATAAATCGATTAATTTACTTGTAGGCTTCTTTAATATCTCGACTTGGATATTTCTTAAGGTCTGATGTCCATCTATTTTTGCTTTGACTGTTTTTTAATTCCGGATTCGGAATTCAGTAGGTACTTATTAATTATTTCTCGTTTAATACTGTACAACCTTGATTACAGATTGACTACCGTTATCAGATGTACTTTAATTTTTTTTTTTTTTTTTTTTTTGCTCCACATTATGAGTTACTCTTGTATTGTGTGTTTACAGAAATGTAAATTTCCATGCACATGACTCTCAGACTCAGAACAACATCTGTAAGCCAATTTAAGATTTGCGCCTTCGAAATACAATACATTTTAACTCTATTAGGTATTTTGTTCTATTTTGAAGTTTTACGATTCCACTTGTGAGTTATAAGAATCAGCAATTGGTTTCTTTTACCTTAATATGACGCAATTATGTTATTTGGTTTCGATTTTAGCCTAAATTTAATATTCAATGAACTTATGTTTGTGCCTATTTTTTTTTTTTTTTTTTTTTTTTTTTTTTTTTCTAGTTCTTAGGTTTTTGTTCCTGTGGCTAAGGAATCAGTATATGACCTAAGCTTTATTAGTTTTTTTTCTATTAGTTAGTTGGATTTCGAAATAAGTGAGTACTAGGTACATCAATTAGTATTACTGGCTGGCCTTTGACTTGGATGTGCTCTGGCAGTTAGAATTTCATGCATGCTCACATATTTTGCTGATGATGACTCGGTTTCCTTCAGAAGAGTTGAGCTGAATTGTGCTAGTACACGAGTCATAGTTAGGACAGGTCATCTCGCAATTAGGCTTGTCATTTTGTAATTGCCATGATTGGTTTTCATTATTTGTATTTGTATTTTTAATACGGATATTTTAAATGTATGCATTATCGATATAAGTAATTATTTATTGATCCAAGTGTCCGTAGAGCTTCTTGTTTGTTCAAAATGCAAATTTGTATTGAATTCAAATCAATTCATGAATTCAATTAGATACACGGACTATACTTTGTTTTAGTCTGACAGAGTTAATTTTTTTACATCTGTCAGATTCTGTCTCCAAAGTTAACAGAACTATAGTTAGTTCTCGTTGGGTACGATTGTACGATCTCTTGTCATTATAGCCAAGGGATATTTTTTTTTAAACCCATTGATTTTTAGGGTTGAAAGTTGTAGTTAAATTATTCAATGAAATTGATCCAGAAAACATTGAATTTCATCAACATTTCCATGTGAAAGTCAGGACTTATTATTAACTAGTTTGAAACCTGATGGCACTGAAGTTTCAATTGATATAAAATATTTCATTTTTGTTTATTGTAACTTTATAGTTGTTTAAATACTTACGGGTTTCTGGAAATTATTTAACAACGCATCACAAATTAACTTAAAAGTGCTGCGAGTGTTTATTTCTAATTCTTCCAGTCTTTTTTTATGTTATATCACTATGTTGTAAGTAAAGTCAACAATTCCTTTGCTATGGTACTATATCTTTTTCAACTTTTTTTTATTTTTAGTTGAATGTTTAGCATTTACTGATTGACTTCTTAAGTATTTATGAACTTTGATTTGAAACATGTACAATTGTACATAGAGTTTCTTCCCTATGGTACTGTAGATATCTTTTTCGACTTTTTTTTTTATGTATAGCATTTACTGATTGACTTCTTAACTATTCATGAACTTTGATTTAAAACATGTACATAGCGTTTTAAGTAATACTACGCTAGTACTTATTATATTTATCTAGGTCTCACGTATCTGCAGATAAATACGTATACCATCATCAGCATTGATATTTTAGTATAATATTATTGATCATCAGGCATCCGGGATCACCAGAGGTACCCAAAAGATGAAATATTGTTTTATTTACAAGCCAGGTCCTATACAGTTTGTCTAGCTCGTCTTTTTGCTATTATTTTTTTATGCTATTAGGAATCAAATAGCCGTTGGACTTTTTTTTTTTTTTTTTTTCAATAAAGATCTTTAAGTTGGCAATTGAATTCAGATCAAAGCCTTTTTTAAATTTTTATAATAGGTTTCTTAAAACATTTTTTGACCATAGGCTTTGCTAGTAATACTTTAGAGCTATTTTTTTTTCTGTATATCAAATAACTCTTGCACTTTATTACGTGTTAAATTTTCATCGACGCAACGTGGCAAATTAGATAAGTAGGTGTGAACCTACCTACCATATAAGTGCTAGATGTTTTGTTTAGTACTTTGTTTTTTAATATTTTTACTTTATTGTTATCATTTGACGAGAGGCAGAATTTTCTCTTTTATTGACTCTCGTTTCGCGTTATTCTGCAAATAATACTCAAAAAACCTATTTATGCCATTTGCATTCATTATAGGGCATTAACTGAATTTTCATCAATTGCTCGAACTTTAAGTAATCACTTTTGTGATTACAACTCATTGTTATTATTTGACACGAGGTTAGTGCCTTTTTTTTTCTTATTTGTCCTTGTTTTGCAGTGTTTCTGGAAATATAATTTGAAAACACGTTAGCAATAGATTTACAGGAAAGGTACTTTTATCACGTTTGTGATTTTAATTGCCGCATGGCCAACAGTTTTTTGTTCAGTGTCAACTCCATTATGGCAGGTACTTATTGCACTTTGACTCTGGCTATCGTGGATTAGCTCAATGGCGGGACTGCTGTTTTTAAAGGGTTATGATTTTTCATTGTGATAATCTTCCATATTCTTTAGGGAATTGAATCCAGAACTAAATCTACAATTCAAACCATATTTGAACTAGAATCAAGAATTGTACCCACAATTCAAATAAGTTTTTTTTTTTTCATCTTATTCTTGTTTTCAACTAAAATGCAAGAATAATATAGGTACACAACACATCGTTAATTTATTTATAACCCTGAATTGATTGTAGCCAGCTAAGATAAGAGCTCTATGGGCACTGTTCCTATAACATTTAAATAAACAAACTTTAGCTAGCAAGTCGCACAAGGGTCCATTAATAGGTACCTGCGCCGGAGTGCCGCGCCATGCTACTCAGCAAAACGGCCACTTGAAATAGAGATTGTAGAACCAACCACATCGGGGCGTTATAACGCGTGTGACAAATTCTTTGTTTGATAGATAAAGCCAGTGCAAAATGTATTTTATTTAATTAGCCTTAAGGATTTTATGACACTTATTTAGTTTTAACTATACAGTGATACCTAGCCAGGCATCATATTGCTTCGAAGTATCGAAGTGGTAATTGGCGTTAAAACTGGTACTTGACGATAATCACGTTGGCACATTTCATTTTGGGATCTAATAATATCTTTCGATAAAATTAGCATCTATAAGTAAACGTGTTATCGCTGGAAATTTTGATCGAATATTTTTATTTTGTTTCGATCATTTAACGAACACTCGTTGGTACTGATCATTTAACGACTCTCGTTGGCACTTTTATTTCGATATTATGTAGCCACAAACGAATTTGGTCAACAAACATTGTATTTGGAATTTTTATTTATTTTCGAAATGTAGGGACATTTTGTATGCCCTAATCACATTCCGATATAGTATACGGTACTGTTTATGTATTAAATGACGAAATGATTTCATCGATTTATATTGCGCATCTCTCAGCTAATCACTGACGCAGATCGCTCATACATAGCTAAATAACGACCGAAATATGGACATTTCTATGAAACTAACACTTACTGAATTTCAATTTAATGTAGAAAACGGTCACTTATTTTTATTTTTTCTTTCAAAGCACTTTGTGCTGTAAAATTATACTTTTCTTGCTGATATATGAAATATTTACAGAATTTCACTCAGGTATCGGTCACTTATTATTTTTTTTTTTTTTTTTTTAAACACTGCTGTAAAAATTAATTTTCTTGCTGACCAATATCCGTAAGTAGTACATTATTTGAGTTAAGATCACTTTACTTACTGCGCTTTTACTCGTCGCCAATGTGGTGTTCACTAAAATCACTTGTTAGGGATTTAGGTTTATAGTAAATGAAACAATCAAATTGTCAGTAAGTAGGCAAAGTCAAGGAGTGGCGTCTAGTCGACGTCTAGTCGAGACCCCGGTAGGAGCACTTCTAACGTGACGTCCTGCTTGACCTATCCTACATTTAATGTGTATACCACACTATTAAACGTGAACACGCCATATCTCCCAGAAAATAATGAGTAGCACGCAATAATTAAAACGCATTGCTGTTCGAAAGATCTAGAATGGTTGTACGTAGCCAGATTTAGAAAAATCTCGAAACATCCACAAAGTACATACAACTAGTAGGTAGGTATGTATCTACCGATAAGGGAAATGGTACTCTCCGCTATTAACAATAGAGTCGAAATTCGCATGAAAGTGACTCCTAGTAAATCGTGCAATAAAAATGATTTATGACTCCGCGAAGCGACCTTATTGTTCTGGATCGATCTTGAGATGTCGTTATCTAGAATTTTCTTCGCTCCGCATATAAATACGAGCCCCCGACCGGAAGCGAGTCAGTTGTGATTTCGACTGCGATCAAGAGCGAACTACCTACGAGTGTGAAGTGATTTTACCTAACGACCTAAGCGATAGTGTAACGGCACTCTAGTGTTAATTGCGATTCGGGTTATTGTTGACTGGACTAATTTGTTATTGTTTGTGGTGAATAAAGTTCTCTGTTAGTAAATCGGCATTTGATTACCCAAGTACGTAACAATTCAAGTCAAGTCACCTGCGATCGATCATCTTTTGTTTAACGAAAGAAAACAAGTTTAGCTTGCTACTGCCCGCTACAATCACTCGCAATGCATTGTGGGCACTTTAAAATGACCATCGTCATCACACAAATCTCCGCGACCGTCAGTGCACCCGTCACGTCGTCGTCGTCTCTGGGACTAAGCCATAGGCAACGTACTTACGGTGATCTCAAAGAAATACCAGTTGTGAGTGCGCTTGAATTTACAAAAAGCACACTTACTATGTGTGCGTGCATTTTCGACAGTATTATAGAACAGACCTTTTGTTCATATCTGTTTGGTGGCAGAGGTGTTATCGTGCTGTTTATGTTATCATATCAGGTTTATGATGGCATCTAAAAATGATAATTTATGTAACGAAGAAATAGTAGTTATTGACTGTCTTGTTTGTTAAGATGAAAGGTTGACTACTGAACGTGGAGCTCATTCTATCTCAGGCAGTATATTTTTCCATTACCTAAGAAATTTTGTTCTTCTTCTTCTTAGCGTGTCGATGAAAAAACTTATTGAATTCCTTGCCTGGCCCAGTATTCGGCCGCGGCAATGCCGTTCACTGATGCTGTCACTAGATTCCTACGTGAACAGTTAACAAGGCAAGTCATGCAGGATGGAAGGTGGGACATGGACTGCAGAGTTTTAATTTCAGCAGATCGCAGAAATTATATTTAGAGATGCTCTTCTTCTTAGTCGTTTCACTCTTGTCAGAGTGGTCGTGGTTATCACGAAGGTAGCTGTTGTGTCGGTACTCGATTATAAAATGTATGAGGGTAGGTTACAGATTTTAATAAACCAGTCGTTACCGGATCTCTGCCTTTCATTGACGTATACATTAAAGTAGCTCTCCGGAAACCGTTGCCGTTGGGAAGAGATGCTACTGCACTAATATTGCAATAAGGTTAGAAATCTATACGTTGTGTCAAATTATAAAGACCGTTAAAATCAGAGAATAGTCACTAGTTTGTCTAATTTCTTAATCATCTAATTTTTGCGGTCTCTTATTTATTATTGAAAAGTGGTCAAACGTAAGCCACGTTTGACCACTATCTTATCTGATGTGGTCGCCAAAGGAGCATGCATTTTTTCTATGAAAATTGAAAAAATCTAACATATTTCGTAATTGAAATTTTCTGCGTAACCTTACTCTCGGACTCCACGAAATAGGTTTGACAGCAAATAAATCCTGTTATTATTTTTTCCTTTGATAAATTAAGCTTATTTAATTAAAAAATACTAAAAACAATAAAACATTTTTTTAAATTATTAACATAGTATCCTACTGGTATCGGTAACAGGGTCCAAGGCTCCAGAGAAAGAAACCTCCTAACTATACGAACCGTGTCAAAAGTTATTATTATTAACTATCTGCTTACCATCAGGCGGGATCGCAATCAAGTACTAGTTTATAACAGATAAAAAAAAAATCTGACCTGGCGAATTTTTACCGTCAAGCAGTCAATGAATGTAGTATATTTTTCGATATAGTCAACAGATTGCGACTAAACAAAACCTAAATAATACCTATATCAAGTTAAAAAAAAAATTGTGTACAAAAATTATCTACATATATTTATTATTATTATGATTTCGTACATTTTACTTGATGCGCGCAGAACTTAATATTTTTATAGATTTGTTTTATGTTTAGATTATTTTAGGTTCTAAAAGTTCTTATAAAATAACACTACATTGTGTACCATTCAGCTACAATACAGATGTACTAGACCATGTACAAGATCGGGTGTCTGAATCACATAAATTTGTCAAAGGATGATTGATGTCTTGGGCGGTGGCTTATCTCGCGCCGCAGGCTGTCCGGCCACTACTCCGCAGTAGGCAATTAATCGAACCTGACTAACGATGTAAAAGTATGTCTGGGGAATGGGCTTATAGAATTTGGAGAGGATTAGTTACAAGTCAAGAGGAAAATATTTTTTTTCTTCATACTTATAGAGACATAGGAAATTGTTTATAAATGATATTTATTTTGCAAATAGTTTTAAAAAAAGAAATACTTTTACACATTTATTTTTTTTCGGCAACACTAAGTAAAACCACAAGTCTCGGCAGGTCATAGCGGGCATTAGGCGTCAGCGTCCAGCTGTATGCTGCAGCAAAACTAACCCTCAATTGCCCGGATGACCATGTATTTGTGCGGACAACCAGGCAACATAACATGCTTATAACTTTGTGATTTTTCATGATACATTATGAACTTTTGTACAGAGATTTTTTACATACCAATACTATGCACGTATTTCAGATTTCACCTATGCTAAAACTAATGTTGTGTAATAAGGCCCTTGAAAGGAATTAAGTTTGTAAAATTGGGTTTTCCACCCAATTTTTACGCGGCCGAAGTCGTTGGCAGACGCTAGTTTTTGTAATATATTTTTAACCATCCCAGTATTTACCTTACACTGTTAAAACACAGTTTACTTAGTTAATTAGTAGCCAACCATCCACTAGTTTAAACCAAGCATAAATGAAACCAAAACAATTACATACCACCAAACTAGAAATCAATTGTTGTTATA
The DNA here is from genome assembly GCA_910589285.2 of Mythimna ferrago. Taxonomy (NCBI): domain Eukaryota; kingdom Metazoa; phylum Arthropoda; class Insecta; order Lepidoptera; family Noctuidae; genus Mythimna; species Mythimna ferrago. Next base: position 14,729,751 of record OU342692.1, on the reverse strand, counting down.
ATACCTATTCCAATAATCACACGTTAAAACACCTTGTTAACACAGCGCTATAATTGCTTACAGTGTAGCAAATAATACTAATTTGTTATTTGCATACAATGATTAGATTACTAGATTATTAATCAATATCAAACAGGGATAACACGGTCGTAGCAATGATGCTACGATCGGCGTAGCAGTTCGTAGCACCTCGTAGCAAGTGCTACGCGAAATTTTAATGAAATTAGTTTTTATTTAGGAGTTGATTCCATCAATATAGCCTGCGAATCCCGTTAGATTTTTGGGTTTCGTATATCAAAATTAAAAAAAAAGAAGGATGACTCTGTTGTCGTTTCGTCGCAGATTGCAATTCTGTTTAAAATGATAAATTTATTTTGTAGCAATTTTGATAGAATGGCTGATATATTACAATTTAAAAAAAAAATGCAGGTCTGAAGTTACATTCGCCGCTAATAAGACAATTTCATAAAACATAACGTTTTGCAACAAATAATACTTCACAATAACTTAATTTCGTTATTATTAATGACTATTTTTTTACATAATGCATCTTCTTCTGCATAAATAGCTAAATTATCTCACAGTTATTTCTTTTTTCATACTTTTCATCAATCATTTTGTATAACTCAATATTTTGAATACATAAAATCCATGAAGCCTTTTTACTGAAATAAAAATTACTTTATTTTACAGAGCGCTTGGCTCGTCAATGTTTGTAACCAAATATCGAAAATGTAACCAATATGCATTTTTATATTGTAGTAAAAAAAAAATAATGATTGTATAAAAGTAATTTGACTGACGCATTGGTATGGAGGTAAAAGATTGTAGAACTTTTCAGGATTTATACGGGGCCAATAACAGTGCTGTACAAGTTGTGAAATACTGGTCCGAATATAAATATGTATGTTTATATTATTATATTATATAATATTTCACAACTATCACACACCTACTAAAGATAAATTACACCCAATAAATAATAGTTTTAATACATCTCTTTGACTATCCTGTTGGTCTAGTTGTCAGTGGCCCTGACTGCTATGCCAGAGGTCTTGGGTTCGATTCCCACCCAGGACAAATGTGTGTGTTATGAGCACGATCATTTGTTCTGTGTCTGGGTGTAATGTATCTATAATATTTATGTATTTAGACATACATAATTATGTTTATCAGTTATCTAGTACTCATAGCACAAGCTCTGCTTAGTTTGGAACTAGATGGCGTTGTGTGAAAGTTGTAAAAAAAAACATCGACACATTGAGAAAAATAGGTAGTTAGGTTTTTTCTTCCATTCTGTCCTGTCACTCGTCAAACTATCACTAACTCCCTTTACATAACGTTTACTTTAAGAAAATAAATGTTATTATTAATTATTTTGCTTTCAGTTAAATATGTTACATATAAAATTAATTTCATTTAAGTAAAAAATAAACAGAAATGTGCCTACACATAAGTAGATCTAAAAGTATAGTTTGCCTAACTCCTTACTATTTGGGCTTGCTAACAATTTCTATTAATGTAATGAATTTCCTTTGTGTAAAGCCTTAAGTAGATTAAAATGTTTTCCGAATTTTTCTGGTTATGAATTCTATTAGTTGTCAAGGTCTGGATATGTGATTCATCCCGACTTTGTTGTGATATTTTTTACTTATAATATTTATTATTATAACCAGCACTAGGCCCGCGTGTCAGATTACGACTCATTCCTTTTCCCAGAGAAGAAGCCTGAGTCCAGAAGTGGGAACATTATTACATAAAAAAAATTGTTATAATTTTATTTTATTAGACAATTGTATAACTAAATTAATTTTTGTTATCACTCTAGTGTACAGAAATCCAGTATTTAAATATAGAACTAAATAGATGGCATAAGACATCAAACAGCTCAGAAAATGCTGTTACTAGAACGTCTCAAACTTTACAAAAAAGATGCGACTCTGAACCTCATGATTGCGTAGAAGTTAGGGACCCTCGCTTCAGTACAGTATCTAAGTAGTTTTAATTCATTAAACCCCAAGCGAACACCGGCTTTCGCGCACCTATTGTCTTTCTATTATGTCTGTAATTTCCACGATTGAAAGGAATACTTCGGTTTTTGTCGAAATCAAACTATACCTGTGTATTCATGTCTTCCTACTTCTTATATTAGGAATGTATTGGAAGTGGATATATAGGAATCGAATTTGAAACCGAAGTTTTTAAATTTGGTTTGTCGAACCAAATTTAATTGGAACCAGAATCAGAATCGAAAACAGAGGCGGAAGCAGAGGCAGAAGCGTCAAATGAAACACTAATACTAATCAAAAACTCGAATAAGTATTTTAAATGAAGAGCGAACTCACAACATTCCGTATTCAAAATAAAACTGCAAGTGAAAGAGTAATCGACAGAAGGCACGGGGGAAGGCTCCCCGTGCGACAAGTATAAACTTGTTTGTACCACCGATAAAAGTTCCGATTATATCAGAATCGAAGCTAGAGTGAATAAACTAGTGTGCTTCACTATCAACGCCAATCACTAGTTTACATTATTTAAAAATAAAATCGATTTGGGAAGTTTTGAATTTTCAAAATTGGAATCTGTTCTTTGTAGCATTTCCGCCTTATATAATATCATATTGTTTTTTCTCATTACCTGTATATAGGTTTTCCGCCAGTAGCCTTCCCCGCACGGAACCACAGCACCATATAGACCCTGTCCTCATGGGTGTCGGGTGTGACGTCACAAGGCAGCGACGCCTTGCGCCCCAGCACTGCGTCCACATCCACCGTCGATACTGTAATAAAAGACAAAAGAGTTATAAATTAAATATTAACACAAACAGATACACATGTACATAACGATGAGCATTAATAACTAAATAGTGACAGCATAGTTGGTGCAGTCTCGGGGCCGTGGGACGCAAAGCAAAGAAGGAACGTAGGAGTGGAATTTAGTCAATAAAAGCCTATCTCGGCTGCATCCGAGATCGGGAAAAGTCACGGATGATTTCCCATCCTAAAAAAAAGTTGTTGCAGTGCCTGCACTACGTATTGTGGGTTCCAATCATCCATCTGCACAGGGGACAAATATTTGTATGCCTTACAGATAGTTGTTGTCTTCTGTATGTAAGATTACATGTTAAGTAAGCCGCCCACGATACAGGAGTCATTATTCCTAGTGTTGAAAATGCATATATTAAATGAAATAAAAATAAAAATCAAACTGTATTCTTAAAAGCATTGATACATTTTAAACGGAATCGCACAAAACCTAAGCCATTGTGTATGTTGTGGATTATGTGTTATTCCCAAAAACAGCACAATATACGATCTATACGTTTGCCAAGCCGCCGGCAGGAACTGGTATTCAATATTGTAATCTAAAAATAGCATCAACAGTACAAAAAATGAGATAAAATGGACTAATTTGGTGTTCGATCGAATAAAAAACCGGTTCACTAAAACGACAGCCCGTTGAGCAACGAGAATTTCCAAAATAAAATACGTGGTTTTTTTGGGGTCCAATTCTGAGCTCCGCACATTCAAGTGACTGGAGAAACGTTTTATTCTTTCTATCCTATACATCACTACCAATATTTTCTCAGGAACTCGTGTAAGTGTAAAGTTGAAATTACATATTATTAAATATTCAAGACTGACTGATGAAGGTTGCAGGAAACCGATGGATGCGAGACTCACGGGATTGTTCATTGTGGCGGCACTTGTGGGAGGCCTATGTCCAACAGTGGAAGTGTATCGGCTGAAATGATGATTCAAGACTACTTTTCCAAGTGGAAGTGAAAAATCAAACCTTATAGTCGACGCAAAGTAACAATAAAGTCGTTTAAACTGCGTTTAGGCACATATTTTAACATTTGCAAGGGAAATAAATTTATTGGGTATTTTACGTTGACCCAGAATCATGAATTTTGGCATGAAGCAAGGTCTCACAGCACAAGTACAAAAAAAAATGATTTTTCGATTCGGAGAAATTTTCGAGACTCGATTCGGGAATTGAAATATTTACATTGGTAAGTATGGACGGAACCCTCATTGCGCAAGTTCGACTAGCATTTACCAAGTTTTTTTTCTTTTATTGCACCTACCGTTATTTTATCTTAGCATGACGCAGAGGTTGATTAGTAGAAAATGCCTAAGGCATTGAGCCCACCTCTATACATTTATATGCATAGACTTTTAAATAAATTCTTTTTTACCGAAACATTCATACCAGTTTTTCTGTATTATGCCAAACGAGCCCTAATATTTATACAAAGGGTATTCCAATGTCTAAAATAAGCCCAAAAGCCAGACACCTCAACGGCTGCCTTTCCCCTCTAGCCTTTTCAATTTAGAAGACATGGTTATTGTCTCAAGGACGGCTCCAAGCGACCAATCACATCTCATTGGCTTCATCTGCGCAGACTTCTTAGTTAAACTTTAATTAATTTTAAGTTTGGCTATTGTGAAGGGTCTCCTTTTAGGTTCTAATCCTCATTATTTCTTTCATTAACCCTGCACCCTCGCGCTCTCTGTAGTGCTACCATCAAGCACATAGTGCGCACGTTATTACACGCTATAATACAGTCTTAACCCTCTCTGTACCCCTCAATAGTCGCCCTCCTGCGCCATAATTATACTATAACCGCCGTAAATTACACCAAGAATTTTCTCATACGTACAACCTCTTCCGTTTGGTTAATTTAATACGAGTTACGAGTCTACGACCCCCACCGCATGAGTAACTCGACGAAAACTTATCACGAAAATCTCTTTTATGAAAAACATAATTTTGTTCACATTTTTTGTTTTCTTTACTGTCGTAAGGAGCGAGTGAGAATACACGTCGTTTGTTAGGTAATATCAACGAAATTGTGCACGTACAAGCTTGCTTCTATCCAACCATGAAACTCGTTAGATTAAAATGCATGCATACCTCGTACAGCGCAGTAGACGAAAGCTAATTTCGGTATCCCAAATCGTCGACACAAAACATTCATGGCCCGCGCTCTCGACTCGCGAAGAGGCCCCGCCTTCGTATAACTCCATGAAAAAGAATGCCTAAGTGAATATCACTGTTTTTCTGTACTTACATCGTTACGATTCCTGGCTTCCCTTTCTCGAGGCGATAAAGAGCCCATGAATATAAATAGACGCAATATTAAAACGCTCCGTTTCCACACCGCATGAAATAATCTTCTTTTCTTTAAGGAAAAACTGTCACCGTGTTGGGGGCAAGTAATGTACACCATCAGTCATACTTAGAAGGAATTTTCAATTTACTCAGTGTGAAGACTACCCTAATAAAGACGGATTACTTGGTCTCGCGGTGCCAGTCGGGTATCAATTTGCTTGAAGACCCGAGAGGTATTGTGCCCTCGATATATATGTATGTTGCGTAACTTTTTTATATCCTCGACAAATTATGTACAATAGCCCTTACCGAGAAAACTGACCTTGGAACCTTGTCGTTATTCGTCTGCACCAAAACCGTAGTAATATGTTTTTTATCAAACAATCTTTAGTACGTACCTGCTCTATTTTAGGTGAACGTTACCTAAGTGAATTTCGTGGTAAAGTGGACTATAAAACGTGAGGATTTACTTAGTTTCCTATTAAGTTTACTGACCCTTAACATATTGAAAGTACGAAGTTACGTAAGCGTTATTATAAAAATATAAGTCAATCATAAAAAAGTTTCTGAAGATATACTTAAGAAGCAGCTGTTGAACCGACAATGAATATTACAATACAATTTATTTTTATTGCTAGTGATTTAAACTTTTTTTGTTGTGGAATGAATGTGTTAAAAGAAGGTAAGAAAGTTTTGATGTAAATAAAGGGAAAGAAAAAGAGCAATCGTTGCTAGTCAAGACGAGACACGACGCCTCGCATTAAGATAAGGACGAAGAAATGAAATTCCAAATCGGTCCCGCCCCTTTATTTCGATGTCACCGCCGCGATTGGGTAGAATAATTCAACAATAAAGCTGTTCTAACAAAGCCTCAAGTTTCGACGTTGAATGTCACGCATAATGTATCGGAAATATAAATTATATTAGATTGGTGGTTTGCCGTTGTAATGGCTGGGTATAACGCGGCCGCATAGATGTGTCGTGTCAGAGGGCACTAAAGAATTGCTCCACTCATTACCGCGGTGCCGAATGTGGCCAGATGACTGGTGGAGGCATGTCACGACACTGTGCCTCATATGAACCTCGCCAATCTGTGCACGTTTAATGTTCAACGCGATCTGAATATTTTGGCTCTCGGAACTAACTGAGTTTTGAAGTCAGTGTGGGAAATTGGTTTGGTTTCCAGTCTTAGGTTAACTTGTGTGTCAAGTCACTGGATTTAATTAGCTAATGAGCTCTACAGTTAGGCAGTATAGGTTGCATTGTCGTTTATACCGCTTATATCGAAGAACTGGAACAATTTGGGTGTCTTCAAGGCTAGAGTGAATACGTTCTTAACAAACTAGTGCGCTCTATCATTAACGATTGCATCACTGCTTATCATCAGATGGGATTGTAGTGAAGCACTAGTATACATTAATTAAAGAAAAAAATAGATTTTGTTATTCTCAAGTTACTGAATAAGTCATAGTTTTGCATGAAAAAATGTAGTCATCAATGTAAAATCGTATGACGTGTCAGTAAACTAAAATCTTTTCTTTTTTATTGTAAGTTCCTACAAGTATGTTTTACAGTTTCACGTGCAGCAGTATTGAGCCTTTGATCAATTCTTGCCGTGCCTGTTACCATAAAGCAAAAACAAAACAGACGATGAATAAATACCGAGCTTTCTCGACAACATTTTAGCATTTCGCAGCGATTTTTTTCATAAATGAAAGCAGTTTTACGTGAGCTCACTCAAGGCTAACTGGTTTTATAAATTAACTTAAGAAAATTCTGGAAAAACGAGATAGAAAAGCTATTAATTTTATTTGAAGATACTAGCTCCCCAATGTAGTAAACCTTACAACGTACTCAAGTACACTAAAAAGGCGCTAAACTCTGCGGAGGGAAGCTAAGGAAAGCTCTTACGTCTCTCGTCTTCTCAATATATCATATTTTTTCGCAGTGTGAAGATATACGAGCGGTTGTTTCGCGCGTGACAGGCTTCCGGGGGTAATATTAATAAAATTATTGTGGAGACACGTCGCAAGCCCCGGGCCTGACCTACTCGACTTGCGAAACTACTGCTGTTGTCGACTGTACACCACACACATGTGCACATACATTATTGCTCAACAGACTGTATTTACATTGCGACAAGTCTGACTCTAACTATCTCTGTAATATCTCAGTAGGTACATCATATTGCGAGCTAAGCCCGAAAACACAAAAACAACACACAAACCTCTTTCATATTTTTCTGTGTATTTAAGCAAAGCTTTTGAAAACATATAACATTAACTGAAATAAATAAATTTTAGCGTGAAATAAATTTCGTCGTCTCTTGCGAGTACTTTGTGTTTCTATGAAATTCAACCCAGTTTAATATTAAGCTAGGGGCTAAATAAAGGTCAACACGGACATTATGGGTTCGAGGAATCACTCGTTAGTAAGTTTACAGTCGCAGCCCGGTGTACAGTTACCAACACAAGTGTATCAGGTAATAATGAGAGCGAGTGTGCACGACCGTACCGCAGTCTGAACTCGCGGCATGACGCTAACAAATAATTTGCACTTTCATTAACGAGCATGAGTTTTCTTGTACTTCAACTCACTGTAGTAATGATTTATTACCTAATAAGGTTTTGTTCTCATACAAATTGCCTTAGTTATACAACTAATGTGTTGTAGCCGCGCACCGCGATTAACTCTAAATATGAATGTAAGCATAGCTTTTTACTTTACACTAACGATCCGTTAATTTGCCCACAGCAATCAAAATCCAGGCTTCATATTTATGCCTAAATAAAACGACCAAGAAAAATTGTAATAAACCGCTGTGGGCGAGGCATTATATCTAGTGGCGGATATTTATGATTGTTGTACATAGCGGCACCGGGCGCGCTCGATCATAGTCGATATCCAATTACATTAAAATTTCAATTCATTCATCACGTCCACAATGAGGGCTCCGAGTACTTTTTTCGGCTGTGTGCCCTTTGATTAGATTCGGCACTGAACAAACCCATCCATTGCGCGACCACAAAAAGGTCGCTGAAGCCACCTCGGCCGACTCTCGTTTTCCATTCGTTCCGCTGTCCAGAAATTTTCGCAATAAAATTAATCGTTCCAATAAAATTGGAGCCGAATAGAGCCACCCATGCATGAACACTTTTTAATTGGGTCGCTCTTTTTGCTCCTTTCGCAGGCAACCAAACGAGAAATCGAACTTGAGTAAGTCTCTCGTTTACATTTAGACATATCTCGTCGCCGCTGCACCTCCTACCAATCATGGTTTGACCCAAAATACGATTCACTCTCGAAAACTTAATCCAGACTTCTGCAGATTTCTCGAAGAATTAGCGAAGGCGAAGTTGTGGTCTCAAAACTATGTATTTATTAACCTGCGAGTTAACTTTGACTAATATCTTTCAAATATATTCAGGAGTTTCCTTTGTAGCTATTATGTACGCTTGAAACGTTACGTTACGTTCAACGCTCTCAATCAAATATCAAAGTGAGCAATTTGTTGCGTGTAAACGCAGCTCCCGACGGAATGCATAAAAATCAGACAAAAAACATGGAACAGCGATCCGTCGAACAAACGAAAATATATTTCCCCATTTTCATTTTCGACAAGCAATCGCGTTTAATGGGTTGAGCTCGATTCCCACTTGAGTTTGTTCGATTTTGTTTCATTTGATCGCTTCAGCGATTCACGGTGACATGTGCCTTGTGCTATGGCAAGCTGTTAGAAATACACATTTTATTATACGTTAATTGACATGAATAATTAATTCCGTGAACAAAACTTCACATTCGTAGTTATTATACATTTCCTAGTTTTGTTATTGGACACAATAGTGGTTTGATACTAATTAGTAGTAATTTTTAATGGACATACTCGTACTACGTACATTGTATGAAGTGGATGTGATTGTAGTTTGGAGTTTGTTTGAATTGTTTTGTGGTTAGTTGGTTCCATTAATTTGATTGTTGGACGTCATTCAGTTTGTAAATGTATCCCTATTGAACTAGATTTCATGATAAAAATAGAGAATTCGACACCAGAAACAAAGCTTGAAAACATTGTTTGTTTCAACAATTTTAATAGGAAGTCTGATTTAGGAGAAATAGTTTTACATATCTCTTTGTCATAACTCGTCATAATAGGACCGAAATAGGTTCAAAAGTTAGTCCTCGTGTTGTTTCCGAATGGTTCGGATTTACAGAGGACTGAGTTGGAAAACAAACAAATGGGCATTAGAGAGTAAAAATAGAATGTTCGGTTGTTGGCTAAGCGATCGTTTAGGTTTATTTGGACCCCTTTGTTGATTGTAAACAGTTTTTTACATAAACCAAAGGCCAATAGGTATTTTGACTTGTTATTTTTAAATCCCTAAGGATATTTGCTAGTCAAACAGAACGTCGCCCTCCCACGCGGTGGACCGATGACTTGGTGAGGGTCGTAGGAATCTGATGGGTGTGTGACGCACGGTAACGGTGTTGTAACGATGCTTGGCTAAGGCTTATGTGCAGCAGTGGACGTCTTTCGGCTTATATGAGGATGATGATGACGATAAAAAAAAAACATGAAGGTTATGGTTTTTGGGTAGCGAGAATTTTCAAAAGAGTCGTCTTAGCACTAGAATGCAAAGGTAATCAGAAGGAACATATATGGGTTTTAGTCAATAAAAGTCAGGTATTCCCTTTTCTTCCAACCGCGGGAGAGCGGAAGAGTAATTTTGATACAAGTTGAGAAAGTTTATCATTAGGACCGAGGCGAAATTAACCCGAGTAGCAAGTGAGGGCAACATGGAGCGCAGTACTGCTGTGACAAATTTCCACGTGTATCAGACAAAGTTTTTTCAATACTCTGACAAAGAAATGAATAAGCAGGGATTGATCGGCGACTAGTGGGAACTGCGCAGTGATCAGCCTAATACAATAAATATAATGAATTGTGGCGGGGGTGAGCTCGAGTACTTTTTCACACTAGCGCGAAAAACAGTAAATTACGTGGCTAATACTTAGTATCTATTGAGATATTTCATTTTGATACAAGCGCAGAAAATTTGTCACTGCGACCATGGCGGAATTCGCACGAGCTGTAGGCGAGTGTGTTATGGAGGTAAGGGTTGCAGTGATAAATTTGCAAGTGTATCAAACGACTTTTTTCAATACACTTAGGAAGAAATAAATAAACGGGTGTTGACCGGCGGCTCGTGGGGGTCGACGAGTATCCAGCCTGTTACAATAAATACAATAAATTATGGCGCACTTTTTCGCACTAGCGCGGAAGACGGTAAATTACGTGCCTAGTATGTATTGAAATAGTACATTGTTACACTAGGGGTGAAAGTAACTCATTCCGTCCCGAGAAGGAGTTGGCGGGCGAGCGAAGCGAGGTCGCCAATTCGAGGGGTTAAATGGGTTACTTTCACCCCGAGGTAAACACTGTGCTTTTCATTACGAATACGAGGAAACTAAAAATAAAATAAAAAGTTTGTAAAACCTGAGTCGTCGTACCTATGATTTTAAGTAGGTATCTTTCTTCTGATTTAGGCTTATTATTTCCACTACTGCTTTAGCCTCTTCTCTTATGAAATTAGGCGTTAAATCACTATTTTAATCTGATAAACATAACGTGTTAATACATATCTCTGTTGTACGGAAACTTAAACAAAACTCGAAAAAAACCAACGACTGATTGCCATCTTCCCGCCATTTTGTTTTTTTTTTCTGCGGCCGGCCAGCTATTCAGCCTTATTAGTGAAAAATTAGAAATTAATTGTAATCTTTTAAAAATAAAGTATTTTAAAGAAATAGTTTAACAAATAAATCACTTAAAATATAACATTATTTAATTAAAACTTGTCTTTAAGTTATTTCAATTTTATATCGCGCTGTGATTGACTGGCTGTATGGAAAATTGGAACATGGTTGAAAAATGTGAAGATAGAACTAGTTTTTAGGGTTCCGTAGCCAAATGGCAAAAAACGGAACCCTTATAGATTCGTCATGTCTGTCTGTCTGTCTGTCCGTCCGTATGTCACAGCCACTTTTTTCCGAAACTATAAGAGCTATATTGTTGAAACTTAGTAAGTAGATGTATTCTGTGAACCGCTTTAAGATTTTTACACAAAAATAGAAAAAGAGCAGAAAATTTTGGGGGTACCCATACTTAGAACTGAAACTCAAAAATTTTTTTTTTATCAAACTTGTGGGGTATCTATGGATAGGTCTTCAAAAATGATATTGAGCTTTCTAATATATTTTTTTCTAAATTGAATAGTTTACGCGAGAGACACTTCCAAAGTGGTAAAATGTGTGCCCCCCCCCCCCCTGTAACTTCTAAAATAAGAGAATGATAAAACTAAAAAAAATATATGATGTACATTACCATGTAAACTACCAACGAAAATTGGTTTGAACGAGATCCAGTAAGTAGTTTTTTTTTAAAACGTCATAAATCTAAAAAAATACACTATTATTAAAACATCGATCAAAGTTACAACGAACTACAAGAACTTTTATATTATGTTACTTGCTGCTACGGAACCCTCCATGGGCGAGTCGAGTTTTTTTTTTAATAATTTGACAGCTGTCAGTTGTAAGTAGGTCTGAAGTTGCCTGAGGAGCGGGCTGAAAGTGATACTTTTCATCCCTAGGGAGTTTTACTTTACAACTGACAGCTGTCAAATTATAAAAAAAAAAACTAGTTCTATCTTCACATTTCTATTGAACCATGTTCCAATTTTCCATACAGCCGCATCACAGCGTGATATAAAATTGAAATAACTTAAAGACAATTATTAATTAAATAATGTTATATTTTAAGTAATTTATAATACTTTATTTTTAAAAGATTACAATTAATTTCTAATTTTTCATTAATGAGGCTGAATAGCTAGCCGGTCGCAGAAAAAAAAAAAACAAAATGGCGAGAAAGTGGCAATCAGTCGTTGGTTTTTTCGAGTTTTGTTTACATTTCTGTACAACAGAGATTTGTATTAACACGTTATGTTTATCAGATTAAAATAGTGATTTAACGCCTAATTTCATAAGAGAAGAGGCTAAAGCAGTAGTGGAATACCTTTTAACGCCTAAAATTTTTAGTTTCCTCGTATTCGTAATGAAAAGCACAGTGTTTACCTCGGGGTGAAAGTAACCCATTTAACCCCTCGAATTAGCGACCTCGCTGCGCTCGCCCGCCAACTCCTTCTCGGGACGAAATGAGTTACTTTCACCCCTAGTGTAACAATGTACTATTGATGATTTTTCACATCAACAAAAAAGCAGGATTTATGCTCCTTAATCTCAGAAACGAGTAACATAATTTAGAGGCTCTAGGATGTAAAGACGTGACGCGGATTGTCACGTCGCGCCTTTTTATAATTTCTGAAAGTTCTCTATAGAGCTACAGGTATAATGTGTTTCAAAGAATGTGAAGAAATGAACCATTTACAAACACGAAAAAGCAATTTTAGGAAATTATGACGACATTTTTTCATAGACTCTGGTTTCAAAAAATCTGGCTGTTATAAAATGCCGATGACCTGGAGAGGGTCGTAGTCTGATGGATTCAAGAAACACAGAAATGGTCTAAATGCCCCACCTTTGTCTGGCAGCTTAGAATGAACCCTTTTACAGTTGATCAAAGTATATTAGTTTTGTCACATTTCATCATCATCATCATCATTTCAGCCGATAGACGTCCACTGCTGGACATAGGCCTCCCCCAAGCGTCGCCACAACGAACGATCATGTGCGTCCCGCATCCATCGGATTCCCGCTACCTTCACCAGGTCGTCAGTCCACCTTGTAGGAGGCCTTCCAACGCTGCGTTTTCCGGTACGCGGTCGCCACTCCAGAACCTTTCGGCCCCAACGGTCAACGGCGGCGGAAGATATCCGCAGGAGAACCAAGGTTGCCGACATAGCACAAAGAATCGCCAAACTTAAGTGGCAATGGGCAGGGCACATTGCTCGCAGTATGAACATTTGGCTTATTTTAAATAAGCGATATTTAATATTAAAAACTGGGCAAGCGCGAGTCGGAATCACGCACTGAGGGATCCGTACAAACTTATCGATGAAAACAGTTTAATTCCAGAATTGTGTTACAAAGATTTTTCCGAATAGGGAAGAAAGTATTTTTTTGTGACGCAACTACAAAACAGTTTTCAGATTTTTTTTCCTATACTTGTGCTATACCTTGTTTCTTATTTTAATTCCCTTGAGAGTGTCGAAATACACGTTTTTTGCGACATAATCAACGGTATCTTTTTTTTTCGTTAAGGGCCAAGCGCCCGAAAAGTGCCATAAATCAGTGATTTTCTGAGGCCTACTCCTCCTTAACGGCTAGGTCAATTGGTTTGAAAAAAAATATATGTTAATTATAGATTCATGAACAATAATATCAACATTTGATTTTTTCGTGCAATTAATACTGTTGTCAAAAAAAAAATTTAGCAATTTCGCAACTTTTCCCTACTCCTTCGAAACGGCTTGGACCTTTAGAAACATTTTTACACATGAAATTGGTGGTTAAATATTCTTCAAAGTGAACATTGCATATGTAAATCAATCAATATCTCGCAGAGAAAATGGATTTAAAGCGCTTTCCGGGCGCTGCTGGCCGCAAATAAATGCACAGATTTGCGTACTGCCGCCTAGGCGAGTGCGAGAGTTGCGTTCACATAATTTCGGCCAGATGGTTCAAGGAACTATACGCCTTAACTCAGAAGTTTAATTTTTTCATAACTAGAAGGGACTGCAGACGTAAGTATATGGTGTTAATTTCAACTCGATACCTTCACGCGTTTCCAAGATAAAGAGTCTTGACCAACAGACAGATAGACGGACGAACAACAAAGTTTTCCTAGTCCTATAAGGGTTTTTTAAGCTATTGCATAGCTTCTATCGCGGGCCTTGAGCGTGGAGACCGAATCCAGAAATTCCGTAGCGAAAATAACCTAACAATGAGTGGGAGAGTGGGGGGCCACTCATTAGTTTTTTGAGCGTGGTGACCGATAAGAAAACAAATGAGTGAAAGCAGCTGTCGGCGTTTTGGATGGGTGGGGTTAAGCAGCTGTTAGCGAGGTCTGGTTTTTGATGGAAGAGGTTCAGCAGCTGTTGGCGAGGTCTGGTATTGGATGGGTGGGGATAAGCAGCTGTTGGCAAGGTCTCATTTTGGATGGGTGGGGTTAAGCAGCTGTTAGCGAGGTCTGGTTTTGGATGGGTGGGGTTAAGCAGCTGTTGGCGAGGTCTGGTTTTAGATGGATGGGGTTAAGCAGCTGTTGGTGAGGTCTGGTTTTGGATGGGTGGGGTTAAGCAGCTGTTGGCGAGGTCTGGTTTTAGATGGATGGGGTTAAGCAGCTGTTGGTGAGGTCTGGTTTTGGATGGGTGGGGTTAAGCAGCTGTTGGCGAGGTCTGGTTTTAGATGGGTGGGGTTAAGCAGCTGTTGGTGAGGTCTGTGTTTGGATGGGTGGGGTTAAGCAGCTGATAGCGAGGTCTGGTTTTGGATGGGTGGGGTTAAGCAGCTGTTGGCAAGGTCTCATTTTGGATGGGTGGGGTTAAGCAGCTGTTGGCGAGGTCTGGTATTGGATGGGTGAGGATAAGCAGCTGTTGGCAAGGTCTCATTTTGGATGGGTGGGGTTAAGCAGCTGTTAGCGAGGTCTGGTTTTGGATGGGTGGGGTTAAGCAGCTGTTGGCGAGGTCTGGTTTTAGATGGATGGGGTTAAGCAGCTATTGGTGAGGTCTGGTTTTGGATGGGTGGGGTTAAGCAGCTGTTGGCGAGGTCTGGTTTTAGATGGGTGGGGTTAAGCAGCTGTTGGTGAGGTCTGTGTTTGGATGGGTGGGGTTAAGCAGCTGTTGGCGAGGTCTGGTTTTAGATGGATGGGGTTAAGCAGCTGTTGGTGAGGTCTGGTTTTGGATGGGTGGGGTTAAGCAGCTGTTGGCGAGGTCTGGTTTTAGATGGGTGGGGTTAAGCAGCTGTTGGTGAGGTCTGTGTTTGGATGGGTGGGGTTAAGCAGCTGTTAGCGAGGTCTGGTTTTGGATGGGTGGGGTTAAGCAGCTGTTAGCGAGGTCTGGTTTTAGATGGATGGGGTTAAGCAGCTGTTGGTGAGGTCTGGTTTTGGATGGGTGGGGTTAAGCAGCTGTTGGCGAGGTCTGGTTTTAGATGGGTGGGGTTAAGCAGCTGTTGGTGAGGTCTGTGTTTGGATGGGTGGGGTTAAGCAGCTGTTAGCGAGGTCTGGTTTTGGATGGGTGGGGTTAAGCAGCTGTTGGCGAGGTCTAGTTTTGGATGGGTGGGGTTAAGCAGCTGTTGGGGTTTTGGATGGGTGGGGTTAAGCAGCTGTTGGCGAGGTCTGGTTTTGGATGGGTGGGGTTAAGCAGCTGTTGGCGAGGTCTGGTTTTGGATGGGTGGGGTTAAGCAGCTGTTGGCGAGGTCTATTGCATAAATTGATAAAAAATGCTATGCAATAGCTTTATCGCGGCAGTCCCCGAGTGCCACACGTCTTTTTTTTTTCCTTTAGAGGTACAGAACCCTAAAAATGGAAAGCGATCTTACCCAAGTCCTCGGCATCCTCGCTCCACTCTCCTTCCTGAGCCCAGCAAGCCGCGAGCATCACCAGCAGCCGCAGCCACATCACTGAACACATCGTCACAAACTCCTTTACATCATCACAAACACGACCACTGACACTTCTTTTTTTTTAAGTTACACTTTTTTTTCACTGTCCCTGGCTGTGTGCCAGTGTTTTGATTTGTTTGGTAATGTTCTTTTTTGTGCTGCCATCATTTTCTTCTTTTAAATAAAGAACTGTATGCTGATGTTGCGATGTTCACTTGTTACTGTTTATCTGATGGGACAAAAAAAAAAGATAAGTTAGTAAAAGTAATGAAAATATAATAAGGCTAGATTTTTCTTAAATAGCTAAATTGCCTATTTAAATTAAAAGAATTACCTAACAATAATTAGCAAAACTGTTATTAAACAAGTCTTAATTAATTAACAAAGCTTTTATTAATGACAAAAGTTTCTTTAGTAATACCGTACAGTTTAAATATAGTACCTATTATAATTATTTTAGTGCGAATGCTTTTGAATAGTATGAATATTGTAATAGTAATAAACTAATCAGATATTTATTCCATTGCATTTTGTTATTCATAGAAGCAAATTGTTATCTACTTAAATGTATGTCTTTAATCAAAAGATTGTATGCAAATGCTGACAAAAAATAAATCTTACTAATTTTGAAAATATAATAAGTAAAATAAAATTAAATAATTAGAAAGCCGTTTTGCTTTAAAACGTATCGCGACTGTCTGTGTGTCTGTGTGTGTGTGTGTGTCATGGTGTGTTTGTCTGTGTGTGTGGTGTCGTGTCTGTCTTAATAACAACTGTCATATTTATAAATTTAACTACATTATTGAATAGTAAATGATATAACATACAACATAAGTTTTAGTATATTCGAAACCCGAAACACAACTAGTATTTTATGTAAAGAATCTATGCACAAAATTTCATACCTGTATCATGAAAAAACACAAAGTAATAAGCTGTTTATGTCAGTAAAAATACATAGTCACCGGGCTATCTAGGCGACTGAGGGATTGTTTTGCACTTGCATCCACCTTGCTGGCGTCTAATAACTGCTATGACCTTCCGTGACCGTACTTAGTGCCGGTGATATCCAACTTGTGACCTTTATAAATATTTTTGGGAAAAAATATAACATGGTGTAAAAACTATTGGAATCCATTCAATCACTGATTCTGAACAAAACATATTTAGGTCTCGCACGAACTAAAAATAATGTTATATATTAAAACTATTCATTTTCGAATTTAGTAATAAGTCGTGATTTAATTACAACTAGTGTTTAGTGCCCAATATATTTACTCTGACTAATATTCAAACTGAACCTAGGACACATTGTTATCAAATAACCAACACTTACAAATAACAATAAGCCAGTAATTATGTGTGAAGTCAACCAAACCTCATATGGCATGGAAGAATAATGTAACGCGAAATGTAACGTTAATAATAAATAATGTATATCTCTGGTTGTTCTCGTCTAGCTAACGGAGAATACTTGCATAGACACAACCTTGTAGCCAGGATTATCCATCAGCAACTTGCTCTGAAGTACTCTCTTGTGGAATCGGAGGTGCCATACTACAGGTATGTGCCCGACCCAGTTCTCGATAGTGGCGATATCACGTTGTACTGGGATCGGTCCATCATCACTGACAGGACTATTGTAGCCAATAAGCCTGATATAGTGGTGGTGGACCGAAGCGAGAGGCGTGCAATGATTGTTGACATATCCGTTCCGCATGACGAGAACCTCGCGAAAGCCGAGAAAGATAAACAAATCAAGTATATTGACTTGGCTCGCGAGGTTGTCGACATGTGGGAAGTGGATTCAGCGATTATTGTACCGATAGTCGTTTCAGCCAATGGCTTAATTGCCAAGAGCCTCGATCAACACCTTAGGAGGATCTCGTTAGGCGACTGGATCAAGGGCTTGATTCAGAAAGCAGTTCTTCTGGACACGGCTCGTATCGTTAGGAGGTTCCTTTCTTTGGAGCCCTAACCATCGGTAGCTTGGACCCTGTTCCCGATACCGGTGGGATACTGTTTTTTATATTTTTAAATGTTTTTTTTTTTTTTATTGTTTTTTAAGAAATATTTAAAAATATAAATGTAACATGTTAAAAAAATAAATAAATGGAATAATAATGTATACAACAGCATAGCATAATCAGTCTTTCAATGTTCCCAGTGCTGGCACTCAGGCCTCTCTAGGAGAGGGAATGGGCCGTACTCTACAACGCGGGCCCAGTGCGGGTAGGTGAATGTCACATGTCTTCAAATTTTTGGTTCTAGGACATGCCGGTTTCCTCACGATGTTTTTCTTCATTTGGAGAGCAGTGGTGATGAGATAAATCACACAAAGTAATGCGCCTGGCCGGGTTTGAACCTGCGACCTACAACTCGTAAGTTGGGGCCGTTACCACTCGGCCACCACCGTTCTCGCTCGGTCACTACTTCTCTCTCTCACTCAGCAGCAAGTTAATGACTACTTGAACTACGAAAACCACCTTTAGTGCTTCAGAATCAAATTGTTATCGTGGACGTGCGTTCGGTTGATTGTACTTGTAGGTAGTTAACTGTTTTGACAAGACCATTGATATTTGAATTAAGTTCCTACCTATATAGTGTTATTATTTACAACAATCGACGCTTTGAAATGAAAGCGATATTTTCTATTATTATTTTTAAAAATAATAATTTTTATTTATAATATTAGATTATCCACTATTTTGAGTGTATTGAGTGTAAATGTCACTACGAAATTGCTTGACGTATTATGAAAAAATCGTTTTGTATACGATAAATTACATCCAAATACATTAGGTAATTTCCAACATAACCGTGTTTTATTTAGAAATCAAATTTAACAATTTCTTACGATATTTTAAAATTTTACGGCGTTTGCAATTTTCCGGTGACATACACAACTAGATATAAAAATTAATCTCATATAAGAGTGTGTAACTCAAAAAGAAGAAAGAAAACCTATGTTTGCACATTTCTTTTTTCTTGATAGTGGTCAAATACTACTGTCTCACCTGATGGTAAGCGATGATGTAGCCAATGATGGAGCACGCTTGCCTGGAAGTAACCTATTCACCCTTTGAAATAGCAGGCTCTTAGAATTAGATTTCCAAATACAAAATCCCGCTTACTGTTCTATATTCTATCAAACTATTTCGGTCAGTAGCCTAGATCTTTGCGCAACCCACAGCCAGCCTTAGCACGTGCACCACGAGCCTTTCACCGGCTGTCTCGAACCAATTCAGCTGTCATTCCTCTCGTTTCTTCCTTAATAA
Source organism: Mythimna ferrago (assembly GCA_910589285.2). Lineage (NCBI taxonomy): Eukaryota > Metazoa > Arthropoda > Insecta > Lepidoptera > Noctuidae > Mythimna > Mythimna ferrago. Next base: position 14,710,738 of record OU342692.1, on the reverse strand, counting down.
GGCCCGGAACAAAACGTCGGACATCATTCCTAGCAGGAAATTGACTTTTATTCGATTTTTTTTGCTTGTTCTAAAAGCGTTTCACGCCATATTGTAATCTTTTGTTTAGACTCGTCGAATGCTTGGACGAGAATAAAGTGTTTTGTCGACTGCTCGCAATTTTTTTACAACTTTTTACTCTTTTGTTAAGAAGTCCCTTCTCCACTCGTCAATGAGAGCATGGTTTAAAAGCTTGTTTTTTCATCCAACGCATTGTTTAATAAACAGGCCACACGAAAATACAGAGATAACGCCTGACCACTCCGTTGGCATTCGGTAATTCCATCATTTACTCTGATAGATTACAAAACTTGTTTTAGGAAATACATTTAGTTACTTCTAGGCAAGCGTGCTTCATTGTCGGCCATCATCATCGCTTACCATGAGGTAAGATAGTTGTCAAACGAGAATTTATCATTCCTATTATACAAAAAAAAAATTAAACTGAAATGAAACTTATTAAATATGCAGGGTTCCTATTGATATCAATTTTTAATATTTTTAATTTATGAGTACATTATGAAAGGCCAAATTTCACTCATAATAGCAGGTTTTCAGAAGTCATTACTGGATTAGTTTTACACAAAATAATATCCACAAGATATAAAAAATATCTAGAGAATATTTAACGTCATAATTACGTAAGAGCGGTTGTATGGAATCATACTGGTATCTCGAGTTGGCCGCTCTTTAAGAAACTCATTTTTGTGGTTTGGTAAAATTACATAATTAAGATGAAGACCAGTTCCTGAGCAAAGTTATAGCTTAGTGTTTTTGTTATTTGAATACCTATTTCGTAAACCATGCTCAAAAGACTGGAAGTGAAAGCAATCTCAGCATTTCCTATTTCCTAGAACTTAAGTCTTGTTTGTGGGAAGGCAGCCGTTTCGTGGAAAACACTGATATTTCAGAATATTATAATCTGAAGACAAACTCCAGGTTCATTAGGAAGAGATATTTTGTCAAAGGACAGGTATCGGGAAGTTTATAGCTTTCAACTAAGGCCCGGCGCCCATTATCGGCATCGGGAAGGAAAAGGATCATTCGGCACCCTTCGGCATCCCTACATGCATTCATTTCCGAAATTGTGCGCTTGCATATAAGGATGCCGAAAGATCCTTTTTGTTGCTGGAGCCGATAGTAGGCGCCGGGCCTAAGTATCACCGCTTGGGCCACATGCTTCAACTACAAACGCCGCCACGAGAAGCTAGAAGTGGTCACAGAGAAAGCATGCGACAGCCACTTATGGCCGGTGGCTGCTACTGTTTTTAACTCATATACGAAGTATCATTATGGACTCTGACGAAGAAGGTTTAAATGCGCAAATGGCGTGTGTCGACGGAGTGTGTGTGTTTGTATCGGCTTTTAGTGGCCAGGTCGGGCCACTAAAAGAAGCGAGCAACGGTGATTTGTAGCATGTAGCGGCCACCGGCGTCAACCGTGTGCAGCAAATCCATATAAAATGTATAAAACCTACAGGATATAATTATACCGATGGTGACGTTTTGTGGGTGTCGCCGGTGGCCTAATGACCCTTAGTATTTCTAGTTATATGTATTTTCGATAAAGCACTGAAGAAAATAATTCTATGAAAGATTGCAATAAGAGGAAATTGAGCGTTATATTATTGAATGCTAGTTCTCGGAACATCACTCGAAATGGAATTGTAATATTCCAGTCAATTGCCTTTCAGTAGTTTGCGCGGAGTCGTGGACGCTCCGTAATCCTTAACCTGTTTTTAACGCTTCTATATTGAACGAGATTGAGGGTATTTTGACAATAAAAGAGGGTTTCATTGAGTGCTACGACGAGATTGTGGATGCTGTTGAGATAAACGATTGGACAATTGTTATCATTTACGGACCATTCACATTTTTGTTTTGTTTTTCACTCTACTATTTCCGTTCTGAAAAACTGACCCAGTGCGAATTGTCCAATTCGCACTGGGTCAGTTACATAAAGTTGTACATGAAGGGATTTGTACTACAATATTAAAATCGAGGCAATAAATGCTGACTAAATAACGTTACTTGTTTGGGAACCCCCTTTAATTTTTTTAACTTTATTTTAATTTTATTATTGGTTGTTGTAGCAGCAATAAATTTCCAACTCCTTATCTCTTACGGTTTATGAGATTCAGCCCGCTGACATACGGACAAACTGACAGATACACTGACAGACAGACAGACAGACAGACAGACAGTCAGACTGACAGTCAGACAGACTGACAGTCAGACTGACAGTCAGACAGACGGACAGATAGACAGACAGAATGACAGTCAGACTGACAGTCCGACTGACAGTCAGACTGACAGTCCGATTGACAATCAGACTGACAGACAGACTGACAGGCAGGCTGATAGACTGGCGGACAGACTGACAGACAGACAGCGGAGGCTTAGTAATAGGGTCCTTTGGTCACTGAAATACGCACACGAACCTTTAGGATCCCCGAATTCCCTTATAGATGCCCTGAAAAACCTGAGATCTGAATCTGCTTTTGGAGAGGTGGGCTGGTTGGAATAAGCCCACCTAAGGTTATGGCCGCTATGGCCCACGTACAATGGTCCGCATAAGGACTAAGCGCGGAAACCATACTCAGACATAGGTCCTTTGGTACCCTTCGACTACGGAATCCTAAAAAAGAAAGGTCCTAACTTCTTTTAGTTATAAACAAGGGTCCATAAACCTACACCTATTGTCTCTAGGCCTAACGGCCACACTAAACACCCTTTTTTAATATCTTCAGATAACCAAGAAGTGCTACCATAAAAGTTATTTATGAAAAGGCTTGCCCAATTTCCCGGCATTGTCTACTAAACATAGTACATTATTGCTTCCGCAGGTCCAAAATGGTGAAGTATATTTAAGAAGAAGTTTATTTAATTAATTACAGTATCATCAATCTGCTTTTTTTATAGTGGGAAAAAATCATCCAATGACAACCCCTGCTCTTGGGCGGAGCGGGAGATAGTGTCAGACTCTTATTGACTAAAAGACCCACCCCGTTCCTTCTAGCCTTCATACCGCGGCTCGAGCTGTCTTTCGAAACTAACCCTGGCCCCAGTAGGCTTCGACCCAGCTGGGTCCCTGCTGTTGCTGACAACTCCTTGAGGCGCGCGGGAACAGTGCGCGCCGTATCATCAGTCTGCTTGCCTTTTGCCAACTATGTTCGGGGCCAGGTTCCAGTCTAAACGAATGTTATTTGATTACAATATTTACTACTAGCTTTTGCATGCGACTTCGCCCGCGTACATAAAATATAGACTATGTCACTCAGGAACAAAGCGGATTTCCAACGGTGAAAAAATTTTAGCAATCGGACCAGTACTTCCAGAGATTACCTCCTACAAACAAAAAAAAACTTTACCTCTTTATTATATTAGTGTCAATCTTAAAAAAAAATCTGAGCTTGAATAGTGCCTATTCACTTATTTAATAGGGTTTAAACCTATGATGCTGCCGTTTTTAAAACAAGATTATGTTTCTGCACCACCCTAAGGTCGACTGGTAGATAATGCATGAGGCATTAAGTCCGCTTTTGTACATTGATATGGCCTAAAGCTTTAATAAATAAATAAACTGTGATATTTTCGGATTGACTTACAATTAAAAGATCAAATAAACTTTACATTGAAAGTATTTTATCCATTCTTTGTTATTCGTTATTTATTGGTTTCTTTGCATTTTATATTTTCTGTAATATAGCTATACTTGTAACCACTTTTGTAAAAAATCTAAGGAATGTTAATAATATTCTAAAAATATAGTATAAAATACTTGCTATTGCTTGCGACTTCGTCCATGTGGTAGTAAAAAATTATTCTAAAGGAACATACTCCTGAGATAAAAGTATCCTATGTGCTTTTCCAGGACATGGTCTCATACACACATACCAACAAGCTTTTGTCTCTATGATATTAGTGTGATTATTAGTAAAGTTGTTCTTAATTCATTAAACCCCAAGCGAACGCCGCGCGCCGGTTCGCGCATCTATTATCTTACATTGTGTCCAGTGTCTCAAATTGACGGTATCTGAAAGGTTAACATATTTTCATAAATACTTTTTAATTCATTATCCTCAGCCTTTTTAAAGTCCCCACTGCTGGGACTCAGACCTCCTTTCTAGGAGAGGGAATGGGTCGTAATCTACCACGCGGGCCCAGTGCGGGTTGCTGAATGTCACATGTCTTCCAATTTTTGGTTCTAGGACATGCCGGTTTCCTCACGATGTTTTCCTTCTTCGTTTTAAGAGCAGTGGTGATGAAATAAATTACACACCTACCACTTTTTGATTATGGAAGTGAAATTCTCCTTCCTACAAAAAACGCCAAGTGCCAATGTCACTTACTGTGTTCTCCGTGATAAGGCTCAATATAGCAACGAAGTTGTTAATTAGAGTACATTGTCTTCAAAGAAATTCATTTGAGTACAAATCATAACAAGGTATGAAACGGTTAGTGGAATATGTACAAAGGTAATGCATTTTGGAGAGTGTGCGCAGGAATTGCATGACTTGATTCCGCCATCGCAATTCTACCATCGGACATCCCGACGTACGGCGAATATTCACCCTTACGTTGTTGAAACCTCTACGGTCCGGACTAAGCGTTTCGCCTCGTCGTTTATACCACGTACGTCGAAGGACTGGAACAGTCTGCCTGCTGCGGTCTTCCCGTCCGATTATAATTTGGGTGTCTTCAAGGCTAGAGTGAATAGGCTCTTAATAAACTAGTGCGCCTCACCATCAAAGATTGCATCGCTACTTACCATCAGGTGGGATCGCAGTCAAGCACTAGTTTATCTTAATTAAAAAAAAAAAAAAAAAAAAAAAAAAGGTCTTGTTCTCAGTCCCCTGTCTGAAATATACAACTTTGACGCTTGGCTACGCATACATACGGGTAAATAATGTCTTTTAATCTCTACAGAAGCCCGTGACCCTTGTTTTGGGGAATAAAAACTTTTCAGGAAGGTTGATACAGTGACGTCACATTTATTTTTCGATTATGTTTTGTGGTACTTTGTGTTGTGAAAGTTGAATTTGGTATTAAGAGAGTCTTTTTCCACTCGCCTATACATCGTGCATAAAAGCTTGTTGCTTCATCTAACGCAATCCAACGCGATTTTTGATGAAGAGGCAATGCAAAAAAAGAGAGACAGCGCCAGAATTGACAACTCTGTTGGTATTCGGTAATTCCGTGATTTACACGAATATTTCACAAAAACTGGTCCCGTGTATTTTTATTTAATCTTTAAAAGTTTTACAGAAAAGTTTTCGTCATTAAGAATCTAGATTAAATTTGCAAAGCTTCTATTGATGTACTCTTTATATTTTTATTATATGAGTATATAATGGAGGGCCAAAGTTTACGCAAAATAGCAGAGGACTTTATTAGATTAGTTTTACACAAATTTATATTTTGACTTCCATAGAAGCCTAGATAAAATCTACAAGATAGCTGTGTATCCAAAATATTTAGAGAAAAATGTGTAATAGCAAGCATCACTTATGAGCGGATGTATGATAATGCACCTCGAAAAGGACGCTCTTAAAGTTCCTACTTACTGGCGCGGTCAGTGGCACAAAGATGTCATAATATTATCTTTGTCGTTTTCTATATCCATACTATTCATCTGAGCATCTGAGTTCAGCTGAGTAGATAGTTCTTTCCCGCGAAAACAAAATCATCCAGATGACATCCCCAGCTTTTGGGTGGAGCGGGAGATAATGTCAGACTTTTACTGACTAAAAAACCCACCCCGTTCCTTCTTTGTCTTGCATACCGGGCCAAACCTTTCTTTCAGAAGCAGACCCTTGGCCCCAGACAACTTGACAACTCCTTGAGGCGCGCGGGAACAGTGCACGTCGTCGATGACTTGAGCTCGACCCGGACAGTTACCGGACGGTCGGACAGCAAGCTACCTATTGCTCGCCGTCCGCAAGACCGCGCCTACGGTGGCCGGAAATCGGGATCAGAATCCCGGTGGCGGATGGGACGTGAGTGCCATCGCATCATGCGATCGGCCTCCTCCTTTCACTCGTATGGCTTGCCGATTCGTCGAAATATTTGCGGTGCGGCGCCGCAACGCATCGTGTACCCCAGCTCTTATATATGGCTGCACTATTTCTGGGTGCTTTAAGCCAACTTTAGGTCATTCGATATAATTTATTGTCTACTTTAATATGGGCAAAACCGCTGGCAAAAAATAGTCCCTTATTTTTGTGCGATAAATAAATCGTATTCATTGTATCATAAGTATAAAGCACAGAACAATAAATGCCCAAAAATGTTCACATTATTTCCTTATCTTTCTTTTGCGATTTTCCTTGATGCTTTATTTAATACATCTGTTTCTTTTTACATTCATGATAAAGCTACCGGAATTATCATTCTTACTTAATACTACTGCATACTTCCATATTAATATTTTGAATCCGAAAGTAGCTCTATCTGTCTTTTTGTCTGTCTGTTACCTCTTGACGCCTTAACCGTTGATCGGAGGTGGATGGAACTTTGCTCATGAGTAGTCCATGTCCTGAGATAGGACATAGGAAACTTTTATGTTGGGATCACTTAGCATAGCATAGCATAGTCGGCCTTATACTGTTCCCATTGTTAGGACCCAGGCCTCCTCTCTAGGAGAGGGAATGGACCGTAATCCACGACGCGGGCCCAGTGTAGATTGGTGGATGTCACATGTCTTCGAATTTTTGGTACTAGGACATGCCGGTTTCCTCACGATGTTTTCCTTCACCGTTTTGAGAGCAGTGGTGATGAAATAAATTACACAAAGTAATGCGCCTGGCAGGGTTCGAACCCGCGACCTACAACTCGTAAGTCGGGGCCGTTACCACTCGGCTACCACTGCTCGGGATAATTTAAATGTGATACAAATATGATAAATTTTTAAAAGTCAAATAACAAAAGTTGTTGTTTATGATACTCATTGCACATGTATGCATGCTAATGTACCATATTCCTAAGAGGTTCCAGTGTTTAACAAATATCCCTGTATAAGTGTGAAAATCTGTACTATATTAGTAAATCAACCTCAAATCAATGGCTGAAGGCATCAATAAAAGAGGGTTCACTGGTAGATCTGACCTGGTAGCAAGATTCAGTAGAAAACCCAGCGTCAGGCAATTGTTACGTAGTGACCTGATCTTATGCTGAAGTGCAGGCCTAGTCAAGTTACTACCTCCTTCTACAGTTAGTAACGCCTCCGGTTCCTTTGTTCTGACTACGTGACTTAACGTTGAGATTATGTCATTCCCATACATTTGGAGTTTTCTACTAGCGTTAATAAATTATAGATTATCAACTTGGCTAAACCGTCTGGACTTATTTGGCGTAGTCTTGAAACACACAATGTTGTTGTATTTAAGTTTCTGTATAGTTGTTACTCTATAGTGTGCGTTTATTTATTTATTTATATATACTTTTTTGCACATCCAGATTACAAATTAACAAAAAGGAAACCATATAAAAAAAAAACAAAAAAAAATGCGCGAAAATAAACGTGTTGTTCTTTCTTTCTTTACCTGAAGGCGGATTAGGACCTAGGATATTATTTTTCCATCAGGATATTCGGTATATCCGGTAGGTATTACGATCCCAAAGGGACACGTGTTGACTTTAGCGCGGGCTACCGCTAGCAAAATCTATTAATAAAATAGATATAAGTTCCGGGACACTAACCAATTACGTAACTACCTGGCTTCATACTTGCAAACGTGAATACCGTACCGACTCTGAGTTCGATTCCCTGGTCGGGCAAATAGGGTTATTCGGGTTTTCCACCAGAAATTACTTAGTAGTAGTCGGGACTTTAGAAGATTGTGGTGTGATACCTGCATGCATCGGAAAGCACGTAAGGCCGTTAGTTCTGCGCCTGATCTCTTCCCGGTCGTGTTGGGTTGCCGATCCATCGAACTTTAAGATTAAAGGAACAGAGAGTGCACTTTAGCGTGCACATATACTTCTCATCATCATCATTTCAGCCGATAGACGTCCAAGTGTCGCCCTAATGAACGATCCTGTGCGTCCCGCATCCATCGGATGCATACGCTTCTACCCAATGATATCTCCTGCATAGCTAATAGCTAGCTAATCTCCATTGATTTTGACCAAGCATCGAAATTCGGTCGTATTTATTATATTTAGTGTATTTTTGTCAAAATAACAGTAAAAAAAAAATATAAGGATTTTTACGGGATACGCCTGTAAGGTTGGTTAACCCAAAGAGTATTATAGGAAAATAGAAAGTACAGAATCCTCCATCAAGCTAATACTATAAAGACGAAAGTTTGTGAGCGTGTCTATTTGTACGTTTGTTACTTCTTCCCGCATGAATGCTTGAATGGATTTGAATGGAATTCAAGACCATGTCCTGGGATACCATATAGGGTGCTTTTTTTTCCGGGAGTATGTTCTCTTCAGATAAATGACTAAATTCATAGAGGTGAAGCCGCAGGGAGAAGTTAATACTCTCATAAGATATTTCTGTTACAGTTTCAGAAGGTCCAAGTTCAGTGGATTTTGCTTCGCCCGAAATAAATCAGAATTTCCCATCTCATGAAATCGTGGTTTGTTTAATAAGATACGATGGTCTTCAAGATCGTCTCCAATACATAAACGCACGTATTCCACAAGTGTCTGACCCCCATACTAAAAGGGACATACTCTGATAACTTTTTAATAAACATGAATATTGTTCCGTCCCCATAAATCTTGTAACCGACTGTATCGCAAGACAATTTAGTTTATCTCATTTTTTATTGAATATAAAATGGCTGAGTGCGTACCTTCTCTTATCCGATCTGGTTATTTATGGCAGAAGTTTGTTTTTGACCGCCCCACGTACTTTATAGGGCGAACCTTTCTATCCCGAATTGCCGATTGCTATTTGATATATACTTTATGCTGTAACTTTTGGATCTCATATTTCTTGCTTTTTTTCCCTATGTTTTACATGATTGCATTTTGTTTTACAATGGTTTCGGGCCAATTGTTCCGACAAGATGAATTTAGGTCACGCGACGTATTTGTTCTTTTTTTTGAGCTTTACTCTTTGTTGTGACAATTCTTTTGTGTATTTTGTAGACGTAGATAGTCAGAACAACCCTACAGCAATTAACACAGCAGTAAAGATAATTACAAAAACGAACATTAACATGTAACACATTCCTAAAATAAACGGCAAATACACAATCTCTGCTTTTATAACATTATAAAGTTGAGAAGATATTCAGTACGTTGCAAAACAGCTTCGAATCCCTATTCACTCGATGTAGATACAAGGCAATATAAAGGGCAATTCTCATTCGCACCCAATATGACAAAAACCACCAATACAAAAGGGGCGCTCTAAAAAAAAAGGAATAACGCGAGAGATTACAGCCGTGTTCATTCTAAACCATATCCACTGATAATGACGGCCTAAGGTCCGGTATGAGCCGTACGACCGTACGCACCGCTCGGAATGGGTGCCAATGCTTTGGAAGGACCCTCTTTCGGCCAAACGACAATGCTGAATCTTTTATTAGTTTCGTGAATGGACGGCCAGTTGACATAACCGTCGTCGACATCTGTTGTGATATTACGCCATCTTTTCCAGGGCGTAGTTCCATCGATCCCGGCCGGGAGCCGAATCGACTATTTTTGTGCACGTGGAATATCTGAGAGGCCAGAATTGAATTCGGCTGAATACGTGTAGGCGCCGTGTAGGACAGAAAATTGCTGGAATCGGCAGATACGACCGTACGTACGTACACTGCGTCATCAGTATGTTAGAGATGGTTTGTTGGGATAACTTTTTACGCGATAGTTTTTCACTGTTGCATGTAACATGGTCGTTGTTTTATTAGTTTTCCCGCATCGATATGCCAAAACTAGGTTTTTTTTTTCAGAAAATGTTTCACAGTAACAGCATTAAAAATGGAGTTTCGAGTTTTAAAAGCTGTTGGATGAACCAGTTTTATTATTGTTCACTTTGTATGACAGTAGCTGATGCTAGCGTCTTTGGCCGCGTGATTTTTTTGCGATGATGCGGACGACGATGGAGCATCCTCCCGGATGAAAAAGTATTCATATAGAATACTTTTTCATCCGGTTTCATTGAAATCCGAAAGCCGTTTGAGCATGAAAAAGTATGACGTGATTTTTTTATTGTTATAATAATAAATTATAATATTTTTATTGACGTTACTTTTTTATTTTTGACATTTGTGATCACTATATTTATTGAAATTATATTTTTATTTTTAACATTTCTATTGGTGGAATCAGATTTTGGTATATATAATAATTTGTTTACTATAAATTTTTATGGATTTTTATACTGTCATCACATTATGACACAATGTATTCTAGTAATAGTAGTTTATGTGACTAGGGGATAAAGCAGTGTCTTTAAGTCGCGGGCGGCATGTTGAATTCCAAACGAAACGAAGGTTGCTGATTTTAATCCCGAACGATAGTGAGGGATTTATAAAATTAACTCCCGAGCATTGCGAGGGAGTTAATAAAGAAACCTGAGTGAAGTGAGGAATTTAAGCCGCCCAAGACAAAGACAGCTTTATCCCCGTGTTGCATACTCTATTTTTTACACCATCTGTGAGATAATTAAAAGACAATTTGGTCGACCAAATCATATATTAGAGAAATATAAGTATTATATTTACAAGTTCATCAAACAAACAAAATTCACTACTCCATGATTCTATAGTTTCAATTTTCTATAATGCTCCCGTGTCGTCAGTACGCACGTTTTATTCTATTTTCTTTTTTTTGTTAGTGGCCAGTTTGAATCATAGTGATTACATACTCTTTGGTTTGAATTTCGAGTCAACTTGTTCGAGGCGCCTACATTTTAATTCACAATGTTGACGATTCTTGATGCTCCAAATTCAAATCTCATTATTCCCTAGGGATCGGCCATACTGCATTATCTCCCTAGGCTTATAATGACTTGCTTTAAGTGAGGTTTGTATGACGTGTAAAACGACATTATCGAGCAGGTAGTGTAAAAATACTTTTACTAGAAAACATTGCTGTGTTGGCGTGACCAAAAGTGTTTACATTCGATCGCACCAAGACGTCATAGGAAGTTGCTGGACCGAACGTGATAATGTTCTCTAATTATAATTATCTTTGTTTTAATAACCCCGAGTTACGAGGTGTAGGTCGCGGGTTCAAACCCAGCCAGACGTATTACTATGTGTAATTTATTTCATCACCACTACTCTCTAAGCGGTGAAGGAAAATTTCGTGAGGAAACCGGCATTTCGTAGAACAAAAAATTCGAAGACATGTGACATTTACAACCCGCACTGGGGCCGCGTAGTGGATTACAGCTCATGTCCTCTCCTAGAGAGAAGGCTTAAGTCCCAGCAGAGGGAACATTAAAAGGCTGATTGTAGACAGATTGATTCGAGTAGTATTAATTTCGATAGAGTGTACAAATTATTAATAAAATAAATAAATACTTAATAATAAGTATTTGCACTAATATTATAAAAAGGTAAAGTTTATTTTTTTGTTCGTAGGAGGTAATCTCTAAAAAAATTAAAGTACTGGTCCGATTGCAAATTTTTTTCACCAATAGAAAGCTACTTTATTCCTGAGTGACATAGGCTATATTATATGTACGCGGGCGAAGCTGTGGGAAAAGCTAGTCAATAATAAAGTAACAAACACACTCACAAACTTCGCCTTCATAGCATTACTCTGATAAGTGTGACGATATAGTGTAATGTGTTATGTATCTGCTGAGCAGTATATACAGGATGGTCTAGATATCATAACTTTGTGAATTAAACCAGTGTCTCTGGAGTGTGCCCAGCCAACGTTTCCTACCCGGACCCTCTGAGTTAGCCCCCTAAGGACTAATTAGAATAAAAGAGTGTTAAACTCGCTCTAACTGATGGCCGCTTTTGGACACTGCTTTGGCTACACTCAATTCTCTGGGGTGCTTTCTGAAGTAGGTACTCCGGTGACGATGTGAATATTTTATTATTTACAGCGTGACTTATTGCACGGATTTGTGTAGACACAGATAAGTGAGATTTTTTGCATTTTTAGGGCAACTAAACGACACAAGCAGGTTTTAATTAAGCCCTCTCACTGCATCTGAGAGTTACTTATACTTATCGAGTTAGTTTTTTTTTAACGATATAAACTAGTGCTTGACTGCGATTCCACCTGGGGTCCAAGTCTGCTAGTTTTATAAATTCGTCATTCCAACACGATCCCATTGTCATTTTGCTAAAAGTTCCTAATCTGCTAATTCATAATGATCGATTATTGATCGGTCAATGGTCTCGTAATAGAGTTGCGGTAAAATGACAATATCCTATAATAGCTTATTAAAAGCAATGACTGCACAATGATGTTCTAATGGTAGGTCACTGAACAAAGGAACTGTCAAAATTTTTGCAGATTACTGCATATGTACGACATTAATTTGTAAATATATACGAGATTTACGTTCTATCCCACTTCTTTCAATGGAGTGTCAGTGGTTGATCATTGTAAAGTCATAATGATGCCATTATATTAGTAGATTACCAAACTTACTCAAAATCAACAATTATGAAATCAATGATAGACCATTCTGACACTATTGTAACAGCAGACTTGGGGCCCTGATGGTTGGCAGTGATGCAATAGTGGATGGCGAGACGCACTAATTTATTAAGAGCCTATAAGCCAAAGCCTGCTTATAGTTTATGAAATTATATATTTACATTATTATGATCACTATAAATTCCATTATTCTTATTATTTTTTGCCTCGATTCAAATCTAGGACAATATTTGCATGCCTGATTTAAGGTAAATATTGTACCATTATCACAAGTTTTTGCAAAGCAGAGAAACGATTATTATTACTCCCTATATTTATTGTCATTGACACATATTTATAAACAAAGTCATAAAAAAGACATGTAAAATATCTATAATTTTTTTTCATTGCTAAAAACATGTTTTAATTATATTTTAATGAGTTATTAAAGTAAGTTATTTAAAAAAATGCTATTATTAGAAGTCACTTGATGATTTCTCACTGTAAAAAGGCTTTAAATAGATATATTTTTTTTACAATTTTTTAGACTAAAAAAGGAGCAAAAGCAATTCAATCTGTTCTTCACTTCTTTGCAATGTGTAATGAGTCGTTTGACTTTAATTCAAAAGTTTTTACAACTCTCCCTTGGTCGACCTTTTCGCGGTAAATTGGTTGGGTCTGTTTTATTTAAACGCGCGGGTCATTTATTCAATGTTAAAGCATGAAAGGCGGCTACACGTAATGGCCGGCGCCTGGTTTCGCTGAAGAAAACCTGACTTCCGAAGCAAGTATTTATTAGTAAGATTATGGTTTAATTTTTTCAACGTAACTTATTAAGGTTTGGGCTGCGGAAATGTTCGGTAGAGTTTACCGTAGCGTTCTAGGGCTATGGGTAACTGAAGGATACTAGTGGATTTTAGTCAGTAAAAATTTGACGCACCCTCTCTCTCCAGTCTAGAGCGGGAAAAGTCATTTGATGATTTTAGCCACCTCAAAAAGATAGGTTACCTATTTTTTAATAGATGTAAGGTAGGACATCATAACAATGGAATTGTTTGAGAGTTACCGCGACCTTGGAACGCATAAGGCAACTCACTCCAGAATGGCAGAAGTTATTTGATGATTTCCCGTCTCAAAGAAAAAAAAGGTAGCTAATTGTTGGCTCATGTATTGGTTAGTATCTATTACTAAGACTTCGACTTTAAAGTTCAAACTTAAACCAGCAACCACGCTCGCTTAAACTATCGTCTCAATGAAAACTTCATTAGGACGTTAGAAAAGTTTCCCGACAAAAGTAAAGAAAAATCAACCTTATCTCGAACGGAAACCTTTAGGCGTTTCCGGATTCCAATAAAATATTTAACATCGGGTAAACTGTTCGACACCATATCTCCAACAGGAGTTCGGAACATTTTATTTTCTGCAGAGAAATTCGACAGTCGTAAAATAAGCCGCTAAGAAAATCTGTCATGGAGTCATTAAACGACTGGCCAGGAGGATTATTTTTATTTCTTGCCCAAGATTTATTTTCCTTAGATTAGCATTCCTCTTATTTATGCTAATGTAATTTTAATGGCGCCGCCTTTTTCGGCTAATTTCATTTTACGAAAAACTCCCAGGATTTGTTTTAAACCTTGGCTTATTAAGATGGTTTTGGTGACGATGCTACTTTAATAAAATTTGAATTATCGGTTTAATTAAGCTTGAGACAACTAATTTTCCTTATCTTTCTGTATTATTTCGTTTGGGGTGAACGGGTCATTAAGTCCAGAAATCCTTATTGTAATGGCCTCGCATAATTATGTAGCTCTATCTTTTAATTGAATTTAGACTTTCATTAATTTACCTTACTTTGTGGTTAATCGATTATTTGAAAAGCAGAAACTCGTAATAAGTCAACAAAGCTGACGGCATCGGGGGTGTCACGAACGTTTGTATCGGGAAATTCGGATTGAAATAAATTCTGTGTAGAAGCGTGTAGCGGGCTGACACGAACAAACTGTGGCGTGCCGCCCGGGCCGCCCGTCCGCCCGGGCCGAGTAATTGTCTTCATCTTCTACCACGACTCCACGAGCATTTGTTTACAACTCGAACGTTAAGTGACGGAGCCAAATGACGGGGACGCACGGCACGTTACTTACTGCGAACCGTCTGACGTTTGTATATACAACGATATCTATTCGGGAATATACCGACGATGACATACTCACGAATATATTCCGACGATGCCGACAGCGACGGTTATATTTAGGTATATGTCGGGTTTTATAAAACCCAAAGTCGACAACTTCAAAAGCTTTTAAACTTGAAAGATTTGTTCTAATACTGAATCTAAGCTACAGTATCATTTTGAATATTAATTTCTATATCAATAAAATAGTCACGTAATCACTCAATATCAAAGATAACCAACTACTAAACTTTTAAAAGCCAAAGTTTGCTTGTCAAAGAATTTCATTCATCATAATATTTATTTTAGACGCATACATCCATGGCATTGGCACGGCACGGCTTTGCATGACAGATATAATTCTTTACTTCATTTCCGCAGTCATAGAACCATATCGCTCACTTACTAACTTTTACGTGGTATGTATTGTAGTTGTTGCCTGTATTTAGTAATTATATTTGTCCACGAATTGTTTAACTTCTTTATAACTCCAAATATACTCCATTTTGTGTTCAAGCAGTAATGTCCATTCGAGATCGCAGAATACGATAAGGCTATCTTGGTGTGCATAAGATAAAATACATTAAAAAAAAAATGAAAGCTTGGATATCTGTGACCTGGGGCAGAAAGTCTAAGGCTGCAAAAATATTCAAATGAGTCACCGTGGTCTAGAAGCGCAAAGGGCAATTAAAGCTAGAACCACATTAGACCGACGCACACGTGTACATATATCGGCACGGATCTTGAGCGCTGGCTTCAAGTTGCGCAGAAGTCAAATATTCGGTATCTTTAGTGGTACGAAGTGAGACGCGGAGGCGGGGAATGTCAGTGATTGGCCCGCCGCGCCATCGTGTCATAGACGTCACTCGTGATTCGTTCCCTGCGCTTGCCGCATGTATCTAACAACGACAACGATTGGCTCGCCAATGTATGGAATGCGCAAAGCGATTCCCTCTCTGACGCCGAGCGCTCAAGATTCGTGCCGGTACTTGTAACACGCCTGATTTATACGTAGAAAGACGTCGTGTGGCGTGTATCAAGTCTAGCTCAACAAGCCTACTTTCCATATAAAATGTATGGAGACCGATGCGCCCAGACCAGCATGTGTGACAGACGTGAGCACAGTGTAGTTCTACCTCGAAGTAACATTGCTGAGTTTTAGTAAATAAAAGTCTGTTACGTGAAGTCAGCTCTCTGTACTTGTTGATACGAGTACTACAACGACTTATAAGTGATCTCGTTCCGCTCCCTAGGTATGTTATACCAATTCAAAATGAATGCATTTATTTGCGAGTGGGACTCGTGCATGAAGGGTTCCGTACTGTCAAAAAACGAGCAAAAAAATCATGCTTGTTGTATGGGAGCAGGAGCACCCTTAAATATTTTTGTGTTTATTCTATTTTTAGTATTAAAAAAAAAACATTTATTTTTCCACATTGATGTAACACATTACAGACAGTATAATAAATGGAGTGGACTGGAGCCTAAACTAGAGCCCCACCAACTGTGTTCCCACGTTGTCGTCGTGGTGGGGCTTGCGTGTCTCAGTGACCTTGAGGGCTATGCCGGTAGAGCTACTCATGCCGGAAGGCCTCAAGCGAGAGACCAGACCAAGAGGAACATACGGCGGAGTCCAGTCGGACCGCCCGGAGGGTGCGCTGTCCAGAAGCGCTGGCACAACAGCTGTTGGCGCCTTCTGGATAGCGATGTCGGGGAGATAGGGTTCGCCTCCGGTACGTGTCTGTTCAGCAGACATGACCAGGATGGCGAACGTGCAATGGGGACCCCACCCCATTTAAAACAAAAAGGCAAAGCTGAGTTCAGCACACTATGAGCGCGCATGGAAAAGAAACAACTACCCCAGGAGGGTACCAGTTAGCTGGAGAATCCCTCCCCGAGCAGAGCTCGGGCTGCCCCTCGTATTCTGGGGGGGGCAACCATCGCCTCGGGTCTTCGGACCCTGTTCCGTCCTCCGTGGACGCACAGAGCCAGGGTGGCTCACACTTCGGCAGCGCGGAGTCCCTGGGACCAGTTCCCAGCACGTCCGCGATGCCAATGGAGGCCGGCCGTAGGTTTGGCCTCAGGGAGGTGAGTGAAGACGCGGCGTCGGACTCAGATGCCGCGTCTTTACTCAACTCAGACGGGAAGGAGTCGGAGTTGGAGGTGCGGGAGCCCCTCCTTTCGATGGAGGTGGAGGAGTCCGCATCCAACGGAAGGAGGGCGTTCATGCGCGCCATGCGCTCCGTGTCCGACGACGAGACGGGACCTGCCCGAAAAATCTCGTCGTCGGGGCGGGGTGCGGCCCGAAAGTCGGGCAGAGGGAGAGGGCTCCCCACTGAGACCGCCAGTGAGGGACGCCAGGCCAGCGCCTTGGTGCCGAGGATTCCTGAGGACTTACCAGAAGGAATGGAGGAGGCGATGGCCAAGTTTAGAGCGGTCGTGGCAGCCGCCATCACGAGTGTGGCGAATAAGAGGGAGAGGGTGGCCAAAAAACGCTCCATTGAGCTGGCCAACACCTCTATTGAGGAGGCGCTGGGGCTCGTTTTCGAGCCCTACGAGCGCACCCTTAGCGGGAGGTTTGGTCGGCTCGAGGCAGCCGTGGCCACTCTCCAGGACTCTCGTCCCGAAGGGAGGAGCAGGGAGGAGCAGGGCCGATCCCGGCCCTCGCCCCAGGCGGATAGTGAGGAGGTGGTGTCTCTGCTGCGGCAGGAGCTGGCTGCCTTTAGGGAGCAGCAACAGCAGCAGCAGCAGCAGTTCCAGGGGCACATCCAGCGCCAGCTCTCCGTCCTGGAGGGCATCGTCCTGCGCCCCCCTCTCGCGGCCTCCGGCCAGAAGAGGACGGCGTCGTATGCCACCGTCGCCGCGGCCACGACGGCTGCAGCACCCAGGGCTGGCCCCTCGGGGCAAGCCGGGCGCGTTGCCGCGGCGTCGGCGCCTGCGAGGCCGGTCCCGGCGGCCAAGCAGCAGCAGCGGCAGGGGAAGCCTGCCCCTCCCCCGAAGGGTAGGGTGGCGGCTGCTACCAAACCGGCGGGGCCTCCCGCCGCGGCGGCGACTAGGTCGCGCCTGCCGCCTCCTACGCCCGAAGACCCCTCGGCTGGCGCCGAGTGGACGGTCGTCGGTGCCAAAAAGAAGGCGAGCAAGGCGGCAAGGGCGGCCAAGAAAAGAAGGCGGCGACAAGACCGCAAAAAGCGGGCCATGGCTGCTCGACTTCGCGCCCCGACTTCCGCAGCTGTAGTGATCACACTACAGCCAGCTGCGGAAAAGAAGGGCGTCAATTACGACGCAGTCATGGCAAAAGCCAAGCAGGCGGTGATTGGCCACCTCGGCGAGTTCGGAGCCTCAGAGGGCTTCCGGATGAGGCGCACCGCTACCGGTGCCCGAATGCTGGAGGTCCCTGGGGCAAATAGCGGGGAACTCGCGGACGCTCTGGCCGTAAAGATCAGGGCGTCCCTGGACGCCGAGGAGGCCCGAGTGTCCAGACCCACCAAGTGCATCGACATGCGCATTATGGGTCTGGACGACTCCGTTAGGGTGGAGGAAGTGGTGGCCGCCATCGTCAGGGCGGGAGGGTGCACGACCGATCAGGTCCGGGCGGGCACCATCCGCGCTGACAGCACGGGCATGCGAGCCGTTACGGTGAGCTGCCCCGTGTCGGCGGCCAAGGCCATCACGACCGAGGGCCGAAGACTATTGGTGGGTTGGGTTTCAGCCCAAGTCAAGATGCTGGAACCCAAACCTCTGCGGTGCTACCGCTGTCACGTGGGGCACCACGTGGGGGCCTATTGCGCCGCAGAGGACCGCAGTGACCGCTGCCACCAGTGCGGACAGCCCGGGCACAAGGCCGTTGAATGCCGTGCAAAGCCGCACTGCTACGCATGTGCGGCTGCAGGCAAGCCGGCCGACCACCGGGCTGGGGGCAGGTCCTGCGACCCCCCCGCCAAGGCCAAGGGCAAAGTCAGGCCCATCCACCCTGACACCCTCACCGCAGCAGCCACCGTCTTGGCTGCCGCCGCTGTCGCCGCCGCTCCCGCCGCGGCGGTGCCCTCACAGGGGGCTCGGGAGGAGACTGTAATGGAATGTCAATAAGGACACCATTACGTCTCCTCCAGGCGAACATCAACCACTGCGCCCCCGCTCAGGATCTGTTGCTCCAAAGCATGGCGCAGTGGTCGATCAATGTCGCCGTCGTCTCCGAGCCGTACTACGTCCATCCCCGCTGGGTTCAGGACCTGGACGGCTCGGTGACGCTAATTTCGTCGGCCGCCGCCGGTACCCCGCCCCTCGAGGCTGTTGCGAGGGGACGGGGTTGCGTGGCAGCACGGGTCGGGGACATTGCAGTGGTAGGCGTCTACCTGTCCCCGACCAGAACTCCCGACGAACTCCATGTCTCCCTTATGGAGCTAAGTGTCGTCGTCGCTGGGTTTGGTACCCTCCCCGTGGTCGTTTGTGGGGACTTCAACGCCTGGAATACGGCTTGGGGTTCCCGGCGCACGAACACACGGGGTCGGTTGGTGGAGGACTGGGCCTTGGAGCTGGGCCTGGTCGTCCTGAACCGGGGTTCTGTCCCCACGTTGGTGCGGAGGCGGGGTGAATCAGTGGTGGACCTTTCGTTCGCCAGCCCCGCTCTGTCGCCGCGTGTCGTCGACTGGCGCGTTATGGAGGAGGTGGAGACGTACTCCGACCACCGGTATATCCGGTTGGACGTCTCCGCCGAAACCTCGGCCGCGCCGGTCCGACAGAGCCCTTGCGGTCCGCGGTGGGCGCTTAAGCAGATGGACCGGGAGCTCCTCCTGGAAGCCGCGACGGTACAGGCCTGGGTGCAAGCACCGGACAGGCCTGTCGATATCAACGTCGAGGCGGAGTGGTTCCGGGAGGCCATGTCGCAAATTTGCGATGCGGCAATGCCCCGAGTCCGTCCAGGACGTGCTAAGCGCCAGGTGTACTGGTGGTCGCCGGAGATCGCTGCACTGCGCAACACGTGCAATCACGCGCGACGCCGGTACGCCAGATACTGCAGGCGCCGCATCCGCGCGCCGGATGCGGAGGCCAGAGAGGCGGAGCTGTACGAAGGTTACAGAGAGGCAAAACACACCCTCCGAGCGGAGATTAAGCGGGCCAAACTCGAGGCCCGCGACGTGTGGCTGGGGTCTCTGAACGCGGACCCGTGGGGGCGCCCGTACAAATTGATACGGGAGAAACTGCGCCCCTGGGCTCCCCCGCTGACTCAGAGTCTCCGGCCCCAACTCGTGGAGGGTGTGGTGAGCGCTCTGTTCCCTGCGCGAGGGGAACACTCCCCCCCGCCCATGGCTCCGCCTCCGCCAGCGGTGTCTGACGCGGACCGCAATAGCGACGACGACGATAATGCTCCAGAGGTGACCGAGGCAGAGATGAGAGTGGCGGTGCAAAGGCTGAGTGCCAAGAACGCCGCCCCAGGACCCGATGGCTTGCCTGGGAAAGCCTGGGTCCTGGCCATGGAGGCTCTCGGGCCTCGACTGAGAGGGCTCTTCAGCGCATGCTTGGAGAGGGGCCAGTTCCCACTTCGCTGGAAGACGGGGAAACTGGTCCTCATCGCGAAGCCAGGGCGCCCTGCGGACTCTCCGTCCGCGTACCGGCCCATTGTGCTGCTCGACGAGGTGGGCAAGCTCTTTGAAAGAGTGATTGCGAGCCGCCTCGTCGCGCGCCTTTCACGGGTGGGGCCGGACCTTTCGGACGGACAGTTCGGCTTTCGCAGGATGCGCTCGACGGTGGACGCCATCATGCGCGTGCGAGCCCTCACGACGGGGGATGCGGTGTCCCAGGGTAGGCGTGTCGTGGCAGTGTCCTTGGACATTGCCAACGCTTTTAATTCCCTGCCCTGGAGTACGATCCGGAGGGCACTCCGGTACCACCGGGTGCCCGAATACCTCTGTCGAGTAGTCGAGGCCTACCTGTCGGACAGGTATATTGTCTACCCCGGTCACCAGGGAGACTGGAAACGTCGGGAGATGTCGTGCGGTGTTCCGCAGGGGTCGGTACTAGGGCCACCCTTGTGGAACATCGGGTACGATTACGTGCTGCGGGGCGACCTCCCTGACGGGGTCAGCGTGGTCTGCTACGCAGACGACACGCTAGTTCTAGCGCAGGGAGAGTCGTACCGGGCGGCGGCCGCTTTAGCGACACGCGGGGTTGCGATAGTCGTTGGTAGGATCCAGGAGTTGGGACTCGAGGTGGCGCTGCGCAAATCCGAGGCCATGTGTTTTCACGGTCGCGGCCGTCGGAACGCGCCACCGCCGGGTTCCCAACTAACGGTAGGAGGAGTTCGCATCGGCGTCGGGACATCGATGAGGTATCTGGGACTCATCCTCGACAGCCGATGGAATTTCGAGGAGCATTTCCGACGTCTGGCTCCCAAACTCAACCGGACTGGGGCCGCTCTCGGGCGGCTCCTGCCCAACCTTGGGGGTCCAGACGCCTCCTGCCGGAGGCTCTACGCGGGGATCGTTCGGTCCATGGCCCTCTACGGGGCGCCGGTGTGGGCGCTGTCGCTGCAAAAGCGACCGGCGGCCATTCTGAACGCCTGCCAGAGGGCCATGGCAATTCGGATGGTGCGGGGATACCACACGATTTCCCGCGAAGCGGCGAGCCTTCTGGCTGGCCTACCACCGTGGGATCTGGAGGCAACAGTCCTTGCACACATGCACGACATGCGCGTGGAGATGCAACGCCGGGGTGAAAGTCCTCTGCCGCGACAGGTCACGGCATGGCGGACAGAGCTCCGGCGGGATCTCATGGTGGAATGGCGTCAGCGACTATCGCAACCCCGTCATGGGCACGCCACAATTATGGCGATAAGTCCCCTCTTTGAGGCGTGGCTGGAAAGACCTCACGGCGTCCTTACCTTCCGCATGACACAGGTCCTCTCCGGAAATGGCAAGTTCGGGAGGTTCCTGTTCCGAATTAAAGCGGAAGTGACGCCCGGGTGTCGCCACTGTGCGGAACGCCCGGAGGACACGGTGGAGCACACAATCGCGGTGTGCCCTGCTTGGGCGGAGCATCGCCGTGCCCTCGTGGGGGTGATCGGCGGCGGAGACCTCTCGCGCCGGGCCTTGGTCGAGGCCATGGTCCGGAGCGAGGAGGAGTGGCAGGCGGTCGCCGACTTCTGCGAAGCAGTAATGCTCGCTAAGGAGGAGGCCGACCGCATCAGGCAACGGCGCTCTCGCCGCCGCCGCCGGGATTCCGATCCCGATTTCCAGCCACCGTAGGCGCGGGCTTGCGGACAGTGAGCAATGGGTAGCTCGCTGTCCGGCCGTCCGGTAACCGTCCGGACCAAGCCCAAGTCGTCGACGGCGCGCGCAGTTCCCGCGCGCCTCAAGGAGTTGTCAGCAACAGCAGGGGCCCAGCCGGGTCGAAGCCTACCGGGGCCAGGGTAATCCGAAAGGGCGCTCGAGCCCCGGTATCGAAGGCTTGAAGGAACGGGATGGGTTTTTTAGTCAGTAAGAGTCTGACACTATCTCCCGCTCCGCCCAAGAGCGGGGGTTGTCATAAGATGATTTTTCCCATCGAAAAAAAAAAAAAAAAAAAAAAAAGCCTAAACTAGAGTAGCCCTGTATTTCAGGACTGCAGGTGTTCCTCCCGCGGCGAGTGAGTTCGTTACAATTCAATATTTGTTGTTATTGCAACAGAAACACATCATATGTGAACATTTCAACTGTCTTACTATCACGGTATATGAGATACAGCCTGATGACAGACAGACAGACGGACGGACAGTGAAGTTTTAGAAATAGGGTCCCGTTTTACATTTTGAGTACGGAACCTTAAAAACTTATAATCATTGAAACAAAAATAACTTAATTTTTTCATACCACTAAAACAAGTACATAGATATCGAGAACCCGTGGTACGTCGTAATTGTATTTATTTACTCCTAACATTGTTTACAAAGAATCGCTACGTATAAACTCATGTAGATACTCGTGGGTTATTAGAGGGCTGTCATTTGCCATGTCGACTGTCTATAAAAGCCTCGTTTTGTTACACTGGAATACTTGATTTGAGTGGGTAGAGTGTTTCTTTTATCAGAGTACCATTATCGCTCGCTTTATTATTATCTAATCGTGTTTTTGTATCTTCTTAATACTGTACAAATAACATATTTTCTGTATTCTTCAAAGTGTGACCCAGAGTCTACAGTACACTCACATTTCGGCACTTATGTGTTCCATTCAGTCCCATCGTAATTGGTCGGCCTATTGTCATCTATTGGTCACTAACCTTTACTGCTGGCAGTTACTAAGTAATTTCAGGTAGAAATAATAGTTTTTCCGACATAGAAATCGAGCCATTATTATCCACCATGTATTACGTAGGGAGCTAAATATAATAATGTACCTACGGCCAACAAAAAAGATAAGTATTCAGAGTTTATCAGATATTTAGATTTTGGTGTCCTTCTTAACACTATACACATAACATCTCTTCAGTATTCTTCAAAGTATGACGCAGAGTCTACAGTACACCCACATTTCAGCAGTTATTGTGTCTCATTGTAATGGCTCGGCCTATTGTCATCTATCGGTCACTAACCTACACTGCTGGCAGCAGAAAATTCAGATAGAACTAAGTTTTCCAGATTAAGGTATCGAACTTTTTTATTCAGTACTTGCAAGGACCGTGTAATTACGGTGAGAGTAAAAAGATAAGAATGTACCTACAATCAACAAGAGAGACAAGTAGCCAGAGTATAATAATACACCTACAGTCATCAAAGGCAGTGCCAGGGTTGTCAGATGCATGGTAAAGAAGGAGCATGAGAGTCGGTTTTAGTGAGTAAGGTCTAACATCTCCCGCTCCGCTCTAGAGCGGGATATTAGTTCTACTCATTCTCATTATTCACTCATCGTTCTCTCTCTTCTCATTGGATGATTTCCCACGTAAAGAAATCCATTGAAAAGGAAGGTTTCTTTGAGAGAGAGAGAATGAGATTCTAAGACTGGTCATATCTTAGATACCAGTGGCTTATATTTAAATTTCTATCTTTTAGTAACTTTTTTTTCATCTTTTATCTACATTGTGCTCACATAATAGAAGCGCCAAGAAAAGCTAACCAAGATTTATGTAACTCTGTGTGTCAGTGTCCATGGAGTTTCTTGCACGATCTTCTCTCTAAAGATCTATGCTTTGGAACTTGCAATTCCGCTTCACTTTCTTTATGACTGACCGACAATATGACAATTCAAAACTGCCTCTAAATGGTCTATTTGAAATAAAAGTTTTTGATTTCTGTAACCCTAGCCAAGTTGCTAATTTGCAATCGTTAACGCTAATAAACAGCTTCAAATGTACGGAAATGGCGTCATCTCAACGCTCCGTCCATGGTCAAAACAAAAGAATCGGGGGCGTGGCAAAATCGAAGCGTTCGACTTAAGCGAAACAGTATAACCGTTAAGCGAAACGGTTGTAAGTTGGCTAGAGGGACTGATTCCTTATATTTTAAGCTTTTTGGCAAGCACTATCGATTAAAGATTTTGGTTTACGCGCTCTTGTTTATATAGGAATAAAAAGATTATACCTATAAAACTATTCAGTTTGTAAAGGTTTATATGGGTATGTAGTGTAGGTACTATAAAGTAACGTTTAGCAACAGCGTATGCATTTCATTTTTTTTGCTGAAAACTCAGTTTCGGATCGGGCTTTTGCCGCCTAAATTCGTTTAGCTAACAAAATGTTCGAAACTGGCTTATTCGTGAGAGCAATGTTTGTTGTTTTCACTGTATTTCTGAATGGAAATAGGATAATGCTTGCATGAGTGACTGTCCTGGAAATAGTTCACTAATTTAATAAGGTAGCATGAACAAATGAGTGTTTGACTTGTCCGTTTTAATTCTGGATACAAATCTGAATGTGTTATTCTGTATTTTTAGGAATTTGGTTGCAACACAATGACTATATGTTTTTTTTTTTTCGCGGTGGGAAAATCATCTGCGGTTACGGTTTGAAAAATCATCTAATGTCATCCCTCGCTCTTGGGCGGAGCGGGAGATAGTGTCAGACTTTTACTGAATAAAAACCTACTCATGTTCCTTCGTTGCCTTGCGTACCGGGGCTGAGCTATCTTTCGAATTAACCCTGGTCCCAGTAGGAATGACTATATGGATTTGGACGCAATTTGGCACATGGCTTGGACAAAGTTAACATCCTAATCAGCCTTATAATGTTCCTCATTTTTCAGCAATTGTTCATTGCTGGGACTAAGGCTTGTTTCTCGGAGTGGGAGAATTTTTTTTTTTTTTTTTTTTTTTATTGTTGATAGGTTCGCGCTTGACCGCTATCTCACCTGATGGAAAGCGACGATGCGGTCGACGATGGAACGCGCTTACCTAAAAGAAACCTATTCACTCTCGACTTAAAGATTCCCGGGTTGTAGCTTTCAGGAAACACAGACTCCGGCAAGGAATTCCACTCCCTAGCCGCACGCACAATGAATGTGTTCCCAAAACGTTTTGTGCGTGTTGGTGGGATATCCACCATATACCGGTGGCGCATAGCCGTACGTCTGGTAGTCCGATGATGAAACGGGCTAGGCGGAATTAGGTTATGCAATTCCGACGCACACTCCCCGAAATGCAACCGGTAGAAAACCGACAGGCTAGCAACTCTACGTCGATGCTCAAGACTCTGAAGCCTCGACTCGACGAGTGTATCATCGCCAATTATCCTTCTGGCTCGCCTCTCAATTGCCTCAAGTGCATCAAGCTGGTATCGGGCAGATCCGTCCCAAAGATGAGAGCAATACTCCATACATGATCGAACTTGCGCTTGATAAAGTTTGAGCAGCTGTTCCGGCGTGAAGTACTGTCTGACCTTTGCGAGAACTCCCAGCTTTTTTGCAGCCAGTTGAGCCTTTGCTTCGATGTATGGCCCAAAGTTGAGTGTGCCGTTAGAATGGGCCGTTATCTGCCACAAGGACAATGGACATGCCGTTTTCTTCACGA
Source organism: Mythimna ferrago (assembly GCA_910589285.2). NCBI lineage: Eukaryota > Metazoa > Arthropoda > Insecta > Lepidoptera > Noctuidae > Mythimna > Mythimna ferrago. The sequence continues at coordinate 14,684,990 of OU342692.1, read as the reverse complement.
TTTTTTCCTTACCGTTTTGAAAGAAGTGGTGATAAAATAAATAACATGAAGTAATTAAAGCGCCTACCTGGGTTTGAACCTACGCCGTACCACTCCAAAGTCGAAGTCAACACCACTGGACCATCACTGTTTTCGATAAACTCATAACAAGGGATACTTTTTAGGGTATCTAAAGATCATTTGTTACTCATTTTATTGGCTGTGTATTTTTGTTTATAAAAAGGTGTATTGATTTTAGTTTTACAGTAGCTTCACGACATTAGACCATACATTTTATTACAGGGATATCATAGAAAAATGTTGTTAAAATGCAAACCAAATTCTCATAGATCGTTTACCCCCGACACCTTGATTGTAAGCCATGGTCCCCCACCCCTCTAGTTATAACCTACCCCCTCTTCAACCCCCCCTATAATTTCCCTAACGGGTGCTTAGTGTTTTATTCCAATCAAAATGATTATAGGCGATTTAGGGTGATGGGATTTTTATACTGATTTCTTTTGCCACCCGTTGAGCATGGGTATATTTAGACTGCCGAAAGAAAATGGAGTGTATAGCTTGCAGATGTTATTTTAATATTCCTAGAGTTCCATAATTGGGAAATGGTCTCCTCCATAGTTTTGTAACGTTCATAATTATAATGTTGTTTTCTCAAGCTAATCCATCAGATATTTTTTTTATGTGGATTTAAATTTTCAATCGACTTTCTCAAAGGCTTCTGCAAACTCGCAACGCGAAAATGCGTTACTGGTACTATGATAATGATAAATGATAAATGATAAATAATAAATGATAAATGATAAATGATAAATGATAAATGATAAATGATAAATGATAAATGATAAATGATAAATGATAAATGATAAATGATAAATGATAAATGATAAATGATAAATGATAAATGATAAATGATAAATGATAAATGATAAATGATAAATGATAAATGATAAATGATAAATGATAAATGATAAATGATAAATGATAAATGATAAATGATAAATGATAAATGATAAATGATAAATGATAAATGATAAACGATAAACGATAAACATCATTATTTTCATCATTTTATGCTAGATGAGGCCGGTGTTTCCTATCTGACTACCCTGAGAAGAAACACCGAAACAAACTCAGGGGTCAAAGTCTCTTTTAAAGTCCATACAGTAAATATGTAATGGTCAAATCACATGAGAACCATGCAGATTTGTCTGAGATGGTCTTTTGAAGAAAGAACCATACAGATTTGAGTGGACCTGTCCAATCAGTGTAAGCATTTGTCAGTATTCGAAAAGCTCAACTTAGGACTACTAAGGAGCTCTACGACTTGACGAACAATACCAAAGAAAGGACATTTGGATAGGCCGCAGAAAACACTCAAATTGCCAGACATACGTTAAAATTACTGAAAAGAAAAGAAAAAGCAATCAACATAGTCCTCACATTTACAATAATATAAGCAAATTGATAATTTACAAAATATTTAGAAAAGTAAATATTTAAGTCAAAGAAAAAAAAATACTTTAAGTACTTAAAATGTATACATAAATTAACTGGTTCAAAAAAATTGTTTTCTCATAAGTTTTAGGAAATCAGGAATTTTTTAATCGATTATTTTCAACTTTTCTTGGTTTTATACTGTTATAAACTCCATTCTTTCACTTTAAATAAATATGTAGTATAGGTACAAATTATATTATAAATATATATGTATGTTTATTTTATCTATTTATACTTTTTTACTCTTAGATTTTTAATATTTTTTACTTTTTTTTTATGCACCTACCATGTTGTCCCTTCATCACGCTTGGTTGACTGGTAAAGAATGCCTAAACCATTAAGTCGGCCTTAATACTTTGTATTACATGAAGTTATAATAAACAAGTAAATAAAAGTAGTACAAGTTATTAAGGCAGCAGATTACGTTGACCTAAGCTATACGGAGACTGAATTAAGTATTTGTTATTAAAACTATAATAATAATTTGACCTTTCGGATAAGTAAATAACGAAATTGTTAATCAAGAATGTTGTTTGCTATATAAATTATCTAGACTTGATTTTTTTTTGGTTCATATTAAACTTTTAATGTCAATCTGCGAATCAGATCCATGATAGCCTCTACCAGGCGGCTTTGCTCGAAAGTATGTTTCTCCTTACAAAATTTTGAACACTGTCTCATATTTTTAGGGGGTGGATTTTGAAAAATTCTCTCTTATTACTTGGCTACGTCTTAAAAAAAAAAAACAAAATTTCACGCTCTTAGTCTAGTAGTTTCGGCTGTGGGTTTATGTCAGTCAGTCAGTTTCTCCTTTTACAAACATTATGTGTTTGACGTTTTAACTAAGCGTGTTATTTCTTTGCGCTTTAAAACATAAATCTTCGACGTCGTTAGTAGAAAAGTATTATTGGGCGTTAGGCAAGTGTTACCCAAGTTGTCAAGTGTTTAGATTCTATAAGGGTCTAAACAGACGGATCGCATTTCCACTGCAATCCAACCGCAAATTGCAGTTTGAATACAGTTGACATGACTGCAATAGAACTGCAAACCAAACGTGCAGTCCGATTGCAGTCGTGTGAACTGCACACCGACTGCATCCGAACTGCACCATACATGAGAGAGCGGAGCGTGCGGGCGGGTGGGTACTCACCTACCCGCACGCCTGCACTTAAACTGCAATTTGTGGTTAGATTGCAGTTGAAATGCGGTCCGTCTGTTTAGACCCTAATATCGACAGTAATTTTAAGGATCTAAGTAGTGTTGCCCACAATGCAACCTTGTTAGAAATGACCAACATAACTTGAATCCTTGAAAATTACCGACGATATCACTGAGGCTACAAACTTAATACCCACATATGTATAGGTAGGATTGATCCTCATTGATTTTGAGGAGACCTTTACGACGCATGCAATGCAGGCTGAATTATTAAATACACACAATGTCACGACGGTGTGTATATATGTGAAATTAAAATTTTATTTTATATCTATATCTAGTATGTTAATGTTATCGGTAGTATTTAAACGAGTGACTATAAATAATTCCCCTATAGTTATTATTATAAACTTGAATAATTTGTTTGAATGCTCTAATCTCTGGGAGTACTGATTCGAATTGAAAAAATATTTTAGTTTTTAATAGTACATTTATTGAGAAAGTCTATAAGTTATTTATTTAACTTATAGATTTTCTCAATAAATGTACACTCCCGTAAACCATGGCGTAATGTTATCATTACGAGTGAAGCAGTATCTAGAGATGAGGGTGAAACAACGGCAAACAGCTATCTTGATATGTTTATATATTAGAAGCGACAAGAAGTATGTAACCATGACCTATGTAACTCATAATATGATTTAAAAAGATTGTCCATGGAGTTTCTTGCACGTTCTTCTCCATAGAGATCTACGCTTTGGAACGTGCAATTTAGCTTCACATCTCTTGGACTGACCGACATTTGACTATTCAAAAGTGCCTGCTAATGGTCTATTTCAAAAAAATGTTTTTGATTTGATTGGTTTATGTTTTGTCTTAACAACAAGTTACTCTTACAAGAAGTTCTGTGAAATAGTGTTGTAAGTATAAAAATAAGTTCTTCATCTATTTCTTTCGATAATTTGTTAGGTTTCCTTTTTCATCTGGATCTGATGCTTTCTTTATTTTATTTTTATTTCACGTACCATCAAAGACACTTCCGCCTGGCCACTGCTAAAATTTTTGCTTGCACTCGAAACGAAAGCTTCAAAGGATTTGGTTTGACGCCGCACCGTAGGATTCAAGCAAAATTTTTTTAAGTGATCAGGCAGAAATAACCGGGATCATCAATAGTTTAGATTCTAACCACAGTTATTTTTTAGTCATTAATGGCTAATTTTTGACCACTAAAAATCTAAACCAGAGGCTTATCCAATAATCATAACTTACGATTAAGTAATAAGCAAGCATAATAAATAATAACTTCAATAACATTTATCACTAAAACATTAATTAATTTTATAGATAGCGTTCACACAATAATGTGTAATTCACGTTAGTACGCTCCCATTATCTCTAACAATAATTAATATCAAATACCTAGATGTGTTCTATTTCAACGTTAGCGTGAACAATTTACCCTTTAAATAATATAATTATCTACTGAAAATTAGATAGTAACGTGTTTCAATAATATTATAATAATTATGAATAACACTCAGGTTTCTAACTACAATTGACTACACATTTAATGTGAAGTCATTTGTTTAATTCGATTAAAATATGTGTTTATTCATGAACACACTATATACAAGGAGTATCGTGTTGCTCAGTAAACTGAGTTGTGACTGTCTGATAGACAGACTTCTTCTTCCTGCCCTTATTCCATATTATTTGGGGTTGGTGCAATATGATTTTTTCTTCCACTCTATCCTGTCACCCGTCACACTATCACTAATTCCCTTTTACTTAATATCACACACAACTCACACACATGACACGACACACGACAGAGCTGTCCAGGTGGCTAAATATTGGTCGAACAAAATTTGAAACACGAGAAGAAGAAGATGACTCCTCACACAATCCATCCATCACAAACACTCGCATACTAACAAGTCAATAATTTACCTATAATTTTACCATAATTACCAATTCATTAACAGGTTTATTTCATCAACATCTTATCAGGCAAAAGACGTCTACTATTTGACATAGGCCTAATCCAAGTGTCGTCACAACGACCGGTCCTGTGCGTCACGCATCCATCGTCATCCCACGGCCCTCACTAGATGTTACCGCTCTACCTTGTGAAAGGCCTGCCAATGCTGCCTACATCTTTTGGTCCGCAGTTGCCACTCCAGAACCTTACAGCCCCATCGATCACCTGTTCTGCAAGCAACATGTCCAGTCCACTGCCACTTAAGTTTGGCGATTCTTCTGGGCTTTATCGATTCTCCAACGGATATCTTCATTACTGATTCGATCACGCAAGAAAACTCCGTAACTATATTTGCCGCATTGTAATATTTAATTATTTATTTTGTTTCCGAGAAAGAAACTAAGTTAACAGATTAAGTAACTCTTTGAACTTTCACACACATTTAATATTTTAAGTTACCTGGCGCTTTGATCCAATTCAATCGTTCCTAACTTTAAGTACAGTCACCAACATAAATATATGACAACAAGCTTCTGGCTGGATAACATCTTGAGGAAATGAAATGTTCTAGAAATAAAAATTCGAAGACATGTGACATTCACCAACCAGCACTGACCCGCATGGTGGATTACGGCCCATTCCCTCTCTAAGTGAGGAGTCTCAGTAGCATAGCATACATACTATGACTTAAGCTTCTGGCTTCACCCACATAAAATTAGATTTTTCTGGGAAGTAAATCCTTTCTTATTCTTTAAATATGACATCGTTATATTGTAAATACCGTTAAATCGCAGCGCAGCTAAGCACTAGCAAATAACAGAAAAAAAAGAAAAATATAATCATTCTCGCGAGATTGTAAAATGCCGAAAAATTTTAAGCCGTATAATGAACCATTTTTTTTTTATTGTTAACAATTTAACACATTGTTTTTCATTAAATAGTAATCCATCGAAGTGAAACTGTTAAATAACAATATCTTGCGCGCTACCTTTTCACCATTTACAGCCGAAAAATTTTAAGCCGTATAATGAACCTTTTTTTTTTTTATTGTTAACAATTTAACACATTGTTTTTCATTAAATAGTAATCTATCGAAGTGAAACTGTTAAATAACAATATTTTGCGCGCTACCTTTTCACCATTTACATACGTGACATATACATCACAAAAGGAACCTCTGTGCAAGTTTTAGCATTCTAGGTCCAAAGGTGTGGGCGTCGATAAGTCAGCGAGTGAGTTAGGACTTTGCCTATATATTCAGAAGATTACACATTTAGATGCGGTATATCTACCCTCTTCAAGTATATGCAAGTATAAAGATTGTAGTACGAGCATAGCGCTAACGAAAGCATGAAAGGGTTTTTGTAATTTGACTAAGAATATTTATTTATTTTGATAAATAGTATTCAAGATAATATTAATGACTTCTTTCTCTCTAAGGCGGAGCGCTAGGGCGAATCAAACTTTTACTAATTGAAACCACACTATGCTCATTCAGTTGCCATTGCGTTCCAATATTACAAGTGACTCTTTCAGAAATTTAACCATGACCCCAGTGGTTTCGGACCTGCTGGGCCCTTACCATTTTATGGAGGTGCGCGTCGACAACTTAGGCGCGGTCCGGAAGGTTATCAAACAGTCGAAATCACGCCGAAACCATGAGCTACCCATTGCTTGTCATCCGCAAGCCCACGGCTACGGTTACTGATAGTCGTGGTCGTGATTTCGATGGCTGGTAAGGTAAGATAAGGCAAGGGAAGAACACAAAATATAAATTTAAATTTGAGCAATTATAAACTACTAGCATCCGGTCCCAGCTTCGCCCGGGCAATAAATATACCGTATGTCACTGAGGGTAAATGTAGCTAACCAATGGCGAAAGAATTTTTGAAATCGGCACACTAGTTTTTGAGTTTATTTATGACAAATACACACAAAAATACAAATTTTCCCTCTATAAAACATTAGTGTAGATTGGTGATCCGCCACGGTTTCATACAAATTACATACAAATTTTTCTTGTTTATTGTTCTCATTACTAGTGAAAACCTCACAAAAATTCGTTGCGTAGTTTACGAGGAGCTAGCGTATAAACAGACAGATGCGAAAACCGACTTTATTTAATACTATGTAATGACGATTTTTTATAAACAATTTATACTAGTGTTCGACTGTGATCCCACGTAATGGTAATCAGTGATGGTACAGTTGATGGTGAAGCGCACTAGTTTATTAAGAGAATTTGCTCTAGTCTTGAAGACACCAAAAGTTTATGCTGCTGCCTGTACCTACCTATATACTGAAACATATATACCCACTTGTGTAATAAACTTTACTAGAAGTACTGAGAAACAATAATACCTAACGTTCAAAATGGCGGCGTGCGAATGGCGGGAAAAGTCATTACGTATTGAAAGCGATTTGTACGAGTTCAGTTTCAGGTTTTATTCAGTTAAGAAGTTGGGAGTATGGGCTAAGAAATATGGTTTTAGTAGAATTTAATTGTGAAAAACTTAGAACCTTAAGAAGTAAAAGAAATAGTTTCATTTACAGGAGCTCTGGTATTTTATTTGGTCACGTTTTCATTGAATTATGAGTTGCTTTTGGTTTGATCGACATTTGATCGACGCACACGTGATATGTACGTAGAACGACGTCACGTGAGTATATCAAAAGTGTAGCTCTACAAGTCTAGTTTCCATATTAAATGTGTGGATACCGATGTGCCCAGTTTGACGTACATGGCACACGTATGCGCAGTGTAATTCTACCTTAATACTTTATCATGACATTTTTTTTAGGTGCATCGTCCATAACTGTTTCCACTGTAGGGCAAAGCGGGAGGGCATTTCAGACTTTTACTGCCGAAAACTTACTCTTATGTACTTTGCCTTATGTTCCAGGACTTCGGGGTTCCCTTTCGGATAACCCATTGGACATTATCATGACTACGGCACAGTTGGCGCAACGGTTAGGCGATTGGCTGCTGCATTGCTTGTTGTGGGTTTGATTACCATACGTACGCGCCGACCGCTCGTCTACAACGTGCAGCCAGCGGGGCGTCAACTACCGAGCAGTCTGACGGCGGTAAGCTCGCTGAAAGCGAGCTGTCTACTAATTTATGATGCCAATGTAAAATATATCTAAAGAGCAATATTTAAAGCCCATGTTTGAATGATATTCTTTTTGCCGGGTGGGAGCAGAGTCGTGTAAGTGTGCTATGACCTTTATTCCGGCAGTACGGTCTCAATAGATATTTTTCAAAATTCATATGTCATCATCATCGTCATTTCAGCCGAATAGCATCCACTATTAATTGGACGTAGGCCTTCTCCAAGCATCACCACAACGACCGTTCCTGTGCGTCTCACATCCATCGGATTTCCGCGACCCTGACCAGGTCATCAGTCCTCCTTTGCTTGTACACGCTGCGTCTCCCGGTACGCGGTTGTCACAAATAAATTCGGCAAATTCATATGTGTAAAGCCATTAACAAAAGCTAGTACTATAATATCTCGTTACACGTGTCTCGTCTTTAAAATATTCCTCATCAAGTATTGCTTGAATAACAAACTAGACTCCCACGTGTCTTACTTGTAATTGTTATTACAAGTGCTGTAGAAGGTCAAGTTCCATACTCAAGAGGAAGTGAACTCTGTTCTCTATTTTTGGACTTTAATCAGTTCAAATTGGAGTTCAAAATGTTGACTGTAGTATACTCAATTAATTCCTAAATATTTGAAACAGTAGTTTCTTTTAACGAGTTACTTTTCATCAGCTGACGTTACTGATGAAAACTAGCTTGTTCTAAACAGGGTTGCCAACTGTACAATAATACATTTATAGTATTTTATTTCAAAACCAATTTAAAGACATGTGCCATTCACCAACCCGCACTAGGCCCGCGAGGTGGATTACGGCCCATTCCCTTTCCAAGAGAGGAGTCCTGAGCCTCAGGAACTCAAACTGTAACCGTAATAAAGTGTTTTAACACTGTTTTATAAACAGTTTTAACAGAAAAACACTTTTAAAATGTAACAGATACAATAATGTTACCGAATGAAACTGTAACCTTTTATATGTGTTATGACGTGCAACCGAATCAAACTGTAACCTGTTTATATGTGTTAATAAGTGTTAATATGTGTAACTGAAATAATCAGTTTTAGTGTAGCTTTATAAATTGTAACTTTGGCAACGCTGCGTTTACCTGTTACACTTATTAACACTGTTAACACTTTTATATCTGTTACAGATATGTTAGGGTTACACTTTTGTAAGTGTTTTGGGTTAACACATTGAAAACACATTAATAAGTGTTACATATTTGATTCTGTTACCAATTCAACATGTAACACTTATAATTCTGTAACCTTTATGAAGGTGTTTTTAAGTCCCTGCTGAGCCTTTTTAATGGTCCCAACAGTGGGAATATTAAAAAGGCTGAGAATGGATTATATTTCAAAATATACTGATTTATTTGTAAAACACTGACTACCTTTAGTACACTAGTACAAAACTATTATAATTTCAGAATCGTAATCAAAACTAATCTAACTAGATTTCCAGTCTAACTGAATACAGTTGGATGCTAGTATTTTACATGGAGTAGCTGCCTATCTGACCTGAAAAATGAGTATATTAGTGAAAGTTTGAAAGTGGCGCCAGTGACTGAAAAGCTGAAAGGAAATCTTTTGTCTTGGTATGGTCATGTGAGATGAGGGATGAAGCACATATTACTAAAAGAGTCTTGAGTATAAATGTAGAAGGATGGAGAGGGAGCGGAAGGCAAAAGAAAAGATGGATGGATTGTGTGAGGAGTGATATGTCAGAAAAGGGAGTTAGTGATAGTTTGACGGATGACAGGACAGAATAGAAGAAAAAAAATTGTTACGCCGACTCCAAGTAATATGGGATAAGGGCAGGAAAGTAAAGAAGAAGAAGACTGCTTATCTGACCTCCACATCCTAGTTATTGGGTACCTAACACGTATCCCTCAGTAAGACTGAAGTAATCGTAGATAGGTACTACCAGGATACAAATAAAATTCTGTATCCTTATGTATCCTTTGTATTCAGGCAACTGTCTAATGTGGTCCAAATTAATTTATTTTTCGCCGATCAACATTCTTCATTGTTACACCTTCCTTTTCTTAAATACACTCATGATCGTGGAATGCAAAAAGCAACGGAAAGAACATAGGTGTGGTTTTAGTCAGTAAAACTCTGTCAGGCCCTCTCGCTCCACCCTACAGCAGGAGTAGTCTTTACATTATTTCCTATCTTAAAAAATATATCGGTATTTAATGATTTTTTTTTTATTAGTAAATCTTCAAATAACCCAGAGAGTAAGATGATTTCTGACATAAAAAAAACCCTAAATCTTACACATTATTAAACAAAGCGTGTACTTCTAAAACATTTTCTCGTCTGTCTGTCTGCCTGTCTAAAAGCGATAAACTTAAAAAGTACTGATCGGATTTTTACGTGGTCACCATTAGACGCAAAATGAGAAAGATTTAAATAACGAAATAAATGCATATTATATAGTAGACAAGAGCCCAATATGCCAAAGATTTGTAACACCCGCGTGAATTTAGACCAGCCCCATAATTTCTCCGCTCTGAGATGGAGCGAGCGAACCTGCCAGCCTTTTACTGACTAAAAACCACCGTTTTAAGGCCGCGGCAAATAAAAAAAAATGGTACCACAACAGTTTGACTGCAGTCATCACCATTATTAAAAATAATATATAGGATTACACTAGTTTACACGGTTTTCATACCCCAGCTGAAAGCTGTTATTTTATTTTGTGTTCAGGTAGAACTATCCAGAAAAAATAATAAAAAGATTCTGTCACGTCTGGTTTAAAAAATATTTATTTTCTTGAAGGGAAATACAAAAATTTTAGGATTAATACAAAAATAAATTAAAAATGACTAATTTTTGCTTTCTTTTTATAGTTATTTGAATCAGTTTCTCTTATGATAGACCAACAGTAATCCCCTAACATATTTTCATCCCAAAATCCTTGATGTCGTTCTTCGAAAGTCCTTAAATCTTGGTGGAAACGTTCACCCTGTTCGTCACTCATACTTCCTAAGTTTTCAGGAAAAAAATTCAGATGAGAGTGTAGAAAGTGAATCTTTAATGACATGTTTACTCCCATATCATGAAAGTTTTTCAATAAATTGTTAACAATTTCTTCATAATTTTCACTTTTTTTATTTCCCAAAAAATTTTCTACAAGCATTTTAAATGAGTTCCAAGCAGTCTTTTCTTTAACCGATAAAAGGTTTTCAAACTGAGAATCTTTCATAATTTTACGGATTTGTGGACCAATAAATATACCCTCCTTCAGTTTTCCCTCTGTAATGTTTGGAAATATTTTTTGCAAATACCGGAAAGCATCACTGTTTTTGTCAAGCGCCTTTACAAAGTTTTTCATGAGCCCCAGTTTGATGTGTAAAGGGGGTAAAGTGACGTTATTTGGATCGACCAACAGCTCGTGATTAATGTTAATTTTGCCCGGAATATACTCATTTCGAACAGGCCATTCTTTCCTTACATAATGATGTTGTTTCGCTCTACTGTCCCACAAACAAAGGAAACAACAGTACTTCGTGTAACCACCCTGCAATCCCACTAACATACCGATGACTTTGAGGTCGCCGCACACTTTCCATTGATGTTCTTTATACTTTATTAAATTAATCAAAGTACGCATCGTTTCATAGCTCTCTTTACAATTCACTGCGTGTCCTATTGGTATGGAAGGTTTCTTATTTCCGTTATGTAATAAAACAGCTTTGAGACTATATTTCGAAGAATCTATGAATAGGCGCCACTCTGTTTTATCATAGTTTTGATTCATTGCTTCGAAAAGTCCCGGGATATCTGTGCAATAACAATATTCACCTTCTCTTTTGAAAAATTCTGAGTAAACTTTGCTTCTGTTTCTGAAAAACGTAACTTTTGTGTCTGGTAGTAACAAGTTCCATTGTTGTAAGCGGGAGCCAAGAAGCTCTGCTTTAGATCTTGATAACTGTAAATCTCGTATAAGATCATTTAATTCGGCCTGATTAATTAAATGTGGAGTGTTTTCTTGAGGTGAAAATTCGTCAGAATCACTAGAAATCGACTTGAATTCAACATCACTGTTATTGTCATCTAATATATTTGCACTCGAACTACCGGGACAAACTGGATGGGGTAGATCTTTTGAATGTAAAATCGGCTTAGTAACAGACGGAACATCGGCATACATAATACTTGCCTTATTTTTTTTGTTATATCCCAATGTCTTCGTAACACAAAAGTAACAATCATTTTCATGATTACTAGGTTCTCTCCATAGCATTAGCGAACCAAATGGAAGGTAAACTTTTTCTCTTGATGACCACTGGAGTAAGATGATTCTACAGCTTTCGCAAAACACGTGAGGCACCCACTTTTTATCTTGATTTGCAACAGGAAATCCAAAATAATAAAGATATGCAGTTTTTAACGAATCTACAATAGGTCTTCTCTTTTTTGAAAATATAAACTGTCCACAAACATAACAAAAACGGTCAGAACTTTGTTTGCACTTTCTGCTAGCCATTTTAAATCAATCCAAAGCAAAGTAACTGTCGTTTGAAGCGAACGAATAAACAATAAAATATCACCACCACGTCGGGTAGTTAAAAAAAAACAATTGACGGCAGAAAAAAATTCCGACGTGATAAAATATTTCTGCTAACACTTTTAGGTTTAGGGAAGGTAGATAAACATATTGACATACATTCGGTTCGGGGTATAAATAAAAAGTAAAATTTTGTAAACTAGTGTTATTTTTAAAACACTAACGACCTTGCAAGACTGAATTATTAACCTCATAAACAATAACTTTTGTTCTATGACTTTTTACAAAACGTAATTCATTTACCAAAAACAAACCTTCAAGATTTCGTTGTTCTATCTAACACATTTCAACTCAGCCCCCCTAGCCAAGTTACAACCGTTTCGCTTGCGCCGAACGCTTCGAGTTGACCTTGCCGCCAATTCTATTGTTCTGACCACGTGACTGAGCGTTAAGACGACGTCATTCCCGTACATTTGAAGCCTTCTACAAGCGTTAACTATTGCAGATTAGCAACTTGGCTAGGGGTACAGGTTACTAGCGCGAAATAAATAGAATAGAATAAACTTTATTGTAAATATACGTATAAATGTAACATCTTCCTTGAAAAACGTACCTAATCCGTTTTCCCTAAGCTACAAAGAATAAGTAGAACAAATTCCTACCTAATACTTCTCTAATAATAACGAAGACTGATGAATAAAGCCACAGATGATGAAACATAACATCTTATGGGAGATAAGCCAGCTATATTACCTACACGGAAAATTTTGTAGGAACAATGATTAAGCCAATAATAGGTAAATCTTGTCTACCAGTCACGGTAAAATGGGATGAATCGGCTTTCTGGCTCAGGAAAGTGTCGATTTTAGGAAAATACATTTACGTAGAAAAATAGGATAGTGAAATAGGATTTTTCTTGATAAGCAGTCAAGTTTAAGGCTTATAGTCGCTTGAACTATCTGGCCGAAATTAAATGGACGCAACTCTCGCACCCGCCTAGCCGGCAGTACGCAAATCTGTACATTTATTTGCGGCCAGCAGCGCCCGGAAAGTGCGCGGCTGGCCTTTAAATCCATTTTCTTTGCGAAATATTGATTGATTTAAACATGCTATGTTCACTTTGAAGAATATTTAACCACCAATTTTTATGTGTAAAAATGTCTCTAAAGATCCAAGCCGTTTCAAAGGAGTAGGAAAAAAAAAATTGGGAAATTGCTATATATTTTTTTTAGACAAAAGTATTAATAGCACGAAAAAATCAAATGTTGTTAATGTTGTTCATGAATCTATAATAAACATATATTTTTTTCAAACCTATAATCTTAGCCGTTACCGAGGAGTAGGCTTCAGAAAGTCACTATTTATGGCACTTTTCGGGCGCTTGGGCCTTAAGAGGTTACTAGCTACTGCCAGTAGCTTCGCCCGCGTGAATGAAGTAAATTGTTCCAAGGGAACAGACTCCCTAGATATCGGTTTTAGCGATAAGACCGCCCATTGTGACCCCTTAGTAATAATAAGCTTCTACTGAAATTGTATTTATGGTGCACAATAAAGATTATATCTATTTACCTATCTAAAAATCTATGTGGTATTTAGGACATGGTCTACACGTGTGCCTAATTCTATCCAAATGCATTCAGCCGTTTAAGTGTGAAGAAGTTATAAAGATACACATACATACTAACAAACTTTCGCTTTTATACTATTGTCTGCGTTCTTCTAAAAATCTTCTACTACTTTGTCGGTCTCATACTTCTGATTTTGTTCATTCTTCCTTTCATAAACAGTTCATACTTCTGTGGAATTTGCATCTTCTTGATATCAAAACGGCCACCAGTCAGTATGTATTTAGGGTGTTTTTAATATTATGCGGATTTCATCGCGCATGCGGCTTTGCTCCGCATTCAGAAAATTTAAAAATGCAAAAAAAAAAATGCATCCTGCGTGCGTATTCGCGCGTAACAATAAATACTTGTATGAATTGGACATTTGCGGGGGTTACGCGTGCGGAGCAATCCCGCATGCGTGATGAAATCCGCGCGGCATTATTTTCTATAGAAATGGCGGAGTCATCTCAAAATCTCCTTTCATTTTCTATATAGAGATATCTTCTTCTTCTTCTTCTTCTTCTTCCTGCCCATATCATTTGGGGTCGGCACAACACGTTTTTTTCTTCCATTCTGTCCTGTCACCCGTCAAACTATCACTAACTCCCTTTTCTCTATATAGAGATATAATAATAATATTATTATATGATTTTTCAATACAGACTATTATTGCACTGCACTTAGGTAGGCATATAATGGCCATTGTTACCAAACTGTGACATTTTGATTACCATTACGCACTAGTGCTATAATGTAGTTAAAACCTCTTGTTCAACCTCTCCCGCGCCATAATTATATTACATGTATCGTACCAGGCTGGGCGCAGGTCGTCCCCCGATTATTCATTTTAGTAAGTGTATTGAAAGGTAAATAAAAAAAAATATGGGCACGCATATGAAAACAGATTTTTACCGCCACAACAGTTTACTAGTTTTATAAGTGTATTGAAAAACGTCGTATGATACACGTGAGTAATTAATGATTACCGTTCTCAGCTCTCTTAAGACTCTCACCACGGCTCGGGTCTAAATACCACCTTGACGGTAATCACTAACATTACACACTTATATCATAATGTACTATTATTTCAAGTTTGCACTCATAGAAGGGTTCTAGTGACAATATTTACTTAAAGCATTGACATGGGTTTTTATAATTCAATGACTTAAAGCTATAAAATTCAAATTTCAAAAAAATAAATTAAATTAAATTAATTTATATGAATAACATATATTTATATATATGTAGGTTTATATTATATTAAATATGTTATGTATGTTTATTTTATACATATACTTTTGTACCCTTGTGTTGCATAAAGTTTTAATAAATAAACATTAGTATGATAGTTTTAGCAAGAGTTTTGGAGGTTTACTCGTAGATCCGATATAATAGACATGAAGTGATTGTTTTATAATTATCTATTAGTACCTACAATTTGTTATTTCACAGCTAGTAAATAATTATATATTTGATACGGTGTCAGGTGAATTTGGTTAATAATAGACCTTGTGCCATAATAAGCGATGATTAAAAACTAAATGTTGTGACTTGTCCACAAGTTCTTATTACTAAGGTATTTCAAATAACTTTTTTGTCACGTTATTATAATGCATTTAAATAAATCCCTTTAATAATGTGGAATCTTGGAGGTATGCGGAACAGAGTGTAAAAACTCACATACCTCCGGTGAAAATGGAAGATTCTCCAATCGGATGGGTGTTATTTGAGTTCTATTGGAACAAATGTAATGTGACAAGGTGTTATGTTAGGTTTGACCAAAGAAAATGGATGCGCATACGACTATGGTTTGGTTGTGGACTGTATTTCCGGGCCATAGTTTCTCAGATAAGTACTTGACACCTTGTAGCATATGATGGATCTTATTGGAGCCGTTCAAGAGTGTCCTAATCGAAAAAGCATATTACAAGGTTAAAGACTATGTCGAAGACACGCTTGTTTGGCAATGACTACCTCTGCACATGTGGCTCCCTGGTGAATCATCAATATTTTGTCTATTAACTGCTCCACCTTTGTTTTAATAATTATATATACATTTTTTTTTCTCTGACACATTGCTTTTGCAATATTTTTTTTTATTTTTTATTTATATTTCAACTGTCATAAATTTGTTAGTAGTTTATTTTGTTAACATTTTATTGATAGTTGTAATTATTATATTATTCCTGATTTCTTTTTTTTTTTATATAGCCTCTTTTTGTAATGTGAATGTGAGAACACTGTATACTCCACGAACTCTTAGACTACTTCCTATTACGACTTACTTTGTTTTTTACAACCGTGCACTAGCTTCTGACGTCTTATAAGTGCCCGTGTAGGCCTATGTGAAATAAAATATTTTTGATTTGATTTGATTTAGGATTAGGAAACAGAGAAATCAGCTCGAAAGTGGACAAGGTTTCCGTCCACTTTCGAGCTGTTTTCTCTGTTGCATTAACTTTTTAGGGAAGATGAGGATTTTTTTTTTTTGTTGATAACTTCGCGCTTGACTGCTATCTCACCTAATGGAATGCCATGATGCGGTCGACGATAGAACGCGCTCACTAAGAAGAAACCTATTCACTCTTAACTTAAAGATTCCCGGGTTATAGCCATTAGAAAACATAGAATCCGACAAGGAACTCCACTTCTTAGCTGTTAGCACAATGAATGTGTTCCTAAAACGTTTTTTGCAATGGTGGGATGTCCATCATGGGTACATGGTGGCGCATCGATCTGCCCAAACCAATTTTGTTTGGACAATTGCCTGATGGAAGATTTCGGGCTATTATGTGATCGGGTATACCTATAATAATTTTAATAAGCAATATGAATATGTTAAAAATTATAATGATTTTTACTAATAGATCATTTTTAACCTAAATTTATTACTAAAGGGACGATCGGTTTGATCTTCCTGTCAGTAAAGTAATAATCTGTAGGTTAAAAGTAGCGGTTTTGACAGGTTGTTTTTTTAAATACTAGTTGCTGTTCACTGTATAATAAATCACAACGAAGTGTCCATTAAAAGTAACTTCTAATGGACACCGATAGTCCGATATTGTTCAAAATTACTGTGTTCACAATCAATTAAACAGTACATTGATCTTTGTAATTAACATATAGCTTTGATGTTGTCTACAAGCTATAAACTTTTAGGCAGAACTACACTGCTCACACGTGTGACACCCACGCCAATGTGGGCGCGACGGTCTCCATACATTTTATATGGAAACTAGACTTGTAGAGTTACACACGTGACGCCACGTAACGTGATTCTACGTACAAATCAGGCGTGTTATACGTGTGCGTCGATCTAATGTAGTTCTAGGTTTATTTGAACAAATTTGATTATAAAAACGAAAATATATAATATATAAAATACCATCTGCTGAAGCAGCGGCTTCGCCCGCGTGTACGTGAAAATTTGTTGCACGGGAACATAACCCTGGGATAAAAAGTATCCTAATTGCTGTTCCAGGACATAGTTTACTCGTGTGCCAAATTCCATTCAAATCTGTTCAGCCGTTCGAGCTTGGAGAGGTAACAAACATACACACACAAATCTTTACCTTTATGATTTTAGTATGATGAAACTTATACCAAACACATAATAGTATACTTATACAAAACTTTATTACCTATAGTAATGCTTTTGTGACCTCAATAATATTTTATAACACACTAGCTTTTGCAAGCAACCCGCGTACATAAAATATAGTCTATGTAACTCAGGAATAAAGCAGCTTTCTATCGGTGAAAAATTTTTAGCAAAGGGAGACTACCTCCTACAAACAAAAAAAAAGCATAAAAAACCTTTACTTCTTTATAATATTAGTATAGATTTACCATTTTATCTCTCCACTATCCTTGGTTAATTGGTAGATAATGTGAATTCGTAGCTTTGGGTTGCATGAAGTTTGAATACATAAATATACTTGTAAGTTTATTTTTAAACATAACGGATGATATCGATTAATAGAAGACTGTAATTACCACAAGACCTCGTAACTTTTTTAAACTGTAATAAGTCAATAAATGTAACTTGATATAGGCCTAATAATAGCAACAAAAATTCCTGAAAAACACTTACAAAGAGCTCATTCTGCTACAATTATCTTTATAAATACAATAATATTTTTTTATTATTATATAAACTAGCGCTTGACTCCAATCCCACTTGATGATAAGCAGTGATGCAATCATTGATGGTGAGCCGCACTAGTTTATTAGGAGTCTATTCACTCTAGCCATGAAGACAACTGAATTATAATCAGACTTGAAGACCGCAGCAGGCAAATTGTTCCAGTCCTTGAACGTACGCGGTATAAACATAAAGGCGAAATATGTGCACTTAGAAAACTGACTGGCCTGTTGGTCTATTGGTTAGTGGCCCTGACTGCTATGCCGGAGGTCCTGGGTTTGATTCCCACCCAGGACAAATGTTTGTGTGATGAGCATAATCATTGTTCTGTGTCTGGGTGTAATTTATCTATAATATGTATGTATTTAGAAATATATAAGTATGTTTATCAGTTGTCTAGTACCCATAACACAAGCTCTGCTTAGCTTGAGACTAGACGGCGTTGTGTGATAGTTGAGGAATATTATGATTATTGTATTATTATTATAATATAACTAATGATAACTGGCCAGATTGTTTAACCTTTCGAATACCTTAATTAGAGACACAATGGAAAGACAATGAGAGAGCGAACGCCAACGTTCACTTGTGTTAACGTTTAATGATATGTCAAACCTCATTTGGCCATATCATTGGTGAAGGATTTCTATTCTCGTTTGGCTAGGTCTAAAAAATGTTTAACCCTTTGGTCTCAGCCCAAGCATTTAAATAGGTATAAATACGGAAAAATGGGAACGGTTGCTTATTTTCGAAATTTACAGACTACTTTATGAAGAATTTCTTATTTACATTCCTAGATACATACCAATAAATAAAACGCTCAAAATTTTAGTAATCTACACGGACTTTCAATAATCTTAGTGTTCAACCGAATGGCGCGAAATCACGCGCAAACGCCGGCGTTCGCTTGGGCAAACCCCAAGCAGCACAAGCAAGGGGACACGAATAGACATATCGTCAAACTTTAACGTTAAAAACGATTTCGCCAATTTTACTTGACCATTTCATGTCGTGATCAAATTCTAAGATTTGGCCAGGACATATACATACATATCCGTCGTTACCCTTTCGAATACCGTTATTATATATTAAGACACAATAGAAAGACAACGTGGAGAGCGTTGGTGGTCGAGTGGTAACGGCCCCGACTTACGAGTTGTAGGTCGCGGGTTCGAACCCAGCCAGGCGCATTACTTTGTGTAATTTATTTCATCACCACTGCTCTCAAAACGGTGAAGGAAAACATCGTGAGGAAAACGGCATGTCCTAGAACCAAAAATTCGAAGACATGTGACATTCACCAACACGCACTGGGCCCGCGTGGTGGATTACGGCCCAGTCCCTCTCCTAGAGAGGAGGCTTGAGTCCCAACAGTGGGAACATTAAAAAGGCTGGTGATGATGAGAAAGACAACAATGAAAGAGCGAACACTGGCGTTCGCTTGGGGTTAAAAAAACCCATTATTGGGGTTAAACCCCAAGCGAACGTTCGTGCATCTATTGTTTTACTATTGTGTCTCAAATTGACGATATCTGAAAGGTTAATGTAGAAACACAAAACAGCAAAGATACGTCCATAGCTTCTGATATCCTACTTCACAGTGCCATTATAGCGTCGTCATCCTATCGTTAAAATATATCAATAAAAATGCGAAAATTGCCAGCGTTCAAAGAACCATTTCCCTCTATTTTTATACTGTTCCTGATAGCCAGAAGATAAGACTTAGTCAAGAGACAATAACTAATAAGTTTTCTTGAGTCCACGATATTGGATGAACACGATACTATTACCGTCAGTATTTACTGACTGTGAAGACAGGAAATTCTATTTGAGGTAATCTCCAAAACTGTTTAGTCAGTTGAATGGGCAAGACACCTATTATTTGTTAAGCAGCTTTGTGTTTCGAGAAAATTGAGACAAAAAGAAGAAGCCCGTATTTATTTGGTCGCTCTAATCTTTATTGATGTTGACTGAAAGTATTTGGGCGTGTATTTTTCATTCAATTAATTGAGTTCTCTTCATTGACTTATGGGTGTAATTTAGTTATAGCTAGTTTTTGCCCGCGGCTTCGCTCGCATACATGAAATATAGCCAATGTCACTCAAGAATAAAGCAGCTTACTATCGGTAAACAAATTTTCGCAATCGGACCAGTACTTTCAGAGATTACTTCCTACAAACAAAAAGCAAAAAAAAAAATTATAATACTAGCTTTTGCCCGCGCGGCTTCACTCCCGCTCTTCCCTACTTCAGCTTACTATACCCTACTCTACCCTACTCTACCCTACTCTACCCTACTCTACCCTACCCTACTCTACTCTACCCTACTCTACCCTCCTCTACCTTATTCTACCCTACACTACCCTACACTACCCTACTCTACCCTACACTACCCTAATTTTCTTTTTTTTTTCCATAAGAACCTTCTCCTCATAATAACGAACACAACAAAAAAAAATTAGCGAAATCGGTCCAGGCGTTGTTGAGTTATGCGC
Source organism: Mythimna ferrago (assembly GCA_910589285.2). Lineage (NCBI taxonomy): Eukaryota > Metazoa > Arthropoda > Insecta > Lepidoptera > Noctuidae > Mythimna > Mythimna ferrago. Next base: position 14,664,486 of record OU342692.1, on the reverse strand, counting down.
TTACCAACACATTTTGCGATTCATTTTTATATTATAGACTAGGTAGATAGTGTAGATATGTATGTATTTAGAAATATATAAGTATGTTTAACAGTTGCCTAGTAGTCATAGCACAAGCTCTGTTTGTTTTGGGACCAGATAGCGTTGTGTGCAAGTTGTGGAACATTATTATAATAAATTACTTGTTATGATTAAACTAGGTTAATAACAATTATTTAACTTTGATTGAAATGAAGGCTTTGCAAAATGCTGAATCACACTGGGTGGCGAAAAGAGTTACTGCGGCCCTGGAATGCAAAGGGCAACTGGAGGACGACAGGTGGGTTTCAGTCAGTTAAAGTCTTACACTGACTCTTGCTCCACCCAGAAGAGAAGGTATGGTGGTTTACCACTCAAAAGAAAAAGGTTTTTTTTATTTTATTTAACGCATTAATTATATTACAACTAAACAATTAAATTACTCTTTGGTTGATCTTTACATTACGACCGTCTCACAGTTTCAAAGAATTGGTTGTTTGAATAAATTTAGGCGATATAAGTACATATTCAGAACCATTTGTAGAAAAAAACATAGGTTTAAACAGTAACTATACAATCAATTCTAAAAAATAAACATTAAACGAATCATTTGGCAGATGAAAACCGTGATACGCCCACGTGATAGACTGTAAGTAATAATCATAATAAATGAAAGCTTCGTATAGGTAAAGGTAATTGAATTACAAGAAAATTTAATGTTCTGTGGCTTGTGGTTCATTATTAAGAACACTAGGTTCCGTTAATGTTAATTTTAAGGCTAATTAAGTATCTATACTGGCTTCGCGGTATAAGTCTGTGATTTTAGTTATATTTTGTGTAATTTTACTTTCAGGAAGTTAATTAGGTAGACATGAATGAAATAGGAAACCTAAAAATGTAAGTTCAGCTAAATTCTTAAAAAAAAAAAAGTTTGTCTCATTTTTTACTGATTTTGTTTAAGTTGACTATATTGATATAGCAGTATTATTTATAATTCGATTAACCTGTCGACTTGTATAATTTTCTATTTTCAAAGGTTAAACTGATTTAAATAAAAATTCAACATTTCTAAATAAATTATTACATACCAGTTTCTATGAGTTTTCCATCCCTTGTGAACTTATCGTTATTTTAGAAATCGTAATTCAAAATTTTCTTTAACTTGTTTTTTTTTTTCTTTAAAAAATAAAGGAAGTGTAAATTCGATTTCCTTTTTCCATTCAATATACTTTAGAATCACTGTTAATTAAAAAACTAATTAAAAAGATAATTGCAGACTTCGTTCAACAGGTGAAGAATATTTACGTCACAGAGCACAGATTAAATAGTCGATTATTTTATTGAGTGTCAAAACGCGCGCGCTACGGTCGGGCTAGCGAGCCCACAGCCATTCGCGACGAACTGCGAACGAGCACTGATTCGGCATTGGACGATGTTTTCCAAAGGTGAGGATATCGCGCACCCTCGGCCACTTTCGGCTGCCTTCGGGGAACTCATCTCGATTCGATTGTGTTGAAAGAAACATATTTCGAATTAACACCATTTGAATTAAGAAAAAGTTTGAAAGAGCGTTTGGAATTTCGAACCAGCCAGCATGCAGTTTTTGATTGGCGTCTGCTTCTTTGTGAAAATGCTTGAAAGAAAATTCAAACAATACGTATGTGGCTTTTTTAAAATGGTGAAGTCGGTTTCGTAACAATTAGAATAATTATGTTATCATAGTATTTTTAGTTACTTTAAATCTTATTCTTTTCAATTATATACTGTGCAAGTTTACGAGATCTTACTATTGCAGACTTTGTTGACTTTTTGCTGCGTGCATTGATTATATAATTAGGATGAGTTGCAACATTTAACTATAACGATAACCAAACCTTAACCAGCCGTGAAACGGCCGCCTATTGGTGAATTCAACGATTAGACAACTGTTAGCGGCTTTTTTATCGTTATAGTTAAATGGTGCAACTCACCCTTAACTTATTTCGATATAAAGTTCTAAAATCAAAAAAGCTTTCAAAACTTTGAAATCTTGATAAAATAAAGTTCTGAATTAATAATCTACAATAATATTAGTATTATATTCTTAGTAATAAGTTGTCAAGGATCCATAAGTTAAAGAACCTTTGTTGTACTTGTAAACAGAAAAAAAGGTGATGATGGATGCTTCTATTATATACAAATTATTATTATTTCTGTGTACAGTAAGGCCGCAAAAGTCCATAGGAGCGCTAAAGATTACATTGCTACGAACCGAGCGAGCGCGATACTGCCGTGCGTATGTGTGCGCATGTATGAGTATCCACATTCCACAGATAACACACACTAAGGAACTGTCGTCGCACTGAGCTTAAAAACATTATTACTTTTCTGTTCTTACCATAGCAAAATTCGCTCAAATACGTCATGTGCTGGTAGCCGTGTGAACTAAGTGTTGGATTCGCAAATCACGTAACCCGAGTTCAAATCATGGTCGGTCCGTTGCAGTTATTTCTTACTTTGAAATTCCCAATCTATGTTGATATAGTTGTTTTTTTATATTTCTATGAAAAATACTATTGCATTTTTTGCACTAAATAGTTGCAAATTACGAATGTGATCTATTAACCACAAGAAGAATCACATTCGTAATTTGCAATTATTTAGTTGTTACATCTTTTCGATGTTATAAGGTGGAAATAAAAAGACGTGTTTAATAAAAATGTTTATTCTTTATATTTACAAATTAAACATTTATGAGAATTGTGACGTCGAATTGTTACCTAGACAAAAAGTTATCTTGTAACCGTTATCTATGTTACGCCTAAGATTGTTTGTTGGAAGTATACCCACTTAGACCATTCATAATATGAATAACGTAACAATGAACGGATATTCAAATTTTAATAAAATAAAATATAGGTAATTGTTTATATCCAGTTATTTATTGAAAAGTGATATATGATTTGGACTTTGTAAACATTTTATTTTTGTGTAACGTCACAATGAATGTATTGAGGTCATAGCTTAATTGTTCATTTTCTTGACGAAAAGAAGATTGAAACCAAACCTCAATTTCTGTTAAAAGAACTTTAGTTCTCACAAGATAATCGTCAATTAGATGAGAAAAATAAATTGAACTATAGTATTATGTTAAAACAGTGCGGGTAGAAGAATAAAAAACGAAATAGACTCATGATTATTGTCAACAAAATTGATAGCGAGTTCACTGCATTCTTAAGATGAGGCGATGGCACAAGTTAAAAGATATAGCTGTTTTAAACGAAAGTAAACACAATATAATACAGTGTTTGTTAACGAATAATCACAGATATGTTAAAATAAAATGGTAGGCCATTTAGTTTAGTTAACATTAAATATTTAGTGCGAAACGTAATCGTTCTTGTTTGTGCCTCTCTGTCAAGTACGGCTTTTTAGCAGGTTTTCTGTGATGCACGCCTTCAGCGTGAAGTGCACGGCGAACAGTATCCATCGAGGTGTCATATAATTCCGCAAAATGTCTCGTTGGTGCGAAACCATTCGTTTCGTATACGTCCACCATATGTCGTCGCTGCGCCTCGCTAATAAGCTTCGGTCTCCCACTTCTCTTTCGACTAGCAAGGCTACCTTCTTCCTCATATCTTTTTAGCCAAAGATTTACAGTATTTTTCTAAAATAAAAAAATATATATATTAGGCAGCTATACCTACTTCACTTCATTTTCATTATATAAAATGTTAATAATCATAATTATTGAATATAATTTTAAAATAAAACTGCATTTATTAATCCAATAACCAATCCAATAAACCCAACGATTTACGTATTTCTCTTTTAAACCTCATAAAGATACGATGAATGGATTCATAAATGGCATACGTTTTAATTAGAAGATTAATTTGTAATAAAGTTACAATTCATTAATAGCTATTATACTCACATTCAGTCCGGTTTCTTCAGATATTTGTGTTTTATTAAGACCTCAATGATAGTCGCCCTCACTTCAATACTAATATTAGCCTGCATTTTGCGAATATTACAATACTGTCAACCTCACGTCACTAACCAACAACTACAACCAAACGACAGTTCATTTCGGTTAAGTTAAAACTCATGTCTACCTCGCAGAAATCTAATTCTTTATTTAGTTTTTTTGTGATCTACCTTTCTAACTCTAAGAAATGTGTGAACAAGTTAAAGAATAATTTAATATATGTAATGCAAATACATAACTTCCAATCGGGTAAGAACTTACAAAAAGTCAATAATTGCGTGGGATTTGAACTTGCGGCACACTGATTTGCGCTTCAATCTGTGTGCCTATACCACTGGGCCATCTTGACTTATGATAAGTTGATGAAATTGTGAATTTCAATCATTTGTTGGCGAAACTTGAAAATAAAAGGTCGTAAGTCAAACTAAACGTCAAACGAATAAGTTTTAAGAATTCTTATGGACTTTTGCAAGTGATAGTACATTTTAATATAAAAATAGAAATAAAAAAATATTTCTAAATATTTTCCCTCCCCAAGAGAGGAGGCCTGAGTCCCAGCAGTGGGAACATCAAAAAGGCTGATGATGATGAAATATTTCAATAGCAAATAGTAAAAAAAAAAAAACATTTAAAAATATAAAAAAAATGTTTCGCACCAATATTGGAAGGATAATTACTATTTGTGCATGGATGCATCATAAATATGATTATTCCAGTTGTAACATACTCGTATAACTGCTGGACACAGGCTTTCCTTAAGCGTTTTCCCGCAGCCGTCACCAGGTCACTGTCCATCATACAGGTTTTCTAATAGGTACATGGAAAATAAAAATATACATATAAACATATCATTCATACTATTTCAGGCTATAAGCACTAAAGATAAATTAAGGTAACTGATTCGTATGGGTGCCATTTTATGTCTGAGTTATTGCAAAAAAGTGGGTGGAAATGCACTCTGCTGAAAGCAGGCTTTTCAGCTATGAACTGTGTTGTGTAGACTTTGACGCTTTGACATCTTATTTTCAGATTAAAATACATCTACGTGAGTTTGATTTACGTTTGTGAAGAAATGTTCGTGCATTATCGTACGTGGGTGTCTGAATTTAATATTTTTAGTTAAGATATTTTTTTTTTGTTGGAAAATCATCCAGTGATATCCCCCGCTCTTGGGCGGATCGGGAGATAGTGTCAGACTTTTAATGATTAAAAACCCACTCCTGTTCCTTCGTAGCCTTTCGCAACGGGGCCGAACCTTCCTTTCAGAAAAGAATTCTTGTCCCCAGTAGGCTTCAACCCTGCTGGGCCCCTACGGTTTGCTGACAGTATCAAACCCCACTTAAATACCAAAATTGTGACAGCTTTTCAGGCTAAAGTAGAGTTTGAGAAATACTCAAATTTTATAATATCAAAAATTGGGTTTTTACGAAAATGTTTTGTAGGTGGTATAATTATTAACTAATATTTTAAAGATAAACAGGCTTTTTTTAGGTGGACAGGTAGGACAGAAACCCGGAGTGGGTTTTTGTCCTACCTGTCCACCTGTTCATCCACATGTTCTATCTTTGCCTTGCGGTTCAGGATCCCGGGTTTTCCTTTCAGAAACGAACCCATGGCTCCAGTAGGCTTCGACCCTTCTTGGTCCTTACGGTTTGGTTGACATCTCCTTGAGGCGCGTGCTGGTCGGACGGATGGCAAGGTACCCATTGCTCGCAGTCCGCAAGCCCACGGCTTCGGTGAACGTTATGTAGGTATCATAATACTTCACGTCATGGCCTTACAAATAATTGTTCCCTGGTGTAAGTGTCCTGTGTGAGTGAGTTTAATGTGTATTGTTATGCCTATGTGAATACTTGTGAACGTATGCACCGTATTGCCGGTACGATAAAAAAAAAAACGATTTTATGGGTATTTTAAAGTGTAAGTCTATTTAAAATATTACGATATCACTTGACAAATTAAGCCGTATTTCTCAATAGCCATCGAATCTAATGTAGGTCATACAAGGTGCAGTTTTAAAACTGCACAATATTTCAGGAGGATGTAATAAAACTCATAAATAATCATATAAAAAAACGATACCTGGTCAATAATCAGTAATACTTGTTATTTAATTTTTTAATTACACTAAACTAAATCGATTGATCGATGGCCGCGGGGGCGTGGCTAGGGTGTGGCGTGCGGGATGATGATTGGATGATCCATTATTTATGAAACTATCGTTGCGAGTTAGTGTGTGTGAAAACGCCCTTTATTGTTCCGTGTTTGTGTGTGTGAAAAAGAGCGCGGATATAAAAAAAAAAAAATTACCTACTTATTTTATTATTGATTCGGGTCGAGAATCACTAACATAATTACCTCCTGAAATATTTTGCAGCTTCAAAACGACACCTTGTATAAGTAGATCGTACCACGAATATACGAGTAAAGGTCGATAATATCAATTAACAACTATTCGGCATAAATAAAATTTTATTAAAGTTAATTTATATTTGTAAAATAGAATATTAACAAGAGTACCTACAAATGGTTCACACTTGTAATGGTTGATTAAAAATACTTTTCGACATTCAATATTTATACATAAATTATTATGTATTCATTATTATTTTTAACTAAAGTTTGAATTTCATTATTTAAGAGGCGTATAAATTAATTAAAATGTGATTAATTATAATTAAAATACATTTAAAAAAAAGACGTTTCTTTAATAAACACATTTTTTTATAGTTTCCAATAAATTAAAAGTTCACGCTCTTCATCAGAGAATTACAATAAAATAAAAATTGACCACCCCAACTTATCAATGGCTATTGAGAAAATTGATTTCAATCCTATTTATTCTCTAATGGATGTCAGTGAAGCGGTAGCAGCTTTTACAGATATTTTAAGTAAAACCATACAAAATTTCTCTACTTCGAAAATCATCAGAAACTCTAAATCAATCAAGAAACCATGGATGAGTTCTGGTCTTCTAAACTGCATTCGCAAAAGAGACATTTTACATTTAGAAGCAAGTAAAAATAAAGAAAATTGCACTGCTCAACTGCGTTATAAAAACTATAGAAACCTATGCAATAATATAATACAAAATCTTAAAAATGCCCATGACAATAAATCTTTAGACGATGCTAATGGTGACTGTAAAAAGACTTGGATGGCTGTAAAAAGTATATGCAATATAAAAAAGGAAAAGTCCAATAACCAAGATCTCCTGCTCGCTTATCCCGATCCTAAAGAGTCTTTAGATAGGGCGAATAATTTTTTCACAAACGTGGGAGAGGCTCTTGCCTACAAAACTCTTTCCCGTCTTGGCAAAACTGAAACAGAATTGGCCAATTTATCTGGTAGTTTGTATAGTAACCCAACCCCACACAACTCCTTCTTTGTTAATCCAACGGATGAAAATGAGGTTAATCGGATTATCTCCAACCTAAAGGACACCGCAGCACCTGGCTGGGATGGTATAACAAACAACATTCTCAAATTTAATAAATGTCACCTTGTTCCTCCAATTGTTTTTCTGTGCAATCTTAGCATTTCGTCGGGCGATGTACCGATGGTAATGAAAATGGCTAATGTTTGCCCGATTTTTAAATCTGGAGACAAAACCCAGATATCTAACTATCGCCCCATTTCTCTTCTCACGTCTTTGACAAAAATCCTTGAAAAGATCATGAACGCTAGACTCTTACACTACCTGGAGAAGAACGGTATTCTATCTGATAATCAATTTGGCTTTCGCAAAAACAGGTCAACGGAGGATGCAGTAACTAGTCTTGTTGATTTTGTAGTAACTAAATTAGATGATGGGCACAAATGCACTGGTGTTTTCCTTGACCTTGCGAAAGCCTTTGATACCGTCTCTAGGAGTATCCTTCTTCAAAAGCTCGAAGGCATAGGAATTCGTGGTAAAGCGCTCCAGTGGTTCCAATCCTACCTTGCAAACCGTACACAAAGGATCAGATTAGGTAATGATTTTAGTTCTTACGCAGGCCTAAACTATGGTGTACCCCAGGGCAGCGTTCTTGGGCCCACACTTTTTATCATCTACATAAATAGCCTCTGCTCACTACAACTCAGTAATGCAAAGATATTCGCCTATGCCGATGATACTGCCATAGTGTTTTACGACAGAACATGGGAGTCTGTCTATAGTCTGGTAGAGGAAGGTATGAACCAGATCGTGCGATGGTTGGACACAAACCTTCTGACACTGAATGTGGACAAAACTAAAGTTGTCAACTTTAGTGTCAGTACTAGAAATCTCTGCCCACCTCATCTGACTGCTAAATTGCATACTTGTAGTGGTGACACTGTTTCTGATTGCCCATGCCCTAGTTTGGAACAAGTAGCTTATATAAAGTATCTTGGTGTCATTATAGACAAACACCTCTCATGGACAAAACAAATAGATCACGTGAACGGACGTGTAAGAAAGCTGTTACATATTTTTAAAAAACTAGGTCGGGTCGCCAATGAAGCAACTCTTAAGATGGTGTACTGTGCTTTGTGCGAATCCATCTTAAACTACTGCATAACCGCATGGGGAGTTGCCCATAAGACACATTTGCTAAAAGCAGAACGGTCGCAACGATCCATCCTTAAGGTAGCCTATAAGAAACCATTGCGCTTCCCCACGGATGCTTTATATCGTGAGACAGGCACCCTGCGTGTGCGACAATTATATATTATGGCTACTGCACTAAAGTTCCACATTAAAGCTAACGTCACAGTACAATCCAGCATGCACTCTCGCAGGAAACCCAGATGGAAAGAACGTAAATGCAGACTAAACTTTGGCAAAAGATGTTTCAATTATATGGGCCCATTTATATACCGCAAGCTGAATAATGTGCTGAATATTTTACCAATGACAAGATACACTTGCAAAACTAAAATCAAAACTTACCTTTTAGGTTTAGATTATGAAGGCACGGAAAAAATACTTAAAAATTCATAGTACGTACGAATAATAATTTATATAAGCTACATGAAACAACTAAACACTATACACACAAACACATACATACAAGTACACACTCACACTTATCCATCCACTTACTCACTTTCCCATACTCATTCATATACACTACTTATTCTCACTCACACACACATAACCACGCCATGTGATAATTAATTCTTTTATTTTTATTTTATTGCTGTTTTTTTTTGTTTTAAAAGTAGTTTTTGTGTTATTATTTTATTTTTGTTTTTTTTTATAAGACGGAAGAGACTGGTCTCCACGACACAGGGAATCCTAGTGTGGAGGCCAGAGATCTGTTAATCTCTGTATTTACCTTTTTGGAGCAATAAAAAAAAAAAAATATTTGTATTTTATTTGTAAAATAAAATACAGAATGTTGTATTTAATAAACTCATTACACTATATTATTTTGTATTGAATAGCTCAATCATTGACCTCAACTGTACGTGCATCTGCTGTATATAATTTTATGACTAGCATGGTATGGAATACCACCGCTGATTGATATATCCTAACTAATATTATAAATGTGAAAGTGTGGATGTTTGGATGTTTGTTACTTAATTACGCAAAAACGGCTGAACGGATTTGGATGAAATTTGGCATGCATATAGCCTTTGACATGGTAAAGAACATAGGCTACCTTTTATCCCGATTCCTTAAGTACCTAATGCCGCGCGGGCGAAGCAGCGGGCAAAAGCTAGTTTACTATATTTTTTTCCTGAGGAAGTCACCTATTTTTCAGATTTTTTTTTATATTATGTAAGCTATAGTGTGGCCAACGATGGAGCACGGTTGCCTAGAAGTCACCTATTAATAAACGTTGTATCTATCAGCAAAGGTTGTAGCTATCAGGAAACAGACTCCGGCATGGAGTTCCATTACTTAGCTGTAGGCACAATAAATGTGTTCCCAAAACACTTTGTACGTGGTTTAAATAATATTATCATTATCATTTCACCTGAAAGACGTCTACTGTTGGACATAGAAAGAAAGAAAGAAAGAAAGAAAGAAAACTATTTTATTTGACATATATAGTAGTAGTATATATAGTTGGACAATGATTGGTCTGTGTGTAAATAATATATCCCAAAGAAAAACTGTAGTCAGCCCCATAACTCAAGTCGGTTTCAACTTTAAAAGGCTCTCCATGCGCCTCTTAATTCACACACGACAATTTTGAAAGACCTGTTACGAGGCGATGTGTTCGCGAAGAGCGCGGAACTTGAGCCATTTATTATTATCACGTCATGACTATTGCGGAAGTGCGCTAATATTTCAGAACAACGATGTAACAATTCTACGTCTAGGTGTCACGCCTCATTTCATATTCTATCGGAAAATGAATCGGCCTACAACCCGTTTGGAATAAGAGAACCGTTGCTAAATAATTAAATTAGTAATTTGTCATTGAAATGTATTACGTGTGTATTTCCTAAATTCCCTTCCGGATTAACAACAGTGTCTTCTTCTATTGGCGAATCGGTGAAGTGGTTATTTTTGTGCTTAGTAAAGCGAGAATTAAACTAGGCCGACGTAGACCACGCCTGTAGCGGAGCGTTGTGTGGCGTCGCGTGACGTGGATCTTTTTTTTTTTAATTTATATGAACTAGTGCTTGACTGCGATTCCACCTGGGCCTCAAGTCTGCTATTACAATAGTGTCAGAATGGACTATCATTGATGTCATAATTGTCGATTTTGACAAGTTTGGTAATCTACTAATATAATGGCGTCATTATGACTTTCCAATGGTCAACCACTGACACTCCATTGAAAGACGTGACATAGAATGGTAATCTCGTACATATTGACAAATGAATATTTTAAGTTTGCGGTAATCTGCTAAAACTTTGACAGTTTATTTGATCATTGTTTTACCATTAGAACGTTATTGTGCAGTTATTGGTTTTAATATGCTCGAAATTATCATTCTACCACAATTCTATTACAAGACCATTGACCGATCAATGATCGATCATTGTGAATTAGCAGATTACAAACTTTTAGCAAAATGACAATTGGATCGTGTTGGAATGACGAATTTATAAAAATAGCAGACTTGGGGCCCAGATGGTGAGCAGACCACCAACGACCCCCAACAAAGATTGCGTAATCGTTGTTGGTGGTCGTTAGTGGTCTAGTTCTAATGTAGCTCTGCAAGTCTGGGTACCAAATAAAATGTAAAGAGACCGTCGCGTCCAGATCGGCGTACGTGGCCCAGGTGTGCGCAATGTAGTTCTATCTTAATGTATAGCCGCTAAATTGTAAATTGAAATGTTCGGTTATTACTGTGATGCGGGTCACAATATTGTTTGATACCAATTTCAATACAAGCGGCTACGTCGCCGTGTAATTAAATTTGTTTGTTTGCGCGTACGCGCCGTGCGGCCGGCTTACGGCGGGTTTGTGATTTTTGCACACCCCCTGTATACAGAAAATATTACAGGACGAAGTTTGATGAAATTTTAATCAAAATATGTTCAAGCTCGCTTGGCAACATCGAAAAAACCTTTTTGACTTATGTATATTTTGGGATTGCCTGTTTAATTTTATGTAAACACGTTCGTTAGAGAAAATACGACTAACCAAATTAAACATAATATTATTTTCTTCGTTTGCTTTTTGTTGGATTTTATTTTTCACATACCTGTGGCGTTTTGTTTAGTTTAGCAATGTGCGCGTGATGTAAGAGTAAAAGGGTGTGTAAATATTCAATTCCAGTATTTAATCACTTTAATCCTATTTAATCCTTTCCTTTTGAAGTGTAGTTTGCATAAGAACCTTCGTAAAATCGTGTATAGGTCTGTTAAACATCAAATTCTGAATTGGACGTGACAAATATCTACATATAAAAGAGAGAAACTGATTGACTGAAATTTTGCTCAGAGTTTCCATACATAGTCGAGCACTGAGAGAGAATTTTCCAAAATGTACTATGGGGATGAAACCGGGGCCCAAAGTTTGTATGATGAAATCTACTTTCGTGCAAGCGAAGCCACTGGCAAAAGCTAGTTTTGTAATACAGCGTTTGGCTGTTGCGCTGTACAACGTGGGTTTAATTTCCATACGAAACTAATATTTGTATCAAAGTCGAAGCATTTATTTCAAATAGACCATTTGCAGGCACTTTTGAATAGTCAAATGTCGGTCAGTCCAAGAAAAGTGAAGCTAAATTGCACGTTCCAAAGCGTAGGTCTCTATGGAGAAGAACGTGAAAGAAACTCCATGGACACTCTTTTAAATCATATTATGTGTATGAAGTACAAATACTTATTCCGAATCTGGGACTTTTGTGCATATAAGTTTTCATGTTATTTAATGCACTCAGATATAGGAGTAACTCTGTTTTCTTTTAGGTAGGAAAATCATCCAATGACATTCCCCGTTCTTGGGCGGAGCGGGAGATAGTGTCAGACTTTTACTGACTAAAATCCCACTCCTCTTCCTTCGTTGCCTTTCGAAATGGAACATCTTCCTTTCAGAAGCAGATCCTTGGCCTTAGTAGGCTTCGACACTGCTAGGCCCCTACGATTTTCTGACAACTCCTTGAGGCGCGCGGGGAACAATACGCGAAGTCGACAGTTTGTTGACAACTGGGATTAAGTTTTTAAAGAATATTAACAAAAAATAAAATGAGACCAAGTATAGAAATTCGCAACATGACTCTGGTAATTAGGAGGACCTATCTAATAAAAAAAAAAAACATATTAAAGCGTTTCTCTTGTAGACTATTACATATGTTGACAACGATGATACCAAAACCTAATCACACTTTCTGATCTCCTAAATTTCAAAGTTTAATAATCCTTTCAACTGCTTTCGTATAAAGCTGAAATGTTTAGTAATTTATGATAGGGCTAATGAATTATCTAGGACATATAATAAAAGGCGAAATATCAGCTTTGCGTCGCCGTTTAGCGATAAGGCACGAACCTCAGCGAGGCAGTAGAGCCAACCTTCAAACATTGTATAATAACGTAGTCTGCCCGAACTAGATGTAGAGGACATTTAGGTAAACAAATTAGAAGCTATTTTGAATTAAATGTTGTTGTACAAAGTAGGTAGGGTCGGCAGGTACAAGGTACGTCTGATAAGATTGATGGTTAATTTTGAGTAGGTTGGTAAATCATATGCCGTTGAGTTTTCTGCGATTTTTTATAAATAGGTATTATATTTATTTCGTTTGTTGATTTTTCCATAAAAAGTACATGTATTCGTTACTTGTGCAGACCACACAGATGATCCGGTGGAGTATACAGCAGAGGTGTGCCCCCTTTGGCAGAGCACCGATGTGTCCTCGTGGAGGCAATCGGTGACGACGACCTCTCGCGCTGGGCCCTGGTTCAGGCCATAGTCCGGAGCGAGAGCGAATCGGATGCGGTCGCCTCCTTCTGCCAAGTAGTAATGCTAGCGAAAGAGACAAACGCAAAAGTAAGGGAACGTATATTCTGATGCCCCAGCCGCAGCGACAAGAGACGCTCCAGGCGTCGGGAGTCGCAGAGTGATCCCCGGCCATCGTAGGCGCAGGCTTGCGAACGACAAGCAATAGGTAGCTCGCCATTCCTCCGTCCGATAAGGACCGAGTGCAAATCGTCAATGGAGCGTAGTTTTTCACGTACGCTTCAAAGAGATGACCACTTACATATTTTAAAATATTTCATAAAACTTAAAGAAAAGACAGTATCCCACCGGTATCGCGAACAGAGCTACGGTCAGAGAGCTCTAAAGAAAGGAACCTCCGAACTATATAAGCCATCTTCACCATCAAAGATTGCATCACTACTTACCATCAGGTGGGATCGCAGTAAAGCACTAGTTTATATCAATTAAAAAAAAAAGTTTTCTAACTGAAGCTCTTGACCCAACCGCATAACGAGAGCCTCATGAGGTGTTTAGCGAGGCTCATGGCTGTTAAGCTATTGGACGACTCTAAAAGTACTAATCCGATTGCTGAAATTATTTCACCGATAGAAAGCTGCTTTATTCTTGAGTGACGTAGGCTATATTTTATGTACAAGGGTGAAGCCGTGGAAATTTATAAAACCTATAGGTCTGTAGATGTCTTTAGAAAAGAATTAAATCCATTAGATAAATGAGAGTAACCTCTAGAAAAACGATTGTTACATTACGTTTTTGAACTTAGGAAATGAAAGTAAAGTCAACTTGTGAATCTAGATTGATAGGTACTTTTATCGATTCAGCGAGGATTCTCAAACAAATGACTCGTCGTAAATGTCAGCTTCCTAAACACAAGCACAGTTCAAATCTTGGGGTACTTCATCGAACCCAAAACATTAACAAAAGCGTTCTCCAAATCAAAATCACAAAACTGAATAACCAATTTTAACAACCATACAACAAGAACATCCAATTAAAACCCCGCAATACCTTTCTATCCCCTTTTCGACCACTTCAATCCGCCTTGAGTTCCTCGAATAGATGAACCGAATTATAGTTAACGACTATAATGAACATTGGCCAAGTTAAGCCGTGTCTACGCATGTGTGTTACTCCCAGCGTGGCAGCGGTGTTGCCAAAGTGAGAAATGGTCCCCCTACGCCACACTGACAGGGCCCCCGATTTTTCTCGAGGGATAGGCTCGCGTATATCTTGGGAGTGAGATAACGTCGGGGGATGCTGAGACAGCTGTTTGGTATACAGATATCAGTGGTATGCACGTACTCGTAATTACGTTGTCTATTATATTGGGAAGAGCTGTAAATTAATACTTGTAAACTGTCTACAAATTATGATCCCAGCTCATAACTTATTAAAAGGATATATGGGTACAGTTTAATTAATATAACTAGCTGTGGCCGCGACTTTGTTCGCGTTTACTACAGGATTTTAAATTATTTTTTTTATAAAATAAAAGTAGCCTAAGTTACTCCCTATTACATCAGTTACCTGCCAAAAAGAGTCCCGTCAAAATCGGTCCAGCTATTTCAGAGATTAGCCGGAACAAACAGACAGACAGACAGACAGACAAACTGACAAAAATTGTAAAAAATGTTATTTTGGTGTATGTACCGTATATATATTCATATGCATGTAGTAAAAAGCGGTTATTTTAATATTACAAACAGACACTCCAATTTTATTTATATGTATAGATAACATTCATGAATTATTGACTTAAAAAATATACAGGGTTATTTGGAAAACACTAACAACCTTTCAGGACTGTGTTACTATACTAACATCATAAACAACAACTTTTGTTGTATGACTTTTAAAAATGTATCACATGTTCATCAGTGTCATACAAAAATAAAATTATTTTGCCTGTGTATTTAAGAATTATTTTGCTTTTTTTTTTAAAGAAACTCGATACTTTTTGGGCCCAATCCTTATCAGTCACATCAAATTACGAATATCGAAACTATTTACAGTAAATCATACCTAAATAAAATTGGTCAAAAGGTGAAGAAATCATAATCTGTATTTGTATGGGCTGTAAGCGTGAAAACCATGATTTTGAAAAAAATCGTTGGCTTACACTAGGAATTACTCTTGTATCACGTTCATAAGCATGTAAACACATACATAGGACACCCATGCTCGGAAAAACTACCGTTTTATAGGCCATACAAATATATTATTTGCATGTGCTGTATCTATGTGTAAAAAGCATAATATTTGCACCTGTTGAATGCGTAAAAAAATGCAAAAAAACTAGACATATAAACGTGCTGCATGCGTGAAATTATGATATTTATATGTGCTGTACCTATACGTGAACAGCATGATATTTGTACGGGCTGTATGCGTGAAAAGCACGATATTTGTACGTGATGTATGTGTGAAAAGCATGATTGTCGTACGAGCTGTATCCGTGAAAGCATTATATTCAGTACGTGCTGTATGCGTGAAAAGCATGATATTTCTGAGCCTACAGCACAGAAATTTTAAAAGTCATGCCTTTTTACAGTGGGTGTTTGAATTATTCAGTGTCTTCGCACAAAAGATGAGACAAACAAAGCATCAATTTATTTAGTTTGCTCACTGCGTGATAACTAGAATAATAAAAAGTCTTGCTTTATTCAATTTTTTTAAAAGACGTCGTAAACTTCTTTTATTTTAGTTGACTGATGTTCACTTTATTGGCTTAGACGACAAAGTATGAAATATAAAATATAAAATTCAACTTGACAAATAATATCTCAGATGGTTTAGATTTACTGTTTTGAATTTATTCTTTGAATTTTAAGATTGTAGACACGATATTTACTGAGTCTAGATAAGTTTTTTTTTTTTCTAAAATTACATTACATTATAATAAAATTGTTCTGTCGCGCGAGATTAACAGAGCTAATTTATTGAAAAGTTTACAAAAAACAAAAAAACAAAATAAAAACTGCTAGAAACGTTTTTATAAAAATATTAAAAAATCTGAACAATAATCTTTAGGGGTTTTGAAGTATAAATATATTGCTCACTTTCCAACAGTCAATTGATTTCATTTTTCGTTTTATAGCGTTGTCTCACACTAGGAATAGGTAACTCCTATATCGTTGGTGCATTCACAAACATGTAAAATCGCATACGAAAGACACCCAGACCCGGATCACCTATCTGTACACCATAAAAATATTTTTTGCGCGCGAGAAATGAACCCACGCCATACAGCGGAGCAGCCAATTGATCAACCACTGCGCCAACCGAGATCCAAATTGAAAATATGTTCTGTACATAAAGATGCACGAAATTCTTGCTTCATTTTTATTAAAAGTATGTTTATTCGTAATTCACACACTTGACCATTCCACGCGCCACCGAAGGGAATTCAATGCATTTCTGCTATTTTTGCAAGTCTGGACATTGATCGAATATTAAACACTGTGGTCCAAAAGAGGCGTCCGCACGAATTAATTGCCGAACGAATTATCTTTTGAATCAAATGTTAGATTAACTTTTTGTACACGTGACAGTCTGTTATCGGCTTTTTTTGGTTGGATTCCAGTTCAAAAACTTGGCGAGCCTTATCAAGTAATGGACATCTGTAAGTTAATTATCTTTGGTCGAAACTTGCTAATTCGAAAACGCATTAAAGCGTAATTTTCAATGTATTACGTGAATTGTTCGCTCGAAAAGCTATATTCGCGTGAAAGTTGGTAAGACATCAATTTACCAAGTTCTACGTGAATGGTCTCTTTTTGTTTTAGTATTGGGTTTTGATTTAAGAATCACGTGTGAGAGCTATTACTGTTCATAAATAACATAAGAGCTAAACTTTTTGTTTGTGCGTTGAGCCGTTTTACAAAAAAAAAAAAATGCTACCGATATTATTACGTTATATTTTTTGAAAAAGGTTCTTGTTTTTGAATTTTTTGTTGTAGTGTACCTGACCTAAAATAGTTTGCACGTTTTATAATATTGTGTTTATATCTGTAGAATATAACAAGTATGCCATCAAAAACCCATACAACATACAATCAAGCGAACTCTTTAAATATGCAAATATTAAAAATTTCGCTTGATTTCTTCAGGATGACTAACGTAATATATAACCCTTTAAAAAAAAATTGAATTTAGTAATTGGGAAACAGAAGTACAAAACAATATTCTGACGAATTGAGAACCTCCTCGTGTTTCTTGAGTTGGTTAAAAAGAAAACAGAATTGAGTTTTTCACTTTGTACTGTAGTTAAATCTACAGTACAAAGTCAGTGCAAAACTCGCCATTGTTCTCTGAAATAAAAAATTAAGTAAACCAATCCTTATAACGCGGCAAGTTGGAACAAAGCGGGCCCATAAAATGTGCACCGAAGCCCTCGTTTACAACAAACATTCTTGAATTTAAATTGGTCACTAGGCTGAAGCTCTCAACCTATTTTTCCACGGTTCTGAACGATTTATTTAGGGATTAAACTTCACCAAATTCAATCAAACAAACAGCGCAGTCAACTATTTTTTGCTGAGGAAAAATAAGCCAAATTTCTTCACAGACTACTGATATATTGTTTTCAATCCAGTTGTTTTTTATTTTTTATCAATCCAGTTGTTTTTTAGTTTATTCAATGCAAACTTATTTAAGTGTCACTGCCACATGGCAGTGAGCAGCCCCCCTAGCCAAGTTACAACCGTTTCGCTTGCGCCGAACGCTTCGAGTTGGCCGCGTCGCCGAATCTTCTGTTCTGACCACGTGACTGAGCGTTGATATGACGTCATTCCCGTAGATTTGAAGCTTACTACTAGCGTTAACTCTTTGAATGTCGTAATTAGAGACACAATAGAAAGACAATTACCTTATGTCGGACTGTGTAACTTAAGACATTCGAAAGGTTAACTATTGCAGATTAGCAACTTGGCTAGGGGTGCAGGTTACATATCTCGTTGAACAGATAGTCGGTAGGGCCGAAGGATTGTGGAGGGAC
The DNA here is from genome assembly GCA_910589285.2 of Mythimna ferrago. Taxonomy (NCBI): domain Eukaryota; kingdom Metazoa; phylum Arthropoda; class Insecta; order Lepidoptera; family Noctuidae; genus Mythimna; species Mythimna ferrago. Next base: position 14,646,134 of record OU342692.1, on the reverse strand, counting down.
GACTACGTACTGGAAAACGCAGCGTTGTAAGGTCTCCCACAAGGTGGATTGATGACCTGGTGTGGGTTGCTGGGGTCCAAAGGATGCGAGGCGCACAGGACCGACTTGGGAGAGACCTGATGACGTATTTCTGTTAAAATGATGATGATGATGAAACTAAAATACAAAAACAAATTCTTCCTCTGTATTTTAGTATAGTTTTTTTTCTTCAATAATATTTTTTATATTAATAATGATTTAATTTCTTTGTAAATTAGAAAATTGAATAGGTATTTCATACAATAGCAATATAATTCACGATTTATTTTTGACAAGTAACAGTAAATATTTTAGATATTCTACCAACGGATTGCAATCTCAAATATTATTTCTTAGAATTGAAAATGATTAGGTAATTACGACACAATTTGGGGAGGCATTTATGAAATCTTGTCATACAATTTATTATTGTTAACAAATATCAGTCCTTCGGATTTAACCCTTAATAACCGAGGTTTTATCGCGACGACGATTTTAAAGCTGAGCACAAATATTTGTAAAAACATATTTTGTGAGAACGATAAATTATTATCGTGTGCCGTGTCAAGCGAAGTCAGCGAAGATGCTTAGCAAAGTTTAACTTACACTGCCAATTTGTTATGTAGCCAATTAGTGAAAGTTTCTCGGTTCTTGCTCCAAATAGACTAAATTTATTTACCGTACAGGAAATGGGAGGGACTTCTCGTTTTGAATTTTTAATTCTGTCTAGCGATAATTAAAGAACAAGGCAGGTGAAGATGAGACGATCGAAATTGCTAAGGAGTTTGTCCCTCAGTTTGGAGGCAATTTGATCAGGGATCAGGAAGTTTACGTAAAATGAGTTGTCTATGGCGAACATTGTTCCTGTCTTCAACTAATCAACGGAGCTCGCTACAAATTAGAGTTTTGGAAAGGTTGGTTTTTGAGTCGACTTATGGCGTCCTTTTCTAATAATTGAAATTCGACATTGAAAACAACATTTTCTAATTACAAAACACCTATACAAAATCATACTAAGTGCAGTGATATTCGTCAGAAACATCCATCTTCCTTAACGGAGTGTCACAGTGCAGGCGCGGCCGAGTCGTGCCGTATCGCTGCCCCATCTGACCCGGTTCGAGTGCCTACCACATCCAGACTGGACGAGTGACTAAGGGCCCGCCACGATTGTGCGGAATCAACTACAATGGGGCGTGTTAACGGCTGTTCTGATGTGCCAATATGTGCTGGCAGACGCCGATGTCTATAAGAAATCTGTACCCGCAGTTATTGTAGGGTTAAGTGTGCGGCGGGCGGATCATACAGCGCTCATTGATAAATATTTATTTAGATTTTCTGTATTTCGGATTCGATTTTATTATGTCGGATTGTCGGTATGTAAATTACGAAATAACAAGCGAACCTTCGTCGAAGGTTTAGACCAAAATATGTTCAGTACAGTCCCATAAATTGGGCGCATGTCCCAGCATTAATACAAACCGGTTGACTTTCCAACAAATGCTTCAGATTTGTCGAAATAACTCCACAACTTTAGATAAAGGGATGTAGTTGTTGCTATCAGGCCTGTGAGCTCGTAATTTAATTAGAATTTCTGAAATGGAATCTCACGAATGACTTTTGTTTCTGATGTATTTACTCGTTATGTAAGCAAGCAACAAAATGTTTGAATTTGGCTGCTTTGTGGGAAGTTCTAGAACAATTTATTGAACGGTTTGCTCCCTTTGCTCCACATATGCGCTGACCCTGTACTTTATTATTTGTTCGACTATTGAGGGGAATTAAATAAACGTCAGCGAAATGCTTCAACTTTTAATTACTTCTCCGTCTACGTCGGTTCGGTTTGCTGGGGCTTAATTTTAAAATTTTTGATTAAATCTCGTACCTACCCGTTTTAAATTTCGTTTATGTCACTTCGGGCACCGGACGACTTTAAATGTGGATGTCACATCGACTTCAAACAAAGTTGTCTGTAATTTGTTCGTAATTTAATTAATTAATAATGGTTTGAGGGTATGTTACTATGTTGTTATTTGTATGTTCTTAGATTCTTTTGGTTTTTGGAACTCACTTGAACTACCAACTATATTACATTCTTTTATAGACGACTGCGGGAATATTCAAAATGCCACGAGTCTAGGACGCAAAGGGCAGAATCAACAAATGTGTGCTTCAGGTATTAGAATCCTGATATGACCTCTCGCTCTTTCCAAGCCAGATAAGCTATTTATTGAGTTTCTCTCTCAAAAAAAAAACTGGGCAAGTACAAGTCGGACTCGCGCACTGAGGGTTCCGTGCAAACTACAATTCCCGAATGGAATTTCGAAGATTTTTCCTTATTGCAAATTTTTTTATGTAACAACAAATTTACTGTTTTCAGTTTTTTTCCTACATTTGTGCTACAAGACCTTGCTTTGTGTCAAATTTCAGGATTCTGGGTCAACGGAAAGTACCCCGTGAAGTTCGATCTTTGAGAGTATCAAAATATACGTTTTTTTGCGACATAAACGGCCGTATCTTTTTTATTCGTAAACTTAGAAGTTTGATTTTTGTATAGCTTGAAGAGACCCCAAACCTGAGTATACGGTTTTAATTTCAACTCGATACCTCGAGATAAAGGGTCTTGACAGACAGACGGACAGCAAAGTGATCCTATAAGGGTTCCGTTTTTTCCTTTTGAGGTACGGAACCCTAAAAAGCGTGCCACAAACGTGATTAATTTATTATAGACTAGATTTTTCCTGCGGCCTGTGTCCATAACATAGCTTATGTTGCTTAAGAATAAAGCAGCTTTCTATTGGTGAAAAGTTTTTTAGCAATCGGACCACGACTTCCAGAGATTGTTTCCTACAAATGAAAACAAAAAAAAAGCAAACTGTAGTTCTTTATAATAATAAAAAAAATTGTGTGGATTTTGTATTATTATAGAACTTTTGAATTTAAAGCCAACCAACGCAAACTTTTTGAATCAAACCAAGGTCTACATGTAACTAAACCAGTATATTTATAGACCATATGTGATGTCTATAAAATTACTAAACCAACAAAATATCTGAAACATGCTACTCACAATTATGAAGATCGTATTTTGTTGGTACTAACTTGCTCCTCAGACGATCACGTAAAGCGAAGTCGTAAAAATAGTGAATAGTCCAGGAGTCTGCGCGTGCTTCAGTGAATTCATACTTTACGTGATTCTGAGCTAAGAGCACACTGCTGAAGAAAAATTACTCGCTGCGGCCAGTACACACTGGCGAGCATTTGTATCGTGGATACAAGCTAGGCATGCAACTTCACTTGTAACATGTGGTGGAGCGTCATTTGTACGGTAGTCTTGCCTGGAAAAATTGTTTTGTTGAGATTTTCTTAAGAGTTTTTCTTGCTCATTAGCGTGTGCAAACTGGACTCGGAAAAAAAACATGTAGTGTAGATTATTTTATAAGAAACTAGCACAGATTATAATTACATTATATTAATATTACCCTATTTATTGTAAAAGCGGATTAATGTGTAAATGTTTGTTACTCCTTGACGCTCAAACGGATTTGTATGAACCTTGGCACAAGCTAAAATATGCTCAGCGATGGACGAATGAAAAAATAAACCGGCCAAGTGCGAGTCGGACTCGCCCATGAAGGATTCCGTAGCAGCAAGTAACACAATATAAAAGTTCTTGTACTTTTGTAGATTTATGACGTATTAAAAAAAAACTACTGATTAGATCTCGTTCAAACCAATTTTCGTTGGCGGTTTGCATGGTAATGTATATCATTTATTTTTTTTAATTTTATCATTCTCTTATTTTTGAAGTTACAGGGGGGGGGACACATATTTTACCACTTTGGACGTGTCTCTCGCGCAAACTATTCAGTTTAGAAAAAAAAAATATTAGAAACCTCAATATTACTTTTGAAGACCTATCCATAGATAACCCACACGTAAGGGTTTGATGAAAAAAAATATTTTAGTTTCAGTTCTATGTATGGGACCCCCAAAATTTATTGTTTTTTTATATCTTTGTGTAAAAATCTTAATGCGGTTTACAGAATATATCTACTTACTAAGTTTCATCAGTATAGCTCATATAGTTTCGGAAAAAAGTGGCTGTGACATACGGACGGACAGACAGACAGACAGAGAGACATGACGAATCTATAAGGATTACGTTTTTTTGCCATTTGGCTACGGAACCCTAAAAATCCACCACTGGGGGGTCCAGAATCATGTACTGGTTCCGTGGTATTCATTTGTCACCCTGGCCCTGATACTGTAGCATTATTATTTGTTGAAAAGTTCCAAATGTATGAAATTCACAATTGATACCGAAGTCGTTGTCTTCACTTCAACAGGTACCTACTAAAATCATAAAGAGAAAAGAGTTTGAAAGAACTGCTGAACCGTATTCAAAAATTATTTCACCAATTTAAGGCTACTTTATCACTGACATACGGATGCGAGCAAAGCCGCTAGCAGAATGTAGTTGTTAATATAAATATGTTACTTCTCTGGGTATGTAGAGCCAAAAGTAGGTAAAGGGGCCCGTTATAGAACGTGCCCCTTTATTCTGTGATCACCATCAAAGGTGGTGACGGTGATCCTGATCACAGAGATGGTTTCAGAGAGGCAAAAATCCCGCACTCCCCGAACTTATCCCCATGTTAGGGCGCCCATGCTTCCCCGGAAAACAAAAAAACAAGCCAAAGGTATTTTTTTAAGCTATGACTATTATTTAGACCTCAGCTATCATAACTTTATTAGTGATTTGTTATTGTAAACATTTCATTTATTCGTAGATTTATTTTTGTTTTCATATCATTATAATTATTTCTATACCATTATTATTACTTTTTGATGATGATCATGATGATAAACATTATTTCAGCCAAAAGACGTCCACTGTTGGACATAGGCCTCCCAAGTGTCGCCAAAACGACTGGTCATGCGCGTCTTGCACCCCTCATGAAACACTGTAATCAATCGTTTAAAAAAAAGTTTCTTACCAGTTCTTCTCCATAGTAAGCGACCAAAAGGAACCTAGCTCTAGCTTCTGCGAATTTATAAAGTGGCCGTATGAAATAAAAAATATTTTGATTAGATTTTCAGATTTCTAACGAAGACCTGTGACCTACATATTTAACGAATACCTACATCCAGTGCTTGCCTTGTGCAAATACAAACACGTAAGTCTACAATGCCTAAAACATTGCTCAAAGTGCTGTCCATTCCTTGAAGCGACCGCAACACAAGTGAGGCCATTCACACTGAACTGAGACACAATCGTGGCTTTTGTATGTGTATGTGTCCAATGCCTATTCTGTGTGTACAGTGTATCCACCCCTTTATATCATCTCAGGACAATGCACAATTACATTGTCTGAAGTTAACTAAATTAAAAAAGCAGGGGTTTTTGTGCATGTTGTAGTATCATAATTTGTCCTTGTTGGGTAATGTTCCTGCAGTTTTTAGTTTTGTAAGTAAGTTTGCCTAGTCATAAAATTTCCACTGCTAGGACTCCTCCTTGGGGGCAGCCTATGTCCAACAGTGGCTGTCTTTCCACTGAAATGACGATGATGATGATGATGATGGGACTCCTGAGTCCTGCCTTCACATAGCATAAGCAGAATCAGTCTTATAATGTTCCCACTGCTGAGACTCAAGCCTCCTCTCCAGGGACAGGAATGTGCCGTAATCCATCACACGATTCCAGTGTTGGTAGGTGGATGTGTGTCTAATTTTTGATTCTAGGACATGTCGGTTTCTTTACCTGTTTATGAGTAGAGGTGATGAAATAAATTGTACAACCTACCTGGCTGGGTTGGAACCCATGACCGGCAACTCGTAAGCCGGGGCAGTTACCAACGGACCAACACTGCACTAAGAGTGGGCCGTAATTCAGGACGCGTGTCCAGGGCTGGTTGATGTCACATGTCTTCGAATTTTTTTGCTTTAGGACATTCCGATTTCATTACGAATATTTTTTTTCACCGTTTTGAGAACAGTATTGATGAAATCATCATCATAATTTCAGCCGATAGACGTCAACTGTTGGACATAGGCCTTCCCCAAGTGTCGCCACTATGAACTGCCCTGTGCATCTCGGTCATCCATCGGATTCCCACAACCTTTACCAGGTCATCGGTCCACCTTGTAGAGGCCCCTCACCAACGTTGATGAAATAAATTACACAAATCGTGCTTGTTTGGGTTTAAACTTACGACCTTACGCTTATAAAGCAGAGTCGTTACTAGTTGGCCACAATTGTTCCACATTGTTATAATATTGCAAGGTAATTGATACTAGTTTATCAAATTAATCTATACAATATTTGTATTGCATCGTATTAGGAATAAAATTAGTCTATTTTCATTCATATGTTACTGTAAAAGCTCGAACTACGGTAAATAAGATTTTCCAGTAAAACCTAAGATTTACCAATTATTAATGGTAAATGTCCATAAAAGTTTGCAATTCGAACTTTTACCACCGTTCACTTGGTAAATTTTAGGATTTACATTAAAGGCACGGTAAATGTTGAAAAAATCATGTCATAACATGTTAAGCACATCAAATCGTACTCGTGGGCAGTCAGCTGCCCCCGCTACCTGCACACCGTCTCTTTAGTTTGTTAAAACGCAAATAATAAGAAGAATAATGATTCAATTAGACTAGCTAATATAAGCGTTAAGTTTTTTTGTTTGTTAAATACCAAATAATAAGAAAAATACAGATTCAGTAAGATTAGTCAAGGTAAGCCTCATGTTTGTGAGAAGATAATTTTACTTGTGTTATTTTTTAATGATTAGGAAGAATTTCAATTTAAAAAAAAATACTTGTTCCTAATTTTATAGATACTACTCCTTAATGAAAATAATTTAAATAGGTTAGGATTATACCTAACTTTTTGACTAATACTTACTTGAAATAAATGACGAAAAATTAAGTAATCATTATTTTATTCCTAAAACCAAGATTTACCAGTCCACATTGGTAAAACCTAGCATGTACTAAATTAGAATGGTAAAAGCCCGAAAAATCGTCCCATTATAATAAATACTTACACATGTCGTACTTACCAACTCATGTCGGTAACTCTTAGGTTTTACCGGAAAATCTTAAGATTTACCGTAGTTCGAGCTTTTACAGTAACACATAATACATTATTTTATTTATTTAGGGATATTTAACAGCCCATAAACATACAATGATATCGTTATAATCATTTTAATGGTTATAATATTACAGCCCACTGTATTATTATTAAAACATATTTGGTAAATATAAGCGCCACTAAGTAAGTACCTATTGTTGTTTACATAGTAATAATTATTAATTGCATGATAAAATTATCTAATTAATTAAACCACAAGCTCTCTCATTGTCTTTTTATTGTGTCTCTAATTACGGTTTTCGAAAGGTTAAAAATAATAGCTGATTAAAAAGTAGGTATAAGACCAAACATCAGTAAAACTTAAGCGCATCAAGCTGGAGCCAAGTCTGCTATTTTTATAAAGTCGTCATTCCAATACGATTCCATTGTCATTTTGCTAAAAGTTCGTAATCTGCTAATTCATAATGGTCGACCACTGATCGGTCAATGGTCTCGTGATAAAATTGTGGTAGAATGACAACATCGAGCTTATTAAAAGCAATGACTGCACAATGACGTTCTAATGGCAGGTCACTGATCAAAGGAACTGTAAAAATTTTGCAAATTACCGCATACATCAGACATTCATTTGTGCCACTACTTCCAATGGAGTGTCAGGGGTTGATCATTGGAAAGTCATAATGACGCCATTATATTAGTAGATTAGCAAAACTTGTCAAAATCAACAATTATGAAATCAATGATACCATTCTGACACTACTGTAAAAGCAGACTTGAGGCCCTGGTGTGTGTGTACATTCATACTTAAAACCTCCTTCCTCACAATATTATGCTATTAATTTCCAAAAATAGTTTTCTACCTAATCTCTTCAAAAGCTAGCATCATATTTTACTTTCCACGAAAAGTTTCCTGCCGACATTAAAAAATCTGCTCACAAAAACTCGGAGGTATCAAGAGACCATACAAATATGAGTTACGTGCGTGAGTAGAAATCGCTATTTCCAGAAAGCTAATCACTCAGACCTGCTTCCAATATAGAGAGTGGCGTAGCTAGGTGACCAATTGCCCTGGGTCAAAAACAAACTGGGACCCCTAAATTGTTTAAGCTTTATCAATATATTTAAGAAATATTTATATACATATTTTAAAAATGTAACGCTACTTAATCTTTCACATAAACCCCAAGTTATAAGAAGATTTATCATTAACATGCACACACAATGATATGGAGACATGGTCGTCGTTATGGCTTTTCAACCAATACTGCAGTGGTCACATTTATCTGATTCACTATCACTATCAAAAGAAATATTTTTCATTAAGTTTTTCGTTCATTCAGTAAGCGGTTTGTTAATCAGGTTTTGGGAGCCCCCGAGCTTGAGGGCCCCGGGACGCTGCCCCGCCTAGCCCCTTAGTAGCTACGTCACTGAATATAGATCTAAGAATCTATTCTATTTTTGTACTAAAAAGAAGTTTTCATAATCCTTCCCAATACAAGAACTAATACTTGATAATAGAATTAACAATTCTGGGAAGTTTATAAATTGACTGGAAAAACCCAGAACACAATTCGACGTCGGGTTGTAAAATGCCAATTGTCATAATACATCTAAAACATCCGAAGCTGAATAAAACCGACCGCTCAGTTGCCACTTTTGTGAGACACTTCCACCATAAGAAATCTAATTTAACTTTGTCGCCGAACAAAATGTTCCAATAGAAATAATTTCGTCAAGGACCTCCAACAGCTGTACAATTCAATCAGTGCCGAGTCTTCTGTTTTTTTATCTTTCAAGTATTTTTCTTTTGAGTCCTAAAGTTAGTTAATGTGGGGGCTCTTCACACTTGTAAGAAAATACTGGTGAAGTTATTGACGGAAGTTATTTACATGAATGGTAAGTGGATTTTTGTTTTTTTTGCGAAGTTGATCAGTTGTTGCTCGTCGTTTTACCTGCTTCAACAAACTCTTGATTGCAGATAATCCTAACTAATATTATTAATGTGAAAGTGTGGATGTTTGGATGTTTGTTACTTAATCACGCAAAAACGGCTGAACGGATTTGGATGAAATTTGGCATGCATATAGCCTTTGACATGGAAAAGAACATAGACTACCTTATATCCCGATTCCTTAAGTACCTAATGCCACGCGGGCGAAGCCGCGGGCAAAAGCTAGTATTAAATAAAAATTGTTTTTTTATAAGTAAGTCTATAATAGGTAAATAGATAAGAGTTACTTTACATGAAGTAACCAAAGAGGGAATGTCAATGATTTCACTTGATGATTTGACTTTCTTTGATTTTGATTTTTACATGGTTAATTTAATATCAACTTTTTTTCTCGTAAACGAAAAACGAATATTTATTCTCGTAATATGGTTCCCTTAGCAAGTAATATTTTTTACGAGTAGTTTCTGTAAGTTGAGTATTTACAAACATGTCAACAAACAAATTATTTTTACAATAATATTTTAGACTAGCTTTTGCCCGCGGCTTCGCTCGCGTTATATTCGGGGTAACACGGTTCCTCTTTCTGTGGGGGGTTAGTGAACTCCCCTTAGTGAACTCCACTGCGGGTGACATAACCTACGACAATTTTATTATTTGCGGTTGGTACAGTAATCGGGTCTAGGGATCGAACCGCAAAATTAAGTTTGTTTTTTATTGTATATACTTTTCCGGGATAAAAACGTACCCAGTGTGGTGCCCAGGATATTAAAGAATAATTATACCAAGTTTCATCGTAATCGAACTGGTAGTTTTTGCGTGATGCCTGAACAAACAGACAGACAGACAAAAATTTTTTTAATCACATTTTTGGGTTCGGTGTCGGTCTAGTAACACCCCCTGCCATTTATTTGTTTGATTTATTAAATGTACAGAATTTTCACTTCTACAGATTTATTATAAGTACCTACCTATAGATTGTACGATGCATGTCACCATAAGTTTGCAATTATTTATTAATTTAAAAGATGATTAAAGTTTCTTGCGCCTTATTCATCAGAGAGATTTTAGAACGTGCAAATAGCTTCAACTTTTTTGTGACTTTAACAAGTCAAAAGTGCCTGTAAATCATTTAATATTCTGTGAATTTTCGTGGATATTAAGCCATTTACTGACATGCGTATAGGAACAATGATCACTGAGTCCACATCGCGAGCCAAGCCAAGATTATTATTTTTTTAAAGAAAGATAAATACATTAACCCTTTGTATGTCCGGAAAGCGGATCCACGCGGGATACAATAACTTTTTAATTGTGTCTCTAATTACGGCATACAAAAGGTTAAAGCGTACAGTCCCTTGAACATCTGGCCGGAGTTAAGACTTTTAAAACCAATTCCTTTGCGAAGTATCGATTGATTTACATTGGTATGTACATTCTGATAAACACTTGTTCAGCAATTTTTTTGTGTAAACATATTTCTAAAGATCAAAGCAGTTTGAAAGAAGTAAGGAAAACCAGCGATAAATATCATGTTGCAATTTTTTTTTGTCAATAGTATTAGTCATACGAAAAAATCATATGTTGATAATGTTGTACATGAATAAACGTATATTTTTTTTCAAACCTATTGACCTAGCTGTGACCGAGGAGTAGGCTTCAGTAAGTCACTGTTTTATGGTACTGCACTACGTAAGAGCTAGGACCTTTAGCACGTATCCCGACTCGATATAAGCATAATTATTTTTGTTTACAATATCTATCCTAAATATTTGACAAAATATGTAACTGACACCTGCCAGTTTAGTCAACATCCAAAAAACAAACGCTTGATGTACAACTTAAAACAACACGGAACTAGGTTTGTGATTCATATTCAAGATTTTCGCCCGTGACTTTAACTGGTCAGACAATCTCGCCATATCAACATACTTTTATTATAATTCCTTTAAAAAAATATTTTATTACTAGCTGTCCGCCCGCGACTTCGTCCGCGTGTACTTCGGTTATCGCACTCTAAACGTGTTTTCCCGTAGGAATAAGATGTTTTTCTGGGATAAAAGTAGCCTATGTTCTTTTCCATGTCAAAGGCTATTTGCATGCCAAATTTCATTCAAATCCGTTCAGCCGTTTTTGCGTGATTAAGTAACAAACATCCAAACATCCACACTTTCACATTTATAATATTAGTTAGGATTGAGATTTTTTTCCAGCGATTTCAGTCGCAAGAAAGTCCAAGGATTCCACTAAAACGAAGCTGGACGGAGTGAAGCGGAGAAAAGCAGTAAAAATTTCCAAGTGCTTCCATAAAAACGGAGCGGGGTGGACTCGATTCTAGCTACCCTCCACTTCGTGGTCTCCGCTCGGCCAAGGTCTTGGCTTGTGTTGTCATCCCCCATTTCGTTCGTCGCTTTTGTCCGGGTTAAGGCCGCGTGGTCATTTGTTTTATTTGAAAGTCCACTTAGCTTCTCTCCGCTTCACTTACACTGATGTGGAGTGGAGATTTCTAGCAATTCACGATCCGCTCCTCTCCGTACTGACCAGTTTCAGGTCAGTGGAAACGCATCCTAAAATTATTAGGTATTCAATATATGTCCTAAAGCAAACCATTTCTACACGTGTACCTACCTACTAAATTTCATAAAAAACTGCGTCTTTGTACAATATTTTTGTGCATAAAGTTTTTTTTTATTAATTACAGGCTTCTAAAGCGGCTCGCCCGCAAAATTCATAATAAAAAAATAATGTATAGCCTATAGCGCTCAGAGATAGTACAGCAATATAGTATTTAAAGTAGTTGCAGACAACTACGTTTACCTGGGACATTTGGGTTGATCTTACTCTCAGAAAGAGGTCAATCGTCAAATCCGACTCTGTTAGGCATCGTTCGGGAAGCTGAGCGTTATCTTCTCGTCCGATATACCAGTGTCTCAAGACGAAAGTCTGTGACCAGTGCGTGTTGCCGGTGATGACAATTTCTTAATCATGAAGTTACCTGTGTCTCCACGACGAAAACATAAAACATAATTATAAGCTTTACACGATACGCAACAAAAGCATTTTTTTTATAAGAAAAGAAAAAAAAGGAAATAGGTATTACCATATAATTTTTAATCAATGATATTTTATTTAGTGACCATTGCAATTTGGATTTAATAATTATGAAATATTTTTTATAAGAAGAATATCAAATAGAGATTGTTATAGATTACCTGATTAATTTAATTTATATTTGTATAATTTTAATTTTATAGTTACCAACATAGTTTTATTTAAGTAAATATTTTTACTGACCCTTCTATGAGTGCAAACTTGAAATAAAATGATGTTATTATTATTTAGCAGCCATGTGTTTCAGCACAGCAACCCTAAATCTATTCTCTATTACCCTAAAAGAGCATCCATCAACCTATTGTTCCATTTTCAAAGTTAAAATAAATTGTTTCAGCATTCTTTTCCGGGAATCGTTATCGCGGTCTGCACTGTGTGACATGACTGTAAAGCGCATTTCACTTGCAGGTGTAGTTCCCCCCTACCGACCGGTGTACACCTCCACCAACCGGTGTATTCCGTACATTCTGGGTGTTCCGGGACACGTTCGACAAAATCATATTTTACGTGATTCCATTTTACTGTTACGAAAGACTTGGTAACTTTTATCTTGTAAGACTCGATTTTTTTAATGGAATTGATTGAATGCATCGGATTGATGGATATGGAGAACTGTAACTGGTTCTGGAATGGAAATTGGGAGGTTAAATGGTAAAAGAGTCTTTGGCCAGAGAAATTGAATGACGAAATAGGGTTTGCATTTATAAATTGCTTTCAAAAAAATTGATTTCACATGGGCATTGAACATCAGAAGCTAGTGCACGGTTCCAATTAGTCGTCCTACGGGGAAGAACTGAAAAGAAACCGCAGTTGCTCTTTTGAAAAAATATATTTTTACAATATTAAATATATTATATATATATATATATATATAATATATATAATATATTATATATATATTTATTATTATTATATATATTATATATTTATCCAAAATAAATTGTAATATGGAGAACTAGCTGTCCCTCGCGGGGTCACCCGTATTTTTAGTTACGGCTTTGTTTCGTCATCGTAGCGCGATGTTATAGCCTATTCTTCTTTGCACTGTCTTTTTTGCACTTACAAAACATTAGAAGCTACTGCACGGTTCCAATTAGTCGTCCTACGGAGAAGAACTGAAAAGTTCGACTGTTACTCTTTTGAAAAAAAAAAAAAAAATTACAATATTTCAAAATGAATAGATGTAAGGATAGTGTGGACCAGCCAACATAATACTTGGATAAAAGTAAAACAGTAGGTAAATAAATATTTAAAAAAAATAATTTAAAAAGGAATCGAAATAGAAATTATAAGTTTACAGAGTCCACAGTGTTCTCATATTCATACTATATAAAAAAAGGAAGCAAAATAAAAACAAGCTTTTTTATTTTATTGAATTTTTTTTTTTCATAGCAAGCTTGTCTAGCGCGGTTTGTATCTACATATTTAACTAGTATTTGCCCGCGGCTTCCCCCGTGTACATAAAATATAGCCTATGTCACTTAGGAATAAGGCAGCTTTCTATTACAGAGATTACCTCCTACAAACAAAAAAAAACAAACTTAACTTTTTTATTAAATTAGTGTAGATGCAGAAAAATATATATATTTATTATTTATACAGGGTTATTTGTAAAACATTGGCAAACTTTCAGGATTATGTTACTAGCATCATAAACAACAACTTTTGTTCTATAATAAAAAAAAAAAAATAGTTCGTCAGATTTTCAAACAAAATTAAAAATATTAAAATTAAATGTTCTAAATATTACGAAGTCTATGCGAAGTAAACGACAATACAAAAGCGCAGCGCGCATGTGTACGTCGTACAGACGTAGGTAGGTATAGTAAACTACAGTTGAAATGTGTTAGATAGAACAACGAAATCTTGAAGGTTTGTTTTTGGTAAATGAATTACGTTTTGTAAAAAGTCATAGAACAAAAGTTATTGTTTATGAGGTTAATAATTCAGTCTTGCAAGGTTGTTAGTATTTTAAAAATAACCATGTTTATTATTTTTAATAATGGTGATGACTGCATTCAAACTGCTGTGGTACCGTTTTATTTTTTATTTGCCGCGGCCCTAAAACGGTGGTTTTTAGTCAGTAAAAGGCTGGCAGGATCGCCCGCTCCACCTCAGAGCGGAGAAATTATTTGATGACCTCAAAAAAATCTTCTCAAATAACCTCATTGTTAAAAAAAACTGACGTAACCTAATGTTGGAAATAACTGGTTCTACTAAATCCCAAATATTTTTCTCCAGGGATAGCTCAGTCCAGTTAGCCATAATCTTCTTCTAGTTTTGAAACTAAATATGCACAAGATTAATATTTCGCTCATAATGCAAACTTGTTCACGAAGCTTGCCAACATCAAATGAAATACTCTGTCAGCCACACTGTATACAGGTATCTCTTCAAAAAGCATACACGATGTCGACTTTAATAAAGCCCGACAGATCCCAACTTTGATATCAATCCAAAATAAATTATTAAGCTAGAAAATTCCAGGACTAGCTATCCCGCGCGGGTTCACCTGCGTCTTTAATTATTGCTGTGTTTCTATTGGTCGATATCGATTTCCTCGATATCGATTAGGGTAGTTTCCAGGATCAAAATAATTACATTTTGATTTAGTCCGTATTTTAGATTATAAAAAAATATTGGACACGTATTTTTTCTTTTTTCGATTATACAAAAAAATACAAAGATATAGCCCATTAAAGTTACGTGTGACGTCACCCCGTGCGAAAAAATGCAGCACGGCGTGACGTTACACGTAACTTTAATGGGCTACATCTTTGTCATTTTTGGTATAATTTACAAATAAAAAAATACGTGTCCCTTATTTTTGAATAATCTAAAAGACGGACTAATTACATTTTTTACGGCAACTAGCCTAATGTACCTTTTTAGAAGAAAAAAAAAAACACAATTTTAAACGTTTTTCGCCACTTTATTACAAAACTAGATGTCTCCCCCAGTTTTACCCGTGTCATTACTGCTCTGCTCCTATTGATCGTGGCGTGATGTTATCCAACACTAAAATATTTTTTCAATTCAATCCAGTAGTTCCTGAGTTGAATGCGTTCAACCAAACATACAAACTCTTTCTCTCAACTTTATTATATTAATAACTAGTGACCCGCCTTGGCTTCGCGCGGGTGCAATCCTGATACTAAATATATTAACGTTCACAGCTTTTTTGCGACATCAAATTAGAAACCTCTAAAATTATCAGTTTTTCTCTACTTTACAATGTATGTATTATACACATAAACATTTCTCTTGAATCACTCTATCGATTAAAAAAAAAACACATCAAAATCCGCCGCCTAGTTTTAAAGATCTAAGCATACATAGGGACAGACAGCGAGAACCGAATTTCGAATATCGATAAATAAAGACATGTAAAGCGATATAAAATTTAATTTGATCCCTTCATCCAAGCTCCTTTTTGGCCAGGTGACTTGGCAGTTGCCAAGTGGCTTCCCTATAGATGTACAGTTTCTCAGGATATAGTTTAAATTACAGCAAATTTGATTTATTCAAATTAAACTCACGGTTCGTCGACGGCAAATGTTATCAAAGCGTCTCTTTGACTAGGTCAACCGCTCGGCTCCGCCCGAGATTTGATGAGAACTTCCTAAACTGTTCCACTTGGGTGAGTTTTACAGTGACCTTGCTATTTCTATGGCCCTTACTAAGGTTACACTATCACGAAGGGTAATTTCGAAGTGACATCCTCTGTGCGTGAAATAAGTCTAGCGGCCTGTTCACGACTTCGGTCTTAGAGTGCGGAGTGGTAAGTGGTTCGGCGAGCGGGGTGGCATCCGAGTGAGTTTTCGTTAAGAGTGGCTTCTCATGGCATGTTTCAAACATTTTCATACTTTTGATCTTACCGCTCACCGCCCCGCGCTTAGCTACCGCTTACAGCGGGAAAGTCGTGAACGGGCTGTAAGTGACACACCGTGGCTAGTTCAAAATATAGGTAGATTTATGGGCTGAGGGATTGTTCGAAAGATTTACCGTGACCTTAGAACTCAAAGGGCAACTAAAAGAACACAGGTAGTAAAGTCAGTAGAAGTCTTTGTTTATGTGCGAAATCATCAATGACTTCTCTGGCTCGAGGGTAGAGTGTAAGGGTTTGCAGACTTACTGACTAAAACCACACCTGTGTTCTTGAATTATTAGACTTTTGCGTTCTAGGACCACAGGTTTTCTTTTGAGAAATTCTCCGTAGCCCTCTATGGCATAGACCCTGCGGTGCCCCTAGGGTTTTGCTGACGTCTCTTAGAGGCGCGCATGGAACAGTACGCGCTGTCTACGACTTAGGTTACCTATTGCTCGTCGTCCGAAAAGTCACGCTTGCAGTGGCCGGGCACCGCCTCGCGCTTCCCTACGCCTGGGGCGTCTCCTGTTGCTACGGTTGGGGCGTAAGGATGTCCGTTCTCCCATGGCTGCAGCCACCTCTTTCGCTAGTAAGACAGTGGAGAAGTCTGACCCTAGCTTTTTTATTATTGAAAGGCTCTCGCTTGTCCCCTATCTCACTTGATGGCAGATGGCGATGATGGAGCACGCTTACCTAGAGGCAACCTATTTAATCTTGACTTAAAGACTCTCTGGTTGTAACTATCAGGAAACAGACTCTGGCAGGGAATTTTACTCCGTAGCTGGCGTATGGGTGAGAGGTCCACCATATACCGGTGGCGTATCGCCCGCCGTACGTCTGGTGCTCCGATGATGGAATGGTTTTAGCGGAATCAACTTATATCATTCCGGCGCACACATCCCGAATTACAACTGGTAAAAAACGGACAGGCTAGCAACTCGAAAATTCCAACCTGCTCCAACAAGATTGGGAGGATTTATTTGATGATTTTTCACTTACAAAATCTACGTAACAAGCTCTGTTTAATAACACACATAGATTTACCATAACATCAAACCTACAAAAAGACATTTAAGTTTAGTAAGTGTTATCAAAAATGATGGCATAAGCCCACCCCTGTTACACGGGCGGTAATGCTATTTCACTAGGTACTAACATCAACTTAGATTAATTACTCCCGAAAGGTATTAAAACATGAATAAACATAAAATAACTTTACCTACTTCAACTCATAATGCTACCTAAGTTATGTTTCTGAAGTATTTCTAGTCCGCACCAATATTGTAAATGGCTGAAAGATAATTTAATAGGTTTTTATGACTAAATTACTGAATCGATTTCGATGATATTTTGACTAGATGGTACTTAATGTAAAAGAAGTCTGAGTCAATGTATTTAGTTGTTACACAAAGTTACTTATAGCGTATTTATAGACGGTGTTAAATATTGTTTCACTATATGCTTCCTTGCCTGGGCATAAAATATTGTCTACACAATTGGTTTCATACTGTTTAAGAACAGGTCAATTATTGTTAACTAGCTTTTGCCCGCAAGCTTCGCCCGCGTACTTAAAATGCAGGCTATGTCACTCAGGAATAAAGCAGCTTTCTATCAGCGAAAAAATTTTAGCAATCGGACCAGCTCGCTGTCCGGCCGTCCGGTAACTGTCCGGACCAAGCCCAAGTCGTCGACGGCGCGCACTGTTCCCGTGCGCCTCGAGGAGTTGTCAGCAACAGCAGGGACCCAGCCGGGCCCAAGCCTACTGGGGCCAGGGTTATCCGAAAGGGCGCTCGAGCCCCGGTATGAAGGCTTGAAGGAACGGGGTGGGTTTTTTAGTCAGTAAGAGTCTGACACTATCTCCCGCTCCGCCCAAGAGCGGGGGTTGTCATTGGATGATTTTTCCCATCGAAAAAAAAGGACTATCAGAGGTTACCTCCACAAACAAAAAAAGTAACTTTACCCTTTTTATTATATAGATTAAACGTATTAAAGACTAACTTTTGCCCGCGGGTTCGCCTGCGTACATAATATATAGACTATGTCACTCAGGAATAAAGCAGCTTTATGTCGGTGAAAAAATTTTAGCAATCTTCTTCTCTTCTTATCGTATCGATGGAAAAATTAGTTAAATTCCTTGCCTGGCCCGGAATTCGGCCACGGCAATGCCGTCCGCTGATGACGTTGATGTAGCAATCGGACCAGTACTTTCAGAGATTACCTCCTACAAACAAAAAAACATAAAAACAAACCTTACCTCTTTATTATATTAGTGTAGATATGCATTACCTTTCTTACACCGCATCTTTATCTCTCTCAGTTTGTTCACAACCAACTCAAAAAGTGCTGATAGAATTTTCAAGCGATTTCATCAATAGACAGTATTTAAGGTGGTATAAGTAAGTATATAATACATGTATATTATAATAGTAGAAAACCCGAGAATTCCAATGATTTGTAACACCCGTGGGAAGTAGGGGCGGGTTACTGGGTTATTTATGTAATCTTTACGTACCTATACAATTTGACACATAAAAAGTATGAAATATTTCTTCTATACGTGATAAAGTATCGTTTAAGTAGGTACTCGTACGTAGATGCATAACAATTAATGCATAATCAGCCTTATAATTTTCCCGACTTAGATCTTCTTTCTAGTATGAAATGGGCTGTAATCTACTACACGAGCCTAGTGCGGTTGACGGAGTTCTTTCATCGTTTTGAAAGCAGTGGTGATGAAATAAGTTACAAAAAGTCATGCGCACATAATAAAGCTTCATTAGTAGTTTTTTAAATTAAATAATGTATTATGTGTCTGCCTGATGTAGGAGTTACTATTCATTATACCAACGATAATGCAATTATTGGGTATCGTGTTATGAATCCAATGTTCAAGTAAATACTTAGCATAATTATTACGTTTGTATTTTTCATTTTCATCATAAATGAAACAAAAGGAGTTTATAAGGATCTTTGTAGATGAAGATGGCGCTAGTTTGACACGGTTTTGGTAAGTGGTTGAGTGGTCGGCTGCTGTGTTGTGTGTCGTACTTTTCGATTCAATTGCGAAACAAATTATTGTATGGTTTGTAAGCTATTCAATTGAGTCCTAACAGTGGGAACATTATAAGGCCGACTATGCTATGCTAAGCTATTCAATTATTACGGTCTGGGCGTCGCCGCATCCACCTATCATATTCATAGTTTTTTTAAGTGGATTATCATCTAATAACAAGAAGTTATTAGATGATAACCCACCTAAGCGTGGTCCTTACCAAACGGCTGCAATAGGTAGCTCGCCGTCTGCAAGTCTGTGGCTACGGTGGCTGGGAATCATATCGCGATTCTCGAAGGTTGGACGACCTCCTATAAATTTTTGGCGCCAAAAAAATAAATAAATGATAAATAAATAAATAAGTATATACATAAATACATAAATAAATAAAAAATGAACAGCAGTTTTGTTAATAATGTGAGCATGGTCTAACACAACTCTTGACCAGTAAGACCATATTTTGAGCAAATTTGTAAATACGGCTTGTTGGTTTGGAAATTAATTATAGCATTTTGACTTGGCCAGAGATAGTTAATTTGAGATAGATGGATTACAAAGAGCCTTTGTAACAGTAATAGTCGAGGACAGGGGTGGCCAACCAATGGAACATAACGAGAAATTGCGTTAATTTGAATAATTATTTGTAATTATAATTTAATATCGTGTTTCAAGATATTATTATAAACTTTTGATGATAAATTTTATTGTTAATGACAACATGGTAAGTATCTAAGATTTCGGATCACATAAATTTTACCTATTTTCATACCATGTTGATTTTAAATTAGAGATAAGTGTCATTACAATATTTATGAGATTATACTTTAGAGGTATCCGGAATTGGGCTTAGTCAGATGTTTGTGGTGTCTGGTCCGAGTAACTGCCCATTAATTGATTTCAGGCTGTGGTATATGTCCTAATTGCGAGGAAAACTCTAATACCGAGATATAGGATTAAGAATTTTAATTCACATGTGGCGTCATAGATGCCCTCCGGAGATCGGAGATCGATGGTTTTTGATGCACCAAAAGTTTCAAGGGACCAAAGGCCTGAGCATTTGGTTATAATTTCAACTCGATACCTCCACGCGTTCCCGAGACAAAGAGTCTTGACAGACAGACAGACAGACAGAGGGACAACCAAGTGATCCTATAAAGGTTCAATTTTCTTCCTTTTGAACCCTAAAAAATAAGCTTAGTTTGTTTATCTTTCTTATATATGCGCATGTATATTGTTAAAAGTTCTTATCCCAAAAGAAGAAAATATGTAGCTGACACCTGTCAGTTTAGTTAACATCAAAAAACAAACGCTTGATGTATAACTTGAGACAACAATGTAGAAGGTTTACCATCCCTGTAGTAGATTTTCGCCCGTGGCGTTGACCGGTCAGACGGTCCGTCTGTCTGTCCGTCCGTACTTATTCTACGTTTCTATGTTAATTTTATGCGCCCGTTCTCTTTTATGATGTTTTTCTTTTATCTTTGGCACCGAGACGTTCTGACCGAGATGTTTAGGGAGGTAATTAAATAAATTAAATAAAGATGAAATGAGTTTTTTTTATCTTTTTTGTGTTTTTTCGTTTATGGAGTGGTCGGAGGTCAAGAGGGAAATAAAGTTACTTTTTGGTACGATTTAATGTTTCAATTTGAAATTCTGAATTGAATTGAAATTGTTTGATGTTTTGTGATAAATTAAACAAAACAAAAAAAAATAAAATACCTAGTCTAACTGTTTTAAAAATAGTTTTCTAGGTATTTCTCTAAAGTACTTATAATATTATACTTTTATGCCTATTATTGGTGGTGTTTATTATTGTTATTAATTATTTACCCAATTGTTTCTTTTTTCAACTTTCAGTATTTTTAATTAAAATCATTTTTTTTTTTCACATAGCTAACGGAACCACGATTACTTTTTACTAATTACTATTATGTACACTAATAAAAAATATTTTTAAATAATATTATAAAAATAATTTTTAAATTGCTATTCATATCGAATCCTGCTTACTATCTTTAACATTACTTTAATATTCATATTTAAATGAATCGATATATAAACAAACAAAATGAAAATGGCCTCATCAAACTGAAACAGGACAAACCTTCCAATTTAGAATCGAGATGAGGTCGAGAGTAATTAGTAACTTATAAAATTGTGTTATCAAATCGAATCAGCCAACTTGTGGAATTGAATTATGAAGGTTTTTGGTGTTTCCGGTGTCAAATAACCGTGTGGTGCCCATCAAAGAATGGGTAATCCTCACTTTTCTAATTAGTATTATAGAAGAGTAAACGTAAAATTAAATTAAATAAATAATGAAGCATATTTCACACACATGTACACTATATTTTAACTTTAATAACACTTTAAATAGTGAAAAACAAAACTGAATTAAACAAAAAAAGTAAAAAAAAATGTGGTTCCATTTTTGTTCTTAATTCTTAATTCGTCGGAATTTTATTTATGGAAAATAAGTTTCATGTGAATTTTATTCAATAATACGTAAATATTGTACGTTATCGAATGTATCGTATCATATCTTTCTATCTATTTAACTATTTTTGCCATCGATACGATGAGAAGAAGAAGATCGCATGTATTGTAGATAACACAAAAACGTACTTGAAAAATAAGCTCAGCTCAGGTTTTGATTACATTCATGCTCCAATAGAGGCTTCCATCTGTAATTTTGAGCTATCAATATCGTTAGTAGATATATTGTGGGCACGTTTGGTGCTGTGGTCGAGCGATTGGCTGCAGCGTTTGATTCTTGCACGGGACAAATATTTGTACGGTAATGGCAGATAGCTTTTGTGTGTCTGGGATGTCTTCTGTACATGAGTTTATACATGCTTGTGAACTCGCCCACGATATACAGGAGTATATACAAGGTGTAAGGGACAGCCCTCCACAAACTTTAAGGGCTTGCTCAGTAGACGATACTGAACAAAATTCCACAAAATTTTTTTTCAGGAAACGAAACAAAAATTCGGCCTCTCCATACAAACTGTCCAATCAAGTTTATAATTTTGTATGGTGAAGAGGATTTTTTTTATTCGTCTCCTGAAAAAAATTTTTGTGGAATGTTGTTCAGTATCGTCTACTGAGCAAGCCCTTAAAGTTTGTGGAGGACTGTCCCTTACACCTTTTATACATAGCGTGGTTGTCAAAGTTGACGTTTAAAAAAATATACAGGCTTATTTGTAAAACACTGGAGACCTCTCAGGACTTTTCAGCCAATTTCAGCCGAGACACGTCCACTGTTGGACATAGGCCTCCCCCAAGCGTCGCCACAACGAACGTTCCTGTGCGTCCCGCATCCATCGGTTTCCCACTACCTTTACCAGGTCATCGGTCCACCTTCCAACGCTGCGTCTTCCGGTGGCCCCAACGGCCATCTGTTCTGCGAGCAATGTGCCCTGCCCATTAGCACTTGAGTTTGGCAATTCTTCGTGCGAGGACTAGGTTACTAACATCATAAACAACATCTTTTGTTCTATGACTTTTAATTTATTATATTTTAGTTCATCAGGTTTTCATACAAAAATAAAAATATTTAAATTGAACGGTTTAAATATTACGAAGTAAATGCGAAGCAAGCGATTGTACAATATCGGCGGGGAACGGAGATTGAGTGGCGGGGGTGCGCTTACGCTTGCGTTGCGGCATACAGACGCAGGTAGGTATAGCAAAATACAGATTTGAAATGTGTTAGAACAACGAAATGTTGAAGGTTTGTTTTTGGTAAATGTATTACGTTTTGTAAAATATCATAGAGCAAAAGTTGTTGTTTATGATGTTAGTAATACAGTCCTCCATATAACCCTGTATATACAAAACACTTATTTAGTAAATATCCTAATGCTCATATCGTTTGGAAAAATAAACATTGAAACTATACGCAGTGTACGTTTGAATGTAAGAGAGCCAATCCAATCTAATGTGGGTGTGATGGGTGGGCTGATAGGCCCGGAAAAATATAGAATTAATACGAAGAAACGAGATCTGAATGTTTGTATGTATAGTACAGTCTGCAACACAAGTATGTGGATAGCTACATACTCGTGGTTGCTCGCGACTGTGCTTACATAAGAAGTCGAGTTCTACAATAAACTTGTGCATTACCGCGGCCCCGGAACGCAAAGGGCAACTGAAGGTACACAAGCGAGTTTTAAGGTCATAGCACACTTAAACGACTCTGCTCCAACACCGCACTCGCAGTCCACGCGGCGATAGCTAGCAGACAGCCAGCTGTCCACCTGTCGACCGCTCTCGCTTTTGTGTAGATACTGACCGAATGAGCGGCGACAACGCGGCGACCGCTCGTCTACAACGTGCGGCCAGCGAGGCGTCAACTACCGAGCAGTCTGACAGCGGTAAGCTCGCTGAAAACGAGCTGTCTGCTAATTTATAATGCCAATGTAAAATATATCTTAAGAGCAATATTTAACCCGTTGTATGTCCGGAACGCGGATCCACGCGGGACACAATAACTTTTTAATTGTGTCTCTAATTACGGCATACGAAAGGTTAAAGCCCATATTTGAATGATATTCTTTTTGCCGGGTGGGAGCAGAGTCGTGGAAGTGAGCTATGACCTTTAGGCAGGGGAAGTCTGATACTTCGTTTCGAACTAACAAAATTGAGAGAAGTTATTTTATGATTTCTTGCATTAATAACGGGTTTTATTATTAAGAAGGATTTTTTAATAGCCTGGAATACTTTGTTTACACCAAAACTTGATTTAAATATCTATCTATAGTTTTCGATATCTGTTTGCAGTTCGGTTCACCACGAAATAATTATTTCAAAACTATATTTTTTATTATATTATAAATACTAATAATATTTTCGAAGATTCAACATAATGGTTTTAATTATATGAAAAAATAATGAATGCTATTATCCTTTACTACCGATACTTACCTAAAATAATGTAAAAAAAAATAGTTAGAATAACATCCATAAATATTTTTTTATTTTTATCATTTAAAATTGTCTGTTGACAATTTCGTTGTCATTTAGGTCGTGATGGCTCAGTGGCTAAAACAACCGCCTCTCATAAAAAAATCGTTATTCTATTCAATCCCCAATGACATTTTTTGTGAAAAAAATTAATTAATTAGTTTTTAATTAAAAATGTCATCGGGGTTGATTAGAATAATGATTTTATCATCTCTGGTAAATACTTTTGTGAAAAAAAAAACTAATAATTCAAAAATAATAATTATTTTTTTTTTTCACTAGAATCTTTAGAATAACGATTTTATATAGTATAAATTAGAATACGGATTAAAAAAAAACAATAATGGGAAAAAAGCCGACGTAAAATTCCACCACTGGGGGTCCAGAATCATGGACTGAATTCATGGTATTCGTTTGTACTTCGATGTCTGACAAACACTACATAAAAATCTCATATATCAATGTTTGTCGTCGCTCTGAAACGGGCAGCCTGATTTTTATAGAAAAAATTATTATGTTTGGTAGGTCTGAGAATAGGTCGTGGGCTGTTTACTACCTTCCTACCCCTACCCTCAATTTTTTGCACAACAACGTTTGCCAGGTCATCTAGTTATTTTATAAATACTTTTGCTGCTGACCATCCCGTTATAAATAGAAGTTGGTTTGAACTTCATACACAGTAACCAGTTACACCCTTCTGTTTACTGAAAATGAGATGTTACAGGTATCATGATTATACATCCAATGAACATAAATATACATAGGTTGGTCGTGTATAAGTTTTTTGGGATTAATGAGGTGTATTCATGGTAGGCATAAGTCTCAGCCAGGCGCATTACTTGTGTAATTTATTTCACCACCGCTGCTTTCAAAACAGCGAAGTAAAATATCGTGAGGAAACCGGCATGTCCTAGAATCAAAAATCCGAAGACATGTGACATCCACCAACACGCACTGGGCCCGCGTGGTGGATTAGGCCCATTCCCTTTCCTAGAGAGGAGGCCTGAGTCCCAACAGTGGGAACATTATAAAGCTGATTGCTATACTTGCTTGCTACGCACGTTGGTGCAGTGGTTGAGCGACTAGCTACTGTACTGCGTGTCGCGAGCTCAATACTCACGCGGAACACATATTTTTATGGCCTACAGATAGTTATTCTAAGTCTAGGTAGACATACTTAGGCAGTGGTCCGACCGCCGGCGAGAAAACGACTAACTATCGGCGATTTTCTCTCTCAAGAAACGCACAGTAAATGTACTTTCCGTGTAAACGAAAGAGATACATGTATTAAAAGTGGCTCTCTGACTGTTCATACTGCCGGCGACGACTCGCTTTACTAGTTATAAACTCGTTCAGCAATACTCTTTCAGCAATGCCCGCTCGCTTGATCATTTCTTTACAGTGCGGCATTGAAAGTACACTCGCTTATAGTCCGGCGACAAAACTATCGAAACTACACACTCGCTTTCCGCTGATCGCCAATTTGTTTATAGTTTCTAGTTCTACTCGTTTCTCGTTCATCGTCGGCGGTTAGACTACTCCCTTAGACGTGCATGCGAGTTTAAATGTTTGGGAACGCATCTACGATACAGGAGTATTTCTAATGTAAAAATTTTTTTGTTCCTGAATATGTAACTTATTAATAACTTTTTTTAGCTGAAAAGTTAAAAGCACGGGTACATAGCCAAATCATTTTTTTTTTTTTTATTAAAAAGAAGTTTTTAATTACTAAAACGACAAGCAAAAAATAAAACTTTGTCATAAAAATGTCTAATTCGAGTGGGTGGCTACATTGTATGTAATGAAAAATTACTACATCAGAAAACTATACAAAGCTTGTGGGTAAAATAACAACAACTACACGCGTTGGTCTCCGAGGTTAAGCAACTCTGGCCGAAGCTGGGCTGTGGATGGGTGACCATCTTAATATACTGAGATTCCTCCGTACCTCAGAGAGCACATTAAGCCGGTGGTCCCGACTGTCACTTGCGGACCGTTTCGTCTTTACGTTTCAGAAGCCAGGAAATCTGACAACCGTCTACCTAAGAAGTATTGTGGTACCAAATTGATGGATTGTGGAGGTGAGGTAGGCTGTCGCTGACCCCAACATAGATGTGAGAGAGACCAGAAAACTACTACTTTTAAATAATTACCAAAAAGAATGCCAATACCCCGTACCATATTGCTTCACATACCAAAAATAATGTTTTATTTATACGTACAATGTACTGAATTTTATTTTAACCACAATAAAAAATATCATAAAATGATATTCAATGATTAACAATTCCTACTTTCGAAAACAAAGGTATAAAAAAAGAGGTAGTATTTTTTTTTTTTATTGTTGATAGGTTCGCGCTTGACCGCTATCTCACCTGATGGAAAGCGACGATACGGTCGACGATGGAACGCGCTTACCTAAAAGAAACCTATTCACTCTCGACTTAAAGATTCCCGGGTTGTAGCTATCAGGAAACACAGACTCCGGCAAGGAATTCCACTCCCTAGCCGCACGCACAATGAATGTGTTTCCAAAACGTTTTGTGCGTGTTGGTGGGATATCCACCATATACCGGTGGCGCATAGCCGTACGTCTGGTAGTCCGATGATGAAACGGGCTAGGCGGAATTAGGTTATGCAATTCCGACGCACACTCCCCGAAATGCAACCGGCAGAAAACCGACAGGCTAGCAACTTTGCGTCGATGCTCAAGACTTTGAAGCCTCGACTCGACGAGTGTATCATCGCCAATTATCCTTCTGGCTCGCCTCTCAATTGCCTCAAGTGCATCAACCTGGTATCGGGCAGATCCGTCCCAAAGATGAGAGCAATACTCCATACACGATCGAACTTGCGCTTGATAAAGTTTGAGCAGCTGTTCCGGCGTGAAGTACTGTCTGACCTTTGCGAGAACTCCCAGCTTTTTTGCAGCCAGTTGAGCCTTTGCTTCGATGTATGGCCCAAAGTTGAGTGTTGATGTCAGCGTAACACCAAGAAGGTCAAGATGGTCGGTTATCGGCACGGTTACACCCCGGAAAGTTGGAGCGGGACTGAATTGGCTCCTTTTAGCGGAAAATAGACACGCCTGGGTTTTTGCAGCGTTGACCTGATCAAATTGGCATCGCCCCATTCGGAGACTGCCTCCAAGGACAAGTTCAAGTGCTCAACCATAGCCTCTCGAAGAGACTGGATCTGTGACCCACTAGCTCGCGCGCTGGATATGTAACTCTCAGCAACAGTGCTGTCGTCTGCATACCCAAAGGTACCGGGCTTAAGCAGATCGTTTATGTGCAGCAAGAATAATGTTGCCGAGAGTACTGACCCCTGAGGGACCCCGGCATTAATAGCCATTTGATCAGACGAGCAGCCATCGATAACCACTCGGATGGACCGGTTACTCAGGAAGTCTGCGATCCAAGCACACAATCCAGGGAGTAAACCGAAAGAAGGAAGCTTACTTATAAGGCCTAGTATTTTACTAAGCTGTTCCTCAATAAATTCCTGCTTTCTGCTATAAATTAATATGCCTCAGTTCCACTAAAGATACTAATTGTGCACTAAATTATACTCTTCTAATTGGTTAAAAAAAACACACAAAGGGGGTGGCGGGGTCTAGTGAGCGAGCGAAACGAACGAGTGAACACAGGTCTCGCCATCCCTTTTTAAATAATTGTAAAAAGTCCATTAATATTTGATGTACAATTATTCATGAAGAATAAGATTTTCGATGCACAGTTAAAAATATCTCTTAATAAAGTCACTAACTACCTCCAAACTTGAACCTTAATTAAAAATAAACGAACTCAAGACCTACAAAGTACTTTCAGTACGTTGTCAAAGGTACAGCAGATAGTTTGAACAAGTTAATTTGTTCCCTATAACTTAGTTTAATTTGAACTAGTCAAACGCAGTTTCCTCACTCTGGCAGCGTTTAATTATTGCTGCAAGACTTCGCTAATTTGATACTATGAGGCATCTCTATATTGTGCGCAGCGAACTGTGAACGGCTGCTGAAATTCTACTTATGAGTAGTGAAATTTAAAGTGTTTTATTAGATGTGGTGATGTGGTAATATGTGAAGCATTTTTTGTAATCCACACTATCTACATCTACACTAATATAATAAAAATGTAACGTTTTTTTTTGTAGAAAGAATGGAATAGAATAGCATTTATTCGGCGCAAGCAACACAATATACAACAACATAAAATAATAATAAGAAAAGAGTACAGACATACAATACAAGTTACAGTGCCTGAACCGAAAGGGTCACCAACTCAGCAATTGCTGGGCGTCAAACACCCAGCGCTGATTTTCAGCTGGCACCCCGCAGTGACGCACGGATGATGGTAAATAAAGTATAATTAAACAAATAAATAGGAAGTAATCTCTGAAAGTAATGGTCCGATCAAATTTTTTTCACCAATAGAAAGCAGCTTTATTCCTGAGTGACATAGGCTATATTTCTGTATTTTATGTACGCAGGTGAAGTCGCGGGCAATAGTTAGTTAAGAAATATATACATACATATTCTAAATTTCTCGTCCAATATACCATAGTGTCTCAAGACGAAAGTCTAGTGAGTGCCTGTGATAACATATATGATTCCGAAACGTGGGTTCTTACAATGGACTTAGTCTCCCGAAAGGCAATGAAAAGGGTTATGCTCGGAGTTTTCTTGCGTGATCATAACAGTAATAGAGATATCCGCAGGAGAACCAAGGTTACTGACGTAGTCCTAAGAATCATCAAACTTAAGTGGCAGTGGGCAGGGTACATTGCTCGCAAAAAAGATGGTCGATGTGGACGAAAGGTTCTGGAGTGGTGACCACGTACCGGAAAACGCAGCATTGGAAGGCTTCCCACAGGGTGAATCGATGACGTAGTGCTGGTCGCGGGAATCCGATTCGAGACGTACAGGACTGGACGTTACGGCGATACTGGGGGGAGGGGCAGGGATATGTCCGATTGTGGACGTTCTTTTTTTTTATAATGGTTAGGCTCGCGTTTGACCACAATCTCACCTGATGGTAAGCAATGATGTGACCGACGATGGAGCACGCTTGCCTAGAAGCAATCTATTCACTCTTGACTTAAAGACCCCTAGGTTATAGCTATCAGGAAACATAGACTCCGGCAGGGAATTCCATTCCTTAGCTGTACGTATAATGAATGTACTCCCAAAACGCTTTGTACGTATAGGTGGGATGTCCACCATGTACCGGTGGCGCAACGCTGTACGTCTTGTGGTCCGATGATGGAACGTTCTTGAGCTGGTATGATGAAGACGATGATGACATACATATTTCAAATGTTTGTTATCCCCTCCGAATTTAGGTCTTTTTGCGCAACTACTCGTTGTACGTTACGATGCGACCGGCCGAATTCGCGGGATTTATCCACGTTCACTAAAACTACGGCGCGCTTTTTTGACGGCGACTCAATGAGTTCGCGTCACCGCTGAAGGGCATTAAATGTGGATGCTTCAGGGTAGCTCGTGAAATTCGTAATTTTTAGGGTTCCGTGCCTCAAAAGGAAAAAAACGGAACCCTTATAGGATCACTTTGTTGTCCGTCCGTCTGTCTGTCTGTCTGTCAAGACCCTTTATCTCGAGAACGCGTGGAGGTATCGAATTGAAATTAAAATCATATACTCAAGGCTGCGGTCCCTTCAAGCTGTGAAAATCAAACTTCTAAGTTAACGAAGAAAAAAGATAAGGCCGTTTGCAAAAAACGTGTATTTCGATACTCTCAGAGATCGAAATTCATAGGGTACTTCCCGTTGACCCAGAATACTGAAATTTGGAACAAAGCAAGGTCTTATAGCACAGGTATAGGAAAAAATCTGAAAGCAGTAAATTTGTTGTTACCTAAATGACAAAAAAAAATGGAATTCGGAAAAATCTTTGAGACTCCATTCGGGAATTTTACATTGCACGGTACCCTCAGTGCACGAGTCCGACTCGCACTTGCCCAATTTTTTAATGTATTGTGCAGATCAGTGTCAAGTTGAATGTTGATGAAAATTAAAAATCATTAGTACAACCCTCTCAGGTCGCAATGGGTAGCGCGCGACCATCCGGTAACCGTTCGGACCGATCCCAAGTCGTCGACGGCGCCTACAGTTCCCGCGCGCCTCAAGGAGTTGTCAGCAACCGTAGGGGCCCAGCAGGGTCGAAACCTACTGGGACCAAGGGTCTTTATCTGAAAGGGAGGCTCGGCTCTGGTATGAAAGGCAACAAAGGAACGGGGTGGGTTTTTTAGTCAGTAAAAGTCTGACACTATCTCCCGCTCCGCCCAAGGGCGGGGGATGTCATATAGATGATTTTTATTCACCAAAAAAACCCCCCTCTCAGGTCCCCCCTCAGACCCCCCTCTCAGGTTAGCTAACACTTTTTATTTATTTATACTTATAGTATGCACTAAAGAGTATAGCAAAAGAACTAAAAAAATGTATACAAATATTTATAATTTCTTTACTGTTGAATAACTTATAGCCATTCAGACTTAAGGCGGGACGAAATGAAAGTCTCTGCTTTTTACTACATGTATATGAATTATACGGTACATGCACCAAAGTAACATTTTTCACAATTTTTGTCTGCAGTCTGTCTGTTTGTCTGGGCTCTGAAATGGATGGAACGATTTTGACGGGACTTTTTTTGGCAGGTAGCTGATGTAATAAGGAGTAGCATATATACTTTTATTTTAGAAAAAATAAATTCAAAATCCTGTAGTCCACGCGAACGAAGTCGCGGGCACAGCTAGTGATTCCATAAATAGATACGAGTACGGCCGCCAATCATATTTTAATCAACATACAACTTGTTAGTCTACATTTCTTTTAATTTTCTTCTTTCTCAAAGTCTTCAGCAGGTAGATACTGGCTCTGCTAGCGGTTTTACTCGCATGAAAATAGAATATAAAAAGCTATTTAATCTATCTAAAGAGGTAAAGTTTGTTTTTGTTTTTGTTTATAGGACGGAAGTACTGGTCCAATTGCTAAAAAAAATCACTAATAGAAAGCTGTTTCATTCCTGTGTGACGTACGCTACAAGCAATTTTATATACGCGGGCGAAACCGGGGGCTAACACTAGTTCAATGATAAAGTAGTATTTTAATTAATTAAACCTCAAACGAACGCCGACGTTCGCTCTCTCATAGTCTTTCTATTGTGTCTCCTCTTTATAATATTTGTATAAATTGTCTAATTTATTAAAATAAATAAATAAATGGGGAATATTTTTCTAATTATCCTTTAAGCTAAATGTCATGTACAGCTAGACATAGAACTCAGGGTCATAAAACCTTAGGACAACAACTGCATTATAATAACTCTTGGTCCTGATACGCAAAAGTTATAGTTGTTGTTGTGTTGTTGTTGTTGTGTTGTTGTTGTGTTGTTTTAGTTGTTGTTGTTGTTGGTTAGTTGTTAGTTAGTGTTAGTTAGTTATGTTCGTGTTAGTTGGTGCTTCTAGAATCCGCAAGATTCCTTCGAACTTAGACTGGCTTGAATTTAATAGAAATTAATACACGGTGTCCTTAACATCGATCCACAAACGAATATCACAGATCCAGTACATGATTCTGGACTCCCCAGTGGTAGAATTTTCAGTCGGTTATTTCCTAATTTTAAAAATATGTACGTTTTTAATTTTAAATTGTGTAAAATTGTTATTATAACCAATTCGGATGATATTTTTTTTGGTTAATACACAAAAAAAATAATTAAAAAATTATCGGGGCAGATAAAATCGTAATTGTAATCAACCTCGATGACATTTTTAAATTAAAAACTAATTAATTAATTTTTTTCACTAAAAATGTTGGAATAACGATTTTATACAGTTTAAATTATATAAAGTAAAAAAAAAAATAGATAAAAACCAAAGACAAATTGCACCACTGGGGGTCCAGAATCTTATACTAGATCCATGATATTCGTTTGTGCATCCATGACAAAGACACCCTGTATAGACTTTTTCAGCCATTGAAGTTAAAAAAAAACAAAGGCTACCCGCATGTTATTATTTAAAAAGTGTATTTTTCATCAACCTTATTGATACAAACATGTTTCTTTTTTTTTTGTTTTGGTAGCTTTTGCAATTTCCATTTTTCCTGTTTGAACAGAAAATGTAATTATATTATACATACAAAAAGATATTTTGTTTTCATGTTTATTTGGTTAATAAATGTACATGTTACAGTTTTATTTCTGTGAAATATTAACAAACCGCAGTAGTATGAGCTACGAGACTCGTAGCAAGTGCTACGATATTCGTAGCAAGCGCGTAGCAGTTACTTCGTAGTCGAAGTATAGTAAAATTGCTGCCCTATTTCGACATTGCATCTAATAAAATAAACTACATTTTAGAAGGAACCCAAACAGGTATGTACATATTGGCTTCATAAAAGCAGTTTTCAGACAATATAAAGGGATGCAAATTGTGCAGAAAGAAGTACAGAAACTCAACAATAATAAATAACACATATTTATATCAAAAGTCTTCAATATGCCCTGTGTGGTCATTAAAAGCGCGGATGGGAAAAATTGAAGATCATAGCAAAATAAAACTAACTTCATTGTACTAAATTATGTTATTTGTTACTATTGAAAAATATTTATCAATTAAAGGAATTAAAAAAAAATATATAAGTTGTATAACTTAAATAAGGTTGACTAAAAAAATAATCCACGTGGCTGTCCTTATTTTTTTAAATCAATCTCTTGTCCTGTCCAAAGATAATGTAAATATCGTATTTATACTTAATAGATACGAGTAGATAAATCGAATGGGCGGGAATCGAACCCGTGACCTGCCAATCGCTTAACAACTGCGACAACCGTGTCGTCAAATTGGATATAAATATTTTACTCTTTTTTTTAATTAAACGACAAAGTGGATATAATAATATCCGTCGCAGTTATTTTTCTAATCTATTGTTTATTTAAAGAAGAATGTCTCAGGTACTAACCAATTTTAATTTAGGTAGCAACACGCA
This sequence comes from Mythimna ferrago, assembly GCA_910589285.2. Taxonomy (NCBI): domain Eukaryota; kingdom Metazoa; phylum Arthropoda; class Insecta; order Lepidoptera; family Noctuidae; genus Mythimna; species Mythimna ferrago. Next base: position 14,613,061 of record OU342692.1, on the reverse strand, counting down.
TTTCTTAAAGTGTGACTATAATTACATATAATATTCATACATAACTTTCTCACAACGCCATCTAGTGTCAAACTAAGCAGAGCTTGTGCTATGAGTACTAGATAACTGATATATAATATATATTTTTAAATACATATAGATTAATTACACGACACAGAACAAATGATCGTGCTCCTCACACAAACATTTGTCTTGGGTGGGAATCGAACCTACGAACTGAGCACAGCAATCAGGGCCACTAAACCACTAGACCAACCGGCCAAATTATAACTCTTACTCATACAGTTCTGGGTGAAAAGAGAGGGAGTATCAGTAGAGGGAGAAGAGTAGTTGCCCTTTGCTTTCCTATATATACACCGTTAAATTTTGATCGTTTTAATCCCGTGGAGGGTCGATCCGGTACATAGAACACTATCGATTTGTAACGATAAAATTTAAAATAAAGTATCTATATTAAAAAAAAAAATCGTATTAATTTACGCATGTACGAAATTGCTTACCAAGTTCTACAAGTCATTCGACTCGCTCAGCTGACGTTTTCTTAAAGAAATTAATTTCGTACTTGCGTAAATTAATACGATTTTTTTTAAAGGCACTTTATTTTTTAATTTTATTGTTACAATTCGATAGTGTTCCATGTACCGGATCGACCCTCCACGGGATTAAAACGATCAAAATTTAGCGGTGTATAATATAATCAGCCTTTTTAATGTTCCCACTGCTGGGACTCAGGGCCTCTTCTCTTTAGGAGAGGGCGTTCCTATATAGTTAATCATTAAACATTAAAACCTATTGCCTAGACTTTATCATATCACATTAACTGTCGAGGGTAACACGTGCCAAAATAGGGCTCTAAATATAATATTTACGAAAACCTTGAAATGTTGTATTATATTTTATTAAGTCTGAGTTTGACTAACTGTGTTAGTGTTGCGTGGGTAGTTCAAATAGAACAATAACTCGGTCAGATTTACTTTTATTGTAATATTGAAATAGGTTTGGGTTCCAAAGAGAAGTGTTAAGTGTTCTTAGGCCACTCGCCCGCGGCGACTTTTGTAGCGATACTGTAGCGCGTTCGCATCGATACAGTCGCGATGCAGTAGCGCGTTTGCTTCGATACAGTCGCGATGCTTTAGCGCGTTCGCTTCGATACAGCCGCAATGCTGTAGCGCGTTCGCTTTAATACAGTCGCAATGCTGTAGCGCAATCGCTTCGATACAGTCGCGATACTGTAACGCGTTCGCATCGATACAGTCGCGATGCTGTAGCACGTTCGCATCGATACAGTAGCGATTTTGTAGCTTCAAGCGCATTGTAATTTTCTATAGCGCGACTAACGCACGTTAATAGCGATGCTGTCGCGCATTTACGAAACGCGTGACGGCATCGCTACAAAAAGTCATGGTGATTGAGTGGCCTTATGAACAGTAAAGAAATCTTAGTCAGTTGTTTTTGCTGGCATAATTTAATAACCTATTTTGTAAGACAAGTTATCAATTTATTAATCGTAATGTTAGCGGATGATTTTGAGAACCATCAATTTAAGAAAATGTAGCTATTCCTTTGGGCTAGTGCAAGATAAGCCAGGACTGAAAGATGGTTGGAGATATAGCCCCGGACCGTAAAATGCACCAAAAAAAAAAACACGAATGGGTAGAGAAATAATGAATTAATGGCATAGTCTTTGTTGATAATTGCACGATTTTATTATTCTGCATCAGAGCTAGGAGCTATGGTAAAAGAAATAGACGCAGTTAGCCAAAAAATTGGCTTGCTACTGAACACAACAAAAACAAAAATAATAACAAACAATAAAAAAATCCCGATAAGCCTCAAAAACGGTCCTCTGGAATATGTTGAAGAGTACATATATCTAGGTAAGCAAATATCCTTCAAAAAATCTAGACATCGAGATAATAATAATATAATAATAATATCGATTTATTTCTCTCAAAAGGTACAGACATTGGTTCATAACATATTATTTCAATCAAAATTTGTAACCTTTGTGAGAGCTGGAGTCTGTAGTGGGTTCGAGACCTGTATACAGATCTCCAGGCACTCACCCTCTTAAAACAATACTATAAGGTACTAATTCTTAAACATCAAAGCCTTCACGTACAGAGAGGAATATTTATATTTAAAAAATAAAACAGAAAAAAAATGCTAAAACTAAAATTGGTGTGTCTGTGAGTGTGCGGTGTATGGTGTGTGTTGTGTGTGTGTCTGAAAGTTTGTTTGTGAAGAGTGATTGTAGGTGTGTGTATAAAAATGTTGTCTACAAAATTTGCTATATAATTTATTTTAAAACAGCTAAAATATTTTCTGTCTCAGAATAATCTAAATCAAGAAGCCAATTTATTATTTTCTCTTTACATTTGGATTTGCACAAGGGGTATATGTTTAAAATTTTGTTAGTATTATTGTACACATGACTGCTAAGGAAGCGGAAGAAGCGTTGGGTCGAAGCACAATTTGTACGAATCGAGGGACAGACCGAATGCTTACGACGCTGGGAGATTAAAGAAGGGTCGTAGGGAGTGTGGCCATGGGTTGTCATTAAAAGATTGAGTATATATAATTTACGAACAGTCAGAACCTTACAAGTTTTGTAAAGGTCTGTGGTAGGAAAGCGATAGGGTAACTGCCAACCAACTTTCAGCAGTGCTCTTTGGGCACGTTCTACTCTCAACATGTGGGACCTTCCTGAACCACCCCATGCAACTATACAATATTGGATAAGGGATTGGCAGAGTGCTAGATACACAAGTTTAATCACCTTCAAATCAGCAACGTAACGGAGGTTCTTAAAAACATAGATTAACCTGCGTAACCGTGTTGTAAGTGTTTCAGTGTGAGTACTAAAGGTTAAACAGTCGTCGATCTGCACTCCCAGATACTTAATGTAACTTACCCGATTTAAGTGGGGGCATAAGCAGCCCATATGGTGAGTACAGGAGTGAGCGATTAAAGCAAGAGAGGAGGAAGGAGGCTTTCCAGCGGCTGAAAATGAGAAGGTGAGGTAATTTGTTTTATCAACGTTCAGAGTGAGCCGGTTCCGCGACAACCAGCTGGTCACAACGCCAAGTCCAGACTGTGCGTATTGAAATACCAGATCCCATGTATCTCCGGAGAATATTAGAGCAGTATCATCGGCATATGTAAAGATGGAAGCATTAGGAAGCTTTAGCTGGCAAAGGTCATTTATATAAATGAGAAAAAGGGTGGGACCAATAATACTGCCCTGGGGAACTCCGTATGTTATTGGGAGTTCATCACTGGTCCAATCTCCCAACCTGAGACACTGTCGTCTGCCAGTGAGGTAACTACTGAAAAGGGATAGTTGAGTGCCTCTTATACCATTTTTTTCCAGCTTGGTAATGAGGGTGGGAACAGAAATAGTGTCGAAAGCTTTCGCTAAATCTAGGAAAACACCTATGACCTTCTGTTTTTCATCAAGTTTGGTGACAATAGTATTTGTTAGGTCTAATACAGCATTATTAGTAGAAATTCCGGAGCGAAAACCATATTGGGAAGATGAGAGTGTGTGATTTTGATTTAAGTATTTGACTAATCTGTTGTTCATTAGCCTCTCAAGTATTTTCGATAGTGTAGGTAGGTGTAGGAGATGAACTGACTAGACGTGTAAACATGGCCTGGAACAAATTTTGGAGTTTTAAAGAAGTTCTTAAGTCAAGAATTCCTGTAAGACTGAAGAAAAAGGTACTGGACTCATGTATATTGCCTTCGCTTTCTTATGCGTCACAAACATGGATATTCAACAGGTACACAAGTAACAAGATACAAACCACGCAAAGAGCCATGGAGCGGAGTACGCTAAATATAAAGTTGAAACATAAAAGGACAAATGTATATATGAGAAATACAACTAAAGTTATAGATGCTTTACAGCACTGCAAAAAATTAAAATGGAAATGGGCTGGCCATGTTGCACGTATGAATAACTATAGATGGACAAAACGGATAACTACTTGGAAGGGGCCGCCAGGAAAGAGAAAGAGAGGTAGACCAAGGGAGAGATGGCTCGATGAAATACTGAACACAGTGGGAAATGACTGGTTAGGAAAGGCTTTAGACAGAGATCAATGGAGAAAAATGGAGGAGGCCTTTACTTTGTAGAGAGGTCCTTAATGATATTAATATAAATTTTTATATGCACGAAAAATCAATTATTAAATTATAAATTTTGTGTTGTATATTTTTTTTTATCTAAATTTTAAATTTAAATCTTGAATTGTAATTAGAAATTTATATGTATTTGATATTGCACAAAAATTATGTAAATCAATTGTTAAGGAATAAAATGAGGCTTTATTATTATTATTATTCTGTAGTTCAGTTGTAGTACGAGTTATCAGTAAGTCGTATTCAAGAGTTATTTATTTATAATCATGTACCTACCCATAGTATCTTGCACAACGAAAGGCCCGTGGCTTTCGAGGCGTCATGTTTTTATGTTTTTCTGAGTTTATCAATCAGCAATCTATCGTTTTACAATTCAACTCATCGAGGTTCAATAGCTCATGATGAGCCGGGATTTCAGCATTGATCATCATCATACAAAAACTTCAACTAAAATTCCGGCGAAATTTTCCCAAACCCGCTCACTTCCTAGCCCCGAGTTACGGTGATGTTTGGATGACATTACCTCGCGACAGCCCGCTGATAGCAGGCCAGCACTCTCATCATTTCCTTCGGGCCATATTCATCCGATCGAACGGGCGAGCGAGGGGCGAACGCGGGGCGAATATAGGGCGAATACGGGGTGAGTGCGGGGCGAGGGGCGGCAATAACCTCTGAGTGCGTGCTTGCTTGAGAGGTATTGCATTTGTTGCTCCGGATACAAACATTATATGGGTATCTGTTTCGCATGAGTAGGATTAAAATACAGTTAGTTAGTTGTTTATGTTTTTTTTTGGGTTGGGATGTTTAGGGTATCTCACTTCAGGCAGTCTCCAAGTGGGGCGAAACCAATCTGGTGGGATTCAACGCCGCCAAAACACAGGCGTGTCTGTTCACCGCCAAAAGGAGCCCGTTCACCTCGGCTCCTACTTTTCAGAATGTATCATTGGATTGTACCGACCGCCTTCAGCTCTTGGGTGTCGAAATTTCCTCCGACCTCAATTTTGGGCGGTTCATTGAGTCCAAAGCCAAAGTAGCTGCTAGGAAACTAGGCGTTCTTGCAAAAGTCCGGCGGTACTTCACACCGGGACAGCTTTTAGTGTTATACAAAGCACAGGTCCGATCGTGTGTGGAGTACTGCAGCCACATATGGGCTGGTGCTGCAAAGTGCCACCTGGCAGCTTTGGACTCGATGGAAAGGCGTGCGAAGAGGCTGATTGGTGATCCAGATTTAATCAAGTCCAATCTTCAAAGCCTTGAGCACAGGCGTAGGGTAGCCAGCCTTTCGGTGTTTTACAGATTGCATTTTGGAGAGTGTGCGCAGGAATTGCATGACTTGATTCCGCCATCTCAATTCTACTATCGGACAAGCCGACGCACGGCAGGTATCCACCCTTACGTTGTTGAAACATCTACGGTCCGGACTAAGCGTTTCGCCTCGTCATTTATACCGCGTACATCAAGGGACTGGAACAGTTTGCCTGCTGCGGTCTTCCCGTCTAATTATAATTTGGGTGTCTTCAAGGCTAGAGTGAATAGGCTCTTAATAAACTAGTGCGCCTCACCATCAACGATTGCATCACTGCTTACCATCAGGCGGGATCGCAGTCAAGTACTAGTTTATAACAGATAAAAAAAAAAAAAAAAAAAAACGGATATCGTTTTATGCTTTAGCAGGTTTAGTGTTCGTGATGAGATTTAGAAATGATACTGATTCATTGTTTGTTTTTAGTTAAGGAAATCATCCAATGAATCTCTCGCCCTTGGGTAAAGCAGGAGGGCGACTTCTATTGACTAAAATCCCACTCCTGTTCTTTCTATGTCTTCGTTCCAGGGCCCCTCAGTTCACTTTCGCACAACCCCTGGCCCCAGTAGGCTTCGACCCTACTGGGCCCCTACGGTTTTGTTTGCTGACATCTCCTTGAGGTGCGCTTGGAACAATACGCACCATCCACGACTGGGGCTCAGTCCGGACAGTTACTGATTCACGATATCTAGTCTATCATCATGGTGACTATCAATAAATATATAAAATAAACGGTCTTTATCTAAATCTGTGTCACATTAATCATAACTGTGGAGAGTGGATCATTATTTTTCTCTGTTTTTTTTTAATAAACATAGTGGGAACATTATAAGGATGATCCTCATAATGTTCTGTTGGGTCTTAGGTCTCCTCTCTAGGAGAGAGAATGGGCCATAATGAATACAGCCCGAGTGCGGCTTGGTTGATGTCACATGTCTTCGAGTACTTGATTCTAGGACATGTCAGATTTCTTACAATGTTTTATTTTACCGAGCGCAGCAGTGTAGTAATGCGTGCGTGGCTGAGTTTAAGCCCAAGCCCGAAAATTCATTAGTCGGGGTCATTACCACTAGGTCAAGACTGCTCCTATAACACTAAAACCAGTTGAAAACCCATTCAACAACATCCAAATAAATGTAACGTACTTAAGTTATCACCACAAACGACCTAAGTGCTCCCCAATAAAGTGCCACGCAATAATAAATCATTTCGGACTGACAAGAAAATTATGTCTGCTGACTCATACATTATGCTGTAATTAAATAGGCGTTAATAATTTCAATGTCACTACATTTGTAGGGTTGCCACGTGTTCCGATTTAAGCAGGACATCTCGCAAAACGGCAGATTTTTTAAATATCCCACTCGCACAGAACAAATACAAATAGAAGAGCATAAAAGTGATGCTTAATTCAAAAGCAATTTTATCCAGGAGTGCTGCGACGAAAATTGAAAAAGAGATGTAGTATGTGACGTCACCACCATTGTCATGTTCGTTTTTTAGAAGACAAGTTATAAAAAAAACTGGGCAAGTGCGAGTCGGACTCGCGCACTGAGGGTTCCATGCAAACTACAATTCCCTAATGGATTCTCAACGATTTTTCCGAATTGTAATTTTTTTTTGTGACGTAAATAACAAAAAAATACTGTTTTCAGATTTATTCCTATACTTGTGCTATAAGTCCTTGCTTTATGTCAAATTTCAGGATTCTAGATCGGATTGGGAAGTACCCTATGAATTTTTATATTTAAGAGTATCGAAATATGCCTTTTTTGCAATATAAACGGCCGTATCTTTTTTATTCGTTAACTTAAAAGTTTGATTTTTTTCAGCTTAAGAGAACTGCAGACCTGAGTATACGGTTTCAATTTCAACTTGATATGTTCACGTGTTTCTGAGATAAAGGGTCTTGACAGACAGACAACAAGGTGATCTTACAAGGTTTCCGTTTTTTTTCCTTTTGAGGTACGGAACCCTAAAATTGAAATAGATAGTGTTAAAAAACCAAAGACAAACTTTATTTTTAATAATAAAAAAGCAATAAGTATACGAGAATGTAGAGGGTGATGGTGCTAGTAGGTGATAACCTTGGAATCAGACAAACAGTTCGCCATTCAAAGATGCAGGAGGGCGTTCAATCGGCCAGCTACACTGATCTTTGGCCCTATAGAAGTTCATGGAACCCCATTCTAAAATGGCCTTATTAACTTTTCTAGTTAAACCTCAGTTGCAAGCCCTCACCTTGCAAAAACAGGTTGTCATCTACTAGAAGACTAGTGTAAATTCAGCAGACAAAAACTAAGTGACTAAATGCTGACAAGATTAATGATGATAAGAAAATAAAAAAGGCTAAAAGGATTGATGTCAGCAATAGTGTGCATCATCAGTTATTATTTTTACATTGAGACGGGTCATTGACGGGTTGAGCTGCCAGTGGCTTGTTTTTTTTCATTACATAATTACGCTCACATAATAGAGGTAACAAAAAATATGTAACCAAAATTTCAGGTTACTCATAATATGATTTCATAGAGTGTCCATGGAGTTTCTTGCTCGTTGTTTTCCACACTTTGGAACGTGCAATTTATCTTCACTTTTTAGGGTTCCGTAGCCAAATGGCAAAAAACGGAACCCTTATAGATTCGTCATGTCTGTCTGTCTGTCGGTCTGTCTGTCCGTCCGTATGTCACAGCCACTTTTTTCCGAAACTATAAGAGCTATGCTGTTGAAACTTAGTAAGTAGATGTATTCTGTAAACCGCTTTAAGATTTTCATACAAAAATAGAAAAGAGCAATAAATTTTGGGGGTCCTCATACTTAGAACTGAAACTCAAAAATTTTTTTTTCGTCAAACCTATACGTGTGGGGTATCTATGGATAGGTCTTTAAAAATGATATTGAGGTTTCTAATATCATTTTTTTCTAAATTGAATAGTTTACGCGAGAGACACTTCCAAAGTGGCAGAAAGTGTGTCCCCCCCCCCTGTAACTTCTAAAATAAGAGAATGATAAAACTAAAAAAAAATATATGATGTACATTACCATGTAAACTAACAACGAAAATTGGTTTGAACGAGATCTAGTAATTAGTTTTTTTTTTAATAAGTCATAAATCTAATAAAAATACACTATTATTAAAACAACGATCAAAGTTACAACGAACTACAAGAACTTTTATATTATGTTACTTGCTGCTACGGAACCCTCCATGGGCGAGTCCGACTCGCACTTGGCCAGTTTTTTAGATTGATTGACATTTGACTATTCAACTTTTGATTTCATTTGATACGGATGTAGGTATCAGAATATCATTTAAAAATTTGCCTTGGCTCACATCACGTCACAACACAGACACAGTGTTAAAATTCAATTAAATCACACGTAATTTAATTAGTAACAGTAAATAACATGACAAAAATGAAAACCACTATTTAATAATAATACAACATATATGGTATTTTTCAATTAGAAAAATAATAAAAAAATCCGACCAAGTGCGAGCCGGACTCGTGTATGAAGGCTTCCATACCGTTGGTAGCAAAAAATGACAACAAAATCATTTTTTTTTTTTGTATGGGACCATACAAGAAAACACAAATTAAATATTACACATATTAATATATGCGCAATATATGCGTATTGATATATTATTATATGTTATTATTATTACTGCGCATATTTATTTTATCCAGTTTTTAGTATTCTGTTATAGCGCAACAGAAATACATCATCTGCGAAAATTTCAACTATCTGGCTATCACAGTTCATGAGATACATCCTAGGGAAAGACAGACGGGTAGCGTTGTCTTAGCAACGGGTAAAAACGGGACCCTATTTTACCCATTGGCTAAAAATCCTAAAAATTAAAACTAATCATTCACCGAATATAGGTTTTTATTATTCGCTTCGTACGTAAAAAAAAACGAAAAATTGTCGCAAAAGCCAAAAGTAAACTAAAATATCAAAAACATATCCCGAGTTTCGAGTAATAATACCTGGCTACCCTTTTTGTAACGGATAAAATGAAGCGAGCGGGGAATAAATCACTGGCGCCTGTTGGGAAGCAAGAACAAAAATATATATATATATATAAAAAATGCCACCACGAGAACCGACGTGTCGAAAATATTAACTTGAACATTTGAATTCTTTATGATCAGTAAAAAGAAAGATTTGAATCGCAAATGTGTTCGCATTTTAATCAAACAAGCAGTGAAATGGTCGCAGATTTAGTCTTATTATATTTAAATATTTTACAATATTTCACGCTTCGCTACCTCTGGAAGGGAGGGTATAAACGATGATTGGAAAATTGCAGGCGTAGGTTATTTATTTATGTTTAATATTTTTTATTGCATTTATTTGGAGGGAGGCCTTTGCCCAGCTGTGGGTATATAGGTTAGGAATAATAATAATAAATGTTGTCCACAAGTGGGATGTGGACTAAGAGATCATTGTACCGATAGTCGTGTCTGGCTTAATAGCCAAGAGCCTCGACCAACACCTTAGGATGTTCTCGTTAGGCGGCTGGTTCAAGGGCTTGATTCAGAAAGCTTTACTTCTGGACACGGCTCGTATTGTTGGGAGGTTCCTTTCTCGGAAGCCCTGTAGCTTGGACCTTGTTCCTGATACCGGTAGGCTACTTTACAATTTTTTATATTTTTTTAATAATTTCTTCATACAAATATTAAAAAATGCATTTAAAAAGTTTAAAGGACAAATAAAGATAATAATAATTTGCTGAAGAAAATAAATGGAAAACGTATTACGTTACTTCAAACAGTTTCAAATCGACTTAGAAAAAATATATTCCAAGTATTTATTTAGTATTAAAGAGGCTTACGTTAAGTTCCAGCGACACAAACAAGCTCAACCAACGAGTTTCTTGTAAGAAATACAATTTAACTTCCTCGTGAACACAAAATGTTTCATTTGAAAGCGTTTCCTGAAGGATTGTAACAAATTGAATCTCACGCCGGCTCAATCCTTTATTTCATCGCCTCTTTAATGGGAAGAAAAGATTATTAATCGAAAATTTTCCATCTTAGTACGAGACCATCTATTTGGATTTGTCAAAGGCGAGGATTTTGTTCCTAAATCGTTTTGTTTTGTTTCTTATTGTAACTGGTGATTGACGCGCTTTAAACTAAAGATGCCTTGAATTAGGGATTTTGTCTCTAAGTTTTTGTTGGTGATTGGAACCTTTACGATTGGAAATACATAATAGGTTTAGGTTTAAAAAATCTTTATTTCTCATAAGAACATGTTTTTTTTTTAATTGATGCTTGATTGCAATCCCACCTGATGGTAAGCAGTGATGCAATCTCTGATGGTAAGGCGTACTAGTTTACTCACATTAAATTTAAAATTTAAGATAAGAAATGGTCGTCTAATGCCGAAGCATGCAATACCTGTACGTACGTACAGGTATTGCATGCTTCGCCATTCGATCACAATCAAATAGGGCTTAGGCTTAAAACGCAATACAACGATACAGTATAATAAAGACCAACAAAATCGTTGAAAACAAGCATGTAAGTACCTACATCTAACACTATATGGCACACTGAGCTGATTGTACCTACTTGCTAAATATGCAGGCCAGGCGTACGCAGAAATGTTTCTTTCTGAAAATTAATGTATTTTTGTTATAAAAATATTTGTACATTTTCATGAGCAAGCATATTCGTTTTAAATACACATCAATAAATTATATTTAAAAAAAAATGCAATAACAATAAAACGTTAAAAAATATAAAAAAATAGTAGCCCACAACCTTACGAGTGAAGTCAAAATACTAGAATTGAGCAATTTATTATTTTCGTTCATTACTTTTTTGAATTTTGCAAAGTTCAAATAAAGTATTTATGGTTGTGTCATATTTTCATATGCGATATTTAACATGCCTTAAATCTATTAATATTTATTTACAATTTACAGCGCATCAATTAATTAAATAAACACACTCAAATTAATGACAAACAACAATATTTTATAATTAACCATTCAGACTTGTTTGTCCACCTCAATAATTTGCTGTATTTGCACACACCTCAAATTAATAAAATATAAAGTATTTTACATGAATGTTTTATATTTATTTTGATATTTTGTTGCTTGTATTTACATAGTAAACTATTGGTTGATTGGTCAGCGTTCGATTCTCATTAAAAACAAACATTTCAAACAATATCATGATTTTGAAGATATCATGCCTTTTTCAGCCTTTTAAATCATTTAAAAATCATACAAAATACATCGTCAGTGATCACATAGTTCAGTCAGATTTCAGTAAACAAATTTAGACGAACTGGGCTCATACAAATGGACAAACAAAACGGACTGCCCAAGGGCCCTATTCAGTTACAAACACGTAAAATCAAACACGATAATTTAGATGAACGAGTTATTTTGACAGCGGACCTATTTTGCAGAGAGTTATGAACGCACAACTCTGCTTACACCCGCTCCTGGGGATATCCTGAGGATTTAGCGTGAATATTGTACCTCGTTTTGATATTGTTTTGAAAACAAAGTAGAGTTTCTCAGTAGCTAATTATATTTTATTATTGTTTCTAGGAAATGTATTAGTTCATTATAAAAATTGGCAAACAAAATAATATAAGTACCCTTAATTTAATGGTCTAAAAAACATTTATTTCTATACGTAAAACGGAATTCTCAATGACAGTACATACATGAGAGAGATTACCCTATGCGATAAGATCGCCCATTGTATACTTATTTTATAAAAGTTTATTCTGTTCACATTATGAAGTGACACTATAGTATCTTCTTCCTCTAATACTCATTTCTCACTTTATCTATTCTCGTCACTGATAGATATGAGACATGACAGTAATACAAGAGGTCTTAATGCAGACTGGTTTATTGAATGAATGATTAGTCGAATACACCACAGACATAACAGTCACATCACACGTACATCCCACAATATAAATAAACACATGCAAAATCAACTCAAACTATTCAAGAAACGCTTTAATTTCAAATTCGCACAAATGAAACTAATCACGGAAAACCGAAATCCGAGTTATAACTAAAAACTATCTGTTCGCAGGTAAACAGCGCACACTCGTTCCGCGAGATACGCAAGAGGAATTCCTCAGCTCAAATAACTGAATACCGAAGGCATGTTATATTTCGCAATTCCCCACAACGGCCAAACTACGTAATAATATTGTGCTCGGGCCGCATTCGGGGTAGAATCATCGATAGTCATTATCGGAAAAGCGGGTTTAAGAGCCGTCCCAGCCCCGGCGGGACCTTTACGGAGGTCTCATCCCGGCGCGTTCGATAACTATGCTAATGTTATTTGCACCAGTGGGTTTGAAAACGACGGCATCCACTAACTTGGCATTCCCAAGAACACAGGGCTCCCTAAAGGTAAGGTTTCAGAATGAAACATCTTACTTTACGACCCGTAATACCATATTGTGAAAAGATTTGCTATTTACCCAACGTAGCGGGGCTCGGGGCACCTTGCGGCCATATTAGCAATAGTTACCGATCGCTGCGACTAATCCATGGACGTAAGTTCTGATAGCATCGCTTAGTGTCCCAAGGCGAGTTACATAATGGCTCATTTACATTATACGTTGTCCCGCATGTGTTAGATTTCGTTAACGACTTTCATGAGTGTTGGAATCGCTTGCAATATTCAGAGAAGTGCGACGGAATTGTAATTTTAAATATATCAACGGTATTGTCGGACTGTGAGTCGATATTTGGGAGTCTCTGGGGAGTAAACAAGGTGAGATGGAGATGTCTGTAACAGCTCTATTAAGTCGATACTCGTATAGCAGAAATCTGTTTGAGATTGGTTAAACGAGGGGTCGTTTATGTTTCATTTGTAGTATTCGGAGGTGTAATCGTGGTGGGCGTTTAAGCGCGTAATGTAAATGAGTCATTACACGGGCGTGCACATGCAATTGAAGGCATCGACACAAATGAAGCTCGCTTAATGACATGCACGTGTCGGGGACACCTGCCGCTGCGGCGACAACATCGCTTACGTAACGATACGTGTTGCATGCCAATGTCCTCAAGTTATTCGTACTTATAAATTATTTATGTTACATCATTGGAAATTTACCTACTTAGTGCACAATAAATTTGGTATTTTCAATCATTAAAAAAAGGGTAGTTCTGTGTGTACTTTATGCTGAGAGTTCGGCCATTTTGTGCGGTTGTGACGCATATCTTCACTATATAAAATTAATAATAATTTATTTCAAAGACAACATTTTGATCCACATTATATTATGTTACTAACATATTATGTTAGTAACACTTATTTTTATGTTAGTTCAGAATTTACTAATTTGTTATTGTTCCCATAAAATAAATTACAAATTAAATTGAATTACAATTGTCACTGAATTCAATATCGTAGAATTAAAATATAAAACAAAAATATAACTTAGTTAAATGCACTAAACTGCTTAGTTTGTCTAATCCGTGGTACTGCTGCGAAGTTCAAGAAAATATTTTACACTGTATTAAAATGTCATAATCTAATGATTATATTTGATACTTAGTTTTAAGATTGCGTCATTTTGCGTAAATAAACTGTTTTTCTTTCTTTCATAAAGGGTTAAATTTTCAAACGTTTCCGCACTTTTAAACGACTTTCAAATCTCCGTAATTCAAACAAAGTAAATCCTGGCCGGCAATAAAACACGAACATTAACCGTATCAGGAACAATAGTAATCAATTTAAATGTATCAAAGCGAAACAATAAAACAGTTCAGCTTGCCTAAGCATTGTGTGTGGAATAATAAAAGAGAGCCCATCTGTACCGTTTATGTCCCACGTACCGCGCACTATTCTGGAGATCGAAAAAGTTTTCCAATAGCTGAGTCTGATGGTAGAAAATAGTTGGCTACGGGAACCTGGAATGTTAGTTTTATTGTAGTCACCACTCTTGGGCTATTGAGTGTGCGTCGGGCCGATATTCCAGTAATTATTTTATCTGTGGTAGCCGTTGGAAGTTGTTCGCTCTTGGAGATAGTCAATGATAGTTATAAGTTGTCTGTGGACGTGTTGTTTTGTTTTTATTCTTGACAAATGCTTGCTGTGCGTTCTGAAAGAAAATACGAGTATAAATAGAGTAAACTTTATATTGTACCTACACCAAACTTTTTTTTTTCACTCTGTTTCTAGTTCTAATGGAGGTCTTGTCACTGACATACAGAAACAGTCGACTAGTGTGAACTAACATAACATAAAATTTATTAATGTATTTTTTTATTAATGATTTTAATATCGAGCTCTTAGGTACCATTATTTTGTGACGCGAAGATAAGCTCCATGCCTCTACCCCTTCCGGAGACGCCCCGGGCGCTGGGCGCTGCAGGTCGACAGGCGTGGGCTTGTGGACGACGAGCAAGCAATAGGTAGCTAACCGTCCAGCCGTTCGATAAGGATCAAGTCTAGATCAGCGGAGCAATGTGTTAAACGTGTGCCTCAAAGAGATGTCACCAAAATTGACGAGTCCAGTCGTCTTCGCAAAAAGGGAGGGAACTGAAGAAACACTGGGTTTAGTCAGTAAATTTCTGACACTCCCTCCCTCTCCACCACAGGAATGTTTCATGAAAAAAAGGTATAATTATTCAATCTCTTGTCTTGGATATGTGTGTAGAAAACAGCTTACGCACATACTAACAATCTGCAAATATACAATCATACATACAAAAAACTCGCCGTCGTGAAATCGAATACCTATCTATATAAATATATATAAACGTAATTTCTCTTGGCTCTATGATTTGTCACTGTAATGCTTATTTCTCATTACAACACCCCCGAGAGCCTTATCGGTGGAATTAGGTCTTAGTTAGCGTTATTCGTGGAAAATTTGTGTCCACGTACTGAGTATGAGAGTATCATTAAAATCATGGGATGAATACATCCCAATTGCTATGAATTTGACTAGTGTGTTTTAAATGTTACTAGCTTTTGTAGTAAATAATTAGCATAGCATAGTCCGCCTTATAATGTTCCCACTGTTGGGACTCAGGCCTCCTCTTTATGAGAGGGAATGGGCCTTAATCCACCACGCGAGCCCAGTGCGGGTTGGTGGATGTCACATGTCTTCGTATTTTTTATTCTAGGACATGTCGGTTTCCTCACAATATTTTCCTTTACCGTTTTGAGAGCAGTGGTAATGAAATAAATTACATGAACAACAAAAATTGTACATAATTGCTGCAAGATAATTCAATGCGAAATAAAATAAATATCTTCTTTTTCCTGCCCTTGTCCCATTTTATTTGGGGTCGGCGCAACACGTTTTTTTCTTCCATTCTGTCCTGTCACTCGTCACGCTATCACTAACTCCCTTTTCTTTCATATCACTTCTCACACAATCCATCCATCTTTTCTTTGGCCTCCCTCTCCCTCTCCATCCATTCACATGTAAATTCATAACTCTTTTAGCAACATGCTTTTCATCTCACCTCTTTACATGACCATACCAAGACAAACGATTTCCTTTCAACCTTTCAGTCATTGGCGCCACTTTCAAACTTCCCCTAATATACTCATTTCTCACTTTATCCATTCTCGTCACGCCACACATCCATCTTAACATTCTCATCTCCGCTACATGCAATCTTTTTTCATCCGTCTTTTTCACAGCCCAACATTCTGATCCATACAGTATGACAGGCCTTATCACGGACTTGTAGATTTTACCCTTCAACTTGAGGGGCATCCGTGGGTCACAAGTTGTTCCCGTGACCTGTCGCCATTTCATCCATCCTGCGTTGATCCGATGTGTTACGTCCCGGTCTACCTCACCATCCCCTTGGACGAGCGACCCGAGGTACCGAAAGTCGGAACAGATCGGTATGGGCGTTCCGGCGAGAGCTAAGGGCACTGGATTGGAGAGACCGCCGAAATCGCAGAACAAGTACTCCGTTTTGGTTCTACTCAATTTCAGGCCAACACTCTCCAATCTGTGCCACCACACCTCCAATCTGTTCTGGACCTCTAGGCCACTCTCGGCAACCAGCACAATGTCATCGGCAAACAACATACACCAGGGAGCCTCTTCCTGAATGTCCGACGTCAGAGCGTCCATTATCATCAGGAAGAGGTAAGGGCTGAGGGCCGACCCTTGGTGTAAGCCGACAGCCACATTGAAGCTTCCAGTAGTGCCCACTGAAGAACGGACTTGGGTACTGCATCGACTGTACATCGCTCGGATCAACTGCACATACTTCCCAGGCACACCTTTCTCCTTAAGGGCCCACCACAGAACCTCACGAGGTACCCGGTCATATGCCTTTTCGAGGTCAATGAATACCATGTGCAAGTTTTTATGCGCACCTCTGTATTTCTCGCACAGCTGGCGTATAGCAAAAATGGCATCCGTTGTACCCCGACCAGGCATAAAACCGAATTGGTTCTGTGAAATTTCACTCTCTTCTCTCAGTCGCCTTTCAATAACTTTCTCCCAGGCTTTCATAGTATGTGTTAGCTTTATTCCTCTATAATTGTTGCACTCAAGCACATCACCTTTGTTCTTAAAAATGGGCACCAAAGAACTGCTGCACCACTCATCAGGTATGGCTTCTTCCTGCAACAACTTATTGAAGAATAAAGCTAACCACGTCCATCCATCCACTCGCAATAACTTCCACACTTCAACTGGTATTCCATCTGGACCAATGGCTTTACCATTCTTCATTCCATTTACTGCTATCCTAACTTCATCCATACTAACCATTCTCACTAACCCCACATTCACTGGTTTATTCTCTAACACACTACTCCAATTATTTTCCTCATTCATCAATCTTTCAAAATAGTCCTTCCACCTCTTTTTGATTTTCTCATCATCCGATATAACCATTCCAGTTTCATCTCTTATACATCTTACCTGGCAAACGTCTCTCGTCTTTCTCTCTTTTATTCTAGTAAGCCGGTATAGTTCTTTTTGGCCTGCAGGACTGTCCAGTGTGTCATATAATTTGTCCTGGGCTCTTGATTTTGCTATGGCCACGGATTTCTTCGCTTTCTTCTTTAAAATGTCATACTCACTCTTTTTTTCAGCTTTTAAACTAGCGTTTCCTGGCTCTACACGCTGCCATTCCTTGAATTTTCTCTTCTTTTCTTTCAATACATTTTGAACTTCTGTCGACCACCACCATGTATCCCTATCTATTATGCCCTTTCCTTTCGTCTCTCCCAAAATATCTTTCGCTGCATGCCTGATACACCCAGCTATCTCATTCCAGCTTTCATTTATACTTCGATCATTCATATCTCCCATCTCTATCATTCTGTCCACCACTCGTTCCCTGAACTTATTCGCACAATCATTCCTCTCTAACATATGCCATTTTATTTTAGGGGGAGGATGCTCTTTGTGTTTTTTAGACAGTATTTTGACTACTGATGTCATAACTAGGAGTCTGTGTTGTGAGACTAGGTCTTCTCCTGGCAGTATTTTGCAGTCTTTGACATGCTTTAAGTTGTTGCGCCGAACTAGAAAGTAGTCGATTTGGGTCTTATGACTACCACTTTTATACGTGATCATGTGTTCGTCTCTTTTTTGGAACCACGTATTGGCTACTGCCAGGTCAAATGCAGTAGCGGATTGCAGCAGCGTCTCTCCTTCACTGTTCAGACTACCGAAACCCCATCCCCCATGCACTCTTTCATAAACACCTTTCATTCTTCCCACATGTCCATTAAAATCACCTCCAACTATCAATTCTTCATGAACAGGGATGTTCATTAAAGCTCTATCAAAATCCTCCCAAAACTTCTCTTTCACTGTTTCATCACATCCTACTTGTGGTGCATACACACTAACTACATTCAACATCACATTCTCTAACATAACTTTCACAACTATAATTCTATCACTAATCCTTTGTACTTCCATCACGCATTCTTTCAATCTACTGTCTAACACTATTCCAACACCATTTCTTTTTCCATCACTTCCACAATAGTAGAACTTGTATCCCTCACCAATTTCTCTCGCTTTTGTTCCTCTCCATTTAGTCTCCTGCAAGCATGCTACATTTATCCGTCTTCTTTTCAATACATCCGCTAACTCTCTGGCCCTTCCAGTCATAGTCCCTACATTCCAACTTGCATACTTCAATCTCATTTCCCGAGCTTGCTTCTTACGTTGCACCCGCCCGGGGTGGTGCAACAACCCTGGTCCATTTCCCACAGGAGCCGGGTGCTGCCCCTGCGCGTCGCCTGTGGGGTACGCCCTAGCCCTATCGCGCAATCTATTTAAACCGAACATGTTGCAAAGGGATTTGGCTAGTTTTTTAAAGTCGGCCGCCAGCCTGACACTAACCCTCCTTGGGAATGCTTTTGTTGGTGGTATACCCGCCACCATGCGGTGACCTCAGGTGCTCAACAGTACGCACGGTCTCAAAATGTCCCTTAGTCGCCTCTTACGACACCCACGGGAAGAGATGGGATGGTGTTATTCTTTACGTCCGGACACCATACGGAACGAAATAAAATAAATATACCACTATAAAATTAAAATAAACTTAACACCAGCCACATTTTAGGTCCCTTCAAAATAATTATTAGTAAGTAAGATCACCATCTTTATTCAGCAGCTAGTACATAAATATTCAAAGAGCTTTTCATAACATTAAGCTAAACATTTGAAACGGATAGTTGGAGTGGTTCCAGGTTAAATAATGAAAATAGTTTTAGGCTCAGCGACAAGGCTCCGTTAGCTCGAGACAACCTTTGTTGAATAACCCTGAAAGTGATATAGTCTGTCTAATAAGTCAACCGACTTGGCAATTTTGTATAATATTTAATCATTTAAAAAATACTTATATTCGATACTTTTCATAAGGTTCTTCTGTTAGTAAACAATGATCTCTATCTCTTAATCAACCTTGATTATTGAACCCATGTTGACTACATCAGATTTCATTAAATCCTAATAATTACCCAAGTCGTTTAACTTATTAGACAGACTCTAGTCTAAGTTTAATTTAGACATATTTGACATGTTTATAAAAAAAATCTAAATAGAGCCTTTTTTATTTTCAGTGGGTAAAAATCAGCCAAATGACATCCCTCGCCCTCTGGGGTGATAGTGTCAGACTCTTACTGGTTAAAAAACCCACCCCGATCCCTCATTACCGTTTATATCAGGGCTGAGCCTCCCTTTCGGAAACAGACTATAGCCCCAGTAGGCTTCGACCCTGCTGGGCCTCTACAGTTGCTGACCACTCCTTGAAACGCGTGGGAACAGTGCGCGCCGTTGACGATTTTGGCTTGGTCCGAACGGTTACCAGACAGTCGGACAGCAAGCTACCCAATGTTCACCGTCCGCAAGCCCGTGATCTAAATAAAAGTGTGGTGGATAGCCAAAGTAAAGTCGCTAAGCCCTTAATATCTGGGGCCATGGGTTTTCTTCTGAAAGGGCAACCTGCGGTCCAACGCAAAGCAAAATAATAATATTATAACAGTATTCCACAACTATTTAACGCCGTCTAGTCCCAAGCTAAGCAGAGCTTGTGTTATGAGTACTAGATAACTGATAAACATACTTATATAATTCTAAATACATACGTCGTCAGCAAACCGTAGGGGCCCAGCAGGATCGAAGCTTACTGGAGCCAAGGATCTTTTTCTGAAAGGAAGATTCGGCTCCGGTACGAAAGGAAACGAAGGAACAGGAGTGGGTTTTTTGCCAGTAAAAGTCTGACACTATCCCCCCCTCCGCCCAAGAGCGGGGGATGTCATTGGATGATTTTCCTACCTAAAAAAATCCTCATAAGCAGTTTCAAAACTTAGATGAAAGTAAATAATGATGCGAGTTAATGAGATGATGTATTTCTTTACTAAATACTTTGCTTGGTGTTTGTTACCTGTTAAACAGACTTGGCGAACAAACTGCGGCAACCCTATTGGATTACGTTTTTCAAACTTAGAAGTGAAGTGTGGGTGTTGTTTGTAGGGTTGTTACTGTTTATAAAATAATTATAATCATTAACATGACAATACCGCCAGTCTTTTGGTTATACTTCTAGGGGGCAACCCTGCGGAGGAATATTTGGACACCATATTTAAAGATGTTTAGAGAGATATATGAGCATAGTCGGCCTTCCCACTGTTGGGAATCAGGCCTCCTCTCTAGGAGAGGGAATGGGTCGTAATGGCACGCGGGGCCAGTACGGATTTGTAGATGTCACATGTCTTCGAATATTTTGGTTCTAGGACATGCCGGTTTCCTCGCGATGTTTTTCTTCACCGATTTGAGAGCAGTGGTGATGAAATAATTTACACAAAGTAATTCGCCTGGCTGGGTTTGAACTCGCGACCTACAACTCGTAAGTCGGGGCCATTACCACTCACGCGGAGGTATTCAGTACACAGTTATTTACGTTCTTTATTTATGTATAGATTTTTTTAAAGTATTTTGAAATTACATTATAACTAAGAGTCTAATGCACCTAGCTAAATAAAATTTCTCTCACAATCCTCTTTATTTATTAATACAAACCTATGTACCAAAAAGTAATATTTAAACCTTTTTTTGCACGATGATTGAAATTCAATCATAAATAACATTTAGTGGAAAAAAGGTATACACAAATCAAGAGCATTAAATTCATCACCTTAATTTATTTCACAAAAATAGTAAAAATCTTGCATAGATGGGTTAAAAACATATTTATGTGTAGTTAGTTATTTACACATAAGTAAATAACAAGGTCCTGGTGAAGAAAGGTTCTGAAGAACTTTTAAATGCAAGGCGCACAGGATCAGTCGATACTGACTTGCGATAGGATCCTACTTGAGTCTTTTGTCTACTGAGGACATTATCTGACCGAATGATTACTATGTTACTCGGCAAAGTTTGACCCACGAACTGATCAGCAGCACACCACCTTCACGGCGGTCTACTTCGATGGCGATATTCTCCATCCATCATCTTCGCCCATCGCACGTGACACAAAATAAAATCATCATCAGCCTTTATAATGGAGAGGGAATGGGCCGTAATCCACCACGCGGGCCCAGTGCGGGTTGGTGAATGTCACATGTCTTCCAATTTTTGGTTCTAGATATGCCGGTTTCCTCACGATGTTTTCCTTCACCCTTTTGAGAACAGTGGTGATGAAATAAATTACACAAAGTAATGCGCCTGGCTGGGTTCGAACCTACGACCACGACTCTTAAGTCGGGGCCATTACCACTTGGCCACCACTGCTCTTCAAAAATGATGAAAATGTTCACTTCCAGGAATGATCCAAGTGACTATAATCCGCTCGTTCGTTTTTGAACTATCACAATGAAATAATCCGATAAATTGCCTGCTTTGTTTCTTTCCACCACATCTTTACGCTTATCCACTTATTTCACTGTTTCAATGCCATTACGATTTAAAGACCACTTTATAAGACCCCTTAAAATACCCTCAGACATTGAATCATTCAGGGTAGGCACCATACGTCATGATACACACAAACACGCAAACGCGCCGGAGGGAATACACTGCTTCCTACCTTACGGGCATATGAATGGATTATTTATCAATGGAATATCGATGGCAAAGAATTTACAAGATTTAGGGGGAATGAGGTAATGGGAAATGCTTTTTGGATCGAGAGGGGAAAAGCCGTTTTGTCGAATGTAATAATTTAAATGTCGTAATCGTGTCCCTTTTGCCTGTGTGCGATTCTAAAGAGTTTTTTTTTTGTATGATATAAACTAGTGCTTGACTGCGATCCCACCTGATGGTAAGCAGTGATGTAATCGTTGATGGTGGGGCTTATTATTAATTTATGGATTCCCAAGCGAACGCCGGCGTTGGCGCTGTCATTGACTTTCTATTGTGTCTCTAATTGATGTTATTCGGCGGTAATTAAAGGTTGCCTAAGTCGAGAGTGAATAGGTTTCTTTTAGGTAAGCGCGTTCCATCGTCGACCGCATCGTCGCTTTCCATCAGGTGAGATAGCGGTCAAGCGCGAACCTATCAACAATAAAAAAAAAAAAATTAAAATATATTTAAAATAGTATTTTTTTCATTAAAAAAAGGCTTTTATCATTGAATATTGGTTTTATCTAATTTAGTTTGTGAAAATTTACGATGTCTCTATCACCGAAAATCAAGCAGTTGTCCATGATTAATTTAGAAAGTTCGTAACACACAGAGTACTCACAACTTAGCTTCTAAAACAACTGGGTCACCACAAGAACTTTCCTAAGAGATAATCACAGTAATTAACTGTATTCAGTTCACGGACACGCGATAAAAAAACCTCGTTACTTGTCTACAATTGGGTGATAAAATCCCTCAATCCATTTTCCCTCATCTTGATGAACACACAAAAAAACAAACCGACCCCTCACTTGATTAGCAAAAATAACTACATTGGTCGGGAAAGCATTAGCAGTGTACACCACGTTACCATTTAGATCGGCTTACCCGAATCCGGCTTGTTCGGCACGCTGCGCCATGAATACAAAGGATCCCGAGGTTGCGAGGTTGTGCCATACACATGCCAGCCTCCCCGGACCTTATGGTTCCGCACTATTGAACCATTTACCTTAACATACCTTTTTGAAAACGTGGACCTGTCATAAAAGCGAACGTTCCAAAAATGATATATTTAATTTATATGGGCGGAAGTAGTGGGGTGCGCACTATGAAGCGCGTATCGTTCCGATCCGGTTGTCTGGGAGAGGCGTTCGGCAGTGCGCTATGAATGCAAAATGGTCTCAGGTTTGTTCCTATTTGTGCTTGGGTGGCAATAGACGCATGTAGCTCAAGGTGTTCCGTATTATTGGACTGCTTATGTTGCGGTTCTAAATCGTACTGTCGAGGAAAACAGGTTTAGTACTAAGACTATTTTATTAAATTGTCATTAAGTAAAACGAATTTCCATTTTTGTATCTTAGTTTATCAAAAATTCAAGTAGGTATAAACTATCGATATATACCTATTACGTATTTACTACGCTCAAGATTACGCGCGCCGAACACTCACTTCAATCGACTTAGGTGTAATATAGTCTACAGTGACACGAAATTCATAGCGCTTAAGACATTTTGGTGGCGAATAAAAGTATCCTCTAAAAGCTATCTTAGCGCTGTATGATTTAATAGTTCTGTTAGACGACATAATGCCAAAATAGCGCTGTAGTGAACTTTTGTTTTAACCTTTCAGTATTTTGACAAATAGTTTCCATTAACGTGTTTGTCTATCACTAGAATATGAGTCGATGGTATAATACTGACTGGCCTGTTCGTCTAGTGGTTAGTGGCCCTGACTGCTATGCCGGAGGTCGTGGGTTCGATTCCCACCCAGGACAAATGTTTATGTGATGACCATGATCATTTGTTCTGTGTCTGGGT
The DNA here is from genome assembly GCA_910589285.2 of Mythimna ferrago. Taxonomy (NCBI): domain Eukaryota; kingdom Metazoa; phylum Arthropoda; class Insecta; order Lepidoptera; family Noctuidae; genus Mythimna; species Mythimna ferrago. The sequence continues at coordinate 14,589,223 of OU342692.1, read as the reverse complement.
GTAATTTATCTATATATAATATGTATGTATTGAGAAATATATAAGTATGTTTATCAGTTGTCCAGTACTCATAACACAAGCTCTGCTTAGCTAGGGACTAGACGGCGTTGTGTGATAGTTGTGGAATATATTATTATAATCTATAAATTATCTCACCTACTGAAAACGTCCAAAACAATTTCATAAAATTAAAATGTTTGGATACCCACACAAAGAATTTAAAACATGACAGTTTCCAAATTCTAAAACAATGAACAAGATTAATTACACCTATTAAAGACTGTTTATTTTAAATAAGATTCCAGGTAACCTGAGTGACCTTACCTGTACTTGTCAACAAAGCCTCACACACCTCACTGAACTCAGATATTCAGCTTAGAGCCTACGGATTACCAAATTCGGTCTGGAACCTACATTGTATTGCGTCTTCAGGTACAAACGATTATACGCCTTAAGTCTGCGATACCTTGATATTGTAGCATTGAAAATAGCTTGCAATCTTCTCTGAATAACCCGTCCTGTGTCTTTGAGAGGGTATAGGATGTAGAAAATAATAATAACAAAAAAACCTTCATTTATTGTAGGACTAGTACTTAACAATAATACAGATTTTTAGTTGAACATATTCCCAGTTTGTATCCTTACTACATAAATATAACTGAATTGTTAGTAGGTACATCGCGTAGTTTTGGAAGAGCAGAGTGCCCTAACACAGGTAAGTTTTGATTAAAAGGTCACCTCAACCGCTAGATGTAGTACAAATTTTGTGAATGGAAAATAAATTATTTTTATTTGTATAATATTTTTTGTTTGGTACTTTTCTTTTGTTGTAAGTTTTTTGTTAGTTTTTAATTGTTGATAGGCTATTTTTTGACCATTATCTCTGCTGTCAGAAAGTGACGATGAGGTTGACGACGAAGCACGCTTGCCTGGAAGGAACCTATTCAATCTTGACATAACCCACGTAACACTTAGCATTTTTTAGACTTCATTGTAGAACTTATTTTCGATATTTACAGACTACTTTATGAAGAATTTCTTATTTATGTTCTTGGTTAAATACCCTACAAACATAATGCTTAATATATGTATAATATTTTTGTTACTTATTACCGCTCACCGCCCCTTGTTTAGCTACCGCTCACAGTGGTAATGCCGATGCCAGTTAGGGCTTTTTTTTTTTTTTCGATGGGACAAATCATCTTATGACAACCCCCGCTCTTATGCCTGTTAGGGCTGCATATTGTTCTAAAGGAGTTACCGTGGCATCGCAAAAAGAGCAACTAAAGGTGCTCCTTTAGTTGCTCTTTGCTTTAGTGTCAGAATTTTACCGAACAGTGCACTGTTCGGTAAAATTCTGACACTCCTTTATACTCTTCTGAAAGTGGGAAAAGTCAGTTTTTGATTTTTCACGTAAAAAGCAATGGTGAGTAAAAGTTAATTTAAATAAAATTAAGCCCCGATAAAAACTTTTAACGTCATGATTATGCTTGTATTATTTAAGACTACAAATAGTTTCATTAAACCCCAAGCGAACGCCGGCGTTCGCGCATCTATTGTCTTACTTTGTGTCTCAAATTAACGGTATCTGAAAGGTTAAAATAGAAGTTTGCTAGATAGCTGATGCTACTCAAAAAGTTACTCTATTGATTATAAATGAGACTGAAATACTAACTGAGAGAAGGATGTATTTGCCGCGTCCCCAACAAACTGTGGGCCAAAGTAGCATGAACAGCGAAACGGGGCCACGAAGAATATGGCGTTACGAACTGGATAGATTTCTCCAGAACTGGAAAGAGGATCCGTAGGCTTCTGATAGTTGAAAGGAATGGAGGGGGGCTTTTACACAAGAGTAGGACAGTTTCCTTGCGTGATTACATCAGAAATGAAGATATCCGCAGGAAAACCAAGGTTATAGACACAGCCCAAAGAATCGCCAAACTTAAATGGCCGTGGGCAGTCCACTTTGCTCATAGAACAGATGGTCGATGGGGACGAAAGGTTCTGGAATCGCGACCACGTAACGGAAGGCGTAGCGTTAGAAGGCTTCCCACATGGTGGACCTGGTGAGGATCGCGGGAATCCGATGGATGCGAGACACACAGGACTGGTCATTATGACGACACTTGGGGAGGCCTATGTCCAACAGTAGACGCCTTTAGGCTGAAATGATGATGATGGAGATGACTATGGAACAGGCAGAATATAATTATTTATTAAACTAAAAGCATTTACACTTTACCTAATTTTAGTTAGCATGTATGTGTGTTTGCTCACATATTGAGTAACAGTAACTAAACTGGCACCAACACCACCAACATTATCTATTGTGTTGCAAGCATATCTTCGCATTTACTGACACAAAGCGCGTCCGTTCGCGTCACCCAATCCAACATAGTCACGAATGTTATCTCGTGTCTTCATCATGCAGTGTGATTCAGGTATGCCATGATGTGGACAAAGCTTTATGTTTGACCTTTCATGCTCACTCAAATGTCTCACTGATGGTTGCGTGTGTTAGTTCATTCAGTTCCCTTCGAAATGGTTGAGGTAAATGCGGTTGTTACACGCGTCATATTTGTAAGTGGGGGGGCTTAGTTGAGACTTTTCTCCTGTTAATAAACTAGACTTATCTTCGAGAGTCATCATCATCATTAGTTCAGCTGAAAGACGTCAACTGCACGTCACCTACACCGGCCCACACGCACAAAACGTTTTGGGAACACATTCATTGTGCGTGCAGCTAGGGAGTGGAATTCCTTGCCAGAGTCTGTGTTTCCTGATAGCTACAACCGGGAATCTTTAAGTCGAGAGTGAATAGGTTTCTTCTAGGTAAGCGCGTTCCATCGTCGACCGCATCGTCGCTTTCCATCAGGTGAGATAGCGGTCAAGCGCGAACCTATCTACAATAAAAAAAAAAAACTGTTGAACATAAGTATCGTCTCAAGTACAGATTATGTGCGTCTCACATTCGTCGGATTCCCAAGTCATCAGTCCACTCTGTAGGAGGCCTCCGTTATTTACCAAGCTTGCTTCCACTTAAGTTTGGCTATCTTCGAGATTAATGCAAAAAAAAACTATGTAATAAATTTTATTTTGATTTTTCTCACAATTTTACAGAAATAAAAGAGTCATCATCATCACCATCCTTTTTAATGTTCCCACTGTTGGGATTCAAGCCTCCTCTCTAGGACAGGGAATGGGCCGTAATCCACCACGCGGGCCCAGTGAATGTTGGTGAATGTCACATGTCTTCGAATTTTTGGTTCCAAGAGATGCTGGTTTCCTCACGATGTTTTCCTTCACCGTTTTGAGAGCAGTGGTGATGAAACAAATAAAAGAATAATTTTATCAAAATTAAAAAAAAACTAGTTTGATTGTCCGTTTGAGATTGGTTTTTACTTCTTCTTCTTCCTTGTCTTATCTCTTTATTTGGGGTCGGCTCTCCTCGACTTTAGGCGCCAGGATAGTCTATCGTGGGTTGTCTGTGCGTCCAGCTGAGCCCGTTCCAGATCTTTGGACACGGTTGTCCACCACGTAGCTAGAGGGCGCCTTCCTTTTTTTCTTTCCGGGATCGCTAAGGCCTTCTTTACAGGATACTCTTCGTCCCTTCTCATGACATGTCCGAACCAGCGCATACATTTCTCTGACAATTTATCTGCTATGAGTGCAACTTTGAAGGAGCCTCTGATGTATTCGTTGCGTACCTTATCAAGTCTCGTAACGCCCGCTGACCATCGTAACATTTTCATTTCATTGACGTGCAGTTTGTTCTCGTGAGTCTTTTTCATCGCCCAGCATTCAGTGCCATATAGCATGGCGGGTCTGATGGCCGTTTTGTAGACTTTGCCCTTAGTTAGATTAGATTGGTTTTTACTTAAAGATATCAAATAGAAAGAAGCTAATGTCATCACCATTCAGCCAAAACCTTACTGATTAGTTGGATATAGGTCTCCAATAAGCATCGTCTTAACTATTGGATTGACGCTTTAAGTATTCAGCAAATTCCAACGACCTATACCTATCCTCATAGGTCGTTGGAATTTGCTGAATACTTAAAGCGTAACGTAGCGTAGCGTAGCTTAAAGCTCCTCAGCTAGGCTGCCATCAAACGGACTGCATCGCAGCAACCGCACGCAGTCCATATTATATTCAACTGCATGCAGTTTGATCTGACTTTGCGCAGTTGGCGCCACGCATCTAGCCCAGGACGATTTGATCTTTAATTGCCTTAAAATAAAGTTGACAATGTCAATGTGCGTTTGCTCTTTGTAATTAACAGCACACTGACTGTATGCGGTTAGCAATGGACAGCGTGCGTCGACACTACACGACTGTAGCCGACCGCGTAAAGTTGAAGGGACGACTGCTTGCAGTTGATATTGACTTCACTCGACTGCAGCCGACCGCGTACAGTTGATTTTATGACTGCACGAAGTCGAACGTACAACTGCATGCAGTTAAATATATCAACGGCGCACCGTCGCTGCGATGCAGTCCGTCTGATGTCAGCCTTACCATGACGTGTTAAAATGTCAGTCGTGCGAGCGAGACAGAAGGATGGAGCTATACATCCTACATAGCTCCAACTCTACTGTTATATTTATTACTAGCTGTGCCCGCGACTTTGTTCGCGTGGACCACAGGATTTTGAATTCATTTTTTCTAAAATAAAAGTAGCCTATGTTACTCCTTATTACATCAGCTACCTACCAAAAAAAGTCCCGTCAAAATAGGTCTAGCCATTTCAGAGATTAGCCCGGACAAACAGACAGACAGACAAAAATTTAAAAAAATGTTGTTTTGGTGTATGTACCGTATATATATTCTTAAGCATGTAGTAAAAAGCAGTTATTTCAATATTACAAACAGACACTCCAATTTTATTTATACGTATATAATAGATTTTATTGAGGATTTTCGAAATAAACCACAAATTGTTTCTCTGAAAACAAAGATTTGTTTTATTCAACATGCTTTTACAGTATAACAATTATCGTTTAACTAAAATTACACTTTTATCTCACCTGAAAACAAAGAAACGACATTTAAAGTTCACTAATATCGCCTCCTCAATTATATCCCTTTAATTATCTCTCTACAAGTTTTTATAACAATAAAATGCACAAAATAATCTAAACATCATCTGCCATTGAATGATACGTCACCCTGTATCCACAGCTTAAAAATTAAAAAAATGAAATGTCATTTCCAAGGTCATTTCATTACATCTCCCCCCCATAGGAACGAAAATTCTAAATAATATAATACAAACAATGCACCTGCAAGTTATCTTTATACCTATTCGTTTTCTTCTACTTCATCTTCTGCCGTAACAGGTTGTAATTTTGTTATGTGGAATAAAGTTGATTCTGTTTTTCTGTTGCCAGTGTCAATCTTATAAATGGAGTTCGATATTTTCTCTATTATCTTGAAAGGGCCTATTTTTAATTCGTCTAATTTTTTCCTGTTCAGTCTATTTCCATTTTCTACATATACACTGTCTCCTATCTCGAACTCTTGTATTTTCCTATTTCTATCAAATATTTTCTTGTTGTACTTGTGAGATTTTATTGTATTCTGTAATGCTAATCTTCTATCAGCAATCCACTTGTCTTCCTTTTCTATTGTTTTAATTTCATTTGGTAAAATACTGACATTTGTACCATCCAGTAAATATTTTGGTGAAAAACCTGTAACAGAATGGTCTGTTTCATTATATTTCTGTACACATTCTCTTGCTACTGTTGTCCATGTTCTCTTATTATTTTTCTCATTTATTTTACATCTTATTTTATTTACTATTGTTTGGTTTAATCTTTCGTTCAAGCCGTTCGAAAATGGCGTATTCACAGCTGTAAATATTAGTTTGATGTTATTCTCCTGCAAATACTGTTTAAATTCTTTTGAATTGATGCCTGGATATTGGTCTGTCAGAATTATTCCAATCTCATCTGTCTCGAGTACTTTCTTTGTTAGTTTTATAAAGTCACTTGCGTTCTGTGTTTTTGAAGTCACAATAAACGCATATCTTGTGTAGTGGTCTACTAAAAGGTGTAAGTATTTTTTTGTTGACCTAGATCCTCCAAAGCCACCTATAGTATCCATTGACATTATCTGAAATGGTTTTGTTGCTGGTCCCAGTTGTGACATTAACCCAAATTTTCCTTGACATCTTGATTTATTTTTTATACATATTTCGCATGTTTTACAAATATTTATGATATTTTTTGTTAGGTTTTTAGCTGTATATAGTGGACTTATTTTTTTTTTTGTAATTGTCTGATTCCAATATGGCATAAATCTTCATGCACCTTTTTTATAATTTTTTTTACTAAATTCTTCTGAGAGTATAATCTTTTCAAGTTTCTTTATTTTTTTATAATAGATTTTATTTTTATGTAGTAGATTTTGTTTCTTTTCTTTTATTGTTTCATTTTTTTCTTGGTCTTCAACTATATCTTTTATTTGTATTAAATTAACTGTTTTTAATAGTTCCTCCTTGTTAACTTCTGATTCTAATACAGGGTTTCGGCTCAAACAGTCTGCTTCTATGTGTTCATTAAAATTTATTGCTAATGTTTTTATATTCTTTTCTTCATTTCTGTTATCTTTAGACATTTCATCTATTTTATTTGTTCTTATCTTTTGTTCTATCCGCAAGTCCTCGTTTTGGGTTAGTTTGAATTTCTTTATCATATCCAATCCGATTATAAAATCATCAAAATATTCATTTTCTACTATGTATACATCCACCTCTTCTTCTAAATCAAATATTTTTATAGTTATCAAGCCATCTGTTTTTTTCACACCATTAACCGTTTTCATATATGCTATATTCTCATTGTCCTTTTTTTCTTTTATTTTAATCAGTCTTGAATTTATTAAAGAGATATGTGAGTCTGAATCATAAATGCCGCTCACTTCTAGTTTATTTTCTAATAAGAGCTTGATTTTGATTAATGGTGTACTTACTCGTTTTTTTTCTCAGTATTTATATCTACTTCAATAATGGAGTTGTTATTTACATTTCTGGGTTTAAAAACTTTTTCAGATTCATTTTTATTTTTCTTGAACCAACATGACTCTTCCGGATGATATCTAATTCCTTTGTCCAAAGATTCACAAGTGTTACATGGCTTCTTCTCATTAGTTTTATTTTTATAAAGGAATGTACAACTCTTTACTGTACTTGAGTTTTTCTTGTACATCATACCTTCATATTTTCTTATCTCATTGAACAAATCAGTAGTGTCATTGAGTTCATCTCTGTTTAACCTATTTAAGATAAACCCAGGTAAACCTGTTGCAATAAGATCTATCATTGTTTTGGAGTCTATCGATTTGTTTATGTCTAGCATAAGCCTTTCTTTTCTAATAACGTAATCAATTAGTAGTCCTTCTTTATATCTAAATGCGAGAGCATATGTTACTATGTCCCATCCTCGGTTTTTAAAAGTTTCTAAAAATTTGTCTTTCCATTCATTCCATTCAGCCTTTATTGTTAGTTTTATGGCCATCGAGCTATACCAATCCAAACAAGATTTTTCTAAAAATAATCTCAATATATCTATTTTTGTTTCATCTTTTGATATATTAAAGCGCTCACACTCCTTTTCAAAATTCTCAATCCATTGCATTGCATTAGGGTTCTTGCTTGTGAATTTTTCAATAATAAATTTCTCTGAAATATGTTTTAGGTTATGTTGATTTTCTTTCTTTGTAGTGGTTTCTATTAATTTTTCCAAGATATGTTGCAAATTGTCGTTTATGTCTATTGGTTGTTTTGTGCTTATTTCTTCTAAATATTGATCTAAAAATTGCATATTACCTTCCTCATCTCTATATGTTTTCTTAAGATCTTCATCCAATTTTATCCATATTTTTCTACTTTGATGCCTTTTCTTTATACTATTTTTTATTTTTGAGAAAGTATTCATTTTGACAATATATGTATGATGAATCACCGGCTTCAGCTCATCAGGTAAAACATAACCCCTCTTTGAGGCGTGGCTGGAAAGACCTCACGGCGTCCTTACCTTCCGCATGACGCAGGTCCTCACCGGACATGGTTCGTTCGGGAGTTTCCTGCACCGGATTCGTGCGGAAGTGACGCCCGGGTGTCGTCACTGTGCGGAATGCCCGGAGGACATGGTGGAGCACACAGTCGAGGTGTGCCCTGCTTGGGCGGAGCATCGCCGTGCCCTCGTGGGGGCGATCGGCGGCGGAGACCTCTCGCGCCGGGCCTTGGTTGAGGCCATGGTCCGGAGCGAGGAGGAGTGGCAGGCGGTCACCGACTTCTGCGAAGCAGTAATGCTCGCAAAGGAGGAGGCCGAACGCATCAGGCAACGGCGTTATCGCCGCCGCCGCCGTCGCCGGGATTCTGATCCCGATTTCCGGCCACCGTAGGCGCGGGCTTGCGGACAGTGAGCAATGGGTAGCTCGCTGTCCGGCCGTCCGGTAACTGTCCGGACCAAGCCCAAGTCGTCGACAGCGCGCACTGTTCCCGCGCGCCTCAAGGAGTTGTCAGCAACAGCAGGGACCCAGCCGGGTCGAAGCCTACTGGGGCCAGGGTTATCCGAAAGGGCACTCGAGCCCCGGTATGAAGGCTAGAAGGAACGGGGTGGGTCTTTTAGTCAGTAAGAGTCTGACACTATCTCCCGCTCCGCCCAAGAGCGGGGGATGTCAATGCATGATTTTTTCCCACCATAAAAAAAAAAGGTAAAACATAACATTTTCCTTCTTCTGTAGATATTGAGGTTATGGCTAATACATTTGATTTGCCATCATTTGAAGCTATCATCGTAAACTCAAATTGCAGCCGGTCCATCTTCTCTTAGTTAACAAAAATGTCGTTTTATAATAGATTTTATTGAGGATTTTCGAAATAAACCACAAATTGTTTCTCTGAAAACAAAGATTTGTTTTATTCAACATGCTTTTACAGTATAACAATTATCGTTTAACTAAAATTACACTTTTATCTCACCTGAAAACAAAGAAACGACATTTAAAGTTCACTAATATCGCCTCCTCAATTATATCCCTTTAATTATCTCTCTACAAGTTTTTATAACAATAAAATGCACAAAATAATCTAAACATCATCTGCCATTGACTGATACGTCACCCCGTATCCACAGCTTAAAAATTAAAAAAATGAAATGTCATTTCCAAGGAGGTCATTTCATTACACGTATATAATAGATTATTATTTTAACTTGTTACAATTTTATTGTATTGTTACGTTTTATAAGGAAACTAGCTTTTGCCCGCGGCTTCGCCCGCGTACATCAAATATAGCCTATGTCACTAAGGAATAAAGCAGCTTTTTATCGGTGAAAAAATTTTAGCAATCGGACCAGTACTTCCAGAGATTATCTCCTACAAACAAAAAAACAAACTTTACCTCTATAGTGTAGATGTAGACAAAAGGCTCTTTTTTATTTATTGATTTATTATATGGTAAATACAATGGAATCCGTTAAGAGCTGGTGGTAGAACCTCAGGTCGTCGGTACCTATACCTTGCCAAGTAATTAGAGTTTCAGAAATGATTTAAATCCATTTTACTTCTGCTTCTTCTTTATCCTCTCCTGTTCCCATTATGGGTCGGGTCTCGTCACTAATCGAAGCCAGGATAATATTCTATCTTAGGCTGGCTTTGGCAAATGGGCTAACTTGAGATCTCTGTCGGTTCCAGACCACCAGATCAGCGATGGGCGACCTCTGCCTTTCTTTTGTTATGGTTGGTTTAGTGCAATTTTTACGACATGATCCTCGCTTCTCCTGCTAAAACATCTAAACCATCTGAGGCGGTTTTTGGTAAGTTTTTCGGTAATTGGCTCGATTTTAAAGCTGCCCGTGATGTACCTATTCATTGCGCACCTTATTTATTTATTTATTTAAACTTCATGTACAATAGTGGTACATAGGCGGACTTAATGCAACAAGGCAATCTCTACCAGTCAAACACTGTGGTAGGTTTGCACAATAAACAAATAACAGATACTTCAAATGGAAAAATATAAAATAATATATTAATAAATACTAAGAAAAATATCAAATCATAAAGAGAACTTAATAACAATTCTGACGAAGACCGAACTAAGGTTGATCTTAAATTCATTTTACATATTATTATTATTATGAGCCCGTTGTATCCCATCATCATCATCAGACCAGCCGATAGACGTCCACTGTTGGACATAGGTCTCCCCCAAGTGTCGCCACAATGAACGATCCTGTGGATGGAAGCGCTGTGCTGCGTCTGCTGGTACGTGGTCGCCACTCAAGAAACTTTCGGCCCCAACGGCCTTCTGTTCTGCGAGCAATGCGCCCTGCCAATTGCCACTTAAGTTTGGCGATTCTTCTGTTTTCTGTTTCGTGTGTCCTACTGTAGAGTAAAGGCCTCCCGTTCGTTATTTCACTCTTTTCTGTCCTTAGCCACTTCTGGCCAATCCTTAAGCCATTTTACTTATCAAATAAATAATAATAATTGATGACTCAATTTACACTTCAATACACAGAGCGGTCGTTAGCGGGGTAATTAGACATTATATGCATAACCAGGTTTAATTATACGTAATAGAGCTTGTAATAGACAATATGAACATGTGGGGCAATATGACACAGGTCGGTGAGTAGCAGTGAGTAATAACATAATTAATAGAGTTATCATAAGAGTTAAGTAAAACTAATAATTATACTTAACTCAAACGTTCAAACGCAGCATTTATTAGTCTTATAGTGAACACTGGAGAAATTGGAACCAATTAAATCAGATCAGCTATCTGGATGGAAGAAAAGAAGAAAATGCATTTGATTTTGGCTTTTACATGGCGCAAAATGACAATTTACCTACTAAAGAAAATAAATGCAGTCGTGATTTATTTATTTATTTACTTATAATTAGCTTTTGCCCGCAGTTTCGCCCGCATACATAAAATATAGCCTATGTCACTCAGGAATAAAGCAGCTTTCTATCGATGAAAAAATTGTCGCAATTGGAGTACTTCCAGAAATTACCTCCGTAACAAAAAAAAAAAAGCAAACTTTACCTCATTATTATATTAAGTGTAGATGTATATTAGTGTAGATGAGGATCGCCAACATTACAGGTACTGTAAATAATTGCGATATATATTTAAATCGGTTGAAAGGCCAGTAAAAACAAATAGTTTAACTATTTAATTTTATTGCGAATAGGGTATAGGATCTTAAAACTCGGTTTTCATATGCAGTCAAGAACCTCGCCCAGTGTGCTACGACCTGTCATCACACATTTTGAGAGCCATAGAGCTATATTTCCGACACAGTTCCGCCAAAGGTTGACTTGATTAGTTTCATAAAGGCGACTAATTTTGTACTTAGTAGCGAAAGGACTCGCAGAGGTCTCTGCAACCTACATAGTTAGATTTTAGAGCAAGATTCCATTTATGGTACGAGTATGTAGTGTAGTACCCACTTTGCGTGGAGCGAGAGGAAGTAACAGACTTTTATTAAAGCCGATCCCTACAGAGTTGGAAAAAGAGTATAGGTATGCAAGCAGGCATAATAATTAGGGCTCCACCTTGGGCCACATAATAGCTTACATCAGGTGAGATAGTGGTCTAAGAATAATAATAAAAAATATATTTATATATAGGCAGCCATATTCCTTATTTTGACCATATTTTTCAACTCGCACTGCTCCATGGAGTTACCCTTTCCTAAAACATCATAGCTAACCCTAATAACTTTGTTCCACTCATAAGAAAAGAAAAAAAATACAAACGAAACATCGAACGGACCTCATCAAGAAACTTCCTCTATAACACTATTCACAATCTGCAGGTACAAAACGCAAAAGTACGTAAACCTTTCACGGCTCGTACATTACTACCTATAGCGCCACAGTACACTAACTTACAGTAGGACATCTCCATACATTTAAAAATACCTAAGAAAAGGGAATCAATTGCGGAAGTGTGTGCATTTTTTCTCATTTACACAATTTAAATGTTCCGATCCATTCCAACGCCGTAGAATAAGATGTATTGCGATGTGCCATCGGTACTAACATGGTGAATATTTAACCCATAAGTAGATTACGTTTTGGGAATAATTTTATTGTGCGTACAGCGCACAATAAAAGAAGGGAACTCCCCTACCAGGGTCTGTGTTTCTTAATGCGCATAGTTACATATTTGTTAAGTTTAATTTTATGTTGTATAAGCATAAGCATAAGCATAATCAGCCTTATAATATTCCCACTGCCAGAACTCAAGCCTCCTCTTTAAGCGAGGCAATGGGCCGTCACAATGCGGAACCAGTGCGGATTGGTGGATGTTACATATCTTCGATTTGTTTTGGTTTTAGGGCATGACATGACACGTGTTTCTTCACGATGTTTTCCTTTACCGTTTTCCCATTGTGTGACTGTTGAAATAAAAAAAACATTTTTTTTATATTAAAAAGCCAACCTTTTTATGCAAGTCAAATCCACCTCTGGTACTCGTTCACGATTGCTCTCTGAAAACTTTGCCATTGAACTACTGTGAGTAGCTACACTGTGAATGAAGTTCGTAACATGTACGTCCCACATGGGGCGACGATAAACGGCCTCCTTTCTTGCACTTTCAAAACATCCAGCCGTAAAACCGAAAAAAAAACAACAACATTCAACCCCTTAGGAAGTTTTCCGACCTTATGTGCTGGTGTCACGGTCGCTTTTTCCGTGTCATGGTGCGTGTAATTGCAAAACTGTTATGCAGTCTCAAAGCTTGAGGTTTAGTAAAAAGGTCTAAGATTTATTTGATGTCAATATTTCGTTTTTTTTTTGTATAAATAATATTTATTTTGCAAATAGGTTTTATAAACGTCATTTTTTTCGTCAGTTTAAACTATATGACACTACATTAACAACAAAATGTGGTGGTTCCTAGCTGACTACCCTAAGCAGAAACACCGAAACAAACTCAGGGGTCAAAGTCTCTTTTAAAGTCCATACAGCAAACTCAAATCACATGAGAACCATATATTAAATAGTACCTAGTAGTCGATTCGTCTGAGACTTATTTAACGAGTTTTGTATTAAAATATAATCTAATTATTCTATATAATATGTATATGTTAAATGGAGTCGATACCTTTATATCAATGTATCGGTCTAGTACACCGATATAATTATAATATCAATGTGTACTTACATCATCATTATCTCAGCCAAAAAACGTCCTCTGTTGGGAATAGGCCTCTAGACCGATCCTATGCGTCTATCCACCGGATTCTTGCGACCCTAGTTTACCTACATGTTTTTAAACACAACCCATGATACAGAGGAGTACTTAAATCCTATTAAGTTTTATAATTTCATTGTTATTTTTTCTCTTTCTTTTTTAGGGACTTTTAACCCAAAGAGCATGTCAGCCTCATCGTAACTTAACTTAAGTTTATTATAATTTCATTGTACTTTTGTGTATTCACGTGGCAAAGTTTTTAAGTAAACGTGAAAAAAAATCTAGACCTTCAATTTTACCCACACGAAAATAATTTATCATATAATTTTTAGCTAGTCTACCGAAGCGGGTCGCTACCGGGACCAGCTATCAACAATACAAGAACCCGGCAAGAGAGTCATTTGTCTTTCCTAACCCTAATTATGTGATGAAAATTTATAGTGGAAGGACCAAACTTGTATACGTGGCGACTGTTCAAAATTTATGATAAAGTTCCTTAAACCCCCCCACTGGATTCAAATTTACCTGAATCCGTATTTTAGAACTCAATTATAAGTTTCATATTCAGTTTCGAAATCAATGTAGTTGAAATAGAATTTTATAGAATAATCATTCGACCAAAACGATATGATAATAAATTATTAAACTTTATGAAAAAGTGAAATCAAAGTATTTTGAAAATGGAACGCGTTTGATGTTTTAATTAAGAAATTTCTAACGTGAAAATATTCTTATTTTAATACATAGAAGTTTTTTGCATGAAACTGATGTTGTGAACACGGCTTTGAAATTTCAAATAACAATACGCCACGGTAAGAATTTACGTGTTTTAAACTGTTTTTTTTTTGGAATATTCTTTGCGAGTTCAGCGGAATATAAAATGTATTTGGCATATTCACTTTGATTTTTTTTTTTTGAATTGTCGGTGAATTTGAGAGTGAAATAACATAAAAATCTTTATTAATGTAAATTTTCAATTAAATCTTAAGCTGTTTTTTTTTTATGGTGATTAATCAAAAGCCCGGTTTTTTTCTTATTAAGTATTTTGAGTTATTTACGTATCAAACCCTAATTTTGACAGGTTTTTAAACTAAAGTAGAGTTTAAGAAATACTCAACTTCGAAACAGAAATGTGGGGTTAGTTTAAGCTGGTCTATGTTATAATATTTTAAAGCCAACCTATTCAAATTTATCATCAATAAATTATCTATAAGCGGTTTTCTGTGCAAACTGTCAAGTAAGGTGACATGTTTGCCCGGATAAGGATGAATTTGGTTAATAAAAAGCAAACAAGAGTGTGGTGGCAGTGTTCTGTATCTGTTTGCTAATGCCCTCCTCGTCGCTAACAATTAGCTCTTTTGTGTACTTGCCCACACTTGCCACTCTTGCCCAACAACGAGGGTGCTACATTGATCTATTATTGCTAGATGTGAAATTTAGTATTGCATATCATCTTGCCTGTTACTCTTTAGAGGTATTATTTTTTTGTAGGTGGGCAAAAATCTACGCGCATCAGCTCTGCCCAAGGGCGCGGATATGTCATTGTTCGCGTCCTTGGGCAGATCGGGAGATAGTGTTAGACTTCTAATGACTAAAAACCCACTCCTATTCCTTCGTTGCCTTTCGTAGAGGGCCGATTCTTCCTTTCAGAAGTAAGCCCTTGGCCCCTATGGTCAACAGTCTCTTTAAAGGTATGCAGTACAAGGCTGTACGGACTCTGCTAGTGCACTCAAGGACAGCCGATACACGTCCACTGTTGGACATAGGCCTCCCCCAAGCGTCGCCACATCGAACGTTCCTGTGCGTCTCGCATCCATCGGTTTCCCGCACTTAGAACAACCCTCAGTTTAAGGGAAACTATTGCGATATGTATTTGAAAAACAAACATATCCATATATCTTTGTTTATCATATATCGTTTGTTTGGGAGGCTTAAATTGACTGATTGTCAAGAAGTATGTTAAAACTATGGCCCCTGCCTGAAGAATGTATAAAATATGATTAAGGTATTACTCTTAAAATATTCAGAACTAGTTGCGTGCGCAGCTCCATCTGCTTGAAATCTGTACTTCCTATCTCTATAAATTAAATATATGTTAAATATGTTAATCCGGGATATAAGTTACCTTGATACTCAACTTCATTTAGAAGTTCCAGCGTGAACGAGTTACAAACATACAAATACAGACATATATAAAAACTTTTACCTTAATCATATTAGTGTGATGTGTCATCATTATCCCGTGATGACCTACAAAAGTACATAATCTCAAACAGTAACAACAACTTTTTAAGACCAAACAATAACAATAGAAAAAAAGTTCTGACGGATTTCCTAAACTTTGAGACACGCTAAAAGCTTTGTCAGCGAGACGTTCCATAATGACAGAATACTAAGGCTATGTTCACATGGCACAATTTTGACGCACGTTTTCAAATCGCGTGATTAATTATTCAGATAATTGCTTAGAACCAGCGTCAATGTGCGTTAACATGGCGTTCAGAGAAAAAGTCTCTGGATGCAGGTGATCGCGCGTTGACGCTTTGATATATATGTAACATCCGTATGCTGTTCAGTTTGTTGGGACCAGGGTCGAAGCCAGGTTCAGTCCTGGAACGCAAAGCGCAAAGAAAGAACATAGGTGTGGTTTAGTCAGTAAAATTCTGACGAGTCCCTTCACTTCGCTCTAGAACGGTAGAAGTCATTGGATGATTTCCCACTTTAAAAAAAGTGCTGTTCAATTGCACGATTTTATGTAGATTTTATGTAACTTATTTTTTTTTTCATACTTAGTTCGTAAAAATGAGTAAATCTGAATACATCGACGTACTAATTGATGAGATACTAAAACTCTACCGAAACAAAATTGAAAAGCAGTCGCAATGCGCGTTAGCACTTACCATCTGTACCTACTCAATGTGCAAGTTGTTTTTTTTTAAACGCGAACGAATCATATATCGCGTTTGTCTCACTAATTGGTGAGAACTTAGCTTAGAGTGGTCCAATCAGAGCATAGAACGTCATAAACGTGTCTATCGCGCAAAAAAAACTTGCCTGGACTCTTTTTGATCCAGCGTTAACGCACGTTGAAAAACATTACATGTGAACTCACACTTATACCTAAATCTGTCGTTATCCAAACGGAGATAGGTACACAGAATTCCAGATATTAATCTCGACGATCACTTAGCACTCAATGCGAACACATTACGGCTGTAATGAACGGACAATAGAATAGGCTGTATCTGGCTTTACTCGGGACATTACACGTAGGTATAGTATTAATTAGACGTGTCTGAATGTCTGGGGACGTGGGGAGTAATGTAGGTGTTTATTGAACCATTGTTCACTTCTAAAGATGTCCTTACTCTTGTGGAAATAGCAACTATTCAATACTGTATATAGAAACAATGCGTAGGCAATAAACTTCTCTGTAGTCCAACTTAAACCTTTTATTACATACTAGTTGACCCGGTGAACTTCGTACTACCTAATAGACAATGAATGTAGTATACCTTTATATATAATTTTGTAAACTTGTTTTGATAATATTTCCTTTTTTTATGCACCTGCCATTTTGTCTCTGCACTACCCTAGGTTGACTGGAAGAGAATGCCTAAGGCATTAAGTCCGCCCTAGTATCTTTTGTTGCATGAAGATTAAATAAATAAATAAATACCTTTCGATATAGTCAACCGATTGCGATGAAACAAAACCTAAGAAATATATCAAGTTACACCAAGTTTTAATGTAGGAAAGTTATATATATATATAGTTACGGGATGCGCGCACAACTAAAAATTACAGATTTATTATATGTTTATACTAGCAACTCATCGCTTTGCCGAGTGTTACAATTTAAATTGAAAAAAAAAAAACGCAATGAAATCAGTAGTTTTCTCGAGGTTTTCGCAAACAGTTAAACTGGAAAGGGGGGAGGAGGGTTTTGTTTTCTAAAACGTACATGTAAGAATAAACCATTTCTTTTGCGAGATTGTACGAAAGAGCTACCGCGGCCTTTGACCACAAATCAAACTGAAGGAGCACAGGTGGGTTTTAGTCAATAAAAGTTATTCGATGATTTCTTGCCTCAAAAAAATGCATAAACCATTTGCCTACATTGTACTTATGAATAGTCAAGAAGTCGACCAGTTAGAAAGTTGATTCTAATTGCACATTCCAAAGCGTAGTAATTGAGAAAAATGTGAAAGAAATTCTTAGAGTAGTCAGACAAGAGCGCCTATGGAGTTTCTTGCACGTCATTCTCGACGATTTAGATACCTATTAGGCCTCCTAAAAGGTCTAAGGTAATCCGTGGTGGTCATCCTCCCACGACGGTCGTGAGAATCTAATCGATGCGACACGCAAAAGACCGCTCATTGTGGCGACACTTAGGCAAGGCATCCAGTAGACGTTTTTCGTCTAAAATGACGACTTGTTAAGTTAACAGTAATTTAGCTCATGACGTAAAAATTATGATAATGCAATTTCCTCAGATATGTTCTGTGTAAATTTAAATCTTGTAAATATATAACTAAGCATAACTTGATGAAGAACTTTTTTATCTGCAACATAAAAAGGTACCTCTAAGCCTATAATGAAGACGTATTTAAGATTTACGCGACTATGTTCTTTATACGCCTCTTTTGAGTTTGTTTAAATATACAACCTTTTGAGACTAAAGTAATCTCGAGGTAATAAACCCAATAAACAAAGGTTTATGATTAAAGTTTGAGCAAGTTCAATATCAGCCAGAAGTTTCTGGAGTTACGGCACTTCCAGTTGATCAACATCTTTGTAATAAGATAACATACTGTATAATACGCTATTAATATTTTTGTTTACTTAGGTCACCATCATTTTAGCCATAAAACACTGAAGCAGGCGAGACATGACTGTAATTGCTAGTTTAAATTGTAATTAATTTAATTAACGCAACGGATGATTCCCGGTCCCGGCGTTCTTTGTGCAAAAAATGGTCATCGCTATTCAGCGAGGTAATGCGGCGAGTGTTATGGGCACCTTTGGGCCGGGAACGATCAGGGGTGGGTTATTTGGGTGAAAGTCCGCTGCCGCGACAGGTCACGGCATGGCGGACAGAGCTCCGGCGGGATCTCATGGTGAAAGGGCGTCAGCGACTATCGCAACCCAGTGCTGGACACGCCACAATTATGGCGGTAAGTCCCCTCTTTGAGGCGTGGCTGGAAAGACCTCATGGCGTCCTTACCTTCTGTATGACGCAGGTCCTTACCGAACATGGCACGTTCGGGAGGTTCCTGCACCGGATTCGTGCGGAAGTGACGCCTGGGTGTCGACACTGTGCAGAATGCCCGAAGGACACGGTGGAACGCACAGTCGAGGTGTGCCCTGCTTGGGCGGAGCATCGCCGTGCCCTCGTGGGGGCGATCGGCGACGGAGACCTCTTACGCCGGGCCTTGGTCCGGAGCGAGGAGGAGTGGCAGGTGGTCGCCGAATTCTGCGAAGCAGTAATGCTCGCAAAGCAGGAGGCCGACCGCATCAGGCAACGGTGCTCTCGCCACCGCCGTCCGGATTCCGATCCCGATTTCCGGCCGCCGTAGGCGCGGGCTTGCGGACAATGAGCAATGGGTAGCTAGCTGTTTGACCGTCCGGTAACTGTCCGGACCGAGCCTAAGACGTCGACGGCGGGCACTGTTCCCGCGCGCCTCAAAGAGTTGTCAGCAACAGCAGAGGCCCAGCCGGGTCGAAGCCTACTGGGGCCAGGGTTATCCGAAAGGGAACTCGAGCCCCGGTATGAAGGCTAGAAGGTACGGGGTGGACTTTTAGTCAGTAAGAGTCTGACACTATCTCCCGCTCCGCTCAAGAGCGGGGGTTGTCATTGGATGATTTTTCCCACCATAAAAAAGGGGTGGGTTTATTTATTGACATTTCATTTATTGTAAAATGTTAATACTTTTGTATTTAAAATAAATGGATATTTTTAACGGTACAATATTTAATCATCAAACTAAATTAAGTTTAAAACTATTGTTAAAAAGTCAAAGGAGATAAGAAAATTAATTTTGCTTAGCTCCTCTTTGTCTGCTTGTGACGTTTGCGAGAAATATTAATCATGTTATGTTTTAAGAATTTAAGATAGTAATTATAATTAATTAATTAATACAATAGAATTTTTTAATTAATAATAATTAATTTTATGGTTTTATATTAATAGTTGGTTGTAGTAAGGTTAAGGTTTATTAGCCACTGAAAGTATATATATTTATACTGATATACTGTAATACAACATTATTTTAAGTATTTTCGAAACCTTCGGATATAGTTCGTTCAAAATCAGTAACTGAATCGATTAAAGTAATTTTACACCATGTCATATTTTTTCCCAAAAATATAAAAAAAAATACCACAAAACGGACACCATCGACACTAAGTATAACACAGGCCATGGGAGTGCGGGAGCAAAACAACCTTTCAATCACCTGGGTAATCTGGTGACCATGGATTTGTGCGGGCAGCCCGGGTAACATAACAAGTTTATTAGTCCAAGATCCCAGGGCCGCCAGACGTCACGTATTTTCTGACGAAGGAAATGTGGACGATTGAGTACTGTTAGTATGTACTAAGAACGCATGCCTATCTATTAGCTTGCATAGACGGCCAATTTTCAGGTCTCAGGTAATCAAGGTACATAAAAACAGTACTTACTTCACTTAAATTCTCCAAGCTGATTTTTACGTATATTTTAGGCAATATCTTTAAAATCAAGTCGCCAATACTCCCAGACACATTCCGTGGGTCGTATTGCTATACAAGCTATACAAACGCTTTAGAGCTCCCAAAGTAATGACATAACATCACGTAAATTCTCATGCTTGATTTTTATATATGTTCACTAGACAACTATTTTAAAACCTTTTACAAAAAAGACAGACAGATCCAAGGGGCCAATCATCCCCTAAACTCAATTTTAATTTCTCTGTGAGTATGAGATTGAATGAGACATAGGTATATTATGATATATTACGTAATTTTTCATGGTACTGTTATGAAATTTTGGGCATAGATTCTTCACACAAAAATACTAGACATGTATTTCAGGTTTTGCACATAGGTATTAAAGCTAAGCTAAGCTAAGCTAAAACAGTGATGGCCGAGTGGTAATGGCTCCAAATTACGAGTCAAACTCGCGTGTCGCGGGTTCAAACTCTACAGGCAGGCGCATTACTTTGTGTAACTTATTTCATTACCACTGCTCTCAAAACGGTGAAGGAAAACATCGTGAGGAAACCGGCATGTCCTAGAACCAAAAATTCGAAGACATGACATTCACCAACCTGCACTAGACCCACATGGTGGATTACGGCCCATTTCCTCTCCTAGAGAGGAGACCTGAGTCCCAGCAGTGGGATCATTAAAAAGGCTGATGATGATGACGATGATTAAAGTTAATATTGTTGGTTTGATTGCCTGAAGGATTACACGATTTAAGTTTAAATGAATATTTAACAAAGCCAACAAGTGTCGTAATTAAAGCTAACATAAAGAACGAGTGTGCCAAGTTCATAATCGCATAAGCCGGCAACAAGCCGACGTGTGCCACTTTCTCGGTATGAGATTCCATTCAACAAAGTTGTAAGTAGTTTGTAGATTTCATAATTGTTCTTACTCATCATCAGGCATTTTCAGAGTGCTTTTTGTCATGGTTTCAAGACGCGTATAAAACCAGCGGGAATGTTCAGAAAAGTTACCTTGACCATGAACAGCAAAGGGCAACTGTACGGAACACAAGTGGGTTCTAGTCAGCAAAGATCTGATACGCTCTCTAGCTCCACACTAGAATGGGAGAAGTCAATATCTTCATATTTATCTATGATATCTTTATCCCAACTCAAAAAAAGACGCCTCTAATACTGGCCACACCTCCAATACTGATTGCTATAGTGCTTGACTGCGACCCCACCTGATGCGAAGCATTGATGCAATCGTTGATGGTAAATCGCATTATATAGGTGTTTGCAAAATGTAACTGAAATAATGCATCCTATAAGGATTCCGGTTTTTCCTTTTGTGGTACGGAACCCTAAAAATGGGCAGTGTTTAACTTTTCCTCAATGTATTCCTGTTTTTAACCGACTTCGAAAAGGAGGAGGTTCTATGTTCGGCTGCATGTATGTTTTTTTTATGTATGTTCACCGGTATCTCGGTTAATTGTGGACTGATTTTGAAAATTATTTTTTTGATTGAAAGGTTATGCTTCCAAGCTGATCCCATAGAAATATTGTTATGATCCGATCCTGAAATTCGAAGATAATATGGGACAGAACTCCTCATTACTATGAGGAGTTCTGTCCACAGTCTGTTCTGTCACAGCAAAACCGGCGTAACAAGTAAAATTGCTTTGTTTAGTCGATGACTGACTGAAAGAAAAGGGGGAGGTGATGTATCGAACTGATCTGGTGATGAAGCCGGAAGGTAAATTGATGTAATCTAACCGTGTTTGGGGTTATTATAATCGTTATTAGATGCACTCTGGCTAAAAGATATTTAGGTTTGGCTGAGGGGTACTTTTTAGTGGTGCTACCATAACTAAAAAGTGAAAAAAATTTTACAAAAAAAAATTAAACCGACTTCAATGTAAATAAAAACACTGAAAAGTACAAAATAACTTTAATTTCGGAAGTCGGTGTTAAGTAACTAAGAGACAAAACTATCTATTATAAAAACATTGACTTCCGAAATTAAAGTTATTTTGTACTTTTCAGTGTTTTTTTTACATTGAAGTAGGTTTAATTTTTTTGTAAAAAGTTTTTTATCCATGACAAAAATGCCTCCAAAAATATTAATTTTACACTAAACCATGTTTTACTGGGTTGTTTAGCCTTACAAAGCCCTTTATCAAAAATTACAATGTCGTATTAACTTAAACATTAATACTTTGTTAGAACAGTATACTGGCTTCAGGATGTAGCCTCCAACCCAGCCACAATGTCGGCAACTAGACAATATAATCAGCTATTATAATGCAAATTTAATAACTAAAACAACTAGGTACCAACAAAGTGACTACAAACTATGTACCATGACTGTTTCGTCAGTCAAACGCGAGTTTATGTGCTCATGTCATAGCAGAATTAATTAAATTTATGTGTACACTAAAGATTACATGGCCGGTCCATGTTTGCGTGGAGGTTAATCACAGTATACTTAAGAACAGAAGGTCTACTAGATACAATAAGCGAAAAAAAAACGCATATATCAGACAACCATTTATATGCATAAAGGAAAAACTGACTGACTGACGCATCAACACTCAGTCGAAACTACAAGGCAATTTTGCACAACTCTTCCCTTTGTGATGTAGGCGAACGAATCATCGTCATCATTTTAGCTTTTTTTTTTTTTTTTTTATTTTTTTTTTTTATGGTGGGAAAAAATCATGCATTGACATCCCCCGCCCTTGGGCGGAGCGGGAGATAGTGTCAGACTCTTACTGACTAAAAGACCCACCCCGTTCCTTCTAGCCTTCATACCGGGGCTCGAGCGCCCTTTCGGATAACCCTGGCCCCAGTAGGCTTCGACCCGGCTGGGTCCCTACTGTTGCTGACAACTCCTTGAGGCGCGCGGGAACAGTGCGCGCCGTCGACGACTTGGGCTTGGTCCGGACAGTTACCGGACGGCCAGACAGTGAGCTACCCATTGCTCACTGTCCACAAGCCCGCGCCTACGTTGGCCGGAAATCGGGATCAGAATCCCGGCGGCGGCGGCGGCGATGACGGCGATAACGCCGTTGCCTGATGCGTTCGGCCTCCTCCTTTGCGAGCATTACTGCTTCGCAGAAATCGGCGACCGCCTGCCACTCCTCCTCGCTCCGGACCATGGCCTCAACCAAGGCCCGGCGCGAGGTCATCATTTTAGCTGAAAGACGTCCGCTGTTGGAGTAAGTTTCCCCCAAGTGTCGCCACGAGGAACAGTCTTATGTGTCTCACATCGATTGGGTTCCCGCGCCAACACCAGGTCATCGGTTCAACTTGCGTAAGTCCTTTCAACGCTGCCATTGTACACCAAAACAAGTTATAATAATATAACTGTAAGAAGCTCATCTATTTACATGAATTCTAATATAATGATAGCCACATCCCTGTACCTTCAGTGGCTGTTTGTGTTCCTGGGTGACTATTTCAAATATTCCCTAGCAAGCATCGGCTTTGGCAGGCCCCGGACATCTCTTTGACGTACGCATAGAATACAACACGCCATCGGCGTCGACCCGGGACTGGTTTTTATTGTGACAGTGAACTACCCATAGCTCACCTTCCGCAAGCCCGCGCCTACGGTAGCCATGAATAGCCCTGCGACTTCCGACACCCAGAATGCCTCTTATATATAGAATTTTTTTTTTATGCAGCTTCCGGAGCGTGAAGATAGCTTCTCCTTCACGTTTTTTGATGCTTCCTTCGTTTTCATTACTGCTTTAAATGGTCTGCACCTCTAGCCAAGTTGATAATCTGCAAAGTCGAAAACTAATCTATCTATATCTAAAGTACGGGAATGACATCATCTCAACGTTAAATCACGCAGTCAGAACAAACGAATAGAAAATTCGTAGCCAAGTTGACATCGTTCAAAATGATACAATAAATTGTTATTGTTTCTACAATGTTCAACGATTGCTACATCCTTTGTTATACAAACGCTACATTGGATAACGAGCGGCTGACTCAGGCGCGTAACATGGCTACCAACTTATCGTTTTCTACAGTTGCTGACACCGACGCGTTACCGATTGGAGAACAGAATTCGACACTAAACGTTTGCAACTTGGCTAGGGGTGCTGGTTTCATACTTATGTACGCACGTGGTTCACAACGCGACGTCGGCATTGACCCAGGCCTGGCCCTTACAGGACAACGAGCTACTCACGCTACTCATTACTCGCCGTTGCCGTGTTCTCATCAGCCTCCCTAGCTCTACCGGGGCCAGGGTTAGCTACCGGGGCAGGGTTAGTTTCAAAAAACAGCTCTAGCCCCGTTAAGAAGGCTTGAAGGAACGGAGTGGGTTTTTTAGTCAGTAAAGAGTCTGACACTATCTCCCGCTACGCCCAAGAGCGGGGGTTGTCATTGATGATTTTCCCACCATGAAAAAAGCCTCCCTAGCCAATTTAAACCTGTTTCGTTTCTTTTCTCTTTCGTTCATCGCCTCGAGTTGGCCACACCTCCGATTCCTTGCTTCACGTGGTCAAAACAAAGGTACAGGAGGCGTGGACGACTCGAGGCGATCGATGAAGGAGAATCGTAACGAAACGATTGTGCCTTGGCTAAGGGGCTGTTGTGTGTACGTTACCTTCTATTCTTAACTATTATGTGGTACAAGTTAATCTATTATTAAAATGCAACAGTATCCACGATCGTATTAACCCGCAATTGTTAAGGTAAAATGTTCCGTTGTTTATATGGCAATCATTTTTATTTGCACTAGTGATATGGATTGGGTTATGTAATGTTTCTGAGCTGGTTTGACGTTTGTTGGCGATGGGTGTTCGTTGGCAGTGCTGGAAATGATACTCGTATAACTGCCATTGGCTTCGCCCATGTGAAAGAAAGAAAGTTATCCCAAGGGAACATGCTCCTGAGACAAAAAGTCTTCTTTACTTATTTCAGCACAGCTGGAAGAAATTTCTTTGTGAAATAAGCAGTTACAAATAATCTTTGTACAAATTTTTACATTATGTTATCTCCTTTGTATTTTCGTGTGAACATAAATTATAAAATAAATAAATGAATAAAAAGTATCCTATGTGGTACATAGACAGGACAAGACTCTGTTTACCCGTGTTCTAAAAGACAATGCCGGAATTTGTATTGAGCTCTGCCCCAATAAAAAATATTCATGTACACAGACATACAGTACATCGTATTAAAGCTAACAGGTATGGCTTTACAATACTTTAAGTTTTATCCAGATACTTATACTATTATATATTTATAGCCTTATATATATAGCCGTTTAAGCGTGAAGAAGTGACAAAAATACGCACACTCACTTACAAAATTTCAGCTTCGTAATATGAGTGATATTTTTGCATATGGTAACAACAAATTTAATCTGGTTAAATAACATTAAATATTTTTACAATATTAGTGAATTCTTAATTTTTCATTCGTTTTTTTTTTTTAAGTTCAGAAGGTACTCACTTAATTTTTGACATAGAATACAGAATTACTTTGTTTACAATTATAATGCGGATATAACACATTCAATTTTTTTTTTCATTATTTGACAGCATAATTATGTAACAAGCCCACATAGCCGTCTCGTTTATTGCACCTACCACTATTTTTCTCTGCATCACCCAAAGGTTGACTAGCAGAAAATGCCTAAGGCATTAAGTCCGCCTCTGTATTTTTTTTTTTGCATAAAGAATTTAATAAATAAATAAATAGCCTTCTTAGCAAGCTCTGCGGAGGTAATCGAAACTATAGTAAAACACTCAGCTTCATTTGAACCAAATGGCATCTGTTTCAATGATTTCAGATATTTTCCAGTTGCGTAGTTACTTGATATACAAAACTATATCTTTGTGAATAATGAAAACAGTCGCTTACACTAATTTTTACTCAAAAAATACCCACCATATACTAAAAACGGACTGATAAACAGCAGACGGTCGAAACCACTTCAAATCAATTGAGTCATAAATCAAATAAAACTCTGAAACAAAATACAAACGAGGTTTACATAATTATATTTTTTAAACATCGAACAATTTGAAGCTCTTTGATACAATATGAAGAGCCCTAGACACCCACTTAGACCGGCTACGAACGCCACTAGAACATATTTAGCTTGAAACAAGTATTACGCCTACATGTACAAATGTTCTCTCTTGTTCTCAAAATTAGGCTCGCTTGTATTTCTGAGAATATAATAATAACTAAATTAGGCAGCCTGATTCATAATGTTAGTTAACTATATTTTCGCAGTAAAAATGCTACAAAGAAATCCAATAATTTTAATAATAATGTAAACATTTTTATTAAAGTGAAATTAAAATACGAAGCTAAAGGCAAAAATAACCAAGTGACATTGAGTAAACTTAACAGGAGAGTGATTTAAAGTTAAGATTTAAGAAAAAATACTATTAAACTATTAACGTCATGGCAAATATCTAAATCTTAAAATAATATTTCGTCATTTTTTTCACTGTTTCCATAAATGGTATACAAAATATTCAACCTTACACTGTCATCTTGATTAACGATTGCCTCACATGTTGCCAAAACACGACAGGTGGTACAATAACTATCACCGCTCTCATAAACTGTCGCCAGCAAATAGCAACAAACTTTCATATAAAACAATATTTTGGGCAACTGTATAGCAACAAAGTTGTCTTTTCATACGATCGTACTATTCGACTGACTTTAGGAGCTCATAAAGCTGCGTATCCATGATGTTGTTCTAAGCTATTTGTGTAAGTGTCGCAGAATAAGAATAATAATCTTTATTCAGGTAAGTAACACCCATATCACAAAATATGTAGATAGGTACAGAAGTCAATTTCATGTATGTACTTCACTTTTTATACCTACGCTAGACAATAGCGCTAGGGTCAGCGTGTTGCGTCGAACTGTACGAGTGCGACCGGGAGATTGAGCCGAGATATCGTGTCCGTGAGCGTTGTCTATGTGTGCGTTGCTCGAGCGCGCTTTATATGTAGACTGTCTTCTGTACCTATCTATTTTGTGCCCATATCATTACCAGAGGTCGGAATTAGGTAGAGTTAAACTTGTACTTACACGGATTTCATATAGCGAAAGAATAAAGTGGATATGCCTGAAATCCCGAGACTAATTTTAAAGAGCAGAATTTTTTATGATATAGTATAGTATCCTATAGATATGCTAAATTTGTTTTTATGTTTTTTGTTTGTAGGAGGTAATCTTTGGAAGTACTGGTCCGATTGGTCAATTTTTTTCAGGGCTAGAAAAATGCTTTATTCTTCAGTGAGTGAGTGAGTGAGTTCCTATGTGGCTATATATTTTATGTAGATAGGCGAAGCCGCAGGCAAAAGCTAGTCAGAAATATAGCACAAAAAATTTCTTCCCGCATTAATGACGAAGAGAAGGAAGTGTATAAAGTTAACCTTACTTCAGTTGATGTAGCGGGATCTTTTTCAATGAAAACTATTAATAAAAATTAAATTATATGTTAATAGTTTTTGTTTTTCTTACAGTTAAGACAAATAAAAAAATCTAATCTTATGCAAGAAACTTAGGAATTTCGTATAAAAACGTTTGTCTAACTATCCTACGACAAGGTTTACTGTTCCCATTAGAGTAGTTTATGGAACTTCTTGATCGTGTGTACTCTACTGTACTCTGCATCGAGTACACCGAGTACAGTGCTCTAACGACCGCTGCTTGCTTCCAAGTTTTAATAGCACTGCCGCACTTTTAGGTCCTAGTTAAAGCCTAGAATGAGGTCAGAATCGCGCCGATGCCATCGAGTGTAAGTTCTGAATCTATGACTCGGAGTTAAGACTTTGTTTAGGACCAGTATCAAGACTTCTGGAACTGTAATTAGGACGCCATTGCGGAGTGACGTCGATAACAAATGACTTGAATGACTTGTAACTTATAGACTGTGGAATAAATTAGTAAAAATGTATTAGTTATCTTGGTACGATTCTGAGGAACTAGAAGACATAGATGCAACAAAACCATCTTTTGATCTTCGAAAACATTACCTTTACACAATCATCATCATCATTCCAGCTGAAAGACGTCCATAAAAGCCTCCCCCAAGTTTCACTACAATGAACAATCTTATGCATCTTGCAGCTGGCCTTATCAGATGGTTTAAAATCACCCAAATTCCAAAGGAAAAGGTTACGCTTGGAGTTTCCTTGCGTAATCGTATCAGAAATGAAGATTTGTAGGAGAAATAAGATTGCCAACACAGCCCGAAGATTCGCTTAACTTAAGTGGCAGTGCACAGGGAATCGATGGAGCCGAAAGGTTCAGAAGTGTCGACAGTACACCAGAAGACTTAGACACATACAGTGCCAACATAATAGTTAAGAGATGATTTTTCAGTACTCAATGCAATATTAAATTTCGTAATTTCGTTTTCGTTTCGTTTCGTTTCGTTTCGTTTCGTTTTCGTTTCGTTGTATTCACGACAAACCCACCATTTTTACTGCAAATGTTGACCTACGCTGTACGAACAATGTTTAATGTATTTGTACGTCATGTTGTTCTGTATACTTTATGTTAACATTCTTTTAAACCGAAACTCAATTTGTAATGCAAATGGCCGCCGACTTAAATTCAAAAATAACGCAACATTCGTTCGTGACGTATCAATTACAAATGCAATTCCGCTCGCAGTTGTGGCAAAGAAAAAACTGCAAAACTGGAAAGAGTTAAACTCCATAATTAGTTGTCTGAACCGAATAAAAACATAAAACTTAACAAGCGAATCATTTAAACAAGAAGCTTGTTGGCTTGAAACCAAAAACGTGGCAGCATCGAGTGGGCCTCTGTAACCGCTACATCTGATCCTGGTTTAATTAGAGAGACGTTGCGTCACGACTTGTGCCAAATTCACGAAACACGTTATGTTATTAAGTGGCGTGCGAGTAGATGGTATCGGTGCTTGAGCTACCAATTGTCATGCACTCTAGGATAACGTGAGAACTGATCTGAAAATACTCATTTGGTATTACTGTAATGGGACATAAACGCAGATACAACCGATTATAGTCATTGACACAATCAATTTTTTATACTGCTTGACGCGGGCAAAACTGCTGGCCGATACTAGTTTCACATAGGCCTGTAAGGGAACTTATAAAACGTCAGAAGCTAGTGCACAGTTCTAAATTGGTCGTTTCCTATGAAGAATACCTGGCAAGAACCTCTATGGTTACTGTTTTTGAAAAAAAAAAATGATTGATGTCACAATATTGCCATATTACAGTAATAATAGATACACATTATGTAAGAACAGAACACTAGACTAGTCAATATTATACCTAAAAGCACAATAAAAATAATCATAACAAAAAAAGTGAATTGTAATATCGAATACTAGATGCATTGGCGGAGTCTACTAGTCTAAACTTTATAAAGAGAAAGGACTTGTTTTTTAGTATGTTCGTATTTTTCTTTGTAATGACTAAACTCAAAAACTACGGGACCGAATTAAAAAAATCTTTTAATAGTAGAAAAATAATATAATAATAATAATATAATATTCCACAACTATCGCACAACGCCATCTAGTCCCAAGCTAAGCAGAGCTTGTGTTATGAGTACTAGACAACTGATAAATAAATACTACGTTATCAGTATTATCACTGAGTGAGTATTTTCTACATTCACATTTGCGAAGCAGAAGGTAGTATTAAATAACAATCTACAGCCATTTTAGGGTTCTGTACCCCAAGGGTAAAACGGATCCTAATACTTACTAAGACTTCGCTGCCCGTCCATTTGTCACCAGAATTCGTCCGTATATCTCATGAACCGTGTAAGTTAGACAGTTCAAATTTTCACAGATGATGTATTTCTAATGCCACTGAGAGTATAACAACAAATACTAAAAAATTGAGTAATATAAATATTTAAACGGGGCTCACATACAACAAACGTGTTTTTTTTGCTGTTTTTTGTTACGGACTGCACAAAACCCTTCGTGCGTGACTCCGATTCGCACTTAACCGGTTTTTTAGTTTATGAAATCATAAACAACTTCTCACTATAAGGGTGGAGTGAGAAGAAATGGCAGGATCCATCTGTTTCCATGAAAACTTCAACTATATCTGACGACCCTGGTAACTAATCTCCTTTGTGGACTGTACCTCGTTCATCGCACAGTTGTTGTTTTGCCAAAAGTCCACTAAACTACCACATAAACTCAAAATAGCTCCAAATTACGTTTAACAGTCCCAATACTGCAACTAAATTGTCTTTTACCGCATAATTGAAGGCGCTACACAAAACGCGATACTTTTGTTCATCATTATATTCGTGCCCACAAGTAATGGCACCACCTTAGGCGTTGATAGTCATATCACTACCGTCAACTATCCTTGGTACGGGTTTACGTACGACGAGCAATAAGTAGCTCGCCGTCCGGCCATTCAATAACCGTCTGGTCTGAACCCAAACTGAAACCGACGCATGTTTAGTTAGTCAGTAGTGTTCCACGCGGGCTTCAAAGAGGTATCAGCAAAACCGTATGATCCCAGGGACGCCAGCAGGGCCAATGCCCGCTAGGACCGCAGGGATTTCTAAAAAGAAAACCTGCCTGTTTTAGATCGCTAAGGAAAACAGAAAGACACGATGCGGTTATAGTCAGTAAAAGTGTGACACCTCCTAAACTCGACTCGACTTTTTTTTACAGGTCGGTTGTATTTTTTTTTTTTTTTTGTAAAAAGTATTTTATTTTACACTTTTTAGTTATGGTACCACAACCAAAAAGTACACCTCAGCTAAACTTAAATACCTTATACCCAGAGTGCAGTCATAGGACGAATTTACACCTCAAAAAAAAAGTAATGGTACCACTACATATATGTAAACAAATCTGTCAAGTTGTTTACAGTACGTCCGTGCTAGTTCTACATAAATTCTTCCCGATCTATATGTTGTTGTTTACACGTTGAAAACTTTAATGCAAGTCGCTCATACGTGTAGTCGGGTTGAGATTGCATTCTGTGTGTTTACTGTTTATGCCGAGTTCTTTGCGAGTAAACACGAAAAATAACTATGGAATATCTACTTGTTCTGAGGATGAACTTTACAGATCCTTATCTTGGTATCACGTGCGTTATCTTCTTCGAGATTTCATAATTTTTTTTTAATGGTATAAACTACTGCTCGACTGCAATCGGACCTGATGGTAAGCAGTGACGCAGTTATTGATGGTGAAGCGCACTAGTTTGTTAAGAGCATAGGCTCTTAATGGTCACTCTGGCCTTGAAGATACCTAAATTATAAATGCTTATGTGCCACGCATAAAAAAATGTGGAAAGTGGAATTCCATGTTGGAGTCTGTGTTTCCTGATGGCTACAACCCAGGAATCTTTAAGTCATGTGAGAATAGGTTAATACTTCTAGGTAAGCGCGCTCCATTGTCGACCGCATCGTCGCTTTCCATCAGGTGAGATAGCGGTCAAGCGCAAAGAAATAAAAAAAAACATCCGCGACTCTGACCAAGTTATCAATCTACCTAGTGCGAGGCCTTCCAGTGCTGCGCCTTCCGGTAAACAAAAGAATTTTTTTTTATTACAGATTGGTTTTTGTTTATATAATGCCATGGCATTGACGTCGCTATAAGCTGGAGGCTCCACCGAGTTATTTGGAGCCATTTTATTGGCTAGCAATAAAAATATCATAACGTTTGACAGCTCTGGGCGCTGTTTGAAAATATTTTATTGATGAATCGCTATAAAATATACTCTATCAGTTAGAAGTCGAAATATTTCATTCATTCAGTAAATGTTTGGATGGTAAAATATGAAGCAGATTATGTTACGAATTTATCCTTTAAGTATACAGAAGAAAATTACTTGGATGATATTTTTATCAGTTTTACCAAATCTTTGATTTCTCTCAGTCATGTATATGTTTATGTCATGTTCAGATCTTAGAATAACTTCATGATATGGCCAATTAAAACTGGCCAGATCGTTTAAACGTTAACATTTGATAATATGCCAATCCTTGATTTGTCACAAGTAATTTAGGAGTTAGGTGTTTGAAACCTCCTAAATGACTGGACTGATTTGTACGTAATTTTGTGTGTATATTTGAATTTACGAATGATGTTTTTATCTGATAAAATGCTAGCTTTCAGGCAGGACAGTGTAATTGTGACACAAAACTATGCCAATTTTACATCTGTACAAAAGAATCATCAAATTAAAATAACCACTAACACTCGAAAAAAAAACCCCGATTAGGTATACACTAACTTCTTCATTAAACCGCAAGTGTCTCATAACATGACGTAATTAAACCGAGTTTGGGGTCAGAAAGCCCACACGTACCCAAAATCGAAACCTCACAAAACCCCTGGGGTCAGTTCCATGACAAGCCAAAAAGTTTACGCCCCTAGTTAGATGCAAGAGTGAATCCTTACAGCAATTATTAATGACACGTACGAGTATTAAGTAATGTACCTAGAAACATAGAATAAAAGCGGTATACAAAAAGTAAATTAGGACCTCAGATAAATTTTGTGATTTATTTTTTATTAAAAGTCTTTTTTAACCTTTCAATCGTGGAAATTACAGACACAATAGAGAGACAATAGGTTCGCTTAGGGTTTAATGAATTAAGGTGGGTAGTCATCCAATGACTTCGCCCGCTCTAGATGGCGCGGGAGCTGACTTATAATGACTAAAACTCACCTGTGTCCTTCAGTTGCCTTTTGCATTCTAAGACGACGGGTTCCCTTTTCAGAAAATCACTGCGACCCTAATGGACATCGGCCCTGCTGTGCCCATAGTACAAGCTAGCTGCTGCGCTGTGTATAGAAGTGTGTAGTAGTGTGTGTAGTTTACTGGCATCTCTTTGAGAAGCGGTTAGAACACTACGCGTGGTTGACGACTTGGGCTCAGTCTGGTCGATTACCGGACGGTCAGACGGCGAGCTACCCATTGCACACCGTCCTCAAGCCCAGTTCTACCGTGGCTGGTAGTCGACGTCGGGGTCTCGGC
This sequence comes from Mythimna ferrago, assembly GCA_910589285.2. NCBI lineage: Eukaryota > Metazoa > Arthropoda > Insecta > Lepidoptera > Noctuidae > Mythimna > Mythimna ferrago. Next base: position 14,556,296 of record OU342692.1, on the reverse strand, counting down.
TGTTGGGGAGTAAGGACGTCTACTTCGCTAGCATTACTGCTTCGAAGAAGTAGGTGGTCGTCTGCCATTTCTTCACGTTCCAGGTCTTGGTTTGAACCAGCGCCCGCCGCGAGATGTCGCTGCCGCCGACCGCCTCCACGAAGACACGTCTGTGCTCCGCCCGAGCGGTTTATTAAAGGTCTACCTTCTGTATCAGCAATATTGGTAAGTGTGTAAGTGCACGCGAGCCTCAAAAAAAGCCACCATAAAAAAAAAGCTAGAAGCGGCCACAAAAAAAGCTGAAGCGCGCGACAACTTTTGGCCGGAGAAGCTAGAAGCGGCTTCTAGCTTTTTTTAAGCCACAAAAAGAAGCTTGAAGCGGCTTTTTTTTGTAACCCGTGTGCGCCCGGCACACTGTTTTTATCAGCGATTGGGCAAAAATTCCACAATGCCAAAACTAGCACAATGAACTTCAGAATCTTATCACCCCATTTCAGAAGGGTTCACTCTGTTTTCGACAGCCAAGGTTTACGAGAAGCCAGAGTGTAGTAGTAGTACATGACTTAAGAAAATACGACAGCCAGCTAGGGGCGTAGCCGTTCCGGGTCACGGACTTCTGGGCCCAAAGGTACATAGGCGACTCCTATTCCTAATTGTCGCTTCTATCATATTATTCTATGATCTATGATTACACCACCTTTGTTGCTAAGTTTCAAGTAAAAGGGAACACGTCAGACCCTCAGAACAGTTCAAAGGGGTCACTCGGTAAGGAAATGTCAGGACCACACATCGATATTAAGTCATCAACTTTGGGCTCAGCTAAGTTTGGCCGGCTCAAGTGGGATGTTGAGTTGTTGACTCGTGTGTTTAACTTCGGATTAATCAAGGGACTCAGGTTTGTGATATATGACACCTTATTTGTGGTTTGGTTTTAGTTAAGGTATCTACTCGTATATCGGAAGTGAAGAGATACTTTGATTACCAAACATTATCTATACATTTTTAAGCTAGTTAAAAATGGTACGATCAACAAACCACACCAGGCCTGCGTGTTGACCGTTCGCTAACCGTCCGGACAACGCCAGGCCCAAGTCACTTGCGCCTCAAGGAGATGTCAGCAGCCGTAGGGGCCCTGCAGGGTCGAAGTCTACTGGGGCCACGGGCAGTGTGAAAGTTGGATCCGGGGTCCTGAGACGAAGGCAAAGAAGAGGAACAGGAGTGGGTTTTTAGTCAGTAAATGTCTGACACGCCTTCCTATTCCGCCTAAGAAGGGATATCATTTGATGATTTTCTCATTTAAAAAGAAAGAGGCCCGCGTGTGAACCGCTCTAACGCGATCATGGCGCTATTGACTCTTTCTCTAGATATTTTGGAAATCTAGATATCTAGGTTTCTATTGAAATCGAAAGACAAAGTCTAAATAATCCAGTAAATACTTCTGAAAATATTCTATTTTGTGTGAACTTTGGCCCTTCAAAATATGCTCATAAAATAAAAAAGTGAAAAAAATCTATGAACAGAAACCTGTACATTTCATCGAAATCCTGAATAAGGACGAATTTTCCAAAAACCAAGGTTTTGGAAAAAAAATCATTATTCAGGATTTAAAAAAAATAAACAGGGTATATCCAGGTGTAACTGAAAAATAAAGCAGTTATGTAACGGTAAAAAAAAATTGCAATCGGATTTTTTTTTTTGTTGATAGTTTCACGCTTGACCGCTATCTCACCTGATGGAAAGCGACGATGCGGTCGACGATGGAACGCGCTTATTGATTTGTTTTTGAAAGGAAGATTCGGCCCCGATACGAAAGGCAACGAAGGAACAGGAGTGGGTTTTTAGTCAGTAAAAGTCTGACACTATCTCCCGCTCCGCCCAAAAGCGGGGGATGTCATTGGATGATGTTACCAACTAAAAAAAAAAAAATAATCTTTGATTAAGTTCAACCCCATCATCTTTTCTAAATTAGTCAACTACCTAGTATTTTTAAAATTATTAACATGATTTACTTTACCACACCAGAACGTGACTGTTTGTATACAAAGAAGATAAGAGAAAAGAAAGTTGCTTTATAAAGCCTAATCAGTTTTTTTTATCACTTCTTCGTAATCAGCATATGAGGGTATATTTTCAAGCCATGTACGAGTATCGTCAACGTGATCATGGTCACAGTCATGGTTTAAAATCTTGTTGTTTCATACAACGCGATCCAACGCAATCTACTTGTACACTAATATTACAAAGAGGTAAAGTTTGTTTTTTTTTTTTCGTTTGTAGGAGGTAATCTCTGAAATTAAAATTGTAACAAACCTAAACACTAATAGGTATGTATTAAATCTGTAGAAGTGAAAATTCTGTACATTGAAAATATCAAAAAAATAACAGCCCCCTGCCAGTTATTTTTTTGATATTTTCAATGTACAGAATTTTCACTTCTACAGATTTGTTACTAGACCGACAACAAACCTAAAAATGTGATTAAAAAAATTTTTGTCTGTCTGTCTGTTTGTTCAGGCATCACGCAAAAATTACGACGAAACTTGGTATAATTATTCTTTAATATCCTGGGCACCACACTGGGTACTTTTTATCCCGGAAAAGTATATACAATAAAAAACAAACTTAATTTTGCGGTTCTATCCCTAGACCTGATTACTGTACCAACCGCAAATAATAAGTTTGTCGTAGGTTACGTCACCCGCAGTGGAGTTTACTAAGGGGAGTTCACTAACCCCCCACAGAAAGGGGAACCGTGTTACCCCGAATTTAACGCGAGCGAAGCCGTGGGCAAAAGTTAGTTTATAATAAAGAGGCAAAGTTTTTTTTTTTGTTTTTATTTATAGGAGGTGATCTCTGAAAGTAAAATGTTTACACCGATAGAAAGCTGCTTTATTCCTGAGTGACATAGGCTATATTTTATGTAGGTACGCGGGTGAAGTTGCGGGCTAAAGCTAGATAAATATACAAAACTAAATGGTACAAACACAACAATTTCTCACACACCTAACACGGCACGTCTAAAGTAACATCTGTACATGGATTTAAATTTGTCTCCGGAAACTCGATATTCCCGATTGAGGTAATTGAAAGCTTAAAGGAATTTATTTCCAATTTCCTATCGTATGAGGTTTTTCCGTCTATGAAATACACCGCGGGCGTCGATATGAAATTTATGACATGTCTGTTATTAATTCTGATTTTAACTTAATTGGAACATTGTTAAGCTGACAGGGGAGACTGTTTGTAACGAGTTCGTTTTTTAATAATTTCATTTTGTTGAACGCGATTTGTTTTTGCATAGGGTGGGGTGTGGAGAAATATCTTTGTTATCGACAATTTTTTAGCCCCAGGATATCTATTTTTTTTTCTCCAACATACAATCTAGTAGACCCAGGGTGTTTTCGAATTGAGTATTTTGAGTTAAGAACGTCTCAAAGCTTACTTTATAGCTTACTATTGATATGTAAACTTTTTTCTACACATGTTTTCATTTTAAATTTCATCCACAGCAAAAACAGTTCTAGGTTTTAATGATTTGAATGCCTCATGCACTGAACTAACTTTAACGCAAAAATTTTAGAGAGTTTGAGAAATAATCAACTTCAAATGCTTAAACTTTCAATCGTGAGAATTAGAGACACAATATAAAGACAATGTTTAATAAATAGCATAAATCGTGTGAAAGAAGCCAACTACTATTTTTTTTTTATGGTGGAAAAAAATCATCCAATGACAACCCCCGCTCTTGGGCAGAGCGGGAGATAGTGCCAGACTCTTATTGACTAAAAGACTCACCCCGTTCCTTCTAGCCTTCAAACCGGGGCTCGAGCTGTCTTCCGAAACTAACCCTAGCCCCAGTAGGCTTCGACCCGGCTGGGTCCCTGCTGTTGCTGGCAACTCCTTGAGGCGCGCGGGAACAGTGCGCGCCATCGACGACATGGGCTTGGTCCGGACAGTTACCGGACGGCCGGACAGCGAGCTACCCATTGCTCACTGTCCGCAAGCCCGCGCCTACGGTGGCCGGAAATTGGGATCAGAATCCCAGCGGCGGCGGCGGCGAGAACGCCGTTGCCTGATGCGGTCGGCCTCCTCCTTTGCGAGCATTACTGCTTCGCAGAAGTCGGCGACCGCCTGCCACTCCTCTTCGCTCCGGACCATGGCCTCAAACGAGGCCCGTCGCGAGAGGTCTCCGCCGAAGCCAACTACTATAAGTATTGTTTTAAAATCTAGTATTTTGACCAGTGGCTTCTTTTTTTGACCGAGGATCACTTTGTTTCTTTATTATTACCAAGGACCATAGGTCCAAAAGAAAACTTAATTAAGTTTAAAAAAATATATACATAAAACTGTATATCATAAATGTAAAACTTGTTGAAACCCTATTCCTTGAAATCGAAAGTAAAGAGCACTTTCATGAAAAATCACATCATATTTGTTAGGAACTTAAAATCTGTTTGCATCAATGGTACTTACTAGCTAGTCTTGATCGAAACTTCGTTTTTAGTCAGAAAAAAAAATGTATAACCCGACTACAGTGCCCTCTACCGAGTTCTATATTTATAGGTATAGTCTGTCTAATAAGTCAACCGACTTGGGAATTTTGTATAATATTTAATTATTTAAAAAATACTTATATTCGGTACTTTTTATAAGGTTCTTCTGTTAGTAAACAATGATCTCTATCTCTTAATCAACCTTGATTATTGAACCCGTGTTTCATTGGATCCTAATAATAACCCAAGTCGTTTAACTTATTAGACAGACTTTACACTTTTTATCCAAATTAGTTAAGCTGCTTAGGGTTGGTGAGTTAGGTGATAAATACACGTACAGAAGTAATATAGGTATATAAAGTTACAAAAATTAAAACAGTTGAATTGAGAGGAACATGAACTGAATTGCTGCATTGAACTTGTACAAATAAAATATTGTATTGAATATTTATAAATTATAATCCTAGCTCAGTATTGTTTCAATGGTGAATGCAAAAACAAAAAAATACATTATTGATTGTTCATGAGGATTAGTTGCCTCATAGTTCATGTATTTGTTAAATCCTGAAATATTTTTGATAAAATATTCATGGGACACTTAGCGTGATCTATGCGCTGGCTTTTACCTTTTTTTGGTTTATGTAGATGGGAAAATCATCCAGTGACATCCCCTGCTCTTAGGCGGAGCGGGAGGGGGTGTCAGACTTTTACTGACTAAAAACCCACTCATGTTCCTTTGTTGCCTTTCATACTAGGGCCGAGTTTTCCTTTCAGAAGCAGACCCTTGTTCCCAGCAGGCTTCGATCCGGCTGGGCTCCTACGGTTTTCTGACATCTTGAATCGCGCGTGGAACAGTTATGGCGACAGTTGGAGGTCTTTCAAGTGTCGCCATAACGACCAGTCCTGCGCGTCTTACATCCATTGGATTCCTGCAACCCTCACCAGTTTATAGATCCACCTTATGAGGGGTCACAAAATTTGGTGAAATCGAACACTACCTACTATAAAACTTTATTTGTTTATTTATTAGAATTTCATGCAACACAAATGTACAAAGGCGGTTTTACTCATAACATTTTTGTTTATTTTTGTACACTATTGTACCAACATTATTATCTATTAAAAATACAACTAACTACAGACCTTTTTTTTACGTCTAGACTTTAGTCTATTTAACTAACTAAGGATCTCAAAATTTAATAAACTGAATGCAGAAGCTCAAAGTCACACTGCTTATTAAGAAAAACGTAATATTTGCGCTTTGTTTATTTTTCATGAAGATGAAAACTGCACCGCCTCAACTACGGTCTCAACTGTTTATATTAAACCATTTAGTGAAACCAGCTACTGGCAGTGATAAATTAAAATAGGACCAATATAATGCATATTACGCCACCGTGCCTCAGATATCACAGACGTGGGAAAACGGCGACAACTGATAACAACACACATAGGTACACATTATTTATAGTATGATTATGCAAAACCAATTCCAATCATTTTTAAACCATGTTAGATTTTTTCCCAAAAATATTTAAAAAATATCACAAATTGGACACCACCGGCACTAAGTACAACACAGGTCACAGCAGGTTATAAGGGCATTAGGTGCCACCGCACAGCTGTGTGCGGAAGCAAAGCAAACCTTTGATTGCCTGGATAGCCAGGTGACCATGTATTTGTTCGGATAACCAGGTAAAACATACCGAGATCATAACTGTGTTTTTTCATGATAAAGTTATGAAATTTTGTACATAGATCCTTTACATAAAAAAATTGACACATGTTTCGGATTTCGCATATACTAAACTAATATTGTATATTTCTAAATACATCATGGTATAAATCCCTTCTTTTTTATTGTTGATAGGTTCGCGCTTGACCGCTATCTCACCTGATAGAAAGCAACGATGCGGTCGACGATGGAACGCGCTTACCCAGAAGAAACCTATTCACTCTCCACTTAAGGCTTAAGGCTTATAGTAAAAGTAGTAGAAATTAAATGGACGCAACTCTCGCATCTGTCTAGGCGGCAATACGCATATCTGTGCATTTATTTGTGGCCAGTAGCGCCCGGAAAGCGCGTGGCTGACCTTTAAATCCGGTTTTTTTGCGAAAAATTGATTGATTTACATTATGCTATGTTCACTTTGAAGAACATTTTAATCACCAATTTATGTTTAAAAATGTTTCTCAAGATCCAAGCCGTTTCGAAGGAGTAGGAAAAAAGTTGCGATCAAATCAAATAAAATATAATAAAATCGAATCAAATGTTGATAATGTTTTTCATGTATCTATAATAAACTTTTTTTTTTTTCAAACCTATAAACTTAGCCGTTACCGAGGAGTAAGCTTCAGAAAGTCACTGTTTTATGGCACTTTTCGGGCGCTTGGGCCTTAAAGATTCCCGGGTTGTATCCATGAGAAAACACAGACTCGGGCAAGGAATTCCACTCCAGTTAAATTATCCTCTGTGTACTTGTGTAGTGTGCATCCATTACGTAAAACAGCTTGAGCTTGAACGACGAGCAATGAGTAGCTCGTCGTGCAGTCTGCAGTCTGTAAGGACCGAGACCCAGTTATCGACAGTCCATAATTTTCCACGCGAGCCTCAGAAGATGTCAGTAAAACTGTAAGGGGCCAGTAGGACCGATAAATGGATATAATCTTCATATTTGATTGGCCTGTTGGTCTAGTGGTTAGTGATCCTGACTGCTATGCCAGAGGTCGTGGGTTCGATTCCTACTTAGGACAAATGATTGTGTGATGAGCACAATCATTTATTCTGTGTCTGTGTGGGTGTAACTTATCTATAATATGTATGTATTTAGAAAGTGTTACCATGTTCCTGGTTTTAGTTAGTAAGAGTCTGCCACGCTCTCTCTCTCATCACTAGAGCAGGAGAAGTCACACAGACAATACGGTAAGCTCTGCTTTCAATTCTTAGTACCATGAAAAGAGCTTAACTGAGTTCCTCATGTATTCTCCTTTTCATGTGTTTGCTAATTAGAATCACATTCATGCAGCATAAATACTCCAATCACAAATTTCTGAAACTGAAGATTAATGTGGAATTACTATAGTTAAGAGATGCTGTGTTTCAGATTTATGAACCAATGGATATAGTTTCCAGGTAGGGATCAAACGACTATTGAAGTATCGATACTTTTACTCGATACAGTATCGGTCTTTTAGTATCGATATTTACTCGATATCAATTTGAATAGTATCGGTAGTTACTAGTATCGAATCGTTTTCGGAAAACGAGTAATTGGTATTGTTTATCGATATTGATATTATGAGCCCGTTGTGTTCCACTGCAGGGCAAATGCCTCTCTTCCGTTATTTAACTCTTTTCTGTCCTTAGCCACTAGTCCAAATTGTTAAGGTGCGTACGGATAGCGCGTTCCTGTGTTACGCGTAGTTGGGAAACACTGTCCACACGTACATTGGATACGAATACAGCTCCAGTACGGACCGCCGCGAACCTGTACGCGAGGTCAATCGATCCAGGGCGCTTTTGATTTTGCTCCTTTCTTTTCCATTAGTTGTTAATAAAGTTGTCATCTTTTTTTTTAATTCACCTATTGGTATTTTCAGTTCATTTGAAATTGCCTTCCATGCATCTTGGCGTAAATCGCCGGTGTAAAGACCCGGTGAAATTCATAAAGTTGAATCAATCTGATAATATTTAAGAACACGCGTGTCTATTCATTTTGCCGTCCAAATATAGCGTACCCGGTCGTGTGCGTCCTCTTTGACGCGTGACCATAAACCGACTGACGGCGACTCGCGCTGCGAGTTAGCTCGCGCGGTACGCGTTCTCCAAGAGAGTACGCGTAGCTGCAAGTATGGATATGACGTTCCGTACACGTGTAAACTGACTACGCGTACCAGTGTACGCGCTATCCGGACGCACCTTTATGCCATCTTCTTCAGACTCTACTGCGTCGCCGGCTCCTGCTGTTCGGAATCCATTGAGTGGTTGCCTTCGCCTAATTTTATCGTGGCATGCGGCAGATGTCAATAACAACGTCTGCGATTTGTGTTTTTGAACGAAGTATAGGTACTGTTCCTTATGCGATCTGTTCTTTTTACTCCGAGAGTACTTAGTTCCATTATTCGCTATCTCGAGTGCGAACTTTTGACGTTTCTTTAATGACCGCATTTGTGCTCCGTAGGTGAGGGTGGGAAGTATGCACATGTCCATGAGTTTGTTAATAATATATATCTACAAAATAATAAGAATGTATGACAAAAAACGTCAGTTTTTGTAGTGTTTCCCGAAAATACTAATTATTATTAAACACAAAACCAACAGCGACTACTGTTGAAAATTAAGATTAACAAAACTTCAATTTATGATTTATGCAGAAATGATTTTTTTTATCCTTATTAATATCAATGAAATAGTTACATTGGCATACTGATATGAATATTTTTGACCGATACTAAATATTAAAGTATCGATATTAAAAGTACCTACTTGGTTTCGCAGAAAACTATCGAGTATGTATTTAATTTTATTTACTCGTACCGTTTTATCCCTACTTCTCGGATATACTAATGATGAATGTAACATAATTTGTTATTCTCTCTGAATACGATAAAATCGGTTTTGATTCTTACGTAGTATTTATAGAATGAGTATATTTTTTGAAAAAACAATAAATACAGGAATTTATACATGGTACAAATACATTACTGTACCGGGAAATAAAATATTTAATTTCAGGGTACTAAAAATATTTCTCTGAAAGATATTTTTTGTCATAAAACTAAAGCCAGTTTCGTTCATCATTGTATTTTATTCGAGTTCGAGTATTCAAAGGTTTTACATTTTTTAAATTAAATTCTTCCAAAATAAAAAAACATTGGCAGTTTTCAAATAAATAAAAAAGAATATTTTTTAAAACAAAATACTAAAAAAAGTATCATCATGGTTTCGAAAGACAGAGTCTACACTTGAATGTAGGCCTCCCCTAAGGGACTACGCACATTTATTCAGCTCTATTCGCGGTTCGCTGAACGATTTTGGTCACACTTATACAGTTCTACTTCTATCAGCCGCGTACAACGGCGTAATGCTTTAGATAATTATTACTATTAATAATATTATATTATTATAACTATTACTTTAAAAATACCATAAACGCAGAAAGCTAAATGGATGCGTACGCGTCTCCGTACAAAATCGTTGTTTTCTACGGACATAAGCTGAATAGAGCTGAATAAGTGTGAGTAGTCCCTAAGCCTTACCACGTGATCTGCCACTGTGCTCCTATCCCTCACCTGGTCAAGTGGTCATCGGTCCACCTTGTGTCAGACTCTCCAATGGTGCATGTATGTGTGGACGTTACTTCTTCTATTGGCACTAACATTTGTCGCGGTATCTTCTAGTTTAATACACCAGTAACTCAAGACAAAATTTACGACTAGTTCTTGGGCATATTGCTAGTAGAATAGATGACCGATGGGCCTAAGAGTTCCTGGAGTGGCGACGCAGGGAACGGTGGACGGCAGCGTTGGAATGCCTTCCACAAAGTAGACCAATTACCTGTTGCAGACCTGCGGGAATCCGATGGATGCGTTACGCACAGGACTGATTATTCTGGTTACACTTTTTTTTTCGGTGGGAAAATCATCTAATGACATACCCGCTCTTGGGCGGAGCGGCAGATAGTGTCAGACTTTTACTAACTAAAAACCCACCCCGTTTCTTCGTGCCTTCATGCTGGGGCTGAGCTACTCTTTCGAAAGTAGGCTTCGACCCAGCTTTGCAGCTTAGCAGGAGTTGTCAGCAACAGCAGGGGATGCTGTTGCTGACAACTCCTTGAGGCGCGCGGGAACAGTGCGCGCCGTCGACGACTTGGGCTCGGTCCGAACAGTTAATGGACAGTCGGACAGCGAGCTTCCCATTGCTCGCCGTCCGCAAACCCACGCCTACGGTGTTTCTAGTTACACTTGAGGGTGTACTCACATACTGAATGTTTGTTTCTTTTTTCGCAGCCACTTGCTTCAGTCACTCGGAGTCTATATAAGACGCTGAGTCATGAAAAACTCGCTTATACTTACATTACTGAGAAAAGAAAGTGGTTTCACAAAGATCACCGTGACTTGCTCTAAGGAGTCCGTTCATCTTTCCGAGACAATACGAAGGGGCTGACAAACTTTATGGTTGCTTTTCGATAATAAACAGAGTTTCAATGTGCCAATAAACTGAAAATCATCTGAATTAGTATTTTACATTACAATCTATAAAATAAAGACTGTCTGTTTTGTAAAAAGAGGTATGAGGCAATTTTGATTCAGGCAATTTTAGAAAGTATCGAACAACCTTAATCGGAACGCATACTGACAAATGCTTGCACTGACTAGACAGGTTCACTTAGAACTGTGTGGTTCTTTCTTTAAAAGACCAATTCAGGCTCAATCTGCATGGTTCTCATATGATTTGACCATTACATGTTTTGCTGTATGGACTTTAAAAGAGACTTTGACCCCTGAGTTTGTTTCGGTGTTTCTTCTCAGGGTAGTCAGCTAGGAAACACCAGCCTCATCTAGCTTTAAATGACGAAAAAAAAAATTGACGTGTAAAAGTGTTTTTATAAAACCTACTTGCAAAATAAAGATCATTTATCATTTACTAAATAATGTTTAAATGATTATGTACGAGTATCATCATATCAGCCGAAAGACGTCCATTGTTGGCCATAGCCCCACTCCCCCCAAGCATCGCCACAACGACCGGTCTTGTAACTTAAGTGGCAACGGGCAGGGCACATTCCCTCTCCTAGAGAGGAGACCTGAGTCCCAACAGTGGGAACATTAAAAGGCCGACTATGCTATGCTATGGGCAGGGCACATTGCACAGATGGTCGATGGGGACGAAAGGTTCTGGAGTGGCGACCACGTACCGGAAGACGCAGCGTTGGAAGGCCTCTAACAAGGTGGACCGATGACCTGGTCAGGGTTGAGGGAATCCGATGGATGCGAGACGCTCGAATATTAATATTTAAAATTATTTGCAATAAATTATAACATTAATGTTTAATCGGACGCACTATTTTCGGTTCAACGCTCTTTTGTCAATAATATCAACCTATGCTCTCTCCGCTGTGAAGAACATCAAGTGGGTACTGGGACAGTTGTCGTTGAACTGTTGATGAGTATACAACTATACACGGAGTTATACGTTGATGGTATAGGTAAAAAAACAGATAGGTACAGAAAACAATCTCATGTATGTACTTCACTTTTTATACCTACGCTCGGTAGACGCACACTAATGAGCGTTTGAGCCGGAGCTGTTCGACGAGTGGGCCGAGGCGCTCCGAGATATCGCCGTGAGCGGTGGCTATGTGTGCGTTGCTCGAGCACGCTTTGTATGTAGATTGACTTCTGTACCTATATATTTAGTGGTATAGGTAAAGAAATAGAAAAATATTGTGAGTGAAAATTAGAGGTAAAATTGTTAAACCTATATATTTTTGGAACAGGTAACCTATTGAAGTTCCAATCCGATTACGACAAGCTAGCTTTTGTCCTGAAAAAATCACGAGAAAGAAGTCAAAATATATAGCTAGGGTCAAAATAAAAAAAAACGCAGTCGTAATCAAATAAAATATAGAAAAAAAAGGGAAAGTACGAACAGTACGTAGTACCAGACATCTTCTAATTAATTACTCTCAGAAACAGGTTGGAGTATCACTTATCTTGAAGTAGTATTTTAGGCTATGAATGATTCCTGGCTCGGCGTCCAACAATATCAGTGTTTGCTCAAATAACAGAAAGATCTGCTAATTGTTTTTGTTGCTAGGTTATTTAAGTTAAAGAATATCCGGATGGTGCAGTTCATCTCCTTGTTTCTAAAGGATTATATGAGGAGTATTATGAAAGAAAAGGGAGTTAGTTTTTTTTATCAGTTAAGGAAGTCTATACTTTTCTTAGCCGCACTGTAAGTGAGACGTATACGTGTTACAAGATGTTTAAACCTGGTATCGCACTTAACGTGTTAAGATGATGTTACTCCCGAACATTTGAAGTTTATAACTAGCGTTAACGATTGCAGATTATAAACTTGGCTAAGCCCTCTGACTACATATAATTGACGACTACAGTTAGTCATTTCTACATACATCTAAAAAATGCCAAAAAATACCTAGAAAACGTTCGCCAATCTTTGCCCCTATACGACTCTTTTCGCTTTGAATAAAGACGGTAAATGTATTGCAACTTATCTTGCGGAATGTGTGCGAGTCAACGGAAGAAAATAAATTACTAGGGTGTCCGTAACCAAGGGTTACATCGCACCAATTTTCTCAACCGACATTTACAACTTTTGAGACAAAACATGCGGCTACAGTTTTTAGGATTCCGTACCTCAAAAGGAAATAGGAACCCTTGGAGGAAGTTTGCGGTCCATCTAACTGTTTGTCTCACTATCACACCCCTTTTTAACAGAAATGCGAAGTTTTTAAATATGAAATTACAAGTAATCCCACGGTTAATGTTCCCAATTCTGGGACTCAGGCCACCTCTCTATGAGATAATCATAGGTCGTAATTCACAACGGCCAAACTACAGGTTGGTTGGGCACGCCACAATCATGGCGGTAAGTCCCCTCTTTGAGGCGTGGCTGGAAAGACCTCACGGCGTCCTTACCTTCCGCATGACGCAGGTCCTCACCGGACACGGCACGTTCGAGAGCTACCTGTTCCGGATTCAGGCGGAAGTCGCCACTGTGCGGAACGCCCGGAGGACACGGTGGAGCACACAGTCGAGGTGTGCCCTGCTTGGGCGGTGCATCGCCGTGCCCTCGTGGGGGCGATTGGCGGCGGAGACCTTTCGCGCCGGGCCTTGGTTGAGGCCATGGTCCGGAGTGAGGAGGAGTGGCAGGTGGTCGCCGACTTCTGCGAAGCAGTAATGCTCGCCAAGGAGGAGGCCGACCGCATCAGGCAACGGCGTTCTCGCCGCCGCCACCGCCGCCGGGATTCTGATCCCGATTTCCAGCCACCGTAGGCGCGGGCTTGCAAACTGTGAGAAATGGGTAGCTCGCTGTCCGGCCGTCCGGTAACTGTCCGGACTAAGCCCATGTCGTCGCGCACTGTTCCCGCGCGCCTCAAGGAGTTGTCAGCAACAGCAGGGACCCAGCCGGGTCGAAGCCTACTGGGGCCAGAGTTATTCGAAAGGGAGCTCGAGCCCCGGTATGAAGGCTAGAAGGAAAGGGGTGGGTCTTTCAGTCAGTAAGAGTCTGACACTATCTCCCGCTCCGCCCAAGAGCGGGGGTTGTCATTGGATGATTTTTTCCCACCATAAAAAAAAAACTACAGGTTGGTGGTTGTCATAATATATTATGTCTTCGAATTTTTGGTTCTAGGTTATACCTCATGATGATTTCTATAACGGTTCTAAGAGCATCGGTGATGGTATACATTACGCAAAGTAAAGCAACTGCCTGGGTTTGAACCCGTGATGTAAGACTTTGTAGTACTATAATGTATGTAAATGTGACTAAGGTCATTGCCATACCCCACGCCTTTTTTACATGGAGATCGTAAGAATCTTATTTTTCGACTTTAGATATATACTCTTTATTGTACACCACAAAAATACAGTAGGAGCTTAAAATTAATAGCGTGTAACAATGGGCGGTCTTCATGGGTAATTTCTTCATGGGTGGTGCGAAAGTGAACCCCGCGGCGCTGAAACTAAGACTAAGAAGGAACAGGAGTGGGTTTTAGTCAGTAAAAGTTTGACATGCCCTCTCGCTCTGCCCAAGGGCAGGAGATGTCAACAGATGATTCCCCACGTAAATAACGGGTAATTCTTTATTGTGCACAAATACAAATTATAACATAGATACAGTGATAATAGAATTCATAGGCGAGCTTAGCTCAAAGATTAGTTCTCTTCCACCAAACAATTGATATACAAATATCATAATAGAGGGTGGGGATCCAAGATTCAATTTTAAAATCAATGTACTCGTATTAACTTTTACATTTAATATACTTATGCGTTATGACATTGTGGAAGTACATTCTTCTAAATTCTACTCCATTCGCTACGCATTAATTCATACTTCTGGTTATAATGTGAATGCATGCTATGAGCTACACAGTTAAAATTTCCGAAGATCATCACCAATAAGGTTGTATTTGCCATTGGAAACACCAAAGAGAACTTTTCCTTTGCCAACCTCAGAAATATACTTTTACACACTCAACATGTAATTATTTAAGTATGCAGCGAGCACAAAGTATCGTCCATTTTAGGTAATAATAATAATAATAATAATAATAATCCTTTATTGTCCAGAAAAGAACATAACATGATGTAATTAAATACACTATCCTCCACACTAGGATTCCCTGTGTCGTGGAGGGTAGTCTCTTTCGTCATAACATACATACAATAATCGAAACAATAAGGAGTAAAGTAAAAAGTAAAAAAAGGGAAGCAAAACAAAAAAAAAAAAGTGTGAGTGGTATATATGGTGAGTTCGTGTGAGTTAGTTTGTGAGTGTATAATGTGTTTGTTTTAAGTACCATGCGAGGACATGCGCATGAATACACAAGGCACATCTGAGGACCTTTTCAATGCGAGGACCTTTTCGTACGTCCTCGGATGGCCCGACCCAGTTCATCGTATTCTACGTTCGATTTTGAACCTTTCTATATACTTAATAAGGAAAACTTGATATCAACCTTGGTGGACCTCGGTTTGGTTGCGAAATTTCATATTCACACACGACAGTGTGTAACCGCTAGGCGGCGCCACTTAAAATTTTTACACACCAGTTTTAACACTTCAGTCATGTTTTTAGTACCTTGTGGAGACTTATGTGTAAATCTTCACACAAATGTCCTCGGGTTGGTAGCTTTTCCAGACAGTGTGTATATAAGTCCCCACATGGGTAGCTTTTCCAGACAAGTGTATTTAGGTCCCCATTTGGATAGGTTTTCCGTGTGTATTGATTATTGAAATTTCAAAAGTATCGAAACTTCTGTTCTGAGAGAGTAAAACTTCGGATTGTTGTTTACGTAAAAGTATGTCATAATGTACTGCACGAGACTTGAGAATGCACAATATATATGTTTTTGAGAATAGTATTTATATATAAAATATGTCATGCACTGAAAAACAACACACTAAGTTCTAGAATTTCAGTAATTTCTAGATGTCCTGAAACATTATTCTGAGTACAATTAATTATCTATAAAAAAAGTCTATTTAATTCAATCGGTTTTAAAATTAAACTGGCCTTTGGCATGAAGAATTGACTACTACGTCCTTGATATTTGGCCGATCTTAAGTATACTTGATTTATGCCCTTTTATTAATTGCCATACTCACTTTTATTACATAAAAATGGTAAACATAATTATCAATGATCAACATAACTGTTTGAATACAAGTCTAAACAATACTAAGATTGCTAAAACTCTCTCAATTGCTTGAGGTAAATAAAAGTGCCTTGTGCAGAATAAACATTTATTTTTCTTAGATAACAAACACATAGCGAGCTTAATTTTGAAAATAATAAGCTTGTTAATTTAAACTTATTAAATTAAACGGTACATAAAATACTCGAAAATTACAATTTAAAAACTTTTAAGCTATAAATTACGGTAGTCGGAGTCAATGTCAAAGAATAGCGGTTTCTTTTTTTTTTTGCCTGGTAAAATTCATCATCCCTTGCTCTTGTACTTGCTTCGGCAGTATATATACTAAAATTGGAACGATACAGAGAAGATAAGCATGGCCCCTGCGCAAGGATGACACGCAAAATCGTGAAGCGTTCCACATTTTTCTCGGAACGCGCCGCCATTGAGTTCCCAACTAACGGTAGGAAGAGTTCACATCGGTGTTGAGTCGACGATGAAGTATCTGGGACTCGTCCTCGACAGCCGGTGGAATTTCGTGAAGCATTTCCGACGTCTGGCTCCCAAACTCAACCGGGCTGGGGCTGCGCTCAAGCGGCTCCTGCCCAACCTTGGGGGTCCAGATGCCTCCTGCCGGAGGCTCTACGCGAGGATCGTTCGGTCCATGGCCCTCTACGGGGCGCCGGTGTGGGCGCCGTCGCTGAAAAGCAACCAGCGGCCATACTGAACGCCTGCCAGAGGGTCATGGCAATAAGGATGGTGCGGGGATACTGCACGGTCTCCCGCGAAGTGGCGAGCCTTCTGGCTGGCCTACCACCGTGGGATCTGGAGGCAACAGTCCTTGCACACATGCACGATATGCGCGTGGAGATGCAACGCCGGGGTGAAAGTCCGCTGCCGCGACAGGTCACGGCATGGCGGACAGAGCTCCGGCGGGATCTCATGGTGAAATGGCGTCAACGACTATCGCAACCCAGTGCTGGGCACGCCACAATCATGGCGGTAAGTCCCCTCTTTGAGGCGTGGCTGGAAAGACCTCACGGCGTCCTTACCTTCCGCATGACGCAGGTACTCACCGGACATGGTTCGTTCGGGAGTTTCCTGCACCGAATTCATGCGGAAGTGACGCCCGGGTGTCGCCACTGTGCGGAACGCCCGGAAGACACGGTGGAGCACACAGTCGAGGTGTGCCCTGCTTGGGCGGAGCATCGCCGTGCCCTCGTGGGGGCGATCGGCGGCGGAGACCTCTCGCGCCGGGCCTTGGTTGAGGCCATGGTCCGGAGCGAGGAGGAGTGGCAGGCGGTCGCCGACTTCTGCGAAGCAGTAATGCTCGCAAAGGAGGAGGCCGAACGCATCATGCAACGGCGTTATCGTCGCCGCCGCCGCCAGGATTCTGATCCCGATTTCTGGCCACCGTAGGCGCGGGCTTGCGGACAGTAAGCAATGGGTAGCTCGCTGTCCGGCCGTCCGGTAACTGTCCGGACCAAGCCCAAGTCGTCGACGGCGCGCACTGTTCCCGCGCGCCTCAAGGAGTTGTCAGCAACAGCAGGGACCCAGCCGGGTCGAAGCCTACTGGGGCCAGGGTTATCCGAAAGGGCGCTCGAGCTCCGGTATGAAGGCTAGAAGGAACGGGGTGGGTCTTTTAGTCAGTAAGAGTCTGACACTATCTCCCGCTCTGCCCAAGGGCGGGGGATGTCAATGCATGATTTTTTCCCACCATAAAAAAAAAAATCATCCCTTGCTCTTGGGCGGAGCGGAAGATAGTGTCAGACTCTTACTGACTAAAAAACCCACCCCGTTCCTTCAACAGTGCGCGCCGTCGACAACTTGGGTTTGGTCCGGACGGTTACCGGACAGTCGGACAGCGAGCTACCCATTGCTCGCCGTGCGCAAGCCCACGCCTTCGGTGGCCGGAAATCGGGTCGGAATCCCGGCAGCGGCTGGGGCGTGAGCGCCTCATGCAGTCGACCTCCTCCTTTACTAGCATTACTGCTTTTCAGAAGGAGGCGACCGTCTGCCACTCCTTCTCGATCTGGACCATGGCCTGTACCAAAGCCCGGCGCGAGAGATCGCCACCTCCGATCACCCCCACATGGACATGGCGATGCTCCGACCAAGCGGGGCACACTTC
Organism: Mythimna ferrago; assembly: GCA_910589285.2. Taxonomy (NCBI): domain Eukaryota; kingdom Metazoa; phylum Arthropoda; class Insecta; order Lepidoptera; family Noctuidae; genus Mythimna; species Mythimna ferrago. The sequence continues at coordinate 14,538,306 of OU342692.1, read as the reverse complement.
TACCGTATGCTCCGCACGAATCCGGTGCAGGTACCTCCCGAACTTACCATGTCCGGTGAGAACCTGCGTCATGCGGAAGGTGAGGACGCCGTGAGTTCTTTCCAGCCACGCCTCAAAGAGGGGACTTTCCGCCATAATTGTGGCGTGCCCAGTACTGGGTTGCGATATTCGCTGACGCCATTCCACCATGAGATCCCGCCGGAACTCTGTCCGCCATGCCACGACCTGTCGGAGCAGCGGACTTTCGCCCCGGCGCCGGCGTTGCATCTCCACGCGCAAATTGTTCATGCGTGCAAGGACTGTTGCCTCCAGATCCCATAGTGGCAGGCCAGCAATAAGGCTCACCGCTTCGCGGGAAACCATGCGGTATCTCCGTACCATCCTTATTGCCATGACCCTCAAGCATGCGTTCAGCTGGGCTCTCGGTTGCTGACGCAGTGACGGCGCCCACACTGGCGACCCATAAAGGGCCATGTACCGAACGATTCCTGCGTAGTGCCTCCGACAGGAGGCGTCTGGACTCCCCAGGTCCAGGTTGGGCAAGAGTCGCTTGAGCCAGTCCGGTTCAGTTTGAGTGCCTGATCTCAGAAGTGCTCCACGAAATTCCACTAGCTGTCGAGGACGAGTCTCAGGTGCTTTATCGTCGACTCGAGCCCGATGTGAACTTCTCCTACCGTTAATTGGGAAACGATGGTAGCATGTTCCGAAGGCCGTGGAAACACATACTCGGACTTGTGCAGTACCACCTCGAGTCCCAACTGCTAGATCCTATCAACGACTATCGTAACCCTGCATGTTGCTAGATCGACCGCCGCCTGGTACAACTCTCCCTCCGCTAGAACTAGCGAGTCGTATTCTGGTGGGGGCGATTGGTGGCAGGAATCTCTCGAGTTATGCTTTAGTACAGGCCATTGTCCGGAGCGAGGAGGAGTGGCAGGCGGTCGCCTTCTTCTGCGAAGCAGTAATGCTAGCAAAGGAGGAGGCCGAGTTCCCGCGCGCCTCACTGAGTGGTCAGCAACAGCAAGGGCCCAGCTGGGTCGAAGCCTCGGAAAGGAAGGCTCGGCCCCTAAATGAATGGCAAGAAAGATCGGGGTGGATTTTTTAATCAATAAGAGTCTGACACTATCTCCAGCTCCGCCCAAGAGCGGGCGATGTCATTTGGATGATTTCTACCCACCAAAAAAAAAAAGATGATACAAGTAACTGTTGAAGAGCAGTCTTACATGGAGACGATTCAAGCTGCAACTTCATTTCACTTATTCAACTGTAATGCTATGCAATGTTAATTAACAGCATGCTTAGTTTGAAGACAATACACTTGACCTTTAAAGATTCGTGCCACATGTAGATTTCAGTTGCAGTTTTGTGACATTAACACGACTGTGTACTGATACATAATGTCAGCAATCTACAGACAGCGCGTAGCGGGTAGATTAATGAATAATAGTTGAATATGAATGTCAACTTGTTATTTTACCTGTTACTTTAGATATTATCGTGGATCTAAACTTGCGACTATAAAATCTTTCAATTGCTGTCAAATTGTAACTGTCCACGTGTTTCTAACACGACTAAAAGTCTAAATCAATTTGATTAGTCGAGTCGTAGTGCTTAGAATAATACCTTCCCTTTCATTTTAAACATTATCAGTTAAACCATGCTAAGTCCTCTGATAGTACTTAAATCGAGAAATTGGTGTGTGTAACTGGTTAAATATCTAATAATGTAGCTCAAATATTATTATGATAAAATTATAAGTGTGTAAGAAACGGCTATTGGAAATTCAGAAAAGGTCCTCGTTTAGTACAAGCCCTACCTGGAAAAACGTCCTCGTATTGTTCGTGAATATTCTAGTACTAGGTCCTCGCATCATGCAAGTAATAAGAAAAAGTGTAAAAAATTAAGTCCTCGTATAGGCGTCTCTGGTCACATGGTTAAGGTCCTCGTTTAGCTCACACACAGGTCCTCGGATGGTACTACCCAGGCGGGTTTGCGAGTGTATTTAGGTCCCCGCATCGTTTACAGAAAGTCATACCAAAAAATGTTGAGATAGCGCTATACGAATAGTCTCGTCACCCCAAATATTGTTTTCTCTTTCTTTCTGTCTTGTTAATAAGGTCGTAAGTCGTCTCTAACCTAGTTTTCTAGGAGGTCCTCGGATTGTGACTTATGACTATAGTCCTCGTATGGGTGTCTGTACAAGTAATGGTGTGTGTGTATATATGTTAGTTAAGGAGTGATGGTATGTATGGGGGTATCTGCGAGTGCGAGTTTATGTGTGAGGGTAAGTGTGTAAAGGGATGGTAAGTACACAGGCATGGGTACGTGTGTCTATGTTTGTGATGTACATGAGTAGGTGTTCGTAAACAGAAATAAATAATGATATAGGTAATAATAGTAATAATAGATAAGTGTGTGGTTTATTATTTATACGGATTTTTAAAAAAAGATTCTGTAGTGTCATAGTTCAGATTTTTGAGAAATTTTATTATATGAGTCTTACATTTATGCTTTGTCATTTGTAGGATGTTTAGTTCCTTATTTAGTTTGGAGTAAATAAATGGACCCATAAATTGAAAGCGTCTTTTACCGAATTCGAGTCTGGTTCTTGGTTTCTGCCAAATCGCTTTCCTGCGAGAACGGCAACTACTTTGGATTGTGTTGTGAGCGTTTCTATGGAACTTAATTGCTACAGCCAAAATATATAGTTGCCTAACACGCAGGACATTGCTTTCTGAGTATATAAGATTGGTGGGAAATCTCATAGGTTTCCTATAAGCTACTTTTAGGATGGCCCGTTGCGAGCGTTCTACTTTTATCAAATGGCTCTTGTGAGCAACTCCCCAAGTTGTAATGCAGTAGTTTAGAATAGGCTCACATAATGTGTAGTAAACCATTCTTAGTATTTTAGGTAACTTAACGTATCAGACAAAACAAAATAAAAGGTAGCAAGTTCGAATCCGAGGTGGGTAATGTTGCCAGCGGTAACTCGGAAAAGTTCCGTGAAAGCGGAAACGAGTCAACTTGCTACGTTATTGTTGAACCTAAAGCAGCTATGTTTACTGGCCCCACCGCAACCACACGCCAGCTACATAACAGAAGCTCAACTTAAAGAATATACTTACCGAAGAACCAATCCAAATTTATTTTCTCGCATGGCAGATCGATTTCCTCGTATCAGACGTGACAATACTCAAATTTGCCAATATCAGCACAAAACCGCTCTATTTCCGACGTCTGGCTCCCAAACTCAACCGGGCTGGGGCAGCTCTCAAGCGGCTCCTGCCCAACCTTGGGGGTCTAGACGCCTCCTGCCGGAGGCTCTACGCAGGGATCGTTCGGTCCATGAATATGAATATATAACAATTGCTAGTAGAAAATACTGCGGGCAGTGTTTTTCCTTAATAATTGTCACTTATTCATTCATTTATCAATAGCCTGCACAATATTTCCATAAATTGAGTGACATTTTGGAACATAAACCAACGCTAATAACTTTGCTGTTTATGAATATTATTTATTGAGATTTTACTTATAAAATAACAAGGGCTTACAAGCCCTTTAAGTATTTGTACTAATTAAAAAATAGTGGTGTATTATATTTTAAAAGTTAAATACGAAAGAAACTGCTCCTAAACGCCGGTTCACCGGTCTTGTACGTTTCGTATCCAGCGGTTACCCACGGCCTTCACCAGATCATTGGTCACCAGTAATAGAGGTATACCGATATGCTATGTGCTATGGTAATTACAAAACTTTAAAATGCAAATAATATGTGACTCTAATTAGTGAGCACAGTTATGAAACGAATTAAATACACTCACGTAACACACAGCCTAAACCTCTGAGTCTATTCATCTTCGTGATCATTACAGCCGAAAGACGTCCAGTATTGGATATAGGCCTTCCCCAAGTGTCAGCACAATGAATAGTTACGTGCGTATCGCATTCGTTGGAGTCTATTAGCTTGAACAAAAGATTTTGGAATAACGAAAGTGTAAATTAGGATGATAATTTTGAAAATAAATCGTACTATGAAACTGTAAACTTTAGCTTCTAACTTAGGTTTTACAGATGGTCTTAGGTATAAGTGTACAGTGCGCTATGTTTTGCCAATATTGGCACACAAACATACACCTCAATATTAACAAAAAAAATTAAATTATTATTATTATTTAAAAATTTTGTTAATATTGAGGTTCATATTGGTATTGAACTTCATAAAAGATTAACCTCTCGTGTACCGTAATTAGAGACACAATTAAAAAGCCATTGTGTCTCGCGTGGATCCACGTTTAGACACACAACGGGTTAAGTAATGTCAAAAATAAAATTAAATGATAATGTCTAAAAATAATAATTTAAAATTAAATTAATCCAAAATTTTCAATTTTTATTGGAAGACTACTCGTAATTGGACTATTTTTCGTTATCTGCATCGTGGTCGAAAGTCGTCATGAGAGTACATTGACCTACTAAAGAACTTATCTGGTTAGATGTATTCCTTTTTGTGGGTTTTTGTCCTCTCCCAAAATGTTTTGCTGAAGAGAAAGGAAACCATGATGAAAGCGGTCGATTGTTTACTATCAAAAGAGAAATGCATTTATCGAACAAAAGATATTTCAGGCACAGGTTGTTGTGAGAAACTTTTTAGACGAAAAAAAGTATGGTTCGCGACTGTACCCAGTTACAATGGAAGCCTAGTTCATGTTAGAGGAAGGACTAAAAGAATAGTTTAGATTTTTGTCGAAACGTGTCGAGAGTGTTACGAATTTTAAAATTTTTAAGCTTTTTGTTTTGGGGATTAAATGCAAGCGCTATTTTTAAAAAAGATTAGTTTGCTGACGTATGCACATAGTTTGTAGAAAATAATTTGTATTTTTTACTGTTGGAAAGCGCGCCCTGAACTGCCCCACGGGTAGGCGCGCGTGAGCAATATGCTCATCCAATTTCAATTGACGTTTTATTATGTTGAAAAAAAGTCGTAATAAAAATATATTTTAAGCATAAAAATGCGGAGTATAAGGTGGAGGCGCGCTGCTCGTGTGAAGCACTGCCGTGTCCACGTACATAGAAGTGATTGACGACTGGTTTAGGCAATGGTTCAGAGTGAATGACGATAAGCGGTCGCCTCCTTCTGCGAAACAGAATTTAAAAAAAAATTAAATGTTTGTGAGTAAAATGCTCATAGCGTCCCTCCTCATGGGTCAACATCACCATAGAACCCACAAACCTTGGTCTGCCATAGATTTAGGCTGCTGCTAAATTTGATAAAGATGAACAATTCTGTTTTGTTTCAACCTGAGTACATGGTCAAATGCGCAATATTTTTTACACATATTTCGCATGTAGGCAGGTAGCCAAATTTTTTACCCAACACAAGTTTGGCTAGAATTCAGGTTGATGATTAGCTGAAAAAACGTTTGGTGCGGGTTCTTATGTTAAGTTTTTATGTTGCTGGAACTTGGCCTTAGTGCGCAGGCCAAGTTGCCGTGGCCGTGCGCTTAGATTTGTTTTCATATTGCAAGACATACCATAATATTAGAAAATTTATAAAATATGATTAGTTTTATTTTATTAACTTATAAATAATACTTATTTTCTCCAATTAGGAGCATGCATATTCTATTACAACAAATTATATTGTTGTAATAGAATATGCATGCTCCTAATTTATGGTATTCTGGTTTTGTTTTTGTACTAACTATAACACATTTATTACAACCACACAGGAAAGACGTAACTGAGTTCTCGGAAAACGAAGACTTACTTTTCTTTAACAAAACACTTTTGCACCAACCCGCAATGCCACCTAGTTGGATTTCCAAGAAAACTCTCCTACTATAACCATTCATCTACTTTTACTAACACGTGTGCTACACAGTGCAAAGTATATTGGCAACACGGAACAAAATCCGGGTAATATGGACTAATAAGGCTGGCAGTATTTCTTGAGGACGTGTGAACCCCAGCTGCTTGGCACTCGTAACCTGCCAGTCTAATGCCTTGATCACACGTACCGAGTAAAAGGGCGAGACAGTTAGTGTCCCCGCACACGGGCCACAAAAAAAGCCGCTTCTAGCTTCTCTTTGTGGCGGCCTTTTTTTGTGACCCGTGTGTTGACAGTGCCGCCACAAAAAAAGGCTAGAAGCCGCTTCTAGCTTTTCCGGCCACAAGCTGTTGCGCGCTTCAGCTTTTTTTTATGGCCACTTCTAGCTTTTTTTGTGGCCGCTTCTAACTTTTTTTGTGGCCGCTTCTAGCTTTTTTTTGTGGCCGCTTCTTGCTTTTTTGGTGGCGGCTTTTATTGCGGCCCGTGTGCGGGGACACTAAAATGGTGTTCTGCCGAGACAGTGATGTAAGCGAGTTGTAGAGTTAAGCGTTCGGCTGAGCACTCGGCTTTTTGTTTATACGTACCGATTATTCGGCCGAGAGCACTGTCTCGCCCGTTTACTCGGTACGTGTGATCAAGGCAACTACTGAATGTAGTAGTTCCGATTCTATACTGTAATTGCTATGAAAAGAAAAAAATATTCGAAGTCTAGACTGCGAGAAAGTTGGCTGTTTTTATTATTTTTTTTATTATTATTGCTAGTTATGATGTCGAGTGTTAGGCTTTATTGTTTTTGTTTAGTACTTATATATGAAATTGTTTTGAGTTATAAAGGTGACTTTGTGAGACTAAGAATTCCTCTTTAGGGTTCTACACTACAGTTGGCGAAAACGGTAACCTTATATGATCACTTTGTTATCCCACTGTCAATACTCTTTTTCTCATGAAAGCGTCGAGGTATTAAGTTGGAGTTAATGTTAAATACTGCTACTCTTTGGAACAGGGAAAAACTAAAACTCTAACACTAGGAGCATACGATGCGCCGCAGAGGCGGTGCTGCGCCGGAGTGGTCTCTGCGTCGTCTTACATAGAAAAAAATATCTGTGGCATATCACATGATGCGCTGCGGCGCCGCACCGCTCGAGTGCCCAACGATAGGTACAGTAAAATATTTGCGGTGCGGCGCCGCAACGCATCGTGTGCCCCCGACGTAAGTCAACGTAATCTCCATAATAACCGTTTATGCTCCGTTTATAGTGTATATTTTGACATTCGGTACCTACTCAAAACCTATAGAGTAGTTCCCGTTAAACTAGAATCCAGAAATTTAGCAAGAAGCAAGACTTTTCCTTTTACTTGAGCTGGACTCAAGTAAAAGGAAAAGTCTGAAAACTGTAAAGCCCTTAGCTTCGAAGCTAGGGCACGGCGAAAATGACGATATGATGTAGTAAAATATGTATATCTACTAAATGTTAGCTCAATAATTGTTTAGAGGTAACTGTTTACAAGATTAGACCTGGAAAAACATAAATATAGACATTACAAGTCACATAAAAGCTTGTAAACATTTTCATGTGGTTAACAACGCTTGTGTCTTATATTGATAAACTAGCACTTTGCCAGTGACTTTGTTCGCGAGTGTTCATAAAAACTTTAACACTCTTGACCTCGTTTTTTGAAGGTAGTGTTAAAAAACTAATAATGATAAATCTTTATTGTTCATTTTGATTAAGTTTGAGCCAAGTTTGAAGTTTATTATCCCAAGAAATAAAAATCCTTCGTACAATCTCTAAAACTACCTAAATTGTCCTAATGAGGGTAGTTCTGAAATCAAATAATGAAAATCTTCATTATTTGCTTAGGTTACTATTTGTGCTAATTTTCAAGAAGGTATGGCTACCGAAACGATACGAAGGTATGGTGAAGGCAAATGGAATGAGATTTTGCATGCAAACGAAATTCCTCTTTTTACCCCCTTAAAGATCCTCAAGAAGCTGTCAGTAACATCAGATGCCGAGCTGGTTCGAAGCCTACTGGGGCCAAGGTTAGCTCTGAAAGGTAGCTCGGTCCCGGTATGAAAGGCAAGAAGGAACGGGGTGGGTTTTTTAGTCAGTAAGAGTCTGATACTATCTCCCGCTTCGCCCAAGGGCGAGGGATGTCATAGAGATGATTTTTGTCCACCAAAAAACAAACTCTTAAAGATTGAATTTCCAAAGACACGTTCTTAGTGCTGCAGGAAGCCTGGTGCAAAATTTCATATTTCTAGTTACCCGCCTAGGCCGCATACCGAAAGACCCAGCATTGCAACGCTGGGTTGGTAGGCCTCCTACAAAATGGACCGATGACTGTGAGGGTAGCGGGAATCCGATGGATGCGACATGCACAAGATCGGTCACTGTTGTGACACTTGGAGTTCAAGTCCAGTCGTAGACGTCTATCGGCTGAAATGATGAAACGTCGTCTATTGCTTCTCGCATCGGGATTACTCTACAGCCTTCTTCAGCAACAGCACGAGCCGTGAGATTATTCGATAGAGTTACCGCGACACTGAAAAGCAAAGAAATTGAAGAAACACGTTCTTAGTGCTGCAGGAAGCCTGGTGCAAAATTTCATATTTCTAGTTCCAGTAATTTTGGCTGTGCGTTCATATGTCAGTTATTCAGTTTCTCATTTTACGTATATAGACAAGATAGATAGGTTCAGTTCTCCCAAACCAATTCCAACGTAACCAATACACGAGCCCTTCAACAATACTATATACAAAGATATGTATGTAGTCGTACCTCAGCTTTAATGACAGATACATGACGGTGCATCTTTAATTCATGTCCTACGGGATGGTTCGTGGTTCGTGCTCATCTCTTTGTGTCTGTAGTACAATGATTGGACATATCTCGCATAGAAATCTTTTGTACCGTAATCGAAACTAAGATAGCTATCGAATAATAAATGTTTATGTTTCAAGGCTTAATAAATATAAATATAGGATGTTGTTAAATAAAATTGAAAAAAATATTACCTACGATGCTTTTGATAATCAATAAAAAGATGCCCAGTGCTGTAAATAGTCCTCCCCAAGCGATTCCTTCGTTCCTTTTGGGCAACGTTCGGGAAACTGCCTGGTATTTTCACGTCATATCACAGTGTCTCAGAATAAAATTCTTTAAAAAGTGCGTGTGGCCAGTGATAACATTCATGGTCCGGAGTGAGGAGGAGTGGCAGGCGGTCGCCGACTTCTGCGAAGCAGTAATGCTCGCAAAGGAGGAGGCCGAACGCATCAGGCAACGGCGTTATCGCCGCCGCCGCCGCCGCCGGGATTCTGATCCCGATTTCCGGCCACCGTAGGCGCGGGCTTGCGGACAGTGAGCAATGGGTAGCTCACTGTCCGGCCGTCCGGTAACTGTCCGGACCAAGCCCAAGTCGTCGACGGCGCGCACTGTTCCCGCGCGCCTCAAGGAGTTGTCAGCAACAGCAGGGACCCAGCCGGGTCGAAGCCTACTGGGGCCAGGGTTATCCGAAAGGGCGCTCGAGCCCCGGTATGAAGGCTAGAAGGAACGGGGTGGGTCTTTTAGTCAGTAAGAGTCTGACACTATCTCCCGCTCCGCCCAAGAGCGGGGGATGTCAATGCATGATTTTTTCCCACCATAAAAAAAAAAAAGTGATAACATTTGGGCCTCATCACAAATCACCCGAAGGTCCATGGAGAGAATAGTTCTCTCTCGAACAGCTCCCGCTCGGAATTTACTGGCGTGATCGAATCAGGAATGAGAACCAAAGTTATCGATATAGCCTGAAGAATTGCTTACCTTAAGTAACAGTGGGCAGAACGCATTGTTCACAGAACAGATAGTCGATGGGGTCAAAAGATTCTGGAGTGATGGCCGCATACTGAAAGACCCAGCATTGCAAAGTTGGGTTGGTAGGCCTCCTACAAGATGAACCGATGACTTTGTGAAGGTCGCGGGAATCCGATGGAAGCAACATACACAAGACCGGTCGTTGTTGTAACACTGGGAGTTTAAGTCCAGCAGTAGACGTCTTTCGGCTGAAACAAGGCTGAAATTATGAAGCGTCGTCTATTGCTTCTCGCATCTGAATTACTCTACAGCCTTCTTCAGCAACAACACGAGCCGTGAGATTATTCGATAGAGTTACCGCGACACTAAAAAGCAAAGGAACTGAAGGAACAGCTGGGTTTTAGTCAATAAAAATCTTACGTTCCCTCTTAGCACACCTAGAGCGTAAGGAGTGATATGATTATTTCCCATCCTGTAAAACCGTTCATCGGTACACACTGTGGGAAACCATCCTAAGCCTTTTATTAAAAAAAAAGTTTAATATTAATGATGAGATAAATTCTTGAACTTATCGGTTTAGTTTCAAGTAGTTAGTAGTAAGTTTAGATATTAGTTTGAATATCTGCAATTTAAGGTCATCAAAAAGAGCCTCTAGAAATTTCAGAGGTTGGTCCATCCGTCCATTGAATTAGAATAAAAGTCAAAACTACACTCAAATAAATGGATTTGTTATCATAAAATATGTCGAATTGAAAACTTTTCAAAATGATAAAATGATTTCCAAAGTATTAGTACGGTTTTTGACAGAGACAGACCCATTTATCAATTGATTGGACTTCAAAAGATCTTTATCTTTTACCAGTGTTATAATGTAGAATGACGGCAAAGATAATTTTAATTGGAACACTAGAGTCTGTGCGGAAAGTAAACCGTCGTGGGATTTGAGGGCGCTGCTGTAGATAAATATCGTTTTTGTTATGTAAGCAACATTGTGACGTCATTATAGTGCGACTGTTAAATCTTGATATTTTGAAACTATGTTAGACTAACTTCTTCCAGCGGCTTCACCCTATAATAAAAATTATCCTATTGGCTGTATTTGCTCACCTAATGAAACTGCAAAGTTATAGCTTATGTGCTATATTATTGCAATGTTTATGATTAAGTTCATCTGTCTAGTAGTTTTTGCGCGACACAGCCATACATACGAGTACCTCCATCCATCTTCACAAACTTTCGCATTTATAATATTAGTAGCCTATTTATTGAACTTGCTCACGTGATGAAACTTAGCAAAAATATAGGTTATATAGGTTAGGGTTTGACTGGCCTATTGGTCTAGTGGTTAGTGACTCTGACTGCTAAGCCGGAGGTTGTGGGTTCGATTCCCACCCAGGACAAATTTTTGTGTGATGAGCATGATCATTTGTTCTGTCTGGGTGTAATTTATCTATAGTATGTATGTATTTCGAAATATATAAGTATTGTTACGTACGTGGGTAATCAAATGCCGATTTACTGACGAGAGAACTTTATTCACCACTAACAATAACAAATTAGTCCAGTCAACAATAATCCGAATCACAATATTAACACTAGAGTACCGTTACACTATCGCTCAGGTCGTTAGATAAAATCACTTCAAGTACTAGGGTAGTTCGCTCTTGATCGCAGTCGAAATCACAACTGACTCGCTTCCGGCCGGGGGCTCGTATTTATATGCGGAGCCAAGAAAATTCTAGATACCGACTTCCCACGAATGATCCAGAATTCCAGAACAATTGAATCGCTTCTCGAAGTCATAAATCATTTTTATTACTCGTGGTAATAACAGTCACTTTCATGCGAATTTCGACTCTATTGTTAACGTCGGAGAGTACCATTTCCCATAAATACCTAACTACTACTTGTAAGTACTTTGTGGATGTTTCGAGATTTTTCTAACGCTGGCTACGTACAACCATTCTAGACCTTTCGAACAGCAATGCGTTTTAATTATTACGTGCTACTCTTTATTTTCTCGGAGATATGGCGGGTTCACGTTTAATGGCGTAACAGTGCCCCCCTCTTAGTCATGCTCGTCCCGAGCATTATTAGATCCGTGATACGGCGCCAATCTATCCACATGGACAACCTTGGGTTTCCCTCTTAGCCCTTTCTTGATGCGGTAGGTCACGTCATTAATCCTTTTTAACACGGTGTAAGGTCCCTCCCATCGAGCTTGGAGTTTCGGCGACTTCCCTTTCCGTCGAAGCGGGTTGTGAAGCCAGACCAGTGTACCTTCCTCAAATCCCTTGGCATTGGCATTACGGTCGTATCTAGTTTTCATTTTTACGCTGGTGTTCATGCTATTCTCACGAACTCGTTTATGCACTTCGTCCAATTGATCTTGAAGGTCACTTACGTAGTCCGTAACTGGCTTAGTCTTGTCAGGTGGCACGCCAGTTATGGCATCGACTGGAAGTCTCATCTCCCTGCCGAAATTCACTCTTGCTGGGGTATGTCCCGTGCTATCATGCACTGCCGATCGGTAAGACATCGGAAATAGTGGAATATACCGGTCCCAGTCCTTCTGATGGTCATCGACAACCTTAGCCAGGTGATTCTCCAGGGTTTGGTTAAACCTTTCCACCATTCCGTCCGACTGAGGATGCGCAGGTGTTGTGCGTGTCTTATAAATTCCCAGAAGTGTACACATTTCCTGGAACAGCGCAGATTCGAAGTTACGGCCTTGATCGGAATGGATTTCCAAAGGTGCGCCATACCGACATACTACTTCTTCGACCACCTTCTTCGCCACTGTCGTCGCTTCCTGATTGGGTATGGCGAAGACTTCGGGCCACTTTGTGAAATAGTCCTGGATCACCACTATGTACTTGTTTCCGTCATTTGTAACTGGAAAAGGTCCAGCGACGTCGATAGCGATGCGTTCCCATGGGGCTCCCGCATTGTACAGCTGAAGCCTGCCCCTGCTCCTAGTCTGTGGTCCTTTCACAGATGCGCACGCTGTACATTTCCGACACCATTGCTCTATGTCATCTCTACAATTGAGCCAGTAATACCGCTGTCTCACTTTCAGTAGAGTTTTCTTGATGCCCAGGTGTCCTCCAGAAGCACCATCGTGTATTTCCTGTAGCAGGGGGACTACTTCACATCGTGGTACTATAACTTGTGTGGTCACCTCCTTGCCATCGTTCGATTCCCATTTCCTACAAAGCACATCATTCTCTAGGACTAAACTGTCCCACTGTGCCCAGTAGCTCTTAGTTACGGGACTGTGTGACGATACTTCACTCCACTGGGGCCTAGTTCCGCTACGCTTCCAGTCCAGTATAGGTCGAATATCGTCATCTTCTTCCTGAGACTTCTTGAAGTTGTCTTCAGCCCTAATTAAATTAACGTGTTCTCGGGCTTCATTCTGCTGGCAGTGTCTGCAGTCCTCATTACATGGACGTCTTGACAGGGCGTTAGCATTGTTATGCCCTTTTCCATTGTGTAATTGATTGATGGTGATGGTTGGGGCCTTCAGTTGACCAGCCAGCACCCGCCCCGCGGCCCTGGCGACATTTAGTTTAACGACTCCTCGTTGACTTGAGTTCCGGAGTCCACACTTTCCCTCTTTTTCTTAGGACAATCGGTACGAATGTGTCCTTTTTCTCTGCACCCGTAACACGTTGGAATATAGCGGGACTGTGCTGGAGAAAAAGCCGCTACTTCTCGGTGACGTGGTTGCACTGAAGGCGAGACCACTACTTCCCGTACTCTCTGCGTACGAGAATCTTTTCGTACCGCTTCCACTTCCAAAGCGTGTGCCATCGCACTCTTCAGAGTTTGGTGGTGTCCGAGTCGCACCGTAGCCCTTACTTCTGTATCCCGTAGACCGTCGATGAATGCTTGCACCAAATTAACTTCCACCGTCTCTGGTGTCATCGACCTGTATGCACGCCGGACCAGCCGTTCAACCTCGACTCCCCACTGTTGGAGGCTCTCGTTCGATCTCTGGGTTCTCTCGCGTAACTGAGCGCGGAAAACGTGCTCGAGGTGCTTTTCTCCATAACGAGTGTCCAGTCCCTCCATGAGACGCTCCAATGTCCTGCCGTCCGCAGGGAGGTTCTCTAGGACCAGCAGGGCGTCCCCTCGTAGAGCCAAAGTTAATGCCGCGAAAGACTGCTCATCATCCCAGCGGTTTATCTTAACCAATGTTTCGAATTGGTATTTGAATGCCGTCCAGGAAGACGTGCCATCAAAACGCGGCACATCAAATTTTGCGGCTGATACACAGTGGGTGTGCGATGGTGAGCCAACAGCAACGGGTTCCCGTGCTTCGAGCTTGACGATTTTTTTGTTGATGTCCAGCAGGCGATCTTCGTGGCCATCAATCCTTGTTTCGAGGCTATCAGCTCGGGCGGAAACCTCCTTGACCTCTAAGGTGAGATTCTTTACTTTCTCTCCCAATGTGACGAGGCCGTGATCAATTTTTTCGAGGATCAGGTTCTGCTTAGCCTCTTGATCTCGGCGAGCTTCTTCCTGTGCGCGGCGAGCTTCTTCCTGTTCGCGGCGGGCGGCTTCCTGGTCGCGGCGGACAGCTTCCATACTAGCTTGCATGGCGGCCAACACCGCAGCGAGGTTCAATTCCGAGGATGGTCCTGTTGGCACCTCAGCAGCTGCTGTTGCTTCCATACCAGCCTGATCTTCCTCCTCCAAACGATGACGCGCAGCATCCATCTCCATTTGCCTTCTTGTTCGTGGTCGCTGTTCGTCGTCTCTCGGTGTTAATGGCATTTCACTTCTGACACCAGTTGTTACGTACGTGGGTAATCAAATGCCGATTTACTGACGAGAGAACTTTATTCACCACTAACAATAACAAATTAGTCCAGTCAACAATAATCCGAATCACAATATTAATACTAGAGTACCGTTACACTATCGCTCAGGTCGTTAGATAAAATCACTTCAAGTACTAGGGTAGTTCGCTCTTGATCGCAGTCGAAATCACAACTGACTCGCTTCCGGCCGGGGGCTCGTATTTATATGCGGAGCCAAGAAAATTCTAGATACCGACTTCCCACGAATGATCCAGAATTCCAGAACAATTGAATCGCTTCTCGAAGTCATAAATCATTTTTATTACTCGTGGTAATAACAGTCACTTTCATGCGAATTTCGACTCTATTGTTAACGTCGGAGAGTACCATTTCCCATAAATACCTAACTACTACTTGTAAGTACTTTGTGGATGTTTCGAGATTTTTCTAACGCTGGCTACGTACAACCATTCTAGACCTTTCGAACAGCAATGCGTTTTAATTATTACGTGCTACTCTTTATTTTCTCGGAGATATGGCGGGTTCACGTTTAATGGCGTAACAGTATGTTTATCGGTTGTCTAGTACTCATAACACAAGCTCTGCTTAGTTTGAGGCTAGACGTCTTTGTGTGATAGTTGTGGAATTATGTTATTATGTTATGTTGTTATAAGCTATATTATTGCAACGTTTATCATTAAATTCATCCGTTTATAAGTTTTTGCGTAATCAGTAACAAACCGCTAATTGTGGCGACATCTGGGGGAGGCCTATGTCGAACAGTGGACGTCTTTCGATTGTAATGATGATGAACATTTTAATGCAAACGATGTGACAAATGCGTGAAGAAATTACTGCTGTACTGCCTATCTAGGTAGGTTCCACCAATGACCACTTACCCAGTTCCAACGAAAATGGTTCTATCACTTTGACTGGGATCGGTTTATTATCACTGACTGGAATATTGTAGCTAACAGCAAGTTTATGTTTATCCTAGTTTAATATAAAGGTAAAAGTGGGACACACTACCACTTTCTCGTTGTCTTGCTCAGTACATTTTTCCCTTTTGCTAATCAATTAAAAATATAAACTTAATGACTATGAAAATAAAGTAAGTACACTTCAGAATTTGTAATGTTGCTTCGTAAAAAATCTATTTAGCCTGTAAGGGACCTTCTCATATACAAGATCCTTGGGATGACTTGGTTGTCCGTCTGTTTATCTGTTAAGACCCTTTAACTCAAGAACGCTTGGAGGTATCAAGTTAAAATTAAAACCATACACTCAAGTCTGCGGTCCTTTCAAGTTGTGAAAAAATCAGACTTCCGAGTTAACGAAAAAAAAACATACGGCCGTTTATGTCGCAAAAAAAAACGTATATTTCGATACTCAAGGGAATCAAAGTTCATAGGGTGAATCCCGTTGACCTAGAATCCTGAAATTTGGCATAAGTCAAGGTCTCATAGAACAAGTACAGGGAAAAATCTGAAAATTGTAAATTTGTAGATCCGCCACAAAAAAAAAATTGTTTGCAATTCGGAAAAATCTTCGTAACTGAATTCGGGAATTGATTTCATAGGTAAATTTGTACAGAATCCTCAGTGCGCGAGTCCGACTCGCACTTGCCCTTTTTTATTTTAGTTACTGTATCCTTACTCAAGCCTGAAAAGAAATATTCTAAGTTAGTCGAAACGCATTATAAATTTAAAGTATCAATACTCTATATACTAGTCATCGAAAATATTGACCAAAACAAAATAAACAAATATCGTCATGTTTAAATGAATTTCCGTTTAATTTATATATATTTGGAGATAACAGGGACAGGAGTTTACCTGAGAAGTCTAAAAACATTAAAATAATAGTGTTACGTACCAAAAAAACAGCATATCAATGTTTCCCAAGTTCGTGACTTTGTTTTGATCAATAATGGTGTGATTTGCCATTTGTTATCTTTGGCAAAACTGTAATATATTAAATATTATTTCCCTTGCACCTCAGTGAAATTTTTTTATCACATTTCTGAAGATTTCAATTAAAAATCACAATAAAATAACATAATAAGCAAACATGTTATGACGTTTGGCATTTGACGGATGGCTGGGTTGGGTTGCTACTTAAAATCTTTAATGTTGTTTTCACTTTACGCCACGACGGTTCTTTTATCGCACAGACAATAGTGATTGGGCAAGATTGAATAAGTTTAAAATAACTCGTTGGAAAATCTTTTCAGGTTAGCCGATAGATAGTCTTGTTCAGATTAATTTGATTGATGAGCTAAGAATTGACATTATCTACTAGAAGTTTTGAAGATTGTTTTCTTTAATTATTTTGTAAAAATTGATAAAATAAAAGCTAGAGTCTGAAAACTTTTGCAGACATTTTCGATTAGATAGGTATGTTTATATGTACTTTTCTGGCAGCCAGTCAAAACAACATGCAAAAGTGATACTTACTCGATTTTTATATTTAAACTTTTCAGACATACTCATGACCGTACATACACCACAAAAGATTCACGCTCGAGACATAAACATTCACATTCGAACTTCCAACCACATAACAGCCAGTAACAGTGCGGTTCCAACAAAGTAACAGTTCATAACAAAACGTTCCGCGGTTGGCAACTGTTACAAGGAACGGCGAATACCGTAGTATTTTTGCACGTCAATTGCAAAACTCATTCTGTGTCGTAAAGGCGACGAGGAACTGTTACCAAGTTTATTAGTGTTAATAAATGCACTAGTTATTTACTTAGGAATTTATTGCTGTACCACACCTGCGGCGTCCGTATACTTTGTTATTTCAAGGGTTGTGTGTGCTTATTAGAGTTGTGATTTCGGAACAGTGATTTAGTAGCGTTGATTGATTTCGTACTCAACAAAGTAATAAAAATATTTTTAGTATTATGTAGTTAAGAACAAGTCTAATTTAAAGGTTACTGTTAATTTTTTTTTTAATGATTTTTTATCGAGTATTTATCGAGTTTGTGATAGTGTTGTATATCTTTGTTTATCTACCTTTACCGGTAGACCTTTCTGTTAATAATATTGTAATGACAGGCAAAAAAAAAAACTGTCATCACCAACAGGTTTGGCAGGCGGATTATCGATTGCAATAATGTTGTTTATTGCAGACAGGAGGGCACTGTTGTCAGAACTATAATCCTTTAGTCCTAGCGATACTCACGGCTAAGAAGCCTGCGGAACGAAGTTTAGACCAAAAAGCTCTTTTGTTCCACATAGACCTATCCACAACGCGGCCGTGTGCTTCTCAAAAAGACGGTTCGAATACTAGTAATACTACAATAATCTCTGAATCCAAAAAGAATCACGTCTTTTATCTGTCATGTCCTGATAGTTACAAGTTCGAGCAGTCTTACATTTTAGGCAAATGGGATCGAGCTACGTTCTTCTAGAGAACTTGTCCAATTCGCCACGACCACCGTTACGTGTGGACTTATTCCGAAGCAATTAAAACTTCTACTGGGGCTTAGGTTGTTAGCGAATTTCGGACCTTTTTGTATTGTTCCACTCACAATTGTAAAGTAAACAAAGAGTGCCAAGACAAAGGAACTTTACTTGAAAACAGTATTTAGTGCAGATTTTCAGTGGACTCCATTTCTTTGGAGAGCTGAAAAATACATCCGTTGCGCTAAATAAAAACTTTAGTCAGAATAGTTTTATTTCGTTCGGTTCACAGCTCTGTTTGGATTGTTTGACTCTGCTATCTTTGTTCGCCTACATTGTAAACAAATTCATTTAAATACATTTTGGGTTCGTTCTTATTAAAAGTTACGGCCGTACTTCGGTAAAGCGAAAGCTGAAATTTAAATGAATGTTAAATAAAACTTAGTTGTAGAGCTGCATGTTTTTATATCATGTAATAAAATGGAAAAAAATGCAAAAACAGCTGTTTATCTTTACCACAATTGACATTAAACTAAACAAAGAAAATTAAAAAGAAATCTTTTTTTGAAAACAACACCTAAAATTAAAAGCCAATTAGCATTTAAATATTGGTATAAGGCAGAATGCTTGGTCATAAATTTCGCTATCTCTTTTGTACACACGTAACCTAATGGCGTTGACGTCACAAACGTATATTAACGTATATGCATAAAAACTAACTTTAACTATTTGAAAAAAAAAATCTTTTTAGTCGCAAAAAAACTATTGTTAGAGCAATGGTGACCGAGTGATAGTGGCCCCAACTTATGAGTTGTAGGTCGCGGGTCCTAGCCAGGCTATTAATTTGTGTAATTTATTTCATCACCACTACTCTCAAATCGGTGAAAAAAAAATCGTGAAGAAACCGACGTGTCCTAGAATCAAAAAATCGAAGACATGTGACATTCACCAACCCGCACTGGGCACGCGAGGTGGATTACGGCCCATTCCCTCTCCCAGAGAAGAGTCCCAGCAGTGGGTACATTTTAAAAGACTGATTATGCTATCATCATTATATCAGCCGATGTACGTCCACTGTAGGACATAGGCCTCCCCCAAGCGTCACCACAACGAATGTTCCTGTGCGTCTCGCGTCCATCGGTTTCCCGCAACCTTCACCAGGTCATCGGTCCACCTTGTAGGAGGCCTTCCAACGCTGCGTCTTCAGGTACGCGGTCGCCGCTCCAGAACCTTTCAGCCTCAACGGCCATCTGTTCTGCGAGCAATGTGCCCTGCCCATTGCCACTTAAGTTTGGCTCGTCTTCGTGCTATGTCGCCAACATTACTTATCCTTATTATGCTATGCTATTGTTGATATAAAATCACTCTATAAAATCACACTGACGTGAAGGTGATTAATTAGTAAATAAATGAGTTATCCTTTCATGAACCAGCTTTTAATTGGTATCTAAAATGACAGCGATCATTGGTGCCGTGATCCATCCAATTAGCCAGACGACTGGCGCGTCCGTCCACACATTGGTAAATAATTAGCACAATCATTGTATGTATGGCCGGCGCATTACATTAGGCTTGTGTTCGTTCAATATTCAGTAAGCGACGTGAGATGAACTCTCGCTCGAGAGTTTATCATCGCCCTGTCACTCCACAGTTATTTATGGACCAGTAAACTTGGAAATATATTTTCCTCGGCGGCGGCCGCGCGTCCATTTCAGGTTAAGCCCCTTGGGCCAGGGCACTAGACAAGTCGAGTGTCATAAATTTGAAAACTGTTTCGTGAAAACGAAAAAATGAAACAAATATTTGACGTTCACTCTGGACCGATCTTCGATATGGCGCGCGTACAGCCGCCATGGATTTACGACTATTTACAAGGGAATCGAGTTAAACGCTCACATAAACCCAACAAGATTGCCTATAAATATGAACATCGCATTCTATATAACATTGTATATGACATAATATTATTATATACGTAGATAGGTTACAAATACAAACACGAAAAAATTTTCGAAAAATATTACATATATTAAGTTCATTTTTTTTTTTTTTTTTTCCAAAAAAGCTGTTACACACGAGTCTTCGAAAATTTTCATTGATAAATTAAATTTTACAACTATAATGATTTTAGCTTAGTAAAATAAGAGAGTTTTGTAACTTACATTATCCTAAGCCCATGATTCGTAGCGAGGAGAAGTGGTAGGTGGTCGCCTTCTTTTGCGAAGCAGTAATGGAGGAGGCGGTCGGACGAGTGAGGGACTTCCTCACGTCCCACCCACCGGGACCCCGATCCCGATTTCCAGCCACCGTAAGCTTAGGCTTGCAGATGACGAGTAAGAAGTAGTTCGCCGTCCGGCCGTCAGATAACCGTCCGGACCGTGCCCGAGTCGTCGACAGCGCGTAGTGTTCCAGATGCGCTTCAAAGAGATGTCAGCAAAACTTTAGGGGCGCCTGTGGAGCTGAAGCCTACTGGGGGCATGGGTTGTCCGAGAAGAAATCCCGGGGTCTTGGGATTTATTCAAGGCAAAGAACGAATATAGGACTGGGTTTTGGCCCTGGTTTAGAAAAAGGTTGTATAAGCGAGGGAATGGACATCCTCACGCCCCAGCCACAGCGACCTCGACTCCGACTACCAGCCACAATAGGTGCGGGTTGATCACGAGCAAAGGGTAGTAGCTGTGACATTGAAAAACGAGTTGATGAAAATTAATTCGCGTGATAGTCAACTTGTTAGTTAACTCAATTTCTTCAATGACACTCCTGAATCAACAACTGAGAGTATAATAAAAAGTTTACATAATAATTTCACCTCTATTTTTTAAACATTTATAAAAACTCAAAACCGCAAATACGCAGAATATATTTTTTTTTACTCGTAATTATTGTGTTCCTGTTTTGTATTGCGTTTTGGAATTCCACTCACTAACCGAAATACTACAATGCTAAAAAAAACCTATTTTGGTGAAAAATGTTTGTTATCTACCAATACCTACTTCACTAGTTTCATAACTTTCAAACTATACAAATGATGAAAACATTTTACACAAAATATTTCTCAAAATGTTTTGTCTCGATTACGTTAAAATAAATTGTTATACTTGTAACTAGATGATGTAATACGTAATGTTATGTGTGTTAAGAGAGCCTTCAATTGATGCTCGACGTTGGACGAAGCTGTTGGATGTCCTCTTGCCCAGTACCAGATGCACTGAGTGTCGTGGAAGAATGGACAATGCCCTATTTTAACTCTCTTGAAAAGGCATCAGATCAGGGGATATTCTATCACCCCGAAAATCTGGACAAAGTCATTCTTAGACAACGCCCTCTTTCAACTCCCTTCCAGAGGCGTCAGATCAGAGGACATTCTGTCGCCCCGGAAATCTGGACCCTAGATGGTAGTGTGTAGTATTCCATGCGCGCCTTTCTTAGACGCACTCGAATCTCGACCCAAAATAGGACAAGGCCTACGAACGGCGGGCCAACACGCGGCCTTGGAAGTCACGCGGCACCCGCAAGCCTCGTAAGTGTACGAGGGAACATCGGAGTTGTTTTAGTCAGTAAGAGTTTGCCAGACTTCTCGTCCCACCCCAGGGCGGAGAACCCGATGGAAGCGCCACCTACCGGGTAAAATACAATTTATATTTTCAAAACATATAAGATGATGATCCAAACCGGTCAGCTGTTTAGGAGGAGTAAAGTGACAAACCCACGTACAGAAGAATTATATAATAAAGCCGGGTTCGCTGCGCCGTGTTTTCATGTTTGCTAACAGAATAACATTGTTTGCTAACCGAATAAGGGTGTGGCATAACAGTTTTTGTTTGCCGAGACGAATGGGTAACATGTTTTAATAACATGTTTTGTTAGAAAATTGGCATAGCGAACTCGGCTTAAAGATGATAGATGTTTATATATAGATGTGTAAATAGGTACAAGTAACCAGCCCCTTAACCTATGAACGGAGCCTAGTTAATATAGTTTATCTTGTCTCATCAGCCGAATGAGTATAGGGATTGTTCCCAAACGCAGTACTAAAATAATTTTAACGACACTTTGATTACTTTTATCTCAGTTTCTCGCTTCAGTTGTCACGTTTTCAAACCATTAGTTTTATGCGAATTATTGCAAAGGAATTGCTTATTTATTATCAGTGGTGGGAAGGGTAAGGAGTTATTTATCGCGACCTATTTTGGGTAACCGAGGAGAAAATTTGCCGGTTATCAGCTTCTGGACATCTTAGGTCAACGGTATTGTGTTGTGGAAGTGTCGAATTCATCATTCTTGGTAGAAGGTTTATTGGGTTAGTGATAGAGTTATTGTAGTCATTTTATGCCAATTTTTTTCCAAGGAATTTTGTTCGATAACGGATAAATGTGGAATATATAATGAAAACGTTGTGGTGTTTTCTTTTATTTATTTATATAAACCACACTGATAGATGTGTCAAGTAATTGTCTAAAAGGACTGTAAGAAGTCGAAGACGGTTGAACGCTTGAACTCGTCGTTAGCGGCAGTCTCAGAATGGGGCGATGTCAATCTGGTCAAGTTCAATGCGACGAAAACCCAGGCGTGTCTTTTCTCCGCTAAACGGAGCCAATTCCACCCGGCTCCATCTTTCCGGGGTGTAACCGTACCAATTACCGACCACCTTGAACTTCTTGGGGTAACGCTATCGTCTACCCTTAATTTCGGCTCCTACATCGAGGCAAAAGCCCAACTAGCTGCCAAAAAATTGGGGATCTTAGCAAAGGTGAGACGGTATTTCACGCCGAAACAGCTGCTCAACCTCTATCAAGCGCAAGTTCGATCGTGTATGGAGTACTGCTCTCATCTTTGGGATGGGTCAGCCAAATACCAGCTAGATGCACTAGAGTCTATTGAAAAGCGTGCCAAGAAGATCATAGGCAATGATGCTCTTGTGAAGTCAAAACTCCAAAGTCTTGAGCATCGACGGCGAGTTGCTAGCCTGTCTGTTTTCTATCGTTTACACTTCGGGGAGTGTGCTCTAGAGTTACACAATTTAATTCCGCCAAGTCCGTTCCATCATCGGACCACAAGACGTACGGCGTTGCGCCACCGGTACATGGTGGACATCCCACCTATACGTACAAAGCGTTTTGGGAGTACATTCATTATGCGTACAGCTAAGGAATGGAATTCCCTGCCAGAGTCTGTGTTTCCTGATAGCTATAACCTAGGGGTCTTTAAGTCAAGAGTGAATGGATTGCTTCTAGACAAGCGTGCTCCATCGTCGGCCACATCATCGCTTACCATCAGGTGAGATTGTGGTCAAACGCGAGCCTATCCATTATAAAAAAAAAAAAAATGGAGGCATCTTATTTTATGGTTTCGATCGTTAGCCAATTTGGACTTTTTAAATTTTCAAGTGTCTTAATGTCTATCACACACTTATTAGACTCCATTTTACTGTACTTATTAACATAAAAGCAGATGAAGATAGGCAAATTTTCTTTTTTTTTATAGAAGTAGATACCTTTACAAATTCTTCAAAGGCACAGTTTCTATTCAACCTCCAGAAAATCCACCCAAATCGACAAAAAAGGAAACACGAATAAAAACCACATTCGGTAACAGAATTGACAAGAGGACACCTCTATAGCATGTGTCACAAACATTCCTACAAAAACTGTATTTAGCCGTAAAGCTAAGAAATAACCTTTCAAGAAGACTAACTAGGTATGATGTCTTACAGAAAGTACAAAACAAGAACGTGATCGGCCTTCCTTCGGCCCCCTTGTCACAGAATAAGGAGCTATAGAAGGGCAACTCTGCAAAATGGGTAAAAACACACATACGCGTAGATACGGCGATCTAAAAAATCTTTTTACAAAAAATAAAGTTTTTTTGAACGCTTTAATGTTTTTTGTAGCGAATACAAAAAACATTAAAGCGTTCAAAAAAACTTTTCATTTCGGACATCGGTTTTCTGGTTTTATTTGTTATTTAACACTGACTTCCAAAATATTATAAAAAATATACTTCATCAACATAATAATGATACTTTTTGACGGTAAAATTAGATACTTGAGTTCTCGTTAAAAATATCAAAATCAATACATGGCTGCCTGATGGATTCCATCCTTAGAACTGGGTTTTGAGAAAAATGGAATATTATTTTATGAATATGGTTTTGCTTATCCTTTTAATTTCGCATTTCAGTCCCTGAATTATGGAATTTTGAGGTAACAAACATAAAAAAATATAACCGAATTGGGAACCGTTTTTTTTTTTTGAAGTCGGTTGAAAACCAATTAAAAACAAAATTCTTTATTGACGTATGTTTTTGCATATCTAAATGAAATTCCCTGGCTCCTGCATTTTCCAGAATATAGATACAATTTTGTCAACAAATTCATGAAATTGAAGTGGTGTCAAAACGACAAACAATCACAAATGCGCTTGTAATTATTTAAGTGAGTTACCTTCCAATCGAACCGAATGCTAGTATTTACCAATGCAGCATGGAGCGATCGCTCCAGTCGCTTCATATACTTGGGTTGTAAAGGTCAGTTAAGCTGTCGCCTATCTGACCTTCAAAACCCAGGGGTTAACTGGGTCCGGGCCTTGGTTGAGACCATGGTCCGGAGCGAGGAGGAGTGGCAGGCGGTCGCCGACTTCTGCGAAGCAGTAATGCTCGCAAAGGAGGAGGCCGAACACATCAGGCAACGGCGTTTTCGCCGCCGCCGCCGGGATTCCGATCCTGATTTACGGCCACCGTAGGCGCGGGCTTACGGACAGTGAACAATGGGTAGCTCGCTGTCCGACCGTCCGGTAACTGTCGGGACCAAGCCCAAGTCGTCGACGGCGCGCACTGTTCCAGCGCGCCTCAAGGTGTTGTCAGCAACAGCAGGGGTCCAGCCGAGTCGAAGCCTACTGGGGCCAGGGTTATCCGAAAGGGAACTCGAGCCCCGGTATGAAGGCTTGAAGGAACGGGGTTGGTTTTTTAGTCAGTAAGAGTCTGACATTATCTCCCGCTCCGCTCAAGATCGGGGGTTGTCATTGGAAGATTTTCCCCACCAAAAAAAAAAAAAAACCCGTGAGGCATGGCGGTATCTCAGTATACAATAGATAGTCACCCATCCATGAAGTGGCCTAAATAAACTGCCGCCGAGAAGTTTATTTAGCCATTAGTGCTGCTGGGCCTTCTAATTGCGTGCAGGCATTTTCGCTCGTCGTACGAAACTGGCCTTCTGAACTTGACTGTCCTGCTCCATAGTTACCAACTCGAAACATGTCCGAAAGGAAATGTCCTCTTTCTTACCGTTTATTAGTTTTTGTCGGGAAATAAACTCATTGTCATTGGGCGGACGGTAAATGAGGTTTTTCCTTTTAATCTAGTTTTTGGGGGAAGCTTTTAGGAAATGATTAGTTTGAAGATCCGGGAAGTATGGGATTGGCTTGTTAGATTTGGTTTGCGTAATTCCTTTTGGGCTTAGAGAATTAGTTGGTTGGGATAGAAAGATAATTTAGGTAATATATTGCCTCTCATTACGAGCTCTCTTTTTTGTGTTGTTCTGAACACAAAGTAATTTTGCGTTGCTAAAGAAATTGACATTTTCATTTACAAAGCAACTCTCATTATAAAAGAGAATGGGTATTTTTATATGGGCTTTGTTCTCAAGTTGTGACATTATGCCATTTGAAAGGCCATAATACTCGGAAAAGTATTTGTTTTATATAAAATCACATCACATTATTGAATTTCACACTTGTTTTATAAAGGCGAAAGTTTGTGTGTGTGTATGTTTGTATATTTTTGTAAGGCATTAACGCCCAAACGTCTGAAGGAATTTGGATGATATTTGGCAAATGGGTAGATCATGTCTTGGAATAGCACATAGTATAGTTAGTACTTTTGATCCCGAAAGACTGTTCCCTCGGAAGTATTTTTTTTCTACTATGTGGGCGAAGCCATGGCAAAAGCCTGTGAGTAATAATTCTTTTCCTGCATATGTCTAACTTCCTAAAAACACCATAAACATAACTTAGTCATAAGACGTATTTACTATGTATGTTAGTCTGTATCTATGAGTCAAGATGCTTGACAATAAATAAATTATTACTATTATTAAGAACCACAATTAGATAAAGCACTGGTTCTAAAACATCCGTTTTCTTTTGCCTCATTAAGGCTTTAACCAATCTTCTTCTTCTTCCTGCCCTTATCCCATATAATTCAGGGTCGGCGCAACACGTTTTAAGGCTTTAACCAATCATTGAAAATTTATTTAACCAATTGCAACAGTTAACGGGCGTTTGACAATTTCTTACATTACTGTTGCGATATTTTCGATCCAGAAACTAGGCCTACCATTCTGTCTCAGCCGCAGCAGGAGACACCTTAGGTTCCCGGAGACGCAGGATGATT
The DNA here is from genome assembly GCA_910589285.2 of Mythimna ferrago. Classification (NCBI taxonomy): domain Eukaryota; kingdom Metazoa; phylum Arthropoda; class Insecta; order Lepidoptera; family Noctuidae; genus Mythimna; species Mythimna ferrago. The sequence goes on along the minus strand of OU342692.1, from coordinate 14,512,072 downwards.
CCCCGCCAACATAAGCGTAGCCTTGCGGATAAAGACGAAGACTAGGACAGCAGCGCGTTGTGTTCCATGTGCACCTCAAAGAAATGTTAGTGACATTGATGGGGCCCGCTAGAGCCAATGCTTGCCAGAGTTGCAGGAGTGTTTGAGTCACCGTTGCCCTGAAACGCAAAGAGCAACTACTTTCCTCCCTCTACTGATACTCTCTCTCTCTCTCCACCCAGAGCTCGAGAAATTATTTTATAATTTTCCACTTTAATCATTTCCGTCATTTTTTTTTCTTCCGTCTCTGGTCTACTACAATAGCTTTCAATTTTCCGCACAATTTGCTTTAAATAATTTAAAGCAATTTGTGGGGAAAATTGAAAGACAAAATATGACATTTACGTTAATAATTATTAACGTAAATGTCACACACGTGTACCCGGTCTGGGTTCAGATGTCAATGACGTCATTGCATACGCATTCATGTTAGGTTCGTGGTGGCAAATGGAAACACAGTTTATTTGGTATCCTTTAAAATTTATTGATAGCGTTGTGGCTATAATCATCAACTGCATACTTGTAGAGATTGGCAGTTAGTCTAAAATTATTAGATAATTTCAAGTTACAGTTTCACTTATCTTAATATTACGAAGAGGATACTTATGACAGTGAGCTCACTGTCCGGCCGTCCGGTAACTGTCCGGACCAAGGCCAAGTCGTCGACGGCGAGCACTGTTCCCGCGCGCCTCAAGGAGTTGTCAGCAACAGCAGGGGCCCAGCCGGTTCGAAGCCTACTGGGGCCAGGGTTATCCGAAAGGGAACTCGAGCCCCGGTATGAAGGCTTGAAGGAACGGGGTGGGTTTTTTAGTCAGTAAGAGTCTGACACTATCTCCAGCTCCGCCCAAGAGCGGGGTTGTCATTGGACGATTTTCCTCACCAAAAAAAAGAGGATACTTATTGTTTGTTCGTTAGACCGAATACATACTACCTTACATAGGGTATAGACCGATTCGATTCTTCTTCGCGGATCAGATTTGGAACCGTGGGCGACCGGCCTTTTCTTCGTCGACAAGAATCCCACCGGCATCGTACGATTGCTACCTACTTTGTTGAGGTGCTCTTAATCGTGTCGGTTCACGTCTGTGGCCCCATGGGAGCGTTGTGGCCTCAAGGGTAACTGATCAGGAGAACAGATAACAGGGGAACTTATCAAAAATCGGCACGTACCCAACCTAAGTCGTGTTGTAAGCCCAAAGATGATCTCTGCCAGTTTAGATCCTACTACGAAAATTCTATCACTGAAGAATACCTGTCACGTATTATTTTAACCTCGAAAAAATGCGCAGTTCCTGTAAGATAGGCTACAAGAGCGAAGCCGTGGGAGAAAGCTAACTAGGTGATCTTTATCCAGCTTTAACATACCATGCTGTATGTAAATCTCAATATTTTTTTTGGTGGAGGGAATCAACAAATTACTTTTCCTGCTCTGGATTGAGCGAATGGATATGTTACGACTTTTACTGACTAAAACCAACTTGCTTGCCTTTACGTTTCAGGGCACGGTAAATCTTTCGAACGATTCCACTTTTAGCCACACAAGTACATAATAGACATAGACATAGTCGGCCTTATAATGTTCCCACTGTTGGGACTCAGGCCTCCTCTCTAGGAGAGCGAATGGGCCGTAATCCACCTCGCAGGCCCAATGCGAATTGGTGGACGGCCCAGTTCGATTTTTTTGGTTCTAGGACATGCCGGTTTCCTCACGATGTTTTCATTCACCGTTTTGAGAGCAGTGGTGATGAAATAAATTACACAAAGTAATGCGCGTGGCTGGGTTTGAACCCGCGACCTACAATTCGTAAGTCGGAGCCGTTACCACTCAGCCATCACTGCTCTACGTACATAAATAAGACTAAAGTACATAATACGAGTATACTATTGAGAATTTTTAACCACGAATTCTATGTGAGGTCCAATGCAGCCGGCAGACAATGCGGGTGGTTGAGTGAGATAACTGTGATAAATTACTGTTTTGACGCACCAGCCGTCTATAGCGATCGATTGTTTCGATAAAAATGTTCGCTTCATAAATCACATCCTAGTTTAACCTCCAGATATGTAGCCGTTTGATTAATATTCAACCGACAGAGCAAGAGATCCCACTTTAATTTAATTTACGTAGGGATCTAATGACAGCGTCAATGGACAGCGTTGCACTGGACAGGCAAGGAATTTAACTTGGAAAAAAATATTTTTGCTATCAATACGCTAAGATTTTTTTTTAATTTTTCGTTAAGGGTGCAGTTCCAACATACGTGTACAATGTGAGCGGTAAGGCGGTGCAAGGATGTCAAAGCCAAATGTATTTATTTGTTAAACATTGATATAATGTAAGGCAGACATGCTAGGCATACAAATATTCCTTACTGTTACTATTCTATTATTCTTAATATTGGGTTTAGACTGTGTTGATACAATTTGAATTTTTTACTTGTAAAATATTACAAATATTCGTATTTTACCAATTAAAACAATACAATTAAATTTTCAAATAAAACTAAAATACGTCGCTTAACTAAGGATTGTTTAGTTAATTAACATAGGCTGCTACCAAATAAATTGGAGAACATGGGGTGAGGCATAGTTTATCATTTGTTTTCTAAATAATAAAATTTATAGTCACGATATAAAATTGTGTGATTATTTGACTGAGAGGTACAAGGATTTGTAGTGAAGCTCTAAGAAGATACTCAAGATAAAAAGAAAAGTAAAAGAAAAAAAAGAAAAAGAAGAAGAAGAGAGAAGATTCTCTGATAAGTCGGTATGCATTTAAGCAGAAGTTGCGGAATCATTTCCTACACCAATAGCAGAATCGTCTCATAACTTCTGTCCTTACTTTATATTAATATATATGTAGTATGTATATTATATTAAATATATATGTATGTGTATTTTAAATATATGTATACTTTTATACTCGAGTTTACATAATAGATTTTCTTTTTATGCGCCTACCATGTAGTCTCTGCACCACCTTAGGTTGACTGGCTGAGAATGCCTAAGGCATTAAGTCCGCCAATGTGCTTTGTGCTGCCTGAAGATTAAATAAATTAATAAATAATACTCCTTGTTAGAGCTTCAGCTGAGTGGTGCGAAGATGTGTATTGGGCTATTTTCAGCTGTGCGTTCACATTCCTCGCAGATATTCCCCCCTGGCGTCTCTCGGCTACTGTTTTTACAAGCATAAAACAATTTCTGGTATAGCTTTGGTAGCCTAATTCTATTAGAGCTGTAAGCTAGTGTAAGAACATGAAATAATCCCGGCTGTGGTTTTGTTTCTCCCGCATCATCTAGCTCCCTCGCTCATTTCTGGTGAAAAAGCACCCTATCTGAGGACAAAACTTTGCCTGTTAGACGTCGCCATGTTTTTATTCTTCACCAAAGTTGTCTTAAGACGACTTTTACAGTTTTGTGCCAAAATTGGAGAAACGACTTCGTATTTCCATTTCTTGAGGTACATACAAAAGTAATAACTTTGCATCCCACTCGTTGCGGTTCTTTTTTACGATTTGACGTTAACGTCAATTTTAGAAAATGTATTTCAAGATCGAAATGTAAAGTATAGAAGTCAGCTTCAAATTACGGACTGTTCTTCAAATTACTTTTAGTGAAACATATTTTTATTAAGTATAAAAAATGTGGAGAGAAAAAAATATAAATCATAAAATTCAGTACGATCCTCACAACTAAATGGTCACGTGCCTTTTAATTATATAAAACTATATATAATGTACAAAAAGCCATTTCTATTATCTATACTATATACTAACAACAATTTAAGTCTCAAAATAAACAAAAAGTATGGCGTCGAATCTCACAACAGTATTAAAAAAAGACGTGTGGCACTCGGGGACTGCCGCGGTAAAGCTATTGCATAGCATTTTTATCAACTTATGCAATTATAATTATTTATTTATGCAGTATTTTTTTCCTTTGTTTTTTTTCTTTGATATTAATTGAAGTTACACTTTCACACATTGAATTGAATTTTGATTGATTGTTCACTCATTTGTTTTCTTATCGGTCACCACGCTCAAAAAATAAATGAGTGGGGGGGTGATAGGTTATTTTCGTTACGGAATTTCTGGATTCGGTCTCCACGCTCAAGGCCCGCGATAGAAGCTATGCAATAGCTTAAAAAAAAATAGATTGTAATAGACGGCCGTTAATGTCGCAAAAACCTATATTTCGGCACTTTCAAGGGAATCTAAATTCTTAAGGTTCCCTTTGACCTAGAATCTGAAAATTCGGCATGAAGCAAGGACTCATAGCATAAATACAGAAAAAAATATCTGAAAACTGTAAATTATTAACTTTTTTGTGATTCGTAAAAATCTTCGTAACTCAATTCGGGAATTGAACTGTTTTCATAGGTAAGTTTGTACAGACCTCTCAGTGCGGGAGTCCGACTCGCACTTGCCATTTTTTATCACTGTTCGTCCGCGTAATATAAGACAAGGATTATTTAAAAAAAAAAAAGTATTCCTGGGGCCAGGCAAGGAATTTAACTAGTTTTGCTATCGATACACTAAGACGAAGAAGAGTATAGGCCTCGAGAGCATAACCGCAGGTAAAACTAGTGTTTAATAAACACTGACTGTGCAAAATATTCACTCATGCGATTTCTTAATAAATCTGCTTGAAAATTATTTTCGCTGCGACTAAGAGCCCAAACTCTACCAAGTGCAATTTTGAACCAAAACTTGCGATTTCATATGCTTGAATCTGTATTTCACTAGCTTTTCTAGGCCAGATTCATTTTAGAACATTCAGATTTTGAGACATAATTGTTTAACAAACACCAAAATCAAGGCTCACTTAAAAAGACAATAATCTGCTGATCAAGACATTTTTTCGTTCAAATAACTCGACTGACAAGAAACACATTTTTTTTTTATTTAGAATAATTGGTATTTGCATAAATCGTCAATTGTAATCACCATTATGTTTTGAGGTGGGTAATCATCAAACGGTTTCTCCCGTTCTAGGATGGAGCGAGAGGGCGTGACAGACTTTTAGTGACTAAACTCAACGATTTTCTTTCATTTCCCCTTTTCTTTCGAGGGTTACGGTTACTCTTTCAAACGTTCCGACAGCCCTAGCAGGCATTGGTCATACTGAACTTCAATTTTGCTGACAATTGATTGATTGAATTGAGCTTAATAAGTTCTTATAAGGTTCTCATTGCTGGGAATCAAGCCTCGTCTCCTGAAGAGGGAATAGGCCGTAATCCACTACGTGGGCCCGGTGTGGATTGGTCGATGACAACCGAGACCAACGGCTTTACATGTTTTCCGAGACACGGTTTGTCAGTTATTTATATCCTAGATAAGCTTAGACAAATAAATATAAATTAAAGAATATTTGTAAGCACTTGTCCGGTTAAGAACCCGCCGCTTCAAGCATGAGGGTCGTGTGTCTTAACCACTGGGCTATCACGACACTTTATAAACAAACATTTAACAATTTCATTACTTAAGCAAACAAACACGTCACTGAAAAATCATCTAAATGCCTTCCTCAAACCTCCGCTGCATTCCAAAAGCCTTTGTAACTTTAAAACAGATTATTTGTAATAAAGGAGCGATAAATTAAGCGGCTCATTTGAGCGAATGAATGGCTCGGTAATAGAGTGCGACTGTCGTCGGCTCCCCCACAAAAGAAAAGTAGGCGAAAATCGTTTCTTTGTTCTTAGTAAATCGAGTACTGGAGTCGTTTGTCGGCCCTATATCACCCTGATTCGACGTTTATAGCCAACCTGCAGCATCTAACTGCTTCGGTTGATTTGGGAGTACTCGATTACCTTATAATGTTTCACGTAAAAGCTTAAGTATGTTCGAGTCCATATTTTATCTTAGCTGTAACATCAGGTTCCTTTTTTCGTTTAATTATTTCATATTTCTCTATTTATATGGGTGCTAATAATAAGGCACTTCCCGTTAACCTAGAATCCTGAAGGCATGGAGCAAAGTATCATAGCATAAGTATAGGAAAAAATCTTAAAACTGTTTAGTAGTTACGGCACAGAAAAAAAACTTTTTTGCGATTTGGTACAATCTTCGTAACTCAATTAGGGAATTGAACTGTTTTTATAAGTAAGTTTGTACTTGCATGGTTTTTTTATTAGATGGTTACTTAAACATAACTAACTTTGCTCGCACAAATCCCTTTTTATTTTCCTGACTTGCTTGTTACACGCTTGTTAACTAATTGCATGCAATAGCCCCGTGGGTAGCACAAGAAAAAAAAAGCAATATAATGGGGACCGGATATAGCGCGCCACCTCGGCAGAAACAGTAAACTATTCAAATCAGCGCATGTAAAAAAACAACCAGAATAATTAAAAAAAAACCGGGTAGGTGCGAGTCGGACTCGCGCACTGAGGGTTCAAACTTACCTATTATAAAAACAGTTCGATTCCCGAATTGAATTACAAAAATTTTTCAGTAGCGCAGAAAAAGTTTTTTTTTGTGATGTAACAACAAATTTTTCCTATATTTATGCTATGAGACCTTAATTGCTTCATGCCAAATTTCAAGATTCTAGGTCAACAGGAAGTACCCTAACGAAGGGTCTGACAGACAGACAGACAGACGGACGGACAACAAAGTGATCTTATAAAGGCTCCGTTTTTTCCTTTTGAGATACAGAACTCTAAAATTATATAAATACTGAAACATTCGATTTAATGTCACATGAAGTTCAGGAATTACAATACATTATTTGACAAAAATAAATGTATCGAAAATATACCAAAACTAACGCCATCTAGTGATAAAAGACATCAGTCAAATCTAACCTTAAAATAACAGTTGTCACACACGGCAACAAATAACATATAACAAATAACATCCAAACAATTAGATTTAAATAAATTACTAATTTTTTTTTATCGTGCTTGTTAGTGATCGTAAGTTTTCTACTACTTTGTCTACTTCTATCCGTGAGAACCTGTAATTGGCTGAATGTTTCTTAAACTGTCATTATTCATTAGTTATAGCTGTTGGTTCTCCTAAGAATAAATAAATAATTTCACTCATTTTCTCTGCATCATTCAAAGGTTGACTGGTAAAAAATGCCTTAGACATTAAGTCCACCTCTGCAATTTATGTGCATAAAGTATTTCTGCACTAATATTATAAAGAGGTAAAGTTTGTTTTTTTGTTTGTAGGTTGTTTTTCTCTGAAAGTATTGATCTGGTTGCGATAGTTTTTTCATCGATAGAAAGCTGCTTTACTCCTGAGTAACATAGGCTATATTTTATGGACGCGGGTAAAGCCGCGGGCTAAAGTTAGTAAGAAATAAATTACACTACTCAACTTAAAATATTTGAAATTATCTGTGTTCTATGTTTTCATCATTCTGTAGGTACTACGAATACTAAACTATTATTTTTACTAAGCATTACTGTCCCGTTGCTGAGAAAAGTCTCTTCCAGGTCCCTTCCATTCTTTTCCCAAGCTGTTTTGAACCAGTTATCAGAGTACCTACTTCAAAAATAATAGTTTTCCAGCTGCTGAAAAGCTTCGTTTTTTTGGACTGATTCACCTTTTTTTGTTCTAGACCTCGGGAAATAAGAAAGTTGATTAATGGAAGTGGTCCTGAATCATCTCGTCTATAAAAGAAATCACAATCTAAGTGAAAATGATTTTTTATTTAATCTTAACAAAAATCAATTGCCATATTGTCTATAACGGACCATCACTTGAGAACAATTTAACCGAATCGGGCGAGGTTTTTTTTGTTGTTTTTACGAGTATTTATTGTTGGGACAAGTTCTAAGATTTTTTTCAAAATTTATTTGTTAAATCTATAGTTGAAGTTGGAAATTGCACCCGAGCGTATCTGGGCCAAGTCGCTAGACTAAAATGAAAATTCGCTACAAATATCACAAAATAATTTTAATTCACGCGTGACATTTTGATGTTGAGTGTAACTAACACTCTATGACGCCACATAAGGATTAAGATTAAAAATTAAAAAAAAAAACAGTTCGATATCAACTATCGGGCAGTTGTTCGGTCCAGACACAACACCCGTCTGGTCGGAGGAGCCTCTCTTTTACAATTGAGGTCTGCAAGACTTCTAAACAAACTGGACAACAGATATTTTAATTGTTAGCAGTTTTAGTATCGATTAACTCGCGATTTTTTACTACTTGAATAAAAATAAAAAGTGTGAATTTCTCTAGTATTAGATTCTTCTTCTTCTTCCTGCCCTTATCCCATATTACTTGGGGTCGGCGCAACACGTTTTCTTCTACCATTCTGTCCTGTCACCCGTCAAACTATCACTAACTCCCTTTTCTTTCATATCACTTCTCACACAATCCATCCATCTTTTTTTCGGCCTTCCTCTCCCTCTCCATCCATCTACATGTATACTTAGATCTCTTTTAGTAATATGCGCTTCATCCCTCCTCTTCACATGACTATACCAAGACAACGATTACAAGACAACCGTATTAGATATATTAAAAAAATCCAATGATTTTCATTAGTTAACCTGTTTACATTTTAAATAATAGTGTTAAGTAATATAGCCAGCGTTGCGAGAATGTTCGAAAGAACGCAAAGGGCAAAGAAGGAACACAGGGCCGGCCAGACTTTTACTGAAGACTCATCTTAGTCCATCAGTTGTTTTTGGGGCTAAGGTAAGACTTTCTAACGTTCCCGCAGAACGCTACATACCTGCTTATAATAATAACATACTTACATTTAAGTTACATTGGTAAAACTGCTATTGTAGATAAATATACCATCTAATTCCATAGAAATACTACTAAACATCTTGGAAGGGTAAAGACCCATCTAAAACCATACGATGACATTCTCGATTTCATTTACTTAGGTTTAAGCTTAGGGATCTCTCGTAAGGGGCAATGTCCGTCTCTTGCCTTTGAGATGCTGAAGAGTGACAACACTATCATTACACATTATTATTTTCATAGAATTTCGCTCTCGAGCTACAGTGAAGGCTCACACAGATAGGTGTGATGCGACAATGCGACAAAATGACTACAGCTCTAAAACTTGCTCTACAGAGAACAAATTTGTATAAAAAAAGCGTCGTTGGATAACTGCTTCCCTGATGCGATTACGCAAGGACACCTCGAGCATAGCCTTTTCTATTGACCTTTGGTGACTTTAAGCTTTCTGATGAGGCCCATTGAAGAAAACCATGGTTACTGATTTAGCCCGTTGAATCGGCAAAGAACAACGACGAGAAAATTGTTGATGAAATTATTAAGTGTCTGCTTATATAAGTACTTCCTTTTATAAGTTACCATGATATATACCAAAGAAATAATTGACTTTGTTTTATCTAATCAAGATTATGGCCAATCTAAGGACTGCAAAAAAAGTCGTCATAATTGGAAACCGAATCGACTAGATTTTTTATGAAAATAAATAATCATGGCTTAGTATTTTTTTATGCTCATAGCTTTCATGGCTTTTGGCTAAATTGAACGTTTAATGTTGCTACCAATATAAATCTTGGTCAAGTAATAATATGCTATGCTTTAAGTATTGATTATAAATACTTCGGAAATACATTTCCGCATTAAATAATAAACATAAAAATAAAAACAACTGTTTGTGCTTAGAATTTAGTGGCTATAATGACACAATATATATAATGTTGTCACAACAATAAATACAATATCGAGAATCACATCACCAGAAAAAGCATGGCATTAGACATTTCAACAGACATGCAGCCTAAAGACATAGAGAAAAAGAAAACATAACATTTGACGTGATATCATGTCTTTCGTTCAAAAATGCGCTTTTAAAATTCATACAGAGGTATTGTCTGTGCGATAAAAGAACCGTCGTGGCATAAAATGAAAACATCATTAAAGATTTTAAGTAGCAACCCAACCCAGCCATCCGTCAAATGCCAAACGTCATAAAATGTTGACACCGGTTTGTTGATTATGTTATTTTGTTGTGATTTTTAATTGAAATCTTCAGAAATGTGATAAAAAATTTCACCGAGCTGCAAGGGAAATAATATTTAATATATAACAGTTTTTCCAAAGGTAAAAAATGGCAAATCACACCATAATTGATCAAAACAAAGTCACGAACTTGGGAAACATTGGTATGTTGTTTTTTTGGTACGTAAAACTTTTATTTTAATGTTCTTAGACGTCCTAGGTAAACTCCTGTCCCTGTTATCTCCAAATATGTATAAATTAAACGGAAATTCATTTAAACATGACGATATTTGTTTATTTTGTTTTGGTCAATATTTTCGTTGGCTAGTATAAAGAGTATTGATACTTTAAATTTATAATGCGTTTCGACTAACTAAGAATATTTCTTTTCAGTCTTGAGTAAGGAATAAAAAAGGGTACAGTAACTAAAATAAAAAAGGGCAAGTGCGAGTCGGACTCACGCACTGAGGATTCTGGACAAATTTACCTATGAAATCAATTCCCGAATTGTGTTACGAAGATTTTTCCGAATTGCAAACATTTTTTTTTTTGTGGCGGATCAACAAATTTACAATTGTTAAGATTTTTCCCTGTACTTATTCTATGAGACCTTGATTTATGCCAAATTTCAGGATTCTAGGTCAACGGGATTCATCCTATGAACTTTGATTCCCTTGAGTATCGAAATATACGTTTTTTTGCGACATAAATGGCCGTATCTTTTTTTTTTTTGTTAACTCAGAAGTCTGATTTTTTTACAACTTCAAAAGACCGCAGACTTGAGTGTATGGTTTTAATTTTAACTCGATACCTACATGCGTTCTCGAGTTAAAGGGTCTTAACAGATAAACAGATGGACAACCAAGTGATCCCAAGGATCTTATATACGAGATGGTCTCTTACAGGCTAAATAGATCTTTTACGAAGCAACATTACAAATTCTGAAGTGTACTTTATTTTCATAGTCATTAAGTTCATAGTTTTCATTGATTAGCAAAAGGGAGAAATGTACTGAGGAAGATAACAAGAAAGTGGTAGTGTGTCCGTTTTTACCTTTATATTTAACTAGGGTAAACATAAACTTGCTGTTAGCTACAATATTCCAGTCAGTGATAATATACCGATCCCAGTCAAAGTGATAGAACCATTTCCGTTGGAACTGGGTAAGTGGTCGTTGATAGAACCTACCTAGATAAGCAGTACAGCAGTTTCTTCACGCTATTTTCCTTTACCGGATCGTGTTTGCATTTAAATGTTCATCATCATTACAATCGAAAGACGTCCACTGTTCGACATAGGCCTCCCCTAGGTGTCGCTACAATTAACGGTTTGCTATTCATCACGCAAAAACTTATAAACGGATGAATTTAATGATAAACGTTGCAATAATATAGCTTATAACCTATTTTTTTTTCTAAGTTTCATCACATGAGCAAGTTCAATACATAAGCTACTAATATTAGAAATGCGAAAGTTTGTGAAGATGGATGATGAAGGTACTCGTATGTATGGATGTGTCGCGTAAAAACTACTAGACAGATGAACTTAATCATAAACATTGAAATAATATAGCACATAAGCTATAACTTTGCAGTTTCATTAGTTGAGCAAATTCAGCCAATAGGATATTTTTTATTATAGGGTGAAGCCGCTGGAAGAAGCTAGTCTAACATAGTTTCAAAATATCAAGATTTAACAGTCGCACTATAATGACGTCACAATGTTGCTTACATAACAAAAACGATATTTATCTACAGCAGCGCCCTCAAATCCCACGATGGTTTACTTTCCGCACAGACTCTACGTACAGTGCGTTTCACTTAAGAGGTTCCTTTGCCGTAATGTTGGCAATACGGAAAAACAGTGTTGCTATATTTTTAGCAATGAAATTACTTAATATTAGGGAGATACTAGAGTTATATAGATATATTTTGTTGCTTTTAACAATTGCCTTACCTATATATTTTTTTTATTACTTTTGGAAACTGTAAAAACCAAACAAACTTTTTGAATAAAGAATACAACGATCGGCTCCATTTCGATTGTCCTGCAATTCTTTCAAATACCAAAAACGCCACGCTGCAATGTCGTACCTCTCCAACCAACAACTTCTTTTTAGAAATGCTTTTTTTTTAATAAAATCCCATTCCCCTTATTTATTCTCCTTAAAGTGGTGCGACTACCGTTAAAATCGATTTAGTTTCACATTGCGTGCAAATTTTGGTAGAGTAATCAACTCTTTTCATTTTTCCTTCTTCTTTTTTCTGTAGACAGACAGGGGAGCCAACATTACGGCAAAGGAACCTCTTAAGTGAAACGCACTGTAGGTATTATTGACCTAATAGTAATGTCACCAACTTTAAACTGGAATATATTTATTACCATAAAATGGGGTGAATAGAGACTTAGGGGTGAAAAGAGACAAAACTTTGGTTTGGTTTTTCACTTTGATACCATAATATCGGCCTCTAAAAAAGCATCGATTTTTTAGAATAACAATTCATTAATAAATTTATATATTTAAATGCTGCAAAAAAATATTAAAATATCGAGAAAATACTCTTTAAAGTTTTGTCTCTATTCATCTCTAAGTCTCTATTCACCCCATTTTACCAGGTACTTGGTATCTATTAATAGTAATGTCTAAGACAAAATTGTTTAGAAATTTAATCTGTTTAGTTTTGTATATTTTTCAACACAAGACGCTAAAAAAATATGCCAGCATTTTGTTCGGAACTTCGCCATGATCCTTTAAGTGGCAGTAGGTACGGTACATTGCTCGTAGAGCAGATGGCCGTTGAGACCGAAAGGAAGGGTGACTTCATATCAGAAGACGCTTCGTTAGAAGGCTTCTCACAAGGTGATCCACGAGAATCCGATGGACGCGAGATGCACAGGACTGTTCGTTGTGCTGATACTTAGGGGAGGCTTAAGTCCAATAGTGGACCTGTGCGGAACGCCCGGAGGACACGGTGGAGCACACAGTCGAGGTGTGCCCTGCTTGGGCGGAACATCGCTGTACCCTCGTGGGGGCGAACGGCGGCGGAGCCCTCTCGCGCCGGGCCTTGGTTGAGGCCATGGTCCGGAGCGAGGAGGAGTGGCAGGCGGTCGCCGACTTTTGCGAAGCAGTAATGCTCGCAAAGGAGGAGGCCGACCGCATCAGACAACGGCGCTCTCGCCGCCGCCGCCGGGATTTAGATCCCGATTTCCGGCCACCGTAGGCGCGGGCTTGCGGACAATGAGCAATGGGTAGCTCGCTGTCCGGCCGTCCTATAACTATCCGGACCAAGCCCAAGTCGTCGACGGCGCGCACTGTGCCCGCGCGCCTCAAGGAGTTGTCAGCAACTGCAGGGGCCCAGCCGGGTCGAAGCCTACTGGGGCCAGGGTTATCCGAAAGGGAACTCGAGCCCCGGTATGAAGGCTAGAAGGAACAGGGTGGGCCGTTTAGTCAGTAAGAGTCTGACACTATCTCCCGCTCCGACAAAGAGCGGGGTTGTTATTGGATGATTTTTCCCACCATAAAAATAAGTCCAATAGTGGACGTCATTCGGCTACCATGTTAACGATGATGATGTTGAAACGACGTCGTAATTAACAACGACAAGACGCACACTTGTCTGCTGGAGCCTTTACTCTAAGCCCAAAACGTTCAGATTAAAACGGTCCCCCGAAACGCGACTCCTAAGGAGATAATTACGTATATTTGAAGCATTTCTCCAAAACGTATGCCGAGTCTTTAGAACGGTTCGTCTCTCTCCTATAATCAGATTTGCAGTATTTAATGTTCCTAACGACTATGTATTAAAACATCGCTTGAAGAAAATTAACTTAATTTGGAAGACTTGATTCCTTTGTCTGAGAGTTTATCAGTGGAGGGATGTAAGTTTATTTTGATGGATGTAAAATCGTTATCGTATACTGGAAGACGCAGCGTTGGAAGGCTTCCTATAAGGTGGACCGATGACCTGGTGAAGGTTGCGGTAATCCGATGAAATGATGATGAATATTGTTTCTTACCAATCTTTTTGAACTGAAAGTAAGACATTTACGTACAATTTTAAGAAGAACATTACATTAAATTAAATCGTCAATAAATAGTAGGAACTTAATTTTCTTTTTCGTAGAATTAGGTACCTGTCTATGCATAATATTGTACAATATGTTGTAATCTTTTTCTGAAAACAGCATCAAAATTAGTGGGTAATAAAATGAAGCAATAAGCAGCATTTAAAATATTTCAATGAAAAAGAGAGGGCGCATATTGGGGACGTCTCGCTATCTCTTTACGCGCTTAGGCGTAATCTAGAGGCGGTGACGTCACATTGTAGTTTGTGCATCCTTTTGACAGTTTCTCCTTTCATCAGATTTAAAAGATTCTTAATTTAATTATTTTTTAATGGATTTGGAAAATTCTTTCTAATTGCGTTTTTGGATAAAGTTACTTTTTGATACAAATAATAAAATAAATGAGTTAAGTACATAATTACATGCCTGTACAGCTTTGAAACAAAGCAGTTACCACTACTATAAATATAATCATCTTATCTACTAAGCCACTAGTTACGGCTGTTGACTACGAAAGAATCTTTAACTAGGGAAAAACATATTTTTTCCAACTAACGGCGGTGCCGATAAATTGTTGGCCTGAACGGGTGGATTCCCAAAGTAGCTCACCTTCTTTCTACGAAATGCTGCGAATTAGAATCTTATGCTGGGATTTTTTTAGATTGTTTATTTTTATTATCAAACTATATGATTCTAACAATAGGAGTTTCTATGGTCAGAATCCGATAACTCAACTTAGTTAGTTGAGTTGTATTAATAAACAAAAATTACTAGCTTTTGTCCGCGCGGTTTCGCTCCTGCTCTTCCCTACTCCACCCTAAAATACCCTACTCTACCCTACTCTACCCTACTATACCCTACTCTACCCTACTCTACCCTACTCTACCCTACTCTACCCTACCCTATCCTACTCTACCCTACTCTAACCTACCCCACTCTACCCTACTCTAGCCTACTCTTCCCTACTCCACCCTACTCTACCCTACTCTACCCTACTCTACCCTACTCTAGCCTACTCTACCCTACTCTACCCTACTCTACCCTACTATACCCTACTCTACCCTACCAAACTTCACATAAATCATCTACTAAATAGTCCGAACAAAGCCTGAACATTTTGTTTGGATAGGTGAGCCCGTTCTTGAGTTATAAAATTACAATTAAAAGTGGCATTGATTTTTAGTATATAGAAGAGTTATTATCTATTTATTAAAATAGGTTTTTTTCTGCTAGGGCTGTGGGATTGTTCCAAAGAGTTACCGTAGCACTGGAATGCAAAGGATAACTGATGAAGCACAGGTAGATTTTAGTCAGTAAAATTCTGACACGCCTTCTCGCTCCATCTGGAGTGGGAGAAATAATTTGATAATCATTTATCTCAAAAAAAAAAATGCTCAAACGTACTAAATATACATGAAAATTTCACAAAAAACGGTCAAGCCGTTTTGGAGAGGTGTGATAACAAACACTGTGAGATTAAATAGATATATATCTACACTAATACTCGTATAATAAAGAGGTAAAGTTTGTTTTTATGTTTTTTTTTGTTTGTAGGAGGTAATCTCTGGAAGTACCGGTCCAATTGCTAAAATTTTTTCACCAATAGAAAGCTGCTTTATTCCTGAGTGCTGCAGGTAAAAGCTAGTATATTAATATGTAGACAAAAGTTGGAAGTTAAATAAAAGTTTTTAATAAACTTGATTTCCACTAACGTGTTTGGTTGCTATTACCACTATCTACTGGAAAATAATAACTGAAACATACACTAACTTACACTTAAAAACAAACTTCAAGAAATCGAGACTCCAACCTCACTTGTGCTAAAGTAAAACAATAACAAACTTTACTATGATTTATCGACTTGCAACAGTAAGTATTTCAACAACACTATTGAATCGGACACATTCAACTAATATTATTTATTGCACAACTTACTCAAGTGGCAACTACCAATACAGTAGCTATAGAACACGTACGTATGTGTTTACACTCAGTATCAAAGCATTGTTTGTTATTGAAACTATTTCAGATATTTTAGTTGGTATGTTTGGATTTACTTGATAATATCCCTCCTCTCCCCTCCTCTCTCTCTCTCTCTGTTCTCCTTTAAGGTGATGGCTCGTGAACACATTCGCAAGAAGTTGGCAGAATCATCACAGCAGTGATTTGTTATATTCATTTCTCATAATAATTTTGTTTATTTGTATGTATTTATATAAGTATTTATTTATATATTTTTGTATTTATATTGATTTTAATTTTCTTTTTGTTTGTTTGCCTTGAAGTTGCACCTACCATTTTATGTCTCTGCACCACCCTAAGGTCGACTGGTAGATAATGCCTAAGGCATTAAGTCCGCCTTTGTACAGTTTTTTTGGGCAAGAAGTGTTAATAAATAAATAAATATTGGCTATAATTTACTTCAAGAACTTCAAAGACCAATATTCTAAGTTCTTTGAAATAATCTTCCTTGACTCCAATTTCAGTCGCCATGACAGCGAAAACCCCCGTTTATTGTTAATAAATAAGGACCTGTAACGGGCCATATGATTAAGTCAAGTGGAGCACATGACTAGAATGATATAGGATAAGGTATACTTGCCTACCTGTAAGAAGAGAAGGTATACCTTAGTCTTGACTTGCAAAACAAAAATAAAAGTAATGATGATGATGATGGAGAGGGAGAGGAAGGCCGAAAAAAAGATGGATGGATTGTGTGAGAAGTGATATGAAAGAAAAGGGAGTTAGTGATAGTTTGACGGGTGACAGGACAGAATGAAAGAAGAAAATGTAGAAGAAGAAGAAGATGATGATGATAGTGAGCCATTTAAAGCTCCCACTGCTGGGACTTAGGCCAAAGCAAAAGGCCCAAAAGGCAAAACGGGGCTTTTGGAAGCCAGAGCAAAGTAAAAGTAATTTCATTTAATTAATCTTTTTTTTTAAACTAAATTTAAATAACGGTGACTAGTAAAGACTAGTTACCATAATAATAATATTGTAATTTTTTTTTGTGGTTTATTTTTTGTGTTAAAAATTAAATGTATGTACCAAAAAAAAAAAAATACTATTTATTATATTAACATTAACATGAACAAGATGAACAACTATTGATTTTTTCGTGCGATTAATACATGTGTCAAAAAAAAAAAAATGCATTCTCGAAACTTTGCTTACATTTCCGAAACGGTTTGGATCTATAGATACATTTTTACAGATACAAATTGGTGGTTAAATATTCTTCAAATCAATATTTCGCAAAGCAAATGGATTTAAGAGTCAGACGCTCTATACGGGAGCAACTGGCCGGAATTAAATGCACAGATGCTCTTACTGCCGCCCGAGTGTTGTGTCCATTTAAATCCGGCCATATTTTCAAGGGACTATAAGCCTTAAAGCTCACATGAGTATCGATAACTCAAATATTAAGATTGTTAACTAAAAAGATGGATCATATTATACTA
The DNA here is from genome assembly GCA_910589285.2 of Mythimna ferrago. Classification (NCBI taxonomy): domain Eukaryota; kingdom Metazoa; phylum Arthropoda; class Insecta; order Lepidoptera; family Noctuidae; genus Mythimna; species Mythimna ferrago. Next base: position 14,494,558 of record OU342692.1, on the reverse strand, counting down.
ATATCCCAGAGCATAAACAAAACATAATTATACGAGTATAAAAAACAGCCATAAAAATTTAAGTTACGTAACTCTTATTTTTGGTTCCTTTCTCACCTCGTACCTGCCCACCTGCCCCAAGGAGGAGCTCCACAAGCACACAGACGTTCAAAGCACATGAGACGCTACAGAGAACCTAAGGTTTCATCCATGTGAAAATAAGTGACGTTAGACAGCTCTGGGATCTTGGACTATACAAGGTGTAAGGTACAGCCCTCCACAAACTTTAAGGGCTTGCTCAGTAGACGAAACTGAACAACCTTCCACAAAAAAATTTTTTCATACAAACTGTCCAATCAAGTTTATAATTTTCTATGGTGAGGCGGAGTTTTATTTTTCGTATCTTGAAAAAAATTTTTGTGGAAGGTTGTTCAGATTCGTCTACTGAGCAAGCCCTTAAAGTTTGCGGAGGGCTGTCCCTTACACCTTGTATATAGTTACCATAAATAACCATTTATTTCTTAGTAAAATTATTTTCTAAAGAAAAACGATACCTTTGCGCAACAGTAAGACCTCAGCTGGTATTTTTAGATCACTTACGTTTTTCTATTTATTAGAAAGCACGTAATATCTCGTTTTAACTAAATTCATAGAAAAAAAATAACAATAAAATATAAGTACAAAAGTCCAGAATAAATTGAGAAATTACGTTCACAATGAATTTGTATGACATGTCTCTCACACATTTATCATTTAAATGTAAAAAAGAGCTGCAATCGTCCACGCAATGCCTTTATGACGCCAACGCTTTGTAAATATTGAAATACGCGACTCGATTCGTAAACAGCCTTTTTATTTCAATATAAAACTTTTTATTTCAAATTGAGCGCAAGTAGCCTATGATTGGATTCCAAACAGGAACTGATGACACAGCAGGTACATAAGGTGAAGTCATGGGATCTTTTTCATGTGCTAATGATGATCATTGAATAGTTTTAGTGATGTGAAAATCTCATTCAAAATGTTAATACAATCAACTAAAAATTAAATGAAAAAAACTGTAAAATACTTTATGGTGGAAAATAAACAACTATTATTAATAAATACACGCCAGCTCACTGTCCGGCCGTCCGGTAACTGTCCGGACCAAGCCCAAGTCGTCGACGGCGCGCATTGTTCCCGCGCGCCTCAAGGAGTTGTCAGCAACAGCAGGGACCCAGCCGGGTCGAAGCCTACTGGGGCCAGGGTTGTCCGAAAGGGCGCTCGAGCCCCGGTATGAAGGCTAGAAGGAACGGGGTGGGTCTTTTAGTCAGTAAGAGTCTGACACTATCTCCCGCTCCGCCCAAGGGCGGGGGATGAAAATGACAGGCCAATTTCAATTTGATGTATTTTATAAAACAATGCAAACACTTCTTTAAACACGGCAAACGTTGTTTAAAGAAGTTTAAGTACAGGTCTGAACAAAAATATTAAAATTGCGATTGAAAAGGGGGTAAAAATACTTTACGACTTATTCCAAATACACAAAATAATCATAAAAATCAGTCTAGCTGTTTTGGAAGAGTGTGACCATAAACACCGTGACACGAAATATTGATATATTAGTTTATCGATGATAGTGCAAAAACCTGTTCTTTGTTTGCATAAATACCTCAGTTTTAAGTACCTATAAAAAAACACAGACTTATGTTGGGATTGGGATTTCTATTCCTGGTGTAAACGACACGAGAACAGGAAGTCCCCAAATAACTTCTACCACTATGGGTGGTATGAGAGGAAAAGTTAGGCTTTTACAAACTAAAACCCACTCCTGTTCCTTCAGTTGCGTTCTGGGGCCATGGTGGATCTTTCAAACTATTCTTCAGCTCATCAATACGAACTTAAAACTATTATTGAGCACTATAGAGCGAGCACAAATCATTCAAATGTCAAATGAGTTAACAATCAGGTTATGAATTAACTGCAAAATGGTTAACCAAGGACAAATTAACCCACCAATCGCAGCTTAACCTTGCCACCCAATTAAGACACAATTTAACCCCTCATTAAACACTTTGATGACTTAACGCAAGATTAGATAACATCGCCAAATATTTTCCTTTAAGAACTGCGAAAAAAAACATTAATAAAGCCGAAATACAAGATCAAAGTCACTCTTTGTCGAATATAAAACGATCAAAATAATTTAGATACATCTTTGATGTCTCGCGGTTTACTCAATTTTTTTGATAAAATGATAAACGGCGTGGCTTGTAAGGGTTGACTTTCAGTAAAGTAGCTGGGAGCTAATAAATTATAGATCATCTTTATTTTATCATCAATATATCGGATTGGGTGTGTAGCTGAAAATCACACTAAATATTATAAAGGCGAAAATTTGTGAGTGTTTATATTACTTCTTCATGCTCAAACGGCTGAACGGATTTAATTTTGAATTTGAACAGAAAGCGTAGCCAAGCTGCTACGCCCGCGTAGCACCGTAGTGACAGTGTCTACTACGCCGTAGCAAAACTCCATTGGTTTTAATTATAAAAATATGTTACGTGTGTAAGTAGTTTTTGACCCGACTGTGATGTCTGTCACGCAGTCTTACGAAGTATATGATGAGGCTGTCATAGCCTGTAAGTTGCAAGACCCTAAAGATTAAGATTGTTTAATTTTTTACTATTTATTCAGGCAACCGTACTCGCTAGTGTATACCTGACGGGTTTATCTGTACAGTTGAGTTTTACAGGTAAACCGGAGCGTATATGTTACACAACTGTGCAGGTTTCCACATAAGTTTACCGGACAGGCAAACTTGTCAGGTATACTAGCGTGCATGGTTGCCTTAATAAATAAATATACAAAAAACTTACAGATAATTAAAAAAAGACTGATAAAAATCCCTTCCAAACCCTAAGAGAATTTACTCTATCTGCAATATATACGCAGTTCGACTTGTTTACGTACAAGTTAACATCGCCAAACGATAATTATGTTTTTAAAAGTTCAATTCGCGAACCGCTGCAACTGCGAACTCCGCACTGAATTATAAAACGAAAAAGTTATAAAACTACCAACTTTGATCATCAGGAATTCTGTTAATTACTTCATAGCAAATAAAATTGTAAAGCGAATCTGCAAACTATGATTTTAAATGAAAATCTGCCATGTTTATAATGAACTTTCGTTTAGAAATACCTAAATCGTTTAGTTTATATATAAAAAAAAAACTGAAAAATTAAATAATTAGTTAATCAAAAGTTTGAAGTTAATATGTACCTAACATAGTAACTTCAAACTTCAATTAATTAATTTTATTTCTACATATTTTGACATGTAGTTGATTTGACATAATTCTATATTTTTTTAAATATAAATAATGCTATTTTTTGTTTGTTTCTTCTTTGTGAAATGCAGATCATAGGAAAATTATGTAATGTATTTTTTTAATTATTACTTACTAGGTTTTGCCCGCAGCTTCGCTCACGTAGGTACGTAAAATATGGCCTATGTCACTCAGGAATAAAGCAGCTTTCTATTGGTGAAAAAAATTTTAACAATCGGATCAGTACTTCCAGAGAATACCTTCCACAAACAAAAAAAAACAAACTACCTCTTTATACTCGTATATTAGTGTAGAATTGTTTTCCAGTGTACAACATGATTGCACTAAACTGATTATATTATATGATAATTGATAGTTATTATAGTATAATAGTTTAAGTTTTGGAACTAAGTTCCTTATCGCGCGTTGTGAAAGGAGGCTAGACGGAAAAAATCTCACGAAAAGTTGTAACGACACTTTTTGCACTTTTTTTTTAAATGTTTTTGGCTTGGAAACTAAATATTTATCTAATAATGGAAATTCAAGAATGCGGCTGCAATAAATTATCAACTTTTTCAATATGGGTGTCTTTTTGATGGTTTTTGAGGGTGTTGAAGCCGATAGTACTGTCAAAATATGAATCCAAGATGGCGGCTGCAATAAATTATCAACTTTTTCGATATGGGTGTCGTTTTCATGGTTTTCGAGGGTGTTGAAACCGATGGTACTGTCAAAATATAAATCCAAGATGGCGGCTGCAAGAAATTATCAAATTTTCCGTCATGGGTGTCGTTTTCATGGTTTTCGAGGGTGTTGAAACCGATGGTACTGTCAAAATATAAATCCAAGATGGCGGCTGCAAGAAATTATCAAATTTTCCGTCATGGGTGTCGTTTTCATGGTTTTCGAGGGTGTTGAAACTGATAATACTGTCAAAATGTAAATCCAAGATGGCGGCTGCAATAAATTATCAACTTTTTCGATATGGGTGTCTTTTTCATGGTTTTCGAGGTTGCTGAAGCCGATAGTGCTGTCAAAATCTAATTCTCTCAATTTTTTCTCGAAGTTCCTTATCGCGCGTTGTGAAAGGGGGCTAGACGGAAAAAATTCTCACGAAAAGTTGAAACGACACTTTTTGCTATAGTAAGTTATTGTAAGCCGTGCGGCGTGCGCATGTTTCTTTGTCTGTCTCTCTCTCTCTTATATACAAGGTGTCGTTTTGAAGCTGCAAAATATTTCAGGAGGTAATTATGTTAGCGATTCTCGACCCGAATCAATAATAAAATAAGTAGGTAATTTTTTTTTTTTTATAACCGCGTTTTTTTTCACACACACAAACACGGAACAATAAAGGGCGTTTTCACACACACTAACTCGCAACGATAGTTTCATAAATAATGTATCATCCAATCATCATCCCGCACGCCACACCCTAGCCACGCCCCCGCGGCCATCGATCAATCGATTTAGTTTATTGTAATTAAAAAATTAAATAACAAGTATTACTGATTATTGACCAGGTTTCGTATTTTTACATGATTATTTATGAGTTTTATTACAACCTCCTCAAATATTGTGCAGTTTTAAAACTGCACCTTGTATATATATGAACTTCGTTCCATCCGGGTGTCCCTCGACACCTCTCAATTTTTTTTTAATGTACATATGTAGATTTTATCTGATGTAAATAAATACAAGTACTGAAAAAATTGAATTAAAAAAGAAAAATAATTAATCGATTGATTCAATGTAAATCTTTTATAAAACATATGTATCTTCAAAGTTTTCTAGGACAAAGTACGGTAGCTACAGCAAAGTAAGTGCGTTGTAAAATGTAGGAAATGTTTTTATAGATAAGCATCAGGGACAGGTTATAGAGTCGGATACAAGCAATAATGTCACACGTCCTGAATGATAAAAGAAACCGGGAAATATAGCGATTTTTTCGTTCAGAAAAAGGTAAAAAAGAGAGTCTTTAAAATAAATTGTAATAAGTTACTTCTTGGTAAGCATAATTACGCACACTACACACATTATTGCTTATCATGAGGTAAGATAAAATTAAGGGGGAGCAAATCAATGTAATTTACAAAATTCTCTACAACACTTAAGTCTTTTTTATTAAAAGAATTTATAAGGCCAGACTACAGTTGAAAAATGTTTTGACTTATTTTAAATACCAATTGAGGGGAATTAATATTTGGGTATGCCGCAATCGCCTATTTAAGGAGTAGCTTACGGACGACAAACAATGTGTAGCTCGCCGTGCGTTCTTCCTGTAAAGACCAAGTCCGAGTCATCGACTGTGCGTAGTAAGTAATCGACACCCGCCTCGAAGAGATATCACTAAACGGTAAAGGCCTAGCAGGGCCGATGTCAGCTAGGACCGCGGGGAATTTTAAAAGAGTCACACACTAAAGTATTTGTTTTTGTGACGTAGGTAACAACAAATTTACTGTTATTTAAACAAATTTAAATTATACTTGTGTTAACTTGATACTTGTGTTATAAGACCTTGCTTTATGCCAACTTGCAGGATTCTGGATTAACGGGAAGTACCCTATGAATTTTGATTTCCTCGAGATTGTCGAAATGTACGTTTTTGCGACATAACCGCCCGATTTTTTTTTTTCGTTAAGTTAGAAGTTTGATGATTTTTCAGTCTTAAGGGATCAACTTGATACCTCCATGCGTTCCCGAGAAAAAAATGTCTTGACAGACATACAGATAGGCGGACGGACAGCAAAGTGATCCTGTACATAAGGGTTCCGATTTTTTCCTTTTGTGGTATGGAATATTGGACCCCTAAAAAAAAAGAAATGCGTTTCAAGATAGGAATATACAGGCTTAAAAGCCTTTTGTTTGGGCTAATCTACCAAAACAAAATAACTATCATAGCAGCTCCATTGTCAGGAGCTTATTGAACGTTCCGAAACTCCATATGACAGAGGCAAATCTAAATTCAAAGGCGTAATCTAGACTGTAACGTCACACGGATGCCTTTCCATCTATGTGACATAGGCTTAAATTACCGAGCGTAGTATCGGTGATGCAGTACATGCGCCGTGAGATAATCCACGTTGCTAAAGCCATTTTTTTTCTTTACTAAATTTACGTGAGCCTTTCGTGACGAATTTGGGTACATTTTTGGTCGTCGTTTCAAATATGTCTTTGTTCATCTTATAATATTAGAGTGATTATATTATTCCAACTTTTGCCAACAACTTCGTTTGCGTAAATGTCCGACATAGCAGATGCAAAGTCAGATAAAAAACTGGCCAAGTGCGAGTTGGACTTGCGTACGAAGGGTTCTGTACCACTATTAGGAAAATTCGCCAAAAAAACAACGCGTTTGGCGTATGGGAGACATCGGTAATTTTATTTTTTGCATTTGTTAATATAGCGACAACAGAAATACATAATTTTTGAAAATTTCAACTGTCTACCTATCGCGGTTCTTGAGATAGAGCTTGGTAAAAACGGGACCCCATCGGTTCCGTTTTTACCCTTTGAGTATTGAACCCTAAAACCTTATGGCCGTCCTTGAGGTTAAACCCATCGATTTTTTTCCGTAGTTCAACCGTGAAGACGTAACAGACAGACAGAGTTACTTTTACATTTTGAAAATTAGTATGCATTTACAAAATGTTCGTCTCGTCAGATAATAACTGTTCGACTCTAGATTTTATTAAACAGACCCCTGTTCTGATTAAAAACTTTTTACAAAAAAATACAACCGACTTCAATGTTAAATAACGAAGTCGGTGTTAAATAACGAAGAGACAAAACTATTATAAAAACACCGACTTCCGAAATTAAAGTTATTTTGTATTTTGCAGTGTTTTTTTAACATTGAAGTCGGTTGTATTTTTTTTTTGTAAAAAGTTTATTATTTTACACTTTTTAGTTATGGTACCACCACTTAAAAGTACCTCTCAGCCAAACTTAAATACCTTATAGCCAGAGAGCATCTCATAACGATTTTAATAATCCCAAACACGGTTAGATTACATTAATTTACCTTCTGGCTTCATCATCAGATCAGTCCGATACATCCCCTCCCCCTTTTCCTTCAGCCAGTCATCGACTACACGTAAATATAAACAAAGCAATTATAATTGTTACGACAGTTCTGCTGTGATCCTATGAGGAGTTCTGTGCCATATCTTCGAAGTTCATGATCAGATCATAACAATACGAGTATTTCAATGGGACCAATTTGGAAGCATAACCTTTCAATCAAAAAAAGCATTTTCAAAATCGGTCCACAATTGACGGAGATATCGGTGAACATACTTAAAAAAAAAACATACATTCAGCCGAACATAGAACCTCCTCCTTTTCGAAGTCGGTTAAAAAGCTACAATATCACTATTTTTAAGTAATGTACCAAAACTTTTCACTTTCAATATATATTTATTCATGAACACTGAAAAGCTCTGTGCCAAAATATTCATGAATTAATACATAATGTAAAAAATATAAAAAACCTTTTTTGGCCACCCAATCTTTTAAACGGTTAAATCATGCGCGATAACACTAAACAATTAACCCGTAAACGCAACCTGACGTATGTCAACCCTTATTTAATAACGCAAACGCAAAAATCATGAAAGATTCGACGCCTCACTTGGATCTATCACTAGCTTTACAAGATTACCCAATACGACAGTGACGGATTGACTGTTCGGTGTCGTCCCTCCTTTTCTAACACTTTAAAATGTATATCAGCATCTCTTTCTGTCTCGTTGGTAATTAGGCGGCACCTGCATTTGTTCAGGTCGCCAGGGATAGTGCTGGCAAGACTATCTAGACACGATGTTAATGCCCCAAGATTGATGAAAATCACGGTTAGAAGATCACCTTTATTAATCGGCGGAATGTTGATGAATTCTTCGTTAAGTCGGGCCTCTGTGTCGTACATTAACGTGATATGTTACATATACTCTTGGTATTAAGGGATTTGGTTTCAATCAACCTTTTATTCTGGGGTGAACTGCGTTGCTCGGAGTAAGGAGATTATGAAATTTAAGTCAGTGGGCTAATAAAATAAGGAACGGTATAAATATTTTGTTATCTTTTATTTTAATTAAACTCTATTTATTTTTTTTGGCTTATTATCTCAGTCATACCCTGACCTCGTTATTTTTTAATTTTTATGTTTTTTTTTATGGATCTTTATGGTCGAAAATAAAGGTTTATTATTATAAAATCAGTATTTAATTATTCAGGAGACTGCAGGAGTTTATTGCGAGTTTTATAATGAGCAAAAGTGTATGATCCACTACAATAAACAAAATCAGAAAGAAGTTATTTGTCAGATTATTCTTCAAGCAACGTTTTATCGTTATAGTATCTAATTATCAAATCTGCAGATTTATAGTAAATCGCTAAAATGCTTTATTTTTGTAAGTATTCTGTCTTTGCGTATCTCTTTTTCTTGTTCTTTATTCTTTTGTATGCACTCCAAGAATGATCGTGCTTTAGTGTAGCCCTTTTAACTCACGGAAAATTTTCAGTAACTTTTATTAGGTGGTTTTTTAAATAAAATCGAGTATTTAATACCGGTTTCACGAACCGTAAAACCATCTTGCAATTTGATTTGATATTTTCTTAAATAAAAATAAGAATTCTCAACATTGACACACATGAGATGATTTGTACGTAAAAATTTGACAATTAGCAGTAAACATAATTCAACAGTTATATTAATATAATTAAGTGAATTTAATTAATTCTTTTAAATATCATTATCATCTCTTTAGCTTTGTTCCAACTAGCAGTCTAATCGGATGCGGCTAAATACCTGAAAGAAAGAAAATAAAAATGTTTATTTGGCATACAATGAACAAAACAAGTATTGAAACATTAATTGATAGCTTAAATAAAACATAAAACTTAAAAAAAAAACCCACAGCAGATGTGCGAAAAGTAAAACAATTTAAGAAAAAATTGAATTTCATGGGCTATTGGTAGTATTATAACCTCAAGCAATATTTTTGGCTTAGTATAGCATAGCATAGTCGGCCTTATAATGTTCCCACTGTTAGGACAGCGAGAGGGAATGGGCCGTAATCCACCACGCGGGCCCAGTGCGGGTTGGTGGATATCACATGTCTTTTTTTGGTGCGTAAAAATCATCTAAATGAAATCCCCCGCTCTTGGGCGGAGCAGGAGATAGTGTCAGACTCTTACTGACTAAAAAACCCACCCTGTTCCTTCTTGCCTTTCAAACCGGGGCGAGCTTTCCCCAGCTGGGCCCCTGCTGTTGCTGACAACTCCTTGAGGCGCGCGAGAACAGTGCACGCCGTCGACGACTTATACTCGGTCCGGACAGTTACTGGACGGTTGGACAGCGAGCTACCCATTGCTCCCCGTCCCCAAGCCCGCGCCTCCGGTGGCCGGAAATCGGGATTGGAATCCTGGCGGCGGCTGGGGCGTGAGTACCGTTGCCTGATGCGGTCGGCCTCCTCCTTTGCTAGCATTACTGCTTCGCAGAATGAGGCGACCGCCTGCCACATTTTTGGCACTAGAACATGCCTATTTCTTCACGATGTTTTCCTTCACCGTTTTGAGAGCAGTGGTGATGAAATAGATTATACAAAGTAATGCGCCTGGTTGGGTTTGAACTCGCGATCTATTCTTAGTGCTAGCCTATATTGTATTGGCTCAAAAGGCTTTTAACATTCGTGCCAAGGTTGTCACAAAGGCCTTGTGATCGGTTAGGGCTGGTTCTGTTTGCTTTGTGTCTCGAGCAATTGACCGGTTCTCAATAATTTGATTACATCTGCAGATACTAAAACGTAGTTTGTTTTGCTTTGTTACTTCAATTTAATTTGGCTATTGTTTTAAGAGGTTTGTTTACCTTACTGTTAGAAGGTTGGCATTACTTGAAATGTATGGAGTTACTTCGAATTCAAGTGTATTGATTTGATATGATGGCGTTGTTCGAAGCTTTTGTATTGAAATCTGAAACTTATTCAATCATCATCGTCATTTCCATTTATTCATGACAGGCATGTTGGTGTAATGGTTAGTGGCCCTGACTCCTAAGCTGGAGGTTGTGGGTTCGATTCCCACCCAGGACAAATGTTTGTGTAATGAGCATGATCATTTGTTCTATGTCTGGGTGTAATTTATCTATAATACCTATGTATGTATTTACAAATATAATTATAAGTAATGTTTATCAGCTGTCTGGTCCTCATAACACAAGCTCTGCTTAGCTTGGGTCTAGATGGCGTTGTGTGATAGTTGCGGAATATTATTATTATTTCAGTTGAAAGACGTCCACTGCTGAACGTAAGCTTCCCCAAGTGTCACCACAACGAACGGTTCTGTGCTTTTCTTGCGAACCTCACTTGGTCATCGGTCCATCTTTTCCAGGCCTCCCAATGCTGCATCTTTCGGTGCGTGATTATCACTCCAAAAATTCGGCACCATCCACCATCTGTTCTGCGAATAATGTACCCAGTCTACTGCCACTTAACTTTGGCGATGCTTCGGGCTATGTCAGTAAAATTTGTTTCTATAGTAGCCATAAAAGGACTAAATCACTCTTGGGCTTTTTTTTCGGTGGGGAAAATCATCCAACGACTACCCCCGCTCTTGGGCGGAGCGGGAGATAGTGTGAGACTCTTACTGACTAAAAAACCCACCCCGTTCCTTCAAGCCTTCATACCGGGGCTTGACTTCCCTTTCGGATAACCCTGGCACCAGTAGGCTTCGACCCGGCTGGGCCCCTACTAAATCTCTCTTGGGCTCAGGTATCTCATATATTTAAATATGCGTTGGATTTCATAGTTCATCCAACGCAAAACAAACGGAACCGTTGGCACAGTGAATAAGCGATTGGCTTCTGCGCTGCGTGTGGTGGGTTGTTTAAAAAGTTTCTATAAAAAATATTTTCTTTTTACATGGAAATACTAATTGTCGTTTTAAGACGCGGATTGGCTTCATCCGCGTGAAAATAAAAAGTAAAAGTAGGTCTATTACACTCAGTGATAACGTAAAATTCTACTGTTATAATAACCGCCTAGTTGACAGAAATCCAAAAATAAAAGAATACAAATCCTCCCTCTTTATAATATTGGTAAAGATTTTCATTTTTTAATATAAAATGTTAAAAAAGTAAATAATCGCTTTCGCAGTCACAAAAACCGTACTCGAACTAAACGAAATACAAATATTAACCTCAAAAAATAAAACAAACTATTCTGATAGCACACTATTTCGCGAAACGATTCGGTAACATTTAAGTGTGGTTCGACACGGGAGGGCTGGTATCCGTAATACTATTTTATCGTACGTTGCAAGAATCCCCAATGAACCAGTATTGACTTTTTGAACGCCGAATTATGAAGAGCCCGCGGCCCTCTGTTAATCTTATTTAAGATCATCTTTACGAGATGTAGACCTACTTTACAGACACTATTATGATAATAAAGTTTGAATTTCAGAGAAAAAGACGATATAGTTAGGATAAAAATAAAATATCAGTACCTACCCAAATAAAAACGACAGAAATATTGTGTATTGTATTCTTTCGCCAATTTCCGAAGTTTTATATAATACAAAAAAGTGTGGGCCTCATTTTTATGGAAAGAACATTGAAAACGTTATCGCGAAATGGCCGAACGCTTTCAGAAAAAAATATTGGACGACACAATCGTTTAGGAACGCGGACAATGCCTATAATTGTCCGCATTATAACAACCGCAGCCAGCCCACGTTACCGACAAATTATTTTCAATACCGCCATACATCAAAGGACAACGAAAAAAGGGAAGGGAGGAAAATCTAAAAAGGCAATCAATGGAAAAAGTAAGTGTCCGAGATAACAGGCGTTGAGAATTGAAGTCACGTCCCCGCTGCGTCCCCGCTGCGTCCACGGCACGACGCACACATAAATAACCCTAATGATATCCGATTGTGTTCAGTTTGCGATGCGACAAAAAAATCGTACGAAAAACTCGTGCGGGACGTTATTGCTAAATATAATGTTGTTGTTAATAAAATATTATTGTGGTGTACTCGCATTTGCGATCCGCCGGATTTGTAAGCGTCGATGCTTTCTCGTTAATATTTATAGCTAGCTCGATACGATTGCGGATTGAATAAAAAGTGTATGATTTTTCTGGCAAATTTTTAATCATAACTGGAAAGCGATGTCGTGTTTATACCATGTGAAGCTATATTTAGGCACATTAATAATTCTACTTGGTTATTGGTTTTATTGGAATCCATTTGCTAATACTGCAGTAACTAAATGATTTCCGTAATCCGCTAGGTTTGCGCGCCTCAAGGAGTTTTTAGCGACCGCAGAGGTTCAACTGGGTCGAAGCCTACTGGGGCCAGGGTTAGTTTCGAAAGATAGTTCAGCCCCGGTATGAAGAGCAACGAAGGAACATGAGTGGGTTTTTAGTCAGTAAAAGTCTGAAACTATATCCCGCCTCGCCCAAGAGCGAAAAAAAAATTCGGTAAGTTTTTGTGATCGAAAAGTGTCAGCACCGAAGGTCTTCATTATTTCTGTAGGTATAGACTGGACAAAAGAGTATCATGTTTTCAAGTTATCAGATTGTGGAGGTCTGATAGGTATTCGCTTCACGTAAAATACGGTATTTAGCTACATCTGAATAGACTAGAAGCTGACCCCAATACGGTTAGGAAAGGTCTGGGGAGGTAATGAATTTTACTATCAATTGTGTTATTTCCTCAAAGACTTGAAGCACTTCTATAACTTTTTCTTAGTGTTCACTAATCAAGAAACCCAACTGCATCAACTATTAACCAGCTGTTAAATTGCTGTACGCCTGCATAATAATTACAGTTGAGTCGATATTCCGTCCACGTAGCAACAAGCCGACTGATCGGCATAAATACCTACTCTAATACCGACCGTCTCTCAGTTTCAGTAGTAATTCATTTTAATACCTTTACTGCGTAACACTATAAATTTGGTGGTTTATTCATGTCTCAGCTATATTGCAGTGTTAAGTTAAAATGTTAAAAAAGACTTCGTTGAAGACAAATACAGTTTCGTTCATATTGCGGTAAAAATATGCTAGGAGATAATATTATTTAGGCTGTATCGCCAACAATTGTGTGTTAAATTATTTCATCAACAGAGTCGCGTGAAACTTTTACGATATTTAGTCCTACTATTTATTTGTCATTAAAGAGATAGTTTAGATAGTTAGGTATTATTATTATTTTAAAGATGGGGGGCTATGCATCACCCATAGTGTAATAAAATAAAATAAAAAAGTGTTTTAATCTCCTCCGGGCGAATAATGTGTCGGCCCAGATGGACACTGCGTTTGTGGATAATATATCTCTATATTAAGATAAGCATTCACATAATAGGTGAGGCGTCTCCCTCTCTTGATTACAGTACCGGCAAACATCAGTGTCACTCAGTTTCATGTGAAATTGGTGCCTGTTTAGTTTGCAGTGGCCGGTTAAGGCGCGGGCTATCGCACAGATGTTCGTCCTGCTAAGCTCAAGAAGCTCGGCAGTTCGTTTTTGTGAGTAGCCTTCTATAAGAGATTTGGCGTGTAGCAGTCGCTAAATAGGTTGCCCTCAAGGGTCTGCATGGCCTGGTTCTATGAGATACCACAGTAGGGTTCTGGTGCTATTTGATGACCTTAAGTCCCAGTCCTTGCAAGTTCATCGGCTTTCTCGTTGCCATTGATTCCAGAATGACCTAGTACCCATCTCAGAATAACTTTATTCCTTTGCCCCAGGTCATTCAGTTGATTAACGCAGTCTTTTAGTTAGGTATTAAATAAGATTGTGTATTTTTTGCGCAAATTCGATAAAAGATAGCAGAAAAACGTACAGTATCATAAAAACATAAATGTCATTCATAATACATAGTTACGTTATGAAAAATATACACTTGTATCTACCCCTGCATTGTCATAAAACAAGGTTTCCGTTTTATTTCCACGTAATTTACAAGCCCAGAGGAGACTTTATAGTTCTTAAAACTACAATAAAAAATAAAAATAGCTTACTATCCTTGCTACACAAAAACTCACCTGGTGCTGACATTTTATTATTTTCAAGTTATTTTTATTTTTGCCGACTAGAAATCCGAGGTACTGTTCCTTCCTGAAGTTTCTTCTGGCTATATAAATTCATGGAAGATCCACTATTCAGCAGAGGTCGGTAGCTTGAATTTTTGCTTATAACCGTGGCCACTTCCCCAGCTAAGACGAGATCCGTAATAAAGTTTTTCTTCACTTAATTTTATTGCTGGCCCGGTTACTTCTTTGTAAATTTCAGTTCTGAAATGAATGCCTTGAAAGTAGGCACTGGTTAGGAAAAAGTGGCCAATTATATTATACTAAGAATTATTTCTTTTTGTACGTTTCCGCAGTCAGATTTAAGGATTTTAATTTTTATTTAAGATGAATGCTCCAAAGTGGCCTGCGAGATTAAAATTTTCATTATTTTTTTTTGCAATTCGTTATTAAGTATTAGATATGTAAGTTAAAGAATATGTATATTTACGGTAATGACATATTTGTATTTAAACAATTATTATACCTACTCATTAAACTCATTAACATAACTCTCTAACGTAGAGAGAAGCTAAAATGTGTTATTTTAATGAAAACTTACCGTTTTACCTTGTCTCTAAGTCAAAAAGTTTTGATTTTAATTAGTTGTGTAAATACTCGTACACATCATATATGTACGAGTATTTATTTTGGTTATCATACTTAATATACCTTGAAGCATTCACCTTAGAGCTGATATTTGTATAAACACATATTATTTCAGTGGACATTTAATTAGGCGTTGGAATTGCACAATTTAATTCTGCCAAGTCCGTTCCATCATCGGACCACTAGACGTACGGCGTTGCGCCATCGGTACATGGTGCATATACTAACCATTCGTACAAAGCGTTTTGGACAAACAATCATCATCAAATCTAAGGAGTGGAATCACCTGCCGGAGTCTGTGTTTCCTGATTGCTACAACCTAGGGGTCTTTAAGTGAATAGGTTACTTCTAGGCAAGCGTGCTCTATCGTCGGCCACATCTTCACTTGCCATCAGGTGAGATAGTGGTCAAACGCGAGCATTATCTCACCTGATGTTATATCAATAACAAAAATAATAATAATAATAATATTTATTTGAATTAAAATCTTATAATATGTCTAATATAGTACCTGAAAAATATTTTTTTATGTTTAAGTACGTACACCATCAGCCTTATAAGGTTCTCTGTGCTCAGGTAGTCTCAGGCGCAATGCGGGTTAGTAGATGTCACACGTCTAAGAAGATCTTTGGTATAGAACATGCCGGTTTCCTCAATATATTTTCCTTCACCGTCTTGATAGCAGTGGTGATGAAATAAATAGCACAAAGTGACGCGTCTGCCTAGGTTTGAACCCGCGATGTACAACTCGTAAATCGAGACCTAATAGAAAAGAAAAAAAAAGGAAAAATAAAGATAGGTCTCATAAAATTAAAATAGCTAAAATAGGTCAATCCTATGAAATTTTTAGTCAGCTCGTTATCTACTAATTATGTAAATAAGTTTAATATTAACAAAATTATTAGGCTGAAACGAGATTAAAGTTCACTGAGTCCAATATTAGGCACTAATTATGTTTCTAACCATATTTGAAATAATCGACTACCGAAACATTGATACAGATAAATATTTACATACAAATATTTTGAAATGTAGTCAATAATGTTGTTGTCGGTTTATTGACATTATTGACCTTTTAAAGGTTATTATTTTTTAATGAAATAGAAGTATAATTATTAGCTTGTAAATAATTACAACGATGTTCATAATTATTTACCTAATTTAAGTATCATCTGAGTCATATGTAAGAAAAGGAAGTTAGTGATAGTGTGACGGGTGACAGGACAGAATGGGAGAAAAAAAACATGTTGCGCCGACCCCAAGTAATATGGGACCAGTACCTCTAACTAAGTTGATAATCTGCAATCGTTAACGCTAGTAGAAAACTTCAAATGTACAGGAATGACGTAATCTCAATGCTCAGTCACGTGGTTAGAACAAAAGAATCGGGGGCGTGGCCAACTCGAGGCGTTCGACGTAAAAGAAACGGATGTAACTTAGCTAAGGAGGCATGGCACGAAGATGATGATGATGAAGTACTGATTTATCGAATGTAATGTTTAAATAATTTTTTTCTGCTTTATTTATTATTTATACTTGTTTGTGTATTGTGTGACAAATATATGTGGTTTTTTTTAATGGTATAAACTTGTCCTTGACCGCGAGCCCACCTGATGGTAAGCAGTGATGCAGTCGTTGATGGCGCACTTATTTATTAAGAGTCTGTCCACAGTAACTTTAAAGCTACATAAATTATAATCGGACGGGAAGACCGCAGCAAGCAAATAATTGTTCTTAGATAGTTATTCAAAGTAAGCTAAATAATCGACGAGGCATAACGCTTAGTCTGGATCTTAGGGGTGTCCACGATGTTAGGGTGGACACTTGCTGCACGTCGGGTTGTCCAATGAATCAAGTTATATAATTCCAAAATTCCAATAGGCAGTGGTTACCCTCCGCCTGAGCTCCAGGCTTTTAGATTGGTCTTAACCAAATTCAAATCACCAATTAGCCTCTTCGCACGCCTGTTCACTGAGCCCAAAGCTGCTAGATGGCAGGTTGCAGTATCTACAACAACCGTTTTTTTTTTGTGTTTTTTAAATGTGTGTAAACATCAATTACAAAAATAGTACAGTTTGATAGAAGTGGAGAAAGTTCGTTATTGCGGCCGAGGTAAGATTCGCCCGAGCTACAGGCGAGGGTCTGCAATAACAAATACGCATGTGTATTAAACGACGTTTTTCAATACACTTACGAAGAAATAAATAAGTGGGGTTACCTACAATGGTGACCGCAGAGGCAGTTTTTAGTCTGATACGATAAATGCACTACTGCGGAAAACAGCGTCCCTAAAAGCGGTAGGGATAGGAGCAGGTTTTTAGGTGTGTCGAACAATCTTTCTCTACTGAAAATGTCCATCAGTTTTGAAACAATATTCCTGTCCATCGATCGGCGCCAGTCAGCACGTCTGCCTACAATTACCTCAGCACTTATATCATTTGTATTCCAAGCCTGTTATCACGACCATCATTACTGAGTTCAGTTATATTCAACAATTTCATGAAATTAAATAAAATTTTCATATAATACTGATTCTGTTATTTGTTAGTGTGGTCAGTGCTGGTTTATGAACAGGGAATAATCTTATTTTTTTTTTGAATAATATTGTAGTTAATAAGTCTAGGGCCATGGGGTCCGAGCGCTCATCGAGTTGTCCGAGATATCAGCAAACAGTTGGTCGACTCTTCGCGTGACCAGAGGGCTGGACTGTTCTTCAGTCAACGAATCAGCATTGCCATCCAGCGTGGCAATGCTGCCAGCGTTCTGGGCACTTTTCCCACTGACATCGATGTGGACGAATTTTTTGATGCCCTCTGAGTTTTCCCCGTTTTTCAGCCTTTTTTACTCGTTTGTACATATTATTATTTTAAGTTTGTATATATGTACCTAGTGATTATTTATTAGATTAATTGATATTATATAGCTTTTAATAAATATATAATCAAGGAAATAATTTTTTAAACTTAATTAATTTACGAAAAATTTAATTTAGTTAATAAGTTAGGTATCTTCAATTTTTTTATCTAGAACTTTGAGGCTATTACTGAGCAATTACAGATATTTATATATATACACCCTTAAATTTTGATCGTTTTAATCCCGTGGAGGGTCGATGAATGACATGAAACACTATCGGTTTGTAAAGATAAAATTAAAAAATAAAGTACCTTTTTTTCAAAACTCGTATTAATTTACGCATGTACGAAATTAATTTCTTTAAGCGTCAGCTGAGCGAGTCCAATGACCTGTAGCTAGTAGTCGGCGTTGCGTACAAACTACCTACAGGTCATTGGACTGTACATTGTTTCATGTACCAGATCGACCCTCCACGGGATTAAAACGATCAAAATTTAGCGGTGTATAAAAAAGTCGTGTTAGTTACACTATTTATAACTCAAAAACGGCTGAACTGATTTGGCTGGAAAGAGTGGGGAGCGAGTATAGAACTAGGAGACGGACATAGGATACTTTTTAATAAAGAGGTAAAGTTTTTTTTTTCTTTTTATTGTTTGTAGGAGGTAATATCTGAAAGTACTGGTTCGATTGCTGAAATCATTTCACCAATAGAAAGCTGCTCTATTCCTGGGTGACGTAGGCGATATTATTAGATACTAGCTGTCCGCCCGCGACTTCGTCCGCGTGTACTTTGGTTATCGCACTCTAAACGTGTTTTCCCGTAGGAATAAGATGTATTTCCGGGATAAAAAGTAGCCTATGTTCTTTCCATGTCAAAGGCTATATGCATGTCAAATTTCATCCAAATCCGTTCAGCCGTTTTTTCATGATTAAGTAACAAACATCCAAACATCCACACTTATAATATTAGTTAGGATGTACGATTTGGACCATTGATGACAATCGAACTGCTACATTTTGAAGTTGTATACGTGTCGTGGCCAGATTTTAGAATTGAATACTTCATGATATGTCAAACTATAACTGGCCGGATTGTTTAAACGTTAACATTTGATGACATGTCAATTCTCGTTCTGCCTTATTATTGATGCAGGATTTCAATTATAATAAAACGTCTAAAGCAAGTAGGCCAAACGAAGATTGAAATATCATTAAACTTTAACGTTTAAAACGGTCTGACCATGCAATTTTACTTGGCCATATATTATCATGAAGTGATCAATTTCTAAAGCCGCGTACAGACATCGCGAGGCGTGCGTCGCGAATGGTTTGTCACGCATACCTCAACCAGAGGCATACGACGGTACATTTATGTTTGCGTCCCGAACGACACATGCTCATGAACCAACGCCAACAACACCTGTCCGTCTACACGGAGCGCACGGGTCGTACTGAGGCGGCGTTTGCAACGATCGTATGACGCGGATGCGCACTGTGAGCACACACGTCAGACACTGAGGCATGCGCGACGAACCATTCGCGATTTCTGGACGCGGCTTAGCACATACGCAATGGCTACGACGTAGCAACGTCTACGAAATCGAGTGCTACATCGCCGTAGCAAGTATACTAAATTACCTAAGATGCAATTTTATAAAATTTGAGTGGGTTTTTTTTTTTTAATTTTAAGTGTTTCACATTTTTCATCGTTGAGACTATTTTGACTTTATAGGGCTTGCTTCTCACTAAATGATCTCTCGTTATTAGGTGTTTAATAGGTTAGTTTAAGTAAGTTTGTAAGAATATTCTACGAAGTACGATAAAAAAAAAACAACAGAAAATGAAATTTAAATTCCTTAAGCTAACGATTCACCTGCAACTAAAAAACAACCACAGCAACCATCGATCAACCCTCACCTCGCTGCATGTACATCGCATAATTCATAAGAAAATTCAGATTAAAAATCGCCAAGGGAGAGTGCTTGAATTTATTTTTCACACGGCGAAATTGCCGCCGGTCGCTCTTCCTTCCTAGAGATATAAATAGCATGAAAGTCAGCGAGCCACCTCGATTTCATGAATTTTTGTGGCTTCATATTTTGTGACAAATAGTTAGCGCGGTAGCGCGCGCAAGGTTGAAATTGCCTCCGTATAGATCACGCACGAAGCCACACTGCATCGAATTTGTCTGTGTATGCATTTTTAAAAAGAAATATTTGCGTGCGGACAAATAAATTAATAGAATACGTGGTTTGTATCTGACGCTAGTTTGTCGTCTTTATGAAAGCCGTATAGTAAGTATTTTATATCTATATAAATTAAAGGAGAAACTGATTGACCGACATATCAACGTGCAGTTAAAACTACCGGGATTAAGAGCGTGAATATATCTACAAGGTGATTGTATATGACGAAGGTGAGCATTAAAAGAGGATTTTCCAAAATTAACCTCTTAAGGGGACGAAACGGGAGTTCAAAGTTTGTAAGAAGAAACCAACTACCCAGCGGGTAAAATTGCTGGCAGGTAAGAGCTAATCTATATCTATATGTAAAAAGAGAAGCTGACGTACCAATGCGCAGCCAAAACTGCTAGAGGCCTGAAATTATACATAAAGATACTTTTAATAACACAGGCAAGCACTAAAGATAGGAAAAGGAAAGAGACAGATTTTTTTCCAAAATTCAGCCCATAATGAAACTGGGATGGGTCTAAATTTTGTATGGAGACCACCTTTTACGTGGGCAAAGCCGTTAGCAAAAGGTAGTTTGTAATATATATACTCTTGTTTCAATACCAAAATTTTCTTTTTGTGCGCCTACCATATTGTCTCTTCACCACCCTAGGTTGACTGGTAGAGAATGCCTAAGGCATTAAGTCCGCCTATGTACTTTGTGTTGCATGAAGAATAAATAAATAAATAAATAAATAAATAAATAAATAAATAAATAAATAAATAAATAAATAAATAAATAAATAAATAAATATAAGCATAATCAGCCTTATAGTGGGGGGGGAGGGTGCAGTGCAATGCGCGGTCAAGTACGGACGTGTTTGCTCTGCTCGATACGAATTTTATATTCGCGTGTTGCGCGGCAGTAGCCGTTGCCCGTTTTACGTCGCTATGAGTCAACCACTCATAGCCAACGAGCTGTTGGCATTCATCAAACATGCCATTGACTACATGGACTCCATCCTGTCTGCATCCTGCAGATCTGCAAGTCCAGTTTCAACGAGGAGGAGATAAGCAATGCCAAGCTGCTGCTGTTCCAAGTGCTGGGCAAAGTTGACCAGATGCAGTCCCGACGGAGGGATGGCGGCCAGAGAAGTGTGCAGGACATCATCACAATGATGAAGAGTACCGACCCGAATGACGTGCCCGCTTTCGTGGCGAAGGAGCTGCATAAACTGCCTCCTGTCACATTTGATCACGTCGATGTCACCAGGTTGCTGAAGGACATAACATCCCTGAAAGCAAGCTTGGCCGAGGTACAATCCAAGCTGGAGGTGTCCAATACCACCGTGGGTGCACTGCGTGCCGAGGTAGAGTTGTTGCGCAACGCTGTTTCGGAAAGTAGGGCGCCTAACAACTCCAGCGTGAACATACGTCGCGGAGCACGAAATGCATCAGTCGGCAGTTTTGAGTCGGCGAGTTGCAGTGCGTCACCCGCTGCTGAAAATACTTGCGTTGCATCTTGCTCCGCCGCAGGCGTTGCTGTATCGTCACCGGTCAAGTGGTGACGCATGTAGGTACGTCGACCCCTAAACGTGCCTACTCCGCTGTTGTTGCCGCAAAGAAACCTGCTGTGTCGCAAACAACGCGACGAGCAAGTAAAATGAAAGGGGGCAAGCAGAGCGATGAGGATGGCTTCACAAAAGTAGAGAAGAAGAAGAGGAAGAAGCCTTCTTGTCAGAACCAGTGCGGTACCGCGCTGGCAGGACCCAACATGCTGCTGCGTCCAGCAGTGCCCACGACGCAGCTGTATGTTTCGAGGCTACATCACTCCACGAAGGTTGAGGAGATCGTGGAGTATGTTCGAGTCAAGACGAACTGGACTTTGAGAGTCGAGCAATTGGAGCCGCGCCATAACACTAATTTCAAGTCGTTTGTGGTGCGGGTGCCGACTTATCATTTGGACACCTTCCTCAAAGGAGAGTTTTGGCCGAAAGGTGTCGTGTATCGACGATTTCGTGGAAGGATACCGACCTCGCAGCGGAACACGATGCCGTCACTTCGTGTGCAATAGTTTAATTAATAAGTAGATGTTATTCATATGTATTAGTTTGTTATTTTTAAGATTATTTTATGTATAGTGTTTATGGGCCATAGTAGCCTGAAATAAAGAATTATTATTATTATTATAGTGTTCCCACTACTGTAACAGAGACGTCCTTTTTATGAGAGAATTGCCCTTAATTCAGCACGTGAAGTTAACACGGGTTGATGAATATCACTTGTTTTACATTTTTTTGGTTCTAGACATGACGGTTTCTTTACGATATTTTTAACTAGCTGACCCCGCGAACTTTGTACCGCCTAACAGTCAACGAATGTAGATTATAGTCAACCGATTGCATTTTAGTAAAACAAAGCCTAAGTAATATATCAAGTTACGCACAATTTTAATGTATAAAAGTTTTCTACAATGATTATAAGTGCACAACTAAAAACTTGTACAGATTTTTTTCACATGTATAGATGAAATTATCCAAAGTAAAGCGTCTGCCAAGGTTTAAAACTCACGATGTACAATTTGTAAGTCGGGGACATAACCGTTGGGTCACCAACAGTGTTTATCCAGTGGTCTCTCATTTATTTTTTGTAAAGTATTTGTATTTGTATATTTTTTATTTATGCTTAAAATTCAAAGAAAATTTATTGAGAAAATAAAGTAGAAGTTTGTCAAAATACGAGCTTTCTAGGTTTTTTTTTTTCTAAAAACATAATCTCATAGCTACGTAGCAAAACGAATGTTTTCATAGTACATCGTAAATGTAAAAAAAAACAGCCTTCGCTTTGTATTAAGCAAAAACTATTAAACAATAAATACAAAAAAACACCACCTTAAAAAGTTACAAAAACAAAACTAAAAACCTACACACTACACCACCGCCAACACTCGAAACCGATTAAAAGAAAGTCTCACATTCATCCAGCAACACACACAAAAGAACCTCAAACGTTCGTTCCTTGCAAAATGTTACATTCACTCACTCGTTCCGTCGCTCATTACCGTTTTCTGACGTCATATGACATTTTTTTTGACACTTATAAGCATTTATCATGCTTTATCTTGGGGGTATGTTCACAAACATCCGGCTACAGATTATGGAGTCGGATAAGAATGATTACGGCTGTGTAATGAGTTGTGACGATAGAATTTCTTGGCTGTCTTGCTGTCATACTTTGTGTCGTGTTTTTTTTTTTTAATAAACCTTCTCCTAGAGAAGAGGCCTGAGTGTCAGCAGTGGAAACATTAATAAGGCTGAAGATGATGATGAAGCAGTCTTGAAAAAACTATATCTAAAAATTAGGTGCATAAACTATGTCGTTCATCGGCATCATCGTGTCAATGGTATATGAGCTTGACAAAGAGATGAAAGCGGTGTGACGTCATTGCTTCGGTAATGACGTAATTTCGAAATAGTTTACATGAGCTCGTTTAAGTCAAAGCTCAAAGCTTTCCTTTTGGAGAAATGTCTTTATTTCGTGGACGATGACATAATTATCAACAATTTAAAATAAATATAATATTAATTAATGTGAGACTGAGTAGTGCTCGGTAGTACTCGTAATAGTGTAAGTAGGAATTGTATTGACATTAAATTTTATTTTATTTTGTTATTTTTTATAATTAATTTTATTTATAATTGTAATTAATGTAGTTTTGAGTAATTTCGTACTACGTACCGTAGAAGCCCAGTGGGGCCAGGAAAAGATACTCATGGTTTTGATACTCAACTAAAGAAATATAGGTGTGGTTTTAGCCAGTAAAATTCTGACACTTCTTGTCATTGGATGATTTTTCCCATCGAAAAAAAAAAAAAATCATCACCTACTCAATCATATGGCAAGTACTTGCACTGATGCAGTTCCTAGTCTGTGAGAGGTTCTTTCCTCAAAAGACAATCTCAGACACGAATCTGCATGGTTCTCATATGATTTTAACCACAACACGTTTACTGTATAGATTTCAAAAGAAACTTTGATCTCTGTTTGTTTCAGTGTTTCTTCTCAGGGTAGTCAGAACTATAAACACCGGCCTCATCTAGTGTATATTTATGAAAAAACTTACGTTTAAGTGTTATTTATTATAAACAGGTTGACTCGGCGTCCTTCGTACTAACTAAAAGCCAATGTATGTAGTATATCTTTCGATATAGTCAACTGATTGAGATGAAACAAAGCCTAAGCTATATAGAGTCTGTCTAATAAGTCAACATCACTTTAGTTGAAAGAAAAATGTTCAGTATCTTTCGTTACTATAAATAATAATATAATGTGTTTATTCTATTTGTTATCTAGCTCCTAAAATGTTCAACACGTCACAACTTTACGTCACCCTGGGGATGTATTACTACAATGATGATCCCACATAATGTCCCGTTATAATAACGTATTGTTTGTGATATAATCCACAGTAAAATAGGTACAAGTCTGGCAGAGTCAATTTAGTTTTATTTATTGTTGAATACAAATAATATCTATAGCCCGGCAAATCTAAGAAGTGCCCTTTGACAGTTCTACACGTAGTACATTTTAATTTTAATTTGTTGATCAAAAATTGTATATGTTGTGATAAAATAAAAATAGCTTCATAATTCAATATTTTCACGGAAAATATAATAAAAATACTGTGAGTTACGCCTATAGGCTTGTTCGTCAACTCGCTTAACCAATTTGCGCGAGACCGCGCGAGTCCCTTCCGATTTCACCTACTTTTTCTGTCGTCGTCTCGCTAAAACGTATAAAGTACAGTCAAATAAACACAGGTTGAAAACAACGACTATAATTAACTAGCTATTGCCCGCGGCTTTGTTCACGCAGGCTATATCAGTACTTAGATTTCAGATTTCGGGATATTATGTTAAAAGTGAGGAATGAGGCGAGTAGGATGCGGCCAATGGTACACGAAACCCAAGTTATTTTAAAAACATTTTACGTAGCTTTTGGCTTTCTCATGTTACCTGCACCTGCATGGTCCTCACCGGACATGGCAAGTTCGGTAGGTTCCTGCATCGGATTAAAGCGGATGTAACGCCCGGGTATCACTATTGTGTGAACCACCCAGAGGACACAGTGGAGCACCCGAGGACACGGTAGAGGTGTGCCCCGCATAGGCAGAGCACCGCTGTGTCTACGTGGAGGCAATTTGTGGCAACCGGAGCGAGGAGGAATGGTAGGCGGTCGGCTCTTTCTACGAAGCAGTAATGCTAGCGAAGAAGCAGGCCGAAAGCACTTCGGCCGCCGAAATTCCGACCCCGACGACCAGCCACGGCAGACGTGGGTTTGCGGACGCCGAGCAATGGGTAGCCCGCCGCCCGGCCGTCTACCGGACCGAGCCCAGTCGTCAACAGCTCGTAGTGATCCACGCGCTCCTAAAAGAGATGTCATCAAATCGTAAGAGTTCAGCAGGGCCGATGCCCGCAAGCTAGGACCGCGGGGAATGTCTGTAAAGGAAACCCGTAGTCCTAGAACGTAAAGGGCCACTGAAGGACACAGGTTAATCGTGAAACGGAACGTATCCAAAAAGATTTTGTTCATCGTGTGGGCGCTCTTGATTTTGACTGCATACTCACTCACGTGTATTTCTAAATCTCCCATTCCGCTTACTCAAACAAGTGTCATATAATTAATATTTGTACGTCGACTTTGGTTACTTATTGCTGATTTGTGATATTGTTGGTAATTAATAAGTAAATATGCAATATTATATTATTGTCATGTTGATTTATATTAAATATCTTTCTCATAAACGATATGCGTTTTATTTTAAAGTCAAGTCGAATACCATTTCTAATTCATTTATAGTGGGTACCTATGTTATACATTTTATAAGAAGTTTTTTTAGTTGACTGTACATAAATACGTCAGATTTTCAAGTTTGAGCAAGTTGACGACAGAAAAATTAGGTGAAATCGGAAGGTGCCAGCTCGCTCGGACTCGAGCGAATCCCTTAAGCGAGTTGACGAACAAGTCTGCCTATACAAAGCTATTTTTATAGAAAAGTGTGAAACGTTAAAAGGTACTTCTTAGATTTGCCGGACTTTAATTGTTATTGTAATAGAAAATAGTGCTTTTTTTTAAATAAAATTTAAGCATCCAATTTCTCGTCATCAGAAGAATAAAGCTATGTTTGAAGTACAGAAATTGACTACCTTGGCAATAAGAGTATTAGCATAACCTATAATGCAGACGGTCTATAAGAACGTTATAATTTTTAAATCACACAAATGCAAGGATATAACAGAAGTTTATACTGCAGCTACTTATATAATAAAAACAGCCCTCCTAGCTCCTACAAAATCTCCATCATATTAAATGTAAGACGGCAACAAACAGCAATACATCTATCTACCGTACTAAATCATCGAAAGCGAGATATTTACATAACATACTAGCGTCATCCTGTATAAGGTACAGTTGGGCCCGCATCTACAGACCAAGGAAGGCATAGAACAGACATTTTTAAAGGTATATGGAACGGATTGAAAAGTCACACATGCCTCCGATTAATCACCCAACCAGACCGGTGTTGTGTCTGGTCCTGAGAGTTGATTTTGGGCGGTTATATAATTGCATACGCTCTAAATCACGCGGAGAACTCTAATACAGCGATACAGAATTTTGAATTTTAGTTTTTATGTGGTGCCACAGGTGTCACTACACAATCATCTTCGCGACTAACGTTAAAAATAGTATTGTTGAAACGTTTCATTCCAATCAAGTGTGTTAATAGTATTGACTATTTACTTTTTGAATTTGAAGCCTTGCAATAACTTAACTGTAGCTGTGACAAAAATTTTTACTCAGCACACAATACTAGTGTTTGATTGCCTAGAACTAACCTAACCTAACCCAACCAGATGCAACTGATTATCAGTATTTGACATGGAACGACTGCCTTTCTGACCACCACAATCGAATAACTGGATAATGTTAAACTACTTGGCAATACTGGCGTCTTTTCTGGCTTTATACTACTCGCAAAGATTACCAAAGTCCTTTAAACAACAGCTTTTTTTTGTGAGTGGTCAATATACAATATTATTGATAATGGAATTTCTAACACTGCCAGCGCGTCGGTTCCTAAGTCTATGGCGGGAGGTAATAAGGCGACACGTGTCAAAAAGTACCCCTGCTAGTCTATGGGCATACCATTTTTGTGCAGGTGTACCGGCCATGATATATAGTGTATATATAAATTGTGGCATCGTGTAAGCGAATATTATTTATTGGTGGTGGAAATGATGAGGATTTGATCTAGATATGTCTGGTTTATTTTATTTTCTTGACTAGTGAATGTTTATTTTGAAAGTGGACATTGAGTACAGTAAACATATCGTTCGTTATACCGAGATAGATGATGGCTGAGAGTAGTTAGCTCAGGCTAGCTTATTGTTATTATCTATCAGTAGTTAGAAAACCTCTTTGAGTATCTTACATGTGGTACGACGGCTCTCGCACTAGGCCTTGATCTAGGCCATAGTACGGGGGGAGAGGGAATGTGATTCCCGGCTACCGTAGGCACGGGTTTGCGGACGATGAGCAATGGGTAACTCGCTGTCTGGCCGCCCGGTAAGGACCGAGCCCGAGTCAACAACCGTAGTGTTCCACGCAAACTTCAAAGAGATGTCAAGAAAACCAGTAGTGACCCAGCAGGGCCGATGCCCGCTAAGGCCTCTTGGAATTTCTAGAAAGGATACCCTAATCCTAGAAATAGTGTTGCCCAAATTCAGTCTTGGTCTTGCAGTCTTGGTCTTGTTCTTGCGTTTTTGCAAGACCAAGACCAAGAACAAGACCGCGTATTTTTAGCAAGACCAAGACCAAGACTGACCGTGCAAGACTTGAGCAAGAACAAGACATAGCCTGCAAGACTCTTGCGTCTTGCAGCTAGGACTTAGCGCTATTTCACTGAGTAGTTAGGTGTAACAGTTCGGTGTATAGGTAGGTACGCTTAGGAATTCTATGAGACGCAAAAAACTGTATCAAAGAATATGAAAAACTGGACCTATGCGCATTACGACTAATACCATAAACATAGCGAATAAAAAAATATCTATTAAAATCAAACTGAGTGCATGCATAGTGTTTTAACCATCGGCACTTTGATAATGCGGCATCAAAGGTTTTGTACTTACTTCTCAAAGAAATTTGCCGCTTTTCGGAAGTACATGGTTATGATACACGCGCCGGCGGCTTCTTTTGAAATCTTAAACAATCGTTGCCGCCACGCCGAAATCATAACATTTGTGACACTATTTGATTGCCGCCATAGGGCGTAGGTATACTCATGCAAAATAATTTCGTTTCAGCGTGCTTAGAATGAAAATGAATACATTATACTGATCACGCAAGTAGTATTATGATTAGGATAAAATGGTAAGGATAGGTAGTAGATGTCATATTAATTCATTCTAGTAAGTATATATTATAATATTGATTACTTATATGGTTTTAAACTAATTACTTAGGTACTATTATTGTACATTTAGTCATTATATTTCTTAAGTTTTTACAAGAAAAAATAGCAAAAAAGTGTTCAAATATCACCCGTTTAATAAATATTGTAGCCACTTTTAAATATACTTGAAACGTGTAAAAAAATTCTACAAAACTAATAAAATAATATAAAAAGCGTAGGTACTTACCTACTAATAAAATAAAAAGCCTGCGATAAGAGTTTTGTATTACTTACCAGCCCGAATATCTCTGAGAGAGATGATGAGAGTAAGTATTTACTAGCTGTGCCCGCGACTTCGTCCACGAGGAATAGTAACTTTGGAGGTATAGTGACGTTCAGGACTTATTTATTTATTTTAAAACTTCTGTCATCAAACATACAAACGAACTCTTCAGCTTTATCTATACATATAATAAAATCGTAGGAAAGTCAAAACTGTACATTGAATATTTTTTTAAAAGAATACTTGGGGCGTGATGTACAATCGATATCAAACCCAAAAATATAGTTTTTAGAATTTTTGTCTGTTTGTCTGTTTGTCTGTTTGTCTGTTTGTCTGTATGTATGTCCGGGATAAACTCAAAAAGTACTGCATGGATTTACTTCAAATTTTGCATGAATATTACTAAGAGGTCGGGTCAACATATAGGCTACATATTATCACGCTATCACCTACGGGGGAGGAGCTGTAAATCTTTATTTTTCTTACGCATTCTGGGACAAGGTGTGATCTAACGAAGCATATTTAAATGTTGTTTTTGAGTAAGCCATGCTATTATCTAGCTTTACACTATAAAAACTACGCCATTTAAGTAACTTGGGCAGAGAAACATAATTTAATGAATGTTAGTAGTATAAAGACAATATTAAAGCAGCGCCATCTATGAGATTTCATAAAAATCAAATCAAGTTACATGTTAATACATTTTGGAAATTAATAATTTGATCATGTTGGCGAGGTTGGTAGTTAGTTATTCTTAAAATTCATAGATGGTAATGTATATTTTCTTCATAAAAGTTGTATAGTATAATTCGTTTTGACAAATTCAAGTTCCAACAAAACCATCATCTTGAGCAGAGATGAGGAAGACAATTTAAAAAAAAAGTGGTGTATTACATGGTGACATTTTTCAGGCTCTGTGAAGTCGATCAGTTTGCGAGATCCCTTACGTATGAGGTGCCTTCATATTACCCGTACGACAAGCAAAGGGGTGTATTTTAACCGACGTCAACGAGGAGGAGCTGTGGAAGGTTTTCTGGGAATTTTCAAGGACACCGCATTGGGTAGGGATTATACCGTGCATCCGAATAATGGCGAATGCTATTTTCTGCGGTTGTTACTTCACACTGTCCGAGGCCCAACGTCTTTCACCTACCTGAGTACATTTGATGGCGTGGAGTATCCCACTTACCGCGCAGCCGGCGTAGCACGTCAGTGACGGTGACCAAAATTGGAATGACACCCTCGCGGAGGCGAGCGTCAGTGACAGTCCCAGCCACATACGTCATCTGTTTGCCGTCATCTTGGTGATTTGTGGAGTCACGAACCCGATAGCTTTGTGGGAGAAGTAGCGCCATCATCCGTCTGAAGATTTTCTACGAGCTTTGAGACCTGCTATTAGAGACAAAGTCGAAGTAACTGATGAACGCGTGCTGAACACCTGTCTCAGTTCATTTCAAGATGTGGTAATTTCTATCAGCGGTAATCCACTGATCGAATATGGATTACCAGCTCCACAATCATCACCGCAATAAGACCGTGGAAATCGGGAGTATAACGCTGAGACAAATTACGATTCAGGCAAAATGACCATACGAAATGACCATGTCGCTTTGTTCTCTTCAGAGCAAAAACAAATTTATGACACCGTCCTCGAAAGCGTTGGGCAAAACCAGGGTAAAATGTTTTTCTTGGATTCTCTTGGTGGAACAGAAAAAACATTTGTTACCACTGGCATACTTGCAGAGGTCAGGAGGCAGGGCAAAATTGCTATTGCGTCGTCGGGAATCGCTGCCACACTGCTTCCGGGTGGCAAGACAGCACATGCCATGTTTAAAATTCCCATCGATTTAGATAGTGCCGAAAGACCTGTTTGTGGTGTGTCACGTAACAGCGATAAGGGACACATGCTTAAGGATTGCTCTCTGATCGTATGGGATGAGTGTACGATGGCCAATAGGAAGGCAGTTGAGGCCGTGGACAAAACCCCGCGTGACATCCGCAGGGACGAACATTTGATGGGTGGTGTCACAGTTTTGTTCAGTGGCGATTTCCGGCAAACACTTCCCGTGGTGACGCGGGGATCGAGGGCTGACGAGGTGAATGCTTCGATGAAATGATCTTCGTTGTGGTCACGAGTTCGTACGCTGCGCTTGACCATTAATATGAGAGCTCAGCTCGGCGGCAATGCACGTGCTCGAGAATTCTCCAATGTCCTGCTAAGTCTTGGCGAAGGCACTCTAACAGAAGAGAGAGGTGGACAGGTGGTGCTTCAGTCTCTCGGTAGAGTGGTATCCAGCTTAGAAGAACTCATTCGCTGTGTGTACGGGGACATCAGTCCTATACCGCACTAACAGAATTATTAGGTGTGTGAGCAGGCCATTTTGACGCCCAAAAATGATCAGGCTGCAGCAATTAACGAATGCATTCTCTCGGAAATTGAGGGGAATGAAGTGGTCTACATCTCGATAAACACTGTTGTCGAGCAAGATGACGCCACACATTATCCCGTGCAATTTCTGAACTCCCCGTTAGCAAGTGGACTTCCAGCGCATACCATCAAGCTGAAGGTCGGTGTCCCGATTATGCTTCTTCAGAACCTATCTCCTCCGAAGTTGTGTAACGGGACCCGCCTTAAAGTTATCTCGCTCCACAGGCACACCATTGAGGCGGAAATTTTTACGGGTTGTGGTGTCGGCGAGGCAGTATTTATACCACACATTCCCCTCATACCTCATAACTCCCCGTTCCAGTTCAAGCGCGTACAGTTCCCCATGGGTGTTTGCTTCGCGATGACCATCAATAAGTCGCAGGGGCAGACACTGAGGGCAGCGGGTGTCGACCTCAGGACAAGTTGCTTCTCACACTTGCAACTGTACGTCGCTTGCTCCCGCGTCACCAGTCCTGACTCTCTTTCCATTTTGGCTCCTGACAGCATAACTACTAACGTAGTTTATAGGGAAGTGTTGTAAGGTATGATACCTTTGTACGTATTTTTACTCTTTTGTGTCTTGGAATGTCTTCTTGGAAGGTATTCCTGCATTATTTTCTCTATTTCCTTCAGTCACATCTTATGACTGAACTCAGCAGGATTCCCATATAACTCTCTTCACTTGCAAAAAAAACTTATATTTTAATGCTATTTTAAAAGTTGTTTACTTATAATCCTATAGCGACACTGGCATCTTAGGTATTTTTAGTGCTGAAGAGCCTTCACGTAGACGACGTCGCGGGCAGCAGCTAGTAATACATATTAGTATAGATGTACGCCAAAACATTCACTTATATGTAAAGAATAGTGATTGGCACTAATTCTATTTTATTCACGCGTCGCGTCTGTACAAGTAGGTAATATTTAGTGTGTGTTTGTACGCCGCACGCGGCATTGTTTGATTTGCGGCGGCATCCTTTTCATAGAGCCGGCACGTGGCGAGGCGGCGCGGTAGAAAGCAAGGAAACGTACTATAAATAACGGAATTATTTTAATTCCAGTCATTTCCAATTGAGCTGTGCTTCGAGTCTAACTTAATAATTGTTTTTACTAATTCTCGTTGTTTTCTAAAAACGTATCACGTGTACAATTTAATATGAGTGACTGTAGGACCTCTGTCCACTGTAATGTTCTCGTACAAACACTGGCTCGCTCGCAAACGCACGCGCAGCAACAACCACGTGTACTCTCGCTCACAGCTCTCTCGTAACTCCGTGGCTCACCTCGGCGTCGCTTGCCCGAGACAGCGTATATCTATATTTAAGTATAGATACTCCTAATACAAACACTACATCCCTTTCATGTTCAAAAATATTTATTTGAGATTAAAAAGAAACTATAAAAAAATTCAAAACAAAGGTACAGTAAAGAAATATCCTTCCACATTGATTTAAACTTTTGATTAACAGCTCATCCTTAATTCTCATCTCCGTTATTTTAAACAAATCTTTAAATGGATCTAGCTTAGTTTACTTGCTCTGCCCGTTTATAATCATAAGAAAGTCACTTATTGAAAAAAAATTTTTTTTTCGTCTTCGTTAGATTAAACCTACACTTTTTTTTTTGGTTACTACGTACTCTATATTGCGTAACGCATCATTTATCATGGCACTTAAATTAACCTCGGGGTTCTACCTACATCGTCTTTTGACATCAACGGCAGAGAAAACGAAGTCTTGCCTATAGAGAGTTCCAAAGGAGCACCAGTGTTCGTCGTTTGGTTAAGTGTCTGTAACTGTACAGCCAATCGCGAGTTGGACTTCGCTTAATGAACCCTACCACAAATGGTCCCTTGTCTCTACAGTCGCTATTAGCATTGGTTCTAACACGAACATCTCATGTTTGTCCTCCTCATTCACACGTGACAAACCCGTCGCGATGTAAGTGTTAGACAATGTTACTTGAATCACAGAACTCTAAATTATTTTAATGAGACTACCAGTTATTTTAATCAAAACCTTAAATATTTCAGTGTCGTTACCAATTACCAGAGAGTTATTTTTAGCTTTACCTTCTGACCAACTTCCAACTGACGGTAAATTAACTTTACGATCACGCAATGAGATACAGTTTCGCGATAAGAAATCACGTATGGCACTACTACAGGACGTCACCAGCTTAGGGTCCAGTCATATCATATGGTTTCACCCGTTTGAGGTAGCCCGCTAACTGGCATCAGTATGAAATTCTACGACTAGGTACTTGCGAGTCTCAATTAATTAAATCCCAAGCAAACGCGCCGGCGCCCGCGCAGTCACTGTCCCTCCATTGTGCCTCCAATTGACACGATCGAAAGGTTAAATCATAAAACCCGACTCATAAAAAATTAAATTATTTCTTATTCAATTTTTTTTGTGGCGCAGTTGCCAAAAAATAAACTTTACCACACGTCAAATCTTTAGAAACGCCCCATACTTGAGAAAACTTAGGTAAAAACCACCAGGAGTAAGCTACTAGACCTATAAACTGTTCAAACTGAGCTACGATAAAAAGTAGGGGCAGAGTCGAATGTACGTTATCTGCTTTCTGCTAATATGTCCTATTCCTTCTAACTTCACCACTTGACTTTATTTCATATCCTAGCAACACGAGTTGCTTTATCAAAACAACCTTTTTTTTTTCACTTTTCCAAATCTAACGAAAATCCGGCTGTAGACGATTTTTTAAAACTACATTAAGTCTCCCGAATCATTAAGCCAAATGCCTAGTCACGCCAACTATATTCACCTGCTGCCGGTGAGACCTATTGGCGTCAAATAAAAGGTCTAGCATCGAATAAGCAATAACTGAATCATTGTAACAGACGTGTTGGTTCCGTTTACCTAGTTACGGTAAGATTAGACTAATCAACACTAAGTTACAGATTACAATTTTATATTTATATTTTCCCATATTACTCTGTTCGAACAGAATGATTTTGACTCAGTGGTATCAATTTGTTTTCAAAATAGACGGCTAATCAATAATTTAATATTATTCCAGTTGACTATAAACTCTAGCCTGTTTTAGTAAGATTACCAACATAATACATCGCTCGGTCAACCTGACAATATTATTGCAAATTGCTCTGAACGTTGAATCTTCTATTTACTCTTTTACAGATCATAGTTTAAGTCAGTAATATCAGTTATTTACTACGGACCACAACATTAAATTTTATTTGATATCAGTAACAATCACAGCTTGTAACTAAAACTGAGGGTACATTTAATTTACTCCTCCAACTTTTTTAGTTACTATTCTAAATTCTAAAAAATCATTTTAGTAAAACAATTTTTAGTTTGTTTTCCGACTTATCAAAATCTAAAAATCATGACAATTTGAAATAGATTGTTTACTTAGTTTCATATCAACTTTTAATTTCATTTAAAACGAAGAACTTTGAACTACCAGCACACTAATTTGATTCCCTTTATAATTTTACCAAATAAGACACCCAAAGAAACCGTAGCCCAAAGACTAGTTTCTTCTGAACGCAAGAATAGTATAGAAAACCAGCTGATTCGGCAAATATTGTTTTGCCGTATAAATGTTTCTAATGAATATTATGGTAGTCCAATAAAATATAAATATTATGATTTCCTACCTAACCAACTACTCCTGCCTAACTAACAACTACCCTAAGCTACCTAAATAACAACTACCCTACGCTACCTAACTAACACTGAATTACTCGGTCAAATAATATTTACACGCAACAATTCATCTACCCGCTCACGCATTATTTTTATTGTTCCGCGCTAGACCGCTATGGTCATCTTTTACAAAGATGAGTTAATTAAACGGATATGTTCACTTTTTGTAACACGCGTTTGTAGCATACCGGTAATAAAATAGTTCAATTATCGATTTAACGCAGAAATAATCGCAGATTAATATTCCGGGGATACGTCAATGTCAATAATGTCAAAATTATCTACGGAGAAATATGCACTGTTAT
Organism: Mythimna ferrago; assembly: GCA_910589285.2. Taxonomy (NCBI): domain Eukaryota; kingdom Metazoa; phylum Arthropoda; class Insecta; order Lepidoptera; family Noctuidae; genus Mythimna; species Mythimna ferrago. Next base: position 14,459,404 of record OU342692.1, on the reverse strand, counting down.
AAAAGAAATCATAACAGTATCTATTAGATCTGCCAACGCGCGACGGTAGTTGAAATTACAATTGCTTACGTCGTGAAAATTGGCAATTTTTAAAATGTATCGCGATCATACTAACCGAACTGAGTCCTTACAACAATACCTCACGGTCTAACTTATTGTCCAAATGGAGTTTTTCGGGCGTTAGCAAATTGATGATAAATCGGCTTCAGGAGGTCTATTGTGGCAACCTGAAAAGTCATTTCTAAACTGTACCCTGCTGTCAATGACAAGTGTATAGTATACAGGAGAACATGAACATTTAATTCTCGCGAGCAAAATATTTCCAATTGAATGGAGGTCTTTAAAGCGCAAAGTTCCAATTTAATGGATATTTAAAGATCACAATAATTTCCAATTTAATGGAGGTCTTTAAACCACAAAAGTTCCAATTTAATGGATGGTTTTAGATCGCAAGTATTTCCAATTTAATGGAGATCTTAAACCCACGAATGATCCAATTTAATGGATGTTTTAAGATCGCAAGTATTTCCAATTTAATGGAGATCTTAAAACCACAAAAGATCCAATTTAATGGATGTTTTAAGATCGCAAATGTTTCCAATTTAATGGAGATCTTAAAACCACAAAAGATCCAATTTAATGGATATTTAAAGATCACAATAATTTCCAATTTAATGGAGGTCTTTAAACCACAAAAGTTCCAATTTAATGGATGGTTTTAGATCGCAAGTATTTCCAATTTAATGGAGATCTTAAACCCACGAATGATCCAATTTAATGGATGTTTTAAGATCGCAAGTATTTCCAATTTAATGGAGATCTTAAAACCACAAAAGATCCAATTTAATGGATGTTTTAAGATCGCAAATGTTTCCAATTTAATGGAGATCTTAAAACCACAAAAGATCCAATTTAATGGATATTTAAAGATCACAATAATTTCCAATTTAATGGAGATCTTTAAACCACAAAAGTTCCAATTTAATGGATGGTTTTAGATCGCAAGTATTTCCAATTTAATGGAGATCTTAAACCCACGAAAGATCCAATTTAATGGATGTTTTAAGATCGCAAGTATTTCCAATTTAATGGAGATCTTAAAACCACAAAAGATCCAATTTAATGGATGTTTTAAGATCGCAAACGTTTCCAATTTAATGGAGATCTTAAAACCACAAAGTTCTTTTTTTTTTTTTTTTTTTTTTACTATCACACAACGCCATCCAGTCCCAAGCCAAGCAGAGCCCGCGTCATGGGCACCAGACGATCGACAAACACACCCATCCACCTCCAAACACATACTTCGCGCCCATCACACAAACATTCGCCCCGGGCGGGGATCGAACCCACGACCAACAGGCCCGTCAATTACAAGTACGACTATATACAAATATCAGAATTCAAATTGTATCAGTTAATTATTCAAGCAGTGAAGAATATGTTTCCTTGTTCTAAGTGCTCCACAACGCAACCACTATTGCAACTTTGTACCCCATATTTATTTTGCCATCACGTTGTTTTATATTTCCAAGGCCACTAGAAACGGACCATACGTACAGTGTACATCCGCTACAATGTAGCTACATATCTCAAACAACATAACCGTTACTCATTTGCAGAGTCAAATGTCTTCACGAAGGTATACAAAACAAAACGTTGTGGATTATAGAAAAATAACCGTAGGTATGTTCTCGTACCTACAAAGTTGAAAGGCGTATATTAAGTAGGTTGATATCTAAGAGGCCGCTCTTCCACTCGCCCATCGCAAACATCGAGCATGGTTTAAAAGCCTGTTGCTTCATCAAACGCAATCCAGCGTGATGTTTGACGAAAAGGCAACGTGAAAAAGAGTGATAATACCTGAATACTCTGTAATAGTAATTCCGTGATTTACTCGAAAATTCTACAAAACTTGTTCCAGCAAACACGTGTTTTTTTTTTTTTCTTAAAAGTTTTGAAAAACATTGTCATTATTTAGAACCTTGATAAAAGCTGCTAGGCTTTTATGTTGTACTTTTTGACTTTTTCACTTGTGAGCAAATTATGAAGTGTCAAAGCTCATGCAAAAGAGCAGACCCTCAGAGGTCTTAACTGGACCTGTCCTACACAAATTTACAAACCGATCCTCATAGAAGCCCAGATAATATCTACAAGACACTGCGTTTCCAAAATATATAATGAAAAACGTGCAACGACGTCACAATCGCTTAAGAGCGGCTGTACGAAAAACAGTGAAAATGCATGTCGGGATGCATCCCCTTAACAAAACGTTACGAGTATTGTTGCTACCAGTCATAAAATGTAGGTACTTTCCTTCTTTTGATTTATATATAAAATAACATACCTTTTTACTCGTCGCCAAATGTAGGACCTCTGTCCACTGTAATGTTCTCGTACAAACACTGGCTCGCTCGCAAACGCACGCGCAGCAACAACCACGTGTACTCTCGCTCACAGCTCTCTCGTAACTCCGTGGCTCACCTCGGCGTCGCTTGCCCGAGACAGCGTATATCTATATTTAAGTATAGATACTCCTAATACAAACACTACAGTGACGAAGATTCAAATTATTCTAGTCCGAGTAACGAGAGTTTGAGTCACAGATCTAAAAGACCCAAAAGCAAATTTGAGGAGTTTTTCGAAATAATTCATGCATCCCAAACTGCCTTCTGTAAATTGTGCCAACATAAAAAGATTGAAATAAAAATGAAAAACAGAAACACTTCAGGCTTAAGGAAACATCTAATATCTTTCCACAAAAAGGAATCAGAAATATTTCTTCCTGTTAAACCAAAATTAAGTGGAGATATCACAAGCTTTTTAGTAACCGCTGGAAGAAGTGGACAGGTAAGAATATTTTTTTAACAGTTAAAAGAATTTTAACTCCGCGTAGCTATTCATGCGATACTTTCAAAAACGCCATTAACTTACGTAAGTATTTTTGAGTTAGTGGTGTTTTCATCTAGGGGTGCGACATATTAAGTATGTAATTATCGTCTTAAATATTTTTTATAAACACCCATATTTTCATTTAATCGGCCAGTAACAACTAAGTACTTTATTTTGGTAAATTACAGTACAGTGCAACCTTAATATAACAAATATCAATTTAACGATTTTCTCGATTTAACAACAACAAACCTCCTCCTCTTATACGCTCAAACCTAGTATGTTTTAAATAATAACACAAGATTTATTGTTTTGTTTCAGTCGGAAAACAGCAGTGACAACATCACGACAGCTACAGTTGATTGGGTGGTGAAAAAATATCTTCCCTTCTCATTTTTCGATGACGAAGCTACACAAGTATATTTTCGACGTATTTGCCCTAATATGGTGTTTCCTAAAAGGTCTACACTTAGAAGGAAAGTCAAAGAGCGATTTGAAGAGCTCCAATTGAATCTCAAGGAACGACTTCAACAATTATCATCTAAAATGTCTTTTACCATTGATGGGTGGACGTCAATTGCTGGTAGGAGTTACTACGGGGTTACTATTCATTATATAGACAACGAATGGAAGTATCAATCTGTAGTTCTTGATTTTATACCATCACGCGGTCGACATACTGGGGAAGATATTGCAACGATTTTCCATGAATGTTTATTGGAATATGGCATAATTGATAAAATACAAGGTATCACGGTCGACAACGCAACTGCAAATACCAAATTTATGTATGAACTGGGCAAACAGCTGCCGCCACACTTTGATTCAGACAATCAACATTTCCGGTGCTTTGCTCACATTTTAAACCTTGGTGTACAAGATTTATTAAAGACCTTAGCATTACACTGTGAGTCTGACACTAACGCGCAAGATCAGCAGTACGAAGACTATGCAGACGAAACTGAGGATGAGGAAGATGAAGAATCTGCACCAAATATTGCTGACTCGCGTACATCTGTAACAAAGTTACGCAGTATTTCCAGTAAAATAAAAAGAAGTGAGATAGTGAAGAAGAAGTTTCAGTCTGCTTGTGAAGCAGCTGGCGTGCCATCAAATCTAAATGCCATTCTTGACTGTCCAACGAGATGGAATTCCACACATGATATGATTGGATTTGGTTTAAAAGTGAGAGCGGGCATTGACATATTGTGCAGTTCTGTCACCGAATTAAATGATTTTCAAATCACAGCTAATGAATGGCAGGTACTCGAAAAATTACATAAATTTCTAATAAACTTTAAACTTTTAAGTACAAAACTTGGTGGAGACAAATATGTTACATTACCGCTAGTCATTGTATCATTCAATCTCTTGCTAGATAAAATTGAATCCATGGTAAAACAGTTAGATGAGAAACCTAATCGATCTGAAGTGGATGAAAGGCTCATTCTAGCTTTCCAAGCAGCTCGAGACAAAATGCTTAAACATTACAAGAAGAGCAACTGGATTTATTGTACTTCTTTAATTTTAGACCCAAGGCATAAGGCTCAGACTTTTGACCTGACAATGTGGGGGAAGCAACTTAAAACAGAAAGTCTGCGCAAGTTCAATGAACTTTATGAAGAATATAAAAGTCTACACTCACTGAACAAATCTCTGGAATTACCAGAAAAAGAAAATAAAGTATGTGATGAAAATGAAGACGTAATAGACTTTGATAAACTCTATGAATGTCCCTCGACGTCATCTGGATCTTGTCTTCAAGGCTTAGTGATAGATGAGTTGGAGGAGTACCTGAGAAAACCAAGAACGGCCAGCTCGGAAGACATTTTAGATTGGTGGAGGACGCATGAGACAGAGTATCCGATTTTATCGAAAATGGCCCGTGATTTTCTCTCAATACCTGCAACTTCAGTACCTGCTGAGAGGTTATTTTCTAAAGCATCATTAGTAATTAGAAAACATAGAAATAGGTTAAGTGATGAGTCAGCCAGATGGTTACTTTGTATTAATTCTTGGTCAAAAAAATTGATATAAAGTATCATAACCTAATGATAAAGCTGTTGATTTGTGTTGTATTTTATTTTTTATTCAAATAAATGATAAATCGTAAAACTCTTTTATTAAATTTCTTATAAGTTGAGGGTTCAATCTCTTTCTAGACAGATAAGTATTGTTCTTTAAAATACAGTCAAGTTATTGTAATTAATTTGTTTTTTTACATGTTTTAGCAAATGTAAGCTTATAAATCATAAATGTTTATTAAGAAACAGTTACTTCCATGGAAAACGACATATAGGTCAGTTGATTTTTCGAATTTCTTATCAAATCTTCAGTTATTTATTAATCTGCTTGATCTTTACTATGGCTATGTTAATTCAAGCTCACAATGTTCCAATTCTAATACGTTTTTCTAAGATTTAAAGTAAACTTTAATAAATAGTAATAGACTAATAGGTAATTGCAAGACTTGCAAGACTCTTGCTGCAAGACCAAGACCAAGACCAAGACTGGGAGCGCAAGACCAAGACCAAGACCAAGACCAGGTGTATTGGCGCAAGACCAAGACCAAGACTGGCTAAGTCTCGTCTTGTTCTTGCATTTGGGCAACACTACCTAGAAAGCAAAGGACAACTAAATACACAGGTGTGTTTTAGTCTGTAAAAGTCCAATAAGATCTCACGCTTCACTCTAGAGCGAGTGAAGTCATGAAGAGTTGAAGTTAAAGTCATTGAATGAAAAAAAGTGTAATATAGCATCACGTCATACATTAGGGTCTTCACAAACTGATTTTATCCACATACTAAAAAATACCAAGAGCATGATTTGACGCGAACGTCCTAAAAGTTCTGATAACATTTTAAACATCGGTAAAAAATGCACTGACCGCTTTTTAATTGGACATCCCAATTCATTACCGTCGGATTTCGGTCATATAATTGCCTCGGAAGCGATAATGTAGAGAGTTATCTCGATCTGTAGTAGCCTGGTCACTGACCATTTTTGGATACTTGTTTACAAATATGTTTAATCAACTCGAAGGATCAGAACTAGTATAATAATAATAATAACTATTATCAGGCAACTAAGGCCCATAGACAAAATATACAGATAATCTTATTAAAAAAAAAAAAAACATAAAAAGTCATAAACTATTGCACAAGAAATAGATACAATCTTCACAAACCTCATTTAACATAATATTAATAATAACAATTAATTTAAAGACAACTTTTGGTACTTACACGTTAAATGTTAGTATTACTTATTTATATGATAATTCGGACGTTTCTTCTTCCCATAAAACAAATTACATTTATAAAATTCAATTACATTATTATACACCGTTAAATTTTAATCGTTTTAATACCGTGGAGGGTCGATCCGGTACATGAAACACTATCGATTTGTAAAGATAAAATTAAAAAATAAAATACCTTTTTTTCAAAACTCGCATTAATTTACGCATGTACGAAATTAATTTCTTTAAGAAAACGTCAGCTGAGTGAGTTCAATGACCTGTAGGTAGTAATCGGCATTGCGTACAAACTACCTACAGGTCATCGAAAAAAAAAATCCGCCTTACCATACAAAATTATTAACTTGATTGGACAGTTTGTATGGAGAGGCCGAATTTTTTTTCGTTTCCTGAAAAAAATTTTTGTGGAAGGTTGTTCAGTTTCGTCTACTGAGCAAGCCCTTAAAGTTTGTGGAGGGCTATCCCTTACACCTTGTATAAGAATGTGGCTTGGTTTCCTGGAACTCCCACTACGATTTCCAAAAAAAAAAACCGTATTTAGTTACTCAAATTAAGAGATTTTGAGTTCCAGGAATACCAAATGCGGTGCTAATGGCTAATGGCGACAGCCTCGCTCCTTTACATGTGACCAACAAGAATTGTGGACGTGAAATATTTCCTTTAACATTTCTTTATAAACGTAAAATATACTATTTCTATAATATCACACAAGAATAAAGCAGTTTTCTACCAGTGAAACAATTGTAGCAATTGGACCATTGCAATTGCTTCCTTGAAACAAAAAAAAAATATGAAAAAAAAACAAACTACCTCTTTAATAAATTAGTGTAGATGTAACAGAATTGGCTATATCGGAACCGAATTTGGAACCGAAATTTTAAATTTCAAAATTTGGTTTATCGAACCGGAATCGGGGGCGGAAACGGAAGCCTCAAACTCGAAGTTTAAAGAAAGAGCGAATTCACAACTTACCAAATACGCCACAAAATAATAAGTGTAGAGTAATCGACAGAAGGCACGGGAGGAGAGAAGTTCTCCGCACGAGAAGTATAAACCTCCAATATAAGTTCCGATAAAAAAATTTCAGAACCGAAATCGGAGAGGTGTAAAATTAATCGGAAGTTCCGAATTTTCGGAATCGGAATTGAACCTCCGTATGTAGATTGTATGTTTTTTTTTAATCTACCTTAGGCGTGAGCTTCCGAACGGCGAGCAATGGGTAGCTCGCCGTCCGACCGTCTGATAACCGTCCGGACCGAGCCCAAGTTGTCAACGGCGCGTACTGTTCCACGCACGCCTCAAGGAGATGTCAGCAAACCGTAGGGGCCAGGTTGAAGCTCACTGGGGCTGAGGGTCTGCTTCTGAAAAGAAGACTCTACCTTGGTATAAAAGGCAACAACCTCTCCAAAATTTCTTCCGTATTCTCAAATGATATGCACCAACCAATACTAAAACTGTTCACTTTTAAAATAACATAAATGAATGGAGTATACACTGGTGGTTCATATACTTTCCCTGAATAACACTCAAGACTAGAAATAGTAAGGTATTGAGAAACTGCGAACACATGCCGATAATTGCCGAAGTGAACTACCTACACGGAGCAACAACTTTTATACCGCTCCGGAACGCCCACCAGGAAATTTTAAACTCTACTCCAACGTGCTAGAGTTGAAAATTGCATGTGAACTGTACCTTCAAATAGTTATAAGCTGAGTATAATAGCTAGTATTGCTGTATATACAGAAATATGGGTCGGGTCCCACTGATGGCGACAGTAATTATGGTAAACTTGCTTTTAAATTCGAATTTGTGTTTTGTTTGAGTACTGTTTCGTGGATGTGCTTTTCTTTGTTTTTATAGTTTAAATATGGGTCATCGCGTTTGTAGCATTTCAGAATCGCATTGTAGTGAGTAACGTAGCAATCCTTGTATGAGTTAATCAAAATAATTGTTTAGTGGGTTTACTAACTTATACAACATTATTTTGAGTTTATACGAAACCTGAATATAATTTGTTCAGAATCAGTAACTGAATGGATTCTGGAGTTTAAAAAAATAAATTAAAAAGGTCACAAGTTGGACGTCATCGACACTAAGTTACAACACGGGTATTAGGTGCAAGTGAGAATCAACCCCTTAGTCGACTGAATGGCTCGGTGACTTTGTATTTTTGCTGACATAATAAGCTAAAAACTTTGTGGTATTTCAAGATATTGTTATGAAATTTGTTCATAAATTCTTAAAATAAAAATACTAGACACGTGTTTCTGGCTTCGCATATACCAAAACTAAGGTTGTAGCGATTTGAAATTGAAATCGTCGTTCTTTAAATCTTGTATGAAATGGCTAAAAAGCGGTAAAATAGATTTTTATTAAGGTCCGCTTTAGGTCGGTACAGGACGGCGTGTCAGACTTTAACTGACTAAAACAACATCTGTGTTCCTTTTTGTGTTCCCTTTCGAAAGTCAACCCATGGCCCCAAAAAACAAATTTATGTGAAAATTCATTAAACTTAAATCCTCACTATAATTTGTACCTAGAACCTTACAGTAACGTTTGCAACGTCAGAAATAAGTAACCTTATACCTACTTACTACGTTCCTATGACAACCAATTTTGGATCCATGTTTTTTGCGTCCCTATTTCCCAATAAAACTTAAACTTTTGACCTTTTGAACTTTTTTTTTTGAGTATTAAAAGACGCATACAGAAGACACACACACACACGTGTACAGAAGCTTGAATTCTCATGTGATTTAGTATTAAAAATTAATAAACTCGTGTTTATTCCGTTGTCATAGTAGACTGCTTGATTTTATGTTATTAAAAATAATGTAAAAAAAAAAAATTACACGTCACCAGGCTGCTGAGGGTGGCCACTTTATCGTTACTTTTTTTTCGCTTTTCTTATACTAACAATCCCATATCCCTCTCGTATGTTCAAGAACGCTTTAAGTATATTATTCCAAGAGGAAAATTTTGCTGCTCATCGTCCTCTCTTTTCTTAGGTGGCTCTTCTACTCCTCAAGTCATTACGGTGGATTCTCTACTGTGGGTACACAGTCTTTCAAATAAAGTCACTTAGAGTTCCCATATACAAAAACTTTTCCCCCAACATATAATATGGTGGCGGTGAAGGTACTGGGTTATTTATTTATTTATTTATATCAATCAACATTGGATCATAGAATTACATTAAAAACAATAGTTATAAGTATGATTAAATACACTTGAAAAAAATACATTCGAAATACATTTGAACTAAAAGTCAAGCATAAGTACATAGGTTATATGGTCGAATAAGATACCAATCATAGTTTGATTATCTCAAAGCGGGTACATTTTTGCAGAGACTCCTTGGCCATAGGTTCGATCACATAACTAAATTGAAATGCACGCAATCACTTATTATCAAAGGTAGGTCTTAGCTACACTTCTTTCTTGGCTCCACATAGCGGTAATGCGACCGGCTGATATCATGGCCTGACATATGTGGCAGCGCATCGCAGTAAGCAGGCGGTAGACGTGTTTTATGGTGTTGGAGCACTAGAAACTAGGTACTTGACCATCATTCGACGGGTAGTAAGTGGGGTAGCAGTAGTGTATAAGTATGTAGGTGCGACGTGCTATCTTGGAGCAGCCATCGCTAGACGCCTGGTCTGCAGCCATGGGGGCACGGAGCACGTGGTGTAGGAGATGATTCCTCGACGTGGAACACTCAAATAAGAAAAACTAACACCTAATTATTATTTTATTTATATTTTTTTATCTCGCTTGCATTAGAACCACACCCTAAAGCAAGCGCTTAAGTAGTGTTTCTTAGAATTAGCTTTTGTAAAGTTGAACACCAAAAAGTTGTTTTCAAAAGTTTTTACAGTCTTTTCATCTTTTACATTTTTATGATTTTAGTTTTAAAGCAGTCTCTATCAAGAAAGCACGTTCTATAAACCCATTTGAATCTTTTGATCGCTGATTACGATTTCATGAAAGCTCTAAGTATTTTCAGAATAAAATTGGGGTAACTTGACATTGCCAATGATGAAATTAGACTCATAATTTGACATTTCTCTTATAAATGTAACGGGAAAATAGCTAGAGACAGTTGAAAACTGAAAGGTACCGTAGGACCAATTTGTTCGACGCATTAGAAGGGCAAGCCGGCCTCACAAAGTCATTTCCTTCAAAGAATATTGTAACCTATAGAAAAAATTATACTTTCCGCTGTGTCTGGAAAAACCTTTTTTACAAAAAGCTCCGTAGACCGTTCACTATGAAACCGATAGATAAGGACCGTACAGAGTTCGGGATTAACACCCTTAAGATGTAGTGGCGATCCCTACCACCCATCACTTACACTGAAACATGTTTAGGATTGAATAAAGCCTTTGAAAAATATACCTATTGAAGTAACGAACCATTGATCCGATATTTGAATAGCGTTGGACTGTTGTAAACCCAAAAAATATGTTCATATTTATTCAGGCATACTGCTTTCGAAATCTTACACTATAAGCTTTCGGTATAAAGCTAACCCGAGAGGTTATTTAGAATATACATTTCCTGAAGAAGTCCAATTTCAATGCGCTTAATTTGGTGCTTAAAGTTCGCGTTACGTTGCCTCAGAGCGGGTGTAAATTTACATGGGACACTTTCATTACGGTTGTAAGTCTCCGATGTAATTTACCAGTTGGACGATTCGATCGACCGTTTACGCCTTCAAAAGTAAAAGCAGACATATTTCTTCACTGCGTTTATAATCCCTTGCTGGCAACACTAGTCCGCTAACGAAGTTAGTTCTAAGGTAAAGTTTTAATTGCTCTCTGGCAAATCTCAGTTTATCTTTTCGCGGTCTCTAGGAAACAGCTTTGTTGACTATAAATTCAATTTGAGCGAGGCGGAAAAGATTACCGCTTTATTTATGGAAAGGGACAGGATTGAAGAACAATTCTTGAAATAGTTTACAGTGAGGTTACTGTCGTGAGGCACGCTAGGTGCTTATGTAAAGTACGAGAGGCAGTAGGCACACACATCAAATGACGTCTACCAATCTAGGATACTCAGACTCTAGAGCATATACCTCGTAAATGTGAATTACGTAACTTTTCAGGAGGCACAAGAAACCAAATTATACCCTTAATATCATGTAATTTTAATGTGCTTCTATGTGTTTTATTCAAATATTTAAAACTATTGGTGTATTTCAACCGCTTGTTTCTTTTGTTTTTAATTTTTTTTTTTGCTTGTTTTGCCACGGTGTCGCGAGGTGATCACACCAGACTGACTCGAGCAAGATATGCATGCAACATCGTAGATGGCGCTACAAGTATCGAATCAAAATTTTGCGTCATACAGATTGTGTGTTACGAGCTTTTCTTTTCAGAATATAATAAAATAAAATTACCTAAAATTGCATATCCGAGGTTTTCACTCTAAGCCAACGCTGTGTCTTTCAGCTGCCCATTGCGACTCGGTAACTCTTTAAAAAATCTCCGGGGTACTGGCCTGACTACCGAGCCCATACGGTTTTGCTGACCCCTTATTAGGGCACGCGTGGAACACTACATGCCGTCGATGACTCGAACTTGGTCCCTACCGAACGCCCGGACAGCAAGCTACCCATTGCTCACCGTCCGCAAACCCGCACCAACGGTGGTTAAGATTCGCCCTGTGACTCCTAACGCTTGAGGCATCTCCTATGAGACACCTTAGTTGTCAAGTGGAAACTGTCACAAGTGGCTTACTTTCAATCTCATGAAAGGTAAGATGGAAAATTTCGTTTAATAATTTAAGGCCAGGACAGCCCTTAAACGTCGTCTGGAAATTTTATCACCTGAGAGTCACGTAGGCGACCCGCGCCGCGTCTTGAGCGAGGCTAATGAATTCTTACCTTGTTTACAATAAACCAAAAAGCTTTTATGATGCTCATTCATTAAAGGAATCTGTGGATTATGCGTGAAGCCGTGCTAAGAACGTGACTTTTAAGATTTTCAACAAATTGATTCTGGTGTGCTTCGATAATACCTTACAAGCCAAGGGTTACAACAGGTTTATGCGTGCGGTAAAGTTATGCCGATGTTTACACGCGTACCGATAAGTGTATTGTTGTTAACGTATGCAAATTTATATTAAGTGCCTCTAAATTTTTTTTAAGCGGAATTTTTAAGTTCACGGTCGGAACTAATAATTTTTTAGGATTCAGTACCTAAGTCTGCAAAAATGGAACCCATATAGGATCACTTCATTCTCCGTCAGTCTTGACATTTTCTTTCAAGAACGGGTTCAGGTATGAAGTTGAAATTAATATCAAATACGCAGGTCTACTATCCCAAGCAGCAGTAAAAAAAACTAATTTCTAAGTCAAAAGCAATCTAGGGCCATTTATGCTCCGTGTAGGCGTATATTTTGAGACTCAGTAGGAAATCTAAACTTATAAGTTACTTCCCGTTGACTCTAGGTCACTATAATAATAATAATAGCTATAATAATTACATACTAAAACATTAACAACACACAATACGTATACATTTTTTTATTTCGGACTAAAAAATAATGTCCATAGAATTATGTATAAACAAGCTAATGAGTGTCTCGTACCATAACAAAACAAACATGTCATGTCAGTCATATAGTACAACTATCACAGTCTACAAAAAAAGGAACCATTGTTTTTTCATTGTAATATATTTCTTAATAAAATAAGATACATTCATCCAGCAGAAGTATAGTATTGGGCTGGGTGGTCGCCGGGTGGTCGCCGGGTGAACGACGGGTGGTCGCCGGAGGGCTACCGTCGGCCACTGTCAAGAGAGACCTTATCTAAACTCCCGGCGAGTAACCGCGAGCTATGCATGAATAGAGGCGGTATGACGACGTCATAAACACCGTTAAAATTTCAGCTATGATTAATCAATCAATCATTTATTTTGTAAGACATATGGGTAAATAGGTAGTGTATACAAAAATAAGTGCACTGTGTAAATATATTAACAATGGGGACACGGTGGACGCCTGACCTGCTTGGGTGGTGGCGATCTTTCGTGTTCAGCCATGGTGGTGGTGGTGGTGGTGGTGGTGGTGGTGGTGGTGGTGGTGGTATGGCTGCGAAGTAATAAAGTGGAGGAGGTGGCGGAAAGCTTGAGGAAGTTGACATCCTGTCGCCTCAATCATGGCCACAAAAGACACCCTGGGCGTCAAAAGTCACAGAGAGATTCCCAGTCACCATAAGCACCGTCTGCTAAGGACCAAGTTGGAATGGACAGCACGTTGTTTTCCACTCCCAATTTAAGGAGATGTTAGCAAAATGAATGGGGCCCACTAGAGCCGATACGTTCTAGAAGTGTGGGATTATTATAAAGAGGTGCAGTAGCCCTGGAACGCGATGAATAACTGAATGACCACAGATGAGTTTTAGTCAGTAATAGTCTGACACTAATTAGAAAAGTAGTGACCACCACTCCACCACCCAGAGTAGAAGGAGCTATTGGATGATTCTCCACAATTTTGCCCATATTCCAATGTTTTAGGGTCTATTACGGTCCTTCTCTTCTCCTACAGCGACAGCCTGAATCCCAGCTGTGAGAACATTTATGAGAATTGTATAGCACAATTATTATTAACTATTAGTCATTAACACAGGAGAAACCCTGGTTTCTGCAATTTATTGCTTCCGTAGATAGGCGCGATCTTGCGGACGGTGAGCATTGAGTAGCTCATTTTCCGATAAGGACGCCTGTCTCAAAAACTGTCAACCTGATGAACCGGGCCCGCCAACAAAAACCTTTCTAAACAAAACTGATTTATTAATTGATAGACACAAAATCGAAGAAGCTTTTTTATTTAAATCGGTTAAATAAATGTCAAAAAAGCAGATATTAAATTCTTCCGTAACACCCAAAAGCTCTTTGTTTTACACGAATAAATAAATCCGGAATACATTAAAATTGTGCCGTGCATCGTACATTATTCATGGCTCAGGGTTATACTGCTGAGTCGAAGCGGCTAAGTAAGAGCTTGCTGAATAAAATGTTAAGTACAATTACCTGGTCAAGTATCCATACAGTTTATGCCGAGTGACGTCTCAGTAGACTGAATGATTTAATTCATTTTGTATAAATTGAATCAGACGATGGAATTCTGTAGATTGATTCGTAACTGGGTCTCTTTAGGTTATAGAATTTCATTTATTTGGTATTTACAAGTTTTATTTAAATAATGTGTTTTAACATTTTAAGATCTCCGTGCCTTGGTCGAGGCCATGGTCCGGAGCGAGGAGGAGTGGCAGGTGGTCGCCGGCGTTCTCGCCGCCGCCGGGATTCCGATCCCGATTTCCAGCCAACGTAGGCGCGGGCTTGCGGACAGTGAGCAATGGGTAGCTCGCTGTCCGGCCGTCCGGTAACTGTCCGGACCACGCCCAAGTCGTCGACGGCGCGCGCTGTTCCCGCGCGCCTCAAGGAGTTGTCAGCAACAGCAGGGGCCCAGCCGGGTCGAAGCCTACTGGGGCCAGGGTTATCCGAAAGGGCGCTCGAGCCCCGGTATGAAGGCTTGAAGGAACGGAATGGGTTTTTTAGTCAGTAAGAGTCTGACACTATCTCCCGCTCCGCCCAAGAGCGGGGGTTGTCATGGGATGATTTTTCCCAGCGGAAAAAAAAACATTTTAAGATCTAGTTAGATTTAATTTATCTGTTTAATTTTTATTTTAATGTCTTTTTTTAAATAAGGTTTCTCAAATGCCCATTCTTCATCATGGGCTTTAAATAATAATAATAAAATCTTTTATTTCAGACATAACAGTCCATTCAATTTGTTAGTAAGAATTTAATTTATAACTAATGTTAGTAAAAATCGGGGTTGTTAATAATTATAGGTATGTCCAGTTGTGGGTTATGCTTGCCTATATACCTACATAAACTGTCCTATTTGTACTGTATTTATAAATTGCGTGTACAACAAAGAATAAGAAGATTAGTATCATTAAAGTGCACTCTGTCAGCTTTAAAACTAATTTAGACACGTTTTTATTATATTTTGTGACGCTTTCAGTGAGGCTTTATGATAAAACTTCTCAAAGTATTAGCGACTAATTTTTCCAAAATACATTTCGTCTAGTTCAGAAAAGAGATGAATACTCTTATATATCTAAGATGCCTTATTAATCAGGCTACAGAAGTGTATTTACTTTAATACGGAGTCATTTTGACCTCGTATCACAGTGAAAAAATAAAGTTTTATATGTTTTCTTTATAGCGTTTCTGCCTTAGTAGACCGCTTTGAAGACCCCACCACTTAGGCAAGCTTGATGAAGCTTCCTTTTTCTATTTTAAGCTCCTTACGACAAACGAATGGCCTATTGTGTGTAACATATATTGCCAAGTTATAGAAAATTAGAAAAGAAAAAAATGTTTTCTTTTAAATTTTCCAAAAAAAGACGGTACGGGGTCTTATAAGCCCCTTACCGCCATAATGACAGTTTTCAAACGAGGTCTTAAAAGCCCCGTATTACAGAAAAGGAAATAATACAAAAATTAGTGCGTTGTCAACGTGTTAACAGAGAAGCCGTGAATGCCGTCCTTAAATTACTTTTAACCATAAGCTTTCTTTAATATCTTAATTGCAATCTCTATTTCCGACTCGCTTAAAATCGTCCTGCGGAGGTTTTAGCAAAGATCAAATTTAATTACCGTTTGACCTTCAACCAGCTTTTACTTCAATTTATCCACATTCAATGGAAAATATTGGTTTTTTTACTTCGTTTTACGCTTGTTTTAAGTTCACTGTAATTGCTCGATTCTTTTCAAGTGCTTCATCTAACTGGAGTGCCTGTTTACACAAGAAACTATAATACTTACGTAACAACTGTTGTTTGAAACCATAACGAAACAATTCAATTTAAACTATAAACTCAATTACTTTCAGAAATTAATTGCATTGTTTTCGAAAATAAATCTCATGCACGAAACAGTTAATCTCAAAAAAACTCATCGATTCTCCCAATAAAATAGTGATGGGACACGCGACCGCAGACCGTGACAGAGCCCAGTTAATTTAGTGACAGTACGCGCTGTAAACACGGGCATACTATGTAATTTTGTTTTACTCTCAACCGCTGATAAATTGGGTGCGGAGGAAGCGCGGCCGCGGCGTACAGGCGACCAATATTTTTCATTACTATGCTAATTTCATTGTCCCAATAAACGCGACGCCCCCACTCACCCGCAAAGAGGTTAGCTGTTTCACGAGCATTTTTACTGTGTCCACTGAAAAATTTGAATTCGCTTTCCAAAAGGTCGGGCTGGGTTAATTTGAAATGCAACTGGGCATTTTTAGTTTTTCGCCGCGCCGACGCCGCTTGCTTTTAAATGGCTAGCAATAAAATTGTGTATTAGTGCCTTTATTTAAGCTTTTCACGATTCGATAGTTAAAATAATGAAATTTTCAAATTATATTTTTGTTTGAGAGTTTTACACTCGTTGAGCTCTCGTTAGTATAGTTTTCATGTGTGTAATTTATTTTGGTATGCTTGTTTTTTACGAGGCGTTTATTCAATGGCTTCAATGGCAATATATGATTACCTTTCTATGAGTTTCGCGTCATACAGAAGCTGCCTATATAAACAGTGCGAAGATTGTACGTCTGTATGGTCCAGTTTGTAATAATTATGTAGTGATCTGGATTTAGGTTTACTGGACTTACTTTTTATTTTATTGCATCAAAATAATTATATCAATATAATAATAACTAGCTTTTGCCTGCTTTCGCCCGTGTACATAAAATATGGCCTATGTCACTCAAGAATAAAACAGCTTTTTATCGATTAAAATTTCTCGCAATCGGACCAGTACTTCTAGAGATACACCTACAAACAAAAAAAAACAACTTTACCTCTTTATAATATTAAGTATAAATACAGATAATAATTCATTAAACTACAATTCAAAATTCATTGTATCAATGTCATGTACACTCTGTTATTTGCGTGGCTATTGAAATGTCGATTTTAGACATAAGTTTATTTGAATTTTAAGTGACATTGCTGTTGCTTATTATACATAAAGGGCTATTTGTAGCAGCTTGAAATGCAAGTTACATCTACAAATTCATGGAGCATGGTCGGACAATCAGTTTAAACGAGGGTCATAATACCAGTAGTGCGGTATTATCGCGCACACAATCGCCTGAAATGATTCAATAGATCAGTGTCGTGTGTAGGAGGTGTGGAGTGGCGCATTCCGCAGTGGGGTCACGTAGCGCCCGAGAGGTCTGGACCCCGAGCTATGCGCCCTGAAACACGTGTCATATTGCCCTTCCTTGGACGACAATGCTTAATTCAATAGCCATTGAAATTTTCCGACACGGACCGTTGTGTGTTTGTCCCGGAATCTTATCAGCTTATTGGGGTATACCGGTCCTTTTATTTGTACTGCAATAAAAATATAGGTTACAAATTGCGTTATATTTCCAAAAAATAATCTTGGCCGTTTTTTGTAACTATCGAGAATTTGACGTGTGGAACTCTTTACTGAACCGACTCACTGTTCCGAAACATTTTAGTGTTCCGAAAAATTGGAACATCAGTAATATTTTAAATGCATCATTTGGAACAATTGGAACACTGAAACAAAGTGACCAGCAAGTCTTTTTTTAAATTCGAATTAAAACGTAAATAGTGTAATATAATTAACGATTTAAAAACATCTGCTTTAAATTATTCTCAAATCAAAATTAAATTAAACAAAACACAACATAACAAATCACGATTCATAACATTTTAAAAATATAAGTTACAAATTGCGTTTTATTACCAAGAAATAATCTTGGCCGTTTTTCTAACTATCGAGAATGCTTAATAGCCAGAGATCGGATTTGTCAAATGTTCGTGGAAATTAACAATATAGAGTTGATAATACCTTCTCGAAACTCTTGGAATTATAACAAACAATATGATGATTCATTTCCGAGATTTAAGGATTGGAACTAAATTATTATATTGAGGAATCTTATTCTGTTTCAGAGTTGCGTAGTAAAACTGTTAGATTATAACAAAGTTCTTTAATTTAACAGTTTTTAAACGGAACTGTGGAAACAATAAAGATAATCAAAAGTAGGTTCAAAATATCTGTCTTGATTTTTTTTTTTGGTCGAGATAGGCGTTCGAAGGGACAATAATTTTGTCTTCGTATCATCTGTTTCTTTTTTTTTAATTCCTACATAATTGTGCCCATCCTTCCTTTTTTAAGGTCCTGTGGTAAATTATCAAATGTTCTAGGGTATATACAGAAAAACAAAACAAAACGGAATTTATTCTAGTATGCCAGTGTACTAATGTAACTTACAAATTGCTGGTATATCGCTTTTGCTTTCTGGCTGATTTACTACCACTTCTTTTACAGGTAGAAAAATAACCGATGACTTTTTGCGTGGAGCAGGTGGAGCGAGAGAACGTGTCAGATTGTTACTGACTAACACCACACCTATGACTTTTAGTTGTCCCGTTGAACCGCGTGTGGAACATTACTGTCATGGGCCTACATAGATCATATGAGAATTTAATACACAGATAAACATCACTTCCTTAATAATCAAAGCCACTGTAGAGAACTTGGCACAACTTCAATTTTTTTTAACGTTGATAGGTTTGCGTTTGACCGCTATCTCACCTGATGGAAAGCGACGATTTATATTATGGGTAGATTATACGCCTTTTCTGCTAGGATTATACAACACTAGCTTTTGCCTGTGGCTTCGCCCGCGTACATAAAACATAGTCTATGCCACTCAGGAATAAAGCAGCGTTCTATCGATGAAAAATGATTTGCAATCGGACCAGTACTTCCAGAGATTACCTCCAGCAAACAAAAAAAAATCCTCTTTATGATATTTGTGTAGGTAAAATAAAAATAAATCCTCAAAAATGTTGTATACACCTTTGTTATGTTATCCTACCGTTGATAACAATAGTGACAAAATATAAAACAATAATCCCTAACGCGTAAGCAAAACCCGTAATAATCAACGACACAGTAAAATAAAACTAGTTCGGTTCAATTTTTATGTACAAATACATTTTCAATTCAACAGTACAATTTTGTTTGGCAAAAAACAGCGGAACTAACATAGCTGAACGGTCACTGGTGTATTTTGCAACCGACCGTTTTAATTTTTAGTGTTCACATGAGTGTTTCTAATACTCGTATACTAAAAACTGAATTCTGTTTTGTTTTTTTTTTCTCTGTAGATACAATTATTTTTGTGAAAAAATGACTGAAAATCTCCTTCGTTGGTATGGACACGTCCAAAGACGTAGTAAGGACCACGTGGTCCAAATCGCCCTAAGCCTACCAGAACAAAAAAGAGGTAGAGGCCGCCCGCCATTGTCCTGGTGGTCAAATACAGAGAGGGACCTCAAGAAAGCCCAGTTGCCAAAATTGACAACCCAAGATAGAGCCACTTGGCGCAGGAAAGTGAGGAGACCCAACCCAAATAATGGGACCAGGGAAGGAAGAAGAAGAAGAAGAAGAGATACAATTATTTTTGTGGTTGATAACGATTTTCGTTTGCCAAACAACGATCATGTTTATGTTTTAAAATAGCACGTGCATTTTTTAAAGATAAACTTTTATCCTATTGTTTTTAGAATCATACCCGTTTTCAAGTATGATAAGAAAGGAATTTATTACACTTGTTTTAAAAGGTTGATTATTGCGTTAATTAAAGCCAGGTTTTACTCATTTTGAACTTTTTTAAACCTCTGGAAATCCACAAATATAAAAGACACCATGAAAAATTAATTTATTGAAGTTGACTATAATGACCAACCGTCGAGCAAAAATCAAAATGTGATATTTAAATTAGTTAGCTAGATAAAAAAAATCGCAAATCTGACCCTAACTTACCATTTCAAACGTGTATATCTACGAAATTTCGTCACAGAATTATTTCAAAGTTACAAAAAATAATAAAGCTTATTTTTTAAAACGGCCTCGCAAAAAAAACAAGAATCTTGAATAGTTTTTTTTTTATAATATAAAACCGCTATTACGGGGCCGCGTTATCGACATCGACCCGGGCGGAGTTCATACATAATACTCCGTGACTACAACCGCCTCTTAATAGTTTAAAAATAGTCATAACAAAGAATTTAATTATGGAGTTTTGTTTACATATAAATAGAACTTCTAATAAAACGTGAGCCTATTAGGAACTGTGAAGATTAGGGACGAGGGCTCCAGGTGTAGATTTCCAGGACCTATAGTGAATGAATAAGAACTCTAGACACATGAGCCAACTACAGGCCTGTTAGGGCTGCGGAAGGCTAAGGGTAACTGAAGGCCACAAGTGGGTTTTAGTCAGTAAAAGCCTTACACGCCTTCTCATTCCGAGAGAAGTCGTTTGATTATATATTTCCCATCACAAAAAAGACACAGTATTTCAATACTTATGTTTTCGAATACTGCTGTTATAATGGGTTACCAAAAATGTACATAGGTATGTACTTAAACAGTTCAATTATTATTTTCGTACCTAATGTATTCGGTATTCTAACGGTAACATACCTATACACAAATAGGTTGACAGCCTTCGTTTTAAATGGGTCATAGATTTAAATTTTACAAGTATTTTAAATCGTGTGCTAGTTGAAAAACACATTTGTTATACAGCAGAACTGAGGACGTATTAGCCCATACACTACAATATCGCGAGTTGAAAACTGCATGGTATTATCAGTTTCTGTTTGAGTAAAGAAAAATAATATAGAAAATAAATTGGGTTTTAATTGGATCAGGAATGGGAAGAGAGATGAATACTGGAATAATTTGATTGACACTATTTATTTACTTATTCATTAAATTATTTCGGTTTTAGTATATTATGAGTTCAGGGAGCAGCAGTTAAGGCTGCCTAGATACAGCAGTGCATCGCTCATGTGTGGCTAGAGACAGAAGGCTGCTTCGTTACTAAGCAGATCTAGAACCAACTAAAATAGCATTCTTCAAACTTTTGTCGATAAACATGATGCATCGGTGATCAATCGTTGGTTGCGGTAGCCAATCTCTCAACTACTCTACACCTCAAACTCTTCACCAATCATAAGAAGCTGTAGACAGACTTAAAAATCAATTCCACAAACCAATTTTTTACCACCTGAACCGAACCGAACACACGCTTCCACGCGTTGATCAGTCTTCAAATCCTCCGCAAGTGTTTTCGTCTCAAAGCAGAATATTAGAAAAGTTTTTCGATCCCCTGAATAGTGCCTAGTACGTGAGACAGAAATATTGCAGTGAAGCCACGGATAATCTGCTGGAAGCGAGCCAGTTCACAATATGTAAGCGTAGTTTTCAATAGAGCCGTTTAGATATCTGCTGTTGGAGCTAGGCGACAATTAAGTGAGAACCCATGCTATGATTACCAGTATTATCGCGGTATCAGTAGTCCGGGAGCTGGGGACGAAATTGGTTATCTGATTAGGTGGCCATTGTTAGGGAAGCAATTGAATGTTGGTGTTTTGTGAGGTTATCGTAACTTGACCGCAATAATCGACCACCAATCTGTACCTGTTTATAATAGAGCAGCTATGTAACTAATTAAGTTTTGCTCCTCAATTTTGAAAGTACATTACATCGATAATTTTTTCTAACAATAGGACACTAACAGATCGGTATTATAACTAACTGCTGTCTGCGGCTTCAATTCTGTGCTAGTAAAAAATTATTCTAAGGAAACATACTCGTGGGATAAAAAGTCTTATGTGCTATTTTAGGACCCATCGAAATCTACGTAGGTGCGTTCACAAATATGTAAACTCACACGCACAAGGCACCCAGACCCCGGACACCTATCTGTAGTCCATACAAATATTGAATCCATGCGGGAATCGAACCCACAATACGCAGTGCAACAGCCAATGCATCGCAGTGCACTGCGCCAACCATGCTGTCAAGTATGATTCTTTTTCCATATTATTTAGGATCAGCTAAACTTCTTTTCTCCCCTGCCAACCGTTATGCACCATCTTTTATTCATGTCACTCCACAACACTCATTTAGCATTCTTATTATTTGAGAATACACAATAAGTCCTCTTTTAACTACGACAGGCTCTCGGTTGGCAGGACCGGTCCTGTGCGTGTCGTATCCAATCCATCGGATCCACGCGATTCACACTAATTTACCTATCCATATTGTGAGTGCCCTTCCGATGCACAACTAGTCCACAAAGTTTGAATTAATAAATAAATATCCTGTTTACGCCCCCATCTCCTCGCCTACACCGGATAATTCGGTTCCCGTGACCCGCTTGCGCGTTTATTCATACCTCATTCATCGGTCTGGCTTTATGATAGAAATTAGTTTCAGAATGTACGGCTTTGCATTATAACAAGGTTAGATTTTAACTGCGAACCGACTGGTGAAAGCAAGGTTCTTTGTGCCGCTCGGGGCGAATCGACGATGATGGCGTTACGAAGCACGCGGTATATTTTCGATGTATTCCTGGATTTCCTGGTATTATTTTGCTATTACTGAACTAATATAGGCTCATTTGGGGGATTGTGTACCGGGGATGTTGGATGAAATGACATACCAGTTACCTGAAGTATTTATTCAACAAACAAAGCCGGCACTGGCCTGTTGGTCTAGTGGTTAGAGGCCCTGACTGCTATGCCGGAGCTCGTGGCTTTGATTCCCACTTAAGACAAAATAATGTTTGTGTGATGAGTTCGATCATTTGCTCTGTGTCTGGGTATAATATATGCGTTTAGAAACATATAAGTATGTTTATTACTTATAAAACATAATAAAGGGTTATTATGTTTTACAAATGATAAACATACAACACAAACAAATATAAACATACAAATGATAAGTGTATGTATGTAAAATTAAAAAGTTGTCAGTGTCAAAAAACTCGACCACAAAAAACATCTAAAATTATCGTAATAAGTCACATTAACCAATCTTTATCTAAACTTTATGGACTAGTCGGAAATAATGCTTTTGGCATTTTCTACCAGTCAACTTTAGTGTGGTGCAGAAACATAAAATGGCAGGTGCATTTAATAAAAAGATAAAACTAAAATAAATTTACTTGTACATATAATAAGCAATGTTATTGTGAAAAAACAAATCCATTCAATTTTATGGTACAAAAAAGAAAAATTAAGTGTTCTCTTCAAAATCAACAATGAGAATCACAACACATAACACCTTTAATTTACCAAACAACGACAATAATAAAGTGTGGCCACACAGACGACTGAAGGAAATCATGTATCATTGACGAACACACGAGTTGTTGGGCAGGAAACCCGGGCAAAGTGTTCCATCACCCGGGCATAACCGGGCAAACCCGGGCGACCCGGGCAGGGCCTTCCGCTCCCGGATATGAACCCTGTATCGTCGCGACTGCCCTCGTCACTGTAACGATCTCCGCTCGCTAAGGTTTTTACCTTATTGCTGTATGATGACCGATTTATGAAAAGTTGTTAGTGGAAAATGGTTGTCATTATTTATGCTGATGTTGGCAGCATGGTAGTCTATCTAAATAGTTAAACGACTTGGGTAATCTAATCAAATAATCAAATTCTTGAAATTTGATGTAGTCAATACTGGTTGAACAATCAAGGCTGCAAAAAGACGATCATTGTTTAGTAACAGAATCTTATGAAAACTATTATATTATGTAACGTATTTATTAGCAGTTTTTTTAATTCCTTTAAAAATGTTCAACTCGTTTGACTTTTAAGACAGACTACCTATATACCTAGTATGTATGGTTCTGGTTTTCTTAATTTTGAGACTTGACTTCTTCATCTACTTGTTCAATTACATAACCAAAGCAATTTTTAGAAGTTTTTTTTGTTGTTGTTGTTAATAAGTTCGTGTTTGACATTTACATATATCTCACCTGATAGTAAGCGATGATGTGGTCAACGATGGAGCACACTCGCCTTGCTTACTATTGATTTATTGTAGCGATCAGGAAACACAGACTACGCCAGCTTTACACACAAAAAATGTGTTTCCAAA
Source organism: Mythimna ferrago (assembly GCA_910589285.2). NCBI lineage: Eukaryota > Metazoa > Arthropoda > Insecta > Lepidoptera > Noctuidae > Mythimna > Mythimna ferrago. The sequence goes on along the minus strand of OU342692.1, from coordinate 14,435,230 downwards.
ATGTTTTGTGCGTAATTTTATTATACTATTGTTTTTTTTTTTTATTACTGATAGGCTCGCGTTTGACCACCATCTCACCTGATGTTAAGCGATGATGTGGTCGACGATGGAGCACGCTTGCCTAGAAGTAAACTAATTCACTCTTGACTTAAAGACTCCTAAGTTGTAGCTATCAGGAAACACAGACTCCGGCAGGGAATTCCACCATTGCATATGTTATTAATACGAGTAATTGAATAGAATTTAATGGTCTAAATCAAAACTTCATCGTGTTGATTTAGACTTTAATTTAAGCCCTATTTCTCGAGCCTTTTAAGTATGTGCATTTATTAACACAGCCTAGTGATCCGTTAGTAAATAAAATTATGTTGACCGGTGATTGTCGCATGCAAATTATGCAGAACGTGAACAAAATGGCCTCCATATATAACACTCTATATTATAATCAGACTAGTTCTGCAAAGTGTACTTTCCGCAGTAAATCTTAACTCCGCGTTTGATTTGCCTCTGCAAATATCCAGCAAAGTTGTTAAGAAGGTCTGATTGAAAAATTGGCAGTGAAATAAGCTTAAAGACCCATATTTTGGTCGAGTTTGATAAGTAACTTCGACTTCGATAAGTAACTGGTTCGTGTAGCTGGTTCATTTGAAGCATTAAAAATCATCAAAAGGTGAATTTTTTATGAAATACAGATTTCAGTTCGTCATTTTTTTTAAATTTTTATTCTTTTTTTCTCCTCTGCCTCAGCTAACTTCTGCGTTTGCGAAGATCAAGTTCTGCAACTTTACTCAAATACAAGGTGAGTTGCACCATTTAACTATAACGATAACCAAACCATAACCAGCCGTGAAACGGCCGCCTATTGCTCAATTCGACGATTTGACAACTGTTAACGGCTTTGTTATCGTTATAGTTAAATGGTGCAACTCACCCTTAGATAGTTACTACAAATTACCTATTAAAAATTTAAAAATGGAAAATAAATTGAAAAGGAGGATCGATAACGTGCTCGTTAATCAAAACAGTAAAAAATAATAAAAAGTTTACAACTTTTTAAGTTTCAACAAAAAGTTTGTAATAACGGATTGTCGAAAATTAAAACATTTCTTACTTTAATAAGCGATTAATTAGTTTTAAACAGTTGGGAATTACTTTGTTTTAGAATTTATTAAACTTTGTGTCCAATGTGTCAAAAGATACCGTTTAAGATTTAATAGAACTTAGAATAATTAAAATAATCTTGAATAATAATTATGATTTATTAGCAGGTGCAAATGTGCAATAACTGCGAGGCTTGTTATTCTTCGCTAAAACTTCATAAGTAATGACTTTGACGTAAACTATAACTTGGGGCCTTATCATTATTTTTTTACGTGAGAAATCGTCCATTGACTTCTCCTGCTCTTGGGTAGGGCGGGAGGGCATGTCAGACTTTTACTGACTAAAACCAGTAGGCTTCGACCCCGCTGGACCCCTACGGTTTGCTGACATCTCATTGAGGTAGGCGTGGACCACATCGTGCCGTCAATAACTTGAGCTCTTTCCGGACGGTTACCGGAAGGCCGGACGGCGAGCTACCTTTTGCTCGTCGTCCGCAAGCCTACACCTACTGTCGCTGGAAATCGGGATCGGGATCCCGGTGGCTGGGGCGTGAAGGCATTTTCCTCACGACCCAACTACTTCCTTCGATAGCACTACTGCTTCACAGAAGGAGCTTGCTCCGGACCATGGCGTCTAGCAGAGTGGGACTTTATCATGACATGATAAAATGTCAAGTGTGCAAACAAGAAAGAGGGACGGAGCTATAATAATAATAATATTTCACAACTATCACACAACGTCGTCTGGTCCCAAGCTAAGCAGAGCTTGTGTTATGAGTACTAGACAACTGGGCCCCAAGTCTGCTATTTTTATAAATTCGTCATTCCAACACGATCCCATTATCATTTTGCTAAAAGTTTGTAATCTGCTAACTCATAATGATCGATCATTGATCGGTCAATGGTCTTGTAATAGAATCGTGGTAGAATGATAATTTCGGGCATAATAAGACCAATAACTGCACAATAACGTTCTAATGGTAGAACACTGATCAAATAAACTGTCAAAGTTTTAGCAGATTACCGCAAACGTCAAATATTCATTTGTCAAAATGTACGAGATTACCATTTTATGCCACTTCTTTCAATGGAGTGTCAGTGGTTGACCATTGGAAAGTCATGATGACGCCATTATATTAGTAGATTACCAAACTTGTCAAAATCGACAATTATGACATCAATGATAGACCATTCTGACACTATTGTAATAGCAGACTTGAGGCCCTGATATGAGTACTAGACAGCTATCCTACACTCTTTATAGCTCTATCCTATTAACAGTTCAGTTTGGGTCGTCAAATGGATCATGCATCACGAACTCGTGGTAGCCTCTGTACTTATCTTAGTGTTGGAAAAAAACTGAATTTTAAGAGGACTACAGAACTTAAGGCGCAATCACTTTCGGACTGCATACAAAAGAAAGAAATGCGCAGACACGATGTTTGTAAATATGAAGCATCTTAACGATTTACTAAATAATCTACAGATTTTATTTTAAAATTAAAGCAGTATAACAATAAAACGTTGATTGTAGAATAATCTATCAAACAATCCGAATAATTGCATGTTTATTAGTTTGGTTTTAATCGATTTAAGTAATTTTTGGAAGCATCTTCATGACTTTTTCTATACCAAAAAATGAACTATATTATGTTTTATATACACTGTCTCTGCAGCTCTAGCATTTGTCGTGAAGAATAAAAAATATGTTTTAGATTATATTCACTGCAGTAGATCATAAATAGTTGCTGCAGTCCTCTTAACAAACATTACCAAAAACAAATCCAATGATCCAACGAGAACAGCTCATAAAAAGAAGCAGTTAAACAAAGACATTCACATGTCAATAAACCTCTTGCAAAAACAATCACGTACTGCTCACTACCTTAATAATGTTGCCATCCGCAACACGGAGAGGCCGCGTATTTTTCAACGTCATCGTATTTGTATACCTAGCTAAATCGGTCAGGGCATAATATCCGGTCGGATGCTCTGTCTTGAGCGATGAAGATGACCGTCCTCCCGGTCCCCCCTCCCGGCCCGCTGCCGTCCCCGTACCGTATCCGCACCGTCCACGGCCCGTCGTCACGTTCTTCTCTCGTATGTCTTGTCTTGAATGTCTCAACCTTATTCTTCACACCTCCTTCCATCGTGATTAATGTTGAGAGCCATTTAACAGCACGTCAAGATGTTAAAATAAATCGTTCGTAAGATTTGAAAAGGATTTTATGATTGATTGTTAGTTTTTGATTTAAATAGTTGAGATATGGAAAGTGGTCTGGCATTTCAGCTCGCAAGTTTCCAAAAAGCTTATAGCATACACAGAAATTCAACCAGTTGATCTCCTGTTTCATCTATATGACTGGCCGGTTAGTCTAGTGGTTAGTGACCCTGACTGCTATGCCGGAGGTCGTGGGTTCGATTCCCACCCAGGACAAAGGTTTGTGTGATGAGCACGATCACTGTGTCTGGGTGTAATTTATCTATAATATATATATATTTAGAAATTTATAAGTATGTTTATCAGTTGTCTAGTACTCATAACACAAGCTCTGCTTAGCTTGAGACTAGACGGCGTTGTGTGATAGTTGTGGAATATTATATTATATTATCTAACCTTTTCTCTTGATATAATATTTGCTTTACAAACAGACAGTCGAGAACTGTAGCCTATTTAAAGAGTCCTATTTATCCAACCAAATTACAGGTCCTGAAGGGAAATGATGTTACTGGAAATCGTTCTAAAAAAAGACATGCCTTTTGAATTCAAATTTAAACAGATATTTCATATGAATATGACGACAGGTATCCGCCAGTGTGAAAGGAAAAAAAATATTAAAATATTTCATTTTGTTTGTGAAGCGAGAAATTCATCTTAGAAAGTGTTTACCCCGACGTGAAATAAAACTGCGAGCATGTTCAAACGTGTTTACTCGACGTGACTCTGAATATGTCTCGACAAATATGTTTTTTCTGTCGGCAACTTCGAAAATCACCTACAAAAGAGTGTAAGGAAGGGGCGAGGACGTGTTGCCAGCAGCAAAAAAAAATTGCCACTCGCGTATTATTCGCATTTTACGCCATACGTGTCTTGCTAAGCCGATTTTTATTACTTTTCAAAGCAGATTCTTAGAAAAGTACAGATTAATGTACACAAAAGGCCAAAGCAATGACTGTCGGAATTCTCCACATCTACTTACTGAGAGCATCTTACGGAATGTTTGAAAACGTTTTTTTTTTTTTTTCGTTATTCAAAAGCTCTATTGATATCCTGAAATGAGATTTTTGATAGGGAAATTCCATTGATTGTATGTCTCTTGAAGTCAGGTAACATCAAAAGAATCATACTCTAAGTTTATTTCTGAATGTTTATTTTTTCCAAAAATATTTTTTTTTAACTCCGAAAAGTCAGTTCAAGTTGGCTAGCCAAATTATTATTATTAACCATCATAGCTAAAATCACATTCACAAATAGGGCCACAAAATTTAATGACGATCCAAAAAACGTTAGTTTACAGTTCGTTATCACCAAACACACATAGCCTTTTACATTATGACTAACAATATATCAAAAAGTTCAAACACTTTCCAATAATAAATCGTGGGTCCGGTCCGCTAAAGAAAACAATACTGATAGGAAAAATAAATTTACGAAGAACGTGAAGTGGACCCGAGATCGCCAGCGCTCATTGGCCAAATCCCATTAGCATAGAAATGGGAAACATTGCTCACTGGCCGTCGTTACCCCTTCGTGGATTACTGACGTATATGACTAGAGGGCGTGGAAGTTACAGGCTTAACGTTACTTGTTTAAAATCTTTATACAACACTATTTTTAGTATATGCAAAACCTGAAAATAGTTTGTTCAGAATTAGTGACTGAATCGATTCTAATATTTTCTACACCATGGTATATTTTTTCCCAAAAATATTTAAAAAAGTCACATGTTTGACACTACCAACACCAAGCACAACAGAGGTCACGGCAGGTCTTAGTGAGCTTTTGATACTAGCGCACAGCTGAGTGCAGGTGCAAAACAACCCCTCAGTCGACCAGATGACCCAGTGACTATGTATTTGTGCGGACAACCAAGTAATGTGTGATTTTTCATGATACAGTTATGAAATTTTTCACATAGATTCTTTACATAAAATTACTAGAGACGTGTATCGGGTTTAGTATAATATACCAACACTATTGGTGTATATATGATAAAAACTCCTGCCACAAAAACGTTTCCACAATTTAATTTGATGCAGTTGCAACAAAATATCCGATTCGGAGATTTCACTAAAACACGCGGAAACACAATATAAATTATAAGAGATAAAAAGTAATTTTCTCGAAAAATTACAATTAGAAAGTATTGGCACTTCACCGTTAATATGTATTTTTACGAGCGTCATAGGTTTGTGTTCAGCTTTGAAACACGAAATCAGCTTTAATGCTATTTTCACCAATACATAGAGTGATTCATGAGAAAGTTTTAGGTGCATACATGTATGTATATTTAAGTAGAGAAAAACTGAGAATTTTAAAAATTTCGGAAGCCCGTGCGCAACTGAGGCGGGTTGTTAGTCTAAAATAAGATGATAATGAACAGCAACATTTAAAGTTCCTCGTTAAAATCATAGTTAAGGATTTAGATTGCAAATTGGAGAGGAGTTGCACTTAATTACAAGAAAAGTGAATCCGGCAGTCCTAGGACCAAAAATTCGAAGACATGTGACATACACCAACCCGCACTGGGCCCGCGTCGTGCATTACGGCCCAGAGAAGAGGTTTGTGTCCCAACAGTGCCGAACATTATAAGACCATTTATAAGTCATTGAGTTTTACTATCTACTTTAGCTGTAACTATAGCCTTTAACTACCTGAATTTGAGAGGTTAATGTTATAGTTATTTGTGAGGTCGTTTTTTTTTACTTTGTGTCCGATGTTACTCGGGGTCATCGCAACACTTCTTTTCTTACCTGTCCACCCACACGCTTTCATTCACTAACTTTTCTTTAATTCAATATAGCGAAGTTACTTTATCCAAAATTTCACTTAATAGAATTAAAAGTTACCTTTTAGAAATAGATACCTGATCTATTTTTAGAAAACGTAAAGTAATTTTTACGCTTTTTGTCATCTTTCGCGTCGTAGAAGGGTAATCCCTACTACGACGTTTTAAAATCATGAGTAAGTACCAGTTTTTTTTTTTTTACGGTGGGCAAAATCATCCAATGACAACCCCCGCTCTTGGGCGGAGCGGGAGATAGTGTCAGACTCTTACTGACTAAAAGACCCACCTCGTTCCTTCTAGCCTTCATACTGGGGCTCTAGCTCCTTTTCGGATAACCCTGGCACCAGTAGGCTTCGATCCAGCTGGGTCCCTGCTGTTGCTGACAACTCCTTGAGGCGCGCGGGAACAGTGCGCGCCGTCGACGACTTGGGCTTGGTCCGGACAGTTACCGGACGGCCGGACAGCGAGCTACCCTTTGCTCACTGTCCGCAAGCCCGTGCCTACGGTGGCCGGAAATCGGGATCAGAATCTCGGCGATGAGTACCAGTCCTAATTTTACTTAATTATATTTCTTCTAACCTAAAGGTTGACTGGTAGATAAAGTCTTTGCATTAAGTCCACCCATGTATCTCTCGTTCGGTTTAGGACCGAGCCCAAGTCGTTGACGGCGCGTATTGCTCCACACGTGTGTAAGGAGATGTCAGCAACCTTACAGACCCAGGAGGGTCGGAGCCTACTGGGGTCATGGGTGATGCGAAAGCGATCCCAGGGGCTCTGGAACGATAGCAAAGATGAAACAGGGGTGGGCTTTTAGTCAGTAAATGTCTGTCACGCCCTCCCACTCCGCCGAAGAGTGAGGGATGTTATTGGATGATTTTTTCACCTTTTCTCTTATCACTACTTTTCAGTTACAGTACAGTTTAAATAATTTTAAAAAATCATTGAGAGAGAGAGATAGAGCTATGCAGAATAGACTATACCTTTTTCGTAATAAAATAATAAATACGCCTGCTGAAAGGTTACAGCTTGTAACCTTTCAGCAGGCATATTTATTATTTATCAGCTTTACGCCTCTTCTAAATATGCTCTAAAATTAGTCGGTAAAGGTATTTTGAGTAGCATTTAAATTATTATTCATAAGTAAGTATCTTATAAATAAACAAGTATTTATTTATAAGATACTAATTGCTAGAAATACCAATTTCAGATGAAAATACTTTCATCGTTAAATCAGGTATTATGATAAAATCTGTCTGTATAGAGACAAATGGTATTTACTGAATCTGATATTGTATTTTAGTATTATTAATTTTTAATGAGGGTTCCGTACCTCACATGGAAAAAACCCCTTATAAGATCACTTTGTTGTCCGTCCGTCTGTCTGTCTGTGTGTCTGTCTGCTTGTCTGTCTGTCAAGAGCCTTTATCTCAAGAAAGCGTTGACGTATCGAGTTGAAATTAAAACCATATATTTAAGTCTGCGGTCCCTTTAAGCTGTGAAAAAATCAAACTTCTAAATTAAGGAATAAAAACGATACGGCCGTTTATGTCTCAAAAAAACGTATATTTTGATACTCTCAAAGATCAAAATTCATAGGGTACTTCCCGTTGACCCAGAATCCTGAAATTTGGCACAAAGCAAGGTCTTATAGCACAGGTATAGGAAAAAATCTGAAAATAGTAAATTTGTTGTTACTTAGGTCACAAACAAAATTTACAATTCCGAAAAATCTTTGAAACTCCATTTGTGAGTTGTAGTTGTAGTTTGCACGGAACCCACAGTGCGCGAGTCCGACTCGCACTTGCCCAGTTTTTTATTTTGAAATTGCAAATTTAATGATAATTAATGTAAGTAATTTAATTTAAACTTCTAAATTAATCTTATTTAACTATCGGTATTTTGAGCCCGAAATAAATGAATTTATTATTATTATTATTTAGTAAGACACACTAGCAGCTATTAGCTGAAGCGTGTGTTTCATAATTATAGTTGGAGATGTTTAGTTTGTCCAACCGATTTTTGAAGCAGTTCAATGTGGGAGCTTTCACAACACTTTCCGAGAGCCTGTTCCATGCTTTTCCATGTTGTTGTTGTTGTTGTGTTGTATTCATATCATTCATATTACAATGTCCTGCGGGAACATTTAAAAGAGTGACCGTGGCCCTAGAATCTAAAGGACAAGTGAAGGACACAGTTGAGTTTTGGTTAGTAAAATCTGACATCCCCATTCCACCTTAGAGTGAAAAATGTCTTTTGATGATATCCAACCTTAAAAAAAGTTATTTTTTAAGTCAAGCCAAACATTTTTTTATTAGCTACTTGATCAAACTTTTAATTTTATAACTAAGCAACGGGATACTGAAATCGCCTCGATTAAAGTAAATTGTCTTTTTAGAACGCTAACTAAATATTCGTAGTCCAAGAGCGAGCAAAGCGAACTTGGATTCGTAGAGCACTCCGACACGGATAGGTTAGGTTAAAAGGCTAAGCTAGGTAGACCTAGCCTTAGGCTGGAGTCTAAGGCTAAGTCTAAGACTAGGCGAGGCCTCAGACTTCGTGGTAATTTACTTATAACTGTCCAGAAAGTGGCTTGCATAAAAATGGGCTTAGACAATATCATTCAGATGCTTATTAAATCTGGCTAACTTAGTCATTTAGAAGGCAATGTAGATTTATGATAAGAAGTCTGTTTAATTAGCAACCATAAAATACACGTCCTAATGATATTCAACCATTCAATCAAATAGGTAATTGGTAAATTACTTAGATCTGTAACGTTTAATTAATTACCTAACCCAGACATTTAAGTGAGATTGTGGCAAGTCGTTAAATTAATTTTGGGTTTGCGTCCAGCCAATGTGCTGACGGTGGTTGTAAGTAAAATAATCCGACGGAACCCAGCTACGGGAGCCAGGAGGTTCATCAGTTTAAAGGGTTTAAGAAACCATGAAGCCCCGAAACTACCCGTGTCGGAGTGCTTTTAGTCTTTTTTCACCACAGGGTCATCTACATCTACACTTATTAATACTTACTAAACTTTACCTCTTTATAATTATATTGTTGGATACTACTACCTTTGCCCAAAAACAAAGAAGGTGCAACATAAAAAAAAAAAAACTACCGCAGGCAACGGGACGCGCCATCTTTATGGTTTGGATTCGGTAGCGTGCGGAAGCGCGGGAAAACGCTACCCGCCAGCTGTTCAGTGCGATCTGGCATCTCTGTATTTTCATTACTTTTTTGTTGATTTATTGATGACTCTATTCGTCTGATCGTAATATTACTAAAGTTACTTATTCTTTTTTTTTTTTTTTTTAATTGAGATAAACTAGTGCTTGACTGCGATCCCACCTGATGGTAAGTAGCGATGCAATCTTTGAAAAAATCTTATAAAACTCATTTGATTAGTATTTAGATTAATAAATCTTTTTTGTTTTTAAACGTCATTTTATTTCTGTGTTAATAATATAATTATTATAATACATATATACAGATTGTTAAGTTTGTTTTGTTTGTTTGTAGGCTAATCTCTGGAAGTACTGGTCCGATTGCTAAAATTTTTTCACCAATAGAAAGCTTTTTTATTCCTGAGTGCAGAGGCTATATTTTATGTACGCGGGCAAAGCCGCGGGCAAAAGCTAGTATTGTATAAATGGACTTTTTAGGGTTCCGTAGCCAAATGGCAAAAAACGGAACCCTTATAGATTCGTCATGTCTGTCTGTCTGTCTGTCTGTCCGTCCGTGGGTCACAGCCATTTATTTCCGAAACTATAAGAGCTATACTGTTGAAACTTAGTAAGTAGATGTATTCTGTGAACCGCACTAAGATTTTTACACAAAAATAGAAAAAAAGCAATCAATTTTGGGGGTCCCCATACTTAGGACTGAAACTCAAAAATTTTTTTTTAATCAAACCCATACGTGTGGGGTATCTATGGATAGGTCTTTAAAAATGATATTAAGGTTTGTAATATCATTTTTTTCTAAATTGAATAGTTTACGCGAGAGACTCTTCCAAAGTGGTAAAATATGTCCCCCCCCCCCCTGTAACTTCTAAAATAAGAGAATGACAAAACTAAAAAAAATATATGATGTACATTATCATGCAAACTACCAACGAAAATTGGTTTGAACGAGATCTAACAAGTTGTTTTTTTTTTTTAATATGTCATAAATCTAAAAAAATAAATTATTTCTAAAACATCGATCAAAGTTACAACGAACTACAAGAACTTTTATATTATGTTACTTGCTGCTACGGAACCCTCCATGGGCGAGTCCGACTCGCACTTGGCCGGTTTTATTAAGGTAGGTAATCGTCTAATGATTTCTTTTGCTCTAAGGCAGAGCGGTAGCGTGTGTCAGAATTTTACGGACTAAAACAACACCGATGTTCTTTCAATTGCCCAAAGACAATCTCCACAGGTGGGGGTTCTCGGATGGTTCCGATCTTCAGTGTTTGTGCGGCGTTTCTCCGCAGACCATGTCCCACCTTCCGTCCTGCATCACGTGCCCTGTTACCTGCTCACGTAGGGACCTAATGACAGCATCAGCGGACGGCATTGCCGTGGCCGAATTCTGTGCCACGCAAGGAATATAACTAATTTTGCCATCGATACGCTAAGAAGAAGAATTGCCCTTTGAGTTCCAGGATCACGGGCTTCCCTTTCAGAAGGCAATCTATGGCCCCAGTAGGCTTAGACCCTGCTAGACCTTTAGGGTTTTGCTGATAACTCTTTGAGGCGTGCGTCAAACACTACACGCCGACGTATCCTCGTGGAGGCAATCGGTGGCAGCAAACTTTTGCACCAGGCTCTGGTCCGAAGCATGGAGGAAAAAAACCGCTATTTCTAATTTCAGTTTGAATTCCTACCGTTTTATCATTAGGACGTAGTTAAGCAGAAAGGACCTAATCCACATCAAGTCACTTTTGAGTAATGGGCGTTTGAAGTTTCAGCTGTAATTGCTCTAAGAGGAACATTCTTTTTTTTCAGATTTTTTTTTTTTATTCTAGTAGTCTAATATTGTAATTGCTAACGTAATATAAACATTATTTTTTTTAGTAGGTTTTGAGATATTAAGCAAAGTGTGGGTTGAGTCCTTACAAAGAAAAGCTATTTTTAAAGAAGTCGTAAAAAATTTTAATTCCTCAGAAAAAACTCAAGTCACAAAATAATTTATTAAAAATAAAATTAAATATTTATTAAAAAATAATGTATTCAATCAGCTTCATTATGCTCTCTTTGACACAGAAAAAAATAAAATAAACCTAAAAACGGTACAGACATGGGCATAGAGAACTTCATTATTCTTCCTCCAAATCAAAATCCAATGTTGGTCCATATCCATCTACATCTTCGTTTGTGTCCGTTCCTGTGAGGTTATTATAAAATGCGTGGCAATCTTCGGGTATCAAATTATACATAGATTTGAGATCTGCTAGCTTTGCTTCGGCAATAGCCTTTCCTTGAGGCCACAGGATTTCGAAATCTTCTTCTGAAAATTTGATCAAAACACCTTTGATCTTTTTCGATACATCTAAGGTTTGAATCTCTCCACTGTCTGATATCATGGTAATTAAGTAGGGATCATCTTTTTTCAAAATAATTTGTTTTGTAATCAGCCAGTTAATTTTATTTTTATTTATACATATTTTACGATTTATAACTTTCTTCTCAATTTTCTTACTGCTTAAAAAATCTTGACTTTTCATTCTAGTTACGCGAAGAGGGTTTTTCTTTTTAGCGATTTTCATGATATTTATATATTCTTCTGCCGTATAAACTCTTTCATGATTCTTTAGCTCACATTCTATTTTACTAAAGTCTGTGTCGTTAGGGAGAAAAGAATGTCCAGACTCTAAATATTTAAACGTGATTGTTTTTAGGCTCGAATGTCTATTCAGTACAGTTTTCAACATTAGCACTATTTTAATGTTTCTATTTTGTCCCCCACAGGAATCGCTCCAAAGAACTAAGTTTTCTACACCATCCCTCAGATGGTTTTTAATGAAACTAATTAGACAAGACCCAACTTCTTGGGCTCCTCTTCCGGCTTCTCCTTCAACCCAGATATTACATCTACCTTGATCGCTAGAGCCAACGTGGATCCCAGCATTATAAACCCATAGCTGACGTTTATAAAACACAATGTTAGTCGGTATACGGGGTAGAGGTAGCGTTTTTTCTAGATCGTAGGTAATACATTCAAATTTTAGATCTATTTTTGCCCGCGCCAAGTCTTCAGACATTTTATTACGGAGTTCTTCCGCTCGTATTTGATGTGTATCTCGTTTCTTGATTAATAAATCTTTTTCTTCTGGCACATGACATTTATTTATTTCGAGAGCCAGTGAATCGCATGTTTTACACGTATCTTTCTTTAACGATTTACATTATCACATTTACAGAGAATTATTCTCTCCCAAGATATAAATCCCATTACAGGAGGGAAACAAATAATGGTACAGAATATTTAAAAGTAGGTATGACTGTCCAAAAAATACACGACATTTAGGTTTCTGAATTTAAAAAAGTATATGGTGATGACAAAAAATACGCATCACTTGCGACATTGAAGCGCATATTTTATACGAACTTTAATCTACGATGTAAATCGTTAAAGAAAGATACGTGTAAAACATGCGATTCACTGGCTCTCGAAATAAATAAATGTCAAGTGCCAGAAGAAAAAGATTTATTAATCAAGAAACGAGATACACATCAAATACGAGTGGAAGAACTCCGTAATAAAATGTCTGAAGACTTGGCGCGGGCAAAAATAGACCCAAAATTTGAATGTATTACCTACGATCTAGAAAAAACGCTACCTCTACCCCGTATACCGACTAACATTGTGTTTTATAAACGTCAGCTATGGGTTTATAATGCTGGGATCCACGTTGGCTCTAGCGATCAAGGTAGATGTAATATCTGGGTTGAAGGAGAAGCCGGAAGAGGAGCCCAAGAAGTTGGGTCTTGTCTAATTAGTTTCATTAAAAACCATCTGAGGGATGGTGTAGAAAACTTAGTTCTTTGGAGCGATTCCTGTGGGGGACAAAATAGAAACATTAAAATAGTGCTAATGTTGAAAACTGTACTGAATAGACATTCGAGCCTAAAAACAATCACGTTTAAATATTTAGAGTCTGGACATTCTTTTCTCCCTAACGACACAGACTTTAGTAAAATAGAATGTGAGCTAAAGAATCATGAAAGAGTTTATACGGCAGAAGAATATATAAATATCATGAAAATCGCTAAAAAGAAAAACCCTCTTCGCGTAACTAGAATGAAAAGTCAAGATTTTTTAAGCAGTAAGAAAATTGAGAAGAAAGTTATAAATCGTAAAATATGTATAAATAAAAATAAAATTAACTGGCTGATTACAAAACAAATTATTTTGAAAAAAGATGATCCCTACTTAATTACCATGATATCAGACAGTGGAGAGATTCAAACCTTAGATGTATCGAAAAAGATCAAAGGTGTTTTGATCAAATTTTCAGAAGAAGATTTCGAAATCCTGTGGCCTCAAGGAAAGGCTATTGCCGAAGCAAAGCTAGCAGATCTCAAATCTATGTATAATTTGATACCCGAAGATTGCCACGCGTTTTATAATAACCTCACAGGAACGGACATAAACGAAGATGTAGATGGATATGGACCAACATTGGATTTTGATTTGGAGGAAGAATAATGAAGTTCTCTATGCCCATGTCTGTACCGTTTTTAAGTTTATTTTATTTTTTTCTGTGTTAAAGAGAGCATAATGAAGCTGATTGAATACATTATTTTTTAATAAATATTTAATTTTATTTTTAATAAATTATTTTGTGACTTGAGTTTTGTCTGAGGAATTAATTTTTTTTACGACTTCTTTAAAAATAGCTTTTCTTTGTAAGGACTCAACCCACACTTTGCTTAATATCTCAAAACCTACTGAAAAAAATAATGTTTACATTACGTTAACAATTACAATATTAGACTACTAGAATAAAAAAAAAAAACATTCTGAAAAAAAAAAGAATGTTCCTCTTAGACCAATTACAGCTGAAACTTCAAACGCCCATTACTCAAAAGTGACTTGATGTGGATTAGGTCCTTTCTGCTTAACTACGTCCAAATATAAATACGAACGTCGTTTCAGTTAAAATATAAGTGTATGAGTCAATCACTAAATCTTTTTCTTATAAACGACTTAACCTTCTTGAGTCACTTTAGGTTATTAAGAATTGTATGGATGTTTCATATAAAACCTTTTTTCTGAAATAGCCTAAGTGTTTTGAGTCGTTTCTAATAAACAAAAACAGAAGTTCGTTTGCAGTAAACCTAAAACACAGAAACGACCCAAATTGTTTAAGTCGTTTCAGTGATTTTCAAGATTAAATTGTTAGGCAAAATTTAATTCTCAGAAAGGACCCAAACTGTTTGAGTTTTATCTGATAAATTATCTTTAAGAATACGTACATAGAAATTGCATTACTCAGAAACAATTCAAGCAGGTTGGGTTCGTTCAGCAAATTTTTTTTTCGTGCTCTTCATACATGTGGGATGAGTCGGGGTAGTAAAAAAAATAGTTTCTATATACATTTCGAAAATAAAGTCTTCACTGTATGATAGATTCGAACCTCAGAAGTATGATGGCATACTTAACTCAATTCCGACCAAACAGTGGATTAGGTCCTTTCAGCTTAACTACGTCCCAATAATACTACCATAAATCTGTAAGATTTTGTATTTAACCTACAATAAATATCGATCGAAAATTCTAGAAAACACAGCTCACTTAGGATAAACTTACCATTCAATTAACTAAGTCTAGTAATTTGACTTCAGCTTTTCAGCGAGTTGTTAATTTCTTCAATCTAGAAAATTGATTATTAATTTCTGTAGACGGAAAATAATATCATGGTTGGTTAAACGATTTGATTTTGGATAAAATAATTAGGCTGAAGGAGTAGGAGATTTAAGAATTGTAGGTACAGTTGGCGATTGGCTGGTGCACTACGTATCGCAGGTTCGATTCCTGCATGGAACAAATATTTTTATGACCTACAGATAGTGGTTATGGACCTGTGTGTCTTGTGTATATGAGTTTACATGTCGGTGGACGTATCTATGATATAGGAGTTATTCCTAGTGTGTGTAATGCACCTACGATACAGGAATAAGTAATTCTTAGTGTGGGGCAAAGTTTTCATTAAAAAGAAAAGAAGGGAGTAGTTATCCCAAGAAAATGATGACCAAGTCCACGTATAGTGTAATGTAATCGGCCATAATTTTTACCACTGTTGGACTTTCTTTATGTGAAAAGAAATGGGCAGCAAAATCCAACACTCGAATAGGTAATGTCACTTTATCTTAATGGTTTTAGGGTTCCGTAGTCAACTAGGAACCCTTATAGTTTCGCCATGTCTGTCTGTCCGTCTGTCTGTCCGTCTGTCCGTCCTCGCTTAATCTCTGTGACCGTTAGCACTAGAAAGCTGAACTTTGGTACCAATATGTATATCAATCACGCCGACAAAGTGGTAAAATAAAAATTGGAAAAAATTGTTTTATTAGGGTAGCCCCCCTATATGTAAAGTGGGAAGTGATTTTTTTTTAATTTCAACCCTAACGTGTGATATATTGTTGGATAGGTATTTAAAAATGAATAGGGGTTTACTAAAATCATTTTTTGATAATGTCAATAATTTCGGAAATAATCGCTCCAAAAGTAAAAAACAATGTCCCCCCCCTTAACTTTTGAACCATAAGTTTAGAAAATATGAAAAGAATCTGAGAAGTAGAACTTTATAAGGACTTTCTAGGAAAATTATTTTGAACTTGATGGAAAGAACAGTTTTTGTACAAAAAAAAGACAAAAGGGTTCTACAAAATAATTTCTGGACTAAGTTTGTAGTATAATCGTATATGCAAGCATTTTTTTAAACTCATAAGTGGGTACACTTATTGTGACGGACGGGAAACTACGGAACCCTACACTGAGCGTGGCCCGACACGCTCTTGGCCGGTTTTTTTTTTTTGTTTTGGGATACCCTGGTTTCTATAAGTTTGTCTTCTCAGTGTGAGAACAGAGGTGTGACAAAATCAATTTTACAAATTAAGGAGCCTGTCATGGCTCGAACTCAAGTACCATATTTGTATCAGAGGTGTTAAGGAACCCTAACTATGGTTTATCCGAAATAAAAAAATATCTACAACCGTAACTGAAACCGATATAAAAGTTTCGGATGGTTTTGCATAAAAAACGAATCAACAAAAATCTATCGGTTTTTGATGATTTTGGCCGCAAACAAGCAAACAAGCTACAAGTAATAAAAAAAAAATGATTAAAGTCTAACCATAGGTCTATCCAAGGAGTATCGCGTGTCCCAGTATTTTTTTTTTAATTTGATATAAAATCGTACTTGACAACTATTCAACCTGATAGTATGCAGTGATGCAGTAACTGAGTTGTGGTGGTCTGATAGGCAGTCGTTTCAAGCAAAACAGAAGTATTCAGTCGCATACATTTAGGCTGCAAGCCGACCCCGATCTAGTTTAGAAAAAAGCTGTATGAATAAAGGCTGGATGATTACCCTTCCAAACAAATATTATACTAGACTAGAAATAAAATTCAAAGCGAGTTATTTACTTTACTTTTTTTTTTTTTTGGTATTTTGAATCCAGAGGATAATCCGAAATTACTTCGTATCCTTACGATATCCGTATCTAGAACAAGTATTTATAATATAATAGGCTAGTTGCCGTGCTACATTTTTTCGCACGGGGTGACGTCACACGTAACTTTAATGGGCAATATCTTTGTTATTTTTTGTTTAATCGTAAAAAGAAAACATACGTGTCCATTTTTTTTTATAATCTACGTACGGACTAAATAAAATATAATTATTTTGACCCTGGAAACTACCCTAATCCTACATTTGTGTTAAAATCTAAAATTTCATAGACATAACATCCGTATGTATATTCGTGTGTCAGGGTCGCTACCCTTGGGCACAAAATATATAGGTACAGAAGTCAATCTACATATATAGCCCGCTTGAGCAACGCACACATAGACATGCTCACGGACACGATATCTCGGAGCGCCTCGGCCCGCTCGTCGAACAGTTCCGGCTCGTCCGGTAACTGTCCAGACCAAGCCCAAGTCGTCGACGGCGCGCACTGTTCCCGCGCGCCTCAAGAACGCAGCTAGAAGGAACGGGGTGGGTCTTTTAGTCAGTAAGAGTCTGACACTATCTCCCGCTCCGCCCAAGAGCGGGTGTTGTTATTGGATGATTTTGTCCCACCATAAAAAAAAACAGTTTCGGCTCAAACGCTCATTAGTGTGCGTCCATCGAGCGTAGGTATAAAAATTTAAGTACATACATGAGATTGTCTTCTGTACCTATCTATTTTGCGCCTTTATAAAACTTTACCTGATGAAAGTGATTTAACTTAATAACATTTGTAAAGAGTCAACATTAGATTTACATACCTACATGAGATTACTCCTCAATTTACACTCACCACCAACAGTAATCTAAAATAAAACAGTGGTTTCCAAAAACAATCAGCAAAATACCAATACCGACCATACCATTCCTTTTCAACCCAAAACTAAAACCATTCCATATTTTCGAAAACTCGGAGCCCCGAATAAAACACCAATTAGCACCTACATATCGGGAATCATTGAATATTATAAATGAATAAAGGTGAAAGTTTGAGAATGTGTTGTATACTTATCTCATTTATAAAATAAATAATAATAATGTAGATAATTAATTAATTTAAAATAAATTGTAACAGTCAATAAATCGAACAAAACAACAAAAAATTCGTGTTCATATGGTAGGACTGAGAATAGGTTGTAGGTTACTTGTTACTCTCCTACCCTCACCCCTATTTTTTTTTCTTTAATAACTTCCATGGTCACATACTAGAAGACGAAGCGTTGGAAGGCCTCCCAAAACGAGAATTGCTGACCCGGTGAGGGTCGCGTGAATCCGGTGGATGCGAGACGTACTGTTGGTCATTATGGCGACACTTGGGGGAGGCATATGTCCAACAGAGGTCATCTTTTGGCTGAAATAATGATGGCAGAAAAACGTTTGTGGAGTCAGCTAGTATTTGTATGTTTATTACTTTTTCACACTCGGATTTTGATGAAACTTGGTCCACGGGTAGACCATGGACCATTTAATCCATAGAGTACGTTTCCTAAGGATAATTTTCTACTATCACGCAGGCAAAGCCACTGGCAGAAGCTAGTCAAAAATAACATTTTCACACAGATACGTATAACGAACTCCACACATTAGGTGCCTTATACATCAAGTAAATAAACCGTGGCCGAATCGCACCGCCGGTAACAGAAAAGGTGACCACATAGGAAATCCGGCCGTGTTACCGTGGGCCAGCTAACTAATTGGGGGAGGCGGGTCGGATGTGAGAACACGGCAAATGAAGATTTATCATCTGACAAGTCCTTCGGTTCTGGACCACGATTATCTGTAAGGGATTTTTGACTCGGTCTCGTTTTACATTGTGTTTTAAAGGGGTAGTTTTAAGTTAGTATAGCATTAACATGAACTGGGAACATGTTGTTGATAAGTCATTTCTGAACACCCCTTTTTTTAAGGTGTGACGTCATTTAATTACTTTTCTCGTTCTAGAGCGGAACGGGTGTTTTAGAATTTTACAGACTGGAATCCACACCTATGTCAACCGCCAGGATCATAGGTTTCTTTTTCAAAAGTCGACCCCATGTAGCATGGCCCCACTAGGCTTCGGCTCTGCTAGGCTCCTATGGTTTTCCTGACTTCTCTTTGAGGAGTCCGGCCGCCTGGCAAAGATCAAGCCCGGGTCAACGGCGCATTGTGTCAATTGTGCGAAAAAAATTGACGAGGAGAGGCCAGTTAGGACCCACACCTGTCAGGGCAGTGGATAGTTTGAAGGAGTTACCAAAGCCCTCGCAAAAAGAGCATTTGAAGAAATACTGGGTTTAACTCAGTAAACACCTGACGCTCTCTCTTGTTCCTCCCAGAGCTGGAGAAGTTATTTGATAATTTACCATATAAAAAAGGGTAGTAAAATATAACATCCCTATTGATTTGGAAATAAAATAGAAGCAAAATACAAAAGAAACACACGAAAAAGATGAAAACAGTATATTTGTATACATCATAGTTGAGCCCATAACTTAGACAAGTTGTCAAGCAACTAATACGCTCCACGTTTGTCTTTTACCTATCAAGATGTAAACACACGCAGAACACGCTCGCGAACCCCTCACCGGCCCGAGTTCCTTCCTTTCATCTTCACAACATTTTGCATGTGAGCGAAACTATCCGTGTGTTATTCTTTTGGAAACCTTTTCCTTGTAAAATCATATCACATATACTGCTAAGTATTCGGCCCACTATTTATACACACTCAACATAAAATAGACGTCTTCAGACCGTCGTCATGTCTTCGTTTTTTTGCCCGTCTATCGTGAACGTCAAAGGTAATAAATCTTTTTCTTCTGCCTAAATAGAGCTATCCCGAACAAAGACTAAATTCTAGCTCCTCACCGAAGTATGTAGCGACCTATCACGATGTCCTTGCGCTAAATCTTCAATGGTCTCTCTTTTGTGTTCTGTGTCACTTTAATTTTATGCGAAATTAGACTAAGGGATGAAGAACATATTTTATGGAAGGGTTTTATGTTTTATTTTTTACATGTCTGTAAACTTGCACATTTTCTTTATGGGTGTAAAGGTCGTGTTAGGGAAAAGGGGCAGTAACGCGCCCTGGGGCGATAGGCCTGTACTACCCGTTCTATCGTGATCCGTCAACCCGTCACGATATTGCCGGCGGCAGTACGCGCCCTTACTGCTACATCACGTACGAAAAAACAAACAATGAGCACATAAAACAAACTATTATCTCATTATGATTGGGATTAAGGAACGTATTTATATTATGGGGTCATTACATAGTACAACGCAGTTAATTATCGGGTTGAAAACAGCGGACCGTAAACAGCAGGATGCAGTATAAATAGCAGCTGATTTCATAGCAATTAAAGTGAGGGATTATTAGTCGGCAGCCGATGATCGACGAGCGGCGCTGGGCCGCTGGGCCGCTGGCCTCGGCGCCGGCCTCGCGTTGAATTAACTTAATCACTGTTTACGCCGCTCGAGGGTATGTTGCCCAGGAATTACAGAGCTCCATGTAAATGTTATGAGAACACCTTGCTTGTTATTTTGGATGTGACGAGAATTTGATGTGATCTGAAAGGTTTGTAGGTGGCTTACTGCACTTGGAGGTGTATTTTTCGAACCATTTAAAAGTTGATATACCAAAACTGTTACTTTATAAAAATATGTAAAGGAAGGTACCTTTTCCAAAAAAATGCAATATTTATTTTACCTACAAATAATAACTGAGTGCTAATTAATCATACTTCTTTTTAATAGCATTATTCGGCTCTAAAAATCTACATTACTTTCTAAATTACTATGTCAGTCACAATTTAACGAGCATATGAATGATATTATCTCAGCCACTAAAAAAAAATAATGATGTTCTGAAAAAATAACCACCGCTTTAGTCTTCTTAGGTTAGGTAACCTCTATGTGTTGGAGACATAGATATAAGAATGGAGAGTATAATTTTGAGCTCGCTCCGCTCGCTCTTAGACTGAGGATATTTAAGTTCGCGTTATAAAATAGACGAATTAGTTTATTAGAGCCTATCTCATTTTCCCGTTGCTTAGTTATAAGATGAAAAGTTTGACCACGAGCCAACCAAAAAAAAAAATGTGTGGCATGATTTATAATTGCTCATAATATTTTTTTTTTTTACTTTAATACATATGTACATATAAAAAAAAACTTAAATACTAAATAAACTATTTATACTAAAACCTAACTATGTACATAAATATAATACAAAATGACAAAGTACGCTCAGGCGTCAAAGTACTCCTTCACATCGCTGTCATCCGGAAATGTGCCCAGAAGACTGGCAGCATTGCCACGTTGAATGGCAATGCTAATTCTTTGAGCGAAGAACAAGCCAGCCCTCTGGTCACGTAGTGTCGATCAGTCGGCGTGAAATTTTCTTGAAAAGGAGACGTGCACTCGGACCGCATGAACCAAGCGTTTCGACCCCAAACGGCTCAAAACTGTAATTACCAATAAGGTTACAGTATTTGCGCCGTTTAAGGGTCACAGCAGCAGCAGTGGCAGCGCCAGCACAGCCTGCCGTACTTGGAATATGGGATGGCGCAAGGGTGTCGACACAGGTTACATCCCACACCAGAGGAGAGGTAACCTACCCACTTTCCACGGTACCAACGTCATACCGTCATATTATAACTAAATAATGTCGTACTAATCTATTGTAATACGTTCTACAACATAAACTTGTACATGTGTCGTCATAATAATTATTTAGTTAGAATTAAAGTCATTATTGTTGAAAGGAAATAAAAAACTAAGATCATTATCACATCAGTCTAGTATGGTTCAGGAAAGTTTCACTTAGTTCAGTAAGTGCTTTTAAGTGTATAGCTATTGGTTAATTAGTGAAAGACTAATGAGGCAATGTAGTAAGATCTTCAAGGTACTTCATCAACACCATGATCATTTAGTCAAAGGACGTCCACTGTCGGATATAGACCTCCCCCATGTGTTACCATAACGACCGGTCCTTGCGTCTCGTATCCATCGGATTCCCATGAACCTCACCTGGTCATCGACCCACCTTGTGGGAGGCCTTCCAACGCTTCATCTTCCGGTACGTAGTCGCTACACAAGAACCTTTCGGCCCCATCGACCATCTGTTCTGCGAGCAA
Organism: Mythimna ferrago; assembly: GCA_910589285.2. NCBI lineage: Eukaryota > Metazoa > Arthropoda > Insecta > Lepidoptera > Noctuidae > Mythimna > Mythimna ferrago. Next base: position 14,413,287 of record OU342692.1, on the reverse strand, counting down.
CTTGCCCTGCCCGTTTGACGATTCTTAGATACGTCATGCATCATTTCAGCCGATAGACGTCCATTGTTGGACATAGACCCCCGAGTGTCGCCACAATGAACGATCCTATGCGTCTCGCATCCATCGGATTCCGGCCACCTTTACCAGGTCATCGGTCTACCTTTTAGGAGGCCTTCCAAAGCTGCGTCTTCCAGTACGCGGTCGCCAAAAACCTCCCAAATGAGTTCTTAGGTACGTATATCAATATTCTATAGAAAAATCTTTTCAATAAAACTAAATTAACAAATGCATTAAACAAAGAAAAAAATATTAACGTTCTCATAAAAGTAAGATAAACGTAGATATTGCTGGCGGTGCTTCTACCTCGGGCCAACGAAAAAATAAAACTATGGCGAGAGTAAAGAAAAGAAAAAACTGCATTAAAACTAGTCTAGAGCAAACTTCATAAGTTTCCTTATAATTGACTTTATAGGAACGTAATAAGGTTGTCAGTTATTCTGTTCTACATTAATCTGAACTCAAAGCATAATTTCCGTGACGCAATCGATATCCGAACACAATTTTGGAGCCCCTTGTATACTGATTTTAATTACTGTTCTCACATTTACCGAACTAATTTATTCGTGAAGTTGACTCGTTTTGAAGTCTCGTCACTACACCGTAAAGGTGGGGTGATTACTTAAAGTTCAATGTCACTTATAATCCGAGTCTCAAGTAGCAAGAAGTTTAAACCCAAGTATGTATCACTAGGGTCGAAGAGGGTGCAATTACTTTGAGAGAGAATTTTGTTACACGCGTGGGCAGCTCCTTTGATACAGTGATATAAAGGTAGGTGGAGGTGCGAACGATTAATGGCATCTAACCAAGGAATGTCAAGTGTCTTTGAGAGAAACGTTCAGTAAGAAAATGACTGCGGAAGAGCATTACACGGGCCACAAATTTCCCCGTGAAAACAATCGTAAAACGCTTTTATTACTCAAACATTCACCATTGATTCACGGGCCGAAACAATAAAAATACTGACTCAATCAACCTTCCGAATTTTACGAGCATTGTAGGTGAGTAGATTTATTGTCAGAACGCCAATAATCTTTCATTTACACCTACATCTAAGAAGCGAATTAGCCGAGCCTAACGCTTTATGACCCCTTGTGTATATGGAAAGAAATAAGCGCCCGGGCGGACGCATTTGGCTTGGTAATATTTTTTTAATTACTTTCATTTTAATCAACGTAAGTGTTGGTGTATATTCTGAGCCGGAATACACCGTTGTAGACTACCATCTATTCATATTGTGACCAAGCTATTAAACAGACACCTTTCGTCCATAATTACAGCAAAGTTGGAACAAAATAATAAGAGGAAAAAAATATACCTGCATTGCAAGCATTTGATTTATAGCAAAAAGTAAAAAGAAACATTGCTAGCGCAAACGGAAAAAGTCGTCGCAATGAAAAATAATGTCTTTATGACGGCGCTATTTGAATGTAAACTACGATATCAAGCTACTTAAAAAGCTGCAATTTACAAGAAATATAATATAGTGAAACAAAAACGTGCTTATGCGGCCGGAAAAGGTCATTTGCCATCATAGGGCGCCGGCGGCGTGCCGCGGCGGCCGGCGACTGTCCCTTGCCTGTGTTGTTCATTTTTCTTCCCCTTTTTCCGGGGCCAAACGGTAAAGAGAAACTTAATTGGAGGCTTTCCCGCCGACTCTCAGGCTCAATGAAAAATTACGAGCTAAACGAGCACACGCTCGGGAATTTTTCGCTCATTCTCGACCGGCGCACCAGTGGAAAGAAACGCGTCTTTACGCAAGCCCCTTAAACTTAGATAAATGTAAGCTGACGAACGTAATTTCAATGAAATATACTGCTCATTACAAGAATTAATTTAATTCCGCTCTTTTAGCGAATTGTCTGCGCCGTCGAGGCTCGTATAGGTGTCTTTATGAGTCTCTTTACGTGCCTTTAGGCGTTTTGTTTTGCTTCTTTTCGCATTATTGTCTTTGTTTATGTGAATTTTACACTTTATGGAGTTTAATACATTTTAGTGTAAAGCTTATCTAAAGTTCCAACCATTCTGCATAAGGGGTTACGTGCACTTTATTTTAGTGTGAATAGAAAGTTCTATTAATTTTAAGCTTTTACTTTAACCTACTCGTAACATGATACAAGCACATCCTGCAAGTAGTATGTTCAAAATCAGCTACTGAATTAATTTTATATGTATGTTTTCAAACCGGTAATTTTTTTTAACCTAAAATAACAAGAAAAAAAAGTAGAATAAAAATTTACCTATTTTGATAAATGTTGATTGCGGTATCCAAAAACACGCTAGTAAAGCATGTTTTGGATACCATTAACCGATGCGTTACTAATATAGAGCGTCGATGCCCATTTGCCTAATTAAAAATTATAATAAACTTATTGTTTTCTATATCTACAAAACATAAAAATATTGTAGATTTTGTTGAGATTGTGCTTAAACTATGAGTGAGTGTATGAATGAGTGGGATTGAGAAAGATCTGTGTCTGATCTAAATAATAAAATCTGTATTTTAGACATCAGCACTTTTTCCTAGATAGATAATAATAACAGTAGTCTACAACTTGAAATTATAAGTACCTATTTAAGACAAATTAAAAAAAGAACATTAAAAACTAAATTAGTTAGGTAGGTACAGGCATTTAAATATTAAAATTGTAATAGAAATTAAAATACATTGAAAAATTTAATTGTTAAATTAAATTATTTAATGAAAGTATATTGGGAAAATCAAAAAATAAATAAAAAAGAGAAAAGTGAAAAATGCCTCCTACATAATTGGGCAATTAGTGATGGGCAATAATAATAATCCGGTTAATATCATTTGGCTAATAATCGATTAAAAATCAGTTAGTAGCCATTAATAGCAATTATGGATGATAACCCTGCTGTTAATGTTATTTTAGTGATTGAAAATTTCCCTTCATGGTTTTCAGGCTTAGGACTGTCAGATTAGACTTCATTTTCATCATCTTTCTTTGTAGTAAATAAATGTGCAATTTAAAACTAATCTGGCCCATTTAAAAATATTATTTATTTATTTTATGATTATACACACAAACCAACAACACAAGAAAAAGGAACACACGAAAAAGGACTTCTTCACCGAAACATATCAGTCGACGTACTGATTCCGGATTCGGTTGGCGTCGCTGTAGTGTTGTTCATGCATCTCTTTCTGGCACGAATAATATTAGCCCCAGAAAGAGATAGCACGAGAAACGGGGGTGCGGGGATGCATGTTACCTACTAACTAACCGCTCGGGTATTTTTCATTGTTTATAATTTACTTACATCGTATTCACAGAAAGGAGCTAATAAGTAACTTACTTATGGTACCTTACATTTTTACGTATCGGATAAAATTTATTTGTTGGTATACACTTACATATTTAGCTCGCTTTGTTAAATCAAGTAATTAATTAGGTAGATGGTTAAATCACAGAGCGATGTGTCAATAGTAATTATGGTTTTTATAGTATTGGATCTCTAAATTAACAAAACTGAATTTCCCAAAAAGTGAGTATTTATTTTATTATTAACACTTTTTCACATACAAAAAGTGAAAATAAATAAAAAGAATTACAATACATTGAATCACAATGTGTACACGCACCCAATTTATATTCACACCCACAGATTTTACACTAAACAAAAAAAAGCATTTATTTTTTTAACAATAGCAGGCTTATCATCCATTGCAAGGCTATTAATGGACACTTATGGATTATAATCGATAATAACTCAAAGCATCCGACTATTTACCCAGCACTAACTGGGACGTATTTAAAGGGTATGTTAAAAATAAGACAGATTGAAAAATTGGAAAGAGAGTGTGGTTTGAATAAGATAAATATTGGTTTAATTCTTAACGTTATTATCACACCCTAAGTCTGATCTAGCAAAACCACTTTATGGTCTGGCAGTAATCTCAGATCCTTAAAGCTCATTTCAGACTACGCTATAATATAATAGCATATAGCTTATAGTTCATATCCCAACAATATCGCTCACCATACATAACTGTCCGGACCGAGCCCAAGTCGTCGACGGCGCACACTGTTCCCGCGCACCTCAAGGAGTTGTCAGCAACAGCAGTGTCCAGCCGGGTCGAAGCCTACTGGGGCCAGGGTTATCCGAAAGGGAACTCGAGCCCCGGTATGAAGGCTAGAAGGAACGGGGTGGGCTTTTAGTCAGTAAGAGTCTGACACTATCTCCCGCACCGCCCAAGAGCGGAGGTTGTCATTTGATGATATTTCCCACCATAAAAAAAAAATATTTATTTAAAACACGTTCACACTTTGCTATACAGTATACGACATATTGGCTAAATTAAATAAATGTTTAGTGAGCGATATTGTTGTGCTATGAACTTTAAGCTTTATGCTATGGTATTATAGCGTAGTCTGAAATTAATTCATAGTATAAAACTGTTGTTAAATGTATTTATATAGTTTAAGGTACAATGGGGTTGACGTATCAATACCCCAAACTAATAATAAGGAACTAAAAAAGGGTGTACATTATTCTAGTTAAACAATATTATTTTTAGTTTATGCGAAACCTGAACATAGTAGGTTCAGAGTACTTCAGAGTCAGTAACTGAATTCCAATAGTTTTTACACCATGTTATAATTTTTCCCAAAAATATTTAAAAATGTTACAAGTTGGACACCACAGACACTAAGTACAAAACAGGTCACGGCGGGTCATAACGGGCATTAGCAAACCAGCAAACAGCCGGATACAAGTGCAAAAAAACCCCTCAGTCATCTTGATGACCCGATGACTATGTATCTTTGCTGACATGATAAACAAGCGTGAGAGTGATTTTTCATGACAAAATTATGATTTTTTTTACATAGATTCTGTACATAAAATACTAGACACGTGTTTCGGGTTTTGCATATAATAAAACTAATGTTGTATATTGTATACAGAATCCGTATTAATTTTACTTAATACTGCAGTCACAATCACAAAGGCAGATTAACAATCGTCGAACAGTGCCACAGGCATAAGCACACATGTAAGTTACAAAACACTTCTAATTGGTTAACCAAGCCGATGCTGGATTACGTTGGATGTTCATTATTGCGCTTTCGGGATTTCCCTGGGAGGCAGCTGCATAATTCACGTTGCCACGATTAAGCTAAATGCATTAAATGCATAACGCTAGAACCGGTTTTATGTGTTGTATTTGGCATGAACGGGTGATTGCATAGATTTAGTGGTTGCCGTTAGCAGTCTTATTTTTCCCGTAAGTTGCAAAGGAAAAGTGAGTTCTACAGTTCTTGAAACATTTATAAAGAGTTTAGATCGGATTGGTTCAAGTAGTGTTTTCACGTTCTATTCGCCAGGGTATTTGCGACTTTGTGCTCCATCTCGTTTAGGTCTTCAATCCCCATAGGCGACAGAAGAACTGACGAGAGGCCAAAAGGTTAAGTAGGTTGTGCTCAAAGCGGGAAAGATTGCTGTTGCTTGCTAGGCATTAATTTTAAGACTGACGGACTTAGATTCCGACTTTGTGGTTGACAGTGGCAATAATAGCCTGCTTATTCGCTATGGTTAATAACAGTAGAGAAGTTTAATTTGATTTCGGGAGTGGTAATAAAATAAATAAATAATAATAATTTTTTTTTCAGGTCAACGTACCTATTTTCACAATTAAAACACATTAAACACCAATAGCATAAAATTGAAACCCATAAAATTGACTTTGTTTTAATTTAATGTACTTGATTAAAATACATTAAATTAAAACAAAGTCAATTAATTAAAATAACACTAATTAAAATCAAAATAAAATAAAATCAAGATAAATTAAAATCAAATGAAATAAATTAAAAACAAGATAAATTAGAATAAATTAAAATCAAATTAAATAAGTTAAAATTACAATCAAAATCAAAGTCGATAAAACCAATTTGAATTAAACAATACTCGTAGATGAAGAGAATACGATACATAATTAGAATCTAAAAATGAATTTCTATCACAAAGTTCTGGGTTGGTACCTGCGTAACAGAAGACAAAGCGTTAGAAAACGTCACACAAAGTGGACCGATAACCTGATTAGGGTTGTGGAAATTCGATGGATGCCAGAGGGTTAGGACGTTTGCTGCGGTAACACTTGGTGGAGATCTATATATGTTCAACAGTGGACGTCTTTCGACTCAAATGTGTAGACGGAAATAGAGCCCCGTAGCAGGGTTCCGTCAGCTTATTTAGTTTACAACCGCCATCAGCAGATTCTCGGGTGAAATGAAGATGATCACATGTATCGAGCTTCAGATTGAGCACCTAACTATTCATGTTAGTAAAACGAAAACCCACGTCATCAGAAACATCACTGCAAAAAAAATGGGTCACCCCCAAAATACAATCTTCCATCCCGAATCCAGCTGCGCACCAACCACAGTGCTAGCCAAGAGAATCCATTTTAAATTTAGACACGTAGATAGCAAAACTGGGAAGGTTTTATATCTGCGGTCAAGTTCCGGATGAGGCACGGATGACAAGCCGCAGACATTTTAATTAAAGGCACTGCCAGCTGGAATCTCGGTGAAAGAGATCGACTTGATTAAAGTAACGCTCGCTTCGATACCGGACGAGATTAATAAAAATGTGGGATATAACGTGCGTGTGATCGTATACACACGGTCATAATGAAATTTTGAAAAATACCCGTGGTCCTAGAACGTAGAGGGTAAGTGAAGAACACAAGTGTGGTTTTCACGTTAATATTATAAAGGTGAAAGTTTGTGAGTATGTGTATGTACGTGTTTGTGACTTGTTCACCGTCGAACGGCTGAACGGATTCAGATGAAAATTGGCACACAGGTAGACCATGTTCTGGAATAACAATACTTTTTATCCTGGGAGTATATTATTTGGGACATTTTTAGGGTTCCGTACCTCAAAAGGAAAAAAACGGAACCCTTATAGGATCACTTTGTTGGCCGTCCGTCTGTCTGTCTGTCAAGACCCTTTATCTCGAGAACGCGTTGTGGTGTGTGAAGTGAAATTAAAACCATATAATCAGGTCTGTGGTCCTTTCAAGCTGTGAAAAAATCAAACTTTTATGGGTGAGTTGCACAATTTAACTATAACGATAACAAAGCTGTTAACAGTTGTCAAATCGACGATTTGACCAATAGGCGGCCGTTTCACGGCTGGTTATGGTTTGGTTATCGTTATAGTTAAATGGTGCAACACACCCGAAGTTAACGTGTAAAAAACATACGGCCGTTTATTTCGCAAAAAAAACGTATATTTTGATACTCTCAAAGATCGAAATTCATAGGGTACTTCCAGTTGAGCCAGAATCCTGAAATTTGGTACAAAGCAAGGTCTTATAGTACAGAGATAGGAAAAAATCTGAAAATAGTTTTGTTGATAAATACGTCACAACAAAAATCAATTTGCAAAATCTTCGACACTCCATTCGGGAATTATAGTTTGAGAATTGTAGTTTGCACGGAACCCTCAGTGCGCGAGTCCGATTCGCACTTGCCCAGTTTTTTTTTTACTTTCACGTGGGTAAAATTGCTGGCAGCATCTAGCACTCAATAAATTCCGCTCCACCCTAGATTGTGAGGAGTGACGAGATGATGTTCCTCAAAAAAAAAAAAATAGGTATGCATAATGTTCATCTATTTCTTACGTCTGGCTGCTTTTTGTTCTTTCGTTCAATTCTGAAGTCTTGAACACGGAGACAGTAAAAAAACTGAGGTAAAATTCATAAAAAGATTTGTATTTATGTGAGTTTGTGTTTTTGTGTGTTTAGATAGAATGTATAAATTCACCTACTGGAATCTCTTGCACCATAAGGGCTCTTGAAATGCAAATGATAACTGAAGGAACTTAGATGTGGTCTTAGTCAGCAAAAGTCTGACACACCCTCATTAGACAATGTCTTAAAAAAAACCCGGTTGAAGTCATTTGATGATTTCCCACTACAATAACAGCCTGGTCACGACTTCGGTCTTAACGGCGAGTAGCGCGGCGAGCGAACTGCATCAGTAATGCCTTGATCACACGTACCGGGTAAACGGGCGAGACAGTGCTTTCGGCCGAGTACTAGGTACGTATAAAAACAGCGCCGAGTGCTCGGCCTACCAGTTATCTCTACAACTCGCATACATCACTATCTCGGCCGAGCAACATTTTACTGTCTCGCCGTTTTACTCGGTACGTGTGATCAAGGCGTAAGCGGGCGCGGGGTGCTATTAGCGGAATCTCGTGGGGTGCTTCAAAAATTTTCATACTTTTGATCTTACCGCTCGCCGCTCCGCACTTAGCTACACCTCACAGCGGCGAGGCCGTGAACAGGCTGTACAAGGCATTTTTGACGTTTTTTTTCCGGCGTATTTAAAGTTACCTTCTTCAAATCACATGTTCCATTACACTATCCCATGGTTTTGGGAGCTAAGGAAAACAATAAATTGTAGGTATTTCAGCCGATACACGTCCACTATTGGACATAGGCCTCTCCCAAGCGTCGCCACATCGAACGTTCCTGTGCGTCCCGCATCCATCGGTTTCCCGCTACCTTCACCAGGTCATCGGTCCACCTTGTAGGAGGCCTCCCAACGCTGCGTCTTCCGGTAAGCAGTCGCCACTCCAGAACCTTTCGGCCCTAATGGCCATCTGTTCTGCTAGCAATGTGACCTGCCCATTGCCACTTAAGTTTGGCAATTCTTTGTGCTATGTCGGCAACCTTAGTTTTCCTGCGGATATCTTCATTTTTTATTCGATCACGCAAGGTAACCCCGAGCATAGCCCTTTGCATTGCTCTTTGGGTGACTTTAAGCCTTCAGATGAGGCCCATTGTGAGCGACCACGTTTCGGAGCCATATGTCATCACTAGCAACACGCACTGGTTAGACAGAAATTGTAGGTATGTGTTTTTAAAGTTATAGAAACGATTTGTCTGTTCAAGCCAAACACAGTTCATTGTTAAGACTGTGGTGAAACTGCATATAAGAGGATCTACTCAAGAGCCAGGCTGAAACAAAATGATAAATAAACCTGTAGTGTTTCAACCTGATACAAAATTTTGCAAGCAGTATGCTTACACAGATTACGCGACCAGTCACATGCGGTCGGAAGGCCCGTCCGCCATTAAAACCGAGCTTTGAGGGTGCACCGAGCAAAAATATGTGTTATATGTAGCTTTTCTTACACATAAGTACACCTTTTTACCTTGTTTTAGGTGTATGGCTGCTAAAGAAAATATTATGGAAATAGGATTCAACAGTTGACTTAAATGGCGTTTATCATAGCATTATGTTTTCATTTTTTAGCAAAAAGGATAAACACTCGTACACGATGGAATTTGTATGAAAACGTCCATTGAAGCATTTTCCACAGACAGCACATTTTAGTTATTTTAAAATCTGTTTTTTAATTGTTAAAATTACTGTTTGCACACATTCGCTCATCTTTATAAAATGCGAACATTTGTACCATCGGCATCGTTTAAACGCTATGGCGTGAGATTAAAATCATATTCGAAAACAAAGTAGATTGTAAAATCAAACAACTACACACTTAACAGAATTTATTTCCTTATATTTTAACTGTTTCAATTTATATTATTTACAAATTATTTATCACAATTTCACAGTCAATACATACAAAGTTATTTACAACATTTTATTTTACAAACATTTACAACTACCTTAAATACCTTTACACTGCGGGACAAATTCAGGACAACCATCAAACTATTTAAGTAAAAAACAATTAAAACATTAAATAAAAAAGGAATCTAGGATTATCGTCGCATTTTAGTGTTAAAAGTTAATTTAAAAGTAAATAAATACCTTCCCGAGCCAAGTCTCAGGTTTATTTCTTTTTAATAGCAGCGTTTACGAGATCAACCGTTCCGACAAGCGATTAGTATTCTACAGGTCACACAGTCATCTTAAGCCAAGTCTTCCAAGTCTGGTGTTAATGTCTACCGGATTAAGCCATCTAGGCTAATGTTCTTGAGTAAAGTAATTCTAAATTCTTGAAAATGATGTACTGAATTTTTATTTTGCTACTACCGATTTATCCATATATCATTACTCTTACTGCAAAAACCAACTAAATGCACCAACATTTTTGTATTAATTACTATTCGATCTATTATATTCGATCAAATCTGTAAGTAAGTTATTTACTTTTTGCCGTAGCTATCTTTGTAAATATGTCTCGTAGCTAATAACCGGTTCTACCTGTAGATTCGTCTGTGATGAGACTAATCGATAGCTATAATTATAATAATTAACTTAATTTGGGTAAAATATTTTACAGATAGCAGATAGTTGTTTTTTGCAATAAGGGTACGATATCGGAGTCTAGTTTCTGCACTTAGTCCCTCCTATGCGGATCATTTTGCGTGGGCCATGGTGGCCAAGCTTTGGTGGGCTTATTTCAAACAGTTTTGCTACCTACTAATTTTACACAAGTATTTTTGGCATGTAGTTGGGGTTAATGCAGAACAACGTAACTTTTTTTGGTATTCCGCTGAATGTATCCGGCAGTGTAAAGATAAAAAAATGGCAACGGTTTGTAGAAAGTATGTCCGCCGTTAAACTAGTCGCCAAAATAATTTTTGCTAAAAAAGGTTTTTCCTGTACGATGAACGTTAAAACCTTGATAAAACGTAGGTATTTGAGTAAAATATTTATACAGTAATGCTTGAGAGTTTTACAAATAGTTTATTTACTTAAAATGAATTAGAAATATAGGTACAACAGTATGTTAAACAAAGAAAGAGGGTTGATAAGAGTCATTTTTCGTCCATCACACACTCTTAAAAAGGTTATATACGTATATAAATGCAATAATTTTATTTAAATACAACTGTATAATTAAGTACGTATTTTTTATCAGTGACATTTACGTGATAAAAATATTAATATTGTATTTTGTTTTTTTTTTTCAATATTTAAATTATTATTTCTGTAAGAAGCGCTCCATGAACCATATTAATTTTGAGTCTCAATGATACCAGTCTTACAAATACCGGCACGGATCTTGAGCGCTGACTTGAACTTGAAATCGCGCAGACTTGAATGAGAAGTGAAGTATTGGGTCTCTTTAGTGGTATGAAGTGAAACGCGGGAGCTGGGAGTACATCTTTGTAGTTACAGTGATTGGCTCGACGATGTGTACGATGCGCAAATTGATCATGACACTTTCGACGAGTGCTCAAGATTCGTGCCAGTATTTGTAATTAAATTTTATATGAGTACTAATTTATTTTGGCCCATTGTGCGCATAGACGCGAATAATAACTTGAATATTGAAAACTACCAAAAATTTACAATAAGTTTAAACATGTTTATTTATTTATATAATCATGTTGCAACAAAAAGTACAAAGGCGGATGTTCTGTTTGAGCAATAATTGCTTAAACTTGCTATATTGTTTTTCACGTAAATTTCACTGAATACAAAAATATATCTCTTTAACTATTCAAATGCATTTAAAAATATTGGGAAGCAGAATTTATTTTGGAGTATGTGATGGGCGGAAAATGCCGATTATCAACCCGAAAAAAAGTTTCAAACATAAAACATGCAAGATAAGCATTACATTGGGTTTAACAATGAACAAAATTCTAACAAACCGTTAGCTAAGACGAGACTCCACCACAAGCTAAGACATTTCTCATTTAGCTGTGTTCTGCTTAAGTTGCAAGCGCAATTTGTAAGCGGCAGGCGGTCGCAGCAAACGAGCTAAAGAGTCAGTAGCCTCTTAGAATACTGATCGATACATGCTGGAAAATTGAAGCTGACAACAGAATGTTGCACATACCGGCGAATTTTTTTTTGTCCCGTTTTTATTCTTCTGAACAATTGAGGTAAAAGATAAAGATAGATTCTTCTACCTTCTACTTTTCAGTAGTAGGTGGCAGAAGGCTTTTCACTGATCTTTTTTGTTTTTATGGTTCTGTACCCAAGGGTGCCAACGGGACTCTGTTACTAAGACTACGCTGTCCGTCCGTCGATCTGTCTATCCGTCTGTCAGCGGGCTGTATCTCATAAACCGTAAGGCGAAAATATGTGATTTCTACAGATTCTGTGATTTCTGCTACAACAATAAATAATAAAATTAAAAATTAAAAGAGGCTCCCCATACAAGAAACGTTATTTTGTCGGCGTTTCTATTTTGCTCGATTTTAATATTGTAGTACGGAACCCTTTGTGTGCGAGTCCAACTCGCACTTGGCCAGTTTTTTTAAATATCTTTCTTAGCTTTGAAGAATCTCGTCTAAAACATTGTTCTATTTACACAAACAATTTTCTATATACATTTATACACAACTCTCTGGTCCTGGTATTTCTTCAGCTATAAGATGTTCTCTCCTACTTAATGTCATAGTGCCTAAATTAATAGGAGGCTTACTTAACACTGCCTTCGGTGGTGACAGTACCTGTAAAGAGAAATCAAAAGTTATTCTCAAATTATCTTAAAACACAGAACAAGATAAAAAGACATTACATGCGCTCCAAATGAGAATAGGATCGTTTCCATGTTGTGACGTCACGTCACACTGTCAACTCGCAAGAAATTTGGCAAAATTGAAAAACTCAGAGATGAGCAAAATTGAAGAACTGGATTCTTATTAATCTTTTTTCGTTCACAGTTCGTAAATAAAATAAAATTAAAAAAATCTTGTTTTGCTCACCATAATAATACTTCGATTTGACAATATGGCGTGACGTCACAACATGGCAATCGATCCTATTCTTATCTGGAACGCACTGTACATAGACGGACTTTTGACTCTGACTTGCTGAATGCAAAAAATATCAACAAAATTTGACCGCAGGTTAGTTTAAAGAATCCCCTCTAACAACTCATACATACATACATACGTACATAATCAGCCTTATAATGTTCGCACAGCTAAGACTCAGGCCTCCTCTCTAGTAGAGAAAATGGGCCGTAATCCACAACGCGGGCCCAGTGCGATTTGGTGGATATCATTGTCTTTTATTTTTTGGTTCTAGATCTGATTTCCTCACGATGTTTTCCTTCACCGTTTTAAGAGCAGTGATGATGAAATAAATTACACAAAGTAATGTGCTTAACTGCCTGGTTTGAACCCGCTACCTACTATTCGTAAGTCAAGGCTGGGCTACGACTACTCTTTTTTTTTTTCGATGTGAAAAATCATCCAATGACAACCCCCGCTCTTGGGCGGAGCGGGAGATAGTGTCAGACTCTTACTGACTAAAAAACCCATCCCGTTCCTTCAAGCCTTCATACCGGGGCTCGAGCACCCTTTCGGATAACCTTGGCCCCAGTAGGCTTCGACCCGGCTGGGCCCCTGCTGTTGCTGACAACTCCTTGAGGCGCGCGGGAACAGCGCGCGCCGTCGACGACTTGGGCTTGGTCCGGACAGTTACCGGACAGCCGGACAGCGAGCTACCCATTGCTCACTGTCCGCAAGCCCGTGCCTACGGTGGATGCGGTCGGCGAGGCCTTAGCGAGCATTACTGCCTCGCAGAAGTCGGCGACCGCCTGCCACTCCTCCTCACTCCGGACCATGGCCTCAACCAAGGCCCGGCGCGATAGGTCTCCGCCGCCGATCACCCCCACGAGGGCACGGCGATGGCTACCACTACTCTTCAACTTCAACAACTCTACATACATTTTAACTCTAGACAATAATTTGGTAGTTTTTGTATGAACGATCTAAAAGTCTGAGCACAAAAATGATCATAATTTTTTTAATGGACTATGTCTTAAAATTGTATTATTAATTTACACCTAATGCTTTAAAACTACTTCAGTTTTTCCACAGTTCATGAGTAGACTTTTCCAAGTACCTACTATAATTATGTGCAGAGTGTCTAGTCTATGACATAATTAAACCTAGGTTTTAATGAGTTGGATTTTTCACATCGGGTTAGCGCGCGCTTTTAATCTAATAACATGTCTAGGTGTACAAATACTCGTTATGTGGGTCATACTCTCACTGAAAAGCTCTGTGTTTAGTTGCAAAACTGTATTTGTATTTTTAGTAGGTTTGAAGCACAGAATTTTGCATTGATAATACATTTTATTTATGGAACTTCTTTTTGTTATTGATGAAGATAACTTTTTGATATGACATATATATGTAACATTTTAAACCGCTGAATATTTTTTTTTAATTGATATAAACTAGTGCTTGACTGCGATCCCACCTGTTGGTAAGTAGCGATGCAATCTTTGATGGTGAGGCGCACTAGTTTATTAAGAGCCTATTCACTCTAGCCTTGAAGACGCCCAAATTATAATCGGACGGGAAGACCATTAAAATCATAAGTCCACCAGGATACCGTACGTATAATAATAATAATTAATAGATTTATACGAATCCGTTTATATAGACCTACAGAAACCTGCCATAGTAAACACATACAGAATAGTTAGAAAATTCATGGAATTGCAGGATGGAAATATCCACACCTTCATTTTGAAAACACTATACACGCTGTATTTACTTGCTTTTGGCTCGTGAATGTAGTTGATACCAGTCATAGCATAAAATTCCCGCTTTGAAATTTGTATTTTGGCTTCTTTCAGTTTCGTACCAAGTTACATTCTAGGGTTTTTCTCAAATGTCAAAACGGGTCTTTAATTTTTTAACGAGTTTAATTGTATGATAAACACCTGTACTCGTATTTCTTGAAAGGAAAAGTAAAACCACTCTACTCAATACTCACGGGTCGATGATCGTCTAGGGCTGCGCTCGCGCGCTCGCTCCCCCACTCCTCGGTCGGGTGGAGGGCGCCATTTTTCGCGGCCGCCTCTGTAACGCACTTTGTGCTCGGCGGGGCCCCGTCTGTGTGAAAACCGTTTGATATTGCTTGATTATTTTACTTAGGAACTACTTGTGGTGAAAAAGAAAAGGGAGGTTTGTTGGTTACGGGGGAAGGTTTTCTTAGTGAGAAATTCATTGAATAACTGCGCCACTGTACCGTGCGAGTTTACTATTGTAAAAAATCTTTTTATAAAAAAAATTATACCGAATTGGATAATTCATTTTTTTTTTTTTGTTCGTTATTGTTAGGACAAGGCTTTTATAAAAGAAAGTTTTTACCGAATTGGATAATTCATTTTTTGTCCTAACAATAACGAACAGAAAAAAAAATGAATTATCCAATTCGGTATAATCCTTCGAAAGTTAGGCGCGTACATACAATTTGACGATATATTTTTATTTATAAATAAATAAAACATTGTATAAAAAAACAAAGCAAAAGTAATCGCCATTTTGTAGAATATGATATTTTTAGTAGCTACAATTATTTATTTATTTAAGATCTCCAACAATACATGTACATACATATTATAAACTATTTGTATCATATAGTTAGTAAGTACGATATCTTTTGGGTGTACTCCTTCACTTATACTCAGAAGACCACATCATGCAAATGTAAATTTTCACTTTGCACCCGTTATAATGACCAATTAACCCTACATGCATCATTTTATAGGCAAAAATAAAGTTAAAAGTCAAGTCAAGACTTTTAAAAATGAGGATTACAAAAACAAATAAAAGATTATCTACTTCGAAAACTTCAGGTGTAAAACCAGTTTTAATCTTCATAAAAATGTGTTTAAAACCATATTATAGCTTTAAAACGCGATATTAATTCCGAACTTTCCTCATAAATCTTCACTGTTCTATCAAAAAATTGATATAATTTTTACGAGGACGACGTGAAAAGTGTCTCGTTCAATGAAATTTTTAGCTCGATTTTTAGATTTTTAAACCATAAGATTAACCGGGAAATTGCATCGGTAGCTACATTCTTCTGATAAGAACTAAAGTAAGCTTTGTTAGTGCTGACATACAGCTTTAAAAGATTTAAAAAGCTGGGGCTAATTAGTTAGGTACTTTAAAAAAATACTCAATGCTTGTAAAGAAACCGCATTTGTTCAGAGAATATTACACACAAAGGAAGTAATTCTTTTGCAACGTTTTATTTATTCCTTTGAGAATGTGGCTGTTAACCTATTAATTTTATCTAGGTGAGTGAATAAGTTACTTTTTTTAAATTAATATAAACTAGTCCTTCACTGCAATCCCACCTGATGGTAAGCAGTGATGCAATCAAAATGTAAAAGTTGATAGTGAGGCGCGACAGTTTATTAAGAGCCTATTCACTGTAGCCTCGAAGACACCTAAAATTATTGCAGTTAAAAGTACAACCGGAGTTAATCGCGAGTTTTATAATGAGCATAAATATATGATCCACTGCAATAAACAGAATCAAGAAATCAATGTCATCCTTCGGAGTGAATTCTAGATAGACAGTGTTCAAAATATAAATACAGCTAATTTGGTACGATAGAAAAACATCACGAAGAAGCCTCTTAAAAATACTTTTATTGATTAAAAATCGGATTTCTAACGAGTACATAGAAAGAAAGAAAGAAAGAAAAACAGTTTATTTACGCATTAAAGACGCAATCTTAAAACTAGGTAACAGAACATAACATCACAGCAATTGATAGGGAAGATATGCGAAGACATACAATTAATTCTAATTGTTTGTTAGATTATTTTACAAGCAACGTTTCACCACTGAAGTGATAATTTTATAATAAAATCTGTAGATTTTTATTAAGTTGTTAAAACGCTTCATATTTCAAGCGTTGTGTCTTTGCTCATCTCTTGTTTATGCAGTTTGAGAGTGATCTAGCTTTAGAATTCCTCTTAAATTAGAATTAAATGAAGAAAGCATGTCACCTTACATACGATGTCGCAGTTGCAGTATATGGCTGATGTGATTAGTAGGACACTAGTTTTTGTTCGCGTGAAAACTAGAAATGATGCTCAAGGAAACGTAATTCCGGGATAAAACGTAGCCGAAGTTTTTCTCAACAATCAATTTTTTGTCAATATTGGGATGAAATGGCGACAGGTCACGAAAACCACTTGTGACCCACGGATGCCCCTCAAGTTGAAGGGTAAAATCTACAAGTCCGTGATAAGGCCTGTCATCTGTATGGATCAGAATGTTGGACTGTGAAAAAGACGGAAGAAAAAAGATTGCATGTAGCGGAGATGAGAATGTTAAGATGTGGTGTGACGAGAATGGATAAAGTGAGAAATGAGTATATTAGGGGAAGTTTGAAAGTGGTGCCAGTGACTGAAAAGTTGAAAGGGAATCGTTTGTCTTGGTATGGTCATGTGAAAAGGAGGGATGAAACGCATGTTGCTAAAAAAGTTATGAGTTTACATGTGGATGGATGGAGGGGAAGAGGGAGGCCAAAGAAAAGATGGATGGATTGTGTGAGAAGCGATATGAAAGAAAAGGGAGCTAGTGATAGCGTGACGAGTGACAGGTCAGAATGGAAGAAAAAAACGTGTTGCGCCGACCCCAAATAAAACGGTACTAGGGCAGGAAGATGATGATTGGTGTAGCAGTTTCGGCGTACATCGAGTAATCTTTTTATGTTGTTTTTTATTGTATTTTTATTTCTTTCTTGACTTTTGCATCTATACTTATTAGTATTATTAAACTCAAGTGTTTGATTTTAAACTTTAATTAAAGACATGGGTAGCTGAGGGTGTCCATCACAATCTAATAAACTAAAATATGATATTTTAAAAGTCATAGAACAAAAGTTGTTGTTTATGATGTTAGTAACATAGTCCTGAGAGGTAGTCAGTATTTTACAAATAACCCTGTAAATAAAACTAGTTAAAAAAAAAATACTTGTGATATCCTAATCTTCTCTTCTTCTTCTTCCTGCCCTTATCCCATATTACTTGGGGTCGGCGCAACACGTTTTCTTCTTCCATTCTGTCCTGTCACCCGTCAAACTATCACTAACTCCCTTTTCTTTCATATCACTTCTCACACAATCCATCCATCTTTTTTTCGGCCTTACTCTCCCTCTCCATCCATCTACATGTATACTCAGAACTCTTTTAGTAATATGCGCTTCATCCCTCCGCTTCACATGACCATACCAAGACAACCGATTACCTTTCAACTTTTCAGTCACTGGCGCCACTTTCAAACTTCCTCTAATATACTCATTTCTCACTTTATCCATTCTCGTCACACCACACATCCATCTCAACATTCTTATCTCCGCTGCATGCAATCTTTTTTCATCCTTCTTTTTCACAGCCCAACATTCTGATCCATACAGTATGACAGGTCTTATGACGGACTTGTAAATTTTACCCTTCAACTTGAGGGGCATACGTGGGTCACAAGATATCCTAATATTGATTGAAATTATACAAATTGACATTAAAACATTTAACTCGCTTGCCCTAAACTGCCCGTCTAGCAGAGTAGATCAATTCATCTACAAGAGCCATTAGGACATTGTAACTCCACTAATAAAATTAGTCAAAGAGCAAAGGACACTTAGCATGAGAATAGTCAGACCACAACTACGAATGACTATCGAACGGTCGCTCAGCATCCTTGACATCTTCACAGAGACCATTTTATACTCCACTTGTTTCCGGAATCTCACTCAATAAAATCGCATGTATGTCGGTTACGGATAAGTACCGATTGTACTTCAGTTACTTGTGGATATCGTAAAAGCATATGGAATCTGGTTGGTAAATCTAAAGGCCTTGTTTTAAAATGTCTAGGGTTAAGAGCCGGTTGTCGTCACTGAGCATTTTGTACGAACGCCACCCAGGTCTATGTCGATTTCACGGCCCCGTAACAGCGGTTTTATTTTTATATAAAAAAAACTTAGTCCAGAAATTATTTTGTAGAACCCTTTTGTCTTTTTTGTACAAAAAATGTTCTTTCCATCAAGTTCAAAATAATTTTCCTAGAAAGTCCTTATAAAGTTCTACTTTTCAGATTTTTTTCATATTTTCTAAACTTATGGTTCAAAAGTTAGAGGGTCACATTGTTTTTTACTTTTGGAGCGATTATTTCCGAAATTATTGACATTATCAAAAAATGATTGTAGTAAACCCCTATTCATTTTTAAATACCTATCCAACAATATATCACACGTTAGGGTTGAAATTTAAAAAAAATCACTTCCCACTTTACATATAGGGGGGCTACCCTAATAAAACATTTTTTTCCAATTTTTATTTTACCACTTTGTCGGCGTGATTGATATACATATTGGTACCAAATTTCAGCTTTCTAGTGCTAACGGTCACAGAGATTAAGCGAGGACAGATAGACAGACAGACGGACAGACAGACATGGCGAAACTATAAGGGTTCCTAGTTGACTACGGAACCCTAAAAACGAAGTCTTTTTAAAAAGCAAGTTTTATTATTTTTTGAAACTTTCTTTTTCCATGACGTAATCTCGTGGACATACACCTTTAAAATCGTCCTTCAGGATCAGATTCGCTATTTTTTTTTATCGAACCAACTAATTTATATCAAGTTTTGAATTTTGCCCAGCAGTTGGTCATATAGTCAATCTTAATAAAATAATTTTTGATAGTGTTCTTTTTTATATTTGTGGATTTCCACAGGTTTAAAAAAGTTCAAAATGAGTAGAACCGGGCCTTAAACTAATTTAAGCTTTAGGGAATAAAATGTCCCCCAACATGACGCGCAACGTTGTATTTACGTGACACTGCAACGTTGTCCAGTGTCCCGCAACTTGCCTCCCAACATTTTATAAAACGGTCACGTGACGCAGGACATGTTGCTGGACAATTTGACAGCGCTGCGCGGCCTGTTGGGGATCATTTTGTCCCCTAATGTATCTGAGGCCGTAAGTGTTGGTATTAGCTGCCGCAACTAAGTATAGATTAAGGGTGTCTGTACGCTCAATAGTATTAGTGAATATTTATAAGGATAAGTTGGAATTCATTTCTATAATGTTCGAAAAAAAAAACACACAAAAACGTAAAAATACGAATCGAATGAAGTGCCGCACACGTTTTTTTTTATAATGCTTGCCTGAATTTAAGCTAAGCTAAAATATTTTTAGCAAGCCGATAAAAAATCTCAAAAAAGCAACTTATTCTGAAATCCTATTACGAACAAAACATTTTTCATTTTTAACAACCACTCCACGACCTTACTTTATTCCACAGACTTCATCTTTACATGATTGATGATGATCTATACAGATTCTAAGACAATCTTTCATATAAGAATCAATACTAGACAGGTAACTGGGGAGCACAGAGTACTGACATATCTTGACGTGTTATTATGGTAGGAGCCAGATAAATTTGCCATCGCGGTCATTGACTCTTTTACATTTATCGTGAGGGTTGCTGAGCATCCTGCCTGATACGATAAATTGTGGCAGGGGCAAGCTCGCACACTTTTCCACGCTAGTGCGAAAAAAGTAAGTTGTGTGTCTAAAAGCGGCACAGATAAGAGGAAGTATTCGAATAAGTGTATTGAAAAATATATAACTCATAGATCATGCTTTGTAAGGTTGTCGGTTCGGGAAGATGAGTAAAACAAGTGCCTTCATTGGAATCTCGTATATTACTGCGCATAGAGAGTACGTACAATGATTAATATGATTGATTCTTAATATTAGAATACAGATGAACACGCATTTATAAGTCTTAACACTACAGCTTATTGAGTGGTTACAAGTATTATAAGTAATGCCGTCTCAACCGACTACCAATGCGACCGAGCGACGTTCGGTCACAAAATAGATAGGTACAGAAGTCAATCTACATACAAAGTGCGCTCAAACAACGCACACATAGACACTGCTCACAGACACGATATCTCGGTCGCGTCTCGGATCACTTGTCGAACAGTTCCGGCTCAAACGGTCATTAGTGTGCGTCCACCGAGCGTAGGTATAAAAAGTGAAGTACATACATGAGATTGTCTTCTGTACCTATCTATTTTGTGGTTCGGTGCTCTATATCGAAGAGCTTACCTGGCGGTGGATTCAATATGTCCGGTTGTGCTTGTTTGGGAGGCTTTAGCGTGTAGGCCACGACGTACTGGCCGTCTCCGGCGTTCAGTTGGAGCTCCGACGACTGCTGCTTTGTTGGTGGATTACTCCTGGTAAAAAGAAATTATACAAAATTATTTTAACTTATACAATACCTGAATATAGTCTGTTTAGAATCAGTAACTGAATGGAGTCCAATAGTTTTAACCATGTTAAGTATATTTTTTCCGATAAATATTTAAAAAGGTTACAAGTTGGATTCTGCCGACATTAAGGATAAAACAGGCCATGGCAGGTTATAGCGGGTATTAGGCGCCATCAAACACCTGAGTGCATGTTCAAAACAATCTCTCAGTCGTCTGGATAGCGCAGTGTCCTTGTATTTTTGCTGACATAACAAGCTTATAACTTTGTTAACTTTGTTTGTTGTTTTGTTTGTTTGTTTTTTCATGTTATAGTTGAATTTTGTACATAGATTCTTTACATAAAATACTAGGCACGTGTTTCAGGTTTCACGTATATTAAAACGATAATACGATTTTTAGATGATTACGTAAACAGCCGGCGAGAGATGTGAATTGTTGCTTAAGACCCCAACTCTCGAGCAGTACTATAACACAGTGACTTTCTGAAGCCTACTACTCGGTAACAGCTAAGTCAATAGGTTTAGAAAAATATATGTTTATTATAGATTCATGTACAACATTTTTAACATATGTTTTTTTTTCGTAGGACTAACACTTTTGAAAAAAAAAAATTAACAACATGATATTTTTTCGCTTATTTCCCTATTCTTTTCACACGGCTTTGATCTTTATAAATATGATTACACAACTGATTAAGTGTTCTTCAAGTACGAGTATGTATCATATGTAAATCAATCAATGTTTCGCTAAGAAAATGGAGTAGATTTAAAGGTCAGCGAACATTTGGTCGGAATTAGATGCACAGATACTCGTATTGCCACCTACGCAGCGGTATGATTATGTATGCCAGATGTTCAAAGGACTATACGCCTTAAGGATTCCGCAAACAGGGTACCAAGCAACAGTTTTAATGCTAACCGCTTACAATTACTTACGACTAGCTGTGCCCGCGACTTCGTTCGCGTGGACTACAGGATTTTGATTTTATTTTTTCTAAAATAAAAGCAGCCTAAGTTACGCCTTATTACATCAGCTATCTGTCAAAAAAAAACTCGTCAAAATCGGTCCAGCCATTTCAGAGATTAGCTGGAACAAACAGACAGACAGACAGACAAAAATTTAAAAAAATGTTATTTTGGTGTTGGTTTTGGTGTGTGTTGCATGCAAAAAGCGGTTATTTCAATAATACAAACAGACACTCCAATTTTATATACAAACCTTTTAATTTGAAGTGTTAACCACTTCACGTTAAAATGTGGAGAGCAATCGATATTTTCAATACATGCAACATCAAGGCCATCACGCGGGTACAAATAAAATAGGGGATATTTTCTATTTTATTTTTCATGAAAAAAATGTTTGTTAACAAACCAGTTTATGAATAAATATACAAAAACTAGCTTTTGCTTTTTGCTTTGCTCGCGAAATTATAGGTTTTTTACAAACTTTGGACTCCCGTTTAGTTTTGAAAATCCTATTTTAGTCCTCGCTTACGGCATAAAAGGATAACCTTTCGCAAAATGTCTCCCAATCTCAGTAGAGGCTGTCTAAAAAGTCAAACGACTTGGGTAATTAATAAGGTAAAATGAAATCTGATGTAGTCAACACTGGTCCAATAATTAGGGTTGATTAAGAGATCTTTATAGTAGAGGATACGGTTAAGAACGACCTTCACCGGTTTGTTTAATGGATGAAACGTATTTTTTGATAAATTTAGTATATTAAATAATATAACGCGGGTGGGTTGCCTGAGAAATTCCTGGCCAAACAATTTTTTTTTTTTTTGAAAAATACACCGTTGTGTTTAACGAATTTTAATACTAACCGAAAGAGTGAAGCCTTTAGAACATTAAAATGTTGGGTTGCCTATTTGTTTCCTGGCATAACTATGGGTTGCCAGGTATAAACAGGTATGTATAAATAGGTGTGTTTATTTTGATATACAACAAATTCTATATCAAAATAAACGCTGTTTCATTTCGAATACGATGTTATAGTGTTGTTTGCAAAAAAAATCTGGTATGAATAACGGTTGTGCATTTTCCTAAAAAAAAAGTAAATTTTCAATTTTTAATTAATAATAGTCTGGCCAGGAATTTCTTAGGCAACCCACCTGCGTTATATTATTTAATACACTAAATTTATCACAAAATACGTTTCATCCATTAAACAGACCGGTGAAGATCGTTCTTAATCGGACCTTAGACTATTATTACTCTACTAATAGAAGAACCCTATAAAACGTATCGAATATAAGTATTTTTAATGATTAAATATTATACAAAATTCCCAAATCGTTTGACTTTTTAGACAGACTATAGTTTCGGCTGTGCGATGATTTGTTAGTCAGTCAGTTTATCACTTTATATAGCTAGAGTGCTAATTCTAAAAACGATATCAAAATTCAGCGATATAAATCTATATATAAAAGAAAGTCGTGTTAGTTACACTTTTTATAACTCAAGAACGGCTGAACCGATTTGGCTGAAAATTGGTGGGGAGGTAGCTTAAAACCAGGAGACGGACATAAGACCTACTTTTTTTTTAGGGTAGAGTAGAGTAGAGTAGGGTAGGGTAGAGTAGGGTAGAGTACGGTAGGGTATAGTAGGGTAGAGTAGGGTAGAGTAGAGTAGAGTAGGGTAGGGTAGAGTAGAGTAGGGTAGGGTAGAGTAGGGTAGGGTAGAGTAGGGTAGAGTAGAGTAGGGTAGAGTAGGGTAGGGTAGAGTAGAGTAGAGTAGGGTAGGGTAGAGTAGGGTAGAGTAGGATAGAGTAGAGTAGAGTAGGGTAGGGTAGAGTAGGGTAGAGTAGGGTAGGGTAGAGTAGGGTATAGAAGGGTAGAGTAGGGTATAGTAGGCTGAAGTAGGGAAGAGCGGGAGCGAAGCCGCGTGGGCAAAAGCTAGTGGGTAATATAATAGGAAAGCTAACGAGATAATGAAATTTCTCTCGACAAGACGCTGTTTTCTATGGCAGCCGTACGGGTATCATGGCCTTTGACGTCAAAAACCATGTCAGACTACTTTTTCTTATTAGCAGCTTTGAAGCTTTATAACTTGCGAGCGATGTTGATGAAGATATTCTATTTTTGTTTACTAGAGTTGAAAAATAATTAATTAATTTAGCAAATTACAAAATTGTATGCATATTCATTATTGCGTCTTTGTAGCATTGTCACGTCACACATATCTGTTTAGCCTTTTAATTTCTGATTATAATAAGTATCTACTTCCTTCTGATGAACGCATGGTATAAGGATAGTTAGCCTTATGATGTTCCTACTGCTGGTACTCAGGCCTCCTCTCCAGGAGAGAGAATAGGTCCACCACGCGGGCTCGGTGTGGGTCGAAAGATTAGTTGTTAGTTGTTTGTTTTTTTTGAAAGTTGAATGAGCTCTCGACGTCTGACGTCACATATGGTCTCATGTACCTAAATTCAGTTTTTGGGTTTAGCTACACTTTTACTATCGTGCTCTAAATTGTAGTTTATGTTACTTGAACGCAAGTATTCCGCGCTTTTAATGCGGTAACAAAGAAAAATGCATGAAAAATATCACATTTCTTAGCACTATCGTGTAAACTGCCAATGTAGGGATTGGCACAAATACTACGGGTATAGTAAAGAACAAGCTTTTAATGAAAATCGTTTTTTATAACAAGCTTTCATAGCTAGGTATACCTATATAATTAATACTCGTCAATACAAATCATACGAGCCCAAAATTGATGGGGTTTTGTCGTTTAACTACCAAGTTCCTATAGCCACCTTCCGGTTCCATCATCAGATCAGCTCCTTGTCATAGTAATTTTACATTGTCATCTGATTTACACAAGCATGCAAAATTTTAGCTCAATCGGTAACCGGAAAGTGGGTCAAATTTAATTTACAAGATTTTATGGCAGACAAAAATCGGTACAGTTTAAACTAAATAAAAGCTTGTAAAAAGAGAAGCCATCGAGGCCCTGTACCCCTAGCCAAGTTGATAATCGGCAATCGTTAACGCTAGTAGAAAACTTAAAATGTACGGGAATGACGTCATCTCAGCGCTCAGTCATGCAGAACAGAAGTTGTTTGAAAAGAATAGGGGGCGTGGCTAACTCGAGGCGTTCGACGGAACGATTGTAACTTAGCTAAGGGGACTGGAATACAAAGGGCAACTGAAGGAACACGTGTCAGTTGTAGTTAGTTAAAGTCTAAGGCATAGCGCGCACTGGTGACTTTTGACAAAATAGTCACCGTGCATGAACCCAACATGTAGTGCGCGCACTTGGTGACGTGACAGTTACACAAAATGTACCGTAACAAAAGTCACCAGTGCGCGCTATGTCTAACTTTAGCTAAGATACGATAATGTTTTCAAAATAATCCTTACATCCGTATTCCTTTCTGTAAAACCTCGAGCAGCGTTAAACACACGTGATATCGCGCCATTTCGGTTAAACACCGAGCGAACGCCGGCGTCCGCATAGATAATAAAATATTGAGCGTTTTTTTTTATAGGGTATTTATCCAAGAACGTAATTAAGAAGTTCTTCATAGTTTGTAAATATCGAAAATAAGCAAACCTTTCCGTTATTCCCTATACACCCCTACTTTTTAATTAGTACACAAAAAAATGGGGCTCTATCTGTACCCGTCACTGATCATATTTTTGTAGTCAAAAGTAGAAAAAACCGAAATCTTAAAATTGACCACGAAAAGGTAAATTCATCATAGAATCAATCAAACATAACAATTGCTAGTAGAAAATACTGCGGGCAGTATTTTTCCTTAATAATAATTGTCACTTATTCATTCATTAATCAATAACCTGCACAAAATTTCCATAAATTGAGTGTCATTTTGGAACATAAACCAACGCTAATAACTTTGCTGTTTATGAATATTATTTATTGAGATTTTACTTATAAAATAACAAGGGCTTTTCTAATAAGCCCTTTAGGTATGTGTACTAATTAAAAAATTGTGGTGTATATACCTATGTACATTGAATGGTTAAGCTCATGAATTTAACTCAAAATATTACAAGGGTATCCCTCCCAACAATGACATGCCACACGCTATAATTTTGACGTACGTATAACGTAGACTGCACTCATACAATTTTAATGGTAATCGAAATCGATTCTCTTTGATTAAATCATGCCTCAAATGTTAAATCGAGCCATTGACGATCCAGTGCACATCAGTTAAGTGAAATACGTACTTACAGCGAACGATTTTGATTAAGTTACATTGATTTGGAAGCAGATAGGTATTTCTATGTTGGAAATGAATTGATGGCAGTTGAGTTGAACGCATTAGTAGTACCTATGTGAAGTTATAACCGTTTCTAGTATTATAATGCAGACAGAAAGTTAAAAGTTAAAAGACTTCGCAACTTCAAGGTTTTTTGACAACTGAAATGGACAAAAAATGGACAGTTTGAAAGGATTCTTAATAAGAATAATGATGTCTTTATAAGAATAATCCATGCTAATTAATTTTTAATCCATCTTTTTCTTCTTTTCGTGTCGAAGCTCAATCTATACTTTTTTCTGATCAATTCTTGGCAACCTGCACAGCTTTATTATTGGCCTCGTATAGATCTTGAAAACTGCACGTGGTTATGCAGGCTCCACACTGGCATGGTGTTAGAGATGGGTCGACGAGGAAGCCCCATTTGGCCAGATTATTTTTTCAACGGCCAAACGATTTTAAAAAAAGAAGAAGAAATGTGAAGGGTGTCGTGTATCGACGATTTCGCGGAAGGATACCGACCTCGCAGCAGAACACAACGCCGTCACTTCGTGTACAATAGTTTAGTTTAACAATTAGTTATAGGATCTTTTGTGTATTAGTTTATTATTTTGTAAGATTATTTGTGTATATCTATGGAACTTAGTTGCCTGAAAATAAAGGATTATTATTATTAATACGTGATTAAAATCGATACGTTCTTTATTCATGTTTTTTTATGTTACCATAAGTACATCATCGTACACAGATCGTGTTTCGACTCAGTCAGCTCTCTTTAACTAGAGACCAAAGGCTGCGAAAGAGTTACTGCGGCCTTTGAACGGTTAAGACAACTGAAGGGACGCAGCATTTTTTGTGTAGTAAAAGTCTGCCACACTCTCTAGCTCTATCCAGAGTGGAATATAAACTAGTGCTTGACTGTGTCCTACCTGATGGCAAGTAATCATGCAACTGTTGATAGTAAAGTGCATTAGTTTATTAAGAGCCTATTATAGCCTTAAAGAAACCTAAATTATAATTTCCCTTGGAAAAAAGTGTATTTAAACACTACAAAACCAGAGAGAGCGACTCAACTTTTGTAAATACCCAAAAAAACTGATGAACTGAAAAGTAGGTCAAACCCGTAAAACCGCGTAAAACAAACACCTAAACTACAATAGTTTGAGAGCTAGACTTTTGTCAAGTTACAGCGAGTATAGTGCAGCAGCTATGTTCGCGCTGGAACGTGAGCAAACATGTATGTTGACGGTATTCAGATTGCAGGGACACGCGGAACTTGCGACAAGTTGGAAAGTTTAATGATGTGCCAAATCTCGGAAAATGTAGCAAGCTGTGATGAAGAGAACAACATATTTTCAAATAACATTTAGAAATGGTTTTGCCTGATTGGATAATAATAAGATTTCTACGCAGAAGAACCATGAGAACCGAAGAATCGTGACACTTAAGAGGCTGCTTTTCTACTCGCCTATCATCAACATCGAGCATGGTTTAAAATCTTATTACTTCATCTAACGCAATCCAACGTGATGTTTAACGAAAAGGCAATGAGAAAAAGAGAGAGATGTCGCCAGGAAACTCTGTTAGGAATGATTCGGTAATTCCGTGATTTAGTCAAATATTTTATAAAACTTGTTGCATGTGTTAAATACGTGTTTTTTTTTAATCTTTTAATTAAATAAAAACTGTCGTCTAGACAATATCCACAAGATAGTATTTTCAAAATATATAATGAAAAATGCTTCATAGTTGCGTAAAAGCGGTTGTATGAAAAACAGTAAAAGTGTATGTCGAGTTGCATCCCCATACAAAAGTGTATGCTTAAGTGGCATTGTGCAGGG
Source organism: Mythimna ferrago (assembly GCA_910589285.2). Lineage (NCBI taxonomy): Eukaryota > Metazoa > Arthropoda > Insecta > Lepidoptera > Noctuidae > Mythimna > Mythimna ferrago. Next base: position 14,385,126 of record OU342692.1, on the reverse strand, counting down.
TACATTGCTCGCAGAACAGATGGTTGATAGGGTTGACAGGTTCTGGTCAATTTCATCATCATCATTTCAGCCGAAATACGTCGACTATTGGACATAAACCTCCCCTAAGTGTCGCTACAACGAACCGGTCCTGTGTGTCTCGTATCCATCGGATTACCATGACCATAACTAGGTCATTGGTCCAGCTTGTGAGAGGCCGCTTCGTCTTCCGGTACGTGGTCGACACTCCAGAACCTTTCGACCATCTGTCTTGCGAGCAATATCTGTCCGGCAACTGCGACTACCAATTTAACGTGCCTATATATTTATCATAGAAAAATTGATATGAACACTAATCATAACATTGATATCATTAAAATTATTATTCTAGGTATTGCATTGATTTACGTAGTTCCAATACGTCAAGTACTAATTGGCACATTTATCTATATTGCTGAAGTTATTCAACATTTTACTAAATATATTACTGTTTCAATTTCAACACTCTTATATGCTTGCAAACATAACAAATTAAAATTATGTTGTAGAATTTCATGAACCATACCGTAAAACGTAAACGTAAACGTAACATTACACGTTAAACATTAACGTAATCATTAAAATAAGAAAAGGAATTACAGTAAAGTTAATGGAATTGTGACATAGTAGGAATATTTGACTTTATTGCGAATGCTCTTACCTCTTTCTGCGTAGGAAGAATCCGGTGAAAATGGCCGCACAACCACAGACTATGACGGTGAAGATGATCGACCAGAAGGCAGCCTTGGAGACGCCGGCCATGAGACTGTTACCACCATCTAGGAAATGAAAAAGAACAAAGATTTAATAACACCTATTTTATATGACATCCAATGGGTAGCTCGCTGTCCGACCGTCCGGTAACTGTCCGGACCGAGCCCAAGTCGTCGATGGCGCGTACTGTTCCCGCGCGCCTCAAGGATTTGTCAGCAACAGCAGGGGCCCAACCGGGTCGAAGCCTACTGGGGCCAGGGTTTTCCGAAAGGGTCGAGCCCCGGTATGAAGGCTAGAAGGAACGGGGTGTGTTTTTAGTCAGTAAGAGTCTGACACTATCTCCCGCTCCGCCCAAGAGCGGGATTGGATGATTTTCCCTACCATAAAAAAAAATGCTCAAAGTTTCAAACTTTAAAACTCAAGTTCAAAAATGCATTATTTTACACATGAGCACTTATAGGTAAAACATCAGAATGTAGTATACGGTGTGAAGAAGAACCGGCAAGAAACTCTGGTGTTCCTTTTTTTAAATACAAACTTCTACCAGCGGCTTCACAAGCGTGATGGTAGAAAATTATCCAAGATAATAAGGATCGTGGGGTTCTTTGGACCGGAATCGCGGTCCAAATTTCCACCTGTAATAAGACTAAAAGAGTCGTATTTTGGGACCACAAATACTAAGTAGGATAAAGGTTGTATGCATACCTCAATGTACTTAATAAATATATAAGTAAATTGTACAATTTACCTAATAAATATAAAAGTAAATTGGTGTTTGTTTTTTTTTAACCAGAGCACGCAGTTCCAACCAAGCACATTTATGAGACTACGCTAGCAAGTTGCTACGAGGAGGACAAGATCCTCATACTCATACTAGTCACGCATCATGAATAGGGAACCAATGGTAATGTGTCTAAAAAAGTCTCACCACCAAGTATTATTTAAAAAAAAATGATTTCCATTTCTTTTGAAGAAGTAACAAACACACGCTCAGATTTTGCCTTTTTGATATTAGTGTTCATTTCATTTTTAGGGTTTCTTAATACAAAAACTTCTTAACTTAAGTCAAATACTCAATTCCAAAATTCTTTATCTAAATAATATGCATTCAAATTCACCCCTTTGTGCTTCAAAGGATTTTTAAAAGCTTGTTCTAAGCGACTGCATCATTATGCTCATGTTACGTAAAAATACATCCGCAGTGTTTTTTAGCAAAACCTTATAATAATGAACCGTATTCAAAAGCACAGTAAGTGGTAAACGTAGAGGTTTTTTTACCTGCCTTTTATGTCTCGGACCGGTACAAATAAATAAAGATGACAAACACAGTTTCTACTAATTATTTATTAAAAAGGGATGTGAAACCTGCACTGTTAAAAGTTTTAATACAATAAGTACAGCAGCAGGTCTAAAGCACATTGAATTTACATTTATATTTACATGTAAACATTTTTTTTTTTAATGTATAATAAATAATTATTATCATTTTTTAAATGGGAAATCATCCAATGATTTCTATCGCTCTAGGGTGGAGCGGGAGGGTGTGTAAAAGTTTTACTGATACATGATGAAAACCACACCTGTGTCCTTCAGTTGCCCTTTGCGTTCTAGGACCACGGGCTTTCTTTTCAAAAAATTAATATTGCCCTAGCGAGCGTCACTCCACTTCGAGGCGCGTCGATCACTGTGCGATCTAAATAATTATTTCCGAAATTAAAAAAAAAATGAGATGTTTTCTACAATTATAATATAACAATCCCTTGACTATTATGGAATGTAATACCGAATCGAAACCAAGTCTTTGACGGCGCATAGTGTTTGACACGCGCTTCAAAGAGATACCAGATAAACCGTAGAGGCCCAACACAGGGCCGATGCCGGTTAGGGCCACGGGGAAATTGTGGGATTTCCCCGTGGCCCTAACCGGTACAAGCCATATTGTTGATTATGATATTTTCGTAACTTACTGCATTAACAGAAAATCGTAAAATTGCAGATAACCTTATTCAATTAGTACCTGTGTCGTATAAAATATTGATTATACATACTTAATTAAGAAGACTTAAGGCTATAATTGTAACCATAATTAAATAAATACATTTTCGTATAACGATTTTTTTATGATACAAAGTCCATATTGATTATACATTAAATCCGAGAATCCTACTTCATAATCAGCTTTACGAAAATATAATAAAATATAATGAACCATGTCTTTCAATACGGAAGCTCAGAAGGTCACTGATTGATAAGCTTTTAATAATATAGGAAGCAATGTTACGTAAGCAAACCATAGTATTATTATAGACACGTGTCAAGTATGATTTATTAATCTATTAGCTTCTGCCAGTGGCTTCGCACACGTAATAGTAGACAATATTTATCCCAATTATTATCCAAAAATTAAGGACATTACATTATAGGGTAAAATTTACAAGTCCGTGAGAAGACCTGTCATACTGTATGGATCAGAATGTTGGGCTGTGAAAACGATGGATGAAGAAAGATTGCATTTAGCGGAGATGAGAATGTTGAGATGGATGTGTGGTGTGACGAGAACAGATAAAGTGAGAATATTAGACGAAGTTTGAAAGTGGCGCCAGTGACCGAAAAGTTGAAAGGAAAGGAAGGTCTTGATATGGTCATGTAAAGAGGGGGGATGAAACGCATGTCACTAAAAAAGTTCTATATATACATGTAGATGGATGGAGAGGGAGAGGGAGGCCAAAGAAAAGATGGATGGATTTTGTGAGGAGTGCTATGAATGAAAAGGGAGTTAGTGATAGTGTGACGGGTGACAGGACAGAATGGAAGAAAAAAACATGTAGCGCTGACTTCGAGTAATATGGGATAAGGGCAGGAAGAAGAAGCGTGCTATTCCAGAACATAGTCTACTTATGTACCCAATCTTGCAATCTGTTCAGCCATTTGAACGTGAAGAAGTAACAAATATACCTAACTAATATATAACTACCTAACACACATACTCCCACCACTCTCACTCACAAACTTTAACCTTTACAATATTAGTAATTGCTAATAACCTTGAAAACCGAAGGTCGGTACCCAGTCTTGCAATCTGTTCAGCCATTTGAACGTGAAGAAGTAACAAATATACCTAACTAATATATAACTACCTAACACACACACTCCCACCACTCTCACTCACAAACTTTAACCTTTACAATATTAGTAATTGCTAATAACCTTGAAAACCGAAGGTCGATCGTTAGATTATTTCGAAGACTTTCAATAAAGCTGCATAAATGAAAACAGACAGAAACACCAACCATAAGTCGTTATAAGGAAACACAATCGGCTTCAGAATTTCCCTCACGCTTTTAATTCAAAGCAACATCATTATTGATAAACCATTACCGATATTTCGATTATAAAATAATTGCGCTTACGTACAGTAATATTAACAAAATATATATTTGAAAACCACAACAGACGCCGTTACCTTATTATTAGTATAGAATATTACGATATTAGATGTCAGACGGTGAATTAGCGTAATTACATTCTTCTATCTCACTCTAATAACCTTATCCTTGGTGAGTGTGAGCGAGATGGAATGTTTGTATAACGCTATTAAGCAGGTTCAAATTTACGCCTGGCTATCTAGCAGATTGCTTGCTTATTGTCTTCCTATCAATGGCAAATTGCGCTGGCCGTAATACGCCACGAAATTAGTTTGATGGCCAACAGAAAGGGTTTGAGATATTTCCTATTAATTATCTTAAATTCTGTGGAGTTTGTGCAAAGGATAGTGTTCCCGTTTTACATAACATGCTAAAATTACTTATTGCTAGTCACAAATGACTATTTAGTATGTAAAACGTGGTCAGTTTTTATGTGGTAGCAACCAGTATTGACAAGGCGGAAAGTGTGAGGGAAAAAGGGTGTCTTTTCCCTCACGCCCCAAGTGACATGGACAAGGACTGTAGACATGGGCTTAAGAACAGGGAGCATTGGGTAGTTAGCCGACCGGTAAGGTAAGTCCGAGTCAACGGTGAGTTGTTTTCAACGCGCGCCTTAAAGAGATATCAGTGAAAAGGATGGAACCAACTAGGACCGGTGCCTGCTAAGGCTGCAGCTGCAGAAACGTTCGAAAGAGTAACCGTGGCCTTGGAACGCAAAGGGCCTCTGAAAACACACAGGTGTATTTTAGTCAGTAAGAGTCTTACGGCGCAGCGCAAAAAAAAGAGAGATAACGTTTGAACACTCTTTTGGCATTCGGTAATTTGGTCACTCCCTTGAATATTTCATAAAACTTGTTATAGGAAGTTCGTGTTTTTTTCCTCATCAAAAGTTTTTTGGTAAAATTTCATCATTAGAAAATATATTTATAGAAACCTTACACGTTCTGCGTTAATTTATATATTTATACCTATATATATTTAAGTATAGAGATTCACAATATAAGTTACCAAAATATCTAGAGAAACATGTGCAATAACGTCAAAATCACGTATGAGTGTTAGGCATCATTTCAGCCGATACACGTCCACTGTTGGACATAGGCCTCCCCCAAGCATCGCCACATCGAACGTTCCTGTGCGTCCCGCATCCATCGGTTTCCCGCTACCTTCACCAGATCATCGGTCCACCTAACCATGAGTGTTAGTATGACAATCAATCTCTAGTTGAGCGCCTTTAACAAAAATGCAAAAAGCATCACATATGAACTTCTCCACTTACCCGTTCTCCTTTCAGGATCCTGATAAGCTAGAGCATGCAGCATGATGCGGTCCGAAGCTCCCTTATCATTCCTCGAATGCACCGTCAACCTGAGCGCATTGCCACTGGACCATAGCACCCCGGCCGGGACCAGAAATATGGCCACTCCATCTAGGATTGCAATATAATTGAGGTTAATCGTCTGGAAGATTGTTAGGTACTAAGTTCTTGCAAGGTCGTTAAACTGGGCAAATGTTTGTTAATTGCATTTGAATGGGATTATTAGTTAATAGTTTTTGGTTTAATACGGGAACTTGCACTCAATGAAAAGTTTATTGGTGGAGTATTATATCATCAATATATTTAATCAGCCATATCAAGAGAGGCTTCATAAAGGAATGGGTCGTTTTCCACCACAGAGGCTCAGTGCGGATTAGTAGATGTCATATACCTTCGAATTTATTAGTACGACGAACCGGTTGTATGAACATTAGAAGACCGAATATGTTTATACTACCATAAGCGTACTAAGCCTTTTGATGTTCCCACTGCTGGGAGTCAGGCCTTCTTTCTAGGAGAGGGTACGGGCCATAGTCCACTGCGCGGGCCCAATAGGTGTTAGTGGATGTCACATGTCTTCGAATTTTTTGGTTCTAGGACATGCCTGTTTCCTCACCTTTTTTTCCTTTACCGTTTTGAGAGCAGTGGTGATGGAATAAATACGCAAGGCTGGGTTTGCTCGCGACTTATAACTCTTAAATCGGGGTCGTTAAGACTGGACCACCGCTACTCATTGTTGTCGTACTATACAATTATGAAAAACTACACTTAAAGTTACGAAATGGATCTATTTGGTAAGACGTATTTACCACGGTTTGGCTCTTTTCTTTGTTTGTCTCACAAAGTTATAAAGTTTGAAAGCCCGCTTGCATTTTGAAAAGCAGATGCTTTTATTTTTACTTTTGACTTCTGGAGAGCTATTTACATCTTTGTTATAAAGCAAAACAATTATAAGACTAGAGGCACGAATACAGATTTAAAGGTACGTAGAGCAGGATGTAGTCCCAAATAACTCCGTTTAAAAGGGAGGATCCTCCAACCAGATGGAAGTTGTGTCTGGTCCAGACTACTGCCCGATAGTCGATTTCAGACTGTTGTATAATTACGTTCTGATCACGCGGAGGACTTCAATATCAAGACCGCGATGCAGGATTTTGTATATTAGGTCCTATACGTCCTCATAGATCATAGGCTTCATACATAAACTATACTATAAAGGTCATGAACAAAATAATAGATTCTATTGTTATGAATATTACTTTCAAAAGGTCAAGTACCTAAGATATTAGATAGAGAATATAAACGTGTGGAAGGAAAAAGAATACCTACCTGCTGTTTAACCAAAAATATAAGAGATAAAAAATACGACAAGGGCACAAAATAGGTACAGAAGACAATCTGCATACAAAGCGCGCTCAAGCAACGCACACAGACACCGCTCACGGACACGATATCTCGGCTCAATCACCTGGTCACACTCGTACAGTTCGGTGCAACGCGCTGACCCTAACGCGATCACCTAGCGTAGGTATAAAAGTGAAGTTCATACAAAAGATTGACTTCTATACCTATCTATTTTGTGACAAGGGCTTGAGAATGACATTGATACAATACCACGCTTGAACAAATACACTTACCAGTCTCATTAGCAGTAACATTGAATTTAATCTTGCCGCTATCAGAATCCAAAGCTTCAAGCACCACCAACTGAGGCAGTCCTCCGTCGTAGCCGGTAACGCATCGCACCACCAGAGGCTCCCCGAAGTCTTCGCGGCTTGAGTCTTCGATCCAGTTGGAACCATTCCCTGAAGATACCGTGCAGTTCCTCGGTGGTGATGGACGGGCTAAGAAACGAAATAAGTATGTGACTTCTATGCTTTGTTAACTAAGAAATGGATGGATTTTCATAGGAACTGGCTATGCTCTTTGAAAAACAAGGTGCCCTTAGGTCTTGGTCGGACGTACGGACGGATGAACACACAATAATATAATTCGATCAACTACGATCATTGTAGTTATTCTCTGAGTTTCGATTCAGTTTCAGTTTCGTTGGAAAGAATGAGAATTCTTCAGTACAGTTCTAGATAGCGTCAAATTAATTTACAATTATATGACAAAAAATGGTCGGGGTCTGGTCGCTGCAAACCACGAAAGAGATATCAAGACGTCTTAGATGTCTTTATCGGGAATTGGCAAGAAGTGGCTGAGAGCCGGAAATAATGACGGGAATGGAATCAGAATGGAATGGAATCAGAATGGAACAGAATGGAGAAGAGGCCTCTGGCTCCGTTCCTGTCATTATTCCCGGCTCTATGCCATATGCCCAGGTACTATGGAGTGTAATAGAGGGATAAGATATAAAGTAATAATAATTAATTAGTTCGGTCCCACGCGTAATAACTTACTTGCATAGCAAAGCCGTCACTCAAACAGCACGAAGTCAAAGTCAACACAGAAATGTTCGTAAATTGGCAAATATTAGCCATTCCAACTCCGTCTACAAATCTATCGGAATGTTTTAAATATAATTCGTCCAACTTTGTCAATTGGGAACGGAGTCTAACTTCGAACTAGTTGAGATCTAAGCTAAAGATAATTTTGTCTCTAGACAAAAATAGTTAGGAACTTGGCCCCACGTTACTCATCTCATTGACTATGTTTGACTTTCTTCTTCGAGAGCAAATTGGAATATTTGCTTGGAATTGTTCTTTATTAGTTCAGATCTAAAGTCGCGCATAATTAAGACATTCAAATGTTGAAGACTTTTGAGATATTCAAGGCATTGTTGACAATTACTAACGAGGGTCCGTTTAGCTCGAGTATGAGATGCAATTTCGAAATTCATAGCGTGACTTTACATAAACTTTTTGTAGGCTTTTATGAAGCTTACACAAAATTGAAGACGTTGGTTGATTCAAGTGGGTATGTGTCAAAATTAGTCTTTAGTTCATCTTAGTTTTTAAGGCTTTTCATGCATGAATGATCAGAATATTGTATGACTTTCTTCATCACTTTATACTGTGGTAATGACTAGTTTCTTTGTACCAGTTGCTTCGCGCGCGTCACGGTAGAAAATGATAAAGTGATACGTTTAGTGATAAAGTTGTATTTTAGTGCTACAAGAAATTTAAAATCGGTCAAAACCAATATCTGAAACAGAACTGATACTACAGAACTGCTGCAGAGTTGAATTAAAATTTGCGTTAATTTCAATCCTTCACCACCAACTGAAGTATCGACTTTAGCTTTTGTACTTTAAACAACGTACGTTTTATTAAACAGCTAAATATGTTTGCCCGTTAATTATTGTTTTTAATTATCGCATGTGTGAAAAAATAGTTTTATGACAGTTATTCTTGCTCAATTATATTTTGTACACCATTAAGGCAAAACATGACACTGACTGAGCTGTACTTTATGTTACATGTTGCATTTATGTGTAACTAGCTTTTGCCCGCGGCTTCGCTCGCGCAAGTGGGGGATTAGAAGGAGACAAAAAGTAGCCTATGTTATCCATCCCTTCAACTGTCTCCACTTAAAAAATCACGTCAATTCGTCGCTCCGTTTTGCCGTGAAAGACGGACAAACAGACACACACATACAATTTCCCATTTATAATATTAGTATGGATTCCTGTTTCAAAAAAATAAATAACCTCATATCTTGTATTCTTCTTACAATTTGATTCATAAATAGTTAGTACTTACCAGCAGGAACGATCTGGAAGACACAGGGCTGCGCCTGTCTGCCCACGGTGTTGGTACCGCGACAGGTCAATGCGCCGTAGTCGCGCTCACTCGCGGGGGTGTATCGAAGCTCGCTTATACTGCCGTTCACTGTACCTGTTTAACAAAATAAAAAGGTCTATTATCACTGAATAATAACACAATGGTGCAAGGAAAAGAAGAAAACAAGAGAAGAGATGGGAGGATCCGGCTAGGGAGTGGAATTCCTTGCCGGAGTCTGTGTTTCCTAATAGCTGCAACCCGGGAATCTTTAAGTTGAGAGTGAATAGGTTTCTTTTAGATAAGCGCGTTCCATCGTCGACCGCATCGTTGGTTTCCATCAGGTGAGATAGCGGTCAAGCGCGAACCTATCAAAAATAAAAAAAAAATAAAAAAAAAGGTTGAAATAAAACAAATAGCTGGACCTAACTGGAGAAGGGTTAGCACCCTTCTCCAGCAGAGATAGAAGACAATGGTGGAAAGAGGATAGAGAAGGCTTATGCCAAAAGGCACACTAAACTGAGAGGCATCCTGTAAAATCTACACTAATATAATAAAGAGGTAACGTTTGTTTTTTTGTTTGTAGGGCGTAACCTCTGGAAGTACAGATCCGATTGCTAAAATTTTTTCACCGATAGAAAGCTGCTTTATTCCTAAGTTTCCTAAGCTACATTTTTATATATGCGGGCAAAGCTGTGGTCAAAAGCTAGTATTATTCTTGACAATGTCTTTTGGGCACACTGAGTTTTATGACACCATATTTTAGCTAGGAGTTATCGTCTTTCGTAGTGTATATACATTTTTATACGTAGTTTTAATTAGTTAAGTGTTTTTATTTTTCTTGTTTTAGTACTTTATTTATCAAATAAACAAAATTTTGCCAGTAATCTTCAAGTTAAAGATAATGTGCTTATTGATTGATTGAAGAGTCCGTAATATTTATGTCAGAATGGAAATGATTATTAGAAAAAAATCACAATGTATAGGATTGACCACCTCTATCGAAATGTCACATAGTAATCAGAGCGTTCAAAAGAGTTGGTGCCACTCTAGAACGCAAAAGGCAACTGAAGGAACACAGATAAGTTTTAATCAATAAAAGTCTGACTCTGAATCCACCTAGAGCTGGAAGAGATAATTGATGTTTTAATCACCCAAAAAAAATCTTAGTCAATTTTTTACATTTCGACTCTTCGGTAGTCGTATTCACTGATAAAATATGCGACTATAAAAGGTCATTTTCAGGAGCTATTAAGATAAAGGAAATAATTAACTTTTCAATTCCTTTAAAGAGAAATCCGAAGAAAATAGAAGTCAAAATAATATTTTTTATTCAATACAAATGAAAGTATATTCGATACCCTATCAAAAGGCAATTTTTTTTAATTTTGTCTGACTGGACCAATTTTAAAGGGACTTTCACTATCAGATAGCTGATGGTACGTCATGTTAATTTAGGTTACTTTTCATTTTCACTCGGGAGCAGGATGTCAAGCTATGAAATACGTCTTCGAAACGGTTGAACAAAATTTGACAGGACTTTCATTGGGTTAAAGCAATTTAAAAGATGAGTAATGTTCTTAAACTCAACTCGTACAAAAGCGCAGATAGCAACTAGTATGTATGTAAGTTTCTAACTCTATCTCTCCGAAAGCACATCATCAACATCAAAAAGAACATCGCCACTTTAGCACTCATAGATAATTAGGTCCATTTATACACAGTCGAGTGGCCCAACTGTCCCGAGCTAGTCGAGTGTTTGCAGCAAGTACTCGAGACAGTTCAATCAGCACCTCATGTTCCAACAAGCGTAAGCGCCCTGAATATGTAACGAACCGAACTACACAAATGGAATTTCTTTTAAAGACTACACGAACATTCCAAGTTCTGCTTTCTTGACTTGTTTCTATATAACATTTGAGAAAAAAGATAATTTGAAATAAGATCGTATTCGATTTTGTGTTTTTAGGGTTCCGTATCTCAAAAGGTAATAACGTCCAACCCTTATAGGATCTTTATTAGGACTTTCTTGTCCGTCTGTCTGTCTATCAAGACTCTATCTTGGGAACGCGTGGAGGCAACAAGCTAAAATTAAAACCATATACTAAGGTTTGCGATCCCTTGAAGCTGTGAAAAAATCAGATTTCTATTTAAATAAAAAACAATACGGTCGTTCATGTCGCGAAAAACCGTATATTTCGATACTCTGAAGATAATCAAAATTTATAGGGTATTGTTGAACCAGAATCTTGAAATTTGACATGAAGCAAGGTCTTATAGCTAGGTATAGGAATAAATCTGAACAGTAAATGAAACAGTTTAGTAGTTGCGTCAAAAAAAAACTTTTTTGCGATTCAGAAAAATCTTTGAGACTCCATTCGAGAATTGAACTATTTACAAAAGTAAGTCCGGAATCCTCGGTGCGCGAGTCCCACTCGCACTTGCCCAGTTTTTTCTCCTTGTTAGGTTAGATTACTTTGATTTCCAATAACTAGTTTGTATTGTTCCTGAATATTTGATGTCAATCTTGAAGATCCTGATAGTTTTCTGGAATTGATATATTAACATCGATTTTGTAAATACAATCTTCCAGAAAGTTGAGAAAGCACTATAGCGATATATTTTGTGGCAAGTGCTCATACTTAAATGCCATTATGTTTTATTAAAGTCCTTTATTTCGATGCCTCCTACGCATAGTCGCAACATATTTATTATATTACAAAAAATATGTAGTTAATATTATTATTTCTTAATACATCTGGGCGTCTGCACGTATGGTACTGTTGTCTTTAATAATATTATTGATTACATAATGCAAAAAAACCGGATAAAAATGTATCACAAATGGTGGTTAATGGTATTTAAAATTCATCACAATGGTCAGTTTGTTTATTTATTTATTTAATCTTCATGCAACACAAAATACATAGGCGGACTTAAGGCCTTGTTTTAATTTATAGACTATGTGAATAGGGTAGTTTTCAGGGTCAAAATAGTTACATTTTATTTAGTCTGTATTTTAGATTCTAAAAAATATTGGACACGTATTTTTTCTTTTTTCGATTAAACAAAAAATAACAAATATATAGCCCATTAAAGTTACGTGTGACGCCACCCCGTGCGAAAAAATGCAGCCCGGCGTGACGTACGTACTAGTAACTTTAATGGGCTATATCTTTGTAATTTTTGGTTTAATTTACAAATAAAAAAAGACGTGTCCCTTATTTTTGAATAATCTAAAAGACGGACTAATTACATTTTTACGGCAACTAGCCTATACTAGCTAGCCGCTGGTAGCGACTTTACCCGCATGAATGTAGAAAATTGTCAGGGAACATGCTCCAGGTATAAAAAAGTATCCTATGAACTATTCCAGGACATGTATACCAAATTTCATCTAAATCCATTCAGCCGTTCGAGCGTGAAGAAATAACAAACATACATACACACACTCACAAACATTAATATTATAAATGTTATACTTTGTAATATTAGTATAATGTCAAACTCCCTTTCCTCTTTTGGTTCTGAAGCGAAGGACATTCATGTAAAAATGAATTCAGTTAATTCCACGTTGTTGTTTGGGACGAAGTAAATACATATTTTGGGTCATAGCTTCTAAGGCATGCGCAACATGTGACCAGCCTAGCAGCTGCCAGGCTTTAATAGAACTGGTGTGCCTGACAAATCGCTAAGTTTTGATGTGCAATATTGAGTTCTAATTGCCATCAGTGAGTTTGTCTTCCAGGATACTGCCTCCATAGCTCACTATCATACTATATTATCAATAGTAGACAAATAAACAACCCAAATCAAGCAGGACACACGTTTGAACCCGCCACAATCATGGCGGTAAGTTCCCTGATTAAAGTGTTGCGCCACAGCGTCCTCAGCTTCCACATGACACAGGTCATCACGAAACTTGGTGATTTCGGGAAGTACCTATTTCGGTTTCATTCGTAAAAAACGTCCGGGTGTCACCATCATACAGACCCCCCGGAGGACACGTCCTCCTGCTCCACCCTGGAGCAGAAGAAGTCATTGGATGAGTACATACCTCAAAAACAACGCCATTGTTGTTGAACTGACAGATAAAGGTGACGTTGGCGGGGATGGCGTGCACCGAGTAATGCATGCGCAATGCTTCCTCTTTTGCAGCCATACTCAAAGTGTGCTCCGCGGAACCCCAGGGCTCCGCAAAGCCTTTTTCAGGGTTCCGTGTGAATACAAATTATAATGTGGAAGAAAGTATTTAAAAGGCCAGGGGCCTTGCCATGACGTGTTAAAATGTCAGGTGTGCGAGTGAGAAAGAGGGATGGAGCTAAACACTCCATATAGCTCCATCTCTTAGTTTAGGTCGTCAAATGGATCGCCTTATGAGGTCGTAGTAGGGTCTAAGTATGTATTTAAATTTTAATTGTTAAAAAAAAGCACTTACCTACCTTGCATTAGATTTACTGTAACTCATTCAAAGTAAACATTGCCCGTTAACCTTTTTTTTTATTTAAGGGCTCTATCAAATATTTTGCCTACCAATAGAGTTCTGTTGGAAAAAAAAGTTTGAGAACCGCTGCTCTAGTGACCACTTTACGTGACGTCACTCCGCATAATGAGTATCTATATATATCATATTATTCTAGCAGGAGACTCGTTAAACTGCCTGAAGAATGTGGCGTTTGTGGGTTCGCCGTACACCGAACAGCGCACGCGCAACGTTTCGTCTAGCAACCACTTAAGGTGACCGACTACTGAAGCAGCTATACATACCATATCTAGCAGGAGACACGTTGAAGCTTTCGCCGCTGTTGTTGAACTGCCAGAGGAATGTGACGTCAGCGGGGTCGGCGTGCACTGAGCAGCGCACGCGCAACGCTTCGTCTAGCGCCGCGCCGACCACTTGAGGTGACGTCTCGCCGCATACTGGGGCATCTGAGTGTGAAAAAAAATGGAGCTGATAACTTTGGTATCATTGAGACCTATTGTTGTATTTTAATTGTGGAAAGTGATTTCAGTTTTGGTGTTGAAATTTTAGTACACATTAGGATTGATTAAAATATGATTAGGGGGGAGGAGCGAAGAACGGAGATCGGCAGCCAGACCTGAGTCATTATAAGCCTAAAAAATGTTCATACTGCTGGGACTCAGGCCTCCTCTCTAGGAGAGGGAATGGAACGTAATCCACCACGCGGGCCCAGTGCGGGTTAGTGAATGTCACATGTATTCGAAGCAGACCTGAGTACTTGGTTACATTCGAAGAGCGATTACTGTGAAAAGTGCACGTAATTAGCTATCTACGAGTATATTCATTGGCAACAGAAACTTTTCTTTTTATTAACCGACTTCTAAAAAAGGAGGAGGTTCTCAATTCGGATGTTTGTATTTTTTTTATTTTTTTTTTTTATGTATGTTCTGGCATAACTTCGTCGCTTGCCAACCGATTTGAAAAATTTTTTTTTTGTTGGAAAGGGTATACTTCCCAAATGGTCCCATAGTCACCAAGTCGGGATCTGATGATGGAATCTTGGCTAAATCGAGGGAACTCCTCAAATATTATAGGCAACTATATAGTCATTTTGATATTTTCATCAAGGAATTATGCATTTACAGTCAAAAAGTGACATTTGATGAGGTGGAACTGGTTAAGAAGACCACTTTTCTTTTTAACCGACTTCTAAAAAAGGAGGAGGTTCTCAATTCGGATGTTTGTATTTTTTTTATTTTTTTTTTTTATGTATGTTCGGGCATAACTTCGTCGCTTGCCAACCGATTTGAAAAATTTTTTTTTTGTTGGAAAGGGTATACTTCCCAAATGGTCCCATAGTCACCAAGTCGGGATCTGATGATGGAATCTTGGCTAAATCGAGGGAACTCCTCAAATATTATAGGCAACTATATAGTCATTTTGATATTTTCATCAAGGAATTATGCATTTACAGTCAAAAAGTGACATTTGATGAGGTGGAACTGGTTAAGAAGACCAGAAATTGCCAACGGAACTTCATACTCAAACAAATATCACAATGAACATAGTTAAGCGACTATGACAATACAAATAAATGAATAGTTCTGAATAGTTATGTTGAAAATGGTATCATCGAAGTAACCTGATGATAGTGATGGAGCTGGAAGATAGGCACCGGAACTCCGTAATTAATCAATGTATCCTACCCGTGTTTGGGCTTATTAGAAATGTCATGAGATGCAATTTGGCTATAAGGTACTATCGAAGTGATCTGATGATGGAGCCGGAAGGTGGAAGGTAGACACGGGAACTTCATATGAAAATGATGTATTCTAGCAGGGTTTGAGTTAATTGGAATTGACATGAGAAAAAAGTACTCTGGCTGTAAGTGTGTTGCAACTAAAAAGTATGAAATAAAAAACTTTTTATAAAAAAAATAAAACCGACTTCACTAAAAAAACACTAAAATGATCAAAATAATTTTAATTTCGGAAGTCGGTGTTAAATAAGGAACAAACAATAACGAAAAACACCGACTTCCGAAATTAAAATTATTTTGATCATTTTAGTGTTTTTTTAGTGAAGTCGGTTTTATTTTTTTTATAAAAAGTTTTTTTTGAGTATGTAGTGGGCGAAAAATGCCTCTTAGCAACCCTCCTCCTTTTCAGCTTCATTCCATTATAATATGCCTGAAAGAACCCCGCGATTTCACCCGTGTATTGGTTACTTTTACGCTTCTATTGCTCGTTGCTTGGTGATAAACCACCTTCCTCGATAAATGGGCTAGCCAAAACTAAATTTTTTTTTGAATTTGAACCAGTGTTTCTTGAGATTAGCGCGTGTCTATCAAACAAACTGTTTAGATATATGAAGTCAGTATAGATTATACTTACATCAAAATATATCTTGTGAATTACGGTTTATTAATGAAAACTGCTTGAAAATCTGCTCAGTAGTTTTGAGCTTATGGCAAACAGTCTGACAGATAGACCGACGCAGTAAGGGAAATTTGTATAGTATAGTTATTATGAATGTATGTAAGGAAAAATGTAAAGATAACCGTACATAATGTTTATAGTTATTTACATAGCTTTATGAGTATGTCCGCTCGAGTATAGACAGCGTTCTCCTCCATTATCTGCTAAGTGTATCATCTTCGCTCGGATCACCGATACAATAATATGGGGTCATTGACATCCACATCTCTGGGCAATGATCCGACAAGAACGCATAAAAGATCTCATAATGAGTACAAAAAATGTCTCCGACAAAATGTACACAAACATTTTTTTTAATTTACTCTCCATGACAAAATTAGGTATCACGTTATTAGGCTAGTCTTCGTCTTTTGTTGTAGTATCGCTCTGATGTTAACATAAAACAAATATTCATGTGTATACTCCGCCTTATTTTGTTTTACATTATGTTTAAAGATCGGAATAATGATAAACAGAACATCGGCCGAATATTCGCCGACAAAATATCGTCGACTGGAAAAGGCCCAGACCGGACGTGATGGGTATACTACAATTTGGAAACATTTGCATACTAGGCAAATACCCGGTACATCGTTAACTTTGCTACCCCACAACGGCCTCCTAAATAACAAGCATAAAATATCCATAAATTTAAAAACTCCAACGACCAGTTTTCCTGTCATAAAGCGATAAATATAAATCAAGTGAACAATTATTTCGGCAGTTACGAATTATTTCGTCTTCCCTCTCACGTCGGCAATTAAGTGTCGGCCAGTCGGTGGGGCACGGCGCTGTCGGCTCGGAAGGAAGCTCCTCGATGCGCCAATATAGAATTGTGTAATAAATCACGCAGCGGACGTTGTTGTTGATTTACGTACAACCATGTATAATCTACACATAGGTACCCCTCTAATTTTAATGGGATCGTGTGTTTTCCCAGTACGATGAATCCGTTTGCAAAGTTTTGAATTAATTACATTAGCCAAACCGCTTCCAAATCCATACGCTGCTGCTCTTTACAAAATTTAATCTGAAAATGTAAAAATTATTTCACCTACCGTTATTGAAAGCGAATTCGGCGAACCCTCAAATTCAGAACAACGTTTTTGTTATTTAAAATTTATTTAACTTTGGTAATTAGTAAAATTGATTTGAATTCTTCCACAAAACGAGATTTTATTAATCGTTTTTGCTGATTCGTGAAATAAGTCAAAATATCCATTAATATTTCGGATTCGACAGCAAATCAAATAAATAGGTACTCAACCATTAAAAGTAATGAACAAAATTGTCCTTTTACTCTCGTAACTTGAAATCACCTTTTTCATGGTAAATCGTAGACGTAGTAACGAGATTTCATTATTCGATAAATCGTTTCTGCAAATCCTTCTCGATTTGTTTCAAGATAATAATTTTATCACATCTGTACAACCACCTATTACGTACTGCTGAAATAAAATGTATGTTGAGGATTTGAATAAAATTTATCGAAACGGAACAAAGCTGCAAATTAAAGTGAAGCCACGAAACAGCATATTGAGGAGGTTCGGTGTGAATCGTAGTAATATTAGACAATAATTTTGATGATTTACGGGCGGTGCCGCCTTCCCTCGTGCCAATTACTATGCGGCCGGTCGGCCACGGAAGGAAGTTGGTACGTCGATCCCGACCGCAATCATTTGAATACTATTCGCAGACACGTTGGTATTTATAGGCCAGTAATTCATACTGTGCTCGGTGACATTTTATGGGATGCCTGTGCGTCCGATGTATATTACCGGGGATTAGGGATATGCAAATGAAGTGTCTAGTGTGTACCCGTTATAATTTGATGTCGCTACCTACCCTCGCGGGTGGCCACTGTTTGTCGGGGGTGAAATTAAAATGTAAATAGCATTAAGCGTCTGACGGGAAAGAATGTTGCTTAGTAAGTAAAGCTCTAATAGCTAATTAAAAGTTAACGTTGTGTGCAAACAAACGGGAAAGAAAAATATAAACAGTAATTTAATTTTAACAGCAAGTCAGAGCCTATGCTTCCGATTTGTTGTTAAAATGTGTTATAACGGGGAAAAATGCTCAAAAAGTTGGACATAAAAAGAAAATTAAGGGATGTTTCCTTATACCCTTTAAGCTAGTAAGTAGTAGCTTAAAGGGGCGCATGCCCTCAGGCTCAACAAAAAGTACAAAGAGTGTCTGGGAGCGTAAATTCGTATTTGTCGGCCAAAGTCACGGCTCAAACGTAACAAAAAGATAATAAAGTTGAAGATTCTCGCTTGGTGTATTTTTCACAATATTAACTGCAATTTCTTTCGTTCCCAAATAAATGATTATATAGAATAATAGAATTGAATACAATGGATAATAATAAGTTAAATCTTAAATGCCTTTATGTCTCTGACGACCTCATAAAGGTGGTTAAGATCTACAGGTCACAAGAAACAATGGCTATTTGTTGTATAAGTTTAAGGGAGAGCTATTGTGCTAGCCGTTTAAGGCCCCTCCCTCGCCCACGACAACCTTTTGTAGCGATACTGTCGCGCGTTTGTTCGATACAGTCGCGATGTTAGCAGTTTGTCCTCTCTCACACAACCATTCTCAGTCGCGATATAAACGCGATACTGAAGCGCTTATATCGCGATTAAGTACCAAAAAATCAAAGTTTTATACGCAGGATATTTTACTCCACAACCCTCCCTCCGTTTTCTACCTGATGTCCGTCACGGTCGCACGTTTGCATCGCTAGTCGTGACTGATCGTGACTGAGCTGCTGTAGCGTGTCAGTAGCGCCGTAGTATCGCTTATTTAGCGCGTCGCAAATTCGACCAACGCGCTTTAGTAGTTCTGCTGTAGCGCGTACACAAAACGCGCGACGTAAATTTTACGTACGTACCAAACATATCCAGCCACAACTTTACTTTTCTAAGTTTAGTTAGCATTTTATGTGAAGATGAATCGTTTTGATAAATAAGATACAATTATTTTTGATATGAAGCGCTAGAATGAGCTAAGGTTCATATTAGTATAAAACGCTATTGTTATATACTTAGCAAAGTCAAAGTTATATCTTTTCTTCATACTCACATTGTACTCTCAAAGTGACGACTTTGCTTGAGGTCTCTCCTCTCGCATTAGCCGCTTTACAAGAGTAACTGCCAGCTTCTCTTCTCGTCACCTTCTGCAGCACGAGCGACCGAGTGCTCACGATGATGCCCGAAGTCATGTTCTGACTCACTGGCCTGTCCTGGAGGATAACCCACAAGTGTTATAAACAGAATACAGAACAATGTAAACCGCTCATACTGAAAGTAGTATGTTCATAAGCTACTAAATAGATTTTTTTGGTTTTTAAAATAGGGTTTTTTTTCTTTAAAAAATTATAAAGAATTATGTTAGGTTATTTTTAAGCCATTGCATAGCTTCTATCGCGGGCCTTGAGCGTGGAGACCGAATCCAGAAATTCCGTAACGAAAATAACCTAACACCCCCCACTCATTTGTTTTTTGAGCGTGGTGACCGATAAGAAAACAAATGAGTGAACAATCAATCAAAATTCAATTCAATGTGTGAAAGTGTAATTTCAATTAATATCAAAGAAAAAAAACAAAGGAAAAAAAATACTGCATAAATAAAATAAATAAATAATTATGATTCCATAAGTTGATAAAAATGCTATGCAATAGCTTTACCGCGGCAGTCCCCGAGTGCCACACGTGTTTTTTTTTATTATTAATTTCGATAAATCCTTGATAAATCATGATTGCTTCACTAGCGTATTTGTATATGCGTGGTGTAGATACCAATACCGATGCGCCATCAATGTAGTGCATCGAGTCCCATATTTGCCTTTATCTATAATCATCATCATCATCATCATCATCATTTCAGTCGAAAGACGTCCACTGTTGGACATAAGACTCCCCCAAGTGTAGCCATATGACCGGTCTTGTGCGTCCCGCATCCATCAGATTCCCGCAACCCTCACCAGGTCATCGGTCCAACTTTTGGGAGGCCTTCCAACGCTACGTCTTCTGGTACGTGGTCGCCACTCCAGAACCTTTCGTCCCCATCGACCATCTGTTCTGCAAGCAATGTGCCCTGCCCACTGCCACTTAAGTTTGGCGATTCTTTGGGCTATAACTATAATTAGGATAACTAACTTAAAAAACTACTTGAGCATTTAAGGCGTATAGTCCCGTGCACCATCTGACCGAAATTCTGTGAACGCAACTCTCGCACTCGCCTAGGCGGCAGTACGCAAATCTGTGTATTTATTTGTGGCCAGCAGCGCCCGGAAAGCGCTTTAAATCCATTTTCTCTGCGAGATATTGATTGATTTACATATGCAATGTTCACTTTGAAGAATATTTAACCACCAATTTTTATGTGTAAAAATGTTTCTAAAGGTCCAAGCCGTTTCGAAGGAGTAGGGAAAAGTTGCGAAATTGGTAATTTTTTTTTTTGACAAAAGTATTAATTGCACGAAAAAAACAAATGTTGATATTATTGTTCATGAATCTATAATATACATATATTTTTTTCAAACCAATTGACTTAGCCGTTACGGAGGAGTAGGCCTCAGAAAATTACTGTTTTATGGCACTTTTCGGGCGCTTGGCCCTTAAGTTAAATTTCTGTGATTAAACTTAATTTTCTAATTGGGGTGAACCTGTAGTGCACATCCTTGCACTATTCCAGTTACATGTTGTAGTTATAAAATATCTTGTAAATAAAACAAAGAATATATTTTATTATCAAAATTGTCTGCGACTGTACTCCTACAGTACAATGGAATAAAAAGAATGAACTCGTAAAAAATGTGACCTTACACATTTTTGAGTGCAGAGAACAAAAGTCACAATTCAGTGCACGGTTGGAAGATGTTCCGCATTGCACCATTTAGATCTCTTTAATTTGAGGTTTTGTCTAACTAACTATCATTGTAAATATAGTTCGTTTTAGTGCATTATCAGGAAAATTTAATATATTCTAGAGTCAAAAAAAATAACTAGTGAACCTCCACAAACATAAAGAGTAAAAAACCTAAATGTAATATAATTTCTACACTAATTTTATAAAAAGGGGAAAGTTTTTTTTTGTTTGTATTCCTACAAACAAAAAAAAAACTTCGTCTCTGAAAGTACTGATCCAATTGCTAATTTTTTTTCACCGATAGAAAGCTGCTTTATCCCTGACCCTGAGTGACATAGACTATATTTTTTATGTACGCGGATGAAGCCACGAAAAAAGCTAGTATTATATATTACACTAGCTGCTGCTAGCGGTTTTGCCTGCGTGATAGTAGAAAATCATCCCAAACGAAGATAAGTAGGTACTCGAAGGACCAAAAAGTAAGTAGATAATAGTCAAGTTTCATCGAAATCCATTTAGCTGTTCCCTGGCAAAGTAAATACTAAAAATTAAGTTTCGAATTTTGTATAATTTCATCATTACGAGACATCGATATTCATCACGTCTGTTCAGTTTGTTCTTTTCTAATTAATTTATCGCTAAAAAACTGAGAGTAGAGTTAGAGAAAAAGTGAGAATTGAACTCGCACACAAAGGTTTTAGATAGACAGACAGGCAGATGGACGGAAAGATAAAGCAGTAATAAAAAAGACGTGTGGCACTCGGGGACTGCCGCGGTAAAGCTATTGCATAGCATTTTTTATCAACTTATGCAATAGACCTCGCCAACAGCTGCTTAACCCCGCCCATCCAAAACCAGACCTCGCCAACAGCTGCTTAACCCCACCCATCCAAAACCAAACCTCGCCAACAGCTGCTTAACCCCACCCATCCAAAACTAGACCTCGCCAACAGCTGCTTAACCCCACCCATCCAAAACCAGACCTCGCTAACAGCTGCTTAACCCCACCCATCCAAAATTAGACCTTGCCAACAGCTGCTTATCCCCACCCATCCAATACCAGACCTCGCCAACAGCTGCTTAACCTCTTCCATCCAAAACCAGACCTCGCCAACAGCTGCTCAACTCCACCCATCCAAACACAGACCTCACCAACAGCTGCTTAATCCCACCCATCCAAAACCAGACCTCGCCAACAGCTGCTTAACCCCACCCATCCAAAACCAGACTTCGCCAACAGCTGCTTAACCCCACCCATCCAAAACTAGACCTCGCCAACAGCTGCTTAACCCTACCCATCCAAAACCAGACCTCGCTAACAGCTGCTTAACCCCACCCATCCAAAATGAGACCTTGCCAACAGCTGCTTATCCCCACCCATCCAACATATTGAATTGAATTTTGATTGATTGTTCACTCATTTGTTTTCTTATCGGTCACCACGCTCAAAAAACAAATGAGTGGGGTGTTAGGTTATTTTCGTTACGGAATTTCTGGATTCGGTCGCCACGCTCAAGGCCCGCGATAGAAGCTATGCAATAGCTTAATAATATTCCACAACTATCACAAAACGCAGTCTAGTCCCAAGCTAAGCAGAGCTTGTGTTATAAGTACTAGACAACTGATAAACATACTTATATATTTCTATAATACAAATTACAGCCAGGCACAGAACAAATGATCATACTCATCACACAAACATTTGTCCTGGATGGGAATCGAACCCACGATCTCCGACATAGCAGTCAGGGCCACTAACTACTGTTGGTCTAGTAGTTAGTGGCCCTGACTGCTATGTCGGAGATCGTGGGTTCGTGATCGGAGGCCAGCCATAATAGGGTTCCATTGGCACCCTTCGCGTATGGAACCCTGTAAAGCGTCGTATAGAAAATTCCATATAAATTGCAAATTGTGTTATGTGGATTCTGTTTACGAGCTACGAATTTAACTACCACCAACAAGGGTCATAAACTGAGTAAACTAACGACTTGTTATTGCAAATCTTAATAGGTTAGCAATACTCTAGAAATAATTACACAGTCCTCTGTTGTTATATACTGTAATTTTATTTTCTGCGATAAACTTAAACTGTCAAACCATGTTTTAGACTTTTGCAAGGTACTATAGTGGTTCTCTTTTTGACTTCGCAGGAACTCTTGGATATTATGTCAGCTATTTAACAACCTTTACAGCACTAAAACGCCCTGATACCTGAGGGAACACTTCTCCTACTCCATTCACATTCATCCACTAAAAAATGACGTGCACACACGGCAGGCTAAATCTAAGCTCCTTCAAGTGCCACGCAAAAATAACTTTCATGGCAAGCGTACAGCTTCCTATTCAATACCTAATCTTATAAATCAGATACCTGTAGACGTCAGATGCTCATTCATTACCAAAAACATAAAGCGTAAGTTGAAGGATTACTATATCGAGTCAATTGGACCTTGACAGTTTATAGCGCGTTGACTAATTGTCAGGTTGTGGCACGCTGAGACAGACCCCAGGGGTCTAATTGTGTGCCTTTTTGTAAACCTAAGGAAAACCTTTGTTTTTATAAAATAAATAAATTTAAAAAAAAAACCTACTAAAGCGCCTAACAGGTCGCATATAAAGAGTCTTCTACTATTATTATTTACTTACATACAATAGATTCCTATTCCTACTATTGTACTCCAAAGCAGTATGGCTCATCTCGGTTATACAAGCATATAGGAAAGAAAAACAGTTTGCAAGCTTGTTACGTTTACACGACATTGATAAGAAACGCAAGAAAGAATATACGCATATTCATGCATAATTTCCATCGTTCCCGCTAATAAGTTAAGTATAAGTTTCTATTAATAATTTCTCCATTACCTGCCACAATTTACGCCAACACATATCCTCTACAGCATATTACTAACAATTAATAACTAACGATACGGACCCAGGAGACGTAATGCTCCCTTGGGTTGTCGCGCTCATTGCACTCATTAACCTGTTACATTTTTAAACCGCTCTCTTTTGTTCAAATGGCTTCTCCATTTTCTCACCTTTAATAATTAAAAAAAAAACTAGACTGCAGTCGATTGGCGGCAGATTTAAGCAATGCTGATACTTGAAGCATACTTTGAGGCGCCACCGTACTCTGTGCAAGCAAGCATAATAATCAGCCTTATAATGTTCCCACTGCTGAGACTCAGGCCTCTTACCTAGGAGAGATAATGGGCCGTAATGCATCAAGCGGGCCCAATGCGAGTTGACGGATGTCACATTTCTCCAAATTTTTGTTTCTAGAACATATCGGCTTCCTCACGATGTTTTCTTTCACTGTTTTTGAGAACAATAGTGATGAAATACACATAGTAATGAACCTGCGACCTACAACTCGTAAGTCAGATCCTTTACCACTTTTTTTTTTGGCGGTTTAAAATCATCCAGATGACATCCTCATCCTTGGGCGGAGCGGGAGTTAATGTCAAATTCTTACCGACTAAAAAACCCACCCCGTTCCTCCTTTACCACTTGGCCACCACTACTCAAGACAGGCAAGATCTGTGCCATTATTCAGTCTAAAACCTCTACATTATACTGCCAATAATTAATAACTTACGTTATGGAACCAGGAGATGCGATGTTCCCTCGGGTTGGCGCGCACGTTGCACTCAAAGTACACGTCGTCGCCTTCCTTGATGTCGTGCGGGTTTAGCGTGCTGCCAAGCGTCAGTGACACCAGGGGACTGTCTGGTGGAAATATTTGTGATATTAGTTGACTATTTTATGTGTGTTCAGGGAGGGGATTTATGACTTGGTGAGTAATGACTGAGTTTAGACTACAGCAGGGATGCCAAACCATTATTGGTGAAAACCACTAAATAAATATTTAAAAAAAATGTTATGACGTGCTCCCAAAGAATATTGATTATGACTTAATTAGCGGCTTCGCCCGCGTGATAGTACAAAATCATTCCTAGGGAACATTCTTCCTGGATAGAAAGTATCCTATGTACTATTCCAAGACATGGTCTACCCGTGTACCAAGTTTCATCGAAATTCATTCAGTAGTTTTGCGTGAAAGAGTAACTAACATACAAAAAATTAACGAAATACTAGTAACTCTTAATTTGCGACTCTCTTGAAAAAGTTTAGACACACTTCTTTGTTTATTTAATTAAATAACAGAAAAATGCTATGCTAAAAGAGAAACTTATACTATTTCAAATTACCTAGATATTGAACGTCTTCTACTACAGGTGTGCCCAAATTATTTTGCCGCGCACCAGTAATGGCATATATGCTATAGGTTCACCATCGCTGGACTACAGTAACTGTATTTGTACGTATAGTGGCCCACCAACCCCTAAAAAACCGGTCAAGTGCGAGTTGGATGCGCGGGCCGTTTCCGTATATTTATGAAAATAATCCATTTCCCAAATCGATCGAAGAGTTTTTCGAATCGTATTTTTTTTTTTTTTTGGTGCGTAAAAATTCGTACAGTTTTCAGACTTTTCCTATACTTATGCTGTGAGACTTTACTTCGTACCATGATTTTAGGTGATCGAGAGGTATGGGTATTGATTTTCTAGCGAAACTCAAACCTTCCTACAGTCAAAATATGCGGAGCATAAACGGCATAATCTTTAGTTTGCATTGACTTAAAAGTTTGATTTTTTTCCATGCTACTATTCATATAACTACACGTTCCTGAGGAAAAGGTAGACGGATAGACGGGAAAGAAAGTGACCCTATAGGGGTTTCGCTTTTGCCGACTTAGGTACGGAACCCTAAAAATAGTAGGAAATCTAATAGAAGCAGATATTATTCGCAATTAGCTATCATATCGGACTGTCCTATGGGATATTATTTTACGCCAATCTTCTCAAAGAGAACTTCTTGGAAGTGTATTATTAAGTAAATTATCTTAAGACCGGGCCAAAGGCTTATGAGAAATTGAATCAATATTGAACACAAGTAACTACTTTGTTATTAGGTACACGCTAAATACCTATAGTTTGCTTTCCAACGTTGTTAAAGTTGATGATATTAAATTGTTCGTTGCGATACAATTTAATAAAGCGTTCAGTGTTTATGGTTCACGACATATTTAAGTAGTTAAGCAAATAGCGTGTTCATAAGCATTACATAAATAGTTAGTTAGAATATGAGCTCCATATGAACATAATATAACCATCTTTATAATCTTCCCACCACTGGGACTCGAGCCTCCTCTCTGGGAGAGAGAAAGGGCGGTAATCCAATACGCGGGGTCAGTGGGGTTTGGTGGATGTCACATGTCTTCGAATTTCTGGTTCCTCACGATGTTTCCCTTCACCGTTTTGAGAGCAGTGGTGGCGAATCTTTAATTACTGCTCTGTTCCTATGGGTCGTAGCGTTTTATAGCCCAAAGCCTTTCTCGATAAAAGGGCTATCCAACACAAAAATATTCTTTCAATACACTTGCTCAGAAAGTGACTCTTATTACAAATTCTGCATTTAGGTACATAATGGCCCTTGTTACCAAACTGTGGCATTTTGATTAAGTACCATTACGCACTAGTGCTAAGTATAATGTAGTTAAAACTTTATTGTTCCACCTCTCCTCCGCCATAATTATATTACATGTATCGTATCAGGATGGGCGCAGGTCATCCCCCACGAGTCGCCGGTCAACCCCCGTTTATTCATTTCAGTAAGTGTATTGAAAGGTAAAAAAATATGGGCGCGCATATGAAAAACAGATTTTTACCGCCACAAAAGTTTACTACTTTTATAGTTATTTTCTTCACAAGTGTTTGAAAAACATTGTATGATATACGTGAGTAATTAATGATTACCGTTCTCGGCTCTCTTAAGACCTTCGCCACAGCACGGGTCTAAATACCGCCTCGTCGGTAATCACTAACATTACACACTTATATCATAATGTACTATTTCAATTCGATTACTGGTCCGAATTGAAAGAGGTAAGCGCGTTCCAACTACAAACTCTTCAACTTTGTAATATTAAGTATAAGTACAGAATAAGTAAGTTCCCAAAAATGAAATACTTACATACAACATTGAGCTGCAGTTGGTCGTCTATGGACTTGGTGGGCAGGCTGGGGTTGGCAGCCACACACTTGATTATGGCGCCGTTGTCTGTAGGGCTTGGGCTGAACACGAGTGTGCTAACCGACCACGTCTCGTTGGAGTGGTCTGTTACCTACGGAAAATAAAATCATCAGGCTGTTGATATTAAAGGGGTAACAGTTGCAAACTAGCGTTCCAACCAAGGTGACCTTGGTATGTGTGTTTGGTTTGTGTTGCGGCTACAGGGATGTAAAACACGCGCCAACATGTTCGTTGTTTGAGAAAACGCGACTCCCAAACAAAAGCGCTCGTTAAAGGTCATGGATTACAACTACAGTCTACATGGATTGAGACCTTGCTAAGGTCACCTTGGTTAGAACGTTGGTTTGCAACCATATGGTCATCCCTTTAGACATTCATTACCTACCTACAAAGTACATACATACGTCAAGTTCATCACATCTTCAAGCATTTTATATTCTGATCTTTCTAATCACAGATGGTTAGAAAACTTAAATCTTGCTTCTAAAGGCTCTAAAGATCGATGTAGCTGACTGTTATTGTCCCACACGGTAGTAATAAATAGAATGGAGCTATTACTAAAAGTCTAAAGCACATTTCTGAACTAATTTTATACTTGTCTTTTTGAACTCAATTTTATTCTCTCTGTCCCGCTAATTTGCCGTACATATAAACCTGTAAAATTGATTCGAATATTTCTTAATTTGCAATATTGTACACGTGTACACTGTACGCTGCGCGTTCGGATTAATCAAAAATGGTCCAAACCATAATCTTGTTTGAATAAAAAAATCAATGCGGATGTTATTAAACCCGAACATACCGATACAAACACGAACGAAGCTGCAATTAACCCGAATATTGTGCTTTAATTAAACGTTATTGGATTCTCAACGACGAACCAAAACTCATTTGTCGTTCACACTTTCTAAATAACATTCCTGGACTTGAATCAGACTTGCATACAACACGATATTTCAGCTGAGCTCGGTAAAAAAAAGTCACAAATAGACTATTTGAAACTGTGGCATTTCTGTAGCTAAGCTATTGTATAAGCCGGCACGGTCGCCGCGCAATTAGTCGGGCGCTAAATCAAAGTCCATCAATGACCGAATCCGACTATAAAACGCGACAATCGATTTAAAAGCCACAGTGCGTGCTTAGCTTCAGAATGGAAGTTAATTGAGGGATTACCTACCACGCTTCGCTCAAATAAGACCGCTGGATGTTCAACAAATTACAAGTAACTGTACGTTTTGTGGCTAGCGAATTTTTACTACTATTCACTGATGAAAGATTAAAGTTTTAAAACTCATAAACTTTCGTCTTTATAATACTAGGTGCTGCCTAAGGCGAAGGCTGTGCCCGCGTGATTTAAGCAAATTGCACAACTAGAATTCAATTTGTTAGTAGTACAAAAACTTAAAACTAGTGTTAGTAATACAATTGCTTAATCTACTCGCCCCCTGTCTGACCCATGAATCGAGGTATCAGTACTAATGTGAGAATTAAGACAACGATTCATGTACAGGCAATCCACTCTACTGGCTGTCATACAAACGATTTTGCGACTAGCCCGCATTCTGCTTAGCATTGACGCGCTTCGCTTGCGCGGAACAGCGTAGAAGCAATCGATGCAAAGGATCATAATATTCTCAGGATAAAATGTATCATAAATGGTGTAAGGGACAGCCCTCCACAAACTTTAAGAGCTTGCTCAGTAGACGAAACTGAACAACCCACCATACAATTTTTTTTCAGGAAACGAAAAAAAAATTCAGCCTCCCCATACAAACTGTCCTATCAAGTTAATAATTTTGTATGATGAAGCGGATTTTTTTTTTTCGTTTCCTGAAAAATTTTTTATGGTAGGTTGTTCAGTTTCGTCTACTGAGCAAGCCCTTAAAGTTTGTGGAGGGCTGTCCCTCACACCTTGTATATGCTATTCCAAGGCATGGGAAACTCGTGTACCAAGTTTCATCAGAATCCGTTCAGCTATAAAAGCATGAAGAAGTAACAAACACACACATAAAATTATATGCCTTTTATAGTGCTGTGCCTAAAGTACGATAATGTAAATATATCATCATTATCATCATTTCACCCGAAAGACGTCCATAGTTGGACATAGGCCTCCCCAAGTTGTCGCCCTCCCCGTTATAACTATCCTATCTCACAAACTAGCGTATCTGCACTGATATAACCAACGTGTTCATAACATTATTTTGAATAAGTTATCTCTAATTGTCGTATCTGTGTCGTTTACCGTTTAGAAGATAATCACGTATTTTGTTTTGCGTAAGTGCAAAAAATGGGAAAAAATACCCTTACTACCTTCGTGTCTTAGGGCTTTAGGGCCATTACTAACTTAAAGAATAAGCCAAGAGCATTATAAAACAAAAGTACCTTAAAAGTGCATCATGAAATTCTGAAAAAAATATAATGCAATACCTACTTTGATTGATTAATGGACTACAATTCTGTACAAATATTTTTTTCGATTATTGTTTTTTTTATAATTATTATTGATAGGTTCGCGTTTGACCACCATCTCACCTACGTTTTACGTTTGTAAAATAAATTATGAAAAAAATATCTACTTGCGTTTACTGTATGTGCATAAACTTTTTTACTTAAGCGATTACCAACACGAAAATACCTGCCAATAGAGAATTATTTTGTAAATCATAACCTCAAAATGTCAAATAACAGGTCGTCTAGGCCTAGGATAGGTGGGCGTACGTCAGTTTTCTCGCCATAAGGCTCCCATATTTATGTAGATTAATCGTTCAAGGGTAATAATATAGGGAAAAAGGGGTAAAAAAGTTTAAGGAGGCTAGGAGCTCCTTAAGGTCATCACATTTTCAAGCGTTATATATTCTGATCCTTCTAATCACAGATGATTAGAAAACTCCAGTGTTGCTTCTTAAGGCTCTAAAGACCGATGTAGCTGACGGTTACTGCCTTACACGGTAGTAATAAATAGAATGCAGCTATTACTAAAAGACTAATGCACATTTCTGAAATAATTTCATACATATCTTTTTGGACTTAATTTTATTCTCTCTGTCCTGGTTATTTGCCGTACATATAAACCTGTAAAATTGATTCGAATATTTCTTAATTTGCAATATTGTACATTTGTACACTGTACGCTGCGCGTTCGGATTAATCAAAAATGGTCCAAACCATAATCTTGTTTGAATAAAAAAATCAATGCGGATGTTATTAAACCCGAACATACCGATACAAACACGAACGAAGCTGCAATTAACCCGAATATTGTGCTTTAATTAAACGTTATTGGATTCTCAACGACGAACCAAAACTCATTTGTCGTTCACACTTTCTAAATAACATTCCTGGACTTGAATCAGACTTGCATACAACACGATATTTCAGCTGAGCTCGGTAAAAAAAGTCACAAATAGACTATTTGAAACTGTAGCATTTCTGTAGCTAAGCTATTGTATAAGCCGGCACGGTCGCCGCGCAATTAGTCGGGCGCTAAATCAAAGTCCATCAATGACCGAATCCGACTATAAAACGCGACAATCGATTTAAAAGCCACAGTGCGTGCTTAGCTTCAGAATGGAAGTTAATTGAGGGATTACCTACCACGCTTCGCTCAAATAAGACCGCTGGTTGTTCAACAAATTACAAGTAACTGTACGTTTTGTGGCTAGTGAATTTTTACTACTATTCACTGATGAAAGATTAAAGTTTTAAAACTCATAAATTTTCGTCTTTATAATACTAGACGCGCTGCCAAAACTGAAGGCTGTGCCCGCGTAATTTTAGCAAATTGTACAACTAGAATCCAATTTTTTAGTAGTACAAAAACTTAAAACTAGTGTTAGTAATACAATTGCTTAATCTACTCGCCCCCTGTCTAACCCATGAATCGAGGTATCAGTACTGATGTGAGAATTAATACAACGATTCATGTACAGGCAGTCCAATCTACTGGCTATCATACAAACGATGTTGCGACTAGCCCGCATTCTGCTCAGCATTGACGCGCATCGCTTGCGCAGAACAGCGTAGAAGCAATCGATGCAAAGGATCGTAATATTCTCAGGATAAAATGTATCATAAATGGTGTAAGGGATAGCCCTCCACAAACTTTAAGGGCTTGCTCAGTAGACGAAACTGAACAACCCACCATAAATTTTTTTTTCAGGAAACGAAAAAAAAATTCAGCTTGCCATTAGGGTTTCCCAAGCTTTAAGGGCGAATTTTTTTTTCCGATTTTGAGTACGCATACCCTCTATTTTTTTTTTTATTTGATCCTAAAAACTATAATAATAAATATCATTGGTATCGGATGACGATAACCCGTGCCGACTTGATGTCAAACTTTTAGGAGAAAGTTTGTATGAAAACTACAGAGGACATTTTAGAACTTAATTTTTATTCAGCAAATAAAACATTGCTTTACCTGTATCTTATACTTTTCAAGTATCTATTATTACTGGGACTTAATCTTTCAAAATTTGGTTTTTACAGTCAGGCTAAACCTATCTATCTGTACTTGTACACAACATTAGAAAATATGCTTATGTTCGGTGTTCCTCTTCAGTAGTGATTTTGCTATGAAAGTGCTCTCAGTGTCAGCACCTATTTTGTAGCATATTGTAATGCATTACTAGACCACGAACTGCATTCTTAACTGCTGATGCCTATTTACTTCGTGTAAAGTGTCCAGTTTTGGCACCACAAGTTGCTTTTTATGACTATGCCACTATGCGAAATAACTATCGAGTGGCATAATATTCTTTACATTTGCGCACATCTAAAGCCGAAAACAGTTCATCATCCATGTCAATCGACAGTTTATAACAGTACCAGTAACTTATCTTGTTTTGGAAATCGACTTTAATAGCTTCTGCGCGCTCTTTTTAGATTTTCCTTACGAATTATTTAAATTGCGGACTTGCTTATGGGAAATTCGTCAGTGTTTTATGCAAGTGCCTCAATAGAGCTTTTATAGCAAAATTCTGTGTTTATTATTGTAAACACAGAATTGCTCATATTTAACTGTTACCTACCCAAAGCGGCAACTGTCTTTGGAGTGATAAAATTTTTCCCCATGGAAGTTTTATTCGTATGGGTCTGTCTCTTAGTTGGTATGGGTAGATTTTCTTGTAAATCCGTCATTTTAGAATCTGAAGACGAATTTTCGTGCTAAGGTGATTACGAGGAGAACAATTAGTAGCCAGATGGCATCGTTCTTAAATATTTCTAAGACGCGCTTTTTTTTTCGAATTTTTGGTCCACTCCACCTAAGTAACCACATCAATCTGGCTCTCTTTGACACTACAAGAAAATTTTATCTTTTATTAATGGAAACGCATCAGCATGTGCAATGTCGAACATTTTTTCTAATTTTATTACAAGCTCATGTCTTTGCTTCTCGAATACTTCTTGTGTTTTGTTCGCATTTTTTGCAGATCTCTCCAAAACTCCAAACTTGGAATAACGTAACTAGTTTTTTAACACAGATAATGCTTATATAGGAAATATCACGTATATTGTGCCTTTCCCAATAAATAACGCACTTTCGAATAGTAAGATTCACGATTTTCAGTGACACATCAATTCATTAAAGGAATGTTATAAAACAGTACTGTCAATACTCGTTAATTAAAGGGTAGTTTTGAACCCGTAATTTGATTTTATACATCCCCTATTCAAAATATTCCTTTTGTAAGACTTCGTAATCCTACTGACATGTAGACTGAATGAAAATTATGCGTTTACTGATTAAATAAATAAATAATAACGAGCACTTGATACGTTTGCTGCGGCGCGCTAAAGTACCTACTGAATTCCTGATATCTATCGATGCAAATCGGCACGGGTTCCCTTGGTCCTAAGTACATAAAATTTTATTTACAATTGTTTTGACACCATTCAAATAAAATTAGAGGGTATGCGTTGTAAAAAAAAGAATTTGATTTTTTTGGGACACCCTACTGCCCATACAAACTGTCCAATCAAGTTAATAATTTTGTATGACGATGCGGATTTTTTTTTTCGTTTCCTTAAAAATTTTTTATGGTAGGTTGTTCAGTTTCGTCTACTGAGCAAGCCCTTAAAGTTTGTGGAGGGCTGTCCCTTACACCTTGTATATGCTATTCCAAGGCATGGGAAACTCGTGTACCAAGTTTCATCAGAATCCGTTCAGCTATAAAAGCATGAAGAAGTAACAAACACACACATAAAATTATATGCCTTTTATAGTGCTGTGCCTAAAGTACGATAATGTAAATATATCATCATTATCATCATTTCACCCGAAAGACGTCCATAGTTGGTCATAGGCCTCCCCAAGTTGTCGCCCTCCCCGCTATAACTATCCTATCTCACAAACTGGCGTATCTGCACTGATATTACCAACGTGTTCATAACATTATTTTGAATAAGTTCTCTCTAATTGTCGTATATGTGTCGTTTACCGTTTAGAAGATAATTACGAATTTTGTTTTGCGTAAGTGCAAAAAATGGGAAAAAATACCCTTACTACCTTCGTACCTGAGGGCTTTAGGGCCATTACTAACCTAAAGAATAAGCCAAGAGCATTATAAAACACTTATCGATTCATTAATAAAGCTACAGATAACGCAACTACAGAAACATGATTTTAACGTCCGAACGAAATTCGTTTCCCCTTGAAAAATATCAATCGTTAGTTACGACAGTTAGCAGGGAGGGTAACAAAGTGTCGCCATAATGACCGGTCTTGTGCGTCTCGCTTCCATCGGATTCCTGTGACCCTCACCAGGTCATCGGTCCACCTTGTATGAGGCCTTCCAACGCTGCGTCGCCACTCCAGAACCTTTCGTCTCCATCGACCATCTGTTCTGCGAGCAATGTGTCCTGCCCACTGCCAGTTAAGTTTTGCGATTTTTTGGGCTATGTATGTAAATATATAGCGCAGATTATTATTGCTAGTTCAATTAATTCCCTTTATTTGTGGTAAACTTGCTTTTTATTCACATTTTCTTTTGGTATGTTCTTTTTTATTTTCAGGTTATGACTTTCTATGTCCTACACTGTTCAAATTATTCGATGAAGACTTTTGTATTTCTCGTATACATACGAACATGTCACTTAAATTCAGTGAGTGTGACCACGGCAGGGCTTATAAAAGGGATCACGTACAGACAGCCCAAGGACACATCTTCAGAAGAAACGGATTGACCGACTCAACTAGATCCAAAGCGACATGTGTGAATAGCACCAAATTAATACAAAGTGGCCTGTGTATCTTTTTGTATTATAGATAAACAAATTATCATCATCATCAGCTGAAAGACGTCTACTCTTGAACATAGGCTTCCCCCAAGTGTCGCCACAACGACTGGTCCTGAGCGTCGCGCATTTGTTGGATTCCCGTTTAATATTTGTTTACTAAACCTAAAAAAAAACTTTTTACAAAAAAAATTAAACCGACTTCAATGTTAAAAAAACACTGAAAAGTATAAAATAACTTTAATTTCGGAAGTCAGTGTTTTTATGTAATAGTTTTGTCTCTTCGTTATAATTAACACCGATTATTTTTTTTTTTGTAAAAAGTTTTTTTATTTTTCACTTTTTAGTTATGGTACCACCACTAAAAAGTATCCCTCAGCCAAGCTTAAATTCCTTATAACCAGAGTGCATCTCACTAACGATTCTAATAATCTCAAAAACGGTTAGATTACGATTAATTTACCTACCGGCTTTATCACCAGACCAGTTCGATACATCCCCCCCCCCCTTTTCTTTCAGTCAGTTATCGACTACACGTAGGTACAAACAAAGCAATTTAACTTGTTACGACAATTCTGCTGTGATCCTAT
Organism: Mythimna ferrago; assembly: GCA_910589285.2. Lineage (NCBI taxonomy): Eukaryota > Metazoa > Arthropoda > Insecta > Lepidoptera > Noctuidae > Mythimna > Mythimna ferrago. Next base: position 14,350,196 of record OU342692.1, on the reverse strand, counting down.
GAGGAGTTCTGTTCCATATTTTCGAAGTTCATGATCAGATCATAACAATATTTCTATGGGACCAATTTGGAAGCATAACCTTTCAATCAAAAAAATAATTTACAAAATCGATCCACAATTAAACATACATTCAGCCGAACGTACAACCTCCTCCTTTTCGAAGTCGGTTAAAAAGATATGATTTAGCAAATAAAAAAATTGCATGCATATATTCCCTGTTTTTAAATCTTGTAATTTGAAAATAGGGAATATTTGTGAGCCAGGGGCGGGTCGCTAGTATAATTATAATCACTTATTGTAAATTGCTTGTTGTAGCCTAAAGAACAAAATGTTACCTCACACTAAAAAATACTTCTATACCGTAGGTTCTCTTATAAACATGTAAACTCATATATACACAAGACACCCAGATCTATAACAACTATCTGTAGACCATGATGATGATGAATACTTGTCTTGTGCGAGAATCGAACTCGTGTCAAGCAGCGTAGTAGTCAATCGCTCAACCACTGCGCCAACCGTGCCGTCTTATACTGAAAGACCTTCATGTAATATAGTATTTTTTTTATATAAGTATGTTAATACTTTAAACGGTTTAATTAGCTCCAAAGCCTTCAAAGGCTTCGCAAACTGAGACCGACCCGACATTTATTTAGATCTCAACGCTACTTTATGAAGAGCGTTGACACTGCGCATTAAGTCAGAAATAGTATTCGATTCGGTAGTAGCAAGTCGCAGACTGTTTGCCTAACAAGGCCAGGCTGTTATTCAATTTAATGGGCTCTTCGTTTGAAATAACCATATTTCGGCAATAGTTTAGACGCTACAATTCATATTAAATATGAAGGTTTCTATGTAGTTTAACCTCAGTTTAATTTAGTCTATACCCTATTCAAGGAGCCGTGAGACAAACGGTAAACAACTCATAAAAAGTGTTCCTTAAAAACATGAGTGAACCTTTTTTTTCGGTGGAAAATCATCCAGTGACATCGCGCGTGAAACACTACGCAACGACTTAGGCATGGCTCGGACGGTTACTGAACGGTCAGACGGCGAGCTACTCATTGCTCGCTGTCCGAAAGCCCGCGCCTGCAGTGGCCGATTTGCTAGCATTACTGCTAGGTACGCAAAAGGAGGCGACCGCTTGTCACTCCTCCTTGCGAGTGAACCTGGACCAAGCAACGCTTGCACTTTACTTCACCGAAAAAAATCGTGCAAATAAATCGCCAATGCATTCAACAGAAAAATACAGTCGAAGAAACTTGGCCGAAGTTACCTACATTGTTTTCTTTGTTTACATTTAGTCTCAAGTCCAGACGAATAGGGCATAGATATTACGCATGTACCTAAATGAGTTCTGAGAAAAAGCCTGAATTCAATATGTAACCTTATCATGTTGTATAGAGGAAAAAGTCATTAGGGGAATCAAAAGCCCGGAGCCTGATATGACATCTAGTCTTGCCCCTCGGGTATCATATTATTTATCAGCTAGTAGGTTGGAGAAATCAGAAAGCCTATTCTCGAACAGAAAAAACGTTAAAATTGTGGTTAAACTTCAAGTCTTAACCTTTCAATCGTGGAAATCACAGACACAATAGAAAGACAATAGGTGCGCGAACGCCGGCGTTCGCTTGAGGTTTTGTCTTAATTTTAATTTCAATCAATGTCAAATTATAGATTTTTTGACAAATTGCGAGGCGAGAAAATATTGAGTTTGAATAAAACTAGGCAGATGATATCACAATGTACACAGCTAGGCTTATGATGACACCATATAAAAAAACTAACGATATTATGACAATCATCATGTAACAAGCTAGGTATACCCTGAAAGTACGTAAAAGCTATGGCATATTATTATGATGACATCATGTATAAAAACCGGCCAAGTGCGCTTCGAACCTCGGGTATTCAGGGTTCTACACTATAGCGGACAGAGTTCCGGCGAGATCTCATGGCCAAATGGCGACAGCGAATGTCGCAACCCAGTGCTGGGCACGCTATAATCGAGGCGGTAAGTCCCCTCTTTAAGGAGTGGCTGAAGCGGCAACACGGCGTTTTCACTTTCCGCATTACGCAGGTTCTCACCGGACATAGCAAGTTTGGAAGGTTTCTGCATCGGATTCAGGCGGAAGAAACGCCCGGGTGTCACCATTGTGTGGACCGCCCGGAGGACACGGCGGAGCACACGGTTGAGATGTGCCCTGATTGGACAAAACACCACCGTGTCCTCGTGGAGGCAATTGGCGGCAACGATTTATCGCGCCGGGCCCTGGTTCTGGTTATGGTCCAGAGCGAAGAGGAATGGCAGGCAGTCGCCTCCTTCCGCGAAGCAGTAATGCTAGCGAAGGATGAGGCTGCACGCGTGAGGGAACGAAGGTCCTCACGCCCCAGCCGCCGAAATTCCGACCCCGACTACCAGCCACGGTAGACGTGGGCTTGCGGACGTCGAGCGATCGCCGTCCAGCCGTCAGATGGCAGCAAACCGTAGGCGCCCGGCAGAGCCGATGCTCGCTAGCTAGGACCGCGGGGGTTTTTCTGAAACGAAAACCCGTAGTCCTAGAACGCAAAGGGCAATTGAAGGACACAGGTGTGGTTTTAATCAGTAAAAGTCTGACATGCCCTCTCGCTCCACCCAGAGTGGAAGAAGTCATTGGATGATTTCCACCTTTGAAAAAAAGGGGTTCTATACTAAATATCATACAATCTTGAACATGGTATTTGGTGCGAACTTCTACATCAAATACAATGTTCAAGATTGTGGATAATGTTGAAAAAAATCTAAAATATTATTATTAGCTAATGAAATATACACAATAGGTAAACTACAAAACTTACCATAGTCCTATCGAAACTTCTGTTATCCTTATACCAGGTTATGTGTGCAGGTGGTCGACTTCCTTCAGACACGCATCGAAGAGTCGCTGCAGCAGCCGACAGCAGTTGTTGGGGTCGGTTCAGCAGGGATACCGATAGTGGAACCACTGGTGGAAGAAACATGATAGATATAGTAATGTAGTTAATAAAGATATGGACTCACAAGGGAGCAGATTGATGAATGCAATCATTAGATTATAGAAACCTGCTTTTATCAGTGGCTACACCCGCGTGAGGGTAGAAAATGATTCTAAGGGATCATACTCCTGAGATAAAAGGTATAATATCTGTACCTCAGAGGTAAACAACAGTATGTGCCAAAAAGTAAAATTTACAGGAGAGGCAAAAACGCGCGGATAGAAACTTTAAATGTATTTTTGACATAATTGCTTTAAAGACATTGAAACTAATTCACTTATATTTTTTATAATTATTAGATGGAATTATTATGTATTACACATAATTACAATAAAGTTTAGAACAACATTAAGTGCTCGTAAAGCTAAGGAGTAAACAATCTTATCATCATTTTAAGTTCTATACCCGATATGTTTTTGTCATATACGATTAGATATTTCTCTTCCTAGATGTCGTAGGACTTGAAGCCCTATACAATCACGTAGAACTGGTTCTTGCGATTTTAACTGTTCAAAAAAAGACATTTTCAAAAAAGTGGAGTTACTATTGTTTACCTCTGAGGTACAGATATGTCATGGTTTACCCATGTGCCAAAGTTCATACAAACTCGTACCTACAGCCCTATGCAGACGTAACAAACATACATACACATCCAATTCCATACATACAAATTCTCGTCTTTATAATATTAACTAGCTGCTACCAGGCTTGACCTGCGTGAAAATAGAAAATTGTCTCAGGGGAACATACTCCCAGGATAAAACAACATCCTATACATTATATACTACTTCAAGACATTAGATAACATCAGTATCTGCTCGGCTTTACTATTAGGTAAAATCCTGGCTAAGTGCGAGTTGAGCTCGCATATGAAGGATTCCTAGTTCCATACTACAATGTTAAAATCGAGCAAATAACGCAAAAAGACAAGTCTCTTGTTTGGAGACCCTCTTTAATTTTTAACTTCTTAGCGTATCGATGACAAAAAATATTTTTTTCTTGTCTTGCGTGGCCCAGTATTCGGCCACGGCAAAGCTGTCCACTAACTCTGTCATGTATAACTTAATTTTATTTTTTTAGACGGATGAACAGCTTAATATTTGGGTCCCGTTGGCACATTTTGTGTACGCAACCCTAAAAAGGGTGTTAACAGTGAACTGTACTTAAAGCCAAAAAACAAATACATTCGCAGTCTCACTAAATATCTTTTAAGTTTATTTATTTATTATATACTTTATTGTAGTTACACACAAACATAACAAAGAAAAACTTATATCTAAAACCCGTACAAAGGGCAGCCTTATCGCATTTGTTTAATAAATTAATGTAGTGATTTGCATTATTTAAAAAGGTTCCAACCTTTTTACTGTTTAAAAAAGGTTTCAAGATTCATCTGTTTAACTCACCACATTGTTAGTCTACAGCCTATATGTCTAGACCAAAACAAATTCATTTAAATTACTGTATGGTTTGAACAAAATAAATTAATAAAGTATATTAAGCTCAATAAATTACTAGAAGTAGGTGTATAGAATGTTTTGAATTAATCATTTTGCGATACACGTATTCCAAAAGGAAGGATCATTTTATTTTGTATAAATACTGTTCTAAATCTAATAACGATTTTAAATGTAAATTTCGGTCAAATAATTTTTCCGAATTGGTTTCCGAATTGGTTTTTGTTCGTTCGTGCCTAACGAAATGAATACGAAATTTATATAGAAACAATTAGTTTAAAAAAGTTAAGACAAGGAAGGTTTCAAATTGCTTTGAAGCTCTTCTAGGCCTTTTAAAGGTAGTTGAAGGAAAGTCATACAATAGTACTAGAATGAAAACTCGTTGACATTTGTATCCACTCCGTCCTCCTAAACGTGGCGCAAAATTGGTTACTTACTGAAGCAAGGCCTAACTAAAAATTTTCCACGGAGCAATAGAGTGCAGCATAATTAATGTAAGCATAACACCATATTATGTTCTATAACATAGGCTGACATCAACCTAAAAACATTTGTGTGTGGGCTGATTACGACGCCGTGTCGCAAGAATGCTCTTAAAGTGAAGAAGAAAGGGATGGTCCCAAAAAAAGTTAATGTAATTTTTTTCTTTCTTTCGTTCTTTATTTCTTTTTTTTTCTTTCATCCCTTCATTCTTTCTTTCAACAGTAGAATACATAGAGACTACTAAAGATAACACACTCTTCCAGCTGCTATGATGGCTCGTTTCTGTAATAACCTACACGCACAGCGCTTTTCTGGATTCTTCAAAAAGAAAATCAAAGAGCACGTCCTTTCATAACTGAGCTAAAATTAGTATAATTGGTATTTACATATGTAAGTATACCTATGTGATTTTTTTATAATTATTCAAGGCTCGGTTACGTAGGTTTCTGTTGTACACTGGATCCAGCCCTCGAATGTGATCGCTCTCTGTTACTCAAAGGCGAAAAACTCATTGTTGATTTAAGCTCACTTGTATACATGAAGTGTCATATCATTGTGTAGTTTGTTATGTTTTCGTAAACAATAAAGATTAAGACATAAAAAGAAATCTTCATATGAATCTTTAAAAGCGGACATTTTTTTATTCAAAAGTACCTTGTAACTAACTAATTGAAGTACTACACCAAACTTGAAAGAAATAAAGAAAACAGTGATTTATTCGCGCAAAAAAACGCAATCTTAACACGGGTTTATAATCATATTAATTATTATGATTGTTAACTAGTGTTGTGTGTGTTGTATAATCACGGAACAGAGAAAAACATGATAAGTATAGGGAAAATATGCGTCACATCCACGCTCAACAAACCCGATCTGTTAATGCATTACTTTTGTTTGCAGATTTATAGCTTTTTAGTTTTCTCAAGAAAAGGCACAATCGTGAACAAAAGTAACATCTTATCTTATATTTTCATCTCCGTTCGTCTACGTTCGTTGTTTTCCTGTTCGGATCGAGTGGAAATTCAGCAAACTACAAGTCACTGTAGATTTATTAGTAACATCGGTTTCTTCGAACGAAACAATAAAAGAGTTACGTTAGAGCGATTGGGTTTCAGGACCAGAGCTTTTTTTTAAATAAAATCGTTGGATTGGACTAAAACATCAACAGTTGTATATAAAGTATTTCTTTCACCCATTTCTCATTTCAAAACATCAGTTTAAAATTAACCAAACCTAATAAGGTCAAAGGTCTTTCCCCAAGTAAACCTTGATGAGCTGTGCGAGACTTCTTTATAAAGTGTAGGAGGTAGACTACAAGCTAAAACAGTCTTATTATACAAAAGGAAAGATGATTGACACTCAAAAGCCCACACAAAATCACTAAAGAAATATTATATAATTACGTAATTGGCCTTTTTTAGCATTTTGTACGTGGGCACTAAGAAGACAGGTATGCTCTTGAAGAGATATAAAAATGCTAGATCTTAAGTGCCAGTAAATTGGTAGATAGTAAATCTTATATTTTAGATGCAAGTTGTATAAAAAGATACGGCAGTCATCATCATCTTCCTTTGGAGAGTTTGAATTTGAGACATCGTGGTGAAAGGATTAGTCAGCTAGACTCTGTGTTACCGAGTGCTAGCTGTCCAGGATGCGCCGGGCGTTTAGAATCGCTGTGCGATATTTTTAACACCGCTCGGGGAGGCTCCTTTCATGCAGGTTGGCCGCTGTAAAAACAATCTGGCTAAATGGGGTTTCGTCGACCCAACACTAACACAGTGCCAGTGTGGAGCCTCTCCACAAGACATGCGCCACCTGCTATACTGCCCATCCTGCGTAACGACCTGCAGTTTTCAGGATCTATACGAGGCCAACAATGCTGTACAGGTTGCCAAATATTGGTCAGAAGAAGTATAGTTTGAGAGTATCGACACGAAAAGAAGAAGATCATCTTCCTAACCTTATCCCATATTCCTTGAGGTCGGCGCAACATGCTTTTTTCTTCCATACTATCCTGCCAATAGTCACATTGACGTTCACGTAACCGTACATTTTGTGGTTCTTTCGTCAAAAGACCATCTCAGACACCAATCTGCATGGTTCTTATATAAATTGACAATTACTATTTGCTCTATGAACTTTAAAATAAACTTTGAACCCCGAGTTTCTATCATAGTTTCTATTCAGAGTAGTCAGCTAAGAAACACCGGCTTCATCTAGTTTAAAATGACGAAAAAAGTGACATGTAACAGTTTTTTTTAAATCTCTAATTGCAAAATAAATTTCATTTACCATTTATCAAAAATTCAATGAAATAAACTGATATCTTACAGTTCAACTCAAGCCTGACGATTTTCTCCTGGGGCGGCACCAAGTTCGTGTTCGATGCTCTGCACTTAAAGGTCGTATTTAGGTCCTCTCTCTTCAAATGCTGCAACTCCAAACGGTTGACGATGACGTGAGTGTCCGTCTTGACTCCTATGTACTGAGAAGCTGGTGTCCCGTCTATCCACCAGGATACTGTTGGTTCGGGACGACCTGGTAAACAAAACTAGAGCTACATAAATTATGATTTTATGAGAAAGTAGGAAACAGGAGTTGAACGACTCGTAAATCTACCTTGCTTGTGATTCAAACTACGTTTTATAATATTTTTTGCATCGCTATAACAAATGTCTGCTAAATTATTTTGGTGTAAGCGAGGGAGATAGAAGGAGTTGAATGACTCGTCTTCTTCTGTTAATCTGCCTTGTTATTCAGACCACGTTTAGTAATGCCATTTGCATCGCCAAAACAAATGTCTCACAAATTATTTTGGTGGAAGCAAATCAATAGTTAGGTGTGTTTACTTAATAGTTTATTTGATATTATATCACGAATGGTTAAAATTGCCTTAACTATTTCATTTGTATTTGTGCTAGGTAAAACTATTATTGGTAAAAACAACTTTTACTTGCAAGAATTGCTCAAGAACACTTCTAACCAGTTCTATATATAACCAAAACGTTTAGTATTTTTGTAACAATAAAATAAACGCGTTTCACTTTAATAACGGTTGTAATCGAAGGCAGTCATAGCCGGTAAATACAAAATAAACAGTAGATATTGACAGCAACATTTAGAAAAAAAATGTTTTTGACATGAAAATACATGTGCCATTGCTCTAAAAACGGTGAAAGAACAATAGGCCTGTGTGGTGGATGATCCATTCTCTCTCATGGAAAGAAGGTCTGAGTCCCAGAAGGTTGATAATGCTAATGTTTTTCAAAGAGGTGAACTAAAAATTTAATATTTTTGGTATAACATAAACCCAAGTTCAACCGATAATTTGATTAGATTTTCCTAAATGTTATACTCGATAAATCCCTACATATTCTCTCACCAATGTTACTTGTTTACAAAGGCAAAGTTGTTTATTTAACTGCTACAAAGATATAACACGTTTTCTTGTTTATACTACTGAACAAAATCAATTTAGAATAGAAACCTGCCGGATATTACTAAAGTTTCAGATAACAAAGTATTACTGGCTTATCTTTCCTAGAAAATCACCCACGTTGTTAAAAAAGAAGGAAACAAAAGGTTGATTAGAAATAAGTTAAAAAAGTCTTTTCGTTTTTTTTTAAATCGTACTTTTAAGATTATTTTATATGCGGTAAGCATTTTTTAAAGATTCAGGTTATTTTATTATTTATCAATCAATAACATAATATAATTATAAACATCTAAACTAATAAATATTATAGTTTTATAAGTGTTTATGCAAACTAAAAATATGGACAGGGGTATAAAAATAAGTCATTGGGCATCAAAAAATTCATTCACATCGATATTGATGTGAAAAAAGTGCCGAACGCTGGTCACGTTTTTTGTATTTAGAAACAATTCAATTTAAAATGTTTGTAATAAAACCATCGACAGAACAAAATAATTTTCAAAGCTAGCAACACCAACAGTCCAACAGGTTACAAAAACTGGCCCATTTTTCAGTCACATAATTAAGTATGAGCGTGATAACAGGGTCAAAGCCTAAACTCCCCCTGTCCGGGCCGCTGCATCATCACAATTGGTGGGCGCACGGCTGAAGATAATCCGCTGCGAGCACTGGCTCGAAGCCAGGCCGCCATACTGCGGACTTTTCAATGAACCCATTCGAATGGAATATCTCTTCCAATGTTTCCATAAAAGAAATCAAGCAATAGAAAAAAATTGAGCTCCCCCACTGTTCAATATTTTTGCGACGCTTTAAGTTAAATGGTGGACTGAGTTAAGTTGTTTTTTTTTTTATTTGAGTTTTAAACTGTACGAGTTGACAGAATAAAATTAGTTTTTGTGTCTAATTGGATTAATAATAACAATATCGTTTAAAAGTATCTATATATTAGTTGACTTGCCAAACGTTGTTCTGACATAAAAAATATCATAGGAAAAATGGAGAGTGGGAGAGTAAAATCTAGCCTACAACCTACCAAAATCACCAAAAAAAAACATAAGAATCGGTAAAGACGTTTTGAAGGGGCTCAATAGCAAACACTGTGATACGAGATTTATGTTAACATCAATAAAACTTTTACTTATCTAGATTGCAGTCGGAAAATTATAAGTATGTACCGCAAACTATAAACAATTAGGATATTATTCAGACCATATTTCTGAGGGTTGACATTTGAAAGAGCATTCGATGAAATAACCAATATGTGTAAAAATGCTACGGCGGATATGAACAAATATAATTCTATGTACACGTACATATTGCGATATTAAACTTTTGAGCGGTGAACCGAGCTTTGTAGAATGTCAATACGTGGTTCATAATAGTGTTCAGTTTTACGTAAAACGTAGGTGTTCTATACAAAAGTAATACTTTTTGATATTTGAAATCTAAAGAAACGTAAGAGTAGAGATAGGATCGTTTTGAGGCATTTATGCGAAAATTTGTAATATTTATAACAAAAATGTACCATCTCTTACAGTTTTCAGAATAGCAAAAATCTTGTAGACTGTTTTGATCTTATTACATGAACGGAAGTTTAATTACTGTGAAAACTATTACATATAGAATCATTTAATTTCATTTGACAGACCTGTTGGTCCAGTGGTTAGTGGCCCTGACTGCTATGCCGGAGGTCGTGGGTTCGATCCCCACTCAGGACAAATGATTATGTGATGAGCATGTTCATTTGTTCTGTGTCTGGGTAAAATTTATCTGTAATATGTATGTATTTAGAAATATATAAGTATGTTTATCAGTTGTCTAGTACTCATAACACAAGCTCTGCTTAGCTTGGGACTAGACAACGTTGTGTGATAGTTGTGAAATATTAATATTATATTATATTTAATAGATTAATTCCAAAGTCTACTTACCACCCCGAACTTCGCAGACTAGCACCAATGCTGCTCCTTCCTCCAAAGGGCCCACCACGCCTGACACATCCGCGCCAGATTTGTCGTACAGCAGCATTTGATGAGGAGGCACTACGACAAACACTCACACCAATATAATAAGATTCTATACAAACACCCTCTCCCACAATCTTCATCATAATATCAATACGGGAATGAAAACTGAGGGCGTGATCGTTCACGATATGGCGGGAGCGTCAGATTTGATTATTATATTTGATGCCATTAATGAACACCCTCCGTTCTCAATGGTAATTGGATATTTTATGATGTTATGAATATGCCTGATTATCTAAGTAAGAGAGTTCTTTGTGTGAGCAGTCCCTTTGCTAACAAAAGGCTCCTTGCAAATTACCTCTCGGCGCGAGCAGACTAATGGATTTCAATGGAGTTGCATATATGCGATGTAGGCTTACTTTTAAATGCTTTGTTCTGCGCAAAAGAAATTTACTTCCCTCATCTCCTTTGCCTACTTCTTTCGTCGCCTTGAATAGGGTAATTTCTTTGAAAAGCTCAACGGTAGTTTGCTCGGCATTTTATAGTCCATGTTTATATTTTTATGCTCCTCGCCTGGTAATATTTCTTAAGAATACGGTTACGTTGCCATTGAATAAGCTGATTAGAGTAATTATAGAGGAAGTGCCGCAAAACGCGGCAAGGTTATTATGTTAATAAAATCCATAGAGACTATATATTGATGTGAGACCCATTTGAAATGCCAATAATTCACATCAATACGGATTGTGGAAGTGGTAAATAACATTGTTAAAACACAGCACTGCGCAATATTAATTATAACAGTATTCACCAAAGAATGAATACAAAGTGATCGTAACTCATTTTATAATTTAGTGAATCATTTCCCGTCTAAGGTTTTAATAAGCAAATAAAGGGGATCAGTACGGCGGGCTGATAACGTTCAGACAATTTGATCTATTCAAATCTAATTTCCTTTTAAATTTAACCTGTCTCCTGCAGATTTTATCTGTGTCATCGTCGGCGGGCATCGTTTTTATCGCGCGGCAGCTGAGCAACCTCGCCGATCCCGAGTCGACAGTTGATAATTAAAATGTCTGCGCGATGTCATCACTTGGCGACCGGCAACCGCGCTGCTGCCGCGATTCATCGTAATGACTAAATTGATTCCCAGTCGTCGCCTCATAAAATTTTCATTTAAAACTTAGTTGATTTTTTTATTTTAACGAGTTTTTCTAGTCTTGTGTCACTTGAAATCGCTGTTCAGATGATAATAACCTTTTGTGAGTTTAATTTATATAAAAGGACTAGCTTTTGCTGGCGGCTTCGCCCGCATCAAAGTAGGTTTTTTCATACAAACTTTGGATCCGTATTTCGTCTGTTTAGGGGGTGAATTTTGAAAACTACTGTTTTAGCCTATGACATAAGAGGTTTCATGAAAAAATGTCATGCACCAGTAATTTTGGTTATACGTTGATATGTCAGTCACTCAGTATCTCCTTTTATTTTAATTATATAGAAACTGACTGTTTGACAAACCAACGCAAAGCCAAAGCTACAGAGACTAAGAATGTGAAATCTTATAGGTACTAAGGTTACTTTTGACGTTGGCGAGCGCTAAGAAAGGATTTTTGGAAATTCAATTTGAAAGGTGGTGAAAAGGGGCAGTTTGGTTTGTATGCCAAATTTCATTTCGTGTGCCAATATACTTGAAACTTAGCTCAAATATTATCCGTAATAAATAATGAAGGTTGTCACTATATATTTTTCAAAATTATCCCTAAATAGAACAATGTAGTAAGGGGTTTTAAAGATTGAATGAAGGATCCTTATTTACTGGATTACATAATTTTCAAACTTAGTATCAAATCTAACAAAAACCAGTAATAAAGGCTGGCATTATAAGTTTTTCAAAGCTACTCTTAAATCAAATACGGTTTAAGGGGCGTTCAAATTAGTTTTTTGACAAATAAAGTTGCTCGCAAAGTGCTAGTGTTGATAAACTAATTCAGTATAATTTATTCCAAATAATAGAATTAACATTTAAAGGTTTACCTCGAATCAACAGCCAAAGGGATGGTTTGAGTTTACGATATAAAAAAGACAAGTCTGGTCTAGACTGATTTAATTTTGTTTTTCAAAAGTTTTACCTGAAACTAAACAGTTACTTTGGTCTACTGTTTTTGTTTCGCATTAATTCTATTTATTTGTTAGGTTTCATTAAGTGGTTTGTTTGCTTAACTTTAGTTGTTTTTATCTGCACGCGTCTATGATGTTTTAAAGTACAGTTAAATGGGATGAATAGATACTGAGGGGTGAAAAGAAACAAAACTTGAAACGGTATTTTCACGTTATTTCAAGATTTTTTGCAGCATTTAACTAAAATAATTTATGAATCAATTGTTATTTAAAAAGTCGATGCTTTGTTAGAGGCCGATAATATGGTATCAAAAGTGAAAAACCAAACCAAACTTTTGTTTCTATTCACCCCTGGGTTTCTTTTTACCCCATTCTACGCTAACTTACCTATTACTGTAAGTCTAATTTGGAAGTTTCTTGTTGGTGAGTTTTTAAAGTCTACTCTACATCTGTAGACGCCTTCGTCGTCTAGTTGCACGGAGCTGAGCGTGAGGGCGGCTGGTCGGGCGACTGTTGCGAAGTATGCGCGAGGACCGAAGGCTCCCGGGTCCGACCACTGTAGTGCCTTGTTGAACGACCGACCACGGACGTCAAAACTGAAACAAATACATGAATTACCTAGAAGGCTCTGTATACTTTGAAATGGTTTTGATCGTGTTTTAGTTAAGCCCAGTTAGTTTTATTACAAAATGGATTTCCTTTCTTACATATTATAAAAAAAAAATTCCCACCGCGTCGGTCTGTCTTTATGAACTCCTGAACGATATTTTCATAATGCTTTCATCAATTATTTATCACAGTGATTCATGAGGAAGATTTAAGTGTATGATTCATGCATATTATAATATAGAAAAACTGAGAACTTCAATTATATCTAACACCCATGCGAAGTTGCAGTGGATCGTAAGTTTCCGGTAGTTTCCCTCGAGTGCCGATTGTACATACGTCTGTAAAATTTAAATGACATTGAAAAAAACTTAATTTTGGTTTTGTACAGTACACGTTTGTACGAAATTTATTTGGCCGAAAATTTTGGTTTCTAGATTTTTGTTTTTCCAAGAAAAAGTTTTTTTTTAGGCGGTTTACGTAAAAGCGGTAATTTTCCAGGTCATTAACCCCCTGGCGCTCGAGGGGTTAAAAATAAGGTAGTTTTTAAATACCGATATAAAATAAATCAACGATAAGTATACCTTATTAGACCCAATCAGATGTAAAAGATGTTATACAAAACCCAGGTACAATCAGATCTAATAAAATCACGTCGCTCGACGAATCTAATGAAAGCGCGTAAATTGCTCATGGTCCGCGTCTGAATTTATTTTCCTTAAAAAACTGTCAAATTCTAGAATAAAAGAACGGCCGAACACGGTGAAGTTTTTCAATTTCCGGACAGACTACATTTTCTCTATCTACGAGCCTCCATCCTAATTTATAAAGCAAGAAGCTTTGAGAGAAATGATTATGATCGCACACCCTGGTTTGCTCAGGTAAATTTAACAATTTTAGCACGCACTTTATGACGGTATTATCTCTGCCAAGTATTCCTTTCGCCCGGCTGCTGATATAAAATAGCAATTATAAACAATTGTATGGATATAATGGGGATTTTATCTACATAGAACCCTTACCATGACGTAATAAAATGTCAGTCGTGCGAGCGACAAAGAGGGATGGAGTTATATACCCTATATACAGGGTGTAAGGGACAGCCCTCCACAACTTTAAGGGCTTGCTCAGTAGACGAAACTGAACAACGTTCCACAAGACTTTTTCAGGAAACGAAAAAAAAACATCTGCCTCTCCATACTCCATTTTATAGCCAAACTGCATCTCATGACAATTTTAATAAGCCCTCATCTTGTCATTGTTTTATTACAGACTTTTTGTGCCTATATTTCTGGTAAAGCAGGAAAAAAAATCATTAGCTTAACTGCTATAAGATTAAACCATACCTATTTGAGGAGTTCCCCCAATTCCCTATAGATCAGTCCATAAATAACACAACTAATTTTAAATTTCGAATGTCGTCTTTTTAAAAGGAAAAATTGGAACCCTTATAGGATCTCTTTGTTGTGTGTCTGTCTGTTGTCAAGACCCTTTATCTTAGGAACGCGTGGAGTTATCGAGTGGTAAAGAGTTGAAATTAAAACCAAATACTCAACCCTGTGGTCCCTTGAAGCTGTAAAAAAATCAAACTTCTAAGTTAACGAATAAAAAATATATACATTTGTGTCGCAAAAAAACGTATATTTCGTCACTCTCAAAGGAATCAAAATTCATACTTCTCTTTGACTCGGAACTCTGGGATTTGGCATAAAGCAAGGTCATATAGCACAGATATAGGAATAAATCTGAAAAAACTAAATTTATTGTTACTTAATTCACAAAAAATATAAAACATTTTTTTCGATTCGAATAAATCTTCAAGACCTCATTCGGGAGTTCAACTATTTTATTGTAAGTTTGTAGTACGGAACCCTAAGTGCGCGAGTCCGACTCGCACTTGCCTAGTTTTTTGAATATTGAAAAACAGAATCCCTCAAAAAGTCTGACGTGCCATTTGCCACGTACATCCAAATCAGGTTAAATATAAGTGACAAGAGCTAGCTCACAGTTTAAGGACATTGATGGAAAGTCCTCGGACCTCCATCGTCAAGTGTGATTTCCTTAACGAGGCGCCATGACATCTTAAGTGTGTTTCGCTGTACGTTGTAGGTGTGTTCCCAACGTTAATTGGATTGGTCGTGCTCGGCTTCCGCTCATCCGTTTAAGGTAGCGAACGGTTCATTAGGCCCAACTTTATGCTATTAATTAAATACGTATTCACAAAGTTTTTGTAAGGCACTGCCCAACTGGAATTACGTCGACTGCCTGTTTATCAGGCTCTATTAACTTAGAGGATTGGCTTGACATACTAAGTCAAATACTGAGCTCTAATGTTTAGGGTTCCATGCACAAATGGTAAAACGGGACTCTATTACTAAGACGCCGCTGTCCGTCCGTCTATCTGTTTGTTTTCTGTCACCAGACTGTATTTCATGAACTGTGATAGCTGGACAGTTAAAAATTTCATAGACGATGTACTTCTATTTCCACTACAGTAAAAAATACTAATGACAGACTAAAATAAATATTTAAGTGGACCACTTAAATATATGGCTTGGCTTGACATACTAATTCAATTACTGAGCTTTAATTTTTAAGGTTCCGTACCCAAAGCCTAAAACGGGACTGTATTACAAAGTCCTTGCTGTCTGTCCGTCTGTCTTTCTGTGTGTCCGTCTATCACCAGGCTACATTTCATGAACCTAGCTAGACAGTTGAAATTTTCACAGATGATGTATGTCTGTTTCCACTATAACAAAAAATACTAAAAACAGAACAAAATAACGTGATATTTTTACCCGACTGCAAGAAGGGTAAGGCAATATTCTTTATTACCTCATATCTTTCAAACCGCTGAACAGATTTTTATAATTTACATATCGTTAGATTCGTCTTGATAACCCAAGTGTTCTTAGATAGGTGACGTTAAAAAAAAACAACATATCGACTGTGAGATGCTATATGTTAGAGTAATTTTTTTTTTTTTTTTTTGTTCTACAATATGGGTATCAAATTAAAGGGCTTTTCATGAGGATTTCAAAATGGTATGTCATGACCATATTAAAAAAAAGTACAACAGGATATCTATGTTATTTATTTTGTACTGAGGCGAATGCCTAGGTCGGTTTTTGAACTTTATAGTGATTTTACGTCTAAAACATAGTGAGTAAATAGTGATATTATAATTGTAACTAAAAAGTGTAAAATAAAAAATTAATTTAAAAAATAAAATACCCGACTACTTAAAAAAAAAAACTTTAAATAAAACCTGAAAAGAAAAATAAACAAGTTCAGTCCACAGTTCAGCAACAGTCGGGACCCATTAAAATAATCTAGACTAAAATCATTCTATCTAATGTGGGTCCCGACTGTTGCTGAACTGTGGACTGAACTTGTTTATTTTTCTTTTCAGTTTTTATTTAAAGTTTTTTTTACGCAGTCGGGTTTTTTTTTTATTTTTTAAATTAATTTTTTGCCTTTTTTTTCTACAGACGGTATGGAACCCTTCATACGCGAGTCTGGCTTGCACTTGTCCAGTTCTTTTTTTACATTGGGGAAAGCGTGCGTAACTTTTATTGACTAAACCCATCAACCACCACTCCTCATTTCTTCTCCTATCTCCCCTATGTTTCTTCTTTTATGTTTTTTTTAGTTTGTTGAACCTCTTCAATAAAAAAAAAATCCTATGTTTTATTTGCCTTTGTGCTCTAGGGCCACGGTTACTTTTTCATACGTTCTCGCAGCTCTAGCCGTCATCAGCCTTATTGGGCTCCATCCGTTTTGCTGACATCTCTATGAGGCGTGTATGGTACACACTACGCGCCGCCGCTTAACTCTTATCGAAGGGCCAAACGGCGAGCTACTCATTGCTCGCTGTCCGCAAGCTCGCGCTTACGGTGCGGGCTGCGGCGGCCGGAAATTGCCCTACGAATCTCGATGCCTGGGGCGTCTCTTAAAGCAGCGGCTGGGTCAAATAGAGCATTTCTTCTCGCTTTAGACCATGGCTTAAAAACTAAGAGATGCGAGATCGCCGCTGCCAATCGCCTCAAAGAGGATACAGCGATGCAAACTTCTTACATTTACTTTTAGTTTTAGAAACGAGTTATTGAAACTTTGAGTTGAGATAAATTATTAAAAGTTAACTTTTAATACTGGTAGAAACAGTTTTGGAAATAAAATAAAGAGACCATAATTGGCTATGGAAACATCCTATCAACTACGACTATGATTTTTATTGGAGATGAATCTCCTAATATACGTGTATTTTGAACTAAAACTTGTTTAGCATGCATTTTGAAGTAATTACCAGTTTTACCTCTGAACACTCCGTTCACTATCCCGCACTGTTTCTGCAGCACTCGCGACCGTAGCAAAACAACTTCACAAGTTGTGTTGTATAACTCTATATTCAGCCTTTCAGAACTAACTTCAAATAATTATTTACATTATACATCATCGCGAACCCAGTCACCGCACAGAAAATCTTAACATCGCGATCTAGAAATCCACGCTCATCTAACAGCGCCATCTTTTGGTAAAAAAAAATAACAATATTTCCAACAACCTCAATAAACAATTGCTTGATTAATACCGATAGTGTGAGCGAGTGAGGTAGACCGAGAACCTAGTTTAGAGGCGTGCAATTAGGGAGACCTTTGTCCAGCGTCCTTTGTACTGGACCGATGTAGACGGTGGTGATTGATGTGTCTATGTCATCGGTGTGATGTACAGAATACACATGTTACACTGGATCAGGGGTCTCCAAGTTTTGAAGCCTTAGGACTTTAATTTTTCCACTATGTCCCAAAGGCCAAAACAGTTTTAATTTTTCTGCCCTGTAAGCCTAGTTAACTTACAACCGTTTTATATCGAATTTCTTTCTACAATCGATAACATCTCGCGTAAGTACCATTTATACCCTAAAACTAAAAGATGTAGCGATGCTTCTACTTCATTTTGAATGACGTGAATTTTGCTACGAATTTTGTTGAGGTGATGCCAGTCCCATACATTTTATTATGTTTCTACTAGCGTTAACGATTGTAAATTATCAACTTGGCTAAGCCTGATGAACTTAATAATTGGTACAAGTAATTCTTAAACTTATTATATTAGTGTAGATTTATATATATTTTTTGGTGGAGCGGAGCGGTGGAGGGTGTGTCAGACTTGTACTGACTAAAACCCTCTCTTAGATTCCTTCTTTTTTGTCTGCGTTCCAGAACCCCAAGTTTTCCTTTAAAAAGTAAACCCATGTCCCCAGTAGGTTTTGGCCCTACTGATGTAAAGCAGAGTATATAATAGGGTAAACAGAGTTTGATTAGATGTTTGAAAATAATATTTAGGTTTCTCAAATGATGTCGGGTTCAGAATGACGATTAAGGACTTAAAACGATACCATTTTTTGTGATATCATGTAGCGTTTGAAAGTAAAGGGTACGAGGAGAAAATTCCAAGAGTGCAAACAGCAAGAAAAATCTAAAAGTTCCAGACAACTCACTTTTGAAGTTTTTTATTAAAAGTTTTTAATACAGAAACGTTACTTACCTAAATGAAAAGATATGAAGTAAACACAAGTATCTACAAATAACAAGGTGAGGTACGGTATGGACAGCTTCTTCGCAAGATAGCGAATTAACTTAAAAGCCCATGCATAACTTATTATCCCGGAAAAATTCTGTAACGAATCGAAATTTTAACTTTTAGCTTATTTAAGTGAAGCGGCAGCTACAGCCGAGAATATTCCGTACGTAATTTGTATTATAACTTATGTTTTTTTTTTTTTTGAAGTTGTTGTTATGTTTGTAAAAAGATGTCCATCGTATTTTTAAATGCCGCCGCTTTTTTTAAATGCTTTTTTTAAATCTGTCTCTCATGCATGAGATTGCGGGTCTTGAAACTAGGCAAGTACCAGTATAAGTTTTTCAATTCATAATATAATAATAATAATATTCCACAACTATCACACAACGCTATCTAGTCCCAAGCTAAGCAGAGTTTGTGTTATGAGTACTAGCCAACTGATAAACATACTTATATATTTCTAAATACATACATATTATGGATAAATTACACCCAGACACACAACAAATGATTATGCTCATCACACAAACATTTGTTCTGAGTGGGAATCGAACCCACAACCTCCG
Organism: Mythimna ferrago; assembly: GCA_910589285.2. Lineage (NCBI taxonomy): Eukaryota > Metazoa > Arthropoda > Insecta > Lepidoptera > Noctuidae > Mythimna > Mythimna ferrago. Next base: position 14,330,965 of record OU342692.1, on the reverse strand, counting down.
GCATAGCAGTTAGGGCCACCAACCACTAGACCAACGGGCCTGTCAAATGTGATGGAAAAACAGACATACACAGTTGTACATACAAGTTTTATAATATTAGTGTGATGTGATTAGGTCAATGACTGCTACTGCCATGTTATTAACCAAAGTAAAGAAATTGACAATTGATTCGCTTATTTTGCGATCCCTATTAATTAATGGATCACTGAAAAACTAAGCATTTTGTGCTATGTTCTAAAAGCCATTATGAATGCTTTCATATAAATTAATAATGTTCAGCTTACATTTCATTTAAAACTAATAAGCTAAGAAAAGCTGGAATATATTTTCTTGATATTTTGATATTAATTAGTCATCATTGTCTAATATTCTATGCTTTCATTTTTTTTCTAAATAAACTTTGCTCTACACTAGGAATTATTCCTGAATCACGGGTGGGTTCACACACATACAAACACCCAGACGGGGAACCAATATCTGTAGGTCATTCTAAAGGCTTCACTCTTTCGGTTAGTATTAAATTGATTCGTTAAACACAAAGGTGCATTTAAAAAAAAAAATTGTTTGGCCAGGAATTTCTTAGGCAACCCACCCGCGTTATATTATTTAATACACTAAATTTATCATAAAATACGTTTGATCCATTACTGTTTAATGGATCAAACGTATTTACTAGTATTATATTATACTATTTACGTATTTATACTATTTATACAGGTGAAGGTCGTTCTTAATCGGATCTTAGACTATAATGAGTATAAAAAATAATTTCTTTGGGGAAGTTGTCTCTGTTCCTATTACAAAGGAACAAACATACACATATGTTATGCATATAGACTGATAAAGACCCTGTACCTTTTACGTTTTTTTTTACTTTTACCTGTAAGTACCGTCGCTTATTCTAATTAGGTAACAATAATATAAGTAGAATTCCAGTTGGTAAATTTAATACAAGTGTATTTTTAGTCTGCGATTTTCTAACTGGAATTTTCTCAGAAGCCGCATGGAGTCTCACTTTATACTTCGTTGATAGTAATCGGTTTTCCGCGTATTCATTATAACTTAAGAGACTTCAATATAACTAGTGCCTTGTGGGTGTAATACCTTTCGGTACCTATTAGGAATTACCTGTAGATATTACACCCAGAAGTCACCCCTTCCGAAGTATTCTGTCTAAAATGTCAAACACTTGCGAATTTTAATAGTTTTTATGATTTTAGTAGAGGTACTTTATTTTTATTAACATTTCTGAGGGATAATACATAAAAAATAAATGACGTCAAATTGTCTAGCGTATTCCGTTTATGGTTAACAAATCTGATGAAGCGAAAGATTATAATTATTAACTTTGGTCGAACAACCCAAGTCGTTTGACTTTTTAGACAGACTATAATTATATGTTATAATAATAATATTCCACAACAACACAACGCCATCTAGTTTCAAACTAAGAAGAGCTTGTGCTATGAGTACTAGATAACTAAGAACGTGCTTATATATCTCTAAATACATAGATAAATTACGCCTAGACACAGAACAAATAATTGTGCTCATCACACAAACATTGATCTTAGGTGGGAATCGCACCCGCGACCTCCGGCATTATCAGTTAGGGCCACTAATCACTAGACAAACAAACCATTTTATGTGGTTCTAAGAGAAAAGACATAATCCTAAATAAGTAAGCATATCAACGCTTGAAAGGCAAAAATCACTAAGTGACATTGAGTATACTTTACATGAGAGTGATTTCAAAGTTTTTTTTTTTAATTATTGTTAGTTATAAAAATTGGATTTAGATACTAGTACCATGATGTTAATAATATCTAATTCCGACTATGTCTTAATAATTAAACAGAAAAAAAATATCTAAATATGTTTATTTTAAAACATTCTCCTGTAAAGTTTACTTAATGTCGCTTAGTAATTTTTGCCTTCGAAGCGTTGATATGTATGTACGTACTCAAAAATAAAATACCATACCTATAAATAGGTTTCCCTCCACTCTTCCGGAACCACAGCACCATATAGACCCTGTCCTCATTAGTGTCGGGTGTGACGTCACAAGGCAGCGACGCCGTGCGCCCCAGCACTGCGTCCACATCCACCGTTGACACTGCAACAAAGGAATACAGGACCTCAGTACGTTAGGTAGCTTGTCAAGCACAATGTCAAATGTCTGTAAGATGCACGGTTTGCATGCGTCCTTGTTCACAATAGGCATGTTCTGTTAGTGCTACAATAACAGTACCAGTAACCTGTCTCCTTGCGAAGACAGCTGTAAGACGACTTATATATATATCAGTACCTATCTTGTTACAAAGTCTGCCGTATCTAAATGTCTTGTATGTGTTTGATGGTAATATCCTGCGGTATCGAAATACACCGCTAAATTTTAATCGTTTTAATCCCGTGGAGGGTCGATCCGGTAGATGAAACAATATCGATTTGTAAAGATAAAATTAAAAAATAAAGTACCTTTTTTTTCAAAACTCGTATTAATTTACGCATGTACGAAATTAATTTCTTTAAGATAACTTCAGCTGAGCGAGTTCAATGACCTGTAGGTAGTTTGTACGCAACGCCGACTATTAACTACAGGTCATTGAACTCGCTCAGTTGACGTTACTGTTACTATACAAATCTATTATTATTGGTTATGGTTTTGACAGTGAAGTTTTTGAGTTGTTTAGGAAAGCTTTTTGTCTTATATAAATGTTATAATTGCCAAATCAAATTGAGTTTTAATAATACAGGGAAAAGGAAAAAGACGAAAATTAACTTCTATTAAATGTAATTTCGGAAATGCTAAACAATTGGAACGAAGCCTTATGGAATAGAAAGATTAAGGCAGTGTAGTATTTTTTTATTTACCATCAGCTTAAATATTCCGTCATTGTGGCGTCGTCCAGTTCATTTTACGAATTACAAAGGGATGACAGGGGCTAGGACAGCCATTTGCATTTAGAAATAATCCCAAAAAGGGCGTTGAAATAAAATTTATTACACCCTTGATAAAAAATAACTCGGAACATAAGACAGTTTCACCGGTTTATAATAAAATAAGGAAGCAAAAACTGAAGAGAGGAATCCCGAGTGTAATACATTTATTCATTACGAAAGTAGGTAATGTTAATGCTGAGTCGGTTCGTTTGATATTTTTGTCGTGTTCCGTACAATAAGCGTCCCCGCTCACGGGCCTCAAAAAAACGCTAGAAGCGGCCACAATAAAAAGCTGTAAGCGGCCGTAAAAAACAGCAGAAGCGCGCGACACCTCTTTTGTCCGGAGAAGCTTGAAGCCGCTTCAAGCGTTTTTTTTTCTGGCGGCACCGCCGCACACGAGCCACAAAAAAAGGCCGCCTCAAAAAGAAGCTTGAAGCGGCGTTTTTTGTGGCCCGTGTGCGGGAACAGAGCAGAATGTGGAGGAGATACAGACAAGTTTTTCATGAAATTTTGAAAATAGAATACCATGAGCTCTAAACGGGAACCGATACAGAACAGTTAAAGGGATAGAGCTTGTAAAACATTATTTTTAGTCTATGTAAAACCTGAATATAGTTTGTTGAATCCCCTTCGGCCACTTTGGAAGCCAGTTATTATATTATATTTTTCTTTAATGGAAACCCCGTTTCCAATTAAGAAATATATTTCTGTTTTCAAAACTGGGTTCATAGAGGGTAGGATCTTCTTTCGAAACTTTTTGAACAGCCACTGAATCGATTTCAATAACTTCTACACCAAAAAGGTCACACGTTCGACACCACCGACACTAAAAACAACACAGGTCACGACACTTCATAGCGGGCATTAATCGCCAGCGCACAGCTGAGTGTGGGAGCAAAACCATCTCTCAATCGCCTATATTGCCCGGAGACTGGATTTGTGCGGATCATCAAGTAACATATCAAGCTTGTAATTTAACAAGCACCAATTTAACAAGCAACTTTGTAATTTTTCAAGATACAATTAAGTTTTGTACATAGACTTTACATACAAATATTAAACAAGTGTTTAAAGTTTCACATATTATTATTATACTAAAATTAATGTTGTATTGTGTATAGCTCGATCTCTCTGTCACGTTCGCATGCTTGACATTTCGAAACGGCATGGTAAGGCCCCTTAGGCCCTAACCTGAACTCATAACGCGATCCAATTGACAACTGAAACTGTGCTGTTAAAATGATGGACCAATGTATATGGGGTATATAGCTGTATAGCGACATCTATGACGTCACATAGAAACTAAACTACAAAATTCTGCATCGCGCAATTAGAGTTTTCCACGCAATTCCAGCATATACAACAGCCCGAAATTACTTCTGGGGCAGTTTTCCAGACCAGACATAATACTCGTCTCGTCGGAGGATCGTTTTCAACTGAGGTATGTGGGACTTACAATCTGTTCCGCATACCTTTAAAGCAGTACCTGTCTTTCTCGCTCGCACGCTTGCCATTTTATCACATCATAGTATATGTTTAGTCTAAGGTAGGCACCAAATAAAGGTGGAATAACGGCCATTGACCCTCCTACATTTATTGACATTCTTAATTTCAAAAACAGAATTAAAGACATAAAACTGTCTTGAATTGACATCTATCGTGATCCTATACCTTTTCTGAAAAACAGTTTATTGATGGTTTTTTGGGTAGGTAACTTCGATATATTGGAGATATTAGGAAAAGGTCAATGCACTTTATTTTAAGTTTATCTGGCATCTGTATAGTTAAACTTTAAGGGTGAGTTAAACAAGCACTGGACTGACGCGTATTTTTGCTTGGCAGCTACACAAACTTTATAACTATCTGGATTTGCGCGAAAAGTGCTTATAAAGCTGATTTCTCTTGAAAGGCTTGTTAGAATAAAGTTATCATGCTTTCACGTTATAATGATGCGTGAGAGCAATGAATTATGTTGCTGCTATATATATAACAGAATTTAAACTACCATATATGAAGACCGTAACTTTGTTGGCATATTATTGTATAAAATTAAGGGAAATGGCACTGATAACCGTAATACAGACATTGCCTAGCTTGGTTACAGAAGCTACTTCCAATGTCCTCAAATTATCTTGCCTAACTGTAGTATTAAGCTTTTTTGAAAACTAATTATTCTCTTTATTTTCCATTTTAACATATTAAATACATTTTTAAATATTTCTTAAGAATAATAATAAAAAAAAAACATATAAAAAATAGTGTCCCACCGGTATCGGGAACAGGGTCCAAGCTACCGGCAGTCAGAGCTCCAGAGAAAGGAACCTCCTGACTATACGAGCCGTGTCCAGGAGTACCGCTCTCTGAATCAAGACCTTGATCCAGTCGCCTAACGAGAGCCTCCTATGGTGGTGGTCGAGGCTCTTGGCTATTAAGCCATTGGCTGATTGGCATTTCCACATATCGACAACCTCGCGAGCCAAGTCAACATACTTAATTTGCTTATCTTTCTCGGCTTTCACGAGGTTCTCGTCATGCGAAACGGATATGTGAACAATCATTGCACGCCTGTCGCTTCGGTCCACCACCACTATATCAGGCTTATTGGCCACAATAGTCCTGTCTGATGATGGGCCGATCCCAGTACAACGTGATATCGCCATTATCTAGAACTGGGTCGGGCACATACCTGTAATATGGCACCTCTGACTCCACAGGAGAGTACTTCAGAGCAAGTTGCTGATGGATAATCCTAAACTAATTATTATTATTCTCTTTATTTTTCGTTATAACATATTCAATACATTTTTAAATATTTCTTAAAAAATAATTTAAAAAACATTTAAAAATATAAAAAAACAGTATGTATTTATATTATTATTATTATATGTAAACCCTCAGTAGAGCTTCTCTAAGAGTGGGTCTTAAAATGAACATGGATAAAACCAAAATCATGATTAACAACCATGTAGCGCCCACTCCTATCAAGGTCGGAGACTCTACACTCGACGTTGTGGACGATTACGTCTACCTCGGACAGACAGTCCAGTTGGAGACCTACCCAACTGGACTGTCTGTCCGAGGTAGACGTAACTTCGAGAAAGAGGTCAGCGTTCGGGAAGCTACGCGGTATCTTCTCGTCCAACATAACACAGTGTCTCAAGACGAAAGTCTTTAACCAGTGCGTGTTGCCAGTGATGACATATGGCACCGAAACGTGGTCTCTCTATGGGCCTCATCAGAAGGCTTAAAGTCACCCAAAGAGCGTCACGGAAAACTAAGGTTGCCGACATAGCACAAAGAATTGCCAAACTTAAGTGGCAATGGGCAGGGCACATTGCTCGCAGAACAGATGGCCGTTGGGGCCGAAAGGTTTTGGAGTGGCCAACGCGTACCGGAAGACGCAGTGTTGGAAGGCCTCCTACAAGGTGGACCGATGACCTGGTGAAGGTGGCAGGAAACCGATGGATGCGGGACGCACAGGAACGTTCGATGTGGCGACGCTTGGGGGAGGCCTATGTCCAACAGTGGACGTGTATCGGCTGAAATGATGATGATGATGATTATTATTATATGTGAAGACCGTAACTAAACCTCAGTAGGTTTATACATAGTTCCATGGGTTGTGTGTAGAACCCCGGGGCACTGCAACGAAAACAAAGAAGGAACAGGGGTTTTAGTCAGTAAAACTCTAGCACACCCTCATGCTCAGCCCAAGAGCAGGAGATGTCATTAGATGATTTCCCACCTAAAATAAGGATTTTCTCCTGTTTTTCCTACCCAGGATAAAAAATGGGACTATAGTTCAAGTAAAGACCGAGTCATTATTTACAAATTATGTGCGCGTACAGCTAACTGTCCCCGCACACGGGCCACAAAAAAACGCCGCTTCAAGCTTCTTTTTGAGGCGGCCTTTTTTTGTAGCTCGTGTGCGGCAGTGTCGCCACAAAAAAAAACGCTTGAAACGGCTTCAAGCTTCTCCGGAGACAAGAAGTCGCGCGCTTCAGCTGTTTTTTGCGGCCCCTTCTAGCTTTTTTTGTGGCCGCTTCTAGCGTTTTTTTGTGGCGGAGTTTTTTTGAGGCCCGTGTGCACATTATGGAGTGGAATTCCCTGCCGGAGTCTATGTTACCATCATAGCTACAACCTTGGGATCTTTAAGTCAAGAGTGAATAGGTTACTTCTAGGTAAGTGCGCTCTATCGTCGACCGCATCATCGCTTTCCATCAGGTGAGATAGCGGTCAAATACGAGCCTATAAACAATTTAAAAAAAATCTAACGAACAAAAGTAACAAACATTTGCCTTTATAATATTAGCCTGATGATTAATCGAGTGGTACGCTAGCTAATTTGATATTTATCTACAGCTGATCTCATTGGTTTTGTAGTTCGTTAGGCCAAAGTATAATTCTGTTTTTATATTGTAAAGAATTTCTCAGTAGCAGGACGAAGTATATTCCTGTACCAACTGGCAAAATATTGTACCAACTCTTATCTCTACTTATCTCTTTGACGAATACATTCTTAATGTAATGTTACTCATATAGACCAGGGTCGATAATTTTTAAAACCAAAAAAAATAATAGTAGGATGAAACCCATTAGAAAAGGAGGAGAATATTATAAAAATGAAAGGAAAAATAATTTACGGGCGATCTGAGGTCGGGAAGGGGATGGGGGTGAGTTTTTAAGGGTAAAAAACGGTTTTTCTCGATTTCCGGCAAAACTAAAAGTCCTATGGAAAAAAGACAAATGGCAAAGTTGTAGGTAATAAAAAGATCTAAAACTTTTGTATTTACACTTTTTTCACATAACCTCAAAATTTATGTGAAAAATTCAAAAAACCAAGTTTTTGGTTTTTTATTTTTATCTTTTTAAAAAATAAAAATTTTTTCACGAAATTTGGTGAAAACTTACCTTTTCATGTCTCAAATACGCTGTAATTTATTTGATTAGAAATATTTATTTTTTCACCTTATTTTGAATTAATATCGAAAAAGCACCCTAATTTTCAATCGAAAAATCACCCGTCAAAATATCAGCTTTTTACAAAAAGTTGGTATATTTTCTGTTCGTTGAAATCTCTACTTTCCGATGGTGAAAAAAAATATATATATTACCATAGTAAATCTTCTCAGAAAATGCAAAAAATCGAAAAAAACTCGAATTCGAAAAAAATTTTTCAATTATTGTGTACAATTTTGAGCTATTTATTAAAATTTACACTTTAATTACTCGAAAAACGTAAGATTACATGTTACATTGATAAAAAAAAAATTGCAAATCAAAATATACTACTATAATTAACAAACAAATAAGTTAATAAAATTAATATTCAATAAGACATCTACAATATTTGGAGAAAGTAGTCGAATCTTCTTTAAATTATATGCGTAGATGCCTATTTCTAACTATTTTTAGATAACTTATATACCTGAGTGACCTACGAAAAATTTTAGCCCATCAAAAGGTATTTCATAGAGAAGTGGGGAAGGGGCTAGGCGGGTCTGGGTCTTACTACGTACATACCTAGTATTTCTTAGCAGCTGTAACAACCGTTAGCCTAGCCAGTACCTATTCGAAATACAGTACAGTATACAACATCGTTTATAAAAAACTTTTTATAAAAAAAATAAAACCGACTTCACTAAAAAAACACTAAACTGATCAAAATAATTTTAATTTCGGAAGTCGGTGTTTTTCGTTATTGTTTGTTCCTTATTTAACACCGACTTCCGAAATTAAAATTATTTTGATCAGTTTAGTGTTTTTTTAGTGAAGTCGGTTTTATTTTTTTTATAAAAAGTTTTTTATTTCATACTTTTTAGTTGCAACACACTTACAGTCAGAGTACTTTTTTCTCATGTCAATTCAAATTAACTCAAACCCTGCTAGAATACATCACTTTCATATGAAGTTCCCGTGTCTACCTTCCACCTTCCGGCTCCATCATCAGGTCACTTCGATAGTACCTTATAGCCAAAGTGCATCTCATGACATTTCTAATAAGCCCAAACACGGGTAGGATACATTGATTAATTACGGAGTTCCGGTGCCTATCTTCCAGCTCCATCACTATCATCAGGTTACTTCGATGATACCATTTTCAACATAACTATTCAGAACTATTCATTTATTTGTATTGTCATAGTCGCTTAACTATGTTCATTGTGATATTTGTTTGAGTATGAAGTTCCATTGGCAATTTCTGGTCTTCTTAACCAGTTCCACCTCATCAAATGTCACTTTTTGACTGTAAATGCTTAATTCCTTGATGAAAATATCAAAATGACTATATAGTTGCCTATAATATTTGAGGAGTTCCCTCGATTTAGCCAAGATTCCATCATCAGATCCCGACTTTGTGACTATGGGATCATTTGGGAAGTATACCCTTTCCAACAAAAAAAGAATTTTTCAAATCGGTTGGCAAGCGACGAAGTTATGCCCGAACATACATAAAAAAAAAAATAAAAAAAATACAAACATCCGAATTGAGAACCTCCTCCTTTTTTAGAAGTCGGTTAAAAATACACGTGCATGCTGAGTTTCTTTAATATAATTGTGACAAGTTTACTTAAAAAAAACTAACAAGATTAAAAAATAATAATCTCCTTTATTTTGCACAAACAAATTTAGTTACACCCATGAAAAAAAAAAATTCAAAATACATAAAAAATATATTAAAAATCTATAATAAATATAATATATATATATATATATATATATATATATATATATATATATATATATTATATTTATATAGCTAAGAATATAAAATATATATATATATATATATATATATATATATATTATATTCTTAGCTATGTTTTTTATGTCTTTTAAGATATATTTTGAATGTATCTAAAATATATTTGAAATGTATAAAATATATATGCAAATCGGCCAAAAGTTAGTTATTAAAAATATATTTACGATAAATATTTTACTTATATATATTTATTATAGATTTTTAATATATTTTTTATGTATTTTGAATTTTTTTTTTCATGGGAGTAACTAAATTTGTTTGTGCAAAATAAAGGAGATTATTATTTTTTAATCTTGTTAGTTTTTTTTAAGTAAACTTGTCACAATTATATTAAAGAAACTCAGCATGCACGTGTATTTTTATAAACGATGTTGTATACTGTACTGTATTTCGAATAGGTACTGGCTAGGCTAACGGTTGTTACAGCTGCTAAGAAATACTAGGTATGTACGTAGTAAGACCCAGACCCGCCTAGCCCCTTCCCCACTTCTCTATGAAATACCTTTTGATGGGCTAAAATTTTTCGTAGGTCACTCAGGTATATAAGTTATCTAAAAATAGTTAGAAATAGGCATCTACGCATATAATTTAAAGAAGATTCGACTACTTTCTCCAAATATTGTAGATGTCTTATTGAATATTAATTTTATTAACTTATTTGTTTGTTAATTATAGTAGTATATTTTGATTTGCAATTTTTTTTTTTATCAATGTAACATGTAATCTTACGTTTTTCGAGTAATTAAAGTGTAAATTTTAATAAATAGCTCAAAATTGTATATAATAATTGAAAAATTTTTTTCGAATTCGAGTTTTTTTCGATTTTTTGCATTTTCTGAGAAGATTTACTATGGTAACATATATATTTCTTTTCACCATCGGAAAGTAGAGATTTCAACGAATAGAAAATATACCAACTTTTTGTAAAAAGCTGATATTTTGACGGGTGATTTTTCGATTGAAAATTAGGGTGCTTTTTCGATATTAATTCAAAATAAGGTGAAAAAATAAATATTTCTAATCAAATAAATTACAGCGTATTTGAGACATAAAAAGGTAAGTTTTCACCAAATTTCGTGAAAAAATTTTTATTTTTTAAAAAGATAAAAATAAAAAACCAAAAACTTGGTTTTTTGAATTTTTCACATAAATTTTGAGGTTATGTGAAAAAAGTGTAAATGCAAAAGTTTTAGATCTTTTTATTACCTACAACTTTGCCATTTGTCTTTTTTCCATAGGACTTTTAGTTTTGCCGGAAATTGAGAAAAACCGTTTTTTACCCTTAAAAACTCACCCCCATCCCCTTCCCGACCTCAGATCGCCCGTAAATTATTTTTCCTTTCATTTTTATAATATTCTCCTCCTTTTCTAATGGGTTTCATCCTACTATTATTTTTTTTCACTTTTTATTATTTTTAAAGGCTTCTACCCTGGTCTAATACTAGAGCAGCAACTCGAAAATTAACCAAAAAAAAAACAAAAGACGCACCACAATTTATGACAAAGTAAGCCATAAGCATTCCGTTTTCTTATTGCAGCACGGGTCACTAAAAATGTTACCATGAGGTTGGATAGACCGAGTGTTTAGGCTCAACTACCTACTGACACTATACAGACACTAACCGAAGTTCAACGTATGTTTACGAGGTATCTGACGACGAAATTATACGGTATATTTATAATAAGGTCCATAACAAAAAAAAAACGAAAAACACCTTTACATATCAGAGTGACAGTCTGTGTACTGACATCCAGTGAGAACCTATTAAGGCATCCACCCTGCCGGCTACAGTAGCCACGAGACTGTCGTGTACTCGACGCAATAGCCATATGATTCGCAAACGCAACAGCGACCTGAAATATGGAACGTGCGCGTCCGCAAACATCCCCGACGTGTTACAGAAATGCAGCAATCCTAGCATGACTCGTTGACCCACGCTGACTAAACGCGACCGCGAACGTGAAGCGATGCGGCGTGAACAGAACAAGCAATTGATACTATTGTAGTACCCTACAAGATAGACAGCCAAACGCACCTGGTTGCGGTGCAGCGACGTGCGAAGCGTTTGATATTTTTGCGCGAACTCTTGCGGTACGATGCTTTAAATAAATGGGGGCTGAAGCGGTGACTTCACGCGCACATAGAACAAAGTCACCGCGTTGCGTTGAATTCGGTTAAACCACATCAGATCGTTTCGAACCGCATTTGGTTGAATTCTCCATTCCCAAAGCGTAAGTAAACAGAGAAAGAAATTTAAGATATTTTAGCTTTGATAGAGTGTAACTGCACATTTGACTCCCGACTGTACAGTATCAGATGAATACCAATCGCGGCTAGGGTTATCATACGCCCGACTTTTTCCGGATATGTCCTACTTTTATTTTACTCATCGTCTGGATTTCCCTTTCTTTTTCTCTGTCCAGACTTTTGAACATAAGAGGAACATATGAATAAGTGTGATATAAAGTAGACTATTATTAAACATAATATCGGGACTGTTTTGTACGCGAATTCCTTGCAAATCACAGATTCAGATTTATTTATTGTTTGGCACAGGTGGAAATACAGCTCTTAAAATTATTGTGGATTAGAAATATTAACGCTTATTTTACTTGGAAATAACTTTTCCCACTCTGGAGGGAGTGAAAGGGAATATCAGACCTTTACTGACTAAAATCCACAGTGTTCCTTCAGTTGCTCTTTATTGCGAGGGTTACGACTACTTCTTTAAATAACCCGCAGCCCTAGCAGACGTCAGCCCTAACAGGCCCCATCAATTTGCTGATAGCTCTTTGAGGCCCGCTTGACACACAACGTTCCTGGGCTTGGTCGAAACTGGTCAGTTGCATAGCGAGCTACCCATGGCTTGCCGTTCGCAAACCCGCTCCTACGGTGGCCGATAGTCGTTCTGCGACTCCCGACGCCAGGGGTATCTCCGGCGGCTAAATTGTAGTCCTATGATTGTTCTCATTGCACGTGAAAACCGTTTTTTCGCTTTTTGTAAGAAGTAAACCTTCTGAACCAGTTTATTTCGTAGGCACTACTGTTTAGGGCCAACATTTATCTCGACAAACTTAATTGGGGCCCCGTGTTTTTCCTTTTGTACATTTATACATGTCTACAAATTGTTAGGTGTACGAATTTTCTTTTGGCAATTTAGTTACGCGTAAACATACGTGTTGGGTTTGGGAATCAATCTAATAATGGAAGACAAAACTCGATTGCCGGTTACAAAGGGATTCTCTATCACATCATGGTTTCCGAATGTAGGTAGTATTGAGCAAGAATTCTGTTGGAAATTTTGGAAGGTACCCATCAGTATATGCATATATGGATATATGCTTTTGCACTCATCTTTTTCTTTTTATTAATAATTTTTTTCTGAACATGTAACTATCACAACATCTTATGACCCTATGATTGATTTGAAAAACGATTTTAATTTGAAAGTAAAATTATCACTTCGTAGCATGAACTACTTTTCATCCCGAAAAATGCCCAGCACGCTTAGCCAAGTTGTTATTCTGCAATCGTTAACGCTGTCGAAAAGTGATGAAACGTATGGGAATGACGTCATCTCAACGTAAAGTCGCGTGGTCAAAACAAACGATCCTTTGTTATACAAACGCTACATTGTAGAACGAGCGGCCGACTCAGGCGCGTCAACATGGCTACCAACTTATCGTTTTCTACAATTGCTGTCACCGAGGCGTTATCGATTAGAGAACGGAATTCGACACAAACTGGTTGTAACTTGGCTAGGGGGGGCTGTTCTCAAGAATACGCCTCGGAACAGACGCAAGAGGTAAATATTTCAAATAGTTTATATCCCGTATCACACTTCAAAAACCTAGTATAACATAGCATAATCAGCCTTTTTTTAATGTTACCACTGTTGGGACTCAAGCCTCCTCTCTAGGAGAGGTCTTTGAATTTTTGGTTCTAGGACATACCGGTTCAATAAGGTAGTAAAATATTATTTGCCAACATAAAACAATAAAAACGTCCACATAACTAGTTGTTTAGTTTGTAATATAAACGTAACAATTTATGTTATTGTTAACTCCTTCAACTAAGCCTAATGTACTTGGATGGGATATAACAAGCATAATAACTTACCAAGTTAAAGTTGGCGCTCACGACCCGAGTTGTGAACACCCTATATGTACATTGTGGTATCTTCAGTTTTAATTGTTATGTAGAACACTTGTATTATGAAGAGCGAAACTTCCTTGCTTGCCTTGCTGAGGTATTCAAGCAAGGACCACTTTTTGATACTTAATTAAATTACTCGTACCATCGTTGTTTGCGAGGTAAATGAAAATGAGAAGGTTTTATAAATATACTTTTTCCAAAATAACTTATATTAACTATTTCCTGTAAAAAGACGAGTCTTCCCACACAAAAATTTTTATTTAATTACTGTTGTTTTTTTGTTACAATACATTTTTCATGGGCTAAGAGCCAATTATTAGGTCCCATTAAATGCATGGCGACATCAACGCAGTCCAAGGTGACGATGAATTTGTCTTTTACCGAAAAAATATTTTTTTTAGGTGGCAATTTGACATCCCGCTCTTGGGCGGAACGGGAGATAGTGTCAGACTTATACTGACTAAAAACCCACTCCTGTTCCTACCCACCATGACATACTCGTAAGATAGACGTGTGTGTAAAAAGGAAAGGGTGGCCTTCGGGGTGCTATTCTCTATGAAAACAGCCTTGGGCGCAGCGCTGGCCGCAGCGACGAGTCGAGAGCGCAGTACATTGGATTAACAATCCTATGTAAAGGTGTATTGGGAGAATACCACCCCAGAAGTGTGATATAATTTAATAGGGTAATTAGATGATGGACAGTTTTCTTGTAATTCAACTTGGATCTGAAAAAATCGCGTATGAAATTTCCATCGGCACAACTTATTGCATAGCAAATCCGCCCACTGTGAGTGGAGCAAGATAGTGTCATACTTTTACTAACTTAAACCCACCCTTTCTTAAGATGTGAAATCATCTAATGGCATCTCTCACTCTAGGAGGGAGCGAGATGGCGTGTCAGATTTTTACTGACAAAAACCACACCTATGTTTCCTCTTTGACTTCCAGAACCCCGGTATTTTTTCGAAAGTCAACCCATGGCCTTAGTAGGCTTCGGCCCTGCTGAGCCCCTGCGGTTTTGCTGACTGCTCTTTGAGGCTCGCGTGGAACACTACGCGTCGTCGACGACTTGGCTCGGTCCGGACAATTACCAACGAACATACGGCGAGCTACCACTAAAACCCACCGGCAACTCTTTCAAACATTCTCACAACCGTGTTATATCGCAACAGAAATATGAAACTCGAGCATTTATTATTATAGCATTTAAATCTTTAAATCATTCCACGCTTACCGCTCACTCGAAATATAAAGAAGCGCTCTCAAATTATAACAAAGAGTCACGTCATTCCGTCAATATGTCTTACTCGCAAATCGCGTTTTCCAGGTATCCGTTATTGCGTGAAGCTCAAACCACAAAATAGATAGGTACAGAAGTCAATCTACATACAAAGCGCGCTCGAGCAACGCACACATAGACACTCAACCGCCCGGTCGCACTCGTACAGTGGGGCGCAATTCGCTGACCCTAGCGCGATCGCCTAGCATACGTATAAAAAGTAAAGTACATACATGAGGCTTTAAGACTCAACTGGCTGCAAAAAGCTGGGAATCCTCGCTAAGGTCAGGCAGTACTTCACGCCGGAACAGCTGCTCAAACTTTATCAAGCGCAAGTTCGATCGTGTATGGAGTATTGGTTTCATCTTTGGGGCGGATCTGCCCGATACCAGCTTGATGCACTTGAGGCAATTGAGAGGCGACGCAGAAGGATAATTGGCGATGATACACTCGTCGAGTCGAAGCTTCAAAGTCTTGAGCATCGACGCCGAGTTGCTAGCCTGTCGGTTTTCTGCCGGTTGCATTTCGGGGAGTACGCGTCGGGATTGCATAACTTAATTCCGCCTAGCCCGTTTCATCATCAGACTATCAGACGTACGGTAATGCGACACCGGTACATGGTGGACATCCCATCTACACGCACAAAATGTTTTGGGAACACATTCATTGTGCGTACAGTTAGGGAGTGGAATTGCTTGCCGGAGTCTTTCCTGGTGGCTACAAACCGGGAATCTTTAAGTCAAGAGTGAATAGATTACTTCTAGGTAAGCGCATTCCATTGTAGACCGCATCGTCGCTTTCCATCAGGTCACATAGCGGCCAAGCACGAATCTATCAACAAAAAAAAATGAGATTGACTTCTGTACCTATCTATGTTGTGCTCAAACTCAGACGAGGCATGCATTATGATAATTCACGTTTCCGACGGAAGAGGCAGCGCCGTGAAATGCTTGGCGGCACGTGATGAAACGCACACAAATAATTTTATAATACACTTATGTTCTTTATATCTTTATTCTCGTGAGAGTATAATAGAGAGGATATAAGCTCTTGTTGTTCGTAAACGTGACGTACCTACTGGTTTATACCGGGAAATATTTTTGTCGGTAAGTGGGTTGTTTTAGATATCTATATTATACTAGCTGTGCCCGCGACTTCGTTCGCGTGGACTACAGGATTTTGAATTTATTTTTTCTAATATAAAAGTAGCCTAAGTTACTCCTTATTACATCAGCTACCTGCCACAAAAAGTCCCGTCAAAATCGGTCCAGCCATTTCAGAGATTATCTGGAACAAACAGACAGACAGACAGACAAAAATTGTAAAAAAGGTTATTTTGTATGTACCGTATATATATTCATATAAAATAACCGCTTTGTACTACATACAAAGCGGTTATTTCAATATTACAAACAGACACTCCAATTTTTTTATGTGTCGGAAATACTGCACAATACGTGCGCTCCAATTAATTCATCTTAGTTTTAGATATTGTGTCTCAGTAGGTGTAAATGTATACAATTCTTTATGAAAAATAAAGTTGTTCTTAAACCTAAACCTACTTTATATAGATACACTCATAACGTATAGTTCTATTTACTTATCAAAATCTAGCTTTTTCCTAACAAACTTGTGTTTTAAAATAGATTTTTTGTAAGTACGGCCCGACCGTAGAGTTTTGAAATCATAGGTTTTACTTAACACTGACGAATTATTTTAATTGCTTTACAGGGAAAAACAATCTATTGCAGCTCATCTCATGTAAAATAGCGGAACATCGTGAATATTTTGTTTTTATTTTCAAATATGGAGTTCGACTCAACGTGTGCGCGAGTGTGCACACGTGGATAAATAACATTTTTTTTACACTACTCTTTTACATTATTCTTAAATGTATGAGTATGGACTCATACAATTTTAAGAATACTGTACCCATGTACAATGGCAGTCACTGATAATCAAGCAAATTATGGGAAATAAAAAGTAGATTTCATAGCTACAGCTCTTATATAAATCAATCATACAATTATTTCATTGTTCTTTTTAATAATTTTTTTCAGCATAAAGATTTAGGTAATAGTTATAACTTATAATATAACGTTAATAACTGTTTTCTCGTCTTAACTCATTCAGATTACATAATCAACGTGATTAATTTAGCGTGGAAAATATATAATTTGAACGGATTAATTAGGTGCTTTTATTGGAGCCATTTAATCGATCTATCACTTCTATCAGACTAACTAGTTAATTATAGGTTATCAAAGTCGACTCTAATTATAATTTCATTCATCAATGATGAGTAATTAGGTAAATTCTTACATACATATCATGATTAGAGCTATTAACAAGGTTAACGCAAACCTATTTTAATAATTCAGTCATTTATTCAGCTTTCAGATTGCTACTTACTCTACCTACACCATTAACTGCCTGCGTATCTTTTTCTCCTTCTCTGTCATATCTATCCAAAGTTTGTCTGTAAAAAATCGATTTTAACGATAAGACCGCCCATTGTGATACCCTATTAATTTTAAGTTCTTATTGTAATTTTATTATTGGTGTACAATAAAAAGTATATATTTATATATATATATATATATATATATATATATATATTGTGGCGACACTTGGGGGAGGCCTATGTCCAGCAGTGGACGTATATCGGCTGAAATGATGATGATGATGATGATGATGAAAGAGTATATCTATCTAGATATACTCTTTCATCATCATCATCAGCAGTTTGAAACCGCTAATTGAAATACCAAAAATGTATTATATAGATACTAGAAAACCTAACCATTACCCGAATTTCACCTTACAAATGCTTGCTTGCTTGGACAGGTTCACTCAAAATGTTGTTCTTTCCTCAACCTGAAAAGATCATCTCTGACACCAATCTGCAAATCCGATTTTCAAATGATTTTGAATTTTAAAGAAACTTTGTGATTTTGAAACCTCTGAGTTAGGTTAGGTTACATTAATAGGCAAGGAAACATAGGTTCCATTTAGTTTTAATTGACGATATCATTGACGTTTATAAGTGTTATACAACGCTAAATTTTAATCGTTTTAATCCCGTGGAGGGTCGATCCGGTACATGAAACACTATTGATTTGTAAAGATAAAATTTAAAAATAAAGTACCTTTTTTCAAAACTCGTATTAATTGGCGAATGTACGAAATTAATTTCTTTAAGAAAACGTCAGCTGAGCGAGTTCAATGACCTGTAGGTAGTTTATACGCAACACCGATTATTAACCAGTGCCAATATCGATGTTAAGTCAAATGTTGAAATCAGATGAAAAGTAGTTTGTATCTAGATTCAAGATTATTTATATTGCTAAAACATGAGTATACACATAAATGCAAGATCTAGTTTCATCAAAATCGGTTGAGTACCTAGTTTAACCGTGAAAGCTTAAGAGACAAACAGTTACTTTCAAATTCATTGTTTTGTTTTATTTTTTTGTATCTTTTTCTTCCTTTCACAATACTAAGTATGGATTTGCAATGATAAATGATATTTCATATATCATTGCTATTACGAAACTAATAAGGGGGCAAGACATGACATGCTAGGCAGACATGACATATTAGACAGACACGACATGCTAGACAGACATAACATGCTAGACAGACATGGCATCTCAATGGCGTAGTCAATCCCTTGTATTTCAGACTTTTGACACTAGTTATACCTAGCTAATGAAGTGTTACTTTGTCTAGAGCCGCGTTGCTCTTACATCTATTTTTACAACACATTCTCTTCGTCTCGTATATTTACTACATACATACATGTCTGTACTAACTCGCGTTTAATACCAACGTTTACTGCTATCTGAGGGTAAAACACTAACAAAATCCTTGTATTATCCTCTTACATGTTTTATATTAGCGGAATTAAATTGCAAAACTTTTAAGACGTTCTTTATGTACCTATTCTATCTACTTAAAAAAATATATACAAGAATGTAATGAGTTTCCTACTAATCATTCCGAGACAGATAAGAAACAAGAAAATGGTGATAAGCTAAATTGTTTTTAAAATAAACATCTTAAAACAAATATTATTACGTTCAAGGAAATTCTCGTGACTCAATCGAGATAACGAAAAAAAAAAAATCTCGGTGAATATCAATATTTAACAAGCTGACAAGCTGTCTATATGATTGATTTGAGTGGAGGAAATGATTTGAGAATATAGAGGTACCTAATTAGCTTTTAGGTACTTACATACTTTACGACAACAGTCACCCTCACGTTACCTGTTCCCAACGATTTAATTTTATATAATTATTTTAAGTATATCATCATCAGCCTTTTTTAATGTTCCCACTGCTGGAACTCAGGCCTCCTCTCTAAGAGAGTGAATGGGTCGTAATCCAATACGCGGGCCCAGTGCGGGTTGGTGAATGTCACATGTCTTCGAAATTTTGGTTCTAGGACATGCCGGTTTCCTCACGATATTTTCCTTAACCGTTTTGAGAGCAGTGGTTATGAAACAAATTACACAAAGAAATGCGCCTGGTTAGGTTCGAAGTATATCGTTAAGTATATCAACAGTTTTGAAAACATAAAAAGTATAGCCTAAACTAAAAAAAAATTATGCAAATATTGCTCTAAAAAATAAAAGATTTTTAAAACTAGCTGGCACTAACAAGCTCTCAATAAGAAAACTTTCGCATGCAACCCCTAAGCAACCGCCAGATATTCAAAACATCTAGCATTTCAGGACACCGAACTATTGACCTAAGCGAAGCAAAACAAAGGTGCTTATTACAAAGCGTCTATACTAGGCGGACAGGCACATGTATCGGGGTGGCGAATGAAACGGCTTCCATCACGCGATCCACTGAAATCCTGAAAGAATAACCCAATACCTGTCAAACTGCAGATATTTGGTTCACGAAAATAAAATATCCGATTCCATCTCACAGTTTATTATACTTTAACGACATCACGTAAAATGATATTATTTAAAATCCAGTGCGATGCGAAATTAAAGCCATATTTAAAACGTTGAATACTTACCTACTGTCCATAAACATTCGTTTTAAACTAAAAGTTTACGGTTTTAAACAATAAAGCGTATATTCTCTTTGTATAAAACGCGCATTTTATCTATGCGAAATGAGCATCGTTACTTTAGATTTTAGGTGGCAGTAAAAGATATGCGAAGATGTTCAACTCTCAAACAGCTTTGCTTTAACGGTAAATCTCGGTAAGTGTCCTTAAAATGAATAGGAGCGTCTCCCTATTGCTCACCTAATTACAGACTAAATTGTTACACACTTAATGTTTGAAGATGGAAAGTAATCTACTGATTATTGCCACAAGTATGAGTAGTGGATTTAATCTGAAGATATATTTACGATATCATCGGACCACCAGACCTACGGCGTTGCGCCACCGGTACATGTTCCCAGCAGCATTGAAACCTACTGGGGCCGAAGGTCTGCTTCTGAAAAGAAGGTTCAGCCCCGGTATAAAAAGAAAAATACAACCGGTACATGGTGAAAATCCCACCAATACGCACAAAATGTTTTAGGAATACATTCTTTATGTGTACCTACAGCTAAAGAGTGATATTCCCTACCGGATTCTGTGATTTCTGATAGCTACAACCTAGGGATCTTTAAGTCAAAAGTGAGTAGGTCACTTCTAGGCAAGTGTGTTCCATCGTCAATCTCAATGTCACTTCCCATCAGACGAGATAGCGCAAGCTTGAATAGTAAAAAAAAACTAATTTAACGATAGTAAAAAGAGTTGAGACCCTGTTTAATAATAGTAAAAAAGAGTTATGAGCCCGTTTAATAATAGTAAAAAAAAGAGTTAAGAACTAATTTAACAATAGTAAACAAAATAGTTAAGAACCAGTTTAAAATTTGCACCAAGAATAAGGAATCTGCCTTGGAATCGTGTAAATATGTTTGCACCAAACCAGATCGATTTGAAACCGATTCAAAATATCACGTTAGGTACGGCGTCTTGAATCGATTATTCAATTCGAGTGAGTCTCGCGTGAGGAGTGGAAATCGGTCAGCGATGCCGCAAGGGACCTCTGCCGCACTCCCGGAGGTAAGTCTCCACGTGACTAGACTTGATTCAGCCTGCCACCTTTGTTCTGTGTCGCGTTACACCAAACAATCTGGATAGATGATGTGATTTAGCGGCTACGTCTGTTTTTGGTGGAGAGGATTTATTGGACTGGTCTAGGTGTTTTGTGGCATCCTTTAGATTGAACTGTTTTACAGAGATGAGGGTACGTTTATGGTTTACAAGATTTTTTTTCTTTTATGGATAGATTTTGGAAGGACGACTATCGATGTCAAGGTTATTTTCTATCCTGTCATTATCGTCATATCTCTTTAGTATTACGTATGTGACGAACTAAGTTTAAACGAGTATTGCAGTAGTTACCAAAACAATGTTATTTCGTTAAGATGAACCTTGGCTAATTTATTTAATACATTACATACGAAATGTACAAAATCGAATTTACATTATTTTAAAACAAAATTATTTTATTTCATTACAAAAATACTCGAGCTGAGAATAAATCACAATCGGATACAAAATAAAATCAGTCAATTTACTCCAACACAGAAGGTAAATCCGTTCATCGAATCCATTCGAAACAACAAATTTAGTCCCCTGACCACCAAACCTCATTTAATAAATATTATATTCGATGCAGAATAAATAATTACGAATAGTTGACTATTTTCAATGCAAATTAATATGCGGAACAGGTGAAACAATATTATTAAAGCCAATCCCAGTTGGGAAAGTTTTCGCGTGACTCCATTTTATGTTGTAAACGTAATATTATAGCTTTCGTCCTAATTGCACTAATGATTCAAATTAATAACGTGGAAAGATAATGAGATGTGTTACACGCGTAATGTAATTAATTACGCTCGCTTTTTTATCATGGCGTCCGTTTAGAAGGCACATTTATTATTTAAAAAACAAGAACTCAGTTCTGTCTCCGGCTTTGCTCGCGTGAAAGTTGAAAATTATCTCGTGGGAATATACTAGCGGAGAAAAATGCACCCTATGTACAAATTCATACATGTTTTATTTCTTAAAAGCTATTGTGTATTATTTATTATAATCTTTATTGTACACCACACGAACAAAAATACAGGACAAACATTAAAAAAAAGGGTACAATGGGCGGTCTTATCTCTTACAGACAACCTTTGGATGGACTGAAAGAAAGGAGATAGATTTAGGATTTTTTTATATATTTTTTTTTATCTGTTATAAACTAGTACTTGACTGCGATCCCGCCTGATGATGGTAAGCAGTGATGCAATCGTTGATGGTGAGGCGCACTAGTTTATTAAGAGCCTATTCACTCTAGCCTTGAAGACACCTAAATTATAATCAGACGGGAAGACCGCAGCAGGCAAATTGTTCCAGTACTTCGATGTACGCGGTATAAAGCGGTATTAGTGATGTGATGTGAGCCTCTTTTGAAGCATGATGATGTCTGTATTAGGAGACTAGCTCCTCTATAGCTTTGACTGTTTACAAAAATTACAAATATTTTTTTAATATTTAATAAGGTTTTTATTTAAGAACATAATACTCGTATAGAAACTTTATTAAATATTGAATATAATATTTTTATCTATAAATCCGCCCATACTAATATTATAAATATACGGGTAGACCATATCCTGATAAAACACACAAGACATTTTTATCCCGAGATTACGTTGGGATAAGTTCCTCCTATCAAGCGGGCGAAGCCGCTCGCTGTAGCTAGTTCAGAATATTAGTAAGAAACGACATCTTTTTAAAACTTTATTTTAGGAATAATAACGTTGTCTTTTGTTTTTTTTTTTATGGAAAAACCTTTTATGTCCGTAAATGTAACAAAAGACCTTCATGTAATCAACTTACTGTCTCCTCTGGGGCCAGACGGCCCTTTTTTGGTAAGCGCTCAACTTTAAATGATGAGTTGCAGTTACTTTTAATGTTTAACATTAATATTCGTCTAAAATGAATAGATTATGTTTATTTATATATTTATTCACACTTCATGCAACGCAAAAGTACTTAATGCCTTAGGCATTCTCTACCAGACAACCAAGGGTTGTGGAGAGACAACATGACGAAAGGGCGCTCGAGCCCCGGTATGAAGGCTAGAAGGAACGGGGTGGGTCTTTTAGTCAGTAAGAGTCTGACACCATCTCCTGCTCCGCCCAAGAGCGGGGGATGTCATTGGATGATTTTTTCCCACAGTAAAAAAAAGGTGCACAAAAAAAATCTATAAAAAAACATGGTTACAAAAGCATACCGATATATAGTAAAACTAAATGTACATAAATATATTTTTCGTATTATAAATGCACCCATAAATTTATATTCGTATGTAATAAGGATTTTAAAACGGCTCTGGTTTTTTGTTAGCGTAAAAGCATAATCAGCCTTTTAATGTTCCCATTGCTGGGATTCAGAGGCCTCCTCTCTTTAGTAGAGGGAATGGGCCATAATCCACCACGCGGGCCCAGTGCGGGTTGTGAATGTCAAATGTCTTCGAATTTTTGGTTCTAGGACATGCCGGTTTCCTCACGATGTATTCCTTCACCGTTTTGAGAGCAGTGGTGATGAAATAAATTACACAATGTAATGCGCCTGGTTGGGTTTGAAACCGTGACTACCACTCGTAAGTCGGGGCCGTTACCACTCGGCCACCACCGTTTTCCTAGAAAATATAATTACGCAACGTCGACTTAAATACATACTATCTAGTAACCGCCCTGATATCAAGAAGCGCTATGCTACAGAAGGATGAACTGTAAACCAAAGGATGAATAAACAAAATCAGAGAAGAATTACAAAACAGTAAAGCTTAGATAGTGCATAGTAAAGGGACCGAATGTTAGGTAATAGTGTAAAAAATTTGTTTAACAACAAAGCCATAGTCATAGGTATAATGTTTGGGATTTCGAATCCAAAAGGTTTACACAGATCCCTATTGTTTTCACTCAAACCTATATCCATCTGTCTCTCTGTCACAAGGTTCTAGCGGCTAAAATTTTGAAGCTACAGTATTTTTATATTTTTTCACTGTTTGTGTACCTTAGGTTATGGGTACCTTACTTAAGCACTTTTCACTAAACTTTTCTCAGTTCCGGAAGTCAACCAGTAAACTGAAGGCTGGGCCGGGCCGCCCTGTGAGCGTAGGGGATTGCGGTTAGCCGGAAGATATTGCTAGCATGTTTAGAGAGCGTTTTATGGTATCATCACCGCTAGGGTCAGCTGAGGGGGAGGTCGATGATGAGATCAGTCGTTATTATAAGCCAATACGTTTCTCGGCTAAAGAGGTAAGGTAACAAATTCTGAGTATGGCAGGGGGAAACTCGTGACGGTCTCAGCATCGAGCACCTCAGGTATGCTGGGTTTCATCTACCTAGAGTGTTAGCGACGTTTTTTACGCTTTGTGTTAGTCACTCGTACTTGCCTACTGATATGTTAAGAATAAGACGGGATATATCGGACAAGGCGAACTACAGACCCATTTCCTTGGCCACTGTAATTGCTTGACAGACAGCTGGATGAATGGGTCATGTTGCACGACGCACAGTTTGGTTTTCGACCTGGAGTTTCTACACAGAGTGCCATTCTTTGTCTAAAGCAGACGGTCCAATATTATAAGGATAGAGGTACTCCAGTATATGCCTGCTTCCTTGATCTTTCAAGGGCGTTTGACCTAGTGTCATATGATGTCCTTTGGAGAAAGGTCAGGGAGGCGGGTGTACCACCGGAGTTAACGGGCTTGTTTCAGTACTGGTACTTGAATCAGCGAAACCAAGTGCGTTGGGGTAGTGTTCTCTCTGAGCCGTATAAGTTGGAGTGTGGAGTGAGGTGATGTAAGATGGATGGCACCTGTGTCAATAATTTAAACTATGCAGATGACATGGTGTTACTGGGTCCAACAGCTGGCTCAATTAGAGAAATGCTGCTTGTTTGTGAGAAGTACGCGGTAAGTCATGGTCTGCAATATAATGTAAGTAAGAGTGAATATCTGATCTTTGAGGCCCCCGGAAGATATGTACATTATGAGCCTGTTATATGTCTCGATGGGAAGCCACTTAAGAGGGTAACCCAATTTGAGTACTTAGGTCACTATCTCACCGAGGACCTCGGAGATCAGGTATTGAAGATACTGAACGGGAACGCAGGGCGCTAGCAGTGAGATGCAACATGTTGGCTCACAGATTTGCTCGTTGTAGTAATAAGGTCAAAATTACTTTGTTCAAAGCTTTTTGCCAATCGTTCTACACGGTTGGTCTGTGGGTTAATTATACGCAGAAGGCTCTAGACGCCCTGCGGGTCCAATATGATAATGGTTTCAGGGTGCTGTTGGGGCTGCCTAGATACTGCAGAGCATCGGGCCCGTTTTCGTTAGCGCGAGTGGATGATTTTCACGCTATAATGCAAAAGAAGGCTGCCTTGTTGCTAAGCAGATCTAGGGCCAGCTCCAATAGTATTCTTAGAACCTTAGCTGACAAGCATGATGCGCCAGTGATTAATTACTGGTTGCGATTGCTGGTGCGGCAGTAAATTATAGCTTTTTGTATTTTTGTGTTTTTTAAGTATAACTAACCCTTTAGTTGATAAGTTGTTACTAACCATTGGGCCTATGTAGTCTTTTTTAAATAAATATTATTATTATCAACCATTTACATTTTGATACAAGTGCAGAAAGTTCGTTATTGCGACCGAGGCGGAATTCGCACGAGCCGTAGGCGACTGTGTTATGGACCCGACCCGACTTTGCGCGTGTATCAAACGACTTTTGAAATGAATAAACGGGGGTTGACCGGCGACTCGTGGGGACCACGCGCGCTTAGCCTGATACGATAAATGTAATAAATTTTTGGCGGGTGCTCTCTAGCATGTGCAATTTTCTGCACTAGTGCGGAAAACAGTCTATTGTGTGCCTAAAAGAGGTTGGATAAGATCGGGTTTTCGAGTAAGTGTGTTGAAAAATAATATGTAATCAAAAACTATTGTGATATGTTATAGAACAGAATATTAAGAGATACGCGGATCATGGGGTAAAGATCCGAAAACCTACGGAGGTTACCCGTCTGATCGAAGATCCTCTCTTTTTAACGGTAGAAAGGGAGGTCCTACGATCAGACAGGTGTTGTGTCTGGTCGGGGAAACTGCCCGATATTTGATTTCGGGCTGTTGTAGATATTCTAATTGAACGTATAGGTCTTACTACTACGATGCATGATTTTGAATTTTAGTTTCTATTTGGCATCATAGATGTCGCTACAAATATATGCTTGTTTTCCATGTTTAAGCATTTTTTTTGACATACATTTCTGCGAAAGATTAGTTTTAAATTAGTTTCAAAATCTAGGTATTCCTTTCAAGGTCTTTGAAAATCTTTACCAAACACCTTTCCAATTTATTAGTAAAAGAAAAGGTAGCACAAAGAGAGAAGGTCGCATATTCCGTAATGAATACAGTTTTAAATACAAGGACATTATTTGTTTACAAACTTTCAGATCAGTTTTTTTTTTAAGTTAATTTTAGACTGGTTGGTGCCAGTGGGTTCGCCCGCGTAAAAGTTGAAAATTATACCAAGGGTACACACTTTTTAGGTTAGACTTTAGCTACTTTTATTTAATTCTAATACAATGCAAGCAAAACTTTAAAAACTAATTTTTAACAAGTCTCCGCGACAGTCGTGTCTTGATAGCTTACAAAACGACTTCGCGAAACCCTCATTTAACTTGAGACAATACGGAACGATATTATGACCAATGTTTGTCACATTCAAACTTCTAGCTTCACCAAGTATTTTAATAAAAAGTCTCTTCTAAAAAGAAACTCGCGAGGAGTTTCATGCTAACAGTAAAGGTGTATATTTGCATGATTTTAATTAAATTCTGCTCTCTCGGTATGGCAGTAAACGTTAACAGAAAAAGCAATTTTACAATAGACTAGGTTGAAAGGAAATAATAAAGTCGCTCAAGATAGTTTTAAAAAAACTTATAAGCAATTTATTCAGATTTGAATACTTAAAACAAAAGCTTTTAATATTGTCTTTACGGTTTTTAGTGACAAAGAACGTTGGCTGAAAGAAATATGTTAATGCATAGCTAGGAAAAGCTTTGAGGAGCGACGACCGCTCAGTCATTAACTCAATGGGCATTTGATATAGTGGAGGGCAAAAGGAAAACAGGACGGGATAAGCGGAGGTCCGGAAAAAGTGGCGTGTTTGAGGGGCGAACACTTTATTGATACGAAAAACAAGTTGCCGTCCATAAAAGGAATACTTTTAGTGCGAGATATCGTTTGTCAAGTTTTTCCAGATGTTCGTTAACATTTGACAGTGAGGTATAGGAGTACACAGTGTTTGGTGGCTCGTTAAGAGCTCGCAAGCGTAGGTAAGTCTACGGTTCGTTAGTGATGTGACTCGAGTCTTCGTCTCGCTGGCTCATCGATCCTGTATTGATGTTGTGACTGACAACACTGTTGATCGCTAAAACTGCGAGTTCAGGCATAAA
Source organism: Mythimna ferrago (assembly GCA_910589285.2). Lineage (NCBI taxonomy): Eukaryota > Metazoa > Arthropoda > Insecta > Lepidoptera > Noctuidae > Mythimna > Mythimna ferrago. The sequence continues at coordinate 14,303,270 of OU342692.1, read as the reverse complement.
CTTGTTAATGAACTTGAAACTCTCATTTTTGTTGTATTTAATTTTTAAAGTGAACTGCTATATATATTTACCCTATTATTGATTGTGTACACTGAACTAGCTTAGTGGAAAATACAGCGTTGGAAGGCCTACCACAAAGTGAACCGATGAACATATGAGGGTCGCAGGAATCCGATGACTGCGAGACACACAAGACCGTTCATTGTGGTGACACTTGGAGTAGGCCTATCATCAACAGCAGACGTCTTTCGGGTGACATGATGATGACACCGGGCCAGGCGATAGTTATGTAGTAGGTACTAACTAGAACTTGAACTATAACATTGACTTTGTATGAAGCTGCACAGTTTGAATTGTGAAATCTTGAAATTAACTGGAAATCATAAATATATTCTTTACATTTAATTACTATAATTAATCAAAATTAATTCTCATCCTAAAATAGTACAAATATTTAGTTAATCTAATGGGCTAATCTTGATATATATATACCGCTAAATTTTAATCGTTTTAATCCCGTGGAGGGTCGATCTGGTACATGAAACACTATCGATTTGTAAAGATAAAATCAAAAAAATAAAGTACCTTTTTTCAAAACTCGTATTAATTTACGCATTTATTAAATTAATTTCTTTAAGAAAACGTCAGCTGAGCGGGTTCAATGACCTGTAGTTAGTAGTCGGCGTTGCGTACAAACTATCTACAGGTCATTGAACTCGCTCAGCTGACGTTTATTAAGGAAATTAATTTCGTAGATGCGTAAATTAATACGAGTTTTGAAAAAAAGGTACTTTATTTTTTAATTTTATCTGTACAAATCGATAGTGTTTCATGTACCGGATCGACCCTCCACGGGATTAAAACGATTTAAATTTAACGGTGTATACAACATAGTGTTATAAATCGTGTAGTCTAAAATTATCAAATTCGTTTTCATAATAACAAACCAAAACTGAAACGAAATTAATAATTAAACCCGAACTAAATACCATTATGACCAAAGCTACATTTCATTTAGCTGGCTGATAGGACCCTGTCAAGTTGCGCTACGAGGCACACGCCTTGTCATCTGTCCGTAAACAAATTGTGCCGTAGTGGCCCGACCCATTGTGGACTGCTCACATCCGCCCAATGCGATCAAACACCCGCCAGCTGTAGCGTCAGCGTCGAAAGTTTGTGATATTGTTGTACTTTTTAACAGGAGGATAGAAAACTGGGATCTTATCATGACGTTTTAAAATGTCATGCGTGCAAGCAAGAAAGAGGGATGGAGCGATACACCATGTATATCACCATCCCTTTAACAGTTCAGTTTAGGTCGTAAAATGGATTGCGTTGAGAGCTTATGGTAGGTCCTCTGCTCTGTTATTCCGTTGGAAACTAAATAACACAGTATAAAATACTAAAATACAACATTTTAAAATAATTCTATACTGTAGCAATTAATCAAAATACGTTAAAACGTCAAACCATATTGGTTTGACGCTGACCCTACACCCAAAATAGTATAAAACATTCCGAAGCAAGTCAACGACGACCACTCGTCGGAACATAATAGGCTTTAATCCCCTCATGCGTGTTTAACAGTTGGATTACTCGATTAACCACCCTCAAAATTTCTAACGACGGAATTCAAAATTCAGCGCTCTTTTAATTGACCGAAAAGGCCTGTGACAAAACGTACCCAAAAAGTTTTAGGCAATCATTTTTATTCATATTCCTTTTTGTTCCCGACCGGGAATTATAATGCTAAGTATGTAGCTGTACAGATTTATTTCATGGACGCATTTAAAATACATTGATTTATTTAATTTACATTCATTTTATATGAATAATGAATGTGATGTAATACATACAGAGTTGGTTTAAATGATGAATAAATATTCTATCTGGTTGGTTTGACATTACTCTTTGGGAATTATATTTCAATATTTATTTTAATTATGTTTTAGTACTCGTATTACTTGGGAAAGAATTAAAGGTTTTTTGGATATCTGCCAAGACTAACATTACTAAATTAGAATAACTGGAAGTTGGCAAGATTAAATTGTCAATTGCTGCTAAAAAGAATAAGATATACCGTGAAAGGTAAAGGTTTTCGTATCTACTATGTTAGCCACCAAGCAAATAGATTAACCAAATCTACATATTACAATATAAACCAAAGTTGAGTTAAACCACCAACAAAACATGCAAGAGAGCATCAATTGAGCGATAAATTCATAACGAAATCGTATTCGAGGAAAGGGCGTCACAAAGTTCCGTACCGAAAAAGCACAAATGCCGTAGTCTTTATTCAAAACCTTTGTGAAACTTGACTCGACTCAAAGTAGGGCGTCCCCACTGCGAGTGTGAAAATGAAAAGCGTTCTTGTTTAGGCTTAAATGCAGACTTGAGAAGAAAAGTCAGAATTAACTTTGTAAAACTAAGAAACAACAATTTATTTCTTGAAATTTTCGATTCAACTTTTCGACGTGTAGCAAAATGCTGTCTGCCAACGTGACTTCTCCCTTCACAATTTGTACAAAGACATCAAATTAATTGGTCGTAATTATGTCTTGTTTAACAGAAAGTTATGAAATTTTAATTTGCTGTTTGGATAAGTTGAAGTTTTAATTTTCAAATAAGACAGAATAAATAAGATTATCATGTTTAAAGAGATTATGTGAAAGCGTAAAAATATGCTATGAACTTAAAATGGTTATATCTATTATCCGATTTAGTATGGATGGTTTCTTCAATTGAGTAATTTTGAAAAGACAGCACGCAATCATCAAAGCAATATATCTTCGAATACACCTGAAAATCGGTTTACTGACAATTTAAATTCGTTGAAGATTTTTTCGAAAATGAAACGATTTATACGCGGGATAAAAACCATTTATCATTCTCTACAAACTAAAAGTAAATTGGCTTTCTGTGGCTGAAGTTGACTTGTTAATTCTTGCAAGTTACACCTGATTAAAGTGTTTTTAGAGGAGCGACCGCATGCGGCTTCAAAGTTCGACTACGTGGAGCAATTAAGTTGCGCTCAGAGGACGAGCCACACTTTAATTGTAATCAAAACATCACAGAATAGTTACAACAACCCTACCAACTCGTTGCGTAGCTCTAAATTAAATAACGACTTCGCTTAGACCCAGAATTTGCAAACACTTATATAGAAGGTTACAATAAAATAATAATGTTGAACAACTATTCCGTGAAATGTTTTTCATTTCCTCCCGACGATCCAGTAGTATTAGTGTTACAATTACAAATTGAATTAGGTTCTTGATGGCCCAAACTCGTAAAGGCACTTAGATAGCTAAGATCAAATTATATTTATTGAAATACTTCTCCGAAATAACTATGTTCCTATGTTTATATCTAGTACACCCTACAGTTAGACGATATAATAATTACATTAGATTGGCTAAACTGGGTAACGTGAGATTGCCTTAAAGCAAAATCTACGTATAGAAATTCTAAGACCGAAACTGAATCTAATTTAGCTAACAAAGTAACTGAACATGGAATCAATTCGAGTTAATGTTACATAATATCATATTGCAGTATAAAGGTACAGAAATTGGGCCAACTGCGGCGGCCGACCCACCTGCTTACTAAATTCGTTCGGGTAGGCAAATCCAGAAAACCACATATGGCTTGTGAAGTTTCCCGGCGTGAACCAATTAACCTCTGGAGAGAAACCCCCTCAGGTATTAAACAAAATTGACTCCAATATAATTTTACATTCGCTAGGTAGCCGAAAATGAGATTTAACCTAGGATAGGGCAGGCGGCCATAAACGTAAACCCCGCAACCGGGCCGTTTGTGATACACGAATGAAAAATTAAATTAGCAACTAAGTAGAAACTTGCTATAAAGTTGGGGTTTGTAAAACTTAAATTTAAATTAAATCCTGGATAGAGCGTTTAAATGTATTTTGATGCCCGTTTGTAGCGTGAGCTGTGGTGGCCGAGTGGTAACGGCTGGTTGTAGGTCGTGGATTCAAACCCAGCCAGGCGCATTACTTTGTGTAATTTATTTCTTCACCACTGCTCTTAAAATGGTGAAGGAAAACATCGTGAGGAAACCGGCATTTCTTAGAACCAAAAATTCGAAGACATGTGACATTCACCAACCCGCACTGGGCCTTAGTGGTAGGTTACTGTCCATTCCCTCTCCTAGAGAAGAGGCCCGAGTCCCAGCAGTGGGAACATTAAAAGGCTGATTATGCTATGCCCGTCTATTACATTTCATACTAGCTTTAACGTGTGACTTTGCTGCCCTATTCTATTCGACGAACGGTCGCGTACGTCTCGCATCCATCTTATTTCCACGATCCTCTTCTGGTCATCGGTCCAACTTATGGGAAGCTTGCCAACGCAAATCTTTCGGTGCGCAGCCGCTACTCCAGTACCCCTAGCCAAGTTGCTAATCTGCAATAGTTAACGCTTGTAGAAAGCTTCAAATCTACGGGAATGACGTCGTCTTAACGCCCAGTCACGTGGTCAGAACAAAAGAATTGGCGGCAAGATCAACTCAAAGCGTTCGGCGCAAGCGAAACGGTTGTAACTTTGCTAGGGGGGCAGAACCTTTCGGCCTTATCGACTATCTGTTCTGAGAGCAATGTGTCGCACTGCCCACTGCCACTAAAGTTTGGCGATTCATCGGGCTATGTCGACAAACTTAGGGTAGAATATAGTCTGTTGTCTATAATAAAGAATCAAATCAGAACGAAACCAAACAAAATGTTTAATTGCATTTTTTTTTAAATCGCCGCATTAGCAATTTCTAAAATATAGCGGATGTGTTCACAAACATGTACACTCACATACCTACACAAATATAATATGGTTGTAGTTATTTTTAAAGGATTTAAAAATGTAGGTTTTTACCACTATCAAAAATTAAATGTTTAAAAACTGCGCGGTTCGGGCGAAAGATTGCGAACTATTTTATCGGCTGGTGCAGAGAGTGTAATTGATTGTCAGAAATGTCATTCCATAAACAATTATACTGTGTTCAAAATAACATTCGACGTTTATTATTGTCTGTTCAACCGATTTTAACTTTTATTACGTTGTGACATGACAACCCCCTTTTTTGTTTTTAACTCTTCGAATCAAATCAAATCAAAATCAAATCAAATCAAATCAAATCACTTTTATTTGTTAACACAGGTGTAGATATATACAGATCGAATGCCGTAATTAGAGACACAATAGAAAGACAATGGCTTATGTCGAACTGTGTAACTTCTTCTTCTTCTTCTTCCTGCCCTTATCCCATATTACTTGGGGTCGGCGCAACACGTTTTCTTCTTCCATTCTGTCCTGTCACCCGTAACTTAAGACATTCAAAAGGTTAATGCCATCCTTATGCCTATGAAATAGAAGTTAAAATCAGACAATAAAAAAGGTTTTATTAAATCTCTAATCTTAACACGAATAGGGTATACGCTAGTCAATCTCGTTCAAACAAGTGCGACAGGCAAGTGCAGGATAGAGTCGGGTTAGGGATGCAACATCCAGTCGAATAAATGAGTTTATCGTTGTATAATCGGCGTAACCAAATAAGATGCTTAATTTGTCAATAAAGCTCATCATCCTATCTTAGTGCCGATGAAAAGGCAGTCCAAAATCAACTAAAAGCATAACTTGTAGTTTGGTAGGGAAAGTTCTGATATTACCGACTACAACTACCAAGATAGTGCGGTAAACCTCAAAGTGTGCCTCTCCGTGAAGACAATAGAGGTCGTCGCCCTTGCACTACAAGATATTGCTAATATTAGTAGTACATTTTGATACAAGTGGATAAATTTTGTCATTGCAGCTGAGGCTAAATTGTTAAGTGTTATTGAGCCGAGTGCTGAAGTGATGAATCTCAACGTATATCGTATCAAACGACGTTTTTCAATACACTTACGAAGAAATACTTTCTCTAAAAAATAACGATGCATTTTTCAATCAGTTTCAATTTGAACTCGATACCTCCACGCGTTCCTGAGATAAAGCCTTAATGGAACCCTAAGGAACCCTAAAAGCTTTTTTCAAGGATGTGTATAATATAAATGGACATAAATTAATCATTGTGTTCGACTACAACATTGCGAAAAAACGAGGCGAGAATTGTCGTTAGCAGCTAACAAACTCTTCATTCCTAAATCCCGGATTAGTTCTGTCACGACTTAGAGCCATCGCTGACGATCCCCACTGTTTGGGCAGCTATATTTTGTTCACGAAACGACAGTTTAATTGAGTCGAACGTGTGCAGCACTATTCAAGCTCCGACATTTTAAACTGTCAACCAAACTATTGTTCGACTAACAATCGATTCTAGTCTTTTCAGCTTGACAACAGCAACTAGGAACGAGTTTTTATGGCAGGCTCCGCTTAAAATAAAAGAAAACTTTAATGACTGAAATTGAGGGCAGTCGTATCTAAGCGCACGGCCGTGCGCAGGCCAAGTTCCAGCAACAGGCCGCGCGCATGCCGTGCACTATTTACATGAACCGTTTCGACCCACTTTTGACCCCGCTGTAGCTCAGTGCCTATTGCAAGTACAGAGATAAAATTGTACCTACGTTATCATATACTAGTATTAGCAGAATGCCAAATTTCATAGATATAGCTTCAGTAGAACCTGGAATATGACCCTGTGAATTTAGCTAATTTTGGCACTGACTCACTGACCGGTAATCAAAACCTCTAGGCCACTTCCACTTCCACTTCCCGAATATCAAATTTTTAATAAAATATTTATGAACCAGTTATACAATGAGAATACGATCTATAACAATGGACGCGGGAGTGCAACAAAAAGAAAAAAAGGTAGGTTGAAATCCCACTAAAAACATACTCGTTAAAAGGGGACCAAGTTCCTATCGGCTAATTGTTCGCCTAAAAAGGGTTGAAATCCAATCCAATGCCAAGTTGAATTAAATTCGTAAATTTGAACTTGGCAGGTTAATTTAATTATATAAATAATAAATTTAATTATACAATTAATCGAGTGTTACGTGTAGCATGAAAACCTGCCAAATTCAAACTTTAACGATGAACAGGCTGTTGATGAAGATGATTATGATCGATTTTAAAGGGCATCTAAAGTTGGCATTGGATTGGATTTCAACCCTTTTTAGGCGAACAATTAGCCGATAGGAACTTGGCCCCACAGGTATGTTTTTAGTGGGATCTTTTATACAGGATGACCTAAATTATTAGTAAAGATTGCCAACATAGGGCATGGAGCCGGGGGTGAATATTTTTTTCAAAATATTTACGTAGTCGGTATCGAGTACCGACAAATACTATTGCTTTAAACTCATGGTAGAGCTATTGTTGTTCTTTGCATTTCCGGGCCATGAAAAAGATTTCAAATAATTTTCCAGATCCTATAATAAATGTAGTTCAATTTTATTAGTAAATGTGCTATAACTTCCTAAAATACAGCCCGTGAATTATAGATAACCCTATATCAGATATGGTCTCCAAAATATAGAACAGCAACTTGCAACAGTTTCAGACATACACAATACCATTCCGACTTCAATATTTATGTACACATAAGTAGGTATATAATACAAAGTTAAGCTCTTAAGTTCAGTAGCAACTCATTGAATCTCCTTCACTTACAATAGAGTTATTGGAATTGAAATAGTTATCGAAACTATTGCCAAGAAGATAAATAACGTGCTTAGTTAGAGTAAGACAAATGCTATCAATTATAGTTGCTGAAACTGTAACTACAATGCTCGTGGATTCTTGTTAAGTAAAAGTTAAAGATAACGTCTAGTAAGGAATATTGATCAATATACTTTGAATTATGTCAGATAGTTATAGCCTAGTAATGTTATTAAATTATTGAACACGCACTGGCCCGCGTCACCAACCCGCACTGGGCCCGCGTGGTGGATTACGGCCCATTCCCTCGCCTAGAGAGGAGGCTTGAGTCCCAACAGTGGGAACATTAAAAAGGCTGGTGATGATGATGATGAATGTTATTCGAAGATTAGAGTAGTACGAGTACCTACATTGGTAAGGGTTGCGTTATTTTAAAAAGAGTTACCGTGGTTTAAGAACACAAAGGGCAAAACTGCTGAGATTTAATCAGAGCCGATGCCCGCTAGTACCACTGGGATTTTCTGAAAAGGAAACCTTAGAACGCAAAGGGCAACGTGAAAGACACTAGTGTGGTTTTAGGCAGTAAAATTCTAACTCGCCCGGAAGCAGATTTCCCACCTCAAAAATGGTTGATTTATGTCAGTAAAAGCCTGACACTCCTCGTTTCACCCAGAGGAGTCATTTGTTGATTTCACACTAAAAAAAAATAATAATGGGCAGAATTTTCGCCCTTGGTGCAAAGTGTTTGACGGTTCGTAATAGGCCTAAATAATGAGTTAGAAATAACTTGACTTTAAATCACGCTTAATTTTCAAACGTACCGTCTACCCTGCGTTCAAATATGAGTTTAGAGTTAACTCTAATGACGTCATAGGGTAACTACTGTACCCTGGCATTTTTGAACGCGAATGAGTTCAACTGTCAATGTCAAGCATATGGCCGCTTATTCCAACTTACTCTGCTCAAAGTTAGAGTTAGTTGGATTAACTCAAGGGTAGCTATTAGAGTTATGAAAGAACGAGTGGATTGGAACTCTACATTACTCTGGTTATTTTTGAACGTAGGGCTAGCTGCGTTGCCCATGCTTCTTGGGGTCGGTGTAACATGACTTTTTCTTCCATTCTAACCTATCATCAGTCACGTTTTCACTAACTCCCTTTCCTTTCATATCACTCCTCACACAATTCATCCTTATATTTTCTTTCGCCTCCCTCTTCATGCATCTACATGTATAGTTGTATACACATGACCGTACCAAGATAAACGATTCCCTTTCAACTTTTCAGTCTTTGGGGCCACTTTCAACCTTCCTCCAATGTAGTTACTCATTTCTCATTTACAGCAAAGAAATGAAAAGAAAAAAAAAAAAATTATTATTTTTTTGGTGATACGTAAACACGGCAATTTTCCGGTTAATTAACCCCCTGGCGCTCAAAGGGTTAATATAAATCTACACTTAATACTTGTATTCATTTATATAATCTTGTCTTACATGCGCTTAGGTACGCGTATATTACGAAATTATTCATCCTAAATCAGATCTAAACATAGCATAGACAATAATCTAAACTTTATGGACATCAAAAGCACGTTCAAAGCGAGACGATAAGTAACAGTGATCGCGTTATATAATTTAGTTATATTTGTGGATTGAGCTCAGTCGGTCATTCAGTCACGCACGGCTTGCAATCACCCGGAAATCTATGTATTCGCCCTATTACCTCCACTGCGAGTCCCGGCTTTGTACGTTTGCAACAAAATTACAGGCTACAAAACATCCAGATAGCATTTATTGACAACGTGATAACACGTTTAATATACACAACACAAAAAAAATATATTTTTGTAACTGGCAACATTTTATTTGGACGTTTTTAGCGGCTTCATAAATAGTCCGATGCAGTATTCACAAATATGAGAACAATACGAACCTTTTATTACGAATGTAGATGTACAAAATATATCGACGTATTGTATCTCAGTTAAATGTATTTTATTATTTATTGTAATGCTCTGTATCTGCTGTTACTGGAGTCTTATGGCTGGTTTACACAATGCAAGCTACTGACTAAATAGTATGCAGCTACGCGTATTACCTAGTCGTATGTCAGTAGCTCGGCTCGCCTTAGCTGTTTTCACAATGATAGTAACTGTCCAGTATTCTAGCGAATTTATCACGTCACGTTGTATACTCTCTGTCCGGCTGGCACTCGCGAGCTACTATCGAACGTGTCCAAACGATGCGAGCGACAGCCGAACTGCTGCCATATACGAGTCGCTGCCGAGCGAGCCGGCGAGTGAAAACAAAAAATGTTGAAGTAACTCGGATGCGAGCGAGTGAAAGTGAAGTCCAAACAGTGCGAGTGACTGCAGTACAGCTACTCGGCAGGCTGGCTCGTACGCTAGCTCGCACTGTGTAAACCAGGCATTAGTTATGTAGACATTTCAGTTATGGGTAAGTCCATAATAATATCTACTAATGTTCTAATTGAATTTAGTAACTACCAAATGCATGAACAATGAACAGAATAATGTATTAAGTAAACTTATGAATGCATGCAGCTGTTCAAATGGTTGAATAAATACTTTTTTGGAAGAGTGAAATCACTAAGTGATACTTGTCCCACTCTAAGATTGAGTGAGAGGGTGTGTCAGACTTAAGTGTACTGAATAAAACCCGCCCGTGTTTCTTCCTTGGGCCTTGGTAACTCTTTCAAATGTTCCCGCAGCCTTAGCAAACACCGGCTTTACCGGGTGTCTTCAGTTTAATTGACATATTATGTTCATAATTTTTTCTATTTCAAAAAGGTATTTTTTTTATTTGATATAAACTAGTGCTTCACTTAGTCTAAGATCCGATTAAGAACGACCTTCACCGGTCTGTTTAATGGATGAAACTTATTTTATGATAAATTTAGTGTATTAAATAATATAACGCGGGTGGGTTGCCTAAGAAATTCCTGGCCAGACTATTATTAATTAAAAATTGAAAATTTACTTTTTTTTTAGAAAAATGCACAACCGTTATTCATACCAGGTTTTTTTGCAGACAACACTATAACATCGTATTCGTAATGAAACAGCGTTTATTTTGATATAGAATTTGTTGTATATCAAAATAAACACACCTGTTTATACATACCTGTTTATACCTGGCAACCCATAGTTATGCCAGGAAACAAATAGGCAACCCAACATTTTTATGTTCTAAAGGCTTCACATTTTCGGTTAGTATTAAATTTATTCGTTAAACACACCGGCGAATTTTTCAAAAAAAAAAAAAATTGTTTGGCCAGGAATTTCTCAGGCAACCCACCCGCGTTATATTCTTTAATATACTAAATTTATCATAAAATACGTTTCATCCATTAAACAAACCGGTGAAGGTCGTTCTTAACCGTATCCTCTACTAACTGCGATCCCGCCTGTTGGGGAATGTCACAATGTGAAATAAAATATTTTGACTTTTTGACTTTTAGTTTTTTAGTTCTTCCTGGACGACCGGACGGCGAGCTACCGATTGCTCGCCATCTGCAAGCCCGCGCTTATTGTGGCCGCGAATTGCTCTGTAAACCTGCGTTAGGATATTTTCATCCATAAGTGATGGTTTATAATATTATTAAAGTTTCAAAACAGTTCGATTTAGAGTGTTTGTTTTGAGTTTACCTAGAAATAACATTACATTTACCGCATTTTCAAGCACTTTTCTTCGATATTACATAAGTACTCTGTACAATATTTTATTTGGCTTTACGAAGTAAGTATATAGAGGAATTCTGCGACTAGTCGTTCGGTTATATTCGCTCTCTTGAGCCTTGAAGATCCTTGACCTACAAGAGAAATATATTTTATATTACGACACGCCACACGTTATTGATTTATTTGAGCAAAATATTTTATTATTGGTAACATGATCGAGACTTTCATCAAAAAAATGTTTTGTAACTCATGTAGTAAGTACTAACCGTTTATCTTGAAAAAATGTAAGTGTCACCGCACACTGGCCTCAACAAAAAGTTGCCACAAAAAACGTCGCCACAAAAAAAAAGCTGAAGCGCGCGACAGCTTGTGCCCTTGCGTGCAGTACCATAATGGACTCTGACAAAGAAGAATTAAATACGCGAATGGCATGCGGCGGCGTAGGTATGTCATTATTATTATTATAGAAAACGCCGCCACAAAAAAACGCTAGAAGCGGCTTCAAACTTTATTTTGTGGCTGCACCGCCGCACGCGAGCCACCAAAATGGCCGCCTCAAAAAGAAGCTTGAAGCGGCATTTTTTTGTGGCCCGTGTGGGACACTTAATGGCATGATGATGCGCATTTATTTACAGTTTGTTATTTTTAAGATACCGTACCCAAAGGGTGAGAACAGGGCTTAGGGTATTTCTTTTGACTTGACCACTTGACCACATGTCAATTTTACCGGCAATCTGTATAATCCGGTATTCTGTACAATACCTAGGCAATATATAAAATACCTAAAACACGTAGGTATTGTATGAAATATTATTTATTTTATACATTGTCTAGGTATTCTATACAATACCAAATACGTAGTCGGTAATGTATATAAAAGAACAGAGCAGGAAAGGGGGTGATGTAATTTTCGTCCACCCCGACCTGAAAACTTATAAGCAAATTACATTATGCTACTTACAGCCAGAAGAATACTTAATTTCACGTTAATTTTATTTTGTTTAAGTACTAAGGTCCTATTTCTGATGATGAGCTCCGCCCCACCATAGCCTTCCAACCTAATCAGTCTGTGTCGGGGTAACCTAGTTATGTCAAATTTCTTCCCTGCTCTCGTTTTTTACACACATTGATTTTAACTTATAGAACATTTTATTTTACAAGTAATATTATTACAACACAGGAAAACCCCGTATAAAATCATAACGAAACGTCGAAAAGACCAAATATGCACACTCCCACGAACGCGATCATACTTCCCTAAAATATTTTTTTATTTCCAAGGCCCAGCTCTCTACAATAAATTGAATAAGCACTGTCCAATATATGGTCTGTCAAATTACAAGTGCAAAAGAACGGTTTACTCATTCCTACAAGCTAAAAATTACGATGAAACAGAAAAATTCATAACTGATTGATTTGACTATTTATTTACTTTTTCTTCCCATTTATTTTACTACGACTATAAACATATTTGAACAAATAATATACTATTTGACACAATAAATTAAGATTACCATAAAGATGCACATCGAAGTCCTGCTTACTAACATTCCGGTCATTAAATTTAATCCGCTACAGTTTATGACTCGTAACCTGTAGCGAAAATATTAAATACATTCGCACAGCGCACACTTGGGCACAACAAATACTCACCTACCCTCAAGTTACATGATTTATTTATTTTAATTTAAATGTGTAATGTTTTATTTTCTTACTATTATTGTACTTTTAATTAACTACATTTTGTTATCTTGTTATTGAGATTTATTTGTATCACTTTATAATGCACTATAATGCATACTGTGTACGATTTTACTGTTTATTTCCTTGGGGACTGGCACTGTACTCCTTAACACAGGTTATATATTAGCCTAGCTAGGAATACAGCACCTCACCCACTAATTTGTAGTAGTCTTTGTACACTGTAACCGATTCTGTAAATTGTCATAATGTACTACAATGTTTTTAATGAATAAAGATATTATTATAATCTCTGGAAGTACTGGTCTGATTGCTAAAATTTTCTCACCAATAGAAAGCTTTATTCCTGAGTGACATATTATGAAAGCGGGCGAAGCCGCTGGCAAAAGTTAGTGGAAAATAATATTCATAATACTTCATATGTGCCTGGACGCCCCGGGTATTCTATACATTGCCTAGGTATTGTATAGAATACCTAAATTACACAGAATGTTACTAACATTTACGTCAACATATTTACCTTACATTTTATCCACCTATTCGGATGATGTTCGCGCCCATCCTCTTTAAAATCGTAAGCGAGTCAGCCTCAGCATATCTACTTCCCTGCGAAATGTCTGCAAAACCTGCACTATTGTCATGTAGTGCTTTTTTAAATAGCCAATGTGTAATTAAAATGTCTATCATTCGGTTTAGGCCCCAAAGTGTTAACCCAATAGGCTTATTGGATAAGTCTTGTTATATATTTCGTGGCCTTTTCTATGTCATGGGTACGTTTAAGTTAAATTATATTGATATTAATGTACTCCTTTAGAGAGTAGAACACTTTGTGGTAGTTTTTGATTCTGTTATTCATGTCTTATCATCATCTTATTACTAATATAACTTGATATTAAATATTACACCATCACTTAACCTTTTGAATGTCTTAAGTTACACAGTTCGACATAAGCAATTGTCTTTCTATTGTGTCTCTAATTACGGCATTCGATGAGTTAAGGGAGAATACAACCTCAAGCAGAGTCGTAGGGTAATTCCCAGTCACAATAAGCGTAAGCTTGCGGACGGCGAGCATTGGGTAGCTCGCCGTCCGGCCGTCTTGTAAGGACTAAGGACCCCAAGTCGACGGCGCGTTGTGTACTCGCACCTCAAAGAGATGTCTGCAAAATGGGCAAGGCCTACTAGGGCTCTTTTACTCTTTCAATTAATCCCATAGCTGCTAGAGCTGTGGGGTTATTTGAAAGAGTTAAAGTAGCTCAAAAACGCTGGTAAGACACAGGTCCACCTGTATTTTTTCAGTTATATACAGTAATTCAGTGAAAGTCTGACACTTCTTCCCACTCCACCCAAAGCGGGAGAAGTTTTTGGATGTTTTTTTCTCTCTCATAGGTCCATCTAACTTATAATACAAAATATTATTAAGTTAATGATATGAACCCTACGCTGCCCTGTAGAGAAAAACGCGAGACAAGAAAGCCTTGAAGAAGTAAACAATTTTATTCTAACTTAAATATCTTTAAGTTACATTATAGAACTGCCATTATACGTAAGTAAAATAATAAGCGTGCAAAGTTACTCATAATATTATTCCATAATGCTTTTATTTATTCAAAGCTACTGTCAACTTTAAATCTACTTTGTTTGTTACCTACTCAATGAATTAGCCGTCTTTATAGGCTTAGATTTAGGGCTTTAAAAATAAGTCTCTTGACTAACTTTCACTTTTAATGCTCAGCTTAAAGTTAAAAGTAGTAAAACAAAACATTAGAACTCAGACGAAAACTTATTTAATGTCTTTGTAAAATTTATATTATTAAAGCAAATGCAGTCTTATAAATATGCGGTGTAAAACCGCTTTTGATGATAAAACTTGAAGATTTTACGTAATTCTTAGTTAACGATGAATACAAAAGTTTTAGGTATGAACTAGGTTCTAAATCCCACAGTTTACGAGAGAATAGGTCGTCCACGTAAAATACCACACAGTGTATGCCACCTGAGCCACAGAAATTATGATTGTGCCACGTTATATTGTATTTTCATATTGTGCCTATTTTATTGAAATCTCTTTGAATAAGCGGTGTTTTATATGAAATAGTGCTTGGCAATAATGAAATGTTACGGCTTTCGGGTTGATTTACTTAAAATCTGGGACAGATATCGCTGAAAATATTTTTTTTTTTTTTTTTTTTTTTTTTTTTTTTTTTTTTTTTTTTTTTTTTATTCCTCAACTATCACACAACGCCGTCTAGTCCCAAGCTAAGCAGAGCTTGTGTTATGGGTACTAGACAACTGATAAACATACTTATATATTTCTAAATACATACATATTATAGATAAATTACACCCAGACACAGAACAAATGATTATGCTCATCACACAAACATTAGTCCTGGGTGGGAATCGAACCCACGACCTCCGGCATAGCAGTCAGGGCCACTAATCACTAGACCAACAGGCCAGTCAAATTTAGAAGTTATTAGATCGTAAATAGACATTTATCGTGGGTTATGTGTTATTCATTGAGCTGGAATATGTTTTTTAAGAAGAGTTTTATAAAAGAGATATTTTAAAAGGGCTCAGCTTACTATGTATTTTACAATACTAGCGGCCTGCCCCAACTTCACACGAATGCCAGGAATCTTCAAAATTTTCAGCATTTCTCTATTATAATACCGAAACCTTCATCATAAATCATTCTGTCTACGGGTGAAAACTGCATGAAAATGTGATCAATAATTTTAAGTTTATCATGAACGTACTGACAGACAGGCACGGTGAGGGACTTTGTTTTAATAAAATCTTAGGATAATATATATATTAGATATTAGGATTTCAGGCAAAAGTGGGAGTGCGCTGGACACGTTGTACGAATGCACATGGATAAATGGGCGAGGATTGTCACTCACTGCACATCTGTGGGAGATAGATTAACCGCGATGAAGGTTATGGGACGATCTGATCATGTTGAAGGAGAAAGAGGAAGCCTGTGCCCAAGACACAGGCTTCCTCTTTCTCCTTTTTTTATAATAGACTATTTTGTGTCCTATTGTTGGCAATGGGACATAAAATAGTCTATTATAAAAAAAGGTAACATTATCAATTCATAGAGGTACCGAATTTTTGGAAGTATTGACCCGATTACAAAAATCTTTCACTGCCTCAAGTTGCATTATCGGTCGGTGCCATAACTTTTCATCTAAAAAAACGATTTAAAACCGCAAAAAAGTAGTAACTAGCATTTACAATAGCAGAGCAATGAATAAAGCTGACATGCCTATTAAGTTGTACGAGTATAATATACATAGAAAAAGTTTTGATAAACGAAAGCAGAAACTTGTGAGTCAGATTAGCAAAATGTAAAAGGCGTAAACGCTCGTTTACGTCATGATTGATAAAGTTAACGCTATATAAACAAACAAGTACAATGATTTATGTTGCGCTCGGTCCAAAATGCTCGTTGTGAAATTACAAAGTTTTCCGTGCAAAATTTCTAAAATTCTAAAGTGTCCCGTTTTCCGTCGCCCGTTATCCCTACCCGTTGTCTCTAAAACTGAGGAGTTTGCGAGCCGGGTTTAACTTAGTAGCGCCTTAAATATAAATTTCACAAGTTCGCCTCACGAATGAAGTTACGGTGTTATGTCGTAGCTCAACAAGTTAGCACGGAAATTTTAACTTTCGTATACTCATAATAATGGCTCCTGAAAATGGATATGAGAGAAGCTTCGTCTTAATACGTAATTAAATATGTATGACATTCGTTAACGCATGCAAGTGGTGCGGTTTTAACGGGTATATCCACTAAAATGTAAAACTATTTAACTCCAACTATTGAGTTAGGCACATAATAATTTTATACACTTTGCCATAATGTGGTTTACCTATAAAAAAATATAATACGATAGTCTGTAGATGATAAAGAATTATTTTCATAATAATTAAATATTGACAACTAGCCTACAGCTTTGCCCGTGTACATAAAAATATAGCCTATGTCACTCAGCAGCTTTCTATCGGTAAAAAATTTTAACAATTGGATCAGTGCTTTCAGAAATTACCTCCTACAAATCAAAAAAAAAAAACAAACTATAATTACCGGCACGGATATTGAGCGCTCGGCGTCAGAGTGGGAATCGCTTTGCGCATTCCATACATTAGCGAGCCAATCGTCGTCGTTGTTAGATACATTCCGCAACGCAGGGAACGAATGAGTGACGTCTATGACACGATGGCGCGGCGAGCCAATCACTGACACTCCCCGCCCCCGCGTCTCACTTCGCACCACTAAAGAGACCGAATATTTGACTTCTACGCAACTTGAAGCCAGCGTTCAAGATCCGTGCTGGTAATTGTACCTCTTTATAATAAATTAGTGTAGATTGTTGGTGAGCATCATCTCCCTAGTCTTTTCCCAACTATCTTGGGGTCGGCTTCCAGACTAACCAAATGCGGCTGAATGCCCGTGTTTAACACAGAGCGACTACCTATAAGACCTCCACAGCCCAGTTATTGGGCGACACAATACTACTTGGATAGACTGAATTTTTTTTTTTTTTTTCGATGGGAAAAATCATCTTATGACAACCCCCGCTCTTGGGCGGAGCGGAAGATAGTGTCAGACTCTTACTGACTAAAAAACCCATCCCCTTCCTTCAAGCCTTCATACCGGAGCTCGAGCGCCCTTTCGGATAACCCTGGCCCCAGTAGGCTTCGACCCGGCTGGGCCCCTGCTGTTGCTGACAACTCCTTGAGGCGCGCGGGAACAGCGCGCGCCGTCGACGACTTGAGCTTGGTCCGGACGGTTACCGGACGTATGATAAAAAAAATCTGGCTGCAGTTACGACTGTTTAAGATCTACGAATGACAACCGGGACCAACATCTTCTGGTGCTTTCCGAAGCACGCGGTGTCAGTTATGTCCAAGATAAACTTAGAAAAGTAAGTACTTACATAATATTATGAATAGAAAAATATGTACTTGGTACTTGCCCGGTTTCGAACCCGCAAAAGACTCAACAATAACAATTGTTTGTGAGCACAATCAATAAATTAAATTAAATGTTCCAACGAAAAAGGTTGCTCAATATAAAATGTAGTTTGATAATTATAAATCGACAAGCGAAATAAAGAATTGAAAATTCAAAGTGACTACCGCTCCAAATTGTAGATTGACCAAACAATTAGTTATGTGGCTGTGTGTGTGTGTATATGTAGCGGTAGGTACTAATGGTGACGGCGTGAATCGGCCGACGGCCGACGCACCACCCCATGTTCGGCATTAGACAAGAAAAAGATTGGCTAAAAAAATGTAGCTTAATATTTATCGACAAGCTAAATAAGCAATCGAGCATTCAAAGCGACTACCGCTCCAAGTTGTAGATTTAATTAATTAGTTATGTGGTTGTGTGGGTATACTAGCGGCGACGACGACGGCGTGAACTGGCTGCGACTCAATTCCCCCTGTTTGGCACTAAACACGAAAAAAGTTTCCCATTCAATATAAAATGTAGTTTGATATTTATCGACAAGCTAAATAAACAATCGAGCATTCAAAGAGACTACCGCTCCAAGTTGTAGACTCCCGCAAACAATTAGTTATGTGGCTGTGTGTGTGTGTATATCTAGCGGTACTAGCGGTGACGGCGTGAACCGGCTGCCGACGCACTACCCCGTGTTCGGCATTAGACGCTACAAGGGATGCTTTGTTCCTAAGTTCGGCATTACACTCGGGAAATATAGCAGGAATGTTCGACGGATCGCTACGAGTTCGCCGAGACGCCGGGGAGACCTTTGCAAACATCATGATAATACATTTATGTCGTAATGAAACTATTTCGCTACATAACCTTGTTTGCTGAAACTGTATGCAGCCGGATATAGATAAAAATATTTTGTTTGCCAATCGTCAATGTAAAAAATGTGGGAATATTTTAGATTTACCAAATCAAATAAAAGGACATACGCTCTGTTATTTGAAATGAAATACACACCTATTTGTTATACGAAAATTTATATTGTTATTTTTAATATAATGTAAGAAATAGCGTTGTGTGTGAGTGTAGTATATAAATAAGTTACCTAGCTGCTCTTGCACTCATATATATCTAGTTTTTTGAGGTTAAAAATCATCAAATATGGTGACAACTGACAGGACAGGGAGGCAGAAAAAAGCCAACACCAAATAATATGCGACAAGGGCAGGATGATGATGGGGCTCTGTGTGGAACGAGATCTAATACCTGTACCCGTATACGTATTAGATTTTTACTAACTAAAACTCACCTATGTTTTTTCAGTTGTTCTTTTGCATTCCAGGGTTACAGGAACTCTTTCGAATATTCCCACGGCATACTTTAGTCTTACTAAGCTTGATTTTGTGAGAGAGATTACGAGAAAGGTAAATAGAACGTGCCTAGGTATGTCAACCAATTATTTACAAATAGGTATAGATAGAACTCAATACAATTCCCCAAAATACTATCTAGAGATACCGTTATACGGTTCCATTGTCGTCAACACGAGTTTCTGTAACACTAATCGGCTCCAGTCTATTGTTGCATAGTTTCGTAGTATCTTAAGTTGCTATTGGCTACGTTGTTACCGGCGTCCACAATGTAAAGTCGATACAGCGCGGAAATTTCATAACTGTGTTAAGTGAAATACTTCTGTACCTGTGATATTAAACGTGGTTGCTGGAATTTGTACATGTTACTAAGCTTTGTTCTTAGTGTTGTTTTTATAAGACTAGCTTTTAATCCGTGACTTTGTTTGCGTGAATGTCTGTTTTTATATATTCAAAGTTGAAGTTGAAGCCTGATAAAAAATAGACTATGTCCTTCTTATTTTTTTTTGTGGTGGAAAATGATTCAGTGACTTTTTTATTGTTAATAGATTCGCGCTTGTCCGCTATCTCACTTGATGAAAAGCGACAATGTGGTCGATTGTAAAACGCGCTTACCTAGAAGTAACCTATTCACTCTTGACTTAAAGATTCTCTCGTTCAAGGGTGGAGTGAGAGCCTATGTCTCCTCCTTGGGGCTCAAGCTTATTTCGTACCAAATTTCATTAAAATCGGTTCAGTAATTTAACCGAAAAAGCTTCACAAACAAACAGACAAACGAAATTACTTTCATATTTAAAATATTAGAATGGATTCTGTTATGATATTAAAAAGCTTAGTCATGATAGTTTTTGTTATCTATTTTGTTATAAAAAAAAGCTACACTTTTTTCATAAGCCCTTGAAAAATAATTGTAACAAAGGTTGACAAGATTATTAAGCTTGGCAACATTAACAGCAATAATATTCCACAACGATCACATAACGTTATCTAGTCCCAAACTAAACAAAGCTTGTACCATGAGTACTAGACTACTGATAAACATACTTATATATTTCTAAATACATACATATTATAGATAAATTACACCCAGACACAGAACAAATGTTCGTGCTCATCGCACAAACATTTGTCATTTGAAACTTATGAGACATAATCTTGATCATCTGTAGCACAGTCACTCGTCATATTTTTGTACTTTTTCTAAATAATTAGGTGGCTTGACATCTTTTCTTCTTCAATTCATTCCCGCGTTAGTGACGCCATCGCCTTCGTCTTCTTATCACTTCTCGTACAATCCATTATTATTTTTTTGTAGGATTATTTGAAAGAGTTACCATGGTCCTGGGCAACTGAAGGACAACAGGTGGGTTTTAGACACTAAATATATGTCACTTTCTCTCGCTCCACCCAGAGCGGGAATAGTTATTTGATGATTTGCCACGTTAAAAGGTCCACTTTTTTGGTCTTTGTATTCATCTGTATCGAGCATACATAAGCGTTTTCGTTAAGGTATCCTATCCAGCGTATCAAAATCAAATATAAATGAAATTTATAATAAACAGCAAACTATAGAACGTGCTTTTTAAAACCACACATTTCTATACCGCAGGCATTGAAAGATCACAAAACAAAACCAACTTTCTAAACGTACAACGTTCGAAAAGGAATTGAGAGCCAAGAAAAGTCCAGTCGATTGGACCATTTCCAAAGGCTTTGGGAAGCAACGTTCGGAACCACCTGTAATATTAGTAGCGTATTGGACTTGACAAATCTGGGATCAATATGTCTTGCCACCATGACTTATGGTGCCAAAACAGGGGGCGCTCACTACGGATACTGTACGGAATGGGATTTGCACAAAGGACCATCGAAAGCTGTGTCTGTCTTTCCTTCGGGGGATTTGCTTTATTTCAGTATAAGACTTGTCGTATCTTGATAGGATTTGTGTGGATTAATGGGGGAAGGGTCTCCGCTAACATATAAGTTAACATTGTCGTCTACATGCAGAAGAGAGCAGAGAGCAGTGGAGGCCCAGTGGCTACTACACCGACTTACAAGTTGTTGGTCGCAAATTCAAACCCAGCCAAGCGCATTACTTTGTGTAAAACGGTGAAGGAAAAAAACGTGAAGAAACGGCATGCCTAAAACCAAAAATTCGGAGACATGTGCCATCTACCAACCCGCCCTGGGTCCGCCCATTCCGTTCGTTACGACCGATTCTGTCTTCTGGAGACGATGCCTAACTCCCAGTAGTGGGAATTATTAACATTGCAAGGCTAATTAGCCCGTTATATATTCAGAAGAAAAAACAAATCAATCAAATCCAAAAAAAAGACAATCAATCCATAAAATAAAAAAAAAACAATAATCAATTAAATCTATACCCAGTATTGAACAGTCCTCACAAAGAACAACTTTCAAATAGATTTTCTATCTGAAACCACATCAAACACAAATCCATTAGCCGATTTTCCTTACTAAAGCTCAGTGGAGCTCTATAGAGTGCTATAGAGCAGTCCTAACAAAATTACCCAAAACACACGTCATAGTTACAACCAATAACAATCCGTAACTAGAAACCAGACATTACTCCCGCGCAAATTCGATACGTTAAGTTAACGAATCGAAGCCGGACTGGCGTCGAGTTAAAGCTAGCTCCCGACACTTGTCCATTAGTGCGTTCCTATACGTCGGAGACAAACCGCATTCCTGTTCATGTCCAAGTTAACACCTAATAGCTGGTGCCGGTGCGGCCGCACGGAATGGACTTGCTGGACGAAACGGAACGGACTTCATTGCATTACGCACCTCTCTCGACTAGCCTGCCGGTGAGATCCGACCAGATATGTTAGAAATGTAGCCGACATTAGCCAGTCTGCATGCCTTTGTAAAATCGGGTAACGTGATAGAATTTTAGGTGCATTATGGTACGGAAAATCTGTTTGTGGACTTGTTTATTTTTATGCTGGCGTATTTTTGACATTTGGTGGCTGAAATTGCAACATGCAGATTTAGCTGTGCCTACGTCAGACGAGACAAGACTTCTATACAAAATGTATTACAATCATCTACATTAATATAATAAAGAGGTAAAGTTTGTTTTTATGTTTTTTGTCTGTAGGAGGTAATCACTGAAAATACTGGTCCGATTGCTAAAATTTTTTCACTGACAGGAAGCTGGTTTATTCCTGAGTGACACAGGCTATATTTTATGTCCGCGGGCGAAGCCACTGGAAAAAGGTAGTTTAAAATAAATCAGAATAAAAAATTTGGCTATGATGGAGTGACACGATCAATATTGTGACAAAACTCTTTAATAAAGATTTAAAAAAAAATGCAGATTTTGTCTTGCTTTGTATATTGATACCTTTGTTTTGTAAGTGTAGTGTGCAGCACACCTAACCTTATATTTGTAACTGCATAATCCAATTTATATCATTGTTTCACGAATTTCTGAATTGAACAGTTCTCTTTTATTTTGCCGAAGTTTCTCCAATACATGGCAACCATTAGACAGCAATTAAAATTTTGCAACATGCATAAAAACGGAACTAGCTGAGGAAATTATGAAATCCTAAAAAGCGGCAATCTGAAGTTTGTGAAGACGGACAAGAAGAAAGAAAGACAAAAAGAAAGTGTAGAAGATATTCAAATTATAGAAATCAGAAAATCCCTGACAGAAGATTGATTTAATAGAATTGATGAAAACAATATAAGTCAAAAAAGCTTCTGCCGTTTTGGGTGGAATAAGAGGGAATGTCAGACTTTTACTGAATAAAATCCACCTGCGTTCCTTCAGCAGCCCTATGCGGTCCAGGACCGAGGTAATTCTTTCGAAAAATCCCGCAAGCCTGGGAGGTATCCAGTTCCTAATTAAAAACATATTTTCCTCTCCCCTGACAAAGAAAAACCAACAAAATCCCAATTAAAAAATCTTCAACACAATGCACGAAAACAATTGTTAAAACAGCAAAAACGCTCGTCCTAACTGATGACGCCGGGTAAAAACACCCAACACTATTACGGTAGCAAGGTACCTAAGTGTTGTTCTAACCTAAAACTAGGCTTTACTGCAATAACATGGCACGGTTTAGGGGAAAAGGAAATCGTTTAAGCCTCTTCCCCAGTGTTGTGCCACCTGAGTCTCACGGGTATTAGTTACTCCGGCCGGTAATTTTCGGCGCTAACTATTACCTCGGCCATGACAGCATTGTTCGGTAATTTTGGCCTTTTTACTCCGGACGGCGTATTGTGATTAGGTATACTTTTGTTTGCAGATAATGTATAGGATATAAGTAGGGGATTGTTTTCGTTAAGTAAGATAATGAAGCTCGTGTATTTAATAGGATATCTTAATTGATTGACGTTGAGTCAATTAGTGGAGGTATGGAAAGATTTTCTTATTGTATAAAGCATAAAATCTTTTGTCGAAGAATTTTAATAATAAAATAATATTCCACAACTATCACACTACGCCATCTAGTCTCAAGCTAAGCAGAGCTTGTGTTATGAGTACTAGACAACTGATAAACATACTTATATATTTCTAAATACATACATACTATAGATAAATTACATCCAGACACAGAACAAATGATCATGCTCTTTACACAAAGACTTGTCCTGGGTGGGAATCGAACCCACGACCTCCGGCATAGCAGTCAGGGTCACTAACCACTAGACCAACATGCCTGTCAAGTTTAGTCACAATTTTTTGAATTTTGAATTTTATTTATTGTAAAATGATGGCACGGTTGGCGTAGTGGTTAGTTGTTGTGTTGCTTTTTACGGGTTCGATTCCTGCACGGAACAAAATAATATTTCTATGACCTACAGACAGTTGTCCCGAATCTGGGTATCTTGTGTATGTAAGTTTATTTATGTTTGTGAATGCACACACGATGCACGAGTAATTCCTATTGGGGAGGCAACTTTTTTTTATATATACAAGGTGCAGTTTTAAAGGTGCAAAAAAATTCAGGAGGTAATTATGTTAGTGATTCTCGACTCGAATCAATAATAAAATGAGTAGGTATTTTTTTTCTTATATATGGAAATCGGTATGTGTGAACTACCTTGCAATATTCGCCCACAGCGCCTTCGGTTAACGGTTGCGGTATCTAGTGATGAAAGATGACAGACCAATACTCCAATGTAGAGTTGGTGGAGATAGTCCGCTTGTATGCTATCAGTGGAAACATCGTAACGTCCATCTCAAAGGCTAATACTGGCTGCTACGCAAAGACTCCGCGAGTTTCGACGATTCGGCGTTCCCCGGCTTGCTGACGGTCGCGGCAACGAAGGCCTGCTTGTCGCCTTGCAGGAAAATATCCTGGAATACTTCAAGCGAGAGCCACGGGCCAGCACGCGGGATGCTGGTCTACGCTTTGGTTTCCTCACTACGGTCGGCAAGTACGTTACGTGAAAAGGTGATCACTAGTGATTAGTGCTTTCGACACTTTAAAACGAATGTGTTTGTGGGCCGTCCGGTAACCGTCCGGACCAAGCCCAAGTCGTCGACGGCGCGCGCTGTTCCCGCGCGCCTCAAGGAGTTGTCAGCAACAGCAGGGGCCCAGCCGGGTCGAAGCCTACCGGGGCCAGGGTAATCCGAAAGGGCGCTCGAGCCCCGGTATCGAAGGCTTGAAGGAACGGGATGGGTTTTTTAGTCAGTAAGAGTCTGACACTATCTCCCGCTCCGCCCAAGAGCGGGGGTTGTCATAAGATGATTTTTCCCATCGAAAAAAAAAAAAAAAAAAAAAAAAAAATGCTACGAAATTAAAAGAAAATCAGTAACGTCGTGCTAGACTGCTGTCTGTTTGAACAACACCTCCAGGTAACATAAGTACCTGCTTAGGTATTTATTTTATTTTATTAGTAAGTACATAAAAAGTCATTTGTAAATACGTTGTTAGCCGAATCAATTTGATTAGTGTAAATAAATTGATTTAAAAATTTTAACTACGGTAAAAATACCTACCTAACAGGCAAGATAAATCACTTAAAAACCTACCTATCTACGTAACTAGCACAAATTATCTTGAAGTGTTTTTTGTCGGTCCTCAGCCCATTAAAAAGTACGAAGGGAAATTTCACATCCACCAATTTAATCTACAAATAAAAACGAAATTATTACGGAAAACTGACCTTGAGAATGACATTACCTACAGACTGCGTCTGGTAGGTACGTTCATGTACCACTGCGTATCTAAATCTCGAGCGCGCGCGCTCCATGATACCTACGGACGGAGGCACGGACGCCTCATAAGGTTTATTGATCTCGGCCTAACATTTTATTCATCAGCTGATACGTAAGTACCTATCGACGCGACGTCAACGTGACTTTTAAAAGATTTTCACATTGTGATGATGCTTAAAAGCGAGTAATTAAATAGCGAAATTTAAGACATTAATGTACATTATGATCATCGAATTCGATCTACATCTAAGGTTAAATTATTCATTTCGTAAAATAAGTGGGTGGAGCCTCGTACAGGTTGATGCACTCACACACACAGTGACACGGCGTGCGATAAATCGCAACGGGTGATTCTGTATTTTTTTAAGAAGTTTATTTAGAGAGTTATTCTGAAAAACGGTTAAAATTAAAAAAAATAAAATAACAAGTTTTACTGATTATTGACCAGGTATCGTATTTTTATATGATTATTTATGAGTTTTATTACAACCTCCTGAAATATTGTGCAGTTTTAAAACTGCACCTTGTATAAACAAACTCATTACATCTACCTTTTCATAAGTCAAAGTCTATTTGCAGATAAATATGGTTACAACCTCATACAAGGTGGACCGATGACTTGGTGAAGGTTGCGGGAAACCGATGGATGCGGGACGCACAAGAACGTTTGTTGTGGCGACGCTTGGGGGAGGCCTATGTCCAACAGTGGACGTGTATCGGCTGAAATGATGATAATGGTGATGATGGTTACAAATAGTAGCTTAACACATTCAATCATAATATAGTGATACGCAAATTTTTGCTAGATTACATCATTTAGATTTAATCTGAAGAAACTCTTTTATCATATAGAATGGATATTTAGGACTAAATAAAATATTATTCACGATTTAGGTACAACGTTGCCAGTCATGACTAGAAAACAAAAAAATCAAAACACAAACTAATTAAGGTCAGAACTTAATACATATCAGCCAAATTCCATTCTTCAGGACAAAATAAGGTAAAGCAAGTAAAAACTACCTCAGAAAGAATGAAGGCATTAGGTAAAAACCTCTATTAGACCAAGTGATAAACGACCAAAGGCTCTCCTGTTTCATGGCGATTACTTATGGACCCTGCAAATACCCTGGAGGGCCTAACTAAGGTAACAACGTGCTCAGAGCATCTCAGGTGAAGTGTTGACGCTTTTTATAGCACCCACCGACTATTTATAGCCTTCTAACCTAATTACGGAAAGCGAAAATACGGCTTCGGAGTCCTTATCGCAAAAATATATATTCAATTATATGTAGATGTTAACCAATACATAAATATTTTTCAATGTACAGCCGAAACGAATGGGAACATGAAATTATGCACAAAGTTTCTTTTTATGGTGTAAGTGAGCACTAAGAAAGGATTTTTTAAAAATCATTGCCTTGGGGATGAAATGGGGTATTCCAAGCGGGCAAAGTCACTGTCAGATGCCAATAAGTATGTATACAAACTGAAAATAAAAATATATACAAACGGATAGCAAAAGAACCTCAATTGGCATCAAAACAAATTATCCACATCGATGTCATGATGATGTCCAGTGGTAACGGTCCCGACTAAAGTGTTATAGGTTGCGGGTTCAAACCCAAGCAGGCATATTTTGTGTAATTCATTTTATCACCACTGCTCTCAAAACGGTGAAGGAAAACATTGAGAGGAAACCGGCATGTCCTAGAACCATAAATTCGAACACATGTGTCATCCACCACTGGGCGCGCGTTGTGGATTACGGCTCATTCTTTCTCCTAGTGAGGTGGCCTGAGTCTCAGTAGTGGGAACAATATAAGGCTGATTATGTTAACGCTGCACGGCAGCATTGCCGCGCTGGATAGCAAGCCCAACCAGTCGCGGGCTTGCGGACAGTGAGCAATAGGTAGCTCGCTGTCCGGCCGTCCGGTAACTGTCCGGACCAAGCCCAAGTCGTCGACGGCGCGCACTGTTCCCGCGCGCCCCAAGGAGTAGACAGCAACAGCAGGGGCCCAGCCGGGTCGAAGCCTACTGGGGCCAGGGTTATCCGAAAGGGAACTCAAGCCCCAGTGTGAAGGCTAGGAGGAACGGGGTGGGCTTTAAGTCAGTAAGAGTCTGACACTATCTCCCGCTCCGCCCAAGAGCGGGGGTTGTCATTGGATGATTTTTCCCACCATAAAAAAAAAGCCCAGCCAGTCAGCTGTTTGCTAATATCCTGAAAGTTGTTCAGGATATCAGCAAACAGCTGACTGGCTGGGCGATGAGCAAAATATATATAAATTACCGCCTCTCATATTCTAAAAGGGCAACTGAAGTTAGTAAAGTGCAAACTTATGTAGAAACCAGAAGTTTCTTCTAAACAATAACGAACTATCATTCTTCATTTCTTTGTCGTTGTTAAACTTGCTAAAGAGGTCGGTAAACGTTTCCCGGTCGGTAAACACGCTCTGACATAAGTGAGCAAACTCGAACATGATAGAAGCGCGTAATCTTTGTGGTCCCCCACTCCAAAACTGTCGTTAATAAAAGTCCCCTGTGAACTTATCTTCCCCTGGGCGAGATAAAATATTTCGTGGGGAAAAAAAAACAAACGCCTCGTGTGGGGGTGAATTTCTGCACAATCACGCGCAAAGCCTACCCCGTATTGCAAACTCTGATCACGATGCAAGACTGATAAGAAGTTTTTTTTACGGGAAAACTCTTTTACAGTCCCGGTAGTATTCCGGTGGTATTAAGGCTATCCGCAGCAATATTGGGACGAATTTTTAATACACTCACTCGAAAATCCAACTTATCCCTATTGATTTTTGACACGCAATTTACTCTCCTTTTCCGCACTGGTGTGGAAAATATAACGAGCTCACCCGCACCACAATTTATTGTATTTGTCGTATGAGGCTGGGCACTAAGCGACCCCCACGAGCCGCCGGTCAACCCTATTTATTTCTTTTTAAGTGTATTGAAAAACGTAGTTTGATAAGTACACCTGGTTTGTCGGTCCAGTACTCGGCCACATAACAACCTCGCCTGTGGCTCGTTGCGAATTTTGCCTCTGCCTCCGCAAACTTTCTCCACTTGAATTAAAATGTAAGGAATTCGCAGCTATATTGGGAAGTATTTTGAAGTGGATGAGCTGATAACATTGCAATAATTATACATCTTTAAGTGTAATGCATTTGTCTTTCAATGCCGATAACCTCGCCTATTAAAACAAGTATAGTCTATTTGTTTGTACAAAAATAGCACAACCGTACCTAAACTTTATTTAAAGATTTTGACTTCGCACTTTCCTAATACAACATTATTTTTAGTATATGCGAAAACAAATATATACTTTAGTCAGAATCAGTAACTGAATCAATTCCAATAATTTTTACGTCATGTTATATTTTGTCCCAAATATATATTTTTAAAAAAGGTCACAAGTTGGACACCACCGACACTAAGTACAAAACAGGTCACGGCAGGTCATAGCGGGCATAAGACGCCAGCGCACAGCTGGGTGCAGAAGCAATCCAACCTTTCAGTCGCCTGGATGGCCCGGTGACCATTCATTTATGTCGCCAACCAAATACTCTAGCTTATAACTTTGTGATTTTAAATAATACAGTTTTTAAATTTTACACATAGATTCTTTACATGAAAATACTAGACAGGTGTTTCAGGTTTCGCATATACTAAAAACATACATTCAGCTCGAACATAGAACCTCTTACTTCTTGGAGTCGGTTAAAAATAAGGCTGTGTATGTATACGCTGCTAAATGGGTCGCACACACATTGTTATCCTGAAATGATAGTCACTGATAGCTGAATAAGATCTGATTTATTGCGCAACTTACCATATATAAATGTTTTTTTTTTTATTTTTTTATCTATGTATACGCTGCTGAATGGGTCGCACACACATTGTTATCTTGAAATGATAGTCACTGATAGCTGAATAAGATCTGATTTATTGCGCAACTTACCATATATGAATGTTTATTTTTTATTTTTTTTATTTGTTATAAACTAGTACTTGACTGCGATCCCGCCTGATGGTAAGCAGTGATGCAATCGTTGATAGTGAGGCGCACTAGTTTATTAATGTAGTGCGAATGACCGCTAATGATTACAACCGTCTGTGAATGCTAATTGTGTACTATCGCTTTACAATATAATTTTTGCAAGGCGACGAAATAGTGCTGCACATCACTCGTACATTGTATAATTAACAGAATTTCAGTAGCGCTTTCTAATTGTTAAATCGCACTTAAACATCCATTGACACTTACTAACAGTGAAGCATAAAACAGAAGCATTACCGCCTCTAACCCGACCCTTCTTTCCGTACCCTAAGTTTAGTTTAATGGTACTTTTAATTGCCGCTATAAACCAATCTTACAAAGGGTTATATTGCCCTAATGTGTGTCAGTCTATTATACCCTGAAATTATGCAGGACTCATCAAAATGAATGATATTATCGCGGGTAATAAGAATATGTAAGCGACAGTACCGCAGACGTGGTTGTAGGTAGATAACGCAATCGGCTCAAATGGCGTGCTCAAAATGGGAAAGCCTAGGTATCTTTCGTGTCTGGCATTACTCAAAAATGTCCCTGCCTATTTCTCAATCATACGCAATTAAAAGTGAGCATCAAAACAAGTATACAGTGAAATTATGAAAAAAGACAATACTTTAAAAAAATATTTTTGTTAAAATCAAAGTTATTTTTATTTATTTATATTAGAGGTATGCGAAATAGGGTAACCTTTTGACAGCTTTTAACATTTTCAAAAAAACGTATGAGGGATGAATTATATAGTTCAATGAAATGCGGAGGTCTTTTCTAAAGTGAGCCATTGATACTCACTCGACCATCGAAAGGTCGACGAAGTCCCACGAACTTAAGTTAAGAAGGGAGGAACTCTTGACTAGACGGGTGCTGTATCTGGTCCGGGCAACTACCCAAGTGTAACTACAATGATCAGTCTTGTGCGAATCGCATCCATCGAACTGAACTCATCATCATCATCATTTCAGCCGATACACGTTCACTGTTGGGCATAGGCCTCCCCCAAGCGTCGCCACAATGAACGTTCTTGTGCGTCCCGCATCCATCGGTTTCCCGCAACCTTCACCAGGTCATCGGTCCACCTTGTAGGAGGCCTTCCAACGCTGCGTCTTCCAGTACGCGAACTGAACTCAACGCAATTTAAATATTACAATTTATGATATTAATAAGTTAATAATTCCCTTTGAACTAATCAATTGTGGATCCAAAATAAGCAAAGACAAGCTTAACTTTAAAACTAGTAGTATCATAAAACAGCGCTTTCTACCTTAATCCGTGGTAGTCACCAAATTTTATAATAGAGAGCGACCATAACCATGTAACTTTGCCTTGCCAAGTCTTATCTTACCCATATTCAAGCTAAAATCGTCACTAATTAAGTGCCGTGTCAGTCGTTATTACGGTCTTATCTCAAGCTCATATGCCTCATGAATCAATTAGACCGTCGGGTACTGGGCAGAGCGGCCATTTTAACGAAGACTTACGATATATTGTAGACCCGGACATTGTTCCTGCTGAGTAGGACAAAGGCGGTAATCCGAAAAACCTGAAGAGAAAATGAAAAGGAACCACTGCATGATTTGTGTTTATATGCTTCTAGGGATGTTTATAAATAGATAGATATATGGTAAACCAGGCATATATGCCCCAGTTGATAATGTGCCTGACTAGCAAAACTTAGACACATAATTATTTGATTTTTATTTTATTAAAATTTGGTGCTTATTTGAGCCGATCAGCCCCTTAGACAAATTACAACCGTTTCTATTTATTCTCTCTATGTGTCGAACGCGTTGAGTTGGCCACGTCTCCTATTTTTTTGTTCTGACGTCATCTCAACGCTCAGTCACGTGGACAGAACAAAAAAAAGCGTGGCAAACTCGAGGCGTTTGACACAAGAGAAACGGTTGTAACTTGGCTAGGGGCTGGTAAGTTTATAAGTATGACGGCGATGTTAACTATACAACGTAAATTTATGTAATTTTCTAGAAGGTTCTAGAGTCCACCGTGTGGGACCTTGGTGGACTCTAGAACCTTTCGGCCCCATCGACCATCCCTATCTTATATCATCATACATATTTACGTATATATCCAAAAAAAAATCCTGTGAACTCGTAAGAAAAAATTCGGCTGCAGTATTGTTCAAAAGAGTTGCCACGTCTCGGAACGGAAGAAAAAGGTAGGTAAAAAACAGGTAGGTTCTAAAAAAGTGCCAAGAAAAACACAAAGTCCATTCACGACAACACTGACAGTAAGACATGCTTACACAAACATGTGTAGGAAGGAACATTAAGTAAACTGGCAAATTGTTAAATTATGAAACCTTTGTCAACAAATGTAAGGTTTTATTTGGCAACATTGTGGAATTGTGTTTACGCTCACATCGCGAAAATAAACAGGAAAATGTAGTCAGTGAAATTACTGTCGGTTAACTTAATGTCTACGATTGAATTGTTTGTCCGTTCATTGACTAAGGAAATCGAAATTTAACTGATCGTGAATACAATCACGGATGAAATATTGATACGGTATGCAGTTCAGTAAAGCTTGTTTCAAGCACTGTTTTAAATTCATTGGACGGTTTGTTTCCGTGATTTGTTGCCAGTTTGAGGCTTTTTGGAAAATTATAATCGAGAGAGAGCTATGAATCTGCTGTGTATACTTTTGCGCTTTTACACATTCTGAAATGATTATCATGAGTGTAATTTTTTTACGTCTTTATTATCTGTCTTTGTTTTACTATGAAGAGTTTATTTTCCTTTACCATCGTTCTGGGAAGTATTACTTCGATATTGCATTATAATTTTTTCTAAAGTATTCTTTTTTTGCTTTGCATTTCCTTATTACGTGTATAAAATGCATCGTGAGGAAACCAGCATGTCCTAGAAGTAAAAATCCGAAGACATGTGACATCCACCAGCCCGCACAGGGCCCGCGTGGTGGATTACAGCCCATTCCCTCTTCTAGAGAGGAGGCCTGAGTCCCAGCAGTGGGAATATTTTAAGGCTGATTCTTCTTCTTCTTCCTGCCCTTGTCCCATTTTATTTGGGGTCGGCGCAACACGTTTTTTTCTTCCATTCTGTCCTGTCACTCGTCACGCTATCACTAACTCCCTTTTCTTTCATATCACTTCTCACACAATCCATCCATCTTTTCTTTGGCCTCCCTCTCCCTCTCCATCCATCCACATGTAAATTCATAACTCTTTTAGCAACATGCTTTTCATCTCTCCTCTTTACATGACCATACCAAGACAAACGATTTCCTTTCAACCTTACAGTTACTGGCGCCACTTTCAAACTTCCCCTAATATACTCATTTCTCACTTTATCCATTCTCGTCACACCACACATCCATCTTAACATTCTCATCTCCGCTACATGCAATCTTTTTTCATCCGTCTTTTTCACAGCCCAACATTCTGATCCATACAGTATGACAGGCCTTATCACGGACTTGTAGATTTTACCCTTCAACTTGAGGGGCATCCGTGGGTCACAAGTTGTTCCGGTGACCTGTCGCCATTTCATCCATCCTGCGTTGATCCGATGTGTTACGTCCCGGTCTACCTCACCATCCCCTTGGACGAGCGACCCGAGGTACCGAAAGTCGGAACAGATCGGTATGGGCGTTCCGGCGAGAGCTAAGGGCACTGGATTGGAGAGACCGCCGAAATCGCAGAACAAGTACTCCGTTTTGGTTCTACTCAATTTCAGGCCAACACTCTCCAATCTGTGCCACCACACCTCCAATCTGTTCTGGACCTCTAGGCCACTCTCGGCAACCAGCACAATGTCATCGGCAAACAACATACACCAGGGAGCCTGTTCCTGAATGTCCGACGTCAGAGCGTCCATTATCATCAGGAAGAGGTAAGGGCTGAGGGCCGACCCTTGGTGCAAGCCGACAGTCACATTGAAGCTTCCAGTAATGCACACGGGTGGAATTGATCAGCAAAAAAATGACTAAATACATCTTAGAAAATGCGGATTATTTGAGAAGTCTAGGTTTATATGTATCTAGTTTTCTTGATAGAGAATCTTTACAGAGAAGACGAAAACAAAGAGAAGAACGGTATTCGATACATGAAAAAAACAAACAGGGTCACTATAATCTACAAACAACTACAAACAACATAACGCTAAATAATACAACTAGACCACCTTCCCCCACCCAGAGCATCAATAATAGGCCAATTGAACTTTGTTCCTTTCGCAACTAATTTTGAAATTCTGTTCCAAAACATACGTAGTCTTAAAAATAAAAATTATTTGCTACAATCAGTAATTGAAGAAAGAAAAAACGTTCATGCTATATGTTTGACAGAAACATGGATTACCGAAAACAAAATTGAACATGCACATGAATGGGTATAAAGCAGCTTCCAGTTATAGCAGGAAACACTACGACGG
This sequence comes from Mythimna ferrago, assembly GCA_910589285.2. Lineage (NCBI taxonomy): Eukaryota > Metazoa > Arthropoda > Insecta > Lepidoptera > Noctuidae > Mythimna > Mythimna ferrago. The sequence goes on along the minus strand of OU342692.1, from coordinate 14,269,247 downwards.
CGGAGGCGTATGCATTTTTGTTCAGGAAAGCATCGAAACCTTAGAACGACCAGACATAACTTCGCTCTCTGTTGAGTTTATATTCGAAGTTTGTGCAACAGAAATAGTCCAGCAAAATACTGTTATTGTAGTAATATATTGGCCTCAAAAAAACAGGGAGACGGATGTATTTTATGGTTCTCTCAAAAAACTTTTGCGGCTATTAAGAAATAAAGACAGTAAAAAGAATATTATTATAGGTGGAGATTTCAATGTAAACATATTGGAGAATTCAAACAGCACTAAAGATTTACTTAACGTTATGATTAGCTATAATTTCGACCAAATAATTAATGAACCTACTAGAATCAGCAAAACAAGTGCAACATGTATAGATTTAGTATTTACAAATTTTAAATTTAAAAACTTAAAGGCCTCTGTTGAAGACTTCGGACTTTCTGATCATAAAGGAATAATATTATCGGTCCCTAAAAAAACTGACATAAATGAACGGAAATCGTGGTACACGACTAAAAGAATATTTAATGAAAAAAATATGGAAAACTTTAAGACGCAACTAAGTAAAGTAAATTGGCAATCAATATTTAAAGATGACAAAGACGTAAATTCAAACTATGAAACTTTCCACACGACAATAGTAAGCATTTTAAATGACTGTATTCCAAAAGTAAAAATTAAAATTAAAAACAAAACCAAGAAGTCGTGGCTAACTACCGGTTTAAAAGTGTCTTGCCAGCACAAACGTCTACTCAAAACATTTCTGACACAAAATGAAGCCCCTATCTTGTTAAAATATTACAAAAAATATGAAAAACTGCTAAAAAAAGCAGTTTATAAATCTAAAAAAAACATAAATATTAAAAGAATACGAAATAGCACCAATATTTCGAAAACCATGTGGCAAATAATAAAAGAACGCACAAATAAAACAACCAAACGTACAAAGAAAAATATAAAACTAAAGATACAAAATACAGTAACGGAAAACCCCACGACTGTTGCAAACGCATTTAACGACTTTTTTAAATCGGTTGGAGGAAAGTCCAGTCATCAAACTGGTCAACCGTTCATCACCAGAAATGACAAATCCTTATTTGTCAAACCTGTAGATGAATATGAAATACTATCAATTATAAGAAACCTTAAAAACAAGAGAAGCTATGGTTTTGATGAAATCCCACCCTCATTAGTTAAAAAATGCGCAAAGGTTCTAGCCATGCCCCTTACTTTCTTAATAAACCAATCCTTTATTGAAGGAACCGTTCCACATTTACTTAAAATCTCAGTAATCAAACCTATCCATAAAAAAGATTTGCAGACCGACTGTAATAATTATCGTCCTATAGCACTTTTGCCTACCTTCTCAAAAATTTTAGAAACCGCTATGTCGTCACGCCTGTATTCTTTCTGCGAGTCACTCTTATGCTCTCCGGCGGCGTGAACGATGCCATCGTCGATGTCTTGTACGGGGCCAACCTATGTGCCCTGCGCAAGAAGGATGGTGGCATTCGTCCCATCGCCGTCGGGTGCACCTACAGGCGTATGGCAGCCAAAATTTGTTGTAAATTATACAGCCAATCACTGACAAACAAATTCCAGCCCCTGCAGCTTGGCTTTGGTTCAAGAGGGGGCTGTGAGGCTGCCGTACATGCCCTCACAACCTTCCTAAATTCTGATAAGGGTAAGGTCATCCTCAAGGTTGACGTTAAAAACGCCTTTAATTCTGTAAACAGGGACACTTTGTTGGCTGAAGCAAAAAAAGAACTTCCAGAAATTTTCGGCTTTTTGTGGCAATGCTATAGGCATCCATCTAAATTATTGTACAAAAACAAGGTTTTGGAATCTGCAGTTGGATGCCAACAAGGTGACCCTCTCGGGCCAGTCATTTTCAGTTTGGCTATCCATCCAATCATCCAACAACTAAATTCGAAATTTAACCAATGGTATTTGGATGATGGAACCCTGGGAGGTGAGGTAGATACTGTTTTGAAAGATTTCCAATTCCTGAAAGACCAATTTCGATCCATCGGCCTTGATCTAAATCATTCAAAATGCGAAATTTTTGTTCCTGACAGTACTGACAGACAATCGACTCTACAGAAATTTTATTCAATAGCTCCCGAAATCAAAATTATAGATAAAAGTACACTGCACCTCCTAGGTTCTCCAATTTTGGAAGACAGTTTTTCTTTATTCATTGACGACAAAATTGAACGTTTTAAAAACATTTCGGAAAGACTTTCTAAAATTAACCTACATTCGGCCTTCACCCTCATACGGTATTGTTGTTTTGCACCAAATTTCATGTATTTTCTGCGCTCTTCCCCTTTATGGAAGCAGCCAAATCTCTTGGACAAAATTGATCAGACAATTCGGTATACTCTGACTTCCATTTTAAATGTGGCCCTGGATGACCGAGCGTGGCTACAAGCCACGCTACCCATTCGTTTTGGTGGGCTCGGCATCCGCAAAATTTCTAGTGTAAGCCTACCGGCGTTCCTGTCTTCGGTCCACAGCACTCAACAGTTGACCAAAAGAATTTTGACTCCATCACTGGTTAGCTGTGAGGTGCCGTGCTTGGCCGATGCAGTAAGCGCCTGGAAAATCACTTGCCCGGACAAGGCGTTGCCTGAAAATCCATCTTCCCAGAGACAGTGGGATGAGCCGCTCTGCAGGTTGGTACGGAATAATCTCATTAATACGTCCACCAATACTGCTGAGCGCGCTCGCCTACTGGCTGTGGGTGAATGGGAGTCGGGCCTTTGGCTACAGGCTTTACCGTCACCTAACATAGGTACTTTGTTAAGTGACACCACCTTCCGGATCGCTACATGCCTGCGTCTAGGTGCTCCTAGTGGAGCTCCACATCGATGTCAGTGTGGCGAAGCAGTCGACCGCCTCGGACACCATGGCCTATCTTGCAGCAGAAGCGCTGGTCGGATAGCACGGCATGCCAGTATTAATGACATCATCCGTCGAGCTCTTGTCATCGCCGGGGTGCCAGCTGTTTTAGAGCCAAATGGCTTGGCACGTGACGATGGGAAGAGGCCAGATGGGATGACTATAATGCCTTGGAAATTGGGTAGGCCTTTGGTGTGGGATGCAACATGTGTCGACACCCTTGCGCCATCCCATCTTCTGAGTACGGCGGGCTGTGCTGGGGCGGCTGCTGCAGGTGCAGAAAACCTCAAACGGCGTAAATATAATAACCTCATTGGAAGTTATGTGTTTGAGCCGTTTGGGGTTGAAACTCTAGGGCCATGGGGTCCGAGCGCTCATCGAGTTGTCCGGGATATCAGCAAACAGTTGGTCGACTCTTCGCGTGACCAGAGGGCTGGACTCTTCTTCAGTCAACGAATCAGCATTGCCATCCAGCGTGGCAATGCTGCCAGCGTTCTGGGCACTTTTCCCACTGACATCGATGTGGACGAATTTTTTGATGCCCTGTGAGTTTTCCCCATTTTTCAGCCTTTTTTACTCGTTTGTACATATTATTTTAAGTTTGTATATATATACCTAGTGATTATTTATTATTAATTTATGTAAATAATATTAAAAACGAGACATTTAATATATTTAACGATAGCCAAAATGGATTCAGGAAAAATAAATCGACAACAAATGCAGTTTATAGATATGTGCAACAGATCTTAAATATAATTAATGAAAAGAAGTACGCTATAGGTATTCTTCTAGACATGAGTAAGGCGTACGATAGAGTTCAATATAATATCCTCTTGAATAAACTGGACGGGATAGGTGTACGTGGCATAGCTCATAAATGGTTTACGTCTTATCTCGAAAACCGTTCGCAATATGTAGAAATTGAGCACTACAATCATACTACTGGAGAAATCGCTAATGTTAAATCGAAAGCGACCACTGTACATAAATCAATCCCACAAGGTAGCGTACTCGGATGCATATTATTTCTTATTTATATTAATGATCTCCCTAAAAAAATAGATGCCGTAAGCGTTTTATTTGCTGATGACATTTCTGTAGTTTTTCCTTGCTCAAATAATCTGACCCTTAACAATGACATTCATCGAATTCTAACTGACATTTATACTTGGTTAAATGAACACAATCTTGAACTAAATTTCGCTAAGACAAAAATAATGCAATTCAGACCATACCAAAAACGACCCCTTGACATAAATTTTACTTTTAACGACATTACATTAGACTGCGTGGATAATTTCAATTTATTGGGACTTAATATTGACACAAACCTAAACTGGAAATCCCATATAGCACACATAAGTAACAAAATTTCTAGGTTTTCTTATGCATTATCGGAACTAAAAAGATCCACGGATTTCAAATCAGCAAAAGCAGCCTATAGCGCATATGCGCACTCTTGGCTTCGTTATGGTATAATGCTATGGGGTAATAGTACAAACGCTGATAAACTATTCAAGCTACAAAAAAGATGCATACGCATCTTAACAAATATAGGATGTATGGACAGCTGTAGACCACACTTTATAAAACATAATATCCTTACGCTCACGTCTCTATACATCTTTGAAATATGTCTGTTTGTCAGGAAAAATATGTCTCTTTTCCCCTTAAATAAGGATCATTACACCCAACCACGGAATTTGCGACACCAAAACGATCTAGCATTACCGGTTTCGAAGCTATCTATTTTCAATACAGGCCCTTATGTAATGTGTATCAAGATTTATAATAAAATTCCAAAATCCCTAAAAGAAATTAAAGCAATCAATTTATTTAAAACAAAATTGTTCACTCATTTGAACCAGAAGTGCTACTACACACTGAAAGAGTTTTTTGAAGAAAAAATAAATAAATAATTAAATAAGCGCAAAGTACATAATTGAATTGGTCTAATTCGTAATTCGCTATTACTAATGTTATTATTATCATTTTTCAATGTATTTTATATTATTTTGACATTTATACTTATTTTTGACATTTATATTTATTTTGACATTTAATTGATTTGACGTTATCCAATTATTTATTTATTTTACTTGTAATATCAATAATTTTTGCCTGTTTAAATGTAACATTGAAACTGATTTTTAAATTGTATTTTATCTTACTGAAATTTATTTGTTTTGCAGTGCCCTTACAGGGTGCATGTTTGAAACTCTATTTTTATTCCAACCACTGTACAACATGTTTGCAATAAACTGATTTGATTTGATTTGACTGAAGAACGGACTTGGGTACTGCATCGACTGTACATCGCTCGGATCAACTGCACATACTTCCCAGGCACACCTTTCTCCTTAAGGGCCCACCACAGAACCTCACGAGGTACCCGGTCATATGCCTTTTCGAGGTCAATGAATACCATGTGCAAGTTTTTATGCGCACCTCTGTATTTCTCGCACAGCTGGCGTATAGCAAAAATGGCATCCGTTGTACCCCGACCAGGCATAAAACCGAATTGGTTCTGTGAAATTTCACTCTCTTCTCTCAGTCGCCTTTCAATAACTTTCTCCCAGGCTTTCATAGTATGTGACATTAGCTTTATTCCTCTATAATTGTTGCACTCAAGCACATCACCTTTGTTCTTAAAAATGGGCACCAAAGAACTGCTGCACCACTCATCAGGTATGGCTTCTTCCTGCAACAACTTATTGAAGAATAAAGCTAACCACGTCCATCCATCCACTCGCAATAACTTCCACACTTCAACTGGTATTCCATCTGGACCAATGGCTTTACCATTCTTCATTCCATTTACTGCTATCCTAACTTCATCCATACTAACCATTCTCACTAACCCCACATTCACTGGTTTATTCTCTAACACACTACTCCGATTATTTTCCTCATTCATCAGTCTTTCAAAATAGTCCTTCCACCTCTTTTTGATTTTCTCATCATCCGATATAACCATTCCAGTTTCATCTTTTATACATCTTACCTGGCAAACGTCTCTCGTCTTTCTCTCTCTTATTCTAGTAAGCCGGTATAGTTCTTTTTGACCCGCAGGACTGTCCAGTGTGTCATATAATTTGTCTTGGGCTTTTGATTTTGCTATGGCCACGGCTTTCTTCGCTTTCTTCTTTAAAATGTCATAGTCACTCTTTTTTTCAGCTTTTAAACTAGCGTTTCCTGGCTCTACACGCTGCCATTCCTTGAATTTTCTCTTCTTTTCTTTCAATACATTCTGAACTTCTGTCGACCACCACCATGTATCCCTATCTATTATGCCCTTTCCTTTCGTCTCTCCCAAAATATCTTTCGCTGCATGCCTGATACACCCAGCTATCTCATTCCAGCTTTCATTTATACTTCGATCATTCATATCTCCCATCTCTATCATTCTGTCCACCACTCGTTCCCTGAACTTATTCGCACAATCATTCCTCTCTAACATATGCCATTTTATTTTAGGGGGAGGATGCTCTTTGTGTTTGTTAGACAGTATTTTGACTACTGATGTCATAACTAGGAGTCTGTGTTGTGAGACTAGGTCTTCTCCTGGCAGTATTTTGCAGTCTTTGACATGCTTTAAGTTATTGCGCCGAACTAGAAAGTAGTCGATTTGGGTCTTATGACTACCACTTTTATACGTGATCATGTGTTCGTCTCTTTTCTGGAACCACGTATTGGCTACTGCCAGGTCAAATGCAGTAGCGGATTGCAGCAGCGTCTCTCCTTCACTGTTCAGACTACCGAAACCCCATCCCCCATGCACTCTTTCATAAACACCTTTCATTCTTCCCACATGTCCATTAAAATCACCTCCAACTATCAATTCTTCATGAACAGGGATGTTCATTAAAGCTCTATCAAAATCCTCCCAAAACTTCTCTTTCACTGTTTCATCACATCCTACTTGTGGTGCATACACACTAACTACATTCAACATCACATTCTCTAACATTACTTTCACAACTATAATTCTATCACTAATCCTTTGTACTTCCATCACGCATTCTTTCAATCTACTGTCTAACACTATTCCAACACCATTTCTTTTTCCATCACTTCCACAATAGTAGAACTTGTATCCCTCACCAATTTCTCTCGCTTTTGTTCCTCTCCATTTAGTCTCCTGCAAGCATGCTACATTTATCCGTCTTCTTTTCAATACATCCGCTAACTCTCTGGCCCTTCCAGTCATAGTCCCTACATTCCAACTTGCATACTTCAATCTCATTTCCCGAGCTTGCTTCTTACGTTGCACCCGCCCGGGGTGGTGCAACAACCCTGGTCCATTTCCCACAGGAGCCGGGTGCTGCCCCTGCGCGTCGCCTGTGGGGTACGCCCTAACCCTATCGCGCATTCTATCATTTATTCCAATCATGTTGCTAGGGATTTGGCAAATATTTTACAGTCGGCCGCCTGCCTGACACTAACCCTCCTTGGGAATGCTGTTGCTGTTGGTATACCCGCCACCACGCGGTGACCTCAGGTGCTTAACAGTACGCACGGTCTCAAAATGTCCCTTAGTTTTAATTTAATTTAAATTTAATTTTAAGGCTGATTATGCTTCCGAATAGTTTAAATAGACAGAATCAACATAATTGCACTTAAAAGCCTCATATCGTGTGTCGACGTCATAATATGTGATATGTCGGAGTTCATTTGTAAGTAGCACAATAAAAAGCTGCCACACAAACAAGTGAAACTTAATATACTGTCTGCCTGTCAGCCATTGTATGCCGAGCTTTCACAATCGCTTCCGTCTCTCAAGCGGGAAAAAGGTACAATCCCTGACGAAACTGTTCAACTTAAAGCGAGGAAATATCAAATTTATTCTCCTATTATTTTCATGTCATATTAACTTGCCAAAATGCTAGACAAAGCAGTCTTGAAAATTATAAGAAGATTCTCATATTTTCTAAGCTAGGTGTGTTTATTAGTCGTTTTAATGAATTTTATTATTCAAGCTACTAAACAAAGCGTCTAACTTTTGCAAGGTTCCGTCTAGGCTCAAAACACTACAATTAAAGTTTGTGTAACCGGCAGTGCCTACTTCACGTTACAAAAGCTTGGAAAATATATTGCTTAATGCGTTGTTTGAGAGCGGTTATTTATTTTACAAACAATGGAAATATATTTTGATGTAGACTGTACATTTGGGTCTGACGGTTAAAAATGAAAATTATGAACTTGAAATGGTCAAGGACTGTAAGAATTTAGGTTCATAGGTACGAACCGGTATGTACATAAATGTTAGAAAACCATGTGGTATACCTCAAAATGTACCTGGTACCTTTAGTAATATTCATAGATAAATATTTAATCGAACTTTAAAGATTTGAATTTGTGACAAATGTTTGTAGTATTCAACAGATGATTATAATCATCTATGATTTAAATTTTAAACAGACATAATGTATTACTATGACCTAAAAACACTTATTTAAATTATAACTATTGACATTATTTAGAAATCTTCAAATCAATAAATTGATGAACTGTCTTAACTGTGAGATATTATCTTCACTAATTCAATATATTATGTTATGCGCCTAATTAAAATAATTATGCAAGACTGTACATTTTATTATGTTTGTGATATTGTATGACTAATGAAGTAACATTTATGAAATTTCATGATATTATTATGTATTTCATGCATGTTCTAGGAATATTTGCATAACTGATAAGTCGAATATAGTGAATGTAAAATTATTTTATCATGACAATAACAACTACATAGTAGTAGAATAAATACCTATATTCTGGCAAATAAATAAATTTTATTTCATTTCATTTCAACAATGTAACGTGAACAGACAAAAACTACTTTTGTTTAAAGCATATCAAATAACCTAATTTTCCAATTTATTTAGTTGGTTATCTTTAATCCAATTCCAAGAATACTGTACTGAATAAATTTTATACCGCTGTAGGTAATTTTCCGATATTCCTGTTTTTAATAGAATTTTTTGGTTTTTATTATCTACGTATAACCCGATCTTGTGTCTTTTTTCCGAACCGACGACCGACCCGAAATTAATTAAGGGAAAAAGGAGAAAAAATTATAATGGAATTTTTATATTAGGTACCTACCTGCCTGCCCTCTCGCATGCAATATCAGGAATATTTAAATTCCATCTGAATACGAAGCCTGATGTTTGAATGAGATCAGAGGTACAAGAAAATAAGGTTGTATAATCTTTTCCGAATTTTACTTTGAATATAATTATAATAAAAAAGTAACAGGATTTTTCCGGGTATTTTTTGATTTCATTAGTTACATTTTCGGGAAACGTATTTGTCTATCAATTAAATTCCTCCGATACTACAGTTTTGTTGGTTTGATGTTCATCAATTAAAGCTTAAACGCTTTTTTGGTTTAGGTTTCTGTGAAATTGTTACTATTTTGATGTACAATAAAGTTTATTCTATGCTATTCTTGAATAAATAAAGAACAAATACCTATGATATCGACGCAAATATATAATACTCTTCCCAAAAGTCTGTTTATATAGGACGGAATGGAAATGAATGATCATATTTTAGATACAGCTTTGAAAAGAAACATACCAAAATCAAATAAACTGTCTTCAAGGAAATCACTGTAATTTTTAGTATTACAAATATACACTCTGTTACACTCTGTAAAGTTACAGGTAGGGAATGCAAACCGGTTAACCCGAAAACCAAAAAACCGTTTTTTCGGCATATTTTTAAGGATTAAAAAAACCGGGTTTTTTTTTCAAGTAACCGGTTTTTTCGAGTTTTTTTTATTACTCTCAAATGACACTATTTTTTTAGCAAACATTGTTTTAAAACGCTGTTGAGGCTTGATATCAGTCGTAGGTTTGTTTATAAATATTTATGTACCATAGTGATAGCTACACCAATTGTACAGTTCTTCTATTTACTATCATTAAAAATCCAGGCCGGCTGCGTGTTGTGAGAACAGGCAGTGAATGCTGTCAGAGCCAGAATTAAAATCTCGTAAGGACACCAAAATTCTTATTCGCAGATAGAATACCCACCGTTGTTAATCATCATAACATCATTTTATAAAAGAGAGAGTGAAAATATCAAAACCTTTGCTTGTTCGTTACACTGATGAAAAACTCAGGGATATTCTTGCTACCGATGAGAAAATTTTCACCATCTAGGTAAATAGCAACAAGCAAAATTATCGGATGTAAGCTTCTAACTCCTAAGAACACTTTCAACAGGTTATCAGAGTCCTGAATGATCATCATGCGGCATCAGTAATGGTTTGGTGAAGGGTATCACGGAATGACCAAGGTTCATTTTCGTGAAAATGGGCTACTCTAATTTCAGCTAAAGAGTATCAAGATCCTAAACGCCATAGCAAAGCCCCTTAAAGCCTCTCTCTTTTTGATAACATACTGGGGTTTTTCAGCAAGACTCAGCTTCCGGTCACAAGGCACGCACTACCCAGGCTTGCAGCGAGTATTTCGGGCTTCATTAACGCTGATGATTGACCTTTGGCTAGCCCAAACCTCAACCCGTAAACTACAAATTGAGATCTATATTAGAGAGCATGGGCTGCATGTAACAATAATTCAAAATCCTTAAAAAATCTTAATTAATCTCCTCCGGGCGAATAATGTGTCGGCCCAGATGGACACTGCGTTTGTGGATAAGGGTCCTGCATTCACACAAAAGGTGATTAGGCGTCTCCCTCTTCTGATTACAGTACCGGCAAACATCAGTGTCACTCAGTTTCATGTGAAATTGGTGCCTGTTTAGTTTGCAGTGGCCGGTAAAGGCGCGGGCTATCGAACAGATGTTCGTCCTGCTAAGCTCAAGAAGCTCTGCAGTTCGTTTTTGTGAGTAGTAGATTTGGCGTGTAGCAGTCCTGGTTGTACCAACCAGTGCTTTTTTGAATCGCCAAATAGGTTGCCCTTAAGGGTCTGCATGGCCTGGTTCTTTGAGATACCACAGAAAGGGGACTGGTCCTATCTGATGACCTTGAGCCCCAGTCCTTGCAAGTTCATCGGCTTTTTCGTTGCCAGTGATTCCAGAATGACCTGGTACCCATCTCAGAATAACTTTATTTCTTTGCCCCAGGTCATTCAGTTTGTTAACGCAGTCTTTTACCAGTTTCGAATTTAAAGTATTCGAGTTCAGGGCGTTAAGCTGCCTGGCTATCTGAGTAAATCAGAATTATATAAGAAGTATATATTAACTTCCAGCTTAGATTCTCTATGTATGACATCATTCTGAGACATTCGTTTTTATGAAGAGAAGAGATTTTTTTTATTTTTAACAGGATTCATATTAGGTATACAATAGGGTGACTGGCAATTAGTGTACGACACTTAAACACGTGATTGTGCTCAAGATAACAATTAATTATGGGAGCAAAGCCGAAATCGCTAAAAAAATATCAGCTCTTCAGTACATTAGGCAAACATAAATGTACTGAACAGCTGATTTTTTTTTTCGCGATTTCAGGTTTGTTCCTATAGTAAAATTTGTTGGTTATCATGAGCACAATCACGTGTTTAAGTATCGTACACTAATTACCAGTCACCTTATATTTTTTTAATAGATAAGTTGCAAAATAAGTTTAAAAATATTTATTTAGAATTTTACAAGCAAAAAAAATTAAAATTTTCACTTAAAAATAAATTTCAAAAAAAGTAATTTTAAAACCGGTTACCCGGTTAACCGGTTTTTTTAGGAAAACCGAAAAAAAACAGGTTTGTAATTTTGACGGTTTTTGCATTCCCTAGTTACAGGTACTATTATTATCAAACCATAGGCATTTTATATAAAAAACGCCTAAACACGTGTAAGGATCAAAACACAAATAAAATTCCAATAATCGTCATTTACATAACTTCTGCGTTTCGACAGCTGACTTGTCAAGTTTTACTGAACTAAGAATTGATCAAGTTTTCAAGTGTTATACAGGGTGGCCAAATCGCTTGTGTAAGGCTCGTAACTCACTGGGACGCTATAGCGGTGCTACCAGTTCACGCTGCAAAGAAAATGTTTACAGCTCTAAAATGTGTATCTCAACACTGGCCACTGATGGTTACTTAGTATCATACATTTTATTGACATCGTGAACTGGGTACGTCGCCATGCCGTCCCAGTCAGTGATGTTCCGCTTCTAAGCAACAAAACCAAAATAAATCGATATTTTTTCTTAATTAGGTATACTATTCAGGCAACTTTTTTTCTAATTGCTAACTAGAACTACGTTTACTTTCGTCGTGTAATTCATCAAATTCTTAGATATTTTATTAGGTGTCCTACTATTAAAGTTACAAATATTTTGCTTTTAGTGTTCTAGATTGACCTCGTTACATTTTTTCAGATAATCTAACTGAGAAATTCAATATCTGTCGAATCTTGAGAGTTGGAATCAACTAATTCGATACCCAAAATTAAACAGTTCATAATATTTTGATCGTTTTTCAGTTCACCTTTGAACTTTAGGATTTAAATACTAAAGTTATTAAAGTATAACAATGGTTATAATCTTAAAATTGGCCTCAATTAATAATAATAATAATATTCCACAACTATCACACAACGCCGTCTAGTCTCAAGCTAAGCAGAGCTTGTGTTATGAGTACTAGACAACTGACAAACTTATTTATATATTTCTAAATACATACATATTATAGATAAATTACACCCAGACACAGAACAAATGATTATGCTCATCACACAAACATTTGTCCTGGGTGGGAATCGAACCCACGACCTCCGGCATAGCAGTCAGGGTCACTAACCACTAGACCAACAGGCCAATTGAAATGATGGTACAAAACTCTCTTGATAAACTAGTGCGCCTCACCATCAGAGATTGCATCACTGCTTACCATCAGGTGGGATCGCAGTCAAGCACTAGTTTATATCAATTAAAAAAAAAACATTATAAACATCTGATTCTTAGAAAGACCAAATAACTTCTCCCGCTCTGGGTGGAGCGAGAGACTGTCAGATTTTTACTGACTAAAACCCACCCCCAATCAGTTGCTCTATGCATTCCATGGCCACGGTAACTCTTTTGAATAATTCCGCAGCCGGATTTCACCTCCCTACATAAAGTAACTGCTAGAATCAAGTTCCTACACAATAGTTACGTACGTTGTGTAGCAAGGTCTTTATTTTGTTAGTACAATAACTTTTTACACGTGCAAGAAGTTATAAGGACTCTTTCTTAAATAATATTACGACTGAAATGAGGCGATAAAATACTTTACCCCATATCTTTATTATTAGATGTGGCTTATTAGCTAGATTTGTTTCATTGTTGTAGTATTTCTTAAGCCTTTAAGAAGGCTTAGTCCAAGAGATAATGGTTATCGCTTAAAGAATATCACTTTGTCTTCAGGCCTAGAGATAGTTTTTTTTATTGTCGTCTTTATTTATTTCAGCAACTGACAATTTGAAAGTAAATCGTCTGTCCAGGTGAAGAAAACGGATGAAACGCATGTTACTAAAAGAGTTATGAGTATATAATTACGTGGAAGGACGGAGGGAGAGGGAGGCCAAAAAATAATGGACAGAATGTATGAGAAATTATATGAAAGAAAAGGGAGTGGTGGTGGTGGGTCGCCTTAGGGGCAGATGTTAGTGATAGCGTGACGGGTGGAAAAAACAGAATGGAAGAAAAAACCCGTGTTACACCGACCCCAAATTAAACGGGACAAGGACAGGACGATGATGATGATTTATTTATTTTAGGATTTCCAACAAAAGAATTAAGTATCACTAGATACATACATATTAGCTCGCCGTCCGACCGTCCGGTAACCGACCGGACAGAACCTAAGACGTCGACGGCGTGTATTGTTTCACGCGCGCCACAAGGAGTTATCAGCAAACTGTAGGGGCCCAGCAAGGTCGAAGAATACTGGATCTGATTCTGAAAGGAAGATTCGACTCCGGTACGAAAGGTCACGAAAAAACCGCAGTGAGTTTTTTAGTCCGTAAAAGTCTGACACTATCTTTCGCTCCGCCGAAGAGCTAATGTAATAGGATGATTATCCCACCAAGAAAAAGGTACATACATATTCTCGAAGACTATATGTTCCTACCACGTATGGCTGTCTGTACGCGGTAAATTTAATTACTACGAAACGGATTTTCATACGGTTTCAACCAATGGCCGGAATAATTCATGAGGATGATTCAAGTGAGTATCTTATTGAGATTTTATGTGATTTGGCTGAAATATGACGATGCTATTATAGTTTGAAGAAGTCGTAAAATATAATACGTATTGACGGCTTCCACGACGTACATATGTTGTACAAATAGTTCGAGATACGCGAATTTTTTTTAATAGTAGATCTAAAAGAAATTCGCAATGGTATAAAATATTGCCTCATTTGCAAAGGTGTTTTCACTAAAATAGTGTTATTCACAAACAATAAACATGTCAATCATATTAAGTGTTTAATCTGCAGAAATATACAAGGCAATATTTCATTTAATTTCAATGAACATTATCTTAGGAGATAATAGAAAATTAAAACAACATTTTCTTAATAAGCAAAAAAATAAATAAAGTGTGGCCGGCGTGCTGTTCCCGCGCGCCTCAAAGAGCTGTCAGCAACAGCTGGGCCCCCCAGCCGAATCGAAGCCTACTGGGGCCAGGGTTATCCGAAAGGGCGCTCGAGCCCCGGTGTGAAGCTTGAAGGAACGGGATGGGTTTTTTAGTCAGTGAGAATCTGACACTATCTCCCGCTCCGCCCAAGAGCGGGGGTTGTTATAGGATGATTTTTCCCATAGAAAAAAAAAATGCTATAAGACCTTGTTTTAAACCAAATTTCAGGATTCTGGGTCAACGGAAAGTACCCAATGAATTTTGATTCCCTTAACCTCTCGTATGCCGTAATTAGAGACACAATTAAAAAGCCATTGTGTCTCGCGTAGATCTGCGTTCCGGCATACAACGGGTTAAGAGTGTCGAAATATTCTGTTTAGGACAAACGGTTGTATATTTTTTTTTCAACTTGAAGTCTAATTTAGTTTTTTCACAGTTTCAAGGGGTCGCAGACCTGAGTATGATTTTAATTTTAATTTCATACCTCCATGCATTCTCGAGATAAAGGATCTTGACAGACGTTCGGACAGTCGGACAACAAAATGATCCTATAAGTGTTCCGTTTTTTTTCCTTTTGAGGTGTGAAACCCTAAAAATGGAATCTTTATCTATAGGATCACTTCGTAGTCCATCCGTCTGTTTGTCAAGACCCTTTTTCTCAGGAAATAGTGTGGAATTTAGCACATCGCCCGGCGTGTAAGCAAATAGAACCTAACGAATGTTGATGCTACTTCACCACTCACTTGATGGGATTTTTTTTAACCAGCTGCAGTACAGCGCGTTTGATGCTTGGCACTCTCTTGCGAAGCCTGCTAAAATTTGTCACATGACCGCCCTTTTTCAACCACCCAAACTTAGTCATGAAGCTATAGATAGTGTGTCTTTTTTCAGATGCACTAATTATTTGACATGCCAGCCCCGGCTTTGCACGTATATATTGATTAAGAAATCAGCGTCATAAGATTGCAATTAAGTATTGGAATTCGAATCCCTACTGGAGTCTGTGTTTCCTGTTGTTAGCTACAATTTGATACTACGATCTTTAAGGTCTTTAAGTAGAGTGAAGAGGTTATTTCTAGGCAAGCGTACTCCATCGTTGACCTCATCGTCGCTTTCCATCAGGTGAGATAGTGGTAAAGCATAAAAAAACGAATCCTTAACTGCGATCCCACCTCATGGTAAGCAGTGATGCAATCGTTGATGTTGAAGAGCTAATTAATACTAATTCACTCTAACCTTGAAGACACCTAAATCATAATCGGATAGGAATACCGCAGCAGGCAATACTATTTATAAGTATAAAAACAAATCTCAGTATTACCAACCAAACAAAATCCAAAAAATCTCCAAGCCAACACGGCACATAGTTCTGAAATTAACGTATCCACATTAACACTATCTAGTCATTACATAGGCAATGTATTATGTACTAAAAGTAGAGTCGTTAAGTGGTCGTCACCTGCGCCACCGGTGACTTAAGCGGGTCGTAAGAGCCCTTATAAAGGCCGACGCGATGACAGGCCGACTCAATATAATGCTTACACCTGCGCCCATTACATGTCTCGATGGAAATCACGTTTTAGCGATAGAAAAGTGATAAGGGACAACTTATAACGTGACGGTTTAAGGGTTATTAGTAGTTGAAGATGTGTTATGAAACAACTTGTTTTTTTAGGGGTTCGTGAAAAGGTTTTTTTATGTAAGGGTTAGATGTTTTTTCTGTTCAGTAGTTTGGAAATTGTGTATACACTATATAGTTATATACCTACCTATATAACACTAGCAATCCGCCTCAGCTTTGCATGGGTGTTAGAAATCTTTAGAATTCTCAACTTTACTCTAGTGTAACATCATGTTTTATACATCGAAACATACCTTACTAACCACTCTATCTATTGTTAAAAACCGCATGAAAATCCGTTCAGTAGTTTTTGAGTTTATCCCGAACATACAAACAGACTGGCGTTGTGGGGGAATCTGCAAAGTTTGTTCATTTGAATGCCCTACATGTTTAAATTGAAAAATTTTATGAAAGTTAGGCAGCATATTTATCAAGTAAGGCTTTATATAACCTATAATCCACGGGAGCGGAGTAGTAACTAAAGACGTGGATGAAATCCCGCGCTTTAACTAGTGATCTATCAAAAAACTGTAAAATTTTCTTATTTTTATAGGAGAGAAGTCGTTAAATTCTTCTGTTTGTTCTGTTTTTTGGGTGGAGCAAGGCAGAATGTCAGATTTCTAGTGATTAGAACCTACCTGTGTTCCTTCACTCACCCTTTACGTTCCAGGGCCTCGGTAACTTTTTCGAACAATCCCACCGCCTAAATTATCTATATTGCTTACTCAAGATAACGTCAAGAAAAATAAACTACTAGGAAACCCAAACCATAACAAATAGGTATGTTTAGACAAATTCTTGAACAAAGCGCAATTCTGCTAAAAGCAACGATAGTGAAAGCAAAATCATGTCGGGTTTGATTTTATATCTTCTAGAGCATACAAAAATAATAAGTGTTGAGTGTTGTACCTCTTTCCCGGTTCCACTTAACAAGCTTACCGCTTTATATTATTATCTACCGTCAGTCTTGGTTTAGCCACGACGAGCGAGGTACTTGAGAGGTTTCGCTAAGGAAACAACCTTATTAAGAGGCTACATACGGCGACTACGATCGTAAACATTTAATCAAGAATATGATGCAGTACACAATACGTTTTCAGGATAAGAATACACATCTAGAGATGAGAATGTCTTCCAGATGACGTCGTAAAAGACGACTTGGAAATTATGACAGTTTAGTAGCTATAACTTTGAATGCATGACGTGTTTATGGTCACAATCAACAATTCTTTTATGTTTACAAACATTCAATCATTCTAATTATTTGATAGTAAGTCATTTATCTTACAAATATTGGTTCAGTACATGGTGTTAAATTGTTACCAGGTAGATTCAGTCATATTTTACCAATAGGTATGCAAACGTTGTAGTTTGAATCTAAAACAATTAGATCAATTAAAGGTTTAAAGAGTTTCAAATCACAACTTATACATATAACTCGCCACACAATTTATAAAAATCAATTTATAATATACTAGTTTTTGCCCGCGCGGCTTCGTTCGCGCTCTTCTACTCCACCCTACTATACCATACTCTACCCTACTCTACCCTACTCTACCCTACTCTACCCTACTCTACCCTACTCTACCCTACTCTACCCTACTCTACCCTACTCTACCCTACTCTACCCTACTCTACCCTACTCTACCCTACTTTACCCTATTCTACCCTACTCTACCCTACTCTACCCTACTCTACCCTACCCTATCCCACTCTACCCTACTCTACCCTACTCTACCCTACCCTATCCTACTCTACCCTACTCTACCCCACTCTACCCAACTATACCCTAATCTACCCTACCAAACTTCACATAAACCATTTACTAAATAGTCCGAACCAATCCTAAACATTTGGTTTGGATAGGTGAGCCCGTTCTTGAGTTATAAAACTACAACGAAAAGTGGCATTGATTTTTATATGCATATATAGACTGATAAATACTACACAATATTTATAGGTACATTTTTTTTTTCTCAATTAGGAATTTGCTGGTATATAATATGCTGATATTTTATTATTTTTTAAAAAAATATACGTTAATGAAAAGCGTTTATGCAGTAGCTTTCTATCGGTAAACAAGTTTTGGCTATCGAACCATTACTTTCAGAGACTACCTCCTACAAACAAAAAAAACAAACTTTACCTCTTCATAATATTAGTGTAGATTAAAATTGGTTAATCTACGAAAGCAGTCTGGTTGCTGACAGTGATATCTACCAGACAACCATTAGGTTAGAGTGATATAAGACGAGACATTTAATAATAAAAAAAAAAACAACCTAAAGACGACACAATGGTTCGAATCCCAAGAGCAATCCTCAACTTTCAAAGTCAGTGTAGACTTTTTTAACACATTTTTCTAAAATGCTATCCCAAGAGACTTCAAATCGACACTTAGATAAGAAATCTCAAACTAGGTTTAATATAGACCCAGCAAAATGGACACTAAAGTAAGGAGGACGTTGTTAACTGTTGACTCAACCCGTGGACTATATTTACGAAAGCATTAATGTATGTAATGTATTAATGTATGTGTATATGTCCAACGCCACTTAGGCGGCTTATTAAGTACACAGTGAATCTGAGTAAATATCACGAATAAACAAAATTACTCAAAGTTTTAATAGGAATATGCATTTGTACCTAATGACCCAAATAAATCATGTATGTTGGTATCTTCGTGTAAAAGAAAGAAGTCGACTCATTAGCAAAATTTTGAATGAGAAACCTTAAAACTGGTCGGTAGAAGATAATTAAGACAAACTGTTAAGCTAACTGAAGACAAGTGATTTATAATACAAGCAAAACTCTTGAAGGCCTACTTAATTAAAAACATACCGGTTTGACTTATAAAGCCAAATTATATACGAGAGAAGGAATATTGTACTTTTCCCGCAGCACTGTAATCGGGTTAAATGTTCACCGTCCGTAAAGAAGTCTAATAAATTGAAGAAATATCGAAAAATACAGCGACATCGCCGTCGATCCGCTAGTTAGGCACCCATAAAACCGAGACCGCACCAGTAGAATAAGTAAATATTTTTCAAAAGTAAAGCCTCTGGGGAATCAAGAGAAATAGTTTTATTGATGTCTTCGTGAACGGCGACGGGAGGAATTTACTTTTCATTACGATAGAAGTTTGTTCGCAAACAGTTCAACACTCGTGGCCGTTGGTAAACGCAAAAATACTTCAGCTGCTCATGTACTTGTGTAGTGCTTCAGTTGATAAACATAAGTGAGTGGAGTAGATCGCGTGCGCCAACATGTTCCGCATGGAAAAATATATCGAACAAGTTATGTAATAAAGATAACAAACTAACAGTTTACTCTCTTAATTACCGATATTATGTTTAACGAAGATGTTTACTTTATAGTCCGTTCATCTACGTATTTCACTTAAAAACGTTTTATGAACATGAAATATTTTCATTTTGAGTATTGTCAAGTACCAAGGTACCTACGTATACATTACGAAATATCTTCTCGCAAATTGCCTTATGGCTAATGGCGACGCTATATCACGAGTCCTGAAGGCAAAATAAAATTATACAGGTTTTTATAGCGTTCGGAGGCACAGTGTCCCCGGGGTGTTAAACAGACGCTTTACAACGGAACCCTCACGCCGACGCGACGCACGCGCTAAGTCCTCACAAAAATCTTCGTCCACTACACATAAATTGATTTGTGATGCGAACCTGAGATATTTTCTGAAGATAATAAACTTGAAACCTTGAGATTAACTACCGTGGGGACGTTTTCGTATAAGTTTTGAATTATTGATTATCTTGCTGAAACTGACATGGATTTGGCTTTTGTGGATAAATATAACTAAATCAATAAATGAGAGGAAATCGCGCTAATGTAATAAATTTGTGTGTGTGTGTGTGTATGTTTGTTACTTCTTCACGTTTGAATGGCTGAACGAATACGCAAATATATCAAACTTAGTACTCGGGTACACATGTCCTGAAATAGCACACATGGTACTTTTTATCCCGGGAGTAAGGGATCATCCCTTGAGATAATGTTCTTATATCACACGGGTGAAATCGCTAACAGTAGTTAGTAATTTAATAAAGTTCTCTTATTGTCTGTTTTTTATATTAGTAATAGTGGTACCGGCAGACTTTGTTCTGCCCGAAAGCTGTCCAACCCGATTGTAGCGCCACTTACTAGGTTCAATTGTATTTTTAAACCATCTACGAACCCATTCAACTATACGCAGAGAGTTTCATCGAAATCTGTCAAGCCTCTTATGAGGAGTTAGGTGACAAACACATGCACAGAAGAATTATATATAAGAAAGATCTACAATACGGAAACCGACTATTCGATCCCGTGGGAAATACAATAAATGGCATTGATATTTTTTTGCTTTTGCTTTACAAACCGTAGTAGTTAATACAACAAAGCAATCGCTAGGTGTAAACAAATGAGCATGCAAAATATTCCCACACAGACTGAACTCTGAAAGTGTTCAAAGCTTACCGTATAGGTAGGATAAACTTACAGTAGAACTTTTAAAATAAATCATTTTTACGAGACCCTTACGGCAGCTTACGATAAAATGGCCGGCTTCAAGATAGTAAGTGTATTGTCCCAATGCGGTCCAGAGGCTTTTCTCATTAAAGTTGCCGGTAGCTAAGCTACAAAGGGATAATTACTTTAATTACCATACTCGTAACCGTAGCTGGATAAAGGTTTTTTCTACATATATAATCAGGACTAGACTATGTAGTTTTATTTAAAAAAAAACGATCATACGTGTAAAAAACTATAGACCTTGAAATATACATATAAAAAACTGTTAAATAAAGCATCTTTATTAGACTATACCCTATTCGAGCTAAGATTACACAAATAAAGAAATCTTTTTTACTGTCGGTTTAACCGATTTGAACTTTTATTTCGTAGGCATAAGGAAGGAACCTTTCAATCGTGGAAATTACAGACACAATAGAAAGACAATAGGTGCGCGAACGCCGGCGTTCGCTTGGGGTTTAATGAATTAAAAGCAAAAAAGTGATTACAATAGCAACTATTTACTGCAGCCGCCATTTATCATGCCACCAACGTAACAAAAGTCAAAATCAATTGAACGGACAGTAATAAAAGGTTTTCTTAATTGTCTAATGTTATTTTGAACAGATTATAGCTGCTGCTAACAGCGTCATTCACGTGATATAAGAAAATTATCCCACGGGAGCTATACTCCCAGGAAAAATAGTAGATTATGTGACTAGGGGATAAAGCAGTGTCTTTAAGTCGCGGGCGGCATGTTGAATTCCGAACGAAACGAAGGTTGCTGATTTTAATCCCGAACGTTAGTGAGGGATTTACATAATTAACTCTCGAGCATTGCGAGGGAGTTAATAAAGAAACCTGAGTGAAGTGAGGAATTAAAGCCGCCCAAGACAAAGACAGCTTTATCCCCGTGTAGCATACTCTACTTTTTACACCATCTGTGAGATAAAAAAAACAATTTGGTCGACTCAATCATATATTAGAGAAATATAAGTATTATATATTTTACAAGTTCATCAAACAAACAAAATTCACTACTCCAAGATTCTATAGTTTCAATTTTCTATAATGCTCCCGTCAGTAAGCACGTTTTATTCTATTTTATTTTTTGTTACTGGCCAGTTTAAATTTTGAGTCAACTTGTGCGATGCACGTACATTTTAATTCACAATGTTGACGATTTTTGGTGTTCCAAATTCAAATCTCATTATTCCCTAGGGATCGGCCACACTGCATTATCTCCCTAGGGATAGAATGACTTGCTTAAGTGAGGTTTGTATGACGTATAAAACGACATTATCGAGCAGGTGGTGTAAAAAAGTATCTTAATATGTGCTATCTGCCCGTGTACCAAGTTTCATAGATTTGTAAATCCGTTCAGCCATTACTACTCGTTACCGTGCCTGGCCCTAGGACCGCGGGGAATCTAGGACCGCGGGGAATTTCCGAATAGGAAACCCATAGTCCTAGAACGCAAAGGGCAATTGAAGGACACGGATGTGGGTTTAGTCAGTAAAAGTCTGACACGCCCTCTCACTCCACCCAGAGCGGGAGAAGTCATTGGATTATTTCCACACTTATAAAAAATAAAAAAAACTGGCTGGGAAAAGGTGATAAATGGGTAAACGACACCATTTTTCGGGACCAGGCCAGGTAAAATGTATAAAATTCTTGTAAAAAAACATACAAAATGTAATAGAACTACAGACCTCGAGACACTTGAAACCTCTATCACTATTTTTAGAATAAAAAAGATCGTCTACAATAAAGGACAATGGTAGAAAATCACCACAAATTCTCGTCACAAACTAGAGTGGATACAGTGTGGTTATAATAAAAAAATCCCTTTAGACAATTTTCCATTATCTGGGCGTCCATTGTTAGGATCCAGTGGTCAGCATTTTATGGGTGGACGCAGTGTCGTCGTAACTTCTTATTAAACCGCCGGGGACGCACCGACTTGCCTCTAATTGATTTAGAGACCTCCACGACCGTGACACCACGGTTTTCTTTGTTTACTTTATACTACCAAAAGGTATACTTTAACTTGAAACTTGACGTAATGTAAATGGACGCTAAGTTCGGATGTTATAGGCTACACGGTCACACAAGTTTCTGGAGTACTTAGCCAACTGTTGAGTCTTTCTTGTTATTAGAAGGAGGGTTTTTATATAAGTGACTTTGGATTGATTTAATATTAAAAGTTAAGTTTATATTGGATTATGATATTAACTTTAAGAGTTCAATATTCACCAGAACTTTGCTTACTTAGATATTAATTTTTAAGTATTACCTTTAGAGTACACCAACATAAAATAAAAATATAACAGAAGAACAAAACAAAATAATATGTAGAAATATGCCTACTGCCTATTAATAAAATGTGACAACTTTTGAAATAGTATTTTGCTAATATTCCACATTCAAATATTTCATGCAGCCTGTCAAATATAATTTAGCTGACATGTAACTGTATAATAAAGTATAAAACTACCTACAAATACCAACGCACGTACAGAAACAGTCGAACACAATGAAAATGAAGCAATTAAATTTTTTATGGCAACCGACAGCGACACGCTACATAATACTATAAGTTTAAATATTTTGCAATTACGAAAGCGAATTTTATAGCGAATAAGCTGCTGCTTAGTGCAACATTCTGTACGTCAGGACTTAAGTCATTTTTTGTTCAGGAACTAGTTTTATTAAAGCTTTTAAGACGTCCCCAGGCTGGCTAATTGATTTAACTGCCACGACACGAAGAATAAGGCTCGCTAAACACGCGACTCTCGTCATTAAGTCACAAAAATTAGTGACGCGAACACCCGCCCTCCGACTCCATGCATAAAGGTTACGAGTCCAATAAATAAACGCCGAAAAAACTTAAGGTGAGTTAATTTGATAAAAAGAGTTTGCCGCGCGAGCAACAAAAGGCATTTAAACGCAAAGGAAGCAGAAAACGACGGAAGAAAAATGAATGATTACAGCAAAAAGGGCCATCAAAACGAATGATAAACGAGCTTAATCCGAGCCCCATCCTTGTTTTATTACCATTGGACGATTGTAAAAACGTATTAGTGGGCGGTGCCGCAGAACTGTGGGTCCCTACGACGATCTATGACACTTTAGTTGACCTTTTTATATCCAATAGACGACGCTGGCGGTAATTTATTGAACCTTTAATACCCTAAAATACAATCAAATCAACGGTAATAAAAGTTGTTTTCGAATATTAGATAAGTGGTTTCCCATTTTTATTTTATGCACACGATGTTTAATTCAGAAATAGGTAGAGTAACAGTTTTTTTCTGTGTTACTAAAATCCATATTTATAATTAAAACACAGAAAAACAGATCTATATTGCATTGCAGTTGCAGAAAAAAAAATCAATTAGTAGTATTTCAAGTGTGTACATGAACTATTAAATAAATAAATTTAATTGAGATTCTATAGAATATCTGTCTCCTAGACAGATTTTAAAATCACTATTTTTTTGGGTTGATAAACAAAGATATGACTGTAGAAAAAAGTATTTCCTCTTTATTAAAAGTGAAGAAATCAGACAAAGAACCAAAATAACTGATGCCTACATGCAAGGTCTAAAACTGAAATGGGAATGGGCTGGTCACGACAAACAGACGCTAAGAGTAGCACGATGGAAACTACCAAAAGGTAAAAGAAGAATAAGGAAGCCAAACAAAAGGAGGGCTGATGATGGCAAGGCAAGGGGAGATACCTTCTCTTAAAGAGGGGTTCATACTGTCAAAACGATTAACCTGTAGTAACATCTAGAGAATAAGGGAACTGCACCATGTGCGGGAAGGCGGAGCGTGCGGGCGGGTGGGGTATGGTGCAGTTCGGATGCAGTCGGTGTGAAGTTCACACGACTGCAATCGGACCGCACGTTTGGTTTGCAGTTCTATTGCAGTCGTATTTGCAGTTCTATTGCAGTCGTGTCAACTGCATTCAAACTGCAATTTGCAGTTGGATTTCAGTTGAAATGCAGTCCGTCTGTTTAGACCCTAAGTAGGTAAATCTAGGCTGTCAGTGGATTTACTGTTATTATTAAATAAAAATTCTATTGTAAATACATTGACATGTCAACATATATGTTTTTTTTTTTTAATTGGCTATATGCATTCTAGCATTTGGAATTTATAGGAAAAAATTGACACGTCCAAATGTATCTTACCAATAGTAAGGCAAGGGGAGAGACCTTCACCTAAAGAAGGGCCCATATTAATAAACTAGTGCGCCTCACCATCAACAATTGCATCACTGCTTACTATCAGGTGGGATCGCAGTCAAGCACTAATTTATATTAAAAAAATACCGTCATAACAATTAATCTATAGTAACAGAATAACAACTATTTTTAATGTAATTTTTAAGAGCATTTTATTTATTTAATAATTATAGCTGGAAAAGCTAACAAAAACACACAAGTGCATCTCAATAATCCGTTCATTTTGTTCAAACTTCAATGGTTAAATCAGCACCAAAATTCTTACTTAGCAGATGGCCGCAATCAATTGAGAGATCAAAATAGTGTCTACAACCCGCAAATTAGGTATTAATACTGTGACATACACTCCTCCCGCTTTTTAAAACTACCTAGTATGCAGATAAAAAGCAAAACCTCATAAAGCCTTCTAGGGTTTTTTTATAAATGCGTTATTGGATCAGGGAGACAACATAGTTCCCAATACAAACCAAGACATCAAGTTAAATCTCTAACTGTCCTACATTTTACGAAGTTTATTTGAATGAAATAGACTAAAATACATACGCCTTAAAACCATTAAAAATTTTGAGCTTCGCGTTATACAGCGTTGTAACCACTAATAAATCACTGAATTTAATATACTACTAAGTTTTAAAGTTTACGTTAGCAAAAATCAATCAAATTGGCGCGAAAAACTCAACAACAATTCACAAACAATTCTTTTTTAATTTGAATTCTAAATTTAAAATTATTCTGCCAGTTTTAAATTTCATTTTATATAGGTAGTAGAACTTTTTCAAAAATACTTTTATTATTGCAACCAACCTTCATGACAACTATTACAATTGGACAGCATTCCAATTTTGATATCTACTTTTTTAAGATTAATCTTTATTATTTTTTCACTGTCCTGACTTTGAGAATCAGAAGTTAATCTAAATGATATGATTACGGCGTGCATTTTGAAAGACGGTATCAAAAAGATTCAATCAAATATGGTGCTTCTGCAAGACCTACGTTTTTAGCCGAGTAATTTCCTCTATTAAAGTATTTCAGTGTTCATTTTCTTTTATGGCCTAAAGAACTTAGTATCCAGACCAAAATCATTAGATACAAAAAAAAAATGTTTTTTCTTAATAGTCTGCATCGTATTTTATGGCTTTTTCCCAGCATTTTATTGACATTTATTTTGTTAAAAGCTTTTTACTCAATTTGTTATTGTAATGTCTACAATATACAAAATTATTATTGATTTGTAATAGGTTGGTCATATTATAAAAATCAGATTAACTACAACAAAATTATGAAGTTTACAAGACCCAGACAGGTAAATAAAGCTGTAAAAGCTTATGCAGTAATTGTTGCAATAAAGAATTACTTTTAGAAATACGCCTAAGTGTAGGTAGAACGATAAAATCGTCTGGGCTAAATTATTATTCTCGGAAGCCATAAAGAAAATTTTATTTAATGAAGATAAGATTTCTGGAATTAAGACCGAGTTTCTTAGTTGTTGAAATAAGCTCTGTTATAAACCGTAAATACGGCGTTATTGTAACTTTGTAAACAAGATTTAAGTAAGTAAAACCTAAGTAATCTTTTTTCAGTTCTCGGACTTACTTATCTTCAAGTAGATAGGCTTTGTTAATATTGACATTCGTCACACTAACGTAATAAAACTGAAGCATTGTGTATGTGTGTAAGTGTGTATGTTTATTTCTCCTTCACACTTAAACTGGTGATTTGATTTTTATGAAATTAGGTAATCAGACTATCAGTATAGCTCATATCCTGGATTAACATGTACACTATAATTTACAAATGTAGGCAGCTCTTTTTAATAAATTAATATTAAATTAATCTTTCGAATACCCCATTAGAGACACAATAGATATACCTACAATGAGAGAGCGAACGCCGGTGTTCGCTTGGGATTTAATTAATTTAATGGTCCTTATTCCACCACCACTGTAACCACCATATTTTCATACAATTAATGTTCCCATGTATTTACATATAGAGACGCTTCCGTCATTATTTCCATATCCAAATTTTAACTATCTTCCAGTGAAAAAACAATAAAAAAACTCCACATCTTTTATGGCTAATTAATTAAAATAAACATTAGTTGATCTAACATCTGCTATTAAATACGTAATGAACCTCGCTTTTAAAAATCAACCACACTTTTACCTTCATCGATCTAATTGAAACTATAACTCTATTTTAAAATAGCAAACTTTTAAAATTGTTATTTTACAAAAAGATTCTTTAAAATGTATGACTTGTTTTCCTCTTTATACCCCGATCAATCTTATCATACTTGTAAGAAAGGAAAAATAGGGGACGGAGAGAATGGCGTAGATAGCAGCCGCTCAGTCCTGTGTAGTTGCTTCGAAGGTGTCATTAAACGTATTTTAAAGCAAGGAAAAATAGCAGAAAAAGTAAAAAACAAGATAGGGGAAAAATACATTAGAAAGTTTGAGATGGCGCCATTGCAGAGGAAGAATTCTCCCATGTCCAGACATTTTTCCATTTTTCATATTGTATTACCTTCTTTTACGTGTTAATCATAAATAAATGTTTACCCGCTCTGGGTTGAGCGATGATACTCCTTATGTCAGACTTTTACTAACTATAGATAACCCAACTATGGTTCTTCAGATGCCCTTTACATTCCAGGGCTACGGTAACTTTTTTGCACATACCCGCAGCCCTAGTAATATCATCAGGTACGTAGCAATGATATATAATTTTGGTTTAAGGTTTAAAGTAACCAACAAATTATATATGCCGTTTAGAAACTTAATTTATGATGACTAAATTCTTTATTTCATTCATAACATCAGCTAAAGACAGCCACCGTTTGACTGATCCAAACTATAAAATAAGATACTGCAAAAGACTAAAACATTCCTAGAACGTTCATAAAAATATTCACAAACAATGAAATCACAGAGTTAGGGGGCCGATATATTACCCGGACAATATTCGGGCCGGCCCGGTCCGGTTCGGATTGGTCCGGGATGTTTTATGATCCGGGCAACACGCAGTAACGCGTCTGGACGCCCGTGGCATGTGGACAGAACTGCGACTCATGATTTAGAGGCTTTCATTTCAAAACGGTTTATTTTAAAATGTTATGTGTATTGTGCCCTCCAATGTTATGTGTTGGATTTGGGGAAAAATTGGGGTGGGCTTGATAACTCTTTACTTTTTTATACGTGAATGTGAAATATATATTTAAAATGGAATAAAAAATAAGTGTGCCTATTCATGTTCCCAACTAATATCTATATTTTATGTGCTATAATATTTTAAGACTAAAAAGTATTTTTTTTATATCTGATATAAACCAGTGCTTGACTGCGATCCCACCTGATGGTAAGCAGTGATGCAATCATCGATGGCGAGGCGCACTAATTTATTAATTCATTAAACCCCAAGCGAACGCCGGCGTTCGCGCACCTATTGTCTTTCTATTGTGTCTGTGATTTCCACGATTGAAATCCAGCTTATTCACTTTATTTATTATTCTATATCTCTATTGTTAGTTAAAACGCACAAATCTTGGGTATTCCTGTTGTTCGGATTAAAATAATCTTTCAGAGTTGGATAGCCCATTGATTAAGTAAGAATGTAGGCTATATAACATCACGCTATGACTTACGGAAGCAGAGCAGTAAACAGTAAAATTAAGTTGGATCGTTTGTTAACTTTGCACACCTAAACCACTAAATCAATCATCATTGAATGTAGTATAAAAGTTGTGAGGGGTTAGAAAAGGATATAGGGTACCTTCATCCAAAAAAGTAGGATTGTTCCCGAGGGAAAGAAAGAGTTTAGGACGCGAGATGGTGCTACGTGTCTATCGGATCATGATTGAATTACATTAAACGTTAATCCATCGAATTCCCTTTCCGTGAGATGCACAGGATCGGTCATTGTGATAACACTTAGTGGAGGCCTGTGTCTAGCAGTGGACATCTTTCAACTAAACTGATGATGGTGATGATAATGATATAATAAGTTCCAAAATCTAAATTAACGCAGGCAAGTGTCGAAGTCAAAAATCGATTGTAGTAAATTACTTTGCTTTAAAAAGTAATGTTAATCTTTCTCGTTCTATGTGAAGCGAGAATGTCAAGACTTTTACTTACTAAATCCTCTTTTCCTTCAATTGCTTTTTGAGTTCCAAGGTCACGGTAATTTTCAAACGATCTGCAAACGATTACTGCTCTATTATCCCATTCTTTACCGGTTAAAAGTTTATCGTAACTTATTTCCGGAGTTATTTTGAGTATAGAACCTGTCTACATTGTAAATCGATAGTGTAACCCTCAGCTATCCTCGATAGTCAGCATCTATTGCAACACCCTTACTACTAGAAAACCTTTTCTAAGAACCCACCGTAAATCACTGAGCACATACCTACCGTTTTTTTCGGTTCAATCCAATTTAATTGAGTCTTATTCGAGAAAAACGCCGGGGAAACTCTTTCGCTAAAGCTTCCATTTAAATACGCCTTAGAAGATCTTAAGTCTTGAAGAATCTATTTAAAAACCTTATCTTAGCTCTTTCGTGATGGCGTTTTTTTTTTGTGAAATTCGGCTAAGTACAATGAATTGTGTCGTGACGGCATTTTCTTCGTGCAGTAATGTATGTATTACTTACTGTATTACAAACATTCTTCAACACGAATAGGCGCAAAAATATGCCTTTTTATGTGCAGTAGTTAAAAAATATTGTTTTTCGCATTCCATTACGGGACGGAATACGCAATAACAATGTTCCTTACGTTAATGAGCCAGGATTTATAGCAGCCGTTTATAAACTCATAAATATGTTCGCGAAAAATAACTGCACCCCCCTTATTTATGTCACCTTATAAACGAAAAATAATATTTTTGAGTTAAAATTACTGGGAGTGATTTTTTTAATGCGAGACGCGTTTAAATGAACTTCACAATGCTCTGGGATGAACTGGCTGACTTCACATTCGTTTCAGATGTTTTATCATTTTTATTTCGTTAACCATCAAAGCATTCGAAAATATTCTTTTGTGAAGGGTTCATCCAATGGATTGATCTAGGTATTTGTGCATTATTAAGACCCATTTAGACTGTGCGAGTTTCTAGTCTCTAACATACGATAATTGTAAAAATATAAAAAAAAATTCTTCGTCTAAGCATTCATACACCGATCTAGATTTCTTGAACCAAAACGTGTGAGAAACTCGCACCGTCTAAATTGTCTTTTAGGGTTGTCTATCACGGTAAGTCCCCTCTTTGAGGCGTGGCTGGAAAGACCTCACGGCGTCCTTACCTTCCGCATGACGCAGGTCCTCACCGGACATAGTTCGTTCGGGAGTTTCCTGCACTCGATTCATGCGGAAGTGACGCCCGGGTGTCGCCACTGTGCGGAACGCCCGGAGGACACGGTGGAGCACACAGTCGAGGTGTGCCCTGCTTGGGCGGAGCATCGCCGTGCCCTCACGGGGGCGATCGGCGGCGGAGACCTCTCGCGCCGGGCCTTGGTTGAGGCCATGGTCCGGAGCGAGGAGGAGTGGCAGGCGGTCGCCGACTTCTGGAAGCAGTAATGCTCGCAAAGGAGGAGGCCGAACGCATCAGGCAACGGCGTTATCGCCGCCGCCGTCGCCGGGATTCTGATCCCGATTTTCGGCCAACGTAGACGCGGGCTTGCGGACAGTGAGCAATGGGTAGCTCACTGTCCGGCCGTCCGGTGACTGTCGGGACCAAGCCCAAGTCGTCGACGGCGCGCACTGTTCCCGCGCGCCTCAAGGAGTTGTCAGCAACAGCAGGGTCGAAGCCTACTGGGGCCAGGGTTATCCGAAAGGGCGCTCGAGCCCCGGTATGAAGGCTAGAAGGAACGGGGTGGGTCTTTTAGTCAGTAAGAGTCTGACACTATCTCCCGCTCCGCCCAAGGGCGGGGGATGTCAATGCATGATTTTTTCCCACCATAAAAAAAAAAAAACGGTTGTCTATCAAACAAACAAATAGATCATCTTTTAATATTATACCTAGCCATTAAAAAGCTTACAATAGGTATTTTGCATACTATGTACATTTTTCTCAACTAAAACATTGATTGAGCGATGTTGAGCACGCATTTGAAATATATATAATTATATACTATCTAATACAGAACAGAAAATCAGTACAAGTATACAGGCCATAACAAGATAACTAAAACCTAACGTAGCCAAAATCAACATAGCAACATGTCAAACATAGCGTTAAATAATTTAAGCTATATTTATACAACTGTAGAAAGGAAAATAAATAACCACCATTTAGTGACTCATTTACTTACTCTTCTTTTTGTTTACTAAAACCGGTATAAAATAGCGGTGAACCAAGTCACTACGTCCACACATCACTATAAAGATAATAGCAGATAATATATCATCAACATAGACTGCAAAATTGTTTGAAAATGTTACCTTGTGCAAATGCAAAGGGCGATTGGAGGAACACGGGAGGGTTTTAGCTTGATACTCCCTCTTACCCCTCCCAAGCGGGAAAAATCGGTTGATGACAAATTCTGTAATGCTTTAAGTACATTCACCCTAATGAGCTAACTTTACGTGTAGTGTCCTAGTACTACATGTAGAATTAGCTACAGCGTAAACAGTGGCACTATTTAAAATAGTATTGAAATTATAAAATAAGGGATAGTATTGAATAGTATTGAAATTATAAAATAATACCGTATTGGGTTTAGCCTGTAAAGACATTTGTAAACTTTAGAAATACTGATAAATAAGCATAAGAATAATCAAGCTTACAATGTTCTTAATGCAGGGAGTCAGGCCTCATCTCTAGGAGATGAAATGGGCCGTAATCCACCACAAGGGAAATTTAAAAACATGGAGACATCCACCAATCCGATCTTTAGAAATAAATTAATAAAAATAAGTGATAGTCCTAAGGTTGTTTGGTCGTTAGGGCCGTGCAGAGCGAAAACCTACTGGGGCCATGGGTGGGCTTCTAAAAGGGAAACCCGGGTATATACATAAGTTTCCTTTCATTTGTTCCTTTTTGCCTTGCGTTACTCCTGTAACGCAAGGCAAAAAGGAACTTATGTATATTTTTAGTCAGTAAAAGTCTGACATGCATTCCCGCTTCACCCCAGAGCGGGAAAGGTCATTGGATGATTTCCCATCTTACAGAAAAATTAGTTTGGTAGATATCGCTGTCAGCAATAAGGCCGCTATTGTACCCATAGATTTAAATTAAATTAAAATTCATTTATTTCGGACAACAGTAATCCACATTTTGTTAATATTACACCCAACCTATATTCTAGTGTTAGTAAAAGTAAAAGTAGAATATTAGGTAATTATTAAAACAGTATGATCAGGCAAAAAATATACTTCCTACCTAATCACCCTCAGCACAAAATGACTAATATTTGGTGGCTCTCCGCCACCGCTCTCAAGATATAGTTGCGACTACTCCGTACTCTGCGTAGCAGCGAAGCCTTTTGGACATAGGCCTCCCCCAAGCGTCGCCACAACGAAAGTTCCTGTGCGTCTCGCATCCCACTCAATAATATTACGAAAACTGAAGCAATATATTTAAATAAATAAAGCCAGTTCTAAGTAGATACCTTATTGCTAATGAATTTCAAATAATTAAGTTGTTATAACATCATTTCACTATTTTGGTGTAGAATAAAGTTTTTTATTCCTATCCAAACAAAAGATATTATCATCAACATAATTCCAGCTAACCAACAACGATCAACCGCCCTCTAGATATGCAGTCACAGCAGTAATTGCCACTATGCTGATGGAATCCGTGACCCTAATTCTATATTACAATTGAAAATCTAGGCATGCGAATCAGTAGCCAAGGGCAAGCCACCCGTATTGGGCACTGACCAATTAATCAATGGTATCTGGTCATAGTAATCAATCAATATGGAATCTCGTGCATGCTTGCAAGGGATTTGATTAGCTAAAGCACATTAGTGACATTGGTAGGAACTAATCCATCATATTCATATCATTATAGGCCTTAAATTTACAGCATAAAGGTAATCGTCAGTTTACTAAAAAAAAATTCAAAAGGATCTCATTCTTAGGTTCTCTCTGTATATAAAAGTCCTGATACATTCAGTAACTCATCCATTGAATACCCAGCCAAAAGACTTGAACCTAGAGCGCTATTTTGTACTGAGGTTTCTTTTATGATTTATACAAAGAATAAAAAGATTTTTTCAAAATTCACCCCCTAAAAATAGAGTCTAGTGTTATATAAAAACATCTTTGAATTACGGGTATTCATAATATATGAAAATCATGTTATAAACGTACTACTAGCTACTGCCAGCAGCTTTGCCCGCATAATTGTAGACTTTAACCATTTAAGGGTATAAA
The DNA here is from genome assembly GCA_910589285.2 of Mythimna ferrago. Classification (NCBI taxonomy): domain Eukaryota; kingdom Metazoa; phylum Arthropoda; class Insecta; order Lepidoptera; family Noctuidae; genus Mythimna; species Mythimna ferrago. The sequence continues at coordinate 14,235,966 of OU342692.1, read as the reverse complement.
ATAAGAAGCCTACGACCTTTTTTGTTAAACCTCTGTTCTCAAATCAAACATTGAATTCGAAAAAAAAATACATTAGATATTGCGTTCAATAGTACAAATTAGTGTCTTGCTTGCTTATTTTATGCTAATTTGTGTTTAAATAAACTATTTTAACTTTTACATGTTTAATAAATAAAACCTTTCATAAAATAAAAATATTTTTTCTGTTTATAAACATAAGCTACCTCATTCTTATTTTTATTCTAACAGCCTAGCTAGAGTAGCTAGTCTATGAGCCATTTTGGATGCGCGCGCATAAGAAGAAAGAACAATTTTTTGCCGCCATACTACATGTACTATTATTTCAGACCATGGTCCATATTATGTTAGTAATCCAACACCTTAAAAACTATGTTAATAAAAGAGACAAAAAAACCAGAGCTTAATTTAGATATACCTTTTGCGTACACCTGACACACCGGGTACATGTACGTGTACATGCACCCAGTGTGCCAAAGTGACGCAACACGGCTTATCACTAATGACCCTCAGAATGCTGTTGCCGCTCCCACGCACACTGCGCATTATGGACGCTACCCGCTTTCTTATGATGGCTTTAAAACCATCAATATGTGCGTCGGCAAACATTCCTGATGCACTGCAGTAACGTGGGAGCCCCAACAACATCCTGAAAGCGTTGTTAAAGCGAAGTCAAAGGACATTATATGAATTTCGTCCTAATCCTTTTTGTATAACTTACACCAAAAATAAAGTCACAATGATCAAAACCCACGCAGTAACACCGTCCTAATAACACTAATCCACCACCTGACCCAAATATAAAACAAAAGAAAGCTTCAACACAAAAATAAACCCGAACGCCTGAAACAACCGCTCTAAGAACAAGAAAGCGATTGTAAACATGTTATTTAACGTTGTAAATCGGCTTCCTTATCTTCCCTTCTTGAATCATCGCCATGCTATCACTGTAATAAATAACAAGGCCTTGTTATCTCTGAACATAATCGCTGATGTTTCGACCGCCTTATTTCCTTCTGTGGTTAAATACACTTCCCTAAAAAAATATTTATTCTCCCGCCGTGCAAACAATTGTGGAATTCTTTCGGCTTGTTGATTTTTCGTTGTACTTAGTGAATGGCAGTGAATTGTGGTTGATCCAGTTCATTGGATTTTTTTTTTTGTGTAGCTTTTCTAGGTCAGTGCCTATTTAGTAAGATTGATTGTAAGTATAATGACTAGACTACATAAACTAATGGCCACTTGACTAGTTTGAAATTCAACCTCTTTGGCCTTGTTTCCAAAGTCACTCGTAATGGGTTGACATAAATACGTGCCTAGGTGTACTTAAAGCTTGTTAACCCTTTCTAGCAAAGGCTTAAGAAACTACTAAGGTTTTGTTTATCGGTCTTTATTTATAAGTCTTTAACTAAAGCAAGCGAACTTAATTAAAAAAAAAGCAAAAAACAATACGATCACATGGAAAAACTTATGGTGACCGAAAAGATGGAAGCAAAAAAATCGAGGGTCCGTCACCCCTGTTCTGTAACAATGATCAAGGATACCAAAACCTCGACCCCCTCGACAATCTCTGAAGATCTACAGTGGGCCAAAGATCATCATAAATGAAGAGAATTTTGTAAACTCATTACATTTTTAAAAGAGTAACCATGAAGTTTCTTGCCAGTCCTCCTCCTTAGAACCGTGCCTTTGACATTTTATAAGTGTCCAAATAGGCCTATGTGAAATAAAATAGTTAATTAACTCATCGAATGCCGTAACTAGAGACACAATAGAAAGACAATTGCTTATGTCGAACTGTGTAACTAAAGACATTCAAAAGGTTAAAAGTTGAAATTTATTACATCGGAAGATTTTTAATTCATTGTCAATATTTGAGGTTTCAAACCCTCAAGTTTTGGTGATGGTACTTGATATTAATTTATGCATACATTACTTTCACTCTGTGAAAAATAGATTATAGTATTTTATTACAACAACATTAATAAACTATAAATATATACCTAGTAAAAAAAGCGGTATACCAGATCAACTTAGCTTCTCAGCGTCAAAAAATGTACTATTTTGATATTGACGCTCCAAAAATTCTTATCGTACCAACAATACCTATGTTTATGTTTTAGAAAAGCAAAAAAATATATATGTGCGCACATTCAAGACGGTCGCTCACCGTTGCGAGAGAAAGATAAGTCACTTGTATTTTTTCTCGGCTTTCATGTAATTCAAGAGAATGTCAAAGAATAAAAGAATATGCATTCATTGTTCATTTTCTCGCACGTTTTTCGCCACAAAATGCTGAAAAGTTTTATTTATCGCGTCGGGCATGTTTGCCACTTAAAATATTCGGGTGACCTCATTACGACATGAATATTTCATAGAGAATAAGTTGTAATAAAAATAATAAGCATTTTGACATTGTGTGACATGGTGGCCATTACTGCTACAAGTTTTCACATGTTCCTTCGTACTCCATTTGACTTTGTTGACTCTGTCAAAACATAATCCAAACAGCTTAATGCCAGTAATAATAACCACATGTCGTGTTAGATTCCATTTTATTGTTTGTTCAAATAAAATAATTATAGTTCTCCATTTTGGGAAAAAGAACCTAAATCTTTTACTTCTTATGTGCTCAGATTACAGACCAGTATTGTAAAATACCCTAGATAATACTCTGACTACAAGAGAATTAGTTTATACTTGATTAAATAAATTTAAGATAATAGAGAATATCCATGCAAATTTTAATTTCATTTTTAACGTTCGATTTGTTTTTTTTTTTTAACTTTTTACAAAACCGTACAACCGACTTCAATACAAAAAATACACTATTAAAAAGTGTAAAATAACTTTATAATTCGGAAGTCGATAATAAATAACAAAGAAACAACACCGACTTCCGAAATGATATTTTTAGTAATTATTTTTTTACTTGTAGTAAATAAATAATATTAAAAATCAACTTAAGACACACAACGCTTAAATCAAAAGACGACGATATTTGTAGGTAAACAGCACACACAGTATTTATTCCGCTCGCATGTGTTTTAATACCGCTATTATTTTATATCTTGCAACGTTAGTATTTCATTCGCACTGTTTTTTACACATTATTGCCAACAGATTAGCATCTCATCTACCCCAGCGTTACCGCGTTGGCTCTACGTAAAAAACGGGGCTGCTGACAATGCGTTACTGGACCGCCGTCAACTAACACATGATTAGATCGGGTTTTATTTTACACGCGAGCTCTTTTCAAAACCAAAACTCCATTTTTATGCTATTGAGTGGCAAACAGCAATTACAGCTTTTTATTAACCCCGAAATTTTATATCGATGTTTTAATCTAGACTTTCACAATAAATCTGAATTTATTTGATAACAAGGTTTTCTATACGTTTTTTTTTAAATATAAACAGAAAAAAACTCTAGTTTAGAACAAGCGCCATCTTTTTTTTCATACCTATAGTGAAAATCTGTCTTAGAGACAGTCTTAACTTTGTGATTTATATCTATGACAAAAATTCATTTTTTTTTTAACTGGTGTAAATTATCGCGCTATAATATTTTACACTGGCTTCTACCAATGGCTTCACCTGCGCGAAAATAGATTTACCCAAGAAAACATACTATGCCAAATCACAACTATTTGAGTGTGAAGGAGTAACAAACTTTCACCTTTAAAATATTAGTAATATTATGTTTTCCAAGTAAAAGAGGCAGTCTAAATATAGCGTGAAATGTTAACTTAATAAAAGAAACTCGCGTGTCTTGACCCTAGCCACGAATTCTAACAGCTACATTCAACTGTGCCTAAGTAATGACATTAGCTGCTTCTGTTCTGAACAATTTATTCATAACTAGCTGTGCCCGCGACTTCGTTCGCGTGGACTATATGATTTTGAATTTATTTTTTCTAAAATAAATGTAACCTATGTTACTCTTTATTACATCAGCTTTTTCAGCAAATTCCGTCAAAATCGGTCCAGCCATTTCAGTGATTAGCCCGTACAAACAGACAGACAGACAGACAAAAATTGTAAAAAAAAATATTTTGATTCATATGCATGTAGTAAAAAGCAGTTATTTCAATATTACAAACAGACACTCCAATTTTATTTATACGTATAGAAGATGTATAGATTTACTAGTATGGCTTGTATTACGGTAATAAGCGCCAACCTTAAACATTTATTCTTGGATTTAAGGTACAGAGCCACTACCAGCGAAAAACGTCGTGAAATCCTGAAAACAAATTGGTTACGTGTAGGACGTGTACGGGTGTCGTGCGTATTATGTAAACTATAGGTTGTATAGGCTTTACATGAAATCGAGTTTCTTTACTCGATGGACACTTTTAAATCATGTTATAAGTTACAACAATCTTGGTTACATATTTTTTTCGCTTCTGCAATGTAAATAACTAACAAAAAAAAAATTTAAAAAATATAAATTGAAATAAACCACTGACAGTTAATGACCAAGCTCAACATACGGCTGTCTCAAGTGTAGGTATATGTTTCTACCTGGTTATCAAGGGACATTTATTTTACTTATTAAAATATCGCTAGATGATTTCACACTTTCCAAAAAAAATAAACTGTAGAAATGTAGCTAGGCTTCTACTAAAGTAGTTGTAGCCATTTTCATTTTTTTATGCGTAGAACAAGAATGTAGAAAATATGACCTATTTTCTTCCAACTTTGAATAGTATTGTGTCGCCGTAATATAAAAACCACGTTAGTAAAGGTCTGACCCGTCCTTTTAATCTACCCTAGAACGAGAGTAATAATTGGATGATTTCCCACATGAAAACAAAATGTTAAAAATAGACTTTATTTCTAAAAATACCTTTACGCCGTCTGTACGCCTACATAAAAAACATCAAGGCTTTTTTATTCGTAATATAAAAGAACAGCGGCGAGGAAATTGTTGATGAAATTATTAAGTGTCTACATAAGTTACTTTGATAAATACCAACGAAATAATCGACTTTGTTTTATCTAATCACGATTATGGCTAGTTTAAGGACTTCAAAAAAATCGTCATAATTGGAAACTGAATTGACTAGATTTTTTTAAGAAATTAAATAATCATGGCTTGGTTTTATTTTTGCTGGCTTGACTTCATGACTTTTGGCTAACTTTAATTTTTAATGTTACTACTAATATAAATCTTGGTCAAGTAACATAATATGGCTTTATTTATTGAAAAATAAATACTTAGGTAATGCATTTCCAAATTAGGTAATAATTATAAAATAACTGTTTGTGCTTAAAATATAGTGCCTAACATGACACAAAATGACATAGTCAGAGAATCACATCACCAGAAAAAAGCGTGGCAATAGACATTTCAACTGCCATCCAGCCTAATGGTTTATAGAAAAAGAAAACATAACATTTGATATGACATCTTGCCGTTTTCTCTTGTCAATAAATACACAGATTGGGAGAGTTTTAAGACCACATTGAATGATCAAATAGATATTAAAGTTACTTTAAAAACACCCGAACATTTAAATTTTGAATTAGATAACTTTATAACGCAGATTCAGCAAGCAGCGTGGGAAAATACACCCAATATCAACAAGAGAACGAAGGGAAATATCTATCTCTTCAGAATCAAGCAACTCATTATGGAGAAAAGAAGACAAAGAAAAACGTGGCATCAGTCTAGGTGCCCTGATGACAAACGCAAACTTAACAATCTGACAAAAAAAGTAAGAAGACTAATTCAGAACTTTAAAAACGACTCAACCAAAATCTATCTTCAGGAACTAAGTAACGACCTAAAGACAGACTACTCACTTTGGAAGGCTACCAAGCATCTCAAAAGGCCGATCACACAAATCCCTTCCATCAAATGTGAAAACGGGCGATGGGCAGTCACTAATAATCAGAAAGCCAAGAGGTTTGCTGAGCACCTAGAAAACATATTTCAACCAAACGAAGGGGAAATCATTCAGGACTGCAATTTAGTTAACACGACACCAGATTATGAAGATATTAAACTAGTAACACCAAGAGAAGTCGCAAGAAAAATAAAACAAAACATAAGCCGTCGAAAATCTCCAGGTTACGATTTAATAACAGGGGAAATACTTCATAACATACCAAGAAAGGGTCTGGTTAAGCTGACAACCCTTATAAATGCTGCACTAAGACTTAAGTATGTACCAGACTTATGGAAAGTTGCTGAAGTGATCATGATAGCTAAGCCTGGAAAACCTGCACATGAAACAACATCATACAGGCCAATCTCTATGCTACCTATTATGTCAAAACTTTTTGAAAAGCTGTTACTTAAACGGCTCAAACCAATAATACAAAGCAAGAACATAATACCAGGGCCTCAAGTCTGCTATTACAATAGTGTCGCAATGGTCTATCATTGGTGTCATAATTGTCGATTTTGACAAGTTTGGTAATCTAATAAAATAATGGCGTCATTATGACTTTCCAATGGTCAACCACTGACACTCCATTGAAAGAAGTGACATAAAATGGTAATCTCGTACATATTGAAAAAATGAATATTTGAAGTTTGCGGTAATCTGCTAAAACTTTGACAGTTTATTTGATCAGTGTTTTACCATTAGAACGTTATTGTGCAGTTATTGGTTTTAATATGCTCGAAATTATCATTCTATTACAAGACCATTGACCGATCAATGATCGATCATTATGAATTAGCAGATTACAAACTTTTAGCAAAATGACAATTGGATCGTGTTGGAATGACGAATTTGTGAAAATAGCAGAATTGGGGCCCAGAGCACCAGTTTGGTTTCCGAGAAAAGCACTCAACTATCGATCAAGTGCATAGAAAAAAATGGAGGAATAAATTAAATGAATCCAAATCTGTACACATAGACTTCAGTAACAAGAAACACCAGTATTCTCCAGTTTATATAAATAATAAACAAGTCCCATATGAGAATACAGCCAAATACCTGGGTATGACTCTTGATGCTAAGCTACGGTCGAAAGCCCACGTCAAAAAGAAAAGAGATGAACTCGACTTACGATTCAAAAGAATGTATTGGCTGCTTGGAAGAAATTCCAAGTTGTCTGTGCAGAACAAATTGTTATTTTATAGACAAGTCCTGATGCCAGTTTGGACTTATGGTATTCAGTTGTGGGGCTGCACCAAACAGACCAATATAAGTATCATACAACGATTTCAGAACAAGGTACTAAGGGAAATTGTAAATGCACCTTGGTACATACGAAATGATGACCTCCATCGGGACTTAAAAGTTGAGTTCATCGACAAAGTGACAAAAAAAATTGCAGAAGCTCACGAAAAGCGACTTCATCAGCATGTGAACATCGAGGCAATCCAGCTTCTCGACCATACAAATATAGTGAGAAGACTAAAAATAACAAAACCGTTCGAGATAGTGTTTAGTGGTAGTGAATAGTGTAATGTAGCATAATTGCTACCTAATAAATACAAGAACGAAGTGTATTCGCCTTAATAGAGACAATAAGAAAAGTGCTATTGGACACATTCTTAGTAAAGACAATTTATTAGTTTAGGATATAATTAAATTACTTATTAGTCTATATATAAGGCTAGATTGTAATAAAAAAAAAAGTTTTTCAAATTCATAAGGAGGTACGTAGGTATTATTGACATAATCTAACCAATTTTAAACTCGAATATCTTTAATACTCGGTTTCTAATATTGATATACTTTTGTATATTTTCATCACTATACGTTAAAAAAATATGCGAGCAAAAATTTTTCGTTTGTTTGGGACTTCGCCATGATCCTTTACTTTAACTTCATCGTATACTTACAAACAACCCGCCTAAGCTTCTATAAGTGTCACAATTTTTGAAATTTTCTGTTTTTCTTTATCATAATATATTTCCTGTCAACATGACTCATGTATATAGTAGTGTAGTAGTATAGTAGTATGTTTATAAGTATTGTGTGCTGTGCACATATCTATGTAAATTATTTTAGTTGGTAAGTTTCAATTCATATAAGATAACTTGGTTTTTGTTGTGCATTTGTTAAGTTATCCTCTTTTAAAATTTCTTGTACAGATATTAAGGTTTGCTGTAAGAAAACCCAATTTTGGGTTAACTCGCCTGTGTACATCGGCTTTCTTACTATGTATATTCTGTAAAGTTATGTACAATAAAGAATATAAGAATATATATAAGAATAATATGCACTTAAATTAGTCATCATCATCATTTTACATAAATTAGACGTCCGCTGATGGACATAGGCCTCCCCGAAGTATCGCCACGTATCGGAAACGTAGCGCTGGAAGGCCTCCTACAAGGTGGACCGATGACCTGGTAAGGGTTGCGGGAATCCAATGGATGCGAGACTTAAATTAATAATTACTGTAAATATTTCTTTGAGGCGCGTGGACTTCACTACAGGCTGTCTCACTCAATCTTGCCACTAAATGGCAACATTTTACTGTAGTTCAAGCGACCTTGTGGTTTCAAGTATTACTAACCTAACATATAAATAACTCGGTTAGCTTTGCCATATAAAAAAAAATCGGTGAACTTTCAATTCAAAGAAAATTCTGAAGAGGTGTAATTCTGTGGAGCAACGTTTTGTTATTTTTATTTTGTGAATATCTGTCTGTAAATATAATTGTAAGTAGGTCACTATTTTTCTAAAAATTCACTGTGTTAACATAAGTAACTCATATCTTTTTTTTAAGTGCAAAATCTTCACTTCTCTCACTCTGGTTGAAGCTAGAGAAATATTGGACCTTTACTTACTATAACTTACCTGTGTTCCTTTGGTTACCCTTTGCGTTAAGACCACGGGTTTCCATTTCAAAAAACTGCCTGTGGCCCTAATGGGCTTTGGCCCTGCTCGGTCCCTAAAGTTTTCTAACATTTCTTCTAGAAGCGCCTTGAATACTATGCGCTGTCGACGATACAGGCTGGGTCCGGTCGATTACCGGGCAGCTGGACGGCGAGCTACCTATTGCCTGCGTAGTCGCGATCAAGGTCTCGGCGACTGGGGCGTGAGGATGTCTGGTCACTCATGCGTGCGACCGTCTTCCCTCGCTAGCATCGCTACTGCTCCGCAGAAGGAAGCAAGCGCCTGCTATTCTCCCGACCTCCGGACCTTAACTTGAACTAGGGCTCGGCGCGTGGCGCGAGAAGATGCTACTGCCACTCGCCAATCGACTCCACGAGGACACGGCGGTACTTTACCCAAGCGGGGCACAACTCCACCGTATACTCTACCGTTTCTTCCGCCTAGACTCGATGCAAGAACTTCCCGAACTTACGATGTCCTGTAAGGACCTGCGCCATGTAAAAGGTGAGGATGCCTGAGGTCTGTCCAGTGTCAAAGAGAGGACTTATCGCTAGGAGGATTATAGCCCAGGACTTTTGCAGTGTATGAGATGGTACAGCACTGAAATGAACCCGTTGATCAGCAAGTCAGCGCATGAAAACTTCGTGACCTTTTAAAAGCTGCCTTAGAAAAGTCTTCGAGAACCTAGCTACCATTTTTAGGTAGGTAGGTACACAGCGATCAGAAAATGTAAAGAAAACAAATTGCATCGGCGCCTCATCCTCATCTCGGCGCGTCAGCTTGGAAGCTATCTACTCTACCTAGCTAGGTAGGTACAAAGGTATGTAAGGGTATTTATGAGTAGATTGGGTTTTCAGGTATAATGTAATATAATACAAGTATAGCCATATCTATGGCGTCAAATAAGTACTAATCCTGCATCACTGAATCAAAATTCTCCGCGCAATTTGAACATATAAAACAGCCCGAAATCATCTCCCGGGCAGTTGTACATCAGGCATCACACCCGTCTGGTCGGAAGATCCTTTCTTTTCAAAAGAGGTATGTGGGACTTTACTCTCTGTTCCGTATACCTCCAAACAAGCTTCCCCCACCATAAAAAATAAAATATATGGGCATATCACTCAGTGATAAAGTAGAATTGACAACGCAAGAATGGCGGCCTACAAATTATTCTCACGAAAGCACGCGGTCGTATCGTCACGATGCGCCAGTCTGTGGAAATCCTAAATCCCACTCAATGTACTGCTTGCATACCATAACTACAGAGGCTCAAAGAAATAGTTAGAATACTTTGAGTCCGTGCATGTGTGAAATGAAATCAGAAAAACAAACTGGTTAAATGCGAGTCGAACTCGTGCACCTAGGGTTCCGTACAAACTTGCCTAAATAAATACATAGTTTAATTCCCAAATAGATTCTCGTACATTTTTCCGACTCGTAAAAAAGTAATTATTTTCTGACGTAACTACAAATTTTCAGTATTTAGACTTTTTTCTTTACTTGTGCTATGAACCTTGCTTTTTGCCAAATTTCAGGATTCTAGGTCAACAGAAAAAACCCTTTATTTTTTTATTTCCTTGCAAGTGTCAAAATAAGCTCCTACCTGTCCCCGCACACGGGCCACAAAAAAAATGCCGCTTCAAGCTTCTTTTTGAGGCGGCCTAAAAACTCAAGCTTCTCCGGACACAAGGTGTCACGCGTTTCAGCTGTTTTTTGCGGCCGCTTCTAGCTTTTTTTTTTTCGGCCGCTTCTAGCTTTTTTTTGCGGCCGCTTCTAGCATTTTTTTATGTGGCAGCGTTTTTTTGAGGCCCGTGTGCGGGGACGCTAAACGGAGCATAAACGGTGTTATCTTTAGGTTTCGTTAACTTAGATGTTTGAATTTTTCAGTGCTCTAAGGGATGACAAACCTGAATATTTTATATTAATTTCAGTTTGATACCTCTTCACATTCTTGAGAAAAAGAGTATTAATAGACGGACAACAAAGTGATCTTATACTGTTATATTTTTGCCGGCATCGGTTACGGAACCCTAAAAACAACAACCGCTAGTATATTCCATAAAAAAAAATCTTAAAATTAACTTTCGTTCCAAACAAACTTCAAAACGTATTAAAACAAAAACGAACGCTCCTAATTAATTAGAGCTGCTGGTTAAGACCCTACTAATAACTCTCCAACTTTTTTATTCCTTACAGAGTAAAAAAGGCAATTTTTTAAAGTTTATTATTAAGATATGTAACAACAATATTTATGCAGATAAAAATACTGCGGTCTTACCGTCCGATTTGTAAATTAGGTGTTTTCAAGGCTAGAATGAATAGGCTCTTAATAAACTAGTACGCTTCACCAGCAACGATCGCATCACTACTTATCGTCAGGTGGGATCGCAGTCAAGCACTAGTTTATATATCATTAAAAAAAAAACATTTATAAAAAAAAAATGGCGACACGCCCTAGCTTCGCAAGGGCGTAAGAAATCTTAAAATTTTCGGCTTTTCTTATACGCATGTATTTAATAAAAAAAAATAGATTTAAACCTTCCTCATCAACTACTCTATCTATTTATGAAAAACACATTACAATCCGTTCAGGAGTTTTAATTTTATCGCGAACAAACAAACAAACTCATACGGGGGACTTTGTTTGCTAGTATGTTAAGGAGAGAGATAGTAAATATTAATAATAATATAAATATTACTGTTTTTATAAACTTTCAGTCCCCTAGTGTGAGAAAGGGATAATACTATTTGTCCTGCATAGCTCTATTACTATTTGTTTGGGCAAAGTATTTTTCCATTTTTTTATTGTTTGTTGAAGCGCAAGACAAAAATTATGATAATTGCTTCATAACTCAAAATTACAAGACATATCAGGATCATAAGAACTGAAATGTCATTATATACCTTTTTTTTTTATGGTGGGAAAAATCATGCATTGACATCCCCCGCCCTTGGGCGGAGCGGGAGATAGTGTCAGACTCTTACTGACTAAAATACCAACCCCGTTCCTTCTAGCCTTCATACCGGGGCTCGAGCGCCCTTTCGGATAATCCTGGCCCCAGTAGGCTTCGACCCGGCTGGGTCCCTGCTGTTGCTAACAACTCCTTGAGGCGCGCGGGAACAGTGCGCGCCGTCGACGACTTGGGCTTGGTCCGGACAGTTACCGGACGGCCGGACAGCGAGCTACCCATTGCTCACTGTCCGCAAGCCCGCGTCTACGTTGGCCGGAAATCGGGATCAGAATCCCGGCGACGGCGGCGGCGATAACGCCGTTGCCTTATGCGTTCGGCCTCCTCCTTTGCGAGCATTACTGCTTCGCAGAAGTCGGCGACCGCCTGCCACTCCTCCTCGCTCCGGATCATGGCCTCAACCAAGGTCCGGCGCGAGAGGTCTCCGCCGCCGATCGCCCCCACGAGGGCACGGCGATGCTCCGCCCAAGCAGGGCACACCTCGACTGTGTGCTCCACCGTGTCCTCCGGGCGTTCCGCACAGTGGCGACACCCGGGCGTCACTTCCGCATGAATCGAGTGCAGGAATCTCCCGAACGAACCATGTCCGGTGAGTACCTGCGTCATGCGGAAGGTAAGGACGCCGTGAGGTCTTTCCAGCCACGCCTCAAAGAGGGGACTTACCGCCATGATTGTGGCGTGCCCAGCACTGGGTTGCGATAGTCGCTGACGCCATTTCACCATGAGATCCCGCCGGAGCTCTGTCCGCCATGCCGTGACCTGTCGCGGCAGCGGACTTTCACCTCGGCGTTGCATCTCCACGCGCATATCGTGCATGTGTGCAAGGACTGTTGCCTCCAGATCCCACGGTGGTAGGCCAGCCAGTAGGCTCGCCGCTTCGCGGGAGACCGTGCAGTATCCCCGCACCATCCTTATCGCCATGACCCTCTGGCAGGCGTTCCGTATGGCCGCCGGTTGCTTTTTCAGCAACGGCGCCCACACCGGCGCCCCGTAGAGGGCCATGGACCGAACGATCCCCACGTAGAGCCTCCGGCAGGAGGCGTCTGGACCCCCAAGGTTGGGCAGGAGCCGCTTGAGCGCAGCCCCAGCCCGGTTGAGTTTGGGAGCCAGACGTCGGAAATGCTCCACGAAATTCCACCGGCTGTCGAGGACGAGTCCCAGGTACTTCATCGTCGACCCGACACCGATGTGAACTCCTCCTACCGTTAGTTGGGAACTCAATGGCGGCGCGCTCCGAGACTGGCGACCGTGGAAACACATCGCCTCGGATTTGTGAAGCGCCACCTCGAGTCCCAACTCCTGGATCCGATCAACGACCATCGCAACCCCGCGTTTCGCTAGAGCGACTGCCGCCTGGTACGACTCTCCCTGCGCTAGGACCAGCGTGTCGTCTGCGTAGCAAACCACGCTGACCCCGTCAGGGAAGTCGCCGCGCAGCACGTAGTCGTACCCGATGTTCCACAAGGGTGGCCCTAGTACCGACCCCTGCGGAACACCGCACGACATCTCTCGACGTTTCCAGTCTCCCTGGTGACCGGGATAGACTATAAGTCTCTCCGACAGGTAGGCCTCGACCACTCGACAGAGGTATTCGAGCACCCGGTGGTACCGGAGTGCCCTCCGGATCGTACTCCAGGGCAGGGAGTTGAACGCGTTGGCAATGTCCAAGGACACTGCCACGACACACCTGCCCCGGGACACCGCATCCCCCGTCGTGAGGGCTCGCACGCGCATGATGGCGTCCACCGTAGAGCGCATCCTGCGAAAGCCGAACTGTCCGTCCGAAAGGTCCGGCCCCACCCGTGTTAGGCGCCCGACGAGGCGGTTTGCAATGACTCTCTCAAAGAGCTTGCCCACCTCGTCGAGCAGCACAATGGGCCGGTACGCGGACGGAGAGTCCGCAGGGCGCCCTGGCTTCGCTATGAGGACCAGTTTCCCCGTCTTCCAGCAAAGTGGGAACTGGCCCCTCTCCATACATGCGCTGAAGAGCCCTCTCAGTCGAGGCCCGAGAGCCTCCATGGCCAGGACCCAGGCCTTTCCAGGCAAGCCGTCGGGTCCTGGGGCGGTGTTTTTGGCACTCAGCCTTCGCACCGCCACTCTCATCTCTACCTCGGTCACCTCTGGAGCATTGTCGTCGTCGTCGCTGTTGCGGTCCGCGTCAGACACCGCTGGTGGTGGAGGCGGAGCCATGGGCGGGGGGAAGTGTTCCCCCCGTGCAGGGAACAGAGCGTTCACCGCACCCTCTACGATCTGGGGCCGGAGACTCTGAGTCAGTGGGGGAGCCCAGGGACGGAGCTTTTCCCGTACCATATTGTACGGGCGCCCCCATGGGTCCGCGTTCAGAGACCCCAGCTACACGTTGCGGGCCTCCAGTTTGGCCCGCTTGATCTCCGTTCGGAGGGTGCGTTTTGCCGCTCTGTATCCCTCATACAGCTCCGCCTCTCTGGCCTCCGCATCCGGCGGGCGGATGCGGCGCCTGCAGTGTCTGGCGTACCGGCGCCGCGCGTGACTGCATGCGTTGCGCAGTGCAGCAATCTCCGGCGACCACCAGCACACCTGGCGCTTAGCTCGCCCTGGACGGACTCGGGGCATTGCCGCGTCGCAGATTTGCGACATGGCCTCCCGGAACCACTCCGCCTCGACGTCTATCTCGACAGGCCTGTCCGGTGCTTGCACCCAGGCCTGTACCGTCGCGGCTTCCAGGAGGAGCTCCCGGTCCATCTGCTTAAGCGCCCACCGCGGACCGCAAGGGCTCTGTCGGACCGGCGCGGCCGAGGTTTCGGCGGAGACGTCCAACCGGATGTACCGGTGGTCGGAGTACGTCTCCACCTCCTCCATAACGCGCCAGTCGACGACATGCGGCAACAGAGCGGGGCTGGCGAACGAGATGTCCACCACTGATTCACCCCGCATCCGCGCCAACGTGGGGACAGAACCCCGGTTCAGGACGACCAGACCCAGCTCCAAAGCCCTCATTATATACCTAAATATCAAAAATCCACAGAAAAAATATAGTTAGGAATTATAAGCGGTAATTATAGTAAATGTCTATCCTAAATATCTACTCGTCCCTTTCCATGACAGTCAACAGATGTGGTGACATTTTAAATTATTGAGGTCTAAATTGACACCAACCATGCATAAAGCAGTGCTAATTTTTAGGAGACGCGGTTTTGTAATTGTTAAATTTGTAAGTAATTTGTAAAAATCCTTTTAATCGGTGTGTTTGTAATATGAAATCAGTTTAAGAAAGCAGTATTAAACGTTAGATGTAATACGAAACAGTAATATTCATTTTACATTTTTATACTGTACTACAAGTTTACTATAAAAATATGTTACGATCAGCGTTAGTGGTATCAAAATAGTGATGAGTATAGTAACACTAATTGGCAACTAAGAACATACACAACGATTAAAATGAAAGGCGACGTGGTTTTTTACGTAAGTTATTACTGCCAACATATTCTTTATCCCGCCCGGTTTTCAAAGCGCCCAGAAATTCAAAACCTCTCATAATAGAACGTTAATGTACAAGAAATCAATCATACTGACACTAGATGTGCGGTGTACTCATTCCGTGATGATGTACAAACCCGGCTGCCAGTTCCCAGGAAGATAACCGGGACCCGGGTACCGGGTAACCCGGCATTCTGCACTCATTTGTAACGCGGCTATAATGGAACTTTTTTCCACACCCTTCGCTTTTTCTACGTCAGTTTTTCAACGCCTTTATTTTAATTGTCTTTGCTGAAGTAAGATGGATAATGGATATTTAGATGTTAACTAGTTACGGCTGTATTACATACAATAGATCGTTTATTCAAAATATTTTAAGGATTTCATTAATAATTGTTTATTATCGGTTGGTTAGAGGTGGCGTCTACCTTTTACCCCTAGAGTATTTACATATCATTTAAGTACATAGTATAACATACAATTTACATTTGAATTATGAATATATCAAAATATTTAAAAAAGAAAAGAGCACTGGTGGCCGAGTAGTAACGACCTCGACTTGCAGGTCGCGAGTTCGAACCTAGGCAGGCGCATTACTTTGTGTAATTTATTTCATCACCACTGCTCTCAAAACGGTGAAGGAAAATATCGTGAGGAAGCCGGCATGTCCTAGAACCAAAAATTCGAAGACATGTGACATTCACCAACCCGCACTGGGCCCGCGCGGTGGATTAAGGCAAATTCCCTCTCCTAGAGAGGAGGCCTGAGCCCCAACAGTGGGGACATTACAAGGCCGACTATGAGCCCGCCAGTATCGGAAACAGAAGTCAAGCTCCCGGCGGTTAGGCTTAAAAGAGAAGAATCTCCTTATTATACGTGCCGTGTTCAGAAGTACTGCTACCGCTGTCCGAATCAAGTTCTTAATCCAGCCACCCAACGAGAACCCCCTGAGTTATTAGTCTAGGCTTGTGACTATTAAGTCATTAGCTAACTCGGCTATCGGTACAATAATCGCTAAGTCCACATCCCCACATGTCGACAACCTCGTGAGCTAAGTTAATATACTTTACAATAAATTATCATTAAGTTGGAATATCTAATTATGTTGTGTGGTCAAGTATTGTATCATCAATATTATAATTAGAAACAAAAATGTTAACAACTATATTTGAATAGCAACTGTGTCTCGGTGGTAATGGCCTCAACTTAGGAGTTATAATTACATCGTATAAAGATGTAGTTTACAACTTAGTGATCTTAAACAGTCATTAGGTACCGTAAAAAACGGATTATTCCTGTAAAATAGGTCATTAGTGTAAAAAATCTCGTGGTTTACTAAAAAATTGTATATCTTCGATTCTATATTTACAAAGAAACATGAGTGATTCGTATTCTGTTCCCCAGTTCCAGTTGGATTTCGAATATTCTGTGTCTACAAACAGATTGAAGTTACTGAAACCCAAACTTCGAATCTCAATATACACATTCGTCATTCATCAATTTGAAACAGAGATGCTGTATCTTTAGAACAATATCTGTAGCCTTTCAAGCCAGTCTGTCGTCAGATGAAGTTTAAAATAGCGATAAAATTTTCTTAACAAACTTTGTTATTTTAATTGAAAGGCTAAAGTTATGTGCCATCTTACCGTCTTACACAGAAGAGTAAAAACTGGTTAAAAACAATGTTAACGATTCTGTTCAAAGTTCCCCCACTAGTTTACAATAAGTTTCCATCGTAAACAAGTCCTTAAAATTCCTCATCAAGCGCGGTGAACGGAGAGTTTCACACAAAAACTGAAACATCAACTTTTTTTTATTTTTCGTACGCGATATAAAAGGTCGTTTGGAATTTTTTATTGTCACTGAATGATGCACGTTCAGGGGCACGTACAAGGACTATAAAAACGAATGCCTGAATCGTAAAAAGGGTTGAATTTATTGATTCGCATTGACGATGACTATACGGGGTGTTCAAACAGTGTGATGGAAGAAACGGACGCGGTGGCGTCGTCGCTTCCCGCGCGAACACCGCAACATGCACGCCTAAACAATTTACATAATATGATATTATCATCCACTGCTATGATATTTGGCTCGACGCTATTTTCAGTCACTACGAATATCTCCTAAGAAATTTATTGCCACCAAGGGAGGAAACGAGCCAATTCTTGTATCGTGTGTATTGAATTATTTTTATTTTTTTCGTATAGATGCTGTATAAATTTGTCGTTTTATCGTTATCGGTGATCTTTGTGAACCATAACACATATTGAATTTATTACGCGTTTGCCTTTGATGTAAATATTTTGGTACGTGTGAGCATAATAAAACGATATTATTACCGATTATTAAAGTACTAATAGTATTATACGACCTATATATTATATGTAAATATACGTACATACAACTGCATGTACCAACATATATTGCTGAACTCAGTATCGAGTTTACAATTACTGGAACATTTTCTCAAAATGTAAGCGTATGAAGATACTTCCAAGTAAATCTTCTTATGGGGTTCGTCGAAATTGTTCATTTATACAAGCAGACTCAAGTAAATGATAGGAATAGGTAAATATTGTACGAGCACTAGTTTAAGGCGCGATGCGACAACGGTTTTATGAATATTTTTCTAGAAGTATTTTCAGAACTTGTTTTTTTTTTTCTTTTCTTTCCTTTATTTTTAAAAACGTTGTTTGCTTTCACAAACATGTAAACTCACGTACACAAAACACCCAGACCCGGTACACCCATCTTTAGGCCATACAAATATTTGTTTCATGCGGGAATCGAACCCGCCACACGCAGTGCAGCAACCAATCACTAAAACATTGCGCCAACCGTGTCGTCACAGGCCAATGCCCGGTTGACAAAAACAAACAGATACTCCTTCATATGACAATGTAATAGACAAAAATAATATCTTCATCATCTATCTTCTGCCAGCGGCTTCACCAACGTATAGGTTTCTCTATTCAAATATACTCTTTTGACCCTCGAAGAAATGATTTCCTAAAATTCACCCCCGAATGTGATGAAACCCTTAGGGGGAATTTTAGGAAATCATTTCTTAGTACTCGCCTATGTCATAAAAGAAAGCCTTGTGCAAAAATAGTTTCGGCTGTGCGTTGACATATCTGTCAGTCAGTTTATGCTTTTATATCTTCTATCTATAATATAAAAATGAATCGCAAAATGTGTTGGTAAGCGCATAACTCAACAACGCCTGGACCGATTTCGCTAATTTTTTTTTTGTTGTGTTTGTTATTATGAGGAGAAGGTTCTTATGGGAAAAAAAATGAAAATTAGGGTAGTGTAGGGTAGTGTAGGGTAGAGTAAGGTAGAGGAGGGTAGAGTAGAGTAGGGTAGGGTAGAGTAGGGCAGAGTAGGGTAGAGTAGGGTAGAGTAGGGTAGAGTAGGGTAAAGTAGGGTAGAGTAGGGTAGAGTAGGGTAGAGTAAGGTAGAGGAGGGTAGAGTAGGGTAGAGTAGGGTAGAGGTAGAGTAGGGTAGGGTAGAGTAGGGCAGAGTAGGGTAGAGTAGGGTAGAGTAGGGTAGAGTAGGGTAAAGTAGGGTAGAGTAGGGTAGAGTAGGGTAGAGTAAGGTAGAGGAGGGTAGAGTAGGGTAGAGTAGGGTAGAGGTAGGTAGTAGAGTAGGGTAGGGTAGAGTAGGGTAGAGTAGGGTAGAGTAGGGCAGAGTAGGGTAGAGTAGGGTAAAGTAGGGTAGAGTAGGGTAGAGTAGGGTAGAGTAAGGTAGAGGAGGGTAGAGTAGGGTAGAGTAGGGTAGAGGTAGGTAGTAGAGTAGGGTAGGGTAGAGTAGGGTAGAGTAGGGCAGAGTAGGGTAGAGTAGAGTAGAGTAGAGTAGGGTAGGGTAGAGTAGGGTAGAGTAGGGTAGAGTAGGGTAGAGTAGGGTATAGTAGGGTAGAGTAGGGTATAGTAGGCTGAAGTAGGGAAGAGCGGGAGCGAAGCCGCGCGGGTAAAGCTATCTATAATATAAAAATGAATCGCAAAATGTGTTGGTAAGCGCATAACTCAACAACGCCTGGACCGATTTCGCTAATTTTTTTTTTGTTGTGTTCGTTATTATGAGGAGAAGGTTCTTATGGAAAAAAAATGAAAATTAGGGTAGTGTAGGGTAGAGTAGGGTAGTGTAGGGTAGTGTAGGGTAGAATAAGGTAGAGGAGGGTAGAGTAGGGTAGAGTAGAGTAGGGTAGAGTAGGGTAGAGTAGGGTAGAGTAGGGTAGAGTAGGGTAGAGTAGGGTAGAGTAGGGTAGAGTAGGCTGAAGTAGGGAAGAGCGGGAGCGAAGCCGCGCGGGCAAAAGCTAGTTAGAAATAAATTTATACATCAACAACGGACATAAAAATTAAAAAAGTCATTTAGAAAAGGAACGAGAAAATTGTAGAATCGAATCTGAAATAAATTAAATACATTTGTGTATAATTCTGTTTTATAAATAATGAACAAAATGAACTCAACTACGTTGAAAATAAATTACTGCGGTGGTCATGTTTCCCACAATATTTTACGATTCGTACAAAAATAATATTTTACATTTTTGTTTCTAGGAACTACAGAAATATTTATTTTTCTAATTAACGAGGAATATTTGAACATAATACGTTGTTGCTTATCTCTAATGAGGGTAAAAAATCTATTTTTACTTTATATGTAAAAGTCCTATGTTACTCGTATTTGGAGAGAACCCCCCTACTATAATTATGATTTCCACAAATTTAGAAGCTGCTGGATAGTTCCTGAACAATTCCATACGTAAAAACTCAATAATTGACTGGCCTGTGGGTCTAGTAGTTAGCGGCTCTGACTGCTAGTCGTCGGTTCAATTTCCACCCAAGTCAAACGTTTGTGTGATGAGCTTGTTCTGTGTCTGGGTATAATTTATCTATAATGTGTACGTATTTAGAAATATATAAAGTATGTTTATCAGTTGTTTAGTCAGCGCGAAGATTTTTCGGAATGACCAAAAAGTGATTATTTTGTGATGTTTTCTTATTCTTATATTCGTGCTATGTGATCTTGTTGCTTGCTAAATTTCAAGATTGGTAGAACAATGGGACTCTCCATAGCGACACTCTCCTTGCGAGTGTAAAAAATATTTACCATAAACGACCTTATTTTTAGACTGTTTTTCCAAAGTTTGATTTTTCACTGCTCCAAGAAATAACTGACTTAAATATTTGATATTATTTCCAGTTTACTCCAAGCTTTCCTGAGGCAGGGGGTCTTGACATAAGGATAACAAAGTATTACTATAAGGGTTCCGTTTTTACCGACTGAGGTACTTAACCCTAAACAGCAACTTTATTTTACTTTTAATTCTTCCACAAAAACTCTAAAATATAACCAATTGGGTAGCAATTCTTGAATATACTTTGAGAGCCACTTGCCATAGGCAACCAACCATTCCAACGCTACCCTTTTTTTAACAATAATCTCTTGAGATTTCTTTAAAAATAAATAAAATAACAAAAATAGTCATAATAAAAACCGATAAATATGATTTTTGGTTAAGGTCCCTTTCGGGTACAGGCATCCTCCAAGGTTTTCCAGTTAGATCTGTTTATGCAATTGTTAATCCTTCAGCGTCTACTGTTATTTTTATTTTGTTGAAATAACTTATATGGGCTACCTCTGCTCTGTCTATCTGAGCCTAACCTGACGTGGTTCGTTTTGTCCACCTGTCCGCATAAAGACGGGTGATATGTCTTGCCCATTTCCATTTCATACGTAGAGCATGGTTTAGAGCATCTACGACTTATCTGTGTATATCAAAAGTATAATAATAAAAAAACAGGTGTAAACGAACAGTACTAGAGCAATTTTATGTCTACAAGTAAGTCAGTCCCGCGAAGTCGTGAGCACAGACGGGTAACGCGACGCCGGCCATTAACAGCGGCATAATGAAACAGCTGCGGTTTGACGGCTCCCGATACATGCCGCTGATGCTGGATGTGACAGGAGAAGGTCTTTATATCGGATGAGAAGAATCTTTGAATATGTATTCATATTATGAGAAATTGCACGACTGAAATATATAGAGTAGTTCATTTGTGTGAGATTGACCGTAGAAGACTAAGGACCGAGAAAAAAGAAGGCACACCACATGGGAAACCTTTACCCAGCAGTGGTGATGTTCTAAGGTGGGAAATCATGAGTCAGACAAGTCATTGGGAGAAGTCTCACTCTAGAGTGGGGCAAAAGGGTGTGTCAGATTTAACTGACTTAAACCATACCTATGTTTCCTCTTTGCCTTTTAGTTCCAGGACCATGGATTTTACTTTCGGAAGTAAACCAATGGCCCCAGTAAACTTCAACTGGCTGACGACATCTTGAAACGCGCGTGCGGCACTACTACAATGGCTTAAACTTAACTTGCGGTGAATTGACCGGAGACAGCGGAACACTGAGAAGAATCATGATCCTGGAGGAAACCTTTGCCTATCAGTGAGTTGAGAAAAATCAACTATAATAGAAGTTAACATAAGGCAAAAGCTAAGTGTCACCGTAGAACTTGTAAGGATACTTTAATATATTAACAAAACTCGCTTTATAGTGAACATGTGAAACAAGTGAGTAGAGAGTGAATAGGTTACTTCTAGGCAAGCGTATTCCATCGTTGGCCAAAACATCACTTACTATCAGGTAACATAGTGGTCAAATGCGAGTCTATCAACAATCATCGCCGTGCCCTCGTGGGGGTATCGGCGGCGGAGACCTCTCGCGCCGGGCCTTTTTTGTTCAAGCCATGGTCCGGAGTGAGGAGGAGTGGCAGGCGGTCGCCTCATTCTGCGAAGCTATAATGCTAGCAAAGGAGGAGGTCAACCGTATCAGGCAACGGCGCTCTCGCCGCCGCTGGGACTCCAATCCTGATTTCCGGCCACCGTAGGCGCGGGCTTGCGGACGACGAGCAATGGGTAGCTCGCTGTCCGGTAGTAGGTACTGTTCGGACCGAGCCCAAGTCGTCGACGGTGCGCACTGTTCCCGCACGCCTCAAGGACTTGTCAGCAACAGTAGAGGCCCAGGTGGGTCGAAGCCTACTGGGGCCAGGATAGTTTCAAAAGAGTAGCTCAGCCCCAGTAAGAAGGCACGAAGAAACGGGGTGAATTTTTATTCAGTAAGAGTCTGACACTATCTCCCGCTCCGCCCAAGAGCGGGGGTTGTTACTAGATGATTTTCCTACCATAAAAAAAAGAAAAAAAAAGTCTATCAACAATGAAAAAAGCTACCAGCGTATTCGAAGAAAAATAACCTAAGTATGTATAAATCCACAATAAAAAGTATCCTTTGTGCTATTTTAGGATATGGGCTACACGTGTACCAAGATTCCTAAAAAACCATCCCACCAAAAACATTTAATGTAAAATGTTGCCAAGACGACCACATAAGGTTTGCCGTGTGGAAAAGATATCAGATCTCATGAAGAGCCAAGCTTCTGAATCTACACGGCCTAACTCTACTGACCCTAACTTCACAAATTCTGCATATCAGTAAAAATTTGTCTTTCTGTAAGTTTCTAGGCAGATTAATTAAGTACTTACAGTCGATTTGCTCACCTCGTCGTCAAAAGGCGTAATAACTGAGACCTACCATGAGACTCTTGATTAAGGCGGATGTTCTTGTAAGTACTTATTAATAGGTTTTTTAGTTACTGTCTACAGTCCCGTGTAAACTTTCATGTTTTTCGTCCACAAGTCCCTTGTGAACAATGTGGTGAGGATCGAGAGTGTGTCGACCAGGGTGGCGTACCTGATACTCAGAATATCATCAAGATATTCGCTGAAGGTCATACAGGTTTATGCCCAGACCTCGACACACCCCGACGATGAAGTAGAGACCATGTATGAGGATGTATCCAGAGCCATACATGGTCATAAAACTCACTTCACCGTAGTCATGGGGGACTTTAACGCGAAACTAGGCAAACGAGATGGTGACGAGCTGCGAGTGGGGCAATTTGGATTTGGACGTCGGAACCACCGGGGACACCTACTGGTCAGCTTTATGGAGAAGGAGGGCCTCTACATAATGAACTCCTTCTTCAAAACGCGTGAGCATAGAAGGTGGACCTGGCAAAGTCCCGACGGTGCATTTAGAAATGAGATTGACTTCATCCTGTCGACGAAGAAGCAAATATTCAAAGATGTCCCTGTGATCAATGCGGTGAAAACTGGAAGCGATCACCGCATGGTATGAGGCACATTGAATATCAACATCAAGCTTGAAAGGTCTCAACTGGTGAAGTCTACACTCCGTCCAGCACAGATCCGGATCCAAAACTCCGAGTGCTTTCAGCTGGAACTCCACAACCGTTTCGAGTGCCTAGGGAGCTCCGTGGACGAATATAATGTTGGGTTCGTGGAAATTGTCCACACGGTCGGGTCAAAATTTTTCAAGACTCACCGTACAAATAAGAAAAAAAGGCTCTCGGATCCGACTCTCGAGCTAATGAGGGAGAGGCGTGAGATGATTCTGCAGTCTTCAGACGATACGTACAGATACTGGCAACTCAATAGACAGATATCAAAATCTCTGAAACGCGACTTTCGTCGCTTTAATACCGAGAAAATTAAAGAGGCGATTGAGCAGAACAAGGGCTCTAAAGTTCTCGCACGAGATTTATCTATTGGACAGAGACAGCTAACAAAACTGAAGACCGACCATGGCAGAGTCATTTCCGTCAACTCGGAGCTTTTGGGAGAGATCGAGGCCTTTTATGGACAGTTATACACGTCTATCACTAAACCCGCTGCAAATCTAGCAAATGACCCAAGAGCTAAATTGACTCGACACTATACCGAAGATATCCCGGACGTCAGCCTGTACGAGATTAGTATGGCACTGAAGCAGCTGAAAAACAACAAGGCGTCGGGTGAGGACGGAATTACGGCCGAACTCCTGAAGGCGGATGGAAAACCGGTCTTAAAGGCCCTTCAGAAGCTATTTAATTCCGTCATACTCGAGGGAAAAACACCACAAGCATGGAGCAGAGGCGTGGTGGTACTTTTCTTTAAGAAGAGCGATAATGGCCTGCTTAAGAATTACAAGCCCATCTCGCTTTTGAGCCATGTCTACAAGCTCAAGCGCGAACCTATCAACAATAAAAAAAAAAGCTGTTTTCCAGAATCATCACGAACCGTCTCGCGCGCAGGTTCGACGACTTCCAGCCTCCCAAACAAGCCGGATTCCGAAAAGGCTTTAGTACCGTGGACCACATACATACGCTGCGGCAGATTATACAGAAGACTGAAGAGTATAATCAGCCTCTCTGCTTAGCGTTTGTGGACTACGAGAAAGCCTTTGATTCGATCGAGACGTGGGCTGTACTGCAGTCTCTCCAACGGTGCCAGATTGACTATCGGTACATCAAAGTGCTGAAGTGTTTGTACAAAAACGCCACCATGTCAGTCCGACTTCAAGATCAGACATCGAAACCTATCCTCTTGCAGCGAGGTGTGAGACAGGGAGACGTCATTTCTCCGAAACTGTTCACGGCCGCAATGGAGGATGTCTTCAAGGTTCTGAAATTAAGAGGACTAGGCATTAATGTCAACGGCGAGTACATCACTCACCTTCGGTTTGCCGGCGACATAATAGTCATGGCTGAGACTACGGAGGAACTCAGTACAATGCTCGGTGACCTCAGTAGAGCTTCCGAAAGAGTGGGACTTAAAATGGACAAAACCAAAGTTATGGTTAACATCCATGTAGCGCCCACTCCTATTAAGATCGGAGACTGTACACTCGAAGTTGTGGACGATTACGTTTACCTGGGACAGACGGTCCAGTTGGGTAGGACTAACTTCGAGAAAGAGGTCAATCGTCGAATCCGACTCGGCGAGGCGGCGTTCGGGAAGCTGCGTGGTGTCTTCTCGTCCAATATACCACAGTGTCTCAAGACGAAAGTCTATGACCAGTGCGTGTTGCCAGTGATGACTTATGGCTCCAAAACGTGGTCACTTACAATGGGCCTCATAAGAAGACACAAAGTCACCCAAAGGGCGATGGAAAGGGAGGAAGAAATGAAGATATCCGCAGGAGAACCAAGGTTACCGACGTAGCTCGAAGAATCGCCAAACTTAAGTGGCAATGGGCAGGGCACATTGCATGCAGAACAGATGGTCGATGGGGACAAAAGGTTCTGGAGTGGCGACCACATACCGGAAGACGCAGCGTTGGACGGCCTCCAACAAGGTGCACAGGACCGGTCGTTGTGGCGACGCTTGGGGGAGGCCTACGTCCAACAGTGGACGTCTTTCGGCTGATATGATGATGATGATGATGATAATTGACCTCATATACAGCCAGACGAGGCGGATGATCGCCTCGACTGTGAGATACAATAATGAAAATAAATTACAGAAAATATTTTTTTTTCGACATATTTTTCTAAGGCAAGGGCAAAAAAGCTGATTATAAATAATGAATGTTCCGAGAATTATAACAGTAATTACTCGATAGCTTTATAACGAAATGCCTTTAATAATTCCACGTACCTGATTATTATACAAATAAGACTTAAGTTTCCGACTTCCAAGAAACGGTTTTACCTTTATAACGTTACTTCAGTGAGTTTTCCTGAAACTTATTAAATAACAAAATCCTCTGTCATTTCTAGACGCTCGATCTCTGAGCATGAAGTGAGGTTTCCTCGCGTCTCGCCTCGCTTTGTTCTCGGGTGTCCGCACAAAGCAGGCGTTGCACAAATAATTATGTGCATACAATTATTTCCTAAACGTTCGTTCATAGCTTTTCTCCTTTCAACTTCGTAGCGTGTGCTACGCCGTAGCGCTACGCCGTAGACCGTGCTACGACCTAGTGATATATATGCTAATTTTATTGATTTAACCAACATTTAGTCGACTTAATTCATATTCAGAACAATAATAGGCCCCGCGGGACTTATTATTGCGTCACTATGTTATGACATAGCCAATCTGATGGATTAGAAACACTGATAAGGCGAATGTTAAAACGAAATATATAAAAAGGGCAGTATATTAACCGCACTTGCAATAGCAACATTAATTTTATGAGCGGTAATGCTGTAATTAAGGCTAGTGGTACACTAATACGTAGCTATGACAGTGAGTTTACAACTATCAACCGCTCACTGAAATAGTTGCACGACGTGGCTGTCATTCATCACTTCGGCGTCAACAAACAATTAAATTGAACATAGTCTCTATTTGGTCATGTTTTATGTAGGATACAAACATTTTTGAATGAAAATCTACTTGTTACGAAAGCTGCCTGGTCCCGTGGTCACACCTCAAACCGGAAAATCTTTCCTGTTCGCTGAAAGAGCGCATAATTAGCTTTTTGCTTACAAAGCTTCTAGAATTTTGTACGTCAAAATAATCCCAATTTTAGAGTTATAAGATAACCCTTGTTTTTGGCCTCATTTCTGGTAACAAAATTATAACAAAATCAATGTGATAAGACGTAAAATGCGCGTCAGCTACTGTAATTGCTAAAATAAATTATCAACAGCCAGTCGTCTCACGTGCCTTCCATTGAAACGCTTCGACAAATAAATATTTTCGAAACACCCGGAAATCATCCAATTACTTCTCTCGCGGTGTAGAGCGGGAAAGCGTGTCAGATTTTTACTGGCTAAAACCTCAGTCCTTCAGTTATCCTTTACGCTCTAAGGCCACGGGTTTCCTTTTCAGAAAATGCACGAGGCCGTGGCGGTCATCGGTCCTCCTAGGCCCCTACGGTTTACTGTCATATCTTTGAGAAGCGCGTGGAAAGTGTTCCACAAGTCATAAGTTCCACAAGTCATCGACAGCGTGTAGTTACACGCTATTGACGACTTGTGATCGGTCCGATTGATTACTGGACCGCCGGACGGCGAGCTATCCATTAGGTTCCCGTCGTCTGCAAACCCTGGTAGGTTGAAAAAAAGAGGTTTTCGGTAGCTGAGGTTTGAGGAAATCCCCGGTGAGATTTTTCTTTGTCTAAACAGTGTTTAGGCATTTACATGTTATTGTGTGTGAAACTGCCATTAATGGATAACATTGTAGGATATTAAAAATATATATAAAAAGGTAATTAGGTTGTAGGATACCCCTGAAACTATTGCTATTTATCGCTGAAGCTCTTGGACTATTATAAAAAATTCTTTGACCAGTAGAGTGCTACTTTATCACTGAATGACATAGTCATATATTTTCTAGAAGCCGCTAGTAATTAGTACAAAGGGTTTTGATGAGTATTATTTGTTCATCAACACCCTGGTCGAGCCGCAACGGTAGTGACATTGACACAGACCACAATTAACTACACCCTCACTTCGCCTCTTTGGGTTGTAAGTGCTGTGGCCGCTGTCACACCGTGCATCGTTTTAAGCACTTTAAAGAACAAAAATGCAAAAGCAAAACAGGTTTCGGCTATTTTTCTCTTATTTATTTAATGATTTTTAGAGTTTCGTACCTAAAAAATAATAACGGGACCCTATTACTAAAACTCCGTCTGTCTGTCATCAGGCTGTATCTCATGAACCGTAATAGTTAGGCCGTTGAAACTGTCACAGTTGATGTATTTCTGTTGCCACTATAACAGCAAATACTAAAAACGGAATGAACATATATATAATAGTACGGAACCCTTTTGAGCGAGGTCGACTCGCACTTGGCCAGTTTTTTATTTTCTTATAATTGATGTAGTTTTTGTTTTATAGGTAATCTTAACAAAGATTCGGCATACATAAAATAACTTGATTAGATGCAGTATTAACTAAAGAAAACTTGATGAGAGTCTTGAAGTCAAGAATTATAAATTCTAAGTTTGTTTAAGAACTTATAATTTATTAGATACACTGTTGACACTACATATATTTAAAACGAAGTTTATTTATAAACAAGTGAGTAAACTTGCTTTTATTTGAAGACTTAAAAGTTTATCTTCATATAATTACCGGTTTTATTGCTTTAAAGAAACTTAGTCCATAAAATATAACAATGCTCAAATATCAAAGGACGTTAAACTTTTATAATCACCAGACTAAGCTGTGCAAATAAGATTTTCACAAGACACACTTTATGAATTGTCCAAATTCAACAAACTTATCAAATTTATTAAATACTCGTACCTAAGTCAACAAATGTTCAATTTTGAAAGCGAAAGGCATTAATAACTATTTATTCTAGGCTTGTAGACGCTCAACATCGCGTCGTCGGTAAAATGAATGAACAGAAACATTGTTTATTCGAAACAGGCTAAATAAATAATATGTTTTGATAACAAACCACGTCGATTCGGCCTTCACCGCAAACCAGTGTTTAAGTTGACGATTTAAATCAATTATGATTTTAGGTAGTAATCAAAACGACACAGCTTACTGCGACGTTTAACACGAAACTAATTCTACTATTAATATAATGTAGGTTTTGAGAAATAGTTGTAACTAGGAACATAATTATGGTCAACTAGCTTTTGCCCGCAGATTCACTCGCGTACATAAAATATAGTCTATGTCACTTAGGAATAAAGCAGCTTTCTATCGGTGCTATCGGACCAGGAGTTTTAGAGATTACCTCCTACAAACAAAGTACCTTTACCCTTTATAATATTAGTGCAAATTTAATACCTACTGCTGAGGCAAGACTTCATAGTACGTGGCGAATGTATTGTTTTGTTAAACTTGTAGGCTTTCGGCGCGTCGGTGTGACAGGCGGATTTCTTAAGTCGGGCGTAACTCCAGAGAGCTGTCGGGGGCGCATTGTGCTCGCGTATTAACGACGAACGCACAAAAGACCACGCTCGTATATCAAACTAACGTCACTCCAATGTCTTCCTTCCTCACTGTTACAGTTCCCGGGCGGCAAGAAATGGCCCTCCTTTTTTTATTGAGCATTTAGTAGACTGAAATTATGGCACGTAAAATTCATGCCGTGCGGGAATCGACTCAACCGAACGTAGCCCCAATTTTGTCTGCCGCCTTTATAAAACCTTTCGGTTACAAGTGATATATTTCTTACGCGATTGTTCTGAATAGGTATTATTCGACGATCGAAGCAAATGTTCCATCTTTTGCTCCCATATTTCAAAAAGCGGCTTATAAATGTTATTGACTTTCCCATTATCAGTTTTGATCATCTAACGAAAATTTTTCGGCTAGGCAGCTAAAAGGGTTTTGATGAATGATCAGTGAGATGAGCGGGACAATAAATCACATTAGTGTCACCGTAGATGCCTATAAGTTTAACAATTTTGTCAAAAAGACGACAAAAGCGCAATTGTTATCCGTCGAGTCTGGAAATATTTATTTTCCCCCGAGCAAGAAAGTTCGCTGTAACTTCGCTAATGACTTCTTTCTGAAGTCCCAACTTTCCTGGTAGCTGTTTGAAAGGTTTTTGCTATCTATTTAAACAATAGTCGGGGTCCTTTATTATCGCCAAATTTTCCGGTGGGATTTTAATTGCTATAATCAGTATTTTAGTTCAAACAATTTAAGGTTTCTGATTCTAACATAATCACAGCAACATCTTTACTTTCAAAGAGTAAGATGTAATCTTTGTTGAAGTTTCACAAAGTCGAGGGCTTTTCCTTTAAATTAGTTATCAGATTGAAATAATATCAATAAGCTTATATTATAAGAGGGCTTAATTAAGCCAGTTTGTGCGATAGCAGACTGTTTTACGTAAATATGAACTGGCAAGATTAATGTTTAATTTATTCAACCTAGTTGTATCAGTAGTACGTATATTGTTCGATGTTAACAGTAGAAGAGAAAAAGGCGGGATGGTATAGGGGCCCGTTGAGCGGCATTGTGTGCGGGATTATCGGCATAACTCAAAGGGGCACAAAAGGCAGTTTATCAAGCCACGTCTCGCTAGATATCTCAGTGTACACTTGGCGAACTGCTGGCAAACTTGGCCTACTGGCCCGGCCCGTATAACAGTACGTACTTAGATGGCCACCTGTATTTGTATGAATAGAATTAACTTCAGTGTTGAACCTAAGTTTTACTTAACTAACAGAGAGATCTTTGAAGTCTTTGAAGATAAGCACTAACTGAACTAGAATTAATTTTAGACCTTTGTGGTGGTTGATTGTACTTGTTTCACTCAATTGTAATATTAATTATTACAATTGAGTGAAAGTTTAACTACCTTAACGAGTTCTACCTTTTGTTTAAATAGTAAAGCTACTCTTTTCATTGCATATTAGGTAGAATTTAAGCAAGTTTTATATAATTTTAAGAAAGTTTTTAAATGCTGCAATTTGCTGGCAAAGTCAGTATAACCTATTATCATTAAAAAAAACCTTTGGCCCGCACTATAAATTACTACTTTATAGTGAGTGCGTTAACAAACATGTAAACTTATACATAACACAATAGAGTCGATGCAAAATCGTCCAAAAATTCATTGTAAAAATATGTTTTTTAGAGATAATAGAACTAATAAAGTCACTTAGTCTTTTAGAAAAAAAATACCATTTGTTTGCAGAAATTAAATAACTTTTATTTATTGACTCGCTTCAATTCGATGAAACACTTGATTGGTTTTCCTGGTACCGACTTGTCGAACTTAAGATGTGTTTCGTATTTTATATAGTAACCTTTCTGTTTTTCCGAAACAATACAATCTTTCAATAATATATACATTTCTACGCATAAATTTGAAATACCAATTAAAAATATGATTATTTATTTTTGTCATGATATTTTCACAAAATGAAATATGTTGATGAGCACAATTTCATACGAGGCAAAACAGGAGAAATCAAATGATTAAATTACAGTTCAGGTACTGTAGTGTGTGTGAGTCGTAGTAAGTAAGTAGGTACATAATTAAACCATTATATTAATTCATATGCATGTATGTTTAAGCTAAGTAAGCAATAAAAACTAAGACAATATACTTCCATTTATTCATTTTGTCAGAAGACATAATAAATTTAGTCGTCAACCGAACAGTTGTCTTTCATTTATTTTTTCTATCGACACTTCATGGTGACCCTGTCATATAAGGTCACACGCGTGTGAAATTTGGGACAATTTAAAAAAAAAATATATAAAAGCTAATTTCGGACATTGATTTAAAAAAGTATCTAAACTCAAAATCAGTGTGATATTATTATTATTTTTAACATGGTCCCAATCAAAAAAATAAACCAGCGTTACGCAAACAGTAGCTGGAAATGGACAAAAAAATGCCACTGAAGAACCAGCTACTCCAGCAATTGGAGACGGTATAATTATGGCGGTAAGACCCCTCTTTGAGATGTGGCCTGTGGCTACTGAGGCCAAGGGTCTTTTTCTGAAAGGGAGGCTTGGTCCCGGTATGAAAGGTAAAGCTATCTTCCGCTCCGCCCAAGGGCGGGGGATGCCATCTGAATGATTTTAACTCACTAAAAAAAACGGCAGGAAATGGACAGAACAGTGCCACTGTTGAAACTAGCTGAAGTATTAGCACGATAAATATTCTTCTAACGCTCATCGCGATCATCCCACTGGTAGCTGCGTGCTATGCATTCTGCCATTTCTATTTTAAGAACATGCACAATAAATAAATAGAGACACAGATAAACCGCAGCTCCATAATTCGCAGGTGGACCTTAGTGCATTTCAAGAAACACGCTCCCATAATGGTGTCGGAGACATTACCCCTATCTACAAAATTTAATATATTTTGAACAGAGATTCCACTTAAATGTCGTGTACAACTTTGATTACTGACATCACATCGATACCAGTAACTCTTTGATACTCGAGCCTTCAGATATTTCCATTAAAATCCATCGTAATACGTCTGATAGTGACAGCGCTGTAATAATATCAGAATTTCATAAAATTCCCCTTATAATAAATATAAGTCTATCGGGCTTTTTAATTGGTTTGCAAGTTTGATACCGAAGTCTAATTGTATTGCATAATTAAGATGCAAAACTGAGTTGCGAAGGCGACGAAATCGCTCTGTGAATACTTCAAACAGCTAAATTAGGGTTTCAAGAAGAAGTTAATGAGTTGAATCGAGTCGTCTCACCGCGATCGTCCCTATTCCGAATTCAAACAACTATTCTTTTAAAAATAAACCAAACGCTTTCGTGATGCTCAACTTTTTGTTTTTTTTTAGATTATAACGCAACTGTCATTTGTTTGGGCAACAGTATTTCATTTGACATTCCGTTTTCAAATATTTCTGTTTTGATTTTCGACTTTAGTCTTTCTGCATTCTTTCCTCCTAATTTAGTGTGGTTGTCCATTGTTTATTTTTATTTTCAAATAGCGCTTATGTTGCACAACTTTCAGGGCTAAAAGTGTAACAAAAATAGCTTAGATTTTGGACACTAATGGATTCTATAGATTTATTACTCTTAAATTTGGAACACTTGAGCTTGTCAGTTTGAACACCCAAATGTTACTGTCACTGCTCGGGATAGACAGCGAGAGGTAACCGTTCCTATATGATATTTTAATTTATTCTTAGTTAGATATTTGTTTTTAATTTTTTTTTTTTTTGTATTTCAAATTTTCCATTTAAAACCAAATTAATTAGACCTACCGTAAATGCTGTACATAAGTGACTTTTTTGTACAGGATGGCCTCGTAAATATATTGTATTGATTACAATAGAATGATTATAATAATGTTTTGTAAATAATTCATTGATGTGCCTATGCATCATTATTTTTATTATATGCTAAACCTAAATATTGTTTGTTCAGAATTAGTAACTGAATGGATTCAAATAGTTTTTATACCATGTTATACTTTTTCGCAAAACTATTTAAAAAGTTTAAAAGTTGGATACTACCGACTCTAAGTACAACACAGGTCACAGCAGGTCATAGCGGGTATTAAGCGCCAGCAAAAAGCTGGATACAAGTGCCAAATAATCCCTCAGTTGCCTAGATGGCCCGGTGACAATGTATTTTTGCTGACATAACAAGCTTATAAATTTATGATTTTTCATGATACAGTTAGAAATTCTGTACATAAATTAAAAGATTAGTGTTTAAAAGATACATATCGACTACTGGCTCTAAAAAGATTTTTATAAAGATTACCACTACCTATTATTTACAGTAAAAAATTCCAAGTTGAAACAAATTAAATGCTCAGGGCATATTATGAATACTTCAAACTTACAAAAGCTCACTGTAGTGCATAATAAGTCCGCCCACACATATCAAGTTATAAACTTTATACAAACATATCAGAAAAACATTATAAATTATGGCACATTAAAAAATGTTGGTAGGGAAAAATCTCATTGTTGAGTTCGCCTTTGTACATGAATGGTGAAATCACTGTGTGTGTGTTAAGTTTTTGTGTATCTACGATAAAAAGTTAAGTAAGAATAAATTCGTTCAAAAATATTATCTAAGTTAACCTCTTAGTAAATGTTTAGTAACAGTAAATGAAGATATAAGTTATTACATAGAAGGATACATTTTAGAGAGTGTGTGCAGGAATTGCATGACTTGATTCCACAACCTCATTTCTACCATCGGACAACCCGACGAACAGCGAATATTTATTTTTTATTTATTTATTACTTCATGCACAAAATAGTACAAAATCGGACTTAATGCCATAAGGCATTTTCTACCACTCAACCTTTGGGTGATGCAGAGACAAATTGGGGTAGGTGCAATATATACCATTACATATTACTTAAATACATCACACAAATACATACCTATAAAATACAAATACACTATATATTATATTTACTACCCTTACGTTGTTGAAACCTGTATGGTCCGGACCAAGCGTTTCGCCTTGTTGTTTGTAACAATTTTCCTGCTGTGGTCTTTCCTTCCGATTATAATTTTGATGTCTTCAAGGCTATAGTGATTAGCGCCTTAATAAACTAGTGCACCTCATCATCAACAACTGCATCACTGCTTACCATCAGGTGGGGTCGTAGTCAAGCATTAGTTTTATAATTAAAAAAACAGTGGATAGTTAATAATAACATCGTGCAATGAGCCGCAACAACTAAAATCATTAGCACCTAATTTTACGATTAGTAATAAATCACAGTAATCAATAATAAGAGCAAATTCCCGCGATATCGAGGCTCGATCCATCATCTACCTCCGATACTGATTTAAATCTCCATCTAGCTTCAATTTGATTTAGCTGAACTGTTAATTACCTGCGAATCTACTGTTTGCGCAGTCAAACTTGATTCAGCGGCTTAAAATAGTATTTTGAGAAGCAATTTGAACAATCAGGCATTACCTATAAACACATTCTTCAATTATTCACCAATTAGTTTTCTTTGGCTACATTGAATAGGAACAATATTGTTAGTGAGACAAGACTAGAGTGAGCAGGTAATTAGGCAAGAGTACGGTCTTGCCTAGTACGGTTACGGTCAACCGCCAGGTGAGATAGTGGTCAAACAAGAGCCTATATCTATTTTAATACTTATATTCCTTTCAGATCGGTTTTAAGGTACAAATAAAATAAAACAGAAAAACAAAACAGATAGTAACTTTGCATTGCGATCTTAGTGTTCCCGACATGTTGGTAATGTAGGTATACTTACGATAATTATAAACCAACCATTATCATGTTCTTATCATCATCATTTCAGTCGAAAAATGTCCACTGCTAAACAATAATATACAAAAAATAATTAATAATATACATTTTAACATAATTGAGGTCCATTTACATTCTACCATTACATGTGTTGTTGTAAGTACAAATATTTATTCCCAGAATACATTAAATTTATTAAAAATTCCATAAATTACCTGTTTTATAAATGCTGCAAAATGTTTGATTAAATTAATTAATTGTAAATATTTGATTTCACAATACGTTGAATAATTAAAAATGTTTTACATCATTATTGTATTACATCATTTACCATTATGATCGCTATAAAATGTCAGGTTTTATACAATAATTGAAATGTCAATATATTATCTGGTTTTAATCGGATTAAAAAGGAGTACCTACATATAATAAGGAAAAATTCCGGTCATGTGCGAGTCGATCTTGCTCATCAACAGTACCCATACAAACATACCTATGTAGTAATCTTTTTTCTTGACCTGTGCTTTGAGACTGCTTCTTGCAAATTTCAAAATTCTAGTAAATTCTCAACGCCTCCGTTCGGGTGCATTGTTTATTTTTATTTTTAAGTCAACGCTATATACAACCTTATTTTTAATATATATGAAACGTGGAACACCTGTCTAGTATTTTTATGTAAAGAATCTATGTACAAAATTTCATAGCTGTATCATGAAAAATCACAAAGTTTTATGCTTGTTCTGTCGTCAAAAATACATAGTCACCGGGCCATCCAGGCGACTGAGAGGTTTTTTTGCACTTGCAAACAGCTGGGTGCTGTTTGCTGGCGCCTAATGCCTAATATAACCAGCTGTGACCTGTCTTGTACTTTGTGTCGGTGGTGTCCAACTTGCGACCTTTTTTAAATATTTTTGGGAATAAATATAACACGGTGTAAAAATTATTGGAATCGATTCAGTTACTGATTCTGACCAAACAAACTATTTTCAGGTTTCGCAAAAACTAAAATAATTTTGTATATAGATATGGCTGCCTGTTGTTTGTTCCACAAACAGGCATATCAATATTATATTGCGTTGACTGGGTAATTGAATTTTTCACTGCTCTTAGGGGTGGCAGATCTGAGTAGGAATTCGTTATTAAAAGTTTAATACCACGCGTTCCTGAGAAAAATGGTCTTAACAGAAAAACAGACGGACAACAGAGTGGTTCTATATGGGTTCCGTTTTTGCCGACTGAGGCACAAATGCCAAAAAAAGTCTGCACAGTCATCATTGAAAAAACCAAACACAACAGCTACACAACTATCTAAGCACTATAAGCCACAACAGCAGCCTATAGGCCGTAATTCACACACAATACCGTCGACGCTTCCCTGTGCGTTCAAACACAAAGTACACGCAAAGCTAAGCTCGATAGAGCACACGGCGTTCACAAACCCCTGTCCAAAAGCATAGCTGTATAGTCAAAGAGCCAACTTATTTAGTTTGAACACCATTAGAGAAAAAAAATGGTTTCATTGGTTTTGTTTAACCTTTTGACAAATCTTAAGGATTCGGGAGATGCTTCAAGGTAACCCGCAAAATTCATTTTTTTTAACAGTTTTGCATTTTGTAGGTCACAATAATGGCTGCCACTAAAATTTTTATCAACAGACAACCAGATTTTCATAAAAAACAGACTTAATAAACATGCAATCATGCAGATTTATTATTATTTGTGAAATTATTTTACAAGAAACTTGTTTTTCTGACGTTATACTAATTTTATAATCAAATCTGTAAAAAAAAAATTGACACTTATAAACAATTCTGAGACTACCCAAGTTAGTAAAGTATTGAGCAAAGGGCTAGATTTTCTTTCGCCAAAAGAATAATCATCGGCATTTAGATGCATTGGCTTTTAAGTAAATACTTTAAGTATTGAAAGCGATGCGAATCAATTCTCTGAAATCAACGACGAGATCTCTCCCCTGCATTTTTACACCTAATTTTACTTAATCAAATTAGTCTAAAAACCGAATAAATAGTAAAAAAAGTCACTCTTTTTTTATGTCTCAAGCTTAAAAAGTTATTACGCACGCCATATTTTTGCCTACAAACCTACCTAACTCTTTTACTGACGGTACTACAGGCAGGCAAAAATACCAGGGAGCCATAAACGAGTGCTGAATAAAAATTAATTCCCCAAGGGCGGACATACAAATAGCCCTGATAAAATTTATAACTGTGAACGTGACGGCTCTCCACTCCGTGCACGGTATAATTTTGTACACATTGCCTAGAATGTGCTTGCCAATGGATAATTATGGTAAATGGTTCATTACTCTTAGGCCGTGTAGGCAAAGGGCTAGATTTTTGGACCATAGTATCCAGTTACAGTGTTTATTTTTTTATAACCAGACAATTATTTAAGATCAGCCTCTTACCGCCATTTTTGTGTGAAAATTTTAAATTATCTCAATAGATCATACTCCCAGAATAATGTAGTATTGTTTTTTCTAGGAGTTTGTCATCCAAATCCATCCTGCTATTTGAGTGTGAAAGAGTAACATACCGAGTATATAATAAGACACACCAGAAGGCATGAATATCAATAGCAATGATGCATTACTGCAGTTATCTCAACGCTCAGTCAGAACAAAGAAATCAGAGGCGTAGCCGACTCGAGGCGATCGACGAAAGAGAATCGAAACGAAACGGTCGTAACTTGGCTAGGCCTGTAGATCGAAGCTTCAAAGTTTTGATTTGCTACCCTGTCGATTTTCTATTGATTACATTTCGGAGACGGTGCGTTAGAATTACGTTATTTAATTTCACCCAACCCGTTTCATCATCGGACCACTAGATGTACGGCGATACGCTACTACGGTACATGATGCGTACCGATAAGTAGTAGAATTCTCTACAGGTCTGTGTGCAGTCTATGTTTCTAAACCTTAAGTCAAAAGTAATTAGGTTAGTTAGTTAGTACAATGGGCTGTTTTCCGCAACTCCACGACCAAAGCGAGTATTTTACGTACGGGTGGGACAAATGTGTCATTCGATCCACCCCAGCTCCTCAAGGAAGGCCAGCAATGCCTTGATGTTACTAACCATTTCACGGAGGGTACCTGGGTTTCCGAAGTACTTTGCCCTGTATCCAGCGACCACGGGGCAGCTTAGAAGCAGATATGCTGCTGTTTAAGTGAATAGGTCACTTCTTGGTAAGCGTGCTCTAATGTCGACCACATCTTCGCTTACCATCAGGTAAGATAGTGATTAAACGCGAGCCTATACATAATAAAAAAGCACGTATGCAATGCAAAGTTTCGACCGTATAATATTAGTGCTATTTATTTTTTGTGTACGGTTCGGTAAATAAAGATTGGTTGGGAGGAGACATCCTGCGCTGGTCCTAAATAAATTGTTATAAGTGCCTCTAGCTAAATTGACAAAGTAACAATCTTCCAGCATTGAGTATTGTCGACTAATGAAAAATTTATGAGATTGACCTAGGCAACCGAAATGTCTCTTCATAAATTTTATTTGTAGCCCAAGGGCAGGAAGATGATATTTTTTTTACATAATTTAATATGTGAGGGTTTTTAATTTACTTGCTGGTATATCATCAGGGTTGGACGACCGTCCCGAGTTGGAGAGCTCTCGGCATGAGCTTTAGTATGGCCACATCTAACAACTCTTTCATGAATTATTACATGGATATTTTCTGGATGGATATTATATAATGAGGTCCTCACATGGCCAGGAAAATAATATTCAATTCCGTAATTAAATAAAAACATAAAATTGTATTGATATGTCAAATTATTCGAAGTACAAGAAATCAAAAAATTACAGACTAATAATAGTAGTAAAATTATAACACTATTTTGTTAATCCGAAACAATATTGAGTTAATTACAAAAGGTTCTAAAAACTGATTTATTTATTATTTGCCATGCTAAAATCATAAATGTATCCCTTTCAGCAGGGTTATTTTATAAATACAAAAACCCTGGCTCTACAAACATTTAAATCGTGTATGAATTTATAACAATCTATTTTATAAAAATAAAGCAGCTTGCAAAACCTACATATATGATCCAGATATTTCCCGTTAGCAGGACATTGGATCTATGTGGAGATTACAAAATGTACAATTATTTTGCACTGTGTACAAACAAATACACACGCTCACAAAGTCACACCTCCACATACAGAACACTCACACACATGTCATGAAAGGCTTCTCTTGCTATTAACTTTTTGGTTTTTGATTACTATACTACCTTATCACGAAGTTACATGTAGTACATTTTAATGTGTATGTAATACTAGTGTAAAAATCCTGTTACTCATAATACAAGTTCAATCTTTCCTTGGCTACCAGAATTCATTGCCTTTAGATGTTTGCTGAATAGGGTGTAAAGTACTATATACCTTCTTTAAAAATGAAGAATACTTCGAAAGCCCGATAGTAGGTTTTGGACTGTTGCATACAGGTCGCGCGGTGGTTTAAAGCCCAAGCGCCCGAAAAGTGCCAAAAAACAGTGACTTTCTGAAACCTACTCCTTGGTAACGGTCAGGTTAATAGGTTTGAAAAAAATATATGTTTATTATAGATTCATAAACAACATTATCAACATTTGATTTTTTCGTGCTATTTATACTTTTGTCTTAAAAAAATATTTAGCAATTTCGCAATTTTTCGCAACTTTTCCCTACTCCTTCGAAACGGCTTGGATCTATATAAACATTTTTACACATAAAAATTGGTGGTTAAATATTCTTCAAAGTGAACATTGCATATGCAAAGAAAATGGATTATAGGTCAGCCTCGCGCTTTTCGGGCGCTGTTGGTCGCAAATAAATGCACAGATTTGCGTACTGCCGCCTAAGCGGGTGCGAGGGGTGCGTCCACATAAGTTTGGCCAGATGGTTCAAGAGACTATAAGCCTTAAGATCGCTCGATCAAAGTATTGGGGACAATGATATTATTCTTAGTGTGTTATTAAGGGATTTTTTAAGCTATTGCATAGCTTCTGTCTTGAGCGTGGAGACCGAATCCAGAAATTCCGTAACGAAAATAACCTAACACCCCCCACTCATTTGTTTTTTGAGCGTGGTGACCGATAAGAAAAAAAATGAGTGAAAGCAGCTGTCGGCGTTTTGGATGAGTGGTTAACCCCACTCATCCAAAACGCCAGCTGTTAGCGAGGTCTGGTTTTTGATAGAAGAGGTTAAGCAGCTGTTGGCGAGGTTTGGTTTTGGATGGAAGAGGTTAAGCAGCTGTTGGCGAGGTCTGGTATTGGATGGGTGGGGATAAGCAGCTGTTGGCAAGGTCTCATTTTGGATGGGTGGGGTTAAGCAGCTGTTAGCGAGGTCTGGTTTTGGATGAGTGGGGTTAAGCAGCTGTTGGCGAGGTCTAGTTTTGGATAGGTGGGGTTAAGCAGCTGTTGGCGAGGTCTGGTTTTGGATGGGTGGAGTTAAGCAGCTGTTGGCGAGGTCTGGTTTTGGATGGGTGGGGTTAAGCAGCTGTTGGCGAGGTCTATTGCATAAGTTGATAAAAAATGCTTTGCAATAGCTTTACCGCGGCAGTCCCCGAGTGCCAACATCTTTTTTTTTTTTTTTTTTTCGTACGTTTGAACCTTAGTAACTTAAAATATAATACACTGCTTGTAATTTATCTTGTAAGTAGATAAATTCAGAAAAATTAAAAATAAAAGTAAATAGTTATTATATTTAATACATAAAATTGTAGGAAAATTAATCATCCGACAGTGGTGATATTCCTTCCATTAATTCATCTTGGGATATTGAAGTAGAAGGTTGAGGGTAGAAGCACGAGCTTAAGGGTACAAGTGCACAACGTTGTCGTCAAACATTTCGGAGTCCTTATCATCACTCTCTTTGCTGTCGGAGTGTCATCAGTAACATTAATAATTTTTACCACTACGTACTAATACGATAACACAAGCTGTACGCAACAGTACCCAAGTACAACAGTATCCAATGAGACGCGTGAACGGAACGCGGGAATTGAAGAGCGACTGATCTACCAATGACGTGTCGCCGTCGGCGCACACCCGCCCCCTCACGCCGCTCGTCACCAAATAGACCTTAGAATTGAATGCGCAGTGCATGCCCCTTCCACTTTTGCTGAGCGATCTTAAACCACCGCGCGACCTGTTCGTTCTAATCGAGAGGATAACTCAAATAGCACGATACAGGATTTTGAATTTTAGTTCCTATGTGGCGTCATAGATGTCACTACAATCAGTACTGACACTGACATTAAAAGTAACTGTTGTTACTGTCTAATATGTATATTCTTTGTGTTGTTTGTGTTTGCTTGCAAAAAGTGTTTTACTCCTGTTAATTTTTATTTTATCTTTACATAGCTCATTTATCCATTGTTAAATTACAGAAAGATATAATAATATGTAAAGCTCATTAACTTCACTAAA
The DNA here is from genome assembly GCA_910589285.2 of Mythimna ferrago. Taxonomy (NCBI): domain Eukaryota; kingdom Metazoa; phylum Arthropoda; class Insecta; order Lepidoptera; family Noctuidae; genus Mythimna; species Mythimna ferrago. The sequence goes on along the minus strand of OU342692.1, from coordinate 14,194,735 downwards.
ATGTTAAGATATTTTGATTTGCATGAAGTACAAAAAGTCATCATTATAAGCCTTTTAAATGTTGCCTCCACTCTAAGAGAAGGAAAAAACTCAACCTTTTTTTAAATAGTAACAATAGAGTTTCTTAGCTGTTCTTCTCCATAGGAAACGACCGATTAAAAGCGAAGGCAGAACCATCTGAGGCCAAGGGCGGATTCAGCTTTGGCGTCAGGGGGGGGTCACAGACGCTGTGAGCGCTGTTGCCTGATATGGTCGGCCTCCTCCTCTGCTAGCATTATTGCATCGCAGAAGGAAGCGACAGCCTGCCACTCCTCCTCGCTCCGGACCATGGCCTGTACCAAGGCCCGCCCATCGCCCCCACGAAAGCACGGCGATGCTCTGCCCAAGCTGCTCCAAGTGGGGCACACCTCCATTGTGTGCTCCACCGTGTCCTCCGGGCGTTCCGCACAGTGGCGACACCAGGGCGTCATTTCCGCACGAATCCGGTGCAGGAACCTCCCGAACTTACCATGTCCGCTGAAAACCTGCGTCATGCGGAAGGTAAGGAGGCCGTGAGGTCTTTCCAGCCACGCCTCAAAGAGGGGACTTACCGCCCCTTATACGGCCATGGACCGAACGATTCCCGCGTAGAGCTTCCGGCAAGAGGCGTCTGGACCCTAAAGGTTGGGCAGGAGCCGCTTGAGAGCAGCCCCGTCCCATAGTCGTGGTCAAGTCACACGAAGTTCTTATTTAAGTTTTATAATAATAAATACAGGTAAAAAGTAGGTACATAAAATCTATATTGTGCCAAAAAAATAAAATAAAAACATTATGTTTAACAATTTTAATTAGTGGTCCACCTGCGTCCTGGACCTAGCCCAGGGGGGGGGGTCATGACCCCCATGACCCCCCCCCTGGATCCGCCCTTGTCTGAGGCTAGTCATCGGTATACAATAATTTAAAAAGTAAACATTTAGACTTAATTTAATCAAAATTGTTTAATTAATAGTCTATCAATCAAGTACTTAATTACAATTAATTACAACTAATTAATTAATTAATTATTGTTAGAGTCAAGACAATCAGAATAATTACAACTAAGAACGGCATGAACCAATTTCGGCTATGTTCATAAATAGACAGTTTTCGTCTACTAAGCGGTTCAAATAGATATCTACTCGAATCGTATTAATAGCTAACATTAGGGTAGATTTAAATAGAAATACCGTTTATCGAAAACTGACTTTTTTTTAAATGTTTTGACGTTTTTATCATACTACATACTAACGGGGAAAGTATATATACCTATGTTTATGGGTACTTTTGTCGCTCTTCACATACAAATGGCCGAACTATTTTTGGACAAAATACGGCAAAAGGGTAAGCTATGCCCTTGAATAGTACACACACACAGAATACTTTTTATTCTGGTTGTAATGTTCCCTTGGGATAATTTTCAGTATGTTGCTTTACAGCTTTTTTGTAGATTCGCTTCCATGGCGTATAAAAATCAGTGCGAGTATAAAAAACCTTTTTATTAAAAAAAAAATCATAGGTCTACTTAATAAATAATCCTAACTAATATTATAAATGTGAAAGTGTGGATGTTTAGATGTTTGGATTTTTGTTACTTAATCACGCAAAAACGGCTGAACGGATTTGGATAAAATTTGACATGCATATAGCCTTTGACATGGAAAAGTAAATAGGCTACCTTTTATCCCGATTCCTTAAGTACCTAATGCCACGCGGGCGAAGCCGCGGGCAAAAGCTAGTTTTCTATATATATATTTCGACTCGCTCAATAAATCTTTCGCAAGGATTGATTCCTTGAAACCAAGAGAACGTCTTATTTATCTGGCCTAGTTTGCGTACCTATCTATTTTGTGTCGTAAGCCACTGGGCGCAAATGAATGCCTCTGATACATTTAATATCGGGGAAAACTGATATGCTAATAAACATATCAAATTGTAAAGAAAATCTAGGCCAGATGAATGAGACACCGACAGTGAGCAATGGGTAGCTCGCTGTCTGGCCGTCCGGTAACTGTCCGGACCAAGCCCAAGTCGTCGACGGCGCGCACTGTTCCCGCGCGCCTCAAGGAGTTGTCAGCAACAGCAGGGGCCCAGCCGGGTCGAAGCCTACTGGGGCCAGGGTTATCCGAAAGGGAGCTCGAGCCCCGGTATAAAGGCTAGAAGGAACGGGGTGGGTCTTTTAGTCTGTAAGAGTCTGACACTATCTCCCGCTCCGCCCAAGAGCGGGGGTTGTCATTGGATGATTTTTTCCCAAAATAAAAATAAAAAGATGAATGAGACATTTTCTCAGTTTCAAAGAATCACCCTTTCACTTTTTTATAACACAAATTTTACTAAGCCCTATAATGACGTCTACCAAAAAACGCTTTACTACTAACTTTCATCACCAGCCTTTTTAGTGTACCCACTGTTGGGACTCAAGCCTCCTCTCTAGGAGAGGGAATGGGCCGTAATCCACCACGCGGGCCCAGAGCGTGTTGTGAATGTCACATGTCTTCGAATTTTTGGTTCTAGGACATGCCGGTTTCCTCACGATGTTTTCCTTCGCCGTTTTGAGAGCAGTGGTGATGAAATAAATTACACAAGGTAATGCGCCTGGCTGGGTTTGAACCCGCGACCTACAACTCGTAAGTCGGGGCCGTTACCACTCGGCCACCAATAACCAACTTTACTAAATCATTTTTAATTAATGCTTAAATATCTTTAATGAATACTACTTCAACCGTCTCAAGATACTTCATTAAAATATACTTGTCAACAGATTAAAGTTCAACTTAATATATACCTTTGAGCCTCGGAACAGCTCGTTTTTGAAGTCGATCGAGTACAGTCGCGCACACAACTCATTTCGACGTACGCATTTAATTAAGTCGTCACTGAAACGCTTGTTTATGGTGCTTTAATTACTTGCCATGGAAATAAATACTTGGAAAACATGGTTAATTAATATACGCACCTGCTTACTGATCAGATTTTGAGGGAATGGGGAATTATTAAAAATACGTTTAATTAAAGTTTTAGTTAATTACTTTAAATGATCATAATTATGGAATTTGTCAATGACTAGTTCAAACACAGTATTTTAAAATTCTGTATTCGTACATTACACTGTCACAGTAATATTATAAAAGAAAAAGTTTGTGTAGGTGGAGGTTAACACGTTTACCAAGTTTCATCGTTTCGCCGTTTGAGTATGAAGAAGTAACAAACATGCACACATACTCATATCGGTACTTTTGCCTTTATAATATTGAAATAAATCGAACATATTATTATTACCGAAGTTTTACAAGGTATGGCAGTGACTCTTACTGACTAAAAAACCCACCCCGTTCCTTCAAGTCTTCATACCGGGGCTCGAGTTCACTTTCGGATAACCCTGGCCCCCAAGCCTAATTACCCTAAATTAGAGCTGAGAATTTAAAATTGAGTAATATTCTCAAATTCTACTATACCCTTAATGCGAGTGAAAGATGCGGCTGCAAGAGTGAGGGAACGTACATGATCCTCACGTCTCAGCCGCCACGGTAGAAGACGCACCGGGTGTAATGTTGGGAATCCCAGAGCGATCTCCGGCCACCGTAGGCGCAGGCTTACGGACGACGAGCATTGAGTAGATCACCGTCCGCTCGTCCTTTAAGGACCGAGCACTAATAATCGACAGCACGTAATATTCCATGCGGACCTCATATCTATGATGCGTGCGTTTAATAGTACGATTGGCTGACCTTTATATGTCAAAGCGCAGGAGCCCAACAGGTTCGACACCTACTAGTGCCATGAGAAAAAGTATGAAAGGGATACTTATGGTCATAGAACGCCAAAGACAACTGAAGCAACTTAGGTGAGGTTTCAGTCAGTAAAAGTGTGCTGACTGCTGACACGCCCTCTCACTTCACTCTAGAGCGGATCCTCAAGGAGTTGTCAACAACAGCGGGGGCCCAACCGGGTCGAAGCCTACTGGGGCCAGGGTTATTCGAAAGGGAACTCGAGTCCCGGTATGAAGGCTTGAAGGAACGGGGTGGGTTTTTTAGTCAGTAAGAGTCTGACACTATCTCCCGCTCCGCCCAAGAGCGGTGGTTGTCATAGGATGATTTTCCCCAACAAAAAAAAAATACCCTAGAGCGGATTTATGTAATGACTTCACAGACGTGATTTTCCACAAATTAAAAAATACCCTTAAAACCTGCTGAGTTCACTCATCAAAGTAAGAAAAACGAACTCTCAATTCGGAAAAGCTAACAGAAAAATAAAATGAAGTATCGTTTAAAAAATCGAAGGTTAGTCCTTGAAAGAACAAGAGACCAGTTCCATTAGTACACAAGTATCAGTACCTACGTGAGTCTAGAACCTAGTAACAGATTATTAGAAAACCTCTTGACCCAGACGTCCTCGAAGTAATACCTGGCCAGCTGTAATGGTTGATATGAAATCCAATAAATTGTCTATAGGTAGACTTTTGGACCAACTGACGCGAGATAAGATTTGAAGACGCTGATGCTACGTGTTTTATTAATATTGGGTTTTTTAAAGGTGAGAAATCATGTAATGACTTTTCACGCTCTGGGATGTGTCAGACTTAGTACTGAGGTTTTAGACTTGACTCCCAGTACCTCGAGTTAGCGATTCAGAAGTCGACCCATGGCCAAAGTAGGCTTCAGCCCCGCTGGACCCCTACGGTTTTGATGACATCTTTTTTTTTTCACACAGTTATCTTATGCTAGCTTTTAACATTGCTTATATCTTAGAGCTAACTTTGTGAGGGACAGATGCCTGATGTAGGTATTTTTTTTTTTTTTTTTTTTATGGTAGGAAAAAATCATGCATTGACATCCCCCGCCCTTGGGCGGAGCGGGAGATAGTGTCAGACTCTTACTGACTAAAAGACCCACCCCGTTCCTTCTAGCCTTCATACCGGGGCTCGAGCGCCCTTTCGGATAACCCTGGCCCCAGTAGGCTTCGTCCCGGCTGGGTCCCTGCTGTTGCTGACAACTCCTTGAGGCGCGCGGGAACAGTGCGCGCCGTCGACGACTTGGGCTTGGTCCGGACAGTTACCGGACGGCCGGACAGTGAGCTACCCATTGCTCAACGTCCGCAAGCCCGCGTCTACGTTGGCCGGAAATCGGGATCAGAATCCCGGCGACGGCGGCGGCGATAACGCCGTTGCCTGATGCGTTCGGCCTCCTCCTTTGCGAGCATTACTGCTTCGCAGAAGTCGGCGACCGCCTGCCACTCCTCCTCGCTCCGGACCATGGCCTCAACCAAGGCCCGGCGCGATAGGTCTCCGCCGCCGATCGCCCCCACGAGGGCACGGCGATGCTCCGCCCAAGCAGGGCACACCTCGACTGTGTGCTCCACCGTGTCCTCCGGGCGTTCCGCACAGTGGCGACACCCGGGCGTCACTTCCGCATGAATCGAGTGCAGGAAACTCCCGAACGAACCATGTCCGGTGAGTACCTGCGTCATGCGGAAGGTAAGGACGCCGTGAGGTCTTTCCAGCCACGCCTCAAAGAGGGGAGCTGATGTAGGTATGTACAATAACCTGTATTACAGGTCACCAGGACCCACCCGCGGCTAGTATGCTAGGAAAGAGTTTAGCATGTCGCAACAAGCAAACATTTAAGCTAAGTTAAACAAAATAGTAGTATCTCTTTGAGACACGCGTGAAACACTACACGCATTCGATGACTCGGGCTCGGTCCGGACGGCTAGTACGGCTGGACGGCTGGACGGCTAGGTACACGTTGCTCGTCGTCCACAAGCCCATCCGGAACGGATTTCGATAAAAGTTAATTGAGAAATCAGAAACGTTTATTTCAAATAGACCAGTTACAGGCACTTTTGAATTGTCAAAATGTCGGTCATCAAACAAGTGAAGCTAAATTGCACGTTCCAAAGAGTAGATCTCTATGGAGAAGAACGTGCAAGAAACTCCATGGACACACTTTTAAATCGTATTGAGTTACATGAATCTTCGTTACATATTTCTTTTTAATTTATGGGTAGACTATATCCTGGAATAACAGATAGGATACTTTTATCCAGGTAGTTTGTTTCTTTGAGATAAATTCTTGTTATAAAGCAGGTAAAGCCACTGGCACTAGCTAGTCTACAAATTATGTACGAAAATATAATTTATTTAATTCTCTAGCCTACAGTTATGTTAATAGTAGTATATGTTATCTAACTAAGCATAAGACAGCAGTAATTTTCTCACAATATCTCTGAAATCCCGTCTATGTTTTGTCGGATCGCACCTGTTTGTACGGAGCTCTAATACCTACTATCAATATCAGACATTATCACGACTCTTTTATACTTCCGAGTACCTACCCATGACAATCATTGACATTCCTATGAAACTGTAACCCACCCGCATGCCTATGAAATAAAATCACTCATTCGTTATCGAGTTAGGTTAGGCGACGGCTGACAAAGCGCGGGTGTCGGTAAACATTTGTCACACCCCCCCTTTATCCCCCATTTAGTTGAACATGATGTTTTGAATTCGTTTTATAATTGGTTTTTGTAATTCAATATTAAAGTTATGTAGTTGGTAAATTGTTCACATGTTTGTTTATGAAGGCAGATGTGACACATCAAAGAGTACGAGCGCGTACAGGTCGCGCGGTGAATTAAGATCGCTCGGTAAAAGTGGAAGGGGCATGCGCAGTATTCAATTCTAAGGTCTATTTGGCGACGTGCGGGCGGGTGTGCGCCGACGGCGACACGTCATTGGTAGATCAATCGCTCTTTAATTCCCGCGTTGCGTTCACGCGTCTCATTGGATACTGTTGTACTTGGGTACTATTGCGTACAGCTTGTGTTATCGTATTAGTGATACGTAGAGGTAAAAAAAAATGGTTAATAATAAAGTTTTAAAACGGCAAGCCAGAAAAATGGTTTACGACGTGAATTGTTACGTTAAGAAAGAAAGTAACGAAATTATTTTTTTTATTTTAATTTTAATTTTTAAAATTTTAATTTTTCTGAATCTACCTACTTACAAGATAAATTACAAGCAAAAACTAGTGTTATTATAAGTTATGTTACTAAGGTTCAAACATACAAAATTAAAAATTAAATCCTAACATACTAAGAATTTCTGTGTGCAATTGTACACATACGCCGATTGCCCCCACTACTTTCACCGAGCGATCTTAATTCACCGCGCGACCTGTACACACGAGAAGTCACCCCACTACACCATCACTCTTGACTTCAGCTAACGCTGTTCTTGACGCTGTCACGTCCTAATGCCTCCATCACGGCATGATAGCGTCATGCCGTTTACCATCAAGGCTCGCCAGCATCATGCCGTTTGCCATCACGGCACTTGAATCGGTTATATTCCAAAAACATGTAACTGTTTATCCATACGTAAACAAGACGCTGAAAAAAGTTATAAGTGAATGATATTTATATTTGGATTGGTGAATAAAGGCCAATTTTCCGACTTAAAAGTTGTTCTGTAACTCTTTTGATCGATTTACAACTCGTTCACATACAGATGTTATTTTTCGTAACTCTAAGTTATGTTTATATTAACTACTAGCTTTTACCTGCTGCTTTGACCGCATACATAATAAAATATGGCCTATGTCACACTTGACTATAGCAGCTGTCTATCGGTAAAAAAATTTTAGCAATCGGACCAGTACTTCCAGAGATTACCTCATACAAACAAAAAAAAAAACTTTACCTCTTTTATTATATAAGTGTAGATAAAACCAAACAATAAAGTTATTAAAAAGCTTATATACAAAGCCTCTACAGCGTAAAAAAATAATCAATCAAAAAACAGCACGTCAATATTGGTAATTATTCAACACTTAATTCTGCGCGCGGTAGGCCCCCTGCTCACGGCGCAAAAATTAGGTCATATTGAGTTGCATCGGTGCGCGCACTACATAATTACGAGCGAAGCAAATATGTAATTAATTCACGCCGGTTGAACCGTGCTGCGGAAACGACAAACAAGTGTGGTGTATTGGCCACGCCAACAAACACCCTGCAGTTACAGACTTTACGAAACTTTTTTTACCTTACAAACTTATACTCGAAGTATTTATTTCAATTAAACCATTTATTTACCCTTGAATTGTCAAAACAAAAAAAAAATATTTTCAATTCACTTACTCGAAAATTCGCTCCATTCTCTACCGCTTTTAGACACGCTGTTTACTGCTTTCGCACTAGTGCAGAAAAGTGCGGACATTCACCCCCACCACTATTTATTGTATTTACCGTGTAAGGCTGGGCAGCCCCCACAAGTCGCTGGACAACCCCCGTTCATTTATTTCTACGTAAATACATATATTGATACATGTGGAAATTTATCACTGCAGCACTCAGCTCCATAACACCCTTGCCTACAACACTGGCGAATTCCGCCTCGGTCGCAATGAAAAACTTTCTGCACTTGTTCTTTATCTCCCTACCTTTTACAATTTATGAGATAAAGCTGCTGACAGACACACGGACAGCGGAGGAGGATACGGAACCTTAAGTAACTACCCAATTCTGACAAACTCGCAATAATGCAACCAAAATATTAATTTCAAGCACACAAGACTTACAAAAAGTTATGGAGGATTAATTAGGGTCCCCGTTAATAAATGTCCGTTGATTTAGTTAAATGAACCCCAGTTTCAGGGTGATTAGGTCCCGTACCTTTTAAGCACTCGTGGAGGTATTCGGTCGTGTCATACACGATTACCTTGGTCAGCTAAACTTTCCTAACCGTAAAAACGTATGCACACCCTCTTGTAGTAATTTATATTCCGTCTCATTCTAGCTTTATCATTTGCGAAATATTTTTTCTGCTGATTTATTCTACTTTTTAACCGACTTCATAAAGATTGTCAATTCATCGGAATCTTTTTTTTTTCAGTTCGATTTTAAAACTAGTAAAGGCAGACTGAGATGGTATGGCAAAAGATTTTTCAATACACTTAGGTACTCGTAAGCCCGCTCTTATCCCACCGACCGTCAATTAATTATTTTAGTCAAATACAAGCGTTGGCTTGGGGTTTAATTAATTAAAGCACGCAATAGACTGTTTTCCGCACTAGTGCAGAAAAGAGCGCGGGCACTCCCCGCCACAATATTATTACATTTCGTATCAGGCTGGCCGCGCGTCGACCTCCACGGGTTGACTGTCACCTCGTTTATTCATTTCTTTGTAAGGGTATTGAATCGTTTGATACATGTGAAAATTTGTCACTGCAGCCCTCGGCTCTGTAACACACTCGCTCGTACTCGTGCGAATTCCGCCTTGGTCGCAATAACAAACTTTCTGCACTTGTATCAAAATGTACTATTGCCGGCGTCAGCGCACACTGGTCGTTACCATGCCGCAGCATTCCAACGCCTTTCTCCGTCACGTCAAAGTAAGCCACGGCAATTTCTGCTGCCCGATAAATGTTTCAGTCGTACGTAGCGTTAGATATAGTGTTGGCGGGTGCCGGCATCCTTCGGCATGTCATTGCCTACCGCAGCGCGCCACGGCACTCCGCCGCGGGTGTCCATGACACATCTTTCAATACCGTGCGATGAAATCCCTTTCGATGCCACGGGATCATTATCAAACATCGGAATATATATCGAACTAGTTTTTTCCCGCGACTTCGCCCGCGTACATAAAATATAGCCTATGTCACTCAGGAATAAAGCAGTTCTCTATTGGTGAAAAAACATTTAGCAGTCGGACCAGTACTTTTAGAGATTATCTCCTAAAAACAAAAACACAAAAAAAAAACTACCACTTTATAATATCATATATCGTCGCCCTCCACGCTAACTGTCGTATCTCACAAACTGGCGTTTCTGCACATTACCTACGTGTTCATAACATTATTTCGAATAAGTTCTTTCTAATCGTCGTATCTGTATCGTTTACCATTTAGAAGATAATCACGTAACTATTTTGTTTCGCGTAAGTGCAAAAGAAGGGAAAAAAAATCCCCACTACCTTCGCATCTTAGGGCTTTAGGGCCACCACTAAATAAAAGAATAAGCAAAGATTATTATAAAAATCTTATTAATTCATAAATAAAGCTACAGCTAACGCAACTACAGGAACAAGATTTTAACGCCCGACCGAAAAACGGTCGCCCTGGAAAAATATCAATTGCTAGTTAGGACAGTTAGCAGGGAGGGTGACGATATTAATCTAGATTTATATTTTGATAGGTCTAAATGTCTATTGGTAAAATTTTAATCCTTTGCCATGCCGCCCTGATTTTCGTTCATTAAACCTTAAGCAAACGCCGGCGTTTACTCTCTCATTGTCCTTGTATTGTGTCTCTAACTAAAATATTCGAAAGGTTATGTCTGAATCTTCTGTTTCTAGGCCACCAATCTTCTTCAGATAGCACAGTCATTGTAAAACCTTCTGCTTCCGCCTGAACAACGCATAATAAGATGCACCAGCCGCCAGCCTGTTTTTTATCGCCGCAGTAAAATGGCTACCGGCGCTTACTGCCCTCAGCCGCTGGCTTATGTCTGCCACTATTTCTCCAAGTGAGCCCACAGAAAGAGTTCCAAAGTGTCACATTCAGATTTCCATAAGCGGTGTTACGCCACAGTACGTTAGCGTCGGGACGCTGGCTTGCCGCCAAACAATTACTTTGTCTCGTCAGGAGCGTTTCTTCGGCTGATGGTTCTAAAGTGTCTACTGCTTTATACATAAGTTTAACGTTTAACGTGAAAAAAGTGGGTCAGTGGGAAGTTTGAGAATTTTAATCAGTGTTATATCTGTTTGGTCTACAGGTAAAACTTTAACCGGCTAGAGATAAATAAAAAAACCGGTCAAGTGCGAGTTGCACTTACGAACCAAGGCTTCCGTACAAACTTACCTATATAAATAGTTCGATTCCCGAAACAAGTCTATGATGTAACTACAAAACAGTTTTTTCATATACCCGGCAGCGGTGACGACGGGGTTCCGACGGCTGTGGCGTGAGGATATTCGTGCACTCACGTGAGCGGCCGCCTCCTTCGCTAGCATTACTGCAGAATGAGGCGACTGTTGCTCACTCCTCCTCGCTCCAGACCATGACCTGAAGTAGGGCCGGCGCGAAAGGTCGCCGCTCACGAGGATACGGCAACGGGGCACAGCTCCACAGTGTCCTCGAGCGGTCCACACAGTGAACATTTCTTCCGCCTGCAGGAATCTGTACTGTGAACTGACCCCTTGCCCGGTGAGCACCTGCGTCATGCGGAAGGTGAAGACATGGTGACGGTTTTCCAGTCACTCCTCAAAGAGGGGACTTACCACCACGATTATAGCGTACCCAATCTGGGTGGAGCGAGTTTAAGACTTGTACTGAGTAAACTCACTTGTGTTCTTTCAGTAAACCTTTGCGTGTCAGGGCCCGCGGCAACTCATACAGACACACCTCCACTTACATATACACACGTCCATATGCTCAAATACACATAGCATGGAGCAATAGTTAAGTCTGATGATGGGTGGGCCTGGAGTTCTAAAATACAGGCTTAGGCCTAGTTTAGACTCCAGTAGCCTGATTCACGTAAAATCAAACAAGCCAAATATCGTTGAAGTTTTATAGTCGTTCCCTCGAAGTCCTATCCAAAAGCGGTATTCACGTGTTCCTTAATCGAGATTGGATAGAACGACAACTCAACTGGCTCTAAACTAAACGATCAATCGACGACTTATTTCCAGTTACATTAATAAGTATTCTACCAGGATAATGTAATACAGTTTTGGTTTTTTTAAATCGACTCTTCGACCAAACGACTTTAAAATCGGTGTCTTTCAAACTCGATTGATGAATGGGAATACGGAAATGGTCTAAACGACTAAATCGCTACGATATCGTTACTGTTTTGATTGCGTGAATCGAGCTACAGATCTTTGACATTTTTTCTTTTTTTTTTTATTGACACTGCTGCGAATCTGGTGTCAACATAATACATGTCACTTTTTACTAAAGACCTCTTTTTTCTTGTCCTAAAACGTATTTGAAGATTCATGCTTACTAAAGTCGCAAAGAATAATCCTAAATAAGTACTAAATAAGCTTCGGTAACTTTTAAATCCCCTCAGAGGTGCACGTCGCTCTCGACTCATCCAATACAAAAAGTTTCGGTCCCTCTAAAAGTATATTTTTCACTACGTTTAAAATATCTTCAACGAAGAAATGTCGTTTTTTTTTAGTAATAGTGTGACTGTCACATAATTTTGACAATAATTTTGGCCTATGTATGTGGCAGTATACCTCATCTCATACTGAGAAGCAAAGGAAGAAAGAAATGGTACATTTTGATACAAGTGCTGAAAGTTTTTCATTGCGACCGCGGCTTAATTCGCACGAACCGTAGGTGAGTTTGTTATGGAGCCGATCGCTGGATTGACAAATTTACACTTGTATCAAACGATTTTTTTAATACACTTACATTTTTATTAATTTTGTACTTATTGAAAAAAAATTTCCAAAGTTGCCATACATTTTAGTCTTGCCCTTGTTGTGACAATTTAAAAAAAAACACGGAAGTGATAAATATGGCATGTTGGCATGTTGAACCTAATCATAGTGCGATAAGAGCCAGTTTTCTAGTAAGTGTATTGAAAAATGTTTATATGTAACTAACACAGAACAAGCAGCCAAATAAACTAACACATTAACGAATCATAAAGTAAATAAATAAAAAAAAAACAACATTTAAAAAGAAAAAATACTTCTGTCCGCGTCTAAAAAGATTCCTGTATTAGTATACGCTGCGATATTAAAAAAAAAAAACACAGCACTTATATTCTCATGGGGCCTGTGATAACGTACACACGGAACACCTACTATAGATATAAAGAAAATAAACCAACAATGATATAATTAACAAGTTCGAAAAAGTGTATTTATGTGTGACTGTAAAATAAAAGAATATGACTGTATGACCCTCAGTTTCAGGAAAGAAATAACATTATTATTATCGAAACGTCACAAATTAAACACAAGTCAAGTGTAACCACACTACAGTTAACATATTTTTGACAACTTATTTGAAACAAGACCTTAATCCCTTAGGTCAGGGATGGCGAACCTATGGCACGCGTGTTAGTGGCGGCACGCAGTAAAATAATTCCGGCACGCCAGTGTAAGATGTTCAACTTTTATGTATTTTTTAACAGCAGTAATCACACTAATGTTCTCTTATGTATTTAAATAAATAAAAAAGCTGTAAAAATATTCATCACCAGCGTTTTCAATCTTCCCACTGTTAGGACTCAAGCCTCCTCTCTAGGAGAGGAAATAGAACGTAATCCACCACGCGAGCCCAGTGCGTGTTGGTGAATGTCACAATTCGAATTTTTGGTTCTAGGACATGCCGGTTTCCTCACGATGTTTTCCTTCACCGTTTTGAGAGCTGTAAATATTACATACAGCAAAATTAAGAATTATTTACTACTGGGGCTATGGCTCGACTTCTGAAAGGGAAACCCGTGGTCCTAGATCGCAAAGGGTATCTGAGGGGACATAGGTGGCTTTTAGTCAGTAAAAGTCTGACACGCCCTCTCGCTCCCCCCTACAGCAGGAGAAGTCTTTAGATGATTTACCACCTTAAAAAAAGAATCCAGTTTATTTCCTTGTCTATCAAATATTTGGCAGCACGGCAAGAAAATGTGGTCTTGAACCTTTTTTTTTACCAAGTCGTATTTAGTGGTAACTTCTCCAAATTTTAGGCTTGCCATCCCTGCTTTAAGTGGTATTATTCTTTTTATTTAACCTTCTGAATACCGTAATTTTAGACACAATAGAAAGACAATGAGGGAGTGAACGCTGGATCGCCTGTGGTTTAATTAATTAAAATAAAATACAAGTTCTTAAAATAACTGAAGGATAAAACGACCATCTCTATACACATAAGTAATTTGATCAACCAACTCCTCGTAATGGCAAAGTGAATTAAAAAGAAAAGACTGTGTGCAGCCGGGGAACATGAGTGCTGACAGACATTAATGTACCTACACGTTGTACTGGCTTCAAATAAAACGTCCTTCCGATCTAACAAACCCAGAACATTTATAAAGGAAGCCATAAGAGATGTTGGTATTTTTATTACTATATTATCAAAGCTTTGAAAGAAAATTTATTTTTTTCTATAAATTTCAGTCATCGGCTTTTGCCTACTTATACGCCCATTGCAGCGTGGTTTACTCAAAGACATTATTTCTTATAAAGACGTAATTATAGTCTATGAAAAAGTGAACCACTTTTATATCATAACAAGACAATATGGAGTAGATCTTTAAAAATAAAAAGACAGGTACGAATTCTGTGTGGGTTGCGACATTGTTCGATAGAATTACCGCTGATTTAAGGTGGCACGTGTGTAACCTGTCAGGTATACACGCTAGGGTATACCTGACGGGTTTACTTACCCAGTTATACCTTCAGGTAAGCTTGTATGGAAACCTGCACAGTTGTGCAACATACACGCTCCGGTTTACCTGTACAGGTCACCTGTACAGGCAAACCTGTCAGGCATACCCTAGCGGTAGTCCTTCCATTAATCCCAAATAATTACTAAACAAATATAATATTTGGGGTTAGTAATATAATTAAGATATATGTAATTACAAAATCTCTATTTTATAAGATACCTATATCAACTGAATCCATAGTAAATTTTATTTGAAATGACGATCAGTTATACAAGGTGTCGTTTTGAAGCTGCAAAATATTTCAGGAGGTAATTATGTTAGTGATTCTCGACCCGAATCAATAATAAAATAAGTAGGTAATTTTTTTTTTTTTTATAACCGCGCTTTTTTTCACACACACAAACACGGAACAATAAAGGGCGTTTTCACACACACTAACTCGCAACGATAGTTTCATAAATAATGTATCATCCAATCATCATCCCGCACGCCACACCCTAGCCACGCCCCCGCGGCCATCGATCAATCGATTTAGTTTAGTGTAATTAAAAAATTAAATAACAAGTATTACTGATTATTGACTAGGTTTCGTATTTTTACATGATTATTTATGAGTTTTATTACAACCTCCTGAAATATTGTGCAGTTTTAAAACTGCACCTTGTATAAACGATTGATAAAATTTTAACACGACTATTTTTTATACCTTAGTGCATTGAATATAAAATCGTTGGATATACCATTTAAAAACAAAAAATCCTATTTTTTTGTGATTTTAATTTAAGCTTACAAAAATAAATGTTTTTAGCAGTTCTAACAAATGATTTAAAATTGTTTTTTTTTTTTATTATTATTTTAATTTATAACTTTTATCATAGTTAGTAACCTGATTAGATATATCTTTAAATGTTATATAAAGAAATTATTTCAACAGTTGGTATTATATATCTAGTGAACGTTATTAAAATGAACATATGCGAAATAACTTTATATGATATAAAACGCAACTTATTTTGCATTAAGTGTAGGTACATAATGGAGAGCTGTGGTGGCCGAGTGGTAATGGCCCCGACTTACGAGTTGTAGGTCGCGGGTTCAAACCCAGCCAGGCGCATTACTTTGTGTAATTTATTTCATCACCACTGCTCTCAAAATGGTGAAGGAAACCATCGTGAGGAAACCGGCATGTCCTAGAAGCAAAAAGTCGAAGACATGTGACATCCACCAATCCGCACTGGGCCCGCGTGTTGGATTACGGCCCATTCCCTCCCCTAGAGAGAAGGCCTGAATCCCAACATTGGGAACATTATAAGGCCGACTGTACTACATAAAGGAGAATGGTTTGTCCGTCCACACACGAGTATCTCTATCAGCCATAATCTCACTATTCACACAATCCGTCCATAATATGACATAATGATACATATAATGGGGTCAAATCAAAAGCCAACCTAACGCTCCCAGTGCGGAACTCGCACAACGTGTGACATGTATCGTGTCATGTCATTTCAATAGATGTTATATCTAATGTTGAATACAAGTGTTAATGATATGACACATGTCATATTATGTCAATACGGAAAATGAGATTTTGCACCAAGTTGGTAACCGTAACGAGTAGAAATTAATTCGTATAATATTATTATTAATTAGTATCAATATTACCAGTGCCGTAACTATATCATCTGAGGCCCGTGGCAAATTTATTTTTCTACCGCGGCAAAAAGTACAGAATATTAATTGCTGTGCCTCAGTGTCGCACTGTTGCGCGTGCTCAGTCTCCGTTACCTCGCACTTTGGCTGCACTAAATCTGTTTGCGGATGAATGGAAGATGATTTTATTGGCATGTCAGAAGTACTGTGAGAGGAATTGATGAACATGTTGTTTATAACTTTACTTTTCTGTTTTTTCTTTTTGTTTAGTTACTGTAATTGGTTGTTTAACAGTTGTAATTAATTAAATAAATAAAGAAATTAGATATGGCACCCGACAAATCTCGTCAAATTAAATTTTAATATATATTTTTTTTATTGTTATTGATTGTTGGGTTACTTCTTCTGAGCTCAGTGCCCCTAAGACCGGTGGGCCCGTCGGACCTGAGGCCCATGGCATTTTGCGAGCCTTGCCACCCTATAGTTACGCCACTAAATATTACCAACCTTTCGCCAATCATCACTTCATATTTTATTATCTACGACACATGGCGATGCTTATATAAATTTCAACATTCCGTGGTGGCAAATCCACTTTTTAACCGACTTCCAAAAAAGAAAGAGGTTCTCAAGTCAACTGAATGTTTTTAGGTAGTGGACATCAATTGGTAAATAAATATTTGGGAATTTATTTCAGAGAGGGGAAGTTAAACTTGGCACCAATGACTGAAAATTTAATTGGCAATGTTTGTCTGGGAAGGCCATGTGAAAAAAAAATGAAACGCATGTTACTAAAAGAATTATCAAATAGATAAAGAGAGAGAGGGACGCCAAAGAAAAGATGGATGGATTGTTTGAGGAAACATAATATGAAAGAAAGGGAGTCAATGAAATCTTGATGATTAGGTCAGGACTGAGAAGAAAAAACATATTCCGCCGGCAAAAACAGAAAGCTAATGATAATTTGACTTCACTAAATACTTCATTATCTTAAGTATTCTGTGACTTTCAAGCTTGCTTCGTCATGTTCAGAAAGCCAAATACATTATATTTTTTTCAGACTGATTACTAGCACTTTGTAGATAGTCATCTGGCATGACCTTCATGTATTTCTTGACTGAATTATTACTAACTAAAACGTAGAGTTTAATGGTATTCAGTAATGGAATGATAATTTAGTAAAAATATGTAGAAATTACAATCAAGTGGGTTCGCAGTCAAGCACTACCAGGCCAAAAAGGCCCTTTGGGTGACTTAAAGTCTGGGCACGCCACAATCATGGCGGTAAGTCCCGTCTTTGAGGCGTGGCTGGAAAGACCTCACGGCGTCCTTACCTTCCGCATGACGCAGGTACTCACCGGACATGGTTCGTTCGGGAGTTTCCTGCACTCGATTCATGCGGAAGTGACGCCCGGGTGTCGCCACTGTGCGGAACGCCCGGAGGCACACAGTCGAGGTGTGCCCTGCTTGGGCGGAGCATCGCCGTGCCCTCGTGGGGGCGATCGGCGGCGGAGACCTCTCGCGCCGGGCCTTGGTTGAGGCCATGGTCCGGAGCGAGGAGGAGTGGCAGGCGGTCGCCGACTTCTGCGAAGCAGTAATGCACGCAAAGGAGGAGGCCGAACGTATCAGGCAACGGCGTTATCGCCGCCGCCGCCGCCGCCGCCGGGATTCTGATCCCGATTTCCGGCCAACGTAGGCGCGGGCTTGCGGACAGTGAGCAATGGGTAGCTCACTGTCCGGCCGTCCAGTAACTGTCCGGACCAAGCCCAAGTCGTCGATGGCGCGCACTGTTCCCGCGCGCCTCAAGGAGTTGTCAGCAACAGCAGGGACCCAGCCGGGTCGAAGCCTACTGAGGCCAGGGTTATCCGAAAGGGCGCTCGAGCCCCGGTATGAAGGCTAGAAGGAACGGGGTGGGTCTTTTAGTCAGTAAGAGTCTGACACTATCTCCCACTCCGCCCAAGGGCGGGGGATGTCAGTGCATGATTTTTCCCACCATAAAAAAAAAAGGGTGACTTAAAGTCAAGGGCAATGGAAAGGGCTATGCTGAGTTTCCTTGCGTGATCACATTTGAAATGAAGATATCCGCAGGAGAACTAAGGTTACCGACATAGCTCGAAGAATCGCCAAACTTAAGTGGCAGTGGGCAGGGCACATTGCACGCAGAACAGATGGTCGATGGGGACGAAAGGTTCTGGAGTGGCGACCACGTACCGGAAGACGCAGCGTTGGAAGGCCTTCAACAAGGTGGACCGATAATCTGGTCAGGGTCGCGGGAATCCGATGGATGCGTGACGCACAGGACCGGTCGTTGTGGCGACGCTTGGGGGAGGCCTATGTCCAACAGTGGACGTCTTTTGCTGATATGATGATGATGATGATGACAAGTTTTAATTTTCTTTTTCATGCCTACCTTATTATGAATCAGGAATAACGTTTTTCTTTCTTTCGAATAATCCCGCAGGCTTGAGATATAATGACACTAAATAATTGTGTAAAATTCTTACTGCTTGATGAGTAATTGTTATATTTAAGAAACGATGATCAATAACTGCTGAAATATCAGACAAACAAAATCTAGGTTAAAAATCTTGCCAAAGAAATCAACTTTAAACCACGAGTACCTATCCTAATAAACTCCTCACGAATAACTTTAGCTCAAGGACTTTCCTCCCCTCGTGCAATTAGCGATATTGTTGTAATAAAAACGCCTGCCCACTTGTGGGCTATGACGTCACCTCAGAGGCTCAGATATTATCTATAGCATCTCTTTGATCCTCTCGTATTCTCTTTTGTTGATCATTCGGGAGTCTCTATAGCAAACAGCACTTGTTCGAAGGAGCAATTTGGGTTCCATTTCAAAGGCCGATGTACCCGGGCACCAATCAAACGATGGTGACGTCACTCTAACAAGGTAACCATTAGCAGATTTCCTCTCTCACCATGAAGACTGTCAACAGTTGGGATTGTATGTCTGTTTCATTTGTTACATGTCAACTATGGCTGAGTAATGAAAGACTTAGGGGCTTTTTAAATTTGCCTAGATTTATTTGCTCATTTAAGTTTTAATAAATATATCCTTTTAAATCATTTTCTGGTTTCTACGCGAATAATATGTTACAATTTATTACGAAATTTTGTTAATCCAATGAAGCAAAATTATATTTTTCATTTAATATTATCTGTCATAAATCTCAATTTTTAAGTTATGTCACTATACATTTTGATTACCCTCTTAAATTTTATTGACGTATAGTAGATAACAATATCGGAACTAAAAAGATTTTATATAAATCTGTAATCATTATTTCATTCAAAAGTAACTTTCGCTTAGCATTAAATAATACGACTAGATTGATATCATCTTAATGAAAGCCCCCACAATACAACAGAACTAGTCCTTTCGCCACAAAAACAAAAGCAATAACAATAAAACCTGCGAAAAGAAACGGAAAAACTGCATCAGTCCTCCAATAATAGAAATATCTGCATCGATAATACTTGAAGAGGCCTTGACAGAGACAAAGAAATTGTTTGGCGAAGAGCCAGCTCCCCAGAGTCAGTCCCAGGTATGAAGAGATGGTACGAAGCGAGCCGATCAAAGATTGTTCTGTTTTAAAACGAGGAAAATGCAAAGTTTTGTTGTTCGAAACGATACCGGCTTCCGAAATAAAAATGTAAATTTGTTCAGCTTTCCTGTGGTTTTCTGTTCGATGGAATTTGTGCTTTACCAATTCCAGACAAGTATTTGAACAATCAGACAATTCCAATAGCGCTCCAGTCGCTGGTTAGCCACGGTAATTTGTTGAATTGCGTTTTTCGTTTTAGAACTGTTTAAACCGTTTTTCTTCAATCAATAAAACACTGCATTCTCATCAGTAATCATTGCCTCTCGAAACAAAATATCCTCTTGTTTATACAAATTTACTATTTCATTTAATCATTTATAATAAACATACAAATTACATTTTTATATACTTCAAAAGAAAATGTCAAATAACATAAAAAAATAGTAGCCCACCGGAACAGGGTCTAATTTACCGGGTCAGGACTCCAGAGAGAGGAACCTCCTAAGTATAAGAACTGTATCCAGAAGTACCTACAGCTTACTGATCCAGTCGCCTAACGAGAGCCTCCTAAGGTGTTGGTCGAGGCTCCTGGCTATTAATCCATTGGCTGACACGACTATCTATATAAATTACTATTATTATTAATATGTACTTGATTTAATCTAAAGCCCTTAGTAACGGCCATGCGAAACCTGAATGTTAGCCTTCGCATGGCAGAAATGTGATTTTACCCGGTAAAGTCTAGTACTGCCCAGACTGCTTCACTTGAAGCAGTATGTGTCCATGTAGATTTCCCAATCATCAAGTCAGGCCAAAAAAAAAATCCTGCACTATACATCTATTGTAGTATAAAAACATACTACCCGCAACCTAAACACGGGTCAATCCAATATTCTCGGAAGTAATTACAAAGCAATCGGACGCTCATCATGTCAACCTGTTTATCTAAAAGAAAAACAATCAATCTGTGCCGCGTAGTTAGGCAGTGAAGCCAAATGTGGATAAAAGCCACGTAGGTACACTCTCAAACAAATTAAAAACCAAAAAAAAAGTTGTTCACTTGTTGTTCATGGCAGTTCAAACCATAAAAATACGAGAATGGACTGAGCAATACTCTTCAAGGCAGTTCAATCCATAGACATACTAGAGTGGTCTGAGCAATACCCTTCAAGGCAGTTCAAAACCATAAAAATAGGTGAGTATGCTGAGCATACCCGTAAAACTAGTTTTTCTTTCTGTAGAAAGAGATAAAGCTACTTTACAGCTAGTAGGTACCCTCAGTAAACTCTTTTCACATAATCTATTGTTGTTGTTGTTGTTTTTTTAAGGTGGGATGTTACATTAAACAACTTCTTCCACTCAAGGTGGAGAGAGAGGGAGGGACAGATTTTGATTGGCTAAACACACCTGTGTTCTTTCAGTTGACTTTCGAACAATCCTGCAGTTCTGGACATAATCTATGTATATGCGAAGAACTCATCCAGCTCATCTAACCACTTATTCGCTCGCAAGCGTGACCTGATATGACCTAATCAGTATTCAGAATCAGAAAAAGTCAATTACACAAGTTCGCTTTATCTCTCCCACCCTTTTTGCCCGTGTTCCCATCATACTTGATGGGACACTCAGTCCATTCTCTATCTCCCGAATCCTGAATTGCTAATATGAAATTGAGCATTACTTAACCTAACTTATACTATGGCAAATTCAAAATTTAAAAAACGAAAATGGCCGTTAGTCGCGTTTGAATGGCATTTGAAAAACGAATAGAAAAATGTTAAAGAGCTTACCCAAGTCCTCGGCGTCTTCGCTCCACTCGCCAGTGCCTCGCACCAGCACGGCCGACATGCCCGCCAGCACAGCGCACACCCACACCGACTCCATAGCACACACCCCCCTCCCCCACATCATAACACACTCTAACACCTAACCTTACTTTGGCAACATTTTACAACTACACTAAATTTCATTACGCAACAATCAACTATTAGTTAAGCTCCAACGTTCATTAATTTAATATTACACTATTCATTAGCTACGCCATTCCATTACCAGCTATTGTCAACTTTACAATTGATCAACCCTATTGAATCACTTGCTAAAGTCGCTCCAGGAATACTGCATACATTTTCTTAATTAAAAATTCGTTCTATTTTTGATTGAGGTCAAAATACTCGTTTTCCAAACCGTAGGTCGATAGGGTTGACTCGAGTTCCATTGCTTCGATTTGTTAGTGCATGTTACGGTTGTGTATCAACGATCCGAGTAATCTTTTTGGCATTATAAGAGGAATGGTGTGTAAGTATGACGTCACGCACGGCCGGCTTTCGGGACGCGGTTAAATATCCCGATGAATTATTCAGGACTCTTTTAGCGTTGGTGCGCGCTCGACGACAGAAAGACCACCTGCAACAAAGTACATAGTCCCTCATTTATGTCCAAACACAACTATATTTATACTTGACGTTTTGCAAATCGGAAGAGAATTTATAATCAGCGATGACAGACTGGCAAATATTCAATTGAGTTTGCGCTATCTACGGAAGCTTTTTCACATTTGCATAGTATTCTGTTACCCTAAATTTACATTCAAGATGAAAATGAACACATGAATATTTAAAAAAAAACACATGAATACAAAAATTAATTAACTTCATAACATTTACCTAGAAATTGTCAGAAATGTATCAAAAATATTCAGCGAGAATTCCCCGCTTCATTTCGCCGTGCTACCAAAGAGACATTCCTTTGTTTATTTTAAAAGAGATTTCTCCGAGAAAAATTTAACAAAAGCTTTCAAGGAGCAAAATCCGTCATCAAAGGCTGCTAAACGACCCGTAGCGTAGTGCTGAAGCGCTAATATAGTTTAGGAAACAACGCGCCCCTACTTCCTAACCGTCAGGGCAAACTTGCCGCCTAGAAACTTACTATTATCTACATGATATTATAGAGAAATGAGATGCATACCCCACACACACGTATACTAGTCTAGCCGAAGTAGTAAACGCTAATAAAATGTGTGCTTACTATCAAATGTTATTTTTATGGTAATGTATCCACAGTAAAATAAAGTTAACGTCTTATTTCTCTGAAACGTGAGTCAACTTTTGATAAAAGCAACCGCATTATGTGGCAAATGTGGCGGCATTTGGAGTCTAATTAGAATTTTCTCTTTTCGCATTAGGTTATTATATTGTGTATGTATACGTTATGAGCTTTGTAAAATTTTTAAAATAACTAACACAGCAAATTTTTGGCTGGATTTTATAGATTTTTTTATTTTATTTTATTTTATTTTTAAGCTATTGCATAGCTTCTATCGCGGGCCTTGAGCGTGGAGACCGAATCCAGAAATTCTGTAACGAAAATAACCTAACACCCCCCACTCATTTGTTTTTTGAGCGTGGTGACCGATAAGAAAACAAATGAGTGAACAATCAATCAAAATTCAATTCAATGTGTGAAAGTGTAACTTCAATTAATATCAAAGAAAAAAAACAAAGGAAAAAAAATACTGCATAAATAAAGTAAATAAATAATTATAATTGCATAAGTTGATAAAAATGCTATGCAATAACTTTACCGCGGCAGTCCCCGAGTGCAACACGTCTTTTTTTAAGTTTTCGATAAACTCTGACACCCAACTTGTGTTTAGGATGCCAGCGTTCTCGCCTAACATTTGAACATAACATAACATTAATCATAAGATGAGCACAGTGTATTTATAATATTAATAAAAGATTGACTGATATGAATTCAGTAGCTGCTTTAATTATTCGAAAATTGTTTGCTAGTGGAAATTATGATGTAAAATTGATGTAGTTTTGCATATCATGTATCTGCCTTTGTACATGAAGATTAAATAAGTAGGTAAATGTGTCCACACGAGTAGTCAATAAAGTATGTAGTATCACTGAAACAGGCGTGATCTCGTTAAAAAGAGCTAAGAATTTTACTGTAGATTGTCTACCTCAGTAAAACTTGCAGAGAAGGCTAACTTGATAAAGCTGCCTTTTTAAAACTGTAAAAATAAATAAGTGTGACTTACGTCCGCAAACCAATGAAAACAAAAGTGATGATATTCTGTCTTAAAAACTAAATACTATTTAAATTGTAGACTTGCCACTATTTGATAGGCTAAAAGCTTGTGAAATCCTAACTAATATTATAAATGTGAAAGTGTGGATGTTTGGATGTTTGTTACTAAATCACGCAAAAAAGGCTGAACGGATTTGGATGAAATTCGGCATGCATATAGCCTTTGACATGGAAAAGAACATAGGCTACCTTTTATCCCGATTCCTTAAGTACCTAATGCCACGCGGGCGAAGCCGCGAGCAAAAGCTAGTAAAAACATAAACGAAAAAGAAAATACTAGTTTCAATACCAAAAAGAGCTCGAATGTTATAGCCTATAGAGGCAGCGTAGACCATATCTACTTTTTATAATAAACTTTATTATGGATCTATCCGCGCTTCCCTTATCGAGGTATCTAAGTTTCTACGCGGAATAATGGTCTGAAAGTTTCCTGTTAGCCATTCGAGAAAAACCACGCTAAGTTGACCTACATTCTGTTTTTCTGTTTATGAAAAGTAGGTACCCAGTACCCACTCATAACCATATTTTATTGGCTTCTCCCAGCAACATTCCTCTTATATTTCTTTATATTTCCCATTCGTAGCTTTGATTTCGTACGTAGCTCTTAAAGGAAATTGTTTGATCTTTACGAAGGAAATTTCCTAAAAGCCTTGTTTACAACGTATTTTCGCCATACGAACGTTTACTTGAGATGTTCTTACTAAGATGTCAGAAAAAGAAAGTATAGGTGAAATTAATAAGGTGTGGCCTGATTACTTTACTTAGTTTCTCTGTAATAAATAGCCTCCGGAGCCTTTGTAAATTTATTCCATGCTTGAATAGCCTACTTTACAGGTTAAAATAAATTATCTGGTCTTTACGCCAAGAGAAAATACAGTGAAGCATTGTTAATTTTGATTAGTTGGCTAAAGTGAACTAATTTCATGCAGACTCAGTACCCGTGGGCGCTAAATCCAGTCATCGCCTAAAGCCTGAGCCGACTAACAAAAAGAGAAGTTAAATAACCGTTTTCATAATTATGCGAAGTTAGACGTTTCCCGATTGTGTGCCTTGACATAATTATTTATCTAATATACCTATAACAATAGTTTTAGTTTTTAGCGAGACAAACAGGATCGTTGTGGCGACACTTGGGGGAGGCCTATGTCCAGCAGTGGACGTATTTTGGCTGAAATGTTGATGGTAATAATAATAATATTTCACAACTATCACACAACGCCGTCTAGTCCCAAGCTAAGCAGAGCTTGTGTTATGAGTACTAGACAACTGATAAACATACTTATACATATATTTCTAAATACATACATATTATAGATAATTACACCCAGACACAGAACAAATGATCATGCTCATCACATAAACATTTGTCCTGGGTGTGGATCGAACCCACGACCTCCGGCATAGCAGTCAGGGCTACTAACCACTAGACCAACAGGCCAATCAAATGATGATGATGATGATTAGTTTTAGTTTATATGAAATCCGAAACACGTGTGTAGTATTTTTATGTACAAAATTTCATAACTGTATCATGAAAAAAACACAAAGTTTTAAGCTAGTCATGGTACCTGTTTGGCGACATAATTACGTGGTCTCCAGGCCATTCAGGCGACTGAGCAGTTGTTTTGCTTCCGCACCCAGCTGTGCGCAAGCGCCTAATGCCCGCTATGACCTAACGTGACCTACGTTATACTTAGTTTCGGTGATATCCAACTTGATGCGACCTTTTTTAAATATTTTTTGAGAAGAAATATAACATGGTGTAAAAGTTATTGGAATTGATTCAGTTACTGGTTCTGAAAAAACAATATTCAGGTTTCGAATACACTGATCCGGTCCGAGACCGCACGCTCAATAGTCGCGCTTGCGACCACGAGGCAACAGATCCTATGGTATACTCAGGTATAATACAGGTGTGAAACCAAAATTGCTATTATTTATATTTTATTTTAATAAACAAAAAAATAAAAACCAAATAATAAATATCACTTTAATAACGTTTAATTCTTTTAATCCCTACCTTGATAATATTATTATATTTTCACCCGCATTTTTGGCTACTGCTTCGAACTCGTGGGTCGCGGCGTAAAGTTATATAGCCTATAAGCTTCCTCAATAAATGTGCTGTCCAACATTATAATACTTTTTTAATTCGAATAAAAAAAAAATGGTTCCTAAGAGCCGTTCAAGCAAATAAAGTCATCAGTTTTATTTTATTGATACAAGTATAGATATAGTATAATTATGTACAAGGGCGGATCCATTTTATTCTGGGGGGTGGGCACTAGGGGCAGACGGACAAAAAAAAAACAGCAATAACTGTTAGAAATAAACTTGAAGTACGATACTTTCAAATTTTCACATTTTTCTTCATATTTCACAACACTGATAATTTGATTTACTTCTAAGTACTTTAATGAAATCTTCACGGTTCACTAAAAAACCATCTGAGCGGATTTAGGGGAGGAGGCACGGGGTCACGTGACACCCTCGCCCCTCTTAATCCGCTCTTGATTATGTCATATTTTTTAATTGTCTGTTAATAGTGTTAGGCCTTCAAATACCTAGATATCCAACCAGTATCACCATTATATCTAATAACCGCAATTAAAAACATTTTGTTATTATAATGTAATCAACGTAATATGTAGCTCTTTTATAAGACTCGAAACTAAAAATACTGGTCATTGAAGTCAACTTTTAAGTTTATTAAAGTTTTTTTTATAACAAACTGGTACTTTTAAAAAAAAGATAGTACTGGACTGCGATCCTACCTGATGGCAAGCCGTGACGAAATCGTTGATAGTGTGCGCACTAGTTTATTAGCCTATTCGCTCGAGCGTTGACGACGGCTAAATTATAATCAGACCACATCAGGAAGGCCGCAGCAGGCAAATTGTTTCAGGCAAGTTATGTGTATTTTGTTAAATTGTCGTTCATATTTTTCTTATGCATTCATAATTTAGTAGATTTCACGGTTCATTGGTGGTACGCAAAAGTTAAACTATGGACAGCAAAAGGTATAAAAAATCAGGAAATCAGGTATAAAATTTCTTAATAATTTCAAACTTTCTATCTGAAAAGTAAAGGACTCTCAGAAATGTAGTGTTTTGATTTAAAAAAAAGAAGTGTGCTACAAATTTTGAATTTATAATATAGGTACCAACTGTTGCTAGCGACTTTGCCTGCGTGAAATTAGAAAATATTCCCAAAGGAATCGTACTCCTGGGATAAAAAATATCCTATGTGTTCTTTCAGAACATGGTCTACCCATGTACCAAATTTTGCCTAAATATCTTCAACAGTTTCAGTATCAAGGAGCAACAAACAAGGGTTTAAAAAAAAAACACGTATTTCCTGGAACAAGTTTTTTGAAATATTCGAGTAAATCACGGAATTACCGAATGCCAACAGAGTTTTCAGGCGTTATCTCTCTTTTTTTCATTGCCTCTTCATCAAATATCGCGTTGGATTGAGTTAGATGAAGCAACATGCTTTTAAACCATGCTCGATGTTTACAATAGGCGAGTTGAAAAGGACCCACCATCAAGTTTTCTTCTGAAGTTTCAGTCCAACAAAAATTCAAAAATGGTTAATAAAGTTTAGGAACCACTGATTTAACGGTTGGTAACAAAACGCCCTCCACTCTTGTTAATAAGCTGTCCATCGACACAAAACCTAATAAAATAATAATATTTCAATACACAGTCATACAGATTCAATATTCATGCCAAACAGCCCGGAAATGGGTTACCTATCTAAAAAATTCTACTTTTTTTCTATTATAAATGTTAGCGGTGCCAGAACCATTCGTTTCTATACAGAAGTCATAAACGTCACGCACCAATAATTTCACTATTTCCATCGCTAGCTATATTTTCAAACGCTCTATACTTTATGTTATATTATATGGAAACATGCAGGTTGCTTCACTAACAGGAGACACAATTCTACTAATGTGTTACTGCTTCTTAAACCGATAGATGGATGGGATGGCATCCATCCCTCTTTTGCGCTCGTACGCGAGTTAAATTCTACTATTGTTCTTTGAATTTCTTATAGTTAGACAACTGAGTAGGTTCCAAAAACGTAGCCAACTCAATAACTGGCTTCGTGTTAGTTAAAAATAGCTCTGCTCCAAGTGAAGCAGGCTTTATTTTAAGCATACTATGAATAAACCTAATTTATTTACGGAGAAGGCGACATCGATGACCCTTTCTACTACGCTAAGAATATACGAGTAATACGACATTATAATATCGATCTTATAAATAGAAGAGTTGATTTTGACAATGCTGCGACAAGTAAACATCTATTCCCTTTTATTGAAATGAGATATCAGCTAATAACTCCTCCTGCTTTTGATGGAGTGTAAGGGAGTGTCAGACTTTTACGGACTAAAATCCCGTAATTTTTCAGTTGCCGCGGGAGCCGCGGTAACATTTCGAACCTACAGTCTAGGCTACAGCGCCCATCATTATCATATCCCAGTTACATTTCAGATTGAAAACATAAACTTTGTGTTTCCAATGGTATTACTTGATAAAAACAATTGTTTAGGTTATTATCTGTACATAATGTAGTGCATGCTATTATGCTTTTCTGTAAATGATGATGCACCTAGACGCAAGTTAGCAATATACAAATTTATAATGTAATAGCGTACTCGCTGTTGAAAAGCCTAATAATAAATAAAATAAATTATTTTTTAAGGCATTTTATCAACCATTTAAGATACTTAAATGCTCAACGATACGCTTAAATCAAATATTCGTATTTTTTTTTTGCAATTTTTGGCTCAGTATCGGACAGTATGGTAACAAAATTATATTTGCGGAAACTACTTGTATGTATTTGGTGAAGTATACTTATTAAAACAATTATCATAACTCTCTAACATAGAGACAAGGTACGACGTAAAGTTTATATTAAAATGTCACATTATATAACCATAAAATTATGAGCTGCAAAGGGCAAAAAAAAACTGCAGGCTGCCCTGTTGCATTCATTTAAGGTATTATGAGAACTAGTGCGTAGACTAAAGAGAACTAAAGCATTTGAGTTAGTGTAGTGTTTAAAGTTAGAGTATAATAGTGATCAATGCTGTGCTATACATATAACACATGAACAAAGGGTTTTTATCAATACCAGGCTCTAAGAAAATGCTATGGACTTATTAAAAGGGCTGAAGGATGCTATTCTTAGTTTTAACAAAACCTACAACGTATACTCTTAGTGATGTAAGTAAGAGTTTAATTGCATTTGAAGCTTTCTGCTAGCATTAACGATTGCAAATTAGCAACTTGGATCCCTTTCCACACTATCAGCGCTTGATTCTAATAATAATAATAATATATAATAATATAATATTCCACAACTATCACACAGCGCCGTCTAGTCCCAAGCTAAGCAGAGCTTGTATTATGGGTACTAGACAACTGATAAACATACTTAAATATTTCTAAATACATACATATTATAGATAAATTACACCCAGACACAGAACAAATGATCGTGCTCATCACACAAACATTTGTCCTGGGTGGGAATCGAACCCACGACCTCCGGCATAGCAGTCAGGGTCACTAACCACTAGACTAACAGGCCTGTCAAAATCCAGAGATTCTAAGTCCAGTAGCCCTGTACTGGTCCCAGAATCAAGCGCTGTTTCAAGCAGGTTTTATGAATGGTACGTATTAGCTGGCAGCTAGATCATTAGGATGATTTGTTAGCATCTTCTTGTAATCAAATATAAAATGAAAAAAGAAAAAAATATGAGAACTGTCCCAAAGATTAACTTACTCCTTAAAAATATTGTTCGCTGTCATGCGCGCGAAAGACACATACTTTATTGTCTTGTCTCTTTCGCCACATCTTATGTTTGAGCATAATTTACTGCACCTAATTATTTCATTCAAAATTATCACCTACATATCAGCTTACCCCCTCACTGGTTTATGCAGACATTAGATATGTACACGCCTTTTATAAAGTAACAGGAAACAACCCACCCTGTATACGAGGATGAATTTATAGCCACCTCCCTGCAATAATGAGCTTTTGAATTTTAAAGATACCGTTAAAATTAGTGGTACGGATACCTGGGTACCGGCAAATGTTTTATATGGACCTATGTAGTATAATAACATAACATAATATCACGCTTGTTTTTCCCGGAAGGTTAGGCAGTAGTGCATCATAAGTACACACATTTTACTAGTTATGTTTTTTTTAAACGATCCTATTGTTTTTTTTTACTCTGAGCCGTTTTTTTTTGTTTCTGCACTACTCTAAGGTTGACTGGTAGAAAATGCCTAAGGCGCTAATGCCTTGTTCACACGTACCGAGTAAAACGGCGAGACAGTAAAATGTTGCTCGGCCGAGACAGTGATGTAAGCGAGTTTTAGAGATAAGTGGTAGGCCGAGCACTCGGCGCTGTGTTTACACGTACCGAGTACTCGGCCGAGAGCACTGTCTCGCCCGTTTACTCGGTACGTGTGATCAAGGCATAAGTGCGCCTTTGTACAGTGTTTCCTACTAGTGCATATTTTTTTAATAAATAAATAAAAGTCATCAAATCCCACTCTGGGTGGGGCAAGACGGAGTGTCAAATTTTTACTGAATGAAGCCTGCATGTGATTTTTTCAACTTTGTTTCCTTTACCGTCCAAAAGTTCGGTCAAGCTAGAACTACAGTAGACCGACGCACACATGTAACACGCCTGATTTGTACGTAGAACGACGTCGCGTGGCGTGTATCAAGTGTAACTCTACAAGTCTAGACTCTATATTATAAAAAAAAAAATGGCGTGTGTGGCATTCGTGTGCGTAGTGTAGTTCTACATTAACTTCGGGTTGCTACTGAGAAATCGTATAGTATAATTGTCCTTACGCTGCTCGCCTACGTCAGACTTTTTGTAGGACAGATAATCGAGCCGATTTTGTATATTTGTAACATTGTTCTGTTTTCTGACCGACTTTTTGTAGGACGTTTGCGTTGCTCTATTGCTATCAGTGTGTTCTGTTTTTCTCCTACACAAAATCGGTCACCGATTTATCGGAAGTGGGCGAGCAGCCTTAGTCATCCTAGTTTACAAGCTTCTGCCAGCGGCTTCGTCCGCGTGAATGCCGGTTATTGCAAATGCGTAGTCGAAATCGAAGCCAGATAAAATATAGCATATGCCTTTCGGGTTCAAACTTACTCCGTACCAAAGTTCATCAAAATCTGTTAAGCAGTTTAACCGTGAAAGCGTAATAAGCAGACCGAGTTACTTTCACATTTATAATCTTAGTATAAAAGTCTACGTTGCCTCTC
Organism: Mythimna ferrago; assembly: GCA_910589285.2. Classification (NCBI taxonomy): domain Eukaryota; kingdom Metazoa; phylum Arthropoda; class Insecta; order Lepidoptera; family Noctuidae; genus Mythimna; species Mythimna ferrago. The sequence goes on along the minus strand of OU342692.1, from coordinate 14,163,680 downwards.
CTAGAGAAATATCTCTTCGAAATCCTTACTTCCAGGTATTTTTTTCCGGAGTTATCTCAAACCACTTTTAAATAGTCCTTTTTCTAGTAAAAGGTAGCATTAGATATCGCTGTCAGCAATAAGACCGCCACTTTAGCCATATTATTAGCAATATTGCAAAAGTGGAAACATTTTAAATTTTTACAAAAATGTTTGGGCTTTGATGTACAATAAAGTATATTTTATCTAGATATGTTATTGTGTTGAATTAAATACGTAGGTACCTACAACAATAAAAATACGAGTAGATACCTCGACGTCAGTATAGTCAATCAAAATGGCGCCAAATTAGCCATATTTTTATTTTGGACTTTTGATTATATTCATATAGGTAATTAGCAAGGAATATATTTTTTAGACTGTACAGAGGCTCTAGAATCTAAATTGTGATTCTTTAAATAGGAGAATTGAGTTCTCGGCATTCGGGGATACATACATAGGTACATATTTCAAGTTTTTACAACGTATCCGTATAAAGAAAATTGAAGTATCTGTTTGTAATATCAAATTTTATTTTAAGAAAATGTATTTGAAAGTAACTTAGATACCTATAACTAAAATGCAATTTTTGATTTTTTTATCCATATGTCGATCTATTTGTCTAATTGTTTCAGCTAGTCTCCAAAATAATTGGATCGATTTTGACAGGACTTTCTCTGCTAGATAGCTGATTTTATAAAGAGTCGCTTAGGCTATCTTTATTCGAAATAGACTTAGGGTTCCGTGCAAAAACAACTTATTTTGTTATTTTCCTGTGCTTTTTTACCAATTAAATATCCATACTTAATTATTTCTCATAACGTGAGCGGTATATTCTTTCTCTTCTTGTAACCACTGGCCTGCTGCCAAAGTCTTTGAAGACCCCGTTGTGCGCCATTAGCAATTGCACGAACTGTTTCTTTCAGCGCGGTATTGCGAAATTCTTTGCTTTACGCGAAGCGACTGAAAGGTTCATGGACTCTATCTGCGATTCAAACTGTGTGTGTTTATGGTTGATTCTCTATTTGTTTATGATTGATGCTAATGATCCTATTACTGTTTCTACTCTATGTGTATCTGTGTGTTTTAAATAAAACTGTTTCTTTTAAGTTTGTGAGTGTGAAATTCAGTGGTTGTTTAATTATTTACAATTGATTCCCAAAGGATATTGTGATGTAAAATTGGTATTTTTTGTATCTCAAATGTCTGCGCAACTGGACAATATATGAAATCATTGAAACAGACGCGATCTTGGTAAAACGGAGATGTAATTTTAAGCTATTGCATAGCTTCTATCGCGGGCCTTGAGCGTGGAGACCGAATCCAGAAATTCCGTAACGAAAATAACCTAACACCCCCCACTCATTTGTTTTTTGAGCGTGGTGACCGATAAGAAAACAAATGAGTGAACAATCAATCAAAATTCAATTCAATGTGTGAAAGTGTAACTTCAATTAATATCAAAGAAAAAAAAACAAAGGAAAAAAATACTGCATAAATAAAATAAATAAATAATTATAATTGCATAAGTTGATAAAAATGCTATGCAATAGCTTTACCGCGGCAGTCCCCGAGTGCCACACGTCTTTTTTTTATTGTAGTGTTGACTACTTCAGCGAAGTTTGCCAAAAAGGTTAACTTGATACATTTACTGCCGAATAGTACCTACAAAAACTTTAGAATATGTACATACATCCATATTCTAATAGTTAGCAAATTAACTATTTATACATAGACATGACTTAAAGGAATTAGTATCCAAGCCAAAAACATAAACACATAAAAATGTTATTTTTCCTTTTTTCTTATTACGTATTCAGTTATCTGTAATTGAATACGTAATTACTGAATCATGTAGTATTATTTAGTACTAAGCAATTCAGTTATTATGCAATTACTCTGTTATTACGATGTTATTAAGTAATTTAAAATAACATCTCATTACTATAAATTGCTTGCAGATGATAGAGTAACAATTGTGTTATAAATTTTATACTTTCATCATTTACTGATTGATACTGCAAATGGGTCTTATAAACTCGACATTATCAACACCTTAATCAATTAATTTAAATCTCAAAACAGGAAGGTTCAAAACAAACCCAATCGATTTTATAGGAAAATCATAATGTATGTATTCACATATCTATATACATACCTAGCTAATCTGGCAAACGTTTTGCCATATAAATTATCAAATAAAAAATGGGGGGTGGTGGTAGGAAAGTTAAACGTAGGCTACGACCTATTGTCAGACTTAATAAATATACTTACACAAAAAAAATCATAGATCAAATCGGTCAAGACATTTCGGAGAAATTCAATAACAAACACTGTGACATATATTATTATAAGCAAAGTAGCTTTTGCCCGCGGCTTCACCCGCGTAAAACATATAGGTAGACTATGACACTCAGGAATAAAGCAGTTTTCTATCGGTGAAAAATTTTTCGCAATCGGACTAGTACTAGACTAGTCAGAGATTACCTCTTACAAACAAAAAAACAAAGTACCTCTTCATAATATTGGTGTAGATGTACGGTGATTTCTAAATAACATCGGCAATTAAACTATGTTTACTTTTACAGTAACGGTTGGGCGGTAGGTAGCATTTGGTACCCAGCAACAAACGAAAGGCAGCTCTAATACATATATGTCCCAGAAACATTTATTTATTCTAAATCATAAATAATTCAAGCCTTTTCATCAACTAAAGGCCAAAGGTCAGGAATCACGAGATAACCCTAGTTTGCTCAAATACATCCGTGATTTCCTCGAGGAGTTTCCGAGATATGCAAATGTTTGTATACACAACATTATTTATTAATTATCACATCAACCAGTCTGTCCCTAACGGGGCCAATAGAACCCTATTCATGAATCATCACGAATAGTGTGATAATGAAATTAGAGGCACTAGCAGAATATTAAATCATAATTATGCTGAAATAATTAATTTACCAAACACAGTAAATAACTGATTCTGATTGACTAAAATATTGTTACAAATATAAAATCATTGAGTTAATTAGAGATGGGACTAGCCCATAAATTAATTACAAACATTTGAAATAAAATAAACACAAACTATTTCTAGATAGATAATAGAATAACTGGGTCATAAACCAACATAGATCTCAGTAATTTACATAAAACATATAACAGTAGAGATACCTACCGTCGATCAGCTGATAACTGTCAACAACATTCATTGTTTACTCGTTTACTCTGTGACGATGCAATCAAAACTACTGACAGTTTCGTATTAGAACCACAAAGTTGCGATAACAGCGACCCTTACTTGTCATGTTCATTATACATCGTGCTAATAGGTTTCGCCCCAAAGTCCTACTGGGTCTTTGTACCGCAATCCTCTTTAAATATTTCAAAATTTTCACTTTGGTCCTTCACATTCACGTTTAAAGTTTATTTTAATTTTATTTCGTTATTATTTACGCACGTATGTGTGTTCGTTAAAGTTTGGTTATGAAGATTACGTGAGGTGTCATGCGTGAGTGTCTCGAGAGGACACGTGTATCGGGTCGCGCGTCGCGTGGACGACTGGCGCGTTGGGCCGGCGGAGTCGCGTCGACGCGCGGTGCCCACCTTGGCTTGCTTCGCGAGGGGTGCTCGGCTCGCCTCGGCAACCCTCGCCCGCCTCCGCCAGGTAAGCTTCCCCGACATGAAACTCTGATTGAATGGATGAGTTTCCAAATGCTTTTTTGTCGGAGCCAAGCGACAAATCACGATGTCGGACGGAACATTTGTGTTAACTTTCCGTGGTTTATTTGAGGGACATAAATTTAAATTACGGTTTCTTGAATTTTCTTTTGAGTGTTTTGATTTCGGTTTCATAATAGAATAGGTAAATGATAAGTTTCATGAAAGATTGACGAGTGAATTAGTTTGTTAATGAAGTACTTATGTACAACATAAGTACTTCATTAACAAACTAATATATACTATATATTAACATACTAAATACTAATATATTAACAAGTTTTTAATGAAAATAATTTTCGCCATAGTAAGCTTTTATAGCTCGATATATAATATATAGGTATCTATACAATAAAATACAATTAATACTCATCAAGACCTTTCTAAACAGCTCGAACACGATAGGTTTAACTGAGTTCCTATACCCACCGTCCGATTCCATCATCAGATCAGCTCCATGTCATAATAATTTTACATTGTCACTTGATTTACATATGCATGCAAAATTTCAGCTCAATCGGTAACCGGGAAGAGTATCAAATTTAATTTTTAAGATTTGATTACGGAATAGATGACATTGGGACAGGTGAAACTAAATAAAAGCTTGTAAAAACAGAGTAGGTACATCTCTATTAACACCATACATAATATATTGAATGATATATCTACTTCCGAGATTCGTAATCCCATATATTATTTTCCATAAGGAATTCTCCTCTCTAACAAATGTGGGCCATCAATCAAACCACTACCCATCTACTAATTTCCAGATCAATTAGTAGTTAGCTGTATCTTTTGCGAGCAATGATGGCCGAGTGGTAACGGCCTCGACTTACAAGTGTAGGTCGTGTGTTCAAACCCAGCTAGACTACTACTTTGTGTAATTTATTTCATCACCACTGCTCTCAAAACGGTGAAGGAAAACATCGTGAGAAAACCAGCATGTCCTAGAACCAAAAATTCGAAGACGTGTGACGTTCATCAACCCGCACTGGGTCCGTGTAGTGAATTACGACCCATTTCCCTCTTCTAGAGAGAGGAGGCCTGAGTCCCAGCAGTCCCACATTAAAATGGCTGACTATGCTATTAAAATAATATTTTTATTTAAATATGCAGCTAAGATTCTATGGGTCTTGAAAGAAAGCTTAAAGTCACCCAAATGGCAATGGAGAGAGGTATGCTCGTTGTTTGCCAACTTAAAATCAGCGCTGGGTGTCTAACGCCCAACAAATGCTGAGTTGGTCACCATTTCGGTGCGGGCACGCTCGGCTCACTTTGTACTTTTGTTATTTTTTATTTTGTATTTACAACTATTGTGCTGTGTCTGTTCCGAATAAAAGTATTTCTATTCTATTCTGTACCCCTAGCCATGTTGCAAATCTGCAATCGTCAACGCTTGTAGAAAGCTTCAAATGTACGGGAATGACGTCATCTCAACGCTCGGTCACGTGGTGAGAATAAAATATTCGGCGACGCGGCCAACTCGAAGCGTTCGACGCAAGCGAAACGGTTGTAACTTGGCTAGGGGGGCTGTTCTATTCTGTTCTATTCTATTCTACTCTACTCTACTCTATTCTATTCTATTCTATTCTATTCTATTCTATTCTACTCTACTCTACTCTACTCTATTCTATTCTATTCTATCATTTGCCACATCGCCGCCACCCTTTGACTTTCTGACTGCGTGTACCGGATTCAACTGCTCGCTACGTAGGTACATATTAATTACTGGATCCAAATTAGCGCACTGACCGTACAAAAGTTCTCGTTAAAACCTTGTCAAAACGCTTTGAGAACTCAATCGTAATTTAGCGTAACATTCGTACCTAAATGTTTTCAATTTGTTTCGACAGTTATTATTAATATTTCACCATTTATTTTTTCTCGTAATTTTGACTTTTCTGGGTAAAGACTAATAAAGAGAATATACAAAATTTGGGTTTGTAAATATTCTTAAGTTTATTTATCCTTACATATTATGAGATACATTGCGTCTGTATGTATCTACGCGATGAACTCAAAAACTACTAAAAAGATTTTCATGCGGTTTTCATCAATAGACATAGTGATTAATGTGAAAGGTTAAAAGAGTATACATACGAGTACATATTATAGTAGAGAAAAGCTGAAAATTTCAGTTTATTAAATGCTATATTCAGAAATCCTCGTCTGACTTCTCCTTTTTCGTTTTAAACTGAATATAATTTCTCCTTTTGTTTAAGGTGGTAGCACCACCCCAAACAGGTATAGAGTACACTAAAACTGACTGGGCTGGTGAAATATGGTTTAAAAGAGTCTTGGAGGTGGCAATTCTTAAAGTCTTGAAGATCCAAATTAGTTTTCTAGTGCGAGCCATGACCATTTCTATATGCATACTTGCAGTAGGTAGGTACTTACAGCTAAACTCTGTTCATTAGCCCCACGGATATCTATGATTAGCCCACTTGTCACACGGCGACCTTCCAACATCCTCGCACGTATGTATCTAGCAAAGATGTAAACAAAGTTAACTTTTCGTCTAGAGCGGAGCGGGAGGGCATGACAAAGTTTTACTTACTAACACCACACCTATGTTTCTTCTTTGTCTTGCATTGGAAGTCCACCCATGGCCCAGCTGAGCGCCTATGGTTTGCTAACTTCTCATTGAGGCGCTCGTAGAACATGACGCACCGTCGCCGACTCAGGTTCGGTCCGAACCGTTATCGTACGGCTAGACAGCGAGCTATCCATTGCTCGTCGTCCACAAGCCCACGCCTATGGTAGGTACATTATTTCCACATAAGTAATCCAAGGGCAATTATGTTTTTTTGAGACCCGTTCCAGATCTACCACCTTCGATCTTCATCAATACAAACCTGTGGAAGAAACAAAGCCATCATCCGGAATTTAAAACACAAATTGATCACCATTACAAAGAAACCAGAACGGAAATCCATACATTAATATTTAAAAAAATCTAAAGCGTACATAACGCCCTGGGGGCAGTGATAGCCAGGGTTGTCACGTTGGGCATGAGTTATCGACTCAACGTGAATCTCGCAGCACTCGCGAACTGGCGTCAGAATCGGTATCTCACGGTATAACAAAGCGGCCTTTGACAAAAACGATGCCGCCATGCCGGTTATCGGATTACGACGGTTTAATCTGACTTAAGGCCTGTTGGCAATCGGTTAAACTGCTTTCGTTAAGTTAGGGTTAAATTAAATGAATGGTTAAACGCGATAGTAAGTGTCTGAGTTCAATAAGTTTCTTTCTTTCTTTATCAAAAACCGTTGACTTCTATGTAGTGGGAGCGTTCACAAACATCTAAAACTCACATTATAAACAAGACATCTAGCTGGACCTGGATCCCCTCTCTATAGAAATCTAGACTATATAAAAATTTTTATCGTGCGGGAAACGAATCCACGACACGCAGTGTAGCACAGATTTTTTTAAAGTTCTAAAAAAAAAAACTAACTTCTTTGTATCATAGTTCCTGTTCCTGTTATCTTTTATTTTTGGTGTACAGTAAATAATACATCTATCTATCTATCTATCTAATTATGATTTCATATGCCATTGAGAAATAGGTTTGACGCGAATATATAACACGAAGGCTAAAATTGACAAGTTCTTCGTTAATAAATCACTATTATTAAACGTTTACAAACTAGAGAAACACCTACTGAAGCGTACCCTCTTAGTAGATATACTCTAAGAGGGTGTCTAAAGGTGCACTGAGAGGGAAGTTTCCGAAACATGAGAACACAAAGCGGGCTCTAACGCTAAAGCCCCTACACGCAGGCTGGCTATAACAAAAACTCATAGCCAAAAAAACATTTATTATAAAATACGTAACTAATTATGAAAGATAAAAAATACACATAACAGCTAAGCACCTACAGAATTTAATATTCATGAAAAAAAACAAACTCATCTAATACACTGTCTTGCCAAAATTATGATATTTATTTGTTTGAAGTAACAGGAGAATTGGAATGATTACGGAGTATTATGAGATTATGAAGCTCGCCGCCCGTTTTTTGGAGCAGCTAAACTAATTTAAAATGAAAGAACATTTTACGCTTCAGAGGCGACCTTTATAAAATGAGTTGGAAAATGGCGAAATATACAATGATGAACACTTTCCTCACGATGGAGAGGAATCCTCTATTTTTATGAGCAATTAATTTCTTTGAGCTTTTTTTAACTTGAACTACATAATATACTGTACTATATAATATTATAATTAAGTTTATCTGGTTTATATAAGGGTTTGTATATGAAAAAATATACAAGCGGACAGACGTTGTCCGGTCCGAAAGCTAGCTTTTGCGAGAAAAAGATTTGAGAACCTGATTGCGGTTCAATAGTATTTCCTAACGGTCCAGAGACCCACACAAATATTCACACAAAATTTCATCTAAATCAGTCAAGCTATTTAGGAGGAGTTAGGTGACAAACACACGTACACATAAAAAACATTTTCTACTTAAACCTACATATTTTTATTTATTTATTTAATCTTCATGCGACACAAAGGTATAAAAGCGGACTTGAGGCCAAAGCGCCCGAAAAGTGCCATAAAACAGTGACTTTCTGAAGCTTACTCCTCGGTAACGGCCTGGTTAATAGGTTTGAAAAAAATATATGTTTATTATAGATTCATGAACAACATTATCAACATTTCATTTTTTCGTGCTATTAATACTTTTGTCTAAAAAAAATATTTAGCAATGTCGCAACTTTTCGCAACTTCTCCCTACTCCTTCGAAACGGCTTGGATCTTTAGAAACATTTTTACACATGAAAATTGGTGGTTAAATATTCTTCAAAGTGAATATAGCATAATTATGTAAATCAATCAATATTTCGTAAAGAAAATCGATTTAAAGCGCTTTCCGGGCACTATAAATGCACAGATTTGCGTACTGCCGCCTAGGCGGGTGCGAGAGTTGAGTCCACATAATTTCGGCTAGATGGTTCAAGGGACTATAAGCCTTAATATCTTAGGCATGCTCCACAAGCCAACCTAGGATGGTGGAGAGACAATATGACAGGTAACATCAAAGACACTTCCGCCTGACCATCGCGAAATTCATTTTTGCTTGCACTCGAAACGAAAACTTCAAAGAGTTTAGTTTGGCGCCGAGCCACAGGATTCAAGCGAATTTTTTTTTTAATTGGTCAAGCAGAAACGACCGCGATGGGACATAAAAAAGAAAATATTATTGATTGGATTGGAAAAAATTGCCTGCAGCGGTATTCCCATCCGATTATAATTTAGGTGTCTTCAAAGCTAGAGTTAATGGACTTTTAATAAACTAGTGCGAATCAACGATTGCATTACTGCTTACCATCACGTAGGATTGTGGTCGAGCACTACTTTATATCATTTAAAAAATATATGTTGACAACAAAAATTACAAAAGTAAAATTATAAATAGTCAGAGTAAAAATATTTTTTTCGACAGAAGTTCAACCAAAATCAATAATGGTTTGTAAACAGTTCAAACAGGTAATCAAATGCCTAAATAGTTTGTACAACGTTAAGATCTCTGGCGTTTTAATCTAAACTCTCCCAAATATAATGTAGGCACGTAATGTCCACTTTCCTTAAAACGTTTACATTAAGGACTTATCCACGTGAAGTGATCTTCATAAATTATTTACATTGTTTGTTTACATAGTACCTGAACCGTACTTAGTTTGTATTAAAGTGTTTTAAGCAAGTTGAGACACAATAACAATAATCATCACTGTAAACTTCACTCGGGCGGATTGTTGGGTAATATTATTTAAATCTAAACTTTCAACTGTATACTAACTAGGTAATAAATGTGGTGAAGCTTGGCTGGCACACTTTTACAGCCGGAATTTAAATTGCGAATAGCTTGTGCCCGCTGCTTTGCCTGCGTACATAAATATATATGTCACTCAAGAATAAAACAGCTTTCTATCGGTGAAACAATTTTAGCAATCGGACCAGTAGTTCTAGAGATTACCTCCTACATACAAAAAAAAAAAGACGGGTTGCACTCCGGGAGTGCCGGCAGAAGTGAAAACTTGATTATTAACGTTGAGCATGTTTGATATTTTGGAATGGTTAGGGAATAATTTTGCACCAATTGCTTTATCAGTATAAAAGTACTATCATTTATGTGGTAGAATACAATATTCATTTATTGCGCTATCGTACACAAACATGACAATTTATATTACATTAAAAATTTAACACTTTAAAACTATTACAATTATTTTACATTAAAAAGTTTATCTCTCCGAAAAACTACTGAGGTGTCAAGGGACACCCGGATGGAACGAAGTTCCGTTCTGGCTTGCTTTCTATAAGAGAGAGAAAGAGAGAAAGACAGAGAAACATGCGCACGCCGCACGGCTTACAATAGCTTACTATAGAAAAAGTGTCGTTACAACTTTTCGTGAGAATTTTTTCCGTCTAGTCAATACAATATAACTAAAAAATAGGATAGTATTTTATGTACATTTTGACAGCACTATTTCAACATCTTCGAAACCATGAAAACGACACTCATGACGAAAAAGTTGATAATTTCTGACATCCGCCATCTTAGATTTACATTTTGACAGCACTATCGGCTTCAACAACCTCGAAAACCATGAAAAAGACACCCATATCGAAAAAGTTGATAATTTATTGCAGCCACCATCTTAGATTTAAATTTTGACAGTACTATCGGTTTCAACACCCTCGAAAACCACGAAAACGACACCCATGAGGAAAAAGTTGATAATTTCTTGCAGCCGCCATCTTGGATTTACATTTTGACAATACTATCGGTTTCAACAGCCTTGAAAACCATGAAAACGACACCCATGACGAAAAATTTAATAATTTTTTGCAGCCGCCATCTTGGATTTATATTTTGACAGTACTATCGGTTTCAACACCCTCGAAAACCATGAAAACGACACCCATGACGGAAAATTTGATAATTTCTTGCAGCCGCCATCTTGGATTTACATTTTCAGTACTATCGGTTTCAACACCCTCGAAAACCACGAAAACTACACCCATGACGAAAAAGTTGATAATTTCTTGCAGCCGCCATCTTGGATTTACATTTTGACAGTACTATCGGTTTCCACGCCCTCGAAAACCATGAAAACGACACCCATGACGGAAAATTTGATAATTTCTTGCAGCCGCCATCTTGGATTTACATTTTGACAGTATTATCGGTTTTAACACCCTCGAAAACCACGAAAACGACACCCATGACGAAAAATTTGATAATGTCTTGCAGCCGCCATCTTGGATTTATATTTTGACAGTACCATCGGTTTCAACGCCCTCGAAAACCATGAAAACGACACCCATGACGGAAAATTTGATAATTTCTTGCAGCCGCCATCTTGGATTTACATTTTGACAGTACTATCGGTTTCCACGCCCTCGAAAACCATGAAAACGACACCCATGACGGAAAATTTGATAATTTCTTGCAGCCGCCATCTTGGATTTACATTTTGACAGTATTATCGGTTTTAACACCCTCGAAAACCACGAAAACGACACCCATGACGAAAAATTTGATAATGTCTTGCAGCCGCCATCTTGGATTTATATTTTGACAGTACCATCGGTTTCAACGCCCTCGAAAACCATGAAAACGACACCCATGACGAAAAAGTTGATAATTTCTAGCAGCCGCCATCTTGGATTTATATTTTGACAGTACCATCGGTTTCAACACCCTCGAAAACCATGAAAACGACACCCATGACGAAAAAGTTGATAATTTCTTGCAGCCGCCATCTTGGATTTACATTTTGACAGTACCATCGGTTTCAACACCCTCGAAAACCATGAAAAAGACACCCATGACGAAAAAGTTGATAATTTCTTGCAGCCGCCATCTTGGATTTATATTGTGACAGTACCATCGGTTTCAACACCCTCGAAAACCATGAAAACGACACCCATGATGAAAAAGTTGATAATTTCTTGCAGCCGCCATCTTGGATTTACATTTTGACAGTACCATCGGTTTCCACGCCCTCGAAAACCATGAAAACGACACCCATGACGGAAAATTTGATAATTTCTTGCAGCCGCCATCTTGGATTTACATTTTGACAGTACCATCGGTTTCAACACCCTCGAAAACCATGAAAACGACACCCATGAGGAAAAAGTTGATAATTTCTTGCAGCCGCCATCTTGGATTTACATTTTGACAATACTATCGGTTTCAACAGCCTTGAAAACCATGAAAACGACACCCATGACGAAAAATTTAATAATTTTTTGCAGCCGCCATCTTGGATTTATATTTTGACAGTACTATCGGTTTCAACACCCTCGAAAACCATGAAAACGACACCCATGACGGAAAATTTGATAATTTCTTGCAGCCGCCATCTTGGATTTACATTTTGACAGTACTATCGGTTTCAACACCCTCGAAAACCACGAAAACGACACCCATGACGAAAAAGTTGATAATTTCTTGCAGCCGCCATCTTGGATTTACATTTTGACAGTACTATCGGTTTCCACGCCCTCGAAAACCATGAAAACGACACCCATGACGGAAAATTTGATAATTTCTTGCAGCCGCCATCTTGGATTTACATTTTGACAGTATTATCGGTTTCAACACCCTCGAAAACCACGAAAACGACACCCATGACGAAAAATTTGATAATGTCTTGCAGCCACCATCTTGGATTTATATTTTGACAGTACCATCGGTTTCAACGCCCTCGAAAACCATGAAAACGACACCCATGACGAAAAAGTTGATAATTTCTAGCAGCCGCCATCTTGGATTTATATTTTGACAGTACCATCGGTTTCAACACCCTCGAAAACCATGAAAACGACACCCATGACGAAAAAGTTGATAATTTCTTGCAGCCGCCATCTTGGATTTACATTTTGACAGTACCATCGGTTTCAACACCCTCGAAAACCATGAAAAAGACACCCATGACGAAAAAGTTGATAATTTCTTGCAGCCGCCATCTTGGATTTATATTTTGACAGTACCATCGGTTTCAACACCCTCGAAAACCATGAAAACGACACCCATGATGAAAAAGTTGATAATTTCTTGCAGCCGCCATCTTGGATTTACATTTTGACAGTACCATCGGTTTCCACGCCCTCGAAAACCATGAAAACGACACCCATGACGGAAAATTTGATAATTTCTTGCAGCCGCCATCTTGGATTTACATTTTGACAGTACTATCGGTTTCAACACCCTCGAAAACCATGAAAACGACACCCATGACGAAAAATTTGATAATTTCTTGCAGCCGCCATCTTGGATTTATATTTTGACAGTACCATCGGTTTCAACACCCTCGAAAACCATGAAAACGACACCCATGACGAAAAAGTTGATAATTTCTTGCAGCCGCCATCTTGGATTTATATTTTGATAGTAAAAGTGTCGGTACAATTTTTCGTGAGAATTTTTTCCTTCTAGCCCCCTTTCACAACGCGCGATAAGGGATAGCTGTCTACTCTCCATCCGTCTTACGCTTTTTCGATCAGGTCACGTGTCCTGACGCGAGTTTAAGATTTTATACCCATTACAGAAAAAGTGCTCAACGCCGCTAAAGAAGTTTTCACTTCAAAAAAAAAACTTTATCTGTTTATTTTATATATATATTATCATCATCTTCCTGCCCTTGTCTCGTTTTATTTGGGGTCAGCGCAACACGTTTTTTTCTTCCATTCTGTCCTGTCACTCGTCACACTATCGCTAGCTCCCTTTTCTTTCATATGACTTCTCACATAATCCATCCACATGATATTATATAATATATTATTATTATTTACACATTATATTATACACATTATATTACATAAGTGAAACTATGAGCGGTGTTCGCCTAGTGGTAATAACCCTGACGTACGAGTTGTACGTTGCTTGATCAAACCGAGGCAGGCTTTACTTTGTGTAATTTATTTCATTGCTCTCAAAACGGTGAAGGAAATCATATTATAAAGAAACCTGCATGTCGTAGAACCCAACCTTTGAAGACTTGACGTCCACCAACTATCAAAAGGCCCGCGCGGTAGAATACTATCTATTCCCTCTCTTGGAGAGGAGGCCTTAGTCCTAGGAGCGGGAACATTATACTATATTAGGTATACCTAAGTAACATAGGGCCATGGGACTTTATTTATCGTTCAATTAACTGTTTGCAAACAATTTTTAAGTTTAATTAACAGACCCTCATCCCCTCATCAACCCCAAACGAATAGTTTTCTTTACCCAAACACGGTTGGCGCAGTACGACTCAACCCCTTGGATCAACCCAGGATAGAGAAATGGCGACAGGTTACTGAAACAACTTGTGAATCAAGGAGTCTCAAGGTATAGGGTAAAATCTACAAGTTCGTGATAAGTAGCTGTAATACTATCTGGATCATGTTGGGCTGTGAAAAAGACCGATGAAAAAGATTGCATATGTCGTGGAGATGACACTATTGAGATGGATGTGCGGTGTGACGAAAATGGATAGAGTGAGAAATGAGTAAATTAGAGGAAGATCGAAAGTGACGCCAGTGACTGGAACTGAAACGTTGAAAAGAAATTATATATCTTGGTATGGTCATGTGAAGAGAAGGGATGAAACGCATGTTACTAAAGAGTTATGAATTTATATGTGGATAGATAAAGAGCGAGAGAAAGGCAAAAGAAAATATGGATGAATTGTGTGAGAAGTGATATGAAAGAAAAGATATTAAGTGACAGTCGATGATTGACAGGACAGGCAGGAATATATTGGCTAATAGATGATTGTTCTGTTTCTGGGTAACTCGTGCATGTGAATTAAATGTTTGTGAACGCACCCAAGAGAATTAATTTGTAGTATAGGACATCTTAATCATTTCAGTCCAAAGCTGGACCATAGGCCTCCCCCAAGCGTTGTTATCATAACGACTAGTCCTTTGCCACTCACGTCCATTGAATTCCCGCAACCCTCACCAGGTTATCGGTCCATCTAAGGGAGGGCTTCCAACTCTACATATACGCGGATGACACTCCAAAACTTTTCGACCCCGTCGAACGTCGGTTCTACAAGCAATAGGCCTTGCCCGCTACCACTATCTACGTAAGATGAAGATTCCTCGAGCTGGGTTCGTAACCTAGGATCTCCTAGGAATGTCTTTATTTCTGCTTTGATCATATAAAAAAAAAACTCCGAGCATAGCCCACTTTATTGCCTTCTAGGTTTTTTTAAGTATTCTGACGAGGCTAATAGGACCTTAGTAGGATATTTAAACAAATATATTATTTTAATAATAATAACAAACCATGAAAGGTTTTTGGGTAAAGAAAACTATTCGTCAAAACTCAATCTAACTTCATTAAATTAACAATTCTAAACAAATAACGAGCAAGAGAATAGTTAATTGGGTTTTCACTGTAGCAACAGACTGATTCAATTAGCAATACATTTAACTGTTGATTAATCTTTATAATCGTGGTGACAGCCCTAGTTTTGCTCAATCACAATCAGGTTATTTAGCGAAATCGGAATAATATTCATTAGGGTTGGTATTCCCGTCGGGAGGTTGCCCGAAGCACGTTCAACGGCGGCCATGATTAGCCGCTGTGCCAGTAACTAGCGCTAATGACGATCTATGATGATACAATTATCTTTAATAATCCATAGCTGCGTACGTGCATGCTTGATTACAGAGCTGAAGTTTTGCTGAACTGTTCTACTATAACCGTAGAATAGTTCGGACTGTTCTATAGTTTGCTACTGTTTCTGTTCAAGTTTTAATATTTATTATTAGGTATTAAAGATCTCCAAGGTTACTGGATTGTTAAAAACACAGAACAGATAAAAGAGGTTAGAATTGCCTTGTGGGGCAAGCGTGCCACAAAGTAGGGCAATGCTCATAGTACAACTACCAATAGCAAACTTGCGATCTAAGTGTGCGTGGTCTGTTAGTTGCGTAATGTGCGTTCGTATTGGTTTATTGCCTGTAAAAAGTTAAAGGCTGTTAAAGGGTGGGAGACAAGCGGAGACACTCGTTGTAGTAAAAATCGGAAAGTATTTCTTTTCTAACCTCTTTTATCTTTTCTGTGGTTAGAAAGAATTACCGTGGCCGTTGCTAACGATAACTGAAGGAATACTGTGGGTTTTAGTCAGTAAAAGTCTGAAACTCCCTTTCGTTCCACCCAGAGCTTTTTTTTTATGGTGGGAAAAAATCATCCAATGACAACCCCCGCTCTTGGGCGGAGCGGGAGATAGTGTCAGACTCTTACTGACTAAAAGACCCACCCCGTTCCTTGTAGCCTTCATAGGAAGGTAAGGACGCCGTGAGGTCTTTCCAGCCACGCCTCAAAGAGGGGACTTACCGCCATGATTGTGGTGTGCCCAGTTCCACCCAGAGCTGGAGAAGTAATTTGATGATTTCTAAGGTAAAAAATAATAAAAATCATAGCTTGAAGAAAATGCCCAGCAAGGCCGATGCAGCCCAGTAGGACTGATGACCGCTAGGGCCGCAAGCATTTTCTGGAAAGGAAGTCCATGGCCTTAGAACGCAAAGGGCTACTGGTGTGGTTTTAGTTAGTGAAATTCTGACAATCCCTCTCGCTCCCCCCAGAGCGGGAGATTTGATGATTTTCCACGTAAAAAAACAGTTACACTTTTTTTGGGAGAAACACTTTCCGTGATAATCAATACTTCACATGGCAGGGATTTATGGTGTTTTCTTAAGGCTCATCAATCATTTCTGTCGAATAACCCATCAATTTATTGTTGAATAAATATTTCCTTTCTAAATTACCACCACATCTGATTACCATAATGAAGACTCACGTGGTAGATACTAATCGAGACTTCTGCTTCCTCGACTTTAAACGAACAGGAAAACACGTTAGAAAATGTCCCAGAGACAAACACACCATTTCCTCATCTGTCAAAACGTTGTCACCTCCTAAAACGCTTAAAGAAAATGAAAAGGGTTCATTTCAAATATCCATGTTTAATGTTCAAATCGTTTCTTGTGCTCCCGGCGTACCGGGCGAACTGTCGTAGTGGGCGAACTGTCGTACCGAGCGAACTGGCGTACCGGCGTTATACGCATTAAACATAATATTCATTCGATTCCACACCTCAACTCGATGAGTGTAATGGCTCGGATAGCTACGTTGCGCCTAATGCCGTGATTACATTACTGACATTATCAAATGATTTTACGTATCCGTATTTTGACATTAACGTTTTATTAAGTAACGGTTTTGTGAGTTAAATCGGTTTGTTAAAGTCAAAGAGCATGTTATCTTTCAGCATATTTATTTAGTCAATTTAAATTATACGTAGTTAGTTAGTATTTAAATCCACCACCAGAGTCTATCTAATTTAAGTTTTTGTATAAGCTGTGTTACTTTTTACTTTTTGGTGTAGAATAAAGTTTATTCGCTTAGTAATTGGGTTATGGAGGTCTGATAGGCAGTCGCTCCGTGTAAAACATGGGTATTCAGCCGCATCCGATTAAAGTGGAAGACGACCCCGAAGCCAGTTGAGAAGATCCCAGCTTGTGGAAGGTGTGGTGAGCGCTTCCCTTTACGAGAGGAGCATTCTCCCTCACTCAAAGCTCCACCATTTGTGGTGTACGACGTGGACCACGACAGCGACGACGACGATGATGCAGATGATCAAAGGTGATCAAAGTAGAACTGAGTGAGGCGGTACGAAGGCTGAAAGCCAATAATACTGCCCCAGGGCCCAGTAGTTTACCTGGGAAAGACTGTGTTCTGGCTCTTGAGCCTCGAATAAGAGGGCTTATTAGCGCATGCTTGGTGAGGGGACAGTTCCCACTTCATTGGAAGATGGGGAAACTGGTATCATTGAGAAGTCTGACTACAATTTACAAACAAGTTGATGAGCTTTTCATCAATTCTAACAATATTGTGTGAAAAACTTACTGGTGTGTTTAATTTCAAGTAAATGAACCCAATATTCATTTTAGGTATCCATCAGCTATTTGGAATTTAGGACTCCTCGAAAACCAGTATTGTTCGTTTATTAAATAACGTGAAACCTATTTTTGATTACGTAATATTTTCGCGTCCGTTTTTTCGATAAAAATTATCAATGCCTCTCAAGAGACCAATGAACACAGCATCAAACAATCAATTGTCTGAGTTTTCAGCGTTCTGGGAACGCCAGTATGGACAATAAATTCACAACACATTTTTAGAAGTAGTACTTTTCGAGAATCTGTGTAAATTGAATTATATTGATGTAAATTGAATTTTTGTACATAATTATTCCAAAATATGAAGCCCTGAGGATTATAAGTATTTATATGTATTTATTTTTGTTGTTGGAAAATCAACCAATGAAATCTCCGCGCCCTTGGGTGGAGCGGAAAATATCAGACTTTTACTGACTAAAAACCCTCTCCTGTTCCTTCGTTGCCTTTCGTACCGGGCCCGAATCTTACTTTTAGAAGCAGACCCTTGGCCCCAATAGGCTTCGACTCTGCTGGGCCCCTACGGTTTGTTAACAACCCCTAGCTGCGTGGAAAAATACGTGCCGTCGACGTCTTGGGTTCGGTCCGGGCGGTTACCGGACGATCGGGCTTGCAGACGACGAGCTACCCATTGCTCGCCGTCCAAAAACCCGCGCATACGGTGGCCAGAAATTAATTAAAAACAGCACCGATGGCACTCATTAAATCCTCCAAAGTGCACGTGTAAGTGCACCTTCATAATATCTAACTCTAGCATTACTTTTTCTTGTGACCACATTCAGTGAGATTTTCAATTTCTATGAAAAATAAGTCGCATTGCCGCGTCGCACCTTTCTGCTGGATCTTAAGTTTATCAAAGCTAAAATAAATCTAGGCTATTTTTTTTATTTTTTTATTTATACTTAAAATCATCTATTATAAAACCGTACCAATATACTGAAAAATTATAACATTATACAAAGCATGCATGTTTTATATATAGTTTGTCGAATAACTCTTTAGTTTCTAGGTTACTTCCCGTCGACCCTTTTTCTTCGGTTATTTCTAGCCAAATAAAGAGCTAGTTAACCTCAATTCTACTATTTTTGTCGATAGTCTCAGCCTTTTCTGTTTACCTGGTAACCCTAATGTATTTACAGATAGGTACTAAAGGAACGTATTTATTATTCGGGTTTCCTTATAAAAAATATTCGCATAATTTCCTGCGGTAATGATATAACCAGGGGCTATTAATAATAATTACACACTTATTCAATTATTCAGGCACATAAACTTCTAATTATAAAAATGTAAGATTGTATCTTCACAGGAGATAATCAATTCGAATCTTAATTGAAACGCACGGAGCACACACACGAAGACAACAAGACAGAGTATTCAATAAGTAAGCTCGAACTATAGGTGAATTGCTATCTGACAGGTGCTCATTTATTGTGTAGGACGTCTTATTTAGAAGCTAATAATTCAATTACTTCAAAAATAAATTCAAATCGTTACAATATACAAAGATTTTGGTAGTTTATTCTATGTAAAGCATTTTCCCATTATTGGGACTCAGGCCTTCTCTCGAGGAGAAGGAATGGGCCGTAATCCACCATGCTGGCCGTTGCATGTGTTATTTTATGTATGTTTTACTTATTTATTAAAAATTCTTACATGTGGCCCCCATTTGTAAGAATTTTTTAAGATAACTAGCTGCTGCCTCCGGCTTCGCCCGCGTGATAGTAATCTTTGATATATGTCTACTACTACACGAGCGAAGCCAGTGGGGTATCAAACATTGTTTGTACCCTACTGGCTATTGCCTACACTACCTATTCTCAATCCTACCAAATATACACAAAAAAAAATCGCTCTAGCTGTTTTGGAGGATTTTAGTAATAAACACTATGACACAAGATTTTGTGTATTAGATAATAATTTCAATCTGTTAAGGGGCCGGCGACGGATGAATTTCCATACAAACGTAATACCACGCTCATTTGCAGTTGGAGCATATTTCCAACATATTATGATGATATTCGGTTATAGACAATATTTATCTAGGTTCCTACGTCGAGAATATTAGAAATATTGTTATTTTTAATACAGGAAAAGCCAAATGGCATGTTTTGCCATTTACGCTGTAAAAAAGTGCGAAATACAATTGCTTAAATTTCTTTTTGTCTTTTTTTTTTTAAAAGAAAGACGTATGAACCTAGATAAATATTGTCTATAACCGAATATCATCATAATATGTTGGAAATATGCTCCAACTGCAAATGAGCGTGGTATTACGTTTGTATGGAAATTCATCCGTCGCCGGCCCTTTAACGAAAAGGGGCCGGCGACGGAAATTTATTTCATAACACAACAGTTAGTACTAAAACTAGTAGAATAAGCAAGAGATTTTAAAGGTAAGCTTCCGCAGCCAACACATTGTACTGAAAACGTCTACAAAAAATCTGACAGGGGATTAAGCAGCTGAAAATGTGACATATATGCTTTTTGGCTCCAAGTTGGCTTTGCTTTATGTGCAACAACGACGTGCTCCGGTCTACAACAGCTGATAATAAAACATTAAAGCCAGGTTCTACTCTTCTTCTTCTTCTTCCTGCCCTTATCCCATATTACTTGGGGTCGGCGCAACACGTTTTCTTCTTCCATTCTGTCCTGTCACCCGTCAAACTATCTCTAACTCCCTTTTCTTTCATATCACTTCTCACACAATCCGTCCATCTTTTCTTCGGCCTTCCTCTCCCTGTCCATCCATCTACATGTATACTCAGAACTCTTTTAGTAATATGCGCTTCATCCCTCCTCTTTACATGACCATACCAAGACAACCGATTACCTTTCAACTTTCCGATTATTACGATTCCCAAGGAGGGTTAGTGTCAGGCAGGCGGCCGACTGTAAAATATTTGCCAAATCCCTAGCAACATGTTTGGAATTGAAAGCCAGGTTCTACTCATTATGACACAAATCCACAAATATTACACCACACCACCACAAAACACCATGAAAAATTATTTTATCATAATTAACTTTATGATCAACCGCCGAGCAAAAATCAAAACATGATGTAAATAAGTTGGCTTGATTTAAAAAAATCGCGAATCTGAACCCTTACTTACGATTTCAAACGTGTATGTCTACAAGATTACGTCACTGAAATAGTTGAAAATTATAAAAAATAAAAAAGCTTGTATTTTAAAAGGGCCTCACAAAAACAACAATCTTGAATAGTTATTGTTTTTTTTTTTACATAAAAATAAATCCGCTGTTACGGGGCCGCGTAATCGACATAGACGCGTGTGGAGTTTATACAAAATACTTAGTGACTACCCGGCTCTTAAGCAATTTAAGGAGAGCTACGATTGTAATTGTAATTGTTTAAAAGAGTTACTGAAGCCCTGGAACGCAAAGGGTTACTGGAAGAAACGGGGAGGGGAGCGGGGATCAGGCGGTGCTTGATGTGCATCGCATCATACAGACGTAGGTAAGTATAGCAATATACAGAGTCGAAATGTATTGGATAGAACAACGCAATCTTGAAGGTTTGTTTTTGGTAAATTAATTATGTTTTGTAAAAAGTCATAGAACGAAAGTAGTTTTTTGTGATGTTAGTAATACAATTCTGCAAGGAAATTATGTATATGTCGCAGGGAAATGACGATATCAGGGATTTCGCGAAATCCCTAGGGATATCACGAAATCCCGGTAGATGTCGAATATTCTTGTTTATTACGTCTTCTTACTAAAAGTATCTAGTGATGTGACAAAACACTACCCTAAATCTAATAAAATGTCAGAAAAGCGGATATTGCCGAATAAAAATCGTACCATATGGGCACTAGTGCACCGCTCGAGCTGGCGCGGCTCGTGTGCAGCTAACTACGTCAGTTACTTGTCTACCGACTCCGAAATTAACGTAAATATCGGCACTATGTAATAACTTATACAGAACCCATTATCACCTCTATTATTCTTCCGTTTACTGTTAGTACAGTTCGGTTCGCCATCGGGACTAGTTAATGATGATAGGTCCCCCGCCTGAAACATTCCCAAATACCTATTTTATTTTTATCACGCTTGTTAGGTCGTCTGCTGACATTTCTAAAGACCGGGAGACGTTGATGCTGGCAATTATTTTCGAATACGTAACGCTTACAAATATGTACATTGAAAGAGGGTTTCTTAGAATGGTTATTTGAAGAGTTGCTTTTGGTAAAAGTAAAGTAAGAACTTGCTGTCATTCTTGGCTCAGCGGTGAGACACATTATTCTTGTTCAGTGGCGTAACTATAGGGTGGCAAGGCTGGCAAATTGCCACGGGCCCCAGGGCCGATGGGGCCCCCGGTCTTAGAGGCCGCGAGCTCAGAAGAAGTAACCCAAAATATATTTTAAAAAAAATTAAAATGAAATCACAATGTAACGTGATTTATCGGGGGCCCCATCTAATGAATTTGCCACGGGCCTCAGATGATATAGTTACGCCACTGTTGTTGTTCTTATATTCTTTATTGTACTTAACTTTTACATATGTTAAATAGTTAGACAGCCGATATACACAGGCGAGCTTAACCCAAAATTGGGTTAAAATTGGGTTTTGTTTTTTTTTTATGTTTCATTTAAATTGTGTGCCAAATAAACATCTTTTCTTTCGACCGACAGACCGAAGTTATGGGCAAAAGCTAGTAAATAAATAAACAATTGTGATGACATTTGGGAGAGCCCTAAGTCCAATAGTGGACGTTTTTCGGCTAAAATGATGATAATTTTATAAAAGCACTATCATCATCTGTATAAACTTTTATCGGCTTCAGAACTCATCCCAGTGGTACTATGAACTACATCTTAAATCAAAATACTAAATTAGTTTTAAGTGACTCGTTTATACATCGATTTTTGTCAAGTACGTCACAGATACCTCATAAATTCATAACAGCGCATAACATTTATATTAGCAGCAACATTTCGCCACGTTTCTCCTCAATTCCTAACGAACACTCCGCGGCATGAAATTTCAGTTTATCGATAACGGAAGCAGCCAGATTAACTTCGGCACGAATTCCTCATAAACGTTTTAGGGCACCGATAAGACGGTAAAGTCGGTCCGTCACACAGAGCAATACGCAAACGAAGTGATTACATGCGGGCGAACGATGTGAGGCATCAGTGCAAACATTACGTGTAGCGTGGTGACAGACGCTCATTGGAAATAAGGGTTTGTGTGTTGTCTTGTTTTGGCATTTCATTTGATTAACAGTCTGTACTATGCTCTCCCACTGCTCTCAAAACGGTGAAAGAAAACATCGTGAGTGTCCTAGAACCAAAAATTCGAAGACATGTGACATTCACCAACTCGCACTAGGCCATTGTGGTGGATTACGGCCTATTCCCTCTCCTAGAGAGGAGGCCTGAATTCCAGCAGTGGGAACAATACAAGGTTGATTATGCTATTATGCCATACTATGAGATGAATTTTCTTGGAACTATTCATTGTGTACCTGGTGAAGGTAGCGGGAATCCGATGGATGCGGGACGCACATGATCGTTCGTTGTGGCGACGCTTGGGGGAGGCCTATGTCCAGCAGTGGACGTCTGTCGGCTGAAATGATGATGATGATGATGATGATTCATTGTGTTAGTTGTTCCATAACTATAGTCATTGAAGTTCAAAATAGGTAAATGACGCTGGTAGTTTACTCGAGAAAATGCGAGTTTGACGCAGACTATATACATGTAATGAAATGACCTCCTTGGAAATGACATTTCATTAATTTAATTTTTAAGTTGTGAATACAGGGTGACGTATGATTCAATGGCAGATGATGTTTAGATTATTTTGTGCATTTTATTGTTATAAAAACTTGTAGAGAGATAATTAAAGGGATATAATTGAGGAGGCGATATTAGTGAACTTTAAATGTCGTTTCTTTGTTTTCAGGTGAGATAAAAGTGTAATTTTAGTTAAACGATAATTGTTATACTGTAAAAGCATGTTGAATAAAACAAATCTTTGTTTAATATGACATGTAACTCTATGACATTTATTGTGTATATGGGGGGGAGATGTAATGAAATGACCTCCTTGGAAATGACATTTCATTAATTTAATTTTTAAGTTGTGAATACGGGGTGACGTATGATTCAATGGCAGATGATGTTTAGATTATTTTGTGCATTTTATTGTTATAAAAACTTGTAGAGAGATAATTAAAGGGATATAATTGAGGAGGCGATATTAGTGAACTTTAAATGTCGTTTCTTTGTTTTCAGGTGAGATAAAAGTGTAATTTTAGTTAAACGATAATTGTTATACTGTAAAAGCATGTTGAATAAAACAAATCTTTGTTTTTCAGAGAAACAATTTGTGGTTTATTTCGAAAATCCTCAATAATATATCTTATAAAACGACATTTTTGTTAACTAAAAGAAGATGGACCGGCTGCAATTTGAGTTTACGATGATAGCTTCAAATGATGGCAAATCAAATGTATTAGCCATAACCTCAATATCTACAGAAGAAGGAAAATGTTATGTTTTACCTGATGAGCTGAAGCCGGTGATTCATCATACATATATTGTCAAAATGAATACTTTCTCAAAAATAAAAAATAGTATAAAGAAAAGGCATCAAAGTAGAAAAATATGGATAAAATTGGATGAAGATCTTAAGAAAACATATAGAGATGAGGAAGGTAATATGCAATTTTTAGATCAATATTTAGAAAAAATGAGCACAAAACAACCTATAGACAAAAACAACAATTTGCAACATATCTTGGAAAAATTAATAGAAACTACTACAAAGAAAGAAAATCAACATAACCTAAAACATATTTCAGAGAAATTTATTATTGAAAAATTCACAAGCAAGAACCCTAATGCAATGCAATGGATTGAGAATTTTGAAAAGGAGTGTGAGCGCTTTAATATATCAAAAGATGAAACAAAAATAGATATATTGAGATTATTTTTAGAAAAATCTTGTTTGGATTGGTATAGCTCGATGGCCATAAAACTAACAATAAAGGCTGAATGGAATGAATGGAAAGACAAATTTTTAGAAACTTTTAAAAACCGAGGATGGGACATAGTTACATATGCTCTCGCATTTAGATATAAAGAAGGACTACTAATTGATTACGCTATTAGAAAAGAAAGGCTTATGCTAGACATAAACAAATCGATAGACTCCAAAACAATGATAGATCTTATTGCAACAGGTTTACCTGGGTTTATCTTAAATAGGTTAAACAGAGATGAACTCAATGACACTACTGATTTGTTCAATGAGATAAGAAAATATGAAGGTATGATGTACAAGAAAAACTCAAGTACAATAAAGAGTCGTACATTCCTTTATAAAAATAAAACTAATGAGAAGAAGCCATGTAACACTTGTGAATCTTTGGACAAAGGAATTAGATATCATCCGGAAGAGTCATGTTGGTTCAAGAAAAATAAAAATGAATCTGAAAAAGTTTTTAAACCCAGAAATGTAAATAACAACTCTATTATTGAAGTAGATATAAATACTGAGAAAAAAAACGAGTAAGTACACCATTAATCAAAATCAAGCTCTTGTTAGAAAATAAACTAGAAGTGAGCGGCATTTATGATTCAGGCTCACAGATCTCTTTAATAAATTCAAGACTGATTAAAATAAAAGAAAAAAAGGACAATGAGAATATAGCATATATGAAAACGGTTAATGGTGTGAAAAAAACAGATGGCATGATAACAATAAAAATAAAAATATTTGATTTAGAAGAAGAAGTGGATGTATACATAGTAGAAAATGAATATTTTGATGATTCTATAATCGGATTGGATATGATAAAGAAATTCAAACTAACCCAAAACGAGGACTTGCGGATAGAACAAAAGATAAGAACAAATAAAA
Source organism: Mythimna ferrago (assembly GCA_910589285.2). Classification (NCBI taxonomy): domain Eukaryota; kingdom Metazoa; phylum Arthropoda; class Insecta; order Lepidoptera; family Noctuidae; genus Mythimna; species Mythimna ferrago. The sequence continues at coordinate 14,138,068 of OU342692.1, read as the reverse complement.
TAGATGAAATGTCTAAAGATAACAGTAATGAAGAAAAGAATATAAAAACATTAGCAATAAATTTTAATGAACACATAGGAACAGAAGAGTTTGTAAGTATGACAGACCATTTAGATAATGAAAAGAAAATTGAGATCGAGAAAATAATAAAGGAATATAAAACAATTTTTGCAAAGGACAAGTATGATATAGGAACAGTTAGAGATTATGAAGCTCACATAGATTTACTAGTAAATAGATACTGTAGTAAAAGACCATACAGATGTACAATAGAAGATAAATTAGAAATTGAAGAGCAAATATCCATGTTACTAAAGAATAATTTAATAGAAGAATCCTACAGTCCTTTCGCTGCTCCAGTGACATTGGCATTTAAAAAGGGTGAAAATAGGAAATCCCGCTTGTGTATAGATTTCAGGGAACTAAATAAAATTGTTGTTCCACAAGCTCAACCTTTTCCGTTAATAGATGATTTGATTGTTAAAACTAGAAATTGTAAGTATTTTACTACACTGGATATAAACTCAGCATTCTGGGCGATACCATTACGGGTGGAAGATAGATATAAAACAGGATTTGTCACACAAGATGGCCACTTCCAGTGGACCTGCCTTCCCTTTGGTTTGAAAACATCACCAGCAATTTTCCAGAGAATTTTAAGCAATATTCTAAGAAAGCACAATCTCACAGGATACTCCGTAAACTATATTGATGATATTCTGATATACTCGAACACCTTTGAAGAACATATAAAACACATAAGAAATGTATTAGAGGCAATAATACAAGAAGGCTTTAGATTGAAGTTTACGAAATGTAACTTTGCTTCAGACTCAGTAAAGTACCTCGGCCATGTAATTCAGAACAATTCGGTAAGACCACTAAAAGACAATTTGATCTCGATAAGACATTTTCCAACTCCTAAGACACAAAAGAATATCAGACAATTTTTGGGAAAAATTAACTTCTACCATGAATACATACCAAGAAGTGCAATTATTTTAGACCCATTACATAATTTATTAAGAAAAAATTAAAAGTTTGTGTGGTCAGAGAAGTGTGAAGAATCATTTAATCAAATAAAAAGATATTTATGTTCTCAACCTGTGTTGGAAATATTCGACAAAGACTTACCAATAAAAATCTTTACAGATGCATCTTTAGAGGGTATCGGGGCAATATTAAAACAGACTCAACTAGACGGTAAAGACAAACCGGTGGCATATTTTTCAAAAAAAACTAAACGAATCTCAAAAACGAAAAAAGGCCATATATTTGGAATGTATTGCTATGAAAGAAGCAGTTAAATACTGGCAACACTGGCTAATTGGAAAACATTTCACTATTTACTCTGACCACAAACCACCAAACCTCCAAACCACCAAACCTCTAGAGAACATGAATATTAAATGCAGGACAGATGAAGAATTGGGTGACCTCACATATTACCTATCTCAATATGACTTTACAGTAAAATATATACCTGGTAAAGAAAATATAGAAGCAGACTGTTTGAGCCGAAACCCTGTATTAGAATCAGAAGATAACAAGGAGGAAATATTAAAAATAGTTAATTTAATACAAATAAAAGATATAGTTGAAGACCAAGAAAAAAATGAAACAATAAAAGAAAAGAAACAAAATCTACTACATAAAAATAAAATCTATTATAAAAAAATAAAGAAACTTGAAAAGATTATACTCTCAGAAGAATTTAGTAAAAAAATTATAAAAAAGGTGCATGAAGATTTATGCCATATTGGAATCAGACAATTACAGAAAAAAATAAGTCCACTATATACAGCTAAAAACCTAACAAAAAACATCATAAATATTTGTAAAACATGCGAAATATGCATAAAAAATAAATCAAGATGTCAAGGAAAATTTGGGTTAATGTCACAACTGGGACCAGCAACAAAACCATTTGAGATAATGTCATTGGATACTATAGGTGGCTTTGGAGGATCTAGGTCAACAAAAAAATACTTACACCTTTTAGTAGACCACTACACAAGATATGCGTTTATTGTGACTTCAAAAACACAGAACGCAAGTGACTTTATAAAACTAACAAAGAAAGTACTCGAGACAGATGAGATTGGAATAATTCTGACAGACCAATATCCAGGCATCAATTCAAAAGAATTTAAACAGTATTTGCAGGAGAATAACATCAAACTAATATTTACAGCTGTGAATACGCCATTTTCGAACGGCTTGAACGAAAGATTAAACCAAACAATAGTAAATAAAATAAGATGTAAAATAAATGAGAAAAATAATAAGAGAACATGGACAACAGTAGCAAGAGAATGTGTACAGAAATATAATGAAACAGACCATTCTGTTACAGGTTTTGCACCAAAATATTTACTGGATGGTACAAATGTCAGTATTTTACCAAATGAAATTAAAACAATAGAAAAGGAAGACAAGTGGATTGCTGATAGAAGATTAGCATTAGAGAATACAATAAAATCTCACAAGTACAACAAGAAAATATTTGATAGAAATAGGAAACAAGAGTTCGAGATAGGAGATAGTGTATATGTAGAAAATGGAAATAGACTGAACAGGAAAAAATTAGACGAATTAAAAATAGGCCCTTTCAAGATAATAGAGAAAATATCGAACTCCATTTATAAGATTGACACTGGCAACAGAAAAACAGAATCAACTTTATTCCACATAACAAAATTACAACCTGTTACGGCAGAAGATGAAGTAGAAGAAAACGAATAGGTATAAAAATAACTTGCAGGTGCATTGTTTGTATTATATTATTTAGAATTTTCGTTCCTATGGGGGGGAGATGTAATGAAATGACCTCCTTGGAAATGACATTTCATTAATTTAATTTTTAAGTTGTGAATACGGGGTGACGTATGATTCAATGGCAGATGATGTTTAGATTATTTTGTGCATTTTATTGTTATAAAAACTTGTAGAGAGATAATTAAAGGGATATAATTGAGGAGGCGATATTAGTGAACTTTAAATGTCGTTTCTTTGTTTTCAGGTGAGATAAAAGTGTAATTTTAGTTAAACGATAATTGTTATACTGTAAAAGCATGTTGAATAAAACAAATCTTTGTTTTCAGAGAAACAATTTGTGGTTTATTTCGAAAATCCTCAATAATATATCTTATATACATATACACAAATCAAACAAAATCAACTAATATCATTATATACGATATATTTTGTCAATTACGACGACGTGAGTGCGCATTATAGGTACATATGGACTTGTACATGAATTGTCAAATCATTGTTTACTACATAGTACCTACATTGTGTTTTACATACAATAAAGAATTAAGAATATACAACATCCCAACTTTTTGGTTAATGCAAACGGCTGTAGTCATAGTCATAGTAGTTTATTGGTAAGGGATTCTTATAAAGCATAATATAGAATAGTACATGATACTTAGTCAACTTACTAATAACTAATGTATGCGTTATGTGTCGTTGTGTTTATGTGATTGCACACTCCATTCAGTATCTACTCTATGTCTCGTCACTACATTTGCACCGCTATTTGTTTTAATAAACACGTTGAAGCTAGGTCGTACTTCTAGTGTTAGAAATAGGCAGTCTGTATTATTATCTAGACTTACTAAGACGAATCTAGGTCACAATCCAACACCTGCAATGTACTTAGCGAAGCTTTTTATAAGAGTATCTCCTGTTATTGTGTTGATTTTTAACAAAAGAATGTTTGGTGTATTCATGTTAAGGCTTAAAGAGCTATCTATTATTTATTATTACATATTATAGTAAACAAATTTAGATTCATTTCGATATTTTTAGTATATGAAATGGAATTTTTCTTATAGATATTTCAGATCGTTGGAGGCAGACTTTTAAATATGTATTTTTTAAGGGTGGAAATAATCCAATGACATGTCCCGCTCTGGGTGTGGAATGTCAGATTTTTACTGGCTAAAACCATACTTGTGTCCTTCAGTTGTGTTCTAGAACTAGTTTCCTTTTCACAAATTCCCCGCGGGTTTGAATATACATGTCATGCCAAATCATTTCCTGACTAAAATATAGTACATTTAGATACTAGTGGAGAAATTTTTTCACTGCGACCGACATGGAATTCGCCCGAACCGCAGGCGAGGGTGTTATGGTGCTGAGTGCTCCGGTTTCAAAGTTCCATGTGTATCAAAAGACATTTTCAATACATTTATAAAGAAATAAAATAATTAAACTAAAATTATTTCTGTCATAATATTGATCACGCATTTCTGTACATTTTCCACTAAAAACTATTTTCCAAAATTGCTAAATATTTTAGTAGGTATTGATTTATTTAGAAACAGGCTATTGTAAGCATTTTGTGCAAATATCCATCCTCATTATCTTTCACATATAACATCAGTAAGATGACGTCACACTTCAGTGCCAGTGGAGCGGAAAAATGCTCATTTGGCTTTTTCATGAAATATTTCTCGACTTATTCGTAGGATTATCACTGTTACATGACTAAGGTCCTGCTTAAATTACTGTTATCGACTGGTTCAATAACTAGTAATAACAGTCATATGTAATGTTGGAAATAATCCCAAGGAGATTACCTCCCATAAACAAAAATACAAACTTTACCTATTTAGAATGTTAGTGTATCATTTTAAATTAATATCTCCACGCGTTCTGGGGAAAAAGAGTCTTGACAAACGGACACACGGACAACAAAGTGATGAGAATGAATGAGAATGAGAATGATAACATAGGTGTGTGAGGTGTTACAGGTAGGTAGATCCTCCATGTATTGCCCAGAGGCGTACAAATATATAATGAACATTGTCCGTTTTCATTTAACTTCTGATATCTAATTAACCTTAACAATATTTATAAATTCAAAATTAATTGGCACACCAAATTAAATTATTTCAATAAACGTCATAGAGCTACATGTCATATTAATACTAATATCGAATAAAATTTAGGACCATCAAAATAGGTCAGGAGATATGTAATTTTCTTATGTAAACTTTTATAACACTAATAACGTCATTATTATTAGGCACATGCGTATTATTGCAAATGAAATAAAATAAGTATCGATACATGTCAAAGAGATTAAGTTTCATGTCCATTAGTGTTACTGTCAAATAAAAATTCAACACCATCAAGATAAGTTAGATAATGTGCAATTTTCTGAAGAAGTAATAATAGAATTGTCGTCGAGATTAGTCCTCTAATGAGTAATAGCATTTATTTATCAGAATTCTTAATATTTCTATTTTGAAGTTATCCAAATTTAACGTTTGATCTTATAAGGGTTCTATTTTTACCGAATGGAGATGGTACGGAACCCTAAAAAACAGCTATAGGCAACCAATGTTCATCTTATTCCTTATTAATAATTCTCCCGATCAAGTTTCGATCACTGACCAATCTCAACACAGATTATCCAAGTACACAGGAGACTTTATATTACACTAGTATACAACATTAGTGTTAATATATGCGAAAACCGGACCACGTGCCTAGTATTTTTACGTAAAGAATCTATGTACATTTCATACTGTGTCATGAAAAATCACAAAGTTATAACCTGTAAAGTGTTTACAGTCAAGTACTAGTTTAAGTCATTAAAAAAGAGTGTAGTTTTTATTACAAGCTTTTATTTAGTTTCACCTGTCCCGATTTTCGTCTGTCATCAAATCTTGCAAATCACAAAGTTATAACCTGTAAAGTGTTTACAGTCAAGTACTAGTTTAAGTCATTAAAAAAGAGTGCATTTTTTATTACAAGCTTTTATTTAGTTTCACCTGTCCCGATTTTCGTCTGTCATCAAATCTTGCAAATTAAATTTGACCCACTTCCCGGTTACCGATTGGGCTGAAATTTTGAATGCATGTGTAAATCGGATGACAATGTAAAATCATTATGACGTGGAGCTGATCTGATGATACAACTGGAAGGTGGCCATAGGAACTTGGTAGTTAAACGACACAACCCAATCGAGTTTGGGCTCGTATGATTCGTCTTGACGAGCATTAATTATATAGGTATACCGAACTATAAAAGCTTGCTATGAAAAAATGATTTTCATTAAAATCTTGTTACAAGCTTTTATTTAGTTTCACCTGTCCCGATTTTCGTCTGTCATCAAATCTTGCAAATCACAAAGTTATAACCTGTAAAGTGTTTACAGTCAAGTACTAGTTTAAGTCATTAAAAAAGAGTGTATTTTTTTATTACAAGCTTTTATTTAGTTTCACCTGTCCCGATTTTCGTCTGTCATCAAATCTTGCAAATCACAAAGTTATAACCTGTAAAGTGTTTACAGTCAAGTACTAGTTTAAGTCATTAAAAAAGAGTGTATTTTTTATTACAAGCTTTTATTTAGTTTCACCTGTCCCGATTTTCGTCTGTCATCAAATCTTGCAAATTAAATTTGACCCACTTCCCGGTTACCGATTGGGCTGAAATTTTGAATGCATGTGTAAATCGGATGACAATGTAAAATCATTATGACGTGGAGCTGATCTGATGATACAACTGGAAGGTGGCCATAGGAACTTGGTAGTTAAACGACACAACCCAATCGAGTTTGGGCTCGTATGATTCGTCTTGACGAGCATTAATTATGTAGGTATACCGAACTATAAAAGCTTGCTATGAAAAAATGATTTTCATTAAAATCTTGTTACAAGCTTTTATTTAGTTTCACCTGTCCCGATTTTCGTCTGTCATCAAATCTTGCAAATCACAAAGTTATAACCTGTAAAGTGTTTACAGTCAAGTACTAGTTTAAGTCATTAAAAAAGAGTGTATTTTTTTATTACAAGCTTTTATTTAGTTTCACCTGTCCCGATTTTCGTCAGTCATCAAATCTTACAAATTAAATTTGACCCACTTCCCGGTTACCGATTGAATTGAAATTTTGCATGCATGTGTAAATCAGATGACAATGCAAAATTATTATGACATAGAGCTGATCTGATGATGGAACCGGAAGGTGGCTATAGGTGCTTGGTAGTTAAACGACACAACCCCAACGAGTTTGGGCTCGAATATTTTGTATTGACGAGTATTATATAGGTATTATACCGTGCTATAAAAGCTTGCTATGAAAAACATATTTTCATTAAAAACTTGTTTTAAGTTATATTTTTCCCTGTTCCTGTGTCGTGTCGGATTGCCGTTCCATCAGACTATGAGAGCGAAACAACGGAGGGTGCACTTGTGTTTGCACATTTACATAATTACTTTTATTTTTTTTTAAAAAGGTCACAAGTTGGACCCCACCGACAACCCAGGTCATAACGGGCATTAAACGCCAGCGCCTAGCTGGGTGCGGGAGTAAAACTACACCTCCGTCGCCCGAGTGGACTAGTGACCATGTATTTATGACGCTAACCAGGTACCATAATGGGCTTTGTGTTTTTTCATAATACAGTTCTGAAATTTTGAAAATAGATTCTTTACATAAAAATACTTGACACAGGTTTCGGGTTTCACATATAATATACGTACCGTAGGCGCGGGCTTGCGGACAATGAGCAATGGGTAGCTCGCTGTCCGGCCGTCCGGTAACAGTCCGGACCAAGCCCAAGTCGTCGACGGCGCGCGCTGTTCCCGCGCGCCTCAAGGAGTTGTCAGCAACAGCAGGGGCCCAGCCGGGTCGAAGCCTACTGGGGCCAGGGTTATCCGAAAGGGCGCTCGAGCCCCGGTATGAAGGCTTGAAGGAATGGGATGAGTCTTTTAGTCAGTAAGAGTCTGACACTATCTCCCGCTCCGCCCAAGAGCGGGGTTTATCATAGGATGATTTTAACCATCGAAAAAAAAAAAAACATTTAATATACGTGACGCACAGGACCGGTGCACAAAATAGATAGGTACAAAAGACAATCACATATATGTACTTTGCTTTTTATACCTACGCTCGGTGGACGCATACTAATGAGCGTTTGAGCCGGAACTGTTCGACGAGTGGTCCGAGACGCTCCCGAGACATCGTGTCCGTGAGCGGTGTCTTTGTGGGCGTTGCTCGAGCGCGCTTTGTATGTAGATTGACTTCTGTACCTATCTATTTTGTGACCGGTTGTTGTGGCGACGCTTGGGGGAGGCATATCTCCAGCAGTGGACGTCTTTCGGCTGATATGATGATGGTGATATAATATACTAAAGTACACTGTTAAAATAGTCTCTTGTTCATTTATAAAATTCACATTAAGAAGAATAATCTCGTTAATAGTGGTGATATTACCAAAATTTGGAGTAATTTCTAAATATATTTTTCTAATAGAAAAAATCCAATATGTTTGTCTGGTCACTAACCTGCTACCCAGCTTATTACTTAGCAATCAAATTATATACTGGAATATGGATGCTTTTGCTTATTACTTTTTATTGATGATACTAACTTTTAGGGAGGCAGTCACAATTTAATAGGTACAATAAAAAAAATCTCTTCGTTTTCTCGTATCATTATTTGTATTTAAATCAAAACGGTAATCTTTGTTCTTCTGCGGATACCATCATTTCTGATGCGATCACGCAAGGAAATCCATGCCTAGCCCTTTCCATTACCCTTTCGATGACTTTAAGCCTGATGAGGCCCAAGGTTTACCAACACAGCCTAAAGAACTATAGTTTTAGATTTATTCCTATGTTTTTTAGGAAAATTTAGGGATTCTGAGTCAGGAAAGTACCCTTGAATTTTGGGCCGCTGAGTGTCGACATAGAAGGTTTTGGGACATAAACGGCGATACCTTTTTTCCGTTACCTTAGAAGTCAAGGAACCACAGACCTAAGTAAGTATATGGTTTTAATTTCAATTCGACACCTCCACGGGTTCCCGAGATAAATGGTCTTAACAAACAGACAGACGGAGGGATGAACAACAAAGTGATCCTTTTGAGATACGGAACCCTAAAATAAAGCTCGATTTACGCTAAAGTGACGTTATCACAAAGCTTCAATTCTACGAAGCATCGGACATAAATATGAATTGCATCGGAACGGGAAAGCATCATGCGAATTCTCTCTTTGTTTCCTTGATGAATGTTTTATCGAAGCGATGACAAAGAGAACAGGCGATACTGAGAAGCTTTCAAAACGGACGGTAAAAGACGAAGAAATACCGACAACGGTTTATTTTTTCCAAATATTCATACTGTAGAGCCTCTTTCGTTAGTACCTTCCTAGATAGCCTAGAACTGGCATTTAATAAACAAAAAGAAAACGCTCATACAAACTTATCTATGTAGGTAGTTCGATTCCCGAATCGAGTCACGAAGATTGTGATGTGACTGTTATCAAAATTCTTGGTGTCACTTGGGGGAGGCTTATTCCCAACAGTGGGCATAGGTCATTATAGCGAGGAGAGGCCCATGTCCAACAGTGGGCATCAATCATTATAGCGTCTAGGTGGTGACACTTGGGGGAGGCTTATGCCCAACAGTGGGCATAGGTTATTATAGCGAGGGGAGGCCTATGCCCAACAGTAGGCATACATCATTATAGCGCCTAGGTAGCGACACTTGGGGGAGGCTTGTGTCCAACTGTGGGCATAGATCATTATAGTGAGGGAGAAACTTATATCCAACAGTGGGCATCAGTCATTACAGCGCCTAAATGGCGACACTTGGAGGAGGCTTATGTCCAACAGTGGGAATAGGTCATTATAGCGAGGGAGACTTATGTCCAACAGTGGGCATCAGTCATTATAGCGCCTAATGGCGACACTCAGGGGAGGCTTGAGGAAGCTCGAGTCTAATCAAGACAGTGAAATCGAGATTTTGGCTGAGGAAAGCTAGATGTATCTATTCACCATTCATACATTTTCTTTTTTTTTGTATTTCGCCCACTATTTTTCAATTTCAATAAAACTTGTTTTTTTCAATTTTTCATGAAATTAATCGAAACAATTAATAACATATTCGAAAGATTTCTGTTTTGTTCCCAAACGATTTTTTCCTCAAAATGTCAATGCAACATGTGAAAAAAACGGAAAAAAAACAAATTGTTTTTTTCATGGAAAGAAACAATTGTTTTTTTCCGGAATTTTCAACGCTAGCAATGAGTGATATAGGGGCGCGGGCAAAGGCAATCGCATGTATATCACAAGTAATACGTATTATATTAAATTAAATTGTTTAGTTCGATTGCAAAGTCAATCTAGGTCATCAAGGTCCCTTATGTACAGACTGAATAAATTAACCGACTTGGTTGCCATGCCCCCTAGTACTGCAAAATTCCAGTAACTACTTTTTAACCGACTGCAAAAAGGAGGTGGTTGTATGTACGGCTGAATGTATGTTTTTTTTTAATATATGTTCACCGATATCTAGATATTATTTTGAATTTTTTTTTTTTTTATCTAACCGTGTTTGAGATTATTAGAATTGTTATGAGATGCACTCTGGCTTTAAAGTATTTAATTGTGACTGAGGGGTACTTTTAAGTGGTGGTACCATAACTAAAAAGTGAAAAAAAATACAACCGACTTCAATGTAAAATAAAAACTGAAAAGTGCAAAATGACTTTAATTTCGGAAGTCGGTGTTAAATAACTAAGAGACAAAACTATTATAAAAACACCAGCTTCCGAAATTAAAGTTTCTTTTTGCACTTTTCAGCTTATTTTACATTGAAGCCGTTTGTATTTTTTTGTAATTTGTTTTATTACGAATAGAGGTATATTGAAGACATACCTTTAGATAATTCAGCCTTATTCTCCCTCGTTGAGTCGTCACGAAACAGTCAATGATTCCTATTTCAGAAAATAATGGGCTTGCGATATCGAACACCGACAATATTGTTTTATACCTCATAATTGAATTATTTGATCACCCTGATACTGTGACTTTCAAATTGCTTTTTTAAAATCATGTTTGCGTTTTTCTTTTATAATTTAGAGCGGTTGAAATTAATGAATATTTTATCATGTTTTTCCTGGTGATTTGTTTTTAAACTCGGCGAAAATATTGATTTTATTTTTCAAGAGAGGTTTTTTTCAACACGATGATTTTGTCTCTAATTATGATGGATAATGTTATATTCGGTTTTTTCAAAAATATTTTCAATTTTTTTTTTTAAGACGAAATTTTACATAACAGGAAACAAATTTTCTTCTGTTTTACTCCGTCTGTCGAGTGTAAAAAATTCTTTCAGACACTGTAAAATATTGTGTATCGAAGATACCTTTTTTTAAACTGAGAAATCATCAAATAGCTTCTCCCGCTCTGGGTGGAGCGAGAGGGCGTGTCAGACTTCAGTTCAGTTTGAGTATGATTTCTGCACTTAGTTCACCATTGAGGACCATTGTGCGTGAGCCATGGTGGCCAAAACCTTTGGTGAGCTTATTCCAACCAGCCCACCTCTCTCCAAAAACTAATTAGGCCTGAAGGCGTGTAGATTTATCAGACTGTTACCCACCTGCGCTCCTTCAGCTGCCTTTTACATCCAGAGTTATGGTAACTCTTTCAAACATTCCGACAGCCGTGTGTATACCAGCAGGCCTAACCAAGTTACGACCGTTTCGTTTCGAATCTCTTGTCGATCGCCTCAAGTCGGCAACGCCTCCGATTTCTTTGTACTGACCACGTGACTTAGCGTTGAGATGATGTCATACCCATACAATTGAAGTTTTCTAATAGCGTTAACGATTTTAGATTATCAACTTAGCTTACTTCGTGAACTCAGTCTTACACTAATATTATAAAGAGGTAAAGTTTGTTTTTGGAAGGTAATCTCTGGAAGTACCAGTCCGATTGCAATTTTTTTTCACCGATAGAAAGCTGATTTATTCCCAAGTGGCATAGGCTGTATTATGTACACGGGCGAAGTCGCGGGCAAAAGCTAGTACAATCTATTTTAAAGTCGCAAGAAACATAATGCAAACAACGTCCTAAGCCCTGAATTATTAGATTATATTTCACCACTTGCACCTTGAAACAAGCTGACGTAATAAGGTTAATCTCCAAAAAGTCCGAATTAAACTAAGTAAAAAGGTTTCAAGATATTTAATCCAGTTATTAGTCATTCTGTTGTTTAGCAAGGTGATTTTGCTGGCGGCTTTACCCCGACTCGCCACACTGTTCCCCAACTAAGGGTTAGCGGGGTTTTAACGCCAGGAGCGGAATTTAAATATTGGTTACAATTTGAATAAATATTGTTACCGCAGCTAATTTATTGTGAGGAGGACACATTTGTTTGTTGTTTTGTTTGTCATTTTGTTTTATAAATAGGTATGGGGAAGTTTTATTTTGGGTCTTCTGAATCCCTTTTTGAATAAATTACTGCTTGAACATTGTATTTGTAAAAAACACACCTACTATTGAAACTGAAAAAAAAATACTGAAAATAAACAATCCATCTGTTAAGGTAGTTAACTAAATGTAAACAATCTTAACATGTCTTTTATCGAAAAAAATGTCTAAAAAATTTATCTAAAACTGTTTACAATTTGGTATTTATCTTAACCGATGTTTAGGTACGAGTAATTAACTAAATTTAAATAATCTTTGCCGTTTGTACGATTAATCTATACATATAAATAAAATTGGAGTGTTTGTTTGTAATATTGAAATAACTGCTTTTTACTACATGCATATGAATATATATCCGGTACATACACCAAAATAACATTTTTCACAATTTTTGTCTGTTAGTCCGGGCTACTCTCTGAAATAGCTGGACCGATTTTGACGGGACTTTTTTGGCAGGTAGCTGATATAATAAGGAGTAACATAGGCTACTTTTATTTTAGAAAAAATAAATTCAAAATCCTGTAGTCTACGCGAACGAAGTCGCGGGCTCAGCTAGTTTTAAATAAAAAGACATAATTATCAAGATTGTTTACCTTTCGTTAACTACTTAAACCGATGGAGTAAGAGTGAGTATGCAATCGTGGTCCATCGTCGACTACACCATCGCTTACCATGAGGTGAGATAGAAGTCAATCGTGAGCCTACCTGAGTATCACACAAATATTTTAAAAGCGAAAGCTTTTGAATATGTATGTTTGTTTCTCCTTCACGTTGATAACTGCCACATTCTGCAGCGATTTGGATGTTTTTTTTTTATAATATTAAACATTCTCCAATAATTCCGCTCTGGGCTTATCCACTCTTCCTTTTTCGTCCAGGCGATATCTCTCTGGAATGCGCTTCCTCAGAATATCAGGATAGCGACCAGCCGATTTTCCTTTAAGGTGATGGCACGTGAGGCATATTCGCAAGAAGTTGGTAGAATCATCACAGCACTGATTGGTTGGATTTGTTTTTTTTTTTTCACTACAGCATTGCTTATTCATATGTGTGTATCTAAGTATGTATTTACTATTGTTTTTGTTTTCTCTTCTGTTCGTCTATTATTTTATTAAGTTGCACCTGCCATGTTATGTTTCTGCACCACCCTAAGGTCGACTGGCAGATTTTGCCTAAGGCATTAAGTCCACCTTTGTACAGTTTTATGCGCATATAGATTTAATAAATAAATAAATAAATAAACATTATCACATCATAAACACCACATTATTGACTCTATCCTTTAAACTAAATCTAGCCTGTATCATAAGAGATAGGGTTCACCGTTAAACCATATGGGTACAATATTTAAATATGATATTTTGTAACAAGTTAAACAGTGTCGATGTCACATATTCACAATTTATACAGTGGTGGAAGTAAAGTTAGTGTGTTGAGTATATAAGTAAGAGTTTTGTTTGCCACACGGGTTTGTGCATGTTAGGAAAGTCTATCCTATGTGCTATTTTCGTGGGATACTTTTTTTCGGTATATTCTTTTCAGATATTTTTTTACTATCACACGGGCGAAGTCACTGACAGCAGCTAGTCAATAATAAAAACTGGCCAAGTGCTAATTGGACTCGCGCACGAAGGGTTCCGTATTGTCTTTAGGAAACTACAGCAAAAAAATCGCGTTTGTTACATGGGAGCCACCTATTTTATTGAATTTTTGGTATTTGTTGTTATAGCGGCAACAGTAATACATTATAATTATTTGTGAAAATTTCAACTGTCTAGCTATCGCGGTTCTTGAGATACAGCCTGGTGACAGACAGATAGACAGCGCAGTCAGACAGTAATAGAGTCCCGTTTTTACCATTTGGGTACGAAACCCTAAAAAAAACTCGACCGCAAAAACCATATCCGATTTACACTTTAAGTACCTAAAATCCTGTTTGTTCTAGGTTTTACGAACTCTAACACATCTAGTTCCCAATTTTGCAGCTTCAATAAAAAAGTTATGAGTATTTAAACACGCGTCGAACTAAAGGTCAGTGTTCACTAGCTAATCGAAGCTTTCCGCAGGTCGTGGGTTACCGGGTTGGAAACGAGATAAACTTTCAGCCAGCGTTTGCGGGTTAATTTACGAGGGAGCGTCCAACACGGCCGCAATGCGATTTTAAAACACATTGTGCGATTTTAAAAGTAACTTCTTGTAAGTCGAAGTTGGTTTTATTTTGTAAGTTATCTAGTCCCAAAGCTAGACTAAGGAAATGTCTTTTATTTGTGCACATTTGACGTCATTTGTAATTAATTAATTTTACATCGTGTGTGCGCTTGTTGAAATCTATGACTATCTAAATCCCATAGAAATCATACAACTTAAACATACGCAAGGACCTACATGCACGTAAATCTCATTACAGTTCGGTTTATTTAATTTACTTTTCACTTTTACTTATAATTTCAAAAACTATACGTAATTTTTTTTAACTTTCTTTAAGTTTTCTCCATCTACACTCATGATACTTAGAACATTTTTGATTGCTGCTTACCCTGCAGAGAATAGACCCTAAAGTACTACAGCCGGGTCGAAGCCTACTGGGGCCAGGGTTTTCCGAAAGGGAACTCGAGCCCCGGTATGAAGGCTCGAAGGAACGGGGTGGGTTTTTTGGTTAGTAAGAGTCTGACACTATCTCCCGCTCCGCCCAAGAGTGGGGGTTGTCATTGGATGATTTTTCCCACCAAAAAAAAACCCTAAAGTACCAAAATATGTCCCACTAGTCCCCCACATATTAACATTATTATATCACAAATAATATCCATATTTCAAGTTTCAGTTACTGTTATTTTTATTTGTGAAAAATAATAAACATTATTGTTGTTGTTATTATAAATATATCGTTAGTGAACTCTGAAATTGAACAAAACTCAATACAAGAAACACTTGATCTTGCATTATAGTTGGTGAACTGTTAAACTCAACTGCTGTGGTAAAAAGCTGAAGAGAAACCATCTTCTATAAGTAGGAGGAGCAGCACTGGCTACTCTACCACAGCGCCGTGTATTTCAAGAAACTAATTTGCTTATGGTCTAACAATCGATTATAAATAGAGAAAGGTAAAAAACCGGTCAAGTGCGAGTCGGACTCGCCCATGAAGGGTTCCGTAGCAGCAAGTAACATAATATAAAAGTCAAACATCGATCAAAGTTACAACGAACTACAAATCGTTTTAACTTTGATCGATGTTTTAATAATAGTGCTTGTATTTTTTTTAGATTTATGACGTATTAAAAAAAACTGTTTACTAGATCTCGTTCAAACTCGTTCGATTTTCTTTGGTGGTTTGCATGGTAATTTTTTGTACATCATATATTTTTTTTTAGTTTTATCTTTTTTTTTTATAATGGATAGGCTCGCGTTTGACCACAATCTCACCTGATGGTAAGCGATGATGTGGCCGACGATGGAGCACGCTTGCCTAGAAGCAATCTATTCACTCTTGACTTAAAGACCCCTAGGTTATAGCTATCAGGAAACACAGACTCCGGCAGGGAATTCCATTCCTTAGCTGTACGCATAATGTATGTACTCCCAAAACGCTTTGTACGTATAGGTGGGATGTCCACCATGTACCGGTGGCGCAACGCCGTACGTCTTGTGATCCGATGATGGAACGGACTTGGCGGAATTAAATTGTGCAACTCTAGAGCACACTCCCCGAAGTGTAAACGATAGAAAACAGACAGGCTAGCAACTCGGCGTCGATGCTCAAGACTTTGGAGTTTTGACTTCACAAGAGCATCATTGCCTATGATCTTCTTGGCACGCTTTTCAATAGACTCTAGTGCATCTAGCTGGTATTTGGCTGACCCATCCCAAAGATGACAGCAGTATTCCATACACGATCGAACTTGCGCTTGATAGAGGTTGAGCAGCTGTTCCGGCGTGAAATACCGTCTCACCTTTGCTAAGATCCCCAATTTATCATTCTCTTATTTTAGAAGTTACAGGGGGGACACAAATTTTACGACTTTGGAAGTGTCTCTCGCGCAAACTGTTCAGTTTAGAAGAAAATGATATTGGAAACCTTAATATTATTTTTGAAGACCTATCCATAGATACCCCACACGTATGGGTTTGGTGAAAAAAAAATTTATGAGATTCATTTCTATGTTCTTTCCGTTTTTTGCCATTTGGCCACGGAACCCTAAAAAGATATGCGCTTGTATGACCCAACCCTAATCAGACTTATATCTTTTCTTTTGCAATTAATTTTATTATAATATAAGCTGTTAGATTCGTATCGATTAAACGTCGTAATAATATCATATTACTAATGCATGGAGGGAAAGTAATTTATTATTGCAACTTATTTTTCTATATAAAACGTTTTTATTATTTATCGCCACATGCCAGATTTTAACAATGCTCAATCAATTAAAAACGATTGCTTTGAAAGCCGACTCCGTCTCAAATTTTATTGTTTCTTTTTAACAATGTCCTTTTTGTTCAAAAGCCAGTCAATCCCTACTTAATAAGTCCGAAAATGAACCTCTGGGGGCCTTTTTACTCAGTAACCAGCGTGAAATTACGCCACAACCCAAGAATTGTAGTATTTACAATAAAACCAATGTTGGTGGGAACAAAAAAACTCATTCAAGACTGGAAATGTCGTTATTAAGCCGGCTGTGTTCACTTCGGTGGCGTTTTCCAACAAAAAGATGTTTGCGAGTTGGAAATACTCGCCTCTGTCTTCTCTTGAACTTGTTAGAAATCTTTTTTCTTGCGTGGGCAGAAAGTTTTACCGCACTAAGATAAACAGGTAGGTGGGGGGTATCGTGTCGGGGTCTCTTTTGAATTTTCGACAGAAATTGCAGAATTTTTTCCAGAAAAAGAATAAAAAGTCACTATTCGTCTTCCTTTTTCAAAAATTTAAAACAAAATCTTTCTATTTAAGTTGAGCAAAGTAGAGGATGTCTACTTTCAACACATGTTTGCGCCTCTCAGCACTTCAACAACCCTCATACGCGTTAAGAAGTAAGTATACACCACACGTACCTGTTCTACATTAATAATGTATCAACAATCCTAAATATTCACTTAGTGGTGCCTTATGTGCGCACCTGTTTAATCCAAACCTCCCCAAATTTATTTCAAGCCGCGCCCTACATAATTACGTTTAATCTTGCGCTTTCATTACCTTGTCTACAATTCAGCCACTTATCTCTGTACTTCATCGGTCATTAAGGGTCACCTAACAGTCACCTCATAATTTACTTAATTTTATCGCTAATAACTACATTATCTATCCTAGTAATCGTTTCTAGAGAAAATGAATCCTCGAAATACTTTTAGTTTGATTAATACCTAAAGTACTTGCCGATTAAGAAGCGTAATCTAAAGAAATTGCTTTAGGTATCAATAAAACTTGATAGAAAATAAGTCTAGAATGTCTCGCATATTAGAAAATATACTATGATAGGAGCAGATAATCCAGGCCCTTAGTTGTAAAAAATGCCAGTCAGTTGAGCGGGCACTGCGTCTTAGGCCATTCAATTTGTCGCAGCCAAGAGAGACCCTTCTCAATACGTAATTGACACGAGCTTATCCCCAAACTTAGAACCACAATTTGTTCACATTTCTGTAAATAGTGATTCGCTATCCTCACTTGCAAAGTCTCATATATTTACTGAAAACGTATTGGTAAACAAAGTGCTATTTAAGAAAATAGTGATTCATTTACCTTCAGGAAATGATACAACCCACGCGCAAGTTGAAAGCTTTGATATTATCAAAATTTTCGTGAAATTATCTTGTCTGTAATTTAGGGAGATACGTACAAAATTACTTGTGTAAAAAGGTTCTGCTGAGAATTCGTAACATTAATAATATCCGCTTAATTATGGGAAGTTGGGATTACGTAAATAAGCTTCTGAGATAAAACGATTAGTGAATGATGTTAATGAGTTTGTTTGAAACTTCAATAAATGATTCTTTTTTTTACTGATATAAACTAGTGCTTGACTGTGATCCGTCCTGATGGTAAGTAGTGATTCTAAATAATAATAAAAATCATATTCTACAACTATCACACAACGCCGTCCAGTCCCAAGCCAAGTAGAGCTTGTGTCTAATACTCATAAGAGTACTAGACTGAAAGACATATTTATATATTTCTAAATACATACTTATTACAGATAAATTACACCCAGACACAGAATAAATGATCGTGCTCACGACCTTTGGCATAGCAGTCAGGGCCACTAATAGACCAGTAGGCCAGTCGAAATATTTTTATGCAAGAAGATGTACAGTAGCAAAGTGAAACAAAATGTTCTAACTCAGCTAATCACAAAGAGAAAATTCTAAGATAATAATTCACACCCTTGAAAGCTTTGAAAGTTGCTCAGCGTTCAGTGTAACTTTGTTTTAAAATGCCATTACTCATTCTTTTGTTAGCGATTGTGACGGCAAATTTTTCACGATGAGACAAATTTTGAGAATAAATTAACCAGTGTTATAATCTTGTGCAATAAAAAGCAAAACGAAGTTTTTTGGAGTTGGTTTCCAAGATACCTGTAGCTGCCAGTATGGGGTGTTTTAATTAAAATCATAATTAATATGGTAAGTTTCTGAAAGGATGCACTGTTTGAGACAGCAGCCTAACTTCGTTACCGTTGTGTGGAGTGGTTCAACTCTGGTGTGACCTACGCCTTTCCCAGGCTAACTTCTATGAACAACGAGGTCATTCATTCAGAAAGTAGATGTAATATAACTTAATTAAATAACTACCTAGCTGACACAGCAAACGTTGTTCTGCAATATAAATATCAAAGAAAATAAAATGGGGGTGGAGGTAAGAATGTAAAAATTAACCTACAAGTTATTTTCAAACCTACAAATATACACCAAAATATTCATATTTATAAATCAGTCCAGCCATTTTGGAGGAGTTTGATAACACTGTGACATGGGATTTTATATATTAGATTTTCGGCGTTTTTTTAAGGTGGTGATTAATCATCCAATGACTTTTCCCGCTCTAGGGTGGAGCAAGCCCTCTCGCTCCGCTCTAGAGTGGAAGAAGTCAGACTTTAACTGACTAAAACAAAACCTATGTTCCTTTGAGCACGCCACAATAGGCTAGTTGCCGTAAAAAATGTAATTAGTCCGTCTTTTAGATTGTTCAAAAATAAGGGACACGTATTTTTATTATTTGTAAATTAGACTAAAAATGACAAAAATATAGCCCATTAAAGTTACGTGTAACGTCACGTCATAATCAAGTCTCTTTGATTCACTAACATATACCCAATAAAAACATTAAGATGATCGCTCCAAAACAACCTACAAAATTGAAATAAACGCAATTTTTTGCAATTACATAGTAACAAATATTATATTTACGGTAAAGAAATATATGTGTATTTAGACAGCTGTACTAATTAAAACCATCATCATATCTCTCTAGCTTATGGTCTCTCTCTAGCAAATTCAGACTTGCGCACGTATACTGAAACGTGTGTTGGAAGATACTTGCGCAATCTGTGGTCACTTTCGAATAACATGTATTTGCACAAGTCTAGACTTGCGCAAGTTTACTGGAACATGTGTGGCTACCATTAGCGATAAGGTATAACGTCAAGTTTTATTAAAATGGCACATTTTAGCTCTTCTATAAGCTAGAGAGTTATGTTAATGGTTCTAATGAGTATAATTGTGTAAACACAAACATATCATTCCCGCTAATATGTTTTTTTTTACCTCACTATCCCCTATACTCCAATTATGAAGAGGAAAGGTTTATTTGTAATTAATAGTCTCAATAACTACAGGATAATTTTAAATATTCTTTCTACCTGCTGAAATAATTTTTCAGAATGCTACTTTGTCAATATTTTCTATTTTTACGTGTCTGGTTTTTCCAATCTTTCTCTACGGGGCCGAGACGT
This sequence comes from Mythimna ferrago, assembly GCA_910589285.2. Taxonomy (NCBI): domain Eukaryota; kingdom Metazoa; phylum Arthropoda; class Insecta; order Lepidoptera; family Noctuidae; genus Mythimna; species Mythimna ferrago. The sequence goes on along the minus strand of OU342692.1, from coordinate 14,117,890 downwards.
GGACATTAAGGCTACAAGATCGCCGAAAAATCGATGCCTTAGAGATGTGGTGTTGGAGACGGATGTTGAAAATACCCTGGACAGCATTCCGCACCAATAAGTCCATCCTCAAAAAGCTTCACATACGGGATAGACTTTCGTCGATTGTGCAGTTACGAATACTAAAGTTCTTTGGGCACATCTCCAGAAACGAGGATTCGATGGAAAGACTTGTGGTTCACGGTCGCGTTGAAGGCAAGAGAGCCCGCGTTCGATCTCCGACTCGTTGGATCGATCTCATTTCCAAGGCTACGCAGTCGACAGCAGTACAGTGTGCGCGTAATGCCAACAACCGCCAGAAGTGGAGACACATCGCTCGACATGCCGCAGCCTTGGAGGCAGACGACGGCGGCGCCCCGCAGTCCTGTTCATCAACAGCCACGACCACTCTAACAAGAGTGCCCGACTAAGAAGAAGAAGATGTGGACGAAACCGCTAAGCAGAAGCCAGTCTTAAATGAAATATTGTCTTCATACAACCACGCATAGATATCACAGTAATATTATTATAAACACGAAAGTTTGCATGTATTTGTAATTGTGTGTATGCTTGTTACCAACGGCTGAACGGATATGGATAAAATTTGGCAATTTTTAATAAAACACGGGAATATGTTCCCTTGAGATAATTTTCTATTTTCAACCGAGTGAAACCACCAGTAGAAGTTAATCTTATTCAAAAGTTAGTCTTCTACAAAAGATGGCGTCCTCACACAACCACGCAAAGAATTTGATAAATTAAGTGTCCACTACTATTATATAATAAAGTGTACTTAAACTTCCTCTGTTCGGAGTCTTCTGAAAGTATAATAAGGCTTTTTGGAGTGTCCCTCCTTGCTAATCTACCTTCATTAGTTACGGCTTTGTCGCTCAAGCACTGTAAACATATCTATAGGTATTTATACAGCTTTAATTGGCCCTTGTTTAGTTAAATCGTGCCTTAAGGAAATTGAAGACGTTTTGGTAATAAAAGTATTCAAATTCTAAGCGAAATTATATCTTTGTGTTATCCTTCGTCGTTCACAATCGGATCTGATCGTGTTATAGTTAGATTTTAGAGAGAAATGGTTATGCTTTGCATCATCATTTCATCCGAAAAAAGTCCACATTTTTTTTTTTGTAGGTGTGAAAGTCATTCAATGACATATCCGCGCCCATGAGCGGGGCGGGAGATAGTATCACACTTTTACTGACTAAAAACCCACTCCTGTTCCTTGGTTGCCTTTCGTACCGGGGACGAATCTTCCTTTCAGAAGCAAACCCTTGAGCCCAGTAGGCTTCAACTCTGCTGGGCCTCTACGGTTTGCTGAGAACACCTTGAGGCTCGCGTGGAACAATACGCGCCGTCGACATCTTTTATAATAATTACTTAATACGCCCGCGCCTACGGTGATCGGTATCCCAGCGACAACTGGGGAAGACGTCCACTACAAGACGTAGGCCTCCCCCGTATTGCCACGTCGTATTGCCACGTCGACTGGTAAAAAACTACTAGGCCCATTTTAAAAATTCTATCACCAATGGGACGTTACTTTACCGCCATCGATAATATGTACTACGCACTAAATTAGGCGTGCCGAACATTCACTTCAGTCGACTTACATCTTGAACATTACATTAAGTTGAACGAAACGCGTAAGTGCCACGAAATTCATGGAGCTTAAAACAAAGAAGTATCCTCTAAAAGCTATCTTAGCGCTGCATGTTTTAATAATTCTGTTAGACGAAATAATGCCAATGTAATTTTGAAAAAAAATTTGATTTAACATTTCAGTATTTTGACAAATAGTTTCCATGAAAGGGCTTGTCTATCACTAGAATATAAGACGATATTTACCACCGAATGACATAAGCATATATTTTTTTAAATCACGCGAGCGAAGCTACTGGTAGAAATTAGTAAATCAAATTAAAACTATTATTACTAGGTACCCCAAAAAAAAAAAAACAAATCTTGGAATCTCTCTATACATCTATTTTTTAGATTTTCAGTCCACCTGATGGTTTCCCAATGTTGTCGCTTTCATCTCACAAAAACCTTGTGAAAATGATCCATGTTGATGCTCTCTGTTTCCCAGTATTCCCACCAATAGGATTAGGGCACGGCAGTGTTGTCACCCTCCTCTTTGTTCCGTCACTCACACACACAAAAGCGTTACCGGATTACAACCTCATCGTTTCAATATGGGGTCACCATCTACCGGAGGATATAAGCCTCCTGTTTCTACCATATTTATAACCTCGTGACGTACGACCTTCATCTTTAGCCACAGGAAAAAGTGCCATGATTATCAAAAAGTAAAGATATGTAGGATTGACTCGCTCTACAGAAATGCCATTAATAAAATCAGAAACGTTTATTTAAAATAGAACAATTACAGGCACTTTTGAATTTTCAAAATGCCAGTCAGTCAAAAAAAATGAAGTTAAACTGCACGTTCCAAAGTTCTATGGAAAAGAACGTGTAAGAAACTCCATGGCACAATGTAGATAAGTAATAATAATAAATTTTAAAAAAAGTAATAAAAAAAATTGAAATTGTATTAAGCCACTGGCAGCTAAGACCAGTCTAAACTGACGGCACCCATTCACGAGCTTGACGCGTGCATCAGCCCTACTCAGCTCAACCATTTTGAAGGGAACCGAATGACCCAATAACATATGCGACCATCAGCAAGACATTTGAGTGAGCAATGAAGAGTTGAAGTTAAAAGTCTACCCAGCGCGTTTTAACAGGATTATACCTACCTAACAAATAAAATAACACTAATTATCCAACCCAAGCATCCAGTAATAAGGGAACGGAAAGCGAAAACACAAATCACAAGATAACAGTGCCGCTTGTAGTGGCACGGAAGTTTCCCAAAAATTTTCAACTTTGTTTTATAAACTCATTATTCATTCTTTTGTTGGTGTCTCGGCTTCACTGCAAAATTTTATGACACGAAAAGAAATTACTTGGACAAATTAAAACGCTCTGTAATCTCGGCTGGCGTCGCTGATAAAGATTTTATATAAATACTGTTTAACCAGGTGCCTACTTTTCTTTGGGAGACTTTAAGACGAGGTAGGCAAAGTTTGGCATCGAGGCAAAGTTTTTATCGGTAAATAATTCTTCTTTTTGGATTCGTTTCTGTGTCGTTAGTGTAATTGGAGTATCAATTTTGTTTAAAGTGACTTTAAAGGGTAGTGGGCAGGGTACATTACTCACAGAACAGATGATCGATGGACCAAAAAGTTCTGAAGTGGCGACTGTGTACCGGAAGACGCTGCGTTGAGAGACCTCTCACAAGGTGGACCGATGACTTGGTGAAGGTTTCAGAAATCTGATCTAATACACAAAGGTCACGTCATTGTGGCGACACTTGGATAATCTCGGCTGGCGTCGCTGATAAAGATATTTTAGATAAATACTGTTTAACCAGGTGCTTTTGCTTGAGAATCTTTAAGACGATGTTGGCAAAGTTTGGCATCGAGGGAAAGTTTTTATCAGTAAATAATTCTTCTTTTTGGATTCGTTTCTCTGTCGTTAGTTTTAATTGGCAGTGGGCAGAGCTCGCCGTACAGATACAGAGACGCCGGTCGATGGGACCGAAAACTTCTGAAGAGGCGACCGCGTACCGGAAGACGCAGCGTCAGAAGACCTTCTACAAGGTGGACTGATAACCTGGTGAGGGTCGCGGAAATCTGGTGGAAGCTAGACGCACAGGACGTTGGTCGTTGTGGCGATACTAGAGGGAATCTATGCCCAGAAGTAGACGTTTTAGCTGAAGTGATAATGATGATAATGTACCAATCTAGCTTAATAATCGTTCCAACATTTATGAACCGACATACTGACGATATTTGAGTATTGTTTTCTAACAACCTGGTTTAAGCGGGAACTACATTAGATCGATACACACGTGGGCCACGCGAAATTTGTACGTAGAGTCGCATCGCGTGTCATCGCGTGGCGTGGATTTAATACATCTCTACAAAGCTAGATGCCATATAAAATGTATGAAGACCGACGTGCCTAGATCGGCGTCCGTGATCCACGTGTGCCCAATATAGTTCTACCTTCATAGTCCTGCTCACAATCTGCTAAACGATAGTAAAAACTATTTACTTCAACACATCATTCCAATCACAAACCCTAAGCGAAACAGAAGACGAGCGGTCCCGCAAGTTTACCAAATACAAGCTCCGCTGAGCAGCAATCCCATGATGAATCTTAAAACAACAAGCGAGATATCTACAAATTCTACAAACCAGCTCATTATATCAGTACTTTAATTACAAACTTGTCCGAAGTGTTGCCGTGAAAATCAGCGTTGCATCTCAAGTATTTATTCAGAACAACCCCCTACTATGGCGTACAGTAAATCCGTCAGTAAAGGGGATAGTGCTATTCGTGTTATATAGGTCCATCTCTCTCTTACACGGGTATTATGATAGTTTTATGACGTCATAGTAGGAACCCTGATGCGGAAGAGAAAACAAACTAGTGACCAACCGAAATACAATTATTTATTTATTAATACCATTGTAGCCGAAACTAGAACCATTACCTAATGTTTGGTTTAATGTTCGGCTCCTCTTTCAGTTTCGGCCTTAACTGAAGCCGAAAACTTCTTTCTTCTTCGAATCTTTCTCTTCTGCTTTCTTCAAATCTTTCTCTTCTGCTTTCTTCAAATCTTTCTCTTCTTCCTTCTTCTAATCTTTTTCTTCTTCCTACCCTGGTCCCATTATTGCGCTAAATGGCTCTATCTTGGGTTGACAATTGGGCTTTCTTGAGATCCCTCCCAAAAGACAAAAATAATATTTCGTTACACGTTACGTTTTCGTTACGTTATTGGTAATTACATTTCGTTATAGGTATGCCTAATTATATGTTATAAGTTTCTCAACGATTACATAAAAATAATAGTCAAGCCAAATATTCGGCTCCTTTTTGGTTCAAAACTCAAACGCCAGCCGAAACCAGATTTTTTTTGTCCGATACTAGCCGAAATCGTACCTTCGCTGGATGTCTAAAACAAACCGTGTGACGTTAGAGCACACAGTTGAGCTGGCGTGCATTTGCTAAGTGAATGAGATACCTAACTGTCAGTTCAATTGCAATAGTTTTAGTCAAGCCAAATATTCGGCCCGTTTTTGGTTCGAAACTGAAACGCGAGCTCAAAACCAGTTTTTTTGCCCGAAACTAGCCGAAACCGTACCTTCGCTCGATCTCTAAAACAAACCATGACGTTAGAGCACACAGTTGAGCTGGCATGCATTTGCTAGGTGAATGAGATGCAATGTGCTGAGGACATTGTTTTAAGTCATACCTCGTCTCTCGTTTAAGGCTAAAGTTCACTTTTAATTTCGGTGCGAGGGTGCTTAGGTCTGGTTCATACTGAACGCAATCACACAGCGTTTTAATTATTTTATTTTAGTTTTTTTTTTTGCGCTTTTTCTTTTGTTGAAGGATATTTATGAAAGTAGGCATTCGAAGACATTCATTCGAAGACATGTGAAATTCACCAACACGCACTGGGCCCGCATGGTGGATTACGGTCCATTCCCTCTACTAGAAAGGAGGCTTGAGTCCCAACAGTGGGAACATCAAAAAGGCTGGTGATGAGGCAAAAAAAAAACACTTTTTAGTTGTGATATTCTGCAGGGATCAACTTTACTCGGCCCTTCAGGTTTGCTGAGATCTCTACGAAGCCCGCGTGAAATACTACGTAGCGTCGGCTTGGTATTAGTCCTCACCTTATCGGGCAGTTGGACGACGAGCTACGGTAATTCAACATCAGGCACCCTTTACCTAACTAATACCCTTCATGAACATCAACCTACAATTTTATAGAACTACAAAAATTTTATGATATTTAAGACCTTTTCGAAAGACGGTGCAGAGGACGAGTACGCGCTGTGGAAGCAGAATCACCCAAATCCTTCGAGACCCGATCAGTATCCCTCTTTGAGGCGTGGCTGGAAAGACCTCACGGCGCCTTTACCTTCTGTATGACGCAGGTCCTCACCGGACATGGTTCGTTCGGGAGGTTCCTGCAACGGATTCGTGCGGAAGTGACGGCCGGGTGTCGCCACTATGCAGAATACCCGAAGGACACGGTGGAGCACACAGTCGAGGTGTGCCCTGCTTGGGCGGAGCATCGCCGTGCCCTCGTGGGGGCGATCGGCGGCGGAGACCTCTCGCGCTGGGCCTTGGTTGAGGCCATGGTGCGGAGCGATGAAGAGTGGCAGGCGGTCGCCGACTTCTGCGAAGCAGTAATGCTCGCTAAGGAGGAGGCCAAATGCATCAGGCAAGGGCGTCCTCGCCGCCGCCGTCGGGATTCTGATTCCGGCCACCGTAGGCGCGGGCTTACGGACAGTGAGCAATGTTTAGCTCGCTGTCCGGCCGTCTGGTAACTGTCCGGACCAAGCCCAAGTCGTCGACGGCGCGCACTGTTCCCACGCGCCTCAAGGAGTTGTCAGCAACAGCAGGGACCCAGCCGGGTCGAAGCCTACTGGGGCCAGGGTTATCCGAAAGGAAGCTCGAGCCCCGGTATGAAGACTAGAAGGAACGGGGTGGGTCTTTTAGTCAGTAAGAGTCTGACACTATCTCCCGCTCCGTCCAAGAGCGGGGGATGTCATTGGATGATTTTTCCCACCATAAAAAAAAGACCCGATCAGTATCTACATCTCCGTGGGCGCTGAATTGGCCAACCTGTAAATCTCTAAACCGATTGCGGACCCTTATTGATCGCTACACAAAAAATCTGGCCAAATGAGGATTTCTCGGCCCATCTCAAGTACAGTGTTAAAGTGGAGCCGCTTCATAGGACATGCGTCACCTGGCATGTTGCCTATCCTGCAAGATTAGGGCGATTTCAATTTATGCGTACTGAAAACGGCCGGCTGCCGCACGTTAATTCTGCCGCAGCCGACCGGTTGCAGAAGGTTAGCAGTCCGACAACAAGCACCTAAATTAAAAACGTATCTAGCTGCCGCGCGTTTGCATGTCAGTGATGCGCTACTCAACACAGCACTATTCAACACCGAATTGAAGAGATGGTGCTTGCGACGTTGCCGTCCTGTTGCCGACCGTTCGCCGCACGCTTTGTATTAAAAATACGATCGACCATACACAGTACAATTAACGCATCGCATCCGCACCGCAGCGGGCCGTCAAAAACCGCATAAATTAATTGCTGTACAGGTTGTCAAATACTCGTCAGAGTAAATATAATCCGAGTCCATCAACAGGAAAAGAAGAGGATCGCCTTTATACACTTGCTGCCTAAAACTGCTAAAGGCCCAGTTCAACTTAAAAATTCTCCATGCTTAGCTAGTGCCTTCAAGTTTGTAAGTCCACCGCTGTTTACAGGCCAAACAACCAAACAAATAGACTTTTATTCAAGTGTCTTCCCTCGCTGCTTCACAATGAGCTCGCATGGCACTAATTAGACTGGTGGACAAATTAATGACGTGTATTCAGAGCTTTTTGTCGCCATGTGAACTGGGTGCTAGGTTACACAGTGGAGCGGAAATGGCGCGGCATTCGTTGCTGTCACAGAATAAGTAACAGTGTGTTTAATATTCGAATATTACTAGACGCATAGTTATAAAAATATTTTGTAAATAATTAAAAACACACAAGAAATTTTGTATATCTGTTACAGTACATAATAAACGTTTATTGTGAAGTATTTTGCGATTCTAATTCGACTATTAATCACAAAAAAAAATAACTTTACTGCTGCTCGCGGCTTCGTTACTGTGGCAGCAACTTCATGTATAGTAGTGGTACATTGGCGAACTCTAAAAGTCATCCTTAAAAAAAAGGATATCATAATTACCAATTTATTGCCACGGGAACATGTTTTGACTCTCTCTGACTTTTTTAACATGTGTTCTTGTCTTGTTCGAGACAAGAATATGGCACATGAACTTTGGCTACCTTTTTTATACGTTGTTTAATTTGAAGTCTTAGGCTCACACAGTGTTATTTGATGCAAAACTTCTTATCATCTAGTCATATTTAACTGCAGGGCAGCGCCCCGTTTTGCTCTCAAATGATTGTCACTCCATTCGCTATCTACTCTGTGTTTTCGACGTGGATGCATTGTCCACTCGCACCTCTGTGAATTGTTTCGCGCGGATATTTCGCGTCTCACAGAGTGTTTGAATTGTCACAAGCTTCTGTATTGTTCCGTGGTTGTTTCACACCCTCGTTATTTATCTGCATTTCCTGTTTAAATTAAACTTGTTGATTAGGAAACTTAAAAAAAAACTGTATAACTTTTTTTTACTAGAAAATGAAGTTGTATTTCACGATCATAGAAGTTTTTTTATGAGTTGGAATTTTCGAGTACTTGATCGAAGTAAAATAACAACACAGCATAAATATAGCACAACATATAAATAAAAAATAAAAAACCTTTTATTTTTGCAATTAAAGAAACATAGAAAGTAATATCTAAATCTAAAGTTACACCTATTTGGTTCAAAGTAAATTATTTGTAAGCAAAAAGAAAATTTAATCCTAATATAATATTGTTTGCTTAATGTGCAAGAACCCCTCCGCAGGTGAAGGCCTCCTCCAAGGAACTCCATCTTTCCCTGTCTTCTGCTGTGCAGCACAACATATATATGTATTTTATTATTATTAGTATCTTAATTTAATGATTCTTCATTCTATTTTGAAATATCTGTGATTTATTTAAAAATATGTGCACACCTACCACAGTGTAGTCTTTTTTTAACTCAAAACTGGTAGAGAATGCCTTGTTGCATTAAGACATGAAGTTTAAATAAATAAATAAAAGTCAACAGAAACAATAAAACGACATCATACAAACTAACACGACACTTCCTACACAGACAGGGTGACATTAATGAAAGTGACAGAAATATTACCTTCTGTCGGCCCACTACGCCAAGTGGAAGTGCTAACACAATGGCCACGCATCCGAGTGACTTGGCAGCTTGGCTTGACTTGGCAGTACAGAAGCCTTGACTTGGCACTATGATTAAGATAACGCCTCGCGCTTTGCAAGCAAATGCTCCTTCGTCAAAAGCGTGGCTTCAAAGAGATGTGTTGACTTTTGAAATGTTAGACGTGAAGGTGTGTTCTACGTGAGTGATCTTGCAGCCAACTTTCAGGGAGTACTATCGTGTGCTAAGGGAAGGATTATATTGAGGAGGTGGTGGAGTGAGAGTTTAGTTTCTGAGATGGTAAAGTTCCTACTAAATAACAAAAGTGTAATGTACTTTATGAGACCATTTTTTTACCAATCAATTGAAATTGATTTAAATTGACTGAAACTACAGAATCGAATTCGGTAGGTATCATCATATCATCATATCATATCAAACCTTTTTCTTTTTTTGTAGGGGAATTTAATTATTTACTTTTTACTTTATTTATATACAGTAGTGAGTGGTACATAGGTGCTCTTAATGTAATAAGGTATTCAAGTGAAGAATCCTCATGGATGCCCTCCATCTCTACCCTCCGGAAAATTAATAAGTTTGGTTTATTTGTTTATTTAGGGTAAAATAATAATAAATGATTTTTATTAAACGTCTTAGCCCATAGATACATACCTTATAGACTAACACATACACAGTAAATACAATATCTTATTTATTTATTCATTTATTTGCATACAAACACTTAAATCGAAAAGAACAAATACAGATAAAAGAGTACAAAGGACCTGCTTATTATTAAATACGACTTAAAGTTATGTTACTAAGGGTGAGTTGCACCATTTAACTATAACGGTAACAAAGCCGTTAACAGTTGTCAAATCGTCGAATTGACCAATAGGCGGCCGTTTCACGGCTGGTTATGGTTTGGTTATCGTTATAATTAAATGGTGCAACTCACCCTAAGAGTGACACTTCACACTACACTACAAGTATATTCACTTCATGCTGTTCTGTGGCATCTGTCCGCGGAAGCGACGGAACACCACGCCCTGTGGCTAAAATTCTTCCTCATTTTGAAAATGAGGGGCAATATAGAGAACTATATCTGACTACTTGCTGCTAAAACTCCTCATGGTTTTAAGGACCGACCACCCCGATTCACGGTGGCTTAAAATCCAGCATGAGACGGGGGTCCGGGATTTAATTAAGTTCGCGTACACCCCCAACTGGTCAGGATGAGAACCTTCTTCTACTAAGTGAGCTTTATTCGAGAGGTTTACTGAAATAGTAATAATAATTCCACAACTATCACACAACGCCATCTAGTTCCAAACTAAGCATAGCTTATGCTTTGAGTACTAGACAACTGACAACATCTATATGTATAAAAATCAAAGCCAATTTTCGTTGTAATTTTATAACTCCAGAACGGGCCCACCTATCCAAACCAAATGTTTATGCTTTGTTCGGACTATTTAGTAGATGGTTTATGTGAAGTTTGGTAGGGTAGAGTAGGGTAGAGTAGGGTAGAGTAGTGTAAAGTAGAGATGTGTACAGTAGATATGTGTACAGTAGAGTAGTGCAGAGTAGGGTAGAGTAGGGTAGAGTAGGGTAGAGTAGGATAGGGTAGGGCAGAGTAGGGTAGAGTAGGGTATAGTAGGGTAGAGTAGGGTAGAGTAGGGTAGAGTAGAGTAGGGTAGGGTAGAGTAGGGTAGAGTAGGGTAGAGTAGGGTAGAGTAGGGTAGATTAGGGTATAGTAGGGTAGAGTAGGGTATAGTAGGATGGAGTAGGGAAGAGCGGGAGCGAAGCCGCGCGGGCAAAAGCTAGTACTTGTATATTTTTAAATGCATACCTATCTAATCTATACTAATATAATGAAAAGGTAAAGTTTTTGTTTTTTCTGAAAGTCCTGGTCCGATTACGATAAATTTTTCACCGATAGCAAGCTGCTTTATTTCTGAGTGACATGGGCTACATTTTATGTAGGCGGGCAAAGCCACGGGCAAAAGATAGTTTTAAATAAATTACACCCAGGCACAGTACATGATCGTGCTCATTTGTCTTGGATAGGAATCAAAGCCACGACCTCCGGCATAGCAGCCAGGACCACTAACCACTAAACCAACAGGCCAGTCAAATATTAGGTAGGTAACGCGTAACCTCAAATAAAAAGCATTTTTCTAGAGATCTTCGCTATATATAAGCCCTGCTTTACGCTGAAACGTAAACAAATGCTTGTATATTCGTCTATGTCCGTCCGCAGAGACATTATACAACGCTAATGCTACTTTATTATCCCTTTAAAAGAGACTTATAAATATTTAAGTGGCTCAAAGTTACGGTTTGCTTAAATATATAATTGAATTCTCTTCCTGACCGCTGCCGTTTCAAAATATCTCTTAAAAAAACTTTTCAAGGAAAAAAGGATCTTATTCCGTATATAATTATATTATACAGTCTCATTAATTTACTGTAATTTGAGCGTTATTACGTTAAAAAACCGGCTACGGTTCGGTTTGTCGGACAATCCGGACCGAATCAATGACCGACCTTCATTAAAATCGGAGATTTTTATCTAATTTAATTACAACGGCTTTATTCGTGAAAGTGATATTTTTAACATGAAAAGTAAAATAAAATTTTATGAGGCCCGGGAAATTCGTAGGGTATGGTCGTGTAACCTTCGTAATATTGTGCCAACCGGGGAAATATTCAGAGATGAATATTATTACGAGTACAATCGTTTTTACTATGTTGAATAATATTTCGCTGAGCAAGTTAATGAATTTAAAAATAATCTTTTATACAAAGTTAACGATGAGATTATCTTTTTTTGTTACAGAATGTTTAACCCTTTACCCGTTTTTTTTTTGGTGGGGAAAATCATCCAATGACAGCCCCCACTCTTGGGCGGAGCGGGAGATAGTGTCAGACTCTTACTGACTAAAAAACCCACCCCGTTCCTTCAAGCCTTCATACCGGGGCTCGAGCTCCCTTTCGGATAACCCTGGCCCCAGTAGGCTTCGACCCGGCTGGGCCCCTGCTGTTGCTGACAACTCTTTGAGGCGCGGGAATAGTGCGCTTTATTATAAAAATGTGGATCTACATATGTCACCATGATATATAGCGGTGAAATAATTTACTGACTTTTCAAATCAAGCTAATGGCCAGTCTAGGTTTTGCAAAAAAATCGTCATAATTTCAAACTGACTTGACTAGATTTTTTACGATAGAAAATAAAAAGTTACAACAGCAACATTGATTAGTTCCACACAAAAACTGCATAAAAAACAGTTTTTTTTTTTTAAACGAATAGGTACTAAAGAAAAGTTCCTATCCACACAAATGCACGATTTACATATAAAGCATGGACATAAGTGGCCGGCTAATAGGATACGCTTGTACCAAATACCGGCCAGTATGCTAAGCACCATAACGGGCTTTGCCAAGCTCTTGGTGTACTGAAAGCACGAGCTCAAAGCTTTGTGATTCACTAAGGGGTTCCGTTTGCTTATGATATTTTAGACTTTACGGTCCAACTTTTGTGCACTGTGACTTACAAGGGTCTAGCTCAGTGTTCATCAAACTAATATTTATTTCACACACTAATATTATAAAGACGAAAGTTTGTGAGTATGTGTATGTTTTTTACATTTTTATGATCGAACGGCTGACCATTTTGATAATACTTGGTACACTTATATACTACTATCACACAGGCAAATCCGCTATCCGAAAAAATGTTGGCACACGGGAGACTATGTCCTCGATTAAGTACATAGAATACTTTTTATCATGGGAGTATATTCTCTTGGAGCAACTTTCTACATTCATGCAGCCGAAGCCATTCAAAGCACCAATATCAATATCAAATATGAATTTGAAAGTGCTACTTTGTAGGACCTGATGATCACCAACCAGGGTCAGCTCATAGCGTCGAAAGGAAATAGGCAGCCCCTCAGACGCCAACGGTATACGAGTATTATTATAGGTACATATAATAGCATTGACGAAGAATCTTAACAGCATAATTTAGAAAATGGTACGACGCCATCTATCGCTTCATGTTAAACTAATTATGTAAAGAGGGCCCTTCCCGATCCGTCTATCCTCTACGTGAGCATGGTATACAAGCTTATTGTTTCATCCACCGCAATCCTATACAATATTTGATAAAGAAGTAGGTAACGTGTAAAAAGTGATAACGTCTGAATGTCAAAATTTTACGCAAAATACTTAATAGATTTTAGAGATTTTTACTGGTTTAGTTTACATAAATTCATATTTTGCTTTCAATAGAAACCTAGATAATATCCACAAGATTTTTTTTTTTTTTTTAATTAAGATAAACTAGTGCTTGACTGCGATCCCACCTGTTGGTAAGTAGCGATGCAATCTTTGATGGTGAGGCGCACTAGTTTATTAAGAGCCTATTCACTCTAGCCTTGAAGACACCCAAATTATAATCGGACGGGAAGACCGCAGCAGGCAGACTGTTCCAGTCCTTCGACGTACGTGGTATAAACGACGAGGCGAAACGCTTAGTCCGGACCGTAGAGGTTTCAACAACGTAAGGGTGAATATTCGCCGTACGTCGGGATGTCCGATGGTAGAATTGCGATGGCGGAATCAAGTCATGCAATTCCTGCGCACACTCTCCAAAATGCATCCTGTAAAACACCGAAAGGCTGGCTACCCTACGCCTATGCTCAAGGCTTTGAAGGTTGGACTTAACCAAATCTGGATCACCAATTAGCCTCTTTGCACGCCTTTCCACCGAGTCCAAAGCTGCCAGGTGGCATTTTGCAGCACCAGCCCATATGTGACTGCAGTACTCCACACACGAACGGACCTGTGCTTTGTATAACATTAAAAGCTGTCCCGGTGTGAAGTACCGCCGGACCTTTGCAAGAACGCCCAGCTTCCTAGCAGCTACCTTGGCTTTGGACTCAATGAACCGCCCAAAGTTAAGGTCTGAGGGAATTTCAACCCCCAAGAGCTGAAGGCGGTCGGTGTACTCCAGGGATAAATTCCGAAAAGTAGGAACCAAGGTGCACGGGCTCCTTTTGGCAGTGAAAAGACACCCTTGTGTTTTGGCGGCGTTGAATCCCACTAGATTGGCTTCACCCCACTTGGAGACTGCCTGAAGTGAGATATTCGTTCGCTCTACCATAGCCTCTCTTTCGGACCGGATTGGCTCCTTACTAGCCCGAGCACTGGGCAGGTATCTCTCTACAACTGTGCTATCATCTGCATACCCATAGATACCGGGCACCAGCAGATCGTTGATATGCAACAGGAAGAGAGTTGCAGAGAGAACAGACCCCTGAGGAACTCCGGCATTAATCGTCATGGGCTCTGATGAGCATCCGTCGACAACAACTCGGAGAGACCGTTCACTCAGGAAGTCTTTTACCCAGTTAATCAGACCAGGAGAAATGCCGTACGCTGGAAGCTTACTCAATAGGCTAGCGTGCCATACCCTGTCGAAGGCCTTCGAGACATCTAAGGAAACGGCAATCGCTTCCCCATTCTTCTCGAGGGCCTCGCCCCACAAGTGGGTGGCATAAACCAGTAGGTCCCCAGTAGACCGCTTGCGGCGAAACCCGTACTGTCGGTCACTGAGGAGATCGTTACCTTCCAGGTATGCCATGAGGCGCGAGTTCAATACACGCTCCATAATCTTGCAGAGTATGGAGGTTACCGAAATCGGCCGATAGTTGGCAGGATCGGCACGACTGCCCTTTTTAGGCACGGGTTGCACGTTGGCAAGCTTCCAGGACTTGGGCACTATACCAGTCCTAAATAAGAGGCGATACAAGCGCGTCAATACAGGAGACAACTCGGGCGCACAAGCCTTTAGAACAATCGCTGGTATGCCATCTGGTCCACTGGCTTTATTCACGTCTAGACGACGCAGCTCTCTCAGAACTTCTCTGTTCCTCATGTGAACCTCCTGCATTGACGAGTTACAATGAGGCAGAGTCGGTGGAGCAGCATTGCTAGTGTCAAGACGAGAATTATGGGCAAAGAGAGATGCAAAGAGTCCTGCTTTCTCTCTTGCTGTATGAGCCAGTGTTCCATCAGGCTTTACCAGCGGAGGCAAAGTGGGCCGACAGAAGTTCGCCTCGACCGACTTGGCAAGAGACCAGAATGCTCTGCTACCGGACGGCTGTGCAGAGAGTTTTTTGCCAATATGGGTTATGCGGTCGAAGCGTGCCTTCTTTAATGCTTTTTTGTAGGACTTGGCAGCATGGTTGAAGGCTCTCTTCTTTGAATTCAGATCCGGAGCTTTGCGGTCACGAGCGTCAACCCAGGCGACCACCCACCAGATAAAGTAGAGATAAATTGTGTTTTCAAAATATCCAGAGAAAGATGTCTAAAAACGTTTTATTAAAGTAAGATCAGTTTTCGGTTTTTAAATAAATATGTATCTCTATAAACCTTGCACATTTAATCGAAATTTTGAATGATGAATATCGTTTTCAATAACATTAAAAGTTTAAAAAAAACTCGTATTTCTTTGAACAAATTTCATGAAATGCTCTAGTAAATGACGTAGTTACTGAATATCAACAGAGTTTTCAGGCGTTATCTTTCTTTTTTCGTGTGCCTCTTCACCAAACATTGCGTTGGATGAATCCACCGGCTTTTAAACCATGCTCATACTTTTTTTTTATGGTAGGAAAAATCATCAAGTGACAACCCCCGCTCTTGGGCGGAGCGGGAGATAGTGTCAGACTCTTACTGACTAAAAGCCCACCCCGTTCCTTCAAGCCTTCATACCGCCGAAGCTCGAGTTCCTTTTCGGATAACCCTGACCCCAGTAGGTTTCGACCCGGCTGGGTCCCTGCTGTTGCTGACAGCTTCTTGAGGCGCGCGGGAACAGTGCGCGCCGTCGACGACTTGGGCTTGGTCCGGACAGTTACCGGACGGCCGGACAACGAGCTACCCATTGCTCACTGTCCGCAAGCCCGCGCCTACGGTGGCCGGAAAACGGGATCGGAATCCCGGCGGCGGCGACGAGAATGTCGTTGCCTGATGCGGTCGGCCTTCTCCTAAACCATGCTCATACTGAAGATAGACGAGTAGGGAAGGGCCTTCTTAAACGGTTTTACGTTCCTACTACTCGTATCACGTTAAATATCTTTCAACATTTCTAATATACGAGTACAGTGGATAAACAACGCCGCGTTTTTCAATAGTAACTCATTTTTACAACGAGACATTTGATGGTTATTCAAAAAGAAAACCGATTTAATGATACCTCTCACTTTACGCTGCCATTCCAACTTTTTCTTCTCAACAAGCTGAGTAAATATTTATGGGAAGTAGTGACAGTATCTCGTTGAGTTACATAAAAATCGACTTTCGTCGGTACTCTCGAAGTAATTTCTCTTGAAAATTCGGTTCTCCCGTTGAAGCCGAAACGCGTTATAAGGTCACAGGCGAGAGGGACAATTTGTTTAACTTTTCAGCTTACATTAGCTAAGATGAGTTTCCCCGGTTCTCTTATGAAAGTCGGCCGGCCACTTAGCGCTACCATAAAAGTTAAATGCTTCATAAATCATAGTGGGGGGGGCTGAAGCACTGAGGAGCCACTGTAATGAACTGCTGTCTTATTAATAATAACTTGTTGACGGTTAGATCCCTAAAAAGCTGTATATTAACTTGACTGGAACACGGCAACAGATTGATACAAGGAAGGGTGTGTTGTGAGAGTTTACGTGTTTGTGAATGCCACGAGCAGTGGTGGCCGAGTAGTAACGGCCCCCGACTTACGAGTTGTAGGTCGCGGGTTCGAACCCAACCAGGCGCATTACTTTGCGTAAATTATTTCATCATCACTGCTCTCAAAACGGTGAAGGAAAACATCGTGAGGAAACCGGCATGTCCTAGAACCAAAAATTTGAATACATGTGACATTCACCAACACGCACTCGGCCCGCGTGGTGGATTACGGCCCATTCTCTCTCCTAGAGAGGAGGCTTGAATCCTAGCAGTGGGAACATTAAAAAGGCTGGTGATGATGCCACGATACAGGAGTCCTAAATCAGTGGTGATATGATTTTAAAATCACGGTTCAGAAATCTATACATCTAGGCATACTTTGTATATCTATCTATACATATAAATAAAATAGAAATATCTGTTTGTAATATCAAAATCATATTTTTACTCTAAGTATAAACGATAGTATATTCGATACCTATAGCAAAAGGCATTTTTTTTAAATCTTTGTCTGTCTGTCTATCGGTTGGTTTGTTTTTCCGGCTAATCTGCAAAATAGTTGGACCGTTTTTGATGAGATTTTCACTGGTTTATAGATGATGTTATAAGGAGTAACTTAACAGCAAAGTCGAAGCCCAATAGGCAACTGGAGAAACATAGGTGTAATTTTAGTTAATAAAAGTCTGAGACGTCCTACCGCTATGTCCTACAGCGAAAGATATCATTGGATGATTTCCCACCTTAAATTTTTTATTGATTTTCAAGTTTAATAAAGACTTGTAATACCTAACAAGTTTTTGATGAAAATATTTTTTTCATAGCAAGCTTTTATAGCACGATATAATACTTACATAATTAATACTCGTCAAGACAAAGCATACGAGCCCAAAGTCGATGCGGTTTTGTCGTTTAACTACCAAACTCCTATGGCCACCTTCCGGTTCCATCATCAGATCAGCTCCATGTCATAATATTTTGCATTGTCATCTGACTTACACAAGCATGCAAAATTTCAGCTCAATCGGTAGCCGGGAAGTGGATCAAATTTAATTTGCAAGATTTCATTACAGACAAACATCGGGACAGATGAAACTAAATAAAATCTTCTAATAACAAAAGAGGCATGCTGAATCTTCAAAATGGCGCCACGAAATGATTACAATACTTACCTAAATAAGTTGCCACTTTCATCGATCCCCGTTTGCTTGTAAGTGAGCAAAATTCCAATTAATGCCATTCTACAAGGCAAGTATTCAACAAACACAGGATGAAAGCTTCCAATCAGTCCGAAGCTGTTTGCCCGACAAACGTTCGGGCTAGTGGCTCGGCCACCAACTGGCCTTGTAAATGGCGTAGTTAGGTCACCCAAAGGCCATGGAGCAAGAAAAAAACGGGGCCCCTTTTTTTAGGAGGGCAATCATAAACTAACTTCAACAAACAGAGAATGAAAGCTTCCAATCAGTCCGAAGATGTTTGCCCGACAGTCGTTCGGGCTAGTGGCTCGGCCACCAACTGGCCTTGTAAGTGGCGTAGCTAGGTGACCAACTGCCATGGGGCAAGAAAAAAACAGGGGCCCCTTTTTTTGGTGGAAAATCATAAACCACTTCAACAAAGAGAGAATGAAAGCTTCCAATCAGTCCGAAGATGTTTGCCCGACAAACGTTCGGGCTAGTGGCTGGACCACCAACTGGCCTTGTAAGTGGCGTAGCTAGGTGACCAACCGCCACGGGGCAAGAAAAAACAGGGCCCCTTTTTTTAGGAGGGCAAACATAAAGTAACTTCAACAAACAGAAGATGAAAGCTTCCAATCAGTCCGAAGCTGTTTGCCCGACAAACGTTCGGGCTAGTGGCTCGACCACCAATTGGCCTTGTAAGTGGCGTAGCTGGGTGACCAACCGCCATGGGGCAAAAAAAAAATGGGGGCCCCTTTATTTAGGTGGGAAATCATAAAATAACTTCTCCTGCTCTGAGTGAAGCGGAGCTGTCAGACTTTTACTGACTAAAATTAGCTGCCATAATTAAAGTAATGTTGCGTCATTTATTTAATAATAATAATTTAAAATATTTTATTTCACATAGGCCTACGCACTTCTAAAACGTCAGAAGCTAGTGCACGGTTCCAAATTGGTCGATTCCTACGGAGAAGGCAAAAAACTCCACATTTTTTAAAAGGGTTAATTTTTAAAAAAAACCGGCCAAGTGCGAGTCGGACTCGCCCATGGAGGGTTCCGTAGCAGCAAGTAACATAATATAAAAGTTCTTGTAGTTCGTTATAACTTTGATCGACGTTTTAATAATAGTGTATTTTTTTAGATTTATAACGTATTAAAAAAAAATACTTACTAGATCTCGTTCAAACCAATTTTCGTTGGCAGTTTGTATGGTAATGTACATCATATATTTTTTTTAGTTTTATCATTCTCTTATTTTAGAAGTTACAGGGGGGGGGACACACATTTTACCACTTTGGAAGTGTCTCTCGCGTAAACTATTCAATTTAGAAAAAAATGATATTAGAAACCTGAATATCATTTTTAAAGACCTATCCATAGATAACACGTATGGGTTTGATGAAAAAAAAATTTTGAGTTTCAGTTCTAAGTATGGGGACCCCCAAAATTTATTGCTCTTTTTCTAATTTTGTGTGAAAATCTTAAAGCGGTTCACAGAATACATCTACTTACTAAGTTTCAACAGTATAGCTCTTATGGTTTCGGAAAAAAGTGGCTGTGACATACGGACGGACAGACAGACAGACAGACATGACGAATCTATAAGGGTTCCGTTTTTTGCCATTTGGCTACGGAACCCTAAAAAGTGGTTCATGTTACAATATTACCTTATTACAATATTAATAGATATTATGTAAGAACAGTGTAAACCAGTCAATAAATCAATAAACTTGACCGCCTTCTGAATAACTGCATTCGATTTGTCTTCAACCTCTGTAAGTATGATCATGTATCTGAACATCGTTCGCTTTTGAAATGGCTAGATATTCGTCAGCATAGAGCACTAAGGGCCTTGACTACCCTGTTTTCTTTTCTAGACAAACCTTCTCCTTCTTATCTGACTTCTCAAATTCAATTCATTAGCTCTGCCCATAGTAAAAATCTCCGATCAACGAGCAATCGTCTTCTACGATGTACCTCACACCGCTCTGGGTTTATCCGATCCTCTTTCTTTGTCCAAGCGATCTTTCTTTGGAATGCGCTCCCGTTGAACATCAGGATGGCATCCAACCGGTTCTCCTTTAAGGTAATGGCTCGTGAACACATTCGCAAGAAGTTGGCAGAATCATCACAGCAGTGATTTGTTATATTCATTTCTCATAATAATTTTGTTTATTTGTATGTATTTATATAAGTATTTATTTATATAATTATGTATTTATGTAGATTTTAGTTTTCTTTTTGTTTGTTTCCTTTGAATTTGCACCTACCATGTTATGTCTCTGCACCACCCTAAGGTCGACTGGTAGATAATGCCTAAGGCATTAAGTCAGCCTTTGTACAGTTTTTTTGTGCAAGAAGTATTAATAAATAAATAAATCTACTAAAAATCAGTCAGTAAATTTCGAAGGTGGGAAAACTTT
The DNA here is from genome assembly GCA_910589285.2 of Mythimna ferrago. NCBI lineage: Eukaryota > Metazoa > Arthropoda > Insecta > Lepidoptera > Noctuidae > Mythimna > Mythimna ferrago. The sequence goes on along the minus strand of OU342692.1, from coordinate 14,097,616 downwards.
TCGTTAGTTCCATAAACGGTTTGTTATTCAGGTTCTGGGGGCCCCTGAGTTTAGGGGCCCTGGGGCACTGCCCCGCCCAGCTTTTTGGTAGCTACGCGAGTGCTTGTAACCTAAGTACCTAACTTACTTACCGTCACTTATACTTGAACTAACCATTGAATAAGGGTTCAATTAGTCTTGAGAAGTACTTGACAGACCTCTGACCTATTTGAGAAGTACATTAAGTTATATAAATTGAGTAAGAAGAGATTCTTGTACCAGTGTTCTACTTTCATGAAATTATACGTTGTATTTATTTACAACATTTTTTAGTTTATGCGAGATCTAAATATAGGTTGTTCAGAATACTGAATGGATTCCAATACTTTTTACACCATCTTATATTTTGTCCAAAATTATTTAAAAAGGTTGCAAGTTGGACACCAACGACACTAAAGTACAACACAGGTCACGGCAGGTTACAACGGGCAACCAGGTCAGTCGCGTGGATGGCCCGGTGACTATGTATTTTTGTTGATATAACAAGCTTATAATTTTGTGATTTTTCATGATATAGTTATAAAATTTCGTACATACATTCCTTATATAAACAAGTATTTCGGATTTCGTATGTACGAAAAATTAAGGTTGTATTAGGAACCCAGTTTTGCAGGTAGTCTTTGGGAGAGCATCGTGAGGTCTCTGGGACTTACAAGGTTGTATTAATAAGCCGCTCTCATTTGGAAGCACCCCATTCTGAGTATCAATCCCACACCTTCTAAGAAACTAGGTCTTTCAACCCACTCTAATACCTAATATTACTTGAACGTCTATCTTACATCATAATTAAGTCTTTACTGAAAAAACAAGATGTCAATTACAAAGAATTATTCATTTACAAACAAATAAATTGGTACGGAACAAAGATTTGAATAGAAATGAAATACAAATGCTAATCGCAAAACGAAAAAAAATATATTGTAACCATGTATGTACCTACTATTAGTTAAATCACACTAATATTATAAAGAAAAACACGGAAGTTTGTGAGTATGTGTGTGTGTTTGTTACTTCCTCACGGTCGAACAGCTGAACAAATTATTGTAAAACTTGGTATAGGCAGGCAATGTCCTGCAATGTATATTATAAGACATTTTATCCAGAGAGTACTTTCTACTAACAAGCAAGCAAAGCCGCTGGCAGCAGCTAGTCTATAATAATTCTTTAAAAAAAAATACAAGACCTAAGACATAATTATTCTCAACCAGGTATTAGCCAAAATCGAATAAATAAAAATAATTGATTTTTCTCTCAGAATATTTTTTGTTCGTGATAAAAAAGAAAAGTGTTATGGCGATTTATTTATTTCTAGCTACATAAAAGTATAAACCAAAAAATAGAATAAATTATGGGATGTTAGTAACAATTTAACTAATAACCTACTCTTTAATACAAAAGACAATGCTTTCTTTGTAAGCTCCCACAATATAGAACTCTCATCTTATCTTTCCGCAAAAAGATAAAGATACGTCTTTCGCTTAGCAAGAAAATTCTTATAATCAGGATAACTTCTCCATACACAGGTATAGTATAGACAGAAAGAGTATAAAATTTCCTTACATGCAACGCAAGTGGAAAACGATGAACTAAAAACATGAATTATGGACGCCGTGAACACGTTGCTGCAACAAGCTACCGCAACGCGGTACTGCAACTTGATACAATATTAGCATCTTTAGTCTTTAGTTGTATTTCGCTAAACAACTTCTTGAAGTCTTCAATGTTTTTCTTTTAATTTGTCCTTAGACACCTTTTTGCAATTGGCGTGAAGCATAGAAGACCGATAAACGTATAGTACGCTCCGCTTACGCTGCGTCAACGACACTGAGTTTTTTGGGGATGTCAAGAATTAACTTTGAATCATAACCAATGATAAGAAGGGAAGTAGGTTTTTGTAGAAGTGCAGATGTGTGAACATCCTATTTTGATGGTTGGAAATCATCAAATAATTATGTCACTGCGCACAAATGGACCACGTACGGTCTTTTTTTTCCGATGGGAAAAATCATCCCTATGACAACCCCCGCTCTTGGGCGGAGCGGGAGATAGTGTCAGACTCTTACTGACTAAAAAACCCATCCCGTTCCTTCAAGCCTTCATACCGGGGATCGAGCGCCCTTTCGGATAAACCTGGCCCCAGGCTTCGACCCGGCTGGGCCCCTGCTGTTGCTGACAACTCCTTGAGGCGCGTGGGAACAGTGCGTGCCGTCGACGACTTGGGCTTGGTCAGGACAGTTACCGGACGGCCGGACAGCGAGCTACCCATTACCACGTACGGTCTGGGCGCGTTGGTATACATTTTATATGGAAACTAGGGTTGTAAAGCTACTCTAGATTTACGCCACGCGACGTCGTTCTACGTACAAATCAGGTGCGTCGGCCTCATGTAGTTCTAGATTTATTTCATATTAAATTGCTGTCCCCGACAGGGTCATGTACTATTTAAAATATGAACTCCGAATATAACTGATAACAGCGCGAGAACTCTTGAATGCAGTTTCGGTTTCGGTCGTAGTTTCAGCAGGTTTGCAGCCGAAACTGAAACTAAACCTAAACTCGTTTTTTCCCGAAACTCGACCGAAACCGAAACTGCGTTCGAGAGTTCTAGCGTTGAATTTTTTAGAAAATAAGATATATTGATCAGGCATATACAAGGTGTAAGGGACAGCCCTCCACAAACTTTAAGGGCTTGCTCAGTAGACGAAACTGAACAACCCACCATAAAAAATGTTTTCAGGAAACGAAAGAAAAATTCAGCCTCTCCATACAAACTGTCCAATCAAGTTAATAATTTTGTATGGTGAGGCTGAATTTTTCTTTCGTTTCGTCTACTGAGCAAGCCCTTTAAGTTTGTGGAGGGCTGTCCCTTACACCTTGTATAATCTTTCATTAGATAATATTTACTGTACGGCTACAATAATATTAGGTACTGTAGTATCTGATGTTATTGTTGTAAAAGGTTAGAAAATATATATAGGGTGACTGGTAATTAGTGACCGATAATTATACACGTGAGTGAATTTTATCATAATAACCAAACAGCTATTCGCGCCCACCGCGGTCACCCATGGGTTCACGCTCGCGTTTCACGAACACCGATGGGTGTGCAAGCGGCATGGGTACTCTATCACTATTGTATGTAAGATACATGAGACAAAGGCGTTACGCGGCTAACTGCTTTTTTTGTATGGTGGGAAAAAATCATGCATTGACATCCCCCGCTCTTGGGCGGAGCGGGAGATAGTGTCAGACTCTTACTGACTAAAAGACCCACCCCGTTCCTTCTAGCCTTCATACCGGGGCTCGAGCGCTCTTTCGGATAACCCTGGCCCCAGTAGGCTTCGACCCGGCTGGGTCCCTGCTGTTGCTGACAACTCCTTGAGGCGCGCGGGAACAGTGCGCGCCGTCGACGACTCGGGCTTGGTCCGGACAGTTACCGGACGGCCGGACAGCGAGCTACCCATTGCTCACTGTCCGCAAGCCCGCGCCTACGGTGGCCGGAAATCGGGATCAGAATCCCGGCGGCGGCGATAACGCCGTTGCCTGATGCGTTCGGCCTCATTTTTTTTTTTTTGGCAAAAATTATCTTATGACAACTCCCGCTCTTGGGCGGAGCGGGAGATAGTGACAGACTCTTACTGACTAAAAAACCCATCCCGTTCCTTCAAGCCTTCCTTTGCGAGCATTACTGCTTCGCAGAAGTCGGCGACCGCCTGCCACTCCTCCTCGCTCCGGACCATGGCCTCAAACAAGGCCCGGCGCGAGAGGTCTCCACCGCCGATCGCCCCACGAGGGCACGGCGATGCTCCGCCCAAGCAGGGCATACCTCGACTGTGTACTCCACCGTGTCCTCCGGGCATTCCGCACAGTGGCGACACCCGGCCGTCACTTACGCACGAACGCGGCTAATTGCTGAGCTTTGTTATTGTGATAAAACTAATGAGTATAAAAAAAAGTTTATTTTTGAAAGTTGTTTGTAATCATGACTATAAGTATCGGTTAATAATTACCAGTCAACCTATATTGGCCGGTTGATACGAAAACCATTACCGTTTCATTTCAACCACGAAGTTCTTAGTATCGCGCTCCCAACCCTTACAATAAACAAACGAGGATTAGTAACCCATACCCCGTAATAGTTTCAAAGCCCTGTATTCAAGCAGACAGATGACTTCATAACTCACAGTCGGTTGGCAAGGACTCGCGACGCCACGAAGATATCACGGAATTTAGCTCCAGTGCAGATAAACACAGCATCCAGCCATCCGAGAGACCTGATATATCCTCTATAAGTAGAGAGTAGCAAGTAGCAAGTACTGTTAACAGCGGAAATTGGTTTGCAGGTTATTCACGAAAACTTATGAAACACTAGTGCTGAAAAATTAGAAGTTGGAAAAAACTATAACTGAAACAGTTACATATACATTTATATACATTTCACCACTTTCGCACAACGCTATTTAGTTTCAAACTAAGCAGAGCTTGTGCTATGAGCACTAAACAACTGATAAACATACATAAATAAAAATAAATTAATATTATATACAAGGTGCAGTTTTAAAACTGCACAATATTTCAGGAGGTTGTAGTAAAACTCATAAATAGTCATATAAAAAAACGATACCTGGTCGATAATCAGTAATACTTGTTATTTAATTTTTTAATTATTCTAAACTAAATCGATTGATCGATGGCCGCGGGGGCGTGGCTAGGGTGTGGCGTGCGGGATGATGATTGGATGATACATTATTTATGAAACTATCGTTGCGAGTTAGTGTGTGTGAAAACGACCTTTATTGTTCCGTGTTTGTGTGTGTGAAAAAAAGCGCAGTTATAAAAAAAAAAAAAATTACCTACTTATTTTATTATTGATTCGGGTCGAGAATCACTAACATAATTACCTCCTGAAATATTTTGCAGCTTCAAAACGACACCTTGTATAGATAAATTACACCCAGACATAGGACAAATGATCGTGCTCATCACACAAACATTTGTCTTGGGCGGGAATCGAACCCACGACCCCCGGCATAGTAATACACGGCCACTAACCACTACACCAGCAGGCCAGTCAAATTCTATTCAAACGTATTATGTATAATACTTACTACGTCAAGAAATACGTGTATAATTATATAGCCGTCTAGAACTTTACTAGAAATAATGCTATAATTTAGTTCGACCGATCAATTTCCGAATGGGTTCTTGTCACATTTATTATTACCGAGATGTATGTTACAATCGATACTGGTTGACCGATGATTCCATCACGTATTTATTAGTATCAATTTCCACTTGGCATTCCGTTTTTTTTTTGTTGTTGATAGTTTCGCCATTCGCTTGACCGCCATCTCACCTGATGGAAAGCGCCGATACGGTCGACGATGGAACGCGCTTGCCTAGAAGAAACCTATTCACTCTTGACTTAAAGATTCCCGGGTTGTAGCCATCAGGAAACACAGACTCCGGTAAGGAATTCCACTCCTTAGCTGTATGCACAATGAATGTGTTCCACCATGTACCGGTGGCGCATCGCCGTACGTCTTTTATCTACACTTATTTAAAAAAAAGGTTTTTTTATTTTTTTTTTATTTTAGGAGGTAATCGCTGAAAGTACTGGTCCGATTGCAAAAAAATTGTCTCCAATAGAAAGCTGCTTTATTCCTGAATGACATACTTAGGCTATATTTTATGTGCGCGGGCGAAGCCGCAGGCGACAGCTAGTATATGATATACTGAAGTCAGTTTTTAGACCATACATATCCCTGACCCTGAAGGATTACGGCCTGTTTATGACTTCGGTCTTAGCGACGCGGCATTGGTAGGCGCACAGAAAAGATGAGAGATTAGAAAGAGATACTTTCCGATTTGTACTACAACGAGTGTCGCCGCTTGTCTCCCACCCTTTTACTCTACTACAGGCAATAAACCAATACGAACGCTCATTACGCAACTTTTAGACCACGCACACTTAGATCGCAAGTTTGCTATTGGTTGTGTCAATTATGAGCACGCCTGCCCCGCTCGCAATGCCATTCTAACCTCTTTCATCTTTTCGGTGTGTAGGCGGGCGCGCGCCTCTATGATCTAGCGTGCTTCAAATATTTTCATACTTTTATTCTTACCGCTCGTCGCCCCGCGCTTAGCTCGGAGCTCACAGTGGCGAGGTTGGGACTGGTCTGACACGACCGAGGAGAGATCAGCCGCAGAACCAGCGGTTTTACGTGCTTTTCAAGGTTTCACACCACCAACTTCCAAACTCCGGGCTGTTGCAGAGTAATTTCTAATGGAAAAACCCAATAGCACTTTCACCCGACCCGGGAATTAAACCCAGGGCCTCAAGTCTAGCATTCGTGCTTGCGACCACGAGAACGAGGCAGTTAACTGTATAAAAACGGCCCACGCTGAAAACCAGCGCTGTGAGCTCAACGCATTATGCGTGAGGCCGCAGCTTTATGCTGAGCGTTCGGCCGTTTTGCGCGGAGGAGACGCATATCTTCCCTATCAATTGATGTTATGTTCTGTTATCTACTTTTAAGATTGCGTCTTTAACGCGTGAATAAACTGTTTTTCTTTCTTCTTTCTAAAACTTATATTAAACTAGCTTTTGCCCGCGGCTTAGCCTGCGTTCATAAAATACAGCCTATGTCACTCAGGAATAAAGCAGCTTTGTATTGGTGAAAAAATTTCAGCAATCGAACCAGTACTGTCAGAGATTACCCCCTATAAACAAAATAATAATAATAAAAAAAAACTTTACATGTTTATAATATCTGTGTAGGTGTAGATATACTATGAGCAATACAAAATATTTAAGCATATAACTAAATGGTTAATACATAACTTATGTAATTTTAAACAGATACGAAAAATTTAAATATCTTTCTCTCCACCATTTAAAATTTTGCTGTGTCCGACAGGGTCCTTAATTGTTTCCATTACGAGTATATTAATATTTTTTACGTAAAATATGTACATTATGGATTGCAATAAATATTTGAGATTCAAAAATAATATTGAAGCAATGTGAATGGAGGGATAATGAATATATCCGCAGGGGAACTAAGGTTGCCGACATAGCACGAAGAATTGCCAAACTTAAGTGACAATGGGCAGGGCACATTGCTCGCAGAAATGATGGTCGTTGGGGCCGAAAGATTCTGGAGTGGCGACCGCGTACCGGAAGACGCAGCGGCCTCCTACAAGGTGCACCTGTCCTGTCAGTGCAAGCTTGTTGAGCTTTGCGAATACTGACAAATGTCAGTATTCGCAAAGCTCAACTCAGAACAGAACTGCTAAGGAGCTCAATGACTTGACGAACAATATCAAGGAAAGGACATTTGGGTAGGCCGCAGAAAATATTCAAACTGCCAGACAGGGGCCGTATTATGACCTCTTAAAACCATCATGTTTTCGGTGTGAAAAAGAGACGGAGCTATACAGGACGAATAGCACTATCCTTTTCTCACACAGAAAACATGATGGTTTTAAGATGTCATAATACGGCCGCAGGTATGTAAAAATTACTAAAAAGAAAAAAGCAATCAATCAGCGTTGATAAAAACTCCACTTTAAACTAGAAAGTATTACCGCGTTTACTTAACTCGTTAACCCAATAAAAATAAAGAAAACCTCGTCCCGTACTAACATCACTAACGTCTTCGGTTTTAAACTTAAGAGGGGGGACGAACAAACATCAGCTTCCAAGCAAAAGCCTCGTCTTCACGTAGCTCTAAAAAACTGCTTAAAACCAAGATAAAGGCTCCTAAAACAAGCTACGGCTTCGACAACGGTTGTTTCAGCCGTTTACAACCGTGCGAGGGGATAATGGAGCCCTTTACACCTTTCTCATGGTTTACACACGGGCAAATGTGCCCCCACTTAGCTTACATGTGTCAAGTATAGTAAAAATTGTATTAGGCGTGCAAGCGATGTTTTTATTTGATATTAAAATTAATGGAACATGAAAAACGTCAAATACTCTAAATAGATTTCTGTATGCCCATTTTTTAGGTGAGAAATATATATAAGGTATATTATTGAGGATTTTCGAAATAAACCACAAATTGTTTCTCTGAAAACAAAGATTTGTTTTATTCAATGCATACATGCTTTTACAGTATTATGTAATAAATTATCGTTTAACTAAAATTACACTTTTATCTCACCTGAAAACAAAGAAACGACATTAAAGTTCACTAATATCGCCTCCTCAATTATATCCCTTTAATTATCTCTCTACAAGTTTTTATAACAATAAAATGCACAAAATTAATCTCAACATCATCTGTCATTGAATGATACGTCACCCCGTATCCACAGCTTAAAAATTAAAAAAATGAAATGTCATTTCCAAGGAGGTCATTTCATTACATCTCCCCCCCATAGGAACGAAAATTCTAAATAATATAATACAAACAATGCACCTGCAAGCTATCTTTATACCTATTCGTTTTCTTCTACTTCATCTTCTGCCGTAACAGATTGTAATTTTGTTATGTGGAATAAAGTTGATTCTGTTTTTCTGTTGCCAGTGTCAATCTTATAAATGGAGTTCGATATTTTCTCTATTATCTTGAAAGGGCCTATTTTTAATTCGTCTAATTTTTTCCTGTTCAGTCTATTTCCATTTTCTACATATACACTGTCTCCTATCTCGAACTCTTGTATTTTCCTATTTCTATCAAATATTTTCTTGTTGTACTTGTGAGATTTTATTGTATTCTCTAATGCTAATCTTCTATCAGCAATCCACTTGTCTTCCTTTTCTATTGTTTTAATTTCATTTGGTAAAATACTGACATTTGTACCATCCAGTAAATATTTTGGTGCAAAACCTGTAACAGAATGGTCTGTTTCATTATATTTCTGTACACATTCTCTTGCTACTGTTGTCCATGTTCTCTTATTATTTTTCTCATTTATTTTACATCTTATTTTATTTACTATTGTTTGGTTTAATCTTTCGTTCAAGCCGTTCGAAAATGGCGTATTCACAGCTGTAAATATTAGTTTGATGTTATTCTCCTGCAAATACTGTTTAAATTCTTTTGAATTGATGCCTGGATATTGGTCTGTCAGAATTATTCCAATCTCATCTGTCTCGAGTACTTTCTTTGTTAGTTTTATAAAGTCACTTGCGTTCTGTGTTTTTGAAGTCACAATAAACGCATATCTTGTGTAGTGGTCTACTAAAAGGTGTAAGTATTTTTTTGTTGACCTAGATCCTCCAAAGCCACCTATAGTATCCATTGACATTATCTCAAATGGTTTTGTTGCTGGTCCCAGTTGTGACATTAACCCAAATTTTCCTTGACATCTTGATTTATTTTTTATGCATATTTCGCATGTTTTACAAATATTTATGATATTTTTTGTTAGGTTTTTAGCTGTATATAGTGGACTTATTTTTTTCTGTAATTGTCTGATTCCAATATGGCATAAATCTTCATGCACCTTTTTTATAATTTTTTTACTAAATTCTTCTGAGAGTATAATCTTTTCAAGTTTCTTTATTTTTTTATAATAGATTTTATTTTTATGTAGTAGATTTTGTTTCTTTTCTTTTATTGTTTCATTTTTTTCTTGGTCTTCAACTATATCTTTTATTTGTATTAAATTAACTATTTTTAATAGTTCCTCCTTGTTATCTTCTGATTCTAATACAGGGTTTCGGCTCAATCAGTCTGCTTCTATATTTTCTTTACCAGGTATATATTTTACTGTAAAGTCATATTGAGATAGGTAATATGTGAGGTCACCCAATTCTTCATCTGTCCTGCATTTAATATTCATGTTCTCTAGAGGTTTGTGGTCTGAGTAAATAGTGAAATGTTTTCCAATTAGCCAGTGTTGCCAGTATTTTACTGCTTCTTTCATAGCAATACATTCCAAATATATGGCCTTTTTTCGTTTTTGAGATTCGTTTAGTTTTTTTGAAAAATATGCCACCGGTTTGTCTTTACCGTCTAGTTGAGTCTGTTTTAATATTGCCCCGATACCCTCTAAAGATGCATCTGTAAAGATCTTTATTGGTAAGTCTTTGTCGAATATTTCCAACACAGGTTGAGAACATAAATATCTTTTTATTTGATTAAATGATTCTTCACACTTCTCTGACCACACAAACTTTTCATTTTTTCTTAATAAATTATGTAATGGGTCTAAAATAATTGCACTTCTTGGTATGTATTCATGGTAGAAGTTAATTTTTCCCAAAAATTGTCTGACATTCTTTTGTGTCTTAGGAGTTGGAAAATGTCTTATCGAGATCAAATTGTCTTTTAGTGGTCTTACCGAATTGTTCTGAATTACATGGCCGAGGTACTTTACTGAGTCTGAAGCAAAGTTACATTTCGTAAACTTCAATCTAAAGCCTTCTTGTATTATTGCCTCTAATACATTTCTTATGTGTTTTATATGTTCTTCAAAGGTGTTCGAGTATATCAGAATATCATCAATATAGTTTACGGAGTATCCTGTGAGATTGTGCTTTCTTAGAATATTGCTTAAAATTCTCTGGAAAATTGCTGGTGATGTTTTCAAGCCAAAGGGAAGGCAGGTCCACTGGAAGTGGCCATCTTGTGTGACAAATCCTTTTTTATATCTGTCTTCCACCCGTAATGGTATCGCCCAGAATGCTGAATTTATATCCAGTGTAGTAAAATACTTACAATTTCTAGTTTTAACAATCAAATCATCTATTAACGGAAAAGGTTGAGCTTGTGGAACAACAATTTTATTTAGTTCTCTGAAATCTATACACAAGCGGGATTTCCTATTTTCACCCTTTTTAAATGCCAATGTCACTGGAGCAGCGAAAGGACTGTAGGATTCTTCTATTAAATTATTCTTTAGTAACATGGATATTTGCTTTTCAATTTCTAATTTATCTTCTATTGTACATCTGTATGGTCTTTTACTACAGTATCTATTTACTAGTAAATCTATGTGAGCTTCATAATCTCTAACTGTTCCTATATCATACTTGTCCTTTGCAAAAATTGTTTTATATTCCTTTATTATTTTCTCGATCTCAATTTTCTTTTCATTATCTAAATGGTCTGTCATACTTACAAACTCTTCTGTTTCTATATGTTCATTAAAATTTATTGCTAATGTTTTTATATTCTTTTCTTCATTTCTGTTATCTTTAGACATTTCATCTATTTTATTTGTTCTTATCTTTTGTTCTATCCGCAAGTCCTCGTTTTGGGTTAGTCTGAATTTCTTTATCATATCCAATCCGATTATAAAATCATCAAAATATTCATTTTCTACTATGTATACATCCACCTCTTCTTCTAAATCAAATATTTTTATTTTTATTGTTATCAAGCCATCTGTTTTTTTAGATAAGATAAGATATTCTTTATTTGTTTAAACATTGTATACATACAAAAGCATGCAAGATATAGGTTTATTGTTTGAGTCCAGTCATGTTTATGCCATAAGTATCGGCGTACAAATATTTATAAAATTGAGAACTAAAAATAATAATATTGATAATAAATCCTAACACATAAAACTTAGCCAGGATTTCACTTATTATTTTTATCTTATCATGTCAACATTCGAAATTAATTAAAAACAGTGATGTTAAACAAGAGCAATGTCAAAGCTACAAAATATATGTCAAAATTAGAAGATTTATGTCCAAGTTACAAACTATAGGTCAAAATTAACAGTTTTTTGTCAAAACAGTATGGATGTCAAAATTACAATATAAATGTCACAATTACTATATACATGTCAAAATTACAATATAAATGTCACAATTACTATATACATATCAAAATTATAATATAAATGTCAAAAATTACTATATAAATGTCAAAATTACAATATAAATGTCAAAGTTACAATAAAATCTCAAAACACTAAGTATAGAAATGTAAAAATTATTAGAATGTCAATATTATAAGAACCATGTCAAAATTACAATCACGAGCATTAATGTCAGAATTTTAATTAAAAAAACTTTTCTCGGCTAGAAATTCGGAGACACTATAATATGCTCTTTGCAAAAGGAATGCCTTCAACTGACGCTTGAGTGCACTACTATTTAACTCTTTCCATCGTTTAGGCAATACGTTAAATATAGTAGGAGCCATGCAGACGATGCTCTTGCGCATTAGAGCCGTTTTTGCTGGATAGATGCGTAGAATCGTCATATCTCTTCTGTTACGCGGTACAGCGTCTTCTAGACGTGGAAACAATTTTGGGTTTGTTTTAACAAACATTGCGGTTTCCAGAATGTACATACAGGGAAGAGTTAATATTTTGTATTTTTTAAAATATGGTTTGCATGTATCAATCGTTTTTAACCCAAACATAGATCTAATACATCTCTTTTGGGCCTTGAATGCCGTGTCAGCGTCAGTAGAATTTCCCCAAAATATAATGCCGTATCTTAGGTGAGACGCAGCTATGCCATGGTAGGCTGTAATCAAGGTATCTGCTTTCACAACTGCAGCTAGAGAGTGCAATGCAAATGCAGCGCTACAAATTTTTTTGCAAAGGTACTCTATATGCGATTTCCAATCCAGTCTTTTATCAATCATTAATCCAAGGAATTTAGTATCATTTACGACTTCAATAGTTTTATTATCAATATTTATGTCCATATTTTCTATAGTCAAACGTTGGCTAAAATGTATGATTTTTGTTTTATCTAAATTAATTTTTAAATTATTGTCATTTAACCATTTTATTATTGATGTCAAAGTATTACGAATGTCAAGTTTATATTGAATCATGTCACTGTTATTACTAGAAATTGTCACTGTGCTATCATCTGCAAATAAAGTCATAGGGTGTGAAGTTGATTTTGGTAAGTCATTTATGTATAGTGTGAAAAGAGGAGGTCCTAATACACTTCCTTGTGGAACACCAAAAGTAATGAGACGTTCCTCTGATACGTGCGGTTCTTCCTTCTTAGTCTTAGTATTAATTCTAGTAATTTCCGTTTTTTGTTTTCTATTACATAAATAAGATTCAAATAGATTAAGAATATTACCTCTAATACCATATTTGTCAAGTTTTTTAATTAAGATGTCATGATTCACGTGGTCAAATGCTTGAGTCATATCGCAGAAGATAGCACATACAGGTATTTTTTTATCTACTTTTGTCAATACAGTGTGTATAAAGTCATAGATTGCCATATTTATAGTTTTATTTTCGCGAAATCCTTTTTGCTCATTACATAATATATTATTTTTTTCTATGTAGCCATTTAATTCCTTTTGAATGAATTTCTCAAATATTTTAGAGAAGACAGGAATCAGAGAAATAGGCCTGTAGTATTCCATAAGCTCTCTATCTTCTTTCTTAAATAATGGCTTAACGATGGCTATCTTTAGTGCGTCAGGAAACTTGCCCGCCATTATACTCAGATTTATAATATGAGATAAATGGTGACATATTTCAGACGCTACTGCTTTTATTATTTTCGTTGAGATTCCATCGTAGCCTACGCTATTAGTGTTTTTTAAATTCATTATAATTTTATGTGCCTGTTGTGGTGTACAGGGTGCCATAAACATCGAGTTTTTGTTATTAAAGACGGGTAATTTAGTTTTATTATTAGACTGTATAGGTTGTATTTTGTCAATAAAATAGTTATTGAATTGATTGGCAATTTGTTTTGCGTCCGTAATGTTGTCGTTATTGATTTTAATTTTTGATATATAATTTTTAGGTACATTAAATTTGCTTCTATTTATTATTTGCCAGGCAGTTTTACATTTATTGTCAGATGTTTTTATTCTGTAGTTGTTTTGTGAACGCTGTGTCAGAATCATGATTTTCTTGAATAATTTAGAGTAATTTTTAAAACGATTTCTATTTAATTCAGTTGGTTTTAGTCTATAGGTCCACAGAAGTAGCCGTTTTTTTTTACTACACGATTTAATACCATTAGATAACCACCTTGGCTTATTTATTACATTTATTCTAATTAAATTCTTAGGAAAACAGAGGTTGTAAAAAAGAGAAAATATCTCATGAAAGTTGTTGTAGGCAATGTTAGGGTCGTCTGTTTCATATATGTCAGAGAAATGAATTTTGCTCATACAATATTTAAATCTAGCTATATTTTCTTTGTTGTAGTTACGTCTAATAGTACCGTATTTGTCGATAGTACATATTTTATTCACGGGACATTTTAAAAGTTGAGCTGTGTGATCTGAAAGGGCAAACTCTAAAACTTCCGACACACATTTTTTATTATAGTTATGCGCAAAATTATCAATACATGTCCGACTTTCCATTCGAGTAGGTTGAGTTATTGCTAGTTTTAAGTTGAAGTTAAGTAGAAGGCACTCAAACTCGATTGACTGATAATTCCTCTTCAACATGTCTATATTGAAGTCGCCAGCTATGACAATATTTTTATAGGAATTCTTTGATAATTCACGTAAAACTGTTTCTAATTTATTAAAAAAAATATTGAGATTGTTCCTATCTGGAATTCTATACACACATACAAATACAGTGTTATACTTGGTGAGCTCAATAGCACAGCATTCAAATACTCCTAATAAAGACATTTGTGAGATTTTTAATAGCTCGTTCCATTCGTGCCCATTTCTGACAAGGATACACGATCCACCTCGCTTAACTTCTTTTCTACTGTAGTGAGCAGCTAAGCAGTAGTTTGGTATGCTCAGCTGGTTTTCATAGCCTTCCATCATAAAATGTTCCGTAACGCATACAACATCCACTTGTTTGTTTTTTTCTGCTAGTTCATTTAAACAGACTGTGAGCGCATCCGACTTGCTCACTAAGCCTGCTATGTTCTGGTGCATTATATATAGATGTTTAGTCACGAAAAAGTTCACCATCTGTCAGGTTATTGATTCTTTTTGCACTATAGTCAGTCGATATCATTTTGTTATTATATTTTATGTCATCAATTAAATTTATTATGTCCTTAAAAATTATTCGTAGTCCTGTATTATTTATTGCTCCAGTCCGTCTGTTATACTCAGTGTAGTTATAGGTGAGATTTTTATTGCTGTCAATTAGATATGCGTATTCGTGGGTTAGTATATCAAGAAAAAGTAAGTTATTGAAGGTCTCCACTCTGGAATTGTATAAATTGGTGTAATTCTCGCATTTATATGTTGGAGCGCATAAAATAAAATTAGTGTGTTTGATTTCCTGTAGTATTTGTCTGATATGTAGAATAATGTCAAAATAACTATTTGTTGTTCTGAAGTCTTCTTCCCCTAGCATGATTATGCAGTAGTCCTCTAACGTAAAGTCGGATACTTTGTCCTTCAACCCTTTCAGCAATAAGTTTGCATTTCCTCGAGGTGTTATATAGTGACAAATTTCAGATAGAGAAAAAGAGTTTTCTGCAATGTTCAGGATTTTATTAATATTATCTGTACTCAAAATACATATTTTGCATCTTTTCTTAGGGATTTTATAAGGGGTTGATCTTGTGGATTGGTAATTAGGACAAGTTTTGTTTATTTCTGACTCGTGACTTTTTTGGTTTTCAGGTGTTTCAATTTGGATTTGTTTTTTCGGTGTTTCGTTTTGGATTTGTTTATTGCTTGTTATTAGTTTGCTTTTCTGTTTTTTGGCGCTAGAAGACTTTATTTTAGCTGGACTGCTTGTGACTTTTATCAATAAATCGTTTTTTTTACTCAAAGTATTATTTAATTGTTTGAGTTCATTATTTTCTAACGATAAAATTTCAATTTCCGAATGAGCACTTTGAAGTTGTAGTGTAAGTGTCATAACTTGTTCTCGTATTTTTTTTAGTTCGTCATCGTCGTCCGACATCTCGGGTACACTAGTGGCTGTGTTGTTCAAATTATGTGTCATATTACTATCACTTTCGTCTATGGTCGAGTCCGATTTTGCCGTATTACGGCGAAAGGTAATATTTTCTAAGAAATTCATTTTTGATGTTCACTTGTACAGTTTTAATGTTAAATTGTATTCTGATGTTTCTTGTTTTTAATGTAAGTAAATGATAACATTCACAAAAAGTGCTTTCCTGAGTACGGATCGAACCTGAACCCAGGGCCACGTAAGGCAAACTATCAGCCGTTCGGCTATTGTATCGATTAACTGAGGGCGTCAAATTTGGAAGTCAGTTACTCAGGCTACGTTATGATCGCTTATCTTCATAGATGTCACTGTTTGCAGTGTAATAGTCAAATAATGTTGTCAATTAATCATAGATGTCGCTATTTACAGTCTTGTACGCTGTCTTTTGTTGTTTTCAAGTGTCAAATCTCGGTCGTTTGAAGTTCAAAATATGCGTGTCATCAAGTTTAAAAAGTAAACAATGATAGATAATCACCTGTTGATAGTTTTTTATCAGTTACCTGGTAGGGCTGGTCTTGTTACTGGTCTATCATCATCACAACGCACTTGAACTAGTGTAATTTCGTTTAATTTTGCACATTCACAGTCACACTTGACATTTGTTTACTATGTGATTTTCCTCGAATTTTACTAAATGGAGTTTTACTCCCACATGTGTCCGTACTATTTAAACTTATAGTTGAATAATGAGTATATTTTTGTCACTTAGATCGTCCATAAACTATTTTTTTTTTCGATAAAATACGTGGAGCACTTGTTTGCGTGGCTAGAAGCGCCATCTGCGATTTTCACACCATTAACCGTTTTCATATATGCTATATTCTCATTGTCCTTTTTTTCTTTTATTTTAATCAGTCTTGAATTTATTAAAGAGATCTGTGAGCCTGAATCATAATTTTTTTTTTTTTTTTATCTGTTATAAACTAGTACTTGACTGCGATCCCGCCTGATGGTAAGCAGTGCTCACTTCTAGTTTATTTTCTAATAAGAGCTTGATTTTGATTAATGGTGTACTTACTCGTTTTTTTTCTCAGTATTTATATCTACTTCAATAATGGAGTTGTTATTTACATTTCTGGATTTAAAAACTTTTTCAGATTCATTTTTATTTTTCTTGAACCAACATGACTCTTCCGGATGATATCTAATTCCTTTGTTCAAAGATTCACAAGTGTTACATGGCTTCTTCTCATTAGTTTTATTTTTATAAAGGAATGTAGAACTCTTTATTTTACTTGAGTTTTTCTTGTACATCATACCTTCATATTTTCTTATCTCATTGAACAAATCAGTAGTGTCATTGAGTTCATCTCTGTTTAACCTATTTAAGATAAACCCAGGTAAACCTGTTGCAATAAGATCTATCATTGTTTTGGAGTCTATCGATTTGTTTATGCCTAGCATTAGCCTTTCTTTTCTAATAGCGTAATCAATTAGTAGTCCTTCTTTATATCTAAATGCGAGAGCATATGTAACTATGTCCCATCCTCGGTTTTTAAAAGTTTCTAAAAATTTGTTTTTCCATTCATTCCATTCAGCCTTTATTGTTAGTTTTATGGCCATCGAGCTATACCAATCCAAACAAGATTTTTCTAAAAATAATCTCAATATATCTATTTTTGTTTCATCTTTTGATATATTAAAGCGCTCACACTCCTTTTCAAAATTCTCAATCCATTGCATTGCATTAGGGTTCTTGCTTGTGAATTTTTCAATAATAAATTTCTCTGAAATATGTTTTAGGTTATGTTGATTTTCTTTCTTTGTAGTAGTTTCTATTAATTTTTCCAAGATATGTTGGAAATTGTCGTTTATGTCTATTGGTTGTTTTGTGCTCATTTCTTCTAAATATTGATCTAAAAATTGCATATTACCTTCCTCATCTCTATATGTTTTCTTAAGATCTTCATCCAATTTTATCCATATTTTTCTACTTTGATATCTTTTTTTATACTATTTTTTATTTTTGAGAAAGTATTCATTTTGACAATATATGTATGATGAATCACCGGCTTCAGCTCATCAGGTAAAACATAACATTTTCCTTCTTCTGTAGATATTGAGGTTATGGCTAATACATTTGATTTGCCATCATTTGAAGCTATCATCGTAAACTCAAATTGCAGCCGGTCCATCTTCTTTTAGTTAACGAAAATGTCGTTTTATAAGGTATATTATTGAGGATTTTCGAAATAAACCACAAATTGTTTCTCTGAAAACAAAGATTTGTTTTATTCAATGCATACATGCTTTTACAGTATTATGTAATAAATTATCGTTTAACTAAAATTACACTTTTATCTCACCTGAAAACAAAGAAACGACATTAAAGTTCACTAATATCGCCTCCTCAATTATATCCCTTTAATTATCTCTCTACAAGTTTTTATAACAATAAAATGCACAAAATTAATCTCAACATCATCTGTCATTGAATGATACGTCACCCCGTATCCACAGCTTAAAAATTAAAAAAATGAAATGTCATTTCCAAGGAGGTCATTTCATTACATATATTTATTTATTAAAACTGCATGAAGCACAAAGGTACAATTACCGGCACGGATCTTGAGCGCTGGCTTCAAGTTGCTCAGAAGACAAATATTCGGTCTCTTTAGTGGTGCGAAGTGAGACGCGGGGGCGGGGAGTGTCAGTGATTGGCTCGCCGCGCCATCGTGTTATAGACGTCACTCCTGATTTGTTCCTTGCGTTGCTGCATGTATTTACAACAACTAAGACGATTGGCTCGCCACTGTATGGAATGCGCAAAGCGATCCCCACTCTGACGCCGAGCGCGCAAGATCCGTTTCGGCAATTGTATAAAGAGGTGGACTCAATGCCTTAGGTATTCTTTGCCAGTCAACCTAAGGTGATGCAGAGGCTACGTAGCAGGTGCATTAAAAAAAGAAATTATGATTAAAAAAACAAGGGTACACAAGTTTATAGGTATACTAAATATAATATACCTATATGTGTATTCATCAGATAACTTCTCTCGCTCTAGGGTGAAGCGAGAGGTCAGACTTTTACTAACCAAAACCCACCTATTCACAAGGACATATCCTTAAATTGCCTTTTGCTTTCCAGGACCTTGATAATAACTTTTTTAAACGGCCCTAACGAGTATCTGGCCTAAAGAACCCCTACGGTTTTGCTGATATCTCATTGCAGCGTGCGGGCGCCGCCGCGCCGTTGACTTGAGCATGGTCCTTATCAGACGGCCGCACGGCAAGCTACCCATTGTTCGTCGTCCTACCGTGGCCCGGAGTCGCCCTGTGACGCCCTGCGCCTCTCAACACCCAGAGTGTCTCCTGTGGTGGAGGCTGGAGCATAAGGATGTCCGTTACTCCGTTCCTACACGGTTGCGGCCAGCTCCTTCGATCACTTTACTACTTTGTCGTAAGAAGAATGGACTTCCTCCGTATTCTCCACTATGTTCTTCGGGTGATCCACATAATTTTTAATTGAAAATCACCAAACTGTTATTACCAGCAATAGAACATTCCCTAAAACGCAATTTTCAGTGAAACTGTCTTGAAACTTCAGACATACTCTTGAAAATAGTTCTGATATTAATACGAGTAATACAGAGGTTAATCAATATACCAAGCTCAAGTATACGGGAACAGAAACTAATTACATATTGAACAGTTATTGTTTTAACATAATTGCTGAGCTCCGGAAATTAAATCACGTCTCTATATTAATTTCAAAGAACTGTTTGAACGTCGTCGCCATAGTTTGTAATATCTTTGTGCTTATTTAGTACTAACGACACGCTCCTGGTTTACACGGATATTACAAATATTTGAAATTCTCAGCTTTTTCTTTAGGTACTATGATATGCATGCGGCTCATAGTTTAGGGCCTTGCCCACGGCAACTTTTTGTAGCGATACAGTCGCGATGCAGCTGCAATTGCCGTCACGGATCTTGAGCGCTGGCTTCAAGTTGCGCAGAAGTCAAATATTCGGTCTCATTAGTGGTGCGAAGTGAGACGCGAGGGCTGGGAGTGTCAGTGATTGGCTCGCCGCGCCATCGCGTCATAGACGTCACTCCTGTTTCGTTCCCTGCGTTGCTGATCTAACAACGAAGACGATTGGCTCGAAAATGTATGGAATGCGCAAAGTGATCCCCACTCTGACGCCGAGCTTTCTAGATCCGTTTTGGCAATTGTAGCTGTTTACTATGATTCTTAGTCGTGATGCCAACGCGCTTCTGTCGCGATGCAAACGCGATTCAGTAACAAAAATGATGGTTTTGTATGTAGAATGTTTCACTCCTTCCGTTTTCTCCCTGATGTCGTCCGTCACGGTCGCGCGTTTGCATCGCTACAATCGCGATGCTGTAGCGCGTTGGTATCGCTTCTGAAGCGCTTTGCAAATGCGACTAACGCGCGTTAATAGCGAAGCTTACTACGCTTACAAAACGCGCGACAGCATCGCTACAAAAAATCGTCGAGGGCGAAAGGCCTTACTTTCCAATTCCAACTTTTGACGTAAGAATCCTATGTCATTAATGGTGGCTGTCTAAATTACAATATTCCAAATCCCAACATAGGAACTGGAGGTCGTTTAGTTCTACAATCATAATCATCATCATGTATTTTTGGTTTGTAAGTTTCCATTTTACAACGCCTTGGACATACTCTGTAACGTTGTTCGTGTCCTTGTAAATAAATAAATCATCATCATTACAGCCGAAAGATGTCTACTATTTGTCATAGCACCCCCCCCCTCCTCCCCCAAATGTCACAATAACGACCTGTCCTATACTTTTCGAATCCATCGTCATCCCCGCGATCCTCACTAGATTTTCAGTCCACCTTGTTTCTACAATGTTTAGTGATTCCCGAATACTCACCCCATACAAACTAGTCAGAATTCGGAACTTAAATAAATTGTCATAAATGTTCCCGGCTTACACCAAGTCGAATACTTGAATCTGTTTAACACGCGACACGATACTAAAAACAATCCTGTTGTTTACCTCTATTTATTCTAAAACATCGTATATTTCAGTATCACCACAAGGAAACTTAAACTTTATCATGTCTGCATAAAGTACAAATTGTAAAGGAAATATTTTTTTAACTAGACAAGATTAAAAGTAACGCCAAAGATATAAAAAAATAAATAAACATATGCCAGAAGTGCTTTCAATTTAAAATGGAGGTAAAGATATAATTTTCACGACTTCCGGTGAAAAAAAAAGGGAGTTAGCGATAGTGTGACGGGTGACAGGACAGAATGGAAGAAAAAAACGTCTTGCGCCGACCCCAAGTAATATGGGATATGGGCAGGAAGAAGAAGAAGACTTCCGGTGAAAAATCAATAGAAACAGTTGAGTTTTACCTTGTGCAGTATAAATAAAATTTTATCCAAGTGTTAGAAAAAAAACTCTCACGCTAGTTTGAACAAACAACACTGTGTTTTTTTTAAGCTATTGCATAGCTTCTATCGCGGGCCTTGAGCGTGGAGACCGAATCCAGAAATTCCGTAACGAAAATAACCTAACACCCCCCCCCCCCCCCTCATTTGTTTTTTGAGCGTGGTGACCGATAAGAAAACAAATGAGTGAACAATCAATCAAAATTCAATTCAATGTGTGAAAGTGTAACTTCAATTAATATCAAAGAAAAAAAAACAAAGGAAAAAAAATACTGCATAAATAAAATAAATAAATAATTATAATTGCATATGTTGATAAAAATGCTATGCAATAGCTTTACCGCGGCAGTCCCCGAGTGTCACACGTCTTTTTTTCAAGTATTTTAGTTACATAGGGTCCGAGACCAGATAAACTCATATTGTTTAGATTAGATTTATTTATTTATTTATTTAAGGGACAATAAACAGCTACAATATACATATTGAAAGAAAAAAAAAACAGTACAAAAGACTTTACAATATTGCAGCCCACTGCATTATCCTCATATTGACGCATAAGATTGCCGGCAGTAAATGCCGCTGGATAAATAAATATATACTATATATCAAATAATTACAATGGCAATTTGTTGAAAATGACATATAAATTATTAAAACAAGCAGAAACATGCATTAAATTAAATTAAAATGATAAATTTCATTAAATTTTAAATTAATTAATTATTAATTAATTAATTAATTATTTTTTTTTTAAATTAGAATTGTACATAAAATTAAATTATAAAATAGAAAATAAAAATAATGGAACTCATAAATTGTTACTATATACAAAAAAATAAAAATATCTAAATCTACATTTAAATCAAATTCATAAATTAATTAATTAATCGTTATTTTGAGACTGCGCGGATAAAATCTTGAGTACGTTATTTTTAAATTTAGATTTAGATTTAGAGCACATAAAAACATCAACATTTATAAAATTGGTATTATAATTGTCAACCATTCGACGAGTAGGGTACCGTAATCCCGAGTTTGTGCGACAACTGTTCACAGCAAATAGCGTTCCGGATCGAACACTACGCAAGTTGACTGTGCGGGGTACTGTATAACACAGTTTACTTGTAAGCTCAATACAGTCAAAGTTATTGTGGACAATATTATACAGTATAGTGGCTTCTAGTAGTTCACGTCTAGATTTTAAAGTTAACATGTTATACTTCTTTAGCAATTTTTCGTATGACAGAATTTTTTTATGGCATCTGTAGTTCATGGCACGAAGAAATTTACGCTGGACTTTCTCTATCTCATCCACGTATTTCTGATAGAAAGGATTCCAAACTGGCACCGCATACTCAAGTTGTGAGCGTATTAAAGTTTTATATAAATAAAGGTAGGTCGAGGGACGTTTGAACTCGGTGGATGCTCTCATAACGAAACCATACATCTTAAAAGAATTATTAACTATTTTTTCCACGTGCTGATTGAGGGAGACTTTAGTATCGAACAGCACACCAAGGTCCCTAACAATGGATATGTTACTTAACACGGTTTCACACAACCTATACTCAAAACCGATGGCAGATTTATTTTTTGTAAAATTCATACAATGACACTTGGAAATACTGAGTTGTAATTTATTATCACGACAGTATTCTGTGAGTCTATTGAGGTCCTCCTGAAATATTAGACAATCCTCCTTAGTGTTAATAATCTTGAAGGCTTTCAGATCGTCTGCGTACATGAGGAACTTTGTACTTTTAAAGCACTTCCCAATGTCATTAATATAAATTATAAACAAAAGTGGTCCCAAGATTGAGCCTTGTGGAACTCCAGATGTTATCGGCACAAAATTACTCTGATATCCATTTACAACCACCCTCTGAGTCCTATTTTTGACGTAAGAAGAGAACCAGCGGAGTAAATTTCCTCGTATACCATTGAATGCGATTTTATTAAGTAGGATCTCATGATCGACCTTGTCAAATGCTTTCTTGAAATCTGTGTAAATCGCGTCAATTTGCAAACGTTTATCAATATTTTCAAAAAGGAAGTTACTAAAGATCAATAAATTGGATAGAGTAGACCGGTTTTTGACGAAACCATGCTGTTCAGGGATGAAAAGATTATGTAAAATAGGGTAGATCTCATTATGTACTAGCCTTTCAAAAAGCTTTGACAAGGTCGACAGAATTGAGATAGGGCGATATTGTTCAATGTCATGTCTGGAGCCACCTTTGTGCACGGGCGTGATGTTAGCTTTTTTCCAAGCTTCAGGAAACACACCCTCGCTCAAACATTTATTATATATTATAAATAGTGGTTTATAGATACTGGCAGCAGTGGCCTTGAAAAACACAGCTGGATACCCATCGGGCCCAGCTCCTTTAGAGGGATCAAGATGCTTCAACTCGGAGAGTATTTTAGATTCCTCGATATGCAAGCTATTAACTAAACTGGCTTTATCGTCACAGTCTGCTGGCGGGGTCCATGCCAACAGTGAGGGAGATGCGGGTTCAAAAACTGACAAGAAGAATTCCGAGAACATATTGCAAATCTCGTCAGGAGCACTCGACTTTAGGCTCTGGTATTGCATCGTAGAAGGCACACCGCAAGGCGATTTGGATTTGTTATTAGGTTATTGTTGTTTTATTAAATGTTTTTTTTTTAGTTTGTAAGTTTCGATTGTACAACGCTTTGGACATCCTCTGTAATGGGGCATTTCACGTGAAGTGGACAACAAAAAATTTCGATGTTTCCGACTTTGGTAATATTTGAGTATGTTATATATGTCTATATTCTCGATACACGTACATAATATTTTTATCGTGTTTTGAGGGTGTTTTCACGAATTATGAGGGTTTGAAAATTTGACGAACTCTCAGGTATGCGCTACTTCGAATGCCGTTATCCAGTTTAAGGAAGTTGAAATTAAATAAATTAAGTAATAGATTTTATTCTTCATTTAATGAGGTTTTTAACTAAATATATAGGGGCCCAGCCGGGTCGAAGCCTACTGGGGCCAGGGTTATCCGAAAGGGCGCTGAGCCCCGGTATGAAGGCTTGAAGGAACGGGATGGGTTTTTTAGTCAGTAAGAGTCTGACACTATCTCCCACTCCGCCCAAGAGCGGGGGTTGTCATAAGATGATTTTTCGCATCGAAAAAAAAAAAAAAAAAACGCCGTCTACGCACTTGGACAGACAAGGCGATCTTTATTATTTGTTTCTAACTTAATTTTAGCTATATTTTACTACATTTAAGATTTTTAATTATAACTAGCTGTACCCGCGCGGCTTCGCTCCCGCTCTTCCCTACTTCAGCCTACTATACCCTACTCTACCCTACTCTACCCTACTCTACCCTACTCTACCCTACTCTACCCTACTCTACCCTACCCTACTCTACCCTACCCTACTCTACTCTACCCTACTCTACCCTACCCTACTCTACCCTACTCTACCCTACTCTACCCTCCTCTACATTACTCTACCCTCCTCTACCTTACTCTACCCTACACTACCCTACACTACCCTACTCTACCCTACACTACCCTAATTTTCATTTTTTTTTCCATAAGAACCTTCTCCTCATAATAACGAACACAACAAAAAAAAAATTAGCGAAATCGGTCCAGGCGTTGTTGAGTTATGCGCTTACCAACACATTTTGCGATTCATTTTTATATTATAGACTAGCTGTACCCGCGCGGCTTCGCTCCCGCTCTTCCCTACTTCAGCCTACTATACCCTACTATACCCTACTCTACCCTACTCTACCCTACTCTACCCTACTCTACCCTACCCTACTCTACTCTACCCTACTCTACCCTACCCTACTCTACCCTACTCTACCCTACTCTACCCTCCTCTACATTACTCTACCCTCCTCTACCTTACTCTACCCTACACTACCCTACTCTACCCTACACTACCCTAATTTTCATTTTTTTTTCCATAAGAACCTTCTCCTCATAATAACGAACACAACAAAAAAAAAATTAGCGAAATCGGTCCAGGCGTTGTTGAGTGATGCGCTTACCAACACATTTTGCGATTCATTTTTATATTATAGATTAAACCATGTCCAAAGTTAATTCAATCCGTTTATTTATGATTTTTTACAATTTTATAAGGTAGACCGTTGCTTGTTGTACAAGAGTTTGTAAATAAATAAATAAAATATAACATCATTGACTTGATACTGTTCTGTTGAAATAAAGTAACTCTTATAGAAATTGGAGTGGATGAGAATAGTGTGACCTAGTTCTATAAGCTCGCGGACGCTGAGTCGAAGCCTACTGGAGCTAGGGTCTGTTTCCGTAAGGGAGGCTCGGCCCCGGTATGAAAGGCAAGAAGGAACGGGGTGGGATTTTTAGTCAGTAAGCGTCTGACACTATCTTCCACTCCACCCAAGGGCGAGGGATGTCATTAGGATGATTTTTACCCATTAAAAAAAAAGAGTCTCACTCTATTTTTAGGTACTACCCACAAAAAGAAATGATGTATATGAAGGTAATAAGAATCGTAAGTATCTAAGCAAAATTTCACATTATAACACAAGTAAATATTGTACTCGTAATAAACGAATCATAAATCTTCCTATCTTGCTAAACTAAAACCTAAATCCATATTCTAAAATTGGTTAACAGACCGTAAATTTTGATGACCACTTGATAGCTTTAGATCAGTGGCTCCCAATCTTTTTTGACTGGGGACCACTTTGTTTTCTTTATTGATAGTAGTGTAGCAATCGGGATAAATTGCGAATGAGCTGTCTGCTGCTAGTAGCGGAAACACCCGTCCGTGCAGCATCGGGAGTCACCACACCACCTCGCCAGTCATCCCGGGAACTCGGCGCACCGAAAGGCTGCGTGCGCGCGTCTAGAGCACCGTTGCTAAAGTCACATATGAACTCGCTAAATAATTATCTTACAGTAGGGACCAGAAATCCAGTTTATTTTTTACATTTTTGTGGTAGATATCGAACAAAAACTAGCAGCTCACCAATTTTTAAGAATCCACGAGCTTTGTTATAAAAAAACATAACGTTTCGTTTTTAGCATCAATGTAATTTTTGTTGCAAAGTTTAGAATTTTTAAACCTTTCGCCGAACATATTCTGGCTCTTGTGAACTAAGATGGCCGACATATCCCGAAGAATCGCCTTTAAGTGGCAGTGGGCACTGTTTGCAGAAGAAATGGTCGAAAGATCCTGGAGTGGTGACCACGCACCGGAACCGGTTGGAAGGTCTCCCGCAAGCTGGACCGATGTCCTGGTGAAGGCCACGGGAGACCAATGGATGCGAAACGCACAGGACCGTTCGTTGTGGTGACCCTTAGGGGAGGCCTATGTCCAACAGTGGACGCCTTTTGGCTGAAATGGGTATGAGTATGGAACCACATGTTGGGAACCACTACGTCAGATAAACGCCCACAGCCCACACTGCACTCAGCTACATTTTCATTACTTACTAACTTTGCCTCGTGGCTCTGCTCATGAAGTATTTTTAAAGTAGTTAGTTAATCGTTTATAATTACAATTTAGTTTTAGTCGTTTTTAGTATCCCTTTTATTGTTCTTGTACTCTTTATTTTGTTATTTTTCTGTTAAATTTTCTTACCTCCTTCCCTCTCTGAAAATAAAAATCAGTTACCACATGTATGAGTATGACTTGAGAACGACTCGACCGACTTGGACTTTTTGTTAACACATTGACGCCCAGTAATAACTGTGATTACCATTAGTAATATATAATGTATACATATATAATACCTGGTTCATCCTCCTTTTATTAATTTGATAGTTACACCCACAACCCCTTTCTTTCTAGGCGGGAAATCATCAAATAACTTCTCTCTCTCTCTCTTGGTGAAGCGAAAGAGAGTATCAGTCAGACTTCTACTAACTAAAACCCACCGTGTTCCTTCAAGGAAGACTCGGCCCCGGTATGAAAGGCAACGAAGAAATGGGGTAGGATTTTTTAATCAGTAAAAGTCTTACACTATCTCCCGCTCCGCCCAAGCGCGGAGGATGTCATCTAGATGTTTTGTACTCACCAAAAAAAAAAAACGCCGTGTTCTTTCAGGTCACGATAACTCTTTCAAACCATACTTGGCAGGTATCGGTCTTAAGAGGACCCCATCACGGCATACACGACCATCCAATTCAGTGTCTTGTTTTTGACAGCTCGGATACTGGTCCATTTAGTGGAAAGCGGTTAAATGCTGCTGTCATAGGTAGATAGATATGTTAACTACAAGTACAAAGGACTTTGATGATACGCTACCGTTTGTAAGGTCAAAGAGGATTGTTCCCATGGATGTTATGTTGGGATGATGGGATGTTATGTCACCGGTTGGTATCTACCGATGTTTGGAAAATATCGATTGCTTTTTCTTGCAATATTCATATAGGCTAGTTAAATTGGGTTGTAGATAGTTGTAATAATATGGAGTAGTGCCTCCTTAAATCAATAGTAATTATAATTCTTCAAAAGTAGATGACCCTCATCCAACTCACTCACACCAATTTTATAGAGGTGAAACTTTTTTTTTTCTTTGTTATATCAGTATCCTGGAATAATATCAATATCCTGGAATAGAACATTTGATACGTTTTTATTCCGGGAGTATCCTTTTAGTAAAAAATGTGTATAGACTTTCACGCTAGCAATCTTAAATAGGGAAAAAGTCTTAGATACTTTTTATTAAATTTCCAATGTAATAGTTTACTTTTATTAAAAAAAAAAACCTTTTTATTTTTTTAAGGTAGGAAATCATTCAATGACTTCTCCCGTTTCACCCAGAGTCCGCTCTGGGTGTCAGACTTTTCCTGACTAAAACCACACCTGTTTCCTTGAGTTGCCTTTTGCGTTCTAAGCCTACGGGTTTCCTTTTTAGAAAAGCCCTACATCCCTAGTGAGGATCCGCCCTGCTGCGCCCATATAGTTTGCTGACATTTTTTTGAGAAGAGCGTATACTATACATTGACGACTTCTTACACAAAAACCTGCGCATTGAATGATCACAGAACAAAACCACAGTACAGATCACAAAACATTTTTCACTCTCAACTAAGCCGCTACACCAAACCACAAGTCCCCATCCAGCCATCCAGCGCTTTACATCCATGTAGCACAACTATTGCATATTTTGTATTGCAGCCGCATGACGCGCTGTTGTATGGATTCGCACGAGCGAGGAATGTAAGTAAGTAGGTTTACAAACAGGATGGAAGCAGATCCGCAAATGGCTGTCGGAGCTAGAGTCAACGTCACTGTTTGTTCTGTGGAACTAACAAATTACATCCGAGGAAACGTGGTTACGTTTGTCATATTAAATCTGTTTGAATTAGAGAAAGAAGCATTTTTTGGGTTCCATACCTCAAAAGGCAAAAACGGAACCCTTATAGGATGGGCTTGTAGATGGCGAGTAATGGGTAGCTCACTGTCCGACCGTTCGGTATAACCGTCCAGGGGCCGTATTATGACCTCTTAAAACCATCATGTTTTCGGTGTGAAAAAGAGACGGAGCTATACAGGACGAATAGCACTATCCTTTTCTCACACAGAAAACATGATGGTTTTAAGATGTCATAATACGGCCGCAGAGCGAGCTCAAGTCGCCGACGGCGCCCACTGTTCCCGTGCGCCTGAAGGAGTTGTCAGCAACCGTAAGAGCCCAGCAGGGTCGAAGTCTACCGGGGCCAAGGGTTTGCTTCTGAAAAAAATGCCCTGGTATGAAAGGCAACTACGGAATGGGGTGGGTTTTTTAGATATTAAAAGTCTGACACTATCTGTCGCTCCGCCCAAAGGCAAGGGATGTAATTTGGATGATTTTTACCCACCAAAAAAAAATTAAAACCCTTATAGGATCGCTTTGTTGTCCGTTTGACTGTCTGTCTGTCAAGACCCTTTTTCTCGGGAAGGTGTGAAGGTATCGAGTCGAAATTAAAACCATATACTCAAGTCTGCGGTCACTTTAGGCTTTGAAAAAATCAAACTTCTGAGTTAACGAAAAAAAAGATACAGCTGTTTATGTCGCAAAAAACGCGTATTTCAACACTCTCAAAGATATCAAAATTCATAGGGTAGGTACTTACTACCCGTTGACCTAGAATCATGAAAGGCAGGGAGCAACGTTTCATAGCACAAGATATATGTATAGAGATATATAGAGAAAGATAAAGATATAGAGAGAAAAGTCAGATATCTGTAAATTTTTAGTTACCTACGTCACAAAAAAAAAACTTTTTTTTCGATTCGGAAAATCTTCATAACTCAATTCGGGAATTGAACTGTTTTCATAGGTAAGTTTGTGCGGAACCCTCAGTGTGCGGGTCCGACTCGTACTTGCCAGGGTTTTTTTTTTATTAAAAATATGAATGTGCTTAACACTAGGTGAGGTGATACAAATACTCGTATGTGATCCTTGTGTAAAGAAAAACTATCCGCTGCCTTCGACTTCCTTCACGTGAAATTAGAAAATTCTCCAAAGGAATATCCAAGACATGGTCTACCCGTGAACCATAATTCATCCAAATTCGCTCAGCCTTTCGAACGTGAAGAAGTAAAACAAACACATACAAAACTTTCTAATAAATCAAAATTCAATTTAAAATAAATCTTTTTTTTTATATTTCTTATAGGCCTACAAGGGTACTTATAAAACGTCAGAAGCATAGTGCACGGTTCCAAATTAGTCGTTTCCTATGGAGAAGAACCAGCAAGAAACTCCATGGATACTCTTTTAAAAAAAAGTGGTTGATGTTACAATGTTAGATTATGTAAGAAAAAAAAGTAATAGTGTAATATATTAATAGAAACTTTACTTTATATTATAACTTTTAATTTGTATGCAATTGTGCGAGAAGCTTTTGATGAAGCAAAATCGTGTGTTGTATTGTGTTACCAGTAATTTTTTTGTGTCGTGAGAAATCATCAAATAACCCCTCTCGCTCTGGATGGAGCGAGAGAAAATGTCGGACATTCTTTTGTTTCGTAAAAAATCTTCAAATAAATTTCAAAATTTTCTGACCAAAATATAGTTGCCTTATGCGTTCCAGGGCCACAGCACAAAACAGATAGGTACAGAAGTCACTCTACTTACAAAGTGCGCTCGAGCAACGCACACATAGACGCCGCTCACGGACACGATATCTCGGTCGCGTCTCGGATCGCTTGTCGAACACTTCCGGCTCAAACGCTGATTAGTGTGCGTCCACCGAGCGTAGGTATAAAAAGTGAAGTAAATACATGAGATTGTCTTCTGTACCTATCTATTTTGTGGCCACGGTAACTCTTTTAAATCATAATATGCCTCTTAAACGTGGTCCTTCCCAATAGGCCTTATCGGAAGGTCACATAAAGGGCAAAGGAGAGAGTGATGCTCGGAGTTTCGTTGCATAATCAAATTAAGAATCAAGATATCCGCAGAACAACCAAGTTTATTGACATAGCCCAAGAAATCGCCTTTCAGCGGGCAGGACATTCGTCGATGGAGTTGAAAGGTCCTTTTTTTATGGTGGGAAAATCATCAATGACAACCCTCGCTCTCGGGCGGAGCGGGCGGCTTACTGACTAAAAACCCACCCCATTCCTTGAAGCCTTCATACCGGGGCTTTTTTTTTTTTTTTTTTTCGATGGGAAAAATCATTTTATGACAACCCCCGCTCTTGGGCGGAGCGGGAGATAGTGTCAGACTCTTACTGACTAAAAAACCCATCCCGTTCCTTCAAGCCTTCATACCGGGGCTCGAGCGCCCTTTCCCCGGTGATCCATTCAGAGAGAGAGAATTTTCTTAAAATCTGATCAGAGAGTGAGAATTTTCTTAAAATCTGATCATTATGGGTTTATTGACACAATAAAACACATTAGTAACTAAAAAAAAATATTGAAACAAATAATAATTATACGAGATGCTCGAAGTGGACTCCTTCAGCTGCTATGCATGCTCTACACCTTATTTAGGACCGTTTCAAGCGGCGCGCAAATTCTGCCGACGATATTACATCAGCAGCCGAACGTATTCGTTGAAGCACCGTCCCGTCTGGGCCCCTGCTGTGACCCGGACCCGTCTGGGCCCCTGCTGGGGCTCGAGTTGTCTTTCGAAACTAACCCTGGCCTCGGTAGGCTTCGACCCATCTGGGCCCCTGCTGTTGCTGACAACTCCTTGAGGCGCGCAGGAACAGTGCGCGCCGTCGACGACTTGTGCTTGGTCCGGACTGTTACCGGACGGTCGGACACGAGCTACCCATTGCTCACTGTCCGCAAGCCGGTAGAAAGCGGGATCGGAATCCCCGGCGGCGGCGAGAGCACCGTTGCCTGATGCGGTCGGCCTCCTCCTTTGCGAGCATTACTGCTTCGCAGAAGTCGGCGACCGCCTGCCACTCCTCCTCGCTCCGGACCATGGCCTGAACCAAGGCCCGGGGCGAGAGGTCTCCGCCGCCGATCGCCCCCATGAGGGCAAGGCGATGCTCCGCCCACCGTGTCCTCAGCTGAAAGGTCCTAGAGTTGCGACGAGTTAAAAGGCCTCCTACAAGGTGGACTACTGATGAGGGAGAATCCGATGGATGCAAGACGGACAGGACCGGTTGTTGTGGTGACACTTCAAGACCAATTTCCAGTAACGGACGTCTGTCGGCTAAAAAGTTGGTAATGATGAAAATCTTTAATTAATTTCACAGGCTTTCCTCACATATTTTGTTGAAATGTAACAGAATGGTTTAAACACCAGGTACTAAATTGCAGTTGACTAAAAAAAGTTACTCGTAAAGCAATCTTGAAGACGAATTGCAACAAAATCTAAAAACTCTTTGTAAGCACAATAACAAAGTAGACGGAGAAAAATAATCACAAAGCTACCTTCCATTGTTTCGCCCGTAAACACGACAATGTAAACCTTTTGTCACCCTATAAATCCCATCATAACCAATTCAAGAAACATCAGTACAAGTTAACACTCATCTTTATTCCGGCCGGGTGTACACCGTAAAGCACTCCCAGCATCACTGTATAATAGCTGCATCCGTCGTTATGGATTGACGTCTTTATTGCATACTTCTAGTATGAGACCAACTACCTTTCAACGGAAAACTATCTCAAAGAAAATTCAACCTTAGCTTTACAAACTACAGTTCATTTTCCCAGGTTCTAAAGTTTATCGTGGGTGCGCTATCTTTGCGTAAGGTTTGCAGTCGCGTAGGATCTCGCCGATACGGGCTGAAATATGAATATCGTCGCGTCGCCATTTGTGCAGTCCGGTCACGATTACCCTTATGTTCTGCTGAGGACCGACGACTGTCTACGTTTGATGGCAAGCTAGTGTAACGGCAGCGTTAAGACGATATGTGGAGCTAATGGCGGTGACCTGGTTAGTTAAAAGGGGTTTTAAAGCTGGTAGGCAACGATTCTTCGGACGGAATGAGAGTGGAATTAAATAGAGACTTAGTGGACACTTCAAAAAAAGTGAATGCCGAGAATAATCCTTATATTAGAAAGAAAAGAAAGAAAACGAAATGTTTATTCGTACCTTACATATACAGTAGAAATAAATAGGTTTCCATACCTATAACAAAAAAATCTGTGCAAGGCCGAAAAGGCGCCTAACTCAACATATGCTGCCATATTTAAAACGATAAATAAACAGCGCTGATATTCAGTTAGGGCCCGCTTTGATGGCATGGTCACGCTCACGGAGATTAAATATTGTTAGTATTTTAAAATTGGTATTGTATATATGTATTTTACATTATTATGTCTAGCATATTATTTATGATTTTTTACACCGACCGCCCCAAACCTATCTTCTTTCGTTAATCTTTTTCCTGTCCACATTATGAAGTATCCAATATGGTATTATAATAATAATAAATAATCCTTTTTTCCTCTTTTAATTTTCTATATCCTAGCAATCTGTGTAACAAACAATGAGCTATTTGTACATCACGTCTTGAGCTTATAATAACTCCAAAAGAAGCGTCATCAAGCTTGCTTGAGTGATGGGATTTTCAAAGCGGTCTACCAGAGTAGGAACGCTATCTTTTTAATACAAGAATAATCTGTGATATTATTTGAAAAGGTTACCGTAACCCTTTTTTTTAGGTGGAATATCGTTCCAGGACCCCGGATTTTCTAAAGCGAACCCATGACCCCAATAAGTTTCGACCCTGCTGGGCCCCTATGGGTCGAAGCCTCCTTGAGGCGCGTATGGAACACTACTCGCCGTCAGGACTCGACCTCGGTCCGGCTGGTTAATGGACGGCTGGACAGCGAGCTACCCATTACTCGACGTCCGCACCTACGGTGGAAATGGGGATTGGGATTCAGGCGGCTGGGGCGAAGGAAGGCCGTTCCCTGCTCCTTTACTACTCTGCGGCTCCTTTGCTAGCATTACTGCTTAGCAGAAGGAGACGACCGCCTGCTATTCCTCCTCGCTCTGGACCATGGCCTCGACGAGGGGACGGCGGTGCTCAAGCGGGGGAACATTATGGTTTTTAGTTCGCAAAAGTCTGACACGTCCTCTCACTCTACTCAGAGTGGAAAGCTATTTGTCATCATCATCATCATCATTTCAGGCCTCCCCCAAACATCGCCACAATGAACGTTCCTGTGTGTCTCGCATCCATCGGTTTCCCGCAACCTTCACCAGGTCATCGGTCCACCTTGTAGAAGGCCTTCCAACGCTGCGTCTTCCAGTACGCGGTCGCCAGTCCAGAACCTTTCGGCACCAACGGCCATCTGTTCTGCGAGCAACGTGCCTTGCCCATTGCCACTTAAGCTTGGCAATTCTTCGTACAATGAATGTACAAATAGCTTGTATTTGTACATTCGCCAAAACAAAAAGAAAGTCGAAGAAAAAAAAGAGAAAAAATTGTTGAAAGAATTTTTTTTACAAGATTTAATTCTAACAAAAGGAAAGCTGACAAAATAAAATCCCCTATTACACTAAGCGCTCCTCCGAAACCCACAAGCCAACATTAACCAAACTTAGTCTAACAAGCTGACACTAAAACCTGCGTTTACCTAATTTGCTACAATCCTACTACTACATTCAAATTCCCAACTTTAAAAATAGCCTTAGTAAATCTGATTACCTCAGTGCGCAGAATTGAAATTTAAAGTTAGGTGGTCAAAGCTAGACGTAAGAGTCTTATGCTGGTGGCTATGTACTTAGCTTGCCGACGAATCTGAAAAGCTTACAGGCCGAGTCTCTGCGATGCTCCTCCACTCCATCTGCTTAGGTACTTAACTAAACGTACACAATCTTGATATGTCTTTTTATTTAAAACTAGAAAGAAAGTTTTAATTCGAAGACATGTGACATTCACCAACACGCACTGGGCCCGCGTGGTGGATTACGGCCCATTCCCTCTCCTAGAGAGGAGGCTTGAGTCCCAACAGTGGGAACATTAAAAAGGCTAGTGATGATGATGATGATTTAAAACTAGCTTTTGCCCAACTTCGCAAACAAAAATTTTAGCTATCGGACTGTAGCGGCAAAAAAAACATAAAAACAAAAAAAACCGGCCAAGTGCGAGTCGGACTCGTCCATGGAGGGTTCCGTAGCAGCAAGTAACATAATAGAAAAGTTCTTGTAGTTCGTTGTAACTTTGATCGATGTTTTAATAATAGTGTATTTTTTTAGACTTATGACGTATTAAAAAAAACTACTTAGATACTAGATCTCGTTCAAACCAATTTTCGTTGGCAGTTTGTATGGTAATGTACATCATATATTTTTTTTAGTTTTATCATTCTCTTATTTTAGAAGTTACAGGGGGGGGGACACATTTTACCACTTTGGAAGTGTCTCTTGCGTAAACTATTTAATTTAGAAAAAAATGATATTAGAAACCTCATTATCATTTTTGAAGACCTATCCATAGATACCCCGGATACCAGATACCCCCGGTTTGATGAAAAAAAGAATTTTGAGTTTCAGTTCTAAGTATGGGGACCCCCAAAATTTATTGTTTTTTTTTCTATTTTTGTGTGAAAATCTTAATGCGGTTTACAGAATACATCTACTTACTAAGTTTCAATAGTATAGCTCTTATAGTTTCGGAAAAAAGTGGCTGTGACATACGGACGGACAGACAGACAGACCGACAGACCGACAGACCGACAGACAGACAGACAGACAGACATGACGAATCTATAAGGGTTCCGTTTTTTGCCATTTGTCTACGGAACCCTAAAAACAAACTTTACCTCTTTGTTATATTAGTGAGATAAATCGTACAAAAGACATAAAAAGATTATTTAAATTTAGCCTAACATCGGTTTAGGTAAACATTTTTAGATATTTTTTTATATTTTTTTTTAGTTTAAAGACATATTAAGGTTGTTTAAAATTAGTTAACTAGGTGCCTAAACAGATGAAGTATAAGTCTACACCACTCATTTTTAATTAGTACAAATACTTAAAGGGCTTATTAGAAAAGCCCTTGTTATTATTTAAGTAAAGTCTCAATAAATAATATTCATAAACAGCAAAGTTATTAGCGTTTGTGTTTATCCCAAAATGTCTCTCAATTTATGGAAATATTGTGCAGGCTATTGATTATGAATGAATAAATGACGATTAAAATGGAAAAACACTGCCCGCAGTATTTTCTACTAGCAATTGTTATGTATGATTGAATCTATGAAGAATTTACCTTTTCGTGGTCAATTTTAGGATTTCGGTTTTTTCTACTTTTGATTACAAAAATATGATCAGTAACGGGTACAGATACAGCCCCATTTTTAGGGTTCCGTAGCCAAATGGCAAAAAACGGAATCCTTATAGATTCGTCATGTCTGTCTGTCTGTCGGTCTGTCTGTCTGTCTGTCTGTCTGTCTGTCTGTCTGTCTGTCTGTCTGTCCGTCCGTATGTCACAGCCACTTTGTTCCGAAACTATAAGAGCTATACTGTTGAAACTTAGTAAGTAGATGTATTCTGTGAACCGCTTTATGATTTTCACACAAAAATAGAAAAAGAGCAATAAATTTTGGGGGTCCCTTACTTAGAACTGAAACTCAAAAATTTTTTTTTCATCAAACCCATACGTGTGAGGTATCTATGGATAGGTCTTCAAAAATGATATTGAGGTTTCTAATTTAATTTTTTTCTAAATTGAATAGTTTACGCGAGAGACACTTCCAAAGTGGTAAAATGTGTGTGTGTGTGTGTGTGTGTCCCCTATATCTTCTAAAATAAGAGAATGATAAAATTAAAAAAAATATATGATGTACATTACCATGTAAACTACCAACGAAAATTGGTTTGAACGAGATCTAGTAGGTAGTTTTTTTAATACGCCATCAATTTAAAAAAATACACTATTATTAAAACATCGATCAAAGTTAAAATTACAACGAACTACAAGAACTTTTATATTATGTTACTTGCTGCTACGGAACCCTCCATGGGAGAGTCCGACTCACATTTGGCCGGTTTTTTTTGTGTACTAATTAAAAAGTAGGGGTGTATATGTGGTATAGACTTATACTTCAACAGATGAAAGAGGTTTGAATTGCCTTGTGGGCGGGGCACGCAATCCACAAAGTAGGGCAATGCTCATAGTTCAACTAACAATAGCAAACTCGCGATCCAAGTGTGTGTGATCTGTTAGTTGCCTAATGCGCGGTCATATTGGTTTATTGCCTGTAGTGGAGTTAAAGGGTGGGAGACAAGCGGCGACACTCGTTGTAGTACAAATCGGAAAGTATTTCCTTTCTAACCTTTTTCATCTTTTTTGTGGTCTATACAAACTAGTATTAAAGTAGAAATTATGATAATACTGGGTATCATAATATCATTGTACGAGTATATGTTGTGGAAGGAAGAGTTTATGGTTAGAATTATTACAGCCACATGATTCGAACTTCAAGGTTAAGTAACATTTGCCTAGGTTAGTCTGTGGTCAAATGTTGAGAAGGCACTTTAAAAAAAACATTAATTACAATAAACATTAATTTATTTATTTATTTATAAGCACTTGTATAACATTACAAACTATATCTAAAGCGATGCACGATAGAAAATAAGAAACAAAAGAAAATACATAACATTACCATTAAAATAAAATATCCCACAAAACAAAAAAAAAACAATGTATACTTATTTTTCATCTAATCTATCTTCTCACAAAACTTTAGATATTCACGACACACATCTATCCATCTCCATATTAGATATAATATGTTCAATGTCGTTGAAATCAATATGGATTTATTTTAATCTTTCAACGCCTTTTCAATCATTGCCATCTTAATAGAGTTAACACACTATCGACTTTGGTGTGACAGGTTTGGTCTGTCCCCAAAGTTGAGCGTGACTGAGATTTTGTCCCATTGTACCACATTTGAACGATGGAACGATGACCTAGTGAAGGTCGCGGGAATCCGATGAATGTGAGATGCACAGGACCGGTCGTTATGGCGTCACTTGGGGAAGACCTATATCCAACTGTGGACATCTTTCGGCTGAAATGATGCTGATGATGATGACCAAAGTGCATGTGTTAATACTAATTAAGCTGAATCGCGTTCGACCTTGGTACAGACGGACCACGACCTTGATACGACGGACCAAAACCGTCAGACCAAAACCGTCGCACTAAATTGAAGCGTGTGTTATCACTTTAATAAATTAAAGTATTTGTAACAAGACCGCGACAACAATAGTACATTGAGATCCCAGCCTATCTGTTTCCCTAGTATTTTGGATTCGGCTTCAAATCTATCCAAATAGGGCTGTATCTGACAGCTGACCTCGGCCATCCAATTACTTGGAGATATCCTAAAGTTGTTCGTTATTCCTAGGCTTTTGGGTTTCTGACTGCCTTTACGGCTGACATATTAACTAATTGAATGAACTGGATTCCTTTTACTTTCTATGTCATATTGTATTGTGACCTATATATGCCATTACTTGATTAGATTGTAGTATTTAAAGTTATTATGATTATTGAACAGAAGTGTAATATGTTTATTAATACCACATATTTTGATTAATGAGAAGTATACAAGACATATACTTCAAAAATACAATTTAAGACCTTGGGGTATGTTTTTTACTGCTGTTTATATTTCTGTGTTTTTTTATATTTCTATGGGTACCATGTTGTGGCTCCGGATTTTTTCTACTTTCAGAATCAATTGAAAGAGTTACCAAGGCCCTTGAACGCAAAGGGCAACTGTAGGAACACCGGTGAATTTTAGTAAGTAAGATTCTCTCACCCAGAGTGAGAACGAGAGAATTGATGATTTCCCACAACAAAAAGAACATGTACACGGGTCTTTGGTCGTTTGGACCCGCTCGATTTGGGTCCGCGGGATCAATTGACCCAGTCCCATTTTGAAGGGGTCGATTGGACCCACCGCCCAATTTTATTATAAATACAGTCATGAAAGAAAGTCAAATCTTTTAGTTTTATTTTTATGACTTAAAATTGGTAATGTTTCATACAATTATTTAAAATACTATAATCACCAAATAAATGTCGTAATTATATGAAGAATTAAATATGAGCGGGTTTTCGTCAATAAAAGTCTGACGCTCCGTCTCGCTCCGCCCAAGAGCGGGAGAGGTCATTGGATGGTTCCCCAACTGAAAAAAATGTATCAATTATCAACAATTTTGCCTTTTAGAGTCAACAAATTGAATAATCTCAGTTAAAAGTAAGTAACTCTATTACCAAAAAAAGATTGAGTTTTAAAGTCGCAGAAAATTCCCGAGAGAAATTTCAATTTTAAAATTTTTATTTTATATTCTCTTCAATTCAATTTATTTGAAATGAAAGATCGAGTCAATATGAAGATCAAATATGGCCGCTTAAGATTTGAAGGGAATCTTAATATTTAGAAGTCCCAAGCCACGATGTTCATGTCAGAAAACTGTTAAAGAATTAAAGTTTATAAACTCTTTCCCTGGGCTCCACTTGTTTACACGGCGAGCACGCTTTTATACGCTTACAACCTCTTTACAACTTGTACCTTACAGTAAGCTGGAAATTCCATTATTATAACATCCTGTATGACATGAGTTTTCTTTCAAAGCCGATACTGATTTGGAAGAAAAACTGAAAGAAGGGCTAAGGAACAATTTGCCTGCTTCGGTTTTAAAGTCCGATTATAATTTAGGTGTCTTCAAGGCAAGTGTAAAGAGGCTCTTAATAGACTAATGCAGCTCACCATCAACGATTGCATCGCTGCTCACCAAACTCACCATAAGTTAGGATCGCAGTCAAGCACTGGTTTAGTTCAAATACAAAAATAATCAAGCCTGAGTAATGTACTGTCATTGGTTGAATGAGCGATTCAGCCTATGCCTAACTAATCAGATCGCTTTTTGGATTAAATTATGACACACAGATTATTTTTGATCCAGGAACCGAGTGTAAAAACCACCACTTTTTTTGTTTGAGAAATTTTGAAGTAACTTCTGCCGCTCAGACTTTTACTGACTAAAACCACACGTTTTCCACCAGTAGCCTTTTGCATTCTAGGGTCACGGTAACTCTTACCAACCATGGCCTGGCCCTTAGTCATAGACTAACTCACACTGGGCCAGCGTGGTATATTATGGCTCACTCACTCTTACAGAGAGTTGGTTTTTTTTAAATGAGAAATCATATTATGACGTCTCGCGCTTTTGTGTGGAGCAGGAGGGCGTGTCAAACTTTTACTGACCAAAACCTACTCCTGTTTTTTCTTTGACTTCATTCCATGCCCCCGGACAGAGAGGAGGGTGGAGTCTCAAAAGTGGAAATTTTATAGGATGATTATATAATCAAGGTATCATGCCTGTAATTTCCCTACTGGTAAAATTTACCTCCGAACAGAATTACACCCGGAATCTCAGCCAGCCTTGAATGACGTAATAATTAGAGCGGCTCACATAATAATTATACCTGATTAGGTGAACTGCTTGGAGGGACTCGACGCGATAATGAGACGACATGATCCAGATGGCAGCACCGACGTACTTCGCGGGTGTAACAAAAGAGGAAATATAAGGAAGAAGAAATGTCAATTAAGATTAAATGTTATATCTTTATCTACGTACGTTCAATTTAAATTACTCATGACCCCATTCTGAATTGAAAATATTAATATAGAAACGAAAACACATACCCGAATTGCTGAGATAGATATGAATGTGAGTTCTCAATTTAAAATCTTCTACACCCGGTATCTGAATTATAAAATTTGCTGACCCATTAATATTCATCTCGACTAAAAAGTGCGCCTGTGAGGGTTGCGCAGAGTCGCGCAAAGCTAGAGGTGCACCGTCGCAGTTGCTACACAGAATTGCATTAAGCGAGAGTCCCCCAGACTCGGTTAATTTGTTGGTCACCGCTCGTTACCATGTAATTCGCGTCCCTCTAGCGCAGATCGCGGCTCACTTTACCAGATTATCATCCAATTTAGTCCACCCGCTCGGATAAACGAAGTCACTCGATATGAAAAATGTTGGAATAAAAAATCAGGTCGCCCTTGCGGCTCTCCTGCTTTCAATTTATAATAGACTTTTGGATTGCGGCTAACGAAATTTGTTATCAATCATTATCCCATTTACATAGACGGAGAGGATATTATTAAGGTAAGTGGTTTAGAGAGAAAGGTTTTCGGTTTTATTTTTTTATGAAATGACTTTAGCTACCTACTTGGTTTTGAAAGTCTTGTAATGAGATTGAGTGCCTTAGATGTAGGGTTACGACTAAATTTTGTGGAGTAGTAGGTACGTGAACTATAAATCCGGTTGCATTTTGCAAGTTACCACAAAAGTAACGATTTCCTGCCGCCTGCACGGCTGCACGCCATCATTCACCACGCGGGCCCATTCACCGCACATCTGCTTACGACTGTCTAGATAATTCAACAAAGCGTGCGCCCCAATTTTCTTGCAGCTCGGAGTCAAAGTTGTGCGGTGTGGCGCACAATGGGGGCCCCGCTCGTGGGTAATGCGACACCGCCGTGCGAGGGATCTCCCGACTCGTACAGTCGTGCCATGCGACAAAGCAGCCACTTACCCCGCGTACCGTTTCGCCGTCTCTGAATGCGCCAAGAAATCTTCCCGCTGAAGATCCTCGCTCCGACATGCATGTTTGTGTATCCATTTGCTGGCACCGAATGCCGCGGTAATGGATTTTTTAAGGTACGATATGTAGATTGAATGGATGTTTACTTGGAGATGAAATCATGCGACTTTGCTTTATAAGGTACCTAGTTGTCGTAGCTGAACATTATATCCATTACATAGATTTCACTTATAATGCTGAAAATATTGTTGTTGTTTGGTAGTAAGCAGTTCCATTTAAAAAAAAAATGAATATGATTGAAAACAATTAAAACAAAACAAAATATTTTGAATTTTTCGAATGGACGGACGGACATTGGATGAAAAAAACGTGTTGCTCCGACCCAAGTAATACGGAACAAGGACAAAAAGATGATGATATAGGCCTACACAAGCCAATTTTGTCAATTTTTTCTGGACATGCTTATAAAACGTCAGGCTAGCGCACAGTTCCAATTAGTCGTTTCCTATGGTGAAGAACTGGCTAGAAACTCCATAAATGAAGAAATTAAATATGATGCTCATTTATGATTCAATCTTCTTCTCAGTCGGTACACTCTTGCCGGAGTGGTCGCGGTCATCACGATAAATCACGATAAGTGCGTGCGTAATTGCGGCCTTGATCTGGTCTGTCCGCTCTTTAGTGATCTA
Source organism: Mythimna ferrago (assembly GCA_910589285.2). NCBI lineage: Eukaryota > Metazoa > Arthropoda > Insecta > Lepidoptera > Noctuidae > Mythimna > Mythimna ferrago. Next base: position 14,055,623 of record OU342692.1, on the reverse strand, counting down.
CCACGTGGCCTGGTGTCCTCAACTTTGCCCTGCCTATCATTCATAATCCGTAGCATATCGATGAAACTAACTCTTACTCTTGGTAGCATAAGATTGTCTCAAAAAACCTCGGAAAAACAAATATGAAAAACGATCAAATTTGTTAAAAACTCCCTAACTATAATATTTATCCTATTTTGGTTTTAAATCGTTATTTAAAACCACATAATTATGCTGAGCTAGGCGCTTTTTTGGCTTCGCACTGATTGCAACATTCTTTTTTCATTGTGTAATTTTAGTTTATATGATTGTGTGAGGCACGAATAAGCATATTTTTCTTTCTTTCTTTCTTTTCTCTAACCACGATACTTGTGAAAATTGAATCCGAGAACAACAACACTCGTATTTTCTAAAACATCAGCAGATTTTAGTATATTCTGTTTCAATTTAAAACAATTCACTACAATAAATTATGTAGAAAGCCGTCCCAGTCTATATTCAAAACGTTTCAGGTGTCTGCAATACAAATTGTTCCTGCAAAGACATTAAAATGTAAATCCGTTTATACTTAGCTATGCAATGTGCCCATGTGCACTGTCTATGCAAAATGCAAATAACTGAATTATTATACAATGTTTTACTTTGGTTACATCGTCTCTTATAGTCCTTTCCTGCTCCTCGAGTCGTATTCCTCATTACTGAGGGTCGTGAAGTTCCCGTTAGATTAGCTTCTTACTGATGATATCTCGCCATCAGTGACGGTTCTCAGCGTCATGAAATGCAAAAAGTCTATGCGAAGTCTGTTGCTTTAACACCAGTCAATATTAATAAGAGTTTTAGCAAGATTTCCACTTGTACGAGTGACTGTCAAAAGTTACAGTCAAACTTCACTCGTATGTGAAGTTCAGCAAGTATTTTAACTATTCGCAAATTGATTCCTGGCTGAAATTGCGATGTAAAGTTTTTGTAGTTTTATATTTGAAGTGTCTTCACAACTACACAATACGTGGAATCATTGAAACAGGCGGGATCTTGGTAAAATGAAGCTGAGAATTGTATTGTATTGTTGACTACCTCGGCGAAGTTTTGCTAAGAAGGCTAACTCGATACATTTGCTGCCAAATACCAGAACAACTATTCGTCTTATTCTAATGGCCAACAAAGTTACTGTTCATGCGAAAGTAAGGCCTTAGTATTCAAGCCAAAAAAAACATAACATAATTAAGGTTTTAGATTTTAATTTTAAGCTATTGCATAGCTTCTATCGCAGGCCTTGAGCGTGGAGACCGAATCCAGAAATTCCGTAACGAAAATAACCTAACACCCCCCACTCATTTGTTTTTTGAGCGTGGTGACCGATAAGAAAACAAATGAGTGAAAGCAGCTGTCGGCGTTTTGGATGGGTGGGGTTAAGCAGCTGTTAGCGAGGTCTGGTTTTTGATGGAAGAGGTTAAGCAGCTGTTGGCGAGGTCTGGTTTTGGATGGAAGAGGTTAAGCAGCTGTTTGCGAGGTCTGGTATTGGATGGGTGGGGATAAGCAGCTGTTGGCAAGGTCTCATTTTGGATGGGTGGGGTTAAGCAGCTGTTAGCGAGGTCTGGTTTTGGATGGGTGGGGTTAAGCAGCTGTTGGCGAGGTCTAGTTTTGGATGGGTGGGGTTAAGCAGCTGTTGGCGAGGTCTGGTTTTGGATGGGTGGGGTTAAGCAGCTGTTGGCGAGGTCTGGTTTTGGATGGGTGGGGTTAAGCAGCTGTTGGCGAGGTCTATTGCATAAGTTGATAAAAAATGGTATGCAATAGCTTTACCGCGGCAGTCCCCGAGTGCCACACATCTTTTTTTTTTCCACAACTATCACACAACGCCGTCTAGTCCCGAGGTAAGCAGAGCTTGTGTTATGGGTACTAGGCAACTGATAAACATACTAATATATTTCTAAATACATACATATTATACATAAAATACACCCAGACACAGAACAAATGATTATGCTCATCACACAAACATTTGTCCTGGGTGGGAATCGAAACCACGACCTCCGGCGTAGCAGTCAGGGTCACTAACCACTAGACCGACAGGCCAGTCAAATTGGTTCTAGTTTAGGCATTACATTTTCCTAGACCTTTTATTTTTATTTAAATGATGGAAAGAGATCAAATTCGAGGGCATTCTACCAACAAATAATTTGGAACACAGGCGTAAGGTAGCCAGCTTTATAGGCGGTATTTTACAGGATTCAATTTGGAGAGTCTGCGCGAGAATTGCATGACGTGATACCGCCATCTCCTTTCTACCATCAGACAACCTCACGTATGGCGAGTATCTACCCTTACGTTGTTGAAACCTGTACAATCCGAATAAGCGTTTCGCCTTGTCGTCTATACCGCGTTTATTGAAGGACTGGCAATATGTCTGCTGCGGTCTTCCCGTACGATTATAATTTAGGTGTCTTGAATAAGTTCTTAATAAACTAGTGCACCTCACCACTAATGATTGCATACCATCAGGGTAGATCGCAGTCAAGCATTAGTTTAAATCAATAAAAATAAGTCAATCTTAGTCATAAATACCATTTCTACAAGCTCAGAAGCACCTTTTACTACAACCCAGTACCATTTCTGACGTTAAATCCAAAATCAACAGTAAGTTATACCCTTACCAAATTAGATAGTCTGCTGTATTTGTCTAATGCAATCCCACTGAGCGATACACGCTCGGAGCGAAATAAATTGCCGTAAAATAAAATGCTAGTTGCTTCAGGAGCATATCCGACGTTCTCTTGGTATCCCTGACGCCGAGACTAACCGCATTTTGTTCAATTTACTTGCATGTTAACGGGCTTGAGAATCATAAATGATGGTATAGTATTGGAGATGAGTTATTTTAATGGGTTTAAAATTGGTTTGGTGTGTATTTTCATGCAGTCTTCGGAGCTATAGCAATGGCGATGGGTTTTAAATATATTTATGATAGAATTCAGCTATGCTCTAATAGTAATTTGTGCCAGTTTTATCACCAAATCAAATCAAATCAAAAAATAAAACGTCATACGCTAGTGCACGGTAGTCCGGATAGCGAATAAAAATGCATGTTTTTAATGACATTTTAATTCTGAATAGTGGTTGGTTTCTATTGTAGGGTTTTTTTATACCTAAAGGATTGAGGAAAATACCAAACTTTGATTTATACCAAAATAGTAAAAAAATTACAGAAACTTAAACCTGTAAATAGCGGTCTTATCACTTATTCTTTTCGTGTCGATGTTCTCGTACTAGATTTTTGCTGACCAATATTTGGCAACCTGTACAGCTCTATTGTTGCCCTCGTATAGATCCTGAAAAGTGCAGGTGATTATGAAGGAAGAGACGTATAGCAGGTGATGCATCTCCTGTGGCACTGTGTTAGAGATGGGTCGAGGAAGCCCCATTTGGCCAAATTGTTTTTAGAGCGGCCAACCTGGGTTCGCAGTCGGGCTAGAGATTTCCAAATTGGTTACTATAGTTTAGCATCCAGGGGGTAGATGTTCTGATGGGGTGATGAAAAGTGAAGGAGTTGGACGTTTTTGCCTCCACAGCGCGCATCTTTCGTCCTCTGCACTGTCTTTCGAAGAAGTCGTAAAACGCATATAACTGGCCAGCTGACAACGTTATCTGTCAGACAACCTCAGGATGGACTATATGAACTTAAACTATAAAAAGAGGGCAGTCAGCGGTGTACTGCTAGCAAATAAAAACTACAGCTATATTGTTAGTAGCTTTAACTAGAAAAAAATACCCTGTATATCATCTTCTATTCATCACTATTACTCGTAGTTAAATAAAAGGCACAGCACAAATTAATGCTAAACCCAACCCAATTCTACGAAAATAATTTTCATATCTTTACTTCAACAAAACTCAAAAGCTTTACGAAAGTAATACTCGTATTTACAATAAAATATAAAATATATTTGTACTCAATTCAAGATATTGCTTGAATACAGCGAGATTATATCCAGTTGGTACAAACTTATGTTTTCAACGAGATATATCGAGCGATTTTCATCAGCCAGGCAATTCGTGTTCATCGGCAGTTTTATTAGAAAACTTTATAATAAAAGAGTGTACCCTCGCGTGGTGGGGTGCAGTTTATTGTGCCACGTGGTTCACAAATACACTGGCGTGCACTATGAAAGGCTCCTTATAAAACTGACGGATTCTAATTTTGTAGTTTGTTGTCTTGATTTTTGTATGTAGAGGGGATATTGCAACTTTTTAAAGCGCTAAACTGCTACCTATTATGGCCACAGTTTGCTATTTTAAAAATTCAGTTTTTGAATAGATTTTTTAACCAAGTTTAGGACTGTAGGCGACTTTGTAGGTAAGTACAGATAGAAAATGTGATGAATAAAATCATCATCATCTTTATTATTTCTGCTGGAAGACATCCACTGCTGTACTTGTCATTATCTATACTGAATCGTTGTCAGACCTGAACCGGGAATTTTTCATAAGTTTATCGTACAAATCTGAACTTTACAACAACCTCAGTAAGTTCATTTTCCAAGTGTAGGTTAGATAGATACTCATCAAGATTGCATTCCATTATCTAAAGTGTTAGTTGTGATGGTCAAGTCACCTTGAGAATCGGGAAACTATTTTATAACTGCGAGGTGTAAGGAAGTATCAGAATAGGTTTTTGTAACATTTTTTTTATTCCACAACTTTCACTCAATGCCACCTACCACAACAAAATATTGAAAAACAGTACCTACACTAGCCGAACAGGCCAGTCAAATATCTTTAAAAAAAATTGCTCACCGAAAGCATTTTTTTTTGTCGTTATAAACTAGTGCTTGACTGTGATCCCATCTAATGGTAAGCAATGATGCAATCTATGATTTAAACCCAATTATTTATTATGCTGAAATTATCAAGTATTGAATAGTGTGATAATTAACAACCCATTATAAACCTTAGACGACTTTGAGTAGTAATTTTATGCTTGAAGGAAATTTACTCTCAACTTTTTTGAAGTCAAGGGGAAACCATTCCAGAGTTTCATGTTAAAGACAGCGAAAGAATTAGACATAAAACCTGTGCGGTGAAAAGGAATATGAAGAAGTAATTTTTGTACTCCACCCTACTATACCTTACTCTACCCTACTCTACCCTACTCTACCCTATTCTACCCTACTCTACACTACTCTACCCTACTCTACACTACTCTACCCTACTCTACACTACTCTACCCTACTCTACACTACTCTACCCTACTCTACACTACTCTACACTACTCTACACTACTCTACCCTACTCTACACTACTCTACCCTACTCTACACTACTCTACCCTACTCTACACTACTCTACACTACTCTACACTACTCTACTCTCCACTACTCTACCCTACCAAACTTCACTTATACCATCTACTAAATAGTCCGAACAAAGCCTAAACATTTAGTTTGGATAGGTGAGCCCGTTCTTGAGTTATAAAATTACAACGAAAAGTGGCATTGATTTTTATATTTAGAGATGTAAGAACAGTGTACACCAATACTGTACGCAAAAAAGCTTAAAGAAACAAATGAAACCGAAAAGATTCAAAGGCGCTCATCCATTTTTTAAAACGCTACATTTGCAAGTGGACCCATACAATTTTATCCAGTGTTCTTTTATAGTAATCCAGTGTATTGGAAATACTTGCGGTATCTTCCGAGCATTAACCCTTGTTAAACATAGACCCTTCTCAGTTTCCGAATGGCATGATCTTACAGGCGGCATGCAAATATACCATTGTGAATTTCTTGTACGTTGCGCAGCTTATGGAGAATTTCTTCCGGATAGTGAGAATTTTCTCCCTTTATTTACAGATATCATTGGGTATTTTATTTGAATAGATTTCAAGTACTCTTGCTCGGTATTCAATCTGACTTAGTACGAGTATACTCGTTGTAGGTAAACATATTCCTCAAGGGCGTAAACATTTAGATTACAAGCTGGTTATAATAATTTGAGTTTCAGTTCCATAAAAAATATATTATCAGGCGAAAGACGCCTACTGTTGGACATAGGCTTCCTCAAAATGTCGACATAAAGACTGGTCCTGTGCTCGCATCCATCGAATAGGCTAGTTGCCGTAAAAAATGTAATTAGTCCGTCTTTTAGATTATTCAAAAATAAGGGACACGTATTTTTTTATTTGTAAATTAAACCAAAAATTACAAAGTTACAGCCCATTAAAGTTACGTGTAAATTCACGCCGTGCTACATTTTTTCGTACGGGGTGACGTCACACGTAATTTTAATGGGCTATATCTTTGTTATTTTTTGTTTAATCGAAAAAAAAAATACGTGTCCAATATTTTTTTATAATCTAAAATACGGACTAATAAAATGTTATTTTGACCCTGGACACTACCCTATTGCCGCAACCGCCACCACAGTCCACCGTGTGGGAGGCCTTCGACTCCTGCGTCTTCTGGTCATCATCATCATCATCATCAGCCTTTTTAATGTTCCCACTGCTAGGACTCAGGCCTCCTCTCTAGGAGTGGGAATGGGCCGTAATCCACCACGCGGGCCCAGTGCGGGTTAGTGAATGTCACATGTCTTCGAATTTTTGGCTCTAGGATATGCCAGTTTCCTTACAATGTTTTTCTTCACCGTTTTAGGAGCAGTGGTAATGAAATAAATTATACAAAGTAATGCGCCTGGCATGGTTTGAACTCTTAAGTTGGAACCGTTACCATTGGGCCACCATTAATCGAAAGCAGTGGTGGTGGTTGTGTTCAGACAGAAGACTTGTTTTCTGGTACGTAAACACAACTCCAGAGCCTTTCTCTCCATAAAAAATATATCCAATTATGAAAAAAATACTCATTAGTTCGCTAATATTGAATACTTTGACATGGCTCAAAAAGGTCCAACGCGACCCATTTTTGTGAATTAATAATAAAAAGGAAGTCAATTGAAGCAGAAGGTCAACAATGTTCAGGTGCCAGGGAAATGTACAATTTCGTTCGTATTTAAGGAATGTTACCGGTTTAAATTGCGTTAAATTGAATGTAATTTCACATGACAAAAATCCTGCTGAGAATGTTTTAATACTTATTGATGCATTCTTTTCATTGTTTTATACTTAAAATGATTCAATTATCTTTAAAAAATATGTCGGTCGGCATTGAAAGCACCTTTTTTATAGACTTTTACTGACTAAAACCCACTCCTATGTTCTTTCTTTGCCATGCGTCCCAGGATCCCGGGTTTCCCCTTCAGAAATCAACAATGGTCCCAGTAGACTTAAATCCTGCTGGGCCCCTACGATTTTGCTGACATCTCTTTGAGGCGCGTGGCACACTTCGCGACGTCGACAACTCGGGCTCGGTCCGAACGATCACCGAACGATCGGATGGTAAGCTACCCATTGCTCCTCGTCCACAAACCCACGCCTACAGTGGCTGGTAGTCGTGGTTGGGGCCTCGGCAGCTGGGGCGTGAGGATATCCGTTTCCTTACGCGTGGACCAATTAATTGGTAGGCTAACAAACGCGGCAGCTCACTATCGCATATAAACTAGGAAAGGGATTCTGTTCCAAGAAAAGGGCTAAGCTCGGAGTTTACTTTCGGGACCACATCATAAATGAAGATATCCGCAGGAGAACCGAGGTTGCCGACATAGCTTGCAGAATCGCCAAACTTAAGTGGCAATGGGCAGGGCACATTGCACGCAGAACAGATGGTCGATGGGCATGAAATGTTCTGGAGTGGCGACCGTATACCGGAAAACGCAGCGTTGAAAGGCCCCCCACAAGGTCCGATGACCTGGTCAAGGTCGCGGGAATCCGAATCTGACCGGTCGTTGTGGCGACGCTTGGGGGAGGCCTATGTCCAACAGTGGACGTCTTTCTGATATAATGCTGATGTATTCACCAGCACATCTATACCACCAATAAGGCTTTCCATTCACTTTACTTTCCTTGTACACAATAACGGTAGCTACAAGTTAGTGTTCACAGAACCGAACCGGTTCTGTTCACATTCCCATGCTCACAAGTTACATTCCATTTTCATTTGCCAGCGCAACATTGCCAGCCAGTCAAAACGTTCAGCACTGTAACACACGAAGGTAACACAGCGAAAACTCGCGAACATAATTAGCTTACTTTATAATTGTAGCATATATAAATAACTTTAGTTCTATAATTTTTAATAAAACATAATTAATTTATCAAAAACAACTTTAAGATTTCGCTGTTCTATCTAACACATTTCAACTCCGTATTTTGCTATACCGTCTATACGTTTGTATAACGAGACGCAAGCGCATCAAGCACCCCCGTCGCCCAATATCCGCTCCCACCACTATTGTACTATAGCATGCTTCGCATACATTTCGTAATATATAGAACGTTTAATTTAAATATTTTTATTTTTGTATGAAAATCTGATGAACTAAAAAGATATGATAAATTTTTAAAAGTCATAGAACTAAAGTTGTTGTTTATGATGTTAGGAACATAGTCCTGAAAGGTTGCCAGTGTTTTACAAATAACCCTGTTTAATGTACCTTATTTGTACAAGGTGTCGTTTTGAAGCTGCAAAATATTTCAGGAGGTAATTATGTTAGTGATTCTCGACCCGAATCAATAATAAAATAAGTAGGTAATTTTTTTTTTTTTTTATAACCGCGCTTTTTTTCACACACACAAACACGGAACAATAAAGGGCGTTTTCACACACACTAACTCGCAACGATAGTTTCATAAATAATGTATCATCCAATCATCATCCCGCACGCCACACCCTAGCCACGCCCCCGCGGCCATCGATCAATCGATTTAGTTTATTGTAATTAAAAAATTAAATAACAAGTATTACTGATTATTGACCAGGTATCGTTTTTTTACATGATTATTTATGAGTTTTATTACAACCTCCTGAAATATTGTGCAGTTTTAAAACTGCACCTTGTATAATAATAAGGTATATTATACTTAATTTAACGATACTTCATTCTTCATTCTATTTGAAATATCAATTTTTTATCGTCATGCACACCACAACAATGTTGTCTTATTTCACTTATTCCAGTCAAAAGTTGACTGATAGAAAAAGCCTTGTAACTTTAAGGGCCAAGCGCCCGAAAAGTGCCATAAAACAGTGATTTTCTGAGGCCTCCGTAACGGCTAGGTCAACTGGTTTGAAAAAAATATATGTTTATTATAGATTCATGAACAATAATACCAACATTTGATTTTTTCGTACAATTAATACTTTTGTCAAAAAAAAAAATATTTAGCAATTTCGCAACTTTTCACTACTCCTTCGAAACGGCTTGGACCTTTAGAAACATTTTTACGCATAAAAATGGGTGGTTAAATATTCTTCAAAGTGAACATTGCATATGTAAATCAATCAATATCTCGCAGAGAAAATGGATTTAAAGCGCTTTCCACGCTGCTGGCCGCAAATAAATGCACAGATTTGCGTACTGCCGCCTAGGCGAGTGCGAGAGTTGCGTTCACATAATTTCGGTCAGATGGTTCAAGGGACTATACGCCTTAAGTCCTCCTATATACCACTCAGACGCAGTCTCGTATTCTCACCTCTTTTGGTCACGTATGCCTCCGAGGGAAAGTGGCTATTGAGCGACTGATGGTCCAAGGAAAGGTTGAGATTACTAGGCCATGAAGAAGATCGCATATGAGGTGGACTAACCAGATAAAAGCGGCAGTAAATGGCTCATCATCACTGCACGAATACACGAGAAAGGCGGCCATGAGAGTGGAGTGGCGGCGTGTTGTGAAGCTTGCCACCAACACCTGAAGTGATGACCACGACCACTCTGTCCAGAATTAATAATAAATATTCATAATACAATAATATACCACAACTATCACACAACGCCGTCTAGTCCCAAGCTAAGCAGAGCTTGTGTTATGGGTACTAAATAACTGATAAACAACAAAAAACAACAAAAACATTTCTAAATACATGACATACATATTATAGATAAATTACACCCAGACACAGAACGAATGATTATTCTCATCACACAAACATTTGTTCTGGGTGGGAATCGAACCCACGACCTCCGGCATAGCAGTCAGGGTCACTAACCTCTAGATCAACAGTGTAAATTATAATGTATATGAAGTTTAAATAAATAAATATAAGCAAATGCAACAGACTATAATATGGGAGTTATAAAACTATCACCGACCAGTCTTATCAGAAAAATAGTTTTAAATAGAATATATAAACATAAATTCAGTTAACCATAACTTTAAATCTCCGAACAAGGTCCGCCCGTATTCAGCACACAATCGACACGTAAATTCTTAAGAAAATATCAAGTCGAAACTCGGACGAACAGCGATTCAAAGCGCCTGGCCGGACCCGAGTACTGTAACACCGTACCATACAGCGGTCTACACACAGGGGGTTGTATATTACAGTGAGGTCGCGACTTTATCTCAGTTTCCGCCCGAGTTGCGTTCACTGGCGATAGAGTGAAAATAGTGGCACAATAAAACAGGGCTCGCCAACTATCGGGTCGGGAGAGAGCCCACTCCTTATCGGAAAACGGTTACCGTGATTCATTGCGCCTCTATTTACTTACAGATCTCTTAGTTCGCTGCAAGCTGCAACTTTTGTGTTAGTTTCTAATCAACAGCGAGTAGCGACTTGTTCCTGTTGTCTTCGGAAAAATCTCGTGTTTTTGTCTTAGGTGGGATCGTGAGACTGACTGATAAGCCAAGGCATCTTATTTAAATAGTAGAATTTTTTATTGTATAATTATAGACATATACATCTTAACTATTAAATAATATAAACAAATAATACAAACTGAAAATAATAATGACATTTAATTTTATTTCATTATATTTGGAAAACTTACGGCTAACAAAAACATGATGACTTATCATAATAAAACTAAGGCCAATTACAAGTTTTCACATACAGTAAATGAATAAATATGTTGAAACAATCAGTACATTACAATAACTAAATACACAGCTCAAAAACTAAATTAATATTCCCAAAGAAATCGATATTTTTTAAATTGCTACACCACTTAGATTCTAAATAAATAGGAACAACAATGAAAATAAAAGAACTTCAAAGTTATGGGATGTTTGCGAAAAAATCATTACAAAGGGTTCGATTCCATCAAAAACATGACTTGTAAAAAAACCAAGGCAACTCAATTCTTCTACCGTAAAAAGTTGTGAAATCCATGTAGGTAAAACTAAGTCCGTTAATTTATTCAGTCCGTACTTAAGGGACCTTGATTGACTTGGCAATCGCCTGCCACTTTTTTGTTCGCCTTGGTGGTAGCACTATCATGCCCTCTAATAATATGTACAAACGGGTAGAAAAATAACTAATTGGGCATAAAAAAAAATTCATTCACATCGAAGTCAATGGTAAAAGCACAGAATAAGTAATAGTACAACTGTAAAAGTGCCCAGAACGCTGGCAGCATTACCACGTTGGATAGCAATGCTGATTCGTTGACCGAAGAAAATAATAGCTTGTTTTTAGAAAACAAAGGCATCATTGCGATCTTGTTATGTCAACTCCATATTTATTTGTTTGCAGACCCATCGCCCATTAATTATTTATTCCAATTTCTAATATAAATAAACTGCCATCTTTCATACAATTTGCAAACAAAACCGACGAGGCGGTATGGTAATTTCTAAATGTAAAGTGAGTAATCAATACATCAAGAGCGACAGAAGCCAAATGAAAATGGAAATGGATTCAGGGCAGGAAATGAAAATAGATTTTGAATTGAACGTGCCGAAATCAAACAGTGCTCAATTTCAGCCGCTTAGAGTTTCGCTAGAGGCGCGCGGCGGACCCGATGCTACTTACTTGTGAACAAATAAAACTCAACGTGCAACGATGCAGCCAACTACGGTTATAAACTCTTTCCTGCAGCCCTAGGAAGCCAAAAAGTAGTATCTCACGTTTTGTAGAAAATTGTCTTTTTTTTTTCATCCGAATACTCAAATACCTCTTCTGATGAGGACATCAGAAGGACTATTGGATAAACCCGTAACTACAACGTTAATTGCAACATTGAAAAAAAATCTATCCCAGTTATATAAGAAACTAGCTGTGTCCGCGACGTCGTTCGCGTGGACTACAGGATTTTGAATTTATTTTTTCTAAAATAAAAGTAGCCCAAGTTACTCCTTATTACATCTACCTGCTAATAAAAGTCCCGTCAAAATCGGTCCAGCCATTTTAGAGATTAGCTGGAATAAACAGACAGACAAAAGTGAAAAAAAATGTTATTTTGGTATATGTATCGTCTATATAAATTCATATGCATGTAGTAAAAAGCAGTTATTTCAATATAACAAACAGACACTATAATTTTATTTATATGTATAGATGCGATTAATACGTCTTCACACCTAAACTGCTTAACGGATCTTAATAAAATTTAAAAACTTTTTAGCAATTTTGCCAAGATTCTGCCATCACCGTTCTAATGGTAAAACGGTGATGGCGAAATCTTATCCCAACGTATGGCGAATGTCCACCCTTACGTTGTTGACACCTCTTCGGTCCGGACTAAGCGTTTCACCTCTTCGTTTATATCGCGTTCATCGAAGGACTGGAAAATTTTGCCTGCTGTATTCCCGTTCGATTATAATTTAGGTGTCTTCAAGGCTAGAATGAATAGGGTCTTAAAATAAACTTGTGCACTTCACCATCATGTTTGGGATCATCATCAGGTTAAGCACTAGTTTATATGTGAAATGCGGTTTAAGCAGCGAGCAGCAACTTTTTAAAGATGTTCTATATGCGGCAGTAATCGATCTTTACAAACTCCTTTTTTTCTCGAAACTCACATTTATTGAGTTATCACTTTTTGTTTTCCGAGGGCAGCCTATAAAGCGAAAGTAACTATTGGGAGATAAGACTGGAGTTAAACCCACAAGGCGAACAAAATACGTAAGGGTGCACTATGCATGCAGTTTGATGCACCGACCACACTGCGTGTTTTTATAAAGGTAAGATCTACACTGCTAACACGTTTCCCAGACACGCCGATCTGGACGCGTCGGTCTTCACACATTTCATATAGAAACTAGACTTGTAGAGCTACACTTGATACAATTACCGTCACGGATCTTGAGCGCTCGGCGTCAGGGTGGGGATCGCTTTGCGCATTCCACACATTGGCGAGTCAATCGTCGTCGTTGTTAGATACATACAGCAAGAGCAGGGAACGAATCATGAGTGACGTCTATGACGCGATGGCGCGGCGAGCCAATCACTGACACTCCCCACCCCCGCGTCTCACTTCGAACCACTAAAGAAACCAAATATTTGACTTCTGTGCAACTTGAAGCCAGCGCTCAAGATCCGTGCCGGCAATTGTACACGCCACGCGACGCCATGCGATGGCGTTCTACGTACGACCAGTTACACATGTGCGTCGGTCTAATATATTACTAGCTTATTGATAGCAGCAATATTCAAACAGTGGAGATTGTGCTAGAATGCATACCTACCTACTTTTATTTTACGCAAACTCAGATGAGTTCTGATACTAACATTTTTTGGAGATTCTATAATATCTCATACATGCATAGTTAATCTATGTTGGTTTTTTTTCTTTTTAGGGTTCCGTACCTCAAAAGCAGCACTGAACCAAAAATACCGTCTTAAAATTGGCCACCTTGATTGTTTGATCCAGAGAAATATGCACGTATGCTGATTTGTTGGACATACTTCAGTCTGGCCATTCGTCTATCAGATCAGTTGCTATTATACGTGTTCTTATGGATTTCTTCCCAAAATCACACGACCATTGTTCTCATGTAGCCTCAGATATCTAATCTACTTTAACAAACAGCGATTGTCATTTCAGGCCATCTCCCGAGAGTTTGGGTATTAATAAACACCTTATTATGTGGCTAATACTATAGAAATTTTCGTCCGGATTCGGCTTAACGAGAAACAAGTCCAGGTCCCAAGTGTCCCCACAATTGTGGTCGGTTACTGAGCCCGGACTCAATGAGGCGAGCTCATCTAGTTTGTGGACTGGAGTAAACGAACCCAACGAAATACCTATTCAATTTCGCGTCCCGGAGCGACGATGCTTTTTACATTTTATTAAACTACTGCTTAATGCAAAGCACACCCGCTTTCATATCACAGAGCGGCGATGTCAACTATACGCTTTTGTCTATGATCGTCAAGGGTGCCGGGAGTCGGGGTGTGTTATTCCCGGCATATTGTGTCGGTTCTAGAGAGTAACGCTGCTTCAATATCTGCTGATTGCTTGCAGTTCGTTATTTGAATAGTAATGGTTATAATAAAATAATGTTGGACTGTGAGAAAGATAAAAAAAGACTGCCTGTAGTGGAGACGAGAATGTTGAGATGGATGTGTTGTTGTTACACGGAGTTTGAAATTGGCGGCAGTGACTGAAAAGTTGAATGGGAATCGTTTATCTTGGTATGATCATGTGTAGAGGAGGGATGAAATGCATGTTATGAATATACCTATGGATGGATGAAAAGGAGCGAGGCCAAAAAAAATGGATGGATTGTGTGAAGAGTGATATGAAAGAAAACGGAGTCAGCGATAGTGTCACTACTAACAAAGTAGAATGGAAGGAACGACGTGTTGCGCCGACCCCAAGTAATATATTACTATAGATTAGTAGTAGTTCTCATTGTAATTTTATTGTTGGTGTACAATAAAGAATATATCTATCTATCTATGGGACAAGGCCAGAAAGATGGTGAGTGGTTAATATAATATTTGAACGGTGACCTGGTTGCGGAAAGTCGATGGATGCACAAGATGCAGACGCAAAGAACTGGTCGTTGTGGCGACACATGAGGGAGACCTACGTCCAGCAGTAGTCACCTCTCACTTGAAATGATGATGACCATGATGACAACAAAGTTTTCCGTTCCATTTGTGGAGTTTTATTAAAACGAAAGCAAACTAGTGACCCAAATAGTTCGTCAAATGAAATAGGTCCTCACTTTGGTCGATCACTCTACAATTTCGCTATAATCCACCACATAAACGGTTTGTGGTCCATCAATCATAAACGATGGAACGGCATAAAATAATCAATTCAAATTAGATTATTTCGATTTAGGGAAGCCCGCCATATGCGTGTGCTTTACCACAAACCACATCACATTTGCAAATAGCTCTCCGATCCTGCCAAACACTTGAATTGAATCATTGAGTTCTCGTCAATCATCGATTAGGCTGTATCTGTGACAATGGATTAATTTATCTAATTAAAAAAATCTTTTCAACACACGTACCCGAAAACCCGCTTCTATAATACTTTCTGTTTTTGCACTAGAGCACAAAAAGTGCGCCCTCACCCGCGCCACAATTTACTACATTTATCGTATCAGTCTAGGCGCTAAGCGGCCCCCCCGAGTCACGAGTCAGCTCCCGTTTATTTAAATTTTCATAAGTGTATTGAAAAACGTCGATTGATCGACGTAAAAATTTATCACGGCTCGGGCGAATTCCTTTTTTAATTAATTACACGTTCCGTGACTTTCAGTATTTTCTTGAATAGACTTCTAGTTTGTCTTAGAAGCAGTGGAAATCCTAGTTAGCTCTCCTATATACTTAAATTAAATCAATCGTGGTCGGTTCATCTGTCGGTATGGATTAAATCCTTTAACTATTTGCTGTCAGCATCCTCATCTTAACTCTACAAATTAGGCGACAGCATCCATTTCAAATCATTAAAGCATCTGTTTTAGAAAGGACTGGAAAATTTGCCTGCTGCGGTCTTCCCGTTCGATTATAATTTAGGTGTCTTCGAGGTTGGAGTGAATAGACTCTTAATAAGCTAGTGCGGCTCACCATCAACGATTTCATCACTGTTTACCATCAGTTGGTATCGCAATAAAGCACTAGTTTACATCAATTTAAAAAAAATGTATAGTTTGCAACAAAGAACCAGCTCTCCTATTCGAAATAACATTCTGTGACGTACGCGTATGGTAGTTGCTATAATAGAAACACATAAAGCCCGTTTGCAACTTGCGAATTACTAAAAATCTGAGTACATTGTTGTGTAAGGTCTCAGTTGGAATTCCGCGAAGCCTTTGTTACGCCGTGCAATAAAATATTTCATTACTGTGTGAAACATCCCACCGCGCCGCGTCGCTTCGTGCCGCGTCGTATCGCGCCGCCGCCCGCCGCCAGCGACGGCAGATATTCTTTTTTTAGTGACGTTGCATTCCGATGTGAGCGGGGTAATAATATAAAAAAGTTCACTAGCTTAGCTCCGGAGTGTGGACCGTGCTTTAAGGCCCATTTAGACGGGGAGAGTTTCTCGCGCGTTTTGGTTCCAGAAATCGTAAGTAATAATCGCAAGCAATAATCGCCATAACATTATCGTATCAAAATGTTTACATACAGGCAAGAACTAAATTCTCACCTACGATTATGTCATACGAGATTCGCAAGTACTTTATCGCATGCGATAAATTACTGCGACTGTTTACACAGCGAATAAAATATTAAGAAGATTCTTGCTTACGAGTTCTCGACTTGTATAAACACGATCTCGTATGACATTTTTTCAAGTTCATACGAGTATCGTACAAATCGGTTTGAACCGTTTTGAGTGCGAGAGTTGCCATTCGAGTTCAGTGATTGCTATTATAGTTCAGTATTGTTCTCAAAATGACACAAAAATCTATTAAATTTGGTACTGCTGATAATGTTAAGTTCATTGAAATTTATAGAAATTACGAGTGTTTGTGGAATACGGAGAATGAGCATTATAAAAATCGTGATGCAAGAAATGCAAGAGAATTGGGAGTTGAGGAATTTTCTCGCAATCCATTTTTTACCCAACATCTTTTTTTTCCGTTTTCGTTTTAATAACTCTTGTCTTAGAAGAGCAGATACAATTAAAACACCCTCGCGCACTGCAGTCATGGTAACAACTGGCACAAAACCTCGAAATACGATTCTCGCTTTGAAGTTCTGTTTAGACGGAGACAGATATATTCTATTGCAAGGCAATTGTCGCCCTAGAGGACAGGCGACAATCGTGAGTGTTTACACGGAGAAACTTTTTTATGTTCTTTCGATAATCGTATCTTCGAGTCGAGAAAATATCTCCGTCTAAATGGGCCTTTAATGTTGGATTTCATCATGTAGAAACCACTGAAATTGTATTTTAATTTTTTTTAATATATTTTTTTTTAGCTTTCGCTCGCTCATTGTCTTTCTATTGTCTCTAATTACGGTATTCGAAAGGTTAAAATAGCGCTTGACTGCGATCCCACCTGATGGTAAGCAGTGATGCACTAGTTTATTAAGAGCCTATTCACTCTAGCCTGGAAGACACCTAAATTATAAACGGACGGGAAGACCGCAGCAGGCAAATTGTTCCAGTCCTTCATAGACGTAGTATAAACGACGAGACGAAACGCTTACAATTCTGTGAAACTTAATCTAGTCGCCTAAAACAGATTAGGAAACAAACAGAAATCATTGCTGCAGATCAAACAAAAGACAATATTTAAAGCAGAAACTATATAAGTATTTCCACATGAAAGAAATCAGTGTAACCCGTCAAGCGTCAACCCAAAAAATCACGCTCAAAATTCAGAAAGCTCCACCGGACCCAAGTGGCCGTGTGTAATCCGTATGAAATACTCGTAATTAATTACACCCCCAACAAACTTATTTTCACTTGCAAACGCTTTCGAGAATACGTCCAAAGCAAAGTTAAACTTAATCTGACCGTCACTGAGGACGTAGAAGCCCTAAATTACAGGAGTGCACACTAAACATCCTGTCAGACCCTATTCATTCATACTTTGCCACTAAAACGCTTACCTACGGAGGCACAAAGGGAATTTCTATACGAGTGTGCCTTCAGATGTGTGTATAACTGTACATGTCAGCCGTTTTGACAGCTGTGTGCGATTGTACGAACGCAATACAATGGTGGTTGTCTTAGAAGTGTTCTTGCGAACTCACAAGTGCTTAATTGTAAGATCGCGTCTTCCCTCACGCCTCGGATTCACTGCACATTGGAAACTCTTAGTAGCGTCCCGGCGAACGTGTTGCTCTTAAATAAAATGCTTTCAGTATGTAGCGTCGAGTTTTCGGGTTATGAGTACTCTGTGAGGTAGTGTTAACATGTCAAAATGGGTCTTCTTTGTACTAAAGCTTGTTGCAAGGCTATTTAGGTACTCTGACGGTATTGTAGTAAGGCAACTCGTGAAATATGACTTAAACATACCTAGACACTTCTTGTCGTACCTTCTCACTTATTATTAGCGGGGATGTAGACATGAAAAAGTTATTAAGGAAAATGCAAACCATATGGTGGTAATGGTTTTCTGTTGAGAAGATATAAACGAAGGCGCCACTTTAAAAAAATCAGGATAGTTAGGATATATACCATTTAAAAATAGATTAAAAGCACACTGACACTGTATTTGACGTTGCTCGTCCGTTTTGTCACTGGAATTGCCTAAAAGGTTGGATCAGATTGACACTAGCTGCTGATTTTCACTGTAGCATCACTGCGAAGATTGCACCTCTGATGCGATTTCGGGGTGAAACTCCACTGCAGCGACCAGTCGCGGCATGGCGGACAGAGTTCCGGCGAGATCTCATGGCATGACATAATCATGGTGGTAAGTCCCTTCTTTGAGGAGAGTTCTCACCTTTGTCATGGTAAGTTTTGGAGATTTCTACCTCTAACACACAAAAGCCTACTGTAGCCACAGGTTGTTTTCCAAAAGTTAGAACCGAAGTCCTGGAATGGGTAAATAAGGAATATAGGTATGGTTTCAGTCTGTAAAAGTCTGACACGCCCTCCCACTCCATCCTAATGCGGAAGAAGTCATTGAATGATTTTCCATCAAATTTTTTTTGAATTTTTCTACGAAAAACAAATAATATAATATATATAGAATAATATGTAAAGAAACCAAAATTTTCGACCAAATAACGTTCGTACAAACGTGTGTAGAAAACGAAAATTAAGCGTTTTTCAAGGACATCCAAGTTGTACAGACGTATGTACAATCGGCGCTCGAGGGGTTAAAAAAAGTGAAGATTGAAAATAGAGTACATATATTCATATTCTTTATTGTTATGCAAAAGTCAGCACATTCACCAAAAATAAAGTGAGATAAATTTTAAAAAGATACATAGATATTCTTTACTGTACACCAAAATTAAAGATTACATAAGGAACTTAAACACACAATGGGCGGCCTTATCGCTAAAAGCGATGTTTTACAGACGACCTTTGGATAAAGTATATAATATAATATTACATTAAGTCCTAATCCTACGTGTATTTTTCTAGTCATGTTACAAAGCAGAAATATTTAATTTGTAATAAGTAACATTTTCAGGCTAGTACTTGTCGTATTCACTTATCTTTTACTCGTACAGCTTGGGCTGTATTGCAAACAACATATTTTTCTCTTTATTCTACTTGACATTCCTGCACGTCAAATTATGTTTTATAAAAGCAAACTTTTTTTGTTCTAAAGAAACGTTAATTTGAAAGTTGAAATTTTGACTTTTTTTTTCAGCATGTCCCTTTTTACAAGCTTTTATTTAGTTTCACCTGTCCCGATGTTTGTCTGTCATCAAATCTTGCAAATTAAATTTGACCCACTTCCCGGTTAACGATTGAGCTGAAATTTTGCATGCATGTGTAAATTAGATGACAATGCAAAACTATTATGACATAGAGCTGATCTGATGATGCAACTGGAAGGTGGCCATAGGAACTCGGTAGTTAAACGACACAACCCCATCGAGTTTGGGCTCGTATGATTCGTCTTGACAAGCATTAATTATATAGGTATACCGAACTATAAAAGCTTGCTATGAAAAAATGATTTTCATTAAAATCTTGTTACAATGTACAGTACTTATACACTATTTGAAAATATATATGAAACACCTAGGTCATCTTTTTTTTGGGCAGGAAATCATCTATAGACATCTGCCGCTTTTTGTAGTTTTGCTTCCGCACCCAGCTGTGCGCTGGCCTCTAATACTCGCTATGACCTGCCGTGACCTGTATTGTACTTAGTATCAGTGGTGTCCCACTTGTGAACTTTCTTAAATATTTTTGGAAAAAAATATAATATGGTGTAAAATAAAAATTATTAGAATTTAGTCAGTTACTGATTCTGAACAAACTATGTTCAGGTTTCGTTTATAGGTAAGTACTAAAATAATGTATATGTGTCGTTAGATTTAAAATCGCATCAAGTCCACTTTTGACATAAAGTTAGCTTATTATTTAAAAGGCAGGAGAAGTATCTTTCACAATATTTTACCGAATTGAACCAAATCCCTGTAGTTTTCAAGCTAAATAAGTTTAAAACACACCCCTTTTTTCAAATTGAAACAAGTCCATTTGACATGTTATATCAAAACGCAGCAAGTCGCATTGAGCCAATAAGAGCGACGCGATCGTCCGTTCCCTGATCATATTTTGATTCAAACTGCACTAAGTCCAGTATTCTGTTAGATCAAATGAAGCTAAGTCCGGACTTGGTTCATTTCGACAAAATAAACCTAAATCCAAATTAGGAATTCGTTTTTCTCGTAATCTATAAACATTTCATAGAAACAATGATAGAAAGGATGATAGAGAATCCGATTTTTGATAGTCACACCACCCTCAAAATGAGATAATAAGAAGCTTTACTCGTACAGAAAAAAAAAACCGCTTTTTATGAATTAACTCATTTTGGACTTACTTACTTCAATTTGAAATCTAACGACACAAAGGCCTAAAACAACAATGAATCATTATTTACATCTCTTTCCCCCAAACTCCACAATAAATACCGAGACATGCTTTTCCCACCTTAATCGAACCACCATTAGCCCAAAAAATCCTATTTATAAGCAAATTTTGAGGATATTCAGTAAATAGAAAAGTAAATTAGTATTGAATTTCTTATCGGCTCATTTCAATAGAGAGTGCGGAACGCATCAATCAATCGCGTATGACGGCCGTATATTGAAACACTGAGCCACAGCCGAGCATTTTAGAGGGTTGTTCAGACTTATATTGTGCTGAGGTATCTGCTGGAGTATTTTTGAGTTAAATAGCTTGTATTGTGCTTATTTGTTACATATAACTTAATAAAGGCACCGTATATTGAAACACTGAGCCACAGCCGAGCATTTTAGAGGGTTATTCAGACTTATATTGTGCTGAGGTATCTGCTGGAGTATTTTTGAGTTAAATAGCTTGTATTGTGTTTATTTGTTACATATAACTTAATAAAGGCACCGTATATTGAAACACTGAGCCACAGCCGAGCATTTTGGAGGGTTATTCAGACTTATATTGTGCTGAGGTATCTGCTGGAGTATTTTTGAGTTAAATAGCTTGTATTGTGCTTATTTGTTACATATAACTTAATAAAGGCACCGTATATTGAAACACTGAGCCACAGCCGAGCATTTTAGAGGGTTATTCAGACTTATATCGTGCTGAGGTATCTGCTGGAGTATTTTTGAGTTAAATAGCTTGTATTGTGCTTATTTGTTACATATAACTTAATAAAGGCACCGTATATTGAAACACTGAGCCACAGCCGAGCATTTTAGAGGGTTATTCAGACTTATATTGTGCTGAGGTATCTGCTGGAATATTTTTGAGTTAAATAGCTTGTATTGTGCTTATTTGTTACATATAACTTAATAAAGGCACCGTATATTGAAACACTGAGCCACAGCCGAGCATTTTAGAGGGTTATTCAGA
Source organism: Mythimna ferrago (assembly GCA_910589285.2). Lineage (NCBI taxonomy): Eukaryota > Metazoa > Arthropoda > Insecta > Lepidoptera > Noctuidae > Mythimna > Mythimna ferrago. Next base: position 14,033,874 of record OU342692.1, on the reverse strand, counting down.
CTTATATTGTGCTGAGGTATCTGCTGGAGTATTTTGAGTTAAATAGCTTGTATTGTGCTTATTTGTTACATATAACTTAATAAAGGCACATGATGATTAGATGTCTTCAAGACTAGAGTGAATAGGCTCTTAATTACAATTTACCATTGCGCTTTACCATCAACAACTGCATCACTGCTTACCATTAGGTGGGATCGCTGTCAAGCACTAGTTTGTCTATTAAAAAATATATATCTTAAAAACCGTATGTTCGGAATGACTACTGAATTGGAAATCGATTAAAATAGGTATAATATATTTATTATACCTATTTAATCGATTAAGATATTTTTAAAGTAGGTATTTTTTAACCTTAAAGTAGTAAAAAAAAATACCTATTTTGATATTATCTTGATAGTGTTACTAGCGTATTTGTGTATGTATGCATAGATGTCAATCACGATACGCCACCATAGTAGTGCGTCGATTTCCATATTATTTGCCTATATAACTAACTTCTTAAATAAACATTACATAAGTACATTTAAGTAAAATGTCAGTGCTTGAATTGTAATTTTAACTTTAATTTTCTGTATCTAAGAGTTTAGGTACATTGTTCCAGTTAAATGTTGTTTATTATATCTAAATATTAAAAACCTTTTTACTTTTTTAATATTGTTTCTTTGTTTAATAATGCTCTGTAAAAAATATGGAAGAAATAATGAAAAATCGATTTATTTGTCGTCTGTGAATCTAAGCGTACGGTAGTGCGCAGGCCAAGTTCCAGCAACAGGCCGCACGCATGCCGTGCGCTATTTACACGAACCTTTTCAACCGACTTTTGACCCCCCTGTAGCTCAGTGCCTATTGCAAGTACAGAGATAAAATTGTACCTACGTAATTATATACCAGTACTAAAGCAGTATGCCAAATTTCATAGATATAGCTTCAGTAGATCCTGAAATATGACCCCTGTGAATATGGCTAATGTTGGCACTGACTCACTGACCGGTAATCAAAACCTTTAGGCCACTTCCAGCTGTCCTAGCATTATGAAATTTGGCACACAGATCGTGTGTTATATGTAGATGAACAAAAAATTAAGAAATTTAAGAAATCGGTCAAGCGTGAGTTGGCTCAATCTAATATGGAATTTTTAATAAAAAATATTTATGAACCAATAGTATGAGAATACTAAGAGGAGGGGGGAGGAAAGGGGGAGGGGGTATAAAATAGGTCTAAAGGATTATTTGATTTTGCTTATTGATTGATTACTTGTTTGTTTTGAAAGCACAAATTCACTCTATTTCTATTCTACTATTTATTAACCATGTCAGAAGAGGTTGTAATCGTATCGTGAGTACTGGCAGTCTGAGAGATTGAGGAATGTTTGAATTTATGTTAGACAGAAAAGAAGAAAGAGTGTGTATGTCACAATCGTTATTGGCATATGCCAGGTACTCATATAGGTGCCAAACGATGGAAATTGTACATCTTTCGGTGGTTGGCAGAGATATACCACATAGGGTAATTCTTATGCCACCAGATGGTAGCTGTATGTTTCATGCTATAAGTTATGCATGGAAAATAAGTTACGGCCCAATTTAGCTCGAGCTCAAATTTCAGATGATTTGCCTACAAAAAAAGTTGCTCTGAAACGCAAAATGACTTCTAAGGTTAACAATGGACGCGGGCGTGGCACAAAAAGAAAAAAATAGGTACGATTTCTTGAAAAAAAGTATTGAAATCCCACCAAAAACATACCTGTTAAAAAGGGGCCAAGTTGCTATCGGCTTATTGTTCGCCTAAAAAAAGGGTTGAAATCCAATCCAATGTCAAGTTTAGATGCAGTTTAAAATCGATCATAATCATCTTCATCAACAGCCTGATCGTGGTAAACATTTGCCATTCCCAAGACTCGCCACCACACTCAGTCCTCCGCCTTCCGCATCCAGCTTCTACCCGCCACCGTATTCACGTCAACGGTCCATCTAGCCGAAATTGACATTGGATTGGATTTCAACCCTTTTTTAGGCGAACAATTAGCCGATAGGAACTTGGCCCCCTTTTTAACAGGTATGTTTTTGGTGGGATGTAATTTACAAAATATCTCACAAACACTGACTATACAATACGTAATCTTTATTTTAAACTGACAGGTCACATCAGGTTTCCTTGAATAGATTGTGAAAGTTCACAATTTTAAAACTCCATACCTAAGTATGGCACGATAGCTAATTTAATAATAGCATGGCCACCCCTCATGAAATGGGGAGCGGAGTAGATGACAACGATGTGACGAAGATAGGACACGCTGCTGAATTCTGTCTTAGCTGTATGTCGTACTAGCTGTGTCGCTAGCTCTGCCTGTATTAAGATGCTTGTGAAAACTGTTTTAAAGAAAATCTTCAGTTTATAATTATATGAGGTTAAGGGCGTCTTCAAATTAGCCGCAAAGTGTCGCGCGACAGCAGCGGTGCCGCCGTGCTGTTTAGTTATTCCATACAAATAAAAAACGCGCGACTGCCGCGCTACACCCGCACTGCAGTCGTGCGGCACGCTACTTTTTTATTTTACATCATAGGTAATTTTTGAATCGTTGTCTATATAATTATATGATAAGTATATATAATATGTCAAAGACTCATCAAATAATTTCTCCCTTTCTGGATGAAGCGAGAGGGAGTGTTTCAGACTTTTGCTGACTAACACTCACACGTGTTCCTTTATTTGCCCTCTGCGTTCCAGAGCCGCGGTAATACATACACTAATAATATAAAGAGGTAAAGTTTTTTTTTTTGGTTGTAGTAGGTAATCTCTGACAGTTCTGGTTCTATTGCTAAAATTTTTCCACCGATTGAAAGCTGCTTTATTCCTGAGTGACATAGGCTATATTTTATATACGTGGGCGAAGCTGCGCGCAAAAGCTAGTGTATATATAAGACTACGAAGCCTGCTTACATGAGCATAATCCTAAAGCCTCATTTCATCCCATTCATTTGTAACCATCACTTAAACCAAACATTAACAAACCATATCCAGATACCGATACCGGTCCTCTGATTCAGAAAACATAATGAAACTCAAAAAAAAACGAAGACAAGCAGGAAACATTATCACGGAAAAATCACATAATGAAACCAAAAATAAATAAACAAACATCCAATAACGCTGTCAAACTCTGGAGGGTCATTTCCTCCCTCATAAAATAAGAAAATAGCAACGATGATCTGCATCTACATAATTAAACAGAACGAGAGGCGCAAGGAGGAAATTCGTCCCACAGAGTTGAAGCGAAGCGAAGCAAAGATATAAATTATGCACGTGCAGAAATCGAGGATAATGTTACACGATTTCAGAAACTTCAAAACTCGAAACCTGTTGAAGACTTGCTAACTAAGAATGATAGTTTAAAAATTAATCGGCTGCTCACTTTTGAGTTTCATATGCATAATCAACCTTATAATGTTCCCGCAGCTGGAAATCAGGCCTCTTCTCTCGGCGAGGGAGTAGGCCGTAATCCACCACCCAGTGCGGGTTGTTGGTTGTCACATGTCTTCGAATTTTTGGATCTAGGACACGCCGATATCCTCACAACGTTTTCCTTCACCGTTTTGAGAGCTATGGTGATGAAATAAATTACACAAAGTAATGCGCCACGTAAGTCGGAACCGTTACCATTGGGCCACCACTGTTCCATAGAGAGTTTCAGCTTCAGAGTTTTGTATGGGTAGAAGAGTATTCTGGTTGTGTATATATAAATATGTCTGTCCTTACTCTGTTCTTCCCGTAGCTAATCACGCTAATAAGATTTGACATAATGAGAGCACAAGGAAAAACTGATGTGTTATCTTGCTCTAATCATTTCTTTTGACAACCCTTGCAAAATACTCGAAAAAAAAATATAAGCCTAATCTTTGTCAATATGAAAATGCTAGTCTTGTTTTATCAACAGTCATATTATTTTTGTACAAATATAAACATTGAGTATCTCCAGTTTTGCCAAATCGTCCATTCGAAGACTCAAATATTTTCGAACAATGTCCGAGCGAAGTCATCTCCCTGGACAAATAGTGAAAAGAAACTCACAGAAACAGAGCAACTGGATAGAACATTGAATTCACAGAGTGGGTAAATGAAAGACGGTTTTTGCTTTATGAATTAACAATCTATATTTCATCATTCTAGCCAATTTTTACAGGCATTTAAGCTCAATACAATACCTGCCTATCATCAAAAATGATTTTATTTTTAGAATAATTGGTGATATGATCAATATAAATTGCCTTAAAATTGAAACAATTGCAAAGTGTAGAATTTAAAACATAACATATTGTAAAATCGTAAAACAAAACTGAGAATGTTACACAAACGAGATGGGCGTCCCTTCTGGCTAGTCTGTACGTCTCTGAAGACTCTATTGGCTATCTGGACATCTGTTGGCGTTCTACAGTGTTTACATTTCATTTCTCGGAGCAACAAACGCCGGTAAGAAGAGGGATGCGCGCGCAGAGATCGCAATCGCGATAGCTTTGAGCAGTCGTTATCGTGATCTACACTGCGAGCACTTTCCTGTGGAATAGTTGCTTCAAGACCTGCGTATTCTTCGACTGTACTTTTAGAATTTTCTATTATAAACACAGTGGTCGTTGACCAAACGACCCAAAAGTAGCTCATTTCAAAACAAGTGCGCATACTAAATCACGTGGAACTAAGCTATACCAAAATCGAAGATCCATAAAAGACGGTCATTTTTATAAAAAGGACAATTATTGTGATGGGATATAATTGACAATATCACGCGGTCTAATAACATCATCGTCTTGCTTTAACATATTTGAATCTTCAGATAACATTTCCTCGTAGAAAACCAATTCAGAGGATTTGGGTTGAATGTTGATGCCTTCTGATTCTTGTCTTAATGATCTATCTCTTGAAACAAATGGATCCGCTGGTTTAATACTTGGGGTCCTAGCACAAGAACAATCAGGTTTAATGAGAAGGCCGTTGTTTCTAATTGATTTTTGACGATGATCTAAAATGCAGTCTTCTTTAGAACATTCAGGCAGATTAGAACGCTTTTTATCACTATCCAAATCATCTTTTAAGTAATTGTTCAATAATTTATCTTCTTGGTTATTTTCAAAATTTTTGCGAAAACTATCATCATTTACAAAGTCGTCTTCAAAGTTAGCGTCTTCAACTCTGTTACCTAACTCTTTAAGTTCATTATCAGGCCGTCGGATGAACGCACTGTTGAAACCGTAATTTTTCTGTATTTCATTTTGTCCGGCAACTGTATCTTGTGCCGTAGATAGGTACTGATTGTTCATATTATACTTCTTTACATAATTTTCTCTGTAAGGTATATTAGAAGGAGAAAGTGGAGGCAAATCGTGACCCTTCTCATGGAGTACTTTTCTACTTACTGGTCTCAATAAAGGCGATTTCAAAAGTTCAAAATATTCACGGCGCTCATCCGCTCTTTGAGATACAGGCATTTGCAGCTTTACTTTAGTATTCTCTGTATTTTTAAACTCATCTTTAAACTTACATCTAAACATATCAGGGGCCGCAAAATATGATGACATTTCTTGCCGATCTTTGTTGTCGGGCATATTAAATCCTTGGAATTTGGAATTAAAGTTAGGTGTAGAATCAAAAGCACTCGGACAAGGAGTTTGAACTCCAACCGGTGGAGTATCGGGGGTGGTGGCGAGGACGTACGCTAAGTCAGGCTGTACTAACGTGTGAATAAGCTTGCTCCGAAGAGGCTTTTTGTTATATTTCTGGTTAATATAGACAAAAGCTCTTTCACTTTGGTTATTTTTTTTCTCTGTAGCATACTCGTATAAATCTTTTTCATCTATATTACTCCTACTTTTAGGTAGTATTGCTTTTTTGAGGACTAAAATCGTTGATTGTAGTGTCACGTTCCAATTCTGATCAGTATTCGAGATATTTTTCGTATCTGTGTCCTGGAATACAATTAAATACATTGTTCAAAGATAAGTTTATAAAAGCTAAAGTCAATTTCGAGTTCACTTTATGTAGGTACAAAATTAATATGACTTTAGTTTGGACTACAACTAAAATCAAGTATTCAAGGTATTTAGATGTATAAAATAAATTAAAGGGAGTATTAGACACACTTTTACTGAACTATTTGCAGTTTACCTGTACAACAAATTATTAAGGTTAAATAATATTTTACAACATAACAACGTTGCCGTTTTATTACTCACCTCTGGAACACTCGAGGGTACACTAAATCCGGAAACAAGTCCAATACATAAGGAAACTAAAACAACAAATGCATTTCTCATTTTCCACGCCCGTGATGTAATAGAACAAAATAAAAATAAGATTGTGCGGGAGTACTGGGCGGTAGTATATAAAATAACATTTATTTTTCACTAACTTAAATGCGACCGTTCGCAGTACTCGAGAATGTTGGTCTAACTGAACATTGACAAGTGCAATGTCAACGTTTGTAAACAAAGAAACAGATCAGTGGATAATATATGAACAACTATAAACAAGCCACTGTATAAGAATTAGTCAAACAGTTGGAATGTATTTATTGTTTTGTTTTCCTTGATATAGATATTATTTATGAGACCCATTGTAAATTACTGCCTCTTTAGAAGCGTAGAACTATATTCCAAGTTAGAGAACACAGGTCAGTAAAAGCAAAAATGTGACACTTCATCTCGTGCAAACAGCGGGAAGAGTTATTTGATTATATTTTCCACTTAAAAAATGTCATTATAAAATTAACAGTTACAGCTTATTTTATATTGACATCGAGGATTCTTTCCGTTGTCAAATTATGTCCTTCAAACTGAATTTGAATATCGCTTAACGCTAGTTTTATTTTGCCTGTAGGTATATAATTTGAGGGTCCAGCTTATCCATTTCATACCAGTTTTCATATAGAAAAATATAAAACAAATTCCCACATAATTATTATTGAAAAATATAAAGAAGAATACTTAAACACAGTGACCAAATGCCTATTACGAAACCAAAATAAGATATAAATATTTATGTCGCGAGAGTATCTTGAAACTTTACTATTTATACCATTTTAATAATATTACACCTGCTACTAATTGTATCTACATCTAGATGTGTGAGACTACATGACTCACACGATATTTTAGTCACGGACTTTAGGCATTTACTGATTACTATTAGGCGTAGTATTTTCGTATGCGTAAAGTATTAAATTATTGAATATTTTTTACTCGTACTAAGGGTTGTCGGTTGTCGATATAGTAATCCGTAACACATTTTTTTTAATAATAAATAAGATAACTAAGTAACACAAACAGTAAATAGTAGTAGTGAATATAATATTATTAATTTCACTACTAACGACATTCTAAAAGAAGAAAAGTAATTTGACTGGCAACTAATAAATGCAGCAGGACCCTTTACAAAGTTACCACTTTCTTAACGATCAATTAAACAACTTTGTTTGGGTACTGTATATAATAAAAAGCAAGTATTTGATGTTGAAACTTATTTAATAATATCATAATATGACATTATAATAGCCCGTAAAATATGCAATATTTACGGACCTTTGTACAAAATAGATGAAGTATTCAGTAGTTTAGTTCTGTCCAAATATCGCTATGATTTGGTCGAGGAACACGCCGATGTCGATACCGTTTTCGGCAAGAGCCTTGATTTCGGCTTGGAAGACGGGGCTGTCCCAAAGAGCACCGAAAGTATTGTCCCACTCTTCGCTTTGTAGGTTCAGGATGGCAGTTCTGAATTCTGCATCCTCTGACATCTTCTGGTCGAAGAGGGCCGCCAGCTTAGCCTTGGGGAATTCATCGATGGAGTCCTTGAGGAAGGAGGTGAGGTCTTTGCCGCTGAGAGTGTGACGTGCGACCTTCTGTCTGTCGACGCTATCTGAAGAAAATATCATCAAATGATTATTTAAATCTTAAACAACACAATAATTTAAATCGTAAAGATATCAATAGATCCACTTACCAATCAAGGTGTTGAGCCAGTCAAGGAAGTAATGGATGTCGATGTTGTCATTTTCTAAGAAATCGATCACCTATGATTAAGGAAACAGAATGTTTATAAATAAAATTAGTATGAACAAAATAACACAATAACTCATTGACAATTTGGTAAAAAAAAACGGACTTGTCGAGATAGTTCAACTATGTGAGACTTATCAACTAGAATAAAACAGTTGTTGCATTTTGTAAAAAGGCATTGTTGCCATTGATACCATAACAAATAATACTCACAGCTACAAATTCAGGCAACGATTCCATTTCGTGAACGAGATCCTTGAAGTTGTTAGTTCTCATGTACTCCAGAGCTTGCAAGAACTCTTCGAATTCAATGTAGTGTTCCATCAGATGCTCGATATCTTGGCCAGCTTCCTGCTGGATGACATCTAGAAAATCCTCGACATGTTCGTGGAACGGTTTCCTGGGCTGAGGAGCACAGAAGGCGAGCCCCACTAGAGCGAGAACAACTAATGCTTGCTTCATCATTCTGATCTCGTTTCCTGAATTGTGTGGTGCAGATCGATAAGCGGCTAGACTTTTTATAGTAGGTGATTAGATAATATATCCCAATGATCTTAAAGTTGTCATGCAAGATAGTATTTTTATCATAAGTACTTGAGATCTAGTCTTTCCATGAAACTGCTAGTTTGCAAAATGCTTAGATTGGCTAAGATTTAGACTATACATATGTTGACAATTGAAGAATAATGAATTTTGAGTTGCAACATAGAAACAGCACACATATAGAATTCTGGTTTATATTCTCGGTTAAAATAGTGCTGTATTTGTAACAATATTATTTTGGTTTTAGTATAAGCCAAAATATAGTCATGTCTACGTTTAAGTAGGCAATCTTTCCATCAGTCTTCACTTTACAATTCAATTCCTCCATCGGCTACCGGTGGTTTACAGACATGGTTCAATATGCCACTGGCTCTTTTAGGACTAATAGTAAACTTCTAACCTCTATTTTACACGTGTCACGGTATATATCAAAGATAATACTTTTTAAAGATTGCAATATTGAAAGATATGACATTCTTTACAGACAGCATTTATGTCATACCCAACCGCATTCCTCTGCCGGTTTTCTTTGCAAGATAAGTTCTAAACTGATCTTGCTTGCCCAAGATAGATATACTGCGGAAATCCTCCTCACACCTTGGATTTTTCGTTGCCCTGAGCATGACCTTTGACCTAGTCTTGACCTTGGCTGAAAGCTCCCTTAGTAGTATATAACCTAATATTTCAGCAAAACCGTCCATGACCAACACATGTCCAAATAACTCTTCAGGAACTTCTACAAGCAATCCAAAATATAGCATCGAGAATTTCCTCCATATCGTCGACGGCTTTGCCACCACACATGAGTTAGTCACCGTATAGAGTAACTACATCTTAAGGCAGACAACAGGAAACGAAGAATGTCTTTGGAGGGTGAAATATCAGCTATAGCAATGCAACATAGAAAAGGTCTTTTTAGTTGCGAATAAATTAGCTCACCGGCTATGGAGTGAGATGAAGTGGCAGACTATTACTAACTAAAGCCCACCTGTATTCAGTACCACTTTCGTTTTTCCTTCAGTTGCCTTTTGAGATTCTATGCCATGGTAACTCTTCCGAATAATGTGAAGTAACAACCTAGAAGAACACGTGATAACGCACTCGTTAAGACAATACACTGATTGTGATGATTATCAGATAGTTGAGTTTGAGAGATAAATTTAATATCTCGACTCTCCAAAATAACAAATATCTTTGCGTTGTTCTCAAATATAGATACATTAAAACTGCAGTATTTCAAAGTACACACCAAGTACAGAACTTACTTTAGTGAAAATCATAATTATTTATTTCTTTCTGATACATTATACAATAAATAGCACGTAAAAATAACGATAAATTAAAAATAGATTCACTATTGAGAACTTTAGTTTTGGCCAAAGATAGCAACGATCTGCGCAATGAAGATGTTGATTTCAATGCCATTGTCGGCAAAGGTCTGGAACTCAGCTTTGAAGACTTCACTATCCCAGAGAGCACCGAAGACTGCAACCCACTCTTCACTATTCAGGTTCTCAATGGTGGTCTTGAACTCCTCATCTTCGGCAATCTTCTGGTCAAAGAGGGCTTGCAGCTTCTCCTTGGGGAAGATGGCAATGCAGTCCCTGGTGAACGAAGCGAGGTCCTTGCCGCTGGCGGACTGACGTTCGATCCTCTTTCTATTTACGTTTTCTGTAAAAATGAACAATTGGTAAGTGACATATACGGCAATAGTTGGGTGAGATAGAAAACCCTGTTAAGATATAAACCAGACGTGCTGTGAGATTGTTCAAAAGATTTACTTTAGCTCTGACGCAAACGATAACTGAAGAAACCCTGGTAGATTTTAGTGAATTAAATTTTATTAATTTTCTTACTCCACCCAGAGCAGGAGAATCCATTAATTATAAAAAAAAAATAACTTACCGATTAGTTCGTTGAAGAAGTCAAGGAAGTAGTGGATATCAATGTTGTCATTTTCCAAAAAATCAATCACCTGTTAAAAAAGCATATCGGTTTTAACAAATTTATTTCCTTAGAGCAGTCGTCACTAACTTCAGAACTTTGAAGGTAATTGTAATATTTTCTCATCGAGTTACAAGTGACTTCACTGCAATCTTGCGATATGGTCCAGTAAACAATTTAAATCCGTGGTCAACATATGTATTCATTCTCGTTGACACTAAATACACAAGGTCTTTAATACTTGACAGTACTTGGTAAAACAAGTCTGCCAATGATCATAATGATCCAAAGCTTACTCACAGAAATTGAGTACATAAGAAAGTTCAACTCTACATAGGAATTTTTTATGTAACAATATGCATACGATAAATATATTCCAGATTTTAAAAATCATCATGCTGACATGCGCATATTTGATTTGTACTTGTAAATTTTAATTTTAAAGTTATCCAGACATTGATTGTTATCATTTTAATAATGAACTGCTAAAGTACTAACCCCCTAATAATAGACGCGATGAATATAGAGAAAACATAATAACTACTATTAATGGTTTTGCAGTAGGTACCTACATAGTAAGTTATTACAGTGGTGGCAAATGGTGATTCCCAAAGTACGAATCGGTAATGGTTAAACAATTTATCTATGGGATTATACAACGACTACAATATATCAGTAGTCGTTATATAATCCCACTATTCAGTCAGCCAATTGAATTATTAACCAAAACGAAAACATAGAATTAGTACAAATATCAAAAATACTCACAGCTACGAATTCAGGTAACGATTCCATCTCGTACACAAGATCCTTGAAGCTGTTAGTCTTCATGTACTCCACCGCTTGCATGAACTCATCGTATTCCATGTACTGTTCCATCAGTAGCTCCATCTCGTCATCTATCTCCTGTATGATAATGTCCAGGAAATCCTCGACATGCTCGTGGAACAACTTCCTAGGCTGAGGATTCGAGAAGGCGAGTACCACCAGAGCGAGAACCACTAATGCTTGCTTCATCATTCCGGTTTTAGTTAGTTTCCTAAAATCTGTGATACTGACTAAACTGTGGACTAAACGTTAGCCAGGCTTTATATAGTCAAAGATAAGATCAAAGCATCTTGCATAATTGTCAAGTTGTCTTCTGAGATACTGCATTTATCTCAAGTGATTTCTTTTAAGATTAATATAAAAGACAGGCCAGCCTTATCCTAACACAGAACTACTCTTAGAACTAGAAACAATAATAATAAGTATCTACAAACTACTGTACTACGAGTCATCTTCTGAAATTACTACTTAACCGACTTACGTTCGGGTCAAAGTCAAAGTCAAAGCATTTATTTCAAATAGACCATTTGCAGGCACTTTTGAATAGTCAAATGTCGGTCAGTCCAAGAAAAGTGAAGCTAAATTGCACGTTCAAAACGCGTAGATCTCTATGGAGAAGAACGTGCAAGAAACTCCATGGACACTCTTTTAAATCATATTTATGTGTTACATATAGGGTGACTGGTAATTAGCGAACGATACTTATACAGGTTATAGTACTCATGATTACAAACAACAAACAACTCAACAACAACTTTCCCAAAGAAACTTTTTTAATACTCATTAGTTTTATCACAATAACAAAACAGCCGTTCGCGCAATTTAGCGCGCGCGCGCCTTTTACCGCTCACCTGTTGCCGGTGTCTTAGGGCCAAGCGCCCGAAAAGTGCCATAAAACAGTGATTTTCTGAGGCCTACTCCTCCGTTACGGCTAGGTCAATTGGTTTGAAAAATATATATGTTTATTATAGATTCATGAACAATAATATCAACATTTGATTTTTTCGTGCAATTAATACTTTTGTCAAAAAAAAATATTTAGCAATTTCGCAACTTTTCGCAACTTTCCCTACTCCTTCGAAACGGCTTGAACCTTTAGAAACATTTTTACACATAAAAATTGGCGGTTAAATATCCTTCAAAGTGAACATTGCATATGTAAATCAATCAATATCTCGCAGAGAAAATGGATTTAAAGCGCTTTCCGGGCGCTGCTGCCCGCAAATAAATGCACAGATTTGCGTACTGCCGCCTAGGCGAGTGCGAGAGTTGCGTTCACATAATTTCGGCCAGATGGTTCAAGGGACTATACGCCTTAAGTACCTTATCTACAACAGTGATAGTGCACCCGCGCCGCTTGCAAACCCATCGGTGTATGTAATCAATGCAGGTACCTACCTATGTAATTAAATCCGTTAATCCGTTCCGGTTAAATAATGTAAGTTAAATAATGAGCATAAAAAAGTTTGTTTGAAAATGTTCAAATCACGTGTATAATTATCGGTCACTAATTACCAGTCACCCTAATGCTTGGTTACATACCCCTTGTTGCTTCTATTATGTGAGCACAATGTAGATAATAAAATAAAAATATAAAATAATTAAAATATAGAAACTGAATTAAGCCACTGGCAGCTAAGAGATGGCCAGTCTCATCTGACGGCACCAGTTCACGAGCATGACGCGTGCATCAGTCCCACTCAACTCAACCATTTTGAAAAGAACTGAATGGCCCAATAACACTTTCCACCAACAGCGAGATATTTGAGTGAGCATGACAAACTCTCGACTGCCATGCTCGTAATATCAAAAAAGGTCGGAAATGACATTCACAACAATCTGGAATTCGTCGTTTCAAGTCTAACTTTTTTTTGAGATAGGAATGCATTCAATTACTTCTTCCACTACATTTGTTGAGTGAGAAGGAGTGTCAGACTTTTACTGAGTAAAATCCACCTGTGTTCCTTCCGTTACCCTTTGCTTTACAGGGTCGCGACATCCCTTTCGAACGATCTCGCAATTTAAAAAGACCTGTGATAACAAGTAGATTGTATTTGTCAGAGGAGATAAGTTGAATATTTCACTATTATCGAAAATAGATCCCCATAAAAGATCAAAGTTCTTTGCATTGACTGCAATTAAGAATGCAATAAATTCCCTCAGCAAAGCTGCAGCATTTCATAACACATTCACCAGGGAGAGTGGAAACAGCGAAAGATGTCGCGGTGTTCCGCAGGGATCAGTACTAGGGCCGCCCTTCGACTTCCTTGTGAAACATCGGCTACTAATATGTGCTGCATGGTAATATCCACGGCTGGGTCAGCGTGGTTACTACGCTGACGACACACAGGTCTTGGTGCAGAGGGAGTCCTACCAGGCGGCGGCCAAACTAGCGACGCGCTGGGTTACGACCTTCGTGGAGAGAATCCGGCAGTTGGGACTCGAGGTAGCATGGCACAAGTCCGAGACCTTGTGCTTTCATGGCCATCAAATCGGGCCACCACCGGGTTTCCAAATAACGGTCGTCGATTGACAATGATTGACAAGAAGAGGGGTTGACATCAATTGACACATCGATGTGAACCCCTCTTAGTTCACATCGATGTCACGTCGACGATAAAGAACCTAGGACTAGTCCCCTACAGCTGGTAGAATTTTGCAGCAAAAGTCTAACACCCCGCTCTGCCCTAAAGGAGAAAGGACACAGTTGTGGTTTAGTCAGTAAAAGTCTGACACGCCCTCCCGCTTCACCCCGGGAGAAGTCATCAGATAATTTTCCGCCTCAAAAAAAAGTATTCCACAGCTCAAATCAATTAAAGAACTTAGTTTGGTGACATTCATTGTTATTTATTTCTTGCTGATCAATTTATACAATCATAAAAATAAACAATATGACTATATAATGATTGTCTCATAAAAATAACAATATTTACGACGATGATATAATTCAAAATAGATTCACTATTGAGAAGTTTAGTTTTGCCCAAAGATGGCAACGACCCGCTCAAGGAAGACACCAATGTCAATTCCATTGTCGTTAAGGGTCTGGACCTCAGCTTTGAAGACGTCGCTGTCCCAGAGAGCACTGAAGACTGCATCCCACTCTTCGCTATTCAGGTTCTCAATGGCGGTCCTGAACTCCTCGTCTTCAGCAAGCTTCTGGTCGTAAAGAGCCTGCAGCTTCTCCTTGGGGAAGATGGCGATGGAATCCCTGGTGAAGGAAGCGAGGTCCTTGCCGCTGGCGGACTGGCGTTGGATCCTCTTCCTGTCTACGTTTTCTGTAAATATGATCAATCGGTAATTAAAACGTACGGCAAAAGCTGGGCAAGTAAGAAAACCCTGATTGAACCAGGCACAGTCGTGTCGCTGTTAGCTATATATATTTTTTTATCGAATACTTCGTCAATACACGTTAGGTACGTGTAGTGACGAAGTATTCGATAAAGTGTGTAAAGTGTTGTAGAGATATGTTTGTTCTATGTTATTGTGGGCTCTCGCGAAGTGGCAGGCCTTCTGCGGTCATCTTACCAAACTGCCGCCATGGGATATCAAAGCAACAATCCTTGCACGTATGCACGATTAGCGCATAGAGAAGCAACTCCAACAACGTAACGCTGACAAGTTGTGGCATGGCGAACAGAGTTCCAGTCGGATCTCATGGCGATATGGCGACAGCGACGTCAATACACGTACTCAGGGCCTATTTTGCCTATTCCATTACAAGTCTGCTATTACAATAGTGTCAGAATAGTCTATCATTGATGTCATAATTGTCGATTTTGACAAGTTTGGTAATTTACTAATATAATGGCGTCATTATGACTTTCTAATGGTCAACCACTGACACTCCATTGAAAGAAGTGGCATAGAATAAGTAATCTCGTACATATTGATAAATGAATGTTTGACGTATGCGGTAATCTGCTAAAACTTTGACAGTTTATTTGATCAGTGTTCTACCATTAGAATGTTATTGTGCAGTTATTGGTTATATTATGCTCGATATGATCATTTTACCACAACTCTATTACGATACCACTGACCGATCAATGATCGATCATTATGAATTAGCAGATTATGAACTATTAGCAAAATGACAATGTGATCGTGTTGGAATGACGAATTTATAAAAATAGTAGACTTGGGCCCCCCGGTCATATGAATTCCTCTGAATGCGAGGAACACAGGAGCAAGCGTTGTAGCGAATTTATTCTGTTTTATTGTGGCTTATATCTAGGTGTGCCATTTGGTTTTATCCGACAAATATTGTTGATGATGATAAATGAAAATTACCTAATAAACTTACCGATCAGTTCGTCGAATAAGTCAAGGAAGTAGTGGATGTCAATGTTGTCATTTTCCAAGAAATCGATCACCTGTTAAAAAAGTTAATTTATTAATATCGGTGTTAACATAAATCATTGGGCATTTTTGATTTGGTAGCTCGAAGTACGCGTCCATTAATGAAATTTAGTTTGATTGTTAAGGGGCCGGCGACGGATGAATTTCCATACAAACGTAATACCACGCTCATTTGCAGTTGGAGCATATTTCCAACATATTATGATGATATTCGGTTATAGACAATATTTATCTAGGTTCCTACGTCTTTCTTTTCTAAAAAAACAAAAAGAAATTTAAGCGAATTGTATTTCGCACTTTTTTAAAGCGTAAATGGCAAAACATGCCATTTGGCTTTTCCTGTAATAAAAATAACAATATTTCTAATATTCTCGACGTAGGAACCTAGATAAATATTGTCTATATCCGAATGTCATCATAATATGTTGGAAATATGCTCCAACTGCAAATGAGCGTGGTATTACGTTTGTATGGAAATTCATCCGTCGCCGGCCCCTTAACATTGCACGAAATATATCTATTTTAATCCAAATGTATCAAGAAAAAGTAATATGTTTGTGTTTAATATAACAATTTATTAAAATTGGTTTTAACTTGATTTATATAAACCTATGGCTATTTTCTCAGTGCGGATAAAAATAAAATGTCAACAAATAATTTAAATCTTTCAATGTTCTCGAAGACAGAAAAAATAGTAATATATGAAAATTATAATAAAGTACCAAATAAAAAAATGCATGCATATTCCCCACAGCAGATGCAAGAACGTAAAATTGGAGTCCGATAAACAATCGGTTATGCAACGAAAGGTCAATCAATGATAACAAAAACCAAAAGTCGTTATATAATTCCACTATTCATTCACTATTTAGGAAACTAAAACATAGAATCAGCACAAACACCAAAAGTACTCACAGCTACAAATTCAGGTAACGATTCCATCTCGTACACAAGATTCTTGAAGTTGTTAGTCCTCATGTACTCCAGAGCTTGCCGGAACTCGTCGAATTCGACGTATTGTTCCATCAGCTGCTGGATCTCTTGGCCAACCTCCTCGTCGATGATGTCCAGGAAATCCTCGACATGCTCGTGGAACAGCTTCCTAGGCTGAGGAGCTGAGAAGGCGAGGCCGACCAGAGCGAGAACCACTAATGCTTGCTTTATCATGGTTTTGTTTTCTGAAATCTGTGATACTGGACCAACGGTAGCCAGACTTTATATACTGAGAGATAAGATTAAAACATCCTAGATGGTTGTCAAGTGTTTATGTGAGATAGTGCATTTATCTCAATTGATTTTTTCAGTTACTTTTATTATCCATCTGCATGTAAATACCTGTTTTAAATATCATATCTATAGTATTTTTCGATTTCAGATGTTAAACATCTGAAATAGTGGAAAATTTAAAAAGATGGGGTAACAAACATGCTTGGATCCAGCTCTCAAAAAAGATTATGATCACAGCAGACAGCCACCCGAAAATCGGCCTAGTGCTAATCGAAGCGCATGAACGCGCTTGTGATCCATATAGTGCATTCCTACAAAGTTCATATTACAAATGTTTACGAAATGTAGAGTCTGTCTAAAAAGTCAAACGACTTGAGTAATTATTAGGGTAAAATGACATCTGATGTCAACAATGGTTCAATAATCAAGGTTGATTAAGAGATCTTGATCTTTCTTCTTCTTCCTGCCCTTATCCCATATTACTTGGGGTCGGCGCAACACGTTTTCTTCTTCCATTCTGTCCTGTCACCCGTCAAACTATCACTAACTCCCTTTTCTTTCATATCACTTCTCACACAATCCATCCATCTTTTTTTAAGAGATCTTGATCATTGTTTACTAATAGTATCGAATATAAGTATTTTTTAAATGGTTATATATTATACAATATTCTCAAGTCGGTTGACTTTTTAGACACACTATATGACACCCTGACCAAAATGTTCAGTATATAGTTGTATAAGGGCAAAATCTTTAAAATCTACTGGGCAACACATTCAAGCTTCAACACTGTTTTGCTTGCGCAGGCCAGTTTATATACAGAACACCATACGAGTGGTTGCTAAAACTCATATTTACACGATGTTTCGTCGGCGTTTCGCCCATTACTTTGTTCACTCACGAAATTACAATAGTAACATTATCAGTATAAGCACGAAAGTGTGACGTCACAAGCCAGCTAGGGTTGTGGGCGAGTCCACAAAATAAAATAACAAACGCTTTTGATCAAGTAAAAAGCAAACTTTAACCTTTCAATCGTGTCAATTAGAGACACAATAGAAAGACAATGACAGCGCGAACGCGTTCGCTTGGGGTTTAATGAATGTGACGAATATATCTACAAGCTAGAAAACTAAACGTTTAACTAATCCTAATGCAAGATACACCAATAGTATATCTACGATTTACTACCCCTATAATTCATCTTCCGAAATACGTAATACTATACCCATAATATTAAGTCTATATTAATCCGTTTCAATATCTTTGAAAATATTTGTAGAGGATATTTATGTGGGCTGTATCAATGACGACGCTGATTTTGAAAATACTGGTTTATTACAAGGAATATAAAATATTAACAATCGGTTTAGACGGTGCGCGACGCGTACAGTGTTTCAAAATATATTAAGGGTTGTTCAAGTGAGTGCGCTCCGGACCGCGGTTGCTTGTTATATAGTTGACCCCCGCGCCGCGCCGTGCCCCCGCTGACGCCTGCCGCCGGTGCCGCCTCCGTCGACGTCATCGTTTTGTTCCAGACGTTTCCGAACATCCTGCCCGGGTTGAAACATTGTCTTCAACAGGTAAGGGACATATGTTGTTGAACGCCCTTGTAATGTTGCCCTTCTTGGTTTTGATCTCTGCCACCCTTGTGATGCCATCAGGACCGGGAAACACCTTGATGATACGGCCCATTCGCCATTGTAGTGGTGGTAGCGTTTTCTCTCTGATCAAAACTAATTGATTTAATTTAAGTTCGCCTGTGGACGCATGCCATCTGGTTCTCTGCTGCAACATGACAACATATTCATAACTGAATCGGTTCCAAAAGTGTTGTCGGAGATGCTCGATTCTTTTGTAGCGATCCAATCGCGTGATGTTGATGGAGTGTACCTGTGGCTGAGAAACGGATATTAGCGGTCGTCCAATTAAGAAGTGAGAAGGAGTGAGAGCGGTAAAGTCGTCAGGTGACGAAGAAAGAGCAACAAGGGGACGGGAATTTAATATAGCCTCAATTTGGACTAAGTATGTGTTCATTTCTTCATATGTTAAATGAGAAGAATGAACAATAGTTTTCAAATGTTTTTTAGTAGATTTGACAGCGGCCTCTGTTATCCCATTGAAGTGTGGACTGTAAGGTGGAGTAAAGCTAAACTTTATACCATCTTGTGCAAGATCGGTCTCTAAATTTGAATTAGATAAGAATTGTGCAAGCTCATTAAATACTCCCACAAACGCCGTGCCATTATCAGAGAGAATACTGTGTGGTTTACCCCGACGAGCAACGAATCTTTTTAATGCGGCCAGATAAGCGTCTTTGGTGAGATCCGTCACAAGCTCCAGATGGACAGCCTTTACTGCCAAGCAGACAAACACACAGATATAAGACTTAATGAGTCTGGTACCTCTACCTTTACGGTCAGCTATAAGCATTGGTCCGGCGTAGTCGACACTACAATTATAAAATGGAAATTCAAGCTGTGTCCTCGTGCATGGTAGCTGACCCATGACTGGTTGCACCGCCTGAGTTCTAAATCTGAAACATTTGACACATTCTCTGAATATACCTTTAGATAGATTTCTGCCTCCTAAAGGCCAGTAAGTTTGACGAATGTGTGATAAAAGAAGTTGTGGCCCTGCGTGCATAAGTTTAATATGTTCACAACGAAATAATATTTTTGTAATGTGATGTTTACTATCTAGCAGTATCGGATGTTTAATGTCGTAACTGTAGTTAGCGTTATCTAATCTGCCACCTACGCGAATTACACCCCGATCATCTAAAAAAGGAGATAATGACACAAGTCTATTTTTCCTAGATAACGGCCTTTTTAAACTAAGTGTTTTGTATTCGTCAGGAAACATTTCCATTTGACTAATACGTAGTATAACCGTAAATGATTCCTGTAATTCATCACATGATAAATGACCACACAACTTGTCATTAGGATTTTTTAAATTAAAAATGAACCTAAGTATATAAGCAATAATACGTTTTAATTTGTTTATGTTTGATTTATTACTAATCAAACGACTGATTACTGATTGAGCTGATTGATAGTTATCTAATAAATGAACTTTGATTTCAGGTATGTTGGAATTTGAACCTATATTTGGCATTTTAGGCCAACGGTCTTCACTAAAATTTAAAAACTTAGGGCCCGACCACCACAGTGAACAGATGCCGATTTGGTCGGCCCTCAGCCCGCGAGATACTAAGTCCGCCGGGTTCTCTTTAGACGACACGTATCTCCATGAATTTTCCCCGGTACTTTCTTGTATCTCACTGACACGGTTGCGGACAAATGGTTTTAATTTATTTGGTGATGTAGATAACCAACAGAGAACTATCGTAGAATCACACCAATAATAGAATTTATTTATTTTAATTGTCAATGAGGCAACTACCTTTGCACACAGTCTTGCTCCCAATAGGGCCCCACATAGTTCAAGGCGGGGTATGGTTGTATGTTTAATGGGAGCGACCTTATTCTTGGAAGTTAAAAGGTGAATGGTCGTTGTACCATCATTATTTAGGCAACGAACATACACGCATGCCCCATAGGCACATTCGGATGCATCTGTAAAAATGTGCAACTCAATTAATTTATAGTTAAAGTTAAATGCATGCCGTGGTACATTTAAATTATTCAAACACGGTAACGTAGTAACGAACGACAACCAACGTTCTTGAGTGTCATTAGAAACCGGTTCATCCCACGAACATTTCTCTAACCATAATTTTTGCATTGTTATTTTTGCCAATACGACACATGGCCCAACTAGGCCTAATGGGTCAAATATTTGGCTAATGCTAGATAAAATATAACGTTTAGTTATTTTATTAGTTGGAGGTAGATTTATAAAAAAGGTTAATTTATCTGAATCGCAAACCCAGTTTAAACCTAATATTTTAGAAGTGGTGGAATGTTGGTTACGATTTAAATCGAGTATGTTATTATCATTCGGGGGCTATTAGATTGCCATTTTCTTAATTTGAATTGAGCTGAAGCCAGAATCGAACTCACCTCCTTGCATAATTGTATAGTGGCGGACTCAGTGTCACTGCCCCCGAGATAATCGTCTACGTACATGTCTCGTTGTATAGCTTGCTTTACGCCGTCATTTGAGGCTTGTGAAGCGAGACTTACGAGTGACTTTGTCGCTAAATATGGAGCCGAAGCTGTACCATAAGTAACTGTGTTAAGAACATATGTTTTAAGCGGTTCATATTGATTAAATCTAAATAGGATTTTTTGTAAAGAGCGTTGCGATTTATTTAATTCTATAGCTCTGTACATTTTCTCAATGTCCGCGGATACTACGTATCGATGTTGTCGAAAACGTAACAAAATAGAATAAAGATCGTCCTGCACAGTGGGACCAATCATTTGTAGGTGATTCAAAGAAATACCTGAAGTTGTCACGGCAGACGCGTCAAACACAACTCTTAATTTAGTTGTAGTACTTTGCTCGCGCATAACACCGTGATGTGGTAAATAATAACTTATGTTATCATTTGAATTAATATCTTCAGACATGTGCCCTAATTGTAGGTACTCGCGCATAAAATCTATATACCGACTTTTAAATAAGGGATCACGATCGAATCTACGTTCTAGCGAAAGAAATCGAACTTTGGCCATCTGGTATGAGTCACCTAACACTTCGAGTGACTGTTTAAATGGCATTTTTACAATAAAACGTCCGTCTTTGCCACGAGTAGTAGTGCGTAAAAAATGTTCTTCACATGCACGTTCCTCGGCTGATAACGAATGTTTTTCTGATATTGAATCTAGTTCCCAGAACCGAGTGAGTTCAGGTTTTATTTCCTGAACGAAATTACACACTTGTTGGTCACGGGATGGACTAGGTTGTGCAATGTACCCAGAGATAAGCCATCCCAATTTAGATTCGTATAATCTAGGTTGATTTTTACCCAAATTGATTGTGTTAGTACCCAAAATATTCCAAAACTGTTCAGCACCTAGTAATATGTCTACGCTTGACGGTTTATAATAGTGAGGATCAGCTAGACAGATGCCTGATGGCAGTGGAATAGTACTGATATCAATTAATGTTGATGGTAATGATTTAGTTATCTCAGGTAATACTAAACAATCGATGGTTGTTTTATAATTACCCGAGTAAGATTCTAACGTTAAGGAACAAGACTGTGTGCTTTTACAAGTTTGCTGGTTAATACCCGTTATTTTGGAGTTTACGTTACGTTTAAGTGAACCCAGCTTACCGCACAGCTCCTTAGTTATGAAATTTGCGGTACTACCGTTGTCCAGAAGTACCCTCGCCACGTGGCTGCGACCACTGCTGTCTCGCACCTTCACCCTCGCTGTGGAAAGCAATACGGTGGAAGAAGTAGTATTCTGTATGGCTTTGGCTGTTAAAGTAACATTATCCGTTATTTGATTCCTGGTAGGCAGCTCACTGTCTTTGTCCACATGTAACAGCGTGTTATGTTTTGCCTTACAATACTTGCACCGAGCCCACAATTTACATTTATTCTCGGAATGGCCCGGATTTAAACAATTAAGGCAAACCTTAAATTCGTTAGCCTTCTGATTACGTAAGTCTGTAGACAGTTTACGAAAACTATCACATTTAAATAAAACATGACTTTGTTTACACATTGGACAGTTTGAACTCGAACCTTTATTACATTCATTTGATGTTACTGCAAAGCTTTTTTGTTTATTTAATTTATTGTTTGAGGTTTTGTTTTTATTAATTTCTGATTCCTCAACTGACTCTAACAAGTCCGCCCTATTATTTAAAAATGTTAAAAATTGAGACAATGTGGGTGCCTCGGATAAAGTATTTCTGAATTCTTCCCAATGAATATAAGTTTTAGTATCTAACTTCTGAGCCATTATATAAATAATTAAGATGTCCCAGTGTTGCGTCGGTTGTCCTAGAATTGTTAAAGCCCTCAGATTTTTCGTGGTAATATCGACTAGATGACGTACTGCTTTACTAGACTCCTTTTCTATTTGGTCGACATTAAATAACGATTGAACATGATTATTCACCAAAAGACGATTATTATTATAGCGTTTCGTCAATAGATCCCAAGCGATGCTATAGTTACCAGAGTTGAAATCCAAGCTTCTAATAATTAAGGCAGCAGCACCTTTTAACGAGGACCTAAGGTAGTGAAATTTACTTATATCGTCCAACAATGTGTTCCTGTGTATTAATGAATCAAACGTGTCTCTAAACTCGAGCCAATGCTGATAGCTTCCATCAAAATGCGGTAAACTAATCTGAGGTAATTTTACAACACTATGTTTAGACTGTGTGACGTCATTATTATCTGAAGCCTGCACGGAACTCACCAAAACGCTGGCTCTTCGCTCGCTGTGATGACGTTGCACCTCGCGCGCCGAGGACACCAAGGAGAAGTATTGGTTTTGAAATGTTTCGCGATCACCCAAGGCCTCGGCGGGGTCCTCCATCAGCAGCTCGATCTCCCCCTGTATTTTATCATAGTCATTATATAATAAATCCATTTTATCAAGTCGGGTTTCTAGTTCTGTTATTTGTAGATCACTTAATCGTGCACAAGAAAGGACTACATTTAAATAATTGCTGAAAAGCGTAAGCTTAGCCTTACAGCTTGCACGTTTCTTAATTAATTCTTTAACTTTAGTCTCCATAATTAAAGTAAAGATTGATTACGTTAAAATCTGTAAATATCAAGCAAGCAACGCGGTGACTAATAATTCAATGAGTAAAAAGCGACAGCTGTTGACCTTGAACGAATGAGCGGTCAAGCTACCACGTGCCCGTGCAAAACCTGTTTCTTATCTTTTTGCTCTGCGACTAATTATGCAGCGAAGTATAATAGGTTTGAGCAATAACCAAGCTTGAAATATGTGAATAGAAATAATGCGATGATTAAAAAATATGGGAAAGAGAATGGAACAGATTAAATGGCCAAAAGAAAGCAGGGAAAATTTAGAAAGTATGAAGGGACAGAAATGATTAATTGGAACGACACACTATTTACCGATCTGTAGCCACAGTTGTCCGTTCTCGTAGATTTCTCTCGAAGACGTGTGTGCGCCACGTTGGTTTTTTCTGCACTGCAAGTATCCGCGCCTGCGCCGCCGTACGCCGCCGCCGCTGTTCGTCTTGTTTTTTCTTGCGAAGGACCAATTTGTAGAGGATATTTATGTGGGCTGTATCAATGACGACGCTGATTTTGAAAATACTGGTTTATTACAAGGAATATAAAATATTAACAATCGGTTTAGACGGTGCGCGACGCGTACAGTGTTTCAAAATATATTAAGGGTTGTTCAAGTGAGTGCGCTCCGGACCGCGGTTGCTTGTTATATAGTTGACCCCCGCGCCGCGCCGTGCCCCCGCTGACGCCTGCCGCCGGTGCCGCCTCCGTCGACGTCATCGTTTTGTTCCAGACGTTTCCGAACAATATTAATACATTCGCCTCCACGCACGGGTGCAGTGATATGAAAATGCTCCGTTCACCTATTTCGTATTTTCCATCAATATTTCAGAATTTAATTTTAGAGACGTATTTACTCGCGAACACTTTCCATTCCTACTCGGATTACGTCACGACGAATGAATGAATTTTATATACCTATGAATGTGGGTCAGTGGCATTTTGTGCATTACTCTTAATTTTATACAACTACCTTCCAATTTTACTTCATCGACTTACATTCGAATGATTAAAAACGTCATTCTCATTATGTTACCAATCTAAGCATCATCATTTGAATAACGTAACAAGTGACAAAACGCATCGAGTATCATATATATCAACAATCCTTCATCAACGATTGAAATGAGTGCTAAGAAGAATAACGTTTCTCAATCAACTTCAGTGCGATCAGAGCGTGACGCCAGCTCATGTAAATTCATCGATGATTATTCACACCTGCGGCTGTCATATTATCAACACCGAGGTCCTCTTTCCGACATATCCAACATTCGATACAGTGTTGACAGACTTGAGTGAAACCTCTCAGACTTCCATTGATGACAAGAGACAAGCTGAGCGACAGAAACTCCGAGATTATTATGTTAGTCAAATCCCGGATCTACCAGATCCGTCATACGTCGCAGCATCCATAATATCGTCAGCATCCCACAAGATGGAGCCTGTTCACGGCGTCCATTTCAAATATAACGATCGAATCGAACAAGGTAGCAGAGTTCCCAATTCAGGCAATGATTTGGAATTTGATCCTCCACGTAGATCGACGATGAAACCCAATCAGTTTCCGATACCAAAACAATACTAGTGAAATTTTTAAAAATGTTTTTTGATGTTAAACATCGAATTTGTTATTAATTTTAACTTAAAGGGTGGATGAGTAATTTCAGTGACAATGAAATAGGTATGTGAGTAATTAACAGTGACTAGATTTTTTTTGTATTTTTCAGGCTAATAAGGCCCATAGACACTATATATAAAATAATCTTAAAAATAATAAACTAAAGTCTGTCTAATAAGTTAAACGACTTGTGAAATTATTAGGAATTAATTAAATCTGATGTAGTCAATGCGGGTTCAATAATCAAGGTTGATTAAGAGATAGAGATCATTGTTTACTAACAGAAGAACCTTATGAAAAGTACCGAATATAAGTTTTTTTTAAATGATAAAATATTATACAAAATTCCCAAGTCGGTTGACTTATTAGACAGACTATAATAAATATTAATAACACTGTAATTAGTAGTTTTTTATTTATTTCGATTTTTATAAATAGAAATTGATGAAAATATCTTTAAAAAATTATTTCATATTCCCACCCAAACACAGTAAAATACTTATGTTCTTTTGCAGCCAAAACCAACTAAAAATAATAGTGTCGTAAATCGATTCATCACAAGTTAATAGACACTCATGACGGCCATACTACAGGAAATCAAACACACTAATTTTATTTTATGCGCTCCAACATATAAATGCGAGAATTACACCAATTTATACAATTCCAGAGTGGAGACCTTCAATAACTTACTTTTTCTTGATATACTAACCCACAAATACGCATATCTAATTGACAGCAATAAAAATCTCACCTATAACTACACTGAGTATAACAGACGGACTGGAGCAATAAATAATACAGGACTACGAATAATTTTTAAGGACATAATAAATTTAATTGATGACATAAAATATAATAACAAAATGATATCGACTGACTATAGTGCAAAAAGAATCAATAACCTGACAGATGGTGAACTTTTTCGTGACTAAACATCTATATATAATGCACCAGAACATAGCAGGCTTAGTGAGCAAGTCGGATGCGCTCACAGTCTGTTTAAATGAACTAGCAGAAAAAAACAAACAAGTGGATGTTGTATGCGTTACGGAACATTTTATGATGGAAGGCTATGAAAACCAGCTGAGCATACCAAACTACTGCTTAGCTGCTCACTACAGTAGAAAAGAAGTTAAGCGAGGTGGATCGTGTATCCTTGTCAGAAATGGGCATGAATGGAACGAGCTATTAAAAATCTCACAAATGTCTTTATTAGGAGTATTTGAATGCTGTGCTATTGAGCTCACCAAGTATAACACTGTATTTGTATGTGTGTATAGAATTCCAGATAGGAACAATCTCAATATTTTTTTTAATAAATTAGAAACAGTTTTACGTGAATTATCAAAGAATTCCTATAAAAAAAATATTGTCATAGCTGGCGACTTCAATATAGACATGTTGAAAAGGAATTATCAGTCAATCGAGTTTGAGTGCCTTCTACTTAACTTCAACTTAAAACTAGCAATAACTCAACCTACTCGAATGGAAAGTCGGACATGTATTGATAATTTTGCGCATAACTATAATAAAAAATGTGTGTCGGAAGTTTTAGAGTTTGCCCTTTCAGATCACACAGCTCAACTTTTAAAATGTCCCGTGAATAAAATATGTACTATCGACAAATACGGTACTATTAGACGTAACTACAACAAAGAAAATATAGCTAGATTTAAATATTGTATGAGCAAAATTCATTTCTCTGACATATATGAAACAGACGACCCTAACATTGCCTACAACAACTTTCATGAGATATTTTCTCTTTTTTACAACCTCTGTTTTCCTAAGAATTTAATTAGAATAAATGTAATAAATAAGCCAAGGTGGTTATCTAAAGGTATTAAATCGTGTAGTAAAAAAAAACGGCAACTTCTGTGGACCTATAGACTAAAACCAACTGAATTAAATAGAAATCGTTTTAAAAATTACTCTAAATTATTCAAGAAAATCATGATTCTGACACAGCGTTCACAAATCAACTACAGAATAAAAACATCTGACAATAAATGTAAAACTGCCTGGCAAATAATAAATAGAAGCAAATTTAATGTACAGTAAGGCCGCAAAAGTCCATAGGAACGCTAATGATTACATTGCTACGAACCGAGCGAGCGCGATATTTCCGTGCGTATGTGTGCGCATGTATGAGTATCCACATTCCACAGATAACACACACTAAGGAACTGTCGTCGCACTGAGCTATATGGTAGCATTGATAAAATTCGTGCAAATTCGTCATGTGCTGGTAGCCGTGTGAACTAAGTGTTGGATTCGCAAATCACGTAACCCGAGTTCAAATCATGGTCGGTCCGTTGCAGTTATTTCTTACTTTGAAAATTCCCAATCTATATTGATTTAATTGTTTTTTTATATTTCTATGAAAAATACTATTGCATTTTTTGCACTAAATAGTTGCAAATTACGAATGTGATCTATTAACCACAAGAAGAATCACATTCGTAATTTGCAATTATTTAGTTGTTACATCTTTTCGATGTTATAAGGTGGAAATAAAAAGACGTGTTTAATAAAAATGTTTATTCTTTATATTTACAAATTAAACATTTATGAGAATTGTGACGTCGAATTGTTACCTAGA
Source organism: Mythimna ferrago (assembly GCA_910589285.2). NCBI lineage: Eukaryota > Metazoa > Arthropoda > Insecta > Lepidoptera > Noctuidae > Mythimna > Mythimna ferrago. The sequence continues at coordinate 14,005,996 of OU342692.1, read as the reverse complement.
CAAAAAGTTATCTTGTAACCGTTATCTATGTTACGCCTAAGATTGTTTGTTGGAAGTATACCCACTTAGACCATTCATAATATGAATAACGTAACAATGAACGGATATTCAAATTTTAATAAAATAAAATATAGGTAATTGTTTATATCCAGTTATTTATTGAAAAGTGATATATGATTTGGACTTTGTAAACATTTTATTTTTGTGTAACGTCACAATGAATGTATTGAGGTCATAGCTTAATTGTTCATTTTCTTGACGAAAAGAAGATTGAAACCAAACCTCAATTTCTGTTAAAAGAACTTTAGTTCTCACAAGATAATCGTCAATTAGATGAGAAAAATAAATTGAACTATAGTATTATGTTAAAACAGTGCGGGTAGAAGAATAAAAAACGAAATAGACTCATGATTATTGTCAACAAAATTGATAGCGAGTTCACTGCATTCTTAAGATGAGGCGATGGCACAAGTTAAAAGATATAGCTGTTTTAAACGAAAGTAAACACAATATAGTACATTGTTAACGAATAATCACAGATATGTTAAAATAAAATGGTAGGCCATTTAGTTTAGTTAACATTAAATATTTAGTGCGAAACGTAATCGTTCTTGTTTGTGCCTCTCTGTCAAGTACGGCTTTTTAGCAGGTTTTCTGTGATGCACGCCTTCAGCGTGAAGTGCACGGCGAACAGTATCCATCGAGGTGTCATATAATTCCGCAAAATGTCTCGTTGGTGCGAAACCATTCGTTTCGTATACGTCCACCATATGTCGTCGCTGCGCCTCGCTAATAAGCTTCGATCTCCCACTTCTCTTTCGACTAGCAAGGCTACCTTCTTCCTCATATCTTTTTAGCCAAAGATTTACAGTATTTTTCTAAAATAAAAAAATATATATATATTAGGCAGCTATACCTACTTCACTTCATTTTCATTATATAAAATGTTAATAATCATAATTATTGAATATAATTTTAAAATAAAACTGCATTTATTAATCCAATAACCAATCCAATAAACCCAACGATTTACGTATTTCTCTTTTAAACCTCATAAAGATACGATGAATGGATTCATAAATGGCATACTTTTTAATTAGAAGATTAATTTGTAATAAAGTTACAATTCATTAATAGCTATTATACTCACATTCAGTCCGGTTTCTTCAGATATTTGTGTTTTATTAAGACCACTTTTATGCAGCCCAATGATAGTCGCCCTCACTTCAATACTAATATTAGCCTGCATTTTGCGAATATTACAATACTGTCAACCTCACGTCACTAACCAACAACTACAACCAAACGACAGTTCATTTCGGTTAAGTTAAAACTCGTGTCTACCTCGCAGAAATCTAATTCTTTATTTAGTTTTTTTTGTGATCTACCTTTCTAACTCTAAGAAATGTGTGAACAAGTTAAAGAATAATTTAATATATGTAATGCAAATACATAACTTCCAATCGGGTAAGAACTTACAAAAAGTCAATAATTGCGTGGGATTTGAACTTGCGGCACGCTGATTTGCGCTTCAATCTGTGTGCCTATACCACTGGGCCATCTTGACTTATGATAAGTTGATGAAATTGTGAATTTCAATCATTTGTTGGCGAAACTTGAAAATAAAAGGTCGTAAGTCAAACTAAACGTCAAACGAATATGTTTTAAGAATTCTTATGGACTTTTGCAAGTGATAGTACCTAAAAATTATATATCAAAAATTAAAATCAATAACGACAACATTACGGACGCAAAACAAATTGCCAATCAATTCAATAACTATTTTATTGACAAAATACAACCTATACAGTCTAATAATAAAACTAAATTACCCGTCTTTAATAACAAAAACTCGATGTTTATGGCACCCTGTACACCACAACAGGCACATAAAATTATAATGAATTTAAAAAACACTAATAGCGTAGGCTACGATGGAATCTCAACGAAAATAATAAAAGCAGTAGCGTCTGAAATATGTCACCATTTATCTCATATTATAAATCTGAGTATAATGGCGGGCAAGTTTCCTGACGCACTAAAGATAGCCATCGTTAAGCCATTATTTAAGAAGGAAGATAGAGAGCTTATGGAATACTACAGGCCTATTTCTCTGATTCCTGTCTTCTCTAAAATATTTGAGAAATTCATTCAAAAGGAATTAAATGGCTACATAGAAAAAAATAATATATTATGTAATGAGCAAAAAGGATTTCGCGAAAATAAAACTATAAATATGGCAATCTATGACTTTATACACACTGTATTGACAAAAGTAGATAAAAAAATACCTGTATGTGCTATCTTCTGCGATATGACTCAAGCATTTGACCACGTGAATCATGACATCTTAATTAAAAAACTTGACAAATATGGTATTAGAGGTAATGTTCTTAATCTATTTGAATCTTATTTAAGTAATAGAAAACAAAAAACGGAAATTACTAGAATTAATACTAAGACTAAGAAGGAAGAACCACACGTATCAGAGGAACGTCTCATTACTTTTGGTGTTCCACAAGGAAGTGTATTAGGACCTCCTCTTTTCACACTATACATAAATGACTTACCAAAATCAACTTCACACCCTATGACTTTATTTGCAGATGATAGCACAGTGACAATTTCTAGTAATAACAGTGACATGATTCAATATAAACTTGACATTCGTAATACTTTGACATCAATAATAAAATGGTTAAATGACAATAATTTAAAAATTAATTTAGATAAAACAAAAATCATACATTTTAGCCAACGTTTAACTATAGAAAATATGGACATAAATATTGATAATAAAACTATTGAAGTCGTAAATGATACTAAATTCCTTGGATTAATGATTGATAAAAGACTGGATTGGAAATCGCATATAGAGTACCTTTGCAAAAAAATTTGTAGCGCTGCATTTGCATTGCACTCTCTAGCTGCAGTTGTGAAAGCAGATACCTTGATTACAGCCTACCATGGCATAGCTGCGTCTCACCTAAGATACGGCATTATATTTTGGGGAAATTCTACTGACGCTGACACGGCATTCAAGGCCCAAAAGAGATGTATTAGATCTATGTTTGGGTTAAAAACGATTGATACATGCAAACCATATTTTAAAAAATACAAAATATTAACTCTTCCCTGTATGTACATTCTGGAAACCGCAATGTTTGTTAAAACAAACCCAAAATTGTTTCCACGTCTAGAAGACGCTGTACCGCGTAACAGAAGAGATATGACGATTCTACGCATCTATCCAGCAAAAACGGCTCTAATGCGCAAGAGCATCGTCTGCATGGCTCCTACTATATTTAACGTATTGCCTAAACGATGGAAAGAGTTAAATAGTAGTGCACTCAAGCGTCAGTTGAAGGCATTCCTTTTGCAAAGAGCATATTATAGTGTCTCCGAATTTCTAGCCGAGAAAAGTTTTTTTAATTAAAATTCTGACATTAATGCTCGTGATTGTAATTTTGACATGGTTCTTATAATATTGACATTCTTATAATTTTTACATTTCTATACTTAGTGTTTTGAGATTTTATTGTAACTTTGACATTTATATTGTAATTTGGACATTTATTCGGTAACTGTGACATTTATATTGTAATTTTGACATTTATATAGTAATTTTTGACATTTATATTATAATTTTGATATGTATATAGTAATTGTGACATTTATATTGTAATTTTGACATGTATATAGTAATTGTGACATTTATATTGTAATTTTGACATCCATACTGTTTTGACAAAAAACTGTTAATTTTGACCTATAGTTTGTAACTTGGACATAAATCTTCTAATTTTGACATATATTTTGTAGCTTTGACATTGCTCTTGTTTAACATCACTGTTTTTAATTAATTTTGAATGTTGACATGATAAGATAAAAATAATAAGTGAAATCCTGGCTAAGTTTTATGTGTTAGGATTTATTATCAATATTATTATTTTTAGTTCTCAATTTTATAAATATTTGTACGCCGATACTTATGGCATAAACATGACTGGACTCAAACAATAAACCTATATCTTGCATGCTTTTGTATGTATACAATGTTTAAACAAATCAAGAATATCTTATCTTATCTTTTATCTTTTAAAGCCGGGTAAGTACAAGAAGTAGTGATGCGCCATGAAATGCTGCAGAAAAAAAAAACATAAAACAACATATAATTACTGTCGCCTCTGATTTCCCCCGGGCTGGCTCGAGCCAGGGCTGCCTGTAATGGACTCCCTGCATAACTATTGAGACTTCGATTTTATACTCGTAGGTATTCATTAGAAACAATTGAAGAATAATGAATTTTGAGTTGCAACATAGACACAGCACACATATAGAATTCTGTTTTATATTCTCGGTTAAAATAGTGCTGTATTTGTAACAATATTATTTTGGTTTTAGTATAAGCCAAAATATAGTCATGTCTACGTTTAAGTAGGCAATCTTTCCATCAGACTTCACTTTACAATTCAATTCCTCCATCGGCTACCGGTGGTTTACAGACATGGTTCAATATGCCACTGGCTCTTTTAGGACTAATAGTAAACTTCTAACCTCTATTTTACACGTGTCACGGTATATATCAAAGATAATACTTTTTAAAGATTGCAATATTGAAAGATATGACATTCTTTACAGACAGCATTTATGTCATACCCAACCGCATTCCTCTGCCGGTTTTCTTTGCAAGATAAGTTCTAAACTGATCTTGCTTGCCCAAGATAGATATACTGCAGAAATCCTCCTCACACCTTGGATTTTTCGTTGCCCTGAGCATGAACTTTGACCTAGTCTTAACCTTGGCTGAAAGCTCCCTTAGTAGTATATAACCTAATATTTCAGCAAAACCGTCCATGACCAACACATGTCCAAATAACTCTTCAAGAACTTCTACAAGCAATCCAAAATATAGCGTCGAGAATTTCCTCCATATCGTCGACGGCTTTGCCACCACACATGAGTTAGTCACCGTATAGAGTAACTACATCTTAAGGCAGACAACAGGAAACGAAGAATGTCTTTGGAGGGTGAAATATCAGCTATAGCAATGCAACATAGAAAAGGTCTTTTTAGTTGCGAATAAATTAGCTCACCGGCTATGGAGTGAGATGAAGTAGCAGACTATTACTAACTAAAGCCCACCTGTATTCAGTACCACTTTCGTTTTTCCTTCAGTTGCCTTTTGAGATTCTATGACATGGTAACTCTTCCGAATAATCCCGTAACCTAGAAGAACACGTGATAACGCACTCGTTAAGACAATACACTGATTGTGATGATTATCAGATATGTAGTTGAGTTTGAGAGATAAATTGAATATCGCGACTCTCCAGAATAACAAATATCTTTGCATTGTTTTCAAATATAGATACATTAAAACTGCAGCATTTCAAAGTACACAACAAGTACAGAACTTAGTTTAGTGAAAATCATAATTATTTATTTCTTTCTGATACATTATACAATAAATAGCACGTAAAAATAACGATAAATTAAAAATAGATTCACTATTGAGAACTTTAGTTTTGGCCAAAGATAGCAACGATCTGCTCAATGAAGATGTTGATTTCCATGCCATTGTCGGCAAAGGTCTGGAACTCAGCTTTGAAGACTTCACTATCCCAGAGAGCACCGAAGACTGCAACCCACTCTTCACTATTCAGGTTCTCAATGGCGGTCTTGAACTCCTCATCTTCGGCAATCTTCTGGTCAAAGAGGGCTTGCAGCTTCTCCTTGGGGAAGATGGCGATGCAGTCCCTGGTGAACGAAGCGAGGTCCTTGCCGCTGGCGGACTGACGTTCGATCCTCTTTCTATTTACGTTTTCTGTAAAAATGAACAATTGGTAAGTGACATATACGGCAATAGTTGGGTGAGATAGAAAACCCTGTTAAGATATAAACCAGACGTGCTGTGAGATTGTTCAAAAGATTTACTTTAGCTCTGACGCAAACGATAACTGAAGAAACCCTGGTAGATTTTAGTGAATTAAATTTTATTAATTTTCTTACTCCACCCAGAGCAGGAGAATCCATTAATTATAAAAAAAAAATAACTTACCGATTAGTTCGTTGAAGAAGTCAAGGAAGTAGTGGATATCAATGTTGTCATTTTCCAAAAAATCAATCACCTGTTAAAAAAGCATATCGGTTTTAACAAATTTATTTCCTTAGAGCAGTCGTCACTAACATCAGAACTTTAAAGGTAATTGTAATATTTTCTCATCGAGTTACAAGTGACTTCACTGCAATCTTGCGATATGGTCCAGTAAACAATTTAAATCCGTGGTCAACATATGTATAATGTTCTCGTTGACACTAAATACACAAGGCCTTTAATACTTGGCAGTACTTGGTAGAACAATTCTGCCAATGATCATGATGATCCAAAGCTTACTCACAGAAATTGAGTACATAAGAAAGTTCAACTCTACATAGGAATTCTTTATGTAAGAATATGGATACGATAAATATATTCCAGATTTTTAAAATCATCATGCTGACACGCGCATATTTGATTTGTACATGTAAATTTTAGTTTTAAAGTTATCCAGACATTGATTGTTATTATTTTAATAATGAACTACTAAAGTACTAACCCCCTAATAATAGACGCGATGAATATAGAGAAAACATAATAACTACTATTAATGGTTTTGTAGTAGGTACCTACATAGTAAGTTATTACAGTGGTGGCAAATGGTGATTCCCAAAGTACGAATCGGTAATGGTTAAACAATTTATCTATGGGATTATATAACGACTACAATATATCAGTAGTCGTTATATAATCCCACTATTCAGTCAGCCAATTGAACTATTAACCAAAACGAAAACATAGAATTAGTACAAATATCAAAAATACTCACAGCTACGAATTCAGGTAACGACTCCATCTCGTACACAAGATCCTTGAAGCTGTTAGTCTTCATGTACTCCACCGCTTGCATGAACTCATCGTATTCCATGTACTGTTCCATCAGTAGCTCCAACTCGTCATCTATCTCCTGTATGATGATGTCCAGGAAATCCTCGACATGCTCGTGAAACAACTTCCTAGGCTGAGGATTCGAGAAGGCGAGTCCGACCAGAGCGAGAACCACTAATGCTTGCTTCATCATTCCGGTTTTTAGTTAGTTTCCTAAAATCTGTGATACTGACTAAACTGTGGACTAAACGTTAGCCAGGCTTTATATAGTCAAAGATAAGATCAAAGCATCTTGCATAATTGTCAAGTTGTCTTCTGAGATACTGCATTTATCTCAAGTGATTTCTTTTAAGATTAATATGAAAGACAGGCCAGCCTTATCCTAATACAGAACTACTCTTAGAACAAGATACAATAATAATACGTATCTACAAACTATTGCACTACGAGTCATCTTCTGAAATAACTACTTAACCGACTTACGTTCGGGTCAAAGTCAAAGCATTTATTTCAAATAGAAAGAAAGAAAGAAAGAAAGAAAAAACTTTTATTCGTACCTCACACATACAGTAGAATTCGATAGTAAAAATAAAATTAAAAAAAAAACTTTAAAATCTGTGCAAGGCCAAATGGCGCCTAACTCAGCATATGCTGCGATATTTAAAAAGATAAATAACGCAGCGCTGGTATTCTGTTAGGGCCCGCGGTGATGCCACGGTCACATTCACGGAGGTTCAATAAATTAATTGGTATCGAAACAAAAAAAAATAAATAATTAAATACGAAGATTGATAAAACAACCATTGGAAAAATAATAAATATATAACATTGGTAAATAGGGTGAAATTATATTAATACGTGTTATGTGTTAGATATAAGAAAATATAAGATTTAGAGATAGAGATATAGAGATTATTTTTTTAAATTCGTATTAGATATTCTGCTTTAATATTTAATTATTTAAAAATAAAATTATTTAAAATCTTCATTAAAAATAATTATTAAATAGACCATTTGCAGGCACTTTTGAATAATCAAATGTCGGTCAGTCCAAGAAAAGTGAAGCTAAATTGCACGTTCAAAACGCGTAGATCTCTACGGAGAAGAACGTGCATGAAACTATATGGACACTCTTTTAAATCATATTTATGTGTTACAAATAGGGTACAATAACAAAACAGCCGTTCGCGCAATTTCGCGCGCGCGCGCTGCGACCGCTCAGCTGTTGCCGGTGTCTTAAGTACCTTATCTACAACAGTGATAGTGCACCCACGCCGCTTGCAAACCCATCGGTGTATGTAATCAGTGTAGGTACCTACCTACATGTTCCGGTTAAATAATGTAAGTTAAATAATGAGTATAAAAAAGTTTGTTTGAAAAAGTTGTCTGTGATCATGAGTACAATCACGTGTATAATTATCGGCCACTAATTACCAGTCACCCTAATGCTTGGTTACATACTACTTGTTGCAAGGGCGGATCCAGGGGGGGGGGTCATGGGGGTCATGACTCCCCCCTGGGCTAGGTCCAGGACGTAGGTGGAACACTGATTAAAATTGTTAAACATAATGTTTTTATACTTTTTTTGTCACAATATAGATTTTATGTACCTATTTTTTACCTGTATTTATTATATAAAAATTGAATAATAACTTTGTGTGACTTGACCACGACTATTGTGACGAGGCTGCTCTCAAGCGGCTCCTGCCCAACCTTGGGGGTTCAGACGCCTTTTGCCGGAGGCTCTACGCGAGAATCGTTCGGCCCATGGCCCTTTATGGGGCGCCAGTATGGGCGTCGTCGCTGCGTCAGCAACCGAAGGCCCAGCTGAACGTATGCCAGAGGGGCATGGCAATACGGATGGTGCGGGGATACCATACGATTTCCCACGAAGCGGCAAGCCTCCTTGCTGGCCTGCCACCTTGGGATCTGGGATCTGGAGGCAACTGGTGGATCTGGATATGCGCGTGGAGATGCAACGCCAGGGCGCAAGTCCGCTGCCTTGACAGGTCGCGGCATAGCGGACAGAGTTCCGGCGGGATCTCATGGTGAAATGGCGTCAGCGACTATCGCAACCCAGTGCTGGGCAAGACACAATTATGGCGGTAAGTTCCCTCTTTGAGGCGAGGCTGGAAAGACCTCATGGCGTCGTCACATTTCGCATGATGCAAGTTCTTACCGGACATGGTAAGTTCGGGAGGTTCCTCTACCGGATTCGTGCGGACGTGACGCCCGGGTGTCGCCACTGTGCGGAACGCCCGAAGGACACGGTGGAGCACACAGTGAAGGTGTGCCCCGCATGGCCAGAGCATCGCCGTGCCCTCGTGAGTGCGATCGGCGGTGGCAATCCCTCGCCTCGGGCCTTGGTTACAGGCCATGGTCCGGAGCAAGGAGGAGTGGCAGGCGGTCGCCGGAGGCTGACCGCATCAGGCATTGGCGCTCACAGCGTGCCAGCCGCCGCCGGGATTCCGATTCTTATTTCCGGCCACCGTAGGCGCGGGCTTGTGGACGGCGAGCAATGGGTAGCTCGCTGTCCGACCGTCCGGTAACTGTCCGGATCGAGCCCAAGTCGTCGACGGCGCGCTCAGTTCCCACGCGCCTCAAGGAGTTGTCAGCAACAGCAGGGGCCCAGCCGGGTCGAAGCCTACCGGGGCCAGGGTTATCCGAAAGGGAAGCTCTGCCCCGGTACTTAAAAAAAGAAGTAACGGTGTAGGTTTTTTAGTCAGTAAGGGTCTGACACGATCTCCCACTTCGCCCAAGGACGGGGGATGTCATTTGGATAATTTTAACCACCAAAAAAATAATACGACTATGTGACCCGCCCCTGGCGCCAAAGCTGGATCCGCCCTTGACTTGTTGCTTCTATTATATTAGCACAATGTAGATAATAAAATAAAAATATAAAATAATTAAAATATAGAAACTGAATTAAGCCACTGGCAGCTAAGAGATGACCAGTCTCATCTGACGGCACCAGTTCACGAGCATGACGCGTGCATCAGTCCCACTCAACTCGACCATTTTAAAAAGAACTGAATGGCCCAATAACACGTTCCACCAACTGCGAGACATTTGAGTGAGCATGACAAACTCTCAACTGCCATGCTCGTAATGTCAAAAAAGGTCGGAAATGACATTCACAACAATCTGGAATTCGTCGTTTCAAGTCTAACTTTTTTTTGAGATAGGAATGCATTCAATTACTTTCTTCTTCTCTTCCACTACATTTGTTGAGTGAGAAGGAGTGTCAGACTTTTACTGAGTAAAACCCACCTGTGTTCCTTCCGTTACCCTTTGCTTCACAGGATCGCGACATCCCTTTCGAACGATCTCGCAATTTAAAAAGACCTGTGAAAACAAGTAGATTGTATTTGTCAGAGGAGATAAGTTGAATATTTTACTATTATCGAAAATAGATCCCCCTAAAAGATCAAAGTTCTTTGCATTGACTGCAATTAAGAATGCAATAAATTCCCTCAGCAAAGCTGCAGCATTTCATAACACGTTCACCATGGAGAGTGGAAACAGCGAAAGATGTCGCGGTGTTCCGCAGGGATCAGTACTAGGGCCGCCCTTCAACTTCCTTGTGAAACATCGGCTACGTATATGTGCTGCATGGTAATGTCCACAGCTGGGTCAGCGTGGTATACAACACACAGGTCTTGGTGCAGAGGAAGTCCTACCAGGCGGTGGCCAAACTAGCGACGCGCTAGGTTACGACCTTCGTGGAGAGAATCCGGCAGTTGGGACTCAAGGTAGCATGGCACAAGTCCGTGACCCTGTGGTTTCATGGCCATCAAATCGAGCCACCTCCGGGTTTCCAAATAACGGTCGTCGATTGACAATGATTGACAAGAAGAGGGATTGACATCAATTGACACATCGATGTGAACCTCTCTTAGTTCACATCGATGTCAGGTTGACGATAAAGAACCTAGGACTCGTCCCCTACAGCTGGTAGAGTTTTGCAGCAAAAGTCTAACACCCCGCTCTGCCCTAAAGGAGAAAGGACGCAGTTGTGGTTTAGTCAGTAAAAGTCTGACACGCCCTCCCGCTTCACCCCGGGAGAAGTCATCAGATAATTTTTCGCCTCAAAAAAAAGTATTCCACAGCTCAAATCAATTAAAGAACTTAGTTTGGTGACATTCATTGTTATTTATTTCTTGCTGATAAATTTATACAATCATAAAAATAAACAATATGACTATATAATGATTGTCTCACAAAAATAACAATATTTACGACGATGATATAATTCAAAATAGATTCACTATTGAGAAGTTTAGTTTTGCCCAAAGATGGCAACGATCTGCTCAAGGAAGACACCAATGTCAATTCCATTGTCGTTAAGAGTCTGGACCTCAGCTTTGAAGACGTCGCTGTCCCAGAGAGCACCGAAGACTGCATCCCACTCTTCGCTATTCAGGTTCTCAATGGCGGTCCTGAACTCCTCGTCTTCAGCAAGCTTCTGGTCGTAAAGGGCCTGCAGCTTCTCCTTGGGGAAGATGGCGATGGAATCCCTGGTGAAGGAAGTGAGGTCCTTGCCGCTGGCGGACTGGCGTTGGGTCCTCTTCCTGTCTACGTTTTCTGTAAATATGATCAATCGGTAAGTAATACGTACGGCAAAAGCTGGGCAAGTAAGAAAACCCTGATTGAACCAGGCACAGTCGTGTCGCTGTTAGCTATATATATTTTTTTATCGAATACTTCGTCAATACACGTTAGGTACGTGTATTGACGAAGTATTCGATAAAGTGTGTAAAGTGTTGTAGAGATATGTTTGTTCTATGTTATTGTGGGCTCTCGCGAAGTGGCGGGCCTTCTGCGGTCATCTTACCAAACTGCCGCCATGGGATCTCAAAGCAACAATTCTTGCACGTATGCACGATTAGCTCATAGAGAAGCAACTCCAACAACGTAACACTGACAAGTTGTGGCATGGCGTACAGAGTTCCAGTCGGATCTCATGGCGATATGGCGACAGCGACGTCAATACACGTACTCAGGGCCTATTTTGCCTATTCTATTACAAGTCTGCTATTACAATAGTGTCAGAATAGTCTATCATTGATGTCATAATTGTCGATTTTGACACTTTTGGTAATCTACTAATATAATGGCGTCATTATGACTTTCTAATGGTCAACCACTGACACTCCATTGAAAGAAGTGGCATAGAATAAGTAATCTCGTACATATTGATAAATGAATGTTTGACGTATGCGGTAATCTGCTAAAACTTTGACAGTTTATTTGATCAGTGTTCTACCATTACAATGTTATTGTGCAGTTATTGGTTTTAATATGCTCGATATGATCATTTTACCACAACTCTATTACGATACCACTGACCGATCAATGATCGATCATTATGAATTAGCAGATTATGAACTATTAGCAAAATGACAATGTGATCGTGTTGGAATGACGAATTTATAAAAAATAGTAGATTTGGGCCCCAGGTCATATGAATTCCTCTGAATGCGAGGAACACAGGAGCAAGCGTTGTAGCGAATTTATTCTGTTTTATTGTGGCTTATATCTAGGTGTGCCATTTGGTTTTATCCGACAAATATTGTTGATGATGATAAATGAAAATTACCAAATAAACTTACCGATCATTTCGTTGAATAAGTCGAGGAAGTAGTGGATGTCAATGTTGTCATTTTCCAAGAAATCGATCACCTGTTAAAAAAGTTAATTTATTAATATCGGTTTTAACATAAATCATTGGGCATTTTTGATTTGGTAGCTCGAAGTACGCGTCCATTAATGAAATTTAGTTTGATTGTTAACATTGCACGGAATATATTTATTTTAATCCAAATGTATCAAGAAAAAGTAATATGTTTGTGTTTAATATAACAATTTATTAAAATTGGTTTTAACTTGATTTCTATAAACCTATGGCTATTTTCTCAGTGCGGATAAAAATAAAATGTCAACAAACAATTTAAATCTTTCAATGTTCTCGAAGACAGAAAAAATAGTAATATATGAAAATAATAATAAAGTACCAAATAAAAAATTGCATGCATATTCCCCACAGCAGATGCAAGAACGTAAAATTGGAGTCCGATAAACAATCGGTTATGCAACGAAAGGTCAATCAATGATAACAAAAACCAAAAGTCGTTATATAATTCCACTATTCATTCACTATTTAGGAAACCAAAACATAGAATCAGCACAAACACCAAAAGTACTCACAGCTACAAATTCAGGTAACGATTCCATCTCGTACACAAGATCCTTGAAGTTGTTAGTCCTCATGTACTCCAGAGCTTGCCAGAACTCGTCGAATTCGACGTATTGTTCCATCAGCTGCTGGATCTCTTGGCTAACCTCCTCGTCGATGATGTCCAGGAAATCCTCGACATGTTCGTGGAACAGCTTCCTAGGCTGAGGAGCTGAGAAAGCGAGGCTGACCAGAGCGAGAACCACTAATGCTTGCTTCATTATGGTTTCGTTTTCTGAAATCTGTGATACTGGACCAACGGTAGCCAGACTTTTTATACTGAGAGATAAGATTAAAACATCCTAGATGGTTGTCAAGTGTTTATGTGAGATAGTGCATTTATCTCAATTGATTTTTTCAGTTACTTTTGTTATCCATCTGCATGTAAATACCTAATATTTTAAATGTCCGTTGCACTTATCATATCATATCTATAGTATTTTTCGATTTCAGATGGTAAACATCTGAAATCTTGGAAAATTTAAAAAGATGGGGGCAATAAACATGCATGGATCCAGCTCTCAAAAAAGATTATGATCACAGCTGACAGCCACCCAAAAATCGGCCTAGGCTAATCGAAGCGCATGAACGCGCTTGTGATCCATATAGTGCATTCCTACAAAGTTGATATTACAAATGTTTACGAAATGTAGAGTCTGTCTAAAAAGTCAAACGACTTGAGTAATTATTAGGGCAAAATGAAATCTGATGTAGTCAACAATGGTTCAATAATCAAGGTTGATTAAGAGATCTTGATCATTCTTTACTAATAAAAGAACCTTTTAAAAAGTATCGAATATAAGTATTTTTAAATGGTTAAATATTATACAAAATTCTCAAGTCGGTTGACTTTTTAGACAGACTTTATGACACCATGACCAAAATGTTCAGTGTATAGTTGTATAAGGGCAAAATCTTTAAAATCTACTGGGCAACACATTCAAGCTTCAACACTGTTTTGCTTGCGCAGGCCAGTTTATATACAGAACACCGTACGAGTGGTTGCTAAAACTCATATTTACACGATGTTTCGTCGGCGTTTCGCCCATTAGTTTGTTCGCTCACGAAATTACAATAGTAACATTATCAGTATAAGCACGAAAGTGTGACGTCACAAGCCAGCTAGGGTTGTGGGCGAGTCCACAAAATAAAATAACAAACGCTTTTGATTAAGTAAAAAGCAAACTTTAACCTTTCAATCGTGTCAATTAGAGACACAATAGAAAGGCAATGACAGCGCGAACGCGTTCGCTTGGGGTTATGTGACGAATATATCTACAAGCTAGAAAACTAAACGTTTAACTAATCCTAATGCAAGATACACCAATAGTATATCTACGATTTACTACCCCTATAATTCATCTTCCGAAATACGTAATACTATATCCATAATATTAAGTCCATATTAATCCGTTTCAATATCTTTGAAAATATTAATACATTCGCCTCCACGCACGGGTGCAGTGATATGAAAATGCTCCGTTCACCTATTTCGTATTTTCCATCAATATTTCAGAATTTAATTTTAGAGACGTATTTACTCGCGAACACTTTCCATTCCTACTCGGATTACGTCACGACGAATGAATGAATATTATATACCTACCTACCTATGAATGTGGGTCAGTGGCATTTTGTGCATTACTCTTAATTTTATACAACTACCTTCCAATTTTACTTCATCGACTTACATTCGAATGATTAAAAACGTCATTCTCATTATGTTACCAATCTAAGCATCATCATTTGAATAACGTAACAAGTGACAAAACGCATCGAGTATCTAGTTTTTTTTTTATACATATATATCAACAATCCTTCATCAACGATTGAAATGAGTGCTAAGAAGAATAACGTTTCTCAATCAACTTCAGTGCGATCAGAGCGTGACGCCAGCTCATCTAAATTCATCGATGATTATTCACACCTGCGACTGTCATATTATCAACACCGAGGTCCTCTTTCCGACATATCCCACATTCGATACAGTGTTGACAGTCTTGAGTGAAACCTCTCAGACTTCCATTGATGACAAGAGACAAGCTGAGCGACAGAAACTCCGAGATTATTATGTTAGTCAAATCCCGGATCTACCAGATCCGTCATAAGTCGCAGCATCCATAATATCGTCAGCATCCCACAAGATGGAGCCTGTTCACGGCGTCCATTTCAAATATAACGATCGAATCGAACAAGGTAGCAGAGTTCCCAATTCAGGCAATGATTTGGAATTTGATCCTCCACGTAGATCGACGATGAAACCCAATCAGTTTCCGATACCAAAAATTGTTTTGGTATCGGAAACTGATTGGGACAAGTGAAATTTTTTTAAATGTTTTTTGATGTTAAACATCGAATTTGTTATTAATTTTAGCTTAATGGGTGGATGAGTAATTTCAGTGACAATGAAATAGGTATGTGAGTAATTAACAGTAACTAGATTTTTTTTGTATTTTTCAAGCTAATAAGGCCCATAGACACTATATATAAAATAATCTTAAAAATAATAAACTAAAGTCTGTCTAATAAGTTAAACGACTTGGGTAATTATTAGGAATTAATTAAATTTGATGTAGTCAATGCGGGTTCAATAATCAAGGTTGATTAAGAGATAGAGATCATTGTTTACTAACAGAAGAACCTTATGAAAAGTACCGAATATAAGTTTTTTTTAAATGATTAAATATTATACAAAATACCCAAGTCGGTTGACTTATTAGACAGACTATAATACATATTAATAACACTGTAATTAGTAGTTTTTTATTTATTTCGATTTTTATAAATAGACATTGATGAAAATATCTTTAAAAAATTATTTCATATTCCCACCCAAACACAGTAAAATACTTATGTTCTTTTGCAGCCAAAACCAACTAAAAATAATAGTGTCGTAAATCGATTCATCACAAGTTAATAGACACTCATGACGGCCATAAAGCTGGGTAAGTACAAGAAGTAGTGATGCGCCATGAAATGCTGCAGAAAAAAAAACATAAAACAACATATAATTACTGTCGCCTCTGATTTCCCCCGGGCTGGCTCGAGCCAGGGCTGCCTGTAATGGACTCCCTGCATAACTATTGAGACTTCGATTTTATACTCGTAGGTATTCATTAGAAAGGCTCTGTTTTCTTGGGCATTGTGATAGATTAGAAATGATGCTGCTATTAATTTTGAGACACGAATGAAAATGAAAGACGTTGAAATTTTTTTACCAACTTGTCTTAAATAATTTTTGTAAAATACATAAAAATCTCGTGTCACACTGTTTGTTATGGAACTCCTTCGAAACGGCTTGACCGATTCTTGTTTGTATATTTAGTAGGTCTTTTTTTAAGGCTGGAAATCATCCAATGACTTCTCCCGCTCTGGGTGGAGCGAGAGATCGTGTCAGACTTTACTGTCTAAAACCACACTCGTGTCCTTTAGTTGCCCTAGCGTTCTAGGACTACGGGTTTCCTTTTCAGAAATTCCCCGCAGATATTTGGTAGGTCTGAGAATAGGTCGTAGGCTATTTACCTTCATTTTTTGTCTTTGACAATTTTACCATCAGCTGCCTGATTCAATCAAACAAGCCAAGTATCGTTGAAGTTTTATAGTCGTTAGATCGAAGTCCTATCCAAAAGCGGTATTCACGATCTATCGACTTATTTCCAGTTACATTAATAATTTGTACCAGGATAAATTAAAACAGATTTGTTTTTTAATCGACGAATTTCAAACGACTTTAAAATCGGTGTCGTTCAAACTCGATTGATGGATGTGAATACGGAAATGGTCTAAACGACTAAATCGCTACGATATCGTTACGGTTTTCATTACGTGAATCGGGCTACAAACCGGATCGCAGACAAGCACGAGTTTTTGTCATTAAAGAAAAAAAATAAGCTAAGCTATTTAACAAATAACAGTTCTCAATAAACAGTCAAACTTCCTGACATCCAGCTTATTATTATTATTACTGGTCCCACAGACACAAGTACCTCCTCCTCACTTTCTCCACCACGTCGCGCAGATAATACTCAAATGGATCTTAAACAAATCACAGCTCTCCAACCTGTCCAACATTGCCCCATTGAGACCGCTTACGATCATGAAAAAGTCTGCAAAAATAATGGAATCCTAAAATTCCCTCCACCGGGGACACTATTTATAAGGTTTTAAGTTAAAACAAACTGTCAAACAAGTAACCCGGGGGACGCAAACTTTCGAATGGTGTTAAACTTTCTGAATGTTGTCTTTATTCCTTATTTTTATCTACTATGGAGCGGGATGTGGGGGCTTTTGAGGCTCATGTAAGATTCCTTTATTGGAAACCAAGGTTTTTGGATGGCTTTTTTCAATCTGTTGATAAATCTTATGTACAAAAAAGAATTAAAAAAAAAAATTATATTCTTTATTGTACTTACATATAAAAAAAAAAGATTTTTTTCTTATTTTCCTCTAAACTATGATGCATCAGATTGAGTCATCGTACCTTACAGATGTGACTGATGAGTAACTGATTATGTTGATATGATAACAGCATCCTAATCTAGAGTTTTTGTTGGACCACTGATAAGGGTATCGTTTGCAGTGATCTTGTATCATTGTATGTCGATTTTTAGCAACTATGATACGAAATTCTTAAAGGTAATTAGATACTTATATCAGTTTTTATATTCTTTATTGAACACAAATTTTCCAAGTAATAAAACTTGAACAGGTGATATCCCTGCACAGGTGTGCTTAACCCATAATTGGGTTTTCGTATCTTACTTATTTTATTTAAAAATAAATTTCAAACAGGAAAATAACTAACATAAAAGCACCCGAAAATTTAAGCTTAGATTAATTAAATCATACTAAAAAATTAAGTAAATAATTATGCATGCAGCACATAATACATAAACATTGGTACCTCAACTATATACTATAAATAAAAACTATACATACATATTTAGGTATGTTGAATCGTCAAAAACTAAGTTTGCGCTTTATTATAGTTGAAAAAAAAAAGAAATACAAAAGGTACAATATCGTATCCAAAAACAATAAAAGTGCCCACACACAGCTTCAGGTATCACTAAGATGAGCAAATATTTCATAAACCACGTGTATATTGAAAACGGCAGACGTGAAAAATTTATAATCGCACCTATGTCTGTGGTAAAATTTAATATTCTCCCGTTCTAGACGGATCCCATATGCATCGGGATCCAATATCGCGAGTCGGTAGCTAATGCGGCTCGGCTGTAAACAGATTACTGGGCGGGAATCTAAAGCAGTGCCGTAACCAGCTTTTTATACACCTGGTGCGAGCTTCTATAACATCGCCCCTAGAAAAGAGTACAATATAAACCTCCTCCTTGCGTCGTATACACTTAACTAGCTTCTGCCAGCGGCTTCGCCCGCGTGAAATTAAGTTTCTCCATACAAACTTTGGACCCCAGTTACCTACATCCCTTAGGGGGTGAATTTAGAAAAATCTTAGTGCTCGCCTACGTCATAAAAGAAAGCCTAGTGCAAACACACCTTCCTAGACCCAGTAATTACGGCTGTGCGTTGATATGTCAGTCAGTGAGTTTTTCCTTTTATATATATATACTCGTTGATGAAGACGGTCGTGACCTCGACGAATAAATTTTTTGTGTATTTCGCTATGCTGTCTTATCTTCGGCGATGTGGATGGCATCGCAGACTGACCTCCAGTGTAGCATGGATTGGTTCTGACCAACGTATCGGACTCCTGCCTCTGGGTTTTTACTCGTCTACTTTAGATGGCAATACAATCAAAAAGGACTAGGTAGTTAACCAAATGTAAATAATCTTGATAGAAAAACTTGTCTAAAAATGTATCTAAAAATGTTTCCGGTAATGTAATTAGGTATTTACCTAAACCAATCTTAGGTAATTAACTAAATTTAAATAATCTTTGTATGTCTTCTATACGATTTATTTACACTAATATAATAAAGAGGTAAAGTTTGTTTTTTTTGTTTGTAGGAGGTAATCTCTGAAAGTACTGGTCCGATTGCAAAAAAATTTGCACCGATAGATAGCTGCTTTATTCCTGAGTGACATAGGCTATATTTTATGTACGCGAGCGAAGCCGCGGGCAGAAGCCAGTTTTACCTAAACCGATGGAGTATAGATATAAAATTTTGTTGCCCCAGTCCATAGACTTCGCCCTGGGCCTGGGAACCGCTAGCACCTCTGGCACCGCCCTAGTTACGGTACTGATCTAAAGTACGGCAAGTATCCGATATCAAGCACAACTTGAGCCGACAAGTACTCAAAAACCTTGCTTTTGATCTTTATTTTGTGTTAAAAAGGTGAAGTAGGTACCTCCTGCGACCGTATCAAGTTCGCGATGGACCTTTGTTGTTGTTTACTGTTGTGTACCCGTTTTGAGGAAGTTCGTTTACTAAACATATTGTGGAAACTCTGGTTTTACTTTTTTTTTGGTTTGGGAAAAGATCAAATGAATTTTTCAATACACTCACTCGACAATCTACTCTTAAGGTAGAATTACACTAACTACGCACACGTGTGCCACGTACGCCGATCTGGGCTCGTCGATCTCTGTAGATTTTATATGGAAACTAGACTTGTAGAGCTATAGTAGATCCACGCCACGCGACGTCATTCTACGTACTAATCAGGCATGGTCCACGTGTGCGTCAGTCTAATGTAGTTCTAGCTTTATCCCTACCGAGTTTAAGGTACGGAATTTACTGTTTTCCGTACTAGCGCTGAAATTTGAGTAAACTCGCCTCCGCCATAATTTATTGTATCAGGCTAAGCGCTCAGGAAACCACCCGAGTCGCGCGTCAACCCCGTTTATTTATTTTTCAAAAGTGTTGAAAAACGTCGTTTGATAAACGTAGTTCGTCACTGTAACACACGGCTCTATAACACTCTAACAGCTCGAGTGAATTCCACCTCGGTTGGAGTCAGCAGGGGCCCAGCCGGGTCAAAGCCTACTGGGGACAGGGTTATCCGAAGGGAACTCGAGCCTCTGACTCGAGAGTCTGACACTATCTCCCGCTCCGCCCAAGAGCGAGAGTTGTGGCTGGATGATTTTCCCCACTAAAAAAAACCTTGGTTGGAGTTGGAGTAACAAACTTTCTCCACTTGTATCAAATGTAGGTACTATTGCCGTTCTGAGTAGATTGACAGGGAGTGTCAGACTTTTAGTAACTAAAACCCATTTGTTTTCCTTCAGATGCCCTTTGCGTTACAGGGCCGCGGTAACTCTTTCGAACAATCTCGTAGCCCAAACTCCGGTACCGTATATACCTATCTTTAAAGTTTACCGAAATCGAATCCATTATTTCAATAATTTGCCAATGTGAAATCGACTAAATCAAATCTTTATAAAGCGAATAGGTATAATGAATAAGATCTATGCAAAGAATAAAAACCTGATGCCTCACCAGAAGTGTTAAATGTCCACTAACCACCGCACAAAGACAAAGAGCGCTTAATCTCCACCGTTCGGCAGTCATTAGGCGCTCGGCTTTCATTGAAGACAATAGAATTACCATAAGAGCGCGAAAATAGCAGCGGTTCATCCAATTAGCTCACAGGTACTCAGTCGAGTCACAAAATAGATACGTACAGAAGACAATCTACATACAAAGCGCTCGAGCAACGCACACATACATACCTCTCACCGACACGATCATCATCATCATCATCAGCCTTTTTAATGTTGGGAACTGCTGGGACTCAGGCCTCCTTCCTCTCTAGGAGAGGTAATGGGCCGTAATCCACCTCGCAGGCCCAGTGCGGGTTGATGGATGTCACATGTCTTCGAATTTTTGGTTCTAGGACATGCCGGTTTCCTCACGATGTTTTCCTTCACCGTTTTGAGAGCAGTGGTAATGAAATAAATTACACAAAGTAATGTGCCTGACAGGGTTAGAACCCGCGACCTACAACTCGTAAGTCGGAGCCATTACCACTCGGCCACCACTGCTCTCACACACTGCTCGACACGATATCTCGACTCAATTCAACCCATTGCGAGCGCGTATGCATCCGCTTCAGACGTTTGTCTGTGAATTTTTTTGTGAAATAATGGAGCAAAAAAAAATTATAATTTTCTGATATTCAACAATAATTGCTGAATTATCGTTTTTTAAGCTACCAGTTTTAAGACGTAATTAGGTAGGTATTTGCTTAAACTTTAATAGTTTGTTTTTACGTAAAGCAGAACAGTTAGGTAGGTAGTTAAGCACATGACTTTGTGGCCATGTAATATTTTTACAATTTATATTAGGTATTTATAACCGCGCCCGGGCGCGCTCGGACAGGGCGGCGCCGACCCTAGCACGATTACTAAGCGTAGGTATGAAAAGTGAAGTACACACATGAGATTGACTTCTGTACCTATCTATTTTGTGATCGAGTCGTCGACTCGTCGAACTACCTCCTAAATCTAATTAGGTAATTGAAATCATTGGGCGATGCGTTGTGCGGAGCGGCAACAGCGCGCTGCATCGCCAATTAGCTCTCTCAGAGATCGCTAGCTACATGCGGAGCCGCGCTTGCACGTAAGCCCCCATTTCCGAGTGACAGAACGCTCAACATGCGAGTTGAGTCGATCGTCTAATTTTGCCAAATGTTACTCTGACTCGAGTTCTGTGACGTCACGGGATGTGGTGTAGTGACGTATTGTTTCGTCTTAAATCGATACCCGGTTGAAGTAATTATTGCCTTGATAAAGTAATATAGTATTATTTAAATATTTGCCATTTTTGATAGTACACAGTTCCTGCTTTGAACAAGTTTTACTGAAATCCATAAAAGATTTCGTTATTTATTTTAAAACCTGAATAAAAAATTTTAATGTCATATTTGCGATCTCTAGAACTCATCATCATCATCATCATAATCATATCAGCCGAAAGACATCGCCACAACGACCGGTCCTGTGCGTCACGCATCCAACGGATTCCCACAACCCTAACCAAGTCATGGGTCCATCTTTTTGGAGGCCTTCCACCGCTGCGTCTGCCGGTAAGTACGTGGTCGCCACTCCAGAACCTTTCGTCCCTATCGACCATCTGTTCTGCGTGTAATCTCTAGAACTACCTAGAAGGAAAGATTATTTCTTATTATTTTTTTTAATGGCACCACTCACCTGAATTCCTCTCCTAACCTGTACTTACCACCCTACACATAATAAATGTGTTCATAAAACGTTTTGTACGTATGGGTGGTATGTCCCCCATGTATCGGTGGCGCAGCACCATGTGTCTAGTGGTCTGATAATGGAACGGGCTTGGCGGAATTTAATTGTGCAATTCCAAAACATACGCACCGAAATGTAAACGATAAAATACCGACAAACTGACAACTCGGTGTCGATGTTCAAGGCTTTGGAGTTTTGACTCGACGAGTACATCATACATCTTCTTGGCTCGCTTCTCAATCAACGCGCATTGATACTCAAGGCTTTGGAGTTTGACTCGACGAGTGTATATTTTTTTTTATTGACACAACGCCGTCTAGTCCCAAGCTAAGCAGAGCTTGTGTTATGAGTACTAGACAACTGATAAACATACTTATACATTTCTAAATACATACATATTACAGGAAATTACACTTAGACACAGAACAAATAATCATACTCATCACACAAACATTTGTCTTGGGCGGAAATCGAACCCACGACCTCCGGCATAGCAGTCAGGACCACTAATCACTAGGCCGACAGGCCTGTCAAAACAGTCGTTACCGATGATCATCTTGACTCGCTTCTCACTTGACTCCAGCGCATCAAGCTGGTATTTGACAGATCCATCCCAAAGATGAGAGTCTTATGAATGAGTCATGCAAATGATTTGAACTATCTATAGTTTGATTGATTGAGAAACAGCTGTTGATAATATAATCTATAGATACTAGTGACTCAGTTTCAATATTTAAATCTACATAGTAGCAGCATATCTTATCCATAAGATTTGCAGCCGTCAAGTTTATTATCAGATGACTGTACGTGAACCTGCGAACAAACAGTTACGACAAAAGGAAAAACCGGGGTGTTTTGTCTTATCGTGATAGTGGTCTTATGCCTTCATCATAATCGACCGGTGGAAATCCCTTGATTCACTATTTAAGGCAGTTATATCGATGGTTATATGTTGACGATAGGTAAATAGGTATAAAATCTAAATTATGCCTGGATGGTTTGATATAATAATGTAACGCAGCTCAGCTCGTCGGTAGGCTCGTATAGGGATTCTTCTATGAAATCAAACACTTCGGGCGGCGCTCTCTTATATTTTTTTTACTTATTTGAACGAATTCATGCTTTCCTTACAAAAATCTCTTCAACACTGAAAAAACAACACACATTCTTTTTTTACCAACTTTCAAACCTATTCTAGAACAGCATAATCCTTCGAATTATATTTTACAAGCCAGTTCGTTGGTTACATAAAAAAAGCAACTCATGCGATCTCCTCTCGATATCACATAAGTTACAATATAAGATTATATATATAATATGGTAAGTAACAATATAATTAGTCAAATTAAAAATAAAGCCTTTCACTGGTGTCCCCCCACGTTACAATAATATGTAAGTAGTTTTTGTAGCACGCTCTTAATACCTCTTTTAAGTATCCTGGACCTACTTGCATTATTCGACATCTAAGGTTCGCCTGTTCTCCGAACCATACACTTTAAAGCCAGATTCTGCTCATTTGAACAGAGTACAAGTGCATATAAGTAAAAGGGGATTGCCCAGCCTCTATGGTGTTCCAGGCCAAAGACGGACATCAAATATTACTATCAATGATAAAACTATTGTTTTTTTCCATAAAGTTACTTTTTATTTACCACTTATTGTTTACTAGCTTTTGCCCACGGCTTCGCCCGCGTGGCATTAGGTTTTTAAGGAATCGGGATAAAAAGGTAGCCTATTTTCTTTTCCATGTCAAAGGCTGCTCGTTCAGCCGTTTTTGCGTGATTAAGTACCTAACAAACATCCTAACATCCACACTTTCACATTTATAATATTAGTTAGGATTATAGTGGCGCTCATTTGGAACTAGGGAATACATATTTTTGTATGGCAAAATTAATGAACAAAGTATTTTTTCTCTAGTTAATTGTCCGCTCATGGCCTCAAATGGGCAATCCCCTTTCAGTGCTTGAATTTATGATTGTAACTTAATTTTCTATTTAGTTTCTGATTCCATTCCAGTTAGGTACATGTTGTATCTATATTTTAAGGTAGCTCAATTTGCCGTAGTTAAGATCAGGAAGACCTATGCACTAAATCTTTTCACCAATTCTCAGTTCGACTGAAACCGGTATATAATATCTGAATGTATTGCAGGAGAATTTCGATGGGGCCCAGTAAATTGAGGAACACAATACTGAGGGTTGCGTCGATCGGGTATATTTCAAGGAATAACGTTACTGCCGATACTACTAACTCACTAACGAACAGTACGTTGTCTTACTGGCAGATATGTAAGACTAATGTAACTAGTAATATACAACCTTATATTTAGTAGGTATGTACATATATGCGAAACGTGAAACACCTGTACCCCTAGCCAAGTTGCTAATCTGCAATAGTTAATGCTTGTAGAAAGCTTCAAATGTACGGGAATGACGTCGTCTTAACGCTCAGACACGTGGTCAGAACAAAAGAATTGACGGCGAGGTCAACTCGTAGCGTTCGGCGCAAGCGAAACGGTTGTAACTTGGCTAGGGGGCTGTTTAGTATTTTTATGTAAAGAATCTATATACAAAATTTCATAACTGTATCATGAAAAATCACAAAGTTATAAACTTGTTATGTCACGTGGTTTAGAGACCTGGTAACTCTATTCGTGGTCCCTTTATTTTTCAGACCAGGCTTAAGACATTTAAAACAGAGAAAGTACCGAACACCAAATGAATGCGTTCCTACCAAATGTATCTCTTGTTTAACCAGGCAGCCTGAATATAATAGTGTATCCTAATATATTCATCGTAAATGAGCAAATCAAACGTTTATCAGTATTCCAAATTAGTTTATGTAATCAAATATGCAAGTGGATTGGATCCCGGTAATTATTTGTAATGTAGTATTTGGGTTGTATCCATATTTGTAATAGGAAATTGGAACTGCTGGAATGAGATGTTCACCATATCAGCCAGTAAATTTCCACTAATAACGTTGTGGCAATCACCAAGAATAGAACAGGCTACAGAAGATTATCTAGGTACAGCTCGTATGATATAGGTAGGTGGGAACTTAGGCCCACACAAGGCATATTGACAGAGAGATTTATGGACATCGAATACTGTCAACAATGAACGCTGTCGACCAGGAGACGTATTTACCGCAGTGTTAATTAAAGACGATAAACCTAAGTGAAATTCCGACAGATCACGAAAAGTTGTTTAACGAAAAGCAACAAAATATCGTACAAGTTGTTCAGAAATAGGAGGAAAAGATAATTTTCTAAAGCACTGATCCGATTCCAAAATTGTTTTTTACTGTTACAAGGCTACACTATTGTTGAGCGCCCTAACCCGGAAAAACACACAGTTTTTGAGGATAGGCCACGGGAGGGCTATACCCAAGAAAAAGCTAATGCCGAATACATTTAAATAAACGTTTTATTGATAGTGGAGAGGTTACAAATTCCCACACCGAAATATTTGCCACAAGAAACAATTCGAAAGCCATGGGAAAAAATTTGGAGCAACAGCGGACCTTTCGAAAGTGTCGCAGAAATTTCAGAGAGCCCCAAACAATCCCGCCGAGAAACTCGCTAAACCCTTATTTAAGAAACAGTAACACGAGCAGAAAATACAAATGCACACAACAGAATGAGAACAAAACGAAAAGCAGCGATCGTCCAATTCCGTAATGTAACGAAGCAAAATAACAAATCACAGTGATCATTCGGTTTAGGAGCTAATTGTTCTGATTCAGGTGAATAATGTTCGGCTTGCTCGGAGCACGTTAATGGTATTAAACTGTGATGGCGGCGTCTACAATTAAGCAGGTGATAACTTGCAGGCGTTACCGAAGTGCTAGGTGTCACAGCCGAAAGCGTGACTGAGGTGTTTAGCAACATTGCGAATGAATTAAACGATTAAATAATGTATGGGTAGGTGTGTAATTACACCGCTGTAAGGTTGCGAGTTGTTAATTTGTGCAGTCGAGATCAGACGTGCCAGCGACGGATCGTTACCAAAAAGCAATGGAGCGCTCCACGTAGGTACCTATTGCTCGTGTTTTTGGCTCGTGTGAGGTGAACTGCAAATTGCAAACAAATTGGGGAATTGGAGCAGATGTTTCTCTATGTGTATAAATTGTGTAGTTACAGCTAACAACGGGATTTATGCTGCACCGTTCACGTTCGGTGACGGGTTGCACTTTTATAAAAATATATGAAATAAAACGGGCAACTGACAATTTGGGATCGGGTTTTTTTGCTGTGCACCTAACGACCTTCTGAGACCCTGTGATATAATCTTTAAGGCCTCTCATACATGAAGTTAAGGGTTTAAAACCGGACAATTACCTACCTTATTATTTACATATTATACAGCATAGTGGCTATGTTAATAGACATTAACATAGCCACTGACAGGCCATTTTAGTATCTATATTTAGTTTTTATTTTTACTTTAT
This sequence comes from Mythimna ferrago, assembly GCA_910589285.2. NCBI lineage: Eukaryota > Metazoa > Arthropoda > Insecta > Lepidoptera > Noctuidae > Mythimna > Mythimna ferrago. The sequence goes on along the minus strand of OU342692.1, from coordinate 13,979,191 downwards.
TTACATTGTTCTCACATTATAATAGCGAAAAGAAACATGTAACCGATATATTTGGAATAGATAACATGATTGAAAAGAGTGTCCATGGAGTTTCTTGCACATTCTTCTCCATAGAGATCTATGCATTGGAATGTGCAACTAGCGTAATTTTTTTGACAGGCTTCTTAACATTTTAAAAGTGCCTGTAAATGGTTTATTTGAAATAAAGTGCTTTGAATCTTTGCTCCATGTAAAACACGGGTATTCAGCCGCATCCTAGACTGTAAGCTGACACCAAGCTCGTTGGAAACAAGTTTTCAATGAAAAGATATTATTAATATAGTCTTAAAATATCAGAGCTTGGAGTATGACAACTGATAAACATACTTAGGTAGGTATCTATACATCTATACATATAAATAAAATTGGAGTGACTGTTTGTAATATTGAAATAACCGATTTTTACTACATGCATATGAATAGGCATTTATACAGTACATACACCAAAATAACATTTTTTACAATTTTTGTCTGTCTGTCTGTTTGTTCCGGCTAATCTCTGAAATAGCTGCACCGATTTTGACGGGACTTTTTTTGGCAGGTAGCTGATGTAATTAGGAGTACCTAACTTGGCTAGTTTTATTTTAGAAAAAATAAATTTAAAATCCTGTAGTCCAGGCGAACGAAGTCGTGGGCACAGCTAGTTTCAATACACAGAACACTTGTCTTGGGTGGTAACCGAACTCACGACTCTGGCATAGCAATCAGGGCCACTAACCACTAGACCAACAGGTCAGTCCTACTAATTTCCTTTTCAATATAGTTTCCAGAACCGCCTTAATACTTGGTTATCTTCAGATTTCAACTTGATACTTTCATAACGTGATTATCAGGGCGTAGAGGATAAATGTTGTATTTTCCAGACTCTTATCATCATGACAGTAACGTTATCACTATCACGCGTTTCATGCACACCGACCGTTAACTATTAAAGCCTTTATCTTATGCCGACTAGTAACGGATTTGAAGTAAGTACCTACCTAGCTAGGTATTCGTTATAGACAGGCGATGTTGTCAATTTATTGTTAACTTCGAAGACAAGATAACATGATGTTGACAGAATTTAACAAGATTTAATAAACTAATAACGTCTACGGGAAAACATTTAAGTATTTTTCAACATATTTAAGTACTCAAAAACCTACTCTCTTCTACCTCCACCGCTTTTAGGGTCGCAATGTATTATTTATTTATTTTATACTTCATGCACAAAAGAGTACAAAGGTGGATTTAATACCTTAAGGCATTTTCTACCAGTCAACCTTTGGATGATACAGAGACAAATTATGGTAGGTGCAATATTATCAATTACTTTTATAATTAAAATTTTCATACAAATACATAAGATACTAATACACTATATATAATATATGTATTCTATTTCGCACTAGTCCAAAACGACCTATACGGTTCCTACCCTCGTCTACTTCGAAGCTCTGAAGAAATACGGCAACCAGCCCCCTGTTCAATTGACTGGTCGGCAGGTAGTCCCCGCTGTTGCGCCCCAGTCTGATCACATACGAAAACCATCAAAGCGACTCACAATAATTTGTTTTACTTTTGTTTTTTGTACAACCTGAAGCGAGACTACACAACATAATCCTGAATATAGTTTGTTCAAAATCAGTAACTGAATGGATTCCAATAGTTTTTACACTATGTTATCCTTTTTCTCAAAAATATTTAAAAAGGTTACAAGTTGGACACCACCGACACTAAGTACAACTCACGTCACGGCAGGTCATCGCGGGCATCAGGCGCCAGCGATAGCTGGCTGCAAGTGCAAAACAACGCCTCAGTCGCCTAGATGGCCCGGTGACAAGCTTATAACTTGGTGATTTTTCTTTATGATACAGTTATGTTTTGTACCTACATAGATTCTTTTCTTTTCTTTATATAAAAATACTAGACACGGGTTTTGGGTTTCGGTACTAAAACTAATGTTGTATATTGTATATCTATAAGGTACTGAGCCGGATAGGCTCATTCAAGCATCGACCCTGTTGGGCCCCGTCAATCATACAAATCAAATCAAATCAAAATCATTTATTTCAAATAGACCATTTGTAGGCACTTTTGAATAGTCAAATGTCGGTCAGTCCAAGAAAAGTGAAGCTAAATTGCACGTTCCAAAACGTAGGTCTCTATGGAGAAGAACGTGCAAGAAACTCCATGGCCACTCTTATACCTACCTACCTACCTACTACCTACATACCTACTGACATCTTTTTGAAGAGCGCATAGAAGACAACGCGCCTTGGACCGAGGCTGAGGCCCTACCAAGAGCTCTTAACGCGATCCATTTTACGGCCTAAACTGAACTGTTAAAGGGATGAAGTTATACAAGGTGTCGTTTTGAAGCTGCAAAATATTTGAGGAGGTAATTATGTTAGTGATTCTCGACCCGAATCAATAATAAAATAAGTAGGTAATTTTTTTTTTTTTATAACCGCGCTTTTTTTCACACACACAAACACGGAACAATAAAGGGCGTTTTCACACACACTAACTCGCAACGATAGTTTCATAAATAATGTATCATCCAATCATCATCCCGCACGCCACACCCTAGCCACGCCCCCGCGGCCATCGATCAATCGATTTAGTTTAGTGTAATTAAAAAATTAAATAACAAGTATTACTGATTATTGACCAGGTTTCGTATTTTTACATGATTATTTATGAGTTTTATTACAACCTCCTGAAATATTGTGCAGTTTTAAAACTGCACCTTGTATATGGTGTATAGCTATGTATGGTGTTAGCTGGTGTATGGTGTGTAGGTGGTGTATCCCTCTTTCTCGCTCGAACAACTGACATTTTAACACGGTTATGTATGGTAAGGTCCCTGGCCCTTACCAAGCGGTGAGTCAAAAAGGCCAGGTGCCAAGTCGGTAAATAGCTTGATAGACTGAACTGTGAGAGGATTTTTAAAGATCAATCAAGAAAGAAAAGATCAAAGTAAAAAATATTAAGGGGCCACTTCTTATTGTCCTCATAATATACTTACTTTTTCCCAATTTATTCGGGGTAGATACCTAGGCTCCTTTCTTTCATATTTGGCAACTTCTTGTTTTGCAGAAAAGTTGACCCACTAGTGACGTTCGAAAGGTATCTAAGTACCTAGCCGGGCAGGGCGATCCCTGGCCACAGTAGGCCCCGGCTTACAGACAACGAGCAACGGGTAGCTCGTCATCCGGCCGTCTGGTACGGACCGAGCCCGAGTCGTTGATGGCACGCTGTAACGAAAAGTGTAACTCAAGGAGACAAATGTGGTTTTAGGCACTAAGAGTCTGGCACTGAAGCACCTCGGCAAGTTAAACTTCATCATATGTGCTTTGTGCAGTCAGAATCGTGATGATATAACTAACATTCTTTTGTTACTTTCATGTTTGCAGCCCTGCCACGAGAAAAACCGGACGACACTACGTACAGATCAGGAGTGTTAGGGCCCTTCAAATTAGCCGCAAAGTGCCGCGCGACGCCAGCTCGGCCGCATATCCGTGGCCGCAGCGCTGCCACCGCGCTGCTTTATTATTCTATATAAATAAAAAACTGGCCAAGAGCGTGTCGGGCCATGCTCAGTGTAGGGTTCCGTAGTTTCCCGTCCGTCACAAAAAGTGTACCCACACACCAGTTTAAAAAAATGCTTGCATATACGATTATACTACAAACTTAGTCCAGAAATTATTTTGTACAACCTTTTTGTCTTTTTTGTACAAAAACTGTTCTTTCCATCAAGTTCAAAATAATTTTCCTAGAAAGTCCTTATAAATTTCTACTTTTCAGATTTTTTTCATATTTTCTAAACTTATGGTTCAAAAGTTAGAGGAGGGACACACATTGTTTTTTACTTTCCGAGCGATTATTTCCGAAGTTATTGACTTTATCTAAAAATGATTTTAGTAAATCCCAATTCATTTTTAAATACCTATCCAACAATATATCACACGTTAGGGTTGAAATTAAAAAAAAAAACACTTTCCACTTTACTTATAGGAGGGCTACCCTAATAAAACATTTATTTCCAATTTTTATTTTACCACTTTGTCGGCGTGATTGATATACATATTGGTACCAAATTTCAGCTTTCTAGTGCTAACGGTCACAGAGATTAAGCGAGGACAGACAGACAGACGGACAGACAGACATGGCGAAACTATAAGGGTTCCTAGTTGACTACGGAACCCTAAAAAGCCGCAAACTGCCACGCGACTGCCGCGCTACACCGCGCTGAGCTGCGGCCGTGCATTTTAATTTAGGTATATGGAATAACAAAGCAGCGCCGCGCCGGCAGCGCTGCAGCCGCGCTGCCGTCGCGCGGCACTTTGCGGCTAATTTGTAGTCGCCTTTACACGTGTGCATCGTTCTAATGTAGTTCTAGCTTTATGCGTTTCTGATACCAAGTACGTGATATCAATCGAGTATAGATGATATCACGATAACATTTGTTTTTTGACGTGTTTATTGAAAGACGCGACGTCTGCGTACGTTCCGCAACATCGTTCGCTTGGAGTACTTACTATAAGAAAATATTTTTTTTTTTGGAGCAATAGAGTAAAACCTGATATCCATTTCGAAGATGTCTCTCCCGTTCCCCTTTCTTTCGGGAATTAAGATGGAAACCGTTCCAATAAGTAGGTCCGTTCCCATAGGAAAATGAAAAGTAGGTACCTAGCTTATGTTACTCATTATAACATTAGCATGTTCAATCTTTTGAGGACTTCGAAAGTTTGAACATGCTAATAATAAGGATTCCGTAGTTTGAAATACCGTTCCTGTAGAAAAACAAATGCAGCTTAAGCGGATAGCTATGGCTGATATGAAAGTCCCGTCAAAATCAGTGTAATCGTTTTTCTGGTTAGCCGGAACATACAGACAGATAATTTTTTTAATAATTGCATTCTTATAGGTATCGAATATACTTTCATAAAGTAAAAACAATCGAATAAATAAAAATACAAGATTGATCACTGCGTAACTGATTTATTTTAGTCTTGTCTTTTTACATCATTAGCTATTTCTGGGTCAAATGTATTGAACCCTAACCCTAACAATAATAAATGACCTTATTACCTATATTATAATCTAGGTGTCTTCAAGGCTAGAGTGAATAGAGCGCCTCACCATCAACAGATTGCATCTAGTGATGCAATCTGTTGATGGTGAGGCAGTCCTTCACCGCGATCCTATGGGGTACCCCATAGGATCGCGGTGAAGGACTGGTTTACCTATATCAAATAAAATAAAAAACATTTTTAATCTATCTTTACACCGAGAGTATCCACTTCACGCGCAAAACATTATTTTGCTAGAATATCTAAATATTAGAATTCGTTCTCACCAAATCGTTCATTTCAGAATGAATGTTCGTCACGATTTTTGTTATGGTGCGTCCAAATCTGGCGAGTGCGCCGCTGTGTGTGTGCATTTCATGTTCGTATAAAGCGCACGCAGCGCACGGGCTTCGTACGAACGAGCCGTGCGCAAAATGCACGCACACCGTTCGCCAGGTCTGGACACACCAATACGCGACGCTTGCTGTAGCAGATCAGTTGTAGTCCAGTGATGACAGCCCCGACTTTCAAGCTGAACATTGTGGGTTCGAACCTAGACATGCGCTTTACATTGTGCAATTTATTTCATCATCACTCAAAGTAATGAAATAAAAGTCTGAGGAAACTGGCATGTCCTAAAAAGTGCAAATGTGAAGACCTGGGCCCGAGTGGCAGATTAAAGCTAGAACTACATTAGACGGACGCACACGTGGACCACGCCTGATTTGTACGTAGAACGACGTCGCGTGGCGTGGATCTAATGTAGGTCTACAAGTCTAGTTGCCATATAAAATGTATGGAGACTGACGCCGCCCAGATCGGCGTACGTGGCACACGTGTGCGCTGTGTAGTTCTACCTTACAGCTAGAACTACATGAGACCGACACACACGTGTAACACGCCTGATTTGTACGTAGACGAACGTCGTGTGGCGTCGCGTGACGTGGATCAAGTGCAGCTCTACAAGTCTAGTTTCCGTATAAAATGTATGGAGACCAACGCGCCCAGATCGGCATGTATGCCACATGTGTGCGCAGTGTAGTTCTAGCTTTAAATCAGTATGGAAATGCCGTGGATCTAGCAAAACTTTGAACTATTATTTACCTAGGTAGTTTTTCTTATTATTTTAACTTATACTTATTATCTTTATTCTTATTGTTTTTGCTAAACTACATATTATTATTTTTAAGCTATTGCATAGCTTCTATCGCGGGCCTTGAGCGTGGAGACCGAATCCAGAAATTCCGTAACAAAAATAACCTAACACCCCCCACTCATTTGTTTTTTGAGCGTGGTGACCGATAAGAAAACAAATGAGTGAACAATCAATCAAAATTCAATTCAATGTGTGAAAGTGTAACTTCAATTAATATCAAAGAAAAAAAGACAAAGGAAAAAAATACTGCCTAAATAAATAAATAATTATAATTGCATAAGTTGATAAAAATGCTATGCAATAGCTTTACCGCGGCAGTCCCCGAGTGCCACACGTCTTTTTTTTTTTTAACCCAAGGGTACCAGATTTAGAGATTCTGGATTATCATCCCTTTGATGAAAAGTAACACCCTCTCATGGAGAGGAGGCTGGTGTGACAGCAGTGAGACCAGGTAGGCACCTGGCTACCATGACGTGTTAAAATGTCTAGCGTGCGATCGAAAAAGAAGGATGAAGTTATACAACCTAAATAGCTCTATCCCTTTAACAGTTCAGTTTAGGTCGACAAATGGATCGCGATAAGAGCTCGTGATAGGGGGGCATCTATACCTATTTGGAGGTGAGGTATGCGGAAAAGAGAGTAAAGTCCCACATACTTCCTTTGAAAAGGGAGGATCCTCCGACCAGACAGGTGTTATTGTCTGGTGGGCGACTGCCCGGTAGATTACTTTGGGCTGTCGTATATGTTCAAATCTGCATCGCATAATCAAAAAAGAACTTTGATTATGCGATGCAGGATTTCGTATATTCTTCGTAGTTCTTATATGGCGCCGTAGATGTCGCTACATCACTCCCCTCCGGAGATCGGAGATCGATGGTTCTTGATGCGTGCCAGGCCAGCGTAGGTTGGTTCCAGTGGATCGGAACCGATGCCGCATAGTTCTCGGTGAGTCGGAACTGTCTGCGGTGATGCCCCAGTGAGTCGGGGTGTTGCTATCGCTGTGAGTCGGGATGATGGCCCAGTGAGTCGGGGTGGTGCTGTCCCAGTGAGTCGGGATGATGCTGCAGGCTCCAGTGAGTCGGAGTAGTGCTGCTGGCTCCAGTGAGTCGGAGCGGTGCTGTGCGACGTAGGGCTTGACTGCTGGCGTCGACCAGGAGTGGTTCTTCATGGCTCTTCATGTGACTGGCCGAAGGTGCGGTGTGCCAAGGCAAGGTCGCTGATGAGGCTGAAGGTGATGACCAGGTATGACCCGGTAGGTATGCTGGTGGTCAGGATACCCTCTATAGCCGTGGGTGCTGGCTGTATGGCTCGCTGCTCGAAAGCTTGAGGAAGTGATGATGACGTCACGAAGTAGTAGCTGCACGAAGGCTGCGCTGACGTTCTTTGTCGAAGGACACCAGTTTGGAGGTAGGCGGAACAGAGAGTAAAGTCCCGCAAACCTCCGTTGAAAAGGGAGGATCCTCCGACCAGACAGCTGTTATAGTCTGGTGGGCTACTGCCCGGTAGATTATTTTGGGCTGTCGTATATGTTCAAATCGCGCGGAGAACTTTAATTGTGCGATGCAGGATTTCGTATATTCTTCGTAGTTCTTATGTGGCGCCATAGATGTCGCTACACCTACTATAAGCTGATCGCGCTGTGCTTTATCCTTGCGCAACAGTTGTTTCCAAAATATATCCCTCAAGCGTATACTTTCAGCATGCAGTCCATATAAGGCTGACTGTGATACAGATTTGGGTCTGCTACACCAATTATTTTTTATACCATTGCACACACCCGGAAGGTCAAAACGAGCATTTTGGTATTGAAATACGAAGCGCGTTATGCGCATTTTGACTCCATAATGATATCATGAAATTGTCGTTTTGCGTATTATTATTTGTAATTTCAAAATTGTAATCTGGAATGACTCTCTATTGTGATCTCTCTCTGTCACTCAATGGTTTGCTGGAAGAAAACTCAACTTTGAGCTAAGCTCGCCAATGTACCTACCTTCGCAGTCATTTCTGCCTGATGACTTAAAAAAAAAAAGCTTGTACCCGCGGCGCGGCGCCGTTTGATAAAAAGAAAGGTAAAAAAAGTAAAAAAGTTTTCGTTTCGAGTGCAAGCAAAAATGAACTTAGCGGAGTTCAGGCGGAAGTGTATACGTACATAAACTCTGTAATGCACTTTTAAGTTGTTATGTACTTACACCATACGTACAATAAAAAAATAAGAACAATTAACATTTTCATCTTACAAATAATAATCTATTTACAAACAGATAAAATTATAATACAACCAGTTCATAATTTAGGTACATTTAAGAAGTAGAATTTTGACTAATTTCCTTATATGTTATTATACTTTGTCTCCTGACGCCATTGCAGTTTCTTTCTGTGAATCCATCAAGAATGTTTGGATTTCAGAGTAGATCTTCTGTAGCATAAACAGCCTGGGCTTTGTATACTGAAAATAAAAGAAATAATTACCGAATTTAGTAAGAAAATTAGCAAGGAAAGAAGAACCTTAGTGGACTATTTCTAAGAGTTTTTAATTAAAAGACAGATTTTTAATAACACTTTTGGATGCAGTTGGATGCATTCCTAACTGATATCATTAATCGTGTATTTTTGCACATTGAGGTGATCCCATGGTGACCCTGGGCACGACATTTACGTCGGTAAGTCCCCTACTTGAGTAGTGGATGGAAAGACGTCACGGCGTCCTCACCTTCCGCTTGACGTTGGTTCTCACAGCACATGGTAAGTTCGGGAGGTTCCTGCACCGGATTCGTTTGGAAGAAACGTCCAGATGTCACCACCGTGGACCATCCGGAGGACACTATGGAGCACACGGAGGTGTAACCAGGTGCAGAGAACCGCCGTGTCGATCGGCGGCAACGACCTGTCGCGCTGGGGCTTGGTACAGGCCATGGTCCGGAGCGAGAAGGAATATAGGAAAAAAAGCCACGAGTTGTGCAAAAGATTGCTTGTCCCGGGGTTCTAGAACGAAGGCATAAAAGGAACATAGGATTGGGTTTTAGTCAGTAAACATCTGACACACCCTAGAGTCATTTTTTCACTAAAAAAAAAGGGTGGTGATCCCGCCAAGAAACTTGACTTCATAAAGCGGCGTTGGCCGTTGAGACAGACAGATAATAATAATAATATTCCACAACTATCACACAACGCCGTCTAGTCCCAAGCTAAGCAGAGCTTGTGTTATGGGTACTAGACAACTGATAAACATACTTATATATTTCTAAATACATACATATTATGGATAAATTACACCCAGACACAGAACAAATGATCGTGCTCATCACACAAACATTTGTCCTAGGTGGGAACCAAACCCACGACCTCCGGCATAGCAGTCAGGGTCACTAACCACTAGACCAACAGGCCTGTCAAAGATGGTCCAGTTAGGTAGGTCTAACTTCGAGAAAGAGGTCAATGGGTGAATCTGACTTGGCAGGTCAGCATTAAGGAAACTGCGTGGTGTCTCCTTGTCCAACACACCACAGTTCACAAACACTGACTAGTGCATGTAGCGGTAGTGGCATCCTACCATTCTTCAGGCAAGTGAGACTCCAGGCAACCACAGCCTCAGTGGAATACAGCACATCAAAATCAGGGTAGAACTACATTAGGCCGACGCACACGTGCAACACTCTCGATTTGTACGTAAAACGACGTCACGTGGCGTGGATCAAGTGTAGCTCTACAAGTCTAGTTTCCATATAAAATGTATGGACACCGATGCGCCCAGATCGATGTATGTGGCACACGAGTGCGCAGTTGTAGTTCTACCTTTAATTCAGTATGGAAGTGCCATGGATCTAGCAAAATTTTGGACTATTATTTACCTCAATAGTTTTGTTTGAAACCTACATAATTTATTACTTTCATTTTTTTAAAACCCATGATAATCAATTTACCTTAAACAGTGGAACCAGATTTAGAGATTCTGGATTATCTTCCTTTTTCAACACTGTGAGGTAGTACAAAACACGATTCTGAAAACAAATAATACAAGGTTACAGAAAATACGAAATAAAAGTTGGGCCATAGGGAATTTCTGAAAAGGAAACCCAGAAGGCAAAGGGCAACTAAACAATACAATATGTTAGTCCAACCAGACCTACGGCACTCTTTACTCCATTGTATACAATGCCCTTCACACCAACATTGACAGAAACAGATGGAGGAATATCATACCAGTTTGCATGAAGCATGGTCAAAACCCTCAGCATTGAAGAATATGATACAATGAGGAGGATCCACTAATCGGTTTCTGTGAAAACTTCAACCATATCAAACGTCCTGATTTCTTATCTTCTTTGTTGACAGTACCACAACTTGAACTCTTGCTCTTCATCATCGTCTGCCTTTTTCCAACCATATTAAAAAATATATTTGCACATATTGCTTACCATTTTAATAACTTCATTAATAATAACATCGTCAATATTGGACCAGTCCACAAAGGTGTCTTCTCTGCCCCACACATATTTTATTGTACTTTGGATACACACCGTTGGGATGATCAGGAGACTTTCTGAAAGTTGTAATGGTAAAATATTAAATATGAACCTTTGCATATAGTGATCTCCTTGATCTTTAACCTTGTGAATACCGTAATTAGAGACACAATAGAAAGGCAATGAGAGCGCCGCCGCCGCCGCCGCCGCCGGGATTCTGATCCCGATTTCCGGCCACCGTAGGCGCGGGCTTGCGGACAGTGAGCAATGGGTAGCTCGCTGTCCGGCCGTCCGGTAACTGTCCGGACCAAGCCCAAGTCGTCGACGGCGCGCACTGTTCCCGCGCGCCTCAAGGAGTTGTCAGCAACAGCAGGGACCCAGCCGGGTCGAAGCCTACTGGGGCCAGGGTTATCCGTAAGGGCGCTCGAGCCCCGGTATGAAGGCTAGAAGGAACGGGGTGGGTCTTTTAGTCAGTAAGAGTCTGACACTATCTCCCGCTCCGCCCAAGGGCGGGGGATGTCAATGCATGATTTTTTCCCACCATAAAAAAAAAAAAAAAAAAAAAAAAAAAAAAAAAAAAAAAAAAAAAAAAAAAAGGCAATGAGAGAGTGGCTTTCGCTTGGGGTTTAATGAATTAAATTATGGCACAAGAATAACCTTTTTACACTTTCCAAGCAAAGTATGAGACTAAAATAGTGCAGAAGAAAGATGGACAAGAAGAAAAAGGTCTAAGACAAGTTGTATGGTTTGTTTGGAGAATGGTAAGAAAGAACAGCAAATAATAGAGTGACAATTGTCACACTAAGTGTTCAAGAAAAAATTTAGCATGTAGCGTAAAATAGGGGGACATACATAGGCAAAAAGCTAATGAATGGCTTTCAAAGCAATTCAAAAGTTAAAAATTAAAAGATGATACATACCTGACTGAACACTGTGTGTAAACCAAAAGAAAACTAGGAATGATAAAGAAATTATAATAACTAATATTGCTGTAAGACTTATACGAATATAGAAGAATGCTATCAAGTTAAATATGATAGCAAGGAAAAGTGATGTCTTAGCTCCCATTCTTGAACTACTGCTCTTCACATTTTTATATGTAATTGTAAATTGTCTTGATTTCGGAGAAGTTTGCCTTTTGTATACATTGAGGATCAGCTTTATTCCATTCACATTTTCATATTCTAAAGATGTGTAAGGATTCGGATTAGTCATTCTTCGGTATATAAAACAAAGCAGGTTCTTTTTTCTGTTATTAGTAAACAAAACATCAATCACTTGCTGCTGTGGATTTTTAAATTCTAACCAAAACACTAATATTATTATTGATTTTTATTTTTCATTGCTTTTTTCTTTCTTTCTCATGGCTAATTCATAATTTAGAAAGAGACCACAACATCTAATAGGCTTAAAAATTAAAGATTTTACCATTTGTCGTTTGGAACTGCACAATACTTCAGCTGAGACAGTGACAGATCGTGTCAAATGTCAAAATGACAGAATTCAGAATGACAGCCTTTTTTCTTTTTTTACGTCCCATTTAGGCATGGGGCAGGCTAAAAAATACTGCTTCGTCATCCAGTACTAAATGTCTTTGAGTTCTATTAGAATGCGAATGCCACACACTCTAAGTTTTTGCTCTAATTGGCAGCAAATACGTACGGCTATGCGCCACCGGTATATGGTGGATATCCCACCAACACGCACAAAACGTTTTGGGAACACATTCATTGTGCGTGCGGCTAGGGAGTGGAATTCCTTGCCGGAGTCTGTTTCCTGATAGCTACAACCCGGGAATCTTTAAGTCGAGAGTGAATAGGTTTCTTTTAGGTAAGCGCGTTCCATCGTCGACCGCATCGTCGCTTTCCATCAGGTGAGATAGCGGTCAAGCGCGAACCTATCAACAATAAAAAAAAAAAAATACATCGAGTTACCCTTCTCAGCAAACTTCGCTGAAGTATGTAGTTATACAATCAAATTCTCAGCTCCATTTTATATGCAGATCTCGCGTTAAAGACTACACCAATTTTTACATCCACAATATCCATTAGGAATCAATTTGCGAATAATTAGAACAACTCAGAGACTGTTTCGAAGGAAATTCAGTAACTTCACATGAGACGACCCAACCACAGGCCTCAATTTCGACTTTCTACAATCTGTTTCGGTACCTACCATCAGACTAAGCCTTTCATAACATAAGGCGAAACGCACAATTACAGTTTCTGCAGTTTATATCTACCTACCTATTCTTCTTCTTTCTGCCCTTGTCCCATCTTATTTATATCTACCTACTTATGATGAGAAAAATCACGTGATTGCTAACATGATCGACGAGCAAGTAGACATGCATTGTACCGTGTGCGGCCTATCTATCCTTAAGACCGACCTTATATTATCATGAATGTAAATGACTAAACACAGTAGGCATGAATGCAAAGCGTTAATGGGTAGATAGGTACTCCCATTAGAAGACCTTGAGAACCCATTAAAAAATCATGAGTTCGTGTTCTATCACCTGCCAGAACCCAGAACTACCTACATAAAAGAAACAATAAAAATAACATTTACATGTATGACCGTAACCATAACAACAGCTGGTACAAATAAACGTCATAAGAAAGTGTTGGAGCTGATTTTAATTAATTAGAAATACAATTTCAGCTAAGTAGTTTATTACTAATTAAAGAGAAGAGTTGATAGTGCAAATGGCACATCTAGACGGTAACGCATGGGTATTTGACTCCCTTGTAGGATTTCTACATGGTCCTGTGTGGAATGTACCATTGCAGACTTTTATTGAAGAAAAATCTTTGCGTAAGTTGGTACCTATGCTATGCAGTAGTTTGGGTCAGTCACTAACTGCACCCATAACAATAATGACTAAGAGGTAGCCACAGAGTACCTACTATGCTCTTATGCCGATAACTACCTCCATGATTCGTGTACTGCTGTATCCAATCAAACATAATGTGCTAGATTATTTTTATGTTTTGTTTACAGCCTTTGAGCCGACAGATACTGGAGATGTCCTCGATAGACCCGAGTACAAACAGATACATGATGATTACCGTAACTTAGTAAGTAGAGTAAGACATAGATAGCTTAGTTATTAGGTACCATTTACTAGAGCAGTTCCGTTAGAAACCCACAAGACCATTATCACGTTTTGTAACTATTTATAATATTGTTTCTATGAACCTAGGTGGACGTAATGTTAGGTTCCTTTATGGACGATATCGGCATCTCAGCCGATCAGTTCGAAGCTGCTTGTAAGCTGTCAGCACGCGATCTAGCCGGACTGCCGGCACACTTCCACCGGCGCCTCTTCGAACAAATATGGGCCGCCAACGACTACGAGATGTTCGTCAAGATGATGACCCACAAGAATGTAGAGCTACAACTACAGGTAGGTTAGGTACAGTACAGAGTGCGAACGTCTTTGGGCGAGTGTAAGGGACAAGAGAAGGTATTCGTAATTCTAATTCTTCATTTTCAGGCTTTGGAACTGATTGAAAGGCGGTATGGAGCAATGCCCCACTTGTTTTCGGCGGAACCGGAAGACTTGGACACTTCACGAAGCGATGAAAGTGAGGACTGGCCCGATAATGACGATGTCATGACAGAAATAAAGAAGTACCTATATCGATACAAAAATCACATATCAGATGACTGTTGTAGTCAACTATCAGACCATAATGAGTTTGATTTTCGTTATTCCAGATTACAACTAGAAGACTTCGAAGGTAAAGATGAGGTCGTTAGCGTTCCACCTGAAGAAGTAGTGGCTGAAAAGCAAACTTTACTATCAAAGCTACACAGTTTTGATAAGAAAGAAGAACACCACATCTTTGAAAAAAAAGAAGAAAATCTTGATAATGAAGATCGTGTATTGACTGAGGCGAAGAAAATTCAAGTTATGGATCCTCCAAAACCGCCGCCAAAGAAAGTCGAGGTCTGACCTGCATAGCACAAAATTGTGGTCCTTACCAAACTATTGCAGGACTTCTTTTATTTCGAGGTATATGGTTTTCTGGCTATACCAGGATTTAAAGAGTAATATACTTATCTTTTGTGTCATAGGTGAGTGAGGAAGAAATGCTTGCTCGTCAGGAGTATTTGAAGCAGCAGCGAGACAAGTTGTTAGCACTGAAGAAGCAAGTCCGGGAGCGGCGACTCGGTGCGGCAGACGGCGCAGAATCAGGAGGTACCGGCTTATATCGATTTTGAAATAGCTCCCGACCTTGAGCTATTCCTTATTTATCGTTAACAAACTTCATTATTCACTGAACAAAACCTTACGCTTTTAAAGCCGAGGGATCTAATATTATTACCCTATGACTATCATAAGGCCCTAAGCAGTCATTTTTTCTGGTCTTTAATTTTCGTGCCTTCGGTCTGCAGGTGGAGAAGGGTCTCAAAGCAGCGTGGCCAGGCCACGGTCAGCTCGGGTTGCACAAGCAGCTTTAGCGGGAGTCCCTCAGGCCCCGCCCCCCGACGCCATGCAGCTGCGCCGGGCCCTCGCCTCCAAGCTCAAGACTGAAGTTGTCGATATAGCTAACTAATGCTCCCAGGATTTACCTATTACCATTTTTATGAATGCCTACATCTATGTTCTACTTTTAACTTATTAATTCAAATTAAAAACTATATTTATTGAATCCTATAACGAGATTTTATTTTACTGTAGTTTAGTATTGTGGAATGTATGAAAGAAACAACATGAATTCGTAATTATTACCTTATATTTATATTGCTTACTTAACTAGTGACATCATAATAATAGCATTATCGTAAGCTTATTTATTTTACACAACTTGCCGATAGGTAAATCTATTTTAATCTGTGTATAAATTAATTTATGATGGTCATCCACCTAGACAGATAAAAAATAGTCATTATTACAGTCTACTTTCACCTAGAACTTCGTATTTTAATTAACGGGGAAGTTATTTCAAGGAATATAAGAATCGTATAAATCTAATTGACAGCTCGATGCTTTTAGCCTATTATACACGTGGATGTTGGCAGATTTGAAAATAAAATTATTACATAAAACGTTATATATTTACAATATATTCTGACAAATTCATCCCACGTATGTAATAATTGAATTCGCCTCGCGTTCACTGTGCATTCTGAATAAAAAGCTGGAGTCTTTTTGCACTGTTATAGAAGTGTGACCATCATATTATTGTTACAAATAGTGGCGGTAGCGGACTTCTTTGTAAGATGTAAATCTTATGACAGAGATCAATAATTTCTTTTTCAGATACATATTAAAATTGATATGTATTTTAGAGACGTTACACAAGGTAGTTAAATAATGTGAAAATTTAGGAAACCATTAGCCGAAAAAACCATTTCGAGAATATATTATGGAAGTGTAGACACTATAGTTTTATTTGTGCTCAGTTCGTTAATTTTTTTTTTAATGTTCGGCAAATAGGCACGGCGCGTGCTGCAGAGTGCAGGGAGCGGTGTCTATGCTAGTCGCGAACTATCGCGCAGCCGACGGCCGCCCAGGCACCTCGCGGTGCTCAGGGCGTACCGCAAGCCACGACTATCACAGTGGCATGCACACCTTTCATTACAATCTTCAATCAAATAATCATGCCGCCAGGAGTTTATAAAGGAGAGACAATACAGCTAGATATAAATTATTTTATGAACAATGTCTATGACAACTGTTGCATACATTTTATATTTAATACACTCCTCGAGCATTCAATTTAACTAAAAAAATATTAATGTATTTATATCAAGCTATGCTTTTAAAATAATATTCAATTATGTTTTGATAATATGGCTCCATCGCATCTCGTGTCACACTAGATCAGAAATATTTACATCTCTGAAATATCTTAAGTTAAACTCGCAACTACAAAAAACTAGGTCTTACGAAAGTAGATATCTATAGTTAGAAATATTTTTGATACATTATGGAAGAGCATTCTGTAAATGCAAAATGATACACTAATGCGTTATCAAATTAAAAAAAAAATCCTTTGACCAGATATAAAATTTGAGCACTGCTACATAATTATGTATGAGGTTTGTTATTAAAACGTTATTGGAAGCCAGTAGACGACTTAAACTGAGATCAGCACTGATTTATGGTTTATTGTGTAAAATAATGTTTGGACCACTCCGTCGAACTCGTTTCTGGCGACATGTGATTATGCAAAATATTTACTTTACTATAGATAGATTTTTATAATCACCAGATTAAGTGTATTTTACAAAATCTAATATTATTTACAAAATACGAATGATAAAACTAGAGGTTTATAGTAATAAAATAAAATGGATCTTAATCAGATAATTTTATCACATACACATTACTTCCGCAGTGTAAAAAAGCTACAAACAATCGTATAAGCAAAGATAGGAAACGTTTGTTGAAAGTAAAGAAAGATTTAATACTGATTTTATAATTCATTATCAACGTAGGCAACACAAAGGTGGGAGCGGGTGGGATCCATTTCATGACATTACATTGAACAATTAAAATATTAACCTTACTCAAGAGCTCGAAGCGTCAGAAAAATAAAATATTATAACTTTTTTTTTAAATACATTTTGTTAATAAATAACATAAAAACATTTACATAACATTTTTCGTCACTCCACTAGCCGTGATGAAATGGATCCGTCACCAACTACCCAGTACAATCAGAGATTTATAGAAATAATAACAATATAGGAAATTCGTATAAATCACTGATGGTCAACACATCGATTTAACACGTTGGCGGCAGAAAGTTGGACTCGGCCGGTTGAACAAATCCGGCAAGTTAAACCAAACCCATACAAACCGTAAAAGCCAAGAATTTTGCCGCGAACGTATTAATTTATGACCAAATCAAAACAACATGATAAATCTGGATCCCAATAAAAATACAAACATTCGAAAATAATGCTGTTAGCAAGTTAGATAAAACCAAGCAGAATCATTATGAAATGATTCAATGATTTTTATTCAAGAAATAGAAAATCTAGCTGCCAGTGTACAACAAAACACAGTGGTGGGAACAAGCTAAGGACCAATGTACACTGCCGGAATTTAATCGCACGTTTGTCTAAAATGTACTGACAACGTCATCTGTTGACGACGAGTTGGGTTCAGAATTCTGTACCCAACAATGCAAACTGTATGTACTAAAATAGTATGACTATGTGAATTATTCAGGGTAACTCGCAAAATTTAAATTTTCGTACAATTTACAAATTAGAGCTAAATTGTGCCACTTTAATAAAAACTTAACACTTTATCTTGTCTCTAAGAGAGTTATTAGGAGTTTAATGAAGTTGTATACAAGACATGTCGTTACCGCTCTAAAAAGAAATGTTATTAAACTATCAGATACTGTCCCCGTTCACGGGCCACAAAAAAACGCCGCTTCAAGCTTCATTTTGAGGCGGCCTTTTTTGTGGCTCGTGTGCGGCGGTGCCGCCACAAAAAAACGCTTGAAGAGGCTTCAAGCTTCTCCAGACACAAGGTGTCGCGCGCTTCAGCTGTTTTTTGCGGCCGCTTCTAGCTTTTTTTGTGGCCGCTTCTAGCGTTTTTTTGTGGCGGCGTTTTTTTGAGGCCCTTGTGCGGGGACAGATAGAAAGCTGAAAATTGCAAAAAAACTAAAACTTTCGAAAAACTTTGAATTTTACGGACTAACCTGGGGCATTCACCTTGACATACCGAGGATGTCAAAAAATCAGCACATCTGCTAGCCTTTAGCGAGTGTACAAAGTGCCTTTCGAAAAACGCTGAGGGTTGAAATGTCGAGTCAGGATCCAGATAAACATGTGGGATCATGTTGACTGTCCAGTATTCATTTTGTGTTAGATGAAAGATGCAGTATATTTCCATTAATTGTTTATTTAATAAATATGTTATGGACTCGGAAAAGGATTACAACAGTTTCAGAGAAAAACCGAGATTACTAAATATCGGTGTTTTTTTCGGGAGTGATTATTGAAACTTAATCAAAATAGTAGAACCTATGAAAGTCTCGTTCACTTGGGTTGGCAATCATATCATACGACCTTAGGAACTAAGCAATGTGCTACACGAACTCACGTATTCTCAGTTGCATATCATTCTTAATGAGTATTGCTGCTTATATTTACCAACTATTAAACTCAAACAAACACAGCATTTAGTTCCAAAACGTCGTACTAGAACTGGTAGAACTTGGCTATTCCGTAAAACAAACATTACCATTTTTATAGATATAATTTATTGTAATCATAATAAATAAACGGGCAGTCAACATGTCGCTAAAAACCTCTCCTTACAATAATAGTTTAAATTTAGACTAATTTTGGCTGATTTTTATAGGCGACCGATAAAAAAGAACTGATAGTCACACTTTGGGAATTCAATTCAAATAAAATATATCACCTTTGAAAATTTATAACATTTTAACTACTTACAGTATGCCATAAATGCCCATGTTTCACGCAACGGCACACAGAACATTTTATAAATAGGAAGTGCTACTTTGTAGTAGTTAGAATGTTAATATAATTCATTAATGCGGGTCATGCAAAATTAACAAAAACATAATACATCATACAAAACCATTCTCTACTCTCAACAAAGTCAGAGCTTTTAGGAGATATTTTGTTACAATAAAAACAAATTAGATCACTATCGCAAATATACTACATGCTTAAAACAAAACCTGAGTAATGATTACTGCAAAAATACTAGTTGGAAAAGTACAAACTGTAATCTCCACGAAGCTCAACAGAAGGAATGCAAAACATTGAGAATAAATAACTCGTATATCTGACACCCAAGAATAATATTTCCACAGCTGACTTGTTTCGATGCCCAGTAGACAAACATTTTCGTAATGAAAACCAGTCCCAATGATGACGTTCTGGCAACAGATTATTCAATGCCAATCTGTTTGTGATAGGATAGTGCACTAGTGAGTAACAATTCCACAGCACGAATTATGATTTTAAATGTCTCTAAAAAAAGATTGGTCGTGTGATCCCTCATAAACTAAGATTTTTATAAATACGTACATTTTTACATTTTCATATCGCATTCAGGATGTTTTTCTTTTTTTTCTATTATTATTTATTATTAGACGTTAAATTCCCACTCATATTTTCTTTGTACTTTTTGTGATTACAATCCTTGACAAAAGTAACCTAATCTTTAAAATTAGTTCACATTAAATACACCTTGTAACCAATATTTGTTCTACTTTCTGATGCCATCTGAAGTATATTATTACACTACAAAGTATGAAGAACTTCATACGCTAACTAAAGTCGAACACCCAAGTGTCAGCACTTCATATTTACAAATAATGGACATAACCCAGCTGCTGGAGGTACTTTACTGACTTGTGGTTCACTAACGAAAGCAAGTATCAACGACTGATTGTGTCGAATTTAAATGCAATCAATCAATCAGTTGGAAAACGCGGCGAGGGCGAGGTGTCGAGACGCGGGGGAGGTGGAAGAGCTAGGGTGGCAGTGATAATGAGGACTTAGAATCTAGTAATCACAATATCACATCCTGAATACGAGCATCCAGGTGCCGCCTTGTACCGGCCTCGGCCCCTCGCCCTCGCACCCGCCACGGCAGCCAACAATCAGAATCTCTGTCACAGTAAAGAGACGCGAGCGAGGTGCCGGCCGCGCGTGCACTGCTGCAACGCAACAGGGTCGCCCCGCGGACTGATACAAATACCACAGCGTACAGTAAAGTGAATCTTACGACATGTTCCATGGTTCACTGGGACGTGCGGCGGCACTTGGCTCTCTGGTTATATTCCTTGAAACAGGCAGTGGGCGGCACTACGCCAGGCGCGGCCGCTTGGCGTCGCGCTCGTCGCCGCCGCCCGCGCCGCCCGTCTCCTCCTCCTCGTCAGAGTCGCCGTCGTAGTCCACCAGCCCCTGTCACATACACACACATGTACTAAAATACGAGCTCCTATATAACATCAAACAAGCTCGGGATTTGGCAAAGCAAGATCGATATGGATTCGAAAATTTGCGGATTTGAACATAGACATCACTGAGTGATAATCATTTTATGAATTCAAATGATTAGCGTCGATTCTAGTACAGAAAATATGCAAAAATGACCTACAATATATTCTGATAAAACCACCGTTTAATGACCTCAACCCAGTTTTTCGTGGATCACTCATACTTGACTGTTTCCAGACTAGGTTGAGGGTCAATTTTAAGCTACAAGACATTAATTCGCATCTCAAATGTCAGAAACAAAGGAACGGTGGCCATTTTTACACACAAAATTATTGAAGTTTTGTAAGAAAATACTGCAAATACACAAACAACTACTACCCCAGAAGTAATCGTACACACGGAATAGTAAGCTATTAGAGTAATAATACGCGAAATCGCCATATGATTCTATAGATCGATGCAAAACAGTGTTGCCAAAATCCTGATAAAAAGAAATGCATGAAGCAGAAGAGCAAACTGTTTGTTTTCAGGAAGGATAATGCATATTAGTTCTCTATTTACATACTAATCCGTGCGTCAATTTTGTAAGTAAGAAAGAAACACACCACACAAGGAATTTTAGTAGAATCAACACCATGCAAATCCTTTGTCTCTGATTTGAGATTGACACATCACATGATTCCCAGCGAAGCGAGCAGAGAAGAAGCGTGAGGGAACTAAAAGTTTACCTTATTGAGTAATCTGGGCGAGGATACCTGAACGTCAGTGTGTGTCGGCTTGCTGGGGGACGTGGTGCTTAGCAGGACTCTGCTGGGGCCATTTACTGTCTCCGTATTCGAGCACACTTTCTTTTCAACTATTTTTCCTGAAACAAACACTGATATTGTAGACTACTTTTGCACACACGGAATTTTCTTTAGGGTGCAAACAGATCGCGACATCTCGAGTCAATGGATACGACTACCGAACGAGGTTTGGTAACAGCTTATAGTTTACGCATGTTTATTTGCCTTTGTTTTTTTTTTATTCCATCTATATCAACAAGCTTCCATATCCAATACACTGATAGCAAAGCATACAAAAGGCGAAGCGAAAAAATGTAACTCCTTTTTTATTCAGCCTTGGATTTCCAGATACTCAAAAATGGTTGCTATACTGCATCAATATTGCTTTTAAGGTCTTTTTACATAGCATGGATAGGATGACAGCAGGACGAAAATATGCATCTTTAAGATTAGAGAATAGGACCTACCTTTTTCTCTAATCTTACCCTGCATTCAGAATTGCGTCAAAAGCGATTATTTAACGAAACCGACCAAGTTTAAAAGTCACAAAATATAAGTGCTACTGAGTAATAACTGTGACGTTGCACGTTGGTCGGATTTGCGATATTATCGCTTTTGACGCAATTCAGAAGGCAGGGTTAAAGATGCTACCTATAGCTAGACATTATATGAATCGGACAGCTGTCACCCGCGTCGTCCTATGCTGATAAGGTATAGTAGAATGTGCTCGCACGTCTGCAGTTACCAGTCAAAAGCAGTATCATCGAAAGGGTCAAGGTTAGAGATAAGGCACAATAACATAAACACACCGATAGCGTCGAGCGCGTGATGCGCGTGCGAGTGCGCGTGCGTGGTCTGCGCGTCGAGCGGCGCGTCGTCCTCCAGCTCGTCGTCGTCGTTGAACCACATCTCCTCCTCGTCGTCCGGCGCGCGCGCCTCCCGCCGGTAGCGGGTGCGCAGCAGTGACGGTACCACGGCCTCTGCTACGCCGACGCTACCGCTCACTGGGGGAGAATTTTGGGGTTAGGTAATTGTCATATTCTAGTAAGTTTTTTGAATGATCAAAATCGTCATTTCAGTTGAAAAAAAGCCCACTGCTGAATATAAGCCTTCCAAGCGCTTTGTTGAAGAACAAATTAATTGAGGCAAATTGCTTTTTTTTACACAGATAAGTAAAATAAAAAGTTCACAAAATTCCAAATACAAAACAAAAAGTGAAAGATTAATCGACACGGCAAGGGGAGAGGGAGGTTCCCCGTGCGACAAATATAAACTTGTTTGTATCTAGTTTTGATTAATATTTATCGGAACCGAAATCGAATTTGCAAAATAGGTAAGGTAAGTTCCGACCTTCCGAAATAACGTTCGTAAAATCTGCTTGGTATCAGAATAAAGGATCTCAAATTGCGAGTTGTTGGCGAGTTTTTTCGAGTGAAGTGGAAAGAAAGAAAGAAAAAGTGTTTATTTGCGGCAAACATGGCGCATACCTTAAAATAAAACAAATAAATAAATTCGACTAAAGTAGCACGCAAGTAGGATATGCGTCACATCCGCGCAAAACGGCTGGTGCTCAGCAAAATGCTGGGGCTCGTGTAAGACAGAGCCACAGCACTGACTTTCAGTACCAGCCGTCGTCGACGGTGAGACGCTGATCGGCCAGCAAGGATTAATGTTATAACAGTAACAATCTTACAATAAACAAAATAAAACATAAATAACAATAAATCATTGTATTGAGGTGTATACAAAAATAAAGATGAATAAAAACAACAAAATACAAATTGGCTAACAAACATTTAATTAGTCGATTATTTTTAATTGATGAACGATCTAACTTAAAACTAGATTTGTCAATGCTCAGTCACATAGTCGCATTTTGAGTCTGTGGTAAGAAAAAAAGAATGAAGTGGCTGTTTTAATTATTCGCAAATTGCGATATTATGATGTAAAATTGGTGTAGATTTGTATGTGAAGTGTCTGCGCAAATGAACAATATGTGGAATCACTTGAACTGACGCGATCTCGGTAAAATTATCCAATTTTATTGTAGTGTTGTCTACCCCCGCGAAAGCCGCGAAGGTATTCGTTTGCTGCCAAATACATACTACAAAAACATTAGAATGTGTTCATCCATATTCCAATAGTAAAAAAATAACTATTCATACGAAGACAGCGGTCTTAATGGCTTAAAGGACTTAGTATCCACACTAAAACCATTAATAAAAAAAAGCACCTCAAATGACCGTCGACATTCGACAGTGGCAGGAGAAAGGGCATTCTCAGAAATTGAATAGTTGACAGCCGTAAACTATCGATAGATGTGACCACTTTAAACTTATTTCGTAAAGCAGAATCTTATAAGCTAATAAATATTAAAAAGGGTATAATTACATGTCGTCTCACCTCGATCCCTCTCTTTCAGCTTGTCCTGGTGCTGATCGTACCGCGTTTTTAAAGCCTTAAATGTCTGTACATATTCAACATCCTCCAAGATCTTTCCATAGTTTTCAACAACATGTGAACAAAGTGACTTTATATCTTCCAGTTTTATGAACTCAAATAATTCTAGTATCGCCGAGTCTAGTAAGTTGTACCTGGAAAAGATTTTGATGAGCATTATTAGTACCTTTTATTGAAAGCTTATGCATAAAGCATAATCAGACTTTTAATGTTCCCACTGCTGGGACACAGGCGTCTTCTCTAGGTGAGGAAATGGGCCGTAATCCACTACGCGGGCTCAGTGCGGTTGCGTTATTGTTAGCACATTTCAAAAACCTTTTTTGATTTAATTATTATTATTTTTTTAATTGATCAACACTTTTTTGAATCCCTAGTAAGTTTATAGTGTTGCTAAAAAGGTTTGGATTTTCAGTGATATACATCGAACTAATATTACAAAAAGCGTGAAAGTTTGTGTATACTTTTTCACAATCGAACGACTAAATAAAGAATAAAATTTGGAACATGGGTAGACCATGCCTTGGAATAGCACATAGGATACTTCTTATCCCGGGAATATAACCTTTGGGACCTCTCTACTTACATGCGGGAAAAGCCGCTGGCAGATAAATAATAATAATAAATAATCCAACTTGGCATGATTTTTTTACACACCTGCCATTATTTCTAAGGAAAGCGTCAATGACGGGTGCGAATAGGTTTCCCTTTATAATGTATCTGTTATAGTATTCGTCCTTGAGTGCGATGATTTTTCTCATGAACCTGAGCGCGCCGAGCACCAGAAACGTGTGTGTTGACCTCATCAGCACCAAAATGCGACGAAGAAGGTCCTGGAAATAGAAAATGTAACATTAGTCCTTTTCGACAGGCCTATCCCTTTGGGGATTGCTGGCGTGATGTTGGCTATTTTCTATTTGGAATTGAAGTAGCTCATAGAATTTTATTTTATTTAAATTTTCTAAAACATCATTATCATGCTTGTGATTCAGCCGTGAGACGATGCTACACGCAGGCCTAAACCCTAAAAGCATTGTCACTAGAGAATCCAATCCTGCACTTTTTTTGCGGGATCAGGATTGCAAGATTACTAGGAAATTGTCAAATCACTTATATATATAAGAAGTAAAAAAAAAATCAATCCCACAAATGTCGCAGGATACGCGGGATTGCGATTTATATGCGATATCGATTCCCTAATCGCTACTAATACTAATCTTGTAGTCTTCTCACATAATGATGATTGATCACCAGTTTAAGTTCAATGACATGTAATTTCCTCAAAATGAAAGAGAGATTTATGATTTCTCAGATGACTATACTCATAATAACTACAACAAGCTGGCAATCGGCCTGAAAGCGTCAGCATCAACGAATCTAGTTACATAACCAGCTATGGGAAATAACAATGTTTGGCGCTACGTATCACATACCGCCAAAAAGAAATACGTAAATATAATGGCAACCAAATTGAGAAAACTTCAGGAAAATGTAAAAACTGCGCCGTCTTTTATGGAAATCATAAGAAAGGGGCCATTATATGGTGACCTTGAAAGATAATCAAGTTGTGAATAAAAATGGCTCAATTTAAATTTAGGCAGTTTTACTTACTGGAATTTTCATTGTTTATTCAAAGAAATGTAATTGTAGTGAATAAAGACTACCCCTGTCCTGTTCAAGTTATGCTTGGGGGAAAAACCCTAAATGCATGATGTCAATGTAAGTGCAAAATTATTTGACTTTACAATGTTTGTTTAACAACTTGAGCAAGTAAATTTATTATACTTAAGTATCCTGATCCTCGCATGTCATGTAAATAAAGGTAAGATTTTCTTTTTAAATTGTCCTGTATGATGAATAGAGGCAGTAAGATAATCGTATTTACATCATTCATAGTTTATGACATTGTATACAATGAAATAGAAAACTAATACACATTACTGATTATAATCGGATTTAATTTTCGCACTAATTAATAAAATTATCATTGTCTACTTTTCTAAATGCTTTATACCAGAAGGGCAATTTGAATTCATTTACTATTCTAAAAGAATGCTTTTATCCAAGGTTTTCCTTAATCTATGGATTTCCTCTATAATTAACCAGCCCTATGAAAATTGAATAGTGAATAAAAAGTAGCAAGAAAATATTAGCAAATACAGGATTGTAACAGAAATGGTTGTTCTTATTTTAAATAATTATATTGCTTCTGCCTATAGAGATTAACAATTTTCTTCAAGACAAAAAACCAAATAAAAAAATAAATATTTTGCAGATCCCTTCAATTCAATTCAAGTTTTAAGTGTATGTGGCTCCATCATCAAACATCCGATGATTTTGTGATGTCAAGGTATGAGGTGGAAATGGTCGGTACTTTGTCAAAAATATGGTTATTGATTGATCAGTTTCTGTATCAAACTACTCTTTTGTTTATTTCAGATATCCGGTAGGGTCAGTTATGGTTACGGACCTCGTAACATTTCTGAACTGGACTTTTTAAAAGGGAATAATTCTAACAAGTAAATGTTAGAAATAGTGCGACAGTTGATAGGAGAGAATGAAAGGAAAATGTGTTAAGCTAATCCTAAGTAATGGGACAAGCACAGGATGTTTATTGGCAAATCTCGTACTAGATTTAGCATCAGGTACATCAATACTTGACACATGCTGAGCTGGACTTTGATTTGGTGCAACACTGGGATTCACACCGCACTATGGCTCTCATCTATGTATTTTTTTTCTCTAAGTACCTACAAGTGTTTACTTTTTTTTCTTTGTTGATGTTTGTATTTGTCTATGTGCTTAGTTTTTATAATTTAATTGTGCTTTTGTTTATGATTGTAACAAATAAATAGTTGTATTTATCCACTAGGACTTTCTTTTTTTTTTTATGGTGGGGAAAAATCATCCAATGACAACCCCTAGGACTATCTGGAGAATGCTCTTACCTTATTCAATATGCAGGTCTTTATGTGGTATGTGTGATGCTCCACACAGAAGGCCAGAATTTCCAGTACGAGTCCCAGTAGCTGCACCGTGTGATAGTCTTCTTTTAGTGGCTTCTCTCCCGTTGTATTCTCTAAGAGGGGTGCTGAAAATGTGATATACATTAGTGTCAGCATAGATTGGACTTCTGCTGTTGATAAAATCCGAGATCTAAGTTTCGTCTATTTTACCAATTTCATCCACTACGGGAATAGTCCATTGCAGACCTTAAGTGCACAACATGGGGCAAAATGCTGCCCTAATTTTGAATGGATGTTTGTCAAAAGTCGTTGTTATGTGACATGATTAGAAAAAGTTTTCAGCTTTATTTCAGCAAGATCTTTTCAAGAAACAGTATAGGAATTTTATGTTAATTTATGGTCACTGTATAAAAGATTCTCTACTTGACAGCAATCTATTGACAAGGGTACAACATTGATAGCTCTCATAACAACAAATTAACAAACCAACTTGCATTCATAACCCGTTTTCATTGACATGTTTTAAAAGCTAGAATTAAAATCTAGCACATTCATATTAGAATTGCTAATGGTACACTGAATTAGCAATATTAATTTATTTTCTTAACTAAACTATACTGCAAGTGTACTTTGTAATATTGTATCTTCTTTGTGTACTTTTCTAGGAAGGTGTTTAAATAGTCATTTGCACATAATGAGTCATAGAAAGGGTACATTACCTATTAATGTTTGTATACTGTGTTTGTAGAAGAAATTTAGGAAATCTGCTTTTTCGCTCTTGTTGACTGACGCAAGCATGCTTTCAGGGTCCAGGAGTATACGGAGGACTCCCATGAGCTGCACTGCACCACCCAGTTCCGGATCTCTGTCTCGGAGCATCTGCTCTATCACTATATTTAGTAACATTTGTTCCTAGAAATAAACAAAGTTTGTTAATGCAACAGATTATTTTACAGATATTATTGAAATTTAAAATAAGATAGCTTTTATACCTCTTCAGTATTGTTAGCTTGCTGTAGTGTATGGTCCCTCACTACAGAAGGAGAAAACTCTACAATGTAAGTTAAAATGTCTATAGATGCAGTCTTAGTCTTCTGATCATCTATACTTAGAGTGATTTCTAACGCTGGCAGGATCCCTAGAGACACTAAAGTTTTATAAAAAGCATCCTTGTCTTGAGGTTGCAAGTTTTGTGAAAAATTACAAAATTCCTTTAAAAACAGAACCAAGTCCCGTCTTTTAGGATCTGGTGTCTTATCATCCATAAGAAGCTTAAACAAATCTGTCAAAAATTTCTCATCTTCCTCTATAAGTTTCACTATTTCTACTTTGTTGAAAAATATAAAACTGGACAATGTGCTTAGCAGATTGTCCTCAAAAACTGTAGGAGTAGGTAAAACAATATCTTGAATATATTGTACTCTGTATGTTTGGTGTATTTTAGCTAGCAAATCTTTGTTTTTTATAGGAATGGCCTCACGGAACTTAGCTAGCTCTCGCAAATATTCTCTATGCTTTTTAGGTGTAGGCAAACTTGGATCATACTCTAGGCAGCCCACAACATCGAATATAATGTCATCAGCAAACATTGTATCAAACAGAGTGTTTTTGTTGAGAAGAAATATGCTTTTAAAGATTTCGTACAGATGATGCAATCCTTCAATGTTTTCAATATCTTCGCACATGTGGAACAAGTTGAGTAGTTTCTTGATGTAATGTTGGGTTTCCAGGGCTGCTGCAAGCTTGTCTTTGCGTGCTGGTGATACCAGGCAACTGTTCACTAGCTCACTAATATCTTCCAGACGTCCCATTTCACACGCCGGCAGCTCCACTGGCTGTACACTGTCTGACATTTCATCAAATCGCTCATCTTCTGATTCTTCCACTATGTCTTGTGTTATTTCAACTGATGGATCTTTCCCTTGTACCTGAAAGTAAATAAAAATGTATCACATGCACTTATATCACATCAAAACATAATCAGCCACTCATTTTTACATTGTTATAAGATCAATCCTACAAATATCTATGAAGTGATTTACAATGTGATTCAAAAGTCAAATCTTAAAATCTCCAATACATGTCAAGCACTCTGTTCATTTAGAGTGGTTGTTTAAAATGAGAAAGTTCTTTTTCTAAGTGTAAGTTTGACAAACACTACTTTATCAAAAAATATTTTTAATTTTGCCTGTCTCACTGTCCATTTGTTCCAGCTAATCTCTGAAATGGCTTGGCCAATTTTGACTGGTGCAGATAGCTGATTTTTTAACAAGTAACTTAGGTTACTTTTATTTTTGAAAAACAATTAAAACTAATAAAATGTGAACAAACACAGACCAAATCACAGGAAGGTTAGTAATTAGTTTCCAATAAGAATGAATATTTTTCAAATGTTTTAGAAAAGTGCAACATAAACAATATCTATTTACCTGACAAATCTTCTCCCATATTTCATCGCAACCAGCTTTTTCTTGAAAACTTAATGCTAAATCAAAATTGTCTCCTTCTGACCAGACTATCAACGTGTCCTGTTGCTTCTGATACGCGGTGTCGGGTTGTATCTTGCTCTCTAGGAGAAGGGACCCGTCCGACTCTGCGCGCACCAGTAATGAGGTGCCTTTCAGCCTCTCCACGTAACATGACGACACATGCCCTGTTCCTCTGTCATCCCACTGTCGGTCTGCGTTCAGAGCGTAAAGCTTAACTCTTCGTCTCGTGTCTGTCATGATAGTCAGCGCTCTAAACACTATGTACTCAAGTAGTAATGAATCAATTATTATGGCGCTAATCTAATGCACCTCAACACTAAATTACTTAACTCCCATTTGTATAAAAACATGTGCACTTCTGTAACAAAAATAACACAATTTGTAAAGAAATCAGTACGTAATTTTCGCGATTGTAATTACCGTAATTACATTCCATCTTGTTCTTCAATTTATGTGAAACACACCTAACTACGACGAGCATAAACATAAACCGTGTTTTTATTAACTGATTCGATACATAGTTATGGTATCCACATGAAAGTGCTTTTTATAATTTTGTAAAACAATGGAATAATCATTAAAATATCGGAAATCACAAACAAAACAATACAAACTGTAAGCTTTCCCTTACACTGTAAAAACACAAGTATTCAATCAATTAATACTGAAACCCTTGATTAGGTGTCGAAAACTCGTTAACAATAATGTATTTACCGGAATTATCATTATAGAATCGTCAATTTGACGTACCTTCAAAATAGTACAACATCAAATATCGCCATATTGGATTCACAACAACGCTTCAAAAACGGGGTTCTCAAATCGAAATGTAAAAGGCGCGTTATTCAAAAATCTCTAAATTGACTTACATAATACTCTTGTTTTTGAAATGTTTATCTTAAAACTTATACAATAACCATTCTTTTAATTCGGTTTTTGTAACGATCCAGGTAAAACGTTGGTTGTGACACTTATTTTTGCAAAAAACATTAATAAAAACATTCATGAAGAAATGACTTTCTTTCAATATGCCAAACCATCTGTAGCCAAGACAATAATCTCAACAGCCAACGGCTAATGCTAGGTCTACACATAGCGATTTAAACGGTTTACTAATTTAAAACTAAGATTTTATGAATCACTTTTTACAGGTTTTTTTATTCAGTTGTTTGCTTACATTTACACTTTGTATGTTTTATTGTTATAGCGGTAACAGAAATTTTGATAAATTCAACTGTCTTGATATCACGGTTTTTGAGATAAATTCTGGTGACAGATAGACAGACAGTGGATTCTTAGTAATAGGGTCCCGTTTTTACCCTATTGGTAAGAAATCCTAAGTTATTCTGAGATGGGTACCAGATCATTCTGGAATCAATGGCAACGAAAATGCCGATGAACTTGCAAGGGCTGGGGCTCAAGGTCATCAGCAATTTATTTGGCGATTCAAAAAAGCACTGGTTGGTACAACCAGGGCCTCAAGTCGGCTATTACAATAGTGTCAGAATGGTCTATCATTGATGTCATAATTGTCGATTTTGACAAGTTTGGTAATCTACTAATATAATGGCGTCATCATGACTTTCCAATGGTCAACCACTGACACTCCATTGAAAGAAGTAGCATAAAATGGTAATCTCGTATATTTTGACAAATTAATATTTGACGTTTGCGGTAATCTGCTAAAACTTTGACAGTTTATTTGATCAGTATTCTACCATTAGAACGTTATTGTGCAGTATGCTCGAAATTATCATTCTACCACGATTCTATTACAAGACCATTGACCGATCAATGATCGGTCATTATGAGTAAGCAGATTACAAACTTTTAGCAAAATGACAATGGGATCGTGTAGGAATGACGAATTTATAAAAATAGTAGACTGAGGCCCCTGGACTGCAACGCGCCAAAGCTCTTATAGAAGGCTACTCACAAAAACGAACTGCCGAGCTTCTTGAGCTTAGCAGGACGAACATCTGTGCGATGCCCGCGCCTTAACCAGCCACTGCAAACTAAACAGGCACCAATTTCACATGAAACTGAGTGACACTGATGTTTGCCGGTACTGTAATCAGGAGAGGGAGACGCCTAAACACCTTTTGTGTGAATGCGGGCCCCTTATCCACAAATGCAGTGTCCATCTGGGCCGACACATTATTCGCCCAGAGGAGATTAAAACTCTAAAAGCTAGGAGTATTCTAATTTCTTGGAAGCCTCCGGGCTAATAGAGTTACTCTTACAAGGTGGCGAGTCACAATAGATCTTTTAGGTCGCAGTGACTACATCCCCTACACTATGGGTGATGCATAGCCCCTTATCTTCTAAATAATAATAATACTAATGGCCTTATAGCCAAAAGCTTCGACGACCATCTGTCGAAGCTATCGTTGCACGGGTGGATCAAGGGCCTGATACAGAAGGCAGTACTCCTCGATACGGCTCGCATTGTGAGGAGG
This sequence comes from Mythimna ferrago, assembly GCA_910589285.2. Taxonomy (NCBI): domain Eukaryota; kingdom Metazoa; phylum Arthropoda; class Insecta; order Lepidoptera; family Noctuidae; genus Mythimna; species Mythimna ferrago. The sequence goes on along the minus strand of OU342692.1, from coordinate 13,947,363 downwards.
TTCCTGTCTCTGGAGCCCTAACCACCGGTAGCTTGGACCCTGCTCCCGACACCGGTGGATAACTATATTTTTATATTTTTAAATGTTTTTTTCTTTTGTATAATTTTGTTAAAAAATATTTAAAAATGTAATTTTATATGTAAAAAAAAATTGTATATAGAGAATAATAATAAGAAATCCTAAGTCATCGGGAACATTATTATAGAGAGTCTGTACAAAAGAGCCCATTATGCATGTGCCTTGCAATTTTCTTCTAAAGTCTAGTGGTTTATATTAATGTTTGTACAACTTAGCGTTCAACCACCTTACTCATAGGGTCTCAGTGCTTATCGCTCGTCTAAGTATTTCGTGTTATATGCTCATGGACTTTTTAAAACGATGAGTTATTAGTGCAGCCCTAAAACAGATCGATAGGTTTATTTTAGAGCTTCTAAAGGTTCGGGAACACTACTTCGTACCCTGTGTTACACCAAGTTTTGATATATAGACCATTTCAAAGGTTAACGGTTACAATAATATATTTGTGCTATTGTCTGTGCGATAAAAGAACGCTTGTTGTGGCGTAAAGTAAAAACAAAATTAAAGTTTTTCAACCCAGCCATCTGTCAAATGCCAAACGTCATATCATGTTTGTTTATCGTGTTATTTTATTGTGATTTTTAATCAAAATCTTAAGAAGTGTGATAAAAAACTTCACTGAGCCACAAGGGAAATAATATTTAATTTATTACAGTTTTGGCAAAGATAAGTGGCAAATCACATCATTATTGATCAAAACAAAGTCACGAACTTGGCTAGTATAAAGAGTGTTGATACTTTTAATTTATAATGCGTTTCAACTAACTTAGAATATTTCGTTTCAGGCTCGAGTAAGGATGCAGTATCTAACTAAAATAAAAAAGGGCAAGTGCGTGCGTGTCGGACACGCGCAATGATGATTCTGTACAAATTTATCTATGTAATCAATTCCCTAATTGAGTTACGAAGATTTTTCCGAATTGCAAACAATTTTTGTTTGTGGCGGATCTACAAAACAGTTTTCAGATTTTTCCCTATACTTCTTCTATGAGACCTTGATTCACGCCAAATTTCAGAATTCTAGGGCAACGGGATTTACCCTATGAACTTTGATTCCCTTGAGTATACACTTCAGGATTTGTAATATTGCTTCATAATTAATCTAGTTAGCCTGTAAGGGACCATCTCGTAATTAAGATCCTTGGGATCACTTTGTTGTCCGTCTGTTTATCTATTAACACCCTTTAACTCGAGAACGCTTTGAGGTATTGAGTTAGAACTAAAACCATATACTCAGGTCTGCGGTCTCTTGAAGTTGTGAAAAAATCAGACTTCTAAGTTAACGAAAAAAAAGATACGGCCGTTTATGTCGCAAAAACGGTATATTTCGATACTCAAGGGAATAAAAGTTCATAGGGTAAATCCTGTTGACCTAGAATCCTGAAATTTGGCATGAATCAATAAGTATAGGGAAAAATCAGAAAACTGTAAATTTGTAGAACCTTCACAAAAAAAAAATGTTTGCAATTCGGAAAAATCTTCGTAACTCAATTCGGGAATTGATGTCATAGGTAAAGGAGAATGGGCAAAATTGTATGGCGTTTGGTCTATCAGTGGCTAAGAACAAAACTATTATTTTTTGGTGTGGTTTAGTCCTAAAATCACCCTGGAGAAGTTTTATCTCTGTGGTGTAATTATGAACCGAATTAGCCTTAGCTGCCTTTTTATATAATCTAACTTATTATTTCCAGCCTTAAAATGAGAAAATAAAATGAAATGGCTTATTGGCTTATGAAATATAAAAAAACAGCCAATATTACAAAAAAAAAACCTACTCGTGTACAATATTATCACTTAGTTCTGATGCCGCCGGTAGTAATGTGTCCCGATCTTGATGTCTAGCCCATGCCAAAAACCACATTACACACATAACGTGTGCGCAGCAACCAATTGTGCGCCTTCCACTTAGGCTACTGCAATAATAATGAGCAATTGCTTCCCGTCCGTTCTTTTGCCGGTCAATTACAATATATGAATAATATATTCTGAATCTTACGTGTCTAGATTGTTAACGGACACGTAACAACCAAACGTCTTCTTCCTCAATGAAGTTTCTAAGTTGCCTTATTTGTTGCTCTCGGTATACTTCAATATTGTATAATCCTTCTACCAACTGCTCAGCGTAGTAGCTACGAGCTAACATGATTTGATATGTACCGAGAACAATCAGAATTAGACCTTCTTCAGACACGACCAGGAAGTCTTCGAAAAGATCACTGCTGATTCTTGAAAACGTTGCTCTTTGCCTATTTACGTTATGACGGACAACATAGTCCGCTAAGAGGTTCGGTCTTTCAAGGCATTCATTAATAATATCTACAAATGAGCCCGCATCAATACTATTTAGAATTGGAGTCTACAAGCTGAGTACTACTGCTATTTGGTAGTCCTCAAACGTATAGCTCAAAGCGCGATTATAATAATCTTGCCGGAACAACTTGAAACCACGTTTGAATCTTCCATTTATGACTTTCACCACCCATCGGCATAGTGTGACTAGCCTACTTCTATTAGCTTGTTCAGCAGTGAGCTGGTCTGCACCGCGATCTTTGGTTTCGGGCATATAGGCAGAGTAATTGAATCGCGTCAAATCATCATAGACGTCTCTAAACTCACGATCCAGTATAAAGATATCGCCAGACCGAGAAAACCAGTGAAGAAATGAATGAGCCGAGATATCAGATTCAGAAAAAACAGCCCAGAGTGAAGCCGAAGTAAAAAGGTTTGTTAAAAAAAAAAAAGAGAATCTATAGATGATCGCACAGCACACAACGTCACAACAGTAAGCGTAAGACTGCGCGGAGCGCACCTCTCGCCTCGGCTCTTTTGTTAACACTCAAAGCTCATTGGTTCTTAGGTTGAGTCTTGTAACCGGTGTGTGGCGATAGCGTTTAGAAACACATTTTACTTATAAGAAATAATATTACTCCTTACAAAACCATTTTCTTGCATTTATTATCTACTTGATCTTCTTTACACTACATTTTTTTTTCAAATTGAGCTTCAATGTCATGTTCATAATAAAAGTTGGTCATTAGTAACAGTACTTTAATTTAAAACCTATTTCGTTGTTGGCCGCTGATAGACCAAAACGCCCATTCATCTTTGTAAGGAATACTCGGTGCGCAAGTCCGACTCGCACTTGCCCTTTTTTATTTTAGTTACTGTATCCTTACTCAAGCCTGAAAAGAAATATTCTAAGTTAGTTGACACGCATTATAAATTAAAAGTATCAACACTCTTTATACTAGCCATCGAAAACATTGATCGAAACAAAATAAACAAATATCATCATGTTTAAATTAATTTCCGTTTAATTTATATGTATTTGGAGATAACAGAGACCGGAGTTAATTTATAATGCTTTTCGACTATCTTAGAATATTTCTTTTCAGGCTTGAGTAACTAAAATGAAAAAGGACAAGTGTGAGTCGGACTCGCGCACTGAGGATTCCGTACAAATTTACCTATGAAATCGATTCCCGAATTGAGTTACGAAGATTTTTTTGAATTGCAAACAATTTTTTTTGTGATGGATATACAAAACAGTTTTCATGTTTTTCCTTATACTTGTTCTATGAGACCTTGATGCATGCCAAATTTCAGAATTCTAGGTCAACGGGATTTACCGAACTTTGATTCCCTTGAGTATCGAAATATACGTTTTTTGCGACATAAACGGCCGCATCTTTTTTTTCATTAACTCAGAAGTCTGCAGACCGGAGTATATGGTTTTAATTTTAACTCGATACCTCCAGGGGTTCTCGAGTTAAATTAAAGGGTCTTCTTAGCCGATAAACAGACGGACAACAAAGTGGTCCCAAGGATCATATATATACGAGATGGTCCCTTACAGGCTAACTAGACTGATTACGAAGCAACATTACAAATTCTGAAGTGTACTTTATTTTCATAGTTATTAATTAAGTTCATATTTTTCATTGATTAGCCAAAGGGAAAAAAGTACCGAGCAAGACAACGAGAAAGTGGAAGTGTGTCCCATTTTTACCTCTATATTTAACTAGGGTAACCATAAATTTGCTATTAGCTACATTATTCCAGTCAGTGATGATAGACCGATCCCAGTCAAAGTGATATAACCATTTTCGTTGGAACTGGGTAAGTGGTCGTTGGTGGCACCTACATAATAAGCAGTACAGCGCTTTCCACACGCTATTTTCCTTTACCGGTTCGTGTTTGCATTTAAATGTTCATGATCATTTCAATCGAAAGACGTCTACTGTTGGACATATGCCTCCCCAGGTGTCGCCATAATTAACGCTTTATTACTCATTCACACAAAAACTTATAAACTGATGAATTTAATTCATCAGTTTATAAGTTTTACAATAATATAGCAAACCTATATTTTTGCTAAGTTTCATCACGTGAACAAGTTCAACAAATAGGCTGCTAATATTATATGTGCGATAGTTTATGAAGATGGATGGAGGTACTCGTATGTATGGATGTTTCGCGCAAAAACTACTAGACGGATGAACTTAATCATATATAACTTTGCAGTTTCATTAGGTGAGCAAGTTCACCCACTATGATAATTTTTGTTACAGCGTGGAGCCGCTAGAAGAAGCTAGTCTAACAGTTTCAAAATATCAAGATGTAACAGTCGCCCTATAATGACGTCACAATGTTGCTCACATAACAAAAACGATATTTAACTACAGCAGCGCCTTCAAATCCCGACCCACGATTGTTTACTTCTGCACAGACCATACTTACTACTTCTCATTCTACTAGTTTTGAAACTTAGTAGAGTTGATTTTTTAAAAAGATCTCCGTACTGGTGCAGCTCTAATTTTTTACCTGTGGCCTTTTGGCTGCCATTTGCTGTGTTCTGTCAGTCATTCTTGATGTTATTGAATAAAGATTTGAGTTTTATTTATTTAGAGCCACAAACTGTTATTTTGCCAATAAATAAGTTACAGAAGTGAATGTTTTTTCATTGATCCATTTAATTATTATTTCAAGAAAAAGATGAGCCGGGTATTTAACGAGCTATCGTGTGAGAATTGTTTTTCATAATCTTCGTTTATCAATGTTTATTACTTAATTAGTGTTAGTTAAAAATATACAAATACTTTCACATAATAATCTAGACATGTAATCATCAACAGAAATAAGGAAAATAGCTGAGAAAATTTGGTTAATTACGAACTTGACATATGTCATTTTGATGTCAATTCAAAGAATCTTTACAATAATAGTATTTATTTGTGTTTTTGATATGAATAATGTCGAATAAACTGCGTATGTGGATGCACTCGACGTAATACAACACTTTTTCTATTGCAGTATGAAGCAGAGGGACCAATCTTACTTTTGCACATTTAATAATAGCAATAAAATTGTTGATATCATTTAGTTGTAAAATGAACACAGTATGTCTTATTTGAGTGCTTCGGAAAATGTGGGGTGAGTTTTAATCAATCTAAACCAGTGTATTCTCATTTTGTAGCAGTGATATCATGACTCATTACAGGTTAATTCTTCTTGCTACTGTTACCCATTACCTTGATATTTCTTAAAAACGTTGTATTTTATAATGTTAGCATCCGAAGTACACATACATACACTGTCTCACGTGCCCATGTACAAGTGCCTACAGGAGAGTCACCAAAGCCGCGGGCAAATGTGGACATAGTGTACTCTGTATGTGTGCATTGTCGAGCCAGTGATCCTAAGTGGTAGGAGAGGAATAAACCAGACACAACAAGTGCTATCATTAAATGTTTTCAGTAATATAGTGTTCAAGATACTTATCCTTGTGGCTTTATCTCTTCATTGAGTGGCTTTTTTAGATCATTAGCGTTATTCTATGATAACTATTCATTTACAAAAACATGCTTAGAGTATACTAGGTACTTGAATCCACGGTCCGACGCGAGTAGTCCTAAATATAAATATTTGAATGATGATCTGATATCCAAAAAATACTTGTATTCTGGTGTTGTTTCCCAGATTGTGTGGTTTATGTGCTAATTCCAATGATATCAATTATGAACACACTTTCATAAGAATTCTTATGTTTAAAAGATGCAGAAAAATATGTTCAGCCTTTGTTTTGTATTGTGGGGTATTACAAGTACATCCTATTGTGTGATTTTTAGATGTAGATTTTTATATAAATTACTGTATACAGTAGTTTCTGGTCTAGTGATACAAATACAAAAATAAGTCATAAAATTAATGTTATTATCTTCATGCTTTCAGCTTCAGTGGTATTCCACAAAATATATCAGAGGCAAGCTGTGCCACACAGTATAAAATGGCAGTCGAGGGTGTGTCGTCAGGGAGTTGTGGTGACGTGAACATGTTCCTGCATGACAATTCAGGGGATGAGCAAGGGTACATACATCTCAATGACAATTTCTACTCCAAATTTAAAATTGATCCCAACGAACTTTACACCTTTCATGACTCTGATGTCATTGCCGGAGAAATAACTGTTAGCCACACAGAAGATAATTTTATTTTTTCTGATAATGTTGATATTAAGAGTAAGCTATTAGCAGATAGCCCAAGTAAAGAGCTTGATCTCATCGGAGCATTCACAAATGGCGATATTAAGGAGGATATCAAGAAGGAGGTGGTATCTAATGGGCACTATTCACCAGTGGCCAAACCGATTGCAAACTATAAAGACAGTAAGACTACTCATACCAAAGTTTTGAAAGTTAAAAATCAAACTCAGGTGAAGGAGCCTGCAAGGTCAGAATCGTTTAGTGAAGCTCGGAGACTTAGTGTTCATAGCCCTAAGGCCCAAAGCACTGCCACCGCCCCCTCCCTAAGTGCGAAAAACAGTATTAATAGTGGTAGTACTACAAATAATGCTAAGCAAACTTCCAAGCAAACAGGTGGGATGGAGACGTTTTTAGATGTATTTAAGAGAGAGCAAGGCCTGGTTGAAAATGCATCTGTAATCATTAAAACTGAGACGCCGGCTCCTCCACCACCTAAAGTTCCAGTGTCTCCTCCAAAAAAAGCTTCATCTGGTAAGTTATAGTATTTTTATTATAATATTTAGATATTTACATCTTTATTTTAACTGTTGAGTGCTAGAGCTGCAGTAGGTAGCTCTTCCTTCCTTTTATGAGGTCACCGAAAGTTACTATAGTTAGCAAATATTGATACTGTTGATTGATCACTAGACTTTATTATAAAGCTATTTTAACAGGTGGATTAATAAAAAAAATCAAATCAAATCAGTTTATTGCAAACATGTTGTACAGTGGTTGGAATAAAAATAGAGTTTCAAACATGCACCCTGTAAGGGCACTGCAAAACAAATAAATTTTAGTAAGATAAAATACAATTTAAAATTCAGTTTCAATGTTACATTTAAAAAGGCAAAAATTATTGATATTACAAGTATTAAAATAAATAAATAATTGGATAACGTCAAATCAATTAAATGTCAAAATAAATATAAATGTCAAAAATAAGTATAAATGTCAAAATAATATAAAATACATTGAAAAATGATAATAATAACATTAGTAATAGCGAATTACGAATTAGACCAATTCAATTATGTACTTTGCGCTTATTTAATTATTTATTTATTTTTTCTTCAAAAAACTCTTTCAGTGTGTAGTAGCACTTCTGGTTCAAATGAGTGAACAATTTTGTTTTAAATAAATTGATTGCTTTAATTTCTTTTAGGGATTTTGGAATTTTATTATAAATCTTGATACACATTACATAAGGGCCTGTATTGAAAATAGATAGCTTCGAAACCGGTAATGCTAGATCGTTTTGGTGTCGCAAATTCCGTGGTTGGGTGTAATGATCCTTATTTAAGGGGAAAAGAGACATATTTTTCCTGACAAACAGACATATTTCAAAGATGTATAGAGACGTGAGCGTAAGGATATTATGTTTTATAAAGTGTGGTCTACAGCTGTCCATACATCCTATATTTGTTAAGATGCGTATGCATATGCATCTTTTTTGTAGCTTGAATAGTTTATCAGCGTTTGTACTATTACCCCATAGCATTATACCATAACGAAGCCAAGAGTGCGCATATGCGCTATAGGCTGCTTTTGCTGATTTGAAATCCGTGGATCTTTTTAGTTCCGATAACGCATAAGAAAACCTAGAAATTTTGTTACTTATGTGTGCTATATGGGATTTCCAGTTTAGGTTTGTGTCAATATTAAGTCCCAATAAATTGAAATTATCCACGCAGTCTAATGTAATGTCGTTAAAAGTAAAATTTATGTCAAGGGGTCGTTTTTGATATGGTCTGAATTGCATTATTTTTGTCTTAGCGAAATTTAGTTCAAGATTGTGTTCATTTAACCAAGTATAAATGTCAGTTAGAATTCGATGAATGTCATTGTTAAGGGTCAGATTATTTGAGCAAGGAAAAACTACAGAAATGTCATCAGCAAATAAAACGCTTACGGCATCTATTTTTTTAGGGAGATCATTAATATAAATAAGAAATAATATGCATCCGAGTACGCTACCTTGTGGGATTGATTTATGTACAGTGGTCGCTTTCGATTTAACATTAGCGATTTCTCCAGTAGTATGATTGTAGTGCTCAATTTCTACATATTGCGAACGGTTTTCGAGATAAGACGTAAACCATTTATGAGCTATGCCACGTACACCTATCCCGTCCAGTTTATTCAAGAGGATATTATATTGAACTCTATCGTACGCCTTACTCATGTCTAGAAGAATACCTATAGCGTACTTCTTGTCATTAATTATATTTAAGATCTGTTGCACATATCTATAAACTGCATTTGTTGTCGATTTATTTTTCCTGAATCCATTTTGGCTATCGTTAAATATATTAAATGTCTCGCAGAAAGAATACAGGCGTGACGACATAGCGGTTTCTAAAATTTTTGAGAAGGTAGGCAAAAGCGCTATAGGACGATAATTATTACAGTCGGTCTGCAAATCTTTTTTATGGATAGGTTTGATTACTGAGATTTTAAGTAAATGTGGAACGGTTCCTTCAATAAAGGATTGGTTTATTAAGAAAGTAAGGGGCATGGCTAGAACCTTTGCGCATTTTTTAACTAATGAGGGTGGGATTTCATCAAAACCATAGCTTCTCTTGTTTTTAAGGTTTCTTATAATTGATAGTATTTCATATTCATCTACAGGTTTGACAAATAAGGATTTGTCATGTCTGGTAATATAGATACAGTATTCTGTATTTTTATTATTTATTCTGTATTTATATTATTATTATTCAGTATGCTACTGCTAGGGGATTATTGCCCCCAAATACAGCAATTCTATCGCGCGTTCTCAGGAGCGTACACGATTACGCACTCAACTGATGACAGTGAAGATTGAGAAGTAAAACGCGCGAATTGACGCGTGGTCATTCTCGACCTCTTTCAATATCTTCACAAGCGGGCACTCGATTATTTTTTCATGGATGTAAGAATGATCGGGTATAGCCAATAGCGGGCTAAAAAAATATTTGGTAAAAAAATGAAATAATTGCCAAAAGCTATAAAACATTATTTTTTTTAATCTTATTGAGTACAGATACCGGCACGGATCTTGAGTGCTGGCTTCAAGTTGCCCAGAAGTGAAATATTCGGTCTCTTTAGTGGTACAAAGTGAGTCGCGGGGGTGGGGAGTGTCAGTGATTGGCTCGCCGCGCCATCGTGTCATAGACGTCATTCGTGATTCGTACCCTGCTCTTGCTGCATGTATCTAACAACGACGACGATTGGCTCGCCAATGTATGGAATACGCAAAGCGATCCCCACTCTGTCGCCGAGCGCTCAAGATTCGTGCTGGTACCTGTAACATCAGGTATCACAAATTATAACTATCAACAGGTAAGACTTCTCAATCGAAGCCTCGCCGTGGCCGGGGGCCTGCGGTACACGAGGCGTTGCAGCGGATACCGGCGGCCAGGCGCGCCGTACCTGTGCCCAACGACACCTGGCACGCGCCTGGCGAAGCGCTGTTCCAATGTGGGCCGCTAGGAGACAGGCCTCTGGCGTTCAGACAGATCGAGAGCAGCAGCAGCGATGATGATAACATGCCAGATTTTGGTAAGACTGCAACTTGCGATTCGGTGTTATCCTTGGTTCATTTTGTACAATATTTTATACTAAACTAGCGAACCCAGCAAACTTCGTACTACATAATGTCCTTTTAGCTAAGCTGTCAAAAGATATCGCCATCTACAGGCATTACCAGAACCAGTATAATTCATTCCAAAATGACATTTTTGGCGTTTCAACCTTCCCTGGACTATCACGAATATTTCAAGAGCATAATGAACTCAATCGGTCGGACTAACGAACATTGCTCTTTGTTTGTCTCGCTAAAACTCGACTCTTCATTTTTATTATATTTAAAGATAACGTTAACACTAAAAGAAATCTTTTTCTGAAATCAGCATCGAAATTAGTTGTTAAATGAACCAGACATTAGCATTTCAAATATTGGTATCAGGAAGGGTGGGGGCCTGCTGCGAATATCTTCCTATCTCTTTTGTACACACGTAACCTAATGTTAGTGACTTCATATTTCAGTGTGTGCATCCACTCTGTTACTTGACAGTTTCATCTTCTACCAGACTGGAAAGGTTTTTATCTTATTTATTATTGAACTGATTTGAAAAAATATATCCGTTTGCGACTTTAGATTTAGTTGCTATTTGATACGAAAAGTAAAAAAGTGCCTTCAAGTCTCCAATTAAAAAAAAACTAACCCAAAATCAATACTTCTTGCTAAGCAAAAAGTGTTTATTCGTTTCTACATATTTCCATGAGAAAGTGTGAGTTTACGTACTGTACATACATACCATACTCGAGTAGATATGTAATACTACTACGTGACTACTACGGTTTAGGGCCAATAGATGGTCACGTTTTATGTACAGTCAGAGATTTTGAGATCGTCAAGAGAGCAGGTGAAAGAATAGGAATTTGGGTAAGTCCAGAAACTGAGACATACAATAATACACAGGGTTTTATAAGGCATATCGTGTGCTGAAAACAGACTCGGTACTTAAGCCTTGAATACTTTTGGCCATATCGATATTGACCTACACATTTGGAGTAGGGTTGTAACGGAGGCCATATTAGAGGAGGCGGAGGCGGATGCGAAGGTGTAATAACATGTCGTAATGTTATTACACGTTCGCCTCCGCCGTACGAATCGAAGGTATTCGTTAGGTTGATTCCATATTGACATAGGCCCGGCCCACCTCGACCGCGTTCCCACCGTGCACTGGCTGAAGTTAGAACTACATTACACCGACGCACACGTAGGTCACGCCTGATTTGTTCGTAGAACGACGTCGCGTGGCGTGGATCTAATGTAGCTCTATAAGTCTAGTTGCCATATAAAATGTATGGGAACCGACGCGCCCAGATCGGCGTACGTGGTACACGTGTGCGCAGTGTTCTACCTTGATTCTTGACCATTTCACACGCAACAAGCGGTCGGACGGCTGAGTCGTAGAGCATCGCCGCTCGCGCGGTATTGTTCTGTGATTATGACGTAAAGAAAACTCCGTTATCCAAAAACTTTGCAGAGGCGAAGATACAATTTCTTGCGGAACTTCCGCAGTAACGCAAGCGGAGGCGAAGTTCCGTTACAGCCCTAATTTGGAGTAAGGCCAGCGCTATACTTTACGGTAATTCCGTTGCAGAAAGTCCGCGACGTGCCATATTAACAACGTCCGCACTCAATTCCTACTACTACTAGTTTTCTTATTGACAGTCAGCTAATATTGAACTTAAAAAAAAAATCTCACACTCAACCTGTTTCACAAGTCACAACAAAAGTGAAAAACTATTGTATAAATAATACTGTACATAATGTTATGCATAAAGATTGTAAAGGTCAAAATACCGTATTCTTGTTGCAATACTTTTTATCTTTATTTGAAATCGATATATTTACATACCCTGTCCTTTATTGTGCAGATCTGCATCACAATATTATCAGTAGAGTATTGTGAGTAAAATTGACTAACCGATTAGTGAGTCAACTTCAATATGCTTGATTTTGTGACTAATTTCCACAAAAGATTAGAGAGTACTTGACTGACGAATACTGTGATTAAATTCCTTTGTTCATTGTTGACTAAAGAATATACAGGGTTATTTGAAAAACACTGGCAGCCTCTTAGGACTATGTTACTAAAATCATAAAGAACAACATTTGTTCTATGGCTTTTAAAAATGTATCATATTATAGTTCATCAAATTTTCATACAAAAATAAAAATAATTAAATTGAACGTTCTAAATATTACGAAGTCTATGTGAAGCAAGCGATAGTGCAACAGTGGACGGGAACAGGGATGGGGTGGCGGGGGTGCTTGATGCGCTTGCGTCGCGTCATACAGACGAGTAGGTATAGCAAAATACAGAATTGAAATGAGTTAGATAGAACAACGAAATCCTGAAGTTTTGTTTTTGGTGGAGGAGTGGCAGGCGGTCGCCGACTTCTGCGAAGCAGTAATGCTCGCAAAGGAGGAGGCCGAATGCATCAGGCAACGGCGTTCTCGCCGCCGCCACCGTCGCCGGGATTCTGATCCCGATTTCCGGCCACCGTAGGCGCGGGCTTGCGGACAGTGAGCAATGGGTAGCTCGCTGTCCGGCCGTCCGGTAACTGTCCGGACCAAGCCCAAGTCGTCGACGGCGCGCACTGTTCTCGCGCGCCTCAAGGAGTTGTCAGCAACAGCAGGGACCCAGCCGGGTCGAAGCCTACTCGGGCCAGGGTTATCCGAAAGGGCGCTCGAGCCCCGGTATGAAGGCTAGAAGGAACGGGGTGGGTCTTTTAGTCAGTAAGAGTCTGACACTATCTCCCGCTCCGCCCAAGAGCGGGGGATGTCATTGGATGATTTTTTCCAACAATAAAAAAAAAAATATCTTTTGTAAAAAGTCATTGAACAAAACTTGTTGTTGATGATGTTAGTAATACAGTCCTACAAGGTTGTTAGTGTTTAACAAATAGCCCTGTAGAAGAACTTGATATTTATTAAAGGAAAGGATTTATTGCAAAGAGGAAAATAAAAAAAATGCTGTTGCTTTTGTCCTTTGTTTTAGTTAATAACAACTATGTTTTTGATGTTAACTCATTGTTAATTTTCACAAGTTGTGTATCAACTAAAGTGTTATTATATTATTAACTAATATATCTATACATCTATATATATATAAATAAAATTGGAGTGTCTGTGTGAATGAAATAACTGCTTTTTACTACATGCATATGAATATATATACGGTACATACACCAAAATAACATTTTTTACAATTTTTATCTGTCTGTCTGTCTGTTTGTCCGGGCTAATCTCTGAAATGCCTGGACCGATTTTGACGGGACATTTTTTGGCAGGTAGCTGATGTAATAAGGAGTAACATAGGCTACTTTTGTTTTAGAAAAAATAAATTCAAAATCCTGTAGTCCACGCGAACGAAGTCGCGGGCACAGCTAGTTATTCCTAAAGTGAGTCTATTGTTACTTGAATTAAATTAATTTGAATATTTGAAATCGAAAATGATTTCAACGTAACATACTGCCGGGATAAAATTTATCCTAAGGTAACATACTGCCGGAATAAAAAGGTATCCTAAAATTTTTCTAAGGTAACATACCCCCCGCGGGATAAAAGAGTATCATAAAATTATCCTAAGGTAACATACTCCCACGCGGGATAAAAAAAAGTATCCTAATATTATCCTGAGGTAACATACTCCCTCGGGTTAAAAAGTATCCTAAAATTATCCTAAGGCAACATACTCCCGAGATAAAAAGTATCCAATGTGCTTTTCCAGAACATGGGCTACCCGTGTACTAAGTTTTCTTCAAATCCTATCAGCCCTTAGATGCAAAGTGATGATAGACAGATACTAACAATTGCTTTCGCATTTCTAATATTTATTTTTTTATTTAATCTTCGTGCAACACAAAGTACATAAGCGGACTTCAATATTAAGTATGGGTACACATCCAGTAATTCAGCTTACAATTTCTGTGAGTTTCATAAAGAAGCTTTTTTTTTTTTTGGTGGGGAAAATCATCCAATGACAACCCCCGCTCTTGGGCGGAGCGGGAGATAGTATCAAACTCTTACTGACTAAGAAACCCACCCTGTTCCTTCAAACCTTCGTACCGGGGCTCGAGTTCCCTTTCGAATAACCCTGGCCGCAGTAGGCTTCGACCCGGCTGGGCCCCTGCTGTTGCTGAAAACTCCTTGAGGCGCGCGGGAACAGTGCGCGCCGTCGACGATTTGGCCTTGGGCCGGACAGTTACCGGACGGTCAGACAGCGAGCTACCCAATGCTCACTGTTTGCAAGCTTGCGCCTGCGGTGGCTGGAAATCGGGATCGGAATCCCGGCGGCGGCGAGAGCGCCGTTGCCTGATGCGGTCGGCCTCCTCCTTAGCGAGCTTTACTGCTTCGCAGAAGTCGGCGACCGCCTGCCACTCCTCCTCGCTCCGGACCATGGCCTCAACCAAGGCCCGGCGCGAGAACTCTCCGCTTCGATAAAGAAGTTGAAAATGCTCATAAAATTTAGTTTCTAATACCTTAAATCAATATCATACAATAACATACATATGTTCAAATAGTTACAACAGTATATAGCTACCTACTTGTCAATCTGAAATAAACTTAATTGACACTTAATTACAGTTAATATTAACAACAGCAACATCAATTAGGAACAAATGCACCTAGTGGCATTCCAGTAGCGATAACGACTCCTAAAAAGAACATAATGTAAGTATGGGATTGGCATGCGCTATTGAAATGTGACAAATACTCTTTAGGCTTGAAAGAAAAAGAAAAAAACTTGATATGATCTCTGTTTGCATGTGTGTCTATACCCTATTCGCGTTAAGATTAGACATTTAAAGAAACCTATTTTACTGCCTGTTCAACCGATTTTAACTTCTATTTCGTAGGTATAAGGATGGTTAAAAATCAAAAAAATTGGTAATATTACCAACTATTTACTGCAGCCGTCATTTGTCATGCCACCAACGTAATAAAAGTCAAATCGGTTGAACGGACAGTAATAAAAGGTTTTCATAAATGTCTAATGTTATTTTGAACAGAGTATAGATTCCAAAGAATTTTTTCATGTTCAGCAGAAGCAGGCGGCGTGTCAGCATGCGTAGAAGAGAGTGCCGCAGAATCCCGCGGTGCGCGTCTTGCTTTACGTCGGGCAGCTCTGCGGCGCCACGTCGCACGTGCGCACGACGCTCTTGCCCTCGCCGCGCACCACGGCAGCCATCGCGCACTCGCCTCGCTATTGAAGGTAGCGTCTGATCTACAGCTACGTAATGAATTACATTCTAGCTCACAGTGTCACTGGTACGTGACCTGCTCCGAGCTTGTTGGTTATCGATTTTTTCACCCAATTAATCGTCTTCATCCCAAACAAGTGGGAGGTCAAGGTCGACATTGCGATGGATCAATGAGATCCAGTCTAAATATGGAATCTTTAAGAATTTTCAACCTTTTTAGCCTTGCTTAGTTTTCCAGTAATATACACAAAATTTCAAAGTTAACTGTTAAAAACACACCCTAAACTATGACACTACCACCACCAAGTTTATAAGTAAGGCACATGTTTCTGAACCAAGGGAGGGGTTCGTTATTTGATCGGCGTACTATTATTGGATCCAAAAATCTAAAGCTTAACACTACAAAGGACATTTATCTGCGCCGCCCCGCCCTTGGGCAGAGCGGTAGATAGAGTCACTCTTACTGGCAAAAACACACCCCATTCCTTCGTTGCCTTTCATACCGGGGTCGAGCCTCCATTTCGGAAAAAGACCCTTGGCCCCAGTAGGATACAATCCCCTACGGTTCTAAGTATAGTTTCACATTATTTAGATAGGACGCTGGATCCTACATTAAGATACCCTGTGTCTTCTTGTGTATCTTTTCATTTATCTTAATTTTAGTTTTTAGCAGAAATATATTTATCTGTAAACAGTAGACATGACGTCTAATAATCTTTGAAATGAGTGTTGCTCGCATATAATTAAACGTCGATTTAGAGAGAACTCTTTTGAAGTAACATCCTCTACCTATAACACGTATTTCATCAAAACCGAGGAATTTCTTTTTTCTTTTAAACTTAATGAACGTGATAAGATAATCCGTCTGTTGTGTAAACAAGCGTAAAAGGTCGTAAAACTTAATTTAATTGCTATTTTTTACTGCATACTATCGGCAATGTAACTGTCTTGTTGAATAACAGATGTGCTTCCAAACTTTGGACGGAAGTGTACGTTACACTTACATATATACACTTTTCCAAGCTCTGTTTAGCCATAAGGATGTTGCAATCTTATCTCAGGAGGAAGTTGTGGTTTGCATTCACAACGTATGACTGTTTTGTAGCACAAAAGGTGTGGTTTTTCGGTGACGAAGTCCGCACTGTATTTGGGTATTTCTTTTTTAATCACTCCCTCAATTTGATACGCCCTGTATGTTCATAGAAACAGCTGCACAGATCAGGATCATCAGGTCGTCTTCCAACGCAGACAGTAAATCATCTGCTCGCACTACGCGGCATGCCTTCCGTACTAACTTCTCAGGAACGCAGGAGACTAAGGTATGTACTGTGTAGTCTATAGATAGACGTTTACATATACATTCGTGTTAAGAAAATAGTGACGTAATAATAATTAAAGCAAACTTTTTATTACATTTTACTTTTTAATCAAATATCAAGTACGCACATGTATTTAAAATTGAAATTTAATCATAATCTTCAGAAGTTTCACTTTTATTTTTACTAATAGGTTAGGTATTAATTTTTAAAATTGACAAAAGACGTGTGTTCTGTCTGAAGGGTTTACATCAACTATCAATGTGAACACTACTGGCTTTCTAATCTGCTATGATCTAATTGTTCAAGCGGTGTGGCAAAGCTGAATGACAACGATGAGTCACTATTTTTTAACGTGAATGGTCTATAGGACACTAACACTTCGATGCGATTTTTTTTTATGGTGATAAAAAAAAAACCACGAAGGCGATGGTAGGGTCTGTTTTCCACTCATAAAAACCGACAGTACCTAGGAAGCTAGTAAATAATAATATTGGATAGGTTTATTTCTGCAACTAAATAAGATTGCGTAAACTTGTATAGAGTTGTTTACCTCTAGCGACAAATCATAGCGCCATCTAGCGAACTCGTAATGAAGATTGCAGTAAATAACTCCATTGCCTGCTGGCGCCATTTACGCGGAACTGGTTTGACTGTAACCATCACCATTAAAACATGGCCAACTGAAATGTTTTAACATGGGTACTTTATCTACAGAGAAACCGGTTGGTCAGGAGGCGAGCCCGGGTGCACGTCGGCTGGCGGCGGCTCGTGCAGCTCGGAGCGCTGCGGGCGCGGCGCGCTGCCGTGCGCGCGCTACTGCCTGGCGCACGTGGCGCTGGCGCCCGAGCAGCGCCTGTACGCGGCGTGCGCGGCCGTGTTCGCGGGCGGCGCGCGCTGCAACCAGCCGCTGCTGCCGCTCGCCGACCAGACGCCGCTCTGTGCGGAGCACGCCTGGAAGAGGGTACGTGCTTTTTCTATACTAAACTGCTGCTCTTTGCGGAAAGATTTTTCCGATTATAATTTGGGTGTCTTCAAGGCTAGAGTGAAAAGGCTCTTAATAAACTAGTGTGCCTCACCATCAACGATTGTATCACTGCGTGCCAACAGGTGGGATCGCAGTCAAGCACTAGTTTTATATCAAATAATAAAAAGACGACCGTCATGTGATTTGAGGTTTGGTTTTTGTTACGTTGAGAACACTGTTACGTCATTGTAGTGTGACTGTAACATCTTGATATTTTGAAAATATTTTAGACTAACTACCGACAGCGGCTCCGCCCGCTAGTAAAATATAGATTACGTTTTATTGTGACTAGTTACCTACATGTAAGAGCTCATACACACGAGCGGCATGTTGCCAACGGAAGAGGTAACTGCAGCCGTCGACCTATATTGACACTTAACATACACGAGGACTGCCGCTGATCTCAATTTGTTGGATAGCTGCTGCCAATGTGTCGACGGCTGCCGTCAACCTTTGTCCACACCTGCAGTTATCTCTACCGTTGACAACATGCCGCTCGTGTGAGTTCTTAGTTCCATTTTAAGCCAAGACGGTTCTCTTTCCGGACAGATTATAGGGAAAGTCAAACGACTTACCTACAAGATTCGAGTGACATTACCTTCAATCCGTGTTTCAGTAGATCCACCATGTCATACTGGTCGAAATAGGTCAGAACTCAATCCCCTATACCTCACCTTAACCGTTTAGGGAGAATAGAAATTATATGTATTAAAAGTCAGGAAAAAAAAAAATTTTTAAAGCCGAAAAACATGTTTAGTCCTACTACGATCCTAATTAAAAAAAAAAATTCAGCCTATAACATCTGTATAATATGATAAATTTTTCATTGATCAGGATAACTACGACAAGCTAGCCCGCGACTGCCGCCCCAAGAAGGTGGTCCGCAAGCGTCCGTGCCCGACGGTGCCGCGCGGCCCGCGGCGCGCCAAGCGGCGGCGCCGCCCGCCCGCGCGCCTGCGCCCGCCCACTGCCGAGCCGCCGCTGCCCGCCGACCAATCACTGTCCGGTATGTGTGCTTTACCTTATACTGTACTCCATTCGAAATAAGATTAGATATTTAAAACAAACCATTACTCAACCAAACACATTGGTGGCATGATAAATGGCGGCTGCAGTAAATAGTTGAAATTGTAACTATTTTTTTGCTTTTAATATCATCCTTGTGCCTACGGAATAGAGATCAAAATCGTTTGAACGGACAGTAAAAAAGGTTTTATTAAATGTCTAATCTTGTTTCGAATGGAGTATAGTTAGAAGGTAAGAAGATGGTTCGCAAGCGTTCGTGTCCGACGACGGTGCAGCTATCGCCCGACCAATCAGTATCTTGTGTCTTATGTATGCTACGCGTAAAGTAGGCGGGGATCAAAATATGTACGTTGGATGTCTCCCATTAGGGAATTATCACTAAGTGATATTTTCCCGTGCCCGCATGCGGTTGTTGCTTTGTTACAAAAGTAAAGGCTGAAACGCAAAAAAAAAAATTAGAAATGTTAAATAACTTCTCTCGCTCTGTGTGGAGCAAAAGGGTTTTTCCGAAATTTTTACCGACTAAGGGCCGACGTTGCGTTAAGCGGGCAACCGCGCGGTCTCAAACTGCAGTACTACGTCGCGGATTACCGCGTGGGCATCCGTCGCGGGCAGAGGTTTTTATGTTCTTCTTTGTCAAACCGCACCCAAAAAAACATGAATTTCATAAGAACATCCGAACCTAAAGATAGCGTTTTGGCAATTACTAAAATACGGTTACAACGCTTTAATGAAACGGTGCGGCTACTGCTGAAATCGCTATATAAAAATTGGACCACGAAACAGTTGCTTGCAACTATATTGTCGTGTATTGTTAAGTTTTCTGATTGTAACAATAAATAATGTTGTATTGACGTTTGTTTGTCAGAACTGAACGTGTGCTCGAACTCGTCGACGTACGACAGTTCGGAGGAGGCGGCCATGGGCGCGCTCAGCGAGAGCGAGTACGTCACGGTAGCGAGCGACTCGCATGAGCTGGGTAAGTCGCCACTAACGCTTGTAAGAATGTAGCTAGAAGGTACGACGAGAGTTCATTTTATGTTCAGCTTAGATTAAGATACCTCAGTCCCACCACTTTTCTTCTTCTCGTGTCGATCTGATTCAAATTTTGCCACCTGGACAGTTCTGTCGTTGGCCCCGGTATAAGTCGTGGAAGGTGCGGGTAGTCTGTCTAAAAAGTCAAACGACTTAGATAATTCTTCTTCTTCTTCCTGCCCTTGTCCCGTTTTATTTGGGGTCGGCGCAACACGTTTTTTTCTTCCATTCTGTCCTGTCACTCGTCACGATATCACTTACTACCTTTTCTTTCATATCACTTCTCACACAATCCATCCATCTTTTCTTTGGCCTCCCTCTCCCTCTCCATTAATCCACATGTAAATTCATAACGCTTTTAGCAACATGCTTTTCATCTCTCCTCTTTACATGACCATACCAAGACAAAGTATTTCCTTTCAACCTTTCAGTCACTGGCGCTACTTTCAAACTTCACCTAATATACTCATTTCTCACTTTATCCATTCTCGTCACACCACACATCCATCTTAAGATTCTCATCTCCGCTACATGCAATCTTTTTTCATCCGTCTTTTTCACAGCCCAACATTCTGATTCATACAGTATGACAGGCCTTATCGCGGACTTGTTGATTTTACCCTTCAACTTGAGGGGCATCTGTGGGTCACAAGTTGTTCCCATGACCTGTCGCCATTTCATCCATCCTGCGTTGATCTGATGTGTTACGTCCCGGTCTACCTCAACATCAAACGACTCATATAATTATTAGAGTATGAAATCTGATGTAGTCAACAATGGTTCAATAATCAAGGTTGATTAAGAAATCTTCATCATTGTTTACTAATAGAAGATCTTAATTAAAAGTATCGAATATAATTATTTTTAAATGATATAATGAATATTCAAAAAATCCCAAGTCGTTTGGCGTCTTAGACAGACTATAGTTGTGCATGCTGGGCAGGCTAGGAGGTGACGCATAGCCTGTGAAGGGGTTCCACACTGGCACTGTTTGCGATGGGTCTGGACACCCCATTTGGCCAGATTAGCCCGCAGTCATAGTCCACCACTGAACACTGAATTTGCTAGAATAATTTCATTGTTGTATAGTTAAGTACCTATTCTTAATCAACCATTTAAATCTTTGTCCTTTAACAATTAAATCTTTGTTAAATTTGTATTTTTATTTGTTGTATTTTTTATGTTTGTACTTTTTGTTTATTGAACAAAAAGTACAAACATCGCTAACACGCATTTATTTGGAGGCGGATTTTTTATATGTAAGGGACCTAATCCCTAGAGAGTAGTTAACACCCAAGTTTGCAACACTGAAAGCCCTGTGCCCCACATTGTAGACGTCACAGTGTTATACCCCACTCCGGTGCTAAGGAATCAATTGAGTGTCTTATTATCGCTAAATTATTATAATCTATTTATATGTCGGTAAATACATCGCACTCACAAAAAAACTGAAACTATACTGAACTTGTTTTTTAATTGCCATTTTTAGTTAAACCTTTGTCTGATTGATCTGATTGTCAGTCTTTGTTCCAATAGTTGATGTTGCAATTTTTATCGAGTAAATAAGTACATTGAAAACTTTATGACTAACTGAAAAATTTCCTTTTTGGTATAGTGCCACTTTTCTTTTAATTCACCCGTCAATTTGAGTGACGGTATCTGAAAAGTTAAGGGTGTGATATTATTTGGCTACGAACTTAATTCCTCAAGTTCTTATATTGGCTATGAGGCGATTTATTGGTCATGAGTTTCGAAATGCGTCCGTGCGTCACTGCGGGGTGCCAGCTGAAAATCAGCGCTGGGTGTTTGACGCTCAGCAATTGCTGAGTTGGTGACACTTTCGGTTCAGGCACAGTCACTGCAACTGTATTGTATGTCTGTACACTTTTTTATTATTATTTTATGTTGTTGTATATTGTGTTGCTTGCGCCGAATAAATGCTACTCTATTCTATTCTATTCTAAATGGTTGTGTATAGTGTACAATAGTTCATAGTGGTCATTAACTCCATTGTTTCCAGAAGTAGAAGTTGGACACGTGCCACCGGACGACATTTTGGACCCCGCTGTGCTCAGTCAAATACCTGATGAAGCGTTCACGGAGTTTTTTAATCAAGGTATGAACATTTTTTCACCTTCTTCTTTGTTCTACCACTATTTTGCTTACCTCCAGTTATGTTTTATAAAGACAACATTTACAAATCGTTATAGGACATTCGACCGAACATCATCTAATTGTTTCTCCCGCTTTTGGGTGCCAGTCTTGTACTGACTAAAACTCACCTATGTTTATTCAGTGGCCCTTTTGCTGTCTAGGACCACGGGTTTCCTTTTTAGAAAATACCCCGCGACCCTAATGGGCACCGGCCCTGCTGATCTCATAGAGTTTACTAACATCTCTGAGGTGCGCTTGGAACACTTCGCGTCGACGGTTGGGGTGCAGTCTTTATTGGAGAGGCGGATGGTGAACTGCGCATAGCTCGTCTTCCGCGAGTCCCCAGTGGATAGCAATTATATTAATCTTTTTGTACAGCGGAAGGTAGCGCAGCATTTGCGGAGAGTTCAGAACTAGCAGCGGCATTAGAAGCGGTGTTGGATGAGCGCGGCTTGGACGAGCGAGTGCTAGACGAGCGAGCACTCGACTCCATCGCTGACTGTGTGTTCACTCACTCGCCGCACCTCGCTAAGAACAAGGTATGTAGAGTCACAAAATAGATAGCTACAGAAGTCAATCTCATGTATATACTTCACTTTTCCTACCTACGCTCGACGGTCGCGCTAGGGTTGCCGTCCGACAACGAGATGCGCGCGTCCGTGTGCGGCGGCGGCGCGGCAGCTGCGCGGGCGTCTGTGACCCGAACAGTTCCTATCTTAACTGTTTACCTACGGGCGCTTACCTACTTACGAAACTGTTCTGTATTACATTAAAACGAACCATCAAAATACAAGCAAATAACTAACTCTATGGAAAAACTGGAGTCAGCTTAAAAACGATAATTCGCCATTTAATGTTCAATTTAAACAACTATCTAATGAACAGTTAAAATAACTATTTTTTTTTGCTCAAAAATTGTACAAAAAAGTTCACAGGCGCGTGTCTCAAACGGATTGCACTCGAGCTCGCACTGAATTGAGCCGAGATATCGTGTCGGTGACTGGTGTCTATGTGTGCGTTGCTCGAGCGCGCTTTGTATGTAGATTGTCTTCTTTACCTATCTATTTTGTGGTATAGTTGTGTTAGACGAGGGAGCACTAGAATCGAGATAATACTGGTTTCTTGAAACCTTAACCACTACTGCATGTCATCACACTAATATTATAAAGGCGAATTTTTTTGAGTTTGTCTAAAAAAAAACAGCCTGTCCACAGTCAGACAGTTTAGGTTTAGTACATTATGATGCAAGTGTATAATGTTGGTGATTACTGCTGAGGCGGTATTTAGATCCGAGCCGAAGGCGAGGATCTTAAGAGAGCCGAGGACGGTAATCCCTAATAATTACGTGTATCATACGACGTTTTTCGACACACTTGAGAAGAAAAAATTTACAAATTAATTAATTATTGCTTTATCAGCAAAATTGTTTTTTTTTTATAGTATGGCGGCAAAAAATTGTTCTTTCTTCTTATGCGCGCGCATTCAAAATGGCGGCCATAGACTAGCTACTCTAGCTAGGTTTAAATTGAATAAAAATAAGAATGAGGTTGCTTATGTTTATAAACAGATAAAATATTTTTATTTTATGAAAGGTTTTATTTATTAAACATGTAAAAGTTAAAATAGTTTATTTAAACACAAATTAGCATAAATTAAGCAAGCAAGACACTAATTTGTACTATTGAACGCAAACCTAATGTATTTTTTTTTCGAATTCGTTGTAGAATGTTTGATTTGAGAACAGAGGTTTAACAAAAAAGGTTATCACTACATTATCACACTTGTGCATAATGGTAATCAAAAAGTCACAGTTTGGTTACAAGCTACATTATACCTATACCTAAGTGTAGTGCAATTATAATCACTTTCTGAGCAAGTTTGTCGAAAAAGTAATTTACGAGTGTTTTTTTCACTCTGCGGCTACGGAAACTTACAAATAAACTGATCAAGGTGTTTAATTTTCAATTGGTAGTTCTAACTTCATAATTTCCTCTTTCAGATGCAAGTCTCCACGTCCCTCCCGATGGAGATTACATCGCGCGTGCCCTCATAACACAGTAACTTTACTCATATATTAAGCTATAATAAAGTATGTACTATAACTTAGGAACAAATTCGATATTCATAGGTCTCGAGAGGTGGAAATATTTTTCTTCATGCTTTAATTTTTGTATGTGTGCCTGTGTAGCGATGTGTATGCGAATGTGTGGGTTGTGATTCGGATTGATGTTTGTTCTTTGGGATGGTGCCTTGGAATCAATGTTGTGGCTAAAAGGGATTTGCCAACACACAGAAAAGTTTCTGTACGTACCAACAGTAACAAAAGTTAGACGTGCGGTGCCCGCATGCGGGTCGTGGAATAATTACGCCGCACTTTTTGTCTTAGCAGTTTTTGCATCTGGTTATTCAGTGAAATGGGTTATTATAAAGTAAATTTGCAATTATTTTGACCGCAAAAACTAAATTGAACAGCAAAGTACAGCCAGAATATTGATTTTAAGGTATTCAATCGGCATTATTAATATACGAAGAACAATTTTGTGTTCAAACAAATGGCTAGTTTATAAACAAATGTTTTGCATAGATACATACTTCCTACATTTCCTTGCTACAACTGCAGATCTTCCAAATTGCAATTTTTACCGTTTATTACAAGTTTACAAAAGAAGAAATACTCATTTCAATTTAATTTCACCTTTCCAAACCTTTCCTGTTTCTGCGGAATATATCTAATATTTTCTTATGAAGTCAGTTATACATTGAACCGTAGATATAAATTCTTCCTTACTTCTTCCAATAAAATAAAAGTTCTTCAAAAATCGTAGTCTAAAAGACTTACGTTAGTTATTAGCATATACATACATCTTTACAAAAAAATATACATTCTTGAGAGATTTCTTTTGCGCTTTTTTGCCCAGTGTAGTCGAATGGAGCGATATATTTAAACAAAAAAAAAAGCAATACAGAGTTTTATACCTTACGTCTTACTTTGTTTAGTTACTGTAATTGGTTGTTTAACAGATCTAATTAATAAAAAATAAAAATAAATAAATACCTTCCAAACAGCGCGTTTAGTATGTTCTTCTTGAGTCGTAACTAAACTATAGCCTCACTATTCTTAGTTTACGTAGTTGTGAGTAGTATTTGGGCAAAAGTTTCAATATAATTGACGTATCATTCACTCTCATTCTTACTCAGTATGCGGAGACAGCAATTCCATTTTTTGTATTACATGTCAAGAATTTTAAAATGAAACAAATCTGCAATTTAGCGACTTTCTAAAAAAATAATTCCTGCCCGTATCCCAAGTTACTTGGGGTCGGCGCAACACGTTTCTTCCATTCTATCCTATTGGGTTTTATCCCTCTTTTTATTTTAGTTAGCTTGTCCTGTCCCACTCCTGGGCACAGGCCTCCCTCCACTCCTTCCATCTTTTGCGCGCCCGGGCTTCCTCTTGCTAGTTCTGGTGGAATCTGTCTAGTTCGTCGCGCCATCTTCTTCGCGGTCTATCGCGACCCCGTCTCTGTTTCAGGGCACCAACTTTGTGCTTTGGCCCACAGTTTATCGGGTTTGCCGTTGCTTACTAAATTTTTTTTAACTTTGGAACTCTTCGAAATGAAACAATAGTACATGTAAATTAATGATTTGTTTTTTTTTTGTATTGCATTCCGAGTATTATTTGATTAAATATAAAATGAAAACACTTAATTCTTGATCTCAATCATTTTATCTGAATACATCTTCGACTAAATATCAACGCTGGGCAAACGTTAGTGAAACAACGCCTTAATAATAAAAAAAATGTGCGACATGAATTACAACGTGAATAACTAATAGTCAAAATAAATAGTTTTAAATCGTATACAACCACAACATTTGTTTGAATCATAACATTGATCACTAGAGGGCATAGACAAGGTAGCAGTCTATCAGCGGAAACGATGGTCATAAAGTTCAAAATAGTTTTTTTTTATAAGCAGGATTTCAGTGAGTGAAGTTCAGTGGTCGTTTCAAATATACACAAATTGATTCGTAGTGGATATTTTGATGTTGATATGTAGTTTTCTATCTCAAGTGTCTGCGCGATCTCGGTAAAATAAAGCTGGGCATTGTATTGTAGGTAATGACTACCTCAGCGAAGTTTGACGCGAAGGCCGACTCGATACAATTTCTGCAAAACTATAGACTTTTATTTACATTCACATTCTAATGAAAAACAAAATGACTATTCTGTATCAAATACTGAATACTTTATAAACTTGACACTGGCTGGATACACAAACCGATCAAAATGAAAAAAAAAAAAGTTCTAAATATAAACATGCACATTACACAACCAAAAAGCCAAGTTGTCAATCCCAATTATCGTCTATCCCAGATCATAGACTCGCCTTGTCAAGAGCCCTAATAGCATTTCGCGTCATGCCTTGATTACTATTTGTCATAGATTAGTTTTAGGTAAGTAAATTGTTATGACATAGTGGAATGGTTTTTTAAGCAAGATTAAGAATGGTATTATGCTTGAGATCGTGTTTGTAGGCGTGGTCAGGGGTTGGGAGGTACCTATAAATATGTGGGACTTTGGTGCTTCTGAAGTGTTGTTTCCTCTTAAAGAACATACAAACATAGAGGGAGCGATAAACATCAATAAATATGTTCCTCCCCTCTTTATTTTTTCTCCTATAGGCGCCACAGTGTAGCCATATGGGGGAAAACGAAAGTCAACTTTGTACTAAGAGTTAGTGTCCAATATCGCTATTCAATCATAGCGATATTGGCCACCAACTTTTAGTACAAACTTGACTTTGACAGAAGCGCCGGCGGTATCTATGTTAGTTATTACTCTGTGGTCCCCTCTCCCTGGTTACGTCCATTCTCGTGTCTATGATCCAGAACTTATGGCTCGTTTACATTATACTCAAATCAGTTACAAAACCGCATGTGTTAGTATGAACGCTCTCTTGTATTTAGACGAGATATTTATATGTGATTTGAGAGAATGACTTATGATTATTATATAATTAAAACATATACATGCAGATGCAGTTGCTTATTATATTAAAAGATATGTTATCTCTTATGCTTAAGACAACACATACATACTTTGATATAATCGTCTATTTATTCTGTAGTTAGCGTTCTAAATTTATGCGAGGTTTATTGGGAGTAACCGTAAGCTTTTGGCTGTGTATTATTAAAACTTTAATAGAAAACTCTTTTATTAACAGAGAAACTAACATACACAATAAACAAACATTTATTTCAATATTAACTTGGACAGCCAAAATAATTGTGACATCATGCATTCATTGGGCACCTCTTTTGTCTTACTTTACCTTTGAAAAGAAGTGACCAAGTAATGTAGCCCTTAATAGGTACTGGTAAAGGTTATCTTATAAAGGAAATTTTACCTCATGCAGGCTGGCTGAAAAAAAGTATCTGGATTTAAGCACTCATTTGAATTTAGAATCGATTTTTTAATGCGGAGCAGATTTGGCTAAGGCGAAACACGTGCGTTTCTAAAAATATTGTAGACTAATGTAGACCACCTAGCCTGATCGTTGGAAGTGTCTCGAACATCTCCAACAGTATCATACCTGGATATTAATAATAATGGATCATTTTATTTTTATTGACAGCACTATTGTGTGTTTGGTGTCACCATTTGACAGTTTGCACAGAGTAATGAAAAGGATCAGAAACTTTTTTTAATGTAAAGTGGATGTAGAGAACTTAAGACAGTCAGTTTTTAGGTAATGCGGCTATAAGCTTTCGGTTATTATAACTCGCCCTGTATACGTGATAAATACCCTTTATAACATCAAGATTAACAATAGAAATAAGAATAAATAACTGATGTGAGACGGCAATGAGCATTTATAATTAATATTTTATTATAAAACGCCGCCTTTGACTTCGCTTAGTACAAATTTAATTACTAGTAATAATTCTTTAGTAAAATGTTAAGCATGCGGGCCAGTGTATAATGTAAACTGAGCATTATCTGTAGTGGAGTTAGAATTGAATTATTATTATTGAATTACTGGGGACGTATGGGTTAGAGTAAGCGAGAAAGAGATGAAACTATATGCATAGAGTCATCTCTTTTTCGCTTTGAAACCGTAATGACTCTTCCCTAATACGGCTTCAGATGGTATTTAGCTAAATGGATAGTTGTTGTAATGTGAGTTGTGAGTGGATGAACGTCAGAGAATTCCTGCAGTGTCGCAGCTTCGTCTCTTAGGAACATACGTGATACATATACTAAACGAAATTGATGACTAATAAATCATAATCGCTAAAACGCTAGTTGACGTTCTATTTCTACCACAGAGCATGGAATCGCCTCAGTGGCAGAGTGGCCTGAGACGCTAATATTGACAATAATCATGCCCGCTTAATAGGCGCGGACGTATGGTCCTTATACGACATGTTTTGACTACCATAGAATATATGGTCAGAATTGTCAGAGCCTGACAATTTCTAAAAGATGACACTCGCTGACTAACAAAGCTAGGGGGTAATTCTCCTATTTTTAAGTAAGTATTCGAATCGCAGTTGTAATCGGTCAAAAACATCTCCAACTTTCATAGATTTTGACAAGTTTTTGACTTTGCTTGAGACTGAGATGATATTACGACTTGAATTAAACGTTTTTTAAGTACAAGAATTGGCGTTCTGGAGTGAGCATTCATCTCGCTGTGAAGTGACAATGTTTAGAGGAGTGAAAAAGCGTTTTCCTTAAATTTTGATTGGTCCACGACACAAGTTGTTACTTTCATCACTATAATCTAATTTTAGGGAAAAGAGTGTTATTGGCCACACATTTGGGTTGTTACTTCGCTACAACTAAGTCAATTTTGTGACAATCAGTTCAGAGGGGTTCATGACGTGTTAAAATGTCAAGCGTGCGAGCGAGAAAGAGAGATAGAGCTATACACCCTATATAGCTCCAACCCTTTAACAATTCCGTTTAGGTCGTCAAATGGATCACACTAAGAGCTCGTGGTAGGGACACTGTTCTACATGTCCATGGAAAGTTTTGAAAATGTCGTCTGTCACTGGCTGCCGAGGCGTTTCTCTACTCTGTGGTTACTGCAATAAAAACCATAAAGTGCCCACTGAGCAAATGAATCATTGTCTACCGTATTTAAATATTTAATGTTACGTTTAAGTTTATAATAAAAGTGCCGATCAGTGTTGTAGTTTGTATCGCAAGTCCTACAGCAGGTCTTTGTTATTAATGTAATGTAAATAAAAGCAATATAGACTGGAACAATTAACGTGGTCGAAAGTTAATGTTAGATGTAACAATAGTCTGGACTCCGGTGCCTGCTAGGGCTGCGGAGAATGTTCGAAAGCGTCACCGCGGCCCTGGAACGTGGAAGGCAAATGAAGGAACACAGGTGGGTGTTAGTCAGTAAAAGCTTTACAAGCCCTCTCGCTCCACCTAGAGCAGTAGAAGATACTGATGAATTCCCACCACAAAAAAAGATGTCAACAATAGTGACCGAGCATTCGCTACTTCCGTCATATCATGTTAGAAGATTTATTTAAAACAATGTGTTGTACCGACAAAAGTAATAAATAGTGCTAGAAACAGAACCAAATAAAGAAATATTTTTGTAAATTTGTTATGTTCCTATATAAATCTTATGTGATTGTATATGGCTGAGAAGCGATTCAGTTTTAAATATATTTTGCTAGTATTGAAATCAATTGGTGTAATTTAAGTTTTAATTTTTAGTTATCTCGATGAATGGATCACTGGGATGTGCGATTATTTTAAACTCGTGTCGATGATTTTGTGTTTTACAGTAAAAGGTTTCAAGTATCATTTCAGCTTATTTAAGTGTTATGTAACATAATAATGAAACATTTTTCTATACAGAGATAAAAATTACTATTCCAAGCAATTTATTAGACAGTGCCCATAAGATTGTATATTTTTTAAATATAGATTCAAAATAAATTTACCGTTCGCTAGTGTAGTGGTTGTGTAACCGTGGCCACGGCTGATCTGATCTATGCATTCGTTTTGAAGACTGATCCGACGAGGAAGAAGTTCAATTTACTTTAGTCAAACCTGTGTTAACTACTGGGAATGCTAAAAGATACATATTACAAGTGTACACTTAAAATTTGTTCAGGTCAAATCGCCATATAAATAAAGACTAAGCTGAGTACGTTCTGATTTAAACAGCAAAACACTCGCTCAAGTGCATATCTACCTATAAAACAAAGTGTTTACATATATCTATGTCCGTATAGACTTTGAAACCATCCAACCGATGTGCCCCAAATAGGTTTAATAGACAGGCAATACTGTGAAGATGGTTTTAGAACATTAAAACTATGCATTAAAAAAAATGCTAATTTCCTTTTTTCTAACAAAGTGTATTTTTTTTTAACGTAGCATGCTTGGTATTTGCTATTTCCATACAGCAGGACTGTCGGTAGGTCATTTTATAATTGGAGTTACTATTGCTATGCTTCGACGATTTTCTCGTAGCAATCGTAGACTGAATGAACATCGAAACATTTTTACTCGCTTTCTAGGAAATCACGCAGATCTTCCATCGCTGTTTAAATTCGTCGTGCTTACTGAGTCTAACTTAGGTATCTCTTTGTACAACGGCATTTTTTTTGTCACCATTCAAACTATTTCCAGGGATTCGGTATCCATTGAAGACACGATTTCTGTAAAAAAGCAACGACTAAAAAAACAGCTGTTCAGTATAGTTTAGTTCTCATGAGTCGACAGTGTTATGTCATCAGCAGGAAAAAATTGTACGGTGATATTAAAAAAAAATCAGGCATTATTTTAAGTCCATAAACAAGTGTGCGTTAACGAAGGTCGATGGCCGCGGACTACACGCGAATAGTAGTATATAATGTATCGGATACGCTTAATTCTCCATATGCAGTACCTGCAATTTCGTTTTATAACAATATACAAATTACAATAGATTTAGGAACTTGTACTAAATGTATCTATGTATTTTTACGTGCTAGTTTTATTTATTGTTTGTACTTTTTGTAGATCAATTCGAATTGACTGCTCTTAGGGAGATTAACGTAATGTAAGTAAATATTTTGCACCTTTAGTTTAAGGGTTATTATGTAGATACAGAACATACGTCGGAGGTTTTTGGACATGTTCACATGGAAATCGCCTACCATGTGATAATGTTAGTAGGTTTCATTAGTATCGTTTATAAGTTTAACATCGTCAGTTCGTCATTGGCAGTTCACATTGGATCCTGGGACCGACAGGGCCGATTAGGCGCGTTTCGTCATAGTTCGTCTGGGTTCGTGGACGTTCGTGTTTGCTAGCTTAAAGTCCAGCAGTAAGTTATTGGAATTTGTAAACGGGCGATGTTATTCAGGCGGTGATGTTTTGTGTAGAATAATTTTAAAATATCTTCAGTCTTCTTATTCCAATTCAAAAGTTAATAAACTAAGAGTATTTTTCTTATTTAAATTTAATGTCACAAAGCATATTTATCAGTATACGACTATAATATTATATATAAATATAATCTTGTAAGACGTACAGCGCTTATTTAAAAGGGCCCCGCTGTGAATGACATCGTTCGACAGACTAGATATTGCGACTAGGAATGATTGTATGGATATTTAGAATGGTTCTGACTGTACTAGACTGTAGTGAGATGGCTAAAATTATTAGTATCGGTGTTAGAAGTTCGCGAGATGTGGTAAATACTAGTGTCAGCGTTACAGGGTGTAAGTTAATTCGGACATTTCAAATTTTTTACTAACTGTGGTGGGAAAACTCCACTTGGCATTTACTAATAATAACGTAAGGTGTTAGATCTGTTGGGGATTTAAGCGTTTGAAATGTCCAAATTCGCCCAATGCCTGTAACGCATCGATTAATTTAGATAATCGCTACCTCTTTGAATGCCTGAAATTGTTCACAGTTTATTGTCCAATGTGTGTAACATGATGATGTTTAAAAAAATGAAATAAACATGAAGAAATTTTGACTCTTAATGTATCTTTATTGACCCTATTATGCGAATGTGATGTCTAAAATAATATGTTATGCAGTTTTATAAGAATGGGCTAAGAACAGACCCCTGCGGAAGTCGTCAATAATTTATTAATTTCTGCCTAATATCATCATCTCATCTCACACAGCAATCAAGTTGCAATGGTTGGGTATAGTGTGGTGAGCGCGGTCCAAATAAGCTAAGCCCTTTAGCTCCTGATTTCTATCTAGTGAACAAGTTAGCACAGTAAAAAATGTGAAATATAAGTAATTCTTCCGACTGAATATCGATCACGGTGGCGAATAGTGTTGCAAAAACCTTATAGAAATGGATTCGGATGATGAATTACAAGACTCGACTTGTACAAGAGGATGCCAAGCATCAAAACTAGAGAACAAAATTCTCCAAGATATCTTGAACGTGACAAGAGTCTCTTTGTACGCTCAAGTCCTTTTTGTATTTAATTATTGACCATCATCATCAATCTTGTTATCAACATACGTATACATACGTATATCGGGATATAAACGGAAAGATGTCCATATCTGGACATAGGCCTTCCCCGAGGGTCGCTTTATCGATCAGTTTTGTTTCTTGTATCGAGCGGACTACAATTGCCGTCACGGATCTTGAGCGGTTGCGCAGAAGTCAAATATTCGGTCTCTTTAGTGGTGTGAAGTGACACGCGGGGGCGGGGAGTGTCAGTGATTGGCTCGCCGCGCCATCGTGTCACTCCTGATTCGTTCCCTGCGTTGCTGCATGTATCTAACATCGAAGACGATTGGCTTGCCAATGTATGGAATGCGTAAAGCGATCCCCACTCTGACGCCGAGCGCTCATGATCCGTTTTGGCAATTGTACCACCGTCAGTGTCAACCATACCTTCATCTAATTGGATGTCTGAGTCGTCTAGGACGGTCAACGAGTCTCGGTGCTTGGCAGAGTGTGGAAAGAATCCACGAGGATTTCTTTAATGCATTTGTTACGTTATTTTAAAACCGACTTGTAGTGCGCTGAACCGCAGAACTACCTACTGATCCAATTTTTATTGAATCGGTATCCTGTTGTATTATTGCAGTGCGTACATCATATGCTTACAACAAGACGAGTTTTACAATATGTATTGTGCAGGTATTTAATCAATTGAGAGTATTTTTGGTGCATCAAAAAGCTTTGCACTGACTGTTTGAACCACAACGGCCATCGGGCTTGCCCTGAAATGAATTTTTTCGATTTCAATTTACGTTTGCCCCTTTGATCCACGTCAAAAAGCAAAGCATGCTCTCTGCACCAACTGGCATCTCGGAGATTTCATCCTTCGTCATCATTTCAGCAGAAAGATGTCCACCGTTGGACAAAGGCTCCCTCAAGTGTCGCCACAATGATCGGTCCCGATGTCATTCTTTAGCAACACAAAGAAGAAAATAGTACATTTTGATACAAGAGCAGAAAGTTTGTCGTTGCGAATGAGGTGGAATAAGTGTTATGGAGCCTAGGATTGCAGTGACTGCACGTGTATCAAACGACATTTTTCAAAACCTACACTTACGAATAAACAAAGACAATAAATGTATACCTTTAAATCTCTGCGAAGAATTGAATAAACTGGGGGTCGACGCGCGCCCAGCCTGCTACGATAAATGTAATAGAATTGTGGCGGGGAGAGCACGCGCACTTTTCTGCACTAGTGCGGAAAACAGTCTATTGCGTGCCTAAAAGCAATTATGACGCTTTTAAGACATCATAGTTAGGCCCCTTAGTTGCTGTCGTTGCTGGAATAATTGAGGTCCTGGGTACTTTCCTGTTTATGGATTTGTGCAGCAAATCTTTGATCAACACTTAGTATGTGCAGAAAAATGGACAGTTAACGTGGGCCTTGGTCCCCTAAATAGTTATTCTGTCTCACCCTGGCGGTTTTGATTTGTTTGTGTGTATAGGTTCACGTAGGTACTTACTTTCTTTCAGTCCATCCAAAGGTTGTCTGTAAGAGATTGCCCTGTTCGATAAGATCGCCCATTGTACACTTATTTAAAAAAATGTTTGGCCTGTATTTTTGTTTATGTGGTGTACAATAAAGAATATAATAAATAAATAAATACTAACACTTCTTTTCTGTGTGAAGTTCGAAGTGCTCGGTTCTTTTCATAGAAAATAGTTGCGCATACGCACACACAAAAAATGTTTACGTCGAAGTTCGCATGCTACGGCTGAGTTAGTTTAGGTATCTATATCTAAGTAGGTTAATAAGTAGGTAAGTAGGAGATAGTCGGTAGTACCAACTAGCGATTCTTTCCAAACAATATCGGTTTTTGAATCGATTCAGTAATAAATCGAGTTCTAAAAGTCAATTTCCTGAAGATCTTTTCGTTGGTTACCCTGGAGAGTCATAAAAAGTACGGTACCTACAGATGATCCCACAATGCAAATGTATTTCATACTGGTGAGTACTTAATCGAGTTTATGTAGGTAAAAGATTCACATAAAAATTGGCTTCAGGAAAATATATATTTCAACGTTTTCAAATAATCTGGTTGCATTCCGTAGGAAAAAAAAATCAATTTTTCATTTCAAGTTTCTGAGAACCTTTGTTTAAAATCGATTTAAAAAATCAATTTTCCTTACCTATAAAATCGAGTCTTCGATTGATCCATCTAGTACGAACCTAACTGCAACAAGATTGTTTAAAAAACGAAAGCGTTATTAAAACCGAAGAAAGTGGTCAAATAAACGGTACCTTCCATAAACAGGAAAGGATCTTA
The DNA here is from genome assembly GCA_910589285.2 of Mythimna ferrago. Classification (NCBI taxonomy): domain Eukaryota; kingdom Metazoa; phylum Arthropoda; class Insecta; order Lepidoptera; family Noctuidae; genus Mythimna; species Mythimna ferrago. The sequence goes on along the minus strand of OU342692.1, from coordinate 13,912,671 downwards.
TCACTTTCTTCTTCCTTTTACTTTTTGTATGTCATTAGCCGCTGTTTCGCATGTGTATCACGGCACTGGTAGATATATTATCTATCAGTACATTCGAGTGTTTGTTTACTAATGATAAGTTACAACATGCCTCCTTCATATTTATTCAGATTGCGTAGTATGCACCTGCTGTTATGTCGACAACTGAGGCCGATAGTTGAGTATTCTTGAGGCTGGCCTGCTGTTTGAATCAGAGTGCTTAGGGCGCTTTCAATTTATGCGTTTTTGACGGCCTGCTGCAGTGCGGATGTGGTGTGTTATTCGTACTGCGTACGGATGTTCATATGTTTCTTACAAAGCGCGCTGTGCGGCAGCCGTGCGGCTAGCGGTCGACAACAGGACGGCGACGTCTCAAGTACCACGTGTGTTGAATAGTGCGGTGTTGAATAGCGCATCACTGGCATACAAACGCACTGCATTCAGATACGTTCTCAATTTAGGCGCTTGTTGTCGTACTGCTACTGCAACCGGCCGGGTGCGATACAGTAAACGTGCGGCAGCGGTCTGACATGAAAGGCCCTTAGTGTGAGTTTGTTTTTATGTTAACGCGATCGACACGGTTATGACGTTTGGTGCTTTGATTGGCTGGCTCCAAGCTCTTAACCAATCAGAGAGCCAATCGCGGTAAACGTTTCAATCGTGTTAACGTAAAAACAACCTAATGGATACCAATTGTTTATAAATATGAAAGTGAATCTTCCAATCGCTGGGGACCCAGCTGCTAAATTCCAAGGTTATTTGATTAATAGTTTCCATAAAGCTGGGACTGCAGCAGAGCCGTATTTTAAGTATAGATAGATATACTTACTCGTACATAGGACAACAGTTCTACTGCCTTTTTCCTCGGGATCCTTCAAAAGATGCCCAAACTTTGGTGATAGACCGAGGAGTATTGGGATCTCACTTCTCACCACATTTAACCACTGTATCGGTCACCATCACTACATACTGGGGTCGCGTGATCTCTTGAAAGGTCACTCTGGGACTCACCATAAGCAACGCGTGTTGAGGCGCATCCGTTGCCGTGTCTAAAGAAGCAGCGTTTTAAATTTTGGTATGAGGAAGAGTGGGGGCGTGGTGGGGACATCTCGCTATCTCTTTAAAGGTAGATCTATACTTTGACTATACTGCTCACACGTGTGCCACACGTATCGGTCTTTATGCATATTATATGGAAACTAGACTTGTAGAGACTCACGCCCCGCGACGTCGTTCTACGCAAATCAGGCGTGTTACACATGTGCGTCGGTCTAATGAAGCTCTTGCTTTATGCCCACGTAATTCAACGGCGGTGACGTTAGTTTCGCCTTTCATCAAATCTGAAAGGTTTCTATCTTACTTACTTTATAATTATTATATATGCAGATTTGAATATTTGCGATTATAAATAAAAAGTAATTTTTTGTTAACGATTTTTTTTTCTAACTTGGTTTCACACTACGATTTATTCCTGTATCGCGATCGTGAGTGCGTTCACAAACATGTAAACTCACATACACTCCCAGACCCAGACCAATCATGAACCATCAGTAATCATCTGAATCGATTCCGCGACACACAGCGCAGCAGCCAATCGCTCAACCACTGCGCCAACCGTACCGTGCCATCACCATCACCAAATCGAATATCCAATGTTGAAAATATGGTGCTGTTGAGCTCAATCACTGTCCCATGCAGCCAATGAACGTTTCTTATTTTAGTAATTTGCAGTCATTGGCCAATATTATCGATAGAAGCTTACTTCTATCACGAATTCACGAACAAACTTTCAATATCCTTGTAAGTCTAGGCAAAAACTTACAATTGCATTGTCATTTTATCATTGCCAGATCTTTACGAAATATCAAACTATCTTAGATGCACGATGCAAAATGTTTGTTTGTTTCTAAATTTTTGAGAACCATGAAAAGGATTTGAAAAGGGTTGTGTGGAATACTACCTGCCGTTGACGACTCGGGGTCTGGACAGCCGGAGGGCAAGCTAGCGATTGCTCGTCGTCCAAAAGCTCAGGCCTATGGTGGCTGGAAATCGAGGTCGGGATCCCGGGCTGGGATATGAGGATGTCCGTACCATTACGTCTGCAGCAGTCTCTTTCGCTTAGAGGCGGCCGCCTGCCATTTCTTCTTGCTCCGGGCCATAGCCTGTACCGGGGCCTGGTGCGAGAGGTCGCCGCCGCAGATCGCTCCCACAAGGGCACGGCAGTGCTTCGCTCAATCGGGGCACACCTTTGCCGTGTCCTTCGTTGTATATATTACTCCTTTATGCTCCAACCGCTGAACAGTTTTGGATGAAATTTAGTAGGTACACGGGTGAACCAAGGTCCTGCATGAAGATAGCTAGGTATTCATCTCATCATACGAGTAGGTATTTCATCAACATTTTCTTGCCCTTATCTTAATATATATGGTTACGGCACAATGTAGATTTTTATTCTATAATCATCCGGACCGAATTTCGATTATAGTGACTCAACGGAGATTATAGCTAAGTATGAATATTATAATACATATCTACGCGTATGCGTAAACACAGATGCACTCTCTGTCCTTTACTTTCATAGTCCGATGGGACGGCAATTCGACACAACCGGAGATAGACCAGGCATAGCAGGACCAACGGCTTTACGTGCTTTCCGAGGTACCATCGCGGTCATTTCTGCTTGATCCCTTAAAAAGAAATTTCGCATGAATCCTTGCGATGCGGCGTCATACAAAACGGTGGTCATGCGGAAGTGTCTTTGATGGTACGGGGGTGCCACAACACCGAGAACACGGTTGAGCATACGGTGGAGGACCTCCGTGTTCTCGTGGAGGCGCTTCTGCATCCGGTAGTGGTTCAGGTTATGTTATGTTATGTCCGAAGTGAGAAGGAATGGGAAGCGGTCACCTGCTTCTGTGAAATAGGAAATTCTAATCCAGGATGCGCAGTTCCTAAAGTATCGATTCTGATGGCTTATACAATGTTGTTTTTTAATTATAACGGTCTAACTTATTGTAATTAACATTCAACTCTACAAATTCCGGGCTGCTACAGCGTAATTTTGAATGTAAAAAGCCAATTTCTGTTTTAGTACTAAGGTGACCCGGAATCCTCCACACAGCAGTCACACTTGCTACTAACGAAGCAGTTTTATACCTATACATGGGCGTAACCAGCTTTAGGAACAGGAGGGTACAAATCAATGGAGGATGGGGGGGGGGGGCAATTTTTTATAAACACACTTAGTCAAATGAATAAACGTACCTACCTAAATTAAAATAGGTTTTTAGTTATACAATTAAAGAATTAATTAAACAATAGGTATTTTAAAGTAACTTTCGAGGTTCTTCAGCAAAACGGTTTATGACGTCTTCCGTGAAAAAATCTCCCAGCGTTAACAATTTTCTATTTAGATATACTAAGCTTATAAGTAAACCCATTTAATGATGCATGATTTTTAAATCTTGTATATTGTATTGCAAATGGCAATAAAAGTAGATAGTAGGGACGTAAACTAGTTCCAGGGGCGGGCAGCTGCCCCCCCCTGGGTACGCCCATGTCCTACATATACTAGTCTCATTCTATTTTTTATACCCTGTCAGTAGTTTACCTCCATTTAACCATCCATACTTTAGCATCCTTCACACAATACATCCATCGTTAGTCTTCTTCACTTCCTGTTATCCACATTATTTACTTGCACAGCTGTCTATTTGGCGGCTCATAGTCTTCACTTTGCAATGAATGTCTGTATCTGCATCTACACCACTAAATAGAAACTCCTCATCGTCATAATCTTCATCCATGTTACCTGATGTAAAGAAAAAGAAAGGAAGAAAACTATTTTTTTTGGCATACACACTCGTAGATACACACAATGTATAACAACATGTAGACACTAATAAATAATTAATTTAAAAAAAAGAGACAACAATGTGTGTCTCACATGGTAGTTGCCTGACGCTGGTTTTCAACTGAACCTTATTTCGAGTGTACGGTTGAAAATTGGTTCATATTTAAGTAGGTACTCAGTTATTTAGGTGGATGTCGACGCAGCACGGTTTTTGTTCATTCATTTTGTCCTGTCATACATCATGCTATCACTAACTCCCTTTTCTATCATATCTCTCCTCACACAAACCATTCATACCTTCAAAATCCAGAACGACTCTAAGACAAAATTACTCATTGCGATCAGAGTTTTCCGCGCGATTAGAACATTAAAAATAGTCTGAAAACATCAATCGGGCAGTTGCCTGTACCAGACATACTCTTGCAGGTTACTAAAAAATGGGAACAAAAAATAAAACGACTATAAAATAAATTATAAATTCTATTTAATTACTAACAATCAATAAACACGTTGTTATGAATAGGTGAATAGGATAAATAAATTTACACACAGTGACAATGAAACAGGTTAATCAAACAAGCCAATATAATTATTTATGCTATATTTGAACAGTAAAATCAATATGAACACTTGTCACAGATCCTAAAAACCAGAAAAAAGGTCAATAACTTTGCTTTGGGGTGGGAAATTGGTAGTCAAACGGCACTAAGCAGGAGTAATCTTGTTGTTTGTCAACAATGCTCAATTGCTCATCTTGCGTGATTGTTCCCTCTTAAAGTACCTATATTAGTCTAGAAATATAATCGAGTAGGTAAGATAACTCCTACCACTTTGGGTGGAGACGGAGAATCAGCCTTTTACTGACTAAAACTCACCTGTGTTCTTTCATTTTCCTTTGAGTTTCATGACCTTGATAACCCCTTCTAATAAAGCCGTAGCCCAGATCATTACTAACGTTCTAAATATATAACCTACCTATATTTTATTTGTGACTCAATAGTTTTTAACTTCAAATTCTCAATTTGGAACTAGATTGTGGGTCGCAAAGAAAACATAAAACCATAAATATGAAGAATCTACAATTCTAAATAAGCTCAGAGTTAAAGACTTAAGAATTTCAAATCTAAAATAATCGATTTATTAGAATCCATAGGGGACCCGGCTAATATAGGTACCTTTAGAAGATTGGAAGTAAGACTTGCGTATAACATCAAGCTAATTGTTTATTCACTACCTACATACTTTATTGTAGGTACATCTCATAATGTAAACAGGATAACATTTTGCATCTAAGTGTACAAATGGGCGGTCTTATTATCGCACAGGGTAATCTCTTACAGACAACCTTAGGATAGATTGAACGAAAGGACAAGGTTTCCAATCCAATAGATTTTGGAATCTGATCCCATAATATTTTATAGAGCTTCTGCATAAATGTAAATGCAGATGAGTAGGTACATAACATACAATATGACGATGTTACATGCGCAGCAATGAATTGGCTCACATCCCGTAATGCACCTGATGGAGGTGCGAATGTATTTCAGTCACGCTATAATTGGTGACACAAAACGTACAATAATATCATATTTATACAATAAATAAAACTAAGTTAATATTACTTAGGTATAGATAATATTTACATAATTTAACTAAACATATTTATTCAGCAGGTTAATGAATCTACAAACAAATGCATTTATAATGAATTAAAGTAAAACAATAAATTGGTATAGTGAAAAAAATTAAACGTGAAACTCTAAATTCAGAACATTTTCTGGGTAAGGGGCGGCTTCATAGATTTCTGCAGATATAAATTTCTAAAAATAAGCACTAGATCCTTTTCCCAAGAAACTTAAAAAAAATAATGTGAGACATACTTGCATGCATGCAAGTAGATATGGTCTGTCTAATAAGTCAACCGACTTGGGAATTTTGTATAATATTTAATCATTTAAAAAATAAAACCGACTTACTAAAAAAAACACTAAAACTATCAAAATAACTTTAATTTCGGAAGTCGGTGTTTCTGTAATAGTTTTGCCTCTTCGTTATTTAACACCGACTTCCGAAATTAAAGTTATTTTGATAGTTTTAGTGTTTTTTTTAGTAAGTCGGTTTTATTTTTTTTGTAAAAAGTTTTTTATTTCACACTTTTTAGTTGCAGCCAGAGTACCTTTTTCTCATGACAATTCCAATTAACTCAAACCCTGCTAGGGTACATTGTTTTATTATGAAGTTCCCGTGTCTACCTTCCGGCTCCATCATCATCATCAGATCAATTCGATAGTACCTTATGGCCAAAATGCATCTCATGACAATTCTAATAAGCCCAAACACGGCTAGGATACATTGATTAATTACGGAGTTCCAGTGCCTATCTTCCGGCTCCATCATCATCATCAGATCAGTTCAATAGTACCTTATAGCCAAAGTGCATCTCATGACAATTGTAATAAGCCCAAACACGGCTGGGATACATTGATTAATTTCGGAGTTCCGGTACCTATCTTCCAGCTCCATCATCATCATCAGGTCACATTGATGATACCATTTTCAACATACCTATTCAGAACTATTCATTTATTTGTAACTATGTTCATTGAGAGATTGGTGTGACTATGAACTTCCGTTGGCCATTTCTGGTCGTCTTCACCAGTTCCACTTCATCAAATGTCATGTTTTGACTATAAATGCTTAAGTCTTTGATAAAAATACCAAAAGAACTATATAGTTGCCTATAATATTTGAGGAGTTCCCTCGATTTCGCCAAGATTCCATCATCAGATCCCGACTTGGTGACTATGGGACCATTTGGGAAGTATACCCTTTCTAACAAAAAAAGAATTTTTCAAATCGGTTGGCAAGTGACGAAGTTATGCGCGAACATACATAAAAAAAAAAAAAAAAATACAAACATCCGAATTGAGAACCTCCTCCTTTTTTAGAAGTCGGTTAAAAAATACTTATATTCAATACTTTTTTTAAGGTTCTTCTGTTAGTTAACAATGATCTCTATCTCTTAATCAACCTTGATTATTGAACTCGTGTTGACTACATCAGATTTAATTAAATACTAATAATTACCCAAGTCGTTTAACTTATTAGACAGACTCTAATAATCCTACTTGCATTACACACTATTTTCATGACCCAAGTCACCGCCTTACTAAATTGCAGACTAATTGCACAATAAAAATAAGGTCTCAAAAGCAAAGTATCTTCGATCTTCTCTCTTGTGAGCTTCTTCTGTCTTCTGACGCTGTTGTATTAGGATGAACGCAGAGGCAGTGTCGTCAGTGGCTGTTGTCGTTATGTAAACAACCAGCTAACCACACTGCCAACGCGGTCTACCATTTATTCGTATCTTGCATTCTCCCGTCTTGCGTTGTGCAGATTCTCTTGCATCTTGCATTGAAGTGGTAGACGAGATGAGAGCCTAGGTCTTATGTTTAGAGTTTCTTAAAACTAAAAACAGAAAAGGGAGGCTAAATCTTTTGCTTGAATTCAACTAATTGCTTCCTTATTCACGTCCATTCTGTGTCTAGATTTAGGATTTATAAATTAGCATACCTATCTGCTAGAGTCTACAGAAAATACATTTCAATTTTTTTAAATTATTTTGATACATGTTCTTGTTACGTCCGTAATTTTGTAATATCTTCATTCAGCAACAGTGTCACCTCCAGTGTCTTGTTCAAGTCTTCTTCCGTCGCTCCTTATAGAAGATGTGGTCATCTATAACATGATAAGATAATTAACGACTGACTTACTCAAGCACATGATGGGAGGTAGTCTTTCTTGGAAACGGGAATTGAACCCGCTTGGGAATATATTGTTCAGTCATTACGTGTCCTGTGTTGGCTCTTGTATATTTTTCTCGAAGTGACAGATCTAAATTATGAGTATGAAAGCGACCTTTTCATAATTAGGCAGGCAAAATACCTAGACTGATTCATACTGATTTCTCAATGAGGGAATTGAACTCAGAATTTATTGTGTGGGGTCAGTTTGTGAATTCATTCAATATATTTTATTTATATATATCAATGCCCCTCACCAGAAAATTGTTCTTACATCGTGGGTGCATTCACAAACATTTGATCCATGCGGGAATTGAACCCGCGACACGCAAAGTAGTAGCTAGTCGCTAAACCACTGCGCCAACCTAAGTTTTAACTCTGTTGAAGCTTGAGTGCTTACTCCTAAACTTAGTATGGTTTCATAACAAAGTGTGATCTTGTAGCAAAGGAATTGGAATCCTATAAAATTATGATACGTTTGAGAATCGAACTCAATCATTTCCTTATGATATATTTTAGATGTTTTAGTGTTTTGTTGGCTGTCTGTTTTCTTTATATATTCTATATAATTTTCTTATGTTTTCAAATTGTTGCGTTGGCGTCTGCGCCTGCGCAGTTCTCCATATCGCCGTTGTCGCCTCAGCGCGTTCGTTTCTTCACCACGAAAACCTGTAAAGAAAAATAAAACGATATTTTGTGTTGCTTTCTATCATCTACTGGTGGAAAGTCCTGAAGACTTTTCCAGAAACTGTTTTCCAGATTTTTCCTATTTTTTATACAACATTATTTTTAGTTAATACGAATATAGGTTGTTCAGAGTCAGTAACCGAATGGATTCAAATAGTTTTTACACCATGTTATATTTTTTCCCAAAAATATTTAAAAAAAGATCACAAGTTAGACACCACCGACACTAAGTACCTACTTAGTTTGTACAAAAGAGGTCATGGCAGGTCATAGCAGACATGAGAAGCAGCGCTCAGCTGGGTGCGGAAGCAAAACAACCCCTCAGTCGCCTGGCTATTTATTAGTCGGTACATGGGTTATTTATGTCGCCAAACAGGTACCATAACTGGCTTACATATAACTTTGTGATTTGTCATAATACAGTTTTAAATTTTGTAGGTAGGTACATAGATTCTTTACATAAAAATACTAAAAAGGTGTTTTAAGGTTTTGCATAATATATAAAAATATGGTTGTATGTATATTTAGATCGTCTTAATTTAAAATAATCTAGGTATAACTACTATCTGCCTGAATATTAGCATTACAACCGTGGTGGCCGAGTGGTAACGGCCCCAAGGCCCCAACATACAAGTTGTTGCGGGTTCAAACCCAACCAGGGGCATTACTTTGTATAATTTATTTCATCACCCCTGCTCTCAAAAAGGTGAAGGAAAACATCGGGAGGAAACCGCCATGTCCTAGCACCAAAAATTCGAAGATATGTGACATCCACCAACCCGCACTGGGCCCGCGGCCATTCCGTCTCGTAGAGAGGAGGTCCGAGTCCCAGCAGTGGGACCATTAAAAGGCCGACTATGCTATGCTATGCTATTATTGAGAGGAAGGTAGATTTGCATGGTGCGTTGGAAGGTGATCCTCATCGATCAATCTGTGAAAACCTCCCCTTCCAAGGTGGATCGATCACCCGGTGAGGAGCGCAGGCACCTGGTGGACGCGACACGCACATAACCAGTTGTTGTCTCCATGTTGTGTCTATCGGCTGAAATGATGGTGACGGATATTTCAGATTATAACAAGTGAAACGATAGCATAGGTACACACCGAGACGCGACTCAATACTGCGTGAAGAGCGACTCAAAATGTAACTTTTTCTATACTAATATTATAAAGAAGTTCTTTTTTTAAGGGTGGAAATCATCATATTATAAAGAGCCAAAAAATTGGGGATCTTAGCAAAGGTGAGACGGTATTTCACGCCGGAACAGCTGCTCAACCTCTATCAAGCGCAAGTTCGATCGTGTATGGAGTACTGCTCTCATCTTTGGGATGGGTCAGCCAAATACCAGCTAGATGCACTAGAGTCTATTGAAAAGCGTGCCAAGAAGATCATAGGCAATGATGCTCTTGTGAAGTCAAAACTCCAAAGTCTTGAGCATCGACGCCGAGTTGCTAGCCTGTCTGTTTTCTATCGTTTACACTTCGGGGAGTGTGCTCTAGAGTTACACAATTTAATTCCGCCAAGTCCGTTCCATCATCGGACCACAAGACGTACGGCGTTGCGCCACCGGTACATGGTGGACATCCCATCTATACGTACAAAGCGTTTTGGGAGTACATTCATTATGCGTACAGCTAAGGAATGGAATTCCCTGCCGGAGTCTGTGTTTCCTGATAGCTATAACCTAGGGGTCTTTAAGTCAAGAGTGAATAGATTGCTTCTAGGCAAGCGTGCTCCATCGTCGGCCACATCATCGCTTACCATCAGGTGAGATTGTGGTCAAACGCGAGCCTATCCATTATAAAAAAAAAAAGAGCCCCACCGCTATTGTACTATTGCTTGCTTCGCACAGACTTCGTAATGTTTAGAACGTTCAACTTAAATGTTACTATTTTTGTACGAAAATCTGATGAACTAAAAATGTGATAAATTTTTAAAAGTCATAGAACAAAAGTTGTTGTTTATGGTGTTAGTAACATAGTGCTGAGGGGTTGCTACTGTTTTACAAATAACCCAGTATATATCGAGTGTTTGAGTGTTTTTGCAGATAGGCGGGAGTCCCCCATACTGCAAAGATGGATGCGCCTTCATGTCGTAGTCTAGTTGTGTGTGTAATTGTTTTGTGAAACTTACTAACACTAGTTTTTAAGATATTGTTACTAACAACATATGGACCTCGTCCGAAATAATAATAATAATAATATTCCACAACTATCACACAACGCCGTCTAGTCCCAAGCTAAGCAGAGCTTGTGTTATGGGTACTAGACAACTGACAAACATACTTATATATTTCTAAATACATACATATTATAGATAAATTACACCCAGACACAGAACAAATGATCGTGCTCATCACACAAACATTTGTCCTGGGTGGGAATCGAACCCACGACCTCCGGCATAGCAGTCAGGGTCACTAACCACTAGACCAACAGGCCTGTCAAAATCAAAATAAATCTTTTATTATTGTTATTATATCAGGTATCAGTCTTTGTCAACAAGTATTTTTCCTTCAGGTACAGAGTAGTACGTTTTAGTGTAGGCGTGCAGACACGAGTTCGCTTTCGTCACACCGTGACATAGATTTGATATTTGAGTTGTACACGATTGGTCTCAAGTAAAGTTTATTCGAAATTGAAAGCAAATAATACTGGCTGCCTACAAAGGCTTTTTTATAAAATTGAAATATTCTTAAGAACTAGCTTGAAGTAACTTCCATCTACGACGAGCAATAGATATTTCGCCGTCCGGTTGTCCGGTAACAATCGAGTCAAAGTCGTCGACAGTGCGTAATGTTCCACGTCTCAAAGAGATGTCAGCAAAACTGTAGGGGCTCAGCAGGGCCGATTCCTATACTGGATCCATACGGCCGCTAAACGCAAAAGCCAACTGAAGGAACATTGGTGGGTTTTAGTCAGTAAAAGTCTGACACGCCCAAGACGAACTAGAGCGGGGAGAACTCATTAGATGATTTCCTACCTTCCAAAGAAGCCTCCAGAGTACCCTAAGTATCCTTCTACTTTGCAGGGTGGCTAGTAGAAAACTGTTTTACTATAACCTGATGCTATACATCACAGAACAGATGAAAGAGTTGAATGAAATTGTGAGCAGGATGAATGAGAATGGGCCTTGTGGGCAGGGCAGGCGTACCACAAAGTAGGGCAATGCTCATAGTTAAACTATCAATAGCAAACTTGCGATCTAAGTATGCGTGGTCTGTTTGTTGCGTAATGCGCGTTCGTATTGGTTTATTGCCTGTAGTGGAGTTAATGGGTGGGAGACAAGCGGCGACACCCGTTGTAGTACAAATCGGAAAGTATTTCCTTTTTAACCTTTTTCATCTTTTCTGTGTAATACATAGACTAGACAGGTAAGTATAGTTTGTATTCATACCAGAGACGAAGCGGATGCTTACACTATTTAAGGAACCTACATACCATAATTGTTAAACGTTTTCAAGCTTTGAAATCTTGTGATGACTGTATTATTTCGTATACAGATGAAAGCAGTCATGGCCTACAGGGTATTTCCGAACAACATTTCGGCTTCGAAGCTTTCCTTATCTCGCCGTCGGTTAGTTTGTGCAAGTTTCCTTAGAACCGAACCGGATCTTCGGTAACAGCCATTTTTAATTTAAAAAAAAAAACATCGCCTTATCGTCAGTTGATTTCTGATTGCTGCAACCTCGGAGGCCTTTAAGTGAAGTGATTAGGTTACTTTTTAGAAGGCATGCTATAATGTCGACCATATCATCGCTTACTATCAGGTGAGACAGAGGTCAAACGCAAGCGTTTTAAAAATGATGAAAAAAGACTTGCTCAACTTTTTTTCAAACGATATAAACTAGTGCTTGAATGCGATCCCACTTGATGGTTAGCATAGATGCAATCGTTGATGCCGAAGCGCACTGGTTTATTAAAAGAGCCTATTCGCTCTAGCCTTGAAAACACCTAAGTTATAATCGGACAGTAGTATGGAAGACCATAGTAACTCAGTCTATTAGATAAAATTTACTCCACTCCATTAGATTAAATAGGCATTTAGAAAAAGGAAGAAAATATGTAAATCACTACTCTTGGTTGACTGGTTCAGAATGCCGTCCGCCTTTATATTTCATGAAGCTTTCATAAATAAATAAAAGAAAACCCTTGATTAATCAATCGGTCATTTAATAACTGTAAAATTGATTGAGTCGAGTCGAAGCAGTGAGTTCAAAAGAATTAGGGTTGTCTTGGTACCCTGGGTCTAGTTCAGTCTTATTTTCATATAGTTTATAGTAGGCCTGCTGTGAATATCTAAATGTACACGTATCAGAATGTACCTAGTTTTTCACCTCTCACTAAATAGCTAATTGGTAGAATCGCCACCGCAGCACTGCTAACATAGTACTGACCTTTATACCACCATTCAACATAGCTAGCATGCGTGCTATCGCAATGCATCTGACTAATTAAATGACATACAAGGAAAACTGCTCGTGAATATTACGAGTCATCTGTTCATATCTTATACTTAAACTAATGTTATAATGAAGAAGAAAAATCGTTTGTTTATATTTGTATGTTTGTAAAAGGCAATGTCTGGAGCTATCTGCTTATTGAGTAGGGGTCTTACCATGACGTGTTAAATTATCAGTTGTATGAGCGAGAAAGAGGGATGCAGCTAAATATACCCTACTAGCTTTTGCCAGCGACTTCGGCCGCGTACCTAAAGTATAGCCTATGTTACTCAGGAACAAGGCAGCTATCTATCGGTACATACCCTATATAGCAATTAAGTGTTGGTCGTAAATTGGATCGCGTTAAGAGTTCATAGTAGGGCCTCAGATGACCAAAAATATTGATGTAAGAACTAGTGACCCGGCTACTCTTCTGACTACGTATGAAATCTTTGAAATTCTCGGCTTTTCTTTTTTGTAATATGCATATGTCATACACCTAGATCGTCCTTATGAAAAACTCTGTCAATTAGTGAAAACCGCATGAAAATCTAATCAATACTTTTTGAGAATAAGGCCAACAGATAGACAGACGCGTTGCGGGCTTTCAGACACACTATCCTTAAATGTCGAAGGCAATAAAAAAACTATTGTGCAGAAATGCACAGTACCTTTGGAATAGGTCACGAAAGCATAACCACGTGAATACACTAGTGCTTGTAATATAGGTACACTTAATTATTGATTTAATATTAAATTATGCGGGCTTCAGTCATGTTCGAGGGCAACTGGCTAGTGATTTGTCACAACTTAATATTTGCTGCAATTTGTAACTCAATTACTGTTCGTATTTGAAAAGGTGCCATAATTCGTATAGGTACTTAGGTACCTACTTAAATCGTTGTATTTTATGATAAAGAGAATGGTGAACATGATCTATGTTTAAAATGCTTATTGGCGAAATGTGGGTGCAATTAGGTCACCTCTGCTGAGCTCCAAGGAGTTGTCAGCAACTGTAGAGACCCAGCAGGGTCGAAGCCCACTAGGGCCAGGGTCTAGTTCCGAGAGGGAGGCTCAGCCCCTGTATGAAAGGCAACAAAGGAACTGTGGGTTTTTTAGTCAATAATAGTCTGACGCTATCTCCCGCTCCGCCCAAGGGTGGGGGATATCAATTGGACGATTATTACCCAGTGAAAAAAAAAATCCTCTGCTGAGCTCTCCGGCGTATACAGGTCGCAAATCATATTTTATTGTAATTAGAACCAGGCCCTTTTTTAGGTGTGAAATCATTCGAGCGGAAGAGACGCCCGGGTGTCGCCACTGTGCGGAACGCCCGGAGGACACGGTGGAGCACGCAGTCGAGGTGTGCCCTGCCTGGGCGGAGCATCGCCGTGCCCTCGTGGGGGCGATCGGCGGTGGAGACCTCTCGCGCCGGGCCTTGGTTGAGGCCATGGTCCGGAGCGAGGAGGAGTGGCAGGCGGTCGCCGACTTCTGCGAAACAGTAATGCTCGCAAAGGAGGAGGCCGACCGCATCAGGCAACGGCATTCTCGCCGCCGTCGCCGGGATTCTGATCCCGATTTCCGGCCACCGTAGGCGCGGGCTTGCGGACAGTGAGCAATGGGTAGCTCACTGTCCGGCCGTCCGGTAACTGTCCGGACCAAGCCTAAGTCGTCGGCGGCGCGCACTGTTCCCGCGCGCCTCAAGGAGTTGTCAGCAACAGCAGGGACCCAGCCGGGTCGAAGCCTACTGGGGCCAGGGTTAGTTTCGAAAGACAGCTCGAGCCCCGGCATGAAGGCTAGAAGGAACGGGGTGGGTTTTTAGTCAGTAAGAGTCTGACACTATCTCCCACTCCGCCCAAGAGCGGAGGTTGTCATTGGATGATTTTTCCCACCACAAAAAAAAAGGTGTGAAATCATCCAATGACTTCTCTCGCGGAAGGGCGTGTCGGACTTTTACTGACTAAAACCCATTCTTATGTTCCTTCTTTGCCTTTCTTTGCGAAGGGGAAACCCGGAGTCCTAGACTGCGTGTTTCTCTTTCGGAAGCCAACCTATGGCTCCAGGAGACTCCTTGCTGGGCACCTACAGTTTTGCTGATATCTCTTGACGTGCGCGAGGAACATAGTACCTGACACTGACCAGTAAAATGTAAAAATGTCGCGGGCTGCCCTGTAGTTTTCCTAGATTAACCGTCAATTTGTACTAATCTGTGTTCTAAGAAGACACTAATCGTCTACGAGCTAACATGATATGATCGCATTCAATTGTCGTCTTTACACTTGTCTCAAGATACTGCACTTTATATTAGTCTAGTAGACTACATGTGTCTATTTCAATGACAATCACTAACATCACACTATTACTAGATACACTAATGGTCTATTAGATGCACTAGTAACATTATAAAGGCAAAAGTTTGTAGATATGTGTGTGTGTTTGTTACTAATTCACGCTGAAACGACTGAACGGATTTCGATGAAATTTGGTATACGGGTAGGGCATGTCCTGGAATAGTACATAGGATACTTTTTATTTCGGGAGTTTGTTCTTCTGGTATAATTTTATACTTTCACGCGAACGAAGCTGCTAGCAGAAGGTAGCATATTAATTTATTTATCTTATTAATTCAATGACTAAACTATTAAAATGAGTTGATACTTGTCGTGTACTTGTGCATCTCTTTATCTATAATTAGATATTAATAACTATTAGCTTATCAGAGGCACAACCTTTAGAATCACTGCGCTAGCTACCTACTTCAATAAGGTATTTACATATTTACTTAGGTATATTTTATGCGAAGCGTTTGCTCTGTAGTAAATAATAATATGTTCCTAGAGCTTGTGCACTCAGTGTGAGTTGTTTATACGTTAACGCGATCGTAACGTTTATCGCGTTTAGCTCTCTGATTGGTTAAGAGCTTGGAGCGGACCAATCGGAACTCTGAACGTCATAAACGTCGATCGTGTTAACGTAAGAAAACTCACACTTTGTGTAACTGTGGTTTCGTGAAAAGGCTTTATTTCTATAGAATATGAAACTGCAAAGGACATAAAGACCATTTCGAGGAAATTTACTTTTTGACTCACTTTTACTTAGTTTCTTTTGCTCTTACAAGCAGTTAAAATCAGTCTGCGATAAAAAAAGGTTATATATTTTTAGTTTCTTGCTCATTAGTAAAAAGGTGTGAGATTTGGAGATACCCCCTTAGTAGTGGAAGGTGTGGTTTAGTATTTCTGTTGGCCTGTTTGTCTTTCCTTCACTGCTAAACTAGAGATCTAATTGGTCATCCTAAGAAGCAGCCAGCCTCGGGCAGTCACAGGTGCGGCTCAGCAGTTTCTTTATATATTTTTTGCCACCTTTTTAGTAAGTGAGCTTTCTGTCAGCAGACTTTCGATTTCTCTTAATTATTATGGACCTGATTGGATGGGCCTCCTAAAATGGGAGAAATCATTATGGTAAAAGACTTTCAAATATGGATTTTAATAAGTGTTTATGACCAGTTCTTTTGCTCAGTCTTGTGATGTCCTAAATAAATGTAGTTTAAGGTAGGCGCCAAATGTCCGTAGAATAACGGTCATCGACCCTACTACATTTATTAATATTCTTAATTTCAAAAACTTAATTAAAGACATGCTGTCTTACATTGACATCTCTCGTGATCCTTTACCTTTTTTGAAAAACATCATCATTGATGGTTTTTCGGGTATCATCGATATTTTGCATATGATATTTTGCATAGGAAAAAGTCTTTATATATACTTTATCTTAAGTTTATATGGTGTCTCGTATAAATATTAGTATAAAATTGTGGGTGTCAAGTGCATTGAGAGTTTTATAGTTGTTATTTGTGGTTGTAATAAAATCAGACTATTAAACATAATTAATTCTATTCTAAGTTATTGAGTGCTTCAATCGTATCTTATTAAAGTCGATGTGATGATTCCTCTCGATCATAAAACGTTCCGGAATGCTGGTGCTTGATGATAATGAGTCGTACCTAATGAAGGTCACACTTAATTGTCAGTAAAATAATTATGTTCTCGAAAAAAATTGTTCTAGAGTAGGTAAAAATGGATGGGGTTAAGATAAAAAAATAATAAAACAAAACAAAAATAAAATAATTTATTAAATGAAATAATAAACGCCTAAGTCTTGGTCTAGAAGATGCTGATGATGATGCTTCATTGATCATTGTAGACAGAACATGAAATAATATGGTTTCTTCATTATCGCTTGACATCAGGTAACCTATGTAGCGTGAGAAACTAAGATGACCAGAGGTCCTACTACGAGCTCTTAAAACGTTCCATTTGACGACCTAAAACGAACAGTTAAAGGGATGGAGCTGTACAAACTTATTTTTAGTATATACGAAACCTGAAACACCTGTCTAGTATTTTTATGTAAATAATCTATGTAAATATAAATTTTCAAAACTGTATTATGAAAAATCACAAGGTCGAATCACAAGTGACCGGGCCATCCAGGCGACTGAGGGGTTGTTTTGCACTTGCACCCAGCTGTTTGATGGCACCTAACACCCGTCATGACCTGCCGTGCCGTGTTATATTTAGTGTCGGTTTTGTTCAACTTGTGACCTTTTTAAATATTTTTAGAAAAAAAATATACCTAAAATATAACGTTGGTGTAAAAACTATTGGAATCCATTCATTTACTCATTCTGAACAAACCATATTCAGATTGCGCGTAAACTAAAAATAATAATAAATAAGGTGTATACTCCATCCCTCTTTCTCGCTCGCACACCTGACATTTTAAAATAGTTAATGTTTGCCAACAGTCTCCGTCTTGTCGTCAAGTGATTGCATTACGTGGGCATAAGGTGTGAATACAATAGCGAAATGAGATTAAAAACAATGCAAGGCTAATCGTAGGGCTTCCCTGGACGCACGTCCACCAGACTTGACCCACTGGCATCGATCCACTGATACCTAACAATACAATTATAATGTCACGTAGAAGAAGTACTTAGGGCCTGTGCATTTTGTTTTGACGCGTTTTTGTAGCCAGGGTCCGATCTAAGGCCGAACCGGGCATTTGCCCAGAGTGGCAAAAACTGAGGGGCGGCAAAATTGACTTATTCCTATCTTTCTACCTAGCCATACACACCCAAGTTGGCAGGTTGAGAATTTTATGTGCCACCTTGCAACCTACTTCAGGTTGGATAGTGGAAATATTTAAGACTTAAAAATTATGACAAACCATATAATGGTTTTGTGTATGTAATAGTAGAGGATACGGTTAAGAACAACCTTCACCGGTTTGTTTAATGGATGAAACGTATTTTATGATAAATTTAGTGTATTAAATAATATAACGCGGGTGGGTTGGTTGTTGGTGAGAAGTTCCTGGCCAAACAATTTTTTTTTTTAAATGCGCCGGTGTGTTTAACGAATAAATTTAATAGTAACCGAAAGTTTGAAGCCTTTAGAATATAAAAATGTTGGGTTGCCTATTTGTTTCCTGGCATAACTATGGGTTGCCAGGTATAAACAGGTATGTATAAACAGGTGTGTTTATTTTGATATACAACAAATTCTATATCAAAATAAACGCTGTTTCATTACGAATACGATGTTATAGTGTTGTCTGCAAAAAAAATTGAATAAAAAAAAAGTAATTTTTCAATTTTTAATTTTAATTAATAATAGTCTGGCCAGGAATTTCTTAGGCAACCTACCCTCGTTATATTATTTAATACACTAAATTTATCATAAAATACGTTTCATCCATTAAACAGACCGGTGAAGGTCGTTCTTAATCGGATCTTAGACTATAAAGGGCGGCGAAAATGATCTTTGCCCGGAGCGGCTAAATAGCTAGATCGGGCCCTGTTTGTAGCGATATAGACGCGGTACGCCTGCGAGTCAGACACATCCTGTACATCTTTAATGGGATAAAAGAGCGCCGTCGACACACGTTTTTAAAACGCGCGTCAACGGTGCCTTTAAAAAACGTCGTGTGCACAGACCCTTGTAAGATATTGCCGCAGTGATAGAAACTATGTGCGTGTGAATTTTTAATCGTTAACAAAGGAAATGAAATCGTAGCGTGGCTGTTGGGAAGTACTTTTCGTGACTGTGTGCTCTTTACAAATAACTAGTTTTTGCCCGCAGTTTTGCCTGCGTACATAAAATATAGCCTATGCCACTCAGGAATAAAGCAGCTTTCTATCGGTGAAAAAATTTTAGCTATCGGACCAGAATTTGAGATTACCTCCTACAAACCAAAAAACAAACTCTTTACAATATTAGTGTAGATGATATGACTAGGGTCATCCCTATCGCCATGACAGGAGCATGCAAGCGACAGAGAAGGATGGAGCTATAAACTAGAGATGAAACGGATAGTGGTTTGGCCGGATACCGGATACCGAATATTCGGCAAGCTACGAGGCCGGAGCGCCAGATATCCAGCTACCAGATAATCAGCCCTTTATCGTATTTCATGACGCGATTACTTTGATTTGCTAGAATTTATTTTTCAGCACCTGACAGTAGTATTTTCGGCGTAAGGGTATTTTCAGAAGCTGGTCTAGTTTACGAAGCTAAGTGGAGTCGCCTCTTAACAAAAAATGCGGACAATTTGGTATTACTTTACCACAATTTGCTAATTGTTAATTTTGAATACTAAACTAATTAATAAAACAAACATTTTTGACGTGCGATTATAAAAATAAACGGTGTCCATAACCTATTGTGACGATTTGCCTGGTGTAAAATATGGAGAATTGTTTGAATTTTACGATCCGGAATCCGGCCGGATACTGAATTACTATGCGGAGTCCGGCCGGATAATCAAAACAAGGCCGAATAGGCCGGATACCGGATAGTTACCGGATATCCGTTTCATCTCTACTATAAACCCTATAGCTCTATCCCTTTAACAGTTCAGTTTAGGTCGTTAAATGGATCGCAGCCCGTATCATTCGAAGGTACGGGGCCCCTGAACTATAGAGGCCCTACCTCCGTAAAAATTCGTAAGTAACATGTTTTTCACAACCATAAATTGGCATAATGTCAAGAGGCCAGTAGTGAATAAATAATGACTATATGATTGGATCTTCCAATTTTATAGCTCGCATCGTACTTATATTTTTGTTTAACCTAGCCCGTTTGGGACTAATTACGCCACTGGATGTGACTTTGACTTTAAGGCAACCATGTTTAAATTAGGTTCCAAAAATGATGACGATTAAACATTTAATAGAAATATAGGAAAATAGAAAACGTCTTTCAGCGAATGTTGTTAACATCATAGGTACTGCTACCACTAATTTAAATACGTTTGCCCTTGCAAATGGTGTCACATATCCATCCAGGGTTAATAAATTATAGGTAATATTACAGCATAAATACTGAAACTGCTGTCTTTTGATAAGATGTATCCCAACTCTTGTTTATTTTATTCTGATTATAAGTATTAGATTTTGGACTTTCTGTCCTTCTCTGACTGTTTTCAATACTTATTAATGTGTTTCCTGAGAGCTACAACTTAGGGGTCTTAAAGTCAAGAGTGAATATAGGTTACTTCTAGGCAAGCGTGTTCCTTCGTCGACCACATCATCGCTTACCATCAGGTGAGATGGTGGTTAGGTTAGGTTAGCCTATCAGTAATAATAATAAAAAAATATATTTAAATATTAGGTATTTTATATGAAAAACCAATATGTAAATTTCTTGCATATGTCTAAAAAAATAAAACTCTACATAAGTAGTGTAGCGACGTCTATGGCGTCACAGAACTAAACTACGAAATCCTGCATCACGCAATTAGAGTTCTCCGCACGATTTGAACATATGTTGCAGTCCAAAATCATATAATTGGCAGTTGCCCGGATCAGACCTAACACGCGCCTGGTCGGAGGATCCTCCCTTTTCAATGAAAGTATGTGGGACTTGACACTCTGTTCCAAAAACCTCTAAAATAGTAAACGAAGTCAATGCTCCAACTTTTTTCAGCAAAGTAATTTTCAAAAATCTTCAATATAAGGATATTGATAATACATTGAAGATCATTCAAATCATGAAGTTTTCAGAATCGCCCTGTAAATTGTAACAGATAACCATGGAGCTAACTGCGCTGGCAATAGTACTAGTAACTCGGTAAGATTACCAAGGCCGCATAAGAATAGTGCAGAACTATGAATATGAGAGCGCAACATTGTTTGTAGCTATTTCAACGTGGCTCTAATTATACCGTGGCCAATAGTTAGCGGTAACCGTGTGGGCTACAGCTGACAGCTTTCGAATGCTCCACTCGCTCATATTTGTGCCAGTTGGGTCTGATTTATATCGGCCTTCCCCACTCCAATCACAATATAGTATAGCTATTTTACATAAACTGATCGATCGAACAGGTGGATTGAAGTTTGGTAATGTAGTGATGTAACCACTGCTCTAGGATGCATCGTGATGTTTTCAAATTATATTTTGTCGGCAGTGATTAAACAGTCATTTTTGTGAATATGTTTTTTGTATTTGAGTTACAACTATGTACCTATGGCATTCCGTGGATCTAGAAGTCTAGTATAAAACACACAAGTCACGCTTACGACAGAGTAACGCGGCAGTAAAAAATGGTAAATCCCCACAAACAAGCAACTGCAATAGTGCGGTGAGCGACGATATAATTACTGCCGAAGGCTACACGAGGGAACACGGCCACAATGGCTTCCTACCATTATGTCTTTGTCAATGTAATAAACTATGTGTACCACAGTATGTATCCAGAAATTGCTACTGCCTACAGACACTACAATGTATCATGCAAATAAGAAAATTAAACTAAACTACTACTACATTCATTATAGGCTTAGGTTTGGGTTCTATAAGTGAAATATAATAAAGAAATAAAACAATAAAAATCTCGAAGAAAGCTGTAATAAAAACCCACAAAAATATTCAAAATACAACCAAATTAACAATTTGTAACACTATTATGGAAATACAATCAAATTAACATAAGTGCTTACATAAAATAATACTTAGTATACAAAAATAATACGGTATAGGTAAAAGCCAAATTAGACACAATGACTAATAATAAAATAGATAAAGCGTACAATGAACTCAAGAGGTTTTCTAAAACACAATTTACGAAAATTATTGAGAAGCGTAACAGATATAAAACTAAACACAATAAAATAGGGAAAAATATAAATAATTAGGCGCAGTATGCTCGAGAATAGTAAAAAAAAAAAAAAACATTTCACTAGAGTTCATAACAGTTCAGAGAACTGGTGGTTGGTGTTGTCTGGTCAGGAGCGATGCTACACGCTCCGGGGTGTCGTACCAGATAGTGCATTTACAGTGTCAACTTTGCCTTAACGCAAACTTGTAGCGTGCTTTGCAAACGCACTCCTGGCACGAACTCCGGAGCGTAAAAAACTTCGATATCGATATCTGACGGACGAAGGGCAGCACTACACAGTCTATGCACTACGTACGGAACGTCTTTGCCGTTTGTCACTTAGTGTCCCCAAATTAAAGTAATTGGCACAGGACTTGGTTATTTGCTGATTTTGAAAGCGGTTGTAAGTGCTAAGCGATGATAGGGTTAGTAGTTTTGATTTGTATTCGTGTTAGTAGGTATAGTAATGGTATGATTTTACATGCAGTCTATCAGTGTACGCTGTTGGGTTTAACTCGATTCCTTTCTAAATTTCTGTGTGCGAATAGTTTGAATAGCTTTATATTTAGTACTCTATTCTAACAGGCATAAATATGTAATAATATATCCTCATGTTAATAGTGATTGTGTATCTAATTCGCACTTATGGCAACTGATTGTTATTCTACGTACAGAGGCGTCGTTTCATCATATGATTGACATCGACGGTTAAGGATGTGACAAGGCCGCTAATAGATAAGACACAAGGGAAATCGTGGATTATTAATTATGTATTATTAATCTTCATATTGATATTCAAGAGGCAATTTTTTTTTACTGAAAATTGCTTGTTCCTCTTAAAAAAAGTTGTCAATATCGTATTTGCGCTTTATTTACATTTTTAATTTTTTTTTATTTTTAAGTTCATTCTAGGGATTTTAATTGGATAATAATGTTATCTTTTTTAAATTTTGTGACCGAGTGTACATATTACACCCCCGTTACACAAATTAGAACGTTCCTCATATCGAAAACTGGATTGAAATCACTATAATGAAAGTAAGCTATCTTTTTTCACGAGCAGTAGTCAAACCAGTTGTAATAGCTGCAATTTTCCTTTTTACGAGCATTTAACAATTCATATGAATGTAAATAAAACCAGTGACATGCGCATGCTCAGAATGTTTTATGTGTAGTGACTATTAATTTTCGCAGCGCGTGGAAAATGACATTTGCGAGGTTATGATCTCACTTTCCGCTGATGTTATTACGTTTGTATGACAAGACTCGAATGTAGCGAGATCTCCCACGGATTTCGAAAGCTTTGTGTATTTTTAAAATATTCAAGACGAAAGTGTGGAGTGAAAGCGTGACATTTTAATAACGAGCGCTGATAAGAGCAGACGCCTCGGAGCTTGAGCGACGAAATGTTGAGAAAGAATTCTGTATTAATGCATTAATTACTTCTTCTGGTACTTAGTGACTGTAATTATATTACGAGTGCTATAATTAACACACTTTTAGCATGCAAAGCGAGGGAACTGTGCGGAGAATGCTGATGCAAAACATTCTCTCTTTTCGTAAGAAAAAAAGTGAGAAATATTAAAATGATAATAAAATGATAATTTTTCATGATGTCAATGATATTTGCAATTGAATCTGAGTTAATATATATTCTCTACCTGTTTAATTTTCATGGAGAAACATCAAATTTTCCTATATTTCTACAGCCGTTACATGCTCAAATGTTCGATGAATCAAATATAGAAAATAGTCTTGTTTTCTCATTGCTTCTATTATCTACGCTTCTACAGGAAAATACAGAACTCTGTAAATATATATATATATCTATACAGACGGATATGTACCTATTGTCGTGCATAAGGCTGCATAACACAAGTGCTTGCCTGACTATGCGTGCAACTCATTTTGTTGTTTCCTCATTGAGAAACAAGAATGGCATTCTATTATAGACCAACAGGTGAACTAGGTTTAATGATTTTTAGGTCGTTGTGGCGACACTTGGGGAGGCATGTAGATGTCAGCATATAATTTTTATTTAGGTAATAGCATTTTTGTACTTTTATTCATAAATGCATTCTACGTATGTAATGAGTTTATTTTGTTATGTTTAAATGACCATTAAAAACGAACGCTTGATTATTATGAAGTCAGCATTGCAGCTTGAATTAGCATTCTTTGAGTGTTGTTACTTCTTAAGGCTAGTAAAGATATGCAATAATGAAGTGTAAGAATTAATTCAATTATTAAAAAAAGATGATTAAGAAACATTTATTTTTTCGTCCAGTAAACAAAAATAAACTTTAACACTTTGAACTTCGATCTTTATAGTATAAATTTGTTTAGTCATAAAGTAATGTGCAATACTAATTTATTCGTATTAATCAAAAGCTACATTAACAAAGCTATTAACAGATGTGTCAGCGCTCAGCGCTATTGGTAAGTACATGCACTCACAACTGGCTTCATCAACGCGGTATAGATCAAGGCAATCATTTGTGTTGTGCCTATACGCACACAAATTGTTTACGAAGTTCGTTTCCATTGACAAATACGCAATGACCTTTTAATTGTGTAAATCTTTAATGACGGTCAAGTCAATGTACTCATATCTGTATACTATTTAAAATTTTCTTTTAAAGACAGTTTCAGGTGAAGTGGCTTCGAGTGAGTTTTTTTTTTAAAGTTGAAATGTTTGTAATAATCTCGGTGCCAAAGATCGTTGGGAAGTGGGCGTAGCGATGCAAGATAAGTTTTTCCGTAATGACGTAACGTTGCAATGGAGACGAGACCTTGTGTTACTTGACACGTGTGCCATCTATTATAGCTAGCTTTATTTGTATACGTAATGCAGTGAAGTCAGCTGCATGTGCACTGCAATGCATATCTGTGTTAATTTATGCATGTGACGCGTAAAGTACCTATAGAATAGAATGACTGGGCGCTGTTGAATTAGTTTTCTTTAAATGTTCTGCTGAGGTAATTATAGGTTTTCTATGAAAAACTTTGCAGAAATAAATTTGTTTTTTTAGTTGTACTCTTGGAATGATACGAAATATTGTTGATGTTTTTGCTTCGATTCAACTCGGTATTTTTCTTGTAAATGAAGCGTGCACAGAACGTTGTTTTTCTCGTTTATGTCGGTCATTAGCTGGCTTCTGGTCATTACAGTTACATATGGACACAATCGTGATGATTCCGAATAATTTTATTTGGTTAATGAACGAAAGACGTCCTTAACAATTTTACACGAATTTATGTAGGTACTGATATAAAGTTGAAGAATGCAAACGATTGTCCAATAGCCATTAAAGCTAGAATCTTAGCCAGGTATGTAATTATATTGAAGTTTTTACGGCGATTCTTGGTATAATGACTATGATGTCGTTAGGGTGTTGTTTAGCTTGGCACAATGTGAAACAAAGGTGAGCCGGCAAGTGGGTCACAGCTCACAGCGGCGGCCTTGCGCAGAGAGAGACCGACCCGGCCCGCCATCCGAGGGAGCGAACACTCACGCTTTAATTGTATTAGGTACACGACAGAAACACTACTATGCACCGTTTTATGACGTGTCATACTAGTAGACTATTTTTAGGTAACGCGCTCGTATGTTTACGCATTTTATTTGCATACATAATGAACTTGCACATAACCGTGTATAAAATGCTGGATAAGTATTTATTATTTCCATGCAAAAGTTTTATGCAGATGCATTATGTCTAAAGTACTTTAACTGTTTTTGGCTTAGAATTGAATAATAATAAAATATGCATTTGCAAGTATAAAGCCTTGATGAATGGCACAATGGTCGTAAATCCCCATGGGTGGCGTGTTATGTGGGCGGTAAGCGCTAGCAGCTAGCTGTTACACGGGTTTAGTACTGACGCCTCCGCGCATGCTCCCGCGCAGCACTGCACCCTGACGTCATAGCATGCAACCGTCCTGCACTCTGTTACTCACCGGCCGATCATACCGTCATCCCTTTATATAAAACGCTAATTTTATAAGTGCGAAAGAGATGAATGGATGCAAGGCTATATATCACTTCGGCCTATTCACACCTCCTAGGGCTCGCAAGTCGCTACAATCTTTTCTATTGGAACTATTTCATGAATAAAACATTAGTTGAAATCGTTAGTGTTGCGAGTGAATGTAACATGAATACAAACTCGTTTGCGGCTGGCATTATGTCACGACAATCAATCTGCTTGAAAGTGCACAGATGTAATCGTAAGATCTGCTGAACATGAACGCTCTAAGAAAGTGGGACAAATAATTGTTGGGTCTCATGCGCTAGATAAGCTGCATTGTGCAATTGTGGCGCGCATGGGACTTGTGATAGATGTGTCCGCTCATTGGCGGCACTATTAATATGTCCTTGAACGCATGGCCACTAAGAAACCGCATCATATGGCATTTGAAACGCGATTACTGTATGTTATGAATCGCAAATGAGTGTGGACGTGTGAGAATGCGTATACAGGCTGTTACTTTTCGTGAGGCCGGTGCGCGCGAGGTATGCGCATGCGCCGCTCGAGGAAGCCGTCGGCTCCACGCTCCACCGAACACTTTCCCTCTCGACCCGACATCGCATCCGACAGTAATTGCAATTACAAACATTTTATAATTTATTGCTATCCATACTCGGAGGTTTTCGCAACAAGAAACTGGCATTACGACGTGAAGTGACCAGCATTTAGTTTCTAATGGAAGCACTTTACAAGCGGACAGTTCTTGAGGGAACTACCTTGTTCTAGCCAACACTGATCATTCGGTAGTTGTCTATGGATTTACAGAAGGTTTTGCTCAATGGGACACTATGCTCAACGCAAATCTATCTGAGACAGAACAGTTCTTGTTCCTATGATTTGAGTTTGTGAACGATATGCGGTAACGTACGAATAGATACAGTCAAGTTTTCATGCACAGGAAAAGCAAAGCGTTCTAGTAGAGAAATAAGATATGTAAGTGTATAGACATAAATACATACATTCCGCTTATGTGTATGTATGTTTAAGGTTAGCATGCACAGCGATATGAGTTATTGGATTATGTATGTTGAACACGTGATGTGCACTGCGAGGCAGCACGTGCCGAGCTGGCGACGCTGTATGTACAGCCAGGGGTGCACTCCACCGGGCCGGGCCGCAAGGTCGTGGCCCCTGTAACTATCTAGTTTAAAATAATCCCGCAGTAGGCGTAGGACTTGCGCAACACAATTCCGACGTTCTAGAAGCGACACTGACACGACACTGGGACACTTCACTGCGGTGGCGCGGCGTGCGGCGGCGGCGCGCGCGCCTGCTCCACTGCGCGCGCCCGCACCACTGCGCCGCGTTCCACTTTTCCTTCCGGCGGAGCGCGCGCGCCGCGAGTTGGCAGCGGCACGCCTTGCATAACCGACGGTTTCGCAAAGCGCTCGGTGCAGCGCGCGGCTCGGCTTGAAATACGCGCCTGCGCTGCCAACGGGGCCGCCAGTTGACGCAACGCTGCCGCCGGCACCCGGCACCCGGGCTCCACCGGCCCCACCGCAGCCGCCCGCCGGCCGGCTCACCTGCGCCCCCCCACCCCTACACGTCCCTCCATCTGGTTTCTCAGACACCACTTTCGCCTGTATGAGTACTCGCTTTCATCGTCAGCGCATCCACGCTCCACTTTGTCTACTCCATTGTCGAGCGCGGAGAACGTATCGCGCGATCAGGACGGGCACGTCGAGGAACGAGGAGCGCGCATCGCACGAGCGTGCAGATAAGAGCGCGCGCGCCAGATGCATCGGTAACTAGGCCACCACGCACTCTGCCATCTGTTTGCATGATTGCACTCCATTTAGATTGTGGGATAGCCGATTGGGAACATGAATTTATTTTTTTCGGCGATATTTTATAAAAACTGGCCTATCGGTTCAAAATACAAACCGTAGTATCGTAACGGTAAAGAGCTGTTAAGTGTCGCGCGTAAGTCTCGTATGTCGGCTACAATATTGTCGCGAGCGGGCCTCGAGCTCCACAAATAGACGTTCCATTTCGACGGCCAACTCACGGCGACACGCGAAAACATTGCAGACACGTTTTATTATTTTATAGCCAGGTTTAAATTGACAACAACGTTTTATTTACCCCCCGGGGACGAGTCAACTTAAAATAAAGACGTGGCTAGGGTCAAATTAGTTCGTGAATCGTGACTAAATTGCTATGTCTGGCTAAGCTCCGTTTCCCTACAAACGAGCGATGTCGGACGGACGCGTCTCGTTGGTAGCTGCCGGCTTTCGCAATATCAAATCAGTATAAAGATAGGTTGCGCTCTGTCATCGTGGCGGCCTCGGTCTGCTGTCACTGCTCGCTGGTAGCGGTGGACCAATAAATAATATTTGAGCGTTTAGCGGGTTTACGCTTATAGTATGCGCGCCAAGGCCGCGTGACTCACGCTGGGCGGCCGGTGTACCGCGAGCTAGGAATCTGACTCACTGCCACGTGTGCTCACTTCAGGATGGCATGCACCCACTGCACACGATCAGCTGTTGCCCGCGAGATTAGCCGATCTTGATCTACAGTATTGACGCGACATTTGTACTTTTTAATTGGAAATCTAATTATTTTTTTTTAGCTAAATCATTATTCTCTATTGACCTTATAGTATCCTTTAGAATGATAAATGGTAGCAAGAAGCCTACTTTTTTATTACACAATTGCGTTTGTTCTCGTCACGGCTAGTTAATTCAGTCGGGGAAACCCTGGAACGCGTACATATTTATCTTAGATTTTCTTTGTTACTGCGCTAATAGACGACTCTATTACTATGAACAGAACAGCAATCAGCTTGTTGTTCCAAGTGTCATTTCGATACGAAAATGATTTATATATCGTTTCAAAAATAAACTAACCCCGTTGGTTTGGTCCATTTCTCAAGATGAGAATGACATCTCACACATTGCCAGAAGACAGTTTAAACCGAGTTTTATTATAAAATTTTAAATGAAAAATAAAATACAACGTTGTCTATTCGATTACTACATCAATGTTATGGAATGTTTTGATTAAAGTAACCTACCAAGCAAACAAAAGTGTATAAAACGGCGGTTTTACGAGTGTCCATGACGAATGCAAGTGTTTTCACTTACATAATGTTTTTGTTTGTCGACATTATATGCAGTTGGCTCTGTATCAGAACAAACTTGGTAATTAATCAGGCTGTAATGCAGCGACCTACAAACCTTAGGTGCTATCATTTATTCCGAGAGGGGAAGGGGGGAGACATAGGTGTATTTTTGGTCTCCTGGGCACGAAGCAAGATTACAGTGTGTCATTCTCACGTTCAGTTAACGACCGGTGTTCTTTAGCACGCTCCACAGAAACTATTTACATTTACTTCGAGAAATAAACGCGTTAACGCTTCTATTGGATACTTAACAAGACTGTTAACGAATTTAAATATCTCTAATTATAAATAAATCTAGTGGTTAGTGGCCCTGACTGCTATGCCGCAGGTCGTGGGTTCAATTCTCACCCAGGACAAATGTTTGTGCGATGAGCACGATCATGTGTTCTATGTCTGGGCGTAATTTATCTATAAATGTATGTATTTAGAAACATATAAGTATGTTTTTCAGTTGTCTAGTACTTATAACACAAGCTCTGCTTAGTTTGAGACTAGACGGCGTTGTGTGATAGTTGTGGAATATTATATTAAATAAAATTATTGTAAATTAACTTTTAAATAAATAGCAGCATATTTCAATTTCCTTTGCAAGCATATTTATCGGTGTAAAACTATTGCGACAGCTTAGCAAATATTATAGTACTTTACGTTAATTAACTGTCATATTCTAAGGTTTTAATTACGAAGCGATTGCAAATGCAGCACTAAGTAAAAACACGTACCAATTGAAGACTATTGCAGGAAAAGAAACCGATGCAAATGTAAGAGTCGGAGTATCGAGTACACTCAAGTATCGTACCTATTTACTATTAGTAGAGAATGACCGACTAGTCGAGAAAATATGCACTAGTTACAGGAAATAAAAGAAATAAATAGCCAATAGTCAATAACGTTTTGTATTTTTGAGAATTGATTATGTTTTACGAAATCTGTGCGTCCCATTATACAATTAAAATTAATTAACGAATACCAGTCTGAAAAACCGACTAGTCAGTCACACTTTAGTCGCAAAAACCGAATAGCGAGCCACACTTATAGTCGGACACTAGTTCGCAGACTAGTTGGCTATTCGAACGCCGACTAGTTATCCAATCGGCAAAGTCCATACTCGGCCCATCTCTAACTATTAGTCGATAATCGAGTGTGTATTGGCAATATCGATTATTTCCTGTTCATGCGCGAATGGTTGAAGGGGGGTAGAGGGGCTGAAGCCCCCCCCCCCCCCCTTCCCCTTGACTGAAGCTTTGGCATAACGCCCAAGGACGTATTCTAGGCTCCCTAGGAACGGTCAGGGTCAGGTCATATCAGCCAGGGCCGTGTTTCAAGGGCATGCGGTATCGACATTACTTAGTAATATCTGGTCTAAACGCACAATGTCGATCGATAATGTGGTTTTGTTAATATAATTTAGTTTTTGCGTGTGGTTTAGAAATAAAACTGTTAGTCTAGAAACTCATCGATGTTGAAAGTATTCGATTTTTATACACTCATAACATTGAGAAATGTTACGAAATGTAAAAAAAAATTAATTGAACGTTCTAAAAATGGTTGGAGTAGAGGGCCCTATAAAAAGCGTTTGTTCCATATGAAACTGTGACTGTGATATTAACTATTACGAATCGTAATCGGGTACTCTTTGATGCATCCATCGGTTTTTCAAACGTCCTTAGTTCCTTTTTGTACAGGACGCGTAGAGGCTTCACGCCTGCTACGGCGTAGCAAGGAAACGAGCTCGTAGCAAGGACGCGTAGCAAGGAAGCGTAGCCCGTAGACCCCTTTACTTTTCGTAGACTGAGTGCAATAAGAATTGGCATAATGATTTTTGTAATTGATTTTCTTTGGTATTAGAGAATTTTATGTTACCAAAGAAAATCTATATCACGGTTTTAGAGAATATTTGCTTTTGTTAATTGTATAATTTTATTATTAAAATAGAAATCTAGTTATTATTATTTTTTAGACTGGCCTTTTTTGACCGATTTATTTAACGTAATGTACTTCAGATACAATCAATATTATCATAAATAATTACAACTAGACTCCATTCGCGCTCACTTTCTACGGATTTGCGAAAAAGAAACATCACTAAAAAAGGTACTAATGACATTGCGTGTAGCGTCGAGGCGTATCGTGAATTACAATGGCCGGGCGATCACCGCTGTTACGACATGCTTTAGAAAGTCGAGCCACGGTCAACGGTCCCGCGGGCGAAAGTTACCGCGCGCGTGTGTGCGAGCCTTTACATGCGTACGGTGCAAGTGTGTGGCTGCCTTTACGCACGTTTCGCAATCGCGGAGACGGAGACTACCACGAAAACGCGAAACTTCTGGTTACCGGTTTGTGATTTTTAGTGCGAGTTGCTTCGCCTTTCTATTACATTAGTGAAACAGTGAAAGATGTGACGTGTTCGCGTGGTAGCGACGGATCGTGCTGCCACAGCAATGAAAGTGATAGTAGAGCCAGTATATTATGTATTTTTTTGCTTTAACAGATCCATGCGATCACGTATGCATAAGTGCAGAGATACAATCAGTTAAGTTGAAAACTAATCAAGTTATCAATGTTCTTGCATAATAGTTAATAGACACGAACACGATATTTTCACGAGATATTTTAGAATTCCAATTATTAAAATCAATTTACAAATTAGGTCAAATAATATTTGAACAAGGTAAATAAACGGAAACATGCTACATTACACTACAACATCAATTATGTTTAAATAGTTACTAATTTTTCATGCAATTTGAAAGAAAAACAAATCGAGTACCCGATTCCCTTGAAATCATCACACGACACAAATCAATGGAGGATAGATAACGTTTATATAATGAGCTAGTATGTAGTTAATGACTGAAGATCACCTTGCGGTATCACTGATTGCACTGTCACTGAGTGTGGGCGCGGCGGAGGTTCGGGAAGGACTGCGCGAGTCCCTGATGGCTAGCTAGCGCCGAGGTCCCGGATGCACCTGCGCTGTAGTGCCGTGAGTTATTGCATTACCCCCCGCCTCCCCCGCGCGCCCACCCCACACTCCCGACCTCGCCTTATCCCCCTTCCCCTTATCACCCTCACATTCCCCCCAACGCGACCTTCGCGCCTGCATCCCTGGCCAAATGCCAGCCGTGCACATCTCGAGTTGACTGTCATCCCCGACATCCTAGATATGTTACCAACAATTATACGAAGACAATCAGCACTCGACAGCTCAAAGGACGCTGTCACGATCTATGATCGAATGCTTTAGTCTAGCAGTGATTTATTGAAATGAATAAGTTAGTACTGTCCGTGCAATCACTCTGTACATGATCAATATGAATTTCAGAATATTGATTGGTTATAAAACTAATACTAAACAAATGCCACAAATGTGTGGTCGGAGCTGGTGAGCTAACATAAACAATATATCGTATCTAAATAGAGCCGTCGATCTAAATCTCTCGTATGAATTATATCACAGATATATCCACAGATCCTTCCTAACTGACCTATATTCCAACGAACAGCTAGAACGTATAACATAATACATTACCACATTGTATAACAATTATATGTAGTTCTTATCAGTAATCTGTTATCGCACACTAGTTAAACCCAATTTTGACACGTGACAAACATCAAAAGTTACTACGAAGACTGGTTTAGTGCTTGGTGTAGCGGAATGTGAACGGTGAAAGTAGACGCGTCCGTTACTAAGAAAAAGAGTTTTCCACGCGGTTTCACCTTGCGAGAGCGCGGCCAGTGCAACAGGTGTGAGCGGAGACACGAGACCACTAGTTCGAGTAAATATTGAACGCACAATGTAAATGAAGCCGATTTATTTAATGACGGAGCACAGTGGTGTATGCCGATGCAAGTGGAAGCGAGGCGCGCGCGCCAGCGGAGGCGCGGCGAGCGACTGCGGCCGGCCAGCTGCACCGAAATAACTGCTCAATGCAGCCGGGCGGCTCGATGCAAGCCTGCCCCCCCCCCCCGCCCCGCGCCGCTGGGACCCCTCGCCCCCCCCTGCCCCCGCACACCCACCCGCGCCCGCACCCTCCAGGTCATGGCTGCAGGTCGCCATGACAATGCGAGAGCTGCAGCCCCCAATCGATCCAGCTGTTGCTTCTAGGCACCAAGCGGCCCTGAACTTGAAGCTGGTATGGGAGGGGGTGGTTTAGATTTAAAGTAATGTATAGGGAACAAGGAAAACCACTGCATAGCTACTGTTAGCGCTTTAAGGAAGTAAATGACGCGGACACATAATGATAACCGTTGATTGACCGCTTAGTAATTATGGATCAAAGAATCTTCAGGAATGCAGAGCGTTCATAAATTTTCGCAATTAAGACATGTTCACGTCCTCACTTCCATATTTCCTGTTAATTTTCGCCAAGTAGTTGGAGGACAAAGCCAGCTCTGTGCACTTCAAGGTTCAACAATACATCTGGCGCATGCTGGTGTCAAGGCTGGGCCAGTCCAGGTCTATGCAGCGCTGTTTGGCTGGCTGCCAAGGTCTTCCCTGCTATTTTATTCTCCAGTTGTAGTTTCTTATTAATTTTGATCATAAACGTCATAATATATTGTTATGTGTTCTTTCTATACACACCATGTTTTCTGTATTACCACATATTACTCAGTCAGAAGTAACTTTATGATTCGCATTAGATTGGTGACTGTAGTTTATCCATACTAATATTATAAAGCTGAATAGCTTGTTTGAACGTGCTAATCTCAAGAACTACTAGTTCGAATTGCAGAAGTCTTTTAGTTTTGGATAGGTCATTTATCAATGAAGCCTATAGGATCCACTGGAGAGGAGCAGTAACAAAAAAGCGAGTAAAACCGCGGGAGACGAAGTGTATAGCAGAAAATAACTGTAGAAAATTTAATTCGGACATCATTCAGTAGCAACTCGACAAAAGTCCAAAGGGACAGTCCTGTTGCTCTCTCGACCTTGTAGCACTTCAGTCCACTGTTCAATAATATTTCTGCGTAAGATTATAGAAAGTCATAGATCAATGTGAGCATTATTACGACACTATCAGTCTGCCCTTGCCCGCTATACGCGTGTTTGTGCAATGTAGGGATGTGCCAGAGGCAGTTGGCATGCCTCTTGGCTTTGATCTGCCACTCCTCAGCCAACGATATTTAGACACGAAGACGCCAAGATGTTATCTTATTAAGGTAATGTGATGTGTGCTAAATAATTGTAATTTATAAGATTACACACGACAATTTATTGACGACGGCTATATTTATTTATGTGAGTATGCAGCCCGGGTCGTCTTTAGATGGTTTGTTTCCATTACGTTACATTATAGAAGAGTAATTAAGGTTGTCTGACTGCAAATTGATTTAAACGCCATCCAAAGTACTTCAAAGATCTTTGTTTTTGAGGTGAGAAATAATTGAATAAAACCTATACTTGTTCCTTTAATTATCCTTTGCAGTCCAGGGCTCATTTAACTCTTTAGAACAATCTCGAAGCCCACTTCAAAGGTCTTAACTATCCAAATCGCCGGTTCATTGCAAGCTACCTACATAAATCATATTGCATAAAAGCCTTCAAACGCCCGGGCGAGGGCTGCTGGCTGTAGCTCGATATAAACACCTACGTGCTAGATACAGACCTCCACAGATTCCCAGAAAGCCTAGCCTCCTCCCGATCCCCTGTGTATCGATCGGTCGTGATGTCCGCGCATAAATATCCGAGGCAGATGTTACTGTGTGTGCAGTGTTGTTACGGATGTATTTGTACGAATGTTCTGGGGTTCTCGAAGGCCGAATGTGTTACATGCTTTTAGGAGTTTTGACGACGGACGTGCTGCAAAATTTTGAAGATTATATAGGGGTGTGAGTTGGAATTCTTGCGACCGGCAGATTATTTAGGTTCATTTCTTTTGTTGTTTATGTTGGTGTAGCCACCAAGGGGGCTTCATAATTGTGCACTTTAGATGTTTTTATGTACCAGAAAAGACACTCCTGCATGACCACCGCTAAGTGGGTTTGGTTTGGCACCGCGCCGCAGGATTCAAGCGAACATTTTTTTAAGGGGCCGGCGACGGATGAATTTCCATACAAACGTAATACCACGCTCATTTGCAGTTGGAGCATATTTCCAACATATTATATATATTATATTCGCCTATAGACAATATTTATCTAGGTTCCTACGTCGAGAATATTGGAAATATTGTTATTTTTAATACAGGAAAAGCCAAATGGCATGTGCCATTTACGCTGTAAAAAAGTGCGAAATACAATTCGCTTAAATTTCTTTTTGTTTTTTTTAAAAAAGAAAGACGTAGGAACCTAGATAAATATTGTCTATAACCGAATATCATCATAATATGTTGGAAATATGCTCCAACTGCAAATGAGCGTGGTATTACGTTTGTATGAAAATTCATCTGTCGCCGGCCCCTTAAGTGATCAGGCAGAAATGATCGCGATGATACCTAACCTATATATCAAATTAACAACTTATGTTCTGAAGTTCCTAAAACTCCAGAAGTGTCTGTCTAATTTGTATGATTTTAGGAGTTTCGGAAACAGATTCGGCGACAAAATGATCTAAAACTGAGAGTTGCAAGTTCAAATTATTACATGGTTCTAGCCGTAGTAGGTTTGCGTCGGTTTACTCACCAAGAGGCTTCATAAAACTCACATAAAAATACGCTTTACGTCGTGAACAACCTGTTAAGAAAGCCCTGTGGTCTCGACATTTAAGTGTTGCGTGAGAATCGGTGGGTTGTGGCCAGTTTTCCTTTCAACGCATGTTTTTCTGCCTTTCCTTGAAATAGGTAATATTTTTTATTTTATTTGTATTTTTTGTCCAAGTCAATGATGATGGTCGATGGAGACGAAAGGTTCTAGAGTGGCGACCGTGTACCAGAACACGCAGCGTTGGGAAACCTAGTGGGAACAAGGCGAACTGATGACTTAGCGAGGGTCGCGAGAATCCCATGGATGCGAGACACATAGTACCAGACGTTATGGCAACACTTGGGGGAGGTCTATGTCCAACAGTAGACGATTTTCAGCTGAAATAACGATGACGATGACCAAGATGTAATAAATAAATACATAAATAAATTATGATAATTGTACAACTAACTAGGACTCATAATATCTTTTCTTTCGACTGTGTTAGTATCCTAAAGCTACAAACAAACTTGTTTAAGTTAAGCTCCGAGGTAGAAAGCTAGCAGCAGCGATTCACATACAAGCAGTCCAGCTTGTTTATAATGCAGTGCTGAATTGGAATTCCCTGCCGGAGTCTGTTTCCTAATAGCTATAACCTGTCAAGAGTGAACAGATTGCTTCTAGGCAAGCGTGTTCCCTCGTCGGCCACATCATCGCTTTCCATCAGGTGAGATCGTGGTCAAACGCGAGCCTATCCAATATCCATGAAAAAAAAAAGAAAAAAAGAATAACGTTAGGGCTGGTTCGCACCCAGACTCTTTATGAACTTCAGCAAACATCCTTGCAATAATTTTCTAACCATTTTTCTATCAAATGACTCTTTGTAGTCAAATGAAATTGCAATTAAATGAAATCTTTACGTACTATTAAATAAAGTCGCTTTCTGTTTTTCTGTCTCCGTCTCTTCTTCATAACTTGTCCTAAACTGCGCAGCGGATTTAGATGCGGGTTTCACTAATAGAAACAGTAATATATGAGGAAGGTTTATATGTGTATAATTGGCATCCGTGCGAAACAGGGGCCGGTCACTAGTTGTGAAATAAAAAAGAAAAAATATTCACGTATTAAAATCATGATCGGAATTCGATAAGGTTGCGTGTTCCCGACGGATGCGGATAGTTTTTCCGGGTCTGGGTTTCTTGTGTATGTAAGTTTACATGTTTATGGACGCACCCAAGGTACAAGAGTCTTGCCTAGTATAGGGTAAATAAAAAAGTCGCTACTCTGTAATACGTTTCTGCTGATATTGCAAATTCTGCAGAGTACCCTCTCTTCAAAGAAGAAAGAAATTCGGATCTTCTTTAAGAACACAATTTTTGTAGCTAAGCCCCTATCAACCTATAAGAACGGCGCATACGCCAAAAGGAATCTTAGGCACAAACAATCTACAATGGTACACAAATCCACTGCCAATAAAATTGTATACCTACCTAACTGAACAAAATGTATAGACAAGCAATTAGTAGCCGATGACGTAAACGTGCCACCTACGTACAATTCCTGGCTATAACCGGGCGACCACGCCCCAGGCTCGAGCGCGATGAGGCCTGGATGCGCCCACTCATCACCCCCGACCCCCATTGCACCCCCGTAGCAGCCTGCGTCCTCCACAGAGCTTCAGTTTCGCGGAAAGCCTCCCACGCTGGATTATATTGATCGTTAGCGCTAAAGTTTTTATGAGTTGAGAGAAAATGTTGAACGGTGTTAAAGGGACTCACTGCACTATTAAAGCAAGATCTATATTAGATCGATGCACACGTGTATCACGCCTAATTTGTACGTAGAACGACGTCGCGTGGCATGCATCTAGTGGAGCTCTACAAGTCTAGTTTCCAAATCAAATGTATGGAGACCGACGCGCCCAGATCGGCGTGTGTAGCAGACGTGTGCGCAGTGTAGTTCTACCTTAAATCTCCTGAAACGAGAGTTTTTTTTTTTTGGCGTAAATGCATGTGACTGGCTTGTTGGTCTAGCGGTTAGTGGCCCTGATTGCTAAGCCGGAGAGCCGAAGGATTCCAACCCAGAACAAATGTTAGTGTGATGAGCACGGTCATTTGTTCTGTGTCTGGGTGTAGTTATATCTATAATATGTATGTATTTAGAAATATATAAGTATGTTTATCAGTTGTCTAGTACTCATGGCTCTGCTTAGTTTGAGACTAGATGGCGTTATGTGATAGTTGTGGAATATTATATTATTATTTGATTGGTAATTCTAAAGAGAAGAACGTCTGTAAGACAACTTTCTTAGATTCTTGTCTGTGCACTAGTGGCGTAGCTAAGTGACCGAAGCCCTTATGGCCAAAAAAATTCTTATGACCCTTTTTTACGTGAGAAGTGGGAAATCAACATCTCCTGCTTGGGTGGAGCGGGAGGAAGTCAGACTTTTACTGACTAAAACGTGTAGCTATGATTAAGCCGTATAGTCCCTTGATCATTTGGTCGGAGTTAAATGCATATACTTATACTCTTACTGCCGCCTGCGCTTGCATATAACCCTGCTGACCTTAAAAAATCATTGTCTTTGCAAAATATTGATTGATTTACATATACCTACTATGAATCAAGCTATTTAATTTCGATTTTGGTGGGAGAATTTTTGCTTGTTCAAAAAGAGGTTTGTTAATCAGTTTTTGGGGCTCTCTTGAGTTTGGAGGATCCTTGGGACCGCCTCGTTTAGCCCTTTGTTAGTTACGCCGGTGGACTACTAGAAATTGTGGCCACGGCCAGGGCTGCGAGATCGAAAGAGTTAGGTACCGTGGCCCTCGTATGAAACAACTGAAGGAACATAAGTGTGTTTTAGTCAGTAAAAGTACGACGTTCCCTCCTGCTCGAGGAAAGAAATCATTTGATAATTTCAAGCCAGTGGATTCTTTACCGAAGTCTGAACTCACTTAACACCTAGGCTACCACCTACCTTAGGCTTTGTAAGCAGCTCTGGGCACTACTACAAAGTTATGACATTTTTTATAGGTAGTATTATATTACCTATTTATTGAACAAAGAGTAAACACAACCTTCACATAAAGTCCCTATGTACATGAGTAGACTACATAGATACTACCTAAGTAATCACAGCATCCAACAGCGTAATTCAATCTCAAAATTCGCGGAAGCCAGCCTGGGCTAAGCGAGGCCTCGGGGGGCGCAATTCAGTGGGGATGCAACGGGTGCACCACCCCTGTTACCGGGCCCAAACATTTTCAGGAAGTGCGAGGCCACGGGGCGTAGCTAGGGAGATGTGGAGTGCAACCCCCTGCCACCCCGCGCTGCGTCCTTCAAATGAACCTGCGAGCTGCGCCAACAGTTCCTAGGAAATCTAGGCTCTCTCCTACCTGTATTGATCTGTTTTGCTGGCCCGGGAAATATATTGCGTAGATTTTGAGCAATACAATTTATGTTATAAAGTTCTTTGTCTATATTACGAGTATAATGGAATTCTTCCTTATAAGGTATTTAGGTATAATAATTTTAATAGAAATAAACACGAAATACAAAAAATAGATACACACAACCCTACATACATAGGTTACTTCAAGGCAAGCGTGGTCCATCGTCGGCCACATCATCGCTTACCATCAGGTGAGATTGTGGTCAAACGCGAGCCTGTGCATAATTAATATATATAAAAAAAAAACTATATATGATACCTCGTTAATGTTTTTTAAAGTTGGGGTTTTATTTGTTTAGAGCTAATAATTTCATCTCAAAGAGGTGTCTCACAGTTTATTTTATGTGGTCCCCTGTAGTACCCTGAGGTCCTGGACTTCAGGGTGAGTTATACATATAAATGCATAATAATAATTAAAAAATATTTAAAAATGTAATTTATATGTGTTTATAATGAATAAAAGGAATAATAATGTAATATGGCAGTACTCAAACAATAAATCAATAGCATACCAATAAAGTCTCGTATAAGAAAAAAAAGAAAATTTTTCGCAATGTTGTTAGTTGCTCAAATGGGTAGTCACAGGTACGCTCAATCTTTGGCCACTTAAAACGCAATGCATTCGGTTAATCTATCTAGACATTAGCAGTTCCCAAATTGTGGTCAGCAAGAGCTAAAACATGGTCCACGAATAGTTTCATATTTCTTTCCAACTGAAAAAGATATTTAATTACAATCAGTTGTTTCGTATTATGATTTAGTCAAAAATATTGTGTTTCTATAACATCGTTATTTATTTTTAATTTCATAGTGTTTAGAAACTGTATTTTTACCATAAAATATTGAAATTAACTTCTGGATTTCTGGCCCCTGACTAAAGAAATTAAAGTGGTCAAAAGTTAAAAAAAAGGTTGGGAAGCATTGCCTAATTGTATTTATTAGAGACCTACTAATTGAAAATTAATGCTAGGTGATGGCGTCTAAAGCGGTCATTTTTCTAAATTCGTGCATGTTTAGTTTATTTGATATTGCATTTTCATTTAATTCTTTTGTTGCAATACGACGAGACGAGAGATTAATTAGACAACGAGAAAATTAAATGGTTAAATAATTTATCGAAAAAGTCAATTAATATTTCAACCTAGCGAAGTAACTGGTTGTTTTCATACACTATCTAGATTTACTTTACCCGAGGTAAAGTAAGGGTGACATAAAATCACGTTGGCATTTCAAATAATCAAAACCTTGTGTTAACGATGCTGTTCACACGGTTATATGGGAACAGGTTTTACTTAGTTGTTTGAATACTTAAGGTATTCAAGATTCTGAACCCTTTGACAAGATTTTGTAAGAAAGGGTGAATCTTTTATCTCCAACATAAGATGAAGGACAACAAGGACAATCATGCGAATTTGGTGGGATCATAGCCTATAAACATAGAATAATCAGCCTTTAATTTTTCCCACTGGTGGGACTCAGGTCTCCCCTCTAAGAGAGGGAATTTAATGGGCCGTAATCCACGACCCGGGTCCAGTGCGAGTTGGTCACATGTCTTCGAATTTTTGGTTCTAGGACATACCGGTTTTCTCACGATGTCCTTCACCGTTTTGAGAGCAGTGATGATGAAATAAATTACACAAAGTAAATGCGTTTGGCGGAGTTTGAACCCGCGACCTACAACTTGTAAGTCGGGGCCGTTACCACTCGGCCACCATACCATTGCTCCATTTTGCGATTTTGTATAAAAAAATGGCGTCGATGATGTAAAAATGGGAGAAAGGACCAACACCATCATGAGGGTGTTTGCTGAAAGGTTAGACAAGTTTATCATGGATAGATTCATCAAGCTACATGACCCCCAATTCCCACATGGCTTGAGAATAAATTAATCTGCGGCTGATATATTTATATCTGTGTATGCTCCTAATTCGTATTTACTCACTAACCCTGCTCCCACTAACATAGTTTTAGTTATTCCTTTAATCACTAACACAATGTGAGCCTCTGTAGCCTGTAAAAAAAGATTCTTATTTTATTTACTAGAAACTACCACTACCACTACTACTTTTTTTTTTATTTGTTTTTTTTTTATTTT
Organism: Mythimna ferrago; assembly: GCA_910589285.2. Classification (NCBI taxonomy): domain Eukaryota; kingdom Metazoa; phylum Arthropoda; class Insecta; order Lepidoptera; family Noctuidae; genus Mythimna; species Mythimna ferrago. The sequence goes on along the minus strand of OU342692.1, from coordinate 13,871,384 downwards.
TTTTTTTTTTTGTTTTTGATTGGAAGGTTTTCGACTCGACTTAAAGAAAAGGAGAAAGTTTGCTTTGTTGTTTGGAGTAACAACTCCTTCACGCTGAAACTGCTCATGGAATTTGTATGACATTTGGCATACGGGCAGACCATGTCACTTTTGATCCCTGGGGTAAGTTCCCTTGGTACCATTTTCTATTGTCATGCGGCTGAAATCGCTGGTAGCAACTAGTGTATTCATAAAGGCGAGCCCATTCTAGAGTCTAAATGCAATACAATTCCATATGTGATTGGGTACATAATAATAATTACATGTTCTGCAAGTCCTCTTCTAAAAATCTATAGCAAAATTCTAGGTTAACTCCATTTAAATTGCTGTACGAGTCATGTGTCGTACATGGCCCTCGCGTATTGCAGTTTAGCACTATTTCGTCGCCTTGCACAAATTATATTGTAAAGCGACTGTCCACAATTAGATTCACAGACGGGTATACTCATTAGCGATCATTCACACTACATTCATATATGGTAAGTTACGCAATAAATCAGATCTTCTCCAGCTATCAGTGACTATCTTTTCAAGGTAACATCCAAGGTGTGTGCGACCCATTCGGCAGCGTATACAATTGTATGCCTTTATTTATAAGATGCTTATGATTGTTCATTGCAAGTTAAAAATATCGTTAATAAATAATTGAAATTAATTTATACTATTTCGATATCTCCTACGCATAAAGTCGTAAAGCAAAAAGAGCATTTTTTCAGGAGAGTCGTTTTTGTAATTGTTAATGATATAAGTAATTCTGTGCCTCCTGTGAAAAGTGATATAACTCGACTTATATCATTTTTGAGTTTTTTACACAAAATTTATCAAAAAATAAATTACGAATTTTTTGGTCTAAATCACGTTCTTTAGAAATATGATTAGAAGAACGTGATTTAGACCAAAAAATTCGTAATTTATTTTTTGATAAGTCACAGGTCACAGGAGGCACAGAATTAGTGAAACACTTTTAGCCAATGTTTTGCATTATGTAATTAATAATCAGTTTATGATCACAGAACCAGACACTGGATGTAATCTAGACTTATAATAAATGTGTAGTTTTTAGTTGTGCGCGCATCACGTAAAATGTACGAATTCGATGTAGATAACTTTTACAAACTTTACATTAAAATTGTGTGTAATTTGATACATTACATAGGGTTTGCTTCATCGCAATTGCCTAACTATATCGAAAGATATACTATATTCATTGAATGTTCGGCGGTACAAAGAAATAATAATATTTATTTAACGGTGAAGAAAACACCGTCAAGAAATCGGCATGTCCTAGAACCAAAAAATTCGAAGACGTGACATACACCAACCCGCACTGAGCCCGCGTGTTGGATTGGACGGCCCTTTCAATCTTCTAGATCCGAGTCCTAGCAGTGGGCACATTAAGCTGATTATGTTGTTCTAATAGCTTTTTTTAATCAAAGTATAAGTTACGACTATAGGCCTAGGAGACATCGCTGTATTTCCTAGCAATAGAGCAACAATGTGCTAAGGTTCCATCTAGGTGACATTTAATGCGTACGTGACCTACAAGAGACGACTCGACCTATATCAGACAATAAGCAGAATTTCATTTGCCAATGTTGTAAATCAGGTCAGATCAGGCTTTTCAGGGAATCTGTGCCGCAGTGAGGTCAGGTCGAGGCAGGTGGAATAAGGACGCGAGGACCTCGGATTTATTAGGTCAACACTAGATGCTAGCCTTCGATGGGTCAGTAGGATAGACGACCTTCGCTGGAGAGATCTAGTTTTGGTGGCCTACAAAATTATAGTGAATCTCGTGTTTTTTAAAACTAGATTTTCATCAAGGATTCCGTACCCGAAGGGTGCCATCGGGACCCTATTACTACGAGGAGGAGTGGCAGGCGGTCGCCGACTTCTGCGAAGCAGTAATGCTCGCAAAGGAGGAGGCCGAACGCATCAGGAAACGGCGTTATCGTTTGCTAAGTAAAGACGTTATGGCCTGTAGAATTATTCGAAAGAGTTACCGTGACCATGGAACGCAAGACTCTACTGAAGGAAAACTTTAGAAAATGTCTACCAAGTCATTTAATGATTTCTCACCTCGAAAAAAAAAAACGTTTTACTAGATAGTCCAGAGGCCGTACCACGAGCTCTTAAAGCGATCCAGTAGACGACCTAAACTGAACTGTTAAAGCAATGGAGCTATATAGGATGTGCAGCTCCATCCCTCTTTCTTGCTCGCACTCTTGACAATACAGGGTGTAAGGGTGTACTTGCTCAGTAGACGAAACCTAACAACCTTCCACCAAACATTTTTCAGAAAACGAAAAAAAATATCGGCCTCTCAATACTAAATAATAAACTTGATTGGACAGTTTGTATGGAGAGGTCGACTTTTTACCTTTCCTGCAAAAAAAAAAAACTGGTGGACAACTTTTGTTCAGTGTCGTCTAATGAGCAATCCCTTAAAATTTGCGGAGATTAGTCCATTACACCCTGTATAACACGTCATGGTAAGGCGTCTGGTCTTTTTGCATTTTCAATAAAGTGTTTGAGAGATAGATTCGCAAAGATCTCGAGTTATTGGGTCAGCAGATTAAGGTTGCAGCCTCTGATAGGTTATTGGAATACCCCTATGTAGGGCGCGACCTTCCCCGGGAGGGATTTAGCTTTATTTGCACTATTTATTATGAAGACAAGAGATGTTACGACTTTTTTTCAGGAGCAGATTTTTATGTGACTTAGTACTTTTACGTTTTTAATGTTTTTTTTTTGGAAACCGGAATGGTAAAAGTTATCGATTGTCTACGTAAGTGGTTTTTCTGCATTTTTTTTTATTCACAAAATTTTTCTTTTTAGTATTTAGACTATTTTAAAGTTACCTAATAAATATAAAAGTTCAGAGGTTAGACAGGCGCGATAACAATATGTGACAACGATGCAACAACCATTCTTCATAGTGGGTTTTAACTGATAAAAATTCGAAGAGCTATTTCTGTGAAATTGGTTGTCGGACCTATCTGCGGGCGCCTTAAATCAATTTTCTTTGTCTATTAACTTTGTTTCCGCCAATAACCGTGCAATAACGACAAAACTTTTCTTTATATTTGTTTTAGTAACGTGAGCGACGTACCGTAAAATATATCCGAAGCCATTCATTATTTTTATGGCTGGCAATACCCACACACAGCGTGAACAATCTAGTTTACGTTGACATAAGCAGGAAAAACAATGAAATATCGTATCGTACAGTCGTACAAAGATCACATCGACAATGACTAAATTATCATGACTTTATAATAAGCTCATTTTACTTTTAAAACGTTCGCATTATTTCTTTATTGCATTTTTTTTTTTAAACCGGTTGAAATAGTGACTTAAAATAGAAGGCAATTTTAAATAGATACTAATATTAATTTCACTGTGATCAATAGTAGTTTTTTAAAGACACACACACAATATATTATGAAAAATGGAATCTGGGTTACAAGCAATAAATAAGTAAGTATACTTACATATAGTCACAATATAAACACACTATAAATCTATACATGCAACAACATACACCTAAGGGTGTTACCCCACACCAATCGGTCGATCGTCACTCGATGTCATCGATCGATGGTAGAATGGATTAGTCGACGTCAATCGATAGTTTCTACCAGACCAATCGACCGATTGTTGATCGACGATCGATCGAATCTTCTTGTGTATTTTGAAATGAAACTGTTTTAATATAGCAGGGGTTAATCGATCAATATCGACCGTTGCCATCGACCAGCGATATAAATGTAAAGCTACCACACCAATCGACCAACGTCAACCGATGTGGATCGATGGCATCGATCGACGACCGATCGATTGGTGTGGCAACACCCTAAGGCTTACTGTCCACGGAGCGTCAACGTCGTTGCCGCTTCGTCGACAGAGTTTCATAGTTTTGTATACACCCCTATTTTTTAATTAGTACTTACAAAAAGAAATGGGACTCCTTACCCATTAGTGATCATATTTTTTTAGTCAATAATACATAACAATAATTGCTACCAGATAATACTACAGGCAGTGTTTTTCCATTTTGATCATCATTTATTAATTCGTTTTTCCATGTTGATCATCATTTATTAATTCATAATAATCAATAGCCTGTACAATATTTCCATAAACAGAGTGACATTTTGGGATATGAACAAACGCTAATAACTTTGCTGTTTATGAATATTATTTTTTGAGACTTTACTTAAATAATAACAAGACCTGTTCTAACAAGCCCTTTAAGTATTTGTACTAATTAAAAATTTGTGGTGTATATGCTTCACGAAGGCGTACACCAAGTGTATAATAACGAATACGCGTCTATGAAGCCACGCGTTCGTGGTACAATTACCGGCACGGATCTTGAGTGCTGGCTTCAAGTTGCGCAGAAGTCAAATATTCGGTCTCTTTAGTGGTACGAAGTGAGACGCGGGGGCGGAGAGTGTCAGTCATTGGCTCGTCGCGCCATCGTGTCATAGACGTCATTCGTGATTCGTTCCCTGCGCTTGCTGCTTGTAGTAACGACGACGATTGACTCGCCAATGTATGGAATGCACAAAGAGATTCCCACTCTGACGCTGAGCGCTCAAAATCCGTGCCAGTAATTATAAGTAGCTTTACATAGCAAAAATATACAATGCGTTCCAAATGAGAATAGGATCGCCCGCCATGTTGTGACATCACGATTTACTGTCAAATCAAGGAAATAAATTTTTAAACATAAATTAATTTTCGAAAAAATGAATTTATTTATGACTTGTGAACGAAAAATGTTTAATCAGAATCTAGTTCTTCAATTTTACTCATTTCTAAGTTCTTCAATTTTGCCAAAATTTCTTCGATTTGACAGTAGGACGAGACGTCAAAACATAGGAATCGGTCCTATTCTCATTTGGAACGCGTAGTACGATTTTTTACAACTCACAACACTGACAACTTAAAGGCGGTGCTACACATAAAATGTAACTGGCACAAAAGTATGCAAGTACCTACCTATCTTGCATGTCATTGCGTCATAACAAGTTCTGATTACACTACTTTACAAAAAAAAAATTTTTTTTACCCAAAGATAATTAATACTGAATGTGGTTTTTACCTACCCGTTTATTACAAAAATTTATGTCTTATATTTTTATCACGTCAAGTTTTTTTAAGACACCCTCATTAAGTTATTTCGCTAACTTGTTACTGGTGCTGAGATAATATTCGCTTTTGTTGTATTAATCTCATAATTAAACATTTTGATTTGAATGAAACAGTTTTAAAATGGCCTCAAGACAGTGTAAATTAGATCCAAATAAGTTTTGCTATGTTTGTGGTCAAATTATTTAAATTGGTAGTAAAAAATTTCTTGGGCAACCATAAATCAGAAGATTATGAAGAAATTGTTTCCAATTTGTTGAAGAATTACCATAAGATGGGGGTGAATATGTCATTAAAAATTCATTTTTTACATTCGCACCTGGATTTTTTTCCTGAGAACCTGGGAAACGTAAGCGATGAACATGGTGAACGTTTTCATCAAGATTTGAAGATTTATGAAGAGAGGTACCAAGGCTTTTGGGATAAGAATATGTTAGGTGATTACTGCTGGTCTATATTAAGAGAAACTGATGCTAATCAGTATAAAAAAAGAAGTAGTTTGTGTCATTTTTGATTTTTTTATAAGTCACACATAAAAAATTGTTAAAAACAAATATAGTAAATATTTAAAAAACTTGACGTCCTATTCTTTTTCCACTTCAGTATCTAATTTAAGGTTTACTACTCTACCGATTCACATTAGTTTCATCTATGGGTAAAAAACCTTGTAAAGTAGTGTTATTGGATGTCATTATAACATGCAAGTTACTTGCATCCTTTTGTGCAATATACAGGCATGTGTATTTGCGGTTTTAACTTCTGAGAACATTCAAATATTAAAATGCATTTCATCTGTTTTGTATTAATGTAGGTAATAGTGATGGTATTATAGACACAATAGTGTTAGTAAGTAGGTACGTAATGTAAAGTCAGGAAAAATATCTATTGTTTAGCTAATACACTGTTTAGATATTTCTTATTTGTCTTCACACGGTATTTGCATTTCATCACCATCATCATTTCAGATGAAAGATGTCCACTGTTGGTCGTATTCTTCGGGCTATATCGGCGACCATAGTTCTCTATCTTAATTCCTAATGGGGCAGGGAAACTCAGAGTATTTCCATTGCTTTTTGGGTAACTTTAAGCCGTCTGATGTGACGTTTCAGAGCTTTAAGTCATGTATGTGCGTGTGTGGTATGTGCATTTAGCTAGTGTAAAGTTTTAAAATGATTAAGTTTATTATTTATTATTAGTGAATTAGTGATACAGATACTTTGTTTTCCGTTAGAATGCGGTTGTAACATATTCTGATATTTTTGAAGTATGTGGCAGCAAGTACATTATCGAATCAGCCATCTCGCCAAGCTTTGCTGAGGTAGTCGATACTGTGATTAATTATTCAGCTCCAATTTACTAATATCGCGCCTATTTTAATCAACAAAGTAAACTTTTTATTGTTATGAAAAGAAATTAATTTATGTTTAATTTAAACAGTCTCTGAACTTCACTAAAAAAAATCCCGTCAAAATTTCAGGCCAACAAACATCCAACTCCAATTGTTCGTAGAAATTCGTAACTGTCATTCTCTGACAGCTATTTGAAATTTTTGAGCTAGAGTGCGAGCAAGATAACTTGGCGCCTAGCTGGGGGCGTGCTTAATGTTGCCAGCCTAGCCTATCTATTTTCCTTAATATGTTTAAAAACGTTATTTCATAACACAATGTAATTTAAAGAATTTATTAGCGATACTACATTTATAGTACCTATTAAAAAAAAGTAAACAATTTTTATATATCTTGTAAAAGAAATATGTTTTTAAAAATGGGAAATATGTTTCATAACATATATTATAATACATTCAGGTTTTCTAAAAATATAGATTGGTAAATAATGTAGCTATCATTATTTTTTGTAATTTACCTTAGAAAAAAGCATTTTTAAATACAGAAACATTTCAAGATTTTCAGCTTGTACCTAAACCCAAAACAAATTGGCTATAGGTAATTTTCATTTACTTTTGTAATTAATTTTAAAAAAGTCTTGAAAACTTTGTAAATCATTTAATGGATGTTTATTTTTTCATGGATGAAGTTTGCAGAATTCATATCATCACGATAGTCACATGATAAAGATTTAAGCACATAATAGTCCATTTTCAACAAACTCTGTTGACTCGCTAGGTACCGCTCGGGTACGCATATTTAGGGAAATTTTATTATGATGGTCACCCGAAAAATTATTTGACAAATGGGTCTAATTTTGGAAAATGGTACCGTAAGCCCAATATTTTCTCATTTCTCTTCACAAACACGTTTGACTTTCAAGATAATATCCCTGCTAGCACTTTTAATCACTTTTGGTATAATAATGACAACTATTTACTTTAGAAACGATAAAAAATACAAAACACAACACATACTCCTGACTCATGACATAAACGTCAAACGATTAGTTTCCAATTTTGGTCACGCGCCAACTTATCTTGCGCTAGCTCTATTTGTGTATATTTCTTTTTATGTTACAGCCATCGATGTTATAGGTAATACTGCCAACACAGAACAGTCTTATAGCTTTGTTTACAAAACACGGTAACCGATTATAAGTGAATTCTAAATTCAAATTCTGCCTAGATCATTTTGAATTAAGAACTTGTTATTCAGTGTTTGAATCTAATCACATGATTATTTACTTATAAAGGATATCTAAAATCTTTGCTTATAAATTACGCTCCCTGCTCGCAGATCAAATGGTCGATGAAGCCGAAAGGTTCTTAAGTGGAAGGCTTTCCACAAGGTCGCGGGAACCCTATGAATGCGAGACGCACTTGACTTGACAGGACCGATGAAGGCTCCCCGTGCGTCAATTTAATATAAACTACTTATCAGTTTCTCCAAATTTACACAAACACGTATACAGAAACATGAATATAAAAGTAAAATGTAAGTCCATACATTCTCATAAAAATTAAACAGGTCCACTGCAAGAAGTTTCACGTCAAGTGAAGTCATTAATAAAACTTGATGTTTTCGTAAAGAGCCAGTGACCCGCGAGTGAAGCCGATGCATAAACTCGTTTATGTAACGAGAAAGGCACATGAATCGCCATTTAAATGACGTGAATATAAGTGATCTTGCAGGTACCTATTTAACATAAATATAGAGTGACTTTAACATGTTAAGTTTTATTTTCTGTTAAGTGAATGATTTAAAATTAGTGATGAAATTCGATGAAAGTAACTACAAATACAAACGCTTAAAGCTAGAACTACATTAGACCGACGCACACGTGTTGCACGCCTGATTTGCACATAGAACGACGTCGCGTGGCGTTTATCAAGTGTAGTATAAAATGTATGGAGATGGACGCGCCCAGATCGGCGTGTGTCACACGTGTGCGCAGTGTAGTTCTACCTTTAGTAAGTTAGTACAAAATACTCACAATCAGCTATTTTTTTCATTTTCCTTTATTACAAAAGTAATTACACAATTAAAACAATTACGAATAACTACCTCAATAACACAACACTAAAACAACAATTAATACTTACTGAACATTGAGTCGGTATAATTTGTACAAAAACATTCGAAGTCGGAATCGTCGAACATTTTATCATACAACTTTCCCTCACGCTATGGAGAGACACGTATCGTGACGTCACGCAGGCCGTCACACCGACGACTTGCGCATACGCACATCTCCTAAGCCTCGTCAATATTCTCGCTAATCGTGGTTTAATACCATTCAAATGATTTAAAAAAAACTCTTGTATAAGTACAAAGTGGATATATCAATAAGCTTGGCAGAAAAAGAAATAGAAATCCGCTTTAATTTATAGGTAATATTAGTATTTATTTTAATTTTTTTTATTAAAATTATGGAAACATACGTAGCTATACTTTAGACGAAATCAGCAATGATTGGTATTGCAGAAAAAAAAATGGTTTCGGATTTTTGTTTGTAATTAATCAAATCAAAAACAACTAAACCCGTTGTTTTTTTTTTAAACCACCACTAAAACGCTACCTTTTTTTTCAAATTATATTGTCACTGGGTGACTTATGCTATACTTAATGATTTTTCTACTGTAGCGTAGACAGAAAAAAGCCTTTCGGACAAAAATTAGAGATGCTACAAGAAAAGCCGAAATACGCAAAAAAAACTTTGTTATTAATATCGATACGAATTCTTTGTGAATTTTAATTTTCTCTACCTACGTCTATTTTTTTTTAATTTATGAAAGTAGTTTATAAAACTCTAACTAAATAATTAACCTGTATGTACATTATGTATTTGTGTGACCGCATAGCGACTGCAAGGTATAGTCACCACATTGCCACATGTGTCCACTTTTGACAGTTTAAAAATAACCAGAGACGAATATTTAGGTTACGCACTATCTGCTGTAGGTACCTATAACTTGTCAGGTGCGGTTCATAGCTGGACCACTTCCTACTAAAATAGATATTAATGACATTTTAACAAGCACACAGACATTGGGTTAATTTTAGTGTTTCTGTTTCGATATTAGATGTTACAATGTTCAGATCATTGTTATTTCTAATAATAAACTAGCGGTTTTATTTTATGGTACTTTTAATATACGATGTTATACATCAATTGTGGTTTATAATATTTGATAAGTACAATTTATTTATGAGTCAACTTCACTTTCACCATCTCATAAATTTAAAATCTCTAAAGAATAAAAAAGAAAACTATCCATTCATAAAATAAATAAAGAAAAGTATAAACTCACAAAAAATATATAATTACGAGATGGTTCATAATTTGTTCACCTTTCAGATTTCTATGTACACTTCGCAGTTAGGTTCCTTCTGCCTCTTCTGGTTTTCTCTTCTTGTATTCGCCTGTAGACCGAAGAGTGGGAGAACTAGGGAACAACTGAGATACCACCAGCTGTGTTCACTCCGCACTAATTCCCGAGAGAGCACAGCGTGGCACCCGGTCGTTCGATAGCCCGTTGCTCAAAATTTTCTATATTTTCTTCTCTTTTCTTGCTATTCCCACATAATTCTTTCCAATTCCAAATGTTTCTTCTAGCATTTTCATTTTTCACCGCGACCCTAAATTAAACAATAAAACACGTTACAGCGCCATCTGTGTTGAAACGTAGGAAGTCAAGCTTCGTCAAGTGAGTCAACCGGTTTGTCGGTGTGTACCACTCCTTAGGACGGAACTAGCGTTAGTTTCGTGCATTGAACATAGATGGCATCGATGCTGTTTACACTTGGTTCTTGATATAAAATTAATTAACATTAGTATAACTGTGAAGAAATATTTCAGGAAAAATTACGGACTTATACAGATTTTGTAAAATAATTTTACAGTTTTTGGTATCGATAAACTTGCCACGCTCAAGAATTTTTGTTTTGTGTGTTGATCATAATGATTAAAACCATTGGAATTTGAATAAGATATAAGTTTATAGATGAAATTCAGCAATAGATGGGGTTGTAGGTGGAGGGAAATATTTCTGAAAATGTTTTTCCTTTGTGTGTCATATCGAGGCTCAGTGCTTTACAAAATTATACAGTTCAGAGAGTTCAAATTTCCGTGAATAATAATTATTCACGTTCATATAATTGGGTAGAAACTACATCCAAGTCTCTATTGCTAGGAAGTTTTTTACCTAAGCTTATATTTACATAAAATGTAGACGTGTTAGTATGTAAATCAAGATAGTTTTTCAGCACGCAACTGTTAATATAAATTATAACGCCAAATTAACTTTTGCAACACCTAATAAATTTTGAAGAATTTAATCTTATAAGTTTAGCCTATGCATAACTTAAAATTATACAAATTAATAAAATTCATCATAACAAAATTGGCAATTTTTTTGACAAAGGATTCAGTTATATTTGTCACATATATGTTTTAAATCCAATATTTAAAGGTGTTTAAATTAAATATAGAATAAATATTGTGTCGGGTGCAATTTTGAGCATTCGTTTTTTAGCTTTTACAAATTATTTTTTTGGCCAACAAATTATTTTTGTGAATAACATAATCCTTCTATTAGTTAGGATTATGTTATTCACAAAAATAACCTTTTCCTCAACCTAGACCTTGAAAATAATTTCAAATCTTCAAAATAATTCTCGCCCGTAGAATATTTCATCGGGCTATGAAAGGGTAACTTGAGTGTGACTAATAATTTGCTGGGGAAGTCGGCGTCGCGTCGCCTCGGAGGGGTCCCTCCGACCCTCGCCTCCTCTCCGGGTACGCCATACCCGCCACGTGCCGACCTTGACCTTGGAACGCACACACACAACACACAAGTGCACTTGTTGCACACTCACTCACTTTTATAAGTAGATTCGCGTTTGAACGCATCCTTCTCGAAAACTGTGAACTTGATAAATAGGTATTAGCGGTGTAATATTCTTGACTTGAAAAACTTGTAACGTTTATTGTAGACAGATGGACTGTGATGGTAAGTATCCCTAACTATTGATTTTTTCTTGAATACAAACTGTATTTCTTATATCTTTACACCAAGTTCCTTTTTCGTTCCGTTTTGAAGGCACGCGATTAATAATTGCTTAGTAAATCATAAAGAGAAACTGGTTAGATTATTTTTTGAGGTCATCAAACTATTTATTTAGATATATTATGCATTTATATTACCTATATTTACTAGATTTTGTAATATTTTTATTATTTATATCACTTTCTATAATTTAGTTCATAGACCACAGACAGACTCATGATATTACGGCTTAGAGAACCCTTAAACTTTTTGCGTTCGATTGTTTTTTTGCGATCATATCAAGTTTTGTCATCCGGTTTGGATGTTATAAATACATATATATTTGTTTAGGTATTCCGCTAAACTGGCTGTGATTCATGCATGTAACTAGACTCTTTAAATGAATACAACCTTAAAACGAGTTTCACCTGGCCCCTATTAAATTAGGTTAATCATGAAGGTGTTTGGTATATTTATTTACGAATATTTAATGTGAGATCGAGTCGTTATACGCAGGAAGTCGATATTAGTAATGGTTATTAAATTGATTACGTAGCAATAACTATATCGACTTTTTATTGACAGCGCTCTGTACATTAAATATCGGAATTATATTATTGTATGGATAAAAACCCAAACACAGGGTTTGTTACACGATGAGTCATACCTCATCGTGTATGGTAACAAACAAATAAATTAATGCATAATATTATCTATTGAGTAAAATTGAAATACATAGATCTTGGGACTTTACCATGACGTGTCAAAATGGCAATTGAAGAGCGAGAAAAAGAGAGGGAGCTATACATATATGTATACACACTATAGCTCGATCCCTTTAACAATGCAGTTTAGGTTCTAAAATGGATCGCTTAAGACCTCGTAGTAGCACTGCTGATATATAATTTAGTACTCAATAATAATTCTTAAATGTTATAAAACTCCTCAAGTTCTCATTCTCCGTGGTGGCACATCACCGAGGTTTATTTCGCGCATGCGCGCCGTCTGTATTATCACCTTATACCAAGTACAATATTACATATATGTATCATACTATACATTGCTCATATCTATTATATTATGGACAGTACACGTGTGGGTGTAAATATTATCATTATCGCTGCGATAAGGCGAAGTGTTAACCCGTGAATGGGTTGTACATAATAATGCTTTTAAAATTGCATCCTAGAGTCTTAAAGCTCGGGTATGAAGATATGGGTTCTGGATATGGAATATGGGCTAGTACTGGGCATTACTGTAATGTCAATACAGATTGACTGGGTCAAAGCGAAGAAAAATGACATAATGTTTGTGTTGAAAAAACTATCCTGACAGTGTTTATCCTGTCTACATTTATAAGTTAAACACTGACTCTAAATCACAGGATTTCCTAGTTTGGGAATCAGGGTTTTCTCAATCTCTGATTCACTGTTATTTTGTGCACATTGATCTAGTATCTGTCAACTGTCAAGTTAAAGGTTTTTGTATAAATAAAAATTATTATTAATTATTCTATTATAAAAAAACTCATACAAACCTTACAGTTCTTTTTCAAATTTTCTTTCCCTTTTTTTACTCGGATTATTACGAAGAAAACTTAAATAGTCCTACTGCTTTTAAGTAATGCACGTATCAACGAACAGCATTTAATTTTTATTTATATGTAAGATACAGACACTTTATATGAAGCGAAAGTTATAAAGTATTTATGATAATATAATTCTAACAAAAATATAACTTATTATTCATATAACTCTTGATATAATTGTTGCTATTAACATATTATCATAAAAATGCTTTTACATTATAAAAAAGAAAAGCCGTTCCTGCAAAAAAACACATATTGTCGCTTATGGTTTTCTTGCTGAATAGGTTTGACAATATGTTATGTTACCTATATGTATATCAATGGTCTCTGATATCCTTAATGAATCTAATTGGAAGGGGTTGAAATTGCAACCCCTCGTCCTCCGCTAATTAAATGTAGGCACGGGTTTATAAATCTGAAACTTTTGTCTGTGTCGACAAAATATTCCGTAACAAATAGATCAATTTTCATGAGGTGTTTTACGATAACACATAGATATACAGATAAAATAGATAATAATTATGTTTCATATTTATCATTATTTTAATTTATGTGGCATAATATTTACCGTTTTTTTTATAGTATTGGCCGTCTCTGCATGTGTAAATAATACTTCATAGATTAGTTGTTGTTTTTTACAACTTACATAATATTATTAGGATAATATTTTGTCAGATTATTATTTATCTATTTTGTATATGGTCCTTAGTAGCCTGATAATAAAAAAATATTATTATTATTATTTACACTGAACCGTCCATATATTTATTATTGTGAAGTTAATTAAAATCTATACATAACTCCTAGTTAGGTATATTTTAATGAACTTCGCTACAGTACTTTACCAATATTACCGGTGTTTCTTAAACTGGCGGGTGAAATGCAGGTGATCTTACGAATTCGCAAAAAAAAGAAAGAGTTTTTTGTTCGTTTAAACATGCTTATCTCTGGAACTACCAGTCGGATTGAAAGATGTTTGTGGAGATGATAGCCTGATAAAAGAGAATAGTATTCATAATATCACGCTAACGACTCACGGAAGCGAATCAGTAACCAAAGACGCGGGTGGAGTCGCGGGGGACAGCTAGTCATATATATACAATAAAAATATAGATTGCAAAGACATTGTGATCGTTTCAGTTTGTGTGGTCAGTGTTTATGTATTTTATCGATTAATTATTTTGCACTTGAACTTCTGAAAATAACCCAAGATACTCGTATCTCTGTTAACAAAAATTGTAAATACCAACGTAATTTTGGTAGCCGGGAATGTCCCAAGTACAGGTCGCGCGATGAATCAAGATCGCTCGGCAAAAGTGGAAGGGGCATGCGCAGTATTCAATTCTAAGGTCTATTTGGCGACGTGCGGGCGGGTGTGCGCCGACGGCGACACGTCATTGGTAGATAGAGTCGCTCTTCAATTCCCGCGTTGCGTTCTCGCGTCTCATTGGATACTGTTGTACTTGGGTACTGTTGCGTACAGCTCGTGTTATCGTATTAGTAATACGTAGTCGTAAAAAAAAAATGGTTAAAAATAAAGTTTTAAAACGACTAGCCAGAAAAATGGTTTACGACGTGAATTGTTACGTTAAGAAAGAAACTAACGAAATTATTTTTTTTATTTTAATTTTAATTTTAAAAATTTTAATTTTTCTGAATTTACCTACTTACAAGATAAATTACAAGCAAAAACTAGTGTTATTATAAGTTATGTTACTAAGGTTCAAACATACGAAATTAAAAATAAAATCCTAACATACTAAGAATTTCTGTGCGCAATTGTACACATGCGCCGATTGCCCCCACTACTTTCACCGAGCGATCTTGATTCACCGCACGACCTGTAATCGCAATAAATGTTGTTCTTAGCAACGTCTATAAAAAAAAAAAAAACTGTGAATGGTAAAGTATGACGTTCCTATTGTTTTAAATACTTATTACCAAAAGCTAGGATTTTTTCTAAAGACAACTTTATTTATTTACATGAATCACAAAAAAAAACTTAACTAACTATAGACTTAATACCTAATAAAAAACCCTACGGTAATTACAACTAACTAAAATCAAACTAAAATATGGCGTAAAAACTCTTCCACATCGCTGTCGACTGGTAATGTGCCCAAAAGACTGGCGGCATTGCCCCGCTGTTTGGCAATGCTTATTCTCTGTCCGGTATAAAAGCCAGCCCTTGGGTCACGCGAAGTGTCAACTAAACGTTTCGACAGATCTTTATACAACATGTGAGCACTCGGACCCCATGAACCTAATGTTAGGAATGTTTCTTAGGTCAGTTAAATTATATAGGTATGCTACTAATGTGGCCACTACCTACTCTTAAACGGACCTGAACCGCACGACTCATCATGTTTGCGCCATAATATCCTATTCTTACTCACAATATGGCTACTTAGAGTGAATAAAGTACCCTTAATATATAAACAAGATATACTATCATACCTACTTATCTAGTCTAGGTATTGTGATTTTGCAGATCGTATGAGAAACGTACCTTGTTAACAATTTTGATAAAACTCGTTTCATTTGGAAAAAGGAACGCGGTGACGCAAGTGAAGCTGTGGGAAAAGCTTGTGTCTAAATAAGATCACCTTTAATAGCTCGTTATACCTACATATTTAACACATATAATAATTATGTATATCTATCTATGTGTGATATCGCGCGTTATACTGACTCACCGTTGTACTTCGCATCTAATCTGTAGGTGTTGTTGTTGCATAATCAACAGGTTTAAACACTGTCCTATTATAATATAATAATACTTTATGCATATATTGCTTACAAATATAAAATTTAAATGATTTGCTGAAGAAGGAATGCTTGTTGTGATATATAGAGTTTGTTGTGCATCATGTACATATATATATAATATGTATCTAATTGTGCACTAAAATATGGTCTGGGTGGTTTAAAAAAATAACAACGAAGGAGATGGCGGGGTCTGTGTTCGCTCGCTTCGCTCGATCACTTGACCCCGCCTTCTCCTTCCAACCTAACTTGTCCGAGTTGGGGTGCCCCAAGTCCCTTAATAATTGTAAAAATCCCATTAATATTTGTTGTAAATAAGTATTTTTAGTGAACAAGAAGAATTTTAGTGGACAGTTGAAAATATCCCTTTTAATTGCAATGCATAGTTTTTAACTTAAATTTTAAGCTTTTATTTCTTCTTACAAGAGCTGTATGTATAAGTTCCTATTTTCTTTAGACCTTTTATTATCATAGAAATCCTACATTAATGATAATGGTCAAACGTGGATTGACATATGATCAAAAGTTAACATTTAAACGATCTGGCCAGTTTCAGTTGGCCAAACAATGAAGTGATCATTTCTAAGATCTGACCACGGCATGTACAACATGTAACATAATTAATGCGCATTCCAAAAGTAGTATGTAGCTATTGAATCGATTAGGTACAGTGATTTTTTAAGTAGCATTTTTTTATCGTAGACTGCCATCAGACGGACTGCATCGCAGCAACCGCACGCAGTCCATATATTCAACTGCATGCACTTTGATCTGACTTTGCGCAGTTGGCGCCACGCATCTAGCCCAGGAGCTTAGTGTATGATTTGACCTTTAAGTGCCGTACGTTTGCTCTTTGTAATTAACTGCATACTGACTGTAAGTATGCGGTTAGCGATGGACACCGTGCGTCGACACTACACGACTGTAGCCGACCGCGTAAAGTTGAAGGCATGACTGCATGCAGTTAATATTGACTTCACTCGACTGCAGCCGACCGCGTGCAGTTGATATTATGACTACATGAAGTCGAACGTACAACTGCATGCAGTTAAATATATCGACCGCGAGCGGTCGCTGCGATGCAGTCCGTCTGATGTCAGCCTTAAAATAATCAACAAATATTTAATTACCTACAAAGATCAATCCTGTTGGTATGTTTGTGTGCAAGCGTAGTGCATTGATTCGCATATTATTTGCCTACAATTATAGGATACTTAAATGATTTCTAAAAAACACACTACCGAAGTATAATTAAATAAAATTGCTTGAATTACGATTGTAACTTAATTTTCTGGGGTGTGCATTATTCTAGTTACATGTTATATACTTTGCTTATTTTCTTTTATCGGAAAAATTAAGCCAGACGTAATTTCCTTGAGAGTTTCTTGCACGTTCTTCTTAATAAAGTTAGACCCTTTGGAACGTGTAACGGTGCAAAGGGTATAATCAGTATATAGTTTCATCTTTTGTTTCTTTTTTTGTGTCTGACCGACCTTGACAATTCAAAAAGTTCCTGTAAATGGTATAATTGAAACAAATTCTATGAATTGGAGTTTTATGTTGTAATCATAACGCTTTGTTATTTAAAGACATCCTTATTTTATTTTTCCTCTCGTACTACCTACCTAAAGGTACCTTACCTAAAATCTTACATCGTTGAACCTTTTCTTTACGACCTACCTAACATCACAATTAAATAGAAATATATATTCACCCTAATATTTTCCATTCGAATGAAAATACCTTACCGCTATCCCGAAATGAACTTTACGAAAGTTAATATTCTTCGACGGGTAAAAAATAATATTAATAAACAATTAAATAAAGAAATCTTACCTGAACTCTTCGCCACACTTGTTCTTCAACAGACGTTTGTATCAGCCTGTAGGTCGCCAAAGACTCTCTTCAACTGAAAATAAAAGAAAATGCACTTAATTTACGGCAAGATAGAGCTCATTTTTATTTTTCAGTGATAAAAATGCTATCGAATGATTAAAAAATAATTAATTATTTTAAAAAGCTACATCGATTACTAGACGCTACATGGTGCGTAGGTCAAATTGATTAAAGACGTCCAATATTGCTCCAATAATGTTATTAAAATGATAAACGGTAATTAATTAATCCATATATTATGACTTTCGACGTTATAATTAAGTGAATCATCATCATCATCATCATCCTAGCCTTTTCCCAACCACCTTAGTCTAAACAGATGCGGCTGCCTGTCAGACCTCAATAACCCAGTTACTGGGCAACACGATACTCCTTGGATAGATAGTCTGATGGTCAGACTTTCTGGCGTCTGACTACCTGTCCTCCCCTCCTTGCGTCGTATTCCTCAATGCTGAGGGTCGTGACCTCCCTGCTTCGTCGCTTTACTTTTTATGGTGTTTTTCCATTTATTCCTGTAACGACCTGTAACGACTGTCAAAGATCTGCGAATGATAACCGGGACCATCGTCTTTAAGTGTTTTCCGAGGCATGGGGTGTCAGTAATGTCCTAGATGAACTTTGAAAAGTACATATGAATTAAAAAATTCACATTGCTACTTGCTAGATTTCGAAACCGCAACCTCGAACAAGTTAAGTAAAATTTTATATTAGAACTGAAGGACAGTTTTATACCTAACTAGTGACCTGCCCCGACTTCGCACGGGTTCAAATTATATACACAAACCTGTCTCGTATATTGCCCTTTCTATTAGTGAAAACTGCATTAAAATCCAGTGCATGTTTCAGGATCTAGCGGTACTGCTGGCGGTGCCAGGTAAAGGACGCAGACACTAATGGGGTGCAGAAGTGATCAGACCAAGAATGAGTTTTGCATCATTCATTTCAGTAATGACATATGGCACTGAAACATGGTCGCTTACATTAAGCCTCATCAGAAGGCTTACAGTCATACAAAGCGCAATGGAAAAGGCGGCTATGCTTGGAGTTTCCTTGCGTGATCGCATCAGGAATGAAGATATCCGCAGAAGAAGAAAAAAAGATTTTCCTGGCGTGATGAAAATGAAAACGCAGCGTTGGATGGCCTCCCACAAGGTAGACCAACGACCTGGTGAGAGTCGCGGGAATGCAGTGGATGCGAAACGCACAGGATCGGTCGTTGTGGCGACGCTTGGGGGAGGCTTATGTCCAGCAGTGGACGTCTTTCGACTGAAATGATGATGATCATTTATTTCATCAGAATGAGGCTGTTACCCACTCCCTCTCCACCGCCTTTGATTGCTTCCAGAAGGACAAGGTGGGGCTTCAGCCAAGAGGGGCAGTTTCAGAAACCAGCACTAGGCGTTTAAAAAGCTAGTTAAAGCACTGATTAGTGGCTAAATAGACAGACACAGAAAGCGACTTTGTTTTACACTATATAATAAAGATGATCTCTTGGACATTACTTTTGTATTACAAATTAATATATTGTTGACAGTAAACGATTGTCAAACGTTGTACATCTTCTTTGCAAAAAGTTCATCTTTGCGGAATGTGATCTTTGACACAGACATAATACACCATTGTGCTATATAACATGGGCATGAGTGACTGTGACGTGAATGACATAATTATCAAAACACAGTCGAAACTACTGGAACTAGTGGCGTGAATTTTGCACAAAGCTTCCTTTTATGACGTATGCGAGCGAGAGGAATTTCCGAAATTCATTCCTTAAGTGAATGAAACGGGGTCCAAAGTTTGCACGGAGAAAACCTAGTCTATACCCCGTTAAATTTTGATCGTTTTAATCCCTTGGAGGGTCGATCCGGTACATGAAACACTATCGATTTGTAAAGATAAAATTAAAAAATAAAGTACCTTTTTTTTTAAAACTCACATGTACGAAATTAATTTCTTTAAGAAAGCGTCAGCTGAGTGAGTTCAATGACCTGTATGTAGTAGTCGGAGTAGCGTACTAATTACCTACAAGTCATTGAATTCGCTCAGCTGACGTTTTCTTAAAGAAATTAATTTCGTAATTGCGTAAATTAATACGAATTTTTATAAAAAGGTACTTTATTTTAAATAAAGAAAAAAAAAACAAATGAATAAAGTAATAAACCAAAATTACAAATTAACTGAGGCATTTTTATTAGAAAATAAATTTTTAATCAACTAAACCATAATAATCTGACAATGATATCAGGTATTATATCTTTTTATATTACATGAATTCGTTTATCAGGTACAAAAAATAAATGTAAGTTTAATAAAAATTTAAAAAACTAAAAAAAAATTGACTTCTAAAAGTATGGCTCGAGTTTTATTCGACAGTATCCGCTTTTCTGACATTTTACTAGATTTAGTTTAGTGAAACAACATGCCACTAGATTTTTTTAGTAAGAAGACGTAATAAACAAGAATATTCGGCATTTGCCAGGATTTCGTAATATCCCTAGGGATTTCGTGAAATCCCTGGGCCCCAAGTCTGCTATTTTTATAAATTCGTCATTCCAACACGATCCCATTGTCATTTTGCTAAAAGTTTGTAATCTGCTAATTCATAATGATCGATTATTGATCGGTCACTGGTCTTGTAATTGTAATGATTTTTAAAGAAAATATTCATAAATCGTTCAACTTCCAATGATAAGCGATAGATGGCGCTAGTAGTTACATGAACTTTAGACATTCGTTGTAGATATTAAGTAATAATTTATAATATTAGACTTTATGGATTTGTTTTGTATAAATATATCATAATTGTTAAAATGAAATATTTACTTGCAGTTAATTATTAGATAAACTCTAATGTATATTAGTTAGTCAATTGATGTTACGTACTCTTTACTTTGCTCTGATTGGTCGGTTAGTCGACCGAGTGTTTGTGAAATTTTGTGGTAGGGAAACACTGAGTTTGTTACTGTCATTGTGGACAGAGTCAGTCTGCTTTGAGTCGTTGAACAGAAAACATGTCCGACTAATCTGTGTATTTGTAAATGATTGTTAAATAGAACGATAAGTATGAAATTGTGTTGATCAAAGTGAATAAAATATTTATACAATTTATCCTGAAGTGTTTGATTTATCACATTTCAGAAGTGGGATATGCCTACAAATATGTGCAGTGATAACAGGAAGAGGTTATGTGTGCCTAAATTGAAGATAAATGAGTTCGAGAAATATATTTTTGTCTTTCCAAGTGTACTAGTGTGATTTTAGACAAAAGGTTATGTGTGCCTAAATTGAAGCTAAGTGAGCTCGAGTTTTTTTTTTTTTTTGTCACCAAAGTGTGCAAGTGTTACTTTAAGCCAAGAAGTTGTGTGCCTAAATTGAAGCTAAATGAGCTCGAGATATTTTTTATTCTTTTTCCCATGTGTGCCAGTGTTACTTCAGACAAGAGGTTATGTGTGCCTAAATTGAAGCTAAGTGAGCTCGAGATTTATTTATTTTTTTAGCCAAGTGTGCCAAGTATTTTAGACCAGTATCATACTCACCCAAATTTCTTACTGATGGTGACAGGCTCGTGTATTGAATCATTCGATTTCCTTCAAATGTGTGAACTGAGTGGTACAGATATGCGCGTCATGTTCGTAATCGAACGTTGACAAGACTAAACACCTCTTAAATGCTGGTGATTCATTTTAGTTTCTATATTTCAAATTGGGTTGCTTTTCCTTTATTTAATTTCATCGAATTCGTATAGTGATAGATTAAAAAAAAAAAAACAGTTTATATGTAAAATTTTCCTATTTCCCAAAGCGATAATTATCATTGTTGCCTCGGATTACTTTGTGTGGCACGATAATTTCCCTTTCGTTTCGACGCATAGTTGTAAAAACATGTTGTACCCCTTATTAGTATGTCACAATAATGATAAATGATATATAATTAATGATAAATGATAAATGATCAGTGATCAGTGATCAGTGATCAGTGATAAGTGATCAGTGATAAGTGATAAGTAATTAGTGATTAGTGACCAGTGATTAGTGACCAGTGATTAGTGACCAGTGATTAGTGACCAGTGATTAGTGACCAGTGATTAGTGACCAGTGATTAGTGACCAGTGATTAGTGGCCAGTGATTAGTGACCAGTGATTAGTGATCAGTGATTAGTGATCAGTGATAAGTGATCAGTGATAAGCGATCAGTGATAGGTGGTCAGTGATCAGTGATAAATGATAAATTTATTTATTTATAAATGTTAAACGATAAAAGATAAATGATAGATGATAAATGATAAGTCTTAAATGATATTTATTTTGTACTGTTGTTTTATGAACTAAATTTCCACCTATGACAAACAATAAATGAATTTGAGAGAACAAAGTTTAAACTGAGTTTGTATATGTATAACACGATTTAAAAGGCTGTAAATGGAATTTCTTCTCCATAGAGATCTACACTTTGGAATATGTAATTACCGTCAATTTGCTGACTTACTGACTTCTTGGCAATTTAAGAGTCTGTAAATGGTTCATTTGAAATGTTTTGAATTGATTTCAGTGCTTTGATGAGGCCAAGAGTGTCTTTGATGAGGCCAAGCGTGCCTTTGATGAGGCCAAACGTGACTTTGATGAGGCCCAACGTGCCTTTAATGAAGCCAAGTGTACCTTTGATGAAGCCAAGCGTGCCTTTGATGAAGCCAAGCGTGCCTTTGATGAAGCCAAGCGTGCCTTTGATGAAGCCAAGCGTGCCTTTGATGAAGCCAAGCGTGCCTTTGATGAAGCCAAGCGTGCCTTTGATGAAGCCAAGCGTGCCTTTGATGAAGCCAAGCGTGCCTTTGATGAAGCCAAGTGTGCCTTTGATGAAGCCATGCGTGCCTTTGATGAAGCCAAGCGTGCCTTTGATGAAGCTAAGCGTGCCTTTGATGAAGCTAAGCGTGCCTTTGACGAAGCCAAGTGAGCCTTAATAAGACCAAGCGAGCCTTAATGAGGGATGAGGCAAGCATGCCTTTGATGAAGCTAAGCGAGCCCATTTGAGGCCAAGTGGGCCATTTGAGGCCATGTGGGCCATTTGAGGCCAAGTGAGCCATTTGAGGCCAAGTGGGCCATTTGAGGCCAAGTGGGCCATTTGAGGCCAAGTGGGCCATTTGGAGAAAGTGGGCCATTTGAGGCCAAGTGGGCCATTTGAGGCCATGTGGGCCATTTGAGGCCAAGTGGGCCATCTGAGGCCAAGTGGGCCATTTGATTTGGCCAGATGAGCCAATTAAGATTCGGGTTAAGTGTGCCCGGTGCAGATGAAATTATCCTCAAGAGCGTAAGTAACGTATGAATTTACCTATTAATGTGATTTTAGTCTGACTACGTTGGCTTAATGCAGATGTAAATGAATTGAATAATTTATTAAG
This sequence comes from Mythimna ferrago, assembly GCA_910589285.2. NCBI lineage: Eukaryota > Metazoa > Arthropoda > Insecta > Lepidoptera > Noctuidae > Mythimna > Mythimna ferrago. The sequence continues at coordinate 13,848,113 of OU342692.1, read as the reverse complement.
TTTATTCATATCATATTTGAACTGTTTATTGGATGAGATTTGAACATTCTGTTATAGTTTTTGAAGATATTATAGGTATAGATAAATTGAATTGAAAGTATATATAATTTAACACTGGGATTTGATTCTTAAAAAAGAGTTTCAAATGAACGATACAAGTACTATTTCCTGTAAATGTTTTAACCACTGATTTTTTTATTTTTGAGGACTTGGATTCCGACAGAACTACAAAAGGAAAAATTGCCAGTCTTATTGAACAAATAGATAGTTCCTGGTTCAAACAGTACAGACTTGAAGAAAAATTATGCAAAGAGACGATTTGGAAGGAATAAGACACCACCACGATGCAAGAAGCGAAGAGGTACCCCACGTTGGTCTAAGAAAGTGGTTGAATGATTTTCAAGGAGGAAAGCGTTACAAGTATCGAGGTTTGAACATATCCATTGGAACTTTGTGATACGGGAGTTCTATCACTTCTGTAAATTTTGAGAGTATTTAAGTTTGATTAGAAAGAGTAATTATAATTGATTTGTATTAAGCAAGTAGGATCAGAAACTGACTATACAATTTGTCTCAAAAACTTGCTAGTATTACCAAGAGAAAATAGAAAATTTACGAAACCTTGCCAAGTTTTGTAAGTTAGCATTTAGTGACGAAGTGGTAAACTAAACTAAAATGATTTTATCTAATGAGCAGAATTATGGTCGGTTTCAAGCAGAAATGTTAGCTAGTAAGAATTAAGGTGTAACTTATGTGAATATTATTACGACAAATTAATGCTTATATACGGATAACATATAAGTAAAAGAGCTGCAGATAGAAATTTAAACACACGGGATTAATGATAAATCTATTAGGAATTGAGCCAAACCATTAAATTGTAGACGAGGAAATGGATTTATTACACGTTTTCAATTCCTGTGACGTGTGCATACTGTAGCGGAGACTGATTCCATAGATAGAGAACACAATGATATTTATTTTACAAGTAGGATAAAATATATACTATTACATGACCATAACTAGTTCTCGTCGTCCAGACTGAAATCGAAGCCGGTTCCTAAGATGATTATGATACAATGAATGATTTAAATAGAGCTAAATATTACATCGTTATTTATTCGGTTAAGGGGAAGATGGATTGAAAATCCATACACTAGAGTAGAGGACTAATTTCAAGGTTTCAAATAAAAATAAAGTTAGACGAACAGTGCGATCCGAACTTCATTATTAGAACCTTTACTTGGTACGAAATCACGCACATATGCTGCTAATATTATTTGAGAGATAATATTAGTACAATTAAGCCCTTAGCCTCTAGCTGAAGGATCACTTTTATTCTAAATGCTTAAGTTTCTGTTTTATATTATGCTTTCAAATAATGAAAGTAATGAACTCTGACTAAACGAGTCGCCACACAACATGTAGCAACATGGTGGCTACAGATTTGTGAGTTTCATTTAACCACTGAGAGTGTAAGATCTAGGACGCGTATGTCGATACCTTAAGTCGTAATATCATGTTTTCCACAGAAATTAAGACGAATACTGTTTCTGTTTATAGTATTGAAACGAGAATTGATCTAAATATCAAATTTTCGAATACTTTGACTAGAGACACAATAGAAACAAAATGAGAGAGCAAGCGCCAGCATTTGCTTAGGATTAAATGAATAAGATCTAGATTTCAAATTCTTATAGCTAAACCCGATGAAAAACCTAATGACATGAAGTGAATTCAGTGCGCGTAAATAATGAAGAATACTTTCGAACAAAAAGCTGATCAATTTTACTTTATGCTTACAGTCTCATATAATTAACATTGACCAATGGTTTTGAGTACCTAATTGAGTGTTGGTTATAAAACATATTTGACAGTAGTTTATTAACTTGAATAATACTGCAATCATGGATTTCTTTTAGATACCCTACTATCAAGAGCTTTTGCGATAGTCATGGTATTGACCTTGTTTTTAACGCTGTATCTTGTTTAGGGTTGAGCGCGGTTTTGCTAAAATGTATAACCACTATTTTAAATCCCCTAGCAAAATAAAATGATTCCTATGACGAACACCAAGGAAACATATGCCTATGGCGTGTTATTAATTCTGTTAAATGTCCCCCAATGTAGACAGACTGCCACAAAACTACCAGGATCAGAGTGCCTTTAAATGATAAACATTACGAAGTAAAATACGTTAAAAAGTTTAAGATATGAAGTGAGCGCCAATATCTGGGTTAGACTAGCAAAAAGATACTTTCGTTATCAGTAAAATCCTTGATACAGCCTACAGCATAAGTGGTTTAATAAAGATTAGTAGATCTGATTGCAATTATGAGGGTAAAATTGAATTTGCTTCATTTTAAAATCCATAGATCCATTAAAAAAAAAACAAAGTTTTAAGTATAAAATTACTGTAATTACCGATTTTGGCAAACTGAGGAATAACATTTAGAAGCATACTTTCCTCCGACCTTATATAAACTCGGATATAGAGAAAAGCCTTTGACAAAAAAAAAAAACTCTATTCTTCGTGTGATGAGAATGTTATAAACATATGACGTGACGATAAAGCAAATAATCAAGACTAAGCCGAATGTAATGATTATGAATGTAAGACTCAGTTCCTTGTAGAACTGGAATTAAGTTTCATAATTTTAATGAAAATATCCTATCATTTTAATTGTAATCGTGCGTCAGGAGATCGCACGATGTCGGATGGCCGAATGTAATGATTTTTAAAGAAAATATTCATAAATCGTTCAACTTCCAATGATAAGCGATAGATGGCGCTAGTAGTTACATGAACTTTAGACATTCGTTGTAGATATTAAGTAATAATTTATAATATTAGACTTTATGGATTTGTTTTGTATAAATATATCATAATTGTTAAAATGAAATATTTACTTGCAGTTAATTATTAGATAAACTCTAATGTATATTAGTTAGTCAATTGATGTTACGTACTCTTTACTTTGCTCTGATTGGTCGGTTAGTCGACCGAGTGTTTGTGAAATTTTGTGGTAGGGAAACACTGAGTTTGTTACTGTCATTGTGGACAGAGTCAGTCTGCTTTGAGTCGTTGAACAGAAAACATGTCCGACTAATCTGTGTATTTGTAAATGATTGTTAAATAGAACGATAAGTATGAAATTGTGTTGATCAAAGTGAATAAAATATTTATACAATTTATCCTGAAGTGTTTGATTTATCACATAATAGAATTGTGGTAGAATGATAATTTCGAGCATATTAAAACCAATAACTGCACAATAACGTTCTAATGGTAAAACACTGATCAAATAAACTGTCAAAGTTTTAGCAGATTACTGCAAACGTCAAATATTCATTTGTCAATATGTACGAGATTACCATTCTATGTCACTTCTTTCAATGGAGTGTCAGTGGTTGACCATTGGAAAGTCATAATGACGCCATTATATTAGTAGATTACCAAACTTGTCAAAATCGACAATTATGACATCAATGATAGACCATTCTGACACTATTGTAATAGCAGACTTGAGGCCCTGGTATCGTCATTTCCCTGCGACATATATACAAAAGGAGAAGCTGACTGACTGACATATCAACATACAGTCGAAACTATTGGAAATAGGAGCTTGAAATTTTGCATAAGGTTTCCTTTTATGACGTAGGTGAGCTCTAAGAGATGATTTCCCAAAATTCACCCCCTACGGGAATGAAACAGGAGTCCTAAATTTGTATGGAGACACTTTCTTACACGCGAAAGAAACAGCTGGCAGAAGCTAGTTGTGCAATAAATGGATACGGGAATACCCGCAGAATATTTAATCAGTTCTCTAAAATAAACGGAGACAGCAAACAAACATATATTTAGCTGTAATAAAATCACGGCCTCCGTTCTAGGAATGTTTAAATGACTTCCCTTTTCTATAGAATGTCCTATAATATCTATACATGTGACAATAACATCCGTTTCCTGCAATGCTAGTCCTTTGTTTAAATACCATTTGACAAACATAAAAAGTGAATCCCCGATCGCGATGATCAATTTTTACACAAACGCGCGAGTTCTTGGTATTGTGAATATTGTCACTTGAATTAAAATTAAGACATTATATTCAGAATAGTCATCATCATGTCGAACATTGTCTCTAATATTATTTTGGTTCTTTTTTTATCTGATATAATTAGTACTTGACTGCGAGCCCACCTGATGGTAAGCAGTGATGCAATCATTGATGGTGAAGCGCACTAGTTTATTAAGACCCTATTCACTCTAGCCTTGAAGACAGCTAAATTATAATCGGACGGGAAGACCGCAGCAGGCAAATTGGTACAGTCCTTCGATGTACGCGGTATAAATGACAAGGCGAAACGCTTAGTCCGGACCGTAGAGGATCCAACAACGTAAGGGTGGATACTCGCCGTATGTCAGTTTTTCCGATGGTAGAAATGAGATGGCGGAATCAAGTCATGCAATTCCTCCGCACACTCCAAAATGCAACCTGCAAAACACAGAAAAGCTGGCGACCCTACGCCTGTGCTCAAGGCTTTGAAGATTGGACTCAACCATATCTGGATCACCAATCAGCCTCTTCGCACGCCTTTCCATCGATTCCAAAGCTGCTAGGTGGCACTTTGCAGCACCAGCCCATATGTGGCTGCAGTACTCCACACACGATCGGACCTGTGCTTTGTAAAACATTAAAAGCTGTCCCGGTGGTTCTACGAGTATTTAAATTCATCCTTAACCTTTACTCTTTTCTCCTCTTTTTCGCTTCCATTTAATTATGTAGCACATAATTATATATAAGTACCGCATAAATATATGTTTTTAAGCTTATGAATTATATCTTTTGTAGAGGTATATTTTTATCTAGGTATGTATCGATTTTTTTTTTAAATTTGGTTTGACTTATTACTTTGCTAGCTGTACGTGTACACCGCAGACTACCCCCTTTTTAGAGACCATTGTAAGGTTATCAGGGCCCCAAGTCGGCTATTTTTATAAATTCGTCATTCCAACACGATCCCATTGTCATTTTGCTAAAAGTTTGTAATCTGCTAATTTATAATGATCGATCATTGATCGGTCAATGGTCTTGTAATAGAATTGCGGTAGAATGATAATTTCGAGCATATTAAAACCAATAACTGCACAATAACGTCCTAATGGTCAAACACTGATCAAATAAACTGTCAAAATTTTTGCAGATTACCGCAAATATCAAATATTCATTTGTTAATCTGTACGAGATTACCATTTTAAGCCACATTTTTCAATGGAGTGTCAGTGGTTGACCATTGGAAAGTCATAATGACGCCATTATATTAGTAGATTACCAAACTTGTCAAAATCGACAATTATGACATCAATGATAGACCATTCTGACACTATTGTAATAGCAGACTTGAGGCCCTGGTAGATATCGCTGTCAATGATAAGACCACCATTGTACCCATAGATTTTAGTTTCTGTGAAATTGTTACTATTTACGTGTACAATAAAGTTTATTCTGTGTCAGGCAAAAGACGTCCACTATTGGACATAGGCCTTCCCCAAATGCAGCCACACCGACCAGTCTTGCGCGTGCGTGTGAAGAAGTGCTTCATAATAATTCCACAATAGTTTATAATTTGGCGCAGTTAAACTGATGATTTAAGATATTTTTGGTTCTAAATAACACTAACGAATAGCATTATTATTGTCTTTAGCATATGCTTCGCACCCACTTCATGGCAGCTCATAAAAATCTTAACAGCCGTCCTAACGATGAACAGTCAAGGGCAACACTGACACAGTCATCACTTTACGCAGATGGAATATTGACAGAATAGATAGAAATCACACAGTACAGAGATGTAATCTCATATATTAGCAACTTCGCCCGTGTGACAGTAGAAAATATAGTTTGGCTTTTATCACTCAGTAATAAAGTATCATTCTACTAGTGTTAGAAATTAAAAATGGATTTATGGAGATTTGTATCTTTCCTCTTTATCTAATACTAGCTTAAAACATAAAATAAAGACTATGCTGCTCTGGAATAAAGCAGCTTTCTAACGGTGAAAAAATTTTACCAATCGGACCAGTACTTCCAGAGATTACCTCCTACAAACAAAATAACAAACTTTACCTCTTTATTATATTAGTGTTGACTAGCTTTTGCCACCGGCTTCGCCCGTGTTAAAGGAAGTTTTTTCAATACAAACTTTGGAGTCCCGTTTTATCCACTTAGGGGGTGAATTTTAGGAAATCCTCTCTTAGTGCTTCTCTTTGTCATAAAAATAAACCCTGTGCAAAAATTTTACACTCCTAGGCCCTGTATTTTCAGTTGCGCGTTGATATGTCAATCAGTCATTTCTCCGCCTTTTATACAAGGTGTAAGGGACAGCCCTCCACAAACTTTAAGGGCTTGCTCAGTAGACGAAGACGACGAAAAAAAAAATCGGCATCGCCATACAAATTGTCCAATCAATTTTATCATTTTGTATGGTGACGCTGATTTTTTTTTTTCGTTTCCTGAAAAAAAATCTTGCTGAAGGTGGTTCAGTTTCGTCTGCTGAGCAAGCCCTTAAAGTTTGTGGAGGGCTGTCCCTTACACCTTGTATACATAATATAGATTAGTGTAGATAATAGCAAGTCACAATCACAATTGAAGCGCTGTTATGGTGTACCTTCTCATTCATAATGTTATTGTTACCCATTGGGGAACCTGGCCTTGTTCAGTAGTAAACATTAATGGATTCGCATAAGGGTGATGACATGACAACACCGCTCCTGTATGTCCCGAAGGGGCAGAGGTGAGAGGTATGCAAGTGTGCCATATTTAGCTATTTATATTTCAGTCCCATCTAATAGGCCACATAATAAAGATGTAAAAAGAGAAATCATCAAATAACTTCTCCTTCTCTACTGCTAGTGGCTTCCCAGAGAGAGCGAGAGAGATTATCAGACTTAGTAACTATAACCCATCTGTGGGTGTGTGTGTTCATGTGTCTTTTGAATAATCCTGAAGCCCTTGATAAATTGCGGCAAAAATCTACCATTTTAAATAACGAGGTCTGTAATTGAGGGACCAGTACAAAGTGATGCCGACATATTTGGGATATTTAGGAAACGGAAAGTGCATACAAAGATCAAGCTGCTATGACGCCTTACATCCACTACCACTAGTGGGGGAGTGCTGCGAAGTAGAAAACTTCAAATGTATGGGAATGATGTCTCAATGCTCAGTCACGTGGACAGAAGTGGAGTCAGAACAAAGAAATTGGAGGCGTTGACGACTCAAGGCGATCGACGAAAGCGAATCAAAATGAAACGGTCGTAACTTGGCTAGGCCTGCTAAACGACCCTTGCCATCCAATGCACAATACCGAGGCCAAAACATTTACAAAGATCAGTTTTAGATAAACTTGTTGTAAATTACAAATTGTTTTAAATTACTATACTATTGCTAATACAAGTCACCTTGCAGGAAGTCTGCGTTTGTCTTTTAACAACAGACAGTGTGTAAGACTGGCCTACAATTACACGCGACCACTTCGGAACCACTTACATAAAACCAGCTAATGAGTTGTAATAACGCAGATGTTTCGTTACCATATTAGAAACTAAAATCTGCTGGAGGCTTTGCCAGAGTGGAAGTTGAAAATTGTCTTAACGGAACAAGTTCCCGGCCTATTTTTTCTGTTTTGTTATTTTAAAAAAAACGTTGCCCTATACTAGCACTAATTTCTGTATTGTGGGATTCTGCACAAGCCACCTAGACCTAGACCATGACGTTTAATAAAGTAAGATTGTTTTAATCTTGTTTCAGTGTGGGTAAGAGAGATGGCGCTAGACTACCTGTATAGCTCTGTCTCTTACCAACACTGGAATAAGAATAAAACTATCTTACTTTGACTGTCATAGTAACCCCTCTAGACTCGGCACAACTTTGCACCGAGCAGGAATCAGACCCGCGCCACGTACCCTAGTACCCAATTGCTGAAACTACAGCGCCAACCATGCCGTAAGTATGACCTTAAACCAACTTAAATAGGACTGAGCAGGATATGTCTGCCGCATGCTTTTAACAAGTTAAAAGGGCACGTAAAACAGTCCAATCTGTTTAATACAAAAATCATCAAAATTGATCAAGCAAGTTTGGCTTGAAAATGTTACCAACAAATAGACAGTTATTCGCATTTATACTCGTAATACAAATACAGTATGGCAACACCACGATTATTGGTTTTCAACAAACCATGACCATGGTTGTATAGTGTAACAGTCATGTTTGAAATCCTTGAGGTGATCTGTAGAAACATGCGCTGAGTCATACCGTGACGTTGGAAGCACATTAACCATAATATTTTATTTGTTACCCACGAAATAGAGTGGTGACGCTAGTAGAGATAACGATATTTTAGTATTTACACACGTGTCCAGCGGCATTGATACAGCAATAGTTTTTATTTCATTTTTTTTTTGCAATTTTTTTTTGGTTTTCATGTTTGTTTTAGACTATACAATAATTTATGTGGTTCATAATATGGTGTAAGAAGTTGTACATACCAGTGTTTATATTTTAATATTAAATTGTTCCCGATACATAACTTTGTATGTGTTATACTGTTTTTGGTGTGCCAATAATAATAAATTAAAATAAGAAACAAATTGTATGCTGTAATTGGTTAGTTAATTTTCTATTAAATAATTTGAAAACGTGTCTCTATCCATTGTAGTGGTAATGGCTAAATATAAGAGCATTGTGGATTTTATTCAGCAAGTATTTTTGTGTTTACACCACACCACAAGGGAACTAAAAGACAAAATCCTACATCACAGTATTCAGTTCTCAGTGTGATTAAAACATCATCATCATCATTTCAGCCGAAAAACGTCCACTGTTGGACATATGCCTCCCCCAAGTGTCGCCATAATGAACGGTCCTGTGCGTCTTGAATTCATCGGCTTCCCGCAACGGTTACCAGGTCATCGGTCCACTTTGTAGGATGCTTCCAACGCTACGTCTTCCGGTACATGGTCGTCATTCCAAAACCTTTCGGCCCCAACGGCCATCTGTTCTGCGAGCAATGTGCCCTACCCATTGCCACTTAAAAATCTTATATGAAATTAGATTAAACATATATGAGAGTAATGTGGATTTTTACTAGGCAAGTATTTTTGTGGTTACACCAGACCACATAGGAACTAAAATACAAAATCCTACATCACAGTATTCAATTCTCTGCGTGATTGAAACATTTACAACATTCCAAAAAACAACTATCGGCCAGTTTCCCTGACCAGACAACATCCATGTGGTCGGAGAATCCTCCCTCTTCAATATAGTTTCACAGAACTTTACACTCAGTGCATACTCTCCTCGAAACTAATTTTATTCTTATTCTTAATTTGACTAAGTAAACATTTTAAAAATGATGATGATACAGGTCAGTCTCTCATTATCATATTTCGTAGAATATGAGAAGGAACTAACCAGACTCACGCTATTGCAAAAACAAAGTTTGGCAAAGTTGTTATTGATGATAGTGTTTTGATTTCCAAGTAGGTATCTCTTGAGTGATTAGATAACTATTCTCAATTATAGAAAAGCTGAAGGATTCAATAGAATAAGCTTTATTGCAAAAAAAAATAGTAACAATTTTACAGAAACTTAAATACCAAACCCAATATCTTCTTATTTATTTATTTAATCATTTATGTACACACAATAATAAAAGAAAAAAAAATCTTGTCTTAAATGTTGCAACTCAGTATAAAAGGAAGTAGTGATTGTTCTGAAAGGATTTTGATTTTGGCTACACGTTGACCGGATCTCGCTCTTATAACCGATTAATTAATCCAAAACTTCATAAGTTCCCAATTGTCTAAATAATTTAAATTAGATTCTTTGTTAACATTGAGGATGAGATAATCTGTCGACACAAAGTCCGGTAGCTCTAAAAGGGCATTTATTATTTCAGTAAGCAAATTCGCAGCTAAATATAGATCTCGTGATCGACACGGGCTCTAGGTTCTGCGTCATCAGCCCACGCGGGGGAGGCTTGCGGCGGAGGGGGCCGGGGAGGAGGGAAGCTTGGCTGCCACCAAGGACGAGCGCATGCGCGGAAACAGCGCCTACGCTAAATAATGTCAAAGGGCAGCCCGGGATGCCAGGGTACCTAGGGTGCCTAACAGCCACACAGGCTTTATTAATTAAATATCTGGGTCAGTTCTATATTCTGTATACATATTTGTAGATATAGCGATTTTTATATCTATATAGGTCCGTATCTATCTTCAGAGAAATTGACTATTATAAATGTGCATTAAGTAATGCAAACTTAAGACGTGTAGGTAACTATTTGAATATACACAATACAAATGTATAAATAAACTAGTGTCGAATGAAAATAAAATAAAATCTAAAATTGAATCTTAGCGTTGACAAAAGATGCGGGATGGGAAAGGTGAAAAATTGCTTGTAATAACACCGTAACAAAATTGTATACGTAACACGGTACATGCTTAAAGAGACCTTGAGGAAAATAAGAATGAATAACATGACCATGTGAATGAAACAAACTGACAGTAAACTGATGCTAATATACAAGAACATTTGCAACAAAAGGAAGCCGTAGACAAACACAAAGCAGATACTGCAATACACAGTATAAAAATCTAAATCTTTACAGTATAATCAATTTGAATTAACAAAGAAAACCAATCTAATAATATTTATATATGTAGCACGAAATGACGAAAACGAAGAAAAGAAATCTTAAACTGGTAATTTTTATAGAAGAAAAAAAAACTAAAAGATACCTAATATTAATAAAATGCTAGCTCGTATAAACAACAAATGCTGAGGCTTGCAAACAATAAATGTTTAAGTAATAATGAACAGTAATTGCTGGATGCCCCTTAGTATTCATGTGTATTGTGATAACGTTAGACATAGCCTCGGTTTTCTAGTAGCAAACGATACTGCGGAGTATGAAGACCCTGATGGCGCATTTCCCGAGTCAAGAAAAGCGTTATTGGGTTTTGTCATATAGAATATCTCAGTTCATAGCAACATGCTTACCTGTTATAAAACAGGAAATATTAACAAAACTAGCGAAATATATTTACTGTAGGTACCCCTGTGTCCTTCAGGGAATAAAGAAGTGATGTTGATGTTTTACATAGAACAAAAAAGCGAGTCAGCGTATATAATTGTCGTGAACGAGTCAATTGTGGTAATTAATAATATGACATACATACCGACCCTGAATGGACATCCGATACTCTTAGAGCTGCGGTCTTAATCTTAAGGACGACAGTAAACTTCCACATGTGTTTATTGTCTTCATTATCAATGGCTACTATATTATTGGTTAAAAGTATTAGAACATCATGGGAAGATATTCTTGTCATTTTGAACATTTTTTTTAATTAAAAATTCTAAATTCATCGGCTGATAACTATAGAAAAAAGATATAAATAAAATGCCCATTGTATTGCAGTATTAGCATAAGACCTTGATACAATTTTAGATACTGCACCCACATGCAGATTTGTAGCATGAGATTTTCCAGAAACGATTAGTCTCGGTATCAGCATCAATGAAATCTGAATTTAGATTATAATAAATGAACAAAGAAATCTGAGTAACCTAACTAACGAAAACTTGAGAACAATGCTGTGAATTCGAAGCATATATTAAGTGTGCACAATAAAAACAAAATAAGCCCACCTACCTCAAAAAATATTTTTTACTTAATTTGCTACAATTACAATGTCGCTCGTCTCTACACGTCATTATTCTCATCAAGGTTTGAATAAAGTCACAAAGACCTTTTAACGTATTGAAGGGCAAACACAATTGTGGACTGACTGTGTGTTTAATAAGATCAAAAGGAGAATTGGTCAAACTAACGGGTTTATTGGTCTTGTTATGATTTAAGTCGTTTTCATCTTCTGTATCACCTGCGTTTATAATGTGTATCTCTTTAGACTTGTTAGTTTCAGAAGCTATCTTGAATTTATAAGTATGTTGTAAGAGATTTTTCTATTTTGATCAACAATTTTGTGCATAACTCTACCAATATAAATATCATCGCGTGCAAAGTTATTTATAGTTCTATCAAATGCTACGTGCTCCAAGAAAGTACAGCTAGTAGATATACATATTATCGCTCTTTAGCTATTCAAACATTTAAATGTACTTGGAAATGTTAAGAATGGTTTGTTTTGTTTGAGTGTATTGTAGACTTGTTTTCCATTAGCAAAATCTCCACCTTGTATAAACAAACACGTAGGTGTGCACGTCGATCTAACGTGATCGTGAAACCGATGTCAATCTTAATTGTACAATCCTTCTTAATCTGATAAAACTGCTCCCCAGAATGCTGTGCCATGTAATGAATTTTAATTTTCCCTTTCATATTTATGTCTTCGTATAATATGCATCATGTAGCAGTATATGGCTCTGATAGTGCACCAAAAAGTGCAGTGCCAACAAAAATAACCAGAATGAACATTCCATATACAGGCAAAAATCTCAGTCATAAAGATAAACAGGAATGATAAAACAAATTAGCATTCTCATCCTATGATACGTCGGTAAGGCGGTGTACAGCGCCTAGGGGAACATCTGACAAATGCACACAAAGGTCACATTCCCGTCGGTTGCCATTACGACTCCATAAAACGTTCTGTTTTAAATTGCAAGCAAACGTGCAGACGAGTAAAACAGAAATAAATAAGCAAGTCTGCGCTGGCAGCGCTGTTGCTAGGCGCGCTCAAGGTCTGCGCGGCCGTGGCCGTGCCCCCCCATACCCTCTGCCCTTCCCCCCGCGCATGTGCACCGTCAAGCTGCATTCGCCAGCCGCACACACGCACACTCCGCACACACTGGCAACGCTTCACACACAATCTGTATCGACATGCTGCACGTGTAACCTTAGAAAGGGTTCACGTTAGTGAGCGTGTCGTACACACACGATGTCTGATTAATGATGGTGGATATTCTTAGTTTTGTATACAACACACATGTACACAGCTACATGTGCTTGTGTACATAGTGTACGCCGCTCCATTTGAACTAAATGTGGAAACTGCCTGCTTACGTGACATCCGCGGAATGTATCTTCCGTCAAACTGTTTTTCGCGTGTTCCGCATACTTCCTCAAAAGATTTCTAGGTCAAGATTCCAAAATTCTTCGAGATAAAGCAAAAAGAAATATATTTTTAAATGACTTTCCGGAGACATTAATCGTCCTCTTTAAAATAGATTTAGGAAAGAACGAAACGAACTGCAATAATGCATCCACATCCATTATTTTTTCTTTTGGCAAGTGATTTTAATGTTGTTACAAATCACTTCATGTTATATTTGTGACTTGTACAAAATTCTTTCATAAAGTCTAATTTATTTTCAATAGTTCATAAGCATTTTTTTCAATTTTCCCACGCGAGCCCGGAAGTTGTGCTGGTTCCAAGTGTTTCAGTATTGTAAAGAAGCAATGACGAGGGATCATTGTGTATTATATATATCGCATTATGTCGCATCTGATGGACCACTGCCAGATTTAAGTGACGAAATGATTTTTTACGTAATTAAAGTTATACGTATTACGATGATAATGACTATTACCACTTAACCTTGGCATGAATTTTTAATGATCCTAAATTATTTTTTCCGTCTTACGTCTTCTGTCCAAGCTAAGGTCGATTGTCGGAAATATTTTTCTATAAGCTGAACAATTTTCCTCAACTGCTCAAAGTGTTATGTGTTCAATAATAGGTACAATGCCACAAAACAAACAATTTTTAAATAAATAAATAACATTTTTGAATAATGGACCCCAAGACAAGATGATTGTATTATCCCGATTATTGAAGTCGATCTTGCATTTTCTATTCAATTATGTATCTACCTCTATGAACATTTTGTCAGAATTCTTTACGGATCCTTTTGAATGAAATAAGTATGTAGAAAACCAACTAGATATGAGGCAGGTATAAGGCTGTGCGCAGACCTAAGACAACAATGTTTTTGCACAAATCATTGCTTTATGATATCTAGGAGTCCACCCTTAAGATAGATCCATTAGATTGTGTGTGCATACTGTCTAAGGGAATATTAGACATGTTGTTACTAGCACCACCTTTATGATAACTCCTTGTAACAAAGAGTTATCATAACCACCATAACCATATCAACCACTACTACTGCAGAGTATCGTGCACTAGCTTCTGACGTTTTATAAGTGCCCAAGTAGGCCTATGTGAAATAAAAACAATTTTGAATTTGAATATGTATTACCAGAGACGTTGTCTTGTAAGGTAGGCACGTGTCGTTCGCTCCATACACACGCTTTGGCAAACCTCTGTGTTTATTTATCGATGATGACAGTGATGCACACCGCTCCCACGTGTGCTGCACTTTATCTGTCTTTCTGACTTGAGTACGTCTTACAATGTTGCGCATTTTATTGATTTATTTCCTCTTAACATACCTGTGCCAAAGGTATGCGTTTCATTTCTCTATGAATACATGTTTGATTACCTTTATATTTTTATTCAAATAATCTACTAAGTTGTGTTTGCACCGCAATACAAAACGAATCTGATAATATATGAATATAACAATGTTATCGATGAGTATGATAAACCTCGTGTTTGCTGTAATCTAAATATATCGCGAATTTATTGTAGGTATGTTAGATATATACCTGTCTCCTAATGTATGAGACTACCTATTGACTATGTACTTCTGTTGTTGTAAATAAACAAATGGTCGGCCATCTTGGCCGCCATGTTGTCGATGAGACGTCAATGTGACGCGTGCGTTCGTCAGCTGATAGCGATACGTGGATTTCAACGCTAGACTCTAGCTCATGCAAATAAATGTATGTAACAACCACTCCGAGCGAGTGCTGCCCAGTCAAGTGTCCGAAGCCAGAATGAGCCACAAGCGCACACAATACAGGCTCGATGTACATAATTTATATAAAAAAACTTCATCATTCATCCGATTTGCATTATGATCGATGGCTGCAGCTCGATCCGGTTTTAGATCCACAATGGTGAACAATAAAATAGGATTTGTATTGAATAGCACGTTTGTTTTGGAATTCAAATTCCACAGGCAACCTGAACGTTTCCTTGAATAATACCAAGTATGCTGATTAGTCATTCCTCGTGTTACTTACTTTTGTTTCAGGCATCTTTGAATGAACTACGATTTCCTTTTAACGTCCTTGACTGTAAAATTGAATCAGTTGTTAACGATAATGACGAACGAGGAGACAGGCATGGTATTATTATTTGGTAGATTATTGTTATTCAGGCTTCGCGAGCGCGGGTTCAAGGCAAAGCCGCCATCAGCATGTGGGAGGCCCCGCAGTTTCGTATTATTTAACTCTAACAGTTTAATCTTGGAATGGAAAATCAAACTCAATTGTTACAAAAGTTTGAAGTAATTCGATGTCCTTGTACTTGTAATATTGGAAAACTGTAATTACAGAATTGTATGTGAATATTTGTAATTCTATACAATCGTTATTTATTTACTTAGTTTCGTATTATGTAGTAGCACGTGTCATGTTTAATTTACAATATACATTTATTATATTAGTACATTTATTTATTTATTTATATTAGCTAACCTATTATATATTGTATTTACTAACTGTACTTAACAGAAATTTTACTTCTGAACTTGATATTAACAAAATTGTAATCTAATGGTGTTTTCAAGTTAGTGTTTGACGACGTCATTCAGTTTTTGCTTGCTCCTGTTCTGGTCACTGTTAATTTTTTAGATGAATCAACGACTATAAATGGATTCCCAACAATTATTTAGATTCAAAGAAAAGAAAAACGCATGAAGTCTGACTTGGTTGTTCACTTGTTAAAATTTATGCCGATGCTTGGATTGATCAATTTAATATTAATTACAGATTAAGAAGTGAAATCTACATATTGGTTACTAGGCAATGAAGGTGATGATAATCATTGCGATATAAGTGTGTACAAGTTAAACGAAATAGATATTCCAAAAAAGGAATGATAATTAAAACAAGTGCATGTAAATTATTAACTGAAAGTACTTTTAAATTCTTAATCCAGGCAAGTATCGAATTTATCGACTTTGACATCAGTGTATGATACTGTTCACCAGAATGTACGGACTCATTGAGGAAAACCTCGTCCATAATAACAGTTGGACATTAATTCTAAACAGTTGATCATGCATGCCGCTCATAGCACTGATTCAAATTTTATCTTCAAGTTTTTTGCTAAATTCAAATACCAATATAGCTTTATTCAGTAAATACCTATATTTACATAGTAAACAGACTTATCACCTTTTAAGAATCTATTTTAAATTTAAGTTGAGGATCAATATTTTTTTTGTGAATAGGATTTAAAAGGATTCATTCCTACAAGTCAAACAAAACAAAGAATTCATTAGGAAAGTAGATATTATGAAATAACCAAGAAAATCAATGGTGAATTACCTATAGAAGATGATTTCAAAGCAGATCCTGATATTAGAGAAGGTGGTACAGTTTTTCCAAATTAATAACTTCAGCCACGCGAGTTTGTTTTGTCATTATTTAAATTAGTATGCTTTTAAGATCATACTAATTTTGGTTGTCCTTACAAACAGGTTTAGTGTAAGCGATCCGGATTTGTCGAAGAAATTAATCACTATAGCGTTGATCATTACAATCCCAAACAAAAATGACCCGTTATCGTTTACTGCAGTATATTCCAATAAAAGTGTTGTTTATTAAATCTGTGTAGGTATACCTAGTCTATCCAACTCCACGATCGAAATTCTATTAGCCAAACATGGATTTCCATGAGAAAATTTTTGAATCTGAAACGAGTCTACGAGTTAAGTTTTTATTTGCGCTGGCCTACCAAGCCAGCGTCGACTGGGATCACCCGATCGCCTTGAACTCATGTTCGACATTTTTTGCGAACTAACGCTACAACAGGATACATAGCGCGCCGCGCCGCTGTGCTCGGCCCTTAGTGGTTTAGTTGATGCCCTTGATGAATCTTAGCGATTTTTGGGGCCGTTTTATGGCCTGGAATTCGGACGGGCCGGTCTTTGCAATTCTTTTTTCCCTTTTGGTCAGGCGAGGCAGTTTTGAATTTCGCTTGATTCGTGCGAATTTCCTGCATATTATGTAAGATGCATGAATAAATACCTCATCAGTTTTTGAATTCACACAAAATTGCAATGAATTTGAAGGAACACAAGGTTGTCAATAAAGTTTCAGGCGCTTGGCGCTCGCGGAAGTTTGCTTTTTCATTAGATACTAGTAATAATAACTTCATGATCAAGACGCGTTGATAAGGCTCGAGTCAAATTGAGTCATGTAGAGGGCACACGAGTTAGTAGTATAGGTAATATTGACTGTCTAATGTCTAGAGTAAACATGGCTGCTAACACGGAACGCGCAGGCCCCAGATGAGTTCGGATCAAATTATTATTTATTCATAAAAAGACTAGCGTAACTGGCGCATAGTGTGATTCTTAAAACAATTCCAGAGATGACGATTACAACAAAGATGCGACTGTAAAATTATTTTGAACTGAACATTACAATAGTGAAGATACGCATGGTGTTTTCCTCACTCTTCCAGCACCAAGTTTTTAAACCAGCTGCTGCCATTAATGTTAGTTAATAAAATCATTGTGGGAAACTTACAAGAACGCAGTTTTCTTTGGAAGATTGTTGCATAATGTATATGATGTGACATCAATAGCGTAGTCGGTGGAGTAACACATGAAGCTTTCCCAGCAGGAACCAGTCAAAAAAACAGTAACATCGCCATATAATCTGCTCACCGCTGATATACACTCGGTTTCACAAGGGTCCATCTAAAATTGCCGGCAGACATTCAAGCTAACTGCGATAGTTTAGTGCGTCCACGCTTTAGCGGCGCAAGACTCGCGGAAGGCCTCAACGTGACGATTTTTGCGGAACCGTAATTGTTAGTCAGGTGACCCGGTGGGACGCGTCGGTGTAGAAATGGCGATGCGGTGTGTAGCGCGGTTGTCGGTGAGGCACTGACGGTTCGCCGGCTGCCTGCCGCCGGCCGCTCCTGCATTGCGGCGCGCAGCCGCACTCGCGCGCGCATGACCTTGGCATTGAACTTGGCAATGGGCCGGCGCGGCTCGGGGTGCGGGGCGCGGGGCACGGGGCGGGCAGTCGCCGGGGGATGGTGATGCACCGGCAGCTGCACCGCCCCTCTCCCGCCATCCTTCCGTCAGCGCCACTGCCCGAGCCCAACTTACAGAATACAAAGTACTGATTCCAGTCTTCAACTATATAATGCGAAGATATTCCTTATGTCAGCTTCTATATACCCGATGGTGACGCGCCGTTTCCGTTGTTTTATTTACTTTTTATGACACACAGAAGCGTTCGAAGTGTAATAGGTGGAACGCACGATTCTATAATTGATAGCACTGTAAAACTAACAAATTGCACCAGACAAATATCTAGGATTATCATTTTTGAATAGTATGATAAATTTTTTTGGATATTTGCCCAAAGTGATTAATTTTTGTAATGGCCTGTTTGCATTTAACTATTGTAGCGATGCAGTTAAGTATGTCAAAACATTTCAATTTACTTAGGCAATATTTTAAAGAATTTTAATTAATGACGTCAATAAATTGGCATATAAAACTATTGTAGTTTTTGGTGAACAATACATAGTTGTATTATAATTTTGGCGATGTAGCAGAGGCGATCATGGTGTTTGCTCGTGCGCCGCTAGCTCGAGGCACATCTGATGTAATATCGGTGGACTATAAAAACTGGTCGCACTTGAGACTTTATTACTAACCGGCGATTTATTAAGCCCGCAATCATTTCTTCGATAATTACACGTTTATAATATCAAGCAGAATTCATTCTATTAATATCATCGCTACAGTCAGAAGTGGAGTATATTCAATTGTTATCATTTTAAATGAAGTTGAGGAACGCGCAGGTTGATTTTGATGTCGTAGTTATAAAACATAATCAGTCGTGGGTGATGAGCTGTCTTCCTACACGTGTCGGGGTGCGAAGGCTGCGGGTTGCGGGGAGGGATGGCGGAGGGGTGAACAGCGGGGGATGTTGCGAGATCGATCTAGATGCGCGCGCACCTCGCTCCTCGCTACCCACTCAGGCCACACAGATCCCGGGCTGCCTAGGTACTTAGGTACCAATGCCAAGCACTAACTCGATACATCTCTGTTATAACGAATATATCAATGTAGGTATAATGGTATACTTGGTGGTAACTGTATTTCTGCCTGTAGTACTACTGCCTTCACTAAAACTATAAATATTTGAAACGATTTGCAAATTCATTTAAAACATTTTGTCTTTTACTTCATCTTTCAGTTTACTTTAAACGTCACGTACCTACTGATATAAAATAGGAACCATTTTACCAATTATCTGCTATTTTGTCTTTAACGTTTGCTATTTCTATTACAGTATACTTATCTTCGCTTACTTGTACATATAACATATATTATGAGATCCTATTATAACTACCCACAAGTATATTAAGTTTATTACCTTGAGAACTATTATTACGAAGTACCCGGCGAAGCCCACGAACATTAATTTCACTTATAACTTTGATAACAGTGCACTGAACTTTGCGTGAACAAGATTGATTGTATCTTGTTTTTATGAGCTCCAAGCTGAACCATTTGGTTCTGTATTGTTATGTTCTTTCCATTATAATTTGAAAGGTTATCGACTAAGCTTGAATACCAAAAAAATATAATTGCTGTATTCAACAATCTATGTTTTGATCTATTTGGTTCCTAATCTAAGCATTATTTAGTACACTTTGTTCAAACAGCCACACAGGTTCAGATTTGCTATCATTTAATTAATGGCTACTTGAATCTTCTGACCGATTATCCCAAATCTTTTGTTATCAAATATTTATCTGTGTAATTATGAACAGAGCTGGACCTGACATATTGCCTTGAGATACACCATTCTATTATATTTTTAAGGACATAAAAAATAGGTAGACATATATCTGTTATTGCAAGTATTGTGTCGACCCCTTTCCTTTTCCTTAAGTGATGCACAGACTAAAAACCCAAGTAAATAAAATAGATTTTATTTACGTGCCAACGAGAACAGTCGGTAAATCAAATGTTTTGATTAAGAACATTGTCAAAATGTAGATGGAAATTAATCATATTTCAATGAGCACATAACAGCAAACTTTTCTATTATGTATTTTGAATACATTGAATGAAAAATGTTTTTTTTATGACACAATGTCATAACGTAGGAGTCACCGGTGGAAAATGGATGACTGAGTTGTGGTCAGCCTGTCACCTCGTCATTGTTCAACCTACTTTGATATTTTTTATGTCCAATGTAAACTATTCATATTCATATTGCATCCACTACGTCAACTACAAAAGACGCTTTGATAAGTAAACCTAACTACTAAGGTATATTATCATATGTAAAAATAGCCTTTGCTGTTTCGAGATTTCTGCAGTGCATAGGCATGCAAAATGCCGCAAGAAAGTACGTCACGTCTGGATTCTTCAAAAGGGTAGGGGGAGAGATACTATTTTTGTACGTTTACATTTTACTGAAGACGAAATTGAGTCCCAGGGTCAGGCCTGATACTTTCCACCGAGTAAATATTTTAACTGGACTGATATAAGGTTTTAATCTAGTACAGGATCTTTGTTCGGCATCTGCACTGCTTTTTTATTAATCTATTAATGGAGTTTAATTTAGATCCCAGATCTAAATTAGAAAACTTTTGTAAGTAATGAAATTTCTATCAAAATTACCAATTTATATGCATAGAAACAATTCTGAAGGTGTCAAACAAATTGACTGAGTCAGAAAATTTCATTGGATAAGCTTTGATGATTTTGTAGCACAGTCGACTTCCTTTCTCCGAATTTGAACTGCTAACATACTTAGTAATATTTATACTTTTACTGCCTAAACCTTTACTTCCCTTTACAAAAAATACAAATTGAATAAACAGTAAAAATAGATAAGATACGTTTATTTATAAGCAACGTTATGTATATCATCCGGCTTTTCAGAAGACGTTTGACCTTTGTCGCGCTCTTTTAAGGTTAAAGGTTGAAGGTACGCCGAGCACTGTTAAATAACTTATGTTCAAGTTACAAAACATGTCTTAATTCAGGATTACTTTTACCATTTTCATATTAAAAAATAATATCATATTATTTTTTGTTACTTTATTTTATTTTAAATATATCTCTTATTTATTAATTGTGCACACCTGCCACAGTTTAGTATTTTTTAACCCAACGTTGATTGGTAGACATTGCTTTGTACATTAAGTCCATCTATGTACCACTACTGTAAGTAAAATTTGAATAAATAAATAATATGTACTTATTTATAAAAATCTTTGAACTCTTTAGTAAATGGGTAGCAGATTTGGAATTAAAATTACCTATATTTGCTAATCAGTTCCAAGATTTTCATAAATAAGGCCCTCCTTGTTTTTAAATTGCTTGGAATTAATTCTCTCAATCTTATATCTTAGGTTCCTCAACTGAAAACTAAAACGTCCTTTAATGTTAACAAATACTTTGCAAGGTCAGTCTCTTGATGATTCACGCCTTCATTTGACATATAAAAATGCGTGCTTTATGAATATTATTATAAAATTAATTCCAATTTTCTATCCATATCCCTCATTCAGAGCTTGCTTCAAAATAAGCCTGGTATCCTGTATAACTTGTGTCTAGGAAAGATTAATGGACTCTGCTAGTGCGTATTTAATTTTGTCTCTACGAGTATACGTGCCTTTTACGTCACTGCGGTTAATCTTGCACATAAATAATTCCCTATGTGATCGACAGCCAATGAATAATGCATTGTGCTTAGCAGAAGCCATAATTATGATTTTATTGGTCGCACGTGTCTCCTATATTTATATACTCAAGTGCAATATTATTTTTAATACCTGAACAAGGAATGTATCATTTGTGAATGCTTAGTCACCAAGTGTGTAAATATTATGTTTATTAACTTTATCAAAGTGAGCTATCTTTCCTGTTTTGAATATTTTTAGTGTTATGTTTACAATGACTTTTGACCTTCAAATTAGTCTTAGCGTCATCATTGAAATCTCTATTGACTTAATTGTAAGCATTTTTTTTTTTTCATCAACATCACTTTCTTGTGTAACATGTTCTATTAAGCATCATGATTATCTTCAACGAAGGTCACATGTCAAAATAATTATATCAACCATATTTTACATTTTAACGTGTACAAAAATCTGCATTCCCAATATCGATACGTTTTCAACGTAAACCACAAAGGATATAGACACACTATCGAGCACGGATTACATCCAGGGTTCTACTGCGTATAAAGTTACGGCATTTGCCGGCGTCACAGCCGCCTCGCCGCCTCGCCGCCCGGGCGGAGTTGGCCTTGCCCTTCAGTCTTCACGAAGGCGCACGAAGCGCGAATCGATCGGCGCGAACCAGCTGACCCGCCCTGCCTCTTGTAAACACTGCTTTACCATCAATGGAAGGCTATACTTTGTTTGGGAAACGTTTGTGTACTTTTAGGACTTGAAGATGTGTATAAATAGGTGAGGCTGTTTACTAAGAGTTATATTTTAGGAAAAAAACAACCGTTTTTCAGCTAAAGTTTATTTTTCAGAAGATCAATTTTTTACTAATGTATATTGTTACAAAGGTGCGTAAGCTAACAAAGGGTTATCTATAGGATTGTTTGTTTGACTAGGGATTTATATGGAAACGGCTTATCTATCTGATATGCGATCCTCCTATAGTAGAAGCCTTGTAGTTTACATAATAGTCACTAACCTAACCTAACTATCGAGCCCGCTTTGTCATCATGTGATGCCAGTAGGTATACAATGAGGTTTTTTGTTGATTTTTCATTCAATTTAAATTAGTATGTTTGATCTTATCAAGACACAAAAATTAAGAATAATTCGCTGAGTAATCGAGTTTGTGAGTGAGTGAGTGAGTGAGTGAGATTCGGTGAGTGAGTGAGTGGGAGAGAGAGTTTTCAGCTTACTACATATTTAATAAGTCAAGTGGAGTTTCTTGATTCTTCTCCATAAGAAATGACTGACTGGAATCGTGCACTAACTTCTGAATTGTATAAGTAAGCAAGCATGTATGGATGAAATAAAAACATTTAGAATCCTGAATTTTTTGAAATTATTTGTGGGCAATCACTCGAATCAATTTTTATTTTTTTTTGTTTTATAATTGCACTAGTACACTCGGAAATCGTAAGTATACAAGGTGCAGTTTTAAAACTGCACAATATTTCAGGAGGTTGTAATAAAACTCATAAATAATCATATAAAAAAACGATACCTGGTCAATAATCAGTAATACTTGTTATTTAATTGTTTAATTACACTAAACTAAATCGATTGATCGATGGCCGCGGGGGCGTGGCTAGGGTGTGGCGTGCGGGATGATGATTGGATGATACATCATTTATGAAACTATCGTTGCGAGTTAGTGTGTGTGAAAACGCCCTTTATTGTTCCGTGTTTGTGTGTGTGAAAAAAAGCGCGGTTATATAAAAAAAAAAAAATTACCTACTTATTTTATTATTGATTCGGGTCGAGAATCACTAACATAATTACCTCCTGAAATATTTTGCAGCTTCAAAACGACACCTTGTATGATTGCATAAACGATCGGAGTTCAAATTTTAAGCTCAACATTTTTGAAATTAGGTATTTGAGTATCTAGTTTGTATTTGCCATCGAAACGCTAAAAAGAAATTAGACGCAATTAAATCTTTGTTGAATAAATAAGAAAAAAGAGTTATTTAAGGGCACTTACATATTTATACAGGATTAATTGTAAAACACTAGCAACCTCATAAGTGCTAGTTAAGAACATCATAAACAACAACTTTTGTTCTATGACTTTTAAAAAATTATCATATTTTTGTTCAACAGATTTTCATAAAAAAATAAAAATATTTAAATTTGGAGTTCTAAATATTAAAAAGTCTATGCGAAGGAAGCGATAGTACGATAGCGGAGGGTAGCTGAACATGAACTTGACCTATTTACCGGCGACCCTCGCTAGTCGGTCAGTCGCATTGATGCGCTTGCGTCGCGTCATTCGTGTTCTTGTTGCTGCAAGAACTCGGCAACACGCAATTCGGCAGTGCGGATCTTTCCATGATGGTATATCAATATTCTAATGTGGTGTAATTACAATGTTTCGGAAGCCTGCTTACTATTATTACGAGTAGAGTGCGCGGGAGCCGTAAGTAGATACAGCAAAATACAGACTTGAAATGTGATAGATAGAACAACGAAATCTTGAAGGTTTGTTATTGATAAATGTGTTATGTTTTGTAGAAAGTCATAGAACAAAAGTTGTTGTTTATGATGTTAGTGATACAGTCCTGCAAGGTTGTTAGTGTTTTACAAATAATAATAATAATAAAGCCATTTATTTCTTGCTTTCTTTTTTACAAAGTTTAAATACATTGTGGAAGTATCTATCTATATATATATATATGTACATTTTTTTTTTTTTTAATATTTTAGTAGTTCAAATTATCGTAAGTACTTTAAAAGTTAGGTTTGTTAAATTTTAAATTGTAAATACATTTACTCGGCAAGAACCCCGGTTTGGGTAAAGGCCTCCTCCAAAGATGCCCATACATCTCTATCTAGTGCTATGTCAGTCCAGTTTGGGCCGGCTGTCCGTCTGAGATCATCTTCCCATCTGGTTAGTGGTCTACCTCGGCTTCTCTTGCCCGTCGGGCCCTTCCACAATGTCACCCTCGCGGTCCATCTTTGATCAGTGTATCTCACGACATGGCCAGCCCATTTCCATTTTAGTTTTAGTGCATACGTTAGAGCGTCAGTCGCTTTGGTGGTTTTTCTTATCTTAGTATGTCTTACTTTATCTATCTTACTTATGTTGAGCATGCTTCTCTCTAGCCCTCTTTGACAGGTTCTGATTTTATTTGTGGCTTTAGAGGTGAACTTCCACGTCTGGCACCCATACGTCAGACATGGTAAGAGACTCGAGTTCATGACTTTTGTTTTGATGTCTGTCGGCATATTACTTACTTTACAAATAACCCTGTATAAGTCTAACGAGTTTTGTAAACGCAGTGTTTTCTTTGCTAGAAATCCCATACTGACAAGTATTTTATTGTTAAGAATAGTTTGTCTCTCTAACAATAGGAATTGATCAAATATTTTTTTCATCTGTTGTAGAAAGACTGAATTCTTTAAACTGGTAAAGACTTGTTTCTTTCTATACAAAAGAATATAAAAAGAGACTTTGATTTAAGCTCCTATGTCCCATAGTTGGGGCTGAGGGCGTCGACAGTATTATAGTCACCCAACGCCAATATAAAAAGAGAATTGGACATTAATTATACAGAATAAATAGACTGGGCTTTTGCAATTTGACTGGCCTGTTGGTCTAGAGGTTAGTGGCCCTGACTGCTATACCGCAGGTCGTGGGTTCGATTCCCACCCAGGACAAATGTTTATGTGATGAGCATGACCATTTGTTCTGTGTCTGAGTGTAATTTATCTGTAATATGTATGTATTTAGAAATATATAAGTACTAGCTGCTGCCCGCGACGTCGTCTGCGTGAAGGCTCTACAGCACCAAAAATACCTAAGATGCCAGTGTCGCTATAGCATTATAAGTAAACAACTTTTAAAATATCATTAAAATATAAGTTTTTTTTGCAAGTGAAGAGAGTTATATGGGAATCCTGCTGAGTTCAGTCATAAGATGTGACTGAAGGAAATAGAGAAAATAATGCAGGAATACATTCCAAGACACAAAAGACTAAAAATACGTACAATGGTATCATACCTTACAACACTTCCCTATAAGCTACGTTAGTAGTTATGCTGCCAGAAGCCAAATTGGAAAGAGAGTCAGGACTGGTGACGCGGGAGCAAGTGACGTACAGTTGCCAGTGTGAGAAGCAACTTGTCCTGAGGTCGACACCCGCTGCCCTCAGTGTCTGCCCCTGCGACTTATTGATGGTCATCGCGAAGCAAACGCGGGAACTGTACGCGCTTGAACTGGAACGGGAAGTTATGAGGTATGAGGGGAATGCGTGGTATAAATACTGCCTCGCCGACACCACAACCCGTAAGAATTTCCGCTTCAATGGTGTGCCTGTGGAGCGAGATAACTTTAAGGCGGGTCCCGTTACACAACTTTGGAGGAGATAGGTTCCAAAGAAGCATAATCGGGACACCGACCTTCAGCTTGATGGTATGCGCTGGAAGTCCACTTGCTGACAGGGAGTTCAAAAATTCCACGGGATAATGTGTGGCGTCATCTTGCTCGACAACAGTGTTTATCGAGGTGTAGACCACTTCATTCCCCTCAATTTTCGAGAGAACGCATTCGTTAATTGCTGCAGCCTGATCATTTTTGGGCGTCAAAATGGCCCGCTCACACACCCAAGAATTCTGCTGGTGCGGTATACAACTGATGTCCCCGTACACACAGCGAATGAGTTCTTCTAAGCTGGATACCACTCTGCCGAGAGACTCTGGAAGCACCACCTGTCCACCTCTCTCTTCTGTTAGATTGCCTTCGCCAAAACTTAGAAGGACATCGGAGAATTCTTGAGCACGTGCATTGCCGCCGAGCCGAGCTCTCGCAGCGTACGAACTCGTGACCACAACAAAGATCGTTTCAACGAAGCATTCACCTCGTCAGCCCTCGATCCCCGCTTCACCACGGGAAGTGTTTGCCGGAAATCGCCACTGAACAGAACTGTGACACCATCCATCAAATGTTCGTTCCTGCGGATGTCTTGCAGGGTTCTGTCCACGGCCTCAACTGCCTTCCTATTGGCCATCGTACACTCATCCCATACGATCTGCTTATCGCTGTTACGTGACACACCACAAACAGATGTTTCGGCGCTCTCTAAATCGATGGGAATTTTAAACATGGCATGTGCTGTCTTGCCACCCGGAAGCAGTGTGGCAGCGATTCCCGACGTCGCTACAGCAATAGCAATTTTGCCCTGCCTCCTGACCTCTGCAAATATGCCAGTGTTAACTAATGTTTTTCCTGTTCCACCAAGAGCATCCAAGAAAAATATTTTACCCTGGTTTTGCCCAACGCTTTCAAGGACGGTGTCATAAATTTGTTTTTGTTCTGAAGAGAACAAAGCGACATGGTCATTTCGTATGGTGTTCATTTCTTCATTTTTGTCTCAAAGTTATACTCCCGATTTCTACGGTTTTGATGCGGTGATGATTGTGGAGCTGGTAACCCATATTCGATCAGTGGATTACCGCTGATATAAATGACCACATCTTGAAATGAACTGAGACAGGTGTTCAGCACGCGTTCATCAGTTACTTCGACTTCGTCTCTAGTAGCAGGCCTCAAAGCTCGTAGAAAATCTTTAGACGGATGATGGCGCTACTTCTCCCACAAAGCTATCGGGTTCGCGACTCCACAAATCACCAAGATGACGGCAAACAGATGAAGCATGTGGATGGGACTGTCACTGACGCTCGCCTCCGCGAGGGTGTCACCCCAATTTTGATCACCGTCAAGAAGGTGACGTGCTACGCAGGCTGCGCGGTAAGTGGGATACTCCACACCATCAAATGTCCTCAGAGAGGTGAAAGACGTTGGGCCTCGGACACCTTCCACAGCACCTCCTCGTCGACGTCGGTTAAAATACACCCCTTTGCCTGTCGTACGTGTAATATGAAGGCACCTCATACGTAAGGGATCTCGCAAACTGGTCGACTTTACAGAGCCTGAAAAATGTCACCACATTTTTTTTAATTATCTTCTTCAACTCTGCTCAAGATGAGGGTTTTGTTGGAACTTGAATTTGTCAAAACGAATTATACTATACAACTTTTATGAAGAAAATACACATTACCATCTATGAATTTTAAGAGTAACTAACTACCAACCTCACCAACATGATCAAATTATTAATTTCCAAAAAGTGTTAACATGTAACTTGATTTGATTTTTATAAAATCGCATAGATGGCACTGCTTTAAAATTGTCTTTATACTGCTAACATTCATTAAACTATGTTTCTCTGCCCAAGTTACTTAAATGGCGTAGTTTTTATAGTGTAAAGCTAGATAATAGCGTGGCTTACTCAAAAACAATATTTAAATATGCTTCGTAAGATTACACGTTGTCACAGAATGCGTAAGAAAAATAAAGATTCACAGCTCATCCCCCGTAGGTGATAGCGTGATAATATGTAGCCTATATGTTGACCCGACCTCTTAGTAATATTCATGCAAAATTTGAAGTAAATCCATGCAGTACTTTTTGAGTTTAGCCCGGACATACATACAGACAAACAGACAAACAGACAAAAATTCTAAAAACTATATTTTTGGCTTTGATATCGATTGTAGATCACGCCCCAAGTATTCTTTTAAAAAAATATTGAATGTACAGTTTTGACTTTCCTACGATTTTATTATATGTATAGATATTTATCCGTTGTCTAGTACTTATAACACACGCTCTGCTTAGCTTGGGATAGATAGATGGCGTTGGGTGATAGTTGTGGAAAAAAAAATGTTTTGGCTTTAAACATGGAGTTTCTTGCCTGTTCTCTTTATAAAATTGATTCAAAAAGATGTAAAGGTGCAAGAAATATTTATTTTAAATTGCTCATCTGCTCACGTTTGACCACTACCTATCTCACCTGATGATAAGCGATGATGTGGTCGACGATAGAAAATGTAACCTATTCACTCTTATCTTAAACGTCCCTGTTAAAACAAGCATTTTTTCCTACTCTTTGTATAAGATACGGAATCCAAATATATTTCAAAGAAAGTTGTAGCACAATATGAACATACACAAAACATACTAAAAATAGATAAAAACTTGAACATAGCAAAGTAAATAAAAGTACTCACAACACGGGCATTGAGACGGTATTCTTTGTTAGGGTTTTTGGATGGCGCTTCTTGGAAAGATCTTTCTTCACTTTTCTTTTTCCATATAATCTTTTATATTGTATTTATAACTTATATTTTTATAAACTGGTAAACTTAGCCAGAGATCGTCCAAAACAGAGAGGTTTGGTAGAAGAACGGGGAGGCTTTAGTCTAGCAGTAGGATATAGAAAACAATAGATATAAAGGCTAATAAAAAAATTAATAAATCTAAACACTTTTTATGGTATACCAGTAAAGTACAGTTGATTGATACCTAATTATTAGGTTAACAATAGGTACCTACAATGTCTCCGCCTTTAGAGAAACAAAAAAACTTTAAGGATTTTTTTTCTTTTGTTGTACATTTAAGTTTCCTCAAATGTAAAATTTCATTTTCATTTACATAGCTGTAAGAAAACCCAGTTGTGGGTTAAGCTCGCCTATGTATGAACATCAAAGGTCCTGTTTTGTTGTTTGTTAAAATGTTTGTGTACAATAAAGAATAAAGAAATTAAATAAAGAACTTTAAGGAAAAAAAAAAACAAAAATATAACAGTCTACTAAACAAAACATAAATGAGCACGAGGCTCCAGAAATATCATTAAGAACCTTTTGACTATTTTGCGAAGGTACGTCAATAAACAATTTTTTTTTTGTGTGTGGGCGGGTAGCGTCGGTCGATAGAGGGAGATCAGCCCGCCCACTACTTCCACCCCACAGCATCCCCTGACCCAAATAGAGGGGGATGAGTCACACACACAAACAAACAAGGGGACAAAAACATATGTCAATATTAATGGGTATGTGTTGTTACTTATGGAGAGGATAATAAATAACAAGCAATTTGATATGTTGGACTTGTGAGCGGATATTGAGAGTATTCTTTTATGTAACGGTTACAAAGCGGCCTTTGTTGGCTCTTTGTTTTGTTCGAGAATAATTCATTGAACATCATACCAAAATATCTACTAATAGCGAAAAGTAACCTTTTAAAAATAATCTTCAATAACAGTTCCTGGATTAACGATCTCACACTCTTGGTATTTAAAATAGTACAAGTATTGAAATGCAAAAAATTAATTGATTTAGTAAAGTTTTAGGTACGACCTTAGGTGTGACACTGTCATGTATACAAATATTTATTTATATATACTTTATATATACATATGTAGGTTTTTATAATCTTATTTAATCAAACAATCTTTTTTACAATATTAAGTAGTCATTACTTTTTTTAAAGTTGACGTTGTAGTATAATTTATTCATCTTGTCCAAATCTTGTAATATTATAAGTATTTTTTTTTTACAATTCCAAAGTTTTAAATGCTGCTCCTGAAAAGTTTGCTTTTTTGCACAAGTGACAGTAACTTACGCAAAAAATAATTATTCATCCCTGCGATGTGATATATTGGTTATATCAGCTTGATCGTGATTGTTAAGATTTAGTTAAAAGTACACAGGGACTTGTAAAATGTGATTTTACAAAAAAAAAAAAAAAAGTATTAAACCGACTTCGTATCGAAAACCCCAGACCACGAAAGAGATGGGACGACGACCTCAATCTTCCATAGGAATTGGTGTGATAAAGTGAGGAGCCGTGATCATTGGAGAAAATGGAGGAAGGCATTAGGACAATACGGGCGAGCTATAATAATAATAACGAAAAACATACTACCTGTATAGTGAAAAATAACTTTTTAGGAAGTCGGTGTTCCTAGATTTGTTTCTTCGCTATTAAACACCGATTTCAGACCCATTTTTTGCAGTCGGTTTAAAACAATGGTAGGTACCTATTTGTGTTTCATGGACTATAGTAGATAATATAAATTCAGTTAGGTCGCAAAGGTTCCGTGTGCGGTAGAAGAAACGTGGTGAATTCAGTCTGGTCTTGAATTAATGTAACATCTTCCTTCATCTTTCTTCTTCTGGTCTCCTTGTATATGATCCATCGACGTTCCAAACTATGAACATCGCTTGTGAAATGATCTGCTAAGGTCATATTGTAATTATGATAGCTAGTCTATATTTTTCCACTGTTGGGCAAAGGCCTCTTCCATTCTTTCCAATGATCACGGTTCCATGCTTTCTCATACCAATAGTCAAAATATAGGCACCTCTAATTGTATAGGTACTCTTAAGTTCGAAGATTTCAAACGGCTCAAGAACATAAAACCTAAAAGCCCACTGCAGGGTTGGCTACAGTTAACCATATCCATAAAATTATCCTCCACTACCTTTTCCAAGTAAAGTGAATAAAAAATGGACGAACGTGGTACCTACGTGCCGACGTAGAAGTGTGACGCACACCGTGACTCCGTGAGCATACGCAAACAAGGGATTACCTCAGAAGCGACCTTAAATATTGATAGTTAAATTATGGGCAGTTCCACAGCCACTAGGGGAAGAGAACTTGAGCGAACTACCTCCACGGGCGTTGTGAATATCATAGACACCATAATCTGCTAAATAATGTGCCCGTATGGCAAAATACCGGCACTAGACAACTTTGTCAGCTTGACAAAGTGTAATCTATAATACAACAATAAGTTTCTAATACATAACAAAGACACCGAAATAAATATCATATAAGAACAGGTATTTGTTACGTGAGTACTTTGACTCCAGCACTATTAACGATACTTAGCACGCGGTACAAAAACATGCGCAAAAAGTGGGTATTCGACTCATATGTGGAAGCAAACATCGCCGACTAACCATCCTTGGGGGATAAAGGACCATTTTAAATGTGATCATAATGAATTCAGTTCCCAAAACAACGTCAAAACTGTTTGTTCAGACGATTAGCGTGCAGACCGGTGACGTGACACGGTGCGCAAGGTGAGCTGACCAATTTCGCGCAATGAACAAATGATTTGTTCGCACTACCTACGGCAATGTTACCCATCTGTCGTTTAGTTCCTGTTGTTATTTATAAGCATCGAAATACATCGGCCATCTAATTTATTCGTAGCGTGCAAAACCACGCAAGCCGCGCGCTGCTATGTATACGTACATAGGTGGAAAGCGTGATTACAAACATTACACAACTGATCGATTTTTGCAACAAACAGAACGCGGTCGTAAATTTCTATAGGAAATGGCGTTATTACCTTTGTCGGTGAGTCCATGGCTGTGCTGGGGATCAGGATACATGGCACTCGCGATGATTAATGCGCATTTGTCCCTCAGATTTTGTTTCCAGAAAGAGGGCGCCGCGCGAGAAGAACCTACCAACGCGGCGGTGCGCGGCAGAATCGCTCGGCCTCGACCTTGGCCGTCAAACCCGCGCATGCGTCGCGCGCCGCCTCTCCCCCCGCCGCGCCTCGCGCCTGCGCTCCCCCCTGCCAATTATGTCATTATGATGTGCCGCCGAGTTCGCTGCTGTTGTGTTGCCAAACACAGTCGCGCTCTGCTGGAGCTGGATCCAGATTTTTAATAAGGTCAAATGATGTAGGTAACCACATTCTTGGAATCAAATATGTAGCTATGTACGAAGACGCAGCGCAGCGCGCCGCACGCCGGCAGCGGCACCAAGTGTGATATATAAACTAAGCAGATGTTGACATTGGCACGCTATTGTAGATATTACTAATCAAGTAGGTAAAATGCGATTCTCAATTTTATCAATCGTTTGTAAACATGAAACTGAATTCAAACCGCTGTAGGTAGCTAGAGGATATGGGCCGATACGATACGCAATCAAAATAAACACCGATGTTTTTTATTTATATACTTATCAGCAAATGACGATTTTTATGAAAAAATAATCCAATTAGTACCTAGTGCGTTGTTGCCATTTCCTGAATTTTCTTAAATCATAGAAAAATTATGTCAAATCGTCTATAATTTATAGAAGCTGTTATTTTCGTATAACTTGTAATTTACATATCTAATCAATAAGAATTTATTGTGATGCACTGAAGAGTTAGAGTATAAGAATTGAAGAGATATTTAACCGTATATGAACCATATGCACATGGTATACCAACCTGGCGAAATGGACACGAAAATAGCTATTTGTCGGATTCGTTCAACATAAGCGGTTAGGAGCAGTGGTATCCCAGTGATAGTGGTCCTGACTTACAAGTTGTAGGTAGCCGGTTCAAACCTAGCCAGGCGCATTACTTGTGTAATTTACTTCATCCAACACCGCTGCTCTTAAAACGGAGAAGGCAAACATCTTATGGAAACTAGCATGTTTTAGAAACAAAATTCCAAGACATGTCACATCCACCAATCCGTACTGTGTTCGCGTGGTGGATTACTACCCATTCCGTCTCCTAAAAAGGTAGCCTGCGTCCCATCAGTGGGAACATTATACTGCTTTTATTTTCCGGTAGGAAAATCATCTAATGACATCCCCCGCTCTTGGGCGCAGCGGGAGATAGTGTCAGACTTTTACTGACTAAAAACCCACTCCTGTTCCTTCGTTGCCTCAATACCGGGGCTGAGCTACTCTTTCGAAACTAAACCTGGCCCCAGTAGGCTAACCCTGGCCCCAATAGAACTAACCCTGGTGGCCCCAGTAGAACTAACCCTGGTGGGCCCAGTAGAACTAACCCTGGTGGCCCCAGTAGAACTAACCCTGGTGGCCCCAGTAGAACTAACCCTGGTGGCCCCAGTAGAACTAACCCTGGTGGCCCCAGTAGAACATTATACTGCTAACTGCTGATGCGGCTGATTATGCTAAGCGGTTAAGGGGATAAAGTCACTTTAGATATGTTTTAACCATACCCATCTCCAAAAATCTTGAAGGTTAGATAAGGGCCGCTGTAGTAAAGTAGTCCATTGGGATTACTCAAGGGTCTTCATATTAATTTCACCCTATCTTTATCGGTTTATCCCTTTCTTCAAGATAATGGAAACACCGATTATGAAACAGGTATCTATCTTTCTACTCTCCCCTTTTCTTTGTGGTAGGAAAAATTGATCACTAATTAATGATCGATGTTAGGAAATCATTAAATAAGTTTTCCCATTATAGGTGGAGGGAAATTAATTAATTAATTTTTATTTATTTGTTCATATAACAATATTCATTGTGTTTTAATTATGTCGTGCATTAATTAATTTACAACAGCTAAAAATAATAAATAGTGAATTTCAAATTAACACCTAAAGAACGAAAGAGATTGTCAGACTTTTACTGACTAAAGCCTCAGCTATGTTCTTTCATCCTCACCCTATGCGTCCTAGGATCATGAGTAACCTTTTCAGAAGTATAACCTAACCTAACCTAACTTAATCCAACCCCAGTAGGCTTTGGCTCTGCTAGGCTCCTATGGGTTTGGCTGACATCTCTTAGAGGCGCGTGTGGTACACTACAGTTGCTCGTTGAGCGCTCGGCGTCAGAGTGGGGATCGCTTTGCGCATTCTATACATTGGTGACCCAATCGTTTTCGTTGTTAGATAGATGCAGCAACGCAAGGAACAAATTAGGAGTGACGTCTATGACGCGATGGCGTGGCGAGCCAATCACTGACACTCCCCGCCCCCGCTTCTCACTTCGAACCACTAAAGAGACCGAATATTTGACTTCTGCGCAACCGCTCAAGATCCTTTGTGGCAACTGTACGTGCCGTCGACGACTCAGGCTCGGTCCGGACGGTTACTGGACAGCCTCCTAAGGTACCTGAGAAGATGTTACCCATGGGAAATTCCATCGGTTATAATCACTCCAAAAATATGATATTGTAATGCTTACGAGCCTACTGGTACGTAATGGTTTTTTTTTATGGTGGGAAAAAATCATCCAATGACAACCCTCGCTCTTGGGTGGAGCGGGAGATAGTGTCAGACCCTTACTGATTAAAAGATCCACTCCGTTCCTTCTAGCCTTCATGCCGGGGCTCGAGCTTCCTTTCGGATAACCCTGGCCCCAGTAGGCTTCGACCCTTTTATTTCAACACTACTGCTTTGAAAATGGTGAAGAACATTGTGAGGAAACTGGCATGACCTTGGCCCGTGTAGGGTATTACGGCCCATTCCCTTTCATAGAGAGGAGGCCTAAGTCTCAGCAGTTACAAATTATAAGGCTGATACTAAGACTAAAATTTATAAAACATTATTTTTAGTATATACTAAACCTGGAACACCTGTCTAGTAGTTTTATGTACAAAGAGAGAATCTATGTACAAAGTTTCAAAACTGTATTATGAAAAATCACGAAGTTATAAGCTTGTTACGTTGGTGACTGAGGGGTTGTTTTTTTATGTTTTTTTTTTGTTGATAGGTTAGCGCTTGACCGCTATCTCAACTGATGGAAAGCGACGATGCGGTCGACGATGGAACGCGCTTACCTAGAAGAAACCTATTCACAGATTCCCGGGTTGTAGCTATCAGGAAACACAGAATCCGGCAAGGAATTCCACTCCCTAGCTGCACGCACAATGAATGTGTTCCCAAAACGTTTTGTGCGTGTAGGTGGGATATCCACCATGTACCGGTGGCGCATCGCCGTACGTCTGGTAGTCCGATGATGGAACGGGCTAGGCGGAATTAGGTTATGCGATTCCGATGCACATTCCCCGAAATCACTTGCATCCAGCTGTTTGCTGGCTCCTAATACCCGTTATGACCTGCGGTGACCTGTTGTACTTAGGTGGTGTCCAACTTGTAATCTTTATTAACCTTTCGTATCTTTATTAAATAGAGACACAATTAAAAAGTTATTGTGTCCCGCGTGGGTCCGCGTTCCGGACATACAAGGGGTTAATATTTTTGGGAAAAAAATTAACATGGTGTAAAAACTATTGGAATCGATTCAGTTACTGATTCTGAATAAACTATATTTAGGTTTCGCATAAACTAAAAATAATGCAGTATACATTTCGTTTTTTTAAGAACCTATTGTTCAGAATCTCAACTTCAGATACACCATACTTAGTGATTTTTATTTGTTTTAGTCACTTCTTGGCGACACTACACGTTCTCAAACGGTTTTATCGTCAACCAATTTCACATGGATGAAATCACCAACTCATATGAGAAAAGAGCAGAAAATTTCAACGACCTAAATGCCAATCTAGCATAGCAACATGGAATAGCACTTAATTATAAATCGACCGAGTGAATTCATACGTCGGAAGGTAATGAAATCTATAAATAATGCTAACATCATAGTGATGTAATCTGCTATTGTTGATTTACCTGCACTTGTGTTTATGCTAGGTACACAGATGGTTGCATAGGTACGCGATATTGAATGCTTCAGTGTATAGCGAATCACAAATTAAATTAGAATAATTTAATTAGGAGCTTTGTACAGTGTGTGTTTGTGATTTTAGACTTAGTATAGGTTTCCTGTGCTACAAAACACAGATTTTACAAGCTATGTCGGTTACCTTGGTTCTCCTGCGGATATCCCCAAACTTAAGTGATCGATGGGACGAAAAGTTCTAGAGTGGTGACAGATCACGTACCTACCGGACGACTCCGCGATGAAAGGCCTCCTACAAGGTGGACCTATGAGGTGAGGGTTGCGGGAATCTGATGGATGCGAGACGCTCAGGACCGGTCGTTGTGGCAACGCTTGGAGGAGTCTTACTGTCCAGCAGTGGACGTCTTTCGGCTGAAATGATGATGATGATGATGATGATGAAAATACATATCGTTGACGTGGTTCAGAAAATTGCCCAACTTAAGCGCGACTGGGTTTACCTGTCTGCCTCATTGGTGCCCTGAAAACGCACGACGGGGTCGCGGCAAATCACGAAGGATGTTTTGGGACGATAATGTCACTGTCTTCTTTAAGCATTGGCAATAAGAGGCGATGGGCCGGGCAGAAATAGAGGGAGGACTTTGCCCAGTAATGGGACAGTACAGGATCTAGAATATCTAAATCTAGGTTTTTTGCAGTATATCAGATTTACTCACATTAAAGTAGTTGGCAATAGATTTTCTCTTTGATTTTTTGTGAGTCCAGTAGGTCTACTATAAGATCGTTGAATTTAAAACCATCGCGTCCAACTGTTTTCATATACGAATTTAATTATTATATTTAGACTAAATTAAATTTTAGTAACTTTGCTTAAAAGCTAGTTTCAACTGTACCAAACATTACAAACGCTACGACAAAATCAAAATAATTTATTATCGCCTGAGTTTCAACTATTTTTAGAATGTTAAAAGTTGCAAAAGACGGGCTGACCCGACACCAGATGAATACTTATACGAAGGGGAGCAGATTTTAAGTATATTAAACAAAAAACGTTACATTACTGCAAGGGATGCTGCGCCCTCTCCCTCTCCTTGAACTCAAAACTAGTGAGTGACCAACTTTTGATCTCTAATGGGAAGATGAATCACGTTAATATTATAAAGGCGAAAATTTGTGTGTGTGTGTGTGTAAGTTTGTTACTTCTTCATGCTCGAATGGCTGAACTGATTTGGATGAAATGTGGTCCACGGGTAGACCACGATCTAGAGTAGCACATAATATTCTTTTTATCCCGGGACTCCATTGGGTCAATTTTCTAGTTTCTCGAGGGCAATGCATTTGTTATTTAATAAAAAATACAAAAAAAAAATGGCTATACTATACCGAGACTATCAGTATAGTCTAGATATAATAATAAATATATAAAATATCAGCCTACATTAAAATTATAAAGAGTAGTTTGTTTTTTTTTCTTGATCGCAGGAGGTAAACTCCGAAAGTACTGGTCCGGTTACGAAATTTTTTTCACCTATAGAAAGCTGCATTATTCCTGAGTGAGTGTGTGAGAGTAAGTTTTATGTATGCGAGCCAAGCCGCGGGCTATTAAAGAAAAGGTAGTATATTATAAAGCTGAACAGTTTGTTTATTAGTTTGAATATATTAATCACACGAACTACTGATTCAATTTGAAAAAAAAGGATATCTCATTTATCGAGGAAGGCATGGCGAGGCAAGGAATAACATCACGGTACGATCCACGGGAGCTGAGCAGTAACCAAAGACGCGAATGAGATCACTAGTGTATAATAATAATAAATATAAATAAAAGGATTACTTTGCTAACCATGTAGCTTTGTCGCTCCTACGACTTGATTAGTGTGACTTTGTGAATTCACTTCTTAAATAATACAATAGCACATCAAATTACGAGTAGGTACGAAGCACATAACTAAAAAAGAATTACAAAAAAGCACTGTGAAAAAAATAAAACTGAATTGGGAATCATCTCATTTGGAGTCGGTAGCGCCATCTACAGTTTCTGTAAGACACTCATTTCACGGTCAGAATCGGATTCAAATTCGAAACTCCACGTAGCAGTACCATCGTTTATACATAGATGGCAGTAACCACATACCTTGGGGTAAAAATATATAGCAGTAGTGTTGGAAAAGGATATCGTCGGGTTTTGGTCGTATATTTATACTTATTTTAAAGAAGTAAGGTAAACCATGTGTGGCGCGCTATAGCCTATTTTAAGTTATTGTTGGTCATAGAAAACAAGTTATGCTCATATATAGATCATCGTAATAAACAATAGCAAACATACATCAGAAAATAAATTAATATTAAATTAAATCATAATGCGTAGTAGGCCTACGCGCTACGCCGTAGGAAGTCTACGGCGTAGTGCCTACGGCGTAGGCGCTATGAAAGGGCTGCATTAATATAACTAGCGACGAAAATATATTTATTTTGTAGGTATTGATATTATAGTTTGTTACTGTAGGTACTTTTAAAAATCGAACCAGGAGATATAAAAGAAAGGTGCAAAGAAAATTAAAAAAAATGGTTTTATTTGTTATAGATAATTTTATTTACAAGATCGTCGTTGTCGTTAACTCTTAAGTTAAAATTAATAAAAAAACACTTAATTAAATTGATACCTAATAATCGTCTAATTATGTATATTTTCTTTATCAGCAAGTCAACAATTTTTCCACTAAAAACTTAAGATTGCTTATTTTTGGTTTCTTTACCTGGCTTTAGACACACTAGAGGACAAAATGTCCCCCAACATGACGTACAACGTTGTCTTCTGTTTTCATGGGGAAACTTTCAAATGCCGCCCGAACTAGGGGATAAGTTTTGGGAATGTGGGATTGTTACCTCACTAAAACGACCCCGGTGATCACCATCAGCACATAGAAAGGAAACCCCTCTGTGGAATGCGTGTTAGAGAGAAGAGGACTGTACAATTGCCGAAACGGATCTTGAGCGCTCGGCGTCAGAGTGGGGATCGTTTTGCGCATTCCACATATTGGCGAGCCAATCGTCTTCGTAGTTAGATACATGCAGCAATGCAGGGAACGAATCAGGAGTGACGTCTATGACGCGATGGCGCGGCGAGCCAATCACTGACACTCCCCGCCCCCGCGTCTCACTTCGCACTACTAAAAAGACCGAATATTTGACTTCTGCGCAACTTGAGGCCAGAGCTCAAGATTCGTGACGGCAATTGTACAACGGTCTCCCCTGAGCTTTATTGTGCACGGCTGTACGTGATCACTTCGCCACCATCTTCTTTGGAATCACTCGATGGGCGAGCAGAGTTCCCAACAATATGCTCTGGCCTCTACGTCACGTGGATGCATTGTAAAATATTGGGGGGCAAGTTCCGGCACACTGGGCAACGATGCAGCGTCACATAGATTGAGCGTTGCGTGTAGTGTTGCCCCGGGGCCTTTTGTCCCCTAATATATCTGAGGCTTTATCGTATCCATTGTAGTTTTGGGATGTTTTCAACAAATACTTTTTCTTTATCTACATTTTAATATACATATGGTACTCGTAGATAGTCGTAAGGGAGGCGAGGATACTAAATTTGCAGTTACTGAAGCGTCATGGGGACGTAATGAACTGTGAAGATTAGGTTCAAAAACGAAAAAAAGTGGGGGGGGGGGGGGAAAGCGTGTAATAATAATAATAATAATATATAATAATAATTTTTTATCTGACGCGCTCGAGTTCCGTTCAAAATCCCCATCTCGCCGCCCCTACTATAGTGTTAAAGAAATGAGTTTCATATTTTGGAAGAGAAATATATCGTGTCTGGTAAGTTATCGTTGAGATGTCCACTGCCCGTGGGCACGGTGCTCATGCTGGTGTTGGGGCTCACCGCCACCGGGCTCGCTCCTAGGTGCATTATCTTCTTGATCCTGGGAACACACAAAGAAGAAATTCCAGAAATGTACAAAACATTGTTTCGGTGGATTGAACCTCACCTAGGTACAAAAATAACAACAATATGATCCTCCTAACCGTATTTCATTTATGGGAGCCACTTTCAAGAGAGATTTTTTTTATATAGCCTCTATTTTATAATGCGAATATAAAAACACTGTAGACTGCGAATTCTTAGATTACTTCTAATTAAGACTCAATTTTTCATTGTGTTTTTTGGGTACAATATTAACTGGTCCACTGTCCTTACATAATTTCTATTAATACTGTAATATGGAAATTTTGTATAACCAACCACTTTTTTAACCTTTCAATCGTGGTAATTAGAGACACAATAGAAAGACAATAGGTGCGCGATCGCCGGCGTTCGCTTGGGATTTAATGAATAAAATAGCCTACTACGCAGAAGATATTAAGCCGGGTGACCTATGAGCCGATAACTGGAACGGTTACAGTTACGGCTCGTAGGTAAGTAGGTACCCGGCTTTATTGTGCACAAGGGCGTGCACAAACACGGGTGTACTCTCTGTTCCTTTACTCTCAAAGTCCGATGGGATGGCAATCCTACACGACCAGAGAGAGATCAGACGCAGGACCAACAGCTTTACGAGCATTTCGAGCCACGGGGGTGACACATCACCAACTTCCAAACTCCGGGCTCCTGCAAAGTAATTTGTAATGGAAAAACGCAATAGCACTTTTTGCCCGCCCCGGGAATCGAATCCAAGACCCCACACTAAGCAGTCGCGCTTGCGACCACAAGACCAATAAGGCAGTGACAACTAAATAATAAATAACTGAATAGGTACCTATATATCATTATCTTCCTGCCTTTGTCCCATTATACTTGGGGTCGGCGCAACACGTTTTTTTCTTCCATTCTAAACAGTCAGTAGTCACGCTATCACTGAATGTCTTTTTTCTTCCATATAACTCTTCACATAATCTACCCAACTTTTTTTTATATATACAATGAAAATAATAGTATGTACAAACGCATATGAAACAATTCATGGGACATAAAAATAATTCATAGGCAAGTAATTAGTTAAGTTCATCTAGTAGTCCTGTGTCTGGATTTTTGCCAGGTTAGTGAGTATGCCCCTCCTAATAAAATACGGGATTACAAAACACACCCAACCGACCGTATAGCTATGCTTTAACCTAACCTCACAAAAAATTTTTTTGTGAGGTTGGGCCCAGGGTTGGAAAAAAAACAGTTTTTTTTAAATTTTATAAAACAAACAGTTCAAATTGTTTTAAACAAGTGTTCTTTTTGTTTTTTTTTTAGATATGGGCACAATTTCAATCAATTGAACTATAATTTTTCATTTCTAGACTAGATCTTTTCAAATTCACTATACTAAATTAAATATTTACAAAAACTACCAATTGATAAACATTTTTTTATGTTGCGTATCTTTATTCAATACTGAACGCTTTACAAAAATATATGTCAGTTTATAAGAAAAATTAATTGATATCTTGATCTTGCTATATTCATATTCTCTTATTCTGACCTGACTGATATAATTTTGATTTTATAAAAACTCGTGTTGTTTATTATTAAAAAAAAGTTACCATTTTGATGTTTATAATATATAACACCTTTTTTTTATGGTGGGTAAAAATCATCCAATGACATCCCCCGCTCTTGGGTGGAGCGGGAGATAGTGTCAGACTCTTACTGACTAAAAGACCCACCCCGTTACTTTTAGCCTTCATACCGGGGCTTTTTTTTTTTTTTTTTTTTTTTTTTTTCGATGGGAAAAATCATCTTATGACAACCCCCGCTCTTGGGCGGAGCGGGAGATAGTGTCAGACTCTTACTGACTAAAAAACCCATCCCGTTCCTACAAGCCTTCATACCGGGGCTCGAGCGCCCTTTCGGATAACCCTGGCCCCAGTAGGCTTCGACCCGGCCGGGCCCCTGCTGTTGCTGACAACTCCTTGAGGCGCGCGGGAACAGCGCGCGCCGTCGACGACTTGGGCTTGGTCCGGACGGTTACCGGACGGCCGGACAGCGAGCTACCCATTGCTCACTGTCCGCAAGCCCGCGCCTACGGTGGCTCGAGCGCCCTTTCGGATAACCCTGGCCCCAGTAGGCTTCGACCCCGCTGGGTCCCTGCTGTTGCTGACAACTCCTAAAGGCGCGCGGGAACAGCGCGCGCCGTCGACGACTTGGGCTTGGTCCGGACAGCGAGTTACCCATTGCTCACTCTCCGCAAGTCCGCGCCTACGGTGGCCGGAAATCGGGATCAGAATCCCGGTGGCGGCGGCGATAACGCCGTTGCCTGATGCGTTCGGCCTCCTCCTTTGCGAGCATTACTGCTTCGCAGAAGTCGGCGACCGCCTGCCACTCCTCCTCGCTCCGGACCATGGCCTCAACCAAGGCCCAGCGCGAGAGGTCTCCGCCGCCGTTCGCCCCCACGAGGGCACGGCGATGCTCCGCCCAAACAAGGCACACCTCGACTGTGTGCTCCACCGTGTCCTCCGGGCATTCCGCACAGTGGCGACACCCGGGCGTCACTTCCGCACGAATCCGGTGCAGGAAACTCCCGAACGAACCATGTCCGGTGAGGACCTGCGTCATGCGGAAGGTAAGGACGCCGTGAGGTCTTTCCAGCCACGCCTCAAAGAGGGGACTTACCGCCATGAGTGTGGCGTGCCCAATATATAACACCTGGTTGTTTGATAAAATAAAATTACTTAGCACAAAAATGATGTTTTATTTAGTTACAATGCTAATATTAGTTCAAAAATATAACAGCAATGGCATAGACTTAACTGGGTATATGTCAAGCTATTCAGTCTCCTAAATATAAACTTGTTTTCAGTTTATACCCATTTATATTCACCATGAAAAATTGTTTTAAACATTGTTTTTTTTTATTGTTTAATACAATGTTTAAAACTTGTTTTAATCTGTGTTTTAAAACAAGTTATAAAAAACACGGTTTAAATTCAAACGGTTTTAAACACTGTTTTAAACATGTGTTTTAAATCACTTGTTTTAATTATTGCCAACCCTGGTTAGGCCTCACAAAAAAGTTTTTATCAACCTTATTTCTTTCCTTCTTTCTATTATTCTAAATGCTGGTTGATGATTAAAAATTGTAATCTTATTGAATAAGTAAATACTTAAGTACCTCCTTTTCAAGCACAGTGCAAGTAGTTTGTTAGCAGGCGCCTCCGCTAATAGCCAGAGTAGAAGAGCAGCTATGCAGCCCCAGAATATTACACCCGCTGTCGAGTTCAACTGGAACAGAAGATATATTTTCAATGTTCTGTGAATTAGATTTTTTTTTATTTTGAAATGGAAATTCAGACAAAGATCATTGTCATCAGTGCGTATATGACCAGCCCCCTAGCCTAGGTTACAACCGTATCGCTTGCGCCGAACGCTTCGGGTTGGCCGCGCCGCCAATTATTTTGTTCTGACCACGTGACTGAGCGCTGAGATGACGTCATTCCCGTACATTTGAAGCTTTCTGCTAGCGTTAACCATTGCCGATTAGAAACTTGGCTAGGGAACTACAGACATCGACTAGATCGTGGCAGGTAGTGTTCTGTATTTTCAGCCTACGTCTATGTGAAAAAAGCGTGAGTAGCTATCTCTACAACATTATTTTTAGTAGCGAAACCTGAATATACTTTGCTCAGAATCAGTAACTGAATGGATACCTATAGTTTTTATACCATGTTACATTTTTTCCCAAAAATATTTACAAAATGTACAAAATGTCACAACACAACAGAGGTCACGGCAGGTCATATCGTATACTGTATTAGCACAAAATAGGTAGGTACAGAAGTCAATCTACATACAAAGCGCGCAAGCAACGCACACATAGACACCGCTCACAGACACGATGTCTCGGTCGCGACTCGGCTCACTCGTCGAACAGTTCCGGCTCAAACGCTCATTAGTGTGCGTCCACCGAGCGTAGGTATAAAAAGTGAAGTACATACATGAGATTGTCTTCTGTATCTATTTTGTGGTATTTGGCGTCTACTGTGCGTCTCGCTTCCATCGGATTTCCGCGAATCTCACCAGGTCTCAGTCCACCTTGTTTTTCACGGATTAGTATTACATTGTGTTACTTACGATTTCAAAGTGATCGTTGTGCTGTGGGTTCCTGGTGATAAAGACGCTTCGTGAGATCAGCAAGGAGTGCGTCAGGTACAGGCCGTAGGAGAGACGGCTCAGAGGCACCCACGGGTACCAGCTCAAGAAACCCTTTACAAGTGCTGGAACAAAGTATTGCTGCATGAATTCATGACCTAACTCTATCATTAACACCGCTCCTTGAGCGCCAATTGTACTATACTAACTTGAATGACCTTGAAAAACGCTTAATTGTCGTATTGTATACACAGGTGTACGAAATTAATTTGGCCATAAATTTTGGCCTCTATTTCTTCGTTTTTCCTGCAAAAATCCTGAAAAAATAATCTTTTTTTTTTGTGATATACAACATATATACGTAAAAACGCGCAATTATTCTATGTACGTGCCCCTCCTGTGGGTAGGCCCTTGCAATGGTGAGGGTCACGGGATTCCAATGGATAAATTCAGCAAACATTGCTCTACCACGCTAAAATAAACTGTTTTTTATATCATAAAAATTATCAAAGAAAAAAATAAAGAGTGGGGTTAGAAGGGCACATTTTTCTTATAAAAATAGGTTAAGTCG
This sequence comes from Mythimna ferrago, assembly GCA_910589285.2. Taxonomy (NCBI): domain Eukaryota; kingdom Metazoa; phylum Arthropoda; class Insecta; order Lepidoptera; family Noctuidae; genus Mythimna; species Mythimna ferrago. Next base: position 13,803,315 of record OU342692.1, on the reverse strand, counting down.
TTTCGGAGGAGTTCGATGACAAACACAGCGACGTAAGATTTTTATATACGAGTAGGTATTAGATATCTACACTAATATAATAAAGAGAAAGTTTGTTTTTTGTTTGTAGGAGGTAATCTCTGGAAGTACTCGTCCGATTAGTAAAATGTTTTCACCGATAGAAAGCTGCTTCATTCTTGTGTGACATAGGCTAGATTTTAAGTGCGCGGGCGAAGCCGCGGGCAAAAGTTAATTAGAAATAATCTAAACTGCTAAGTGTTTGAAAGTTTTGTTCCGTGCTACCAAGTCCAGGTAACCTTGTATGTATCCCTCAATGTAACAAGTACTAAAGTGTCTAATAAACGAACTGTTGTACGACATGCCATCTTTGACCTTCTCACCAGCAAACACGCAAACATATCTCTACAGACTGGCAGTGCAAATCATATTCGTGTAAGAACCCTAAAGCCGTGTTCGCGCATCCGTACCAATTCGTTGCGTCGCATGATACGCAACAACTTGGTTCGTACGCGTGTACCTACCACTAACGATCATTGAACACTCTGTTCGACAAACATGCTTGCGGCGATCTAATTAGTATGTTTTGTATGGATGGTGTTCCGTGGTGTTTCGTGAACCAATGCAAACACCAAAAAACTTTTCACTACTTCACAATCGACCACATACAACGACGCTGCCATGGCTATTAAGAGAGTTCACAATAAAATTGTTGCGCGCGAACTAGATTCAAACTATGTACGCGTTCGTGTTCGAAAACGCCGTCCATACGTACAAATAAAATGTTCAAGTTTTGTGTTTGTGTTCGATATGTTCGGCCTCGTACCAGCGTAAACGGCTTAAAAGGTCTCCTATAAAGACAGACTTATTGTACTCTCCATCTGTATTCGGTGAACATGGTGCTTAATAAGGAAAGCTAGCGACATCTACAGATACTTACGAACATGTCCAAACGAGCAGCACAGTACTAGTAGAGCGACCCCACACGCCCAAGCGGGCCTGTTGAGAGCGGCATACACTGCGCCCTCTAGCGGATGATAGCTGCGCCAGAGGAACGTGCTGCCCAGCACCATGACCACTAACATCAGTGTTAGGGCAGTGCAAGTGCCGAGGACCGACCATTTCTGGAAATATACATAGTGCTAAAATTATGAGAGATATCGTTTTTTGAAGACGATTCTCACACTGCAGCGTAGCGCGTGAAAGCAACGATAATACTTACAAGCAACGTTAAGTTAAAACACGCATTCACGCGCTACGCTGCGTGCTGCGTGGCAGTGTGATAATCGCCGCGTTAGGCGTAACGGCAAATTGCATGACGCTCTTCCACGATGATACCATCGTGGTCTCAACGCCACCGCTCTAGACTTCCTTGTGTGTATTTTTTATTTATTTTCCTCAAAGTTTATTTATTGATTTTCATAAATTATATTTTTTATCATCGACTTTGATGTTTCACATCTTCCTAGCGTAACGTTACGACCCATTGTTTTTTTTTAACAAAGCTTTAGATTTCATCATCTACAGCCAAAAAGTAATGCAGCACGAAGAAGTGAAATATCACGAAAAACACATCTTAGATCCAACAGTTCAAAAACATGTGGCTTCTTCCAATTTGGTAGTGGTCAAACGCGTGCCTATTCATAATAAAAAAAGCAAAGAACTGCACTGAAAGATACGATCCATGCCATTTTATAAAGAGGATGTCTAACTTAAGTTATGGAACTAACGGACGCCCAAGTATGGGTCGGTTCTAATCATATAAGCATCTCTTTTGATTGCGGTATTGCCTTGCTATCAGCTGATGTTGTTTACGTCTGGGTTAGGCTGGCGGAATTGGCAATATTGCTCACTTATCACAGTAAATAAGTATAATCAGCCTCATAATGTACCCACAGCTAGAGCGTCTTTTCTCTAGAGGAGGGAATGGGCCTTAATCCACCACGAGGGCCCTGTGTAGTTTAGAATATGTCACAAGTCTTTGAATTTTTGGTTCTAGGATAGGCCGGTTTCTTCATGATCTTTTCAGCTTCACCGTTTTGAGAACAGTGGTGATGAAATAAATTAGACAAAGGAAAGAACCTGCCAAGGTCCTTACCATAGACTATACACTATAAACAGAGGCCGTTATCACTGAGCCACCACCGCTTCAATCTGCGCCTGTGAGAATTCCAAAGATTTCAACCCCATGTGAAGCTGGGGCGGATCGCTAGTTATCAAAGTTAACTCACTTGTCTAATCCGGTTCAGATTTCCTTTGCTGCTGTAAGTAACGAAGAGATACCCGCTGTAGAAGCCGACCAGGTAAGCGGCGAACCGCGTATGGCTCTTTATGTAGGCCACGTTAAACTCCTTGCTGGCGCGAGGATCCATTATGAACCTGGTGAAAAGAAAATAGGACTAGATGTTAGTAGTCAGCATTTGAGACGGTCTCAATGACAAATGGAAATGGTCTCCTAGAAACTGGTTTAGGTCAACTAACGAGGAAGCATTTTGTTTTTGTTATCAATCTCTGTATTGTAAATTTATGGCCGGGTATAGACGTGTGTGGAAAAGGGAGAGGGAGGCCTTCGCCCAGCAGTGGAAAAATGAGCTAATTAGAATTAGATTTGTGGATTTTGAAGTAAAATACCTTCATGTTTCAGATATAGAATGACTTTAAGTTGTTTTTTTAAAGTATCAACATAGCAAAAGCATAATCAAGCTTATTTATTTATTTATTTTACTATTTATGTACACACAAAAATAACAGAAAAAGATAACACATAAGAGACGTTAGTACAAAGGTACTGCTTATTTCCAAAGAAATTTCTTCCAGCAGACCTGTGAAAGGAGAAATCAAAAAGAAATGTAGACCATAGTGTGTAGGAAGCAAAAGAAGAATGTGTGAAGTCTTAATCCAAAGTCATATTTAATAAAAAATATAATAAAAAAATATATACCTAAAAATGATATATACCTACAGCTATAAATATATACCATACATAATACAAACAATATATAAATAAATATCACAATTGAGAGGAAAGATAGTCGATTTTTAAAAAGTGAGATCGATTTTAAATCTCGAATGCTAGGCGGAAGTGAGTTCCACAACCTCACGACATGGAAACAGAAAGAATAGGAGTAGTAACTGGATTTATGAGGAGGGGATTTAAGAAGGAATCTGAGGTGTTATCTGCACGGCGCGTCACTAGGACGATAATTAATGTTTCCCCTGCTGGGACTCAGACCTCCTCTTTAGGAGACCTTGTGCAGGTTGGTAAATGGTCGCATGTCCTTGATGTTTTGGTTCTAGGACAGGTTCCGGTCAGGTTCGGCTTAATCACAATATTTTCCTTTGCCGAAAACTTGTATCTAATGAAATAAATTACACAAAGTAATGCGGATTTGTAACCGCGACCTATTTGTAAGTCGAGGCCGTTACAACTGGACTATCATTGACCTGCTGACTGTGTTTTTATATTCTCCCCTAACTGAATTTCATAATATCATCATTTCCCTTTTCCTAAGTAGCTCAGGGTCCATTTCCAGTTTAACTGGATTCGGTTGAAGACCCGTGTTTTGCATGGAGCAACTGTCTATCAGCCCTTCACAACACAGTTACTGGGCATCATGATACTCTTTGGATAGTCTGATGGTCAGACTTTCTGGCGTCTGACTACCTATCACAACTGTTTAAGATTTGAATTTCATATTATGCATCTTAAACATTTTTGCGTTTTATGCTATGCAAATAATGAGTATGTTGATTTGACTTCTTTCGAAATAATAGAGTCAAAAAATTTTTTACGAAAAAAAAAAAATACAACCGACTTCAATGTAAAACACTGAAAAGTACAAAATAACTTTAATTTCGGAAGTCGGTGTTTCTATAATAGTTTTATCTCTTCGTTATTTAACACCGACTTCCGAAATTAAAGTTATTTTGCACTTTTCAGTGTTTTACATTGAAGTCGGTTGTATTTTTTCTTTTTGTAAAAAGTTTTTTATTTTACTCCTTTTAGTTGTGGTAACACCACTAAAAATACCCCTCAGTCAAACTCAAATACCTTATAGCCAGAGTGCATCCGACAACAATTCTATTAATCCCAAACACGGTTAGATTACATTAATTTAGCTTCCGGCTTCATCATCAGATCAGTTCGATACATCCCCTCCCCCTTTTCTTTCAGTCAGTCATCGACTACACGTATAAACGAAGCAATCTTACTTGTTACGACAGTTTTGCTGTGATCCTATGAGGAGTTCTGTTCCATATCTTCGAAGTTCATGATCGGATCATAACAATATTTCTATGGGACCAACTTGGAAGCATAACCTTACAATCAAAAAAATAATTTTTGATATCGGTGAACATACAAAAAAATAACATACATTCTGCCGAACATAGAACTTCATCCTTTTCGAAGTCGGTTAAGAAATGGGATAATGACACCTATTAAGAGACATAGTAAGACTAAGTTTCCATTGCTAATTGATGCGTGTTGCTTAAGTATATCGAGAAGGTTTCTAGATAATGGCTATAGTGCAAATTGATTAATTATTAGATGTCGATACATTCATTAGAACAATGGTAGAGGAAATCCTCCGTGATGAAACTGTTGTGACTTTAATGCGTCACAATAGTTAGATGGAAAATAATGGAAATGTCTTAAGATACTTAGACTCCTTGAAAAAAAAATACGATGTGTTGTTTGTCTTTCTTACTTCTATAATTTAGTTTACCTTTTAATGTTATGGCAAGTTAATTTTGAAAGCAGTTAATTTTTACTTTGACGTGACCAGATCTTGGAATTGATCACATCAACATATGGTGAACTAAAACTGACTAGATCGTTTAAAAGCCCTTAACATGGAGGTTGCGTGGACGTTTTACTATTTTATTTTATACCTACTAACTTTTTGACTCTGTATTTCTATAATTTTATTATTTTTTTAATTTACTGTAATTATAGTTTTTAGTTGTGTATGTAATAAGTTAAATAAATAGCTCAACCGATTTGGATGATATTGTGCGTGTATATTTAAATGGTTTCTTGAATGGTTTGAAAATACAATGGCACCCGGTAAGTGGCACTGCAATCGTAATAAGTTAAATTGATTTAAAGTTAATAAAGTCCAATTTTATTGTATTTCTGTCTTAACTTAGAAATATCACAAAACGTCTGCCTATTCTTCGAAATGTTCACAAGGTGTCCTAAAAAAATCTGACATTCCACATACACATAAATGCAACACATAAACCGTAACACGTAAATGAAACGCATCAACCACATCAACTGACTAATGAAGCGCAATAAAGATAAACATCTAATTGTTTTAAATACCGCAATTTGAATACGGATGACACGCCACACAGTACGCGGGAAAAACGCAGGGAAAATATCTTGAGATTTTTCCTTAAGGTGTTAATGAACTTCATTTCAAACGCAAGTACTTCAATAATGCTAACAGAAAAACAGTATTTTTCAGTTTTTTTTTAAGGTAATTTTTAGTTCAGGATATTATTTTTTATACTATAAGTATGCAAAAGAAACTTAAATTTTAATTAAAAGAAGTAATTATACTAAACCTATCTATGCATATATTACCAAAAAAACAGGGCCCCAAGTCTGCTATTTTTATAAATTCGTCATTCCAACACGATCCAATTGTCATTTTGCTAAAAGTTTGTAATCTGCTAATTCACAATGATCGATCATTGATCGGTCAATGGTCTTGTAATAGAATTGTGGTAGAATGATAATTTCGAGCATATTAAAACCAATAACTGCACAATAACGTTCTAATGGTAAAACACTGATCAAATAAGCTGTCAAAGTTTTAGCAGATTACCGCAAATTTCAAATATTCATTTGTCAATATGTACGAGATTACCCTTCTATGTCACTTCTTTCAATGGAGTGTCAGTGGTTGACCATTGGAAAGTCATAATAAAGCCATTATATTAGTAGATTACCAAACTTGTCAAAATCGACAATTATGACATCAATGATAGACCATTCTGACACTATTGTAATAGCAGACTAGAGGCCCAGAAGACTGACTTGCATACTGCCGAATGGCAATTTACTAATTCTTTGGATAAGGAACGAGCCAGTCCTCTGGTCACGGTGTCGTGTGAAAGCGTAGTACATTATGATCCATCATAGGTAGTTGGCAATTTTTTACCCTCCTACCACCACACCCCGTTTTTCTTAGCCAAATATGTGGCAAGACAACGTTTGCCAGGTGGGCTAGTTGTGTAAGGTGTACATTTGTACAATATTTAAATTTTGCTAGAATCTTGACTCTGTAACAAGTCTTACCTAGTTTTTAACACTTTTTTTTTACCTAAAGGCTCGCACTCTCATACCATCGGATGCATCGCCGATAAAACCACATTTAACCCGTTGTATGGGCGGAACGCGGATCCACGCGGGACACAATAACTTTTTAACCGACTTCGAAAAGGAGAAGGTTCTGTGTTCGGCTGAATGTATGTTTTTTTTTAATTGTGTCTCTAATTACGGCCATACGAAAGGTTAAAGTAAAATCACACTGACCGTACCTACTTCACGTTTCAAAAGTTCTATGATATTATTAATCTTAGAATTGCATCATAATCATAGCTTAGTTAGTGTTACAACTAACAAAGTTCAGAGATCTGAAATTGGCAACACGCAAGAAACTGATTATCTAATATCAGGCAGTCGACTGACTTACCGCCATTTTCAACAACAGAGTAGTACGTAGGTTTGCTTACTATACTTATTTTGACATAAATATCATAATCATCATTCTGGCTCATTTATCATCTCATCATTCACAGCTGGACATAGGTATCTCTCAAATGTTGCCACAACGACGGGCCCTGCGCGTGTCGTATCCATCGAATTCCCGCGACGCTTATCAGGTCATCAGTCCACCTTGTGGGAGACCTTCTGACGCTGCGTCTCCCAATACGTGGTCGCTACTCCAGCATTTCGGCCCCATCAACCATCTGTTCTGCGAGCAAACTTAGGCAAGTTTGATGATTTTTTGAACTACATATGTCGGTAACTTTGGTTCTCCTGCGAATGTCTTTATTCATAATTTGATCACTCATGGAAACTCGGAGCATAGCTCTCTTTATTGCCTTTAGGTGACTTTCGATGAATCTTCTGATGTGACTCAAAGGACGTTTAAAAAAATCATCATCTTCCTGCCCCTGGTACCGTTATTTGGGGTCGGCATAACACGTTTTTTTCTTCCATTCTGCCCTGTCACTCATTATGCTATGCTAAAAAAATATTGAATACCTACTGCCACTTCAGAATAATTCAGGATCAGAATGAAAATAACTTACTCGAAAGTAAAAAGCTGCACAGCAGACAACTCGTTGATATAGTTGACGACTCCTGGTATCACAAGAGCTCCAGCTGTCAACACGGCTGCGATGGTGAGCCCCAGTTTAGGGAGACTTCTGTAGATGCAGTACACCATGACGGTCACCACGAAGAAGTGGAAGTCGCAAGGGATGTACCACGATGGGATTATACACTGAGAAAATGGGGTTATTTCTTTTTAGAACTTAGAGCTAAACTTGTGCGGTGGGATCGCAGTCTAGCACTAGATTACATAAATTAAAAAACCGGCCAAGAGCGTGTCGGGCCACGCTCAGTATAGGGTTCCGTAGTTTCCCGTCCGTCACAATAAAGTGTACCCACTTATGAGTTTAAAAAAATGCTTGCTACGATTATACTACAAACTTAGTCCAGAAATTATTTTGTAGAACCCTTTTGTCTTTTTTGTACAAAAACTGTTCTTTCCATCAAGTTCAAAATAATTTTCCTAGAAAGTCCTTATAAAGTTCTACTTCTCAGATTTTTTTCATATTTTCTAAACTTATGGTTCAAAAGTTAGAGGGGGGGGGACACATTGTTTTTTACTTTTGGAGCGATTATTTCCGAAATAATTGACATTATCAAAAAATGATTTTAGTAAACCCCTATTCATTTTTAAATACCTATCCAACGATATATCACACGTCAGGGTTGAAATTAAAAAAAAAATCACTTCCCACTTTACATATAGGGGGGCTACCCTAATAAAACATTTTTTTCCAATTTTTATTTTACCACTTTGTCGGCGTGATTGATATACATATTGGTACCAAATTTCAGCTTTCTAGTGCTAACGGTCACAGAGATTAAGCGAGGACGGACAGACAGACAGACAGACAGACAGACGGACAGACAGACATGGCGAAACTATAAGGGTTCCTAGTTGACTACGGAACCCTAAAAAAAAGTCAGTCAGAAAATTTTCCACATATAATTAGACAGGCCTGTTGGTCTAGTGGTTAGTGACCCTGACTGCTATGCCGGAGGTCGTGGGTTCGATTCCCACCCAGGACAAATGTTTGTGTGATGAGCACGATCATTTGCTCTGTGTCTGGGTGTAATTTATTTATAACATGTATGTATTCAGAAAAATATAAGTATGTTTATCAGTTGTCTAGTAAACACAAGCTCTGCTTAGCTTGAGACTAGACAGCGCTGTGTGATAGTTGTGGAATATTATTATTATTAATTTTACTGGGGCCAGGGTTATCCGCTCGTCCCCGGTACGAAAGAAAAAACGGGGTGGGTTCTTTAGTCAGTAAAGTCTGACACTATCTCCCGCTCCGCTCAAGGGCGGAGGATGTCATTTAGATGATTTTTACCCACCAAAATAGAAAAATTTAATTGAAGATAGAAGATTAAAAAAATCTTATGCTAATTTTATTTAGTGGATATCATCGGTTGTTGTTGTACAACCAGTTCTCAACTTGTCAGTACCTACATTGCCAAGCAAGAAAAGTTGCAATGTCACTTGTGTCTTTAATTTAAACTTACACCATTTTTTTTTTTCTTAAGCCTACTGTCCACGGACGCGTAGCTTCTTAGACGCGTATTCGTCATTATACGCTTCGTGTACGCCTGCGTGAAGCTTACATATAAAACTATGCAACTGTATCGAAGAAGCGGCACGATGTTGCCCCTTTGTCCACAGTTTTGTATAGAAGCTGTTGCAGAAGGATACAATACTTTCCTTTCTTCAGATTAGAGGTTATACCTAACTTAGAAATAAACAAGTTGGACAGACACCCATCATCAGAATAAACTGGCATCAGCTTAGTTCTCTTTTTTTAGGTGGGAAGTCATCTAACGACTTCATCCGCTCTTGAGCGAGTTGGGAGGGCGTGTCAAACTTTTACTGACTTAAACCCCCTGTTTCTTCTTTGTCTTAGTTCCAGGGACCCGGAGTTCTCTTTCGCATCACCCATGGACCCAGTAGGCTTCGACCCTGCTGCGCCCCTACGGTTGCTAACATCTCCTTGGGGCACGCGTGGAACAACTACGCGCTGTCGACGACTTGGGCTCTGTCCGTGCGGTTACCGGATGGTTGGACGGCGAGCTACCCATTGCTTGCCGTCCGCAAGCCCGCGCCTAGCTTAGATCTCTTGCTAAAGGTAGTTTGCTCACAGTTTTGCTTATTCAATCGTGGCAGTTTATTAGAAGTGTTCATATAAAAGAGCTGTAGGTACTCACAATATTCTCTGTGTCGATATAATTGCTGAGCATGATGAGATTAACCCACCAGTTCTTGCGACAGAGATCCGTGTCGTGACCGGCCACCCTGTTCCACAATGGTCCAGTCCCTGTGTACGAGTACACCGCGCACACATAGAATATCACCACGGCATATGCAACGATCAGTCTATTGAAAGCAAGAAAATACATTTATTATAAGCTTAAAGACACACTGTACTTTTTTTTACTTTACAGATTTGTTCCAGAATAGTTAAAAAGTTAACAAAATAATTCAGCTCCCCTAGCCAAGTTACGTTTACCTTGAGTCGGCCATGCCTCCGATTCCTTTGTTCTTGACGTCAACGCAACATTCTGTCACGTGGTCACAACAAAGGAACCGGAGGTGTCGCCTACTAGAGGCGTTCGACGCAAGAGAATCGAAACGAAACGGTCGTAACTTGGCTAGGGGGACTGGTTTTAAAACCTTTAAAAAAATGTTTGTCACGGCAGCTGCGCCAAATAGATAAATTGAATTCCGTCAGTATTAAGAAAAAATGTGTTGGTATAGGTATTTTACAAATGTACAGAATTATCTCGAAAAACATTTTTTGTGTAATGCGTGTGTTTGTTAGTTTGTGTTTAGTAATAAAAGTACAACTTTACTTCGCTTTCTTTTTATCAAAAACTAAAATGTTTTTACATGAAGGTTACCTTATGTATCTCTTCAGGATAATGAACAGGGGATTTGGCAGCCTCTTGAATTTAGTGATATTCGTAACGGTGAGGAAGCCAGATAATAGAAAAAAGGTGTCCACGAAGAGGTCATCGTGGAGTATGAGCAGGCCCAGCGGTGTTTGAATGTCCTGTCAAAATAAAATGTGAAAAAAAAATAAGGAAAAGAGCGAATAGAGAGACAATAGGGCCTGCTTACAACGCCTAGATCATGTGCTGATGATAAAATAAACGGTCACAAAACTTGTGAGGAGCCGAGGATTCTTCTTATATTCGAACATGTTCGAGAATGTAGGCCTAGGTATGAGAAATACAATATTTTGGGTTTGAACTGAATGTGTCTGTGCTTTCAAAAACCATAATTCTCTCCCTTTTTCCACCTTTAAATGGTCGTCATCACCAGCCTTTTTAATGTTCCCACTGTTGGGACTCAAGCCTCTCTAGGAATTAATGGGCCGTAATCCACCACGAGGGCCCAGTGCGTGTTGGTGAATGTCACATGTCTTTGAATTTTTGGTTTTAGGACATCCCGGTTTCCTCACGATGTTTTCCTTCACCGTTTTGAGAGCAGTGGTGGTGGAATAAATTACACAAAGTAATGCGCCTGGCTGGCGCATTACTAAAAGTTATTTACATCGATTTCATACATTTTATTTGATGCGCGCAAAACTAAAAACCTCTACAAAGGTGGGTCTGAACATAGGTCATACATTATTTTTTATACTACTAGGTGATAAGTCTACTATCACGTGGGCGAAGCGTAGCAGCAGCTAGTTAAATTATAGATATAAAAATTTAAAATTGGCACAAACCTGATCAGACGTCAGCCCATCACTGATAGGGCCGGAGTTAGCGATTCCAATCTGATGGTCCAACACTATGAGACATATCGTGAAGAATCGAATGCCGTAGAACACCTCTATACCTTCCTTCTTCATACGAAGAAGATCAAGAGCATTCTCTTTCAGGCAAAATGCTTTGATGAAACCTGATTCTGAAAGTAAATTAGAACAGTTAAAGACATGTATAAATTAAATTGGGTGTAAAATAAATGTTAAGTTCTTAAATGATCTTACTTCTAGAATCTGGGTCCAGTTCCTTTTGTTGGCAATTCAAATATGTGCAGATTAGACAAATCACTGTTATTGATCCCATTACACCGCTGAAAAGAAAAAATGCAGTACATAGATATACATTCTCATTGAAATATTTATACAAATTCTTAACATTTTTTAAAAATTTGTTCTATATTTGTTGAAACACTGATTTCAATTTCTGAATCAAGAACTCGGATGGGTTTTGAAACTAATCTCGTTATACTTTTAAATGCAGAACCCATTAGCAAGCCTGTTGGTTGTGCCAGTAGATTCAGCACATGTTCAACAAGATTTAAATACTTATGTAGTATTCTTAGCTTGGGACTAGACAGCGTTTTGTGATAGTTGTGGAATATTATATTATTATTCTAACTTATTACAAGTATAAGACAGTGCATCATACTCCTTCTCGTCGTCGTCGCTCTGGCTGGGCTCAATGATACCGTTGACGACGCGCCCAGGGCGCTCGTGATATTGTTTTCTTTTTATTGAGGTATCCTGAAATAACTTTTCCCGCTCTGGAGATAAAGTGTCAGACTTTTACTGAAAAAAACTTATTTGTGTACTTTCAATTGCTGTATGTTTTAGGGTTACTGTAATTTTTCGAATAATCCCACAAACGGCGCTACACCAGCAGGATTCAGTGACGCTGATGTCTGCTATTATACCGACCGACATAGCTTAATAGACCATGTAGGGAGTTTATTTAGTATCTACATTTAATGTCTTTCGGTTTAGTTTAGCAAATTTTTATAATAAGTGTGACAGAGTGTCGTTACAGTGGGTAGCAGGTACGAGCCATGGTCGGTAAGATGCCACAATTAGGTTGACGGCCATGCGTCGCCAACCTGACAACGATGTGTTCGTAATGTTCGTTTAGGAACGGGCCACGCTACAACTATTACATATACTTACAAGAATGCGTAGAACAGTGCATCGTACTCCCTCTCGTCGTCGCTACTCTGGCAGGTCTCAGTGACGCTGATGTCTGCTCTCATGCCGGCCGCGCCGAGGTGGCTCCGCGCCAGCATGACTGCTAACAGTCGCTCCACGGTGCGCGGGGCACATGCTGATGGGACGCAGGCGCCCCATGTCAGCTCGTTGATGGGACGAGTATGGGGGGGACGGCGCTGGGTTAAAAAAATTAAACTTGGCTTAGATTTATAGGTGTAGACCCCTACGTGGTAGAATGCCTTGACACCAATTGTGTTTGCTCTTTTTGTGTAAACATAAATGCTCAAAGCACAAAGGTAAGTAACGAAGAATCATTATTATATTTATGCAGACAAATGGTAGATTAACTTAATCTGGTAACTTCATACTAAAATAATAAATAAGTTCTGACTACTCGTAAAACGTTCTTTCGCAGTTTATAAATTTTTATGTTTTCACTACTACTACAATCTTTACACAATAATAAATGTAATCGTTTGAATTTCACACTAAAGATAGCAAACAATTGTCGTAGGTATTATGGTCAACACGCATGGCTCTAAAAATGTGATGGTGCGTGTGCTACGATTTCGTAGCATTTTCGTAGCAAAGTGCTACGCAGTTCAAGTCATCTAATAAATTATATGAATCTGTTTGTCTATGTTGTTACTGTTTTACCCGACGTCCAAGGAAGGGCATTGTTTCTGTTTATTATTATTAACAAACATTAAAATTCACATTTTATATTGCGTGTCATCATCTTAGCAGGCTGCATTGTTGGTCTGTTCACTTATTTCAATTAAACATAAACATGCGACATTTGCATATCCAGTTGGGTAAATTATGATGTTATTTTTATGTCGTAATCTTGAACTGCGTATTTACTGACAAAAACGGAAACTTAAGTATGAGGTATATTCCTTCTCATAGGAAGAAGGCCTGGTTCCCAGCAGTGAAAAAATAAAGCTAATTATAAATGTGTGATTGCGATAATTTTATATTTTTATGTGGGCTTTACTAATGGCAGCAACTGGTTTGTATTAATCAAATCCTCTAGGTTAATGAATCCGTAAACAAAAAACAACAACACATATACCAGCTGCCGCCAACGGTTTTGGCCGAGTTTAAGTAAAAAAATACCCCAAGAGTACGTACTCCCGGGATAAAAAAAAATCTATGTGCCAGATTTACCAGAACATGTTCTATCAGTGTACCAAGTTTCATCGAAATCCGTTCAGTCGTTCGAGCATGAAAAAGTAACAAACATCACACACACATTCATAAATTTTCGCCTTTATAATATAATTATATTACAGTGATTAGTGTGATAACTTGACAGCTGCGCCAGTTTAAACTTTTGCAGTATCATTGTTTCACATTGCTTTTTCTGTGTATTTTAGTTTTTATTCCAAATAAACGGTTGTTATTATTATTATTATATAGTAATTCATAATAAGAACATTAGAATTATTGGGTTGTTCGAGTAGTTTCGGATCTGTTTTGTAAGATTTGTGCCCGTTAACTTAATCATGCTATATGCATGTGTTACGTACTGTATGAGTGTGTGTGATCTTACCTCAATAAAATCCAAAGCAGATTGGTACGGGTAGTACGGCTTCTCAACCTTCCGTCTCACATTCTTATCAGTTCGTTCTAGAACGATATCAGCGAGGCAGTACTTGGTCTTCAGTTCAGGTTGCTTCTTAGCCCAGGGCGCGTTCATGCACTGGTCGAAGTTCCCGAGCTGGTACCGGTTGCCGAATAGCAAGCCTTGTGGTTCTGACGCTTGGGCATCCCATTCTATATAGTGGGGTATAATTAGCTTTTAATATGTGAATTTACTGTATCATTGGCTTAGTGGTCGCAAGTGCAACTACTGAGTGTGGGGTTCTGGGTTTGATTCCAAAAAAAGGGTGGGCAAAAAGTCCGATTTTGGAAGATAGTGGTTTTGTTGTTTTTTTTTTTATGTAGGTGTCATGACTTCTCTCGCTCTAGGGTAGAGCAGGAGGAGCGCAGAGCGTTCTAGAATTTTACTGACTAAAGTTGACATCCCCGTGCCCCTCGGAAAGCATGTTAAAGCCATAGATACTAAGCCTGATGTCTCCCCGGTCGCGTCGGATTGCCGTCATTGCCATCTATGAGTACAGGATCACATAGAACATCTGTGATTGTGCCCACGCTTGTGCACTATGATAACTTCTGTGTACTTGGCTAATCACTGTTGAGATTGTCACTGTGAGTGCCAATTTATATTTACTTTATATCAATATAGGTCCTTTGCGATTCTTAGAATTTTTTTTAAGAGCTAGAGAAAGTGATATTCTATATTAAAAGCGAGTGTCTAAATTCCATAATTTAACGACGTTATGTCTCCAATCGGTAGTCATTTTATCAATACCATTCATCATCTTACCCTTGACTTACGAGGAAAGACCATTTACACTTTTCAAAATTTCTTAAAATACAAGGCATTGAATTACACAAAAAAAAAATGAAGAACCTAAATAGATGTGCCAACAGTTTCACCGCGAGATATTTATCTTATCTTTTTTTTTCGAAATAAAGTATAAGTTTACAAATATCTGGCGATGAAACTGTTGGCACATCTGCTTAGGTTCTTCATTCTTTTTTTGTTTAATTCAGTGCGATGAATTTCCCGAAATTTTGAAAACTCTAAGTGTTGATTTAGTAGTTTTTAAGGACTCTCCTCTTAAGTAGCTTTGAATAGGATTGTAACTTTAAATTGGAGACCATTATTCTGTCTTTTTTTTTGTACTGAGGTATAATCAGTGTCTAATATACCTACTGGCCTATTGGAATCACTTCTAAGAGACGTTTGCTTCAAAACTATTTACTTTTTGTTTTAATAAAATTCTAAGATAAACGCTATCTATGTTTAGGTATACAAAAACGACCCACTTACCCCAAACGGCCCAAAGAGTGAAGTTCTGCAAACCATAAAGCAGACGATAGATATGGTCCAAGCACGGTTCCTCGTCAGCAGTCCAGTTCTGGTTCTTCATGGCAAACAACACGTCATCCAGGTACACACTACTTTCACCATCCTGTGCTTTTTTAGGAGATTCTTTTTTCTCACTAGTTTCTTTATTTATTAGGTTGCGCGTGTCATTGTCTGCCGGAAACTGCGTGGTTAACGTTTCACTTATTCCCCCATTCTTTGTCCGGTCAGTCACATGACATTTTATTTTATTTATTGCTATAATACCGAGGCATAATAAATAAATGTACTTCATAGTTTCCTAGCTGTCTCGATAGTGGACTGAAGCTGGGATGCTCTTGAGTTCAGTTATAAAAGAATAGTGTTGCATAATCAAAGTCTTTGTTACTTTGTTGGTAATTAGCTTCTATTGTGTCACGGTATGCTAGAATAGGGTAAGTGTTGATTGATTCAAGATGAATTCAATACTAGAATTTATTCGTTATCCCTTATTAAAAAAGAAAAATCTTGACTTCAATCAGGAATTACACATCTATTAGTCTTAAAGATGTTCATATTGATTTAAGTAATTATCTATTGGCCATACAAATTATTAGGTATTTAAGCAAAACATGACTGAAAACTATTTTATTCCAAATGACTCACAAGACCGGACGTAATACTTTATCACTATTATGTAGTTTATTTCATCATCATCATCCACCTGCCTTAGTCCCGTTTTATTTGGGGTCGGCGCAACACGTTTTTTTCTTCGATTCTGTCCTGTCTCTCGTCACGCTATCACTAACTCCCTTTTCTTTCATATCGCTTCTCACACAATCCATCCATCTTTTTTTTGGCCTCCCTCTTCCCCTCCATCCATCCACATGTAAACTCATAACTTTTTTAGCAAAATGCGTTTCATCCCTCCTTTTCACATGGCCATACCAAGACAAACGATTCCCTTTTAACTTTATGTAGTTTATTTACTTCTACTTAATACCCTAAAAAATTAAAAAAATGATAAATTTGTGTTTCTTATTTTGAAAGCGTGATATTTAAATTCAGATGAATATGAGAACTACCTACTTGTTGTTTAAGAACATCTTATCATCAGGTGGGGTCGCAGTCAAGTACTAATTAATATCAGATAAAAAATAATCTTAGACAGTCCCTTGGAGAAAATCTATGTATGATGAAGTATAGTACATTTAGATGAAAGTGGGCAAAGTTTTTCATTACAATCGAGGTGGAATACTCGCTCGAAACTAAGGTGGTTTGAAAACTGCAATGACAATCATCCATGAGTATTAAACGATGTTTTTCAACACACTTACTCGAGAGTAAAAAATTTCATAAACATAATATATCTAGTAATAAATAATTGTGAGAAATTGCCGTTGCACGTCCAGTGCGGCTGTCCGGGGATCGGCCTGATACATTAAATATAATACAATGTGGTGGTAATTTTAAATCGTCCAAATGAGATCCCCCGCCCTTTGGTGGAGCGGGAGATAGTGTCAGACTAACTAAAAAAACCCAAATCTATGAAACGTTTTTCATTACACTCATTAATAAACGAGGGTTTGACAGGTGACACGCGCGGGTTGCTTGGCGACCTGATTGATATGATACATGTAATAAACACACTTTTCACAAAGAAAGTGTATTGAAAAGTATATTTATCCTTATTACAATCATAATAACAAGGATAAGTAGATATATCTATATTTCCAATGTACGCCATCTGTATCATTCATCTAGAGTTATTTACCCTAGTGAGCTTTATAAAGGGGTGTTGAAATATTGTAGGAGAAGCGACAAGCTACAGAACATAATGGGGGTTTGGATATAATTTTAGTTCAGAAGCACAGATGTCGCTGCTATGCTTACTTGAGTCCTATAGAATAATCAGATCGAAAAATAACGAGGGAGACTTGTTAAGGTGGTTATCAAACTGCCACGCACCACACAGCGTGGCGCGTGAAAACGCTCCTACGCACGTACTTGCGGGAGTTCAGATCTGCATCATCCTGCGGGTTTTTTACGCACTTACGCACGTTCGTGCCTCTTGTAAATTCACGCAGGCACGCACTCATTTCATACAAAATCACGCACGGTAGTAATAAGACAGTGTAGCATAGCATGCGTGTCGCCCCGCACCCATGCGCGTGAGTGCGTGTTTCTCTGCATGTAGGTGCGTGGATGCAGTTTCAGTGTGTTGGACTGTGCGTGTTTTCTATACAAACGGAGATACTTACAAGCAACGTTAAGACACGCATTCACGCACTAGGCTGCGGGGTGCGTGGCAGTGTGATAACCGCCTCACAGAAATTACCACTTGTAAGAAACAATTGTTTCTCATTTAAAGAAAAAAAAAGAAAGAAAGAAAACTATTTTATTTGGCATACACACTCGTAGATACACACAATGTAGTAACAACATGTAGACACTAATAAATTATTATAATTGAAAAAAAAAGACAACTAGCAATGATGATGCATTTGATCTCTCTATAGGATGCCTGGATGGATGGAATGTTGCATGGATGAACTAAGCGTTTCGCCTAGTCGTTTATACCGCGTACGTCGAAGGACTGGATCAATCTGGCTGCTGCGGTCTTCCCATCCGGTTATTATTTGAGTCTTCAAGGCACGAGTGAATAGGCTCATAAACTAGTGCGCCTCACAGTCAGAGATTGCATCACTGCTTACCATCACAGATTACCATCGCCTGTCTACCATCGGCCAACCCTAGCGACGTACGGCGAATGTCCACCCTTACTTTATTGACATATCTACGGCCCGGACTAAGCGTTTCGTCTCATCGTTTATACCGCGTACATTGTGGATGTAGTGGTAAATTATTCTTGTTCTTCGAGACTGCTATGGTCTTCCCTTCTGATTTTAATTTAGGTGTCTTCAAGGCTAGGATGAATAGGCTCACCGTCAACGATTGCATCATTTATTCCACAAACTAGTGCTTGATGTTTGTAAGACACATTCTTACAAACATGAAGCACTAGTTTATATCATATGTTTGTTCAGGGCAAATCTTTTAAATGGATTTTGTAACTTGGATGACAATGCATTAATATGGTGTCATCGAATGATTTGATGATGCAGTCGGAAAGTAGCCATAGGCACTGCACTGAGCGCAAAAAGATAAGTGAGAAAGTAAGAAAAGATAAGTAAAGGCCGCTGCATACGTGACGGGCTTTTTCACGGACGGGACGGACGGGAAATTTTGGAAATATCGTTTCATACAAAATGTTTAGAGAAGCGCATATGTCACGGAGACACGGTGACATATGCGCTTCTTCACGATATTTCCAAAATTTCTCGTTCCGTCCCGTCCGTGAAAAAACCCGTCACTTATGCAGCGGCCTTAAGACAGTAAGTTTGTTTGTTTACTAACCTTTTCACGCCTTACCCATTGATCATTGTCAGGGTACAAAAAAAAAGATGAAAAGTCCCACATCCGCGTCCCGTCAAAAAGGGAACCTCCCTTTTCAACGGGACGACCAGACAGGTGAAATGATAATAGATTTCGGATTGTTGTTTAATACATATATGTTCTAATCGCGACCTGCTTACGAGTTGTAGGTCGCGAGTTCAAACCCAGTCGGACACATTACTTTGTGTAATTCATTTAATCAAAACAGTGAAGGAAAACGTCGTGAGGAAACCGGTATTTCCTAGAAACAAAAATTCGAAGACATGCGACATTCACCAACCCGCACTGGGTCGCATGGTGGATTACGGCCCATTCAATTTAATTTGTTGGAAAATATTTCCTGAAATTAGGTTTTTTATCATTGATAGGCTCATGTTTGACCACTATCTGATCTTACGGAAAGCTACAATGTGATCGACGATGGAGCGTAAATGACGAGACCCTCACAAGACAAGTGGAAAATAAAATAAAATGCAATGATATTTCTATGATTTATTAATTTCTCAAAGTTTAATAAATATCTACATACATAGCTACACATTTTCTACAATTTCTTAATTATATTTTGACAATCTTAGTCTTAAGTACATAAATAAGTGCAAACTACATCTAACATAAGGTACGGGAGTGCAAACTATAACTATCTTATTGTTCTATAGTATAAACTGAATCGAGACCGCACCGAGCAAATAAGAGTTATAAAAAAGACAAACTTACAGTATAGACACGTTTATATTGGTTGAACGTAATCAGATTGTAGATTATCTGATGCATGATTCCAGAATACAGCAATGGATGTGATGGAGAATGGAGCTCCGTCACATCCACATTTGTTGACTTCATATAGTTAACCCAAATTGCTGCAAAAGAACTATCTGGGAATATTGTATGAATCTGAACGTTGGGCTGTGAAAAAGATAGATGGAAAAATACTTGTAGCGGAGATGATAATGTTTAGATGGATGCGTGGTGTAACGAGAATGGATAAAGTGACAAATGAGTAGGTATATTAGAGGAAGCTGTGACAAATGAGTATATTGAAAGCGGTGCAAGTGACAGAAAAGTTGAAAAGGAATCGTTTGTCTTTTCATCCATTTCATGATGGAGAGGGAGAGGGAGATCAAACAAAAGATGGTTAGATTGTGTTAGAAGTGAAATGAAAGAAAAAGGATTTAGTGATAGTGTGACGGGTGGCAGAACAGAATGGAAGAACGACCCCAAATAAAACGGGACAATACAACGATAGGGAAGATGATGAGAGGCACTTCAGACACATGTGAGAAAGCCAACGTTGATGGAATACATGTTCTGTTAGCAATAGGTCAAACTTCTGTTAGGACTAGAAATGGCTGTAGGTAAGAAGATTTTCAGGTAGGTGCTTTTTCAACACTTCTTTTTGAATATGATAGATTTTCTTTTGCTAATAAATACAGAAAGAGGAAAAAAAGATTGTGAACCGAAAAAGAATACACATGTAGATAGAAGGATGGAGATAGGTATATGGATGGAGAGGGATAGGGAGGCCAAAAAAAACAAAGGATGGACTATGTGAGGAGTGATATGAAAGAAAAGGGAGTTAGTGATAGCGTGACGGGTGATAAGTAATATGGGATAAGGGCAGGAGACGAAGACAAGCTGTACTAAAATGTCACGTTCTCTACAGTCCATATAAAACTTCTTATACGAACAATGCAAACGCCCCCAATAGATTAACGATTGGAATAACGATATTTATTCGAATCAGCTCCATTCGCGTTTCAATCGACGATATTGGTTGCACATATTATATACAGTTCTGCTTCTATCAGCCGCGTACGGCATCTTAAGATTGTGAAAGGCCATCACAGCGTACGCGGCGGCGTAGGACTGAACAATGTCGTTAGCATACGCAACATAAAATATTAGTTCTCATTTCATGTTGAATTTGTGCTTACAAAACTGATATTTACTAAGAACAAAAGTTGAATTGAGCTGAATAAATGTAGAAAGTTCCTTCACATAGAAAGTTACGATGCAATTCCGTTCCAGCATACATATAATACACATAAACAGTAAAAAATACTCGTAACTATACTTATAAGTACATACATTGTTTATTAGTAGTAATTTGACAACCAAAATTCCAAGTCCTGAATGACCTCCGAGTGTCTTAGGAAAGAAATCTAGGCTTAGTCGATATGAAAACAAAAAAGAACCATCGACTAATGGCAATAAATGTCAAAATAGAATTTCCATTGATGATTCAGGGTGAAGTTGAATTGAGGACATGACTTGTAATATACACGTATCCAAATGTATAAATTCTAAAATGAATATATTTTACAATATTCTTTTTTCTTTCATTTAAGCTGTGATTTTTTTTTAACAAAAAATACAAAAACAAAATATGTAAATAACTTCTGACTGGTCAAAACGACTGACTAAATCTGGGCCTCAAGTCTGCTATTACAATAGTGTCAGAATGGTCTATCATTGATGTCATAATTGTCGATTTTGACAAGTTTGGTAATCTACTAATATAATGGCGTCAATATGACTTTCCAATGGTCAACCACTGACACTCCATTGAAAAAAGTGGCTTAAAATGGTAATCTCGTACATATTAACAAATGAATATTTGATATTTGCGGTAATCCGCAAAAACTTTGACAGTTTATTTGATCAGTGTTTGACCATTAGAACGTTATTGTGCAGTTATTGGTTTTAATATGCTCGAAATTATCATTGTACCGCAATTCTATTACAAGACCATTGACCGATCAATGATCGATCATTATGAATTAGCAGATTACAAACTTTTAGCAAAATGACAATGGGATCGTGTTGGAATGACGAATTTATAAAAATAGCAGACTTGGGGCCCTGGTCAGTAAGAATTCGAGTAAAGGTATTTGTAAACTAAAACTAATAGTCATTTATTATTATATTATTATTTAAAGTAAAATTATTTTAGTAAACACAAATAAGATCATTGTTTATTTACAATAAATCTAAAATTCACACATGCACATGGTGCTTCAAAACTCATTGACTGAACTTTTCGCCGTCCAATAAAATATCCTACTACAATAAAAGTAAAATAAATATAATTATTTATATGTTATCTAAATCATAAATAGAACACAAAATATTAAATAATGCTATAAGGGTTTTCTTTTCCCTTTTGTGTCACGTAAGCCTAAATAATAAAACTAAGTAGAAAAATATAAGGTGTAAGGGACAGGTCCGCACATTTTTCGGAAATTAAAAAAAACAATCGACCTCTTCATACAAAATTATGAACTTGATAGGACACTTTTTATGGCGAAGCCGATTATTTTTTTTCGTTACCTAAAAAAAAGTCCACTGGAAAGTTGTTCAGTTTCGTCTACTGAGCACGCCCGTAAGGTTTATAGTCCCTTGAACCATCTAGCCAAAATTATGTAGACGCACCTCTCGCACCTGCCTAGGCGGCAGTACGCAAATCTGTGCATTTATTTGCGGCCAACAGCGCCCGGAAAAAGCGCGGCTGACCTTTAAATCCATTTTCTTTGCGAAATGTTGATTGATTTACATATGCAATGTTCACTTTGAAGAATATTTAACCACCAATTTTTATGTGTAAAAATATTTCTAAAGATCCAAGCCGTTTCGAAGGAGTTGCGAAAAGTTGCGAAATTGCTAAATATTTTTTTTAGACAAAAGTATTAATAGCACGAAAAAATCAAAAGCTGATAAAATGTTCATGAATCTATGATAAACATATATTTTTTCAAATCTATTAATTTGGTCGTTACCGAGGAGTAGGCTTCAGAAAGTCACTGTTTTATGACACTTTTCGGGCGCTTGGGCCTTAAAGTTTACGAAGACCTGTCCTTTGCACCCTGTATGATTTTTGTTGTATTATTTCAAAAAGTCAATACATATGTATGTAAATATAAATAAATAGAAATTCTATTAAAATAATTGGTCTATTAAATAATATATTAGTATTTCTTATAAAATAAATAGCGTTTTCTTAATATTTACATCTTTGGAACGCGTTTCATAGACACACTGACTAGACTTGACTCGTTGAGATAAATCTTTATAAATTAGAATTATTATTTATCATTCTTAACTAGGTAAATACAATCATTATTTTATATGAAATTCCATTTAATGAAACATTAACAAATTATAGCGTACATTTAATATGTATAATATACCTATAACTATTTTTTTTTTGTTTAAAATGAAACTACAATGTAATCTCATTTAGTATAATTGTGTGCATTATAAATATAGTGTTTACTTACAAGTAAAGATGGAGAATAAATAAAATTTGTTTTCTGTATTTTTCTTATTGTTATAAAACTATTCGAAGTTGATCAAACACGAACTATCGAATCGTTTAGTTATTTCTTTTTAAACAAGGGTAATCTTATCGTCAAAGGGTCACCGCTCGATGCTTATATTTTAATAATATTTTCTTTAGTTTCTATTTTTTTTTTTTCTTCAAACCGACTAGGAAAATGACTAGAAAAAGACCTTGAGATCTTGTTTCTTTATAAAGTATACAAAAATGACTGAATAGACTAGACTTGACTGATGATTGACTAGATTTTAATTACTCTCGACTAGATAGACACTTATGACTAGAGCAAAATAATATTTTGTTTCATTTTATATTTTAAAAAGTATAAAAGACTAGATGTGAAATATAGACTAGAATAAAGTAATTGTTTTGACTATAAAACGTTAAATAAAGACTAGATATTCCAATTTTCATTTTAGTGGCACCATTGTAGTTAATAATATTAAGAGAATAAAAATCTATTACACTTACAATAAAAATATAATGACTAGATATAACTAAAATTGACTAGACAATAGAGAACGTTGAGATAAAGTTAATATTGAACTAAGATCAATTAATATAAAAAAAAAAGTTATAAAAGAGACTAGACTCTTCAAGACTAGATATTTTCGTACGAGTATTATTAAATCTAATGACTAGATTATAATCTACTAAATATAATTTCGTATACTAATGAGACCAATACGAATGACTAAATTATAAATTGATGACTAGAAAATCAATACTAAACAATTTTTTTAAAGTTTGTAGTAACGAATATTAATGACGATAGTGTCTTAATATTTTACGAAAAACCATTGATGACTAGAAAAATTAAAAACTATGTTTTCTTTGGTGTATTAATTTTTCAGTATAATATTTTAAGTTCTTTGGATTTTTATTTCAAACTTATTGATTTATGTTTAGAGGTAAATTTCTTAAATAAATTATTTAATGAAGAGCTGGAATGTTTTCACATTACATTGATTCATAATTAAAGACGTCCTAGTTCTCAGTGGACTCAATTCCGATGAACTCTCTGTTGAAATAGTAATGAGTGGAGGTGGTGCGGCAGGCTATGGTGCCTCCACCACCGCCTGAAAACACGAGCGCATCTAAAAATATGCTCCTGCAGCGATCGATGGCGGTGACCCCTCGGACTGCGAGCTGACGATCGAACTTAATGCCAATACTTTCTTACTGTTACTTTGTAATTTACTCAGCGAATTGAGGAAAGCTATGATTGAATTTGATGTTACGATTTTGAATATCGACAGTAAAGTAAAGTGCCAAGTGTTTTAACTGACATTTTTCGACAAAATTACTTCTTTGCGTTATTTATATTGAAATATTGGTTTTACTGCATGCTCTATTGAAATCTCCGAAAGGGAAATTTAGTTGGATCACAATGAATAAAAAGACCAACGAGTCTATTTCAAACCACCTAACCTTTTCGAGACAGGAAATTTTTGATTTAGGCAGTTAGGAGTTATTGGCACTTCGCGTTCGATATGATGTTTGAACAAAATTCGTTTAAACCTCGAAATTGATTGAATTTTTCAAAACAACTATTCTATCAGTTGCACTAAAGTGACTATTTTATAACATTTTCTTACTGGCTAATAAATTCCTATTTAGTCGTAATTTGATTATAACTTATATCTAGATACTATAATATTAACTTATTAAAAAATGTGGATTAGACTACACTATACAATCTATAAGTAATCATCACGCGAAATGTTTCACATTAGCGTAAATTGATAAGTTTGGAATGTGCTGTAGGAGATCGTAAGCATTTACATTTTACTATAATCTAAAATTTATAAAATATCCAAACACACATTAAGCTCATTTACAAAGCAAATATGTACATAGAACATACATTTTTTAATTTAAAACTATTCTGATGATATGATGAAGAACAACTAGGTACATAGATAATTGTTATATGTAATATCCATCAAACATTTACTTTTTTAGATAATCCTGATGTATTCTAAATTTAAATTCAACTCCAGAAATAAAAAATGGCGACAATCTAAATTCAAATGCGTCCCATTTCTATATGGCCAGTAACACTTACCAGTTTAAGAGAAGTACATATGAGCGTCATGGGCATACGGCGCGGAGTACGGGTACAGAGTGGACGCGACGGGTGCGTACGGCGGCAGCCGCGGCACGGGTCGCAGTACCCTCCGTCACCCGTCCACCAACCCCCCACCCCCGCCTTCATCCTCCGAACCCGTGACGTCGAGACTCCGCGAGTCCTCCGAAGAACAAGAGGATCCACATCGGGGACGCACGCCCTCCCAGCTCAATTCTTGAGGAGGGGGCGGGATCTTGTTCCAGAAGTTGTTGAAGCCGGTTTCTCTGATTGTGTCCTGATTTAAAAAGTTGATTGTAAGTGGAGGCAATCATATTATGAACAATATACCATAATTCAGAAAATCACTAAATCACTCTCTTATTATATTATATATATAGTATTTAGTGAAAAATTACTTATAAAGCTTATTAGCTTAAAAAAAAAATAGCTCACACAAACTGTCAGTTTTGTTTGTTAGTCTTTACTCACCGGTTGAAAAGCAGGGTACTCAGCATGAACCTGCCGGAACGCTGATGGCTCCTTCTCAGGTTCGTTCTCCGGCTGCTCATGGGCTAGCATGTGCTTCCTCAGATACGCCTGCCTCCGGAACATCTTGCCGCATCTCTGGCAGGGGAAGCGGCCTGAGTCGGCGGCAGGAGGGTCGCGACGCTTGACTGCACCCGCCACCCGGGGCTTGTGCCAGCGACGGTGGGACGCTAAGTTAGCCGGGCAGTTGAACACCTAGACAAAGAAGAGAAAATGTTTTGTATAACTAGTGCCTTTAGTTCACGTACGTTAAATCACGTCGAATGAAGTTTGTAAACACAGAACACATGCGAGCTTGTAAAAGTAACTAGATTCTTCTCACATTTTTTTGCGTTTGATCAGGTAGGATGTTGTACGTTGTCCATTCAATGAGTTCCAGTCGTTTTGTTAAGTGAAAATATCGAAATATAAATGGTAGGTAAGTAATCTATTTTACTAAATTAAACAGTCGTGTGATATTAGAAACTTTGAATACCTAATTAAGTGCAATATTATACACTTCTTTATCTAATCTCATCAAAGCACATAATTTAAAATTATAGAAAATATTATGGCGCCAAAATATAACATTTCCCCGTGCTGTGATGATGTGCTGCTAATTTTAACAATATTTTATTTAATAAACCTGCCAAAAAACTCCGTCAATTAACATAGGATGCGCTGCGCCTGCCACAGATAATTTGAAACAGAAATAGTTTAAAACTATTGTGAATTTTATTAATTAGTTTTGGGTTTACCAATTTGCCAAAAAAACGATTTTGATTTTTCTACTTATTTAATATATTATCTATTTTTGAATTTAAACAACACTAATAAGATGCATGTTTTTTTTGTCACCGTAAAATATCTATCGTCAAGCTGTACGTTATAATCTACAGAAAGTAGTATTATTTTGTTTAAGAAGGTGTGCTATAAACAAACTTTACATTTTTATTCAAATAAATAGGTCAATAAGATATTAATTAGTATTCTTGATTTCACAATAGGAACTTTACCTACGTTATGAGAGTAGGTAGATAAAACTTCTTTCCAAAACGCCTTACAATACGCTCCAAATAAGAATAGGATCGATTGCCATGTTGTGAGGTCATGTCATACTGTCAAATTGCAAGAAAATGGGAAAGTTTAAGAGATCAGAGATGAGCAAAACTGAAGAACTGCATTCTAATTAACCTTTTTTCGTATACAGTTTGTAAATAAATTAAATTTTAAAATTTTCTTGTTTGTCTCACCCTATTCATTCTTCAATTTGACAGTATGAAGTGACGTCACAACATGGCAATAGATCCTATTGTTATTTGGAACGCATTGTACTTTGTGTTTACCACACAAATCGAAAACGATTATTTCAATTTATCGATACCCCAGAGTAGTAGCATCGCGCAGATAAGTGCTAATATTCTCTCATCACGCATCACCAAACAGCTCTATTAGCGGGCACCCTTGCACAAACATTTCATGTCA
Organism: Mythimna ferrago; assembly: GCA_910589285.2. Lineage (NCBI taxonomy): Eukaryota > Metazoa > Arthropoda > Insecta > Lepidoptera > Noctuidae > Mythimna > Mythimna ferrago. The sequence continues at coordinate 13,776,207 of OU342692.1, read as the reverse complement.
CCACTCGAGGTGTGTTCCCATGGAAATGTGCCAACTGTACGCCACCCTCGCAGACTTGTTCCCACGGACAAAAAACAACAGAATTGTGGACCAACCAATCTAATAAGAGTGATAAATACAGTTTAATTAATAGATGACGAAAAAAGAATTGGGATATCATAAAATTGAACGGGTGTTTCGTTATCAATTTTAGTTCAATAAAAGTTCACGTGGGAATATTGGCTGATAAAACTGATCGAGAGATATGGCAGTTTATCGTAAAACGTTTATTAGGAAACAATAATGTTCAATGATAATATTTTGTTAGTTGAAAATTAATTTATTTGATCCCTACTTTATGCACATAAAGGTACAGTATCAGTCAACCTTTGGGTGACGCAGAGAAGAATAGTGGTAGGTGCAATAAAAGAGAGAAAAAAGGTGACTATGAACAAAACACCCAACTAGGAATTACTCTTGTATTAGAGATGTGCGTTCACAGTCATATTAGCTCACATACACTACACACCTAACTGTTTGCTTTATGCCATATAAAACGACATTATCGAGCAGGAGGTGTACTCGTAAAAATATTTGTTTCGTGCGAAATTCGAACTCGCGACGCTCAGCGCAGCAGCCGATCGCTTATTCACTGCTCCAACCGTCTAATATCTAGATCTAAATCATACCTTATCGCATTCGGGGCATCGGTATTCAATGTGCACGATCCTAGAGCACCGATGCTGCGCGAGCGCGAACGCATCGCTGTACAGTCGCCGGCACAGCCTGCAGATGTACCGACCGAGCCTGTTCTCTATCGCCGCTATCAAAGCCTTCGCCTCGTCCGTCACCTCCACCACGTTAAAGGCTGGATCAATGTCCCCCTAGAAAAAGTACAATTATGAGCATGCAAGCCAACATTCACAACTAAAACGATTCCTTATCACACCAGCTATTACGACTATTAAGTAATACCATATCATTAACATTTTTATTACGTCTAAATTAAACGTTACAGTTCTCTATCTCAATTCAAAGAAATACAGTGATATTGAAACGGCGATTTATTTCGTATTTTATGTCCTTAGACACACCCCCGCGGTGAGCGTTGCGGTGCGCCCTTAGACCTGTTATTAGCGCAAATACAGCACAATACCCGATTTTTCTACCTGTTTAATTGCTGAAGCGATAAGGAAGTCGCCGTGCGCTGTAATGCTATGGTAAGAACGTCTAATTAATAGTTCCTGTGCAACTTTGCCATTTATTTTAGGTACGTATGTGTGATTACACTTTGTTTGCAGTTTTCCGGTGACGTTTTTTTTTTAACGAACCTTCGTGAAGGAATGTTTTTTTTATCTTTTGACATCGACCAGCTTGTGCATATAGCCAGTGTAAAGTTTAGAAAGTATTAAGTTTTTGTGACAGAATACAATAACTTTGTTTTGGATTATAATGCAGATGTAACATATTAAATGATGTCTAAGCAATTTGCAGTATTTAGTAGCAAAGTCAGCCTACTCGGCAAGTTTCATTGAAGTAGTCAATATTATAATATATTCTCAGTTCCATTTTACTGAGATCGCACCTATTTGAATATTTTGCAGTTGTGCTATGCAGACACTTCGATGATAGAAATCTACACCAATTTTCACCACAGTGTAGATACTGTATAGGAATCAATTTCTGAATAATTTAAACAAAACTTGAACTTCACTCAAAAAAATACCGCCAAAAACTACAGGAATGTTTTTAGTAATTACCTTTCGCACGACTAGAGTTTCATCCTCTGCCAGATCTCGTATGATGGTTCCTGAGACGGGAGATGTCTTGTCTTCATCAAACATGAGTCTTCGAACAGCTTTGCTTTTCTTGGTTGGTACCGTCAATGGCTTTGGGGACTTTTTGGGTCGTTCCTCTATATCTTTTATTTCGACCACATCTGGAGAACTTCTTCCACTTTTCGACGGCGTCTCTTCTTCTTGCGGTAAACATGTTTTTAGTTCTTCGAAAAATTGTTGTGTGAACTTAAGTTTTTTCGCTTCAGGACTATCACTGTCGTTAGAGTTTTCATCAAGTAATTTTCTTTTCTCTGTTTTATCTTCTGACTCCTCTTTAGTATCATTATCTTCGAAATGTCTAAATATTTTCGGTGATTTGTCTGGTTTGCTGTCGTCGGTGGCTTTTCTTTTGTACGAGGGTGGCGGCGTGCACGGAGGGGTAATCGGTGTAGTGGATTTTAGGGACAAGTCGAGTGGTACTAGAGGCTCGTTGTAATATGCCAAATATTGCTGGAGGAGTGTGGGATGTTGTTGTGGAATGAGGTCGTGAAGGTAGTTGCTAGAAATGCGCACTGGTGGGGCCGCATACTGCTGGTAAAACCGTGATGATGTCAAACGATGGAAATGCGGCAAAGCAGCCTCCATCTTCGTTAGTAGATTTTCTATTTAATGATTTCGATACTCATTTTGTTGAAGATCACATTCCTTATTCGGATTCGCCAACATTTTTATCAAATCTGCAAAGAGGAAATATTGTTTAGCTGTCTGCGAATAAAAAGAACATTAATAACTTAAAGTGCAGAGAGAACAGTGGAGGTGGTTCAAGGGTCCGGTAAAAGGTACAAAAGGCGAGGCGTTGATTCAATTGTGTTCGAGAGCTCCATTGATTGTAACGAGGACGCGACGATGTGTTTAGAGAAATTGGTCCTAACTACTTTCGTGATTGGGCCAGAAAATATAATCCTGTCTTAATAAAAATGTTTTCATACTTCTTCTGTTACCAGAAGGTTGTAAATTCTACCTATTATAAGAACAACAGTAGTACCTACTTGGAATAATTAAAAACATGTATAGATAAGTTACCGTCTAGACTCTCAAGTGTAACTCTTTTGACGTGACAACGTCTTATAAATTGGTTTGCCGGGTGACACTTCAAGAAACTGCGTTACGCTCCGCTCACGTTATGCGCTCACAATGAGAGCGAGTGAGAGGCACGAGCGAGAGAGACAGACATAAAAAGTCGTTGTCACGTAAAACTTTCGCCCGTATACCGACTTTACAGGCAACCAATTTTTTTTATCGTGGTTCTCGTTGGTTAATTTACGACTCCCACATGACTGATTTCACAGAGAAAAGCTAGACATTTAAAAAACCCTGATAAGTAGGTACTTTATTTTTTTATTATTTGTATCAAAAAGTAATTTCATCCAAAATTGAAAATAAAATGCATTTTCATATCCGTTAAAAATTATGTAAGTTAGAAAAGACAACCCACTGACCTTTTCGGTGAAATTTGTTAACAGAAAAATAAATATTAGTTTAGTGCTTGTTGTTTAGGATAAAGTACCTAAATAATTCAGGAAAATATCAAATCACGATATTACATTAGAGCGCAATTTTAAATGACCCTACAAAAGAAAAATTTATTTGTCTTTACGTTCCAGTTATACTTTTTTAAACATTCCCGCAGCTCGATCGCTGTAGACCAGGGGCCGTAGCACGAGTTCTTAATGCTATCCATTTGACGACCTAAACTGAACTGTTAATGGGATGGAGCTATATACGTTGTATAACTCCATCCCTCTTTCTCGCTCGCACGCTTGTCATTTTAACACATCATGGTAAGGCCCCCGATCTTACAATTATGTTTAGGTAATTTTACTGCTGTACATTTTGTCGGAAAGTAATGTCAAGTATTTCCACGAGGTACGGCTGTGAGGTGCACTTGTTATATGTAAGTTCCTTCAGGCTCGCACGCAGACCATGCGGAATGTTTATTGAGTATAATTTTTACTACTCGCTTTCATGCAATTGTTCTACTATATTAAAAGTAAAGTAATACAATTTAAAATTCTACAGAGATTGCATAATTTACTAATTTTCTGCTAACTTTATAATCTTTTATTGAATTATGCTAAGTCCCTGTTTCTGTAATAAATATTACTTAGTCAATCTTTATTGTACACAACAACATAAATTAGTATACAGTGATTTTACAATTATAAATTGTATTTGAATTATTATATTGAAAATATTTGAATAGTTTCGAGGCAACCAGTCTTTTAGAACCCCTGCTGAAATGCCAATTTTGAATAAATCGTTCTTCTTATCAATTACCTTTCCTATAATTATTATTAGTTACGCATGTTGCATCCAATAGTTGCAAATGATGATGGATTGTTTCATTTAAATTGCTTTATTTGTCATAAAACAAAGCAAACTCGTGATTTTGGCAAGAACTTCATCATAAACCCAAACTAGTTCAGGTTTTTTATCAAAAATCTGGATTGTTACAGGTTTATGATGAAATTGAGTTTAAAAGGTGTCATCTGCCGGTTTTTCACCAAAAACCTAGGTTTTTGATCAAAAACCTAATGTTATGATAAACCTGCGACATATATACAGGCAAGCTTAACTCAACAATGTGTTTTTTCAAATCTGTAGACAAATTTGAAAAATCGCAGACTATCAAAACAAGCACGTTAATGTAATTAAAAATAATAAAAGTAATAAAAAGGTGTAAACAGCCAATTGTATCACTCGTATTTAAATTGTAGCGTAACGATATTTTTTTTTACATTTCTCAACTTAGGACAGTTATTTTGATTTTGATTTAAAAAAATAAAACCGGTAATTGATAAATAGATCTTGTTTTTAAAGCATTAACATAAAGAATGCGTGTTTTCTGTGGACCATAGTCCATAGAACTTCGTCCGAGTGAATGGCAGATAATGCGGACATGAAATCGAAATCAGATAAAAAAGACCTTTCATCAAAATCGGTTCTGTAGTTAAGCGTGAAAGCTTATCAGACAGCGTTTCTTTCACATTTATAATGTTATGTATAACATAACATTTATAATAGTAAAACAGTACTTATAGATAACTACTAGATAGATATATTTTTTTAATTTCTTTGTACTTACTTTTAATAACTAAAGTTCTTAACACCGCTATGATAAAACACAAAACGCACATTTTAACATAATTAATTATTTAAGTAAATTATAACGACTTCAATTTGGCTAACCAATGGCAAATACTTCAATCTAAAAAGCTAATAATTTTCTTGTACTGCGCGTGATTCGTTTCAAATCTACCCTACATAATATCGAACTTCAGCTTCATCAGGTGGGATCGCAGTCAAGCACTAGTTTATACCAATTAAAAACAAAATGTTTTTTTTTTTATAAGTAACGTTTTGGCTTGGATACTAAGTCCTTTAAGCCATATAAGATATGTGGTTTTAAACAAAATGGCATTCCTTACAATACAAACTTGACTTGTTCACTGACAGATTTGAACAAGATTACTCGTAACAAGCGTAGACCGTCAGTAATCCGCGCGTAGCTCGGAAACGCAATCAAGGGGTGTCGCGCGCGCAAACTCACCTAATTACTGTCAACGGGGCGCTCCCACGCTGCCGCCAGTGAAGCCAGCTCTACTGAGGGTGGACTACCCTCTCCTTTTAATAAGTTTTATTGTTTGGTTAGAGCAAATAGTGAATATGTTGTGGTAAACGGATGTTTATGCCACGTTAACTATTTTGCATTTGGATGCAGTGATGTGCAGTTGCAATTGGGGTTATTAATTTAATTGCCGCTTAATTTTAAAGTCTAATATCTATACAGTAAGTATTGAAATTCTCTGCCAAAGTATCGGTTTCTTGAAAGCCATAATGATGGGAATCGAGGACTTTTGTGGCAAAGTGAATAGGTAATTTCTAAACAAGCAAGATCCATCCATCTTCGACAACACACTTATCGAACGAAAGCATATCATAAGAAAAAAAAATCATAATAATCAATAATTCATATATATATTTTTTTTTGTAAAAATTACAAACTCGGCTAAAATGATCTAGTCTAGTTCTGAAGCATTTTCAAAACAGACTGGGTATTAGACTTCTATAATCAGAATAAATCGAAATGAAACGAAGTCTTCTACTGTTACAATAATTACATAATTTGCAAAGAGAATGTTCCATCATTTAAAATAATAGTCTATATAGTAAATATAATATGCACAGCGTATATTTGTGGTAAGCCTCTATCAGATTTGGGCGGTTTTAATATTTGGGAGGCCGACCGACCAGAGGAGGCGGAGCTCACGCTGTTGTGTTATTATCAGTGGCTGTACATACATATAAATGAAGTTACTTTTATATACTGGAATATGTAGGTTATTCAATACTTTATTATTTGACAAGAATAAAATACATTTTCATTATTGTTATCTTCTTCTTCCTGCCCTTGTCCCATCTTATTTGGGGTCGGCGCAATACGTTTTTTTCTTCCATTCTACCCTGTCGCTCGTCATACTATCACTAACTTCCTTTTCTTTCGTATCGCTCTTCACGCAATCCATCCATCTTTTCTTTGGCTTCCCTCTCCCTCTCCACCCATCCACATATATACTCATAACTCTTTTGGTAACATGCATTTCATCCCTCCTCTTTACATGACCATACCAAGACAAACGATTCCCCTTCAGCTTGTCAGTCACTGGCGCCACTTTCAAACTTCCTCTAATATACTCATTTCTCACTTTATCCAATCTCGTCACACCACACATCCATCTCAACATTCTCATCTCCGCTACATGCAATCTTTTTTCATCCGTCTTTTTCACAGCCCAACATTCTGATCCGTACAGTATGACAGGTCTTATCACGGACTTGTAGATTTTACCCTTCAACTTGAGGGGCATCCGTGGGTCACAAGTTGTTCCAGTGACCTGGCGCCACTTCATCCATCCTGAATTGATCCGATGTGTTATGTCTCGGTCTACCTCATCATCTCTTTGGATAAGCGACCCAAGGTACCGAAAGTCGGAGCAGATTGGTATGGGCGTTCCAGCAAGAGCTAAGGGCACAGAACCGGAGAGACCGCCAAAATCGCAGAACAAGTACTCAGTTTTCGTTCTACTCAATTTTAAGCCAACACTCTCCAGTCTATGCCACCACACCTCCAATTTGCTCTGGACCTCTAGGCCACTTATGGTTATATTAAAATAAAAAAGGACGAACGCGTATCCTCTGGCAATACCTATGTAACATTTTAACAATACACTTACTCAAAAACCCGCTCTTATCTTACTTTTAGGCATGCAATTGACTTTTTTTCGCACTAGTGTAGCAAAGTGCGCATGCTCGCCCCGTCACTATTTTATTGCAAAAAAATACGATCGTACGCAGTACGACTAACGCACCACATCCACACCGCAGCAAGCCGTCAAATGACTCACAAATTGAAAGCGCCCTAAGGGTAAATAATTTAATAAATAATAATAATAAAAATGTGGTGCTGTAATTGATTACACCAATTTAGTAATTGTAAATATCAAAACTCTAAAGTAACTTGATCCAAAATCGCAAATGAAAAGAATTTTTCAAATCTGTAAAATAAATTAGAAACTTTTCAAACTTGGTGAAAAATGATATGTCAAGTAACTGAATAAAGATGCAAACACAGAAAAGTGATGTCACCGCCATTAAATTACGTGTATAGCGAGATGTCTCCACAATGCCCCAACTCTTCCTCTTACCAAAATTTGAAACGCTAATTGCTGCTTCATTGATGCCAGCCAGCGTGGCAATGTTGCCAGCGTTCTGGCCGGACACATTTTTAATTGACATCCATGTGGACCACATGTGGACGAATGTTTTGACGCCCTATAAGTTCCTTATGTTTTTTACCCGATTGTACATAAGTATTACTTTAAGTTTGTATTTAACCAATTTTGATGCTGTTTTCAGAAAAGATATATTTTTAGTTTGTTTCATTATTTCTAGCTTTAGCCCACGACTTTACCGTAGTACATAAAACATACTATGTCACTCAGGAATAAAATAGCTTTCTATCGGTGAAAAAAATTTAGCAATCGGACCAGTACTTCCAGAGATTACCTCCTACAAACAAATAAACACAAGAACAAAAAAAACAAACTTTACCTCTTTAACATATTATACTTATATGTTATAAATGTAGACTTGGTATGAAATATTGTACAAAAAAAAAATCAAAAATGTATCTAATAGTTTGGTGGAATAAAAACATGATAATTTGGAGGATAACTTTATCAAAAAATAATCGTTCAATCATTTGAAAGTGATGATAATTCAAATGCTAGTGTTGATTGTAGGATCAAGTGGTCGCGTGTTCTAATCTAACCCCCTGTTAACTAATGAAGTGAATCCATTCGTCAGATAAACATTACTTTCTTTATTTAAAGGGAACGAAAAAGAGAGATTAGAAATACATAGGGTCTCTTTTACCAATCGAATGAATTGCTGATAAAATTTTATTGTTATAGCAAGTTTTTTTTTGCAATCATTGAAAAGTTTGATTGTTGTCATGGCTTATTTTTTTTGTCATGCTTGGTCAGTTTCTACTAATTTTGTACTTTTTTGAACCTCTGGAAATCTACAAATATAAAAGAAAACACCATAAAATAATATTTTATTAAAACTGACCATTGAATTCATTTTTGCCCTGCGGTTCGTCATATTAACCGTTGGACAAAAATGAAAGCACGATATAAATTAGTTAGCGCAATAAAAAAATCACGAAGCAGGGTCTGCTTCGTGATTTTTTTACCTTACAATATTTGAAAATTACATAAAATACCTAATAAAGCATTTTTTTAAATGGTCTTAAATAGTTACTATGTTTTTTTATAAAAACTACATCGCTGTTACGGGGCCGCGAAATTAACATAGAACTGGGCAAAACCCCTACAAAATACTCTGTGAATACAACCGGTTCTTAAAGTCTCATAATTAACATCGCCCCGAATATTCAATACCTGACAGTGACTACTTTAATTCTTTTAAACGTTTATCAGGCATGAGGACAAAGACCTAAAACTGTATTGGATAATCTACAGCTTTTTTTCTGAACCTACTCCAGAGAATATTTAAAAAAATGATAAGCGCTAATTTCCAATACTAAAATCAGTTGTCCTGAATTAACTGTGGGCACTTGACCATCCGCTGAACCAGTAGATTCTCTTTGCGAATACTATGACAGCAAAGTTGTAAGGTATGCCTAGATCGAACACTGACACTTCCCGTCGATGGGGGGACCGCGGTACTCCCCAATCTAACTAACGTTATTGGAAATTACGTCGCGCTACATTTTCACATAATTCTATGTAATGTGACCCCACATTTGAAAGCCGCGCTTGACCGCTATCTCACCTGATGGAAAGCGACGATGCGGTCGACGATGGAACGCGCTTACCTACAAGAAACCTATTCACTCTCGACTTAGAGATTCCCGGGTTGTAGCTATCAGGAAACACAGACTCCAGCAGGAAATTCCACTCCTCAGCTGCACGCACATCCGGGTTCGCATTTGACCACTATCTCACCGGACGCTTGCCTAGAAGTAACCTATTCACTCTTGATTTAAATACTACTAGGTTATAGCAATCAGGAAACACAGACTCCAGCAGTGAATTTGTAAGAATAGGAGATAAACCTTTATCATCAACGAACCTTTTAGTAAGATTCGTATCTTTTCTTATATGTGCGCGTTTATGTTAGATTTGTCCCTATGAAATTATATAATTACTAGCTGTCCGCCCGCGACTTCGTCCGCGTGTACTTCGGTTATCGCACTCTAAACGTGTTTTCTCGTAGGAATCAGATGTTTTTCCGGGATAAAAAGTAGCCTATGTTCTTTTCCATGTCAAAGGCTATATGCATGCCAAATTTCATCCAAATCCGTTCAGCCGTTTTTGCGTGATTAAGTAACAAACATCCAAACATCCACACTTTCACATTTATAATATTAGTTAGGATAAAAAATCACTCGCACCTTTCTACCTGGCAGCTATCCTCAATCAACAGGCTATTTGTATTTCAAATTCGAATTTAGTATTTTTTTTTTCATTTATCATAATGCTATTCTTGAATTGCCATTTTTGAATTCTAAACCATCTATAGGTACAGTTCTTGATAAAAGAGTCTATCAATTTTTTCACACCTACTGAGGTTATTACGAAGACGATACTTACTAAAACCAAACTGTATAGAATCATTAAACCTAAACCGATCAAATAAATAAATATCAAATGAACGCTACAAATGATTGTCTTCAGAATTTTAGTTGAATAATAACATCCCTCATAAGACTTACTAATAATTTTCGTGTTACGTACGTTTATGAATATTGTAGATGGTCTAGTCGTCCCGGTCATTAGGGCGTGCACACACCGCAGTCACACTGAAGTGTAACAGTAATTATAGGTAATTAACACCTTTCTACACTCACCGTGGTGGTAACACCGATTTCATTGACGTGGAAATTGTTGGGAACTTGATTTGATAATTAATTTATTAAGCTCCTTGTTTTATGGTGTAAACGATGTTTGTTTTTATTTTCGTTTTAAAGGACTTTATTTTTTAGTCCATTGAATCAATCAAGTCCTAAAAAATTATCATAAGAACATAGAGACATAGCTCTATGTCTAGCAACAACCTTTGGGTCTTTAAATCAAGAGTAAATAGGTTATTTCTAGGCCAGCGTGTTCCATCGTTGACCATTGCTAAACATCAGGTGAGATAGTGGTCAAATGTGAGTCAACTCACATTTAAAAAAAGCTATAATGGAAGTCTAATCCTTCAATTATAAATAAATGCTTCATCTAGATCCATGTTTAGAGATTACCTTTTCATTCAATCATAAGTTCCATGTTTTATTGAAAGTTGATTTTGAATAATGTAGTTTTATTAATTTAACCAAGCTTCCATTAATTTCCGATGGAGACTACAATAAGGGTGAGTTGCACCATTTAACTATAACGATAACAAAGCCGTTAACAGTTGTCAAATCGTCGAATTGACCAATAGGCGGCCGTTTCACGGCTGGTTATGGTTTGGTTATCGTTATAGTTAAATGGTGCAACTCACCCTAAGAGTATTAAATTCTTATACCGCCTCCGGTAAACTTTTATCTGTAGAACAGTTACTAAAAACATCCAATCAAAACTCGACTTGAGATTTGACAACTATATAAATATGTAATTTCAATAGGCTTGCAGAATCCGAGATTTTTTTTTCTTCTTCATTGTATCGATATTTCTAAACTCAAATGTCTATAGAAAAAAATTGCCATATCGACAGCGTCAGTGTTTGTTTATTAGAGCCCTGTTAATTTGCAGTTGTGCTGCACACTGAGCATAACTGGAGGAGAAGCATAGTTCGGGACATATCCGAAATCGGACTGTAGCTCTTCGGAGAACCTGCACCTGGTTTTAGTAGTCGGTTTAGAGATTTCCAGTCTTTTATTGCTACTATTCGAGGCGCTTATATCGGGGGATTTTATTTCTTATGTATCTATCACTATTAAAGATGAGTAATAAGCCGGGTTTAAAACCGACTCCTTGGTTTTGAACCATCCCAATCACATTTCAAAAGTTACCATTACAAAAGGTGATTTTTGGAAGAGCATCATCTAATTTTAATATACATTATTTACTCGATAAGAAGCTTTGCGAATTAATTACTAAGGAAAGTCAACTATGCGAACAAATACTCTAACAATCTAAAAATATCAATTTAAAAAAGTTCATATTACTTCCATTTTTTTTAAGGCTGTAGTTTATAGTAATAATATAATATAATAAAATATGTATATAATCAAACGGACCTAAAACCGATCTCTTGCCCCACTCTAGGTACAATAAAGCACTCGGAACATCCTTAACTATAATAAAAAGTTATAACTAATTGCTAACTCTCACGATATCTTTAGTAACACTACAATAATTGCACAAGATCAGAAAAAAATATAACAGAAAACACATCTGATACTTCAGACCGACTCTAGGTACACTTAAAGTCTTTAATGTATGTCTGTTTTAATAACTAGCTATACTCCGCGTGATATTATATAAGCCTTACCTATATAAGACTTACTCGATAAATGGGATATCCAACACTAAAAGACTTTTTCAATGTTTCTGAGATTAGCCCGTTAAAACAAAAAAAACTCTTTAGCTTTTTTCTTTTTTTATACGCTTTAAAACTTTATGTACGATTAGTACAAGATCCCAAAAACAAAATCATAAATAAAAAATAGTTGATCAAACGAGCTTCCTGAAGGGAAGTTCGGATATAGAAATCAATAAATAGGCCTCTTTTAGGTCGATAGTTGCTAAAAACCTCCTTGGCGGATTAATTTAGCTGCTGTTTCATGAAGAATATTTTACAATTCATATAAGATAATTTGGTTTTTGTTGTGCACTTCTTAAGTTATCCTCTTTTATAAAATTTCTTGAAAAGATATTAATGTTTGCTGTAAGAAAACCCAATTTTGGGTTAAGCTCGTCTGTGTACATCGGCTTTCTTACTATGAATAATGTGTAAAGTTATGTACAATAAAGAATATAAGAGGAACCGTAACGTAAAAAAAAAAACTCTAAAATCTTGGTAAATAAACTATATCTTCGAATGAAGCGACTCATATATTAATAATTAATTTACGGTATAAAGTTTTGTAGTTCCGAGTAAGTATTAAGATAATGTTCGATTGGTTATTAAAATAAGTAAAAGGATATTAAACAATTAAAAAGTTTTAATTAGGCTACGTTAAGTTAAGCATATTAACGTAAAATTATATCTTTTAACATAAAAAATAGTAAAAAGTATTGTCATATACTTATTTATTTATGTAAACACAAATACTTAAAAGAAAAGAAATAATACAGATAAAAGAGTACAAAGGTGCTGCTTATTTCTAACGAAATTTCTTCCAGCAGACCTGCGACAGGAGAGTAGGATAAGAAATATATATAATAGTATCTAGTAGTGTAGTAGTTATAGTTTTTAGTATGTACAATACGAATAGGAATAAAATACTTAAATCGCCTTATTTTTCCGTAACATTTTGTTCTCGGGCCCCGTCGAGTAAAGAAGTCATAAACTGTAAGGTCACACTGCTAAGTTACAATTGTAGTTCAATTTGCAAATAAAACTACCTCGGCTTGGCTACGAGATCTCGTAGCTCGGGTAAGACCATAGATATAAGATTTTTTTTTTATATTTCTATGGGTAAGACTATACGTATGGTCTGGGAGGGTTATGAGTGGGATATATGATAGTATGAGGGAGGCTGTGTCCGGCTTCAGCAAACTTCAGCGGACTTGGTCGAAAGCCAGGCTCGTGTGATACCGAAACTCTTCGTGCACTCCGGACAACTTCGTACGAAGTTTGCTACGAAGAAAAGGATTCATAGCACTCAATATTTTCGTTCATAATTTAGTTATATTATCTATATTTGTCTCTATTAACTCTGCTTTAAAGCACAGAATTATTAGTTTACGAGTAGTTTAACCACTCTGGTAGATTGCATAGTTAACACAGAAAGGTAAAGATGATTCTGAGATAGACTACTCTTTATTCTAAATCATTAATCTCCCTAACTTTTTTAAAACTAGGCTTCCGATCTAACTGGATGCAGCTATCAGACCTCCATCACCCAGTTACTGGGTAACATGATACTCTTTGCATAGACTAATGGTCAGACTTTCTGGCGCGTGACTACCTGTAAAGCCTGTCAAAGATCAACGAATGACAACCGTGACCAATGGTTTACGTGCTTTCTAGGTACAGGGTATCAGTAATATCCTAGATAAAATTAGAATATACGACTATGAATTGAAAAAATCACTCCACATAACTGACCGGTTTCGAACCCGCAACCTCATGCTTGACACGCGGGTGCCTTAACCACTGAGCTGTCACACTACACATACAACACACAATTAGGGGATTTTAAGCTTTATTTCTATTCCAGGTGTTCTACCCGTGCTTATACCAAATTTCATCCAAATCCGTTCAGCCGTTTAAACGTGAAGGAATAACAACCATACACACGTGCTTAAGTACATAGAAACTTTCGCTTTTATTAGTATTATGGAATAGGGAATCGCAGTATACGGAAATATATGCTAACTGCGTAAATATGAACCACATCCAATAAGACCAAAAAAGAATTCAAACTTTCGAATACCGTAATTAGAGGCACAATAAAAAGATAATGAGAGAGCGAACGCTTGGGGTTTAATGAATTAAAAGTTTAGATTATTTTTGAGACCACTATTCCGCAAAAATTTAAATTAAACACAAAATATTAATAAATAAAGGGTTTTCAATTTAACCAAAACGGCAGTAAAATCAAAGGAAGATGCCAATCGCCCACGTGCGAGGCGAAACGCAGGTGCGTGCGGAGGGCGTTACTATGGCGAAAACTAATGCAAGTGACTCATACCTTAGCCTGGTCCTCTTCTGAATCACCCGGCGACACCCCTGCTCACGAAAACTTTAAAAAGTTAATTTTAAAAACCGAACGAAGCAATCAAGGACTAAAACTGACAGATTCGATTTTTAAAACTTTTTTTTTTGTTGACGCTGTTTATTATTTATTTTTAGTCGAGTGAAGGAGTTCGATTAAGTTTGTGTAGTTCGGTGGTGTCGTAAGGGGTGCGCGGTCCGCTCGGCGGGGCGGTCGACACAGGACTGGCGCGCTGCAGCCAGGGTGCGCACCCTGACGCGTGCGACGCCGTAACCCCCGTACAGGGTGCTGTCATTGTGCTGTGTACTTTTTTTTACTTTATACCTGATTTGGATTCGGAATAATAATAGTGATGGGGATGTGGTGGGAGTTGGGGTGTGATAGTGTGCTTTTAAACAGAGATACGTACTTGGTTCTACTACTTATCAGAAAAAAGAAATAAATATTTAAGGGTTTTATTTAAGGGTATATACGATTATCGTAGTGTTTTAAGAATATAATCAAGGAGATCATCGCGAATGATGCACTCGTCGTACCTTTTAAAGTTTTGAGAATTGACGCCGAGTTTCTATCGTGTCGGTTTTTTGGTCGTTTACATTTCGGGGAGTGTGCATTGGAATTGCATGCGTTGTATTACCAGTACATGGTGGACATACCGGCCTTAACTACTAAACATTTTGGGAACACAATTATTGCGTTAGAGAGTGGAATTCCCTGCCGGAGTCTGTGTTTCCTGATAGCTAGCTTCACTTTCGTCTTTAATTACAGATGAATGAATAGGTTACTTCTAGGCAAGCGTTGACCACCTCATCGCTTACCATCGGGTGAGATAATGGGCAAACATCAGTCTATCAATATTCAATAATAAAAAATATTTAACAAGAATCTAGTTTTAAGTCAGAACTGTCGTAAAATTGTTTTTAATATTATTTTGACACAACAACTTACCTGTAAGTCTGTACACGAGCACGGAGGTATGTCAGCGGGTACGGGAACAGTGCGGGCCCCTGCGCACGCGCCACAAGTGTCTACTTAGGCGTTTTTTAAACCTTCGCGTTATACCGATGGCAGATAAGACCCCCATCACTGCGGTACCTCGTTGTTACTCACTTGGAACTCGAAATAACACCGGTAATCGATGTTGTATGTATAAGAACATATTATTAATTGTTTATTTATTTATTTAGACTTTATATACAGTAGTGGTTCATTGACGAACTTTATACATCAAGACATTCTCTATTTTATCATTCTCTGGGTTAAAAAACTACACTGTGGTATAACCAATAAATAAATACTTGACATATTATATTACAAAATCCCCCACCGCGTTTGTCTTCATGAACGCTATAAACTCAAAAACTTTAAATAGGTTTAAATGTATGGTACAGTAGAAAAAAAAGCCGAGAATTTCAAATTTCAGATGTAAACAATTTAATAAATATCACAACGCATTAATTATGAGTATTTAAACTGTTCAGGTTATGAGCTTAAAATTCAGTAGAATTTGGTCCAAGTAAATCTTGTAGACATACCAATATGAACCTAGGTAGACATTGGTGCATGTTTTTGAAATCTGTATGAATACGTGAAGAGAACTGGGCATTTAATTGACTGATATGTTGAGTCGGTATTGATTGTATTCCTAAAATAGACGCCAACAATGAATGCTTCGCTATCAACTTCAGGTCACATTTACGTTTATAGTTGGTAAAGGATTCAGTGCTGACTAGCTTCTGCTTCGCTCGAGTGAAAGATTGTGTTCTGTGATTCATGAAGAAGGTTTAAGTGTTTGATAAACTTATACCTAATAGATAAATGCATATTATAGTAGAGCAAAGTTAATAATTCCAAATATTTCTAGCATCAGTGCGGATCGCTAGTAGGTATTTTATATAAATATCGTAACCTTACTGCAAAAACCAACTATCTGCATTTTTGTATTATTGTGTTATATTATTATATTCGATCAATTTTGTAGGTTATTTACTTTTTGCCCAAGCTACCTTTGTAAATAAGTGTCATAGCAAAAAACCAGTCTTACATGCAGATTCGTCTTGATGATACGAATCGATTGCTATATTTAACTAATTTGGATACGATACAAAATTTGGACCCCCGTTTCACTTCTTAAAAAGTTGAATTTCATCATTAGGAAGCCTTTTGCAAACTTCCACGTTTCTAAACCCAAAAGTTTCAGCTGAACGTTGATATGTCAGTCAGTCAGTTTTTCCTTTTACATAGGTATATAGATTTGTTCAAATAAATAATTGTTTAATTCTTTGAATAATGTACTATTGTAGAGAAATATGTAATTCTGAAGACTTTAGTTCGAGTTCATTTTCATTAGTAGCCTTTTTAATAGTTATCGTGAACTTGACAAATTCAAGGTAAATTCCACATTTTGTCACATAGTTTAGCTATTTTTGTAACGATAAAAAGCTCGTTCAAACATTGATGTTTTTTAACTCACATATCATGACATGTTGACATCGAAATCAGCCAGTATGTACCTAGTTATTCGTTGCTTATGGAACAGCAACCCCGAAGACATTACTTTGCCCCACACTTGGAATAACTCCTGTGTCAGAGATGCGTTCATAAACATGTAAACTCACATACACAAGACATCCAGATCCGGAACACTTATCTGTAGGCCATAGAAATATTTGTCCCGTGCGGGAATCCAACCCTCGACACGCAGCGCAGCAGACAATCGTTCAATCACTGCGCCAACCGTAGCCTCACACTAAGAATTTTCATTTAGTAAAATATAATCATGAAGATTAAAAAAAAAGAGAAAACGTGCTTTATTTGTTGAAATGAATAACATCATAAAATTCAAATTAATTACATTTGCATTTACAGTTTTTATTTACAGATATAATAAACTCAATAAACATTTTCAAAAACAAAGTTTAAGCGTAAAACGAGACACAGAGATATGTTTGGTTGGGCGGTTCTGTGCTCCGCCCGCCCAGACGCACCGCCCAATCCGCTGGCGCCCCGCCCACACCGCCGCCCAGAGAGCTGAGAGAAAATAATTGAGAGTAATTGAATCATGAGACTGGAGAATTCAATTAACGCATCACAGTGGCTGTATAGTCGGTAATCAGTGCGATTGTCGCGACCTGAATGCGCTGCGATCGAGTCACAACTCTGACTGCAGCCTTTTGTTCTTTAATGAATATGCTTATTAGATTCTTGTCAGATTGAGATAGTAAATTACTGATGTTATAATCTACTCTGGTGTGAGTTTGATGGAGAGAATGTCGGAGCTTGTGTTCTCGTGATACGCATTTAAAATGAGATTAAGTTTGAGCTACAAACGGTCTACTTTTTACTATAAGAATTTTCATTTGTCTTCATAGCAAATCACACCAATTCTTTCCAATTACACTGGTACTACTTAAACTTATAAGGTACCCACTAAACTGGTGAATTTATTCGTATGATAAATCCAGCATAATAAGAGCAAAGCTGCCTGATGCTGTAAAGCTTTTGATGGGGCACTAAGCAATAAAGAGAAATAAAGCAGTACATAATCAAATCCTTGCTTGATGTTCTCTAATAGGAACCTCCTGCATTAGGCATTAGCCATAACCAGGAGATCTTTCAGTCAACATTGAATGGCTTACTTCCAGGCACGCGTGCTCTATTGTCAGCCAATTCATCGCTTACCATATTAGTAGCGAAACTGGCTTTAACTACCATTGTCCTGGTTGATACCAAAATGTCCTGAATATGCGGAGGAATTCCAATTAACGTAACTTGCAAAATTGTTGATTTTCTGGAATATATGTATGCAGACGGCGTAAATATTATTTTCAAAACACTATTTTCGTAGAAATCTATTAAAATATTTATGTAAAATAATTTAATTTAACCTTTTATCGTTTGTAAGCCTTAAATTTTTTGATAATTAAATTCAAAGTATGCCTTTATGCAACATTCATAGATACGAATACGACTTTGACTTCTTTGTGCAATTGTCAATGTCGAGATTACTTACCCAGGTGAGGCAGTGTTCAAACGCGAGGTAATCAATAATAATATTTAAAAAAAAAAGACGTGTGGCACTCGGGGACTGCCGCGGTAAAGCTATTGCATAGCATTTTTATCAACTAATGCAATTATAATTATTTATTTATTTTATTTATGCAGTATTTTTTTTCCTTTGTTTTTTTTTTTCTTTGATATTAATTGAAGTTACACTTTCACACATTGAATTGAATTTTGATTGATTGTTCACTCATTTGTTTTCTTATCGGTCACCACGCTCAAAAAACAAATGAGTGGGGGGTGTTAGGTTATTTTCGTTACGGAATTTCTGGATTCGGTTTCCACGCTCAAAGCCCGCGATAGAAGCTATGCAATAGCTTAAAAATTATAATAAAATACAATAAATTTCACAACTTTCACACAAAGCCGTCTAGTCCCAAGCTAAGCAGAGCTTGTGATATGAGTACTAGACAACTGAACATACTTACATACATATTATATTTAGATAAATTACAGCCAGACACAGGACAAAAAATGGTCGTGCTCATCACACAAAAAAACAATGTCCTGGATGGGAATCGAATCCACGACCTCCGGCATAGCAGTCAGGGCCACTAGATTAACAGGCCTGTCAAATAACGAAAAAAAAAATCATGACCTTTGACACTTATGTATATTTTGCATGTACATATATGAGTATTTTTTTTCAGTAGATACTATAGGATCATAATAATAGGATTAAAAGTCTATGTTCGTATAAAGGCTAGAAGGAACGGGATGGGTCTTTTAGTCAGTAAGAGTCTGACACTATCTCCCGCTCCGCCCAAGAGCGGGGGATGTCAATGCATGATTTTTTTCCACCATAAAAAAAGGCATGAGGGGGGTGTGTAGGCAGAGACCAAAGTCGTAACATAGTTCTTGGTAACCAGTCCACTTAAGCCTCCCAGAACTTGCGTGAAGTAACACAGGGATAATCACCAGATAGTAGCATGCTCCATGAAAAGTCTCTAACAGGACTGCGAGTTGGTTTCGGGCTCTCGTACGTCTTCCAAATGTCCAGGAATCATGGGTACTGAGATAAATAAATACTTACATGAAAAATAAAACAAAATCACAGCATCACCCTAATCCCAGAAAGGTATAATAAGGTGCAATTTAGCTTCACTTTTCTTGGACTGACCGACATTTGACTATTCAAAAGTGCCTGCAAATGGTCTATTTGAAATAAATGATTTTGATTTTTTTTTAATATGTATATTTTATTGGCATAATTTCTGCAAAGTGGGCTTTTTAGGACATTTTTAGGTACGAATAATAATAAAGGAAAACTTTATAATACCACCTACCATAGCACTAGACATACCGGCATTTTATGAACATATGACGTACTAGATAGTACTTAAATCCCCTTCAAGTGTCCGGCTTAGCGCCTGCGCGGCAACGACCTAATTAGACTATTTTACCACCTTTTTATTACACTCGCTATAACCCATAAGAACATAAAAGCAGGGGTGAGATTTGTCTGATTGGGACTTCGAGTACGTTGCTTAAAGTAGGGTTGTAACAACTTTTTTAATTCACTTACCAGGAACCTTATTTCAAAGGAATAGTGATAGTTTTTGTGTGGCTGGGGTTAAAACTAATTTGGTTTTCATAGCGGAACTGCGAAGCCGTACTCGCGCACGCGCCGGAAGCCTGCGCCCGCGCATCCTTTGCTACCGGTGTCGCTTACTACCGGCTGGACTTGTAATTGAATAGTGTACTTGCGGATATCGATGACATTGTAAGTACTTGCTGCTTTATTGATTAGCTGTAGGTAGATTATGTTAGTGGTAGAAGTTGGGTTTAGGAGGGTTTGTCCAGTAGTAGGACAGTATAAGCTAATAATAAAAGTCGATATTTTTTATAATAATGATAATAAATTTTTTACTTAAAGTATCAAAACACATTTTAATAACCATAAATAAACTTATATGAGTATTGTTAGTTCTACAATGATAGAAAATATTATACATAATACTCACAAACAAATAAAGAATAACTGCTTCAGTGTACCACAGATGAGATATAGGAGCAACTATTTACATCACAACAGTCCAACCTCTCATCTGTCATGCCCAGGATGCTGTTGGAGCCGGCTCCTACTACATCTCTATTACTCCGGATAGATGAATTGTGATATACGATTGAATAACTGGTACAATATATAAAAATCTCGTGTCACAATGTTTGTTATCGAACTTCTCCGAAACGGCTTGACAGATTTTTATGTTTTTTTTTTCGGGTGTGTTTGGTAAGTCTGAGATATAGGCTATTTTTTACTCTCCTACCCCCACCCTCTATATTAGAGGTAGGAAATAAGTAACTTATCACGCTCTAGGTAGAGCGAGAGGGAAGGTCGGACTTTTACTGATTAAAACCCGTGTTTCATCAGACGCGGTAACTCTTAGCAAATTTTTCGAACAATCCTGCAACTTCCTCCCTCTCCCTCTTCATCCATCCCAATAGACATCTTAGTGACGGAATTACCAACAACTGCACCATTTTTTTTTTGTCCTACAAAAAATCATACAGATAATCAATGAGCAACATTTTAAATTGTACCTATGGGAACTCATCATCAAAACTCAATTGCTCCCGTTATGGGAAACACAGGTAATCCGTTCCGCCAATTGATTAATTCCCGCCCTCTAAACATCGCATGTGTTACATGTGACAAGCCTGGTGTCCTCCCATGCTGAGGTAACAGCATGCATAGTTTCACACAGATACTGGCGTGGGAGTACCTGCTTACCAGTAATTAGGTGGCACATCGATGATTAATAGTTTGAATTCATATTAAATTGACGTGAGACTCGAAATAGTTTTTACCTAATTCCAAAAGCAAGAATTAACCTGCTCAGAGTCAGACAGACTAAGCATTGGCACTTGGCAGTCGTTCGTCGAAAAAAAGAAAACTTATTAATTTAGTTTTTTTTTTAATAATTATACCAATTAACATGAAATATAAAATTTAGAAGCAGTAAGCAGTGGTGACCGAGTGGTACAGAACGACTTACGAGTTGTAGGTCGCGGATTAGTACCCAGTCTAGCGCAATACATTGTGTAATTTATTTCATCACCACAGCTCTCAAAAGGGTGAAGGAAAACATCGCGAGGAAACCGGTATCTCCTGGAACCAAAAATTCGAAGACTTCTGACATTCACCAACCCGCACTGGGCAACCCGCATTCCCTCTCCTAAAGAGGAGACCTGAATCCCAGCAGTGGAACATTAAAAAGCTGATTATGCTATGCTTATGCTTTTATTAATATTTATTTAGCAAAAAGAATACAATTATAGGTGACATTAGGGTGCAATTGACGAGGTACAACTTTCGAGATCAATGACTCCGACGATAAGAAAATCTGTGTTCAAATGTTAGTTCCTAACTAAAGTTGTAAAAACATATCTGAATGGGCAATCGATCACATTTTAGCTGCTGTTATGGCTGAGTTAGTAGAAATAACAACAAATAAAATTAAATCAAAAGGAATCACCCATTCTATCGATAAGTTTGTAGTACTCGTATAGGTAATTATAGAACATATAAGTTTCGATCGTCGTCTCATTTCCACGCCCACTGCCTAAACTTAGTCCACTATTTGACTTAACACCTTGTAACTTTGCAACAAATTGTCCCACATCTCTCCAACCTGTAAACACTACAACACAAACAGTCCACTGGAGGGTCCTAGGTAACTAGACCATCAAGTAGCGGGTTCTCACCACAAAACCTCATTACACTGCCATTCAGGAAAAAAGGGAAACAATTACAAAAGGTGTGTTGTGACGTGGCACTCGAACGTGTACACATCCTTCCGACATCAGTTTGTTCCCACGAGAGTCGCGCTTTGTTTACACCTCGGCTCATGAGGACCATTGATAGGTACACCTTTTAAGTCATTGTTAGGCTTTCCAGGTCATAGAAATATTGTAGTGAAGTGTTGGTTAGTTTTTATGCACGGGAGTGTTTATGTTTGCCTGACCTGATACAGAAAAACAGTTACAATTTTTTTTCTCGAGTAAACGCAAGCAACCACAGTTGAATATCATAAGAGTTTTGAAGTCAAAAACGACAACGGTTCGTGAATTATTTTTGCAATGGATCAATCTGCAAAACTATGACAGGATAAGGTAATGTCAACGCACATTTATCTCAGAACATTGCGATAAAGCCGTACATTAACCGTTATATCCAATTTCGGTATTGATTCGGACAGCCAGCGTGGAAATCAGTGCGTAGGGTGCGCGCACGCCGCCCTCAAGCGACCAATCAGAGACGAGCCTGTGACAGATGCGCGCGCAACTCTATTGTGCTCCCAACTATTGTGTGACGGACAAAGTTGGGGTGGCGTGCGTGTGAGAGCAAACATATGAACCGAACATTACTTTACTGCAATAAAATAACGGTGAAATGATGATACGCTTTTGTTTGCGAACGACGCCGACGCAGGCGCAGCAGCTATCGCCTATCGGGTGACTCAATTATTGACGAAAGCCTAACAGTTACTTTGAGATCATGCTAAACATGCTAGTCTAGCTATAGGTAATATCAATAATACTACCTATAGTTAGAGCGTTTCGAAACGCCTAGCGCGTTTAATATGACCTCCGAAAAACTAGACGAAAACAAACAAAATTAAGTTTGTGGAAGTATTATATGGTGCGAAGAAAATAATCTCTTTAGACTTTGCACAGAGGAAGAGAGAACTCAAAACGGTGAAGGAAAACATCGTGAGGAAACCGGCATGTCCTAGAACCAAAAATTCGAAGACATGTGACATTCACCAACCGGCACTGGGCCCGCGTGGTGGATTACGGCCCATTCCCTCTCCTAGAGAGGAGGCCTGAGTCCTAGCAGTGGGAACATTAAAAAAGGCTCATGATGATGATGATGATGAAGAGAGAACTTACTATTTATTTACTTATTCTTCGTAAAGTAGACATTGAAAGGGCCCCGTTGTCGTAGAGTACAGCAAAAGCCTTCCCTATTTTCGAATTCCGATGCTAAAGTATCAAGATCTTTTAGCCACGCCATCCAATAGAAACCTAGTTCGATTAAATGGTGTGGCGTGGCTAAAAGCCAGCTACCTATACCGAGGAAGAATAAAAATATACAATTGTAGGATATATATCTGAGATTATCATTACATTTTTTTTTTTGTTTTGTTTATGCGAAACCTGAATATAGTTTGTTCAGAATCGGTAACTGAATGGATTCCAATAGTTTTTACATTATGTTATATTTTTTCGCAAAAACACACAAGTCACAAGTTGGATACTACCAACACTAAGTACAACACAGGTCACGGCAAGTCATAGTGGGCTTTGGGCGCCAGCAAACAGCTGGGCGCAAGAGCAAAACAACGCCTCAGTAGCCTGGATGGCCCAGTGACTATGCATTTTTGTTGACATAACAGTTATGAAATGATATACATTTTTTACATAAAAATACTAGATACGTCTTTTTGGTTTCGTTATACTTGAACCCATTTTTTAAATTGCAAACCAGCTTGAAATATAATACTATTAAATATAATACCTACCATAACATCAATACAGCAGATGCAGTCAGAGTTCAGCAAGTTACGTACTCCAAATCAGCATAATCTCCATAGCAGACAAAAAAAAATTGAATACCCTGATTAACCCTTTTGGTCATGTTCGTTAAATTCAAACTTGTTTATCAAAAAGCTGGTTGTCTGGGCAACGCACCCCCGGTGCCCGTGCCATCCCGCAGGTGTGCGCAGGATTTAATCAACTGATTGTTACTGACATACGCACACATACATACATACTTACTTATTTAGGGTACGGGAACTACCGTTACTGAGGGTAAACAAAGGTTATAAAATATTGGAGGTAAAACAATCGATTGATGGGTGTTTTAAAGCGTCGTTTAATTTTGGAAGATGTTTTTTTTTTATCTGTTATAAACTAGTACTTGACTGCGATCCCGCCTGATGGTAAGCAGTGATGCAATCGTTGATGGTGAGGCGCACTAGTTTATTAAGAGCCTATTCACTCTAGCCTTGCAGACACCTAAATTATAATCAGACGGAAAGACCGCAGCAGGCAAACTGTTCCAGTCCCTCGGCCTGATTCAATGAATTCTTTCTAAATTCGTTTTCAGTTGTACTCTAAATTCATAAAAATAACACCTATCTTGTAGCAGAGAGATCTAGTATCTAGATCTTCATAGAAGTTTACGCTTTGGAACGTGTTATCCGTAGGATATAAAAATCTTTTGGAACGTGCAACTTAGCTTCACTTTTTTGGACTGACCGAAATTTTGACATTTCATAAGTGCCTATTATTATTAGTCTATTTGAAATAAAGTCTCTGATCGGTCCCACACTGAAAATATATACAATACTCTCGCAAAAAATCAGCCCGTTGTGGAATTACCATAAAAATAAAGCTCATTAAGCAAATCCGTAGTCAGGCACGATCATAAAAATATTTCATGTAAACATGAATGGATGCATTCTTCGTCCCCCCGTCTATAATCTGGTATAATAGTAGAGTAATTTACGGACTCATAGTCCATTGGCGAAAAAAAAAGAAAAAATAAAAAAGCTGTGTAAGCATCGGCCATGACAGTGCAGGAGCGTGGAGCTGGCGCTGCGCCGGCGCACGTGCCCGGCACGCGACCCGCGCGCGCACCACGCGCACCTTGCTACCGACTGCAGAAAAGTCGCATGTTTGTAGAGACAAAATATTTTTGAAAGTTATTTTTTTACAGATGTACATGTATATTATGAGTACAATTTAATAGTAGGTTCCTACTAGAAAATCAGAAAGAAGGTTTTTCTTTCATCAAATCAATAAAAAAAAATGTTAATTGGTTGCTTTTCAATTTAAAAAAAAGATTTTTTAAATTTCTTTCTTGTGTTTGCTTTGATTTTACAAATTTTTGACCATTTGGAACTAGTACTTTTTTAGTCATTTGTTTTATTGATAGGCTCGCGTTTAACCACCATCTCACCTGATAAGTGATGATGTGTTCTAATTAAAACTACCCATTGTCACCTTTTACAAAATAATTACAAAAAAATAATAATATTCACCTTTATTTTCGCTTCTAACCGTACAAAGCTTGAGTACAAAGCACCGGATTATTTTATTGTATTTTTCGGTGAACGGTTTCTTTAAAAGGGGAGAGCAGAACACCTATCTTCCACCGTTGAGCACAGGGATTTTTTTTAAATAAACGCCATTACTTTTTCCATTATATTCTTTCCCTTTTGACATAGATTTTAAAATATACCATATACGTATACTATCAAGTTTTTTTTTTTGTGGGTAAGGTGATGAAAACAGATGTATTAAATTGAGACTTATTATAGTGCACCTTTTAGATCTGTGTAGTGTACATTTAGAAGCACGTTCCGAATTCAGATTTTGATTTTTGACTCGTAAAGATTGTTGATAGTAGAAGTATCTACTATCAACAATCTTTACGAGTGTGTTGATAGTAGATACTTAAAGATTACAAGTGATTTTTTTCACTGAAAATTCGGCACTCCTTCCCTCCCTCAAGTTTTAAATCCAAATATCCTAAGAAAATAATTTAACGTTGCGAATACCGTCATCATCATCATCATCATCAGCCTTTTTAATGTTCCCACTGCTGGGAATCAGGCCTATACCGTAATTAGAAACAATAAAAAGACAATGTGAAAGCGACCACCGGCGTTCGCTTGGGGTTTAATGAATTAATATACGTAGCTATGTATGTTACTCCATATGGTACGTATTTATAATATGGGGTCTGTTACCTGAAATAAAATTATTATTATTATTATCTATAAGTTTTTTTTCCAGAATTATTTCATTAACTCACCTAATTTCAACAAACTAGTTTACAGTTACCATCACCTTTATCATAATAAATTGCCAGTCTGCAAAAGTAACGCACCTCTTATCCTATGCTAAACTCTGCTGCATTCACGTCTGACCTCTAAATCAAATCATACAAAATACCAAAAAGGATCACAATGTCCTTTTACTTACAATAGTAAAAGAACTGGTTAGCTCGACGTTGAAAAGTCAGTCAGTCTACAGTTGAAAGGTCGTCGCAGGCGCATGTATGAGCAGCTGCGAGGTCTGTGCCCCGCGCATGCGCCGTGATACGGGCAGGTGTACCCTGGCGACAATGGAAACGAGTATGCTCTGCTTTATTATTTTCATTGTATTTCAAAAGGTGAGGACTGTACATGTTGACTGTCTAGTGCCAGTGGTAGATTTGAGAATTATTATTTATTTTGATGAAAAAAATGAATGTGTTGGTTGCACGGTATTTCAGCTTGTGTAGGTTTAAAATATTCGGAAGTCAAGCAGAGCAGATATCATCTGAAATACAATATGTATAGTTAGGGGTCAAAAGTGCTGCTGCACTCTACCTAACACTAAAGTTTAAAGGCCAGGGTTATTCGGAAGGGGAGCTCGAGCCCCGGTATGAAGGCTAGAAGGAACGGGGTGGGTCTTTTAGTCAGTAAGAGTCTGACACTATCTCCCGCTCCTCCCAAGAGCGGGGGTTGTCATAGGATGATTTTTTTCCACCATAAAAAAATAAATAAAAAAAAAGACCTTCCAACCAAACCAAAAAATAAAAATAAAATCGAGCATATTTCCTGCCATATCCCAGTATGTATGAGCCATAGCACACGAGTGCTATCGCCATTGTACAACCACCATACTTATCTGCAGCCAACCGACCGAGCCAAATGCGGGCTCTCCACCGCTATACTTCGTACCATTCAAATACTACGATATCATGGATTTCGTACACTTGAATAATAAAAATTGCATTGCACTTAGAGAATACTAGCTTCTGCCAGCGGGTTCGTCCGCGTGAATGTTGGTTATTGCAGACTCGAAGTCGCAGTCGAAGATGGATAAAAGTAGTCTATGCCCATCCTTGGAGATAAAACTTACGTCGTACCAAATTTTATGAAAATCGGTTTAGTAGTTTAACCGTAAAAGCGTAACAGACAGACAGACAAACGGACAGTTACTTTCACATTAAAATATTTAAATATTAGTATGGCTGTATGAGTATATTGATAGGATTGTTGAGTTTTAATCACGGTTTGTGATTGCGAGAGGGCTATAAAACGCATTTTTGATATTAGAGATATCAAATCTACATACATATTTATGGCTAACTAACATTTTTTGTGCGACTTCGTTCGTCTAAATTTTGTACTTCCTTTTTTTCTTTAGAATACATTAAAAACACAGGTTTACAAGATCTACTAATTAGATTTTTTCTTATTCAAATATTATTATTTAAGTTTATTAGCTGAAGGAACTTAACAAAAGTATTACTTTTTTCATAGAAACTTTGACAATGCGTAAACCATCTCATGGGGGTTGTCTTGAGAAACTAATAATACCAAAATTAGTGCTCGTCTATACCATAAAAGGAAGGCTATTGCTAAATTGCACGTTCCTATTCCTAATCCCAGTAGTTTCGTCTGGGCGTTGATAATCAGTCAGTTTTTCTTTTTATATCATCATCATCATCATCATAATTTCGGCCAAAAGACGTCCACTGTTAGACATAGGCTTCCCCGAAGCGTTGCCACACCGACCGGTCCAGTGCATCTCGCATCCATCTTTTTTATAGGTATAAATAGATAGTTAAACTTCTATCCCTCCTCAAGAACTTTTAGAGGACGTTGCACTACGGGACACAGATCTGAATTGACTGTCAGTCTGTCACAACGAAAGATCCTGGAAAGATGCCACTGAAATAGAAATTTACACTTTATCAGGGTTGTGATTAAAAAGCAACCTTTTAAAGACTGTGCTGACGTAGTTTTTAGCAAAAAAAAACAAAATCAGTAACATTGAAAAGAAGGGTAATAAAATACGCTTGAATGTCTGCTCATAAATCAAAATCAAATAAAAGTCCCTTCACCGATTCTCAAGCACTTAATCTTAGATCCAACAAGTTATGAACTTGTAAAGTTTTATCAAAGGCTCATAAATCAGGTGGCAAGCGCGTGTTCCCCTAATTTCCTCGCTAATGGCTTGCCGAAGGGCGCAACAGGTTGGACCGCCTTGACCTGCTTCTTGAGGGGAGCGCTATCAATGCCACTTGCTTGAGACTACATGTGCATACGTTAGCTGGATGGTGCAACAGGAATGGGGCTTGTGTGCGTAGGTGCAAGGCGTTGGCGATGCGTTGAAAATTTTAGTTGTAAAGCTCAATGCAATTAAATTAATTCATTAAACCCTAAGCGGACAGTGTTCGCTCTCTCATTGTCTTTCTATTGTACCTCTAATTGCGGTTTTTGAAAGGTTAAGGAATTGAGCATTGATTGACCGAGTGTTTATTGATTGTAGTTTCTTTTAGGTAGTTTCCAAATTGTGCATTTGCAGTTAAAAACGGGTTTTAGGCTAAAATATATTTTGAGTTCGTTATTTTAGCAACCAGAGGTTGCTGTCATCTCGTGCTTTGTGTAAAGCTAAGCTCAGGCTCATATTTTTTTAGTTTTGAATTTAGAGTTTAGAGTTTAGAATAATTATGTCAAACCTTGCTTGCTTTTTTGCTTGCTTGCTTTGGACAGGGTTTCGAGGCTAAAGAACAGTTGAAGAAATAGTCATGCTTAATTTACAAATCGTAAATCGAGTGTTAGCACTACTCTTTCATTTGTAACTGTTCTGACTTAGTAGAATTTTTTTTTAATACGTGCAACTTAGCTTCACTGATTTTTAACTGATTGATATTTTGACAATTCTAAAATGTCAGTAAATGGTTAATTTTTTCTGACTTATTATAAATGTTTCAAATTTTCTACTTTTTTTTTTAATTGCATTGTTAAAAAGAGAAAAAAGAGAGATATATTCTTGTGTTCCTTCCAGTATCTCATATATCATAGTTCCATGGCAAGTTACTCACGAGCCACCTGTTCTATTCTGACACATGGTGCCGGGGTGCTGAGGTTTTCACACTCCATAAACACGCAGATAATTATGAAAATACAAACAACTATCAATTAGATAACTTGTTTGTTTGTTTTTATTGATTTTTTTAAAGTTTTTTTTATTTTCGATGATGTTAATTCAAATGTGTTAATTTGCTTGAATGTCATGAGAAATTGTTTTTATTTTTTCTAAGAATATAAACC
Source organism: Mythimna ferrago (assembly GCA_910589285.2). Taxonomy (NCBI): domain Eukaryota; kingdom Metazoa; phylum Arthropoda; class Insecta; order Lepidoptera; family Noctuidae; genus Mythimna; species Mythimna ferrago. Next base: position 13,746,745 of record OU342692.1, on the reverse strand, counting down.
CACCTGATGGTAAGCAGTGATGCAATCGTTTATGAATTGTTTTCTGAAAATAAAGAGCGTAAAAAGTAAGAAACCTTGAAACATTAGTTTTCTTATTACTTTGTGGTTTTTAAAGAAAATATATCTCCAAAGTTGAATAAAAACGAAACACGAATATCTGTAGGGTCTCCGTCTCTACCAAAATATTAATTTCAAAAGCCACGCGTCTCATTATGAGTTTAAGTTTACCATATCTGGCAATATTTACCAAAAACACGTGAGATCTATTACCGATACATATGATTTGGGGTACATTGGCCACACACCGCACATAGTACGACGCCGGCGCGCCGCCCGCCTTCCGGAAGCATTGGAAATTAGTCCATTATCATAATTAGACATGCAGCTGGCTCGGGCGGCTTGTGCCATACACGCCGATACCAATGTTACAATGAGTTCACACGTGAGGTGAATGTAGTATTTTTTAACTAATATAAACTTACTTTAAATCAAGAGTGAATAGGTTCTAAGCAAGCATGCTCCATCTTCGACCACATCGTCACTTACCATCTGGTGTGATAGTAGTCAAGCGTGAGCCTAATAATAAAAAAAATAAGCCTTCACTTAAATCTCCCAAAATCATAGCCATCTTGTTTCATATGTCGTAACAGGTTCCCCACCTACAACGGGTTACCCTTAGGTCACTAATATAGCGCGTACAGGAATAATCGTCGGTTAGTATAACGTCCCACGTAAAGTAACTACAGAACCTCTACAAGTTGACTTCGGCCCCTAGTACCTACGTTTTGCAAAGTTCCATTTTTAGGGTTCCAAACCTAAAAAGGAAAAAACGGAACCCTTATAGGATCACTTTGTTGTCCGTCCGTCTGTCTGTCTGTCAAGAGCCTTTATCTCAAGAACGCGTGGAGGTATCAAGTTGAAATTAAAACCATATACTCAGGTATGTAGTCCCTTCAAGCTGTGAAAAAATCAAACTTCTAAGTTAAGGAATAAAAAAGATACGGCCGTTTATGTCGTAAAAAATGTATATTTTGAAACTCTCAATGATCGAAATTCATAGGAAAGTTCCCGTAATTTCCCAAAATTTCCCCTTGACCCAGAATCCGGAAATTTTGTACAAAGCAAGGTAATATAGCACAGGTACAGGAATAAATTTGAAAACAATAAATTTGTGGTTAGCTACGTCACCCAAAAAAAAAACTTGTTTGCAATTCGGAAAAATCTTTGAGACTCCATTCGGGAATTGTAATTTTCACGGAACCCTTAGTGCGCGAGTTCGACTCGCAACTTGCCCAGCTTTTTTAGGTTAATTACAATAGTTAGGGGGGCCCGTTGTTTATAAAAATTACCTACTTTAAAAATAGCTAAAATCCATATAATAGGCGATTCCGGATATACCTACTACGTACTATACCTACTACGTACTTTTTAAATACCTTTAAAGTTAGTATGTATCAATTATTAAATAAATAAAGCTTTATAAGTTGTTACCTTCATCATAAAAGTTAAGTTACCTATTTCCAGACTTAGCTCATAACACACTGTTTAATAATATTGTAAGCTGTACATGTAATAGATCATGTCTACTACAGTCGAGTGTCGGTGGAACCCTGCCGCCGCCGCCGGTCGATCTTCAAGAGTTTGAAGGACTTCCCTCTCGGACAACTCTGCTCTCCCTCATAAACTTGTAGCTACATTGTAATTAAGAAGCGCTGTTGTTGCGATGAGTTAATTATAACGAGGTAAAAGATATTTGCTTTTCAGATTTTTGTTACAGAATTGTGGGAAAAAACTATAGCGTCTATTTTATATATTACTACCTTTTGCCCGTGGCTTCACCCGGGTACATAAAATATAGCCTATGTCACTCAGGAATAAAGCAGCATTCTATCGATGAAATAATTTCAACAATCGGTTTAGTACTCGTACTTTCAGAGATTACCTCCTACAAACAAAAAAAAAACAAACTTTACCTTTTTACAGTATGTATTAGTGTAGATTGAATACTACGACCCGCCTCGGCTTCACTCGGATGCATATTGTGTTCACAAACTTTTCTCGTGTATCGCTTTTACTGTTGGTAAAACTGTGTTTGGTTTAGGTAGAGTTAAATAGAGGATAAAAAGAAAACAGAAGCAAAAAATTACTTAATTTTTATTGTGTCATTAATTTATGTTAGGTTGCCTTGTCTAATCATGAAGAAAAAATCTGGCTGATTTTGACCACTAATGCGAATTAAAAATAATAAGTTTGTATTGTTTAGTTTGAGGCAGATTTCGGCTATTGTTAGAAGTAAACTGATTTAATATTTCTGCTTCTATAATATTAAAGACCCATCGACACGGTTTCCGTCACATAGACTATTAATAGACTTTTTACCAAATTAGTTAGATTGTTGCTGCGTATCCGTTGCGGCCAGAACACCATACCTAACAAAAATTTGTGTAGAGAAAAGGAAAATGTATAGAATCTGATACAAAGACAAGAGAAACATTATTTTAAAGTCATTGAATTTATCCGCAATGAATATTCGAGTTTTCAATGGGATCTTAGCCAAGCTTAATTGTAAGTATCTATGTCAGCAAAAGTTTTATATTCTTTTAGATTTTAGAATGCAAACAATTTTTTTTTATTAATTTTATTTAGGTACCTACAATGGGATTGACATTGTTACATTCGTGTACGAAAATCCGGAATAAAATATACTTACAAAAGGTCCTGTACCTTACAAACATAATAAATAGACGATATCGATCCAATAAAAACATTATACCAATTCGAACAGTTGCATTCAACAAATCAAATAGTTACAAAAAATCAAACTTTCTCTGCAAAAAACCACGACTTCCGGCCCCACAGTCACCCCATTGAACATCTGACGAGGTGAATGAATCCTCAACATTGGGGTGCTCGGGTGCTTGCCGAATGATATAAAATGTACACCGCTTGTAAAGTTACGGACAAACAATTACATTCCGGCACACATCTGTCGGCGTTTAGACAATCACGATACGTCACGCGATTTTAAAGGGTAGCTGTTAGTTTTGATACTTTTCGGTTCGGTCGTCCACGGTTTTGAATCGAGTGGAAATTTATATAACGGCAAAGGAAGTATATTTGTATCTTTTTCATGTCTCAACCATCAGAAGGATTCTTTCGCACGGTTGAAAACGGGATAAAAATATCTTGAACAGATGGTTCAATACATTTTTATTGAATCTTGATTTTATACAATCCGGAGTAAGATTTTTTTTGATGTGGTAAATCATCCAATGACTCGTGCTCTAGGGTGGAGTGGCGGCCTGTTTCAAACTTTTACTTACTGACTAAAACCACACCTGCGTCCTTCAGTTGCCCTGTACATTCTAGGACCAAAAGTTTTCTTTTCAAAAAATCCCCAGCGGGCTTCAAGAACCAACTAAACAGAAGCAGAAACTAAATTTATAAAAAAAAAAAAAAACCAACTACATTATGTATCTCACCTCTAGGTGTCTACGCCAAATAGTTCCAGTTTCACAAAATGCTAGAGAGATACGTAGCAGTTGCCTGACGCTAGTAAAAGAAAGTTGCCTCTTGCCTACGCAACCGATGCTGTATGGTACATAATGAATGTAAGAAACATTCATTATGTACCATACATCATTGCATAAATATAACAAAAAAAAAATCGTTTATGTTACATTATCATTCATAATGTAAGCAAACAACAAGCGCTTAAGAGAAAATGAGGTTTCAATAGACGCTTTATTTAATAAGCCCTTTTTAACATAGCCCAGTCACAGCAAGTATCAAGTCTCCATGATCGCCCTTTACAATCCACGACAGCTGCGACTCGCGGCACGCACCCGCCGCATTAATTCGGTAATGCGCCGCCTTTTAATTACGGCGCTGATAAATCTGCGCGCGCGCGTGCCGTGTCGCTCGTGTGGACACCGTCTTATGCCGTAATAATACTAATAATGTGTACGGACCCTTGAATTTGGCCTGCTTTGGATAACAATGGGTTGTAGAGGTTGACGTTTTATCTATAATATAAAAATGAATCGCAAAATGTGTTGGTAAGCGCATAACTCAACAACGCCTGGACCGATTTCGCTAATTTTTTTTTTGTTGTGTTCTTTATTATGAGGAGAAGGTTCTTATGGAAAAAAAAATGAAAATTAGGGTAGTGTAGGGTAGTGTAGGGTAGTGTAGGGTAGAGTAAGGTAGAGGAGGGTAGAGTAGGGTAGAGTAGAGTAGGGTAGGGTAGACTAGGGTAGAGTAGGAAAGAGTAGGGTAGAGTAGGGTAGAGTAGGGTAGAGTAGGGTAGAGTAAGGTAGAGGAGGGTAGAGTAGGGTAGAGTAGAGTAGGGTAGGGTAGAGTAGGGTAGAGTAGGGTAGAGTAGGGTAGAGTAGGGTAGAGTAGAGTAGAGTAGGGTAGAGTAGGGTATAGTAGGGTAGAGTAGGGTATAGTAGGCTGAAGTAGGGAAGAGCGGGAGCGAAGCCGCGCGGGTACAGCTAGTTAATAATAAAATCGTGCTTAAATCTAGTACAAAAAAAGTAAAATTCATTTTATTTTCGTTCTCAAATCTAAAATATCGTGAGATGTCATGGGAACATTTTATACACCACAAACTGCGTTGAAATTTTTTTCTGTGAATGTTTTTGGCTTGTATACTAAGTCCTTTAAGCCATATATGTCTTAATATGAATTCACATTCTAATGTTTTTGCAGTATTTGGCAGCAAAAGTATCAAGTCAACCTTCTCGGCAATCTTTGCTGAGATAGGTAGTCAACACAACAATAAAATCCTCAGCTCCATTTTACCGAGATCGCGACTGTTTCAGTAGTCCCAAATATTGTCCATTTGCGCAGATACTTGAAATACAAAACTACACCAATTTTACATCACAATATCTACGAGGAAACAACTTACGAATAATTAAAACAGCACTGAACTTGAAGAAATCCCGCCAAAACCAAAATTAAGGTTGAAACACAGGCACGACAGATCATAGATTAGAAACAGCAACAGTCACCATAGTCAGCATGATTAAGACTATGGTAAACTTTTTTTTAAGCTATTGCATAGCTTCTATCGCGGGCCTTGAGCGTGGAGACCGAATCCAGAAATTCCGTAACGAAAATAACCTAACACACCCCACTCATTTGTTTTTTGCGTGAGCGTGGTGACCGATAAGAAAACAAATGAGTGAACAATCAATCAAAATTCAATTCAATATGTGAAAGTGTAACTTCAATTAATATCAAAGAAAAAAAAAACAAAGGAAAAAAAATACGGCATAAATAAAATAAATAAATAATTATAATTGCATAAGTTGATAAAAACGCTATGCAATAGCTTTACCGCGGCAGTCCCCGAGTCACACGTCTTTTTTTTTTCTTCCAATCCACCTTCTAATGCTGATGTGTCACCAATGTTTGACGTTCTAAAACTGTACAAGAATGGAAAATCTAGTCTGAAGGAATACCTGAAATGTAATAGAGTAACTGAATAGGAAAGCCACCACACTAATCTGAATACGTAATGTAAAAGAAAACGACGAGGAAATCGTTGATGAAATTATTAAGTGTGTACACATTATTTCACCAAGATACTCGTATGTACCGGCGTAATGATTTTCTAAATTTTATCAAATCAAGCTATTGACCAGACTAAGTTTCACAAAAAAAAATCGTCGTGCTTAAAAATTAAATTGACTAATTTTTTTAAGATACCTAATAGATATATTTTTTTTTATTGCTGGCACCAATTATAATTTTTAATATCATTTACTTGACGCTCAAAAATTACGCCAGTAAAATTTTGTTAGAGAGTTTGTTATTACTTATTCGACCACTACCCGTGATATTATTGGTGGCCATAATTATGGCTTCATTTAATTCATCGATTCTTCGTAGGATTTTTCCAATGGATTCAGATTTTAGCCAGATTGAAAATAGTCTCTAATATGTGCCACATGTCATTATAATATTGCACAACACACTACTTACCTAATAACACATATTAAAACCCTCAATCTGCCACCAAAACGAACATAATAACAGGTCCGCTACTACAGCAAAGTGATAATTACGTCATACCATTTCCAAGCGAGCAAAATTGTTGGACATAATTGTTGGCGCCCAAATGGGACCCGGTGTGGCGGGAGTTGCAATTTTCCCGCTCTCCCCAACACACGTGTGCTAATAACCTGTGACATTCCACTTATAATTACCCTACATTGTTACCGGAATATGTGCGTGCAATGCCGGGATTTTGTATCCAATATAATTGGCTATTTGTTGGGCAGTAATTTTCGTGCAAGAGGTAATTATTTTGGTAGAATGAACATGGTGTCTATTTTGAATCACTGTGAGGCAACTATCATGGCATTTTACGCAATTCATAAGAATTATATCAAATAATACATCACAACTACATATAGCCAATAATTCCAGTAAATTAGAAACGGAAAAAAAACAACATGTGTGAAACTGCATAACAAATCGTATAACATAAATAACTCTGTGCATATAACGTTTCTACTGCTGGGTCTCAAGTCTCAGGCTTCATCTCTATGAGACAGAATGAACCTTAATCCAATGGGTTTGAACCCACGATAAAACAAGTCACAAATCGGGGCCGTTACCACTGAGCCTCCCTAAAGCTAACCAGACATGAAAATAACAAACCATTTCAGGTAACAACAATTTGTTTTTTACAGGAATGAGTATGTTCTTCCTTAATAAAACATATACTCGTAATATATATGTATAATCACCACAAATGTGCACCTGTGTGCAGTGTTTTTCACCATGTTTCAATACTTGTTTTGTTCATTTTGTGCCAAATAAACATGTTTTCTTTCTTTCTTTCTTTTTTTTTTCTTTATAATATCATTCTAAAAAAAATAACATAGTTAAAGAAAACCGGAATTTAGACGTATAAATTCTGAACTGTGGTATTATTTTAAAGGGTTACCGCGGTCCTGGGACGCAAAGGATAACTGAAGATCACGGGTGAGTTCTAGTGAGTTAAAAGTCTGATACTCCCTCGCGCTGAACCCAGAGCGAGAGAAGTTATGATGGACCAAAAAAGAAGGTCCTTTTCACCAAACACCTTTAAGTCGAGAGTGAATAGGTTTCTTCTAGGTAAGCGCGTTCCATCGTCGACCGCATCGTCGCTTTCTATCAGGCGAGATAGTGGTCAAGCGCTAACCTATAAAAAAAAACATTTAATCGAATTTTTTTTTTTATGAATGTCAAAATACAATTAATGACTATTATTTATCTTGCCACACAAAAAGTTGTATAGATTAATTTACCGATTAATGGAAACCGAACATCTGTTCCTAATGGAACTATCAAAATGTTTGATAGCAATCAGTGGGGTGTTGTATCGAGAGTCATTGATGCCTGTTTTTTTGTTATATTTTATAGGCATTTTATATATTAAAGTGTAATATCAAAATGATCATGACAATGAAGAATTAGACACATGTTTTATTCATGAATGGAGATTATAAAATATTATCTTCAAAACGACGTAAGTTTTATCAAATCCATAGAATAGTATAGAAAATATTTATTCAACAAAGACACAACACAGTAGCAACAAACATAAAACACTAGTAAGTAAAAAACCGGTCAAGTGTGAGTCGGACTCGCGCACCAACGGTTGCGTACAAACTTGTCCAAGTAAATACATAGTTCGATTTCCGATTTTTCAATTATCAGTTAACTATCTGAGGAATAAATATGGCGATTTGACATATTTTCTATACAAAAGCTGTCAAACATATTCTTCAGATAAAAGTTATCTGGCGATTGCAAAATCGGCCCTTAGAAGTTTGATTTTATCAATGTCCTAATGAGTAGCTGACCTGAATATCTGATAATAATTGCACCTTCAAGACTTCCACGCGTCCCTTACATAAAGAAAGAAGAACGGGCAACAACGCGATTCTATAAGGGTTCCGTTTTTCCCTATTTCGGTAAGATTAGTAAAATTGCGCTCAGCGTGTCCGTGCCGAAGGGATTAGGTACTATCTCAGCATTTGCTGAGAGTCAGAGACGGAAAATCAGCGCAATGTACTCTGGTTTTCAGTTAACACCCTAGAGTGACACATGGACGAGGACCACTTAGATACTTCATTAAATATCGACCTTTAGGATAATCTAAAAATTATATAAATTCTATGCCTAACACAGTAAACGGTTAGACATGACCTTTTGAAAATACTTGTTCTTCAAATCCCTATTACATAGGTGTAAACCTATGCAACCTACCTCTCGTAATAGTACCTACCTATTTGCTAAGGAATACGAAGCTCGCTTTACACCAATCAAGCTAATATTATAAAAGCGAAAGTTAGTATGCATAGGTGTGTGAATGCTTGTTAGTCCTTCACCCTAAACATGTAAACGGAGCTGTACAGGTTGCCAAATACTGGTCAGAAAATATGATTCCATCGACGCGAAAAGAAAAAGCAGATCTGTTTAGATTTATATGCCGATATCGTGTGCTTTTCATCCAAATACGTTTGAATTTGGATGAAAAGCACACGATATCGGCCATATTCTGGAATAGCACAAAGGCTATTTTATCCAGAGAGTATGATCTCATGGTATAATTTTTACCATAATTTAAGCTGCTGCCAGAAGCTAGATTTTACAATAGATTATAAAGATTTCACATACATATTAAAAGTCTGTTAAAGACATTCAGTAAAGCAGACACACAAAGACTGTCCCTGGAAATACATATTTCATTTCCTGCAGCTAAGCCTTGATCAAAGAGCCTTTAAATAAATATTCTCAAAGCTATCAAAGATAAAACGAGATGTCAAAAACAACAAAATAATGGACGGTGGACATCAGTACTTGTACCTCTCAATGACTTGAGAACTTTGAAAAATTGTCCCTATAAATCTGTTGAGAGGACCGACCAGAAGCTATTAGCTACAAATCCCCCATGACTCGCGATTAGGGTACACATGAAATGGTTTTAGATGAGATATTTTTACTTGTTAAAAAATGAATTGCTTGATAAAAACCCTTAATTTGTTTATTTATAAATAAACCTTAAAATTAGGTAAACAATACTTTTTGTTGTGATTCGTGGAAGAGTCGGTGTTGCAACGCCACAAAATTAAATTTAATAAAAATTGGCGGTTTTAATACTCACAATTCCAACAGAGCTTTAAGTGAAAAACACTTAGAAAATGTAGAGGAAAATGATCATAAACTAATCTAATCATATATATTTTTAAAGAAAATTGAATTCTCGTACACATTGTTATGAGGTTTATTATCTATACAAACATCTATTTATTGACACGTGAAGAGATAATATTGCACCTCTTTTTAGCATATTGTGCGCACGGAGGAGCATGATATTTAACATGGTTAAAATTACGTTAAAACACTATGGCGAAGAGTACAGAATACTACTACTAAATAGCATTTTTATTATTTTATAAAACGTTGCCTCACTTTAGGAATTTCTCCTGTATCGTGAGTGCAGTTTACAGTCATAAATACTCACATACGCAAAAAAACCTACTCTGTCACAACTATCAGTAGACCACATAAATATTTGTTCCGTCCGGGAATCAAACCCATGCCACGCATCGCAGCAACAAATTGCTAAGCACACTGACAACCGTGTCAATTAAAGAGTTATGGTCGAATTAACCACTAGGGCGTTTAATGGTACAAATACACATACAGTGCTCGTAACAAAAACACGTGGGTCTCAGCGAAACTGCAAGTTCTACTTATTTTGCAACATCATAGTCACCGTACAAATAGTGGTCAGATAAAAGTAAGGCTGTGTACACCGCCCGGAAGTAGTGTCCGCCGCGTGGTCGGCGCCCGCCGATGTGTACCTTGCTTTATGCACACACTTGCACGCTTCCCACTGCGAGACCTACCATTTACTACAGACACGGATTTAGACGTATAAATTCTGGGACACGGGAAAAAGTCAAAGTATTAGGGATCTCAAGGGACTGAAGATGGTTACTCGTGGTCCTAGAACGCAAAAGGCAACTGAAGGAGCATAGGTGTGGTTTTAGTCAGTCAGAGTCTGACACGCCCTCTCGCTCCACCCTAGAGCGAGAGAAGCCATTAGATGATTTCAAGAATAAGACATAAAATTCTGAGCTGCGGGATTATTTGGAATAGTTACCATGCCCCTGGAACGCAAAGGTCAAGTGACATGGGTGGGGCTTAGTCACTTAAAGTCTGACACTCGCTCTCGCTCCACCCAGAGAGGTTATTTGATGACTACCTATCTCATAAAAAAAAGAATGAAAAATTACATTAATTATAATTGAACTGTATTTTAAACAAGCTTTTGCCCGCAGCTTCGCCCATGTACATTAATTCCTATGTGTTTTATTCCTATGTCACTTAGGAATAAAGCAGCTTTTTATCGGTGAAAAATTTTTTGCAATCGGACCAGAACTTCCAGAGATTACCTTCTACAAACAAAAAAAATAAAAAATAAAACTTTAGCTCTTTATTATATAGTCTGTCTAATAAGTCAACCGACTTGCGAATTTTGTATAATATTTAATCATTTAAAAAATACTTATATTCGAAACTTTTTATAAGGTTCTTCTGTTAGTAAACAATGATATCTGTCTCTTAATCAACCTTGATTATTGAACCCGTGTTGAGTACATCAGATTTCATTAAATCCTAACAATTACCCAAGTCGTTTAACTTATTACACAGACTCTACTTGTATTAGTGTAAGAAGTTTAGATTATCCTGTGAAGTCGCTTGTGTCTCAATCTCGAAAATGTTATGAAATAAATTCTGAGTATAATTGTGAATGACTCTCCTACAGTCATGTAGGAGAAAATCAATGAAATTATAGATTAGAACAGCGCAGATGTGCCATCATTATTAACATAAGAAGTTTAAATAATAGAGAGCCCAAAACGAAACTATTTGAATAGATTCTTAAATTGAACTATGATGAAACTGAACAATTACTTACGGTACCTTCCTAATCCTGCACTCAACGTCCTACACACATACACACACCATCACATCACACTCAAGAAAGCTCACCTACACCTACACTTTTCAACTTTAATTGTAAACTTATAATTTTACTTAATCTTGTTTACAATTAAATTAACAATAAAATAACCTATAAAAGCTGCTCTCTGGGGCACAGGTATCCAGTAGTGTAATAGGTTATCCAGTTCAGATACATTGAATGTATCGAAAATTTCTTGTATTCTAGAACTAACTACACACAAATAATTTAAATTTTCGCCGATTTACCCAATCGCTCAGTCCCACCCTGCCCAAAACCCATTGTATCCGGCATGAATGCAATATGATATGATTACTCCTTATTGTCTCTGCTAGTGACATTTACCCTGCACTCCAATACTCCAGCCGTGATTGCACTATGGCGGCATGGATTCGAGGAATGTCTAAATGGACAGCTATTTGTGGCAGACCCACTTCTTCAAATGTCTTACTGCAAGTAAATGTCACGTTATCGGAAAATACCTTCGTGATTTGTTGTGTTCAATAGGGTAATAAGGCTAGAAATAAAAGGCTTGTAATAAACGGGTGCGATTCACCATCATCGATTGTATCGCTGTTTACTATCAGGTGGAATCGCAGTCAAGCACTAGTATAATAAATTAACATTAAAAAATAATACTGTCATTTTCTATTATTGGAGATGGGAATAAGTGGAGAGCAAAGAACAAGGAATGTCACAAATTTTGTATTTTTCCTATGTTAAAGGTAATTTCATTCTCAATCACTAATTTTCACAACACACACATACATTATATCTGTTTTTCTCATACTCGTCATATTCAGTTCATGAGTACATTCCTAGTTCTTTTCTTGAACCCTTCATTTCGTTCCATTAATGTTCTAATTCTGAAAGCCTGGTGGCATTGATAAAAAAAAAATATTTTTATATTTTTTTTTATATTTTACTTTTTAATATTGTATTTAAACCGAAATATTGTGCTAGTTCTATAATGTTGTATGTGCAAGAAATTAAACCCTCCATAGATTTGTATTGACACCCTCGAGCAGATGTACATTGTACAATACATAATTGCATGAAATCGTTAAAAAACGTATGTATCATAGAGTTCGTTGATCACCATAGTAACTAGGCAAGGTGACAGTATTCACACACTCCCGGAAACGGCAAGCTGCACTCTGCCCTCCGTGTCCGTTCCATTACGGAGAAAATACCAACCTAACAATGTTTTCTTCCTGCACACTGGACTTAAAACTCTATTTTTCAGAGTACTGAGTTGATTTTGTTTTTTTTTTGCGATAAATGTATGATATATGGTGGAGTGACGTAAGCAAGTTGAGTAAAGTTCCGTCGGCGTTTGGTTACATGTGGTTTGTGGTTAGTTTGTATGCATGATTGCTTCCTGAAGGCTGTCGGACTGTGATGGTTAGGTTCGTTTTTTTATTAGTAGAGGTGATGTTTTTCTATTGGGTTTAATAAAAGCGTCTCTATTTTGTTTATGTTTGCGAAAACGACCGTTGTTCCAGATTACCTTTTTGGTGGAAAATTCCATAAAGAAAATGACGACGGAAGACATGTTAATATTATACAAACGTTGTTCCTTTTTCCTATTCCTATTTCTTACATAGTTTATTTTCTCTTACTAGGTTATTCATTTGAAATGTTCTTTATTTAAAAAAAAAATGTATTACCTAGTTACTGGTTTATAAACTCATGTCAGCAGGTACGAGCTTACATCCTATTATTCTAACAGTATTCCTAGACAAAAGTTTACATGAGTGTTGCCAAGGGGTGCCTATCGTGTTACCCTATTACTGGGTTGTGGATTTCAGATAGGCAGACGTTCCATCTAAAATACTGTTATCTAGCTGCATTCGGTTAGACCGGAAGCCAACCCTAACACAGTAAAGAAAATACTGGGCAGTTTCCTTTTTTTAAGCTATTGCATAGCTTTTATCGCGGGCCTTGAGCGTGGAGACCGAATCCAGAAATTCCGTAACGAAAATAACCTAACACCCCCCCACTCATTTGTTTTTTGAGCGTGGTGACCGATAAGAAAACAAATGAGTGAAAGCAGCTGTCGGCGTTTTGGATGGGTGGGGTTAAGCAGCTGTTAGCGAGGTCTGGTTTTTGATGGAAGAGGTTAAGCAGCTGTTGGCGAGGTCTGGTTTTGGATGGAAGAGGTTAAGCAGCTCTTGGCGAGGTCTGGTATTGGATGGGTGGGAATAAGCAGCTGTTGGCAAGGTCTCATTTTGGATGGGTGGGGTTAAGCAGCTGTTAGCGAGGTCTGGTTTTGGATGGGTGGGGTTAAGCAGCTGTTGGCGAGGTCTAGTTTTGGATGGGTGGAGTTAAGCAGCTGTTGGCGAGGTCTGGTTTTGGATGGGTGGGGTTAAGCAGCTGTTGGCGAGGTCTGGTTTTGGATGGGTGGGGTTAATAGCTTTACCGCGGCAGTCCCCGAGTGCCACACGTCTTTTATTATTTTTTATTTTATTTCTTCTTAAACCTGAATTTTTTTATGTTTTTGGATTTGGATACTAAGCCTTTTAAGCCATGTCTTCGGATGTAACACATTCTAATACTTTTGCAATATTTGAATTGAAATGTCTCGAGTCTGAAGGGGAGGTGTAAAGTGGAGGGAGTGTCACTCCAAAAACCTTTCAAATTGTAATAATTATAAGTATCATTATACTTATGCACAAAAATAAATAATTAGCAACTGCTAGGCCGAACCTGCATTTCAGGGCGCAGTTCTCTTTCTAGAAATAATATTAAGAGACTATTACAAAGATTGATTGATGCTAGATAATAGCTCATTTCAGGTCAGATTTCACGGTGAAATACAGAATAGGACTACTGAACGCATAGCAGGGGTGTCGCACTCGAGGCTCTTGGTGCCCGGGGCAAGCATTACCGTGTTGCGTTACATTATTAGTTGCACGCTGCACGACGCCTGCAGCGGTCACTCGCAAGCGCATGATATCCTACACCTTTTCCAAATTCAAATATGTTGTGTTCCATTACGGGGAAAATATTTAATCGAAACTGTTTGTTGGGGTGGAGTCTCGATCGAGTATCGGTTACAACTTTTTATGTAGTTTTTTTGGGTAAATTGCAAGCAAAATACCTACTTGATATGTTGTGATCAACGAACAGATGACTTTAGTAAAAGTCACCACTGTTTTTGGAAATTTGAAAAACTATCATGTTGTAGATTCGCTCGTAGAGGCATAGAGAAAAAGCCCAAGCACTTACTCGAAAACCCACTTTTATCCCTCTGCTTTTAGGCATGCGATAGACTGTTTTCCGCACTAGAGCAGAAAAGCGCGCGTGCTCTCTCCCGCCACAATGTTATTAGTACATTTATCGTATCACGCTGGGCGCGCGTCGACCCCCACGAATCGCCGGTCAACCCCCGTTAATTCGTTTCTTCGTTAGTGAAATGAAAAAAGCCGTTTGATACACGTGCTTTGTCATTTAGAATTTAGAATTTCGCCTCAGTCGCAATGTTATACTATCTGCACTTGAATCAAAATGTATCTACTGTACATGTGTATTTTTATTTTTGGTATACAATAAAGAATATAATAGATATATATCTATCTATCTACTATTAGGGTTGCGAAATTATTCGAAAGAGTAACCCTGGCCCTGGAACGCAATGGGTACCTGAATACCCGCCCGGTTTCAATACCCGCCCGGTTTTAATCAGTAAATGTCTCTGTCACGCCTTCACCCACCACTCAGAGGGGGGAAATCATAAAAAACCACCTTCGAAAAAATAATCTAAATTTCACATAACAGACGTCGGACGAGCCAATTATTAACACATTAGACCGCGATTGCAGTATGTACAAGAACGGACCATTTTCTAATTTCTTCTTACTACTCATAGCTCGCCGTCCGCAAGCCCGCGTCTACGGTGGCCGGAAATCGAGATCGAAATCCCGGAGGCGGCGAGAGCGCCGTTGCCTGATGCGGTCGGCCTCCTCCTTTGCAAGCATTACTGCTTCGCAGAAGGTGGCGACCGCCCGCCACTTCTCCTCGCTCCGGACCATAGCCTGAACCAAGGCCCGGCGCGAGAGGTCTCCTCCGCCGATCGCCCCCACGAGGGCACAACGATGCTCCGCCCAAGCACACCTCGACTGTGTGCTCCACCGTGTCCTCCGGGCGTTCCGCACAGTGGCAACACCCGAGCGTCACTTCCGCAAGAATCTGGTACAGGAACCTCCCGAACTTGCCATGTCCGGTGAGGAGCGGCGCTATGCGGAAGGTAAGGACACCGTGAGGTCTTTCCAGCCACTTCTCAAAGAGGGGACTTACCACCATAATTGTGGCGTGCCCACTATTAATAGGCTAGCATTTGACCACTATCTCACCTAATAGTGGGTAAGCGATAATGTGGCCGATGATGGAGCTCGCTTGCCTAGAAGTAACTTATTCACTTTGACTTAAAGACCCCTGAAGCCGTATTCTACCTATTTACACTTTTTTTTTTCTATTTGGCATCCGCAACTCGTGCCAAATTACCAAGCTGCCAAGAAGACTCCCCTAAAATTAGACGAAAACAATCTTGAATAATAACTTCCCAAGTTCACAACAATCACTTAGAACATGAATATTGAACAATAAAGCGGACGAAAGATTTCTAAGTAACTAATTGTTATTTAGCCCTCGAAGCACAGTTTATTAAATGGTAAAGATAATTAAATTAAGCGGGAGTCTTTGACGCCGGGCCGGCTAATATTTTTATTAAGGGTTCCATAATACTGGATAGGAAACGGTAGGGAGGTACTTGTCGAGCTTTTTTAAGAGTTATCGATAAAATTTTTATTTATTTTGTATTATAAACCGTGTTCATATAATAATATATTCGATATCCTTTTTTTATTTATTTTTTTAACACGGATACAAAGTCCTTCAGTCCGAAATATAAAGATTACGTTTTTTTTAAATACCTAGTTAATTTGTTATTTATAATTATTTTGCACAATGAAATATCAAATTATTTATTTGCGTAAATAGATAACCTCATAATAATTTGTAATTAAATTAAATTTTACATTCATTAATTTATTTACCGTTAGAATATGTTATTTATTATTTACTTGTGTACCAAGAGCAAATATATCAAAATAACTTTCTTGGCACACTTCGTTGAGCTAGTCAACACTATAATAAAATTCTCAACTTTATTTTACCGAGGTCGCGCCTGATTCAATAATTCCACGTATTGTCCAGTTGTCACACACTTGAGATACTTTATATAACAATATCTACTAGGAATTAATTTGCGAATAATTAAAACAGCCACTAAACTTCCAAGAATCTCGCCAAAAACTCAGCATTATCATTAATTAATTTAAACATTGACCATCATAAATAACTAAAATAATCACAACCCCAGTCATTCTTCTATCAATGTATACCTTAAGTAAATTCCTGTAGAGTCTGTCTAATAAGTTAAACGACTTGGGTAATTATTAGGATTTAATTAAATCTGATGTAGTCAACACGGGTTCAATAATCAAGGTCGATTAAGAGATAGAGATCATTGTTTACTAACAGAAGAACCTAATAAAAAGTATCGAATATAAGTATTTTTTAAATGATTAAATATTATACAAAATTCCCAAGTCGGTTGACTTATTAGACAGATTATACCTGCTAAATTCTCAAACAAAACCATAAAATAATGATTTCGAAAATAGGTGATACGTAAAAAGTTTATAATTTAATACACTAACAAACTGAAAGTGCTGGCCGAATTATCCGAAAAAAAAATTAAAACGCCATGTATTGCTTAAAAAAAAACAATAAAAATAAAACTTAATGGCATCTCGAGATTATTTTGACCCCTGCTGGCCAGTCAACAAGACAGGACAACAAAAAAGAGATTATATTTTTAAGGAACTGAAAAAAAAATATTTTTAAGTTTATATCTTACGAAAAAAAGCAATTCAGTTAACTTTTCTCAAGAAACATACATTTTACACAAACTTTATCGACTTCAACAACTTCCCTTCCCACGGCTTTTTTCCCGGCGAGGTGATAATGTCGGAGTTTGAAGGCGGCCGTAATTACTGACACGAGCCTTCTGCGTCCCGTCCGAACGGGGCACGGCTCATAATCGAGCCAATTATACGGAACCAATAAACAAGACATAATTAACCTAAGGACTTTTATTATTTCTTACAACATTTTTATTTGAGTTAATAATATTTTATTTGTTTAAACTGTACTTACTGCGTGGACCTAAGTTTTATATTTTCCTTTACAATATTTATTTTTGAAGTTAATAATAACCTCACACGATTAAAGCAAGTGTAAATAATGTAACAAGACGCCAGATTTTCCAAATGATGGCACTCACGCTTTCTTTCCACCTTATAATACCATTTTTTAAAGTTTGGTATTGAAACTTTTTTAATTCAGTGCGACAGTGTCGCCACCCTGAATGCTTAGCGGGAAAAATCTGAAACACAAATTAAAGATGGTGATCATTGTCTTTGATTTCCCGCGTTCATGAAAAATCTTTTAATTATTATTTTTTATTATGTGTGCAAGTCGAGTGAAATAATAATGTTTATTGGGAAGTTACAGCAGAGAAAAAATCAACATATTACCGGTAAACAACTGTACGTTTAATACAAGAAGTAGTAGCTAAGCACTTAATATTGTTTGTTCAAGAAATTGCATAAAAGTCACGACACCGCGTAATAGAGGGCCGCGAGTTTCTGCACGAATGACTCTGCTCATATTCTATGTTAATCGCCACTCCACCAGCATAATTTGTGTTATTAACTTTTAAATTACAAGCTTATTGGGTTACAAAACATTATGGAAATCTGTTAATGGGTGGAATTAAATACTATGTATGTCAAGAAAATTGTTTGTGCACATCATGTCAGATTTGTCGAGTGTAAAAGCGTCACTATTTGTTTTATTTAGAATGCTTTTGCCCGCAACTTCGCCTGTGTACATGAAATATAGCCTATGTCACTCAGGAATAAAGCAGCGTTTTATCGACCATAAATTTTTTGCAGTCGGACTAGAACTTTCAGAGATGACAGTGAGCAATGGGTAGCTCACTGTCCGGCCGTCCGGTAACTGTCCGGACCAAGCCCAAGTCGTCGACGGCGCGCACTGTTCCCGCGCGCCTCAAGGAGTTGTCAGCAACAGCAGGGACCCAGCCGGGTCGAAGCCTACTGGGGCCAGGGTTATCCGAAAGGGCGCTCGAGCCCCGGTATGAAGGCTAGAAGAAACGGGGTGGGTCTTTTAGTCAGTAAGAGTCGACACTATCTCCCGCTCTGCCCAAAAGCGGGGGATGTCAATGCATGATTTTTTCCCACCATAAAAAAAAAAGTACTAGCAGAGATTGCCTCCTACAAACAAAAAAAAAACCTTACTTTTATAATATAAATGTAGATAAAGATAGTCTTTTCCGTAGACGTGATACTTCGCGGAACTGGGAACGCCGTAGAAGTACGTAGCAGTGCTGCTTACACCTAATTTTTCACAATCGCTTTCATCCCTAGAATTGAAACTTTTACTATTAATCTAGTTGATTTTTGTGTATTAAATATTTAAAGTTAACTGCTAATTTAAATTATTCATCTACAAATACAATTCCTAAAACATTCATAATGAGTTAAAAAAATATGACTTTCCATTAAAAACTAATTATCAAGTTTACATAAAATTAATTTATACCGAAATCTTAGACTAGTACAGGGTGGGCTATACCCCGACGGGGCGGCGGCGGCGTGACTTCTTCCCGACGCAAAACACTCCACTCACTCCAGTCAAATTGGAAGCTAAATGCTGAATAAAGTTATTTGCTATGAATGCCTCCGGGCACAAATTTCAATTATTGTCACATCCGAATAGTTTCGTAGGGGGCCCACCGTGCATATGGTACACTCATTCACGGAACACTTTTGAAAAATATTAATGTGCAATAAGATGTGCAGTAAATTTAATTTATCTCGGTAAACAGGATACGGAAAATAGTAGGGATTATATGATGGGACTTTTTTTAGGGTGGGATTGCATCTAAATTTTTTCCCACTCTGGGTGAAGTTAAAGAGAGTCTCAGCCTTTTTCTGACTAAAACCCATTCGCGTTCCTTCAGATGCCCCTTGCATTTCAGGGCCGCGATGATTCTTTCTAATAATCCTGCAAGTCTGGAGCAATACCAAAGTGCTGGTAGTATTGTAGACTTTGTGGACGCTTTAGTTTTATTCTATTAGCTCTCTACATAAGCTCAGCAACTTTGGAATACAATTTCAATCTTCGTTCAAACTAAACAATTCCGGTCATCGGTTTTTTTAAATAGCAGACGCTCCATGTAAAATATAGGAATTTGGCTGTATCCTATAGCCAGAATAATTGATGTTCTTAGAGTCAGTTGATAGCCAGTCACAGAAGGGAGAACGTAAGAGTCAATCAACCTGCAAAAGTAACCCCATGTTTCCATGTATTTTGGAAGAAGCATAAAATACAAAGATGCCTCTCTTAGACCTTCAATAAATTCATAATAAACACTTGTGAATCCGACTGTACCGCACAGTGGGCGTATTCATCTCATAAAGGGGTCAAAATATTTTATTAGCCTTGCGATTTTAACGTCGTCGCGAGGGCGCCAACTAGATTAGAGGCCCGAGGCGCTGGAGGCGCGTGCGACAAATCGACACTCCGACAAATCGTCACTACCCTTTTATATAAAGTAATTGTATTTCTCGACTCTCTAAATGTTGGAACTCCCTAACTCCCTTAACTTTAGGTGCATATTCCTTTGATAAATATTTTGCCAGTGACCGATGAAAATGCCTTTTTCAATTTGTCCCACAGTGGTCAAGGATGAATGCAGCGCAGATTGGGCACGTCACTTCCATGTACAATTTGTATTATCGGTATGAATAACTTTAAGAATATTTAAATCTCAACTTTTTTAACTTGAAAACCACAGGGTCAAAAGATCTGAGAGATCATAGTTCTGTACACATTATGTAGTTACTCAGTAAGTAGTACCTAGTAGTTCAAGTATTCAATTCAGTCTCTTTCACTTATAAATAATATATAAACACAATAATACAGTTTCCAAAGAAGATATGATAGTTACAAACTATATCTACTTTCGAACCACAACATTCTCCGCATTAATTGGTCCGCTACAGATTCTTAATACTCCAAAAGATATTTATAAACAAAATATTTCTTGCGCCATAATATTAAGAGATTTAAATTGTATTCACCTGGTCCACATTCCATGTCAATAAAAATATCTATAATACAATAAGTTGCTGGAAAACACAAAACAAGCGAACAAAACTAGAATATTTTTAAATAAATGTACGAAAAAAACCCTAATTAATAAAACTTATTACCCAATGACGACTTATTAATGGATAATCTCAACAATAAATAGATACCTAGGTCCTTAACTCTAGATAGGTACCTAGGTACTTGAAAGAAATAATTAAAATATATGTATTTAATAAACTATTTTAAATATAATTATCAATACAAAATATTCAAATGTATAAATAATAACATTTTTTATATAAAAAGGTGTGTGTAAAATAGCTACTTACGAAAAAAAATACTTATTTTAGCACTTAGTAGGTACGGAAAATTATTTCAGCGCTCTCTCTGCTACCACTTAAAATGTTGCTGTTAAAATTTTCCACTTCTTTCATCTTTCATAATAATAAAACTGGACAAGTGCGAGTCGGACTCGCGCACTGAGGGTTCCGTGCAAACTACAATTCCCGAATGGAGTCTCGAAAAATTTTCCGAATTGCAATTTTTTTTTTGTAACCTACCTATGTATCAACAAATTTACTGTTTAAAGATTTATTTGTATACCAGTGCTATAAGACCTTGCTTTGTGCCAAATTTCAGGATTCTGGCTCAACGGAAAGTACCCTATGAATTTCGATCTTTGAAAGTATCAAAATATACGTTTTTTGTGACATAAACGGCCGTATCTTTTTTATTCGTTAACTTAGAAGTTTGATTTTTTCACAGCTTGAAGGGACCACAGACCTGAGTATATGGTTTTAATTTTAACTCGATACCCCTACGCGTTCTCGAGATAAAGGGTCTTGACAGACAGACAGACGGACGGACGGACGGACAACAAAGTGATCCTTTCGGTTCCGTTTTTTCCTTTTGAGTTACGGAACCCAAAAAATTATGAAAAAAAGTAGGTAGTAGTAGTAGTAGGTAAGCCTTTTATCTGCTATCATTGACTGCACAAATGTAATATCATAATAGAGTTAGTAAGTACTAGTAGGTATACCATAGTACTAGTGTACCATATAAACCTACATACACATCTGTAAACAATCTGTTAATAAGTTCAGTCTGTAGTACATAAACGAATCTTAAAATATTCAGGAGTTTCTCCCCTACGTCTTAGGAGGTCCCCTTACGTATAACTGTCGATACCTTCGTACTTTGGTGTGCGATGTCCTTGCCTTTTGTTTTTTAAATCAGGATTTATTATTTCCTTTTGTTTAGCGAGTGGGAAAGTCAGACTTTTACTGGCTAAAACCCACCCGTGTTCCTTTTGTTGCCCTTGGCTTTCCAGGACCGCGACGACTTTCGGACAAAATTGCAGCTCTGGCGTTAAGTAACTAATAGGTAAAAATACAAAATCAAAGTGAAATACTTAAATAAAAATAAATAGCAATTTTTTTCTAAGATCTTAGAAACAAAATTGAGTAGAAATAATTGTCCTTGCCAATTCCTCAATTATATATTTTTATTGCATATTGTATTATGATAAACTAATCCATTTTATGAGTCAAGAAAATCATCACGTTTTTCCTGTAATATGCGTAATATCGCAACTCAGTTTTATTAAATTACAATAAATCTGCATAATGAACAATAGCTGCAGACATAATTATTTAACGAGTCGCATACCTACCTGAGCTAAGACCAAGCTTGTAATTTCGCATCAATTAAAGTTGCGTTTTTAAAAGTACACATACAAATTAATTGAGCAAGAATTGGGCCTATTAACTTTGTATAATAGTGCTGCTAAAGGCTAAATCGCGTGGTTTTTGTTATTTGTTAGTCCATACCGGTGGAAAAACTGCGTCTTAAATCATAGAGTAACTAAACGTCTTGACTTTAAAAAATAAATATTAAAAAAACAACGTTCCTTTTTTAAATGGAGCGGGAATATTGTTGGTTGAGCCGCGATGTCATTTGCAAGGCGATAATTATAGGGCTGGCTGACGTACTCAACAATGGCGATGCAATGCTGAGCTGTGTGCGTCAGTGGCACTCGCCAAGCTACGCTAATGATTGTACTCGTTACGACTCCTACAATTCTAAAAAAGTTGATGGCTATCAGACCCAGATTATTGAGAAGAAGATAATTTAGAAATTTTTTCATTTTATTTTGATAAAGACGATTCACAGTTCTATTCAAACTAAATAACCATAAAAATGTTATAGTAAACAGTATCTAGTGTCAAAGCTTCCACGCCACCTCCGTCGGGTGGATTCAATCAGTGTGACCGAACGTGTCGCCGTGTCGCGCTGAGAGGCTTAGCCCCCGTCCTCCGTAGGTGTTCACGAGCGCTCCGACGCATCCTCTGGGATTCCGTCCGTCCTCGCGTTCCGCTTACCTGAAAAATTCAATGTGCGACGAACGCTCTACGTTGAAATGAAAAGCCCTGATATAAAGAGAAAATATCTGAGAAAATGCTGCCAAAAAGCTCATTACTTCCATTCCAGTGTTTGGAGAAATGTAATAGGTTTACATAACAGTGTGTGGAGGAAGTCGCAGAGCACTCCACATGAGGAATCACTGTCGTCGCAAATAAATCAATGTAATCACAATGTAACGTTCGATGTTGCGGATGTCCATTAAAAAATCATGAATAAAAAATCTGCTCGCGTCACACAAATAGGCCATCTCAACCCTAAACGAAATGTTTTGATGTAAACGGGGAAAGAATGCTCGTCGGATCTCCCCTGATAGTTATTTGATATGATTTATTCATACGCGCGGCGTTCGGTGTTGTGCACCACGTCAAATGGAAGTTTATTTAATAGAAAATACTTTCCGAAATCTATTTATAAAGCCATTATGGCCGCTTTTTATTTTAAAGCTGTTCCTGTCGCGCGCTTGTTATGCAAATAGCGCGAGGGCTGCGGCCTACTCGCGATGTTTATCCATCTAACTAGAATGTTTACCCGTACTTTTATTGGTCGATTAAGTTTCAAAGTTTCATAATTGCATTCACATATTTAAGTGGAAAAGCTAGACATTATTACAATGTGCAGTTGTATTGCATATACAACTGAAAAAATACAACATTTTATTATTTTCAGCACCAAATGTTTTTGACAATAGTTTGTGACTAGAGTCTCCTTTAAGATGCCTGTATTAGGAGACTCCACTCTTCTATAACCTAACAATATTGCAACAGTCAACAGTTAAGTATTTTTCTTTTTTACAATTTTTAATTTATAATTATACCTAAATTAAACTACATGCTAAGTAAAATTTAAGGCCGCGTTTATAATCCTGCATAAACGAAACATAGCTCTTGTTAAAACCACTACCTATACATATCTTTATTATAATCTCCTTATTCGCAGCAATAAGTCGAAGAACTCCTCTTTCCGTCCAGTCATTTTAATATTCCGACCTTTGCCTCTCGCAAAGTAGCAGTAAAAGGAACAAAGGACAGATCCGCCGGTTGATAAAGTATGCACAAACCGCCCGCCCATCTGACTGGAGGATCGTGGCGATCCGCCCCGCCCATTACCACAAGCGGCTTACATACTTACTACACTACATACCTACATTATGTACCCACCATGTGTACCGAAATTAAAGCCTCATAAACTATGTATTGCGAAGCTTCAGTTGGATTCTGGGAAATGTTCCTAGTTGTTTTGTAGGCATTTGTGTACGAAGCTTGTATATTTATGATTCTATTTATCTGAGGCAATTACGTATAACCTAACGTAAAGATTGTGTTTTAAAAAAACAATAGGCTATTATTGCAACTTGCATACTCAACTCGAAGACGGATCTGCGCACCTAATGACAGTGGCTTAAGTTCCATTCTTAACTGGGTTATGGAGGTCAGATAGGTAATCGCTTAAATAATGTTATTCAGCCGTATCCAATTAGACTGCAAGCCAACAGAAACAATCTTGTAGGTGGGAAAAAGCTAAAAACTAATGATTTCGTACATTATCATTGAACGACCCGAAAGACTTCATTGCTGTCTAAACTCAAGTCAAGTAGCTATTAAGGTAATCAAATCGCAAATCACAATAACTTACTTCAAATAAAACTCCCAAAAACTCGTTTATACGCTATACAACCCAAACCAACACATCCACAGTTATCTCCCGGCAACATTTCGTCAGCACTAATGCCGGCTGAGTGCGTGCGGATTGCCCATGCATATTTGATGCGCCTCTAATGCGCGCCGCGCTAAGCGGATTGCGGTCTCCGCTAAATGGTGCCACTCCCTTTGTCGCTTGTTTGCCGCCGCCGCCGCTGTCGTCAGACGTTGCGGCTCGCCACTGTTAAGGACTTTGATGTTACATAGCGCCGCCTATTTATTACTGGATTCCTGATGTTACATAAGTTCTTAGGTAGCCAGTTTTTAGATGTTGAAAAGAAAAAATTAAAGACCAAATAAATGAAGAATTATGAGGGGTTCCTTCTTTTTAGATTGAGTTACCCTTCAAGCATAGATTCCAAACAAAATTCATCACACCACAGCAAGTTCATACAAAGTTACTAAGTATCTTAACTAGTCACTTTAGATTGCTTACACCCAATAAGTCCGTAAAGTAACAATACTATTCGATGAAAAAGAATATTCCGATCATAATGTAAAGTACGAATCGAGAGTCCTCATTGAAAATTATAATACCTAGATTATCGAAGTACGTATGTTTCGCTCTCAAAGCTTAATATACTGAATATACCTAATCTACCAACAAAGACTTAAATATTAACATTGATGCAGGCAACTCGTCCTTCTTTTAACATATCAATACATAATAAAAACAAAATGCCTTCAAAACTCAAGTAAAAATACTCCAACAAATCTGAAACCACATAAGACGCTGCATTGCTCTATCCACATTCGCAGAAACGAGATCCTCCTACGTACATTCAGAGATCAGTGAGCTTCTTATAAGAGAAATTAGCCGAGTCTTGAGCTCAGTGAAGAATGTCCCACTTTATTAGATTCCATAAGCTCTATTCATCGTTTTTTCGCCCTCTCGCAGGGAACCTTTGAGGCATGGCGTATTAGTGAATAATGCGATCGAATCATTCGATCTCGCGTATTAGACGCGGTCGGGGTCGTCTGTAATGTGCCCAATAATAATAGACTACCAGTATTAGGCGATTATACTAGCTTGCGATTGCCAAAGTTTTGTTATAGTCCTTTTCTATTAAAGAAGAATGACCAATTTTCACCTGGCTTTGTATAGTAATGAAAAAAATGTTAAAATTTAGCCAATTATATTATGTGTATAATACGCTAAAAACAATTTTAAAAGAAACGCAGGAAAAAAAGATTTTTAAGTTTTTCTATAAACTTATTTTACGTTTAGCGTTACATATTACCATGTTTTGAACGCATCTCTATTACCTTTTGCCATAGATTTATTAATACTGAGACCTTTTGCTACAACGTTCCATTTTACGCACTACTACTTGAATTTATTAATCTCTGTTTCTGAGTTTTATACATTATTTTACATTTTATTCAATCGATATAATATTCTTTATTAGTCTTTGTATAATATAGATTAATTGAAAATAAAATATTGATTAAATAAATTAATCATTCAGTGTGTAATTGAGTTCGGATGACTGAAACGGACTTTTTTTACATTTGACAGTTCTACGATTGAAATTGGCGCAGCCCATCGTTGGTGCGTTTGCGTCTCGTTATGTACTGTGCTATTTTGTATGTAAACTGATACCTCTATTTACGACCTTATTGCTGCCCCCTGGACCTCGATATCTTCCTCATCTGACGACCTTTGCTTTCCATATTGTTGTAAATCCGCCCTCTTGATAATGCCATCGTCAACAAAAAGCCGACGTATACTTTGCATAAACTGCAATACGTTTCGACGTTATCTTGTTTAAGAGCTAAACACAAGAGTTATTTCGCTTCTTAGTGAGTGGATATCACCAGTAATCGTAAGTATTTATTTTTATAATGTTTAACTTAAAACTATATATGATGTCCATATGTATGACAACATACACACAAATGGCCGAAAGATGAATTAAAACTAATAGTGTTGTCTTGTTATTTCGTGTTTCGTTTTGAACTGTTAAACTATAACCTATATCAATTGTAAATAAAAGAAGTTTATATTGTCTTTCCTATTTCAGATTACTTACAGAGGAAGATTACGTTTGTGAACCTTGTAATGAACTCCTCACGACAAGCAGTGATGGTGCTCAAGCTTCAGGGTTATCTCGACCGGTCAAAGACAAGTGTGCAGTCTCTGTGGACGGTCAACACTTAATCGTCAGAGCCATTCTATTGTTTTTGACAATCCTTCAAGATCCTTCAAGAACTAAAATAAATTCCAAACAGATAAACAAACAAGGATTGCACCATGTCAGGTATTTATGTTTCTTTAATGTTAATTATTTGCCAGTATATTACTTCATACCGTTACGGTCTTGGTGATTCTGATATTAACTCAATATTTTCTTCCAAAGATGTTATCATCTGATAGAATATGCCATTCATGCTAGATGAGTTGTAAGCGTGCTGCCATACGTACTGGGCAAGCTGACGGAGCTTGTGGTGCATCTACTACTGAAAAAGTTAAAACAGGTGACTCTGGGCCAATCACTGCTGAACCAGATGACTCTAGGTCAATCACTGCTGAAACAGGTGGCTCTGGGTCAATCACTGTTGAAATAGGTGACTCTGAGAGAATTACTGCTAAACCAGTTAATGAAAGTCTAGAAGTACATTTTGAAGTTGTATCTAGCAACATAACATTAGTAAATTATAGGCGAGCAGCAAATACTGCTTCACACTGCCTTTTTCCTCAATATACCAATATGAATCTGCACAATGTGGCAGATTCATTTAGAGCCACGATACTCAGTACATATAAATATTATATCCCTGTACATAGCCGTGTCTGCACAGAACATAGACTGAGTAATGAGTGGGGTAATCTGTATGATTCTAGTAATAGTATGAGTTCATTTACTTCACAACATGTAGAACACATTTTTTCATTTGTTAACAATTATGACATTAGTGTGGTATCTTGGGTGGGCTAGGTATCAAGAAAATATCTCTGCTCCAGCAGAATTTCTGGAAAAGAGAATTAGATGATAATAATGATAATTAATAAACCATTTCACTAAAACATATTGTATAATTTTGTTTTTCCCTTTTTGTTTATTATATGCACTGTATACATACCGTAAGCCAATAAAATGTGTCGGGTAGATAAGTGATCAAGCGATGAACAGGTAAGAGATACTTTTTAGAGGTAGATACCTATACAAACTAGCATTTTTCTTTACTAAAAATGTATTTACTAGATAGTAAGTACTAGTTATTTGTGATGTAAAAACAGAAATTATTATGCTCAACACTCGATTTTTTCCAATCATCGAGAGTCTAAGCAGCTACGTAAGTTAAGGAATACATAAAATAAAAAGGACTTTACGACCACAGCTAAGTATTCCTATTTTAGATTACAATTCGAGAGTTAATAAATATTTGTCTAACATCTTTCGGCAAATTCTAACCTAAAAAGAAACATTAATATTTTTTGGACTTCGTGGCGTTTAAATCGTAAAAATGACTATGAGACATTATTTTCTAGACTTACAGGTAGTCTGTCTACTATACATTATAACTATACATTCACTTTTATTATCAGGTTTTGAAATGTATGGAAAGTGGTCATTATTCTTTAAAAACATAGATGCCGCCTTTGGCGGGCTGTTTCTGTCCTGCAAACTATGTATTTAAAAAATGCTGAAGTTCACAAACAATGTAGAAGTTGCAAATTGGAACAACGCTTTGAACATGAAAACATTCTGAAACAACTGAAATTCTTGCAACAAACAGAAACGATGAGCTAACTTTCATAGTCAGTTATGAAAAAGAAGATAATATAACGTTGCTACTGCGTAGTTGGCTATATCGCTTTGACGTCGTTTCAACGTTACCTATGTCATCGTGTCTTAGCGTCATTTTGTGTTAGCGAAAAAATTAAGATAATTTTCTAATTTCAAAAATTACCTGAAACTAGCGGATAATCCGCTAGTTTCAGATAATTTTTGTTATTCATTTAATAATTTCGATTACAGATATTGGAATTTTAAAATTATAAATGTAAAATAATAATTGCAAGGTTTGAATTTTATTTCTTGTCTAAATTAACATTTCTTTGGCGAGCCAAAAGAAACAAAAACCTGCCATAACGTCATTTCGCCTTTATTCGAAACTATCCGAAACATTTATATCGGTTTTGGTTCCAGTTGCGAATATTTTTTATTTCGGATATCCGATTGTTTCGGTTACTGTAGAAACTCTATAACATCCCTGCTATATACCTAGAAAAGAGTTTTTTAGTCATAGGGGTACCTATTTACCTACGTACAAAATTAAGCTTCATTCGTTCGATTTTTTCGTCACTTTTGTACCTGTTCATATTTTCTTAGCAAAGTGTTTCACGTCTTCGTCATTGTTAACTTGAGCATCATTGTCCGTATGAAAAATATCAAAATGTTTGTTGTCGATCACCTGTATGATTCCATTAAGAATTACAGGGGATTAGTGTTGAGCCGTACGTACAATATGATCACAGAATTTAACCATATTTACTTATTTGATGGTGGATGTATTTGTGTTATATTTAGGTTTTTGTATGCAAGGGTAAATCTGTGCTTGAAGTAGGCAATAAATAGAATATTCTTTTATCGTAAAGTTGTTTATGTATATACAATAGTGGTAGGTACTTAGGCGGGCTAAATGCAAAACAAGGCGTAGGTACTCTACCAGTCCATCTTAGCGCGTCAAAGTCTTGTTTTGATACCTTGTAAACTCCTACAAGGAATTCCACTCTTTACATAGGACAGTTGGGATCCGAAACATGGACTTCTCTGCAAGCGTAACCTAGTACATAAACCCATGTAAATGTTATTGCCTAGCCATGGAACTCTATACCAGAAAGGACTCGTTTCTGACCTAATTTGTTATCACACTAATAGCATAAAACCAAAAGTTTGTACATATGTACAAACATCGTGTGTATGTGTGTGTTTTGTGTGTATTGTTACTCCTTCACGCTAAAACAGCTGAATAGATTTGCATAAAATTTGTCACAAGGATAGACCATTTCACTTCTAACCCCGGGAGTATATTGCTTTAATTCATAAAACTCCATTTAACTCCAAGCGAACGCCGGCGGGCGTTTGCGCTGCTAGACGTATTGTCTTACTATTGTATCTCTAATTGATAGTATTTGAAAGGTTAAGATAATGTTCTATTTGCACGCGGCCAAGACGCTAGCAGTGCCTACTACTAGTGGAGTACAAATTAATATTTTCTCGAACGCTGAAGCAAGATTCCTCAGTAACCCTCGTTCCTAATAATCTTTGTCCTTCGACGTCCGGCTACATTGACGACAATAGTTAAGCCTTAAATATCGTAGTTCTAGCACAATAAGCCTTCCTTTGTGTAAGGTAATCTCTTAAAGCTCGGACTCATTCTGTCGGTCACTGCTGAGCCCCGGGTACTGCGGCGGCTTTGTATGGGCATCTGTAATTCTGAAATTGTCGTGAAAAGACTTGGAATAGGATTTTCTAATCGATAGCATGGGACATTGTTACACCCAATTGTGTTACGTAAAAACTAATATTTAGGTAGTCTTAACAATGCTTATCCTTTGGATGTTTCAGGAAAATCGACAACATGTTGGTGATCCTAGTTACTCTCTGAATTTTTCCGCTGCGGCAAAAGTGGAGAGCTTGAAGCATTGAAGTTCGAATATCTTTTAACGTACTTATTCTTTACCTTTCCTACTTAAAAATTGTTCTGAGAGAATATCTTCTAATATACCTCAGCTTAAGGATATAGATAATGCTTCCACTCCTTACCTCAAAATATTTGCGGCAACATTAATTCCCTACTCAAATCGCTAAAACTTCAAATGAAACGGGATTTTATTCCATACTAGCTTTTGCCCGCAGCTTCGCCCGCTTACATATAATATACCTTATGTCTCTCAGGAATAAAGCAGCTTGCAATCGATGAAAAAATTTTAGCAATCGGACCAGTATTTTCAGAGATTACTTCATATAAACAAAAAAAAAACTAACTTTACCTCTTTATAATATTAGTATAGATTTTTATAAAAAACCCACACGGCTGGCTACACAATTCGCGTCCGGATCGAGACTCGGCGAGACAAAATCGCCTGTTCGCCCACCGATTTCCATGGAATTTTTCTATTACGGGAACAAATTGCACGCCCGCCCGTGCCGCCTCCGTAATATCGTACACTAGACTTGACGCTTTATTATTTATTACTGAAGATGAACTTGTTCTAAAAAAGTCGTGGAAAATAATGAATGAGTGTAGAAAACGGTAAGGTTTTTTTAAAAATAATATAAACTGATGATAAGTGATGCAATCGTTTATGGTTAGAAGTGAGACGCACTAGTTTATTAAGAGCCTTTCACTCTAGCCTTGTAGACACCTAAATTATAATCGAACGAGAAAACCGCAGCAGGCAAATTATTTCAGCCCTTCAATGTACGCGACATATAGGATAGGTTTATTCCAAAGTTTTTCTGAAGTTTCAACATCTTCTCTTTTTATCACTAGCACTTGTACGTGATTATGACTTGTTTATACTTTGTTATTTACAACAATATTGGGCTAGCGACACCATCACAAACACACAACATGGACTGTCTCAAGGAGGGCCGACCCCAAATAAATTAGATAAGGTCTAGCCAGAAGAAAAACAAAAAATAACATGAACTAACAAAACTATAATGTTTTTTTGGACAGTAAAAAGTTTCAAGAAAAAATCTTATTCCTAAGACAAATTCAATGAAGTAATAAATTATACGGACGCGATATTCTTGTAAAAATATCGCGTGCTCGAGTTATTTTTATACGAATCAAGAAGTAATGTAGAATAATTATTTTGAAATTATTGCATCATACATACTGCAACATGGCTTACTAATCTAAATTCTTTTATCATCTTTAACGCGACAATAACTCCCACAATATGATAATCAAGAACTTGTATTTATCTGTATACGTTTGCACATTTATGCATGTAGGAGTTCGAGTGTAGATATCTAATTCTTACTTGAAAAAAAAATAACTAGTGCGGAAATATTAACAAAATTGAACGTATTTTTTTTTGTTATTACACTATATAATTATAAAGAGGTAAAGTTTGTTTTTTATGTTTTTTTGTTTGTAGGAGGTAATCTCTGAAAGTACTGGTGCGATTGCTAAAATTTTTACACCAATATAAAGCTGCTTTATTCCTGAGTGACATATGCTATATTTTATGTATATGGGTGAAACCGCAGGCAAAACTTAGTACTGAAAATAGTGGTAAAGGTCTAATAGTTAGTTGGATGTTACTCGTTCATCCAACAGTGGCAAACAAACGAGCAACTGCACAATTTTAACCAAGACGCTACCACAGGACGTTCTTCAAAGACAGAAAGGCATATATTTCACAGGTGGCTGAGTAATTTCACCCGTCCGGTCCGCTGTCCGGCAAACTTGTCCTTTGTCCGGCATGACAAAGAGCTAACGATGTGGTATCCCAACTTCCACTTGCACGCATCACTGTTATTGTTTTAATGGTCATATTTTACGCCTTAGACATTGTTTGATTTTGTTTTGTTTCTTTAAAACTGCAGCCGTGTGTAAAGTTGGACGAACCACAGAATATCACAATTACGATGTTTTGGCTAAAATGCCCCAGAAAAGTTAATGTGTCAATAATAAGTTATTGCGTTCAATGGTATAGATATATTAGTGTCTTATTTACTTATTTCATGCAATTTTGACCATTTTAACTACATTCAAATAAAAATGTTTTTGTCATCGGTCTATGGCCGCCATTTTAAGATGCGCGTGGTTTTTGGTTTGATTTATTCGAGAGAAATTCAGTGGCTGTATTAATTAAATTAAATACTACAAAATCATTAGAAAATGTTACATGCGTATTCCATTGTCACTACGAAAGACATTATAGTAAAAATTTTTCACGCAAAAAACATAAACGTAAGACTAGGTAGTATGATCAAAATACCTTAGCCTTTCTCTAGGGATAAATAAAAAAATTACCTATGCGCGCGCATATGAAAACAGATTTTTACCGCCAAGTCACAAAAAAAAAAACTACTGAGGTGTCAAGGGACACCCGGATGGAACGAAGTTCCGTTCTGGCTTGCTTTCTATAAGAGAGAGAAAGAGAGACAGATAGAGAAACATGCGCACGCCGCACGGCTTACAATAGCAAAAAGTGTCGATACAACTTTTCGTGAGAATTTTTTCCGTCTAGCCAATACAATATAACTAAAAAATACTATCCTATTTTATGTACATTTTGACAGCACTATTTCAACATCTTCGAAACCATGAAAACGACACCCATATCGAATAAGTTGATAATTTATTGCAGCCGCCATCTTGGATTTACATTTTGACAGTGCAAACGGTTTCAACACCCTCGAAAACCACGAAAACGACACCCATGACGAAAAAGTTGTCAATTTTTTGCAGCCGCCATCTTGGATTTACATTTTGACAGTACTATCGGTTTCAACACCCTCGAAAACCATGAAAACGACACTCATGACGGAAAATTTGATAATTTCTTGCAGCCGCCATCTTGGATTTATATTTTGACAGTACCATCGGTTTCAACACCCTCGAAAACCATGAAAACGACACCCATGACGAAAAAGTTGATAATTTCTTGCAGCCGCCATCTTGGATTTACATTTTGACAGTAAAAGTGTCGGTACAACTTTACGTGAGAATTTTTTCCGTCTAGCCCCCTTTCACAACGCGCAATAAGGAACTTCGTTCCAAAAACCTAGTTTTACTGTTATTTTCTTCACAAGAGTATTGAAAAATGTTGTATGATACACCTGAGTAATGAATGATTACCGTTCTCGGCTCTCTTAAGACCCTCGCCACGGCTCGGGTCTAAATACCGCCTCGACTGTAATCACTAACATTACACACTTACATCATAATGTACTATTGTCTTGTTGTTGGAAGGCCCCCCACAGGTTGGACCGATGACCTGGTGAGAATCGCGGGAATGTAATGGGTGCGATATGCACAGGACCGATCGTTGCGGCGACACTTGGGGCGGCCGCGGCCTTTATCCAGTAGAGAATTATGATGACGTGTATTGTCATTGTAAGTACTCGTACCTAATCTGAATGATACTTAATTGTATTTAAAAAAATATCTATTTATAGTGCACACACACCTGCTATAGTGTAGACTCTTTTTTTAAAAAAAAAGGATGACTGGTAGAGCTTTGTACGACTACTATACAATTAACAAATAAATAAACCAGTCCTAATTAGTAAAAAAAAAATATAATGTTAATAATAAGAATGGTGATGATAGTTAAAATAATGACTTTCATTAACGTGCAACACTGCTGTAGAAATCAGTCTAGACTGTATAGTTTATATTTTGATAAAAGTTGTCTATCAACGTAGATTACAAGTCACCTTTGCCATTGCAAGCAAGACGTCTTCTTAGTCTTGTTGAGTCATGGTGAACCAAATTATCTGAAGAACGAGAATTAGATGATAATTTACTATTATACATTTAATAGATAACATTAAACATATATGCTCAATGCTCAGATACATAATAAAATATATACAATATACCAAGATAAGCCCAATACATGTGAAACCACACGATTTTTAGATTGATAAAGTATTTAGGTGGTTTATCTGACATGACAACAAAGAAATATTTTAATTTCCAAAGATTTATCAGTTACACAAAACAAGAGTACATTCTGGAAAAATCTGTTCACTTCTTTGCTAAAACAAAGAGAACATTGCATGTATGAGTAATGAATATTTATATTTTATTTATATATGTATTCATAACTGTTGAACGTATACCTACATACAGCAATGACAGTTTTCAGCATAAGGACTGAAACAATTTGCCTGCTGCGGTCTTCCCGCCCGATTATACATAATTTGGGTGTTTTCAAGGCTATAGTGAATAGGCTCTTAATAAACTAGTGCGCCTTACCATCAGAGATTGCATCACTGCTTACCATCAGGTGGGATCGCAGTCAAGCACTATACCTTTTTTGTCCTATGATGAGTTCCCTGACAGTTCTTGTCTGACAATTATAGTGATGTGACCTAACGAAATTTAATCGATTTTTTCACAATAACGAATCAGTTGGCAAAGAAAATGGAATCGAATTACCGATTTTAGATTTATAGATGATAAATGTGAAAGTTTGTATGTGTGTGTGGATGTTTGTTACTCTTTCACGCAAGAACTAGTCTACTAGTCCAAGATCCTAAGGCCGCCAGACGTCACGTATTTTCTGCGATTCAAAGCTGATTTTTACGTATTTTGTAGGCAATATCTTTAAAGTCAAGTCACTAATAGGTACTCCCAGACACATTCCGTCGGCCGTATTGCTTAACAGACGCTTTAAAGCTCAGCTCAGCATTAAAGCGTCTGTTAAGCAATATGGCCGACGGAACGTGTCTCGGAGTATTGGCGACTTGATTTTAAAGATATTGCCTACAAAATACGTAAAAATCAGCTTTGAGAAAATACACGAAGTTACATCATTTTTTTGGGAGCTTTAAAGCGTCTGTTAAACAATACGGCCGACGAAATGTGTCTGGGAGTATTGGCGACTTGATTTTAAAGATATTGCCTACAAAATACGTAAAAATCAGCTTTGAGAATTTACGTGAGGTAAGTAATAATTTTATGTACCTTGATTACCTGATACCTGAAAATTGGCCGTCTAAGCAAGCTAGCAGG
Source organism: Mythimna ferrago (assembly GCA_910589285.2). NCBI lineage: Eukaryota > Metazoa > Arthropoda > Insecta > Lepidoptera > Noctuidae > Mythimna > Mythimna ferrago. The sequence goes on along the minus strand of OU342692.1, from coordinate 13,711,630 downwards.
TAGGCATGCGTTCTTAGTACATACTAACAGTACTCAATCGTCCACATTTCGTTCGTCAGAAAATACGTGATGTTTGACGGTCCTGGGATCTTACTCTATACGGATTTAAAGAAATTTTACAGTAAACCAAAAAACTTGACAAAAACTAAAAACCTGAAATAACGCGGGCGAAACCGCGGGGGACGGCTAGTGGTAAATAAAATGCAGTCAGTTTAAAATAATAATTTATTTATTATTCACTGTCAGAACTTGACTCTTGATTTGAACTCGTATCCATATCGGAATCGGAATCTTCTCCAACTAACTGCGATGATTAATTATTGGCCCTAATTCGGTCGATCCGGATATATTTATTCCAGTCCTCTGTTATAGTTTTTTGAGTTTTTTCTATTACTTTTTTCCAATTTTCTGCTGTTACATGCGATTACAAGATGGCCGATCCGATTTTGTCGATTAGTGTGTCGTTGATTAGTGTCAATCTCTATTGGCAGAAGTTCCGTTTAACGCATTACACATTTTTAAGTTCTATACTTTTTTATTTTATTTACTTAATTTATTAACAGTTAATTATAACCACAATAATTTACTTAGTAATTTACGAAAGACAATATTTTTTTATTATTTCATTTTTTTTTTTTTGCCAGTTTATTTTTTAGTAATCTAAAGTAGTATGCGTGCCACGGAAAAAAATAAACTGTCAGGGAATTCATCATAGGGCAAAAAAGGTATAGTTTATATCAATTTAAAAATAAAAAGTAAGATTAGCGACAACGTACAATTTAAAAGAGGTATTTATGTAGATGGTAACCAACCAACGTAGGTTGATAATGATAATAATCATACAGCTGCACAACTAATTTTTTTTTTGCTTTGGATAGGCTCTCTTTCGACCACTATCTCATCTGATGGTAAACGATGATGTGACCGACGATGGAGCACGCTTGCCTAGATGTAATCTATTCACTCTTGACATAAATACCCCTAAGTTGTAGTTATCAAGAAACAGACTCCGGCAGGGAATTCCATTCCTTAGCTGTACTGTACGCATAATAAATGTGTTCTCAAAACACTTTGTACGTACCCATGGGTTGAATGCCCACTATGAGCCGGTGGCACACGCCTTACGTCTAGTGGTCCGATGAAGGAATGGACTTGGCGGAATTCCAATGCACACTCCCCGAAGTGTAAACGATAGAAAACTGATAGGCTACAACTCAGCGTCGATGCTTCAAGACTTTGGAGTTTTGACTCGACAATTTAAGTGCTTTATTGCCGATGAACTTCTTGACTCACTTCTCAATCGATTCTAGTGCATCAAGCTGGTATTTGACAGACCCATCCCAAAGATGAACCTTTTATAGATATTACAGAAAATTATTTCGACATTCTCTAATAACACTATCCTGATTGTGACCACCGCTTGGCGTTTGAGAATCAAACAACAAATCCAGATCACCCTCCAAAACCGACCCTGTATCTATTAACAGAAGGTTGAGTTTAATATAGTCAATGGAATGTGTATGAACATTCGATTACACACGCCAGTGGTCAAGTATTTATCAATTAAAAGCAAATTTAGTTGAGCAGGCATCCCTGTCATCGTGTTGAGGGTACATTCCAGGGTAATAACACACGTGTTCGGCTGTGCTGATATTAAATACCTACCATTCTGGGAAGACAAGGTTAATTGGAGGCTGTACAGTTACTCCAGTTTTAATGAAGGTAACGATAGATGCTTGGGTTAATAATTTCAGGTACAAACGAAACAGGTTTTTGATTCATGAAAGTAGGATTCTAGTTGAGCTATTGGTCAAGGAAATAATTACTGTTTTCCTGGCCTTGCCCGCCTGGCAGAACTTTTTACTTCCACCCATTATTCTTCTTTGCATTGTGACTTTATATTGAGCAAAATTAATCAAAGAAGAACTCATCGGTTTTTGAAAACGGGTGTGTTATATGATTCCGAAAATGAAACCTTGAATAACATGTCCCCGTAAGTTTATAAGTTTACTAACAACTCAATTTTTCATATACTTCTCCCAAATTACGCCATAACACCTGATCCTCATTTTTCCTCGCCTCACTGTGAAAGTCATTGGTACTTTTTTTAAGGTCGCTCGTCCAACTATCTAGTAGGACAGGGATGGCAAAACAAAAAAATATGAAACTGCGTGACGCGCCATCAAAAATTCTTGATTTAGTGATTTAATGTAGGTAGGTATATACCTATATAAATAAAATTAGATAACCAAAATACTTACAGTACTTATTATTTTTATTCAAATAAAAGAAAAAAGTGTGGTTGCTAGCTAGCTTGCCACTGAATATTTTATAGTAGCTTTTGCCCGCGGCTTCGCCTGCATACATAAAACATAGCTTATGCCACTCAGGAATAAAGCAGCTTTCTATCGGTGAAAAAATTTTCGCAACTGTCCAGTACTTTGAGAGATTACCCGCTATAAACAAAAAAAACAAGCTTTATCTCTTTATAATATTAGCGTAGAAGTGTAGATAATTAGTCGAATTCTATTGATGAATGCCTGCACTGGCACGCTTGGCATAGGTTTACCATTCCTGACCTAGGAGGTATCTAATACCATTCTAATACGGAGTGTACACTTCGGAATGATCTGTTTCGACAGCTATCGGTCTATCAATAGATACCCGGCTAAAACCCACCTAAAACAGCCTTCCATTGTCTTGGGTGGTTTCTCGTTGGTGTCTTAAACGGGAACTAATATCGATTTGATAACAACATACTGGCCCATTGTCAACACTGACTGTTATGGATTGATAACTACATCTATATACTATTTAAGTATACGTATAGTTGATACTGTGATGAGATAGGCAAATAATTACATAAGTAGGTATACACAAGTACCGACCGGTACCGATATAATTGTATGTACGAAACATCCACAAAAATAACTTCGTAATCGGCCTTATAATGTTCCCACATAGATAAGTCGTGGCGATCTTAGAATTGATCACTTCATGATATAGCCAACTAAGACTGATCAGATCGTTTGAAGTTTGAACGTTTGATGAGATGTAAACTAAACTCAGGTAGCCATACACGTTAGGGTAACTGACAGATTTACCTGTACAGTTGAGTTTTACAGGTAAACTGGAGCGTGTGTGTTGCACAACTGTGTAGGTTTCCACACTTGTAAAGCCAACCGAAAAATAAATAAATTTCGATATTTTTTATTTGCCGGTATACCTGTGTAGTTAGTAACTGACGAGCAAAACTATACGTGTGAAGCTGTCGCCTGCGCAGGCCTCAGCGAGAGGTAAACCGATTAGCGTTACTGTCTCGAGATCTGCTGCCGGGGCCATGGCTTCAACTCAGAGTTTGTACAGGTTTATCACAAGTGTGTGTCCTCTACTCAGCTCAAGCTTACTTATAAGGTGTAACTATGCAGGCAAACCTGTTTGGTACACCCTAACGTGTATAGCTACCGTGTATTTCCATACCCCAGAAATAGTGTTATTTTTAGAGAAGCAAATGAAAACAACTAATAGTAAAGATTCGGCAGAAGCGGAATCCATCACAATTAGGTACAGATAACATAAGAGCCAACTTTATACGAAGAACAATCTATTACCAAAATAAGTACCTAATAGGTACTCCTGAAAAGATAAATTATACCTATTTTGTCAGATGATCATGGGAAAAGTATTGTTCAAGGGCTACTGAAAAGTGGGGAAATTAAAGTTACGTTTTAATACTCGTAGTGTAATACCTTGCCAAGTTTTTTTTTTATAATTGATAGGCTCGCGTTTGACCACTATCTCACCCAATGGTAAGCGATGATGTGGCCGACGATGGAACACGCTTGCCTAGAAGCAGAAGCAATCTATTCACTCTTGACTTAAAGACCCCTAGGTTATAGTTATCAGGAAACACAGACTCCGGCAGGGAATTCCACTCCTTAGCTGTACGTATAATGAATGTGTTCCCAAAACGCTTTGTACGTATGGGTGGGATGTCCACCATGTACCGGTGGCGCAATGCCGACATCTTGTGGTCCGATGATGGAACGGACTTGGCGGAATTAAATTGTGTAACTCTAGTGCACACTCCCCGAAGTGTAAACAATAGAAAACAGATAGGCTAGCAACTCGGCGTCGATGCTCAAGACTTTGGAGTTTTGACTTCACAAGACCATCATCGCCTATGATCTTCTTGGCACGCTTTTCAATCGACTCTAGTGTATCCAGCTGGTATTTGGCTGACCCATCCTAAAGATGAGAGCAGTACTCCATAGACGATCGAACTTGCGCTTGATAGGAGTTGAGCAGCTGTACCGGCGTGAAATACCGTCTCACCTTTGCTAAGATCCCCAATTTTTTGGCAGCTTGTAATTGGTAACACTGGTTTTCACAGGTATACAACTCTGTAGATAAGCTTTTAATTTCAAAATAACATAAATATTCCACGTTATCGTACAAATTGATACGAAAACCAATATTATCCCCGTTTGGATTGGACGCAGTGCATAGGCGTGATTCGGGCGACCCTCTAAGCTCGTCTGGCTAATCTAGCGGAGGGTCCAAATACAGTATGTACTAAGTAAACAGATAAATAATGTACGAATTTATTTACATCCAATATCTTATTATTTATAGAATTGGAAATTTACTCATATTGACTGCTTTGTTTGTGTGGGTGTTAACATACTTTACTCTCCTAATAAATTTATTTTGAATGCCAAGTAATTAATCGTGTCGTATACGGTGAACTAAACAGTAATTATACATGAATTCAATTTTAGTACCTTTACTAAAAGAGTAACGAGGAAAGACGGAGAGGAAGGCCAAAAAAAGATTAATGGATTGTGTATGAAGTAATATGAAAGAAAAGAGAGTGAAAGCGTGACGGTTAACAGGACAAAATGTAAGAATAAAACGTGCCGCGCTGACCATAGGTAAAACGGGACAAGGGCAGGAAAATGAGTACCTTCCTTCAAATGCTCCTACCTACATATATATATATATAAACAATTAGTAACTCACGACTACTTTTTCAAAAAAATGTTGTGGTTTTCAGGCACGTACACACCTAATTAATAAGGATAAAATTATGCCTAATAAGCTGTGAGGAAATATGAAAATATTCATCGGGGAAACCCGATTCGAAATTTCGCTTCTAGCTGTTTTGCAAATACTAGAGCAGAAAGTTCCACTCAAATTCTTTTTCATGGTCAATTTAAAATATAATACAGTTGCCGACAACGAATAGGCCCTTGCAAATCTAATTTGCGCCTCTTTGGGTCCATGTTAGGGCACTACACTACTTATGAGATTTAACTTTTTAGAGTTGGATCTTTGACCTCAAGGGATGGTCTGTCCGAGTAATAGACTTGGATATAATAAAAAAAGATTTCTGACTATTCAGCGTAACTATATTTGTAACTGTGAGTCACTCATTCATTATTTACGAAAATTTCATTTATAACTTTACCTTATTTGACTGTATTTTGTTACTGATAACGCTAATAAGATTTTATTAAAATTCAGTAAGTATTATTTACTACTCATAAACATCTTAACTAATAAATATACATACAAACTGAAAATAATTATATGTACAAATGTGTAGAAAAATAACTCATTGGACATCAAAAAATTCATCCACATCAATGTCAATGGGAGAAGTGCTAATTCGTTTACTGAAAAAAGCCTCAGGTCACACAAAAAGTTATTAAAAAAATTATTTTAGATGTCTTAATGGGACTGTCTAAGTATAGTTTAGACTTAATTAAATACCTATCGCTTAATTGGTTTGTCTTTTTAACTAGTGCGCCTCACCATCAACTATTGCATCACTGCTTACCATCAGGTGGGATCGCAGTCAAGCACTAGTTTATGTCAATTTAAAAAAAAAGCGCACTAGTTTATTAAGAGTAACTCTAGACTTGAAGACACTCAAATTAAAATCGGATAGGAGGAAGACCGCAACAGGCAAATTGATCCAGTCGTTCGATGTACACGGACGCGGTGTTATTATTGCCTAGGTCGGGGCTATTGTGTAGTTTGATGTCTAATTCAATATGTATTTTTCCTCTACATAACAATAATTATCGAGAGTCAATAAATTATAAAGACGGGTGCTAGGTACATTAATATTTGTATTAAACTAGTAAATAATAGCATCTATTGGAGTAATTAAGTGTGATATGTGTTACTGATTTGTATAAACTGTAAGTATATATAAAAGGCAAAGTCCCGACTCAATCAATAGCTTATCAACACCTTAGCGAATGCAGCAGCATGACATTTTCCACAGAGGTTCTGGTTCATGATGTAGGTATTCACAGAATAAGAAAGCGATTTTCATAATTGGCCCTTTGGGAATTAAATAATGTTTTGCATGGAAAAACTTACTTTGAAAAACTGCTGAAAAAACTAATGGGATTTAAAAATGTTTTTTATTAGCCTATACTGTCTCACTGCTTGGCAAAGGCCACCTCCAACTTCTTCCAGGTATTAATTTCTTGAGCCACCTCGAACCACGGTACGATTACGGTAAGCGGTACAAAAGGTTAACGCATATTTTTTTTGTATGCTCTATAAAATCTATAAGAGTTCAGAGACCCTGTGAATCCGACAATAAGCTCAATATAAATTCATTTTTCATAAATTAGAGGAATTTAACCAAGATAATGAAAGTTTCTATTTCACACCATTTTTTTATTTTTTTTTTCATGTAGTGTTAGATTATTTGAAATAAAAATTAATAAATTGTGTTATTTTAATTAATTCCTATTTTGGGTACTAAAAACAAAAATGTAGAAAATTGTTTATAAACAATAATATATATACACCAAGAACGCTTTTCTGAAATAAGTTTACAGCTCAAAAACTCTATTCAACGGAGACAACTTTTTCTTCTTAAATAACTATGATTTTTCCTTAATTTGTATATTATTGTATTTTTCCTTGATGTTGGGGTCGTACGTTGTAGATAAAACCGTTGTCAGTAATTAAGACACAAGTAGCACCGTTTTTTTCAAAGGTTCAGACAAATAAAAAGATAACGGTATGTATTTATTTTTATACAATATTGCTGTTCGGGATTTCCAATGATTTAACTTTTAACTTTCCAGCTGAACGTTTTTTTTGCCTGTGTTATACAGGCTGCTGTTTTCTAACATAGAGCTGAATTTTGATTACCTATTATTTTTACAATGCACTGTCTTTATTACTAACTTTGTGTTTTGTCAGAATATGTTAATTTGAGCTTAACATTTCCATCTACACTAATATTATAAAGAGGTAAAGCTTTTTTGTGTTTATGTTTTTTTGTTTGTAGGAGGTAATCTCTAAAAGCACTGTAGCCTGATTCACGTAAAATCAAACAAGCCAAATATCGTTGAAATTTTATAATCCTTCGATCAAAGTCCTATCCAAAAGCGGTATTCACGATCTATCGACTTATTTCCAGTTACATTAATAAGTATTCTACCAGGATAATGTAATACAGATTTTTTTTTAAACCGACGAACTTGAAACGACTTTAAAATCGGTGTCGTCCAAACTCGAATGATGGATGTGAATACGGAAATGGTCTAAACGACTAAATCGCTACGATATCGTTACGGTTTTCATTACGTGAATCGGGTTACTGGTCCGATAGCTAAAATTATTCATTTATAGAACGCTGCTTTATTCCTGAGTGACAAAGGCTATAATTTAATGTACGCGGGCGACACCACGGGCAAAAGCTGGTTTTTAATAAATTAGTTTTAGATTTGGTAGTTAAGTTATTAGGTTAGTCAAAGTTTCAAAAAGGGCAAGATGTTTGATAAGTAGTTAAGTCAACTTCGTCGAAAACCCTTGAAGAAACAAAAAATATTATTCTCGTAAAATGAAGAACGCTGTCGCGTATCATCAAAGGCGACCTGAAAGTTGGTGCTTACCAGCGATATAGGTACATTTTTCTCTTTATTGAGTGGAAAGATCAAAACGTTTGCTTGTTCGTTACGCTGATGGGAAAATAGGGATATTCTTTCTACCGATGACAAAATTTTCACAATCGAAAAACGATCATTCACGAAGCTACAAAACTTCAAAGAAGCCTGGTACTGGTCAGCAGTCATCATGCTTGCTTGGTCATCATGCGGCATAATTATAAATAAAATTATACTAGCCTTTGCCCGCAGCTTGGCCTGCGTATATAAAATATAGCCCATGTCACTCAGGAATAAAGCCGTTTGCTATCAGAGAAAAAAATTAGCAATGGCCGCAGTGCTTTCAGAAACAAACAAAAAAAAACAAACTTTACCTCTTTATAATATTAGTGTAGATTAAAATATGGGTTGTGATAAATACGTATCAAAAAACCTGGTCCTTAGAGAGTCCTTTAACAGTATTTTAATTTGACCATTATCCATTTGCCGTTATTACCGTTATTGAATTAAACTACCTACAAAATAAACTGTTAAACATTTATTATTCTAATCATGTCTACGATCAAGTCGTGTAGTCTCGTAGTATATCGTAGAAGTTTGTGATTAATGCACATGATACTGTATTCACATGCAGATGTTACTATAATTAACGTTCGAATACCTTTACCCCGTTTGAATACGGATGCCCGCCATACACGCTAGGGTATAGGTACCTGGCAGGTTTACCTGTACAGATTACCTGTAAAGGTAAATCTGAGCGTGTATGTTGCAAAACTGTACTAGTTTTTAGACAAGCTTACCTGACAGGTATACCTATGCAGGTAAACTTGTCAGGCATACCCTAGCGTGTATGGCTACCTTATTGAAATCCACAAAGTAATAACGCACATGTAACAGAAATCATTGGGCAACATCACAAATCAGTACCTTTTTGCGCGCAAAAAAAGATATTGTGTAATAAAAAAATGAATTACAACAATTATTTGACTATTGAGTATTACAATCATGCTGTAGATAAAGCTACTGGTAGTTCTAACACGCATGTTTGTCCTCATCAGCTATTATATAATAAGGTTAAAGTCGGTAATTGATACGCATTGAACTTGTGAACGGTACGACCAACAGTATTAAAATAATTAGCGCTGGACGCCACACAACTGTAGTTTAATTAAATAATTAAAATCGAAATGCTTCGGAAGTACTCTGTCATTTTAATTGTGCTGTTACAAATATGTTTGAGTTACGGTGCTTATGTGAAGGTGAGTTATTACAGGTTCTTCTTGCATGATTTTTTATATGGTTTTAAGAATATTGTGCCTTACTCAAAATAATATGGGAATGACTAATATAACCTGTTTTTGCGAAGAAAACAATAGCGTGTGGGATTAATTACTTTAATAAAATTGCTTAGCAAAATAAATTAAATGTATAATCATTAAATATTTAATGATTTAATTATTTATTTTGCTTAGCAATTCACATAATTAATTTATACATTACATTTTTATTTAAACCTAAGATTACAATTGTCTCTGGTTGGATTGCAGTCTGCGTAAATAATAATAATATTTACAACCGTATCTAGGATAGGTTCAAGCAGTTTAGGAGTTGTAGATTTAACATTAGTTATTAAAATAATAAGAGCGTTTATGTAAGATTTTTTCTGCCCTGTACCTCTTGCAGTATACCCAAGCGTTCTCAGGTACGTATTTATCTATTCAAAGTTCAAACATTCCTCTGCCAAATCCTTTCGATAAACAATGATGGTAGATAGCGTCTAAACTTAACAGTAGCGTGGCGTTTACGTCGTTTTGGTAATCAGTGTCACAGTCGCCGTAAACTTGAAGTGCCGTCGCACAACACACTCATAACAATTGTTTCGATAAAAACACTCGTGACGGTCCCGTCTATCTCGTTCTTATCGAAAAAATTCTGATAAATGTAAATAAAATGACAAATTAATAATAACAGTGTGACAGTGTTCACTGATCTGCCAATTATTTTAAGATAAAAATGGTAAGATCATTAACTTTTTGAGTTTATTTTTAACTTTGTAAAAACTATAGGTATTTTTATCAATGTGTAGCATGAACGTGACGTATTTGAGTAAACTGTTGGAATAATGACTGGAATATTCTTGTAATAAAACAGGTTATTTAGTGTCTAATAAAATATGTAACATGAAAACAGCAGAGTAACGAGTGACATTAAAATGTTCATTTACGAAGTGTGTTACTATTTTATTATTATTCTAAGTAATTTTTTATAATTTTTATTTAGAATGATTAATTTTTACCTTTCTTACAACCTTTCAGAGGATTTATGAATGTGTTTTTTTTAGTAAGGGGAGATTGAAATTGTGATTGTTGATTGAAGTTGACATTTTTGTGAAGTTTTTTGCGAACATAAATGGTACAGCTGATTTTTTTTTTTTTTTCTCAATTTGGGAATGTTTTTGTAAATGTTATTTTCATGAGAATGGTAAACCTCTGAAAGATTACAAATTATTTAAAGGTCACTGGTTGATTATATATTACTATATTATGTTTCTGCACTACGTTCTTTACTAGTGCATAAAGTTATAATAAAGTAATAAAAGTATTATACTATTTACGAAAAGTAAATAGTAATCTACTTTTCGAGTTCTAGATATTCGATTTAACTAATTTTTTTCCAAATATTTCGAATTTTGTGGTGATAAATTATAAAAAAAGAAATAAATATGTTATGATTCAGAAATTTATTGTAGATAAAAACGATAATTCCTAAATTATCGTTCATTCTTCCAATTTCTTCCATTCCTATCATAGCTTTGTGTATAGTACAAATATTTTCTTTTATAAATTTCAGACAAAACGTGTTTGCGTGATCGGTGCCGGGATAGCAGGTCTTGCTTCGTCTCGGTACTTAAAAGAAAATGGGATTGACTTCACAGTTTTGGAAGCCACACAGTATGTTGGTGGTACTTGGAGGTACGATCCTCGAACCGGCACTGATGAAAATGGCCAACCTCTACACACTAGTATGTACAAAAATTTAAGGTAAATCCATATACTAATATTTCATTTTAAGACCTTCACGCCATTTCTGTGTTGGTTTTAGGCAATCTGAAACATTTCTTTGGTACGTTTACGAAGAATGTTTTAGAAACAATTACATTAGAAAATTTTAATTAATATCGTCTACTTACACCAGATATTCAATGCAAATGTTGAAACTGTCATTATAATATTTAGATTACGTTTATCTTATAATTAAATATTACTGACTTGCTATAAATTATATACTTCTGAACTAAACAAACAGATGGCGTGGTATTAAGTTTATTCAGTTGTGTATTGATTAGGCTTGTCTGAGTCTAGAAGCGGCATTATTCAAACAACAAGATAATATTTATTAGAAAAATAAGAATAAATAAGAAATTTTATTTGCTCAAACATGCAAGATCTTAAATAAAAGTGACTCACGAGCAAGACATGTCTGCCATTTCTCATGGCGTGCAAATATCTTAAATTCTATTATATTATTATTATGAATTAATTATAATTTATGTTTTCAATTTTACATTTATACATTAATAACAGTCATAATTAAGTAATTTTTTATTTTTTATTTAAATCTTTATGAACAAATTATATACTGTACAAAGGCGGGCTTAATGCCTTAGGCATTTTCTAATAGTTGACCTTAGAGTGGTGAAGAGACTTGTCATGGCGTACCCACATAATATGGTCTATTTTCTATATTACTTATGTAATTTATAATTTATCTTAAAATTTTTTTTTGTGATCATTAGTATGAACTTTTTAATTGGTTATAAGTTTTTGATTTTCTCTTTTGAAAATGGAACGCTGTCGTCTTTTCTCTGGAGGTAGGCGTTCATAGCTGCGACACAGTTGCTTACTAATGTAGCTATTTTCGTACGCGTGAATTTGTAAACGTTTTTCTGTTCCAATAAAAGATTATTATTATTAAAATAACATCACAGTCCATCCATTTGTTACTCATGGTTATTACATGAATATAATTTTGTGTTTATGGAAATGAGTTTCTCATAGAATAGTCTTGTTTTCCACCTTGATTCTTAACATCAACCAAATCCGATCAACGGAAGGGCTATTAGCTTCAGAGGCCCTACCACGAGCTCTTAACACGATCCTTTTACGACCTAAATTGAACTGTTAGAGATGGAGCTATATATACACCGTGAAATTTTAATGGTTGTTTTCCCGCAGCGAAATGGTTTTGTCTTAGTAATATCATCGTTTCATAAATAAATAAAATATTAGAATTGCATTGCATTGTTGCGTGCAAGCTATTTTATGCCGTATCACCACAAACGGAAGCTTTTTTTTGTTTGAAAATTAATTTATGCATTGCTTTCCTTTGAAGCGCCGGCGCGTGCGACGCGAGTACTTACAAGTTACGTCTAGTGTTACGATTTTTTCTCACTTTTTCGAGTTGTTGATCAATTTTTTATTATTTTAAAACAAAAACATTTTTATTTATTTTAACTTTTACTCTATATTTCGAAAGTACTCCTTATGGCAAGTCGTTCTGCCACGGGAAAACAACCATTAAAATTTCACGGTGTATAAGCTGTATAGCTCCATATTTCTTTCTCGCTCGTACACTCGACTTTTTATCGCGTCATGGTAAAGAGCCAGGGTACATACTATTTGAAATTTTGAATCAATAACATTTTTCCAACAGCCTGTATTTTTTTCTCTTTTAGAACAAACCTACCAAAACCAACAATGGAACTGAAAGATTTCCCCTTACCAGAACACCTACCATCGTTCCCCAGCTGGCGTGATTATTACCACTACCTACAAGCCTTTGCGAGACACTTCGACATATTAAAATACATAAAGGTAAAATAGTTTTTTTCCATAATTTTTTGCACTAAATAAGTTAGAACATATAATAATAATAATATAATAATATTCCACAACTATCACACAACGCCGTCTAGTCTCAAGCTAAGCAGTGCTTGTGTTATGAGTACTAGACAACTGATAAACATACTTATATATTTCTAAATACATACATATTATAGATAAATTACAAATTATTTATTCATGTAACATACGATAACACTTCAAAAAGAAAATAACAAGTACAGATAGAAGAGCTTAAAGGTATTGTTTATTTCTAAAGCAAATTTTAACAGACCAGCAACATGTTATGTAACTGTATCAATTGGTTTACAAAAGAAAAAAAAATCTATTAAATAATCATCATCATCTTATGTGGTATCGAATCCAGTGTACCTTCACATCATGAAACTTCTCTGTTTTACCCATTGAAGCATTAAGGCCACGGTGCTGGGGCTATGGGTTTGCTTCTGAAAGGAAAACCCGGGGTCCTGGAACGCCTGGCAATGAAAGATCTTAGGAATGGGCTTCAGTCAGTAAAAAACTGACATACCCGCCCGCTCCGCCCTAGAGCGGGAGAAGTCACGGAGTCATTTAAGCATGAACCAGTCTTTCTGTATATAAACGAAGTTTCATCTTCGTCAATGAGAAGTAACACCTCTTCCCCTTCTCCGCAGTTTTTACACAACGTAGTCCAAGTGAGAAGAGTGGGCGACGTGTGGAAGGTAAAACACGAGCATGTGCTAACGAACGAGACGTTTGAAGAGGAGTACGATTACGTCATCGTAGGCAACGGACACTTTAGCAAACCTAACATGCCTAATATACCGGGTGAAGACAGATTTAAAGGTATTCGGGGTGTTTTTTTTTTTATAATGCTTGACTGCGATCCACCTGATGGTAAGCAAAGATGCAATCGTTGATGGTTAGACGCACTGGTTTATTAGACGCCTATTCACTCTAGCCTTGAAGACACCTAGATTATAATCGGACGAGAAGACCGCAGCACACAAATTGGTCCAGTCCTTCGATGCACGCCGTATAAACGACGATACGAAACGCTTAGTCCGAACTGTAGAGGATTCAATAACAAAGGCCACCCTTCCGTTGTTGAAACCTCTACGGTCCGGACTAAGCGTTTCAGCTGCGAGTATCCACATACTCGTCGTTGAAAAGACCTTTCTTCGTGGTCAAAAATTTTCTTGTTCCGATTTTTCCGTCCTACTTTTTTAGACCAGTTATTTATTGTCCATCTACTTCCAGCCAGCCACACACGTTAGGGTGTACCTGACAAGTTTACCTGCACAGTTATACCTGTCAGGTGAGCTTGTATGGAAACCTGCACAGGTGTGCAACATACACGATCCATTACCTGTACAACTCAACTGTACATGCAAACCTGACAGGTATACCCTAGCGTGTATAGCTACCTTAAGAGGAAAACAGTAAGTTCATATACAGTTATGTTCTTCCAGGTAAAATTATCCACAGTCACGACTACAGAGAACCAGAACCGTTCAGAAACCGCCGTGTCCTGGTAGTGGGTGCTGGTCCCTCGGGCATGGACATCGGCTTGGACGTGGCAGACGTGGCCAGCAGCCTCATCCACAGCCACCACTCCCGGATCAACTTCACCACGCCCTTCCCGCCTCAGTACCACAAGAAGCCCGACATTCAGGAGTTTAACGAGACCGGCGTCATATTCAAAGATGGATCCTACGAGGAGATTGATGATGTTATTTACTGTACAGGTAAGAAAAATAACAAGTTTATTTGAAGTGTTACTTATTCCACAAAAATTCGTTATCTATTAGGTCTCTCTGAATGGAATACTCAAAAACCCTGACAAGCCAAGAGTCTTGCCAAGGTGTTTGGGATCATAAGTTTACTTCCGAAAGGGAAACCCGTGATCCTGGAACGCAAAGGGCAAAGAAGGTACTTAGGTGTGGTTTTGATCAGTAAAACACACGTCTTCCCGGTCCACCTTCGAGCGAAAGTATTCGTTAGATGATTTTCCAGCTTATCGAGGCTTGAGAGAGGAATCTCCGAACAGTACGCACCTGTTCTGCTTGATCTTGAAGATTACTATAGGTACCGGCACGAATCTTGAGCGCTCGGCGTCAGAGTGGGGATCGATTCCATTTGCGAGCCAATCGTCGTCGTTGTTAGATACATGCAGCAAGCGCAGGGAACGCATCACGAGTGACGTCTATGATGCGATGGCGCGGCGAGCCAATCACTGACACTCCCCCGCGTCTCACTTAGTACCACTAAGGACACCGAATATTTGACTTCTGCGCAACTTGAAGCCAGCGCTCAAGATCCGTGTCGGTATCTATACTGATATTATTATCGTCTTCCGCTGTGGAAACTCCGGCTTTTTTTATAAATCATTTCAGCAATACCTCTTCTTCCCCAGGTTTCCATTACTACTGTCCATTCCTGGACGAGTCGAGCGGGCTGACGGTGCAGCCCAAGAGCGTGGTGCCTCTGTACCGGTACATGGTGAACATCAACCAGCCTACCATGATCATGATGGGGCTCGTCGTCAGAGCTTGTCTCGTGGTCGCTTTGGATGCTCAGGTAAACGTCAATAGAATAAGCGTAGCATAATCAGCCTTTTAATGTTCTTACTGCTGGGACTCAGGCC
This sequence comes from Mythimna ferrago, assembly GCA_910589285.2. NCBI lineage: Eukaryota > Metazoa > Arthropoda > Insecta > Lepidoptera > Noctuidae > Mythimna > Mythimna ferrago. Next base: position 13,696,184 of record OU342692.1, on the reverse strand, counting down.
TCCTCTCTAGGAGAGGGAATGGGCCGTAATCCACCACGCGGGCCCAGTGCGGGTGTCACTGCTCTCAAAACGGTGAAGGAAAACATCCTAGTACCAAAAATTCGAAGACATGTGACATCCAGACGTCAATACCTCAAGATAAATTCTTTTCAATATAATTAAAGCATATTGACTTGCAGGCCCGTTATGCGACGGCGCTCATCGCCGGCAACTTCACGCTGCCGCCTCGCGACGTGATGATGCAGGAGTGGCAGAAGAGGATGGACACCATTCGCTCCAAAGGACTGCCCGAGTCCTTCATACATATACTAGCTGAGAAGGAGGTGGGTCACAGTTCTTGCATTTATTTTTGAGACCAAGGGAACCAAGGTATCAAACCTTGGTTCTTAGCTACTCGTACCTGATAGATATGACATAACAATATTCCCTAGCTACAGACAGTTGTTTAACACGCTTTTCTTAGCTAGAGTATGCCATAGAGCTGAAGTCTCACCGGAATAGCACCAGCCGGAAGCGGCGCGGCGAACAATATTAGCGTGAAATAATTAATAAACTTAATCTACATACTTAACCCGTTGTATGTCCGGAACGCGGATCCACGCGGGACACGATAACTTTTTAATTGTGTCTCAAGAAAGGTTAAAAGACTATTATCGCTTAAAAAGGTCGCGAGGCCGCTCGTCTTGTCGGCAGTTCTAGCCGCGGTCGCTCGCGGCGCCATGGGCTGCCTCGTGACCTTTTCAAGCTATACTGGTCTTTTAAGTATGTAAATAACTGTCTGTTTCTTCTTCTTTTTCCGCAATGAGTGTTATAATAACCAATTCTATCGCGTTCACTCTAAACACACGAGTTAGACTAGTCAAGAGGAGATTGGTGCGTGGAGTCTAGAGGTCGCGCGAGGCCGTTACCAGCCGCTGTCATTCCGGAGTGACTCGACCCGAACCTTGACGACCGACCCGCGTGGTTGTAATTTTTTAGCAACAAACCACGTTAACAAAATCCTACAATAATTTCAGGACCAGTACTACGCCGAGATGTCGGAGGAGTCGGGCACCGAGCGCGTGCCGCCGGTGATGTTCAAGATCCGCGCGCTGGACACGGAGGCCAAGCTGGAGAACTTGTACACGTACCGCAACTACGAGTACACCGTCATCGACGACCACACCTTCACCAGGAAGGTGGAGGACCCCGCCGCCAGGAGAGGCTTGAACCCATAATCATCATCATCATCATCATCATATATCAGCCGAAAGACGTCCACTGTTGGACATAGGCCTCCCCCAAACGTCGCCACAACAACCGGTCCTATGCGTCACGCATCCATCGGATAACCCATAATATTTTAAGGCTATTTATTCAATTAGAAAAGAACTTTGTTGGTACCATCGCAGTCATTTCTGCCTGATCATTTAAAAAAAAATCCGCTTGATTCGTTGCACCAAACCAAACAAGTCTTCGTTTCGAGTGCAAGCAAAAATTAACTTAGCGGTGGTCATGCGAAAGTGTCTTTGATGGTACAATCAAATCGTTTATACCGCGTACATCGAACTACTGGAACAATTTGCCTGCTGCGGTCTTCCCGTTCGATTAGAGTTTAGGAGTATTCAAGGCTAGAATGAATAGACTCTTAATAAACTAGTGCACCTCACTATCAACGATTGCATCACTGCTTACCATCGGATGGGATCGCAGCCAAGCACTAGTCTATATCAATTTTAAAAAAAAACGTTTTCTTCAGACAAGTAAGGCCGCGTCAAGCACTGGTTGCAATTGTACACAAAGACTACACTCATTTGAACAAAACGTCTTACACTAGTCTTTCGGACGAAAATTTAAATGCCACCAATTTTATCAGGCATCCACAAAACTACTGATTGATAGAACAAATTAATAACAGAATAAAGATATTCATAGTAGTTTAAATTTACTTTATCACGTACTAGTGGCCCGTCCCGGCTTCGCACGGGCAATAAATATAGCCAATGTTACTCAGGGTGAATGTAGCTTTCCAATGGTGTAAGAATTTTTGAAATCGGCACAGTAGTTTTTGAGTTTATTCGTTACACACAAAAATACAAATTTTTGCTCTTTATAATATTATAGTATACATAGAGTGTGTGCGAGTGGGCGTCAACCTAACTGATGAGAGATATTGTTTCTTATATATGCATTACATATTATGTCGTGGTCAGATTTATGATTTAATCACTTCTTAATGTGACCGGTCATTTCATGAAATGGTGTTTTTGCTAAGCGCACGATTGTTTCATGTTACGGTCAAACATGGCTGATAATATCGTAAAATAGTTACATTGTCCACCGGTAGACTCCACTATTCCTCAATGTATTCCTATTTTCTACTTCGTAATATGCTTTTGTTAAATCAAAAATACTAATTGTGCACTAAAATATTCTCTTCTGGGCGGTTTAAAAAATAACCACAAAGGAGATGGCGGGGTCTGTGTTCGCTTGCTTCACTCGCTCACTAGACCCCACAATCCCCTTCTAACCTGACTTAAGTCGAGGAATTGGTGTGCCCAATTTCCTTTATAATTGTAAAAAGTTCATTCATTTTGGTGTACAATAAGTAAGATAAAGTATACTTACAATAAGTAGTTTTGGTAAAGAATAAAATTTTTAATGCACAGAAATCCTACGTTAATCATATGGCCAAACGCGGATGCACATATCATAAAACGTTTACGTTTAAATGATCTGGCCAGGTTTTAGTTAGCAATATCATGGAGTGATCAACTCCAAGATCTGGCCATGACACATACATACGGTCAATCCGAAGTTTTGCAGTTTCATGCTGTTCAGATTAATCTGAACAACATGAACTGTTAAAGTCATCCACACCTAACATCTGTCACAGAGAGGTTCATCTAGCCTTATTGTATGATCACTAATTACAACATATTATCACATAATTATATTAAAACAAGTGCCATGTTATGAATATAAGAATAAGTAATCGGTTGTTGATTATCGCTTAACTAAACCTTTACTAACGACGATGTGTTATTTAGACAACCCCGTATCAATTAATCATCAGTGACCGGAATAGGTAGGGCTATTTAGGTTCATTGACCGCAAACATTGATGTTAATATGGATATTCCACGGGTTTTTGTACAACTTAGAATAAAAATGTTTAAATGATTGTTGATTATTGAATAAGAAATTGTTACAAAAAAAAAATGTGATTTAATGAATCAAGTTTATCTATTTGTTACACTATCATTAATCTCGTCCATCTTATATTTACCCGTCAGAAAGGAAGTGTAATCTTTCATTAGTCCCGAAGGCAAGAATAGTTTTTTTTTTATAATTTTACTACTTATAATCCAACCAAATCCTGGGACTCGGGGAATATCCACATTATTCTAACCTATGGCAAGTACATAAAATAGCCCTACCTATTCCGATCTATGATAATCATTTTATAATAAATAATTGTAATAATTTGATACTTGAAAGGATGAAAATCCAAAAATAACAATGGCATTTCAAATTGTTTATTATTTTAATATAATAACATCAAAAAGTACCTAATAGTTGTTAAGGATTTATTCACTATAGATAATTTAATTTAAAATTATTTAAAAATAAAAATTATTAGTAAAATGCACTTCATTTACAAACAAACAAAGTATGTACAAAACGAAAAAAAAAACCTGTAATAAGTAGTTATTATTTGTACTTATTAATTAATAATAGTTCTTACATAATTGTTATTATTGGTAACAGTCAATTATACAAATATAAAAAAATATTACATTAATAACTCGGTTTATTTAAGTTAAATCTCTATCTAATATTTTTACAGGCAAGATCAATTTTTATTCGTCAACAAAATTCACTTTCATCAGTCCTCTCTTAAACCAATTTACGTTTTAATAATCTCATTAATTATAATTTGATCTTAAAAAAAAGATCGATACATTCCTTGATCTTCCTCAGAAGACTCCACTCCATTACTCACTAATTTTATCCAATATTCTTCTAAAATGCTTCAGGCATTTTATATTTCAATAGGACAAGGTAGTTCTTTCCTCGGAGTATACTTTCTCTCATAGTTGTCTGCGTCAATGATCTTATAGTCGTATTCACGATAGTTCAACAAGTCTTCTAAACGATTCCTGCCGTTGAAACGAGCGATTTTGGTCAACACTGGAGGCGAAGGAAAGACGTCAGCTTCTGCAGTCAGGTTACCAAAATAGTCATCCTGAAATAAAAACAGTAGTTAATTAGCATAAGTAAATAACACAGAACTAGAAAGTTTGATTGTTTTCACATGGCACTTGATGCGAAAGCGTTGTGCGTGCTTGGTACGTAGAGTGCGGGGCACCAAGCACCGTCTTGAGTACCGTTGCCAGGCGTCCGGGTAAATCCGGAAAGTCAGGCTTTTTGATTACGTGTGCGGCCGAATTAGATGCGGTCCGTCTACTGTATGGTTATTTGACAATTAGACCATTTTCAACATTGACTTGATTGACTTTTTTTAAATGGTCGTGTTACACTAATACTAAAATAAATAAGAGTGTCAAGCCTTTTTATAAAACGGAACAACCGGACAGATTATACTCCGTTAAATTTTGATCGTTTTAATCCCGTGGAGGGTCGATCCAGTACATGAAACACTATCGATTTATAAAGATAAAATTAAAAAATAATTATTAATTTACGCATGTACGAAATTAATTTCTTTAAGAAAACGTCAGCTGAGCGAGTTCCATGATCTGTAGGTAGTAGTTGGCGTTGCGTACAAACTAACTACAGGTCATTGGACTCGCACAGCTTTTTTTTTTTCGATGCGATAAATCATCCAGTTTTGAAGTTTTGAAGAAAAGGTACTTTATTTTTTAATTTTATCTTTACAAATCGATAGAGTTTCATGTACCGGATCGACCCTCCAAGGAATTAAAACGATCAAAATTTAGCGGTGTATACTTAGCTATAGTCAGTCCGGTTTTTCAGTTTTAAGACCTGGCAATCCTAGTCTTGACGATGATCGCCAACAGACTGATGCGTTTTACGATTGTGTAAAGAATACATAGTGAACCAAAGCTAATTTCAAAATGAATGCAGTTACCATGTTGCTAATAACATTGACGTCGACGATCCTCAAGCCCTGGTTCTGTTGGGCATACACGTGCTCCAGCCAGTTCCTCAGCATCTCCTCCCTGGACGGCAGCTCGAACTTGCCTGATGCTAGGGCTGCAGCATACTGACCCTGTTGAATTAACATACATGACCATATTACATATTTAACACAACTACTTAGTGTTGAAACTGATCAACAATTTCGTAATGCGCATTCAAAATTCCTATTTTCCGTCCAACACGTAAGCTTGAATAAAAAATGAGTTTAGTTTAGTTTTTCAGTTTAGTTTCATTTAGTTTTCCATAATGTCATAATATTGAACACATCAAGTCTACTTAAAAAAATCAATCCATATTCAAGTCAAGCAATTGATGACAAGATGATTGGATCATGTGAGAAGTGGTATGAAAGATATTATAATGTGACGGTTGACAGGACTGAATGGAAAAAAAAAAGGTGTTGCACCGATTACTGCTGCCCATTCCTGCCGACGAAGGGCAGAAAGACAATGATTTAATTTTTCACATTACGACGTTACGTTATACGTTTTAACCGTACTGTTTCGAACAGTACCGTCAAAAGGTATTGGCCGATTAGAAGTTAGGCGTTCCGAACTATGCACATACTCGAAAAAATAAGCAATAAGCATTCGCTATAAAGATTCGCAAAAAGAATTACTGCGCAGCCAATCGTGCGAAGTTCAGAGCAGTCAAGATATGTCGTCCAGTACGTAGGTACCAATAATGAACTGACCTGAGCATCCATGACCCTATTGATAACTTTCTTGGAGACTCCAACAAACATCATGCTGGGATGCTTGATGTTCACGGTCTGCTGGTACAGGGGGAGCACGAACTTCTGTGATGCTGTCACTCCCGAAGTGCTGTCGAGGAACGGGTGAGCGTAGTTGTAACCTGAAAATAAGTATAGTGATTAAATCAAGCTTTCGATGACAAACATAATGTGGACACTTTGTTATATATGTTGTTTTTGTCTAAGATTACTACTCCACTCCTATTGGTCGTCGAGAATGCTTTATAGGTTATTTAGGCCTTCCTCTACACACCGTTAAATTTTAATCGTTTTAATCCCGTGGAGGGTCGATCCGGTACATGAAACACTATCGATTTGTAAAGATAAAATTAAAAAATAAAGTACCTTTTTTTCAAAACTCGTATTAATTTACGCATGTACAAAATTAATTTCTCTAAGAAAACGTCAGCTGAGCGAGTTCAATGACTTCCCTCAACATGTCCATGTTGAAAGAAGGCTTTAGCGCCTGATAATAGGCGATGTCAATTTACCATTGACGACAACAAATTGATATTGGGAATGTACACCTTATATTATTCTATTGGCAAATAAAATTGCAAAAAAATCTTCTAAACTATCATCACATTACAAATCCAGATAATTCTTATTATTATGATTGTCAAGACCCCTTCTCTTATTATCAGAGCTTCCAGGAAATATTGAAGCCTGATTACCAGATAAGGACCGAATAATAAAAAAAAACATTAGGCTAAGCAAAAAATATACCTGTACAAAATATAACATCATCAAACTCTTCAGTGGAACCATCGACAAAGAAGGCGCCGGTTGGAGTAAATGAGTCAATGTCAGGTTTTTTCACGTAGACCTTGGAGAACTCTGGCTGGTTATAGTTGAGATGGTGACTGTGGAACAGCTTTGCAGTCACGTTGGAGAGCTGCATGGCGAGGTCCAGCCCAGACGCGCCTGCACCGACGAGAAGCACGCGCCGGTTCCGGAATTCTTCCGCATCTTTGTAATCGTGACTGTGGATAACTTTGCCTGAAAATAATTTGATCAACTTAAAGTACAATAAAAATGTGAAGATAGGATAAACGATGAAAGTTTCTAAGGAAGTAAATTTTTGCTAATAGGAAATCTCAGCGGACACAAAGCTGATTTTGTTCCATTTTTTTTTCTAGCCTTTGCTGTCCCACTGCTGGGCAAAGGCCTCCCCCAAGTCCTTCCAAACTTTCTTCTCCTGCGCCGTCTCCAACCAGTCCTCGCGGTACGCGTCCAGATCATCCCGCCACCTCTTTCTAGGCCGACCTCGACGGCGCTTTCCTTCAGTAAGGACCCACTGTGTGGCGACGCTCGCCTAGCGGTCCCTATGCATGCATTTGTTCCAATAAAAAGTGTCAATAGTTTAATATCATATCCAATAATGTTCCCACTTCTAGGACTCAGGCGGAGAGAATGGACCATAATCAACCACGCGGACCCAATACGGATTGATGGTTGTAACACATCTTCGAACTTTTATTTCTAGGACATGCCGGTTTCCTCACGTTTTTACCGTCACCGTTTTGAGAAATTACATAAAGTAAAGAGACTGCCTGGGTTTGGATTCATGACTTACAACTCTGGGGTCACTACCAAGAGGCCACTACTGCTCGTCTAATATCAGTTTTGTACAAAGATTATTCCGTAAATAGACTACCTACAGCATGTTGAGACGTCGAATAACAAACAGCCATTTCATATAATTTTAACTTCAAAGTTATGGGACATGAAACTTAATATAATAAGGTAAGCACAATAAAATATCCTTGAAGTTGCCACAAAACGTGACTGACAACAAAACAAGCTTGCAAAGTACAGGAAAATGATACACGAACACAAAAGAAACTACAATTATTATCCAACGTATTAGTTTGTGGAAGGTTATTATGTTCAGGTTTATAAAAAACGAAATAATTGGAGGCCAGTCGTTTCATTGGAGGAGCAAGTTCTTAAATTACGAACTGAGTTGATCACAATCCAAAAGAAAAAAGTTTGAAAGAGGACGAGATTTTTTTTTATTGATATAGACTAGTGCTTAGCTGCGTTAGATCCCACCTGATGGTAAGCAGTGATGCAATCGTTGATCGTGAAGCGCACTAGTTTAAATTATAATCAGATGGGAAGACTGCAGCAGGTCTAAGCGCACGACCGTACGCAGGCCAAGTTCCAGCAACCGGCCGCGCGCATGCCGTGCACTATTTACACGAACCGTTTCGACCCACTTTTGACCCCCCTGTAGCTCAGTGCCTTTTGCAAGTACAGAGATAAAATTGTACCTACGTTATCATATACTAGTACTAAAGCAGTATGCCAAATTTCATAGATATAGCTTCAGTAGATCCTGAAATATGACCCTGTGAATATAGCTAATTTTGGCACTGACTCACTGACCGGTAATCAAAACCAATTGTCCTAGCGTTATGAAATTTAGCACACAGGTCGTGTGTTATATGTAGATAAACAAAAAATTAAGAAATGTAAGAAATCGGTTAAGCGTGAGTAGGCTCAATCTAATATTTATGAACCAGTGATATGAGAATACGAAGAGGAGGGGGGAGGAAGGGGGGTATCAAATATGTCATAAGAAATCGGTCAAGCGGGAGTTGGCTTAATCGAATACCAAATTTTTAATAAAATATTTATGAACCAGTTATACAATGAGAATACGATCTAAGGTTAACAATGGACGCGGGCGTGGCACAAAAAGAAAAAAATTGATACGATTTCTTGAAAAAAAGTATTGAAATCCCACCAAAAACATACCTGTTAAAAGGGGGCCAAGTTCCTATCGGCTAATTGTTTGCCTAAAAAAGGGTTGAAATCCAATCCAATGCCAAGTTTAGATGCACTTTAAAATCGATCATAATCATCTTCATCAACAGCCTGAATATCATTAAATTTGAACTTGGCAGGTTAATTTAATTATATAATTAATCAAGTGTTACGTGTAGCATGAAAACCTGCCAAGTCAATGTCAAAAGAATAATCTTTGTGGTAATCAATAAATTCGTACCTACATATTTTTAAGGCCAAATATTACATAAAGAAATCGGAACGGGATCCGTTGAACCGTTTGATCGTGAAGAAGTAACAAATACACACACCAACTTTCGCCTTTTTAATATTAGTGTTTTTTTGCAAGAAAACATTCCGTTCGATGCAGTTTAAATACTTGCTAAAGAGGAACAGCCAAGGCCGTATTTGCAGTGTGGTGTGCATGGAATCCTGCCAATCCCGTAAGGCAAAAGAATGCGATGACACACAGGTTGTATTGCCTATCTAAGACTCATATTTATCAATGTAAGAACGGATGGAAATCTTGCGATAAACGTATAGATAGATTGTAGAAACCATGAATGCTTTACGAGCAAAGTTTTCGAAATAAATTGAACGGAAACAGGCTTACTATATTAATCTACATCTACACTAATATAATAAAGAAGTAAAGTTTGTGTTTTTGTTTGTAGGAGGTAATCTCTGAAAGTACTAGTCCGATTGCTAAAATTTTTTCACCGATAGAAAGCTGTTTTGTTTTTGAGTGACATAGGCTATTATTGTCCGCACCTATTGTCTTTCTATTGTGTCTGTAAATTCCACGATTGAAAGGTTAATAATAGGAAGCATAATAGGCCTTGTTCCCTGTTCCTTGTCCACGTACAATTGTCCGCATAGGACTAAGTGCGGAAACCATACTCAGACATAGACATAAGCCTTGTTCCCACGGCTGGGACTCAGGCCTCCTCTTTAGAATAGAGAATGGGCGGTAATCCACCACGCGGGTCCAGTTCAAATTGGTGGATGTCACATGTCTTCGATTTTTTACCTTGGAATGTCGTGAGCTGATCGATGTCAGGTATGGCAGGACTGCTGAACTCGCCACTGGCGATGACCATGAAGTCGCACACCTCAGTCACTTTCTCCTTGGTGTCAGTCTTCGTGTATGTCACCTCCCAATGGTCTTTTGACCATCTGACAAGGGTTACGTAACTTTGAAGCTGAAATTGAAAAGGCAAAGATTTAGTTTCATCATCATTTCAGCCGAAAGACGTCTGCTGTTAGCCATACTGCCGTCATAATGAAAAAAGGCACAACTAACATTTTACAAATGTTGAGAAAATCGAGATTAAAATATTTTTTGAATTTTGTAAAAAAAAACACGTTTAAAATATGGTTTTCGGAATTGTGTAAATGTAAAAAGTTGCATTTTTTTAGTATGTATGCAACGACCGCAATATTATATTTTTAATTTTAATGGATATATTTAATAATTACCATATTTCTTTTTAACTTAACATAAAAAATAACATGAAAAGAGCAATATTATGTTTAAAAGGCACATATAACCAAATATGCCTTTTCAATGTAAAATTTTGAGTAAAACATTTAAAATTTTCCGATAAAACGGCATATTTACTCAATTGTGCCTTTTCACTGTAAATTATTAAAATAAATACATAGGCGTGTTCCATCGTCGGCCACAACATCGCTTACCATATTCAGGTGAGATAGTGGGTAAACGCGAGCCTATCCATTACAAAAAAAAGGTACAGTAAATATTAGAATTAATTCCTAATATTTATATTTTATACTTTGTGAGTATAAAATATAAATATTAGGTAGTGTATTTTATTGTGTCTCCGCAGTGGGATTGTATATTTTAAAAGAGGCTGATAAATGTCATTGTATAAGAAATAAAATAAGGCAGTTGTAAGAAAATAAACCATTATTTAAAAAAGTTTACACAAACAAATTTTCAAAAGTATTATCAATATTAATTATATCAATAATTGAAGGATTCAACAAAACAAAAACAGAATTGTTTACAAAAATGACACTTCAAAATATCTCTTAGTTAAAAATTAAGTAACACAGCCAGTTAGGAACTTTAATAAATTTATCAAAAAAAGAAAACGAAGTTTACAAAAACAATAATTATCATAACAATTCATTTCAACATCTAAGCAGTTTAATTTTTTATCACAATCCAATGAATGGAATTAACTTCTTATTACTGAAAATGGCACTATGCATCTCTCTATCACAATCTTGACAAGGTTACAAAATAAGTTGGAACTTTAAATTATCAAAATTAAACAAAAAAAAAATTCTTAACCTGAAAATTAGAAACTTCAAAGCACCTAATATTAATTCTCATAATAATGAAATCGACACTAAAGTGAGTATAAAAACCAGTCTTGCATTATTTCAGTTTTCTTGGTTTTGAAACAAATCGACTGCTCGATCGCTTACAGGTAGTTTCCCAAAAAACCCTCCTGTTAGTGGGCATAAATGGACCAAGCTTTTTGAATATAGCAGATTTTCTTTCACTCATGATACCCCTCGGAACAAGCTGCACCGACAAGCGTGGACTCGCCTCGATACATCAGGCACAACTGACGGCATTCCCTGCATACTTTGCCTCCCTCACTTCATCTCCGTTCAGAAATGTTTAGTAGTAAAGGCACAAACGCCAATGTGCCTTTTTTATATAACATTTATAAGCGTTAGGGGTAAATAGAAAGGGCATAACTGCCAGTTGTGACTTTTCTTTCTACATTAATTGCTAAAGTGTTCGTATAAAAAATAAGCACAATTGCCACATAAGCCTTTTATATTTGACGTACGTCAGTTATGCCCTTTCCATTAAATATATCACTAATAAAAGGGTGAAATAAAAGTCATATCTCACAATATGCCTTTTTATTGTAATAAAACTTAAAAAATGATGCAGTTGTGCCCTTTAAGCTTTTGCTATCTCTGTTTATTTTGTAGCTAAAAATCCACAAAAAATCAGGCAGATAGGCCTTTTTTTCCTGATTCCGAATATATATATAACTCATTTTGACAAAAAATGTTAGTTGTGCCCTTTTTCGGTAACACGGCAGCATAGGCCTCGCCCTTGCGTCATCACAATGACCGGTCCTGTGCATCTCGCATCCTGTCCTCCTTGTGGGAGGCCTTCCAAAGCTGCGTCTTAGTTTTAGTTTATTTAGTAGTAATGGAATTTCTGCGAGAACACACGTCTGGTGACAAAACGGAAAAACTAAATTTTCTCTCATACGATTTGACATACGCGAACGTATAAATATGACGTCTTATCCCAAAGTTATAAGCTTGTTATGTAAAAAATACATAGTCACCGGGCCATCCAGGCAACTGAAGGATTGTTTTGCACTTGTGTTGTTCTTAGTATCGGTGGTGTCCAACTTGTGACCTTTTTAAATATTTTGGGGACAAAATATGGTGTATAAACTATTGGATTTATTATTGGTATTTTATTAACTATAACTATTGTTGTATTAACTATGATTCTGAACAAACCATATTCAGGTTTGACATATTACACTAAAAGTAATGTTTTATAATGTAGATAACGACACTTGTCTCAGGGACTCCTATCCCACGTTCCTTTAGTATTCATTCTGGCATGTCCTACCATATCTATGAAAATCGATGAATTATTCATGAACCAAATGGTGTGAACGATAAACAACAAATAAAACATGATGTATACAGGTTTCTCATCACGTCAGCCAACTTGTTATTGGCAATGAACATTGAACATTGTCTACAGCCGTACATCCTGATTTTATTCCGCGATTGTTTATGGTTATAGTTACGCTTATTTAAGGGCATGTGATTGGTCGCTTGTCTTCCTCGTTTTATAGTTTATAATTACGCAATCAGCCATTATAAAACTCGTTCAGAAGAAACTGATGACTCGTGTGGGAATCATCTTCATTTACAATGCACTGCTTGGAAATCAGGTTTTTCTATCTATATATATAAAATAGCTATCTATGTATATACCTATATTCTATCTATATCTCGTTTATGTGGTTTGCTGTTAGAAAAGCCAGTTGTGGGTTAAGCTCGCCTATGTACATCAACTGTCCTATTTTTTATTGTATGTATAAATTGTGTGTACAATCTATACATCTATACATACATATAAATAAAATTGGAGTGTCTGTTTGTAATATTGAAATAACTCCTTTTTACTACATGCATGTGAATATATACGGTACATACACAAAAATAATATTTTTTTAAATTTTTATCTGTCTGTCTGTTTGTCCGGGCTAATTATCTGAAATGGCTGGACCGATTTTGATGGGACTTTTTTTTGGCAGGTAGCTGATGTAATAAGGAGTAACATAGGCTGCTTTTATTTTAGAAAAAATAAATTCAAAATCCTGTAGTCCACGCGAGTGAAGTCGCGGGCACAGCTAGTAAAGAATAAAGAGAAACTGACTGGCCGACATATTAACGCGCAGCCGAAACTACTGGGGCTAGGAAAGTGTAATTTTACACAATGCTTCCTTTTATGATGTAAGCGACCACTAAGAAAGGGTTTTTGAAAATTCAACTTTTAATGAGAATGAAATGGGGAAATTCGCCAAAAATATAGAGTAAGTTGCAAGTCGATAGTAAGACTTTGGCTTTAAATTGACCTAACATGGTCTAAAGTGTTAATAAAATTAGAGGCCAACTTTTACTGGTTTCGGTATTAAAACTTACATACGACCTATTGCACTTAATACCGCTTAACTACGTTGTTCAACAGAAATTAAAAACACATAAACCAGTTACTTGAATAGCATATTATTACGAAGTTTACGCATCGCATTTTTAATTAGTGTTAAGTATCCCATCATGTTAATAGTGGAGTTACCTAAGTTAAAGTAAGAGTAAACACGGTCATAACTAGGGTTGCCACCTTAGAAGTACTTATAGCGAGTTTCATAAAAATATTTTAAAAAAATATTTTTGGAAAAAAAATATTGTTGATATTTATTTTTAATTTAACTTTAGATTTTAATTATTATTTTTTAGGCTTTTGAAAATGGCGGGTCTATGTCTTAACATGGTTCCCGCACTTAGTCCTATGCGGACCATTGTACGTGGGCCATAGCAGCCGTAATCTTAGGTGGGCTTATTCCAACCAGCCCACCTCTCTCCAAAAACAGATTAGGCCTCTCAGGTTTTTCAGGGCATCTATAAAGGAATTCGGGGATCCTACGGTTCGTGTGCGTATTTCAGTGACACCTGTGCAGTTTAGGAGCACATGCTCAATCGTCTCCTCCCCCCCCAAGCATGCTCTGCACAGGGGACTGTCTGTGATGCCTATTGTGTGAAGGTGCTTATTCAGTGTGCAGTGCCCGGTGATGGTCCCCGTCATCAGGCGCAGGTCACCTCTGTTTAGTCTGAGGAGTTTTTTAGTGAGGGCTTTATTAGGGTGTGGCATGGCCTCCTTTGCCTGCCTGCAACCTGATGTCAAGGACCACCATCGTTCTGCCTGTATGTATGTGTGTTCACGTAGCCAACTACGCAGCTGACCAAAGGGGACCGGCACACTGGGTTCGGGCCCGAAGACCACCGCTCCAGATCCCCTCCTGGCCAATTCGTCCGCTGCGTCGTTGCCCAGTGAGCCGCTATGACCTTTAATCCACTGTAGTGTCACTTTGTTGCGCTTCGGCACTGCGACATTCTCCAGTGAAAGGCGGCATTCCTGTATAAGTCTCGATGTGGTGGAGTCTTTGTCTAAGGATTGCAGGACTGAGGCATTATCGGAGAGTACCCGAATGTGTGTGTCTGTTACATTTCTGGTTTCTATGACGTGGGCCGCTAGGATTATACCGACACATTCCGCCTGGTAGACGGTGTTGTATTTTCCTAGCGTTCTGGATATTCTGATATTGAGGTCATTCGAGAAGACTCCAACTCCCGTACCAGTATCTGTCTTTGATCCATCTGTGTAGACCCTCAGTTCAGCAGAGCCTGAGAAGTCGTGTGCTTCCTCTGTCAATTGAATGTTGAAATTCTTTTGGAAATTATACGCCTTTGGAGTTTTGTCGCTAGGTGCTGCCATCATGGGCTGTCGTTTAATAGCGTCTTCCATTATGCGTATGTGTTTAATTCTGGAATCTTTACTCAGGGTGCCCAATATGCTGAGCCTGAAGGCCGCTGAGACCGCCTCCTCCTGCACTATTAAATGCAGTGGTGGCAATCCCAGCATCACCTGCAGGGCAGCCGTGGGCGTGGTTCTCATACTGCTAGTGATCGCTATGCAGGCGAGTCGTTGCAGTTTTTCGAGGTCCTTTTGGGCTGTGCTCAGTTTGGTCCTGGGCCACCAAACTAAAGAGAGAGAGAGAAAATGGCGGGTAAATTGTGTGATGATTTTGAGCAAGATAAATATGCGCGACCGGAACGAGCTCGAAAACTCTAGCCTCAGAGCGGAATACATGTCATTAGGTTTTACAAAAACAGATAGACATCAATTTGTGAATATTAGATAAGTACGAGTGTACGAGGTTAGAGCGAGCGCGGCAAACTAAAAACATTTTGCTACTCCTGTAAACTGTGATTTAGGTGTGTAATTTTCGGTAATTCAAAGGGAATCGCCTATTCTTGGCCATGTACTGCCCATCTATGTGATAAATATAATAAAAAAACTAATTTTACAACTTAAATTTTGCCAATATTTATCTGTTATATAAACCTCGGAAAACAAAAGATGAATTATTCGAAACTCAGTCGATTATTGGAGTGTCTAATACTTCCCCTGTATCGGTCGTCAGTCCTGTCAAAATAGGGATTGAAACCCTTAATTAAAAAAATCGATTTATTAAAAACCGGTTCTTGATAATCGATTTTTTTTTAAATAATTTTTAACAATTCGAAAAATATTTGATGCATTTATCTTTTATTTATATATCGTAAATATTAAACCACATGTTTTTTTGATATATGTACCTCTAAGTACGATTTATACGACCTCTTTTAACGATCCCGTATTTTCGGTTTATTACAAATATCGATTTTTCGATAAATAGATCCTACGTCCCATCCCTAATGCTCTTGTTTGTTGACACATAATAACGTTGGCATTTCACAATTCGGTTTGTGCTCTGCGCTTGCGATTTGTGGTTTTTCTTATTGCATTTCTGATTTTTCGACGACTGCTTACGATTATGGACCCCGTACCCGCTCCCGATAACGATCTTGGCTTTACATTGGATTCAGTACCCGCTTCCCACGACAATACCGGCTTACCATTGGATACCGTTCCTGTTTCTCATGAAGGACCTGGCACGAACATGGAACCTGAATTAAATGAGCTTATTAACTTACCACGGAGCCATCTCTGTGTCAACTGTGGAGTAGATACACAAAGACTTCAGAGATTGACTCTAACTGATGTAGGAGTACGATCTATAATTCAGCAATGGATTGCACCACTGCAAGTAAGTTACCTATTTACTTACTATAAGACAACACAACTTGTAATCTAATATATATCTGTATGTATAAGCTAGCACATTATCCTGTCTGAATTGAATGACCAATCAATCCAAATTGATTGTTGAAATAGTTGTAGTTGTCTTGACTTATTGTCACATGTTGTCTTGCCTCTTTGTGATACACCATTTTATAAGATCATGCAAATCATGATCATATTACCAATACTGCAATACTGCACTAGTGTCATTGAATGGATACTCTTCTTAGACATAGTAATCTTTTGGTAGTGCACAATCTAATATTCAATATGTTGGTGTATTATACTACAACTTGTGTATATACTTTATTTGTGCACATAAAATATTTTTATAGTTACTTAGATTGAATGTTGCAGTATGTTAATATGAATTAAATTATGACCAGTGTGGAAATAGGTTTCAGATGATACTCTGGTGTGTCAGCCTTGCTGGATGTTGGCAAGGGATGCACAGCAGCATGCTGGTTCACTCGACCGACGCGTTGGTCATAGACAAGTATGCGTGAACTGTGGCCAATCAGTTTTACGACAGCGCTTCCATCAACTTAATCCAAACAATTCAGGCACAAGAGAAAAACAAATAAGAAATATATTTGCAGAATGGATAATCCCAAGGCAGGTCAGTGACACATTATGTTTTATCTGTGATTATTTGATGAAAATTAATTAATTCAGAAACATAAGAAAGGCATAAGACTTCTGTCTTAGAAGTTGAATTTATATTAAATTCATATTAATTAATTAATATAAATAATCTAGAACTAAATAGAATTAAATGTACAAAATAACTAAAATCATAATATTTAATATGTTTTTCTTACATTTTAGTTGACATCAACTGATCTGGTATGCCATACTTGTTGGACTCGAGCAAGATGAGCAATACCACAGTTTACACCATCTACTTCATCTCAATCTCCGCAAAATGAAGGTATGAGTGTTGAACCAACTAGCTCTGAAGAATTGGATACAAGAGAAATCAGTGGCGTAGCCGGACCAAATGCTGAAGCAACAATATACCTTCCAAATTATATTAGGGCTCCAATCAGCCAGCAACATTGCTTTTATCCAGAATGCGAACAACCAGAGAGGCTTACAGTTCCAACAAGTTTACGGGCAAGATTATTCATTGATTTTAATTATTGTTTCACCAACAAATAGAATATGTAACTATCATAAATCAAATACCTATATAATATAACTGAGTTTCCCCGACTCACTTACAGTGACTTAATATTATTTGCATGTGGAACTTACCAGTTGAAACAGGCATGCTCTTATTATGGCGAACATATAAGAGCACAAGGTTCTTATAATATTGAAGTGTGCCCAGAAACAAATAATAGAATTCTAGATGGATTTCCTTCGGCTAGTAATAGTATTTTGGTTAGAGGAAGAATTAAAAGCCGCCATATCAGTCGAAAAATGTATTTCGTATATATCATTGTTAATACTGATGAAACTGGATTAGAGTCCATACGACAATATTGCTGTAATTGCATATCTGGCCGGAGGACAGTAGGGTGTTGTGCCCACGTGATGACGATTGTGTGGTTCTTGGGCTGGGCAAGGTATCAATCGAATATAAATCCCCCAGCCCAATTCCTAGATGATGTACTTATAACTTATTTAAATGAAAATGAATAAAGACTTGAAAACTATAATTGTGCATATATTTTTTTCTATTATTTTCTATTTTCAGTTTGTGATGTTCCACCAAGTTCTAGGTAAAAAATAGCGGTTATTTCTTTATCTACGATATCAATCCTAATACCTATCATTGGTTTCTTTCTTGGGCATTACTTGGCCAAAACTTGTTTATCAAATGGGCATTTCCCTTTCAAAATTTATTTTGCGTGCTAAATTATCTAATAATATAAAATCTCGTGTCGCGGTGTTTTGTTATCGAACTCCTCCAAAACAGCTTGACCAATTTTTATGTTTTTATTTTTGTGTATGTTACCCACATCCCCTTTTTCTTTCATAATTTATGGTAGAAAAACTTTTCATTGACCAACATATAGTTCAGGTGACAGCCCTAGTCATAACGTTAGTTCCTTATGACCGCTGCGCGTTGTGCTGACTTCATTCACACGATAGTACTTATGCAAGGCTTTGACATTAGTTAGCCAACAAAAGATTTCTCTTCCCTTTTAATCTTAATGCGTTGTTCTTGGTAAAATCATCATAACTTTTGAACAGAGAATGCACTTTAGCCGTTAGCCGATCCTTCCGCCAAATATAAAATCCTAGCTTTTGCCAGCGAGTAAACTAGCTCAAAAGAACATATTTCTGGGATAAAAAGTATCGTATATGTGCTATTTTTTACATGGTACGAGTATATCCGTGGACGACATTTCAACCAAATAAGTTGAACCGTTTGAGCTTGAAGGAGTAGGTAACATGCATACATACATAGAAACTTTCGCTTTTATAATATTATTAGTGTGATTATAGCATGACAAACGTTAGCCGCCGGCTTCGCCCGCATGAAAGTAGATTTCTCCATACAAACTTTGGGCCCCCGTTTCATACCCTTAAAAGGTGAACTTTGAAAAATTCTTTATTAGCGCTTGCCTACGTCATAATAACTAGGTATTTGCGTGTCTTTGAGGGTAATCCACTCAGTAGTTTTAATTGTGCTGTGTGTTGAGTTGATTTTGATCTGTTGTGTTGATCACATAGATCAGTCAGTCAGAGTGACGATTATCTTTGTTTGATATAAGTAGGTTTAGAGATGTTATCAGATCGCAGTCAAGCAATAATTTATATCAGATAAATATATATATATATATCATACTGGAATTTGGCACGAGGATAGATCACGTCCTGGTATTCCAATACCACATAGGATATTGTTTATCCAGCTAGTTTTGTTTTAAATCATCAAAATTTCATTCATCATCCACCTTTCATTGTAATCATCCACTTCTCAGGCTCTAGGAGGAGCAGGAGAGACAGACTTTTACTGACTAAAACTTCGCCTGTATCCTTCAGTTGCCTTTTGTGTTCTAAGACCACAGGTTTCCTATTCAAAAAATCCCTGCGACTCAGCAGGACCCAGTAGGGCCGATGCTTGCTAATCGGCTCTGCTAGGCCCAGCTGGGCCGATAGGCTGAACTTTACTGGAGTGTTCCCTTGATATAGTTGTCTATTTTCACGCACACGAAGCCGTGCACAGACACTAGTCGTTGAACAAAAACACAATTTATCTAATAATATCTTCTGACAAGTTGATCAAAGGTTGAATTTCATAAGAACATCTTAAAATTGTGTATGCGAAACCTGTCCTGAGCTACATGTGACCCAAATGCCAGCTGAATCGAAATTATTCCCAACATCACACCTTACAACATTCTCTCACTAAAATTACACAATATTAACAAACTCGAATAGATTTTATTACTTACATAGTAACAAGGTGCTGTACATAAGGATCGACTCGAGTTCTGTTTGGTACCTTGATTCTACATTTGAATATCATGTGGGGTCACTGGGGATATGCAAGAAAAAAATATTGCTATCAATAAATCAAAAATGGTAGGAAAGCAAACGAGATATAACAATTTTCAGTGGCGGCCGTACGGATGTCCTGGCCTTTGACGTCAAAATTTTTTTTTACATCCCCCACTCTTGGGCGGAGCGGGAGATAGTGTCAGACTTTTACTGACTAAAAACCCACTCCTGTTCCTTCTTTGCCATTGTTCTAGAGCCCCGGGGATGTCTTTCGCATCACCCATGGCTCCAGTGGGCTACGACCCTGCTGGCCCCTACGTTTGCTGACAACTTGAGGCGCGTGTGGAAACACTACGCGCCTCAAACGACCTGGATTCGGTCCGGACGATTATCGAACGGTTGGCCAGCGGGTTTCCCATTGCTCGCCATCCGCAAGCCCGCGCCTACGGTGGCCGGAAATCGGGATCGGAATTCCGGCGGCTGGAGCGCGACGGCCATTGCCTCGCGCGAGCGGCCGCCTTCTTTACTAGCATTACTGCTTCGCAGAAAGGGGCGACCGCCTGCCACTCCACCTCGCTCGGGACCATGGCCTGTACCAAGGCCCGGCGCGAAAGATCACTGCCGCCGAGCGCCCCCACGAGGACACGGCGGTGCTCTGCCCAGGCGGGGCACACCTCTACCGTATGCTCCACGGTGTCCTCCGAAAGACTATGTCTGACTTCTCTATTATAATAGCAGCAATGAAGCTTTATATCTCCGTTGTTGATGAAGATATTTTTTTCTTTTACCAAAGTAGGTATTTAATTTAGCAAATAAAAAAATACATGCATACATATTCCCATAGAACTCGTTTTAACTGCCACGTTCGTCTCGCAGTCGCGAGCAAGACTGCTGGGCGTGGGTTCTTATGTTCGATTCCTGGGTCAGGTAAAAAGTGCTGTTGGGTTTTTTGGAAATTGGTGGTGTGAGGCCCCCCCGGTTCCTATGCTATCGGACTATGAGAGTAAAGGAACAGAGTATGCACCTGTGTTTGCGCACACGCTTGTACCCAATATCTCCTGCTTACTTAAGTAATCTTTGTTGATCACCTTGATCGAAATTCGGTCGAGAGGATAACTTTTTCTTTTTTATTATTTTAAACAGAAGTTTCTTAACAAAACACTTAGGTATCTAATTGTCCAGTCGACTTTCATTATGTATTTTTGTGTTTTAACTTATGAATAAATGATGTTATTAAATTAATTTTAGATTTCTTAAGACGGTATCTAAAATATCTATTCGTATTTTTCCTCATGCCATGATACCAAAACTGTTTCCTAAGATGACGTATTTTCAAGGAAAGATAATGGCAGGGTTATTAGGCTGGCGCGCAGATTATTAAATATTGCGATGCTAGCTAGAGCGCAATCGACTAAATTCTAGTCAATTCTTACGTTAGCTAGGGTACCTATTAAAAATTCTAATAGTGTCCGACCGAACGTTCTGTTTCGCAAAAAAACGAGTTTCGGTTTCGGTGGCAAACCGAATCTGCACTCGGGAGTTTTCGCCCTGTGATCGGTCATGTTCGCCGCGCCAAATTTCTTCCAAGCGAGTAAGCCACGAAGACATTTTGCCGTGTGACCGTGTCCACGTGCCTGATCATGGGGTGAAATTAAGGGGTTAAAGACGAGGCAATGATTATGACGAATGGCGACAGAAATTTATCGGGCCTGGCTTGTGTTTGCAGTTCGTTTTACCTACTCCCAAACTAAAATCGAGTGCAGTAAAATTCATGATAATCAACGAATATCCTACCTACCTTAATTTAAAATGCATTAAAAAATAGTCTGACTGACTGTATTAACGTTTTCTTTATTATTCCCTCAAAACATGATCCTTGTAAAGAAGTTTCGGTTAGACTGTTGCCAAAATTCGGTTTCGGTTTTGGTTGAAAAACCAGTTTCGGTCGGACACTACATTCTTAAACCACTCAATACAGTTAAAGCCTTGCTTTACAATTTGCATATCGACTTGCGAACGTTCCGTTTCTCAACAACTGGAAGGATACAAGGCAAATAGACTCATTTTCTTAAAACAGAGAAATATAAAATGACTCCGCCATTATCTTTTTTTTCCTAGAGCTCTGGTACAGAGCGGTCCACGTTAATCGTCGAGGTGATTCAAAAGGCTGCTTACTTAAATTGAGACTTGGCATTATAAGTCTGCCGAATGCCTGATGAGCTAATGGCTGTGAGCCCGTAAAACACAGGATTAGTGCTGTAACACAGTGACACGGGGCTGCGGCAGACCACGAAGGAGATAGCGTTTTTAGGGTTCCGTACCTCAAAAGGAAAAAATGGAATCCTTATAGGATCACTTTGTTGTCCGTCCGTCTGTTTGTCTGTCTGTCTGTCGGTCAGTCAAGATCCTTTATCTCGAGAACGCGTAAAGGTATCGAGTTGAAATTAAAACCATATAATTAGATCTGCGGTCCCGTCAAGCTGTGAAATCAAACTTCTAAGTTAACGAATAAAAAAGATACGGCCGTTTATGTTGCAAAAAAATGTATATTTTGATACTTTCAAAAATCGTAATTCACAGATATAGGATTTTTTTTAAAAATAGTGAATTTGTAGTCCCCTACGACAAAAAAAAATATTTTTATGCAATTCGGAAAAATCTTCGAGACTCCTTCGGGAATTGTAGTTCGTACGGAACCCTCAGTGCGCGAGTCCGACTCGCACTTGGCCAGTTTTTTTATTTTTAAGGCACCTTAACTATAACACAAAAAAACTAAATATCGACGTTTGGAAGTAATATAATAGAGCTCCTTTTGCCCAACAGTGGGCCAACATTGACCGGTAATCATCATCATCATCATCAAATCAGCCAAAAGACGTCCACTGTTGGACATAGGTGTCCCCCAAGCGTTGCCACAACGACCGGTCCTGTACGTCACACATCCATCGGATTGCCGCGACCCTGACCTCGGTCATCGGTCGGACCGGTAATAATAATAACATAATACTCGTAAGTATCTATTTTGAAAGTTATTTCTGAAAAAACAAAAACCATATCTCAATAGAGTCCGGTTTTTCTCGAAGAGGAAGCTTACATTACTTACTTGAATATCGTTCATCAAATCGAAATGTTTGGCGAAGTACTGCAAGTACTTGTAGAAGCAGGGTCCCGTGGGATACGAGGGGGTGCCCTCAGGGAACGGGAACCCGGAGTACTCCATCGTCTGGCGCGGAGTGTTTGTCCTGCAACATATCGTTCATTTAGCTACACGTCAATACTGTCGAGCGACTTAATAAGCTTCCTAGAACACTTTAAAGCTTTTTCAATACACTTACTCGGAAACCCGATCTTATCACACCGCTTTTGGGCACGCAAGAGACTGTTTTCCGCACTAATGCAGAAAAGTGCACGTGCTCTCCCCGCCACCATTTTGTTACATATTTCGTATTAGACTGGACGCGCGTCGACCTCCACGAGTTCTTCATTTCTTCGTAAATGTATTGAAAAAAGTCGTTTGATACACGTGCAAATTTGTCACTGCAGCCCTCAACTCCATAACACACTTGCCTATGGCTTGTACGAATTTCGCCTCGGTCACAATGACAAAATTTCTGCAATTGTATCAAAATGTTTGGCAACTATTTCGGCATGGATACCCCATAGACACCTAAGATGTGGCTAGTAGAAATCCTTGTATTTTGTGTTGCAATGTTAGTTATTATGTTTTAAGGTTGCAGCATTTGGCAATAGTTTATTTTGATTAATTACACCGAAAAATATTCGTGACTGAATATTTAGTTTGCCTAACTGATCTTTATAGATTTTTGTTTTTTCCTCAAGACTTGTAGTTTTGTAAATATTAATCAGAAAATAAAAGATCGCGTTCGTCATCGTCCTTTGCACTTTTCAAAATCTGTTTAGGGTCGTTGCAGCCGCTATCTCTACGCAAAGATTTGCTAGGGTTGCTAAAACGTTAGAAGACGTACCGACCCTGTAACGGAAAGGGTGACTAGTGTAATCAGCCTTTTAATGTTCCCACTGCTGGGACTCAGGCCTCCTCTCTCTAGAGGAGGGGCTTTTACTGAGTAAATCTGTAAAAGTCAGACACGCCCTCTCGCTCTACCCAGAGCGGTATAAGTTATTAGATGATAACACACCACATAGAGCAGTGGTAACGGCCCCAACTTACGAGTTGTAGGTGGTTCAAACCCAGCCAGACGCATTACTTTGTGTAACTTATTTCAGATCACCACTGTCAAAACGGTGATAGAAAACATCGTGAGGAAACCGACATGTCCTAGAACCAAAAATTCAAAGATATGCGACATCCACCAACCCGCACTGGGTTCACGTCGTGGATCACGGGCCCATTCCCTCTTCTAGAGAGCAGGTCTGAATCCCAGCAGTGGGAACATTATAAAGCCGACTATGCTATGCTATACACACCTGAAAAAAAAACCCGACCTCTACAAAGAACAAGAGAGCTCTAATATTACACCTAACATTGCACTTTAATTAAGAAGAACGTGCTATATTGAACGTTATGTTATGTTCATGACCTTTACCCTCTAACCAAATGAGCTCGTTAATTTATTTTATCACCTTTACTTGTTTTATTATATATTCTCATTAATGTTAACACCTAACTAAGCATTCAAAAACAAAAAGCGTCCTTCGCTTTCATTATATTAACAATAGATGGAATCGTATTTATATGACTTATTATATTATTATTTATGTTTTTAATGGGGTTTTCCTATTTAGTTACCTTCAAGCTAGAACACGTGTGACACACACACCGATATGAGCACGTCGGTCTCCATACATTTTATATGGAAACTAGACTTGTAAAGCTACACTTGATCCACGCCTCGCGACGTCTCGAACGACGTCGTACAAATCAGGCGTGGTACACGTGTGCGTCGGTCTAATGTAGTTCTAGCTTTAAGATATAAAGATTTCTTCAATAACAAACTATTCTGATACCTGAGCCTTTATAATATGAAGTTAGAACTACACTGCGCACACGTGTGTCACACACGCCGATCTGGGCGCGTTAGTTTCCATAAATTTTATATGGAAACTAGACTGCGGAACACTTGATCCTCGCCACGCTACGTCATTCTACATACAAATCAGGAGTGTGAAGGTGGATACAAACTTTGCGAGGCATACGCCGTGAACGACACACAGCGAATGCCTCTGCTTGAAGTGTGCGTGTTGAAAACAATATATGAACCATCATATAGCTACTCGGGTCGAGGCATGGCATCCGAAGCAAATGCTTCATTTGATTGTCTTCATGTCTGTGGCGAGGCATGTGGTTTCGAAGCATTGGCCATGCGCCGTGCGTGGCGCATGCCTCGCAAAGTCTGTATCCACACACACACGTGTGCGTCGGTCTTAGTCTGTAGCTCTAGCTTTAGTGTGATTTTGAGACGTTGAATCAACATCACACTAATTTATAAAAGCGAAAGATTGAGATGGTGAGTGAGTGTGCGTATGTTTGTTACACCCTCATGGTCAAACGGCTAAACAGATTTGGAAGAAATTAGGCACACAAGTAGTCCATGTCCTGAAATAGCTCACAGGATACTATTTACTTTATCCCAGGAGTGTAGGGGCCATCGGGACAATTCTCTAATTTAACGCGGGTGAAGCCGCTGGCAACTGCCAGTTGTTGAGTAAATAAGAGTTGAAAGCCATGGGAATTGTTGAAAGATACCGTGGGCCTGGAACACAAAGGGCAACTGAAGGACACAGGTGAATTTTAATCAGTAAAAGTTAGACACTCAGACCCTCTCGCACCATCCTGAACCCTGAAGCAAGAGAAATAATTTGATAAATGCAGTCTTTAATCTTACGTCAGTTTAGTGATGGGTTATTGTATTCCCCAGCAACTTGTGGTGGTGAGATAGGCAGTCGCTTCATGTATACTCGTAATACTGGTATCCAGCCGCAACCTGTTAGACTGGAACTAGCCCCAATATAGTTGGTAAAACGTGCATAACGTTGCGAAAGAAAGCAGGTTGTTAGTAACCGAAAAAATTCAAGATTCTTTCCCCACGCTAAGAATTACTCCTGTATCGTAGGTGCGTTCACAAACATGTAAACTGACATACCCACACAAGACACCTTTTTTTTATGGTGGGAAAAAATCATGCATTGACATCCCCCGCTCTTGGGCGGAGCGGGAGATAGTGTCAGATTCTTACTGACTAAAAGACCCACCCGGTTCCTTCTAGCCTTCATACCGGGGCTCGAGCGCCCTTTCGGATAACCCTGGCCCCAGTAGGCTTCGACCTGGCTGGGTCCCTGCTGTTGCTGACAACTTCTTGAGGCGCTCGGGAACAGTGCGCGCCGTCGACGACTTGGGCTTGGTCCGGACAGTTACCGGACGGCCGGACAGTGAGCTACCCATTGCTCACTGTCCGCAAGCCCGCGCCTACGTTGGCCGGAACACAAGACACCTAGACCCGGAACCACAAATCTATAGGCCATGCACATATTTGTTACGTACGGGAATCGAACCAGCAACACGCAGTGCAACAATAAACCGCTTATCCAACACGTTATGGCGCCATATCTTTTGCACCACATGTGTGAAGATAATTTGAAACAGGTATCATGAAACTGGTCGTCATATTGGACACAGTGAACTTATTTCATAATAGACCGGTTTTCTTAAAAAATACTATTATCTAATGTCCGAGTTTCTCTCGACTATGCAAATATAGCGCAATCATACAACATTATTTTTAGTATAGGTACAATTACCGGCACGGATCTTAAGCGCTGGCTTCAAGTTGCGCAGAAGTCAAATATTTGGTCTCTTTAGTGGTGTGAAGTGAGACGCGGGGGCGGGGAGTGTCAGTGATTGGCTCGCTGCGCCATCGTGTCATAGACGTCACTCGTGATTCGTTGCCTGCGTTGCTGCATGTATCTAACAACGAAGACGATTGGCTCGCCAATGTATGGAATGCGCAAAGCGATCCCCACCCTGACGCCGATCGCTCAAGATCCGTTTCGGCAATTGTATGCGAAACCTGAATAGAGCTTGTTCAAAATCAGTAACTGAATTAATCCCAATAATGATTACACCATGTTATATTTCACCTAAAAATATTTAAAGACGGTCACAAGTTCGAAGGACACCACTGACACTAAGTATAACACAGGTCACGGTAGATCATAGCGGGCATAAGGAGCCAGCCCACAGCTGGGTACAGGAGCAAAACAACGCCTCAGTCGCCCGGATGGCCCGGTGACTATGTATTTAGGTCGCCAACCAAGTGCCATAGCGGGCTTATTACGTTGTGATTTTTTAAATACAGTTTTGAAATTTTGTACATAGATTCTTTACATAAAAATACCATACATGTGTTTCTGGTTTCGCATATTATATTAATATGGTTATATACAAGTTGTAAGCGACAGCCCTTCACAAACTTTAAGGGCTTGCTCAGTAGACGAACCATAGAAAATTATAAACTTGATTGGACAGTTTGTATGGCAAGGCCGAATTTTTTTTTCGTTTCCTGAAAAAAATTTTTGCGGAAGGTTGTTCCGTTTCGTCTACTGAGCAAGCCCCTAAAGTTTGTGGAGGGCTGTCCCTTACACCTTGTATAGTCGTGTACTTAGTGCATTCATTGCAAAAGATACCAAATTATGGCTAGACAGGTAAAAAGCCGCTTCTTGCACTACGATCGCATTGTTTGGCGTGGGAAAAATGTGAATCTACGAGGGTGCGTTTTTAAGTTCGCGGAATGAGAGGGAAGGTGATAAAAATTGGTCATTATCAGGGTGGCCACGACTTCACCCACTCAATATTAGTATAAATACCAGGTTTTATCTTTATTGGGTCATTAGTCTTTAAACTATCGCTAAGCAAACAACTCAATCGGGAAGAAAGTGTGAATTATGGGAAAAATCGAGTACCGTGCCGTAATAAAGTTGCTTACCAAGCATGGAAAATCAGTTCAAAACATACTGAAAGAGATGGAATCCGTTTACGGGGACTCTTGCCTGGGTAGAAACATGGTTTACAAGTATCACAGTATTTTTAAACAAAGCAGGACCTCACTTGAAGACGACCCACTGCCCAGATGGTCAATCGAGGTGACTACTCCGGAAATCATTAGAAAAGTCAAAAAAATAATATTGGAAGATGCCAAACTAAAGAAGAAACAGCTTTCAGAAATAGTTGGACTATCGGATACGACAAATTTCAAAATTTTATACGATCATCTTGGTATGACAAAGGTCAGTGCAAGATGGGTGTCAAGAATGCTCACGCCACATCAAAAACAACGCCGCATGCAATTTTTTCGCACGTTTTTGGAGCTCTGTAACGAAGATACGGATAGGCTATTGAGTCGAATTGTTACTGGGGATGAAATTTGACTTCATCATTATGAACCTGAGCCAAAACAGGACACTATGCAGTCGCACAAAAAAGGCACACCACCACCCAAGAAATTTAAAGTGTCAAAATCGGTTAAAAAATCATGGCAACAGTGTTTCGAGATTAGGAAGGGATCCTGTTGACCGATTATAAAGATAAAGGCATTTCTATCATCGGAGAATAATATAGTTTTATTCTCGAGAGGTTGAAAGAAGGCAGTAAAGAAAAAAGGAGGGGAAAATTGACCGAAGGTGTCTTTCTTCATCACGACAACGCGCCTGTTCACAAGAGCCGTGTTGCGTTGGCTGCCCTGCATAAGGTGGGCTTCGATATTTTAAATCATTCACCTTACAGTCGAGACCTGACTCCCAGTGATTATTACCTCTTTTTAAAACTGAAAAAAGAACTTCGTGGGAAGAAATTTTCAACTGAGTAAGAAAGGAAGGACGCGGTTTCAGCGTATTTTTCGGATTAAGACAAAACATTTTTTATAAAGGTATACATAGGCTAATTGAAAGATCTGAAAAATGTATTAGAGTAGCAGATGAATATATTGAAAAAGAAAAATAATTTTGTAATTTTATTTTCATTTCTTCCCCTCCATTCCGCGAACTTAAAAACGCCCCCTCGTATTTTGAAATCAACAGTCAAACATTGCAATTGCAACAACTGCAAGTGCCTTCTGCGAATGATTGCTAGCTAGCTGCTGTCAGTGGCTTTGCCCGTGTGATAATACGAAATTATTGATACCAAATAAAAATACTCCCAGGATAAATATCCTATGTGGTATTCCAGGGCCTTTTTTTTGGTGGGGAAAATCATCTGACAACCCCCGCTCTTGGGCGGAGCGGGAGATAGTGTCAGACTCTTACTGACTAAAAAACCCACCCCGTTCCTTCAAGCCTTCATACCGGGGCTCGAGTTCCCTTTCGGATATGGCCCCAGTAGGCTTCGACCCCGCTGGGCCCCTGCTGTTGCTGACAACTCCTTGAGGCGCGCGGGAACAGTGCGCGCCGTCGACGACTTGGTATTCCAGGGCCTGAGGTATCTACCCGTGTACCCAGTTAGAAATTCGTTCTGCTGTTCAAGCGTGAAGAAGTAACAAACAAACACAACACAAACTTTCGCCTTTATAATATTACTGTTTCTTAACAAGGCTAGGTAAACATGGAATGACGTTAACTCAAGACTCAAGACCTTAAATAAATATTAGCTTTATTTATTTATTTATTCGACTTTGCTTAACCTCCGCCTTTTTTAAGGTTATCTCAATTATAAGGATAAATATCAGGATACACGTTCAAGTATACTGGCATTGACAGTCATTGCCAAAAAAGGTTTTACTGTTTTCTTAGGCCCACATGCCGGTCACTATGCAGGTCCTCACCTCGACCACAAAATCAATAGGTACAGTTGCAAACACGAATCTTGAACGCTCGGCGTCAGAGTGGGGATCACTTTGCGCAATCCATACATTACAGCAACGCAGTGAACGAATGAGGAGTGACGTCTATGACGCGATGGCGCGGCCAGCCAATCACTGACACTCCACGCCCCCGCGTCGCACTTCGCACCACTAAAGAGACCGGATATTTGACTTCTGCGCAAGTGTTCAAGATCCGTGATGGCAACTTTACCTCGACTGAGTCGCCATGACAATGCGCAAAAAGTCCTCAATTAATGTCAATAAAACAAACAGCAATATAATGGTTTGACGTGGAATTGAGTTGGAGGATATGACTTGGATTAAAAGGGGTTTTTTGTGAAGTGGGAAGTCATCCAATTATTTTTCCCGCTCTATGGTGGTGCGCGAGAGCGTTTCAGACTTTTACCGACTAAAACCACACCTGTGTCCTTCAGTTCCCTTTTCAGAAAATATCGTTATCAAAAAACCATCTCAGACTCCAATCTGCATGGTTCATTGGTGATTTGACCATTACATATTTGATGTATGGACTTTAAAAGATACTTCGACCCCTGTTTCTTCACAGGGTACTAGGGTAGTCAGCTAGGAAAAACCGGTTTCATCTAGTTTAAATTGACGTGTAAAAGTATTTTTAAAAACCTTTTTTTTTATCTGTTATAAACTAGTACTTGACTGCGATCCCGTCTGATGGTAAGCAGTGATGCAATCGTTGATGGTGAGGCGCACTAGTTTATTAAGAGCCTATTCACTCTAGTCTTGAAGACACCTAAATTATAATCAGACGGAAAGACCGCAGCAGGCAAACTGTTCCAGTCCCTCGAAGTACGCGGTATAAATGACGAGGCGAAACGCTTAGTCCGGACCGTAGATGTTTCAACAACGTAAGGGTGGATACTCGCCGTGCGTCGGTTTGTCCGATGGGAGAAATGAGATGGCGGAATCAAGTCATGCAATTCCTGCGCACACTCTCCAAAACGCAATCTGCAATATACCTACCTAACCAACCTACCTAATATACCTATTTGCAATTTATTTATTATTTATCAAAGATTAAAATCTATGTGCATACCTCAAGTTCTTATACATGCTAGTGAAGAGAGGTAGTCCATCCTCGTCAAAGCCGACGTGAGGGTCGAACCTCCAGGTGCCTCCGATGTAGCGCGAAGCCTCGAAGACTGTGAAGTTGACGCCATACTCCTTCATGTACCGGGCGGTGCCCAGACCAGAGTAGCCAGCCCCGATGATGCAGACACGAGGCGCAGTTATTGACTGAAAGTTACAAAAAAAAAAAACGCTAAGTTAAAATATTTTTGGACAGTCAAAACCTAAAAGGACCTAGTGCAATAATTTTGCCATGAATCTTTTAAGGATTCCATACCCGAAAGGTAAAAACGGAACCCTATTGCTATCACTCCGTTATCTGTCTGTCTGGCACCAGGCTGTGTCTCATTCAACCAGGATAACCAGACAGTGAAATTTTCATAGATGATGTATTTCTGTTGCTGCTATAACAACAAATAGGTACTAAAAATAGAATAAAATAAGTATTTAAGTGGAGCTCCTCCATACAATAAACATGATTTTTTTGACGTTTTTTTGGAAACCCTCCGCGAGTCCGTTTGGGCAGCGAGCTACCCATTGCTCGCCGTCCACAAGCCCGCGCGTGCGGTGGCCGGAAATCGGGATCGGAATCCCGGCGGCAGTTCAGGCGTAAGCGCTGTTGCCTGATGCGGTCACCCTCCTCCTTTGCGAGCATTACTGCTTCGCAGAAGTCGGCGGCCGCCTGCCACTCCTCCTCGCTCCGGACCATGGCCTGTACTAAGGCCCTGCGCGAGAAATCGCCGCCGCCAATTCGCGTTAGGTCATAGTTCAGCAATCAGCATAGTAATAATTAAAATTATTATTCTCAAGACGGAACCAATTATGCGAATCCATTACGTAGATTTTATGTAATCTGTTATTGGCTTAATGACGTAGGTAAGTAAGATAAATCAAACTTCATGACGTCAGTCACTTTCTGAAGGAACAGGTGGAGGAGGTGGATTTAGTCAGTAAAAGTCTGACACGCCCTCCCGCTCCACCCTAGAGTGTTCCAAGGTGTCATTAGATTTAACTGTACCTGCATACCTACTTATAGATATATTTGGCATTTACTTTACGGAAGTAACAATGACTGCAAGCAATTAAAATAAACTTTGAGTAAAGCTAGACAGGTAGGTAGGTAGGTACCTCGTTTAAGTCTAGATCAAGGTGACATACATAGTTAATTACCCTCAATAAAATCAAATAGAAAACCATTACCATGCTGCCAACGCATTATAGACATGATAAGGTCCATAAATCACTAACTAACGACACAGCATTAGCAGAATATCGTAAATGAGAATCTAACGTTTGACTGTCCCGTTGGTTTAGTGGTTAGGGGCCCTGACGGCCATGCCGGAGGTTGTGGGTTTGATTCCCACCCAGGACAAATGTTTGTGTGATGAGCACGATCATTTGTTCTGTGTCTGGGTGAAAGTTATCTATAATATGTGTGTATTTAGAAATATATAAGAAGGTACATGAGCTCTGCTGCTTAGCTTAGTTGGGGAATATTATATTATTATATAACGTTCGATCGTGATTATTTCTTTACATTATTCAATTTTAAACACTAATTATATGTATTAGAGCTTCCACAAGTCTCATACTGGAATGATTACCTACCAATCATTATTCTATAACTAGAAACTCTAATGCCATACTTTATATCATTATAACACCATACGTAATCATAATTAAATGATTCTATCCTTTGGTATATAACTCAAATAAGTTTTTAACTAATTTAATATAATAAATGTGATATAGTGATTGTCAATTCTTTACTTAAGTATAAATCATTTAGTATACGCGGATGAAATCATTCAGACCTAGATACCTAGTATTAGTATGTAATAAAATTATTAAATATATAAGTCTAGCCTTGACTGGAATTAGCGGAAGTCAGTTATTTATTCAAACACTCGCATGCATCTTTTATCGAGAAAATAATTAACGACATTTATCTAAGTTTAAAATAAAAGCTTACTAGATTTTTTTTATATAATATAAACCAGTGGTTGACTGCGGAACGCAGTCAAGTACCTGATGGTAAGCAGTGATTAAATCATTGATGGTGAAGCGCACTAGTTTATGTGGAGTCGATTCACTCTATCCTTGAAGACACCCTAGTTATAATCGGAGGGGAAGACCGCAGCAGGCAAATTGTTCCGGGTTCTTCGATGTACACGGTATAAACGACGAGGCGAAACGCTTAGTCCGGACCGTAGAGGTGTTCAACAACGTAAGGGTGATGGCGGAATCAAGATATGCAATATCCAACATTATTTTTAGTTTATGCGAAACCTGAATGTAGTATGTTCAGAATCAAAAATATTTAAAAAGGTCACAAATTGGACACCACCGACACTAAGCGCAACACAGGTCACGGCTGGTCATAGCGGGTATTAGGCGCCAGCAAACAGCTGGGTGCAAGTGCAAAATGAGCTATGTATTTTTGCTGACATAACAAGCTTATAACTTTGATTTTTCATGATATTTTTATGAAATTTTGTACATACCTAAATTCTTTACATAAAAATACTAGACACGTACCTATTTCGGGTTTCGAATATAATATAATAATACTAATGTTAATAATACTAATAATACTAAACTAATGTTGCATAGAATATATTTCTAAAACAACACGAAAGCACCGATTTTAATTCATAACTTCCGCTACAGATACACCTGGCCGAATACTAAACATCAATAAAGGAAAACCCGCAAAATCTAAATAATTATGCTGATTAAATTCTGCTTAAAAC
Source organism: Mythimna ferrago (assembly GCA_910589285.2). Taxonomy (NCBI): domain Eukaryota; kingdom Metazoa; phylum Arthropoda; class Insecta; order Lepidoptera; family Noctuidae; genus Mythimna; species Mythimna ferrago. The sequence goes on along the minus strand of OU342692.1, from coordinate 13,662,843 downwards.
GAATTAACGTCATAAACATGTTTGTTGATTAAAAAACAAAATTTAAAAACCAAATAACAATATTATAGTTGTTGACCGTCGCCGTATGTGTCACATACGTCACAGACAACTAGCTAATGTTTGCCTTTTAGTCTTTCAGCCTTTTTACTAAACGGCGCCATACAACTAGCCGCCTGAATGATATTCAGCCATACAATCAAAAGACAAATGATTTGGATCGATAACGGGTTAAACCCTTTAACTGCTTGCGTCCGTTTATTCCGACGACTGATTTCGTGTCCTTTTCGCCAGGGTCTACCATTCTGCTGGCCGGCTCGGCTGGGCAGCGTTCGGGAAGCGGTGCAGTATCTTCTCGTCTAATTTAACACAGTGTCTCAAGACGCAAGTCTATGACCAGTGCGTGTTGCCAGTGATGACATAATGGTTCCGAAACGTGGTCGCTCACAATGTGCCCCATCAGAAGGCTTAACTTAAGTCACCCAAAGGGCAATGGAAAGGGCTACGCTCGGAATCTCCTTGCGTGATCGAATCAGAAATGAAGATATCCGCAGGAGAACCAAGGTTGCCGACATAGCACTAAGAATCACCAAACTTAAGTGGCAAAGTGCAGGGCACATTGCTTGCAGAACAGATGGCCGTTGGGGCCGAAAGGTACTGGAGTGGCGACCGCGTACCAGAAGACGCAGCGTTGGAAGGTTTCCCACAAGGTGGACCTACGACCTGGTCAGAGTCGTTGGAATCCGATGGATGCGTGACGCACAGGACCGGTCGTTGTGGCGACGTTTAAGAGAGACTATATCCAACAGTGAACGTCTTTCGGCTTAAATGATGATGAATGCTAACTATCTACAGACGGAAAGACAATCATCAGCCTTAAACCAATTCAGTAAAATCTACACAAGTACAGGCAAGTTAAAACTAGTGTGCTTACGTCATACACATACACATAGTCCTCATCTTCTTCATTCTTCATCCACCGCACTATAAAATACACGATAGCTACTAGAAACACAGTTTTGAACACACGTTTATATTTGATTCGTATCATTTCACTTCTTGGGTTGCTTGCTGTTGAAGCAACCGGATCCTGGAGTTCAGTCTGAGATACAGGAAATAAACCATTGAACGGCAGAGCAAGATGATTCTGAAGAATTTCAGCTTAAAGACGCAAATTGACAAAACTATAAACAGCTAAACAACGTGAGAACACTTCAGATTTATTATCGAATTAATTACGGAATAAATGCGTAGGTATTTATTTTTAAGGTAAACGTTTACTATAAAATATATATTTTCAAAAAACACTGACTTTGTCTGACTTTGGCAGTTGAGTCAGTTATGCCGCAGAATATCAAATAAATGCCAAATCCTCATAGTCTCACAAGTAAAAAGGTTATCGACTTGTATATAATTTAGTTTCGGTTTGATTTCTTGAATGTTTTTTGCGTATTCATGAAATGCTTATGTACTATATCATTTACTTAACACGAAATCAATCAACGCACGGCCGATATTGAGTATTGAATTTACGAGTTTTATTAAACCAAAACGAATTCAATCTCGAATCCTTCCAGAAAGTGTAGATAGGGGTAGAACCTATATTGGATAATGCTTCTGTTAGTGGCATCACCCGCGTGACTTTGGACATCCCCTTAGGGGGTAAATTTTGGAAAATCCTCTCTTAACGCTCGCCTACATTATGAAAAGGAAGATTTTTGCAAAATTACAACCTCCTAGTACGACTGTGCGTTGCTATAGATCAGTTAGATTCTTCTTATATATATAGACAATGAAAAAAAAAAAACGAATAGAATATAAGTAATCACCAACCAAATTACGGACTCGAGACAATCCTAAATATTCTTGGCCTTGAAATTCGTCGCTCATTAGCGAGTCATTCTTCTAAATCACTATCTTTAAGCGAATCCTTTCCGTCACTGAGAGCTTGGAAATTCTAAATCTTAAACAAATATTGTCGAGGTCGACTTAGGAAGTGGTGGCGATATGACCTAGTTACCAACCACAAGGCTCAAAAGAAGACTACCAATGGAAGTTCAGGGACGCCTTGGCCAGCAGCGAGAAATTATAGGCTAAACAAAATAAAAACAAAACAGACAAGAGACCAGGGATTGTCCCGGAATGTGTCACTTGGCCACTTCTACTAACTCTTGATCACTCCTGACTGACATGCAGGAATTAGAAGATGGCTTCGATCTAAGGGCTATATTTCACTGAGACACAATGGCGGCACGACCAGTAGCTGCTAAATGTATAAAAATGTATACAGCTCTTTATAGAGCTACCTTCTATGAGAGCTACTCACCTGGTGTCCGTTTAGTTGCGCAACCAATTTGGTGGCGCGACCAGCTCGGACGTGTGGCGACTCTGGAGTCTGTATTATTGGTTAGGAAAGGCCGGTTTCCTTTGTTAGAATTTTTTATTGTTGATAGACTCGCGCTTGACCGCTATCCCACATGATGGAAAGCGATGATGTGGTCGACGATGGAGCACGCTTGGCTAGGAGTACCTAACCTGTTCACTTTTGACTCAAAAATCCCCAGGCAGCTATCCAAAATCACTGGATAACTGCCTAGGGATGCACAATTCCATTCCTTAGCGATACGCATAATGGCGCAGTTAGTGTAATAATATTACTGTTATGGGTACTAGACAACTGATAAATATACTTATATATTTCTAAATAGGTACATACATATTATAGATAAATTAAACCCAGACACAGAACAAATGATCGTGCTCATCACATAAACATTTGTCCTGGGTGGGGATCGAACCCACGACCTCCGGCATAGCAGTCAGGGCCACTAACCACTAGACCAACAGGCCAGTCAGTTTTGACCTATGTAAAGAGCGGCGAAAATTATCTTTTCCCGGAGCGGCTAAATAGCTAGATCGGGCCAGTGATGCGTTATTCAACACCGAATTGAACTCATGGTGCTTGTGACGTTGCCGTCCTGTTGTCGACCGTTCGCTGCATGGTTACCGTAACGCGCGCTTTGTATGAAAAATACGATCATCCGTACGCAATACGACTAACGCACCGCATCCGCACCGCAGCAGGCCGTCAAAAAACGCATAAATTGAAAGCGCCGTATGTAAGTAGGTACGTAATCATCATTCTAGTGTTACTTCACGTGTATCTGTCAAATCTCTTATTCACGAGCAGTAGCGTGCGGTGACCGTTTAACCCAATTTGGTGTTGCATAATAACCAGCGCACGCGCATTACCTGTCTATTCTACTAACGCAAATAAGATAATTACATAATTATTTTGAATTATTAGGTACTTAGATGGTTTTATAAGTAAAACCATATATAAATTTTTTAAAAAATGTTTTACTTAATTACAACTTTTATTATTTTAATTAAATAATAAACCATTTGTGCGGTGTGCCAACTTGCATCCTACCTACGTGTGGTAACCCTATCACCACAGTTATAATTTAAGATACTTTTATCGCGATATGCACGGTCCCCTTAGGATGGGCCACGTGAGTATAAAACCTTGGGAAAGTCCGTATTTTGTAAAACACTTCAAACTTCTAATAAAACCCAAGCTTACCTCGACGCAAATGTTAGTTTTTTGCTGATGGCTTGCGGTCACGCAGAGATGACAGGATTTCATTGAGCTTATTAGTGAATCGATCTCTTGATTTATTAGCAATACTAGCGGTGCCCGCGACTTCGTTCGCGTGAACTACAGGATTTTGAATTGATTTTTTCTAAAATAAAAGTAGCCTATATTACTGCTTATTACATCAGCTACCTGTCAAAAAAGTCCCGTCAAAATCGGTCCAGCCATTCAGACAAAAATTTTAAAAAAATGTACCGTATACATATTCATATGCATGTAGTAAAAAGCAGTTATTTCAATATTACAAACAGACACTCCAATTTTATTTATACTCGTATGTATGTATAGATGAATAAATTAAAAACAAGCTTTTGCCCGCGGCTTCACCCGCGTACTTAAATTATATCCAATGTCACTCAGGATAAAAGCAGCTTACTATCGATGAAAATTTTTTAGCAATTGGACCACACACACAGATTGGGTACCTCCTACAAAGAAAAAAATAAAATCTTTACCTCCTAATTATATTTGTAGAAGTGTAGATAACGTTTTTTTGTTTTCTATGATTCAAATTTTGTCTAGATAATTTGCAATTCATTTTGAATGACCTAATGAAGGTTTTAATGTGATTATTCATGAAATGTGCTTATTACCTACCATATCTATATGACTCTGTCGTAATAAATAAAGTTAACATAATTATTGATTAGTACCTACCTACTCTGTGTATTGATCATATCTACTGCTATGCTGATTATGCACATTAATTCATTAAACCCCAAGCGAACGCCGGCGCACCTATTGTCTTTCTATTGTGTCTGTAATTTCCACGATTGAAAGGTTAAAGAGGAACATCAGTAAAATACTTAGGTACCTATTACTTAATTTTACATACGAAGATCTATGAAAAACTGGTGTTTCAATTGTCAGATAAATTTTAATTGAAAAATAAATTTTACACTTCTCGGGCGCTTACTTCTAACATAGTCCCAGGGGTACTCCGGTGATGAAAAGTATCATAATAAATGCTATTCCAGGACATGGTCTATCCGTCTGCCCCAAACATCCAAATCCGTTCAGCTGTATCAACGTGAAAAAAATAATAACACATACAAACACACTCACAAACTTTCGCTTTTATTTATTGTGATAATATATACAGGGACTGAATAAATTATCCGACTTGGTAGGTATTACATTCATGTACCTACTCACAACTTTTTATGGTAGAAAAACTGAGTTGCAAACCTTGGTTTTTTTACAAGTTATGTTTTAGATAGCATTCGTATTTAATGAAGTAGGTAAATACCTAATGATGCGGGCTGTGGGATTCACCGGCAATCATTTAATTACTGAGGTAAATAGATAAACAGAAACTTAAAACACAGTCAAGCATAGAATCTCCTAATAAAACTTCGATTGACAAGTACCTATGGCATTAGAAAGATATTCTTAGACACAATGTAGAGAGAGACACCAAAACAGCGTCATTGAAATCTTTCTACGTAACACAGTCGTCTGGACTGGAAGCAGGTAAATTCCTGGACATCACAAAAATCTTTTATTTTACCATATAAGCAAGCAGCAAGGTGATGAAGCAGATTTAACTCAAGGTTTGTCATTGCCCCGAAATAACAGGATTATTGTCGTGGAGGACATGGACGTATAAACAATAGCAATATCACTCTGTTGGTTGGGTTTCGGGAACTTTTGATAGAATTATTTTCGTGGCCTTGGAACGCAAAGGGCAAATGACGGAGCATAGGTGAGTTTTAGTCAGAAAGTCTAACACGCGCTTTAGTTTGATCCTAGAGTTGAAGAAATCATTTGTACACTACCCCACCTCAAAAAACAAGGATTCCCATAAAACCGTTTTAGGTTTTAGGGACTAAGCTAAAGTTTATTGGGCGTGAAGGTATGTCAAAGTCAAAATATTTTATTTCACATAGGCCTACATGGGCACTTATAAAACGTCAGAAGCTAGTGCACGATTCCAAATTGGTCGTATCCTATGGAGAAGAACCGGAAAATATACGTAATATACGTAAATAGCTATTATTTTGTACGCGCCTACTAAACAATAGCCATATCACCCTGTGGGTTGAAGATACTGTATGAATCCCCCATTCCTATTTTACCCCTACCTTATATTCTCCAACGTATTCGCAGAAAAAGCTCTACATAATAATACTTAAAACAATATTAAGTTTGTTGACCAACAACGGAGAACGGATTAGCCTTGTGAAATGAAGTACTACGGCAGCTTATTTGAATTGAAGGTAGTACAGTCGCCAAGGACAAAAACAGGCTTGATTATGTCCTGTCTATTATGTGTCGCGGATAACTTTATCGCATTTAAATTCATATTTCTTAGAAATATTTGTAGATACGAAGCTGAGTGTCTGACGGAGGGTATTTAAAGCTGCGGTCGAGGTTGAGATAATCAATTCTTAGAAATAGGCTCGATTAATTTGAGGACGTACTTTAGGAATCATAAACATCCGTGGTCTCAAATCGTAATATCTATTATTAACATTACAACCATGTCTATCCTATTTTTTTAGATGCAAAATCATCAAATAATAGCTCCCGCTCTGGGTAGGGCGAGGGAGAGTGTCAGATTCTGACTGATGTGTTTGAAGGCAGAGCCGGGTACAATGTTAACTCCCGGGTGTTTCTTCCAGCCAAACACGAAACAGGAACTTTCGGAAACAACCGTGTCTAGTGTGAAGCTGCAGAGGAAAAGTGAGGACGGAAAGTGAGAACATTGTGATTGTGACGCCTCTCTAAACAGTCTACAAAGCCAAATATAATTAAACCCCATATCTTAAGGAACTTGTTAGCTACCTATATTCTTGCAAATAAATACATAAGTATATCATTCATTCAAAGGGAGGACTTATCGTCGTGATTAAGGCGTGTCCAAGGACTTATAGTACCTATGCGCATATTTCTTTTCATCCGTAGGTCGTAGGCCAGGTATGCAGGTAGTAACTGGTTGTCTAATGTTGTTGATGGTATGTAGTTATACCTATATAATAAACGTTAAGTGCTGCGTTAATTGACCAAGGAATTTAATGCCAAAATTAATAACATGTTTTCGTTCTCTGTACAGTTTAATGGAGACTAATACAGGTCTAGACTTGATAGTAATTAATAACAACATAATTATTAATAGATAGGCTCGTTGCTCTAGCTCAGCTATACTCAACCTTCGGCCCGCGGGCCACATGTAGCCCTTCAAGCATTTCTGAATGGCCATGAAGTGTAAAGTTTTATTTTATTGAAGTTATTGAGGCTCATCATGACAATGGTAGAAGCATCACTATGTGGCTCCAGAAGAAAAAGGTTGAATACGGCTGCTCTAGCTAGCTTTTGTACCTAAGCCTAAGCGTCAGTACTGACTTCCAACGTTCGAGTCACGAATTAGGAATACAAATATAGTACGGAATTGGAATTTCTTAATAACAGCCTAGAGTCGGATATATTTTTTAACTGTTTTATAGGGCGTTCCCACGAAGCGAGATTAGAAAACGGTCGGGACGATCAAAAACCAGATGGATGATCAATATCCCCATGACATTGGAGGCTTGGAGCCTTATTGGACTAGAGTTGCAGAAGACCTCTACCCTCTGCAACTCTTGTGCTTAGTGTTGCCAGGCGTCCGGATAAAGCTGGACACGGTCAGGCTTTTCAGTTGCGTGTCCGGCCATATTAGGCGGAGTCCGGTTTTTGTTAGGCTTTTTAAATTTGACTATTTTGTTTAGAATTTGTCATTTGAGTTCTCTAGCACAAGCAGAGCGGACATGCAATTAGTCTAGCAATAAAATTATTTTACTGTTTCTTTTTTTATTGGAATTTAAAAAGTTTTTATGAATTTTAGGTCAGTGGGTCGTCTTAGGGGCGGATCTGTTCTGCTTTTCGGTTTCAATACCTGGCAACCCTACTGGTGCTCATGTGCTAATTGTACTGTCACAATAGAGAGATTTAGAGGAGGCTTATGCCAAAAGACACCATAAACTACATACAATATTCTATGGCAATATTCATATATTCAGATGCCTTGTTTCTTAGCATTCATCACACAAACGTAGAAAGCTTTAATGGGCTTTGTAATTTAAAAGGTTAATGACAGATAGTGCAACCATAGTTGAATCACAGTTAATGATGTATTCCATTAAATGTTAAGTGGTTGCAGCCAATGCAGTACATTAATTTTAACAATAAGTAATTGATTGCAAAATCTTGGTTTTATCAGAGGGTGATTTGTAGTAGCGAAATGTGAAGTCGGGCGTCTGAATTTTGGCTTAAACATGTTAATAGTACATTTTGATACAAGTGCAGAAAGTTTTTCATTGCGACCGATGCGGAATTTGCACGAGCCGCAAGCGAGTATGTTATGGAGCCGAGGGCTGCAGGGACGCACGTGTATCAAACGACATTTTTCAGTACACTTGAAGAAATTAATAAACGGGAGTTGATCGGCGAATCAATAAATGTAACAAAATTATAGTGGGGCAGAGCACAAGCAATTTTCTGCACTAGTGCGGAAAACAGCCTATTGCATGACTATAGGCCACCGCCTTTGAACATGGACAAGAGCGGGTTTTCGAGTAAGTGTCTTTGTATATCAACTCCATATTCGATCCTCATTCACAAAAAGACGCCTACTCATCCAAAATAAAACTGTATGCATCAGAAACTCTGTCAAGGATCACCGGTGTATTCATCATACCCATATCCGCTGACATCTTCCATAAACACAATTTTGATTCATGTTGGCGGCTACAAACGGCCATCATTATTTCTGCCCATGACACGACTGCCCACCGGAGCTTCAGAGGTTCTCCATTGTTCGATGACAACGATGGTTCTGTGTATAAATTACCAACGATAATGTGCTGGTTTCGAAAGTGGTGGATACTTTAATATTGTTAACGGAAAACAAAAGTGGAACTATAAAAATATTTACTGTACCTACAACTTTCGCAAAGCGAGCCTGTGAGTTGGGATCGCCCTCATTAATTTGCGCAAACACATTCGATAACCAAACTTGAGCGACTTTGCTTGACAACAAAGTCTTGTTTTAAAGCAAATATATATATATAGATCTCTGACCACCAATAATTTCCTTTACCTCATTAAGTAACAAGGACTGCTAATAATCTAATTAATTTAAACCATTATTAATTAATTTCCTTCATGGTTAACCACTAGAATGCGTTGTTCAATAGTTTGTCATATTTGACGGTATAAATCAATTATTCTGACGTTCATACGTTATTTTATAATACATTTTTCAAAAGATTACCCTGAGAAAATGTGGAATTACGTAAGGTTATTGATGTGAACTTGTATGTAAGAGGTTGGAGGAGGGAGGAGACTGTTTGTTTGTATGTAGGAAGTAGGTATCGATCCGGTTTCGAAAATTCTTTCACTTATTGATAGCTACAATCACTAGTTTTAATGCTGGAAAAGTGCACGGATCCTGTGGTATGTAATCCCATGTCATATTAACGAAATCACGTGACAAGGGTAGCGAAGACGCGATGTCGTATTCTTTATCAGAAAGGGCACGCGCTCAGATAGCGGCTACGAACATGGAGAGACATTATGCGGCCCAGCCGGTTGCGAAATGCTTCCCGTTTTGCCTTCGACTACATTTTCCGCACGGCTCTGCGAGCGCACGAAACGAGCCATCACCACAGCGATACGATCACGAAGCGTACAGTGAATAAGTCGGAAGTGTTCGTAGTAATTATAGGAAAGTTTATAATTACCAGATTTAATTAGATTTTAGCTATCACTGTTTAGAAGTACAAAGCAAGCGGTGGTTGATTCGTATCAGGCCTCTATTGTCCACTAAATATGACCCTCTATAACTACAATGCTAATGAGATATAAGGAATGCAGATTTATTTTTGTAAACGTATTTACAAATAGATAACAGTCACATATCCTTATTTCCTATTTAGCTCTAAGTTTACCTATTTACCACCTTCCACCATAATCAATGATCTGAATGTCTTATTGCATCTTTTGCTACACCTAACTAAACTATCCAGTTAGTTTGTCCATCTGCTTCAAGGGTAACAGTTCTGTGCTAGTAGGTCTTACTTTTTTTTTGATATCCCGTGGGTCCCGTTTGGCACTGGCCCGAATGGACACGACTTGATATTGAAGTCGTGTGCGAAAGCGCGTAAAAAACAAAATGTTTGTGGTTGTAACTACCAAACTATGTAGGTAATGCATTTTTCTGTGGACAGATGAAGGCTTAAGGATATGTCGGGGTAATATAGCCGGTAAATGGTTGCAAATCCCTAATAAATAAATAATAAAAAAAAATTGCAACCCGCCATACGTCTGATTTTGTAAGTATTTATCTTGGGTTATAGTTTTCACTTTATATTAGTTTAGTTCCAGTTCAATAAAAGTTGGAGACCTCGGCTTAATTATTAACTGCCTTAATGAAGTTAAAAATAAAAATAGTAAATATTTTTACCGCACTATACCACTAAATCATACAGACTAGATGATTGGCTGAACATTGCGGAAATTCACAAGTAAGCGTCAGTTATTTTTTAAATGAACTGTTCATTTAAAAAAATAACCGACAATGTCGAAATAACTTTCTTCTAGATTAGCATAAACTTTGCCAAATAATATCCGACCATTAGTTTATTAAACGAGTAAATAAAATAAAAATAAACAAACCACCTACCAGAGTCACCACATCAGCCACTTCCAAGATCACATTTAACAAACATAATATTATCACGCACGATCGATACGCCATTATTACCACCTCGCATTAATGGAACACAAGAAAAAACTGCACGGTTATTATACTTGGAGATAATAATAAAAAAAATAAGTTGCGCGTGCTCTGATCAGTGGCGTTCCGCGAAGAGACAACACAAGAGTGAGCACAGACTATAGGTGCCTGAAGTAGGGGACCACTCGGTGACCTTGACCGTCGAGGCTCACTGACTCACATACACAGACCCTGTCTTCTTATTGCCGGTGAATCGATCACAAAAACTTAATGCTAATTGTGGCGGTGTGAAGTCACTTAATGATGATCCCACTATACAGTGATTGCGCCCTGCTGCGTTCTTCAAGACATGCTGCGGTTAATTTTTGTTTGCGCAGTCTATCATTCTGATGATTCATAAGGGCTCGGGTGCCAAAAAAGGTGGTGGTTATTATTTAAGCTTATTTGAATTCAAGCTGAACTTAAGAACAGATAATCTCATCTCTGTCCGTTTTACGTTGCCTGGAAGAGATCGTCATCGCCAATTGTAGTATCTTTAATTATTTAGGATTTCTCATCCTATATGAAGGTAAGATTTTTATCTTAGTCTACAGTTCTACACTAATATTATAAAGAGATAAAATTTGTTTTTGTTTGTAGGTTTGTAGGAGGTAATCTCAGAAAGTACTGTTCCGATTGCTAAAGTTTATGCACCGATAGAAAGCTGCTTTATTCCTGAGCCGGCAAAGCCGCAGGCAAAAGTTAACGTAAATAAACAGTGGTTACTTTGCGACGATAGAATAAAACATTCAGACTAGAGAAAAATTTTATTGTCCCGTTATATTTGCAGAAAAACTGCAACTTTTTCTTGATAGACATGTGTTTTCCAAATGTCTCTATGTACCTTTAAGTGTAAAATTCCTGACCAGCCTTTTAAAAACTTATTTCTTACTAGCTGCTGCCTGTTGCTCCGCTGATCCACCTTGCAATCAATTTTATTTTTTTAAACAGTTTATGTCTATTTTTTTTCTTCAATAAACGGTTTTAGCGTGACTAACGAAAAGCAAATGTATTTTTTTTTGTCTATGGAGATATTACATTTGTAGATGATATTTTAATCAATATATTGTTTATTTAAATAGCTTTAATAAGGAATTAGGTACAAACAGAACGACAAAAGAACCTGCATTCGTATATAATTACTAAGTACCTGTTGTGGGTGCTCATTAGAATGACATTCATATAGATAAAATTATAGTTTATTGTAAATAGTTATAATTGTTAACACGTTCACCTACTGGTACCGTGCCGTTATCAACTTACGGATTCCAGATTTCTATGTCATGGTGAACATAAAAACCCAATCTGTTTATTAATTTTTTATCATAATGTAAGCTCTCATTAAGCAGTGGCACTGGCGGTGGGTTTTCCAACGAATTATGACATCACTAGACATAAGTATTCGTCTACTGATTTCGAAGTAGGTGCTTCAGCTTGCTTACTTACTTCACTAAACTTCATACATAATTCACCGACTGCAGGAATTACACAAGATAAGCTTTCCCTTTCGATAGATGATGAGGAAAAAGTCGGCAGTAGGTAAAAAAAAACAGCTAAATGCGAATAGAACTCGAGCACGAAGGGGTCCGTACTGTCCATAATAAAAAACTGCGCAAATGTGAGTCGGACTCGCGCACTGAGGGTTTCGTACAGACTTAACTATGTAAATAGTTCAATTCCCGAAAGGAAGGAGTCTTGAAAATTTTTCCGCATTACAAAAATAGTTTTTTTTTTGTGACGCAACAACAAAACTGTTTTCAGTTTTATACCTATATCTGTGTTATAATACCTTGCTTTATGCCAAATTTCAGGATTCTAGGTCAACGGGAAGTACCCTATGAATTTTAATTCCCTTGAGAGTGTCGAATCGAAGTACACGTGTTTTGCGACATAAAAAGTGATACCGCCGTTTATGACTCAAAAAATTTGTTTTTTTCCTTAACTTAGAAGTTTCATTTTTTCACAGCTTCAAGGGACCGCAGACCTGAGTATATGATTTCAAATCGATACCTCCACGCATTCCCAAGATAAAGGGTCTTGACAGACAGACATACGAACAACAAAGTGATCCTATAAGGGTTCCGTTTTTAGGGTTCCGTAGTCAACTAGGAACCCTTATAGTTTCGCCATGTCTGTCTGTCCGTCTGTCTGTCCGTCCTCGCTTTATCTCTGTGACCGTTAGCACTAGAAAGCTGAAATTTGGTACCAATATGTATATCAATCACGCCGACAAAGTGGTAAAATAAAAATTGGAAAAAAATGTTTTATTAGGGTAGCCCCCCTGTATGTAAAGTGGGAAGTGATTTTTTTTTTAATTTCAACCCTAATGTGTGATATATTGTTGGATAGGTATTTAAAAATGAATAGGGGTTTACTAAAATCATTTTTTATAATGTCAATAATTTCGGAAATAATCGCTCCAAAAGTAAAAAACAATGTGTCCCCCCCTCTAACTTTTGAACCATAAGTTTAGAAAATATGAAAAAAATCTGAAAAGTAGAACTTTATAAGGACTTTCTAGGAAAATTATTTTGAACTTGATGGAAAGAACAGTTTTTGTACAAAAAAGACAAAAGGGTTCTACAAAATAATTTCTGGACTAAGTTTGTAGTATAATCGTATATGCAAGTATTTTTTTAAACACATAAGTGAGTACACTTATTGTGACGGACGGGAAACTACGGAACCCTACACTGAGCGTGGCCCGACACGCTCTTGGCCGGTTATTTTTTACTTTTGAGGTAAGGAACCCTAAAAACGGCAAAAAATCACGTTAATCCCGATAGTTATTACATTTTGTTTCTATCAGAAATACATCATCTGTGAAAATTTGAACTATGTATCTAGCTATCACTGTTCATGTGATAAAGCCTGGTGACAGACAGACGGATAGTGGAGTCATAACTACAGTGTCGCGTTTTTACCCTTTGGGTACGGAACCCGAATTAGGTAGGTACCTTCAATCACTAATTGGCGCCCAACTAACAAAGGCAGCTCTCTCTCTTGTTCCCGGTCGAAGCCTACTGCAAACTGTTGCCGAACATTTATTTATTTAAACTTCATATACAATAGTGGTACATAGGCGGACTTAATGCAACAAGGCATTCTCTACCAGTCAACCTTTGGGTTAAAAAAGACAATTATTATTTTTATTTCCTGGCACTAACTACCTAAAGGCCTGGACATTATCACGGCGCGGCGCGGTGTTGGTATATTTTCGGTGAAACGGCATGATGACACGATAACAGACTGGCGCATCGCCTGTCTGCGGTAGGTACACCGCCGCATAAAAGAGATATATGGTGCCTAGCCATGTAGAGCAGAAAGAAGTAACAACTTATACAAAAACCCATTTATTAGTCACTAATTTAAATTTTCCGGCAGCCCTAACAGGCATCGGTCCTACTGCTGGGCCCCTTCAGTTTTACTGACATCTCTAGGTGCGCATGGAACGCTACACGCTGACGACTTGGTCTTGGGCCTTACCCAGGACTCGGCGCGAGAAGCCGGTATCGCCGATCGCTCCCAGAGAATACGGCGGCTCCCCGCCCAAGTGGGACACACGGGCACGTCTCCACCGTATCCTTCGGGCCATCCACACAATGGTGACACCTAGGCTTCGGTTTCTTCCGCACGAATGAGGAACCTTCCGAACATACATACCATGCCCGGTGAGGACCTGCCTCATGCAGAAGATGAGGACAGCGTGACGTCTTTCCAGCCACTACTCCGTAACCAATATCAAAGATCTTCAACAGGGCCGTTTTATCCATTAGGCACTTTAGGCAACTGCCTAGGGGCCCCGCTAGGTTAAGGGGCCCGGCGCATCAGGAAACAAAATAGACTGTTTCATAAACAGTAAAAAAAATGACATGACATTTAACTAGCAATCCTAGCATTGGATTATGCGAAAAGCGGTCAACAAATATAGAGTTAATAAAACACAATCTTTCATTAGCGGGTTATGTAGGTTGGGTTTTCGGTGGTAATTTTGATTGCGTGAACCGATTTTAATCATTCTTTTTTTATTTGAAAGAAGATACGTTCAGAATAATAAAATATGTAAACTAAGTTTTGAAAAATGCTTGCATATACGGTTAAATTATAAACTTAGGTCAGAAATTATTTTGTACAACTTTTCAACCCATCAAGTTCAAAATAATTTTCTTCTACTTTTGAGATTTTTTTCATATTTTCTAAACTTAAGGTTCAAAAGTTGGAGCGGGACACACATACACTTTTTTTTTTACTTTTGGATCGATTATTTCCGAAAATATTAACATTATCAAAAACTGATTTAAGTGAACCCCTATTCATTTTTAAATACCTATCTAACAATATATCACACGTTAGTGTTGAAATAAAAAAATAAATCACTCCCCACTTTACGTGTAGGGGGTATAACCTAATAAAACATTTTTTTTTCCACTTTTTATTTTACCACTTGGTCGGTGTGATTGATATACATATTATTGGTACCAAATTTCTAGTGTCCGACCGAAATTGGTTTTTCAACCGAAACCGAAAACGAAACTGAATTTCGGCAACAGTCTCGGTTTCGGCCAAAACCGAAATCAGCCAGTCCATATTTTTTTTTAATGCATTTTTATATCAGGTTAGCAAATTTATATTCGTTGACTATCATGAATTTTACTGCACTCGATTTTAGTTTGGGAGTAGGTAAAACGAACTGCAAACACAAGCTAGTGACGACATGATTAGGCGCGTGGTCACGGCAAAATGTCTTCGTTGCTTTACCCTTGGAAGGAATTTAACGCGCTGAACATGACCGATCACAGCACGAGAACTCCTGAGTGCAGTTTCGGTTTCGGTCGTAATTTCGGCAAGTTTGCCACTGAAACCGAAACTAAACCGAAACTCGTTTTTTTTTGCCGAAACTCGACCTAAATCGTAACCGAACATTCGGTCGGATACTACCAGCTTTCTAGTGCTAATGGTTACTGAGATTATTCGCGGACGGACGGACAGACAGACAGACTTGGCGAAACTATAAGGGTTCCTAGTTGACTACGGAACCCTAAAAACAACGTAATTATGAATAAATTGGTGTTAGACACAAAATATGTTAAGAAGTTAGAAGAGGGTAGGGGGGCCCTGAGACGTGCATTGCCTAGGGGCCCCGACATGCATAAACCGGCCCTGATCTTCAAAGACCAACGGATTAACATTTTGTAGTTCGCATTTTACAGTGTAGTTCTTTTGTTTAGGCATAGATGTCACTATACGATGAATGCTGACTTAGATTTATGTTTGATTACATAAATACACACGTAGGCTGTAGCATTATTTACACATATACCTAATATTCTACTACATCAGACATGTTGATTTATTTTATTGTTGTACTGAAATCTCTAAACTGAATGCAACATTATAGAGGGAAATGTTTGACAAAAGGCATTCTGACTTGACGTTTTGTGCGTTCTGAAACTATATTATTCTTTGATAGTAGTAGTAGCCATATTCCTAATGTAAATTAATACTCTAAAATTTTATAATAATTTTATAATCCTGACTTCATTACAATAATTAAACATTAATTATCATATTTTATCTATTAATCAAACATGAATGTTACGTTTTTGTCGGGGAATCACCAAGACTTGTTTACTTTTGAAGCATTTTGAAATGTGACATTTTAGGGTGAGTTGCACCATTCAACTATAACCATAACAAAGCCGTTAACAGTTGTCAAATCGTCGAATTGACCAATAGGCGGCCGTTTCACGGCTGGTTATGGTTTGGTTATCGTTATAGTTAGATGGTGCAACTCACCCTTAATGTCACATAGCTGTCATTTCCGTAAAATAAACATCCATTTGTTCGTGTGAATTCATCAAAATATAATTAAAATAACCTAGCCTTCTCAAGAATAAAAGGCTTGTAATAATTATATAAATGTCTATAGATACTGAAAATGATTTTTCTGACTTCAAAGTACGTGTTTCGTGTCCAATGTTATGATGTAAATGCAGAGTTATCGTCATTTAATCCGTGCAATATGTTTTAGCTACCACCAATCTTCGAAGATCTAAATGAAAGGGTAAAAGAATATCTTTTGAAGCCGGAAAGACTTTCGATACATCAATGGGAACGTTCGCAGTCTCACTGGCATCGAGAATCGAACATCGATTCCTTATTTATTCATGATGACGATGATTTCGGGCCGGACACTACACTTGAGGTAAAAATACACATTTAAATCTCTCTCTCTGCGATTCCACCTGAAGGTAAGCAGGGATGCAATCACTGTAGTACTTTAGATATATAATGGTAAATAAATCTATTATCTTTTACTCATGTTAGAGTTATTAGAATTCGAAATAATTATTTTGTATTTTATTCAGGTTGTCAGGGACCCTATAACAGGTGAGATAACTGGTTTAGAAGAAGTAAGCATACCTGTAGAAGATGATGAGGACAGTCTTTCCATGTCAAGGGCTCCGTTGCCCCCAAGCCTTGCAACTAGAGGCACAACTACCCAAAGCCCGTTCCTGCCAGCGGGCTTCGAAGAGGAGCTTGAGAAAATGCTGGCTGATGCAGCTAATGGAGACATCAACATAGATCTTGATAATGAAGAGCCTGGAAAGTTCTTGGGTGAAGGTAAGAATGATAAAAAGAGCCTTACGGCTGATTTACATTGATACAGTAGCTGGCATCACTGGATTCTGGCACTGGATCAGCACTGTATCAATGTAAACATGTTTCAATCCAGTCCAGCAATTATTTCCATTTACTAATTAGTACAGCTACTGTATCCATGTAAATCAGCCTTTATAAGTCAGTTTCCATGCCACTACTTGATAATAAGTTTATAGTTATTTCTAGCGCTCCTGTTTGTTGGTATGTTTTGTTTCTTATTTTTATTTACTTGTTGAGGATGTCTATAATAAAATACAAAAGGACTAGCTTACTTATATTCCCAACTTTGTTGTTAACTATTTTAGGAAATGTTATTTCTAGTTCTACATTTGGTAAGTTTTAACTATCTTTGTATTTGTATAGTTTTGTGTGCAAAAAAGAACAACGAGAAGACATAACACATTCATTAATTTATTTTATTACTATTAATTTTTCAGACATTTTGAACACAGCTCCAGGATCTAAAGACACTGTTCTATTTGCTGATGATGGCTTCACCCTCCTCAATGCGCCCAAGGAGTCTGATGAGACAGCTGAAGACAAAGAAAATGTTGACATACATGTGAAGATCAATTTAGAAGAAGTGGTGGATAATAATGCTCATTTAGTAGGCAAGTATTAGATCATTCAGTTAGAATAGATTTTATTGTACAGAAAAATAGTAACAATGAATGATAATACAATCAGCTTAATGCGAATTAAAGGCTGCTTAACATAAGCATCTATTCATGACACAACAATAATGTTCTCTCCCCTATCTGCAGTATGCCTAAATGTCAGTAATACCTATCAGTTGTGAGGTCTGTCTGGCTTAGAGTGTTCCTAGCTTAGTTTGCCAATTTTGGTCACCAAGATACAGGTCGCGCGGTGAATCAAGATCGCTCGGTGAAAGTAGTGGGGGCAATCGGCGCATGTGTACAATTGCGCACAAAAATTCTTGTATGTTAGGATTTTATTTTTAATTTCGTATGTTTGAACCTTAGTAACATAACTTATAATAACACTAGTTATTGCTTGTAATTTATCTTGTAAGTAGGTAAATTCAGAAAAAAATAAATTTTAAAAATTAAAATTAAAATAAAAAAAAATATTTCGTTAGTTTCTTTCTTAACGTAACAATTCACGTCTTAAACCATTTTTCTGGCTAGCCGTTTTAAAACTTTCTTTTTAACAATTTTTTTTTACGACTACGTATTACTAATACGATAACACAAGCTGTACGCCATAGTACCCAAGTATAACAGTATCCAATGAGACGCGAGAACGCAACGCGGGAATTGAAGAGCGACTCTATCTACCAATGACGTGTCGCCGACGGCGCACACACGCCCGCACGTCGCAAATAGACCGTCGTGTAATTGAATATTGCGCATGCCCCTTCCACTTTTGCCGAGCGATCTTGATTCACCGCGCGACCTGTACAGGCTTTGCCTAGTTTGGGACCCATTGATAACCAGTTAATGTAATTCTTAGTGTAATTTCTTAACTTATGTAATTGTATCAAACTGAGTTTGTCTCAATGAATAAAATAAAATAAACAAAAAATAATTTATGGACACTACTCAAAGCCATTGTTCTTTTCACTGACCTTACACAAGAATAATAATAATTTTATTTATTTCTCGCCAGAATATCACAGCAGTTACAAAAACTAAGACAAAATCAACAATTGGAATACATACTGTAGGAGACTGATGCCTAAACTAAGCTTTTAGCCTAATTTTACACTAAATGGAACCATTTTTCAATAAAGCAGAAGATTAAATATAGACTGCCCATTGTACACTTTATTTTTAATAATGTTTGTTCTGTATTTTTTTTTTTGTTTATATGGTGTACAGTAAAGAATATAAGTAATAATAATTTTTTTTTTTTTTAATCAACAGATCTCTGGAAAGACGAGGAAGTACAAGAAAAGAAACCGCACAGACCTGCCAAAAAACTTGAACTTGAATCAGATGCAGATAATGATAACTTCCTAGAAGCCACAATCATTAGGCCTCCCATAGAGTTACCGGAGATACCAGTCTTGAACATCACAAGTTCAGCGGCTAAGCAAGGAATTACATCTACTGACTGGGCTGAGATGATAGATGTGTCACAGCCGGTACCAGAGTTCAGGGAGATGATTAAGGATATGGCACAGACTTATCCGTTTGATTTAGACAATTTCCAGAAACAGGTAAGCTTTTTTTTTTTTTTTTATAATGGATAGGCTCGCGTTTGACCACAATCTCACCTGATGGTAAGCGATGATGTGGCCGACGATGGAGCACGCTTGCCTAGAAGCAATCTATTCACTCTTGACTTAAAGACCCCTAGGTTATAGCTATCAGGAAACACGACTCTGGCAGGGAATTCTATCCCTTAGCTGTACGCATAATGAATGTACTCCCAAAACGCTTTACTTATAAGCCACTCAAGTTTAGACTTCATAAGTGATTGCAAGTCTCTATAGAGAGGGATAGAACTAAGTTTAGCTTTCCGATACTTTGATATATATGCTGATGAGATATCAAAAGAGATTGCATGAAAGTAAACTTTGAGTCCATTAGAATGCAAGTTCTGCACATGCACATTCTAATATTTTTGCAGTATTTGATGGCAAATATATCGGGTCAAACTTCTCGGCAAGCTTTGCTAGTGCATAGTGCATTTGATAGCATTATATTGCATATTTAATCATTGCATACATGCGTTATCTCTTTAAAATACCGTTAAATATTTTATTTTAATTGTTTAATGAATATAATACATGCCTGTCATTACAACGAATATAATTTTCGTCACTGAATTGCAAATTGCAAAAAAAAAACGAAAATTTGAATTTGGCGATCCACCCTGGAGCGTTTATTTTAAAAGCAATTTATTTATTTGTATAGACTTTATTATAGCTTTATTTACTTATTTTACTCACCTAAGTAATGTTCTCAGGCTATCCTTAAACTGGAGGAAGGTCACCATGTATTTGTCGCGGCGCACACTTCAGCCGGTAAAACTGTTGTTGCTGAATATGCTATTGCTATGTCAAGAAGGAACTGCACAAGGCAAGTTCTATATGATTACATTTTCTGGTATTCTATTTCACGAACGCGGGTTAGTTTGGTATGGGCGTGTATAGGCGTATAGATACATTCTTGTGCGCATTATTACTGTCTGCGTAAGCTACTTTCTGTGCTGTGACACCGAGTTTACGCAACCCGCATTGGTATGATAGAACAAATGTATCCCGATTAAATAATCTCGTGAATATCCCGTTTCTCGTGAAGTTATAGTTATGTATACGTACAGGTAGTGTAATACTCTTTTTTTAGGTTGGGTGTTAGTCATAAATTAACTTCTACGAGAAAGAATGTGAAACTTTTACTGACTATAACCTGTCTGTGTGCCTTCAGCTGCCCTTTTCATACTTTGTAATCTTATCTTCTGCGTTGTTTGGTTATTTTCCTCACAGAGCAATTTATACATCACCAATCAAAGCCCTCTCCAACCAGAAGTACAATGACTTCAATAAGATGTTTGGCGAGGTGGGTCTCCTGACGGGTGACCTGCAGATCAACGCCACTGCCTCCTGCCTCGTCATGACCACTGAGATCCTACGGTCTATGCTCTACTGCGGCTCTGACGTGACTCGGGACCTCGAGTTTGTCATATTTGACGAAGTTCATTACATTAATAATGCTGAGGTATGTTTTTTGAATTATTGATATTTATGACGCCATTTGAACTAAAATTCAAAATCCTATTAAAGTATCAGGTATCAAGGTATCAGAGTTCTCCTCCTCGTGATTGAAACAATTTAAAACTAACTGCCGGGCAGTTGCCCGGACCAGACACAACACCCGGTCTGGTCGGAGGATCCTCTATACCTCTTAAATACAAATAAGATTCTACAATCATAGTTATCAATTTCTCTCCTTGTGCAGCGCGGTTACGTCTGGGAAGAAGTTCTAATCCTACTGCCAGCTCACGTGAGCATAGTGATGCTGAGCGCGACAGTACCGAACACGCTACAGTTTGCCGACTGGGTGGGACGCACCAAGAAGAGGAAGGTGTATGTCGTGTCGACGCCGAAAAGGCCGGTGCCGCTTTGTCATTATCTTTATACAGGTATTATATTAGGAACTACTTCATTATGTTGGTATTAAGTTGGATGAAGATTTATTGTAGACCTGTTTTTAATCGAGTTATTTTGTATAATCGTGGAGAAATCCCGTTATCACTTTTGTACTCGCGTAAATGGCACTGTCATTTACGTTTGTGCATACTTTTTCTATAACTTGACAGTTCCCTTTCCACCAGATTTGAAATGTTTCTAACTTAATAAATATTGGAAGATTTGAAAAAATCCTTCTACTTGTAATTTTGGATCGAGTTAATTATTGATACAAATAAAAAAGTCCGTAATATGTAATATTCGCACTGGTATAATAGAGATGAAACTCGGGAAAACTCGATTTCATTTTATTTGAAACCTAAAGTCGTATTATGGTACGTTATTAACTTGTGTATTCAAATTCTCAGGAACGGGTGGAAAGTCAAAGAACGAAAGGTTCTTAGTAGTAGATCAAGAAGGAAACTTCCAACTAAGAGGATACAATGAGGCAGTGGCCGCCAAGAAAGCGAGAGAGAATGAGTACAAGAAGAACTTTGGGCCTAAAGGTAAAAATTTAGGTGGAAGCTACGGGTCTAAGCGAAGCCATTTTCTCGCTAGATGACGCTGAACTCAACATTTCAAGTTTCATTTGTTTTTAGTGCATGAGAGCATTATTAAGTCAAGGAAATGGTATTTGCTAAAATTGGACATTCCACTTTATTGAACTGAGGCCTATTGTCTACGGACGCGTCGTTTCATAGACGCGTCTTCGTCATTATACGCTTGGTGAAGGCTGCGTGAAGCTTACATACAAAACTGTGAAACTGTCTCGACGAAGTGGCAACGTCGTGCCGTCGTGTTGTTACCGTTTCCTTGATGAAATAATACGTGTTTATGAAGATTAGCGTCCGTGGACAGGGCCTTAGTTAAATTATTGCCTCAAAATCTACTTAATTCTGACTGTTCTTGACTAGCTTTCACCTGGAGGAAGAGAAGGAAAGAATCTCCAGACCTTAAGAATTACCTCAGTAGCTTGTTTTATTTTCAGGTGGTAAAATGTATATGAATCCTAAGGCTGAGCAAACGATGTGGGTCGCCTTTATTGATCATTTGAAACAGCAAGACAAGCTTCCTGTGGTCGCATTTACACTGTCACGTAACAGGTAATAAGGCTCAATTATATTAGTGATGGTATGAGTCAAACTTTACAATATTTTCAGCGATTTAAATCAGTTTTGCTTTCTATAACGGTTCAATTATATTATCAAATAGAAGGACGTAGCATCTCCCTGAGTCTCTGAGATTCAAACATCAAATCAAGTTCTAATTTTAGTTGGATTGCAGGATTTTAGTACGTCTGACACTCTCCCGCTCGCTCCACCCAGAACGGGAGTAGATATTTAATATTTTTTACCTTCTAACTAGTCCTAGCTCAAATGTGTGATAGGTATAGTTCTAAATACAAAATTGACTATTTCGATTCTGGTCTAAAGAGATATGAACTAAGTAGTGCGCTAACTAAGATAAGATTAAGCTAAAACAATTTTTTTTAATGAGATGGAATGTGTTTAAACTTGCCATATATACTAAATAAGGAAGATATTTGTATAGAATTTGATTCCAGATGTGATCAGAATGCTGAGAGTTTAATGTCAGTAGACTTGACTACTGCTAAAGAAAAGGGTCATATCCGATCGTTCTTTCAAAAGTGCCTGCAGAGACTGAAAGAACCTGACAGGAGGCTACCACAGGTAATGTAAACTAGTTATTTATTTATTTTTCATTCAATACAAACAGCCAGTGCTAAATCATAAAGATTTTGAATGGCCTGTTGGTCTAGTGGTAAGTGACCCTGACTGCTATGCCGGAGGTCGTGGGTTCGATTCCCACCCGGGACAAATGTTTCTGTGATTGAGCATGATCATTTATTCTTTGTCTGGGTGTAATTTATCTATAATATGTATGTATTTATAAATATATAAGTATGTTTATCAGTTGTCTAGTACTCGTAACACAAGCTCTGCTTAACTTGGGACTAGACGGCGTTGTGTATAGTTGTGGAATATTATTATTATATTATTTCTATACAAATATTGACCTAATTAACGTTTTTAGATATATGTATATACATTAATCAGTTGTCTAGTACTCATAGCAGAAGCTCTGCTTAGTTTGTAATTTTTAATATTATATTATAAATATTGAGGAACGTTCGTTGTGGCGACGCTTGGGGGAGGCATCATGTCCAATAGTGGACGTATATCGGCTGAAATGATGATGATGATGATATATATTGACTTTGTTTTAGGTGATAAGGCTGCAAAGAGTCCTAGAAAATGGAATAGGAGTACATCACAGTGGCATATTGCCACTCCTCAAAGAAATTGTTGAGATGTTGTTCCAGTCAGGATTTGTAAGTGCAAAACGCAAAAAAACCATTTACATCATTTCACTTTGTATGCGAATTTGCACTTTACCTTTGTCTACTTACAGGTCAAAATCCTATTCGCAACGGAAACATTTGCGATGGGTGTGAACATGCCCGCGCGTACTGTAGTGTTCGATGAGACCACCAAGTACGATGGACTGCAGCGACGTACTTTAGCACCCGCTGAGTACATCCAGATGGCAGGCAGAGCCGGGAGACGAGGTTGGTTTTCAATAGTAACTACTAAATATTGTATGGAGGTTCCTGTGGAGCCTTGACCGCCAGTAGCAGCCAGGTTGCATCTTGTTCCCGAAACCGATTAGATACAATTTTTTAAATGTGTTAAAATTTCAAAATAGGGCCTTTTGAGCTCCATCAGTACTGTTAATCGGATCTATAACCTCTAATGAGATTCATAATAAGGCGTGCTTTGTTGGGCGAAGGGTATATACACTCGTTACAAATCAAATCATATCATATAATCTTAATTTTAGTTCTCATAAAATAATTTCCATAGATAATTACCACACAACAAATATTAATATACAGCATTCAGTGTTGCCAGTCACGTGACATACGTCACTCTAAACCACTACCGCCACTTTAAACAACTAGCGCCGTCGCTGATACCTTTTGAAAACTAATTGAAATACGAAACCGCCTAATTTAGATACATAGATAAGGATAAGTACTAACGTATTTAGATAATAATTAAATGAATAAACAAGAGTATACTAATAATAATGTGTTCTTGTCACTTAGGTCTGGATGACACGGGAACTGTGATAATTCTATGCAAGGAAGGTGTACCCGACCTGGTGACGCTGAAGGGCATGATGTTGGGCATCCCGCAGAAGCTGTCCTCGCAGTTCAGGCTGACATACGCTATGATACTCAGTTTATTACGGTAAGATTATAGAATTTTGTATTTTAGGGTTCCGTACCCAAAGGGTAAAAATGGGACCCTATTACTAAGACTTCGCTGTCTGTCCGTCCGTCTGACACCAGGCTGTATCTTAAGAACCGCGATAACTAGACAGTGGAAAATTTCACAAATATGTATATTCATATGTATTTCTGTTGCCGCTATAACAACAAATACTAAAAACGATATAAAATAAATATTGAAGACCCCCCCCCTTACAACAAAAGCGATTTTTACCGTTTTTTTTTTTCTACGGCCGGTACGGAACCCTGCGTGCGCGAGTCCAACTCGCACTTGCCAAGTTTTTTTTTTACTTTCCCAGCTGTTTTGCAAACTATGGAATCAGGATCATATTTTGGTGCAAACAAAACTTACTACTATCCATTCGATAAGCGACATTTCAAAGTATTCTTAAAATTCTTTATTGTTGTCTAACAACAACAACAACACCACAACTTTCAATTGGTTTCATACTCATTTCCTAATCACGAATATAAGACATCCTTAAAGTTACTACGAAACCACATTTCCTATTCAGGGCAGCAACAGTATCAGTAGAGGGCATGATGCAGCGATCATTCCGCGAGTTCAACCAGATCTGTCAAGCGGATAACTATAGAAAACAACTGCAACTCGCTGAAAAAGAATATTCAGAAAAATGCAGTACACCTCTGGCTTCCCACTTAGCACCGTTGGCTACGTTCTATGACATTGCAGCAGCATATATTGACGTGTTGAATGAAATCATGCCCATACTGCTCAATACAGGCAAAATTGCGAAGGAACTGGTACCAGGGAAGGTCTTGATTGTGTCTGCTGGGCCGTATATGAATCAGCTGGGTGTGTTACTGAATAATAATGGTAAGTAGTTTAACAATTTTTTTATTATTATTATTAGATCTAGCCATACTGTCCCACTACTGGGCAAAGGCTTTCCTCCTTTGCTTCCATTGTTCCCGATTGTTTCTGAGCTACTTCTTGGCAATTCCTAAGGAAGACATCTAAGTCGTCCCGCCATATTCTTACCGCGACCCCGTCAACTTTGTGTTTGAGTTTTACTGGCCCACCGTTTGATCGGCATGCGGTAGATGTCCAGTCCAATCCCACTTAAGCTGGGCAGCCTCCCTTCCTTTTTATAATACTTTAATTCTTCTTGAATGTGTACGTTTCTGGCAAGTATTTAAATGCGTTCCCAACAAGCAGCAACAATGGTAATGTTTCTTAAGTTTTGTGTACCTTATGATATTGGATACTAAGTTTTTGAAGTGAAAACTTCTTTAGCGGCGTTGAGCACTTTTTCTGTAATGGGTATAAAATCTTAAACTCGCGTCAGGACACGTGACCTGATCGAAAAAGCGTAAGACGGATGGAGAGTAGACAGCTATCCCTTATCGCGCGTTGTGAAAGGGGGCTAGACGGAAAAAATTCTCACGAAAAATTGTACCGACACTTTTACTGTCAAAATATAAATCCAAGATGGCGGCTGCAAGAAATTATCAACTTTTTCGTCATGGGTGTCGTTTTCATGGTTTTCGAGGGTGTTGAAACCGATGGTACTGTCAAAATATAAATCCAAGATGGCGGCTGCAAGAAATTATCAAATTTTTCGTCATGGGTGTCGTTTTCATGGTTTTCGAGGGTGTTGAAACCGATAGTACTGTCAAAATGTAAATCCAAGATGGCGGCTGCAAGAAATTATCAAATTTTCCGTCATGGGTGTCGTTTTCATGGTTTTCGAGGGCGTGGAAACCGATGGTACTGTCAAAATGTAAATCCAAGATGGCGGCTGCAAGAAATTATCAACTTTTTCATCATGGGTGTCGTTTTCATGGTTTTCGAGGGTGTTGAAACCGATGGTACTGTCAAAATATAAATCCAAGATGGCGGCTGCAAGAAATTATCAACTTTTTCGTCATGGGTGTCTTTTTCATGGTTTTCGAGGGTGTTGAAACCGATGGTACTGTCAAAATGTAAATCCAAGATGGCGGCTGCAAGAAATTATCAACTTTTTCGTCATGGGTGTCGTTTTCATGGTTTTCGAGGGTGTTGAAACCGATGGTACTGTCAAAATATAAATCCAAGATGGCGGCTGCTAGAAATTATCAACTTTTTCGTCATGGGTGTCGTTTTCATGGTTTTCGAGGGCGTTGAAACCGATAGTACTGTCAAAATATAAATCCAAGATGGCGGCTGCAAGAAATTATCAAATTTTTCGTCATGGGTGTCGTTTTCATGGTTTTCGAGGGCGTGGAAACCGATAGTACTGTTAAAATGTAAATCCAAGATGGCGGCTGCAAGAAATTATCAACTTTTCGTCATGGGTGTCGTTTTCGTGGTTTTCGAGGGTGTTGAAACCGATAGTACTGTCAAAATGTAAATCCAAGATGGCGGCTGCAAGAAATTATCAACTTTTTCGTCATGGGTGTCGTTTTCATGGTTTTCGAGGGCGTTGAAACCGATGGTACTGTCAAAATATAAATCCAAGATGGCGGCTGCAAGAAATTATCAACTTTTTCGCCATGGGTGTCGTTTTCGTGGTTTTCGAGGGTGTTGAAACCGATGGTACTGTCAAAATATAAATCCAAGATGGTGGCTGCAAGAAATTATCAAATTTTCCGTCATGGGTGTCGTTTTCATCGTTTTCGAGGGCGTGGAAACCGATGGTACTGTCAAAATGTAAATCCAAGATGGCGGCTGCAAGAAATTATCAACTTTTTCGCCATGGGTGTCGTTTTCGTGGTTTTCGAGGGTGTTGAAACCGATGGTACTGTCAAAATATAAATCCAAGATGGTGGCTGCAAGAAATTATCAAATTTTCCGTCATGGGTGTCGTTTTCATGGTTTTCGAGGGCGTGGAAACCGATGGTACTGTCAAAATGTAAATCCAAGATGGCGGCTGCAAGAAATTATCAACTTTTTCGTCATGGGTGTCGTTTTCGTGGTTTTCGAGGGTGTTGAAACCGATATTACTGTCAAAATATAAATCCAAGATGGCGGCTGCAAGAAATTATTAACTTTTCCGTCATGGGTGTCGTTTTCATGGTTTTCGAGGGTGTTGAAACCGATAGTACTGTCAAAATATAAATCCAAGATGGTGGCTGCAAGAAATTATCAACTTTTTCATCATGGGTGTCGTTTTCATGGTTTTCGAGGGTGTTGAAACCGATAGTACTGTCAAAATATAAATCCAAGATGGTGGCTGCAAGAAATTATCAAATTTTCCGTCATGGGTGTCGTTTTCATGGTTTTCGAGGATGTTGAAACCGATAGTACTGTCAAAATATAAATCCAAGATGGCGGCTGCAAGAAATTATCAAATTTTCCGTCATGGGTGTCGTTTTCATGGTTTTCGAGGGTGTTGAAACCGATAGTACTGTCAAAATATAAATCCAAGATGGCGGCTGCAAAAAATTATTGAATTTTTCGTCATGGGTGTCGTTTTCATGGTTTTCAAGGCTGTTGAAACCGATAGTATTGTCAAAATGTAAATCCAAGATGGTGGCTGCAAGAAATTATCAACTTTTTCCTCATGGGTGTCGTATTCGTGGTTTTCGAGGGTGTTGAAACCGATAGTACTGTCAAAATTTAAATCTAAGATGGTGGCTGCAATAAATTATCAACTTTTTCGATATGGGTGTCTTTTTCATGGTTTTCGAGGTTGTTGAAGCCGATAGTGCTGTCAAAATATAAATCTAAGATGGCGGATGTCAGAAATTATCAACTTTTTCGTCATGAGTGTCGTTTTCATGGTTTCGAAGATGTTGAAATAGTGCTGTCAAAATGTACATAAAATAGGATAGTATTTTTTAGTTATATTGTATTGGCTAGACGGAAAAAATTCTCACGAAAAGTTGTAACGACACTTTTTCTATAGTAAGCTATTGTAAGCCGTGCGGCGTGCGCATGTTTCTCTGTCTTTCTCTCTTTCTCTCTCTTATAGAAAGCAAGCCAGAACGGAACTTCGTTCCATCCGGGTGTCCCTTGACACCTCAGTAGTTTTTCGTAGAGATAAACTTTTTAATGTAAAATAATTGTAATAGTTTTAAAGTGTTAAATTTTTAATGTAATATAAATTGTCATGTTTGTGTACGATAGCGCAATAAATGAATATTGTATTCTACCACATAAATGATAGTACTTTTATACTGATAAAGCAATTGGTGCAAAATTATTCCCTAACCATTCCAAAATATCAAACATGCTCAACGTTAATAATCAAGTTTTTTTTTTTTGTTTTCAGGTCCAAGGCAAACTCCATACAAGGTTCTTGTATTGGACACCAAAATTCAGGATGATGCTAAGTACAACTTCGAGATAGATGAGAACTGGTACAGAATGCTTAGTTTCTCTGCTTTGTATGATTCTATAGGTAAATATGGCATTTTATAGAAACCATCATTCGAAAATAATCCATACTTATACTCATTGGCCGGGATGGGGGTCTTTCAATACAATATACATATACATAGTCATTAAACAAACTAGCCTGTCTAAGGTGAGGAACTAAGATTTTTAATCGATCGCTCTTCGTTATCTCTTTCTTTATCATTCTTTAGGTATCAAGTTTTTTTTTTTGTATACATAAAGAAAATTACGAATAGGCTTTTTCAAGGTAGTCTTATCGATGGTGCTGAATATGCACCATCTTTAAATCAGTCGTTCTGAATTAAGCTCAACTATTAGAGATCTGTTCACGAACGCTTATTGATCGTTGTAATATAAAGCTTATATCAATGCTTATAAAGATCACATTTACGTTTCTTGTATTGCAGGCACTGAAGAAAGTACATTGGATCACACGATATTATGTATTGCGCCTAAAAACATAATAGCTATCACTAAAATGAACTTAAAAATTGATCCTAAGATCATTATAGATGACTGGGAAAGAAGACAAATGCCCAGGTAAAGAAAAAGTGTACATCAAGTCAAGTGTACATATCATACAGATCCTTAGGGCCGTCGTTGCGTCACGCGGTCGCCCGCGCGGTCCCATGCAAAAGTGCACCGTCGCGGCTCGCTGCGCGGACAGTCGCGCCCCGCCCCCATTTTGCTACGTAATGATAAAGTATCCATCGATACGACTACATGCACACCGTTAAAGTTGAACTAGCGACACTGCGCAGATAATAATCTGGTTTCCGTTACGGGGACCATCGCACACGACACACGCGCATAGTCACCCGACGGGTGTCCGCGCATGCGCCCGCTTAACACAGTTGGCCCTTATATATTATAAAACAAAGTACCATAATATGTCTGTCTGTATGAACACAACATTAGGTCCCTCTCCTAAGTTACTTAAAAATATGAGTTGTTTTTTTTTTAGTTTATCTGACGACATATCGAGACAAATCACGCTTGTGGAGTTTCGTTAGCTAATTGAATTTAACCCTATTTGTGTGTAACTATTTTTAGAATAGGCCCTGTTCTGATACTTCATAAAACACATTTACTTAGCGTACTTCTTCTTAGCGTACCGATGTCAATTTTTTTTCTAAATTAAATCCCTAACCTAGCATTTTAAAACTTTTTACTTGAAGAATGACTCAATAACTAACTCAAAAATCTTAGGTTCAAAGACGCCCCAGTAGGATCAAGCTGCGCAAGCGCAGTTCAGGAACTGTCTCGCATCTCACACGCAGTGTGCTCGGGGGCCACCACGCTGGAGCACGTCAGCCTCACGCAATCGCTGTCCATTACCACTGGGGAAATACTCTCTTCGCTCGACAAGATGAACAAATGCATGGTAAGTTTTAACTTCTGGGGGGCTCTGCGTGATTGGTGGGGTGGTGTTTCGGTATCGATTATACGGGGCTGTTCAAGTTGGCTTTGTTAGCTTGGTAAGCCACTTCAGAGCAACATAGATGGCCTCGTAGCACCAGCTAAGATTTTATCTTCATTTATTGGAGCTCACAAGCACTAAAGTGACATTGTCCATCAATGAAACTGGCCACAAAAATACTGGCCGTATAATGAACACAACCGCATAAAGGATATGAATAAAATCTAGTTCTTTCATTCACAGCTACTAAAACACTCGCGCTACGTATGCTTCGGACTTTTTATTCTGTTCTGCGACATGCTTGCTATTTACCACTAATATCACTCATGTAATCCTTCTGATGGATAAACACGACCTTATCATTTTCATCTTCATGCATGCTATAAAAAATTTATAATGAATGAATGACATTATTAAATTAAAATGAATTTGTAACATTAGTTAAGGGGCCGGCGGATGAATTTCCATACAAACGTAATACCACGCTCATTTGCAGTTGGAGCATATTTCCAACATATTATGATGATATTCGGTTATAGACAATATTTATCTAGGTTCCTACGTCGAGAATATTAGAAATATTGTTATTTTTAATACAGGAAAAGCCAAATGTGGCATGTTTTGCCATTTACGCTGTAAAAAAGTGCGAAATACAATTCGCTTAAATTTCTTTTTGTTTTTTAAAAAAAGAAAGACGTAGGAACCTAGATAAATATTGTCTATAACCGAATATCATCATAATATGTTGAAAACATGCTCCAACTGCAAATGAGCGTGGTATTACGTTTGTATGGAAATTCATCCGTCGCCGGCCCCTTAAGACGAGGTGACAACAGATTGCCAGACAAAAACTGAAGTAACATAGGCAGAGTGAAATGCCAAACTTACATTAAACGTACCAGAAGCCGTTGGATTGCATTACGCTTGAGATCAACGAAGGTGTCTGGCTCACTTTGAATCCTCAATATAACATGTTAACAATGACGTTGACAAAGCTTGAAGACGCCTTGACGGCCACTGCTACAAACTAGAGTTGGGCTAAGGCTGACAATGACAAAAAAATATTGATAACGGGAACAATGACCAAATCATCAATAATTTTATCAATATTAAAGTGACATAATCTCTTTACATCAATAATGACTGCTGAAATGATCGCGAAAAGGTTTAGTCCAATGATCATTACAGTTATTTAGTAGGGATGGGTTATATTCACAAAATCGTGTACCATATCTTCCAATTTCGTTCACCTTAAGAAGAATCCTAAGTATAACCTGGTATTCGTAGCGACCGAGACAGCGCGTCCGAATAACCGTAGTTCGCGTTCACTTCATATGAGTAATAATTTTATCAATGTCATTGAATGGTGAAATGTTTTAAAATATTGATGATTTTTAAATGTGACACGATATCGGAATAAACTCTACAATAAGTAGACGGCATGGCATTGTTAAAGATTTCCAACCAACCAAGTGTACCATTCGCCGTTTGCGCATAAAAATTGACGACCCGTAAAAGTTCTGACTATACCGACAACTTGTATAGTAGTATAATTGTCGCTGTCTCTATTTCTTGTTCTGTGTTAACGGCCTACATGGCGATTTTACAGAATAGCCTAGCTGGTATCTGAAATCGATCAGCAATCTTAGAAAATTAAACATCTCATCTGCCTTTAACATGTGTGGTTCGACCCGCACAAAGAGGGGTCGGACCAGCTGTTGTACTTATGCATCATTGATTTGATTTACTGCTGAAGGGCATGAGGAAACTCAGGTAATCATATTTTATGATACAATTGATGTTAGCTTGGCTACTATTATATTATGATTTATATTTCGCTTTGCACTGCACTTGCGAGTAATCAGTGTCTTTTGAAACCCCTGCGACTGTGAAAATACATCGGAAATTAGGATTAGAATCATTTGAAAATACATCAAAAGCTCCTATGTTCCTAATAACTTCTTTCATAACCTGTTCATAGATTTTGCGTGAACATAATAGGGCAAGATAATTTTATCGATGTTTGCAAGGGGAATCGGTAAACCATACCTCGTTTAAATCACTATAAGTAGGACTTTATTGCTTAAAAAATTGACCACCTATTGAAATATGAAATCGATCGAGCACCGGCTAAACCTAAACAGCTTATTAATATTAAATTAATTTTTTAGCCTGAGTACTCATGCGTATAGCATATCATAGCATATTCAGCCCTTTAATGTTCCCACTGTTGGGACTCAGTCCTCCTCTCTCTAGGAGAGGGGCGATAAGGGAAACGTATATCATGGCAATTTTATTAAGCCCGAACATGTCTGTCGATACATTATCACAGAATTTTGGTGACAGCAAACATCATCATCAACTTACGCATCAAATCAATTAAGTGGTACTGTTTTCATTAGAACAATTAATTTAAATTTGCTTCATCGTAGTCGTTTAACTATTTCAAAATCATTCATTCATCCTCGTTCCAAATCATTCATTCATCCTCGTTCCAAATCATTCATTCATGCTCGCTCCAAATCATCCCATCCTGTTTTCACCTCGAGTCAATACAGTCGTCGCATGTTCAGTGTTTTAAATTTTTCCTCATGTGAAATGTTGTATTAAGTATTTATGATGTTTTGGACAACTTGATTGTAGAGATTGACGTAAATTCTTATGTAGTAGGTAGAACAAATAATAATTGTACTTCGTTTAAAAAAGCGTATGTACTTTGTTTTGGTTATTTTTCGTATTGTTTCATAAACGATTTTCAGGTATGAACGCGAAAATTCAAAGAAAATGGTTATGACTTGGCTGCAAAAGAGGGGTGTGCCAATCAACACCGCTATCAGAAAATGTAGCATGATTTAAAAAAAACGTCTGAATTCTAGATGCAACGCAGGTTACGCTCCAAAAGGCAGCTGCTATGTAACTTAATATATCTTATATCCAAACCGGAACACAACACCACTGCTTGGTAGGATTACTCACGGATATAGTACTTCCCCATACATGGTCTTTCACAAAGATCAGCACTCCTAATGCTATATTTATTGAGAATAAGCGGAATGCGAATAAACATTTCAGCGAACATCTCTTATCACCTAATTCAAATTTCAGAAAGAACTCAAAGAACACAGAAAATGCACGGACATAGCGAACTTTAAGACGGAGTTCGCAATAGTTTACGAGCGAAAACTGACGGAACGCAAACGTGACAAGTACAAACGGTTGCTGTCGTTCGAGAACCTGGCTTTATACCCTGACTACCAAAGACGACTGATGGTGCTGAGGGAGCTCAGCTATATTGATGAACATGACAGTGTTATACTGAAAGGTACGTGTATGGCATTTTTTATTTATGTGTTTTCTGCGACATGGCAATCTGTCAGATAACAATGGGCCACTCTTTTAGCTGAAATTCTTTTTCTAGTTTTTATACTCGTATGTCAGAAGCTTAGATGGACATTGTAGTCAAGTTTTTCCATTCCACATTGATGTTTCTATCTAGAAGAGAGGGGATAGTTTGTCTTTTAAGTTTTCTGTGTTGCAAGCCTCGATCTCTTGATAGATTCGACATTTGACATTCATTGAGTGGGGTAATCTCAGAGAAATCGGTAGTGTAAAATAATATTTCTTCGGGTACTAACTAGGCTATGAACAAAGAACAGAATGAGGTCAGTGTCAAGAGAGTCAGGTGTATGATTATGCAATTTTAAGTGTTTAACTCTCACAGACGCCAATTTTTACTCAGATATTGGTCCAAACGAGCATTTTGCCTTTGCAGGAAGGGTAGCATGTGGCATGGGAACAAACGAGCTGATAATTTCCGAGCTGGTCTTCAGGAACGTATTCACGGATAAGACTCCGGCAGAAATAGCAGCGTTGCTCAGTTGTTTCGTGTTCCAAGCGCGGACGCAGATAGACAACCAACTAACAGAGAAACTGATGGAGGGAGTCAAGGCGATAGAACAAATTGACGCGGAGTTGACTGCTATTGAGTCTAAGTATTTGGTAAGCAGAGACAGCTAGGTTCTCCGTTATCAAACTTGCATCAAAGTGTTTGAGAAGAGTGGCTAAAGTATCAAACAGCGTGACCCGACGTTTTTAGACACGTACAAGCAGACGCGTTTTTTTTTTTAATCTTTCTAAAGCGGCACTTATCTAAATTGCTCAAAGATTGGCCTAGACAACAAAATAATGAGATTGTACTGTGTACACCTCACCTGCCTCATTTAGTTTAAGGCGAAAGCTACGGCCCGACCCTAGCCATTTTCTTGTGTGCATGCCACTCGTAACTAAATAGCTTAAGTATAGCACTGCAGCTTTGCTACATGAACACTGAATTAGTCGCTATACTATATGAACAGTCAGAATCAGATGGATTTTGGGGCAACAGTTGGACAAGTTTAATAAAATGAAATGTCCGATTTTCGCAAATACCATTTTCTTAACTAAGTGCTCCCATACAATAAAAACAAGATAAACTAAGAATGCTGAAGTCAGGCCTCCTAGCGAGAACGTGGCCACATCTAATGACTGTCTAAAGGACTTCTAATGACGTTTTGGTCCTCTTATTATAACCATGTTCAATGTTATATCTATCTATACAGGGTTATTTGTAAAACACTAACAACCTTGCAGGACTGTATTATTAACATCATAAACAACAACTTTTGTTCTATGACTTTTTACAAAACATTACACATTTACCAAAAACAAAAACCTTCAAGATTTCGTTGTTCTCTCTAACACATTTTAAGTCTGTATTTTGCTGTATCTAATTATGGCTTCGCACACTGTTCTCGTAATAATAGTAAGCAGGCTTCCGAAACATTGTCCTAGCATATTCTAATGTCGATTTCACGGAAACGGTGCGAATGCTGCACCGTTTCCGTGTATTCGACATTAGAATATTGATACACCATCATGTAAAGATAATTACGTCCGCACTGCCGAATTTCGCTACAAGAACACGTATGACGCGACGCAAGAGCAAGGCGACCGATCAACTAGTGAGGGTTGCCCATAAATAGGTCAAGTTCATGTTCAACTACCCTCCGCAATTGTACTATCGCTTGCTTCGCATAGACTTAGTAATATTTAGAACGTTCAATTTAAACATTTTTATTTTTGTATGAAAATCTGATGAACTAAAATATGATAAATTTTTAAAAGTCATAGAACAAAAGTTGTTGTTTATGATGTTCTTAACATAGTCCTAAGAGGTTGCTAGTGTTACAAATAACCCTGTATAGTTATTAGGGTCTGGTTTCCGTACTTAATCCTAGTTGGACCATTGTGAGCGGGTCATGGCGTCCTTTGGCCAACATCCATCCAGTCCTCGACAATCACAACCTTGTTTCAGGTGGGCCAATTTGAAGGCCAAGCTGAAAGACTCAACTTCGGCCTCGTGAGGGTTGTTTACGAATGGGCGCTAGAGAAACCTTTCGCAGAAATAATGGATCTTACTGATGTGCAAGAAGGAATTATTGTCAGGTGCATTCAGCAGCTGCATGAGGTAAGAGAGAAAAAAATATATGAAAGGTTTATTTTTTTTATTTTTTTTTAATTGAGATAAACTAGTGCTTGACTGCGATCCCACCTGATGGTAAGTAGCGATGCAATCTTTGATGGTGAGGCGCACTAGTTTATTAAGAGCCTATTCACTCTAGCCTTGAAGACACCCAAATTATAATCGGACGGGAAGACCGCAGCAGGCAGACTGTTCCAGTCCTTCGACGTACGCGGTATAAACGACGAGGCGAAACGCTTAGTCCGGACCGTAGAGGTTTCAACAACGTAAGGGTGAATATTCGCCGTAAGTCGGGTTGTCCGATGGTAGAGAAGTTTATGGTTATGTTCAGGTTTAACTGATACAAATAAAGGACATGTCTATCTTCTTTTTGCTCAATCTTAGTGTAAATCATAATGAAATTATTATGGCCCAATTACAGGTACCAAAAACTTAGCTTAGACTTAGTTGCTAACTAAATGAAATATTAGTTATTTAAATTCATTTTAACCACTAACTCTGAGTTAATAAGGTAACTCTGGCTGTAGCATGCGGGTTTAAACGAAATAAAGACAGGATGCAGAAATACTATACTAAGAAAAGAAAGAAGAAAAAGCGTTTATTTGAGCCTCACACAATCCTATAAACTAAAAATACATAATTAAAAAAGAAAATTCAAATCTGGTTTACGCCAAAAAGGCACCTAACTCAGCATATGCTCCGATATTTATAACGATAAATAAAGCAGCGCTGATATTCTGTTAGGGTCCGCTGTGATGCCACGTACACACTCACGGACGTTAAATAGAATATCAAATTAAAATAAGATAGTGGTGCCTTCAACATTTCTTGAAAGCACTACGCAGAAACTCCCCTAAACGAAGCAAATCTTAACATTAATAAGACTTCAAAATAGGACACAAATAATCATACTTTAATTTCCAATCCCACAGTTGTTAGTAGACGTAAAAGATGCTGCTGTAGCTGTCGGGGACCCGAAGCTTCAAGCCAAAATGATGGAAGCCTCCACCGCGATCAAGAGGGACATCGTCTTCGCAGCCAGTCTATACACCACGCAAAAAGAAACGGTCACAACATGATACTAGAGTTGCATTTACAAAAGCCAGTGCCTTATTTTCTATGATAATGATTTTTTATATACAAGATACGCTTACCTAGTGCCTTGTGTTCTTATTTGGTCCGATGAGTGCCTTAGACGTAGCATAGTCAGGGAAAATAATTGTTTATCACCTTGGTTAAATTACACCTATGTATAAAAAAAAAATATCGTTGGTATAAATTGATACTTCGTGTGAAAATTTTAACCTTGTTGAATTTTTATCTTACTGGGAATTGCTATCGGAAGTGGCAAACAGTTATTCTCACTGTCTCATTTTTGATCTTATGAATTATTGCGTTTTACGGGCGTGCACGACGACACGTATTGCGAACAGAATTGACTATTATTAAAAAAAAAAAAAAACAACCCTAGTTGATAAGATTTTGTAATTCGAACACGAAACGTGTACGCAGCTTAGCTAACTAATAATTAATCAATCATAAGACTAATTATTAGTCTTATGATTGATCGGTGTTTAGAAAGTGTTTAGCCTGTTCGATATACTTAATTTTGGCCTAAAAAGACAGATTTTTTTTTTTATTAAGAGCGCAGGTTCTCGTTAAAAAAAAACTTGTACCGTTTAACTTGTTCAAGATTTAAATACGTCAACGCGCATGCCCGAATGTACGTTTATTTATTGTTTTATTTCATCGAATTTAATTGTTTTATATTTATATTAATTCAGTTTTAGTTTTTATCTCTAAGTGAATTTTTCAAGTGGGCTAAAACCAAAACTAACAAACTTTATACTTTTTTTTATTACTTTACCTGCGTTACATTTTTTTTTTCTTTTTACATGGTCTCTAACCGCAAAGGACCGAATTATTTATTTTTCAAAACTCCAATGATGTAATTTTATTTTTCAGCACACACAGCTTTCAGTATTTTTCGCTAGTCCTCATAGTTTCTTTGGTCATCCAAGCGCACTTTAAAAATTCACAAAAAACAATAGCAGTTGTATAATACAATCCTGTAGTTTTTTATTTAATGCATGATTTTCTATAATTTGCTCACGCCCATAAAAATAAAGTTTTACATTTTAGTTATTTGTTTTATTTGGTTCTATTTTGCTACTGTTTGATGTCATATTATTATTGCACGGTATACTGTTGCTTTGGTACTGCAAGTCGGCTATGGAAGTCAATTATTATTTTTTAAATATTATTGATTATGCCTAATATTGAGCAACTAAAGTTGAATTCATAATCTCAACACAATTTACATTCCATCATTGTGCAATCAACTTCTTACTTTAACGATAATATTCGTAGTTGTTCAAAAACAACTACGAATATTATTATTTATAACTCAAGATTAACCATATATTTTTTTGTAATAAAAAGTTCCTAGAAAAATTCTAATTGCAATGGACTTTGAACTCTATAATGTAGGGCATCTAGTTTATGTTCCAGATTTCGAATTCAAAAATAGTGCCACGTTTGAGACAAATACCAGATAATATACACCGTTAAATTTTAATCGATTTAATCCCGTGGAGGGTCGATCCGGTACATGAAACACTATCGATTTGTAAAGATAAAATTAAAAAATAAAGTACCTTTTTTTCAAAACTCGTATTAATTTACGCATGTACGAAATTAATTTCTTTAAGAAAACGTCAGCTGAGCGAATTCAATGACCTGTAGGTAGTTTGTACGCAACGCTGACAACTACCTACGGGTCATTGGACTCGCTCAGCTGACGTTTCGCTAGTGTTTCATGTACCGGATCGACCCGATCTAGTACATGAAACTATCGATTTGTAAAGAAAATCGCATTCTGTGCATACTTTTGAACTTAGAAAAACATGTAGATTATATTCTATATTCTTTATTGTACATAAATTTACACATTATTCAATGTAAGAAAGCCGATGTACACAGGCGAGCTTAACCCAAAATTGGGTTATCATTCAGTCTCTGTGTTTATTCATCATCATTACAAACGAAAGACGTTCACTGTAGGACATAGGCCTCCCCCAGCGTCGCCACAACGACCGGTCCTGTACGTACCGGAAGGTTTATTAGTTCATTTTTTTAAAACTCCACCCTCCTTGGATTTAACTGAACAACCTATTGCTTTGGAAACATATTAATGATTGATTTAGTGACAATATACAATTGTTTCTTATGAGATACGTATAGCTAGTCAACGTTATAGCATAGGTTTGAGTTGTGGTAGTGATGCATTAAATAGGTACCTACTAGGTCAATCACTTATCAATTTATTTGCAGATCCAATATAAACTTGAATTATTTCTAATTTGACTTTTAATCTTACAGATAAAACTGCTGAAGTTAAACGAACGGGCCGGAGCAGCCCGACTGAAATCGAACCAGCAGAATAAATCAAACTCCTCGATGTACCGAGAAATAGTCCTGGCTGCCAGCTGGACTTCGAATTCAAAAACGAACAACGAAGGGATAACTATCAAGGAACCTGTATCGATTCAAAGCAGAAAAGAAAATATAAAAACAGAAGTTAATAAGCCAAAACTAGTTAAATCTCCGGAAGCAATCGAAAAATCTGAACTAGAAGGGACTGAAAAGACGGATAATACATGGAGGAGATCGAAAAACTTTAAACGTCCTGTGTCTCATAAAAAACCAACAGCTAACGCAAAGGCACAAGATAAAAAGAATCCAAACACGAACGAGAAAGGAGACGAAGCTAAAACTGTAGAGAGTAACGGACGTTTGGGACAGTTCGACGACTGGTCAGATTGCGCCTAACACATAAACAATAGCAAAATTCTTATGTGCCGAAATTCCGACTCATCATTTTAGGCGTCACTTTGGTACCTGGTAGCTACGTCATTACTTGTCCTTATCTATGCTGGTACCAAGCCCAACTGACAAGCAGGAAAATTACAGCTTTTACTTTACGCGTAAAAATGAAAATAAATGTGGCTGTCAAGGAACGCCCGGCAGACGTGTAACATCGAAGGAAGTGGTGGAAAGTAGAGATGACGTCATAAGCAAGTGTCTCATCGGTTGCCGTTGCAGCATACGAGCCAGTCTTATCCATACGTACCAGCACTATTTAAATCAATAAAATTTCTAAACTTTTTAAAACCAGTGGGTGACAAATCTGGACTCCAAGCGAGTGATCCGCCGAAATAAGCCGCCTTCCAGCATCCAGAACCTTTACAATTTTAGTTTAACATGTTCGCACTTTAACAGTACAGAGATAGGCTAACGCAATCTCTAGTCGAACAGGTAACATACATAGTTAAAACATTGCATCGGCAAGGGAACAAACATAGATAAGTCAATTTGAAAACAGTAACCATTCAGATTTGAACAAATGCTTTTTATTGCCTGTAGCATCTAAATGCAAGGCCAAAGGCTTCTCTTCTATTTCTATTTATCTTCTTAAAGCTATTGAGTGGCTGACTTTTTAAAGGATTGCAGCTCATACCGAGCTACTTGGCTTTCTACCGTATCTCAGTACCCACTCAGTCTGCTACGTTGTCTTACAAGCTACGAGGAGTGATATGAAAGAAAAGGGAATTTGTGATAGCGTGACTGTAGACATGAAAGAGCGGAAGAAGAAACGTGTTGCACCGACCCGACCCCAAGTAACATGGGCACAAGGGCAAGGGAGTACACTACGTTGTCTTTTTGCCATGTTACCCTTTGGGTCATGAATTGTAGCAAGTAAGCCAGTTTCATGCTACTTTCAACTATCCACTGACTAATGACTGGTCTGTTGGTCTAGTGGTTAGTGACCCTGACTGCTATGCCGGAGATCGTGGGTTCGATTCCCACCCAGGACAAATGTTTGTGTGATGAGCATAATCATTTGTTCTGTGTCTGGGTGTAATTTATCCTATAATATGTATGTATTTAGAAAGATATAAGTATGTTTATTAGTTGTCTAGTACCCATAACACAAGCTCTGCTTAGCTTGGGACTAGACGGCGCCGTGTGATAGTTGTGGAATATTATATTAACTTAATTCAGCCATTTTTACTAGAAATAAGTTTTGAGTAGGTACAGTCCAAGTATATTTTCAGCAGTTAATTATTTACAAAATAAATTATCCAGTAACCATCTGTTGCAATTAGGTACTGTACTACAGTACGAAACTACGTTTTAGAATTGGTATAACTATTCTTGTGTAATCTTTAGAAACCTAGGTCATTCCATCTACACATTTCTGTACTTATTACTTAAAGTATGTACCTTTTACCTACCTATTAAGTATTTCGAAATAAACTTGTTTTTTTTTTTGTAATTTCGTGTTTTTTATGTTGGATAAAACTACTGTGATTATAAGGTGCAATTTAACCGACTTGACTGATATCTCTCAATGTATATAATATGTGAGAGCTCATAACCTGTCTAATTTCCATTAAAATAAAATATGTACCGGCTTAATATCGGCGCCTAGTAGTTTCCAAAACATGCTCCATGCGCGTGCGCAATTATTGCTATTGATAAAGCGCGGCGCGATTCATCTTGCGTTTTTTCTATGAGTATCTCGAATGAGACGGGCTATTAAAATTATACGACAGTTGCAAAATTTCTGTTTGCACGCGATATTAAAATCGATTGTGCAGTTCCGCTTGCAGTCGTGATGACTTGACTTGACTTAATGTCTTATGTCCCGGGGCAGAGGGCTTCCACAGTAATCCTTCATCACCTTACTCCACATCATTCCGTTGCTCGCCGCTTCTGCCAATAGGTACGGTGCGACGCCAGGTTTGACGGGGACGGCCACGCTTTCTTTTTCCGTATTCCAGTCCCACGCTTGCTTGGGTATGTGATTTGAATTCCTTTGAAGCGTGTGGCCAATCCATCTCCATTTCCGACGTTTGATCTGACAGTCGATCGCCCCTCTCGTGGCATTTTTCTAACAGCTCTACGTTAGATATTGCCTCGGGCCAGTAATTTTCGAGGATGCGACGGAGACAGCGGTTGACAAAAACTTATATTTGCCGTGAGATTTCCTTTGTGAATTTCCACGTTTCGCACACATAGAGCAGCACAGATTTGACAATTGACCCGAAGATTTTAAGTTTTATGCTAAACAGGTCTTAGCTGCGCGAAGGTTGCTCAGGTTTTGGCGATCCGTGAAGTGATGTCCTCTTCACTACCTCCGGTCTCTGAAAGGTCGCTTCCTAGGTAGGTAAACTTATGTACGCGTTCCACTACCTCCGAGTTCAACATAAACGGTGAGGGATTCCTCACACCAGTTCTCATCTCCTGTGTCTTCCGGATGTTTAATTTAAGGCCAGTTTTTGCAGCCTCCCGACTTAAATCTTCCAACTTTGCTTGCATGTCGGCGTTGGTATGACTTAGGGCATAAGTCATCGGCGTAATCTAGGTCCATCTAGCGTGATAGCGTATTTGATAGGTAATCCCCACTCAATTCTACGGCGCCTGTTATCGGAGATGCATGCTTCGCATCTCCGATAAGAACCAAAAAAAAGAGTTAAGAGAAGCGGCGAAAGTAGGCAGCTCTAGCGGACACCAGCATGCACTGCGATGTCATCAGATACGAGACCGTCGTGCGTAGGTAACCTTGCAAGAATATTTCATAATAGCCTCCAAAAGACGGATGATTTTCGGTGGTACTCCAATGGTCAGTAGGCGAGACCATGTTGAACCACTTCAGCATAATATCAAAAGCTTTTTCGAAGTCGACAAAAGTTAGATAAATCTCCCACTGCCATTCTGATGCCTGCTCAAGTAGTGTCTATGTTGCAGTGTACCTAATTCAAATCCAGTCGGTACCTATGCAGTTTCGGTGCTGCTATAAATCTATCTACCTACCGACTTCTAGAAAAAATCTTTACTCTCGCCCGAAACAACTTTATCGTAAGTCCTATTCGCTACTCACTTATGTACGGGTTGCGTTATAAATAATAAGAACGAATCTAAGCCTATTATCCTACAGTACCACAGAAAATCGATGCATGTCAGTGTATCTCACGCAATTCCAAGACTTTTGACTAAATTCAGGAAATTAATCTAGTAAATTAAAGATCTTTTAATTTAACTGACTCAATACTGGCCACATAGATTGTGTGTTGTTGCTGTTCATATCATACTAAAGGTACAATATTTAATATTTTGGACTCTTGAACCTTTCCTTTATGAGATTAGGCCGGATTAGGCATTCTTAGTTCCGATCAATCTCGTCCAAATTGAAAGTCAATGAAGACGAATAGAAACTTAAATGCGGATACA
The DNA here is from genome assembly GCA_910589285.2 of Mythimna ferrago. Classification (NCBI taxonomy): domain Eukaryota; kingdom Metazoa; phylum Arthropoda; class Insecta; order Lepidoptera; family Noctuidae; genus Mythimna; species Mythimna ferrago. Next base: position 13,619,720 of record OU342692.1, on the reverse strand, counting down.
TTTTGATACCAATCTAAATACCTGTCCTACTGGTAGGACACGTTATTACATCGCTCACCCGAATAATCGATAATTTATTATATATCTATAACTTCAGCTATTGCAAGTTTGCAACCAATGGTGTTGCATTTACGCTTCCTACAGTCTAAAACACACTCTATATCTTGTCATAATGCGTGGAATGAAACGAATATTGCAACCGTGATGGAGAGTGTTGTTCTTCAAATGACGCATGTCAAATTTTCGTGAATCGGAACGTACCTTTGGGACTGACTTGGCGATTCGGATTTTCTTTCAGTGATTATCTCAATGACTTGTGTAAATTCAATGTTAATTTGATTTGTTAAATGACATTTTATTATTGGCGATTTGCGATCGTAATTCGAGTAAACTTAAAACTGTGCTCATGTGGCCGCCAGGCATAAAGGACATATTGCAGTGACTCGTTATATTTTTTCTAACAACAAATAACGTAAAACAATCAAAATGATACAAGACGACGAGTTTGAGCTGCTGGTGACGACCCCAGAGCGTATACAGGCTCTGGGGTTCAAGCCGCAGAAGGAAATACTGACGAACCACATCCTACCATATGCCGCCGAGTTAGATGAGGAGTCCAAGAGTTTCCTGGACCAAGTGAAGTTCAACCTGGCGCGGTCCATCATGCTGCGCGAGATGAAACCGGCGTGCGGGGTGTGGTCCTCCAGGCTCATGAAGTAAATATTACTTTTTTTTTTCATAAAGACAATGTGTCCATCCAGCGCTGGCACATTTCAGGTGATATTGAATTGTTGGAAGTTGTCCAACAGATAGCTGAAGGATTGTTAAACATATTTATCAGGAATAATAAACATAACTGCTCTCTGGAATCTAAAGCTTTTGTATGTTAAGGCCTTAGACAAAAATAACTTCAATCGAGTGTTCTTACAAATGTAATACAGCCCCTTGACACTGTATTCCTTTAACAAATGCTATAGCAATAGGAAGCAAAAGCACTTGTTCATCTAAAAATTGAGATCCTTACAGCTATGCTGTTTTGGATTTTATTTTTGGTTTGTAGAGAGTGTTATAAAATTTTGTTTTCCTCTAGAAATTTTTGAGTAGCCATCTGGAGTTTAGATTGCTACCTTGATTCAAAATACTGGTAAAAAATCTTTTAAATGGGACTGGCATAATTATGTCAGTCAGACAATATAGAAAAACAATGATTAAATAGCTCAAAAGTATATGACTATAATGGGTAGACGATCAGTAATCAACTTAGTAAATCATTTTATATGTTCTCTTGATTATGAGACTAACTTTTAAATGAATTTTATTATTTTCTCATTATTGTGGGTAGTTCACCACTCATGACTTCAGTTTTTTTTTTTTTTTTTATATAATGCTTTGTTCATTACTGTTAAAACTCCTACAATAATAATATATTTGAAGTATATTATGCATAGTATGCCTCAATTAATACTTAATTCATTAAACCCCAAGCAAGCACTGGCATTCACTCTCTCATTGTCTTTATATTGTGTCTCTAATTATGGAATTCGAAAGGTTAAAGATTTTTATGTACATACTTGTACCTGTACTGTAGGCAAAAAAAAAATCAGCATGATGAAGCGAATATGACTTGCATTAAATATTATAAAATACCTTTCAATTTAATGCATTCATTAGATTGGGTTATTTATATACACAGCACACACACACATCACAGCATCATATACAAGCAAAACAACATCCATTAGTGTGTCCATCCATTAATGCTAAATACTAAATTTGCATAAATAGCAAATAGTTATTATGTTATTGCACACTATTAAGATTTTTTTTAACCAAATCCATTTTTGGAAATAGAAAGTTTAGCAAAAATCAAATCTACCCAGTATAACAATAATCTTGTTCATTTTTGAAGATCAAATTGTGCTATGTAATGATGATTAATGAAATAAATATTCATAATGTTTTATAGGCTATGAACAAAATCTTTTGAAGTTTTTCATCATCTATGTAGCTTGTGTGGGTATTAAAACCTGCCTACTCACCTAAGTAATTACAGGTGACAGATATTATATGAAGGCGTAGCTAGATAACCAAAGGCCCCGTGGCAAAAAAATATTGGGGCCCATTTTTACTCAGGGTATCTTCAAATAACTTCTCTTGCTCTGGGTGGAAAAGAAGAGTGTCGTACGTTTACTGACTAAAACTTGTTGCCTTTATTACAGTAGTGTTGCAATTTATTTTATATAGATTTTGAAGAAGAGTACATAAGAGAGAATTTATCGCTTGTTCAATAAAGATTTTGCTAATCAGATTTTTGTGGGGCCCCTCGATATTAGGGGCCCTGGGGTACTGCCCTGCCCAGCCCTTCGATAGCTACGAGCAGTGGAATGTTCATATAATATATAATCCTACTGAAAATAAAAATAGTTTAAAGATATAATAAGGTAAGGTATAAGTAATTAAACTTTAAAAGAAACATAAACAGCAAACATTTGTGCTCAAATACCAAACAAAACAATGACACAACCATATCATATTCTTCAGCTATATGTAAATCGTATTGTAACAAATTTCAGTTTAGCGTTAACCTTTGGCAAGTATTAGTGAAGTTTGAAATATGCTGGCTAACACCCAGGCCTTCCTGTTAACTGCACCTGGCCTCACATAACACTGAACAATCATTGTATTACTTCATCATTCCTATTATTATGTACCTATATTGCAAAATGACTCATTTTACTTTATATAAAAGTATAAAACATGTTTATTACTTAAAGAGGCAACTATTGCTTTACCATTTAACTGCAACATGTTGGAGTCAGCTATGTGGTGCGAATCACGTATGCAATTTGACAAGTTCAAGAGCGCGCACTATTAAATACTGGAATACCATTTGCGACCGCGACCCCAATGAGGCAGGTTTCTAGTAAACCTGAAAACCTACAAATGTCACATTAATTACAGCTTTAGATAGGAAATCAAACCCTTACGTTGTTGAAACTTCTACGGTCCGGACTAAGCGTTTCGCTTTGTCGTTTGTACCGCGTACATTGAATTACTGGAATAGTTTGCCTGCTGTGGTCTTCCAGCCCAATTATAATTTAGGTGTTGTGAATAGACCATCAACTATTGCATCACTGTTTACAATGGTAAACACCTAATGAGGTGTGATCGCAGTCCAGCACTGGTTATTACCTATCAATAAACAAAAAAATTACGGAAACGTAAGCGTTGTATTTTATTCTATAGGGGTAGAATACAATTCGCTTACATTTAAAACACCCGTAATCGGGGCAAAGCGTTTAAAGCGTGCTGCTACTGTAAATGTCTCTATGGAAAACCTGACCTGACCTCGGGTCACCTCGCTTCTGCTAGCGTTGCGGGAACGTTTAAAAGAGTTCCTGTGGCCCCGGAACGCAAAGGGCTACTGAAGGAAAACAAGTGGGTTTTAGACGGTAGTCTGACACTCTCACCCTCCACCCCAACGCGGAAAAAGTCGTTAGATAGTTTCCGACCACAAAAATGGGATAATTCGCTGTTCAAAGTTTTTTATTCGCCTATTAAATTACTTTGTATTTTTTCCAATTTTACAAAATAATCAAGTCATTGATATAAGTTTCTAATATTCACAGATACATACGGATCCATGGCCTCAAATTCTCGAAAGAAGATCACATAAAATTGATAAAACTGGCTTACGAACTTGTGCTCATACCTGATCTAGAACCAGGCAAGGTGCACAAGTTCGCGACTATGTTTCTAATGCTCACAAAGTAAGTATATGATTCTGTAACTTAGGCTAAACCAGCGTTTTGTAAATGATTCTGATTTTAAAATCAAATCATGCATCTATAAAACAACGGGAATTACAAACAAGAATAGGTACATTCTTGTTCGTCGTCCCAATAAAAGTTAATTGATTGTTATTACTATTTTAAAATTTTAATATATTAGTCTGAAATAAATTCAAGGAACCCACACTTATGTGTAATCTTGGCAGTAAATACTTTAAATAATTGGCACTGTCCGCTTTGTTAATTGCTAACGAATTAATTAATTTCTACAGGAAAAGACAATTGATTAAACCTGAAGAACTGACTCTACATTGGCGCCCGCTCTACGATATGGGCAAAAAAATCTTTGATAAGAGCTCGACCCATATAGGAATGTACCACTATCTGACGTAAGTATTTATTAATTCAGTTAGTATAGGATAGACATCAAACATAATACTATCATCACAGTATTAACACATAATCCGAAGAACTTGATTATGAATGTGTCTGCCTCTCTTCTAGCGCCAACTTTTGTTTCGACACTTCCTTCATATGACGTATCGTGTACGATAGGTTTGACGCAATCACGCATCTATATTAAATTACTTCTACATAGCTATGTATAAAAAAAGAGGAAAACACAACTAAGATTACCGTAACTGGAAATTCTTCAGAACTCGATGACGTAAACGTTACCTTACGGTTTCGACACGGTTCGACTTTTATCGATGTTTTGGTTGTGTAACAACTACCTGTTTATGAATTTAAACATTTTATTTAATTATAACATCTACCCACGTAAGACAAAGTTAAGTTAAGAAAAACATAATGTGTGTTCAGGCCAAATCGTTTTATGAAACAAGGAGGCGATATGCTCGATATGATTCGCAAATTCCTGTCGGGAGACGGGCTGGGCGACGCCCTAGAGTTGTTCGGCCTCGCGGGACCCGACGAGAACGAACTGCCCACGTAATAAATAGACAAACAATATAAGATTTCGGGACACGCTTAATGTTCGCACATCAGGTGGCAGACGGGAAGGGCTCATAATTCATCAGACCCATGTCACTATCCTTGGTATTACCCTAGAAATGACTTTTTAAGTGTTCAACTTAATGTAGTTGAAAAATTAATAAGTTATTTTATTCAAACAATCCTATTGTATAAACTGTAGTGTCTGTGTATCAAGGTGGCAGGCTGTGCATGTTTAGAAACGTTCCTTCAATTCGATCTTATTTTAATGCACTTAATTTTATTTCAGCTCTCTAGAAGGATCATACATATCGATGGTTAAATGTGCCAGACCGTAAGTAAAATAGCCATACTTTTTACCCCTAAAGAAGACTTTGCGTCCACTTTACATCTTTGAATGTTTTAGATATTTCCCTCTGCAAGCCACGAAAGAGATCCTAGCGGAGTTGTTGCCTCAAATAAACCCATGGTCCTCAGACACACACGTGGTCTGCCAGCTGGCCACGTTCTTGCCGGTCGCGTTGCACCCCGACTACGCACAGTACGGCCATCACATCTGGTTTGATGAGATCATGACTCTTTGGGATACCTGCTATAACTCACAGTGCGGAATCTCGGTAAGAAATCGCATGATTAGAAATGACTAAAAATTACAACAAAATGCAGCACTTAAAAAATGTTTCTGGTGCAGACACCATAGGTATATGGAGATATACCACAATACTAGCGATCTGCCCCATCTTCCCTTTTCTTCGAATGTTTTAAATTCTCGGCTTTTCTGTTTTAATATGCATGTATTCATCTAAATCTTCCTCATCATCATCATCATTAGAAATGTGTTCAGTAGTTTTTAAGAGCCCTTTTACGTTTCGGCTTTACGCAAATTTAGGTATTTTACGCACCGAGCGCTCGAGCGGACGGCTAACTGCGCCACCGATACTTTCATTCGTATTTCTCGCTCGCACTTAATACGGCGACTAAACGATCTTGATTTTCCGTAACTTAAGGTTTCTTAGGTTAAGGTTAGTAGGTGGAAATTGTTGACGTGTTATTTCAATTTTATAAAACGAATTTATATTAATTGATTTTTCTTATTATTATTTTTTTAAGAAATATGTTCACATAAATTTTTTAATTGTTATGCAGTAATCGATTATAATATCTACAGTCAATAGCATAGTTGTATTAATTGTATATATTATAGTAGTATGGTTGCATATATACGTATTCTAATAAATAAAACAACCAAATGTAATAGAATAGAATAAACTTTATTGTTCACCAAAATACTCGTAGTAACAATTTCACAGAAACTTAAATATTATTAATGTAATATATTTAATTAACAAATATATTACTTATAGAAAGAGAAGAAAGAAGAGAATATTTTTTTAATCATTACCCGACTACGGAGGGTTATGATTTTGACAGGCTATGTATGTATGTATGTTTGTGAGTATGTTCATTTGTTCCTTGTAGCTCCTAATCTACTTATCGGAACTCGACATATGAGGTACCGTCTTAATCGTTCGCTGAACATATGCTATGTGACGTGTCACAAAACGCGATATGGCGCCCTCTAGCGGACAAAAAGTAATGTGTTAAAAATAAAAAAGGAGATAAATACGCCGTGTTTGGTATCATTTGAAAGGGCTTAACTTGTGTATTTCCAATATGTTGCTCAAATTTAAAGTGACGCCCTCTAGCGGACAAAAGGTAATGTGATAAATTTTAAGATAAATACACCGTGTTTGATATAATTTGAAAGGACTTCACCGGTACTTAGCAAAAATATCAAAAAACAATGTGGCGCCCTCTAGTGGTCAAAAAGTTTTGTGTTAAAAAAAACATAGTCCCCTAATGAGGTCGTCCTTTCAGTGCGTGCCTGAAGGAACGCAGCGTGGCTCCCCATTTCACTTCCTTCTCCTCTCCATTCACTCTCAAATTATGAAAAGGAATGGAAAGAGTAAAGTTAAACAGCGGCTGCACTCCCTCTCTCACAAAGTGCACCTCTCAAATATACGAGGTCTGCACTTAAATCTCGTTGCAGTCCATCACCACCTGGAGACTGAAAAAACTAGCTCTACTATTCCTTACGGAGACGCAGATCAGAGGTCCGTCCGACGTGTCGTATCTTTCATACCCAGGGTTTACCTTGGAGCACAACTTCAAACCACTCGCGGGCGTATGTATGTATGCCCGGGACGACATCTGCTATCGGCGTCTCTGCAATCTTGAAGACTCCAGGTTCTCAACGCTTTGGGCTTTGGTCGACACGGGCCTAGATAAAATAATCTACGCTTGTGTTTACCGCTCGCATAGTGGAGATCAGGAGACGTCCGGGCTCACACAGCATCTGAGTGAGGCGGCAGATGCGGCTCAGCAGCGGTACCCTTCCGCCTAATTGGTGTTACTGGGGAACTTTAATGCGCACCACCAAGAGTGGCTTTTCCCATACCAGTGCAAAGATCATGCTGGTCGTTAGATGCGAAAGCTAGCGCTGGAATTGAATCTCACCCAGCTGGTCCAGGGGGCAACGAGGGTACCTGATGTGGATTCGCACACAGTCAATTGCTTGGACCTTCTGCTGACCACAGATCCAGACCACTACTCAGTGTCGATATCTTCGCCTTTAGGCAGTTCTGACCACTGTCTGGTTAAATCTGTGTCTATCTATTCCCCGCCCGATCCTAGTCCTAGAGGCACTCGGCGGGTTTGGCGATACAGGTCAGCAGATTGGGATGGCATGCGGTCTTTCTTCGCATGCTATCCTTGGCAGCCCACTTGCTTTTCTTCGAAGGATGCATCGTCGTGCGCTGATGCCGTGACGGATGTGTTACGACAGGGAATGGAGTACTACATCCCATTCTCTGACGAAGCAATGTCGGACCAAGCTCGACCTTGGTTTGGCACCGAGTGTTCTCGCACCGACACGAAAAAACATGCGGCATACCAAGCTTGGGCCGATGCTCATATGCGCAAAGCCGGCGACGTGACTCTTAAGAAGAAGGCCTTTAACAGGGCTGCCAAGTCCTGCAAAAAGATGTTGAGAAAGTCTCGGTTCGACCACATTAACCGAATAGGGAACAAACTTGCTTCATACCCCGCTGGTAGTAAAGCGTTTTGGTCCCTGGCAAAGTCGGTTGAATCGAACTTCTGCCGTCCCTCACTTCCGCCACTGCTGAGTCCCGATGTGACACTGGCTCACACCGCTGAGGAGAAAGCAAACTTATTTGCTTCTGTTTTTGCGGTATCTTCGCGTCTGGACTCCAGTGACGCGCGACCCCCTGTTTCTCCTGATGGGTGCGTGACGAATATGTCGGATATTCGTATCCATTAGAAGGACGTTCGTAGGGTCTTGAGTAACCTTGACGTGAATAAAGCCAGTGGCCCCGACGGGATACCAGCGGTCGTTCTAAAAACTTGTGCGCCTTAATTGTCTCCGATCTTGACTCGCCTATTTCGCCTCTCATATGAGACTGGAAAAGTGCCGATGGCTTGGAAGTAAGCCAACGTGCAGCCTGTGCCCAAGAAGGGCAGTAGAGCTGACCCGGCAAACTACCGACCCATCTCTGTTACGTCCATCCTCTGTAAGAGTATGGAACGGGTAATTAACAGGAAGCTTCTGGCATACCTGGAAGCTAACGACATCCTCAGCGACCAGCAATACGGCTTTCGTCAAAATCGGTCTACTGGGGACCTTCTAACTTATGCCATTCACATCTGGAGCGAGGCCATTGAAAAGCATGGGGAAGCGCTGGCCATGTCCCTTGATATCTCGAAGGCCTTCGATAGGGTCTGGCACGAAAGCCTTGTTACTAAACTTCCTTCCTTTGGTCTACCCACTGGTCTGTGTGATTGGATCGCAGACTTCTTGAAGGATCGATCCATCCGAGTGGTAATTGATGGATGCTCGTCCGGTCAAATGGATATTAATGCCGGAGTTCCTCAAGGGTTGGTACTCTCACTGTTTTTGCTGCACATAAATAATAATAATTTATTACACCAGAAAAATACATGTTTACACAATTTGTCTATAAACAATTTAACATTAAAACTAAAACAGTCACAATTGTGCTTAATTTTGCATCTACTGCCGAACTAGGCTAGGTGCCTGTATTTCGGCACGCAGTGCCTCAAACCCTGGAGCAGGGTGCAAGTACGAACACAAGATATTTGAAAAAAATTTAAATAATGAAACAAAATAATTTAAACAGAAAAAAAAACAGTAATAATAATAAAATAAATGGTAAATGTCCTCTGGGTGTATAAAGTGAAAATGTGAGTGTATGTGTGTTAGAGGGTGTGTAGGTTTAAAATTACTAACTATTCACTTTCAGTTTCCTAGCAATAATTATTACAATAAGTTAAATCATTACCTCAATGTGGTCAGTAAATCCTCAGTTTGATCATACCTACTAAATGACCTACTTAAACCCGGAACTTTTGGGTATGCAGACGACAGCACTGTTGCTGAGAGATATGTGTCTAACGCACGAGCTAGTGGGTCACAGATCCAGTCATTTCGAGAGGCTATGGTTGAACGCTTGAACTCATTCTTAGAGGCAGTCTCAGAATGGGGCGATGCCAATCTGGTCAAGTTCAATGTGACGAAAACCCAGGCGTGTCTTTTCTCCGCTAAACGGAGCCAATTCCACCCGGCTCCATCTTTTCGGGGTGTAACCGTGCCAATTACCGACCACATTGAACTTCTTGGCGTAACGCTATCGTCTACCCTTAATTTCGGCTCCTACATCGAGGCAAAAGCCCAACTAGCTGCCAAAAAATTGGGGATCTTAGCAAAGGTGAGACGGTATTTCACGCCGGAACAGCTGCTCAACCTCTATCAAGCGCAAGTTCGATCGTGAAATGAAATGAAATGAAATTTATTTATTTGCTAGATTATAGGTACACATAGGTATTAACATGTTGAAATATTTTTTAAGACTCACTATATTCGACTTAACAGTTGTGCAAATATTTTAAAGCATGCACAATAGTACAATAATGTCATGAAATTTCATCACTGTCATTAGTCACATTAGTCAAACATAATAAAATTTACAGTCAATAATATTAATTTGGCACATACCATTATAAAATATATTAAAATTTGTGTAGAATTATTTGATTCACTAGACTTACACAATTTAATTCCGCCAAGTCCGTTCCATCATCGGACCACAAGACGTACGGCGTTGCGCCACCGATACATGGTGGACATCCCACCAATACGTACAAAGCGTTTTGGGAGTACATTTATCTATAATATGTATGTTTTTAGAAATATATAAGTATGTTTATCAGTTGTTTAGTACCCATAACACAAGCTCTGCTTAGCTTGGGACTAGAAGGCGCTGTGTGATAGTTGTGGAATACTATTATTATTATTCATTATGCGTACAGCTAAGGAATGGAATTCCTTGCCGGAGTCTGTGTTTCCTGATAGCTATAACCTAGGGGTTTTAAGTCAAGAGTGAATAGATTGCTTCTAGGCAAGCGTGCTCCATCGTCGGCCACATCATCGCTTACCATCAGGTGAGATTGTGGTCAAACGCAAGCCTATCCATTATAAAAAAAAAAGATAAATACGTCGTGTTTGGTATCATTTCGAAGGTCTTCACGTAAATATGATTAAGCTCCAAAATTGTTTAAATAGAAATAAAGTAAAAAAACTAAAACCCGACTACGACAAAAAAACGACGCTTAAAAAGAATGAAATAAGACTTTCAGGATGGTGAAAAACAAGAATAGAACAAAAAGAAAAGCCTTAGTCACACGTTATTAAAGTGTTTTGGTTGGTACCTATAATGGATGCAACACCGGAAAGTGCAGAATAATTCGACTTGTATGAGCGTTGCTCCAACATGCATCAGCTTGCACCGATATTGTAGGTATACCCGCACTGTTAACATCGCCACGCAGTTTTGCAGCTTCAGCTACTTCTTCAGCCGCTTGTGTCATTGTTATTTCTGCAGTTTTCTTCCACATTTCTGCTACTGTGTCATGGCATTTGCTGAATAACCGGAAAGGTAAGGTAGGCAAATCCATCGAAGCAGACAGTTCATTTAGATTTGAAAGACCAATGCCAGTTATTATCGCCACGGAAACCGCACCTAAATTGACATTCATGTCAACATCATTTTTAGAAGTTTTTAAATTAAAAAACTTTTTACAAAAAAAAAATAACACTAAAACCATCAAAATCATTTTAATTTCGGAAGTCGGTGTTTCTCGATATTGTTCGTTCCTTATTTAACTCTTCGAATGCCGTAATTAGAGACACAATAGAAAGACAATTGCTTATGTCGAACTGTGTAACTTAAGACATTCAAAAGGTTAACACCGAATTCCGAAATTAAAATGATTTTGATGGTTTTAGTGTTTTTTTTAGTGAGGTCGGTTATTTATTTTTGTAAAAAGTTTTTTATTTCACACTTTTTAGTGGCAATACACTTACAGCCAGAGTACATTTTTCTCATGGCAATTCCAATTAACTCAAACCCTGCTAGGATACAATGTTTTATTATGAAGTTCCTGTGTCTACCTTTCGGCTCCATCATCATCATCAGATCAGTTCAATAGTACCTTATAACCAAAGTGCATCTCATGACAATTCTAATAAGCCCAAACACGGGTAGGATGCATTGATTAATTACGGAGTTCCGGTGCCTATCTTCTGGCTCCATCGTCATCATCAGGTCACTTCAATGATACCATTTTGAACATTCAAACCATTCATTTATTTATTTTACCGTAGTCGCATAACTTCGTTCCAAAAATAGACTATCCTATTTTATGTACATTTTGACAGCACTATTTCAACATCTTCGAAACCATAAAAAAGACACTCATATCGAAAAAGTTGATAATTTATTGCAGCCGCCATCTTGAATTTACATTTTGACAGTACAATCGGTTTCAACACCCTCGAAAACCACGAAAACGACACCCATGACGAAAAAGTTGATAATTTATAGCAGCCGCCATCTTGAATTTACATTTTGACAGTACAATCGGTTTCAACACCCTCGAAAACCACGAAAACGACACCCATGACGAAAAAGTTGATAATTTCTTGCAGCCGCCATCTTGGATTTACATTTTGACAATACTATCGGTTTCAACACCCTTGAAAACCATGAAAACGACACCCATATCGAAAAAGTTGATAATTTATTGCAGCCGCCATCTTTGATTTACATTTTGACAATACTATCGGTTTCAACACCCTTGAAAACCATGAAAACGACACCCATGACGAAAAATTTAATAATTTTTTGCAGCCGCCATCTTGGATTTATATTTTGACAGTACTATCGGTTTCAACACCCTCGAAAACCATGAAAACGACACCCATGACGAAAAATTTGAAAATTTCTTGCAGCCGCCATCTTGGATTTATATTTTGACAGTATTATCGGTTTCAACACCCTCGAAAACCATGACAACGACACCCATGACGAAAAATTTAATAATTTCTTGCAGCCGCCATCTTGGATTTATATTTTAACAGTACTATCGGTTTCAACATCCTCGAAAAACATGAAAACGACACCCATATCGAAAAAGTTGATAATTTATTGCAGCCGCCATCTTTGATTTACATTTTGACAATACTATCGGTTTCAACACCCTTGAAAACCATGAAAACGACACCCATGACGAAAAATTTAATAATTTTTTGCAGCCGCCATCTTGGATTTATATTTTGACAGTACTATCGGTTTCAACACCCTCGAAAACCATGAAAACGACACCCATGACGAAAAATTTGATAATTTCTTGCAGCCGCCATCTTGGATTTATATTTTGACAGTATTATCGGTTTCAACACCCTCGAAAACCATGACAACGACACCCATGACGAAAAATTTAATAATTTCTTGCAGCCGCCATCTTGGATTTATATTTTAACAGTACTATCGGTTTCAACATCCTCGAAAAACATGAAAACGACACCCATATCGAAAAAGTTGATAATTTATTGCAGCCGCCATCTTGGATTTACATTTTGACAAAACTATCGGTTTAAACACCCTTGAAAACCATGAAAACGACACCCATATCGAAAAAGTTGATAATAAATAAAAAATAAATAGTTTCCAAGCCAAAAACATTAAAAAAAAGTTGATATATATTTGTATATAAATATATATACACAACGCGCGATAAGGAACTTCGTTCCAATAAGCGACTATCTGGTATACTAATAATGTGTGAACTTTGCACATATTGAATACCGTTAGAAAATAAATACAAAGATCAAAAACGGCGTTCGTAGTTCACACGCACACAACAGCAATGCGGTAGCGTCTACGCGACAATCAGCGCACACAATGATGGTATCGGAACGAAGGCGCGCGGGAAATAAACTGACATAGGTCCGACCTCGACAAGCGCTCGCGCGGTACTAGTCGCGGATGGCTGGCGCAGTGAAATATATAGTATTTTTATTTATTTAATTACAAAATAATAGTAGCGATTAAAAAAATAAAAATAATACTATATTTTAAGCAAATGTTGATGATTATTTTGGTATAAATTTTACGCCTAAATAATGTAGAACTTTAGAGATATTGGGGCTTGTTTCGAAGCCTTTTCGGTCGATAATTGAATTATGTAGATTTTTTATTTCTTTACACAAAAGGCATATAACCAAAATGTACTTAATAATTTTTTAAGTTAAGGATATTTGACAGTTAATTAATATTATTTTTGGTGGTAGATATTCAGTAGAATCTCCAAATTAGAGCTGCCAAATCATGTCTCCGTGAGTTTTTGCCTAAACATGCATCGGAAGAAAGCTTATTACTAAATAATTAAACAAGTTATCTAAAATCGGTTAAATAGTTAATATAGTAGAGAAAACAAACTATTTTTGACAATAATTGTTATTTCATTTAACGAACGTAAAACATACAATTTCAACGTCGAACACTTGCAATTTCGCGTTTTTTTGTAAAAGGCCTCTTAAGTTTATCACGAACAGGCAGACAAACGCGATGACTTTGTTTTATAATATGTACAATAAATATAATATGTATGTAAGGAAATAAAAATTTAGTTTTCAAGTCAGCGGCTTTGTACCCTAATCACTTTACTTCACGTGATCATAAAGTACCTACTGTGGTAGTGTCATGTATACACAGAAACAAAGGTACTCATAATTTGCATGTATTTGCTGCAAAAGTTAAAGTACAGTCACATTGCTGCACTTAAACTTTTGCCTAACTAGTCGAGGATTACAGGCGTTTTATAACGCGTTGCTTTGCATAGGACCTAATGATGCTGTTCGCTGGGCTGGCTAAGCGCAACCCTGGCGCCATTGACTGGACGCCTCATGTCCCTAAGATGTTCACGCGCTTCCTCCACGCGCTCAACTTGCCGGTCGCCTACAAAGACATGCAGATCACTCGCGCACATTCCCTCGGTGAGTTATATGAATACACTGTCTTATATTATGGCCCCGCCACACGTTCCACTTGTGAAAAAAGCGCCCATGGCGTGTCAGACTTTGAAAAGTGTCCATGGAGTTTCTTGCAAATTCTTCTCCATAGAGATCTACGCTTTGGAATGTGCATTAGCACCTTTTTTTTGACTAACAAACTTGACTATTCAAAAGTGCCAATAAATGGTTTATCCATATCTATTCTATACATATCATAAATCTGTAGAAGTCTTTAGTTGTGCACGCATCACATAATATGTACGAAATCGTTGTAGATAACTTTTGTACATTAAAATTGTGTGAAACTTTATTTTTTTACTTAGGCTTTGTTTCATCACCATCGGTTGACTATATCGAAAGATATACTATATTCATTGCCTGTTAGACGGTACGAAGTTAACCGGGTCAGCTTGTTTGAAATAAATGCTGTAATTCTTGATTGATTCTTAAAAATTGCAGTCTACCGTAAAACTGTTGGTAATGACACTTCATTGTTTAATCAAACAAATTAATTTGCTGTCCAGCCTTACCATCCATTGTTTCTGTTTTTATTACGTGTGAATAATAAAATATATCGAGTCTTCGCGCGTTCACGTACTCAATATTAAATCCGATACATAATATCATCTAGCCGGCACGTAGAATATTGAATAACAGAGGCGCATGACCTAGCTGACATGATACTTATGTATTTATTTATGTGTCGCAGAACCATGACCACAGTGTAACAGATTATTTGTGTGGGCTAGATATGAAACACGTCGCTTCCTGGATTGTATGGAGTATCAGTCCCAACGGTGTGGTGCTGAAACAGTTGCGTAGCTTCCTGGCAGGAGTCGAGAGCTACCTGCATAGCGCCAACGCGGGCCGATGGTCCTACAAGCTAAGAGACCTCCTCAGGAAACTGGCTCGAGAGTTTCTTAACAGGTAAAAACCTGAAAAAAAAAGCATCTTACATTCTTATCACAACATTTTACTTCAGATTTATGTATGTTTTTAGTTGTTATTTATACTATTTTCTTTAAAAACAAATACTTAGAAGACAGAAGTTATTTCGGCGTCAAAAGAGCTCATGATTCTGAACTCTACTGTGAGCCAACTCTAGTCGAGCGACTTTACTACTATTATTCAAATCGTACATAAATGCTGCTGTACCATTCAGCAAATGTAATCTTGTTAGTGAAATGCTATTTGAATGCGATCTTTACCTTACAGGGTGCGGCGTGAACGTGAAAAGAAATTCTACGAAAGTTGGGAGAACCAAACGCCGCCGGAATATCGACTCAGAGATGAAGACATCACTGAGTTTATCAACATCGTGCTCGAACCAACGCTGCAGGCGGTCTACAGCCGCAGCGGCTCGCTCGACATATCTATCGCACTGCATAATTTGGCGACGCTGCGCCCTGCTATGGTAGTGCCGCCCTTACTAGAGAGGTTCAAGACTTCTCTGACGTCACTGACGGAGCCTCACCGAGTGACTGCTGCCATGTCAGCGGTGGCCGCCGTGGCCCGGCCCATGCTGCGTGGAGCCGATGCGGACTACCCAGAAGGGCCCACTCACGTAGTACCATGCCTGATAGCCGTCCTACCTGGGCTCGATCCTAACGATATTAAAAAGACATTAGTCACTCTGCATTTCATACTCATCTTCACTTGGATGGTGCCATTCATAGATTGTAGCTCCGCTCACGAGCACTGGGATGACCTCACCGAGGAGGAACTCCTCACCTGTGAGTCTACTGCTCAATTCGAAGACTTCGTCCTCGTCTTTTTGGACAGATTGTTTGTCATCATCGAGTCCAGTGTCCTCGAACACGTAAGACTGGACACCAAAGAATCCGATGCGGTTCGCAGCAAGACTGATGCTGTGATGGAGACAGCGATCTCATCAGCCGCGACGGCTGTGCTTATGCAGTGCTCACCGAAGATATTCAAGGAAGCATTGAGAAAGTTTAAGTCCTTCGCCACGGAGTCAACGTTTGAGACGAACGTATCTGGAAGTATGGTGGGAGTACTGTTGCGCGTGTTCGCGAGAATTGATTCTGAGTCGACTTTAGCGGCTTTCATGCCTAAGCTGTGTGAGGACCTGACGGAGCTGTTGTCTACGGAGGAGGCGCTGCACGAAGAGAACCCGCCGCGTGACCTCATGTACCGATTGGTCTTATTCATGCACGCGGTAGAGTGCGATGGCATGGTGCTACTGAAGTACGTCCCCGACATTCTTCCTATATTGGACCGAGCTTTAAAGCTGCACGCTAACTACGCGCTGTCGCGAGCGTGCGAGGTGCTGAGCCATATGCTCACGTCTCTGTGCTATATCGATATTAAGGAGTGGAAGAGTTCACCCAATGATTACGCGGAAGCTCCTGAAAAGTGGTTGCCTATACGAGAGTGGGGTTACGGGTGTTTGTTGAAAGATGCCAATTTCAAGTGGCACGTGCCGAGCGCAGAGGAAGCGGAATGCGCTCAGATGCTGCTGGACCGGTACCTGAAGGCGGAGGTGGGGCGGCTGCGCCAGTGGCTGAGCGGCGAGCGGCCGATGTGTCGCGAGCGCCGCCTGCGCTCCTTCTACATTATTAACGCGGTGCTGGCGTGCAGCACCTTCTTGCCGCCGCCCGATGAGCAGCCTGTTACACTGTAAGTATTTATGTCATAATTTTTGGCCTAATATTTTTCAATAATCACGAAGAAAGTTTTCTTAGCTCTTTCATTTGATACCAAGCACAGCATCTTTTCGAAAAACTTATTTTTTTAATCATGAGTAAATCTTCTAGAGGGTGCCATATTGCCTATAAAATCAGGCGACGATCGAGGCGCTTTCAACGATACCTCTTTGAAAAATATTATCGTAGTAATAGTGGTCGCTTTAGTCGGCTGACAATTGTGATAAAACCTACTAATTTCCTAGCATCGAGACCCTAGTACCAGCGACGAGCATCCCGTTCACTTGCGGCGTACGGTTCCGTGTCACTCTGGACGGAGAGAATGTGCGCGTGGCGCTCACTAAGTTGCTGCTCGAGGTACAGGCCAAGTTGCTGGCCGAGAAGACTGATGATACCAGGGGACTGGAGATGCTTATACAGGTGATCTCTCTTCTTTTGTAGGATTTGGTTATGTTTCAGGGATTTTAAAATCGGTTGACAGTAAATAAGGTACCAGCCCCGCAAGTGAGAGTATCACGGCGGTGTTATCGGCCTGCTAATTAGTTTTTTAAGCCTCCCGACCGAAGTTCCGATCAAGATGTCCAATCTCAACAGGCATGAATGCAAGATGCAAAGATAAGCCAGTAATTCAGGTTTATAAGGGTTTTTAACCGAAGAATTGACTTAAAGACTGTTCACTAACACTAACGGATTTGCCAGCGCAAACATGCCCGCGGGCAAATCTTTTAGTGATTTTTTCGGTTTAGGCTCTTAATCATGATTATCTGATTATATGTGTCTTTATCATGTATTCTTTATATTTATTGTTAGGTTTGGGAACGCGTGATCGTAATGAAAGGCCTACGCGGCGGGCCCGGTCTGGAGGCCCGGCTGCGTTCGTACGGAGCGCTGGAGCGCGCGCTGGACGGGCGCGGCGGCGCGGGCGACCGCGGGGGCGGGGAGCGCGGCGCGGGGGCGGCGCGCCTGCGCATGCTGGCGGCCGACGCGGCGCGCCTGCACGACGACTCGCGGTACGACCTCGTGTGCGAAGCCGGCATCACGCCCTCGGCGCTCAAAGCGTTGCACGCCTTGGCTGATTTGTCTGTCAATACGTATAGCTCGGTGAGTAACTCTTTATTTTTTTTTTCTTGAACTTCGTAATTATATTTTTAGTAGTTTGACACTATCTGTAGAAAAATTTAGACGTTCACTTTTTATTCATCATCTTAAACGCAAAACACCCCCATTTGTTGTTAATAAATATCAAAAAAAAAAAATTAACTTACGATCAACTTAATTATTTTTTCTGAAATAAACCAGTTCTCTAAATAACATTTTTGGCTAAGCTATTTATAACTTTTTTAACACATTAATTTGAGGCCCACAGCTATAGAATCAACTATTAGCACTAATAAAGAGAACTTTTCAGTTCCCAAAAGATTGTCAAAATCGTCATTGAAGGTGAGGGACCACTTTGACACCTTTTCAAGAAAATCTACTTTCAGACCTTACCTAATCAAGTTAATTCCATCTCACAGGTCCGAATTCTAGCTCAAATCCGTCTCTACTGGATGTTGAGCCACTACCCGTATTCCTACCGCGCGTTAGTCCCGAAGTTAGCCGCGATACTAGCGGCTGGGGGGGAAGGCGACGAATGGCATGCTAAGCATAAAGGCGTGTTGTTCATGATGCTGGGCCCGCGCACTGGCCCACTCATCGCCAAGCAGGACTGGGAAGTGGCGCGTACACTGTGGCCCGCCATACTCAATGCGCCACTCAGTGAGAAACCCAGTATGGTTCGGTAAGTTAGACAAAACAAATTATTTATGTCATAATTTATTTATTTATTCAAATCAAAATAGTCTTTCTTTTTTTGAATTAGGTTGAGAATCCGCACTTTTTGAGCGTCAAAATTAAAGAAAACGCCTTCTTCATTGCTAACTCAAGTCAGTTCCTTAATGATCATAAGTGGACTAACTTACTCAATTTAGGAGTAATTTATTTATTTATTTAATCTAAGTAGAACCAACAGCTGTAACAAATTAATAACAACAGTACAAGAAACATTGAGCCAATTACAGGTTCTCACGAGTAGAAATAGTAAAAGTAATAGAAAACTTACGATCACTAAAAGCACATTGAAAAAAAGAACATAATTAAACATCCCCTAAGTACAATCACTTTTGAAAAAGTTTGCATTCAGCTAAATGCGTGCAAAATAGGTTTTCGTAGTAAACGGGTCAAAAGAGAACTCCTTACAAAGAACATGAAAGTCCTTACTCGCTCGCACCATGTACGAGTTTCGCCTGTAGTTAGTAGAGGAAGAAGGATGTAGGTACCCTTATAGGAAAATTAGCCTTAATTGTGAAACCAGAGAAGCTGTAATTGTTTGGCAAATAAATTTTGTTCTTTCCACATGGGTGTGTGGTAAGAGCGAGAAATAACCAAAACCTTCACATATAGGCACCCAAGGAGTACAGGCAGTACAGCGCTATCTAACGAGAACAGGGGCTTTACCATAACGTTTTAAATATCAGACGTGCGTGCGAGCGTGCAAGCTATACACCTTATATAACTCCATCCCTTCAACAGTTCAGTTTAGGTCGTCAAATGAATCGCTTTAAGAGGTCGTGATAGATCCTCACTGCTGCCACAAAATAGATAGATACGGAAGTCAATCTACATACAAAGCGCGCTCGAGCAACGCACACATAGACACCGCTCACGGACACGATATTTCGGAGCGCCTCGGCTCGCTCGTCGAACAGTTCCGGCTCAAACGCTCATTAGTGTGCGTCCACTGAGCGTAGGTATAGAAAGTGAAGTACATACATGAGATTGTCTTCTGTACCTATCTATTTTGTGGTGCTACGCTCGGGCTCGTAACTTTCGCTTTAACACACCGTTTTATTACAGATTAGAACAAGCTTTCAGCGACAGTCTCCACCGCCACTTCCCTACCGTGAACACCCGTCTCACGGTGACCATAGGCGCGGTGGTCGCAGCCGGGGTGCTCATCTCCGAGTCGGAGCGCACCGAGCCTACATTCAAGGAGTTGCTAAACGCCTCGCTGAAGAAGGAGCAGGACACCTCTGATAAATGTGAGAGTCTCTACAATGAGCTCATTGCGGAACTCATCAAAGTTGTCGAGACACCTAATATGTAAGTATTTCATCCCATTTTCGCAAAATCTTTTTTATTTTACAAAATAAATAATAAAGAAGAATAATAAAGAAAGAGAGAAAAAAAAAGAGAGAGAGAGTAATTAAGAAGGTCATGAGGCAATAAGCAAATAAGTAAAGATTTATGAAAAAAAAAACATACTGCGCCGACCCCTGGTAGGTAAGGGAAAGCGGTAAAATATTTTTTCCTTTGTTCTTTAAAAAACTAAATAACGAAATACATTTAGAGCTGAAAAAAGGCTGTTTTTTTGGGTTTAGTGGTTTAGCTTAGCCAAATATGAGACATTATAGAGCTACCACCTATAATGTCTTCGGCATATTTGGCTAAGTTAGTATCAGACACCGTGGTTGCCTCCATTTAAAAAACTAGAAGCACTCAAAACTTACATTTATAACACAAAAAATTACAAGATCTGACTTTTGTTTTTTCGGGGTGAAAATCCTCGTGCATGTACTCTGCCCTGAGGTGGATGAAAGGATCTGTCAGACTCTTACTGGCCAAAACAACTCTGTTCTCCTATAATGTACGTCTACAGGTAGCCATACACGCTAGGGTATACCTGACAGATTTGCCTGCACAGTTGATTTATAAAGGTAAACTGGAGCGTGTATTTTGCACACTGTGCAGGTTTCCATACAAGCTTACCTGACAGGTATAACTGTGCAGGCAAACTTGTCAGGTATATAGGGTATACCTGACAGTGTGGCGTGTATGGCGTGCTACCTTAAGACAAAAGTGCGCACGTTGGACGCGCCACCCTCTCGGGTCAACAAGTCGTGACTTAGCCCAACCGTTCCACCAGCCAGTGGCGGCGCCTAGAGCTAGCGATGCAGATGCTAACGTTCTGCCCGTCGCTGCAAACGCCGTACCCGGGCGCGAGCGTGGCGGCCACGCTGCGCGCGCTGCTGCACGACGACATCGCGGTGCGGCGCACGGCGCAGCGCCTGGCGCACTACGTGCTCAAGCAGCGCAAGCACAAGCTCGTCAAGCTGAGCGTCGACCCCTACGACGTCGCCGGCGTCGAGCGCCCCGACCGACCTATACCTGGTAAGCTTCATTATTTTATTTTTTTGTCTCTTGTAAGCATTTTACCTCATCGTTTATACTGTGTACCTCGAAGGACTAGAACAATTTGGTTGCTGTGGTCTTCCCGTCTGATTATAATTCAAGTATTTTCAAGAATAAGCTCCTAACCGTCTGTATGCGCCTCACCATCAACGATTTCATCACTGCTCACCATCAGGTGGGATTGCAGTCTAGCACAAGTTTATATTATTAAACAAAAAGTAACTAAAAGAAAAGGAATCATTTAGAATCTACCGCAGTTATAATGAAATCAACAGATGTAAAACAGAAAGTCTGATCGTAGGTTGCTTCGCCTTTGGTTATATATTCGTGGTCTTTGAATTGTTTACTGTGTAATATATCTGTTAGGCGAAATAAAATCTTCGTACCCATAAATAAGATACAATTTCTCAGGATACCGGCCGGATCTTGAGTGGGCCATGTGGTGTGAAGACAGAGTGATTCGAACTGATGAAGAATGGGAACGTCCTTGGCTAAGGAATCCGCAATACGGGTTCTATGCTTGGCCTGATCTACTTGAGGTGAGACATAATTACATTATTTACTCTTAGTTCCATGAGTTGTTTTCCTTCTAGGTAACTAGTGGTGAGGGGGACACAGATGGCAGGTAAAGTTTAAAACAACAGCATCACAACACAACAACGTCGGAATTGATTAAAATTTGTCTTCTATGAAAACAACTAAATATTGAAAAATCTACATCTATATGGTTCAATAAGAAAAATCTACTTTCTCTTGTTGTTTTAGAAAAAGTATAGAAATACCGATAATAGAGCATGTATGTAGCGACACACGTTGCGCAATATGTGACACAGCGCATAGCTTCGATCTGCGTAGTTTGTTCTTGAATGTTGTCAACAAAACAGTTCAAAATATTACATTCTATTTGACATGTTCAGCTTTTCTACAATAGTGCCAGACATGACTATCGTATCATTTTTTTCGTAACAATAGTACAGATCCTAGGAAAACTAAAAAAAAAAAATGTTACAGAGAAACGGCTGGTAATGTGTAGACTTCAAATAAAATCCCATATCTGCAATCCTCTAGGTGGCAGCACCATCAAATCAGCAGACATACTCCTCAGACTTGCCTCCCGAGGATATGGAGGAGGGCGAGCGTCACGTGTACGAGTTCTTCCACGATGACGCCAACGTGGACCGCCTGGTCGCCTTCCTTACTGTGGAGGAGAAGAAGGGAAAGGATAAATTCAACGGAGTCAGGTTCTCGCTGTTCAGGGTGAGTTTAATTGAGTTTTACTGCAGCGAAATTGTATTTAAGTCACGTGGTTTTCTGAAGTATCGAACAATATAAATATGGCTCTGTATCTGCTAGATAACTGCAGAACACGAAAAAGACGATTAAACGAGCTAGACAAAATTAACATGTATGCCAAAAGGCTTTTTACTTTGTTAAGGACTATGTTGAAGACGAAAAGGCTTGGGATTGACCTGCTCCAGTACGCTCTAATTTTTATAACTATTATATTGTTTTTTTTTCTCATTTTTCTTTTGTTTTTTTTTTTTATTGTATTTCCAATTGTGCTTTTTATTATTTTAAAAAAAATTTACATTACTGTTTAGTTTTACAATTTGACATTGTAATTTTTTTTTATTTTACAGTTTGACATATTTTTATTTACCTATTTTTTTATTATTATTATTAATTTTTGACTTAAATCTTTACTTTGTGAAGTTTTACATTTTGCAAACTATAAATTAAACTACATATTTCCTTTTATTATTGTGAATGTACGGACTATGTTGATTACTATTTTTTTTCTCGTAACTGTATGTCTGGCAATTTCAGTATTTTCTGCGGCCTACACAAATGTCCTTTCCTTGGTATTGTTCGTAAAGTCGTTTAGTCCTGAGTTGAGCTTTGCGAATACTGACAAATACTTGCACTGACTGGACGGGTCCACTCAAATCTGTATGGTTCTTTCCTCAAAAGATCATCTCAGACTAATCTGCATGGTTCTCATGTGATTTGACCATTACATATTCACTGTATGGACCTTAAAAGAGACTTTGACCCCTGAGTTTGTTTCGGTGTTTCTTCTCAGGGTAGTCAGCTAGGAAACACCGGCCTCATCTAGCTTAAACTGACGAAAAAAAAAATTGACGTGTAAAAGTGATTTTTAAACCTATTTGCAAAATAAATATCATTTATTTATCATTACACGGAGCCAGTACAAAGAGGAGACGACCTAAACAACTGTGCACTGTGATTCTCAACTAGTTCCTGACGTCATCACGGTGGGCGTGGCTTAAATCAGTGTATTATTAGCGTTCGTCCTGTGCACAACTCCGTAAAACAAAAACATAACAAAATGACAGGGCAGTAATTAGAAGCTAGAGTCTGTCTAATGAAAGCGTGACCTGAGAAAAGGAGGTTAAAACCAAAAATTTTGAATGTGGTATTATTGAAATAGTAGGATAAAAAAGTTTTGATACTCGAGTATTTTTTTGTATTTAAGACAATTGTATAATAGTTGTATAAGAACTTAAATTCTAGTCAAAAACGTGTGTGTAGACTTAATTATTAGTGGGTATATGGTAAAGGTCAATAACACACAAAATGTTAGTTATTATTCCAAAATTTTATCTGTTCTCTCAAATGCTGCTATATAATATTCAAATAATATTCTTTATTTACTATTTGGCCTTCTGGCAAGAGTACCAAGTGCACAACACCGCGATAGTCAAATAAAATAGTCAACATGATTTCAACTTCATCACGTCTCGCCAACACTAATAATGTGTTTCAAGATTGTTGGGTTGGAATCGATTCGTTTTAGCATTGAGAAACTTCAGATCTTTTGAGATTAGTCAAGTGGGAACATGTTTCATACCCTAGTAATTGTTTCAAATGACGGATAGACTCGTGAGACACAGAAAGTTCAGCAGCTATCTCTCTCAAACTTGAACTAGGATTTGAGTCACTATTTCCCTCACTTTCGTGATTTTAACTTCTATTGAAGACA
Organism: Mythimna ferrago; assembly: GCA_910589285.2. Taxonomy (NCBI): domain Eukaryota; kingdom Metazoa; phylum Arthropoda; class Insecta; order Lepidoptera; family Noctuidae; genus Mythimna; species Mythimna ferrago. Next base: position 13,595,624 of record OU342692.1, on the reverse strand, counting down.
TTGATGCACTACCAGACAAAGTGAGGCAAATCTTTCATTACATCTCAACCGCGTTTGAACGCATTCTACCACTCATTAGCATGTGTTTTTTATTAAGTCGATTCACTAAAAGCCTTCTTTGTTTAATGTTTTTGTCCACTAAGAAATTCGCAATATGTTAGATTATCTAAAAATATAAGAAAAAATATCATTATATCGTAAATATAACTATCTAATAATATAAGTCAACAAGGATCAAGATTATAACGTCATACTAACTTAAAAATTCAGAAATCGAATAAAAACATTGTTTTTCATTGAAAACACCTTTCTCTTCTTGTTTTTATTTGAATTTATTAACCATAGTGTGTAGCAGTTTTCGCACGTTACTGTTTATTGTTTTTCTCATAATTAAGCAATTATTCTTGAAAAATAAATATCTGTTTCCCAAAACCGACAATTGCAATCATAGACTTTGACGTGATTTTGGCGGCAAAATAATGTTGCCACTTTAATTTTTTTTTAAACTCCATGTTACGCTTTCAGTAGACGCACTCTAATTATTTTACCGAATGTCCCGCGGCTGTTTCATTTAAAACATATGAAACACTTACGAAGTTGCGGGCACAGCTAGGCTAGCGAGGAGGAGTGGCAGGCGGTCGCCGACCTGGCTGACCGCATCAGGCAACGGCGCTCTCGCCACCGCCGGGATTCCGATCCCGATTTCCAGCCACCGTAGGCGCGAGCTTGCGGACAGTGAGCAATGGGTAGCTCGCTGTCCGGCCGTCCGGTAACTGTCCGGACCAAGCCCAAGTCGTCGACGGCGCGCGCTTTTCCCGCGCGCCTCAAGGAGTAGTCAGCAACAGCAGGGGCCCAGCCGGGTCGAAGCCTACTGGGGCCAGGGTTATCCGAAAGGGCGCTCGAGCCCCGGTATGAAGGCTTGAAGGAACGGGATGGGTTTTTTAGTCAGTAAGAGTCTGACACTATCTCCCGCTCCGCCGAAGAGTTGGGGTTGTCATAAGATGATTTTTCCCATCGAAAAAAAAAAAAAAAAGGCACAGCTAGGCTACATTAATTTATTTAAAGTACTTTCCCTCCGTGAGACAACTAGTATGGTAGGTAGTTGTTGTTAACTTAATTTAAAGTACTTAAGCTCTATCTATGTAGCTATATCTTAATATCTTGGTTTGAGGTTTCATGAAGAAACCCCAAGCCAATATATTCGTTTTAAGCATTTTGCAACCGTAGAAAATGATAGAGCAACCAACCAACACAAACTAACCAAATAATTTTTGCAGTAAATTGAATTTTGCTAATAAATATTTTCGTTATTATTTATTCTGCCTCTAAAATTACTTTTACTACTTAACCATATCAAAAAAGTTATGTTAAGTATGAAGCTTCTTTCGCGTCATGCGGCTTTTAATTTAGTCTGGTATTACTTATTTATTTATTTAATGGTTTCAGATGGACTGCGACGTAAAAAGGTGTTTATTTTTTTTTTTTCTAAAAAGACTAGCTTTGTAATCAATCTTGATAATTCTTTCTATCGAAATAAGCCTTTCAAAAAGTAACACTTAATAATGATAGAATTAAAAAAAAAAGACGCACTCGGGGACTGCCGCGGTAAAGCTATTGCATAGCATTTTTATCAACTTATGCAATTATAATTATTTATTTATTTTATTTATGCAGTATTTTTTTTCCTTTGTTTTTTTTTCTTTGATATTAATTGAAGTTACACTTTCACACATTGAACTGAATTTTGATTGATTGTTCACTCATTTGTTTTCTTGTCGGTCACCACGCTCAAAAAACAAATGAGTGGGGGGTGTTAGGTTATTTTCGTTACGGAATTTCTGAATTCGGTCTCCACGCTCAAGGCCCGCGATAGAAGCTATGCAATAGCTTAAAAATGTTACAATAAAAAGGTATTGATGAATGTCGAATGATCTTCATTCGTCATTCATCAAATAATAGTATCACTATTTCAATGAAAAATATACAGTTCACCTCCCTGGTAATTCTGAGTGCGAGCCTATTGCATCCTGCACTTAATGACATCTAGTGTGAGATAGTTACGTAACTGCAAAATAAAATCTACAGAACGAGCGAGTAGTTATGCTATTGACTGCCAGATGGCAAATAAAGAAATAGGCGGAGTCTAACACCCGCTCACCCCGCAAAATGTCACGCGTTGTTTCTTAGGGAAATCTTATTACAACATCTCTTCTTTGTACTTGCTCCGTGGTCCATTAGCATACGTAAGGTTCTTACTCAATGGTAAGGCAAAAACCTTGGCTGTACCTTGTTGTTTACGAACAACTGGCGCCATCTAGCAGACACTTCAGGCGACAACGTGACGGTCGACACACGGGCGGAAGACAAGTGCGGGGGCGGGGGGCGCGCAATGGACCCCAACCCGATTTAGTTTTAAGCGGTCGATTAAATAAAAAAAAAAACCACCGGCGATCAAGTACGTCTACTCTTAATTCTCATTAGATCCCAAGCGAACGCCGGCGTTCACTTGCCATATGCTAAGAAATTACCAATTGTAAAAGGAATATTAAAATCAAGTATATTTTCATCATCACCTCCTGCACACTTGTTAAATGATAAATGATCTTTATTTTGCAAAAAAGATAAAAAAAAAAAAACACTTTTACACGTCAATTTTGTTTTCAGTCAGTTTAAACTAGATGAGGTCGGTGTCTCCTAGCTGACTACCCTGAGAAGAAACACCGAAACAAACTCAGGGGTCAAAGTCTCTTTTAAAACGACTTGTGTTCATGAAAACCAAAAACTGCAGCATATATTTGTTGTAACGCCGGTTTTTATTGCTTCGATATTATTCCCTAGATTGTATGTTAATATTTTATTATCTGGTATATTATGACGTCATAAAATGATTGCATATTTCTCTGACAGACTTTGTTCTCCCAATTCGGAGAGGAAGTAGCGGGCAAGTTCATGCGGCACGCAGAGCGCTGCGCGTCGGACCCGCAGGAGGCGCCGCAACGCTTCGCCGCAGAGGTGTGCGCCGCCGCCCTACGCGCGCCGCGCTACTGGCCCCGCCAGCGCGCCACCGCTATGTACTCCGCCGCCGTCAAGATACTGGAGACTGGTATGTATGTGACAAGTTCATGCGGCACGCAGAGCGCTGCGCGTCGGACCCGCAGGAGGCGCCGCAACGCTTCGCCGCAGAGGTGTGCGCCGCGCTACTGGCCCCGCCAGCGGGGTTGTACTGATTTCAAAATGATTGTCGGTAGAATTTCATGCCTAATACTGTTATTTCTACCATTTAGGTCTAACATCAGTGACACCAGAAACTCTAGAAGACTGGGGAACATGCGTGGCTACCGGCGTGGAGAAGTTAGACCCCACGCGGGGTCGCCAGGTGTTGATGGCGCTAGTGAACCTCTGCACCCCACAAGTCCGACGAGGTGATAACGAACCGGACATTGATACCTCGTTTAGCATCTGTGCGAGGCTTTACGCTCTTCAGGTAAGTAACTCTAAAAGTTAAAGTAGGAGTGAATCCTGTAGTAATCATCGTCAGTTCTGTAGGTGGTTCTGCGTCCAGCCTTTGTCCTGTGGCTTTATCATTTACGTCATTGTAGGTCATCATACCTTACATTTTGTTTGTTTTTCGAATTTTTTTGGAGTCACCTATTTGGCAATCAGTTCTTGTGGCTACATTAGAAAAAAAACCCATCGTCTTGGCTAATTCTAGCTATTTTATTCATTATCCTTAGCTTCCGCTTCAATCGTATAAACTTTTAGAGTCCGTATGTCGACCAATTCACGTCGATACTTTGTGCACTGAAGTTCCATTTAGCTCTGCAAATTGACGCTTCACCATTCGCTAAGTTGGTGGTTTTTGTGGAGTTCCACTGGTTATGTCGGTATCAGTGAGTTTAGGTCTTAGGTTGAAGATATGTAGTGGTTAAAGAGTCGCAACAGTTAGTAGCTGGCAGATTCATAGATCATGTAATCAAGCTCAGATAAGTGACTAGTTGTTTTTGCAGGATTTGTCCACAAGTTGTTGCTCTTTCGGAAAGGTTCTAGAGGACACGTTAGTGGTAATGTTTTCACGTTGGTCGCAATCATTACTACTTTTTGAAGAAGAGTTATGTAGGAGTAGTTTAGAGTGGCTGGTCCGACCAAATGTTAAAAAGACTCATCAGCCTAGCATTTTTCCAACGTGAGTTGAACGTTGAGGTCGACTTCTAGCTTTTTTTAAGCGTAGAAACGTTGACCTTGACAATTAATTAGAATATCTAAACAAGTGACCGATCCAACAGAAGGGCCTCATTCAAGCCCGTCCGGAAATGCCGGCCGACCTGCTAGAGATGCTCAATTCATCCAGCAAGCGCTACACCGAGGCGGGGGGCGACACCCTGTTCCGTGTGTGTGCTAGGCTTAACGCCATTCAGGTGAGACCTCGGCGTACCTTGTGAACACAGCTTTAGGCGCGACCGACTTTTATTTCTGAGTAGATTTGGATAGCATGCTGAATTATGTCTTATTTTTTATTTGTTTTTGCGAAAAAAATATACAACAGATCTTTTTATCAGCGGTTTCTTTAGATCTGACTTACAGCAGGGGACGATACGTATTCAAAATTCGGGGTGTGGTGCATTTAATTCGGACTAGATTGACTTTTCTATTACATCTATATTTTAAACCATTATATCGCCTACTTGTAATTATTAGTAAACTTGCATCCTGCTGCGTTCCTTGCTTTCCATGTCTTTTTTGTTTCTAGTTCTTTTTTGTGGTCATAATTGTTTGTTGGTTTAAGTATATTTCCAAGTTTTTATGTTTTTAGACTATGGACGGCCGATTTTTATTTTCGTGCATTTGAGAATTTTATTTGCTTTCGAAATAGATGTTGGTGAAAGGTGTTTTCATTTTAGAAAATATGTTTTTTTTTTATTACTATCTATACCAAGGTTTTTATTTAAATTATACTTTTAGCTGCAACAAATTACTTTTTATGATATTGTTTAAAAAAATATGCATAATGTAAGTAATTTTAGACATCTTTCTTTTCTTACCCACACCACAAGTTTTTTTAGAGGACACTTGTTTATTTGATTTTGTTTGATGTTAAGATATTTTACATAATAGAGCATTTAATTCTCAAAGGGCCTTAATAAGATGTACCTTCTAAATAGTATGAAGAGAGCCTATTACCAAACAGGCACAAATCCAGACTGGTAAGAAATTCCTGATGGCAAAACCCAATAAGACCATTCAATGTTGTGTGTAAAGATTAGTTTTATGTGATGGAGTAAATGATAGTCATTTGACTGTGTAGGGAGCACTAGGCTCACTTCGCTGGCGTGCTGCGCCCTTGGCTGCTATGCTGCTGAAGCGGCTGGAGGAAGCCAACTTTATCCAGCACCCCTACCAGAACGTGCGGGAAACTGTGGGCAGGTAATATTACATGCACACCTACTTATTCTGGAAAGTAAGATAAGCTTATATTATAATAAGTACCCCGCCCACTACTAGAACGTGATCTACTCGTGTACCAAATTTCATCAATTTGGATAAAATTAGACCGTTTCAACGTGAAGGAGTAACAAACAAACACACACACAAACTTTCGACTTCATAATATTAGTTTGATTGGCTTGTTTTCTTATCCGAATGCGTGTGAAGATTTAAAAATGGTGTTTTATTATACAGGGTTATTTGTAAAACACTAACAACCTCGCAGGACTGTATTACTAACATCATAAACAACAATTTTTGTTCTATGACTTTTTACAAAACATAACACATTTACCAAAGACAAAACTTCAAGATTTCGTTGTTCTATCTTAAACATATCAACTCTGTATTTTGTATGAAAATCTGATGAACCAAAATATGATAAATTTTTAAAAGTCACAGAACAAAGTTGTTGTTTATGATGTTAGTACCATAGTCCTGAGAGGTGGCCGGTGTTTTGCAAATAAACCTGTATATCCTGTACTAACAGAAATAACGCTAAACTATGAAATCGCTAAACCATGATTTCGCTGCACCCATATATCTCTTTAACGTTAAATTTTTTTCAATAAATATACAAAAATAGAATATTAATTGAGAAAACAATATCAAAATTGGTGTAGCAAACGAGGTATAACAATTTTAAATAAATATTCCTGTCTCTCTCGCCAAGACGCCGATTTCTATGGCGGCCGTACGGATGTCCTGGCCTTTGACGTCAAAGAGCATGTCTGACTTCATTTTCATAATAGCGGCTTTGAAGCTTTATAACTTCGTTGTAGTAAAAGATATTTAATTATTTTCTTTTTCATATTTGTTTACCAGAACTAAAAAGTTTTTAATTAGCAAATAATAAAAAAAGTTGCTTGCTGGGAATATCCGTATTTTGAATGTGTTATGTTGACGGCAGCTTGCTGATGACGATATTCGACACGGAGCTGGTGTTCCCGGGCGGGTCCTCGGGCCCGGCGCCGCGCCTGGCGCACTTCCTCACGTCTGTGCAGCCGCGCCTGGCCGCGCTCTACGACGAGAATGGAGACATAGGTCTGTATACTAAGGGTCGCACACGGCTCACCGGCCACGACCACAAAACGCCGCCACAGGCATATTTCCTGTAGGTTTCATACTTTTTATATGGACTCGCCGGACATTGTTGACGCCGAAAGCCGCCACACGCTACAAAACGCCGCTGCTCGCTTCTTGTGGCCCGCACTGGCCACTAAACGCCGATACAAAACGCTGTCACACACAGCCACTGGCCACAAGTGGCTTGTGGCCGCTTCTAGCTTGTCGTGGCAGCGTTTGTGGCTGCGGCATTTAGCCCATGTGCCGCGACACTAATAATAATTGTTTATTGATACAACACTAACCAAATTAAACCCTGATTCCCGAGCTAGTTAGGCCGCCTGTATTTCAGAAACCAGTGACTACTTCGATTTAAATTTCAATAACATTGATATAATTATAGACATTCATTTTACGAAATTATTTATACAAAATAAAATTACCTACATAATTTATACAAAATAAATATTAAAATTAAGAAAAAAAATACATACCTATATCATTTTACTTTTTAAAATTACGTAATCAACTATACTACTAATTTTATGTCTTTAACCTTTTGAACGCTAGTCATTACATGACAAAGCAATTTGTGTCCAGCACGCCACAGTCACGACTGCGTGATAGATTAAAGTACGAAATCGTAGCTTGGCGCCGAGGGCACGCTTTTATTTTTTTACTGAAAGTTAGGACCGACCATTATACGATTTCAGGTAATTTTTAATGTATTTTCCCTTCTTATATTGAGAAGTAGTAAACTTCCTGGATCATCAAAAAATATTAGATTATTTATTTCTGTACAAAATTTCGTATGAAACTTCAAATCACATTAAAAAGATTTTTTTTCTGAATAAGCTTCCATAAGCATAAATGAAACAGCAATTAGCATTTCAAATATTGGTATTAGGAAGAGTGGGGCCATAGTAGGAACATCTTGTTATCTCATATATGCGTGAAACTAAATGGCGGTGAAGTCACATTTCAGTTTGCATTTATTCTTTTTATGTTACTTGACTGTGTCCCTTCCACAAGATTATTAATACCTAACAGATCTAATTTATAACAATCTTTTTATTATTGACTAGCTTTTGCCTGCGCGGCTTCGCTCCCGCTCTTCCCTACTCTACCCTAATTTTTTTTAAATATTTGTTTTAGAAGAACCTCACAATAACGAATACAACAAAAAAAGAATTAGCGAAATCGGTCCAGCCGTTCACGCGTGATCGCGTGACCAAGGAAATAGGGATTCATTTTTATACATATAGATTTTGGATAGTTACTTATTGAAAAAAAAAATCCAGTTAACTGCGATTCTAAAATAACATTCCAATTTCAGTAATAAAGACCGCGGCATCAGCTGCAGCGGCCATGCAGTGCAGCACCCGCGAGGAGTCGTCTGACTGCGGAGCGGCCACGCGAGCGCTGCGCACGCTGGCGTCCATCGACGTGGGCGAGGTGGCGGCCGTGGACGTGGCGCGCCTGTCGCCCGACCACCACCACGCGCCCGCCACTGAACACGTGCCGCAGGTAACTTAGGACACGTCGGAGTGCGGAGCGGCCACGCGAGCGCTGCGCACGCTGGCGTCCATCGACGTGGGCGAGGTGGCGGCCGTGGACGTGGCGCGCCTGTCGCCCGACCACCACCACGCGCCCGCCACTGAACACGTGCCGCAGGTAACTTAGGACACGTCGGAGTGCGGAGCGGCCACGCGAGCGCTGCGCACGCTGGCGTCCATCGACGTGGGCGAGGTGGCGGCCGTGGACGTGGCGCGCCTGTCGCCCGACCACCACCACGCGCCCGCCACTGAACACGTGCCGCAGGTGACTTGCGGTTTTGATAACGCATGCGGGATTGCCCCGCACACGTAACCCTGCAAGTGTCCATTTCATACAAGTATTGTAATGCGTGGCATACGCACGCGGGACGCGTTTTTTTGCATATCAAGATTTTTTGCATGCGGGGCAATCCCGCATGTGTTGATTCGCACCATAATATAAGCAACCTGGCGAAGCCCTCCCTTTTCCACACAGGTCTGTCTTCGGCCATTTTGCCGTATAAAAGCTAAAGTGCCGTTACCTGGTCTTTGGCGGACTTTCGTTTTAAGATGCTAATAATTTTATAGCTAGGTATCTCTCTAAACAGTATTTTTATCAATAGTTACTAAGATTAACAAATTAAAATCAGTTCAATCAAGGATCTGGTTGTTTTGTGTATGAGATTTTACATGTTTATGAACGCTTCTATGATACAGGAATAATTCCTAGTGTGGGGCAATGTATTTATAAAAAAAATCTCTGTTATATAATTTAAATATAAATATCTGTGCCTTCTCAGTCAGCGGAAAGCAGCGGGGATTCATCAGACCGGGAGGGAGGTTCGCGGGGCTCGCGCGTGGAGCGGCAGCTGGTGGCGCGCCTGGACTCGGCGCTGCACCTGGCGGGGGACGTGGCCGCGCCCGCGCCGCAGGACCACGCCCGGGCGCTCAACCTGCTCACTACAGGTACACAACGAGGCGGCTTAGTGCTCGGCCAGACTGGCAGCGCGGTGCGGGGAGCGGTGGAGGTGCGGGAACGCGCGCTTTGTGACTGTCGGCAGTCGAGCCGTCATAACAATGCCCGCGGTTAGCTCGAACTAGCTTGAGATGCCCCGCTCCCACACACACACTTTGACCATGCGCTATGACGGCTATTAAAACGACTGGCTGCAACCTTGGCAGCTGAAGTTCCGTTCAAAATAGTTTGGCCGCACGACGTTGTCCGATCAAGTTTTAAAATTGCAGTTGATCGTGTGACTAATCGTAGTCGTTATCGGAACCGGCAACAGAGCGTTTGAGCAATTAATGGAATCTGTAAAAATCTCTGCATTACCGCGAAATGAGAGCCAAATATTTAAAAGTATGTTAACTATTAAGAAGTTAATCGACAAAAAATACTGCATTTTTAGTACTGCGTGGCTGCATGGGCGTGATAGTCCGCGGAGTGAACGGCAACACCATGACTCAGTACTCGATGGCGGGCACGGCGTGCGCGCTGGCGGCGCGCGGCCCGCCGCAGCCGCACGACGAGCTGCCGCGCGCCGCCGCCGGCCTGCTGGCCTCGCTCGCGCTCGCGCACCACTCCTGCGAAGCCTTCGATGCGGCGCTCGCCCATCTGGACACGCTGTCTAATGGTACGAAAAATCCTTTCTATTCTCGATTTTGAATGAAGTTACGTTTTGATTAGAAAAGATTCGAGTCAACTACCAGAAACACAATTGATAGAAATACTAAGCCAAATAGATACTCCGAACTGATACAAAACTGCACTATTGAGCAATAGATATAGGGCGTATAATACGCCTTCATCAACTCTTATACTCTACGTAATTACCCCAATAGCTACTTCTACGCCATTACCTCATTAGCAACCTCTATGCCATTATCCAAACTACGTTATTACCCCATTAGACATCTCTACATTATTAAGTCATTAAACCACCGTATGTTATTTTAGGACGGTCCTGGTGGGCTCGCCTGGCGTGCATAGACTTCGCGCAGCCGCTGCTATTCTACGGCCTGCCCATGCTGTGCGACCGTGCGGACCGCGCTGTCGCCACAGAGAAGTTCGCACTCAAACTCATGAGAGACCCAAGATTGGAGGTAAAGGAAACTTTTGTTGTTCAACAATTCTTTTTATGAAGCTGTGTTTTTAGTATATTTTTTTATACTTCAGGTCGGCGCTAAATAATCAACGCCATGCTAACATTCACTCCTCTTCATATCTACACACACCCTAAATAAGTATAAATGAATTAAATAATTTGTCATTTTCAGGTTCGTCAATCGGCAGCAAAACTTTTGACGGGTTTGATGCACTGCCGCGCTCTACCGGACGAGGAGCGCACTCTGCGCGCGCTGATGCGCAGCTGCCGGTCGAAGGAGCTGGTGGAGCGGCACTACGGCGTGCTGGGGCTGTGCGGCTACCTGGCGTCGCGGCCGTACAGCCTGGGCGCGCGCCTGGGCGCGGTGCTGGCGGAGCTGGCGCGCCACACGTCGGCGCCCGACCCCGTGCCCGCCACCATCCGCAGCGCGCTGGCCGACTTCCGCCGCACGCACCAGGACGACTGGGCCAAGCACCGCGACCAGCTCACCGAGGACGAGCTCGACCTGCTGGCCGACCTCACTTCGCCGCCCTCCTACTGCGCCTGAATTGACTTATTCTATCTTTACAATAAGCGATTTAATTGTGATATTCAACAATAGCTTTACGTACGACACAAATTTTCGTTGCATAATTATTCCAAAATGGGATTTTTTGTTTCGTGAAACTTGCTAAAACTACATGTAATCGATATTGCCGTGGAACATTTATTTAGCCACCGGTAAATCAGTGTAATAGAAACGCCATAAATATTGTAGTGGCTTAGTTATGTAAGTTACGATATGATCATCGCATCACTTGCGCACGTATATAATTACGTATTTATATTGAATCTGTCATGGTGGTGGCTCTACACTACACCTCATTATCACACCCACAGTAGACGCCGGTGACGGATGTAGGTGTAAGATGCTCTTAGAAATATTTTGATATTGTATTTGTTTTGTAGTTTTATTGCACGTTTCGTGAATTGTTTTGGAAAGAGGTATAAAAAGCTGGAAAAAGGTTGAATTTTTAATTGACGGGCATATTGTTATTGCCAATTTTATATGACTATGATGTTGCATTGATCTTAAAGACATTTCGTTCCATAAATAGATCTGTTTACATGGGTTAGGGATTTGTAAATACGTGTATAAATATTTCTTTTCTAGGATGTTATATTAAATACTACATTTATAAATGTGTTTTTCTATATAAACCCAAATAAAAAAAACGACTATTTACCACTTATACAATTTTATTTATAGTTACCCATTTTTGTCTGAAAATTTGCATGGAAGGTGTAACATTATAATGAAATTCAGAACATCTATAACAAAAGATCATGTTTTTAAATTAAACCTAATATGAATTTTTCCCCAGAGGCTATCTTCGGTCTTCAACATCTGAAATTAAAAGAAATGGGTTAAATAAATTTGATTCATCATCATAGAATAAATCTATAATTCCTTTGTGAATTAGAGCCTCGGATAGACTATTGGTTATTGAAGTACACATTACTTGAGAGTTGTACAGTGACTATGACTGAAGTAGACCATTTGAGTTGTGGGTGGACCACAACTATAAAGACAGCTATTTATTTGCATTAATTCATTTAACCCCAAGCAAACGCCAGCGTTCACTCTCGTTGTCTTTGTATTGTGTCTAATTAAGTACGGTATTCGAAAAGTAAAATGCGGTACCTGCCCCCCCCTAGCCAAGTTACAACCGTTTCGTGTCGAATTCCGTTCTCCAAACGGTAACGCCTCGATGTCAACAATTGTAGAAAACGATAAGTTGGTAGCCATCGAGAGTCGGCCGCTCGTTCTGCAATGTAGCGTTTGTATAACAAACGGCGTAGCGTTGAACATTGTAGAAACGATACCTAACATTTCATTCTATCATTTTGAACAATGTGAACTTGGCTACGAATTTTCTATTCGTTTGTTCTGACCACGTGATTTAACGTTTAGAGGATGTCAATAATATACATTTAATTGGTTTTAGACTAGCGTTAACAATTGCAGATAATCAACTTGGCTAGGGGTACAGAGATTGTAACCTTTTTTTTTAAGTGCAGACGCATTTTGTTGCATGCAAATATTAAAATATATATATTTATAGGGTGACTGGTAATTAGTGACCGATACTTAAACACGTGATTGTACTCATGATTACAAACAACTTTCCCAAAGAAACTTTTTTTTTTACTCATTAGTTTTATCACAATAACAAAAGGTGGCTAACAATTGCCCTGTCGAAGGCGCGCGCGCGCGAATTTCAAACAGCTGTTTTGTTATTCTGTTAAAACGAATGAAAAGAAAGACAGAAACAAAAACTTTTGATTACCTGGAAAAGGCACGAACTTAAGACTAACACTATTACAAACATTTTTAATGACAAAAAAAATATATATAGGTATATAAGTACAATCACGTGTTTCACCCTATATATAGGTGCTATAAGAAAATTCCTATCATCATCATATCAGCCGAAAGATGTCCACTGTTGGACATAGGCCTCCCCCAAGGTGCATCAACGCATCCATCAGATTCCCGTGACCCGGACCAGGTCATTAGTCCACCTTGATAATGAAAGTTATGCTGCATGCTAAATCTGTGTGTCTGTTTTATTGTTATGGCAGCTATTGGTCAACTAAAAATATATATTTATTGACTCATGAAAAGTAGGTTGCAGTGTTAGCAAATTATTGCCTGTTCATGAACCATACTGACGATTGGCATAGGCACAGCAGCTCCAAAAATAAATGGGGTACCGACTTAAGAAAAAATAAAAGGCAATCCATGGTAAAAGGTTAGCCAAAAATAAACAATAATCACATTATACAGCAATCAAAAATCTTGGTTGAAAACCAAAACTTGATTGGTCTCTGCTAATATGATGAGAGAATTGTTGAACAATATTTTGAACAGTCATCAATTGTAATTCATGACATTATGCAAAAACAACAAAAAAAGGAGGTACTTGTATTGATCTGGAAGAATATTACATATGGGGTACTTTAATTCATTAAACCCCAAGCGAACGCCGGCGTTCGCGCACCTATTGTCTTTCTATTGTGTCTGCAATTCTCACGATTGAAAGGTTAAACCCCAAGCGAACGCCGGCGTTCGCGCATCTATTGTCTTTCTATTGTGTCTGTAATTTCCACGATTGAAAAGTTAATGATAATAATATGAGGAAGATATTCCTCATATTATTATCATTACCCACAATATTTTCTTTTGGCTTTTATGTGAGTGGAAGACCACCAGATTGATGGACAAGACAGTTGATTGAATGAAGCAAACGCTGGTGTTTGCTCTCTCATTGTCTTTCTATTGTGTATCTAATTACGGTATTCGAAAGGTTAATGTTTAGCCTGGATAGTCTTGATACCATAAGTTATATACTGATACTGTACATAGATTACCATCTTAGTTGCCCATGTGAGAGCACCAATAGTCATTATCCATTATCATTGATGAGTTGGGTTGTCTGTAGCGACTGCAGCCAACCCCAAAGATGATCCACTGACCCAATAGACTTAATCTGTACTGTCTTATCAAAATACTCACTTTTGCCATCACATGCTACAATTTTCACTTTGTCAACTTTTGCAACTTCTTGAACTTCACGAAATTCCACATCATTCAACATGAATGTCCACACATTATCACAAAACCTGAAATACACATTTTGCAATTAGCTACTACAGAGATACTTTACAAAAGCAGCTGTCTAGAAATATTTATTACCTATAAGTATTTAATTTTCCTGCTTTGAAGGTTAGTCTTGACTTCACCCTGTTCGATAGCGCCTGATTTATAGATTTATCAAATTGCAATAGAACTTTCACTGCTAGCGCTGGTGTAATCTGTCCATACTGAAAATTATCAAATATTTAGCAACTAACAATTATGAATATATAATTATCAAAATAATGTAAACAATCCAAACCTGTATCAATTCGTCGAGGCTTTCTTGTAAAGTATTTCCGATTGTGGTGTTTCTATACAATTGATATGACATTACTAATGATTATAGTATAACGCTATTTGTATAATTTCTACTTAATGAACAAATAAATTAGATGAAATGATGCTAAATCTTTATTTAAATTAAAAATTAATCTCTCACGTTCACAGATTTTTGATAATGAAATATAGTGATGTTACGATGCCATCAAGCAGGTTGGTTGCCTTAAGGCTGCGAATGTGTCGAAGTGCAATCAATTGGAATCGATTTTAACTCGACTAAAGCCAATCGGTAATATACTATAACTTCTAAAAGAGTTTTTAAGGTTTGGCCGGATTTCTTCGAGTGAAATTCAGTGATTGTTTACTAATAGGAGCCTTACTTTTTTAACCCCGTGGACAGAAATAGGACCTGAAAACTATAAAATTAACGTGAAATTAAAAATTTTATAATGATAATTATGTATTTAATTTGATTTGCCTACAAGTAAGCCTTCTAACCTAAACCAACATGTCTGTGTGTTGGGGTCACCTCTTTCCATGCTCTCGTATTTACACACATACCAAAGAGCCTGTAAATACATATATAAGTACATTACCGATTGCGCATTTGGTATTGTAGAATAGCAAGACAAAGTACCTATAAAAATAATAATCATAAATTATCTACACGTTTTAGGCATTTTATACATTTTCTAGGTATTATAACAGAAAACTGGATTAAACAGATTGCCGGGGGCATGTAAATACATTCATATCTAAATAGTAGAGGTCAATGATTCACTCTATTCTATTAGTAAACAAATGAACATCAACTATTCATTGAGAAGAAATAGTTCAAAAGATTTAGTACCCAAGCCATAAACATGTAAAAAAGAGCTTTTTGGCGGGATATTTTAGAGTGAAGTTCAAATTCAGTGACTGTTAATGTACATACTATGCGTTCCAAATGAGAATAGGAAAGTCAATAAACTCGATCTGTCAAATTTTGATTGAAAAGTACGGTTTGCAAAAAAAGCTTATTTGCGTTTTAATGATTTTGTTTTTGTTTAACTGACCCTTAGTTAAGTCATATTTAGAAATAGATAAAAAAGTTATTCATAATAATAATTTAACAAATTATACTACTTTCTTTTTTATTTTCATTATTGGCTACATGTTAAATTCAAATTTTCAAATTCAAAATTCAAATTGCCAGCCGCCATTTTATCGTCGTTGTTGGTGTTTCTTCGGCGACTGAGTATCCAGATTGAATTTTGTCATAAATACAGGTAATAATGCCTATTTTGATTTAAAACAACAGTTAGTGATATAAATATTCAAAACCTCTATTAATCCATGTTTTATTTTATAAGAGAAAGCAGCAGTGATGATGACGGTGATGACGCCACTACTCAGACACTTCACACAGTTACGTAACGATCAGCAAAATTGAAGAATTGGATTTTGATCAGAGTTTTTTCGTTCATGATTCGTAAATAAATAAAATTTAACAAATTTCTTTTTTTGCTCACCCTACTCAATTTCTTCGATTTGACAGTAAGACGTAACGTCACAACATGGCCGGCGCTCCTATTCTCATTTGGAACGCGTAGTACTGCTCTGTAGAGTACTTTTTATTTAAAAATTTAAAAGTAAGTGTTGTTATCTAATTACATAATCATTGCTGTTTTATTCATTCATGCAAATTGGTTCCTAGTAGATATTGTGATGTGAAATTGGTGTACTTAGTTTTGTATCTTAAGTGGTATGGGTCTCAATCTCAACTTCTCAAGTGTATAACTGGAAAATATGTGGAATCATTGAAACAGGCACTATCTCGATAAAATAGAGCTGAGAATTTTATTGTAGTGTTGACTACCTACCTCAGTGAAGTTTGCCTAGAAAGTTGACGTGATACATTTGCTGCCAAATACTACAATTACAAAGTGTAGGTGCATCCATATTCTAAAGGTAAACAAATTAACTATTCATTCTAGACTTGAGTCTCATGTAAGTTATGAAGACTACATGGCTTATAGACTTATGCATAGCATAGCGCGCACTGGTGACTTTGTCACGGTTACTTTAAAGTTTTTTTCATTGTCACGTCACGTTTCCAAAGTGGAGTGCGCTCACGAAGAGAGCGACAAAACTCTTGAAATCGAAGCGTCATTTGCTGATATGGATTTCGAAGAGACGGCTGTTCTCTGGGAACTCGTGAGATTGAGGAGAAAAAAACTGGGCAAGTGAGAGTCTGACTCGCGCCCTGAGGGTTCCGTACAAACTTATCTTAAATACCTACATAGTTCAATTCCGTAATGGAAACTCGGAAGATATTTCCGAATCACAAAAAAAAAATTGTGATGTAACAACAGATTTATTTCTACACTTGTGCTATTAGACCTTGCTTTATACCAAATTTCAGTATTCAGGGTCAACGGGAATTAATTATACGTTTGGATTTCCTCGACTGTCGTAATGTACGTTTTTGCAGGATTTTTTTTCTCGTTAACTTTTACAAATTTGTTTTTTTTTACAGCTTCAAGAGTCCGTAGACCTGAGTATATGGTTTTAATTCAACTCGATACCTACTTCCACGCGTGCGACAGACAGACAGTCAGACAACCGGACAGACGGACCTTTCTTCTGTGGAACGGACGGACGAGAAAGTGATCCTATAAGGGTTCTGTTTTTTCCTTTTGAGGTACGGAACCCTATTATAAACTTCGAGAACATCCAAAGATATTTTGTCTGAATACGCTTTAATTTTTTTTATCATATAGAGCTGGTTTTCCATTTCTTCTTCACGAATGCTTACGTTTTGCGTAGATGGTGAAGCCATTTTGCGCGCGCCAATGTCGGTAGTCAGAATGTAAGACATAGTGCGCACTGTTGACTTTTGTCACGGTGACAATAATTTTTCTAAGTACCCATTTTTTGTAACTGTCACGTCTTCAAGTGCGCGCACTACATGCTGAGTTCATAAGTACGGTGACTTTTTTGTCAAAAGTCATGGTGGCAAAGTCACCAGTGCGCGCTATGGCTAAATGGCGAACGACCAACGACGAGTGACAATTTTGTCGCCAGTGCCTCAATGAAAAGTTATCGGCGCAGTGATAGTTTCGTTACGGGCTTGTTTGCCGGTCGGCGTACACAAATGTCATGCGCGCATCTCCATACATATCCACGGACTTGATAGGAGTGACGAAACAGTCACGGTGACAAAAGTCACCTGTGCGCGCTAGCTCTAGACTCGCAGAGTACTAGACCGCCCTAGATACATACATGAATGGATACCAGAAACGAGCTGCTGCGTATGCGTTGTACTCACTCACTATAATTAGAAAAAGGCCTAAAAAGTTCTAGGTGGAGTCACTGATTGTCGGATTTCTGTCTCTTCGCCGGACACCGCGGCCGCTAACCGATCGTAACCCGCCGAGCCTGTAAGTGATCGCGGCTCGCGCGATTCCACTAGTTGTTCGCCGGTGCAGCGGGATCCGCCAACAACGGTGCATACCGCAGCCGCGTATGAAATGGCGCGTCGTGAAATGGTTTTTAATTTGTTACATACTGCATTCTACAGAACCTGCGGGCCCGCAACCGCGGCGGACCCGTGTGAAAACCGCTTCTTCTTAGCCTTAGAGAAAACCTTTGAAATACTCCAGAAATAGGACTTTTTAAGAGATTGCGTCGCCTCAATGTCGATTTGCTTAGGTATTGGAGCGCATTTTTTTTATATTTGTATAGCGTCAGTAGTTTGAATACCGGAAAAATTAAAGACGCGATTGAGCGAAATAAGGGCTCCAAGGTGTTTGCAAGAGATCTGTCTATTGGGCAGAGCCAGCTCACGAAACTGAAGACCGACGATGGCCAACTCATATCCGCCAAACCGGAGCTTCTGGGAGCGATCGAAGCTTTTTATGGACAGTTGTACACGTCAATCACCAAACCCACTGCAAATCTAGCAAACGACCCAAGAGCTAGATTGACCCGACACTATACCGAAGATATCCCAGAGTCAGCCTGTACGAGATTAAGATGGCTCTGAAGCAGCTCAATATCAACAAGGCGCGATAACGGAATTACGGCCGAAATCCTGAAGGCGGGTGGAAAACCGATCCTTAAGGCCCTTCAGAAGCTGTTTGATTCTGTCATACTCGAGGGAAAAGGAGCGAAAGTACATATAGTGGTACTTTTTTTTAAGAAGGGCGACCAGGCCCTGCTCAAGAATTATAGGCCCATCTCACTTCTGAGCTATATCTACAAGCTGTTTTCCCGAGTAATCACGAATCGTCTCGCTCGTAGGTACGACGACTTCCATCCTCCCAAACAAGCCGGATTCCGAAAAGGCTTCAGCACCGTAGACCACATACATAATCTATGACAGGTTATACAGAAGACCGAGGAGTATAATCTGCCTCTCTGCCTAGCGTTTGTGGAATACGAGAAAGCCTTTGATTCGATCGAGACTTGGGCTGTACTGCAGTCTCTCCAACGGTGCCAGATTGACTATCGGTACATCGAGGTGCTGGAGTGTTTGTACGAAAATGCTATTATGTCAATCCGACTTCAGGACCAGACCTCGAAACCTTCCTACGCTTCCTTCAGCGAGGTGTGAGGCAGGGAGACGTCATTTCTCCGAAACTGTTCACGGCTGCAATGGAGGATGTCTTCAAGGTTCTGGACTTTCGGTTTGACGACGACATAGTAGATGACTACTATGTCGTCGTCAAAGCCGAGACTACGGAAGAGCTCAGTACAATGCTCAATGACCTCAGTAGAGCTTCAGAAAGAGTGGGTCTTAAAATGAACATGGACAAAACTAGTCATGATAAACAACCATGTAGCACCCACTCGTATCAAGATCGGAGACTCTGTACTCGATGTTGTGGACGAACCTATTACGTCTACCTCGGACAGACAGTCCAGTTGGGTAGATCTAATTTCGAGAAAAAGGTCAACCGTCGAATCCGACTCGGCTGGGCAGCGTTCGGGAAGCTATATGGTATCCACTCATCCAACATACCATAGTGTCTCAAGATGAAAGTCTATGACCAGTGTGTGTTGCCAGTGATGACATATGGATCCCAAACGTGGTCGCTCACAATGGGCCTTATTAGAAGACTTAAAGTCACCCAAAGAGCGATGAAAAGGGCTACGCTCTGAGTTTCCTGGTTGGGTTTGAGTCAGAAATGAAGATATCCGCAGGAGAACCAAGGTTAGCGACTTAGCACGAAGAATCGCCAAACTTATGTAGCAATGGGCAGGGCACATTGCTCGCAGAACATATGGCCGTTGGGGCCGAAAGGTTCTGTGTGTTCAGTGGCGGCCGCGTACCGGAAAACGCAGCGTTGGAAGGCCTCCTACAAGGTGGACCGATGACCTGGTGAGGGTTGCGGATTCCCGCAACCGATGGATGAATCCGAGACGCACAGGATCGTTCATTGTGGTGACACTTGGGGGAGGCATATGTCCACGCGGGCCCAGTGCGAGTTGGTGAATGTCACCTGTTTTCGAATTTTTGGTTGCATGCCGGTTTCCTCACAATGTTTTCTTTCACCGTTTTGAGGGCAGTGGTGATGAAATAAATTACACAAAGTAATGCGCTTGGTTGGGTTTGAACCTGCGACCTACAACTCGTAAGTGTCCCTTTATCTCTCGGCCCCCACTGCTCTGCTATATAAACACAAAAATAAAATGCGCTAAATGTATGGTACCTATGTTGGCTTACAAATTCCCAGATTTGTTCTACAATTGTTTTAAGAGTACTACTAAATCCCTGTATTTTTTTTTTGCTAAAAACCAGTGTGGTCCTTCAGTTCACACGCACGTTAAATGTAGAGGTTAACCTCTTTATAAAACCACTGGACAGGCTGTTCCATGTGTTTGACAGAAAATTTGAAGCGCCATAGGCGAGTGTCCAGAGAACTAATTTTGGAAACTAATGAAACTACTAACCTAAGGGCCAAGTGACCAGGTCATAAAAATCCAAAATTTTGTGTGGTAAATAGTAGAGGTCAGTGTTGTGTATAGTAAGCGCTGCAAACTGCCTTTATTTGATACTAGCTGTGCCCGCGACTTCGTTCGCGTGGAATACAGGATTTCGAATTTATTTTTTCTAAAATAAAAGTAGCCTAAGTTACTCCTTATTACATCAGCTACCTGCCAAAAAAAGTCCCGTCAAAATCGGTTTAGCCATTTCAGAGATTAGCCAGAATAAAAAAATATTTTGGTGTATGTACGTTATATTATAAATATTCATATGAATGTAGTAAAAAGCGGTTATTTCAATATTACAAACAGACACTCCATTTATTTATATGTATAGATAGATAGGTACCAACAAATATTGGTGAATAGATAACTATTATTGGTTTGTACTCATCGACCTCTACTTGTGGTAAGTAGTAGAAGTCAGTGTTTGTACTACATAGTTAAGTTTTCTAGTGTCTGGCTCCTTGGACAAAAGGTGAGTTGTATGAAAAAAAATATGTACATGAAATTTTTTATAATATTTATTATTAAATGATAAAATATGTTGATATATCTTCATCTCGCCGCCGCCTGATTCTAGGTTTTCTTCGTCGCCAGTTCGTGGATCTTCTTCGCCGCCCGGTCGTGGATATTCTTCGCCGCCTGGTCCTTCTTCATCTTTTCCGCCGCCTGGCCCTTGATCTTCTCCGCCGCCTGGTCCTTGATCTTCTCCGCCGCCTGGTCCTTGATCTTCTCCGCCGCCTGGTCCTTGATCTTCTCCGCCGCCTGGTCCTTGATCTTCTCCGCTGCCTGGTCCTTGATCTTCTTCGCTGCCTGGTCCTTATCTTCTTCGCCGCATGGTGCCTCGTCTTCTCTTTGCTGTTTAAATCTGAAATGCAAAAATTGTACATTTAGAATAGTAATGGTAGAAAAGTATAAAAAAATAAATGACATATTTAGTTTGATGTGGACTAGTGGTAAAAAGGAATCAACGAAATTTAATCTCGCTTAACTAACTGAAAGTATAAGGGCAGTTTTTTAGTAAGTACCAATTTTTTAGATTGGTACTTGCTAAAAAAGTTTGTCTAGGTACCTTATAGTGGTCTGCTCTTCAGTGTGCGATTTCTGTGCTTGGTTTTCCAGTCGTCGTGTTTGTACTTGTTGTTACCGCAGTGTTCATCTTCAGCTCCTTGTCTGTATTATTCAGGATCACTGAAAGAAGGCAATAACAATATTAAGTATTATTATAATTGTTTCAGTTAAGTATTAATTAATCCTGTTTTAATGGTACGTTCATTCAATTACCTGTTCCATTTTGTATGACCTTGGTCTTCAGCTCCTCGTCCGTCTCGTCTTCTCGTTGATCTTCAGCTCCTCGTCCGTGTCGTCTTCGTGTTGATCTTCAGCTCCTCGTCCGTGTCGTCTTCTCGTTGATCTTCAGCTCCTCGTCCGTGTCGTCTTCTCGTTGATCTTCAGCTCCTCGTCCGTGTCGTGTTCTCGTTGATCTTCAGCTCCTCGTCCGTGTCGTCTTCTCGTTGATCTTCAGCTCCTCGTCCGTGTAGTCTTCTCGTTGATCTTCAGCTCCTCGTCCGTGTCGTCTTCTCGTTGATCTTCAGCTCCTCGTCCGTGTAGTCTTCTCGTTGATCTTCAGCTCCTCGTCCGTGTCGTCTTCTCGTTGATCTTCTGCTCCTCGTCCGTGTCGTCTTCTCGTTGATCTTCTGCCCCTCGTCCGTGTAGCCTTCTCGATCTTCTGCCCCTCGTCCGTGTTGTATTGCCTTCCTAGTTTATTTTAGTGTTTTTCGCCTTGCAAATGTGTAGTGTATTTACCTGCTGCCATTTATGCCTTCAAGTCGCCTCAGGTTTGTCGAACAATTAGTTACCCTAACTTTTGTCATCATGACAGTACTCCAAGGTTTTTTATTATTACCTCACAGGCGAGTTCATCGTTGCGTTGTGTATTATTGTGGAGACCTTACAAGTTTTGATTGCAGTAATTCATCTCACCTTGTCTGTTGTAGGATCCATGACAGCAAATTCTACGCTTTCTCACTCTAATCAATGTTAGTCGACTTATTTACCTCATCCATTCTATCTTCCCAGTTTTGTTTCTATTTTCTTAAGTCTAATCTTCGCTCAGGTATTTTTCATGTAAGGTTTACGATTATACATTACATACCTTATCTACATTTTCGATTTAGTTCGCTTTGCCAATATTCTGTTTATCCTCTTACTTGTTGATGTCATCTTGATTGAATAATGCGCACTTCGAGTGATAAATGAAATGGACAATTAATAATATAATTACCATAACTCGACGTTTGGCGCCTGCTCCGATGTCGTCTTCATAATATTCTTCTGTATTCTTGTCGTTGCTTCGCCATCCACTGCATAATCTCCGCGTAGTATGATTTCCTAAAAAAATATTTATAAAATTAGTCTACAATACAATTCAAATAAGAAAAAAATAGTTTTCGATGATCAAGTAAGTTTATGGTAATCAATTACCTATTCCGCATTCTACAGCCTTATACTCCAATATGGTTCACGCCGTCTTCTGCTCCTCGTCCGCGTCGTCTTCTCGTTGATCTTCTGCTCCTCGTCCGTGTCGTCTACGTGTTGATCTTCTACTCCTCGTCCGTGTCGTCTTCGTGTTGATCTTGTGCTCCTCGTCCGTGTCGTCTTCTCGCATATCTTCTGCTCCTCGTCCGCGTCGTCTTCTCGTTGATCTTCTGCTCCTCGTCCGCGTCGTCTTCTCGTTGATCTTCTGCTCCTCGTCCGTCTCGTCTTCTCTTAGATCTTCTGCTCCTCGTCCGCGTCGTCTTCTCGTTGATCTTCAGCTCCTCGTCCGCGTTGTCTTCTCGTTGATCTTCAGCTCCTCGTCCGTGTTGTCTTCTCGTTGATCTTCTGCTCCTCGTCCGTGTCGTCTTCATGTTGATCTTCTGCTCCTCGTCTTCTCGTTGATCTTCAGCTCCTCGTCCGTGTCGTCTTCTCGTCGATCTTCAGCTCCTCGTCCGTGTCGTCTTCTCGTTGATCTTCTGCTCCTCGTCCGTGTCGTCTTCATGTTGATCTTCTGCTCCTCGTCTTCATGTTGATCTTCTGCTCCTCGTCTTCTCGTTGATCTTCACCTCCTCGTCCGTGTCGTCTTCTCGTCGATCTTCAGCTCCTCGTCCGTGTCGTCTTCTCGTTGATCTTCTGCTCCTCGTCCGTGTCGTCTTCATGTTGATCTTCTGCTCCTCGTTCGCGTCGTCTTCATGTTCATCTTCTGCTCCTCGTCCGTGTCTTCTTGTTGATCTTCAGCTCCGCGTCCGTGTCTTCTTGTTGATGTTCTGCTCCTCGTCCGCGTGTTCTTCTTGTTAATTTTCTACTTCACGCAAACGTAATCTTCGTATTGATATTCTATTCCTCGCTCGTGTATTCTTAGTGTTAGTCTTCTGCTGCTCGTCTGCGTCGTCTTCTTGTTGATCTTCTGCCCCTCGTCCGTGTCGTCTTCTTGTTAATCTTCTGCCCCTCGTCCGTGTCGTCTTCTTGTTGATCTTCTGCCCCTCGTCCGTGCCGTCTTCTCGTTGATCTTCTGCCCCTCGTCTGTGTTGTCTTCTCGTTGATCTTCTGCTCCTCGTCCGTGTCGTCTTCTCGTTGATCTTCTGCCCCTCGTCTGTGTCGTCTTCTCGTTGATCTTCTGCTCCTCGTCTGTGTCGTCTTCTTGTTGATCTTCTGCTCCTCGTCCGTGTCGTCTTCATGTTGATCTTCGTTGTTGATCTTTTTTATTGGTATATATTTTTGTTTTTGCATCTTTTTATTTTGATCATGCTTATTTGGTAATTTTTAGACTCGTTTAGTTTTTCGATTTTTACCTTAACATTTTGTTTTTAATTTAATTGTAAGAGCTTTTTTTTTGCATTGTTTTTTTGTTTTCTATTTTTATTTTACATTTTAGTTCTTGCCCTTCACCTTGTGTCTACGACGGTTTTCTCAGTTTTCATTACTTCCACCATTTACATTTCGATTCGTTTTGATCTTTGTTCTGTATCTTGCACTTCAATTTTCTTAACTCTTTCGCAATACAGTTTGTCAACCACCTTCCATTATGTAATGCGTACTGACGTATCTACATACTAATATGTCTTCAGACGCCGCTACTGAAATGCCGTCCAAGTCGCCTGGTGTAGTAGTCTCATACGCGACTAAAGGTAGCACACTAGCTTCCAAAACGATTGGTGATTCTAATCTGTCAACAATAATTTATTACGAAACTTGCAATGCCTTTATTGTAGCTGTGTTCTTCCACGATGTCGTTGCTGCAGCCATGAACAAGAGAGTATAACATCTGTCAACAATAGTTTATTAAGGTCCTACCCTAATTCACCTCAGTTTTTTCTTTCTTCTTTGTGCCCTCTGGATTGTTGCAGCAGTGATGTCTATACAATTTCTTCACGAAGTTTCTAGCGCTGCACTGCAGCCTTAGGTCTGTTAACAAACTCAGTACGATGCTATCCTAGATACTTCATATCTATCGCATGTTGTTTACCTTACGTATTTTTGCACAGAACAGATTTGCACCAACTATTTTTGTTTTGATGTTCCCCTCCTCGACTTTCACACTACCACTTTCACTCACGATTGCAATTATGATACAATATCTGTCAACAATATAGATTAAGATCCTATCCTAGTAATTTTAATGTAAATTTGAATAAATTATTACCTTGAGGATTATCATTATAATTTCTTCATCAGGCGCGTATGCTTAAAAGTTAACGTACTCTAAAAACAGCTCCTTTACGATATCTGTGTTTTTTTGAAGTTATAGCATCCATGTTTTTAGTACTTCCAAGTGGTGTTATAATGATCTGTCAACAATATTTTATTAAGCACCTAGGCACCGAACTTCTATATCCAGATATTTGCTGTCATTTTAGGTGAATTTTTGCGCTTAAGATTTAAATGATGCCATTTCGCCAGGTTGTCTTGCATTTGATTCGTAGGTATCTGTTAACAATAGCTATTAAGTGTCTAACCTAATCTAGTTATTTAGAAATTATACAAGCTTACCCATATCGAATTGTGGTATCCATAGGTACAACCGATAAACCTGTTGACAATTATGTATTAGCATTGCACCCACAGGTGAAGCTGTTTAAAACTTTTCACTTGATTAACCTATGAAGGCTGGAGTTTGATATTTAAACAATCATTCTAGTGTTGTGCTGTTGCATCGAAACACGCAGCAATCCATAACAGTTAGCGTGTGTTAGAAACACCTTATATGGCAAGTAGCATGCGGTGTATAGGAAGTCCTATAAACATCTTTACCTCTTTCACTTGATGTTATCTGTAGCTGGCTTCTGTGACCATTGATAAATCGTAACCTTACGGTTTTTCATACTGCTGCGTAAATTCTTTATTATCACACCATCGTTCTGGATGCCTGTTGACAATATTCATTACGAACCTAACCAGTGTTTATAGGTAATGTACCTTTTACATTTAGGAGCCACTTCCTAGATCCGGTTTGGTAGGGTTCATATTCGTCAATGACATTCGGTCGCGACCGCTTTTCCACTGATTTCTGCCCGGTTTCTGTTATTCACAATCTGTCAACAATACCTTATTACGGGCATGTCTTAACCTACTTAAGGGAAATTATTTGAAGTTACCTCCTAACCACGTCGAGTCTTAGAACAAATGCTCGATGAACCTGTCAAAAATATTTCATTATGCACCTACCCACTTTAATTATACTAATATCGTAAATATTGATTATTTGGTGTATTATTTTAGCTACGGTGTCATTTTTCAATACAGCGCATATCGCAATAATCAAGAAGCAAATGGAAATAAATCGCTATAATACCAAATGTTGTGCATTTGAATTATTACAAGCAAATTACTGTACATATTGCTTAACATGATGCAAAGATTATGGAACGTTACCATTTGCACGCGATGCGCTTTGTGTTGCACTAGCATATTGCTCCTTCACGTAGTGTAGTTTGTTCTATTGTAATTTTACGGTTTACATACTTCGGTCACCGATGGCTATGGTGTCTCAATGAAGTAAGCTCGGCAGAGAAATCATGGTTTTCTGTAATGGATGTAAATTATGTAGGTACCTCTCATCCTCTCATCCATGTTAACAAATAGTTTTTGTAGTTACCAAGTTGCTGTGTTCTCTACGTATTTTTCGATGTTATTCTGTCAACAAAACATGATTATGCACCTACCACGACTCTCGCCATCCACGAAGTCTGGTTTATAAAACAATATTTAAAATGATAAAGTTACATACTTCTGCGCCAGTCTTTTCTATTTAACCGTTCTTCAATGCGTAGGACTTCGTAGACTGTCAGGCCACAATTAAGGGTTCTCTTACCAGGAATATTCGCCGTTCTTGTAGATTCCACGACAGTTTCATAGTAGGTAAGTGCAAACTTTCTTTTGTAGGAATGTATCTATGTAATTACCATTCGTGATGTTGGTCTCCTTTTCGCGACCATAGGCGAATATCTGTCAACAACACTGAATATGCACTTACTTCATCCCTCTGTAGTCAGGTTCCATTTAGATACGGGTTATATTAGCGTCGATTACGTTCTTGAAAATATCGATCTAAGTCGCTCAATTATAGCTACAAACTATTTATATCCCATAAAGAGTGCAGTTTATTTGTTACCATTGTTTGCAGTTTTACTCGAATCAACCTTTTGCTCGAAATATCAGAAGAGTCTCCTGTTCAAACATTTTTCATAAGCACCTACCGATCGTCATTCATCTATAGTAGATTCATTGTCGCTCGACTGTATTGAAGACAGCGCTGAATTTATTAGTTATAATTACATACGAGGTTTCTGTAGCTATTTGATTCAGGCGCTGCCACATCGCCAAGCTGTTGGCCACTATGTTCCTATGGACATCTGTCAACAATACTCGTTATCGTACTATCCTAGTTATTCTATTAAAGCATTCAAAACTGTTACCGGAGTTCAATCTTGCACTGTAGGTACACATGAGGAACCTGTTGACAATCTAATTAAGTAGCACATCTATGTAGCACTTACAGATTTTTCGCTAGCTAATCTCAAAAACATTTAGATTTAAAATAAATCCTTTGGTTTTTATTTTACCTTTGCTATTGCTTGCAGTAATTTTTTCGCATTCAATGCAATTATGGTTATTTACATAGCTCTGTCCCAACCACGCAGCAACCGATGTAACCAGTTAGTATGGGTCTGCACTCTTGTGAATACGTTTAAGCATATCTACTTGTCATTCCATGTGTCAGTGTTATTTCTATCTCGCCAAGCTTGCTGAAAATCTGTTAACAACACAAGAATGTGCTCCTACCCACCTTTTCTTCAAGAAGATCAAATAGAAAATAACTAATATTGGCTTGAAAAAATGTACAAGACATGCTTCGAACAGGTGAGCAGCGGAACAGGACAAGACATACAATTTACTTCTTGACGTCGTCTCGAGCGAGTCATTGGTCGAGATCTGTTAAAAATATTGATTATGCACCCATCCAAGCTATCTACGCATGCATAACAAAATTTGAGTAACATTAAGGTTTATAAAATATAAGTACCTCATTTTTCAAAGAGCAAAGGTATAAGTAATATTAGGTGTAATATTAAGCTCACATACCAAAGATTTCCTTTAGACAGGTCTTACACTCTTTAGCTCCTTAGTTTAGTAAGTATGATGTTCGTGACGTTTTTTTTTATTCATTTTGCTCAGAAATATAGTTTTTTACCTATCAAACTTCCACCATAAGTTGCTCTGGGCCTTTGTTATAATCTGTTAACAATATTTGTTACGGACATATCGAGGCTAAGCTTTGGGTATTACAGCAATCGGTAGATATTTTGCTCTTTTTCAAATAGTAGGATCTGAAACAACGCATATTTTTGCACCTACCTATGTTCATCCACTGATGTTTTGTTTTCTTAGTGTCCTTCCCTTATCAATATTTCTATTAAATACTGTTGCAAAAAAATTTACACATGTGCTACTACCAATGCAGGAAACGTTCTTATAATACACACGTAGTGCCATTTTTCGGTTTTAGTTACAATGTGCGACGATTAAACGCAAGCATATTTTCACGATTATGCATCTAGTCCATGCACCATCCTCTTAAAAGGTCATAACTATTGCACTCGTTTGTATCTGTTGACAATATTAATTATGCAACTAACCTAATTACAACTAGATAGGCATTTCAATTTCATTAATAAAATTATCAAGATATTAGGTAGGCACTATAAAGCATGTAGGCCAAATAACTCCACACTTGATAATGCACTTCTACGTACCTCGAACCAACACTTTTTCATGCGAAGTGTGCTTACAACATTAAATGCGCCTACCGAACCTCATCCAATGAATGGTTTAGTTTTCTGTGTTGTCATTACTTAAGCGGCAATCACGAAAATGTTCCCGGGTGTGTATGTCTATTTAACTTGCAAAGCCGCAAGGTGCGTTTAGCAAGCAGGTAATGCCATCAAAATCTGTTAACAATACTTGTTACGGACGGATCGTCCTATTTCATGGAATAGCATAGATAAATTACCTCCCTGTATTTCTCGAGTGCCTTTTAGTCCGCACTGGTTACTGCTAATGTGATTCTTAAATTACGGTGCTATAACGGCGGTTGCTGCCGTTGTGGTCGACATTCAACCAATGAAATCTGTTAACAATACTTATTACGGACCTTATACTATACGCTAATTTAATAAACATACAATTATAGCAATTGGATAAAAAGTACGCATACGTAATTGATTAGGTACCTGGTTTTAATAGGTATAGCAAGCGCTTGATATGTCAACAACATTTAGCCATGCACCACCATACAATCGGAAATTTTGTTAACAAATGATCCACTCGAATCAATCTCATCGTAATACATCAAATGCTTTATTTTACGTACATAATGGTGGCCGAGAAATCTTTCAACGCTTGACAAAAGGAGTCACCAAGTTTGAGTCAGGCACTCGAGTCGACAACCTCACCTGTCAACAATAATGCTTTACGAGCCTATCCTAGATACAGGAAGAAATTTTTTTTACCTCACCGTAGTATGGCTTGCATCTCACGCTCGATATCTGTTAACAACTTTTTGTTACGCACCAACATAATATAATCTAGTATATAACTAGATATAGTAATAAGTAATCGTTTTTATTCTTATGACATTCAATCAGTAAAATGATAACTTGTCTTTTACATACACTAGTACAGTCACTCCAGACGATTTTTCACATGATGCAAGTAATAATTTTCTATGCTCTCGGGTTCCGAAGTCGTCATCTGTTAACAATATAAGTTACGAACCTATCCTAGTAAATAATACTTGAGAAGTAATAAAAATGTTACCTCTGTTATTGTTTCCTCCTAATATCTGGTAATGGTAATAACAATGTTACGTTAACAATCAAGATAGTTATCTTCAATAAACAATGTTGTTAAATACTCAAGTCAAGGCATCGAAATCTATTTAGATTATTATAATACCAAACACGGTTGCGTCAACATTCAACGAACTATGTGGCTGCACAAACTATTTACACACGATGCCATGCAATCTCATTCGGGTATTGGAATAACGAAAAGTCACCACCTGTTAACAATATGTATTAATGACCTACCCTAGTTAAATTATTTTCATAAATTGCTACTTACAGAGCAGTCGGTATTATGGCTCACATTCAACTTAATCTGTAAACAAGTCGTTATTATGCTCCAATCGTTTTTTTTTATCACAAAACAGTTGAATTACATACATACTAGTGTGTTATATGTACTCAAACGCTTGCTTGCTCCAAAATTTTCATACATGGCGCTACCATTCCCTATTTGCTTCTTGTACGCGAAAATCTGTTAACAATATGAATTAGGATCCTACCCTAGTAAGCATTACAAGAAATACGAGTTTACTTACTTGCAAGCACTTCGATGGTAGCTCACATATTGCACTAACGACCTACATGCATCTGAAACCTGGGTGCAGTGCTACTTCTTACACATAGGTACAGCAGTTAGACCACGCAACAAAAGGCTCTACATCTGTCAACAACGTAATGCACACCTAACACTAATACATCCCAAGCTTAAAATTTGTTAGAACAAAACATGTTGCATATTACCAGAGAATTAGTAGTAGTAATTAACCGACCTAGTTGTTACCTTTACCTTGTTTTGGTGGTTGTGATCTGTCGACAAAACGCATTTAGGCCTAGGTACTAACATCCAGTTTTGCTTGTAAGTTGCGTCATGTTTGACAAGTGAATGGATTTTCGGGTCTTATGTACTATTCGTATAATAGGTTATTTTCGTGCCAGTAAGCATCAATTGTGCAACAACAATTTCCAGAATCCATGTTTAACTTTCCTGACCTTTTTATCTTTATTAAGTAGGTTCTAGTTCACGTTCGGTCTTACTGAAAAGAGGCACATGCAGCGGACTTACCGATATGAATAGTGAAGAATTATGTTGGTTTTTAATTTGATATTGCAAAAAATAATCCAGCTCAAAACATCATTTAAGATTTTTTAGTTTTCAGGTTTCAGTTCTGATAATACTTGATGTCATTTATATGCATCCAGATTTTTAGTTTTATTATTGTTTGAAATATGTCGCCGCCACTTTTTGACGCTTTTCCAGTAAGAAGTTTCCATACTTAATTAAAAATTGAAACCTTAAGATAAATCTGCAAAGGATGTGTTATTTTTCAAGTAGGCAAAATAAACATACCGTCCCCACATGCGGACAGGCCGTGCCGTCGACCCGGGTGAGTGAGTCAGGTGGTCAGGCCCCGCCGTTGACCCGGGTGAGTGAAACAGGAGACAGGCCGCGTGCGCCGTCGATGCGGATGAGTGAGACCGGCGGACGTGCCGCGCTCTCAACCCGGGCGACTGAGACAGGCGGACAGGCCGCGCCGTCAATCCGGTTGAGTGAGACAGGCGGTCACGCCGCGCCGTCGACGCGGGTAAGTGAGACAGGCGGACAGGCCGCGCCGTCGACCCGGGTGTGTGAGACAGGTGGACCGCACCGGCCACGCCGTCGATCCGAGTGAGTGAGACGGGCGGACAGGCCGCGCCGTCGACTCGGGTGTGGGCGGACCGCATCGCCCACGTCGTCGACCCGAGTGAGTGAGACCGGCGGACAGACTGCGCCGTCGAAGCTGGTGAGTGAGACAGGCGGACAGGCCGCGCTGTCGACCCGGGTGAGTGAGGCAGGCGGACAGGTCGCGCCGTCGAAGCTGGTGAGTGAGACAGGTGGAAAAGCCGGACTGTCATCAACTCTAGCAGTGGTGAAATGAGCACCACAGGCTCACAGTCAGCGTGCCACGGGGCGTCACGAGCGCCACAGGCTTGCCGGAGAAGGCGCGCTGTCAGCGAGCCACGAGGCGACACGAGCGCCAAAACCGGTTGCCGGAGAAGGCGCGCAGTCTGCGAGGTACGCGATGTACAAGGCGCGCGGTCTGCGAGCACGCGGTCTGCGAAGCGCGTGGGCTGCGAGGCGCGCGGTCTGCGAGGCGCGCAGAGGCACGAGGCTCGGTAACTAATCGGGAGTATCGCGAGCTGCGCGAACGTGACGCGACGTTCCACCACCGCTGCAGCTGCTGAACTGGCACGATGACCACGCGGCTAGTGCCGCCGGCACATTCACCTGAGGCTGGGTGGCTGGAGAAGTCTCGTAGTTTGCGAGCCGCGTGCGATGACCAGGCGGCGGGCCGATGAGATGGTTCGGCTAACCGTTGAGGTGTTGCTGCTAATATGTTCACCTGTTGCTGGCTGTCCGTAGAAGGCGCGTTGCAAGCGAGTCATGCGAAGAGGCACATTCGATGACCAGGTGGCTGGCCGATGGATGACCACTGATGCGAGCGCCGGGTGTTGGCTGGAGAAGGCGTGCAGTTTGCGAGCCGAGCAAGGTGACACGAACACCCACGATGACCAGACGGCTGGCCGATGGATGACAGTACTGACGGGAGCACCGGTGGCTGGCTGGAGAAAGCGCGCTGTCAGCGAGCCACACGAGGTGACACGAGCACCCACGATGACCAGGCGGCTGGCCGATGAGTGGCAGTACTGATGGAAGCACCGGTGGCTGGCCGGAGAAGGCGCGCTGTTAGCGAGCCATACGAGGTGACACGAGCACCCACGATGACCAGGCGGCTGGCCGATGAGTGGCAGTACCGATGGAAGCAACGGGGGCTGGCCGGAGAAGGCGCGCTGTTAGCGAGCCATACGAGGTGACACGAGCACCCACGATGACCAGGCGGCTGGCCGATGAAGGCGCGCTGTCGGAGAGCCACACGAGGTGACACGAGCACCCCCAAGATGACCAGGTGGCTGGCCGATGAGTGACAGTGCTGATGGGAGCACCGGTGGCTGGCCGGCGAAGACGCGTTGTTAGCAAGCCATACGAGGTGACACGAGCACCCCCACGATGACCAGGCGGCTGGCCGATGAGTCACAGTACTGATGGGAGCACCGGTGGCTGGCCGGAGAAGGCACGCTGTTAGCGAGCCATACGAGGAGACAGGAGCACCCACGATGACCAGGCGGCTGGCCGATGAAGGCGCGCTGTCAGCGAGCCACAGGAGGTGACACGAGCACCCCCACGATGACCAGGCGGCTGGCCGATGAAGGCACGCTGTCAGCGAGCCACAGAAGGTGACACGAGCACCCTCAGGATGACCAAGCGGCTGGCCGATGAATCACAGTACTGATGGGAGCACCGGTGGCTGGCCGGAGAAGACGCGCTGTCAGCGAGCCACACGAGGTGACTCGAGCACCCCCACGATGACCAGGCGGCTGGCCGATAAGCACCCGCAGCTGGTCGGAGAAGGCGCGCTGTTAGCGAGCCACACGAGGTGACACGAGCACCCACGATGACCAGGTGCGGCTGGCCGATGAGTGACGCTGCTGATCCATGAGTCGATGGCCGCCCGGAGAAGGCGCGCTGTCAGCGAGCCATACGAGGTGACACGATGACCCAGGCGGCTGGCCGATGAGTGAAGCTAACAATGCGAGCACCAGTGGTTGACCAGTGGTTGACCAGTGGTTGCGCAGTCAGCGGCCACGCAAGGCGACGCGAGCACCCACGATGACCAGGTGGCTGGCTGAAGAATGATGCTACTGATGCTTGCATTGGTGGCTGCCTGGAGAAGGCGCGCTGTCAGCGAGCCATGCGAGGCGACAAGAGCATTCACGATGACCAGGCGGCTGGCCGATGAGTGCAGCTACCGATGCGAGCACCGGTGGTTGACCGGCGAAGGCGCGTAGTCAGCGAGCTCTGCAAGGTGCCAC
Organism: Mythimna ferrago; assembly: GCA_910589285.2. Classification (NCBI taxonomy): domain Eukaryota; kingdom Metazoa; phylum Arthropoda; class Insecta; order Lepidoptera; family Noctuidae; genus Mythimna; species Mythimna ferrago. The sequence continues at coordinate 13,562,212 of OU342692.1, read as the reverse complement.
GAACACCCACGGTGACCAGGCGGCTGGCCGAAGACTACTGATGCTTGTATCGGTGGCTGCCCGGAGAAGGCGCGCTGTTAGCGAGCCAACCGAGGTGACAAGAGCATCCACGATGACCAGGCGGCTGGCCGATAAGTGAAGCTACCGATGCGAGCACCGGTGGCTAACCGGCGAAGGCGCGTAGTCAGCGAGCTCTGCAAGGTGACACGAGCACCCACGATGACCAGGCGACTGGCCGAAGAGTGACGCTACTGATGCTTGCACCGGTGGCTGACCAGCGAAGGCGCAGTCAGCGAGTCAAGCAAGGTGACACAAGCACCCACGATGACCAGGCGGCTGGCCGAAGAGTGACGCTACTGATGCTTGCATCGGGAGCTGCCCGGAGAAGGCGCGATCAGCGAACCACGCAAGGTGACACGAGCACCCACGATGACCAGGCGGCTGGTCGATGAGTGGCGCTACTGCTACGAGTGCTGTGAGCTGCCAGAAGGAGGCGCGCAGATTATGAAGACGCGATGACCAGTCTGCTGACCAATGAGATGGCTCGGCTGACCACAGGAATGCTGCTGCTGACACGGTCACTGGCCTGGGAGCCAGTTTTCGGGCGCAGTCTGCAGGGCAGAAGTGACACGACGATCGCGTGGTGACACGTTCAGCTCAGGCTGGCCTGCCTATACGTGCGCCTGTAGCTGCCCAGCGAAGACACGCTGCCAGCGCGTCGGGTGAACAGTATACGCGATGTACCCTACGGCAAAATTAAAGGGGTCGTGTAGACAGGAGCCAAATTACTTGACAGGCAGATGCAATTAACTAAAAGAATAAAACTAACATACCAGAAACACGTGCGGTAATCGAAGTTTGAGCAGTCAGCGCAACCGGAAGACACGAGGTAGGTCGATCGGATGCAGCAAACAAAGTGCAGACGATCCAGCCAGGCCGGGGTTTCAGTGGATGCATGTTCAGCCTGTTGATCGGAGATCAGTCCCTCTGATGGGGCAGCTATTCTAGCGTCTAGGAAAGTTAACTAACTGGACTAGCCATACAACCTAATCTACGGACCTTGAGGAAATGAAAAACAGGAGTAGAGTGTGGAACGGATACATCGAGGAACTACGCTTAGGGTATTATTATATGTGCGCATTGCAATCAGGATGCAACATAAAGGTGAAGGCTGGTTAAGTGGATAGGTGTTCAGCCACCATAGATAAAATGAATTCGTCTGATATCGTCAGTGAGCATTGACGACGCACGACGCCACGCTGTCAACAAACATTGACGACGCGCAGACGTCGCATCGTTAATGAATATTGACGGGTGAAGTCGTGTGGTCAACGGGCATTGACGACACAAAGAGATTACGTTGTCAGTAAGCGCTGGCAAATGAGCTTGGCGGCCTGGAGCAACTCGAGGTCTGCGATCATTGTCGATGCGCGAGGGTTACGTTGTCAAAAAGCATTGGCGACACACGGAGGGCACGTCGTCTGCGAGCATTGGCGATACGCGGAGGTCACGTAGTCAACGAACATTGTTGGTTCACGGAGATCTTGTCGTCAGCGATCATTGACGAAACGCGCAGGTCACCACGTCAGCGAACATTGACGACACGTGGTTACGTCGACAGCGAGCATTGACGATACGCGGTGATCACGTAGTCAACGAGCATTGACGATACGCGAAGGTCACGTCGTCAGCGAGCATTGACGACACGCGCTGATCACGTCATCAGCGAACATTGACGACACGAAGACACGTAGTCAACGAGCATTGACGACACGAAGACACGTATTCAACGAGCATTGACGACACGAAGACACGTAGTCAACGAGCATTGACGACACGAAGACACGTAGTCAACGAACACTGACGACACGCAGACACGTAGTCAAGGATCATTGACGACACGGAGACACGTCGTTAGAGAGGCTTGACTACCTAGGAAAGGGCACAGTCAGCACGTGTTTACGATACGTGAAGAGGCTTCGTAGTCAGCGAGCATTGACGATACGCGAAGAGATCACGTAATCACCGAATATTGACGCTACGCGAAGAGGCCACGTTGTCATCGATCATTGATGCTACGCGAAGAGGCCACGTTGTCATCGATCATTGACGCTACGCGAAGAGGCCACGTTGTCATCGATTATTGACGTTACGCGAAGAGACCACGTTGTCATCGATCATTGACGCTACGCGAAGAGCTCACGTAGTCGGCGAGTATTGACGAAACGTGGAGGCCACGCAAAGGAGAGCTGTCAACTAAGGGAGCACAGTTAACACGAGAACTGGCGACGCTAGGTCGCGCAGTCATTTAGGTATTCAGAAAATATATTGCAATCTAAGAGGAGTACCTGCAACTGCCGCACGACGTGTCTCACTGAATCTGACTGAGTCTGAGAACCGATGACTGGCAGATAAGCTGCAGGTAGCAAGACGGAAGATTAAATTGTCTTAGTTGACATACCCGTTTACTATGAGAGAGACCGCGATCCCGGAAGTCACGTCGGTCTATATTAAAAGTGACCCAACTGACGTACTTGCAATCAGTAGGCAGAACACGTGAACTTGACACGTGCCGAATTGCTTGAGCCGCTTCTCCGGACCGGCGATGGTTGGAGAAGCAGTAGATCACGCGTTGTGTAGTTTTAGAATGTGGTGTCGAATTGTCAGCGTCACGGCGGTGCCTCTAGTTAATCTTGGAGTTGACCTGACAAATTGACAAAGTAACAAAAAACAGCTCTCGCAGTCAGATAAAAAGAATTGAACGTACCAGATTATTTCAGCAAAGGTTTTTACCATCAATTATTACGCAGAGTAGGCACGGACGATCTCAATGTGACGACGATGTCAAGATGGTTTATTAAAGTAAGAACAATATCAGTACCTTTACATGAGTGTGGACAGCTATACTTATCCATTAAATAAGTAGATAATCGTATTTGTAGCCATATAATGGTTGGATGGTAACAGTTATTTAAAGTTTATTTTGGCAATATTGTACGATGGCATTTAGTGACCTCAATATTCTTTAATTAGTGCTGAAAATTGTAATCGATTTTACGTTGTGCTTGACTTTCTGCATAAGAGATAATATTGAAGGCAACTGTCTTATGTAGTAATTTAGCTTGTTGTAAATATTCATTATGTATGTCTTGAAAGCATTCCGGTAGAAGATAATTTCATTGAGAAATTCTCATCTAATTACAGCTCCACAGCAGCCTTTATAACAGGATATTAATCAATATGGCTTTGGGATGATACAGCATTATGTAGAAGCATGATTTGCCACTTTTTTGATAATTTTATAGTTGATTTTGCAGTTGGTATGCAAGTACTCCAAAAAGGTATTTCCAGAAGTTGAAGAGTAACCATTTTCTATTTATTAATAGGCCTTCACAAAGCAGTTTATTGGGTCTGCTGTATCATTTCCAAAATAGCCTGCTCCTAAAGAGATGGGAAAAAAAGTTGATTATAGAGGACTGCGCAGCAGGCCTAAGGTAAGAACATAGTATTTGAAAAAGCTTTAGAAAAATAAAATTAATAAAATTCTGCCCATTTTCCTGGGGTTTTACACATTATGAAATTGTAAGCAGAAAAATCTAATAGGACTAAAAATATTTTAAAATTCTAATAAAACGTTAAAAAAAACAAAAATTCGTACCATTCGACAGATGTAATCGTGTCTGAAGTCGACTAGTAGTCTGACCTCGTTTCTTGTTTAATCCATTAGGTCATTACAATGTTTGCAGCATGAGTAATAAAGTCTTGAGAGGTCAATCGCGATAGAAAATATTTTATTCACTTGGCTCCTATTATTTGCAGAAACTGTGATCATCATGAACATTTGATGTACCTTTTCGTATTCAAGCATTTTAACGTATTATTTTCTTGATCACTTGATAGTATTATTTGATATCATCTTGGTACAACTCCCTCAAGTTGTAGACATAATTTAACTAAGAAGACGAATCTTAAGTGCCCATTGTATAAAAACGAATTGTGAAGTGGCTAGGGGTATATTCTTTCTCACGTAGAATGCTTGCGCTGGGAAATGCAGGCAACATTTGCTCGTTTTTTGATTATGATAAATATTAAATTACTTCGTTGTTTTCGGGGTGATACTGAAGCCTAGGTACGTGTGAAGATGTAAGACCTGTCAATCAAAATTTTCAGCACACACAAATTCCTTTAAAAGGAACTAATATTTATGACAACTAGGCAGCAAATTAAATGATTATGAGTATAAAGGTATTTTTACTGTAGGTACATACCTCGGAAGGCTTACGTAGGTTTTTTTTAGCAATAAGACATACTCTCAACCAAAATACTTATTATCTAATGATTTCTATCATTCAGTTTCTGTACAATCTTAAATATTGTCATTTGCTGCGCTGATAATGCTCTCTGATTTTAGTTATTATTGTGTTGGTTGGGCGAGTTGGTTTTTAAACGTGTAGCCATCTGTGATCCACAAATGAACACATTCGTTTTCATATAATTTTAAAAATATTAGCTAGATGTAATTGTAGCTAGTCTGTCGCTGGCAACAGAGTAGGCATTTTAATGCATATCTGAAATCAAAAGCTTATCTGGTTATGGGGCCCTACGTGCCGAAGCGGCAAATAAATTGAACCAAATATTTAATTATTGTACTGCTAATCAAGCAGATAGCTACTCTTGCAAAATTTCAGTTTAATAACTTCAGATTAGGAAATGCAGATAATAAAAAGACTTACCTATTCATAATAAATTCTCAATATGCGTTTTCGACTTTGTAATGATATCTACTGTAACCCTAGATAATATAGTTCACTGCTGTGGAATATAATGCAAGTTTCATCTTTACTACGAGTTACATAGAGTATGGTCGTTTAGACTTATCTGTGGATGGGGTGTGTCGATCCACTCGCTAATATCAACTGGAGCCGGGTTAGCCTTCTTCGCTAGGAAGGACTTCACCTTGCTTTTCATGATAGTCATAGATTGCGTGATACTCGCTCACGTCAGCCCCCAGTCCAGTAGTTAGCTGTGAAGTTTGCACACAATCAGTAAATGTTCATACTACAAACAATCTATTTGTCGCTATAAGCACATCAACTAAGATCTCAGAACGTATTAATGATTACAGAAGATCAAAGAGGTCAGTACAGTTGCGACAACTCACCGTTCAATCTATCCTTTCACGTATTCACCCCCAGTTTGGTTATTCAGCTTATTTACTTAGTTTCAATCACGTTTCGCTATTAGAGGATTGTCCCGGTTTAGTCATCAGCCCACGATTTCTTTCTTGATATATAGTCATTCAAGGTGTTGTTTCATGTTTTTGTGTTACCTATCTTTTTGGTGATCCATATATTATAATAATATAATCATTAGGTACCTACTGTGATGGAAGCTATCTTGTTCTCAATAACATCTCCTTTTACAACAATAATAATAAAAACAGCATGCCAATTCTGAGGCGTAAAAAAGTAATTACCAGTCATTACCTAAAAGTGAAAGTCGCCACGACCGCCACCACGTCGATGGCAGCAGGAGCAGAGGCACGTCAAGGCCAATACAGTGTGCTGTGTCGGAAATAATGGTACAGGTACATTGCAGACCTCTTCTTTATCTTACTTCTTCCAGCCATGCTTACGTATCGTCTCGAGGCTAACACCATTGAGGGTAATTGGTTCCTGTTCATTGGATTATTATGACACAAGTATCCTAACATAGGTTATTTTCAAAATACTTTAAAAAGATCAAAACAGCAAGTAGATACTGGTATAAGGAATTAAATACACAATGACCACTATGTTTTGAAAACAAGCGACTCACCAATGTTCAAACTTCTAGAAAAGATTCATATTCCAAAGTGGTAGGTAGAATTTCTGTGGCGACGGTTTAGATCGTCACGGTAGAGGTTAAGCTTGGAAGCCTTTCCTCGTCGCTCGTGGCAGCTGCTGGCCACGGTAGGCAGGGCTCTGAGAGACTAAACACAATGTTACACGCAAGGGCCCGCGTACGGGCCAAACAATATCACTAGCTAAATGTAGGATAGGAACCTTCACGCCATCAACCTAACGGTTACCTAGTGGGCTGACAACCGGGACCGATTCGTTCGAGCGCCTCGTTTAGCAGACAGGACGCACGCCATTGCATATGTACGCAGATAGCAGGCAAGCCAGCGGCACCGCAGACAGCTGACTCATACACTCGTTCACGCCATCGTTGACGCAACTCTGCCACGTTCTCCACGCAGAGGCGATGATGACTCATGGAATAATACATTGTTGGTTTGGTGAAATTGTAAGATAAGCAAAATGAAAATTCATTGATACGACCTTTTTTTAAAAATTGTTTATTTTCATACTTAAACATATGTACAATTTTATTATTCAATATGAATAAAAATCAAACTTCCAATTTAACCGTTAAGCGGGAGAATAAATTGAAACACTTTAAAACTAAATAAATGCATGATACCGTTACAAACCCATTTTGTAGCTAGCAGCGACCACGCCTCAGCGGCAACCAAGATGGCGGCCGACGGATGCAGGCCCACGCGAAACGCAATGGGACTGTAATTTAGAAAAACATCCTACATAATATCACAGTTACAAATACACTTTACTTTACCTAAAATGGCTATTTGATAGTTGGCTTGACATTGTCTAATTCCCTAAAAAAACTATCTAAGCCGCTGAGATCATTCTTCCACAGATTATCGATTTTCTCCTGGTGTTGCCTGGCGACCTCTTCTTCCTTATTGCACAATCCAAGATCAGCTTGCATTTGAGCCCACCTCCTGGCGCGCTCTCTCTGTTTCGTAATGAGTTCACTCTCCGCACGTGATAGAGAGTTACTCAAGATGGCGATTATTCTCAAATCTCGTTTTCTCTTCGTCTTGGCGTTTAGGGATTTGCTTTTAACTTGACGAACCCAATTAGAGAGGGATTCGGTTTTACTTTCACAAAAGTCAACGATAGATTTTTCATTTGCTTTGTAGCCCATTTTTAAGGATGGGCCAGAAAGTACTGTTTTGAGACAATACTACACACCTGAATCCGTACAGGCACAAATATCACTTCTTGAAATCTTCAGCACTACACACAACGGAGGCACATCTGCACTTCACCAGGACGATTTAAGAATGTGGGCGCATGACGTCATGGCCGCCTTATATACCCAAACTGAGGTGGGGGGCCGCACTGCGCAGTTGGCCGCAAAATGGCGTCATTTCAATAGCAAACTCATGAACGAATCTTGCCGAGGAAAACCGAGGACTCACGATGATTTGTTTCATTCCGAAATATGGTACTTACCTACACTGAATATAAATTATTTTATATTAATATTTCCAATGAAGTGCTGGTGAGAGCATTATTACTTGCTTATAATCAGTAATATGCTTAAACTAATTATGAATAATAATAACTGATCATCAAATTGTAAGAAACAAAGAGGTATATTTAATTCCTTATAAACAGCTAATCAATTTCTGGTCACTGTCGAATCTATTTTTTTTTTAATTACAATAAAAATGTTAATTTACATAAAATTATTGACTGGATCCGTAGGTAAAACAATGTTGAGTCCATATTATTATCCTGGATCTTCAACTCTTTGTACCTATAAAATTCTGTGATAAGGTTAGGTACCTACTTACCTAGTGCCTAACCTGGAAGTCAGAATCCCGTACAAACTTACATGTTATAAATTCCTTTGCCAAACTTTATGATTTATGATAATAAAAATACCTTATCAGGTTCTTTTCTGGAGCTCTTGCTGGTATTTTGGACCCTATATCCCGACTCCTAGCCAATTATAATGCTATTTTTTTTTAAGTTGCATGTACTTATTAAAACATGTACACAAAAGGAACACCTACATGAGAATTAAGTATAATTTTATTTACTTCATCGAAGCCAAATAAAAATAGTTTTAGGTGGAACAACTCAAAAAGGCTTATATCATTATGTTACATAAAATAAAGTTCATAAGCATTCGTTCATTGGCAAGATTCCGAAATCCGAACGCACCAGTTAATGCAGGCACCATGAAAAGAGATGGCATGATAGAGAGAAAGAGCAAGCGGAGGATATTGATCCAACAAAGATGAAAGAGGCCCCATTTGGGAGGGCGGGGGAGAAGGGCATCGGACTGCGCGGGGTGGCGCGGGGCACGTTCCAGATATTTCCAACGAAGTATTGACGTCCGTCGAAGAACTAGAAAATCAAAAGAATATCTAATCTAGATTCAATTGAGAATGCAATAAGCACAACGCTATACAATTTTTTTATCAAAAGTCATTGGTTCCTACTTATTATAATCATAGATGATAACCTATGTGTAATTTGAGGTGTAATTTGTTGCAATTTGCAATCGATGAATTATTTTATTTGTGTTATTGGTTACAATCGGTAGGATAGTACATAGGGTACGACTTGTTTGCCCACTAAATTACCATTGGCAATTACTTTTCTATAAATGGTAATTCCTACTTAAAAACTGAGATTACAGACTAAGAAGTTTCTTGTATAAATACATTTAATGTTATTCCTTCGGCTTCGCCGAGGGCAAGAAGCTTATTATTATCATATCTACCTGACTATTGAAAAAGGTCTTTCTTGTCGACGGTCGTCGCATACCATAATATATTCAAAGTCAATAAAAAAAAAAAGACATTCCCTAAGATAGGCTCATGAGCCCAAGTCAGGTAGAAAACGGTTCTTGGGAAGCTAGAAAACCACTGTATAACATGCGTCATCCTGTGTGTGATTTAAATATTGATCGACAAATAACAGTGGAGGTGAAAAACAATTTTGTAGAACAATTACAGAAATAAATAAAGTCGGGTGTCAGCGAACTTTTATTAGGATAGATACTGTGAAATGTATTATAGGGCGTCCCACCAACGAGTTTAACATATGGCGGGATAGTACCTACCTCAAATACTGTAGATAGGTAAAAACTGAATGAAGATATCAAATTTGTTTTAAAAACAATACGAATTGCATTCAATTTTAAATAATCACCTGCCCGATCTATAAACCGGGAATCGAACCCGCCACATGTGAAAAAAAGAATCTGTAATTTTAGTCGATTGAAAGGCTCAATGATACCTATATCTTTTGTATATATTTTTTAAAATTAAAATTAGCACGAAAAATCGCCAAACTTAAGTGGCAATGAGCAGCAGGGCACATAATTATATTGCTCGCAGAACAGATGGCCGTTGGGGCCGAAAGATTCTGGGGTGGCGGCCGCGTACCGGAAGACACAGCGTTGGAAGGCCGCCTACAAGGTGGACCGATGACCTGATGAAGGTTGCGGGAATCCGATAGATGCGGGACGCACAGGATCATTCATTGCGGCAACTCTTAGGGGAGGCCTATGTCGAACAGTGAACGTCTTTCGGCTGATATGACGATGAATAAAAACTATAAATCGGGCCAGTAAATTTACAGATTTTTTCATAGGTATTTAGCAGGTTCGATTTAAAATTGGTCCAGTCGTTCAGAGATTTCAAATGCCCGTTTAAAATATTAGTATAAATATTGAAGGACCATAGTAAAGTAGCGTTGTTATTTCAATTTACGGTGTTAATATTCAAGGCTTTTCCTTCAAGTGGCAAAGTCGTGGGACGATCTATAAAGAATAGGTATTGGTTGAGTAGGTACCTACCGAAATAGAAAAGTACCTAGGTACCAATCTACTTGCCAAAATAATTTCTGAATAGTTCTGAATTTTATAGCTGAAGAGCAATGATATTAATAATATCACTGTTGAAGAGGGTTAAAAGAAGAGAACTTCGGAACTAACAAAGAAATAAGTGATAATTACTTACTACAGATAATGGGGATCAGAAGTTGTCTTTAAATAAATAAATAATTAAAAAGCCCGTAAATGAGGATAATGCTATCATAATAACAAGAAAACAAGGGACATAAATGAGAAACAAATAATTTTGATTGCGTCTTAAATTCTTAGCCGTAGTTTATGGCGTCATAAATAGTTAGGATCTAAATACTTAAGTACCATTAGTTAAATAAGTAGCTCATTAATACTATTGACGCACCTAAAATGTTCTGACGCAGACATGAAAGTACATGTAGCAAACATTCAGTTATACATACGACTACCTGTGTTTACCCTTTTAATACCATATTAGTCATAATAAACAACAAGACTGAATCATTTAAATTCTCAGTGATCGAGTCACGACTAGTCACGAGATACGTCTGTTTTGTTTCAATTGATCTACACTTAACCTTCTGCATGTTATGTTTAGGTTGATTTTTCTTCGTCTCGTTTTTCAACGAGTTTGGAAGCCCGCCATATTGTGACGTCACCCCAACGGTCTCACGCTCCGGTCACGATCGATAGACAGGGTAGGGTGACTAGCAGCTGCATGCAACGGACTTTAGCAACCGGCCTTGTTTTTGTCTATAGTTATTATTAAAACGAAAAGGAAGTAACATGGTTTCCTTTGTGTTTATCGAACAATGCTGCCATGAGAACTTTGGTTTGGCTTCCTCTGAGAACTTTATCCGACGAACTATTATTATTGAGACTTGCAAATATTGTCCCGATTGATATATACATATATTCGTTATTATAATTAGATACAACTATTATCCGTTTATGCCAACAGGCCGCCCCGGGGGAATTCCTAAAATAAACGACGCAGCTAGAGATGCTTAAAATACAAGGAAAACTATAATCGAAATAAATACTTATCAGTCCTTCATTATAAGTTTCAATGAGTTAAACACAAAGGGTCCTCATTCAAAAGAAGTGGCTGACCCATCGATATTTGAGTCATTTACCTGAGTCACTATTTATCATTCGTTTACGTCTGCATCGTAAATTAAATTGCTGCGTAGTAATTATCTAGAAAGCCCCTATTTTTAAAAACGAACGTTTTTTCTTTGTTCCAATATACAGAAACGTGTTACTTTATTGTTCTTTCTAACGACCATTCTGTGCCCATGCTTAGGTGCGTGGTATTTATTTCTAGATCATGATGCTCACGGTGTGACACAAATTAACGTCAGAACCAACAAACAAGTTTTAACATGAATTGTTTACACATAAAATTCCACGAAAAATAACAACGTTATCATAAAATGCTTATCAGCGTTGATAAGTTGTTGGTCAAAGTTGGCCTGTTTAATGATTTCAATTTTGCTCAATGATAAATGATCTTTATTTTGCAAGTAGGTAAGTAGGTTTTATAAAAACACTTTTAAACGTCAATTTTTTTTGGCTGGTTACGAACGTACGATAGCTGGTTACGAACGTTCTTATTTTACGTAGCTATTATTATAGGTCGTTGGTGTCTACACAAGTACTTATGTATGTACTTGTACTTTGTGTAGACATCCACGACCTTACAGAGGTTGCTGGTAGACAGAGACACCTAGGTACATAAAAATGTGCGCATATGTTGACTGCGTGTCGTGTCCGTTAGCAGGCAAGGCGCAAAAAATCAAAATACGTAGGTCTTGTATTGTACACTTTTGTGAAATCATCGGTAATTCCAAAATATGTTAATCTGGTAATTACCCTCATATATTATGTCTCGTGTTATTTCTGGATAGAGCTTGGTTATCTGGTGATTAACTAATAAACGAGTCTACTTTGTAGTTTCACGGAATAATATTAACTGACGACTATTAACTAAGCATTTTTTCTGGGAAGTCGTTATTTAATTTAGTAGGTAAGTACCTAACTAATTATTTAATTATTAGGACCTTACATAGGATAATCAGGTAACTACTGGAAATTAGCGTTAGTGATGCCTCGCTATCATATCAATGTACCAAATAATAAAATTATAACAACGGCGAAGTGCAATAACTCATCCTCCTAATCTTCCTAATTTCATAAGAAGTAAAAAATGTGTAATAATTAATCTATTGAGAATAATAACTTCTGTCTTAATTCTATTATTACGCAGTATTAATGTATTTTAATGATAGTGTAGTAGGTGGAGTAAAAACCACAGAAGAGATTCATCCATTATGTGGGTAAAACCATAAATTGACACGTTAATGTAGATAAGAAGTGTTTCCACAATTTAATTGCATGCAGTTGCAACTAAATATCCATTTCGGATATTTCACAAAAAAACATGCGGAAACACACTAAATTATATAAGCACTAGGTACTTAATAGTAATTTTCCCGAAAAATGTTAGTAAAAAGGTAATTATTGGCAATTTGGCACTTCACCGTTAAGTAGGTAGGTAAATAATATTAAAGATGTTCGATATGTTATAATTTTTTTACAAGGTAAATAAATGAAATAAACACCACAAAATGTAAATCAACGTTATATTAAACTAAATAATACATCCAACAGTTTCACTCGTCCTCGCCATTGAGGCCGCCGATAAGCGATCCGTATAAAATAATAAACCTTGAAACAATCGCCATTCCAACGTGACTAACATTGCACCGGTTTATGTTGCTGCATGAGACAGTATCATTTTCTGTAACAAATGAGGTTTATGAATACAAAAATATGTACATTTATTTAGATATGTTGATTTCCTGGAGCTCGTACTAGGATTAGTGTGACGTTCAGGCTCTTTCGTTATTTTACTTTGTTATTATAACATTTATATAAATAGTTTCTTAATTAAACTAACTTTATCTGAAAAAGGAATACAAAAAAAAGAATAGGTTACCGTGTGTGTGTGTGTGTATGAAGTTAAGATAAATAATATATGATTGCCGTTAGGAGAGTGTATGATATGGAATGTGAGTGTACCTACTGGTATTTATTTACCTTTTTAGAAAAAAGTACCTAACTTAAATGGTTTTATTAAATGATTTGCAGCATAGTCCACGTGTTTAACAATAATCCCACGGGAACGTAGCTACTACCTGGATAACAATAAAAAATAAATTCCCATGTCCTAAACCAGTTCAGTCATGGCCAAGTTTCATTCTACTCCGACCCGACGAGGCCATGTGGCATTATTTACTGATAAACATTCAAACACGTTCAATAATATTAGTAGTATTGGCTTATACCAAAGTATTATTGAGTAAGGAATACAATTACGGAAATCATTTATGATGGAAGAAAAAAAATTGTCTAAACAATGAAAAAAAAATCTCTGAAACTAATACAGTTGAAGGAATGAAAAGTATGTGTCTTAAAATGAATAATTTAACCGGCTATAAAACAAGTTTACAATAACTCATATATATATATATTTTTTTTTTTTTAATAATTTTCGTTTTTAGGGAGTTAAAAAAATTACCAACTTTAACATTTTTTTTCTCACAAACGAAGTAAATTGCGCACATGGGAGTTTAACTCTTGCATTTCAAATATGAAACGCCATAGACTCATGGTATTAACTTAGTCATGTCAGATTTTGAGGGTTTCTAAAACACTGTGGGTCATGGGTTCAGATCCATTACTTCGTGTAATTCATTTCATAACCACTGCTCTCAAATCGATGAAGAAAAACATCGTACCGTTCCGGTACGTCTATAAATTCGAAAACATGTAAATCCACGAACTCGCTCTGGGCCCGCGTGGTGTATTTTGGCCCGCCTCCTCTCCTAAAAACCGGATCTACACCTACAAACCTATTTTTTTTTGTATTCCTTAGATAGACTAGCCTCTGCCAGTGGCTTCGCTTGCGTGAAAGTAGATTTTTTAATACAAACTTTTGAATCTCGTTTCGCCCTCTTAAAAGATGAATTTCCAAATATTCCTTTTTAGTGCTCGCCTATATCATAAAAGAAAGCCTTGTGTAAAATTTCACGCTCCTAGTCCCAGTATTTTCGGCTGTGCGTTGATATGTCAGTCAGTCAGTTTCTCTTTTTACATACCAATATAGATAAGCACCTACCAGCGACTTCGCCCGCGTGAAATTAGAAAATTATACCAAAGGAACATATTACCGGAATAAAAAAGTAACCTATAATATAATATACTAATTCCAGGTCATGCTCTACACTTGTGCCAAATTTCAAACAAATCGTTCAGCCGTTCGCGGACGAAGAAGTAATAAAGACTCACAAACTTTCGCCTTTATAATATTAGTGAGTTATGGTGATATCTAATTGATTATTGACACATTTGTACAGGGCCTCAAGTCTGCTATTACAATAGTGTCAGAATGGTCTATCATTGAAGTCATAATTGTCGATTTTGTCAAGTTTGGTAATCTACTAATATAATGGCGTCATCATGACTTTCCAATGGTCAACCACTGACACTCCATTGAAAGAAGTGACATAGAATGGTAATCTCGTACATATTGACAAATGAATATTTGAAGTTTGCGGTAATCTACTAAAACTTTGACAGTTTATTTGATCAGTGTTTTACCATTAGAACGTTATTGTGCAGTTATTGGTTTTAATATGCTCGAAATTATCATTCTACCACAATTCTATTACAAGACCATTGACCGATCAGTGATCGATCATTATGAATTAGCAGATTACAAACTTTTAGCAAAATGACAATTGGATCGTGTTGGAATGACGAATTTATGAAAATAGCAGACTTGGGGCCCTGGCTATGCTGTATTAATAAAACGTTTCCAACTACCTACTCTTTGAATAAATTTAATGTCTATATTCTAATTGAGTTAACACAGTGCTAAAATGCTATCGACAAAATTTTTCCGTTCCACCGCAGCATTGTCGAAGATAGATTTACTTTGAATATTAAGTCGTACTTGCTAATAACTGTCTATTCTAAAAAGAAGTACCTGATTAGCTTCCTTTGTTTTTGTAGAAAGTCTACAGGTTGGGTTACCTGCCCTTTTAAGAAGAAATAGGGATTTTATGAACCCACAACCATTTTAAATAAAGATAAAACAATATAGGTAGCCTTGGCGAGCTTTAGAAGATTCTAGACTACGATTTTTTTTGTTTGTTTGATTAATTAATCAAACAAACAAAAAAAACACAAAGGGCAATTGCCCTTTGTGTTCTAGGACCTCGGGTTTCCTTTGGAGCCATAACGGGCATCGGCGCTGCTGGGTCTTATTGTTTTAGTGATATCTCTAATCTAGACTACGTGACATTTCTCATGGAGTTAATGTTTTGATTACTTTTGATGATGCGTCTCATTGTGAGAATAAAGGAACAAAACAAAAGCTATAAGTAGACAATACCAGATTACGTATGCTGCCAGTTTCATGTCTAAGGTTTGTAATCAATATTGTGAAAGAGATGGTTGTAATATAAAACGATTGCAGTTTTGAGAAAGATATTGTGACATAACGCATACGCATTTTGTGCGTTATATAACAATAATAAAATCGTGGTTTTAATGTCGAACAGGTAAAATTAGCTTGTTCAAATTATGCAAATTTGTGAAACACACTAAAGATAAAGGGCCGTTTCCTGAGAACATTTATCTGGTCTCCTGATAGCTGTATATGTAAATCGTGTTGAAATAGCATTTTGCAAGACATTAAGAAATATTTAGTAGGTACAATATGGATTCTGTTTTTGGGATGCGTGCTAGATAACCTCCACGTGTGCTCTCTTGCTGTTCGTCCCAGTTCATGCATGTATGCATCTGCATTTTATATGCGGCTGTATGTAGGCATTCGCTGGGAAGAACAGTGGGGGGGACGGTGCATCCTGGGCGCCGCTGTGGGTGGCTCTCTTACGTGTGTCATTACTTATGGCATAGGTAGGGGAATCACTTACAGCGGTGGCGAATAATCGGCAAAACCCAATCCAAGGTGTGATACGTACCGAGCCGAGGGATGCGTGGCCAAGGGGGAGCTTGGTTCCTATCGGTGTCTCTCCAGGGAGATGGCAATCCTGGAGTAGTAATTTCGCCTTACCTGGGCAAGCGGGGCTCTGCCCAGGTGGACTGTTTATTTCCCTAGCTTCCCGTGGGAACTGTATGGATTTAAACTCTTTTAAAAAAAATACTCCATCTCTGGACGATGACGAACGTCCGGAACTCTCGAGTAGTCTTACTGGGTCAATTCCCGATCTGACTGCTCTCTTGCTCGGTTCTGAGGGAGACTCCCAAGTCACCTTGGACACCGAACTCAACCCTCCTGAACTGGAGTCAGCAAACGATGGCACGAGGCCTACTGAGATGGACTCGGAAGTGCCGTCGGAAACTGGCCTCAGTCCCAGGAAACGACGGTTGCCAGGAGCAGCGCGTAAGCGCCTGCGGCGCCTCAGGGCTGGCGGTATGGACCCCATTGAGGCCTACAAGCTGGTCACGGAGTGGTTGGCGAGTGCGCGCATTCCTTCGACTGGTCTAATGGCTGATATGTCCTCGGGGAAGAGGCCGGTAAAACGATCTCGATCCGAGGACGAGTCGCCAAAAGATCATGCCAAAAAGACTACGCGTGTGGACGAAAAGTCAGGGTCAACTCCAATGATCCCTGATGAGACGTCCGCAACTCAGGTCGGACCACCGCCTGAGACAAGCGCTATGTCTTTTAAGGATGCCCTAACTAACATCCGGGTGGGAATCCGTAACAAGGAGCCCATGTCGGACGCGCAATTGGGGCTCCTTTACAAGGACTTATTGAGGGCGATTCTTAACGCCCCTATGCCCAAAGCCCCCGAATTCAAAATTCGAATTGAGGGCTGCACTTTCAAACCGGGATGGCTGCAAGTCGTAATTAAAAACGACTACAGCCTGAAATGGCTTGAAGAAAAAGTGGGGACACTAAAGCCGTGGCCAGAGGCGGAACTCTCGTTCATTAACGAGAAGGACTTGCCAAAAGCTAAGGTTGGGATCCTCCACTTCAAGACAGAAGATGTCCTGAAAACTCCAAGAGATGCCCTCAATCTCCTGGAAAAACAAAACGACCTGCAGACTGGCTTGTGGAAGGTGCTGAGCGTCAAGAAAGAAAGGGACGGAATCACGACCGCCCTCTCTATCGATGATGCCTCTGTAGAAGCCTTGCGCAAGCTAGACTGCAGGCCGCAACTAGGCTTTCGCAAAGTCTGGATTCGCATTCGCGGCGATAATACGCCGGCGAGGGCTGAGCAGGTGGCAGGAACTAGCCAATCTAGCGCAGAGATTCTGCCACCTGCTCAACACGCTCCTAGGGCGGGGCCGAGCGTCCAGGTCTCTGGTAAAACGGCAAAGCGGCAAAACGCCAAGCCGAAACCTGGAGGCCAGGGCGTCAGGAACCGCCCCCTCGGAGCACCACCGACGAAAAGGGCTACACGTCCCAATCGATCGGGAGTGGAGAGCCGACCGGCCAAACCTCAGGGCTGCCCTACAGCCCCGAAGCCAAGCGGGTCGAATAACGCCACTTAACCCACCCACCGACACAAACACACAACACTAACACAACACAAACACACCATAACACAGACACACACAAACACACAAGTGGTGCAGATCAACCTGCACCATGCCAGAGCAGCCACGGCTGTTCTGGAAAAACACTTCACACAGAAGAACCTTCACATTGCTCTTATTCAGGAACCGTGGCTGGCTAATACTAACACGGTGTCTGGACTGGGCTCTGCAGGTAAGGTCGTACACCATATCGGAGGAGTCAAACCAAGAGCGTGTATACTTTTCAATAATAATATTGATTTCTTATGCATACCAGGCCTGTGCAGCGATGACCTGATTGCAGCTTATGTTAATGTCAAGAGCGGAAATGGACGCCTCATCGTGTGCTCGGCATACCTGGACGGGACGAAAACCGACCCATCCGAGGAGCTTGCAAAGGTAGTCGAGTACGCCTATGCCAACAATGCCGAGCTTCTCATTGGGTGTGACGCCAACGCCCACCATACCAACTGGGGCAGCACTGACATCAACGACAGAGGTGAGTTGCTTCATGATTTTGTACTAACTAACCGCCTCCAAATAGTTAATGAGGGATGTAAACCGACCTTTGTAACTAGATCGAGGAAGGAAGTTCTTGATGTAACTCTCGCTACTATTCACACTGCCAGGCTGATAACCAATTGACATGTCAGTGATGAACCATCTATGTCTGATCATCGACTAATTAAATTCGCACTGAATACATCCAACATTTGCGAAACCATCACTTTTAGGGATGCAAAAGCCACGGACTGGGACTTGTTCAGAATAAAGCTCCAAGATAGACTCCAAGACTTCCCTAAAACCATACGCTCCCCTGAAACATTGGATTATGCTGTTGCTCAAGTTACGGAAGCCATTACAGCCTCTTACGAAGAGAGCTGCCCTCTAAGAACTGTGAGGGATAGAAAAGTGACGTGGTGGAACAAAAAGCTCGATGTTTTAAGGGAAGAATCACGTAGGTTGTTTAATAAGGCTAAATCGACTGACGACTGGGATCGGTATCGGAAAGCTTTAACTACCTATAATAAAGAAATCCGAAAGGCGAAAAGACTGTCATGGAGGAAGTTCTGCGAGGAGATTACTAAAGTCCCTCAAGGAGCCAGAATCCACAAAGTCTTATCCAAATCGCCTACAAATCAACTGGGATTCTTAAAGAAACCAGACGGTGCCTTCACTGCATCAGCGGAAGAAACCCTGAAACTTCTGGCGTCTACACACTTCCCTGGCTCGGTGATGGCACCAGATAACATCGTACAAAATACTCCTCATATCCGCCTCACCAGGCCTTCAAATGAAGACTGGAGAAGAGCGGCGAGGTATTTTAGACCGAACAAGGTAGAATGGGCTATAGACTCATTCAAGCCAATTAAATCTGCAGGGGATGACGATGTCTTCCCAGCTCTTCTGCAGCAAGGGAAGACTATACTCATCCCTATTTTAATCAAAATCTTCAGAGCAAGCTTTGCCTGGGGATATATACCAGAGAAATGGACTATGGTTAAAGTCTGTTTTATCCCAAAGGCCGGTAAGAAGGACTACTCTCAACCAAAGTCCTTCAGACCAATAAGCCTTACCTCCTTCCTACTCAAGAGTATGGAAAAGGTTATTGACGAATGCATCAGGGATGGACCATTAAGGGATAACCCTCTGCATCCGAAGCAACATGCTTACCAAAAAGGAAAATCTACAGAAACTGCTCTGTTAGAACTAACAGACAGGATCGAAAGGGCTTTGGAAGATAAACAGATAGCCCTATGTGCTTTCCTTGATATTGAAGGAGCTTTCGACAACGTCACCATAGACGCCCTTTCCAAGGGAATGAAGGCGAAAGGGATTGACGAAACAACTACTCGTTGGATCGAATTCATGCTCCTCAACAGAACTATCAGTGTTACCTTACACGGAACTACAAAGAGCTTCAAAACAACTAAAGGGTGCCCGCAAGGAGGCGTTTTATCGCCACTTCTATGGCTACTCGTTGTTGACCAATTGCTGGTTGAAGCCTCTACAAGAGACTTAGATGTACATAGCTATGCTGACGATGTGGTGGCTTGTGTTGTCGGCCCCTGTCACAGCACGGTATCATCTATACTACAAAGATCTCTGAACATTATTAACACATGGTGCACAGAAAACAATTTATCGGTTAACCCGAGTAAAACAACAATAGTCCCCTTTACTAGGAAGCGTAAGTTGGACAAACTTGTAACGCCCACTGTAAAGGGGACTCTCATACCATTCTCCAGCGAAGTCAAGTACCTGGGCGTAACTATCGACCAGAGACTGACCTGGAACACTCACATTAACAATGTGATCCAAAAGGCTAAAATAGCTTTAGGAATATGCTGTCGCTTAGCAGGGAAGAAATGGGGCTTAAACCCTAAAATCGCCCTGTGGTTGTATACCGCCATAGGCAGGCCGATAATAACGTATGCCTGCGTAGTATGGTGGAGGAAAACAACTCAAGTGACAGTCATTAACAAACTTAATGGTTTGCAGAGACTTGCATGCCTCATATCAACAGGGGCCATGTCCACAACCCCAGGAGCTGCTCTAAATGCCCTGCTTAACCTACCGCCACTTCATCTATTCATTGCGAAGGAGGCGAAGGCAAGCATGTACAGAACAAACAGCACTGGCAAAGCAAACTGGCGCTCTCAAGCACTGAGATCGCTACACGAATCAGTACTTGAACACGATCAACTAGCTATGACAACAGACGTCATGCTTCCACAGTGTAATTTCACAAGGAATTACACAGTGGAACTGCCGAGCAGAGAGGATTGGTCAAACAACCTCATCACTTGCAAGGCTGGAAGCCTGATCTGGTTTACAGACGGGTCCAAAATGGGTGAGAATGTAGGATGTGGAATATTTGGCATTAGCCCGAAATTCGGCAAAAGCTTGAATCTGGGTAAACATGCTACCATATTCCAAGCGGAGGTATACGCCATTATAGAATGTGTGGAGGCCAACCGTCAACGAAACTACATAAATCAATTAATTCTGATTTACTCAGATAGCCAGGCAGCTCTTAACGCCTTGAACTCGAATACTTTAAATTCGAAACTGGTAAAAGACTGCGTTAACAAACTGAATGACCTGGGGCAAAGGAATAAAGTTATTCTGAGATGGGTACCAGGTCATTCTGGAATCAACGGCAACGAAAAAGCCGATGAACTTGCACGGGCTGGGGCTCAAGGTCATCAGATAGGTCCAGAACCCTTCTGTGGTATCTCAAAGAACCAGGCCATGCAGACCCTTAAGGGCAACTTATTTGGCGATTCAAAAAAGCACTGGTTGGTACAACCAGGTCTGCTACACGCCAAATCTCTCATAGAAGGCTACTCACAAAAACGAACTGCCGAGCTTCTTGAGCTTAGCAGGACGAACATCTGTGCGATAGCCCGCGCCTTAACCGGCCACTGCAAACTAAACAGGCACCAATTTCACATGAAACTGAGTGACACTGATGTTTGCCGGTACTGCAATCAGGAGAGGGAGACGCCTAAGCACCTCTTGTGTGAATGCGGGCCCCTTGTCCACAAACGCAGTGTCCATCTGGGCCGACACATTATTCGCCCGGAGGAGATTAAAACTCTAAAAGCTAGGAGTATTCTAAATTTCTTGGAAGCCTCCGGGCTAAAAGAGTTACTCTAACAAGGTGGCGAGTCACAATAGATCTTTTAGGTCGCAGTGACTACATCCCCTACACTATGGGTGATGCATAGCCCCTTATCTTCTAAATAATAATAATAATGGATTCTGTTAGGAGTCGAAAGCGAGGACGAAAGCCAGATAGGTACTTAACTATAAGGGCATACTAACATCGACTACACTAACACATCATATGATCAAAAAACAGGTCCGGAACAACTATCAATACACACGTCGTTCTATTCCGGGCAGAACTCAATAAAATCCAACATTAAAATTCATTGATTTGTAAATTTTGACTTTTACTTCCAATGTACCGGGTTCGCACGGCAATAAATATAGCCTATGTTACTCAGGGTGAATGTAGCTTTCCAATGGTGTAAGAATTTTTGAAATCGGCACAGTAGTTTTTGAGTTTATTCGTTACATACAAAAATACAAATCTTTCCTCTTTATAATATTAGTATAGATTAATAAGTTTACACCTAAAATTCTCTGCCGAAGTCTGTGTTTCCAGTTAGTTACAACCTAGAGGTTTTAAATCAAGAGTGAATGGGTTATTTCTAGGCAAGCGTGCTCCATTGTCCTCATCATTGCTTACCATCAGGTATAATAGAAGTCAAACACGAGCCAATCAATAATAACAAAAAACTGCGCCTATTAACCTTTTCTATAACATTTGAAGAAAAAAAAAATATCATTAAAATGGCAGGTTTACCTTCAAAGGTTGTAAGGCGTTAGTGATCTGTAAGCCTACGCTTCGTGCCAGTACTACGGGCATCAGGTCTACGGTATACAGTCGATGTAGCATCTCTGTCATCAGCTGGGTCGGCACGTTATGCCTTTGTCGTGTGCTCTCATATTTTTGTAGCCAATCCGGGTGAGCTGAAAAGAGATTTACGATATTAAAACAATGGTCGTAATAATAACCATATTAAAACGACTCGGGAGAAAACATATTGACATAATATTGCTTGAATCCAGGCACCAGCGACAGAAAAGTTGAAAGGACTTCGTTCGTCTTGGTATGGTTATATGAAGAGGAGGGATGAAACGCGTGTTAAAAAGAGTTTTAAGTATACATTTGGATGGTTGGAAAGGAAGAGGGAGGGCAAAGAAAAGATGGATGGATTGTGTGAGAAGTGATATGAAAGAAAAGGGAGTCAGTGATAGTGTGACGGGTAACAGCCGTGACAGGACAGAATGGAAGAAAAAAAATGGGTTGTGCCGACCCTAAATAATACGGGACAAGGGCAGGAAGATGATGATGATGGTTGCCTGAATGGTTATGACGAACTTATAAATAGTTAAAATTTGAGCAAACTAAGCAGTCCTGGATTAGATTCATCATCAACGCACAGTATAAAACAAAGTCGTTTTGCGCGTGTCTGTTTATCAGCAAACTTCTGCTAAACTGTGCAATAGGTTCGTTCCAGCGCAGGGCAAAGGCCTTCTTCCTAATCTTAGGGTCCGGGAATGCCTAAATGTGTTCCAACAAGCAAATCCTCAGTACTCAGTAGTAACCTGTTGTCTTGTTAAACTTTATGTCAATAGGCTCATATTCTATTACATGGCTTCCGATATTTGGACGTAAGTACCTATACATCTCTGCTCGCCGCTTTGTGGCAAAACATCGGTTTACTTATACATTTTTAAATGCGCCATAAACACTTAGTCAACTTTATCAGTTTGAAAGCGTGACCTGATAACAATTTTATCTACACACTTAATAATCTATGTGTGTAATTACATATAAGTATCATTATATCTAGCCTATACTGTTCCAGTGCTGAGCAAAGGCCTCCTCCATTCCTTCCATTGTTCCTGGCTAGTAGACTTGTAGACATCTAATCTAAGTCGTCCCGTAATCTCCTTCGTGGTCCCGTCGTAAGATTTCAGGGCACCAATTTTGTGTTCACTTACTTATATCCAGACCACTATACATAGCTTCTGATAAGAATTGCGTGAGATCTTTGACGTCGCCGAAGCCTAGGTTGACTCCTTGTCCAGCTAATGGATGAACTCGATGCGCTGCGTCGCTGTACAGAAAAGATTTATTGATACAGCGCCTACTTATTATAAAAGTTGGACCTCGGTTTAATTCGTTTACCAAATCAGGAAATGTGTTGGATTTAAAGACAGGAAATGAGAGCTAAATAACTCGGAAGACAGCCAGCCTTGAATTGTTTTTTGATTTTTCCGCTTCGAATGTTTGTGCGCGCAGCGACATCTCTACGACTTCATGAAGTACTACTAAGTAGGTGGTTAGCTCGCGAACTACAAGTTGTTACATCTAGATGGAGCCACTACCACTTAAATCTGCAGTCGGAAAAAGTACAAGGTTATTGATATTGGCTAATTAATTAAATTATTTTCATGATATTGAACATTATTTTCATGATTGATCTCGTCGACTGCTAAGAATTTGTACGAAATATATAAAAAACCGGAGTTACAGATACATATAATATTTTTGGGAAGCAAAGTTGGAAAAAGATTTTTTAGAAGGTGCAGTAACCTCGTCCTTATGAAAAAAAATTATACAAAACTTGAACTTGGTTTGATCATTTCTGCGCTCCATTAGGGTCTGCCGCACCCTGTGCCAAAGCATCGCTGGCACCACCTTAGCTACGGTACTGCAAAAAGGTACTCTGAATTTCATCCAATACGCTTTCCCTCAACTTTAGATTCATTTCAAAATAAGCGCCAGACACTAGTAGGCACACTGTGCCTTACCCACAACCACCTTTTTTTATGGTTGGAAAAATCATCCCATGACAACCCCCGCTCTTGGGCGGAGCGGGAGATAGTGTCAGACTCTTACCGACTAAAAGTCCACCCCGTTCCTTCTAGCCTTCATACCGGGGCTCGAGTTCCCTTTCGGATAACCCTGGTCCCAGTAGGCTTCGACCCGGCTGGGCCCCTGCTGTTGCTGACAACTCCTTGAGCCGCGCGGGAACAGTGCACGCCGTCGACGACTTGTGCTTGGTCCGGACAGTTACCAGACGGCCGGACAGCGAGCTACCCATTGCTCACTGTCCGCAAGCCCGCGCCTCCGGTAGCCGGAAATCGGGATCGGAATCCCGGCGGTGGCGGCGAGAGCGCCGTTGTCTGATGCCGTCGGCCTCCTCCTTTGCGAGCATTACTGCTTCGCAGAAGTCGGTGACCGCCTGCCACTCTTCCTCGTTCCGAACCATGGCGTCAACCAAGGCCCGGCGCGAGAGGTCTCCGAGGGCACGGCGATGCTCCGCCCAAGCAGGGCACACCTCGACTGTGTGCTGCACCGTGTCCTCCGGGTATTCCGCACAATGGCGACAGCCGGGCGTCACTTCCGCACGAATCCGGTGCAGGAACCTCCCGAACGTGCCATGTCCGATGAGGACCTGCGTCATACGGAAGGTAGGACGCCGTGAGGTCTTTCCAGCCACGCCTCAAAGAGGGGACTTACCGCCATAATTGTGGCGTGCCCAACCCACAACCACCTCAAATCGTGCATGAGAAAATTTTTTTTTTCTTCAGGCATACATGGTTATCGGGCCACACGGCGACTGAGGAGTCGTTTTGCTCCCGCACCCAGCTGTGCGCTGGCATTTAATGCCCGCTATGACCTGCCGTGACGTGTTGTTTTGTACTTAGTGTCGGTGGTGTCCAACTTGTGACCCTTTTTAAATATTTTTGGCCATTTATAAGAAATATACGAGTAACATGGTATAAAAAAAAACTTTTTACAAAAAAAAATATAACCGACTTCAATGTTAAAGTAAGATACTGAAAAGTATAAGTAAAATAACTTTAATTTCGGAAGTCGGTGTTTCTATAATAGTTTTGTCTCTTCGTTATTTAACACCGACTTCCGAAATTAAAGTTATTTTATACTTTTCAGTGTTTTTTAAATGATAAATGATATTTATTTTGCAAATAGGTTTAAAAAACACTTTTACACGTCAATTTTTTTTCGTCAATTTATGCTAGATGAGGCCGGTGTTTCCTATCTGACTACCCTGAGAAGAAACACCGAAACAAACTCAGGGACAAACTTTTAACATTGAAATCGGTTAAATTTTTTTTTGGAAAAAGTTTTATATTTTACACTTTTTAGTTATGGTACCACCACTAAAAAGTACCCCGCTGGTGTCCAACTTGTGACCCTTTTTAAATATTTTTGGCCATTTATAAGAAATATACGAGTAACATGGTATAAAAAAAAACTTTTTATAAAAAAAAATATAACCGACTTCAATGTTAAAATAAGATACTGAAAAGTATAAAATAACTTTAATTTCGGAAGTCGGTGTTTCTATAATAGTTTTGTCTCTTCGTTATTTAACACTGGGTGTCCGAAATTAAAGTTATTTTATACTTTTCAGTGTTTTTTAACATTGAAATCGGTTATATTTCTTTTTGGAAAAAGTTTTTTATTTTACACTTTTTAGTTATGGTACCACCACTAAAAAGTACCCCTCAGACAAACTTAAATAACTTAAGGGCCAAGCGCCCGAAAAGTGCCATAAAACAGTGATTTTCTGAGGCCTACTCCTCCGTAACGGCTAGGTCAATTTTTTGAAATTGGTTTGAAAAAAATATATGTTTATTATAGATTCATGAACAATAATATCAACATTTGATTTTTTCGTGCAATTAATACTTTTGTCAAAAAAAAAATATTAAGCAAATTCGCAACTTTTCGCAACTTTTCTCTACTCCTTCGAAACGGCTTGGACCTTTAGAAACATTTTTACACATAAAAATTGGTGGTTAAATATTCTTCAAAGTGAACATTGCCTATGTAAATCAATCAATATCTCGCAGAGAAAATGGATTTAAAGCGCTTTCCGGGCGCTGCTGGCCGCAAATAAATGCACAGATTTGCGTACTGCCGCCTAGGCGAGTGCGAGAGTTGCGTTCACATAATTTCGGCCAGATGGTTCAAGGAACTATACGCCTTAAGCCACAGTGCATGTCATAACGATTCTAATAATCCCAAACACGGTTGGATTACATTTTTTTTTCCCTCTGGCTTCATCATCAGGTCAATTCGATACATCCTCCCCTCCTTTTTTGACAGTCAGTCATCGACTACACGTATAAACAAAGCAACTCTACTTGTAACCACAGTTCTTCTGTGATTCTATGAGGAGTTATGTTCCATATAAGTTCATGATCATAACAATATTTCTGTGGGACCAACTTGGAAGCATAACCTTTCAATCAAAAAAATTATTTTTAAAATCGGTCCACAATTGACCGAGATATCGGTGAACATAGACAAAAAAAAACATACATTCAGCCGAACATAGAACCTCCTCTTTTTCGAAGTCAGTTAATTATTGGAATCGATTCAGTTACTGATTCTGAACAAACTATATTCAAGTTTCCATATACTAAAAATAATGTTGTATAGGACATTATTGACACCCCATCTCTCGGAAAGCACGTAAAGCCGTTGGTCCCGGTTGTCATTCGTAGATCGTTGTCAGTCGTTACAGGTCTGACCATCAGTTTACCCAAGGGGTATCGTATTTCCCAGTAACCGGTTTGTGGAGGTCTGATAGGCAGTCGTTTCATGTAAAACACGCAGTTTTCAATACTTGTTTGTTCATTGTGTCCCAAATAAACATATTTTCTTTCTTTCTTTCATCCGGTTACATTGGAAGCTAACACCAAGCTAGTTGGAAAAAAAAAGCTAGGGAGAAGATGAGGCCAATGAGTGAAGCATCATACCCAACAAGCGCGACTCCAGGCGCGACGTATCTCGTGCTGTGTCCGAAGCCGAGCGGGAAGGCGGCGCGTGAGGCGGGCACCACGCTGCGGATGGACGGCGGCAGCTGCAGCGACGCGCCGTCGGGCAGGCCGGCGCGACGAAGCCACGAGCTCATCCATGACGTCACCGCTTCCACGCCACTGTTGCGAGGGTACTGCTTCCACTGCAACAGTTTAACCCTTTAACTGCTTGCATCGGATTGGCCCGACGAGTATTTTCGCGTCCTATTCGCCAGGGCAAGTCCTATTATCAAGGTTTCTATTGAAATCAAAACATACATTTGTGTGACACTATTCCAGTAAAGACCTCGGAAAGTCTGCTATTTTGCGTGAACTTAGGCCATTCATAATGTACGATAAATTAAAAACATATCAATTGAAATCTTTCAGATTTAATCGAAAAATTCTGAATGACGATTTTTTTAAGTTTTATTTTTTAAGGTTTTTAAAAAGCAAACATGTTTAAAAAAAAAATAAAAAAAAATTACGAAGCAAAAAATTTTGTGATTTTTTTAATTTTTATTTTTAAATTACCGAATGCCAGTAGAGTTTTCAGGCGTTGTCTCTAGTTTCACGTTACCCCTTCGTCTAACATTGCGTTGGATAAAACAACAAGCTTTTAAACCGTGTTCACAGTGACGATAGACGAGTGGAAAAGGGCCCTTACCAGAGCATCATTTAACTTGTCGACGAACTGGTCTTCAGGCAGCTGCAGTAACTGCTTAGCGTTGTCCTGCCATGTGGACCAGACCAGGGAGCTTCGCTTCGAATCCAGTGGAAGAAGCGCGATGGGCCCCGTCGGCAACCAGCGTTGCCATGCTGTCGTATTTACGGATTCCTGGAAGATACAGAAAAACATGAAATGTAAGTACTATCATTGATATACAGGGTTATTTGAATAACCCTAAAAACCTTGCAGGACTGTATTACTAACATCATTAACAATAACTTTTGCTTTATGACTTTATAAAACTGAATGCATTTATCTAAAGCAAACCATCAAGATTTCGTTGTTTTAACACATTTCAACCCTGATTTTGATATACGTCCCTACATCTGTATGACGCGACGCAAGCGCATCAAGCACCCCCGCCTCCCGATTCCCGCCCCTCCGCTATTGTAGTATACAGGTTTATGTATCTCGGTATTCATGAAAAACGATTTTAGTAACCTTGATAAATTATTCAAGGAAACTAAAACGGTTAGTATTGTCGGGTGGCACAAGTAATAAAAACTAAGTTAATTATATTAATTAGAATAGAATAGAATATCGTTTATTTAATAAAAGTGGCACATTAAAATTAAAATACAAAAACAATTTTAACGCATACATTGCATTTGTTGCCTGAACTAGGTTGTTTTGCAATTAATTAATAATTAAACATTTCGATAAGTAGATGGCAGTAGCTACTTAGATAGAATAATAAACTTGTTTTTATGAAGGACGGGACGCAAGAGGTCGCCACCGCCGACTGTCTCTTCGAGGACACGGCAGTCCTCCACCCTAGTGTGGCAGATTTCCACCGTGTCCTCCGTGTTGTGGTAACACCAGGGCGATTCTTCCTGTCAAATCCGAATTAGTAACGTCCCGAAAATCCCATGTCCGGTAAGAAAGGTGACAGGTAGAAAGTGAGGATGCCTAACACCGTGGCGCTTCTCTGATCACTCCTCAAAGAGGGGACTAATCGCCGCGATTATGACGTGCCCATAGGTTGACACTGTGCCTACTATTAAGTAATATTGTAATGTCTCTCGAGCACAGAGCACAAAGTTGACGCAGTTAGGGCACAGGGCGTCTGGGATAACTTTGGTACGGTGTTCACTATTGGTATAACAAAACCAACATATCAACTTACTGTCATTAATATTAATTTAAGACCTTAATATGTAGTGTTGTTTCTATTTGTGAATGTCAAATGGTTTTAGGTTTGATTTGCGATTCAGGGCGCGCTTATGGAAATTATGGGACAGCCCCGTGATATATAATGACAACAAGCTCAACACTATAAGCGCAATTCCGTATCTACCTTCAGAGATTATAATGTAGGTGGCGCAAGGAATAGCAATTATATCTGCGGCCGATACGTTAATCGTTATTAATAGTATACTTGTACTAGACAGCCTTGGTAGAAGATTGTTGTTGTCATTATTTATGAAACTTCTTGGTTTATCTAAACAGTATTCTCACGTGAAAAAAAGGAAGAATTTAATAAGTAGATAAGTACTAGAATCCCGCCCATTTCTGTTGGTCGGTTGGATATCGTGACTTATACACCACTAATTATTAATTAGTACAAATACTTAAAGGGCTTATTAGAAAAGCCCTTGTTATTATTTAAATAAAGTCTCAATAAATAATATTCATAAACAGCAAAGTTATTAGCGTTTGTGTTTATCCCAAAATGTCTCTCAATTTATGGAAATATTGTGCAGGCTATTGATTATGAATGAATAAATGACGATTAAAATGGAAAAACACTGCCCGCAGTATTTTCTACTAGCAATTGTTATGTATGATTGAATCTATGATGAATTTACCTTTTCGTGGTCAATTTTAGGATTTCAGTTTTTTCTATTTTTGAATCCAAAAATATGATCAATAACGGGTACAGATACAGCTCCATTTTTTTGTGTACTAATTAAAAAGTAGGGGTGTATTCAAATTATACTCAAAAGAAATTAGGGATCCTAGAATTAGACATCTAACTTTTACTAATCTGGTGTATATTGTGCTGGCTCAATAATATCATAAACAATTTGTACTTTTCCCGGTTATCTGAGCGACATTTAAAGGACGGAAGAAGGAAGGAGTTTAAATCTGCCCAAATGGAGTTACCAATTTGTAATTGTAATTTTTGTAATAGATTTTTGTTTTATATAATGTATGGTTATACTTATACCTCAGCTAATTCCAATGTCGCTACAACGCCCATTTGTTCGTAGCTCCACGATAGATATTGGACTCCCATCGCTTTTCGTACAGCCGAATTGGCGCCATCAGCACCAATCTGAAATGGAAAAAAAAGAACTGAATGTAATAAAAAACTTAATGACATAAATAATTAGGTCGGATATCTTTTGAAGGTTTCAATATACTTTGACGAACTACCGCCTATGTTCTCCTGGAATGTGAGGATTTGGCATCCCAACGTGCTAAAATCTTCGTAAGTATGAGAACTACTACATCCCACCCATACGTACAAAACGTTTAGGGAACACTATGTTCTACTACAGCTAAGGAGTAGGTAAAGAGTGAATAGGTTACTTCTAGGCAAGCGTGCTTCATCATCGACCACATCATTGCTTACCGTCAGGTGAGATAGTGGTCAAACGTGATCTTAAACATAATAATAATAATATTTTTTTTTTTATTTTTAATTTTTTTTTAACCTCTCGTATGCCGTAATTAGAGACACAATTAAAAAGCCATTGTGTCTCGCGTAGATCTGCGTTCCGCGGCATACAACGGGTTAAGGAATATTTAAAAATATATTATAATATGTATAAAAAATGAATAAAGGAAATAATAATAAAAAAAAGTTCTGTGAAGCCTCCAGTCATTTCTATTTTTTTGGATGATATTAATCTAGCTGGTTGTGTTAGCCAGGATCTTCGACACGAGCACAACGAACCAAATGGGAATCTAATATTTCACTGGGACGCCATGGCGGCGCGACCAGTCCCCGCTACCAACAAAATGTATGCAGCTCTATAGAGAATTACTCACTTGGTTTGCGTTTGGTTGCGCAACCAATTTGGTGGCGCGACCAGCTCGGACGTGTGGCGACTCTGTTGTCTGTATGGTACCTAGTTTGGTAGCTTAGCGCTATATTTCACCGGGACACTATGGCGACGCAACTGGTCGCGCAGCCATGGTGTCTCGTTGAAATATAGCCCTTAGTGTAGAAAACGTAGTCTACGTACATTCATGAATGTGGTAGCTTGTTACACAGAGGGCCGATAGCCACAGAGGGAAGATATTCACGTCAAATCAATGAATTAACGACCTTTGAAATTTCCTATGCATTTATTCATGTACATATTTTTATACATGTTTATACAAATCCAGTCTGCAAAGGACGAAAATCCATCTATAATATAAAAATGAATCGCAAAATGTGTTGGTAAGCGCATAACTCAACAACGCCTGGACCGATTTCGCTAATTTTTTTTTTGTTGTGTTCGTTATTATGAGGAGAAGGTTCTTATGGAAATTAGAAAAAAAATGAAAATTAGGGTAGTGTAGGGTAGAGTAGGGTAGTGTAGGGTAGTGTAGGGTAGAGTAAGGTAGAGGAGGGTAGAGTAGAGTAGGGTAGAGTAGGGTAGGGTAGAGTAGGGTAGAGTAGGGTAGAGTAGGGTAGAGTAGGGTAGAGTAAGGTAGAGGAGGGTAGAGTAGGGTAGAGTAGAGTAGGGTAGGGTAGAGTAGGGTAGAGTAGGGTAGAGTAGGGTAGAGTAAGGTAGAGGAGGGTAGAGTAGGGTAGAGTAGAGTAGGGTAGGGTAGAGTAGGGTAGAGTAGGGTAGAGTAGGGTAGAGTAGGGTAGAGTAGAGTAGAGTAGAGTAGGGTAGGGGAGAGTAGGGTAGAGTAGGGTATAGTAGGCTGAAGTAGGGAAGAGCGGGAGCGAAGCCGCGCGGGTACAGCTAGTGGGTAAATAAATACAAAAGCGAGCATAATAACAAAATCACCATCTTAATGTCGGTCATAATATTGCCTTATTAACCCAAAGATTGACTGTAATGCCCTCCATTCGCTAGGGTATACCTGCAGGTTTGCATGTACAGTTGAGTTGTACAGGTAAACCGGAGCGTGTGTGTTGCACAACTGTGCAGGTTTCCGTACAAGCACACCTGACAGGTATAACTGTGCAGGCAAACGTGTCAGCTATACCATAGCGTGTATGGTTACCTTTAGAAAATTCCTGTCCGCCTATCTCAATACCTAATGTGCATATAAAGTCGAAACAAACATCTTTGACATAACTTTTGTCTATGAAAAAATATCTACCTATATTCCGCAAAAATAACAGCACCAGTGGGACCAGGTAAGAACTCAGACGCCAATTATTTTTTAATTATTCTTAACAATATTTCAGCTGAACCAAATAATTGCTAAAACAGTTACAGTCGAACCTGGATTAGTAAGAATTCAAGGGACCCGGTGGACCCGAATGAGTGGGGATGGAGCTTATTCTCATTAATAGAGACTAATAAACATCGAGAAATATGGTGCTGGAACGTTAAGAAATAATGAGAACACACTTGTCTTTAAGAGAAGTGTCAAACGTCTACTTTCTCTAATGATTGTTATCAAATGTTAAGTATAAGCTGGTGCGCTGCAGCAGATGCTTTTTAGTTCCGTATCGAAATTCCATCGAAAACAAAAATGTTTTGGCTTTGTTTACAAACAAGGATACGGTTTGGCGTCTTCTACTTAGGCGCGAGTCGACTTCCGACTTTTGAAATTTTAATCAAAAGTGTATTACTTATAGGTAAATACTCTCGCTTGCAGAGGTCTACATTAAAATTTTATCACTTACAGAGGTCTATTATGATGTGAAAAACGACTCTCTTTAAAAGATGTTCTTACACTGTCACACAGAGATTTTCGGGGATAAAATGAGGGGACCTAACTAAACACTATTTTTGTAGCTTATAGTGTTTCATCACTTATACAGTTCGCTTATCCAGATTTGAATTGACTATGCGCATTTCGTAGGGAACGTAATTCTATGCTGGGAGGAAATACTCTGTAAAAGTGGGAATATAACAAGAATAGCTAAGTTTTCTATTACAATATCATAGTAAACAGATGTTGGGATTGCGGTGTAATCATTAGTTGTGGTGGTTTATTTGTGTATGGCGAGTAAGCAGCCCAGCTGCCGGTGCAGCGGCATTACAGTGTGGCGCGCAGCACCGAGGAGTTACCTGCCTGCTCCTTAAACGGTCGAACTTCACGTGTTCGCGGAAAGTGCCAACAAGTGACTCTATAAAAGTGCAGTGAAGGTGACAATTTTAAGAATAACCAAAAACAAATATGGCTCTCCTTTGCTGTCTGTACAAAGTTATTGCGATGATTAGATAACATTATGGTTTAACCTGTAAACAAATGGAAACTAAGTTAACTTGTTCAAAGATTTCAGTAATCTCAATTCTTATCGTAAGTACTTAGGCAAGTATTTTCGGAATAAAATAATGGTTTTCATGCCGAGTTTATTTAGGTAAAGCTCCTAGCAAAACACTATGTAAGTAATGGCGAAGTTCGTTTTACAGCATCATTCATGAAAAATATGTTCTTCCATGCTAACCTCACCAAGCAATACCAATGTATGGAAATTTCCCTATCCTGTTTTGATGACATTTTAATGATTTATCTCATAACGGGATTAGATGATATTGAGTTAATTCCAGTGAATATCATCAAAGAATCGAGAGTCGTGGCAAGTTTTTGGCTTATTTCTGTTTAATACCAATATAATTAAGGGTAGTAGGTACATAATACTAATAGGCAAGCAGGGATCACCGTCTCCTGAAACAGTCAGATCTACCATGATATCTGACAAGTTAGTCTTTAACCACGACTTTGACGTTTTGTTGATATGAACACACGTGCAGAAGAATAAGTGGCAATTTGCCATAATTGGCAAGAGAAACATCGTTGATTCGAGACAGAATTGTAAGTGGTCTTCGTCGTTTAAAGTTTTAGAAAAAAAATTCCTTTGGCTTTCCCCACAAACAAAGGTACCTTTTACTGCTTTGTTTGGTTTTCTTTGTTGGAAGATCATGGTACTTAAGCGACAGTTTACCTTTTTTCAGGAATAGGTTTTCTCTTTCATAATGAAAAAGTATGTATTAAAATATGATAATATCAACTATTCTGTTATAGTCTAAGATCCGATTAAGAACGACCTTCACCGGTCTGTTTAATGGATGAAACGTATTTTATGATAAATTTAGTGTATTAAATAATATAACGCGGGTGGGTTGCCTAAGAAATTCCTGGCCAGACTATTATTAATTAAAAATTGAAAATTTACTTTTTTTGTAGAAAAATGCACAACCGTTATTCATACCAGATTTTTTTGCAGACAACACTATTACATCGTATTCGTAATGAAACAGCGTTTATTTTGATATAGAATTTGTTGTATATCAAAACAAACACACCTGTTTACACATACCTGTTTATACCTGGCAACCCATAGTTATGCCAAGAAACAAATAGGCAACCCAACATTTTTATGTTCTACAGGCTTCACACTTTCGGTTAGTATTAAATTTATTCGTTAAATACACCAGTGCATTTTCCAAAAAAAATAAAATATTGTTTGGCCAGGAATTTCTCAGGCAACCCACCCGCGTTATATTATTTAATATACTAAATTTATCATAAAATACGTTTCATCCATTAAACAAACCGGTGAAGGTCGTTCTTAACCGTATCCTCTACTATTAGATCAGTAGTATGAATAAGTTACATTTCTTTAGAATGATATTATCATCCTGTAAAAACGTAAATTGTCCCTTACGTTTTTCCTGGTAATTCGAAACTTTCGACATAAAAATACATTTACATTTTTTTTTAAATTAAATGAAGCTACCCTGATAAGTTTTTTTGATAATAATACTAAGTTGTGAAATGGTTCAAACAAGACAGACCTAGTAACATCAACTTCTATCCATATACAATCCAGTTTAGGTCTATAATTACGTATAAAGTACCTATACCAAGGTACAAGATTTTCCTGGTAATTATTTCATTAGCAGACTAATCGATGCATAGATCCTTGAGATATTTTTCCTCTAATGGATGCTGGCGCTTAGCTTATCATATTTCTACAATTTTTATTTTATTCGGATTAAACAATGCACTTATGTCTTCACCACCCTTGGTTGACTGGAAGAAAATGCCTAAGGCATTATGTCTGCCTTTGTTCTCTGTACTTAGTGTTAGTACCTTGTCTGAATTAATAAATAGTAAATAGTTTATTTACTTAATATTTATTTATTAATAAATATTATTGAATCCTCAATAATATAATCCTCTATTATTGAATCCTCAATAATATCCGAAAATATAATATATAGGTACTTACCTTATATTAAATAAATCATATAATCATAAGGTATGTAAATAATAAGATTCGTCATACAAATAAAATTTCAAGTAGAATAAATTATTAGATGTTGGATTGAAACACGTAGATAGGTAGATATAAGCACTACAGTTTTCCTGGATTTTTGTACATTCCATTTGCGATTCGTTTCTTTATAAATAAACTAGGTTAAATTCAATCTCTTTATGTTTATTTATTTTTCGGTCACTAGTAAACGCGAATCTTTTAATTTTGACGTCCATCACGTGAGTTTTAATTTTGTTTTAATCGACGGAACAAGCTTGCTTAAACTTTCCATAAATTCTTAAATAGCCATCGTATTTTGTAATAGAAAAACAAATAACAATTTTCTTTTGTCGGTATCTCTCAAGATCCATTTCCTACGATAAACTTTGTATAACAAGCAAGGAAAAGTAACTTATTTGATGAACTTACAAATGTTTGCAGCCTTAATTAAAACCTCATTCCTGGTTGTATGTAGGTATCTTTGAGCTAGATATTTCTCAAAGTTCAAAGAACTATAGAGGATGCAAATTGCACATGCTTTATATTTTGTACAGGCACCAAAGCTTGGCTATATTGAACAAAGGCACGACTTCGGAGAATACATTTTCCGTGACTTATATCGCTCATCTTTATAAATGCTGTTTGAAGAAAACTGCCTCATCGAAAGAAATACAGAATTCTTAATTTCGAATAATATCCGGTATTACTCAGAAACCGGGACGAGGTGAAAAATCAATTGGGTCAGTGAGATCGATTTAGAATTGGAAAAGTATTGCGTATGAAAAAATAATGAGGAGCTCCTCAATTGGAGTGGTCATCAGAAGATACCAGACTGTAGCATCATGCTGCGTGAAAAAATACAAGACAATTCTCAAACGGTAAGTAGTACGTAGATTAAAACATGAGTAAGAACTAATCATATTTCAAAATGATGACTGTATTGACAGATTGATGTTCTTTAAATGGCCAAATAACACTAAAATCCCTAAATATTCGTCCTATTTTCATAAGCGCTGTGGAAACGTCAGCAGATATAAATTAATTCCGATAAATTATGCTACTGTGATGAAAATATCCCAATGTACCCGATATTTATTAGGTATGTTAATTACATGTACCACGTCTCCAGTAGCAAGGTGGGTGGCCTGATTTATGGAATATGACTTCTCTAGCTTTAGGGTAGGGCGTGTCAGACTTTTACTGACTAAAACCTCATCTATGTTCCTTCAGTTGCCTTTTGCGTTTCTAGGACCACGAGTATCCCTTTTATACTTTTCTCCATGACCCTAGACTCCTTGAAGCGCGCGTGGAACACTAAGCGCCGAAGCTGGTTGGCCTGTAGGTATTCATATTCTTTACTGTACACACAATTTATACATACAGTTAAAAAAGTACAGTTGATGTATGAGTACCTACATAGGCGAGTTCAACTCACAACTGGGTTTGCTATCAGCAAACGACACAATGAAGTATGAAATTTGGCATTTGATAAACTTTAAATGTACAACAAAGAAAATAAATCTGGATGTTGTAAACAACAAATTAACATTAAGTGACTTGAGTAAACAAGCCCTCGTGTATCTGCTTTCATCAAGTTCAGAAACAAAGGAGATTGGAACGTTACTAAGTACCACGAACTCAAGATCTTGTTAAGAAACAATTTACGCGAACCCCATCAGTCGGACGGGTGTCTAAACAAAGATTAAAATAGATTGTAAACCTTGATGCTAACTATTACAAATATTTAAACTCAGTATTTTTGCGGAAAACGTAAAGATATTATTCTGGCCCCTTTCTTCAGGAATGAACTGACGTCCATTATGTACGGTCATTAAAATATTGACGCACTTCTTGGAATCTTAGTTTGTCTGTACTAGCGCCACAGTGAAATGAAAGTCTTTGATGTCTTGCTAAAATATAGTCGAAATGACCACCCATTTCGTTTTCAATTATTAAAAAAGAACATTGTATAACACACTATTTACAGATTATCTTTTAATGGAAAGTTGTATAAATTAATACACGCGGGTGCGTATGTTCTGAACAGCAATCGAATCGAGCCGAGTATGTCTGAACCATGCGGTTATGACGTGCTAATGTTGGATGTTTGATTTCATTGTTTGCATGTTTCACTCGCATAGCAGGTGGTTCTGGTTGCTTTATGACATGATGAATTTAGCTATGGCTAATGCAAACTTGTGGTTTCCTGCAACCTAAACGATTACATTCAGTGTGAATGGAGTGGAACGTGTACTTATTCAAAACAACTATTCGTTTTTCTCTGCAGCCAAATGGACAATGGCCTCAAGCTCTGAATTTGAACCCTACCTACACATACAATCATATTTATCTGAAAAAAAAAAATGCAAGGAAACAATCGAATTGCTATAAAATTTTAGCATGTTCTGTTGAGAGTAAAAACCAAAATCGTGTTTAAGTGTGGGCTAAAAGTTTACATTATCGCTTGTTAATTTGGATCAGACTGTTGATTTTGTTCAGATTCATATTATAACGTAACATCTGTCATTGTTATATAATACCAGTTTTCTGACGCGGTTTCAGCCGCGTTTTTGGTTACTGCTCCATCCCCGTGGGTCGTAGCATGATGGTTTATAGTCTTCCTCGATAAATAGGCTATTCAAACTAACATAATATTTCAAGTCGAAGTAGTAGTTCCTGAGATTAGCGCGGTCAAACAAACTCTAGAGTTTTATAATATTAGTATAGATGAAACATGGGAATCTCTCACAGAATAAAAGAATACTTGCTACTGAATAGTTCCTAAAATAATTGCGTAGGCCGGAGCTTGTCGCGACACATGTGATGGTTATTATGGACGCTATAAAAACCGTGAATACAAATTCTTAGCAAACATACATTCAAATCAAATTTTTCAATTTCAAGAAATGAAAATAAATAAACGCGGTAGACATGTTTCTGGATATGATTAATTCGCAATGTACATTATCTGGAATGGCGAATACGGGAATGACGGAATCTTAGTGGCAATAAATTCGATTTTCCCGAGTTATGATTTGATCCATCGGCGGGGACGACAAGCGCGGGAGTTGAGTAGCATTCAGTTTTCAGTGAAACGCGGGCACGCGCTATGATACGCTCACACGCGCCTCGATCGCGGAATGCGGACCCTATCGTTCGTAACAAACATGACAAAAAGAAGAAAAAGGTTATTTATAAATTCATTGCTATGTTAGTTGCATGCAAAGACCAAAATAACACGAGCTAGGTACTTTGTAACTCCAAAAACAACAAAATGTTTGTGCCACACAATGCGGTTATATCCTGTAACGAATTAGCTTTACGGTCTGCTTAGTGTTGTAAAGATCAAAAGACAGTGCTAGACGCTGGTGTTAATGCAGCGTATGTTGTGGAGTACTTGGAGTGTTTGTGGTGTCGGCAGGTGTTCCGCGAGGACAGCGCGCGATGGTGCGGCGGCGGCATGAGCCAGGTGCCCGAGGATACGGATGACGACCTGGAGGCGGGCTACATCTCCAGCGATGAGTCTGCACATGGCGCTGACCTCGCCGAGCGGCTGAGAGTCAAACCTTCACCAGATATCTGGGAGCTAGGTACCTAACTGTATTAATTTTTCGTTTATTGCTTTTAGATTTATGGTTCAAACATTTTGTTTTTGATGAATGAAAAATGAATTGAGCTTATCTAGGTCAAATCTAGAGAGTTGAGTAATGTTTATACCACGGCACACTATGTCTAGGAGACATAAGGGACCTAATTACAATGCATTGCCGTTGTCTTGGGTATTAATAAATTTAAATGCTAATCCCGCAATTCTGAAACTTTGGGATGCTACTACGCCGGTAGACACAGTGAAATCTAATTAGAGTACTTTTTATGTTGAACATTTTACAGATGAAATTGAATACAATTTAAGGCATCTTCCACGAGCCGAAGAAATAGCAACTAATGTAGAAACAGGCCACTACGATGATGCAATAGAAATTGCATCACAAACACAGGATGGCATCTTAACCGCTGCTCTTTGGGCATGCTGGTTGGGAAGGAGTTCATTGTTAGCTAAATTGTTGAAGTTGGGGCTGGATCCAAATAAGGCCGACGAAGCTGGAAGGTACGCACAGAAAAGAAGACAGTATAAGTATTAAACACACACAGGGTTATTTGTTTAACACTGGCAACCTCTCAGCACTATGTTACTAAAATCATAAATAACAATTTTTGTTCTATGACTTTTAAAAATTTATTATATCTATTTTAGTTCATCAGATTTTCATACAAAAATAAAATTATTTAAATTGAACTTTTTAAATATTACGAAGTCTATGCAAAGCAAGCGATTGTACAATTGCGGAGAGGAGCGAGGATCGAGCGACGGGGGTGCTTGATGCACTTGCGTTGCGTTATACAGACATAGTCAGGTATAGCAAAATCGGTAAGTCCCCTCTTTGAGGCGTGGCTGGAAAGACCTCACGGCGTCCTTACCTTCCGCATGACGCAGGTACTCACCGGACATGGTTCGTTCGGGAGTTTCCTGCACTCGATTCATGCGGAAGTGACGCCCGGGTGTCGCCACTGTGCGGAACGCCCGGAGGACACGGTGGAGCACACAGTCGAGGTGTGCCCTGCTTGGGCGGAGCATCGCCGTGCCCTCGTAGGGGCGATCGGCGGCGGAGACCTCTCGCGCCGGGCCTTGGTTGAGGCCATGGTCCAGAGCGAGGAGGAGTGGCAGGCGGTCGCCGACTTCTGCAAAGCAGTAATGATCGCAAAGGAGGAGGCCGAACGCATCAGGCAACGGCGTTATCGCCGCCGCCGTCGCCGGGATTCTGATCCCGATTTCCGGCCAACGTAGACGCGGGCTTGCGGACAGTGAGCAATGGGTAGCTCACTGTCCGGCCGTCCGGTAACTGTCCGGACCAAGCCCAAGTCGTCGACGGCGCGCACTGTTCCCGCGCGCCTCAAGGAGTTGTCAGCAACAGCAGGGACCCAGCCGGGTCGAAGCCTACTGGGGCCAGGGTTATCCGAAAGGGCGCTCGAGCCCCGGTATGAAGGCTAGAAGGAACGGGGTGGGTCTTTTAGTCAGTAAGAGTCTGACACTATGTCCCGCTCCGCCCAAGGGCGGGGGATGTCAATGCATGATTTTTACCCACCAATAATAAAAAAAAAGGTATAGCAAAATACAGAGTTGAAATGCGTTAGATAGAACAACGAAAAATTGAAGATTTGTTTTTGGTAAATGTTTTTAAAAAGTTTAGAATAAAAGTTGTTATTTATGATTTTAGTACCAAAGTCCTGAAAGGTTGCTAGCGTTTTACAAATAACCCTGTATATTACGAGTTAAATACACAACGACATCGGCTTACAGGACATGTCTGCATTTAAGCTGTTTGGTAGGCAGCGAAGAATGTGCCAAACTGTTATTGGAGCACGGAGCCAGCCCGAACATGTGGGACTCATCGACAGACAAAAAAGCCACACCGCTGCATTGCGCTGCGAGCGCGAAGAGTTTGGCGTGCGTCAAGGTAAACAGAATATTTTTAAAGATGAAAGATGACCTAACTAAAGGAGTGTTGTAATATTTAATTTATTTCGACAGGTGTTAATTGCCCATGGGGCTGACGTGAATGCTGGTCTCAGCGAGCGGTCTCCTTTACATTACGCAGTACTCAGTGACGCACCGGTAGTGGTGAAGGAGTTACTGGAAGCAGGAGCTTGCCCTGACACACCGCAGGTGCGCCCTGATTTCGATAATTTATCGAACAAGAATTAGATTATAAATCATCATTCAATATAAACACAGTAACGGAAACGACCCAAAACAATATTACTAAGCCTTGAATATGTTTAGGTATTCACTGAGACTCCTCTGCACGTAGCGGCATCTCTCGGTTCGGCAATTTGCACCAAGTTATTATTGGATGCGGGTGCGGACGTGAGAGCAGCTTTCGGGCCTGGTAGAGCAACGGCATTGCATCTGGCTGCAGAAGATGGGCATGCAGAGTGCGCTCGGCTTTTACTCGAACATGGAGCACGTATTGACTTGCCAAATTTACGAGGACAAACACCGTTACACTTAGGTACGAAACCTATAATATTAATGTTATTATAGATTTTCTTTGGGACTTATTTGGGGCGGGTTTAATGTAAGTTAACTATGGTATTGTTACAGCAACATTAGCACAATCACTGGAAGTGGTTGAGCTGTTAGTGTGCAAACGCGCAGACGTCCGTGCTCGTGATGGGGACGGTCGGACTCCTCTGCACGGAGCTATAGTGAGAGGAGCCCGCGCCTGTGACGTCGCACGAACCTTGCTGGCCGCAGGAGCGGATCCCAACGCACCCGACAACTTTGGATACACGCCCTTACACATAGCCGCCTTGAACGAATTCTCTGCCTGTGTATTGTTATTATTAGGTAAAGTAGATGTTAGAAATATAATTTAAACAATAACTGGCAACAAACTAATTACTTGCTTCGACGTATAAACCCGGCAATCTTGTTTCAATGATTCACACGTCGTTCCATCACATAAATTTACGTTGTTTGT
This sequence comes from Mythimna ferrago, assembly GCA_910589285.2. Lineage (NCBI taxonomy): Eukaryota > Metazoa > Arthropoda > Insecta > Lepidoptera > Noctuidae > Mythimna > Mythimna ferrago. The sequence continues at coordinate 13,520,841 of OU342692.1, read as the reverse complement.
GTTAAGTCCATATCTCAAAAGTCAAATTCCCGTTACTCTTACTATAGGGAGAGAATATCTAAAGATATCGCTAACTATTTGTAGATTATGGCGGGGACGTGACTCTGCGTACCAATGGCGGTGTTTCAGCGCTGTCGTTCATAGTGCGCCGAGTGCCTGACGTGATCCCTCGGTACTTGTGCAAGTTAGATGATGCGGTGCATGTCAGTGAACATGAACTGGGCGACGTTGACTGCGAGCTCGTTATTGACTTCAGACCTTTGGTTCCATGTCTGTCTAGAGGGGAGGCTGAGCTATTACTTGCTTTTATTGAGGTAGATATTATTAATTATGACTTTGTGATTTTGTTGCACGTAAAAACAAGATAAGTAACAGTAATGGCTACCTTACAGGTGGGCCGCAAAGATGTTCTGAAACATCCAGTTGCAGAAACGTTTCTGTTCTTGAAATGGAGAAGAATAAGAAAGTTTTTCGTCATGAGTTTTATCTACCACGCTCTCTTTATTACTTTATACAGTCTTTACATCCTTCGTACGTACCTACTACAATTATATTTCGTCTATTAGGCAGATAATGTTGTTGAAAACGATATTAATCATATTATTGTTATATTTCAGAGATATTTCTATGCGAGTCAAGGACTTGCAACGTGCCAACATATCTTCGTCCAGTTCAATATCTCATTCTCTTACTGAATATCTGTTTCTTGTCCAAAGAGATATTTCAAGCTTGCTTGGATTGGTCTGCTTACATAAGGCAGTGGGAAAATTGGTTGCAATGGTTGATTATAGTCGGAGTATTTTTATGCACGGTAAGTTGCTTTAATTAAGTTTCATCTTTATAAAAAAGGTTGGCTTTTTTTATATGGCAATTTAATTTTCCAGATACCAAGTTGGGATAATGGAGAAATTAGAAATAACACATCAAATTGGCAGCACGATATCGCAGCTATTACGATATTCTTTTGTTGGTTGGAGCTCATGATGATCTTTGGACGATTTCCGACCTTTGGTTTATACGTTCAAATGTTTACTACAGGTGAGAGAAAAATCTTTATGTTGCTGTTATGCTTTATGTGCTTTATTTTTATTTTGAACAATTTGAAGTGGCGTGGGCTGGTTTCAGTATATAATCTGAAGATCATATCATACAAAATCTGTTCCAATTTTTAATTTATTCATTTAGTTGGATACAGTCAAGTGTGGACCTACCGTTATGGACACGACTTGCAAACCTTGTGACGTCACAATTTCATGGTCATGCTAATGATGCTGCTTTTATCATTTTCATGAGCGAATATACTGACATTTTACAGGTCTATTACTAATTTTCGTACCAAGATTTTGTCTACGTGGAACTACTCGTATACACTGTAAAAAATCTTGATCAGGGCGTCATACTTTATGCAAACATCTCATTTGTAGGAATGCACTATATCGATCATAAGCGAGTTCATACTACGACTTGCATTTAGCCGATTTTCGGATGGCTGTCAGCTGTGACCATTTTAGAGGGCTGGATCCATGCTTGATTACTGCAGATAGTGCCTATCCATAGACGGTACAACTCACCCTAATCCATTATACATATTTCCTTTCCAGTTACGGTGAATTTCGCGACATTTCTACTAGCATACAGTTGTTTGCTGATAGCGTTCGGGCTCGCTTTCAGCGTTCTGTTCAGCAACTATGCTGCGTTCAAACTACCGGCGAGTTTGGTGAAGACAGTAATGATGATGTCGGGCGAGTTGGAGTATGAGGACATATTTTACAGTAACAGTACTACGGAGTCTCACTATCCAGTCACTGCGCATGGAATGTTCCTCATATTTGTGCTGCTTGTCACTGTTATCTTGACCAACCTTTTGGTAGGATTGGCTGTCAGCGATATTCAGGTGAGTATCCATTATTTTTAGATGATAGTACAAATAGATGTAAATTGTACTACGTGAAGTTTATTCAACCAATTAGGCTAGTTGTCTTGGACGTGATTAGACTGCAACTGTTCAATTCTACGTGATCTATACTAAACTGGGTCTATGTTAGAGTCGAGCACGAGTGATGCATAGGCTGCAGCTCACATTCGAATAGTGTCGCTTGTGCTCGGCTCTTGTAGAGTCGGTCCACACTACACGAATTTGAGCTCGGCTCGTGCTCAGCTCAGACTTGCTGGAAAGTATTAAGTTTTTAGCAGATACTTTTTTTTTGTATTGTAGTGGTTGCTTGGGTGAGTAACGGTAGCTTCGAATATGAGAGTGAATTATACATACATGATAGACGAAGAATATATCGAATGATTTTGTAGAAACAATATTCTCATTGTTTACTCATCATTTTCCAGGCGTTACAAGAGAGCGCAGGCTTAGACCGGCTCGTCCGTCAGACGCAGCTGGTAGCGCACCTGGAGAGCATGCTGTTCAGCTCGCTTCTGACCTGCGCGCCTAAGCAGCTACTTGGCGTGTTACGATGGGGCGCGTTACTGACCGCCTCGCATACGCGCACGCTGACTATACGACCCAACGATCCCCGGGAGAACAGGGCAAGACTTTTTTTAATTCATTAAACCCCAAGCGAACGCCGCGTTCGCGCACCTATTGTCTTACTATTGCGTCTCTAATTACCACGATTGAAAGGTTAAATTGCCTACTGTGTGTCCCACTGCTGGGCAAAGCTCTCCTTAAAAACTTCTCTGTTTAGGGCCATCTCTAGGTAAAACATAGGGGAAAAAAATATTGCTGTTATTTATGACATTTAGTGACACATACAAGTAAGCGGGTCACCTGAATGTCAGCGTCCACGTCACCTTTGGACATCTGCAGGTCTACGCTGAAGTCTTGGCAGAAACTTTTACAGCATTTGTTTGCGTTGTAGAAGCGGAAGTGTACAGTTTGGCGCTGCTGCACTTTGAAACCTACGTTTCACGTGGATAATCATCAAATGACTTTACTGACTACTAGCTTCTGCCAGTAGTTCACCCGCATGACAGTAGAAAATAAATAGCCTATGTCACTCAGTGAAGATGTAGCTTTATGTCACTCAGTGAAGATGTAGCTTTATGTCACTCAGTGAAGATGTAGCTTTCTAATGGTGGAAGAATTTTTGAAATCCGTCAAGTAGTTTTAGAGTAAAACAAACAAAAAAATCAAATCTTTCCTCTTTATAGTATTTTTAGAAAACCCACAGTATTCATTCAGTTGCCTTTTTTGCGAGGGCTAGATGAATCCTTCGAACAATCCGCAACCCTTGAGTCCGTTAATAAAAATAGTCCGTTAATCGGGGCTTGGTGATTACCGGATGACCGGACGACGAGCTACCCATGTCTCACCGTCTGCCAATCCATGCCTACGGTGGCCGGGTATCCGCGACTCCCGACGCCCAGGGGGAATACCGAAAACAATTACTTTTAAATATCAATACCTTCTTACTTTGTTATTTCAGATCCCGAAAGATTTAATAGCATCCGTCTACAAAATGGTGGCGAGTCGAAAAAATACTCGAAAGAGTATAAAACATAACAACAACTACGTGTTCCGAATACGAAAATGTAAGGAAGAAGAGGAAACTGCAAAACAAGATGTAGTCAAGAGAAAAAGTAATTTGTTCGACAGATATTCTAATGAGAGCCAGCAAGTCGAGCGGAGAAAGAGGACCACATCGGCATCGAATGCCGACAGAATCAGACCGACGTCACTCAATATAAATGCGATACAAGAAATATGCATGGTGGACATAAAAACACAGCTATTAGAATTAACAAAGAGAATAAACAAATTAATTGATAACACAGAATTAAGATTAAGTCAAATTGAAAACAAATTGAAACAACCGCCGTAAATAAAACTAATATCATATAGGTGAAACTTTGAATAAGTGTTTGTATGTTTGCAACTCCTTCATACTTCAATGGCTGAATGGAATTGGATGAAATTTGGCACACTCCACTATGATGTGGGTGAAGCCTCTGGCAGGACGCTACTAGGTTTAATTATGAATTAATGGGCATCTACAATTGCCGACACGGATCTTGAGCGCTGGCTTCAAGTTGCGCAGAAGTCAAATATTCGGTCTCTTTAGTAGTGCGAAGTGAGACGCGGGGGCGGGGAGTGTCAGTGATACGTTTGCCGTGCCATCGCGTCATAGACGTCACTCCTAATTCGTTCCCTGCGTTGCTGCATGTATCTAACAACAAAGACGATTGGCTCGCCAATGTATGGAATGCGCAAAGCGATCCCCACTCTGACGCCGGCCGAGCACTCAAGATCCGTTTCGGCAATTGTACTAGGATTTATTTGACATGCTGTTAATATAATGTGTTTTATATAGTTGTCTAGTACACAAAGCACAAGCTTTACTTAGTTTGGGACTAGACGATGTTGTGGGAAAGTTGTGGAATATTATTTCTTTATTTCACTTAAGTATTTACAAATATTCATCACTTTAATATTAAAAAAAATACTTTAAAAAATATAAAAAACAGTATCCCACCGGTTTCGGGAACAGGGTTCCAGTCCAGATACCAGCAGGCAGGGAAAGTAACCTACTAACAGTACGAGCCGTGTCCAAAAGTACCGTTCTGAATCAAACCCTTGATCTAGCCGCCTAATGATAGCCTTTTAAGATGATGGTCGAGGCTCATGGCTATTAAGCCAGTGGCTGACACGACTATCGTCCACCGAGTCCAAATACCACATGTCGACCACCTTGTGGGCCAAGTCAAGATACTTGATTTGCTTATTTTTCTCGGCTTTCACGAGGTTCTCGTCGTCTTATTATTTATACACCGCTAAATTTTGATCGTTTTAATCCCGTGGAGGGTCGATCCGGTACATGACACACTAATTTCGTTCATGCGTAAATTAATACGAGTTTTAAAAAAAAGGTACTTTATTTTTAAAATTTTATCTTTACATATCGATAGAGTTTCATGTCCCGGATAGACCCTCCACTGGATTACAATGATCAAAATTTAACGGTGTATGGTTTAATTAAGATTTATATTACTTATAAAAAAAAATTTGGTGCTGGTGTATGATATTTTGTTGTTAGTGTAGTAAGGCTACTCTTTTTTATTATATAACATTTTATATCCGCCATTGTTTAGAAAAAGTTTACAGTTGTTATATTTAAATTGTTATGTCTACCTTTACAACAATTATAAATTATTTTATAGACTGTCTATATTTATTACCTGAATGTTTGTGCAATAAGAAGGAAAGTACAAGGGTCTATGAGAATTTATCATTGAACTGATTGCTACCAAGCCACTTAACTGGTAATGGATAGTTGCATTACACATGTAACATGTATGTAAACCTATGTTTTACAAATAAATATTTTTCAAGTCGAATTAATATTGCACATTAGGTGTTCTAAGGTCACCTTTTGCAACATTTCACAAGCCACCATTTTTTTGCTGGAACTATGCCCAAAGATTTTTTTTTTTATTGTTGATAGGATCGTGCTTGACCACTATCTTACCTGAAGGAAAGCGACGATGGAGCATGCTTGCCTAGAAGTAACCTATTTATTTATTATTATTATTATTATATATCTTTATTGCACACCTTAACTTACTAAAGAATAATAATATTATATAATAATAATATTATATAATATTTAATGATTTATTTAACTGGAACTCCAACAAAGGATACACAGTAACCAGATTAAAAATCACAAATAGTACAAGGGGTCCATTATCGTGTGCTCCTCCAGTTACAGTTAAAAAAGTCACAGTTAAGTTTTACAGTTCTCTTTTGAGTCTTAACTAAAGATAAAACATAACATTAAAAAGATAGACTTACCAGAAGCTGACATGTGTATGTGTCTCCATTGGCCATCACAACACGGCTTTTTGGGCTGGACTCTTCTTGTCTTGGCAGCTCATATTCAGCAATTTTAGCATTATAAACAATATTGACATTTTTGTTCTTCGCCTCAGTTAATTCTGTGTTGATGGCATGCAGCATGACATCATTTTCTACAATGTAGGCGACATCATCATCCAGCATCTCTGCGCTGCTGAATGCTATCATGGCATCGGAACATGCATCCCAAACCTGAAATTAAAACAAAGTTCAGCTAACCCCATTGAATGACTTATTCATTGGCGCCACGCACAATGGTCCGACAAGGACTAAGTGCAGAAACCAGACCACAAAAGAAGATGGTTATAGTGCAACCTGTAGCCCGATTGACGTAATGAAAACCGTAACGATATCGTAGCGATTTAGTCGTTTAGACCATTTCCTTATTCACATCCATCAATCGAGTTTGAATGACACCGATTTTAAAGTCGTTTGATATTTGTCGATTTAAAAAAAAATCTGTATTTATCCGGGTAGAATACTTATTTGTGTAACTGGAAATAAGTCGATAGATCGTGAATACCGCTTTTGGATAGGACTTCGATCGAATGACTATAAAACTTCAACGATATTTGGCTTGTTTGATTTTACGTGAATCAGGCTACAGATCTGGCGAATGCGCTGCTCGCGAGCCGCTTGCGAACGGCACGCGTGAATTTCGCGAACGGCTCGTTCGTACGAACCCCCTGCGCCGCGCGCGCTTCGTACTAATGGATTTTGGAAGAAAATATGGTGAAAAGTGGCAGTTCTTTGATTTGTCAATTGATATTATAAATTAAGTCCATGAATTTATTTTTACGTATTTTGCTCTTTAATTTTGCTTATTCCCAACAAAATTAAGTTGGATATATGTATAAGAGTTAAATATGTAAAATTAAAAACCGGGACTATTATTTATTTATTTATCGATTAATTGCTTGCTATACATAAAGTATGCACTAAGGATAAAAAAATAAAATAAAATAAATGATAAGTAATGATTATGTGATTAACTTTTTTTTTTGTTATATTGTAACAAAATAATGACTATCTGCACGTATTGGTTTCGACTGTTAGTGCAGAGAGAGAGTACCTGTAATAAAATAAATAAATAAATAGAACGAATAGCAAGCCAACAAACTACAGACTAGATTTAATACAAACATTGATCATAGCTCAGCTCAGCTTTGTGTGCTTTGTTTATCATAGCTAAGTAAAACTTCTGACCCAGAAGATGCGGACGCCGAGCAATGGGTAGCTCGCCGTCCGGCCGTCTGGTAATTGACCCGACCGAGCCCAGTCGTCAACAGCACGTAGTGATCCACGCGCTCCTCGATAAGATTTCAGCAAACCATAGGGGCCTATCAGGGCCGAGCCCGCTAGCTAGGACCACAGGGAATAGGCCAGTTGCCGTAAAAAATGTAGTCCGTCTGTTAGATTATTCAAAAATATGGGACACGTATTTTTTTATTTGTAAATTAAACCAAAAATGACAAAGAAATAGCCCATTAAAGTTACGTGTAACGTCACGCCGTGCTGCATTTTTTCGCACGGGGTGACGTCACACGTAACTTTAAGGACCAAGCGCCCGAAAAGTGCCATAAAACAGTGATTTTCTGAGGCCTACTCCTCCGTAACGGCTAGGTCAATTGGTTTGAAAAAAATATATGTTTATTATAGATTCATGAACAATAATATCAACATATGATTTTTTCGTGCAATTAATAGTTTTGTCAAAAAAAAATATTTAGCAATTTCGCAACTTTTCGCAACTTTTCCCTACTCCTTCGAAACGGCTTGGACCTTTAGAAACACTTTTACACATCAAAATTGGTGGTTTAATATTCTTCAAAGTGAACATTGCATATGTAAATCAATCAATATCTCGCAGAGAAAATGGATTTAAAGCGCTTTCCGGGCGCTGCTGGCCGCAAATAAATGCACAGATTTGCGTACTGCCGTAACGCAACTCTCGCACAGCCTAGGCGAGTGCGAGAGTTGCGTTCACATAATTTCGGCCAGATGGTTCAAGGAACTTTACGCCTTAATGGGCTATAATCTTTGTTATTTTTTGTTTAATCGAAAAAAGAAAAAATACGTGACAATATTTTTTTATAATCTAAAATACGGGCTAAATAAAATGTAATTATTTTGACCCTGGAAACTACCCTATTTCTGCTAGAACGCAAAGAGGAACTGAAGGACACAGTGTGGTTATAGTCAGTAAAAGTCTAACACGCCCTCCCGCTCTACCCAGAGCGGGAGAAGTCATTGGATGATTTCCATCCTTATAAAAGAAAAGCTACGTAAAACTTACTTGCATATGTCTGACAGGTTGTAACCTCATCTTTTCGACATGCCTCCATACATTCAGTGAGTTCATCAAAGCCTTGGTGTTCTGGTTCAGAGCCACCACTCTATTGCTATATTCTGGCTTCAGTTCAAATGTTTTATTTGGACTTCCTTCTAACAACAATACTTTTAAGCTCGACAGTAATGTGTCTTTTGCTGAAATATTAAGAATTTCTATGTTAATTATGTATTAGGTGTATTGTGTAGGTATGTAGTACCAATGTATGTGACGAGATGTTTTAGGAATACATTTGTTGTGTATACAGCTAAGGAGTGGAATTTTCTGCCGGAGTCTGTGTTCCTCATGGCTACGATCTAGGGTTCTGTAAGTCAAGAGTGAATATTTGTTACTTCTAGGTTAGCATATTGTCGGTCACATCATAGCTTACCATCAGGTGATATGTCAAACGTGAGCCTATCAATAATAATAAAAAAGTACTAAGTTTCCACGTACAATGGTCCGCATAGGATTAAGTGCGGAAACCATACTCAGACATAGACATAGTACTAACCCTGCGTTCCGAATTGCGTCAAAAGCGATTATATCGCAAATCCGATCAAGGCACAACGTCACAAATAGTACTCAATAGTCCTTATATTTTTTGACTATTAAATTTGGTTGGATTCACGATATAATCGCTTAATAAAACCCCAAGCGAATGCCTGCATTTGCGCTGTCATTGTCTTTCTTATGTGTCTCTAATTGACGGTATTTGAATGGTTAAATGGTTATCTGCCTCATAAGTTTTATATATTTTGTAGGTATGATTACAGGCATACAGGACAGCATATAAAAGTTATGATGTTAGGGTTGCAATATATGAGCTATCAGCAGAATTCCAGATGCCTACGAGGGCTACAGGATTGTTCAAGTCAATAGAGATAGCTCTGAAACGCAATGCGACACCTTTTTTGAAAAACAGTTCATTGATGGTTTTTAGGGTACCTTCGATAAATTGGAGATATTAGGAAAAGGTCAATGTACTTTATTTTAAGTTTATCTGGCGCCTTGTATAGCATAGCATCAGTCATGATTGCGTTTTGAGCAAATGACAAGCGAGAGGCATCAAACTATGTTGAAGAGACAGATGGTTTTGACAGTTCTTAGAGAGCTTACAGAAATACTGTGATTAAGACTATTAGTATATACATTTATAAAGCGGCGACACTCGGAGAGGCCTATGTCCAGCAGTGGACGTCTTTGGGCTCAAAATGATGTTGATGATACTTTTATATAGTTTAAAACAATTACGTACCAAGGGCACAGGCGAGAGTGCATCCAACCATCCCACCGCCGGCAATGATCAAGTCATAGTCTCCCCTAAAATTCGTCGCCGGTTTTGAAGTTAAATCATTGACGTCTTCTGCGGTGGTCAGTGCACGGACGCTTGCGCTTCTGATGTTGCATCTTAATGGTCGTATCAATAACCGTTTTACGTTGTTACTTAACATTTTTTAAAGTCGTATTTTTTCGTTTGTTTTTAAAGGAAATATGTGGCTAACCCAAGTTTATTTAGTTCAGCACGTATTATAATTATCAGTGCATTAATCGCGCATATTTTTCAGTTTTTATTTCAATGAAATACACCACTTTCTGTATTATACTATTTTTTTTTATTCTAGGTTATAAATATGACTTTTTATTTTGTTTGTGCTTTGTCCTGTCAACGTCAAACAATGCTTTCAATGTCAAAACACAGCTGTTTGCGCTTTGCGTAGCTTGCGCTCCAATTTACACAGAACTTGTACGTAAATAATGGTCATTTAATTATTCGGTAATTTGATATGAGTTTTTATTATATTTAATAAAATAATATTTACAGGAATTTGGAAAATAATACCAGTTAACTAATAAATACTCGATTGGTAGGTATTCTTATATGTTGAATGCTAACATTAGGGTCACAGATGGCTTCCATAGTGACTATGATGACAACAAACACTATTACATGCGTTAGGAAAATGTGATCTTGTAAATTCACAAGGTTTCTATAGTTATTACCGGTATGACACATCATACTAGTGTATTTAATAATTCTTGCTTAAGAGTTCCTGTGGATCCCGTTAGTAAAATGCCAAAGTCTGCATATGAACGGAAGGCGAAATTACATACTAACCAACAGTGTTCTATCGATTCTTCTTCAACGTGTTCTGTTGCTGCCGCAAATGTAGATGCAGTTAAAATGAAAGATTTTTACCGTAGCATTCCAGACTACAATGAAATTAATCATCTACCTACCGAAGAGTTTTATTCTACTTTAAAATCTTTAAGAGATAAAAAGAAAGTTATGTTAGGTCTAGCTATTGAATTTATAGACGACTGCAACGGAGACGGTGACAAAGTTCTTGATAATATATTGGACACGACGGAGGAAAAGAGTAGATTACCAACGATGACGACAAAAAGTAATACATCTAAATCCAGTCGCGTATCAAGAAGAAAATTATCTACAGGATCGAAAGACACAAGCGATAAAATGAATTACGAAACACGTAGTACAGCAATTCGCGCAAAACCCCTATCTACAAAAAATGTTTCAGAGACTCTAAAACGGCCTGTTAGGAAAACTGTAACAGAAGACAAGAAAAATGGCCACGATGAGTTAAAAATTGCTCCAATGAAAAGTAATTTGGAAAAGACTAGGAATGATCGTCCGAAAAGAAACCATTCAGCCTGTTCCATATCATGGAATGATGCTAAGTTTGAAAGTAAAAATGAAGTTGATCAGAAGTTTGATGACTTTTTTGATGGGAAGAAGTATGATAGTCCTATGAATAAGGTATATTTGGATGATGGAGATGAATTCAAAACGCAAAGTATGCCTTCAAGTCCTTTACGATCGAAACGTTCCGGATCGCCTGTTCGGCGCAGGAAGAGCATTACTATTCCAAAACCCTTTAAAATGACCGAAAGGTGAGTACTACAATTCGAAAAAAAATTACAGCAAAATAGTTAAAAAATAAGAGACATCATATGATCATGATTATTTGCCATTCGAGGCAATAAACAAAACCCGAATTCTCAACCCTAAATCTAACATTAGATCTAAGTACATAAGTAAGCAAAAATTCTGCTGACTAAGTTTTAATGCGGATTTTCTTCAGGGACGAAGAAGAGCGCATAGTAAATGAACTCCGGTGCCTCCGTAAATCGTTTTCAGAAGACATGCTCCATCAGAAGCGGGAGAGGAAGAAGTTCAGAGCTAAGCCAGTCCCCATCGAGTCTCGGATCCCTCTCTACGACAAGATCTTAGAGGATCAAGCTATGAGGTTTCCATTCGTCATGAAAGCTACCTGTATGCTTTTTATTAGACTACACTTTTTAATTATTTTATATAATTCTTTGTTTTTGTTAAGTGCCTGCTTAAATATTATTTACTTGCCAGTCACTTATAAAATTGCCACCAAGTAGGTAGCAATGGTTATTCAATTTCTTAGTTTATAGTTGTAGTTTTTGGTTTTTTTAGGAAGCAGAACTGTGGAGATTTGGAATCGGGAATACTGATTTAGGTCAATATATAAAATTGTGGTTTTAAGAGCTCATTCATACTTTACTTATATACCTACCCACTACTTAGGCACGTAGTAATCCATACCTAACTACCATATGTGAGCCTTCACTGCAAAAACTTGTGTCCACATTCACAGAATTCGGCACATTCTTAACTTATGTTCTTACACTGTAATCATAATTTCTATATTTATACACATATTATTTCCTTTTGTTTTAACTACGCTTCACTGCTCATTAATGTCTTACTCATCACGGCATGGTGCTGAGCTGTTTATTCAAAAATCATGCTTATTACTTTCATTTACATTTTGCAGACGAGCAATAACAAAAATAAATAGCGAGGCGGAGTTAAGAGCTCAAATGAAACCTTTTAGTTTCACAAAAAGAGAAGAAAAGGGGCTGGGTGGAATGTGTGAACGAGCTATTCACGTTTTACCTAAAAGTAAAAAGAAGAAAAGATTTAGGGCCCGACCTGTGCCTAAAAACTTATTTTCCAATTACTTTTACGATAAAATGAGGGAGGACGACTTTTTCAGGTAACTGACTCTTCATCAACATCATCATTTCAGTCGAAAAACGTCCACAGTTGGACATAGGCCTGCCCTAAGTGTCACCATGACGGCCTGACTAATGTAAAAATTATATTTTCCAACTCTTGAACCAGTGAAACTACCACACTTCATAGATACTCAATACTCAATACTCAATTCTTTATTGCAATCCACAATGTAAGCTTTGGTGGTATACATTAGCAAAAAGTAACAATCATGGACCCTGTCGGGCACAGCAAAGAAGGATAATTACAATAACCAGAGGAGAGGCTTTATCATTCAGGCATTCCATAATCCAATTTTATATGAATAATTACTTAATCCAATAACAATAGTGATTTTGATACAATAGAAGATGGCAGTGTGTTTTCATCATATTATGTAAAACGGTGAAAGCTAGCATAGCCTAGCTAGCTATTGGATTAATTGCAGGCAACTAAATTACTTAGATGTAATTTTATTACACACTTTCTAACACGTTTTTTCTAATAATAACATTACAGATCTATGAATAAACGCATCAGAGCCGATGAAATGTTGCGAAGCGCAAATTATCCGGGAACCATGGCGGCGCGGGACCGCAGTCGCCTCTCCACGCCTGCTGCCCACAGCGACCTGCCTATAGACCCTTCTCCCGGTGTACCATCTATTTCATCCTCCGACAGACAAAGATGTTCAAGCCCTACGAAAGATAGGAAAAAACGAGATAGATGTCACAAGGAAGAATTCATCACTACAAGCCCTCAGCCGTTCCGATTGTATACGGCAGATAGAGCAGCCAAGAAAGTTGGTTAACTTTACCTTTAGTCTAAATTTAATTTATTTTTGTGTATTTGAATTGTGCATTTAAAATGTATTAAAATTATTTTAGATGCATGATGTTGCAATGAAAATATATTCTGAAAATAAAAGCACTGAGAGTGGTGGTACTAGCGGGGCTGGCAATGGCCCAGGTGCACGAGCGTACTCTGCCCTCGACCTCAGAGCTTCTGCATCAGGAAGGTCTAACCTAGCGGCTCTGCTAAGAGCTGAATCAGTCAGGAGGAGGTTTGAAATGGAAGCAGCGTCACGGTTGGCTGAACAGCGTCGGCGCAACGAGATGAGGCTCAGAGATCGCCAGCTCCGATCCAAACCTGCTTGGCATCTTGTTAAAAACAAGTTAGTTTACAATATTAAAATGTAAGAGCGACCAGAATGTCATATGATGCCATTTAATATTCAAAGCCTGTGTTATCGTACAATCCTTTTCGAAATTTCTTGTTTTGAGTTTATTTTTGTATGCAAAGTATTTTCAAAATGCAGCAGACAAAACACATTTTGAAGTTATAATCTCGTAATTTTTTACCGAATTCACACATAAATACCTAACATATGCTTAAAACTTGATTAAATTGTATGTTGAATATCGTAGATGGGTGCGGCTCAAAGCAAAAAATAAATAAGTAATTAGGTATAAGACAAATCTGAAATTTAAAACGATCTGTTACTTCATTACTTAGTTGTTAGCTATGCAGATCTTCTTTTATGTTCTAGTCACGAAGAGGATATTGCCATGCGACTACAAACTCGACGCGATGAGGAGAGAATGAGACGTGAGGAGTTCCTTCACGAGATGGAGTTGATGTACGGGAGGGTGCAGCAGCAGCCGATGCTCTTCGAGAGGTACTACGCCCCACGATCATTCTCAGCACCGTTAGACACATTGCAGCTGTCTCCAAGGAAGTCGACGAAGAAACGGAGTTCTAGGAACAAATCTTACCACTACAACAGTCCAAGTCGATCCCGCAAAGTATCGATTAACGACACAGCTGAGACATACACCGGGGATGTGACAGAGTTCCTGAATAGAATCGATATCGATGACAAGTACTCGGACTCGGAAACCGTGACCGATAGACCTTAGATAGTGGGATATTATTGTTTTTATTATGTATTGAATTTGTTTTCACTTGTGCACTGTAGATTGTCAAAAGTTTATTTAGTTAATAAATGATCAACGAAATCGCTTTGGGTGTTTTTATACGTTTTTAATAAGCACCCAGTCACAATCATACGAATTCCTCCCTATATATATTTTGTCAGTATTGTCAGTATATATGTACATTTATAAAACTACAATAGGAACTAATGATGCATATCTCTACACAAAGTTTAAATTATACTAGACTGTCTAAGATCCACTTGAGGAAGTGTGGCACGGAAGCGTAGACCTCAAGCTTTTTGATGCCGCAAATCGTGGGCCCGGAAGACACTAGGTACTCCAACCTAGTAGTTTTTGGGACCTCCTCCTGTGTATCAAGTACCTGAAAAAACACATAAAAAAGGAAATTCCATGAATTGCAAGACTTTATCCTTTTGCTGGATTATTAAATACATATACTGTCAGCGAAGAACACGGATCACTTGATACCATAGATTTGGATAAAACCGGTTCAATATGATAAAAACCAAAAAGTAGAATTATGTAAAACTAATGGATCTGTAATTTTTAAATATGAGAACAATCTTCCCTGGTACAGAAATAGTACATTTTGATACAAGTGCTTAGTTTGTCATTGCGATCGAGGCACAAATCGCACGAGCCGTAGGCGAGTGTGTCATGCAGCCGCGGGCTGCAGTGACTTTGCACGTGTATCAAACGACGTTTTCAATACACTTACGAAGAAATTACGACGCATTTTTGTTCATTTTGCACTGAAGAAAATTTTCTAAAGTTGCCATACATTTTAGTTTTGATTTAGATGGCAGCCGGCTATCGCAAGTATTTTTTACCTTAAGCACAATATCTGGCCGCGGCGGCGTACGATCTAAAGAATTCGCTTCAATTCAACATTTTTTTCACAATATTATCACAAATATAAAATAATATTTAGTAGAGGAAAGTAACAAAAAGTGGGCTAGTGCCTTAATATGGGCTAGTAAGAATTCTCAAATACAAATAACCCGGGAATCTTTAACTCGAGAGTGAATAGGTTTCTTCTAGGTAAGCGCGTTCCCTCGTCGACCGCATCGTCGCTGTCCATCAGGTGAGATAGCGGTCAAGCGCGAACCTATCAACAATAAAAAAAATATTATAATAATAATTGTAAGAAGCAACAAACGACTAACTTTTGTCGTATTCAGTCGCCCCAACATTGCAATCACTCTATCTCGTCAATTCGCTGCAAGGTGCGGCTGAAGATAAGAGTACATTGTTGTTTCGCCACTGCTAAAAAGTATCGCAAGGCATCTAAAAAGATGTCGGTTTTTTAATCAAAATTAGTTCTAAGTAGTCTGATATTATATATTTTTTTGGAGGATATGAGTTAAATTTTATGTTTTTCGGTTGATATTTTTTTTACATTGTTGACTTATAAAGTACAAGGTCAAGTTTATTTCGATCAAGAATTTTAAATATGGGCTATGACTACGGGCCATGACAGATGCCATAATAGGCAAAGTGGCCCCTGACTCTGTATGTATGTTCTGCCAGCAACTTTTTTCGGTGTGAAGTCCAGGCACATAATGACTGTGCAGGGCTATTTGTGAAAAATTCACAAGTAAAATATTTTTTTTTTAATTTAATTACCAAAGTTATTTGATTTCTTACTAGATAAGCATTTTGTGATTGTTAGTTAGGTAGTTAAAATGTTCATATTGATAGCCCATATTTCAGGGACTGTTCCATATTTAAAGCCTATTTTTTTAATTTTGATTAATGCTCAATTTTGATAATATAGTTTACTGTTACTGTGTTATCTAAAAATATATGACTGATTATTTTACATTAATAAAAAGTTGATTTTTGAATAGTTTTTTATTCAAAAACAAAATGGTAGCCCATATTAAGTTACGTTCCTCTAGACTTTTTCCCGCGTTTTATCTTTGTAGGTTGAAGGAGAAGCAAAAGTATCAAACCGTTATACATTCTACTTAATATTAAATATAGAAATTCAAATATTTTTGAATTTAGAACACAGGTAAGTAATTGTAAATTTGTTGATATTAATTAACACATTATTGTGTAATAAATAATCTTATTTATTCATGATATTCAGTTCATAAAACACAATTTAAATTTTCATTAAATATTTGTTACGAGCGTTTTTTTTTATTATTGATAGGCTCGCGTTTGACCACCATCTCGCCTGATTAGGGTTCATTCCCGAGATTTCTCGGCCCGAGATTTCACAGGAAAACCTTGGTCTTTGTTACCGGGAAATGAGCCGTGAGAAAAGTCGAGAACTTGAGAAATCATTTGAGTCTAAAATATTGTAAAAGATGACTGTTTTGCCTTTGCCGTTTCGTGTTTCAACTCTATCTGAGTTTGGTCAGGTCGGAAATTAAAGTGATTGTTTTTAAAAGCGTCCTTCCCGAGGTACCTATAGTTTCATACAACCGCTCTTACGTGTTTATGACAATGACGTTATTATATAGATATGTGATACATAAAGATGTAGATATTTTGAAAACATTTTGTGGATTTTCTTTCTTGAGTTTCTATAGTGATCCAATCCTAATGTCTAAAACTAATCCAGTAATGACCGCTGAAAGTCTGTTATTTTGCGTGAATTTAGGGCCTTCATAAATTAAAAAAAAACTCAATTATAGAAACCGTGCGCATTTAATTAAAATTCTGAGTTTCTCAATTTTTTTACAAAAAAATTTAAGGCTTTAAAAAAAACAACATGGAACAAGTTTATGAAAAAAAAATTGACGTGTAAAAGTGTTACAAAATAAATATAATTTATCATTAACATTTAGTTTTCTGGAATATTCGAGTGAATGGTGGAGTTATCCAATATAACTCCACCATTATTTTAAGGCATTATTTCTCTTTTTTGTGTGACCAATTCATCAAATGTTGCGTTGATTGAAACAACAAGCTTTAAAATGCCAGCCATGCTCACGTTGATGATTAGGATCTTAAAAGAGAAACTAATTTTGGTCCCTACGATATATTTCATTATTTGAATCGAAAATATTTACAAAACAATAAAACAACCTACTAATATAATAAAACAATAAACAATGAAAAATTCTCGACAACCCGAGAAGACCCGAGAAATTACCCTCGAGAATTCTCGTGCCCCGAGAAATTGAAAAATCCGACAAATCATAAACCCTACGCCTGATGGTAAGCGATGATGTGGTCGACGATAGAGTACGCTTGATTAGAAGTAACCTATTTACTCTTGACTTAAAGACCTCTAAGTTGTAGCCATCAGGAAGCACAGACTCCGACAGGGAATTCCACTCCTTGGCTGTAAGCACGATAAATATGTTCCCAAAACACTGCGTATGGGTGGGATGTCTACTATGAACCGGTGGCGCAACGCAAAATGTAGTATGGTAATGATGGTTTAGGCGCATTAGGGCTAATTCTCATTTTGGCAACCGACTCCCAAATGGACTACTTCTCATTATGGCCACTTCTCATTTTGGCTACTTCTGATTAGGGCTACTTTTCACATGGGCTACTTCTCATTAGGGCTATTACTCATTAGGACAACTTCTCATTAGGGCTACTTCTCAAAATTTGGGAATGTTTATTGAAATAAGTACTGTCTTTAATATATAAACATGTTTATTCATTCATAAGAGATCAATTACATTAGTTTAAGAATAAATCAACATTAATTGAACCAATGTAATAGGTAAGTATACAATATTATAATTACAAGAAGTAATACTTATAATATTGTATACTTATCTATTAATACATTTAAATAGATGGAAATAATTAATAATGTTAAATGATTAATTTATTCTAGATAGAAGTTGCATGTAAGAAATCGATCTTTTGTAAGTGCTCAGATTATTTTTCAATTAAAAATACTGTTATAATGTAATGTTTGTATATGTTTGATGATGCATGGAATAAAAGGCTTTTTTATTTTATTTTTATTTATACTTACCTATTACATTAGTTCGTGTCGTCAATGTAAGTTATCTCTTATAAATGAATAAACATGTTTATACATAAAGACAGTACTTATTTCAATAAACATTCCCAAATTTTGAGAAGTAGCCCTAATGAGTAATAGCCCTAGTGAGAAGTAGCCCAAGTGAGAAGTAGCCCAAGTGAGAATTAGCCCAAGTGAGAAGTAGCCTTAATCAGAAGTAGCCAAAATGAGTAGTGGCCATAATGAGAAGTAGTCCATTTGGGAGTCGGTTGCCAAAATGAGAATTAGCCCTAATGCGCCTAAACCGTAATGAGGTTGTAATGATCGTCTCGTTTATCTAGTCGCCGATGACGCTCTACGTCATTTTGTCCATCTCCTCATTCGAGCGGTATCGCTAATACCTTTTAAAACAAATTACAAGTTTAAAAAGAGATAAAATAAACAACAACACAAGGAAAATGGCACATGAGTGGTTTTTTCGGAGTTTGTAAACTCGTTTGACTAGCTGACCGAAGCTCGTACCGCCTAACAGTTGATGAATGTAGTATATATCCACAGTATATCTTTCAATATAGTCACAAAATAATTTAATATGATGAGTGCACAACGAAAATCTTCTACAGATTTATTATATTTATGTATAGACTAGTTGATGTGCGTGCTATACAAGTTTTTTTAGTTGTGTTTGACGTGAACAGTATTTATATTGGTTTAAAACTGTGATCTGTGATTAATAATGTTCAAGTTAATGATAACCGTGACCGTGATCCTGCAATTACTGCTGCAAACGGAATGCTGTAAGTGAATTTTGATTTTACACCGTTTTTTGGCGGATCGGGCGTGAGCGCCGGTGCCTGATGCGGTCGGCCTCTTCCTTTGCTAGCATTACTGCTACTCAGAAGGAGGCGACCGCCTGCCACTCCTCCTCGCTTCCGACCATGGTCTGTACCAAGGCCCGGCGCGAGAGATCGCCGCCGCGGATCGCACCCACAAGGACACGGCGATGCTCTGCCTAAGCAGGGCACACTTCTACCGTGTGCTCCACCGTGTCCTCCGGGCGGTCCACACAGTGGCGTCACCCGGGCATCGCTACTGCACTGCAATCTGATATAAACTAGTGCTTGTCTACGATCCCGACTGACGGTAAATAGTGATGCAATCGTTGGTGGTTAAGCGCACTAGTTTGTAAAACCTATTCACTCTAGCCTTGAAGACACCCAAACTGTAAGCGGACGGGAATACCGCAGCAAGCAAATTGTTCCAGTTCTTCGATGTACCCCGTATAAACGACGAGGCGAAACGCTTATTTCGGACCGTAGAGGTTTCAACAACGTACGTAAAGGTCGATACTCGCCGTACGTCGGGTTGTCCGATAGTAGAATTGAGATGGTTGAATCAAGTCATGCAATTCCTGCTCACACTCTCCAAAATGCATCCTGTAAAATACCGAAAGGCTAGCTACCTTACGCCTGTGCTCAAGGCTTTGTAGTTATATTGAACTTAACCAAATCTGAATCACCAATTAACCTCTTCGCACGTCTTTCCACCGCGAGTCCAAAGCTGCTAGGTGGCATTTTGCAGCACCAGCCCATGTGTGGTTGCAGTACTCCACACACGATCGGACCTGTGCTTTGTATAGTATTAAAAGCTGTCCCGGTGTAAAGTGCCGCCGGACCTTTGCAAGAACGCAGCTACATAGGTACCTCGGCTTGGGAGTTAATAAACCGCCCAAAATTAAGGTCTGGGGAGATTTTTACTCTCAAGAACTGAAAGTGGTCAGTGCACTCCAGGGATATATTCTGAAAAGCAGGAGCCAAGGTAAATGGGTTTCTTTTGTTGGTGAACAGAAACACTTGTGTTTTGGCGGCATTGAATCCCACCAGATTGGCTTCGCCTCACTTGGAGACTGCCTGTAGTTGACGGTTGTATTTTGTTCGGCTTGTAAACGATCTGGCCGTTCGCCGATAAATTAAATATAAAATAACGCCTTATTGCAGGTCCAAAACTGGTTCACTGCTAATAATCCAGTTCTAAATGGGAAAAAAACTAAATGCATAAGATTTTCCTTACCAAATGTCAAAAGTAGTGATTGCGACATAGTATTGAACAATGAGAAACTAGAATTTGTTGATAAAACAGTTTTCTTGCGGATTACGCTTGACTCTAGGCTACAATGGAGTCCTCACTTAACATCTCGCCATGGAGTTTCTTGCACGTTCTTCTCCATAGAGACCTACTCTTTGGAACGTGCAATTTAGCTTCACTTTTCTTGGACTGACCGACATTTGACTATTCAAAAGTGCCTGCAAATGGTCTATTTGAAATAAATGATTTTGATTTTAATTTTGATTCCCGTGCGTGCGTTTTCAATTTTGGTGATTTATTAAAGACCCGTATTGCCCCATCTTTTTTTTTAATTGTTATAAACTAGTGCTTGACTGCGATCCCACCTGATGGACATGCTACAGTTTTTCTGATACAAAGAACTTTTAATGTTTTTTTCCAAAAGTTTCGAACAATTCTGGATGTTCTTTGACAAACACACCAATTTGCATTAGGTATACTTCAGCAAACCAAGCCTTTTTAAAAAGTGGGTGACGCGATTTTTAAGGGCCTACGCCACATAATGCCCTTATACACTTTTTCTGAACAAGAAACACTTTATTTATATTCGAATTCCCCCAAACCATATCTCAGAACGGAGGCAACATATCCGTGATATGCTATCAGTGCTGCTTTTTCGCTAGCTATTCGCCTTAGGTTCCCTGCGAGGAGGGTACCGTAATCAATCATCTGTGTCAAGTGCCTTTGTTTTGTTGATATCTTACCCACTTTTTCTAGTCACATCTCCCCGGAATTTATACGTACCTAACTGGTAAATATGATGCACCAAGTGTACGCGCCTCTGCAGTGAGTGGTTAAAGTGCTGACGTTGCTATAATTTTCACAAAATGAGTCCAATTGACATTGTGTTCATTCATCTGTTCCAGTACATGTTGGTGACAGCTGTGCCATTGAAGGAGGGTTTGGCCTCTGCTTACTCTTGCTGCAATGTCCGCACGTCATCGATGAGGTCAGACGAGCTGGCAACCCCATCCCGCCACAAATGACGATGAAGCTACAGAAATTGACGTGTGGTTACCAATCCGAACACCCTTTGGTAAAAATTCTTTTGCTTGTAAAAAAATCTCTGGTTGGCAACGCGAATTTTAGTTGTCGTTTCTTGAGATGATGATAGTTCTACAACAGGTATTGATCGTAAATATGGTTAGTGATGATCAATAAGCGGAGTAGAATATTTAGAATCAGATTTCTCGATTATTTTGTAGATACTTATCGAGATAAGACACTATTAAATCTTTGCAAATGTATCCTACTTTTGCATTATGGGGCTCCTATTATCCGATGATCTACCTTTCAATCGTGGAAATTACAGACACAATAGAAAGACAATAGGTGCGCGAACGCCGGCGTTCGCTTGGGGTTTAATGAATTAATATTGTTTTTACCCCTTTTTTACCCTTTATTAACCTTGAACGATTAACCTTTTGAATGTCTTATGGCCCAAGCGCCCGAAAAGTGCCATAAAACAGTGACTTTCTGACGCCTACTCCTCGGTAACGGCCAGGTTAATAGGTTTGAAAAAAAAAAATGTTTATTATAGATTCATGAACAACATTATCAATATTTGATATATACTTTTGTCTAAAAATATTTAGCAATTCCGCAACTTTTCGCAACTTTTCTCTACTCCTTCGAAACGACTTGGATCTTTAGAAACATTTTTACACATAAAAATTGGTGGTTAAATATTCTTCAAAGTGAACATTGCATATGTACCTAAATCAATCAATATTTCGCAAAGAAAATGGATTTAAAGGTCAGCCGCGCGCTTTCCGGGCGCTGTTGGCCGCAAATAAAAGAACAGAATTGCGTACTGCCGCCTTGGCGGGTGCGAGAGGTGCGTCCACATAATTTTGGCCAGATGGTTCAAGGGACTATAAGCCTCAAGTTACACAGTTCGACATAAGCAATTGTCTTTCTATTGTGTCTTTAATTACGGCATTCGATGAGTTAATCTACGTAAATATGGGAGCGAGAAAACTGACGTACGTCCACCCATCTTAGGCCTAAACGACCTGTTATTTGACATTTTGAGGTTATGATTTATAAAATTATTGAAAAAATGCTAATATCTCTGAAAAAATGTACTGTTACTATATAATATATTTGCACAATATTTACAATCATTATATTCTCTATCGACTGGTATAAATTTCGTGTTAGTAATCGCTTAGGTAAAAAAGTTTATGCACAAACAGTAAATGCAATTAGACATTTTTTTATAATTTATTTTTTACACCACCTGCTCGATAATGTCGTTTTATACGTCATACAAACCTCACTTAAAGCAATTCATTCTATCCCTAGGGAGATAATATAGTATGGCCGATCCCTAGGGAATAATGAGATTTGAATATGGAACACCAAAAATCGTCAACATTGTGAATTAAAAATGTACATGCATCGCACAAGTTGACTCGACATTCAAACTGGCCACTAACAAAAAAAGGAAATAGAATAAAACCTGCTTACTGACGGGAGCATTATAGAAAATTGAAAGTATAGAATCTTGGAGTAGTGACTTTTGTTTGTTTGATAAACTTGTAAATATAATAACTTTAACTAACTTTTTTTTTTAACTACTTAACTTTTTTTTGACATTTCATTATTATTAGTCATTACTGTTTATTGCTGTGTATTAGTTTAATATTCGTATACAATTAATTGTTCAAGAATAAATAAATAAATCAATCAATCAATCAATAATACTTATATTTCTCTAATATATGATTTGGTCGACCAAATTGTTTTTTAATTATCTCACAGATGGTGTAAAAAGTAGAGTACGCAACACGGGGATAAAGCTGTCTTTGTCTTGGGCGGCTTGAATTCCTCACTTCACTCAGGTTTCTTTATTAACTCCCTCGCAATGCTCGGGAGTTAATTTTATAAATCCCTCACTATTGTTCGGGATTAAAATCAGCAACCTTCGTTTCGTTCGGAATTCAACATACCGCCCTCGACTTAAAGACACTGCTTTATCCCCTAGTCACATAAACTACTATTTCATTACTTATACTCTGAAAGTAGGTCTGAAGTTGCCTGAGGAGCGGGCTAAAAGTGATACTTTTCATCCCTAGGGAGTTTTACTTTACAACTGACAGCTGTCAAATAATTTAAAAAAAACTAGTTCTATCTTCACATTTCTATTGAACCATGTTCCAATTTTCCATACAGCCAGTCAATCACAGCGCGATATAAAATTGAAATAACTTAAAAAAAAGTATTAATTAAATAATGTTATATTTCAAGTGATTTATTTGTTCAACTATTTCTTTAAAATACTTTATTTTTAAAAGGTTACAATTAATTTCTATTTTTTTCATTAATGAGGCGGAATAGCTGGCCAGCCGCGGAAAAAAAAACAAAATGGCGGGAAAGTGGCAATCAGTCGTTGGTTTTTTCGAGTTTTGCTTACATTTCCGTACAACAGAGATTTGTATTAACACGTTATGTTTATCAGATTAAAATAGTGATTTAACGCCTAATTTCATAAGAGAAGAGGCTAAAGCAGTAGTGGAATACCTTTTACCGCCTAAATCAGAAGAAAGATACCTACTTAAAATCATAGGTACGACGACTCAGGTTTTACAAACTTTTTATTTTATTTTTAGTTTCCTCGTATTCGTAATGAAAAGCACAGTGTTTCTCTCGGGGTGAAAGTAACCCAACTCCTTCTCGGGACGAAATGAGTTACTTTCACCCCTAGTGTAACAATGTACAATTACAAGCTTAGAACAATAAACGAGAAAAATATTTGTACAGATTTGATGTAGGGATTGTAGTCAATGAATCAAAGTATTGCGTTATTTTTTTTTTCAGAATTTCATGATGCACTTTTAAGGTATACCTACAACTTGAAAATAGGCTTTCAAAAGGTCATCGGCTAATGGGAGCCCCTTAATAATATCATTAAAGAGACTGAAACAGGTATATTATAAATGAAAATCTTTTACATTTTTTATTGTTAAAATGTCCCTTAATTATCAATCATTTCAAAAATACTTATATTCGATACTTTTTATAGGGTTCTTCTATTAGTAAACAAACAATGATCAAGATCTTTTAATCAACCTTGTTTATTGAACCAGTGTTGACTACATCAGATTTCATTTTATCGTAATAATTACCTAATTAATTACCTAAGTCGTTTGAGTTTTTAGACAGACTATACTAAAAATACATATGAAACTTAAAGATAATTGTTAGCTCTAATACATGTGGAAATAATTTATTTTTCAAGATTTATTTTTATCCACTGCCTCTTTAAAGGACAATCAATGTAAAAAAACAGGGTTCAAATGTTTATTTTCACCAGTGTAATACAGTTTTTTCTTTATTTTTTATTACCTAACTTTTGTGTCAAAATTGTTATTTTGGGATAATAAATATAATAATAATAAAGTTTATTGACCATAAATTAGGGTACAGTACACTGGTAATACCTACATAATTGCATGCACAGCAAAGGGCACACTCACTTACGTTCAACTACACTAAGTTAGATCACATCCATAACAAGTAGCAAGGAGAGTAGAATAACAGTTAAATTAAAATAATGCTATCACAAAAAAAGCAACGGTTCACATACTTGATAAAATATCTAAATGCCCAATGACGGTATACAGAGAAAAGTTCTTTACCTCCCGTGCTAGTCAAGGACTGTGTTACGGCAAGGTAAGATTCTCGCTCATGGAATAATAGTCATAATGTAAACACGTTAAGACACTTTTTACTAATTACATTTGTTTTGGTATGAATCATAGATGACGATAACGAGTTACTAGTTTAGCGCAAACACACAGTATATGCAAAGAAATCAGACAACACAACTACTACGTTATTTCAATATAACCAAAGTGTTTTCACAAAACAATATTTGTTTAGAATTAGTAATAAGACAAGCGAAAAAAATAAATTATAGAAAAAAAGGTCTTTCTAAAACTTAAATAATAAAATTAAAAGTAAGCGCATAACTAGTTGTGGTAATCTTTGCAACTTGACTTGGTTCAACATAGAAACAAGTCACAAATGAAAAACTCCTGATGTTATGCATTTACTGTACGTGAGTATATGTATATATTTATGATACAAATAATATTTGTGTATAAATATAAGAAGTAGAAATAGTATAAATTGAAGATTAGTTCTTCAATTTATAATGATAACTTTATAGTGTATATATTTACTTACATATATTCATACAATGTTTTTATTCTATATATAAACTTATCTAGTACTTATCGGTATTCAATAAAATAAATACATATTTATAATTAAATAATTACTGACATATTTGTATAAGTTTTTCAGTCTGTTCATAATCCAGCTTACTCAGAAACTCATCCAGAGCCCTTCTACACACAAAACTCGTCGTATCTTTAAGAGGTTTGATTTTACTTATTCGATTGTACAACAGAGGAGCCAAGAAATAAGAGAAACACTGTGCAAAAGTGGTTTTGCAAGCTGGGACGTCATATACTTCGTGCACTCTTCTTAGAGATTTGGTAACAGGTTTCCTGTAGAAATGTTGTCTCAGGACTATTTTTTTGATAAAGAGTTGGCGAATATTTAAGACTTTAAACTCTTTGTACAACGCAGTTGTAGGATATCTAAATTTTTTAAAATTAATCACTTTTAGAATACATCTATGAGCTCGTTCTATTTTTATAAGAGTACTTTTTCTAGCACCACCCCAGGCAGAGATACCATAAGTAACTATCGATTGGCACAGTGCAAAATATACAGTTTTGTTCGTAGCTTTGTCTTTTAAGTTTCTTATTTTTTTTTAAATCGGTATAAGTTTACGAATGCGAGATTTTAGATTATGAATATGTTGTTTCCAATTTAAATTTTCATCGATATCAACTCCAAGGTATTTTACACTTTTACTAGGAGATAAGACAGGGCATACACAAATACTTGCAGCAGAACAATTAGAGGAATGAGCTTTTAAGTTAAAGTCGGTAGGTTGCAAATTATTCCTTATACTAAATGTTACAATTTTTGTTTTTTTTAAGATTTAATGTAAGCAGATTGTAATCAAGCCATTCAATTATATTTTTAAGACCAGTCTCAGCTGACGATTTGACATCACTCCATGTTTTTTGGTGAAATAAGATTACAGTATCATCGGCAAAAGTGATCACTTTTGAACCGGGTAATTCAATGTTACAAAGATTATTAACATAAACCAAGAATAATGTTGGACCAAGTACTGATCCTTGCGGCACACCGAAACCATACCTATAGCCTCCAATTTGCAAATTAGCAGAGGGATTGAGACAGTATCGAAGGCTTTGGCCAAATCTAGAAAAACACCAACACAATTGTTCTTGTGGTCGAGACTGCTAGCTACATTGGTAACTAGATTTTCAACCGCATCTATTGTTGATTTGTTCCTTCTAAAACCAAATTGATTATTAGAAAGAACATTATTTTTCTCCATATAATTTACAAGCCTAATGTTTATTAGCTTCTCCAGGATTTTAGCCATAGTGGGTAGAAGCGATATCGGACGATAATTAGCGATACTGTCTCTATCCCCCGACTTGAAAACTGGTATAACAATTGAGTCCTTTAACACATTAGGAAACTTCCCACACGTAAAACATAAGTTAAATATGTGTGTCAAAGGTTTAATAAGAAAATTTACACTTCTTTTCAAAAACACAGAAGATATTTCATCCCAACCAGTAGAATTGGTACTTTTTAAGGACATAACAATTTTATAAACTTCTGTTTCATCAGTTTCCAATAACATAAAAGAGTTCATCGGGCTGTGTTTACATTTAAACTTTTGCATAAGATCATTTTCCGTAAGCTTTAACTTTTGTAAAATGTCAGTTGATAATTTGGATGCCATATTAGTAAAAAAATCGTTTACAAAATCGACCGATTCTTGAGGAGTTGATTTTAATTTTAATAATTCACAAGGCCCTTGAGATTTTCCAGAGTGATTTAGATTACATACACGCTTAATGACATTCCAGGTTTTTTTAATATCACTCTTGACAGCATTCAAGTCTGCTTTATCATGCTCATTTTTCAGATTGTGTAGAATACTGTTACAATGATTCCTGTAACGCCTGTAGGTAATCTCTAAATCTTTATCATTTGGTGCCTTATTATGCCTTCTGTGTAAAGTATCTCTAAACCTAATGCAACGCAGTAGACCAGAGGTTACCCATGGTTGAAAAGTCTGTCGTCTGTTGGGCATGGTGACCTGGTAACTGCATTTATGTCTGATTTCAGATAAAGATTCGATGAGCAATTCAGTCGCTTTATTTGGATCTTGTAATGTTGTTATATTAGTCCAATCAAAGTCCTCCATAAGTTTAAAAGCTTTTTCATAGTTTAATTGTAGCAGTGTCTTTTCTGATCTTTTATACTTATTTTTTTGTGTTAAAGGAATAATACAATATATACTACTGTGGTCAGTAACTGACGATTCACAGACTATTGTCAGCATTTTCGAATTAGGCTTGGCAAAACAGTGATCAATGCATTTATTGAGACGCGTAGGAAATTGATGGCTAGGTAGTAGACCGTACGTGGCAAGAAGATTCAAATACTCATCGGATTTTAGGTCAGTAGTATTGCAACTCACGTCAACATTTATGTCCCCGGTTAGATAAACATTAGGTACAGTAAGGCCGCAAAAGTCCATAGGAGCGCTAAAGATTACATTGCTACGAACCGAGCGAGCGCGATACTGCCGTGCGTATGTGTGCGCATGTATGAGTATCCACATTCCACAGATAACACACACTAAGGAACTGTCGTCGCACTGAGCTTAAAAACATTATTACTTTTCTGTTCTTACCATAGCAAAATTCGCTCAAATACGTCATGTGCTGGTAGCCGTGTGAACTAAGTGTTGGATTCGCAAATCACGTAACCCGAGTTCAAATCATGGTCGGTCCGTTGCAGTTATTTCTTACTTTGAAATTCCCAATCTATGTTGATATAGTTGTTTTTTTATATTTCTATGAAAAATACTATTGCATTTTTTGCACTAAATAGTTGCAAATTACGAATGTGATCTATTAACCACAAGAAGAATCACATTCGTAATTTGCAATTATTTAGTTGTTACATCTTTTCGATGTTATAAGGTGGAAATAAAAAGACGTGTTTAATAAAAATGTTTATTCTTTATATTTACAAATTAAACATTTATGAGAATTGTGACGTCGAATTGTTACCTAGACAAAAAGTTATCTTGTAACCGTTATCTATGTTACGCCTAAGATTGTTTGTTGGAAGTATACCCACTTAGACCATTCATAATATGAATAACGTAACAATGAACGGATATTCAAATTTTAATAAAATAAAATATAGGTAATTGTTTATATCCAGTTATTTATTGAAAAGTGATATATGATTTGGACTTTGTAAACATTTTATTTTTGTGTAACGTCACAATGAATGTATTGAGGTCATAGCTTAATTGTTCATTTTCTTGACGAAAAGAAGATTGAAACCAAACCTCAATTTCTGTTAAAAGAACTTTATTAACTCAGACATAAGCAGTATGTCGGCGTACCCAGTAATCAGTCTCACCATTAGTAATAGTACTAATATTTTAAACTAGGTAATAAGACAACAGTTGGTACTAATGTTGGCAATGTATGTCAACTTAAAAATAAAGTATCTTCTAGCATTCAAGCTACAGGGGGTAAGCAAAAATCCTTTAATATGTTTCTTCAAAACATTCAGGGTTTTTCTGCAAAACAATTGGAAATTGAATTATTCTTAGAAAAAACTATGTTTGACATTATTTGTTTTACTGAGCATTGGTTAAAGGATTTTGAAATGCTAATTAATTATGATAATTATAATGTGGGCAGTTGTTTTAACCGAAAGTCAATGTTACGTGGGGGTTCATTAATCCTTATTAAAAATAGTTTCAAATTTAAAACTCGTAAAGATATAGTTGCACTGTCCGTTGAACATAGCATTGAAGTGTCGTGTGTTGAGCTGGATAGGCATGTCATAGTGTGCGTTTACAGGCCCCCTAATTATCAAAACTACTCTATTTTTGAGTCAGTCATGGAAGATGTTATGGCTAAACTTTCAACTGGTAATAAACCAGTAATTATCTGCGGAGACTTTAATGTTAATATTTTAGAAAATAATTCAGATAGCAGTAGATTATTAAATCTTTTCAAATCATTTAATTTATCAAATGTGTTTATTGAACCAACTCGAACAACGACAACTACTGCTACATGTATCGATAATGTTTTTTGTTGCTGCAAGTATTTAGAAAAAGCCATTGTAAATTATCTGCCTTCTGATCATAGCGGCCTAATGGTAACATTTGAATCCAACTTACCAATACAACAAGTGCAGATACAATTCAGACCAATAACATCCGGTAAACTAAATAAATTTAATAGCACTTTAACTAGCAGGTTGGGTGATTGGAACCTTGCAGAAAACAATGGTAATATTTTGTATAAAAATTTTTTTTCAGTAGTTCAAAAGGAGTTTAATCAGACGTTTGAGAAAAAAACTAAAACTATCTGCCCTAAGTTTAGATTTAGTGACTGGGCAACTAAAGGAATCAGAATAAGTAGGGAAAGACTTTTCGAGTTGTATGGCCTTAAGCCTATTATTAACACTGAAACTTTTAATAAATATGTTGCTACTTATTCTAAAATGTTTAAAAATACTTGTAAGGCAGCTAAGGCCTTATACATCAGCAACAAAGTTAAAACAGCAGATAATAAAATAAAAACGGTTTGGAATATAATAAATAATGAAACCAACAGAAACAAAAGAAATAATAATGATTACACATTGGAGACTCATCATGGTCTTATTAGCGATAACAAACTAGTTGCAGAAGAATTTGTAAATTTCTTTACCAGTATTCCAATTAAAACTACTGAAGCCCTAAATTCGTCGCCATCGCATGCTTTTGGTTTATTACAGGCGAACGTTGCAGCCTGTTCGACTGAATTTAACTTTAAACATATAAACCCCATAACAGTAATAAAAGCTTTTAAAGAAATCAAGATTAAATTGACAGAAGATCTATGGGGTATGTCTATCAAAGTTTGTACCTCAATTATTGAGACTGTAGCGCCGTACTTAGCGTTAATATTTAATTTGTGTATAGATCAAGGGGTCTTTCCGGATCTAATGAAATATAGTAAAGTGATACCACTTTTTAAATCCGGAGACAGTAAAGACACTAATAATTATAGGCCGGTGTCCGTTTTGCCGGTTTTTAGCAAGATATTTGAAAAGGTGATGTTAAATCAAATGCTTAATCATTTTAACACCAATAACATCTTACACGATAAACAGTATGGTTTCACCAAAGGACGTTGTACGACTGACGCTGGTGTCTCCTTACTAAAACACATTTTTAATGCGTGGGAGGAGGCACAAGATGCTATAGGCATCTTCTGCGACCTGTCTAAGGCGTTTGATTGTGTGGTTCATGAAACATTACTCCTGAAACTGGAGCATTACGGACTAGGCAAAACAGCGTTAAGCTTATTAAAATCGTATTTGAATGACAGACAGCAACTAGTTCAAATAAACGGTGTCAATTCGTCGGGATTAAATGTGAAAATGGGGGTACCCCAAGGTTCAATTTTAGGTCCTTTTTTATTTTTAGTATATATTAATGATTTACCCTATTTGTTGAAAAATAAACTTAATATGGTGTTGTTTGCTGACGACACTTCTTTGATTTTTAAGATAAATAGAAGGACTAATAATCTTGACGATGAAAATAACGCCTTATTGCAGGTCCAAAACTGGTTCACTGCTAATAATCTAGTTCTAAATGGGAAAAAAACTAAATGCATAAGATTTTCCTTACCAAATGTCATAAGTAGTGATTGCGACATAGTATTGAACAATGAGAAACTAGAATTTGTTGATAAAACAGTTTTCTTGGGGATTACGCTTGACTCTAGGCTACAATGGGGTCCTCACTTAACATCTCTTGCAGGACGGCTTAGCTCGGCTGCATATGCTGTTAGAAAAATCCGCCAATTTACGGATGTTGATACCGCTAGACTAGTCTATTTTAGTTATTTTCATAGTGTCATGTCGTACGGTATCTTACTATGGGGACGGGCTGCAGACATCGAGTCAATCTTTATATTACAGAAAAGAGCCATCAGAGCTATTTACAATCTCCGCCGGTGCGATTCTTTAAGGGAACTGTTTAAAGATATTAACATAATGACGGTACCTTGTCAATATATCTATGAAAACATCATGTATGTTAGAAAAAATCTTCATCTTTTTAGCAAAAGAGGCGATAGACATAATTATGTTACAAGAAATAGGGATCAATTAGTTCAACCAGGTTTCAGACTGGCTAAAGTGGCCTCTTCTTTCATGGGGTACTGTTTGAAATGTTATAATAAAATACCACCCCAAATATTAGAACTCAATGAAACGAAATTTAAATCTTGTATTAAACGCACACTATGCAGGCAAGCATATTATAAGTTGGAGGATTATATTCAAGATAAAAATGCTTGGGTCAATGCTGGTCCAGCTCCACTACCACTAGGGCGTACTAATTAGTTGATTAGTTGGAAACTAATATTATTATTTTTTAATTTGAAAGACACAATTGCATTGTATAATGTAGAAGCACTTTTTCCAAGTTTGTGAATGTGAAGCACCATGGAGCATTTTTATTAGGTTACAACTTTTTTTTTTTTTGACATTACGAGCATGGCAGTTGAGAGTTTGTCATGCTCACTCAAATGTCTCGCTGTTGGTGGCACGTGTTATTGGGTCGTTCAGTTCCCTTCAAAATGGTTGAGCTGAGTGGGGCTGATGCACGCGTCATGCTCGTGAACGGGTGCCGTCAGATGGGACTGGTCATCTCTTAGCTGCCAGTGGCTTAATTCAGTTTCTATCTTTTAATTATTTTACATTTTTATTTCATTATCGACATTGTGCTCACATGATAGAAGCAACAAGTAATATGTAACCAAGCATTATATGTAACACATAATATGATTTAAAAGAGTGTCCATGGAGTTTCTTGCACGTTCTTCTCCATAGAGACCTACTCTTTGGAACGTGCAATTTAGCTTCACTTTTCTTGGACTGACCGACATTTGACTATTCAAAAGTGCCTGTAAATGGTCTATTTGAAATAAATGCTTTGATTTAGTTCTCACAAGATAATCGTCAATTAGATGAGAAAAATAAATTGAACTATAGTATTATGTTAAAACAGTGCGGGTAGAAGAATAAAAAACGAAATAGACTCATGATTATTGTCAACAAAATTGATAGCGAGTTCACTGCATTCTTAAGATGAGGCGATGGCACAAGTTAAAAGATATAGCTGTTTTAAACGAAAGTAAACACAATATAATACAGTGTTTGTTAACGAATAATCACAGATATGTTAAAATAAAATGGTAGGCCATTTAGTTTAGTTAACATTAAATATTTAGTGCGAAACGTAATCGTTCTTGTTTGTGCCTCTCTGTCAAGTACGGCTTTTTAGCAGGTTTTCTGTGATGCACGCCTTCAGCGTGAAGTGCACGGCGAACAGTATCCATCGAGGTGTCATATAATTCCGCAAAATGTCTCGTTGGTGCGAAACCATTCGTTTCGTATACGTCCACCATATGTCGTCGCTGCGCCTCGCTAATAAGCTTCGGTCTCCCACTTCTCTTTCGACTAGCAAGGCTACCTTCTTCCTCATATCTTTTTAGCCAAAGATTTACAGTATTTTTCTAAAATAAAAAAAAATATATATTAGGCAGCTATACCTACTTCACTTCATTTTCATTATATAAAATGTTAATAATCATAATTATTGAATATAATTTTAAAATAAAACTGCATTTATTAATCCAATAACCAATCCAATAAACCCAACGATTTACGTATTTCTCTTTTAAACCTCATAAAGATACGATGAATGGATTCATAAATGGCATACGTTTTAATTAGAAGATTAATTTGTAATAAAGTTACAATTCATTAATAGCTATTATACTCACATTCAGTCCGGTTTCTTCAGATATTTGTGTTTTATTAAGACCTCAATGATAGTCGCCCTCACTTCAATACTAATATTAGCCTGCATTTTGCGAATATTACAATACTGTCAACCTCACGTCACTAACCAACAACTACAACCAAACGACAGTTCATTTCGGTTAAGTTAAAACTCATGTCTACCTCGCAGAAATCTAATTCTTTATTTAGTTTTTTTGTGATCTACCTTTCTAACTCTAAGAAATGTGTGAACAAGTTAAAGAATAATTTAATATATGTAATGCAAATACATAACTTCCAATCGGGTAAGAACTTACAAAAAGTCAATAATTGCGTGGGATTTGAACTTGCGGCACACTGATTTGCGCTTCAATCTGTGTGCCTATACCACTGGGCCATCTTGACTTATGATAAGTTGATGAAATTGTGAATTTCAATCATTTGTTGGCGAAACTTGAAAATAAAAGGTCGTAAGTCAAACTAAACGTCAAACGAATAAGTTTTAAGAATTCTTATGGACTTTTGCAAGTGATAGTACATGTTTAATGTCTATTAGAAGTTCTTCCAAAGACCCAACAAAATTGGTGAGAGAGGCAAACGATGGTGACCTGTATATATAAATGAAAGCATGGCTTTTATCTATTCTTATCACCAAGCAGTCCGCATCAGCAAAATTTGGCTCATATACTGTGACATGTGGTAAATAGCTCCTTATACTTAGACAACTACACCACTGTTCTGGTTAATATGATTTCTAGTATGAAATGAATCAAATTGCTCTAGTTTAGGTATCAAATCTGAATTTTGTAGCCAACATTCGGTGAGAATAATAATATCATAGTCTATTTTACTCCTAGCAATAAAAACTTTAAAATCTTCAACATTTTTATGTATGCTTCGTATATTTTGGACAATTATTCTAAGAGATGAATCCGTTCCAAGTTTGTATTGCGGAAACGCTTCTGGATCCTCGACCAAAAATGAATCACCAACGTTGATAGTATTATCAACCTCGGTGACCACCTCATCTAAGTTGCTACCCATAGCAACCATATTTAACACTAATGATAGCAAAATTATATTTTTGGTCGACGATTGTGGTTTCTGAGATCAGCAAGCTATTTTTATTACTGTCGGATCTGAAGTCTGCAGAGTGGACTGAATTTAATAATGTTATATAAATTTTAAAATATGATATAAAATATAAAATATAATAGTAGTATAAAAATATTATAAGATAATATATAATAATTATAATGCATATAATATTACTGTGAGTGATTAAAAAAGTATAAAAAATAGTAATCATGGAGAAAAAGTACCAAATTTTCACACGATCTTCAACAACAGCTAGTCATTCAGAGGTGAAATCCTTAAGTTGATTTAGGGAATTAATGACTATGGCAGGCTGTCCGTCCTCTTTACGTAGGAGTTTGTTTCCTCTTGATGCCCAGCAGTACTTATAAGAACCATTTTTCACCAGTTCCCGAGCGGCAGCCAAAATCTTTTTAGACATAAAAGATAGAGACTCCGATATATAAACCCGTGAGAAAGCTCCGGTAAATCCTAAGATATCCGTACTTAAAGGTTTATCTTTGTTATCAGAGTTGTATTTTTTCGCAGCTTTTAGCAGTACTTCTTTATTTTTGGTGTTCTGGTACTCAATGACAATGGGTCCCTTTTTCTTACCTCTTCTGTAAATGGCCACATGTTCATCAATCGGTGGTATTTTTAGGGTATTATATACGTTATTAATAATATTCTGCACATCTTCGTTATCGTGTTGTGGAATATTTCTTATTTCTATAGTGTTTTTCAGAAACTGTTTTTGTAACACATTTACCTGAGCTTCCAATAGGTTAATACGCTCCATAGCTGCTTCATGCTTTGATTCAAGAGTTGACACCCTGACGCGGATATCCTTATAATTGGCAGCATTTTCTTCGAGTTGTTTTTTTATTTCGAGGTTGGACTGGAGTATCTCACTATTTTGCAGTTTAATTACATCCATCTCAGTAGTCATCATTACCTTGAAGGACTTTAGAAGGTCACTTTTTAGGTCCTCAAGTTGTTGTTCGTCAGGATTTCTCCGTTTTCTTGTTTTTACATTTCGTACACTATCTTTGTCTTGTGATACATTTTCGAGTGTAGGATTTGGTTGCGACGAGGACTTGATCGGTGATCGTTGCATTTTATCTGGATTCCTTGCGTATACTATACTCTACGTACAATCTGTGGCCTTGAAGCAGTGACGAAGGCAAGCGGTGTGAGCGATGACGTCACACGTCCAGCGCACGAAAGATAGCAGCGGCGCGGGCGGCGTATGAGCAGGACAGCAATTATGAGGTGGTTCCTTTTCCCTCGCGGGTCGTGGGTGCGCGGGCGCACCTCCGCTGCGTGGATGTTGGTGTACGCGAGAATAACAATTAGGCAGTCAGAGTTACGCACTAGTATCGAGTAAAGTGATATTATTATTATTAATAACCAACAATTACCTTCAGGTACATCCTGCATGGATAGTAGCTAATGTTGATTTTTAAATTGGGTGACATTGGGATTTGAAATTGAAATTTTGAATATTCTAATGTCTTCTGAATCTTCTGAATCTTTGTTTCAAAAATAGGGGTGTTATCTTGTCGCATATAAATTGATTTGAGTAAATTACTTCTCACAACCACAACATTCACAATGATTATATTACAATGCCAATAAAACTTCAAAAATATAAAATAGCAATAGCATAAACTCAACTGCTTTTATGTCAAGCTATTTAGACTCCTAAATATTAATTTATTGTCACTTTATATCGATTCATTCACCATGAAATAGTACATTGTTACACTAGGGGTGAAAGTAACTCATTTCGTCCCGAGAAGGAGTTGGCGGCCGAGCGGAGCGAGGTCGCTAATTCGAGGGGTTAAATGGGTTACTTTCACCCCGAGGTAAGCACTGTGCTTTTCATTACGAATACGAGGAAACTAAAAATAAAATAAAAAGTTTGTAAAACCTGAGTCGTCGTACCTATGACTTTAAGTAGGTATCTTTCTTCTGATTTAGGCGGTAAAAGGTATTCCACTACTGCTTTAGCCTCTTCTCTTATGAAATTAGGCGTTAAATCACTATTTTAATCTGATAAACATAACAAATCTCTGTTGTACGGAAATGTAAACAAAACTCGAAAAAACGAACGACTGATTGCCACTTTCCCGCCATTTTGTTTTTTTTTCTGCGGCCGGCCAGCTATTCAGCCTCATTAATGAAAAATTAGAAATTAATTGTAATCTTTTAAAAATAAAGTATTTTAAAGAAACAGTTGAACAAATTAATCACTTAAAATATAACATTATTTAATTAATACTTGTCTTTAAGTTATTTCAATGTTATATCGCGCTGTGATTGACTGGCTGTATGGAAAATTGGAACATGGTTCAATAGAAATGTGAAGATAGAACTAGTTTTTTTTTTTAATAATTTGAAAGCTGTCAGTTGTAAAGTAAAACTCCCTAGGGATGAAAAGTATCACTTTCAGCCCGCTCCTCAGGCAACTTCAGACCTACTTTCAGAGTATGAGTAATGAAATAGTACATTGTTACACTAGGGGTGAAAGTAACTCATTTCGTCCCGAGAAGGAGTTGGCGGGCGAGAGCAGCGAGGTCGCTAATTCGAGGGACTAATTAGTTACTTTCACCCCGAGGTAAGCACTGTGCTTTTCATTACGAGTACAAGGAAAGTAAACGTAAAATAAAAAGTTTGTAAAATCTGAGTCGTCATACCTATTATTTTAGGTGGGTATTTTTCTTCTGATTTAGGCGGTAAAAGGTTTTCCACTACTGCTTTAGCCTCTTCTCTTATGAAATTAGGCATTAAATCACTATTTTAATTTGATAAACTTAACGTGTTGATACACATATCTCTGTTGTACGAAAATGTAAACAAAACTCGAAAAAACCAACGACTGATTGCCACTTTCCCGCCATTTTGCTTTTTTTTCTGTGGCCTGCCAGCTATACAGCCTCATTAATGAAAAATTAGAAATTAATTATAATCTTTTAAAAATAAAGTAACTATTTTAAAGAAATAGTTGGACAAATAAATCACTTAAAATATAATATTATTTAATTAATACTTATCTTTAAGTTATTTCAATTTTTTATCGCGCTGTAATTGACTGGCTGTATGGAAAATTGGAACATGGTTCAATAGAAATGTGTGGATAGAACTAGTTTTTTTTTAATAATTTGATAGCTGTCAGTTGTAAAGTAAAACTCCCTAGGGATGAAAAGTATCACTTTCAGCCCGCTCCTCAGGCAACTTTAGACCTACTTTCAGAGTATGAGTAATGAAAAGTAGTTTTAACCACGGAACAGTAAGAACAGTGGAAGTAGCTTGAGAAAATGTTTATCCCAGAACCGGTGTCGCCAAACTCATACATTTACAATTTACTCTTACTGTAAACCCAAAAATATGATTGGCTAAAAACAAAAACAGGGCGTAAACGAAATGCAAAAAAAAATTATACGAAATGCAACTTTAATATCAACAGTCTATAAATCAAATTGACCAAAACAAGAAAGAAATACATCTTTGACTACCAAGTACCGACACTCGTCGCTAGATGGCATTGTTCAGTATATATTCAGTATGAACCAGGGACTGCATACCGAAAAAATATCGGTTATAAAGGTTAACGGTATTACGTCATACCTTTTTATTTCAATACCGAAAAATAACGATACCGTTATTTTTCGGTACCGTAAAATTACGATACACAAAAATTTCACTACCGAAAAATAACGGTACCGTTATTTTTTACGGTACCTAAATCGCTTATATTAAGGTATCGTTTGAAACCCCCACTTCTGCGTTCTTTCGTCCTGTTGCAGCTAGCTGCCTGTTGCCGCTCATCGTTTGTCTTTCTTAGATTCTACCTACTATTTTTAAGTTGTACTTTTTAACCGACTTCCAAAAAAAGGAGGAGGTTCTCAATTCGGTTCTATTTTTGGAACGAAGTTCCTTATCGCGCGTTGTGAAAGGGGGCTAGACGGAAAAAATTCTCACGAAAAGTTGTACCGACACTTTTACTGTCAAAATGTAAATCCAAGATGGCGGCTGCAAGAAATTATCAACTTTTTCGTCTTGGGTGTCGTTTTCATGGTTTTCGAGGGTGTTGAAACCGATGGTACTGTCAAAATATAAATCCAAGATGGCGGCTGCAAGAAATTATCAAATTTTCCGTCATGGGTGTCGTTTTCATGGTTTTCGAGGGTGTTGAAACCGATGGTACTGTCAAAATATAAATCCAAGATGGCGGCTGCAAGAAATGATCAAATTTTCCATCATGGGTGTCGTTTTCATGGTTTTCGAGGGTGTTGAAACCGATAGTACTGTCAAAATGTAAATCCAAGATGGCGGCTGCAAGAAATTATCAACTTTTTCGTCATGGGTGTCATTTTCATGGTTTTCGAGGGTGCTGAAACCGATGGTACTGTCAAAATATAAATCCAAGATGGCGGCTGCAAGAAATTATCAACTTTTTCGTCATGGGTGTCGTTTTCATGGTTTTCGAGGGTGTTGAAACCGACGGTACTGTCAAAATATAAATCCAAGATGGCGGCTGCAAGAAATTATCAAATTTTCCGTCATGGGTGCCGTTTTCATGGTTTTCAAGGGTGTTGAAACCGATGGTACTGTCAAAATATAAATCCAAGATGGCGGCTGGAAGAAATTATCAAATTTTCCATCATGGGTGTCGTTTTCATGGTTTTCGAGGGTGTTGAAACCGATAGTACTGTCAAAATGTAAATCCAAGATGGCGGCTGCAAGAAATTATCAACTTTTTCGTCATGGGTGTCGTTTTCATGGTTTTCGAGGGTGCTGAAACCGACGGTACTGTCAAAATATAAATCCAAGATGGCGGCTGCAAGAAATTATCAAATTTTCCGTCATGGGTGTCGTTTTCATGGTTTTCGAGGGTGTTGAAACCGATGGTACTGTCAAAATATAAATCCAAGATGGCGGCTGCAAGAAATTAACAACTTTTTCGTCATGGGTGTCGTTTTCATGGTTTTCGAGGGTGCTGAAACCGATGGTACTGTCAAAATATAAATCCAAGATGGCGGCTGCAAGAAATTATCAACTTTTTCGTCATGGGTGTCGTTTTCATGGTTTTCGAGGGTGTTGAAACCGATGGTATTGTCAAAATATAAATCCAAGATGGCGACTGCAAGAAATTATCAAATTTTCCGTCATGGGTGTCGTTTTCATGGTTTTCGAGGGTGTTGAAATCGATGGTACTGTCAAAATGTAAATCCAAGATGGCGGCAGCAAGAAATTATCAAATTTTTCGTCATGGGTGTCGTTTTCATGGTTTTCGAGGGTGTTGAAACCGATGGTACTGTCAAAATGTAAATCCAAGATGGCGGCTGCAAGAAATTATCAACTTTTTCGTCATGGGTGTCGTTTTCATGGTTTTCGAGGGTGTTGAAACCGACGGTACTGTCAAAATATAAATCCAAGATGGCGGCTGCAAGAAATTATCAAATTTTCCGTCATGGGTGCCGTTTTCATGGTTTTCAAGGGTGTTGAAACCGATGGTACTGTCAAAATATAAATCCAAGATGGCGGCTGGAAGAAATTATCAAATTTTCCATCATGGGTGTCGTTTTCATGGTTTTCGAGGGTGTTGAAACCGATAGTACTGTCAAAATGTAAATCCAAGATGGCGGCTGCAAGAAATTATCAACTTTTTCGTCATGGGTGTCGTTTTCATGGTTTTCGAGGGTGCTGAAACCGACGGTACTGTCAAAATATAAATCCAAGATGGCGGCTGCAAGAAATTATCAAATTTTACGTCATGGGTGTCGTTTTCATGGTTTTCGAGGGTGTTGAAACCGATGGTACTGTCAAAATATAAATCCAAGATGGCGGCTGCAAGAAATTAACAACTTTTTCGTCATGGGTGTCGTTTTCGTGGTTTTCGAGGGTGCTGAAACCGATGGTACTGTCAAAATATAAATCCAAGATGGCGGCTGCAAGAAATTATCAACTTTTTCGTCATGGGTGTCGTTTTCATGGTTTTCGAGGGTGTTGAAACCGATGGTATTGTCAAAATATAAATCCAAGATGGCGACTGCAAGAAATTATCAAATTTTCCGTCATGGGTGTCGTTTTCATGGTTTTCGAGGGTGTTGAAATCGATGGTACTGTCAAAATGTAAATCCAAGATGGCGGCTGCAAGAAATTATCAACTTTTTCGTCATGGGTGTCGTTTTCATGGTTTTCGAGGGTGTTGAAACCGACGGTACTGTCAAAATATAAATCCAAGATGGCGGCTGCAAGAAATTATCAAATTTTCCGTCATGGGTGCCGTTTTCATGGTTTTCAAGGGTGTTGAAACCGATGGTACTGTCAAAATATAAATCCAAGATGGCGGCTGGAAGAAATTATCAAATTTTCCATCATGGGTGTCGTTTTCATGGTTTTCGAGGGTGTTGAAACCGATAGTACTGTCAAAATGTAAATCCAAGATGGCGGCTGCAAGAAATTATCAACTTTTTCGTCATGGGTGTCGTTTTCATGGTTTTCGAGGGTGCTGAAACCGACGGTACTGTCAAAATATAAATCCAAGATGGCGGCTGCAAGAAATTATCAAATTTTCCGTCATGGGTGTCGTTTTCATGGTTTTCGAGGGTGTTGAAACCGATGGTACTGTCAAAATATAAATCCAAGATGGCGGCTGCAAGAAATTAACAACTTTTTCGTCATGGGTGTCGTTTTCATGGTTTTCGAGGGTGCTGAAACCGATGGTACTGTCAAAATATAAATCCAAGATGGCGGCTGCAAGAAATTATCAACTTTTTCGTCATGGGTGTCGTTTTCATGGTTTTCGAGGGTGTTGAAACCGATGGTATTGTCAAAATATAAATCCAAGATGGCAACTGCAAGAAATTATCAAATTTTCCGTCATGGGTGTCGTTTTCATGGTTTTCGAGGGTGTTGAAATCGATGGTACTGTCAAAATGTAAATCCAAGATGGCGGCAGCAAGAAATTATCAAATTTTTCGTCATGGGTGTCGTTTTCATGGTTTTCGAGGGTGTTGAAACCGATGGTACTGTCAAAATGTAAATCCAAGATGGCGGCTGCAAGAAATTATCAACTTTTTCGTCATGGGTGTCGTTTTCATGGTTTTCGAGGGTGTTGAAACCGACGGTACTGTCAAAATATAAATCCAAGATGGCGGCTGCAAGAAATTATCAAATTTTCCGTCATGGGTGCCGTTTTCATGGTTTTCAAGGGTGTTGAAACCGATGGTACTGTCAAAATATAAATCCAAGATGGCGGCTGGAAGAAATTATCAAATTTTCCATCATGGGTGTCGTTTTCATGGTTTTCGAGGGTGTTGAAACCGATAGTACTGTCAAAATGTAAATCCAAGATGGCGGCTGCAAGAAATTATCAACTTTTTCGTCATGGGTGTCGTTTTCATGGTTTTTGAGGGTGCTGAAACCGACGGTACTGTCAAAATATAAATCCAAGATGGCGGCTGCAAGAAATTATCAAATTTTCCGTCATGGGTGTCGTTTTCATGGTTTTCAAGGGTGTTGAAACCGATGGTACTGTCAAAATATAAATCCAAGATGGCGGCTGCAAGAAATTAACAACTTTTTCGTCATGGGTGTCGTTTTCATAGTTTTCGAGGGTGCTGAAACCGACGGTACTGTCAAAATATAAATCCAAGATGGCGGCTGCAAGAAATTATCAAATTTTCCGTCATGGGTGTCGTTTTCATGGTTTTCGAGGGTGTTGAAACCGATGGTACTGTCAAAATATAAATCCAAGATGGCGGCTGCAAGAAATTATCAAATTTTCCATCATGGGTGTCGTTTTCATGGTTTTCGAGGGTGTTGAAACCGATATTACTGTCTAAATGTAAATCCAAGATGGCGGCTGCAATAAATTATAAACGTTTTCGATATGGGTGTCTTTTTCATGGTTTTCGAGGTTGCTGAAGCCGATAGTGCTGTCAAAATGTAATCCTCTCAATTTTTTCTCGAAGTTCCTTATCGCGCGTTGTGAAAGGGGGCTAGACGGAAAAAATTCTCACGAAAAGTTGTGACGACACTTTTTGCTATAGTAAGCTATTGTAAGCCGTGTGGCGTGCGCATGTTTCTCTGTCTGTCTCTCTCTCTCTCTCTCTCTCTTATATATATATATGAACTTCGTTCCATCCGGGTGTCCCTTGACACCTCTCAATTTTTTTTTAGTTGCGATACACTTATAGCCAGAGTACCTTTATGAGAAAAAGGTACTCTCCCAATTAATTCAAATCTGCTGGTATACATTGTTTTATTATGTATTATCAACACGACGCACGGCTTACAATAGCTTACTATAGCAAAAAGTGTCGTTACAACTATTCGTGAGATTTTTTCCCGTCTAGCCCCTTTTCACAACGCGCAAAAATTTAGAGAATTACATTTTGACAGCACTATCGGCTTCAGCAACCTCGAAAACCATGAAAAAAACACCCATATCTAAAAAGTTGATAATTTATTGCAGCCGCCATCTTGGATTTACATTTTGACAGTACCATCGGTTTCAACACCCTCGAAAACCATGAAAACGACACCCATGACGAAAAAGTTGATAATTTCTTGCAGCCGCCATCTTGGATTTACATTTTGACAGAACTGTAGCGACATCTATGGCGCCACATAAGAACTACGAAGAAAGTACGAAATCCTGCATCGCGCATTCACAGTTCTCCGCGCGATTTGAACATATACGACAGCCCGAAATCATCTATTGGGCAGTAGCCCACCAGACTATAACACCTGTCTGGTCGGAGGATCCTCCCTTTTCAACGGAGGTTTGCGGGACTTTACTCTCTGTTCCGCCTACCTCCAAACTGGTGACCCTCGACAAAAGAACGTCAGCGCAGCCTTCGTGCAGCTACTACTTCGTGACGTCATCATCACTTCCTCAAGCTTTCGAGCAGCGAGCCATACAGCCAGCACCCACGGCTATAGAGGGTATCCTGACCACCAGCATGCCTACCTGGTCATACCTGGTCATCACCTTCAGCCTCATCAGCGACCTTGGCTTGGCACACCGCACCTTCGGCCAGTCACATGAAGAGCTATGAAGAACCTCTCCTGGTCGACGCCAGCAGTCAAGCCCTACGTCGCACAGCACCGCTCCGACT
This sequence comes from Mythimna ferrago, assembly GCA_910589285.2. Lineage (NCBI taxonomy): Eukaryota > Metazoa > Arthropoda > Insecta > Lepidoptera > Noctuidae > Mythimna > Mythimna ferrago. The sequence continues at coordinate 13,477,357 of OU342692.1, read as the reverse complement.
CACTGGAGCCAGCAGCACTACTCCGACTCACTGGAGCCTGCAGCATCATCCCGACTCACAGGGATAGCAACACCCCGACTCACTGGGGCATCACCGCAGACAGTTCCGACTCACCGAGAACTATGCGGCATCGGTTCCGACCCACTGGAACCAACCTATCACTGGCCTGGCACGCATCATGAAGCATCAAAGAACCATCGATCTCCGATCTCCGGAGGGGAGTGATGTAGCGACATCTATGGCGCCACATAAGAACTACGAAGAAAGTACGAAATCCTGCATCGCGCATTCACAGTTCTCCGCGCGATTTGAACATATACGACAGCCCGAAATCATCTATTGGGCAGTAGCCCACCAGACTATAACACCTGTCTGGTCGGAGGATCCTCCCTTTTCAACGGAGGTTTGCGGGACTTTACTCTCTGTTCCGCCTACCTCCAAACTACTACTACTACTACTATCGGTTTCAACAAATCAAATCAAATCAAAACATTTATTTCAAATAGACCATTTACAGGCACTTTTGAATAGTCAAATGTCGGTCAGTCCGAGAAAAGTGAAGCTAAATTGCACGTTCCAAAGAGTAGGTCTCTATGGAGAAGAACGTGCAAGAAACTCCATGGACACTCTTTTAAATCATATTATGTGTTACATATAATGCTTGGTTACATATTACTTGTTGCTTCTATCATGTGAGCACAATGTCGATAATGAAATAAAAAATGTAAAATAATTAAAAGATAGTGTTACGTACGTGGGTAATCAAATGCCGATTTACTAAGTGACAACTTTATTCACCACTAACAATAACAAAATAGTCCAGTCAACAATAATCCGAATCACAATTAACACTAGAGTACCGTTACACTATCGCTTAGGTCGTTAGATAAAACCACTTCAAGTACTAGGGTAGTTCGCTCTTGATCGCAGTCGAAATCACAACTGACTCGCTTCCGGCCGGGGGCTCGTATTTATATGCGGAGCCAAGAAAATTCTAGATACCGACATCCCCGGATCTATCCAGAATTCCAGAACAATTGAATCGCTTCTCGAAGTCATAAATCATTTTTATTGCTCGTGGTAATAAGAGTCACTTTCATGCGAATTTCGACTCTATTGTTAACGTCGGAGAGTGCCATTTCCCTTATCGGTTAGATGAATACCTATTACTACTTGTAGGTATTTTGTGGATGTTTCGAGATTTTTCTAAGCCTGACTACGCACAACCATTCTAGACCTTTCGAACAACAATGCGTTTTAATTATTACGTGCTACTCTTTATTTTCTCGGAGATATGGCGGGTTCACGTTTAATGGCGTAACAGTGCCCCCCTCTTAGTCATGCTCGTCCCGAGCATTATTAGATCCGTGATACGGCGCCAATCTATCCACATGGACAACCTTGGGTTTCCCTCTTAGCCCTTTCTTGATGCGGTAGGTCACGTCATTAATCCTTTTTAACACGGTGTAAGGTCCCTCCCATCGAGCTTGGAGTTTCGGCGACTTCCCTTTCCGTCGAAGCGGGTTGTGGAGCCAGACCAGTGTACCTTCCTCAAATCCTTTGGCATTGGCATTACGGTCGTATCTAGTTTTCATTTTTACGCTGGTGTTCATGCTATTCTCACGAACTCGTTTATGCACTTCGTCCAATTGATCTTGAAGGTCACTTACGTAGTCCGTAACTGGCTTAGTCTTGTCAGGTGGCACGCCAGTTATGGCATCGACTGGAAGTCTCATCTCCCTGCCGAAATTCACTCTTGCTGGGGTATGTCCCGTGCTATCATGCACTGCCGATCGGTAAGACATCAGAAATAGTGGAATATACCGGTCCCAGTCCTTCTGATGGTCATCGACAACCTTAGCCAGGTGGTTCTCCAGGGTTTGGTTAAACCTTTCCACCATTCCGTCCGACTGAGGGTGCGCAGGTGTTGTGCGTGTCTTATAAATTCCCAGAAGAGTACACATTTCCTGGAACAGCGCAGATTCGAAGTTACGGCCTTGATCGGAATGGATTTCCAAAGGTGCGCCATACCGACATACTACTTCTTCGACCACCTTCTTCGCCACTGTCGTCGCTTCCTGATTGGGTATGGCGAAGACTTCGGGCCACTTTGTGAAATAGTCCTGGATCACCACTATGTACTTGTTTCCGTCATTTGTAACTGGAAAAGGTCCAGCGACGTCGATAGCGATGCGTTCTCATGGGGCTCCCACATTGTACAGCTGAAGCCTGCCCCTGCTCCTAGTCTGTGGTCCTTTCACAGATGCGCACGCTGTACATTTCCGACACCATTGCTCTATGTCATCTCTACAATTGAGCCAGTAATACCGCTGTCTCACTTTCAGTAGAGTTTTCTTAATTCCCAGGTGTCCTCCAGAAGCACCATCGTGTATTTCCTGTAGCAGGGGGACTACTTCACACCGTGGCACTATCACTTGTGTGGTCACCTCCTTGCCATCGTTCGATTCCCATTTCCTACAAAGCACATCATTTTCTAGGACTAAACTGTCCCACTGTGCCCAGTAGCTCTTTGTGACGGGACTATGTGACGATACTTCACTCCACTGGGGCCTAGTTCCACTACGCTTCCAGTCCAGTATAGGTCGGATATCGTCATTTTCTTCCTGGGACTTCTTGAAGTTGCCTTCAGCCCTAATTAAATTAACGTGTTCTCGGGCTTCATTCTGCTGGCAGTGTCTGCAGTCCTCATTACATGGACGTCGCGACAGGGCGTCAGCATTGTTATGCCCATTTCCACTGCGATGTTCCGTCACAAAGTTAAACTCCTGCAGCTGCTCGAGCCATCTTGCAACTTGGCCCTCAGGGTTTTTAAATTGTAGAAGCCATTTCAATGCAGCGTGATCCGTCTTCAACGTAAATTGTCTTCCTATGAGGTACTTGTGGAAATGCTGCAAGGTTTTTACCACAGCCAGCAGTTCTCGACGAGTCACGCAGTAGTTCCTTTCAGGCTTGGAAAGTGCCTTACTGAAGTAAGCGATTACGACCTGTCTGTCACCTTGCACCTGTGACAACACTCCACCAATTCCCGTGTTGCTGGCATCGGTATCAACGATAAATCTTCCGTCTCTGCTCGGATACCCCAGTATAGGCGCTTCACATAACCGTTGTTTTAGCTCGTCGAATGCTGACTCACAGTCCTCGTCCCAGATAAAATCGCGTTTATCCTCAGTCAGCTGATGTAAAGGTTTTGCAATGTCCGAAAAATTCTTGACAAACCGCCTGTAGTATGTGCTTAACCCTAGAAATGCACGTACTTCCGTTTTGTTCTTCGGAACCGGCCACTGTTGGACTGCCTTTATCTTCTCAGGGTCGGTTCTCACCCCGTCGGCGGAAATAACATGTCCTAAGTAGCTGACCTCCTTCTTGAACAGGGCACACTTCTTTGGGCTTAGTTTTAAGTTAGCCCCTCGTATCCTGGTGAACACTTTCTCCATATTCCTCAGGTTTTCCTTAAAAGTGCGACCCATTATAATGACGTCATCCAAATATACCAGACAGACGTCACCAAGAAGGCCCACCATGACTCTCTCCATGAGGCGTTCAAACGTCGCTGGAGCGTTGCATAACCCAAAAGGCATGACGTTAAATTGCCAAAGGCCGCTGCCAATACTCGTACTGAACGCTGTCTTTTCTTTATCTTTCTCGCTGATCTCCACTTGCCAGTAGCCACTTTTCAAATCAATGGTCGAAAACCACTTCATGCCACTGAGTATATCCAGCGTATCGTCTATCCTTGGTAAGGGATAACTGTCCTTCTTCGTCACATTATTCAGCATTCTGTAGTCCACACAGAATCTGGTGCTGCCGTCCTTCTTCTTCACCAGAACGACTGGAGAAGACCATGGACTCGTAGAAGGCTCAATTATTCCGTTATCAGCCAAAACGACACCCATGACGGAAAATTTGATAATTTCTTGCAGTCGCCATCTTGAATTTATATTTTGACAGTACCATCGGTTTCAACACCCTCGAAAACCATGAAAACGACACCCATGACGAAAAATTTGATAATTTCTTGTAGCCGCCATCTTGGATTTATATTTTGATAGTACCATCGGTTTCAACACCCTCGAAAACCATGAAAACGACACCCATGACGAAAAATTTCATAATTTCTTGCAGCCGCCATCTTGGATTTACATTTTGACAGTACCATCGATTTCAACACCCTCGAAAACTATGAAAACGACACCCATGACGGAAAATTTGATAATTTCTTGCAGCCGCCATCTTGAATTTATATTTTGACAGCACCATCGGTTTCAACACCCTCGAAAACCATGAAAACGACACCCATGACGAAAAAGTTGATAATTTCTTGCAGCCGCCATCTTTGATTTACATTTTGACAGTACTATCGGTTTCAACACCCTCGAAAACCATGAAAACGACACCCATGATGGAAAATTTGATAATTTCTTGCAGCCGCCATCTTGGATTTATATTTTGACAGTACCATCGGTTTCAACACCCTCGAAAACCATGAAAACGACACCCGTGACGGAAAATTTGATAATTTCTTGCAGCCGCCATCTTGGATTTATATTTTGACAGTACCATCGGTTTCAACACCCTTGAAAACCATGAAAACGACACCCATGACGAAAAAGTTGATAATTTCTTGCAGCCGCCATCTTGGATTTACATTTTGACAGTACTATCGGTTTCTACACCCTCAAAAACCATGAAAACGACACCCATGATGGAAAATTTGATAATTTCTTGCAGCCGCCATTTTGGATTTATATTTTGACAGTACCATCGGTTTCAACACCCTCGAAAACCATGAAAATGACACCCATGACGGAAAATTTGATAATTTCTTGTAGCCGCCATCTTGGATTTATATTTTGACAGTACCATCGGTTTCAACACCCTCGAAAACCATGAAAACGACACCCATGATGAAAAAGTTGATAATTTCTTGCAGCCGCCATCTTGGATTTACATTTTGACAGCAAAAGTGTCGGTACAACTTTTCGTGAGAATTTTTTCCGTCTAGCCCCCTTTCACAACGCGCGATAAGGAACTTCGTTCCAAAAACCATCTTGCGGTCTTCTTTCAACGTCATTCGTTGTACCTACCTATTGAATCATGCCTAAAATGTTCATGCTGCAAGACGAAAGATGCGGGAGAACGGGCGGCGCGACGCGGCTCGCTGTTGACGCCAATCGTTCGCAATAGGTACTTTTCGCAGCGAGCTGACAACGTCGCATATGTCGTAGGTACTACTCATACGTTTCTTCGTTACCGAAATTATTTCGGTTGAATAAAGGTTTATACCGGTATATAACGGTAGCGTAACCGCAATTTTAACCGGTTTTGGTGTACCTTTAAAATAAAGCGGTACCGGTTTTTAATACCGGTAGCGTAACCGTATACCTTAACCGAAAACGGTCCCTGGTATGAACTGTCACGACGTAAAAATAAGAGTGGTATTTGAATGGCGTATCACTGACACGAATACAGGGCCTCAAGTCTGCTATTACAATAGTGTCAGAATGGTCTATCATTATTTATTTATTTATTTATATATACTTTATTGCACATCAAGATTATTAATTAACAAAAAGGAAACCATATTATAAAAAACACACAATTGGCGGCCTTATCGCACTAGGCGATTTCTTCCAGGCAACCTTGAACGGACAGAGATTGCCTAGACACAAAATGGGGTTACACTTAGTGCAATTACAAAAGTAACAAAACTTAATAAATACTTAATACTAAAATAGATACACAAATACATTTATACAAAATATATATAAGCAAGAGAGTTAGTGAATAACTAAGACAAGATCACAGAGTCAAGTAATGATCTGTAAGTAATCTGCTAATACTGTGATTCTACCAGGATAATGTGATACAGATTTTTTTTAAATCGACGAATTTCATACGACTTTAAAATCGGTGTCGTTTAAACTCGATTGATGGATGTGAATACGGAAATGGTCTAAACGACTAAATCCCTACGATAATTTTACGGTTTTCATTACGTGAATCGAGCTACTGATACGATACATGTACGACAATTATGGCAGGGGAGAGGTTGAACAAAAAGGTTTTATTTACATTATAGCACTAGTGCGTAATGGTAATCAAAATGTCACAGTTTGGTAACAAGGGCCATTATGTACCTAAGTGCAGTGGAATAAGAGTCACTTTCTGAGCAAGTGTATTGAAATAGTAGTTTATGTGACTAGGGGATAAAGCAGTGTCTTTAAGTTGCGGGCGGCATGTTGAATTCCGAACGAAACGAAGGTTGCTGATTTTAATCCCGAATGACAGTGAGGGATTTATAAAATTAATTCCCGAGCATTGCGAGGGAGTTAATAAAGAAACCTGAGTGAAGTGAGGAATTCAAGCCGACCAAGACAAAGACAGCTTTATCCTCGTGTTGCATACTCTACTTTTTACACCATCTGTGAGGTAATTAAAAGACAATTTGGTCGACCAAATCATATATTAGACAAATATAAGTATTGTATTTACAAGTTCATCAAACAAACAAAATTCACTACTCCAAGATTCTATAGTTTCAATTTTCTATAATGCTCCCGTCAGTACGCACGTTTTATTCTATTTTCTTTTTTTTTGTTAGTGGCCAGTTTGAATCATAGTGATTACATACTCTTTGGTTTGAATTTCGAGTCAACTTGTTCGATGCGCCTACATTTTAATTCACAATGTTGACGATTTTTGGTGCTCCAAATTCAAATCTCATTATTCCCGATAAAACGACAAAATGACGTATAAAACGACATTATCGAGCAGGTGGTGTAAAATAGTAGATTATGTGACTAGGGGATAAAGCTGCAGTGTCTTTAAGTCGCGGGCGGCATGTTGAATTCCGAACAAAACGAAGGTTGCTGATTTTAATAATAATTAACTCCCGAGCATTGCGAGGGAATTAATAAAGAAACCTGAGTGAAGTGAGGAATTCAAGCCGCCCAAGACAAACACAGCTTTGTCCCCGTGTTGCATACTCTACTTTTTACACCATCTGTGAGATAATTAAAAGACAATTTGGTTGACCAAATCATATATTAGAGAAATATAAGTATTATATTTACAAGTTCATCAAATAAACAAAATTCACTATTCCAAGATTCTATAGTTTCAATTGTCTATAACGCTTCCGAGCACATTTTATTCTATTTTCTTTGTTAGTGGCCAGTTTGAATTTTGAGCCAACTTGTTCGATGCACGTACATTTTAGTTCACAATTTTGACGATTTGTGATGTTCCTAATTCAAATCTCATTATTTCCTAGGGATTGGCATTATCTCCCTGAGGATAGAATGACTTGCTTTAAGTGAGGTATGACGTATAAAACGATATATATCGAGCAGGTGGTGTAAAAAAAATCATTATTTATCTACAGGTGTGTTGCGTTTCTTCGAATAACACAGCTACTGAAAAACCATCAACTCATAATGTCATCATGGGACCTGATGATAGTGACGATGTGGAAGCTTTTACCAGAGTTGCGCCAGTAAATGAGAATGGGCCAATAGCCGTGGAAACTCATCCGAACCTGGGTCTGTTGCCGACGCAGTGTGGCAACATTGAGAACGAGCGGATCATCTTCAGGGGGAACAGGACGGAGCTGTTTGAATTGCCTTGGATGGTGCTTCTGTCTTATGATTCAGGTAGGTCATATTTCGTTTATAGTTCATAATATCATAACGATAGCTTGGACGTAGGTACGGTCTAGCTAGTCGATAGCACGTCTGTGCTAAGTGCTAACCTTGACCTGGCGTAGTACGGAGTCTCAATATAATAAGAGTCCAGTTTACACACCTTACACTTCTTAAAATAATTCTTTTATTATAATAAATCATGATAAAACTCTGCCTCTTCTGGTTTCACGTAATTTTAATAGCCACCTGGCTTAGGCATTAAACACGAAATTAAAAGAAATGTTTTGATTCTAGCGCGCGGACCAGCGTTGAGTTGCGGTGGTTCCCTCGTCAACGAGTGGTATGTCCTGACTGCAGCTCACTGCGTGGCCTTCTTGGGCGACAGGCTGCGACTGAACGGAGTCATCCTCGGTGAACATGACATCAGACAGGATCCTGACTGCGAAATTGGAGATGATGTAGAGTACTGCGCGCCGAAAATACAGGTGGCTATCTAAAATCGTATACTTAAGTATTGTTTTCTATTTTGTCTTCATGCCGCTAGCACTTCAGTAACAAACAGGTTGCCCAAAATTTTGTTAATGACGAGAAAAAATTTAGAGCTAGTCAGTGTCGCTACTAACACTGCTGCGATGTCGCCGAGCTGCGGCGTCTGAGTGATAATATAATATTAAGCGATATGAAAATGTATGGGGCACAAATCAAATGAATCCGTGTCCGGATTCATACGTCTTGTGAACGCACAAAGGTTCCGAGAAGTGAGTGACTATTTCAACCGCCCCGACTGACGCCAGATCCTTCCTATTCGGAATTGACCTGGGCCTCAAGTCTACTATTACAATAGTGTCAGAAAGAATGGTCTATCAATGACTTCTTATTTGTTGATTTTGACAAGTTTGGTAACCTACTAATATAATGGCGTCATTATGACTTTCCAATGCTCAACCACTGACACTCCATTGAAAAAAATGGCATAGAATGGTAATCTCGTACATAATGTTACGCCGTTAAACGTGAACATGCCATATCTCCAAGAAAATAATGAGTAGCACGCAATTATTAAAACGCATTGCTGTTCGAAAGATTAAGAATGGTTGTACGTAGCCAGGCTTAGAAAAATCTCGAAACATCCACAAAGTAGGTACCACTAGTAGTTAGGTATGTATCTACCGATAAGGGAAATGGTACTCTCCGTCATTAACAATAGAGTCGAAATTCGCATGAAAGTGACTCTTAGTACATCGTGCAATAAAAATGATTTATAGCTCTGCGAAGCGACGCTATTGTTCTGGATCGATCTTGAGATGTCGGTATCTAGAATTTTATTCGCTCCGCATATAAATACGAGCCCCCGACCGGAAGCGAGTCAGTTGTGATTTCGACTGCGATCAAGAGCGGACTACCTAAGAGTGTGAAGTGATTTTATCCAACGACCTAAGCGATAGTGTAAAGGTACTCTAGTGTTAATTGCGATTCGGATTATTGTTGACTGGACTAATTTGTTATTGTTTGTGGTGAATAAAGTTCTCTGTTAGTAAATCGGCATTTAATTACCCACGTACGTAACAATAATGACAAATGAATTTCTGATGTACATATATGCGGTAATCTGCTAAAATTTTGACAGTTCTTATGATCAGTATCCTACAGCTCAATATTGTCATTCTACCCCAATTCTATAACGAGGCCAATGACTGACCAATGATCGACCAAAATTAGCAGACTACGAACTTTTAGCAAAATGACAATGAGATCGTCTTGGAATGACGAATGTATAAAAATTTACTTGGGCCCCTGTAGTATTTTATTTTTATTATTCATAGGGTTGCGTTTGACCACCATCTCACCTGATGGTAAACGATGATGTGGTCGATGATGGAGCACGCTTGCCTAGAAGTAACGTATTCACTCTTGACTTAAAGACTCCTAAGTTGTAGCTATCAGGAAACACAGACTCCGGCAGGGAATTCCACTCCTTGACTGTACGCACAATAAATGTGTTCCCAAAACGCTTTGTGCGTATGGGTGGGATGTCTACCATGTACCGGTGGCGCAATGCTGTACGTCGTGTGGACATGGCGGAGTTAGATTGTGCAATTCCAGTGCACAATCCCCGAAATGTAAACGATAGAAAATCGTCAGACTAACAACTCGGCGGCGATGCTCAAGGTTTTGGAGCTTCGACTCTAAAAGTGCATCATTGCCGATGATTGTCTTGGCTCGCCACTTAATCGACTCCAGCGCATCAAGCTAGTATTTGGTTCTGCTGAATCGTACCCCAGACATTTCCACAATAATGCATAATATTATTCCCACCGCGGCGTTAGTGACGACGACGCCGTGGCTTTGTTCAGAAATCTACCTTTAACCCATGAAGCAAACAAAAACAACCAGCTTTAACCAAATAATCCATCCGCACTTCAGTAACCATAAGTTCGCTAAACCTAATGAATAGTTTAATAATGTTACAACTAAGGGCTGTTGGTAGTGACCGTAAGTAGGTAATTAATATATATTAATATTTCCGGAACAGTTAAAAATAGCAAAAATTGTCCCACTGCACAAAAAAGGCTCTAAAACAGATCCGAAAAACTATAGGCCTATCTCTTTGCTTCCCATCCTTTCCAAAATTTTTGAAAAAATAATTAAGAGTAGACTTATGCTTCATCTAAATTTGAATAACGTTTTGCACTCGAGACAATTTGGTTATCAAACAAATGTCGGCACAAGAGATGCTATATATACATTGGTTGAAGATATAATTAGTAAATTGAACAGGAAAATGAGGGTAGCTGGCATTTTCATTGATTTAAGCTCGGCCTTTGATACAATCGATCACAACTTACTCATTGCTAAATTGGAGCATTATGTGAGAGGCAAAATTTTACAACATTTCTCTTCATATTTGAAGAACAGAAAAATGTATGTAGATATTAATAATACGCAAACTAATGGTAATATCACAAACTATAAATCATCTATACAAAGTATAGAGGCGGGCGTACCCCAAGGATCAATACTAGGACCTATTTTATTCATATTATTTACAAATGATCTCAATAATTACATTAACTCAATATTTCCTGATACACAACTAACAGTTTTTGCCGACGATACTAATGCAATAGTTGAAGCTAACGACATACACGAGCTTTCTGCTAAAGTTAATGCAGTATTATCAGTTTTTCGTTCTTGGTTTGAGAGTAATAAGATCATAATAAACATTGAAAAAACCAAAGTAATGTTATTTAGTACAACATCTCGAATATGTCTCGTGTTATGCCTTACGTACTCTGAGGGATGAAATAGACATAAAACACCTTAAAATGGTATACTACGCTCTAATAGAATCAAGGTTAAGATATAGTGTCCAGTTTTGGGGGAACAGTTTCAAATATAACTGCCAGAGAGCCTTCGTACTCCAGAAAAGAGCTATAAGAACTATGGTCCGAATATCATAAAGAGAGAGCTGTCGGCCACACTTTATAAATTTAAAAATTCTTACTGTGCCAAGCCTTTATATTCTAGTGTTATTGGTGAATTTTAAGAAATACCTACATAGCTATGAAACAAATGAGGAGAGACAGTTAAGGGAAAGTACGCGTAGGAAAGATTTTAAAAATAAAATAATACCTCAAATTAATATTGTTCAACATAGTCCTCAATATCAAGCAGTGCGAATTTTTAACAGGTTGCCCTTGGAGTTGAAGAGTATAATTTACACGAGCTCGTTTAAGTCAAAGCTCAAAGCTTTCCTTTTGGAGAGATATCTTTATTCGGTGGACGATGACATCGACACCCACAACGAACAAGGTTGTAACATTAATTCAGTCATTTTTCAGTATGAGCAAAAAACTGACGGTGCCGTGTTTGAATTTTGATTTCAGAAAAAGTATATTTACCGAAAAACTAATATGTGCATCAATTAAATTAGCTTCAATACTGTTTTTTGATATATGCATATTTCAAAATAAATAATTAGAAGCTGAGATAGCGACGGTTACAACCCAAAGTTTTAGACAAGTTCGACAGTGATAAAGTTGTATCTAGCGAGTTGCAACCTTGTCAGTGTAGAAAGGTAGTACTCATGAAGGAAGTAAATCACTATTAAGGAGTTAGTAAGTTATTAAGTATTGTGCTAGTAAAACACAAACGTGTTTATAGTCTGTCTAATAAGTCAACCGACTTGGGAATTTTGTATAATATTTAATCATTTAAAAAATACTTATATTCGATACTTTTTATAAGGTTCTTCTTTTAGTAAACAATGATCTCTATCTCTTAATCAACCTTGATTATTGAACCCGTGTTGACTACATCAGATTTCATTAAATCCTAATAATTACCCAAGTCATTTAACTTATTAGACAGACTCTATATTTCTTTATTAATTAAATAATAAATCCACTTTTATTTTTTTAAATAAACAGTCTCAGTCTTCTAAATCAGTCGTATCGAACCAAATTACAATTTTATCAATATCCATCTTTTTTTATGGTGGGAAAAAATCATCCAATGGCTACCCCCGCTCTTGGGCGGAGCGGGAGATAGTGTCAGACTCTTACTGACTAAAAGACCCACCCCGTTCCTTCTAGCTTTCATACCGGGGCTCGAGCTCCCTTTCGGAAAACCCTGGCCCCAGTAGGCTTCGACCCGGCTGGGTCGCAGGGACCCAGTTGTGTTGTTGATATGTTGCTGATAGCTCCTTGAGACGACTTGGGCTTGGGCTTGAGTTACCGGACGGCCGGACAGCGAGCTACCCATTGCTCACTGTCCGCAAACTCGCGCCTACAGTGGCCGGAAATCGGAATCAGAATCCCGGCGGCGGCGGCGGCGGCGAGAACGCCGTTGCCTGATGCGGTCGGCCTCCTCCTTGGCGAGCATTACTGCTTTGCAGAAGTCGGCGACCGCCTGCCAGTCCTCCTCGCTCCGGACCATGGCCTCAACCATGGCCCGGCGCGAGAGGTCTCCGCCGCCGATCGCCCCCACGAGGGCACGGCGATGCACCGCCCCAGCAGGGCACACCGCGACTGTGTGCTCCACCGTGTCCTCCGGGCGTTCCGCATAATGGCGACACCCGGGCGTCTCTTCCGCCTGAATCCGGAACAGGTAGCTCCCGAACGTGCCATGTCCGGTGAGGACCTGCGTCATGCGGAAGGTAAGGACGCCGTGCGGTCTTTCCAGCCACGCCTCATAGAGGGGATTTACCGCCATGAATCAATATCCATCTATAATCAAATTTTCTTCTATTTATCTTTACAACTTAACAAAAGCGAGACATATTATTAAAGTCAAATAAATTTTTGACCTTTCTAACCAACTTGAAAAGAATCTCAATAAACTTAAATATAGGTGTAAATAAACTAACTATTTTCAACATTTGGTAAACTAAAAGCTGCCTAGAAATTCTCAAAAAAAGCTCAAAATAATGAAAAAGAATTCTGTCATCCCTGTTCTCTATCAATCTTAATCATCCGTATTGTTCGATGTATACTTTAAATTCTTATAGTAATCATGATATGTAATTGCATTTGTTTTACATAAATGCATGAGATCTTTGTATTTTAAGTTGACGTGACACAAACTTAGATGCAATGTGTAAACTATGTTTCTTGCTTTCAGTGATTTTCTCTTCTGGAGATGCTTTGTCATAAATATCGCAAGCCAAGCAAAGATCTTTTTTTGGACGATAAAATCCAATGTTATACTCATTATAGAAAATGTCACGGTATTGCCTTTCTGAAGCTATATATAGGGGAATAATCCATATCTGTACCTATACTCTATAATCTTTAGTACGGCCTAACACATCTGTTGTGATTTGTTGTCAAAACGACGTACCTATGAGGTTTTACTTCTAAATTCAATAGTCAATATTTTAATGTAAAAGGACTTACATCTTTAATACTGCTGAAACTTACAGACAAGGAACTATAAAGGGAAGTAATTCGAAGTACTTCTATTTTCGTCGATGACAATATGAGAATTACTACTTTCTTCGAATGGCTATCTTAAAAACTACTAATGCCAAAAATACGTCGTTATTACTGTCGTGTAGCTTATTCCACGCACATTTCGCCTATGCTGATAACTCAATTGGGTTGTAATATGAGATACTGCCTTGTTCGTTGCGGGTGTCGACATATCAACAATTTAAAATATATGTGATAATAATTAATGTGAGACTGAGTAGTGTTTCGGTAGTAATAATGTAAGTAATTGTAGTGACATTAAATTTTATTTTATTTTGTTATTTTTTATAATTAATTGTATTTATAATTGTAATTAATGTAGTTTTAAGTAATTTCAAACACAATACAAATTGTTCTTGAATAAATGAATAGAAATTGAAAAAAAATTGAAATTAAAATTGAAACCTGCTCGATAATAGTAGATTATGTGACTAGGGGATAAAGCAGTGCCTTTAAGTCGCGGGCGGCATGTTGAATTCCGAACGAAACGAACGTTCCTGATTTCAATCCCGATCGTTAAAGAGGGACTTATATAATTAACTCACGAGCATTGCGAGGGAGTTAATAAAGAAATCTGAGTAAAGTGAGGAATTCAAGCCGCCCAAGACAAAGACAGCTTTAGCCCCGTGTTAGATACTCTACCTTTTACACCATCTGCGAGATAATTAAAAGACAATTTATTATTTACAAGTTAATCACTTCACTCGGGTTTCTTTCAATCAATCAATCAATCAATCAATCAATTTTATTTGCATAAAACATGGTGTACAATGGTGTTATGTCAAAAATTATTAGAGCATACATGTTTTGCTTATATCACAGCACGCAAATATTTTACAAATTATTATGTCAAAGAAAAAATTATTAGTTATATGTCAAAAAATTATTACATGTCAAAAAAAAAAAAAATATTACATATAAAAAAAAAAAATTACATGTCCAAAAAATTATTACTTGATATCAAAAGAAAAATATTACATGTCAAAAAATTAATGTGTCAAAAAAAAAAAAAAAATTACATTTCAATAAAAAAAATATATAATATCATTACATGTCAAAAAATTCTTTTAAACTATAAAAATTATGAGTGCTTAACCATGTATATAGTTTTTTTTTAAACAGTCTAAGATCTAAAATTTTAATGTCACTTGGGATTTTATTAAATATCCTAACACACATGGCCAAACAGCTTTTGCTATATTTCGCCAGTCTTGGCAGATCGCTCAATACAAGTTCATGAGGGTCCCGCCTGTTTCGAGGGTATACATCTTTTGCTTTTTTAAATAAGTATTTATACTTTTTAACAAACATACATACTTCATATAAATAGAGAGACGGTAGCGGTAACAAACCAAGTTCTTTAAATATTGGTCTACAAGATTCATCAGGTTGAAGCCCATATATTGCACGAATACATTTCTTTTGTGCAACAAATATCCTATTTTTATCTGTGCTGTTGCCCCACATAACGAGCCCGTAGCGTATTATGGATTCAACATAAGCGTGATAGGCAGTGATGGCAGTTTTGAAATTTGTTATATTTTTAATCTTTCTTAGCGCGTATACGAATTTATTTATTCTTTTAGATATATCATCTACTTGTGCTTTCCAATTTATATCTTGATCATCTTTATTAACTTATATAGTTCCCTCACTAACGTTCGGTATTAAAATTAGCAACTTTCGTTTCGTTTGGAATTCAACTGACAAGACACTGCTTTATTCCCTAGTCACATAATCTACTATTGTTTTACAGAACGTGTCGGTAGCTGAAGTAGTGGCACACCCTGGCTATTCGCCTCAGTCACGGATCGACGACATAGCTTTAGTACGACTTGCACAACCAGCCAATTTTTCACTTCGTAAGTATTACTGTAGTACGGTAGACTTCTTATTACTTTGCAGTCATCCAGAATGTAGTTCACTCTGAGAAATGGTAATATAATAGCATAGCACGTAATGGTTTTAGTTGTATCTTTGAGTAGACGTACTTATTATGTACCAGCTTCTGTCAGCGGCTTCTTAGAAGTCGAAATAGTAGTATAAGTAGCCGACCTTTCTTGGGTTTCAAACTTACACCGTATCTAATTTCATTAAAATCGGTTTTGCTACCACCACCACACAAAAAAAAAAAACAAAATCATTTATTTCAAATAGACCATTTACAGGCACTTTTGAATAGTCAAATGTCGGTCAGTTCAAAAAAATGGAAGCTAAATTGCACGATCTAAAGCACAGATCTTTAGGGAGAAGAACGTGCAAGAAACTCTATGGACATTTTTAGGGTTCCGTAGCCAAATGGCAAAAAACGGAACCCTTATGGAATCGTCATGTCTGTCTGTCTGTCTGTCTGTCCGTCCGTATGTCACAGCCACTTTTTTCCGAAACTGTAAGAACTATACTGTTGAAACTAGGTAAGTAGATGTATAGATGTATTCTGTGAACTGCATTAAGATTTTCACACAAAAATAGAAAAAAAAAACAATAATGAAAAACAATGTGTATAACCATACTTACTGAAACTCAAAAATTTTTTTCATCAAACTTATGCGTGTGGGGTATCTATGGATAGGTCTTCAAAAATGATATTGAGATTTCTAATATATATTTTTATTAAACTTAACAGTTTGCGCGACAGACACTTCCAAAGAGGTAAAATGTCCCCCCCCCTCTGTAATTTCTAAAATAAGAGAATGATAAAACTAAAAAAAATATATATGATGTGCATTACCATGCAAACCTCCACTGAAAATTGGTTTGAACGAGATCTAGTCAGTAGTTTTTTTTAATACGTCATAAATCATAACCGCAATTTACCTTTCCTTCAATCAACTCAAATATAAAAAACATTTAATTTCATAAACGTAAACCTACTCATAAACCTTTTGCATAAATCGTGAACCATTATTTTCTAAAAATAAATCTGTAATAGGTGCCTAAGTAAATAATAATTATAATTCGCGCGGGGCGTGGCTTGATCGGTAGCGGGTGCGGAGCGCGCGGGGGCAGGTTCCCAACTGCGCTTACCCGAGCGGGCTGACAAGCACAGAGTACCTACTTTGCAGACAAGTGATGAGGGCAGACGTCGTTGAAACTTGTGAATTATTATAATTCACAAGTTTTTTTATAAGTTACTTATCAATAACTTATTAAAAAAAAAAAACCTGCTCAAGTGCGAGTCGGACTCGCGCACTGAGGGTTCCGAGCAAACTACAATTTCCGAAAGGTTTCTCGAAAAATTTTCCAACTTACAAATTTTTTTTTTGTGATATAGGAAACAATATCCTATACCCATGCTATAAGAACTTGCTTTGTGCCAAACAGAATTCTGGGTCAACAGGAAGTACCTACTCTATGAATTTCGATCTTTGAGAGCATCAAAATATACGTTTTTTTGAAGTTGTTTAGTTGAAGTTTGATTTTTTCACAGCTTGAAGGGACCATAGACTTGAGTACCTATATATATTTAATTTCAACTCGATACCTCCACGCGTTCTTGAGATAAAGGGTCTTGACCACGGAGCACTTGCTCCAAAGGTCTTGACAGACAGATGGACGGACAACCAAGTGATCCTATAAGGGTACCGTTTTTTCCTTTTGAGGTTCGGAACCCTAAAAGTACACTATTATTAAAACATCGATCTAAGTTACAACAAACTACAAGAACTTGTAATTATTTTGTTACTACTAATAATAAAAGTTTTCAAACTAATCAATTAGTACACCCTAGTGGAGCTGGACCAGTATAATCCATCAAGCGTAATCCCTAGGAAAACTGTTTTATCGACAAATTCTAGTTTCTCATTGTTCAATACTATGTCACAATCACTACGTTTGACATTCGGTAAGGAAAATCTAAATCTAAATTACACATTATTTTAATGCTTATGACTTATCAGTCTTTTTCAAGCATTGCAATCATTTATGATACGCCTGCCCTATTCATCCCAATTTAGCATGTATTAAAAATGAGGTACTTTCACTTAATTATTTTATATTATTACAATTGAATTAAAAAAAAAACATATACAATTTCAAAATTACATGTCAAAAATAACGGATCTAATACAAATATTTGTTACAACAAAATTAATGCCATTGAAGTTATAGTTTAAAATGTCAAAAAAAAACAAAATAATTTAAAATTTCATGTCAAAAATTTTATATTAAAATTATATATATAATATGTCAAAAAATTAAATGTCAATAGTGCCTAATTAATTTGATACAATTATTTATATTTAGCAATATTTGTCGAAATAAATGTCTTCCTTTTCACGTAGTTTAGTCACAAATTTAAAAATTTATCAATAAATCGAAATTTAAAGATAATTTTCATATTTCAATTATAAATCATATTATTTATATAGGGCAGATCATCACTTGCGTACGTGAAGGAAACTCGTTATTTTAAGTTTTTCTTAGGTTGACTCTAAATGTTCTTCTAATGAGTAGAAGCATTTTTTTTTTGTATTAAGTATAGTTATTTTGGAATATTTTTACCGATTTGGGCAATTTATTATATGTTTTTATTGCCATATAATATGGGCTATAACTTTATATTTTTATTCTTGAGGTTGGAGCGCATAACCTCTTTTTATGGCGAGTGTTAACGTTGTGCGAGTCTTCTACATTTGTAAACTTGTCGATATTTAAAAAAAAAATACTCAAATGTCAAGTATATACAGGGATATTTGTAAAACAGTAACAACCTTGCAGGACTGTATTACTAACATTATAAACAACAACTTTTGTTCTACAAAACTATACATTCATTAAAAACAAACCTTCAAGATTTCATTGTTCTATCTAACACATTTCAACTCTGTATTTTGCTATACCTACCTAAGTTTGTATGATGCGTCGCAAGTGCATCAAGCACCCCGCCACCTGACCCACATTCCCTTTCGCTATTGTACTATCGCTTGCTTCGCATAGCCTTCGTAATAGTGGCTAATAACCCTGACTGCTATGCCGGAGGTCGTGGGTTCGATTCCCACTCAGGACAAATCTTTGTGTGATGAGCATGATCATTTGTTCTATGTCTGTGTGTAATTTATCTATAGTATGTATGTATTTAGAAATATATAAGTATGTTTATCAGTTGTCTACTCATAACACAAGCTCTGCTTAGCTAACTAGATGGCGTTGTGTGATAGTTGTGGAATATTATATATTATTATTATATTTTAATATTTAGAAAATCTGATGTACTAAAATATGATACATTTTTAAGTCTTAGAACAAAAGTTGTTGTTTATGATGTCAGTACCATAGGTCCTGAGAGGTTACTAGTGTTTTACAAATAACCCTTATATGGACAGCAGAGCTAGAATCTGATATTGTATGAAGTATGGACAGCACAGCTAGAATCTGATATTGTATGAAGTATGGACAGCAGAGCTAGAATCTGATATTGTATGAAGTATGGACAGCAGAGCTAGAATCTGATATTGTATGAAGTATGGACAGCAGAGCTAGAATCTGATATTGTAAGAAGTATGGACAGCAGAGCTAGAATCTGATATTGTATGAAGTATGGACAGCAGAGCTAGAATCTGATATTGTATGAAGTATGGACAGCAGAGCTAGAATCTGATATTGTAAGAAGTATGGACAGCAGAGCTAGAATCTGATATTGTATGAAGTATGGACAGCAGAGCTAGAATCTGATATTGTATGAAGTATGGACAGCACAGCTAGAATCTGATATTGTATGAAGTATGGACAGCAGAGCTAGAATCTGATATTGTATGAAGTATGGACAGCACAGCTAGAATCTGATATTGTATGAAGTATGGACAGCACAGCTAGAATCTGATATTGTATGAAGTATGGACAGCAGAGCTAGAATCTGATATTGTAAGAAGTATGGACAGCAGAGCTAGAATCTGATATTGTAAGAAGTATGGACAGCAGAGCTAGAATCTGATATTGTATGAAGTATGGACAGCAGAGCTAGAATCTGATATTGTATGAAGTATGGACAGCAGAGCTAGAATCTGATATTGTATGAAGTATGGTTTACAGCTCTCAGTATTATCTATTTGAGCTAGAATTCGTCTACATTTCTTTTGTATTTACAATGAATAGTTCGTCTACATTAACACATTAATGATTCATTGTTAATAATAGGCTTAAGGCCATACAGCTCAAAAAGTCTTTGCCTACTTATTCTGATTCCTTTGAGTTGCCCAGTCACTAAATCTAAACTTAGGGCAGATACTTTTGATTTTTTTTTTTCAAAAGTCTTATTCAGTTCGGTTGTTATTGGTCTGGATTGTATCTGCACTTGATGTATTAGTAAGTTGGATTCAAAAGTTACCATTAGGCCGCTATGATCAGAAGGCAAATAATTTACAATTGGTTCTATAAACACATTTGATAAATTGAATAATTTGAAAAGATTTAATCTACTGCTATCTGAATTATTTTCTAAAATATTAACATTAAAGTCTCCGCAGATAATTACCAGTTAAAAACTTTGCCATAATATCTTCCATGACTAGCTCAAACCTACCAAAACTCATTTCACACCAATCCACCACCACACCCACCCACTGCCGGCCCACTTATCCCTGAAAGCGTAACAGACAGACAGGCAGACAGAGTTATTTTCACATATATAATACTACCATGGATTTAGGACCAATAGAAATAGGACCCAATTACCAAAGTAAAGACCCTGTTAACCTATCAAGACACCTAGGTACTTATTTTATTTTCTTTACAGCTAGTATGAAACCCTTGTGTCTACCCACCACTAAAAAGCTTCAGTCGGAGTCTCTCAAGGGTAAGAATGCGATTGTTGCGGGTTGGGGCGTCATGGAAAAAGGTCTGCAGTCTCCCGTGCTGCTTAACGTTGAGCTCCCCGTCATCATCCCCGAGGAATGCACGCAGGCGTACCGAGGGTCAGTTTCACTTTTATTACATCCAGCTAGCGTTCATCTGCCAATAGTTCTGAAACCAGTGAATTCTTGTGGCCTTCACTGGGTCGTCGGTTCAGTTCACCTTGTACAAAGATCCACCTTCCAAAGCTGTGTATTCTGGTACACGGTCGCCAGAGAAACCTTTTCACTGGATGCGAGATTCACAAGACAGTTTGATATGACGACACTTGGGAGAAGTACGGCCAGCATTAGACGTGTTTGGGCTGAAAAAAAAATCCAGAATTCATGGTTATGAATTCTGGATTGAAATAGCTGAAAGTTATTAAGATAGCATTAGCCCAGCTATAGCCATAGATGATAAAGGCTGTCAATAATCAGCATAATTACACAACCTTATTTTTAGTATATTGCAAAACCAGAAACCCCTGTCTGGACACCTGTCGACAAAAATACATGGTCACCGGGCCGCCCGGGCGACTGAGTGGTTGTTTTGCTCCCGCATCTAGCTGGCCGCTATGACCTGCCGTGACCTGTTTTGTACTTAGTTTCGATTCAACTTGTGACCTTTTTTAAATATTTTTAAGAAAAAATATAACATGGTGTAATAACTATTGGAATTCATTCAGTTACTGATTCTGAACAACCTATATTCTTGTTTCGCTTAAACTAAAAATAATGTTGTAAAGTTTCTAGAATTAAACAGTTTTACATGTCTGGTTCTAGTCACTTCCGCCTGCAGATGGTAATTTCTTTTCAACATTTGATAATATTTATCAGCTATGTACATACATTTTTATTAATATTATTTACAGATCCGTGCAAGTAAAAGAAACTCAATTATGCGCTGGTGGAGTCAATGGCAAGGATTCTTGCAAAGGTGACTCGGGCGGTCCACTAATATATCCTGGCATTATCGGAAAATCCGGGTTACGTTACGTCCAGCGAGGTCTCGTCTCCTTCGGCCCTGCGATATGCGGTCTCGACGGCTTCCCAGGAGTTTACACCAACGTAGCGTACTACATGAAGTGGATCTTAGATAACATGCACAGTTGATCGGGTGTGGAGACTAAAAAGACGCAAGTGAGATTGTTAATACTCGGAACGATTAGGGGAAGCCGTGCAACCAACAATGCTGTAATTGAATAGAGAAGACTTCTGACACAGGCATAATATGTCAAAAATAGTTTAAGATTGTATAAAACTTCGAAATATGTGGGTGCGTCTCATATGATATAAACTTATTTGGTATATTTTCATTTCAATAACGTTACGTATAATAAACTGTTGATACAATTTCTTTACAAATAACATTTGAATGTTCTTAAAATTATTTCATATAATGTTATTAGATATATCGTTTAAAATATATATTGATCGGGAATCCGATGGATGCGTGATGCACAGGACCGGTCGTTGTGGCGACGCTTGGGGGAGGCCTATGTCCAACAGTGGACGTCTTTCGGCTGATATGATGATGATGATGATGATATATCGGCGGCGGAGACCTCTCGCGCCGGGCCTTGGTCGAGGCCATGGTCCGGAGCGAGGAGGAGTGGCAGGAGGTTGCCGACTTCTGCGAAGCAGTAATGCTCGCTAAGGAGGAGGCCGACCGCATCAGGCAACGGCGCTCTCGCCGCCGCCGGGATTCCGATCCCGATTTCCAACCACCGTAGGCGCGGGCTTGCGGACAGTGAGCAATGGGTAGCTCGCTATCCGGCCGTCCGGTAACTGTCCGGACCAAGTCCAAGTCGTCGACGGCGCGCACTGTTCCCGCGCGCCTCAAGGAGTTGTCAGCAACAGCAGGGGCCCAGCCGGGTCGAAGCCTACTGGGGCCAGGGTTATCCGAAAGGGCGCTCGAGCCCCGGTATAAAGGCTTGAAGGAACGGGATGGGTTTTTTAGTCAGTAAGAGTCTGACACTATCTCCCGCTCCGCCCAAGAGCGGGGGTTGTCTTAAGATGATTTTTCCCACAGAAAAAAAAAAAATATTATATATTGATAGCAATGATACTATAATTATATGATTATACACCCCAATTTGAGGAACCAATCAGTTTTCTGGCATTTTAGTCACAAATATTTAGACGGTAACTTAAAATAGTGTCATAAAAAGTCAACATGCTGTGCTTCAAAATTTAGTGACAAACGAATCGCAGCAAAACCGACTTTACGTAGTCTAATAAGTTAAATATTTTGCCGACATTTAACGATACATTTAGTCATTCTTTTGGCGTTACAGTAACGCTTGTGCTTTTGTATTGTCTCTTGTAGGGATTTTGTTTATTTATGTGCTATAGGCACATCCCCGCTGTACGTCCCACCAAGGCCACGTTGCTGGATGTAGCATTCACACTGTCGTGCGTGCATCCAGCATGCTGGATGTCACAGATTATACATAGATGTAATCGAACCATTATTCTGAGAGGACGTGTTTAAATTAAACGAATTTTAGTTATTTTGTATAAAAACTTTGTACTTCTTGGTTGTACGAACATTTCATTTCAAAAAATTTCCTTGGCATACGATTTTTTTGTAGTTGTATTGTCCTACGATTACACATTTATTGCACCTGGCAGCCCTGATCTGCTGTACAGCAAGCCTACACACGAGCTCGCTGGATCAAAAATTCGTCCGACGTCCGTTCGACGCGTACGTCAAGCCTAAGCACGGGACTTTTGCATCGAGCATCGTGCGTGGCCTTGGCGGGACGTACAGCAAGATGGATGGTGCGTAAAACGCCTTATCCATTACTACAACAAGTTATTCTGATTCTTTTGAAAATAAGTTACTTGTTGATAGGTATTCCTTTGTAGATTCGATTATCTCTAGTGCTGATGACAATTTTCCTCTTAAAAAACCCTACAGGTTCAAAGTATCAACTCCTGGATTCAAAATGCACTTCAGCTGCCTGAGGTAAGGAAAATAGCAGAGATTAATTTTATTGTTCAAATTCAATGAATCTTAATTTTTTTTTAGAAAGAAGTCTAAGAGACTTCTTTCTAAAAAGAAAAAAAGAAGGTTGGCTCCGCTATTGTCAAAACTTATCTCCCTGATCCTCTTCTTCCATATATTATTATGGAAGCAAATCAAAAGATACAGTGGCTCCTGCAATACTGTTGATATTTCAGCCAATGATCCTTCTTCCTGGTTCAATCCAGGAGTTATTTAAATTAATCCCTCACTGACGTTCGGGATTAAAATTATCCTAATTAACTTTCGTTTTGTTCGGAATTCAACATGCCGCCTGTGACACTGCTTTATTCACTAGTCACATAATCTGCTATTGTATGAGGAATCCGAAGAGCAACTCTTATAGGGCTGTCATCGGCGACTTTGGAAGCATCAGTAGTCCAATTATTATAATTAGTCGAGACTTTTTGGACAAATCGCACCTTAAAAACAAAAGTGGCACTATACTAAACTTGTGTTTTTAATTTCCATTTTTTGGTAAAACTTTAATTTTCAATCTGATTATCACAACCCATTCTCTTATTGGTGGTAAGTCCCCTCTTTAAAGCGTGGCTGGAAAGACCTCACGGCGTCCTCACCTTCCGCATGACACAGGTTCTTTTTATCAGGGTATCTATCTATCTATCTCACCGGATATGGCAAGTTCGGGAGGTTCTTGTACTGGATTCGTGCGGAAGTGACGCCCGGGTGTCGCCACTGTGCGGAGCGCCCGGAGGACACGGTGGAGCATACAGTAGAGGTGGGCGTGAGGGCGATTGGCGGCGGCGATCTCTCGCGCTGGGCCTTGGTACAGGCCATGGTCCAGAGCCAGGAGGAGTGGCAGGCGGTCGCCTCTTACTGCGAAGCAGTAATGCTAGCAAAAGAGGATGCCAAAATCCCATTCTCTGATTGTAAAAGTCTTTGTTCCAATTGTTAATGTTCCTCGGTAATTGATTCGCTGTACCTATTTATTATCGAATAAATAAGTAGGTACACTGAAAACTTTGACTGCTGAAAAATATCCTTTTTAGTACTCTTATAGTGCCATTTTCGTTTTAAGGGTGTAAAATATCTTATGCAGTTCTATGGTATTTTTGTTAATTCCAAGGTCCAAAACGATTTTCAGTTGGAATACCTTATAGTTATAAAACACCGAGTATAGATATAAAACCAGCACCATCAACGATTACATCACTACTTACCATCAGGTGGGATCGCAGTCAAGCACTAGTTTATATCAGTTAAAAAAAAAATAGTCACGTAGTCTACGAGTATTAGGTATTAAATTCTAAGTGCCCTTCAGTTAATCCGTTTTTACAGGTGAATCAATTGCCATTTTGAAGCCATTTCGTTTGTTATGTTGCCGTTCTGCCGAACTGGCTATTTCAAGTCCATTTTTTTCGCCAAGAATTCTAAGTTCAAATTATATTTATTTTTAAAATTATAGAATTATTTTTTAAAATTTTATTATTCATTTGTTTAATATAGCGTTCTGTTTTCATCGCATTTGTACGTTTTTCGTGATCAGGGATGTTCCTATATCTACGTTAATTGAATTATGTTTGTCAGTCATGTTTTTGTGAGGAGAAATAAACGAAATTATTATTAGTATTAATATGGATACGTTAAAAATTCGAGCGATAATGGAGTATGAGTACAGTACCGTCGTGGCAGCAAAGCGGCATGCAACATCAACGACGTATACGGAGAGAACACTAGTAAGGATGGCACCACCCGTTATGGGTTTGCCCGTTTCCGTTCTGGAAATTTCGATTAAAGAAATGAAC
Source organism: Mythimna ferrago (assembly GCA_910589285.2). Classification (NCBI taxonomy): domain Eukaryota; kingdom Metazoa; phylum Arthropoda; class Insecta; order Lepidoptera; family Noctuidae; genus Mythimna; species Mythimna ferrago. The sequence continues at coordinate 13,452,097 of OU342692.1, read as the reverse complement.
CCCGTGGTCGTCCGAAAACTTTCGTTGACAACGACGAATTAAAGGCGATTGTGGAAGTTGATGATTCTCAATCTACAGCTGAATTAGCCAGCAGCTTTCGATTTTAGCATCAAAACAATATTGGTCCATGTCGAATTGGCACAAAAAGTTATGGTTTATTTATGGTAGGAGAAAAATATTTATAGAAAACTAACCAAGGATTTTTTTTACAAAAACGAGTTTGTATCTTTTTAATTATTGAAAAGTCTATTCGAAGTGATCTCATCTCTGTTGGGAGAAGAATGGCGAACACTACACGTTAGGTTTTGCTGTCAGTTTTGCCACAGCCAAAGCCTTGATTGACGAAATGCCTACCGTCTAATGCGATGATTGACGGCTTTTAGTACTGATTGTCGAAAACCTTAATCCATGATTGATGGAATTGCATGACCGTGTAATGGTCGCCTATATTTTTACCCATGGTTCACAAAATTAGATACGTCTTCTTCTTCCCGCGTCGATAACAAAAGTATTTTTTTTTTTCTGATTTTTGTATTAAATAAATAAGATACGTCGTATCAACACGATGATTGGCCTCTCTATAGCATTAAGCAAACCATTCGGGTTTGCTTAATGCTTGATCGAAAAAATGTAACATTAGACATACGTGAGCAATAATTCTGCAAAGTTTTAATGCGGATTTTCTTCAGGGACGAAGAAGAGCGCATAGTAAACGAACTCCGGTGTCTCCGTAAATCGTTTTCAGAAAACATGCTCCATCAGAAGCGGGAGAGGAAGAAGTTCAGAGCTAAGCCAGTCCCCATCGAGTCTCGGATCCCTCTCTACGACAAGATCTTAGAGGATCAAGCTATGAGGTTTCCATTCGTCAAGAAAGCTACCTGTACGCTTCTTATTAGACTACACTTTACTTATTTTATCTACTTCTTATTTTTTATCCCGTAAGTAAGAGTTTACTTGTTAGTCACTTATAAAAATGTCACAAACCTAGTTCCGAAAGGAAGGCTCGGCCCCGGTATGAAAGGCAAGGAAGAACGGGGTTAGTGTTTTAGTCAGTGAGAGTCTGACACTATCTCCCACTCCGCCCAAGGGTGGGGAATGTCATTTGGATAATTTTTACCCACCGAAAAAATAACCAGGTTTTTTAATTTCTTAGTTTATAGGTAGTTGTAGTTTTTGGTTTTAGGAAGTGGAACAGTTCTACTTCCTAAAACCGACATTACGAGTCGGGAATTCTGATTGGGGTCAATATGTAAAATTGTAGTTTTCAGAGCTCATGCATACTGTATTTATACTACATACTGTAACCTATTACTTAGGCACGTAGTAATCCATACCTAACTACCATAATTATGTGAGCCTTCACTGCAAAAACTTGTGTCCACATTCACAGAATTCGGCACATTCTTAACTTATGTTCTTACACTGTAATCATAATTTCTATATTTATTCACATATTATTTTCTTTTGTTTTAACTACCCTTCACTGCTCATTAATGTCTTACTCATCACGGCATGGTGCTGAGCTGTTTATTCAAAAATCATGCTTATTACTTTCATTTACATTTTGCAGACGGGCAATAACAAAAATAAATAGCGAGGCGGAGTTAAGAGCTCAAATGAAACGTTTTAGTTTCACAAAAAGAGAAGAAAAGGGGCTGGGTGGAATGTGCGTGAACGAGCTATTCACGTTTTACCTAAAAGTAAAAAGAAGAAAAGATTTAGGGCTCGACCTGTGCCTAAAAACTTGTTTTCCAGTGGGTAGTATTTCAACGAGTGACTGTAAATTAAAATTTTAAGTGACAAAAATAATTATTTTGGGTTATAGAAATAATAAGTGAGCGACTGACTGCGAGTGACAAGAAATCAACAGAACAGCGACTTACTTTAATTTGAGTTACTTTAAATACAAAAGGAGAAGCTTCATACTATTTGAGTGACCTAATATTTGTTTGAGTGTCAACGGTACGTCCTGCAATTTTTTCAATATTTGACTAATGATTTATTTATACTGAGCAGCATTTTATCTTAAATGAAGTGTTCCGAATGTCCTAAATATCGAAGTACCGTGTCGAATGTAGTAAATATCAATATTTATGTATGTCACGAGGTAATGTGATAACTCGGATCTTGCGGAAACCCGTATAATTAGAAAATGGTGAAAATAAAATCAGCGAGCAACTTGGTCGTACCGTTCGCCGCTACCGTGGCCCCGTTCGCTTCGCTCGCTCGGCTCACGCGCGGTGGGTCACAGTTCGAGCCTAACCCACCCAGTTCTAAATAATGAATCTACCTGCGACTAGATAATTAGACAATGGTGAAAATATTTGTTAAAACCTCAATTTTATTTCTAGTCGCTCACTTAATTCATTAAACCCCAAGCGAACGCCGGCGTTCGCGCACCTATTGTCTTTCTATTGTGTCTGTAATTCTCACGATTGATCGGTTAATAATTTAGTCGCTCACTTATTATTTTAGTCGCTCACTTACTAATTTAGTCGCTCACTTATTATTTTAGTCACTCACTTACTAATTCAGTCGTTTAACTAGGATTTCATTATCCCACTTTTAGTAAGTTCATTCTGGATTTTATTGTTGATCAATATTTTTATTAATAGTTTAGTTAATGTATCGCTTACTCAAATTTATACCGCTCAAGTTATTAAAACAGTATCTCATCATCAGTCGCTAAATTTTTTTTAGTCGCTAATTTTATAATTCCCCTTTTCCAATTACTTTTACGATAAAATGAGGGAGGACGACTTTTTCAGGTAACTGACTCTTCATCAACATCATCATTTCAGTCGAAAAACGTCCACAGTTGGACATAGGCCTGCCCTAAGTGTCACCATGACGGCCTGACTAATGTAAAAATTATATTTTTCAACCCTTGGACCAGTGAAACCACCTCACTTCATAGATGGCAGTGTGTTTTCGTCATATGTAAAACGGTGAAAGCTAGCATAGCCTAGCTATTTACTGGATTAATTGCAGGCATCTAAGTTGCTTATATGTAATTTTCTTACACACTTTATTAACACGTTTTTCCTATTAATAACATTACAGTCCCCCTAGCCAAGTTACAACCAGTTTGTTTCGAATTCCGTTCTCTAATCGGTAACGCTTCGGTGACAGCAATTGTAGAAAACGATAAGTTGGTAGCCATGTCGACGCGCCTGAGTCGGCCGCTCGTTCTACAATGTAGCGTTTATCTAACAAAGGATGTAGCGTTAAACATTGTAGAAACGATTTTGAACGATGTGAACTTGGCTACGAATTGTCTATTCGTTTGTTCTGACCACGCGACTTTACGTTGAGATGACGTCATTCCCATACGTTTCATCACTTTTCGACAGCGTTAACGATTGCAGAATAACAACTTGGCTAAGCGTGCAGATCTATAAATAAACGTATAAGAACCGACGAAATGTTGCGAAGCGCAAATTATAAAAGAAAGTTGATGAACATTACCTTTAGTCTAAATTTCATTTATTTTGTGTGTTTAAATCAGGGACCGTTTTCGGTTAAGGTATACGGTTACGCTACCGGTATTAAAAACCGGTACCGCTTTATTTTAAAGGTACACCAAAACCGGTTAAAATTGCGGTTACGCTACCGTTATATACCGGTATAAACCTTTATTCAACCGAAATAATTTCGGTAACGAAGAAACGTATGAGTAGTACCTACGACATATGCGACGTTGTCAGCTCGCTGCGAAAAGTACCTATTGCGAACGATTGGCGTCAACAGCGCGCCGCGTCGCGCCGCCCGTTCTCCCGCATCTTTCGTCTTGCAGCATGAACATTTTAGGCATGATTCAATAGGTAGGTACAACGAATGACGTTGAGGACCGCAAGATGGTTTTTGGAACGAAGTTCCTTATCGCGCGTTGTGAAATGGGGCTAGACGGAAAAAATTCTCACGAAAAGTTGTACCGACACTTTTACTGTCAAAATGTAAATCCAAGATGGCGGCTGCAAGAAATTATCAACTTTTTCGTCATGGGTGTCGTTTTCATGGTTTTCGAGGGTGTTGAAACCGATGGTACTATCAAAATATAAATCCAAGATGGCGGCTGCAAGAAATTATCAAATTTTCCGTCATGGGTGTCGTTTTCATGGTTTTCGAGGGTGTTGAAACCGATGGTACTATCAAAATATAAATCCAAGATGGCGGCTGCAAGAAATTATCAAATTTTCCGTCATGGGTGTCGTTTTCATGGTTTTCGAGGGTGTTGAAACCGATGGTACTATCAAAATATAAATCCAAGATGGCGGCTGCAAGAAATTATCAAATTTTCCATCATGGGTGTCGTTTTCATGGTTTTCGAGGGTGTAGAAACCGATAGTACTGTCAAAATGTAAATCCAAGATGGCGGCTGCAAGAAATTATCAACTTTTTCGTCATGGGTGTCGTTTTCATGGTTTTCGAGGGTGTTGAAACCGATGGTACTGTCAAAATATAAATCCAAGATGGCGGCTGCAAGAAATTATCAAATTTTCCGTCATGGGTGTCGTTTTCATGGTTTTCGAGGGTGTTGAAACCGATGGTACTATCAAAATATAAATCCAAGATGGCGGCTGCAAGAAATTATCAAATTTTCCATCATGGGTGTCGTTTTCATGGTTTTCGAGGGTGTTGAAACCGATAGTACTGTCAAAATGTAAATCCAAGATGGCGGCTGCAAGAAATTATCAACTTTTTCGTCATGGGTGTCGTTTTCATGGTTTTCGAGGGTGTTGAAACCGATGGTACTGTCAAAATATAAATCCAAGATGGCGGCTGCAAGAAATTATGAAATTTTTCATCATGGGTGTCGTTTTCATGGTTTTCGAGGGTGTTGAAACCGATGGTACTATCAAAATATAAATCCAAGATGGCGGCTACAAGAAATTATCAAATTTTTCGTCATGGGTGTCGTTTTCATGGTTTTCGAGGGTGTTGAAACCGATGGTACTGTCAAAATATAAATCCAAGATGGCGGCTGCAAGAAATTAACAACTTTTTCGTCATGGGTGTCGTTTTCATGGTTTTCGAGGGTGTTGAAACCGATGGTACTGTCAAAATGTAAATCCAAGATGGCGGCTGCAAGAAATTATCAAATTTTCCGTCATGAGTGTCGTTTTCATGGTTTTCGAGGGTGTTGAAACCGATGGTACTGTCAAAATATAAATCCAAGATGGCGACTGCAAGAAATTATCAAATTTTCCGTCATGGGTGTCTTTTTCATGGTTTTCGAGGGTGTTGAAACCGATGGTACTGTCAAAATATAAAATCAAGATGGCGGCTGCAAGAAATTATCAAATTTTCCATCATGGGTGTCGTTTTCATGGTTTTCGAGGGTGTTGAAACCGATGGTACTGTCAAAATATAAATTCAAGATGGCGGCTGCAAGAAATTATCAAATTTTCCGTCATGGGTGTCGTTTTCATGGTTTTCGAGGGTGTTGAAACCGATAGTACTGTCAAAATGTAAATCCAAGATGGCAGCTGCAAGAAATTATCAACTTTTTCGTCATGGGTGTCGTTTTCATGGTTTTCGAGGGTGTTGAAACCGATGGTACTGTCAAAATGTAAATCCAAGATGGCGGCTGCAATAAATTATCAACTTTTTAGATATGGGTGTTTTTTTCATGGTTTTCGAGGTTGCTGAAGCCGATAGTGCTGTCAAAATGTAATTCTCTCAATTTTTGCGCGTTGTGAAAAGGGGCTAGACGGAAAAAAATCTCACGAATAGTTGTAACGACACTTTTTTCTATAGTAAGCTATTGTAAGCCGTGCGTCTCTCTCTCTCTCTTATATATATATATATATATATGAGAGAGAGATATAATAAAACAATGTATACCAGCAGATTTGAATTAATTGGGAGAGTACCTTTTTCTCATAAAGGTACTCTGGCTATAAATGCGCACGCCGCACGGCTTACAATAGCTTACTATAGCAAAAAGTGTCGTCACAACTTTTCGTAAGAATTTTTTCCGTCTAGCCCCCTTTCACAACGCGCGATAAGGAACTTCGAGAAAAAATTGAGAGAATTACATTTTGACAGCACTATCGGCTTCAGCAACCTCGAAAACCATGAAAAAGACACCCATATCGAAAACGTTTATAATTTCTTGCAGCCGCCATCTTAGATTCATTTTTTGACAGTACCATCGGTTTCAACACCCTCGAAAACCATGAAAACGACACCCATGACGGAAAATTTGATATTTTCTTGCTGCCGCCATCTTGGATTTACATTTTGACAGTAACATCGATTTCAACACCCTCGAAAACCATGAAAACGACACCCATGACGGAAAATTTGATAATTTCTTGAAGTCGCCATCTTGAATTTATATTTTGACAGTACCATCGGTTTCAACACCCTCGAAAACCATGAAAACGACACCCATGACGAAAAAGTTGTTAATTTCTTGCAGCCGCCATCTTGGATTTATATTTTGACAATACCATCGGTTTCAGCACCCTCGAAAACCATGAAAACGACACCCATGACGAAAAAGTTGATAATGTCTTGCAGCCGCCATCTTGGATTTACATTTTGACAGTACTGTCGGTTTCAACACCCTCGAAAATCATGAAAACGACACCCATGATGGAAAATTTGATAATTTCTTGCAGCCGCCATCTTGGATTTATATTTTGACAGTACCATCGGTTTCAACACCCTCGAAAACCATGAAAACGATACCCATGACGGAAAATTTGATAATTTCTTGCAGCCGCCATCTTGGATTTATATTTTGACAGTACCGTCGGTTTCAACACCCTCGAAAACCATGAAAACGACACCCATGACGAAAAAGTTGATGATTTCTTGCAGCCGCCATCTTGGATTTACATTTTGACAGTACCGTCGGTTTCAACACCCTTGAAAACCATGAAAACGACACCCATGACGAAAAATTTGATAATTTCTTGCAGCCGCCATCTTGGATTTACATTTTGACAGTACCATCGATTTCAACACCCTCGAAAACCATGAAAACGACACCCATGACGGAAAATTTGATAATTTCTTGCAGTCGCCATCTTGAATTTATATTTTGACAGTACCATCGGTTTCAACACCCTCGAAAACCATGAAAACGACACCCATGACGAAAAAGTTGATAATTTCTTGCAGCCGCCATCTTGGATTTATATTTTGACAGTACCATCGGTTTCAGCACCCTCGAAAACCATGAAAACGACACCCATGACGAAAAAGTTGATAATTTCTTGCAGCCGCCATCTTGGATTTATATTTTGACAGTACCATCGGTTTCAACACCCTCGAAAACCATGAAAACGACACCCATGAGGGAAAATTGTATAATTTCTTGCAGCGGCCATCTTGGATTTATATTTTGACAGTACCATCGGTTTCAACACCCTCGAAAACCATGAAAACGACACCCATGACGAAAAAGTTGATAATTTCTTGCAGCCGCCATCTTGGATTTACATTTTGACAGTAAAAGTGTCGGTACAACTTTTCGTGAGAATTTTTTCCGTCTAGCCCCCTTTCACAACGCGCGATAAGGAACTTCGTTCCAAAAATAGAACCGAATTGAGAACCTCCTCCTTTTTTTGGAAGTCGGTTAAAAAGTACAACTTAAAAATAGTAGGTAGAATCTAAGAAAGACAAACGATGAGCGGCAACAGGCAGCTAGCTGCAACAGGACGAAAGAACGCAGAAGTGGGGATTTCAAACGATACCTTAATATAAGCGGTTTAGGTACCGTAAAAAATAACGGTACCGTTATTTTTCGGTAGTGAAATTTTTGTGTATCGTAATTTTACGGTACTGAAATAAAATCGGTATTGAAATAAAAAGGTATGACGTAATACCGTTAACCTTTATAACCGATATTTTTTCGGTATGCAGTCCCTGGTTTAAATTGTGCATCTAAGATGTATTTAAATTTATGATGCACGATGTTGCAATGAGGAGGGATGAAATGCATGTTGCTAAAAGAGTTAAGAATTTACATGTGGATGGAGAGGAAGAGGGAGGCCAAAGAAAAGATGGATGGATAGTGTGAGAAGTGATATGAAAGAAAAAGGTTAGTGATAGCGTGACGAGTGACAGGACAGAATGGAAGAAAAAAACGTGTTGCGTGCGTCGACCCCAAATAAAACGGGACAAGGGCAGGATGTAATAAGATACATATGTGAATGATACAGATGGCAGTTGGGGCCGAAAGGTTCTGGAGTGGCGACTGCGTACCGGAAAACGCAGCGTTGGAAGGCCTCCTACAAGGTGGACCGATGACCTGGTGAAGGTTGCGGGAATCCGATGGATGCGGGACGCGCAGGATCGTGCATTGTGGCAACACTTGGGGGAGGCCTGTGTCCAACAGTGGACGTCTATCGGCTGAGATGATGAAGGGCAGGAAGATGATGATGATGTTGCAATGAAAAGATATTCTGAAAATAAAAGCACTGAGAGTGGTGGTACTAGCGGGGCTGGTAATGGCCCAGGTGCACGAGCGTACTCTGCCCTCGACCTCAGAGCTTCTGCATCAGGAAGGTCTAACCTAGCGGCTCTGCTAAGAGCTGAATCAGTCAGGAGGAGGTTTGAAATGGAAGCAGCGTCACGGTTGGCTGAACAACGTCGGCGCAACGAGATGAGGCTCAGAGATCGCCAGCTCCGATCCAAACCTGCTTGGCATCTTGTTAAAAACAAGTTAGTTTACAATATTAAAATGTAAGAGCGACCAGAATGTCATATGATGCCAATTAATATTCAAAGCCTGTGTTATCGTACAATCCTTTTCGAAATATCTTGTTTTGAGTTTATTTTTATATGCAAAGTATTTTCAAAATGCAGTTTCCTCTAAACACGACAGATACGACATGTTTTCAAATGTATAACTTCGCAATTTTTTGCCGAATTCACAAATGTAAACTTGTAATTCACACACACTAACTTAACATATGTTTAAGATTTGATTATATCGTAAAATGGGTGCGGCTCAAAGCAAAAAAAAATAATTATTAGAGAAATCTGTTTAAAAAGATCTATTACTTGATTACTTAGTTGTTAGCTATGCGGACCTTCTCTTATGTTTTAGTCACGAAGAGGGTATTGCCATACGACTACAAACTCGTCGTGATGAGGAGAGAATGAGACGTGAGGAGTTCCTTCACGAGATGGAGTTGATGTACGGGAGGGTGCAGCAGCCGATGTTCTTCGAGAGGTACTACGCCCCACGATCATTCTCAGCACCGTTAGACACATTGCAGCTGTCTCCAAGGAAGTCGACGAAGAAACGGAGCTCTAGGAACAAACCAAGTCGATCCCGCAAAGTATCGATTAACGACACAGCTGAGACATACACCGGGGATGTGACAGAGTTCCTGAATAAAATCGATATCGATGAAAAGTACTCGGACTCGGAAACCGTGACCGATAGACCTTAGATAGTGGGATATTATTGTTTTTATTATGTACCTATTGAATTTGTTTTCACTTGTGCACTGTAGATTGTCAAAAGTTTATTTAGTTAATAAATGATCAACGAAATCACTTTGGGTGTTTTTAAACGGTTTTAATAAGCATCCAATCACAATCATACGAATTCCTCCCTATATATATTTTGTCAGTATAGTCAGTATATATGTACATTTATAGAACTACAATAGGAACTAATGATGCATATCTCTACACAAAGTTTAAATTAGACTAGACTATCTAAGATCCATTTGAGGAAGTGTGGCACGGAAGCGTAGACCCCAGGCTTCTTGATGCCGCAAATCGTGGGCCCGAAGGATACTACTCCAACCAAGTAGTTTTTGGGACCTTCGGGTGTATCAAATACCTGAAAATATAAAAGGAAATTCCTTAAATTGTAAAATTTTATCCTTTTGCTGGATTATTAGATACATATACTGTCAGCGAAGAACACGGATCACTGTTAATTAGTTGAGTTGAAACCATAGATCTGGTTGTGACCGGTTCATTGATATGATAAAAACCTAAAAGTAGAATTATGAAAAATTAATTGATTTGTAATTTTTGAATATGAGAACAATATTCCCTCTAGTACAGAAAAAATATATCGCCTTAATAGAGTAGGTAGGTATGTCAGTAATAAACAACAAAAACTGGATTTTGATTTAAATCAAGCCGCCTTTGAGGAAATACCAAAGGTATTTGAAATTTTATGCACGTTGTTTCTTGATCGCATTATTGTACTTGTTTATTTTTAATAGCACATTGATAAAATTGTAGTGAAATACCTTATAGTTGCTTAACGTGACAAATCAATATCTACCGTTCGTTGGTAGCATTGTCAAGGTTGTATATATTTACTTCTCTTTTATATATCTTTTTATAATTTAAGTCTTATTGAGGATTACCTTTAGAAAGTTTTGTTTCAATGATAAATGAGACATGATGTTTCTAAGGACCAGGCAAAATATAATTGGATCGGAAGTATTTAATAATAATAACCCTATCGCTGTATCTCTACGTTGACGTCATGGTGGGGCTTGGGTGCTCCAATATACCCTAGGTCTGTGTTCGTAGAATTCGCTTTGCCGTAACATGCCTAGGGTGAGAGGCCAGACTAAGAGAGATACAATCCGCAGGGCAGTTTTGTGGCGAACTGTTGGGCATTAGCGACCTCACGGACCCGGCCTCCTGGGAGATATCTTCTCACCCCTTGCCTTTTTATCGATGGATTTGAATAACATTGTTCAGGCAGGGGCCATAGTCGTAAAATAGTTCCAGGTAACCAGTCCACTTAAGACTCCAAAACCTATAGCCTTATATATTAGTTTTCCACATGTCGCAATAGTTTCCTAACAACAGGGGGTTGTCCTTGGATGCACTAGCACAGCGCGTACAAGAATAATCACCACTACCATGCCACTACCACACGGTTGGTACCACGTTCCATTAGCGTCTAAAAGGGCCTCTGCGAGTTGGTTACAGCTCCTCGTACGCCCTCCAAAGGTCCAGGACCTCAGGGTCCGGAGATAAATAAATGATAATAATAATAATAATCCCATATAATAATAATAAAATTTCATAATTTACACCCTGTTCCCGAAGACCTGTTTTGTTTTATATGATATTGTTAAAAAAATATTTAAAAATGTAAATATGTATATGTTTTAAATTTTTAATAATGAATAAATGTAATAACAATAATATCGGTATAATTTTATTGATAAATAATGTTCCTTGCGACACATTGATGACGTGGTTAAGGCAGAATTACATTGCGCACTGGTGGGCCACGTACGCCGATCTGGGCACGTCGGCCTCCATACATTTTATATGGAAACTAAACTCGCAGAGCTACATTAGATCCAGGCTACGCGACGCCACGCAACGCGCTACTACGCTAGGTACAAATCAGGCGTGGTCCATGTGTGCGTCAGTCTACTATAGTTCAGACACATTTGGGGATAAAATCCCCAACATGACGCGCAACGTTCAGTCTACGTGACGCTGTAACGTTGCCCAGTGCCACGCAACTTGATACCATATTTAGTCATGCTCATGGGTACGTTATCCGAAAGTATAACGTACCCATGAGCGCTATATCTTAGGCATAGCGCGCACTGGTCACTTTTGTCACCGTGACTTTTGACAAAAAAGGCACCGTGCTTATGAACCCAACATGTAGTGCGCGCACTTGGTGATGTGACAGTTACTTACAAAAAATGGGTAGAAAAGTTATTGTCACCGCACCGTGACAAAAGTCACCAGTGCGCGCTATGTCTTTCTCATTTACGAATTTATGACACAGACTTAAATTATCCCTATGACTACTGAGATAACGTGCGGTCAGCAGATAGGTACTTATAGGTATATTATAATAAAACCGTTATATAACCGGTCCTTTTCGAATGTGGCTAACAAATAACAAATGGCTGCCATCAATATATTTTTTTTGATTTAGTAACAGGAAAAACCAATGGAAACCGAGATTTTTCAGACTAGAAAACAGTTTGTTCTATAGTTATTTTATAATAGACTAGGTAAGGATTTAAAAATAATTTACCTTCATAAGCGGGCCACCTGAATCACCTCCGCATGCATCCTTATTGTGTTCTGCGCCCGCGCAGATCTCCGAGTCAGATAATTTGAACCCCCTGCCAAACGAGTCACACGACGCTGGAGCTACTATTGGAATCTAATAATGAAAAAAAAAACCAATGAAAGACGTAGATCATTTGGAAACTTATTTAAACTTCATGTACAATGGTGGTACATAGGCGGACTTAAGGCATTCTCTACCAGTCAACTATTGGTTTAAAAAAAAACAACACTGTGGTAGGTGCGCACAATAAATAAATACCTAACAGATATTTGAAATCGAATGTAGTACCGTTAAATTAAGTTGCATTAAAATAATAAAATACGTATGTGTGTGTTGTGTCATATCAATTTCAATCCCTACCCAGATGTCAATCAGCGAATATAAGAGTCATACTTACTCCAACGACTTGCAGTATCGCAGCGCGTTCCTCTGTAGTCATGTTCATCTTTCCCCAGCCAGCCACTGTCATCTGGTCTCCAACGAGAAGGTCGGCCAGCTGTTCCGACGTGCGAGGTAGGCAGATGGGCATCACGTAGTCTTGAAACATACAACAGATTATTATTATTATTTGCTTTATCTCATATGGATTCGACAACATTAGATAAAAATTGAGTGAAAGAATGAGGTACAGTGGTAAATTTAGCATACTTGCACTTGACTATTGTGACTCGTACGAACAGCAAAAAAAAAAACATCTCCAGTATTCCTTGCTTTTTATGATAATGTTTGCTCTCCAAATATTGACAAAACATAAATTAGATAGGCATAACTGTTACTTATGGCAGGAAAACCTACGCTCTGAAAACGCAATTAAGATCTAATTCAGTTACCATTCAGGGTTACAGGTTTTTCTAACTCAATGATAGCGATGTCGTTGTGGAAGGCTGGTTTGTTGAAGAGTGGATGGCTGGTGATGTTCTTGATGGCTCGGTCTTGCACGGCAGGGGCGCACACTTTCAGCTCACAGTCAGGGTCCGTCCGGGTGTCGTGTTCCCCCACTCGTATTGTAGTTCTGTATGGTAAAACGATATACCTACTTCTTAATGTTTCGATAGCAAAGAAAGTTATTAGATAAGTTCGAATGTATACGACAATAGTATATGCGAAACCCGAAACACGTATCTAGTATTTTAAACCGACTCTATGTTCGGCTGAATGTATGTTTTTTTTTTTTTACTTTTTTTATGTATTTTCACCGATATCTCGGTCAATTGTGGACCGATTTTGAAAACTCTTTTTCTGATTGAAAGGTTATGCTTCCAAGTTGGTCCCATAAAAATATTGTTATGACCTGATCATGAACTTCGAAGATATGGAACAGAACTCCTCCAAGAATCACAGGAGAACTGTGGTTACAAGTAAAGTTGCTTTGTTTATACGTGTAGTCGAGGACTGACTGTCAGAAAAGGGGGGGGGGATGTATCGAACTTTAATTTCGGAAGTCGGTGTTAAATAACGAAGAGACGAAACTATTATAGAAACACCGACTTCCGAAATTAAAGTTATTTTATACTTTTCAGTGTTTTTTAACATTGAAGTCGGTTATATTTTTTTTTTGTACTTAAAAAGTTTTTTATTTTTTATGCAAAGAATCTACATTTGTATGAAATTTTATAACTGTATCATGAATAATCACAAAGTTATAAGCTTGTTTTGTCAGCAAAAATACATAGTCACCGGGCAATTCCAGGTGACTGAGGGCTTGTTTTGCACTCGCATCCAGCTGTTTTCTGGCGTCTAATAGCCGTTGTGACCTGTGTTGTTCTTTAGTGTCGGTGGTGTCCAACTTGTGACCTTTTTAAATATATTTGGGAAAAAATATAACATGGTGTAAAAACCATTGGAATCCATTCAGTTACTGATTCTTTAAAACTATATTCATGTTTCACATAAGCTAAAAATAAGTTTGTATAAGTGTACGACTGTACGTACCCGTTCTCGAACTCTGTTCGCTATCTCCCCTTATCATAAGATCCAAAAGTGATCCTATACAGGTGATATAGTACAAGGTGTAATATGGACCATTTTCTGTATGTATGTCATGTAACAAGCTAAACAGTTGTATAATCCAGTCCTTTTGTTACATAGCGACACATGGCCGAGAAAAAATAAAGAAGTTTTGTGCAGGTGCCATAAAAATGTCGTTAACCTTGCATATTTTGACCTTTCAGATTTCTAACTGGTTTTCATTCAAAAACAAGATTTCGACCTACAGTACTTACAAAACGTATCCATAGTCAGATTTCTGCACGCAATGCGCTGCTGTGACCACGTGCCGGTCGGTAACGAGCGCTCCTCCACACATCCAGTCGATCTCATCGTCCTCTAAACAGGAGTTTTAGATAATTAGTATAATTTATAATGATAACTATATATTATCGTACACCATGCTTTTTCTTAATTTTTCTACTGAATAATGTTCATATGTCAATAATTTTGGAAATGCTGACTGTCAATAGTTTATCCTAGGATATATAAAATCTTTGGGTATAGGATCCAGAATGGATTGCCTTAGTTGCAGTAATGTTCGAAAGAGTTTTAACTTGGTTCTGATCCTGCATGTTCTTTCAGTTGCCCAAGTGTTCTAAAAAGTCAAACGACTCGGAAATTTTTAAACAAATTAAAAAATCTGTTATATATATTACATCTATAATGCTTTTATAAGATTCTATTAATAAACCATGATCATCTCGTTGCAACCTTGATTGTTCAACCAGTGTTGAACAATCAAGATTTCAAGAATTTGGTTACTTCGTTAGATTACCCAATTCGTTTGACTTTTTAGACATCATATATCATTATCATCAGCCTTTTTAATGTTCCCACTGCTGGGAGTCAGGCCTCCTCTATAGAAGAGGGAATGAGCTGTAATCCACCACGCGGGCCCAGTGCGGGTTGGTGAATGTCACATGTCTTCGAATTTTTGGTTCTAGGACATGCCGGTTTCGGTGGTGATGAAATAAATTACACAAAGTAATACGCCTGGCTGGGTTCGAACCCGCGACCTACAACTCGTAAGTCGGGGCCGTTACCACTCGGCCACCACTACTCTCAAACTCTCTTTTAGACATACTCTAGCATTAAAGGGCAATACAAGAACACAGTTGTAAAAAGCTAGAACTATATTAGACCGACGCACACGAGTAACACGCTTGATGTATGTAGAACGACGTCGCGTGGCGTGGATCAAGTGTAGCTCTATAAGTCTAGTTTCCATATTAAATGTATGGAGACCGACGCGCCCAGATCAGCGTGTGTTTCACACGTGTGCGCAGTGTAGTTCTACCTTTAGTCAATAAGCAACTACATCAGTAAGTAAAGTCTGACACGCCCTCTCGTTCCATCCAGAGCGAGAGTAGTTATTTGAAACGATGGATTGCCAAATGGTGGATGGTAAAATCAATGTAAGCATACCCAGAACGAACGTGCCTAAGGTAGGCGCTAGAGAACCATGGAATAATGGTCATTGACCCTTCTGCTTTTGTTGACATTATTAATTTCAAAAACGGAAATAAAGACATAAAGCTGTATTGAATCGACATGTATCGTGATCCTTTACATGATCTAATAATAAAAAGCAGTTCATTGTTTGTTTTTCGGGTACCTACGTAGAGATATTAGGAAAAGGTCAATGTACTTTATTCCACGGTTATCTGGCGCTTTCTTTAGTACCTAAATAAATTGACCTTTGGCTGCACTAATACAAATATATTAGATATTTACTTGAAAACCTATGATGTCAGATCGTTTGATAGGGTACTTCTTACTACTAATTTCAATGATGTCAGTGAGGAAGTACCTAGTACCTACCCTGTCACATGGTCTGTTTATCTTAAAATTATTTCTGTTTATGAATATTAATCATCAATTCATAGTAACTTAAGTAGGTATACCGATCTACTTTGTTAACTGTCTGGCTCGATTCCGTTATCAAGAATAATATTATAAAAACGTACTTTGTTTTTCTTGCAGACCGTGTGATAATAGAATGAGATGGACATGGCCTAGTTAGGAATAGACATTGGTATATTGTGATACAAGAAACTTTGTCATCACCACCGAAGCGGGACCCGAGTTCTAGAGTGATTTTTCACGTGTATCATATATCGTTTTTTCAATACACTTACGAATAAATTAATAGTATATTTTAATGCAAGTGACCAAACTTTGTCATTGCCGCCGAGTAGGAATATGCCCGAAACGGAGCGGAGGTCGATTTGAAAATGAGACACTACAATAACAATTGGTCACGAAACGAAACGACGTTTTTCAACTCATTTGAAAATAATAAGTATAATACTTCGTAATGATATTTTTTATAACTAAGTATTGTGACAGGACAGAATGGAAGAAAAAATCGTGTTGTGCCGACCCCAAATAAAACGGGACTAGGGCAGGAAGATGATGATGATTGTGCGAACAGGGCTTGAAATTTTTTTGTGACCCTAACTGGGGTTGTGTGACCCAGTAGGGGCCAAAAGGGGCTACTCTGCAACTGGTGAGAGGTGCTTGGTGACAAGCCTGGTACGATCAGTACATTGCGGTGGGGGCCTTTTCCGCACTAGTACAAAAATCAGTAAATTAGGTGCTTAAAAGCGGTTTTTTCTAGGTGGGAAATTTCTAGGGCGGAGCGGCTACTCCTAGTTCCTTCTTTGCTTTACGTTCTAGGATTACGGAGTTCCTCATAGATTAGAGCGACCCTCTCAGAGGCCGGTGGGCATCGAGGTTCTATTTTACCAAATTATGGTACATACCAACGTATCCGAGTCGTGCGATCCAGGGGAACTGGCCGAGCCCTGCATTGGTTCCACCGATGATACGGTCAGCAGCACTGTCTCCGCAATCAGCACTCAGCTTGGCCCACGCCGGGTGCTTTGATATCTCCTCCGATATTAATGTTTTGTTATCTGTGGGTAATAGGAAAGGTTAACGATATTATAAAGGTCGGTTTGTCCTCGATTTTATTCTATTTGTTTATTATACAGGGTTAATTGTAAAACACTGGTAACTTCTTAGGACTATGTCTGACATCAGAAACAACAACTTTTCTTCCATGACTTTTAAAAATTTATCATATTTTAGTTCATCAGATTTTCATACAAAAATAAAAAAATTTAAATTGTATATTTATTTAACTATTTATGTACACACATGGAAATACAAGAAAAGAGGAAGGAAACAGAAAAATAGTACAAAGGTGATGCATATTTCTAATGAAATTTCTTCCAGCATACCTGCGACAGAAAAGTTGAAGAAAAAAAAGAAGTAGACAACGTGTGTAAAAGAAAAAGGAAAATTAGTACACACAAAATACATAGTTAACAATGAAATAGTATAAAAAAATATATAATAATTTAAGATATCACACAAATACATACTAAATAATACCTATAATAAAATAATACATATTAGTATATGCAATTATGACGAAATAGAAAGATAGGGCTCTTTCACTCTTCTTTTTAAAAACTGCAAGAGTTTGGCAGCCCCTGATGTCAGGCGGAAGTGAATTCCACAACCGTACTGCGTGCGAAGTGAAGGAAAAGGAATAAAAATCGATGGAGTGGGGAGGGGATTTAAGGAGATTCTTAAGATGCGACCTGCAAGGTGCGTATAAGTAATTGTTCTAAATATTATGAAGTCTATGCGAAGCAAGCGATAGTACAATAGCGGAAGATCTGACGGCGGGGGTGCTTGATGCGCTTGTGTCGCGTCATACAGACGTAGATAGGTATAGCAAAATACAGAGTTGAAATGTGTTAGATACAACAACGAAATCTTGAAGGTTTGTTTTTGGTAAATGTTTTGTAAAAAGTCACAGAAATAAAGTTGTTGTTTATGATGTTAGTGATACAGTGTTGCAAGGTTGTTAGTGTTTTATAAATAACCCTGTACCTATACTATTTTTTATTTAAGTTTTCCGCCACATTTTTCCGCTTCGATCTTGAGGATTTAAGTAGGTATAAATATAGGGTGGAGAGGGAGAGGGAGGCCAAAGAAAAGATGGATGGATTGCGTGAAGAGCAATATGAAAGAAATGGAAGTTACTGATAGCATGACGAGTGACAGCCGACCCTAAATAAGATGGGACAAAGGCAGGAAGAAGAAGAAGAAATATAGATAAATGAAAAGTTGCTTATTTTCAATGTTACAGATTACTTTATGAAAAACTTCTTATTTACATTCTTAGATACATACGTTATAAATAAAACGCTCAATATTTTAATAATCTATGCGGACTTTTAATAATTCTAGTGTTAACCGAATAGCGCGAAATTACGCATGAACCGGCTTCGCTTGAGGTTTGAGAGGTTAAACATAGCAACTCCTAGAATCTAGAATCAATACAGGTGACCCAAGGTGACCACAAGAAAGCTTATTCATTTGTGTACATGTATAAGGAACATTAGATAAAAAAATATAATCCTTATTCTTATATAAGTTGCATATTATAAAACAGAGTCCCCACCATGTCTTCTGTATGTTTGTTCGTGATAAACTCAAAAACTACGGTATGGATTAGCATGCGGTTTTCACCAACAGACTGAGTGATTCATGAGGAAGGTTTTGGTGTATAATCTATATATAATATAAAAGGAGAAACTGACTGACTGATATTTTTTTTTTATGGTGGGAAAATATCATCCAATTACAACCCCCGCTTTTGGGCGGAGCGGGAGATAGTGTCAGACTCTTACTGACTAAAACCTACCACCCCGTCCGTTCTAGCCTTCATACCAGGGCTCGAGCGCCCTTTCGGGTAACCCTGGCCCCAGTAGGCTTCGTCCCGGCTGGGTCCCTGCTGTTGCTGACAACTCCTTGAGGCGCGCGGGAACAGTGCGCGCCGTCGACGACTTGGGCTTGGTCCGGACAGTTATCGGACGGCCGGACAGCGAGCTACCCATTGCTCATTGTCCGTAAGCCCGCTTCTACGGTGGCCGGAAATCGGGATCAGAATCCCGGCGGCGATAACGCCGTTGCCTGATGCGTTCGGCCTCCTCCTTTGCGAGCATTACTGCTTCGCAGAAGTCTGCGACCGCCTGCCACTCCTCCTCGCTCCGCACCATGGCCTCAACCAAGGCCCGCCGCAAGAGGTCTCCGCCGCCGATGGCCCCCACGAGGGCACGGCGATGGACTGACTGATATATCAACACACAGCCGAAACTACAAGATCCATGAGCGGGAATTTTTGCACAAGTTTTTCTATTATGATGTAGGCGAGCTCTAAGAGAGGATATCCCAAAATTCACCTCCTATGGAGATGGAACGGAGTCCAAAGTTTGTAAGGATAAAATTATTTTGTCGTGGGCGAAGCCGCTGGCAGAAGCTAGTAGGTACATGTACATATATTATAGTAGAGAAAAAGCGAGAATTTTAAATATATCTAACGTCCGTGCGAAGGTGAGAACAGAAATACTTTTATTCGGTACAGACGCAGCACAACAGTTATATACACAAAGTAAACAAGAATAAAAGTACAAAGTACGCCGAGCGTGCCCGCACCGAAAGGGTGACCACCTCAGCATTTGCTGGGCGTTAAGCGCTGTGCGCACCATCCATCCTGTACGTCCCGCCAAGGCCATACACGATGCACGATGCAAAACTCCCGTGCGTAGGCTTGACGTACGTCAACAATTATTATTAATTGCTTGCTGGACGTGCATGATGCATTTTCGATCCAGCAAGCCCCCTCCTCACTATGGACGTCGTGCAGATGGATCGTGCGTAGGCTTGCTGTACAGCAGATCAGGGCTGCCAGGCGTGAAAAAGGTCTGATTTCGATCAGACCTTATACAAAAAAAAATTATACCAAAAAAAAATTGAGGTGAAAAGATCGTACAACCAAGAAGTACAAAGTTTTTAATAAAAATAACTAAAATTCGTTTAATATTAGAAAAAAAAATGTATTTAAATCAAGTTTGTCAGGTGCAGAAAAGGTGTGATTGTACGACAACACAACTCCAAAAAAAATGTATGCCAATGAAATTTTGGAATGATAAGATCATACAACAAAGAAGTACAAAGTTTTTATTAAAAAGAACTACAATTCGTTTAATTTAAACACGTTCTCTCAGAATAATCATTCGATTACATCTATTTATAATCTGTGACATCCAGCAGCTGGATGCGTGCACGATGGTGCTTAAACTACATCCAGCAACGGACGCACAGCACGGACGTATGTACGTCAAGATGGATGGTGCGTACGGGGCCTTAGACACCCAGCGCTGATTTTCAGTTGGCACCCCGCAGTGACGCATGGACTGAGGTAAAGCATATATATACAAGGTGTAAGGGACAGCCCTCCACAAACTTTAAGGGCTTGCTCAGTAGACGAAACTGAACAACCTTCCACAAAATTATTTTTCAGGAAACAAAAAAAAAAAAATCCGTCTCACCATAGAAAATTATAAACTGGATTGGACAGTTTCATTAGTCCCGAAGGCAAGAATAGTTTTTTAATAATTTTACTAAGTTAAAATTTTATATGGAGAAATCTTCTTTCACGTGGGCGAAGTCGCTGGCAGAAGTTTACGTCTTTTTAAATATAAAAATCAATTACTAAAACCCAAGTGCCGCTAAGACTCGAAAACCACTCGACCGATTTTAATTAATTTACGTATTGTATTTTTTTTTTAATAATACTATCAGGGTGGTTTCAAAGAAAAAAATTGCAGAAAGCAGTTGAAAGCCAACAGGTGTTTTTTTTATCGGTAGGTAAAAATCATCAAGATGACATCCCCTACCCTTGGGCGGAGCGAGAGATAGGGTCAAACTTTTACTGACTAAAAACCCACCCCGTTCCTTCCTTGCCTTTCATACCGGGGCCGAGCCTTTCTTTCAGAAGCAGACTCTTGGCCCCAGTAGGCATCGACCCTGCTGGGCTCCTACGGTTGCTGACAACTCCTTGAGGCGCGCGGGAACAGTACAGTACGCGCCGTCGACGACTTGGACTCGGTCCGACCGAACGGTTACCGGACGGTCGTGCAGCGAGCTACCCATTGCTCGCCGTTTGCAAGCCCAAGCAGTAAGGTAAAGGCGGTAGGTAAGTAATTTTACTGGGGCGGAGCCGCAGGCGGCAGCTTGTTATAAATATGAGTTCAAGGAGCTATTGTTTCTATTAGTATGATTACGACTGTAGGTATAGCTATGTAGTTATTGTTTCTAATAGACTGCAAATGATGTGAACCGTTGGAACAGACGAGATCCATACAAACTAGTGCTGAATGATTTGCTTCGATTATAAATTAAATATAATAATAACTGCCTAGCAATGTGTGTGCGCATTTATAATAGACTAGCGGCCCGTCCCGGTTTCGCACGGGCAATAAATATAGCCTATGTTACTCAGGATGAATGTAGCTTTCCAATAGTGAAAGAATTTTTGAAATCGGCACAGTAGTTTTTGAGTTTATCCATTACCAACATACACACAAAAATACAAATTTTCTTTCTTTATAATATTAGTGTAAAATACCGAGGCATTTTAAAACATTAAATTTTAAATTGTTTAAAGCTAAATTTTATAAATAGTTTCTTGAGTATGTTTAAAGGAATTTATAGATAAAAAGTTTTAATGTTTTAAATTGTTCATTGTTGATGTATCTTACCTACTTGTCTAACTAAAAAAATTTGCATGCTTTGTCATAACCTAGTTAAACAGGTTTGTGCCATGTTAATGCCAATATATTATTATTACTAGCTTTTACCCGCGGTTTTGCTCCAGCTCTACCCTATTCTACCCTACTCTACCCTGCTCTACCCTGCTCTACCCTAATCTACCCTACTCAAACCTGCTCTACCCTGCTCTACCCTACTCTACCCTACTCTATCCCATACTACCCTATTCTACACTACACTACCCTAATTATCTTTTTTTTTTTCATAAGATAATCTTAATAAACAACAAAAGAATTAGCGAAATTGGTTCAGCTGTTCTCGAAATTTAGCGATTCATTTTTATAATAGAGAAGATTGCGACAGGGCTGTTTTGTGTACCTACCAGAGTCTATGTAAAAGATTAGGGCTAATCTAGTAGCAGCAGACGGTCAACAACAACGGTTAGACGCGAATTTTGGCTGCTAATGACGCTTGCCCAAATTGTTTTTTTTGTTAGTTGTTGTTTGCGTCAATATGTCGGACGCAAGTGAAATATTTCCCTTCCTTTATCCTTTTATGTTTCCTCCTGGTAAATCAGATATATCTGGTTTAGATATTTGGATAACTACGTACTTCCTTCCAGCGAAAATACTGATCTGTATCCGACTGTATGAATAGAATGTAACTGTAATAGGTATATATTAATTTTACAAACTCATCATCATCACCAGCCTTTTTTTAATGTTCCCACTGTTGGGACTCAAGCCTCCTCTCTAGGAGAGGGAATGGGCCGTAATCCACCACGCGGGCCCAGTGCAGGTTGGTGATTTTACAAACTAAATTATGTTTATTATATGTCTTTACAAGCGCTTAAGGAAAGGGCAGAGAAAGCGAATACTTAAGTATATGCAAATATTTATGGAAAAGAAATGTGTAAGGGAACTGCTTGTACGCTGGTTGTTTCATTCATGCGTCCCTCTGAGGTCAGTGCCCTGAACCCGGGTACCGCTGACACAGAAGAACTTAAAAATAATCAGGTTATAGTTATATAGCGTACGCATTTTTCTGCTCTTATTAGTACTCGTATTCTTGCCAGTGGTTTTGAGTATAAAAAAAAACTAATTGCTGGGTCAGACAGAAAGTAGCTCCGTGTCATCATCTCCCTAGCATTTTCTCAACTAGCTTGAGATCAACTTCCAGTCTTAGGACGATTCTGATATGACTATACCATACCCTATACTATATATACCATACCGCGTACATCGAAGGACTGGAACAGTTTGCCTGCTGCGGTCTTCCGGTCTGATTATAATTAAGGTGTCTTCAAGGCTAGAGTGAATAGGCTCTTAATAAACTAGTGCGCCTCATCATCAACGATTGCATCACTGCTTACCATCAGGCGGGATCGCAGTCAAGTACTAGTTTATAACAGATAAAAAAAAACCCATGTTTTACTTGGAGCAACTGCCTATCAGACCTTTACAACCCATTTACCGGACCACTTGATAGACTGATGGTCCGATTTTCTAGCGTCTGATTACCTGTAACGAGTGTCGAAGATCTACGAATGACAACTGATATAGGTACCACGTCCACCCTAGCTCGCTCTCCGGCCGTCCGCTAACCGTCCGGGTCGAGCCCGAGTCTTTGACGGCAAGCAGTGTTCCACGCGTGATGTAAAGAGATGTCCGCAAAAACATAGGGGCCTAACAGGGTCGAAGCCTATTTGGGCCATGGGATTATTTCTGAAAGGATAACCCGTGGTTCTTGAATGCAAAAGGCAGAGAAGGAACATACAAGTTCTGAAGGAATATCAAGTAGTAAGTGTAGTTTAAGTCAGCAAAATGTTGGGTTAAGCTGTTTGATACTATTCTTGCACCATAAATGTAATCTAAATAAGTGGGCTGTGTATCTTTCCTCGTCCATAGCAATCATATTTGTTACTATTGGTACTGTAGGCTAATAATCATTTCAATTGCAGTACACCGACTACCACTAGTACCACTTGATTGGATACCGTAAAAGGTAACGGAAATGGATCGTTTACAACCTACATGACTATCTATCTTAGATAATGTTTATCTGTCATCTTAACTCGCTGTGAACGTGTTTTGATTAATGTTGAGGTAATACCATTATCTTGCTCTTTATCATGATTGCCTTTACAACATCCATGAGACCATGATTAATGCTAATATGACCATTAGTAGAAAAAACCATACTTGAACGAATTTAGTTTAACGTGGTAAGTGTAAGATCATATGACTATAAGACATGCCTATAGTTTTATTCCTCAGGCCAAATGAAACTTCTAAACCAAGAGAAAACCAAAATAAGTAAGGCGTTGCACGAGGAATAAATCCACTAAGAGGACTACTATATTTTCCTTGGTAAGCTCAGCGCATTCTTGGTGAAAATAATGTTAACAGAGCGAGGTATTTTTTCACACAAAATTCTTGATTTGATTTGTATGTGAGCGAAAAATGAGTGCATGTAGAATGTGTGGGACAGTAGAAGGGACGCGAGCGAGGATTGTGTATGCACTTGTGTCACTCAGCAAAACATATATTTACAGTGCCGCTGCTGCCCGCTACGCATCATTGCATCTTAGGTGGAAATGGATTCTTAAGAACATTTTTAAACCTCTGGAAATCCACAAATATAAAAGAGAAGGCTATAAAAAAAAATATTTTATAAAATATGACCAACCGCCAGGCAAAAATCAAAACATGATATAAATTAGTTGGCTTGATAAAAAAAAAACGCGAGTCAGACAACCTTTACAACTATTTCAAACGTGTACGATTACGTCACGAAAATATTTGAAAGTTACAGAAAATAATAAAGCAGAAAATAGTAAGGGCCTCACAAAAACATAAATCTTGAATAGTTAGTTATTGTTTTTTTTTTGTATAAAAATAAATCCGCTGTTACTGGGCCGACAAATCGACGTAGACCCGGGCGGAGTTCATAATAAATACTCAGTGACTACAACCAGCTCTTAAAATGTTTGTTTGAATTTTAGCAACGTGATGAGTAAGTTGATGCGAATATACAATATGTTAATGAACACACTGATTCTTATGCATTACGCTACAGATGAAAGGTAATTCAGGGGGTTGTATAGAGCTTCTTCTAGCGACCAGACTTTGAAGATGATTTGAAGTATTGGGTGAGAGCAATAAGTCTGTAGTACTAAATTTCACCTTACAGTCCCACATCAGACTGCTTACTCCGTTAGAGCTATATTTCAAAAAGAATTGTTTGGTGAAGCTTCTAAGTTATAAGGGCTATATTTCACCGGGACACAATGGCGGCGCGACCAGTCGCCGCCACCAACAAAATGTATACAGCTCTATAGAGAGTTACTCACCTGTACCCCTAGCCAAGTTGCTAATCTGCAATAGTTAACGCTTGTAGAAAGCTTCAAATGTATGGGAATGACGTCACCTCAATGCTCAATCACGTGGTCAGAACGAAAGAATTGGTGGCAAGGTCAACTCGAAGCGTTCGACGCAAGCGAAACGGTTGTAACTTGGCTAGGCAGGCTGGTGTTGGTGTCCGTTTAGTTGCGCAACCAATTTGGTGGCGCGACCAGCTCGGACGTGTGGCGACTCTGGTGTCTGTATAGTGTCTATTTTGGTAGCTTAGGACTATATTTCACCGGGACACCATGGCGGCGTAACTGGTCGCATCACCATAGTGTCCCGGTGAAATATAGCCCTTATAACTTAGAAGATTAACCAAACAATTTTTTCTGACTTTCCCGACTTCTACAGCTGAAAGCTGAAACCTCTCTGCTTCTCTTGGCTCTGACAGACTATCTTACAAAGACTAACACAATTCATTGATCTAGAAAAATCCACCTTGGGCGCAAATATGTTTCTTGTGTCAGATACAAGCTACCGATGAATATTTGTTTTCTATAGAACCAGTATGAAATTATCCACTCCCTGCGCAGGGACTGCAAATATACACAAAAACTAGACACAAAAACTAAACACAAAAAATGTTTACGTATACGCACACGTAAACATTTTTTGTGTCTAGTTGCTTCCACTTAACACATATTCATGACGATTAAAAAGTGTCCGGTGTTAAAAAAAAGTTGCTGGAAAAAAAAGTGTCTCCATCTGCGCAGCGCCTTTCAATCGTGGTAATTAGAGACACAATAGAAAGACAATAGGTGCGCGAACGCCGGCGTTCGCTTGGGATTTAATGAATTAATGAGGGACGGGCTACTTCCAATTATCATTCTATGCTGGTACAGGTCGCTACAAAGCTCTATACAGGATGTATTTTTGTACCCAAGCAACAAGATCGAGGGGGCACCATTCTGAACCCCAAAAAATAAAAAGGTAACTGAATGTTTTCTTTCAAGACGAGTCTTAATAATTTGCTAGGGTACAGAAATACATCCAGAACCCACCTTTAATCGGTCTGAGAGGAGCGAATCTCAAAAAGAAATTGTTCCTAAGATTGTGCCACTGGAGCCAAGTACCTGTGAAGCCAGTTATAATATTAAAATTCATCATTTGTGAGAAAATAACATTGTTATGCATACTTGCTTCTTCATAAATAGCAAAAACCTCATTAAATATAATTTATTCATACAATGAGACATTTAAAAAAAATATTATGTTTTACGAGTTATTTTAATTAGAATAGAATATATTAGGTAAACGAAGTATACATAGCATATTACGCAGGATTCAAGGAAGTTACTTAGTAAACAGTTGTTAATTACTTATCATGACGATCATCGGTCTATCGGGGACAAACCTGATCCCAGTAAAAGCAAACCACCGAATATGTTAGGTATATGAGTAATGGAAGGAAATAACTAAAATAATATTTAGAAGTGGAAAATAGTTTGTTGTTATTAACGTTAAGGGTTTATTTATGACGTCTGGTACAATTGGCGGCACTCACGATAGATGGGATTCTTTTGTTTTTCTCGTTTGCTCGCGTTTGACCATGGAGCTTGCTTGCCTAGAAGTTACCTATTCAGTTTTGGCCCTAAGCTTGTAGGTATAAAAAACACAGACTACGGCAGAGAATTCTACTTCTTAGCTGTACGAGTATACGCAATATGAATGTGTTCTTAAAACATGATGTGGGATAACCATCATCATCGTGGCTCAACATCTAGAGATCTGATGATGGAACGGGGTTGGCGGAATTAAACTGAAATTCCGATACACACTCCTCTACCATTAAGTTAACAACTCAATTCAATTTGAAACCTATCCAATTGGAAAGTGGTTGGAGATATAACAGCTGACGCGCCGCATTTTTCCACGGCATGTAAAATCAAAATGAATTTTTGCAGCTTCATGTTCCATACATTATACAATAATCAAAACACAAAAAAAAAAACATACTTTGAAAACTAAGTTCGAGCAATGTTAATGAATTAGAAATAAATCGATTAACTTACCCGTAACGCCGTAATGTAACAGGATTGTAAACGCTAATACGGACCGCCATTCGATCGAAAACATAATTGGTGTTATCCGTTTATTTTCGGACAAATATGTTTAAGAAGTTTCTTGTATGAACAAACGTTCATGACTGCTCGGCTGGCGTGCCCTCTGTCCAGTTGATACGTGCACCAGCCTCACTGCAGCGTATAAACGACGTTAGTCACGCGTGTGTTCTGCTCTGTTCGCACCTAACTTAGGCTAGCAACGAAACCTTACCGTATCGCTGCTACAATTATTTAACAACAATCCATATTAAAAAAATAAATTTTACTAATAATTTAATAATTTTTGCGGGCTTGCGGACGGCGAGCTAGCCAATGTTCGTCGTCCGACCATCCGGTAAGGACCAAGGTGGAGTTGACGGCGCTATAGTAATATATTCTACGCGTGCCTCAAAGAAATGTCAGTAAAATTGACGGGCTTAGGGCCGACGCCTGCTAGGGCTGCGTATTATTTGAAGGACTTACCGTATCCATCACAAAAAAGGCTAAACCCAGAACGGGAGAAGTCATTTGATGATTTCCCGATGAAAAAAAGGAGGAGAACCGTAAACTACTTCTCTAGCCCTTTCTATCAGAAACTCTTAAGGTGTCTCTTAAGGTCTATACACAACGAAGCCGGTGTGTACCTGGCGGACCAATCCGTGCGCTCGACTGGCGATGGCGTAGTGGAGCGCGCGGATTGGTCCTCTAGCTCGCGCCGGGTTCCGGCCGGCGGGCCGGGAGGCTTCGGTGTGTAGACACCATTACGTGGCGATAATACTCAGAAGTCAGAAGACAGCTAAACATATTAAATTTGTTGTTGTCATATATTATTATCGTCAACAGCCCGACATTATCCACTGAAAAAAGAGGTATAAGATCAGCAGAGCTTAAGTCACTTTTTTCCTTGAGCCAGTCCCCACTTTCCTGTACCTTATCCAGGATCTACCCGCGACGATAAGGCCCCTCACCCACGACTACTTATTGTAGCGATGCTGTAGCGCGTTCGCATCGATACGTCGCGATACTGTAGCGCGTTAGCAGCGCGTTGGTATCTTTTCTATAGCGCTTGCAAATGCGACTAACGCGCGTTAGTAGCAATGCTGTCCCGTGCTAACAAAACGCGCTACAAAATCTCACCGTGGGCGATGGCTTAACCTAGCCGTTGTAAAGACAAGATTTGCTTAGTTTTTTATAATAACACCAACACCTGTTTGTTGATTTCTAACATACAGCAATGAAAATTCTCTTCATAAATTTCACAACAATATGGCTTATTTAGCTTATTTAAAAAAATAAAATAAATAAAGAAAGGCAACCTATAACTGAGATTTATTTTTTCTAAGAATTTGAAACTTGTAAGTGTCGATGTAAATTCTTCCAGAACAATACCTGAATTCAGAATGTAGTATGATGAATTTGAACTAAGAGTAAAAGTAATTCACAAATTTATCAAAAGTCACAATGATTTTGTTACTTTAATTAAACAAACCAATTATTGGATGAGAAAACAGGATGGTTTTTGTCGAATTACTTCGAGGCAACAAGCATTGCCATTTCGCATCAAGTTTTTCTAAACTCACATTTTCTCCCATTAGGTACACATTATCCTATACACATTACGGTGTTATTTTGTTAGTCATTCTCTTTCTATCGATGATGAAATAATGTTGCAATATCATTCATATTAATACGGAGACAATATCTATTCTATTTACTAATAAATCTTGATGCGTGAGAACTGATAATACATTAAGTCTTAATGTTAAGTCTAATCATGCTTCTCCCATTACCTATGACCAGTTCACGAGTAGGTACCATTACGTATCTACGGCGAGAGTACCCTTTCATTGTTGCACATCTCTACGATTCGGACTAAGCATTTCACCTCATCGTGTATACCGCCTACATCGAAAGACTGGAACAATTTGCCTGCTACGGTCTTGAAGGCTAGAGTGAATAGGCTCTTACTTAATGGACTAGTGCACTTCATCATCGACGATTGTATCATTGCTTACCATCAGGTGGGATCGCAGTCAAGCACTAGTCTTTATTATAAAAAAAAAGTTACTTCTGCCTATGCTAAACCTTGGAAAAATCATGAATTAAGATAAGAATTCAGAATCATGTCCTGATGTTTTGAGTGCTAATTCATTGCGTCCAACGGTTTGCCTTCACCCACACCTTACGTATTTTCCTTGAACTTTTTCCGATCTTTTGCATCTGTCATAACCCGTTGCAGCTTTCTTTTTATAAAGTATTTGCGTCAATACAGTTTCTTAAGTTAGGATTGAGGATACTTAATACCGTTATTTGAACTTCCTTCCTCCTTTAAAAATATGTACAGCAATAAAAAACTGCTCATTGGCGATTTCAATCTTAAAATTGACGTCATATCTAATGACGTAAAGTAATTTGTTTAAAAGCGGCCAATAACCATAGATTCCAGTACCAATCACGCACGAAGCGTGGTCCATGGCCACAGCAGGAAACTTCCTATTATGATTCTATGAACTGCAACTACAAAACAGCTTTCTTGGACTTCTAACCACATCGTTTGAAGCTTTTTATAGATCAACGTGTTGCTTAGGTACCAAACATCATTCGATGAATTTATCAGCAATTTTGATAATTGCTTTGAGCTGACTCAACTATGCTTTCCGAGTTACGTGCTCAGTCGTTTTGATCTATTCTAAAACTTTGTCGGTGCGACTTCATCACTTCATCAGTGTGGAGAAAGAACATATTTTTTATATTATTTTATTGGTAGGCTCGCGTTTGACCATTATCTCATTTGATGGTAAGCTATGGTGGTCGATGATGGAGCATGCTTGCTCTGAAGTAACCTATTCTCTTTTGATTTGAAGACTCCCAGATGATTTTATTGGCACTACTAAGGCAACAGCTTTCACGCTTCGAGGACCCAAGGTGTTGTGAGGCGATATGTGCGTTTATTCGTTGTCAATCCTACAGCGAAATTATACCTACATTAAAATATAAATATTTTATATTATTAACTACCACACAGGCTAGAATCTTATTTGTTTATTTCTATTTATCGCAAGGCTGTGTTTCAAATTGAATTTGTCAAAGCTGTACCTTGAAAATTGATTACAAATTCACTATACTAGCACCTTTAACAAATCAACCATCATCTAACAAATTACATATATTGCAGTATGATTTATTTACTTAGGTATTTATTTGCGAATTTCTTTAAGGCAGCTAGCTGGCTGAAAGCATTTCAGAATATAAGTAAAAGGCTAAATATTCGTATATATTCATACCTTTTGAAGAATCAACTTGAAGAGTGTTGTTAATTTTATGTCAATCTAAACAAATATTATAAAGCCAAAGGGTTTACTAGGTTGAAAGTACTAATTTCCAGGAACTACTGTTTTGAATGTAGAAATTATTTTAGTGATGGATAGCCCATTTATCAAGGGAGGCTATATCACGCTACAACCGATGAGAGCGCAGCAGTAGTAACCAAAGATACAGATGAAACCGCGGGGACGATTAGTTAAAGATAAGAAGAACACAAACCAAGGAAGCGGAATGGACGGATTGTGTAAAAGATTCAAACTCTCTCGAATAAACTTTAAAACACAAGCTTTTGAAATAAAGTATATTTGATTATTTTCGTATGATGTGGCAGAAAGCATTTCAGCTTTCTCCAATTGTTTTATTTAAATAGTAGAAAATGTTTACTTTCATCAACGAGATTATTTTTTTCTACAGTGCTTACCATTGTTAAGTATACGTTTCTATATTTAGGTACTATATCAATCTAATGGAAATCAAGCAGAGAAACGGATTATTGTTGTATTTTTGTACACCCAGTAAACCCAGCCAACCGTTACCTACTACTGTATAACACAGGCAAAGTGCATTATTTTTATCGGCTAGGCCAACTTGCTAGAAGTTCTTATTGCCAGTCATGAGAATGAAAGTCTAATGTTTAATAGGACAGCACTTTTGGACCAGCAGGTAATATGTATTATTGTGCTGCATCAACACTCCGTCTAAGGGCTGAGGTTAAAATTTTAATCCGAAAACCGTTATCGAAGCTGACTGCTCAAGGCGCTCTGGACCTTTACAGATCGGTAATCAGTTATTCATTAAAGGAGTTCATTGACCTGTGAGACTAAAGTAATGACATAGATGATTCAATAATGACGCTTTAATTATGTGAATGTAGACTCCCGATAAACTAGTTGCGCAACAAGTGGGAGGGTAAGTAACCTGGAGTAAGGTACTACAAATAAACTGGGTACTGGTTTGAGAGCCTGCCAAACCACCTAAAAGCCAGTTCAATGGCGCATACAACAAGTGAGAATCATCAACGAAAACTAGGTGGATATATGTATAAGAAGATCACGGAGTCAAGGAGATGAGCGTGTTCCCCCGCAAAACTAGTATGGTAATGATCGTCTCGTTTATCTAGTCGCCGATGACGCTCTACGTCATTTTGTCCATCTCCTCATTCGAGCGGTATCGCTAATACCTTTTAAAACAAATTACAAGTTTGAAAAGAGATAAAAAACAACAACACAAGGAAAATGACACATGAGTGGCCGCAGTTTGTAAACTCGTATAAAACGAACCGGCGCTCATTCTGACCCGGGCTTTATCAGCGGATAACCAATCCACACAGACAATTAGTTTAATACGACCGCGACAGTTTGACGGGCAAAATCGATTGAAGTGTTTCTACGCTCGATGATCAACTTGTTTATTTACGATTAGTTGGTGTGCGTGCTACACAAGTTTGTGTGTTTAACGTGAACAGTGATATTTTAAATTGGTTTAAGACTGTGTTAAAAACAATTAATAATGTTCAAGTTAATAATATCCGTGACCGTGATCCTGCAATTACTGCTGCAAACGGAATGCTGTAAGTGAATTTTGATTTTACACCTGACATTAATCTAGAGACGGCGATGGACTGGAACGTTAATTGAGTTGATGTGCCTTTTATGACCGTATCTAAATACGCTTAATTTGGATCCAGTTAGATATTCAACGAACATTAATAAGTACAAGTGGAAAGGTATCAACAAAACAAAGGCACTTGACACACATGGTTGATTACGGTCCCCTCCTTGCAGAGAGGCCTTAGTCCCAGCAGTGGGAATGATAAAGGCTGAATATACAGATAATTTATTCTAATATAATGGTACATATCTACATGATGTGAGACACGTTCAATACACATTAAAAATAAATAACACTTCAGAACTAGTGTCAAGACTATAATTTAAAGTGGTATTTACATCAGTGTGCAATAAACTCACTTACGTGTGGAAACACGGAATTTACTTAATTCTAGTGTTTAATAATTATGCATCGGTTGATATGTTTAACATATACCTACATATATGTAAAAACCTAACAGGAATATATGTAGTTAGAAAAACAAACGAATTTTAATTTAAAATCCGAAAACAACATCATCAAAATAATAATATTAGGTATCAAAACAAATCACGTGATAATCGTAAATAACAGGAAACGTATAAAAAGTGGTTTTTTGGCATGAATAAATTAGTCAATATCGATGGATGTAGTATTGCACGTGTACAAAAAGTGGATTTTCACATGTCCTTTTTTCATTCAAGTCGAAGTTACTTTGAAAGTGGTGTATTGATTCTGATCGATAATTCCCAGGAAAAACAAAAAAGCATAGAACCACTTAGAAAGTCTCAGTACTCCAATTAACCCACGCTTTCATCAACCGATGTTAAGAAGTGAATAGACTAGTACATCATAACGACTTTCTTATGGACGCTGCACAAGATGGTTCAACTTCCTGATAAAGGTGGATCCACGTGGATCCGCCTAATATAGGCAGCACCAGGGCCGCACATAATGTCCAATTGATCAGAAATTTACGGTTTTTGAATTTATGTGCTACATATTAAAGTACATATTATTTGCAGACGTTGATATCGCCTATGTGCAAAATATTTCGCTGATATTTGTCTTGCGCTACTTATTTCCGTAATAATTTGATGATCCTCTAAGTCTGCTAGCTAGACGTCCTACGCTGTTTACCGTTATGTGAACTTGAGTCTGCTTAGGTGTTTACCGTCAAGTGACGACTGAGCTAAATCTAAAATATATTCTCATTCTGTTTTATTTTAACGTAGAGTGTAGAGAGCAACAAATAAGGGCCCAAATACAATACTGCGATGCGACTTCGCATCATAAAAATCTGTGAGCTCGCACGACGACGCATTGCAAGAACTTGCGAATTGATTCGAATTGCACAATGTATGATCACCTGAACCGATGCTTTGCTGCACGAAATCGCATCGCAGCAATTTGCATCGCAGTTGTCTGCGATGCGGCGTCGTATCGTATCACATTGCAGTTTTATTTGAGACCCCCATATCTCCGACTGAAAATCGTCTACAATAGAGTAACTGTGAATGTTGGTATATAGCGACCGGTCGAGCTATGTACACTTGACCAAAATAAAAGCATTCATTCTAGATTTTCTACTGCCAAGAACTTTCTTAGAACGAGAGATAATTGTAATTGAAGAACATAAGTCGATTGTGCAGTTAATTAAAAATAACTTGCTGTTACTGGTTCATCGCCACCTGAGGAGCAATTCTCGTATTTTTTAAGGAATCTTCACTGTTTTCGCACTTGCATCGTATTCGCATAGTGATAAAAACACCTCTAATGTCCATTTGGACAAGTTTTTGACATTGATCGTCGCTAAGATGATGTTGTGACAAAGAGATTTAAAGATAATATTTAAAAATCTTTGTATTGTGCGACTTAAATTTGAATGGTAAAAAAGTACAAGAATTGGCCTTCTAATATTTTAAATCAGCCTTTACGTCATTGACAAGGTTTACAACACAAAGGATGAGTTTCTAACCGAATATTGTAAATATTAAAATTATAGAAATAGCTTATCGATCTAGTGGCGATAAGTGTGATTCGGTCTTCAAAGAATTCGATTTAGTTCAGTTAATTTCGAAAACAGCAGGATGATTTTGATTAGAGTTTGAATTTGTGACCGGGTTAATTGACATATCTCATCGGAATTTATACGTACCCAACTGGTAAATATGATGCACCTAGTGTACGTGCCTGTACAGTGAATAGTTACAGTGCTGACATTGCTATAATTTTCACAAAGTGACTCGAACTGATCTTTCATCCTTTAATTGTGTTCATTCATCTGTTCCAGTATATGTCGGTGACAGCTGTCACACTGACGATGGGCTTGGTCTCTGCGTACCCTTGCTACAATGTCCGCATATCATCGATGAGGTCAGACGAGCTGGCAACCCCATCCCGCCACACATGAGGATGAAGCTACAGAAATTGACGTGTGGTTACCAATTCAAGGACCCTATGGTAAAAATTAAAAAAAAATATTTTATTTGTAAAAATAAAAATCGGAGTAAGTGATTATTTGGGCCAACTTTTAGGAGACAAATTAATGATTTTGCGATAAACGCGGGTTTAAAATAACGATACTCCGTTACTTTTTGCTAAGAAAAAGTTAAAAAAAACAATCTATTTTTGTAAATGTGT
Organism: Mythimna ferrago; assembly: GCA_910589285.2. NCBI lineage: Eukaryota > Metazoa > Arthropoda > Insecta > Lepidoptera > Noctuidae > Mythimna > Mythimna ferrago. Next base: position 13,417,421 of record OU342692.1, on the reverse strand, counting down.
GTTTATTGTTGACAAAAAACAGTTATGGTACAATGTTATCAAACATGCTGAACATGAATCACAGCATGAGGCATTTCGTAGATATCATCTGTTTTAGTGAGAAGGCCATGCATTATGTACCCAGCTATGTTTTGCATCGTGGGTTTATGGGAATTTCCTAAACTTCCTTTCTTGGAAGGTCCGTTTTATTTGAAATTCATAAATGACTCAAGTACCTACTAGAAATTATCTAATTAATGTAACCACAACAATGAGTCAACAAATGAATGATATAATTTGAAGTTTACAAAGAAATGTATGTTCTCATTTTCTTAATTATAAAACGATTTTAATTTTGAAACTATCGAAGACCGCAATTTAACTTAAGGTACCTAATTATAATAACTTAAAAATTCTACAGGTGTGTTGCGTTTCTTCGAGTAACACAGCTACTGAAAAACCAACAACTCATAATTTCGTCATGGGGCCTGATGACAGTGAAAATGTGGAAACTTTTACCAGAGCAACGCCAGGAATTGAGAATGGGCCAATAGCCGTGGAAACTCACCCGAACGTGGGTCTGTTGCCGATGCAGTGTGGCAACATTGATAGCGACAGGATCTTTGGCGGGAACAGGACGCAGCTGTTTGAGATGCCGTGGATGGTGCTTCTGTCTTATGATTCAGGTAGAGTAAATTTAGTTCATAGTTCATAATATAATGAAAGTCTGGACGTACGATCTACTTGAAGTCGGTTGCACGTCTGTGCTAAGTGCTAACCTTGAGCTGACGTAGTACGAAGTCTCAATAGAATAAGAGGCCGGCTTATACTGGTGACTACTTTTTAAAATAGTTCTCCTATTATAATAAATCTTCTCCTGCGTATTAAACACAGCATTAAAAAAACCGTTTTGATTCTAGCTCGCGGACCAGTGACGAGTTGCGGTGGTTCCCTCATCAACGAGTGGTATGTCCTGACTGCAGCTCACTGCGTGGCCTTCCTGGGCACCAGGCTGCGACTGAGCGGAGTCATCCTCGGTGAACATGACATCAGACAGGATCCTGACTGCGAAATGTCAGATGATAAAGAGTTCTGCGCGCCGAGAATAGAGGTGACGATCTATCTAAAATTCCTATATTTTCCACTTAGTCTTATCGCTACAGTAATTAACAGTTTTCCCAAAAATATCAAATTACGAGAAAATATAGACCTTATAAGAAGGTTCTTATAAGGTAGGTACTAATGATAAAACAAAAGAAAACTTAAAGGTAGCCATACACGCTCGAGTATACCTGGCAGGTTTATCTGTACAGGTATACACCTGTCAGGTAAGCTTGTATGGAATGGAAACCTGCACAGTTTTGCAACATACACACTCAGGTTTACCTGTACAGGCAAACCTGTCAGGTATACCCTAGTGTATATGGCGGGCATTACTCTCTAATTTTCGCCATTATTAAGCTATATTTTGTTTGACACAGTCATGACCACAACGATTATCTTAAAGGTGGTCTTTCAGGTAATTCGGTTCCGGTGACATCGCGTTAGTGTCGCGGCAATCTGAAAATGTATAAGACACAAATCAAATGAATCCGTATCCGCATCCATACGTCCTGTGATCGCACATAGGTTCTGAGAAGTGTGCGATTGTTTCAAGCAACGCCAGAGCTTATTTGGAAATGGGCTGTGTTACTGCGCTTGAATCGTACCCCAGACATTTCCATCATGTTCTTCCTGCACTTGTCCCGTTTTATTTGGGGTCGGTGCAACACGTTTTCTTCTTCCATTCTGTCGTGTTACTCGTGACGCTATTACTAACTTCCTTTTCTTTCTTAGCACTTTTCACAAAATCCATCCAACTTTTCTTTAACCTCTCTTTTCTTCTCCATCTATCCACATCTAAAATCATAACTCTTTTAGCAATATGCGTTTTATCCCTGCTCTTCACATGACCATACTAAGACAAACGATTCGTTTTCATCTTTTCAGTCACTGGCGCCAGTTTAAACTTCCCCTAATATACCTACTCCATCACCCAAGACATTTCCATAATACATCTGTCACTCTACTATGATCTGTCAACGCGTCAGTGTGGCGGCGTTAAGGTACAAGTACGCCATAGCTGCACTCCTCGGAAATCTATCTTTATCTAACTCGATTACATATCAACACTTCAACAAGCAATATTCGCTAAACCTAATTAATAATATTCCACAACTATCACACAACGCTGTCTAGTCCCAAGCTAAGCAGAGCTTGTGTTATGGGTACTAGACAACTGATAAACATATCTACTTATATATTTCTAAATACATACATATTATAGATAAATTACACCCAGACACAGAACAAATGATTATGCTCATCACACAAACATTTGTCCTGGGTGGGAATCGAACCCACGACCTCCGGCATAGCAGTCAGGGTCACTAACCACTAGACCAACAGGCCAGTCTCAATAGTTTAATAATACTACAGATGAAGGTTACTTGGTAGTGTTTGTACTTAATATGATATTTTGTTTTACAGAACGTGCCGATAGCTGAAGTAGTGGCACACCCTGGATACACGCCTCAGTCACGGATCGACGACATAGCTTTAATACGACTTGCTCAACCAGCCAATTTTACACTTCGTAAGTATTGCTGCCTTTGGTGGACTTGACTTCTTATTGCTTAGCATTCAAAATGTAGTTCACTCCGAGAAATGATAATAGCACGTAATGGTTTTAGTTGTATTTTCGAGTAGACGTACGTCTACTCGAAAATACAACTAAAAGTAAGTACTTATTGTGTACTAGCTTCTGTCAGCGGCTTTGTCGAAGTCGAAGTCAAAGCAGTAGTATAAGTAGCTGACCTTCCTTGGGGTTCAAACTTACACCGTACCAAATTTCATCAAAACCAGTTTTGCAATTTAACCATGAAAGCGTAAGAGACAGACAGATAGAGCGACGGAACAGATAGAGTTACTTTCGCATTTATAATATTTTATGGACTTAGTATTATGGACTACTAATACAAATAGATCCCAATTACTAAAGAAAAGTCCCTATTAATCAGCTATCAGACATCGATGATAACATATTGAATCTTTAGCAAGTATAATTATATATGCTTTGTTGGTTGCAAGTACTTACTTATTATTTTCTTTACAGCGAGTGTGAAGCCCTTGTGCCTACCCGCCACTAAAAAGCTTCAGTTGGAATCTCTCAATGGGCAGAATGTGAATGTTGCGGGTTGGGGCGTTATGGAAGATGGTCTGCAGTCTCCCGTGCTGCTCAGCGTCGAGCTTCCCGTCATCAGCTCTGAGGAATGCACGCAGGCTTACCGAGGGTCAGTTTCACTTTTATATCACTATATTTTTCCATTTATCCAGCTAGCGTTCATCTAATAATAGTTCTGGATTCAGTGAATTCCTATGGCCTTCACTGGGTCGTCGGGTCACTTCACCTTGTAGAAGGCTTCCAAAGCTGCATCTTCCGGTACAAGCTCGCCACTCTAGAAGCCTTTTCGCTGGATGCGAGACCCACAAGACAGGTTGATGTGACGATACTTGGGAGAGGTACGGCCAGCATTAGACGCGTTGAAATCATGATGATAATAATCATAATATTCCACAACTATCACACAACGCCGTCTAGTCCCAAGCTAAGCAGAGCTTGTGTTATGGGTACTAGACAACTGATAAACATAGTTATATATTTCTAAATACATACATATTATAGATAAATTACACCCAGACACAGAAAAAATGATTATGCTCATCACACAAACATTTGTCCTGGGTGGGAATCGAACCCACGATATCCGGCATAGTAGTCAGGGTCACTAACCACTAGACCAACAGGCCTGTCCATGATGTCCATGATGAGTCCTGGACCGAAATAGTTGAAAGTCATTGTTATGGCAGTAACTAGCATATACAAGTACCTACTCAGACTGTATTTCTTGTCTGGTTCTGGTAACTTCCACCTGTAGGTAGTAATTTCTTCTCAACATTTGATATTTATCCGCTAATTATATTTTTATTAACATTATTCACAGAACTGTGCAAGTAAAAGAAACTCAAATATGCGCTGGTGGGGTTAAAGGCAAGGATTCTTGCGGAGGTGACTCGGGCGGGCCACTAATGTTTCCTGGCAGTTACGGAAAATTCGGGGTGCGGTACGTCCAGCGAGGTCTGGTCTCCTTCGGCCTCAAGAGATGCGGTCTCGGGGGCTTCCCAGGAGTCTACACCAACATAGCGTACTACATGAATTGGATCTTAGATAACATGCACAGTTGATCATGTGTGGAGACTGAAAAGGCGCAAGTGAGATTGTTAATACTCGCAACGATTAGGAGAAGCCGTGAAACAAGTATTAAGGCAATTCACGCTGCAGTTGAATGGAGAAGGCTTCTAATACAGGCGCATATGTCAAGAATAGATTAGAATTATATAAGACTTTGATATATGTAGCAGTTCTACAATGGTAGCTTTTTTACAATTTCTGAATGACTGAGAAAAAATTAGGGGTTTGAATCCTCGCATGGCCCGGTTAGTCTGCCAGATATATGGAATAATAAGTATACGATGTATGTCTTTGTACGAGCAACTTTAACCTTTTGAATGTCTTAAGTTACACAGTTCGACATAAGCAATTGTCTTTCTATTGTGTCTCTAATTGCGGCATTCGAAGAGTTAAGTCAGTGTTCGGTAGGCACTTGTAGCGATCCCCTTCACAGTAAGGTTAATAGACTATTTTTTTTGTGTCGTTATTAAGAATGATTTTGTATAGACCGGGTTCATATAGAGCTAGTCATGGGATGAGAGTGGTGAATATTTTTTTTACTTTTCTTCTGTCTTCATTAAACTAGTCCAGTATGTTTATTATACTCTGCCATGCTATAATAAACGATCTTGTAAGATATTCATTTTGTTGTATATGTATTTAGAATGGTTAATTGTTTGCCTTAACACCTGTTAGAAACAAGGAAGGGCATTTTGCGTGCTCTGCAGGTCTTGCGATCCTGTTAATGAGAAATACCTATCTATTAATTTATTTTTGACGCTTCTGACTATCGAGTTAGTTACATTTTACATCGTTTACTTATCTTCTCAGTTTTTTTTTAAGTCTGACCGCCAATCCTTAGTTTTTATTTAAATTTAAGTGCTAATTTTAATGGAAAAAGAATATACAAATTAATACATGTTAAGATATTTTTATTTATTGAGATTTTGCCTTTCTACAGATCTTATCTTGTGGTTTTACTGATGATGCTAATAGTAGGGGCGGCGAGATGGGGATTTCGCGCGAAACTCGAGCGCGTCAGAAAACCACATGGGAAGAAACCTTGCACCCTGTAATGTACCCCCACCACCTAAGATGGAGTTCGTTGAGGGCAATCCGTCAGATTAGTAAAAAAAAATATACTCGGAAAAACTCTAATGCATCAGGTTAAGACAAGGTAAGTACATGCACAAAGGTGTATATTTCAATAACCTGACAATTTGAGCGTGGCATAAGCAAATGAGCGAGTCACAAAGTTAATTTTGAATAGTAGTAGTAGTTTCCTGTTAATATTCTGTTGATAAGTGCAATTTTTTTACAGCAGATTGCTAAGATAATTTTGTTAGGAACGTTGAAAATTTTACACTGATCGATGGGCCCCGTGAAAACCGTCAGATTTTAGGTTCCCTGATAGGATTACTTTAAAAAAAAAAAAAGAAAATCAATCGCCCCCGAGTATTTCGAGGTGACGTTTTTTTTACATTTTTGAAAATTCTTACACATTCCTCCCACTAAAATTTATATTTTTGTCATAGACTTTTTTTAGTTTTAGAACCCAATCTTCACGATCCAATATGAGGACCCCCATGACGTTTTTGTAACTGCAAAAGCATCCTCCCCTACTATAAAGACCATTGGGATAGTAAAATGCCACAAAACCTTTTTACCCTATTTAAGACTTTTTGAAGACATGACGCAAGTGTGTCGTGTCAAATTATTGACACAGATCGCTGTCAAAAACCATTGGGTCTGTGATTGCTTTTAATATTTTCTGGGGGTAAAATTAAAAGTTTCATGGATCAATTTGATCCATGAAACATAAATGCGGGTCTAAATTATTTAGTGCTACATAATGAATTCATCCTGTGGTCGGCGTGCATGCTCTGGAACCTCTAGTTCATATAGATCGTATGACGGCGTGGGATGTGGCGGTGACCGTAACCGAAGAAATTCGCGTTTGAAAAATTCTTGGGCTTATAGGTCTTCGAGTAGGCCTGATGATGAGATTGACGCTATTGTAGCACAGCTCAGCGATCGCCGTCTACACCAGTCGTGTCCAAGTCCCTGGTGTTGCGAACCCCGTCCCTCAGTTAGTTTCGTTTTGAACATTTTGTAGACAATTTTCGTATAACTTCATGAACTGATGACTATCCATAATAAAGAAAAACAAAAAGAGTTATTGTATAGTTACTCAATAATATGAAAACTTTTATTATGGGACCACTCTGAAATGTCACAAATAATAATATCAGCTGTTCCGTACGAACTTTTTGCTTTGAGTTTTCTGAATATAAATGAATGGCGTATGGAACACTTGAATTTTGTTGCAGTAAGGTATGGGACCCTAAGTCCGGGCACAATTTGTTAAAACTGAGGGAACACCCTCTGCATAACCCCTCCAGAAGTACAGCTTTGAAATTTTATTACCATAACAATTTCGTTGCAGTATTATCGCAGCCGGGATTCCGATACGTGGCAAAAAAAAATCTTAAGGACCCTGGAAGACTTATACTGTTTATGGAAAAGACTGTGTAAGGACCCGTTTAGATGGGAGATCCTCAAGAGTGCTCTCTTGTTTACTTTCGGTTTACGACTGTTCGGGGAGATGCGCAGCCGCAACGACGCCGTACTCAAAACCGCGCAAAAATGTATAAAAAACCCTACTTGCAAACGGATCTGTTAGAAAACCATCTTCTTACTTATGCTGTAAATATTTATGATTCTGATAAACTAATGAACAATATAGTTATTGAAAAACGTCATGTACATTTTTTTTTGCTATTATTAGGCTCACGCTTGAGCACTATCTCACGGAGATGGATAGCGATGATGCGGTAGACAATAAAGCTCACTTGCCTAGGAGTAACTAGAAAAAGGTAAGCGCTAGTGCCGGAATATTAGGGTTAAGTCATAAGCATTTTTGTCGATAGCCGTCGATTCGAGATTGTCTTCATGTCAAATTCACGATGGCTAAATAATGGAACCGTAATTTGACTATTCTGATGCTCAGTTACTATATTTTATAGTTCATATCTCGGTGACCGTGCAGCTTACTCAAATACTTTTAACATGACTGCCCAAAAAAGTGAATTTAAAATGTGAAAATCGAGTTGGCTGCAGTTTTACGTTAGGACATTTTTTCAATATTTGTTTTATAACTTTTGTAAACCAGATTTTTAAAATTGTTGCTTTATTTTTTTTTTTTAACTATCTTAGAATTAAGTTTGACGGCGTGTCCTTGGTATTTATTATAACTATCTGCTTAGTTCATCCTTGTGGACTCATGGCAGCAAAATTTTCAATGTAAGTACACATGAACTTTATTAATTTGAAAGAAAGAAATACAATGTAGGTCTAGTTCAGCAAATTGCCACTCAACTATGTAGTAAATAACCCGATAATAGTTTTAGATGTCTCGGTACCTATTTTGTTTGGTGATTTCTTTCTAAAGCCACACTTGATTCATTTCAACGGCTAAGAGAATCTGACTTCGACGGAATACCCACCTCAAAAAAAAAAATGTGTGGAGCCTCACACTGGAAATGAATAACTTCATATCCTGTAACTTCCAGGAGCAGGACTTGATAAACATCAAAACAGGGGCCTTACCATGACATATTAAAATGTCAAGCGTGCGAGCGAGTAAGAGGGGGGGAGCTATACACCCTACATAGCCCCATTTCCTTAACAGTGCACTTTAGGTCGTAAAAAAATAGATCACGATAAGAGATAGGTGGGCCTCAGGTCGGAGTTAAAAACTTTAGTATCGACAGGAAAAAAAGAGGACTGTCTGGTTAATTCCCAAGTAACAAAATGTGGTCTTGTAGTGGTTCCGGAGCCAGAACTATAACAGGCTAGTAAAAGTTTACACCCACGGAAAAGGGCCCATTTTATACGCGTTTTTTTGCCAATAAAACACTCATAGTAGACTTGACGAGCACCACTTAGACCAATAATACACTTACAGTTGGACTACGCAGAACTATCTGCTTCCGCGAAGCTCACTAGGAGTATTTAATAGAACCAGGCAGGCGTGTAACGTACTCCGCGCTTCCATTACTAGCTACTTCAAACATTTGTAACTTTTTGTTGTATTGCGGAGAAAAATAAAAATTAAAAAATAAGTTAATATATTTTATATAAAAATGTATTATTATTTTCTAGTAACAAGTATTTCGCACGTAATATTATATGTGCATATATGTTAGCACGGCAAACGCATAAATATTTTCGATGAAGTATATTGTGTTTTAAATCTCAATTTTTGTTCGCCTTTTGAACACGGCGTACTTATTTACTAAGTTGTGTTTAAAAATAATATTTATTTTATTTTATTTATTATTAGTCATAAGGTAACTCCTTGTTATATTGTAACAAAATGGCCGTGAAGATGCGATAAATATTAAAAGCTTAAACGGACTTCACGAAGATATCTTTGGATAGACTAATAGTTTTATAAGAAACCTTTATATGGAAATTAAGACTATAACAGCATTCGAGAGTCCACAATAATACCAAGTGCACTTACTCTTATAAGTAACTGTAGAACTAATTCACTTAAAATTAGCACATAAAGTTGACTTATAAACCCCTATAAGGTCAAGTAACAAATGCAAGTGGTTCTAAGTGCATTTAGTTCTATAAATTACTACTACTGGCATATACACTTATAGTGGATTTATAATTAGTTCTTGTAGGCGATTATAAGCGTAACTTACTGGACCAAGTTTTCGCAAGTGTATTTACACTTACGCAACACTTTTATAGGCCATCTTAGCCTTTACTGCGCCTATAATTTCGTTCTATACACGACTATAAATCAACTTATAAGAACAGGTGTACTATAAACCCAAACGAACTCTGTGTAACCTGTTATAAGCTTAGTAGTAAAACCTGGAACCATTAAGAGAGAGTTTCTAGTGTTGTGAGCCTATAAACTGTGCGCTACAGGAGAACTTTGTTACTTGGGTTTAGAGATTGACCTAGACCCTAATGTTAATACCTACCACTAAGCCTACGTCCAGGCGACGTCCAGCCTTGTCCCGTCCTCAGTACAGTTGAATAAAAATTTAGAAAAAAGAAGAAAATATATTCCATGGCTGGACGTTGCTCGCAATTATAGATTTTACTCTATGTTTCCCCTATATTTACTATACTCTTTGCTATATGTTTTTTGTCAGAGGTTTTTTGACATGTAGATGTGACAATATATCACAGAACGATTTTCAGTCAAATTTTGTCTTTTTTATTTTGTCTTGAGTTGAAAACAGCAGTATCTGGTGCGATATTTATACAGAACGTTGTCAGATATAAAATTCACTCTCATATTGTTCTGGTTCTGGTAATGTCATGAGACTGTGAAATACACCAAAGCAGGGCTGGTAAGGCTCAATTACTAGTGATGTCTACATGTTCTATCGTCTCATGCCGCAGTAATGTGGATGATGGGGACGATGAAGATGATGAAGATGATGAAGATAGGCAGAGATCGAGGGCAGAGAGCGCGGCAGCCCGAGGTCAACGGACCCATAAACGAAGCGTCTTCGATCCTCCACCTAGTGTTAGTACCTACCTACCAGTTTTTGAATTTCGTAGAATACGCGGCTGTTGAAATGCTCAAGTACTATAATACCAAGGTTTTCGTGGCGCAAATACAAAATTATAGCTTTTAAAATTACCCTGAACTTTTCCTTCCATCTCAATAAAAAGAATGTACCTATAGTGACACTGTTTTCTGTTAAGTAGCTTCAATGAACGCCTACGCTAAACTAATGCGAACATGTTAGTTAGCAAATTATAAGGAAATTAAAAGGGTCTTTCTGGAATTTCTATTTACCGTTACTAAACCATATGTTCTGGTGCGGTGTCCGACGTGACGACTCATCAGATAATAAAACATGACCCCGGGAGTGCCCGGCAGCTTGTATACCCTTGATTCCGATGGTGGTAAATGTTACATCGAGACAAACCATGTGAAAAATATCTGGATGAAATCTGATTACTCCAGTACGAACCGACGACTGGTTCGAACACTCCAGACCGACGACGGAGCCCAGCAGGGTCGAAGCCTACTGAGGCCATGGGTCCGCTTCTGAAAGGAAAAGCCGGGGTCCGCGAACGCAAGTTAAAGAAAGAAATACGAGTGGATTTTAGTTGGTAAAAATCTGACACTCCTTCCCGCTCCGCCCTAGACCGGGAGAAGTCATTGGATGACTTTCCATTTTAAAAAAAAATACCGACGACAAGATCACTAAGCGCGACGAAGAATTAAGCAGGTTACGATGACATATTATAGGGTTACCTGAAGTACCAAAAAGATCCTTTTTTCCGAGAATAAGATAATATTCAAATACGTTAACTTGCTCAATTTCTGGGAAGATAAGGGTGGTGTCGGTTTTATCGTCCAGAAGTTTCTTGTGAAGAATATGGTGAAGATTGAGAGTGGTCGACCAAGGAGGCGTACCTACTTTATACTCATAATATCGTACTGAGTATTGATATTCGCTAAAGGTCATACAAGTTTACGAAGCGGTAGGTTTGTTTCATGGTGATTGAGGAACCACCATGACGGGATTATAATAATATGAAAAGAATATATCCAGAGGCATGCAGGGTTGTAAATGTCACTTAGTTGACTGGCCTGTTGGTCTAGTGGTTAGTGACCCTGACTGCTATTCCGGAGGTCGTGGGTATATGTATGTATTTAGAAATACATAAGTATGTTTATCAGTTGTCTAGTACCCATAACACAAGCTCTGCTTAGCTTGGGACTAGACGGCGTTGTGTGATAGTTGTAGAATATTATATTATATTACATTACATTACATTACATTACATTACATTACATTACATTACATTACATTACATTACATTACATTACATTACATTACATTACATTACATTACATTATATTATATTATATTATATTATATTATATTATATTATATTATATTATATTATATTATATTATATTATATTATATTATATTATATTATATTATATTATATTATATTATATTATATTATATTATATTATATTATATTATATTATATTATATTATATTATATTATATTATATTATATTATATCATATTATATTATATTATATTATATTATATTATATTATATTATACAAGGTGCAGTTTTAAAACTGCACAATATTTCAGGAGGTTGTAGTAAAACTCATAAATAGTCATATAAAAAAACGATACCTGGTCAATAATCAGTAATACTTGTTATTTAATTTTTTAATTACTCTAAACTAAATCGATTGATCGATGGCCGCGGGGGCGTGGCTAGGGTGTGGCGTGCGGGATGATGATTGGATGATACATTATTTATGAAACTATCGTTGCGAGTTAGTGTGTGTGAAAACGACCTTTATTGTTCCGTGTTTGTGTGTGTGTGAAAAAAAGCGCAGTTATAAAAAAAAAAAAAATTACCTACTTATTTTATTATTGATTCGGGTCGAGAATCACTAACATAATTACCTCCTGAAATATTTTGCAGCTTCAAAACGACACCTTGTATACTTAATATCCATTTTGAGACTTCGCTCATAATTATAGACCAGATCTAACTTCAAGAAACAGGACAATCGTCGAATTCACGTAGTTGAGCCGCGTTCGAGAAGCTGCGCGGTATCTTCTCGTCTCATGAGAGACAGAGACAGCAAAACAGTGTCTCAAAACGACGTGGCGGTGGGCAGGGCACATTGCTCGCCAACAAGATAGTCGATGGGGCCGAAAGGTTCTGGAGTGGCGACCGCGTAGGCAGGGCCCGATCTACCTATTTAGCCGCTCTGGGCAAAGATAATTTTCGACGCCCTTTACATAGATACACAAAACCATTTAAGTCATGAGTCTTAAGTCTTAAATATCACCACTTGAAGTAAGTTTTGTCCAGCTACTATTTCGTAAATAGGCATCTAATTCATCATATTCATCATAGACTGGCCTATTGGTCTAGTGGTTAGTGGCCCTGACTGCTATGCCGGAGGTCGTGGGTCCGATTCACACCCAGGACAAGTGATTGTGTGATGAGCACGATCATTTGTTCTGTGTCTGGGTGTAATTTAAATTTATGTATTTAGAAATATATGTAACCAAGATTATATTATTATTATGTATTTAGTAAGATACACTAGCAGCTATTAGCTGATGCGTGTGTTTCATATAGTTTGGTGATGTCCAACCGATTTTTAAAGCAGTTCAATGTGCTTTTACAACACTTTCCGGGAGCCTGTTCCATGCCCTTACAACTCGGTTTGGTAGAAAGAACAATGGTCAATCTTCTAACATGCTTGGACTATAAAAAATTAGTAAATCGTAACTTGATGAAACATGTATCGTTTGATTTGCCTAAATGAACATTACTAAGTACGGCATTCAATATATTTTTAAAAGTACGGAGAAACTAGTAAATAATTGAAATGTTTTGAAGGTTATGTAGTTTATTAATAATCTTCTTAAAGTAGCTGTAAAAAAATACGTCAAATATGTCATTTGTCCATTTCGCGCCAAATAGGATAAACTGTACGGTGTACCCCAAGAATTTATATATCCTACGGACAAACAAGATTCTTGACTGTACCTAAAAAATAGACGCAGCGGAATGTTGCTTTGTTTTTATTGGACAGGGTCGATGGCAACAATAGACTTTAAAACTTAGTACAGCCTAGTAGCCATTTTCAAAGACTAGTATACTGGTTAACCATTATGAAATTATCCTCTAGATTCACCTATAAGCCCGCGCACGGGCAAAACCGATGTATGAACCAAACTCATTGGAGTCAGGTGTCCCACTGTTATATAAACAGTGCTTAATTTATCGAATTTAAGTCATAAGCCTTTAGATTTATTTGGAGGACACACTATATCTGTTCTAAAACATTGTAGATGCAAATAAATGAATACGAATAAAAAGCTCAAGTTATCTTTATTCTTATGTAAGAATCTTACTAAACATGCTGACATAAAAATTAAATAAAGAATTTTTGAGTTGTCTTGCTATCATTTAATCCTCTTCACTTGCAAGATCACACACTAAGGTACTGGTAAAAAATAAATTATGTATGTAAAAAAATAAAAACTGATTAGGTACTTTTTTATTCTTTATTACAATTCTCTTATGAATATATCATCAAGAAATGCAGCAGGAGCAGCTACATTTTGTTTGTATCTGGCCCATCCAAGAAACCAAACGATGGTCATAACATGAGCACAACATCCTAGTGTGCGTTGACCAACTAGACAATTGCATCAATAATCTCTAATGCCAGATAACCCAAATGTGTTATTATTTATTAAAATGTTTACATAATAATGTTTTATTGAAATTCGATGTAAGTCTCGATTAGTGCAATAAGTAAATACACGCTGTGCAGCAGTATTGGGTGCTCGTCTGTAATTCGAAAGTGTAATAGTTGATGATGCAGGTACATATACTGGGATTAGATAACACAATATCCACTTCATCAGATCCTTGTTCTGGGTAATCATTACCAGCCATCTCAGACTGCTCCATTGCTGAATGTAATTCAGGTGTCTCAATGTCATGTTGTACTTATTCAGGTGCTTCTACCATATTTGTTGAAGAAAAATCAATTAATTCATTTTCTCTTCGTTCTGTCTGCATACACAGAGCATTTCTTTTTGCTTTCATCCAGCAAGAATGACACACTCTGTCATTTGTAGTTAGCTAAAACAAAAGAGAGAATTGGTAAACTCATCTAAAAATACTATTAAAACCCGTCTTATATTGTTCTACTGTCTTGTTCTCATACAAAATAGGCACATACATTGATCACTGTTTGTTTGCGGCAGTTTGGCAATATCAAACTTAAATTAATTCATAAAACTCCAAGCGAATGCTGGCATTTGCACTGCTATTGTCTTTCTATTGTGTCTCTAATTGATGGTATTTGACAGGTTAATTATGAACCCAGCTTTCGTTGCAACGTTGTTTCTTTTAAAAATAAGATCTAGGAGTTATAAACATCAAATCCAATTGATTACTATATAAAACAACAGCTAGTCTTAGTAATACTAAAAAATTGTTTAAATTACCTCTTGTGATAGGATAGAATTCATTATGCAGGTAGTAATCATTTGTTGCAGTTCTGAAGGATTGTTGCGTAATATTAAATCACTTTTTCTTCGAAGGATTGAACATCCACACATCAAGCAGATTCTAGAGTGACCCACCACCTGAGGTCGACTACTTGCGGGTAGTTGGTTGTCATGGCTTGATATTTCTCCATGGATAATTTGATTAACCCTCATTCTCACAGCATCCAAACAGGTCCTCAATCTGTAAAATGAAATAATTGCTGAAAAATCCATTTGGAAAGTACTTTTTTTCTTTTTTCTTAGAAGGAACTTTTTAAATAAATATTACTGTATGTAAAACACTTCGATGACGATGTAGGTCCTAAAATGAAATATCGTAAGATGAGTTGTGATGTTAGTAAGTTGATATCTGAATACTTACGATACGAGGCGAAATCCTTTCAGCAATAAAAGACACCACTCTAGTATCTTGTTCTAGGACAATGTGCCGTGCAATGCGATTAACGCATAATCCACAGTTTATATGAGCGAAGACATGACTACTTCCACTTCACTGACAAATCCAAAACTAGATGAAATCAAAGTCCAAAAGACGAATACCAAGTATAGAAGATTCGATCGGAGTCCGTAAGCAAAGCAAGTTATGGTTAGAATTATAGGGAAAACACAAGATCACACAGAACATAGTCGTTGGCAAAACCACAGAGCATCTAAACAAGAGACGGAACTTAGAACATTCAGTTTTGAGAAATTTCTTACATTCTTTAGCCAACCACTTAAAAAAAAACAAAGCTACCAACATGAAAACTCGAAGTAAAGAACTGTCATAGATAGGGATGCGCAACGTACAATAAACTTATCGATGTTCAGTTTACACTAGTGCATTTTTTATCGATATCGATAAAATTCACTAGTGTTGTTATAGGGGGTTCCAAAACTGACGTATTTATTTTGAAAATGGGTAAAATAAAACAATAATTTACATGATTTTATTTCATGTTTATTTATATATTTAATAGTTTAAACATACAAAGTTACAGAAGCTGTTTCTTTTACCGCTTTTCTACAAATCAACCTATAAACCTATGGTTTTATGGTTTCAGCATGCCAAGCTTCTTTGATACCACAAACTTCACATCTTCTGTGGCCTTTACTCATGATGGTTCACAAACTTGAGAACAACTTAAGAGTCTCCGTCTCGTTAAAATATGTAGTAACAAAAAATAGAAGAGTCAAATATCTCGCAAGAGTCACTTACACTAACAGAGTCAATATCTCGATAAAACCGATGAAAAGAACGAACAGGTGCTCAACTCAACGTTATACGTACAATCACAGAACTTATTCTGATGATTTATATTCCGAAATCTTAAAGAAAAAGGAAAAAATAAACAGAATAGTCATAACACAAACTTAATTACACAAAGGTAGCCATGTTTGTTTTTAAGTACCACAGACAATACTATAGTTAGTCTTTGACCACAGACTAAAACATCTAGTAAGTTCAATGTGTAATGTTGGTCAAATTGATGTTTTTCTCAATGTTGGCTAAAGAATGCACGAAATTCCATAGAAAAAGTAATTTGTTTGGAGTTTCACAAGACTGGGCAAAACTAGGTACAAGACGGTCTGCGCAGAGACAATACCAAACAATATGTTGTTTGTCAAAAATAGGGTGGCTCCGTATTCAATCGATTTACGGCATTATCGATTTTTAGAAGCAAAAATCATTTTTTTAATCGTACAATAAAAATCAAAAAAGTCTGTTAGTGGCTTATCTTAGATTAAATAAATAAGTAATCATAAACAGCTATAATCTAACAATTATGTATTTTTTCATTTCTATTTAGAAATTAAATCGATATCGACTACTTAAAAACTATGGACTTCTCTATGAATGTTAACATTAAGGATGCGTTCATGATTATAGATATTATGACGCGTTCTATTGAAAAAAAAATAATAATTAAAAATATGAATATCTTTTTTCCTCCTAGTTTTAAAAATAAACTGAACCCACCAGATAATTACATTGATAATATATTATGTTATGATGACAATCTCATTTCGTTACCAACACTTTTTTTTTTCTAGTCCAAATTGGCCATGATTCTTTCAAAGGCTTCTTTTTGGATGCATTATTTATGTAACTCATATGATTTAAAAGTGTCCATGGAGTTTCTTGCACGTTCTTTTCCATAGAGTGCAATTTCGCTTCACTTTTTTTGGACTGACCGACATTTGACTATTCAAAAGTGCCTGATAATGGTATATTGGAAATAAATACTTTTGATTTTGATATAAGTTTGTTTATCAGTTGTCTAGTACTCATAACACAAGCTCTGCTTAGCTTGTGACTAGACGGCATTGTGTGATAGTTGTGGAATATTATTATTAATTGTTTTTTTTTCTTTGCAGAGTTTCGAATTGTTCCGTGAGAGGATTTATAAGTACTATGACATCTTGTGCGTATTTTGGAAAAAAGTCCGCAACGACCCATACAAATGGACGCTGTTTAAAAGTGTCCTGTGGTTCACTATTGGGCTGAAGCTGTTCAATGATTTGGCTCGTCATGCCAAAGTATCCGCGGTGTTCGGAGGATGTCCACCACCACAACCACCTAAAAAAATACCGCCACCGCCCTCATGCCACCGCAAAATTTACCCAAGACCTGAACCCCGCAAAGGACCGTGCCTCCAAAGCAGCAAAATCCGCCAACCTCCTGTATGCAAAGAGAAAGTTGACCCACCCAAAGACGGCCCATGCCCGCCACCCGAGAAATCAGGCTGCGAAGACGCCTATGAATACTGTGGTTAAATTGTGATTTCAATATTGTATTTAAAAAATACATAATATTTATTTACATCACCTATATCCGAAGATGGCAATTCGTTTTTCTTATTTTACAAGTTAGGTACAGTTACGAGCATACGATAATATACATCTGTACCTCAGAGGTAAACAACAGTACCTATTTGCCAAAAAATAAATTTTACAGGAGAGGCAAAAACGCGCGGATAGAAACTTCAAATGTATTTTTGACATAGTTGCTTTAAAGATATTGAAACAAACTCAATTGTATTTTTTATAATTATTAGATGGAATTATTATGCATTACACATAATTACAATAAAGTTTAGAACAACATTAAGTGCACGTAAAGCTGAGGAGTAAACAATCTTATCATCATTTTAAGTCCTATACCCGATATGTTTTTCTCATATACGATTGGATATTTCTCTCCCTAGATGTCGTAGGACTTGATGCCCTATACCATAACGTAGAACTGGTTTTTACGATTTTAACAGTGCAAAAAAAAATATTTTCAAAAAAGTGGAGTTAGTATTGTATGCCTCTGAGGTACAGACATTATCTATCCATCTAAGCTTCTGCTGTTCCAGAAATAACTGTACTACAATTAATTCTACAATTATCTGTTTGATGGTTAGGTAATTATAGTAGGTAGTAGTTAGGGAATTTTTGTAGGAAACAAAAAATCTGTTGTTGGCAACGCGAATTCTAGTTGTCATTCACTTGTTTCTTGAGATGATGATAGTTCCACAACAGATGTTGATCGTAATATGGCTAGTGATGATGAATCACTATGTGGAGTAGAATATTTACAATCAGACTCTCTCTTACGATTTCAGATTTATCTATGTTTTTACTTTATACTTACTTAAGACACTATTATATCTTTGCAAATGTATCCTATTTTTCTCATAAAAATATCATTAGAGAATAGAATTAGGTATATTCTAGACGAAAATCTTTTGCATTTTAATTGCTAAAAATCCTCAGTCATATAATCATTTAAAAAATACTTATATTCGATACTTTATAAGTTTCTTCTATTAGTAAGCAATGATCAAGATCTATAAATCAACTATTGGTTAATGAACCAGTGTTGACTACATCAGATTTCATTTTACCCTAATAATTACTCAAGTCGTTTGACTTTTTAGACAGACTATAAGATCAAATTTTCATACATTTATTTTTTAAATTGCATAAGTTAAGATTCATTGAAAATGCCTGACCTAATTTACTAACCTATGTCTTATTGCTCGTAACTGTACAGTACAATTCACGAATGATGGCGGCCGTGAAATTTGCGCAGAAGGCTGCGCAGTAACGTGTTTTAGGAACCAAATGGCGACGTGCGTGTGCGAGAAGAGTGTAGTATGCGCGAACGTTCGCAAAGGCTAACTTCACGCCCGCCATCATTCGTGAATTGTACTGTACATAAACAGTAAGGGTAATATAGTAAGGATTTTCTCAAACGTCCTCGACTGGACAGCTGGATATAACCTATCCAGGTAATATTTGCTTGTAGCGTACAAGTAACATTTCGCCACATAAGAACTAAAATACTAAAATCCCTGCATCGTGGTTTCCGAGTTCTCCGAGCGATTAGAACATATATCACAACAGTTCGAAATCAACTATCGGTCAGTTGCCCAGACCGGACACCACATTTGGTCGGAGGGTCTTCTCTTTTCAGCGGAAGTTTGCGGAACTTTACACATTGTTTCGCATACTTCTAAATGCTCAACAGTTAGGTACAAGGTACTTAACGTCAATGCTGAAAGGCACAGGGTCATGCCCATGACTTGTAGACCATTGATCGATGAGTCGTATGAGCATTTATATGAGCTTAGTACTTAACTACATAAATACCTATAGTTAATCTGATTTCATGGTTTTGTGTGGTAAGGCAGCCGAGCTTAACGCTATATAGAACTATACTGCGCACACGTGTATCATACGCGCCAATCTGGGCGCGTGGTCTCCATACATTTTATATGGAAACTAGACTTGTAGAGCTACATCTGATCCACGTCACGCGACTTCGTTCTGCGCACAAATCAGACGTGTTACACGAGTGCGTCGGTTTAATGTAGTTTTAGCTTTATAATACAACTAGCTATTGCCCGCGGCTTCGCACGCGTTAAATTCGGGGTAACACGGTTCTCCTTTCTGTGAGGGATTAGTGAACTCCACTGCGGGTGACGTAACCTACGACAAACGTATTATTTGCGGTTGGTACAATAATCGGGTCTTGGGATTGAACCGCAAAATTAAGTTTGTTTTTTATTGTACATACTTTTCCGGGATAAAAAGTATCCAGTGTAGTGCCCAGGATATTAAAGAATAATTATACCAAGCTTCATCGTAATCGAACCGGTAGTTTTTGCGTGATGCCTGAACAAACAGACAGACAGACAAAAATTTTTTTAATCATATTTTTGGGTTCGGTGCCGGTCTAGTAACACCAGGGGGTGTTGCCATTTTTTTTGATATTTTCAAATTTTCACTTCTACAGATTTATTATAAAGTATAGTTTAGCGGCAATGTGAAAACAAATTATTACTAGTTTATCGCGAAATGGAAATACACACATAAGTTTCCAAGTTTAGATGGTACCTACCACCGCTTTGATTTCATAAATGTAAAGGAAAGCGAAAGTGGACTGTCATAGTATAACCGTTGACGACTTCGGTATTGACTTGTAAGGCAAACCTACTTTCCTAGCTGGACCTAAAGCGGTAACCCGGCCCTTTAACTTTCGGTCATAAAACAATTCCGTTAAGAGCGTCCTTTTCGAGGTACTTTTTCATACAACCGTTCTTACGTGGTTGATGTTATTACCCATCTTTTTCTAGATATTTTGGATACACAGCTATCTTGTGTTCAATAGAAGCCTTGCACATTTAATCGAGATTCTGAATGACGACAATTTTTCTCAAAACTTTCAAGGGTTTAAAATAAACATGTATTTCCTGAAACAAATTTTAAGACATTTTCAAGTAAGTAAATCACGGAATTACCGAAAGTCAACGGAGTTTTCAAGCGTTATTTCTTTTTTTTGCATGGCCTCATCAAATATCGCGTTGGACTGCCTTAGACAAAGCAACAAGCTTTTAAATTATGTTCGATGTTGACGATAGGCGACTGGAAAAGGATCCTCTTAAGGGGATGCATCTCGGCATACATTTTCACTGTTTTTCATACAACCACTCTTACGCGATTATGACGTTATGACACATTTTTCATCAGATATTTTGAAAACACAGTATCTTGTGGATATTATCTAGGCTTCTATGGAAATCAATTTATAAATTTGTGTAAAACTAATCCAATTAAGACCTCTGAAAATCTGTTATTTTGCATGAACTTTGGCACTTCATAATTTACTCAAAAATTTAAAAAATAAAAAAAGTACAACATACAAGCCTAAAAAATTTTATCAATGTTTTTCAAAAACTTTTAAGTGTTTAAAAAAAAACACGTATTTCCTGGAACAAGTTTTGTAAAATATTCGAGTAAATCACGGAATTACTGAATGCCAACAGAGTTTTCAGGTATTATCACTCTTTTTTCGCGTTGCCCTTTCGTCAATTATCACGTTGGATCGCGTTAGATGAAGTAACAAGCTTTTAAACCATGCTCGATGTTTACGATAGGCGAGTGGAAAAGTAGCCTCTTAAGAGGACCCTTGCAGAACCGTCCATTGTCAACGTGAACAAGCTTGTTGTTTGTTTCATCTACTTAACGCAATTCGAGAGGCAACGCGAAAAAAGAGCGATAACGCCTGAACGCTATGTCAGTATTCGGTAATTCCGTCATTAACTAGCCTAGAAAATAAGTGTTTTTTTTTTTTTAAATAAAACATAAAGAAAGAAAGACATTTTATTTGCCGGAAAAGGCGCAAACTTAAGATTAACATATAACATTGACAGATTACAAACAAACAAAAAAAAAACATATACCTGTGCGTCACGTCCGTGCAAAACGGCCGAACGCTCAGCATAATGCTGTGTCCCTGTCCACACGCAAAACATGCGACAAGTTCACAGCGCTGGTTTTTAGCGTGGACATTGGCGACAAAAGTAGCTTTAGTTACTCCTTATAACATCAGCTATCTATCTACCAGTGAAATTCCCGCCAAAATTGGTCCAGCCGTTTTAGAGATTAGCTACAGATGCTACTCTGCATATGCAAACGAAAAAAAAAATCGGCCTCTCCATACAAATTGTCCAATCAAGTTTATCATTTTGTATGGTGAGGCTGATTTTTTTTTTCGTTTCCTGAAAAAAAATCTTGTGGAAGGTTGTTCAGTTTCGTCTACTGAGCAAGCCATTAAAGTTTGTGGAGGGCTATCCCTTACACCTTTTATATATATTTTTGTATTAGTGTATGTATGTATGTATAATTGTTTAGATTATATTATTTATGATCAACCAAGTAACGCAGTGAGGACACGCATTAGACAATTGTCACTTTAATATTACGATAATTCCTGAAAATGGGCATAAATCTTTTTCATAGCGAGGGGGGCAGGTATTCTTGATTGAAAACACCACACTTCATAAATCAGTACTTAAAAATGAGACCTCAAATGATGTATATGGAAATCAAGTGCTGTTAGTCTCGCTAAAACTCAAAAACCGCGTGACCAATTTGAATATTTATTTTTTGTTTTATCGTTCGATTATAAAAGTGGTATAAAGATAAGTAGGGAAAATCCATAAAAACAGTAAAAAATTTAAGATAGATCTTAGATAGATAGATATATTTTTTATTGTACACCAAAAATTAAAATTACATATGGAACTTCAATTCAAACTATTCAAACTATTATCAAATTAATAGGGTGTCACAATGGGTGGTTAAGCAACGTCCCACCGTAACTTAATATAAGAACTAAACATTTGTCTGTAGGTTTAGACATAAAATAGATAGTTACAGAAGTCAATCTTATATGTATGTACTTCACTTTTTATACCTAAGCTCGGTGGACGCACACGAATGAGCGTTTGAGGCGGAACTGTTCGACGAGCGGGCCGAGACGCTCCGAGATATCGTGTCCGTGAACGGTGTCTATGTGTGCGTTGCTCGAGCGCGACCAATATATCTATTTTGTGGTTTAGACTACGTGCAAAGCAATGAAAATCAACTGTGTTGCGGCACTATAGGAATTTGCCCATAAAATGACGTCTAAAAACTTTTCATAGAAATAAATATGACAATCTAAAGCCCGTCATAGGACGCTGCACCAGTTCTTATTATAGAAACACGAATGAAACTGGTGGAAAGTATTAATTTTACAGGGGCGGAGCCGTGAATCGCAAATAGTCTATAATATTTTATGATCACTAAATACTATTAGCAGGAGATAAAGACGTTCCAAAAAGACATTGCGTCAAAGACAAGATTTCTGATTTCGTTATCTATTTTTATAAATAAAATAGAATAATTTCACTAAAATTAGAAAATCCTACACATTATGAATTTCCCAATAATAAAAAAAGAGCTAAAAATAAATCCTTTTATAATGTTACACTATCATTGTAGCCATTGAAGGAAAACTGGTTTTTGTCGCGCCGCGGGGGAATCCCTTCCGACTGGTCGAAAGGTGTTTGTTGTTTTTAATTCTTAGTAAATAAGTACTAAATAAGTAAGAACAATGAGAATAACAAGAATCCGATGGATGCGGGACGCACAGGATCGATCATTGTGGCGACACTTGGGGGAGGCCTATGTCCAACAGTGGACGTCTATCGGCTGAAATGATGATGATGATGATGATGAAGTAAGAACATACAGCCCAGTTACAGTATAGCTAGCGACTGTAAATTAAACATCTTTTACCTGTACTTTTTTTGTAGTGCTCAATCATCAAGCGCGTGGAGCGAAAGGGCGTTTCAGTCTAATACTGACTAAAACCCAGAAGATGTACAGGTACATAACTACAGGTATACAGATCTAACGACGTTTCGGCGATACCATACCGACCTTACTGATTGCTTTTGAGAATCGAAAAAATAAAGACTTAGATATACGAAAGTTTTGTATACAACGTTTTCCATATGCAAGTTCAAAAAGTTTTTATGCATAGGCATTAGGCATAGGCATAGGCATTTTAGCTCGCCGTCTGACCGTCCTGTAACTGTCCGGAACTTGGCCGTCCTGTAACTGTCCGAAACGAGCTCGAGTCGTCGACGGCACTTAGTGTTCCACGCGCGCCTCAAGCAGACATTTCAGTAAACCGTAGAGTCCCAGCAGGATCGAAGCCTACTGGAGCCATGGATAGGCGAACGAGAACTCCGGGGCCTTGGAACGAAGGCAAAGAAGGACAGTAGGCAGGGACTTAACCTTTCAATCGTGGAAATCACAGACACAATAGAAAGACAATAGGTGCGTGAACCGGCGTTCGCTTGGGGTTTAATGAATTAAAAACACCTTCATAAAGGTTACAGAATTATAAGTGTTACATGTTGAATGTGTAACAGAATCAAAAATGTAACACTTACATATGTGTTTTCAATGTGTTAACCCAAAACACTTAAAAAAGTGTAACTGTAACATATCTGTAACAGATATAAAAGTGTTAACAGTGTTAATAAGTGTAACAGGTAAACGCAGCGTTGCCAAAGTTACAATTTACTTATTTATTGTACTGTGCAATTATTTCAGTTACACATATTAACACTTATAACAGGTTACAGTTTGATTCGGTAGCACTTCTTAACACATATAAAAGGTTACAGTTTCATTCGGTAACATTATTGTGTCTGTTACATTTAAAAGTGTTTTTCTGTTATAACTGTTTTAAAAAACAGCGTTAAAACACATTATTACGGTTACAGTTTGAGTCCCTGACCGTAGGAGTGGATTTTAGTCAGTAAAAGTGTGACACGCTCTCCCGGTCCTCCCTAGAGCAGAAGAAGTCACTGAATGATTTCCCACCTAAAAAAAAACATAGCATTTTAAGGCATTTATTTTTATTTTTGATGTAACTCACAATAAAGTTCGCTATATATAAGTAGCCAAACATGTTTGACTACTAAAAAATAGGTATTTACATAAAATAAACATTTTGCGGTCGAAGTTAATATCTACTTAAATATCTACTTGTTGAATCGAAGAATTTATGATCAAAATATTACTTCTTCTACCTCTTCTACTATGCTGATGACTGATGCTTCCCGTGACGAACTTTTTGATAAGCTCAAACATCTGCAGAACTTGTGTATCCACTTCATTTGTTGGGTTTTCATGCAGGAGGTCGTGGGTTCGATTCCCACCCAGGACAAATGTTTGCATGATGAGCAATATCATTTGTTCTGTGTCTGGGTGTAATTTATGTATTAATATGTATGTACCGGGTAAAATGGGGTGAATAGAAACTCTAGGGTGAATAGAAACAAAACATCAAAGGGTATTTTCTCGACATTTGAATATTTTTTGCAGCATTTAACTATATCAGTTTATTAATGAATTGTTGTTATAAAAAGTCGATGCTTTGTTAGAGGCCGATAATTTGGTATCAAAGTGAAAAACCGAACCAAAGTTTTGTTTCTATTCACCCCTGAGTTTATACCGTAAAACGGGGTGAATAGAGACAAAACTTAGGTTTGGTTTTTCACTTTGATACCATTAAATCGGCCTCTAACAAAGCATCGATTAATTAGAATAACAATTCATTAATAAATTGATATAGTTAAATGCTGCAAAAAATATTCAAATATCGAGAAAATACCCTTTAAAGTTTTGTCTCTATTCACCCCATTTTACTGTATTCAACCCCTTTTTACGGTACTTAGAAATAAAGCATGTTTGTAAACATATTTATTTTTAAGCAGGGTCTAGTTACTGTTTAAGTTTTATTATTTATTAGTTACAGTTTAAGTTTTATTGTGCACTTATATTCATTTGCCAATTTCTGTTGTATTAAGGTTTGCTGTAAGAAAACTGAGATGTGGTTTAAGATCGTCTGTGTAAACCAGTTTCATTCATTGTCACTATCCCGGCTAAAATTGTGAGAAGTTATATACGTAAACCTTTTTCGTATAATGCTCTTTCTGTTTGTAAAAACAGCATCAAAATTCGGTGCATGGTTTAGGAGGAATTAACGGATAAATGACTTTTTATACTGAGTCAAAAAACAAAAAATAAAAAAATAATTAACGTTAATTAATTACGTTTATTTTTCAGTATTATTTACTTCAGGACTGTTCTCAACCATTTCTCTTCACGGTTGGCGCAGTGATTGGACGATTGGCTGCTACGGTCCGTGTCACAGGGTCGATTCTCACACGGTCTAATATTCGTATGGCCTACAAATAGTTGTTCCGGGTGTTTTGTTTATGCGATTTTCTATGTTGTTCGACTGGCCTGTTGGTCTAGTGGTTAGTGGCCCTGACTGCTATGCCGCAGGTCGTGGATTCGATTCCCACACAGGACAAATGTTTATGTGATGAGCATGATCATTTGTTCTGTGTCTGGGTGTAATTAATTTATCTATAATATGTAATGTATTTAAAAATATATAAGTATGTTTATCAGTTGTCTAGTACCCATAACACAAGCTCTGCTTAGCTTGGGACTAGACGGCGGTGTGTGGTAGTTGTGGAATATTATTATTATTCTCTTTATTCAATTTTTTTTCACATATAAAATTACATTTTTAAATATTTTTTAACAAAATTATACAAAAGAAAAAAAAACATTTAAAAATATAAAAATTTATTATTATTATTTTTATACATTTATTTATCTCAGGACCATGAGGTCCTGGACCTTTGAAAGGCATACGAGGAGCCGAAACCAACTCGCAGAGGCCGTTTTGGCTGCTTCTAATGGAACGTGGTACCAACCGGCGATTATCCCTGTATGCGCTATGCTAGTGCATCCAAGGACAACCCCCGGTTGAGGGGAACCTATTGCAACATGTGGAAAACTAATATAAGGCTATGGTTTTTGGAGTCTTAAGTGGACTGGTTACCAGGAACTATGTTAAGACTATGGCCTCTGCCTGAACAATGTTTTTAATTTCCATTGATAAAAAGTGCACTTGCACACTCAACAAATGGGCCCCCAAAATGGTCGCTAGCACGAAGTGACGTAGCAACAAGAAGGTAACATATCCTGATGTGCTCTAGGAGTGGAGAGTACCACGGCTAGCAGGACAATCCCGGAAGTACGGTCAAGATCCCTACTAGCACCTTACTGGATTATACATCCTTCTCACGAGCGCGTTTGCTCTTGCGAATCTCCACTCAAGCCAGCCAATAAAGGCAAGAGAGAGGTGGGAGCTCTGTTCCTCGTCAGTGTTCACTACGACCGGCCAATAAAGGCAAGCCGGAGATGAAGAACAAGAATTCTCCCTGGAGATCGGGTCCGTGGGATCGCTAATGCCCAACAGTTCGCCACAAAACTGCCCTGCGAATTGTATCTCTCTTGGTCTGGCCCCTCACCCTAGGCATGTTACGGCTAAGCAAGCGCTACCGACACAGACTTAGGGTTTATTGGAGCGCACAAGCCCCAACACGACGTCAACGTAGAGATACGGCGATGGGGTTATTATTATTATGTTTATGAATGCATCCACGATACAGAAATTACACTTAATACTTTTAGTCTGGAGTAACGTTTAAAAAAAAACTGGTGGAAGTAACTGACAAAAAAATATTTGAATTTCATCTAGAAGCAGTCCAATTAATGACCATGTAGCACGAAGTTTTTCGTAGCAAAAAGCAGACAAAACATAAAAATAATTTATTGCTCATGGGTTGGTCCGTGAACTTTAATCGAAGTAAGTACAATGTGCTCGATACATAAAAACTTACTCAGAGTTGTGACGTAGGCACTCGAATCAATCTCGTTTTGTGACGAACCAGTGCGAACCCGAGTAGAGCAGTGCTGGCCGAGTGGTAACAGCCCCGACTTACGAGTTGTAGGTCGTGGGTTCAAACCCAGCCAGGCGTATTGCTTTGTGTAATTTATTTCATCACCACTGCTCTCAAAACGGTGAAGGAAAACATCGTGAGGAAATAGGAACATCCACCAACCCGCACAGGGCCCGCGTGGTAGATTACGGTCCATTTTCTCTCCTAGACAGGAGGCCTGAGCTCCAAAAGTGGGAACATTATAAGGTCGATTATGTAGCTACCGATGTATGTAATTCGAACCCCGCTCGAGGATCGAACTTCATAAACCAACAAACCACTGTCGATTATAAACTACATCTCAAGTCTTGTAAGTGACTAATTGTATAAAGTGAAGTAGTATGCTAAACATTGGTAGTTGCACATACGAGTGAGTGGCGTTACAACCGTCGACCAGGTACGTATAATTACATACATTACACGTGCTGATCTCGCTTATTTTTTAGCATTTCTTAGCTGTTTTAAAACAAGCTATTTTTGATGAACAGACTAAACAAAAGTGAAGCCGAAAATGATAGCAAAACAAATTATAATTCAGCTTTCATTACTAAGTAATCACCCCAAATTAGAATATATGTGTCGATAAAACATCGATATTTAATAAAACTACTGTCTTTATATAAGGAAAATCCTAAGTTAAGATGAGTGTTGTCTATAATAATAAAACACGCGTCATCACAACATGATCGTAGCTATTCGCATTTTCAAAATTTATTTATTGTTGATAACCTTAAGTGTGTGGTGGCTAGTGGCGGCTAGCGGACGGTTAACTGAACTATCAGTCGCGCACCGGCCGTCCTCAGAACAACAATATTGTGCACCGACTCGTTTCGATATTAATATATTAATAATTCGTTGTAATATCACAAGTGCTAAAAGATGAAGAGCCTGTGCGAGGGAACGGTTCTCGTAGCCTGCTTTCTCGTCGCCACATTCTCAAACGCTGGTGGACGTGAGTATTATTACATTATTTTAACAGTAATTAAAGCTTTAGTGAGAAAAAAAAATGTGTTTTTAAACTCCGGTGACCTTACTGCATAAGTTAACCTCCGTAATCTGTAGTGTCCGACCGCTTGTCCATCTGAGATGGCGTACAAACATAACATCATCGTATTATGTTTACTAAGCAAGTTTACGATGTTTTTTTCTAAATTACTGTTTTACTAATTGACATGTAATTAACAACGTGATCTTGTAGACATAGATACTTGTCTAGTGTTAAACAAAGGTGACGACGTTTTTTAGGAAACTTTTTAGCTAGAGGTATGTATTTTTAGACGTATTGAAATGTTACTAGTGGCCTTTAACCGATTCTTGTAAACTGTAATGAGCACAACGATAAACATGTTCCATTCGGTAATGTAAATAGGTACCAATTTCTTTTTATTGGAATAATAATATCCAATCATGATGGTTAAAGAAAACAGTTGTATGGGTAAATTGGTCATCAAGTGGTAATAGGTAGGTACCTATCAAAGGTTACCTATTTTTACCACAAAGTGAACACACTTCATAACTTCTATAATAAACACTTAGGTAAAAAACAGTACAAGTTTGGCGACATAACTTGCCTATTCAGCCTTATTTATAGAATTCGCTGGCTATAAATGTTTCGTTTAAATACATGGTTAGCGGATTCTAAATTCAAATTCATCATATCAAATTTTGAATTAAGAACTTGATAATATGGTAATTTTTTTTTTAATAAATAAATCGATTACATACCTAATATTAGGTATATTAGTAATCCAATTAGGTTTTACGCATTACTTAATTGACATTTATCATACACGAATTAAAGTAACAATATTTTAATGACAGTGGTTTAGTAATTTGAAAGACGATTACCACGATAAATAGAATTAGCTGTGAACATTAAACTGGCATTATACTGGTAACTATATTATTATCTGTGTACCAATGAGTATAAGATGATACAGCGATGAAAGAAGACAATACAGTAGAAGTTAGGGCTGTCAGGTGTCCCGGGATGTTTCACGAGACTACAGATTTTTTTAATACCGAATTTATATTTTTATTATCCATCTTGTTGATGAAAGATTTTTACAACACAAAAGTATGTACAATAGCTTTTGTTTTTTGTAACGATTTTCGGTGTAGATATACGAAAAATAACATTACTTACATAATTTTTTTTTTGTTTTCTCTGCTTTGCGTTAAAATACTCTGCGCCCATTTTTATTGAATTTATCTACCTACGTTTCCCAAGTTTCCAAAAGCTATAATATAATACCTGGTAACCCTAAAGCGAAAGGTATTATTAATGACCACTAATTCGGTAATTCCTAGTCATGTAACCTAACGGATAACGGTACTGCTAACAATCATGAAGAAAAGCATTCTCCTATCTTTTGTACCTCAATATTATTAATAACATAGCTAAACATTAGCAAATTACATACTTATTATGTACAGCCATGACTAACATCTCAATACCAATAATAAATCCGGTTTTATCTAATGCAATTTGGCGAGAATCTTAAGTTCAAAACCAAAGATTTTATTAATTGACTTGATTATGATACCTAACAAAAACAAGTTTCGGGCTAAAGTACTAAAGCAGACGATACTATAATAAAAGATAAATGCCTTAAACTTGATTATGTTAAATTGGTAGCATTTTATACTTTTTTTTTAAATACCTGTATATTTAATTGGATTTTTGTGCCTAAATAAGGAAAATTATGAAGTTTAAATTTAATATTCGACAAAGATTGAACTTTTATAGTAGTATTGTCCTTAATTGGCCTTTAATTAATCTTTCGAATACCGTAATTGGAGACAATAGAAAGACAATGAGAGAGCGACCGCCGGCGTTGGCTTGGGATTTAATGAATGAATTAAATGACCGTTTGTTTAGCTTAGTCCCCAGGTAGCCAAAGCATTAACGGAGTATATTCATAGCCTAGTGTTAGCATAGCACAGTCGTACCCGTAGCGTTAGCGTGGCACATTCGTAGCCGTAGTGTTAGTGTAGCACAGTTTAAACCGTAGCTTTAGCGTAGCACTTTCGTAGCCGTAGTATTAGCGTAGCATTATCGTAGCCGAAGCGTTAGCGTAGTACATTCGTAGCTAAAGTATTAGCGTAGCAGTCGTAACCGTAGCGTTGGCGTAGCACATTCGTAGCCGTACTATTAGCGTAGCATTATCGTAGCCGTAGCGTTAGCGCAGTATACTCGTAGCCGTAGCGTTAGCGCAGTACATTCGTAGCCTTAGTGTTAGCGTAGCACATTCGTAGCGGATTTGTTAACGTAGCACAGTCGTAGCCGTAGCACATTCGTAGCCGCAACGTTAGCGCAGTATATTCGTAATATATCGTTTTACAGTCGTTGCTCAATCGTAGCACCTTAATCGTATTCCGTAGCTCAGTCTATACTACTGCACTATGACAGTGATTAGTAGCACTGTCGTAGTGCAGCCTTAGCGTTACGGTGGCGTAGCGCGGATGTAACTCATAGAACTTCGTAGGCGTGGTGTATGTCATAAGGTAGATCTACATTGCTCATACGTGTGCCACACACGCCGATCTGGACGCGTCCATACATTTTATATGAAAACTAGACTTGTAGAGCTACGCTTGATTCACGCCACGCGACGTCGTTCTACGTACAAATCAGGCGTGTTACACATCGGCCGGTGCGTAGGTCTAATGTAGTTCTAGCTTTAATTGTATATTTAAGGCATTACTTTACTTATGGATTCCAGTGATGAAACATTATTGTAGACCGCGACTAAAACTATAATCATGAAAGAATATAAATAAAATACGAGTAGAAATACCTAAGCGTTTCGTTGGCGTCCACGCTACGCATACGTTTAAAGATGACTTATAATGGAATAATACACGTTAAAATTTAATGCAAGGGCATGTGTGTATTGTAAAGTTTCCAAGTAACTTAGTCTCTTGTCCCCTATATTTTAAATTATTGTTAACAAACAAACTTGAAGCAGTAAGTAGCTTTCAAAATGTCCACGTTAAAGATATGGTAAGCTGCCTTTAAATCACAGCAGGGGGGATGGACCAGGGCCTCAAGTCTGCTATTACAATAGTGTCAGAATGTTCTATCATTGATATCATAATTGTTGATTTTGACAAGTTTTGATAATCTACTAATATAATGGCATCATTATGACTTTCCAATGGTCAACCACTGCACTCCATAGAAAGAAATGGCATAGAATGGTAATCTTGTACACAATGATAAATGAATGTCTGACGTATGCGGTAGTCTGCTAAAATTTTGACAGTTCCTTTAATTAGTGTCCTATCATTAGAACGTCACTGTGCAGTAAGTGCTTTTAATAAGCTCGATATTGTCATTTTACCACAATTCTATTACGAGACCATTGACTGATCAATGATCAATCATTGTGAATTAGCAGATTACGAACTTTTAGCAAAATGACAATGGGATCGTGTTGGAATGACGAATTTATAAAAATAGTAGACTTGGGCCCCTGACCACCATTTCAAAGATATAATTTACGTAAACCCCCAGAGAGGAAAAGCATATTATAATATATCAATTGGATTGAATTTATTATATTTACTAAGAGGTTGGTTTATGATTGTGTATTATACATAGAATCATACATCATAAACGAATTTTGCTCAAAAGACATTTGTGGATTCATCGATATAACAAAGAAGAAAATTACTGTTTGGTGGATACTTTTTGTTTGGATTGGTTTTAGCATACCTCCTTATCAATAAAAATAATTTACTTCTAGAGGTTGCCATCTCTTGACGAGTCGCAGCTAGCAGCTGGTCAGGGCGACTGCCAAGGGCGTAACCTACTGGGACTGCTTCCTGCGTAAACACCGATAATAATAACTTTCACTCAATAGAAAAACTAATTTTCATGCATATTCCATGCATGAAGAAATATTTTAGATCTAGTTTTATAGCTATAAGTGAAAACTATAAATGTTTTTACAAAACAATACAGTTTATTTCCAGATAAACACTCGTCAAACTATTATCCCTAGCTGTTTCCTAACTAGCTCGGGGTGTGTCCAGTGTTCCAGTCTTCAGTCAGAATTATGTGTTTTACATGGAGTATTTCTTTTTCCAGAAAAACATTAAAACCAATCGAGAGAAATTCAGTGGCAGTTTTGATTATTCGCAATAAAAAATAGTGGATAGTAAAATTGGCGTCTGTACAATCAGACAATATGTGGAGTCATGGAAATAAACACAATCTCGGTAAAATTGAGCTGAAATTACACATATTTTTTGATTTTCACAAAATTTTAGTTATATTTTTAAATTGTCATATTCTCAAAACACCATATCGTATTGATTACCTCGGTGAAACTTACCGAGACGGAAGCATTAGACTGCATTAGATTATTACATCTGCATTCTAATGGAAAATTAAATAATTAATGAACTTTATACTGATGGCCTATGCTATTACGAACCATAACAAAAAAGAAAAACAATTACTGTTATTAAATCTAAGCAAAGAGGTGTAACCCATTCGAGGCTTTATGGTTTTGCTAATATTCAAACTTTACAATTGACTTATTTCAATTTCTTAACAAATTAATATGTTTTAGTATTCTAAACACTATAACGTAGATACAGTATTATTTTTTTAATGCCTTTTGTTCAAAAAAGAAAACGGCGCACGAAAAAGAATTTGCGAACATAAAAACCATTTCTCACAATTATATTATTTATTTCACCTTCGGCTCGGTCGTTTTAACAATGACCATGTTTGTCCATTTGAAAATGTTTGTGTTCACACTCACCAAAATGTAAACGATAGAAAACCGACAGGCTAGCAACTCGGCGGAGATGCTCAAGACCTTGGAGCTTCGACTCTACAAGTGCATCATTGCCGATAATTCTCTTGGCTTGCCTCTCAATCGACTCCAGCGCTTCAAGCTGGTATTTGGCAGACCCATCCCATCAAAGATGAGAATAGTACTCCATACACGATCGAAATTGTGCTTCATAAAGGTTGAACAGCTGTTACGGTTTGAAGTACCGTCTCACCCTTGCTAAGAACCCCAATTTTTGGGCAGCCACTTGAGCTTTTGCCTCGATGTATGAGCCGAAACTGAGAATAGATGACAACATAACCCCTAGAAGCTCAAGGAGGTGGTTATCGGCACGGTCACACCTCAGAGATGGAGCCGGGTTGAAATGTGGAATTGACTCCGTTTTGCGGAAAAAAGACACGCCTGAGTTTTAGATGCAATGAACTTGACCAGATTGGCATCGCCCCAATCGGAGACGGCTTTCAAGGACGAGATCAAGCGTTCAACCATAGCCTCTCGGAATGACTGGATTTAGGTACGACCCGTCAGACAAATATCTCTCAGCATCAGTGCTGTCGTCTGCATACCCAAAGATTCCGGGTCTTCTTTTTTTAAAACTGTTTTTTCTTCGATTGAGTAAAACCACGTTTCACTCAATGTCAATTAATTTATCAAAGGTCACTTAGTTCAAGATAAAAGTGCGTACTTATTAAATTGCATATGACTAATAAGTACGACTGTAAGCTTCAGCTACATTATGGGACAAATTGTCCCCCGAGATGACGCACAACATTGTCAAATTGTCCAACAAACATGTCCCGCTTCACGCAAATGCATTTTAAAATGTTGGGGGACAAGTTGCGGGACCCTGGACAACGTTGTAGCATCATGTAGATTAAAGCTAGACCTACATTAGACCGATGCACACGTGTAACACGCCTGATTTGTACGTAAGACGACGCCGTGTGGCGTCGCGTGGCGTGGATGAAGTGTATAGTTACCCTTTAAAATGTATGAAGACCGACGCGCCCAGATCGGCGTGTGTGGAACACGTATGCGCAGTGTATTTCTAGCTTAAATGGGTGACATTTTGTCACCTAGTGTAACTGAGACTAGCCTGTTGTTTCACGATAATATTGGGGAAATAATACCCCATGCAAAAATTGACAATAGTAATGTATAGTGAGGACTCATTACTATATTCCTCATCTAAGCTATAGTTTTGTAACATAAAAACCAACAGCTGAATAGTCTAGCTAAAAAACCTTTTTCTACTTTGTTTAAAAAAACAGGGTAAACATCATGGATACCTATTCTTTGCACTCGGATATTTTTGTGGAACAGTAATACACTTGAAACGTGTAAAGGTTTCCTGAATGGGTTATTTCTGGTGATGTGATCACTTACTAAAGATGGAGGCATGTATGTATATACCGATTGAAGAACAAGAGCTAAGCTAATTTATTTAGTATAGTTTTGTATTTGTGTAGGCCGCAAACTATGTAAATACCTTACCTATGTACCTACTCGTAAATAGCTTATTCTAATTTTAACTAATGTTATAAATGCGAAAGTAAGTTTGTAAGTTTTTTACGGCTAGTCGCCGTTATGATTATTTGCATTTATACGGATACGGAAAAGTACAGGGTCACTATTACTCTAAGATGCTAAATGACACTACGTATCTTTTGACCCATGATTTAATTATAGTACATTATGATATAAGTGTGTAAACCGTCGAGGCGGTATTTAGACCCGAGCCATGGCGAGGGTCTTAAGAGAGCCGAGAACGGTAATCATTAATTACTCACGTGTATCATACAACGTTTTTCAATACACTTGTGAAGAAAGTAACTCTAAAACTAGTAAACTTTCGTGGCGGTAAAAATCCGTTTTCATATGCGCGCCCAGTTTTTTTTTTTTTCCCCGTGGGGGACGACCTGCGCCCATCCTGATACGATACATGTAATAAAATTATGGTGGGGGAGAGGTTGAACAATAAGGTTTTAACTACATTTATAGTACTAGTGCGTAATGGTAATCAAAATGTCACAGTTTGGTAACAACAGCCATTATATACCTAAGTGCAGTGCAATAATAGTCACTTTCTGAGCAAGTGTATTGAAAATTATATTACAAGACACTTTCGTAGTGTGTAAAAAAATAAGTAAGTCATAAGTGTGTATGCCAAGAAAATAGTTTTCTTTCTTTCTTTCTAAGTGCTATTTGTGAGGCTATAATTCTAAATTAAAAAAAAAGGCAACAGCCAGTCTCGCGTACCTAATTTCCGATGTTTTTATTATGCTTGTGTAGCAATTTGCGGTTTGATATTATTATGAAAATTATAATATCTACTAAATTAAATTAGCTAGCTTTGGTCTACAACCGAAAAGCTATAAGACATTTCCCACATAATAATACCATTATTTCACAAATTAATAATAACCATTTTAATAACATTAATAACCCATTCCTGTATCTCTAGTCTCAACGTTTGACGTCGTGTTGAGGCTTGCGCGCGCCCCCAATGTTTGAATGATTGTTTAATAAATAAATTAAATGTCACGGAACAGAATGCATTTCGAACCGACATACTATCGAACTAATACATTACCGATCTAATGAGCAATGGCTGTAGGGTTTCTCGTAACAGGATTTTTCACACTAACATTACATCGCACCAATAAAGCATCGATGGAATAACATCGTACAACTGAATTATCGATACACTGTGTTCGTTATAATCAAAATCGAATCATTAAGTTTCAAATCAAGTAGGCAGCCCCTTTGCATTTTTCACGCATTTATTAATTTATTAAAGCAAATTGTCTTTATATTGTGTCTATAATTACCAGGGACTCAAACTGTAACCATAATAATGTGTTTTAACACTGTTTTTTAAAACAGTTTTAACAGAAAAACACTTTTAAATGTAATACATACAATAATGTTACCGAATGAAACTGTAACCTTTTATATGTGTTAATAAGTTTTGCCGAATCAAACTGTAACCTGTTATATGTGTTAATAAGTGTTAATATGTGTAACTGAAATAACCAGTTTTAGTATAGCTTTAGGTATCTTTAAGTAATTTTACAGTACCTTAAATAAGCAAATTGCAAATTTGGCAACACTGCGTTTACCTGTTACACTTATTAATACTGTTAACACTTTTATATCTGTTACAGATATGTTATGGTTACACTTTTATAAGTGTTTTGGGTTAATACATTGAAAACACTCTAATAAGTGTTAAGGTGAGTGGGGGTAAGATAAAAAACGGGGAAAGATAAAAAAAATATAATAACGCCGAATACCAGGGAATTCTTTTAATGCTGGCAATATCGTTGTGGACACCATTTTGTGTTGCCCCGCCCCGCAGTCTGCGTCAGTCGCTAAGTGAGGGTACTCGTGTGTTATTTGACATTTTTCCGTACATTACATTTCCCGCGTAAAATTGAGTTTTTCAATCTTACCCCGCTCGCTGTATCTCCTTACACAGGTAAGTAACAAACATTTTGTTTTGATATTCATAATTAGATTTGAAATGTAATATGCTCTATAATGTGGTGATTAGTATATTTCACGTATTTTAAGATTTATGATGCCTTTCAAACTTTCCCCTGCAAAATTTAACGGGGTAAGATGATAATATAAAACTTTCCATCTTACCCCATTTACGAAACTCCTACAAAAGGTCAGGGGCCCTCAATCTGAAATACACGGTAGTATCCCTTCCACAACATCGTATCAAAAACTTGTATCATAAAATTAGTACATAATTCTAGACTCTCTAGTGTTAAACCGTTTGTCGGCTTAAAAAAAGTCAGATGCTCTGTACATAAGTGCAATACATACACGATTAAAATGTACCAATGTATACAGCTGATTTTTTAAGCGGATGAATAAATTGTACGTTAAGGTGTCTAGAATTATTTAAATAATGAATCCATGGTTAAAGTTTTCATCCTGATGTCCTTCAATTTGTGTGTTCTATTCTAATCATCCGAAAACCACTGTGGTCACTTATTTAAACAAATTAGGGATACCTTGCGTTATGGTCTTGTTAATTTTCTCTAATAATTTCCTTTGGTAGGGAAATTATTAACCAGAATTTGACTCGATGGTCGTCGCAAGCGCAACTGCTGTGCATGAGGCCTTGAGTTCGATGCCCAGGTCAGGCTGTATTTTTTATTTTCCATTAGGAATCTCTCTATAAGAGCCGGGACTCTGGATTAATGCACGGATTATCTTCTATACTTACACATAGCTGGCAAAATATTAGCGTACTATACACCTCTGGTTTGTGTGGTGAAGTCAGTACTTTGCCTCACAAACCAGAAGATTTTTTTTATAGCCCAGTGTCTAGAAAAAATATAATGCCATTGATCAACACGATAAGAATATACACCTCTGCCTTACCCTCCGGGGAATATAGGCATGTTATGCTGATTACTGTGTTAATGTATCTGTACTTAGGTAGGTATGCTTCTTTCATTTTTCTATTTTTTATACATAAATATCAAAGAGACCTCGATTTGCGATCTGTAAATCATCCACGGTATGGAACATGAAATATGCAATTTCAACTTGTATAATAATATAGATAACTTTTTATTTTTATTTTAGGATCAACATGCCTCGTAACTATATAAGGAAATAGTTACGGGCAACTTGTTATGCTCCTGAGGACTTAGCGATTGCAATACAGAGAGTGGAGAATAAAGTATTAACCATGTACGCAGCAGCTAAGTTATATAACATACCTGTCGCTACGCTGCACAATCGCTTACATAAAAAAACTGGAATAAAAAGCAATACTCTAGGGCGTCCACCGGTTTTGCCTCTTGAAATAGAAACGCAGTTGGCGAACGGACTTGCAGTAAAAATGGGGATTTGGATTGTCCAGACCAGTCGGAGCCTGACTGATTTTATTTAACTGTGATGTTTAGGTATTACCTCCTTTGAAATAATATTTTTAATAATGTTTAATTGTATTCTGCTGTCGTGGTTTATTTCATAAAAATAATTATAATGTACGCTACGTGGTACTAAATGAAAACGTGTGTTTTATTTATCGACCCGAGTTAGACTTGACAGTCATGCATGAGCATGATTATTTAATTCTTTTAATATCCATAACATGTTGAGAAACCCTGACTGCCAGCCGTTTCAACGGGGTAAGATCGATATATTTTATTTGATAAATTATTTTTTCTTGCACTTAGAATGCGATTTTTTAATGTAACTGATTTTCAAGTTGTTTAGGTTATTGAAGCAGAAGGTTTATTGATCACCACACAAGCATAATGACAATGAATACGATTTTAGTCACTATTTCAATCTTACCCCTTCAGCGTTTCATCTTTCCCCTACATATTTTTTTTCTTAAGAACAATTTTACTAGCGTTTTTTTCATAAAATATTGTTTCAAAAAGATTGCTGTCAACATTATAGAAACAAGTTGACTATACTTTTTTACCTAAAACATCATTTTATGCATTTTACTTAAATCCCTTTGTTTCACAACAGTTTCAAATCAACACTGTTTATCTAATCAAAAATCCATTCCGACTTACCCCCACTCACCTTACATATTTGATTCTGTTACCAATTTAACATGTAACACTTATAATTCTGTAACCTTTATGAAGGTGTTTTTAAGTCCCTGAATTAATTACGGTATTCGAAAGGTTAATGCGTTGAAGTAAACACATTAAAAACACGTACATATTACCCATAATGCGCTACAGAAGCAAGGTACTTGTACCCTAAAATGCACTGCATAGAAAAATACAAAGAAGATGCATAATAAGGCTTCTAGTATTTTAGATTAATTAATAAATACGTACAGTCTGCCAAGGCCATGCGATTTACATAATCAAGAAACTGATCACAAGCTATTTGACAAAAGTCTAGCAAAGGTCACTAAAGGAACGAATATTGTATCGTGAATTTAGAAAGAAAATATCTAAAATACCAATGGTTGTAAATAAGATGAGCTTCTTGTATTAGAATGATAACAATACTAACTCTTCTTCTTCTTCCTGCCCTTGTCCCGTTTTATTTGGGGTCGGCGCTAAAACGTTTTTTTCTTCCATTCCATTCACCATACAACTGTGCAA
The DNA here is from genome assembly GCA_910589285.2 of Mythimna ferrago. Lineage (NCBI taxonomy): Eukaryota > Metazoa > Arthropoda > Insecta > Lepidoptera > Noctuidae > Mythimna > Mythimna ferrago. The sequence goes on along the minus strand of OU342692.1, from coordinate 13,378,455 downwards.
TATAATAAAATAGTAGGCAGGTATTCTTGGTATGTGAAGAGGAGGGATGAAACGCATTTTACTAAAAGAGTAAAGCGAGTAATACTAAGTACTACATTAGACCGACGCACACGTCCACACCACCACGCTTGATTTGCACATATGGGGTTACCATGCATGACGTTCAAAGTAAGATTTTTTAAATCTTGTTTTAGTGTGGGTAAGAGATGGCGCCAGACAGCCTGTATAGCTCTGTCTCTTACCTACACTGAAACAAGATTAAAACAATCTTACTTTAAACAACGTGGTCTAGGTTCATCGCGTAGCGTGTATCTAGACGTGTAGCTCTACAAGTCTAGTTTCCACATAAAATGTATGGAGACTGACGCGCCCAGATCGGCGTATGTGGCACACGTGTGCTAAGTGTAGCCTATCTTTAAACATGTGGATGGATGGAGAGGTAGAGGGAGGCCAAAGAAAAGATGGATAGATTATGTGAGGAGTTATTTGAAAGAAAAGAGAGTTAGGTGGTGATAGCGTGACGGGTGACAGGATAGAATGGAAGAAAAAAACGTGGACGAAGACAGGAAGAAAATGATGAGTTTTTCGAATGAAGATGGTATTCGAATTTAGAAAACCCAGAATAGTGAAGATGTTGAATATATTAATTTATAAATTAGGTAGACAGGAAATGATACACAACCGTTTTAATATTGAATGTCCGCAACATAATTCAATAATCCTTCGAATATAAATGTCGTTTTGTGTTGTGATATATTATTATTTTCCTGGGTCTATACTATGCGTGCCTACTGTGGATATACGCTTCAAGATGATTCTCGTGAGTAGGTACCTACGATATAGTCACTGGAGCATGTTATTCACTTATTGTGTCAAAAAGGGGAATTCCGGGAAAGTTGCATCAGAAATAATTTCTCGGTATTAATTGTAATCTTTACTCATTTGCAGCCTTTATTTGTAAGTGATGTTTTCGACACTTGATTACAATCGATTTATTTCAGTCTTCTCCATGCGTCACACAAGATTTCTATTGATTTGTGTTCACTGCATTAATCTGTTTTGTTTTTTTTTTTCTGAATAGTCTTTGGTGAGAACCCTCAGGTTAGACTTAATCTTTCATTAGACGTAGTTAGCACCATTTTATTACCTTACATTGTTCGCAAGTTATGTCGGCCGATACTGTGTACTAAAACTTTAAACATAACCTCTCGACGTGTTCTAGAGCGGTGTAATGGCGGTGCGAACTGCATCCCTCTAAGCGAGTGCACGAACCTGTACAATCAGCTGCAGCGAGGCAACACGCCGCAGCTGACGCAACTCCTGCGCAGCCTGCACTGCGGCTTCCAAGATGGCAACTTACCAATGGTGAGTCAATCAGGGTGTGCTATAGCAGTCTGTGCTTGATGCTGAGCTTGCTCACATATTTGTTCCTACCAACTATATATATATTTTTTTGTTTTTTTTACCAACTAGGTTAAATATTCACCGATTAGAGGAAACGTTCGGGTAAATTCAAATTAGCATTTTTTTAAACTCTCACTTCTCAATTTAAAATTAGAACACCAAATAATTTGTTTTATCCTATAGTAACATATTATTAGGACCATCTTTTCCGTGAAAAGGACAGGCTTATTTACCGAATATTATTGTAATTATTTCTTTATTGTCCAGATATGCTGTCCGCCACAGTTCTTAGGTCCAGCAAACTCTGGTTCACTTGTCGAGAGGGTTGCTGACCCCACGAGTCTTCTGCCCAACTCGCGGATCTGCGGCATCCAGAACAACGATAGAATAGTGGGCGGCACGCAGGCTGACATCGACGAGCACCCCTGGATGGCGCTCATCAGATACGACAAACGTATGTTAACGACATTCCTTCTAATGGTTCCCCGAGAAGCACAGTAGAGAGGTGTGAAAAACTGTATAAAAACCAGATTAGGATCCTCTAACACATTGATGAGGCCAGTTAGGGCCAATGCCTGCCAGCTGCGGAATGTGCGAAATGTGCTGTATAGCCCTAAGCTACCAAATTAGGCACCATACAGACATCAGGGTCGCCGCACGTCCAAGCTGGTCGCGCCACTAAATTGGTTACGCAACCAAACGGACACCAGGTGAATAACTCTATAGATCTGTATACATTTTGTTGGTAGCGGCGACTGGTCGTGCCGCAATATAGCCCTTAAAGTGCGGTCCTTCAGTCCTCATAAACAATCAGCCAGGTCTCGGAAAGAATCTAAAAAAATAGGATATTGTGTTTCCCACTGCGAAATATCACTGTAGTTCTTCAGTTCAGACACACTTGTTCGAAAGGGTTACCGCGTGGCCAAGGGCAACATAGGAGCAATGTAGGTTTTAGTCAAAAGGAGTCTGAAACTCCCGCCCGCTCCACCCAGAGCGGGAGAAGTCGTACGATGATTTCACACGTTAAAGAAAAATCCAAATGATGACAGGTTTGTGTCAGTTATGTTAAAGACCCATTTGGCTTATAATTCTAAGGGTGAGTTGCACCGTTTATCTATAACGATAACAAAGCCGTTAACAGTTGTCAAATCGTCGAATTGACCAATAGGCGGCCGTTTCACGGCTGGTTATGGTTTGGTTATCGTTATAGTTAAATGGTGCAACTCACCCCAAGTGGTTTAAACATTTATTGCAGTGCCGTATAGAAGACGCCATGCAGGTCAGACGTCTAAATCATTATGAAACGCATCTTTATGATTGCTCTCATGTATTGCAGAGTTCATGCCGTTGTATGTGCTTTTGAATAAGCTAAGCTATTTTTTTAAATCTGTCTTCATTCAAAAACTAAGCACTTCTTTAGTGTAAACTTGGCTAGAGAGCTTTTTATGCTGTTAAGACTAGCTTGTAGAATAGACCGAGTCTTGGAAATAGCTGGTGTTATGCTGTTGAGTTGTGTTTAAACAAAAACTATTTTGTTTATTTTTCTGTTTTACTTTATGATAATGTACAATTGTAAATTATTCTAGAACTAATTTCATGATAGTATGACAGCTCGAATATTCATACCGAGTTCCTTTAGGTGGGTACTTTATTTTCGTATTTTACGAGTATATCGAAATATCCGTTTTAGCTTAATTCCATCGGGCCATTGAGCTTAGCACATACTAGATGTCAGGTTAGGTCCACTACAGCTGTTAGGGCTGATGCCTAGAGCTTTTTTTTTACGGGATTGTTTGAAAAAGTTACCGTAGCCCTCGCAAAGGGCAACCGTAGGAACAAGTGGGCTTTAGTTAGTAAAAGTCTAATTCTCTCTCTCTCTTTCTCGCTCTAGAGCGGGAGAAGTCATTTCATGTATTACAACGTAAAAAATGGATAGGTCTATTAAAACCTGTACGAGAGGCCAGTCTCTTTGAGAGACCAGTTCAGACAGTTGCCTACATGACTATCACGGTTTTTAGAGGTGGCTTCTTTTATTTTAGGTGGGAAATCATCTAATGATTGCTTTCGCTCTGGGTGATGCGGGAGGGCGTGTTTGACTTTTACTGACTAAAACCCACTCCTATGTTCCTTCTCTGCCTTGCGTCCAAGGACACCGGGGGTCCCATTTCGGCTGACGCATGAGAAGTGGCCTCTTAGTTTGCTCTCTGTGGTAGTCAAATATACCGATCTCTCACTTAAAATTTAGTTGGATATTATGAATTTAAACAGATGTTAATGGTTAGACCGTCATGTTACAGCTGTCGGCTGGGGCTTCTACTGCGGAGGAGTGCTCATATCCAACAGATACGTCCTTACCGCGGCTCACTGCGTCAAGGGCGCCGACCTACCGCCAAACTGGAGACTGTAAGTCTAACTACATTTCAATTATAGTACTTAATTATTTAGAAATATAATGTTTATTCAAATAGCAGCATCATCTTTAGGCAATAGGTTAGGTTACCTACACGTAAATCGTGAAACTTATATGCAACTAAGGTTCAGATAAAGAATTTGAGAATCTTTGTTGGTAGGTCTTTTGTCATTGGCGAGACGAACTTAACCAATCTCCGTTTTGCTGATGACGTTGTTCTCTTTTCTTCTTCAGCCACTGAGCTAGAATGTTGCCAAATGCTACAGGAGCTAAGTGACGTAAGGCTTGTGGTTGGACAGAAGATGAATATGTCAAAGACTAAAGTCATGACTAACGAAGCAACAAAAACTTTAAAAGTTCACGGAGAGACCATACAACATGTCTAGGAATACCTTTACTTGGGCCAGCCAAGTAGTCTCTTCCCAGGAGAGGCAAGACATAGAGATTGCAAGATGAACTAAAAACGCCTGGAAGAGCGACTACCTAGTCCATGAAATACCCATTCAAAGGTGTATTGTCCATGGCACTAAAACAAAAGCTCATGGACATGTGTATTCTCCCCATCTTAACTTAGGGCGCACAGACTTGGTCTTTAACTAACATCCAGAAGTCCAAACTTAAGGTTTCCCAACGAGCAAGGGAGCGTAATGCCTATACCAGGTGATAAATTAACGGTTCGAGTTTGAAACACTATACTGCGCTCCAAAACTAAAATAGTTAATGTGGCTCAAAAGGCTGCTAAACTGAAATGGGACTGGGCAGGACATGTCTGCCGCATGCCCGACAAACTGCGGGCCAAAGAAGCACTAAGTTGGTGACCTGAAACAGTGAGACTGGGTCGCGGCAGACCACGAAGGAGATGGCGCGACGAACTAGACAGATTTCACTAGAACTGGCAAGAGGAAGCCTGAGCGCGCGAAAGATGGAAGGAGTGGAGGGAGGCCTTTGCCCAGGAGTGGGACAGAACAGGCTAATAGTAGTGTAGTGGTGGTGTTACATATGTAATACCTACGAGACGCCAATGTGTCAACGGCGCTCTCGCCGCCGCCGGGATTCCGATCCCGGTTTCCAGCCACCGTAGGCGCGGGCTTGCGGATAGTGAGCAATGGGTAGCTCGCTATTCGGCCGTCCGGTAAGAGGGTCAGAGTTGTCAGTAACAGCAGGGGCCCAGCCGGGTCGAAGCCTACTGGGGCCAGGATTATCCGAAAGGGCGCTCGAGCCCCGGTATGAAGGCTTGAAGGAACGGGATGGGTTTTTTAGTCAGTAAGAGTCTGACACTATCTCCCGCCCAAGAGCGGGGGTTGTCATAAGATGATTTTACCCATCGAAAAAAAAAAAAAAGACGCTAATGTGTCATACAAGTTACTGAATGGAATGAGGTCAAGTTAATATATTGATTACTCGTTCGGTTGAACTGTAATGTGGTGAACAGGTGATTCAAGAAATTTCTTGAAATTTCGCTATTATTATTAGTGTAGTTTCCTGGAGTGGAGAAAAAATATAGGTACCTATCGCGTAACTGGCAGACAAAATAAGCCGAAATCATACTTGCCTAAAAAACAAAGTAGGTACCTACATACCTATTGAGTTCAAATCGGGGCAAGTCTTGATGCAACTTTATTTATTTATTTATTAACTTAACTTATTCAATTTATACAATATTACTTTTAGTTTATGCGAAACCTGAATATGGTTTATTCAGAATCAGTAACTGAATGGATTCCAATAGTTTTTACACCATGTTATATTTTTTCGCAAAAATATTTTAAAAAGGTCATAAGTTGGACACCACTCACACTAAGTACCTACAACACAGGTCACGGCAAGTCACAGCAGGTATTAGGCGCCAGCAAACAGCTGGGTGCAAGTGCAAAACAACCCCTCAGTCGCCTGGATGGCCCCGGTGACCTTGCATTTTTAATGACAAAACAAGCTTATAACTTTGTGATTATGATACATGTGTGTGTGTGATATATGTGATACAGTTATGAAATTTTGTATATACGAGTAGATTCTTTACATAAAAATACTAGACACGTGTTTCGGGTTTCGTATACTTACCCTGTTAAATTTTGATCGTTTTAATCCCGTGGAGGTTTGATCTGGTACATAAAACACTATCGATTTGTAAAGATAAAATTAAAAAATAAATTACCTTTTTTTAAAACTTTTATCTTGTATAATTAGTACCTACGCAACGCCGACTACTACCTGCAAGTCATTGAACTCGCTCAGCTGACGTTTTCTTAAAGAAATTAATTTCGTACATGCGTAAATTAATTCGAGTTTTAAAAAAAGGTACTTTATTTTTTAATTTTTTAAATTTACAAATCGATATTGTTTCATGTACCGGATCGACCCTCCACGGGATTAAAACGATCAAAATTTAACGGTGAATACTAAAACTGATGTTGTATAGGAGCAAAAATTCATACTTAGCCGATTATTGCCCAAATGCAACATTATAAGTAAGTACTTAGGTATTAACAGAAACCGTTTTGATGTTAGTCGTGTTTTGTTTTTTCTTATCGTTAATTCAAAATAGCAATAAGTAGGAACTATTGCAACACAATTACCTACGAACCAAAATCAAATACATTAGTTACGAGAGACGGCGTGTTATGTTGATTATAGCATTTAGCAGAATAAATTCTTATTTGGTCACTCGGCTGAAACAAATTTTCCATTATTTTCGATGCCCTGTTCAGAAGATTAAAAAACCTACATGGATATTTATGTTTAATAACCGACTTAGTACATTAGAATATGAGAGTGTGCTTTGAAATTACACAATTTAATTCCACCCAATCCGTTCCATCATCGGGTCACTAGACGTAGGTACGGCGTTGCGCCACCGGTAAGTGGTGGACATACCACCCATACTGTCCCATACGTACAAAGCGTTTCGGGAATACATTCATTATGCGTAAAACTTTATTATTTGTAAATAAAAGGTCTCCACATTATAAAAATAGATACTATGGGAAATAGTGAGATAGCCCCAACACAAGTGTATTTTACAACTTACTGGGGTTACCTCTAACTCTGTAATGCATTAATGTAGAGAAACAATAAACATTTTTGTTTTTTTTTTGACATCTAAGTAGTCGAATTCCCTGCTGCTGGAGTCTGTATTTATACAGACAGATAGTTACAACCGGGGTCTTTAAGTCAAGAGTGAATAGGTTACTTTTACAGAAGCGTGCACCATCTTCGCCACATCATAATAAACTAGTGCGCCTCACCATCAGAGATTGCATCACTGCTTAATATCAGGTGGGATCGCAGTCAAGCATTACTTTATATATATTAAAAAAAAAAACATCGTTTACCATCAGGTGAGATGGTGGTCAAAAGCGATTCTATCCATAATAAAAAAAAAACCTATTCGATATGAGAACTCGACATATCGAATTCCACACATCGTAAGATTACAATCATACGGTGTTTTTTTTTTCGGTGATAAAATCATCTAATGACATCCCCCGCTCTTAGACGGAGCGGGAGATAGTATCAAACTTTTACTGGCCAAAAACCCACTCCAGTTCCTTCGTTGCCTTTCGTACCGGAGGCTGAGCTACCTTTTGGAGCTAACCCTGGCCCCAGTAGACTTCGGCCCAGCTGGGCCCCTGCCGTTGCTGACAACTCCTTGAGGCGACGACTTGGACCAGACGGTCGGACAGCGAGCTACCCATTGCTCGCCGTCCGCAAGCCCGCGATCATACGGTGTTTGCAATCATCCGATCAGAATATGTATACAATATCCTGTATGGACCTATATAACATATAACTTGCACTAATATCGCTAGAAAAATATATAAATAATAAAAAAAATATATCAATGTATTCCAATTTATTTCAGTTCTCAAGTGCGCCTGGGTGAATGGAACACGTCAAGCGAAGTGGACTGCTTCCACGACGACTGCAGCGGGCCCGTGCAGGACATCCCGGTGGAGGAGATCATGGCACAGGAGGGGTACAGCGCTGAGGACAACAACCAACACAACGACATCGCCCTCCTCAGACTTGCGTACAATGCGCAGTTCAACGGTAACACTCTTAAAGAACACGCACTTACATAGCTAGGGTTGCTCCCCGCTAACAGTAGCACGATGGGCTCTAACTTCAAGTATTCGCTACCAGCTGCCACTAACAACATCGACCATAGGTTAACTTTAAACAGGCTTGGACAAAATGCTGAGTCAAATCAAATCAAATCGAATCGAATCGAATCAATCAAATCAAAAACATTTATTTCAAATAGACCATTTGCAGGCACTTTTGAATAGTCAAATGTCGGTCAATCCAAGAAAAATGAAACTAAATTGCACGTTCTTCCAAAGCGTAAATCTCTATGGAGAAAAAGGTGCAAGAAACTCCATGGACACTCTTTTTAAATCATATAGTTAGCTACAGCCCAACAACACCAATATATAACTTGGGAGTTGCGGATGACTCTTACTTATACCAAATAAGTAGCTTTGTAGCCCTGCCAAGACTGGTTAACCAGATGATAACCTCATACATTGATCTGAAAGAGGCCACTCATAAAAAAAAAAAAAACCGATAGGTACATAAATAACTTAAAGTGCAAACTTGTAATCAATTGTTTATTATACCCTAATCGCGTTAAGATTAGACATATAAAGAAACCTTTTTTTTTATTGTCTGTTTAACCGATTTTAACCTCTATTTCGGAGGCATAAGGATGGCATTAAAAATAAAAAAGTGGTTAAAATACCAACTATTTACTGCAGCCGCCATTTGTCATGCCCCTAACGAAATAAAAGTCAAAATCGGTTGAACGGACAGTAACAAAAGGTTTTCGTAAATGTCTAATGTTATTTTGAACAGAGTATAGAATAACAGTAATTTCAATTTCAGATTTCGTCAAACCAATCTGTCTGCCACTAAGTAACGATCTCAGAAACAGCTTCTACGAAGGTTTTGACATGGAAGTAGCTGGGTGGGGGAAGACTGAAACACGTGAGTACCTGCTCCAAGCAGCTAAAGATTCATAAGTTTGAACTAACCTTGCACAATGCACTGTGTACATTATGAGCATTTAGCACCAGCACCAATCCATCTGGTAGTTCGGCTAACAATGGTTGCTTTCAGAAGAGGGCGCAAGTACCGGCGTCCGGCCGTTTACTTCTGGACCTAACTTGTCAGGTGGGCTGTCCTTTTGATGGAAATATGTGAATAGCTTACATTCCACCCCGCGTGCTTAGTGATACGTTTTCCCAAAGGTACCTTTAGCCTTCTGATACAAAAGAACCAAATCCTAAAAAATGTGCGAATACCAAGTGACCCAAGTAGTGAGACTTAATCGACTGGACCGGGCCGCAACACTCAACATGTAAACTACCAAAACCAAAATTCCTGAGATCTGCTTCAGTTAAAGATAGCTTATGTGAGGAGTCATGTTATGTCTTTAGGCATATACAGCATTATGTTATTGCTTTCACCAAACGGAATAAAAAAAAACATGTTTTTAAAACAGAAGAGAATCTATAATCTCTCATTGCTTATAAGTCTTGCCCCCATAGTCAAGTTACAACCGTTTCGATTCGATTCTCTTGCGTCAAACGCCTAGAGTAGGCCACGCCTCCGATTTCTTTGTTCTGACATCATCTCAACGCTCAGTCACATGGTTAGAACAAAGGAATCGGAGGCGTGGTCTACTCGAGGCGTGCGACGCAAGAGAATCGAAACGAAATGGTTGTAACTTGGCTAAGGGGGCTGATGGAAAGCGAATTAGGTACCTATAACGCCTATGCGTAGGTACGATACTACGAGCGTGCCCAGAAGATGCCTGTTCATTCTTGCTTTGAGAATAAACCGAATGGGCGGTAGTAGTAGTCTTGAGAAGTTAGTTAAGGGGTGACCAGATGGTTGTAAACCAAGGTCCCAACCAAGGTGACCTTGCTTGTTTCAATCTGTGTAGACAGCAGTTGTAATCCATGACTTTCAACGCCCTTGATTGGGAGGCGCGTTTTTCCAACCACCGAACGTATTGGCGCGTGATTTACATCCATTAAGCTGCAACACAAACCAAGGTGACCTTGGTTGGAGCGCTAGTTTGCATCATTTTTTTTTTTTTGCTATTTTCTGTAGGTGATTCAGTTCTTTTGGATTAAACGTATCATGCTTGCGCCTTCAAGTAGGCTTCGCGTAGCAGATTAAACAATCCATTTTTAATACCGGTTGCAGACCGAAAACTAAGCTAAGCTAAGTGAGCTAACTAAAATATGCGAAGCTAAGTTAGTTGTGTATGCCGATGCGTAGCTTGAAAAACTGCGTCGGCTATGCGAGCTAAGCTAAACTAACTTCGCTTAGCTCTTGGTCTGCAACCGGCTTAATGTCCTTCCATTGTTGTTTTCATTCATCAATCACAATGCAAGTACCTACCTACCTACTATCTACTCTATTAATTTGCACTCATAATGCTCTAACATCAGTCACTTCAATTTGTGTTTTTTTGTTTACATTCTAATGAATGAAGATGATTTGGAAAGTTTTTACTCGGTTGTTTAGTCGCTAATATACATTGTGTAAGGGACAGCCCTCCACAAACTTTAAGGGCTTGCTCAGTAGACAAAACATAACAACCTTCCACAAGATGATTTTTTCAGGTAACGAAAAAAAAAATCGGCCTCCATACAATGTCTGTCCTATCAAGTTTTTAATTTTGTATAGCGAGGATGATTTTGTTTTCGTTACCTGAAAAAAAAAGTCTTGTGGAAGGTTGTTCAGTGCGCTGAGTGCGAGTTGTTTTTACGTTAATACGATCGAAACGTTTAGCGCGTTTGGCTCTCTGATTGGCTAAGATCTCGGAGCGGGCCAATCGGAGTGCCGAACGTCATAAACGTGTCGATCGCGTTTAACATAAGCAAACTCACACTAGGCACTGTTTCGTCTACTGAGCAAGCCCTTAAAGTTTGTGGGGCCTGTACCTTACACCCTGTACCTATTGAGCTTACGCTTGTAAATATTATGCTAGCCGTTACATTTAAATAGTGGCAAACATCGTAAGAACGAATATGCCAACAGTTATGCAACGCTATAGGTAAATATGCAGCGACAACAAAAACCTTAAAAATATTTAACTACCTACTTAAAAGGTTTTTCAATAGGTGCGCTCGAACTTTGTCAATTCCTCATATTAGGAATTATTCTGTATCGTGGGCGCGTTCACAAATATGTAAACTCACATACTTACACAAAACACCCAGACTCGCATAAAAATATCTGTAGGTCATACAAATATTTGGTCCGTGGAGGAATTGAACCTGCGACACGCAGCGTAACAGCTAATCGCTCTATACTGCGCCTATATAGTGCCAAAATGTCACCCAAAATTGTTCCACTAGGATGCGGTATACAGCGTACCCGTGGCAGCGTTTTGTGCGAAATTATATTCCACATAATCTGTCATGGAGTACATAATTAAAATAAAATAAAAAATAGTTGCGGCAATATTACTAAAACTATTTCATTTCAAAGTTTGAGCGCCCATAATGAATAACCCTAGACTAAACTAATAGAAAAGGCATACAACTACTGCCACTGATTAAATGAACCCGCTTCGTTCTGCTTGTACTCTATAATCAATTATAGGAACTATTCTAAACATTTACAAATAAATATTTCAGGCACAGAGTCGGACGTCAAGCTGAAGGTCCGAGTGCCCGTCGTGAACCTGAACAACTGCGCACGAGTGTACGAGCGCGTGACCCGCCAGATAGACAGCACGCAGATCTGCGCGGGCGGCGTGGCCGGACAGGACTCGTGCCGCGGGGACTCCGGGGGCCCGCTCATGGGGCAGGCGCCCTCCGCCAACAACTGGATGGTCATCGGCGTCGTCTCGTACGGGCCCTCGCCCTGCGGCACCCAGGGCTGGCCAGGCGTATACACCCGCGTCGGTGCATACGTCGACTGGATCCTTTCAAAGTTACGCCCCTAGGTAACTCCAGATATCCATTTGTTTGACTGAGATTTATAACAATAGCTCGTACAGTCAACCGTAGCAATAAAGGCGGTTTACGTAATTAAAAAGTTTCCGACGAATTCAGAACCTCCTTTTTGAGGTCGGTTAAAAATGTTATCACTTTAATGCGTTTGACTGTACTTGTTACGTGTTAAAACACAGGCATTAACTTCGTATTGTACTTACAGTGCAGTGTAACTTGAGATTAACTTAATGTGTAAGTGTTAATGCCTATAGAATTTCTATATGTGAAATAAAGTATGTTCAAACGTTAGCGTTACATTGTTTTGTAAGAGTTTAGTCACAAACGAGTGCCATCCATGACAGTACATCACCGCTGTATTCTCTATGTTTATAAGATTGTGTATTGTGTCCTAACAATAAAATAAGGTGAACTTTCTGCAACATGGAATTAATAAAACAATGTTACAAGTATAATAAAAATTTGTATTAAGTAAATAATTTATTTATAATTAGATGTTTATATGGCCTCCGTCTAGTCCCGCCCCGGCCCCGCCAGCACCGCTCTATCACTCACTCCAGACATCCCGAAAGAATACAACTACGGAAATATATTACTTTTGTGAACAAAGGAAAAAATATAATTCTTTAAAAAGTGAAAATATACCTACTCATTAAATATTGGCACATATTATTATGTTTGTACTTCCTCCACCTCACGATCTAGGAGCAATCCAAAGATCTTTCATATTTGGCTTTTTACAATTTTGCTAAAGTAGAACAGGATGTTGACAGACACACATAGTGGGGTATCCATTATGTGAACCGTATAATATAATACTAATTAGTAATACAAATATCTAATCAAATTAGAATGCAAGTAGTACAGTAACTAGGATGTAGGCAACCCATCAAGGGACAGATTAGCTCAAGTTACAAGATTTCTAATTAATAAATTAGAATATTTTAAGTTTGAAACACTCAATCAACTTCTGATGATTATTTATAATACGTATGTATATGTAGGTATTAGTTATGTTACATAATAATATCAGACATTTTATGCTTGTGACACCCAGAGACATAACTTACATTTACGAGTTTTTGGTCAATTGGACCCATTCGAAATTGATCCGCGGGATTACTCAACCCAATCACATTTAGACTAGGTTGACTAGACCCACTGTCAATTATTTTTCTATCATTGATATAAGCTAGACCTTGAATGCGATCCCACCTGATGGTAAGCAGTTATGCAATCGTTGATGGTGAAGCACACTACTTTATTAAGATCCCATTCACTCTAGCCTTGAAGAAGTCTAAATTAAAATTGGTACAAAGTAATTTCGTTACAAGTGCAAGTCACGGAGTATGTGATCCCGCGGGTCCATTTCGAGTGGGTCCAGTTGACCAAAGATTCCTCTCCTTCACTTAAATAATAATCCATAAATATAAAAATAGGTTACTTAAACATTTGATCATAGATTTCAAAGACGAATAGCCATTATAGAAAATATAAAATGAGATTCGACAATTATGAGAATACTGGTATAAAAGCCTATAAAACAGCAAAGTGTAGGAGTTAGTAAACTGAATAGTAATAAATATTCTAGCATGGAATGAACTAAATGGAATGTCTACAATATTATTACACTGGTAATATAGTCCAATATCATCTTAAATTTATAATAAACTGCATACTTTCAGTATTCAAGTATTTTTTTAAATTTCATATAGATAGTCTCATAAAACTTATTTTAAAAGCAGCAAGAACATGGGACAAGTCAAATCCATTTGCAAATAATGCAATATGTACCTAATACTATTTTCTTATGACACATTATGTATAGGTGGCAAAGTGAAAAAGTAATACTAAAGATAAAAAACAAAATAGAACATCGTCTATTTAAGATGCAGCTGCAATTTCAATGGGAATGTTTTCAGGGACGGCCTGCTCAGCAGGTACTTCAACAACTCCTTCTCCGTTTTCTCCATTATTCAAAGTCTCATTTTCTTCAGTCTTAGCTTCTTCTTCAGGAATTGGTGAATGTAGTTCATTGGTGCCGTTCTGTTCACCATTCACTTGTGGCCCGTTTATCATGATGTCTTGTAACTTTTTACCAAATTCAGGATCAGTTTCGGAAACGCTCTTGATCAGTCGATCTTGATCTTCCTCAGCCCAGGTGGGGAACCACTCATTAAATAATTTTATCTGAAACAGTTGATTTATTTGATCAGTAAGTACAGGTATGCTGATAACGAAATGATATTTTTATTTAAACCTGAATAATTTATGTTTCGTTATGCTACTAACAGTTGATTGAAGTCATGCAAATATACTTAGATTGTTGTGAACACAGGTATTGCCTATATATTTAATTAGAATGATTAAAACAGGAAAACCAAATAATAAAAGAAGAAGAACATTATGTGATAAATCACAACAGCATCATGAAGCATAATATTCCTTACAAGTACAACCAATAGCTACATTACCAACACACCTTTCTTTTTTAATGAAAAACCATCAAAGACACCTTGCACTCTAGGTGGAGTAAGGGAGTCTTTTAGTGACTAAAATCAAACTATGTTCCGTCATGCCATGCAAAGTTTTCCGAACAATCCTGCAACTCTTTTTTAATAAAAAACTATCAAAGATACCTTGCACTCTAGGTGGAGTAAGGGAGTCTTTTAGTGACTAAAATCAAACTATGTTCCGTCATGCCATGGAAAGTTTTCCGAACAATCCTGCAACTCTTTTTTAATGAAAAACCATCAAAGACACCTTGCACTCTAGGTGGAGTAAGGGAGTCTTTTAGTGACTAAAATCAAAACTATGTTCCGTCATGCCATGGAAAGTTTTCCAAACAATCCTGCAACTCTTTTTTAATGAAAAACCATCAAAGACACCTTGCACTCTAGGTGGAGTAAGGGAGTCTTTTAGTGACTAAAATCAAACTATGTTCCGTCATGCCATGGAAAGTTTTCCGAACAATCCTGCAACTCTTTTTTAATGAAAAACCATCAAAGACACCTTGCACTCTAGGTGGAGTAAGGGAGTCTTTTAATGACTAAAATCAAAACTATGTTCCGTCATGCCATGGAAAGTTTTCCAAACAATCCTGCAACTACCTACAAACCTAAGCTACAAAATTTTAATTTCTTAGAATTGTTTTTAACCAGAAACCTTTCTGGGAATCCCGAATCAAAAAGACCAATTATATCATTAATTTTTATGGGTAAATTGAAAAATTGTGGTTAAGTTTTTTTAACTCGGGCTCAGCCTATTAATCACATAGCGCAAAAAAGTGAATTGATTATTGGAATTTTGTGGAGGATAAATAATCCAAAAAAAATAACTTGATGAATGCAATTATTTTAATTAACTATATCTACTTAAACTTTTTTAAGCAAACTGAAGTGTGAATTATATAAACATTATTAATATTTAAAGCATAGTGTTGCTTATAAAACAATACCGAGTCTTTTTGAAGGTACAAATACCTATACCTCTAATAAATGTACTGGGGACCTCTGGCATCAATTTGAATACTGGCCTGAGCTTCATTGTTTGCTTGAAATGCTGATCAGAGGCAAAAAGTTTTATCCAATGATATTCAAAACTGAATCCTGATAATTTTCAACTTGAGCAGAGCTGTTTGATAAGCGTTGATTGTGTATTAAATAAAGAGACTCCTGCTGGTTTATTTCCACAAGATAAATATTGAGTGGTTGAGCGATTCCGTCACGGAAAAAATATTAGTACAGCCTAATAGGTGGGTGTTCCAGGTCTGGGTGTCTTGCATATGTGAAGTCAAATATTTGTGAATGAACACACAATACAGGAGTAATACCGAGTGTGGGGCAAAGTGTTTTTAAAAAGGAAAGAAAAGGAAAAGCATCCCAGTAATATTACAGTAGGTCCAATAGAACCACAGCAGCAGTATCATATTTGCAGTGTTTACTGTCACAAACACTGCCAATATTTTCACATCAATATGAGCTAGATAAGAAATAGGTAACCATATTCAATTTGAGAGAAAAATAAGAACAAATCTGTAAATGATCTAATTGAAATACTTTATGTTTGAGTCATTTTCAATTATTATGCAGGTAAGTACTTAACATATTCACAGCATGACTCATGGCTTAAACACCTGATATGTGTACCAAGGTTTTTATTTACTGCAAGGTTAACAGAACTATTGAGAACTTGCCATAGACAATTAATAGAATTTGTTTTACTTACCCGACATTGGAAAAGGCTGACAGGTTTATCATCGCAACTTATAGTGGCCATTGAAGCTGCAAGCTGATCCGGTTTGTCACCTCGAGCAGCCGCTAACACTGGGAGGAAGTCTTCACGCTGCAGCTCACTAAACTCTCCAAACCACTGCAGCATGTACCGCATCTGCGCTTCTGACGTTAAACCGGGAGCTGACATCCTGCGAGCTAGCGGGCGATGCTCAACTGCTGCACAAATGACAAACAACTGATATAGTACCGAACAAATATAACTTTATCGCAAATAACGCAATATTAGTATTACAATTTATTTTCCTCATTAAAAACCAGGTAAACAGTCATTGAACTCAGGAAACAGCTGATAATATTTTGTGAATAAACTAGTCTTGTAACTAAAGTGGAGAAACTAGTCCAAAGAAAATTTAAAACTTACAGTCAGACACAGATAAACAAACAGTAGATCCGAGTAACATGGCCATTGCGACACACTTAGAGAAATGCAACGATAACAATAAGACTAGAAAAACTGAAGTATCAGTGGGAACACGAACGTTAGACACTTTCTATTGGCGCTCGCCAGACTGCAACTGAGCGACACGCAGCACAACAAGGCCACATAACAATTTCACCTTTCAACTTGTTATATCATACGTAACATTTCACTTTCTAACCACTAATTAACATTTATGATTTACATATTATAATTTATTAACGCCGAGAAGTGAAGTTGTATTTACGTAAAATGTTGATACTTACGTGTTTTTTACGAATTCAGGCAATCCCGAAATTTATAGAAAAGGCGTGTGCTATATTTGCGTATAATGCTGAGAAGTAAACGTTCACGTACGAGTTTTAATTTAGAATAGAAAAACTTAGAGCAATAGAGCAACAATAGAAAAGAAACACTCACAGACAGACAGGTAATTGTCAAAAAATGTTATTTCACTTGACCTTGACAAGCTTGACAGCGACAATGACAGCAGAATAGCGATATGACTTTTACTGCAGTGAAAAAGGGACAGCACTGATCAATGAGTCGTCAAGGCATTATCTTCATTCAGCATTATCATGAACAACGGAAACAAACCATTTGTTTGCATTTTGTGATCACATTTACCACACCCTTCTGCAAATCGAATGTTCCTTTTATTTAATATCAGAGTCACTGCATTGACCTGTTGGTTTTATTTTTCTGGCATTAATAGTATCTATTACCTATCCTTTAAAAGTATTTCTTTAAACTCATAAAATAATACTACAAATTAATTAGAATTAAAAATCTTTCCGCCTTGGGCAATCGAAATTCTTGAGAAACATTAAGCCTGCCCTTTGATCACTTTGTTGATCGAAGGGCCATCTGGCAAGCTCTTCAATCAAGCCTTAAGTTTTTAGGTTTAATATAAAATAATGACGTAATTTTAAAAACTATCTGTGTGGTTCCTTTACCTAAGTGCTATATTTCCGGTATCTATGGGTATGCAGATGATAGCGCAGTGGGCAGTTATACCTAGAGAGATACCTATCTAACTGCCAAGTGCCACTTGCCAGTTTAGCTCCTGCTTTTCAGAATGTATCCCTGGGTCCAGGGGTGCACTGACCGCCTTCAGCTCTTATGAGTTGAAATTTCCATAAACCTCAATTTTGGGCGGTTCATTGAGTTCAAAGCCAAGATAGCAGCTAAAAAACTAGGTATTCTTGCAAAGGTCCAGTGGTACAGCTTCTAATCTTAAACAAAGCAGAGGTCCGATCGTGTGTACTAAGTACTGCAGCCACTTAAGGGCTGGTGCTGCAAAATACCATCTAGCAGCTTTGGACTCGGTGGAAAGGCATATGAATAGACTAATTGGTGATCCAGATTTGGTTAAGTCTAATCTACAAAACTTTAAGCACAGGCGTGTAGGGTAGCCAGCCTATTGGTATTTTACAGGACGCATTTTGCAGAGTGTGCGCGAGACTTGCATGACTAGATTCCGCCTCTCTACCTCTCTATCTCCTTTCTACCATTGCACAACCCGATCACAGAAGGGTGGCCTTCCGTTGTTAAAATTTCTACGGTCCGGACTGAGTGTTTCGCTTCATCTACTCGTATACCTATATATAAAAATCAATGCCACTTTTCGTTGTATAAAACTCAAGAACGGGCTCACCTATCCAAACCAAATGTTTAGGCTTTGTTCGGACTATTTAGTACTTAGATGGTTTATGTGAAGTTTGGTAGAGTAGAGTAGGGTATAGTAGAGTAGAGTAGTGTAGAGTAGAGTAGAATAGAATAGGGTAGGGTAGAGTAGGGTATAGTAGGGTAGAGTAGTGTAGAGTAGGGTAGAGTAGGATAGGGTAGGGTAGAGTAGGGTGGAGTAGGGAAGAGCGGGAGCGAAGCCGCGCGGGCAAAAGCTAGTCGTTTATAGTTTATACATCGACTGGAACAATTTGCTTGCTGCGGTAATCCCGTCCGATTATAATTTAGGTGTCTTCAAGGCTAGAGTGAATAGGCTCATAATAAGCTAGTGCAGCTCACCATCAACAATTGCATCATTGCTTACCATTAGGTGGGATTGCAGTCAAGCAACTGATTTATATATATTAGAAAAAATGTTTACTATGTATAGTCTTAAGAGCTTATGGCCAGAACTAAAACCCCTGTGAAAGGTTTAACATACCTATCGAATTGAGTTAGATAGATAGGTACTTATTATTTGTATGTATTCATACCCTAAAGATAAATCCAGATTCGTTGGATCAGTGAGGATTTTTACATTTCTTGGATGATTAATTCGGGTTCTACCGTTAGTAGTGTAACCACCAATAAGCAAGCTTTTAATAACTGATGATCGACTTTTGAAATAATTTTAGGTAAACAAAGGAAAGAACTTATACTTCAAAGAATAGATGGTAGGTACCATCGCGGTCATTTCTGCCTGATCACTTATAAAAATTGTCGCTTGAATCCTGCGGCGCGGCGCCAAACCCTTTGAAGTTTCGAGTGCATGCAGAAATGAACTTAGCGGTGGTCAGGTGGAAGTGTCTTAGATGGTACTTAAAGGTAAAGTAATCAAACAATGTTTGTCTTATTTATGGTTTTATTATACAAACTTTTACAAAAATTGCATCAATTTATATTTATAAGTGTAGTGTATGTACAGTTTTAAAAATAATTTAATAAAGTATGTACACAGTACGACTCTCCATACCACAGAAAAATTTAAATGGCCTTTAATTATATTTTTCAAAATGCATTTTAACAATTACATAGATACATTAAGAAATAATATCCATTTCTAAGTAATGAAGTAGAGGAATGTATCTAGAGAATAACTTACAAAACGTCATTAAAAAATTAATGCGTTTATTTAACAGTTAGATCAGGGGCGTAGCTACCACTGTGTCAATGATACGAGGTCTCCAGTTATCAGGGGCCTTTCATTTTTTCAGGTATAAGAGGCCTCCCATTTTTTATTATACAGGGCCTCTGGGCTATGCCACTGAGTTAGATAATCACCTAACGATGTTTGTACTTAGATTGTGTTAATTATTTGTTAATGCATTTGATTATAACTAAGTAACTAGGCGTTAATATTATGGCCCTTTCGATCTAACTGCTTCCTGCTTCTCAATATCACAGACAGACAAACACCTTCTAAATGGACTGAAACGTAAAGATGGTTTACCTACTTTAAGTTTCAGTGATTAACACAACGTAAGCACTTATATATAGTTATATTTTGTGACGATATTTTTAGTTTAAGTACTAGATATTAAGCACCTAGGTAGAGACTTCGTTATCAACTGGTCAAAATTGATGGCGCTGTCTTTAACTAGGTGAAAAATATGACATTTTGTACTTTATTCAAAAACAGTAGGTAGAGTCTGTCCAAAAGGCAACCGACTTGGGAAATTATTAGATTTTTTTTTTTTTTTTATTGTTGGTAGGTTCGCGCTTGACCGCTATCTCACCTGGTGGAAAGCGACGATGCGGTCGACGATGGAACGCGCTTACCTAAAAGAAACCTATTCACTCTCGACTTAAAGAAATTAAATGAAATCTGATGTAGTCAACGCTGGTTCAATAATCATGGTTGATTAAGAGATCTTGATCATTGTTTACTAATCGAAGAATTATAAAAAATGGATCAAATATAAGTATTTTTTAAATGATTAAATATTATACTAATTTCCCAAATCGTTTGACTTTTTAGACAGATTATACCGCTAAGTTAAATGTAAAAATTTAATAGCTATCTAGCTCCGATTAAAGTCCGATCTCTAGTGATAGGCATACCTAGTCAAAACACAAAAACCTCTACTTGCTACACCTTTTGTAAGAAATTTTGATTTCGTAGCACTTTATAGAATCTATAATATTTGCCCTATGGGGACTGTTATTTGGATAGGTTGGATTGAAGTATTGGAAGAAATTATATAATGTAAGTATTATTATGTAGCTGATGACTAGAAAGTTCGTTTGTTTCGGAATCTCGTTATAGCTAATATATTTTTATTAAATAGGATATTTTTAAACCGATTAATTTCAACAAGAATTTCTTAAAGCAAAGCGAGTGTCCGAAATTAATAACAACAATAATATTTTACTGAGCTATATAGCCTGCGTCTTTTTCTTACATTTAAATATTTTTAGTTTAAACTATCTTATTACTAAAATCTTTATACACCATCATAATTTATCACATATAAAAATATTGTCATTTGGTCAACACTATCAGTAAGTCTGATTCACGTAGGTCATCATAGCCGTAGATATACGCAGGTATTGTGAAGATTTAGCCCTTGTTTAAACTTCGATTTATTTCCTGTCGTGGGAATGGCCGTGGTCGCCGTCGTCGCCACCGTGCGAGTGAGAGTGTGAGTGACCAGCTGGAAATAGAAAAGGGAAAATTAGTTTCAAAATATAAATAGATTCGTTTTATTTGTAGTAACAGATCGTTACGGAAAACTTAAATGGGAAAATACATTTGTCAGACTTATATTTTTGGATTTTTTTCTAACTACAAGAAAAACATGATATTTATTTAAAATAAATTTAAGTAAATACTTACTCAGCAATTGCAGACCGAACATGATGAAGAATCCGACCACAGATGCGATGAATTGCAAGATACCCGTTCTATCGCCTTTCCAGATTTCAAAGAAGATGACGTAGAGCAGGGTTCCTGAAGCAAGACCCTGGAGCACCACAGAGGAGATACCCGCAGCGGTGGCACCTTCCCCTCCCACCAGCAGGAGACCGATACCAATACCCAAGGGTGATACAATGGCGAAAGTAGTAACGTAGACGATCATCAGCCAAGTTTTTGTACGTGTAGCGATGAGCTCCACACCAATACAGAAAGCAATGACAAGCTTGTGGGCTGAAATAGCTCCTAGCATGTACCTGAAAAACAAAAATTAAATTAAAATCTGAAACCGGAAGTGAGTCAAAACAAATTTTGTTAAAAAAAGGAAATTTTTTAAAGCGCCATCTATGATTGAATAGCAATATTAAAAAGATCTCGAACATTTTTATGTTTTTTTAAAAGTTACGCTATTCGACAACAGATGACGCAAGTAAACGTTAAAAATAAAAAAATAATTCTTACCAAACATGAGAAGTGCTGGATTCCAAACCGACAGCCAAACCTTCGAACAGCTCATGTATGGAAAGAGCGAGTACAATGAGTAATCCTCTGAGGGCAGAAGTAACATCATCTCCAACATTCACGGGCATGTGGCTGTGATGATGGGAATGTCCGTGGTTGTTTTGACTTTCAGTATCCTAGAAAAATACAATGGTTACAGTACACATTTTTGTTTAGTGAAATTTCAGTCATCATCGAATACATTTAACCACATTGTTATGATATTTTGTTCAATTTAGCAACGTAAAAGAACTTCGCTTCATAAATGGACCAAACATCAGGAAAATATTAGGTACCTTTTTTGATTCAACAAGATCAGCAGTGGAGTTGTTGGCGCTCTTTTCTCCATTTCCGACTCCGCTTCGGCTCTGACGGACACTGAGGTTCCTCACAAGAGGAGCCACCTGGCCATTCTTCCTCTCCCTGTAGTGGATGTACATGTGCACCAGTTCCTCCACGAGGTACATGATGAAGAAACCACTGCATGTCAGAAGCGGGGTCAGGGAGAAATCGAACTCATTCAAAGAGCCGATGCCTGGAACAAAACAATTGATATGGTTAGACATATAGGTACTAAGACACAATGCTAAATGAAGTTTAAGGTAAACGGGTTCGCACTAAGGAGTTTGTAGGTCAAAGCGTTTAGCTGGCTCATCATCAGCGTTCAGCCGGTGTTTCCAAGGTCTTAACGTTCACATACTCGTAACTACAGAACTACGACAGTCTGCTCTGAATTGTCGAATTAAGGCTTAACACAGTGGAATTGTTTGGGCAAAACATCACACTCACATTTTGGTCACGCGATCGAAAACGTGACCAAAATCCAGCCTCACAAAATGGTCTGTCAACTACTTATAAAATTCTGGAGAGGAACATCACGTCAGCACGCCTTGCCAAAAATAATATCTACTTGGAATCTTTATCAAAACGTAGTTATTGATTAACTAATGGAATTAGTATGTAGTTGATCGTCTCGTAAATCAGTCATTTTTTAATGTAATGTTTAGGACTTTTAAGGCGTATAGTCCCTTGAAGCATCTGGCCGAAATTATGTGAACGCAACTCTCGTACTCGCCTAGGCGGCAGTACGCAAATCTGTGCATTTATTTGCGGCCAGCAGCGCCCGGAAAGCGCTATAAATCCATTTTCTCTGCGAGATATTGATTGATACATATGCAATGTTCACTTTGAAGAATATTTAACCACCAATTTTTAGGTGTAAAAATGTTTCTAAAGGTCCAAGCCGTTTCGAAGGAGTAGGAAAAAGTTGCGAAAAGTTGCGAAATTGCAAAATTTTTTTTTTTGACAAATGTATTAATTGCACGAAAAAATCAAATGTTGATATTATTGTTCATGAATCTATAATAAACTTATATTTTATTTCAAACCAATTGACCTAGCCGTTACGGAGGAGTAGGCCTCAGAAAATCACTGTTTTATGGCTCTTTTCGGGCGCTTGGCCCTTAATACCAGTATTCCAGGGTCCCGTAATACTGTAATCACTGATATTATACCGGACTTATTAAATCACGATTTAAAAGAGACAATATCGTGATCACGATATTGATAACACTAATACCGGTATCGATACCGGTATTAGTGTGAAAATATCTGGTATTTAGAAGCCCTAATAATGTTCGAGCTGCATAATTAATAGGATGTCGTTTTCGTGACTTTGCCTTACGTGTCGGATGCTGGCTAGTATCTTACTTATGTTCGTATTTAACAATGTAAACAAAGGTTGCTGTTGTGTTCATTGTTCCAGCTCCATAATTATGTAATTGGACCATTATGCACTACTATCAGTTAGTACCAACTTAATGTCTGTAGTTTAAACAAATATTTGCCCCAATTGTACGATTTTATGTATGTGTTTGGGTCCCTTAATATCATTGCCCTTCAGTCAATGTTTTAGATTTTATCGTAAAGCTATAGCGTGGTTATATATATAGCGTGGTTGAACAAGAAATGTTAATTTAATAACAAGCCGTGGTTATTGGTAGCCGATATACGTCCACTGTTGGACATATGCCTCCTCCAAGTGTCGCCGCCACAATGAGCGATTCTGTGCGTCTCGCATGCATCGGATTCCCGCAACCTTCACCAGGTCATCGTTCCACGTGTACCTTGTAGGGGGCCTTCCAACACCGTGTCTTCCGGTACGCGGTAAATAATTTAAATTTAGATAACTAGATATAGTTGTATTAAGGTACAACTTATTGTTCCCTTCTAGAATAGTAAATTTAGATACCTAACCTACTTTCTCTATATTTAAGCAGATTAATGTGGGGTGTTGTTCAGTCTAAATTATCGACGAAGCCACCCTAAGTAATCCAATATTTCTTAATTTCTAACGTGAAATAGATGTATCTACTTTTGTCTTACAAAACGAATACGAGCTTTTATTTTAAGAGTAGTACGATTTGCAAGCCAGTTGAAATACAGAAAATGTGAAAACAATAGCCTTCTGTTTCCCGTCTCGACTGAAATAATTTCCAGGCCTCGTACCAGAATAATAATAGCTAAAGCATACAGTCCAGTCGGATATATAGATTGTTGGTGAGAAGGAATTCAAGACTAGTTAGTGTCTCGGTTATTTGAAATGGAAGAAGGAATATCTATGTATATGTATAAAACATTATTTTTAGTTGCAAAACCTGAATATATTTTGTTTAGAATCAGTACCCGAATGGACTCCAATAGTTTTTACACTATGTTATATTTTTTCCCAAAAATATTTAAAAAAACCACAAGCGGGACACCACCGACACTTAGTGCAAAACAGTTCACGTCAGGACAGAAGTCTACTTCTGTAATGGAAATTTTTGTAATGACTAATCTATATACATTAATAAGAAACTGACTGACTGGCATATCAAAGCATAGTCCAAACTATTGGGACTAAAAGCGTGAAATTTTGCATCAGGTTTCATTTCTGACGTAGCCGGGCATTAAGACAGAAATTTTCAAAATTCGCCCTTAAGGGGATGAAACAGATCAGAAGCTTGTTACCTATATCCATATTTTCTTTTTATAGATATAGGCTATATCTACACCGTTAAATTTTAATCGTTTTAATCCCGTGGAGGGTCGATCCGGTACTTTCAAGTACCGGATCGATTGTAAAGATAAAATTTAAAAATAAAGGACCTTTTTTCAAAATTCGTATTAATTTACGCATGTACGAAATTAATTTCTTTAAGAAAACGTCAGCTGAGCGAGTTCAATGACCTGCAGGTAATAGTTGGTGTTGCATACAAACTACCTACAGGTCATTGAACTCGCTCAGCTGACGTTTGTACCGGAGCGACCCTCCATGGGATTAAAACGGTTAAAATTTAGCGGTGTATAAAAAGAAAATATGAAGTGCTTAAACTATTGTAGGTATGAAGTAAATATAGAAAGTACTCAACCTACATTACAACAGAGTTAATTTCGCATGAATCCCAAAAAGGTAACATGCAGAATAAATTAAAGAAAGAATTTCGGCATCCCATTTGTTTGGTAGCTAATAATACCTACAGACGAAGTGCAGTTTTGCAAGAAATTGTATAACAAAGATATTTATGATGTGTGTCGATACATTACATTACATACTGTATTTACATAAACCCATTCAGCTATGTGCCGTGTAACTTCCTTGCTCACGCGAAAATGATCTTACAGTAGCCTTTTCTTTTCTATTACTTACCGTAAAATTTTGCCTGCACAACGAGATAGTGCCGCATTTATGATTTTATACAATGTTTCTTCGTTGCATTTTCCGAGGAAAATGAACTATTCTGTTTAAAGATGGCAGATAAGAATACGTTTGTACAGATTTTGGGTAAACGAACTCGCATTTTAGGGTGGTACCAACGAACTCATCAATTATATCCTTTTCAGAAAACGATATGAAGACATTTCTGTCTACTATATTAATGTCTGGAGATATATTTTACCGTTGTTGTTTATGCATAAACATAATTAGCCTTTCAATGTTCCCACTGCTGGGACTCAGGCCTCCTCTCTGGGAGAGATTGATGGTTATTTATTTTGTCGAAATCATAGACTAATGATGATTTTTATAGACAGTCCCTAAATAGGTTATCTATCTTTAACTTTGAACTGTATCCTACCGAATATCTTTTTTCTGTGGGGTGCTTATATGCACTACACATTTAAAGATCCTTCAAACAAATAGGTTACGGCGCCTGCGTTCAAACAGTATGTGATGTGCGCAATTACTTTTAATAGCTTCCAAAATCTATAATGTCGCAACTGGCCACCTCAACCTTGGCCAGGTTGAAGAGTGATCATGAACAGATGATGCAAATTCACACCATGCCGCTAAACTGGCGACGCCGCCGTCCTACTGACGAAACGCAACAATTATGATAGTTGTATGCAAGTTAGTATTATCTTCTGCAATGCTAGACGCAATGCCAAATGTCAAAATGTTGTGACGTCACTATATTCAACATACCGTTGAATTTGGAACTGGCGAAGATCACGAGCTGTATAATTTATAGCGTTTGGGTCGGAATGTAGCATATGAAATTTTTTTTACGATTTTTTTCAAACTTATTATTGATTTACTAACGTAGTTTATAGAATTTTATCGTGAGTTAAGTAAAAACTCAATGAGTTGTGTAAATATATTGTTTTGAATGTAGTACAATTGCCGGCACGGATCTTGAGCGCTGGCTTCAAGTTGCGCAGAAGTTATTCGATCCCTTTAGGGGTGCGAAGTGAGACGCGGGGGCGGGGAGTGTCAGTGATTGGCTCGCCGCGCCATCGCGTCATAGACGTCACTCAACAACGACGACGATTGGCTCGCAAATGTATGGAAAGCGCAAAGCGATCCCCACTCTGACGCTAAGCGCTCAAGATCCGTGACGGTAATTGTAATTTATATATATGTATATATATTCTTAATTTTAAACCAAGATAATAAATAATACAATTTGAGCCTAAGTATAAATTTTTCTTTTTTAACTTTAATTTATTGACTTTCATTTTATTGCATTTAATTTTAGCATTATCTACTTTGTTAGGTATATTATTTAATTAATTTATCATTTTATAATGTTTCAATGTATTTTTTTAAGGCCAGAAAGTTTTTTTAATAACTGGATTTGGTTTATGATCTCATTTTCAAGTCCTATGAAGGTGCTGATTCTGTTTATATAACTAGAGAGACGGATAGCCTTAGGCATATCTATCATTTCGGGTCTATTAGACTCTCGTCTCGTAATATGTTTGCGCAATATTATAGCATCGGCGTCACGCCAGTAATTCCAATATATAACTTACAGTTCACTGATCAATACTATATTCGTAATATCGTACGTGATCACCTAACACTTACAAATGTAATAACGACTAACTAATTAGCAAGTCAATGACCTTATCAGAAAAGCAATTGAGATTTTTTGTAAGGATAATGGTAATCTTAAATCGTTAATCTTTATTAATGATAGGGATTGATTGATTGATTGAGACTGAAAGGTTTTTGCAAAAACCGAATTACAGTTTCGAATTCGATATTAATCTAATACTTGCATAATATAAAAATCTCGTGTCACTTCATTTTCGTGTCAATTTTTTTTATCGAATTCCTCCGAAACGGCTAGACCGATTTCATGATTTTTTTAAATGTATTTTTTGGTAGGTCTGAAAATAGGTCATAGACAGGCTATTTTACTGTATGTTCCACCGTGTCCTCCGGTCCGCCCAGGTTCTTTCGCACGAATGAAGTGCAGGAACCTCCCCAACTTATCATGTCTGGTGATGACGCGGACTTGCGGACAGTGAGCAATGGGTAGCTCGCTGTCCGGCCGTCCGGTAACTGTCCGGTCCAAGCCCAAGTCGTCGACGGCGCGCACTGTTCCCGCGCGCCTCAAGGAGTTGTCAGCAACAGCAGGGACCCAGCCGGGTCGAAGCCTACTGGGGCCAGGGTTATCCGAAAGGGCGCTCGAGCCCCGGTATGAAGGCTAGAAGGAACGGGGTGGGTCTTTTAGTCAGTAAGAGTCTGACACTATCTCCCGCTCCGCCCAAGGGCGGGGGATGTCAATGCATGATTTTTTCCCACCATAAAAAAATAATAATAAAAAAAAAGGTTCTTTCGCGCGAATGAAGTGCAGGAACCTCCCCAACTTATCATGTCCGGTGATGACCTGCGTCATAAGGAAGGTGAGGACAGCGTGATGTCTTTCCCTTAGAAGAGACTTACCGCCATGATAAAGATGTACCAAAAAGGGCAATTTTTTACCCTCCTATTCTCAGTCTTAATTTTTTCCTTTGTTTTACTTTTGTATGGTAGAAAAAGGAACAACGTTTGCCAGATCAGTTAGTGTACTTATAAATCATTGCATCTTGCATTAAGTTACTTAATAAATATTTTTCTTTCTTTCTTATCTGCACTAATATAATAAAGAGGTAAAGTTTGTTTTTTTTTGTTTGTAGGAGGTACTTAATCTCTGGAAGTACTGGTCCGATTGCTAAAATTTTTTCACCGATAGAAAGCTGCTTTATTCTTGAGTGTACATAGGCTATATTTTATGTACACGGGCGAAGCCGTGGGCTAAAGCTATTTAAGTAATAAATCACATATGCCAAACCTGAATATACTTCGTTCAGAATCAGTAAATGAATCGATTCCAACAATTTGTACATGTTATATTTTTTTCCAAAAATATTCAAAAAAGGTTGTACAATTTAAAAAAAGTTGGACAATTGGGACACTAAGTACTACATAGGTCATGGCAGGTCATAGCGGGCATTAGGGGCCAGCGCAGGTGGATGCGGGAGCTAAACAACCCCTCAGTCGTCCCGAAGGCCTGGACAACCAGACAGCATAACAAGCTTATAACTATGATTTTTTGTAATACAGTTATGAAAATTTGTTTATAGATTCTTTTAAAAAAAATACTAAACACGTGGTTCGGGTTTCGCATATACCAAAACTAATATTATATATTGTGAGCTTTATCCCTCTTTCTCATTCGCGCGCTTGACATTTTGATATGATAATGTCCCTGAGTTTGTGACGTCATCAGCTTTATAAGCTTTCTCTTGACTGTCTCTTAGATTGTGCTTGGTCATCTTAAACTTATGAATCAATTTTGTCTAGCCTATTATGCAACTTCTGAAAATTCAATGTCATTATCACTGTCAGCATTAGGTCTGTGTGGTTATTCGAAAGGGTTTCCGTGGCCTTTATTCACAAGGTTCGAAGGAACACCGGTGGGCTTTATTCGGTGAAAGTCTGACATTCTCTCTCACTTCACCCAGAGCAGGAGAAAGCATTTGATGATTTCCCACTTAAAAAAGGATTAAGTAATGTAGGTACTTAGTAGGTATATTTTTATAAATGGTTGTAGGTACTTAAATGTCGAAAGATTTCTTTGAGTCATTACAATGATAGATTCTTATTTCAGTATGCAAATACACGGTTATTATGAAAAAAGATGTTACTTTTTAAGACACGCCATAATTGTGCCATACAGCGTTGCAATGTAGCCAGTGTCTTGGGCACATTCCCAACCACAGAATAGAAGAATTGTAGATACTACTGTATGATTCCTGTGTTCCGTAGTTACCAACCGACAGCGATGCCGAGGTTTTTTGACGTCATATTTTCGATTGTTTTTAATTTGATTAATTTAATTTGTTTTAGAGTACTTGTTTGTTATTATTTTATAGTCAGTTAAATAGGTTATTTATGACTATGTAAATAGTATTTAGCAATAGTTACTAGTAAGATAATATTTAGATAAAATATCTTAATTTTTTTCATAAGGTCGATCGGCGCCGTAGTGTATTGATGGTTTTTTTATTCTCGTTTTTAATGGTAAATTTATTAAGGCGAAGACTATTTCACACGGTAATTTGTGCAACCAATGACGTTAACAAATGGACACACGTAAGCGAAGTTAGAGGAAAAACTTGACCCAAACCATTTCCTAGCTCTTTACATAAACACACTTACCTAATCACAATGTATTTTTGTATTATGCACGCGCATGCATATATTAGCGTGTTCGAGGAAAAAGGAAGACATAAGGAAAATGGTAGTTCATTCACACTTCTCGAAAATATTTAATATGTATGTCAGGATAGATAACGTATGGCCACATTCCTCATTATAGAGAGCTTAAAATAGTTAACAAACCGCAACAAACATGGAACAGGATAATAAAAGACAGATATTACCTTTGGCAGTCATATTTTGAATTAAATAATAAAACAAGAAAAATAAAAACACAGAACTATAGTCCGTCTAATAGGTCAACTGACTTGGGAATTTTGTATAATATTTAATCATTTAAAAAATACTTATATTCGATACTATTCAAAAGGTTCTTCTGTTAGTAAACAATGATCTTTATCTCTTAATCAACATTGATTATTGAACCCGTGTGGACTACATCAGATTTCATTAACTCCTAATAATTACCCATGTCGTTTAACTTATTAGACAGACTCTATAGCACAACAGGAAGTACCGTTTGACGTTTCACACTTTTCTTTAATAATAGCTTTGCATAGGTATAACTATACACTATTTCTATTATCTTTTCCGCAAAACTATTGAATTATGTACCTATTTGTATTTTATCACAACATAAAAAAAAATTTATTCAGCAAATTATTAAAATATACTACGAGTTTGTAGAACTGTTTGACAGTTCTACACGCAGTAGGTAAATTATAATAATTTGTTGAAAAAAAAAATTTGAGTAGGTATTTTTTAGATTTGCCGTGCTTTAATTATAACTATTTTGCATGATGCTACTTTGTATGGTGGAATACTACAAACTAAATTTGGCATACCTTAAAAAAATAAGACTGTAAACTAAACAAAACTATGGCTGAAAAAAGAAATAAGAAAGAGGCAAAAGCGGGTGACCTCGACTTGCGTCTCGCGGCTCTACTCCCGAGCCCGACAGACAGCGCTCTCCATCGATCCGGCGATCTGCTGACTGCTGTCCGAGACAGATTCGTTCGTCTCGAAAGCAATGTATCAAACTATCAATCACGGTAGCCATGTTCAGATATCGACCTAAATTGTTACAGACTAGCAAAGAAAATAAACGAAAAACCAAGACGTAGAAGTTATTGTTTTTAGAGACACTATAACGATTTGTAGGTATGTCTACCTATTTATAGTTTATTTATAGAAAAAGTCATGAACCATTACGGTTATGACAACCAACAAAATGAAGATCTAGTGTCGATAAGTAGATAGACACGAAGGAGAAGGAAAGTGAAAAAAAATTGTATATTACAGATATCGCCATATAAAAGACTAGCTTTTCGCCCGCGTACTTTAAACATAGCCTATGTCACTCAGGAATAAGGCCGCTTTCTATCGGTGAAAAAATTTTCGTAATTGGACCAGCACTTCCAGAGATTACCTCCTACAAACAGAAGATATAGATTAGCAATGTTGCGGGATAATAATAGCAAAATTGTAGCAAACTTTTTTCACTTTGCTCCAGAACTAGATGAAAGTGAGGGAAATCGACCATGAACTTCAATAGTTGAAGATCACGACAGAGATTAATCCTAATTATAGTTGTTTTCCAGATTGACTATAAAACACTTCTTTAATACCTATAAAACGAGCTTTTGCTTCCTGACTGCAAACTAGCACTATCTGTGAAAACGTTAATCGTTAGTAGAGCTGCGTGAGCGCAGACGGCCGGTAGATTTTCGTATTCAAGCACGAATTGCGCCACCTCCGCCCGACGCTAACCTTGAAACACATGAATGTATACCGCCATACTACGCTATTGGTATATATTCATAGTATACTATTTCGAGTAGCTTATGACCTTCAATGATACACGGGATCTAATGGCTGCTTCCGAACAAAGGACGGTATTACGGTAAGCTTAGGGAATTGTATTGTGCAAAGTAGATACCTAGACAGTAGACCTAGACACAAATCTACAGATGACGCTAATAGATCAACTATTATAAAAAACGAAATAAATAAAACACTTAATGCCGTAGCCGAGAACAATATTGACCTAACAATTGACTGGTGTTTTATTGCCATGTGACAACTGACAAACAAGGCTGCAATAAAAATTTATAGGTGAATTACCCGCTATGAGTTGCTCAGGCGAGCAAAGCCGACGAAGCTAATAAATATTCAAAGATGCTTGGAGACAATACTTAAAGGAACTAAAACGAATTCATTGTATATGTGTTAACACACATTAAGGTTAAAACAAGCGAATGGGCATGATGTGTAGACAAGAGACATCTGTGGCGTCTCCGCTTTGTCATTATGTCAGACGCCTTTAGTTTTAAGACTGCTCAAGGAATCGCTGATGAACGGTTTAAAATCCGTGAAGATATTTCCGATTTATTACTGAGATAGGATCATTTGACTGACAGACAAATAATTTCCGATATCGTAAATAGAAAAAGAAAACTAAAAATGAATTTGGATCAAGGACTAATTTTAGATGAGGCTGATGAGTCCTTGAAAATAAAATCAAATTGTTTATTTGCATAATACACAATATAAGGTAATGTTACTTTCAAGAGTCTCGTTATGGAAGGCTGAACACCAGCTGATGCGGCGCGACTTGGAAGAGGCCCATGTTTAACTGTGACTACAATGACTATTCTAAATATTCACATACCTATAGTTTTTGCTGCGCTTAAACTAACAAAGCCGTAGTAAACGCGTTAGTGAATTGGCAAAACCATACGAATAAAAACTATTGGAATAAAAAACATATACTTACAGCGACAAATAAAACCATAATAAAAAAAGATGATTCGTGCGTAGCGTGACGACTGAGAATTATTTAATAAAAAAAAATATAGAAGCAGATGTTCTTATTTATAAATAAGGAGTCAGACATGCTTACTGTTACTTAGAATCTAGATGTTCGCACGGCATACGTAATGACCTCATCACCGCTAACTTAGCTTGCCGATCACGTCGACACATCATTTACCTAAGCATCACATCACATCACCGTTTCGTAACATCTTTCTTCCAGTATGCCATTAGCACAGATAATCGTCACCCGGAAAATATGTGGAGAAGTGTCAACGTGATTTGTAGTGCGATTGTAGATTACGACATTCTAATTCGTTTATTTTTCGGCAAATAACGCTCTTGCTCTTTTGCGAAATACGTCACTGTTATGTAGTTTCTTAGATAGATATACAAAAACAGAAGGTAACGAGGAAACTAATGAATTGTGAGAGAAATGATATGGCAAGAAGAAGGACAAAGAAGGGGAGAGGGTGACAAACAAATTATGACAGGAAGAGGAAGGCATTATATATTATGGCGATGAAGACAAGACGAACCTTTTCAGGTTTTCTTAACTAGATACAGGTTATAAATTTTCGCACAAAGACGATAAAAATTGCATAATGCGATGTATGAGTCATGCCTTCGTACTATTTGCCAATAAATATTTATGTATAATTCTGTTTATATTCACCATTTAGCGTATACTTAGCTTACCTAAGTACGCGCCAGCTCTACGAAAACAAACTTTTTATATTGTTTATTTATTTTGTTTGTCTGGCGAGGAGTGAGTCGCGTAATACTAAAAGCATTTGCAAAGAACTGGTTCAGAAGTGTGAGAGGCTGAGAGGCGATCCGGAACTAGGTCGGTTATCTAATCGGAAATAACCAAATATTGATCGAGCGAAGTTTATTTTTATTGAACTTTTTACTCCATTTTTGGCTGGTAACCTTGTCGAACAGTTTATGGAACATTCCACTTGTTGTCTGTGCATATTTATAGACAGGTTTATGAGACATTTTGTTGGAATAGTTATTACTTGCGTTATCGAGAAGAGAACAAACAACAAGAAAATATTGAATTTTATCCCATTGATTGATGACAATGATCTTTATACATGGTCAAGTTATCAATGAGAACGGAAGACAACGTTTGAGAACTAATGAGTTTATAATGTTTGTAAGACAATTGTAATGTTTTATTATGATGAGTTGGTCCATGCACTGAAAATGCAAGTGTGTCAATGTCATATTATTTAAACGACTCGTACATATTTTATCTGTTTAAACATTATCCGATAACATATAGATGTTTTTAAACGGGGAAGAGTTCATACTTTTTTTTTTGCACGAGATAGGTATCTTTTCAAAACGATTGTTCACACGACTGATATTCAACATTTATAAAATGTCAATATGCAGGCCGTGTAATGAATGCGTTGTTTCTTATGAAGAACTTAAAAAAAACCCAAGATTACTTGTAGTGACTAACTTTTCTGCACAATTTACACGTGTTAGAAAAGCAACCTTTATAGGTCTACCTATAATTGTTTCCAAGAATGCTTTCCTAAAATGAAACAATCCGATAGTGAGTAATCAAGCAATGCGAACTATATGCTACTAACAATGTTGTCCTAATACAATTAGCAACGGGCGCACTTTAGGATATGTTTATGATAATATTAGCTAAACATTAAACGAATATAACGTTGTTAATTTATGTAATAACAGCGATAAAAATTTGATGAAATATAAAACTACCGTTGCTAATGCTTTGCTTAAGATTAACGATATCGATTGATTTTTCCATTCAATCATTATGTTCATTTAAATACAGTAAACGAAACAAAGGAATAGATACTTAATAATAATTGCAACTACTAAATAGTTAACCGTCTTAATGAATGCTAATATTCTAAATTATAAAAAAATATTTTACGTACTTTTTACAAATTATTGCATTAACTATAATAAAACTACACAACAAAATAAACTAACAATGGCCTTAAAAATTAGCAACGAGTCCCAAAATAGGCATATTCCGTATCTTGGTGACCCAAACATTACACATAGTTCAAAACTTGACGTATACATGGCAGATACAAAAAATAAAATGAAGAAGAATCATATATTTTATAAAAAGGGATAATGCAAGATAAAAACTAAGATAAGGTGAGTAGGTATGCAGTGCACGTGTATGTATTTGTGTGTTTTATTCTAGTTTGTGCTCGGATTCAAGCTAGACCATTAGTCAAATTTCAGTGGAAAACCATTAAATTATATTTTATTGTTTTATATCACTGTTGTCATTTCTAACATTAACGTCGTTTTGTTCTGTACTCGTAATACAATTGACTTAGTTAATGTCATTGTCAATGTTATCATTGTTATCTATGATACATCTCCTATTGTCATTTTCCTATTTATCACTAATTAATTGAATGTTTGTTCTATCTGTATCACTGTATCTTGGAAAAATCTATGTACCTATTTGTATTAACGTTTTTAATTTTATTGACTAGATTTTATATTTGCTGTAGCTATGAATGATAATGCTAAACCATGACGTTAGTAAGTTCTCCTGTATTGGGTAACTCGGTACATTGTCTTTACTCATTAGGACTTGTCCACTGACGTAATAAGGGCTGCAAAGGGATTTCGATTCTGATGATAATTCATAATCAAATAGAAGATAAGATCTATCTTTTAAGGAAAAGTTATAAAAAATTTGAGCCGCTATATGTATTTTTTCAAGAACAGCTAAGTATATGTATAAATCACATTAATATTATAAAGACGACATTTTGTATATTTGTGTATATGTCTATGTTTGTTACTGCTTCACACGCAACTGGCTGAACTGATTTTGATGAAATTTAGCAAACAGGTGGGTCATATTCTGAAATAATCATAGATAGGATACTTTTTATCTTGCGACCTTGAGAGTAAAAATTACCTCGATCGTATATACGCTTGGGGTAATTTTCTAATGTCAAGCAGGCGAAGCCGCTTGCAGAATATAGTATAGTGTAATATCTTAATCTTTTTAACGGCCTATCGCGCCAAGTGCGTATTTATCTTTAAATGTGTATCTAATGTACAACATATGACAAGTGTACACATGGTAGCAAAAAATATTGTTATGCAACAGAAGTAAGTCATTTTAAAAATGCAGATATAAATCTAAACTTCACTTTTAGCATAACAAGGAAAACCAATGATTTTTCTTGTTATGCCAAAAGTGAAGTTTATTTATTAATCTGTCAATACAGATTAATAGTAAACTCAAAAGCTAGAGCTGAAATTTACTCATAATTAAATGAACTCTTTTATACTTGAAGTTATAATAATTTTAGTGGTGAGAATTAAAAGTCGCAATACCAAGTTATGTGGTGAGCATTTAAGTGCCTACAGTTTATTGTGGCCGTAATTTAGTTTTCGCTTTCAATAGAACGCCAGGCGCACATATATGGTGCCTGTTTGTTGACATCTATTACTACCTTTTCTAATTTTTATTTATGTTAACACCATTGAATTATAAAGTCCAATAACATTATAATTAACAAAATTAACTGTCCCTGTTCTAGTTAATAAGACTTGGTTAATGGTTGTGTTCCAAACAAATATTATTATTTTTATTTTGGAAAAACGAGGATTGTTTCTTCACCCCTTCAGCCCTTTGGCTAGTTTTTAGCTACTTATTATAATCATCTTTAAAAGGATAATAACTTTATGCATCGCTGTGTTGATTTATTATTGATCTATCTTTGCAAATCTTATGCGTTACTTAGTATTAAAGTTGTATAGAAATCAATACTGTTCCTACCCACTTCTGCAATGTAATACAATCCATTGTCACCAAATACTGCCATGGCCTCCGATTGCCTAACTTAGAGCAAATATAGTTTGAAATACTAAATAATAATAATAAATCCACGTACATATCGGTCCAGCACAAATCTTTATTTAAGGACATGTACCAAAGCAGCTGCATCTCATACATAATTACGTCATTTTCGGCGGATTGTCACAAAGAATCGTGCCAATTTGACTCTATAATTAAATTCCGCATTGCTTACGTTATTTTGATGACGTTTCTTTAGAGGATCTCTACTGAGGCGTACAAAAATACCCGCGACATCGTTTGCATACAAACTTTAATACCCCGTTTGAGTTACTCGTGAGTGGACTTTCGAAAGCCTTTCTTATTTCACTTCTACATCAAGGAATATACTCGTATGTTCCAAATTCATATTAGTATTCTGTGAAGGCTTTGTTTTGTCTGTCAGCCGCGAAACTGTTTTATATGTTAAGAAGGTAACTGTTGTGAACATTATTTTACCATCTGACTGCTGTTTTAATACCAGTACCGCAAACAATGAATCATATGCGTTTGAAATAATCAAATTATCATGATGAAGTAATGAAGGTATCCTTAGAAAAACTACATCCGTGTTTTTTCATAACGTTTATAGAGTAATTTCCTCATGTTGCATCTTGTAGATGTAATTATCTTCAGATTTTTCCTCAAATGAATCAAATTGTGTAAACATTGCTTTCAAATGTTTAATATGCATACACTCGAAGATATCTCGCGATACATATTGGGATTTTGGTAATATTTAAATAGATCATGGTCAACGAGAATTTATTATAGAGATGTTCAAATTAATGATAGATTCTAATGAATTAATTTTAATATTTATAAATAGGTAAGATTAAAATGTAATTTCAATAAAAATTGACCGCACATCTATGATAATTAGGATGTAACTTCTGTTTTCTTTACGATATTGTAACTGACCAAGTGATAAAAGATAAGAGATAGTTTTTGTAACTGCTAATCACACTGAACATATTACCGATTTAATTGACAAAATCAAATTACCCTGTCATAGATTGATGTTGAGTTTAGACTAATCTTCAAACAACAAATCAAAAACCCGTTTGCCTGTTTATAAAAGCAGAGTACCTACGTAAAATTCTGTCACTGAAAGGGCAAAACCGTACGAATATTATGAATTTGAAGACTGACCTGAAAATTTTCTTAATACGGAAATGTAAATGAAGCTAACATAGTGACATAATGTTCTTAATCCTAAGAGCCTGATCTTAATTCCATTATTGTCGCAAAACTCTGACATATTATCACTAACAAAGGAGATTAAATGGTTAAAGACACTCGTTATCACACATTTAACCTGGATTCTACAGCTGTGAATAAAAACAAAAATGTGCAATATAACAGTAAATATGCAGAAAAATACCTAATGTAGCACACAAAACATATATAGGTAACATATGTTTTGTATGCAACATGAGTAAATAAATTCTTTGTCCATGTGACATGTTTCAGTTATTGTTCGATACACAATAGACGTGAAATATAGGAAATGAAAGTGGCTGCGATGTTATCGGTGCATAATTGCAATAGTTGTGGATTAGATAGTTGAGTTGGCTAAAGTAATGCGTTTGATAGTGTTGCTTAGGTTCTTCTTTAGGCATTTTGTTGAAAAACATAGAAATGTAGCTTATTTAGATTTGAATTAGGCGATACAAAATATTCTCATCAAATAAAATATCAAAGAGTGTCCATGGAGTTTCTTGCATTCTTCTCCATAGAGATCTACGCTTTGGAACGTAAAATTTAGCTTTACTTTTTTGACTAACCGACATTATCAATGCCTGTAATTAGTGTATTTGAAATAAACATTTCTGATTTCTCATTTCATCGTTTATCAAGTAATGCGTATTATTTAGTATTGTGGTACTTGAAGTTTTTCGCAGGATTGGACTCATCCTTATCGTGAAATTTTATATTGCTTGTATTAAGTATTATTGTACAAATCTGGTATAATGAATTAACTAAGCTGAACATCGATTTGTTTGGATGAATCATTTTGAAATAACTGTCTGTTTTCTCTTTTACGACAAAGTGGGTAAAGTTTATTAAACTCAATTTAAAGCCTTATTAGTGCTGCAGCAGTGTTGTAAGTTAGAAACCACGAAAGTGAAATGTTTATAAGCTGCATTATGGTTAGTTGCAGTCTCATTGCTCTTTATTCTACTGTCCCTTTCGATTGTTCATATTATACGACTTACAGTAAATTACTTAAATATGACATATATTCGTCATTCGAATCTTCATATCACTCCCATTTGGCAGGTTAGTGCTTAGAGTTGATACATATTTTATGATTTCAGTAACAATAATAAAACACAAAAGGTTTTAAAATCTGGAACTTTGATTTTGTTGTCATTAACAAAAGCCTGCGAAATTGAATTGAATTTATATTTCTAATCCTTGCTCTAGTCATGACTCTTGAGTCACCTCGTGTCCTACCGTGAGTCGCGGCACGATAGCTTTTTGTCTCAATTTCTATCTGGCCAGTCATAATTAAAGTGTGTCGTCATGTTGCCAGCCTTGGTTCGAGGTTTCTCCTGCGCTTAATGGTTTCTCTGAGGTAGACCATTAACGTGAGGCGGGCCGTGAATCAGCTAACCTATACAAAGTAGGGACTGTACCGCAGCGTCCGCAGCATATGAGGTGACAAGGATGTTACAACTTTATCTTTGTAAAAACACAAGGGGGTTACCCTATAACGATGTTGGGAAAGTAATTTGAGATGAAAATGAGTTGTAGATTTTAATATTCCAAATAGTTTTGGTCATGTTCGATGCGATTCTTGGCAAAACCAATGACGCCAAAGATATAAATGTCCAGAATTCATTTACATAAATAACTTTGTTACATATGTGCTGACGGTTTCTCAAATATAAAGAGACGATTTAATTGCATCTGCTGTGATTTTTTCACGCCTTTAACGTTTAACTCTTTAACCGCTTAAGTACGTCGGATGAATCCGACAAATATCTTCGTGTCCATTTCACCAAGGTCGTATATTTACGAATTACGACCAAATACTCCTCTTTTAACTTTTCATTTCTCAGTGTCACTTGTAGCTGACTGAAGAGCTGACGAGTTGGAGTATTTGGTCGACCATGGTGATGGAATCTGAACACGAAAATATTTGTCGGCTTAACCCAACGTGTGTGGTTATTTACACATATTTAGGCGAATCTGTAAAACAGTAAAATTAGTATCTGTATGATAGAGGCAAAGAACGAGAAACTTGAATATTAATTTTTAAAAAGCTAACTAATACCAAGAATATTAATATAAGCTTCTATGTATTTATTGGATTAAATGACTAATATTTTTGGAATTATAAAATATCTACTTAAATAAAGCCACATTTGCTTGCGAAACAGGTTTCAAGATCGCTCCAATAACAGCCACAAAGGTTGGTATTCAATTTTTTATGTTCGAAAAGATTAACAGGACTCCAAAGAAACTGGTTTTGGCGATTTTCGATGATATTTTGAAACTAACAAAGGTGCAACTTATTCTTATGATGACTCCGCGATAAATACCTACGTTTTTTGACCCGGAAACAAACATTCAAGATGCTTTGAAGACTGTTTACACTTTAAAGTTAGCATTAAAATATATTTCTTAAATGTATAAAGATTAAAATAAACAAAGGGAGTATGTAAGGAGCGCTGTAGCTGGTGTTCTATCATTTCTGGTTACTTCCGTGAAAAAAGCAAGACTTAATAAACTAGTGCGCCTCACCATCAATCATTGCATTACTGCTTACTGCTTACCATCAATAGCCCGATTCATGTAATGAAAACCGTAACGATATCGTAGCGATTTAGTCGTTTAGACCATTTCCGTATTCACATCCATCAATCGAGTTTGAACGAAACCGATTTTAAAGTCGTTTGAAAAACGTCGTTTTAAAAAAAAAATCTGTACCTATTACATTATCCAGGTAGAATACTTATTAATGTAACTGGAAATAAGTCGATAGATCATGAATACCGCTTTTGGATAGGACTTCGATCGAACGACTATAAAACTTCAACGATATTTGGCTTGTTTGATTTTACGCGAATCAGGCTACAGGTCGAATCGCAGTCAAACACAGGTTTATATGATTTAAAAAGTTTATGTATGTTAAGTAAGGAAAACTAACCAGAGAACATTGAAATAGATTATTAGGTACGTTTACGTTTATATGGCGTACAACAATGAGTGAGTATATCTTAAGGCGTATAGTCCCTTGAACCATCTGGCCGAAATTATGTGGATGCAACTCTCGCACTCGCCTAGGCGGCAGTACGCAAATCTGTGCATTTATTTGCGGCCAGCAGCGCCCGGAAAGCGCTTTACATTCATTTTCTCTGCGAGATATTGATTGATTTACATATGCAATGTTCACTTTGAAGAATATTTAACCACCAATTTGTATGTGTAAAAATGTTTCTAAAGGTCCAAGCCGTTTCGAAGGAGTAGGGAAAAGTTGCGAAATTGCTAAATATTTTTTTTTGACAAAAGTATTAATTGCACGAAAAAATCAAATGTTGATATTATTGTTCATGAATCTGTAATAAACATAATTTTTTTTCAAACCAATTGACCTAGCCGTTACGGAGGAGTAGGCCTCAGAAAATCACTGTTTTATGGCACTTTTCGGGCGCTTGGCCCTTAATAGATATCTATTTTACGATCTGAAAAAAAAGAAAACACATTTTTTCGTGAATTTGTTATCTAAATTAACAGAGAGGCAACGCTCATAAATTCAAGTGCACATTACTTTGTAGTTATGGCGTTATCAGTCATCATTATAAGAAGAGTAGCACTTCATTTTCTAAACAAAGAAGTAGAAAACTTGAAACACTTGGTCAGCAAAAACGTCTTAAAGCACTAGTGAATAATTGCAAAACTGGAATGGAATTTCCAATACCAATATACACCGCTAAATTTTAATCGTTTTAATCCCGTGGAGGGTCGATCCGGTACATGAAACACTATCGATTTGTAAAGATAAAATTAAAAAATAAAACTCTTATTAATTCACGAATGTACGAAATTAGTATCTTTAAGAAAACGTCAGCTGAGCGAGTTCAATGACTTGTAGTTAATAGTCAGCGTTGCGTACAAAGTATCTACAGGTCATTGAACTCGCTCAGCTGACTTTTTCTTAAATAAATTAATTTCGTACATGCGTAAATTAATACGAGTTTTGAAAAAGAGGTACTTTATTTTTTTATTTTATCTTTACAAATCGATAATGTTTCATGTACCGGATCGACCCTCCACGGGATTAAAACGATTAA
The DNA here is from genome assembly GCA_910589285.2 of Mythimna ferrago. NCBI lineage: Eukaryota > Metazoa > Arthropoda > Insecta > Lepidoptera > Noctuidae > Mythimna > Mythimna ferrago. Next base: position 13,336,861 of record OU342692.1, on the reverse strand, counting down.
AATTTAACGGTGTATAGTTTGGTAGAGCTGTACTACTTACAGAGCGCAAGTCGATAAGTAACAGTAGTAAGTTAGAGTAGTTCTGAGGATGAACACTGTGTACAACACTGCCAGCGCAAAGCAAAGAAAGCAAAGTTTTAATTTGTCGATAAGTTTATACATCTTTTTTTTATATAACTACACTTTTACACTAATATTATAAGGTTTGTTTTTATGTTTTTTTGTTTGTACGAGGTAATCTCTGGAAGTACTGATCCGATTGCAATTTTTTTTTTCACCCATAGAAAGCTGCTTTATTCTTGAGTGATATTGGTTATATTCTATGTACGGGGGCGAAGCCGCTGACAAAAGCTAGTTTTATATATATCAACTAGTGCTTGATTACGATTACGATCCCACTTGATGGTAAGTAGTGATTAGTGATGCAATCATTGATGGTGTGGCGCACTAGTTTATTACGAGCCTATTCAAGTATTAACTCTAGCCTTGAAGACACCCAAATTATAATCGGACGGAAAGACCGGAGCAGGCAAGTTGTTCCAGTTCCTCGATGTACGCGGTATAAACGATGAGGCGAAACGCTTGGTCCGGACTGTAGAGACTTCAACAACGTAAGAGTGGATGTGGATACTCGCCGTTCGTCTGGTTGGGTTGACTTATCGATAAATTAAAACTTTGCTTCATTATACTTTTTTTTTGTTACGTAGATACGCGACATTCAATATTGAGTAATACTAAAAGTGGCTTTGCATGAGTATTATGAGTATTTAATAATTTCATTGTGTGCTCATATTCTGGTTTTCATTATGAGTCATCATAATGAAAAGCAGAAAGTGGGCTTAGCAAATATGACCCTACTATGGAATTAAATTTAATATAACATAATTGTGTTATTTATAATTATTATGTACGTAATAACATTAGTCACTAAGCGAATTGTTATTACTAATACTACTTATATTTGAAATAAATATAACATATTATTTTTAGTATATCCGAAACCAGAATATAGTTTGTTTAGAATAAGTAAGTAATTGAATGGATTCATTTTTATACCATGTTATTATATTTTGGACACCACCAACACTAAGGACAACGCTGGTCACGACACTTCATATAGAGGGTATTAGGAGCAAGCGCACAGCTGGGTGTGGGAGCAAAACCACCTCTTAGTTAGTGTTGCCAGGCGTCCCGATTTCAGCGGGACATCCCGATTTTTAGGGGTCTGGGGACGCGTCCCGATACACACCTGATCGGGACGCCAACTGTCCCGATAAATTTGCAGGCGACGAATAATAGGTAGCTCGTCGGTCGCCCGTCCAATAAGGCCCAGCCCTAGCCGATCGTGCGTCATGTTGCATATACTCCTCAAAGAAATACCAGCAAAACTGAAAGGCCCTAGTAAGGTTGATGCCCCTAAGGCTACGGGAACGTTTGAAACAGAACGTTTGACCTAGAAAGCAAAGGGCGACTGAAGTAGTCTGGGTTTTAATCAGTTGAAGTCTCGTTCCAACCTACAGCGAGAGAAATCATCTCAACGCAAAACAAAAAAAAAAATATTAAAAAAAAGTTGTCCCGATTTAAAACCCTAAATCCCGATTTGCTTTACCATCTGTCCCGATTTTTATCCAATCGGACCTGGTAACACTACTCTTAGTCGGCTGAATGGCCCGGTGATCATGTATTTGTGCGGACCACTAGATAACATAATAACCTTATAACTTTGTGATTTTTCATGAAACAGTCATGAAACTTCGTACATAGATTCTTTACATAAAAATACTAAGCACGTGTTTTGGGTTTCGCATATACTAAAACTAATGTTATATACTTATCTATATCTTACATACATACATATAAATAAAATTTAAGTGTCTGTTTGTAATATTGAAATAACTGCTTTTTACTACATGTACCTATATGAATATATACGGTACATACACCAAAACAACATTTTTTACAATTGTTGTCTGTCTGTCTGTCTGTTTGTCCGGGCTATTCTCTGAAATGGCTGGACCGATTTTGACGGGACTTTTTTGGCAGGTAGCTGATGTAATAAGGAGTAACATAGGCTATTTTTATTTTAGAAAAAATAAATTCAAAATCCTGTAGTCCACGCGAACGAAGTCGCGGGCATAGCTAGTTTAATATAAAGTATCTAGCTGATATGTCGCACCATTTTCAATTTAGAATGGATTGAGCCATGAAGGCGAAACACCGGATATTGCTACACGGTTCGGAGAGACTTAGTTATGAATTTTAATGAACTGAAGGAATATTTTTTTATCTTAAACAAATTGGCTTCCATAAATTCAATCAGTAGACAAACCAATCGGCTTGAGGGTACATCAACAGGGTAGGTCCACAAGTATCAAGATTGTTTGAAAGAGAGAGCCCTAGCGCTGGACCGCAACAGGCAACTAAATGAACACAGGTGGATTTTGGCCAGTAATACATCATCACGGTATACATTAAAAGGGCTGTAGGATTGTTCTAAATAGAGAGCCCTGGGCTACAAAGGGCAACTGAAGGAACTCAGGTGGGTTTTAGCCAGTAATGCGTCATCGGTATACACTAATAGGGCTTGTTCAAAAGAGAGAGAGAGTCCTGGACCGTAAAGGACGTCTGAAGACTTACTATGACGTGTTAAAATATGGCATTTAGTTTTGCATGCGAGCGAGAAAGAGGGGTGTAGCTATACACACTCTATATGTAGCTCCAACCCTTTAACGTTCAGTTTAGGTCGTCGAATGGATCGCGTTAAGAGCTCATGGTAGAACCTGAAGGAACACAGGTGGGTTTTAGTCAGTAAAAGTCAGACATTCCCGTCTACTCCACTCAGAGCGAAAGAAGGCATTTAAAAATTCCCCAGGTAAAAAAAATATCACGATATTAGCATACTAATAAAACACTAAAAAACAAAGATTGTCACCACTTCCCACAAGACAACAATACACGGTAAATATGAAAGTTATGTTTTGTCCAACATCTTTATCTTAAGAACCACTGATGCATAGAATACAGACAGGGAAATAATGAATGGTACGTAAACTACCGAGTTTAACACCTAAGTAAAGTAATTAGTGTCGCCGAAGAATAATCATTGTCTTGTAGTAATTAATTATAGCCTAGTCAGTGACGTAAACCTTCTACTTACGTCACTAGCTGGCTTTAAAAATAAAAATAAGTGTGAAATTTTTCAAGTTTTTTTTTGTGCCGTATTATTAAAACCAATTTCTTAATAACTGATTACAATTTAGCCTAGAAGACTAATCTACCTCTTCATAATTTATTCAAATAGTACCTGGCGTCCTTTTGCACTTTTACACAAGTCCATAGCACTTTCTTAGAGCCTAGTATTGACTAATACATTTTGTTGATATATGTATATTGATAAAGAATTTTAGTTGAAAATAGTTAATCAATCTGCGTAGCCTTTTTAAACATCTTCCAATAGCAGAATACCAGTACCGTAGGGGTCCAGCAGGGTCGAAGTCTATTGAGGCCAAGGGTCTATTTCTGAAAAGAAGGCTCGGCCCTGGGTATAAAAGGCAACGAAGGAACGGGGTGGCTTGGAGCCACAATCCAGTAACCGGATTAATTGAAAAAATACACCTAATATGCAATTTTATACCAAAAATGCAACTTCAACAATTTTTTTTGTATTTTTAGATCTAGGTTACACAGACAGACATACAGCAGACATATCATTATCATGAATTTCCTCAAAGATTCCTCTTATCCGAGGTTAATTGAATTTCCTTGGGAATTAGTAATAGAAGATTCTACGCCAATTTACAAACGAATGAATCGTAATTACGTTTTAGCACCTTTTGCCAATTAATACCTATACAATACTAAAACGTTGAACAGGTGCTTAATGTGAGCAATATGGCACTTAAGAGCCTGAAACGATTGCTACCAGCGTTGTTTACGATTATTGCCGTTTGACGGCAAGAAAGTGCAGTGCCGTTAAGCGTCCTAATAATGTATCGTGCGACACATATCGGCTAAAATAAATGCACGTGACACTCATTATAAATATCTAGTGAGGTGAATTAGACGAGCCTTTGGTGCTGCTGACGCTGACACCTCCGCAAATAAAGTCGACATTCTGCCAGCGAATATTTTGCACGACAGTCACGGACGGATCAATGCTGAACCATGATCGGCCTATGGCATGTGAAAAAGTAGCGCAGCTGTTTTGGAAAACACCTAAGTTTAAATTACAAACTATCCTTAAGGTAATTTAACCAAAATACTGCATCCCAAATTGGTTAATTCGTCCATTTACGGGTGGGTAAAGATATTTATATGCCTTTAAATGGCCTGTATTTAATTCATGAAATGGTACATTTTTTACGCATTGCGAATTCTCGAACAGCGGGATATATCGGTTGCAGATATGTGTGTATCACTTGCTCCAAATGCGGTCCGTCCGGAAATGGACAACGTTAAATAATTCACATTTTTCTTCTTTACATAAGGACAGATATTTGCTACGGGTTTGTTAATGTACATTTATTATACAACCTCCTGTTGATCGCAGCTTCACAAACAACGCTTTGTGCATTTTATATTAGCCGGCGGAGCTCACGAGTTGTTTGAAGCCACAAAAATGGAGTTATAAAAAATGTAGATATGACCTGTTTGCTGTGCGAAAAAATGCTATATTTTAGAAAAAAACTGTTTTTAATATTTTTATAGGATTGTATTTTTAATATTTTTGTAGGATTGTCTGGTTTTGCACCCGAGTTTGAAATTGTGAAAGCGCAAGTGCATTCATGTGTCGTGCGTTGGATGAACTGCTTCAAACAATTACTATTGCAACTGACTATGATGGTTTTACCCAATTCTGATTACTGAGTACAATACATTAAATCAAAAAGTCCTAATAATGTGCATAAAGCATTAATAAATAAAATAAATAAATAAATAGACGGCACAAAACATATTACATTCCTCTTTTTCCCGTGGATTCTTTGTATACTAAACATCAGTCTAAATTTTTATGCGTTCGCATTTAAAAAGGTGAAATATTTCCTGTGTCAGTATCGCATAAAGTTGCAAGCTTCGGTTATAGTGCCGCCATATTAGCATTTCATAGTGGTCCAATATACGGCGATATAGCTCATTTGCATGGAGAGCACATGACCGGCGCAACTCGTCTGGTATTAACCATCCAGTTTACTGTGTTTTGCTCTAAGTTCAGTGGTTCTACGACACTCACATATTAGTATACTAGCTTTTGCCCGCGGCTTCGCTCCCGTCAACTGACTACTATATTTTACTCTACCCAACTCTACCCTGCCATAATCTACAGTATATTAATTTAATATACCATTTAACACAACTTAAAAATTTCAAATTGTCAAATTTTCAACTATAGACAACATTACATTTGGCTGTCAGTTGCGTTTTGTTATTTGTACCACGTTATATTATATCACGTTCCACAGGAACGAGATAAAGATATCCTATGTCTGTTGGTTCTAAGTTACCTCCCAATCAATTTTCAGCCATTCTTGAGTTATAAATAGTGTAACTAACACGACTTTCTTTTATAAATATATTAGTATAGTATATTTAACGGCCAATGTGCAGAATGTCCAAGCATGCAGATATTTTATAGACGCTTAATATGACGTCAACATGTCCTGTTACTCATATTTTTTTTTGTAAATTGAACACATAATTTTGATTTTATCTTATTTTGTGTCTAATACTGGAATGAATAAGGATGAAAATCGCGTGACCTACGCCAAGGAGTAAATGATACTGATTTTGATATAAATGTAATTTATTTTGAAAACTTACTTCGTCAACTGACACTCAACGTCATCCGTGTCTATTTTAAAGCTTCGTTCCCATTTTTCGTGGCGTGATATAACGTTATAAAGACTTCCTGATAAATTAGCCGATTAAGCGCCGAACGTATCCGTTCCTAAGATTCGGCGCTTTCAAAGATTTACAGTAGGTATTATACAATAGTAAAAAACTTGTTTATGAACGTGTTACTTGGTATTCCTTCCGACGTCACATTTCTCTAATTGCAATCACCTACAAGTATTTACGGTGAAGCACTTGGTACCAGGAAATCTCTTCTTCACAAATTATGCACAACTTGCACATTTTCCTTATGTGTACAAGGGCCACTACGTGTTTCAACATAAGCTGGCGTTAACCAGCGTCGACTGCGAATTATTAACAGGTTTGCCTGAATATATGCATTTAATGTTGACCAGGCCGGTCGACCTGGACCTGAGGGTCCAATCGATATTTATATGAATTTGGGGGTCTCTAATGAGGTTAAAACAAGTTTTAATGAAAATCATTTTTCATAGCAAGCTTTTATAGCGATGTAGGTATATGCCTATATAATTTATACTCATCAAGACCGTTCCAAAAAGCTCAAACACTATAGGGTTATCTGAGTTCCTCTAGCCATATAAGCCACCTTCTGGTTCCATCATCAGATCAGCTATATGTCATAATAATTTTGCATTGTCATCTGATTTACACAAGCATGCAAAACTTCAGCTCAATCGGTAACCGGGAGGTGGATCAAAAATTTGCAAGATTTGATTACAGGCATACTTACAAACATCGGGACAGGTGAAACTAAATAAAAACTTGTAATAAAATCATAGTTGTCTCAAAAAACATATTATGTTAAATTAAAACATATATGTTTCAAGTTTATTTCTTGAATATGAGATTTGATTGAAACTCAAAATTTAAAAAACACATTTTAAATACATACGTACGAGAGTTAGTCCTGAAACCAATGCCTATATCCTTCAACAATCAGGAGCCATAACATAATATGTTTATAAAGCGGAAGAGTTTTTTGTTGGTATAAACGCACTAATTTCTGGAAGAATCAGTCATAATATTATTCCCTCTCTTAGAGCGGAGGCCTGAGTCCCCAGCTGTGGGAACTTTGAAAGGCTGATTTTGCTATGCTTATGCTATTAGTCATATTGAATAATCTCTTTGTATATGACAGCCTGATTCATGAGGAATAGTATGGCATGCTACAACCCACAGAGGCAGAGCAGTTACGCGGGTGAAATCGAAGGGGACAACTAGTTACTTATAAACTAATTCTCTCTAATATATCTGGTTGTTTTTTATGAGATGTCGTAATTGTAATCGTGATGTTGGCTTGGTTGACAAGTTTTATTACTTACGGCCTGATGGCCAACCAGTTATGGAGGATCATATAAATATTACGGCACAACGTTGTGGTGGCGGAAATTGTCTGAAAGTGGGCTTTGGTAAAACCCAGGGTTAATGTCGCTAGAAAGCTGAGAGTTGCTACGAACGCAGCTTGAATATAAATTCAACCAAATTGAATGAATTCTATTTGTATTTTATTCTAAGTGTTGTTGTTACTATTTATATATACTTATCAAATAGAGCAGACATGACATTAATTATATATTTGACTGATGTACTATAATTATACTCAATAAATAATTAATATTTATAAATGGTTCTAAACTTATGTGGTGTAAACTTTGTACTTTCGCATAACATGTTATGAAAGGAAATTGTGGCTGTTCTTTTTATTCATATTATTACTTTATATGTTATGTCTTCAAGACATGCACATATTTGCAAAATAAAAGTCTTATGTTATTTAAATACATAACTACCCACAAATAAACTAAAAACAATTTAAAATATAGACTCGAAAAACTCCTCATCGCTGTGATATGGTAATGTGCCCAAAAGATAGGCGAGCCATATTTTACATTGATTTTAAGTTTTAATTACTGAAGGGTTTTTTTATGTACCTATAACTTTTTTGTTTTGTTATTTTAATATTTTTTTAACAAATAAATTTTTATTTATTACTCACGTAGTAACATTGTCACAATATTATATCTACATAATTGTACATTCAAATTACGATTAATTTGCTATTAAGGTAATTTATAATGATAATGCAAGTATGTAATGGCATTATATTGGCTTGTTGCTAAAATTTTAAATATCTAAATAATATTATAAATAGATTACTATCTTGTTAGTCACTACGAGTTTATTTGTGTTGTCCTAAACCGGTCTTGACTGTGGTTAATGACGTTAGTAATATGATGTACGAGTTTATAATTGCCGTAGTTTGAAATCAGTTTGTATGTTCGTGATTATTGCTAATGTATGCCTTCATTAACGGTAGGATTTTCCGACGTACGGTAAGACGATACACTAGAAAAAAATATTTATAGGGAAAAACAGTAAAGTACAATACAAAGTTTAAAATCGCTAAATAAAAAACCCAAAAGTTTGAGCGAAAAAAGGAATTTTCATAACTTTGCATCGCTTTGAATATTCTGTCCGTATTGAATACATTCGGATAGAATTGGACTCTTCCATATTAATTTGTTTATCGAGTCCATTCATTTTTTTATGTTTAGTCTGGACGCTTTCATTGCTTCGTCTTTCTATATCGGTCTTACATATCTTTATATATTTTTTAAACGTCGGGGACGATCACTAGTGATAAACAAAATCAGTCCCTATATTATGTTGTGTTACTATAGCGTGACCGGTATTATGTTAATGATATGATCGCCTATGTCTATGTAATCCCACGTAATAACTGACCGTGACAGCTCGTGAACTTTATATTATGTATTGAATAAGGATATCTATCAGATAAGGATATAGGAAAAACCTAGTCAGTGAAGTCATCGGTATGGTTAATTGTCTTGGCGCTTTGGTTTTATGAGAATTGAATGTTTATTTCAAGAAGAATTGAATGTTATGGAGTAACTAAGAGTTGATATTATGTATTTTTACGAGCAATAAAGATTTTATTAGACACTCGTATACATCTTCTTTTATGTAAATTTTAATCGACGGTTATTTTTTAGTGATTGCTTTTAAAAAAATATTAAGAATACTTAGTAATACTTTGCTAAATGCACTGTTTAAAATACAGAATAACAATTTTAGAATGCATTTCATTGGGGGACATGGTTAAGTCTTATCTTTTTCACCTTAATGTTTTTTATTTTATCTATAGGTATTTTTCCTTTTAATTTTCATCAATCATAGTGCTAAAAGGTAAGAAAGAACATACTTTGGTGATAAATGATATTTATTTTGCAAATAGGTTTAAAAAAAAAACACTTTTAAGTACACGTCAATTTTTTTTTCGTCAGTTTAAACTATAAGAGGCCGGTGTTTCCTAGCTGACTACCCTGACAAGAAACACCGAAACTAAATGGTGTAGTTACTGTTGTTAATGTTTGGTTTTAGGGATTGCAAATATTCGAAGTTTTGCTATTCGAATAATATTCGAATAGCTCTGAAAAAAAAATTCGCATAGGTATTATTCGAATATTCGAAAATCAAAACTTCGAATATTTGCAATCCCTAAATTGGTTTATAAATATAATACAAAATGACAATATACCTTTATTTCATTCTGTATAAGTTAAGACACAATCATACAAGGACATAATCTCCATTTCTTAAAATATACTTGAAATATTTCACATTATCCAATTCAAAATATTTCCCACACAGTCACAACTTTATCATTGTTTTGACATTTTCCCTAATGTCAGCAATTATGTCAAGTTGTATACAAACAATGACAATAAACACGCGTAGTACTGCGGAAACATGTACAATACTATTTTTTTATGACCATCGCCTCATTAGGAGTAAAAAAGAACCCTATTATGAATCATTCGTTACAATAACCACAGACACGGTTTCAGAGTTTCCTGTTTGATTTAAGCATTCAACAAGTTACGTGTGAGATGTAAACTAAAGGCTGGTAAGTCAAAATAATCTTTATCTCAACCGTACGGCGAGTATCCACCCTTACGTTGTCGAAACCTCTACGGTCCGGACTAAGCGTTTCGCCTCGTCGTTTATACCGCGTACGTCGAAGGACTGGAATAACTTTCCTGCTGCGGTTTTCCCATCCGATTATAATTTGGATGTCTTCAAGGCTAGAGTGAATAGGCTCTTAATAAACTAGTGCGCTTCACCATCAGAGTTAGTTGTTAGTGGAAACCTCTTACAAATGCAGTGACAGCAGCTTTTTACCAACTAGTGCATTGAGTACTTTAATATCGCACGTGTGCTATGTTCGAGAATGTGACACTTTCTCTGTTCCTCGAACACAATCACACAGAAATACAGAATAGGTACAGAGAAACATTGTTCTTTTTTCGAACGATAAATGTTTCCCACGGCCGTCACTTATTTCCTCATAACTTTATTAGCAAGAATCATGGGGACCTATGTTGGTAATTTTGATAGGAATTTATTTATTGATTAAATTATTATTATAACTTTTTTTTTGTTTTATTTAATATTTTAAATGTTATTTATCACTGTAATAATGAATATAATATTAATAATTTAATTAAAATAGAAGGCTTTTTAAAATTTATTTTAAGGGCTTTTAGTAGAGTCAGGCGTAGGGTGTCGATTTTTTCCGACTAATTTTCACTTGTTTTTCTTCAGTTGTAACTTTTTCGACCAAACCGCAGCCCTGTATAAATACATCTGAAGTGTTCGTGTCGGTGCACAAATTGTTAAGCTCTTATAAAATGTAGAAATATGCATGCAATCGTAGATTATGACAGATATACAGATACTATTATTTTATTAAATGGAAAATCCAACCGTAATATGTATGGAACGTCCAAGCTTAGTAACAGTTGTGTTTGTAATATACATTTATAAATAATTCAATCGAATACCTAATGATTTTTCATACATAAGTAGGTAAATATTCTAGGTATTACATACCTACAAATTATTACATAGTAAACCGTATATTGCTATGCAACTCAAACATTATTGTTATGCAAATTAACAAAATTTAAATTCCAATTTCATGCGTGTAGTTCTAAAAATGTGTACCACAACCCACAACAATGCATTAAGCCAAAAACAATAGTAACTTGATTGTATATTAATGCCTGAAGCGGGGGAATACGCTAGTGTTATGATGCGCTGCTAGTGTTGGGTAAATAGCCGGATGCTTTGGGTTATTATCGATTATAATCCATAAGTAGCCATTAATAGCCTTGCAATGGATGATAACCCTGCTATTAATGTATTGTTAAAAAAATAAATGCTTTTTTTTGTTTAGTGTAAAATCTGTGGGTGTGATCATAAATTGGGTGCGTGTACGCAGTGTCATTCAATGTATTGTAATTCTTTTTATTTATTTTCACTTTTTGTATGTGAAAAAGTGTTAATAATAAAATAAATACACATTTTTGGGAAATTCAGTTTTGTTAATTTAGAGACCCAATACTACAAAAACCATAATCACTATTGACACATCGCTTTGTGATTTAACCATCTACCTAATTAATTACTTGATTTAACAAAATGGAGTACTATATTCCATTCTCCGACATAGCCATGTCTGGCCGAGCTCGCCCTTGGTTTGGTGCGGAGCGTGATCGCGCTAACGCGCTCAAGCACGCAGCATATCAGGCATGAGCCGATGCTCGTATGCACAAGACGAATGACGTAAGCCAGAAGAAGAGAGCTTTCAACAGAGCTGCCAAGTCTAGCAAGAAGGTGATGGTCTCGGTTCGACCACATTAGCCGCATCAGGAACAAACTAGCTTCAAACCCTGCGGGTAGTAAGGCGTTTTGGTCCCTGGCTAAGTCGGTTAAATCGAACTTCTGCCGCTCCTCACTACCACCACTGCTGAAACCCGATGGGTCGCTGGCACATACCGCTGAGGAGAAAGCAAATTTTTTTGCCTCACTCTTCGCGGAATCTTCGCGTGTAGATCCAAGTAACGCGCGGCCCCCTGTTCACCCTGATGGTTGCGATACGAGTATGTCGGATATTCGCATCCATCAGAAGGACGTCAGTAGGGTGCTACGTAACCTTGACGTGAACAAGGGTAGCGGTCCAGACGGGATACCAGCAATTGTTCTGAGAACGTGTGCACCTGAATTGTCTCCGATCCTGACAGGATCTAAGGCTGAAAAAGTGCCGATTGCATGAAAGCAAGCTAATGTACAGCCCGTGCCCAAGAAGGGAAGTCGGGTTGACCCAGCTAACTACCGACCAATCTCAGTAACGTCCATTCTCTGTAAGACCATGGAACGTGTACTCAACACTAAGCTCCTGGCATACCTAGAAGCTAGTGATATCCTAAGTAACCGTCAATACGGCTTTCGCCGAAATCGGTCTTCTAGCGTATGCCATCCACATCTGGAGTGAGGCCATCGAGAAGCACGGGGAAGCGCTTTCCGTCTCCCTCGATATCTCGAAGGCTTTTGATAGGGTGTGGCACGAAGGCCTTATTAGTAAGCTTCCATCTTTCGGTTTACCCGCTGGATGATGTGCTTGGATCGCAGACTTCCTGAGTAACCGGTCCATCCGAGTGGTTATCGATGGCTACTCGTCCGGTCAAATGGCTATTAATGCCGGGGTCCCTCAGGGGTCAGTACTCTCGGCAACATTATTCTTGCTGCACATAAACGATCTGCTCAAGCCCGGTACCTTTGAGTATGCAGATGACAGCACTGTTGCCGAGAGTTACATATCCAACGCGCGAGCTAGTGGGTCAAAGATCCAGTCTCTTCGAGAGGCTATGGTTGAGCGCTTGAACTTGTCTTTGGAGGCAGTCTCCGAATGGGGCGATGCCAATTTGGTCAAGTTCAATGCTGCAAAAACCCAGGCGTGTCTATTTTCCCCTAAAAGGAGCCAATTCAGCCCCGCTCCAACTTTCCGGGGTGTAACCGTGCCGGTAACCGACCATCTTGACCTTCTTGGTGTTACGCTGACATCAACACTCAAGTTTGGGCCATACATGGAAGCAAAGGCTCAACTGGCTGCAAAAAAGCACAGTACTTCACGCCGGAACAGCTGCTGAAACTTTATCAAGCTCAAGTTCGATCGTGTATGGAGTATTGCTCTCATCTTTGGGACGGATCTGCCCGATACCAGCTTGATGCACTTGAGGCAATTGAGAGGCGAGCCAGAAGGATAATTGGCGATGATACACTCGTCGAGTCGAGGCTTCAAAGTCTTGAGCATCGACGCAGAGTCGCTAGCCTGTCGGTTTTCTACCGGTTGCATTTCGGAGAGTGTGTGTCGGAATTGCATAACCTAATTCCACCTAGCCCGTTCCATCATCGGACTACCAGACGTACGGCTATGCGCCACCGGTACATTGTGCGTGCAGCTAGGGAGTGGAATTTCTTGCCGGAGTCTCTGTTTCCTGATAGCTACGACCCGGGAATCTAGTCGAGAGTGAATATGTTTCTTCTAGGTAAGCGCGTGCCATCGTCGACCGCATCGTCGCTTTCCATCAGGTGAGATAGCGGTCAAGCGCGAATAAATTTTAACCGATACGTAAAAATGTAAGGTACAATAAGTAAGTTACTTATTAGCTCTTTTCTGTGAATACGACGTAGGTAAATTAAAGACAATGGAAAATACCCGAGCGGTTAGTTAGTAGGTAACATGCATCCCCGTACGCCCGTTTCTCGTGCTATCTCTCTCTGTTTCTTGTTTTTGGCGCTAATATTATTCGTGCCATGAACTGCACTACAGCGACGCTAACCGAATCCGGAATCAGTACGTCGACTGATATGTTTCGGTGAAGAAGTCCATTTTCGTGTGTTGTTGGTTTGTGTGTATAATCATAAAATAAATAAATAATATTTTTAAATGGGCCAGATTATTTTAAATTGCACATTTATTTACTACAAAGAAAGATGATGAAAATGAAGTCTAATCTGACAGTCCTAAGCCTGAAAACCATGAAGGGAACTTTTCAATCACTAAAATAACATTAATAGCAGGGTTATCATCCATAATTGCTATTAATGGCTATTAACTGAGTTTTAATCGATTATTAGCCAAATGATATTAACCGGATTATTAGCATTGCCCATCACTATGCGCTGCGCGTGCGCCGGTCTGGTTCTGTTTCCCTTCATTGAATTGGTAATAAGTTAATTGTTTAGGTGACGTCCGGTGCAGTACCTACACGTTGTGGTGATCCTTTTGACGTAAGTAGGATAAGACGAACTAGGGCCTTAACATGACGTGTCAAAATATCACAAAAAAAAACGTGTCAAAATGCGAGTATGGAGCTACACACACTATAAGTTATAAGCTGTTTGCTGGCACCTAATGCCCGATATGACCTGCCGTGACATGTGTTGTACTTAGTGTGTGTCTAACTTGTGACTTTTTAAAATATTTTTGGGAAAAAATATAACATGGTGTAAAAACTATTGGAATAAGGTTGTATTGAGCTCGTGGTAGGGCCTAAAATTTTCACAAATACCTACTCGTATCTCATCGTAAATTGATGTCACTACCTATCAAATGTAATGAGTGAACCAATGTGATGATGCGCCTTATATTTTTTCGGGGTGAAAATAATATGTAACAATATCTTAAAGTGTAATATTTATTTTGAGTATCTTAAGTTCAGAAAATTTATCTAATATTTTCTTTAAAACATTAATTTATGTAAAATTTTGTATAGTTTTACTTACTTTTAACACTTTATATGTATTTTGAATACCAATCTTAGCGAAATGTCTTAGCACTAAAAAAATATATGAAACTAGCTTTTGCCCGCGACTTTGCCCGCGTACATAAAATATAGCCTGTGTCACTCAGGAATAAAGCAGCTTTCTATAGGTGAAAAAACTTTAGCAATCGGACCAGTACTTCCAGAGATTACCTCCTACAAACAAAAAAACACAAAACCAAAAAAAAAAAAAACTTTACCTGTGTATTATATTAGTGTATAATTTACTGTTAATAAATAGCTTTGACTTTATTAAAAAAGCTTTAATGTTTGTTTAATTACTAAACGCTGTTTTTTTGTTTGTTTAATTTCGGAACGTTGTCTCTCACTAGCAATCTTGCCTGTCCTGGGTGCGTTTACAAACATACGAATTCACACAGATCTGCAACAACTATCCAAATGTTTTTTCCGGGCCGGAATCGGAACTGCCACACTCAGCAAAACAGACAATCGCTCAGCCACTGCGCTAACCATACCAATAGCATAGCATAATCAGCCTTTTTTAATGTTCCCACTGTTGGGACTCAGGCCTCCTCTCTAGGAGAGGCTGCGCTAACCGTGTCGTCAAATACGTGAAATATACTCTATTCTTTGACACATTCAACCAATTTGACATTGGAATTTGAATTCGAAATTAAATCACAATAGCAGATTGCCTTGATCACGTAATATTAATCACCGCAAGGTTAGTCATAATAATAATAATATAACAATGATACATAGATAGATATATTCGTATTGTACACCAAAAATAAAATAAAAAACCGGCCAAGTGCGAGTCGGACTCGCCCATGAAGGGTTCCGTAGCAGCAAGTAACATAGTATAAAAGTTCTTGTAATGTGTTGTAACTTTGATCGATGTTTTAAGAATAGTGTATTTTTTTCGATTTATGACGCATTAAAAAAAAACTACTTACTAGATTTCGTTCAAACCAATTTTCGTTGGCAGTTTTTATAGTAATGTACATCATATATTTTTTTTAGTTTTATCATTCTCTTATTTTAGAAGTTAGAGGGGGGGGGACACACATTTTACCACTTTGGAAGTGTCTCTCGCGCAAACTATTCAGTTTAGAAAAAAATTATATTAGAAACCTCAGTATCATTTTTGAAGACCTATACATAGATACCCCACACGCATGGGTTTGATAAAAAAAAAATTTTTGAGTTTCATTTGGAAGTATGGGGACCCCCAAAATTTATTGCTTTTTTTCTATTTTTGTGTGAAAATCTTAATGCGGTTCACAGAATACATCTACTTACAAAGTTTCAATAGTACCTATACCTCTTATAGTTTCGGATAAAAGTGACTGTGACATACGGACGGACAGACGGACAGACAGACAGACAGACAGACAGACAGACAGACAGACAGACAGACATGACGAATCTATAAGGGTTCCGTTTTTTGCCATTTGGCTACGGAACCCTAAAAATTACATTAGGCACTTAAAAACACGCGACACCCTGCAATGGGGGTCTTATCGCTATAAGCGATTTTTTTACAGACAACCATTAATAATAATAATAATATTCATTTCAGAATTACTTACCTACATATATTTGTTAGTAACTATGTTCTTAGCTTAATGATAAAATAAATGCATAATACATTAATAATAATAACATGCTATTATGATATAATATAATGACAGCTATTTAAATATATTGAAAAATCCCAAGATTTCTGGTTTGGGTGTTTCTGTCTGTGAAGTGGCATAGATATTGATTGACTGACGCTTGCGCAATTATTAGATAATGTCCTCTCGACTTCCTACATTCTTCTAAAAGTTTAATTATTTGATTTCAATCTTCCATATCCTCTTAAACACATACTACACATACTATTTCACCTTATGCACCCAGAGGACAGTATTTTCCCATTTTTATATTATTTAAGTGTTCCTTCCAAAGTAATTCCTGAAACGGCTTGACCGATTTTTATAATTTTTTTGAGTATATTTGGTAGTTCTAAGAATAGGTTGCTATTTTTATCCCCATCCAAATTTATATCGTAGAACATTTCTTTCATCACCCCCATCATTATCATCATCAGCCTTTTTAATGTTCCGCCTCCTCTCTAGGAGAGGGCATTCCTTTTTACCTTTGACAATTCATTTGGTAGAACAACATTTTCCGGGTCAGTTAGTATTCTAATAAGAGAGTACGGCGAGCCGAAAATAATGAGCCTTGAAACTAGTATTTGTGGTTCAGGCGGTTCAGACAAAGTGACATTCTCTCAGTTATAACAACTCTCGAAATATCAAAACATATAGTTTTGCTCACGTGTCATTTTCACAGATCAATCAATCCCACACTTATTGTTTTTTTTTTTTTGTTTTCTTCGGTTGGTGCATTTATCCAGTAGTCAACTTTGCAAATTATTTTTTTTAATTTTATTTAAAATACAGTCACTATGCTTTTCATTAGTGTGTTGATGTAATACATTCTAATGATTTTGCAGCATTTGACGTTTTGGTAGCCAATTTTAAATCGAGTCAGTTTTCTCAGCAAGCTTCGCTGAAGTAATCAATACCACAATAAAATTGTCAACTCCAGTAGAGTCATTGAAACAGGCACGATCTCAGTACTTATTGTCAAGTTTTGCAAACACGAGTTACAAAAGTATTAAATCAATTTTGCATCACAATAAAATCAATAAAACATTACTACAGAATAATTAAAGTAGTCACGAAGTCTTTAATCATCCTTAATTCCTAGAATGTCATTTTGTATAGGCAAAGTGACATTCTAGGCATAGACTATGGAGTCTATGTTCTGATATTAAGTAAAGTTTTTTTTAATTGTTTTTTTTCTTTGTAGGGGGTAATTTCTGGGAAGTACTGGTCTGAGTGCTAAAATTTTTAAACCTATAGAACCCTGCTTTATATCTGCTTGACATAGACTACATTATACACATGTAAGTACGCGGGCGAAGCCGCGGGTAAAAGCTAGTCTACGATAAAATATAATGTTTAACGAAAAAAGTATAAACAATTTAAAAAATTTACACAGAAATCATCTGAAAAAAATGACTTCCGCGTAAGAATCGATCTCGTAGTAAAAGTTCTTAATTCATGAATGCACTCGAATTTATTTATAAATACGTTATTGCTCAACGTTACATAAATAGTCTTGCTGCTCATGGTTGGTCGTGATCAACGAATTGAAGCCATTGTAGTTCAAGAACTGAGTTATGCAATGTCTATGGCAATGGCAAGCGTGGGCTTGATGCGAACTTGGGAACTCACCAAACGCCGACACTGGGGCTTTACTAGTAGCCTGATTCACGTCAAACAAGCCAAATATCGTTGAAGTTTTATAGTCGTTCGATCGAAGTCCTATCCAAAAGCGGTATTCACGTGTTCCTTAATCGGGATTGGATAGAACGACAACTCAACTGGCTCGAAACTAAACGATCTACCGATGACTTATTTCCAGTTACATTAATAAGTATTCTACCAGGATAATGAAACATAGATATTTTTTTTTAAATCGACTCTTCGACCAAACGACTTTAAAATCGGTGTCGTTCAAACTCGATTGATGGATATGAATACGAAAATGGTCTAAACGACTAAATCGCTATGATATCTTTACGGTTTTGATTACGTGAATCGGGCTACAGTAGCCTGATTCACGTAAAATCAAACAAGCCAAATATCGTTCAAGTTTTATAGTCGTTCGATCGAAGTCCTATCCAAAGGTATTCACGATCTATCGACTTATTTCCAGTTACATTAATAAGTATTCTACCAGGATAATGTAATACAGACTTTAAAATCGGTGTCAGTCAAACTCGATCGATGAATGTGAAGACGGAAATGGTCTAAACGACTAAATCGCTACGATATCGTTACGGGTTTCATTAGGTGAATCGGGCTACAGGTCATTGGTCATATTTTTTTGTATGTTTTTATTGAAAGTTCAATTATAGTGATCACGAGTCTTAAAACGTATTTTCAATGATTAAAGCTCAATATGAAGTCATGAAATCTATCGATGATTTTAAAGATTGAATTTATAAATAAACTTGCAATAATTATTTCAGATAAACGCCTACATCAATATTCTTCTCTTCTAGGATTAATTATGTATCACAGATGCGTTCACAAACATAAAATTCACAAATGTAAGACACCCAGACTCGTAATATATATCTGTCATATAAATATTTGCTTCGCGCGGGATTCGAACCCAGGACACGGTACGCAGTAGCCACTCGCTCAGCCGTGTCATCAAAACTATTTTTCCTTTTCTAGATTAGAATTATTCATGGAGTAATTTTACGTTATTTTTAGTACGAACGAACTTTTACGAACGAACGAAAATTTTAGTACGAAAAAGGGAGGAAGTTAACGTATTTAACTGAACGAATCAATTAAATACGTTAATTTCCTTCCTTTTTTCGCTTATGAACATTTTGGGCATCTAGATATTTTGGGACTTTTTTTTCCTTATGGCATGAATGACTATAACGCTAAAATAACATTTAAATTGTGGGTCTAACATTCAAAATAGATAAAATGACGCAATATTCCTGGATTTATTTCGCGTAAAAAATTAACATGCGCAGTAAACACGAGAAGCGGTATTTCCTACTAATTAGTCTTTTGTAACTAAGATTTGAAGTTTAAAATTCGATATGGTAATTTTATTGTAATTCACATTTTGTATAAATAAACGTGTCTATGGATGGTTAAATAGAACTGATTTATAAAGAAAAAAAGAAAGAAAATCGTTTATTCATACCTCACACATACATTAAAATTTAAATACTCTAGAATTTAGTATGAAAAAAATAAATAAAATAAAGATAACTTTGAAATCTGTGCAAGGCCAAAAAGTTTATGTTGTTTACACATGTCCATGTATAATTTATTTAATCTGTAAGTATTATTTGGCCTAGTTTTTCGCATATGTACAACTTTTTGATAAGTAAAACTTTTTATGTTATTTTTAAAAGAAACAAAAAATAAAAGTACTCACTCTGAAGGTAATACACGTTATGTTCAACTTCAGGTATCAAGTGCATGAAGGTCGTGGACAGCAGAACACCTCCACCGAAAGACAGCAGAGTCATCACGACTCTGTTGGTAGTCTTAAGGTTCCCTGCTTCTTCAGCAGACAGCCAGTGGAACTTCTTGGCTAGCAGCAGCGGCAGCAACCCGCAGATCATGGAGGCACAGAAGAGGACGATCATGGACACCCCCTTGGCCAGCACGACTCCTTCCGTGTCATCATCTCCAGGAGCATGCCGGAGCAACACATCCACATGTTCCGCGGACATTTTGGCACAAATGTTGGTATAACTATTGGCACCAAAGAACCTTCTGCTTGAAGAACGAGCGTGTAAGTGGGTTGCGGTAGGGGCGCCTACCCTTTTATAGCGTGCGTGGTGCGGTATCAGCGATGCGCGTGCGCCGTCTGAGAGCGACGCGCGAGTACTATGCGCTGCCGGCCGGCGCAGGCGCACAGTTCGTTCCACTCCCGCGCAGACTCCCGCGCTCGCTGCACAGCCTTAAAACCCATGCGCTGTATTCAGGTGTAATATTTGTTGCCTGCACGCATGTCAAATGTTTTACATAATTTTCTGTTATTACCTATTGTGAATTTTCTCGCATTCCGGTAACGATGTTATCACCGCGTTTAATAACACATAAGGTAAAATATTATGTGTATTTATTATAACATAATAATTAGCTAAGTGAATTTTGACGACTTGTCTACTTAAAAGTGTACTCTTCGAAAATGTTTCTTAATTGATTTTGTTATTTTGACATGCCGTGTTTTTTTGTTATTTTATAATTATGGTTAATCAAATATTATACATATCTACTTCTTTGCTCTAGGCGCTGAAATTCCAATCGTAAATACATCGTATGATTTTTAAATACTTGGTTAAATTTTAAAAGAAATTACCTGCTTAGAAACTTTTTATTTATTTATTTATTAACAACTTCAAGTTAAAAAAAAAAAACAAGAAAAGAAGTTAAAATAAACATACTTACATTATTTAATATAATATATTCGCATAAAGTAAAGTAAACGAAGAGGAGGGAAGGTGAGTGTTTGTTACAAAAATTTCAGAACAATCGGCACCCGATTCAATTCGACCTGAAATAACTTCGTTCTTCATGGATCAGGTAATCTTGGGTACAGTTCGTGATATACTATCTACGGCTCAACCTTGACAACCTTGATGCAAGCATTTAAATGTATTACAAACAATACAACAACATTGTATGCGTCGAGGATTTTCACCAAACATGTACAATACAAATAAATATCCTTATAATCAAGGGTAAATACAAACGCCTTGATCAATACAAAGATAGGAATCATACGGAAACAGCCACTTTTTGAGTTTATTATTTTCTGGAAGTAAGACCTTCTATCCACGGATACGTAGCTTCGTACAATTACCGTCAACGATCTTGAGCGCTCGGCGTCAGAGTGAGGATCGTTTTGCGCATTCCATACATTGGCGAGCCAATCGTCGTCGTTGTTAGATACATGCAGCAAAGCAGGGAACGAATCATGAGAGACGTCTATGACGCGATGGCGCGGCGAGCCAATCACTTACACTCCCTACCCCCGCGTCTCACTTCGCACCACTAAAGAGATCGAATATTTGACTTCTGCGCAACTTGAAGCCAGCGCTCAAGATCAGTGCCGGCAATTGTAGACGCGTATTCGTAGCTCATATATACCTACAGAACTTGAAATTGTGTCGTTCACGCAGGCGTACACCAAGCGTATACTGACAAATAGAAAAAAAGAAAGAATAATATTTTATTTGGCACGCATGGATACATGGCACACACCGTAAAAACAAAAATTTTAAAAGAAAAAATACTGACACAATGTGTGTCACACGGCTGCGCTAAATAGGTCCAGTTCAGCAAAAATGCCAGGCAACTACATGATAGTCAATGAACACAAATGTAATACGCGTCTAGGAAGCTACGCGTCCGTGGAGAGTGGGCCTAAAACAGAAACAGACTATATACACAACCAGCCCAGGGGCTTTGCGCGCGTGAAAGTAAGTTTTTTCATACAAACTTTGAAACCCCATTTCAACCCCTTAGGACCCGTGCTTGCGGACGGTGAGTAATGGGTAGCTCGCTGTCCGACCATCCAGACCGAGCCAAAGTCGTGGACAGCGCGTAGTGTCCCACGCGCGCCTCAAGGTGTTGTCAGTTGGAGGGCCCAGCAGGGTCAAAGACTACTGGGGCCATGTGTGATGCGAAAGAGATGCCCGGGGCCCTGGAACAATAGCAAAGAAGTAACAGGAGTAGGTTTCATCATCATCATCATTTCAGCCGATACACGTCCACTGTTGGACATAGGCCTAACCCAAGCGTCGCCACATCGAACGTTCCTGTGCGTCCCGCATCCATCGGTTTCCTGCTACCTTCACCAGGTCGTCGGAGTAGGTTTGTAGTCAGTAAAAGTCTGACACTATTTCCCACTCCGCCCAAGAGCGGGAGATAACCTATCATTTTATGATTTTTCCACCCAAAAGAACCCTTTAGGTGGTGAATTTTTGACAATCTTCTCTTAGCGCTCGCCTACTTCTTAAAAGGAAATCGTGTGTTCACGCTTCCAGTCCCAGTAGAGACTATGCTTGATGTCAGTCAGTCAGTTTTGAACTCCTTTTATATATAGGATATAGATTACACACTCTGTGATAATTTTCAGTATAATGATTATATTAGAATAGTTTAATTGATTACGTACATAATCATTTGTTTATTTCCTCATCAATATCTACATATCAGACAAACCTTGTACATCGGTTTATTTTTTACTAATTACCGGCGGCCCGTCCCGGCTTCGCACGGGCAATAAATGCGGCTTATTGAATATTTCCAATGATGAAAGAATTTTTGAAATTGACACATTAGTTTTTGAGTTTATTCATTTCAAACATACACACACACACAAATACAAATTTTCCCTCTTTTTAATATTAGTGTGTAGATGTAGATGTAAAAGACTTCTAAAACGGGAGGTTCTCAATTCAGTTGTATTTTTAGCGTTCCTTACTTCTGTTGGAAAAACAGAACCCTTCCAAGGGTTCGGTTTAATTATTGAAGACCAAAAATAAATAGAAATGTTTTATTGACACGCATTGAGGCCCATAGCGTGTTAGTGTTGACAAATCAGCTTAAACAAATATGTTTTTGATCGAAATAAATAAAAACTATAAACTTCACCGTTAAATTTTGATCGGTTTAATCCCGTGGAGGGTCGATCCGGTACATGAAACACTATCGATTTGTAAAGATAAAATTAAAAAATAAAGTACCTTTTTTTCAAAACTCGTATTAATTTACACATGTACGAAATTAATTTCTTTAAGGAAACATCAGCTGAGCGAGTCCAATGACCTGTAGGTAGTTTGTACGCAACGCCGATTACTACCTACAGGTTAATCGACTCGCTCAGTTGACGTTTTCCTACAGAAATTAATTTCGTACATGCGTAAATTAATACGAGTTTTCAAAAAAAGGTACTTTATTTTTTAATTTTATCTTTACAAATTGATAGTGTTTCATGTACTGGATCGATCCTCCACGGGATTACTCGTAAAACGATCAAAATTTAGCGGTGTATATGGAACCAGGAATGGTTTATCAAGGTTCATGTAATATATGCCTACAGCGTTTTTTTTAAGGTGGGAAATCATCTACTGATTTCTCCCACTCTAGGGCGGAGCGAGAGGGCGCGTCAGGCTTTTATTGACTAAACCGCCTTTTTCCTTCAGTTGCCATTTGTGTTCCAAGACCACGGGTAACCCTTTCACAAGTCAACCTATGGCCCCAGTAGGCTTTGACCCTGCTGGGCCACACAATTTGATAAACCCAACCATTGAAAGCGCATACAGCCTTTCCGCAAATACCTTCAAGATGCCGTTGGTGCTTCCCCTCACTCGACTTTTAACGAGGGAATTACTTGTTTGCGCAATGTCGCAAAGTAGTCGTCAAACTGCGAACTTACCTGACTTACAACAATGCGATGGAAGCCTCAACAACGCCCTTTTTTGTTACGTGGGAAATTATCAAAGGACTTCTTCCGCTCTGGATGGAGCGAGAGTGAGAGTCAGACTTTTACTGACTAAACCCACAGTTTCCTTCAGTGGCCTTTTGCGAAGGTTACAATAACACTTTCGAAAATCCGCACGACAGCGCCCTTCGTATCCTTTTCATGTCTCTCATTTTTAGGGTTCCGTAGTCAACTAGGAACCCTTATAGTTTCGCCATGTCTGTCTGTCCGTCTGTCTGTCTGTCTGTCCGTCTGTCCGTCCTCGCTTAATCTCTGTGACCGTTAGAACTAAAAAGCTGAAATTTGGTACCAATATGTATATCAATCACGCCGACAAAGTGGTAAAATAAAAATTGGAATAAAATGTTTTATTAGGGTAGCCCCCCTATATGTAAACTGGGAAGTGATTTTTTTTTAATTTCAACCCTAACGTGTGATATATCGTTGGATAGGTATTTAAAAATGAATAGGGGATAATCATTTTTTGATAATGTCAATAATTTCGGAAATAATCGCTCCAAAAGTAAAAACAATGTGTCCGCCCCCTTTAACTTTTGAACCATAAGTTTAGAAAATATGAAAAAAATCTGAAAAGTAGAACTTTAAAAGAACTTTTAAGTTCAAAATGATTTTCCTAGAAAGTCCTTATCTTTCTAGGAAAATCATTTTGAACTTGATGGAAAGAACAGTTTTTGTACAAAAAGACAAAAAAGGTTCTACAAAATAATTTCTGGACTAAGTTTGTAGTATAATCGTATATGCAAGCATTTTTTTAAACTCATAAGTGGGTACACTTATTGTGACGGACGGGAAACTACGGAGCCCTACATTGAGCGTGGCTCGACACGCTCTTGGCCGGTTTTTTGGTATAAAATAATTTCGGTAGTTACGTTAGGAGTTCGAAGCGCTTTCGTAGCAAATTGCCTACGCGCATCAAATGCTACTTAAAAAAGAATAATATTATTTTGAAGGAACGTTTTTGATGACTTCAATGTTTTCTAGATATTTAAAGATTAAATTTGACACTTTATCTGACCCAAGGGCTGACTTTTATCTCAGCTTGACTTTTTTTTTTTCGATGGGAAAAATCATCTTATGACAACCCCCGCTCTTGGGCGGAGCGGGAGATAGTGTCAGACTCTTACTGACTAAAAAACCCATCCCGTTCCTTCAAGCCTTCATACCGAAGCATTGCCATACGAGGCAATGCCGCCAGTCTTTTATTTTATTTTATTTATTTTTTATTTTTTAAAGAAAGCTTACAGACTAATAATATATTTTTTTTTTTATAGTTATGGAAAATAAGCTTCCACATGTACACATCTCATATTATACTGCGTTGACTTTTAATTAAAAACATCAATAAAAATTTAAGTTGGTACCCAAAGAAGGATTATGCTTGTCGTTGTCATTTAAAATCATAGATAAAAAGCAATTAACTAAGTACAAACAATATTAAACAGTTATTCGTGACTACTATCTCCAAAATATTCCTTATTCAGGATTTTTTGGACACACTTCCAGTTGACAGCGATGCGGAAGAATTTTTTAATGCCCTATTTTTAACCGACTTCTAAAAAAGGAGGAGGTTCTCAATTCGGATGTTTGTATTTTTTTTTTTTTTTTTTTTATGTATGTTCGGGCATAACTTCGTCGCTTGCCAACCGATTTGAAAAATTCTTTTTTTGTTGGAAAGGGTATACTTCCCAAATGGTCCCATAGTCACCAAGTCGGGATCTGATCATGGAATCTTGGCTAAATCGAGGGAACTCCTCAAATATTATAGGCAACTATATAGTCATTTTGATATTTTCATCAAGGAATTAAGCATTTACAGTCAAAAAGTGACATTTGATGAGGTGGAACTGGTTAAGAAGACCAGAAATTGCCAACGGAACTTCATACTCAAACAAATATCACAATGAACATAGTTAAGCGACTATGACAATACAAATAAATGAATAGTTCTGAATAGTTATGTTGAAAATGGTATCATCGAAGTAACCTGTAAAGTACACACTGCGCGTTTATTTCCTTCTCAGAAACTATTATGAGTGCACAAACATAATGCACTTGTGCTATCCACAGGCGTGTTGTAATCAAAGTAAATAAGTTAAACGCATACTTGACACAGTTCTGCTTTACCGAGTCATTCTGTGCGACAATAGGAACATTTGTCTTATTGCCTGACTTGCGTGGACATAACTTAGGTATATAACGTAACCAGTGGCAGTGGTAGAAAATTATTATCCAAAATCTTCTCCAGCTCTAGCGTGTAGCAGAAGGGCGTGTAAGACTTACTAAAACCACTCCTGTGACCTTCAGTAACGCTTTGTGTCCTAGAAACACGGCTTAGGTTTCCTTTACAGAAATTCTCACAATACATAAGATAGTACGTATTATTCCAATTAATTTCAACACTTTGCTGGCCTTGCGTTTTTTTTACCAATACAGTATCCTTTCTTTTTACGCACGAAAGTGCGTAAAAATTCATTGTATTTCATTCAGATTTTACGAATGGAATTCCGCTTTCTAACAAGAAAGCGTTACCGCGACCCTGAAACACAAAGGACACTGAAGGAAGACGGGTGGGTTTTAGTCAATAAAAGTCTGACACTCCCTTTCACTCCACCCAATGCGAGAGGACTCATTTGAGGATTTCCCACCTTAGGTAAAAAGCCTTAAATTACCCACTGCGTAGTGTAGGCTTCTTTTTCTTTTTGCCACGCTTCCCATTACTCGCGTCCGTCATCAAAATTTTCCTTACAAGTTGCCATAAATCTCGTAAAACTATACATTTACAAAATGTCCTGCACTTTGGAGGACCAGCCACCTATTGGGTTGGCAGCCAACTACTTTGAGGGAACAGAAAACCATCGATTCGAAAAAAATAAGATTCACAAAATATTCTGCGTTTCATTTGGTGCACGACTTATTATTACGATCTTGGGTAGTTTGCAATTTTTCAGTGATATACACAAACATCAATGTTCAAATAGTAGGTATGGTTACGTGCAGTTGTTTTATTCAGTAGAACATAAAAAACAAATATAATGAGATAGAGTGATCTAAACAAAAGAAAGCGCAGAAAAAAACACATGTAAAATATAAATAACCAAGAATAATTAGTATTAAGCGGAAGCTAATGGATATGTGTATTCTCCCCATTCTGACCTATGGTGCACAGACTTGACTAACATCCAAAGGTCCAAACTTAAGGTTTGCCAACGTGCTATTTTTTTTATGGTCGGAAAAAAATCATGCATTGACATCCCCCGCCCTTGGGCGGAGCGGGAGATAGTGTCAGACTCTTACTGACTAAAAGACCCACCCCGTTCCTTCTAGCCTTCATACCGGGGCTCGAGCGCCCTTTCGGATAACCCTGGCCCCAGTAGGCTTCGACCCGGCTGGGTCCCTGCTGTTGCTGACAACTCCTTGAGGCGCGCGGGAAGCCAACGTGCTATGGAGCGCAGCATACTAGGTGTTAAAATAATGGATCGCGTTCGAAACACTACACTGCGCTCCAAAACGCAAATCGTTGACGTAGTTCAGAAGGCTGCCCAACTTAAGTGGGACTGGGCTGGATATATCTGCCGCATGCCGATCGAGCGGTGGGCCAGTAAAACGCAAAATTGGTGCCCTGAAATCGCACGACGGGGCCGCGGCAGACCAAGAAGGAGATGGTGGGACGACTTGGATGTCTTCCTTGGGAATTGGAAAGAGGTGGCTCAAAACCGGGAATATTGGAAGGAGTGGAGGGAGGCCTATGCCCAGCAGTGGGACAGAATGGGCTAGATATTATAATATAATAATTAGTATAATGTGATTGTCCGTGAAAATCACAATAAGAATGGTCAGATTTTCAAGAAATATGATATTTTGTAGTTAATCTTATCCCAAGTTGTCTCAGTTTCATTGCTGCTTCCGAGTACAGTTTTTCTTTACATGTTTATGGGGCATTCATTAGTCTTCATTCAATTACGTCTAGCTTATGCCAAATATTCTACTAATATTAATAAACTAGCGATCCGCCATGACTTCGCTCGGCGCTCGTTTTTGAGCGCGAGTGTTCCATTGTTTGCGGCTCTGTGCCACTTCTTGTCGATTCCTGAAATCCGGAGTTGTGAGTGACCGGAGCACACTTCCTTAGGAATTGACTAGTAATGACACAGAGCCGCTTTATAATATACAAGCTTTTTCCCACAGCTTCGCAAACGTACATAATATATGTCACCCAGAAATAAATCAGATTTCTATCGGAAAAAAAAATTGCGATCAGACCAGTACTTTCAGAGATTATCTTCTACAAACAAAAAAACAAACTTTCCCTCTTTATAATATTATCTAGTGTAGACTACGTTATAAGTATAGATTTATTTGAATCAAGAACACAGACTGTATGTAAACTTCAAATTTAACTTCGAGCTTTGTAAGTCGTCCAAAGCCGCATTCATGTGCGAAAAACTTCTAGACTCGACACATAAACCTAAATTCAAATGCCTGAGTATTTATTTTTGACTAGCTCACCCGACAGACGTCCTATTTTAACTATGAACTGTCAAACGCACCAAGATTAAGGGTATTTTTAATGACATGCGGATTTCATCTCGCATGCGGGATTGCTCCACCCCGCACGCGCCCCGCAAACGTATTTCCCGCATTACAATAAATACTTGTATGCAAAGGACATTTGCGGGGGTTACGCTTGCGGGGCAAATCCGCATGCGTGATGAATCCGCACGATATTAAAAACACCCTAAATAGTGGTCGTAGTTTTCTGTTTTCTTCTTCTGCGCAATTTTCTTAATTTTTAGGAGTCGTTTACTTTCTACTCAAGTCTATTAACCAAGCAGCAGTGAAAAAATCAAACTTCTAAGTCAACGCAACATAAAGATAAGGCCCTCTATGCTCGGTGGAAGTGCATATTTTGCCTACGCATTTCACAAACCTCCAAATCCGTTCAGCCATTCATGAAGGGGTAAGTAACAAACATACATACGTACATAAAAACTCTTGGCTTTTCTCTATCATAATAAACTCAAAATTATTTTATTTTACATGGGTACATAAAAACATCAGAAGCTAGTGTACGGTTCCAATTAGTCGTTTCCTAAATGGTTATTATCTCATGGTTAATACGGATGTAGCAACTAAACACCTCATGTCTGCATCACTCTGTCTATTGGTGAAAATCGTATGAAAATCATCGGATTTCAGTACCTTCTGAACGAATTTTCATACTCGGGGGAAATTGTTATTTAATTTGTATGTAAAGATAAGGATAATGTGAAGTGATTCCAAAGAAAATACTAACAAAAAAATTGAGACAGCATTATCTCGTTGAAAAGAGGATTTGGCTTCGAGGAAAATGACCTAGCAGGCTCTTCTTTTCCTACTTTCTTGCTTAAATACAATTACAGTTACAACTTCAAGGAATATTCTAAAACTGTTTCCTTATTACACTCTGTCTACGAGTATAAGACTGACCCAGCTTTAGGTATTACCTACTTACAGTTAGGCGACTCATTTTGTGTACTAAAGCTGAAAGTATGGTTTGCTTACTTTTGAGTAAATTTTGATTACTTATTAGTAAATTTTGATTACATATTAGTACATTTTGATTACTTATTAGTAAATTTTAATTAAGTACATATTAGCATTTCTTTATTACTTATTAGTAAAAGTGAACTTTAAGTTTCAAGTAAACCGAAGTGAAAACCCTAGAGTTATTGTAATGAACATCCAGCTCAGATGGCATTGTGTAATCCAAAAACTGGTTTTAAGTCCACGCACAATTAGTTACCGAGGAAATTTCCAAGAACTTGAAATTACCTATCAAATAGCACCAAGTTATTTTAATGCATCGTCCTTATGAGGGCATCATTAACCATTACCAAGAATATACCTACTATATGCAGGAGATAGGTACCTACAGTTGCTGAAGTAATGAAAAAGTCATTGTTAGCAGAGACAACAGAGAATAAGTTACACTAACATTTTAAAGGTGAAAGTTTTTGTGTGAATGTTTGTTACTTTCCTCACACTCGAACTGCTGAACGGATTTTGATGAAACTGAGTGCACGGGTAAACCATGTCTTGGAATAGTACAATGATACTATCCCCGGAGTATGTTACCTAAAGATATTTTTTTGCGGTACAACATAGCGTAGCATAGTCGGCCATATAATGTTCCCCACTGTTGGGACTTAGGCCATCATATCGCAATTGGTATCTGATCTAACAAGAATTTACGTACATCGCGTACATTTACGTAAATAGCAACACATTGACGAAACGAACGAACTGACTATACTTTTTGACATGGAATGAAATTTATTATAAATATTAAAATTTTGCTAGCATAATGATATTGTGATGAATTTATATTTTAATTTAGTAGCATTTTTATTTTCTCTTTAATAATTTGTATGTCAATTGACAAAACAGCGTACTATCTAATTTTTAAGATCTTGTATTTAATTATCACCTATGTTTACGAATAAATGATTCTGATTCTGATTCTGAACCACGCGTCATCAGTTACTTAAATATTCCACAACTACCACACAACGCCGTCTAGTCCCAAGCTAAGCAGAGCTTGTGTTATGGGTACTAGACAACTGATAAACATACTTATATATTTCTAAATACATACATATTATAGATAAATTACACCCAGACACAGAACAAATGATTATGTTTGTCACACAAACATTTGTCCTGGGTAGGAATCGAACCCACGACCTCCGGCATAGCAGTCAGGGTCACTAACCACTAGACCAACAGGCCAGTCAAATTTCCGCAAACACATCGATTTATTATGCAACAGAGTGCGTAAACTAATATAGGTACATTTTTTAAAACTTACGTCATATGCCGACTTTAAATTAATTAGACAGGTTTATTTGGCTTTGTGTCAATTTATTATTACCTACTGTATAACGTCTTAGGGTGGAGCCGCTAAATCAATTTTAATTTTTACAGCACTTAGAACGTGCCCAAAGAGCAGTTTTAAAAGTTGCTAATTTTCGTCCATTTCGGTTTCCAACCTACCAGCTTTACATGGCATGTAAAGTGCTAACAGTACGCCAATTATTTGTTTCAAATTTTGTTTTGTTAAAGCACACTGAACTTTATTTTAATCCAATACTCTCAGATATGAGAAGAAAAGATCTGGGGTTATGCTAACTCTCGGACTAAACATGCTTTTGCTAATCGATTTTAAATATTTCTGGGACCTTATTTATCTTTTTTTTTCATTTATTTTCAAATTTTATTATTGTTTTCTTCTTTTTTAATTATTTGATGGCCTGAAACACAAGTTTTCATTAACCTAGATCAGGCAGGTTTATATTACAGTTTAGTAGAATTACTTTTTATCTCGACTGTACTTAATGTAAATCATAATTTTACTTACTTTATACTTGAATAAAATTTTATTATTATACATTAGTATTATTATAATTATCTCTAGGGATAATTTTCAACTACCGCGGGCGAAGCCGTTGGCAACAGATTTAAATCCATTGCGTGGTTTTGGAGTTGTTAGTGGATACATAGCCAGACGCGGAAAGTGTCCTCGTGTGTGTGTACTGTGTCAAAATTCTATAGGAGATGACTAATTCATGTGTATAAAATAAGTAAAATAAACGAGACTTGTAGATCAAAGGTCATATGCATTTTCCGGTACTACGTATTCATGTACTCCGACTAATACATAATACTGAAAATAACAAATATAGAATAATAATATAAACATACTATGATTCACAACCACGCCGACGCACGATAGTTGTCAACACTTCGGTAATTACAGTAAATTGATACATACGAGTACTATTAATATAAGTAGTTTGGGATAAATCATCGGTCTATTTATAGATGATTTCCGATTACGGATAGCCAAGAAATTCATGTCTCTTCACATAAAGCAATCCTATGCGTCTATTCAACATTATTTTTAAAAACCTGAAACCTGAATATATTTTGTTTAGAATCAGTAGCTGAATGGATTCCAATAGTTTTTCCTCATGTTATATTTTTTCCCAAAAATATTTAAAAAGGTCACAAGTTGGTCATCACCGACATTAAGTACAACACAAGTCACGGCAGGTCATAGAGGACATTAGACGCCAGCAAACAGCTGGGTGCAAGTGCAAAACAACCCATAAGTCACCCGGATGGCCCGGTGAATATTTTTATTCTTATTCTTTATTGTACACAAAAAAAAATACAAACAAAAAAAAACAGGACATTTGATGTACATAGGCGAGCTTAACCCACAACTGGGTACACACATTTTTGCTGACATAACAAACATATAACTTTGTGATTTTTCATGATACAGAAATGAAATTTTGTACATAGATTCTTTACATAATAACACTAAACACATATTTCGGGTTTCGCATATACTAATTTCCGATTATACACTACAGCCAAGAAATTCAAGTCTCTTTCTATGAGTAAAGTAATTCTACATGCATCTAGAGTGTTACGGATTTGGTCATACACGCCCCTTGAAACATTCGCTCTGTATATTGACAACAAAATCAGCATAAATTACAATACATAAATTATAAAATAAATAATAAATTCATCATCATCATCATCATCTTCATCATTTTAGCTGAAAGACCTCCACTGTTGGACATAGGCTTACCCCAAGTATCGCCACGACGAATGATCCTGTGCGTCTCACATTTATCGGATTCCCACAACGGTTTCGGAGCGTCTTCTTGTGCGCGGTATTCCTTCTTTGCTATTGTTCCAGGACCCCGAAGATCACTTTCTCGTCACCCATGGCCTCTACGGTTGCTAACAACTCCTTGAGGCGCGCATGGAACACTACGCGCCAACCACGACTTGAGCTCGGTCCAGAAGCTTACTGGACGGTCGGACGGCGAGTTATATTGCTCGCCGCCCGCAAGCCCACGGAGTCGGCAACGCCTCCGATTCCTTTGTTCTGACCACGTGACCGAGCGATGAGATGACGTTAATCCCATACATTTGAAGTTTTTTACTAACGTTAACGATTGTAGGTTATCAACTAGGCTTAGCCCTCAGAACCTTTCGTCCCCATTGACCATCTCTCACCATCGTCCATCTATTCTGCGAGCAATGTGCAACATAAGAGAAAATTTAAAGACGCCAAGGTTTTAGAAACAAAACTGTTAACCTTAAAAGAAAATAAAAACTTAATTGGTCAATTCCAACTGTCATACGGGCAAAAAATATAGAATTCGGCAATTTATTTCAAGTGGCGCATTAGTCAAGGCGCGCGCGAAGGTCGGCGGATTTGAGAGTGTGGCAGATTGCCGAGCAAAATGAATGTCACTGCCGAAGTCGTGCACTGCGGGCCCTAGGTTACTGTGCGACTTGTGTGCACTATGCCGGTGGGGCGATGACCCACGAATAATTATAGTTAATCATGTTTTTAGGGTTCCGTAGCCAAATGGCAAAAAACGGAACCCTTATAGATTCGTCATGTCTGTCTGTCTGACTGTCTGTCTGTCCGTCCGTATGTCACAGCCACTTTTTTCCGAAACTATAAGAGCTATACTGTTGAAACTTAGTAAGTAGATGTATTCTGTAAACCGCATTAAGATTTTCACACAAAAATAGAAAAAAAACAATAAATTTTGGGGGTCCGTATACTTAGAACTGAAACTCAAAAATTTTTTTTTCATCAAACCCATACGTGTGGGGTATCTATGGATAGGTCTTCAAACATGATATTGAAGTTTCTAAAATCATTTTTTTCTAAATTGAATAGTTTTCGCGAGAGACACTTCCAAAGTGGTAAAATGTGTGTGTCCCCCCCTGTAACTTCTAAAATAAGAAAATGATAAAACTAATAAAAATATATGATGTACATTATCATGCAAACTACCAACGAAAATTAGTTTGAACGAGATCTAGTAAGTAGTTTTTTTTTTAACACGTCATAAATCTAAAAGAATACACTATTATTAAAACATCGATCAAAGTTACAACGAACTACAAGAACTTTTATATTATGTTACTTGCTGCTACGGAACCCTCCGTGGGCGAGTCCGACTCGCACTTGGCCGGTTTTTTTTAGGTAGATTTCAATCTTATAAAACTGCTTTAGCGCACGGCCCAACAGGGTCGAAGCCTACTGGGGCCAAGGATCTGTTTCTGAAAGGAAGATTCGACCCCGGTATGAAAGGCAACGAGAGGAGTGGGTTTTTAGTCAGTAAAAGTCTGACACTATCTTCCGCTCCGCCCAAGAGCGGGGGATGTCGTTAGATGATTTTCCCTCCTAAAAAAAAAGGTGGAGCGTGAGGGCGTGTCAGACTTTTTCCGACGAAAATCAACCCAGTCCTTCAGTTGCCCTTTGCGTTCCAGAACCTCGGGTTTCGGGAGTCCGCCCCTGCGGTTTTATTGAAATCTCTTTGAAGCGCGTGTGGAACACTACTCGCTGTCTCATTACCCTAGTGTTACCTCTCTAGGTACTCGGCTTTTACCTAAGATTTATTAGACCGCGCAAGTTCCACCATGACGCCAATGTAGAGATATGGTGATGGAGTATTATTATTTCTTTATTCTTTATAGTACACACAACTTTTTATCTAATAATAAATAAAATAAGACTGGCAAGCATAACCCATAATTGGATTTTCTGACAGGAAACCATACATATAATAAAGTATATAAATATTTATTTTTTCGTTAGCTTTCTCCTGAAAAGTGTGGAACGTATCATCATTACCTATTGTTTATGCGAAGCTTTATGATATTCACTCAGCTTTGGTGGCTTTGGCCTTGTGAAACTCATTTTGTTAAAAGCTGTGAAAATGTCAATGTCAAATCGATAACATTCATAAGAATTTGTGCACCGTCAGAGAGTTTCTGGCAGGCTTTGTTCGAGACAAGTTGAGTAACTTATTTAATTATTCGCTAATTGATTTCATGATGTAAAATTGGTGTAACATTGTCATCTCTCAAGTGTCTTCACAACATGACAAAATATATAAAATTCAGTTCAATACATTTTTATTTACATAGGCCTTTTTTTTTATGGTGGGAAAAAATCATGCATTGACATCCCCCGCCCTTGGGCGGAGCGGGAGATAGTGTCAGACTCTTACTGACTAAAAGACCCACCCCGTTCCTTCTAGCCTTCATACCGGGGCTCGAGCGCCCTTTCGGATAACCCTGGCCCCAGTAGGCTTCGACCCAGCTGGGTCCCTGCTGTTGCTGACAACTCCTTGAGGCGCGCGGGAACAGTGCGCGCCGTCGACGACTTGGGCTTGGTCCGGACAGTTACCAGACGGCCGGACAGCGAGCTACCCATTGCTTACTGTCCGCAAGCCCGCGCCTACGGTGGGCGGAAATCGGGATCAGTATCCCGGCGCCGGCGGCGGCGGCGATAACGCCGTTGCCTGATGCGTTCGGCCTCCTCCTTTGCGAGCATTACTGCTTCGCAGAAGTCGGCGACCGCCTGCCACTCCTCCTCGCTCCGGACCATGGCCTCAACCAAGGCCCGGCGCGAGAGGTCTCCGGCGCCGATCGCCACCACGAGGGCACGGCGATGCTCCGCCCAAGCAGGGCACACCTCGACTGTGTGCTCCACCGTGTCCTCCGGGTGTTCCGCACAGTGGCGACACCCGGACGTCACTTCCGCATGAATCGAGTGCAGGAAACTCCCGAACGAACCATGTCCGGTGAGTACCTGCGTCATGCGGAAGGTAAGGACGCCGTGAGGTCTTTCCAGCCACGCCTCAAAGAGGGGACTTACCGCCATGATTGTGGCGTGCCCAGCAGTGGGTTGCGATAGTCGTTGACGCCATTTCACCATGAGATCCCGCCGGAGCTCTGTCCGCCATGCCGTGACCTGTCGCGGCAGCGGACTTTCACCCCGGCGTTGCATCTCCACGCGCATATCGTGCATGTGTGCAAGGACTGTTGCCTCCAGATCCCACGGTGGTAGGCCAGCCAGAAGGCTCGCCGCTTCGCGGGAGACCGTGCAGTATCCCCGCACCATCCTTATCGCCATGACCCTCTGACAGGCGTTCAGTATGGCCGCCGGTTGCTTTTTCAGCGACGGCGCCCACACCGGCGCCCCGTAGAGGGCCATGGACCGAACGATCCCCGCGTAGAGCCTCCGGCAGGACGCATCTGGACCCCCAAGGTTGGGCAGGAGCCGCTTGAGCGCAGCCCCAGCCCGGTTGAGTTTGGGAGCCAGACGTCGGAAATGCTCCACGAAATTCCACCGGCTGTCGAGGACGAGTCCCAGGTACTTCATCGTCGACCCGACACCGATGTGAACTCCTCCTACCGTTAGTTGGGAACTCATTGGCGACGCGTTCCGAGAGCGGCGACCGTGAAAGCACATCGCCTCGGACTTGTGAAGCGCCACCTCGAGTCCCAACTCCTGGATCCTGTCAACGACCATCGCAACCCCGCGTGTCGCTAGAGCGACCGCCGCCTGGTACGACTCTCCCTGTGCTAGGACCAGCGTGTCGTCTGCGTAGCAGACCACGCTGACCCCGTCAGGGAAGTCGCCGCGCAGCACGTAGTCGTACCCGATGTTCCACAAGGGTGGCCCTAGTACCGACCCCTGCGGAACACCGCACGACATCTCTCGACGTTTCCAGTCTCCCTGGTGACCGGGGTAGACTATAAATCTATCCGACAGATAGGCCTCGACCACTCGACAGAGGTATTCGGGCACCCGGTGGTACCGGAGTGCCCTCCGGATCGTACTCCAGGGCAGGGAGTTGAACGCGTTGGCAATGTCCAAGGACACTGCCACGACACACCTGCCCCGGGACACCGCAGCCCCCGTCGTGAGGGCTCGCATGCGCATGATGGCGTCCACGGTAGAGCGCATCCTGCGAAAGCCGAACTGTCCGTCCGAAAGGTCCGGCCCGACCCGTGTTAGGCGCCCGACGAGGCGGTTTGCAATGACTCTCTCAAAGAGCTTGCCCACCTCGTCGAGCAGCACAATGGGCCGGTACGCGGACGGAGAGTCCGCAGGGCGCCCTGGCTTCGCGATGAGGACCAGTTTCCCCGTCTTCCAGCAAAGTGGGAACTGGCCCCTCTCCTAGCATGCGCTGAAGAGCCCTCTTAGTCGAGGCCCGAGAGCCTAAATGGCCAGGACCCAGGCCTTTCCAGGCAAGCCGTCGGGTCCTGGGGCGGTGTTTTTGGCACTCAGCCTTCGCACCGCCACTCTCATCTCTACCTCGGTCACCTCTGGAGCATCGTCGTCGTCGTCGCTGTTACGGTCCGCGTCAGACACCGCTGGCGGTGGAGTCGGAGCCATGGGCGGGGGGGAGTGTTCCCCCCGCGCAGGGAACAGAGCGTTCACCGCACCCTCTACGATCTGGGACCGGAGACTCTGAGTCAGTGGGGGAGCCCAGGGGCGGAGCTTTTCCCGTACCATATTGTACGGGCGCCCCCATGGGTCCGCGTTCAGAGACCCCAGCCACACGTTGCGGGCCTCCAGTTTGGCCCGCTTGATCTCCGTTCGGAGGGTGCGTTTTGCCGCTCTGTATCCCTCATACAGCTCCGCCTCTCTGGCCTCCGCATCCGGCGGGCGGATGCGGCGCCTGCAGTGTCTGGCGTACCGGCGTCGCGCGTGACTGCATGCGTTGCGCAGTGCAGCAATCTCCGGCGACCACCAGCACACCTGGCGCTTAGCTCGCCCTGGACGGACTCGGGGCATTGCCGCGTCGCAGATTTTTACATAGGCCTACATAAGCACTTATAACACGTCAGAAGATATGTGCACGGTTTCCTATGGACAATAATTATGTCAAATAGTTATTGATCGTGTGAGTTTCCGTAAAAATGAAGCTGAGAATTTTGTTGTAGTATTGACTATTTCAGTGAAGCTTGCCGAGAAGGCTAACTCGATACATTTACTGCCAGAAAGTACAAACACATTAGCATATGGCCAACTGGCCATATGACTGGCCCGTTGGTCTAGTGGTTAGTGGCCCTGACTGCTATGCCGCAGGTCGTGGGTTCGATTCCCACCCAGGACAAATGTTTATGTGATAAGCATGATCATTAAATGATCATGCTTATCAAATTACACCCAGACACAGAACAAATTTTGTTCTGTGTCTGGGTGTAATTTATCTATAATATGTATGTATTTAGAAATATATAAGTATATTTATCAGTTGTCTAGTACCCATAACACAAGCTCTGCTTAGCTTTTTTATCGGCGTTGTGTGATAGTTGTGGAATATTATATTATTATTATATTATTATTATTATATGTTAACAACATCCGCATTCTAATGGAAAACTAAGGGTAGGTATCAAAAAAATTAAATGCTTTCTAAATTTTGACACTGGATGGGATAAAAAAAATGCACCGGAAGTTTTCGCAAGAATTTAAATACAAACGACTACCTACGGACTACCCAACTTACATAGCTTTTTCCCACGTCTTTGCTCTCTTGACTAATCGTGCAGTAAACTAGTGTCATATATTGTAAAAAAATTACTAAAGTCATAGACAACAGGCCCAGAAAACTTCCAACAACAGCTGCCAAGTAACATAAACAACTTGGAAAACTAAAAACTTTTTGATACTTCAAGTTTGTAGATACCGTAGCTTTGTTCAGTTTCATGCAAAAACAAAAAATAATGCCCTGTTTGCATGAAAGCGTAGTGTTTTCAGTAATAATTGTGTGTTTTCGTTAGTCTTTTAAATATAGTGTATAAGCACACTGAAAATCTCAGCTTAACAATATTTTATCAATTCTCATAAAGTAAAATTCCAATTATGAAATCAAGTGTGTATTGACAGATTTTATCCATATGCATGCCCTATTTTTTTTTTTTTTTTAAATTTCATAATAATGGCACACAATAAATTATTTCTATTCATATAGTTTGACCATAATTATGTATAGGTAGGTAGTTTTAATTAAATCATGGGTTTTCAAGAAATAAATAATTAAATTAAGTATTTTGTTTTTATGCGATAACAAAAAAAAAAAATTAAGTTCCCAATTCGAATGAATCATTTTCTTTTTGGACGTTCTTCAGATTGTCTACTGATGTTGATGTTTATTTTTGGTGATTTTTTTTTTGTGAATTGCTGAGTCGATGGTTTGAAACTTGGTAAAGATCTGATGGAGAACTTCGAAGATAGGCAATGTGGCTCCCTAAATAAAAATAACGTCACGCTGGCATGTTCTGTTTTTGCTTCAGCTGCTTAATTAAGGGGTAGCATAACTATAAAGTTTTTTTTTTATTTTCAAAAGAGTTCAGCTATACTTACGTCTTTGCTTTCTCGATTAAATACTTGTCTGTATCTCACCTGACCTCGTAGCGGTATATTAGACTTTGGTGATGAAACCAGATAAATTAGTGTCTAAACTGCTCATAATTATAAACACACTCGTGTGAGTGAGACATAATTTTCACCCGCGACGCAGTTTTTAAACTGAAACTTCTTCTTGGAGTGTCGATGGCAAAACTATTATAAACTGACTAAAATTTAATAACCTTTGTTATGTGTTAGTACTCGTATAATAAACTATCTACAATTTTTATTAAAATACTAGCTGTACCCGCGCGGCTTCGCTCCCGCTCTTCCCTACTTCAGCCTACTCTACCCTACTCTACCCTACTCTACCCTACTCTACCCTACTCTACCCTACCCTACTCTACTCTACTCTACCCTACTCTACCCTACTCTACCTTACTCTACCCTACTCTACCCTACTCTACTCTACCCTACTCTACCCTCTTCTACCTTACTCTACCCTACTCTACCCTACTCTACCCTACTCTACCCTACTCTACCCTCCTCTACCTTACTCTACCCTACACTACCCTACACTACCCTACTCTACCCTACACTACCCTAATTTTAATTTTTTTTTTCCATAAGCACCTTCTCCTTATAATAACGAACACAACAAAAAAAAAAAATAGCGAAATCGGTCCAGGCGTTGTTGAGTTATGCGCTTACCAACACATTTTGCGATTCATTTTTATATTATAGATTTATTTCTTCCTTTTGATTTTAAAATTAGTTCTGAATTTTTATTCTATTGCAGTCAATAAGTGGTGACTTTTTCTGTTCAGAATTTCGATTTGGCAGGTATAGTCTGTCTAAAAAGTCAAACGACTTGGGTAGTTCGAACAAAGTTAATAAATAATCTTTCACTTAAACAGATTGGTTTACCATAAACGGAATACGCTAGACAATTTGTCATATAATACCCCTCATAAATGTTAATAAAAATAAAGTACTTCTACTAAAATTATAAAAACCTTTAAAATATTTGGGAATTTTAAAGGTTTTTATAATTTTAGTAGAAGTACTTTATTTTATTTTTTTTAGACAGATGTCAGACGTTTGACTTTTTAGACAGACTCTACCTTTCGAAATAAAAGATCCTTTAGCAAAGAATCTAAGTAAAAAATAAAACTGTATCATGAAAAATCACAAAGTTATAAGCTTGTTTTGTTACCTGGTTGACCGAAAAATACACGGTTAGCGGGCCATTACCTACTGACACCCAGTTTCTGTACATGCATTAATTCAACCAATCTCTGATTTTTAGTATAATTTAAGAAAACCGGCTCTCTGATATTTGGAAAACAATAAATTAAATATCTACCTATTTCCACTTTATCTTTATAATCTCTATCTTCGAGTTCTATCTGATATTCAGAACAGTATAAATATAAAAGCACAACAACCAAGTAATAGCTGGCATTGTCGTCATCACTTAAAAATTATGTCAGTGTAAGTTTATTTTTAAGTCCGCCATTCGTCCGTCACACAGCCTAGAATGTTTTGTTTTTTTATGAAAGTTTTATCACGCACTTGGCGAGGCTCCAATCAGGCCACGGTAGGCAGCGCTTTAGAGGTTCTAGAAGCTTTGATTAAAATGATAATGAAAATGGACCGCACATATATTTATATTCGGCTAGCTTCCATGAAATTTGAAATGAGAACAAAAAAAAAAAACAAAGTTTGTATTTCAATCAAAAATGGTGATGATTAATGTTAAATACTTAGGTACCTTTCTCTCGCACTAGTGAAGAGCCAAGATTACTAAACTAAAAAAGAAAGTGCCAACTTAGTTATTACAATTTTTAATAAGCTCAGCGAGTGAGCGAGATGAAAGCTGAAAAGTTGATTGTGCCTGTCAAGTGATTTTTTTGTCACTCGATTTTAGTCTTCAACCAAGATTTTCGGCCAAAACCGAATACGTAAACGAAAACTCGGCTTCTCTTCTAATTTCGGTCCTTCGGCCAGACATCACTATAGAAATTGGTAGCTAGGCTGTTTTGTTTGGAGAAGCTCGTGGCTAGAATAATAAAAGCCACACGGTACGATCTCCATGGTTAAGCAATACTTGCGAAGGTCCGTCTGTGGATGGGCGACCATCATAACATATAGAGATTTCTTCGTGCTACGGTAAGCTTGTTAAGCTGTTGGTCCCGGATATCATTTGTAGAGCTTTTTATGGATTTTCAAAAACCAGGTAATCTGATACCAGTCTTGCCAATGACAATATCCATAG
The DNA here is from genome assembly GCA_910589285.2 of Mythimna ferrago. Lineage (NCBI taxonomy): Eukaryota > Metazoa > Arthropoda > Insecta > Lepidoptera > Noctuidae > Mythimna > Mythimna ferrago. Next base: position 13,295,718 of record OU342692.1, on the reverse strand, counting down.
GTATCCATCGACAATATCGTGTTACTCAATTTTTGGGTTTCGGAGGTCAACACAGATGTGCAACGGTTCCAGATTCGATCGAGTAAGGTTGGTTGGATTTTCTGTGTGTATTTTCAGTAACAGATCGAGCTCTGCATTCGTATCCAGTTGGAGGTAATAGGCTCGTCACGCATTTAATGCAATTTAGCTTCACTTTTTTTTTAGACTGACCGACATTTGATTAGGTAGGTACTCAAAAGTGCCTGCATATGGTTTATTTGAAACAAATGATTTGATTTTGATTTTGATTTGGAATGGACCATTTTTTTTCGCGGACGGAAAGGAGTATCAAACATTTACTGAGTAAGATTCAGTTCAGTTCTTTTTGTGGTTCTTTGCGTGTCTCAGGGCCGCAGTAACTTTTTCGGATAATCCCACTCTGACATAATATAATTTCAAGGTGATTCAAGTTGTAGAGACGTACGTACAATCGGCACTCGAGGGGATTGTCTCTAGACATATTGTATATTTGACTGGCCTTTGGTCTAGTGGTTAGTGACCCTGACGGCTATGCCGGAGGTCGTGGGTTCGATTCCCACTCAGGACAAATATTTGTATGATGAGCACGATCATTTGTTCTGTGTCTGGGTGTAATTTATCTATAATATGTATGTATTTAGAAATATGTAAATAACTTTATCAGTTGTCTAGTACTCATAACACAAGCTCTGCTTAGCTTGAGACTAGACGGCGTTGTGTGGTAGTTGTGGAATAAAAAATAATAATAATCCGGAAGTGCCTACTTGAATTAATTAGATACCTACTATTGAAGTACTGACCACTACCGCCCATCAGCGTCGCTGTAAATCATACATTTTTTTTCAGTATATCGATTTATATGTACAGTAATACATAAACATCGGTATTGTGTAGTATCGGAAGTATTATATCGGTATAACTAACTGCTGTTAGCGGCTTCGCCCGCGAGAACCAAAAAACTATCCGAAGAGGACATACTCCCGGTATAAAAAGTATCTCATATGCTATTCAGGACTGGTTCTACCCATGTGCCAAATTTCATCCAACTACCTTCAGCAGTTTCAGCGTCATGGAGACAAAGACACGCACAAACTTTCGTCTTTTTAATGATTGTGGGATACAATATAGTACCTAGGTACCAAAAAATTTATAGGATCTTCGATCTACAAGTGTTGTTTGTATATCTTTCTTGTTATACGTACAAAACACAGCCATCTTTTTTATCTTTACACAGAATAAAACAAAATCGCTGTTCGCATGTCTGTCTGTTCATCCGTTAACACCTCCCAAACTACGCAACGGATTTTGATGCGGTTTTCACTAACGGAAAGAGCAATAAACAAGGAAGGTTTACGTAGGTATATAATTTGTACCTAAGTAAAGCCGGGGGGCTTGGAGTTAGCAAATAAAAATCAATTAATTAAACGATCTTTACATTATCGCTATATTTAATTTAGCCTTACTGATATACAAAATATGTTAATTACTGTTTGTTTGTTTCTTTGTCCTCGTATCGTCAAGGTTTGTTTTAATTATCTTTTTTATCTTTTGTGAGGAAGAGAAAATAATAAGTAATGATGTTCAGAGACATTATTTTTAAACATTTCATTATTGTGCTTTAAGTTACAGAAAGTTTGAAAGTGACTGAAAAGTTGAAGGGGAATCATTTGTCTTGGTATGGTCATGTGAAGAGGAGGGATGCAAGTCCAATGCATGTTACTAAAAGAGTTATGAGTCTGTATACATTGGGATGGAGAAGGAGAGGGAGGCCAAAGAAAAGATTGTGAGACGACTGTGACGAGTGACAGCACATTGTAGTAGAGGGCAAGGCCGCCAGGTTATATGACCGAGCCCTAACTTACAGTGTCTATTATAGGTACCGGCACGAATCTTGAGCGCTCGGCAAATGAGTGGGGATCGCTTTGCGCATTCCATACATTGGCGAGCCAATCGTCGTCGTTGTTAGATATATGCAGCAAGAGCAGGGAACGAATCACGAGTGACGTCTATGACGCGATGCGCGGCGAACCAATCACTGACATTCCCCGCCCCCGCGTCTCACGTTGCAGCACTATAGAGACCCGATATTTTACTTCTGCGCAACTTGAAGCCAGCGCTCAAAATCCGTGCCGATATCTATACTTCCTAGCAATACTAATAAAATATTTTTCGGATATTCAGAAGACAAAAAATCGTCAGTCTTACCAAGGGGTATCGTGTTATATTGCTGGATTGTGGAGGTCAGATCAGGTAGTCAATCCTCTCTGATGAAATTTTGTAAAAACACTGACGACCCCAGACGGTGATGAAGAAAGGCTAGGCAAAATCTCATGATTGAGATGATAACCAGGTATTTTGACTTGGCAAAAAATATAGATAAACGAATAGATAAAAGAATGAAAATGTTTCAAAATACGGGTTATGGAATGTGAAATTTTATAAAATTGTAATATTCCTTTCTACAGAGGAGGCCTGAATCCCAATAGTGGGAACATTAAAAAGCAATATTCTTTGTGATAATAAACTTGACAAAACTATTTTACTAAATAAATTTAAAAAATAAAATATATGCAAACGAAGTCGCGGGCAAAATACTAGTCTTTATATATTTTATACGGAGCTCTAGCTTCACACGAGTGCTAGAAATCTTTGTAATCCTCTACTATAATATGTATGTATGTCCCTACTATGATAAAATATACTTATAAAATACACAACGTCGTCTAGTCCCAAGCTAAGCCAAGAGCTTGTATTATGAGTACTAGACAACTGATAAACGTACTTATATATTTCTAAAAAACATACATATTATAGACAACTTACACCCAGACACAGAACCAATGATCGTGCTCATCACACAAACATTTTGTCCTGGGTTGGAATCGAAACCCCGACCTCCGACATTGCAGTCAGGGCCACTAACCAATACACCAAAAGGCTAGTCAAAATAATACACTTAAACGTTCCTTAAGAATCACTCTGTCTATTGGTGAAAATTGCATGAAAATCCGTTCAGCAGTTTTTGAGTTTCTCGTGTTCACACAGACACACAGACGCGGTGGGGATTTTGTTTACTTTTGTATAAGGATGACGTATTGGTGGACCAATACACATAAAATAAGAAAGTCCGTTACTTTTACTTTAGATTCATAATACCTACAGGAAAAACCCCGTATCGTTAAAGTGGCTCTCTCGTGAAACCTTTACGTCGTTACTGATAAATAAATACACGACAATTAAGATTATGTTTACACCACCTGCTCGATAATGCCCTTTTAAATGTCTTAAAAAATCACCTAAAGCAAGTCACTCTGTCCATTGGCTCCATAACACCCTCTCCAAGGCTCGGGTGAAAGCCACCTCGGTCACAATGATAAACTTTCTCCACTAGTATCAAAATGTACTATTTTAAAGATGCTTATTTTGTTTAGATCCCAAATACCAGGAAAAAACTACACGAGCCTCTAAAAAGAGATGTCATGTAAAGTTGGACTCCATTTTACTGAACTGCGCTAGAAGAAGGGTTATACTATTTAGAGGGTTGGCTCTCGATCGCAGCAGGCTAAAGTTGGAAGGAGAGGGAAAGAAAAAAAACAAAAACAAATTCTATAAAAAAATTACCATTTCGTAATTTAGCCTGCAGAGAGGGAGAGATAACTAAATAAAAAAATACCATTTTGTAATTTAGCCTGCAGAGAGGGAAAGATAACTAAATAAAAAAAGACGTGTCGCACTCGGGGACTGCCGCGGTAAAGCTATTGCATAGTATTTTTATCAACTTATGCAATTATAATTATTTATTTATTTTATTTATGCAGTATTTTTTTTTCCTTTGTTTTTTTTTTATATTAATTGAAGTTAAACTTTCACACATTGAATTGAATTTTGATTGATTGTTCACTCATTTGTTTTCTTATCGGTCACCACGCTCAAAAAACAAATGAGTCGGGGGTGTTAGGTTATTTTCGTTACGGAATTTCTGGATTCGGTCTCCACGCTCAAGGCCCGCGATAGAAGCTATGCAATAGCTTAAAAATACCATTTTGTTATTTAGCCTGCAGACAGGGAAAGATAACTAAATAAAAAAATACCATTTGGTAATTTAGCCTGCTGAGAGGGAAAGATAACTAAATAAAAAGAATATACTGCAGGAAAAACAGATTGAAAACTTTGTGCGGCTTTACATCGTATTCCGCATACATCTAAAGCTCTTAGCATTTCATTTTGATTCTTTCAAACAAACCCACAATTATGGCATTTGATCGTTACATACAGATTATACATGAAATGATCTGCAAATGAATTTTAGCAATCACATTCGACATACCTACTATTACGAGACATTCAATTATTTGTATTAGACTTACATAAAATAAAAGTGATTGTTACAACTTTTACTGTTATGAAATTTTATTGAAACTTGTTTTGATTTACTTATTGTTTTGAGATGTTATTCATTCTGCAAAACAAAAATCGTTACTTGTTAAATGTTGTAAAGCAAGGATTATAAAATACTTACATTCTTATATGTATACCAGCTATGCCCGCGACTTTGTTCGCGTGGACTACAGGATTTTGAATTTATTTTTTCTAAAATAAAAGTAGCCTATGTTACTCCTTATTACATCAGCTACCTGCAAAAAAAAGTCCCGTCAAAATCGGTCCAGCCATTTCAGAGATTAGCCCGGACAAACAGATAGACGAAAATTGTAAAAAGTGTTATTTTGGTGTATGTACCGTATATACATTTATTCATATGCATGTAGTAAAAAGCGGTTATTTCAATATTACAAACAGACACTCTAATTTTATTTATATGTACCTATAGATAGATATAGATGTATAGATATGTCTTAGGTACAGGAAAGCACACGTACCTATAGTAAATATTTAAACGATACGTTTAAATGTATCGTTTTATTTAAGTCCGGCCTTATCTAGTTTAAACTGACTGAAAACAAAATTGACGTGTAAAAGTGTTTTTTTTATAAATCTATTTGCAAAATAAAGATCATTTATCATTTAAGTAAATACCTATTGAGCTAATTTAAATTTATAAAGAGGGAAAATAAACTTTTGTAAAGTTCTAAACCATTACTAGTACAGACAGCCGCATAATTTCAAGTAAACTAATTTAATATAGTGAAGGTCCAGTTCAATGTCCTTTTACACATGATGAATGTAAAACCTCCTTACGGAAAATCTTCCAAAACCATGAGTATTTGCAAGAAGGTTAAAATGTATTGAATTTGTAAAAATATCGAAGCTTTCTGGCGCTTTGTATTTCCGCGAAATATGATGAAAAAAAAACATTCTAAAATAATATGGGGTTTGGAACTTTTACTTGTATTTGCACAGGTTTTAGCAAAAAAATAATTTAGGTCTTGAAAATCCGCATAAAATATTTACACTATTTTTTGGGTCTCACATAATACCATATCATAACTGGTTGGTTTTACTGAAAAAAATACAGGTCAGCCCGTTAAAAAGAAAAAATAAACATAAAATCTTTTTTTTATTTAATGGAATCTATCATTTTTACGGAGGTTTTCGGCCTACCCGAAAATTTTTAGGACCCAAAAAAATAAATATAAAACCTATTTAGATCTTTAATAAAACTTGCTTACAAAAAAAAAACCGATTGAAAAGAAATCGCATAAGGTACCGATTGAAATTGTAAAATTATGTACAATAAAAAATATAAAATTGCCTTGATTTCATTATAATCTGTGAAAGCAAACAGAAGAACGGTAGCTGAATTAAATTATTATTGAATACGTAGGTTCGGTAATATAGTTTAAGCACGTTACCATAGATGAATTTTCAAGATTGTTTTCAAGAAATTTTACAACTGTATCATGAAAAATCATAAAGTTATAAGCTGTTTATGTCAGCAAAAATACATAGTAACCAGGCCATCCAGGTGACTTAAGGATTGTTTTGTACTTGCACCCAGCTGTTTGCTGGCTCCTAATACCCGCTATGACCTGCCGTGATCTGTGTTGTACTTAGCGTTGGTGGTGTCCAACTGGTGACCTTTTTAAATATTTTTGGGAAAAAAATATATGTTGTAAAAACTATTGGAATCCATTCAGTTACTGATTCTAAACAAACCATATTCAGGTTTCGCAAAAACTAATAATAATGTTGTTTTTAAGGTAGGTAGGTACACTACATATTTCCATAACCAGTTTTTCGAATATTGTAAAATATTCTGTAAAGCAAGCAAAAATATTTTAAAACAATCTTGAGGTAACCGGTCCTTCGTCAATCTGTGGTGACCGCAGACGGCACAGAGTAGGTACATTATTGCATTACGTGGCAGTGTAGGCCTCTAAAATGTTGCAAATATTAAGCGCCGTGTGCACCATCCATCTTGACGTACGTTCCGCCAAGGTTATACAGATAAAATAACGATAAATCAGGGATGCCAGCTTTGTACTTCGTCGTAGTCCAATCTTTTCAAAATTAAAAAAAAAAATCGTTTCAAAATTTCAATTTTTAGTATTCGTATTGTCATACGATCACCCCTTTTTTGAACCTGGCAGCCCTGATTTATCTCTTATTTATCCGTATGGCCTTGGCGGGACTTACGTCAGGATAGACGGTGCGTACCTACTGGGCTTTATTGCAAATATTCATTTTGCCTCGAGAAATGAACATTCCGCGTAAAGCGAAGGACTGGAACAATTTGCCTGCTGCGGTCTTCCCGTCCGATTTTAATTTAGGTGTCTTCAAGGCTAGAGTCAATAGGCTATTTAAAAACTAGTGCAATTTAACATCAACGTTTGCATCACTGCTTACCATCAGGTGGGATCGCAGTCAAGCACTAGATTGGCTTGCGGTCGGCGTGCAATGGGTAGCTCGTCATCCGATCGTCGATCGTCCGGTAAGCGTTTGGACCGAGCCCAAGTCGTCGACGCGCGATGGCGCGTATTGTTCCACGCGCACCTCAGTCTTACAACCGTAGGGGTCCAGCAGGGTCGAAGCGGACCATGGGTGATGCGAAAGAGATCCCCGGGGCAAAGAAGGAACTGGAGTGGGTTATAATTCAGTAAAAAATTAACACTATCTCCCGCCCCGCCCAAAAGCGGGAGATGTCATTGGATGATTTTCCCACCTAAAACAAAAAAGTCAAAATAGAGATTATATATACATCATTCAAAAAATAAAAATAAAACATTGTGCGTGACAGACGAACAAAACAAATAAAGGTTCCAGTGTTTATTTCAAGGTCGGAACCCTATTACCTGTAAATTCATCGATAACCTTGAGAGCTCTTTTTAAATTTTGTTACAGTAAGACTACAACGGCAACGCTATAGGTAATGTTAACCTATTTCAGATGATTGTTCAGTTACAATCTCAAGGGGTGATTGAACTCATCAATCTCAATGCTCAACTTTCCCTTTGACATTTGAACTCAACGCCAAAACACAACTCAAGTTCGAGGTGAATAGTCGAAAAGGAATGAATTGTGTAATGCACGCATATCTTTTCCGATTATAGTCGAAAGCGAATCGAATAACTATCGAATTCGCTATCGAAAATTTAGTGTTTAATTCGTTCGTGCTTCAGGGGCAGACTATTTTGCAATTTGCGTCTGCAGTTTGCGAGTTCTACGTACTTATTAATTCAGCAAATACAGCACATTTCGTCAGTTATTACAGTGAAACCTAGATATTTAGGAGCTCAAGGGACTTCGGATTTTTTTAACACTTTTAGAAGCTCTTCGTTTAGCTAGTTTCTAAATAGCCAGGTTTAATGTGTCCCAGAAACTCACAGGACCGCTAAATACCGGTCCTGTGCGTTTTCCAGCTGCCTAAATTTATACCAAGTGTCGTCACAACGGTGACAACACATGGTATAAATTCAGGCAGCTACTGAAGGTTGTTCTAACACCCCAGCCGCCGCAGGATACACCCCGGGCATCAAGAGTCGCAGGGCTGGGCACGCCACAATTGTGGCGGTAAGTCCCCTCTTTGAGGCGTGGCTGGAAAGACCTCACGGCGTCCTTACCTTCCGCATGACGCAGGTCCTTACCGGACATGGTTCGTTCGGGAGTTTCCTGCACCGGATTCGTGCGGAAGTGACGCCCGGGTGTCGCCACTGTGCGGAATGCCCGGAGGACACGGTAGAGCACACAGTCGAGGTGTGCCCTGCTTGGGCGGAGCATCGCCGTGCCCTCGTGGGGGCGATCGGCGGCGGAGACCTCTCGCGCCGGGCCTTGGTTGAGGCCATGGTCCGGAGCGAGGAGGAGTGGCAGGCGGTCGCCGACTTCTGCGAAGCAGTAATGCTCGCAAAGGAGGAGGCCGAACGCATCAGGCAACGGCGTTATCGCCGCCGCCGCCGCCGCCGGGATTCTGATCCCGATTTCCGGCCACCGTAGGCGCGGGCTTGCGGACAGTGAGCAATGGGTAGCTCGCTGTCCGGCCGTCCGGTAACTGTCCGGACCAAGCCCAAGGCGTCGACGGCGCGCACTGTTCCCGCGCGCCTCAAGGAGTTGTCAGCAACAGCAGGGACCCAGCCGGGTCGAAGCCTACTGGGGCCAGGGTTATCCGAAAGGGCGCTCGAGCCCCGGTATGAAGGCTAGAAGGAACGGGGTGGGTCTTTTAGTCAGTAAGAGTCTGACACTATCTCCCGCTCCACCCAAGGGCAGGGGATGTCAATGCATGATTTTTTCCCACCATAAAAAAAAAAAAAAAAAAAAAAAAAAAAAAAAAAAGGGTCGCAGGGCGATTCCCGAACACCGTAGGCTAAGCTGTCCAGTAAGGTCCAGACCCGAGTCGACGGCGCGTTACTGCTTCTGAAAACTACATGGAAATACGCAACTTGACGGCCCGGCAAATCGGACCAGAATAGGTCAACAGTAAGTAGCACTCGTGATCACTAGACCAACCAGGCAGTGCAAGCTTTATAAAGCTATATATAGCCCAGTGGAAAAAAAATATTTTTACTCGTCTCCAAGGTCAAGGGCGGATTTAGGGGAGGGCACGTAACCCCGTACACCCCGAAGGTATTTTTGTGTACGGTGGAGATTTAATTAAAGTACATACGTAGATCGTCATACGCAACATACGCAAATCAGACTTGTTGAATAACAAATAAAAACCTAAAAAAATAAACTTAAAGTATTTCAAGTTTATTTCTATCAGTTATTGTTGATTTTTTTTGCCCGTCCGTCCCTTGTAAAAAAGCCTGGATCCGCCCCTGCCCAAAGTTACAAATAATATCTCCAAAGAATAACTTCTTAATTTTTTTCCGTCACTTTTCTCAAGGCACAGCGCAATTTTAGCTTTAAAAACAAAAAACTTAAGCTTTAAAACAAAAAAACTTACGAGGTTGTTACGAGGTAGTTGCGAGGAGCTTGATCGGACAGTTGGCAGGCAATTATTATTAAGATTCGTTCTGGTCAGTAGCCACGGCTCCACCAACAGGTTTGCCTTCACAAAACGTAGCGTACATAACCGTACCTACCTATACCTACTTAAGTATATATCAAAAATAGCAAGCTACGTGCGCCTCAAGGAGATGTCAGCAGCCGTAGGGTCGAAACCTACTGGAGCCGTGGGTGGTGCACAAGAGAACAAGGAAGGCAAAGAAGGAACAGGAGTGGTTTTTAGTCAGTAAAAGTCTGACGCGCCCTTCCGTCCTGCCCAAGGGCGGGAGATGTCATTACTATGATTGCCTTGATTGATTGAATGCCTTTTTTTCCTTGTGGTCACAAAATATCTATTATCAACTCAAAAAAAAAATCGAATTCAGCAAATTAACTTCATAAGAAAACATGGATTAAAGGACTTAGTATCCAAGGCAAAACATGACAATAAAAAACTTTTTACAAAAAAAAATCGACTTCAATGTAAATAAAAAACACTGAAAAGTACAAAATAACTTTAGTTTCGGAAGTCGGTGTGTTTCTATAATAGATAGTTTTGTCTCTTCGTTATTTAACACCGACTTCCGAAATTAAAGTTATTTTGTACTTTTCAGTGTATCTTTTACATTGAAGTCGGTTTAATTTTTTTTTGCAAAAAGTGTTTTATTTTTCACTTTTTAGTTATGGTACCACCACTAAAAAGTACCCCTCAGCTAAACTTAAATATCTTATAGCCAAGAGTGCATCTCATAACGATTCTAATAATCCCAAACACGGTTAGATTACACTATGATCAGTTCAATACATCCCCCCCCCCTTTTCTTTCAGTCAGTCATCGACTACACGTTTATACAAAGCAATTTTACTTGTTACGACAATTCTGCTGTGATCCTATGAGGAGTTCTGTTCCATGTCTTCGAAGTTCATGATCGGATCAACAATATTTCTATGGGACCAACTTGGAAGCATAACTTTTCAATCAAAAAAATAATTTTCAAAATCGGTCCACAATTGACCGAGATATTAGTGAACATACTTAGATACTTACATAAAAAAAAATTGAAAAAAAAAGACATACATTCAGCCGAACATAGAACCTCTTCCTTTTCGAAGTCGGTTAAAAAAGGAGTTTGTTGAGAAGAAACTATAACGAAAAAAACTATAACACCAACAGGTTTGCTTTCACAAAACGTTGCATACATAAACGTACCTATACCTACCTAGGTACATATAAAAAATAGCACTCTCTCAGAGTCATTCAGCGGTTTCTGACCCATAAAAGTATCGTAAAATCTACAACAAATTTTATTTCATTCGTTTGTTAATTAAATGTTTCCTAAAACAGCGATTTAATTAATGAAACTAATCAGTAGCTTTCAGTGCTATCTTCGAGAGATGTTAATTACGTTTGGACCATGTACCGCACTATCTTCGATTTTATCGACTGGATTAGACCATTCAAACGTCTAATACAATTGGAATTAAGTATTAATAAAATGGGTAATAAATTTAATTGTCATTAGAATACAGTTACAGGGCACCACAATTATGGCGACAAGTCCCCTCTTTGAGGCGTGGCTGGAAAGACCTCACGGCGTCCTTACCTTCCGCATGACACAGGTCCTCACCGGAAATGGCAAGTTAAAGCGGAAGTGACGCCCGGGTGTCGCCACTGTGCGGAACGTTTTCTATTTTTGTGTGAAAATCTTAATGCAGTTCACAGAATACATCTACTTACTAAGTTTCAACAGTATTCTCTTATAGTTTCGGAAAAAAGTGGCTGTGACATACGGACGGACAGACAGACAGACAGACAGACAGACATGACGAATCTATAAGGGTTCCGTTTTTTGCCATTTGGCTACGGAACCCTAAAAAGTCTATAATACAATTACAAGCACGGATCTTGAGCGTTCGGCGTCAGAGTGGGGATTGCTTTGCGCATTCCATACATTGGCGAGCCAATCGTCGTCGTTGTTAGATACATGCAGCAAGCGCAGAGAATGAATCACAACACAAGTGACGTCTATGACACGATGGCGCGGCGAGCCAATCACTGACACTTCCCCACCCCCGCGTCTCACTTCACACCACTAAAGAGACCGAATATTTGACTTCTGCCTGCGCAACTTGAAGCCAGCGCTCAAGATCCGTGTCGGTAATTATACAGGGTAATTTTTGAAACTGCTGAACGGCATCTGAAAATTATTTCACTAATATGTAGTTATATTATTCTTGAGTGTAGGTACGTTTATAAATTTGAGATAATTAATAATTATACAATTTTACGTGGGCAAAGCCGATTGCAAAAACTAGTGTCTAAATATAAATATATGAGAAAGCAATCTAAATGTAAAATTATGATAAGGCAGATGCCACGAGATCATATTATTAGTCTGTCTATCTGTAAAGTACCTTCATGTCAGGACACACCTCAGCATCCGGGTTCCTAGGTTTATATCGGTATATTTTCCTCGTATGACTCGCCGACCGCAATACTTAACACCTACCTATTATTTTACGTTTACTATTAGGTATACCTACTGTCGACGCTTTGCAACTTATGGCGGCCATACACGTTGTCTTACCAATCCTCTCCCATTCACACGGTCAAATCTGTTTGGTATCGTCAATTGATATCAATCGGTAGCGTGATACCGATTGGGTGATAGGTTTGACCGTGTATGGCCGACATGGCCGTGCTTTAGAGGGAAATTTTGCTTTGCAATTTTTTTTCTGAAGGCCAACGCTGCGATAAGCGGGTGCACGCGCGAGCTCCCGTCGCGTGACGTCGCGCGTGTTCCGGGTGCGACGGTCCCCGTAGCGGAAACCAGAGTATTACCTGCGCAGTGTCGCATTTTCAAATTTAACGGTGTGCATGTAGTCGTGTCGATAGAGAACTTTACTGCAATAATACGTATCAAAAGGTGCGGGCTTGCGGAAGGCTAGTACCTAATAGATAGGTTGCCGTCCGACCGTCCGGCAACAGTCCGGATCCGGACCGAGCCCAAGTCGTCGACGGCGTGTCATGTTCCACGCACGCCTCATGGAGTTGTCGGCAACCATAGGGGCCCAACCTACTGGGTCGAAGCCTACTGGGGTCTTGGTTGATGCTTCGAGCAAAGGAATATGGGTTTTTAGTCAGTAAAAGTCTGATACTATCTCCCGCTCCGCCCAATGGCGGGAGATATCATTTCGATGATTTTCCCATCTAAAAAAAAGGTAACATCATCTTTGCAAAACCATAAATTGTCAAAACATGAGCGTTTATCATCATTATCTGTGCGTCTAATAAAGGCTTATACAAAAATTCAGCTGCCCATTTCCTCGATTAAATTACTAAGCCAATAACACTCGAGCCTATCAATTATAAAACAATGAATGTCTTAATATTCATTTTTTATTATTGATATCTCGCGTGAGTGAGACCACAACAACGTCACCTGTTGGCAAGCGATGACTTAGTCGATGTGGAAGCACGTTTACCTAGAAGCAGGTTGTAATTTTCAGGAAATATAGTCTTCCTCCGGTGGAGAAAAAAAACTGATTGGCTCAAAATCATTTTAATCGCATAACAATGTATTATGTTTTCCTCAAAATGAGCTAGTATTACCTGAATTCAATATAATAATTTTCATCTATGAAATCAGGGATGTTAGGGAGCTCCATAACCGTAACCGAAACTATCGGATATCTGATGTAAAATAATATCCATAATCGTAACCGAATCCGAAATAAAAGTTTCGTATAGTATTTTTTGATGAGGTGACTGTTGATTCCGCAAAATGTAAACAATGTAGTAAAAGCTTTTCACGGAAAGGAGGTGGCACTACATCGCTAAAACTTCATCTTAAATCACAACATATCCGTAACCGAAATTATCCGAAACTAACGGATACTTAATCCGAAATAATTTCATATCCGTATCCGTATCCGGTATAATAATCATTTCTATATCCGTATCCAATCCGTATCCCAAATTTCATATCGATAACATCCCTATATGCAATGACAATTCCACTCCATATCTGTACGCACATTAGATTTTATCTTCCCAAAATCTCGTTAGAGCACCGCCGTGTTGGCGCCACCGTACGTACGCATAGTGATCCGATGACGGGACGGGCTTGGCGAAATTAAACTATTCAATTCAGACGCACTCTCCTCGAAATCTATGCGAAGAGAAACTCGTAAATATATACATTACCTATCTAACACATGACCTAGTTAATACCTAATACATACCTACGTCACCGCATTAAAATAGATAACATTATGATTCTGAAATTATACTGGCTTATCGAAATATGTACCTAATATCTTTAAGCATTGAACGACAAGAATAATTGAAAAACTGTCTAATCTAATATCGTAAAAACGATAAACTAAAATGGCGGTTTATTTGAGATTAAATAATAAAATATATCTAAGGTTTTCCCGCTAGATATGCATTTCGGTTCGTGCAGATACCCGAGATGAGTGACAAAATCTTCTCTGTATACAAACGAAAAAAAAAATCAGCCTCCCCATACAAAATGATAAACTTGATTGGACAATTTGTATGGCGAGGCCAATTTTTTTTTTTCGTTTCCTAAAAAAAATATTTGTGGAAGGTGGCTTAGTTTCGTCTACTAAGCAAGCTCTTAAAGTTTGTGGAGGGCTGTACCTTACACCTTGTATTTAAGCAAAATAACACTTACTGATTAATCACGAAATCTCAGAAACTATTACACCTACAAACTTAAAATTTGGCAGGTACTTAGGTTCCTTACAGGGTGTCGACATCCGCTAAGAACGCATTTTACGAAACTCCACCCCTAGGGGGGTAAAACGAGAGTTGGAAGTTTCTATGGAGAAACCTACTTTCCGCGGGAGTAATCGCTAGCAGATACTAGTGTCATGCTCTACCAAATTCCCGTAAAAGGTGACAAATTTTACGGTCTATAATAACGTAACCTGCGTGGGGATTAAGCATACAATATTTTTTTTAAGAAATATAGTTGCCATCACGAATCTTGAGTGGTTGCGCAGAAGTCAAATATTCGGTCTCTTTAGTGGTGCGAAGTGAGACGCGGGGGCGTGGAGTGTCAGTGATTGGCTCATCACTCCTAATTCGTTCCCTGCGTTGCTTCATGTATCTAACAACGAAGACGATTGGCTCGCCAATGTATGGAATGCGCAAAGCGATCCCCACTCTGACGCCGAGCGCTCAATATCCGTGATGGCAACTGTAATCACATCTTCTGAGAGTTCTGAGGAACTGCTTTAAAAGATTTTGTCTTACACCCTCAACCCGCAATGAAAGTAATATGGAACATAAAAGGGGAGGAGTATCAAGACAAGAAAATTCGATTCAACGATCCCTTGTCCCAAAAATGAACTTGTCTTCACCACACTCCGAAAGCTTATGTATAGGCTATAATATCCTTGTAATACTTTTACACTTGAAGTTAAATCATGTTTGTAAGAGAGCTTCGCGGATGAACTGAATACAAAATATCGGTCGGTTCCACAGAGCACGGAATCGCCACAGAAGTGCTAATTATTACTAAAAATACCATAATTTAGTTGTCACTGTCAAAATTGGGCTTGCGGACAGTGAGCAATGGGTAGCTCACTGTCCGGCCGTCCGGTAACTGTCCGGACCAAGCCCAAGTCGTCGACGGCGCGTACTGTTCCCGCGCGCCTCAAGGAGTTGTCACCAACAGCAGGGACCCAGCCGGGTCGAAGCCTACTGGGGCCAGGGTTATCCGAAAGGGCGCTCGAGCCCCGGTATGAAGGCTAGAAGGAATGGGGTGGGTCTTTTAGTCAGTAAGAGTCTGACACTATCTCCCGCTCCGCCCAAGAGCGGGGGTTGTCATTGGATGATTTTTTCCCACCATAAAAAAAAAAAACTGTCATGATTAGAATCATCACGATGACACTCTCTGACACAGTAGATTTTTGTGAAAAGTTTTGACGGTAGCTTTTCGTGTGATTACTTTGAGTGAAGTTCAGTGGCTGTTTAAATTATTCGCAAATTGATTATGATATAAAATTGATCTAGTTTAGTATGTTAAGTGACTATACAGCTGGATTTTAAGTGGAACCATTGAAACAGGCTTGATTTCTGTAAAATGGTGCTGAGAATGTATTGTATTAGACTACCAGGTAAAATGGGGTGGATAAAAACGAAAATACCCTTTGATTTTTTGTTAAAAATTTGATGCTTTGTTAGAAGCCGATAATATCGTATCAAATTGAAAAACCAAACCAAAGTTTATTTTCACCCCGTTATACGGTGCCTAAGCGAAGCTTTCCAAAAAGGCTGACTCAATACTGCTCGATACATATGCTGCCAAATACTGCAAAAACATTAGAATGTGTTAGAACAAATCTTTCGTGATCCACTTGAGCTACAATACAATATCACAATACCAATTGAATCAATTTGCGAATAATTAAAGCAGTCACTGATCTTCACTCCAAAAAAAATCCCGCCAGAAATTCGTCTCTAGCATGTCTGTTAAGGTGATTCGTTATTCTATGGTCGGTCCAGACAAGCCCTTATAAACAGTAATGTCCGTAAAGCTGTCGCCCAGCGTGGCCCATCGCTCCTCGTTACAGTAATAAGATTTACACACTCCGTCGACTACGCCCGGCCAGCTTCTTGGGAGCTTTCCAACATTACAGAGAGAAAAATTCCTCTATGACATTGTTATATTGCGCAGAAGCTGTTAGTGTAGGTCGGGAACTAGTTCTGAAAAGTTATTCAATAGGAAATTTAAATAAAAACACGTTCATTTATTAATTTATGTACACACAAGACACTTAAAAAACGAAAAGAAACAAATACAGAAAGATGAGTTTAGAGGTGGTGCTGGTGATTGTAAATTATATTTTATTTGGAATCCCAAACAATTTAAATTATTACTTCGATATGGAAGAATTTTTTGACGTCCTATATGTTTCTTTTTGTTTTTTACCCGTTTGTACATTTTATTAGGTACTTTAAATTTGTATATGTACCTGGCTATTAGTTTATAATATTTAATCATTAAGATGTAAATATGTATGTAAAGCTGTCAATGATCACTGCGGCAAATTTTCCATCAGTTTTTAAACACCTAATAACATCTCTAGGACATTGATGACGCATAATAAACTCTTCAGATCTTTGAGAGTTCGTATTCACCGATCTGCATACACGATGGCAACGACTAGGAGGTAAGAATGTATGTATGGGAGTGACGAAGTACCTATAACTTATTATCTTTTTTTTTAACAATTGAACCATTTGTTTTTAACTATTTATTTTAATTTATTAGATACATCAACAAAATATATACATAAAAAACTTAAGTATTAAAAATATATACATATATATATTTAAGTATGCTAAACCTAACTATACACTTGTTATCTTGTTTTGATGGTATGGTGGTTAGGTAGGGTTAGGATGGTAAGAGATTGGCTACTGCGTTACGTGTCGCAGGTTTGATTCTCACACGGAATAAATATTTGTCTGGCCAACGAGAGATTTTCCGATTCTGAATGTCTTGTGTATGTGACTTTCCCGACACAGCAAAGCATTAAAGATAAGAGGGAAATGGTAAAAAAAATAAGGTTTATTCCATTTTAATACCACTCAACTAATACCACTGGTACTTTTTTGAACCCGTGTTTATTATCTATTCTGTTTAGATACCATTGATTCAATCTACATCTACACTAATATAATAAAAAATAAAGTTTTTTTTTATTTTCTAGGAGGTAATCTCTGAAAGTACTGGTCCTATTGCGAAAATTTTTTCACCAAAAGCTCCTTTATTCCTGAGTGACATAGGCTATATTTTATGTACGCGGGCAAATCTGCGGGCAAAAGCTAGTAATAAATAAATAAATAGTAATCCTCATATTACTGTACCAACCACACTCATTAGTGGACCCCAATTTCCTTACTTTCCATCCATTATTTCTTCAAACGACAAGCCATAATGACAGACATATACAAGCATACGGCGCGGCGGTTAATCTCCACAAATCTTCTCTAAACGGAAAATAAATATACGTACCTACGTAAGTAGAGTGGAAACATTTGTCTTCTGCCACAGCTGGGTATGGACGGTCTGCGATGTATGGCCGGATTTAGAACGAGCGCAACCGGGCCATTCCATTCTACTTTTCGATATACATTTGCCTGTACTGAAAAACCACTGCGTTATCGAAAGAAAATAGCGTTCAGAATAGATCTCTTCCTTTCAATCGTGGAAATTACAGACACAATAGAAAGACAATAGGTGCACGAACGCCGGCGTTCGCTTGGGGTTTAATGAATTAAATAAAATTGACTGGTCTGTTGGTCTAAGGTAGGTGGCAAAAAACCGTGGAATAACGGCCATTGACACTCCTACATATGTTGATATTCTAAATTTCAAAAACGGAACTAAAGACATAAAACTGTCCTTTTTTTTCTTTATTGTTTTTCGGGTACCTACGCAGAGATATTAGGAAAAGGTCAATGTACTTTATTTCACGGTTATCTGTGGCGCCTTCTTTAGTGGTTAGTGGCCCTGACTGCTATGCCGTAGCCTTTTTACCCGACTTCAAAAAAAGGAGGTTATTTTTTTCTTTTAGAAGGAACGGGGTGGGTCTTTTAGTCAGTAAGAGTCTGACACTATCTCCCGCTCCGCCCAAGAGCGGGGGATGTCAATGCATGATTTTTTCCCACCATAAAAAAAAAGCTGTATGAATGAATGTGTCCCTAAAACCGTTTTGGTTCGGCTCAAAAACAAAACGGTTCGTCAAATAAGAATGACCCAACTAACTAAATCTTAAATCTAGCCTGGAACTTACTAGCCAACATTCATCTTATACAGTGTTTCTGAGTTACGTTTAAAACTACTTCTTGTGTCTACTTTATTAATGTTGTGTTGCTTCTAATAAATTTTACATGTTCCAGATACAGCGGTATGAGGCTCGGGATTAAATTCCTAGTCAGAGTTAATGGATTTTCCTAGCTTCAGTTCAAATGGCTGAAACTAACATCGTCTTGTCTTTCTTAAGCTTTTTAGGGTTCCGTAGCCAAATGGCAAAAAACGGAACCCTTATAGATTCGTCATGTCTCTCTGTCTGTCTGTCTGTCCGTCCGTATGTCACAGCCACTTTTTTCCGAAACTATAAGAGCTATACTGTTGAAACTTAGTAAGTAGATGTATTCTGTGAACCGCTTTAAGATTTTCACACAAAAATAGAAAAAGAGCAATAAATTTTGGGGTCCCCATACTTAGAACTGGAACTCAATTTTTTTTTTTTATCAAACCCATACGTGTGGGGTATCTTAGGATAGGTCTTCAAAAATGATATTGAGGTTTCTAATATCATTTTTTTCCAAATTGAATAGTTTACGCGAGAGACACTTCCAAAGTGGTAAAATGTGTGTCCGGGGGGGACACAACGACCTGTAACTTCTAAAATAAGAGAATGATAAAACTAAAAAAAATATATGATGTACATTACCTACCATGTAAACTACCAACGAAAATTGGTTTGAACGAGATCTAGTAAGTAGTTTTTTAATACGTCATTAATCTAAAAAAATACACTATTATTAAAACATCGATCAAAGTTACAACGAACTACAAGAACTTTTATATTATGTTACTTGCTGCTACGGAACCCTCCATGGGCGAGTCCGACTCGCACTTGGCCGGTTTTTTGATGTGAGAAGTCATCAAATAACTTCTCCCGCTTTGGGTGGAGACAGAGGAAGGGTCAGGCTTCTACTGAACAAAACTCACTTGTGTTTCAGTTTACCTTCAGTTGCCCTACAGAGCCACGGTAAATCTTACGAATGATCCCATAGCCCTATCAGGTATGGGCTCTACACCAAATGGACGAGGCCGCCCTATCTAGGTACATCTTGCTGATATTTCTTGGAGGTGTGGGTGGAACACAACGCGCCGTTGACTCGAGCTTGGTCGTTGGAGCTTTGCTCGCCGTCCTCAAGCCCGTACCTACGGTACCCGGGAATTGCCTTGCGACTCCCGACTCCCGGGGCGTCTCCTGCGGCGGTTGGGGCGTTAGGATCTCCCCCCTCACGGTTTCAACCACCTCCTACAGCAGAAAGAAATGACTGCTTCTATTTCCCATTCCTTCTGCCCTGTATTAGGGCCCAAAATTTGCACCGCTATGTCCAGGCCTGTGGTGCTCCGCCCAAGCGACACAGCTCTTATCCGCCCTGTTTTTTGTTTTGTCTTCAGGATGTCAGAAGTTACCTAATCTAAAAATATAAGTCTTGATCTTGATCTCTCTCTATGTCTTGACAATGAATAGAATCTTAAAACTTGTGTTATAAATTCGATGGATACAAAAGAAAGGCATATGTTTGATTATACACCCCTACTTTTTAATTAGTACATAAAAAATGGGGCTCTATCTGTACCTATTACTGATCATATTTTTGTAGTCAAAAAAAGAAAAAACCGAAATCCTAAAATTGACCACGAAAAGGTAAATTCATCATAGAATCAATCAAACATAACAATTGCTAGTAGGAAATACTGCGGGCAGTGTTTTTCCTTAATAATTGTCACTTATTCATTTATTAATCAATTATAGCCTGCACAATATTTCCATAAATTGAGTGACATTTTGGGATATAAACCAACGCTAATAACTTTACTGTTTATGAATATTATTCATAAAAATTTTACTTATAAAATTACAAGGGCTTTTCTAATAAGCCCTTTAAGTATGTGTACTAATTAAAAATTTTTGGTGTATGTTGAAAGAATGAAAGAAATAAAACATTTGGCACACAAAACTTTGTGTGCAAAGCTCGTCAAATAGTTAGATTTAGTTCAGCATAATGCCAGACAAAAATACGTAGCAGTTGCCTGATACTGATTTTCAACTGAACCTTTGAGTAAATGATGTGAATTTATAAAGGACTAGCTTTTGCCTGCAGCTTCGTCCGAGTACAGTCACTCTGAAATAAAGCAGCTTCTACCGGTGAAAAAATTTTCGCAATCGGACCAGTACTTCCAGAGATTACCTCCTACAAACAAAAAAAACAAACTTTATCTCTTTAATAGATTAGTGTTGATTAATCTAAATATTGACTTTCAATACTGCATAATATATATTTTTGGACCTAAAAACAATATAGAATAATTTATAATCTAAGTAATACACATAAACATAATATTTATTATCATTCAAAAGAAAGATTACTAAAGCTTGTGTCACTTAAAACTCAAAGCATTTTATTTCTATAATTCCTTTTCAAACTGTGTTTATAAGTCAAGTGTATGAGTACATTGTTACATAAATACCTATCTATGGCCTTTATTGCCGCCATCAGCAATTCTAAGTCCTTATCAATATCATTAATATTATGCATCCAAATAACACCTCTAACGCATTAAAAATGTGAGCGTAACGATTTTATTTCGAACGACACATGCCGTTGAACGGCGATAACGAGATATCGTTACAGCGGAATTTGTACTGCCTACTATCATGTGATAACTGATAGCAACAAAGTGTGTTATCGTAAAACAATATGCCAAATGATATTGGATAAATGCTAATGATATCAAAGTGATATTGACGGTGCAGCCGTCCGAATACGACAAGGAATTTTTTCTGTTAAATTCCGACGTCATTTGATAAGTAAGTAAGGTTTGATAAAAAGTAAGGCTTTCAGTTTTCTACGTTCTCAGTTCGTTTCTAACGTTTTATAAGTATTGGCACGTAAGCCTATGTGAAATAAAATAATTTGATTTTGACTTTGATGCTATCATTAACTCCCTTTTCTTTCATATCACTCTTCACACAATCCATTCATCTTTTCGTTGATCTCCCTTTCCTTCTCCAATCATTCAAAAGTATACTCACATTTAAGAGGCTCCTTTTCCACTCGCCTATCGTCAACATCGAAGCTTGTTGCTTCATCTAACGCAATCCAGCGCGATGTTAGATGAAGAGGCAACGTGAACAAAGTGAGATAACTCCTAAAAACTCTGCAGCTTTCGGTAATTCAGTGTTTTACTCAAAATTTTTACAAAACTTGTTCCAGGAAATACGTTTTTTTAAACCCTAAAAAGATTTTTAAAAATATTGTCGTCATTCAGAATTCTGATTAAAGCAAGGCTTCTATTGTTATTTTTTTTTCAACTTTAATTTTTGAGTACATTATGAAGAGTCAAAGTTCTTGCAAAATAGCAGATTCTCAGAAGTCATTACTGGATTAACCTTACACTTTATAAATTGATTTCAATAGAAGCCTAGATCAATTCAATAGAAGATAAGATATATACTATATTCCATAAGATATGTGTTTTTTTTTTTGAAAAATGTGTAATTATTTTATAATCGCGTAAGAGCGGTTGTATGAAAAAGAGTGAAAATGTATGTCAAACTATATGCCTTTATACATTTTCACTGTTTTTTCGTTTACACCATAAAAAATCGGATAGTAGGTAACCTAGACGGGTTTTCCGCCATCCCTATGTCACATGTTAATAATTAGGTGAGTAGGCTTTACGGTGGACAAAGACTTCATTAGCCTTTACTTCCTCTGAAATAATTGACTCTGAATTCAGAATAACAGGAAGTACGGTCAACTGCACGTCCGCAGTGACACATCAAAAGCAGTCTTTACGGCCACGCAATAAAGGCGATGGCAATGCCTCAGCAAATAAGCGATTACCGATACGATTTGGTATTTTTTGTTAGTTAAAAGTAACAGGGCGAATGCCTATCGGTTTTATACAATGACTATGCAGAATTGCTGTATAGTCATTGTATAAAACTTCTTTGGCTTTTCCTTTTTTGCTTTTAGCTTCATACGTGCAGATATTTAGAGGTATGCGGAACAGAGAACCGTTAAAAAGGGACGGTCTTCCGACCAGACGAGTGATACGTCTGCTTTTGGGCCACTGCCCGATAGATGATTTCGGGCTGTTGCTTAATACGTTCAAATCGCGTGGAAAACTCTAATTGCGATATTCAGAATTTCGTATTTTTTAGTTCTTTAGTGTCGGCATAGATGTCGCTACTGATACTTAGATGTCCCTACGGTTTATCGGTATTCCGCATTCTGATTTGTAGTGTTCTTCTTACTGTGTCATTAGGTGACCAAGTTTAATGCTGCACTGAAGGCGTTTTTCGTGTCAGCTCGTGTACAGGTTAATCACACACTCATACACAGAACACTCGGGACACTCCAGGAACTTAACAGCTCCAGGATCACACTAGCTTCTAATGGATTAATAATCTCCCATTTCGCCAAAGTACATAGTCATACATTTACGGCATACTTTATCTTAACTCTAAAACCTTAGGATTTGTTTCTGAAAGGTAGATTCGGCCCCGGTACGAAAGGCAACGAAGGAACAGGAGTGGGTTTTTAGTCAGGAAAAGTCTGACACTATCTCCCACTTCGCCCAAGAGCGGGGGTTGTCATTGGTTGATTTTACCACCTAAAAAAAACTTTAAAACCTTTCTCTGTCTCTGAATGTCTTTCAGCTGAAATAATAATGATACGTCAAGTTGAAACATTAATAAACATAAGTTTATTAAGGTTTGTGAATTAAAAATCATAATTACAATTTTAATTAACGTCGGCATCGACTTCTACTACAAGTAATTTATAGGGTGTATGAGTACATGAATAATGTAACTCGATGGCTCGCCAGCCCGTCTGAACTATGAGTATTATGCGTCTAGAACCTACAAGTAGGAAAACATATGGGGCGTAGATTTAACCCTTAACTGGAATCGATGGGTCACTTTGGACCCGATGAAAATCAAAAAGCTGTATAGTTTCGAAATGCGCGTTACCTACCATACTATACTTTTGAACGCCTATCTACTCAAATAAAAATCTCAGTACGCTTTGAAATAAACGTTGATTAATTATTGTTTTAATACAACTAGAATCCTTTTTAAAGTCAGAGATAAATTCTTGAATACTTATGCGGATTCTTCAATCAATCAATCAAAGCATTTATTTGAAACTAGCTTTTGCCCGCGTTTTTTTTTTTTTTATTCCACAACTATCATACAACGCCGTCTAGTCCCAAGCTAAGCAAAGCTTGTGTTATGGGTACTAGACAACTGATAAACATACTTATATATTTATAAATACATACATATTACAGATAAATTACACCCAGATACGGAAGAAATTATTATGCTCATCACACAAACATTTGTCCAGGGTGGGAATCGACCACGACCTCCGGCATAGCAGTCAGGGTCACTAACCACTTGACCAGCAGGCCAGTCAAATTTCACCCGCGTAGGTACATAAAATATAGCCTTTAACCTACATCTTTACCTTTTATCAAAAAGTCCTATATCCACCTCCTGGTTGTAAACTACCTCCCCACCAATTTTCAGCCAAATCGGCTCAACCGTTCTTGAGTTAAAATAGTGTAACTAACACAACTTTCTTTTATACCTATATATAATAGATTTACCATTTACACTTTTGGATTATCTAGATGTAAGTCAGTCATAAAAATTATGCTAAATGCACATGCCAAAAGGTAGATCTCTATGGAGAAATCTCATGGTGGAATGGCGTCAGTGACTATCGCAACCCAGTGCTGGGCACTCGGACACGGGTCGAAGCCTACTGGGGCCAGGGTTATCCGAAAGGGCGCTCGAGCCCCGGTATGAAGTCTTGAAGGAAAGGAACGGGATGGGTTTTTTAGTCAGTAAGAGTCTGACACTATCTCCCGCTTCGCCCAAGAGCGGGGGTTGTCATTGGATGATTTTTCCCATCGAAAAAAAAAATCTCTATGGAGAAGAATGTGCAGCAGACTCCATGAACACTCTTTAATTAATTTTGCTTTTTAATTGGTGGGTCCAGTTGGACCCATGGTTTCAGTTGGGTAAACTCAAAATAACGATTCCGGTTAAGGGTTAAGTAAGGCACATAAATGTGTAGAAATGGCTTTGAATATGAATAAGGCTGTTATTTATATTTTTATGCATAGGTTATCTTCATTTAAATGTAGATTATATAACTAAAGCTGATATCAGTAATTTGCATCGATCAAACAGTAAAATGGACAGCCTCATTAGTCGTTGTCAGACAGTGCGCTACAGCTACAGATGAGCAGGAGGTTCTGGGTTCGATTCTCGAGTCGAGCACTGTTCTAAAGTTTTTCCAGTAGTAATTTCTCAATTGGAGCCCTTTGTGTCTCGATTTATCCTTTCCTGCCTTTTTTGCCTTTTCATGAGGATTTATATCCGTACCATCATCAGGAAAAGGTTCACTCGTCCCCATTAAGGTCTAAGTGTCATGTCATTGTTTGTGTGATTCTTATGGGGCCCCTTTTATTGTAAAAAAAAATCTTTCGAAGTATAAAGGCATTAATATAAAGTTTCAGTGCCGTTGAGAGTCAAAACGTGTCTCAAGATCGATCACACTAATATTATCAAACGTGGTGAATGTTTGTGAGTATGTGTGTGTATACTTGTTACTCCTTCACTCTGATACTGCAGCAGGGATTTGGATGAAATTTAGGACACGGGAAGATATCTCCTTTTTTTAGGTGGGAAATCATCTAATGCCATGTCCCGCGTGTCAGGCTGTTACTGACTAAAACCCCTCCTGTTCTTTTAATTTATGGTGGGAAAAATCATCTAATGACAACCCCCACTCTTGGGCGGAGCAGGAGATAGTGTCAGACTCTTACTGACTAAAAGCCCACCCCGTTCCTTCTAGCCTTCATACCGGGGCTCGAGTTTCCTTTCGGATAACTCTGGCCCCAGTAGGCTTCGACCCGGCTGGGTCCCTGCTGTTGCTGACAACTCTTTGAGGCGCGCGGGAACAGTGCGCGCCGTCGACGACTTGGGCTTGGTCCGGACAGTTACCGGACGGCCGGACAGCGAGCTACCCATTGCTCACTGTCCGCAAGCCCACCCTTCCTGTTCCATCTTTGCCTTCGTTCCAGGCTCCCGGGGTTCTGTTTCGCATCACCCTTGGTACCAGTAGGCTTCGACGCTGCTGGCCCCTACGGTTGCTGACATCTCCTTTAGGGGAAGATCAAGTTCTGGAATAGCATATAGGACTTGGAAGTTTTGTCCAGAGAGTATGTTCCCTTGGGATAATTTTCTACTTTCGCAGACAAAGTCGACGGCAGCAGCTAGTAGTATATATCATTAAGAAGAAACTGCATAAAAGTCACAATTTTATTCTCCCCGCTCAAAAGATGACAAAGCGCCATAATATTGTCCGTTACCTCCTACGTGACTTGCGAGCTGCATCAATTGCACTCTGCCGCCTAAAGAAAAATGGCGCATCTGTCCTGCACTAACAAATTTTGTTCGGAATTAGGAAATTAAGGTGCATCTAGTCAGCGAACTTTCATTCTCGAGTTGTATTAGTGAAAAGTCTAGTTTCGGTGAACAGACGTCATACATACACTTCAAAAGGCCAATTTTTGTAGCAACCTACTTAAAAACGTAGGTATAATGTACTCAAATGCACACAAAAGTACAGTGGCATTTTCTACCAGTTAACCTGATAGTGATGCTGAGTCAAATAGTATTTTTCGATAGACACCATTCCCCATGAAGAAGAATCAGAGGGCTTAGCCAATTTCACATGCATGGGAATGACATCATCTTAACGCTAAGTCACGTGGTAAGAACAATGGTATTGGAGGCGTTACCGACTCGAAGCGCTCGACGAAAGAAATTGGAAACAAAACGGTCCTAACTTGGCTACGCCTGCAGACACCTGCAGAGATGTTTTGGATTGATTGCAACTGCGGTGTGAATGGAAAAAGATCCAAAGGTGAATGAAGATCTGATGGAATCTTTTTTCTGCGTAACTTTTTGGAAGAGTTACGGCGGCCGTGGAACGCAAAGGGCAACTTGAAAGAACGCCGATGGATTTTTGTTAGTAAAAGTCAGACTCTCGTTCCAGAGTGCCACCAGTTATTTGATGATTTCCCAAAAAAGGCGATCTTTTTATTTAATTCCTCGATTTATATCTTAGTTAGATGCTCCGTTTTCGCTCACGGCGTCAGTAGGTACAGCTCACCTGCGAAGGCACGCCGCTGTGCATTGTGATGCGCGCACGGTACGTCACATGGCTATCGGCTACCGACGCAATGGGAATTCCCTCGTCGAGCGTGTGAAACTCACTCGGATCTCCCCAAGCAGGTACGCACCTGCATTACTTTATTTATGTTTCAATATGAATGTTAAACAGTTTCGGTTTTCTCTATTTATAACTTTGTGATGGAAATCCTCCTCCTTGAGTCGTATTCCTTATTACTGAGGGTCGTGAAGTTCCCGCTGGATTAGCTGCTTATTGATGGAATCTCGCCATCTGTCTGGTTCTGCGGCATGAAGAAAGAATAAACTAGATCAGGGTTTTTCAACCTTATTCATACCACGGCCCTTTTAGTATGAAGTAATATGTCGCGACCCCCTACCCGTTGTTTTTTTTTTTTTTGTAACTAATATTGAATCCAATACATTTACTTATTTTCACAATTACGGTTCGGATAAATACATAATTAATATTTTTTTTACATTTTTCTTAATAAATCTTTATGAATGTTATTATTTCTTTTTTACTGCTGTAGCTTTCCCAACCTTTAGCAACTCCACTATAAAAGCTTCGCGACCCCCCTGGGGTCGCGACCCGCAGGTTGAAAAACCCTGAACTAGATTGAAAAAAAAAAGCCCTATTTGACATTTGAGAAAGACCCTAGAACGTAACTTGGAACGAAACCGAGAGAAACAATAAAATAATAATTAGGGGTCCGGTGTAGTAGTAACTATTTTAGCTATTTTAGTAGTAAAGTCTGTCTAAAAAGTCAAAAGACTTGATGACTGTGTTTCTCAAAATGATAGGCCGAGACATTTACAGTTTCGAAAGCAAACTATGGTACCCAGTTTAATATCATTTATCATTTAGCGACACCTGTTTTTACATCAAATAACTTTTCCACTCTGAGTGTAGGTAGCGTGAAAGATTGTCTGACTTTTACTGACTAAAACCCACAGTGTCCTTTCAGTTGTTTGTCTTTATGAGGGGCACAGTAACTCTTTCGAATAATCCGCAACCATGGCAGGCACTTTTTCGATTCTTGCTGTTTTATTTATGAATAGGTACCTACACGTAGTTAATAGATGATCCTACTATGCGTTCCAAATGAGAATAGGAGCGGTTGCCATGTTGTGACGTCACGTCGTACTGTCAAACCGAAGAAATTTTGGCAAAATTGAAGAACTGGATTCTGATTAAACATTTTTCGTTCACAGTTCGTAAATAAATTAAATTTTTCATAAATTAATTAAAGTTTAAAAATTTCTTTCCTCGATTTGACAGTAAATCGTGACGTCAAAACATGGCAATCGATCCTAATCTCATTGAGAACGCATTGTACTTAGAAAACCGCAAACAATGAGACACTACGACACTCAAACAATGAGACATCATCTTGCACATAAACAAGTGCAATTTGCGGGTAAACATTACGTAAATACAATCATCGGTTTTCAGGTAAAAAGACTTTAGGTCAATTGGTTCGTCACGATCCAGTGACGTAACATTTACCTTACCCACTGCTGAGTAAGTTACCTAAACCCAAAGGGCAATGAGAGAAGGTTATGCTCCGAGTTTCCTTGCGTGATCGAGTCAGGAATGAAGATATTTGCGGTGGAACATTGATATACTAAAAACCCTTTCTTTAATAAAATGCGGTACCAGAACCAGAGAACCAAAGTTTCCGACGTAATCCAAAGAATCGCCAGACTTAAGTGGTAGTAGGTTGGGCACATTGCTCGTAGACCAGATAGTCGATGGGGAAAGTATCTGGAGTGGCGACCGAAAGACGCTGCGCTGGAAGGCTCACAAAGTGTGCATGTGTGATGACCGAATTGGGGTCGGTCACATCCGATTGATGCAAGACGCACAGGAGCGGTCGCTGTGGCGACGCTTGGTGAAGGCCTATGTCCAGTAGTGAACGTCTTCCGGCTTAAATTACTTTTTTATCCAATACACCAATATCTGAGTCAGAGCTGTTTGAGGTCCTAACTATCCGGAAGAGGCATTAGAAAATCCTCTTCTTTACGTAAGTACACTTTCACGCACATAAAGACGGAAATGTAGCTGTTCAACAGTTTTTACAAAGGTAGCTTACATGGAATCTGTGCCGTAATAAGGATTTATCCATTTATATCTATGTTTTTCCGGGATGCTCTTTGGGCGGTCACGAACTCCTTCTATATACTGATGGTGATAAACAATGTGGTTTGATTGAGGTAAAAATCCCACGTACCCTGGTTTTTACAAAACCGGGACGATTTTTGAAGGTTTTCCCACTTTTTCTTCTTAGCGTATCGATTGCAAAACTAGTTAAATTCCTTGGCTGGCCCAGAATTCGGCCACACATTAGTAGTTGGGACCCCACGTGAGCTGGTAACAGGGCACATGATGCAGGACGGAGGGTGGGACATGGTCTGCGGAAAGACGCCGCACGAAGACTGAAGATCGGAACCATTCGAGAGCCCCCACCTGTGGAGATTTCCCAATAAAAAAGATACAATAGGTATATCTGTCAGTTAAACATTATTTCATGAGCAAACATTCTAATCAGATATTTTAATCAGGATTTCCAACAATAGGGTTTTCGGAAATCCCCAATTTTCTGAAAATTGTTTTCCATTGTATGTGTCATGATGACCGATGTGCAAAAAAAAAACGCGTGTTCACAACAAAATAAAATGACGTCGGTAGAATTGATTTAGGTCGCTTTTGATGAGCATGACGTGTCTAGGTTTTTTTTCGGGGGGGAGGGAGGCCTGGCCGTTGACATATCTAATGTTTGTGTAAAATTATCATTATCTTGGCATCCTCCATAGAATTTAGATTCGGTAGCCCAATATCCAGGTGCCCACTGTAGGTGTGGGCTAACGGAGGACCAGGAGAGAGGTATGTAGTTCGCCGTCCTGTCGTCCGATACCCGTCCGGACCGAGCCCGCGTCGCCGCGTCGTCTACGTCGCGTCGCGTTTTTCCCACGCGTGCCTCAAAGCCGAAGCATACTGGGGCCATGGGTTGGCTTCTAAAGGGGACCCGGGCTCCTGGAACGCATAAGTTAAAGAAGGAACATAGTAGTGAGTTTTAGTCAGTTTAACCCTAGATAGATAACCTACGTCGAAACGACGTATTCGAATTTGAAAAAATGTTGTAACTCGTTTGTTTTTTGCATCACTAAATTGCCCATTCCTGCCAACTCAGTCGGCTATCAGAGCTTGCAGAACACACCCTCAACACTCGGGTAAGTGCAATACTTTCGTCGATATTTATCTGCCGTACGTCGAAACGACGTATGGTTATCTTTAGTGTCACTTTCTAGACTATTGGGAAAATGTGTTACTTTCTTTTTTGAGAATAAATATACATATTTTTTTTATTAGTTTTTTTACTTGTTATAGTCACAATAAATATGACATAATGACGTCACGAAATTATACAGACGGTTCAGAAATCAGTCAGTTGTTGCATGAAACGAGCCATGAAGAGATTCGGGGTCGGACAGTGAAACTGAAGACAATTTATTAGAAGATAAAGTACAGAGTGATACCGAAGACTAAAGAGAGTGTTCTCCTAGTGGTATACCCATTAGATATTGAAGATGTTTCTGGAAATGATCCTGAAACTCCTCAAAATGCTTCGCCAAGTATGCTGAGTTGTACTGTCGTGCCACAGTGACAAATTCTTAGAGCAAAACACGACCATCATTGTGCAGCTAATAAAGGTAGAACAAGTGGCTAATATTAGGTCCTTACATATGAAATTAGCGTTTTGTCTACAATTGGAATGTCTGCGACATCCACCGTACTCCCAGGACGTTGCTCCAAAAGATTACTATTTTTTCTGGAATTAGGACAACTTCTTACAAGAAAAAAATTTAACTCCGATGCGGCAGTCCAAACCTCCTTCAAAGAGTTTATTGATTCTCTCCTCCCATTGTTTATTTAGTAAACGGATCAATGAACTACCTATGAGATGGCAAAAGAGCATAGATAACAACGGTCCTTAATTTGACTAAATATTTTTTTTTTACAAAATCAATAAATTACTTTACATTCTTCCTATACCAAACGCCAATTTCATATGTAAGGACCTTATATTATGTAGACACGATGAAACTTATGAAGAAACTCGGCAATACCTTGATGACCCCATGAATGGAGAAAAGGTAGCAAATGCTTACTTTTCAGACGAATCTATAAGATTTTTTTTATCATATATTGCCAAAAAGGCAAGCTGAACCTTCCACACAACGTGAAGGTATACCGGAGGCAAAGGAAAGAAAATATTATGCCTTTTTTCCATCAAAAATTAGAAGAATGACAAAAACAATATCTGACCGCTGCAAAACTCTCATTTGTGGAAAGCACAAGTCCAGCGCCTGTTCTAAGTACCTTTGAGGCTAAAATGGATAAAAAGTGTTATTTTCTTAGGTTTTTTATATTATAGAGATTGTAAAAAATTTAATTTTAAAAAGTATACATAGTAAGTTATACGACTGACGGAGAATTTCCGAAATGCTTAAGATTGGTAAAGTAAGAAGTGCCTTGTTCTGTTCTTTATTTTTTTTTTCTAATAAATATATAAATAAACTCTAATTTTTTCATTTACTCACAATAGTCGAGTCGACGTATGGTTATCTTTAGTGTACAGTGAAATATGGTTATCTATCTAGGGTTAAGAAAGTCTACCAAGCCCTGCCGCAGTCATTGGATGACTTCCCACTTAAAAAAATAACATCCTGGGGTGGGCTTTTGGTCTAGCACTACACTGGTATACCAAGGCCCAATCGGCCCCTCCCCCCCTCCCCATATACACCTATTTTAATCAGTGTCATGTCTGTGTTCGTTAGATGTAACATGCACACCGTAATACACTTTAAACTTAATCACACTTCTATTTTTAGGCTGGTTTTTCCAGCTTACAGCAGGAAACTCAAGCTTCGTGGAAGTTGTGTGGACCTGTCTAAGCTGTCCAATAAAATGTAGAGACGTAAGTACTTTTCTCGGATTATGTAACAATCTATTCTGTACATGTACTCTTCATGTTTACGAAACAATCGACAATTACTTACATATTATATAAGCATTCAATAAAATTGCAATTTTATCTACATACCTAATGAATAAAATCCATAAACTTACTGATACATTCTAATCCGTCCTATCAATTTAGGCTATTCATAATTTATTATCTAACTCGCTCAATAACGATAGCTTTGTTTATATTGAACATTGACGATAGCTTATACATTTATTTATTCCGTTGGGCCTTTAACGCATAGATATTTATTTATTAAAAAAAAAAACGTTGACTCACAGTAGGAATAACTCCTGTGTCGTGGATCCGTTCACAAACATGCACAAGACACCCAGGACATCTATACATCTGCAGGCCATACAAATATTTATTCGTGCGGGAATCGAACCCGCGACACGCAACGCAGCAGACAATCGCTTAACCACTGCGCTAACCGTGCCGTGTTATATTTGTGTATCTTTCTTTTCAGTTAGAAATCATGAAATGACTACTCCCGCTCTGGGTGGAGTGAGAGAGTGTCATACAGGTCTATTCCTTGGACCTGTCGAAGGTTGCACCCTGCATCTACTGACAGAGGCGTAGCTTGGACTAATTTAGACGTGGGCAAAGGCATATAAGGGAGGCCTTTTTCTTTTATAAATTCGAAAACGAGACAGCTACCGTCGCAACCTAATATTCCACCACATCGTCGCTTACCATCAGGTGAAATAATGGTCAAACGCGAGCATATCTATAGTAATATTATAAAGAGGGAAAATTTTATTTTTTGTGTATGTGTGTGTGTATGTTTGTAATGAATAAACTCAAAAAATACTGTGCCGATTTCAAAAATTATTTCACAATTGGAAAGCTACATTCACCTTGAGTAACATAGGCTATATTTATTGCCCGTGCAAAGCCGGGATTGAGCCGCCAGTCAATTATAAAACCCTCGTTTAATAATAATGTATTTATTTATGTACACACACAAAAAAATACAGATAGAAGAGTACAAAGGCATTGCGTATTTCAAATGAAATTTCTTCCAGCAAACCTGCGACAGGCGAGTTGGATGAGAGATGTAGACACAGTGTACACAAATGAAAAGAGCACTAGCTTGTGCGAGGCCCATTTGGGTACGAGGCCCTGGGCGAGGGCCCACTTCGCCCACGCCTACCTACGCCACTGTCTACTGACCCAGTAACGTCAGACTTTTGCTTTCTAAAACCTACCTGAGTTCCTTCACTTGCCCTTTACAGTACAGAGGCTCTACCACGAGCTCTTAACGCGATCCATTTTACGACCTAAACTGCACTCTTTCTCGCTCGCACGCCTGACATTTTAAAATTTCATGGTAAGTTCCCAGGGCTACGGTATCTCTAATGCCTCGATCACACGTACCGAGTAGAAGGGCGAGACAGATAAATATTGCTCGGCCGAGACAGTGATGTAAGCAAATTGTAGAGATAAGCGCTCGGCCGAGCACTCAGCGCTTTGTTTATACGTACCGAGTACTCGGCCGCGAGCACTGTCCCGCCCGTTTGTTCGGTACGTTTGATCAAGGCATTATAAACAATTCCCCAGCCCTGGATTATTTGCTAACTTGGCCAGTAACTAGATAACGAAATCTATTACCAAACTACAAATTATATAATATAACGCAAAACTATATTCACCTACATAAGTAACCCTATTTATTGCTTAAAGACTTTAACAATAGTTAACTGATTGTATTGCGTACCAGTTATGATAACTAGCTTTCGTTACCATACAGACAAAGCCGCAGGCAATACTAGTTTATAATGAAATCATATTGCCAACGCGCAACGTGCTGCCTTATTATCTGTCTATGTTGATTAATTTTGATGTATTTTGGTAGACAAAACCAATTTCAAGTAAAGCAGTCATATAAAAATAGCATACAGTGTCTCTAATTTTATTTATTTGATAATAGTAATTCTAATTTATGGGCGTTAACACGTTTTTATGTATATAAATCATTGAATTATAAAAAACCCGGTTTTTTGTATATCAATGATATAAATACAAACTGATTCAGCAAACGTTGTACCTGCCATATAAATTGTCAAAGAAAAAACTGGGGGATGGGGGTAGGAGGGTAAAAAATAGCCTACGACCTGGGCCTCAAGTCTGCTATTACAATAGTGTCAGAATGGTCTATCATTGATTTCATAATTGTTGATTTTGACAAGTTTTGGTAATCTACTAATATAATGGCGTCATTATGACTTTCCGATGGTCAAGCACTGACACTACATTGAAAGAAATGACATAGAATGGTAATCTCGTACATAATGACAAATGAATATCTGACGTATGCGGTAATGTGCAAAAATTTTGATAGTTACTTTGATCAGTGACCTACCATTAGGTACGACGTCATTGCGTAATTAGTGCTTTTAATAAGCTCGATATTGTCATTCTACCACAATTCTATTACAAGACCATTGACCGATCAATGATCGATCATCAAAATGACAATGGGATCGTGTTAGAATGACGAATTTATAAAAATAGCAGACTTAGGCCCCAGTTCTCAGACCTCCCAAAAACAGGGTGTAAGGGATAGCTCTCCACAAACTTTAAGGGCTTGCTCAGTAGACGAAACTGAACAACTTTCCACAAAACTTTTTTTCTAGAAACAAAAAAAAAATCAGCCTCACCATACAAAATTAAAAACTTGATTCGACGGTTTGTATGAAATGGCCGTTTTTTTTTTATTCGTTAACTTAGAAGTTTGATAATTTCCCAGCTTGAAGGGACCGCAGACATGAGTATATGGTTTTAATTTCAACTCGATACCTACACGCGTTCTTGAGATAAAGAGTCTTGACAGACAGACAGACAGACAGACAGACAGACAGACAGACGGACGGACAACAAACTGAGGCTATCGGCTTCCGCTATATAAGGCTTCCGTTTTTTCCTTTTGAGGTACGGAACCCTAAAAACACTAAATGCCTGACAAAAGTTAACAATGATTGCTTTATCAGAGAGGTAAGCACATGGTAATGACATCCGCTCACTCACCGTGACTCCCGACCCTGGGGAGGGACACGGACCGGAATATTTCCACTTACTATGACCCTCTTAACATGTTCCGTGCCACTAATTAACTCATAAATGTGACCTATAATAATATGTATAAGCTTGGGGAAGGGTTTTAAGAGGGATAATGTAAGCATATAATTTATCATTTGTTAATGTTAAAAAAAAGTAAATAAGATTGGATATTTAATCAACTAGACGAATATAATATTTTAGGTTGGAAATCATCAGCTTTCCGCTCTAGAGCGAAGCGGGAGGGCGTGTCACACTTTTACTGAATTAAACCCCAAAACAATGTTCTTTCTTTGCCTTGCGTTTCAGGACCCTGAGTTTTCCTTTCAGAAGCGAACCCATGGCTTCAATAGACTTCGACCCTGCCGTGGAACACCGCGCGCCAGCAGCAAGTTGGGTTCGCTCCGGACGAGCTACCCACTGCCGCCGTCCGCAAGCCCACACCACGGTGGAAATAACACAACTTAATATACAAACTTAATTCTATTGTTACAATAGCGGTCTTATCGCTAACAGCGATATCCACCAGACAATCTTGGCATAGATCGTAAGAACTTAAAATAATATGAGGGTAGTCTACTTTGTACCTAGTCTTAACAAATTAATCAAACACTATCGATAAGTATATATAAAATAATTATATATCTACCTATATAAGTCCTACATAACATACCAGTGCCTACATAACTTTGCAATAATTGACGATTTGATCTTCTAGCTGCAGGATTGTTTAAAAGATTTACCCTGGAACGCAAAGGGCAACTGAAGAAGTACAGATGGGTTTTAGTCAGTAAAAGCCTGACACTCCCTCTCTCCACTCAGGGCGGAAAAAATTATTTGTAGATATTTCACTTAAAAAGAACAAAATACTGATAAGCCCAAAATTTTCACGTTTTCAACTTTGTTGAATGAATGTTTCACAGAACTGAAGTGAATTCAGGGATATTTGCATCGCATCTCATCTCTTCATCTACAGAAATTTGTAATTCAAATCCTGTATCCACATTTAGACGCAAACCTGTCTCTCCTGACATCTGAAAGAGAAGACGAAATCGTCCTTAATATTAATGGGCTCAACGTAAGATGTGGGCTTTCACCCTCGGCGTCTGGAGCTTGTTTCAAATGTTATTTAAAGCTTATAGTCCCTTGAACCTCTGTCCGGAAATAATTGAACACAATACTCGTACAATTGCCGAAACGGATCCTGAGTGCTCGGCGTCAGAGTGGGGATCGCTTTGCGCATTCCATACATTGGTGAGCCAATCGTCTTCGTTGTTAGAAACATGCAGCAACGCAGGGAACGAATCAGGAGTGACGACTATGACGCGATGGCGCGGCGAACCAATCACTGACACTCTCCGCCCCCGCGTCTCACTACGCACCACTAAAGAGACCGAATATTTGACTTCTGCGCAACTTGAAGCCAGCGCTCAAGATCCGTGACGGCAATTGTACCCGCCTAGATTTTTCTTTTTCGGTGGGCAAAAATCATCCAGATATGACATCCCTCGCCTTTGGGCGGAGCGGGAGATAGTGTCAGACTTTTACTGACTAAAAAACCCACCCCGTTACATCGTTGCCTTTCAAACCAGGGCCGAGCCTCCCTTTCAGAAATAAACCCTTGGCCCCAGTAGGCTTCGACTCTGCTGGGCCCCCTACGGTTACTGGCAACTCCTTGAGGCGCGCGGGCACAGTATGCGCCGTCGACGACTTGGGCTCGGTCCGGACGGTTACCGGACGGTCGGACAGCGAGCTACCCATTGCTCGCCGTCCGCAAGCCCGCGCCTACGGTGTTTGGAAATCGGAATTGAAATCCCGGCAGCGGCTGAGGCGTGAGCGCCGTTGCCTGATATGGTCGACCTCATCCTTTGCGTACCCTGCAAGGGGCACTACGAGTATCTGTGCATTTAATTCCGGCCAGCTGCGCCCGGATAGAGCCCCGCTGACGTTTAAATCTATCTTCTTTGCAAAATACTGATTGATTTAAGTACATATGCTATGGACACTTTAAAGAATGTTTAACCACCAATTTTTCTATGTAAAAATGTTTCTAAACTTCCAAGCCGCTTCGGAGAAAAGTTGCGAAATTACTAAATATTTTTTTTAGACAAAAGTTTTATCGCACGACAAAATCTACAGTTAAATTGATAATGTTGTTCATGAATCTATAATAAACATATTTTTTTCCAAACCTATTAACCTGGCCGTTACCGAGGAGTAGGCTACAGAAAGTCACTGTTTTATGGCACTGCTCGGGCGCTTGGGCCTTAACTAGCTTCTGCCAGCGGCTTCGGCCACGTGAACGTAGTTTTCTCCATACTAACTTTAGACCCCGGTTTCATCCCTTCACCCTTAGGGAAAAAATTTTGGTAAATCCTTTCTTAAATCCGTGTGTATCTACGAGTGTGTATACCAGATAAAATAGTTTTCTTTCTTTCTTTCTTTCTTCTTTCTTTCTTTCTTAGTACTTGCCATTGTCGTAAAAGGAAACCTTGTTCATATTTATAGTCCCAGTAGTTTCGTCTGTGCTTTGATAAATTAATTTAATTTTCTTATCTATTCATAATCATTATATTCATTTATAATTCAATTACTTAATCAATCATAATTTTATCATTAATTTACATGCCAATAATTTTTTTTATGTTGTTTACAGCATTGAATGATATGATAATTCTCTTTATTATTATTTTAACTTTTTTTTTGAATGTTTTACTTCTAATTTCAATAAGATATTTAATGTGTTAAATAAAGCCATTTTTTGTGCATGTTTTTTTTTTTTACTGTAGATAGTTTCGCGCTTGAGCGCTATCTCACCTGATGGATAGCGACGATGCGGTCGACGATGGAACGCGCTTACCTAGAAGAAACCTATTCACTCTCGATTTAAAGATTCCCGGGTTGTAGCTATCAGGAAACACAGGCTCTGGCAAGGAATTCCACTCCCTAGCTGCACGCACAATGAAAATCCAACATGTACCGGTGGCGCATCGCCGTACGTCTGGTAGTCCAATGATGGAACGGGGTAGGCAGAATTAGGTTATGTAATTCCGATGCACACTCCCCGAAATGCAACCGGTAGAAAACCGACAGGTTAGCAACTCTGCGTCGATGCTCAAGACCTTGAAGTCTCAACTCGACGAGCGTATCATCGCCAATCCTTCTGGCTCGCCTCTCAATTGCCTCAAGTGCATCAAGCTGGTATCGGGCAGATCCGTCCCAAAGATGAGAGCAACACATGTAGTGTTAACCAGTAATTAACTGTTGCACTTGTAAATAATTCCTCCAACCTCTCAGGATTATGTTACTAACATCATAAACAACAACTTTTGTTCTATGACTTTTAATTCATTAAACCCCAAGCGAACGCCCGGCACCGTTCGCGCACCTATTGTCTTTCTATTGTTTTTTTTTTTTTTTTTAATTGAGATATTTTAAGATTAGCGCTTGACTGCGATCCTACCTGATGGTAAGTAGCGATGCAATCTTTGATGGTGAGGCGCACTACTTTATTAAGAGCCTATTCACTCTAGCTTTGAAGACACCCAAATTATAATCGGACGGGAAGACCGCAGCAGGCAGACTGTTCCAGTCCTTCGACGTACGCGGTATAAACGACGAGCGGTATTGTGTCTGTAATTTCCACGATTGAAAGGTTAAAACCATATTTTAGTTCATCAGATTTTCATACAAAAATAAAAATATTTAAATATTACGAAAATAGACTTCGCGAAGCAAGCGATAGTACAACAGAGTTTCCTTGCGTGATCACATCAGGAAATTTCTGATGCGATCACGCAAGGATGTTTCCTTCCCGCAGGTGTTCCTGCGGGTGTCTTCATTTCTGTCAGAAATAACCGCAGGAATCATCATCATCATCAATCCGCGCAGGAGAACCAAGGTTACAGACATAGCCCAAAGAATCGCCTAACTTAAGTGGCAATGAGCAAGGCACATAGCTTGCAGAAGAGATGGTCGATGGCCGCACCGGTCTGGGCGCTTCGGTCTCCATACCTTTTTGTATAGAAACTAGACTTGTGGAGCTACACTTGATCCACGCGAATCTACGTACAAATCAGGCGTGATACACATGTGCGTCGGTCTAATGTAGCTCTAGCTCTCTAGCTTTAGCTAAGTCATAGATTTGAAGAACCTTCTTTCCGGCACAATCGACAAAAAAAAAGTAAAAACAATAAAATTCATAATAAATTAGCTTAAATCTAATGACTTTAAATTAATAAAACAAATGCACATACATAATAAAGCTATATTTTTTGTGTCCTAATCTTTATTTCGTCGAGATATCTATAATCTATAGTATCAGAAAGAACCGCGTTACCTATAGATACGACAGGCTTTTGTTGATAAGACGAACGTCGCGATTAACGGATAGCGATAACGGCGTTAACACTTAACGACCGAGTGTAGCGGCCGTTACCTTCACACTGCTGACGTAAGGCCGCGATAGCGTTATCGGTCATCGGCGAAACACGTGTACATGCAAGTAATATGGCACCTTCAGTGAATATGATACATAAGAAATGATACTAACCTTGTCACGCAGATCTGTGTGTTGATTGTTTTTGATCACGTTTTCACGTTGGATGCCGATAAAAGTAGCAATATATGCACAGGTAAACCAAATATGGCGTTGGAAGGCCTTTTTTCGTTTTCGAAAGGAAACCTAAGGCGCCAAGATTTTGGGAATAAATCCGGGGAATGAGGGATTTTTACTTCACTAAAACCACCCCGGTGATCACCATCAGCACATAAAAGGGGCGGCTTAAAAGACCATTCTGGAACCCCCTCTGTGCAACGCCTGTTAGGGCACATC
The DNA here is from genome assembly GCA_910589285.2 of Mythimna ferrago. Classification (NCBI taxonomy): domain Eukaryota; kingdom Metazoa; phylum Arthropoda; class Insecta; order Lepidoptera; family Noctuidae; genus Mythimna; species Mythimna ferrago. The sequence goes on along the minus strand of OU342692.1, from coordinate 13,256,334 downwards.
CTTGAGAAGACTATACAACGATCTCGCCTGAGCCTCTAAATAATTTGCAGCTCGTTAATGAGCAGATTACATTTTCAATCAATTCGTTAGATATCGTAATTCTTGGTAAACAGATATAAGGCATACGTAACATACAGCGAAGCCTCCCAGCCAAATATGTTGCCGCTAGATAGTTATCAGAATATCAATCATATTTAATGAAGCGTATCTAATTATACGCTTACTTAAGGCCCTAACTCCCGAGCTGTGCCAAAAAACATTGACTTTCTGAAGCCTAGCCTAGCTAGGTCAATAGATTTGAAAAAAATATATGTTTATTCACGTACATTGTCAACAATGTTTTTTTTCGTATGACTGATACTTTTGGCAAAAAAAAAATATGATATTTTTTTAGCTGGTTTTCCCGCTACTCCTTTCAAACGGGTTTGATCTTTGGAAATATGTGTACTTACCTACACAAAAAAAATACTGGTTAATTGTTCTTCACAATGTAGGTACATAGCATAAGTAAATCATTCTATGAATCAATATTTCGCAAAGAAAATGGGTTTAAAGGTCAGTGGGACTCCATGCGAGATCAGGCGGCAATACCTACACGTAACAGTGCGGCAGTGCGAGTATGTGTGCATTTAACTCCGGTCAGTTGTTCAAGGGACTATACTCCTTAATAAAATGCATAAACACAACAAAATGAATAGGGACTAATTTTCTAGAACCATTGCCGAAAATGCGTGATTTAATATGGAGATAAAATTTTTGATACACATCTAGCATTGGAGCGGTGGCCCAGTGATAATGACCTCGATTTACGAATTGTAGGTCGTGGGTTCTAACCCAGGCAGGCGGTTTACTTTGGGTAGACCAGAGATGTTAGATTCGATTCAGATTGCGAAAGGTGGGAACTTCCGATTGATTTTGCACCTCTGATCCCGATTTCGGTTTCGATAATAATAATCGAAAGTTCTGACACGTCTTTGAGGCGCGCGTAGAAACACCACGCGCTGTTGACGACCCCGGGATCAGTCCGGACCAATCGGTTACCCGTCGTCCGCAAGCCCGCGCCTATCGTGGCTGGTAGTGGGGGTCAAGCATAAACAATACATTAGACCGACGCACACATGGGCCAGGCCTGATTTATATGACTTTGATTGCTACGCACAAATCAGAGCAGCGCGTTGTGTGGCGACACGTGGCGTGGATCTAATGTAGCTCTACTAGTCTAGTTGCCATATAAAATGTATGGAGACCGACGACGCCCGATCGGCGTACCTACGTGGCTCACGCGTGCTCAATGTAGTTCTAGCGTAACGCTAGAGGCGCGCGCGCAGCACGCGGCTGGGGCGTGGGAATATCTCGGTTCCCTCACCGCATCGGTGCGACCGTCTCCTTTGCATATAGTGCTTCGCAGGAGGCGATTGCCTCGTATTCCCTCTTATCCGAACCACGGCTTGAATCAGGGCCCGGATCAGTTTTTTGCATATTACTACTTAAAACAAAAAATATATTTAAAAAAATCTCAATCCCGCATCCGATGATGACTTTAATGCTACAAGAATGCGGATCGTGATTTTGGTAAGGGATTGGATTCCCAAAGAAATATGGTGTCCGATTTTTTTTCAAAAGTCCTTTATACCTATACAGCAAACAACTTTCTCAAACTGGGAATCGGACTTACAAGAAAACCAACCAAGTGCGTGACAATAATACTAGACCATTCAAAGCTGTCACGGGTTGTTTAGACGGTATAATCTCTGTAGACAGGTGAGGACAGTACGATTTTCTAAATTATGCAGAAATATCTAAATAAAAAGAAAAAATGCCACTTTAGTTATGTATTTCTATGAAATATTTGCCAACTGCAAACGAAAACAATAAAAGAATTTAAGCTTAATTCATTATACCTAGTACATCCATCATACGGCTTTTGTAGTAATGCATTAATCGCCTAATTTCAGCCTATGATTATAAATGATTTAAACCAATCAAATGCATGATAAGACACTTTTAGATAACCTTGAATTTATACTAGATACCACTAGATACACTATTTTAAGTCGGCCAAAATAAATAAAATTACCTGTAAGCTCGATTAACTTCCCGTATTCTCATTATGATCCATGGTGTCATTAATTGACCAGCAGAGAGATTCTTCTTTTTTTGGACTGAATTTATAAACGGTATATATAAATGAGGTAATAAGCGCCATCTAGTTATGCCAGGTAGACTTGATGTGATTTCTACTCCACGATAGATGGCGCTAACTCAAATAAAACAATTTTCGCTACTCGACAACAGATGTCGCTCATTTTCAATAATAACGAGATAATAAGTATTAATTTATAAATAAAAACCTCTAGGAGGTAAATTAAGTTTATTAAATATATTTAAAATCTCTTTAATTAAACGCGCATGATATTTTACAGTGGGGGTCAATGCGCATAGTCAAAGCATTGCGCATTTCGTGTCTAACCTCACCGAGTCGATCGACCAGCAAGCAGCGAACGAGCTGTCAGTGCGAAAACCTTTTCATTTCGTCTTGTGCTGTATTTTGGTGCCTAGTGGGTGTGCTAAGTGTCTTCGAGCGCATTTGTTATATTTAGGTGCTAATTAACATTAAACTTACAGGTAAGTGCATAGAATAATAAGTAAAATACTTTTTTTCTATTGTTGCGATAAGAAAACCAACTTTTATGTTTAATTTTCGTTTAGTTTACTAGCACAGCACAATAAAGCCCGTTCATGAGATGATAATGAACTCGTATCTTATCGTAATTTTAGAATATCATGCCGGTCTTATTGTTTTCACAAAACCATGTAAAAAGAGTCTTAATTTTGCTGCAAACTTGTTTGATGATGTCATGGGCGGATATCTCTGACGTTAACACACATCCAATTGTTATTTTATCAAATTCATACACCAATATTTGTCTGCGTCATCAGATAATTAAGCTATGGCTAAAGAAATACAATATTATTCATAAAAACAAAGAAAATCCATTCAGTTCCTTAGCTTTTCTTTTATTAAATACTTAACTGATTCTCATAGAATACCTATGCATTATCTAGGGTCTATGTATCAAGAGACATCACTTAAAGTGTGTCAAAGTGTGCATGTAATTTGCACTCTATGTGAAAATGATTAGCTGTCCAGTTCCGTATAGACTTTGCATCAAAGAGAAAATTACTTTCTAATTTCTAAGTAAAAACATGAGTTTTAGTTTTACACATGTTTGATCAAACTGACAGAAACTGTTAACATTGAAAATTAACTCTATTAAAACTGTATTTAAATTTAAAATTCATATGATTTATTTGTATAGAAAATCACAGTTGAAATTAATTACTGACCCGAGGATAAAAAGTGTTTTGGTAATATATGTGTAATATTTAGTTATGTATTCAGTTATGACTCAAAATAATGTTCGCTCATGGTAATTTTAATATTATAATAATACACTATTAATACTCGTAATGATTGTTCTTACTCCTCCAACTTCCTCCCATACACTGATAACAAATAATCTCATTGTAACATTGTTTCTTTTTTTTTATTTACGATGATGACTCATTACGCTTTAAAATAATTTCCATATTTAGTAATGAGGAAAACAAATTCATGGGGGTACAGCCGTGCCGGTAATTGTTCATAGTAACAGCGCAGTCTGTCAGTTGGCTATGCTTTTAACCATTTCCTCCAGTCTGCTAGAGAGTCTACCTAGAGCCATGCTCTTCAGATCTTTACCCTCCCAAGCAACCCTTTTTTTTGAGGTAGAAGTCATTTAATGACTTCTCCCGCTCTAGGGTGGAGTGGGAGGGCGTGTCAGACTTTTACTGGTTGTACCTTCAGTTGCCCTTTGAGTTCCAGGAGCACGGGTTTCTCTTGCAGAAACTCATGGCCTCAGTAGGCTTCGGTCCACCAGGCTCCTACGGTTTTTCTGACTACGAGGCGCGCGTGAATCACTACGCGCCGCCGACGACCCGAACGGTCCGCTCGGTCCGAACGGTTATCGGTCTGCTGGACGGCGAGCTACACTGTCGTCCGCAAACCTACGCCAACGGTGGCTGGAAGTCAAGGTCACGGTCCCGGCGACTAGGGCGTGAGGATGTCCGTTAACTAACGCGTGCGTCCGCCTTCTTCGTTGTTAGCATTTCTGCTTCGCATAAGGAGGCGACAGCCGCACATTCCCCCTTGCGCATGATGGCCTGAACCAGGGCCCCATGCAGACACAATGGTGTTCCGCCTAAGCACCACCGTGTTCTCCGGGTAGCCCGCACAATGGTGACACCCGAGCGTTTCTTTCTCATGAATCGATCGAAAATCAGGTGCAGGAACCTCTCGAACTTATCATGTCCGGTGAGGGCCTAAGTCATGTGGAAGGTGAGGACGCCGTAACGTCTCACCAGCTACTCCTCAAAGAGTGACTTAAACGCCATGATTATGGCGTGCCCAAAGCATCCCTGATGTATTTTATTGAACTTTTGAAAGACTCGACTTCATTAGGATAAAAAAAAGCCTGTATTCAATGAAGGTAACTATAAATTAACCTCCACCATTTGTACCACCACTGTTTCTGGCCTTTGGCCATAGTATCTCACCTCCACTTCATGGTCACGGTCGCACCGAGGGGCGCCCTGCCCCCCCACGACTTCCAGGTAGATGGTAAAAAACGCTCTATTACCACCCCCTTATGTGAGTGGTTTGGCCCACCTCCCCCTTCCCCAGGCGTGCAGAGTTCACCCTTAATATACACTCATACCAATAATGATTGTTGAAACAAAATTAAAATGTTCAAGCACATCCTATTAGCTGAATTTTTGCAGCATATACTCGTAGTATAGCCGAAAACCCTTCACAGTGAAGTCTGGACACTTTGGACGTGCTTTTAGAAAATTTGCTTCTTCTTCCTGCCCTTATCCCATATTATTTGGGGTCGGCGCACACGTTTTTTTCTTCCATTCTGTCCTGTCACCCGTCACACTATCACTAACTCCCTTTTCTTTCACACAATCCATCCATATTTTCTTCGGCCTTCCTCTCCCTGTCCATTCATCTACTTGTATACTCGGAACTCTTTTAGTAATATACGCTTCTTCACATGACCATACCAAAAGACAACCGATTTCCTTACATCTTTTCAGTTACTGGCGCTTTTGGAAAATTTGCTAATTAATTAATTAATAATTAATTATGTTCCCAATTACCTATTTTCTAACTTAATAAGAACTAGAAGTTGATTAAACAACTGCCTACCTAGATACGACGCAGCCTGACTTGCATCACTGACGCCGTCTCTTGGACGCAGCTTCTCGATATCGTGCCAATTTTCGCGAAGATTTGCGGGACACGTGTAAGCATGACATAGCGAAATTTCTTGACTACATTAACGTCCATAAAATACTAAACCTAGTTACCTATCCTGGTCCTTAAAAACATTGAATTCATGCATTCACTGACAGACAATGTAAAGCCTCAACATTTTTGCTCAGAAGCATGTTTTACACAAGAATTCCTTGTAACAAAGATGAGCATTTTTGAAGGAACATGCTAAATTACGTAGGTATTTAGCATGAAAGTTACCTGTAAGTATGCAAGCTCTAGGGCGGAGCGGGAGGGCGTGTCAGACTTTCACTGACTAAAACCACACCCACCTTCCTTCTTTGCCTTTGAGTTCTAGAACCCCGGATTTCTCTTTCAGAAGTCAACCTATGACCCCAGTAGGCTTCGGCTCGGCCCTGTTGGGCCCCTACGTCAGATAGGATATTCTTTTGATCGCCACAGTCATGTATACATGACGAAGCAAAATATTTTCAGCACGCCCACGGTTACGACAACATGATACAATACATTACAGGATGAAATTATAGCTTTGCGTCGAGAGCACGTTTTTGTTTTTTTTTTTTGAAGGATAAAAATACGCATCGTCACCGTTACTTTTTGGTAACATCTCAATTTTTACGAGTAATCGTCAAATATCTTCTCCTTGGGAGAAAGGTCAGATTTTTACTTACTAAAACCCACCTATGTTCCTTCAGTCAGACTCTTTTGTACCATCCTGCAGCCGGGCTTTTTGTTATACTTAATTACAAATTCAGAGTGTGATTATTGATAGATTAGAACCAATAAAGCACTCGGTTATCTATTAAAGTGGAATATTTACAAATACATTTCCAACCCGAATATTGAATTCCATATCATGTCATCAATATAGACAGAACGCTAACACGCTATCGGTTATTGGAACCGTCATGAATATGTCATGTTATATTATACCTTCGGTGATGGACTGAACCGGGCGGGCCGTGCAACCTAAACGGATTTATGTAGGATTAACTTCTCCGTGGTCGCTTCCGCTCATTCCATATTCAGTAGATAGGTACCTAAGTGAAACTGAGCGTGAAATGTTACGTCAGAAACGTTCATGAATTACTGCTAGCTATAAATAAAATCATCATCATTATCATTTCAGCCGATACACGTCCACTGCTGGACATAGGCCTCCCTAAGCGTCGCCACAACGAACGTTCCTGTGCGTCTCGCATTTTTCCCCAATCTTCACCAGGTCATCGGTCCACCTTGTAGGAGTTCTTCCAACGCTGCCTCTTCCGGTACGCGGTCGCCACTGCAGAACCTTTCAGTCCCAACGGCCATCTGTTCTGCAAGCAATGTGCCCTGCCCATTGCCACTTAAGTTTGGCAATTCTTCGTGCTATATCGGTAACCTTAATTCTGCGGATATCTTCATTTTTAATTCGATCACGCAAAGAAACCCCGAGCGTAGCCCTTTCCATTGCTCTTTGAGTGACTTTAAACCTTCTGATGAGGCCCATAAATAAAATGCTAGCCTTTAAATGATGCCTAACATATTAACTAGCTTTCGCCTGCAGATTCGCTCTGGTGAAAGTAGGTTTCTCCGTATAGACTGGACCCCCGTGTCATCCCCTTAGGGAGTGAATTTTGGAAAAACCCTCTCTTAGTGCTCGTCTGCGTCACAAAAGGAAGCTTAGTGCACAATTTCATGCCCCCAGTCCCAGTGGTTTCGGCTGTGCGTCATATGTCAGTTAGTTTTCCTTCTAAATAGATAATAATTTATTTAACACACTAGTCATAAACGCCAGTGGTGCTCTGGCTCTTGTACTAAGATATCCTGTAACACAACAGCTAAACCTCTCAATATACAAGGTGTTTAATAAAAAGAAGCATAATAGACAAACAAAAAAATATCTTAGTACCTTAGCATGCAAAAAATCATAATAGTAGACTAATATATACGAATAAAAGAAAAGCACATTTAATAACGTTTGACATAGGCAAAACTAAAAAGCCCGCTGTGTTGTCTATTAGTCTTAAATTCTAAGTTATAAAATATCCAATTATTTTAATACATATGTACATAAAAAACTTAAATACTAAATAAACTATTTATACTAAAACCTAACTATGTGCATATATATAATACAAAATGAAAAAGTACGAATAAAAACAATAAATCTAGATAATTTCGAATTATCACTGCTTTCAGAAGAGAAATAAAGTCTTGACAGACAGACGGACGGACAACAAAGTGATCCTATAAGGGTTCCGTATTTTTCCTTTTGAGGGTGTACGAAACCCTAAAAATGACATGCCACCTATCCTAGTGTGTGAGGTTTCATTATGACACATAATTATTCCATATATTGTATAGGGAATTAGGGATACAATATAAGGAAGTCCCTATTGGAAGTAGGGACTTCCGAACTTTGACAGTTTATAGCGGCCACCATTGTTGAAGCCAATTTGACGGATGTACCGTCAAATTGGCTATCAATTGTTCAATCTGCTTTGACAAATCACCATCTGGACGAGTGTATTTTATCAATAGCAATATTTACTAAAAGCTTTCTTTGAAAGGACGTTGAATGAAAGCGATGTCGTCTCGTCTCTCTGAGATGATTAGGTACTGACGATAATTTCCAACTTCTTTTGGCCTAAATTGGCTAATATGGACACCAACTACATATGGTTTGAACACGACGACACTACGTTACCACACAGCTCATCATCATTTCAGCCGATACACGTCCACTGCTGGATATAGGCCTCCCCAAACGTCGCCACAACGAACGTTCCTGTGCGTCTCGCATCCATCGGTTTCCCGCAACCTTCACCAGGTCATCGGTCCGCCTTGTAGGAGGCCTTCCAACGCTGCGTCTTCCGGTACGCGGTCGCCACTGCAGAACCTTTCGGTCCCAACGGCCATCTGTTCTGCGAGCAATGTGCCCTGCCCATTGCCACATTGCACACAGCTCATGCCACATTAAAAATTCTGCACGAGTGATTCGAGGGCATGGTTTCTCTCGTGAAGGTGATGTAAACTGGCCACTGAGATCGTGCGATTTGATCACCTTACAGATTTTTATACGGGGTTTCCAAAACTCTCAGGTCTATGCAAATAAGCCACAGAACACAGAGGCCTCAAAGCCATCCTAACCCTATACCAGTGGTCAAATTCAACCTGATTTATGTGCCAGAGTCATGGATATTTGAACATCTCGGATGCGCGCCATCCGGGAAAACCGCGACGGATATTTCAACGATATTATTTTCCGTACATAATGGTATCGATACGCCTTTCAAACGATAAAAACACACATGAAAGACCCCAAATAAATCATCCTGACTTTTTTTAAGTCCGCTCTATGTGGACGAACGGAGCTTTTAACGAGAATACAAATCGAGGAAGTTAATTCATTCTAGTTTTTTTGGGGTGACAAGCCGGCGAACTGCGAGTATCCACCCTTACGTTGGTGAAACCTCTACGGTCTGGACCAAGCGTTTCGCCTCGTCGTTTATACATCACGTACATCGAGGGTCCGGAACAATTTGCCTGCTGCGATCTTCCCATCCGTTTATAATTTAAGTGTCTTCAAGGCAAGACTCACCATCAACGATTCCATCACTGCTTACCATTAGGTGGGATCGCAGTCAAGCACTAGTTAATTTCAATAAAAAAAAAACTGTTTGCACCCTGGGAACGAGCGGGAAAACCAGACTTTTTCTGGCTCAAACCCGCCTGTGTTCTTTCAGTTGACCTGTGCGTCCCAGGGCCACGATAACTCTTTCGATCAATCCCGCAGTCCTAAACAATAGATTATTATAGCTGTTATTAACAATCCAACACGATTTGACGTCGTACGTACCTAATAAAAGAAAAAAATACGTGCGACCTCCGATTGAGCGGTTCTTTGGTAGGACAACCTTGACTAAATAGGAATAGGAGGGATATTTTCAATGTCACCATACTTTGAAAGAGGCTGACCAGTGTTGGGAAACAGGAATTTGTTGTGAGAAATCATGCTATTTGAGTAATTGCCGCAAATCAGTAAACAAGGATAGCAGTACCATCAACAGACAGACTAAACAAGGACATGATCGGAATCAAGATAAATAAAAGAACCTTGGACAGACAGTTCAATTGGGTAAATCTAATTTCTAGAAAGAGTGACCTCTTTCTCGAAATTAGATTTACCCAACCGAACCGTCGAATCCGACTCGGCCGTGCAGCGTTCGGAAAGCTACGTGGTAACCTTCTCATCCAACATACCACAGTGTGCCAAGACAAAAGTCTATGACCAGTGCGTGTTGCCTGTGATGACATGGATCCGAAACGTGGTCGCTCACAATGGGCCTCATCAGAAGGCTTAAAGTCACCCAAAGAGCGATGGAAACGGCTGTGCTCGGAATTTCCTTGCATGATCGAGTCAGAAATTAAGATATCCGCAGGAGAACCAAGGTTGCCGACAGCATGAAGAATCGTCAAACTTAAGTGGCAATGGACAGGGCACATTGCTCGCCGAATGGATGATCGTTGGGGCCGAAAGGTTCTGGAGTAGCGACCGCGTACCGGAAAACGCAGCGTTGGAACGCCTCCTACAAGGTGGACCGATGACCTAGTGAAGGTTGCGGGAATCCGATGGATGCGGGACGCACAGGATCGTTCATTATGGCGACATTTGGGGGAGGCCTATGCCCAACACGTGGACGTCTATCGGCTGAAACGATGATGATGATGATGATGAAAAGAACCTTTGTGATGGGCTGTTGGATTGGGAAACAGTTATCGTGGCCCCAGAACGCTAAGGGCAACTAACTTGCTCCTCCCAGAATGATAGAAAATAATTTGACCATATCCCACCTAAAAAAAAATATTAGTTCTATTATTTCTACATTGAAAGGTCAGTAGCACTGCATTCCAGAGTCACCCACGGTAACTCTGGAACATTTTCACAGCCCTAGCAGGTACCGGCCTTACTAAGGTTACAGAAAAAATTATATATCTATGGTTTTACTGATATCTCTTTGATGAGTGCGTGGAACACTAGATAATGTCGACTCGGGTGTAATCCTTACTGGATGACCGACGGCGAGTTTCCCGTTGCTCGTGGGCCACAAGCCCGGTATTACCCTGCAAGTCCCGATGCCCAGGGTGTATCCAGCTGCGGAAGCATTGGTGCCGATAGTGCTCTATCAAATGGTCTCCATTTGTTCGGTAATGTTGACTCGGGTGTAATCCTTACTGGATGACCGACGGCGAGCTTCCCGTTGTTCGTGGTCTACAAGCCCGGTATCACCCTGCAACTCCCGATGCCCAGGGCGTCTCCAGCTGCGGAAGCCTTGGTGCCGATAGTGCTCTATCAAACGGTCTCCATTTGTTCTCATGTTGATAACTGACAAAAGTAAACAATATTAGTAATTTAAAGGTTAATATTGAGGTATTGAAATCCAGATTAATTCTATGTAATCCTAATTGCCTATTTAAGTTGCTTTCAACTAAAAATAAGAGTAGCGCCAGTTCGTTCTCTCTATTTATTTTGCAAAACACTCTTCATACGCCTGGTTGTGTTGATAATGGCCGATGTTATTTCTTTCGAAACATATTATCGAAATATTTTATCATATTATTTTAAAAGGGCCATTTATATTTATAGCTTTGATCATACATCAGCGCATTGTTATCAACCATGACTTATGGGCGCATCTGACGTCGTCAATTGTTCTCCCCTTCCTTTAGATGAGCAAGATTATGTGTAACATAACCACTTCTTTCATTTTATTCAACTTACCACTATTTTTTCACTTTGTAAAAAGTGAAAAAGTTTTAATTTTTTTTTTTTGTTCAAACTTTACTCTTCTATGGTTACCAAAAAAAAAATTGGGTTTATAATAATGTTAACTAAATTGATACTCTCGATTTTATATCATTTTCATTCATGTCCGCGACCGGATTACTCCCAATAAAAAACTAACAGTTAGTAAACAAATCACACTACGAAGATGCATCTCATCATCAGACATCAGAAACCCCAAAACTTAGACCAAAATCTACAAGGTGTCGTTTTGAAGCTGCAAAATATTTCAGGAGGTAATTATGTTAGTGATTCTCGACCCGAATCAATAATAAAATAAGTAGGTAATTTTTTTTTTTTATAACCGCGCTTTTTTTCACACACACAAACACGGAACAATAAAGGGCGTTTTCACACACACTAACTCGCAACGATAGTTTCATAAATAATGTATCATCCAATCATCATCCCGCACGCCACACCCTAGCCACGCCCCCGCGGCCATCGATCAATCGATTTAGTTTAGTGTAATTAAAAAATTAAATAACAAGTATTACTGATTATTGACCAGGTATCGTTTTTTTATATGATTATTTATGAGTTTTATTACAACCTCCTGAAATATTGTGCAGTTTTAAAACTGCACCTTGTATAGTTCGATTTTTTTTAAGGCACTAAATAGCTTCAAATAATTCACACATTGGTATGTATGTAGTCGTATCATAGACAACGGAATCCCTACCTATAACCACAGAACAGATAATGGAACCTCATTTTCACTAGATTAAATGTCACCGATGAACAGCGATAGTCCTAACTCCACAAGGGAGTATAATGTAACTAGAAAACTAATGCAACATAAACTTTCCGCAAGCACCTTTGTTTTCATTAGAGCTGCCGAGTTACCGACCTAGTTTCAACGAGTACAGGCCCCAGGCTTGCAATTGATCCCATTTTGGTATTTGAAACCGTATCACGTTGTCAAAGTGCTGCCGGTTCGCTAAGTGTACTGCTGCATTGCATCGACGAAGATTTAAGGCGATAGTTCCATGAACATCCGGCCGGATAGTGCCCTGCTGACCTTTAAATCCATTTTCTTTGCGAAATATTGATTGATTTACATATGCTTCGTTCAAATAAAATTTGAATAATGTTTAACCACCAATTTTTATGTGTAAAAATACGGCCTGAATCTTCAGAAATATTTATGTGTAAAAATGTTTCTAAAGATTCAAGCCGTTTCGAAGGAGTAGTAGGGAAAAGTTGCAAAATTACTAAATATTTTTTTTAGACAAAAGTACGAAAAAATCAATAGTATATAATGTTGTTCATGAATCTATGATGAACATATATTTTTTTCAAACCTATTGACCTATCCGTTACCGAGGAGTAGGATGCAGAAAGTCACTGTTTTATGGCACTGTTCGGGCGCTTGGACCTTAAGCCGTACAACCATACGTGAGTCCTATAGTCTATTCTCCCCAGCTTTGCGACGGACGAGAGGAAATTAAAAGCCTCCATGGCGTGAAATTGCTGTATTAGCGCCATGATACGTTCGTTGAGGCCTTTTGTAATGAACGTTGAACAAATGGTAGGTACTCAGTTGTATTCGCACAAAAAAAGGGATTCGCTAACACACAAACTGTGCACCTTGATATTGCGAACACATTAATTTGGTTGGAATTTGATCTGAAGTAAATGCCCTAAATTAACGAACTTAGCTTCTATACTATTTTTTTTTACTAGCTATTACTGTCCCACTGCTGGGCAAAAGCCTCCCCCCAAGTCCTTCCAAACTTTCTTCTCCTCGTGGTACGCATCTGTACTAATATGTACTAATTTTTTTTCTCTTTATTTTTTAGGGACTTTAATCTCAAAGAGCATGTCAGCCCCATCGTAACCTAAAATAAGTTTACAATAACAAATTAACTAATCAACACAATTGATTACATGTTTTTGAGCTACCGACACATTGCCATGTCAAATGTAATCTTAGCAGCATCACTTCTGGGATTAGCAAGGATTTCAAAAAAGAATTGTACTAATATAATAGAGACGTATAAGTTTGTATGCATATATTTAACAAATTCTTTCACTAACAGAATTCTTTATCACTAGGTGGCAAGTATAATATTTTTACCCGAATGCACGAAGGGTTATATACGTTGATGCGGGCTACGCCACTAGCATTTTTTTTTTTTTCATAAAAAGAAAACTATACCTACCGGTTAATCCTTTCTCGATTACCTCGTGACCTCGTGGGGATTAAACCGAAGCAAAATTGACCCAGCAATTATAGGCGCTCCACCCAGGAAACTCATTTGAACATTCGGTAAAACTCCTATTAAGTATCGTAGAAACAACTTTGATAAATAATTATAACTTTGATAATAATAAAGTATTATCGAAGAAAGAAAACGTTGAAAGATATAAATAGAAATTATACATAATAAATGTGCAGTGAGGCAGAACCGTACTCAAGTAACCTAATTGGCGTGAGAACCACATTAATGGCTATTGCTTGGCTCCGTCAATGGGCTTTTCAAGCTGAATGGCAAGTGGTTACATGACCTACTGCATCTACAACTTTTTTATAACAGCCTTTGTGGGTATTATTGAAGCTAAGAATAGCGCCAGACAGAATAAATATTCAATAGCGTAATTGACATGGTTTTTGCTAAAACCAACAATTTATTTGATTGCAAACAGGATTTGGGTTTGTCGTACTATCTGCTCATCTTCATGCCGTTGTGTTAATTTTTTTGGCACAGTTCCTTCGATGATGCTAACAGATTTTCTTATGTAGCTAATTCTAACTTTACGGTGCCATAAAAACATCATTATCTTGAGTAGCAGTTACCCCAAACACGAAGGGCATTATTGGTTCTCGAAGTATTGGAATACAATAAAAATCAGTTCATAATAAATTAATGTTCCTGATACGAATTCTAAAACCCAGGCCCTTGACTCACAAACCCGGACACTAATAAAAATGTTTGCGTCAGCGCTTTGAAATGGATCGCAACATCCTCATCTGAACACAGGCCAAATTAATTCCCAAAGTTTATCTACCATAATGATTCCTATGACGTCACCGGCGCCATCTTAGTAGTAACGAGGGTTAATATTTTTGTAATGAGCCCAAACTGCCCGGAGCGAGGTCGTGGTAAATGTAATGTTCGCAGAATAAACGTGTTTTTCTTTAATGTCAAAGGTTAAGACAAAACTAACAGACCTGAATATAACTAGAATACGATGGAATTTTATCTAACATTTTAAATAAATAATGAAAATGAAAATTGGTACGAAGAAAGCATACCCTCTCTTGAGCGTCGTTATAACAATTAGGGATTTAGACAAGAGAATGTGTTGCAGAAATCTCAGCGCTAACAACAACATAATGCTAATACTAATCCGTTTGCCGATCTTAGTAATTATAGCAATATTCCCACAGGCCCGTTTGTTGTAGCGAGATCGTGCTCAACGGCACAAGATTGTGGGCTGATCATTAATGATGCGATTAAACTAACTTGACAGCAGATTTTCTCTTTCCTGTCGTCTTTCTACGCTTATCTCAAAATATTGGGGGTTGAGACAGCGCGTATTTTTCCTCGATACATCTCTTTAAGATGCCATCTCCATATTTACCCTCTTTCTATCATATCATCTTACACATAATCCTTTCATATCGTTTCTTTGGTCTTTCCCTACTCAGACATCCACATACATAAATAAATATATAACTTTCTTTGTTTTGTCTAGACATTTTGTGCAAAAACATGCTTATCACTGAAACAACCTCTATGTATTTAAACAGCATGATGAAAGTCTAGTAATTTAATATTGTACAAGGCATGTTTTATGCATGCCATATAATCTCGTTAGCTAGACTAGCCAGTTAACCACGTACCCAATTAAGAATTGATCGTCCTTTGTAAACCCTTCGCTATAAGTTGAGGATTAAGCAAATTGCTGCAGGTACTTTATTCAACATCATTTTACAAATAAAGACGAACTCTTTTGTATGTAAATATATTATTAGATTTTATTTATATCGTCTACTTCATTAAAGTCCTTACGTTCGGTTTGGAGTTAACTCAAACTTCATTGAGAATACAAAGTCGCAGATACGACTTGAAATATCTATACCGTGACTTTTTCCAGTAACTTTCTAACGCTCTAGTTGAAGTGATCACCATTTTCATCTATTTAGTTCAGCTCGTCCCGCCTTCGACTTTTGCAGTTTCTTATTATAAGTTCCTTGATGCGTAAACAAGTGAAAAGTTGCAATAAAGTGTGGTGGCGGCAGGGGTCGGAGCGCGCGGACCGCGCGGGGGTTGCGCGCGTTTATTGATTTTCCGCTCGGCTCTACGGACGTGTACCGTCGTCGGCTCCTAGCTCCGCAAATACTAAGATTACTGCTACCCGCTCTTTTGAGACCCGGTGATTGTAGCTCAAAACACATCTGAGCGACAAATTCTGGTATAAATTACCATCACAAATCTTATTTATAACCCTGGAGGCATCTAATTTTAATTCAAACCCGTAAAGTTCATGCGTATGAAAGCAATTTACCTATATGTTGACGACATTGAAGAGGGGGTGGGGTGTCTGTACAGAGCGATAACTGGCAATGACGTAAAGCAGATGAGATGCATGAATCACGCGCTCTGACCTCTGCGTGAAGGACACGCCTCTCGCAAAATTCGCATATCATGTTAAATCAGAACTGTAAAAAGTCCCAGAATTAATCATGAATTCTCATTTTGTATTGAATGAATTATTTTCCTTAAATGAAGATCGTCATAAGAATCTTTCTGCAGAATCTGTATTGTTGTTAAAAGATAACTAGGCCTTTTAATACTTATTACCGCATATTGGTCCTTCGAAGCCGCAAGATATCCGCCTCCAAAATTTCTGGTCCTTCAAGCCGGATCACATTTGTGGAATGTGAAAAAGATAAGAAAGAAAAATAAAAAATTGCCCACCGTATTCGGCATTATAATAAACTAATTGCGCGAGCAATACCCGAAGCCAATAATCAAAGACCTGGGGAAGCCTTTCACCTCACGCAGTGACTAAACATTAACTCGTAGCAAAGATTAAGTGAACGTAGTCAGGTGCGTAGCGTAGCCAATCTTTACTACGCGTCTAACTACGTTTCAAAACAATCACATTTGTGAAACCCGAAGTAACGTATGTTGTTGCACTGACAGAACGTGTCGAAATGTTGCATTGTCCATCTTGTTTTATAAATATTACTCATTACTTAAATATGAGCCGAACGGAGCGGGTTCTACGGAAATAACTCTGATATCAGAACTAGTGTCTACAAAGCTAATTGTACTGATTCATCTAAGTGCAGGTAATCGTGAGTCTAACACATTCGTAATAGAGCAAGAACAATGTTGAAGTTCTCAATCACGATTCCTACCAAGGTTAATCAACCATTTTTGAAATCAATTAATCAAGTTCTTGATTTTATGGTTAAAGTGCCGTTGCGTGAAATAATTTATTATCAATTGCTTCATCTTCCTTATAGGGGACACCGAACTCCTGTTACTGGTTTCTTTTTCCTTATCGTTATAGAGTATACCGTCAATTTCCTCTGCATATAATTCAAGGTGCTGCAATGAGCTTCCATGGTGCTATTGAACTTGCCACATTACAAGGTCAAGGCGAAGTTTCCTCCCTCCTAACAAATGTGTCGCAGCACTTCGTCATATGCCCATTAAGATAAGTATATGATGCGGGCAGGTACTAGGTACCAGGCGGAGACAGTTTAATGAATAAACAGGCAACAATGGTCCCGCAGGCAACCTGTGCAGGGTTAACTACAGGCTGTCATTAAAATTCAAAGGTCGCTACTGCTCGGCACGCTATGCTCACGTAAACGCTCACTACGGTATTCTATTGTTTTGTTCATGAGCATATTCTGCATGAGAATGTTTATCGTGAGCTTGTTTAGTTTTTATTGAAGAGTAGCTGTCTTCCGCGGTTTTACTCGCATCTTTGGTTACTATTGGTCTTAGCGTAATGTTATACATCTTAAAATAACCTTCCTCCTTCTTATGGGCTTCTTCATTCCTATGGGCTATCCAACACTAAAATATATTTTCAATACACTTACTCGAAAACAGGTTCTTATCGCACTACGAATAAGTTCGACATGCCATGTTTATATGCCTCGTGTTTTTTTTAATTTATCATAACAAGGGCTGTTTTCATTCCTATTTCGTCACGGTCAACCGTGATTATTATTGTTTTTAAAGCCTTAAAAGTATCCACCTCTTTAGGTGGATACTTTTAAGGTTTTAATATTTAATGAAAATTAAAATTGTGTTTTACTCGTATGAACAGAATATCATGAATAAATAAGATTATTTACACAATAATTCGTTATTGTCTACAAATTAACATTATCTATGTTCTAAATTCAAAAATATTTGAATTTCTATTTTATTACGAGCTTTTATTCAGTTTCACTTGTCCCGATGTTTGTGTCATCAAATCTTGCAAATTAAATTTGACCCACTTCCCGGTTACCGATTGAGCTGAAATTTTGCATGCATGTGTAAATCAGATGACAATGCAAAATCATTATGACGTGGAGCTGATCTGATGATGCAACTGGAAGGTAGATATAGGAACTTGGTAGTTAAACGACACAACACCATCGAGTTTGGGCTCGTATGATTCGTCTTGAAGAGCATTAATTATATAGGTATAACCGAGCTATAAAAGTTTGCTATTAAAAAATGATTTTCATTAAAATCTTGTTTAATATTAAGTAGGATGTTTAAGGTTTGATACCTTTGTTTCTTCTTCAACCTGTAAAGGTAAAGCGCGGAAAAAAAAGTCTATTAAATATTATTTTTTATTTGTGATATATTTTGTGAAAAAAATGTTGAATTTAAGATTTGAAAAGAATTCTTTGGATGGTGCCGTCACCGTCAGATATTGTAATTAAGTTAAAAAATACTCCCTATAGCTTGCTGCCATATAAATCATTTAGTTTTGATTTATATGGCAGCAAGCTATAGGGAGTATTTTTTAACTTATATATTATGTATGGCAACTTTGGAAAATTTTCTTCACTACGAAATGAACAAAAATGCGTCGTAATTTTCAGAGAAAGTATTTCTTCGTAAGTGTATTGAAAAACGTCGTTTGATACACGTGGAGATTTGTCACTGCAGCACTCGGCTCCATAACACCCTCGCCTATACGGCTTGGGTGAATTTCGCCTCGGTTGCAATGACATACTATCCTCACTTGTATCAAAATGTACTATTTCAATTCGAACCAGTAGTTCCTCAGATTAGCGCGTTCAACCAAGCGAACTTCTTATGTTTTATTATATTATATAATATAGATCATATAGATTCTTTATAAATGCTGGCAGACAGGGACAGAACCAACATTTCGATCCCGAACTACTTAAAACTATCGACATCTCGAACTTTTTGCGATTGTCGCTTCGATTTGTTTGAAGCCTTTCAAGATTCAAGATTCAAGATTCAAGATTATTTATTTTGCTAAAACATGAGTATACACATAAATGCAAGATGTTACATAAAAATCAGTTGAGTCACTGTCATGTTTTGCCGTAATGGCGTACAAAATATAATTGAGTAAGATCATAAAATTATTAAATTTACTCATACATACAATTATAATAATTAAGACTATCTAATGTCAAAAATTATTTGTTCCATCATAATCATGTCGATAATTCAAAAAAATTCATACACGTCAAAAATTACATAAGTCAATAAATAATAATAACAATAATAGTCCAAACATGTCGACAAGTCAAAGTTATGTTAGTTTATCGGTAAAAAATATAAAATAAAATAAAAATCCTTAATGCTATATTAAACTTTCTCTAACAAAACTTTTTTTTTTTTTAATCTAGGTATTTCTCAATTTTGCGGTTGTATTTAATGTCAAAAATTATTTGTTCCAAATATAATTATAGTCAATAATTCAAAAATTTCATATAATATGGCAAGGTTTACTGTCAATAAATAATAATAATAATAAAAAAAGTCCAAACATGTCGACAAGTCAGAGTTATGTTAGTTTATCGGTCAAAAATTCCTTAATGCTGTAATAAGCTTTCTCTAACAAAACCTTTTTTAACCTATTTCTTAATTTTGCGGTTGTATCTTCCCTCCAATTTTTCGGTAGTTTATTGTAAAGAATTGGCGCCATACAGAATACACTCTGACGTAGTAATGCAGTTCGACATCTTGGGATGCAAAGTTTGCTGTTGTCTCGTCTATTTCGAATTACTTTGTCAGATACTAGGGGAAATAGTCTTGGGTTCATTTTGACAAACATAATGGTCTCAAAGATGTACATAGATGGAAGGGTCAATATATTATATTTTTTAAATAGTGGTTTGCAACTGTCAGTGACTTGAAGTCCGAACATAGTCCTTAGACACCTTTTCTGGGCTTTAAAAATTACATCCTTATTTGTAGAGTTACCCCAAAAAATTAAACCGTATCTTAAATTAGATGATACTAAGCCATGATATGCTGTTAGCAGCGCGTCACTATTAAGCATCGGGGCTAGCTTAAACAGTGCATATGTTGAATTACTAATTTTTTTGTTTAGAGCTTCTATATGTGCTTTCCAATCTAATTTACTGTCTATAGTTACACCAAGAAATTTAGCTGTGTGAACTTTATTTATAGGTGTGTCACAATAGTTAGCATTAATTTTGGGAACGGTTGATCTTTGGGCGAAATGCATAATGTTTGTTTTGTCCAGATTAATTCTAAGATTGTTATTTTCCAACCATTTTATCATACATTCAATTGAATTGTTAATGTCAGTTTCGTAAGTACCTCTATTTTTACATGCAACTGTAATAGTACTATCATCGGCAAATAGTGTCATTGGGTGGTCTACACTTTTGGGCATGTCATTAATGTATATTATAAAAAATAATGGACCAGCTACAGTACCCTGAGGAACGCCAAATTTCACTGTACGTTCTGTTGACTTATAGATTATTTCACGTTTGGTCCCTTTATTTATTGCATGTATTTCTGTGAACTGTTTTCTGTTGCTTAAGTAGCATTGTATCAGATTGGAGACATTACCTCTAACGCCGTATGCTTCTAATTTGTCAATAAGTATATCGTGACGGACATGGTCAAAGGCCTGTGTCATATCACAGAATATAGTACATACAGGTATATTCTCGTCTACTTTCGTAATAACATTATGTAAAAAATCAAACACCGCCAAGTTTACTGTTTTACCATTTCGAAACCCTTTTTGCTCATTTGTAAATATGTTTTCTTTTTCAAAATAATAGTATAACTGTTTGCAGAAAAACTTTTCAAATATTTTCGATATTATACTTATAAGGGATATGGGCCTATAAAATTCCATTAGTTCTTTATTTTCTTTTTTAAACAGTGGTCTAACTGTAGATATTTTGAGTGCGTCAGGAAAAACACCAGCCTCTATGCAAAGATTAATTATATGGCTTAAGTGTGTGGATATTTCTCCAGCTACTGATTTTATCACTTCGGTTGATAGACCATCGTGTCCAACACTGTTAGTGTTTTTTAACGTTTTTATAATCTTGAACACTTCGATAGGCAAGCACGGGGTCATAAAGAAAGAGTCTTTTCTTTTTTCAATTAACGATGTGACTTTTTTCCCAGAGCCTGATATTGGGATTATTTTGTCTACAAAGTAATTATTAAAAGCGTTTGCAATATCTTTTGGGTCAGTGATAAGGTCATTGTTTACTTGAATTTTGTCAATACAATTTTTTGGAATGTTGAATTTAGCGTTATTAATTATTTTCCAAGTAGTTTTTGGTTTATTATCTGAAGTATTTATTGTGTAGTTATTTTGTACCCGTTGAGTAAGTTTTATAATTTTTTTAAATAATTTAGAGTAGTTAGTTAGTTTTCTTTTATTAATTTTACTTGGTGAAAATCTGTATTGCCATAACAATTGTCTTTTGTTTTTGCTGCACAGTTTGATACCACGTGATAACCATTTAGGCCTTTTCGTAGTATTGATCTTAATTTGTTTCTCTGGAAAACATAATTTATAAAACAGTGTGAATGTGTCAAGAAAAGACTCGTACGCTTCATTAGGATTACTGGTTTCATAGATGTCAGAAAATGATAAATTAATTATGCAATTCTTAAATTTTGTCATATTTTCGTTACAGTAGTCACGTCTAGTTACCTGCCAGTATTTAATACAACATTTCTTTTTTACTGGGAACTGCATTAATTGAGCTGTGTGGTCTGAAAGAGCAAATTCCACAATTTCTACTTTACCTACTTTGTGAAAATTGTGAGCAATATTGTCGATACAAGTGTTGCTTTTTAGTCGTGTAGGTTGATTTACAGCTAACTTTAAATTATAGTTTAATAGAAGACCTTCAAATTCAAAAGTATGGAGGTTCCTTTTTAAGATGTCGATGTTGAAATCGCCTGTAACTATAATATTTTGATGGCGTTTCTTAGTTATCTCTTTTAGGAGAGTTTCTAGTTTATTCATACATTGATTTATGTTACTTATTTTTGGCACTCTATATACGCATGCCAAGATAGTGTTATAGTTAGGTAGCTCTATTGCACAGCACTCAAATATTCCGGTTTCTGATAAATTGGCAATCTTCTTTAATTCTATGAAGTGGTGTCCGTTCTTTACCAAGATGCATGCTCCACCTCTCTTGCTTTCTTTTCTGCAGAAAGATGCTGCTAGCTGATAATTTGGTATTGTCAAATAGGATTCGTACCCTGACATGATGAAGTGCTCGGTTACGCATAATATATCCACGCTAACACCCTTCCCCGATAATTCATCCAAACACACTGTGACCATGTCGGATTTGCTCAGTAATCCGGCAATATTCTGATGCATAACACAGACATTATTTGTTACGAAAAAAATTTGTCAGCTTATCGTTATTTGTCTCCGTGGTTTTTGACGTGTCAAAGTATCGAGTGTGAAAGTCATTTTCTTGTTGGGTTATGTTATTTTGGTCTTCTTGTGTATAAGTAATTATTGTTTCTGCGTTAAATTTACTGATGTCATGCAAAAGAACATTTATATCTTGAAAGACAGTACGCATGCCGTTGTTATTAAGCTTTCCACTACGTCTATAGAACATAGTATGGTCATAGGATAGATTCTTGTTCGAGTCGATAACATATGCATACTCATATGTCAAAACATCACGGCAAAGTAGATTATTGAATTGTTCTATTCTTCCATTAAATATATTCGTAGACCTACCACATTTGAATGTCGGTGCGCAGATTACAAAATTCGTATGTTTGATGCTTGATAAGGATACTCGTATATCATATATCATTTTTGTGTAATCATTTGTGTTGACGTCTTCTTCTCCTATTAAAATAATACAAAATTTGTTCCGAAGGTTGTGGAGTGGTTCTGAATACGAGCTAAGTGACCGGCTATTACATTTAACAGCCCAATTCTGAATATGTATTCTCTGTACACAAACACGCCCTAACGAGTAACCGCAGTAATTATATATAATGACAACTTTGAGCTGCAAAGCAACGACGCTCAGAATTGTAACAAACGAGAGAGAACAGCTATACTTTCATATACTTATTCTCAATGTGAATTTGATTTGGTTTATGGGTTTTAATATGCGGACGCTTGTAAATATTATAATTACTTTATTTACTTCGTCCCTGTCAACATTCTTGTCAATAATTTTCGAGCTTTCAGCATAGTCTGAAAGTATTTTCTAATTAAAATAAAATCAATGTTCAATTAAATCAGACTCGCAGTTGTCTGTTAGACAAAGCCTTTTCTAAAATATTATGCACCAATTTGCTTAGCGTTGAATCGTTTGTAAATTATTATTTTACTCTGAGACTAGGTACAGCTTTTTTTGCGGGACTTCCATCATTTATGACTGATTCATGTCATGAAGTCTGGACAAAAAATCTGTATAAATTATATCTATTAAGTCACCAATTTATCACTTGCCAGCCTACAGTCGTAATTGTCACGACAGAAGTGGGTCGTTCTGCCTCGCCCGGGCACAATGCCAACTTGCCGTAACTTGAACGTGGCCCAAGTTCACCCATTGCGATGTGTCCTTATTTATTAACTTGGCATAAAACATAAGTTCAGAAAACTGTTTCAGACTCGAAACCAACCTGTTCACCGGCTGTTAAAGATTTACTGAATTCATTTCAACAAAACTTGAAAAGCGCTTTTGTGAATTCGTGCTATGAAAACTAAGAATAGAAGCTCAAACGGGAGCATTTTCATTTAACACATTAACAATGCAACACTCAGCGGTTTTAGGAGCATTGACTCTACGAAACTATACCTAAGTTAAAGAAACCTTTTTCTCGTAGGCTAATATTCTGTGTTATTCCAGCTACAACATTCAAAATACATAGGTGTACATATCTCTCTTCTCTGAGCTCATTAAAAAGTTAAAACGGGTACATCAGTGTTCGAGTTGGGAATTAAAGGGTGAAATTAAAGTTATATAAAACCTGGCGTAGTTAAATGAAGCAGAACATAAAGTTTAACTTTACGAGAAGGCTGAAAAACAAGGCTGTTTTTTCCAACTGACTGCTCTCCCAAATCCGCGTCTACAAACAATCCTGGCTTAGATGAGCCGGTACGTGTGAGATTGGCTGTCCCCGCCCTTTGTTCGCGCGTCAAGGCCGCGCCACCCGTCTCTCCCGTGGGGTGTCCTGCGTTTATATCTACACTTTATACATTTGCCAACTGTCGCGTCGCCGGCTGTGCACTAAACCCTACCTAAAAATAACTTGATAGCTTAATGCTCTGTAGTCTTATATCTCATTAGCGCCACGTAAAATCAAAAGGCCTTGTATGAATCACGCTTTTTTCAAATGACCAAATTTTGATTCGATGGAATTTAGGCAACAGCAATTTTTTTGAATGGATTTCCTTACTTGAATTGCAAATTCAGAAAGGAATCAGGGCGTTGAACTACGAAGTACAAAAGCTTTAGCAACATAATTTCAACAAAGCTCTTTCAGCTGAAGATATCTTCTATGTTAATAAGGGCTTACAACGCTCTCATGAATTTTACAGCTTTCAGGAGTAGGTATTGAACTTTTTAATGAATTTTTCAACCGCGAGGCAGATTATGAGTCCCGTCCCGCAGAGCCTGGCGCGCGCCGGTGCTGAACATTACCATATAAAGGTCGACATTGAGAGCGCGCCGATGTTTTTATGTAACGATAAAACACGCTGCGAATTAACGGCTTAAGCTTCTCTAATTAACGTCTGTGGGTGTCGCAGTGTCACTAAGTGTCGTCAATGTCGTAAACTCGTTTAATGCTCACCGATAAGTTAGAAATCAGTCTATTACTTCACACTTAAATTCTACGCCATCATCCCATCTTCGTATCTCGAATTAAATCATTCTGATTGAGCTCTCATGAAATTCTAAGTACGAAAATATTAGATTCGGTATGTTCGGACCTTCGTTTTTGTTAATATTAGTCATGTAATGTTATGTGAATAAGAACAAAGGATAATCCTGATCTTGAACGTCGTCAGCGCCATGTTCCATGCATATGATATCATCGTGGCTTGTATCATATTAAAAATGGAATAGATTATTATACCGTTATTTCTGCTATGGGTTTCTCGAGAAAGGTTGGCGTTTGAAGTTCAGTGCAGCGTAATATTATCGATGTGTAGGTTTCAACTTTTAAAAGGTCAGCATACAGCCTCACATCGACATTTACCAACTACCACGCATTTCATCCGTTAGCTATTTTAATTAAATTCAAGTTCAGATGCACTCGTGTTCCTTATTTAGGTCAAACATCTATAGTATTGGACCACGTTTCTGCACTTAATCCATGGTGGACCATTCTGTGTGGGCCATGGCGACCATCACTTGGCAGGTCTATTCAATCCAGCGCACCTCATTCCAAAAGCAGATTATTCCGCCTTGGTTTT
This sequence comes from Mythimna ferrago, assembly GCA_910589285.2. Taxonomy (NCBI): domain Eukaryota; kingdom Metazoa; phylum Arthropoda; class Insecta; order Lepidoptera; family Noctuidae; genus Mythimna; species Mythimna ferrago. The sequence continues at coordinate 13,231,243 of OU342692.1, read as the reverse complement.
TCACGGAGCATGTTAGGGAATTCGGTGCTCTTAGGGTTTGCATTAGTGTATCATTAACACCTTTCACCTCACCAGGAGCATGTGCGCGATTGTCTCCTTTGTCTCCAGGCATGCTCTGCACAGGGAACTGTCTGTGATGCCTATTGTGAGGAGATGTTTGTTTAGTGAATAGTGTGTGGTGATGGTCCCCGCTAACAGAGGCAGACCGCGACTATCCAATCGCAGAAGGCTTTAAGCTAGGTCCAAAATTTGAATTTTTTTTTTGTGTAGGTTTATGTGCTGCTAAAAGCTATTACAAAAAAATTAAAGGTCTTTGGCAAGGGCCACCCTACAGTGTTCATTTAAAATAGAGCATCGTATAATAAGTTAGGTAACACAGGATGGTTAACTGCCGACAAAAGGCAATGTGTAAGGTCAAGCCAAGGCCAGTCTTGCTACTATTTTCGTTGGCAAGTTAATCGCGTCTATCTGTAGTGTTAAGTCGGTAGTAAACAACATAAATTGCATACATTAAGTTTTTCAAGAACCTTTATGTCGTAAAATAAACGTATAGTTTTTACAAACGTTCTAGTAGCTGGTGGTTCTATAAGATTTTCTTCTTATCTTAAATTAATTTTTACATTACCTTGACTTTTACTTTCGGTGCTATACTTCGTACGGAAGACATCAAGTTAACCATGGATAATCTTTTTAGACTATGGCTGCTGGGTATAAGCTGCCTCATCAATAGTACTTTAGCCTGGAAAACCAATTCCTGGGTAAAGGCCTTCCTTTCCTTCCGTCATACTTCATAAACTGTTTTCCTAGTTAATGAAGGACAAGATTCAGGCTTGCATCTAACGCCTTTGCGACCTCCACTAGGCCATCTAACATCTCTAATCTATACACCTAGTGGGAAGCTTCCCACGCTCCACTTTCCGGTTCGCGATCGCAATTCTTCTCCAACGAATTCAACAATATGGGCCCGACCCCGCCTATTGCCTCGAATAGCTAATCCCGTTCGCGAATTTGTCGAAGACTTGGATTATTCTCCGGACTTCCTAATTCCTAATTCTGTCACGTAGAGTAAACTTCAAACATTGTTCTTTCTGTCCTCGACTTAATGTGCCAACAACTTTAAATTAAATTAGCCACTGCTAAGCTTGACGGGTCTTTGATATTATTTTTGGGGAAAAGCGTGTTGTAAATTTGTGGTCGTTAAAGGGATTTTGGGATAACCCAGCTGTTGTCAAACGAGCAGATTAAGGGCCATTAACGTAAATAGTAATGAAGAGATAAAATTCGTTTTTGTAAAGCCATAAATTGGTCAGTAACTGACCCGCAAACGTGAGTGATCGGCAATGTTCGGAAGCAGTCGTGTGCGAGAGATTTTAAAAAGGCCTTTTTTTATCTGGTTAAAGTGAATATGGTAAAACAACCTTGTATATCTTTACTACTAATCCTTTAACCGCCCGCGTTAGATTACTTCGACGAGTGTTTTTGCGTCCTACTTGCCAGGGTCTTGGGATTACGACTGGGTACTCCATCTCTTTAGTTCTTAAATCCCCAAAGGTGACAGAAGAGCTAACTAGATGTTGTGGATGTGCGACCCTGGCGGAATAACCGCGACAGCGTTTGTCGGATATATCAGTACGTAGGCGGTGAAAAGGTTAAGGGTCTAAACAGACGGACTGCATTTCAACTGCAATCCAACTGCAAATTGCAGTTTAAGTGCAGTTTGAATGCAGTTGACACGACTGCAATAGAACTCCAACACGACTGCAATAGAACTGCAAACCATACGTGCGGTCATACCCACCCGCCCGCACGCTCCGCCCTCCCGCGCATGGTGCAGTTCGGTTGCAGTCGGTGTGCAGTTCACACGACTGAAATCGGACTGCACGTTTGGTTTGCAGTTCTATTACAGTCGTGTTTGCAGTTCTATTGCAGTCGTGTCAACTGCATTCAAATAGCACTTAAACTGCAATGTGCAGTTGGATTGCAGTTGAAATGCGGTCCGTCTGTTTAGACCCTAAAATATATGGTTAAGTTCTTGTTGACGGTCACGGGTCAATGGTATGAACAAACGTCCACACTAATCTAAAGAACACTGAGCGACAACGGGCAACAAGAGCCCTTTTTGTGCCAGAACACTTTGCTGTCATCAACTCTTTAGCCCGTAACCTCTAAGTACAGTCAGTCCTGTAGCGACATCTATATCGCAACATAGAAACTATGCTGCATCACCGTATCAAAGTTCCCCGTACGATTAAAACATAGTATCCAACAATTCGAAATCAACTATCGGGCTGTTGCCCGGACCAGACACAACATCAGTCTGATCGGAGGATCCATCTTTTACGACAGGATTGTATGACTTTACGCTCTGTTCAGCGTCTCACCCTCGACGATGGCTGGTGCTGAAAATCAGCGCTGTGGGTCTGTCTCCCCAGCATTTTGCTGAACGCTGGCCGTTTTGCGCGGATGTGACGCACATCCTACTTACTTGCTACTTATTGTTATTTGTTTATTTTAAGGTTTTAACTCTTTTTTTTCTTTCTGTTCTACTTTAATCTTGTTCCTAGTTCTTAGAAAAAGGTTATAAACAAATCGAACTACAATAGAGAAGATATACCAGTGTCATATTTTCTACAAAGTATAAAACAAAGTCGCTTTTCGCATCTGTCTGTTTATCCGCTAACTCCTTAACCAAACAACGGCTATTGATGCGATTTTCAGTAAATAGTAAGAGCAATAAACGAGAAAAGTATAAGTATATAATTTGCACCAGTGCGAAACCGGGGCCGGTCACTAGTTTATATATTATGACAGCTTATTTTTCTCTTCAATAGCTCTTTTTTATGGTGGGAAATCATCCAATGACTTCTCCCGCTCTAGAACGTAGCGGGAGTGCATAGGTGTGGGTTTTATTGACTAAAACTCACTCCTATATTCCTTCTTTGCTTTACATTCCTGGATCCCAGGTTTCCCTTTCGGAAGCCAACCCATGGCCCCAGTAGCATGTGACCCTGCTTTACTTCCATAGCTGTTGTACTAACGAAGTCACTTGGCTTGTTTCAGGATGCCTGCCGCAGTGCCACCCGGCGAAAATGGCGCGCCACGCAGCGAGCTCGAGCAGCTGCAATTGCGCGCCGGAGAAGTCACCGATGATGTCAGTATCTTTTATTTTTACATTTAATCATAATTTTCAGCACTGCTCTCAAAACGGTGAAGGAAAACATCGTGAGGAAACCTGCATGTCCTAGGTCTAAAAATTCGATGACATGTGACATTCACCAACCCGCACTGGGGATAACGGCCCATTCCCTCTCCTAGAGAGGAGGCTTGAGTCCCAGCAGTGGGAACATTAATAGGCTGATTGTGTATGTATGCATAATTTTCAGCTTGGCAGGCATTGGTCTGTAATAATGAACACCCTTGCCTGCTATGAGACCCTTTTTTTATGTGGGAAATCATCAAAAAATTATTCTCCGAGGGTGTGACAGACTTTTACTGACCAGAAGCCGCGGGTTCCTTCAGTTACCCTTTTTTGCGGTAATTGTTTAGAACAATCCGCAACACTATGAGATAGGATCCTGTCGCCACGACAGGTCACCTCCTTGATCCCGAATGGTTTGTATTCGAGAACTTACATAATGTGGGCTTGAGGATCAAGAGTTTTTAGCTCAGGGTGATACTTACCTTTTGGAGCAGTTCATCCGAGCATTACTTTTGCTACAGCGGCTCAAGTTTCTACCAACTCAGCAAAGAAAATAAAAGAATTAAATAAAAGACTTGCAAAACGAGAGAAATTCTGAAAAATACTCTCCGAACTCTCAAAGTTCTATTTGCTGGAAACGAATTCCTTTTGTTCAAATTGTATGAAATATCTTGTAAGTTTTCTGTCTTATTCGGACTTGTAAATAATTGAATTTGTTGTAACGTTTCAGTCACTGGAGTCCACGCGGCGCATGATGCAACTATGCGAGGAGGTGAGTTGTCACTACGTTCATTTTAATTATATTGAACTTAGTTTTAATTATAAGTAAGGGGAAAATATTACCATCAACTAAAAATCTATACTTAGAATGAAATAAATTAACAATAACTTTGTTTTTGATATGACTGTGTAATCCCACTAATACTCTATAATTCTTGAATCATCATGTATTGGGAGAGATCTGTGTGTGATTTCGAGAATACCTCCCAAAATTAACTTTAATAATATTATTTCTCGTTTTCCCCCTTTATTAGTAATCAAAATTACCATGAATTTGATATGAAAACTTTTCAATCCTTGTTCATTTTCATTTAATTTGTTAAAATAACCGTTTGTTTTTATATCAACTTCATTCATGACTGAACCAATTGTGATCTAATCTGTGTGTTTAATATTGAATGATCTATTAATTTTCCAAGCGTGCGACGTTACTGGAAGCTCTATAATCTATTACTAAATAGAACTAACTGAGCCAATAGAACTGTGCGGTCTTGTATATCCGTAGACGCGTTTCAGTTGAAATTAAATTAGTTTCCCCCATAGTTTAATTATGTTGAGTTGTGTTGTCGATTATGTGAATTATTTGTGATCATCTGTGAGAGAGGTGTTCTCGATGCGAGGGAGTGAGGGGTATAGCGGAAGTGTCTAGATAGCCCCAAGCTCGGTTTGGTCTCTGACGCCCGACGCCGTCCCACCCCCTAGGGCGCAGCCTCTGCTAACCCTGGCTGTTGTGTTTCGATGTCGCTAAATATTATTTTGTTTTATCTTTTTCTAAATGTGTGTATGTATATCTATTGTAGTTATCCGGCCATAATCTTTATTTATTTTATGTTGAACCCTACATTTGAGTATAATATATAATATGTAATCAGTATTATATGTTATTATAACCATACATATATGGGTGTTGCATGATCCGTGCCTTTACTGTGTCCGAAAATGTTAGACTTCAATAGCCCTTTGTGTTGTTCGTAGTGAACTGTACATTTGTGTGATTATATTTACCTCCCGGGCGAACTGGCCCTCGGCGCTGACAGTTAATTACCTAATTGTATTTCTTAGAAATTTGCCTCGATTAGTTTTTTGTCAAAGAGGCTAATTATTAGCTCAAAGCCGAGAGTTTAACCGTCAGCTCCTGTAATTTCGCCCGAATGCTGTTTAGGTTTCAAAGCATGAAGCCCATCATTGTCCACAATAGAATCCAAGTCCCATATTTAGTTTAAATACTTCTCTAAAGTTAATACCCCTTTTAGTAAGTACGTAATTTGAACGAAATACGTGCGCTTTAGAGTCTGAAAAAAAAAACTAGTCAATTAATTGTGCTTGGGCTTGCTTTCTACTGAGACCCTTGTGTGCCACTCGGATCCTGAAGGAATCCGCGTCCGAGGCTGACTCACTGTTTCAACGCACTTTCTATTCTATTTAATTTCCTGTCTGGTAACGATACTTCTACTCTTCATAGATGACATTATTGTTCTCTGTGTTTCTTTATGATTTCTGTAAGTAAACGTGCCAACACGAACTGATCTCGCGAACCTTGCCTTGTACATCGTGATCAGTGTATGTTGACGTTCGTTCTATCCTGTTTTAGTTGATCTGTATCTTAGGTCTCTGTTGTAGTGGCTGCTCTCTGTTGTTGACTGTACATCTATTATGTTGTATGATTTTCATGCCTTCTCGAACATTCACAATACTGTCAATATGTGGGCGTGAACACACCCCGTACCTGCCACTGTACTCCAACAATTATGTATATCGAGCTACACCTATTGCTGACTCTCACACAATATACATGAACCTAACCTAAATTATTATCAGTATTATACCCACATTACTATTTCATTATTGTTTTTTTTTTTCTTTCAATTTGATTTCTCAAAATATTTTTAGTACATTTAAGTTAAAAGTCTTTATAGAAAGTACCTAATTATTTTAGTTATACTTTGCTAATATTATTTCTATACTATTAATTTTATATGCCGAAATGTATTCGCGAAATATAACATGATATACGACACTGTACAGACTCAGCATTACTCTCAACAACACAGTTCAACACCGGGGAGGACGTCGTCCGCCCCGTCCCCTCGTCCCCGCGCAGTACACCTGGACACTCGTACATGCACATGTACAGCCGGCGAGGTGGCTTGGCGGACGGCGTCCTCCGCGACACAGAGCTACATGACTGTACAAGTGCGCCACACGCCCGCCGCGTGCCCCCGCCGGGCAAGCCACTGTCCACTCACTCTACTGTACCCCTCACAACTAACATGCTCTGTGACTTTTTGTTTCTGCGGCGTAGAGCAAGGAGGCCGGCATTCGTACTCTGGTCGCTCTAGACGACCAGGGAGGTGAGTGATCTGCAAAATTTGCAACACTACATTATTTACAATTTTATCTATTTTATCCTTTTTCGCTAACTTTGTTGAGCATCGTAGGGTTTTCAGCCGACCCGAAGATGGGCTCACCGATGTAGAAGAGTTTAAGGGGGTATCGCATTGATTATGTATTTAAATTACGTCACTGCTATTACAATGCAAAGGTGCGGGCATCCTCTGAGAGACTACCGTTTACATTGTAAGACTCACACACGGAGATGATCACGGAAAACCCACATCTTTGTATATTTATTCGTTATGTAGATAATATACACCACTTTGCACAACTTACAACGAGCTCTATCTTCTACGACGTCAGGCAGGCCGAACGATCGACATAACAAACGTATATATTCGGGCGTACCGATACCTTATACATTCTGCATTTCAGATATTGTTCGTACTCGACTCTAAATTAACAACTTTACTGAATTCACATAAACGAATCTAAATGAACGAGCAAAGTAAATTCGAAACGCTTCTCCTCAACGCACGACTCTTAACATCACACAAAAAATCATGAATCATATGAAACTGAGCACAGATGAAACTAAATCTGGTTTTACTTGCAAGCTTCACTGCATGCATGTCGTTGTGGATCGAGTAGTGTGTGTTAGCGGCTGTTGCGGGCGGCGCGCGGCCGCGTGGCTCGCGCCGGCCGGCCGCGCGCCGCCCCGGCCGGCACCTGCACGCACGCGCCGTCGCCTCCGCCACGCCCGTAGCGTCACGCGTCACGCCGCCGCTGCACGCCACGCTCACGCGCCCGTGCGACCGACTCCGGCGCACCGCACCCACCCACCCACACACCCCGATACTCTCTCCTACGATATATTATTTTGATTTGTATTTTATGTATAGAGCGAGGACGCCGGGGGGCAAGCGCTTCATATGTTGAGTCACCAGGGCGGTAAGAGTTAAACTGACACATGGGTAGTCGAAACGTGAGAACGTCTGTGTTTGAATGTGCAGTTAATAAAATTAATCTCTTTGTTTTTCTTTGACGTTTCTCTTAACTAACGACTTATCTGAGATCGATGTTGCGTGTGTATCTATGTTTCGATGGGGATGACCTTGACATATAGTGTAAATAGAAAGCCCGATGGCCGTTCGTTGCTAATTGTCGCAAAAGACTGTTACTCTATCTTTTGCTGAAGATTTAATTTGAATGAGCTGCGCAATCTGTTTAGTTCTTCCGTTGATATTTGATCGATACGCTTTTTATAGGTATATTTATTTATCTTTCCGAATCTACTGTTCTCTTCCGTAATCTGCGTATATGCGGTATAAATGAATGCGCGTTGACGATGTCTGTTCGACGTATAGTATGGTATCGCCTCATCCCATGGCTGGCAGCGTACTGTTTATGTTAGCTGTAGGTCTGTACTGGTAGCTCGACGTCTGTGTCTGTCGGCGGGGCCGCCCCTCGCCGCACTACATATTAGTTTGTTCATTTTTCTTCTTCAATAAATCAATACTTTGCTATTTTCACGTTTCATTTAGGAATGGCTTAATGGATACGCTCATTTGCTAAGTTGATTTATTTTGTCCCATGATCACCGGCGGCGGGCCGGAGTGGCTCGCCGCGCTCATGTCCATGTTTTGTTTCTGTTTAGTTATCAGTTTGTTTGTGTTGGTTTGAGTTTGCGACGCCCGCGCGGCCTGTGCGCACCTTGCGTCTCCGAGCCTGCGCGCGCGCCGCTCCCGACTCCTCACCGCATTCGTTTGGCGAGCTATAGTGACATCATTATTGTGTTGTAGAGTCACGAGGTGGGCATGAAAACCCTGGTCATGCTGGATGAACAGGGCGGTAAGCATCCAGTAGAACATACTATTTTGCATCACTCATAATTTAGTAAAGCTTTTGTCTGAAATGCCAGTTCAGATAATTTATAAAAGTTCGTTGAATGGCAATGACTTTATGACGATAAATATGTTACGATTGAAAATCTGCTAACAGTTTATTTATAACGGATAAAAACTGAAGGTAAAACTTGTTTGTCATGATCATAACTAAACCTAGTGAATAAAGTGCATCAAACGATCTCAGCGCGTGGCAGCGCCTCACGCCTCACGCCTCACGCCTCAGCACACAGGCTGTGGGCTGACATGAGATTATCTGATTCAGTTAAACCGTATTGATTATTTTATTTAGTTTTGTCACGCATCCAGCTATGCACGTCTTCTTCAATATTGCTGTTTATTTGCATGATTAGTTTTTTATAAGTGATATTTAGAAACTGTTTTCTAATTGTTAGTCACTACGAGTACGGTAATGTAATCACTTAGTGTCAGCACATACATCATTTTATTCAAAGGTAAATGATAATTTCTTGAATTAGTTTTAACCAGATCAAGTGTAAGACATACCTAACAACACAAGCACCACAAAGAAATGTTCAGATAAATATTAGTTGCTTAAATATTAGCGTTGACATGTCATGATAGTAATTGCTGTAGTTGAACAGCTTGCATGGACATAACTAGTTGAATCAGACTCAGCTACTGTTACAGATACATGTCTTACACTTAGCGCTGGTTATTGTCGAGAGCGTTGAGAATTTACATTCGAAATTTAAATTCAGCAAAAAAAAAGATTCAAAAATATTTAAAACGCGAGCATAATTGGAAAGAGTTAGGAGCTTGAACACATAACCGCAGGTAAACTGACAAGGATGGATCTAAAGCGTTTGTTGATGTGTGTGAACAGAGCAATTGGACAGAATCGAGGAGGGAATGGACCAGATCAACGCGGACATGCGCGAGGCGGAGAAGAATCTGTCGGGCATGGAGAAGTGTTGCGGCATCTGCGTGCTGCCGTGCAACAAGTGCGTACAACGATTGACTAACACGGCAATGCATCACTTCTGTGCTCGCACTAACCACAAGCAAACGGTTTTATGAACCATTAACCATTACTTTTTTTGCTAATCACTACGACATAACCTCTTGTACTTCGATCATACAGCTTAACGTGAATCATCATCTGGGTTGGATGTTTCTGCGTCGATTTGTGTGTCTTCTTGCATGCCAGTCTTTCAGCCACGGTGGCATACTTTCCAAGAGATATAACCTTACAGCTGTTGTGCTATGGTTCCAGGGGGGCGTCGTTCAAGGAAGACGATGGCACGTGGAAGGGCAACGACGACGGCAAGGTGGTCAACAACCAGCCGCAGAGGGTGATGGACGAGCGCAACGGTATAGGACCACAAGCCGGATACATAGGAAGGTGAGTGATTATCTTTCACATAATCGCTCGTCGCTTGTGTTACCTATAATTGACTATGCTGATGTTTGTTATTCTGATCTTTCCCAAGAACTTCTAAACAAATTGGATCGACTTCTCAATAACTGCATTCGTTTTATATTCGGGCTTCGTAAATATGACCACATTTCTTCCTTCCGTTCTCAGCTTAAATGGCTGCCTATCCGTCACAGGAGATCCCTCAGATCCCTCTGCATGCTCTTCACCGTAATGAACGATCCTTGTGCTCCTGATTATTTAAAACAATATTTTAAAGTGTTGGGCAGTTCTCATAATCTTAACCTTCGTGCATCCAAAAACATGCTTCTTCAGATTCCTTCTCACCGTACTGGCTTTATGTCCAATTCTTACGCTGTTTCCACCATAAAACTCTGGAATTTACTTCCCCTTGACATCAAAAAAGCCGAAAGCAAATTTTCCTTCAAACGTAAAATTCGGAACTACTACTTGAAGTCCTCTCAACCTTAGTTTGTTCTTCGTCAGATTTGTTATTAAGTTCTCTTTAAGATTTGATATTTTTCATAGTATTTATTAGTTTATTATTTTAGCATATTTATGTATTTTATTATATATTATATATAAATAACTTATTTTTTTTCCGTTTTCATTAATTCTTATTTGTTTATTGTGCAAACCTACCACAGTGATCTCTTTTTTAACCCAAAGGTTGACTGGGAGAGAATGCCTTGTTGCATTAAGTCCGCCTATGTACCACTACTGTACTTGAAGTTTAAATAAATAAATAAATAATCACCGAGATTTTTATACCACTCTTCACGAAATCTACACAAATATTATAAAGAGGGAAAATTTGTATTTTTGTGTGTATGTTTGTAATGAATAAACTCAAAAACTACTGTGCCAATTCAAAAGCATTCACCCTGAGTAATATAGGCTATATTTGTTGCCCGTGCGAAGCCGGGACGGGCTGCTAGTGACCTATAAGCGTCCCCACACACGGGCCTCAAAAAAACGCTAGAAGCGGCCACAAAAAAAAGCTACAAGCGCGCGCGACACCTTGTGTCCGGAGAAGCTTGAAGCCGCTTCAAGCGTTTTTTTGACGAGCCACAAAAAAGGCCGCCTCAAAAACAAACCTGAAGCGGCGTTTTTTTGTGGCCCGTGTGCGGGGGGACAGTTGAGTGAGTGTCTCAAATTTAACTAGCAGCCAGGCTGAAGTATGGACTTACCTCTGTAATAATATTCATTGTACATTTAATTCCATAATTATTGGGTACACTTGCATAGCACGAGGGTTACCGCACACAGGCCACCGGCTACAACCATAAAACGCCGCCACCGGCATATTTCCTGTAGTTTTCATACATTTTATATGGACTCGGCGCACACGGTTGACGAAAGTGGCCGCCACACGCCACAAATCGCCGCTGCTCGCTTGTAGCCCGCACTAGCCTCAAAGCGCTGATACAAAACGCCGCCGCAAGCCACTCGCACATTTAACCCTTCTTTGTCAGAGTCCATTATGATAATAATAATAATGTTTATTGAATTGTTTGATTTACATCAATATTTCTACAATAAGGGCTAAAACTAGAGGTAAAGTTACAAAAATTGCGTTCTACCTGAACTAGGTATATATAAACCTGTATCTCAGGTAACTTATTTAAGTGCTTATATGTTAATGCATTATGATGCTGCGCGTATGGGTTAAAAAAGTAGCAGCCACCGGCCACAACTGGCTTGTGGCCGATTCTAGCTTCTCGTGGCGGCGTTTGTGTTGACACTAAGGGATAATCGTCGGTTGGTAACACATTCCGTGAAAAGTGTTTAAAGGATACCAGGTACGCGGGCGCCACTCCAGAACCTTTCGGTCCTATCGGCCATCAGTAATGTGCCCTGCCCATTGCCAATTTAGTTTGGCGATTCTTTGTGCTAATTCAAGATCACTAACAATAAAATCAAAAACTATTTCGCTAATCCAGGATAACAAACGACGCTCGCGAGGATGAGATGGAAGAGAACATGGGCCAAGTGAACACGATGATCGGCAACCTTCGCAACATGGCGCTGGACATGGGCTCCGAGCTGGAGAACCAGAACCGCCAGATCGACCGCATCAACCGCAAGGTAAGGCGTCGAGCCTGATTGGTCGAGACTGTACATTCTTATCCAATGAGAACACGCGAATTCGTTTGAATTTAGAAGTTGGTAGCACGAATGAGGTGCGTTCTGCTGCCGAATGAAACAAAAGAGGATCGAGTCATATAACGGAACGCAAGCTGCGTAGTTTATTATATTTAAAATTAGAATCTGAGGTTATTGTCAAATTACGGAACAACCAACTCAATGCCGTTACGACAAAGATCAAATTCCATTGCTACTAATGTTTTCAATTTAGGACTTGTATTGACAAGTGGTTACTCAAATATGAGGCGAGAATGCTTAAGATGCTTAAGTAAGTTATTTTGAGGCTCTTCAAGATCAAATCTTATACTGAGCTAGATGCGTGGCGTCAATTACGCAAAATCAAATATCATATTGCAGATAACTGCACGTTTTGCAACAGTTGAATATATTCAAGTTAGTCGATATATACAGGGTTATTTGCAAAACACCGGCAACCTCTCAAGACTATGGTACTAACATCATAAACAACAACTTTTGTTCTATGACTTTTAAAAATAATTCATATTGAAAATGCAAATCTGATGAACTAATCAGATTTGCATACAATAATAAAAATATTTAAATTGAACGTTCTAAATATTATGAAGTCTATGCGAAGCAAGTGATAGTACAATAGCGAAAAGGAGTAGGAATCGGTGGGTGTGCTTGACGCGCTTGCGTCGCATCATACAGACGTAGGTAGATATAGCAAAATATAGAGTTGAAATGTGTTAGATAGAACAACGAAATTTTTAAGGGATGTTTTTGGTGAATGAATTACGTTTTGTAAAAAGTCATAGAACAAAAGTTGTTGTTTATTATGTTAGTAATACACTCTTGCAAGGCTGTTAGTGTTTTACAATAAAATATTGACTGCGCGCGGTTGCTGAGATGCAGTCCTTCTGAAGCATTCTTAGTGACCACAGAATATAAATGTTCTGAGATAATTAATTTAAGTAGTAGGAAGGAAAATATCGATGGGATGGGATACTTTTACAGAATAATGAGCTCAACCTCCTATCTTTATGAATGGAAATAAATATATAGTGAAAAAAAAAAAAAATAGTCAGATGCACTTAAATTATTTAGAGAGGCACGTTTTGTTAGTTAAAATGCACGAAACAAGAATGACTTGACAGCGCAAGAGAGATGCAGTTTATATCTTAGGGAAACTTGAAAGTCTATCAATTCGAACCTTATTTTCATTGTGATAAAACTTGTATTTCATTACAACACACTCACCTGATACAAATTGTAGAAGACACAAGTCTATTCTGTACTTCTATTAGTACCGTAAAACGGGATGAATAGAGACTTACGGGTGAATAGAGACAAAACTTTGGTTTGGTTTTTCACTTTGATACTATAATATCGGCCTCTAACAAAGCATCGATTTTTTACTATAAATACTAGCAATTCCTTAAAAAATTCATATAAAAAATATTCAAATATCAAGAAAATTCCCTTCAAAGTTTTGTCTCTATTCACCCCATTTTACTGTACTTTCTTCTGTCCTTCTCTCTCGCACTGTCGCGTACCATTTGAAGGACGAATTCGCGTGCACTCTTTATTAATTTTCTTCTCAATAAATTCCTCTACAATCTCTACTTTTCAAGATATTATAAGATTCTATTCATCTATAAATATCTTTTACTTCTAATTATTCTAAGATGGTTTAGCGATGTTGTCGTTTTGTATGATTCATAGTGTGAAGTTTTACCCAATAAAATTGCAACCTATTTTAATTCGTTTATTTTTATATACACCACAATTGTTTAATTAGTACACATACTTAAAGGGATTATTAGAAAAGCCCTTGTTATTTTATAAGTAAAATCTCAATAAATAATATAAACAGCAAAGTTATTAGCGTTGGTTTATGTCCCAAAATGTCACTCAATTTATGGAACTATTGTGCAGGCTATTGATTAATGAATGAATAAGGGACTATTATTAACGAAAAACACTGCCCGCAGTATTTTCTACTAGCAATTGTTATGTTTGATTGATTCTATGACGAATTTACCTTTTCGTGGTCAATTTAAAATTTCGGTTTTTTCTACTTTTGACTACAAAAATATGATCAGTGACGGGTACAGATAGAGCCCCATTTTTTGTGTACTAATTAAAAAGGAGGGGTGTATAGACGGTGAAACGCCAAAGACACTGACCAATACTTTCTGTAGTGTTTTGAAAAAAATACTTTTTAGTGTTTATAATTTAACACTTAAGGACTCGCGCCCTAATTTGTAACACCTATACTCGCAACCGGGTGCTCTGGACCCAGTAAGGTATCCTATGTTTTGTTTCAAAAATACTGAATCAAAATGGAAACTACTTTATTAGAGGAATAATATGATAATAAACGTAAGAAATTAGTGTATCAAATACTAATATTTATTGCATTTTCTTATACAACAAGTAATTACAAAAATTAAAAGTTTTTTGGCATACTTTTATGACAAGATTAAGGTTAATTGTGAAAACTTCTGTAATTAATTATTTTAACCAACTACTTCTATATTTTCTTAGACTACTATGATGTACCTACTTAGAACAATTAACAATTAAAGGTCAATAATTATAGTATACGAAAAAAATGATCTTTGAAAATCAATTAAAATTAATTATCTTTTTTTTTGGGATAAAATAATATTTAAAAAAATTTCAGTCTCTCTCTACATCTAATTTAGTTATAAAAATTAAAACAAACGTGTTTTATGTATTTCCCACAAGCGCAAAATGCAATACAGCTGTTTGGCTATATCACATTTTACGCAAACAAAAATAAGATTTCGATCTTTTTTTGAGTTAGAAAGACCGATCAATAATACATTCTTATATTTTATTAGGTCTCAAGGGCCTATTGGTAGCCATTTTCTATGAAATAAACAAAAAATACGTTAATAAATAGTAATAATATGATGAAAAAACACAAACGTGTTTAGTCGCTACCGGGTCCGGTGGACCCGGTCACACCTAAATACGCCTGTAGCACTCACACGCAGCGTGCTAACTGACGAGTACGACTGCCACTCGCCGTACTACACTGTCGTCGAAAGGTATTAAGAACGGCAACATCGTAAACGTCAAATCTTAATAGTTATTACAAATAAATTGAACAACTGGGTCCTTTAGACCCAGTAGCGAGTCCTTAAGTGTTAAATGTGTGTTTTCGCATGGCTTATAGTAATCTCCGAAGCGGATATTTAGTTGCAACTGCATCAAATTATATTCTGGAAACACCTAACTAAACCAACGTATCAACTTATAGTATTACCTCCTAACCTAGGAAATTTTTGACTTCGACAGTTAGGAGTTATTGGCATTTTGCCGTCGTTATGTTAAAATGATACGAATTTAAATGACACCAACAACAAAGTGGTAACAAAAGTGCCAGCAAATCGGGTAAAACTTCCCACAATGAGACGCAGTAAAATTTAGCAAAAAGAAAAAACAAATTTCACTGCGTCTCACATTTCTCATCAACATTTTCACCATCTATATGTTTGTGCCTGTCACGTTAGCAGTGGAAGTGCCACTAGTTGTCTTCTGTGTCTATGAACTATCTTCTGGCTTGTTGGCAACCAAAGTTCCGGTCACTCGCTTACCTGGCAATCAATCACTCCTGTCTTCACTAGAGACGGGCCATCAACCGGGCTTAATTATTGGGTGTACACTCGATTATTAGGTGTAAACCCGATTATTGGGTGTATACTCGATTATTGGGTGTATACTCGATTATTAGATGTAAACCCGATTATTGGATTTTAACCCAATTTTTGGCCATCTCTTAGTCTTCACTCGTCGCATGTCCTTTCATACTTCGTAGAGTATATGATTAGCGATTGGTTGTTGTGTAATTGAATGATTTTCTGTGTCTTCCGAATGTTCAAGACATGACTACAACACATCCCACACGGCCATTGTGTAAATGTACTAGTTGTCACATCCATCCAGACTAACATACTCAGATTTAGACTCCATAACTAACACATCATTCACATCAAATGCTAACGAAACATTGTTTTTGTTTCAAAAAACAGCGACTGAAGGCCTTTCGCACACACTTTATTGTTTTACTGTTACAATTTAATGAATCCAATATTACTTTGTTGTGAAGAAGAATGAGCACTTAAAAAAATTAAATGAATTATTACTATAATGTGTGGAAAAAAATCCAAAACATCAAAAATCGCGGCAACAACATTATTTTTATCTATATTTTATATTAGAGTAAATCCTTCACTAAATGTTACTCATTCTTCTTCATTTGAATACCTGTGTAACTGGCCTCATCACATACCAAAAACAAACAAAAAGTCGCTGTGCATTGAACAACTATCAAAAACAAACCGCGTGTTCTAATCATAGGGCGAATCGAACGAAACGAGGATAACTCTGGCGAACCAGCGCGCGCACGAGCTCCTCAAGTAAAGGACGACGGACACGACAACACAACACATACACACACACGGTCTCGTGGTCTGCGCGGGCGCGACTGACCCACAACACCGGTTGCAGATACACTACCCTATCTATGCTGTAGTCAAATTCAAATATCGTTTTTGTATTCTTATTTTGAAAACTGACTGTTGTGACTGTCAACTTTATAAAGTTTGATTCTAATTTCAAATGTGTGATTGGCTGCTAGAAATATCAACAGCCAGTGACATTACTAGACTTCGAATTGGACAAGACTTCAAAACTGGCGGTTACAGTTGTCAAATATGCAATATGTATTTAGCTGCGACTATAGTTAGATCATAATTTGAGACTAAGTATACCTAAATAATTTATCATTATTTTTTAAGAGAATTAATTATAAGTTTAAAATGCATCTGCAACCGGCAAATAAAATTAATTCAAAATTCAAATATTTTGCTTAGTGTCTCTCTTCTATCTCGAGATACATTTATCCAAGTGTAATAATTAATATTTTAACATGTAATCCTAGTATGCTACTGTATCAAGTGATCACTTATTAAATTTTTTGACTCTTCTGTACGTGTATTTAACTGCTTTTTCTCGACGCTCAAGTTGTAATACGTGTTGTTAAAAAGTTGAGAATTAAACGCTAAAATGCAGTTTTGTTTGGGGTTCATAACCTGCTCCAGAAACTTTGTCAAACCTACTCCTAAGTGCATGGATTAAGGCCCGTCGGTGCTAATTATTAAGGGTGCATTCTGAATGAAAAAGACGCCACCACGCTTATAAGTACTGGCTTCCAACCCACCCATTCAATCCTACGTTACAACAGGACACCCCTCACAAAACTACAATTTTTTTAATAATAGTTTTCGGTGCTCATTTCATGCAGTAGAACATGTTGAAGTTATAAAGTTATACTTAATCGTATTTACGCCATCGTCTCGTATACTTAATAATATTATAATACTACTACACAGTTAAGAAGTTGAAGCGTCAGATTTATTATTTTGAGAAAATGCATTTACCCCCTGTTAATATGTAGTGTTACTGTTAATGCTAGGAACGTTATAATGTCGCTTGTCGCAGACTTTAACCTTCATATTTATAATATTGATTGATTTATATACCTTGCGATGTACCACAAGAGATACAAAGGAATATATTTAAAGGAAATTGTTATTGTACTCCTATGATACGGGATCAAATCTCACACAGATCTGTGTTTATTTATTGGCTATCCAATCTGTCGAAATTTTACGTTATTTACACGTAATTCCTATTTAGTTCGATGCCCACAGTTGAAGCATACTACTTATTGTTTAAAAATAATTTCACTATACTTCTTTGAACATTAGTCAAAAATGCATAAGAACAGTTTACAAATATGCTGTTCCTCAGGATAGGCTAACTCGTAAGAGGGGATGAATAAATGGTTATAATGAACGGTAGCGATGAGGTGATATGTGATAATAGTTTCAATTTAAGTGATTAGAGTTTAGCCAGTCACATGTCTTCGAAGAAACTTAACTGTATCTGAAGTACATCAGATCTCATCTTTGATTTCTAATACGTTTCATAGAAGCATTTATGTATTTGCTAAAAAAAATTAAATTATTTATTTAAAAGTTTTAAAAATATCCTAACGGCTCAAATATTTAGTACAATTTAGCTGCAATTTTTCTCGTGACTTTTATTTTTATATATTTATATCAGTAAAATAAAAACACATAGCTTTTACATATCTGTGCAATAACATACATATCTGCTTCTATGAAATAGTATGAAAAGACGCTAACTATATAATGTAACGTTAGTATTACAATCTTAACTTAGAGATAATATATAATAATTTATTAACTAGTACTTTTTATTTATTTTATGAGAAAATAAAATCATTTCATTTACAAAGTGATTTTAAGTTATTTATTTTCCCTTACATTTTATTTTTGATAAAAAATCGAACGTTTATATTTATTCTTTAACTACGTTTTGGTGTTACAATTTAATATTAAAGCAAATAAGGCATAATCAATTACATTCTTTGAAGAGTTGAGTAAAGAGAGAAAGGTTAAGGATTGATGAATTGTAGATCACCACAGTATACTTTAAGTAATGAGATTATATCAAGATATTTATCATATTTAAAATAAGTAAGTACTATTATTATATACTTATTAATAAATATTTCTAATAAAAATATTAGCTTGAGATCGAAAGCGGACGTGCTTTAAGCCAGCCATACACGTTAGGGTGTACCTGACAGGTTCGCCTGCACAGTTATACCTGTCAGGTAAGCTTGTATGGAAACCTGTACAGGCAAACCTGTCAGGTGTACCCTAGCGTATATGGCTACCTTTAAGAAAACTGAAGTCAGGCAGATAACGTGTATCAAACTACAGTTTTATAAAAAAAAATAACTGTATGAAAATTAATTCGTCCACGAGACTGCACACCCACACAAACTAATTAAACACACAACACGTCGCTGAAAACCGTGAGTATACTTTTATATAAAACAGCACTTTTATAAAGCGGCGCACAGCTTGCACTTAAAGCGATTGAGCAGCACAAATTGGCTTTTGTGTCACTACAAATAAGACGCTATGGCGTTGCCGCTTCAAGCCAAAAATCGCTGAAAGATAAAATGACAGGATCGAAATAGTATCACATGTAGCAGCACAGTTGATACACAAACAAATAAAATGTTTAAGTATTATATTGTATGGCTTTGCATTGGCTTTACTAACTGTAAAGTAGGTTATAAAAATACGATTCTACTACTGTACTATAAATAATAATAATAAAATATTCCATTCAAAAAGTTTGTATTAACTTGTGTCGTTACATGTGATGACAGCTCTATGCTCCACATTTTGCCTTGTTGCAAAATATTTTTCTGTGTATAATAACTCTGTTTATTGGTTGATTTCCTCTGGTTAAAACCTTACTCCTTTTTGATTTGTTTTTTTTTGTTCACCCTGTTTCTAGTCTTCTTTTTTTATTCTTCTTAAATGTGACATCTGTCACAATTCTTCTGTGCTTTTTTTTATGTTGTTTGTTTTTTTGTGGTTGTCCCCTTTTAAGGTAAATCCATTTACCTAACAATACATAATATTTTACTATCATTAATGTATCCTATATTTTTCATAACACTTTTAACCTTATTACTTTTGAAATAAGACCTAGATTTGTGTGAACAGCGTCTTATTTAACTTGTAAGATTACAATAAGGTTTGTTTATAGGGTGAGAGCAACGAGACACGCATAGCGGTGGCCAATCAGCGCGCGAACAAGCTCCTCAAGTCTTAAGCACCACGCACTTGACTAATGCCAATAAAATGACGCTTGCCAAACGCACACATTTATTTCACATGCATTATTCTGTAGACAGTACACATAAAATATTAAAGAGCCTTATATTCAAGATAATACTTGAAAAAAACAAGTAAATTTTTATTTACAATGCATTATTAAACATAGAAGTTGTGAACATTAAATTGTTAAGGGTCAACTCACACCGAAAGAGCGGCGAAGGGCAGCGACCCGTTTACCGTTCATAGAATTCGCTGGAATTCCCGCGGCGCCGCGGGCATCCGCGCGACTCGTTCGAGTTTCTCATGCGATAATAAGTATTATAGAAATGAAAATAAAGTTAAAATTCATATGTCACTGAAATTGCGCTCCGCTTCGCTGCGCTTCGACGCTCTTTTGGTGTGAGTTGACCCTAAAGAAAACTTTGGAAAGCGTCATTTTAAAGTTTATTAAGCGTTATGTATGTGGTAAGTACAGTTGTATTATTCGCGTATAGAAATAAAAATTGCAATAAATTGATTTACGTCGTTATATCGAGGCTTGCAGACAAACGGTGCGCTGAGTGCCAGTTGTTTTTACGTTAACGCGATCGCATCTTTTACCGCGTTTGGCTCTCTGATTGGTTAAAAGCTTAGAGCGAGCCAATCGGAGCGCCGAACGTCATAAACGTGTCCGATCGCATTAACGTAAAACGAACTCGCACTAGCCACTCTGACTGACATGTTCCTAGTCAAATTGTCAAGTATTTTCTTAAATGTTATCGTGTTCTAAATAAATGTATCGTTGACTGTACTTACCTGACTGTGTTCATTTGAACTTTGAGATTGCAATATTCTATTTATTTATTCTTGCCTTATTTTTAAGTTGTTTTGCATTTGCAATGAAGTCAACATTCACATGAGATTGTATTTATACATAGCAATGCTACAAATCAAACATAGTAGAATTCAAAATAATCTTTTAAAAAAAATGCTTCAATTAATAATAGCTTGTTCCTAAAAATAATATAATTCTAAATAATCAACTGTTATGTATAAAAACAGTCCAATCAAACTTATTATTTGCAAAGAAACATAATAATAATTTTAGCAATGTGCCAAAATTTTGTTCACTAATTATGTCACTTGGAGATACGTAACGTATTTACAACAGTTTACACACTCGTCAGCATGTTTACTGTTCTCATAAAATTCAATACAAGGCCTCTATGCAATGCCAACACCTCGCCTGTAGAGAATTTAATAATAAAATTAAAAATAAATTTATTATTACTATTTATTTTCACTATGTATTACAAATGCACTAACTAGATCAAAATATTTTCAGATGACTTTGACCGGCTTAACAGCCAAAACGATGCTCTTTCATGAATTTAACATACGTAATGAAATTGCACAGAACTTAAAGCACACAAAAATCTTTTTATAAAAGAAATATTTTCGTATTCATTTGCACTCATCATTAATAGATATTTAGGGCGTGCAATGTGGATAGCAAGATGGCGGATGTAGTAAATCCTCGAAGCTCAAACATTTCATTTATTTGCCGCCATAAAATGGCGCTGTGACGTATTTACAATCATTCACATGTGTATTTCAGGATTCCTTAACTCTTTAATGAGTAAACAAACAATACTTACCTATCAGCAAGTCGTCGTGTTAAATTAAACATTAGTGAGATTTTTAAAATTAAATATTATGTAGTATTATGATATTTGTTGAGATTTAGTGTTGAGCTACATCTGTCAGGAACGAATCGCACTTTCTTATGCTTCTATCCTGTTCAGCGAGAAAGAGAACGGGAAAGCGATCGCACACGGCAGGATCGACGAAGCGGTCTGCAAATCTCTCTTTCTTGCTCTAGTATTTGACAGTTTTAAGTGACAGAAAAGGACAGAAGTTTTTGAAAGTTCGATTTGATGCTGACAGAGGTGGCTCAAGCCTTAGGTATCTCTATTTTTATGTAACTAAGTGATACTTATGTTTAATTAATGTGCATTTGAATTGTATAATCTAATGTACAATGCTGCAAATGTGTTTGATAGGGGGCGTTGATAGTTAGAAAACAAGATGGCTGCTGGAGTTGTCATCACCAAATTGTAACTAAAGTCGCCATTTTGTTTTCCTCTCGCCATAAGATCCTTAAACTGCTTCTATTAATTTTAAATTTATTAGATTAAGATAACGGTGCCTGAATTCGTAGTTTACGTTAGTTTTCTTATTTAATGAATTTGCCACGTATTGCATTTAATATTAAATAAGTTACAGATATTTAAAGTTGAAGCTTTTGATCCTTATAATTTTTATTAAAATATAGAAACATTGATTGACTTCCGGTTTCTGGGAATATACAAGGTGTAAGGGACAGCCCTCCACAAACTTTAAGGGCTTGCTCAGTAGACGAAACTGAACAACATTCCACAAATATTTTTTTAAGGGAACGAAAAAAAAAATCGGCCTCGCCATACAAATTGTCTAATCAAGTTTATCATTTTGTATGGTGAGGCTGATTTTTTTTTTCATTAACTGAAAAAAAATCTTTTGGAAGGTTGTTCAGTTTCGTCTACTGAGCAAGCCCTTAAAGTTTGTGGAGGGCTGTCCCTTACACCATTTATTATCGACTCGTATCAAAATTTACGATGCGATTGGGCGTGGCAATCGTCGCGTTAATTTTCGATCTAGAAACTGGGTGTAAGCCTGTTAATATGTAAGCGCTTATTGAACAGTGTCATAACCGTGGATGTCGCGTTAAAGATAGGTAGGTAATGAAAAGATATAATGGTCCGACGTGTGAAATAACCCCCACCCAGTTTCTGAATGTCCAACTTGTCTATGACTCTACTTAATCTACTGTCAAATCTAACCGTTTTGATTATTTGACTACAAAAATATAGTCTGTCTAATAAGTCAACCGACTTGGGAATTTTGTATAATATTTAATCATTTAAAAAATACTTATATTCGATACTTTTCATAAGGTTCTTCTGTTAGTAAACAATGATCTCTATCTCTTAATTAACCTTGATTATTGAACCCGTGTTGACTACATCAGATTTCATTAAATCCTAAAAATTACCCAAGTCGTTTAACTTATTAGACAGACTCTAACAGTCAATTTAATTATTTAATGTTAGATTTGACATCAGAAATCAGATAGGTCTTCAGACACCGGGTGTAAAAAAAAACATTATAATTGTATAGCGTCGTAATGTGATTACAGATTAAAATGCAATAGTCTATTAAAATAATATCATAGAGTTGAATATTTGAAACTTTATTATTACTTAAAGTGTATTGTTGTAAGTATGACGAATAAAATGTACCGGCCTTAGGAGTAATGTGTAGGAATGTTAAAGGCAGCGGCTTGACAAATTATTATAATCGTGTACCAGTTAATGTTAAGAGTTTTCGAAAATTTCTCTATGTCTTTTTCTCTCAATCTTAGTTTCTAAGTATAAACGTGTACCGACGGTATGCGGCCATCTATCTAAGTACATCATATTTTAATAATGAAATATTTTAACCGTGTTGTCTCGTAACTTTTGAGCTGCGAACCTTTCGTCTGTCGAGTTGTGATGTCGACACTATATTTGTTTTGTTTTAGCATAGCAAACGAAACCGTCGTCATCCCCAACATGTTAGGTCCCTTTAAAGCCTAGAGAGAAGACGGCTTATTTTACTTACGTCTTCAGCTCATTGCCGGCTGAACGCAAATCTAAATTTTACGACTTGCCACAGCATCTCTTGTTGGGCTAGGCAATTAATTAAACGTTATCTATCCAAATAATTTGGCTAGCTGTTTAAATATCTTTGGGCGCTATTAACATGGCGCCGTTTAGTAAAAAGGGTAGATTTTTAATGGAATGGCAATTATTAAGTAAGTAAACTTTGGTATAAAAATCGGAGCACTAGAACTATCTATTTTTTATTATTTTTATAATTCGAGGCGGTATTTTATCTATATTTTTGAATATCGATAAATGTAGTTAGGTCAATGATCCT
The DNA here is from genome assembly GCA_910589285.2 of Mythimna ferrago. Taxonomy (NCBI): domain Eukaryota; kingdom Metazoa; phylum Arthropoda; class Insecta; order Lepidoptera; family Noctuidae; genus Mythimna; species Mythimna ferrago. The sequence continues at coordinate 13,207,756 of OU342692.1, read as the reverse complement.
TAATGTCATGCTAAAACGTGTCAACTACAGCGCGTCTGTGTCCTTATCACTCGCCAGACGTTTCACAGATAGCAGTGTCGACGACGCAACGCATCAGCGCGTTCTCAGCCTCGTAGATTGTTTTCTAACAGCTATTTAACTTAACCAATAGATGTGTAAATTTACCGCCTGCATAATCTGTATAATGATTTTAATCAGCCTAAATTATTAACTATTTAGGATAAAATAATTATATCTATTTTCTTTAAGAATAGATAAAAAATAGTATAAACTGTTAATTTCTAATTACATTATTGATTTGTTAAATTACAAACAAGTTGTATTATTTTGACATCCCCCAACCCTACAGATATAAAAGTAAAAACACACATTTTTTTTCTGTAAATTTTTTTATTAACAAAATATATATTTACAATACTTACAAACATTAACCGAGGAACTAAATGGACCGTATCGTTTATCGCATCTCTCAGTCGACCGACCGGCAACTAAATACTTCGCATTGACTAGGTATCAACCTCCTACACACAATAACGCTATGTGTAACATATTCTCAGTAAATAACGTGAAGATTAGCTACAGCTATGAGATCATCGCGAACTGCAATCGAAACGTCCAGTCTAGACTGGCACGTAACTCATTCTAAACAATTTACTGAGACAATGTTGCACATGACATTTTTTGTAGAAAATATTAAAATTATTTAACTTCACAATAACGGCAATTTCGGCGTTTCCATGTCGTTCCAGTCACTATGGTTCTGCTGTCATCCTCACAAAGCTGGAAAAACAAACAAAAAACAAAATTAGCGAACTGCTACAGCCAGTGGCTTCACTCTTATGATCATTGTCCTCAGGGCCGTTTTATCCATTAGGCAATGTAGGCAACTGCCTAGGGGCCCCGCCAGGTTCAGGGGCCCCGCGCACAGGAAAACTCTTCTTCTACTTTTGAGATTTTTTTCATATTTTCTAAACTTATGGTTCAAAAGTTGGAGCGGGACACACACACATTTTTTTTTTACTTTTGGATCGATTATTTCCGAAAATATTGACGTTATCAAAAAATGATTTGAGTGAACCTCTATTCATTTTTAAATACCTATCTAACAATATATCACACGTTAGTGTTGAAATAAAAAAAAAAAAATCACTCCCCACTTTGCGTGTAGGGGGTTTAACCTAATAAAACATTTTTTTCCACTTTTTATTTTACCACTTGGTCGGCGTGATTGATATACATATTGGTACCAAATTTCTAGTTTCCGACCGAAACTGATTTTTCAACCGAAATCGAAAACGAAACCGAATTTCGGCAACAGTCTCGGTTTCGACCGAAACCGAAACCAAAACCGAAACTTCCTTACAAGGATCATGTTTTGAGGGAAAAATAAATAAAACATTACTATCAGCCAGTCCCTATTTTTTTTTGGTATTTATATTCGTTAACTATCATGAATTTTACTGCACTCGATTTTAGTCTGGAAGTAGGTAAAACGAACTGCAAACACAAGCCAGTGACGACATGATTAGGCGCGTGGACACGGCAAAATGTCTTCGTTGCTTTGCCCTTGGAAGGAATTTAACGCGCTGAACATGACCGATCACAGCACGAGAACTCCCGAGTGCAGTTTCGGTTTCGGTCGTAGTTTCGGCAAGTTTGCCACCGAAACTGAAACTAAACCGAAACTCGTTTTTTTTGCTGAAACTCGACCTAAACCGAAACCGAAACCGAACATTCGGTCGGATACTACCAGCTTTCTAGTGCTAAGTGTCACTGAGATTATTCGCGGACGGACGGACAGACCGACAGACTTGGCGAAACTATAAGGGTTCCTAGTTGACTATGGAACCCTAAAAACAACGTAATTATGAATAAATTTGTGTTAGACACAAAATATATTAAGAAGTTAGAAGAGGGTAGGGGGGCCCCGAGACGTGCATTGCCTAGGGGCCCCCGACATGCATAAACCGGCCCTGATTGTCCTAAGGAAACATACTACAGGGATAAAAATTACTAAGTTTCATTGAGCATTCGATCTGTCACAAAGGTTTTATAATATTATTGTGATTTTCACTGTCATCGTTATGGAATTAGATCTTTAGATAATAATAGAAACATTAATTTATTTGACTAAGAAACGATAAGAATAGAAAACACTATTGAAATATCATATAATATCAAAACTGTATTTTTAGGAAGTAGATAAATACCTAATTATGATTAGATTTTTTATTATTACGTCTCCAGTTTTACAAACCAAACGGTGAAATATCACCAAAGCCTAGCACTATAAGTCTGGATCAAGATCTTAATAAATTTTATCACCTCTTGAATAAACAGTGACAAATTAAATTACTTCGTGAAACTCCTCTTCATGAGCATTAAATATCTGATGATGGTTCACCCGTATTTTTGGTTACAGTTGCGTGGGTCATAGCGTGATGATATGTTATATAACCTTCCTCGATAAATAAATAGACTATCCAAAACTAAAAGAAGTGTTCAATTCGAACCAGGAAGTTCCTGGGATTAGCACACTCAACAAACTCTTCAGCTTTATAATACACTCTAACTGCTACCGGCTTTGGTCGCAGCAGATCTTTTGTTTTATAGAAATGCCACCGGTCATCAATGAAGATTCACCATGCCTGATATAAGTTGTCGTCAGATATGCGCAGTTTTACCACTAGTGAAAAAAAAATCTCACCATCAGCATAGATCATTCTCCTCCCCCTTAGAACCAAAAACCGACCTAGTGCTAGTCGGATACAGCGTTTAGTACCATAGCCCAATAGGGAGTCTCCTTACATTTTTAATTTAATTTATTTTTTATTATTTGTAGAAATAGCGGAAATACACAATTTGAAAGAATCTGTGTTTACCTAACCTACATATTTCGTTTCATGAGAGACAGACGAATAGCTGGGGCTTAATAATATACCCATTCGCGTACAACCTTAAAAGGTATGTTCTTATAGTAACTTACCAAGTTCAACGACGAGTTCAAGTAAGACCATGACGACGAAGCCGAAGAGTGCACACGAGAACACCAGCAAACCACTGCTTCCCTTCCACACCTCGAAGAACACCACGTACACCAGGGTTCCACACGCCAGACCCTGGAAATGATAGCAAATAAGTTTAAACTGATGGTCAACTAGAGCTGAAATCGTGGCAGGAGTAAGCGGTAGGTAGGTAATTTATCTTTTTTTTGTCAAGTCTCTGCTCAATGTTGAGCGTTTCGAATCTAACTGGATTCAGCTAAAAACGAACCTAAGTTACATGCTTACATGCAAGTCATTGACTATATCACAGGTGTGTGGAAAGTGGCACCACCAGTATATGGAAACCAATGGCCAGCAGTATGATAGTCGGGTTGTGGATGCTGATGTTCAATGGCAATTGATTTGAATTTATTGCACAGGACTTGAACATAGCGTTTTTTATAGTGAATTTTCTCTCGCAGATCAACCTATGAGGCTGTCGTTTGCTTAGGACTTGCCTTTTTTTGAGGTGAAAAATCATCTAATGACATTTCCGCTCTAAGGTGGAGCAAGAGGGCGTGTCATACTTTTACTGACTTAAACTACACCTGTTTCTTTCAGTTACCCTTAGCGTTCTGGGATCACGAGTTTCCTTTTCAGAAAATCCCTGTGGCCCTAGCGGGAATCGGCTCTGCTAGGCTCCTTCGACACCTCTTTAGGGAGCATGTGGAACACTACGCGCTGTCTGCGAATGTTATGAACGTTCCATCATCGGACCACAAGACGTACGGCGTTGCGCCACCGGTAATGGTGGACATATACCTACGTACAAAGCGTTTTCGGAGTACATTCATTATGCGTACAGCTAAGGAATGGAATTCCCTGCCGTAGTCTGTTTCCTGACAGCTATAACCTAGGGGTCTTTAAGTCAAGAATGAATAGATTGCTTCTAGGCAAGCATGGTCCATCATCGGCCACATCATCGCTTACCATCAGGTGAGATTGTGGTCAAACGGGAGACTATGCATTATAAAAAAAAAAATGTTCAATGTACGTTACAGGATAGCCGGAAGGTGAGCTACCCATTGCTTAATCCTTTTACAAAAAACTTAAAACTAAGAGACTACACGCATAGGGCCGGCTGTGGGGTAGGCACGGACAAGCTTAGGGCGTCGTTGGGGGAGGACACCAAGGGCAGACTGGATCGAACATATGAACATACTACGCGTTCCAAATGAGAATAGGAACGATTCCTATGTTTTGACGTCTCGTCCTACTGTCAAATCGAAGATATTTTGGCAAAATTGAAGAACTTAGAGATGAGTAAAATTGAAGAACTGGATTCTGATTAAACTGTTTTCGTTCACAGTTCATAAATAAATTAAATTTTTTGTAAATTAATTAATGTTTAAAAATTTCTTTCCTCGATTTAACAGTAAATCGTGACGTCACAACATGGCGGGCGATCCTATTCTCATTTGGAACGCATTGTACTAAGATCAACTCTGCCTAACCCTAACCGCGTACATCGAGGGACTGGAACAATTCGCCTACTGCGGTCTTCCCGTCTGATTATAATTTAGGTGTCTCTAAGGCAAGAGTGAATAGGCTCTTAATAAACTAGTGCGCTTCACCATCAACGATTGCATCACTGCTTACCATCAGGTGGGATCGCAGTTAAGCACTAGTTTATATCAATTAAAAAAAACCCTTTGGAATAAGCAGGCGAAAAAGTACTCGAGTTGACAATAACAACAGAATCAAAAGATAATGTTTGTAATTAATTATGCTTGTTATTCATGACGTACTTTCTTGATTGCATTTTAATCTTCTTTGTTGCAAAAGTAAATTTTAAGCTTTCTTATTTTTGGATATCTCGACATCAGATAGATAACGGAAAACGTCAGTTAATTGAATAATTATTTTGTTGATGCTATGGAATTAATTCGATTAACTATCTATAATTTCACTAGCCTAATTATAATTACGTAGATAGGTATTTGGTACGTGTCTACTTAACATTCCTTTTGCCAAATATCTTTAGTTACCTGTTATCTAATTAATTATTGATCTTACATAACTGACTCAACCATCGATCTCAACTTAATTGTCGCCTTATTAACCTAGAATTTAAAACAATGTTAATTGGATTGTCATCTGTCTGTACCTAATTAATGAAAACAGAACGGCTTGAAAACATTCAGAAAAAAATTGCAATTCAGGTAAAATTAATTTCATTATTCTTTAAAGCACCATTGTTCTGAATTCAAGGTATCACGCAATTTCAGAGGAAACCCCGTTTTTTTTGACGAGGGTAATCGTCAATTGGCTTCGGGAGAAGCTATCTGGGTGCAGCGAGAGCGCGTGTCAGACTTATTCTGACTAATAGGTACCCACCCACACGTGTCCCTTTAGGTACCCTTTGCGTTCTAGGGCCACAGTTACGCTTTCGAACATTCTTGCAGCCAATGAAAACCCTGCTAAAGCACATTGCTGTATACCATTTTACAAGCAGGTATGTAGGAGTAGTGCGATTCGCCAACATCGGTTGCATCACTGCTTACCATCAGGTGGTATCGCAGTCAAGTAGGTAGGTACTAGTTCGTATCATTTAAAAAAAAATGTATCTATTATGGACCTAAGTAGCTACCTACTAGCCAGGCAGGCAAGAAGAAATCGTTAGCGAACAACTAGTTGTGAGGTGTCATCATAAATAAAAAAATCATGAATAAATCATGTTTCGGACCAGTAGCTTAGTTACCTAAGCGTGGGTGAAGTGGGCCACAGAGTCTCACACCCAAAGGGGCCTCGCATAAGCGAGGGCTCTTTAAGAACGAGGTTTTTTAAGGTTCTGTACCTCAAAAGGAATAAACGGGACCGGATCACTTTGTTGTCCGTCCGTCTGTCTGTTTGTCTGTCTGTCAAGACCCTTTATCTCGAGAACGCTTGGAGGTATCGAGTTGAAATTAAAGCTTCAGGCTGAACAAAAATCAAACTTCAAGTTAACGAATAAAAAAGATACGGCTATTTATGTCGCAAAAAAACGTATATTTTGATACTCTCAAAGATCGAAATTCATAGGGTACTTTCCGTTAGCCCAGAATCCTGAAATTTGGCACAAAGCAAGGTCTTATAGCACAGGTATAGGAAAAAATCTGAAAACAGTAAATTTGTTGTTACATACGTCACAAAAAAAAATTTTCGAGACTTCATTCAGGAATTGTAGTTTGCACGGAACCCTCAGTGCGCAAGTCCGACTCGCACTTGCCTAGTTTTTTTTATACTTGAAAGGCTAGTGTTGACCACTATTTCAGCTTATGGTAAGCGACGATGTGACCGAACACTGGGTTGCAACAGTTGCTGTCTCGTTTTCAAATTTATGAAAGAAAAAGGCCTCGCTGATGTGCCCACATCTAAATTAGTCCAGCCTCTGTTTCCGACCCGTCCAAAAAATTGGAAGAGAGATCTTTTTAGGGTTCCGTAGTCAACTAGGAACCCTTATAGTTTCGCCATGTCTGTCTGTCCGTCTGTCTGTCTGTCCTCGCTTAATCTCTCGTGACCGTTAGCACTAGAAAGCTGAAATTTGGTACCAATATGTATATCAATCACGCCGACAAAGTGGTTAAATAAAAATTGGAAAAAAATGTTTTATTAGGGTAGCCCCCCTATATGTAAAGTGGGAAGTTATTTTTTTTTTAATTTCTACCCTAACGTGTGATATATTGTTGGATAGGTATTTAAAAATGAATAGGGGTTTACTAAAATCATTTTTTGATAATGTCAATAATTTCGGATATAATCGCTCCAAAAGTAAAAAACAATGTGTGTATCCCCTCTAACTTTTGAACCATAAGTTTAGAAAATAATGTGAAAAAAATCTGAAAAGTAGAACTTTATAAGGACTTTCTAGGAAAATCATTTTGAACTTGATGGAAAGAAAATTTTTGGTCAAAAAAGACAAAAAGGTTGTACAAAATAATTTCTGGACTAAGTTTGTAGTATAATCGTATATGCAAGCATTTTTTTTTAACTTCGTTTACATATTTTATTATCCTGAACGTATCTTCTATCAAACAAAAAAAGAATTACTAAAATCTGTTCTCGCAATCCAAAATTACCACTGAAAACTTCTTCTGGTACCTATGCATTAATTAGTAACCCAATTTCCCGAGAGATGGCGTTGTACTTTTAGGATTTTTCCTGAGTTGATGGGGTCGGGTATTATCGAATTGTTCGGTTGGTCTCTCCTCGGCATTGGCGGCATTATCTTATAACTACATAAAACTTCTATCAGGAACATGCTAAGGCAATTTAGAACAAAACTAAAATTCATTTTTTTAACGCCATCTATCAAATCGTGCTTTAATGACCTACCGTGGTAAAAAATCGTTGCTTCTTAAGTAGGTATATTCGTAATTTTACGAGTGCACAATCGCTGAAATTTCTACTACTTGCTTACTGTTTTAGTTATCACTGTCCTTTGTGGGCCCGTTTTTAGGGTTCCGTATTTATTAGAGTTCCGTACTTAGTATGTCAACGTAACAAATAGCCTTTTTTAAACTCATAAGTTGGAATACTTATTGTGACGGACGGGAAACTACGGAACCCTACACTGAGCGTGGCCCGACACGCTCTTGGCCAGTTTTTTAAACTTCTAGCCATATAACATCTCCACCACACTAAGTTAGTCTTGCATAATGAGATAATTAGGAATCTGTGTAGTGTCCCACGGCTGGGCAAAGGATTTCAAACGTCTTTGTCTTGGGCGATTTTTGGCCAAAGCCCGCGAAAGTGACCAGATAGTCACACTACCTTCGGCGTGGACGACCTTCCTCAGGCATCAGTGAGTAACAACCCTCGCCCATCTGTCCAGGTGCTTTCGTGCGTGGCCAGCCCACTCGCACTTCACTGACTGTCTTTTACATTGAAGATTAATTATATACATTTCGTGGAAGACTAAGGGTCAGTGCAGACAGAGGAATAATTCTCGCGCGGTCTCGAGCTTTTTCTGACGGATGGCATATGCCGAAGGTACTCTTCCCGCCGTATCTTCGAGGACGCGCAAGCATTTTTGTCAGGTTTAAGCAAATATGCACTTTATTTCAATAATTTCAAAGTTGATTTTCGTGTGCTTTAATAAAATCCTCTCCGCTACGCTGCTCTCTGCGTGGGCGAGGGCCCTTAGAGTCAGCGCAGACAGCACTGACTCTAAGGGCCCGCGTTAGTCGCATTTGCAAGCGCTAAAGAAAATATGCCAACACGCTACAGCATCGCGACTGTATCGATGCGAACGCGCAACAGCATCGCTACAGAAAGTCGCTGTGGGCGAGGACCCTTAACCAGTTCAAATACACACCTGTAAGACAACAGAGTACACGCCAGCATCAGCTGCGCTTCCACCGCCGACTAGCAGGATACCGATACCGATACCAAGCGCAGACACGAAGGAGAAGGTGAAAATATACACAATGGACATCCATTTCTTGGTACCAGACGCCAATAGTTCCACGCCGATGCAGAACGCGATGATGTACTTGTGCGCTGAAACGGCACCGAACATGTACCTGGGGAGAGACAAGGGGCCAAATTTTAATTATTATAACTAGGTACGTAAATAAATATGTATTACGCCTGACAATCATATTACTTGAGACTGCTCTTCTAAATGCAAAAAACTCGCCTACGGCTCGTGCGAATTCCGGCTCCGTCGCAATGGCAAATGTTCTGCACTTGTATCAAAATGTACTATTATCGTATTAGGCTGGACGCTACACGACCCCCACGAGTCGCCGGGCAACCCCCATATAATTAATGCTTCGTAAGTGTATTGAAAAACATCGTTTGATACAGACGTGGAAAGTTTGATACTCGTGCAAATTTGTCACTCGGCTCCTTAATTTTTTATTATTATGATCGATACTTTATCGTAGTATTACTAATACGTGACACCATAAACCCACAATTTATAATGCTTATTTTTATTTTTGACAATAAAACAATAGCAATAACTGCCACCTGCTTTACAGCATGTGGATTATTGCAAATGATCGGCAATTGGGTATTTTATTTTATATTTGTCTGTGTTAATTTTTGTACAATATTACTTTAACTTATTACAAGTACATTAAAAATATTTTTTTTTTTTCTGAAAACATCATTGAAATTAATTATATCTAATGAAGCATCAAAAATCTCATAGCGATATTTGAAATGCTAAGGGTCGCCGCACACGAGCCACCGGCCACAACCATAAAACGCCGACACAGGTATATTTCCTGTACGGTACGGCCGTAGCTAGGGGGGGGGCTTTGTGGGGCAATGCCATACCTTGAAATCACAATGCCCTACCTTACTCTCACTCAGACGTGGATCTCTACATCCACATTTGGAAGTTCAACCATCTTGTTCACTTGTTCTTCATCATTGAGTATTTAATATCCATGATTCATGCTCATGCTCTGTCACAGATTTTTTTTGTCTACGAATAGCTTTGGCTTTTAGATCAGTCTCTGATCTAGAGACTGATCTAGAGGTCAGTGATATACATGGTGATTGATTTAGGAGCAGGAGGCATGATATTTTTTTTACTTTCGCCTTACCTGTAACCAATGCTGCCCTACCTCAAATTCGACTCTAGCTACAGTCCTGCTGTAGGGTCATACATTTTGACGTCGGATCCGACACACAATACAAAACGCCGCTACTCGCCTCTTGTGGGCCACTAAACGCCGATACAAAACGCTGTCATACGCCACTCGCGCATTTAAACCTTCTTCGACAGAGTTCATTATACTACTGCGCAGATGGGTTAAAAAAAGTAGCAGCCACTGGCCACAAGTGGATTGTGGCTGCTTCTAGCTTGTCGTGGCGGCGTTTGTGGCTGTGGCATGTGTTTCATGTGCGGCGACACTTACATTTCAAACATCGTTATGAAGAACAGTGGGAGCGTGGTGGGAGCATTTCGTTATCTCTTTTGTACACACATTGTAATGGCGGTGACGTCACATTTTATCATGTGCATCCTCTGTCTTTTGGACAGTTTCGCCTTACATCAAATTTGAAACGTTCTTATCTTGCTTAATATCGGACGGATTTTAAAATTTCTCTCTACAGGATTTAAGATAGTTTTTATACTTTAAATACAAATAAAACTTACTTAAAAAACCGGCCAAGTGCGAGTCGGACTCGCCCATGGAGGGTTCCGTAGCAGCAAGTAACATAATATAAAAGTTCTTGTAGTTCGTTGTAACTTTGATCGATGTTTTAATAATAGTGTATTTTTTTAGATTTATGACGTATTAAAAAAAAAACTACTTACTAGATCTCGGTCAAACCAATTTTCGTTGGTAGTTTGCATGGTAATGTACATCATATATTTTTTTTAGTTTTATCATTCTCTTATTTTACAAGTTAGAGGGGGGGGACGACACACATTTTACCACTTTGGAAGTGTCTCTCGCGTAAACTATTCAATTTAGAAAAAAATTATATTCGAAACCTCAATATCATTTTTGAAGACCTATTCATACATACCCCACACGTATGGGTTGGATGAAAAAAAAATTTTTGAGATTCAGTTCTAAGTACCCCCCAAAATGTATTGCTTTTTTTCTATTTTTGTGTGAAAATCTTAATGCGGTTCACAGAATACATCTATTTACTAAGTTTCAACAGTATAGCTCTTATAGTTTCGGAAAAAAGTGGCTGTGACATACGGACGGACAGACAGACAGACAGACATGACGAATCTATAAGGGTTCCGTTTTTTGCCATTTTGCTACGGAACCCTAAAAAACTGAGTCAACTACCTAATTGCCAAATACTCAACCGAAATAAACATTGTTTACGGCGCGGTGAATTACCACCGATGTTTGATATCAAGCCCTTATTATAAGTTTATCAAGTACGTGAGGTACTTAAAACCAATACTCATCATCATTTACAGCTATAGGTATTTATTTTATTAAAACACAACGCTTATCTACTATCAGATTTAGTATTTTGCCTAATACAATATTTATATTGTTTGCAGCCCAGAGTGTATATGTATATTAATAAAGTCCTGGACGCCACAGTTGACGCAGTGGTTAAGCGAATGGCTGCTGCGCTGCGCAGCGGGTTCGTTGCCCACGCTGAACCAAATTTTCTATGGCCTACAGATAGCTGTTCCGGGTCTGTGTGAGTTTATATTAATTTATGTTTGTGAACGCACCCAAGATATAGGAGTAACATTGACCTATTGTAGGGCAACGTTTTTTTAAAGAAAATACAAAATGTAGATTTTTTTTTTTATGGTGGGAAAAAATCATGCATTGACATCCCCCGCCCTTTGGCGGAGCGGGAGATAGTGTCAGACTCTTACTGACTAAAAGACCCACCCCGTTCCTTCTAGCCTTCATACCGGGGCTCGAGCGCCCTTTCGGATAACCCTGGCCCCAGTAGACTTCGACCCGGCTGGGTCCCTGCTGTTGCTGACACAGTGCGCGCCATCGACGACTTGGGCTTGGTCCGGACAGTTACCGGACGGCCGGACAGTGAGCTACCCATTGCTCACTGTCCGCAAGCCCGCGTCTACGTTGGCCGGAAATCGGGATCAGAATTCCGGCGACGGCGGCGGCGATAACGCCGTTGCCTGATGCGTTCAGCCTCCTCCTTTGCGAGCATTACTGCTTCGCAGAAGTCGGCGACCGCCTGCCACTCCTCCTCGCTCCAGACCATGGCTTCAACCAAGGCCCGGCGCGAGAGGTCTCCGCCGCCGATCGCCCCCACGAGGGCACGGCGATGCTCCGCCCAAGCAGGGCACACCTCGACTGTGTGCTCCACCGTGTCTTCCGGGCGTTCCGCACAGTGGCGACACCCGGGCGTCACTTCCGCATGAATCGAGTACAGAAAAGTGAAGGAACGGGGTGGGTCTTTTAGTCAGTAAGAGTCTGACACTATCTCCCGCTCCGCCCAAGGGCGGGGGATGTCAATGCATGATTTTTCCCACCATAAAAAAAAAAGGGTCGAAGTCTACTAGGGCCATGGGCGATGCGAAAGAGATCCCGGGGCCCTGGAACAATGGCAAAGAAGGAACAGGAGAGGATTTTTAGTCAGTAAAAGTCTGATACTGAGTAAAAGTCTGATACAGAATGGAAGAAAAAAACGTGTTGCGCCGACCCCAAATAAAACGGGACGAGGGCAGGAAGAAGAAGAAAAGTCTGATACTATCTCTCGCTCCGCCCAAGAGCGGGGTACATCATTAGACGATTTTCACACCAAAAAAAAAAAAAGACCAAGAAAGACATGACCTGGGTCGGGTCCTAAGCTAGGGTCACCCGTTGACAGTACCTACGACCCGACTAGGTTTACAAGAGTGAGGGGTATGGAATGATGTAATTTTTCCGGTAGTCGGTACCTAAGTACTCCCAAATTTCGTCAGCACTCAGGTACCTACAGATAAGACCACTTTGAAAATATTTTAATTGGTATAGATAGCGAGCATTTCATTTAACTAAACAACAACAAGTACACAAGTAATCATAATAAGGACAATCATGATCTTGATAATACCAGTATTCGGTATCATATTCAGTGATCAGTATGATTTGGCAATTGGAGACAACACTGTGAAGATAACCAAGCTTATCAAATAAATAATAAAAATAACGATTATTTTAAATAATGTAATCTGTTAAAATTACCCGTATTTATGTATATTGGGTGGATATGTATATTGCGTATTGACGTTATAAAAGATAATATTACATTACCTACTCCTACATCTTATAGATTTAATCATGTCTAGAACTAGAACAAATTATGGTAAAAATCAGTTAGATAACTTATGGGGGGGGGACAGTCATTTACTCGTAATCAACTTCTGAATAAGTTAAAGAAGCGACTTCATTAAGTAACTTTAAAAACAATTAATTAACTATATTAACAATAACAATATTTTTATCATTTTGTCATAATTAAATGCCGCATACAACCTATTTTTAAATAGCTCTAGCGACTTTTAATTTGAGCAACCGCTATAATTTAAGAATGCAATGACTATAACTTCGTCTTAATTGATACTTAATACTACAATAAAAAAAAAAAACAATCTGCAAAATTACCAGTCTTACCAAGCCAAATTATAATAATAAAAAATAATTTTATGATTTATTGCCAGTATTTTTTATTTATTATTTTCACGTGTAAGTGACATTATTGTTGTCACCTTTCAAATAGGTACCGTAATTAGAGACACAATAGAAAGACAATGAGAGTTTAATGAATAGGTAAGACATGTCGCCGTGGTTCATATAACAAAATCAATTTATGGGCAGCGGAATTGTTAGCAAGAGTTACATACCATTTCCGGTGAGGACCTGTGTCATGCGGAAGGTAAGGACGCCGTGAGGTCTTTCCAGCCACGCCTCAAAGAGGGGACTTATCGCCATAATTGTGGCGTGCCCATAACGGAGTTGCGATAGTCGCTGACGTCATTCCGTGACCTGTCGCGGCAGAGGACTTTCACCCCGGCGTTGCATCTCCTCGCGCATGTCGTGCATGTGTGCAAGGACTGTTGCCTCCAGATCCCACGGTGGTAGGCCAGCCAGAAGGCTCGCCGCTTCGCAGGAAATCGTGCGGTATCCCCGCACCATCCGAATTGCCATGACCCTCTGGCAGGCGTTCAGAATGGCCGCCGGTCGCTTTTGCAGCGGCGGCGCCCACACCGGCGCCCCGTAGAGGGCCATGGACCGAACGATCCCCGCGTATAGCCTCCGGCAGGAGGCGTCTAGACCCCCAAGGTTGGGCAGGAGCCGCTTGAGAGCGGCCCAGACGTCGGAAATGCTCCTCGAAATTCCACCGGCTGTCGAGGATGAGTCCCAGGTACCTCATCGATGTCCCGACGTCGATGCGAACTCCTCCTACCGTTAGTTGGGAACCCGACGGTGGCGCGTTCCGACGGCCGCGACCGTGAAAACACATGGCCTTGGATTTGCGCAGCGCCACCTCGAGTCCCAACTCCTGGATCCTACCAACGACTATAGCAACCCCGCGTGTCGCTAAAGCAGCCGCCGCTCGGTATGACTCTCCCTGCGCTAGAACCAGCGTGTCGTCTGCGTAGCAGACCACGCTGACCCCGTCAGGGAGGTCGCCCCGCAGCACGTAATCGTACCCGATGTTCCACAAGGGTGGCCCAAGTACCGACCCCTGCGGAACACCGCACGACATCTCCCGACGTTTCCAGTCTCCCTGGTGACCGGGGTAGACAATATACCTGTCCGACAGGTAGGCCTTGACTACGCGACAGAGGTATTCGGGCACCCGGTGGTACCGGAGTGCCCTCCGGATCGTACTCCAGGGCAGGGAATTGAAAGCGTTGGCAATATCCAAGGACACTGCCACGACACACCTACCCTGGGACACCGCATCCCCCGTCGTGAGGGCTCGCACGCGCATGTTGGCGTCCACCGTCGAGCGCATCCTGCGAAAGCCGAACTGTCCGTCCGAAAGGTCCGGCCCCACCTGTGAAAGGCGCGCGACGAGGCGGCTCGCAATCACTCTTTCAAAGAGCTTGCCCACCTCGTCGAGCAGCACAATGGGCCGGTACGCGGACGGAGAGTCCGCAGGGCGCCCTGGCTTCGCGATGAGGACCAGTTTCCCCGTCTTCCAGCGAAGTGGGAACTGGCCCCTCTCCAAGCATGCGCTGAAGTACTACGCTCGCAGCTCGTCGCTGCAACCAGCGCTGCGCTCAAGGCGCGTTTTTTTAGAAAATAGCATCCCTGCTCAATACATGACAGATGACCGTGCTGGTCATTTGATGATTTTCCACTTAAAAAAATGTAGATAAGTCTCTAATAATTTCAGTTTTTGCTATAAATATTTGTAATTGCGAGTACATGATTGAAAAGAGTGCCCATGGAGTATCTTGCACATACTTCTCCATAGGGATCTACGCTTTGGAATGTGCAGTTAGCATCACCATCATTTTTTCTGACTGACTAACTACTTGACATTTAAAAAGTACCTGTAAATGGTTCATCTATATATATTTATATATATAAAAATCAATGCCACTTTTCGTTGTAATTTTATAACTCAAGAACTGGCTCACCTATCCAAACCAAATGTTTAGGCTTTGTTCGGACTATTTAGTAGATGGTTTATGCGAAGTTTGGTAGGGTAGAGTAGGGTAGAGTAGTGTAGAGTAGGGTAGGGTAGGATAGGGTAGAGTAGAGTAGGGTAGAGTAGGATAGGGTAGGGTAGAATAGGGTAGAGTAGGGTATAGTAGGGTGGAATAGGGAAGAGCAGGAGAGAAGCCGCGCAGGCAAAAGCTAGTTTAAAATAAAATGCTTTAAATCCAGTCAACAAAAGACTCTAAGAAAACAGAGGACGGAGGAGTGTCTAAAGGGGCGTTATCCAAAAGAAGGAAAATGAGTAGCCTAAACTATCTAGTACCTACTTACATTGTAAAAGTATCCACTTGAACTCAAAAGACACTTGACTAGATTGTGTACAGTACTTTTCGTCACGTATTTCTTATCTAGAAGATTGGAGCTCGTATAAATCGATCATACTTATTGTGAACAACTGCCTTAAAATACCTATAAATTACCTGGGTAGCATATAGCACAGCATACTCTACCTTATCATGCTCACATTTTTGGGACTTAGGCACAAAATAGATAGATACAGAAGACAATGTCATATATGTACTTCACTTTTTATACCTACGCTCGGTCCCGGTTCAAACGCTCATTAGTGTACGTCCACACTAATAAGCGTTTGAGCCGGAACTGTTCGACGAGTGGTCCGAGACGCGACCGAGATATCGTGTCCGTGAGCGGTGTTTATGTGTGCGTTGCTCGAGCGCGCTTTGTATGGAGATTGACTTCTGTACCTATCTATTTTATGACTCAGGTTTCTTAACTTGGACAAAAAATGGGCCGTAATCCACCACCCAGTGTAGTAGCGCACGCCAGTGGGTCTTTTGATTTTTGTTTATTCTATAAGTTTTGACTGGAGGCTTTAATTTATTAAGCAAGCAAGGTCGATTAAGGAGACAATAACCTCATAGGTTGACCTACGAGAAGCCAATCACAAAAAAGATCCTTTAAAGGTGTTTAGTTGATAAGCAATCGCGCCTAATCCATCACGTAACATCCTCATTTTGATAAGCTATCGATGTTCCTAACAGTTCTAATATTTAAATAAGATGTGAGTAATCGAGCCCCTCAAGTTTGAGAGCCAGCCGATATCGTTGCTGATTGATATGACAGGTGCTGTAATTTCATTCAATACAAAATGTTAAGATAAAGTTTACGTGACTGGAGGCTGCACGAGACAATGTACCTAGTTACCGATTGTGTTTTTCCTCTACGCATGTATCGATTTATTGTCATGACGATTAACTATTCGCGGTCGGCAAAACGTTTTGTCACCTTCAGATAACTCATTCAGTAAACACATGTTCACCACATCAATGTTTACTATTCGTACAATACGGCCAACGTAACCTGGCGAGCCCGAACATAGGCTCTGCGCATCTCTCTCACGTCGTTCACGCTCGCACGCCTATGTTCAGGCTCGCTCGCCAAATTACTTTGGCCGTATTGTACCATGCCAAAAGCGGCACGCAGGTAATGTTCACAAAAGTGAACATGAAAATTGTGTTTGTTTGTATTTTTTATTTGCACCTGCCTTATCAGTTACCGGCTGATATAATCGTAACTTGTATCTAGTATCCGTGTCACTGGAGCATAATGAGCTGCTCAGCGAAGATAACGAGTTCAATTATAATAATACTTTGAATGATCTTTACGAAGATAATAAATTAATCATGATTTCACATCAGAACATTTTTGGGAATTCCATGAATTTTTATTATGTAAGTACCTTAGGTACCTTAGCATCTAGCTATCGAAAATGAACATATTATCAGATATTTTGACGAACAGTTAGCACCTACGGTCGAAATATCTCGACCGTTCCAAACTTCGAACAATGCGAATGCAACGACTCTTTTTTTTTTCTTTTTTCTGTAGACAGACCAGGGGAGCCAACATTATGGCGAAGGTATTTCTTAAGTCCAAGTCTTAAGTCTGTTCTTCTTGGGGGAGGCCTACCTATGTCCAACAAAGGACGTCTTTCGGTTGAAATGATGATGATGATGATGAACTTCCTAAGTGAAACGCACTAATCAATAATAATAGGTAGTACTTTTGTGAGAACTGCAAGTAGACAACAAATTCCGCTTGATAGAGTGCATCTCTAAGAATTAACATCGCTATTTATAGTCAGAAACCGTACTTAGATCACCTATAATATGACAATATTTAGTACATACCACACATTTGCTACTGAAGATTCCAGCCCAACAGCAAGGCCCTCAAACAGCTCATGGACTGACAGAGCCAGCACGATCAGCAGTCCTCTCAAAGTCGAAGTTACAGAGTCTTCCTCTGGTAGAACTAAGTGATTATGACCTCCGTTCTTCTCATTAATCTCTTCAGTTTCCGGGGCCTGTTCCTCGGCTGCTTCAACAGAACCTCCTGCCAAGGAACTCTTCCTCAACCTGAAGGGTTTGCTGAAAGAGGTGTCCCTCTTCTTGTTGTTACGGTTGTTGATGTACAGGTGCACCAGCTCTTCGATTAGGTAAATCATGAAGAAACCGGCGCACATGATCAGCCCGGCCAAGTAAAGTGGGAATTCACCTAACTCGCCAGTCTCTGGAAATAAAGAAATGCATAATTTTAGATAGGGTGTGTCTGGATGGACTTATTTTGTTACAGATGTGATGAAATTCAGATGCATGTGCTGTAATTTAAGAGCGCCCTACTGACTTTTAAACCTATTTTATGGAGCTACAAATATCGTGTTGGAAGGCCTACCTAGCGTTGAAAAAAACAGGGAATACTCCCGTTTCTTTCAAATACTGTTGTTTTATTCAATGTAACATTCGAAACTTTCAAGAAATTTATAAATTATAAATTTCATGTATTTTTCCAATAAAACCGAAAAAAACGGAAAAATATGATAAGAACCGAAAACATCATGTTTGTTTTTTTCAAATGCGTACTTTTTTTTTAAATTAATATACACTAGATGACGCAATCTGATGTTGAGGCGCACTAGTTTATGAGGCCTGTGTCCAACAGTGGACTGCAATCCTTATAGCGCCTAAATGGTAATACTTGGGGGAGGCTTATGTCCAACAGTGGGCATCGATTATTATAGCGCCTAAATGGCGACACTTGGGGAGTCTTATGCCCAAAAGTGGGCATAGGTCATTATAGCAAGAGGAGACCTATGTCCAACAGTGGGCATCAATCATTATAACGCCTAGGTGGTGACACTTAGGGGAGGCTTATGCCCAACAGTGGGCATAGGTCATTATCGCGAGGAGGCATATGTCCAACAGTAAGCATCAATTATTATAACGCCTAGGTGACACTTGGGGGAGGCTTATGCCCAACAGTGGGCATATATCATTATCGCGGGAGGAGGCCTATGTCCAACAGTGGGCATCAATTATTGTAACGCCTAGGTGGTGACACTAGGGGGAGGCTTATGCCCAACAGTGGACATAGGTCATTATAGCGAGGGGAGACTTATATCCAACAATGGGCATCAGTCATTTTAGCGCCTAATGGCGACACTCGGGGGAGGCTTATGTCCAACAGTGGGCATGGGTCATTATAGCGAGGGGGAGGCCTATGTCCAACAGTGGACAGCAGTCATTAAAGCCCTAAATGGCGATACTTGGGAGAGGCTTGTGTCCAACAGTGGGCACCGATCATTATGGTGACACTTGGGGGAGGCTTAACCGAAACAATGAATAAAACATTCGAAAGATATTTTGTGATATTTTGTTCCCAAACGATTTTTTCCGCAAAATTTCAATGCAACATGTGAAAAAAACGGAAAAAGAACATAATTTGTTTTTTTCATTGAAAGAAACAATTGTTTCTTTCCGGAAATTTCAACGCTAGGCCTACCACGACATGGACCGATGACCAGGTGAGAGTCGCCGGAATGCGGTGGATGCGAGACGCACAGGACTGTTGGTTGGGGACGCCTATGTCCAGCAGTGTACGTTCTTCGGCTGAAATGATGGTGATGATGGTGATATCGAGCTATGCATCTTGTAGTCCAAGTACAATTGATTGGCCTGTTGGTCTAGTGGTTAGTGGCCCTGACTGCTATGCCGGAGGTCGTGGGTTCGATTCCCTGGTCGCATGTTTGTGTGATGAGCATGATCGTTTGTTCTGTGTCTGGGTGTAATATATGTATAATATGTATGTATTTAGAAATATATAAGTATGTTTACAAGTTGTCTAGTACCCATAACACAAGCTCTGCTTAGCTTGGGACTGGACGGCGTTGTGTGATAGTTGTGGAATATATTATATTATTAGATAATAATTATATTATTGCCGGCACGGATCTTGAGCGCTGGCTTCAAGTTGCGCAGAAGTCAAATATTCGGTCCCTTTAGTGGTGCGAAGTGAGACGCGGTGGCGGGGAGTGTCAGTGATTAGCTCGCCGCGCCATCGCGTCATAGACGTCACTCATGATTCGTTCCCTGCGCTTGCTGCATGTATCTAACAACGACGACGATTGGCTCACCAATGTATGGAATGCGCAAAGCGATCCCCACTCTGACGCCGAGCGCTTTTAAGATCCGTGACGGTAATTGCACTTGTGCTTTCTTCAAAGTTGTTGGCATTGTTGGGTGGTTGAGCGCTTGGCGTCTGCATGCGTGTCGTGGGTTCGATTCCCGCAGTAGAGGACTTTGCTTTATAATATTTTGTAAGGATATACATAATAATATACAAATATATTTGTACACCAAATAAACAAAAATACAGGACCAACATTTAAAAGAATAAGTGCACAATGGGAGGTCTTATCGCACGCGGCGATCGCTTACAGACAACCTTTGGATGGACTGAGAGAAAGGAGATAGATATATAGACAACCTTAAGTTGTCAGTGTACAAACATCAGATATAATACTAATAAGATACATTTACAATTAACACAAATACATACATACAATACAAAAAATATACTAATAAAATATCAAATATATAGTTGAACCAGGAGAAGAAAAATATATCAAAGAGAAAGGTAATGCTCCTTCACCATTTTTAGTAGTTAGATAGATTTATAG
This sequence comes from Mythimna ferrago, assembly GCA_910589285.2. Taxonomy (NCBI): domain Eukaryota; kingdom Metazoa; phylum Arthropoda; class Insecta; order Lepidoptera; family Noctuidae; genus Mythimna; species Mythimna ferrago. The sequence goes on along the minus strand of OU342692.1, from coordinate 13,187,621 downwards.
TAGATAGAATTAAAATGGCGAACAAGAAATGAAACCCAATATAATGGTTTAAACTAGATGGTGCAGCCTGCAGCATTAATAAGTTGCTACTTTTTTTGAAAAAAAAAAAAAGACGTGTGGCACTCGGGGACTGCCGCGGTAAAGCTATTGCATAGCATTTTTATCAACTTATGCAATTATAATTATTTACTTATTTTATTTATGCAGTATTTTTTTTCCTTTGTTTTTTTTCTTTGATATTAATTGAAGTTACACTTTCACACATTGAATTGAATTTTGATTGATTGTTCACTCATTTGTTTTCTTATCGGTCACCACGCTCAAAAAACAAATGAGTGGGGTTATTTTCGTTACGGAATTTCTGGATTCGGTCTCCACGCTCAAGGCCCGCGATAGAAGATAACTTCTATCGCGGGCCATAGCTTAAAAAAAAACGTTGCCAACATGTAATTCCTGTGACACACGGCGCAGCAGCCGCAATTGCTCGACCACTGCGCCAACTGTGCCGTCTGTTGATGCATTTCTTCATAAATAAAGTACCTCTTTTTCAAAACTCGTATTAATTCACGCATGTACGAAATTAGTATCTTTAAGAAAACATCAGCTGAGCGAGTTCAATGACCTGTAGTTAATAGTCGGCGTTGCATACAAAGTACCTACAGGTCATTGAACTCGCTCAGCTGACTCTTTCTTAAAGAAATTAATTTCGTACATGCGTAAATTAATACGAGTTTTGAAAAGGAGGTACTTTCTTTTTTAATTTTATCTTTACAAATCGATAGTGTTTCATGTACCGGATCGACCCTCCACGGGATTAAAACGATTAAAATTTAACGGTGTATATTATGCATATGCGTTTGTAGTTAGTTTCAATGATTACTTATGGATTATTATTATTTTCTAGTGCATAGTTAATAGTAGGGATGTTATGGATATGAAATTTCGGATACGGATTGGATACGGATATAGAAATGATTATTATACAGGATACTGATACGGATATGAAATAATTTCGGATTAACCGTTAGTTTCGGATAATTTCGGTTACGGATATTAGATTTTTAAGGTATTTCAGAAGTAAAATATAAATAGCTAATAAAATGGTTTTTTTTGGTAGGAACAACAGAAGAAAACAAACAATGCGCGCGTGTGTTGGCTGCTGTCTGGCTGATCAAAACAAAACAACCTGTCATAACGTGTCGCAATTATGCTCCGCCCCTGTCCGGTAGTATCCGAAACTTTTATTTCGGATTCGGTTACGGTAATGGATATTATTTTATATCGGATATCCGACAGTTTCGGTTACGGTTATTATGGAGCTCCCTAACATCCCTGGTTAATAGTGCTTAATTCTCTTGACCGCCTTCGTCATATATATCCGGAAAACACTCTCGTGTTTATTCCGCCAGGATCGCACATCCGCGACTAAATACTCCATCTCGCCAGCTCTTTTGTCATCTATGGGGATTGAAGAGCTAAACGAGATGGAGCACCCAGTCGCAAACTCACGACCCTGGCAAATAGGACGCAAAAACACTCGTTGGAGTCTTGGACCAATCGCGGGTGATTAAAGGGTTAATAATCATTATAAAAGGTGAAAGGGACAGCCCTCCACAAACTTTAAGGGCTTGCTCAGTAGACGAAACTGAACAACCTTCGATAAATTTTTTTTCAGGAAACGAAAAAAAAAAATCAGCCTCACCATGCAAAATGATAAACTTAATTGGACAACTTGTATGGCGAGGCCGAATTTTTTTTCGTATCCTAAAAAAATGTTTTGTGGTAGGTTGTTCAGTTTTGTCTACTGAACAAGCCCTTAAAGTTTGTGGAGTGCTGCCCCTTACACCTTGTATTGTTAATTATAATGTTTACATAATAAGTGTAAGCTAGGTACAAAGGGATTTTATATTAATGCGGATATCTTTAATGAAGGCTACATTTTATCGGACAAAATTATCGATTGGATTTTATCGTGTGATGGATTGCAAGACGTAGTGATAAAGGGGACTTCCTTAGAATAGTAAAAAAATATAAGAATATTTTTGTTGACCTAAATCGATAACACGATATTATTTACTTATTTGATAAACTTCAAAATACTGCATCGTGTTATTGAGAGTTCTCTCTGCGATTAAAACATCGCAAGTTCGAAATCGACACAATGAAACTTCTAATTACATGTCATAAAATTGTTATTTGTCCGCAGATTTGTGTTTATTTACAAATAAAATAAACATAAATCTCATCATCAATTCTATTTATTTACCTAGCTGAAGTATTAGGTTTTTTTTGAGGGTGGGAAGTTATTAAATAACTTTTCCAATTCTGGACACGCTATACGGGATTGCGGACGTCGAGCAATGGGTAGCTCGCCATTCGGCCGTCCGATAAAGACCGAGGCCCGAGTCGTCCACGGCGACTAATGTTCCATGCACACCTCAAAGAGATGTCAACACAACTCACATTGCCTTCGTTTGATCCTTGAACTACATCTTGGATTTATATTTTGACAGTACCATCGGTTTCAACACCCTCGAAAACCATGAAAACGACACCCCGAGGGTGTTGAAACCGATAGTACTGTCAAAATATAAATCCAAGATGGCGGCTGCAAAAAATATTAATACCTTTTTTAGACTGACTATGTGTCAAGCAGTTAAGGAGGATGCTCAAAATTCAATTCAATGTTTGCATTTTGCAGGTTTTTTTTTTTTTTCGATGGTAAAAATCATCTGACAACCCCCGCTCTTGGACGGAGCGGGAGATAGTGTCAGACTCTTACTGACTAAAAAACCCATCCCGTTCCTTCAAGCCTTCATACCGGGGCTCGAGCGCCCTTTCGGATAACCCTGGCCCCCGTAGGCTTCGACCCGGCTGGGCCCCTGCTGTTGCTGACAACTCCTTGAGGCGGGCGGGAACAGCGCGCGCCGTCGACGACTTAGGCTTGGTCCGGACAGTTACCGGACAGCCGGACAGCGAGCTACCCATTGTTCACTGTCCGCAAGCCCGCGCCTACGGTGGCTGGAAATCGGGATCAGAATCCCGGCGGCGGCGAGAGCGCCGTTGCTTGATGCGGTCGGCCTCCTCCTTAGCGAGCATTACTGCTTCGCAGAAGTCGGCGACCGCCTGCCACTCTTCCTCGCTGCGGACCATGGCCTCGACCAAGGCACGGCGCGAGAGGTCTCCGCCGCCGGTCACCCCCACGAGGGCACGGCGATGCTCCGCCCAAGCAGGGCACACCGCGATTGTGTGCTCCACCGTGTCCTCCGGGTGCATTTTGCAGGTCAAGTTGTAAGTTTTTATTTTCGTATTTATTTACGGAATTATAAATCATCAAAACTACCTTTTCAGTTCGTCTTACCCCATTGTATGGCTATTTAATGAAAAAGTAGACCTACTTAACTATACCTGTAGGTATATAATTTAGCCACGCGCACCTAAAAACATTGTAAGCTTCCATAATATAAAATTAAATCTAAGGGTCAACATTAAAACCAGTGCCTTTATAAACAGGTTTTCTAGAAGTTCTTGATGTCCTTAGGTTAAAGATAGACGCGATCTCGCCATGTAACAGTTAACTCCATAATAATGTCCTACTTGAAAACCATGTAACAGAGGTTATCTAAAGTTCTAGCTATATTTATCAAACATAACTGGTTCTAGTTTGTATTTACTGCAATAGGTAACTAGAAGATGTCAGCAAAACCGTATGGGCCCAGCAGGGTTGAGCCTACTGGAGCCATGAACCCCGGGGCCCGTTGAAACGAAAGCAAAGAAAGAACGGGAACGGAAGAACATACACACACATATAAGAACGGGAGAATTCATTGGATTTATTACCACCTAAAAAAAAAAAGGTAACTATAAGAAGTCGAACCATAAAGGATTCTAACACTACTTATGTTCGACTTGACGAGTGTTGTGTCTGGTTTCGGCACCTGCCGGCAGTAGGTGTCACCTACTTTATTTCGAACTCGTTCTGTTCTAATAGTTTTTAAATTTTAGATTTTGAATTTATTTCAATGTGACATCATATCTATGACGTCACATCACATTGAAACTTATTACTTATGAAATTTATTACTTGTTTGGTTTATTGCCTAAAAAGGTGTGAGACAAGCGGCGACACTCTTTGTAGTACAAATCGGAAAGTATTTCCTTTCTAATCTCTTTCATCTTTTGTGTGGATATGACCATGACCTTTTATCTATTTTATTATTTAATCAGTCTTGTACCTACTAAGTTTAAATATGATACACGTTTTAGATAATTAAGTAAGCATTATATCTAATTATGAGTCACTAAATGTTATCTAACGCGTCTATTACGTTTTCCTCGATTTGTCTAATCGATACAATTGTTATCTAACGTTAATTTATTCATAGTCTGAATCAAATACCTGTCTAATTAACATTCTATCCTATGATATTTTAGTTTCAACTATTGTAACATTAAAATATTTTTAAACCGTGAACCATCCAAATATGAGATTTATTAAAGGGCCCCATACAATCGGTAGTCTTCGATGAAGTAAACGATCGGTCTGAAGCGATGGATCTTACAAAAAAATCGCACCTTGTATGGGGGCCTTTAAGGGAGAAGTAAATCTCAGCAGGGTCAGTTAATGCCGCAGGAATATTTAAAAGAATTACCGTACAGGCACAAAATAGATAGGTGTAGAAGTCAATCTACATACAAAGCGCGCTCGAGCAACACACACATAGACACCGCTCACGGACACGTTATCTCGGTCGCGTCTCAGCCCTCAGCAGACCACTCGTCGAACAGTTCCGGCTCAAACGCTCATTAGTGTGCGTCCACCGAGCGTAGGTATAAAAAGTGAAGTACATCCATGAGATTGTCTTCTGTACCTGTCTATTTTGTGGTTCAGTTAGTAAAAGTTTGACACGCCCTCGCGTTCTGTCCTAGAGCGAGAGAAAACATTTTATGACTTCCCATTTCAAAAAAAGAAGAGTGAAGAAAATACCTACAGCAACATTACATTTTTGTAATTTCTGGGTTGCTCCTGTGTAATGGGTTGTTGGCTAAAGCGACAAGATTCACATTTTTTTGTTCCACGATCACATGAACATATGGATATTTCAAATTTGGTTTTGGTAAAAACAAATTTCAGTGGGACATTCACTTTTTATACACACGTAGGTACTACTACTACTACCTAGGTACATACACATTTTTTTTTATTAGTATAAAGCTCGACTGCGATCCCACCTGATGGTAAGCAGTGATGCAATCGTTGATGGTGAGGTGCACTAGTTTATTAAGAGCAATATCAAAATTTAATAATAATGACGACAATAAATAAATAAATCAACTATACCAATACTTAGACATAACAATAAAAATAAGTGAAATATCTTTATTTAATTAGCCTTCATCCTCTCTCCTAGCTTTGCTGTGCCCGACAGGGTCCATATTGATCTTAACTATATTTTTATATCATCTAAACATGTACATATGGAATGCAATAAAATATTGAGTATTGAGCCTATTCACTCTAAATTATAATCAGACGGGAAGACGCGATATAAGCGACGAGGCGAAACGCTTGGTCCGGACTGTAGAGGTTTCAACAACGTCGGCTTGTCAGATGGTGGAATCAAGTCATGTAATTCCTGCGCACACTCTCCAAAATGCATCCTGTAAAACACCGAAAGGCTCGCTACCCTTCGTCAAGACTTTGTAGATTGGACTCAATCAGATCTGGATCGCCAATTAGTCTCTTTGCACGCGTTTCCACAGAGTCCAAAGCTGCCAAGTGGCATTTTGCAGCACCAGCCCATATGTGGCTGCAGTACTCCATACACGAACGGACTTGTGCTTTGTATTGCATTGACATTGACCTAATGCACTTCAATAGAGGAGTGTATTTACGAATCATGATTAAAGTTGAAAGGGAATCGTTTGTCTTGGTATGGTCATGTGAAAAGGAGGGATGAAACGCATGTTACTAAAAAAGTTATGAGTTTACACGTGGATGGATGGAGGGGAAGAGGGAGGCCAAAGAAAAGATGGATGGATTGTGTGAGAAGCGATATGAAAGAAAAGGGAGTTAGTGATAGCGTGACGAGTGACAGGACAGAATGGAAGAAAAAAACGTGTTGCGCCGACCCCAAATAAAACGGGACTAGGGCAGGAAGATGATGATTATACATACAGTCAAATGGGATGAATAAAACCTCAAGAAATAAAAACAAAACTCCAAAGGATATTTACACGATATTTGAATATTTTTGCAGCATTTAACTATATCAATTTATTTTTTACTTGTTATTCTAAAAAGTCGATGAATTGTTAAAAACTGATAATATGGTATCAAAGTGAAAAACTAAACCAAATTTTTGTTTCACCCCTGCGTTTCTATTCACCCCGTTTACTTACGGTACTGAACAATTTATCTAATCGAACACTTCATCTATACTTCGGACTTCTATGTACCTACTTACATCGAGAGTCGGATACTATCGTAATCAATGATCAACTCACATACGATTCCCACGGTATACCTAACGCCATCAATCCTCATTGTGTTCCCATCACGCCGACAGCTACGCTACGTGACCACCATGACCTTTCATGTCCGTCATACTGCTGACTATCTGTTACTCTTCCCGAGTACATCCATGTAGTTACTTTTTTAAGGCCATAGAAACGTAAAAAAACTTTATTTCTTACGTCTATGCTCATAGTCCCTTGAACATCTGGCCGGAATTAAATGCACATATACTCGTACACCGCCTAGGCGATCAGTACGAGTATCTGTGCATTTAATTCAGGCCAGCTGCGCCCGGATAGAGCCACGCTGACCGCTGTAAATCAATTTTCTTTGCGAAATATCGATTGATTTACATATATTATCATGTACATTCTGACAGCAACTTTTTTTGAGTAAGTAATCATATTTCTAAAGATCAAAGCCGTTTGAAAGGAGCAATTTTTTTTTTTTGCCGAAAGTCTAACGAATAATCTTATTTTGATCATTAGAATAATAAACGTAATCATTTTTTCAAACCTTTTACTCTCGCCGTTACCGAGGAGTACGATTCAGAGAGTTACTGTTTTATAGCACTGCTCGGGACTTATGACCTTAATTTGGTGCTGTCACTAATTTGTCGTGAGCAGACGTGTAGCGTAGCAGATGCGTAGGCACTGCATATTTGCATAGGTATAACCCGTAGTTGCAGCGTAGCAAATAAGCGTAGGCACTGAGTAGGAGACGTAGCGTGCAGGCACGGCGCGTAGTTCCACGCGTAGGCACTGGTATACTGCCATAATATGTATAGTAGCGAGTAAGTGCAGCGGCCGGCGCGGGCGTAGCAAATAAGTAGTTATCCCACGCGTAGGCTAGACGCGTAGCAATACGCGTAGGCGCTGCATAGCTACGCCTATTTCGTTCTAGTACCTAATCGCGTAAATGTATAATTTTAAGTGTCGTTGACTTCATATTACTATGAAACATCGATGTAGGGATAAGATATCGAAGTCTTAGATTTATTTTATCTGAAGTCTAGCTACCTATACACAAAGCACGACGATAATTATTACTAATTAGACGATTGCACGTCGTTCAAATGACCGATTATAGTCGATAATGTCCGCTCTAATTTCTTTATCTGTTTTTTATGATTCAGTTTTCGATAAGTACTTATTACAATTTCTTCCAAAATAAAAACAAAAAAAAAATGCAAAGTAACTTTAATTTTAGAAAATGGTGTTTCTGGTGGAATTTGTTTTTTTGACTCTGAGTTCTGAAATCAAAGTTATTTTGTAACTTTGTTGTCCGTCTGTCAACTTTTACTGACTAAAACCCGTGTGCATCTGGATTGAGGGCCCATTTTTTAAATCCTTATGAAACGAAACAAGATTTACAGGGAATTTAGTTAAAAATTAGTAAAACTTAAAGCAATGAGCCATAAATTTCTTAAACGTAAAATTAAAAAGTTATGATTAAATAACGTGGGCCCTCAATCCAGACGCTTGCATAAAGAGGCATAGTCTAAATCTCGGAAAGTACGATGTCTGGGTAAATAATGATTATTTAGGACTTTAGTTAAGAATTTCTAAAATATTATGAAATTCTCAAATCTGTAGAACATCACATTACAGATTTATTGCGGTTTACCTTGGGCCCTCAATTCAGTAATGTCATCTTTAAAGAATCTGCAAAAACTGAATTTATTTGACAAAATACATACGTACGACTTTATTATATTCTAATTAGATACCTCTATGAATTAGTAAAAAAGAAATAATGAACCAAGAGCTAATCGTTTAAAATTAAATGAGAGTTGAATTTTACTGAAACGTCTGAACTGAGGGCCCAAGATTTTCGGCTTTATTGACTATACTAAACGTCATAGATTAACGCAAAGTAGATTAAAATTTCTTACTATTTTTTATCTAAATTTTAACGTATCGTCCGTTCTTCTAGATGCTATAATTTAAGAGAAAATTGATTTTCAATTTTGTATAGGAGAATATTTTGTAGGGTGACCATAAAGTTTATCGTACCATAGGTACATTTTGTAAAGCACAGAGTAAAATTCATTTGTTCCCACTGCTGGGACTCAAGCCTTCTCTCTAGGAGAGGGAATAGGCCGTAAACCACCACGCTGGCCCAGTGCGGATTATTGAATATCGCATCTCTTCTAAATATGCCGGTTTCCTCACGATGTTTTCCTTCACCGTTTTGAGAGCAGTGGTGATCAAATAAATTACATAAAAAGCTAAAACTTTTTTAATTTCTATTTTCAACTTAATTTTCCGGGGCGAATCAAAAATTGATTCAGAGTCAGAAATTTGCACTTGGTTTAATGATGTAGGGGAAAGCTATAAATGTTTGAAGGCACATTCTGAAAGAATAGCATTACTGCAAGGAATAGTTGACTCATTAGAAAACGTTTTCCAGCTTTAGTATCATCAGTTTGAAAGTGTGCAGAGCAGATAAACGGATATTTTGTAGGAAGCCACGTGTTTTCACGTCTATCCTTTTGAAGATATTTTATCAATTTTTCTCTTTTCGGCTGACCAGAGTGAACAAACTTGAAATAAATAATTATAATTTATGAAGGACGAAATCTCAATAACAGTAATGATCACTTAGTGATGTATCACTTAAATTACACATAAGTATGACTACAAATTCAACTGAACCTAATTTATATTTGAATACTAATCTATGTATACATAATATATTGGTAGGTACGTAATACCTCAGTGCTTACGAATGACAGAATGCTTAAGGAGCCGGCGGAGGATGAATTTCCATACAAACGTAATACCACGCTCATTTGCAGTTGGAGCATATTTCCAACATATTATGATGATATTTGGTTATAGACAATATTTATCTAGGTTCCTACGTCTTTCTTTTTTAAAAAAACAAAAAGAAATTTAAGCAAATTGTATTTTGCACTTTTTTATAGCGTAAATGGCAAAACATGCCATTTGGCTTTTCTTGTATTAAAAATAACAATATTTCTAATATTCTCGACGTAGGAACCTAGATAAATATTGTCTTTAACCGAATATCATCATAATATGTTGGATATATGCTCCAACTGCAAATGAGCGTGGTATTACGTTTCTATGGAAATTTATCCTCCGCCGGCCCCTTAACCACAAAACTTAGCGATGAAAACTGATACTCAATGATTTGCTGGCATTTCTTGCTGAGTTTTTACAATATCGAAAAACAGACGTATTCATAATTATTGAATTTGATGGAATTCATACATATAAACAAAAAAGAAAAAACATTAAATAAAATATTTAAAAAAAAAAACGGAATAAAACACCATGCATTTAGGTAAAAACCCGGTTTTTGTGGAAGGGAACATCTGCATGTTTTAGTCTATGATTGTAAAATGGAAAAGCTTTTAAATAAAATAATATAATTTCTAACATTCTATTACGATATTTGAAGCTATTAAATTGCTTGAATAATCATTTATTTTACGTTCATGAGTACTGAATTATTATTTACGTCCCAAATTCACTTTCTTTTGAATTTATAAGCGCCGCTCTGACACTGTATGAACGTCAAAATTGCACTAAAGTCATCAATTTCAATTTGCCTAGAATTCAGTGCAACGGATTCGATTGAAGTGAATATTCAGCACGCCTAATCTAGTGCGTAGTACATATATATCAATGATAATAGTATATCTCATTATATAGGAGACAATTTTATATGGTAAATATGATTTAATTACTTTTTTTAGACTGATCGGTATGGGCACGCCACAATCATGGCGGTAAGTCCCCTGTTTGAGGCGTGGCTGGAAAGACCTCACGGCGTCCTCACCTTCCGCATGACGCAGGTCCTCACCTTCCGCATGACGCAGGTCCTCACCGGACATGGTACCTAAGTTCGGCAGATTCCTACACCGGACTCGTGCAGAAGTGACGTCCGGGTGTAGCCACTGTGTGGAACGCCCGGAGGACACGGTGGAGCACACAGTCGAGGTGTGCCCTGCCTGGGCGGAACATCGCCGTGCCCTCGTGGGGGTGATCGGCGGCGGAGACCTCTCGCGCCGGGCCTTGGTTGGGGCCATGGTCCGGAGCGAGGAGGAGTGGCAGGCGGTCGCCGACTTCTGCGAAGCAGTAATACTCGCTAAGGAGGAGGTCGACCGCCTTTAATATATAGTTTTAATATTAAATTAAAATTTAAATTGTGTTTACGAACAAATCGTAAATAAATATGGTTGCACAATAATATGTTATTTTACAAATTAACAACTATCGAACGTACGCCTGAGCGTACTTTGTCATTTTGTATTATATATATGTACATAGTTAGGTTTTAGTATAAATAGTTTATTTAGTATTTAAGTTTTTTATGTACATATGTACCTATTAAAATAATTAGTTGAAAAGTCTAAATAAATATTATAATTCTTACATAAGACAACTATCTGTGTTTTAAATTCAAAAATATTTGAATTCTTACTTTTAATATCAGGACGTATAACGGTTTGAAACCTTTGCTTCTCCTTCAGCCTGCAAAGGTTAAGCGCGGGAAAAAAGTATATGAAATAATATTGACATTAATTTGTGTTATTTGGGGGAAAAAAAATAATATTTGAAGAGAATCCTTTATATGGTACGCCGCCAAATATTGTGATTGAGGTAAAAAATACTTGCGTTAGTCTGTAAACCTAAATCAAAACTAAAATGTATGGCAACTTTACCTAAATCAAACAAATATGATCGAAATCAAAACTAAAATGTATGGCAACTTTGGAAAATTTTCTTCAGTAATAATCGATCAAAAATGTGTCGTAATTATCAAAGAAAGTATTTTTCTAAGTGTATTGAAAAACATGGAAAGTTGTCACTGCACACTCGGCTCCATGAAACCCTCGCCTGTATAGCTCGGGTGAATTTTGCCTCAGTTGCAAAACTTTCTGCACTTTATCAAAAAGTTTTATTTCAATTCGAATTAACTAGTTGAACTGTTGTATGTACTCGTTTTTTTTATTATTTTATCTAAAGTAACCGTAATTCGAGGTTTGATGACGTCCCAGGCACTGGACTAAATAGACAATATTTGAATAATATAGGTACCTACCTACTTACTTCGACATCATAAAAATAAAATTCTGATAATAATAATATTTACTATACCATCATTAAATTATTGCGCCATACAAAGCAGTATTAATTCTGAATTCAAACAATATACCGATCAGTCTAAAAAAAGTAATTAAATCATATTATCTACCTTACAAAATTGTCTCCGATACAATGAGATATATTATTATAATGTTTTTATCTGTAAATGTGTATGAATTTTACTCTGTGCTTTACAAAATGTACCTTCTTCTTCTTCTTCCTGCCCTTGTCCCGTTTTATTTGGGGTCGGCGCAAAACGTTTTTTTCTTTCATATCACTTCTCACACAATCCATCCATCTTTTCTTTGGCCTCCCTCTCCCTTTCCCTCTCAATACATGTAAATCCATAACTGTTTTAGCAACATGCTTTTCATCTCTCCTCTTTACGTGACCATACCAAGACAAACGATTTCCTTTCAACCTTTCAGGCACTGTCGCCACTTTCAAACTTCCCCTAATATACTCATTTCTCACTTTATCTTTATTATGCAGTCTACTTTATCCATGGCAACTCTGTTTTAGTCTGCAAAATTCTGACATTCCTTCCTGTCCACCCAGCCAGTCATCAAATAGCCTCAGTTCTATTTGCCCAACAAACATATTGGCGCTAAGCGCAACCTTTTTTTAGCTCCCATAGGATTATAAATTATATATAAGGGCTCCGATTGTAACTTTCGATTCTACTGTGGTGTTAAGGATAAATATTAAACCTTCAAGAGGAATAACAGTTAAAAACACAAAATGTACAACTTAAGGCGGTAGCATAGAGTTGGTGGGAACCATTGTATAGCTCATTCTTATAACTTTAAGAAGCTTCAAACACTAAAAGCAATTGTAAAGTGTTTTCTTACTCCTACTAACGACTGATGTCTTTAATCAGAGTTAGTTAGATTCTTTATAACACTTGGGGACTACTGTAACAGCTTAAAGAAGCGTAAAACACTATAAGTAATTGTAAGGTGTCATAGTTGACACCTTACACCGTATTTTTGTAAAAAGTTTTTTTATTTTACCCTTTTTAGTTATGGTACCACCACTAAAAAGTACCTCTCAGCCAAACTTAAATATCTTATAGCCAGAGAGCATCTCATAAAGATTTTAATAATTCCAAACACGGTTAGATTACATTAATTTACCTTCTGGCTTCATCATCAGATCAGTCCGATACATCCCCTCCCCTTTTTCCTTCAGCCAGTCATCGACTACACGTATAAACAAAGCAATTTTACTTGTTACGTCAGTTCTGCTGTGGTCCTATGAGGAGTTCTGTGCCATATCTTCGAAGTTCATGATCAGATCATAACAATATTTCAATGGGACCAACTTGGAAGCATAACCTTTCAATCAAAAAAAGAATTTTCAAAATCGGTTCACAATTGACGAAGATATCGGTGAACATACATTAAAAAAAACCGGTCAAGAGCGTGTCGGGCCACGCTCAGTGTAGGGTTCCGTAGTTTCCCGTCCGTCACAATAAATGTTCCCTCATAAGAGTTTAAAAAAAGGCTAATTGTTACGTTAACATACTAAGTACGGAACTCTAATAAATTCGGAACCTTAAAAACGGGCCCACAAAGGACGGTGATAACTAAAACAGTATGCAAGTAGTAGAAATTTCAGCGTTCAGAAAGATGACGTCATTACGCAACGCCATCTATTGAACCATTTATGAACTGGTTTTTACCTTAACATTTTGATAGATGGTGTTAAAAAATGAATTTTAATTTTGTTCTAAATTGCCTTAGCATGTTCCTGATAGAAGTTTTATGTAGTTATAAGATAATACCGCCAATGCCAAGGAGAGACCAACCGAACAATTCGATAATACCCGACCCCATCAACTCAGGAAAAATCCTAACAGTGCGAACGCGAAATAGCCCAGCGCCATCTCTCGGGGAATTGGGTTACTAATTAATACATAGGTACCAGAAGAAATTTTCGGTGGTAATTTTGGATTGCGAGAACCGATTTTAATAATTCTTTTTTTGTTTGAAAGAACATACGTTCAGGATAATAAAATATGTAAACGAAGTTAAAAAAAAATGCTTGCACATACGATTATACTACAAACTTAGTCCAGAAATTATTTTGTAGAACCTCTTTGTCTTTTTTGTACAAAAACTGTTCTTTCTATCAAGTTCAAAATGATTTTCCTAGAAAGTCTTTATAAAGCTCTACTTGTCAGATTTTTTTCATATTTTCTAAACTTATGGTTCAAAAGTTAGGGGGGGGGGGGGACATTGTTTTTTACTTTTGGAGCGATTATTTCCGAAATTATTGACATTATCAAAGAATGATTTTTGTAAACCCCTATTTATTTTTAAATACCTATCCAACGATATATCACACGTTAGGGTTGAAATTAAAAAAAAAAAAATAACTTCCCACTTTACATATAGGGGGTACCCTAATAAAACATTTTTTTCCAATTTTTATTTTACCACTTTGTCGGCGTGATTGATATACATATTGGTACTAAATTTCAGTTTTCTAGTGCTAACGGTCACAGAGATTAAGCGAGGACGGACAGACGGACAGACAGACATGGCGAAACTATAAGGGTTGACTACGGAACCCTAAAAACATACATTCAGCCGAACATAGAACCTCCTCCTGTTCGAAGTCGGTTAAAAATTAGAGGTAGCACCTATACTATTTATATGTATACTATTTTATATTTTAAAAATATCGTCGAGTGTCTTCGCAAGGTTCTGCAATACTTCGGTCACATTGCATTAAGGAAAGATGGTGGGTCGGTGGCAACCGCGTAAGGCTCATTGTGACCGGTAAAGTGGATGGGAAAAGGCCTCACGGGCACAGCCCAATACCACCCAATACATTGGCCCGACCAGATCCGTACCGCTCTTGTCTACACGGTATACAAGGCCCTTCACACTGCCAGAGACAGAAACAGATAGAGGAATATCATAAAAGTTAAAGTGATGAAGTAGGGAGGTCACGGCCCTCAGCATTGAGGAATACGACTCAAGGAGAGGGATAAAAAATGTACTTTCTCAAACATAACTATTACGAAAACAATTATATCCTTTAACTTCTATTGTGAGAAAGCATACTATTATAAATTACTGGTATGTCGGTTTTCAATAACACTAGGGACACCAAAATGAAAGCGCTCTGTTGGATTTTTAGGGAATACACGTCTTCTGGACGGAGAGAGAGAGCCAAGGAGGCGGCCGCGTGAGGACTTCCTCACGCCCCAACTGCTGGGACTCGTCCGATCCCGTGTTACAGCCACCCTAGGCGTGAGCTCACGGACGACGAACAATGGGTAGCTCGTCGTCCAGCTATCTAGTAACCGTCTGGACTGAACCCGAATCGTCGTCACCGAGTGTTCCACGCGCGCCTTAAAGAAATGTCAGCAAAACAGTAGGGGCCCAGCAGGGCCGAAGTCTAGAGGGGCCATTGGTTGTTCGAAAAGGAACCCCGACGTCCTGGGACGCCAAGCAAAAAAGGAAAATAGATAGTCAATAATTTCGGAAATAATTGCTCCAAAAGTAAAAAACAATGTGTCCCGTCCCCCCTCTAACTTTTGAACCATAAGTTTAGAAAATATGAAAAAAATCAGAAAAGTAGAACTTTATAAGGACTTTCTAGGAAAATTATTTTGAACTTGATGGAAAGAACAGTTTTTGTACAAAAAAGACAAAAGGGTTCTACAAAATAATTTCTGGACCAAGTTTGTAGTATAATCGTATATGCAAGCATTTTTTTAATCTCATAAGTGGGTACACTTATTGTGACGGACGGGAAACTACGAAACCCTACACTGAGCGTGGCCCGACACGCTCTTGGCCGGTTTTTAACCATGGAATGGACTTTAAATAGTAATCTTTTTGCACAGTTAAACAGAAAATTATACGTAGGTACGTATACGACAGCTTTATCAAGTGGGCACCCCTCTCTCATTAATCACAATTCACACCAATATATTAAAAAGGCGTTTTGTATGTATGTCCGTGTGTTTGTTACTCCTTCACGCTAAAACAACTGAATGGATTTGGATGAAATATAGCATACGGGTAGATTATGTCCTAAAATAGGATGCTCTTTCTCCGGGAATATGTGCCTCTTGATTTTTTTTTAGCCGCTGGCAGATTCTAATAGTGTAGAGTACCTCCTTACATATCATCATGTTTTAAAACAAAGTAGCACACCGCGTGTGTCTAGCTGTATGAACGCGCTATACTCAAAAACTACTGAATGGATTTTATGCAGTTTTCACCGATAGACAGAGTTTATGAGGAAGGATTAGGTGTATAATTGTATAATAATTATATAAGTATAGTAGATAAAAGCCGAGAATTTCAAATATTTTTACACCCATGCGAAGCTGGTATGGGTTACTAGACTTACTAGTGTAATATAGGATCTATGAATAGGTACATAGCTTAAAAAAGGGGGGATCTACTAAATTTAACTAGTTGAGTCGTTGTCCATACTACATACGTAAGTACTAATCGTAGGTATACACATACACTACTTGATTATGTACATCTCGTGTATGTAAACACATAACCCATTAGCACGTCACTGTGAAAATTATTTAGGTAAGGATACTCGACGAATTTATGAGTCTTTTATATGCCTACAAATTGCATTTTTTGGCATACTTACATCATTGCATCATCATCATCATACTGCCCTTGTCTCGTGTTATTTGGGGGGGTCGGCGCAACAAGTTTTTTTCTTCCATTCTGCCCTGTCACTCATCATGCTATCACTAACTTCCTTTTCTTTTCTTTTGGCATATATACATACTAGGTAGGTACATAGGTATTTAAATCCTATTCGAATCAGTACCTACTTAGTTATGGACTTGTTATTTTCATTAATAGATAAAATATATTCACATCTAGACATACGCAAACACTTGAATGTAAAACAAATACGAGTAAAAATCTGTTTAATTCTAAGTAAGTACATTGTAACATGGAAAAATTAACTAGTACTATAGGTATATAACTAGGCAATGCGATTTATAATTCCTATGTTGGAAGTTGAAGTGAATCGAGAATCGCTAAAACGAGAACGAGACCACGGTTCGTTAACGTCCAAGCGCCCGAAAAGTGCCATAAAACAGTGACTTTCTAAAGCCTACTCCTCGGTAACGGTCAGGTTAATAGGTATGAAAAAAAAAATATTTATTAGAGATTCATGGACAACATTATCGACATTTGATTTTTTCGTGCGATTAATACTTTTGTCTAAAAAAAATATTTAGTAATTTCGCAACTTTTCTCTATTCCTTCAAAACGGCTTGGATCTTTAGAAACATTTTTACACATAAAAAGTGGTGGTTAAATATGCTTCAAACTGAACATAGCGTATGTAAATCGATCATTGTTTCGCAAAAAAAATTGATTTAAAGGTCAGCCGCTGATGATGATGATGAAGCACTGAGATACCTTATATCCTATCTATGAGCATTATGACATTGCAGTGCCCACCAGTATTTATTGTTTCTTAATATTGCCACTTCTATGTATTTATGTCCCGTTACGACAACCATTAAAATACATAAACTTTTTATTATCACGCCACTTAATTAATCGATAAATTCGGTAAAACACGCAATTCTACTATAATAGGTACCTACTTAGTTGACTAAGCGTTTATTTATTCACGTGGATATATGAATGCCGCAAGTAGGATACCTCCTATGTATAAATATTATAAGTACGATTCATGAAACATCTTGTTTCCGTTGATGTAAAAACCATAAGTGCATGTGGGTTTTCTTAAATTGATAACAACAATGGCCATTTGGTTTTGTTATTGTTATCAGAGTTAATGAAAACCTATTCGCAATAATACAAAACACAGAAACAATGAGTCGATCATAAGGTTCATGATTTATAAAGAGCATAAATCAAGAATTTAATGTAATTAAATGTACTAACCTTGCAGTTCTTCGATGTTCTCATCGACTTCAGGTAATAAATGCATGAAGGTGGTCGCGAACAGGATTCCCCCTCCGAACGCGAGCAAACCCATTACCAACTTATTAGAGGTCCGCAGATTGGCGTCAGTGGGCTTGAACCAGTCAAACTTTAAGGAGATGAGCAACGGCAAGCACCCCGTCACCATGGAAATGGTGAAGAGGCACACCATCGTAATTATCTTGGCTCTTAAAGCCTCCTCCATTCCTTCGTTCAACATCGACCTCATGTTAAATGTTAGATTTAAGTCAGGAATTTAATTAATTTAGTTCCGCGGTAAACGGTTGTGTTTGTACGGTATGTTGCGCACGCGCCGCTGTCTGATCAGCGATCAGTCGACTGAGCTTCCTGCGCTCCTGCGCCTGTAGGCGGGCTCTTGATAACAACTCATTATTAATGATAAAAATGACAGTAGTTTGTTCGTCGTCGCATCAATAAGCTGCTGTTTAGTACAATCAAACGAAACAATAATCTTACCGCCAATATCTGATTCGTATTTGCTTAAGACTATACGTGAGTTGTAAGGAGTAGCTAATAAAAATAAATACATAATAGATTATAATATATTATATGTGAATTGCCGGCAATACGTGACCCTGCCTGTCTGTATGACCGATACCTACTGGGTTACATAGTTTCTTAAAAAAAATAGGAAACTTCCGAGAATAAAATGGCCAAACCAAATTTTACTGTAAGGTTTTTATATCGCCACAAACTGTAGTAGGGAATTTTGTGGTCACACTTTGGTACTGTAGCCTATTGCTTCATGGTCATGTAGAAATCCTATCCCACTAAAAACATACCTGTTAAAAAGGGAGCCAAGTTCTTATCGGCTAATTGTTCGCATAGAAAAGGGTTGAAATCCAATCCAATGCCAAGTTTAGATGCACTTTAAAATCGATCATAATCATCTTCATCAACCAGGGCCGGTTTATGCATGTCGGGGCCCATAGGCAATGCACGTCTCGGGGCCCTAGTTAATACCCTTTTCTGACTTCTTATTATATTTTGTCTTACACAAATGTATTCATAATTACGCTGTTTTTAGGGTTCCATAGTGAGCTACGAACCCTTATAGTTTCGTTTAAATCGACAAAAATGGTTTATATTGATATTAAACGGATGGGTTTAATTAGTTTTAAACCGGACTTACATCTGTAATCAGGTGAATTAAATATGTAAAAAATAATAAAACTTACGTAGATATAATAATTGTAACTTCAGTTTATGAAACTTTAGTTTACACTATTTTAATTTTCACATCGTTTCATCGATTTTCTCGAAGAGAAGAAGAGAGCTGCCCTTTAAGAACTGTGAGGGATAGAAAATTGTCATGGTGGAACAAAAAGCTCGATGTTTTAAGGGAAGAATCACGAATTGTTTAATAAGGCTAAATCGACTGACGACTGGGATTGGTATCGGAAAGCTTTAACTACCTATAATAAAGAAATCCGAAAGGCGAAAAGACTTTCATGGAGGAAGTTCTGGGAGGACATTACTAAAGTCCATCAAGGAGCCAGAATCCACAAAGTCTTATCCAAATTGCCTACAAATCAACTGGGATTCTTAAAGAAACCAGACGGTGCCTTTACTGCATCAGCGGAAGAAACCCTGAAACTTCTGGCGTCTACACACTTCCCTGGCTCGGTGATGGCACCAGATAATCATCGTACAAAATACTCCTCATATCCGCCTCTCCAGGCCTTCAAATGAAGACTGAAGAAGAGCGGCGAGGTATTTTAGACCGAACAAGGTAGAATGGACTATAGACTCATTCAAGCCGATTAAATCTGCAGGGGATGACGATATTTTCCCAGCTCTTTTGCAGCAAGGGAAGACTATACTCATCCCTATTTTAATCAAAATCTTCAGAGCAAGCTTTGCCTGGTGATATATACCAGAGAAATGGACTATGGCTAAAGTCTGTTTTATCCCAAAGGCCGATAAAAGTAGTCCTTCTTACCAAACCTCTCCAATGACCTGGGGCAAAGGAATAAAGTTATTCTGAGACCGGTAACTTTATTCCTTTGCCCCAGGTCATTCAGTTTGTTAACGCAGTCTTTTAAGTATTCGAGTTCAGGGCGTTAAGAGCTGCCTGGCTATCTGAGTAAATCAGAATTAATTGATTTATGTAGTTTCGTTGACGGTTAGCCTCCGCACATTCTATAATGGCGTATACCAGGTCGTTCTGGAATCAATGGCAATGAAAAAGCTGATGAACTTGCAAGGGCTGGGGCTCAAGGTCACCAGATAGGACCATAACCCTTCTGTGGTATCTCAAAGAACCAAGCCATGCAGACCCTTAAGGGCAACTTATTTGGCGATTCAAAAAAGCACTGGTTGGTACAACCAGGATTGCTACACGCCAAATCTCTTATAGAAGGCTACTCACAAAAACGAACTGCCGAGCTTCTTGAGCTTAGCAGGACGAACATCTGTGCGATATCCCGCGCCTTAACCGGCCACTGCAAACTAAACAGACACCAATTTCACATGAAACTGAGTGACACTGATGTTTGTCGGTACTGTAATCCAGAAAAGGAGACGCCTAAGCACCTTTTGTGTGAATGCGGGCCCCTTATTCACAAACGCAGTGTTCATCTGGGCCGACACATTATTCGCCCGGAGGAGATTAAAACTCTAAAAGCTAGGAGTATTCTAAATTTCTTGGAAGCCTCCAGGCTAAAAGAGTTACTCTAACAAGGTCGCGAGTCACAATAGATCTTTTAGGTCGCAGTGACTACATCCCCTATACTATGGGTGATGCATACCCCCTTATCTTCTAAATAATAGTAATAATAAGCAAACTCACGCTTGACCGATTTCTTAAATTTCTTAATTTTTTGTTAATCTACATATAACACACGACCTGTGTGCCAAATTTCATAACGCTAGGACAATTGGAAGTGGCTTAGAGGTTTTGATTACCGGTCATTGAGTCAGTGCTAAAATTATCTATATTCACAGGGTCATATTTCAGGATCTACTGAAGTTATATCTATGAAATTTGGCATACGGCTTTAGTACTAGTATATGATTACGTAGGTACAATTTTATCTCTATACTTGCAATAGGCACTGAGCTACAGGGGGGTCAATAGTGGGTCGAAACGGTTCGTGTAAATATTGCACGGCATGCGCGCGGCCTGTTGCTGGAACTTGGCCTGCGCACGGCCGTGCGCTTAGATAGGGTCGCAATTTTGCATTTCAGAAGAACTCTTGAACCTCGAAAACGAACCATCAGTCAATTTTTCATGTCATCGTTTTTTTTTTTAAGATGGGACATCATCCAATGACTTCTCCCAGGTGGAGTGGGAGAGCGCGTGTCGATGACTTGGGCTCAATTCGGACGGTTACTAGACGACCGGACGACTACCGGACGGCTAGACGGCGAGCTACCCATTGCTCGTCGACCGCAAGCCTACGCCTACCCGTGGCTGGTGGTGTCACGGTGGGTGGATGACCGTTACATCACGCGTCATCACCGTCTCCTTCGCTAGCATTAGGTCACGGTACTGCATCGCAAATTGAGGCGACCGCCTCCCATTCCCTCTCGCTCTAGCTAGGTCATGGCCTGAACCAGTACCCAGCACTAATCACCTTCACGGAGTCAAGGCGGTTTTCTGCCCCAAGCGGGACACCTCCACCGATATCATGAACGTGAACACTAGTTTATAGGGTTTTAGTTCAAAATAGTAGAATAATTCCGTCTCGTCATATCTATTTCAATTATAATTATACTTCTTTTTATTTACAGGACCTGCTGGAACAAAAACCACCACTAAAAAGATTACAAAAAAAAAAAATGAAAATGAAATTACCCTTGGTACTACGTTTTTTTTTAACCGATTTCCTAAAAAAAGGAGGAGGTTAACGAAGGTTGTATTTTTTTTTAAATATTGCCTCAGAACTCCGTCGTTTATGGACCGATTTGCAAAAAAGTTTTCTTTTAAATTGGCCCATTTATTTTTAAATCCAGTTCTGATGATGGGATCCATGAAGAATCGAGGGAAGTCCTTAAATTTTATAGGCAACCATACATTGATTTTGGTATTTTCATCGAGGACTTAAGCAGTCAAAAAGTAACATTTAATGAAGTAGAATTGATGAAGAAGACTAGAAATGGCCAACGGAACTTCATACTCACATAAATATCACACTACGACTATACAAGTAAATAAATGGTTCTGAATAGTTAGAAAATGTTCTGAGTTTGAAAATGTTATCATTGAAGTGATCTGATGATGATGATGGAACCGGAATATAGGCACAGGAACTCCGTAATTAATTAATGTACCTATTCTAGCCGTGTTTTGGCTTCTTACAATTGTCATGAGATGGCTTGGCTACAAGGTAGGTACTATCGAACAGATCTGATGATGGAGCCGGAAGGTGGACACGGGATCATAATAACACAATGTACCTACCCTAGCAGTTTTTAGGTTAATTGGGATTATCATGAGAAATAGGTACTCTCACTCTGGTTATAAGTGTATCGCAACATTCGCAACTTAAAAGTATTTTTTTTATTGTTGATAGGTTCGCGCTTGACAGCCATCTCACCTGATGGAAAGCGACGATGTGGTTGACGATGGAACGCGCTTACATTATAAGAAACAGATTCCTGGGTTGTAGCTATCAGGAAACACAGACTTCGGCAAGGATTTCCACTCCTTAGCTGCACGCACAATGAATGTGTTCCCAAAACGTTTTGAGCGTGTGGGCGGGATGTCCACCATGTACCTACCGGTGGCGCATCGTTGTAAGTTTGGTAGTCCGATGATGGAACGGGCTGGGCGGAAGGTTACGTAATTCCGACGCACACTCCCCGAAATGCAACCGGCGATAGGCCGAGGCTAACCAACTAGGTTGGCTAAAGTCTAAAGTTCTTAGAATAGTACCTTTGCTTATGGATATCTTTTTTTTCGATTGAATCACTGCTTACCATCAGAAGACAGTGGGATCGCAATAAAGCACTAATTTATATTATTAAAAAAAATATGTATAAGTTAGAAGAAAATACCTACTTCCAAATTAGGATTTTTTATTGTTGTTTTTATAATTGCGTTTCGTTCCTGCTGCACGTTCTGGGCACATGGAACTTTATGAAGGATATATAAAATCTTTGATATGAACGGATCATAGATGACAAGTACCTATGCTCATATGTCATATGCTGTCAAACATAAACGTCAAAACAAGCGACCGTCAAAACGTTGTTCGAATAAGTACTGATTTAGTTACCTATTAGTTTTAGTTATTTGTAGAATGTTGCAGATGAACCAAGCCCGAGCGTAATCCCTCAGAATATCTTATCAAAAAATGTACTTACCTGACTAGAGCTAGTTACTAAAATAACAGATTAGGTTGTTTAAGTATGAATGGATGACTTGGCAGCGTATACAATGCGCAGAAGATTTGTTTACATCGTGTTACTCCTTGGAATAGCACTCACCAGCTGGATTTATTGGAAATCTAATGCCGAATTCAACGATACTCTCATTATTCTTAAGAGAAAGTTGTATACAATAAAAGACGCCTCACTTCAACCATTACCAGAAACATGTAAAAGTAATTAATTTCTATAAAAACTCGTTTGAATAATTAAATCAAGTAAAGAAACTTTGTGATTCTAAACTACCAATATATTTATATAAAATACAGGTATGCTAAATATACATTATTTACCATGCATTTATTCTCATGAAATCTTTCGAATATGATTTCAGGTCATCCATTTTTAGTCATAATAGTGACTTCATATGTGGGACATGTAGAGCTAAGAAGTGCTCATAGAAGAGCTATGCCCGCAGAAGAATTAAGGGAAATAAATGCAACCAGAGTATTCCTACTTGCCCAAATACCCGATAAAGAAAAGTATGTATCTACATAATAAAATAATTGTATACTAAAATTCTTTAATTCATTAAACCCCAAGCGTCCGCTCTCTCATTGTTTTTTTTATTGTAAGTATCTCTAATTACAGTATTCGAAAGGTTAAATGTAATAATAATTTAAAAAAAATGTTTTCAGGTACATAACACAATCTGCAATCAATAATGAGAGCAAATCTTTTGGTGATATTCTACAAGGAACGTTTGTTGAAAACTACAGAAACCTGACTTATAAACATCTGATGGGTTTGAAGTGGGCTTCGACAACATGCCAAGATGCATCATTCATACTCAAAGTGGATGATGACACAGTATATAACTTAGAGAAAACTTATGCATTGCTGAAATCAGTTAATTATTCAACAGCCCTTTTAATGGGTTATATGCTTAACAATACTAAGCCACGGAGGAATAGAGAAAACAAATGGTATGTCACATGGGATGAGTATCCAAGGCACAAGTATCCAACATACCTCTCGGGATGGTATTACATCACAACTCCTCGAGTAGCAGCTGCACTATGTGATGAGGCAATCTATCACCCATACTTCTGGATAGATGACATCTTTGTTACAGGCCTCCTCACAGAATCACTTGGTATCAAGTTAAGTGAACTGCCAGACTCATTCTGGTTGGCCTATTATGAGCTACTTGAATGCTGCTTAAATGACATGATTAAGAAATCTATCAAATGTGATTACGTAGTAGGACCAAATGGTGGAAGAAACAATTTGATTGTAGAATTTAATAATGCTGTTAAGAATTGTAATAGTTGGAGAAACTGTACACAAAGGACTTCTGATCAGGAACTAGATAAAGTTTGTGTTGCGCACAAAGAACGCCAAATATTTGGTGATGGTGGGCAAGCAGAAGTGTAATATATAAAACTTTAGTCCCTATGACTAACATTCTGGTCTTAAAAATACTATACATTGCATAGAGGTTGTCTATTGTTTACCCAAAGATTATATACCATAATCATCATATTTCCGAATTTCATTTAACCGAATTTCATTTGCCCGAATGTTTTGTTTGCCCTAAAAGACGTATGACATACTGTTAATTGCCCGAAACTTAGATACCATAAGATACGAGTGCCATACGTATTGTTTTTCATATTTTTAAGTCCCATAATAATTATCAAACATAAATTATTTAAACGCCATAATGATTTAGACAAATATTTAAACGCCGTAATAATCATTACACATGATATTTAAGCGCCATAATAAATTGTTATGAAATTGTACTAATTAGAATTATATAGGTAGTTTGATTATTAAACTTGTTTTTAATTCTAATACTTACCTATTTATTAGCTTTCTGGCTGTCGATGTCGATGGGTGTGTAATGTTTAGTATAATTAGAATAAATTTATTTATTCTTCTTTATTAAGTTTAATGGTCACAGTTCTAACCTAACTCAAATGGCACCTAACCAAACTACTTCTGTGTGGTTTATAAAAAAATAACCACGAAGGGGATAGCGGGGTCTATTCGCTCGATTCGCTCGCTCACACGACCCCGCCATCCCCTTCTAACCTAACCTATCCGTATCGGAGTGCCCTAAAGTCCCAAGTCTGGCCGAAGCCGGTTTTTTTTATACCGGCGTGGGTGACCGGTGTAAATGTTTTTACTGCGGCGGCGGTCTCATGGATTGGGAGCCAGATGATGATCCATGGGACCAACACGTTCGTTGGTTCAACCGTTGCCCATTCGTATGGGCAACGGTTTTAACTTTAGCAATTTCTATTATTGGTAATTTACTATACATAATTAAATACTTTACTTAAGTATTTAATTATAATAAATAACCAATTACATATAAGTGTAATTTTTATTTTATTTCTGTCATGTTTTTAGTTTTTTTATTTAATTTATTGTTTTTTTTTTGGTCTTAATTGATAAGTAAATTAGGTAAGGGTATATTTTAGGACTTTTGTGTATACATAGTTTTACGAGGTTAAGTGTTTTTTTTTTTCATGTTTTATTTATGTTTAGTTATGTAAATTATGTATAAGTATACCCTTTTTTATTTCTTTCATGTATTCGTTTTTTTTTAATTATTATTATTGTGTAAGTGTTGTAAGTGAAAAATCCGAGTCGTCCTTGCCCGTCCTGGATGAGGGCATAATGGCCCCGCCGCCGTCGCCGGGAGATGGTGGCGACAGTGGTGAAGAATCCGAGTCGTCCTTGCCCGTCCTGGATGAGGGCATAATGGCCCCGCCGCCGTCGCCGGAACTCTTGGACCGGGGCGGGAGGCCATGTTTCTCCTGATATAACAACCGTTACATACCCAATGTCGATGGCAAATGATGTTATGGCATATGATAATTAAGGCATGTGATAATTAGGGCATGTGATAATTAGGACATGTGATAATTAGGGCTTACAATGATCATGACAAATGATGTTATGGTAAGTGACTTTATTGGAAACAAAACTTCTAGCACGTGACTAATATAGCAAATAAGAGTAGGGCAAATGACTATTACGTCGTATAATATTATGGCTGTTGACTATTATGGCAAATGATATTAGGGTAAATAAAATTCGGGCAAACGGCGGTATACCTTGTATAGAACCAAGAATTCAGAAACACCGACTTCCGAAATTAAAGTTATTTTGTACTTTTCAGCGTTTTTTTACAAAGTCAAAGTCAAAGCCATTTATTTGCATTAAATGCGGTACAGAAGATGGTATCTTAATATAATAGTGCAGACACATTTTGCCACTAGTTGGCATGCAAATATTAAAATACGTTATGTGATGCTCATAGTAAGCAAAACTACAATATTTGACACGAAATATCCTTTTAAGAAAAATATTAAACCTAATGGACAGTAAAATATTTTTTTTTTTAATATTGTTATTATTACAGAAACAAAATAAAAACTTTATACAAATTAATAACTAGAATTATTTTAAACCAATATTATGTTTATAAACTATCACAAAATTAAATAACTTTAAAATATAACACATAATACAACAATTTAAATTACCTAGACGCAATTTGGCTTAATAACAACATAAAAATGCAGTGGGCAACAGCAAAACAGTACCAAAACGATCTAAAACACGTTTCTGTAATGATAGGATTGACAAGAACCTTTTTTTTTGACTCTACGGTGGACGCCATCATGCGCGTGCGAGCTCTCACGACGGGGGATACGGTGTCCCGGGGCAGGTGTGTCGTGGCAGTGTCCTTGGACATTGCCAACGCCTTCAATTCCCTGCCCTGGAGTACGATCCGGAGGGTACTCCGGTACCACCGGGTGCCCGAATACCTCTGTCAAGTGGTCGAAGCTTACCTGTCGGACAGGTACATTGTCTAACCCGGAGGACACGGTGGAGCACACAGTCAAGGTGTGGAGTGGCAGGCGGTCGCCGACTTCTGCGAAGCAGTAATGCTCGCAAAGGAGGAGGCCGAACGCATCAGGCAACAGCGTTATCGCCGCCGCCGTCGCCGGGATTCTGATCCCGATTTCCGGCCAACGTAGACGCGGGCTTGCGGACAGTGAGCAATGGGTAGCTCACTGTCCGGCCGTCCGGTAACTGTCCGGACCAAGCTCTCCAATCTCGATGCGGTCCACCACCATCTAGAGACTGACAAGCCACACTTGCTTTTCTTGACGGAGACGCAGATTAGATGTCCGGCAGATGCGGCGTACCTCAACTACCCGGGATACTCATTGGAGCATCATTTCCTGCAGCGTGCTGGGGTCTGTGTGTACGTCCGTAATGACATCTGCTGTCAGCGTCTCCGTCACCTTGAGGACACAACTCTTTCCACGCTATGGCTGTTGGTGGACACTGGCATGGACAAAATTGTCTATGCCTGTGTCTATCGATCGCACAGCGGTGATCAGGAGACAGCTCGAATGTTTGACCACCTCAGTGAGGCCGCCGATAAGGCTCTGCATCGGCACCCTGATGCGCAGCTCGTCGCTCTGGGGGACTTTAATGCCTGTCACCAAGACTGGCTTTTCCCGTACCAGAAGACCGACCATGCTGGGAGAGAAGCGCGAAACTTTGCGGTATCGATGGGCCTGTCCCAGCTGGTGAAGCAAGCGACTAGAGTGCCTGATGTAGCTGGTCATACTGCCAACTGTCTGGACCTTCTGCTGACCACCGACCCAGACAGATGTATCGTAACAGTTTCTTCACCACTTGGAACTTCAGATCACTGTCTGGTGAAGTCTGTATCGTCCTTCTCCCCACTTGACTGCGACTCTCGTGGTGAACGGCGAATGTGGCGATACAAGTCAGCAGATTGGGATGAGATGCGTCACTTTTTTGCGTCTTATCCTTGGCAGCGGGTCTGCTTCTCTTCTAAAGATCCGTCGAGGTGTGCGGATGCTGTGTCCGATGTGGTGCGTCAAGCTATGGAGTATTTCATTCCTTATAGTGACGTACCCATCGGAAGCTCAGCTCACCCATGGTTCAACGCTGATTGCGTTCAAGCTGAAGAGCGTAAGCATTCGGCGTTTCTAGCCTGGGTTGACGCTCGTGACCGCAAATCTCCGGATCTGAGCTCAGCAAAGAGAGCCTTTAACCGTGCTGCCAAGTCCTACAAAAAGGCACTAAAGAAGGCTCGCTTTGACCGCATTGCCCATATTGGCAAAAAGCTTTCTGCACAGCCATCCGGTAGCAGAGCTTTCTGGTCCCTTGCCAAATCGGTCGAAGCGAACTTTTGTCGGCCCACATTGCCTCCGCTGGTTAAACCTGACGGAACACTGGCTCATACGGCGAGAGAGAAAGCAGGTCTCTATGCATCTCTCTTCGCCCATAATTCTCGTCTTGATACTGGCAGTGCTACTCCACCGACTCTACCTCACTGCGACACTTCGATGCCCGAGGTTCGCATAAGGAACAAAGAAGTTCTGAGAGCACTGTGTCGTCTAGACGTGAATAAAGCTAGTGGACCCGATGGTATACCAGCGATTGTTCTCAAGGCTTGTGCGCCCGAGTTGTCTCCTGTATTGACACGCTTGTATCGCCTCTCGTTTAGGACTGGAATAGTGCCCAAGTCCTGGAAGCTTGCCAACGTGCAACCCGTGCCCAAAAAGGGCAGTCGTGCCGATCCTACCAACTATCGGCCGATTTCGGTAACCTCCATACTCTGCAAGATTATGGAGCGTGTATTGAACTCGCGCCTCATGGCATACCTAGAAGGTAACGATCTCCTCAGTGACCGACAGTATCGGTTTCGCCGCAATCGATCTACTGGGGACCTACTAGTGTATGCCACCCACTTGTGGGGTGAGGCCCTCGAGAAGAATGGGGAATCAATTGCTGTCTCCTTAGACGTCTCGAAGGCCTTCGACAGGGTATGGCATGCTAGCCTCTTTAGTAAGCTTCCAGCATACGGCATTTCTCCTGGTCTGATTAACTGGGTAAAAGACTTCCTGAGAGAACGGTCTCTTCGAGTTGTTGTCGATGGATGCTCATCAGAGCCCATGACGACTAATGCCGGAGTTCCTCAGGGGTCAGTGCTCTCTGCAACTCTTTTCCTGCTGCATATTAATGATCTGCTGATGCCCGGTATCTATGGGTATGCAGATGATAGCACAGTTGTAGAGAGATACCTGCCAGGTGCTCGGGCTAGTAAAGAGCAAATCCGGTCCGAACGAGAGGCTATGGTAGAGCGTACGAATATCTCGCTTCAGGCAGTCTCCAAGTGGGGCGAAACCAATCTGGTGGGATTCAACGCCGCCAAAACACAGGCGTGTCTGTTCACCGCCAAAAGGAGCCCGTTCACCTCGGCTCCTACTTTTCAGAATGTATCATTGGATTGTACCGACCGCCTTCAGCTCTTGGGTGTCGAAATTTCCTCCGACCTCAATTTTGGGTGGTTCATTGAGTCCAAAGCCAAAGTAGCTGCTAGGAAACTAGGCGTTCTCGCAAAAGTCCGGCAGTACTTCACACCGAGACAGCTTTTAATGTTATACAAAGCACAGGTCCGATCGTGTGTGGAGTACTGCAGCCACATATGGGCTGGTGCTGCAAAGTGCCACCTGGCAGCTTTGGACTCGGTGGAAAGGCGTGCGAAGAGGCTGATTGGTGATCCAGATTTGGTTAAGTCCAATCTTCAAAGCCTTGATCACAGGCGTAGGGTAGCCAGCCTTTCGGTGTTTTACAGATTGCATTTTGGAGAGTGTGCGCAGGAATTGCATGACTTGATTCCGCCATCTCATTTCTACCATCGGACAAACCGACGCGGCGACGGCGAGTATCCACCTTTACGTTGTTGAAACATCTACGGTCCGGACTAAGCGTTTCGCCTCGTCATTTATACCGCGTACTTCGAAGGACTGGAACAGTTTGCCTGCTGCGGTCTTTCCGTCTGATTATAATTTGGGTGTCTTCAAGGCTAGAGTGAATAGGCTCTTAATAAACTAGTGCGCCTCACCATCAACGATTGCATCACTGCTTACCATCAGGCGGGATCGCAGTCAAGTAGTAGTTTATAACAGATAAAAAAAAAAAAAAAGCCCAAGTCGTCGACGGCGCGCACTGTTCCCGCGCGCCACAAGGAGTTGTCAGCAACAGCAGGGACCCAGCTGGGTCGAAGCCTACTGGGGCCAGGGTTATCCGAAAGGGCGCTCGAGCCCCGGTACGAAGGCTAGAAGGAACGGGGTGGGTCTTTTAGTCTTTTAGTCAGTAAGAGTCTGACACTATCTCCCGCTCCGCCCAAGGGCGGGGGATGTCAATGCATGATTTTTTCACACCATAAAAAAAAAAAAAAAAAATGGGCAAGGTCAGTATTTTATTTTGAATAAATCATTCTTTGAAATTTTCTGTAGATTTGAGGCCGAACATTGCCCTAATATTTTTTTTTGGGATTTAATAAAAGATTTAATACAATATCCTTATTGGTTGAGTTTCCCCAAAACATAACACCGTATCTCAGTAGGGAGCCCGCCATTCCATGTTATGCCGTAACAATAGCTTCCGTTCCTATGATTGGAGCAAGCTTGTCCAAAGCTTAAACAGATTTGCTAAGCCTTTTACTCAAATCGACGCGACAGTGTGTGCCTTCCAATCCAGTCGTTGGTCTATGGTTTAGCCTAGGAATGTTGACGTATTTACCCGATCTATTTTATTTTTACCGTAGTAAATATTTAAAGCTACATTTTTGCGTTGATGAATGATTTAAAAAAAGTTATTGAGATTTAACTTGAAAAGGAGATGAGTTTGAAAAAAATACATTATTTAATTTAAGTACGTTATCGATGTTGCAATCATTATGTGACTAGGGGATAAAGCAGTGTCTTTTTAAGTCGCGGGCGGCATGTTGAATTCCGAATGAAACGAAGGTTGCTGATTTTAATCTCTAACGTTAGGGAGGGATATATATAATTAACTCCCGAGCACTGCGAGGGAGTTAATAAACAAACCTGAGTGAAATGAGGAATTCAAGCTGCCCAAGACAAAGACAGCTGTATCCCCGTGTTGCATACTCTACGTTTTACACCATCTGTGAGATAACTCAAAGACAATTTGATTGACCAAATCATATTAGAGAAATATAAGTATTATACAGGTGCAGTTTTAAAACTGCACAATATTTCAGGAGGTTGTAATAAAACTCATAAATAATCATATAAAAATACGATACCTGGTCAATAATCAGTAAAACTTGTTTTTTTTTTTTTTTAATTTTAACCGTTTTTCAGAATAACTCTCTAAATAAACTTCTTAAAAAAATACAGAATCACCCGTTGCGATTTATCGCACGCCGTTTCACTGTGTGTGTGAGTGCATCAACCTGTACGAGGCTCCGCCCACTTATTTTACGAAATGAATAATTTAACCTTAGATGTAGATCGAATTCGATGATCATAATGTACATTAATGTCTTAAATTTCGCTATTTAATTACTCGCTTTTAAGCATCATCACAATGTGAAAATCTTTTAAAAGTCACGTTGACGTCGCGTCGATAGGTACTTACGTATCAGCTGATGAATAAAATGTTAGGCCGAGATCAATAAACCTTATGAGGCGTCCGTGCCTCCGTCCGTAGGTATCATGGAGCGCGCGCGCTCGAGATTTAGATACGCAGTGGTACATGAACGTACCTACCAGACGCAGTCTGTAGGTAATGTCATTCTCAAGGTCAGTTTTCCGTAATAATTTCGTTTTTATTTGTAGATTAAATTGGTGGATGTGAAATTTCCCTTCGTACTTTTTAGTGGGCTGAGGACCGACAAAAAACACTTCAAGATAATTTGTGCTAGTTACGTAGATAGGTAGGTTTTTAAGTGATTTATCTTGCCTGTTAGGTAGGTATTTTTACCGTAGTTAAAATTTTTAAATCAATTTATTTACACTAATCAAATTGATTCGGCTAACAACGTATTTACAAATGACTTTTTATGTACTTACTAATAAAATAAAATAAATACCTAAGCAGGTACTTATGTTACCTGGAGGTGTTGTTCAAACAGACAGCAGTCTAGCACGACGTTGCTGATTTTCTTTTAATTTCGTAGCACAAACACATTCGTTTTAAAGTGTCGAAAGCACTAATCACTAGTGATCACCTTTTCACGTAACGTACTTGCCGACCGTAGTGAGGAAACCAAACCGTAGACCAGCATCCCGCGTGCTGGCCCGTGGCTCTCGCTTGAAGTATTCCAGGATATTTTCCTGCAAGGCGACAAGCAGGCCTTCGTTGCCGCGACCGTCAGCAAGCCGGGGAACGCCGAATCGTCGAAACTCGCGGAGTCTTTGCGTAGCAGCCAGTATTACCCTTTGAGATGGACGTTACGATGTTTCCACTGATAGCATACAAGCGGACTATCTCCACCAACTCTACATTGGAGTATTGGTCTGTCATCTTTCATCACTAGATACCGCAACCGTTAACCGAAGGCGCTGTGGGCGAATATTGCAAGCGCGTGTATGCACACGTCGGCGACGTCAGTTACACTAAACATGATCGATTGATCGATGGCGCGGGGGCGTGGCTAGGGTGTGTCGTGCGGGAGATTATTGGTGCTTTACGTTGCGTGTATGTGTGTGAAAGCGCGGTTTAAATAATGGTGCGTTTGTGTGTGTGAAAGCGCGGTTATAAGGGAGGTATCAGACTAGCAGAGTTTATAAAAAAGGTAGTTCACACATACCGATTTCCATATATAAGAAAAAAAATACCTACTCATTTTATTATTGATTCGGGTCGAGAATCACTAACATAATTACCTCCTGAATTTTTTTGCACCTTTAAAACTGCACCTTGTATTTACAAGTTCATCAAACAAACAAAATTCAATACTCCCAGATTCTATAGTTTCAATTTTCTGTAACGTTCCGCGTTTATTCTATTTTCTTTTTTTTGTTAGTGGCCAGTTTGAATTTCGAGTCAACTTGTTCGATGCACGTATATTTTAATTCACAACTCATTATTCCCTAGGGATCGACCATACTGCATTATCTCCCTAGGGATAGAATGACTTCCTTTAAGTGAGGTTTGTATGATGTATAAAAGAACATTATCGAGCAGGTGGTGTAAAAAATATTTTAAACCTATTTAGAACCACCACACTAGTTTTTTTAGGCTTTTATTGAAGAATATAAACTTCACCTTATGAAAAAAAAAACATTCCTAATTTCTTTAATATTTTTTTAATAAATGATTGTTATCAAAATCCTTAGTCTAAATGTTCAAAGTGACGTGTTTATTTCAGCATCCTGAAAATCTTGTTTCATACTTTTTCAGCGTCGTTTTTTTTTGTCGTAGTCGAGTTTTAGTTTTTACTTTTTTTATTTAAACAATTTTGGTGTTAAATCACCTGTGCTTGTATACTATTTGGTGAAGCCTTTTCAAGTGATATCAAACACCGTGTAGGTACTTAACGTTTTTTAATACGTCACTTTTTGTGCGCTAGAGGACGCCACTTTAAATTTGAACAATATTTTGGAAATGTACAAGTGAAGCCCTTTCAAATAATATCAAACACGGCGAATTTTACTCAATTTTTATTTTTAACACATTATTTTTGCCCGCTAGAGGGCGCCCATTAAATTCGAGCTGTATTTCTGAAATGTGCAAGTGAAGCCCTACACACATTACTTTTTGTCCGCTAGAGGGTTTTTTTTTTTATGGTGGGAAAAAAATCATGCATTGACATCCCCCGCCCTTGGGCGGAGCGGGAGATAGTGTCAGACTCTTACTGACTAAAAGACCCACCCCGTTCCTTCTAGCCTTCATACCGGGGCTCGAGCGCCCTTTCGGATAACCCTGGCCCCAGTAGGCTTCGACCCGGCTGGGTCCCTGCTATTGCTGACAACTCCTTGAGGCGCGCGGGAACAGTGCGCGCCGTCGACGACTTGGGCTTGGTCCGGACAGTTACCGGACGGCCGGACAGCGAGCTACCCATTGCTCACTGTCCGCAAACCCGCGCCTACGGTGGCCGGAAATCGGGATCAGAATCCCGGCGGCGGCGGCGGCGGCGATAACGCCGTTGCCTGATGCGTTCGGCCTCCTCCTTTGCGAGCATTACTGCTTCGCAGAAGTCGGCGACCGCCTGCCACTCCTCCTCGCTCCGGACCATGGCCTCAACCAGGGCCCGGCGCGAGAGGTCTCCGGCGCCGATCGCCCCCACGAGGGCACGGCGATGCTCCGCCCAAGCAGGGCACACCTCGACTGTGTGCTCCACCGTGTCCTCCGGGCGTTCCGCACAGTGGCGACACCCGGGCGTCACTTCCGCATGAATCCGGTGCAGGAAACTCCCGAACGAACCATGTCCGGTGAGTACCTGCGTCATGCGGAAGGTGAGGACGCCGTGAGGTCTTTCCAGCCACACCTCAAAGAGGGGGCTTACCGCCAAGATTGTGGCGTGCCCAGCACTGGGTTGCGATAGTCGTTGACGCCATTTCACCATGAGATCCCGCCGGAGCTCTGTCCGCCATGCCGTGACCTGTCGCGGCAGCTAGAGGGTGCCATATCGAGCTTTGTGACATATCACGTAGCCTGTGTTCAGCAGACGATTAAGACGGTTCTAACGATACCTCATATGTCGAGTTCCTATTAGTAGATTAGGAGCTATGAGGACACAGATGAACATATTCACATACATACATACATAGCCTGTCAAAATCATAACCCTCCTTTATCTTTGCCGTAGTCGGGTAATAAAATCAGGTTTACAATAAGGTCTTGATCATATTATAACCGCCTTCTTGACAAAAGAAATTTGGATGGAGATGATATGTAGCTGCAATAATTATAACTTTATCCTCCGATTTTGTTAATTAATTCGCACTCACCAGCTTTTGCCCGCGCGGCTGCACACCCGCTCTTCCCTACTCTACCCTACGCTACCCTACTCTACCTTACTGTACCTTACACTACCCTAACTTTCATTTTTTTTCCATAAGAACCTCCTCACAATAACAAACACAATGAAAAAAGAATTAGCGAAATCGATCCAGCCGTTCACGCGTGATGGCGTGACCAAGGGAATTATGGATTCATTTTTATATATATATAGATTATTTTTTACACCACCTGCTCGATAATGCCCTTTTATATGTCATACAACCTTCACTTCAAGCAAGTCATTCTGTTCTGTCCCTAAAGAAATACCAGGCCACTCAGAAAGTTTTGCGAAAAAAGTTTTTATGCATAAGGCACTATGGCCACTTGTAATTATTTTGATTGGTTATATAAAAGTAAAAATACCATTGCTGCATTGTTCAAATTTTGATTTTCCCTCCACATTTTTTCGAGAGCCAAATCAAATTATTAGTAGTGGTGGCCGAGTAGTAACGGCCCCGACTCACGAGTTGTAGTTGTAAGTCGTGGGTTCAAATTAGGGAATGCAAAAACCGCCAAAATTACAAACCGGTTTTTTTTTCGGTTTTTCCAAAAAAAAACCGGTTAACCGGGTAACCGGTTTTAAAATTATTTTTTTTGAAATTTATATTTAAGTGAAAATTTTAATTTTTTTTTTTTGCTTGTGAAATTCTAAATATATATTTTTAAACTTATCTTGAAACTCATCTATTAAAAAATATCTTCTATAATATAAAAATGAATCGCAAAGTGTGTTGGTAAGCGCATAACTCAACAACGCCTGGACCGATTTCGCTAATTTTTTTTTTGTTGTGTTCGTTATTATGAGGAGAAGGTTCTTATGGAAAAAAAAAATGAAAATTAGGGTAGTGTAGGGTAGAGTAGGGTAGTGTAGGGTAGTGTAGGGTAGAGTAAGGTAGAGGAGGGTAGAGTAGGGTAGAGTAGAGTAGGGTAGGGTAGAGTAGGGTAGGGTAGAGTAGGGTAGAGTAGGGTAGAGTAAGGTAGAGGAGGGTAGAGTAGGGTAGAGTAGAGTAGGGTAGGGTAGAGTAGGGTAGAGTAGGGTAGAGTAGGGTAGAGTAGAGTAGAGTAGGGTAGGGTAGAGTAGGGTATAGTAGGGTAGAGTAGGGTATAGTAGGCTGAAGTAGGGAAGAGCGGGAGCGAAGCCGCGCGGGTACAGCTAGTATTGTATAAAAATAAAAAAAATCTCATCTTCATAAAAACGAATGTCTCAGAATGATGTCATACATAGAATCTAAGCTAGAAGTTAATATATACTTCTACTCAAAATATTCACCACTAGCTTTAGCCCGCGGCTTCGCCTGCGTGCATAAAATATAGCCTATGTCACTCAGGAAAAAAGCAGGTTTCTATCGGTGAAAAAATTTTAGCAATCGGACCAGTACTTCCAGAGGTTACCTCCTACAAACAAAAAAAAAACATAAAAACAAAAAAAAAACAAGCTTTACCTCTTTATTATACAAGTATTAGTATTAGTGTAGATTAGCCCTATCACAGGCTTTTAAGCGTTCAGGCCACGCGTCATCTGTTTACGCACGGTGATCTTTGGAAAGTTGTCCACTGTTGATCGTAAAGAATTTTTAAGGATTTTGAATTATTGTTACATACAGCCCATGCTCTCTAATATAGATCTCAATTTGTAGTTCACGGGTTGAGGTCTGGGCTAGCCAGAGGTCAATCATCAGCCTTAATGAAGCCCGAAACACTCGCTGCAAGGCAAGCCTGGGTAGTGCGTGCCTTGTGACCGGAAGCTGAGTCTTGCTGAAAAACCCCTAGTATATTATCAAATAGAGAAAGGCTTTAAGAGGCTTTGCTATGGCGTTTAGGATAGTATCTTGAATTCTTGATACTTTTTAGCTGAAATTAGAGTAGTCCATTTTCACGAAAATGAACCTTGGTCATTCCGTGATACCCTCACCAAACCATTACTGATGCCGCATGATGATCGTTCAGGACTCTGATAACCTGTTGAGAGTGTACTTTGGAGTTAGAAACTTACACATCATCATCATTTCTGCCGATAGACGTCCACTGTTGGACATAGGCCTCCCCCAAGTATCGCCACAATAATCGATCCTGTGCGTCTCGCATCCATCGGATTCCCGCAACCTTCACCAGGTCATCGGTCCATCTTGTAGGAGGCCTTCCGACGCTGCGTCTTCCAGTAAGCGGTCGCCACTCCAGAACCTTTCGGCCCCAACGGCCATCTGTTCTGCGAGCAATGTGCCCTGCCCATTGCCACTTGAGTTTGGCGATTCTTTGTGCTATGTCGGCAACCTTGGTTCTCCTGCGGATATCTTCATTTCTGATTCGATCACGCAAGGAAACTCCGAGCATAGCCCTTTCCATTGCTCTTTGGGTGATTTTAAGCCTTTTGTTGAGGCCCATTGTGAGCGACCACGTTTCGGCACCATATGTCATCACTGGCAACACGCACTGGTCATTATCTTGATTTCGTCTTGAGACACTGTGGTATTGGACGAGAAGATACCGCGCAGCTTCCCGAACGCTGCCCAGCCGAGCCGGATTCGACGGAGATTAGATCCACCCAATTGGGTTGTCTGTCCGAGGTAGACGTAATCGTTCACAACTTCGAGTATAGAGTCTCCGATCTAGGTAGGAGTGGGTGCTACTTGGTTGTTTATCATGACTTTAGTTTTGTCCATGTTCATTTTAAGACCCACTCTTTCGGAAGCCCTGCTGCGGTCATTGAGCATTGTGCTGAGCTCTTCCGTAGTCTCAGCTATGACTACTATGTCGTCGGCAAACCGAAGGTGGGTGATGTACTCGCCATTGACAGTTAGAAGCAGTTAGAAGCTTACATCCGATTATTTTGTTTGTTATAATATTCCTTGATTGTGAAAATTTTCTCATCGGTAGCAAGAATATCCCTGAGTTTTTCATCAGTGTAACGAACAAGCAAAGATTTTGATCTTTTTACTCTCTCTTCTATAAAAGCGACTCGTTTAAGCTGATGATGTTACATGAGTAACAACGGTGGGTATTCTATCTGCGAATAAGAATTTTGGTGTCCTTACGAGATTTTAATTCTGGCCCTGACAGCATTCACTGCCTTTCTCACAACACGCGGCCGGCCTGGATTTTTAATGATCGTAAACAGAAAAACTGTACAATTGGTGTAGCTATCACTATGGTACATAAATATTAATAAACAAACCTACGACTGATATCAAGCCTCAACAGCGTTTTAAAACTAAAAAATAGTCTCATTTGAAAGTAACAAAAAAAAACCTCGAAAAAACCGGTTACTTGAAAAAAAAAACGGTTTTTTTAATCATTAAAAATATGCCGAAAAACCGGTTTTTCGGTTTTCGGGTTAACCGGTTTGCATTCCCTAGTTCAAACCCAGCCTGGCACATTACTTTACGTAATTTATTTCACCACCAGTGCTCTCAAAACAGTGAAGGAAAACATCGTGAGGAAACCGGCATGTCATAGAACCAAAAATTCGAAGACATGTGACATTCACCAACCTGTACTGGGCCCGCGTCGTGGATTACGGCCCATTCCCTCTCCTACAGAGGAGGCCTGAGTCCCAGCAGTGGGAACATTAAAAATAAAAGGCTGATGATGATAAATAAAATGATCGTGTCTCATTTAAAAATGGATCTGCATCGAGAACATTTTCGTGCGATGATTTTCTACGATTTTAAATGTGACCTAAAAACCATGAATCACTTGATCGACTTCAAATTGCTTTCATGGATGAAAAACCTCCAAAAGCAATCTACCGCAGGTAGGTATAGCGAGTTCAAGCGCGGTTGCCTTACTTTGTGCGATTCACAAAGGAGTTGCGTCTTGTCCTATGACGGCTGTCACGAAGAAAGTGTAATCGCAGTAAAAAAAAATCAAGAAAACAGGCGAATTACATACGAAGAAATTCAGAATACACTGCAGACTGGTTCGAGAAACGTTCACAAGATTCTACACGAGCACCTTCGCGTGAGGAGGATGGTTTGCCGCTGGGTGCCGCACAACCGAAGCTCAGAAGCGGGCCCGTGTGGAGTGGTGCCATGATTTGATTAAAAAATTTGAAGCAGGCATCTCTTTTGACAGATGACGAATCCTGGATTTATCATTGCAATCCAGAAACAAAGCGTCAGTCGACAGTTTAGCTGTTTTAAAACGAACCAACGCCTATGAAAGTGAAGCGATCGAGAAGCGCAGGGAAAATTTTGATCGCTAGTTTCTTCACACGGACGGGGTACCTATCTGATTTAAATTCCATTACGAGAACAAAGCAGCATCAACGCCATATGGCATGCCACCACATGCCTTCTAGAAGTTTTGTCTGCAATGAGCCACAAGCGACCGAACACCGGGCTCCGCGGGGTAGCTACCTGTTGCTTTACCATGAGAATGCGCCCGCGCATTCAGCGCTCAAAACGAGGGACTTCCTGGAAACCACACCGGTCAGAATCTTGGGGCACTCTCTTTACAGTCCTGATTTGGTACCGTGTGACTTCTTTTAATTCCCTTAAATAAAATACAAAAATCAGCTGAAAGGGATACAGTTTTTATCGCCGAAATTAAGACGCGCTAGCCTAGCAGCATTCGAGAAGGCCGTAGAAGAGGTCTGTGGCGTACTGGAAAAAAAGGTTTCGAAAATTGATTCAGTTCAGACGCATTAAACTTATAGAGGCTTCTTAAAAGATAAAAGATTTAATAAAACTATTTCATCCATAGAAGTCAATTTTTTAGTTTCTCAAAACCAAAATACTACTGTGTCTGTGTAGGTACACAATTTTTTTGTTATTCATCCAAATTTATTTTATCGCCTTCAAAATATGCCCCTTCAGAAACGATACACTTACGCCAACGAATAATCCAATCGTCAAAACATTTTTTAAACGCTGTTTCCTAAATTGGGTTCAGTTCTCGCCGCGAATTTTCCTTTATGTCTTCTACTGACTGAAAACGGATGCCACGAAGTGGTAATTTGAGTTTAGGAAAAAAATAGAAGTCGGCTGGAGCCATATCTGGCGAATATGGTGGCTGCTCGATGGTATTTGTTGAGTGTTTGGTCAAAAATTCGTTCACAATGATAGCCTTGTGCGAAGGCGCATTATCGTGGTGCAAAATCCAAGAATTTTCTTTCCCCAAATCTGGCCTTTTTCGTCGAATTTGCTCTTTTATGGCGTAGAAAGAAAAAAAGTAAGAAGTTATTGGGTTCATCCATTTTTACGTTGCAGAACTCTAAATGGGACGTTCATGTTATTCTACAAAAATTTGAGGACAACACGAAGATATTTTTTTTAACCATACACGAATGTCCACTTCTTTATTTGATTATTTGTTAGCAAAGATAATTGGCAAAACGCCCTGCACCCACAATAATCCGCGCGGTTATGCGGCGCGTCGTGTGTAAGGCGCCGCTCCACCGCGCGGAAATCAGCGCGGAGGGGCGGGCGGTGGTTGCGAGAGCACCTCTCGACCGTGGCTCAACCGCGCGGTCGGGCGGTGTACGTGTGTAAGGTATCAACGGATTTCTAAGTGACCAATGTAAGGCGATTAACACACGGCACCGCGCACCGCCGCGGAGGGCGGTGGCGATGAAGCGGATTTCTTAGCGGTGCTCCGCGCGGTTAGGCGGTTTATGCGCCCAACCGCGCGGATAGATTTAACGCAATTTTGACCAGTTTTATCACAGCCACTGGTGAAAATGGACTCTGAAGTGGTGGCAGCATCTGGCTTTTATGGCGTAGAAAGAAAAAAGTAAGAAGTTATTGAGTTCATCCATTTTTACGTAGCAGAACTCTAAATGGTACTTTCATGTTATCCTACAAAAGTTTGAGAAAACACGAAAATATTTTTTTTGAACTATACACGAATGTCCACTTCTTCATTTGAGTATTTGTTAGCAAAGATAAATTGCAACACGTCCTGCATCCACAAAAATCCGCGCGGTTATGCGGTGCCCCGTGTGTAAGGCGCCGCTCTACCGCGCGGAAATCAGCGCGGAGGAGCGGTGGTTGCGAGAGCACCGCTCGATCGTGGCTCGACCGCGCGGTCGGGCGGTGTACGTGTGTAAGGTATCAACGGATTTCTAAGGCGATTAACACACGGCACCGCGCCCCGCCGCGGTTGGCGGTGAAGCGGATCTTATGTTACATTGGTCACTTAGAAATCCGTTGATACCTTACACACGTACACCGCCCGACCGCGCGGTCGAGCCACGGTCGAGCGGTGCTCTCGCAACCACCGCTCCTCCGCGCTGATTTCCCTCGCAATGCTCGGGAGTTAATTTTATAAATCCCTCACTGTCGTTCGGGATTAAAATCAGCAACCTTCGTTTCGTTCGAAATTCAAGATGCCGCCCGCGACTTAAAGACACTGCTTTATCCCCGAGTCACATAAACTACCTACTATATAATTATATCACAGATGGTGTACGCAGTAAAGTATCCAACATGGGGATAAAGATGTATATTATCTTGGGCAGCTTGAATTCCTCACTTCACTTAAGTTTCTTAGTAATATAATTAAGCGCTAAATTTTGATCGTTTTAATCCCGTGGAGAGCCGATCCGGTGTTTGCATCAGAATGGCGGGTGTAATTTCCGATTTGCCTAAATTTATTACAGTTATTTGGTACCTTTTATGTACCTTTACGTACCTCTTTTGAAAATCTGTGTACCTAAACCCAATGATATTTTAAAAATTAGGTACACCCGCCATCCTGATGTCAGAACCGCGGGTGTACTGCTAACCAATATATGTAGCCAAGCGTACTGTATACGTAAATTTGGTACCTCTTGTGTACCTTCACGTGCCTCTCTTGAAAATCTGTATACCTACACCCGTACAATGATATTTTAAAAATTAGGTATACCCGCCATCCTAATGTCAGAACAGCGGGTGTACTGCTAACCAATATATGTAGCCAAGAGTACTGTATAAGTCAATTTGGTACCTCTTGTGTACCTGCAGATACAAGTATTAAAAAAAATAGGTAAAAAAACTTTTTAAGTTAAACGGTTTTATGTTAAACATACATTGCAATGTTTAAGATAAATGTACTAAAAACCAAAAAATAATAAAATAGATACAGTCGTGGGAATTATAAACATATGCATAGACTAGACTGAAATAAAACCGTGGGGCACGTCAATTGTCTACAAATTAATTAACATTTTAATCAACGATTGTAGACAATTGACGTGCCCCACGGTTTTATTTCAGTCTAGTCTATGCATATGTTTATAATTCCCACGACTGTATCTATTTTATTATTTTTTGGTTTTTAGTACATTTATCTTAAACATTGCAATGTATGTTTAACATAAAACCGTTTAACTTAAAAAGTTTTTTTACCTATTTTTATTTTCTAGTTTTTAGTTTTTATTTCGCATTTTGTATGATAATTATTATTACGTATTATTATTATCGCCTGAGTCTTGAGGGGAAAACGCTAACGACGTATCATTTTTAGCCACCCTAACGCCACACAGTCCTCAACACGATACAAAATCTTGACTTGGGTGGTGGATTCAGGCTGGATTAATCAGATACCTAAATTACAGATTCAATTTCTAAATTTAAATCTTATTATTATACGCCATTTGGTGGCTGCGCCCATCTTAAATATTGAGGTTGTATAGTGCACTGTATTCTTCTTGTCAAGCCCTTTTATTTGATACCCATATTGGTGGGATTGATAAAAAATTGTTATCAGCCATTTGGTAGCGGCGGCCATCTTAGATTTCAATTTTGCATAGTAAATTGTATTCTACTTGTTGAGACCTTTCATTTGATACCCATGTTGATGGGATTGATAAAACCTAAGTTATCCGCCATTTTGTAGAGGCCGCCATCTTGGATTTTAATTTTATATAGTACATTGTATTATACTGGTTGAGAACTTTCATTTGATACCCATATTGATGGGATCGATAAAACCTACGTTATCCGCCATTTTGTAGCGGCCGCCATCTTGTATTTCAATTTTTTATAGTATATTGTATTCTGCTTGTTGAGCCCTTTCATTTGATACCCATATTGATGGGATTGATAAAACCTACGTTATCCGCCATTTTGTAGCGGCCGCCATCTTGGATTTCAATTTTTTATAGTATATTGTATTCTGCTTGTTGAGCCCTTTCATTTGATACCCATATTGATGGGATTAATAAAACATAAATTATCCGCCATTTTGTAGCGGCGGCCATCTTGAATTTATAATGATAATGAATAAACATAATTGTATTGTCACCAAAATCCAAAGTGTATACAAAATTTCAGATTAATCGGTTGACAGGAAGAGGGTGAAATTTGAATTACTAAATTTGATCAAAGAATAAAACAAACGGGGTGAGCTAAATAAAACCGTTTAAAAAACGAAATACTGTAATGTTGCTGCGCAAAAATGAAAAGACTTTTCTTATACGGCGTTACTATTTTATAATACTAACTAAAAAGGGTTTCACGCATTTGGTGCACATCTCAACTTGTACACCATGCTCAAATGGTGAACTTAGCAACTGGTGCACTTCTCGTATGGTACACTTCGCAGCTAGTGCACTTCGCAATTGGTGCACTTCGCAAAAGGAGCACTTTTTAAGATGAGTGGAGATTTGGAAAAATTGTTTAAAAATGAAAGAATCTTTGGGGTTTGACGCATTTGGTGCACATCTCAACTTGTACACCATGCTTAAATGGTGAACTTAGCAACTGGTGCACTTCTCGTATGGTAAGTGTGCCATACGTGCACGTGAAATGCACTACTGCGAAGTGTCGCAGTAGTGCATTTCGCAATTGGTGCACTTCGCAAAAGGAGCACTTTATGACTGGCCTATTGGTCTAGTGGTTAGTGGCCCTGACTGCTATGCCGAAGGTCGTGGGTTCGATTCCCACCCAGGAAAAATGTTTGTGTGATGACCACAATTATTTGTTCTGTGTCTGGGTGTAATTTATCTATAATATGTATGTATTTAGAAATATATAAGTATGTCTATCAGTTGTCTAGTACTCATAGCACAAGCTCTGCTTAGATTGAGACTAGACGGTGTTGTGTGATAGTTGTGGAATATATATATATTATATTATATGTATATTATTATTATGATATGTATATTATATTATATTACTTTTTAAGATGAGAGAAGATTTGGAAAAATTGTCTACAAATGAAAGAAACTTTGGTTTTGCGTAGGTAATTTTCTTAATAAAAAAAATATGTAAGAAAGATTTACCTACTGCAAAATAATTATAACAAAACAAAAATAATTTCTTAGTTTTTCTTTTCCTAGTGACTTTTTTTATTTTTGAAAATAAAAAATGTTATACCTAGTGATTATGTACAGTTTAATTAAAATTATTTTGTTGATTGTATTTTTAAGAAAATTACAATTAATTAAATTACTACGCAAAACCAAAGATTCTTTCATTTTTAGACATTTTTTCCAAATCTCCACTCATCTTAAAAAGTCCTCCTTTTGAGAAGTGCACCAGTTGCGAAATGTGCCATATGAGAAGTGCACCAGTTGCTAAGTTCACCATTTGAGCATGGTGTACAAGTTAAAATATGCACCAAATGCGTCAAACGTTCTAAAAATGGTAACGGCGTCAAAGGAACGATGGGAGTGCTATGACGACTTTCGTAATCATGTAACAAAAAGCTCTAAATGTATGATTTCAGAATGTGTCATTTACGGATTAAAATCATGTCTGTAACATAAATGAATCTTTCATTAATACTATTACTTACGTTACTATACTGTGTAGTTAATAGAGGATGTTTTAATTATATACTAATCTTAATTTTATTACATTGATTATAGTTTTATAACAAATTATAAGACCTAGTTATGTAATGCATATGAAATCAATGCTTTATTCATATTAATCATTACTTATTTCGTTATCGTTCAAATC
Source organism: Mythimna ferrago (assembly GCA_910589285.2). NCBI lineage: Eukaryota > Metazoa > Arthropoda > Insecta > Lepidoptera > Noctuidae > Mythimna > Mythimna ferrago. The sequence continues at coordinate 13,142,917 of OU342692.1, read as the reverse complement.
AATTAAAATATGCTTTAAAACTGTCTCTAGTTTTATTTTGATTCTGGATTAGTGTTGGGTAAATAGCCGGATGCTTTGAGTTATTATCGATTATAATCCATAAGTAGCCATTAATAGCCTAGCAATGGCTAATAACCCTGATATTATTGTATTGTTAAAAAAATGAATGCTTTTTTTTTGTTTAGTGTAAAATCTGTGGGTGTGAACATAAATTGGGTGCGTGTACGCAGTGTGATTCAATGTATTCTAATTCTTTTTATTTATTTTCACTTTTTGTATGTGAAAAAGTGTTAATAATAAAATAAATACACATTTTTTGGGAAATTCAGTTTTGTTAATTTAGAGATCCAATACTATAAAAACCATAATTACCATTGACACATCGCTTTGTGATTTAACCGTCTACCTAATTAATTACTTGATTTAACAAAATGGAGTACTATATTCCATTCTCCGACGTAGCCATGTCTGGCCTAGCTCGCCCTTGGTTTGGTGGTGAGTGTGATCGCGCTAACGGACTCAAGCATGCAGCATATCAGGCATGGGCCGATGCTCGTATGCACAAGACAAATGACGTAAGCCAGAAGAAGAGAGCTTTCAACAGAGCTGCCAAGTCTTGCAAGAAGGTGATGCGGAGGTCTCGGTTCGACCGCATTAGTCGCATCGGGAACAAACTAGCTTCATACCCTGCGGGTAGTAAGGCGTTTTGGTCCCTGGCTAAGTCGGTTGAATCGAACTTCTGCCGCCCCTCACTACCACCGCTGCTGAAACCCGACGGGTCGCTGGCACATACCGCTGAGGAGAAAGCAAATTTGTTTGCCTCACTCTTCGCGGAATCTTCGCGTCTAGATCCAGGTAACGCGCAGCCCCCTGTTTACCCTGATGGTTGCGATACGAGTATGTCGGATAGTCGCATCCATCAGAAGGACGTCCGTAGGGTGCTACGTAACCTTGACGTGAACAAGGCTAGCGGTTCAGACGGGATACCAGCAACTGTACTGAGAACGTGTGCGCCTGAATTGTCTCCGATTCTGACACGCCTATTTAGACTTTCATTTGAGGCTGGAAAAGTGCCGATTGTATGGAAGCAAGCTAAAGTACAGCCCGTGCCCAAGAAGGGGAGCCGGGCTGACCCAGCTAACTACCGACCAATCTCAGTAACGTCCATTCTCTGTAAGACCATGGAACGTGTACTCAACACTAAGCTCCTGGCATACCTAGAAGCTAATGATATCCTAAGTGACCGTCAATACGGCTTTCGCCGAAATCGGTCAACTGGAGATCTTCTAGCGTATGTCATCCACATCAGGAGTAAGGCTATCGAGAAGCACGGGGAAGCGCTTGCCGTCTCCCTTGATTTCTCGAAGGCTTTTGATAGGGTTTGGCACGAAGGCCTTATTAGTAAGCTTCCATCTTTCGGTTTACCCGCTGGATTATGTGCTTGGATCACAGACTTCCTGAGTAACCGGTCCATTCGAGTGGTTATCGATGGCTGCTCGTCCGGTCAAATGGCTATTAATGCCGGGGTCCTTCAGAGGTCAGTACTCTCGGCAACATTATTCTTGCTGCACATAAACGATCTGCTTAAGCCCGGTACCTTTGGGTATGCAGATGACAGCACTGTTGCCGAGACTTACATATCCAACGCGCGAGTTAGTGGATCACAGATCCAGTCTCTTCGAGAGGCTATGGTTGAGCGCTTGAACTTGTCCTTGGAGGCAGTCTCCGAATGGGGCGATGGCAATTTGGTCAAGTTCAATGCTGCAAAAACCCAGGCGTGTCTATTTTCCGCTAAAAGGAGCCAATTCAGCCCCGCTCCAACTTTCCGGGGTGTAACCGTGCCGATAACCGACCATTTTGACCTTCTTGGTGTTACGCTGACATCAACACTCAACTTTGGGCCATACATCGAAGCAAAGGCTCAACTGGCTGCAAAAAAGCTGGGAATCCTCGCAAAGGTCAGACAGTACTTAACTTTATTAAGCTCAAGTTCGATCGTGTATGGAGTATTGCTCTCATCTTTGGGACGGATCTGCCCGATACCAGCTTGATGCACTTGAGGCAATTGAGAGGCGAGCCAGAAGGATAATTGGCGATGATACATTCGTCGAGTCGAGGCTTCAAAGTCTTGAGCATCGACGCAGAGTTTTCTATCGGTTGCATTTCGGAGAGTGTGCGTCGGAATTGCATAACCTAATTCCGCCTAGCCCGTTCCATTATCGGACTACCAGACGTACGGCTATGCGCCACCGGTACATGGTGGATTGGGAACACATTCATTGTGCGTGCAGCTAGGGAGTGGAATTCCTTGCCGGAGTCTATGTTTTCTGATAGCTACAACCCGGGAATCTTTAAGTCGAGAGTGAATAGGTTTCTTCTAGGTATGATCTAGGTCGACCGCATCATCGCGCTCCATCAGGTGAGTTAGCGGTCAAGCGCGAACCTATCAACAAAAAAAAAAAGAAAACAAAGTGAGCTAAAGATGTAAGTGTATGTATACCTACAAATAAATTTTAAGGCGTATAGTCCCTTGAACCATCTGGCCGAAATTATGTGAACACAACTCTCGCACTCGCCTAGGCGGCAGTACGCAAATCTGTGCATTTATTTGCGGCCAGCAGCGCCCGGAAAGCGCTTTAAATCTGAGATATTGATTGATTTACATATGCAATGTTCACTTTGAAGAATATTTAACCACCAATTTTTATGTGTTAAAATGTTTCTAAAGGTCCAAGCCGTTTCGAAGGAGTAGGGAAAAGTTGCGAAAAGTTGCGAAATTGCTAAATATTTTTTTTTGACAAAAGTATTAATTGCACGAAAAAATCAAATGTTGATATGATTGTTCATGAATCTATAATAAACATATATTGCTGTTACGGAGGAGTAGGCCTCAGAAAATCACTGTTTTATGGCACTTTTCGGGCGCTTGGCCCTTAACCGATACGTAAAAATGTAAGGTACAATAAGTAAGTTACTTATTAGCTCTTTTCTGTGAATACGACGTAGGTAAATTATAGACAATGGAAAATACCCGAGCGGTTAGTTAGTAACATGCATCCCCGTACCCCCGTTTCTCGTGCTATCTCTTTCTGGCGCTAATATTATTCGTGCCAGAAAGAGATGCATGAACTGCACTACAGCGACGCCAACCCAATCCGGAATCAGTACGTCGCCTGATATGTTTCGGTGAAGAAGTCCTTTTTCGTGTGTTGTTGGTTTGTGTGTATAATCATAAAATGAAGAAATAATATTTTTAAATGGGCCAGATTAGTTTTAAATTGCACATTTATTTTCTACAAACTAAGATGATGAAAATGAAGTCTAATCTGACAGTCCTAAGCCTGAAAACCATGAAGAGAAATGTTCAATCACTAAAATAACATTAATAGCAGGGTTATCATCCATAATTGCTATTAATGGCTATTAACTGAGTTTTAATCGATTATTAGCCAAATGATATTAACCGGATTATTATCATTGCCCATCACTATTCTGGATACACTGATAGACAAACATTCTAAGTCCATTAGTCTATCACAATTCTAAAATAGGCAATATGTTGTTTGTTTTTGTAATTATGTATACATATAGGTTTTTTAATATTTAACTTAATTAAGTTATCAGTACTTACGTAGATTGTTATAAGATTAGTAAGTCAAAGAAATATTTTTTTTTTCGCAGCAACGTAACAGTACTTCGTTTATTTAATACTTGTATCTGCAGGTACCCAAGAGGTACCAAATTTACTTATACAGTACCTACACTTGGCTACATACATATGTTGGTTAGCAGTACACCCGCGGTTCTGACATCAGGATGGCGGAAGTACCTAATTTTTAAAATATCAATGTATGGGTTTAGGTACACAGATTTTCAAGAGGTACGCAAAGGTACACAGAAGGTACCAAATAACTGTATTAAATTTAGGCAAATCTGGAAATTACACCCGCCATTCTGACGCACACGATCCGGTAGGTACATGAAACACTATCGATTTGTAAAGATAAAATTAAAAAATGAATATTTTTTTTTTAAGCTCGTATTAATTTACGCATGTACGAAATTGATTTGAAAACATAAAACTTTTTACGGCGCAAATTGAATCTATAGTTCTGTAGTCTTATAGGCACACGATTATCGATAACGTTAACCTTTTCAGTTAATTGTAAAAAGTTTCAGTCGGGGAGCATAAAACCTGAGGAGTTTACCACTGGATATTTTACTAAACAGTTCAATTTTAGTACACCTGTTTTTTTATACGGTGGGAAAAATCATCCGATGACAACCCCCGCTCTTGGGCGGAGCGGGAGATAGTGTCAGACTCTTACTGACTAAAAGCCCACCCGTTCCTTCTAGCCTTCATACCGGGGATCGAGATCCCTTTCGGATAACCTTGGCCCCAGTAGGCTTCGATACTCCAACAACTCCTTGAGGCGCGTGGGAACAGTGCGCGCCGTCGACGACTTGGGGTTGGTCCGGACAGTTACCCAAAGGCCGGACAGCGAGCTACCCATTGCTCACTGTCCGCAAGCCCGCGCCTACGGTGGCCGGAAATCGGGATCGGAATTCCGGCGGCAGCGGCGAAGTCAGAACGCCGTTGCCTGTTGCGGTCGGCCTCCTCCTTTGCGAGCATTGCTTCGCAGAAGTCGGCGACCGCCTGTCACTCCTCCTCGCTCCAGACCATGGCCTCAACCAAGGCCCGGCGCAAGAGGTCTCCGCCGCCGATCGCCCCCGCGAGGGCACGGCGATGCTCCGCCCAAGTAGGGCACACCTCGACTGTGTGCTCCACCGTGTCGTCCGGGCATTCCGCACAATGGCGACACCCGGCCGTCACTTCCGCACGAATCTAGTACACCTGTTAAAATTTGTGTAAGACTAAGTTTGCAGTGTATCTACAAATGCGCAGAAAGTTCATTTACATCGCTATGCTCCTTGGAATAGCATTCACCAGCATCATTAATTGGAAATATATGAATATATTACATATCAATAAAACTGACATTACTCTTAGGAGTGAATTGTTTACAAACGTCTCACTTCAACCATTCCCAACAACATGTAAAAGTAATTTCATTATTTCATAGTAGATATCTTTAAAACTCATTTGAAAAAATAACAAAACACATGAACTTCAAAACTTTGATTTCTAGTCGGCTCATGTCTTACCAATACACTTAGCATGCTTTTATTCTTACTATACCTACGTCATGAAATCTTTTCAACGTAATAATTTCAGATCCTCAATTTGTGGTCATAATAGTGACTTCTTATGTGGGGCATGTAGAGCTAAGAACTGCTCATAGAACAGCTTATCCTTCAAAAGAGTTAAGTAAACTAAATGCAACCAGAGTCTTCTTACTTGCCCAAATACCTGATCATGAAAAGTAAATACATTTATCTAGTAAATTCAAAAATAATCGATGAAAACGTAAGTAGATACATAAACTGTGTATATCTTTTTCTTGATTTTCAGAAACATAACACAATCTGCGATCAATAATGAAAGCAACACTTTTGGTGATATTTTACAAGGAACGTTTGTTGATACCTACAGAAACCTGACTTATAAACATCTGATGGGTTTGAAATGGGTTTCGACAACATGCCAAGATGCGTCATTCATACTTAAAGTAGATGATGACACAGTATACTTCTTCTCAAAAACTTATGCATTGCTGAATTCAATTAATTATTCAACAACCCTTTTAATGGGGTATTTGCTTAACAATACTAAGCCACGGAGGTATAGAGACAACAAATACTATGTTACATGGGATGAATATCCGAGGTACGAGTATCCAGCTTACCTCTCGGGGTGGTATTACATCACAACTCCTCAAGTAGCAGCTGCACTATGTGACGAAGCAATCTATCACTCGTTCTTCTGGGTAGACGACGTCTTTGTTACTGGCATACTCAGAGAGTCAATCGGTATTAGTCTTACAGAAGTACCACTTACAAGCGGGATAGATAATTTTATGGACTGTAATTATGAAGTTGGACCCAGGCGCGGTCCGAAGGGGGGGGTCACAGGGGACATGACCCCCCCCAAAATCGTAAACTTGTCGAAAAATCTTCTAAAAATTTACCAAAGTATGAACATTTTCTGTGTGGGTAACACAGAGTAAACACGCTTTTTTTTTACGACTCGTAGTTTTTATTGATTTTAATTTATTTAAAATTGATTTTTAAATGTTATAATTGCATTTAATTAACATTTACCACCCTTCGCTCACTATCTATTATTTCCAAAGTTTTTCTTCTTTTATATCTCTTCTTACTGTTCTTCAAAAATTATGGACACCAAATTGACTACAAGTTTGGAGGATTTGGAGCAGCTTTTCAAGTCTCGTATGTCGGAGTATGAGAACAGGCTGAAAACTGCATCCTCTGAAACCCGACCTGCAGCTACACTGGACATCTCAGCATTAACAAGTGAGTTCGCAGAATTCAAATCATTTGTCTGGAAGGCACTCTCTAAAATTAAAAGTCAAATCGAGATGCTGTCGCTTGGATTTGACAGACACGAAACCCTAATGAGGAGGAAGGTCCTCCTGTTTCATGGAATCGCGGAGCATCCTGGTGAGATGTTGCTCGACATAGTTAGTGGGGTATTAACCGACCAAATGGGCATGTTTGAAATTGGCAAGGAGCACATCCATGTTTGCCATAGATTGGGCTCCACACAAGGCAAGGCTCGACCTATTCTGGTCAGAATGTACTATCACTTGCAAAAGTCGATAAGAATTCTCAAAACGTTTTAGTTTGACGTTTAGTTTGACTTACGACCTTCTATTTTCAAGTTTCGCCAACAAATGATTGAAATTCACAATTTTATCAACTTAGTATAAGTCAAGATGGTCCAGTGGTATAGGCACACAGATTGAAGCGCAAACCAGGGTGCCGCAAGTTCAAATCCCACGCAATTATTGACTTTTTGTAAGTTCTTACTCGATTGGAAGTTATGGATTAGCATTACATATTAAATTATTCTTTAACTTGTTCACACATTTCTTAGAGTTAGAAAGGTAGATCACAAATAAACGAAATAAAGAATTAGATTTCTGCGAGGTAGACATGAGTTTTAACTTGACCGAAATGAGCTCTCGTTTGGTTGTAGTTGTTGGTTAGTGACGTGTGGTTAACAGTATTGTAATATTCGCAAAATGCAGGCTAATATTAGTATTGTAGTGAGGGCGACTATCATTGGGCTGCATAAAAGTGGTCTTAATAAAACACAAATATCTGAAGAAACCGGACTGAATGTGAGTATAATAGCTATTAATGAATTGTAACTTTAAAATTAATCTTCTAATTAAAATGTATGCCATTTATGAATCCATTCATCGTATCTTTATGAGGTTTAAAAGAGAAATACGTAAATCGTTGGGATTATTGGATTTATAAATGCAGTTTTATTTTAAAATAATATTCAATAATTATGATTAATAACATTTTATATAATGAAAATGAAGTGAAGTAGGTATAGCTGCCTAATGTATTTTTTTATTTTATTTTAGAAAAATACTGTAAGTCTTTGGATAAAAAGATATGAGGAAGAAGGTAGCCTTGCTAGTCGAAAGAGAAGTGGGAGACCGAAGCTTATTAGCGAGGCACAGCGACGACATATGGTGGACGTATATGAAACGAATGGTTTCGCACCAACCAGACATTTTGCGGAATTATATGACACCTCGATGGATACTGTTCACCGTGCATCACAGAAAACCTGCTAAAAAGTCGTACTTGACAGAGAGGCACAAACAAGAACGATTACGTTTCGCACTAAATGTTTAATGTTAACTAAACTAAATGGCCTACCATTTTATTTTAACATATCCGTGATCATTCGTTAACAAACACTGTATTATATTGTGTTTACTTTCGTTTAAAACAGCTATATCTTTTAACTTGTGCCATCGCCTCATCTTAAGAATGCAGTGAACTCGCTATCAATTTTGTTGACAATAATCATGATTCTATTTCGTTTTTTATTCTTCTACCCGCACTGTTCTAACATAATACTATAGTTCAATTCATTTTTCTCATCTAATTGACGATTATCTTGTGAGAACTAAAGTTCTTTTAACAGAAATTGAGGTTTAGTTTAAATCTTCTTTTCGTCAAGAAAATGAACAATTAAGCTATGACCTCAACACATTCATTGTGACGTTACATAAAAATAAAATGTTTACAAAGTCTAAATCATATATCACTTTTCAATAAATAACTGGATATAAACAATTACCTATATTTTATTTTATTAAAATTTGAATATTCGTTCATTGTTACGTTATTCATATTATATAATGTTCTGCGTAACATAGATAACGGTTACAAGATAACTTTTTGTCTAGGTAACAATTCGACGTCACAATTCTCATATATATGTTTAATTTATAAATATAAAGAATAAACATTTTTAATAAACACGTCTTTTTATTTCCACCTTACAACATCGAAAAGATGTAACAACTAAATAATTGCAAATTAGGAATTAGAATTCTTGTGGTTAATAGATCACATTCGTAATTTGCAACTATTTAGTGCAAAAAATGCAATAGTATTTTTCATAAAAATATAAAAAACAACTATATCAATATAGATTGGGAATTTTCAAAGTAAGAAATAACCGCAACGGACCGACCATGATTTGAACTTGGACTACATGATTTGCGAATCCAACACTTAGTTCACACGGCTACCAGCATATGACACATTTGCGCGAATTTTATCAATGCAATGGTAAGACAAAGTCGCCTCTGTGACTGTGTGATGCGTATTCAATGGCACAGAAAAATAATAATGATGTTTTGAAGCTCAGTGCGACGACAGTTCCTTAGTGTGTGTTATCTGTGGAATGTGGATACTCATACACGCGCACACATACGCACGGAAGTATCGTGCTCGCTCGGTTCGTAGCAATATAATCTTTAGCGTTCTTATGGACTTTTGCGGCCTTACTGTACACCACGGAGCACCGCCATTTGATCTGGGAGAGTTAGAAATCCCTAAAAGGCACGGGTATCTCCATCTCCGAATTCTTGACGCACATAAGACACCGCACCTTTATGGACGCACGCAAGCATTTTGGTATGAAGAAATGCTGGTCAGTGGAGGGCAGGATCGTGGTCGTCGCACCCGATTCCAAGCGTCATAAGATAGAAACTCCGGGTGAACTTCGGGTACTGATTTCACTCTTTCCGAATGGTTGCGGCTCTGGCAATGCGGCGCAGTCTGTAGAACATACTCCGCCAAAGAATGCGAGCCCGCCTGGGGTCGCTCCTACACCTTCAAGAGGGATGAGAAAGGCGCGCCGGCGCAACAATTAAAGTTGTTTTTGTCCTGTACTGTCGCCGAGTTGCTCCGTAACTTTGCAGGAGTGTACGATTATCTAACTTAGTTTCTCAGTCGGAAGCAATACATACTTTTGTAACTTTTTTTTTTTCTCTGTTTCTTTGTTTAACACCCACATTGTAATACTGCATAACTTATTTAAATTAATGTCGGTATGCACACATAATATTAAAACTTTTTCTTTTTGGTATGACAAATCGAGTGGACTGAGATACGCTCCTCAAATGCACACCGATATAGCTTTCAGTGTTACCATTACACGCCGTTCTCCATTGAAGTATGGGAAAATGCACTAGTATATGCAGCTGGATCAAGTCAAGAAAACTATAAAAGTTATGAGAAACTGAGTAATATAAAAATGATTTTTCGTCTATTAAGATATGTTTTGTAGAAGGTAATACAACTTATTTAAAAAAAACCGGCCAAGTGCGAGTCGGACTCGCCCATGAAGGGTTCCGTAGCAGCAAGTAACATAATATAAAAGTTCTTGTATTAATGTGTTGTAACTTTGATCGATGTTTTAATAATAGTGTATTTTTTTCGATTTATGACGCATTAAAAAAAAACTACTTACTAGATTTCGTTCAAACCAATTTTCGTTGGCAGTTTTTATAGTAATGTACATCATATATTTTTTTTAGTTTTATCATTCTCTTATTTTAGAAGTTAGAGGGGGGGGACACACATTTTACCACTTTAGAAGTGTCTCTCGCGCAAACTATTCAGTTTAGAAAAAAATGATCTTAGAAACCTCAGTATAATTTTTGAAGACCTATCCATAGATACCCCACACGTATGGGTTTGATGAAAAAAAAATTTTTGAGTTTCAGTTCTAAGTATGGGGACCCCCAAAATTTATTGCTTTTTTTCTATTTTTGTGTGAAAATCTTAATGCGGTTCACAGAATACATCTACTTACAAAGTTTCAACAGTATAGCTCTTATAGTTTCAGAAAAAAGTGGCTGTGACATACGGACGGACAGACAGACAGACAGACAGACAGACAGACAGACATGACGAATCTATAAGGGTTCCGTTTTTTGCCATTTGGCTACGGAACCCTAATAAAAGGAAATGAATTAACCATTAATCGAAAAATGAGATATTGTTCTATGCGTTTAGAATTTTTATTGTGTGATATTTGACATCTAAAAAATCGGGTTTTTTGTTTTTTTTTTTTTATGGTGGGAAAAAATCATGCATTGACATCCTCCGCCCTTGGGCGGAGCGGGAGATAGTGTTAGACTCTTACTGACTAAAAGACCCACCCCGTTCCTTCTAGCCTTCATACCGGGGCTCGGGCTGCTGTTGCTGACAACTCCTTGAGGCGCGCGGGAACAGTGCGCGCCGTCGACGATTTGGGCTTGGTCCGGACAGTTACCGGACGGCCGCACAGTGAGCTACCCATTGCTCACTGTCCGCAAGCCCGCGTCTACGTTGGCCGGAAATCGGGATCAGAATCCCGGCGACGGCGGCGGCGATAACGCCGTTGCCTGATGCGTTCGGCCTCCTCCTTTGCGAGCATTACTGCTTCGCAGAAGTCGGCGACCGCCTGCCACTCCTCCTCGCTCCGGACCATGGCCTCAACCAAGGCCCGGCGCGAGAGGTCTCCGTCGCCGATCGCCCCCACGAGGGCACGGCGATGCTCCACCCAAGCAGGGCACACCTCGACTGTGTGCTCCACCATGTCCTCCGGGCGTTCCGCACAGTGGCGACACCCGGGCGTCACCTCCGCATGAATCCCGTGCAGGAAACTCCCGAACGAACCATGTCCGGTGAGTACCTGCGTCATGCGGAAGGTAAGGACGCCGTGAGGTCTTTCCAGCCACGCCTCAAAGAGGGGACTTACCGCCATGATTGTGGCGTGCCCAGCACTGGGTTGCGACATTTCACCATGAGATCCCGCCGGAGCTCTGTCCGCCATGCCGTGACCTGTCGCGGCAGCGGACTTTCACCCCGGCGTTGCATCTCCACGCGCATATCGTGCATGTGTGCAAGGACTGTTGCCTCCAGATCCCACGGTGGTAGGCCAGCCAGAAGGCTCGCCGCTTCGCGGGAGACCATGCAGTATCCCCGCACCATCCTTATCGCCATGACCCTCTGGCAGGCGTTCAGTATGGCCGCCGGTTGCTTTTTCAGCGACGGCGCCCACACCGGCGCCCCGTAGAGGGCCATGGACCGAACGATCCCCGCGTAGAGCCTCCGGCAGGAGGCGTCTGGACCCCCAAGGTTGGGCAGGAGCCGCTTGAGCGCAGCCCCAGCCCGGTTGAGTTTGGGAGCCAGACGTCGGAAATACTCCACGAAATTCCACCGGCTGTCGAGGACGAGTCCCAGGTACTTCATCGTCGACCCGACACCGATGTGAACTCCTCCTGCCGTTAGTTGGGAACTCAATGGCGGCGCGTTCCGAGAGCGGCGACCGTGGAAACACATCGCCTCGGATTTGTAAAGCGCCACCTCGAGTTCCAACTCCTGGATCCTATCAACGATCATCGCAACCCCGCGTGTCGCTAGAGCGACCGCCGCCTGGTACGACTCTCCCTGCGCTAGAACCAGCGTGTCGTCTGCGTAGCAAACCACGCTGACCCCGTCAGGGAAGTCGCCGCGCAGCACGTAGTCGTACCCGATGTTCCACAAGGATGGCCCTAGTACCGACCCCTGCGGAACACTGCACGACATCTCTCGACGTTTCCAGTCTCCCTGGTGACTGGGGTAGACTATAAATCTATCCGACAGATAGGCCTCGACCACTCGACAGAGGTATTCGGGCAAAAAAATCGGGTTTGATATCAGTTAATAGTAAGTGTTGTATATATGATATATGAAATAGGAAAGTAAATATAATTGACAAAATTACAAAAATGAAAAACATGTTAATCATATTTTTATTTTACAAATTAAAAATTTAAAATCATGACACGTGATATTTTTCGTCAATTTGAACTAGATGAGGCCTGTGTTTCATAGCTAACTTCCTTAGGAAAAAATACAAAAAAAAAACTCATAGGTTTAAAGTCTCTTTTAAAGTCCATACAGCAAATATGTAATGGTCAAATCATATGAAAACCATAGAGTTACAAATCTGTATCTGTGTGTGATCTGTATCTGTGTCTCAGATAGTCTTTTGAGGAAAGAACCACTAAGATTTGAGTGGACCTGTCCATTCAGTGCAAGCATTTGTCAGTATTCGTCTAACTCAACTCAGAACTCAACGGAGCTCAACGACTTGACGAAAAATACCAATAAATACATTTACAAAATATTTATTCCTAGAGCAACTAGTTTAAATCCGTGTATGAATGGAGCTTCCTTTTAAGCCACCATCAGTTTATATAGGGTGACTGGTAATTAGTGACCGATAATTATACACGTGATTGTACTCATGATTTCAAACAAATTTCCCAAGGAAACTTTTTTTACACTCATTAGTTTTATAATAATAACAAAACAGTTGTTCGCGCAAATTCCCGCCCACAGCGGTCACCAATCGATTCGCGCCTATCGGTTTTTGCGTTTAGCGAACACCAATGGGTTTGCAAGCGGCGTGGGTGTTCTGTCACTGTTGTAGGTAAGGTACATGAGACAACGGCTCTATGCGGCTAACAGCTGAGCTTTGTTATTGTAATAAAACGAATGAGTATAAAAAAAAGTTTCTTTGGAAAAGTTGCTTGTAATCATGAGTACAATCACGTGTAAAAGTGTCGGTCACTAATTACCAGTCACCCTATACTTACAAGTTAAAAACCTTGCAGTTGCAACTGCTTTCTAAAGAGTTTCCGCTTTGATTAAACATCTCTTAGAGTATTTTCTCTTTTTGAGATGTAAAAAAACCTCGTCTGAACGTATTTTTCCACAATAAGATTTATTAAGTTCGTGTTATGAATATGATCGTTTACTTGTTCTTCTGATGTGGGAAAGCAGGGAGTACCTATAAACGTTTTTCTAATCGTAAGGAGCAGTCGTTTGAATTCGCGAGGATCTCTTATCGAAGATTTTTCTTTCAGAAAAGAACAATGACCACTTTCTATACATTTCAAAACCTGATAATAAAAGTTAATGTATAGTTATAATGTATAGTAGACAGACTACCTGTAAGTCTATAAAATAATGTCTCATAGTCATTTTTACGATTTAAACGCCACGAAGTCCAAAAAATATTAATGTTTCTTTTTAGGTTAGAATTTGCCGTAAGATGTTAGAAAAATATTTAATAACTCTCGAATTGTAATCTAAAATAGGAGTACTTAGATGTGGTCGTACAGTCCTTTTTATTTTATGTATTCCTTAACTTACGTAGCTGCTTAGACTCTCGATGATTGGAAAAAATCGAGTGTCAAGCATAATAATTTCTGTTCTTACAGCACAAATAACTTGTACTTACTATCTAGTAAATACATTTTTAGTAAAGAAAAATGCTAAATAGTTTGTATAGGTATCTGCCTCTAAAAAGTTCCTCTTACCTGTTCATCACTTGATCACTTATCTACCCGACACATTTTATTGGCTTACAGTATGTATACAGTACATATAATAAACAAAAAGGGAAAAACAAAATTATACAATATGTTTTAGTGAAATGGTTTATTAATTATCATTATTATCATCTAATTCTCTTATCCAAAAATTCTGCTGGAGCAGAGATATTTTCTTGATACCTAGCCCACCCAAGATACCACACTAATGTCATAATTGTTAACAAATGAAAAAATGTGTTCTACATGTTGTGAAGTAAATGTACTCATACTATTACTAGAATCATACAGATTACCCCACTCATTACTCAGTCTATGTTCTGTGCTGACACGGCTATGTACAGGGATATAATATTTATACTTATGTACTGAGTATCGTGGCTCTACATGAATCTGCCACATTGTGCAGATTCGTATTGGTATATTGAGGAAAAAGGCAGTGTGAAGCAGTATTTGCTGCTCGCCTATAATTTACTAATGTTATGTTGCTAGATACAACTTCAGAATGTACTTCTAGACTTTCATTAACTGGTTCAGCAGTGATTGGCTCAGAGTCACCTATTTCAACAGTGATTGACCCAGAGCCACCTGTTTTAACTTTTTCAGTAGTAGATGCACCACAAGCTCCATCAGCTTGCCCAGTACGTATGGCAGCACGCTTACAACTCATCTAGCATGAATGGCATATTCTATCAGATGATGACATCTATGGAAGAAAATATTGTGTTAATATCGGGTATTGTAAATGTATTAATAAAAGACAACATCGAGGTCAAAAAGAGAAATCACCAAGACCGTAACGGTATGAAGTAATATACTGGCAAATAATTAACAATATAGAAACATAAATACCTGACGTGGTGCAATCTTTGTTTGTTTATCTGTTTGGAATTTATCTTAGTTCTTCTGAAGGATTGTCAAAAACAATAGAATGGCTCTGACGATTAAGTGTTGACCGTCCACAGAGACTGGACACTTGTCTTTGACCTGGTCGAGATAACCCTGAAGCTTGAGCACCATCACTGCTTGTCGTTTATTGCTGGTTTATGCTTCTCACGAGGAGTTCATTACAAGGTTCACAAATGTAATCTTCCTCTGTAAGTAATCTGAAATAGGAAAGACAATATAAACTTCTTTTATTTACAATTGATATAGGTTATAGTTTAATACCAAGATTAACAGTTCAAAACGAAACACGAAATAACAAGACAAAACTATTAGTTTTAATCCATCTTTCGGCCATTTGTGTGTATGTTGTCATACTTAGTTTTAAGTTAAACATTACAAAAATAAATACTTACGATTACTGGTGATATCCACTCACTAAGAAGCGAAATAACTCTTGTGTTTAGCTCTTAGACAAGATAACGTCGAAACGTATTGCAGTTTATGCAAAGTATACGTCGGCTTTTTGTTGACGGCGGCATTATCAAGAGGGCGGATTTACAACAATATGGAAAGCAAAGAGTCAGATGAGGAAGATATCGAGGTCCAGGGGGCAGCAATAAGGTCGTAAATAGAAGTATCAGTTCACACACAAAATAGCACAGTACACAACGAGACGCACACGCACCAACGAAGGGCTGCGCCAATTTTCAATCGTAGAACTGTCAAATGTAAAAAAAAGTCCGTTTCAGTCATCCGAACTCAATTACACACTGAATGATTAATTTATTTAATCAATAGTTTATTTTCAATGAATCTATATTATACAAAGACTAATAAAGAATAACATATCGATTGAATAAAATGTAAAATAATGTATAAAACTCAGAAACAGAGATTAATAAAGTCAAGTAGTAGTGCGTAAAATGGAACGTTGTAGCAAAAGTCTCAATATTTATATATAATCTATGGCAAAAGGTAATAGAGATGCGTTCAAAACATGGTAATATGTAACGCTAAACGTAAAATAAGTTTATAGAAAAACTTAAAAATCTTTTTTTCCTGCGTTTCTTTTAAAATTGTTTTTAGCGTATTAGACACATAATATAATTGGCTAAATTTTAACATTTTTTTCATTACTATACAAAGTCAGGTGAAAATTGGTCATTCTTCTTTAGTACAGCTGCCTCAGAGACACAACATATAGAAAATACTTCTTTTGAAGCATAGCTCAAACCACCATTATCTCTCAATTTAACAAGTTTATGGTACCAGAGTTCAGTTGTTGTGGTTAAAGCATCTACGCAAAACATACATTTTATCTTATTCTTTAATTTTAAGACTACAAACCCAGCTATATAACCTACAATATGATTTGTTAAAACAAGGTTTTCATTAACATCAAGCACGCATCTGAGAAAATGTGCATCAGAAGGCATTGAGGTTATTGCAGTTTCAGATAGTTCACCATCTTCGTCAAACCTTTGAGATGCTGTTGTGCTATTTATACATTTCAATGCTGAGGAACACGTCAAAATGGATATATCCTCTAATGGAATTCAGTTTCCCGTTTCACCTGCTTTTATTTCCTTATGACACATTCATTTTCTATATATACCCTTGAACTGGCGAGCATTTGGGTTGTCATTATGACCACCATGCATACGAACTGTGCCCAAAAAAAGTTCAATATGGTCTTGACTAAATTTATATGTTGAAATGTAATTCATTTCACCTTTTGCAAGAACTATTGTTTCGAAAATATGGATTAAACTTTCTATACAGATTAAGATGCCTAAAAAACCCGTATTGGCCTGCGTTTCCAGCACGGGTTTATAACTTTTAATGCTTAACTTTACAGGTTTTTGACACTCCTGGTACGTTCTTTTACGGGTAATTTTTATATTTAATTTCGAAATGTATTCTTTCGCCTGTTTTAAAAATGCATAAATTTCGTCTTTATTTTCTAAAGAGAGTGGGTGATTAAAACCATGTTGGGTCAGTCTTCTACTGTTAAAAATATCAAAGATATTATTAAACAGCATGATAAAATCTTCAGTAGCCGCACTATTTTGAAAATCGGGCAGTTTTAGATTTTCTCGACAGAATTTTAGGGCAATAGCAACACTCCTGCTGAGAAGCTGAACAGCTAATTTTACATTCATGATGGAATTTCTAAAATTTAAATATTTTCTGGTTAACTTATTCGCAATATGTAACTCTGTTTTTTCCTGTAAATGATTAAGTTTTACTATGTACTCCCAATTGATTTCGTTTTCGTCTATATCAAGCAACGTTTTTTTTATTTTCAAAGTGGTTACGCACTAATTTTACCATGTGGCTTGGATCTAAGAACACAGCCACCTCATAATCAGCAGATGGATGTTTGAATGTGGTTTTTAAATGCTCTGGTTTTTTAATTTTGCATCCTAATATTTTCATACATGATAAATTTGTTGGATGACCATCAAACATTAATGAAATAATTTTTACGCCAGCATCTTCACATTTTGTTAAACAAATATTTATAAGATTAGCTTTTTGTGTACCATTTAAACCATGGGTCAAAAAATACCCCAATGGAATTTTAAAGTGCTCGTTCAGGCAGACAAGTAAAAATACGTACGCCTCAGAAGCTTTAGCACCATTGTCTGATACACCCGTACCCATATCCACGTAGCCATGGTTTTGGCTGCCATCCCAGATGATCTGTTGCCTAATTGCCATTTCATCCGCAACCAAGGCACAAATAAGTTTTTTATTGGAGTTTTTGATTTCAAACTAAGTAGCTCAAATGCTTCACTTGTAGAGCCTGGTGCCCCATCAACAGTCCGGTACCAGTTAGACAAAGTTTTTGGATGTGGAAGACATCTATTAAATTTAGCTCGTACATAATTGTATGCCCGTGGGGAGTAAAAATTTAAAGTAAGGCAGAATTTTCTAAATTCTGGTGTATATTTTGGCATGGGTCGCTTTTTATTTTTGCTAATTTTTTTACAGAGGTTACTATATTAATCTGCCGCGAAACTATTCTTAGACAAAATATTGGCAGCATCATTGTCAATGTATCTTTGTTTTTTTAGGGTTAATAAAATTTGTTTAAGTGAAGCGTTTCTCTTTGATAATCTTCGACTTTTTTGCTTTAGCGTTTTAATTAGTCTGGTATGTTTGATTTCGAGTGCCGATTTCCGTCTCAGATCCCGACGTAGCTTATGTTTCCGAGGACTATCAAAGACGGAATCCAAATCCGACGAGTGAATGGCCTGGAATGTAAAACATAACTTCACATAACATTTGTTATGATATAAAGATACTTGTAATATATTTATTTTTGTATTTAGCTAGGCAGTGTACTTACAGGTTCAGATTTATTATGAAATCTATTTTCAATGAGTATTCCAGTATTATTTTCATCTGCTAGGTTAGTATTTAGGATCCTTATATCGTCAAGTTCGAATACAGTTGTTGCTTTTGATTGTTGGCCCGTGGAAGTGCTCTGCGATATAAAAATAAATGAGATTTTCTGTGTGCATTTATTATAATAGGTATTTAGGATTCAAAATATACCAACAGGGAGCGAAACAGGATAGCTCGCAATATCGATTGTCTCAATACGAAGTTCATGTAGTTTCTCACAATTTTCCTTATTATCGCAGTTAGACTCTAAAGAAGACAGGAATAGACGCTGAAAATTAATAAAACTTATGAAAACACCAAAAATCTACATTAACTACAATCTAGTAGAACTCAAATTATGGACAAACAGACAGGCAAACTTAGTTGGCCATACTTGTTTAAATGGTTGATAACGAAAACAAATGTATTTGATTAAGAACTTTACTTTTGCTGGCACAGCACCACGGCGTATTCTTCGCAAACTTGTTTTCGTTAAATAAATATCCTCATCGTGAAAATGCATTGAGCATATCTTAGTATTTTTAGTTGGTTTCCATGAATCATCATTGCGATTACTTCGGATTATTTGTATCCAACGATTAGCTATCACAGGATCGACAGGAAAGCTACAAAAACAAAATAAATGGAATGCAATGGACTCTGGTCCATTAATAACGACCATAATACGTATTAGACCAAATACTATATTAATAACCTGGTGTACCTATTCTGATTACGTAGGTACTGAACTACTTACGCGTTTCAATTTGATTCATTCTTTGATACTCCTCGGAAACATAAGCTACATCGGGATCTGAGACGGATCTCTGCACTCCAAATCAAACATACCAGACTAATTAAAACGTTAAAGCAAAAAAGTCGAAGATTATCAAAGAGAAAACAAATTTTACTAACCCTAAAAAAATAAAGATACATTGAGAATGATGTCGCCAATATTTTGTCTAAGAACAGTTTCGCGGCAGATTTATATATTAGCCCCTGTAAAAAAAATAGCCAAAATAAAAAGCGACCCATGCCAAAATATACACCAGAATTCAGAAAATTCTGCCTTACTTTAATTTTTTACGCCTCACGGGCATACAATTACGTACGAGCTAAATTTAATACATGTCTTCAACATCCAAAAACTTTGTCTAACTGGTACCGGACTGTTGATGGGGCACCAGGCTTTACAAGTAAAGCATTTGAGCTACTTAGTTTAAAAAACAAAAAACTCTAATAAAAAATCTTATTTGTGCCTTGGTTGCAGATGAAATGGTAATTAGGCAATAGAGCATCTAGGATGGCAGCCAAAAACATGGCTACGTGGGTATGGGTGCGAGTGTATCAGATAATGGTGCTACAGCTACAAAAACAAAATAAATGGAATGCTCATATTACATTAAAATAAGTCAGTAGTTCAGTACCTACGTAATCAGAATAGGCGCACCAGGTTACAGCACTTGGTTTATGTACCTAATCAAGTTATCGCAGAAAAATAATCACAAACTTAGTGATTTGGTCCGATTTTATTTAACTTATGAAATTATTAACTTCATAATACAGTAGGTAGACTGCTACCTAAATCATATTTATTTATATGTATTATGGTCGTTATGGACACTGGTCCATAATACATATAAATAAATATTATGATTTAGTGTGTCACACATAGAATCGGCACCAGTATCCTATTTATAAAATTAATACATATAAAATATTTTATGCCATATTCAAAGTTCTCGAAACTGGCAAAAAGTCATATTGTTTTAAATAGCCAAATAGGGTACCTATATATATATACAACAAAAATTATTTTTATCTTGCAAATAAAAAAATAAGAACAAAATTGAAAGTAATGTGGGAATTTTTTCCTCACAAATAGCAACACTGAATTGTTATAAGTTAGACTATAATAATTTTTGTTTGACGATCGATTTACGTAAAAATAAAAATTATTTACAAACTTACTATGCGCTAACTTTGCGCTTATCATTCAACGTTGTCATGCTTAAACCCCACCGCAGCAAAACCTCAAAAAAAGCCACGGTGCTGCACCCTTGACATAAAGTAAACTACAACTCTTACAAGTTATGACTTTAACCTCATCGGGCGCTCATCGTGTCAGAGAAGAAAAAGACAGAACTGTGCAAGTTCTTAGCATCGCTAAAAAATTAAATATGTGTCAGTATCAAAACTCTTACAAAAAATCATGGTGTATTTATGTATTCAGTCAATTTTGACTGAACTGTGTGTTTTTAATATCAGCTAAACCAATGGTGTCAATCAGACACCCTTTGCGAAGGCTATGCCTTATCTGCAAAGTCGGTATCCGCCTTAATTGATATTTGCCCTCATTAATAGGACCACAGTTTCCAAAAATAATTTGATTACTGCAAGTTCACTGGCTCAAATTCACCTATTTGAATAATAATAATAAAAAGAAATTATCATTAACGAAGAGAAAACACTATTTAAGGCACAGTTTGCTTTCTTTCTTCTTTTTTCCGATGGTCCCTCATTGAAAATGAATATGAAACAAAAACAAATGATTAATACTATTAATGCCCTGC
Organism: Mythimna ferrago; assembly: GCA_910589285.2. NCBI lineage: Eukaryota > Metazoa > Arthropoda > Insecta > Lepidoptera > Noctuidae > Mythimna > Mythimna ferrago. Next base: position 13,122,234 of record OU342692.1, on the reverse strand, counting down.
TGATCTCACAAAAATAATGCAGTGACATGATAACAAAAACAAAAGCCAAAATAATTACAAAATTCTTAAAAATAATCGTTTCCTAATTTTATAATTCCTAACAATAAAATCTAATTTCTTTTTATAAAATTTCCAAAGGAAATTGGGCACCAATAGTTTCACTTTTTGACGCGTATGGCTATTAGAGTTAATGTATAATTCATAATATTATTTTTAATGATATCTTACATAAATTCATTGAAAACATTTGTGGGGTTTCTATTTTCATTTTAATTAGTATCTAATTCAACAAATACGTCATTTGTTGCATAATAGTGAAGCGACACTATTTTCAATTGTAATCGATCGATTAACCGTTAACATAAATCGTGGAACAACAAAATAATCTACAATCGCAACTAAAAAGTATTGAGAGTTGTCATTATCTTTATTCTTCAATTATGTTACTATTTCTTGCGTTAAAAAGCAATTTCTAGGCAAAAATAAAACAATTAAGATATAATCTATAATCATGACTCCGCGTCCGTAATCTATTTGGTCACAACACTTTTCGATAAAATGTCTCAAACAAAATGGTATTTTCTGTTTACCTTGTTAACTAACGTGCCGGTTAAGCCGAGAATAATGTTTTTAGCTTTTTTCTGCTAACAAATATAAATTCGTGTCGAGTTGAGTTTTAGGATTCCTCCAAATCTATCTCCTACATCGAGCAATTCGACTCTTTTTGTGCGTGTGCTGCGAAGTGTATTGTTAAAACATTTTTTTACGTTCACGGTGATTTGTTCTAGGCGTAAAACATGTCGCGCTGTGTGAACTGTTCTCTTTTATTAGCACACCCGCTCCCTAGATGCCAAATCAGAGAAGCAACGGATTCCTTGGTAACATAACCTAACGTACATAACCTCAACAGGTACACAAGTTTTTTTTTTTTTTCAAAAGCCCCACAATATTTAAGTTTGAATTTAACCTTGTTTTAAAGTATGACGCTAACCCTTTTTTGTGTCTAATTTTCACTACTATACTGAGTCAAAAGTTGCGCAACCAAGTGCCATAGTAAGTTGCTCATTCTCCTTTATATTCAAATAAAAAGGACTTATTACGAATTATATCATAAGAATATTTAGTTTTTATTAATTTTGATTTTATTTTATAATGAAGGTGATGGGAGGACTTTCTTCTTCTCATGGCCTTTCGTGCCATGCACTTTTAATTTTATATGGGGCACGATGAAAATATTTGCTACAAAAATAAATAAAATCAATCCCATTCACTTTGTCTATTATTTCTGGAGGATGAACATCATCCTTTATAACAATAAACTGGGCCATCTCCTTTGCTTTAATCTGTAAAAAACCTTGTCCACTTTCGTTATTTTTATACTCAAAAATGTGATCATCGTCGCAGAGCTTTTTGTTAGATTCATCATCCTGATCACATTAAGATTATATTGAATATGTCTCTAGGTTCTCTGAAATCATACTGGATAAAATAATAATTGGATTGGACACACCCGAATTTTTATTTTCCTCCGTATACTCCGATTCCGTCTCATCATCGACTCTGCTGCTTACATCGTCATAATCCGGCTCATCATTCTCATCAGTCTGTTCAACAGTTGTTTCTGGACCGTTCATCATCATGCTAGAACATAAACCTGCATTAAAATCTTCATACAAAACATTTAACGGTCCGCCTTTTCCAAGTAAATCTGCGGTTTCCTCCTCTACAACACATGGTTCCAGTGGCTGCACTGCTGTAACGTGCTGACGCTGCTTACAAATAAAACATGCGCACGGGAATTCATTTTTTAATTCCTAGCATAACGTTTCGAAGTCCATGTTAACATGATATGTATATCTATGAAAGTGTTGGGCTGCTCCATGAAGATATGCTCCCAAATTGAGTGCGTAATCGCTCTCCAGCCAGTCTTTAGACTTGGCAGTCAACTTAAAATCGGCGATAAATTCCTCGAGGCAGACCTCGTGTATGCCTGAGAAGTACATCATCTCTTCTTCTACAAAATATTAAATAAAATAAAAAATCACTCAGTTTTTAAGTTTCCAGGCGTTGTCCTCGCCTGCTGTAGCTGCTGTTCTCACTTCTTATGCTTTGCGAGAGGTTTATGGGACCTTATGGGTCGCAACAGTCGCCTTCCTCAACTATCGGGGTCTCGTATACCTGAAAAAATAGTCAAGGCCTTACGGAGCACTACCCGGCGGGCGCCACCTCCATATGTGGCGTGGGGAGACGCCAATTAAAGGCTTTTAGTTAAACTTTAACATATTATATTGTGTGAAGCCTTTAAATTATATTATAATACAAAATTAAATTCCTATTTTTTTCGTCATTGACAACTATCTATCAATCTTTCAAAAATCACTATTCTTTTTCATTACCATAAACCTTAAAAGGTCCATTACAATGCAGTTTAAACCCCAATTCTTCTTATCATATCGATGGCAAAATTATTCTAGTTAAATTCCTTGCCTGGCAATGCCGTACCCAATTAATATGTGACCTTCATAGTCGTCACATTATTATTTAATGCGGAAACGTATTTCCGAAGTATTTATTATCAATACATAAAGCATATCATGTTACTTCTAGTAGCAATATTAAATGTTCAATTTACCCAAAAGCCATGAGCATGAAAAATAAACTAAGTCATGATTATTTATTTTCGTATAAAATCTAGGCAATTCAGTTTCCAATTATGACGACTTTTTTTGCAGTTCTTAATCAGCCATAATCTTGATTAGATAAAACAAAGTCAATTATTTCGTTGGTATATATCATGGTAACAAGGAAGTAGGAGCAGACACTTAATAATTTTATCAACAATTTCCTCGCCGTTGTTCTTTTTGCCATTGAATATAGTATAATATTGTTTTACTTACTTAATTCATGCTATTTTATACATTTAACTTATACAAAACGATTTATTAATTAAAAGATCTTTTCTTAAATAAATCATTACATTCAAATAAAATTTGTTTTTTTCTTTGCTTTTTGGTCTAAGGTTTTTGGTGTGGCGGTTTTCCCTATTTGGTCGATAATATATAATAACCCTCGGAAGGAATGGAATGACACCCCTGCCCAAACAAATCAGCAACTCAGCAAGATCACTCACCTTCAACCGTTGAATCGCGTGGTCTGGCTGTGGAACTTTCCTGAGGCTGGCGCTGCTAAGATGTCGGTGGCTTGACGGGTGCCGGTAGGCGGATGAGGGCTCTCAACTCAGCTCAATGCTAGAGGAGAGGTTTCGCGGCGATACTTAGAATAGAAATCGATAGCGGTGGCTCGTTTTGTGGTTGGCGTCTGCGCTGGATCGCGCTCAGTATAGAACTGGGGTTGCGTAGCTTACTCGCCAAAGGAAGCGAGAGCGAGACAGCCGAATTGAGTTGCCAGGTTGAAGCGAGACAACGATATTCGGCTTGCGATCCACCGAGTGCCGATACGCAAGAACAATGGCGTCAGCAGTTTTCATTTTAAAGATGCGCGCGGTTTTTGACGTGATTTTTTCGAGTCAAGTTCAGTGGCTGTATTAATACCAATTAATACACAAAGTTAAGTACTACGAAATCATTAGAAAATATTACATCCGTATTCTATTGTCACCACGAAATACATTACTGTAAACACTTTTTACGCAAAAAAACATAAACGTAAAACTAGGCAATATGATCAAAATACCCTTCCCCGGGTAAATAAAAAAAAATTATGCGCGCGCATTATGAAAACAGTTTTTACCGCCATGTCACAAAAAAAATGACTAGATAGTTTTACTGTTATTTTCTTTACAAATATATTGAAAAAAGTCGTGTGATACACGTGAGTGATTTATGAATACCATCTTCGACTCTCTTTTAAGACTGAATACCGCCTCGACGATAGTCACTTCCAAGTCAATCCGAAGCTATCATACCCAATTTAAAATGTAGTTGCATAAAGCGATACTTTCAATGGTAGAGCCAACGTATTGGAGCAATTACTCTACTCTACTCGATTCTGTGATCGGTAAAAATATTAATTAAAAACATAAAACTTTTTACGGCGCAAATTGAATCTATAGTTCTGTAGTCTTAATGGTACACGATTATCGATAACGTTAACCTTTTCAGTTAATTGTAAAAAGTTTCAGTCGGGGAGCATAAAACCTGAGGAGTTTACCACTGGATATTTTACTAAATAATTCAATTTTAGTACACCTGTTAATTTTTTTGTGTAAGACTGAGTTTGCAGTGTACCTACAAATGCGCAGAAAGTTCGTTTACATCGCTATGCTCCTTGGAATAGCATTCATCAGCATCATTAATTGGGAATATATGTATATATTATATATCAATATAACTGTCCCTGCTCTTAGGAGTGAATTGTTTACAAACGTCTCACTTCAACCATTCCCAACAACATGCAAAAGTAATTTCATTATTTCATATTAGATCTCTTTAAAACTCGTTTGAAAAAATAACAAAAAACATAATCTTCAAAATTCTGATTTCTAGACAGCTCATGTGCCACCAAAACACTTATCATGCGTTTATACTTACTATACGTCATGAAATCTTTTCAATGCAATAATTTCAGATCCTCAATTTGTGGTCATAATAGTGACTTCTTATGTGGGGCATGTAGAGCTAAGAAATGCTCATAGAACAGCGTATCCTGCAGCAGAGTTAATTAAAGCAGATGTAACCAGAGTCTTTTTACTTGGCCAAATACCTGAAAATGAAAAGTAAATATATTTATTTAATAATATCAAAATAATCAATAAAAAATTAAGTAGATAGGTATAATAATCTACTGTGTATATCTTTTTCTTGATTTTCAGACTTATAACACAATCTGCGATCAATAATGAGAGCAACACTTTTGGTGATATTTTACAAGGAACGTTTGTTGATACCTACAGAAACCTGACTTATAAACATCTGATGAGTTTGAAATGGGTTTCGACAACATGCCAAGATGCATCATTCATACTTAAAGTAGATGATGACGCAGTATACATCTTTGCAAAAACTTATGCATTGCTGAATTCAAATAATTATTCAACAAATCTTTTAATGGGGTATTTGTTTTACGATGCTGAGCCACAAAGGAATAAGAAATATGACAAATGGTATGTTACATGGGATGAATATCCGAGGCACAAGTATCCAATGTACCTCGCAGGGTGGTATTACATCACAACTCCTCAAGTAGCAGCTGCACTATGTGACGAAGCAATCAATCACCAGTTCTTCTGGGTAGACGACGTCTTTGTTACTGGCATACTCAGAGAGTCAATCGGTATTAGTCTTACAGAAGTACCACTTAAAAACGGGGTAGATAATTTTAGTAACTGTATTTATAAAGTTGGACCAAATCATTTTGACTGTCCAGCGATGGGCCGAGTCGACTTTTTGGTAACTCGAGTAACTCGAGTTGACTCGCTTACCAACTCGAGTTGCAACTCGAGTTGCAACTCGAGTTGACTCGTTCAGTCTGCCGCGTCGCCGCGTTGTCCGTCCGAGTCAGTAAATGCTCAACTCGGTGCATCGTTCCGCGGGTTGCTAGTTTGCTACGTTCTCGGGTTCGGCGGGCCGCGGGCTGCGTGGCGGCGTCGAGTCAATTCAATGGTAGTTAAATAAAATTGAGCCCGTTCAAAAATCAGACGTTTATAAATTAGCGTTTACAAACATCACATCACAAAACGAACTACTTATGTAGCGCAAAGGAATGGTAACATTTTCATCTCGTAAATAATAAGAAACTAAAATAATAATGGTACTTTATTCTTTAAATTAAAGACCACACCGTTTGGGTAAAAAAGCTAATCAACATCTAAGTAATGACACTTATTTCTAAATGAATACCAGTTTTAAGTTCAAAAAATACAATTTATGTAACTTTATAAAAATAACTAATACAAACTAACGAAACGGCAACAAAACAATAAACAACGAACGAAGTAACAATAACAAAACCGGCCAAGAGCGTGTCGGGCCACGCTCAGTGTAGGGTTCCGTAGTTTCTCGTCCGTCACAATAAGTGTACCCACTTATGAGTTTAAAAAATGCTTGCATATACGATTATACTACAAACTTAGTCCAGAAATTATTTTGTAGAACCCTTTTGTCTTTTTTGTACAAAAACTATTCTTTCCATCAAGTTCAAAATAATTTTCCTAGAAAGTCCTTATAAAGTTCTACTTTTAATTTTTTTTTTCATATTTTCTAAACTTATGGTTCAAAAGTTAGAGGGGGGGACACATTGTTTTTTTACTTTTGGAGCGATTATTTCCGAAATTATTGACATTATCAAAAAATGATTTTAGTAAACCCCTATTCATTTTTAAATACCTATCCAACAATATATCACACGTTATGGTTGAAATTAAAAAAAATCATTTCCCACTTTACATATGTAATGATTTTTAAAGAAAATATTCATAAATCGTTCAACTTCCAATGATAAGCGATAGATGGCGCTAGTAGTTACATGAACTTTAGGCATTCGTTGTAGACGTAATAATTTATAATATTAGACTTTATGCATTTGTTTTGTATAAATATATCATAATTGTTAAAATGAAATATTTACTTGCAGTTAATTATTAGAAACTCTAATGTATATTAGTTAGTCAATTGATGTTACGTACTCTTTACTTTGCTCTGATTGGTCGGTTAGTCGACCGAGTGTTTGTGAAAGTTTGTGGTAGGGAAACATTGAGTTTGTAACTGTCATTTTGGACAGAGTTAGTCTGCTTTGAGTTGTTGAACAGAAAACATGTCCGACTAATCTGTGTATTTGTAAATGATTGTTAATAGAACGATAAGTATGAAATTGTGTTGATCAAAGTGAATAAAATATTTATACAATTTATCCTGAAGTGTTTGATTTATCACATTTCAGAAGTGGGATATGCCTACAAATATGTGCAGTGATAACAGGAAGAGGTTATGTGTGCCTAAATTGAAGATAAATGAGTTCGAGGTATTTTTATTGTTTTTCCAAGTGTAATAGAGTGATTTTAGACAAGAGGTTATGTGTGCCCGCCCAAGCAGGGCCCCTGCTTGGGCGGAGCATCGCCGTGCCCTCGTTGGGGTCTTCGGCGGTGGAGACCTATCGCGCCAGGCCTTGGTCGAGGCCATGGTCCGGAGCGAGGAGGAGTGGCAGGCGGTCGCCGACTTCTGCGAAGCAGTAATGCTCGCTAAGGAGGAGGCCGACAGCATCAGGCAACGGCGCTCTCGCCGCCGCCGGGATTCCGATCCCGATTTCCAGCCACCGTAGGCGCGGGCTTGCGGACAGTGAGCAATGGGTAGCTCGCTGTCCGGCCGTCTGGTAACTGTCCGGACCAAGCCCAAGTCCTCGACGGCGCGCGCTGTTCCCGCGCGCCTCAAGGAGTTGTCAGCAACAGCAGGGGCCCAGCCGGGTCGAAGCCTACTGGGGCCAGGGTTATCCGAAAGGGCGCTCGAGCCCCGGTATGAAGGCTTGAAGGAACGGGATGGGTTTTTTAGTCAGTAAGAGTCTGACACTATCTCCCGCTCCGCCCAAGAGCGGGGGTTGTCATAGAATGATTTTTTTTTGTATTGAAAAATACATTTCGCCTTCGTTTTCGAAATAATTTTGTTCTTCAAAGCCCTCATAATAAATTCTATAAATTGCAATTTGAGTTACGAAAGATTGTTTTTAATTATATGAGGGGAAAATAGATTAGTTAGGTTCGCAACATTAAGAGCGCCCCCAGCTACGCGACAAGTTATCGTGCGAGGGCATCATTTTCTTCACAAGAATATTTTGGAAAACGTCGTATGATACACGTTTGGAGGTATGCGGAACAGAGAGTAAAGTCCCGCATGTAATTTCATTATTTCATATTAGATCTCTTTAAAACTCGTTTGAAAAAATAACAAAAAACATAATCTTCAAAATTCTGATTTCTAGACAGCTCATGTGCCACCAAAACACTTATCATGCGTTTATACTTACTATACGTCATGAAATCTTTTCAATGCAATAATTTCAGATCCTCAATTTGTGGTCATAATAGTGACTTCTTATGTGGGGCATGTAGAGCTAAGAAATGCTCATAGAACAGCGTATCCTGCAGCAGAGTTAATTAAAGCAGATGTAACCAGAGTCTTTTTACTTGGCCAAATACCTGAAAATGAAAAGTAAATATATTTATTTAACGTAAATGCTCCTATTACCGCCAGTTTTAGCTGTCTTAGGATTCACTTTAAAAAAATAGATATAAGCTGTAATGTTAGGAAAGGTGTTATAATTTATAATTAATCTCAGCGAAATATTCTTTGCAATTCAGTACTTAAATTCAATATTCAATAACACAATAGTTACTAAATAATTATTTAATCCAAAAGAGTAGTTGATTCTATTACCGACCCATAGAATGCGGCAAGATTCTATTACCGATTTTTCTGCTTCTTTTACCGACCGCTACGAAGTTGTCACTTCTTCTATACTATTAAATAAAATAAAAAATCGTTTTTAAGGTATTTATTATATAATAGCAATAGTTATGAGATCAACAGTATTACAGTATGAAAATAATTATTTATAGCAACGCTTAGAGCACTTATTATTTTTAATCAGTCCCAGAAAACAGTCTTCAAACAATTAAATGCTTACTTTTTAATTACCTACATACTAATAAGATATTATGAATCAGTAACAAAAATATTTTTATCCGTAATACAATCACAAAATAATTTCTCTTGTCACGCAGAGTTGTCCTCGGTATGCCATAGGTTTTTGAAGCTTCATATAAGCTGATCCCTTCATATATAGCTAGAAGCGCAGTTTCTAGTTGAGCAGAGGCGTACTGCTTGCGCTTCTGCGGCTCCATGATTCTATAAAAGAACACAATCTTTAAAGAGATATAGAATTTAATTCTTCGAAAGAAGCTTTAAAAAGTTACATGGCCCCCATTCCGACCCGCCATTTTTATTTGATTTGAAATCATATAAAATATAGCCAATGCCATGAAGCCATGAATGAAACTGGATAGCAAATATTATTTTACAATAATAATATGGCATGTGACAAAATCTCTCAAAACGTCACTTAGGCAAGAAATGAGCCAATTTGTTCAAAAATATACCTACATTTTTTTTTTGTGTACTGTAGTATTACCAAATATATCATCACAGCTGTGAGTCGGTAATAGAATCAAGTAAGAAGGTTACAATATTCTATTAGCGACCAATAAAATTAATAATAAACAGATAAAATATCCGCTTTATGGTATACTGTTAAATTCGATCTCATTGCTATATTATTGCTTTTAATGTCAGTTAGTCTTTAATTCAGATAATACAGGTTATTTACAGTATAATATCATTATAATAATAGAGATATTGTCTAACGTTGAATCGAGTTTTACACAAAAACTTTAAGAAATAGCTTTGTCGTTAATAGATCTAACGAAGTAAAATAATTTTAAGAATTGAATAAGCAAAAATTAAAATCAAATGACGTAGTTTATAATAGATATTATTTTAAAATACTAAATGTTCTCAAAATTTTAACAACGCCATGGGTCGTTATTAGAATCAAGTTTTGAAATTTGGATTCTATTACCGCCTTAAATTAAAACATGATTTTATAACATAAAAACCAATAAAAAGTATTATATTAAAAGTTAGTTTAGAAAACGAATATATACGTTACAGTTGTAATGTGATTGCAAAAAGACAAATCCATTTTTAGGGTGTTATTTTCCTTAAGTAAAATTTAGGTGTACTTACGTGGCTGGAGACATGACACTATGAAAAGTGCGTTCGCTTCGGGCGCGTCCCACTCAAAGTCAAATTATTTCTTTCTCTGGCTATTTAAACACACAAACTTTACTCTTTTTGTTGTCCAACAAAAATACGTAACTAATTTTTAAGGTATGACTTTTCTGGAACCCTATATTATGTCTAATATGAGTGATTTAAAAATTAGATCGTTAATAGAGTACACATTTTAGGGGGTCGTTAATAGGAGCTTTTACGTTAATAATATCAAAATAATCAATAAAAAATTAAGTAGATAGGTATAATAATCTACTGTGTATATCTTTTTCTTGATTTTCAGACTTATAACACAATCTGCGATCAATAATGAGAGCAACACTTTTGGTGATATTTTACAAGGAACGTTTGTTGATACCTACAGAAACCTGACTTATAAACATCTGATGAGTTTGAAATGGGTTTCGACAACATGCCAAGATGCATCATTCATACTTAAAGTAGATGATGACGCAGTATACATCTTTGCAAAAACTTATGCATTGCTGAATTCAAATAATTATTCAACAAATCTTTTAATGGGGTATTTGTTTTACGATGCTGAGCCACAAAGGAATAAGAAATATGACAAATGGTATGTTACATGGGATGAATATCCGAGGCACAAGTATCCAATGTACCTCGCAGGGTGGTATTACATCACAACTCCTCAAGTAGCAGCTGCACTATGTGACGAAGCAATCAATCACCAGTTCTTCTGGGTAGACGACGTCTTTGTTACTGGCATACTCAGAGAGTCAATCGGTATTAGTCTTACAGAAGTACCACTTAAAAACGGGGTAGATAATTTTAGTAACTGTATTTATAAAGTTGGACCAAATCATTTTGACTGTCCAGCGATGGGCCGAGTCGACTTTTTGGTAACTCGAGTAACTCGAGTTGACTCGCTTACCAACTCGAGTTGCAACTCGAGTTGCAACTCGAGTTGACTCGTTCAGTCTGCCGCGTCGCCGCGTTGTCCGTCCGAGTCAGTAAATGCTCAACTCGGTGCATCGTTCCGCGGGTTGCTAGTTTGCTACGTTCTCGGGTTCGGCGGGCCGCGGGCTGCGTGGCGGCGTCGAGTCAATTCAATGGTAGTTAAATAAAATTGAGCCCGTTCAAAAATCAGACGTTTATAAATTAGCGTTTACAAACATCACATCACAAAACGAACTACTTATGTAGCGCAAAGGAATGGTAACATTTTCATCTCGTAAATAATAAGAAACTAAAATAATAATGGTACTTTATTCTTTAAATTAAAGACCACACCGTTTGGGTAAAAAAGCTAATCAACATCTAAGTAATGACACTTATTTCTAAATGAATACCAGTTTTAAGTTCAAAAAATACAATTTATGTAACTTTATAAAAATAACTAATACAAACTAACGAAACGGCAACAAAACAATAAACAACGAACGAAGTAACAATAACAAAACCGGCCAAGAGCGTGTCGGGCCACGCTCAGTGTAGGGTTCCGTAGTTTCTCGTCCGTCACAATAAGTGTACCCACTTATGAGTTTAAAAAATGCTTGCATATACGATTATACTACAAACTTAGTCCAGAAATTATTTTGTAGAACCCTTTTGTCTTTTTTGTACAAAAACTATTCTTTCCATCAAGTTCAAAATAATTTTCCTAGAAAGTCCTTATAAAGTTCTACTTTTAATTTTTTTTTTCATATTTTCTAAACTTATGGTTCAAAAGTTAGAGGGGGGGACACATTGTTTTTTTACTTTTGGAGCGATTATTTCCGAAATTATTGACATTATCAAAAAATGATTTTAGTAAACCCCTATTCATTTTTAAATACCTATCCAACAATATATCACACGTTATGGTTGAAATTAAAAAAAATCATTTCCCACTTTACATATGTAATGATTTTTAAAGAAAATATTCATAAATCGTTCAACTTCCAATGATAAGCGATAGATGGCGCTAGTAGTTACATGAACTTTAGGCATTCGTTGTAGACGTAATAATTTATAATATTAGACTTTATGCATTTGTTTTGTATAAATATATCATAATTGTTAAAATGAAATATTTACTTGCAGTTAATTATTAGAAACTCTAATGTATATTAGTTAGTCAATTGATGTTACGTACTCTTTACTTTGCTCTGATTGGTCGGTTAGTCGACCGAGTGTTTGTGAAAGTTTGTGGTAGGGAAACATTGAGTTTGTAACTGTCATTTTGGACAGAGTTAGTCTGCTTTGAGTTGTTGAACAGAAAACATGTCCGACTAATCTGTGTATTTGTAAATGATTGTTAATAGAACGATAAGTATGAAATTGTGTTGATCAAAGTGAATAAAATATTTATACAATTTATCCTGAAGTGTTTGATTTATCACATTTCAGAAGTGGGATATGCCTACAAATATGTGCAGTGATAACAGGAAGAGGTTATGTGTGCCTAAATTGAAGATAAATGAGTTCGAGGTATTTTTATTGTTTTTCCAAGTGTAATAGAGTGATTTTAGACAAGAGGTTATGTGTGCCCGCCCAAGCAGGGCCCCTGCTTGGGCGGAGCATCGCCGTGCCCTCGTTGGGGTCTTCGGCGGTGGAGACCTATCGCGCCAGGCCTTGGTCGAGGCCATGGTCCGGAGCGAGGAGGAGTGGCAGGCGGTCGCCGACTTCTGCGAAGCAGTAATGCTCGCTAAGGAGGAGGCCGACAGCATCAGGCAACGGCGCTCTCGCCGCCGCCGGGATTCCGATCCCGATTTCCAGCCACCGTAGGCGCGGGCTTGCGGACAGTGAGCAATGGGTAGCTCGCTGTCCGGCCGTCTGGTAACTGTCCGGACCAAGCCCAAGTCCTCGACGGCGCGCGCTGTTCCCGCGCGCCTCAAGGAGTTGTCAGCAACAGCAGGGGCCCAGCCGGGTCGAAGCCTACTGGGGCCAGGGTTATCCGAAAGGGCGCTCGAGCCCCGGTATGAAGGCTTGAAGGAACGGGATGGGTTTTTTAGTCAGTAAGAGTCTGACACTATCTCCCGCTCCGCCCAAGAGCGGGGGTTGTCATAGAATGATTTTTTTTTGTATTGAAAAATACATTTCGCCTTCGTTTTCGAAATAATTTTGTTCTTCAAAGCCCTCATAATAAATTCTATAAATTGCAATTTGAGTTACGAAAGATTGTTTTTAATTATATGAGGGGAAAATAGATTAGTTAGGTTCGCAACATTAAGAGCGCCCCCAGCTACGCGACAAGTTATCGTGCGAGGGCATCATTTTCTTCACAAGAATATTTTGGAAAACGTCGTATGATACACGTTTGGAGGTATGCGGAACAGAGAGTAAAGTCCCGCATGTAATTTCATTATTTCATATTAGATCTCTTTAAAACTCGTTTGAAAAAATAACAAAAAACATAATCTTCAAAATTCTGATTTCTAGACAGCTCATGTGCCACCAAAACACTTATCATGCGTTTATACTTACTATACGTCATGAAATCTTTTCAATGCAATAATTTCAGATCCTCAATTTGTGGTCATAATAGTGACTTCTTATGTGGGGCATGTAGAGCTAAGAAATGCTCATAGAACAGCGTATCCTGCAGCAGAGTTAATTAAAGCAGATGTAACCAGAGTCTTTTTACTTGGCCAAATACCTGAAAATGAAAAGTAAATATATTTATTTAACGTAAATGCTCCTATTACCGCCAGTTTTAGCTGTCTTAGGATTCACTTTAAAAAAATAGATATAAGCTGTAATGTTAGGAAAGGTGTTATAATTTATAATTAATCTCAGCGAAATATTCTTTGCAATTCAGTACTTAAATTCAATATTCAATAACACAATAGTTACTAAATAATTATTTAATCCAAAAGAGTAGTTGATTCTATTACCGACCCATAGAATGCGGCAAGATTCTATTACCGATTTTTCTGCTTCTTTTACCGACCGCTACGAAGTTGTCACTTCTTCTATACTATTAAATAAAATAAAAAATCGTTTTTAAGGTATTTATTATATAATAGCAATAGTTATGAGATCAACAGTATTACAGTATGAAAATAATTATTTATAGCAACGCTTAGAGCACTTATTATTTTTAATCAGTCCCAGAAAACAGTCTTCAAACAATTAAATGCTTACTTTTTAATTACCTACATACTAATAAGATATTATGAATCAGTAACAAAAATATTTTTATCCGTAATACAATCACAAAATAATTTCTCTTGTCACGCAGAGTTGTCCTCGGTATGCCATAGGTTTTTGAAGCTTCATATAAGCTGATCCCTTCATATATAGCTAGAAGCGCAGTTTCTAGTTGAGCAGAGGCGTACTGCTTGCGCTTCTGCGGCTCCATGATTCTATAAAAGAACACAATCTTTAAAGAGATATAGAATTTAATTCTTCGAAAGAAGCTTTAAAAAGTTACATGGCCCCCATTCCGACCCGCCATTTTTATTTGATTTGAAATCATATAAAATATAGCCAATGCCATGAAGCCATGAATGAAACTGGATAGCAAATATTATTTTACAATAATAATATGGCATGTGACAAAATCTCTCAAAACGTCACTTAGGCAAGAAATGAGCCAATTTGTTCAAAAATATACCTACATTTTTTTTTTGTGTACTGTAGTATTACCAAATATATCATCACAGCTGTGAGTCGGTAATAGAATCAAGTAAGAAGGTTACAATATTCTATTAGCGACCAATAAAATTAATAATAAACAGATAAAATATCCGCTTTATGGTATACTGTTAAATTCGATCTCATTGCTATATTATTGCTTTTAATGTCAGTTAGTCTTTAATTCAGATAATACAGGTTATTTACAGTATAATATCATTATAATAATAGAGATATTGTCTAACGTTGAATCGAGTTTTACACAAAAACTTTAAGAAATAGCTTTGTCGTTAATAGATCTAACGAAGTAAAATAATTTTAAGAATTGAATAAGCAAAAATTAAAATCAAATGACGTAGTTTATAATAGATATTATTTTAAAATACTAAATGTTCTCAAAATTTTAACAACGCCATGGGTCGTTATTAGAATCAAGTTTTGAAATTTGGATTCTATTACCGCCTTAAATTAAAACATGATTTTATAACATAAAAACCAATAAAAAGTATTATATTAAAAGTTAGTTTAGAAAACGAATATATACGTTACAGTTGTAATGTGATTGCAAAAAGACAAATCCATTTTTAGGGTGTTATTTTCCTTAAGTAAAATTTAGGTGTACTTACGTGGCTGGAGACATGACACTATGAAAAGTGCGTTCGCTTCGGGCGCGTCCCACTCAAAGTCAAATTATTTCTTTCTCTGGCTATTTAAACACACAAACTTTACTCTTTTTGTTGTCCAACAAAAATACGTAACTAATTTTTAAGGTATGACTTTTCTGGAACCCTATATTATGTCTAATATGAGTGATTTAAAAATTAGATCGTTAATAGAGTACACATTTTAGGGGGTCGTTAATAGGAGCTTTTACGTTAATAATATCAAAATAATCAATAAAAAATTAAGTAGATAGGTATAATAATCTACTGTGTATATCTTTTTCTTGATTTTCAGACTTATAACACAATCTGCGATCAATAATGAGAGCAACACTTTTGGTGATATTTTACAAGGAACGTTTGTTGATACCTACAGAAACCTGACTTATAAACATCTGATGAGTTTGAAATGGGTTTCGACAACATGCCAAGATGCATCATTCATACTTAAAGTAGATGATGACGCAGTATACATCTTTGCAAAAACTTATGCATTGCTGAATTCAAATAATTATTCAACAAATCTTTTAATGGGGTATTTGTTTTACGATGCTGAGCCACAAAGGAATAAGAAATATGACAAATGGTATGTTACATGGGATGAATATCCGAGGCACAAGTATCCAATGTACCTCGCAGGGTGGTATTACATCACAACTCCTCAAGTAGCAGCTGCACTATGTGACGAAGCAATCAATCACCAGTTCTTCTGGGTAGACGACGTCTTTGTTACTGGCATACTCAGAGAGTCAATCGGTATTAGTCTTACAGAAGTACCACTTAAAAACGGGGTAGATAATTTTAGTAACTGTATTTATAAAGTTGGACCAAATCATTTTGACTGTCCAGCGATGGGCCGAGTCGACTTTTTGGTAACTCGAGTAACTCGAGTTGACTCGCTTACCAACTCGAGTTGCAACTCGAGTTGCAACTCGAGTTGACTCGTTCAGTCTGCCGCGTCGCCGCGTTGTCCGTCCGAGTCAGTAAATGCTCAACTCGGTGCATCGTTCCGCGGGTTGCTAGTTTGCTACGTTCTCGGGTTCGGCGGGCCGCGGGCTGCGTGGCGGCGTCGAGTCAATTCAATGGTAGTTAAATAAAATTGAGCCCGTTCAAAAATCAGACGTTTATAAATTAGCGTTTACAAACATCACATCACAAAACGAACTACTTATGTAGCGCAAAGGAATGGTAACATTTTCATCTCGTAAATAATAAGAAACTAAAATAATAATGGTACTTTATTCTTTAAATTAAAGACCACACCGTTTGGGTAAAAAAGCTAATCAACATCTAAGTAATGACACTTATTTCTAAATGAATACCAGTTTTAAGTTCAAAAAATACAATTTATGTAACTTTATAAAAATAACTAATACAAACTAACGAAACGGCAACAAAACAATAAACAACGAACGAAGTAACAATAACAAAACCGGCCAAGAGCGTGTCGGGCCACGCTCAGTGTAGGGTTCCGTAGTTTCTCGTCCGTCACAATAAGTGTACCCACTTATGAGTTTAAAAAATGCTTGCATATACGATTATACTACAAACTTAGTCCAGAAATTATTTTGTAGAACCCTTTTGTCTTTTTTGTACAAAAACTATTCTTTCCATCAAGTTCAAAATAATTTTCCTAGAAAGTCCTTATAAAGTTCTACTTTTAATTTTTTTTTTCATATTTTCTAAACTTATGGTTCAAAAGTTAGAGGGGGGGACACATTGTTTTTTTACTTTTGGAGCGATTATTTCCGAAATTATTGACATTATCAAAAAATGATTTTAGTAAACCCCTATTCATTTTTAAATACCTATCCAACAATATATCACACGTTATGGTTGAAATTAAAAAAAATCATTTCCCACTTTACATATGTAATGATTTTTAAAGAAAATATTCATAAATCGTTCAACTTCCAATGATAAGCGATAGATGGCGCTAGTAGTTACATGAACTTTAGGCATTCGTTGTAGACGTAATAATTTATAATATTAGACTTTATGCATTTGTTTTGTATAAATATATCATAATTGTTAAAATGAAATATTTACTTGCAGTTAATTATTAGAAACTCTAATGTATATTAGTTAGTCAATTGATGTTACGTACTCTTTACTTTGCTCTGATTGGTCGGTTAGTCGACCGAGTGTTTGTGAAAGTTTGTGGTAGGGAAACATTGAGTTTGTAACTGTCATTTTGGACAGAGTTAGTCTGCTTTGAGTTGTTGAACAGAAAACATGTCCGACTAATCTGTGTATTTGTAAATGATTGTTAATAGAACGATAAGTATGAAATTGTGTTGATCAAAGTGAATAAAATATTTATACAATTTATCCTGAAGTGTTTGATTTATCACATTTCAGAAGTGGGATATGCCTACAAATATGTGCAGTGATAACAGGAAGAGGTTATGTGTGCCTAAATTGAAGATAAATGAGTTCGAGGTATTTTTATTGTTTTTCCAAGTGTAATAGAGTGATTTTAGACAAGAGGTTATGTGTGCCCGCCCAAGCAGGGCCCCTGCTTGGGCGGAGCATCGCCGTGCCCTCGTTGGGGTCTTCGGCGGTGGAGACCTATCGCGCCAGGCCTTGGTCGAGGCCATGGTCCGGAGCGAGGAGGAGTGGCAGGCGGTCGCCGACTTCTGCGAAGCAGTAATGCTCGCTAAGGAGGAGGCCGACAGCATCAGGCAACGGCGCTCTCGCCGCCGCCGGGATTCCGATCCCGATTTCCAGCCACCGTAGGCGCGGGCTTGCGGACAGTGAGCAATGGGTAGCTCGCTGTCCGGCCGTCTGGTAACTGTCCGGACCAAGCCCAAGTCCTCGACGGCGCGCGCTGTTCCCGCGCGCCTCAAGGAGTTGTCAGCAACAGCAGGGGCCCAGCCGGGTCGAAGCCTACTGGGGCCAGGGTTATCCGAAAGGGCGCTCGAGCCCCGGTATGAAGGCTTGAAGGAACGGGATGGGTTTTTTAGTCAGTAAGAGTCTGACACTATCTCCCGCTCCGCCCAAGAGCGGGGGTTGTCATAGAATGATTTTTTTTTGTATTGAAAAATACATTTCGCCTTCGTTTTCGAAATAATTTTGTTCTTCAAAGCCCTCATAATAAATTCTATAAATTGCAATTTGAGTTACGAAAGATTGTTTTTAATTATATGAGGGGAAAATAGATTAGTTAGGTTCGCAACATTAAGAGCGCCCCCAGCTACGCGACAAGTTATCGTGCGAGGGCATCATTTTCTTCACAAGAATATTTTGGAAAACGTCGTATGATACACGTTTGGAGGTATGCGGAACAGAGAGTAAAGTCCCGCAAACCTCCGTTGAAAAGGGAGGATCCTCCGACCAGACAGATGTTATGGTCTGATGGGCGACTGCCCGATAGATGATTTCGGGCTGTCGTATATGTTCAAATCGCGCGGAGAACTGTGATTGCGCGATGCAGGATTTCGTACTTTCTTCGTAGTACTTATGTGGCGCCATAGATGTCGCTACATCACTCCCCTCCGGAGATCGCAGATCGATGGTTCTTTGATGCTTCATGATGCGTGCCAGGCCAGTGATAGGTTAGTAGGAAGTAGGATCACGTCGGGGTCACCAGTTGGAGGATCCTCCCTTTTCAACGGAGGTTTGCGGGACTTTACTCTCTGTTCCGCATACCTCCAAACTGGTGACCCTCGAGTATGAACGTCAACGCAGTCTTCATGCAGCTACTACTTCGTGACGTCATCATCACTTCCTCAAGCTTTTGAGCAGCGAGCCATAGCCAGCACCCACGGCTATAGAGGGTATCCTGACCACCAGCATGCCTACCTGGTCATACCTGGTCATCCCCTTTAGCCTCATCAGCGACCTTGGCTTGGCACACCGCACCTTCGGCTAATAATAATAATAATAATAATATTTATTTGCAAAAAACACGGTATTAAAAGGTGTTATAATACAAAGAGTCCAAACATGTTTTGCTTAATATTAAAGCATGCAAAATTATAGTATCAAGATTACAGTTTATGTTCAAGAAATTCTTTAACACTATAGAAATTATTTTCATTCAGCCACTTATACAATTTAATTTTAAAATGTCTGCAATTTAGTACTTGAAATGTATTTGGTAATTTATTAAATATACGCACACACATAGCCACACAGTTTTTATTATATTTAGCACTCCTGGGCATCTCGTCTAGTACCAGTTTGAATTGGTCACGCCGACTTCGTGAACATACATCTTCCGCTGTTTTGAACAGTTCTTTGTGTTTCTGTACAAACATACATACTTCATATACAAATAGTGAAGGCAATGGTAGCAGACCAAGCTTTTTAAATATTGGTTTACATGATTCATCTGATGGAATTCCGTAAATGGCTCGTATACATTTCTTTTGTGCGATAAATGCTCTATTAAAGTCGGTACTATTTCCCCATTTTATTATTCCATACCGCAACGAGGATTCCACATACGCTCGATATGACATTACAGCCGTTTTTATATTTGTAATCTTCTTAATTTTTCTAAGGGCATATACAAATTTATTCGTTTTGCTACATACATGCTCAACCTGTGCCTTCCAGTCCAAATGTTCGTCTATTACTACGCCTAAAAACTTAGTTTTTGTCACCTGGTTAATTTTTGGTATGTCCATCTTAAAATTGAATTTATTATTATAATATTTGTTAAATTGTACATATACAGATTTGTCAAGATTAATAGATAGATTATTATTATTTAACCAATTAATTAAGTCAGCAATTGTATTATTTATGTCAGATTCATGGTCAGTAGTCGATTTATGTTTTTTGTCAGTAGTTACGATTATAGAAATGTCATTAGCATAAAGAAAGCATTTGTGCTTAGTCACATCAACAATATCGTTTATGTAGAGGAGAAATAAAATAGGCCCCAATATGCTACCTTGAGGCACACCACGTTTTATATATTTATACTCAGACGTATACTGTAACATATCTCCATTTCCGTCGAGTTTGGAGACAGTGACACACTGTTGCCTGTCAGTTAAGTATGAAGATATCCATTGATGTGGCAGTCCCCTAATTCCGAGAGCTTCTAATTTTTGTAATAAGTTAACGTGTGAAACTAAATCAAACGCCTTTGATAAGTCAAAAAATAGTCCTGTTACCAGCTGGTTGTTATTTATACCGTTTAGTATGGTTTTCAAAAGTGAAAAGATAGCCAATGTAGTAGATTTACGTTTTTGAAAACCAAATTGTTCTTTTCTTATGATATTAAATTTTTCGCAGTAGTTTATTAATCTATGATACATACATTTCTCGTATATTTTTGACAAAATGCGTATTAGCGTTATAGGGCGATAATTGTTCATATCATATTTTTCACCCTTTTTGAACAATGGTTTAACAATAGATAATTTCAAAGCGTTTGGGAATATTCCCTGTGAAAAGGATAGGTTAATCAAATATGTCAACACTTTACTTATTTCATTGGAGCATGTTTTAATGACTTTGGTGTTTAATTCATCGTAGCCTTCAGAGTTGGTATTATTTAACGATAGTATATGTTGCCGTACCTCACTCTCAGACATTGGAGTGAGGAACATCGAGTTGGCAGTGACGTTTTCATTGCGATAACTATTTATACTATTTTGTATTGGAAAACCGTCTATAAAATTATTGTTAAATGCAGAGGCTATTTCTGCAGGTTTTGTGAGTATAGCGTTGTCA
This sequence comes from Mythimna ferrago, assembly GCA_910589285.2. Lineage (NCBI taxonomy): Eukaryota > Metazoa > Arthropoda > Insecta > Lepidoptera > Noctuidae > Mythimna > Mythimna ferrago. Next base: position 13,101,503 of record OU342692.1, on the reverse strand, counting down.
ATATGTATATATTCAATATTATCCCCATAGTTCATATTGTGTATTTCATTTTTTACAATGGACCACGTGGCTTTACATTTGTTTTTATTGTCATTTATAAACTTAATGTTAGCATTCCGTTTAGCATTATGTATACATTTTTGCAATAAATTGGAATATGTTGTATATTTAATCTTGTTAGTTCTATTTTTGTTCTTATAATACTGATATCGTAAGACTCGTTTAGTTTTAGAACATACTTTAAGACCCTTAGTCATCCACGTTCGTTTAATATTATTGTTTGTATTTATCCTAACCCTTACTTTTGGAAAGCAGAGATTATGGAACAGGCATATTAGTTCATGAAAACGATTGAATGCCGTATTTGCATCGTTTTCTACATATACATCTGACCACGTTACATTTTGTAAACATTCTTTAAATTTATGTATGTTACTTAAACTGTAATCTCTTTTGTAAGTATGAAATATTGCCGCTCTTGTCTGGATTCGCAGGGGAAAACTTAACATTTGCGCTGTGTCGTGGTCAGAGAGATGAAGTGGTAGTATTTGTGCGATTGCGTCAGGTATGTTGCTTAATATGTGATCTATACAAGAACATTTTCGAGTGGCTACGTTAATATGAATCTTTAGGTTGTGCGTGTGTGCAAGGTCTTGCAGGTCTTGTGTGATTTTGCCTTTTTTGAGGGTATTTATATTGAAGTCGCCTGCTAAAACTATTCTCGTTTTAGAATTGTATTTTGTGAGTAAGTATTCTAAAATATTATTTAACTTAGCTAAAAATTGGTTAGGGTCAGACTGTGGGGTTCTGTATAAACAAATAATTACCAATTTTTCTTCAGTTAGCTCTATTCCGCATGCCTCAAAAGTATTTACAGATGCATACGTTTTTAATGGTAATTCTTTAAATCCTATACCTTTCTTAATTAGTATGCAAGTGCCTCCTCGATGTTTTTCCCTGCAAAAATTGGTTGCCATTACGTAATTGTGTAACTTGAGATAGCTCTCTTCTCCTTTTTTAATAAATGTTTCGGAGAGACAAATCACATGTGGGTCATTGTTTAAGTCTCTCATCTCCTGTAACGTTAATTCTAGAAGCTCTTGTTTGGATAGTACACTTGCAATGTTTTGGTGGAGTATTCTAAAACTATGTGATTTAGGCGCTGCATTTTTAGGCACGAAAAAATGTGTCGTTTTTAGTGTTACGTTGAAAGTAGAAAGGTATGGTACCTTTTTTAGGTTTTACGGACGGTGTACTAGTAAAATTATTCAACCCGAGTTCTTCGCTGTTGACAGTTTTAAAATAATATGGAATAGTACCTTTTTTGGGTGCGTTTGACTTCGTTTTAGGTAAAAAGCTTCGTTTGCTACTAACAAGGATTTTCCTAATCTCGATTGGATTTAGATATTTTCTGTTGTAGTCTTCACAATCTATTACATAATTAATTGATTTGCAAATTTCAGGCAAGTTAAAATATTTGTTATTCGTAAAATAACTGTTTTTGTAGTATTTACAAATGTTTTTGATACTATTGTTTAATTTGTTGACATTTAGGTGGTCATTTTTTAATACATTTAATACAATAATATTATTTTTATGATATAACTTAAGTACATTTTTAAGCTGAGACAACACTGGTCCGGCTATACGGTCATTTTCACCCAGACATATTACGATTTTGTCTTCTGGTCGTAGGTTGGCCTTAGTACAACAATTAACTATTGTGTCACAACATGCGTTTGGCATCGTTTGGGCGAAGACTCCATACTTTTCATAATGTGTAGACTTTCTTGAATGTTGTAGGGCAGCAGCTAGACCTACGCATTGTTGCGCGCCGAAAATGGCTATTGTTTTTCCAGGTAAGCGCTGTTGTAAGTGTGGTGTATCTTTGATTGAATGGGTTGAAGTTGTTAACGTCAACTCTGGTTTTGGTGTAGTGCTGAGAGATTGTTCTAGTAACTGTATTTGTGAAGTTAGTCTTTTTATCTCATCTTTAGCGTCTTGAAGGTTTTTTTCTAGCGTGATTAATTTTTGTTGCAGACATTGATGAGAAGCATAGTTGGCATTATTTGAGACTCTCGGCGAAGACGGTGTCGATGAAACATTTTGACTGAAGCGGGTGTATTTTTTCTTTTTGTCATTATTTATGGGGCTGCTTTCTATCATTGTTGAAGAATGACATAATGTCTTCAGTATTTTAATTTCAGTAGTTAGCTTGTTCAATTGTTTATTTAAATCATTGTTTTCTAAAATAGTATTTTCCAACTCGTGTTCCGTACTTTCTAGTTTTGCAGTTAACTGGACTATTGTATCTTGCATCTCCGAAAATGATGACAAATTAGTCGTAGTCCCGTCGACACTCTTTGAGTGTGCATTTGGTGAAGTATCTGATTCGTACGAGGTGTCATAGTCGGTGAGGACATGAGAGTCTTGTGTAGAAGATAACTGATTTTTCCTCTGATTTGTTTGTGTATCCGGGGACGACTCCGTGGTAGATACGGCTGGTTTTTTCCTCATTGTTATATTAGATGCATCTTTAGAACAAGAAGCCAATTTTCTAATGCATAACTTGCAGCGCCATCTGTTTTTGGACTCCTGATTCATTAACCGGTATGTTTGCTCCGGATAACCATCGCAGTCTAGTTCATATCTATTCTTGCAGACAAAACATAATGCAGTTTTTTTTATGTCAACATGCTTTTTACATTTGTGACATACGACGAGTGCTGGTATCTTGCGGCCACTATTTGTACTAATAGACGTAGTGGGTTGAGTTGACATGTCTGTTCTAATGTTTACGAGTATTTTATGTTCTTTATAAGTCACTGTATCTGACCGCTACTTGGCTATCTAGACGAGACGCTGTTGTCAACTTTTTTTTGTTACGTAGCTGAATGACAAAGCCAGGTAATTACGGAATAAACACAAAAAGTACTTCGCTTGGTGAGGCGCGAACTCGGGAACTCTTGCGCGCCAGACCACGTTTATTAGGCGCGGCTATTTTGTATTAATTATTATGAGGTGAAATTAATGATCGCTATCAAGTTAGATTTAAAAAGTTCGTTATGGATTTAAATAGGAATGGACTTTGTTCCCAACACTTGTAGAATTTTTCACTTTTTAGACTTGGGTTTTTTATTCAAAATTCTAGTCACTTAACTCTGATACATTGTCCACGGTAGTTTATTTACGCTCCGTAGTATTATTGACGCACATAAAAACGCCACACAGTTTGAGTTCTGGTTCAACTATCACAACACTTATAGTTTTGTTGAATGCGATAATTACATTGAGATAACAGTAACACGGGTTATTCACACAAGTGGTAAGACAATCTTAATAGAATTAGCCTTATAAAACTGATTTTTTAATTTTAAAAGAATTTAGTAGCGGAACAAGATGTTTACGTGACGACTAGCGCCATCTAAGTATATATCTATCTATCTATAGTATGAAGAACCTCTCCTGGTTGACGCCAGCTGTCAAGCCCTACGTCGCACAAGCACCGCTCCGACTCACTGGAGCCAGCAGCACTACTCCGACTCACTGGAGCCTGCAGCATCATCCCGACTCACTGGGATAGCACCACTCCGACTCACTGGGGCATCATCCCGACTCACTGGGACATCATCACCCCGACTCACTGGGGCATCATCCCGACTCACTGGGACATCATCACCCCGACTCACTGGGGCATCATCCCGACTCACTGGGATAGCAACACCCCGACTCACTGGGGCATCACCGCAGACAGTTCCGACTCACCGAGAACTATGCGGCATCGGTTCCGACCCACTGGAACCAACCTACGCTGGCCTGGCACGCATCAAGAACCATCGATCTCCGATCTCCGGAGGGGAGTGATGTAGCGACATCTATGGCGCCACATAAGAACTACGAAAAAAGTACGAAATCCTGCATCGCGCAATCAAAGTTCTCCGCGCGATTTGAACATATACGACCTCCCGAAATCATCTATCGGGCAGTCGCCCACCAGACCATAACACCTGTCTGGCCGGAGGATCCTCCCTTTTCAACGGAGGTTTGCGGGACTTTACTCTCTGTTCCGCATACCTCCAAACACGTAATAATGGATTTCATCCTCGGCTCTCTTAAGACAAAATACCGCCTTGACGGTAATCACTTCCAAGTCAATCCAAAGCTATCATACCCAGTTTAAAATTTACAGTTTCATAAAGCGATAATTGGAAAAGGTAGATCCAACATATTGGAGCAATTTCTACTCGATTCTGTGATCGGTAAAAATATTAATTAAAAACATAAAAATTTTTTACGGCGCAAATTGAATCTATAGTTCTGTAGTCTTAAAGGTACACGATTTTCGATAACGTTAACGTTTTCAGTCAATTGCAAATATTTCAGTCGGGGAGCATAAAACCCGAGTCTACCACTGGATATTTTAGTTAGATTACAGTTTAATTTTAGTACGCCTGTTAATTTTTTTGTGTAAGACTGAGTTTGCAGTGTACCTATAAATGCGCAGAAAGTTCGTTTACATCGCTATGCTCCTTGGAATAGCATTCACCAGCATCATTAATTGGAAATATATGTATATATTATATATCAATAAAACTGTCAATGCTCTTAGGAGTGAATTGTTTACAAACGTCTCACTTCAACCATTCCCAACAACATGCAAAAGTAATTTCATTATTTCATATTAGATCTCTTTAAAACTCGTTTGAAAAAATAACAAAAAACATAATCTTCACAATTCTGATTTCTAGACAGCTCATGTGCCACCAAAACACTTATCATGCGTTTATACTTACCATACGTCATGAAATCTTTTCAATGCAATAATTTCAGATCCTCAATTTGTGGTCATAATAGTGACTTCTTATGTGGGGCATGTAGAGCTAAGAAATGCTCATAGAACAGCGTATCCTGCAGCAGAGTTAATTAAAGCAGATGTAACCAGAGTATTTTTACTCGGCCAAATACCTGAAAATGAAAAGTAAATATATTTATTTTATAATATCAAAATAATCAATAAAAAATTAAGTAGATAGGTATAATATCTACTGTGTATATATTTTTCTTGATTTTCAGACTTATAACACAATCTGCGATCAATAATGAGAGCAACACTTTTGGTGATATTTTACAAGGAACGTTTGTTGATACCTACAGAAACCTGACTTATAAACATCTGATGAGTTTGAAATGGGTTTCGACAACATGCCAAGATGCATCATTCATACTTAAAGTAGATGATGACGCAGTATACATCTTTGCAAAAACTTATGCATTGCTGAATTCAACTAATTATTCAACAAATCTTTTAATGGGGTATTCGTTTTACGATGCTGAGCCACAAAGGAATAAGAAATATATCAAATGGTATGTTACATGGGATGAATATCCGAGGCACAAGTATCCAACGTACCTCGCAGGGTGGTATTACATTACAACTCCTCAAGTAGCAGCTGCACTATGTGACGAAGCAATCAATCACCAGTTCTTCTGGATAGACGACGTCTTTGTTACTGGCATACTCAGAGAGTCAATCGGTATTATTCTTACAGAAGTACCACTTAAAGTCGGGGTAGATAATTTTAGAAACTGTATTTATAAAGTTGGACCAAATCATTTTGACTGTCCAATGTATTGGGAAATCTAGGTAATACAATTCCTATTGAGGTAACTGGGAAAACAAGAACGCGAAATTTTTGATAGATACTGAAACATAATATAAAAAAAATTGTGATAAATTAACATTCTGCGCCTGAAAAACGGTACACAATATATAGAAAGCAACGCACAACTTTATCCCTTGGACAAACAAACATATTTAGATGACAAGTATTGATAGTGGTTCGTGGTACCTACTATATAAGGTGTGAAAGGGTTGAAGAGCACACACTCTCCTAATTGTAAAGTACGTAGAACAACACGCAAGAAAAGTCAAGAATAGACAGATTTTTGCAAGGCCTTTGACAAGATCAATCATAAGCTGTTGCTTGATAATCCTGCTTTCAACGATATTTGTGATTACTTACTCCATTGGTTAGTTTCTTATAAGTTAAATGACTCCCTAAAATTGGTGATCAACGTATGCAGGTCAAACACCACTGAAGTCACATTTAGTGTTCCGCAAGGCCCTACTCTCCGGCCATTACTATTTAACATATTTGTGAAGGGTCTACCTTATAAGGCAGAACTTTTTATGTCATAATATTATTTTGCATAACAGAACAGCGGCTAGTATAAACTTCATTTTGCAGAAAATCAGTTCGCATACACTCATTTGTCATACATTCAAAACTCAACCATCTTTAGGCATAAATTCTATATCCATAAAAATTAAAAAGCAAAACCATCATATCGCAGAAAATTCATAGTCAGTCGTTCGTCTCTTGGCATACAATTTTATATTATTAGCTGCGGTGGTAATTAGTATCATCAAAACGGTAACCTAAATACTAAAATGACAAAAACTGTCAGCTTACATAGGGTCGACGAAGGACGTGTAGAAGTAGAATGCAAGCAAGCATGCAGTATGCAAGCAGGCATGTATCGTGTAAGGGGCCCCTAGGCAATGCACATGTCGGGGCCCCTAGGCAATGCACGTCTCGGGGCCCTCCTACCCTTTTCTGAATTCTTATTATATTTTGTGTCTTACACAAATTTATTCATAATTACGTTGTTTTTAGGGTTCCGTAGTCAACTACGAACCCTTATAGTTTCGTTCAAATTGTCAAATATGGTTTATATTGGTATTAAACGGATGAGTTTAATTAGTTTTAAACCGGCCTTACATCTTCACTAAACAAAATTATCAGCATAAGCCAATGAATGCTCTGTACTCACACGTTGCTAATGAAAACTCCATCTGTTGACAGCTTTTCGCATAATCCAATGCTAGGATTGCTCATCGAAATTTCAAATTATTTTTTACTGTTTTTAAACGTAGCCTATTTTTTTTCCTGAAGCGCGGGGCCCCTGAACCTGGCGGGGCCCCTAGGCAGTTGCCTATAGTGCCTAATGGATAAAACGGCCCTGGCTGCAGGGTTTAAGTGGCCCCACGCGAGCTTATCGTTGCAGATGGTTTTAACGCTCACCACCGCAACTTCGGCACCGGATCTCCGTTCCGACCTCCACCGTCAGGTCAAGGTCAGCAAGGTGGCCTTCAAACCACCGACTCCTCAGCTCGCGGGTCGCCTTACCTCTCCGCGCCTACGCGGATTTAAATTACACTCTATGTATAGGGGTAACACAAACAAGGCTGTGTGAAGTCGGCTTAGCAGCAATTCGTTTTTGTCATTGTAGCACGTACGACATATTGGTTTTTTATGTGACTATTTTTATTTAATATTGAAAATGTTACCAAGTAGCCAACTGGCCAACACATTTAAATTGTGACCAAAATTCCGTAAAATGTGGTATCGGTGTGGTGAAAATATGGCAAATAAATAATTCTCAAACAAACACTAACTCCCCGTATAATCATCTCTATAGATAAACGTTTTGCTTTACAAAAGTATGCGTAACATTAACTATGACAAAGGTAATTATGCCAAATAAAATTCTGCCATGATAAAAGTATGCCATTGTAAATTCGGACACGTAAACATTCTGCCAAACAATAGTTATGCTAAGTAATGTTTATGCCTTATAAATATTTGATTAAAAAAGATTATGCCAAGTTGTGCCAAATAATTTTCGGAGTATCAAGATTCTGCTAAATAGAAGGAACTCATTTGTGAAAGGCATAAGTAGGTATTAGTTTCTATTTCAATAGAATACCTAGGTATTTATTTAAGTGTATAAACAATCTTATGAACTAAAAATCTGTCAACACCATCACCAATTCTCGGGGCTGGCTGCGTCGATCCTACACGGTGGCACATGTGCCCACGTGGCGGGTCGGCACGGACCGCCAGGCACTTCTTCTCATGCAACCGAGCGGGTGGGCAGGTTGCGGATAGCCCAGCTCCGGCTGGGGGACCGCCTCCTGACTGCCTGAGGTAGATCCCTTAGTCGGAGTGTCTCGTGCGAGACTCCGGACAAGAGAAGTTTCCCAAAGCCAAAACCCAGGCCTAGGGATAACCCAGCACCCCAATCCCATGATCCCCCATTCCCAGACCCCTCCCTCCTTCCATCCTCAAATCCTGTCGGTCCAGAGGAAGGGTAACCTCAAATCTCCAAAAGCCCACCCAACCCATACCATGAAGCAGCTTAACAAAGAAACTACCCAGGTGGGTCCCGGCCAAGCCGGGGAATCCCATGCCGATTTATCGGTCAGCCCCCAGCGTATTCTGGGAGGGGGCACTAATCTGCCTATTGGAGCCGCGCCCTCTGCGCGGCCTTCTGCTATAATAGCACCACACCCCGAATATACCCAGGCTGCGGCTCACGCGCCTGATGATACCCTGACTCCGGCTGTAGTTCGCTCGCCGATGAATACTGACCCAGACGTCACAAACGTGACTAATATGCCGACAAAGACTGCACCTTCCACGAGCGCCTGGCAACAGAGCATCGTCCGGAAGAGTGTAACAAATAACCCTGACAACGACACTGACGAGGCACACCTGACTAGTCTCGGTAAGGAACTCCGTGCTTTAGCGCGGCAGCGCCGGAAAACCGAGGCAAGACTTAAGGACGCTGACCCAGAACAAGGTGCGGGGAAGACCGACGACCAAAGTGATCCTGCCCCAATCCCCGCAGACGAAGTACGTATGCTTGTCACGAAGCACGAAAAAATCTGCGCCAGGGAGAGGGAACTGTGCGACCGGATGCGCAAGATCCGTGAAGGCTTAGGCCGACGCGATGCGCAAACGGGAGCCAAAACTGGAGTACGCGACCAGCCTGAAGTACGTGAAGGGGCAACCCGGAACGAAAAAAGGCCGGACGCGAAAACAGGAGGAGTACGCGACCAACCCGAAGTACGCGAAGGGGAAACCCGGAACGAAAAAGGGTCGGACGCGGAAACATGCGTGCAGGAACTCACCAAAGTCAGAAGTCTGAACCAAGACCTGACGGACACACAAAACGTTAAGGTAAGGGGGAAACGGGCTGGGCGCCCGCGCCCGATTCGGGCACCTGCTGGACGCGCTGCACCGGGCTCTTCCGAACCACAACCTGGGCCAAGTGGCTCAGGGGCGGCGAAGAGGTTACGCCCGGATGACACGGCTTCACCGAGCGCGCTGCAAGGCGATCCGAAACGGGTAAGGACCCAGACTGCTCCGGGGGAGCAGAAAACCTATGCGCGGGCCACGAAGGACATTCCGGCGCGGTTCGCCGTAGCGATCTGTTTCCCTCCCCCCTCTAGAGACTTAACTTTCGACGAATCGACACTGATAAAAACCGGACTGGAACGACTGCTCATGGAGTCTGACCTCACATCGCTCCCGGCCTTCCGTGGGTACCCTCGGGTGACGGACGGCACCGTGCAGATGTGGTGTGAGGACGAAAACTCCTTGACCTGGCTGACTCAGAACGTACCCTTAATAAGACTCCCAGACACTGACTCGACGCTGACCGTCATGCGACAGTCAGACCTACCTACCCGTGTCCGAGCGGCGCTATTTGTTCCCAGGTATAATGGGGACATAGCGCGGCTCCAGAGCCTTCTGATTCGTCAGAACGCTTGGTACGACATTGGTAGGTGGTCACTGTACAGGGCAACAAGCGTCGGTGGGGATAACCACGGGACATATTTGACCCTGGGAATCCCGGCCGACGAAGTTGACAAGGTCGTGGGTCGGGAGCGGCGTATAGCGTACCTACTCGGGTCGATATATGTCCGCTTCTACCCCACGACACATCCCACTGACGTCAGGACCGACAGTACAGAGACCCCGAACCCGACACCGACGGACACAGACATGACCCGACTGGAGGAGGAGATGGCCCGAGCAGCGATGGCTGATGCCGCCGCAGAAACTGCGCCCACATCACCCGGATGGACGGCGCAGATGCTGGCCTCTTCACCCAGCGACGACTGGCGCCAGACGGAGGAAGGGGATAAGCTTTCAGATGGATCCGTCTCCCCCTAACTCCACTCCAGCGCCGTCGACGACCACCCAAATTCCCATCCAGATAGCACAAATAAATCTCCAGCACAGCCAAACTGCCACGGCTAGCTTACGCAGGGTGTTGGAGACGAAACTCCGAACAATCGCACTGATCCAAGAGCCGTGGGTCAGGAAAAACAAGATATGCGGACTTGGAAGCATTGGAGGTAAAGTAATTTCTAGTACCCAAAATACAGAAAATCCAAGAACTTGCATATACATTCCCCAAGACTTACCTATCACACCACTAACACAATTCTGTTCCAGAGACCTGACAACGATCAGGCTCCGGCGCGATAACGATGACCCTGAACTTGTACTAGCCTCGGCGTACATGCCAGGCGACGACGAGAACTGCCCTCCAAAAGAAGTATCAGACTTGGTCCAGTACTGCGAGAGCGCAAACATGGATCTGATCATCTGCACCGACTCAAACGCGCATCACCCTCTATGGGGAAGTGAAGTATCGAACACCAGAGGTGAGACGCTATCCACTTATTTATTCTCTACTAACCTTAACATCGTTAACCGAGGTACGGAACCCACTTGGGTCACGGCCCGAGGGCAGACGATTATAGATCTAACGTTAGCCACAGAAGGCGCGGCCAATCTCATATCGAATTGGCACGTCTCTAATGAACCCTCCTGCTCGGATCACAGAACCATATGTTTCACACTTAAAGCTGACACCAAAAGACCCGAGCCACGGCGTAACCCACGTCGTACAAACGTGTCCGCTTTTAAATGTCTTCTGGCATCTCTCTTAAATAGGGAACAAACCGACATAACTAATATAACTAATCCAGAGCAACTAAACAACATGGTGACAAAAGTCACTGACAATATAATTGAAGCATACCACACCCACTGTAAACTAAGATCCCCACCTACCAAAAGTAAAGCAAATCCTTGGTGGAACGCGGAACTCGGTAAACTGAGGGAAACCCTACGCAAACGATTTAACAAAGCCAAAAACTCTAGACTTCCAGAGGACTGGGAGCTGTACAAAGAAACCCAATACACATACAAGAAAGAAATTAGAACTGCTAAGAAAACTGCCTGGCAGAATTTCTGTGGGACCATAGAATCTAATAATGAAGCTGCACGAGTGAGGAAAATCCTATCAAAGGAACAAGACCGCACTCTCGGCGCGCTAAAAAATCCAGACAACAGTTATACACGAACAGATCTTGAGACCAGCAACCTCCTACTGGAAACGCATTTTCCGGAATGCAAACTCCTAGAGGATAGAACGTGGGAGTGTGAACCAGTGCATACACCCACCGATCTGGACTGGTCCAGAGCACAGACTATAGTCACAGAAGACCGAATACTCTGGGCAATTACAACCTTCCAACCGTATAAGTCCGCCGGACTTGACGGTATCTTCCCAGCCCTTCTCCAATGGGGAGAAAATTCACTGATACCATGGCTGCTAGTAATATACCGGGCCTGCATAGCACTCCGATGTGTACCACTTGCGTGGCGTGAGGTGAAGGTTATTTTTATTCCCAAACCCGGCAAGACTGACTACACACAACCTAAAGCATACAGACCCATAAGCTTGACATCTTTCCTGTTAAAGACCCTGGAGAGGCTATGTGACAGGCACATCCGGGATGGTCCTCTATCAGACAGACCACTCCACAAGCAACAACACGCCTACTCCACGGGCAAATCAACAGAATCCGCACTACATAATGTGGTGTCAAAAATAGAATGCGCTATACACCACAAATGCTCCTCATTAGTTGCTTTCATCGACATTGAAGGAGCTTTTGACAAAACCATGTTTCGAAGTATTAGCACAGCACTTAAGAGACACGGTGTCGACCCGACCTTAAGTGGCTGGATCACAAATATGCTTGAACAAAGAGCAGTACAAGTCACCATAAATAGCACAACAAGGGCCACCGTAGCAAAGGGCTGCCCCCAAGGGGGTGTCTTATCACCTCTGCTATGGAACCTAGTCGCAGACAGCCTCGTCAAGAAACTCAACGATAAAGGTTACTTTACCGTGGGGTACGCTGATGATATAACCATAATAGTAAATGGCACTCATGAAAACACTTTATGCAATCTTATGAGCCAAGCCTTGAAGCTAGTAGAGGACTGGTGTAAAGAGCATCAACTAACCGTAAACCCCACAAAAACCGAATTGGTTCTATTCACAAAGAAAAGGAAGCTACCTGTGTTGAAACTACCACGCTTCTTTGGCACTACCCTAAGCCTTTCGACTGAAGCAAAATACTTGGGTGTTTACTTGGACAAGCAGTTGAATTGGGCAAAACACACAGACTACACTATAAAAAAAGCCAGTATATCGATGTGGCAATGCAGACGCATGTTGGGACGCAACTGGGGCATAAGCCCAAAAGTCACCCTCTGGCTATATACCACAGTCATCCGACCAATCATAACATACGGCTCATTAGTCTGGTGGCCCAGGACAGACTTGAGCACAGCCCAAAAAGAACTCGAAAAACTGCAGCGACTTGCCTGCGTAGCAATCACCAGTAGCATGAGAACGGCACCCACTGCCGCCCTACAAGCAATGCTGGGACTGCCTCCACTGCATCTCATAGTGCGGGAAGAGGCAGCTTTAGCAGGCTTCAGACTTAATTTATCGGGCACACTGAAAACAGATTCTCGAATTAAACATACATGCATTATGGAAAATGCCGTTAAGCGACAGCCCATGATGACGGCCCCCAACGACAAAGCCCCCAAGGCACTCCTATTCCAAAAACACTACACCATCCAACTAACGGAAGAACCGTACGACTACTCAGGCCTCAAGGAACTGAGAATTTACACCGACGGATCAAAAACGAATACTGGAACAGGAGTCGGAGTCTTCTCCAACGACCTTAACATAAAGATATCCAAGCCGCTGGGAGCACACAACTCTGTCTACCAGGCAGAATGTGTTGCCATCACTCTAGCGGCCAACGCCATAGAGGCCAGGAAAGTCATGGATACTCATATTCGCATAATCTCCGACAGTGCCTCAGTTCTACAATCCCTAGGAAAACCTTCTACAACCTCGAAACTTATACAAGAATGCCACTCTGCTTTAGAACGCATCACAGTGTTAAACAATAACACTGTGACTTTACAGTGGATAAAGGGACATAGTGGCTCACTGGGCAATGACGCGGCTGACGAGCTGGCAAGGCGGGGTTCTGGCGCGGTGGTCTTCGGACCTGAACCCATCGTGCCGATACCCTTTAGTCAGCTGCGTGGTTGGCTACGTGAGCACACAAATGCACAAGCGGGAAGGTGGTGGTCCCTGGCACCGGGCTGCAGGCAGGCTAAAGAAGCAATGCCGTTTTTAAATAAAAACCTAACCAGTAACCTTCTACGACTAGACAGAGGCAGCCTGCGTCTGGTGGCAGGGACCATCACCGGACATTGCTCCCTGAATAAACACTTTTTCACAATAAATATCACAGATAGCCCTCTATGCAGAGGATGTATGGAATCAGAAGAAACTGTCGCGCATGTGCTCCTCGAGTGCACAGCCGTCAGCGAGATAAGAACACGAACCTTGGGAGCACCGAATTCGCTGATGGACGCCCTGAGCAAACCAAAGAGACTCATCTGGTTCTGGAATGAGGTGGGCTGGTTGGAGTAAAGGCCGCTATGGCTCACGCACAATGGTCCGATATGGACTAAGTGCGGAAACCAGACCACAAAGATAAGATAAGATAAGACCATCACCAATTATATTATTTTTCAATACACTTCCTTCACTCGAAAACAGGCTCTTATCGCATTACGAATAGGTTCGACATGCCATGTTTATCACCCTCGTGTTTTTTTTTTAATTTATGATAACAAGGCAAGGGCTTTTTTCATTCCTATTTCGTCACGGTCAACCGTGATTACAGACCCACCAACTTATCTGTGAACTGAGTGGTAGCGGGTTCCTTCTATTTGGCAGAATCTTGATACTCCGATTTTTATTTGGCATAACTCACATGGCATAATCTTATTTAATCGAATATTTTTAAGGCATAAAAATTATTTAGCATAACTTTTGTTTGGCAGAATATTTACGTGTCCGAATTTACAATGGCATACTTTTATCTTGGCAGAATTTTGTTTCGCATAATTACCTTTGCCATATTTAATATTATGCATAATTTTGTTTAGCATAACAATTATTTAGAGATACGATTATTTGGTATGGGTGCATATTTGAACATCAAAAATTAAAATAGATGTATCTTCTTGTAAAAATTAGTGTTTAAAACATCAAAAACTTATAACATATGGAATAAAACTGATAATTTAAATAAAGTAAATTTATGCTGTCGAATGGTTAGATAACCTACGTGCAATGTATTTAAAATCGAATGGTCTGCAAAAGTGACATAGAATGTTCTAAATATAGCATGTATTGGTAGCATTTTCAATATTAAATTAAATTTGTGTCATAAAAAGTCAATACGTTGTGCTGCAAAATTTTGTGACAGAAACGAATCGCTGCGAAACCGACTTTACGCAGTCTTGTCTGCCCTACCCCTAGAGTGTAATTTAAACCCGCGTAGGCGCGGAGGGGTAGGGCTGCGGAGCTGCGGTGGTGAGCGTTAAAACCATCTGTGACGATAAGCTCGCGTGGCGCCGCCCAAACCCCGCAGCGCCGGAGCCGTGACAGAAACAATGCTTGCTGCATGTTGCATGCCTGCTGCATGTTGCATGCCTGCTTGCATGCTGCATGCATGCTGCATGTTGCATGCCTGCTTGCATGCTACATGCATGCTGCATGTTGCATGCCTGCTTGCATGTTGTATGCCTGTTTGCATGCTACATGCATCCAAGCCGACAATATTTTTCAAAAAAAAAAAAAAATCAGTTCTGCCTTTTAATGACTATCGATATAAAATGTATGCCAAAAGACGATTCTGACTGTGAATTTTCTGCGATATGATGGTTCTGCTTTTTAATTATTATGGATTTAAACATTATGCCTAAAGATGATTCTGACTAACAAAATTATGAGTTTTGAATGTATGACAACTGAGTGTATGCGAAATGATTTTCTGCGAAATGAAGTTTATGCTATCCGTTGTTATGCAAAACAATATTATGACGTAAAAAGTTCTGCTATAAAAGGTAGAACCAGTGGTAGCGACTAGGGAATGCAAACCGGTTAATCCGAAAACCGAAAAACCGGTTTTTCGGCATATTTTTAATGATTAAAAAAAACGGTTTTTTTTTTTCAAGTCACCGGTTTTTTTGAGTTTTTCTTTGTTACTCTCAAATTACACTATTTTTTAGCAAACATTGTTTTAAAACGCTGTTGAGGCTTGATATCAGTCGTAGGTTTGTTTATAAATATTTATGTACCATAGTGATAGCTACACCAATTGTACAGTTCTTCTATTCACGATCATTAACCTTTCGTATGCCGTAATTAGAGACACAATTAAAAAGTTATTACATCTCGCGTGGATCCACGTTCCGGACACACAACGGGTTAAAAATCCAGGCCAGCTGCGTGTTGTGAGAACAGGCAGTGAATGCTGTCAGGGCCAGAATTAAAATCTCGTAAGGACACCAAAATTCTTATTTGCAAATAGAATACCCACCGTTGTTAATCATCATAACATCATCGGCTTAAACGAGTCGCTTTTATAGAAGAGAGAGTGAAAGGATCAAAATCTTTGCTTGTTCGTTACACTGATGAAAAACTCAGGGATATTCTTGCTACCGATGAGAAAATTTTCACAATCAAGGAATATTGCAACAAGCAAAATTATCGGATGTAAGCTTCTAACTCCAAAGAACACTTTCAGCAGGTTATCAGAGTCCTGAATGATCATCATGCGTCATCAGTAATGGTTTGGTGAGGGTATCACGGAATGACCAAGGTTTATTTTAGTGAAAATGGGCTACTCTAATTTCAGCTAAAGAGTATCAAGATACTATCCTAAACGTTATAGCAAAGCCGGGGTTTTTCAGCAAGACTCAGCTTCCGGTCGCAAGGCACGCACTACCCAGGCTTGCCTGGCAGCGAGTGTTTCGGGCTTCATTAAGGCTGATGATTGACCTTTGGCTAGCCCAAACCTCAACCCGTGAACTATAAATTGAGATCTATATTAAAGAGCATGGGCTGCATGTAACAATAATTCAAAATCCTTAAAAAATCTTAATTAATCTCCTCCGGGCGAATAATGTGTCGGCCCAGATGGACACTGCGTTTGTGGATAAGGGTCCCGCATTCACACAAAAGGTGCTTAGGCATCTCCCTCTCCTGATTACAGTACCGGCAAACATCAGTGTCACTCAGTTTCATGTGAAATTGGTGCCTGTTTAGTTTGCAGTGGCCGGTTAAGGTGCGGGCTATCGCACAGATGTTCGACCTGCTAAGCTCAAGAAGCTCGGCAGTTCATTTTTGTGAGTAGTGAGTAGTAGATTTGGCGTGTAGCAGTACTGGTTGTACCAACCAGTGCTTTTTTGAATCACCAAATAGGTTGCCCTTAAGGGTCTGCATGGCCTGGTTCTTTGAGATACCACAGAAGGGGTCTGGTCCTATCTAATGACCTTGAGCCCCAGTCCTTGCAAGTACATCGGCGTTTTCGTTGCCATTGGTTCCAGAATGACCTGGTACCCATCTCAGAATAACTTTATTTCTTTCCCCCAGATCATTCAGTTTGTTAACGCAGTCTTACCAGTTTCGAATTTGAAGTATTCGAGTTCAGGGCGTTAAGAGCTGCCTGGCTATCTGAGTAAATCAGAATTATATAAGAAGTATATATTAACTTCTAGCTTAGATTCTCTATGTATGACATCATTCTGAGACATTCGTTTTTATGAAGATGAGATTTTTTTATTTTTAACAGGATTCATATTAGGTATACAATTGGGTGACTGGCAATTAGTGTACGACACTTAAACACTTGATTAGCACAATCAAGTGTTTGATGATAACAAACAATTTTAGTTATGGGAGCAAAGCCGAAATCGCGAAAAAAATATCAGCTCTTCAGTACATTAGGCAAACATAAATGTACTGAACAGCTGATTTTTTTTCGCGATTTCAGGTTTGTTCCTTTAGTAAAAGTTGTTGGTTATCATGAGCACAATCACGTGTTTAAGTATCGTACACTAATTACCAGTCACCTTATATTTTTTAACCGACTTCTAAAAAAGGAGGAGGTTCTCAATTCGGATGTTTGTATTTTTTTTTTTTTATGTATGTTCGGGCATAACTTCGTCGCTTGCCAATCGATTTGAAAAATTCTTTTTTTGTTGGAAAGGGTATACTTCCCAAATGGTCCCATAGTCACCAAGTCGGGATCTGATGATGGAATCTTGGCTAAATCGAGGGAACTCCTCAAATATTATAGGCAACTATATAGTCATTTTGATATTTTCATCAAGGAATTAAGCATTTACAGTCAAAAAGTGACATTTGATGAGGTGGAACTGGTTAAGAAGACCAGAAATTGCCAACGGAACTTCATACTCAAACAAATATCACAATGAACATAGTTAAGCGACTATGATAATACAAATAAATGAATAGTTCTGAATAGTTATGTTGAAAATGGTATCATCGAAGTAACCTGATGATAGTGATGGAGCTGGAAGATAGGCACCGGAACTCCGTAATTAATCAATGTATCCTACCCGTGTTTGGGCTTATTAGAAATGTCATGAGATGCACTTTGGCTATAAGGTACTATCGAAGTGATCTGATGATGGAGCCGGAAGGTGGAAGGTAGACACGGGAACTTCATATGAAAATGATGTATTCTAGCAGGGTTTGAGTTAATTGGAATTGACATGAGAAAAAAGTACTCTGGCTGTAAGTGTGTTGCAACTAAAAAGTATGAAATAAAAATCTTTTTATAAAAAAAATATAACCGACTTCACTAAAAAAACACTAAAACGATCAAAATAATTTTAATTTCGGAAGTCGGTGTTAAATAAGGAACAAACAATAACGAAAAACACCGACTTCCGAAATTAAAATTATTTTGATCGTTTTAGTGTTTTTTTAGTGAAGTCGGTTATATTTTTTTTATAAAAAGTTTTTAATAGATAAGTTCCAAGATAAGTTTAAAAATATTTATTTAGAATAATACAAGCAAATAAAATTAAAATTTTCACTTAAAAATAAATTTAAAAAAAAACTAATTTTAAAACCGGTTACCCGGTTAACCGGTTTTTTTTAGGAAAACCGAAAAAAAAACCGGTTTGTAATTTTGGCGGTTTTTGCATTCACTAGTAGCGACACCGTCGCTTTAGTGTTGCAAATTAATAAAAGTTACCCATGATTGGGTATGTCAGATAAGAAACTAGGTAAACATATAAACATAATTTTATTATTTTATACAATACCTAACATTGTTTTATAATAATAAAATGGTAATATAAGTACTAAATAGTCTTCAAAAATAGGAAAATTAATGTAGGTAGATACATACATTAGCTTTTTCTCTGGCATTCAATTAATATAATGTAGGTACCCCACTTGCAAACTAAATGTTTAGCAAAGTAGGCAAATGAAATTTAACAACTTGCAAATAAACGTTATATTCAAACTTAAATGGATTCAGCAGTTACAAGCTTGATACAAAAAACCCATAATTTAGTACTAGCTTCTCTATTTAAACAAAACTCAAATATCTAGACACTCAAGATGTGTCCTGTAGGACATGACCTAGTTAATAGATAGAATAAAACAAAAGTTTCATCAACTCATATACGACCCCACTACTGGGGCACGGGCCTCCCTTAACGATGTGAGGGGTAAAAAAAAAACAAAAGTTTGCTTAACAATAATTATTGTCCAACAAAAAAAAAATGATCATAATTATTGTAAACCGGGATTCTAATAAATTTATTAGAATCCCGGTTTACAATAATTACGATCTTTTGATGAACTTGCACGCCCAACTTCATCCTGGCTGTGAGGCCATACGCCACTTATATCCATGGCATCATTATCACTGTCACTTTGAGTTTCCGAATCACTTATCACTTCTATAATGAACGGTTTATCCAAATACACATCATGCTTCAAATATTCTGCTTGTAACTTGCGAACATGATTGCAATGCTGAGCCCACTCACTAACCGTTATACTTTCAAAAGCTTCTTGAACTGGGCGGGGAATCTCAGATTTTTTGTGGTCAATATTTACATCAGCAACTTTTCTTTTCAACGAGCTCCATATTAATTCGATGGGATTGAGATCACAATGATAGGGAGGTAAGTACAAGCATTTGTGTCCATTTTCTTCTAATATTTTTTCAATTTCATACACAGGTTCAGGCTTATTTCTCTTAATTATTTCTAACAGCTGAGGTTTCGTCAACTCCTCTCCGTAGTCAATTTTATTTTGTGTCAACCATAATTGCATATCTTTCTTTAAAGAATTAGTATTTGGTATTTTATTTACACAAATACGGTGATAAGGGGCATTATCCATTACTATTACTGATGGCTCGTGTAAATTAGGCACAAGTTTTTCAATAACCCACTTTTTGAAGTTACTATTCATGTCGTCATGATAGTCACCACTTTTTGTGTTAGACTTAAAAACTAGAAGAGCATTTTGGACGAATCCGGTATCCCCTCCTGCATGAACAATAATATATCTTTGCCCTTTTGATACAGGCTCTAACACTCCATCTACACTCGCTCCTTGCCAGCATTTACCTGATGTATGCGATGAATGTATATAGGTTTCATCTAAATAAATTAGCGGCCGAGGCTGTGGAGATTTATAATTTTTTCTACAGCATGCAAGTATTTTGTTCTCCAAGCTGATACTTCATTGCGCTCCATGAGCATTTTACGATTAGACTGCGACTTTTTAACGAAAACCCATTTTGTGGAGCAGCTTTCGTAGACTTTCTCTTTGTCCCGTGTAATTTATTTCTGTTTTTAAGACCTCTAGGAGCTTCTTAACCGTCGGTAACTCGTTTTTATTAGAGTAAAATTCATGTACTTTCCTCCGGATAACTCCCATGTCAAAATCATCAACATGAATAAACCCACTTTGACGTTTTCTCTCCTTGCCTGGGGTCCGTATTTTTGTACCAGCTTCTTCTGCTGCATGCCCTTCTTTAACTATTTTTGAAATTAGCCCTTGACTCACACCTGAAATATAGACAAAATTAATTAAGTATTTACATACTGTAGTTAAAATATTAAATGTAAGTATGAGTAACTATTTTTTATGCGGCTTGCGTACAAATCGCGTCACGTAAGAAGAACGCTGGAAGGCAGTGGAGTGGAGAGAGTTTACACTAAGCCAAACGTACCTATGCGGGAGAGCCCCTCAGATTATTCCAGCGTTCTTTTTACGTGACGAGAACTATAGGTAGTTGAATCACTCAGCTTTAAAAAGTAATCAATGAAAAAAATATCGGGTAATTTACAAAAAGAAAGTAGACAACACTAACCTGTAGCTGCCGAAATTCGTTTGTATACTTGATTAAATGGAATAATCGGAGCCTCCGCCCGAGCTTCTTCTTCAAAAAAGGCTTTGACCTTAAGAATGATGCTTCGCGCATCACTTTTAATCGCTTTCGGTATATTAAACTCTGAAAATGTAGAAATATCACAACAGAAAACAGAGCACCCGAATGTAGTAGACACTGACAATCGAATGACATTTCAACATGGCGGCCGTAGTTCCCATTTTCTCCATTTCACAGATAAGTTGGTAAGACAGTATTATTTTTTTTAAAGCAAAGAGGTGGATACTTTTAAGGTTTTAATATTTAATAAAAACTAAAATTATGTTCTATGAACAGAATATCATGAATAAATTAGATTATTAACACAATAATTGGTTATTAACAACAAATTAAGATTATCTGTGTTCTAAATTCAAAAATATTTGAATTTTTATTTATAATATTAAGTAGGATATAGGTACGGTTTGATACCTTTGCTTCTTCTTCAACCTGCAAAGGTAAAGCGCGGGAAAAAAGTCTATTAAATATTATTTTTTATTTGTGTTGTTACATACATATATTTTGTGAAGAAAATGTTGAATTTAAGATTTGAAGAGAATTCTTTAGATGGTGCCGGCGCCGTCAGATATTGTGATTAAGTTAAAAAATACTCGCGATAGCTTGCTGCAATCTAAATCAAAACTAAAAAGTATGGCAGCTTTGGAAATTTCAAAAAATCTACCCGAAGGAAGCGTTTTTCAAGATCTTTGTTCATAATAACAACAAAGACAACTAAATTTGCTACAACTTTAGCGAAACCTGAATAAAATTTGTCCATTAGTTGCGAAGATACAGCAAGTCAAACATGAGCAATTCTACCGCAGTGCTCGGAAAACTGTAAAATTCTGTCACTTGTTTAGTATGGTGGCTTGCAAATGCTAAAAAGGTTGCTTAGGGTCGCGCACTTGCAGGAAGCAAGAGCATGACCCTAAGCAACCTTTTTTTTGACTAGGCTCAAGTGCTCTGTCCTATGTTCCTTTGGTAAGAGTTTATGTGTGTAGCACGGTGAGTGCGGGTACGTGAAAATAAAAGTCCCAAATGTTTCTACTCACGCTTTACTCGCACTAAGTCCGGCAATACACAAAACACAGAAGGAGTAAATGGACAGAAGAGAAACACAATATACAGCACAAAACAATAGTCCACATCAACAATAAAAGTTCGCGTAACAATTAATATTGGTCACGGTTAGTACGATGCGCGGGCGCAAGCGGAAGGCGGCGAGGTCTACAACCGAATGACCCACATATTCCGAAATGTTGGATGCTCAACCGTCTTTCGCGCTGGCCTGCGCGCTGGGGCGACCGACACCATCCGACAGCATAATGCTGATAACATTATGAATGCCGTGAATGTAGTGTAGTGTTATTGATAAATGTACACGATAATATTACTGTGACTGTATTAATGTTGTGTTTTATTTGTGGGGTGTTGTGTGTGGGTTTATTATAAACATAAAAAAAATATATGGTAGGGGTGAACCCTACATTCCTTTTACCAAAGTCGAAATTGCAACAACGCCATCCCATCCTGGTCGAGTAGGACAAGAATGTGGAAGACCCAACACCATATGCCGACCGACCATCTTCACCTCCACAAAACGTTATCCCTCCTTATCCTCTATAAATCTTAAAATATATATATGTAATGAAATGACATTTCATTTTTTTAATTTTTAAGCTGTGGATACGGGGTGACGTATCATTCAATGACAGATGATGTTTAGATTATTTTGTGCATTTTATTGTTATAAAAACTTGTAGAGAGATAATTAAAGGGATATAATTGAGGAGGCGATATTAGTGAACTTTAATGTCGTTTCTTTGTTTTCAGGTGAGATAAAAGTGTAGTTTTGGTTAAACGATGATTGTTGTACTGTAAAAGCATGTTGAATAAAACAAAACTTTGTTTTCAGAGAAACAATTTGTGGTTTATTTCGAAAATCCTCAATAAAATCCATTATAAAACGACATTTTTGTTAACTAAAAGAAGATGGACCGGCTGCAATTTGAGTTTACGATGATAGCTTCAAATGATGGCAAATCAAATGTATTAGCCATAACCTCAATATCTACAGAAGAAGGAAAATGTTATGTTTTACCTGATGAGCTGAAGCCGGTGATTCATCATACATATATTGTCAAAATGAATACTTTCTCAAAAATAAAAAATAGTATAAAGAAAAGGCATCAAAGTAGAAAAATATGGATAAAATTGGATGAAGATCTTTATAGAGATGAGGAAGGTAATATGCAATTTTTAGATCAATATTTAGAAGAAATAAGCACAAAACAACCAATAGACATAAACGACAATTTGCAACATATCTTGGAAAAATTAATAGAAACTACTACAAAGAAAGAAAATCAACATAACCTAAAACATATTTCAGAGAAATTTATTATTGAAAAATTCACAAGCAAGAACCCTAATGCAATGCAATGGATTGAGAATTTTGAAAAGGAGTGTGAGCGCTTTAATATATCAAAAGATGAAACAAAAATAGATATATTGAGATTATTTTTAGAAAAATCTTGTTTGGATTGGTATAGCTCGATGGCCATAAAACTAACAATAAAGGCTGAATGGAATGAATGGAAAGACAAATTTTTAGAAACTTTTAAAAACCGAGGATGGGACATAGTTACATATGCTCTCGCATTTAGATATAAAGAAGGACTACTAATTGATTACGCTATTAGAAAAGAAAGGCTTATGCTAGGCATAAACAAATCGATAGACTCCAAAACAATGATAGATCTTATTGCAACAGGTTTACCTGGGTTTATCTTAAATAGGTTAAACAGAGATGAACTCAATGACACTACTGATTTGTTCAATGAGATAAGAAAATATGAAGGTATGATGTACAAGAAAAATTCAAGTACAATAAAGAGTTGTACATTCCTTTATAAAAATAAAACTAATGAGAAGAAGCCATGTAACACTTGTGAATCTTTGAACAAAGAAATTAGATATCATCCGGAAGAGTCATGTTGGTTCAAGAAAAATAAAAAAGAATCTGAAAAAGTTTTTAAACCCAGAAATGTAAATAACAACTCCATTATTGAAGTAGATATAAATACTGAGAAAAAAAACGAGTAAGTACACCATTAATCAAAATCAAGCTCTTATTAGAAAATAAACTAGAAGTGAGCGGCATTTATGATTCAGGCTCACAGATCTCTTTAATAAATTCAAGACTGATTAAAATAAAAGAAAAAAAGGACAATGAGAATATAGCATATATGAAAACGGTTAATGGTGTGAAAAAAACAGATGGCTTGATAACAATAAAAATAAAAATATTTGATTTAGAAGAAGAGGTGGATGTATACATAGTAGAAAATGAATATTTTGATGATTTTATAATCGGATTGGATATGATAAAGAAATTCAAACTAACCCAAAACGAGGACTTGCGGATAGAACAAAAGGTAAGAACAAATAAAATAGATGAAATGTCTAAAGATAACAGAAATGAAGAAAAGAATATAAAAACATTAGCAATAAATTTTAATGAACATATAGAAACAGAAGAGTTTGTAAGTATGACAGACCATTTAGATAATGAAAAGAAAATTGAGATCGAGAAAACAATAAAGGAATATAAAACAATTTTTGCAAAGGACAAGTATGATATAGGAACAGTTAGAGATTATGAAGCTCACATAGATTTACTAGTAAATAGATACTGTAGTAAAAGACCATACAGATGTACAATAGAAGATAAATTAGAAATTGAAAAGCAAATATCCATGTTACTAAAGAATAATTTAATAGAAGAATCCTACAGTCCTTTCGCTGCTCCAGTGACATTGGCATTTAAAAAGGGTGAAAATAGGAAATCCCGCTTGTGTATAGATTTCAGGGAACTAAATAAAATTGTTGTTCCACAAGCTCAACCTTTTCCGTTAATAGATGATTTGATTGTTAAAACTAGAAATTGTAAGTATTTTACTACACTGGATATAAATTCAGCATTCTGGGCGATACCATTACGGGTGGAAGATAGATATAAAACAGGATTTGTCACACAAGATGGCCACTTCCAGTGGACCTGCCTTCCCTTTGGCTTGAAAACATCACCAGCAATTTTCCAGAGAATTTTAAGCAATATTCTAAGAAAGCACAATCTCACAGGATACTCCGTAAACTATATTGATGATATTCTGATATACTCGAACACCTTTGAAGAACATATAAAACACATAAGAAATGTATTAGAGGCAATAATACAAGAAGGCTTTAGATTGAAGTTTACGAAATGTAACTTTGCTTCAGACTCAGTAAAGTACCTCGGCCATGTAATTCAGAACAATTCGGTAAGACCACTAAAAGACAATTTGATCTCGATAAGACATTTTCCAACTCCTAAGACACAAAAGAATATCAGACAATTTTTGGGAAAAATTAACTTCTACCATGAATACATACCAAGAAGTGCAATTATTTTAGACCCATGACATAATTTATTAAGAAAAAATGAAAAGTTTGTGTGGTCAGAGAAGTGTGAAGAATCATTTAATCAAATAAAAAGATATTTATGTTCTCAACCAGTGTTGGAAATATTCGACAAAGACTTACCAATAAAAATCTTTACAGATGCATCTTTAGAGGGTATCGGGGCAATATTAAAACAGACTCAACTAGACGGTAAAGACAAACCGGTGGCATATTTTTCAAAAAAACTAAACGAATCTCAAAAACGAAAAAAGGCCATATATTTGGAATGTATTGCTATGAAAGAAGCAGTTAAATACTGGCAACACTGGCTAATTGGAAAACATTTCACTATTTACTCAGACCACAAACCTCTAGAGAACATGAATATTAAATGCAGGACAGATGAAGAATTGGGTGACCTCACATATTACCTATCTCAATATGACTTCACAGTAAAATATATACCTGGTAAAGAAAATATAGAAGCAGACTGTTTGAGCCGAAACCCTGTATTAGAATCAGAAGATAACAAGGAGGAACTATTAAAAATAGTTAATTTAATACAAATAAAAGATATAGTTGAAGACCAAGAAAAAAATGAAACAATAAAAGAAAAGAAACAAAATCTACTACATAAAAATAAAATCTATTATAAAAAAATAAAGAAACTTGAAAAGATTATACTCTCAGAAGAATTTAGTAAAAAAATTATAAAAAAGGTGCATGAAGATTTATGCCATATTGGAATCAGACAATTACAGAAAAAAATAAGTCCACTATATACAGCTAAAAACTTAACAAAAAATATCATAAATATTTGTAAAACATGCGAAATATGCATAAAAAATAAATCAAGATGTCAAGGAAAATTTGGGTTAATGTCACAACTGGGACCAGCAACAAAACCATTTGAGATAATGTCAATGGATACTATAGGTGGCTTTGGAGGATCTAGGTCAACAAAAAAATACTTACACCTTTTAGTAGACCACTACACAAGATATGCGTTTATTGTGACTTCAAAAACACAGAACGCAAGTGACTTTATAAAACTAACAAAGAAAGTACTCGAGACAGATGAGATTGGAATAATTCTGACAGACCAATATCCAGGCATCAATTCAAAAGAATTTAAACAGTATTTGCAGGAGAATAACATCAAACTAATATTTACAGCTGTGAATACGCCATTTTCGAACGGCTTGAACGAAAGGTTAAACCAAACAATAGTAAATAAAATAAGATGTAAAATAAATGAGAAAAATAATAAGAGAACATGGACAACAGTAGCAAGAGAATGTGTACAGAAATATAATGAAACAGACCATTCTGTTACAGGTTTTGCACCAAAATATTTACTGGATGGTACAAATGTCAGTATTTTACCAAATGAAATTAAAACAATAGAAAAGGAAGACAAGTGGATTGCTGATAGAAGATTAGCATTAGAGAATACAATAAAATCTCACAAGTACAACAAGAAAATATTTGATAGAAATAGGAAAATACAAGAGTTCGAGATAGGAGACAGTGTATATGTAGAAAATGGAAATAGACTGAACAGGAAAAAATTAGACGAATTAAAAATAGGCCCTTTCAAGATAATAGAGAAAATATCGAACTCCATTTATAAGATTGACACTGGCAACAGAAAAACAGAATCAACTTTATTCCACATAACAAAATTACAACCTGTTACGGCAGAAGATGAAGTAGAAGAAAACGAATAGGTATAAAGATAGCTTGCAGGTGCATTGTTTGTATTATATTATTTAGAATTTTCGTTCATATGGGGGGGAGATGTAATGAAATGACCTCCTTGGAAATGACATTTCATTTTTTTAATTTTTAAGCTGTGGATACGGGGTGACGTATCATTCAATGACAGATGATGTTTAGATTATTTTGTGCATTTTATTGTTATAAAAACTTGTAGAGAGATAATTAAAGGGATATAATTGAGGAGGCGATATTAGTGAACTTTAATGTCGTTTCTTTGTTTTCAGGTGAGATAAAAGTGTAGTTTTGGTTAAACGATGATTGTTGTATTGTAAAAGCATGTTGAATAAAACAAAACTTTGTTTTCAGAGAAACAATTTGTGGTTTATTTCGAAAATCCTCAATAAAATCCATTATATATATACATACATGATATACATAATTCAGTCCAATGTTTTTATTATTTAACTAGCTGATCCGGTGGACTTCGCACAGCCTAATAGTCAATAAATGTAGTATATCTTTCAATATAGTCAACCGATTACAATAAAACAAAGCCTAAATAATATATCAAGTTACAATTTTAATGTATAAGCGTTATCTACCTTCATCGATTTCGAATATTTTATGTGATGCGCGCACAACTAAAAACTACAGATTTATTATATGTATAGACGAACGCGATATTTTTCTATTTTTGTTATTTATGAGAAAACTATGAAGCCTAGATGCATTACTTTGGTTTCAAATTTAAAGCTAATTAAATTTCCTACAAATTCTTGCCTCATACTTTTCTCTAGGACTATTAGTGTAGCCAGTACGTGTCTTTGAATATGACGCAAACACAAAATTTTTACTTTTCAAAAAATATGGTTACTTTGACGAGCTGTATCTCTGCAACCAATGAACCTAGAGTGCTGAAGTTAGCTCAAATTGTAGTATATTTAGTTAGCTTTATTACACTGTAAGCAAAATACTTGAAAAACCTTTCTTCGGGTAGATTTATCGAAAAAACTAAAAAAAAGTGCCAAAATTTCGCAGTTTTTCGAGCACCATGGCAGTAGCACAGGGTTTTCAGGGTTGCAAACCTGGGTGTAAACTACTCTCAAAGAACCTAACAATATATAAAAAAGAACCGGCCAAGAGCGTGTCGGGCCACGCTTAGTGTAGGGTTCCATAGTTTCCCGTCCGTCACAATAAGTGTTCCCACTTATGAGTTTAAACAAAGGCTATTTGTTACGTTGACATACTAAGTACGGAACTCTAATAAATACGGAACCCTAAAAACGGGCCCACAAAGGACGGTGATAACTAAAATAGTATGCAAGTAGTAGAAATTTCAGCGATTGTGCACTCGTAAAATTACGAATATGTTTAAGAAGCAACGATTTATTACCACGGTAGGTCATGAAAGCACGGAAAATCTTAACATCGACTTTTAAAAAGATGACGTCATTACGCAACGCCATCTATCGAACCATTTGTGAACTGGTTTTTACCTTAACATTTTTATAGATGGCGTTAAAAAAATGAATTTTAGTTTTGTTCTAAATTGCCTTAGCATGTTCATGATAGAAGTTTTATGTAGTTATAAGATAA
Organism: Mythimna ferrago; assembly: GCA_910589285.2. NCBI lineage: Eukaryota > Metazoa > Arthropoda > Insecta > Lepidoptera > Noctuidae > Mythimna > Mythimna ferrago. The sequence continues at coordinate 13,073,212 of OU342692.1, read as the reverse complement.
TACTGCCAATGCCAAGGAGAAACCAACCGAAAAATTCGATAATACCCGACTCCATCAACTCAGGAAAAAATCTAAAAGTACAGCGCCATCTCTCGGGGAATTGGGTTACTAATTAATACATAGGTACCAGAAGAAGTTATCGGTGGTAATTTTGGATTGTGAGAACCGATTTTAATAATTCTTTTTTTGTTTGAAAGAAGATACGTGCAAACAGCTCATTTGTGGAATGCATTACCCATAGAAGTGAGGCGAGCCCAAACGCTACCAACGTTCAAAAAAATGGTGAAAGAGCATTATCTATCACTTTAGTTCTTCTTCTCCTTTCTAATTGTAAGTATATTTTATATTTATTAGTTTATTATTTGGCTTTTTATTTATGTATTATATTTTTATTTGTTATTTATTTTTACATTGTTTCTATAAGTTGTTGTGCTCTTTCAACCCGAAATCTTGTTCCTTTCGTTTCAGTCCATCCAAAGGTTGTCTGGTAGAAATTGCCCTGTGCAATAAGACCGCCTATTTTACACTTAATTTTGTTAAATTTTATTCTTTAGTAAGTTAAGGTGTGCAATAAAGATGTATAATAATAATAATACGTTCAAGATAATAAAATATGTAAACGAAGTTAAAAACAATGCTTGCATATACGATTATACTACAAACTTAGTCCAGAAATTATTTTGTACAACCTTTTTGTGTTTTTTGTACAAAAACTGTTTTTTCCATCAAGTTCTAAATGATTTTCCTAGAAAGTCCTTATAAAGTTCTACGTTTCCAAATTTTTTTCATATTTTCTAAACTTATGGTTCAAAAGTTAAGGGGAGGGGGACACATTGTTTTTTACTTTTGGAGCGATTATTTCCGAAATTTTTGACATTATCAAAAAATGATTGTAGTAAACCCCTATTCATTTTTAAATACCTATCCAACAATATATCACTCGTTAAGGTTGAAATAAAAAAAATAAATCATTTCAATCACGGCGTGATTGACATACATATTGGTACCAAATTACAGCTTTCTAGTGCTAACGGTCACAGAGATGGCGAAACTAAAAGGGTTCCTAGTTGACTACGGAACCCTAAAATTGTAGATACATGTGTGTTTGCGATGTTCCATGTCGATTTTGATTGGACTAATAGGCCTACATGGGCACTCCTAAAACGTCAGAAGCTAGTGCACGGTTTCAAATTGGTCGTATCCTATAGAGAAGAACCGGCAAGCAACTCCATGGTTACTCTTTTAAAAAAAGTGGTCGTTATTACAATATTGATAGATATTATGTAAGCACAGTGTAGACCAGTCAATAATGCACGCAAAAGCACAATAAAAATAATCATACTAGAAAAAAAGTAATCTAAAAGTTCGTGGAGTATACTTAAACAGTTAAAGTTAAAAAAGTACACATTCACATTACAAAAAAACTGGCCAAGTGCGAGTCGGACTCGGCCATGAAGGGTTCCGTAGCAGCAAGTAACATAATATAAAAGTTCTTATAGTTCGTTGTAACTTTGATCGATGTTTTAATAATAGTGTATTTTTTTAGATTTATGACGTACTTATACTTATACCTATAAAAACTACTTACTTGATCTCGTTCAAACCAATTTTCGTTGGCGGTTTGCATGGCAAGTACATCATATATTTTTTTTAGTTTTATCATTCTGTTATTTTAAAAGTTACAGGAGGGGGGGGACACATTTTACCACTTTGGAAGTGTCTCTCGCGCAAACTATTCAGTTTAGAAAAAAATGATATTATAAACCTTAAAATGATTTTTGAAAACCTATCCATAGATAACACGTGTGGGTTTGATGAAAAAAAAACTGTGTTTCAGTTTTAAGTATGGGTTTATTGCTTTTTTTGGGTACCTACGTATCAAAATCCCGAATTTTAAAAGGCCGAATTTCAAAATACCGATGGACGAAATCCCGAAAATTGAAACGCCGAATGGTTGTTTGGTCGAAAGTTTAAAATCCCAAAAGTTCAAAATCCAGAAATTGTTAAACCTAACCTCAAAACACTTAAAAGTTGCCTAAAAGCGTAGTCGGGGTTTACAAAAAAAAATAACCACAAAGGGTGTAGCGGAGTACGCGTTTTTAGGGTTCCGTAGCCAAATGGCAAAATACGGAACCCTTATAGATTCGTCATGTCTGTCTGTCCGTCCGTATGTCACAGCCACTTTTTGCCAAAACTATAAGAGCTATACTGATGAAACTCAGTGAAGTATGATGATCAGATGTATTCTGTATACCGCATTAATATTTTTACACAAAAATAGAAAAAGAAACAATTTTTGGGGGTCCCCCCCACACATAGAACTGAAACTCAAAAATTTTTTTTTTTTTTCGTCGATCCCATAGGTACGTGTGGGGTATTTGTAGATAGGTCTTCAAAAATGATATTGAGGTTTCTAAAATATTTTTTTTCTAAACTGAATAGTTTGCGCTAGAGACACTTCTAAAGTGGTAAAATATGTGTAACTTCTAAAATAAGAGAATGATAAAACTAAAAAAAAATATATGATGTACATTACCATGCAAACCGCCAACAAAACTTGGTTTGAACGAGATCTAATAAGTAGTTTTTTTTTTTAATACGTCATAAATCTAAAAAAATACACTATTATTAAAACATCGATCAAACTTACAACGAACTACAAGAACTTTTATATTATGTTACTTGCTACTACAGAACCCTTCATGGGCGAGTCCGACTCGCACTTGGCTGGTTTTTTTCCGTCAAGAATTAGACTGACGCCAACTTGAGGGACATTCGGTAATAAAAACTTTATACATTTAGATTTATTCGCATTTAATAGGAGATTATTAGCTGCGAACATTTCGAGAGAACAGCCAGACTTTCGTTGACATGCAAGACATCCCCATCTTTTCTATCTACTTTAAAAATAAGAGAGGTGTCATCAGCAAATAGAATACTTACAAGCAACGTTAAGACACGCATTCACGCACTACGCTGCGGGGTGCGTGGCAGTGAGATTACCGCCTTAGACTTCCGTTGCCTAGCTAAGGTGCTCCCTCACCTAGTCTAGTCAAATTAGCAAAAAGATTGGACTTAATTCGTGTAGTTGTAATTTTTGTGGAATCATTAGAAAACATGAATATAAGTCTTCTCTGAGTTTGCACCATTCCTGTTATGTACGGAACATCGTTTAATATTAGGTTTTAACATTAAAGTCCCAAAATTTAAAAATTTCGTAAGTATTTAACTGTGGTAAGTTTTGATATATGTAGATACCCCTTTTGGTGTATAATTACTTTTCACGAAAAAAGTGTGAGGTGTATGAAACACTAATAAATCATTATTTTTAATTTACGGCTCAAGGGAAATTTAGCCAGTTGGTGCAAACTCATGATAAGCTTTTTAAAGCTTCCTATAGGTACACCCAGTTATTTTGGCACCCTTTTGCACCCCTAGGAAAACAGCATTTTACAATATTTGTAGATTGCACTTCGGGGCAAATTAGTGTAATCATGGATTTTTTAATATATAATGTATTATATATATAAAACATTCACACGTAATAAAAATAAGAAATACATAACTGGAATATTATGTAGAATTAACGTGAATACATATTGCGCCTCGTGGCGTTCGGAGGGCAAACGCGGGGTCGCGCGGCGCGTCGAGAATAAGTAAGTGCGTGCATGTATATGCGTTTAGATCATTTTTGTGGCAAGAAGCGATCCCTGCGCTATACAAATTAATAACTATAATTTCCTCTACTTTATTAGCTGTGTTGTGAAAAATGGATTATGAAGTGTATTGCATTGTTTGGCGTGACCTCCCGACCTGCCCCTGTATTAGGTATTTATTTAACAAGAAATTATAATAACCATATCAATTCTCTGTCGATCTTTATTTCTTTCTGTACCTCAAAAGGAAAAAACGGAATCCTTATAGAATCACTTTGTTGTTCGTCCGTCTGTCTGTCAAGTCCCTTTATCTCGGGAACAAGTGCAACTATCAAGTTGAAATTTAAACCGAATACTCAAGACTGCGGTCCCTTAAAGCTGTGTAAAAAAAAAACTTCTAAGTTAACGAATAAAAAAGATACCGGCATTTACGTCGCATAAAAATATATATTTCGACACTCAAGGGAATCATAAAGTTACTTCCCGTTGACCTAGAACCCTGAAATTGAACAAGTCTTGTAGCATAAGTATTCAAGCAATCGTTGATGGTAAAGCACACTAGTTTATTAAGAGGCTATTAACTCTAGCCTTGAAGACGCCTAAATTATAATCTGACGGGAAGACCACAGAAGGCAAATTGTTCCAGTTCTTCGATGTACGCGGTATAAATGACGAAGCGAAACGCCTCATCCGAACCGTCCTTATTCCTAAATTTATTATTATTATTAGTGCAAATTTCTTTTCTTTAATTTATAAGACTTGTATAGTCTCAATGAGGCTTTTCCGAAACCTATTGATGGGCATTACAAATATGTCCAACTCAGTGAAAAGTTTATTATAGTCATTACAAATACGACGTAGAGATGCGCGAAGCAGAGATTGCTAAAACTGGACGTGCGCGCACCTCTCGCCTCAAAATTAAAACACTTCTAGGAACATAATAATATACTCTATCGGTAATGTCCGAGCAGTCGTACCTGTGATTATACACATCATAGAGGAATATCGCTTCAAGGTTCAATGTTCTCGACTTAAGACTCATTACATTGTATTTTTTGAGCAAATCATTATACGGCGGGAAGTTTTGGTAGCAACAGTACTGTACAGATCGCAAAAAAAATTCGTTGAACCTTCTCTAAGCTGTCAACATATTTATTATAATGAGGGTTCCATACCACCACAGCATATTCAAGTTGTGATCTTACAAGTAATTTATACAGATGGATATAACTGCTGGCGCGTTTGAAATCAGTTGTAGACCTCTTGATAAATCCGTACATACGGTAAACATTTTTAATTATTTTATGAATGTGCTGATCAAGGTGTAATTTGTCATCAAGCAGTATGCCAAGATCTCTTATAAATTCAACTCTTGCTAGATCGATATTGTTTAATTTGTACTAAACTTGTAACACATTTTATTTTTATTTTTTGTAAATGAGATCGTAGAACATTTTGAAAGATTAAGATGCAGTTTATTTTTAATACTATAGGCTCAGAAACGGTCTAGATCTTCTTGCAACTGTCCACAATCTCTAGAGTTCTTCTTTCTTGTCATCGGCATACAACAAGAATTTGGAGAATTTAAAACAGTCATTGATGTCATTTATAAATAAAATGAATAGGAGGGGGGGCCCAAAATTGATCCTTGAGGTACGCCACATGTAACATGTATAGCAGTCGAGTAGAACCCTCTGATAACTACTTTCTGAGTTTTGTTTAAAATATACGACGATAACAAACGAAGTAAATCGCCTCGGATACCATTATACGCTATTTTTGTAAGCCGTAATTCATGGTCTACCTTGTCGAAAGCTTTTTGAAAGTCTGTGTAAGCAGCATCAACTTGAACTTACTGATCCATGTTATTAAATAAATAATCAGTAAAAATCAGTAGATTTGTAGTTGTAAATTTGTTTTGTAGATGATGTCATGTATCTCGTTATAAACCAGTCTTTCGAAAAGCTTCGTCAAGGCAGACAAAATTTATATGATATGTGACAGTAGTTTTGAACTTCCTGTCTTGAACTGGTTTTATAGACCGGAATTATGTTAGCACTTTACCATATTTCTGGAAAAGTTCCCTCCGACAAACGTCTATTGAAAATAATATGAAGAGGTATGCACATACTATCTGCAGTCTTTTTGAGAGGATAAGGGGGTTATTTGGTCTAGGACCTTTGGTGGAGTCCAGGGTTTCCAAAGCGTTGAGGATTTGTTGAGCATTAAATCTTATATTTGTGATATGAGTAAGATGTTTAATGCTTTCTTCTGGGGAACCATGTATCAAAATTAAAAGTGAAACTCTCATAAACGGAATGAAAAAAATTTACAAACATATTGCAAATTGCCTCTGAATCATTAGACCTTTGATCTCGGTAAAACATTGCAGATGGAATACCTTGTTTTCCTTTGGGATTCGATATGTAAATTCACAGGTATTTTACATTTTTCTGAATATTGTCCCCTGTGGACTTAATGAAGTTATTAAAATGCTCCTTTGACGCTATTTCAAATCTACGCCTATAGAGAGAGAACTGTTCATAATCTGCGATGTTGTGATAGGATTTCCATATTTACCATTTTATCCAGGTTCTGTTCTTGTTTCTGAACATTTGTATCAAGGACTTAGAGAGCATAGCGGAAACTTAGATGAGTGTAGTTTACCGTAGGCGCGGGCTTGCGGACAGTGAGCAATGGGTAGCTCGCTGTCCGGCCGTCCGGTAACTGTCCGGACCAAGCGCAAATCGTCGACGGCGCACACTGTTCCCGCGCGCCTCAAGGAGTAAGCAACAGCAGGGGCCTAGCTGGGCCTACTGAGGCCAGGGTTATCCGAAAGGGAACTCGTGTCCCGGTATGAAGGCTAGAAGGAACGGGGTGGGCTTTTAGTCAGTAAGAGTCTGACACTATCTCCCGCATCGCCCAAGAGCGGGGGTTGTTTTTTTCGGGGGGTGTTGTTTTTCCCACCATAAAAAAAAAGATTAGTGTGGTTTCGCCTCGGCTGTGTGTTCTTGAATGGCTCCAAATACAATTTCATAGAATCTATTTACACTTTCCTCTGCGGCAACCCACTTTAAATGTCGTGCTAATCTACACTGTGTTTGATCTGATTACGCGCACTGACTTCCTTAGTATAGTACACGTAACCACCGTGAGTTATTTTGATAACTGACCTATTCGAACCGTACCGCGGAGGGTCATGAAAGCACTGAAAATCTTAACAGCGAATTATAGAAATGTGACGTATTTACGCAACGCCATCTATTAAATAAAATATGAACTAATTAAATATACGCCATCTAGGCAAATCTGTATAAACTATCTTAACACTGATATAGCTACCTAAATATGGTTTTAAACTTGAACATACCGCCCCCCAAGGACATTATTGCAGAATGTCCTTATAAAATTGAACGTTTTTTAATAATAACTTTCTGCAGTTGATCTCTGAAGGGTTTCTTGACCTTAAGTCCTTGGTAAGTGGTATTTGAAATCTCAATATAAACATACAAACTCTAGTTCTAATAACAGTGATAGATCTAACAGAGGAGTTACACCCGTATAACTAGCCTAAATTACAAGAACAACATAACATCTTAAGATCTTATTTTAACATAAATATCCTGTAACAACAAAACAGTGAACGTAACCTTTAATAATATGTTACAAGAAGTTCCTAACCCATACACATTTTAATCATGATAACAATAACCAAACATGAACTCAATTCACCTTGAAAATAAAGCTTAATCATTTACCGGTAGGACACATAGTTTTGAAGTCGCACGCTTCAAGAGACCTTTACTCGTACGTATCTTTACCACTCTCGTTATACCATCGGGACCAGGATGTTTTTCTACTATTCGACCAAGTAACCAGCAAGCAGGAGGTAGATCTGACTCTTTAATTAGCACTATGTCCTCGATTTTGGGCTCTGGAGTTTGGCGAGACCATTTGTATCGATGTACTAAACTACTTAAATACTCGGTAGACCAGCGCTGCCAAAAGGTTTGTAATATTTTTTGCATGTGCTGCCACCGAGACAACGAACTAATATTGCGTTTGGTTACTCTTTCAGATCTTGATGGAAGCTGCACTGTATACTTGAACTCGTCTGTACTCCGACACCAGGTAAGTCCCAATATTTTAGTATGATCTACTATTAGCTCTTTCTCTTCCTTATTCTCACATGACTCTATTTCTTTAAGTAATTCCTGGTTGTTGCTATTCCATTTCTGTAACTGAAATCCTGCCTTACTTAATAATTCCTTCATTTCCAGGTACAACTGCTTTCCCTCTTCTACTGTTGAACATCCTGTCATTAAATCGTCCATGTAATAACTAGTTGGAACCCTTTCAGATGCCTTTGGGAACTCTTTATCATGGTCCAATGCGACCTGATGCAAAACTTTTACTGCCAGGTACGCAGCGGAGGCAGTACCAAAGGTCACGGTAAGTAGCTCGTAATCCTGTACTTCTTCATCAGGACTGGAGCGCCATAATATGCGTTGATATATCACATCTTCTTCAGCAACTCTCACCTGTCGGTACATCTTAACTATATCCCCGATGATTGCTATGCGATGAACTCTCCAACGAAGCACAATGTGCCTCAGATCGGACTGTAAAGTAGGGCCTATCATTAGCGTATCATTTAGTGATACACCCTTGCCATTTTTACAGGAAGCATCGAACACCACACGGACCTTGGTGGTGGTCTTATCTTCTCTAACTACTGCATGATGTGGTAAGTAAACAGATTCATTCAACTTATGGTCTGGCTTCTGTACTTTTCTCATGTGATTCAATTGTAGATATTCCTCCATCACCTTTGTATATTCTTCTTTCAGGTGTTGATTTTGCGCGAGCTTCCTTTCCAATGCTGTGAATCGACGCAATGCTATTTCTCTGATATTACCACCCACACAAGCTGGTTTTGAGTCTTTGAATGGCAGCCTCACTATGTAACGACCGTCCGTAGATCTTATCGTTGTTGATGTAAACAGCTCTTCACATTTCTGTTCTTGTTCTGTAAATAACCTTGTAGTGCGGGGCAGTTGATCTTCAATCTCCCAGAACTGCTTTAAGAGATCGTTTTGTTCTACGTGGGCATGAAAAGAAGTAATTTTGGGTGATATATACGATTTCTTATCCATATGTGTTGTACCAGATAGAATCCAACCTAAACTGGTACACTGTGCTACTATCGATCCTGCAGGTGCTCTCTTTAAACCATCTTTAATTATTTTGCTGTAAATGCCTGCGCCTAATAAGATGTCGATCTTGTTGGGCTCACTGTACTGAGGATCTGCTAGCGTTACGTGTTCTAACTCCGACCACATAAGAGATGGCAGTTGTTTTTCAGGAAGGTACGTCGTGATGTTTTTTAACACATACGCCCTTACCTCGAACTCGAACTGAGGATCTGTCACTGATCGTAAACCTAATTTAACCATGTATTTGGCTATTGTAGTTTTGTTACTACCGAGCCCTGACACAATACCTCTAACTGGAACTCCTTTCAACCTTAAAAACTGTACTGTCGCCTCCGTAACAAACGAAGCCTGCGACCCCTGATCTATTAACGCTCGAACTACCTGATAATTACCCGAAGCTGTTTGTGCTTCAACTAACGCTGTAGCCAATAATACTTGGTTAGCGCGGCTAATTGTCTTTGTGGAGATACACGACACTACTGATGTTGGGTCAGCCGAAGTACTAGTATCAGCTGATCCAGAACTTGACTTAGAGTCATGAACATTAATATGCAAAAGCGTATGGTGTTTTTTATTACAAATTCGGCAAGTTTTCAATCCTTTGCACTGATGAACTAAATGATTTCCACCTAGACAATTAAAACAAATCCTTTTATCTAGCACAAACTGTCTTCTTTGAGAGACATCCATTTTGATAAAAGGCTCACAAAAACACAGTTTGTGGTATTTACCACAATTCTCACAACTTATTTTTGTCTGTCTTGAGCGGGTGGAATTTTTATTATCCGTAACAAGCATGACCCTTTCGCCTAGTTTGTTCGTCCTTGACCCAGTACGCCACTGTCCCTTCGTTTCAACAAACTCGAGGGCCCTAAACCTACTCTCGAGAAATGATTTAAATTGACCTAAAGTAGGCAAGTCGTTGGCCTCTTCAGAGGCGACCTTTAATTCCCACTGCTTGCGAGTTTCTTGGTCGAGCTTATCAGAGACAATATGAATGACGATTATATCCCAAGTCGTAACATCTATCCCTAAATTGCCTAATGCATTCAAACAATCATTAGTCGTATCCAAGAGATGCTTCAACGTTGTAGCAGACTCAGTGCTTACCCCCTTTTGCCACAACAGTCTCTGCAATATACAATTCGCTAAGTGCCTCTTGTTATTATACCTATGTTCTAACTGTTCCCAACACACTGAATAGTTAGCCGCAGTTATTGGAATTTGTCTGAGCAGCTGTTCTGCCTCACCCGTTAAGCATCCCTTTAGATAATGCAGTCTCTGTACATCATCTAATGTTGTATTAAAATGAACGAATGATCTAAACAAGTCACGGAAACTTGTCCACTCTTCGTATTTTCCGGAAAACGTCGGTATATTGATTTTAGGTAACCTTATATTACAACCTTTGCTATCATTTGTAGGTATTGTTTGTTGCCGTATTTCCCTTGTTACCGAATTTACTGATAGAGCATCCTTTAGTTCCGATTTATATGTAATATATATATCTTCGGTTTTGTCATATATCTCGGACTTGAAATATGTGCTTTTTAAGTCTTCGACAGAGGCCTTTTCAATTATTTGGGTGTGAGTGTCAGCAAATTTTACCCATTGTGCTTCTAGTGACTCTAATCTAGTTTCGATATATCCTAGTGTTATTCTCTCTTTGGGAGATATTTTGAAATTAGTTCTCCCCTTTTCAATTATGTTTTTAACGTCAAGTTGCAATCTTAATAATGACTCCATGATAATATTGTCAAGAAATAAGTAAGTGTTTATGTTTGGTTAAAGTTAGTATGGACAATCGGTCATAAGTTCTCCGTATATCGAATTATGAACTTAATCAATACCCTTACTTTAAACAGTTTCTAAGCTAGAGTACTTACAGTTTATCACTGCACTCACGCACTTTGTTGAACCTCTGTCTGCTTGTGCGAAGTGACGCCTTGAACCGTCGCTCGCCTTACTTCGTACTCGTGCTGACGCGCGCTGCGCGTGGACTAGCACGGACGCGCTGCGCGTGCACTATGCGCGCTGCACTTCTACCGGCGCGCTGCACTTGGACTGGTGCGCTGCACTTGGATTGGCGCGCTGCACTTGGACTGGCGCGCTGCACTTGGACTGGCGCGCTGCACTTGGACTGGCGCGCTGCACTTGGACTGGCGCGCTGCACTTGGACTAGCGCGTCGCTCTTGAACCGCGCGTGCACTATGCGCGCTGCATTTGGACTGGGCCCGCAGCGTGTGGACTTGACGCGCTGCACGTGCACTTGGCGCGCTGCACGTGCACTGGGCGCGCTACGCGTGGACTGGGCGCGCGGCGCGTGGACCGGGCGCGCTGCGCGTGGAAGGCTGGGCGCGCAGACCGTGCACTGGGAGCGCTACGCGTGGACTGGGCGCGCGGCGCGTGCACTTGGCGCGCTGCACGTGAGGATTTTGGGCGCGCTGCGTCTGGACTGGGCGCGCGGCGCGTGCACTGAGCACGCTGCGCGTGGAATGAGCGCGCGGCGCGTGCACCTGGCGCGCTGCGTCTGGACTGGGCGCGCGGCGCGTGCACTGAGCGCGCTGCGCGTGGACTGGGCGCGCGGAGCGTGCACCTGGCGCGCTGCGTCTGAACTGGGCGCGCGGCGCGTGGACTGAGCGCGCGGCGCGTGCACTGAGCGCGCGGCGCGTGCACTGAGCGCGCTACCCTCGCACTGCTCCGGCCGCCACTGCTTCAAACTACTCCAGCCACCACACTGCTTCGGACTGCTCCGCCGCTGACTGCCTCGGACTGCTCCGCCGCTGACTGCCTCGAACTGCTCCGCCGCTGACCGCCTCGAACTGCTCCGCCGCTGACCACCTCGAACTGCTCCGCCGCTGACCACCTCGAACTGCTCCACCGCTGACCGCCTCGAACTGCTCCGCCGCTGACCGCCTCGAACTGCTCCGCCGCTGACCGCCTCGAACTGCTCCGCCGCTGACCGCCTCAAACTGCTCCGCCGCTGACCGCTTCGAACTGCTCCGCTGCTGACCGCCTCGAACTGCTCCGCCGCTGACCGCCTCGAACTGCTCCGCTCCTCTCGACCTGGGGGTATCCACTTCGGCACCCAACTCACCAGCACCTTGGCTCCATCAGCAGCGATCCACTATTGTGACTAGAGTCACATCCGGCTCGATTGACCAATGTTTGATCTGATTACGCGCACTGACTTCCTTAGTATAGTACACGTAACCACCGTGAGTTATTTTGATAACTGACCTATTCTCCGGGGAATTCGCTACGTCCCCGCAAGGGGGCGCGGCGGGCGGGGTGTAGGCACTGCTTTTATCCCGCGGTGTCGGGGTTGGGGCCCGTAAATACGGACCCAGCGTTGGGGTGCCTTTAGGCGGCAACCTCGTTGCAAGCGAAGCTTGCTGTGTGTAGTTGCACTGTGATCAAGTGGGAGCGCCGCGGCACTGCTCCTGCAGTGCCGATTTTTCACGACATCTCGGCGGTCAGTCCCCCGCCAGGTGGAACCCCCGGTTACCCGGAGGAAGCCCAGCGAAGGACGACCAGCGACGAGAATGCCGGCTTTGGTGGCGCGCCCACTGAGGATGATTGACCCCCGTCTGTCACGCTTCCAGGTCGAGCCGGTCACGCTTCAGACTAAGGGGCCGTAGTGAGAGTGTGAGCGGTATTGAAGTGTGTAACACCGCTCATGTAAGCAAGCAAAGACGTGTAACCGCGCTACACGCCTGCTGCGTGGGTTTAGTGCTTGTGCAGTCATGAATGTGTGTGGGCTGGTGCACGTTATGCCTATATTAACTTAGCACACAACGTACACCGGGTGCGAGTGCTGTTGTGGAGTCTATATAGATTGAGTGAGTCGCGTGTAGGTGAATGCGGCTCACTCAGGAGTCAGGTCCGGTGGGGTTGGCCGCGTCCGGCAGGAGATCGCGGGGGAAGCGCCTCGCGTCAGGAGGCCGCGCGTGCCAGGGCGCTATGTGCTTGACGTGAGGCCAAGCAGAAGCGTCGACACGCGAGAACATGTGGGACGCGAGGCGAGCACAAAATTCTCCCAGGCTCTCAATCTTCAAGTCTCGCTGGAGAACTGCATTCCTCACCAGCGGGGGTGCGTGTGTTATGATCCGAAGCGCCAGATTCTGTTGTGCTTGGAGACGGGTTCTGCTGGACTCGCTGGTGAGGGCGAGCCAGGCTAGGGCTGCGTACGTCAAAATTGGGCGGATGTACGTCTTGTACACGCCCAGCTTGGCCCGCAGCGGGAGGCGAGAGGAGAGCACTGGGTGAAGCAGCGCGCGGGCTGCCCTGCCCTTTGCAGCAACCTGCCGGACGTGGCTTCTCATGGAGAGCCGACGATCGATAGTGACCCCGAGGTATTTCACCTGGGGTGACCAGGCGATGTCGGCCCCCAGCAGCTGGAGAGGTGGTGGGAGGCGAGCAGACCCCGCGAGCAACGCCTGGGTCTTACCCACATTAACCGACAACCTCCACTTCGAGAGCCAGTCTGGAAGCTTGTCAAGCACGCGCTGTACTTTGGCGGCCGCATGCCTCGCATTTAGCGACGAGGCAATATACGCGGCGTCGTCTGCGTACAGCGCGAGCGTAGTCTCGTCCGTCGTTGGGATGTCGTCGGTGTAGTGTGAGTAGCAGACCGGCGAGACGCAGCTGCCCTGCGGTACGCCGGCCGCGACCTGGCGGGCGCTCGAGAGTGCGCCATCAACCACCACCTTGAATGTCCTATCCGAGAGGAAGGAGGAGACCACCTTTACAACGCGACGGGGCGCGTCAGTTTGGGAGATCTTGTAGACCAGGCCATCATGCCAGACCCGGTCAAATGCCTTTTCCATGTCGAGGAATACTGCAACCGATCGCTCCTTCTTGTTCAGCGATGCTGTGAGTTGGTGCAGTACCCTCGACAGCTGGAGCGTCGTGCTGTGTTCCGAGCGGAATCCGAACTGCTCCGGACGAGGAGTCAAATGAGGAGTTAGATGTCGCAGCAGGAGTCTTTCAAACACCTTGGACATCGTTGGCAGCAGTGTGATCGGCCGATAGATCTCCGGCTTCAGCACGTTTTTGTTCGCCTTTGGCAGCATTATAACGCGCCCTTCCTTCCAACACCTAGGAAAGGTCCCCGTGCGCAGCACCCCCGTAAACAGGCGCGCCAGGGCCGCTACCGAACGGTACGGCAGGTGGCGCAGCGCTGTGTTGGTGATGCCGTCCGCCCCAGGGGCCTTCCTCGGCTTCGTGGTCAGGATGGCGCGTCTGACTGCGTTGGGCGAAAAGAAAATTGGGTCTTCCTCGGGAGCTATCGGCGAGGCGAAGTACTCTCCAAGGTGCCTCTCCACTGCTGCGACATGGTCTTGGTCAGCAGTCGGGTTCGGCTGGAATTGACGCTCCAGGCATTCGGCGGAGATCTCCGCACGGTCTGGTGCGGAGTATCTCGGGGCCCCGTCGCTGTGTAAAAGCGGGCGCACCGGAGCTGGGGTACTCGTCAACTGGCGGCACAGTCTGTGTATTGCTGGCCAGTCACCCTCGGTGGACAATACGTGGTCTTCCCAGCTCTCGGCGTTGAACGCTTGGAGCTTGGCTCTGACTTTCTCCGCGTGGCGGTTCAACTGTGCCTTCTGCACAGGGCATCGGGATTTTTGCCACCGTTTGCGAAGTCGCCTCGTCTCGGCGACCATTTCTTTGAGGTGTTTAGGCAGGGGCCTAAACACTGTCCCCTGCGGCTGCGTTGCGGTAGTAGTCGCCTCATCGTAGGTGCGCTGAATGCAAACGGTGACCTCTTCCGCCAGTCTGTCTACGTCCGCGGAGAGGACGACAGGCCAAGCTGGGGTGGTGGTCTCCATCACTTCCTGGAACTTGGTCCAGTCTGTTTTTCGACGTGGCGCTGGTGGCGAGAGTCGGGTCGGCATTTCTGCTAGGACGACGAGAACAGGTTGGTGATCCGACAGCATCTCGTCGTCTAGGACCTGCTGGGTGATCTGGCAGTTCAGGCCCGCGTGTACTGTAACGTCCAGTACATCCGGCGCATATTGGTGGGAATCCGGGTAGTGCGTCGGAGTCTCCGGACCGGACACTACGTATCCCCGGGCGTACCGCGGAGGGTCATGAAAGCACTGAAAATCTTAACAGCGAATTATAGAAATGTGACGTATTTACGCAACGCCATCTATTAAATAAAATATGAACTAATTAAATAAACGCTATCTAGGCAAATCTGTATAAACTATCTTAACACTGATATAGCTACCTAAATATGGTTACACACTGAATAACTCTTTATTAGTCAGATCATAGTTAGCTTTATAATAATTATATTTGACGATTTTAGCATGTCTAAGTAATTGTAAAGATGATTCGTACTTAATGATAGTAGTTACAGAAAGGAGGATGATTATTATCAGGTCGTACCAGTAAACTTGGAGGTGTATGTGGCAATCGTTGTTATTAATAAGCAAATCTAGAATACGTCCCTTACAATTCCTAATTGAGTTAAACTAGTAGGCGTTTAGTAAAGCAATGAAGTTGTTCATAAGTCTACCAGCAGATGAACTGCTCCCGCTATCACAGTTATGGGCCGCGTTACTAAAGTTCGGCGATTACAATCTACCAGATCTTTTCTATTTAGAAATGACTGAAACCGAATTTATCTATTAAGGGTGAGTTGAAGAAGCTAATAAGCGTACCGTGACCGAGTTACTGTTGTCAATGCTGCGTATATAAACACACGCTCCATTGTAGTACTAGTACCTATTACTTATAACCGTTTTTTTTTTATCCTTACAGTCCACTTTCTTTTATTTAAGAGCACCATACCCAACATCGATTCTGTGATCGGTAAAATTATTAATTAAAAACATAAAACTTTTTATGGCGCAAATTGAATCTATAGTTCTGTATTCTTAATGGTACACGATTATCGATAACGTTAACCTTTTCAGTTAATTGCAAAGAGTTAGTCGAGTAGCACAAAACCGTAGACTCACTGAATATTTTACTAAACAGTTTCATTTTAGTACACCTGTTAAAATATTTGTGTGTAAGACTGAGTTTGCAGTATACCTACATCGCTATGCTTCTTGGAATAACACTCACCAGCAACATTTATTGGACATATATGTATATACGAGTATATATCAATAAAACTGCCATTACTCATAAGAGTGAATTGTTTACAAACGTCTCACTTAAACCATTCCCAACAACATGTAAAAGTTATTTCATTATTTCATAGTAGATATCTTTAAAACTTATTTGAAAAAAATAACAAAAAAACATGAACTTCATAATTCTGATTTCTAGACGGCTCATGTGCCACCAATACACTTAGCATGCGTTTATTCTTACTATACGTCATAAAACCTTTTTAATGCAATAATTTCAGATCCTCAATTTTTGGTCATAATAGTGACTTCTTATGTGGGGCATGTAGAGCTAAGAACTGGTCATAGAACAGCGTATCCTGCAGCAGAGTTAATTAAAGTAGATGCAACCAGAGTCTTCTTACTTGGCCAAATACCTGACCATGAAAAGTAAATATATTTATTTAATAATATCAAAATAATCGATTAAAAAGTAAGTAGGTATATCTTCTTTTTTATTTTCAGACACATAACACAATCTGCGATCAATAATGAGAGCAACACTTTTGGTGATATTTTACAAGGAACGTTTGTTGATACCTACAGAAACCTGACTTATAAACATCTGATGGGTTTGAAATGGGTTTCGACAACATGCCAAGATGCGTCATTCATACTTAAAGTAGATGATGACGCAGTATACTTCTCCTCAAAAACTTATGCACTGCTGAATTCAATTAATTATTATTCAACAACCCTTTTAATGGGGTATATGGCTAACGATACTAAGCCACGGAGGAATAGAAAAAACAAATGGTATGTTACATGGGATGAGTATCCAAGGCACGAGTATCCAAATTACCTCTCTGGATGGTATTACATCACAATTCCTCAAGTAGCAGCTGCACTATGTGACGAAGCAATCTATCACCCGTACTTCTGGGTAGACGACGTCTTTGTTACTGGCATACTCAGAGAGTCAATCGGTATTACTATTACAAAACTACCAAATACAGTCGGGGTAGATAATTTTATTAACTGTAATTATGTACTTAAACAAAATGGTTTTGATTGTCCAAAATTATTATTTCATTAGGAATTGTAGATTATACAATTCCTATTGAGGAAACTGGACAAAGAGGACTTGGAGGTAGAGATGTGCCTTTGCTGGCAATATGTTGATATTGGGGGCAATATTGCCACCAATATTCATACTTCGGGCAATATTCCCACCAATATTCCCACTTCACGGCCATATTGCCGGCAACGGCACATCACTACTTGGAGGAAATGGATAAAGTTTGAGTTCATACAAAGAACGCGAAATATTTGATATATTTATAATGATATTTGATATACACTTCTGGACACATCTATTGGCCCACCTTGTATTTTCAGTTTCGTTCGGTCCTAGCAAAAATTTTATATTAGGTCGAGCAAAAAGTTTTTATGCAGTTTTGAACCTGGCACATTCACAATTTCATTCAATAGTCTTTTTTTGAATTTCGAACACAGAATTTAAAGAAACAAAAGACAATTTGGAGCCTGTTTGTTGATATCAAACAATCGAATACTAAGAAAACTTGGTTTTATTGGTTTACTTGGATTTAATTCTTGAAAAAGTGATTGATATCTTTGGTTTTGCAACAAACATTACTTATTCTTAACATTAAGGTGAGGTTCTATCAATAATCTATGGATACTTCACCTGAAGTTGCCGCCCAAGCTGTGGCACTTATTCAGGCCGGACACAGCCAAAGAAACGTGAGTGCTCAACTTAATTAAGTCGATCTGCGGTCCGAAATGTTTATCGGAGGTACCTAGAGACTGGCGGCTTTGTTCGTCGCCAAGGAAGGCCACGATCTCGGGTCACAACTGAAAGGCAGGATCGATTCATCGTGACGACCAGCTTGAGAAATCGTCACCTTACCTCCATTGAGATACAAAACCAACTTCGCGACTTCCACGGAGTATCTGTGAGCGGTCGAACTGTTCGGAGAAGGTTAAAAGAACGCGATATGGTACCACACAAGCCAGCTAATGGGCCCAAACTAACGCGAGCCCACCGAACAGCGCGCCTTCATTTCGCACGCAGTCATTTAAATTGGACACAGCAAGATTGGAGCCGTGTACTCTTTTCTGATGAGTCTAAAATTGTGTTACATGGCAATGATGGAAGGAAGAAGGTCTACCGACGTAAGGGAGAGCGTTTCGCACAATGCTGCTTTGAAGAGAGGGTTGCTTATGGCGGTGGCTCATGGACTGTCTGGGGCGGTATATCCGCGAGCGGCAAAACTCAACTTGAGGTTGTTACAGGACCACGGCTGCCAACATTAAATGCTGAAAGGTACATTCGTGAGTGCTTAGAAAGAAAAGAAAGAAAGAAAAACAGTTTATTTACGCGTTAAAGACGCAAACTTAAAAGAAGGTAACAGAACATAACATCAAAATAGGGAAGATATGCGTCTCCTCCGCGCAAAACGGCCGAACGCTCAGCATAAAGCTGCGGCCTCACGCATAATGCGTTGAGCTCACAGCGCTGGTTTTCAGCGTGGGCCGGTCGCTGTGTGGACATAAAGACGCTTAGAACCTCACGTGATACCATACGCGGACTATGTGGGCCCAAATACCCACAGTGTGTAGTGTGTGGGTTCTATTTAACTTGTGCCGATGCTCCAGGGTGCTGCTTGAGACTGAACATCGACTGTTCATTATGTATGTATGTTGCATGCATGTAATGGATATCTGATCAGTTTGTGGGTGGTATCTCTGAGTGCTAGGCTATTTTGCGACTACTTTTGTTGCCTTGGGTAGGTATACCTGTTAAAACAATTGTATGTGCTTATAATAATAAATAAATAAATAAATAAATTTCCTTTTTATGCATGAAAATGCAAGAGCCCATGCGGCCGGCATCGTCAGGGAATATCTTCGGGATGTGAACATCACAGTTATGGACTGGCCTGCCAGAAGCCCAGACATGAACACCATTGAGCACATGTGGGACGAGCTAAAAAGACGTGTTAGGGCTCGTCAGCCAGTTGCCCAGACGATGCAGGAGTTGAAAACTGCCATAGAAGAGGAAAGGGAGATGATCCCTCAAAATTTCATAGAGCGGTTGATAAACTCTATGCCTAATCGTATGAGAGCTGTGGTAGATGCCCATGGAGGCAACACGCGTTATTAAATTAAACCTTTATTTGATAAAAACATGTTTTTTATTCAAAAATCAATTGCCTTTAACAAGGCGCATATCCGACTTGTTAGGCGTAGCTCCATGTCGTATGGTATTCTGAATTCAAATTTAAAACAATACGATCGAAAAAGATGGTAAAATGTATCAGGTTTAAAACTGCATCAACAGTTTTTGTTCAATCTAGCAATCATATTTCAGTAGGGGCCATCGAAACCTAAACTCTAAGGTGGGCCAATAGATGTGTCCAGAAGTGTATGTATATTGAAACATAATATCTAAATATACAAAAATGAATCCCTATTTCCTTGGTCACGCCATTACGCGTGAACGGCTGTACCGATTTCGCAATTTTTTTTTTTGTTGTGTTCGTTATTATGGGGAGAAGGTCCTTATGAAAAAAAATGAAAATAGTAGGGTAGGGTAGAGTAGGGTAGAGTAGGGTAGAGTAGTGTAGGGTAGTGTAGAGTAGTGTAGAGTAGCGTAGAGTAGGGTAGAGTAGGGTAGAGTAGGGTGGAGCAGGGAAAAGCGGTAGCGAAGCAGCGTAGGCAAAAGCTAGTATGTATCATATAAATCTTTGGTAATAAATTAACATTCTGCGCCTGAAAAAGAGTATACTACTCTGTCAAGAAAGTACCGGGAAAAGATCAATAGTAAACGTTTTTTGTAATTCATCCAAATTTATTTTATCGCCTTCAAGTATGCCCCTCTTCAGAAACGATACACTTACGCCAACGAATAATCCAATCATCAAAACATTTTTTAAGCGCTGTTTCCGGAATTAAGTTCAGTTCTCACCGCGAATTCTCCTTTATGTCTTCTACAGATTGAAAAAGGGGGGCCACGAAGTGGTAATTTGAGTTTAGGAAAAAGATAGAAGTCGGCTGGAGCCATATCTGGCGAATATGGTGGCTGCTCGATGGTATTTGTTGAGTGTTTGGTCAAAAATTCGTTCACAATGATGGCCATGTGCGAAGGCGCATTATCGTGGTGCAAAATCCAAGAATTTTCTTTTCACAAATCTGGCCTTTTTCGTCGAATTTGCTCTCTTAAATGCCGCATAACGCTCAAATAATATTCTTTATTTACCGTTTGACCTTCCGGTAAGAATTCCGAGTGCACAACACCGCGATAGTCAAAGAAAACAGTCAACATGACTTTGACTTTTGATCGACTTTCCAACCCGATTTCCAGCCACCGTAGGCGCGGGTTTGGGGACAGTGAGCAATGGGTAGCTCGCTGTCCGACCGTCTGGTAACTGTCCGGACCAAGCCCAAGTCCTCGACGGCGCGCGCTGTTCCCGCGCGCCTCAAGGAGTTGTCAGCAACAGCAGGGACCCAGCCGGGTCGAAGCCTACTGGGGCCAGGGTTATCCGAAAGGGCGCTCGAGCCCCGGTATGAAGGCTAGAAGGAACGGGGTGGGTCTTTTAGTCAGTAAGAGTCTGACACTATCTCCCGCTCCGCCCAAGGGCGGGGGATGTCAATGCATGATTTTTTCCCACCATAAAAAAAAAAAGTATATTTTGGAAAACGTCGTATGATACACGTAATAATGGATTTCATCCTCGGCTCTCTTAAGACAAAATATCGCCTTGACGGTAATCACTTCCAAGTCAATCCAAAGCTATCATACCCAGTTTAAAGTTTCATAAAGCGATAATTGGAAAAGGTAGATCCAACATATTGGAGTAATTTCTACTCGATTCTGTGATCGGTAAAAATATTAATTAAAAACATAAAACTTTTTACGGCGCAAATTGAATCTATAGTTCTGTAGTCTTAAAGGTACACGATTTTCGATAACGTTAACCTTTTCAGTTAATTACAAAAAGTTTCAGTCGGGGAGCATAAAACCCGAGTCTACCACTGGATATTTTAGTAAAATTACAGTTTAATTTTAGTACACCTAATAATTTTTTTGTGTAAGACTGAGTTTGCAGTGTACCTACAAATGCGCAGAAAGTTCGTTTACATCGCTATGCTCCTTGGAATAGCATTCATCAGCATCATTAATTGGGAATATATGTATATATTATATATCAATATAACTGTCAATGCTCTTAGGAGTGAATTGTTTACAAACGTCTCACTTCAACCATTCCCAACAACATGCAAAAGTAATTTCATTATTTCATATTAGATCTCTTTAAAACTCGTTTGAAAAAATAACAAAAAACATAATCTTCAAAATTCTGATTTCTAGACAGCTCATGTGCCACCAAAACACTTATCATGCGTTTATACTTACTATACGTCATGAAATCTTTTTAATACAATAATTTCAGATCCTCAATTTGTGGTCATAATAGTGACTTCTTATGTGGGGCATGTAGAGCTAAGAAATGCTCATAGAACAGCGTATCCTGCAGCAGAGTTAATTAAAGCAGATGTAACCAGAGTCTTTTTACTTGGCCAAATACCTGAAAATGAAAAGTAAATATATTTATTTAATAATATCAAAATAATCAATAAAAAATTAAGTAGATAGGTATAATAATCTACTGTGTATATCTTTTTCTTGATTTTCAGACTTATAACACAATCTGCGATCAATAATGAGAGCAACACTTTTGGTGATATTTTACAAGGAACGTTTGTTGATACCTACAGAAACCTGACTTATAAACATCTGATGAGTTTGAAATGGGTTTCGACAACATGCCAAGATGCATCATTCATACTTAAAGTAGATGATGACGCAGTATACATCTTTGCAAAAACTTATGCATTGCTGAATTCAAATAATTATTCAACAAATCTTTTAATGGGGTATTTGTTTTACGATTCTGAGCCACTAAGGAACCAATATGACAAATGGTATGTTACATGGGATGAATATCCGAGGCACAAGTATCCAACGTACCTCGCAGGGTGGTATTACATCACAACTCCTCAAGTAGCAGCTGCACTATGTGACGAAGCAATCAATCACCAGTTCTTCTGGATAGACGACGTCTTTGTTACTGGCATACTCAGAGAGTCAATCGGTATTACTCTTACACAAGTACCACTTGAAGTCGGGGTAGATAATTTTAGTGACTGTATTTATAAATTTGGTCCAAATCATTTTGACTGTCCAATGTATTGGGAATACTAGGTAATACAATTCCTATTGAGGTAACTGGGAAAACAAGAACGCGAAATTTTTGATAGATACTGAAACATAATATAAAAAAAAATTGTGATAAATTAACATTCTGCGCCTGAAAAACGGTAGGTACACAATGTATAGAAAGCAACGCACAACTTTATCCTTTGCACAAACATATTTAAATGACAAGTATTGATAGTGGTTCGTGGTACCTACTATATAAGGTGTGAAAGGGTTGAAGAGCACACACTCTCCTAATTGTAAAGTACGTAGAACAACGCGCAAGAAAAGTCAATAATAGACAGATTTTTGCAAGGCCTTTGACAAGATCAATCATAAGCTGTTGCTTGATAATCCTGCTTTCAACGATATTTATGATTACTTACTCCATTGGTTAGTTTCTTATAAACTAAAATTCAAATTTAAGTTTCTTATGACTCCCTAAAATTGGTGATCAACGTATGCAGGTCAAACACTTAGTTGCGCAAGCAACTCACATTTAGTGTTCCGCAAGGCCCTACTCTCCGGCCATGACTATTTAACATATTTGTGAAGGGTCTACCTTTTATGGCAGAACTTTTTATGTCATAATATTATTTTGCATAACAGAACAGCGGCTAGTATAAACTTCATTTTGCAGAAAATCAGTTCGCATACACTCATTTGTCATACATTCAAAACTCAACCATCTTTAAGCATAAATTCTATATCCATAAAAATTAGAAAGCAAAACCATCATATCGCAGAAAATTCATAGTCAGAATCGTCTCTTGGCATACAATTTTATATTATTAGCTGCGGTGGTAATTAGTATCATCAAAACGGTAACCTAAATACTAAAATGACAAAAACTGTCAGCTTACATAGGGTCGACGAAGGACGTGTAGAAGTAGAATGCAAGCAAGCATGCAGTATGCAAGCAGGCATGTATCGTGTAAGGGGCCCCTAGGCAATGCACATGTCGGGGCCCCTAGGCAATGCACGTCTCGGGGCCCTCCTACCCTTTCCTGAATTCTTATTATATTTTGTGTCTTACACAAATTTATTCATAATTACGTTGTTTTTAGGGTTCCGTAGTCAACTACGAACCCTTATAGTTTCGTTAAAATTGTCAAATATGGTTTATATTGGTATTAAACGGATGAGTTTAATTAGTTTTTAACCGGCCTTACATCTGTAGGTAATCAGGTGAATAAAATATGTAAAAAATAATAAAACCTACGTATAATAATTGTAACTTCAGTTAATGAAACTTTAGTTTACACTACCTGCATGCGCAGTGTACTGGATTTTTTTGGCCACATTGCCAGGAAAAATGGCCACAACCGTGAACAGCTCATCGTAACTGGCATGGTTGATGGCAAACGACCAAGAGGCCACAACCCAATAAAAAAAAAAAATAAAAAAAAAAATCATTTATTTCAGGTAAGAACCCATATAAAATAAAATTACAATTATACAACAATAAATTTCGAAATGTCAATAAATTAATCAATAAAAATCCAATAAATTAAAATCACAATTATTAAAATAAAATAAAGTTAAAAATAATAAAAAAATCGTCAAAAAAAATTTATTGTATTTGAAATAATTATTTTAGTCTCTTATATGCGACACTGTATGTAACTTGTCTGTCACAGCAGTGCCGCAAATAAGGACAGTCCAACCTACTCGCTATCATTTTCAGAACGGTATCGGAGCTGGCCCGCACTCTGCGCACAAGTGACGCACAACGCTTCCGCATGGTCGCATGGAAACAGTCCGTCCGTGCCCATGCGAACATACCCGAAGCGCTGCAGTAGCGAGGCAGACCCAACACCGCCCTGAAGGCGTTATTAAATTGGACACGAAGGGTGTTGTAGCTTTTCTGTGTGTAGCTAGCCCACAAGCTGCAAGTATACAGGGACGTGCAATATGCCCGGAAAAGAGTTATTTTCACGTCCTCCGAACACCGCGCAAACTTGCGAGCCAGCATATTAGCTCTCTTAGATACAGCCCTTCGTTCCCGTTCTAAGTCAGCATGATCTCTGAGGTCAGCCGTAACTATGTGCCCAAGATATTTAAATTGATTTACCCTGTCTAAGGGGACATTATTCAAACATACCTGTGGTACATAGGTACCTGTGGTGCCAATAAGATGGGCAGATCAGGTCCGCTCCACACTGGACACCCAATTGCACGTCGCACTCCATGACGCTAATAACCGTCACAGATGGCGAGATTCCATCAATAAGAAGCTAATCCAGCGGGAACTTCACGACCCTCAGTAATGAGGAATACGACTCGAGGAGGAGGAGGAGTTTACACTATTTTAATTTTCTCATCGTTTCATCGATTTTCTCAAAGCCCGAAGCACTTCTGCAGTCTTTACAAATAAATATGCAATACTAAGATCTAAAATCGTAAGTTTTCAAATACAAACTGTAAAACTCTCTTTTTTTCACGGCCGTAAAACTCGCTAACAAATTCGTCGAAGTGAAATTTCAACGATTAAATAGTACGAAAATGTTGTCGGTGTATGCCCCGGTCATGCGAACGAACTAGTACCACCAATCTTATGAAAGTAGTGTGGCCAAAGAATATGGGACCTTTAAAAATCCCGTAAAATATATACCTATTATTCTACAATATATTTAGCAGAAGATCTTCGTTACATAAATAAAAAAAAATTAATTAAAATATTGATTTAAAAAATATGCAGTGCTGTACACGGGCTTATAGTAATATATTGAAATACGTTTCGTTTTTCCATGTAGTTGATTGATTCAATTTTATATTATGTGAATTGATATAAACAAAATTATCAGCAAAAGCCAATGAATGCTCTGTACTCACACGTTGCTAATGAAATATTGTTTTATTAACTCCATCTGTTGACAGCTTTTCGCATAATCCAATGCTAGGATTGCTCATCGAAATTTCAAATTATTTTTTTACTGTTTTTAAACATAGTCTATTTTTTTTCCTGAAGCCCCCGCGCTTCTCCCTGAACCTGGAGGTATTCCATGAAGCACACCCAAACGAAGCACACCCAGACGAAGCACACCAAAAGTATTCCACTTAGCACACCTGTAGGTGGGCATCAAATAAAAATTTAAAATAATTAATTTCCTATTCCACGAAGCACACCTACGAATATCACTCGCATAGTGCGGAGACTAAGAAATAAAAATGTCGATAGAAGAAAACATTTATTATTTAAAAGACTAATTTAAGTATCTAACATCTTTCAGTTTCATTATAATAATGTGACACAATATTTGTAATTTTTGTAATCTTACTATTTAAAATCACAGATTGTTTCATAATTATCTTTCCAAAAAAATATTTATTTTTTAACTATTTTTCTATTATTTTCCTTTTTTTGCTCTTAATAAAATCACAGATTGTTTCATAATTATTATGCAATAAAAACTTGGACAAATATCAAAAACATTATAAATATAGTTTTCCAAAAACATTATAAATATTGTTTTTCATGGAATACCTCGAACCTGGCGGGGTCCCTAGGCAGTTGCCTATAGTGCCTAATGGATAAAACGGCCCTGGCTGCAGGGTTTAAGCGGCCCCACGCGAGCTTATCGTTGCAGATGGTTTTAACGCTCACCACCGCAACTTCGGCACCAGATCTCCGTTCCGACCTCCACCGTCAGGTCAAGGTCAACAAGGTGGCCTTCAAACCACCGATTCCTCAGCTCGCGGGCCGCCTTACCTCTCCGCGCCTACGCGGATTTAAATTACACTCTAGGTAAAGGTGTAAGACAAACAAGGCTGTGTGAAGTCGGCTTAGCAGCAATTCGTTTTTGTCATTGTAGCACGTACGACATATTGGTTTTTTATGTCACTATTTTTATTTAATATTGAAAATGTTACCAAGTAGCCAACTGGCCAACACATTTAAATTGTGACCAAAATTCCGTAAAATGTGGTATCGGTGTGGTGAAAATATGTCAAATAAATAATTCTCAAACAAACACAAACTTCCCGTATAATCATCTCTATAGATAAACGTTTTGCTTTACAAAAGTATGCGTAACATTAACTAAGACAAAGGTATTTATGCCAAATAAAATTCTGCCATGATAAAAGTATGCCATTGTAAATTCGGACACGTAAACATTCTGCCAAACAATAGTTATGCTAAGTAATGTTTATGCCTTATAAATATTTGATTAAAAAAGATTATGCCAAGCTGTTGTGCCAAATAATTTGGAGTTCGGAGTTAGTTCGGAGTATCAAGATTCTGCTAAATAGAAGGAACTCATTTGTGAAAGGCATAAGTAGGTATTAGTTTCTATCTCAATAGAATACCTAGGTATTTAATTTACGTGTATACAATCTTATGAACTAAAAATCTGTCAACACCATCACCAATTATATTATTTTTCAATACACTTCCTTCACTCGAAAACAGGCTCATATCGCATTACGAATAGGTTCGACATCCCATGTTTATCACCCTCGTGTTTTTTTTTAATTTATGATAACAAGGCAAGGGCTTTTTTCATTCCTATTTCGTCACGGTCAACCGTGATTACAGACCTACCAACTTATCTGTGAACTGAGTGGTAGCGACAACGTCGCTTTAGTGTTGCAAATTAATAAAAGTTACCCATGATTGGGTATGTTAGATAAGAAACTAGGTAAACATATAAAAATAATTTTATTATTTTATCCAATACCTAACATTGTTTTAGGTATAATAATAAAATGCTAATAAAAGTACTAAATAGTCTTTAAAAATAGGAAAATTAATGTAGGTAGATACATACATTAGCTTTTTCTCTGGCATTCAATTGTTATAATGTAGGTACCCCACTTATAAACTAAATGTTTAGCAAAGTAGGCAAATGAAATTTAATAACTTGCAAATAAACGTTATATTAAAAAAAAAAAAAACTAATTCTGCATTTTGCATAAGTACCTACTTGGTAAATGGATTCAGCAGTTACAAGCTTGATACAAAAAACCCATAATTTAGTACTAGCTTCTCTATTTAAACAAAACTCAAATATCTAGACACTCAAGATGTGTCCTGTAGGACATGACCTAGTTAATAGATAGAATAAAACAAAAGTTTCATCATCATCATCAACTCATATACGTCCCCACTGCTGGGGCACGGGCCTCCCTTAACGATGTGACGGGTAAAAAAAAACAAAAGTTAGCATAACAATAATTTATAAGAATCCCGGTTTACAATAATTACGATCTTTTGATGAACTTGCACGCCCAACTTCATCCTGGCTGTGAGGCCATAGGCCACTTATATCCATGGCATCATTATCACTGTCACTTTCAGTTTCCGAATCACTTATCACTTCTATAATGAACGGTTTATCCAAATACACATCATGCTTCAAATATTCTGCTTGTAACTTGCGAACATGATTAGCCCACTGACTGAGCCCACTCACTAACCGTTATACTTTCAAAAGCTTCTTGAACTAGGCGGGGAATCTCAGAATTTTCGTGGGCAATATTTACATCAGCAACTTTTCTTTTCACCGTGCTCCATATTAATTCGATGGGATTGAGATCACAATGATAGGGAGGTAAGTACAAGCGTTTGTGTCCATTTTCTTCTAATATTTTTTCAATTTCATATACAGATTCAGGCTTATTTCTCTTAATTATTTCTAACAGCTGAGGTTTCGTCAACTCCTCTCCGTAGTCAATTTTATTTTGTGTCAACCATAATTGCATATCTTTCTTTAAAGAATTAGTATTTGGTATTTTATTTACACAAATACGGTGATAAGATTTTTAAGAAATTTAACAAAATTAATTAAGTATTTACATACTGTAGTTAAAATACTAAATGTAAGTATGAGTAACTATTTTTTATGCGGCTTGCGTACAAATCGCGTCACTTAAGAATAACGCTGGAAGGCAGTGGAGTGGAGAGAATTTACGCTAAGCCAAACGTACCTATGCGGGAGAGCCCCTCAGATTATTCCAGCGTTCTTTTTACGTGACGAGAACTATAGGTAGTTGAATCACTCAGTTTTAAAAAGTAATCAATGAAAAAAATATCGGGTAATTTACAAAAAGAAAGTAGACAACACTAACCTGTAGCTGCCGAAATTCGTTTGTATACTTGATTAAATGGAATAATCGGAGCCTCCGCCCGAGCATCTTCTTCAAAAAAGGCTTTGACCTTAAGAATGATGCTTGGCGCATCACTTTTAATCGCTTTCGGCATATTAAACTCTGAAAAAGTAGAAATATCGCAACAGAAAACAGAGCACCCGAATGTAGTAGACACTGACAATCGAATGACATTTCAACATGGCGGCCGTAAAGTTCATTTCACGAAAGAAGTCCCGCGGACAATTGTGGAACTAAATTTGACAGATGGGGAGATCGGCCATGTTGTCGTTTGTCGATGTTATCAAGGTGCGTTTGTTGTGGTAGATATTTTGTGAGTTTATTATTGGATTAGTGCGTTATAAGGTTTATTTACGATGCCAAAAGTTGTAAAAAGTGCAGGTCGAGAAATGATATTAAAGGTGAAGGAGTTCTGTGAAGCGGAACACAAGAATCGCGGTGTTTTAATACCAATAAGCAATGTTCGCAAAAGAGTCGCCGCCATGACAGGTAAATTTTGGGGCTGCCATATACAGATTTTTTCCCGATTGATTTACAGATTGGATTTAAGTTTTTTGTTTTTTTTAATGCACGATTTTTATTAAGGAAAATTTGAAAAGGAATTAACACAACACAACAAAAATTTGTAAAGTTATATTCAACAATAATGTAATTAAATACGAAAATAATCTTTGTTTGAATTTTAATTTTTTTTATTGTTCTTTTTATTGCAGGTGTTTCAGAGAAAACTGTAACGAGAGTTACAAAAGAAGGCGCAACAGCGGCGAGTACTTCTAAAGTTATCGTCACTCCAGGGAAGAGTCGCCCGCATCCTAAAAAGTTCGACTTGGATGGATTTGATTTGTGCGCTATACGGCAAAAAATTCACAGTTTTTATGTTGTGAAGAAGGAATTATCTACATAAATTATCAAGGAAGCATCACAACATTGCACCGTATATTGCATAGCATCGGTTTCAAGTATAAGCGATACCAATCGAAACGTAAATGTTCAAATCACAATCCAAATCCTCAGATTACCACGATGACATGAACTCAACTAATTTTTTGAAATGGATGAGTGAAAAAGTCATTCCTAACCTACCTGAAAGGTCACTTGTGGTAATGGACAACGCTCCGTATCACTGCACTCAAATAGATAAAGCACCTACAATGTATTAAACGTGACATGCAGGAATGGCTGCGAGAAAAGGGAGTATATTTTGAAGATACTTGGACAAAAGCTGTATTATTTGAATTAATTAAACAAAACTAAGGTCCACCTACATATGCCGTGGAGGCATTATTAAAATCTCACAATCATGAATTGCTAAGATTGCCGCCTTACCACTGCGATCTCAATCCGATCGAAAAAATGTGGAGCCTTGTAAAGAGACGGGTAGCGGATAAAAACGTGGGCCAAGATCCAAAAGAAATTGTACGCCTAACAGAAGAGGCTTTTGAGACTTACAGCGGAAGATTGGGCAGTTCAATGTAAACATGTACAGCATTTGGAAGAAGAATATTTAAAAAATGATGGTCTTATGGATGAAGCAATGGATCGATTTATTATAACTACGGCTAGTGATAGTGAAACAGAATCTGATTCTGTTTCTATTCACTCTTCTGACAGTGATCATAGTATGACCGATCATAATTATTCAATAAAAAATTGAATAAAAGTTTTAAATGTTATTTTATTTTTCTAATTTAAAGTTGGTCGAACATCTCCATTTTATATTTTAGAAATTACAGGAAGATTTATTTTTCACTAATCTGACCTTAGCAGTATGGACATCAAATGGTACCTATTATATTAAAAATACATTCTATTAAAAACATTTTTTTTCTTATCTAACAATTCGAGTAGGTACCTAGTTAATAAAATGAAAGTAAATGAACTATAAATTATTTCCCCTGATTTCCCCATATTTAACCGTGGCAACATTACGTCGCGCGAATACAGCGCTGCGTCTGCGGCTTCTTTCGTGAAATGGACTCTAGGTCCCATTTTCTCCATTTCACAGATAAGTTGGTAAGACAGTATTATTTTTTTTAAAGCAAAGAGGTGGATACTTTTAAGGTTTTAACATTTAATAAAAACTAAAATTATGTTCTATGAACAGAATATCATGAATAAATTAGATTATTAACACAATAATTGGTTATTAACAACAAATTAACATTATCTGTGTTCTAAATTCAAAAATATTTGATTTTTTATTTTTAATATTAAGTAGGATATAGGTACGGTTTGATACCTTTGCTTCTTCTTCAACCTGCAAAGGTAAAGCGCGGGAAAAAAGTCTATTAAATATTATTTTTTATTTGTGTTACATATATTTTGTGAAGAAAGTGTTGAATTTAAGATTTGAAGAGAATTCTTTAGATGGTGCCGGCGCCGTCAGATATTGTGATTAAGTTAAAAAATACTCGCGATAGCTTGCTGCAATCTAAATCAAAACTAAAAAGTATGGCAGCTTTGGAAATTTCAAAAAATCTACCCGAAGGAAGCGTTTTTCAAGATCTTTGTTCATAATAACAACAAAGACAACTAAATTTGCTACAACTTTAGCGAAACCTGAATAAAATTTGTCCATTAGTTGCGAAGATACAGCAAGTCAAACATGAGCAATTCTACCGCAGTGCTCGGAAAACTGTAAAATTCTGTCACTTGTTTAGTATGGTGGCTTGCAAATGCTAAAAAGGTTGCTTAGGGTCGCGCACTTGCAGGAAGCAAGAGCATGACCCTAAGCAACCTTTTTTTTGACTAGGCTCAAGTGCTCTGTCCTATGTTCCTTTGGTAAGAGTTTATGTGTGTAGCACGGTGAGTGCGGGTGCGTGAAAATAAAAGTCCCAAATGTTTCTACTCACGCTTTACTCGCACTAAGTCCGGCAATACACAAAACACAGAAGGAGTAAATGGACAGAAGAGAAACACAATATACAGCACAAAACAATAGTCCACATCAACAATAAAAGTTCGCGTAACAATTAATATTGGTCACGGTTAGTACGATGCGCGGGCGCAAGCGGAAGGCGGCGAGGTCTACAACCGAATGACCCACATATTCCGAAATGTTGGATGCTCAACCGTCTTTCGCGCTGGCCCGCGCGCTGGGGCGACCGACACCATCCGACAGCATAATGCTAAACATTATGAATGCCGTGAATGCAGTGTAGTGTTATTGATAAATGTACACGATAATATTACTGTGACTGTGTTAATGTTGTGTTTTATTTGTGGTGTGTTGTGTTTGGGTTTATTATAAACATAAAAAAAAAATATATGGTAGGGGTGAACCCTACATTTTGTTATGATTTTTTTTTTAATAATTTTAATGATTTTTTGTTTTATGATTTTAAATATTTTTCTTTTCTTTTTTATAATTTTAATTAAATTTTTTTGTTTTTTTTTTAAATGATTTTGTTATGGATTATTATTAACGTTTATGTTTTTTTTTTGAAACTTTTAATTATTTCCAATTCATGAATTTTTTTTGGATGTATTTTTATGGTAGCTTAATTCTTTAATTTATTGTTTCATAGAATAGAATAGAATAGAATAACATTTATTTGCATAAAAACACGGTATAAAAGATGTTACAAGGATTAAAAACAGAGCATACATGTTTTTGCTTAACATTATAAGCGTGCAAATTTTTGTGCATACAGTTAAGTCATTAATGTTTTTTGTCAAAGAACTCTTTAATACTATAAAAACTATTAGTAGACAGCCAATCGTACAATTTCATTTTAAATAATCTTGTATTAAGAATTTTAAAGTCACTCGGTATCCTATTAAATATTTCTACACACATATACAAACAGCTTTTATTATATTTAGCCAGCCTTGGCATGACATCCAGTACGAGTCTGTGAGGGTCGCGCCGGTTTCGAGGATGTACATAGTCCGCTTTTGTAAATAATTCCTTATTCTTCCACACAAACATACATATCTCATATATATAAAGAGATGGTAGCGGTAACAAACCAAATTTCTGAAATATTGGTCGACAAGAGTCGTCGGATTGAAGCCCGAAGATTGCTCGAATGCATTTTTTTGTGCGACAAATGCTCTATTTTGATCAGTGCTATTGCCCCACATTATTACTCCATACCGTAACACCGATTCTACATACGCATGATATGACATTATTGCCGTTTGCACATTTGTTATGTTCCTAATTTTTCTTAGCGCAAATACAAACTTATTTATTTGTTTTGCGACATTATCGACGTGGGTTTTCCAGTTCATGTCCTGATCCAAAGTAACGCCTAAAAACTTAGTTTTCGTTACTTCACCAATTTTATTTATATTAATTTTATTATTATATTTAGGATTGTTTGATCGGTTAAATTGTATATAAACAGATTTTGATAGATTTAATGATAAATTATTTTTATTAAGCCATTCAATTATTATGTCAATTGTGTTATTAATGTCAGTTTCATGATCGTCAATTGTATTATTTTTTTTGTCAGATGTCACAATAATCGAAATGTCATCAGCAAATAGTATGCATTTATGATTAGTTATATTAGTAATTGAATTAATATACAATATGAATAAAATTGGGCCTAACACACTTCCTTGTGGAACGCCATATTTGTTACTTTTGAGTTCAGAAGAGTGTGGTGTCATCTCGTTATGTCGATTCACTTTTGTAATTGTAACACGCTGTTGTCTGTTACTGAGATATGTCGATATCCATTGAAGTGCAATGCCTCTAATGCCAATTGCCTCCAATTTTTGCAGTAATAGGTCGTGAGATACTAAGTCAAAAGCTTTAGATAAGTCAAAAAATAACCCTGTAGTAAAGTGATTTCGGTTAATATTAGTCAATATGGTTTTTACAAGAGTGAAAATTGCTAGTGTTGTAGACTTGTTTTTTTGGAAGCCAAATTGGTATTTTTTAATAATGTCAAATTTATCACAATAGTCAATTAGTCTCTTATACATACACTTCTCAAAAATTTTCGATATAATCGGTATCAATGTTATTGGGCGATAATTATTAATGTCAGTTTTATCACCTTTTTTAAAAAGTGGCTTAACTATTGACACTTTTAATGATTCTGGAAAAGTGTCTTGTGAAAATGATAGATTTATTAAATATGTCATAATTATAATAAGTTCATTAGTGCATGCTTTTATAATCTTCGTATTAATTTCGTCATAACCTGCCGAATTTGTGTTTTTTAATGATGTCATCACGGCTCTGACTTCATTCTCCGACACAGGTTTTAAAAACATCGAATGAACTAGTGAACTTTCATCACAGTTCAGTTTTGTTCCTGTGCTAGAAGAGTGCGTTGTATTTATATAGTGGTCATTAAACGCAGTTGCTATTTTTACTGGATCTGTAAGTATTGCATTGTCAATGTGTATATCGTCTATGTCATTTTTAAAGTTATTGCCCATTATTTCATCCTTAATTACTTTCCATACCGCTTTACATTTGTTGTCACTTTTATTAATAAACTTAATATTTGCGTTCTTTTTTGAGGAATATATGCATTTCTGTAAAAGTTTTGAGTATTGAATGTAATTAATTTTATTTTTAATATTTTTATTTTTATAATACTGATAACGTAAGAACCTTTTCGTTTTACAACTTTTTTTGAGTCCTTTACTTATCCAGTTCTGTTTTTTTTTATTTTTAGTGTTTACCTTTACCCTTATTTTTGGGAAGCATAATTTAAAGAATAGACACAATGTGTCATGAAA
Source organism: Mythimna ferrago (assembly GCA_910589285.2). Classification (NCBI taxonomy): domain Eukaryota; kingdom Metazoa; phylum Arthropoda; class Insecta; order Lepidoptera; family Noctuidae; genus Mythimna; species Mythimna ferrago. The sequence goes on along the minus strand of OU342692.1, from coordinate 13,039,170 downwards.
AGAACTAAATGCTTTATTTATATCCTTCTCTGCATAAATTTCGGACCAAGACAAATTCTGCAAGCAGTCTTTGAACTTCTGAATGTTGTTTGAGCTAAAAACTCTTTTGTAGGCATAGTACGTTGCTTGATTTTGTGTATTGCGTCCCACGGGGAAGCTCAACATTTGTGCCGTGTCGTGATCGGATAGATGGGTGGCAGTATTGTACCAACAGCATCAGGAATGTTGCTGAGAATATGGTCGATGCATGATGACTTACGAATTGGTTCTTTAATGTGCAGTATAAGATTATAATTATTTGCTAGATCTTGTAACTGATTTGTAATATTGCCTTTTTTAAGAGTGTTAATGTTAAAGTCGCCTGTTAGAACTACGTTTGTTTTCGAGTTATATTTTTGAAATACTTGATATAAAAGACTGTTTAATTTGATCAAGAATTGGGTGGGGTCGGATTGAGGTGTCCTATAGATACATATAATTATCAACTTATGACAGGTAATTTCTATGCCACATACTTCAAACGTATTTTGTATCGCATGGTTACATAAGAACGGTAGATCCTTGTAGACAAGGTCACGCCTAACGAAAATACAAGACCCCCCTCTCTGTTTTTCCCTGGAGAAACTGGCTGCCAATTCGTAATCATGGATCCTAATACAGGCTTCATTGCCTTTTTTTATAAAGGTTTCGGAAAGGCATAATACATCTGGGCTATTTTGTGCTTCGCATAGTTCCTGTAAAGTTAATTCAAGGAGTTCTTTTTTAGATAAGATACTAGCAATATTTTGATGTAGTATTTTAAAGTTATATTTCATCGGTGGTGGAGTTTTATGCACGAAAAAACGTCAAATTATTTTGTGTTGGAGGAAAGTAATAAGGAATAGTTCCCTTTGGTGCTTTTTCTGTAGGATTTATAAGGTCATTAGTTTTTTGTGTTTTTAATTTCACGCGATCAAAATAGAAGGGAATTGTGCCTCTCTTGGGTTCATTACTACTCTGAAACTGCTTAAAACTTGATCTGTTACTCGCTATTCGCTTTACAAGTTTTCTTGGGTTCATGCATGCGGTGTTTACCTGTAAGTGATTGTTGCGCTGAAGTTTAATTTTATATAATATGTGTTATGTTGCTGTATTCAGTGTATATAATCGTTGGTGAACCTAATTTAATTTATAAATAAATAAATACATTCCTTTTACCAAAGTCGAAATTGCAACAACGCCATCCTATCCTGGACGAGTAGGACAAGAAAGTGGAAGACCCAACACCATATGCCGACCGACCATCTTCACCTCCACAAAACGTTATCCCTCCTTATCCTCTATAAATCTTAAAATATATATATACATACATGATATACATAATTCAGTCCAATGTTTTTATTAATTAACTAGCTTTTGCCCGCGCGGCTTCGCTCCCGCTCTTCCCTACTTCAGCCTACTATACCCTACTCTACCCTACTATACCCTACTCTACCCTACTCTACCCTACTCTACCCTACCCTACCCTACTCTACTCTACCCTACTCTACCCTACCCTACTCTACTCTACCCTACTCTACCCTCCTCTACCTTACTCTACCCTACTCTACCCTACTCTACCCTACTCTACCCTACCCTACTCTACTCTACCCTACTCTACCCTCCTCTACCTTACTCTACCCTACACTACCCTACACTACCCTACACTACCCTACTCTACCCTACACTACCCTAATTTTCATTTTTTTTCCATAAGAACCTTCTCCTCATAATAACGAACACAACAAAAAAAAAATTAGCGAAATAGGTCCAGGCGTTGTTGAGTTATGCGCTTACCAACACATTTTGCGATTCATTTTTATATTATAGACTAGCTGATCCGGTGGACTTCGCACAGCCTAATAGTCAATAAATGTAGTATATCTTTCAATATAGTCAACCGATTACAATAAAACAAAGCCTAAATAATATATCAAGTTACAATTTTAATGTATAAGCGTTATCTACCTTCATCGATTTCGAATATTTTATGTGATGCGCGCACAACTAAAAACTACAGATTTATTATATGTATAGACGAACGCGATATTTTTCTATTTTTGTTATTTATGAGAAAACTATGAAGCCTAGATGCATTACTTTGGTTTCAAATTTAAAGCTAATTAAATTTTCTACAAATTCTTGCCTCATACTTTTCTCTAGGACTATTAGTGTAGCCAGTACGTGTCTTTGAATATGACGCAAACACAAAATTTTTACTTTTCAAAAAATATGCCTACTTTGACGAGCTATATCTCTGCAACCAATGAACCTAGAGTGCTGAAGTTAGCTCAAATTGTAGTATATTTAGTTAGCTTTATTACACTGTAAGCAAAATACTTTAAAAACCTTTCTTCGGGTAGATTTATCGAAAAAACTAAAAAAAAGTGCCAAAATTTTGCAGTTTTTCGAGCACCATGGCAGTAGCACAGGGTTTTCAGGGTTGCAAACCTGGGTGTAAACTACTCTCAAAGAACCCAACAATATATAAAAAAAACCGGCCAAGAGCGTGTCGGGCCACGCTCAGTGTAGGGTTCCGTAGTTTCCCGTCCGTCACAATAAGTGTTCCCACTTATGAGTTTAAAAAAAGGCTATTTGTTACGTTGACATACTAAGTACGGAACTCTAATAAATACGGAACCCTAAAAACGGGCCCACAAAGGACGGTGATAACTAAAACAGTAAGCAAGTAGTAGAAATTTCAGCGATTGTGCACTCGTAAAATTACGAATATGTTTAAGAAGCAAGGATTTATTACCACGGTAGGTCATGAAAGCACGGAAAATCTTAACATCGACTTTTAAAAAGATGACGTCATTACGCAACGCCATCTATCGAACCATTTATGAACTGGTTTTTACCTTAACATTTTTATAGATGGCGTTAAAAAAATGAATTTTAGTTTTGTTCTAAATTGCCTTAGCATGTTCATGATAGAAGTTTTATGTAGTTATAAGATAATACTGCCAATGCCAAGGAGAAACCAACCGAACAATTCGATAATACCCGACTCCATCAACTCAGGAAAAAATCTAAAAGTACAGCGCCATCTCTCGGGGAATTGGGTTACTAATTAATACATAGGTACCAGAAGATGTTATTGGTGGTAATTTTGGATTGTGAGAACCGATTTTAATAATTTTTTTTTGTTTGAAAGAAGATACGTGCAAGCAGCTCATTTGTGGAATGCATTACCCATAGAAGTGAGGCGAGCCCAAACGCTACCAACGTTCAAAAAAATGGTGAAAGAGCATTATCTATCACTTTAGTTCTTCTTCTCCTTTCTAATTGTAAGTATATTTTATATTTATTAGTTTATTATTTGGCTTTTTATTTATGTATTTTTGTATTTTTATTTGTTATTTATTTTTACATTGTTTCTATAAGTTGTTGTGCTCTTTTAACCCGAAATCTTGTTTCTTTCGTTTCAGTCCATCCAAAGGTTGTCTGGTAGAAATTGCCCTGTGCAATAAGACCGCCTATTGTACACTTATTTTTGTTAAATTTTATTCTTTAGTAAGTTAAGGTGTGCAATAAAGATGTATAATAATAATAATAATATAATATAATAAAATAAATATAATAAAATAATCTGTGGTCCGGCTGTCAAGTTGAAATACATCAAATTTTTTCAGTTTAATATTTTTATTCAATTTACTTACCAAATACACAACAAAATGTACTTTATCCGCCAAATCACAAAAAAAAGAAGAGAAATCAGATAACAATACCAAAAAGTATACAAAGAATCAATATCTTGACCGAAATGGAACTACAATAATGATGTAAAATGTTGACAAGAAGCCGGGCACGCTCTCAAATTGCACAACCAACATCTTCGGGTTCGTCGCTCAGCTCCGCCTCGCAGCCACCGGGACCAGCGCCAGCCGTGAGTCCAGAGATTCCGGCAGCTGCAGTTGCGTCGAGCTCGAGCGACGAATACTTCTCGCCGCCGACGACACCACCACCTGCGCGTCGACGGGGAAGAGGCCGACCTCCGGCCTGCTTGGGACTTCGAGGCCCACCGGCCTCTGATAGGGTCCCCGCTGCCGGTGGAAGTGTGCAGCGCATGCGATGGACAGAATCCATTAATGAAAATGTCATGCGCTCATACTTTGGGGCTACAGAGGGGGGAACTAACCTGACTGCGTACCGTGGTCGGATGCTCTCTCTGTTTCAGGTGCTTGAGCCAGCTGTCAACGTTTCGGCCCAAAGACTATCGGATCAGGTGCGGGTCATCCAGCGTAACCGTATGTTGGATGACGCCGTACTTGATAGACTGCGCCTAGAATCACGGAATGGTCGTGTCACACCTATTTCACCACCGGCCGCGGTGCAACGTCAACCCAGTGTTTCACCGCGACCAGACCACGTTGGTGAGGATGATGATGACGGGGCTATATCCGTGAGTACCCAGTGCAATGCACGTTTGAGGAGCGCTTTGGAGGATGCATTCCGGGAGTACCGCTCTATACCACCAGAGCTTAGACCCCGTCTACCTCGTTTGCCTATGCATAGAAAAAATAGGGCGTTGGTGTGTGCTCTAGATTCGCAGCTATCAAATTGTTTTGACCTTACCGATACCCACTCGATCTTATACTGTGCGGCTGCAGCGGCGTGTCGTGTAGCTCATGTCAAAATTCCAAATAGTGACAGAGCTACACGACCAGCTAAACCAGCTTGGCAGTGCAGGATCGAGCGTCGTATCGGTGAGGCTAGAGCACTCATCGGCAAACTTATCTGCTTCAGGGAGGGCAACACTCGCCCTAGAGTGATGCGCTTTGTGAGGCGGGCGTTCTCGGGGACAGATATTAGTCCTCGAGATTATCTACCCCGTATCACAGAGCGTATCGACTTCCTGAGGCAGAAAGTCTATGCATGGGCAAACCGTATACGACGGTACAAGCGGCGAGTGGAGCGGTACACCCAGAATCGCGCGTTCCAAAGCAACGAAAGGTGGGTTTACAGGGCTTGGGAGCGACCGGACCAAAGTGTGATTGATACGCGCCTACCGGATGATGATGCCATGTATTCATTTTGGCGCAGCATTTGGTCGGTGCCTGTCAGTCACACTGAGGGTGATTGGACTCGGGAGGTCGAGCGAGAGTGCGAACTTATACCAGAAATGGGGGCAATTACCATCAGCCCCCAAGATGTAGCTCGTGCAGTCCGTCCGTTACCAAATTGGAAATCTCCAGGGCCGGACGGGCTGCACAACTTTTGGCTTAAATGGTTTAAAAGTTCGCACGCTCGCTTGGCGTCCCAATTCCAATCTGCCTTAGAGTCAGGGTCGCTGCCCCAGTTCCTGACGACAGGAATAACCCACCTGCTCCATAAATCGGGTAGTACTGCGGAACCCAAAAATTATAGACCGATTACGTGTTTGCCGACGGTCTATAAAGTTCTTACATCCATCCTGAGAGCTAAAATTAATAGTCATATTGAGACAAATTCCATCATGTCTGCTTCTCAGAATGGATGTAGGAACGGGTCCCGTGGTACTAAGGAGCTGCTCCTCATTGATGTTGCCATTAGCCAACAGGTTCGTCGTTCTCGAAGAGATCTGTCGACATGTTGGATAGATTACAAGAAGGCCTATGATTCAGTGCCGCATACATGGCTCATGAGGGTGCTGGAGCTATATAAAATTGATGTAACTCAGCGCGCCTTTCTGATGTCATGTATGGGGCAGTGGAGGACGGTCCTTCACTATCCAGGGTGTCGACGGGTTTCGGAGAACAGCGAACCGTTAAGGATCGAGCGTGGCATATTCCAGGGTGACAGTCTGAGTCCACTGTGGTTTTGCCTAGCTTTGAACCCTCTCAGCACACTGCTGGAGGGTTCGGGTTTAGGCTACCGGTTGAGAAGAGAGGGTCAGGTCATATCTCACCTTCTTTACATGGATGATCTGAAACTTTTTGCTTCCAACAACTTGCAACTGATGGAGCTACTGAAGGTAACTGAAACCTTCAGTAGTGCCATCAGGATGGAATTTGGTTTGGACAAATGTGCAGTCATGCATGTAAAGCGAGGGGAGATTATGGAATCCGTGGGAACCCAACTCTCGGATTCCATACACCTTAGATCCCTCAGCTCAACCGAAACTTACAAGTATTTGGGTATGTCGGAAGCGTTGGGCATCAATGCTGCTGACGTGAAACAATCGTTGAGGGAGCGTTTCTTTGGCCGCCTGAATAAAGTACTGAAAAGTCTTTTATCGGGCGGGAACAAGGTGCGCGCCTTCAACGGTTGGGTCATGCCGGTTTTGATGTACTCTTTCGGCATACTCAAATGGACTCAGACGGAACTCGATGCCCTGGATAGGAGGGTCCGCACTCTGCTTACCGCAAATCGGATGCATCACCCACGATCATCGGTGATGAGGCTGTATATCCCGCGGAAGTGTGGGGGTCGTGGCTTCTTAAATGCCAAGACCCTGCACAACCGTGAGGTATGCAGTCTCAGGGAATACTTCCTGGAAACCGACGTGGGGATGCACCGAGATGTAGTGGCGGTGGACAAAGGCCTCACCCCGCTCTCCTTGGCCAACGAGAACTGGCGCAAACCTATAGTAATGGATACTAATGAACGCAAGGAAGTATGGAAGGGCAAGGAGCTTCACGGGCGCTTTTACCGGGCCTTACATGGGCCCGATGTAGATCTTTTAGCGTCCGTCTCCTGGCTACGCTTTGGTGATCTCTTTGGAGAAACCGAAGGTTTTGTCTTTGCAATTATGGACGAAGTTATGATGACGAACAACTACCGGAAGTATATTGTGAAGGACGGTACGGTTGACATCTGTCGGGCATGCCACCGGCCTGGGGAATCAATCCGACACATTATTTCTGGGTGTTCTCATTTAGCTAACGGAGACTATTTGCACAGACACAACCTTGTAGCCAGGATAATCCATCAGCAACTTGCTCTTAAATACAATCTTGTTGAATCAGAAGTACCGTACTATAGGTATGTGCCCGACCCAGTTCTCGAGAATGGCAGCGTCACATTGTATTGGGACCGATCTATCATCACTGACAGGACTATTGTTGCCAATAAGCCTGACATAGTGGTGATAGATCGACTAGAGCGTCGCACAATGATTGTTGATATAGCGGTCCCTCATGACGAGAACCTCGTGAAAGCTGAGAAAGATAAACAAACTAAATATCTTGACTTGGCTCGCGAGGTTGTCGACATGTGGGAAGTGGATAGAGCAATCATTGTGCCGATAGTCGTGACGGCCAATGGCTTAATAGCCAAGAGCCTCGACCAACATCTGCGGAGGCTCTCGTTAGGCAGTTGGATCAAGGGCTTGATCCAGAAGGCAGTACTCCTAGACACGGCGCGTATTGTCCGGAGGTTCCTCTCTCAGGAGCCCCGACCACCGGCAGCTTGGACCCTGTTCCCGATGCCGGTGGGCTACTATTTTTTATATTTTTAAATGTTTTTTTTTTTTAATATAATTTTTTGAAGAAATATTTAAAAATATGATAAATATGTATATAATAATAAATGAATGGAATAATAATAATAATACGTTCAAGATAATAAAATATGTAAACGAAGTTAAAAACAATGCTTGCATATACGATTATACTACAAACTTAGTCCAGAAATTATTTTGTACAACCTTTTTGTCTTTTTTGTACAAAAACTGTTCTTTCCATCAAGTTCTAAATGATTTTCCTAGAAAGTCCTTATAAAATTCTACGTTTCCAAATTTTTTTCATATTTTCTAAACTTATGGTTCAAAAGTTAGGGGGAGGGGGACACATTGTTTTTTACTTTTGGAGCGATTATTTCAGAAAGAACAATGGTCAATCTCCTAACATGCTTGGACTATAAAAAATTAATAAATCGTAACTTGATGAAACATGTATCGTTTGATTTGCCTGAATGAATATTACTAAGTACGGCATTCAATATATTTTTAAAAGTACGGAGAAACTAGTAAATAATTAAAATGTTTTTTAAGGTTATGTGGTTTATTAATAATCTGTAGCTGTAAAAAAATACGTCAAATATGTCATTTGTCCATTTCGCGCCAAATAGGACAAACTGTACCCCAAGAATTTATATATCCTACGGATAAACAAGATTATTTATAAGATTCTTGACTGTACCTAATAAATAGACGCAGCGGAATGTTGCTTTGTTTTTATTGGACAGTACAGGTCGATGGCAACAAAAGACTTTAAAACTTAGTACAGCCTAGTAGTCATTTTCAAAGACTAGTATACTGGTTAACCATTATGAAATTATTCTCTAGATTCACCTGTAAGCCCGCGCACGGGCAAAACCGATGTATGAACCAAACTTATTGGGGTCAGGTATCCCACTGTTTTATAAACAGTGCTTAATTTATCGAATTTAAATCATAAGCCTTTAGATTTGTTTGGAGGACACACTAATCTGTTCCAAACATTGTAGATGCAAATATATGAATATGAATAAAAGCTCAAGTTATCTTTATTCATAAGTAAGAATCTTACTAAACATGCGGACACAAAAATTAAATAAAGAATTTTCGAGTTGTCTTGCTATCATTTAATCTTCTTCACTTGCAAGATCACAATCACTAAGGTACTGGTGAAAAATAATTATGTAAAAAAATTAAAACTGATTAGGTACTTTTATTCTTTATTACAATTCTCTTATGAATATATCATCAAGAAATGCAGCAGGAGCAGCTACATTTTGTTCGTATCTGGCCCATCCAAGAAACCAAACGATGGTCATAACATGAGCACAACATCCTAGTGTGCGTCGACCAACAAGACAATTACAGCAATATTCTCTAATGCCAGCTAACCCAGATGTGTTATTATTTATTAAAATATACACATAATATTGTTTCCTGCTAATGTGCCTTGACTTTATTCTACCTCTTATAATTGAGACTTCATTTACATCCAAATTGGAAAAATACAGAGAATCCGGTATTTCCCTACAGACTTCAATTCTGTACTGCCCATGAAATCTGATATGTTCTCCGTAGTAGGAGAGCGCTTGGCGAAGTTGATATGTCCCAAGAGCAAATAAAATAAGGTCCTCATATTGGAGACGGGGAAAATTAATTAAATTATTTCTATCTGCACTTATACTAATAAAATTAGAACCACGTCTATTTAAATTATTGGTTTCTACTATATCTGCTAAATTATTTGGTAAGTGCATTCTTAAATAAATGTTATTTAATAATTGCTCAGCATTTTCGCGATTTTTGAGCCGCACACCAAATCTATTTAATAATGCCGCCGCAATCTGGAAATCTTGCATCATGTGTGGCAAAGATTTATGAAAAAATTCTTGACGAAATAATTTGAAATCACGCTTTATATGACCATTAACCACTTCTACTACCCATCTGCAAAGTGTTACACACCTACTTCTATTTGCCTGAGGTGTGGTTAATTGCCTTTCACCTTCCAATAGTGATTCAGGCATATATGGTTTATAATTACAATTTTCCAATAGATTAATGCAGTCTCGGAAACCTCGGTCTAATATAAAAATATCGTTGTCTCTAAAATACTGTCTCAGAGGTAAGTTTTCATTTTCAAATAAGGAAGTCATTATTTCAGCATCTGAGGTAGTGGCTTTATATGGACCAAAACAATCTAAAATGTAACCGTCACATAGCACTAACATAAATGGTTTTAAAAGATTTCTATATTTGTGCAATGAATATGATTCTTTTTGGAACATATAATTAGCACTCTTATGAGCATAAATATATGTTCCATCACAAATAACAATGGGGTGGTCTGTGATTGCCCCAGAATTCCCATATATTCCATTGGGAATTAATAAATTGTGGCTAATACTTTCTTGTCTGCTTAAATGTCCAATTCCCAAGTTGTTAGGGACAAAATATTGCAAAAGTTTCTCTCTTACATTGTTCATATAACGTTCGAGAGTTCTTCGTGATATCCCCATTAGGCTAGCTATCCTTTCATCCGAATCTCCATTCCTTAATTTTATTAAATATGCTACAAGACCAATAACTCCTCGGTGCAGAGTTTGGATTTGAGGAACTTCAATCAATAAATTGTTGAATTTTTCCTTAGTTAATCCAAGCCAATATTGGAACAGATGATCATCAATATTTAAAGGATCATTAAAATCAATTGAACTAGATTTCTTTGAATCAATAAAAGAAAACATATGTTCAACTTGTTCTACAGTGAAAACCGCACTACTATTATCTAAATAGTACAAAGTGTCCCAACTGTTACTCAATAGATGGTCTGAACAGATTCTAGCATGTGCAGGCAAGTAAAAATGGTGGTCAATTATTATTTTTATGCGTAAATCATCAGAAATTCGATGTAAGTCCCGATTAGTGCAATAAGTAAATACACACTGTGCAGCAGCATTGGGTGCCCGTCTGTAATTCGAAAGTGTAATAGTTGATGATGCAGGTACATTTTCGGTAGCCACTGATGGTACTGCTGGAACCCAATCAGGTGATGAAAAAGATGATATACTGGGATTAGATAACACAATATCCGCTTCATCAGATCCTTGTTCTGGGTCGAAATTACCAGCCATCTCTGACTGCTCTATTGCTGAATGTAATTCAATGTCATGTTGTACTAATTCAGGTGCTTCTACCATATTTGTTGGAGAAAAATCAACTAATTCATTTTCTCTTTGTTCTGTCTGCTTACGCAGAGCATTTCTTTTTGCTTTCATCCAGCAAGAATGACACACTCTGTCATTTGTAGTTAACTGAAACAAAAGAGAGAATTGGTAAACTCATCTAAAAATACTATTAAAACCTGTCCTAGATTGTAATAGGCACACACATTGATCACTGTTTGTTTGCGGCAGTTTGGCAATATCAAACTTAAATTAATTCATAAAACTCCAAGTGAAAGCTGGCATTCGCACTGCTATTGTCTTTCTATTGTGTCTATAATTGACGGTATTTGAAAGGTTAATTATGAACCCAGCTTTCATTGCAATGTTGTTTCTTTTATAAATAAGATCTAGGAGTTATAAACATCAAATCCAATTGATTACTATATAAAACAACAGCTAGTCTTAGTAATACTAAAAAATTGTTTAAATTACCTCTTGCGATTGGATAGAATTCATTATGCAGGTAGTAATCATTTGTTGCAGTTCTGAAGGATTGCTGCGTAATATTAAATCACTTTTTCTTCGAAGGATTGAACATCCACACATCAAGCAGATGCTAGAGTTACCCACCACCTGAGTTCGACTACTTCCGAGTAGTTGGTTGTCATGGCTTGATATTTCTCCATGGATAATTTGATTAACCCTCATCATCACAGCATCTAAACAGGCCTGGCAAATATTATCACTGTCCTCAATCTGTAAATAAATATTACTGTTTGTAAAACACTTCGATGACGATGTACTAAAATGAAATATCTTACGATGCGTTGTGATGCTAGTAAGTTCATATCTGAATACTTACGATACGTGGCGAAATCCTTTCAGCAATAAAAGACACCACTCTAGTATCTTGTTCTAGGACAATGTGCCGTGCAATGCGATTAACGCATAATCCACAGTTTACACACAGAATGCGCGAAGACATGACTACTTCCACTTCACTTCACTGACAAATCCAAAACTAGATGAAATCAAAGTCCAAAAGACGAATGCCAAGTTAACTAGTATAGAAGATTCGATCGGAGTCCGTAAGCAAAGCAAGATATGGTTAGAATTATAGGGAAAACACAAGATCACACAGAACACAGTCGTTGCCAAAGCTACAACACGGTCTGCGCCACAGTCTGCGCAGAGACAATAACAATACATTGTTTGTTTGTCAAAAATAGGGTGGCTCCGTATTCAATCGATTTACTTACGGATTTATCGATTTTTAGAAGCAAAAATCATTTTTTAACTCATGACTTGATTAAATCATATAACAAAACACAAAAAGATGTGTAAGTGGCTTATCTCAGATTAAATAAATAACAAAATCATAAACAGCTATAATCTAACAATTATGTACTTTTTCATTTCTATTTAGAAATTAAATCGATATCGACCACTTCAAAAGTATGGACTTCTCTATGAATGTTAACATTACGGATGCGTTCATGAATAAAGATATTGAGACGCGTTCTATTGAAAAAAAAATAATAATTAAAAAAATGAATATCTTTTTTCCTCCTGCTTTTAAAAATAAACTGAACCTACCATATAATTACATTGATAATATATTATGTTATGATGACAATCTCATTTCGTTAACAACACTTTTTTTTTTCTAGTCCAAATTGGCCATGATTCTTTTTGACATTATCAAAAAATGATTGTAGTAAACCCCTATTCATTTTTAAATACCTATCCAACAATATATCACTGGTTAAGGTTGAAAAAAAAAAAAAAACACTTCAATCACGGCGTGATTGACATACATATTGGTACCAAATTACAGCTTTCTAGTGCTAACGGTCACAGAGATTAAGCGAGGACGGACAGACGGACATGGCGAACTAAAAGGGTTCCTAGTTGACTACGGAACCCTAAAATTGTAAATACATGTGTGTTTGCGATGTTCCATGTCGATTTTGATTAGACTAATAGGCCTACATGGGCACTCATAAAACGTCAGAAGCTAGTGCACGGTTTCAAATTGGTCGTATCCTATAGAGAAGAACCGGCAAGCAACTCCATGGTTACTCTTTTAAAAAAAGTGGTTGTTATTACAATATTGATAGATATTATGTAAGCACAGTGTAGACCAGTCAATAATGCACGCAAAAGCACAATAAAAATAATCATAATAAAAAAAAAGTAATCTAAAAGTTCGTGGAGACAGTTAAAGTTAAAAAAGTACACATTCACATTACAAAAAAACTGGCCAAGTGCGAGTCGGACTCGGCCATGAAGGGTTCCGTAGCAGCAAGTAACATAATATAAAAGTTCTTATAGTTCGTTGTAACTTTGATCGATGTTTTAATAATAGTGTATTTTTTTAGATTTATGACGTACTTATACTTATACCTATAAAAACTACTTACTTGATCTCGTTCAAACCAATTTTCGTTGGCGGTTTGCATGGCAAGTACATCATATATTTTTTTTAGTTTTATCATTCTGTTATTTTAAAAGTTACAGGAGGGGGGGGACACATTTTACCACTTTGGAAGTGTCTCTCGCGCAAACTATTCAGTTTAGAAAAAAATGATATTATAAACCTTAAAATGATTTTTGAAAACCTATCCATAGATAACACGTGTGGGTTTGATGAAAAAAAAAAACTGTGTTTCAGTTTTAAGTATGGGTTTATTGCTTTTTTTGGGTACCTACGTATCAAAATCCCGAATTTTAAAAGGCCGAATTTCAAAATACCGATGGACGAAACCCCGAAAATTGAAACGCCGAATGGTTGTTTGGTCGAAAGTTTAAAATCCCGAAAGTTCAAAATCCAGAAATTGTTAAACCTAACCTCAAAACACTTAAAAGTTGCCTAAAAAGCGTAGTCGGGGTTTACAAAAAAAAAACCACGAAGGGTGTAGCGGAGTACGCGTTTTTAGGGTTCCGTAGCCAAATGGCAAAATACGGAACCCTTATAGATTCGTCATGTCTGTCTATCCGTCCGTATGTCACAGCCACTTTTTGCCAAAACTATAAGAGCTATACTGATGAAACTCAGTGAAGTATGATGATCAGATGTATTCTGTATACCGCATTAATATTTTTACACAAAAATAGAAAAAGAAACAATTTTTGGGGGTCCTCACACATAGAACTGAAACTCAAAATTTTTTTTTTTTCGTCAATCCCATGGGTACGTGTGGGGTATTTGTAGATAGGTCTTCAAAAATGATATTGAGATTTCTAAAATAATTTTTTTCTAAACTGAATAGTTTGCGTTAGAGACACTTCCAAAGTGGTAAAATATGTGTAACTTCTAAAATAAGAGATTGATAAAACAAAAAAAAAATATATGATGTACATTACCATGCAAACCGCGAACAAAACTTGGTTTGAACGAGATCTAATAAGTGCTCGAGCCCCGGTATGAAGGCTAGAAGGAACGGGGTGGGTCTTTTAGTCAGTAAGAGTCTGACACTATCTCCCGCTCCGCCCAAGGGCGGGGGATGTCAATGCATGATTTTTTTCCCACCATAAAAAAAAAAAAAAAAAAAAGATCTAATAAGTAGTTTTTTTTTAATACGTCATAAATCTAAAAAAATACACTATTATTAAAACATCGATCAAACTTACAACGAACTACAAGAACTTTTATATTATGTTACTTGCTACTACAGAACCCTTCATGGGCGAGTCCGACTCGCACTTGGCTGGTTTTTTTTCCGTCAAGATTTAGACTGACTCCAACTTGAGGGACATTCGGTAATAAAAACTTTATACATTTAGATTTATTCGCATTTAATAGGAGATTATTAGCTGCGAACCATTTCGAGAGAACAGCCAGACTTTCGTTGACATGCAAGACATCCCCATCTTTTCTATCTACTTTAAAAATAAGAGAGGTGTCATCAGCAAATATAATACTTACAAGCAACGTTAAGACACGCATTCACGCACTACGCTGCGGGGTGCGTGGCAGTGTGATTACCGCCTTAGACATCCGTTGCCTAGCTAAGGTGCTCACCTAGTCTAGTCAAATTAGCAAAAAGATTGGACTTAATTCGTGTAGTTGTAATTTTTGTGGAATCATTAGAAAACATGAATATAAGTCTTCTCTGAGTTTGCTCCATTCCTGTTATGTACGGAACATCGTTTAATATTAGGTTTTAACATTAAAGTACCAAAATTTAAAAATTTCGTAAGTATTTAACTGTGGTAAGTTTAGATATATGTAGATACCCCTTTTGGTGTATAATTACTTTTCACGAAAAAAGTGTGAGGTGTATGAAACACTAATAAATCATTATTTTTAATTTACGACTCAAGGGAAATTTAGCCAGTTGGTGCAAACTCATGATAAGCTTTTTAAAGCTTCCTATAGGTACACCCAGTTATTTTGGCACCCTTTTGCACCCCTAGGAAAACAGCATTTTACAATATTTGTAGATTGCACTTCGGGGCAAATTAGTGTAATCATGGATTTTTAAATATATAATGTATTATATATATAAAACATTCACACGTAATAAAAATAAGAAATACATAACTGGAAGTTTATGTAGAATTAACGTGAATACATACTGCGCCTCGTGGCGTTCGGAGGGCAAACGCGGGGTCGCGCGGCGCGTCGAGAGTAAGTAAGTGCGTGCATGTATATGCGTTTAGATCATTTTTGTGGCAAGAAGCGATCCCTGCGCTATACAAATTAATAACTATAATTACAAGAACGTCTTTTTTAATGTTACTAAACAAATTATTACAAAAATCTCACATAGGAAGCAATTAAAATGTATCAAGCTTGTGTATGTGCTTGAGTTATAATTTTCCACTCAAAAATACTCAAAATAATACATAATAATAATAAGTATTTATTTCACAAAAAACATAGCACTTTGCACTGTATACATTGTTTAGAAATTATTATTTACAATATTTATGCAATAATAGACTCTATCTTTTAAACTAGGACTAGCCTGTATCTTAAAAGATAGGGTTCAACCAATGAACTATGTTAATATTAACACTCAAAAACAAGTGAAGACAGTGTCAATGATTTAGGTATACTAACAATTGTACTGAAATAAATATAAAAAAAAAAAGAAAAATCAAATAAAACAAAAAGCAATTCCACCAGGTGTGTATGTATGTATGCATGTTTATAGGTGTATTATATGTGGGGTGTGAGGGTGTTTGTGTGGAGTGTGTTTTTTTTTTGAGTTTTGATTGATATATAATAGGGTAAGTGCTCCAGTGAATGAACACACCCCAGTAAATGAACAAAACACAGTTTTTTCAAAAAAATAAGAAATCGAAATATTTCTACCCAATGACGTATTTTTTTTCGTAATTACAGCTCTATTTTCTATTATTATGACAATCTTCACTTCATATGTTACTGTTCGTTTCAAAACGGCAAGCGTTTAAAGTTAGCAGTGTAGTGTAAAAATATTTTTGTTCGGGCAAGAATTTAGGACTCGGGGTAGACATAAAATTTTTGATATCAAATTGTGGCCGTAATTTAAATATGAACTATAAGTTTTTTATTTATTTGAATAATAGATAGTTTTAATATATGTCTGAAATCTATTACAATGCCATTCTAGCCAGTTTTATGTAAATTATTCGACGTCCCAGCATTGGAAATACAAAACGTTTGAAATCCAGTGAATGAACGGGCGTTCATTCACTGGACAAATGCAAATTTCATATTTTTATTAAAATATGTAATTTATTTTTATGCCACAATGTTCATATTTTGGGAGCCGTATAAACAATCTATTTCTAATCTTTAGGCCAGTATTGGGACAGGTGTGTTCATTTATTGGTTCATAAAATCCATTGAATGAACTAACATTTTTCACCATGTTCAATTATTAGCTTTCGTCGTGATAATGTAACCATTAAATGAACACAATATATTCAGTTAGAAATCATCCTTTAAAGATCTATTTATTGTTACATAAATTTTTCTTTTATTGTACCTTTATATCACCATAAATTTCCATAAAAATAAATGCGAAAGGTTGCGATATACCTACCCAAGAAAATTTAAAAGAAGCTCTTAATTCCGTCACCTTCCGTCTTGCTCATTTTAACGCAAGATACTGATTTAATTGTTCCTACTGAGCTGCATTGACTGATTTTAATTATATTACTAATTTATCCACTGCGAACCTAGGAAACGACCCAAAAGCTGGCTTGACTTGTCGAGTCAAGCCAGCTTTTGGGTCGTTTATCGATTCGGGTCGGTTATCGTTCGGTCTATACCGAAAATATCGTGCGAGACTAGGTTGGCTCTGAAGCAACGTAAAAACCACAAGGCATTGGGTGAGGAAGGAATTACGGCCGAACTCCTGAACGCGGGTGGAAAACCGATCCTTAAAGCTCTTCAGAAGCTGTTCAATTACGTCATAATCAAGGGGAAAACGCCACAGCAATGAAGCAGAAGTGTAGTAGTACTCTACTTTAAGAAGAGAGACAATGCCTTGTTTAAGGATTATTCATACATCCACATCTGAGCCATGTCTACAAGCTGTTTTCCGGAATCTTCACGAATTGATTCGCGCGCAGGTTTGGCGACTTCTAGCCTCAGGATGGAAAAGGTTTCAGCACCGTAGACCACATACATGCACTGCAGCAGGTTATTTATAAGATCGAGAAGTATAATCTGCCTCTCTGCTTAGCGTTTGTGGACTACGAGAAAGCCTTTGATTTGATCGAATCTTGGGCTGTATCGCAGTATTCCCCAAGTCAACGATGCCAGGTTGACTATAGCGGTACATCGAAGTACTGAAGTAATTGTACGAAAATGCCACCATGTCAGTCCGACTTCAGAAACCTCTAAACTTATCCTTCTGCTACTATTATAAACTCTATATAAACTATTCACGGCATAATAGAGGAGGTCTTCAAGGACCTAGATTGGAGAGAGATAGGCATTAATGTCAATGACGAGTATATCACTCACCTTCAATTTACCGACGATATACCTAATGGTCATAGCTGAGGCTATGGAGGGCCACAAAACAAAATTTGATAAAACGAGTAGAGCTTCAAAAATACTGGGTCTCAAGATAAATATGGACAAAACCAAAGTCTTGGTAAACAACCATTTAGAACCCGCTCATAGCAAGATCAGAGACTCTAAACTCGTAAATTGTAGACAATTACATTTACCTGGAACAGATGGTTCCAGGTATCTACATGGTTCTAAAACGTGGTCACTCACAATTGGCCTCATCAGAAGGCTTAAAGTCACTCAAAAGACAATGGAGAGGGCTATGCTCGGAATTTCAGTGCGTGATCGAATCAGGAACGAAGATATCCACAAGAGAACTAAAGTTCCCGACATAGCCTGAAAAGGCAAGTCACATTGTTCGTAGAACAGATGGTCGATAAAGCTGAAATGGAACCTTTCGTGGGCTAGAGCGAGTGGCTACCGTATACTGGAATACGCAGCATCGGTAGGCGTTCCACAAGGTGGACCGATGACTTGATGATTTGAAGGCTTTTACTTTTATTTAATAATGTTTGTAATAGATTTAGAGGCAGAGGACATATGTTCGTTTTTTAACTTTTTCTGGGGCTAAATATGTTACAAAAACAAAGATTTTTTTAACTATTACACAAACAAAAATTGTGTTCATTTACTGGATTTACTCTGTTCATTTACTAGAAATTTTCGTTCATTCACTGGAGTTTTAGGGTATTTTTCAATTTATTGCTAAATATCTAAAAATGTATCCAGGTTATATCGTAAATCTAACTTAAAAACAATTATTTAATATATTTACATTAACAAAATATAGATTTGGACCGTATACCTTAGAGTTAACATAGTTTAATTATTTTTTGAAGTTCGAAAATCGCTTAAGTGTTCATTCACTGGAGCACTTACCCTATATATAGTAATTGGATTTACAGTATGAGATGTGATCTTTAAGTATGTGTATGAAGTTACGATAAATTATGTTATATTAGGAGATATAAGTTAGAAGATTCTCTGTTGCCACATAGTCTTGTTGTGATAGCCACTGAATTATTTGTTTCTTTAGCATATATTTATTTAAATCCAATATGTTTAGCTTTTTATGTAAATTATATAAATACTTGCTTAGAACGTAAAACTGATATTTGGCAAAAGAGGTTTTGTGTTTAACGCCTGACGGAATATTTGTGCGTTTATTAGGGATTGATTTGGGAATGGATCCATGAATCTTGAGGGCCGACTGCAGAATGTACAGTTGTCTAACAGACAGGACCTCACAGTCCTCATAGAGTTGTTTAGTTGGATATCGGTATGGTTTTCTACTCATAACCTTTAATACAGCTCTTTGAGCTCTCTCAGCTCTCAACATGCTGGTTTTTGGTGCACCGCCCCACGCAGTAACGCAATAACCAATTATGGACTGACACAGTGCAAAATAGACCATCCTCAGTGTCCCCTTATCGGCGGAATCTCTTAGCAATTTGAAGACGTAAATGAGCCGCAATATTCTAGAGGATATCGCATCAAGTTGTTTGTCCCACCTAAGGCATTCATCGATATGCAAACCTAGGTATCTGACACTTTTACATCTGTCCAGTGTCAGGCAAGCACATGTATATGATGAACTCTGGCATGAGTGAGCAATTATTTTAAAGTCTTTTGGGGGCATAGTATTTCGTCGGATTGAGAAAGGAATGTAACAGGTCTTATCCAAGTTGAGAGTTAATAGGTTATCATGGAACCAGCCCATAATCCGACCCAGAGCGTTTTCTGCCGTAGCCTTAACCACATCCCAAGTAGGTCCATGAACGACAATTGCAGTGTCATCGGCATACGCGTAAATTTTGCAGTTAGGGAGAATCATTTTGCAAAGGTCATTCATGTAAATCAGGAACATAGTTGGCCCCAATATACTTCCCTGAGGCACTCCATAGGTCACAGTTTGCTCATCGCTGAGACAATCACCTATCTTAACCAGCTGAGTCCGTTTATAAAGATAGTCTTTAAATATATCCAGCGCTGCGCCACGCACACCCAGACGCTCCATCGTTGCAATGAGTTTAGGAACCGAAACTGTGTCGAAGGCCTTTGAGAGGTCCAAAAATATGCCTAAACATTTAGACCCGCCATCGAGTTCCTTTGCCACGAATTGTGTAAGGTCCAACACAGCATCCTCAGTCGATATCCCAGCTTTGAAACCATACTGGTTTTCCGCGATGATACGATGTTTGTTCAGGAAGCCTTTGAGTCGCTTATTGAGGATCTTCTCAATTATTTTTGAAATAGATGGCAAGATTGAGATTGGCCGGTAGTTATTGACACAGTCTCTGTTCCCGGATTTGTATATTGGAAGAATGATAGCCTTTTTCAGTGCATCAGGAAAGGTTCCCGACTGAATGCAACGATTGCAGATAAAGGTCAGAGGAGGCACCAGTTCCTGTCGACATGTCTTTAACAGTGATGAGGATATACCGTCCCTCCAATTTCCTCTACTTTATTAGCTGTGTTGTGAAAAATGGATTATGAAGTGTATTGCATTGTTTGGCGTGACCTCCCGACCTGCCCCTGTATTAGGTATTTATTGAACAAGAAATTATACTAACCATATCAATTCTCTGTCGATCTTTATTTCTTTCTCTACCTCAAAAGGAAAAAACGGAATCCTTATAGAATCACTTTGTTGTTCGTCCGTCTGTCTGTCAAGTCCCTTTATCTCGGGAACAAGTGCAAGTATCAAGTTGAAATTTAAACCGAATACTCAAGACTGCGGTCCCCTAAAGCTGTGTAAAAAAAAAACTTCTAAGTTAACGAATAAAAAAGATACCGGCATTTACGTCGCAAAAATATATATATTTCGACACTCAAGGGAATCATAAAGTTACTTCCCGTTGACCTAGAACCCTGAAATTTGGCATGAAGCAAGTCTTGTAGCATAAGTATTCAAGCAATCGTTGATGGTAAAGCACACTAGTTTATTAAGAGGCTATTAACTCTAGCCTTGAAGACGCCTAAATTATAATCTGACGGGAAGACCGCAGAAGGCAAATTGTTCCAGTTCTTCGATGTACGCGGTATGGGTTCCTTCTATTTGGCAGAATCTTGATACTCCGATTTTTATTTGGCATAACTCACATGGCATAATCTTATTTAATCGAATATTTTTAAGGCATAAAAATTATTTAGCATAACTTTTGTTTGGCAGAATATTTACGTGTCCGAATTTACAATGGCATACTTTTATCTTGGCAGAATTTTGTTTCGCATAATTACCTTTGCCATATTTAATATTATGCATAATTTTGTTTAGCATAACAATTATTTAGAGATACGATTATTTGGTATCTTCTTGTAAAAATTAGTGTTCAAAACATCAAAAACTTATAATAATATGGAATAAAACTGATAATTTAAATAAAGTAAATTTATGCTGTCGAATGGTTAGATAACCTACGTGCAATGTATTTAAAATCGAATGGTCTGCAAAAGTGACATAGAATGTTCTAAATATAGCATGTATTGGTAGCATTTTCAATATTAAATTAAATTTGTGTCATAAAAAGTCAATACGTTGTGCTGCAAAATTTTGTGACAGAAACGAATCGCTGCGAAACCGACTTTACGCAGTCTTGTCTGCCCTACCCCTAGAGTGTAATTTAAACCCGCGTAGGCGCGGAGGGGTAGGGCGGCCCGCGAGCTGAGGAGCAGGTGGTTTGAAGGCCCGCCACCGCGGCTGAGGCTGGCCGGCGAAGCCGGCCAGCAAGCCGAAGCTGCGGTGGTGAGCGTTAAAACCATCTGTGACGATAAGCTCGCGTGGCGCCGCCCAAACCCCGCAGCGCCGGAGCCGTGACAGAAACAATGCTTGCTGCATGTTGCATGCCTGCTTGCATGCTGCATGCCTGCTGCATGTTGCATGCCTGCTTGGATGCTGCATGCATGCTGCATGTTGCATGCCTGCTTGCATGCTACATGCATGCTGCATGCATGCTGCATGTTGCATGCCTGCTTGCATGTTGTATGCCTGTTTGCATGCTACATGCATCCGTTATCGTCGCATGCGTTATCGTCGCATGTGTGTGGCGAAAAAAATCAGTTCTGCCTTTTAATGACTATCGATATAAAATGTATGCCAAAAGACGATTCTGACTCTGAATTTTCTGCGATATGATGGTTCTGCTTTTTAATTATTATGGATATAAACATTATGCCTAAAGATGATTCTGACTAACAAAATTATGAGTTTTGAATGTATGACAACTGAGTGTATGCGAAATGATTTTCTGCGAAATGAAGTTTATGCTATCCGTTGTTATGCAAAACAATATTATGACGTAAAAAGTTCTGCTATAAAAGGTAGACCCACGCGGTATAAATGACGAAGCGAAACGCCTCATCCGAACCGTCCTTATTTAGACAGTAGTTTTGAACTTCCTGTCTTGAACTGGTTTTATAGACCAGAATTATGTTAGCACTTTACCATATATTTCTGGAAAAGTTCCCTCCGACAAACGTCTATTGAAAATAATATGAAGAGGTATGCACATACTATCTGCAGTCTTTTTGAGAGGATAAGGGGGTTATTTGATAAATGATAAATGATAAATGATATTTATTTTGTAAATAGGTTTAAAAAACACTTTTACACGTCAATTTTTTTTTTTTCGTCATTTTATTCTAGATGAGGCCGGTGTTTCCTATCTGACTACCCTGAGAAGAAACACCGAAACAAACTCAGGGGTCAAGGTCTCTTTTAAAGTCCATACAGTAAATATGTAATGGTCAAATCACATGAGAACCATGCAGATTTGTCTGAGATGGTCTTTTGAAGAAAGAACCATACAGATTTGAGTGGACCTGTCCAATCAGTGTAAGCATTTGTCAGTATTCGAAAAGCTCAACTTAGGACTACTAAGGAGCTCTACGACTTGACGAACAATACCAAAGAAAGGACATTTGGGTAGGCCGCAGAAAACACTCAAATTGCCAGACATACGTTAAAATTACTGAAAAGAAAAGAAAAAGCAATCAACATAGTCCTCACATTTACAATAATATAAGCAAATTGATAATTTACAAAATATTTAGAAAAGTAAATATTTATGTCAAAGAAAAAAAAAAAATACTTTAAGTACTTAAAATGTATACATGTCATTTTGTAAAATAAAAATAATTTCCAATGTCAAATTGTAAAAAAACAAATAAAATAAAAAGAAAAAGCACATTTGAAAATAAAAATAATTAAAAAATACAAAAGAAGAAAAATAAAAATGACAACAGTTGTAGTAGGTACTGGAGCAGGTCAATCCCAAGCCTTTTCGTCCTGAATATAGTCTTTTACAGTGTAAAAAGCCTTTTGACAAAGTTTACGTTTTACAAATGATTTGAACTTATTAAGGCTTAGTTGTTGAATATGACTAGGAAGTTTATTATAGAAGTGTATACATTGGCATCTAAATGAGCCCCCTATTTTTTTGAGCCTGGTTGCAGGAACTACAAATTTATGTTTGTTTCTTGTATTAAAATTATGAATATCACTGTATTTTTTAAACATGTCTATATTTTTATGGGCATACATAATATTCTCGTAAATATACTGTGAAGGCACAGTCATTACATTTATTTCTTTAAATTTATCTCTGAGGGAGTATCTGGGACTTAATTTATAAATTGATCGAATAGCCCTTTTCTGTAAAACGAAAATTGTCTGTATATCGGCGGCATTTCCCCATAATAGAATACCGTACGACATGACACTATGAAAATAGCTAAAGTAAACTAAACGGGCTGTCTCTAAATCAGTTAAATTTCGAATTTGTCTTACAGCATATGCTGCTGAACTAAGTTTTTTCGACAATTTGTCTATATGTGGGCCCCACTGAAGCTTAGTGTCTAGAGTAATGCCCAAGAACACTGTAGTATCTTCAGGACTCAACTCTTTACCTTTTATTAGCACACTGGTTTCTACTTGCCTCACATGAGGCATGGTAAACTTAATACATTTGGTTTTTTTTTCATTAAGTAGCAGGTTATTTACATTAAACCAGTGTACTATTTTTGAAAGAGCTATATTTATATCGTCAGTAACCTGCTGCTGACGTTTAAGTTTAAACAAAAGTGAAGTGTCGTCTGCAAACAACACTATATTATGATTGTCTTCTATGAGGTAAGGTAAGTCGTTTATGTAAATTAGAAACAAAAATGGACCAAGAATTGAGCCCTGGGGGACACCCATTTTTACAACAGATCCGGGAGATCTCTTTCCGTTTACGTCAACTCTCTGAATCCTTTCACTCAGATATGATGTAAGAAGATCCAAATTTGGTCTAGGACCTTTGGTGGAGTCCAGGGTTTCCAAAGCGTTGAGGATTTGTTGAGCATTAAATCTTATATTTGTGATATGAGTAAGATGTTTAATGCTTTCTTCTGGGGAACCATGTATCAAAATTAAAAGTGAAACTCTCATAAACGGAATGAAAAAAATTTACAAACATATTGCAAATTGCCTCTGAATCATTAGACCTTTGATCTCGGTAAAACATTGCAGATGGAATACCTTGTTTTCCTTTGGGATTCGATATGTAAATTCACAGGTATTTTACATTTTTCTGAATATTGTCCCCTGTGGACTTAATGAAGTTATTAAAATGCTCCTTTGACGCTATTTCAAATCTACGCCTATAGAGAGAGAACTGTTCATAATCTGCGATGTTGTGATAGGATTTCCATATTTACCATTTTATCCAGGTTCTGTTCTTGTTTCTGAACATTTGTATCAAGGACTTAGAGAGCATAGCGGAAACTTAGATGAGTGTAGTTTACCGTAGGCGCGGGCTTGCGGACAGTGAGCAATGGGTAGCTCGCTGTCCGGCCGTCCGGTAACTGTCCGGACCAAGCGCAAATCGTCGACGGCGCACACTGTTCCCGCGCGCCTCAAGGAGTAAGCAACAGCAGGGGCCTAGCTGGGCCTACTGAGGCCAGGGTTATCCGAAAGGGAACTCGTGCCCCGGTATGAAGGCTAGAAGGAACGGGGTGGGCTTTTAGTCAGTAAGAGTCTGACACTATCTCCCGCATCGCCCAAGAGCGGGGGTTGTCATTGGATGGTTTTTCCCACCATAAAAAAAAAGATTAGTGTGGTTTCGCCTCGGCTGTGTGTTCTTTAATGGCTCCAAATACAATTTCATAGAATCTATTTACACTCTCCTCTGCGGCAACCCACTTAAAATGTCGTGCTAATCTACACTGAGTAACTCTTTATTAGTCAGATCATAGTTAGCTTTATAATAATTATATTTGACGATTTTAGCATGTCTAAATAATTGTAAAGATGATTCGTACTTAATGATAGTACAGAAAGGAAGATGATAATTATTAGGTCGTACCAGTAAACTTGGAGGTGTATGTGGCAATCGTTGTTATTAATAAGCAAATCTAGAATACGTCCCTTACAATTCCTAATTGAGTTAAACTAGTAGGCGTTTAGTAAAGCAATGAAGTTGTCCATAAGTCCACCAGCAGATGAACTGCTCCCGCTATCACAGGTAAGGGCCGCGTTACTATCATAACTTGTCGTAGAAAGCCACTCAAGTAATCGCCGAACAAAAGTTCGGCGATTACAATCTGCCAGATCTTTTCTATTTAGAAATGACTGAAACCGAATTTATCTATTAATTCATTAAACCCCAAGCGAACGCCGGCGTTCGCGCACCTATTGTCTTTCTATTGTGTCTGTAATTTCCACGATTGAAAGGTGGGTGAGTTGAAGAAGCTAATAAGCGTACCGTGACCGAGTTACTGTTGTCAATGCTGCGTATATAAACACATGCTCCATTGTAGTACTAGTACCTATTACTTATAACCGTTTTTTTAGGGAAATAATAATGGTTCCGAAAAACAATTTAATCTCCAACGATCTGTGGCCGACTATTATTCTAATTAAATAGCGTTATAATGAATTACCGACAAAAAACCCAAAACATAAACGAAAAAAAATATCCAATTTAACAACAAATAAGAGCATGTTCAAATTACATTTTCTCCTAAAAAAAAATGGATCTTCGAATAAAAAAACTAAACTTCCGAATAGAATACTGAACCTCCGACAAAATTACTAAGTTACCGACAACAGAGGTTTGGTCAAAATAATCATATTTTTACAACTTGCATGAACTGTTTTAATTTCTATTGTTGGTTATCAAATTTATTTTTTAGCTCTCAATAATGATGAAAATACCTCAACTGTTCGGTCCGCGCGATGGAGTACGGATCTACTACGTAACTACATTTTCATAATAAACTGAGTTTTGTTTCATTTTTATCTTTGTTCTTGCTGACATTATAAAAGTTAGGAAATTTGTCGATTAATAATACAGTATAATATTCTAGGAAACCAAAGTCTACTTGGTTTTCGATTAAGGCATGAATAGGAACTTATAAAAAATATAAAAACAAGTAGTAAGTACTTGTAACAATAACTTTTAATTGCATCATAAATCATGAATTTTACTTACCACGGGTATGCTTCGATATCGGTACCTATTTCAGGCGTTAAAAAGTTAAAACAGTCGTATTCATGGGTACGTATCAAAATCCCGAAAGTTCATTCTATGGCTGAAATACCGACGTGCAAAACACCGAAATTCAAAATACCGAAAGGTTTAAATGCCGATAGTCGTTATATCGAAACACAAAATACCGATGTTCAAATGCCCGAAAGGACGAAATCCCGAATAGACGAAACAACTTGAACGTAGCGGTTGGTCACAGTTCTAACGTTATCTAACCTATTTCACCCAGTACAAAGTGCAATCAAAATACAATCTACCTGTGACTAGACTATTAGACAATGGTAAACACATTTTTACGAGAGATTGTGGCTGAAATAGGTTAGGTTAGGTTAGAATTGTGACCAAAAGCGCGCGAGCCGAGCGAGCGAAGCGAGCGGCGCCGCGGCAGCGGCCGGCGAGTGCTACTTCTCAAAATAAAACAAATCGGAACCTTAGGGCACCCCGATACGGATGAGTCGGGATTTTGAACTTCGGGATTTTAAACATTCGAACAAATGAACTTTCGGGATTTTAAACTTTCGACCATACGACCATTTGGCGTTTCAATTTTCGGGATTTCGTCCATCGGTAATTTAAAATTCGGGATTTTTATACGTACCCATGAATACGACTGTTTTAACTTTTTAACGCCTGAAATAGGTACCAATATCGAAGCATACCCGTGGTAAGTAAAATTCATGATTTATGATGCAATTAAAAGTTATTGTTACAAGTACATTTTTATATTTTTTATAAGTTTCTGTATAACCACTCAGAATAATATTTTCAGTATAATGTGACAGTTAAAATAGCACCACAATCTATGAAATATGAAAGGTAATTTATGAATTAATAGTAGGCAAGTAAAGATAAAAATTACAAAGCAAAGTTTTCAGTAGAACGTAATTTATGCTGGTAGAAAAGTATTATAGCAATAGACCGTCATGTTTATTTTTCGAAGATTTCAGTATCTCATTCGGTCGTTTCGTCATTTTTATTCGGACAAAAGTAGTCGGAAAGTTAGTATTTTAGGCAGTAGATTTAATATTTTGAGTAAGGACAATTCTTCTTTTTTTGTCGGAGCTTTTATTACTACCCGTTTTTTTATACTTACAGTTCACTTTCTTTTATTTAAGAGCACCATACCCAATATCGATTCTGTGATCGGTAAAATTATTAATTAAAAACATAAAACTTTTTATGGCGCAAATTGAATCAATAGTTCTGTATTCTTAATGGTACACAATTATCGATAACGTTAACCTTTTCAGTTAATTACAAAGAGTTAGTCGAGTAGCACAAAACCGTAGACTCACTGAATATTTTACTAAATAGTTTCATTTTAGTACACCTGTTAAAATATTTGTGTGTAAGACTGAGTTTGCAGTATACCTACAAATGCGCAGAAAGTTCGTTTACATCGCTATGCTTCTTGGAATAACACTCACCAGCAACATTTATTGGACATATATGTATATACGAGTATATGTCAATAAAACTGCCATTACTCATAAGAGTGAATTGTTTACAAACGTCTCACTTAAACCATTCCCAACAACATGTAAAAGTAATTTCATTATTTCATAGTAGATATCTTTAAAACTTATTTGAAAAAATAACAAAAAAAACAGGTACTTCATAATTCTGATTTCTAGACGGCTCATGTGCCACCAATACACTTAGCATGCGTTTATTCTTACTATACGTCATGAAACCTTTTAATGCAATAATTTCAGATCCTCAATTTTTGGTCATAATAGTGACTTCTTATGTGGGGCATGTAGAGCTAAGAACTGGTCATAGAACAGCGTATCCTGCAGCAGAGTTAATTAAAGTAGATGCAACCAGAGTCTTCTTACTTGGCCAAATACCTGACCATGAAAAGTAAATATATTTATTTAATAATATCAAAATAATCGATTAAAAAGTAAGTAGGTATATCTTTTTCTTGATTTTCAGACACATAACACAATCTGCGATCAATAATGAGAGCAACACTTTTGGTGATATTTTACAAGGAACGTTTGTTGAAAACTACAGAAACCTGACTTATAAACATCTGATGGGTTTGAAATGGGCTTCGACAACATGCCAAGATGCGTCATTCATACTTAAAGTAGATGATGACGCAGTATACTTCTTCTCAAAAACTTATGCACTGCTGAATTCAATTAATTATTATTCAACAACCCTTTTAATGGGGTATATGGCTAACGATACTAAGCCACGGAGGAATAGAAAAAACAAATGGTATGTTACATGGGATGAGTATCCAAGGCACGAGTATCCAAATTACCTCTCTGGATGGTATTACATCACAACTCCTCAAGTAGCAGCTGCACTATGTGACGAAGCAATCTATCACCCGTACTTCTGGATAGACGACGTCTTTGTTACTGGCATACTCAGAGAGTCAATCGGTATTACTATTACAAAACTACCAAATACAGTCGGGGTAGATAATTTTATTAACTGTAATTATGTACTTAAATTTGGTTTTGATTGTCCAAAATTATTATTTCATTAGGAATTGTAGATTATACAATTCCTATTGAGGAAACTGGACAAAGAGGACTTGGAGGTAGAGATGTGCCTTTGCCGGCAATATGGGAATATTAAGGGCAATATTGCTACCAATATTCATACTTCGGGCAATATTCCCACCAATATTCCCACTTCACGGCAAGATTGCCGGCAACGGCAGATCACTACTTGGAGGAAATGGATAAAGTTTGAGTTCATACAAAGAACGCGAAATATTTGATATATGTATATTGAAACATAATATCTAAATATACAAAAATGAATCCCTTTTTCCTTGGTCACGCCATTACGCGTGAACGGCTGTACCGATTTCGCAATTTTTTTTTGTTGTTTTCGTTATTATGGGGAGAAGGTCCTTATGAAAAAAAATGAAAATAGTAGGGTAGGGTAGAGTAGGGTAGAGTTGGGTAGAGTAGGTTAGAGTAGGGTAAAGTAGGGTAGAAAAGGGTAGAGTAGGGTAGAGTAGGGTGGAGCAGGGAAAAGCGGGGCGAAGCAGCGCGGACAAAAGCTAGTATGTATCATATAAATCTTTGGTAATAAATTAACATTCTGCGCCTGAAAAAGAGTATACTACTCTGTCAAGAAAGTACCGGGAAAAGATCAATAATACACGATTTTTGTTATTCATCCAAATTTATTTTATCGCCTTCAAGTATGCCCCTTCAGAAACGATACACTTACGCCAACGAATAATCCAATCATCAAAACATTTTTTAAACGCTGTTTCCGGAATTAAGTTCAGTTCTCACCGCGAATTCTCCTTTATGTCTTCTACAGATTGAAAAAGGGGGGCCACGAAGTGGTAATTTGAGTTTAGGAAAAAGATAGAAGTCGGCTGGAGCCATATCTGGCGAATATGGTGGCTGCTCGATGGTATTTGTTGAGTGTTTGGTCAAAAATTCGTTCACAATGATGGCCTTGTGCGAAGGCGCATTATCGTGGTGCAAAATCCAAGAATTTTCTTTCCACAAATCTGGCCTTTTTCGTCGAATTTGCTCTCTTAAATGCCGCATAACGCTCAAATAATATTCTTTATTTACTGTTTGACCTTCCGGTAAGAATTCCGAGTGCACAACACCGCGATAGTCAAAGAAAACAGTCAACATGACTTTGACTTTTGATCGACTTTGATCGTGTTTTTTCGGTTTTGGTTCAGTTCGAAGGCGCCACTCCGAAGCTTGTTGACTTGTTTGCATGTCAAACTCGTAAACCCACGTCTCGATGCAAGTAAAAATGCGTTTCATGAATGTTGGGTCGGAATTGACTCGTTCTAGCATGTCCTGCTGGCTTGCCTGGGAAAGCCTGGGTCCTGGCCATTGAGGCTAGCGGGCCTCGACTAAGAAGGCTCTTCAGCGCATGCTTAGGGGCTAGTTTCCACTTCGCTGGAAGACGGGGAAACTGGTCCTAGCGAAGCCGGGGCGCCCTGCGGACTCTCCGTCTGCGTATCGGCCCACTGTGCTGCTTGACGAGGTGGGCAAGCTCTTTGAAAGAGTGATTGCGAGCCGCCTCGTCGCGCGCCTTTCACGGGTGGGGCCGGACCTTTCGGACGGACAGTTCGGCTTTCGCAGGTGCGCTCTACGGTGGACGCCATCATGCGCGTGCGAGTCCTCACGACGAAGGATGCGGTGTCCCATGGTAGGTATGTCGTGGCAGTGTCCTAGGACATTGCCAACGCTTTCAATTCCCTGCCCTGGAGTACGATCCGGAGGGCACTCCGTTACCACCGGGTGCCCGAATACCTCTGTCGAGAAGTCGAGGCCTACCTGTCGGACAGGTATATTGTTTACCCCGGTCACCAGGGAGACTGGAAACGTCGGGAGATGTCGTGCGGTGTTCCACAGGGGTCGGTACTAGGGCCACCCTTGTGGAACATCGGGTACGATTACATGCTGCGAGGCGACTTCCCTGACGTGGTCAGCGCGGTCTGCTACGCAGACGACACGCTGCTTCTAGCGCAGGGAGAGTCACACCGGGCGGCGGCCGCTCTAGCGACACATGGGGTTGCGATAGTCGTTGGTAGGATCCAGGAGTTGGGACTTGAGGTGGCGCTGCGCAAATCCGAGGGCCATGTGTTTTCACGGTCGCGGCCGCCGGAACGCGCCACCATCTGGTTCCCAACTAACGACGGGAGGAGTTTGCATCGGCGTCGGGTCCTCGATGAGGTATCTAGGACTCATCCTGGACAGCCGATGGAATTTCGAGGAGCATTTCCGTCGTCTGGCTCCCAAACGCAACCGGACTGGGGCCGCTCTCAAGCGGCTCCTGCTCAACCTTGGGGGTCCAAACGCCTCCTGCCGGAGACTGTGCGCGGGGATCGTTCGGTCCATGGCCCTCTACGAGGCGCCGGTGTGGGCGCCATCGCTGCAAAAGCAACCGGCGGCCATTCTGAACGCCTGCCAGAGGTTCATGGCAATTCGGATGGTGCGGGGATACCGCACGATTTCCCGCGAAGCGGCGAGCCTTCTGGCTGGCCTACCACCGTGGGATCTGGTGGCAACAGTCCTTACACACATGCACGACATGCGCGTGGAGATGCAACGCCGGGGTGAAAGTCCTCTGCCGCGACAGGTCACGGCATGGCGGACAGAGCTCCGGCGGGATCTCATGGTGAAATGGCGTCAGCGACTATCGCAACCCAGTGCTGGGCACGCCACAATCATGGCGATAAGTCCCCTCTTTGAGGCGTGGCTGGAAAGACCTCACGGCGTCCTTACCTTCCACATGACACAGGTCCTCACCGGAAATGGCTAGTTCGGGAGGTTCCTGTTCCGAATTAAAGCGGAAGTGACGCCCGGGTGTCGCCACTGTGTGGAACGCCCGGAGGACACGGTGGAGCACACAATCGTGGTGTGCCCTGCTTGGACGGAGCATCGCCGTGCCCTCGTTGGGGTGATCGGCGGCGGAGACCTCTCGCGCCAGGCCTTGGTCAAGGCCATGGTCCGGAGCGAGGAGGAGTGGCAGGCGGTCGCCGAATTCTGCGAAGCAGTAATGCTCGCTAAGGAGGAGGCCGACCGGATCAGGCAACGGCGCTCTCGCCGCCGCCGGGATTCCGATCCCGATTTCCAGCCACCGTTGGCGCGGGCTTGCGGACAGTGAGCAATGGGTAGCTCGCTGTCCGGGCGTCTGGTAACTGTCCGGACCAAGCCCAAGTCCTCGACGGCGCGCGCTGTTCTCGCGCGCCTCAAGGAGTTGTCAGCAACAGCAGCCGGGTCGAAGCCTACTGGGGCCAGGGTGATCCGAAAGGGCGCTCGAGCCCCGGTATGAAGGCTTGAAGGAACGGGATGGGTTTTTTAGTCAGTAAGAGCCTGACACTATCTCCCGCTCCGCCCAAGAGCGGGGGTTGTCATAGAATGATTTTTTTTTGTATTGAAAAATACATTTCGCCTTCGTTTTCGAAATAATTTTGTTCTTGAGAGCCCTCATAATAAATTCTATAAATTGCAATTTGAGTTACGAAAGATTGTTTTTAATTATATGAGGGAAAAATAGATTAGTTGGGTTGGCAACATTAAGAGCGCCCCCAGCTACGCGACAAGTTATCGTGCGAGGGCATCATTTTCTTCACAAGTATATTTTGGAAAACGTCGTATGATACACGTAATAATGGATATCATCCTCGGCTCTCTTAAGACAAAATACCGCCTTGACGGTAATCACTTCCAAGTCAATCTAAAGCTATCATACCCAGTTTAAAATTTACAGTTTCATAAAGCGATAATTGGAAAAGGTAGATCCAACATATAGCAATTTCTACTCGATTCTGTGATCGGTAAAAATATTAATTAAAAACATAAAACTTTTTACGGCGCAAATTGAATCTATAGTTATGTAGTCTTAAAGGTACACGATTTTCGATAACGTTAACCTTTTCAGTTAATTGCAAAAAGTTTCAGTCGGGGAGCATAAAACCCGAGTCTACCACTGGATATTTTAGTTAGATTACAGTTTAATTTTAGTACACCTGTTAATTTTTTTGTGTAAGACTGAGTTTGCAGTGTAACTACAAATGCGCAGAAAGTTCGTTTACATCGCTATGCTCCTTGGAATAGCATTCACCAGCATCATTAATTGGAAATATATGTATATATTATATATCAATAAAACTGTCAATGCTCTTAGGAGTGAATTGTTTACAAACGTCTCACTTCAACCATTCCCAACAACATGCAAAAGTAATTTCATTATTTCATATTAGATATCTTTAAAACTCGTTTGAAAAAATAACAAAAACATAATCTTCAAAATTCTGATTTCTAGACAGCTCATGTGCCACCAAAACACTTATCATGCGTTTATAGTTACTATACGTCATGAAACCTTTTCAATGCAATAATTTCAGATCCTCAATTTGTGGTCATAATAGTGACTTCTTATGTGGGGCATGTAGAGTTAAGATCTGCTCATAGAACAGCGTATCCTGCAGCAGAGTTAATTAAAGCAGATGTAACCAGAGTCTTCTTACTTGGCCAAATACCTGACCATGAAAAGTAAATATATTTATTTAATAATATCAAAACAATCGATCAAAAAGCAAATCTCAATAGGTATATCTTTTTCTTGATTTTCAGACACATAACCCAATCTGCGATCAATAATGAGAGCAACACTTTTGGTGATATTTTACAAGGAACGTTTGTTGATACCTACAGAAACCTGACTTATAAACATCTGATGGGTTTGAAATGGGTTTCGACAACATGCCAAAATGCATCATTCATACTTAAAGTAGATGATGATACAGTATACATCTTCTCAAAAACTTATGCATTGCTGAATTCAGTTAATAATTCAAAATCCCTTATAATGGGGTTTTTGCTTAGTAATACTAAGCCACAGAGGGATCGAACAAACAAATGGTATGTTACATGGGATGAATATCCCAGGTACGAGTATCCAACGTACCTCGCAGGGTGGTATTACATCACAACTCCTCAAGTAGCAGCTGCACTATGTGACGAAGCAATCTATCACCCGTACTTCTGGGTAGACGACGTCTTTGTTACTGGCATACTCAGAGAGTCAATCGGTATTACTTTTAATGAAGTACCATATACATTCGGGGTAGATACTTTTATGAACTGTATTTATGTAGTTGGATCAAATCATTTTGAATGTAAAGTTTATTGATGTCATTAGGTAATGTAGGTGATAGCAATTCCTAATGAGGAAACTGGACAAAGAGTACGTGGAGGAAATGGATCAAGTTCGAGTTGCATACAAAGAACGCGAAATATTTGATATTATGATAATAATATGTTTAACTTTGGTAATAAATTAATATTCTGGGCCTGAAAAAGAGTATATATACAATGTATAGAAAGCTTGGCACAAGTTTATCCCTTGGTGCAAAAAAATATATTCAGGTGACAAGTATTTATAGTGGTTCGTGATACTCACTATATGAGGAATGAAAGGGTTGGAGAGACTCCTAATTCTAAAGTATTTAGAACTGTGATTGTTCTAAATACTTTTAATTCTAAAGTATTGTTACGTACGTGGATAATGAAATGCCGATTTACTAACAGAGAACCTTATTCACCACAAACAATAACAAAATAGTCCAGTCAACAATAATCCGAATCGCAATTAACACTAGAGTACCGTTACACTATCGCTTAGGTCGTTAGGTAAAATCACTTCACACACTTAGGTAGTTCGCTCTTGATCGCAGTCGAAATCACTACTGACTCGCTTCCGGTCGGAGGCTCGTATTTATATGCGGAGCCAAGAAAATTCTAGATACCGACATCCCAAGATCGATCCAGAACAATTGAATCGGTTCTCGAAGTCATAGATCATTTTTATTGCACGTGGTACTAAGAGTCACTTTCATGCGAATTTCGACTCTATTTTTAATGTCGGAGAGTACCATTTCCCTTAGCGGTAGATACATACCTAACTACTAGTGGTACCTACTTTGTGGATGTTTCGAGATTTTTCTAAGCCTGGCTACGTACAACCATTCTAGATCTTTCGAACAGCAATGCGTTTTAATTATTACGTGCTACTCGTTATTTTCTCGGAGATATGGCGTGTTCACGTTTAATGGCGTAACAGCGTAACACTTCGTCCAATTGCTCTTGAAGGTCTCTTACGTATTCCGTAACTGGCTTAGTCTTGTCAGGTGGCACGCAAGTTATGGCATCGACTGGAAGTCTCATCTCCCTGCCGAAATTCACTCTTGCTGGGGTATGTCCCGTGCTATCATGCACTGCCGATCGGTAAGACATCAGAAATAGTGGAATATACCGGTCCCAGTCCTTCTGATGGTCATCGACAACCTTAGCTAGGTGATTCTCCAGGGTTTGGTTAAACCTTTCCACCATTTCGTCCGACTGAGGATGCGCAGGTGTTGTGCGTGTCTTATAAATTCCCAGAAGAGTACACATTTCCTGGAATAGCGCAGATTCGAAGTTACGGCCTTGATCGGAATGGATTTCCAAAGGTGCACCATACCGACATACTACTTCTTCGACCACCTTCTTCGCCACTGTCGTCGCTTCCTGATTGGATATGGCGAAGACTTCGGGCCACTTTGTGAAATAGTCCTGGATCACCACTATGTACTTGTTTCCGTCAACTGTAACTGGAAAAGGTCCAGCGACGTCGATAGCGATGCGTTCCCATGGCGGTCCCACATTGTACAGCTGAAGCCTGCCCCTGCTTCTAGTCAGTGGTCCTTTCACAGATGAGCACGCTGTACATTTCCGACACCATTGCTCTATGTCATCTCTACAATTGAGCCAGTAATACCGCTGTCTCACTTTCAGTAGAGTTTTCTTGATGCCCAGGTGTCCTCCAGAAGTACTATCGTGTATTTCCTGTAGCAGGGGGACTACTTCACATCGTGGCACTATCACTTGTGTGGTCACCTCCTTGCCATCGTTCGATTCCCATTTCCTACAAAGCACATCATTTTCTAGGACTAAACTGTCCCACTGTGCCCAGTAGCTCTTAGTGACGGGACTATGTGACGATACTTCACTCCACTGGGGCCTAGTTCCGCTACGCTTCCAGTCCAGTATAGGTCGAATATCGTCATCTTCTTCCTGGGACTTCTTGAAGTTGCCTTCAGCCCTAATTAAATTAACGTGTTCTCGGGCTTCATGCTGCTGGTAGTGTGTGCAGTCCTCATTACATGGACGTCGCGACAGGGCGTCAGCATTGTTATGCCCTTTTCCACTGCGATGTTCCGTCACACACTCCTACAGCTGCTCGTTGACTTGAGTTCCGGAGTCCACAGTTAACCTCTTTTTCTTAGGACAATCGGTGCGAATGTGCCCTTATTCTCTGCACCCGTAACACGTTGGAATATAGCGGGACTGAAAAAGCCACTACTTCTCGGTGACGTGGTCGCACTGAAGGCGAGACCACTACTTCCCGTACTCTGTGCGTACGAGAATCGTTTCATACCGCTTCCACTTCCAAAGCGTGAGCTATCGCACTCTTCAGAGTTTGGTGGTGTCCGAGTCGCACCGTAGCTCTGACTTCAGTATCCCGTAGACCGTCGATGAATGCTTGCACCAGATTTACTTCCACCGTCTCTGGTGTCAATGACATGTACGCACGCCGGGACCAGCCGTTCAACCTCAACTCCCCATTGCTGGAGGCTCTCGTTAGACCTCTGCGTTCTCTCCCGTAAGTGCGCGGGGAAAACGTGCTCGAGGTGCTTGTCTCCATAACGAGTGTCCAGTCCCTCCATGAGACGCTCCAATGTCCTGCCGTCCGCAGGGAGGTTCTCTAGGACCAGCTGGGCGTCCCCACGTAGAGCCAAAGTTAATGCCGCGAAAGACTGTTCATAATCCCAGCGGTTCGTCTTAACCAATGTTTCGAATTGGTATTTGAATGCCGTCCGGGAAGACGTGCCATCAATACGCGGCACATCAAATTTTGCAGCTAATGCACAGTGGGTGTGCGATGGTGAGCTGACAACAACGGGTTCGCGTGCTTCGATCTTGATGATTTTTTGTTGATGTCCAGCAGGCTTGTTTTGAGGCTATCAGCTCGGGCGGAAGCCTCCTTGACCTCTAAGGTGAGATTCTTTACCTTCTCGCCCAACGTGACGAGGCCGTGGTCGATTTTATCGAGGATCAGTTTCTGCTTAGCCTTCTGTTCGCGGCGAGCTTCCTCCTGGTTAACTGCGATTAGGTCCTGGAGCTTGCGCTGGTTAGCCTCTTGTTCGCGGCGGGCAGCTTCCATGCTAGCTTGCATGGCGGCCAACATCGCAGCGAGGCTCATTTCCGAGGCTGGCCCCTTTGCACACTGGGACCCGTCCATACAACGTCATGCTCAAAACTCGATTTTCAAAATGAGGGTATTTCAAGAAATAAACTATGTAAGGGTGGACTTAAGAATGTGTTACATCATTTCTACAAATACTAAATCAGTAAACTGTTTGTGCTGTTTTCTTCAAAATATATCTTATTTATTAAAATTAATTACTAGGGACTGAATACTTTGGTTTTATAGTAACATCATAACGCCTAAAAAAAATTTATGCGCAAGAAAACTTTTATTATCTGGAAAATGCGCAAAGTTCTATTGCTAATCTCTTCAGTTCATTACTTATCAACACCTCGTAGATATTATAAAAAATATTTCAAAAATAGAACTTTGCGCAAAAAGGAAAAAAATCAAAATGTTTGATTCAGTACATAA
This sequence comes from Mythimna ferrago, assembly GCA_910589285.2. Classification (NCBI taxonomy): domain Eukaryota; kingdom Metazoa; phylum Arthropoda; class Insecta; order Lepidoptera; family Noctuidae; genus Mythimna; species Mythimna ferrago. The sequence continues at coordinate 13,001,835 of OU342692.1, read as the reverse complement.
AAAATAATACTCTCACATATAATTAGTCATTAAACCAAAAGTACTAGGGCCCAAGTCTGCTATTTTTATAAATTCGTCGTTCCAGCACGATCCCATTGTCATTTTGCTAAAAGTTCGTAATCTGCTAATTCATAATGATCAATCATTGATCGGTCAGTGGTATCGTAGGAGAGTTTTGGTAGAATAATAATATCGAGCATATTTAAAACCAATAACTGCACAATAACGTTCTAATGGTAGAACACTGATCAAAGGAACTGTCAAAATTTTTGCAGATTACCGCATACGTCAAATATTCATTTGTCAATATGTACGAGATTACTATTCTATGCCACTTCTTTCAATGGAGTGTCAGTGGTTGACCATTAGAAAGTCATAATGACGCCATTATATTAGTAGATTACCAAACTTGTCAAAATCGACAATTATGACATCAATGATAGACCATTGTGACACTATTGTAATAGCAGACTTGAGGCCCTGATCGTCAAGGTTCATAAAAACAATATTAGAATAACCACACCTTGCTTAGTTGCAGTCATGATGCACTTCAATTAAATATAACGATTACTTTCAAAAATAAATGTTTTAATATTCTCTACAAACTCACGAATGCTATCGGATATATTATATATGGGTATAAAATAAGCTTTGAGCTGATGCACTGGACAGAAGATAGCAGTTACTGATTTAGTATTTATAGAAATGATGTAACACATTCTTAAGTCTACCCTTACATAGTTTATTTTTTTTAAATATTCTCATTTTGAAAATCGAGTTTTGAGCATTGCGTTGTATGGGCGGGTCCCAGTGTGCGTTGGCGCCTCAGCAGCTTCTGTTGCTACCATACCAGCCTGATCTTCCTCCTCCATACGATGACGCGCAGCTTCCATATCCATTTGCCTTCTTGTTCGTGGTCGCTGTTTGTCGTCTCTCAGTGGTAATGGCATTTCACTTCTGACACCAGTTGTTACGTACGTGGGTAATCAAATGCCGATTTACTAACAGAGAACTTTATTCACCACAAACAATAACAAAATAGTCCAGTCAACAATACTTAATCCAAATCGCAATTAACACTAGAGTATCGTCACACTATCGCTTAGGTCGTTAGGTAAAATCACTTCACACACTTAGGTAGTTCGGTCTTGATCGCAGTCGAAATCACAACTGACTCGCTTCTGCTCGGTGGAAGTCGCTGCGCCCCCGCAAGGGGGCGCGGCGGGCGGGGTGTAGGTTAGACCTTTATCCCGCGGTATCGGTTAGTTGCCCGTAACGACGGGCAAATCGTTGGGGGGCCATTTAGGCTGTGGCCAGTGGCAGGCGCGCGTGCGCTGCTTGCCTGTGAGTAGTTGAATTGAGTTCAGTAGAGTAGCGCCGCGGCACTATACCGATACAGTGCCGCTATTTCACTGCACCTCGGCGGTCAATCGCCGCCAGGTGAGACCTCCGGTTGCCCGGAGGAGGCCCAGCGGACGATGACCAGCGACAGGGGTGCAGACTTGGGGGTCGCTACCCACTGAGGATGATGACCCCCGTCTGTCACGTTTCCAGATCTAGTCGGTTGCGCTCCAGACTAAGGGGCCGTAGTGAGTGTGTGGGCGGTATTGTAATGTGTAACACCGCCCATGTGGCGACTCGGGGCGTACGGTCCGACCCGTACAACCGAGTCGCGTGAGGACAACGAGTGTAGAGTCATGAGTGTGTGGGGTAGGTGCGCGCCGCGCCTATATTAACTTAGCACGCGACGTTACCTAATGCATGTTATGCATGTAGAGTGTTACTGTGTCAGTGAGCCACGTGTAAGTGTGAGCGGCTCACTCAGGCGTCATTCTATGATAATAATAAATAGAGGATAGAATAGATACCAACGTGACTGTTGGGGATTAGCGTGGTGAGACTCGCGGGCCCTCGCCCCGGCAGACCTCCAACACTACTGTTAGGGTCCGTAGGGCCAGCCCCCACAAGTCTCGAGTACTCACTGTGGGAGATGCGGCTCGTTGTGCAATATCCACCAAGGCGGACTGAGCACTTTCGATCTTCTGCTGCAGGCACTGCTGGTCGGACTCAGTGTCTGCAGCCGGAGCTTCTTGGTGGGCCGCCCTGAGGGCGGAGATGTCGCGGATTGTGTGTCGCAATAACTCTACGACACCAACTTCTGCAGGGGGGAAGGGGCTCGCTGCCTGCGCCCGTATTGGGGCAGGCGCGTTCTCCCTTTGGGATTTGGTGGAGGTGGGGGGAGGAGGGGGGTTTGCCCCCTTCTTTCCACCTCTCTTCTTCCTCCTCCGCTGGGTGGTCGCTCTCCCTCTCTCCGTTGGCCCGTTGGCCGCTGCCATCAATGACGCACTAGGCGCCTCAGTGGCGTAGGCCGACGTGGGCCGGCGGGTGGTTTCCGTGGGCCGTTGCGTAATGGCAATGGTGCCCACTTTCTTCCTACCTGCTTCTTTAATAGAGACTGGGCATCCCCTATTGCACGCCGGGTGGTCACCTCCGCAGTTGGCGCAGGTGGCCGGCTCCTCCCTCGGGCGTGGGCAGTCTTTGGCGGCGTGGTTTTCGCCACATCTCACGCAGGCCAGCGGGCGGTGGCACCGGTGCGAGCTGTATCTGAACTGCTGGCACCGATGGCACTTCGCCGGCCCGCGCCTGCCCCTCCACGCCTCCACCTTGACACCACGCATGAGCAAGAACTGCGTGATGTCATAGATGCCGTATATTCCAGGCGTTCTCCTCAGGACTGCATGGAATATGCAGCCGGGTCTCCCACCGCGCGCCTTAATATTGCGCACGTACTCCGGCTGATATCCAAGCAGTCTGAGTTCCTCCTCGATGTCGGAGGGGTCTGTGTCCGCTGGCAATCCGCGGATGGCCACTTTGAAACCCCGCTCAGCTGGCAGGGAGTAGGCAAACCAAGCCAGGCTGTTCTCCTTCTCTTGGTCGGCTAGGTAGCGCTGAACCACCCGGTATTCCTCCTCGGACTCCGGGAGGAACCGTATGCCGCCCTGGTATGGGCGGGCATTCGGCAGGTGGCCCAGCAACTCGTTCACCGCCCTAAAGTGGGCGGCCCAGTTCGGCAGCCTCTCCACCACCAGTGGCGGGTATTGGGTCTTTTTCTTCGTCTCTGGGGGCGGGGGGCCTCCAGGGGATGCACAGGTTTGTGGGGGGGGCGGTGATCGCACCGCCTCGGCAAACGTGGGCGGGACCGCCTCGGTGCGCCCACGTGGCCCACGCTGTGGCCTGGGCGGATCGAGGCAGCACCGCTTGGCTTCCTCGGCGGCGTCGTCTTCTGGGCTTCTTGGTCTCCGTTGGGGCCTGGCGTCGAGATTGAACTCGTAGCCAAAACCTACGGATTCTCCGAGCGGGGCCGGGTGTACTGCGTCCATACGTCCCGGCGCGGGGGGCGCGTCGGTCGACACGTCCTCAACGTCGGCACTGGAATCCCCCGAGTAGGCCGACATGTCTGAGCCTTGGCGGGACGAATACATCGACTGCATCGCGGGGGAGTCCCGGGCGGAGCCCCGGGGTGGGGTGGGCGAAAATAATGGTGCTTCTGACTTACTTGCTGGCGTCGCTCTGGCCGAGTCCGTCAGCAGGCGGCGGGAGGCGGGCGACGTCGTGCGTCTTGCTGTCGCCACGAACGTAGCAACGGCTGGCTGTCTGCTTGTTCCAGGGCGCGCAGATTGTGCGGCGGGAGTAGCCAGCAAAGGTTTGCGCACTGGAGCACCGGCAGCTGCGGTAGCGGGGAGGCGCGGCGCGTGCTGCGCCTCGGGGCGGGCAGGTTTTGCGGCGTGAGCTGTAGGCGGCACCACCGGTCACACTGGTGGCGCCACAGCGCGGACTTTCGGCGCAACGGCGCGCGTGGAAAGAGCGGGAATGGTTGGACGCGCGGCATGCGTGCGGCTGCTTGACGCAGCCGGTCCCGGTGCCTGGATGGGCACGGGGCGGAACGCCGGCGGGCGCACTGGGACGGCCGGTTGTCGGCTCGACGACGGTGACGGCGAAACGCGCGCAGTCGCCGATGACGTCGGCGGACCGGTAGCGGCCGTCTTCTTCGTTGGGTCTGGAGCGGGGAGAGGGGGGCCAGGCGGCGGACCCCCTAGATACGGGAGCGACGTCGTCCGGCTTCCCATCTCACGGTCCAGGGGCGGAGTGGTGTCAAGCTCCAAAGAGCTCCGGACACCCTTCTTCTTCTTCGGCATTCCGACGGGATGGGAAGATAGATAATTAAAATTAAAATCTGATTAGGCACGTTGCCTTCGCGACCGCGACAGGATTTAAAAATAAGAATTAAAAAATGCTGGGAATAAAATAAGTTGCTTCCCCCGTGTACTCTCGCAAGCGTTCGCCTAGGCTCACACTCGCGACAGCACAACGGGTTAGGCTGACTGGAGGGGCGGTCCGAGCGATGTAGATAGCGCGCGCACGTCCTACCCGGGCAACGGAGCGAATCCTCTGACTCGCTTCCGGTCGGGGGCTCGTATTTATATGCGGAGCCAAGAAAATTCTAGATACCGACATCCCAAGATCGATCCAGAACAATTGAATCGCTTCTCGTAGTCATAAATCATTTTTATTGCACGTAAGAGTCACTTTCATGCGAATTTCGACTCTATTGTTAATGTCGGAGAGTACCATTTCCCTTAGCGGTAGATACATACCTAACTACTAGTGGTGCCTACTTTGTGGATGTTTCGAGATTTTTCTAAGCCTGGCTACGTACAACCATTCTAGATCTTTCGAATAGCAATGCGTTTTAATTATTGCGTGCTACTCGTTATTTTCTCGGAGATATAGCGTGCTCACGTTTAATGGCGTAACAGTATTTCTAACAATGTGCATGAAAAGTCAAGCGTAAACAGATTTTTGCAAGGCCTTTGACAAGGTGAGTCATAAGCTGTTGCATTCCGCTCTTCCCTACTTCAGCCTACTATACCCTACTCTACCCTATTCTACCCTACTCTACCCTACTCTACCCTACCCTACCCTACCCTACTCTACCCTACTCTACCCTACCCTACTCTACTCTACTCTACTCTACCCTACCCTACCCTACCCTACTCTACCCTACTCTACCCTACCCTACCCTACTCTACTCTACTCTACCCTACTCTATCCTACTCTACCCTACTCTACCCTACTCTACCCTACTCTACCCTACCCTACTCTACCCTACTCTACTCTACCCTACTCTACCCTACCCTACTCTACCCTACTCTACCCTACTCTACCCTACTCTACCCTACTCTACCCTACCCTACTCTACTCTACTCTACCCTACTCTACCCTACTATACCCTACTCTACCCTACCCTACTCTACCCTAAAAAAAAAAATAAGAAAATAAAAAATAAAAAAGTACGTCTTATGTCCGTCTCCTGCTTTTAAGCTACCTCCCCACCAATTTTCAGCCAAATCGGTTCAGCCGTTCTTGAGTTATAAGTGGTGTAACTAACACGACTTTCTTTTATACATATAGATGTCTCCTTAAAGTTGGTGATCAACGTATGCAGGTCAAACACCACTGAAGATACATCTAGTGTTCCGCAAGGTTCTACTCTCCCGCCATTATTATTTAATATATTTGTGAAAGCTTAAGTAGTTTCTTTCTCAATAGAATATCTATTTTGTATGTAAATGTTACCGGCAAACTGTATTACCTGGTATTCTATACAATAGCGGTTTATACACCGGTACCGGGTAATGTATGAAATATTATTTATTTTATATTTTGCATGTAATTAGCAGTAGAAGGCGAGAGGAAGAGGGAGGGAGGGGGGAGGGGTGGGAGGCGGAGGATTAGCAGCCTTCGTTCCTTAGCCTTAACGTGCATAAACCATTTGCGCCTTTTTTACGCATCTACTAATAGCAAATAGATACCTATCTCCGGCCCTAAATCGTGGAGGGTGCGGTGAGCGCTTTGTTCCCTGAGCGAGGGGAACACTCCCCCCCGCCCATGGCTCCGCCTTCGCCAGCGGTGTCTGACGCGGACCGCAACAGCAACGACGACGACGATGCTCCAGAGGTGACCGAGGTAGAGATGAGAGTGGCGGTGCGAAGGCTGAGTGCCAAGAACACTGCCCCAGAACCCGACGGCTTGCCGAAGCCGGGGCGTCCTGCGGACTCTCCGTCCGCGTACCGGCCCATTGTGCTGCTCGACGAGGTAGGCAAGCTCTTTGAAAGAGTCATTGCAAACCGCCACGTAGCGCGCCTAACACGGGTGGGGCCGGACCTATCGGACGGACAGTTCGGCTTTCGCAGGATGCGCTCTACGGTGGACGCCATCATGCGCGTGCGAGCCCTCACGACGGGGGATGCGGTGTCCCGGGGCAGGTGTGTCGTGGCAGTGTCCTTGGACATTGCCAACGCCTTCAATTCCCTGCCCTGGAGTACAATCCGGAGGGCACTCCGGTACCACCGGGTGCCTGACTACCTCTGTCGAGTGGTCGAGGCTTAATTGTCGGACAGATATATTGTCTACCCCGGTCACCAGGGAGACTGGAAACGTCGAGAAATGTCGTGCGGTGTTCCGCAGGGGTCGGTACTAGGGCCACCCTTGTGGAACATGGGGTACGACTACGTGCTACGCGGCGGCTTTCCTGACGGGGTCAGCGTGGTTTGCTACGCAGACGACACGCGGGTTCTAGTGCAGGGAAGATCGTACCAGGCGGCGGTCGCTCTAGCGACACGCGAGGTTGCAATGGTCGTTGATAGGATCCAGGAGTTGGGACTCGAGGTGGCGCTGCACAAATCCGGAGCTATGTGTTTTCACGGTCACCACCCTCGGAACGCGCCGCCGGGTTCCCAACTAACGGTAGGAGGAGTTCACATCAGTGTCGGGTCGACGATGAAGTACCTGAGACTCGTCCTCGACAGCCGGTGGAATTTCGGGGAGCATTTCCGACGTCTGGCTCCCAAACTCAACCGGGCTGGGGCTGCGCTCAAGCGGCTCCTGCCCAACTTTGGGGTCCAGATGCCTCCTGCCGGAGGCTCTACGCGGGGATCGTTCGGTCCATGGCTCTCTACGGGGCGCCGGTGTGGGCGCCGTCCCTGAAAACGCGACCGGCGGCCGTGCTGAACGCCTGCCAGAGGGTCATGGCAATAAGGATAGTGCGGGGATACTGCACGATTTCCCGCGAAGCGGCGAGCCTTCTGGCTGGCCTACCACCGTGGGATCTGGAGGCAACAGTCCTTGCATACATGCACGATATGTGCGTAGATATGCAACGCCGGGGTGAAAGTCCGCTGCCGCGACAGGTCACGGCATGGCAGACAGAGCTCCGGCGGGATCTCATGGTGAAATGGCGTCAACGACTATCGCAATCCAGTGATGGGCACGCCACAATCATGGCGGTAAGCCCCCTCTTTGAGGCGTGGCTGGAAAGACCTCACGGCTTCCTTAACTTTCGCATGATGCAGGTCCTCACCGGAAATGGCACGTTCGGGAGGTACCTGTTCCGGATTCGAGCGGAAGAGACTCCCGGGTGTCGCCACTGGCGGAACGTCTGGAGGACACAGTGGAGCACACAGTCGAGGTGTGCCCTGCATGGGCGGTGCATCGCCGTGCCCTCGTGGGGGCGATCGGCGGCGAAGACCTCTCGCGCCGGGCCTTAGTTGAGGCCATGGTCCGGAACGAGGAGGAGTGGCAGTTCGAAAGACAGCTCGAGCCCCGATATGAAGGCTAGAAGGAACGAGGTGGGTCTTTTAGTCAGTAAGAGTCTGACACTATCTCCCGCTCAGCCCAAGAGCGGGTGTTGTCACTGGATGATTTTTTCCCATCATAAAAAAAAAAATAGGTACCTATATTTTACTGATCAAACGAACTTTTCCACGATTTTTTATTTTGACAGCAGTAATAAAGCAACTGCTTTAACACGGGTTTTTACAACAAGAGGCGCCACTCTAGATCTCCCACAATGTAAAAATGTTCATAGGACCACTGACTACAAGGTGCTTGTTGTAATGTAATGCTCGGTTCTCCTCCTTCACTGAAGTAATGCTCAAATCTGTAACGTTACATTATACGCGAATACACCCGGTGAGGGAGCAGTGAGCATCTTTATTGTCATACCAACTTATCTGTGAAATGGAGAAAATGGGAACTACGGCTGCCATGTTGAAATGTCATTCGATTGTCAGTGTCTACTACATTCGGGTGCTCTGTTTTCTGTTGCGATATTTCTACATTTTCAGCGTTTAATATGCCTAAAGCGATTAAAAGTGATTCGCGAAGCATAATTCTTAAGGTCAAAGATTTTTTTGAAGAAGAAGCTCGGGCGGAGGCTTCGATTATTCCATTTAATCAAGTATACAAACGAATTTCGGCAGCTACAGGTTAGTGTTGTCTACTTTCTTTTTGTAAATTACCCGATATTTTTTTCATTGATTACTTTTTAAAGCTGAGTGGTTCAACTACCTATAGTTCTCGTCACGTAAAAAGAATGCTGGAATAATCTGAGGGGCTCTCCCGCATAGGTACGTTTGGCTTAGCGTAAATTCTCTCCACTCCACTGCCTTCCAGCGTTCTTCTTACGTGACGCGATTTGTACGCAAGCCGCATAAAAGATAGTTACTCATACTTACATTTAATATTTTAACTACAGTACGTAAATACTTAATTAATTTTGTGTATATTTCAGGTGTGAGTCAAGGGCTAATTTCAAAAATAGTTAAAGAAGGGCATGCAGCAGAAAGGCAGAGAGCTGGTACAAAAATACGGACCCCAGGCAAGGAGAGGAAACATGGGAGTTATCCGGAAGAAAGTACATGAATTTAACTCTAATAAAAACAAGTTCCGACGGTTAAGAAGCTCCTAGAGGTCTTAAAAACAGAAATAAATTACACGGGACAAAGAGAAAGTCTACGAAAGCTGCTCCACAAAATGGGTTTTCGTTTTAAAAAGTCGCAGTCTAATCGTAAAATGCTCATGGAGCGCAATGAAGTATCTGCTTGGAGAACAAAATACTTGCATGCTCTAGAAAAAATTATAAATCTCCACAGCCTCGGCCGCTAATTTATTTAGATGAAACCTATATACATTCATCGCATACATCAGGTAAATGCTGGCAAGGAGAGGGTGTAGATGGAGTGTTAGAGCCTGTATCAAAAGGGCAAAGATATATTATTGTTCATGCGGGAGGGGATACCGGATTCGTCCAAAATGCTCTTCTAGTTTTTAAGTCTAACACAAAAAGTGGTGACTATCATGACGACATGAATAGTACTAACTTTAAAAAGTGGGTTATTGAAAAACTTGTGCCTAATTTACAAGAGCCATCAATAATAGTAATGGATAATGCCCCTTATCACCGTATTTGTGTAAATAAAATACCAAATACTAATTCTTTAAAGAAAGATATGGTTGACACAAAATAAAATTGACTACGGAGAGGAGTTGACGAAACCTCAGCTGTTAGAAATAATTAAGAGAAATAAGCCTGAACCTGTGTATGAAATTGAAAAAATATTAGAAGAAAATGGTCACAAATGCTTGTAACTTACCTTCCTATCATTGTGATCTCAATCCCATTGAATTAATATGGAGCTCGATGAAAAGAAAAGTTGCTGATGTATATATTGACCACAAAAATTCTGAGATTCCCCGCCTAGTTCAAGAAACTTTTGAAAGTATATAACGGTTAGTGAGTGGGCTCAGCATTGCAATCATGTTCGCAAGTTACAAGCAGAATATTTGAAGCATGATGTGTATTTGGATAAACCATTCATTATAGAAGTGATAAGTGATTCGGAAACTGAAAGTGACAATGATAATGATGACATGGATATAAGCGGCGTATGGCCTCATAGCCAGGATGAAGTTGGGCGTGCAAGTTCATCAAAAGATCATAATTATTGTAAACCGGGATTCTAATAAATTATTGTTAAGAAAACTTTTGTTTTTTTTTTTACCCGTCACATCGTTAAGGGAGGCCAGTGCCCCAGCAGTGGGGACGTATATGAGTTGATGATGATGATGAAACTTTTGTTTTATTCTATCTATTAACTAGGTCATGTCCTACAGGACACATCTTGAGTGTCTATATATTTGAGTTTTGTTTAAATAGAGAAGCTAGTACTAAACTATGGGTTTTTTGTATCAAGCTTGTAACTGCTGAATCCATCTAAGTAGCTACTTATGCAAAATGCAGAATTAGTTTTTCTTTTTTAATTTATCGTTTATTGCAAGTTATTAAATTTCATTTGCCTACTTTGCTAAACATTTAGTTTGTAAGTGGGGTATCTACATTATATCAATTGAATGCCAGAGAAAAACCTAATGGGTGTATCTACCTACATTAATTTTCCTATTTTTTAAGACTATTTAGTACTTATATTAGCATTTAATTATTATAAAACAATGTTAGGTATTGTTTAAAATAATAAAATTATGTTTATATGTTTACCTAGTTTCTTCTCTGACATACCCAATCATGGGTAACTTTTATTAATTTGCAACACTAAAGCGACGGTGTCGCTACCACTCAGTTCTGGACTTGGATTTTTTTAAGGAAATTAAAAATCGAATGTTGGCAACCGGAATTTTAGTTATCATTCACTTGTTTTTTGAGATGATGATAGTTCTACAACAGATCTTGACCGTAGTATGGCTAGCGATGATGAATCAGTAAGTAGAATTGAATATTTAGAATCAGATTTCTTGTACGATTCCAGGTTTACTTTATTACTTATGACAATAGTATGTCTTTGCAAATGTATCCTACTTTTGTAATAAGAATATCATTCAAGAGACTGAAATAGGTATATTTTAAACGAAAAATCTTTTGCATTTTTAATGTTAAAAAGACCCATGATAGTATTAAATCATTTAAAAAAATACTTAAATTGGAAACTTTTTATAAGGTTCCATTATTAAACAATGACCAAGATCTCACAATCAACCTTGATTTCTGAACCTGTGTCGACTACATCAGATTTCATTTTACCCTAAAAATTACCCAAGTCGTTTAACTTATTAGACAGACTCTACTTGTTTCATAAATTTTGTACATTTAACTTGTACAAATGATTTATTAAATTTAAAAAACATTTCATAAATAAATCATTACATTAATCAGTACATTCAAATAAAATTTGTTTTTTTTTTCTTTGTGGTCTCTGGTCTTCATTTTAAGATGCGCGTGGTTTTTGCCGTGATTTTTTCGAGTCAAGTTCAAAGGCTGTATCAATACATGAAATTAAATACTACGAAATCATTAGAAAATATTAATATCTGTATTCTATTGTCACCCCGAAAGACATAACTGAAAAAACTTTTTACGCAAAAAAAACATAAACGTAAGACTAGGCAATACGATCAAAAACTTACCCTTCCCCTAGGGGTAAATAAAAAAAAAATATGCGCGCGCATTATGAAAACAGATATTTACCGCCATTACACAAAAAAAAATGACCAGAATTTACTGTTATTTTCTTCACAAGTATAATAATAATAATAAACCCCATCGCCGTATCTCTACGTTGACATCGTGGTGGGGCTTGCGCGCTCCAATAACCCCAGTACCCCTAGCCAAGTTGCTAATCTGCAATAGTTAACGCTCGTAGAAAGCTTCAAATATACGGGAATGACGTCGTCTTAACGCTTAGTCACGTGGTCAGAACAAAAGAATTGGCGGCAAGGTAAACTCGAAGCGTTCGGCGCAAGCGAAACGGTTGTAGGCTAGGGGGGCAGGTCTGTTTCGATAGAATTTGCTTTACCATAACATGCCTAGGGTAAAGGGCCAGACTAAGTGAGATACAATCCGCGGGGCAGTTTTGTGGCGAACTATTGGGCAATAACGACCCCACGGACCCGATCTCCTGGGAGAATTCTTGTTCTTCCTGCACCTCCCCACTCCTCAAGCACTTGTTGCTACGTCACTTTGTGCTAGCGACCGTTTTCGGGAGCCCATTTATTGCGTGTGCAAGTCACCTCATGGCTTTTTATCGATAGAAATTATTAAGAATCCTAAAACCATAGCCTTATTGTTTTTGTTTTTCATATATTGCAATAGTTTCCCACCAATCAGGGGCTGTCCTTGGATGCACTAGCATAGCCCGTATAGGGATGATCGCCGGTTGATACTGTTACGCCATTAAACGTGAACACGCCATATCTCCAAGAAAATAATGAGTAGCACGCAATAATTAAAACGCATTGCTGTTCCAATTGCATTAACAATAAAGTCGAAATTGGCATGAAAGTGACTCTTAGTACATCGCAATAAAAATGATTTATGGCTTTGCGAAGCGACCTTATTGTTCTGGATCGGTCTTGAGATGTCGGTATCTAGAATTTTCTTGGCTCCGCATATAAATACGAGCCCCCGACCGGAAGCGAGTTAGTTGTGATTTCGACTGCGATCAAGAGCGAACTACCTAAGAGTGTGAAGTGATTTTATCTAACGACCTAAGCGATAGTGTAACGGTACTCTAGTGTTAATTGCGATCCGGATTATTGTTGACTGGACTAATTTTTTATTGTTTGTGGTGAATAAAGTTCTCTGTTAGTAAATCGGCATTTAATTACCGACGTACGTAACAATACTATTAAAAGTTTCAAAAGGGCCTCTGCGAGTAGATTTCGACTCCTCGTACGCCTTCCAAAGGTCCAGGACCCCAGGGTACTGAGGTATAATAACTCATAAAATAATTATATATTTATTCAGACTTAAAATTTGGTAAAATACTTACATAAAATCTTAGGAATAATTACAAAGGTATGACTATTTTATGTGCCTGTACTAGGATAAACCTGTATCACAGGCGTGGAAGTTCTTACGCTATGGTTGGTATGGTCTTAATGTCTCGAAACAATGAAAAAATAATTATTTACCATGTTATCTAGGTACCTAGTTTACTTAAACACTAAAAGTCACAATAATATATTTCGTATTTTAAATCTGTTTCTTGCACTTAGTAGTCTAGTTACACACGCGTGATTTTGCGTCAGCAGAATTTATAATTGGGATAAAGTCGAGGTTTCATCATTATTGAAGAGTAATGATTGTTTACTTTGGACACTTTTACCGGTCAACTAATATGTTTAAATATTAAGAAAAACAATGGTTTGTAGCTAGCGGCACAAGAATTTTGAATCAGTGGTATGCGTTATACGGAAGTCTGGCCTTGAGTATGACGCTCTAGGCGCACTCATAATGGAGGCGGAGGAGGCGTTATAATCAGTACCGAGACAAAAGATGATGCGGATAAAATTAAGCTCGCAGTCCTGCAATCAGCATCTGGCCTTACCGCCGACGAACCCAGCAAGCGCAAACCCCGGATTGTAGTTGTAGGAGTGCCGTCCCCTTTGGCTGACACGGAAGTCTTCCGGTGCATTTATGAACAGAATGTGGCCGAAAAGTTTCCGACGATTTCCATGGAGTCCTTTTTGACATTAGTTAAATTAAGTCACAAATCGGGGAAAAAAGATTCGAAGACTTGTAATTACGTGATTCAAGTTCCAGCCAATATACGCAGAGCTCTGATTTCTCAGTCAAGGATTTTCATAAATTGGACGTCCTGCCCTGTCAGGGACTTCACCCTTGTTACGAGATGCTACAAATGCCAGCAGTATGGACATGCAGCTAAAACCTGTAGAGAGGTCAACTCGACGTGCGGCCACTGTAGCTAGACAGGACACTCGATGGCCGAGTGTGCAAAGAAAGCGGACTCACCGAAATGTGCAACTTGCTCTCGCTTCAAAAAGCCCTCCAACCACAACTCGGGAGACGCTGAGTGTCCTGCTAAAAAAATAGCGGAATACAAATATATAAACTCTGTCGATTATGAGGGCGCCTAGAGCGCCATACTCAAGGCCAGACTTCCGAATAACGCATATCGCTGACTCAAAATTCTTGTGCGCTGACCTACAAACCATTGTTTTTCTAATATTTAAGCATATTAGTTGACCGGTAAAAATATCCAATGTAAACATAACTCTTCAATATTGAACCTCGACTTTAACCCAATTATAAATTCTGCTGACTCAAAATCATGTATGTGTTGTAACGAGACTATTAAGTGCAAGAAACAGATTTAAAATACGAAATATATTATTGTGACTTTTAGTGTTTAAGTAAACTAGGTACCTATAAAACATGGTATCGCGTAGTGCAGTCATGCATGTTTAGCGAGGGGAGATTATGGAATCTGAGCGAGTTCAACTCACGGATTCCATACACCTTAGATCCCTTTCCTCGACCGAAACCTACAGGTATGTGCCCGACCCAGTTCTTGAAAATTACCATGTCACGATGTACTGGGATCGGTCTATCATTAGTGACCGGACTATTGTAGCCAATAAACCGGACATTGTGGTGATAGACCGATTAGCGCGCCGCGCAATGATAGTCGATGTCACCATCCCGCATGACGAGAATCTCGTGAAAGCTGAGAAAGAGAAACAAATAAAATATCTCGACTTAGCACACGAGGTTGTCGACATGTGGAATGTGGACTCGGCTGTCATTGTGCCGACTGTCGTGTCCGTCAATGGCCTTATAGCCAAATGCTTCGACGACCATCTGTCGAAGCTGTCGTTGCGCGGTTGGATCAAGGGCCTGATACAGAAGGCAGTACTCCTCGATACGGCTCGCATTGTGAGGAGGTTCCTGTCTCTGGAGCCCTAACCACCGGTAGCGTGGACCCTGCTCCTGACACCGGCGGACCACTAGTTTTTATATTTTTAAATGTTTTTCTTTTTTTTTATATGTTTTCTTTTTAATATTTAAAAATGTAAATTATATGTAAAATAGAAAAATAAAGGAGATAATAATAATAATATTTATTCAGAGTTAAAGTTTCGTAAAATAGTTACATAAAATCTTAGGGATAATTACAAAGGTATGACTATGTTATGTGCCTGTACTAGGATAAACCTGTATCACAGGCGTGAAAGTTCTTACGCTATGTTTTTTGTAGAACAATAAAATATTGTTAATATTTAACATTTGAAGTCTCGTTTCTATGTTATATACCTAGTTTACTTAAACACTAAAAGTCACAATAATTTGTTTCGTATTTTACATCTGTTTCTTGCACTTAATAGTCTCGTTACAACACATACATGATTTTGAGTCAGCAGAATTTATAATTGGGTTAAAGTCGAGGTTCAATATTGAAGAGTTATGTTTACATTGGATATTTTTACCGGTCAACTAATATGCTTAAATATTAGAAAAACAATGGTTTGTAGGTCAGCGCACAAGAATTTTGAGTCAGCGATATGCGTTATTCGGAAGTCTGGCCTTGAGTATGGCGCTCTAGGCGCCCTCATAATCGACAGAGTTTATATATTTGTATTCCGCTATTTTTTTAGCAGGACACTCAGCGTCTCCCGAGTTGTGGTTGGAGGGCTTTTTGAAGCGAGAGCAAGTTGCACATTTTGGTGAGTCCGCTTTCTTTGCACACTCGGCCATCGAGTGTCCTGTCTAGCTACAGTGGCCGCACGTCGAGTTGACCTCTCTACAGGTTTTAGCTGCATGTCCATACTGCTGGCATTTGTAGCATCTCGTAACAAGGATGAAGTCCCTGACAGGGCAGGACGTCCAATTTATGAAAATCCTTGACTGAGAAATCAGAGCTCTGCGTATATTGGCTGGAACTTGAATCACGTAATTACAAGTCTTCGAATCTTTTTTCCCCGATTTGTGACTTAATTTAACTAATGTCAAAAAGGACTCCATGGAAATCGTCGGAAACTTTTCGGCCACATTCTGTTCATAAATGCACCGGAAGACTTCCGTGTCAGCCAAAGGGGACGGCACTCCTACAACTACAATCCGGGGTTTGCGCTTGCTGGGTTCGTCGGCGGTAAGGCCAGATGCTGATTGCAGGACTGCGAGCTTAATTTTATCCGCATCATCTTTTGTCTCGGTACTGATTATAACGCCTCCTCCGCCTCCATTATGAGTGCGCCTAGAGCGTCATACTCAAGGCCAGACTTCCGTATAACGCATACCACTGATTCAAAATTCTTGTGCCGCTAGCTACAAACCATTGTTTTTCTTAATATTTAAACATATTAGTTGACCGGTAAAAGTGTCCAAAGTAAACAATCATTACTCTTCAATAATGATGAAACCTCGACTTTATCCCAATTATAAATTCTGCTGACGCAAAATCACGCGTGTGTAACTAGACTACTAAGTGCAAGAAACAGATTTAAAATACGAAATATATTATTGTGACTTTTAGTGTTTAAGTAAACTAGGTACCTATATAACATGGTAAATAATTATTTTTTCATTGTTTCGAGACATTAAGACCATACCAACCATAGCGTAAGAACTTCCACGCCTGTGATACAGGTTTATCCTAGTACAGGCACATAAAATAGTCATAACTTTGCAATTATTCCTAAGATTTTATGTAAGTATTTTACCAAATTTTAAGTCTGAATAAATATATAATTATTTTATGAGTTATTATACCTCAGTACCCTGGGGTCCTGGACCTTTGGAAGGCGTACGAGGAGTCGAAATCTACTCGCAGAGGCCCTTTTGAAACTTTTAATAGTATTGTTACGTACGTCGGTAATTAAATGCCGATTTACTAACAGAGAACTTTATTCACCACAAACAATAAAAAATTAGTCCAGTCAACAATAATCCGAATCGCAATTAACACTAGAGTACCGTTACACTATCGCTTAGGTCGATAGATAAAATCACTTCACACTCTTAGGTAGTTCGCTCTTGATCGCAGTCGAAATCACAACTAACTCGCTTCCGGTCGGGGGCTCGTATTTATATGCGGAGCCAAGAAAATTCTAGATACCGACATCTCAAGACCGATCCAGAACAATAAGGTCGCTTCGCAAAGCCATAAATCATTTTTATTGCGATGTACTAAGAGTCACTTTCATGCCAATTTCGACTTTATTGTTAATGCAATTGGAACAGCAATGCGTTTTAATTATTGTGTGCTACTCATTATTTTCTTGGAGATATGGCGTGTTCACGTTTAATGGCGTAACAGTATCAACCGGCGATCATCCCTATACGGGCTATGCTAGTGCATCCAAGGACAGCCCCTGATTGGTGGGAAACTATTGCAACATATGGAACACAAAAACCATATTATTTTATGAAATGTTTTTTAAATTTAATAAATCATTTGTACAAGTTAAATGTACAAAATTTATGAAACAAGTAGAGTCTGTCTAATAAGTTAAACGACTTGGGTAATTTTTAGGGTAAAATGAAATCTGATGTAGTCGACACAGGTTCAGAAATCAAGGTTGATTATGAGATCTTGGTCATTGTTTAATAATGGAACCTTATAAAAAGTTTCCAATTTAAGTATTTTTTTAAATGATTTAATACTATCATGGGTCTTTTTAACATTAAAAATGCAAAAGATTTTTCGTTTAAAATATACCTATTTCAGTCTCATCATCTTCCTGCCCTAGTCCCGTTTTATTTGGGGTCGGCGCAACACGTTTTTTTCTTCCATTCTGTCCTGTCACTCGTCACGCTATCACTAACTCCCTTTTCTTTCATATCGCTTCTCACACAATCCATCCATCTTTTCTTTGGCCTCCCTCTTCCCCTCCATCCATCCACTTGTAAACTCATAACTTTTTTAGTAACATGCGTTTCATCCCTCCTTTTCACATGACCATACCAAGACAAACGATTCCCTTTCAACTTTTCAGTCACTGGCGCCACTTTCAAACTTCCCCTAATATACTCATTTCTCACTTTATCCATTCTCGTCACACCACACATCCATCTTAACATTCTCATCTCCGCTACATGCAATCTTTTTTCATCCGTCTTTTTCACAGCCCAACATTCTGATCCATACAGTATGACAGGTCTTATCACGGACTTGTAGATTTTACCCTTCAACTTGAGGGGCATCCGTGGGTCACAAGTGGTTCCCGTGACCTGTCGCCACTTCATCCATCCTGCGTTGATCCGACGTGTTACGTCCCGGTCCACCTCACCATCCCCTTGGACGAGCGACCCGAGGTACCGAAAGTCGGAACAGATCGGTATGGGCGTTCCATCGAGAGCTAAAGGCACTGGATTGGAGACACCGCCGAAAATACCTATTTCAGTCTCTTGAATGATATTCTTATTACCAAAGTAGGATACATTTGCAAAGACATAATATTGTCATAAGTAATAAAGTAAATCTGGAATCGTACAAGAAATCTGATTCTAAATATTCTATTCTACTTACTGATTCATCATCACTAGCCATACTACGGTCAAGATCTGTTGTAGAACTATCATCATCTCAAAAAACAAGTGAATGATAACTAAAATTCCGGTTGCCAACATTCGATTTTTAATTTCCTTAAAAAAAATCCAAGTCGTTTAACTTACTAGACAGACTTATAAGTACTTACTTACTCATTTGAAATGTGAAATTTTTTCGTATTCAAAATGGTTTTGCGTACAAAAAGGTTTTAACTACCTATTAGCAGTAATCAATAGAAAAGATAACCAGCTACAGACCCACCAATTTATCTGTGAACTGAGTGGTAGCGACACCGTCGCTTTAGTGTTGCAAATTAATAAAAGTTACCCATGATTGGGTATGTCAGAGAAGAAACTAGGTAAACATATAAACATAATTTTATTATTCTAAACAATACCTAACATTGTTTTATAATAATAAAATGCTAATATAAGTACTAAATAGTCTTAAAAAATAGGAAAATTAATGTAGGTAGATACAAACATTAGCTTTTTCTCTGGCATTCAATTGTTATAATGTGTGTTATAAAGTGGGGTACCTAACCCCACTTACAAACTAAATGTTTAGCAAAGTAGGCAAATGAAATTTAATAACTTGCAATAAACGACGGCACGGGCCTCCCTTAACGATGTGACGGGTAAAAAGAAACAAAAGTTTGCTTAACAATAATTTATTAGAATCCCGGTTTACAATAATTATGATCTTTTGATGAACTTGCACGCCCAACTTCATCCTGGCTATGAGGCCATACGCCGCTTATATCCATGTCATCATTATCATTGTCACTTTCAGTTTCCGAATCACTTATCACTTCTATAATGAATGGTTTATCCAAATACACATCATGCTTCAAATATTCTGCTTGTAACTTGCGAACATGATTGCAATGCTGAGCCCACTCACTAACCGTTATACTTTCAAAAGTTTCTTGAACTAGGCGGGGAATCTCAGAATTTTTGTGGTCATATACATCAGCAACTTTTCTTTTCATCGAGCTCCATATTAATTCAATGGGATTGAGATCACAATGATAGGAAGGTAAGTACAAGTATTTGTGTCCATTTTCTTCTAATATTTTTTCAATTTCATACACAGGTTCAGGCTTATTTCTCTTAATTATTTCTAACGGGTCTCGTGGTACCAAAGAGCTACTTCTCATTGACATGGCCATAAGCCAACAGGTTCGTCCGCGGGGATTTGTCGACATGCTGGATAGATTATAAGAAGGCCTATGACTCTGTTCCACATACATGGCCCATGAGGGTGTTACAGTTGTATAAAATAGATGCAACTCTACGCACCTTCCTTGAGTCATGTATGAGGGAATGGAACACAGTCCTTCGCTACCCAGGATGTCGATCGATCCGGGGGGACAATGAGCCTATTTGGATCAAACGGGGAATTTTCCAGGGCGACAGATTAAGTCCACTTTGGTTCTGCTTAGCCCTGAATCCTTTAAGTACATTGCTAGAGGATTCAGGCTTGGGCTATCGGTTGAGAAAAGGTGGTCAGGTTTTATCTCACCTTCTTTACATGGATGATCTGAAACTCATTGCCCCCAACAAGTTACGACTAATGGAACTACTGAAGGTAACTGAAACTTTCAGTAGTGCCATTAAGATGGAATTTGGTGTGGATTGCGCGTGTGAGCTGCTATACCATTTTAACCAGAAGTTTTGCAGCCCGTCGGACTGCTCTGGCTACATCTGTTGAGCTAATGATTATTTTTTCCATTTCTGGTATAGTTTTGCACGCGCGCTCGACATCACGCATCCAGCCATCCTTAGTGTGACAGACGGGCACCGACCAAATGCTGCGCCAGAATGCATTCGTGGCAGCATCATCCGATTTCATTAAATCCTAATAATTACCCAAGTCGTTTAACTTATTAGACAGACTGTAATACTCAAATCTGTAACGTTACATTACGCGCGAATACTCCCGGAGAGGGAGCACCTTTAACTGATTCCCAATTGCAGTCTGCGGGTCCTCTTTTCTCTTGATTACTGCTATTATGTAGTTAAAACCTTTGTGTACGCAAAACAAATTTTGAATACGAAAAAATTTCACATTGCGTTCAATGGTACAAATTAGTGGCTTACTTACTTATTTCATGCAATTTTGACCATTTAACCTAAGTAGAAACGATTTATTAATTAAAAAAACTTTTTATAAATAAAGAAGAAGAAAAAACAAATTTTATTTGAATGTACGATCTCGATCATTCAAATAAAATTTGTTTTTTTTTTCTGCTCTGTGGTCTATGGCCTCCATTTTAAGATGCGCGGGGTTTTTAGCGTGATTTTTTCGAGTCAAGTTCAGTGGCTGTATTAAATAAATAAAATTAAATACTACGAAATCATTACAAAATATTACATCCGTGTTCTATTATCACTACGAAACACATTATTGTAAAAACTTTTCATGCAAAAAAACATAAACGTGAAAAAACATAGACTAGGCAATGTTATCAAAATCTATACTTAGCCTTCCCCTAAAGATAAATAAAAAAAAAATTATGCGCGCGCATTATGAAAACAGATTTTTACCGCCATGTTCCAAAAATTTGACTAATTTTACTGTTATTTTCTTCTCAAGTTTATTAAAAAACGTCGTGTGATACACGTGTGTAATTAATGGTTACCATTCTCGGCTCTCTTAAAATCCTCCCCACGGCTCGGGTCTAAATATCGCTTCGACGGTAATCACTTGCATACCATACACGCTTATATCATAATGTACTATTATGTATTTGAATTAAGAATTCCAAGTCAATCCAAGGCTATCATACCCAGTTCAAAATGTACAGTTTCCTATAGCGATAATTTCAAAGGTAGAGCTAACGTATTAGAGCAATTTCTACTCGTGATCTGTAAAAATCTTAATTAAAAACATAAAACTTTTTACGGCTTAAATTGAATCTATAGTTCTGTAGTCTTAATGGTACACAATTATCGATAACGTTAACCTTTTCAGTTAATTGCAAAGTTTCAGTCGGGGAGTATAAAATCGTAGACCCACTGAATATTTTACTAAACAGTTTAATTTTAGTAAACCTGTTTAAATTTTTGTGTAAGACTGAGTTTGCAGTGTACCTACAAATGCGCAGAAAGTTCGTTTACATCGCTATGCTCCTTGGGATAGCATTCACCAGCAGCATTTATTGGAAATATATATATACTTACAAATATAATATACTTACAAATGTATATACAAATAAAACTGTCATTACTCATAGGAATGAATTCTTTACAATAACAAACGTCTCACTGAAACCATTCCCAACAACACCATGCAAAAGTAATTTCATTATTTCATAGTAGGTATCTTTAAAACACGTTTGAAAAAATAACTAAAACATAAATTTCAAAACTCTGATTTCTAGACAGCTCATGACCCACCAATACACTTAACATGCTTTTATTCTTACTATACGTCATGAAATTTTTAAATGTAATAATTTCAGATCCTCTATTTTTGGTCATAATAGTGACTTCTTATGTGGGGAATGTAGAGCTAAGAACTGCTCATAGAACAGCTTATCCTTCAAAAGAGTTAAATAAACTAAATGCAACCAGAGTCTTCTTACTTGCCCAAATACCTGATCATGAAAAGTAAATACATTTATCTAATAAAATAAAAAATAATCGATGAAAACGTAAGTAGATACATAAACTGTGAATATCTTTTTCTTCATTTTCAGAAACATAACCCAATCTGCGATCAATAATGAGAGCAACACTTTTGGTGATATTTTACAAGGAACGTTTGTTGAAAACTACAGGAACCTGACTCACAAACACTTAATGGGTTTAAAATGGGCTTCGACAACATGCCAAAATGCATCATTCATACTCAAAGTAGATGATGACTCGGTATACATCTTGGGGAAAACCTATCGAATCCTGGCATCAACCAACTTTACCACAAAACTTTTAATGGGCTACATTAATAACATTACTGTGCCATCAAGAAATATAAATAACAGATGGTATGTTACATGGAAAGAGTATCCGAGGTTCGATTATCCTACATTCCTCTCGGGGTGGTATTACATCACAACTCCTCAAGTAGCGGCTGCACTATGTGACGAAGCAATCTATCACCCATACTTCTGGATAGACGACATCTTTGTTACTGGCTTACTCAGAGAGTCACTTGGTATTCATTTAACAGGACTACCAGATACATTCTGGGTAGATAATTTTATGAACTGTAATTATGTTTCTGGACATTTTGATTGTAAAATTTAATGGTGTCATTAGGAATTGTAGGTAAGTAATACAATCCTATTGAGAAAACTGGACAAAGAGGACTTGGAGGAATTGGATAAAGTTCGTGTTGTATACAAACCTTAAAAACAAGAGAAGCTATGGTTTTGACGAAATCTCACCTTCATTAGTTAAAAAATAACGCAAAGGTTCTAGGCCTAATTTTAATAAACCAATTCTTTACTGAAGAAACCGTCCCATATTTACATAAGATCTCGGTGATCAAAACGATCCACAAAAACGATTTGCAAATCGGCTGTAATAATTTTAGTCCCATAGCACTTTTGCCTACCTTCTCAAAACTTTTAGAAACCGCTTTATCGTCACGCTTATATTCTTTCTGCAAGACATTCAATATATTTAACGATAGCCAAAATGGATTCAGATAAAAATATTCAACAACAAATGCAATTTATAGACATATGCAACAGATCTTAGATATAATAATCAATGAAAAGAAATACGCTATAGGTATTCCTCTAGACATGAGTGAAGCATACGACAAGTTCAGTATAACATCCTCTTGAATAAACTGGACGGGATGGGTGTACGTGGCATAGCTCATAAATGGTTAACGTCTTAAGTATGTACCTCGAAAGCTGTATCAATTGTGTAAAAATTGAGCACCAAGCATAATACTGGAGAAATCGCTAATGTTAAATCGGAAGTGACTACCGTAAGTAGATCAATCCCCCAAAACAGCGTACTCGGATACATTTTATTTCTTATTTACATTAACTATCTCCTAAAAAAATAGATGCCGTAAGCGTTTTATTTTTGAAGACATTTCTCTTCATGTTGTCATCTCCAAAGATTTTATACACTTCTGGACACATCTCTTGGCCCACCTTAGAGTTTAGGTTTCGATGGCCCCTACCGAAATATGATTGCTAGATTGAACAAAAACTGTTGATGCAGTTTTAAACCTGACACATTTTACCATCTTTTTCGATCGTATTGTTTTAAATTTGAATTCAGAATACCATACGACATGGAGCTACGCCTAACAAGTCGGATATGCGCCTTGTTAAAGGCAATTGATTTTTGAATAAAAAACATGTTTTATCAAATAAAGGTTTAATTTAATAACGCGTGTTGCCTCCATGGGCATCTACCACAGCTCTCATACGATTAGGCATAGAGTTTATCAATCGCTCTATGAAATTTTGAGGGATCATCTCTTATTCCTCTTCTATGGCAGTTTTCAACTCCTGCATCGTCTGGGCAACTGGCTGACGAGCCCTAACACGTCTTTTTAGCTCGTCCCACATGTGCTCAATGGGGTTCATGTCTGGGCTTCTGGCTGGCCAGTCCATAACTGTGATGTTCACATCCCGAAGATATTCCCTGACGATGCCGGCCGCATGGGCTCTTGCATTATCATGCATAAAAAGGAAATTTGGGCCCACATAGTCCGCGTATGGTATCACGTGAGGTTCTAAGCACTCACGAATGTACCTTTCAGCATTTAATGTTGGCAGCCGTGGTCCTGTAACAACCTCAAGTTGAGTTTTGCCGCTCGCGGATATACCGCCCCAGACAGTCCATGAGCCACCGCCATAAGCAACCCTCTCTTCAAAGCAGCATTGTGCGAAACGCTCTCCCTTACATCGGTAGACCTTCTTCCTTCCATCATTGCCATGTAACACAATTTTAGACTCATCAGAAAAGAGTACACGGCTCCAATCTTGCTGTGTCCAATTTAAATGACTGCGTGCGAAATGAAGGCGCGCTGTTCGGTGGGCTCGCGTTAGTATGGGCCCATTAGCTGGCTTGTGTGGTACCATATCGCGTTCTTTTAACCTTCTCCGAACAGTTCGAGCGCTCACAGATACTCCGTGGAAGACGCGAAGTTGGTTTTGTATCTCAATGGAGGTAAGGTGACGATTTCTCAAGCTGGTCATCACGATGAATCGATTCTGCCTTTCAGTTGTGACCCGAGATCGTGGCCTTCCTTGGCGACGAACAAAGCCGCCAGTCTCTAGGTACCTCCGATAAACATTTCGGACCGCAGATCGACTTAAATTAAGTTGAGCACTCACGTTTCTTTGGCTGTGTCCGGCCTGAATAAGTGCCACAGCTTGGGCGGCGACTTCAGGTGAAGTATCCATAGATTATTGATAGAACCTCACCTTAATGTTAAGAATAAGTAATGTTTGTTGCAAAACCAAAGATATCAATCACTTTTTCAAGAATTAAATCCAAGTAAACCAATAAAACCAAGTTTTCTTAGTATTCGATTGTTTGATATCAACAAACAGGCTCCAAATTGTCTTTTGTTTCTTTAAATTCTGTGTTCGAAATTCAAAAAAAGACTATTGAATGAAATTGTGAATGTGCCAGGCTCAAAACTGCATAAAAACTTTTTGCTCGACCTAATATAAAATTTTACCTAGGACCAAACGAAACTGAAAATACAAGGTGGGCCAATAGATGTGTCCAGAAGTGTATATCCTACGTCAGGTAATATCCTTGTTGGCATAAAATTTTTAAGCATATTGTTTGGCATCACGTTTTCGCATAACTTTAGCATAATAATACTTTGGCATAATGCATAGGTTAGCATAACGATCATTTAGTCCAATATGTTTTGGCTTAAATTGGAGTTGCATAAATTTTAAAGGCATAATATTTATTCGTCTAATAATCATGAGCCATAAATATAAAAAGTCATAATTGGATGAATGTAGCCTAATTGTAAATTGATCTTTAGGCGATGTTTTTAAAGATTGTTTTAATTTATTTCAAGGACTTTGGAATTATATATCTTGATACACATTACATATATGGCAGGCCCATATTGAAAATAGATAGCTTTGAAACCGGTAATGCTAGATTGTTATAGTGTAGCAAAAAAAAAAAATGTTGAGTGAGTGTAATGATCCTTATTTAAGTGATATATTTTTCCTAACTAACAGACATATTTCAAAGATATACAGAGACGTGAGCGTAAGAATAATTATCATGTTTTATAAAATGTGGTCTACAGCATGCTGTCCATACGTCCTAAGTTTGTTAAGATGCGTATGCATCTTTTTTGTACAAAGCTTGAACAGTTTATCGGCGATCGTATTCTTACTCCATAGCTTTATACCGTAACGGAGCCAAGAGTGCGCGTATGCGCTGTAGACTGCTTTTGCTGATTTGATATCCGTAGACCTTTTCATTTCCGATAACGCATAAGAAAACCTAGAAATTTTATTACTTATGTGTGTTATACGAGATTTTCAGTTTAGGTTCGTCCCAGTTAATTAAAATTATCCACGCAGCTAATGTAATATCGTATAATAAAGGTAAATTTTATGTCAAAGGGTCGTTTTTAGTAGGATCTCTTTTATTCGCATAATATTCTTTTTCCTAATATACTTTGGCATAACGATTTTGGTATAATTTGTTTTGCCATAATAATACTTAGCCATATTTTTTTTTGGCATACAATTTATGTTGCATAACCTTACTAGGCCTAATGACTATTAGCATAATAATATTTAGGCATACAAATAGTAGAAATAACGAAAACAAATTTAGTGACAGAACCGAATCGCTACATACCACGTAGTCTTGTTTGCCCTACTCCTAGAGTCTAATTTAAAATCGCGTAGGCGCGCAAGGGCGAGGCGGCCCGCGGGCTGAGGAGCAGGCGGCTGCGAGTGAGCCGCGGCTGAGGCTGGCCGGCGAATTCCGTTGGCTATTCCTAGTCTTCTTCATCAGTTCCACTTCATCAAATGTTACTTTATGGCAAGTTGAGTTCTCGATGAAATACCAAAATCACCAAATGGTTGCCTATAATATTTGAGGAGTTCCCTCGATTCCTCTTGGATTCCATCATCAGAACTGGATTTTGAAAAAAATTGGGACCAATCTGGAAGCATATCCCTTTAGGAGAAAAAAATACAAATCGGTCCGATTTGCATTTTTTTCTCCTAAAGGGATAAACGAAGGAGTTCCGAGGTATCAACATAAAAAAAAAATTAAAAAGCATATAAAAATAAAAAACAAATATAAAAAATACAACCGAATGAATAACCTCCCCGTTTTTTGAAGTCGGTGAAAAATAATGAATTGTAATTAAGCGTTTTTACATCACTCATCATCAAAACTGGCAATTTAAATAAGTTTGCAAATAAGGATCACGATAATAGCATGGTTATTGTTTTATTACATAGCATTACCTATTGATAATTAGAGATTCTATACATCTCGTTTCTGCCGGAGCCGGTTTTTTTTTTCTATGGAGCAAGAACAGTCTCCCTTATGTTTTAGAATGTTATGCTTAATAAAGTTATGCTTTAGAATGTTATGCTTAATAAATTTATGCTTTATAATGTTATGCTTAATCATTATTATGATTAGAGAAATTATGCTTAAAAAAATATGCGTAAGCTATTATGCGAAAATATAATTAGGACAAACAAAAGTATGCCAAGTTATATTAAGTCTTAATATTTTATGCAAATGGATAGGGAACCGAGTGTGCCAAGTGAAAACATTAGATATTCATACAACATATCTACAATATTTAATTGTGTAGATATATATACGTTTAAGACTTTATATCTTAAACGTATATCTACACAATTAACGATAACGTCAATATTTTCAGTTAATTGAAAAAAGATTACAGTGCACAGTGTGATAAAATGCGCAAAGAAATTCTTTACGTCGCGTTACTTGTTGGAATAGCATTCACAAGCTGGATTTATTGGAAATGCAACTTCGAATGCAATAAAGTCAGAAGAAAATTGCAAACAATAAAAGACGTCTCAATTCAACCACTCCCAATTACATGTGAAAGTAATTTTATTCTCTTTATTACTCTTTTGAAACAGTATTTTATGAAACTACAGAAATCTGATTCTAGACTACTCATATGAATAGGCTAGTTGCTGTAAAAAATGTAATTAGTCCTTTTTTTAGATTATTCAAAAATAAGGGACACGTATTTTTTATTCGTAAATGAAACCAAAAATGCCCGCCGTGCTGCGTGACGTCACACGTACCTTTAATGGGCTATATCTTTGTTATTTTTTGTAGAAAAAATACGCGTCCAATATTTTTTATAATCTAAAATACGGACCAAATAAAATGTAATTATTTTGACCCTTGAAACTACCCTATTGTCGTGCTTTTATTGTCACTGAAACATTATAAAATCTTTTCGATACAATTTCAGGAAATCCATTTTTGGTCATAATAGTGACTTCTTATGTGGGGCATGTAGAAATAAGAACTGCTCATAGAACAGCTTATCCTGCAGAAGAATTAAGGAAAATAAATGCAATCCGAGTTTTCTTACTTGCCCAAATATCTGATAAAGAAAAGTATGTCTACCTGCCTATATCAAAAACAATCGATCAACAAAATAAATGTGTATACAGTGTGTATTTATTTTTTCTTGATTTTCAGAAACATAACACAATCTGCGATCGATGATGAGAGCAAAACATTTGGTGATATTTTACAAGGAACGTTCGTAGAAAACTACAAAAACCTGACTTATAAACATCTGATGGGTTTGAAATGGGTTTCGACGACATGCCAAGATGCATCATTCATTCTCAAAGTGGACGATGACACAGTATATAACTTGGAAAAAACTTATGAAATACTGAAATCAGTAAATTATTCAACGCCTATTTTGTTGGGCTACATTAATAACAATACTAAGCCAAGCAGAAATAAAGAAAACAAATGGTATGTTACGTGGGATGAGTACCCGAGACAAGTGTATCCCCCATACCTCTCTGGGTTTTATTACATCACTACTCCTCAAGTAGCGGCTGCACTATGTGATGAAGCAATCTATCACCCGTACTTCTGGATAGAAGATATCTTTGTTACTGGATTTCTCACAGAGACACTTGATATGAAATTAACAGAACTATCAGACACATACTGGATAGATAATATCATGAATTGTGATTATATTGTCGAGCTAAAATACTTTGATTGTTGTATAGATTAGATTAGATTATTTTAATGGGTCCCGACTGTTGCTGAACTATGGACTGAATTTGTTTATTTTTCTTTTCAGTTTTTATTTAAAGTAATTTTTTACGCAGTTGGGTATTTTTTATATTTTAAATTAATTTTTTATTTTACACTTTTTAGTTACTATTATAATATCACTATTTATTCACCATATTGCAGAATTAAAAAAAATATATTATACTTAGCATATAGCATCTCACAGTCGATATGTTGTTTTTTTTTTTAATGTATCTATCCAAGAACACTTGGGTTATCGAGACAAATCTAACGATACGTTAATTATAAAAATCTGTTCATCGGTTTGGAAGATATGAGGTAATAATAGTACATTGTTACACTAGGGGTTGTTACCCTCGAATTAGCGACCTCGCTGCGCTCGCCCGTCAACTCCTTCTCGGGACGAAATGAGTTACTTTCACCCCGAGGTAAATACTGTGCTTTTCATTACGAATACGAGGAAACTATAAATAAAAAAAAAAGTTTGTAAAACCTGAGTCGTCGTACCTATGATTTTAAGTACAGTTTGTCAAGAAAGTCATGAAAAGAATGTTTTGGGAACTACTGTTTTTGCTAATACTGGCAACACTGAATAATTGTTAAGCTGAGTACCTGAACTGTCACGTCGTATCTGTGTGGTTGATTTTTTACAATATTTCGGTGCTATTTCGAGTTTTTTAAATCGTGTAAGCGTTAAGATACAAAAAATGAATCGAAATGTTTATAAGAGCGGTGCGAGACAAATTATATTTAAAGTTTTTCAAGGGTGTATGGCCGAAATTCAAGGTGGGAGTGCTGGGACGAACAAAGACGATGTTTATGGTCGAACAGCAAAGTTAACCGGTACGTAAATATATTCTAAAGTTTAACACACTAACGGAAATATAATGTTTTGACAATCTTCTGTTTTTAAGTACAATTTATCTATCTTTAACATTGTTTATGTCTTGCTAAGGTTATGAAATTTACCTACGATTTATTATACTACCATATAACGGTTTTGATATTTTGGTGTTTTTTATTTAGGTATGATAAATGTATTTGTATATTTAACATATCTTTATTGACTTCAGGTGTTACCGAAAGTACAGTTCGGCGCATTGTGGACTAAGGCATGAAGAATGGAGGTAAATTTTCAACGCTTGGAAAACACAGGAAAGGCCGACCTACGAAACAAACTACGAGTCAGATGTTGGCCAGTTTCATTTTGAAGAAGTCTCAGGCAACATTTCGGGAGTCGAATAAGTCGAAGACCTCGGCTCTGATTATTTGGATTCGGATTAATAAAGATTTATTTCATAAACTTTTTATTTTTGCAATGAGCTCATACCTATCGATACTCAGCGCCATGCTGACGGCAGTGCAGAGAGGCAAAACATCGTGATTTGCACTTTGTAGTAAGTACATAAATGCTAGTAGCTGAAAGGATGAAAACAAGGGTTGATCAAACCAGACATTCTTATGAATATAAAACCAGATATCCAGAGGAAAGTCTGTTTTGATAAACTCTTGCGTGTAGGTACGTAGGATAAACATATAATTATCCTAATAAGCAAATAGAGAAGTCTGGTTTCGTCGCAATGTTTATAAAACAAAATTCAGACTGGTAGAGAATGCCTAAGGCATTAACTCCGCCTTTGTACTTTTGTGTTGGATAAAGTTTTAATAAATAAATGAGAACTACTATAACTATTATGTATCAGGTAAAATTAAACGTCACTTGAATGAAAATTAGTTCTAATAAAAATGTTGTTCGCCACTACGACAGAGTAAGTACTTTTATTTATAGGGAGCCACTACCAATGAAAGTCAAAACTCGTTTGCAAGCATGTATTAAATAGATAGACAAGTGTCAGATAGATCGGTAAAATAATGTACCTACACGGCAGTAAAGGGACCGTAAATCGGTAATTATTATTTTATAAATAAAAGTATCAATATCTTTTAGTCGAAGTTTATTGGGATACCATGTTAATGATGGTGGCGCCCTCCCTTCTTTTCATGACTTTCTTGACAGACTGTAGGTATCTTTCTTCTGATTTAGGCGGTAAAAGGTATTCCACTACTGCTTTAGCCTCTTCTCTTATGAAATTAGGCGTTAAATCACTATTTTAATCTGGTAAACATAACGTGTTAATACAAATCTCTGTTGTACGGAAATGTAAACAAAACTCGAAAAAACCAACGATTGATTGCCACTTTCTCGCCATTTTGTTTTTTTTTTTCTGTGGCCGGCCATCTATTCAGCCTCATTAATGAAAAATTAGAAATTAATTGTAATCTTTTAAAAATAAAGTATTTTACCACTTAATAGTAGTTTATGTGAATAGGGGATAAAGCACTGTCTATAAGTCGCGGGCGGCATGTTGAATTCCGAACGAAACGAAGGTTGCTGATTTTAATCCCGAACGACAGTGAGGGACTTATAAAATTAACTCCCGAGCATTGCGAGGGAGTTAATAAAGAAACCTGAGTGAAGTGAGGAATTCAAGCCGCCCAAGACCAAGACAGCTTAATCCCCGTGTTGCATACTCTACTTTTTACACCATCAGTGAGATAATTAAAAGTCAATTTGGTCGACCAAATCATATATTAGAGAAATATAAGTAGATATTATATTTACAAGTTCATCAAACAAACAAAATTCACTACTCCAAGATTCTATAGTTTAATCTATCCCGTCCGTAAGCACGTTTTATTCAATTTTTTTTTTGTTACTGGCCAGTTTGAATTTCGAGTCAACTTGTTCGATGCACGTAGGTACCTTTCAATTCGCAATATTGACGATTTTTGATGTTCCAAATTCAAATCTCATTATTCCCTAGGGATCGGCCATACTGCATTATCTCTCTATGGATAGAATGACTTGCTTTAAGTGAGGTTTGTATGACGTCTAGAACGACATTATCGAGCAGGTGATGTAAAAAATATAATATCATTTAATTAATACAGTTTATCTTTAAGTTATTTCAATTTTATATCGCGCTTTGATTGACTGGCTGTATGGAAAATTGGAACATGGTTCAATAGAAATGTGAAGATAGAATTGTTTTTTTTTAATAGTTTGACAGCTGTCAGTTGTAAAGTAAAATTCCCTAGGGATGAAAAGTATCACTTTCAGCCCGCTCCTCAGGCAACTTCAGACCTACTTTCAGGGTATGAGTAATGAAATAGTACATTGTTACACTAGGGGTGAAAGTAACTCATTTCGTCCCGAGAAGGAGTTGGCGGGCGAGCGAAGCGAGGTCGCTAATTCGAGGGGTTAAATGGGTTACTTTCACCCCGAGGTAAACACTGTGCTTTTCATTACGAATACGAGGAAACTAAAAATAAAATAAAAAGTTTGTAAAACCTGAGTCGTCGTACCTATGATTTTAAGTAGGTATCTTTCTTCTGATTTAGGCGGTAAAAGGTATTCCACTACTGCTTTAGCCTCTTCTCTTATGAAATTAGGCGTTAAATCACTATTTTAATCTGATAAACATAACGTGTTAATACAAATCTCTGTTGTACGGAAACGTAAACAAAACTCGAAAAAACCAATGACTGATTGCCATTTTCCCGCCATTTTGTTTTTTTTTTTCTGCAGCCGGCCGGCTATTCAGCCTCATTAATGAAAAATTAGAAATTAATTGTAATCTTTTAAAAATAAAGTATTCTAAAGAAATAGTTTAACAAATAAATCACTTAAAATATAACATTATTTAATTAATACTTGACTTTAAGTTATTTCAATTTTATATCGCGCTGTGATTGACTGGCCGTATGGAAAATTGGAACATGGTTCAATAGAAATGTGAAGATAGAACTAGTTTTTTTTTAAATAATTTGACAGCTGTCAGTTGTAAAGTAAAACTCCCTAGGGATGAAAAGTATCACTTTCAGCCCGCTCCTCAGGCAACTTCAGACCCACTTTCAGAGTATGAGTAATGAAAAACAAGTTTTTATACCTATATAATTAATATGTACTCGTCAAAACGAATCATACAAACCCAAACACGATGGGGTTGTGTCGTTTAACTACCGAGTACCTATGGCCTCCTTCCGGTTCCATCGTTAGATCAGCTCCATGTCATAATAATTTTGGATTGTCATCTGATTTACCTACATATGCATGCAAAACAGCTCAGGAGCCCAAGTCTGCTATTTTTATAAATTCGTCATTCCAACACGATCCCATTGTCATTTTGCTAAAAGTTCGTAATCTAATTCATAATAACTAATCGATCATTGATCGGTCAGTGGTATCGTAATAGAGTTGTGGTAGAATGATAATATCGAGCATATTAAAACCAATAACTGCACAATAACGTTCTAATGGTAGATCACTGATCAAATAAACTGTCAAAGTTTTAGCAGATTACCGCATACGTCAAATATTCATTTGTCAATATGTACGAGATTAGATACTATTCTATGCCACTTCTTTCAATGGAGTGTCAGTGGTTGACCATTGGAAAGTCATAATGACGCCATTATATCAGTAGATTACCAAACTTGTCAAAATCGACAATTATTTATTTATTTATTCGTAGGAGAACCAACAGCTATAACTAATGAATAACGACAGTATAAGAAACATTGAGCCAATTCCAGGTTAGACCATTCTGACACTATTGTAGTAGCACACTTGAGGCCCAGGTAACCGGGAAGTGGATCAAATTAAATTTGCAAGATTTGATTAAACATAATTACAAACACTAATAAAAAACATCGGTACAGGTGAAACTAAATAAAAGCTTGTAATTCGTGTTACTTATGTATGGTCCTAGCTACCGTAAGATGATATTACTACCTAACGAACTCCGCAATATTCGATTTTACTTAAACCGAGAATAAGATTATTAAAAACATAAAAACCACACGGCACAAATTGAATCCGTAACTGTAATAACTTAAAAGAACATAACTATTGTTATCGTTAATCTTTTCAATTAATTGATAAAAGCTTCAGTCGGTGCATATATTGAATATTTTTATGATGTCCTAATTTTAGTAAGCTTGATAAATTATTTTGTGTACGTTTATGACTGAGTTCGCTATGTATATAATGTTCAGAAAATTTGTTTACATCGCTTTACTCTTTGGAATAGCACTCACCGGCTGGGTTTATTGGATATGCAATGCTGAATTGAGCGAAACTCTCATTACTATTAAAAGAAAGTTGAATATAATAAAAGTTGTCTCACTTCAACCATTACCAACAACATGTAAAAGTATTTTAATCTCTATTTGTGTCTATAGAACTCGTGAGAAAAAAAATTAAAGAACTTTTTATTAATTCTCATGAAATGTCCAATATTATTTCAGGCTATAATAAATTTTTGGTCATAATAGTTATTTCGTACGTGGGGAATTTAGAGATAAGAAGTGCTCACAGAAGAACTATACCTGCAAAGGAGCTTAGAAATATAAATGCAATACGAGTATTCTTACTTGCTCAAATACCTGATAATGATAAGTAAATATCTCTAAAATATCAAATGCAAAAGTAAGTAAAATGCTTAATCAAAATAGTTTTTGGTATTTTTCAGATACATAACTCAATCAGCGATCGATAATGAGAGCAAAACTTTTGGTGATATTTTACAAGGAACATTTGTAGAAAATTATAGAATACTAACTCACAAACACCTAATGGGTCTGAAATGGGCTTCAACAGCATGCCAAAAAGCATCATTCATACTCAAAGTGGATGATGACACAGTATACAACATGGAAAGAACTTATGCATTGCTGAACTCAGTTTCCTATTCAAAATATCTAATAATAGGCGACATAATTAACAATACTAAGCCACGGAGGAATGAAGAAAACAAATTCTATGTTACGTGGGATGAGTACCCGAGACAAGTGTATCCCCCTTACCTCTCTGGGTTTTATTACATCACAACTCCTCATGTAGCGGCAGCACTTTGTGAAGAAGCAATCTATCATCAGCCATACTTCTGGATAGAGGACATATTTGTTACTGGCATCCTCACAGAGGCACTTGGTATGAGGCTAACACAAATACCAGACATAATCTGGCTACAAAATTTTATGAACTGTGATTATGTAGGGGGACAAAAAGAATTTGAATGTTAAAATCCAATTTTAGTGTAGACTCAATTAAGAACTTCCGTTCTGGGGCCTTATCATGATGTGTTAAAATATCAAGCGTGCGAGCTCCATCCTTTTAAAAAATCAGTATATGTCGTCAAATCGATCGCTTTAAGAGCTTGTGGTGCGGCCTCAGAAATCAGACAGTATGTGTTGACTAACAAACAAGCAGAAGTGAATAAATAAAACTTCTCTACTTAAATATGTATTGGGAAATGATTTTGGGATATGAAAGTGGACTGTCACTAAGAAACATAGTTCTGATCCCTACCTGAACAATGTTATTGAAATATATCTATAAAAGAGGCAGGACACCTGCGCGAGCACCTCTTGCGCACTCAGTAAATGGATCCCAAAACTGGTTGCCAGTACGTAGTGACGTAGCAACAAGGGGGGGCTACATATCCTAAGGTGCTTGAGAAGTGGAAAGGTAGACAATTCCAGAAGTACGGTCAAGATCTCAACCCCTTTCAAGCCAGCTAATATTGCCAAGAGAGGTAGGAGCTCAATTCCATGTTATGGTCACTAGACAAGCCTAATATGAGGAACAAAAATTCTCCCGGGAATCGGTTCCGTAGGGTCACTACTGTCCAACGGTTACTCACAAAACTGACCTGAGAATTGTAACTTTTTGTACTAGGAGGACTAGGAGCATAAAATTTTGCACAACAGGATTTCCCAAAATTCGAGAGATTTGAGAGAATTAAGGGAGATACAATACACGTCGTGGGTCGTGGCGAACTGAAAGGCATTAGCGACCTGATCCGGGAGAAATCTTGTTCCTCGTGTCCGGCTTGCCTGTAGGGGCCGGATATAGTGAACACTGACGAGGAACACAGCTCCCACCTCTCTCTTGCCTTTATTGGCTGGCTTGAGTGGAGATTCGCAAGAGCAAACGTGCTCGGGAGAAGGATATACACCGTTACTTTTTAGTCGTTTTAATCCCGTGGAGGGTCGAACCGGTGCATGAAACACTATCGATTTGTAAAATAAAATTAAAAAATAAAATACTTTTTTTTAATAACTCGAACCAATTCTCGCATAAATGAACAAATAATGAAACCATTAGTAGACACCATTCCACAATAACAATAATAATGCGTTCACCTAGTCAACGTGGACTCACTAAAAATAACCAATCCTAGATCAAACACGCCTCCAAATCCTATTTGATTGGCCATGCGACGCGGCGCGCGACCCGTGCGCCCCGCCCTTCCGGCGCGCTAAGTGCATCGCGTGAGTGACACGTCATGGAATAATTCAGTTTCCCTCAAGACGTCATAGGTGTGGTGTCGTCGCGCTAAAATAATGGCGTCTCGGAATTATGTGTGGAATACACATAAAACCTGGAGTTGGTGACGAAATCGCGAGTCTTGTTCTTTGTGTTAAACGTGCAAGATTATGTATCCAAAGGAATGCTATGCTCTTGTGAAGTCTATCTAACCAGTGACGATTCGGAGGTGATTAGTTATTAGGTTTATAACAGCCCCTAAGACGACCCATTGACCCAGAACTCTTAAAACTTTGAACAATTTAACGTGTCGTTTAAGTGAACCATTTAGGTGTTAAATAAATAAAAATACAAAGGCAGGATTTAGGTAAGTATCTAATAGAACTTTTTTTTAAATCATTGAAACAGAACTTTTTTTAAATCATTGTAATCAAAATTATTGATTCCACATTTTTAAATACGCCATAACTAGCAGGCCTGTAGAAATTTATTTTTACATGTAATGTAATTAATTACCTAACACTTTTAGCATAAATAATTATTTTATTAGGTATGTCTTAGGCACAAAGCAGTTAAGTCCGCCCTAAGTCTGTAAAAGTATGAAGGAAATTTGGAATCATTTTATTTGTTTTACGCAAAGATCAGCTGAGCGAGTCAATGACCTTACTTGAGCGGGCGACCGACGTACAGGTCGCGCGGTGAATTAAGATCGCTCGGTGAAAGTAGTGGGGGCAATCGGCGCATGTGTACAATTGCACACAGAAGTTCTTAGTATGTATGAATTTTATTTTTAATTTCGTATGTTTGAACCTTAGTAACATAACTTATAATATCACTAGTTTTTGCTTGTAATTTATCTTGTAAGTAGGTAAATTCAGAAAAGTTAAATTTTTTTAAATTAAAATTAAAATAAAAATAAAAAATTTCGTTAGTTCCTTTCATAACGTAACAATTCACGTCGTAAACCATTTTTCTGGCTTGCCGTTTTAAAACTTTATTTTTAACCATTTTTTTTTACAACTACGTATTACTAATACGATAACACAAGCTGTACGCAACAGTACTCAAGTACAACAGTATCCAATGAGACGCGAGAACGCAACGCGGGAATTGAAGAGCGACTCTATCTACCAATGACGTGTCGCCGAAGGCGCACACCCGCCCGCACGTCGCCAAATAGACCTTAGAAATGAATACTGCGCGTGCCCCTTCCACTTTTGCCGAGCGATCTTGATTCACCGCGCGACCTGTAGGTACTATCTCGTGGCGTTACCAATTGTTTTATGTATTTTGCGAGTATTACCTTATCACTTGCTGTTTTTTTTATTTTAAAAGTTACATCGCTCTACAAGCTTTGGATGAATAGTATTTTATAAGTGAAACCACCGGTTCAAAGGATTAAAACGATTAAAATTTAACGGTGTATAATCCAGCAAGGTGCTTGTATGGATCTTGACCGTACTTCCGAGATTGTTCTGATAGCTGTGGTATACCTCTCCACTCCTCAAGCACCTCAGTATATGTTGCCCTCTGGTTGCTACGCCATATTGCACTAGCGACCGTTTTTGGGGGCTCATTTATTGAATGTGCAAGTCACCCCCTGCCTTTTTTATCATAACTCAGGCAGGGGCCATTACATAGCATTATATCGTTATTTTTCATATCATATCCTTGGGTGCACTAGCATAGCGCGTACAGGGATCATCATCGGTTGGTATTACATTCCATGAAAATTGTCTAAAGGGCCTCTGCAAGTTGGCTTCAGCCCCTCGTACGCCTTCCAAATGTCCAAGACAAGGGTCCGGTGATAAAATAAATCCATGATAATAATAATATTCCACAACTTGCACACAACGTCATCTAGTCCCAAACTAAGCAGAGCTTGTGCTATGAGTATTATACAACTGACAAACATATATTTATTTCTAAATATAATTTATTATTATAGATAAATTACACAAACATTTGTCTGGGTGGGAATCGAACCCACGGTCTCTGGCATAGGAGTCAAGACCATCAACCACTAAACCAACAGGCCTGGCAAAATTACCAATAAGGTATTTACGTCGTTTGAGAGTCTCAACAGCCGCAGCGGCAGCGCCGGCACAGTTCACCGTACTTGGAAAATGAGATGGCGCTAGAGTGTCGACACTGGTTGCGTCCCACACAAGAGGCTAACCTGCCTTCCACGGCTCCAACGTCATACCATCAGGGGTCTTACCGTGACGTGTTAAAATGTTAGGCGTGTGGACGGGAAAGAGCAATGGAGCATCACCCAACATATAGCTGCTCGCCTTTAACAGTTCACTTTAGGTAGTAAAATGGATTGCTTTAAGAGCTCATAGACTTTTCCCATTGTGACATATCAAGGCGCTTGGTTCTAATACGGCAGCTATACCGACGGTGAAAAGAGCTCGTCAAATAATGTCGTTGATGCTAGCGTGCTACGGGTAAACAGACTGCAAGCCGAAACGATGCGTCATCCATCATAGTGCCTATATTGGATGACGGGAAAGACTGAATCCACAAAATTTTAATTACAATCAAATTGAAACATAGCATCATTGAATCGGATGTTTACAATCAAACTGTTTTATCCCCACAGCACAACAATAACAATTCATAAAATTATCTAGCGAGAACGTGTCTGGTTTTCGTGTTAACTCAATACCAAGTGACTCTGTGAGGATGCCGGTAACAAAAATGTCGTCTATCCAGAAGTATGGGTGATAAATTGCTTCATCACATAGTTCAGCTGCTACTTGAGGAGTTGTGATGTAATACCACCCTGCGAGGTATGTAGGATACTCGTGTCTCGGGTACTCTTGCCATGAAACATACCATTTACTTTTTTTATGCCTCAGAGGCTTAGCATCGTCATGCATGTAGCCCAGTAAAAGGTCTGTTGAATAGTCCAATGATTTCAGAAATGCATAAGTTCTTTCCAAATTATATACTGTGTCATCATCAACTTTGAGTATAAATGATGCTTCTTGGCATGTTTTGGAAGCCCATTCCAAACCCATTAGATGTTTATAAGTCAGGTTTTTGTAGTTTTCTATAAAACTTCCTTGTAAAATATCACCGAAAGTTTTGCTCTCATCATCGATCACCGATTGATTTATTTTTCTGCAAAATAAATTCCTAAGTTTATATTTATTTTGTAATTCTATCCAAGCATTTTTAATGCGCGCTTTTGAAAATATATTTCGAAATTATTTTTATCATACATACATACTTCTCTTGATGAGGTATTTGAGCAAGTAAGAATACTCGGGTTGCATTTATTTTCTTTAACTCTGCTGCAGGTATAGCTCTTCTATGAGCACTTCTTGTCTCTACATGTTCCACGTAAGAAGTCACTATTATGACCAAAAAATGACGACCTGAAATCGTATTAAAAGAGAAGTCCGACATGGTCTTTGACGCCAAAGGTCATGACACCCGTATGGCCGTCGTAGAAAACGGCGTCTTGGCGAGAGAGACAGACATATTTGTTTAAGTAATGGTTATATGTACCTACCTCATTTGCTTTATTACATTTTTTTTTCATGTCTACCCTATTCTCTATCTATTGTACTTGTAATTGCCTAAGAAGATGCAACTCGATATAGGTACATTTCCACTGTTTTAAATACAACCGCTCTTACGCGAATATGACGTTGTTACACATTTTTCATTAGATACCTTGGAAACACATTATGTATCTTGTGGATATTATTATTATCTAGCCTTCTATTGAACCAGTAAAGACCTCTAAAAATCTGCTATATTGCATAAACTTTGACACTTTATAATTTGCTAAAAAATTTAAAAAATCAAAGTATAACAATAGAAGCCTTGCAAATTTTATCATAATTCTAAATGAAGACAATTTATTTCAAAAACTTTTAAGGGTTTAAAAAAAAATACGTATTTCCGGGAACAAGTTTTGAAAGATATTATTACTCTAAAATTTTTCACGGAATTACTGGATGCTACCAGAGTTTTCTGGCGTTATCTCTTTTTTCGCGTTGCCTTTTCTTCAAGCACCGCGTTGGATTGCATAAGATATAGTAACAAGCTTTTAAACCAAGCTCGATGTTGACGATAGGCGAGCGAAAAAGGACCCTCTTCTTAGGTAGGTATCTAGTCTAGAATCAAAATTCTGATTTAAAAAAAAAAAAAAACAAAATTACTTTTGCAAGTTGTCGGGAATGGTTGAAGTGAGACATCTTTTGTTGTATATTTTTTGCTAAGAATAATAAGATTTTCGTTCAATTCGGAACTACATTTCCAATAGATCCAGCATTTGAATGCTATTCCTAGAAGTAAAACGATATAAACTTTTCTGCACAATTTGTACATTCCAAACTTAGCCAGTCTTATAAAATTACATCTTTAAAAACTATTACGGAAGAGATTACGCGCACTGACTGACTGAAATTTTCAACGATTAGTTATCTGAAAATTTTAACGTTATCGATAACCATGTACCTAGGTAGAGTTTTACGACTTTATAGTTTATAGATTCAATATGCGCCATAAAATGTCCATGTTTTCAATTAATATTATAGTCCGGGTTCTCTAGTATCTACATTTTTCCCACTTGATTACTATCAAGCTAATTTTCCGTGAGTAGCTTCATTTTGATGAGACGCCCAACAATTTCCTATACGGAACACTCGATTGTGGTAGCTAACAGAGACATCAAGGATTCAAATCAAATCAAATCAAAAATATTTTATTTCACATAGGCCTTTATGGGCACTTATAAAACGTCAGAAGCTAGTGCACGGTTCCAAATTGGTCGTTTCTTATGGAGAAGAACCGGCAAGAAACTCCATGGTTACTCTTTTAAAAATGTATGAGATTAAATATTTGTATGAGATGATGACTCTAAAAAATGTATTACTAACAGGTTCTTTTTTTGTTAAATCTCAAGATAATTATCTAAATTATCCGAAAAAGTATTTGTCCTACAAAATAAATGGTTTGATAAAAGAGTCCCCGTCTTCCAACATGTATCGAAAACGAGGTCCTCATAAATGATTACTAACCAGATGATTTTTTTTTTTTGTTACTTAGCTTATATTCATATAATTTAACAGTCATGTTGTCCTACAAATTGCGCGGTACGTTATCCCGGTCCTACGCTCAGAAATTGTTAACACCACAAGACCATTTTTCTCATTATTCATCTGTAGGACAAAAATATTACTTATTAGGTTAGAATATTCTGTGCCCAACAGAAAAATGTCCTACAAAAAAAAGGTATATTGTATCACTAGTCCGACAAGAATTGTAATTTTTCCGTTTTCCTATTTGTAACTTAAGATACAGTGAAAGAATCTTTTTTTAAAATTAAATAACTTTATTTTCTAGCACACAAGAAAGCGTAAAATAAAAAACTTTTTACAAAAAAAAATACGACTGCAATGGTAAAAAAACACTGAAAAGTACAAAATAACCTTAATTTCGGAAGTCGGTGTTATTAAATGACGGGTAGTAATAAAAGCTCCGACAAAAAAAGAAGAATTGTCCTTACTCAAAATATTAAATCTACTGCCTAAAATACTAACTTTCCGACTACTTTTGTCCGAATAAAAATGACGAAACGACCGAATGAGATACTGAAATCTTCGAAAAATAAACATGACTGTCTATTGCTATAATACTTTTCTACCAGCATAAATTACGTTCTACTGAAAACTTTGCTTTGTAATTTTTATCTTTACTTGCCTACTATTAATTCATAAATTACCTTTCATATTTCATAGATTGTGGTGCTATTTTAACTGTCACATTATACTGAAAATATTATTCTGAGTGGCTATACAGAAACTTATAAAAAATATAAAAATGTACTTGTAACAATAACTTTTAATTGCATCATATATCATGAATTTTACTTACCACGGGTATGCTTCGATATCGGTACCTATTTCAGGCGTTAAAAAGTTAAAACAGTCGTATTCATGGGTACGTATAAAAATCCCGAATTTTAAATTACCGATGGACGAAATCCCGAAAATTGAAACGCCAAATGGTCGTATGGTCGAAAGTTTAAAATCCCGAAAGTTCATTTGTTCGAATGTTTAAAATCCCGAAGTTCAAAATCCCGACTCATCCGTGTCGGGGTGCCCTAGTGCCTAAGGTCCCGATTTGTTTTATTTTGAGAAGTAGCACTCGCCGGCCGCTGCCGCGGCGCCGCTCGCTCGGCTCGCGCGCTTTTGGTCACAATTCTAACCTAACCTAACCTATTTCAGCCACAATCTCTCGTAAAAATGTATTTACCACTGTCTAATAGTCTAGTCACAGGTAGATTGTATTTTGATTGCACTTTGAACTGGGTGAAATAGGTTAGGTAACGTTAGAACTGTGACCAACCGCTACGTTCAAGTTGTTTCGTCTATTCGGGATTTCGTCCTTTCGGGGATTTGAACATCGGTATTTTGTGTTTCGATATAACGACTATCGGCATTTAAACCTTTCGGTATTTTGAATTTCGATGTTTTGCACGTCGGTATTTCAGCCATAGGTATAATGAACTTTCGGGATTTTGATACGTACCCCTATTCATGCCTTAATCGAAAACCAAGTAGACTTTGGTTTCCTAGAATATTATACTGTATTATTAATCGACAAATTTCCTAACTTTT
This sequence comes from Mythimna ferrago, assembly GCA_910589285.2. Classification (NCBI taxonomy): domain Eukaryota; kingdom Metazoa; phylum Arthropoda; class Insecta; order Lepidoptera; family Noctuidae; genus Mythimna; species Mythimna ferrago. The sequence continues at coordinate 12,959,399 of OU342692.1, read as the reverse complement.
ATAATGTCAGCAAGAACAAAGATAAAATTAAAACAAAACTCAGTTTATTATTAAAATGTAGTTACGTAGTAGATCCGAACTCCATCGCGCGGGCCGAACAGTTGAGGTATTTTCATCATTATTGAGAGCTAAAAAATAAATTTGATAACCAACAATAGAAATTAAAACAGTTCATGCAAGTTGTAAAAATATGATTATTTTGACCAAACCTCTGTTGTCGGTAACTTAGTAATTTTGTCGGAGGTTCAGTATTCTATTCGGAAGTTTAGTTTTTTTATTCGAAGATCCATTTTTTTTTTAGGAGAAAATGTAATTTGAACATGCTCTTATTTGTTGTTAAATTGGATATTTTTTTTCGTTTATGGTTTGGGTATTTTGTCGGTAATTCATTATAACGCTAGTTAATTAGAATAATAGTCGGTCACAGATCGCTGGAGATTAAATTGTTTTTCGGAACCATTATTATTTCCCTTAAATGACGAAGAGACAAAACTATTATAGAAACAACCGTCTTCCAAAATTAAAGTTATTTTGTACTATTTTTTTAACATTGAAGTCGGTTGTATTTTTCTTTTGTAAAAAGTTTGTATTTTACACTTTTCAGTTATAGTTCCACCACTAAAAAGTACCTCTCAGCCAAACTTAAATGCCTTATAGCCAGAGAGCATCTCATAACGACTCTTATAATCCCAAACACGGTTAGATTGCATTAATTTACCGTCTGGCTTTATCATCAAATCAGTTCGATACATCCCCTCCCCGTTTTTCTTCAGTGAGTCATCGACTGCCCGTATAAACAAAGCAATTTTACTTGTTACGACAGTTCTGCTGTGATCCAATAAAGAGTTCTGTTCCATATCTTCGAAGTTCATGATCGAATCATAACAATATTTTGATGGGACCAACTTGGAAGCATGATACCTACTAGCTAACCTAACCTAACCTAACCTTTCAATCAAAAAAAATGTTATCAAGATCGGTCCACGATTGACCGAGATATCGGTGAACATACATCAACATACATGAAAAAAAACATTCAGCCGACCATAGAACCTCCACCTTTTCGAAATCGGTTACTAAACATCGCTGTCATTTTCATTTCATGTTGGAAGAGGAGAACTCTTTGAGAGGAGGGAGACTCTTTTATCAAACCATTCATATTGTAGGACAAATACTTTTTCGAATAATTTAGATAATTATCTTGAGATTTAACAAAAAAAAAACCTGTTAGTAATAAATTTTTGAGAGACAATAATTGATGGCAAATATGAATATTATTGATTTGACGGTCCCCACAGTCCATCTTTTGAAGAATTATCTTAGGACAAACAAGGTCCCTATTAATACTATTTTTATTTATTTATTGATTTTTCATTGTTATATATTTTACTTAATTTTTTTATGTTATTTCAGAGTCAGATATCACGATTGAGCAAAGTAAATTGATGAAAATGACAACGATGTTAGTAACGAAGATTATGAAGATTCATAAGATAAATCTGATGAAGATTTTTTTTTTTGCATATTAAAACACTTAACCGATTTCGAAAAGGTAGAGGTTCTATGATCGTCTGAATGTTTTTTTTTTTATGTATGTTCACCGATACTTCGGTCAATTGTGGACCGATTTTATATATTTTTTTTTTTATTGAAAGGTTATGCTTCCGAGTTGGTCCCATAGAAATATTGTTATGATTTTCATGAACTTCGAAGATATGGAACATAACTCTTCATAGGATCACAGCAAAAGTGCCGAAACAAGTAAAATTGCTTTGTTTATACGGGCAGTCGATGCCTCACTGAACGAAAAGGGGGAGGGGATGTATCGAACTGATCTGATGATGAAGCCAGAAGGTAAATCAATGCAATCTAACCATGTTCGAGATTATTAGAATCATTATGAGATGCACTCTGGCTATAAGGTATTTAAGTTTGGCTGAGAGGTACTTTTTAGAGGTAGAAGACGGTGTTTCTACTTATAATAGTTTTGTCTCTTCGTTATTTATTAACACGAACTTCCGAAATTAAATTTATTTTGTACTCTTCAGTGATTTTTTACATATATATAGGTACATTTTTTTTTTGCAAAAAGTTTTTATTTTACACTTTTTTGTACGCTAAAAATAAAGATATTTAATTTTAAAAAATGATTTTTTCACTGTATTTTATGTTACAAATAGGAAAACCGAAAAATTACAATTCTTGTCGGACTTTCTTTTAGGCACAGAACACACTAAAACCTATTATGTAATATTTTTGTCCTACAGTTAGTAATGAGAAATTTTTCTTGTGGTGTTAACAATTTCTGAGCGTAGGACCGGGATAACGTACCGCGCAATTTGTAGGACAACATCACTGTTAAATTATATGAATATAAACTAAGTAACAAAAAAAAATCATCTGGTTAGTAATCATTTGTGATGACCACGTTTTCGATACATGTTGGAAGAGGGGGACTCTTTTATCAAACCATTTATTTTGTAGGACAAATACTTTTTCAGATAATTTAGATAATTATCTTGAGATTTAACAAAAAAAGAACCTGTTAGTAATATTTTTTTTAGAGTCGTCATCTCATACATATTTAATCCTTGATATCTCTGTTAGCTACCAGAATCGAGAGTTCCGTGTAAGAAATTGTTGGGCGTCTCATTAAAATGAAGCTACTCACGAAAAATTAGCTTGATAGTAATCAAGTGAGAAAAATGTACTAGGGAACCCGGTCTATTAGAAATTATTATCTGTTTATCTACTTTGAATCGGATGTCATTTAGGGTCCGTAATGCTAGCCATACACGGTCAAACCTGTGGACCAAACGATATGACGCTACATGTTTGATCAAACCTGTAGTTCGTCTCTATACACCATACACGGTCAAACCTGTCGTCCAATCGGTATGACGCTACATGTTTGATCAAACCTGTAGTTCGTCTCTATACACCATACACGGTCAAAGATGTCGTCCAATCGGTATGAAGCTACATGTTTGATCAAACAGATTTGATGGGAGTGACAACATGTTTGACGGCACAATCGAATTTCAATTCTTTTGGTTTGATCTGGCATAATAGTCGATGAACCGCTGTTTCGAATGAAGTCAAACCCTCACCTTCCTTACCTTCTACATGACGCAGATTTTCACCGAACATGTTCAGATAACGCCCGGGTGCCACCACTGTGTGGACCGCCCGGAGGACACGGTGGAGCACTGATGAAGGGAACATTTTCCCTTCCTCAGTGCTTTATTATTTTCCTTTTTACCGAACGTAAGATATCTCAAAAGTGTTTAATTTCCTCTATTAATTTTATGACACTATTACCTATATTATTAGCCTAGAGTTACTGTGTAGTGGTTCAGCGTTTGAATGATGGCCATCCTATTCGAGAATAGGTTATGAGTACCTATATATATAGAGTACCTATGGTATATGTATTGAGTGATCTTTTACTTCCCTGGCTAAGATAGCTGAAGCTGCTAAGGAAATGTCCAGACAGTAAATGGACCCTCAACACAGCAGGTGAGATCCACAGAGAAAATTCCTGTTGGCACAGCCGTAGGGTACCTACTAGTGTCCATTTTAGATTCTGTCAGTGATGGATGTGATGATCCACAGAAGCTATGCGAGGTACACCCCTTGCACAAAAAAGATGAAAGAGCTTAGAAAGAAAATACTTTCCGATTTTTACTACGATTATCACCGCTTGTCTCACACTCCACTACAGGCAATAAACCAATACGAACGCGCATACGCAACTAACAGACCACGCACACTTAGATCGCAAGTTTGCTATTGGTGGTTGAATATGAGCATAGCTCTACTTTATCTGAGGCCTCTTGCAGCAGTGCCAAGACTGATTTAAAAAAAATTCGAGCTTTACGCTCAATTTGCTTTCTCTTTCTTTTTACTTTAATGTTTTAGTTAACAAAGTAGGTTACTATCAACGAGTAGCACATTTTTCTGGACTGAAAGATAACTTACGAGGACGTATCTCCGTATCCTGAGGCGGCAGACAGCGAGGTACAGCGCAAGTCACCCCAGTCCCATACTGTATTTTCTTAAGACACACCGTAAACTTTTCTATTAAAATCACTTTTAGTCTAGTCAAATTAGGTCATTTTTTAATAAAGATTGGAATAAATTCTCTGGACAAGCAAAAACGTTTCTGATGGTATTGTATGAGTGAAAAATAGAGTATAAAAAAAAAAAAATTTAGCACCCCTACGGAAGGGGGTGAAAACTGTTTATTGCTCATAACTAACCAGAGAATATAGGTGTACTCACCATTTTTTTTTCGATGGTATATTAAACCTCAACCTACATTATTGCATTTTAATTATTTTAATTAGACCAACGCAGCATTAGAAAAAAATAAAAATGTTATTTTTGGCCATTGCGGCATTGGGGAAAATTGTGTAGTTTTGTAAACTGAGGAAAGTGTTATACATTTCGACCTAAGTACATGATTGATTTTGCACCCCAGTGCGACGTATGGAAATTAGTTTTTCACGTTTTTTTGCCTCTGTACTTCGGGGGAAATTTAAGTAGTTTTGAAAATAATCACAATTACATTAATTTGGTTTCCTTTATATTTGCACCCTATAAAAAATTAGCATTTTTTTAAGGAACATACGTTTTTCTAGTGTTGTCTTAATTGCCAAAGAACTATTACGCCATGGAAGTGACAAGCGCGCGACACGGAATAATAAACTGACAAGAAGAGATAAGCGTAGGCATTACTTAGGAGTGTTGTGGGATGTATTTTACGAGGAAGGAGTACTTTCTGATTGTAAATGCTCTGTTAGTAAGTGTTAGTAAAGAAACCTAATTTTGTTTTTATTAAAAAAAAAACAGTTAAAAAAACCGTCTATGTTTAAACAAAAAAACGAGAGTGTCCTGTAAGCATGTCCTTTATTTATCTTCTATACATACATATAAATAAAATTGGAGTATCTGTTTGTAATATTGAAGTAACTGCTTTTTACTACATGCATAATAAATATGAATATATATACGGTACATAAAGTTTCATCATCGAAAGAAGACAACGAATTATTAATCAAACGTTATGTATGGCAGCATTTTAAAAATTAAGAATTGTCAAAATTGTTTTCCTGCATCTTATTAAACTCATTTTGCTTAAAATAATGCCATAAACAATCACTAGTTCGATGGAAAGGCTACTATTTAACATAATGGACAAATTTAAAGACGCAAAACGTAATTAAATTAAAAACATGCAGATAAAATGCGACGGTTGGATACAAAAATATCATTTCCAGGTTAGTTTTTTAATTACTATTATAAAAACTTGATACTTTTTGACTATTTAATAATTGTAATATTATATATATATTATACTTTTCAGGAGGTTTCGGCAATGAGTAGACGAAACTCCTAATAATGAAAACAGTAAAGGACATGGAAAGTTGTATATTTCGTATGCGCGCTATCTAGCAAACTAGCGGCGGACATTTGAACGATATTATATTCCATACATAATGACATCAATCGGCCATCCAAATTAATAAAAAAAATCGATAACACACAATTTGTTTTATTCAAATTTAAAGATTCCAGGGAAGTGTTTATTGAAAGACCCACTGGCTCCACAAATGATTGGACCTGTGCTTTGTACAACATTCGATATTGTCCTGGTATGAAGCGCCGTCAGTGCCGGATTAAACCGACGTTTTAGGTTTTCTTCTGACAAGTAATACAGAATTAAGGAGTCTTTTCGATGCTGATGGCGAAGCCTTTGTGAATTTATACAGAAAAGCTGTACAGTTAAGATTTACTATTAGGATGCAACATTTATTTTTCTTTGAAGCAGTCAGATTTAGCCAATTTTTAAGTGGAGTAATCTTTCTGAGAGATTGATCTCATCAACATGCCAACATCGATAGTCATCATCATTTCAGCTGAAAGGCTTCCATTGCTAGACAAAGGTTTTTAAACGGTTTTATTTAGCTCACCCCGTTTGTTTTATTTATTATTCTTGGGTCAAATTTAGTAATTCAAATTTCACCCTCTTCCTGTCAACCGATTAATCTGAAATTTTGTATACACTTTGGATTTTGGTGACAATACAATTATGTTTATTCATTATCATTATAAATTCAAGATGGCCGCCGCTACAAAATGGCGGATAATTTATGTTTTATTAATCCCATCAATATGGGTATCAAATGAAAGGGCTCAACAAGCAGAATACAATATACTATAAAAAAAATTGAAATCCAAGATGGCGGCCGCTACAAAATGGCGGATAACGTAGGTTTTATCAATCCCATCAATATGGGTATCAAATGAAAGGGCTCAACAAGCAGAATACAATATACTATAAAAAATTGAAATACAAGATGGCGGCCGTTACAAAATGGCGGATAACGTAGGTTTTATCGATCCCATCAATATGGGTATCAAATGAAAGTGCTCAACCAGTATAATACAATGTACTATATAAAATTAAAATCCAAGATGGCGGCCTCTACAAAATGGCGGATAACTTAGGTTTTATCAATCCCATCAACATGGGTATCAAATGAAAGGTCTCAACAAGTAGAATACAATTTACTATGCAAAATTGAAATCTAAGATGGCCGCCGCTACCAAATGGCTGATAACAATTTTTTATCAATCCCACCAATATGGGTATCAAATAAAAGGGCTTGACAAGAAGAATACAGTGCACTATACAACCTCAATATTTTAGATGGGCGCAGCCACCAAATGGCGTATAATAATAAGATTTAAATTTAGAAATTGAATCTGTAATAATGACTATTAGAAACACGCCAGCTGTAGTACGGGTACCTAACTTCGTAGCAGCTTCTGATCCAGAGTCATATTATATGAATTAAACAGAATGCGAAATAAAAACTAAAAACTAGAAAATAAAAATAGGTAAAAAAACTTTTTAAGTTAAACGGTTTTATGTTAAACATACATTGCAATGTTTAAGATAAATGTACTAAAAACCAAAAAATAATAAAATAGATACAGTCGTGGGAATTATAAACATATGCATAGACTAGACTAAAATAAAACCGTGGGGCACGTCAATTAAACAAACATTTTAATCAACGATGGTAGACAATTGACGTGCCCCACGGTTTTATTTTAGTCTAGTCTATGCATATGTTTATAATTCCCACGACTGTATCTATTTTATTATTTTTTGGTTTTTAGTACATTTATCTTAAACATTGCAATGTATGTTTAACATAAAACCGTTTAACTTAAAAAGTTTTTTTACCTATTTTTTTCCTATGTCACCACAACGGCCGGTCCAGTTTATCGCGCCTCCATCGAATTCACGTGAACCTTACTAAATAAAAGGTTATCGGTACCCTTGTTGCGAGACCTTTCAACGTTACGTCTTCAGGTATCCGGTTGCCATTTCAGAACCTTTCGGCCCCATTGATCATGTGTTCTGCGAGCAATGTACCCAGCTTACTGCCACTTAAGCTTATCTTCCTCTCCATTGCTCTTTGTGTTACTTAAAACCATCTGATGAGGCGCATTGTGAACGACCACGTTTCAGAGCCAAATGTCACTACGCACAGGCAATGTAATATTCACATAGACACACAAAATATTTAATTCCCTAAAAACCTTGTTTAAGCTTATTCTTAGTAGGGTTATTAAGATTGAGCTTAACCTACACATATTAAAATTAAGTGGTTTTAGCTAGCGCTGCTAGAAACTGCTGGCTAAAGCTACCCTTTCTAAAATAAGCTTGAACAAGGCTTTTATTCACCAATAACTCCGTGGATTTTAAGATCACTTGCGTAAAAAGTACGATGATGGGATAAATTCTAAGAGATCTTCTATTCTGTAGTTTGCTTGCAGGATAGTCTGAAGTAAAGTGACTATCTCATTACATCCAAAAAAATCAGCTGTATTTAGGTTTCACGCAGTACCAATATTTTGACTAGTTTTTTTTATGTTCAAAAATGCGGGATCCCTGAACGCGCGGGGCCCCAAAATGGGGGGTCTGTAACATTTGCTACTCTTGCTACATGGCTAATCCGCCACTGAGTGCCATCTAACCTTTGCATGAATGTCGAGTTTCCTAGCAGCTACCGTAGCTTTGTGCTCAATGAACTGCCCAAAGTTTAAGGAAATTTCAACTCCCAAGAGCTGAAGGCAGTCGATACACTCCAAGGATACATTCTAAAAACAGGTGCCAAGGTGATCAGGCTGCTTTTACCAGTGAACGGACATGTTTGAGTTTTGGCGGCATTGAATATCGCAGCTAAATAAGCAGCACATGTTTAATTGTTAAATAAACATGCATCATAATATATATATATCGCATACTTATTATTTTCATGGATAATCAAACGTATCAACTCCGTTTAAGTGGCGTACAGTTAGGGTGAACAGCTTCAATTTTTTTTAATATGGCCTCCTTTTTGTTTTGCCATCTTTCGTTGGTCAGAGTCTACACCAAAATAACGTTTTTTGCAATTTTTGTCTGTCTGTCTGTCTGTTTGTCCGGGCTAATCTCTGATATGGCTGGACTGATTTTGACGAGACTTTTTTTGGCAAGTAGCTGATGTAATAAGGAGTAACATGAGCTACTTTTATTTTAGAAAAAATAAATTCAAAATCCTGTAGTCCACACGAACAAATTCGCGGGCACAGCTAGTTTCAAATAAATTAGTTGTATTTCGGTTGTCTTTAGAACTATAAACCGTGTGACAGCGCTGATTATTCTACGGCATCGGGTAAGGTAGGAACAAAAAAAATATTAGTATAAAAAATACGGAGTTTTAAGTATGCGCCTCAAAAAGAATCTGGGTAAGGGCGAGTCGGACTCGCACACTGAGGGTTCCGTATCAACTAACTTAAATAAAATAAATATCTAGGTTTTGCCAGCGGCAATTATTCCTATACTTATGCTATAAGACTCGCTTCATGCCAAATTTTAGGGATCTAGGTCAACGGGAAAATAATTACCTTTATGATTCCCTTGAGTGTCGAAATATACATTTTTTTGCGACGTAAATGCCGGTATCTTTTTTATTCGTTAACTTAGAAGTTTTTACTTTTACACAGCTTTAAGGGACCGCAGTTTTGAGTATTCGGTTTAAATTTCAACTTGATACTTGCACTTGTTCCCGAGATAAAGGGACTTGACAGACAGACGGACGAACAACAAAGTGATTCTATTAGGATTCTGTTTTTTCCTTTTGAGGTACAGAAAGAAATAAAGATCGACAGAGAATTGATATCTTCTTCTTCTTCTTCCTGCCCTTGTCCCGTTTTATTTGGGGTCCATTCTGCCCTGTCACTCGTCACGCTATCACTAACTCTCTTTTCTTTCATATCAATTCTCACACAATCCATCCATCTTTTCTTTGGCCTCCCTCTCCCTCTCCATCCATCCATCCATCCAAATTATGATATGATTATCATAATTTCTTGTTAAATAAATACTTAATACAGGGGCAGGTCGGGAGGTCACGACAAACAATGGAATACACTTCATAATCCATTTTTCACAACACAGCTAATAAAATAGAGGAAATTATAGTTATTAATTTGTATAGCGCAGGGATCGCTTCTTGCCACAAAAATGATCTAAACGCATATACATGCACGCACTTACTTACTCTCGACCCCGCCGCGCGCGCGCCGCGTGACCCCGCGTTCGCCCTCCGAGCGCCACGAGACGCAGTATGTATTCACGTTAACTCTACATAAACTTCCAGTTATGTATTTCTTATTTTTATTACGTGCGAATGTTTTATATATAGAATATATTATATATTAAAAAATCCATGACTACACTAATTTGCCCCGAAGTACAATCTACAAATATTGTAAAATGCTGTTTTCCTAGGGGTGCAAAAGGGTGCAAAAATAACTGGGTGTATAGGGTGCTTGAAAAAGCTTATTATGAGTTTGCACCAACTGGCTAAATTTCCCTTGAGTCGCAAATTAAAAATAATGATTTATTAGTGTTTCATACACCTCACACTTTTTTCGTGAAAAGTAATTATACACCAAAGGGGTATCTGCATATATCTAAACATACCACAACTAAATACTTATGAAATTTTTAAATGTTGGGACTTTAATGTTAAAACCTAATATTAAACGCTGTTCCGTACATAACAGGAATGGTGCAAACTCAGAGAAGACTAAAGGTAGAACTACACTGCGCACACGTGGGCTACACACGCCGATCTGGGAGCGTCGGTCTCCATACATTTTATATGGAAAATAGACTGATAGAGCTACACTTGACCCACGCCACGCCACGCGACGCTACGTCTACGACGCCGACACGTCGGTCCCAGAAATTTTAGAGGAAGGTGGGCGGGGCTATCCACGCGTCGGACCGCGTGTGCGTAGTGTAGTTCTGCAACACACGTCTTTCGCATCATTCCGCGAGCGACGATGGCCCGAGTAACATCTACGGGTATCATTATTGTAATAAGAAAAATGACCGATTTACAGCTCATTGAACAGATTCAGTAGTATTCTGTCATATAAAATGTAAAACTTAAGCATTATATACCAACGTGAAAAATGAATGATGAATTTGTATGTGTGTTTGCCAACTAATTCTTCCTAAATGGCTTGACCGATTTAAATGAAACTTTTTATGTAGATATACGAGTACTTGAGTGCGTCCCTGATTGGTTTGAAAATACGATTGAACCTGAGAGGTGGCACTGCTATCGGGTTTTTTGTTCTAACAAAAAACCTTCGGACAGGACGAGACGTCTATCGAGAACGCTAGTCTTTATACCTATATGTATAATAAAATTCTTCATTACATGTATTTGTCACTTAATTCCTCCAAAACAGATTGACCGATTTGGATGGAATTTTGTGGCTTCCAGTTTGAAAATACAATTGAATTAAGATTGATTGAATTAAGTCCGCATTTGTACTTGTGTGTTGCATGAAGTTTTAATGAATAAATAACCCGGTAGGTTGAGCTTCACAGTATATTTTTTTAACACAAAGCCAGTTTTCGGACAGCACATCGTCTATCGTGACCGCTACTCATCATATAAATCCTGATAATATTATAAACGTGAAAGTTTGTTTGTATGGATGTCTCTTACAGGCAAAAACTACGGAATGGATTTCGATAAAACTTGGTATACAGATAGACATGTCTTGGAATAGCCTATAGGATACTTTTTTCCTGGGAGTATGTTGCTTTGGGATAATTTTCTAACATCACGCGGGCAAACTCATTGGCAGCAGCTAGCATCATAATATAATCTTCTATCATGTCGTGAATTTCTTCAATTTGTGCTTTTGATATGCCAAAGTACAAGAAGAAGCGAAGAAGCTTGATTTGCTTGTAAATCTTTGACAAGAGTATGATTTTTGCCAACTTCTACTCTTGTTTATGTTAAGAAACCAGTATTTTACTATCCTAACTTTTTTCCTTGATTCTCTAAAGCCATTAGAATATAAAATCCAAATTCACTGTCTGTTCCGTATATTCATAACTAACTATACAGACGACATCCATCGCTAAAATCAAAGGTTGTACAGTACAATTCACAAATGATGGCGGCCGTGAAGTTTGAAGAAGGCTGTGAAGAAGGCTAACTTCACGCACGCCATCATTCGTGAATTGTACTGTAATGCGCATCACACACACGTCTCAGACGTCTGGCGAGTGCGCGTCGGCGGTAGAACTACACTGCTCACACGTGGGCTACACACGCCGATCTGGGAGCGTCGGTCCCCATACATTTTATATGGAAACTAGGCTTTTAGAACTACACTTGACCCACGCGACGCGACGCCACGCCATCACACGCGACGCCGATCCAACCGTCCCAGAAATTGGGGCCCTACGTGTGACGACAGCCCGAGTATCATCTGCGGTTATCATTTATTTATTATTTATTTATTATATACTTTATTGTACATTACAAAACATAACAAAGAAAAACTTATATCTAAAACACGTACAATGGGCGGTCTATCATTATTGTAAATAAAAAAATTACTGATAAAATTTATTGAACTAATTGCAGCCACTCCTCAAAAAGGGGTATTTGCGGAGTGGCTGGAAAGACCTCACGGCGTCCTCACCTTCCGCATGACGCAGGTCCTCACCGTACGTAGTAAGTTCGGAAGGTTGTTGCACCGGATTCGTGCGAAAGAAACGCCCGGGTGTCACCACTACTTAGATCGCCCGAAGGACACGGTACGAAGTATGCCATGTGATCGGTGGCCATGACCTCTTGCGCCTATAGTCCGGAGCGAGGAGGAATAGCAGGTAGTATCCTCCTTCTGCCAAGCAGTAATGCTAGCTAAGGAAGCGGCTGCACGCACGAGGTAACGGCCCTCACGGCCCAGCCGCCGGGATCCCGACCCCGATTTCCAGTAACCGTTAGGCGCGAGCTTGCGGACGGCGAGCAATAGGTAGCTCGATGTCTGGCCGTCCAGTAACCGGAACGAGCCCAAGTCGTAGACGGCGCGTAATGTTCTATGCGCGTCTCAAGATGTCAGCAAATCGTAGGGGCCCAGCAGGGTCGAAGACATGGTACGAAAGCAAAGAAGGAACTGGAGTGAGTTTAACATTCGAATTTATCGAACAACAAACAAGTCAAGAAGTACCATCTATAGTTATTAGATTTTTTATTTATTTTCACAAATATCACGAGATATAAAGAAGCCAAGTAAGTAGGTACCATCGCAGTCATTGACTCCTGCGGCGCGGCGCGAAACCAAACCCTTTGAAGTTTTTGTTTCGAGTGCAAGCAAAAATGAACTTAGCGGTGGTCAGGCGGAAGCAGGCGGAAGTGTCTTTGATGGTACTATTGATTACAAAATATATATAAGTATCTATTTTGTGGTATAAGTAGGTAGGTACCTACCTACTTATACCACAAAATAGATACTTATGATACAGAAGTCAATCTCATGATGTACTTTAGTTTTTATACCTACCTACGCTAGCGATCGCGGTAGGGCACAAAATACCTATCTATTTTGTGGCTAGGGGCAGCGAGATGCGTGAGATGAGTGCGACCGGGCGATTGAGCCGAGCGAGATATCGTGTCCGTGTATATGTATGTGCGTTGCTCGAGCACACTTTGTATGTAGATACTAGATTGTCTTCTGAACCTATCTATTATGTGCCTTTGCAATGCAACTCAAATAAGAATAGGGTTATATTCAATCAGTTTACAAAAAAAACTGTCTTCTTATTTCTATTGTCCATATAATGTGTTGTAATAGGGCCCCTAAAAATGAATGATGCATCATGTCTTTATACTTATGTATGTACGTATACATAATAAAATTCTTCTGGACGTGTGTTTGTCACAAAATTCGTCCTAAACGACTTGACCGATTTGGATGAAACTTTGTGTGCATAACGAGTAATTGAGTGTGTCCCTGCGTGATTTGAAAATACAATTGAACCTGATAGGTGGCGCTGCTATCGGGTTCATTTTTTTAACTGGCAAGAGTCTTCGGACAGGACGACATCTATCGGGACTGCTAGTCTTTTTAAGTATATTTCATCTGTAAGTGTGTATGTCACCTAATTCTTCCAAAACGGCTTGACCGATTTGGATGAAATTTTGTGTGTATTTTAAGTAGGTCCCTGGATGGTTCGAAAATAAAACCCGGTAGGTGGCACTTCGCATTCTTTTTATATGGATGTCACAAAAAATAAAGTACTTATGGATGTCACTTTCACGCAAAAAAAAAAAACTGAAACACCCACGTGTGCGTCGGTCTAATGTAGTTCTAGCTTTAAGCTAGAACTACATTAGACCGACGCACACGTGGGCGACGTCTCAGACGTGTGCGGTGGGTGTGCACACTACACCGACGCCACGCGTAACCGTGTGGCGCTAATACTAGTGCTGACAGTGACTTCGCCCGCGTGATAGTAAAAAATATCCCTAAGGAACGTACTCTCAGGATAAAAAGTATCCTATATGTTATTCTAAGACATGGTCTACCTATATACCAAGTTTTATCGAAATCCTTTCAGTTTTTTTTTGCGTGAAAGTGACATCCATATAAAAAGAATGCGAAGTGCCACCTATCGGGTTTAATTTTATTTTCGAACCATCCAGGGACCTACTTATAATACACACAAAATTTCATCCAAATCGGTCAAGCCGTTTTGGAAGAATTAGGTGACATACACACTTAAAGATGAAATATACTTAAAAAGACTAGCAGTCCCGATAGATGTCGTCCTGTCCGAAGACTCTTGCCAGTTAAAAAAATGAACCTGATAGCAGCGCCACCTATCAGGTTCAATTGTATTTTTAAATTACGCAGGAACACACTCAATTACTCGTTATGCACACAAAGTTTCATCCAAATCGGTCAAGTCGTTTAGGAAGAATTTGGTGACAAACACACGTCCAGAAGAATTATGTATATGTACATACATATGTTTAAAGACATGATGCATCATTCATTTTTAGGGGCCCTGTTACAACACATTATATGGACAATAGAAATAAGAAGACAGTTTTTTTTTGTAAACTGATTGAATATAACCCTATTCTTATTTGAGTTGCATTGCATAGGCACATAATAGATAGGTTCGGAAGACAATCTAGTATCTACATACAAAGTGTGCTCGCTCGAGCAACGCACATACATATACATAACACCGCTCACGGACACGATATCTCGCTCGGCTCAATCGCCCGGTCGCACTCATCTCACGCATCTCGCTGCCCCTAGCCACAAAATAGATAGGTATTTTGTGCCCTACCGCGATCGCTAGCGTAGGTAGGTATAAAAACTAAAGTACATCATGAGATTGACTTCTGTATCATAAGTATCTATTTTGTGGTATAAGTAGGCAGGTACCATCGAAGACACTTCCGCCTGCTTCCGCCTGACCACCGCTAAGTTCATTTTTGCTTGCACTCGAAACAAAAACTTCAAAGGGTTTGGTTTCGCGCCGCGCCGCAGGAGTCAATGACCGCGATGGTACCTACTTACTTGGCTTCTTTATATCTTGTGATATTTGTGAAAATAAATAAAAAATCTAATAACTATAGATGGTACTTCTTGACTTGTTCGTTGTTCGATAAATTCGAATGTTAAACTCACTCCAGTTCCTTCTTTGCTTTCGTACCATGGCTTCGACCCTGCTGGGCCCCTACGATTTGCTGACATCTTGAGACGCGCATAGAACATTACGCGCCGTCTACGACTTGGGCTCGGTCCGGTTACTGGACGGCCAGACATCGAGCTACCTATTGCTCGCCGTCCGCAAGCTCGCGCCTAACGGTAACTGGAAATCGGGGTCGGGATCCCGGCGGCTGGGCCGTGAGGGCCGTTACCTCGTGCGTGCAGCCGCTTCCTTAGCTAGCATTACTGCTTGGCAGAAGGAGGCTACTAGGTACCTGCTATTCCTCCTCGCTCCGGACTATGGCCTGTACCAGCCCGGCGCAAGAGGTCATGGCCACCGATTACATGGCATACTTCGTACCGTGTCCTTCGGGCGATCTAAGTAGTGGTGACACCCGGGCGTTTCTTTCGCACGAATCCGGTGCAACAACCTTCCGAACTTACTACGTACGGTGAGGACCTGCGTCATGCGGAAGGTGAGGACGCCGTGAGGTCTTTCCAGCCACTCCGCAAATACCTTTTTGAGGAGTGGCTGGAATTAGTTCAATAAATTTTATCAGTAATTTTTTTATTTAAGTACAATAATGATAGACCGCCCATTGTACGTGTTTTAGATATAAGTTTTTCTTTGTTATGTTTTGTATGTACAATAAAGTATATAATAAATAAATAATAAATAAATGATAACCGCAGATGATACTCGGGCTGTCGTCACACGCAGGGCCCCAATTTCTGGGACGGTTGGATCGGCGTCGCGTGTGATGGCGTGGCGTCGCGTCGCGTGGGTCAAGTGTAGTTCTAAAAGCCTAGTTTCCATATAAAATGTATGGGGACCGACGCTCCCAGATCGGCGTGTGTAGCCCACGTGTGAGCAGTGTAGTTCTGCCGCCGACGTAGCGTCGCGTGGCGTGGCGTGGGTCAAGTGTAGCTCTAACAGTCTATTTTCCATATAAAATGTATGGAGACCGACGCTCCCAGATCGGCGTGTGTAGCCCACGTGTGCACAGTGTAGTTCTACCTTTATATTCATGTCTTCTAATGATTCCACAAAAAATTACAACTACACGAATTAGGTCCAATCTTTTTGCTAATTTGACTAGACTATTTTGGCATACAACAGGGCAGCGTATTGGACCCGCGGTTGTTTTTAAACGGTTTTATTTAGCTCACCCCGTTTGTTTTATTTATTTATTATTCTTTGGTCAAATTTAGTAATTCAAATTTCACCCTCTTCCTGTAAACCGATTAATCTGAAATTTTGTATACACTTTAGATTTTGGTGACAATACAATTATGTTTATTCATTATCATTATAAATTCAAGATGGCCGCCGCTACAAAATGGCGGATAATTTATGTTTTATTAATCCCATCAATATGGGTATCAAATGAAAGGGCTCAACAAGCAGAATACAATATACTATAAAAAATTGAAATCCAAGATGGCGGCCGCTACAAAATGGCGGATAACGTAGGTTTTATCAATCCCATCAATATGGGTATCAAATGAAAGGGCTCAACAAGCAGAATACAATATACTATAAAAAATTGAAATACAAGATGGCGGCCGCTACAAAATGGCGGATAACGTAGGTTTTATCGATTCCATCAATATGGGTATCAAATGAAAGTGTTCAACCAGTATAATACAATGTGCTATATAAAATTAAAATCCAAGATGGCGGCCTCTACAAAATGGCGGATAACTTAGGTTTTATCAATCCCATCAACATGGGTATCAAATGAAAGGTCTCAACAAGTAGAATACAATTTACTATGCAAAATTGAAATCTAAGATGGCCGCCGCTACTAAATGGCTGATAACAATTTTTTATCAATCCCACCAATATGGGTATCAAATAAAAGGGCTTGACAAGAAGAATACAGTGCACTATACAACCTCAATATTTAAGATGGGCGCAGCCACCAAATGGCGTATAATAATAAGATTTAAATTTAGAAATTGAATCTGTAATTTAGGTATCTGATTAATCCAGCCTGAATCCACCACCCAAGTCAAGATTTTGTATCGTGTTGAGGACTGTGTGGCGTTAGGGTGGCTAAAAATGATACGTCGTTAGCGTTTTCCCCTCAAGACTCAGGCGATAATAATAATACGTAATAATAATTATCATACAGAATGCGAAATAAAAACTAAAAACTAGAAAATAAAAATAGGTAAAAAAACTTTTTAAGTTAAACGGTTTTATGTTAAACATACATTGCAATGTTTAAGATAAATGTACTAAAAGCCAAAAAATAATAAAATAGATACAGTCGTGGGAATTATAAACATATGCATAGACTAGACTGAAATAAAACCGTGGGGCACGTCAATTGTCTACAATCGTTGATTGAAATGTTAATTAATTTGTAGACAATTGACGTGCCCCACGGTTTTATTTCAGTCTAGTCTATGCATATGTTTATAATTCCCACGACTGTATCTATTTTATTATTTTTTGGCTTTTAGTACATTTATCTTAAACATTGCAATGTATGTTTAACATAAAACCGTTTAACTTAAAAAGTTTTTTTACCTATTTTTGGTTTACACACGTCGCTTTTCCTATGGTTCTTTGAGTTCTGTTTGATGTTGATAGTACGTTTTTCTTTGTGTGGCTTCGCATTCTTTGTATATTTAGCCAGTGTCAAGTTAAAGATGCACCCAAAACTTTTTAGGCCTTCTTTTTTTAATTCTTCTGTGAAGTAAGTACAAACTACAACGCAAAAGTTCGTTTCTGGTCTTTGTTCATGGCGGTCTGGAGCTCATGCGATAATCGCCTGCCAAGTTTGCAAGCGATAATCGCAACCGCGATGACTGCTGTTCCACGGCGGGTGCAGGTGAAGCCGCTTCGTGAGTTCATAGCTTTACCAGCAATGCTACATAATTTAGCATCAGTGGAAAGGCTCACATAATTTCAACATAGCTGCAAAATAGCACATTTCTGGTGGGAAAATACCCTAACAGTTTCTTTTTATACAAATGCAGATCACAAATTGACTTTCATTAAAGTACTACAATACCTAATGATGATAATATTTTACAGTGAATAAATATTAAAAACATTCATGCTTTATAAAAACATTTATTGTCCAAATCAATACTAATAAATCAATATCAACATAAGATATACACACAGAAAATTATATTCTCTACAACATGAAAATTGTATGGCACCAACTTGAATCTATAAATGAACATGATTAATATTGTAACTTTGTAACTATACAATATAAAAATTTTACTAACTTACATTTAATTAAGTAGGTAGAGAACTTATAAAAGTACTCATAACATCAAAAATTTGTCAGTCATTGTTATAAACATGTGGTACACATAATAGTAACAATAAAAAATATTTAATTGAGCTATGTTTATCCTCAGTCAAGCATTGAGCCAGGCGTCCGTGATGGAACTGCCGTTAATATAACAGTCTTTAAATCCCTTCATAACATATGATGACTGATACCACTGCACACTATCAGTGGATTCAATCTCATGGAAGTCGTCGTCATTTTCATCTGAATCTTCTAACTGCAAGTTTTGCAGACTCTGATAGCCACTGTCCCCAAAAATTTTAAACTCGTTGCAACAAGCAAGATTGTCAAATGTTTTTGATCGTAAGTCTAAAACAACTATCTTTGCATTCTGCGGTATTCTACAGCCATTAGACAACACAAAGTTGTCATTGTCAAGTACAGTGTCTTGGTTGTTCACCAACTTTTTCTTGATGAAAACATACAAATTCGTTGGTTGAAGCTGCTGGTAAAAATATTGGCTTAATTTTTCTGATGTAGCTAAAGTCCTGAAACCAAATAAGACGATTTATTAGCTTATTGCCTATGACTTTACTGCCTAATTTCTTTTTTGTATTAATACCGGAATGATATCACACTAATTCATGAATCCCCAAGCGAACGCAGGAACTCGCACACCTATTGTGTCACTTTACACAATTGAAAGGTTAATATTGTAAAGGCAAAAGTTTGTAAATGTATGTTTGTTACTCCTTCATTCCTTCGAAACAGCAGCACATCTGCTTCTGCTGCCCCGTGGTCGCTGGATACAGGGCAAAGTACTTTGGAAACCCTGGTACCCTCCATGAAATGGCCAGTAACACCAAGGCATTGCTGGCCTTGCTTGAGGAGCTGGGGTGGATCGAATGACACATTTGTCCCACCCGTGCGCAAAATACGCGCTTTGGTCGTAGAGTTGCGGAAAACAGCCCATTGTACTATCCTATACTACTATACTCCTTCATGCTAAAACTGCAGAAGAGATTTGGATGACATGTGGGACACAGGTACACTGTGTTAGAAAAAAGCACATAGGGTAATTTAAATCCCGGGAGTAGGTTACCTAGAAATAATTTACTACTATCAAACGGGTGAAGCTGGTAGCAGCTAGTGCAACATAATTATGTCCTAAACCATTTGGTGGTTATGAAAAACAAACAGACTTAATCAACACACTTTTGCATTCATAAAATTTGTATATTCAAAACTCTTCTCAGAAACAAAATAATGTGGTTATCATTTTTCATAATACCGGGAACCACGGGCACATCAAGAAGTAGTTATGTTGACAGCCTACTTATGGTTCTGAAATCATCTACATAATAAGTACTATACAATAATATCTTACCTAAACACACTCCTATGTATTATCTGGTCATTGGCTATTAGTGTAGAATGGCACTGTGGTTGATGACATGCAGCTGGCAGGAGTACTCTGTACACCTCTTTCAAGGACACTGGGGTAGCACCAAGTGCTATACACACCTCTTCAGGAATTGAATGACCATTGATCTCTTTCTGGAGACCCTGTAATGTAAACGACAAGTAATTAGCATTAGTGATAAGTTCGAAGACAGAACTACAAACCAAATATATTATCACTATCTTCTAGCAAAGTAACAATCGAAAGAAAATCTAAACATATTGAATAGGTATTGGTTTACATGCTATTTAAAAAGCTTACCTTCAAAATAAAATCTAGATTTTCCAAAGCAGTAGAAGCTACTCGAAAATGTCTCTCAGATTGAAAACTATCCTTAGCGTGTTCGCCTTCACGGTCTTCACATGATTTCTTTTTAGTAATCACCTGTTTCAACCACTGATACGGGTAAGGTATTTGCCGTTTTTGATAGGCAATAAACTTGATTAACTCCACCATAACATGACCACAAGATATTGTAGTCAATTGATCACCGATTTTTAAGCTTAAAATTACAGGTTTATTTGAGGAATTCATTTCTTGTATAAATTAAATCTCACGACAAAACAAACATAGTCCAGCCACCACGGCCGTTACTTTTGAAATTATATTTTCTTTTCTAAAAATTATTTGCTAATGTTTTTGGTTTGGATACTAAGTTTTTTAAGCCCTGCCTTCTGGTTCCTTTTGTTTTAACTGCCTTTTTTTTTATTGACGATTGTTGTTGTTTTACAATTATGACAAGTTTATTTTTACTATTTGACTGAATTTTTTTTTATATACTTTTTTTTACAATTTGCAATATTTACTTTTGTAAATTTTATTATTGTGAATGTGAGAACTATGTGGATTACTCTTTCCTTTTCTTTTATTTTCATATGATGTCTGGCAGTTTTGAGTATTTGATGTGGCCTACCCAAATGTCCTTTCTTTGGCATTGTTCGTCAAGTCGTTGAGCTCCTTAGTAGTCCCTGAGTTGAGCTACACGCATACTGACAAATGCTTGCACTGACTGGACAGGTCAACTTAGAACTGTGTGGTTCTTTCTTCAAAAGACCATCTCAGGCTCAATCTGCACGGTTCTCATAATGATTTGACCATTACATGTTTTGCTGTATGGACTTTAAAAGAGACTTTGACCCCTCAGTTTGTTTCGGTGTTTCTTCTCAGGGTAGTCAGCTAGGAAACACCGGCCTCATCTAGCATTATTTGACGAAAAAAAAAAATTGACGTTTATAAGTGTTTTTATAAAACCTACTTGCAAAATAAAGATCATTTATCATTTATCTGGTCTTCATTTGAATAGTTAATTTATTGTGAACATAATGTCATTCTCATGGTCGTTTTCTGCCTTCGAGCTGGCAGAGGACATTGTCAGACTTACTGACTTACACTTACACAACACTGTGTTCTGCAACTAGCTTCGCCGGAGGGAATGCTGCGTTTCGCGAGGTTTCTCTGGCCGCGTATTAGCCAATAAATGAATTAAAATCGGGGCAAGTGCGCCAT
Organism: Mythimna ferrago; assembly: GCA_910589285.2. Lineage (NCBI taxonomy): Eukaryota > Metazoa > Arthropoda > Insecta > Lepidoptera > Noctuidae > Mythimna > Mythimna ferrago. The sequence goes on along the minus strand of OU342692.1, from coordinate 12,938,066 downwards.
AGTTTTTGCTTAAATGACTTTGATGAAAAATATCTTTTTTGAATTCTGACTTAGGAGTAAACTTAATAAATTGTCAATATTTGGAGTTTTGTAGCTGCTAGAAACGTCGATTAAATTTAATCTATCAATATTTTTACGATATTTTCTATTAAATTGGGAACCATGGATATAGGAAGTCATAGGGAAGTAAGACGGTCGGGCGATCAGATGACAGTGGTATTTAAAATTCTTAGGGGTATTATTGATGATCCCGGCCTGCACAATGAAATATTCAATCTGTTCGTCCCAGACAATTATTGTCGTGGCAGAAAACATCGCTTACTGGCTGTTCCAACTTCCCGTACTATTGCACATTCCAAGTCGCCTATTCCGCGAACAGTAGCCGCCATTAACGCTCTCCTGAACTCAAACGCAGGTTTTGATGTGTTTGCAGATGAATGGAAGGCGATAATTTTAGAACGTTTGAATTTTTGTGAGAAGAATGCATGACTGAGTTAAAGAATTAGGTATAAGTTTAAATAGTGGCTTCGGCCGTTCTATTTAATTAAATAAATAAAATAAATAAATAAATAGGCGCACTTGCCCCTTGAAACGGGGCAAGTGCGCCTATATAAGAAAAACGCTAAAATCGTACGTTACTAAAAAAACAGATAATTTACATAATGGAGCCTTTACGAATAAACGTATTAGGTACTCTAGGTTTCTTTTTAATTTACTCCTATAGGCTACTGCAGCTTCTTTAAAAAATTTGGGGCAAGTGCGTCATAGATAAGTAATCAGGGACTTTGACTTTGAATGCTGTTTTATTTTTAATAAAAAGTAAAATCTGCTAAATTTTAAATAAAAATGTTTGCAGGTATGGCTGGAATAACAGATATCTTTAACTCTTTGAATGTCGTAATTAGAGACACAATAGAAAGACCTTATGTCGGACTGTGTAACTTAAGACATTCGAAAGGTATAACAGATATCTCAAATTAGACTTTATTAAACAAATACAAAAGTGGGTAACAATTTTTTTTTACTAATTACTTAGTAATCTAGTAGGCCTGCTTGTACAGTGTCAACTGCCTGACATATTCTATGGATCTTTGGTCTGAAAATAAAAGTATTATTATTCCATTTATTTACTCTTTACACATATTATTCATTGTTTATTTAAATATTAAAAAAAAAAAACATTTAAAATTATTATTCGTTTATTCAGTTAACATATAAATTATAGGTATTTTTAAATATTTAAATAAAAAAATAAAACATTTAAAAATATAAAAGATAGTGTCCAACCGGTATCGGGAACAGGGTCCAAGCTACCGGCGGTCAGGGCTCCAGAGAAAGGAACCTCCTAAATATACGAGCCGTGTCGAGGAGTACCGCTTTCTGAATCAAGCCCTTGATCCAGTCGCCTAACGAGAGCCTCCTAAGGTGTTGGTCGAGGCTCTTGGCTATTAAGCCATTGGCTGACACGACTATCGGTACAATGATCGCTGAGTCCTCATCCTACATGTCGACAACCTCGCGAGCCAAGTCGATATACTTAATTTGTTTATCGTTCTCGGCTTTCACGAGGTTCTCGTCATGCGGAACAGATATGTCAACAATCATTGCACGCCTCTCGCTTCGGTCCACCACCACTATATCAGGCTTATTGGCTACAATAGTCCTGTCAGTGATGATGGACCGATCCCAGAACAACGTGATATCACCACTATCGAGAACTGGGTCGGGCACATACCTGTTGTATCGCACCTCCGATTCCACAAGAGAGTACTTCAGAGCAAGTTGCTGATGGATAATCCTGGCTACAAGGTTGTGTCTATGCAAGTATTCCCCGTTAGCTAGACGAGAACAACCAGAGATAATGTGGCGGATTGATTCACCCGGTCGGTGACATGCCCGACAGATGTCAACCGTTCCGTCCTTCACAATAAATCTCCGGTAGTTATTCGTCATGATTACTTCGTCCATAATTGCACAGACAAAACCTTTGGTTTCCCCAAAGAGGTCACCGAAGCATAGCCAGGCTACGGACGCTAGTTGGTCAACATGGGGCCCATGAAGGGCCCAAAAAAAGGGTCCGTGAAGTTCCCTACTCTGCCATATTTCCTTGCGTACGTTAGTGTCAAGCACTACAGGGTTGCGCCAGTTCTCGTTAGCCAAGGAGAGCGGGGTGAGTCCCTTGTCCACTACTACTACTACATCAATTTAGCTTCACTTTTCTTGGACTGACCGACATTTGACTATTCAAAAGTGCCTGCAAATGGTCTATTTGAAATAAATGATTTTGATTTGATTTGATTTGATCACGATGCATACCCACGTCGGCGGCTAGGAAGTATTCCCTGAGACTGCACACCTCGCGATTGTGGAGGGCTTGGCATTTAAAAAGCCTCGACCCCCACACTTCCGCGGGATATACAGTCTCATTAGCGACGACCGAGGGTGATGCATTCGATATGCATTCAGCAGTGTACGGACCCTCCTATCAAGGGCGTCAAGTTCCGTTTGAGTCCATTTGAGTACACCGAAAGCGTACATCAATACCGGCATGACCCAACCGTTGAAGGCACGCACCTTGTTTCCACCTGACAGAAGGCTGTTAAATACCTTCTTCAGGCAGCCAAAGAAGCGCTCCTTTAACGATTGCTTCATGTCAGTGGCATTGATGCCTAACGCTTCCGACATACCCAAATATTTGTAGGTTTCGGTTGGAGAGAGGGATCTCAGGTTTATGGAATCCGAGAGTTGGGTACCCACGGATTCCACAATCTTCCCTCGCTTTATATGCATGACCGCACATTTGTCTACACCAAAGTCCATCCTGATGGCACTACTGAAGGTTTCCGTTACTTTCAATAGCTCCATCAGTTGCAGATTGTTGGGTCAAATAGCTTCAAGTCATCCATATAAAGGAGGTGAGATATAACCTGACTACCTCTCTTCAACCGATAGCCTAGACCTAAATTCTCCAGCAGTGTGCTCAGAGGATTCAAGGCTAGGCAGAACCAAAGCGGACTCAAACTGTCATCCTGGAATATACCTCGCTCGATCCGTACCGGTTCGCTGTTCGTCTGGATATTTCGACATCCTGGATAGCGAAGGACCGTACTCCATTGCCTCATACATAACATTAGGAAGGTGCGAATAGTTGCATCAACTTTATACAACTCCAGCACCCTCATGAGCCATGTATGAGGAACTGAGTCATAGGCCTTCTTACAGTCTATCCAACATGTCGACAGATCCTTTCGGGAACGCCGAACCTGTTGGCTAAAAGCCATATCGATGAGGAGTAGCTCTTTCGTACCGCGGGACCCATTCCTACATCCATTTTGAGAGGTAGACATGATAGCGTTATTATCAACATGGTGGTTAATCTTTGCTCTCAAAATGGATGTAAGAACCTTATAAACTGTCGGCAAACCTGTAATCGGCCAATAGTTTTTGGGTTCCGCGGTGCTACCAGATTTGTGGAGCAGGTGGGTAACTCCTGTTGTAAGAAACTCGGGTAGCGAGCCAGACTCTAAGGCAGCCTGATGCCAAACGAGCGTGCGACCTTTGTAGCCACTTTATCCAAAAGTTGTGCGGTCCGTCCGGCCCTGGAGATTTCCAATTAGGCAACGGACGGACTGCACGGGCCACATCTTGGGGGCTGATTGTTATTGCCTCCATTTCTGTAATTGATTCGCACGCTCGTTCAACCTCTCGAGTCCAATCATCTTCAGTATGACTGACAGGCACCGACCAGATGTTGCGCCAGAACGAACACATGGCGTCATCATCCAGAAGGCGCGTGTCAGTCACACCCTGGTCCGGTCGCTCCCAAGCCCTGTACGCATCAAGCACCTTTCATTACTCTGGAATGTGCTATTCTGGGTGTATCGTTCAACCCGCCGCTTATACCTTCGTATACGGTTTGCCCATGCATACACCTTCTGCTTCAGGAAGTCGATGCGCACCGTGACACGGGACATATAGTCTCGGGGGCTGATGTCAGTCCCCGAAAATGCCCGCCTCACAAAGCGCATCACTCGTGGGCAAGTGTTGCCCTCCCTGAAGCAGATTAGTTTGCCGATGAGTGCTCTGGCCCCACCAATACGACGCTCGATCCTACACTGCCAGGTCGGCACAGCTGGTTTTGGTCGTGTAGCTACATCACTGTTTGGAAATTTTACGTGAGCTACAAGACATGCCGCTACGGCCGCGCAGTACATGATCGAGTGTGTATCGGTGAGATCTTCGCAGTCATCGAAATAGTTTGACAACTGCGAATCCAGAGCAGCCACCAGCGCCTTATTCTTATTATGCATGGGCAAACGAGGAAAACGCGGTCTAAGCTCACGCGGCATGTTGCGATACTCTCGAATAGCACACTCCAAAGCACTCCTCAGTTCATTATTGCACTGGGTACTTACGTTAGTGACCGTGTCAGTACTCACCTCGTCAGTGTGAAAGGATATGTGGCTGGACGGTGGTACCACAACTGGCACCACAGGCTGCGACGAAGGGGTAATGACACGGTCACTCATTTCCGTTCGGAGGCGATCAAGCACAGTATCGTCCAACATATGATTACGCTGGATGACCCGTACCTGATCCAATAGTCGTTGTGCCGAAACGTTGATGGTTGGCTCCGGCCGGTGTCACAGCACTCACAGTGAGGCTGGGTTCCGGTGGTGGCGAGGCGGAGCTGAGCGACGAGGCCGGAGGTGGTGGGCGTGCACGTCGAGCAGCAGCAGCTCTTGTCAACATTGTGATTCCAGCATTGTTGTCGTTTTTATTGCATCATCATTTCAGTACAAAATATATGTATTGTGTGACATAAAATGTCATCAGTCTTTTATATTATTTTCTTTTCGTTTCATGTTTCGGCCTTTATTTGTTGAAGAGAAGTTTTGATTTGATTTATTACTTATTTTAGGGGCTTTTGGAATAAAAAATTGTGGGTTTGCGGCACCGAAAACTATTAATTTATATTAAAATTTGCTTGAACAACACAACACTTCCTTTGACATCCAGAGTTGCCAGTTATTATTATTATTATAAAGTTTATCTTGACTAAGGAGACTAATTGGTTTTTCTTCTATAAGTACACACCATATGTAAAAAGACAACAATTTTAGAACCTGTTGTAGGAAGTACTTATCCAATTCTTCTTGACGAGAGATCTGTTTGCAATTTAGTGTCAAAGTTGTTCAGTAAGCCCAAAAGCCAAGGCATAAGGACTTTAGGACTGATGTTGTGTGATAACAGTCGGTTCGATAGATTACCAGCCACCCATCCAAACTAGTTTGACTTCGATTATTGCTTTCAATTAACGAGCTTAGGCACACAGTGCTCATAAAGTAACAAACAAAGGAAATTACAAGTGCATTAATTTTACTGTTAGCACTAACGATCAACGAGTTATATAATTATAACGTCCCAACAGCAAATTTCAAGAAAATAGAAATAAAATTACTTATTTCCAAAAGTTTATAGACTTGATACGAGGCTTTTACTGAAAACTCATCACCCAACGCTCTCTCATCACAAGAACCTAAGCTAATCTAGGTAGTAACTTCTCACAATACAGAAAAACATTATCCATAATCAAAGGCCGTTGGGTAAGAAAATATCTGAATCATAAAAGTTGATGACTCTGACTCTGGCTCGGGGGAAGTGCGCCATACTACTGCAAACTTAGGCGCACTTGCCTCACTTGACTATTTTGAAATTAAGATTTCAAATTCTGTAAAAAATGATTAATTTCACTTTCTAAGACTAAAATACAGACTCAGATTTATAGAAAAACGACTAAATTATGTACGCATGACATTGGTTTGCCACAACACGTAAAATATTTTAAGATATTTATGGATTAATAACGCGTCCTCATCTCTGGCAACCGGATTAAATTATACTAAAACTGAAATAGCCTATACATCGAGATATGGTGAACAGAGGCATCTGTGATTGTGAAGTGGAACTATGTTTTAGTTTGTAGCATGGATTTAAGATGTCATTAGTTGTATTATGGCTGTAGTTTTCGATATTTTTATGGTAGGCGCGCTGACCCCATCGGCGCACTTGGCCCGACTGACTTCATGCAAACCCCGAAGGCCGCAGTCCTTCTTGAGAGGCGCGCATGGATCACGTTGCACTACTGGCGCCGTCTCTCATTTTTGACTGTTCAGACCACAGTCTCCAAGTCACCTGCAGGCCACGTCCCGTGCGTAGGCTATAGATAGAGAGAGAGAGAGACTGCATTCTCCATGCGGTGTTTGTACTTTTTGAAGCAATCATGTTCGGAGAGCTCATGTATCAGCCGGAAAGTATACGTCCCATGCCGAGAGATGATGCCGAGATGCGATGATGAGAAATGATTATTATGAAGGAGTATAGACTCCTTCATAATAATCATTTCTCATCATCACATCTAGGGAATCCAATTCCTCTGAGGGATTGTTTGAAAAAGTCACCGCAGCTTTTAAACGGGCAATTAAATGAACAGTGATGGGTCTTCGAAGAAAGAGGCGACCGCCTCCCATTTCCACTCGCTCTGGACCATGGCCTGAAGCAAGGTCAATTTTTTATATATAAAACAAAAAACTATTTATAAAATCCCAATCTCGCAAATCCCGCGGGATAGATGACTTCGATCCCGCAGGTCAGCGGGATCGCGATTTTGATGCGGGATTGAATTCCCTAGTCGCCTCATAACAAAATTACAGGTTACATCACTGACCTCTGATAAATAGTAGAGGTCAGTGGGTTATATTTACATAGATGGACAACCTAGTTCTGAGGAAAATTAATAAAAACACTAATCAGCTGATCCAATGGCTGATCAGCAATGTCGATTATAGATTTTGAATTGCACTGCTCTATTCTCAAAGCTATTAGTAAAACAGAAAGACGAATATTGTTATTTTTAACGAGCTATTTCCTAGATCGCAAGCACCGTTTGACCACTGCACCACTCACCAAGAAGTTTTTTTTAATACATGAGAAGTGTCTGTCTTTAATCAGCATCCACTTAGCATCACAGCTTGTGAAAAAATATTTGTTCTTATTTCAATTGAATTCTGAATTCAAATTTATCGCACACTGTCATTCGCTCCTGTTTTATTTCAATAAAATTGACTGTTCACGTCAGCGCACTAATTTTTTGTATGGTATATGATATTTTTCAAAAAAAATCCGATTATGTATCGTGTACGATATGTTATGTTAAATGCTTTTAAGTACAAAGAAGTTTCAACAGTTAATCCGTGTCGCTTTTACGCAAAAGACGTAAGATTTGGTCCGGATGTTCGGTCAATTATGTTGCAAGGAGTTGACATCTTAGCGGACGCCGTCGCTGTCACCATGGGTCCCAAAGGTCGCAATGTGATCTTGGAACAAGGTTTGGGGCCACCTAAAATTACTAAAGATGGTGTGACCGTCGCTAAAGGTATTGAATTAAAAGATAAGTTCCAAAACATTGGTGCAAAACTTGTGCAAAACGTAGCAAACAAAACTAACGAAGAAGCAGGAGATGGAACAACAACAGCTACAGTTTTAGCCAGGGCTATTGCAAAAGAAGGGTTTGAAAATATATCTAGAGGAGCAAATCCAATTGAAATAAGAAAGGGAGTTATGTTAGCTGTTGAAACAGTTAAGCAAAAATTAAAGGAAATGTCTAAAGCTGTAAACACTACAGAAGAAATAGAACAAGTCGCTACTATATCTGCAAATGGTGACCACTCCATCGGTAAACTAATAGCTGCTGCTATGAATAGAGTTGGCAAAAATGGCGTTATTACAGTTAAAGATGGCAAAACATTGGATGATGAACTAGAAATAATAGAAGGAATGAAATTTGATCGCGGGTATGTTTCACCATATTTCATTAATTCAAGTAAAGGCCCTAGAGTTGAATATAATGATGCGTACGTACTGTACTCTGAAAAGAAAATTTTTAATGCATCCCAGATAGTACCGGCGTTAGAGATAGCAAATGCACAGAAAAAACCCCTTGTTATAATCGCAGAAGATTTTGATGGAGAGCCTTTATCCGTGTTGGTAGTAAATAAATTAAAAATAGGATTGCCAATAGTTGCAGTAAAAGCTCCTGGATTTGGTGACTATAGGAAAAATGTGCTGATGGATATGGCTGCTGCTACGGGAGGAGTTGTATTCGAAGATGATGCAAACCTGATAAGACTCGAAGACTGTCAACCTGAGAGTTTTGGTCAGGTTGGCGAGGTCGTCATTACAAAGGATTCAACTCTTTTACTTAAAGGGAAGGGCGATCCTGTTGAAGTGGAACAACGTATCCAACAAATAAAAGATGACTTAGAAGAAGCTACTAGTAATTATGACCGTGAAAGACTTATCAATAGACTGGGTAAGCTGCAAGCAGGTGTAGCTGTTTTGTTAATTGGAGGCTGCAGCGAGGTTGAAGTAAATGAAAAAAAGGATAGAGTTAACGACGCACTAAATGCTACTCGGGCAGCAATTGAAGAAGGAATTGTACCCGGAGGTGGAGCAGCACTCCTGCGATGTATACCGGCATTAGACAAACTGAAACCAGCAAATCGCGATCAAGAGATTGGTGTATCCATTGTTCAGAAAGCTTTACGTACGCCTTGCATAACGATTGCATCTAATGCTGGATATGATGGTGCTGTTGTGGTTTCTAAAGTCGAAGATATGGGTCCCGAATTTGGATATGACGCGTTAAATAATGAATACGTGAATATGCTAGAAAGAGGTATTATAGATCCTACTAAAGTCGTAAGAAGGGCTTTAACGGATGCATGCGGCGTTGCGTCATTACTTACTACCGCTGAAGCCGTTATTTGTGACAGTGTGCAGAAGAAAAAAGAACGGAAATTACGTGGAATTGGAGCAAGTACATATCAATGATCTAAATTAAGTTTTATACTAGAGTTTGAAAACTTATTCGTCTAATATCTATCTTACTTAAACGCCGTAACTTAATAAATTGTTTTATAATATTTTATGTATTATTTGAAGTCCGAAAGAAGTTGCCTAGTTTAAACCGGCTTTATATCAGGAGTTTTTAGCAAGGTTTAATTTTTACAAACCTTATCCGGAACATTAAAGGGCAATATCATATTACGGCGTAGTAGATAGGTATGATAGTTACGCCATTTGAAAACATGTAGTTTTTATTTTTATAGATCATATAGATGTGGGCAATACAAGTTAGACTCCTCCTAGACCCTCACGCTCGGTGACGCTGAACTGAGAGTGCATATTTTGTTTTCGCCCACATTACTTGTACACTATAACACGGTAATAATATCTACAGTAATCCAACTTCATACAAAATTACAAATAGACGAAACGCGAGCTATACCTACGCGCCTCGATCTCGCTGCTGCAGACAGTCGCGACTGTGCCGCAGGGACGATCGGACGGTGTGTTGTTTTTTTAACAATAACCGCGCGATTTTTCACTAAAAATAAGTTCAAGTGGTTCAAGTACATAATTATTTACATATTTATTGTCTGTGCGGTAAAAGAATGATAGTGGCGTAAAGTGAAAACAACATTAAAGTTTTTAAGTAGCAACCCATCCCAGCCATCCGTCAACTGCGAAATGTATGACATTTATGTTGTTGCATATAATATTATAAATATCATGTTAACGCAGGTTTGTTTACTTTGTTATTTTATTGTGATTTTTAATCGAAATCTTAATTACTTTGTAACAGATCTTAATAAATGTGATAAAAAATTTCACTAAGCCACAAGGGAAATAATATTTTAATTTAATACAGTTTTGCGAAAGATAACAGGTGCCAAATCAGACTAATTTAGAATGTTTCATTTCAGGCTTGAGTAAGGATACAGTAACTAAAATAAAAAGGGGCAAGTGCGAGTTGGACTCGCGCACTGAGGATTCCGTACTTTACATTGAAATCAACTCCCGAATTGAGTTAAAAAGATTTTTTCGAATTGCAAACAATTTTTTTTGTGACGGATTTACAAAATTTACAGTTTTCTGATTTTTCCCTATATTTGTTCAATGAGACCTTGATTCATGCCATATTTTAGGATTCGAAGTCAACGGGATTTACCCTATGAACTTTGATTCCCTTGAGTATCGAAATATACGTTGTTTTTTTTTCCGCAACTATCACACAACGCCGTCTAGTCCCAAGCTAAGCAGAGCTTGTGTTATGGGTACTAGACAACTGATAAACATACTTATATATTTCTAAATACATAAATATTATAGATGAATTACACTCAGACTCAGAACAAATGATATGCTCATCACGCAAACATTTGTTCAGGGTGGGAATCGAACCCACGACCTCCGGCATAGCAGTCAGGGTCACTAACCGCTAGACCAAAAGGCCAGTCGAAATAAACGGCCGTATTTTTTTTTCGGTAACTCAGTAGTCTGATTTTTTCACAAATTCATGAGACCGTAGACCTGAGTATATGGTTTTAATTTTAACTTGATACCTCTAAGCGTTCTCGTTCGGCCTATGTCCCCCCCCCCAGATATCGCCACAATTAACGGTTTGTTACTCATTCACGCAAAAACTTATAAACGGATGAATTTAATGATAAACGTTGCAATAATATGTATAGCTTATAACCTATATTAATTGCTAACTTTTATCACGTGAGCAAGTTCAACAAATAGGCTACTAATATTATAAATGCGAAAGTTTGTGAAGATGGATGGAGGTACTCGTATGTATAGATGTTTCGGTGTCGCGCAAAAACTACTAGACGGATGAACTTAATCATAAATATTGCAATTATATAGCATATAAGCTATAACTTTGCAGTTTCATTAGGTGAGCAAGTTCAGCCAGTAGGATAATTTTTATTACAGGGTGAAGCCGCTGGAAGAAGCTACTCTAACATAGTTTCAAAATATCAAGATTAACAGTCGCACTATAATGACGTCACAATGTTGCTAACATAACAAAAACGATATTTATCTACAGCAGCGCCCTCAAATCCCACGATGGTTTATTTTCCGCACAGACTTTAATATGACGAGTAGGATTTATTGTGCCTTTTTTGGTTGCATGAATTCGTCAATAACGCATCCAGAGATAACTTTTTTTAGATTACCTGGAAACTCTGAAAGTTACTTAGTAAGTAGGTTTGTATGTCTTTTTAATGGATAGAGTCTGTCTAATAAGTTAAACGACTTGGGTAATTATTAGGATTTAATGAAATCTGATGTAGTCAACACGGGTTCAATAATCAAGGTTGATTAAGAGATAGAGATCATTGTTTACTAACAGAAGAACCTTATAAAAAGGATCGAATATAATTATTTCTTAAATGATTAAATATTATACAAAATTCCCAAGTCGGTTGACTTATTAGACAGACTCTAAGTATTTCCTTTAATGTCCCGAAAAAAAGATTTCTGGATTAATAAATAAAGTGAATAAAGTGATTGACACGAGTGAAATAGGTAGATATAAGCGGTTCATGAATACGGTAGGTACGATTCTGTTAAAACCTCGGGGCATGTGTGTTTTGTTTTGTAGTTTGTATAATTCAAAGTAAAGTGGTATTTTATTATTAATAATACTCATAGTTGTTTATTGTACTGTGTGTATGAATAAAACTAGAAAAAATAAATTTGACCGTCTCTATGTCACTAGATAGTTGAAATTTTCTCAAATTAAGTATTTTTGTTGCTGCTATAAGAACATTTACCACTAAAAACTGTTTTTAGGGTTGCGTAGCCAAATGGTAAGAACAAAAAACAACACGCATTTTATTGAAAACTTCCTATTCAATTCACAAAGTGTTTTATTTGTTTATATAAAAATAGTACATTGTTACACTAGGGGCGAAAGTAACTCATTTCGTCCCGAGAAGGAGTTGGAGCAATTCGAGGGGTTAAATGGGTTACTTTCACCCCGAGGTAAACACTGTGCTTTTCATTACGAATACGAGGAAACTATAAATAAAAAAAAAAGTTTGTAAAACCTGAGTCGTCGTACCTATGATTTTAAGTAGGTATCTTTCTTCTGATTTAGGCGGTAAAAGGTATTCCACTACTGCTTTAGCCTCTTCTCTTATGAAATTAGGCGTTAAATCACTATTTTAATCTGGTAAACATAACGTGTTAATACAAGTCTCTGTTGTACGGAAATGTAAACAAAACTCGAACTGATTGCCACTTTCCCGCCATTTTGATTTTTTTTTTCTGCGGTCGGCCAGCTATTCAGCCTCATTAATGAAAAATTAGAAATAATTTGTAATCTTTTAAAAATAAAGTAAATAAAGAAATAGTTGAACAAATAAATCACTTAAAATATAACATTATTTAATTAATACTTGTCTTTAAATTATTTCAATTTTATATCGCGCTGTGATTGACTGGCTGTATGGAAAATTGGAATATGGTTCAATAGAAATGTGAAGATAGAACTAGTTTTTTTTTTTAATAATTTGACAGCTGTCAATTGTAAAGTAAAACTCCCTAGGGATGAAAAGTATCACTTTCAGCCCGCTCCTCAGGCAACTTGAGACCTACTTTCAGAGTATGAGTAATGAAAAGTATATTTACAATCACAAAACTAAATGGAAACACAAAATAGGCAAATGTAATTAGAATGCTGGAGGCGGGCAGCCCTATTGCATGTTTACGTAACGCGCGGCTGTAGGCATTTATTAAAAAAATACGGCTGAGTAACAATACTGTATGATATTATTACCGTGACTATAATATCTCTTGTGTAAACATAAGCTAATCTCCATAGATTTGCACTCGGTTCCGGCTCCACCAATCTTCATCAGCAGCTACCATCGACGCTCGACATCGACATCGACCGAAGATCTTTTATGAGTAATTGAATTTACAAAGATTGTTAATACAATTTAAAATTGGCAAGAAAATTGGAGATTGTCACAAAAACTTTTACTGAAGTCAACCGATCCGGTTTTAATGAGGATCAAAATAATATTCTGAACCAAGTGAGGTTTGTACCTTTGAAAAGCTACAAATCAAAATCGTACATTTTGATACATCGTGATAGTTTGTCATTGTGATCGAGGGCATTCGCCCTAGCCGTGAGCTAGGTTGTCATAGAGCCAAAGGGCTGCAGTGACTTTCCGCGTGTATCAAACGACGTTTTTCAATACATTTACGAAGAAATAAACGCGACTCATGGGAGTTCACGCGCGACTAGTGAGGGTTAATGTGTGCCTTTTGGTTGGATGTCGCTTAGCACCCAGCCTGATACGACAAATGTAATAAAATTGTGGAGGGGGCGAGCATGCGCTCTTTTCCGCACTAGTACGAAAACAGTAAATTGCATGCCTCTAAAATCGGTAGAAATCAGAGTGGGTTTTCGAGTAGGTAAAGGTATTGAAAATAGTTTTCCCAGTTTTATGTTTTATTTTTAAAATGGGCTTTCGGCCTTTTTGCTATGAGGTCTCGCTTAAAGCTAGATATAGGTAGGTATATTCCAAATTTTGTTTGTCTAAGTTTCTGCGACCCAGGCTGTTCTTTGAGGGCACTATCTATATGTATAAAAATGAATCCCTATTTCCTTGGTCACGCCATCACGCGTGAACTGCTGGACCGATTTCGCTAATTCTTTTTTTGTTGTGTTCGTTATTGTGAGGAGTAGGTTCTTATGGAAAAAAAAATGAAGAGTAGGATAGTGTAGGGTAGAGTAGAGTAGTGTAGGGTAGTGTAGGGTAGAGTAAGGAAGAGTAGGATAGAGTAGGGTAGAGTAGTATAGAGTAGGGTAGGGTAGGGCAGAGTAGAGTAGGGTATAGTAGGGTGGAGTAGGGTATAGTAGGGTGGAGTAGGGAAGAGCGGGAGCGAAGCCACGCGGGCAAAAGCTAGTTTTTATATATTTCATAATCGTTCCCAGACATTGTTTGCCGCAACTTTGAAAACAATTTATAAAAATATTTACCTACCTACAAGAACTACAAGTGACTACCTAATGCATTAAACAAGGACATAAGGGTTCAAGTGACTCTCTTTTATTATTTTTTTGTTATTGGTTCTCCTCCTGCCCACCGACCGCCACTTGATAGATAATTTTGATTTCATTGTTTTTACTACTATTGTCTGTTTTTTTTTTTTTATTTTTTTTTTTTTATTAACGATAGGCTTGCGATAAAAGAACCGTCGTGGCGTAAAGTGAAAACAACATTAAAGATTTTAAGTAGCAACCCAACCCAGCCATCCGTCAAATGCCAAACGTCATATTATGTTGACAGGTTGTTGTTTGTTATGTTATTTTATTGTGATTTTTAATTGAAATCTTCAGAAATGTGATAAAAAATTTCACTGAGCTGCAAGGGAAATAATATTTAATATATTACAGATTTGCCAAAGATAACAAAATGGCAAATCACACCATTATTGGTCAAAACAAAGTCACGAACTTGGGAAACATTAGTATGCTGTGTTTTTGGTACGTAACACTTTTATTTTAATGTTTTTAGACTTCCTAGGTGAAATCCTGTCCCTGTTATCTCCAAATATATATGAATTAAACGGAAATTCATTTAAACATGGCGATATTTGTTTATTTTGTTTTGGTCAATATTTTCGATGCCTAGTATAAAGAGTATTGATACTTTAAATTTATAATGCATTTCGACTAACTTAGAATATTTCTTTTCAGGCTTGAGTAAGGATACAGTAACTAAAATAAAAAAGGGCAAGTGCGAGTCGGACTCGCGCACTGAAGATTCTGTACAAATTTACCTATGAAATCAATTCCCGAATTGAGTTACGAAGATTTTTCCGAATTGGAAACAATTTTTTTTTTTTTTGTTGCGGATCTCCAAATTTACAATTTTCAGATTTTTCCCTGTACTTGTTCTATGAGACCGTGATTTATGCTCAATTTCAGGATTTGACCTAGGTCAACGAGATTTACCCTATGAACTTTGATTCCCTTGAGTATCGAAATATACGTTTTTTTGCTACATAAACGGCCGTATCTTTTTTTTTTCGTTAACTCAGAAGTCTGATTTTTTCACAACTTCAAAAGACCGCAGACTTGAGTTTATGGTTTTAATTTTAACTCGATACATCCAAGCGTTTTCGAGTTAAAGGGTCTTAACAGATAAACAGACGGACAACCAAGTGATCCCAAAGATCTTATATGCGAGATGGTCCCATAAAGGCTAAATAGATTTTTTACGAAGCAACATTACATACATATTCTGAAGTGTACTTTATTTTCATAGTCATTAAGTTCATATTTTTCATTGATTAGCAAAAGGGAAAAATGTACTGAGGAAGACAACGAGAAAGTGGTAGTGTCCCATTTTTACCTTTATATTTAACTAGGGTAAACATAAACCTTCTGTTAGCTACAATATTCCAGTCAGTGATAATAGACCGATCCAGTCAAAGTGATAGAACCATTTTCGTTGGAACTGGGTAAGTGGTCGTTGATGGAACCTACCTAGATAGGCAGTACAGCAGTTTCTTCATGCTATTTTCCTTTATCGGTTCGTGTTTGCATTTAAATGTTCATCATCATTACAATCGAAAGACGTCCATTGTTCGACATAGGCCTCCCCCAGGTGTCGCCACAATTAACGGTTTGTTACTCATTACGCAAAAACTTGTAAACGGATGAATTTAATGATAAACGTTGCAATAATATAGCTTATGACCTATATTTTTGCTAAGTTCCATCACGTGAGCAAGGTCAATAAATAGGCTACTAATAATATAAATGCGAAAGTTTGTGAAGATGGATGGAGGTACTCGTATGTATGGATGTGTCGCGCAAAAACTACTAGACAGATGAACTTAATCATAAACATTGCAATAATATAGCACATAAGCTATAACTTTGCAGTTTCATTAGGTGAGCAAATTCAGCCAATAAGATATTTTTTATTATAGGGTGAAGCCGCTGGAAGAAGCTAACATAGTTTCAAAATATCAAGATTTGACAGTCGCACTATAATGACGTCACAATGTTGCTTACATAACAAAAACGATACTTATCTACAGCAGCGCCCTCAAATCCCACGATGGTTTACTTTCCGCACAGACTCTATGAGTTCTCAGAGTTATATGGGAGATTCTCTTCTTTGGTACAGTAGAATATATACACCACTATTTTTTAATTAGTACAAATACTTAAAGGGCTTACTAGAAAAGCCCTTGTTATTTTATAAGTAAAATCTCAATAAATAATATTCATAAACAGCAAAGTTATTAGCGTTGGTTTATGTCCCAAAATGTCACTCAATTTATGGAAATATTGTGCAGGCTATTGATTAATGAATGAATAAGTGACAATTATTAAGGAAAAACACTGCCCGCAGTATTTTCTACTAGCAATTGTTATGTTTGATTGATTCTATGATGAATTTACCTTTTCGTGGTCAATTTTGGGATTTCGGTTTTTTCTACTTTTGATAAAAATATGATCAGTGACGGGTACAGATAGAGCCCCATTTTTTTTTTGTACTAATTAAAAAGTAGTGGTGTATATATTTATATGATTAATTAGTGGAATATAATATAATCAACTGTATCAAAGAAGATAAAGTTTGTTTTTTTAAACGTACTAATCTCAAGTTCGAACTCGAACTGAATAATTATTTTAGTGTTCGATCGAGTCATGTTTATCGAAGAAGGCGATGGAATTTATTTCAACTATATTCTAATGGTTAATGAGGTTGCTCAAAAGACTGAGTAACAAAGTCGAAAAACTATATAAAAAAATGTTTTTAATGTCAGTGTCAAAGTCAATCCAAGTGTCAAAGTCAATATTTCAGGCGCGAACGAAAGCTCGCTCATTGTTACAAAATATCGAAATTAATAATTATCCCCTGTATTATTTTTTAACTTAAAGTTCCGTAAATTACTTTGTGTTTAGAATGTTTTTTAACTCGTCAAAATGTAAATAGTAAAATAAAATAAACCTAGTTTACAGAGTAATTGCAATAACGGTTACTACAATTGTTTTCTATAAGTTATAACTTCTTCCATAAAACATACTTAAATATAAATATTAAAAATGCAACCGCGGCGTGATTGCAACGAAATATCACCTATAATGAACTCGACTGATGTGAAAGATGTGAATAATACATCCAGTGATGAAGAAAATGCACCCGTGCAGAGAACCAAGAAACGAGTCCAGCAGTTTTCAGATAGTGACAGTGAGAACGAAAATGTACAGCCTATAGAAAATATGACTGTTCAGGAAGAAAAGTTAGATAATGATAGTGATAATGATGAACTCGAGAGTAGCAATGTGCCTTTTAAAAGTGGCAAAACATTGTCGAGAATACAGATGGGTGGAAGTAGCTCAGACTCTGATGCTTCAAACCGCAACGAATCTTTGAAGAATGAAGAGCAACAAATGAGAATGAAAAACAAAAGAAACAAGCTGAAAAATAAGTTTAAAGGCCTTTTAAGTTCTAGAGGAAAGGTAACTTTGCAAGACAATGGTGAAAAACGGTCTTCAGAAGGAAGTCAGGAGGAGAATTCAGGTGCTTCTGAGGATGAAATATCTTCCTTATCCAAAATTAAACAGGTAACGGTCCAGAAATTATTAGGAAACAAGTATGTATCATAGGAACAATAATTTAAAATAATTTCTATCCATGGCTGCCAATACAAGTATCAACTGAGTAGTGTATTTTAAATTGATTTGTAAGTTTTATTTAAAAAAGAATGGATTGCAATGGAATTGGAATTATAGATGGTTTGTTGTTCTAAAAGAGATAACTAATCTGTCCAATTGGTTCATGATGCAATTCGGTGTGGGATGACGCACTCACCTTTTTTAAAATGTACCATAGGTCAGGACAACATACATCCATCAATTTGTGTGTTTGATCATTTTGATTTTGTCTTACAGAAAATTAGAAAAAGTATGGCCACGATGTCATCCATTTGTGATCCTGATACATCTGATGAAGAAGCTCAAATGAACAAGAAACAAATGCCAAAACAGAGGCCAAAGAAACCACAGAAAACTGCCAAACTGATTGAAGCTAAACCAGTAAGGGTAGGTACTTGGACATTATGGCAAAAATATAATAATTTAATTGTGATATTACTATTTATTTTTTTGACATCTTACTGCAAAAAGTCACTAACTGACAAACACAACATTTTGAATAAACTTTTAGTTACTAAAAGTGGCTTGTTATGGTGGTTTTATTTAATCTTTCAAATACCATCAATTAGAGACACACAATAGTAAGTCAAGAGCAGTGCGAATGGCCGGCATTCGCTTGGGGTTTTATGAATTAATGTTTCACAAATACATTGTAGGCTGACACATATCATTAACTAACATATACAAAACTAGTTTCAAATATAGTTACTGAAAGTGGCTTTATTAACGAATTCTTGCAGTAAGCTAACAATTTATAGTTTTTGATAAAAGCAAAAAGAAAATGCCAGAAGTTGGCGTCATCCTAGTTCTTAACTATTTTGTATGCAGTATTTAATATTTTATTTTGTTCTTGGCAGATGTCTGCTAAACAGGCGATGGAAAACATGCAGTTAATTAAAAGTGAATCAAATCGTATGTTGAGGGAGAAGGCAGTATCTTTGCCTTATCACAGACCTAAAGCGCTATCTCTGAAGGACATAATGTCTAGGAGGAAGCCCGCAGTTGCCTTAGATGGAAAAGTACTACCTATCAAAATGAATGAAGATCAATTAAAACACTATGCGTAAGTATTCATAAATACAATTTGTATACCACTCTACTACAAAATAAACTGATATATGTACGTTCTGCAGTGGTAAGGAGTTGAAAACCTGTTTCTTTTTTACTTGCTGATTTAGAGATAATGAAATATTTTGTAATGTAGGTAATTTGGATGTGTTTATTTTCAGACTGTTACTAGAACAGAGACAAAAAGAAATGATGGAGTTATGCAAAAGTGAATCAGATGAAGAAACTCCAGAAGCTGAAGAAAAAAGTGATGTAATACAGAAAGAAGGAGAACTATCTGAAATAACTACAAATAAAAGTGAAATTATCATTGAAAAGACTGACAACACAGCTGAATCTGCAGAAAATGCACTAATTTCTAATATAGATGCCACAGATAATGATCTTGCATATACTCAATTGATAGAAAATGAATTAGGCCAAGCAGCTTCAACTGAAGAAGATAATACTAATAGTGAAGAAATAATGAATGAAAAACCTGATTCTCCAAGTAATACCACAAATGATCAACAAGGAGATACTGAAAAAGACGATTCTAACACAGATTTCAAATTAGTTTATAATGATTCTGTTGAAGAAGAGCATTTGCCAATAGAAAATACTGAAAATGTTCCTAAAGAAGATACAATTCAGAAGGAAACTGAAAATAATGACAATTTAGAAAATAATTCAGAGCAACAACTAAAAGTGAATACAGAACCGGAGAGCCAACTGATATCTCTACATTATACTGAAAGCAATACAGAAGAAATTGCCCCAATAGATAAACCAAATAAACCTGTAGACCTGGATGAAAATGAAAAGCCTGAAGACCCTTCCAATGAACATACTGAAGTAGTAGATATTGCTGCTGAGGAGGACAAACAAGATGATTTTTTCTCAGATGATGATGTAAATATGGAGGATATTGATAGAATAATTGAAAATGCAGAAATAATGAGAGGTATGAGGTTGAATACTTTGCATGCATGGTTTATATTTTTTCTTCCTCTACTCAAACCCCAAGCGTTCGCACATGATTTCGCGCCATTTCGGTTAAACACCAAACGAACCGCGTGTCCGCATCATCATCAACATTTCAGCCGATATACGTCCACTGTTGGACATATGTCTCCCCAAGTGTCGCCACAATGAACGATCCTGTGCGTCATGCATCCATCGGGTTCCCGCAACCTTCACCAGTTCATTGGTCCACCTACATTATAAAATATCGAGCGTTTTTTTATAGGGTATTTATCCAAGAACGTAAATAAGTTTACCATAAAGTAGTTTGTAAATATCGAAAATAGGTAAAGCTTTCTGTTTATCCTTAGATATACCAATGGATTTATAATAGTTAAGGGTAGTTGATGTAGTTAACATGCATTATTGTTTCAGATGATGATATTGTCAACTCTCCAATGCTCATACGTGAGCCTTTACCTTTAAATGCAAAGCCTAAACTAATGGGTGCCCCCGGTATGGTTATTGACTTGGATGGAGGTTCTTGTGTACCCAAGAAGACTGGTGTTGAACTACTGAAGGAGAGGTTTACTTACTTTGCAAGATTAAAAACACCTGAAGAAATTGAAAGAGAAAAAGAAAAAAAGTGAGTTAGATTTTCAGTTTTATAAGTATAGCCATGTGCTAAACATATTGTTGGTCTAATTGTGATTACCATGAGTTACAGGTTAAAACCAGGAGCTCAACATTTGAAATTAAAACAAGAACTTGAGGAGAAAATAGCAGAACAGAGATCTCTTGAATGGGCAAAACGTCTTGAAGAGGAGAAGCAGCAACATAAGGAAATGGAAACTATCTTAGATGATGCAGAAGATAGCTTTGAAAAAATCGAAGAAAAGTTAGAAGAAGAGGATGAAAAAGAAATTGAGAGTAGTTCAGAAAGTGAAGAAGAAGAAGAACCAGAGGAAAATGATATTGAAATTAAAGATAAACCAAGGAAACAAAACCCTTTGCTTGATGATGAAGCTGAAGAATCTGATATTGAAGAAAATGAAGGTGAAGCACCCAATGATGATGAAGCCAATGAAGTAGCTGATGATGACGACAATGTGGAACAAGCAGATGATGAAGAAGATGACTCTACTGACGAGTCATCAGAATCTGAAGAAGAAGAAACAAGCAAACCTAAAAAAGGCAGAATTTTGAAAGCTTTTGAGGACTCTGATGATGAAGAGGGTTTGATGAAACAAGATGAAACAGACACCTTAGTAACAGAGAGTAATGAAACCAATAATGTGGATGCAGTTGTCGCAGTTTCAAATGAAGTACAAAGTGCATCTCAAGGTAACTAGATTTTTAAACATTATTTTTACAGTACAGAACTTGCAAAAAAAAAATTATTGATATGTGAGCTGCAGATGAACTATAAGATTATCTTTTTACTTAGGCTTTGCTCCTGTAGTCTGTACCACAGGGCCTGTGCGAGCATGATTTGTATACAAATTGATTTCAACAGAAACCTAGATAATATCCACAAAATGCTATATCTAATGAAAAATGTGTAATAACGTCCTAATCGCGTAAGAGCGATTGTATAAAAATCTGAAAATCTATGCCGAATTGCATATCCTTAAAATAAATATATTTTTTCAGATGACGTGATACAACTAGCGCAGAGGCACGCGTCCGTATCAGATGATCTTTTCACCAGCCAAGAAAGCGCTTTGGCTGTCGAAAAACCCAAGGAAGGGACGAGTGCGAGTGATGAAGCCATGACACAGACATTCTCTATACTCGACTGCACATCCGGAGTGACCATGGACATGGAACTGAAATCTCCTAGTAAATTAAATGTGCTATGCATGTCACAGCCATATAAAGATGTAAGTAATGAGAAGGGCTAATTTACATACATTACAGTAGTGTCCGACCGAATGTTTTTGAGGAATACTTGGATTAATAATGAAACCACGACTTAGCTGTAGGGCGTATATTCGCAGACTGGTCTGACGGTTGCACAAATAATGAACTTAATAAAAGTACCCACTATTTACATATATCACAGTTTTGTTTCGGTTTCGGCAAAAAAACCAGTTTCAGTTTCGGTGGCAAACCTGCCGAAACTACGACCGAAACCGAAACTGCACTCGGGAGTTCTCACGCTGTGTTCAGCGTGTTAAATTCCTTTCAAACGAGCAAGCCACGAAAACATTTTGCCGTGTCCACGTGCCTAATCATGTCGTGACTGGCTTGTGTTTGCAGATCATTTTACCTACTCCTAAACTAAAATCGAGTGCAGTAAGTAAAATTGATGATAGTCAACGAATATAACTACCTAAAAAAAAATAAGGACTGACTGATAATAATGTTAACTTTATTTTTTCCTCAAAACATGACCCTCGTAAGGTAGTTTGACTGTTGCCGAAATTCGTTTTCTGTTTCGGTTTTAGTTGAAAAACCAGTTTCAGTCGGGCACATTATAGTGATCATTTTCATTCTTTCCTCTGTTATAATCATCATTTCAGCTGAAAGACATCAACTGTTGGACATAGGCCTCCCCATAGTGTCGCCATAATGACCGACCCTGTGCGTCTCGCATCCATTGCATTCCCGCGACCCTCACTAGGTCATCGGTTACTAGTGGCTCTCGACTTTATCTCTATATAAAAGGAACAGACTACTCCCTACTTTATTTTAAGTTCTTACAGTTCATTCACAGGTTCCATTAGCAGCTTGATTACTATGTATTAATTAGTTAGTCTTTATTTTTTCCAGCCTAGTTTAAACGGCGTTGTGGAAGGTTCGCAGCTACCAATAACACAGTCATCTCAATCGCAACCTATTGGAGAAGACATACTAGCTCTTTGTACTGGAAAGTTTTATGATAATGAGTTTGTATCACCAACTGACGAAAAAGAATATGTTGATAACATGTCTCAAGACATCGTTAACAATGATTTCCATGACACACAGACAGCTAAACTTATAGAAAATGACGATATCGGTAAAGAGGCAGACGAAGCAGCACCAGAAAAAGAAAGGGAAGAAGTACATGAAGTCAGCAAAAAAGCAGATGGACACCTGAGGGATATTCTTGATGAGTTAGATGATCCTGAGTTCGACAAACCTAAGGTTAATAAATTCTTTACTGGAGGTAATACACCGAAGAAGGAAGATGAACAGGTTCTTGAAAGTACTCAATTGAAAAAGAAGTTTACTATAGAGTCGGATGAAGATGATGAACCAGCAGAAATAGACAGAAAAGCTACACTAGGAAAGAAGAAAAAACTTAAGAAACGAAAACCAGAAAAGAGAGCACTACAAATATCAGGTAAACATTTTTATAGTAGAACTACACGTGCACTACACACTACTACACACGCTGAACTGGGCGCGTCAGTGTCCATACATTGTATATGAAAACTTGACTTGTAGAGCTACACTTGATCCACGCCACTCGGCGTTCTACGTACTAATCAGGCGTGTTACACGGTCTATGTAGTTCTAACTTTACAGTGCATCATAAGAATTAAAGATAGGCTCAAACTTAATAGTGGAAGTGAAGTTCGCGATACATGAATTTGCTACTCTGCCATCTTTATTAAAAAGGGCACAACTAACATTTTTTTTTTCATCATGATCAGATAATAACACTGATTCCAAATTATTATTATTATCTCTAGCCCACACTGTCCCACTGCTGGGCAAAGGCCTCCCTCCATTCCTTCCAATGTTTTGAGCCGCTTCTTTCCAATTCCAAAAACGTACTAAAAATAAAAATATGTTAGTGTTGCCCTTTGCACAGTTCTGCTACTCACCATGTATTCTGAACTGTCATTAAGGCGTATAGTCCCTTGAACCATCTGACCGAAATTATGTGAACGCAACTCTCGCACTCGCCTAGGCGGCAGTACGCAAATCTGTGCATTTATTTGCGACCAGCAGCGCCCGGAAAGCGCTATAAATCCATTTTCTCTGCGAGATATTGATTGATTTACATATGCAATGTTCACTTTGAAGAATATTTAACCACCAATTTTTATGTGTAAAAATGTTTCTAAAGGTCCAAGCCGTTTCGAAGGAGTAGGGAAAAGTTGCGAAATTGCAAAATATTTTTTTTTGACAAAAGTATTAATTGCACGAAAAAATCAAATGTTGATATTATTGTGCATGAATCTATAATAAACATATATTTTTTTCAAACCAATTGACCTAGCCGTTACGGAGGAGTAGGCCTCAGAAAATCACTGTTTTATGGCACTTTTCGGGCGCTTGGCCCTTAAGTTTGAAAACTGTTGATAATTACGAAAACATACAGAATGTACCCAAAATGATCAATTTTCTTCTTTCTAGATGATGAAGACGAGGTTGAGGAAGAAATAGAAGATGACGATGAGTACATGTCAGACTTAGAAGAAGAAACTGAAAGATTAGTGGAGTACGACTCGGAAGAAAATGAGGTCAGAGGGCGTATTACGACCGTTTTAAAATCCAGTCAGTTTCCAGGCAAGTCAGTTTACGGCCGTAAACTGCCTTGTTCTTTTTCGTATTATGACGTACGTCCTTCTGACTGGAATCATCCTGGACAGTTGTCTGTGGCTGGTTTGCACTGCTTTGAAAGATTGCGTTCGAAAACATAAAAACAAAGGTTACCGGTATTTACGGTTTTTAAATTTTTGTATGAAATATTGTTTATTGATGAAATTAATGTAATTTTATAACAGAAATCTAAATTAACAACGAGTTTAAAAACGAATTATGTGTTATTTCCGTAAATACAATGTCATAAAGTGGAAAATAGAGCATTGTCTCATATACTTCATTTCTGAACGTACTAGGATAACTCCTAACCCGCCAAAAACAAAATTAACCCCGTGTTCCGAATTGCGTCAAAAGCGATTATATTGCGAATCCGACCAACGCGCAATGTCACAAATAGTACTTGATAGTCCTTATATTTTCTGACTATTACATTTGGTCGGATTTGCGATATAATCGCTTTAGACGTAACTCGGAACTAAGGGTAAGCGTGTGTAGGTACGTACCTACTTGAACAAAACTTTTTAACAAAAATATGTTAGCTTGGCGATCGCTGTGCTGCGGCATGGTGGTCGCCGCGGTGACGGTGTTGAAGTACTGCGCCACCCTGAGCCCAGACGTAAACATCCGATAACCTACGGTGTGGTGGACTGGCCCCTGTTAGGAGGCGGTGACGGTAGCAGGCAGTACCCTCGGGACAGTTCAACCCGATTTTTGGCGTACGTTGCTTGTTGCGCTGGTCTCGTACGCCACCACGCACCCTTGAATGCGTACGTTTTCGACTAAGGGGGAACGTAGCAGCACCTCACAGCGGGTATCGAAGAGGATCAATAAAACACGTTTTCGACGAAAAGGTTCCTAGGGGCTATAAGCTTCTGCCTTTTCGGATGTCATATTTATTTATTCTTTCACATAACATATACAATATGCACATCAAAATACTCGTTATGATGTCTACTTTCATATAAAACAATAATCTTTTGCATAACTTAACACAAAAAAGTTTCTAGAACAAAAACTGCAAAAGACAATTTCGGTCATATTCTGAAACACAACTCTTTCAATTTCTCACCCAATATTATACGAATTGTCAATCTAACTGCTATATTATCATTTTTTAGGTGATTTTTAACTAAAAATACAGTAATGGTGAGAATTGAACACAAAACAAAAAAGGTAAACATCAGTTTACAATTACGAAATCGGGATCGCGAACATTACAGACTTCGATCATTTCTAAAACTATAAACGCATCACTTTCGAGAAATTCGAAGATTATCAACTCATCACACATATTTAATGTTTTATCTAACTATCAAATAGATTCAAATATAATAAAAAGTCAAAACAATTCACTTAAAGTTACTAGAAACCGGCTTAAACTGACTGGCTTGTTTGTCACAATTTTTGACACTTTAGCAAGCTACATAATGTCAGTTGGACGCTCATAATACGGAATTCCCAGCCAATATCCATGCAGAGGGCGTATTACGACCGTTTTAAAATCCAGTCAGTTTCCAGGCAAGTCAGTTTACGGCCGTAAACTGACTTGTTCTTTTTCGTATTATGACGTACGTCGTTCTGACTGGAATCATCCTGGACAGTTGTCTGTGGCTGGTTTGCACTGCTTTGAAAGATTGCGTTCGAAAACATAAAAACAAAGGTTACCGGTATTTACGGTTTTTAAATTTTGAATGAAATATTGTTTATTGTTGAAATTAATGTAATTTTATAACAGAAATCGAGATTAACAACGAGTTTAAAAACGAACTATGTGTTATTTCCGTAAATACAATGTCATAAAGTTGAAAATAGAGCATTGTCTCATATACTTCATTTCTGAACGTACTGGGATAACTCCTAACCCGAACTGACAGTTCTCGACCAATCACAAGCAAGTAAAATGGCGGGAAGTGTGCAGAGATTTTTGGGAGATATGCGCGGGAATCTTTGGATGTGAGGGATCGGGAAATCTGTGCTAGACTTGCATTTTATATATCCAAGTCCTCACTTCTGAGTATTGAACCAGTACGGTTCACAACTACTAATAATAATGGAGTAAGTAGTAGCTACTTTATTTATAATTATCAAATTAATTATTGCTATTTATTTAAAACCATTTTATTTTTAATAGAAGTGCAAGTAATGAGGTTTCGCGTCGTCGCCGGGTATCCTATGAGCAATTAGAGTGTTTGTGGGAGTTTTTGAACTCTCATAGGGACGTGGCCATAGGATACAATAAATCGGCACAAGCACGCGGTTACTCAAAACGGATGTGGGTGAATGTGTCCGAGACACTGAATTCCATAGGGGAAGGTGCGACCAAGGACTGGAAAGGGTGGTCTAATGTAAGTATGTTATCAAAATCTTTGTCATTCTAACATTTATCCCGGTCGCATCCATTACAGAGCCCATGGTATACAAACTTGGTCCTTGAATTGGCGAGTTTGGTTATTTTTATTTAGGTATGGGGTAACTTAAGTAATAAGAGTGTAATATATTTAATGATTGTTTTTAATTGTTCGGGTTATACATCTATTAACTACATATCTAACAACTTTTCAATTAATAGTCAAAACTAAAATCAAAAATATAATTAAAGTAAATTAAGCTTTTTGTAATAATAATTCATTTATTTGCCTGAAACATGGTGGTACAGATCTTAAAATACAACAAGTAGGTACAAGGTTCTTCATGTTCCGCGTGTATACAGAGCATATGAAAAAACATTTAATACAGAATATGAATAACATGTAATTATGTGTATTTTTCTTTTCTAGTATTGGGTGGACTATAAGGCCAAACTGAAGAGAAGAGTGGCAGCCCTTCGTGCTTCACAAAATCGTACAGGAGGTGGCCCTGCCGAAGTCATTCCTCTAAGTGACATCGAAAAGAAATTCTTGAGTTTACTTGGGGAAGGCTTTGGAAGTGGCTTACCTAATACCCAAGTAGACCCATTTCCAAATGTAAGTATTTTATATACTTATTATTTATACCTTTTGAGTGAATTTGTATTGTTTAATTTTTATGTTAAAATTAATTTTTCGTGAATATTTATAGCTAACTCCACCCATGCCTACTGGACCTGAGGCCGGACAACCACAGTCAAGAGAAGAAGAGCTCTCTGCATACGATGGCCCTCTTGAATATGTAGTAGTAGTACATGAAGAGCCGGTAGTGGCGTCACAACAGGAGGAGGCACCTAGTATACAGGAAGAGGAGCCATCTGCACAACTACAGACGCCTGCCGAGCCTCAGCGTCCAAGAAGTACGCAACGTCGTCGACGAAGTAGACGGGCAACCGCTTCGAGCCAACAAATGGCCAGAGAAGCCTTGGTGGAAATTTCTCGTGATCGACTGTTGGCAGAGCAACAAAACTCGAGGTCACTGAGCCAAATTGCCGAGGGATTGCAAAGCAATCAACAATTACTGCAAGACATGTTAGGAGTTTTAAATAGAATAGCAGCAGTTATTGACAGGTAAGAGAAATGTTCAGATTTCTAAAAGATTTGATTTGATTTTAAAATCCATGTATATTAGATCATTTCAATAATAGTTTCAAATCAGATTTTCTTAACTCAAATCACTAACTTCATGCAATGATAACAACAATAACTTCTTTTAAAAGGTGTAAGAAAAATTATATTTAGTGGTTGTAAAGTAACGACTGTATTTAAACCATTAACAAAGTTAGTGTAATGAAGCCTTTTGAAGTAATTCCTAAACCCCAATAGAAAAAAAAAATGTAACAAGTCAAATACAAAATTTCTCAACTTAATCGAATAAAGAAAGTGCTAAAGTATTTTCCTCTGAGATGAGGTTGTTCCGGACACCTAAGCCTTCACTCAGTTCTGTATTCCTGGTAGAGGTGGAAACTGATTGTTGGTAAGTGTCTGTGTGGGTCTGGCTTGACTCTTCTAACATAGCTTCTTCATTGGTGAGTACTTGTACAGGGATATTTGCACCATTACAGATGTTGTGTAATATTACACAAGCATTCACAATAGATGCTGCTACAGGGGGAGCATAGTGCAATACCCTATGTACAAGTAAACACCTGAACCTAGCTTTAAGGAGACCAATTGTCCTCTCAACAATATTTCTTGTCTGGACATGCACACTAGTGTAGTAAGCTTCTGGAGTATCCGGGGTGGCATCAGTTATTGGTGTCATCATGTAACATCTTAATGGGTACCCAGAGTCACCTAAAAATAATGAAAAATACTTAATAATTTCGTAAATGTACTAAAATTTTTAGATCATTTGAATAAACAAACTCAAATAATGGAGTAATTTTGAAATAATAACATAGCAACACACCCCAAGGAGTTAGAAATAATAATACTTGCAAAATATATTTACGTACCAAGTAACCATATACTTTCATTTCTGCTAATAAGCTCCATGTGCTCCTTTAAAGGATGGTTTGCCCAGATAAAAGAGTCATGAGAAGCTCCACCAAAACTAGCGTCCACACTGACTATTTGCATGTCTGCATTACTAATCTAAAATTAAAATTGTTTCAGATTAATTCCAAAGAAATGAAGACTAAAGAAGAATTTATTAGTTTTATTATAAATTACACACATTTTAAAAATTTGATGTTTTAATTTTTTTTTAATCTTACCAGTTGGACATTTAGCGAGTGATACTGTTTTCTGCAGTAATATCTTTCTTCATTTTCTACTGGACGTACAATTGCAACATGTGTGCAATCAATACATCCTAATACTCCCGGCATTTTAAACTTATTGAAGAATCTAAAATGGAAACATGTATTTATATAGATAGGTAACTTAGGTATCTTAATAATATTGCAATTATTTATTGCTAGTTTTCTTTCTCAGTACTTGAGGTTCATTAACACTTTCACGAAAAGCAAAGAAACTGCAGTAAGGCAACATAGAGTACTTCATGTGTATGTGTATTAACCTACAACCATTACTATACTGAATGAAGCCTTTTTTTTTTAAATAAAAATAACACTCACTTTAACTTGTTATCATTTCTTTCCTCTGATGTTCTAGGAAATTTAATATACTTGGCTCTCATATGGGGTAAATTCAATAAACTGGTAATCTGCTTGATCACCACTGAAACTGTAGGCTGTGCTACAGAGTGTGCAGATATATCACCAACGGGGCATTGGTAAGACCCCGTAGCGAAGAATGATAATGCAATTAGCATCTGAAAGAATCATTAATTTCTATATTAATTTCATTATGAGTACACATAGCCATGAATACAGAAACTGTGGTTAGCCATTACTTAGGCTAAATCATGTTTTTTATATAATGATAATTGACGTCCCTTAAATAAACTCTAAAATTTCTAACCTTTCTTTCTATTGATAAATCCGACGCCCTTGAAGACCCAGAAGCTACATGAGGTCTCAGTTCGTCACATAAACTATGAACTAATTGTTTACTTAGCCTGTATCGCTTTATAAACTGAACCTCATCAATAGCAAACGGGTCACTAAGATCTCGGAGACGCGTCCTTTGAATTTTTGCTTCGTTGTTCTCTTGTAACGCATCACTTTCGAGAAATTCGAAGATTATCAATTCATCACACATATTTAATGTTTTATTTAACTATCAAATAGATTCAAATATAATAAAAAGTCAAAACAATTCACTTAAAGTTACTAGAAACTGGCTTAAACTGACTGGCTTGTTTGACACAATTTTTGACACTTTAGCAAGCCACAAAATGTCAGTTTGACGCTCATAATACGGAATTCCCAGCCAATATCCATGCAGAAGACGGTCAAGTGTCACGTGACTACTGACTGGCTGGCAATAAGATGTCATAATACGGATAAGCAAGTCAGTTCATTTTACGGCGTAAATTGACTGGAATTAAGAGGTCGTAATAGGCCCTCAGAAGACGGGCAAGTGTCACGTGACTACTGACTGGCTGGCAATAAGATGTCATAATACGGATAAGCAAGTCAGTTCATTTTACGGCGTAAATTGACTGGAATTAAGAGGTCGTAATAGGCCCGCAGTTTGTATTCATAAATTAGTTTTGTGACTTCATTCCGTCGTATCGTATCCCAATATTAGTTTGAAAATAAGACTTGTAAAGTATTCGTGGGTTTTTAAATTCTGTACCTGCATTAAAAGAAGCCTTTTCAGCCTACTGACTGACCACTGACACTGACCTTTGCGAACACTAAACTTATTCGAAAAATGCTGCAGCCTTGGCAAAGTACCTCGCCTGGGTTCCGGTTGCACATAACTGTGTACATTTCGTTCGAGACGCCACTGGCCGCGCCTTCACTAGCATCCTAGTAAGGTATAGGGCTAAATACCATACCTTAGTATAACTTCCTAAATTTTCATAACCAGATTGAAATAAAGCCCGATAAACCGAAAAAGAAGCGTAAGGTAGCAGATTTCTTTGAGCAAGAGGCTGAACTGACGAGCGAGGATGAATGGGTGGGGTCTGGTGACGAAGACGAGAAGGGGCTGGACAGGATGGAGCGGGAGGAAGGAGACGACGAAGTCTTCCATC
This sequence comes from Mythimna ferrago, assembly GCA_910589285.2. NCBI lineage: Eukaryota > Metazoa > Arthropoda > Insecta > Lepidoptera > Noctuidae > Mythimna > Mythimna ferrago. The sequence continues at coordinate 12,907,390 of OU342692.1, read as the reverse complement.
AGGGACAACTCAGGAAGGAACTGGGACAGATCCATATGTACGTATATAAATAATAAGACTAAGTTTTTTCCCGGGAATTTGCTCCCGTTGCCTCTCCCGATCACGTTTCACAATCATATTTTATTATATTTGTTGTATAACTATCACCATTCATAAGATACGGCCTGGTGACAGACAGACTGACGGACGGACAGCTGAGTCTTAGGGCCTGTGCACACCACGATTTTTAAACGCGCCGTCGACGTGCGTTTGTAGCGAAACGCACGCAAATCAGACGCAGCCTGTAGACTTTTAACCTTTTGACCGCCACGGACGGCTATAGCCGACAAACAAAAACGTGCCAAACACGCCACCGACGTCTACAGCCCTCAAGAAAACGACATTTTTTAAGTACAAAATAAATATACTAAATTAAATTTTCCGTGTTTCTTTTTCCTATTATTTAAAATTACATTAATGAAATATTATAAAATGGCACAAAGATATATTCATTATTTACATTTCACTAGAAAAAATAATCATCAAAAATTGCTAATCGAAATCAATAAAAAAACCGGCCAAGTGCGAGTCGGACTCGCCCATGGAGGGTTCCGTAGCAGCAAGTAACATAATATAAAAGTTCTTGTAGTTCGTTGTAACTTTGATCGATGTTTTAATAATAGTGTATTTTTTTAGATTTATGACGTATTAAAAAAAAACTACTTACTAGATCTCGTTCAAACCAATTTTCGTTGGTAGTTTACATGGTAATGTATATCATATATTTTTTTCAGTTTTATCATTCTCTTATTTTAGAAGTTAGAGGGGGGGGGGACACACATTTTACCACTTTGGAAGTGTCTCTCGCGTAAACTATTCATTTTAGAAAAAAATGATATTAGAAACCTCAATATCATTTTTGAAGACCTATCCATTGATACCCCACACGTATGGGTTAGATGAAAAAAAAAAATTTCAGTTTCAGTTCTAAGTATGGGGACCCCCAAAATTTATTGCTTTTTTTCTATTTTTGTGTGAAAATCTTAATGCGGTTCACAGAATACATCTACTTACTAAGTTTCAATAGTATAGCTCTTACAGTTTCCGAAAAAAGTGGCTGTGACATACGGACGGACAGACAGACAGACAGACAGACAGACAGACAGACATGACGAATCTATAAGGGTTCCGTTTTTGCCATTTGGCTACGGAACCCTAAAAAGTGTTCTTCCTCACGCCACGGACGTCAAGACACGACAGCTAGTGATGGGCAAGTAAGGTACCTTACATTTCAATTTTATTTATTTATTTATTTTACTATTTATGTACACAGAAAAAAAACAAAAAAGATAATACATAAGAGACGTTAGTACAAAGGTACTGCTTATTTCCAAAGAAATTTCTTCCAGCAGACCTGCGAAAGGAGAAATCAAAAAGAAATGTATTAGTAATATATTAATTATATTATATTATATTAATTTTATGAAATATGTATGCACCTTATTAGGGCCATATTTCACCGGGACGCCACTGGTAGCGCAACTGGTTGCGCCACCAGTAAAATGTATAGAGCTCTATAGAGCGTTACTCACCTGGTGTCTGTTTGGTAGCGCAACCCATTTGGCGGCGCAACCAGTGCGGACACCAGTCCGGCCGCCAGTCACGCCCCCCACCAAAGAACGTGTATAATAAGATGGAAATCTAACCTTTGAAAACAATAATTAACCAACTGTCAAACGTTAGTGACAGTGAACCAAGAATCTTGTACAATACAATCTGGATTGATTACGACAACCTTAAAGATGTAATAAAGAAGTACCATACAAGAATCTTTATCCCTTTCTACCAGTGTGTATAGACTAGTTCGTACTACGAGACATTCTGTTCTAAAGAAGTTCAAGATGTTATTAAGGACGCTTTGACCGTTTTAGACAAATATCTCGTTTTTTCGGGTACCATTATAATGCACCAAGAATCATAACTATGAGGATGTCACGGTATCAAATAAAAGATAATATACATATTCATCTCTAGGATGGCATAAAAAAATATTATGGTTTTGTATAAAACTTTCATATAGTTAAATACGATTTTACCAACGCACTAATCAAGAAAATTACAAAATACAAGGGTCTGAATAGGTCGCGTAAGCTAAATCCAGTGCACATTTTTAGCTTAAAAATCATAAAATACCACAGCTTATATAGTCTTCTACACCTTTAATTAATTATTTTGAACTTACATAAATAACTTTATGATTTATGACCAAAATAAAACCACTCTAAAAAAATCTTCATACATTTTTCATTGAACCCACCACTTCCAAGCCTCAGTCCGCGCTGAACGCGTCCGCGTTCTGAGAAGCACGGGCCGTTTCGCTTTCTTTAAAAAACGTATACTGCGATTGTATGCATTGATACTTTTTCGAAATAAAATTAAGTACCTAGTTATGAGTATAAAAATAAAAAACGACTTGGGAATTTTGTATAATATTTAATCATTAAAAAAATACTATTCGATACTTTTTATAAGGTTCTTCTACTAGTAAATAATTATCAAGATCCCTTCATCAACCTTGATTATTAAACCTGTGTTAGCTACATCAGATTTAATTTTACCCTAATAATTAGCTAAGTCGTTTGACTTTTTAGACAGACTCTACCACACTTTTTTTTAGAATTAGACAGGTATTGATTTACTGATATAGAATGAAACTAAAAACAATATTTTTAACAACTTTAATTGAGTAAATTGATATGAAAGTCATTTTTGGGGGTTGTGGCTACAAATATATCATTCTTTTAATTGAAGAAGGTGGATGTAATTTTTTTTAACTGACTTCAAAAAAGGAGGAGGTTCTCAATTCGATTGTTTTTTCCTTCTAAATTCGATGGAGACCCATTCCGTCTCCTAGAGAGGAGGCCTGAGTTCCAGCAGTGGGAACATTAAAAAGGCTGATTATGTATGTGTGTATATCTATAGGGATTTTGGTGTTTTTACCAAGAAGTCTCTGTATTCATACATACATTACATACATTCTACTACAGTCAAAAAGTATCATTTGATGAAGTTGAACTGATGAACAAGACCAATAATGGCCAATTAAATATACAAAAAATTTAACAAAAATATATAACCATAAAGTTGGTACAAAACTATAGAATCAAACCAAACTAATAGTTAGTTTTTTAACAAAAACTATCTATAACAACAATTAGTTACTTATGTTTGTTTTACAGTAACTGTAAAACGATCAAAATAACTTTAAATTCGGAAGTCGGTGTTAAATAAAAAAATATACCAGAAACATCGACTTCCGAAATTAAAGTTATTTTGATCGTTTTAGTGTTTTTTTGTGTATTCTTTATTCAAGTCGAGCCGATTTCGACTATTCTGCCAAGTCCATAGTAAATTGGAAAAACAAGTGTGTTTATAGAAATCTAAGTAAAGTGAGAATATTAAAAGCCGTCCAAGACAAAGATTGTAATAGCAAATGTACTGAAACATACTAGGTGAAATACCTTTAAGTGTTACTTTATTTAACCTGTTTTTTCTTTATTTTAAGCTTAACAAATTACACCTTATCAGTGTGGAAATAAATAAATAAACTTGTTTTCATCTGTTAACTCAATAAGGTTCAATTGAAAACTAGCATTAGGTAAAAAACTATATTTATAATTCACAATAGGATCCCTAAATTGATAAATAGTTTTCACACACTCGCAATTTTTTTTTGAAAGCCCTTTCTAACGACATCCCACATTATGGAATAGTCTACAAAACAAAATAAAAAAGAATTAAAAAAAGGGCGTACTTGTATCGTACTCTTCAGTACATTTTTGAGGTTGACGTAATCAATCCAGATAGTATAAAAGATTCTTGGGTGTGGCGACCCAAGAACGCTCTCTATCCCTTTTTACTAGTGTGTCCATAGATTAGTTCGTACTACGAGCCATTGTGTTCTAAAGAAGTTCAAGTTGTTATTAATACATTATATTTTAGAAAACTAATCAAAAACTAATATGTATATTAGACAGGTAAGACCTTACCACGATTACAAACTACGAGAGCCTAGAAGTTTTCGATAAGACAATTCTTCGAGAGTAAGCAAAAGAGAAGTTGATAGGTCATCGGCCTGCCAAAAAACCACGCCTCACCGAGGTCATTAAGAAGAGACTATTGCACAGGGCCAAACAACATCAAAATATGACTGTTTCAGACTGAAGTCGGTTAAAAATAAGACTTTAAATAGTACAGTACATTGTTAATAAACTACTGCCATTATCTGATGAAATAATATAATTTTTTAGACATGTTTCTCCGATGAATCGACGTTTCAGGTTTTGGTTGACAAAAGCTCTTTTGTCCGTTCAAAAAATGCTCCTTTCCGACGACGCCCTGGAGAATAGCTCCATAAAAACCGGTGTTAAGAGACAGCTAAATTCCCAATTAGTATTATGATGTGGTCTTTAATCTCAAGCAAGGGTCTACATATCGTGAAAGGGACCGTGAGGCATGACCAGTACAAGCGAGTACTAGAAACTGGACTGCTGCCGCATCTCGAAGAATGGTTCCTTATTGACGAAGAGTCCATTTTTATGCCCGAATCTGCATTGTGCTACAAAACCAGGAATGTTACTGCATACTTGGCTAAAAAACATAAATGTTTTACCCTATTCCTTTTTTGCCCTATGATGAGTTCCCTGACAGTTCATTTTTTTCCGTGGCACGCATACTACTTTAGATTACTAAAAAAATAAACTGGCAAAAAAAAAGGAAATGATAAAAAAAATATTGTCTTTCGTAAATTACTAAGTAAGTTATTGTGGTTATAATTAACTGTTAATAAATTAAGTAAATAAAATAAAAAAGTATAGAACTTAAAAATGTGTAATGCGTTAAACTGAACTTCTGCCAATAGAGATTGACACTACTCGACGACACACTAATCGACAAAATCGGAGCGGCCATCTTGTAATCGCATGTAAAATTGGAAAAAAGTAATAGAAAAAACTCAAAAAACTATAACAGAGGACTAATAATTAATCATCGCGGTTAGTTGAAGAAGATTCCGATTCCGATATGGATATGAGTTCAAATCAAGAGTCAAGTTCTGACAGTGAATAATAAATAAATTATTATTTTAAACAGACTGCATTTTATTTACCACTACCCGTCCCCCGCGGTTTCACCCGCGTTATTTCAGGTTTTTAGTTTTTGTCAGATTTTTTAATTTACTGTAAAAATTCTTCAAAATCCGTAGACTAGTTCTTGCGTGAAAGAGTAACAAACATCCACACACACATACAAACTTTCACATTTATCATCTATAAATCTAAAATCGGTAATCCGATTCCATTACCTTTGCCAACTGATTCGTTATTGTAAAAAATCGATTAAATTTCGTTAGGTCACATCACTATAATTGTCAGACAAAAACTGTCAGGGAACTCATCATAGGACAAAAAAACTAGTCAATCAATACACCAGACATGAACGCTATTGAAAACATGTAGGAGCTCACCAAGCAGGAGATCGCTTAGCAAGTGATCACCACCAAACTAATAAATTATTTATTATTATTGTTATATAAACACTAGCTGATTAAATTGCAGCTCTCAACAACACAAACCTGCAACAGGATGCCAGAATTTGCATAGAGAGCATATCACGATGAATGGAATCTATCACAAAATTCTGGAAATATTCGTCAAATTGACTACGTATATATTTTTTTTTTCAAAAATATATAAATAATTTTGCTTTTAATTTTCATTGTTTTTATTATCTCAATAAAAAAAAAATATAAATAAAAAATACCAGCCGGACCTACAAGCAACCTTTTTTCAAACCTATTAACCTGGCCGTTAGCGAGGAGTCGGCTTCAGAAAATCACTGTTTTATGGCTCTTTTCGGGCGTCCAAGCGAGCAGGCACCTTCCGATTTCACCTACTTTTTCTGTCGTCAACTCGCTCAGACTTGAAAATCTGACGTATTTATGTACAGTCAACTAAAAAAAAAAAATATAACATAGGTACCCACTAAAAATGTATTAGAAATTGTATTCGACTTGACTTTAAAATAAAACACTTATAAATCAACATTACAATAATATAATATTGCATATTTACCTATTAATTACCAACAAATCACAACATTATCAGCAATAAGCAACCAAAGTTGACGTCCAAATATTAGTTAATGTTAGCACACGTTTAAGTAAGCGGAATAGGAGACTTAGAAATACACGTAAGTGAGTGAATATGCAGTATCGTGTATGTGTGTAACTTATATATATATAAGTTAAGAGCGCCCACACGATGAACAAAATCTTTCTTGGATGCGTTCCATTTCACGATTAACCTGTGACCTTCAGTTGCCCTTTGCATTCTAGGACTACGGGTTTCCTTTTTAGGAATTCGCCGGGGTCCTAGCTTGCGGGCATCGGCCCTTCTGGACTCCTACGGTTTGATGTCATCTCTTTGAGGAGCACGTCGATCACTAGGCGCTGTTGACGACTGAGCTCGGTTCGGTTAATTACCGGACGTCCGGATAGCGGACTACCCATTGCTCGACGTCCGCAAGCCCGCGTCTACCGTGGTCCGTTGTCGGGCTCGGAATTTCGGCGGCCGATGGTCCTTTGGCCTCCTTCTTCGCTAACATTACTGCTTCGCAGAAAGAGGCGACCGCCTGCCATTCCTCCTCGCTCCGGACCATAGTCTGAACTAGGGCCCTGCGTGAAAGGTTGTTGCCAAAAATTGCCTCCACGAGGCAACAGCGGTGCTCTGCCCGAGCGGGGCACAACTCTACCATGTCCTCGGGTGCTCCACCGTGTCCTCCGAGTGGTCCACACAATAGTAATACCCGAGCTTTACTGCCGTCTGAATCCGATGCAGGAACCGACCGAACTTGCCATTTTCGGTGAGGACCATGCAGGTGCAGGTAACATGAGAAAGTCAAAAGTAACGTAAAATGTTTTTAAAGTAACTTGGGTATCGTGTACCATTGGCCACATCCTACTCGCCTCATTCCTCACCTTTAACATAATATCCCGAAATCTAAGTAGATAACCGGTATAGCCTGCGTGAAAAAATCCACGGGCAATAGCTAGTTATTTATAGTAATTGTTATTATTTGACTGTATTTTATACGTTTAAGCGAGAGGACGACAGAAAAAGTAGGTGAATCGGAAGGTCCCAACTCGCGCGGACTCGCGCAAATTGCTTAAGCGAGTTGACGAACAAGCCATATTAGGTAATCTCTGGAAGTACTGGTCCGATAGCAAAAAGTTTTTCACCGATAGAAAGCTGCTTTATTCCTGAGTGGGGTGTTCGCGGGCGAAGCCGCGGGCAAATGCTAGAATATTATATTTATCGACCGTGAAGTACCAATACCGCCTAAAAATATTTTTTCAAGAAAATCATAATTTACCGCTATGAATTTAAAAAGGTTTTTCCGCGTGTTTTAAGCGATTATCACACTGCCACGCATGACGCTGCACGTTGCGTGTCGACGCACCTACGCGCGTACTTGCGGAAGTGCAGATCTGCATCATCGTACGGGTTTTTTACGCACTCACGCGCGTTGGTGCGTTTTGTAAATTCACGCAGGCTCTGACTCATTTCATACAAAATCATACGATAATCGTCTTAGTAAAATTCGAGTAATTTTTTTTGTTTTCAGGTCTGACAGACAGTTTGGTGTTATTGGTACTTTGCTGTCGATATAAAAAAATACATTAATTAATATCAAATGCTGCAGTGACAAAAATAATAACAATTAATTTTGTAAAATCATGGTTACCCTAGTTAAAACAGAGGTAAGAAAGGGATACACCGACCCTTTCTCGTTGTCTTGTTCAGTACATTTTTCCCCGTTTGCTTGTCAATATGAACTTAATGCAATGAGAATAAAGAACACTATAGAGTGTGTTTGCTGCGCAGGCAATCTAGATTATCCGTAGGATACATAAAATCTTTGCTCTGGTGTCTGTTTGGTGTCTTGTTTGGTGTCTTGCTATATTTCACTGGGACACCACGGTAGCGCAACCAGTGGCGCTACCCGGGTGTCCCGGTGAAATATGGCTCTTATTGTTTGATTTATTCATTTGTATTTTTAGTTTAGTTTTACGTTGTTTATAACTTTGCAACTGCTGTTTAATAATAGTATAATTCGAAATAGGGTCAAAATAAATAAAAGAATGATGTTACGAGTAATATTTTATTTAAACAATATGGGTCGAAAAGCAATGATTAATTGGTTATCGATAAGATGTTGGAATCCCTATTTTTTTTTTGTAGGTATTTGCGGTGAATTTGTGGCTTGGCGTGGGAGGGGCGCCTATGCGTTTACGCTCTGGCAGTCAAAAGGTTAATAAAATAGAAGCGCGCCGTCGTTTAAAAAACGTGGTGTGCACAGGCCCTTAGTAATAGGGTTCCGTTTTATCCTTTGGGTACGGAACCCTATTATACCGTACGGAAATAATTGTTCCCGAGAAATCTATCATAACTTGAGCGAATCCACGAGCTAGGAAATAATATTACTTGTGATATTATCTATTAAATTTCGTCTTTGTTGATTCCAGGCGTGATGTGCTGGACCAAGACAAGCGTGAAGTGAGGATAATACAAGAATTATTGTTCGAAGACGGTGACCTCGGCGACGGACATCGACAGCGAAAATTCCGATGGAGAAATGCAGGTATTCATCCAATAGGCTAGTTGCCGTAAAAAATGTAATTAGTCCGTCTTTTAGATCATTCAAAAATAAGGGACACTTATTTTTTATTTGTAAATTAAACCAAAAATGACAAAGATATAGCCCATTAAAGTTACGTGTAACGACACGCCGTGCTGCATTTTTTCGCACGGGGTGACGTCACACGTAACTTTAATGGGCTGTCTTTGTTACGAGTATTTTCGAAAAAAGGAAAAATACGTGTCCAATATTTTTTTATAATCGAAAATACGGACTAAATAAAATCTAATTATTTTGACCATGGAAACTACCCTATTACAGACATTAGATTTTTATTCGTGGATAAAATGAAATGAAATGATGAGCTACACGGGCGGTGTTAGGTTACGAGCCGGTTTTCCGGGTGTCTGAGTATTTTGAATGAACTCCGCCCGGGTCTATATCGATTTCGTGACCCCGTAACAGCGGTTTAATTTTTAATTAAAAAAAAAAAAAAAAACAATATCTATTCAAGATTTTTTTGCGAGGCTATCTAGGCTCGCCATAGCCATCATCTCTCAACGTGTTCCAATTAAACCACCTCATTTATTTCTCAGGTGAAGAAGATGCGACTGGTACGGTGCCCGACGAATTTGCTGATACACAAGAAGAAGAATTTGAGTCCGAAGAACAATGGAGGAAACAGAGGCATGAACGAGAAGTGTTTTTGAGGACAATGGTTGGTACTTTAGTTTTTTCTTTCTGCTATACCGTCGCTTAACTAATCCTTTATTTATTTATGTTTTCCTAATAGCAGTGAATATGTTATTCTTTTTGAGTGAATAAAGTTCCCCTCACCTCATCTTACCTCATCCTCACCCCCATCTCATCTTCCTGCCCCCGTCGTGGTCCCGTGTTATTTCGAATCGCCGCAAAACGCGTTTTTTTTTCTTCAATTAATTGTCACTGTCACGCTATCTCTAACTCCCTCCTATGGCCTTCTTCTCCTTCTCCATACACATGTAGAGTTGAGTAATGATTATGAGTAAAATCTTTTAGTAAAAAACTGGGCAAGCACCCTACAGGACCTGCGCCAGAACTCCTTTATTTATCAATCAAAATAAAATAAAATAATCGGAATTCATATTGATAATGTTTCGAATTATCGGACTTTTTGTTATTCGATCTATTAAAATTTAAATATTATTAAGTAATATATTATTCGAATAATAATTGTTCGGAATTAGGAAAATCGATATTTTGAAAGTCGTATTTGTGATTGTCGGAATAAAGTTTTTCGTATTTATGTAGTGTATCTCTTAAACAACATTATTTTTAGTATATGTTAATTAAATCTGAATATACTCTTAGTTTGTTCAGAATCAGTAAGTGAATTGATTTCAATAATATTTTTTACACCATGTTTTTTTTTTCCAAAAATATTTAAAAGTTGGATACCACCGACACTAAGTACAAAACAGGTTATGGCAGTTCATAGCGGGTATAGGAGCTAACGCACAGCTGGGTGCGAAAGCAAAACACCCCCTCAGTCGCCCGAGTGGCCCGGTGCCCAAGTACAGTTGCCATCACGGATCTTGAACGCTTGGCGTCAGAGTGGGGAGCGCTTTGCGCATTCCATACATTGGCGAGCCAATCGTCTTCGTTCTTAGATATATGCTGCAACGCAGTGAACGAATCAGGAGTGACGTCTATGACGCGATTGCGCGGCCAGCCTATCACTGACACTCCCCGCCCCCGCGTCGCACTTCGCACCACTAAAGAGACCGAATATTTGACTTCTGCGCAAGTGTTCAAGATCCGTGATGACAACTGTATTTGTCGCTAACCAAGTATCATAACTGGCTTATAACTTTGTGATTATTCATGATACAGTTTTGAAATTTCGTAAATAGATTCTTTATATAAAAATACTTGCCAGGTGTGTAAGGTTTCGCATATACTACAATAAGGCAGTATTTTACTTACACTTTGTATAGTTTTCTTTAAACTGCTCCAAAGACCAACAACGAAATGGAGTATGTGTGCTTATTTAAACTTCGTATTAAGGCGTATAGTTCCTTGAACCATCTGGCCGAAATTATGTGAACGCAACTCTCGCACTCGCCTAGGCGGCAGTACGCAAATCTGTGCATTTATTTTCGGCCAGCAGCGCCCGGAAAGCGCATTAAATCCATTTTCTCTGCGAGATATTGATTGATTTACATATGCAATGTTCACTTTGAAGAATATTTAACTACCAATTTTTATGTGTAAAAATGTTTCTAAAGGTCCAAGCCGTTTCGAAGGAGTAGGGAAAAGTTGCGAAAAGTTGCGAAATTGCAAATTTTTTTTTTTTTGACAAAAGTATTAATTGTACGAAAAAATCAAATGTTAATATTATTGTTCATGAATCTATAATAAACATATATTTTTTTCAAACCAATTGACCTAGCCGTTACGGAGGAGTAGGCCTCAGAAAGTCACTGTTTTATGGCACTTTTCGGGCGCTTGGCCCTTAAAGTTATTTTAGATACAATAATAAGTTGTTGATGTGTTACCATTACAGCAACAAGAAGAAGAAGAAGCCGTAAACGTCAGTGTGAACAGAACAACGATTATAAAGGCGAATCTCTCTTCCAAGTCCATGTCCACTCTTCTTCAAGAAGTAAACCAGTCGAAAACTGAAGCTGAAACTCCTGTGGTTCCAGAAAAGAAGACTGCTAAAGATATACCTAGCCCGAAAAAGTCTTTCTCTATATTTCAGGTAACCAGCTCTTTCATACTCTTTGATATTCAAATTTTTAGGCACTTATAGATATTTTAAGGTAGACACAGACTTTACGAGGCATGCGCCGCGAACGGCACACAGCGAATGTCTCTGCTTGAAGTGTGCGTGTTGAAAACAACATGTACCAACATATACTCGTGTCGAGCCATGGCGTACAGACAAATGAAGCATTTGCTTTGCTTCATTTGTCTGTCTTCATGTTTGTGGCGAGGCATGTGCTTGCGAAACATTGGCTGTGCGCCTTGCGTGGCGCATGCCTCGCAAAGTCTATCCGCCTCAGCCAGCGGCTTCTTCAGCGTGAAAATAGATAATATATACTGTTAGACTAAAAAGTCGATGATTAAGCGCATCCCTAATGGCATCGCGCATGATCGGCCCCGCATTAGCATCATTGACATTCAAACAGAGAATTGCGCGTCCTTTTCACGGTGTTATACTAAGGGCCCTTTTCCTGTCACGCGTATTTTATCCCGCACGCGGGTGTCGTCCGCAAGCGGGTGATGGCACGCTCCGGGCCATACAACGGACAAAGATTTCGTTTGCTGCTACAATGTTGTGCGTTTCGCCAGTGGATAAACTTGTGCGATATATGCGTACTATGAGCATGCGTGCAACCCGCTTCACAGTAAAAACAACACTGAAGGCAGAAGATCACCGCCCGCATCCTGATAGCGCGCACGCGGGCCGCACGCCCGCAGCCAATCCGCGTTCCGCGCGCGTGCTAGCCGCATGTTAGGAAAAACATGGATCAAATGATAGGATGCGGGCAGTCCGCAAACGATCGAAACGAGCTAACAAACGCGTGACAGGAAAAGGACCCTTATTGAACAGTTTGAAGTTGTAATTAAATGTATTATGTTTTAAAATTACGTTTATCCTTATTAATATCTATATGTCACTCAGTGATAAAGTAGCATTCTACTGGTGAAAGAATTTTTTAAATCGGTTGAATAGTTTTTGAGTTTATTCATTACAATCAGCAACCCAAATCTGTCCTCTTTATAATTTTGTTATAGATTCCTAGCTTCTGTTAGCAGCTTCACCCGCGTGAAAACAGAAATTATATAACCTATGTTATCCGGTGACAAAGGAACATTTTACTGGTGAAAAATTTTTTAAAATCAATCCAGTAGTTATCGAGTTTACTCAAACCAAAAAATTTAAAAAAATTCTCTTTATAATATTAGTATAGAAAGACCACGCCAATAGTTTTCTAATTGCCTTATTGGTGTCGTGGTCGTATACGCGACTGTAGAGCGTGGGGTTCTGAGTCCAATTTCCGGATCAGGCAAAAAGTGCTATTGAGTTTTTTGTATAAGTTTTATTTTCCGTTTTTTTTTTTCGATGGGTAATAATCTAGATGACATCAGGTTCTCAATATAATAATGGTATTTCAGCAAAACTACCACGGGTCCCTGCTAACGCGTGGGCGAGGTGCTCTAGCGCGGCTGGCAGCGTTGGCAACACCGTTAGCGGCTGATGATGACGCTCCCAAGATTGGCTCTCTGGCGTCTCACAAGCGGAACTTTGTCTTCACTGCCCTTACACAAGACGACGACGACGATGTACCCAAGGTAAATACTGAATGTGAATATTTTAACTTAAAAAAAAAGAAAGAAAAAAATTTATTTGGCACACAGATACACACAAAGTAGAAACAACATGTAGACACTTAAAATGAAAAAAAAAGACGTGTGGCACTCGGGGACTGCCGCGGTAAAGCTATTGCATAGCATTTTTATCAACTTATGCAATTATAATTATTTATTTATTTTATTTATGCAGTATTTTTTTCCTTTGTTTTTTTTTTTCTTTGATATTAATTGAAGTTACTCTTTCACACATTGAATTGAATTTTGATTGATTGTTCACTCTTTTGTTTTCTTATCGGTCACCACGCTCAAAAAACAAATGAGTGGGGGGTGTTAGGTTATTTTCGTTACAGAATTTCTGGATTCTGTCTCCACGCTCAAGGCCCGCGATAGAAGCTATGCAATAGCTTAAAAAAAATACTAACATTCTGTGTCACGCGGCTGCGCCAAACAGGTCCAATTCACCAAAATGCCAAGACAAGTGACATCCATATGGGGTAGATTAGTTCTTGTGTCCGTAAGGATTGAGGTGCCACATTTCGTATCTTAATGAAATTAAATACTTATTTAGTAGTAAGTTTAAAAATTTTGTAGGTTCTGTTCTCGATTTTGTGGTATAATACTTCAAAAGTTATATGAACATAAAGGTGGCACCTCAATCTACATTTTTGGATTGAGTAGCCATGGCAGGATGACTAGTAAGGATTACCGTCCAGTGATGAATAAATCTTAAAATTTTCACTCACTTACATTTAATTTAATGAACATTATCCCTCTTCTGGGATAATTCTAATAATAGTACTAATATTTGTTCAGTTGTATGTTTTATGTTGACATGATTATAGTTTTATATTTTACCATCACATGTTTATACTTTTATATTTTCAGGTGACAATAAAAAGAAAAGCTGACGGTAACTTAGGAACGCCGAAGCTTATGAAGAAGATGAAGATCGAAGACAAGCTGGTTCGTCCCAAGAGCAGTCTATTGGATCATTTTTAATCTACGGATTCAAATGATCTTATACTCTGACTCTTAGGATGTTCGTCACATTACGAAGTATTCCTGGACTTTGTCTGTAAATATATCGTAATAGAAACTTTTCAAATTGTCTTTGACTGTGCCTTGTTCGTCCCGAGAGCAGTCTATTAGATTATTTTTAACACGTTCACTCAGCATGCCCTATCGGTGGGGCATTTTGACTTACCATGCGTGGATGCCCCATCATTGTGTCATGAGTTCCTCACAAGTTTAAAGGGGTGTAAACCTGAACACGTATGGGTTTATCCACTTTTACGGCCTGGTCACGACTCCGGTCTTAGCGGCGAGCGGGGCGGCATCGTAAAAAGGGCGCGGGGCGCTGTGAGCCGCGTCTAGTGGCGTGCTTCAAACATTTTCATACTTTTGATCTTACTCCCGCCGCCCCGCGCTTAGCTACCGCTTTCAGCGGCAAGTTCGTGAACGGGCCGTTAGCGGTATACTCGTGTGAGCAACGAATATAAAAAAGTTGACGTGAAGATCGGGTTGACGTGCCAATAAGGATGGCTAATATAATATAAAAGTTCCGCGTTTGCACATAAGGGGTATTTTTAGATACACAGCGAACATGTTATTCTACAGATTCAAATGATCTTATAATCTGACTCTTGGGATGGTCGTCAAATTACGAAGTATTTCCGGACTGCGTTTACAAATACATCGTAATACAAACTTTTAAAATTGTATAAGACTGTAAGGTGCCTTTGTTCATCGCTTCTATTGTTTACTAGCATAGTGTCACTCAATAAAGTCCAATATTTTGTACTTTTTAACTGTTGACGATAATGCATTTAATAGTAAGACTCCAAAAATGGAATGTAGATAGTTATTTAATTCAAATTATCTTATAAACTCAACTCTTAGGATGTTCCTCAAATTATGATGTATTTACCGGCTGTGTCTTCATAAACATCGTAATAAAACCATTTGTAATACATCCATCCTGTTAGTTACTAGTTTATTTCGCATTTTTACTTTTAAGTGATGACTGTCATATATAACCAAGGCTCCAAAAGTATAACTAATGTAAATAGATAGTTTTTTTTAGCAAAAGTAGACAAACATTATTTTTACTTAACTTTGTATAACTCGTGACATATTCTTAATTTTAGTTAGCAAACAGAAAATAAATTATTTAATATTATTTTTGTGTCCTTTCTTCCAATTCCAACCTTCCACCAATTTCTACACCGCTCAATTTTAATCGTTTTAATCCCGTGGAGGGTCGAACCGGTACATGAAAAAATATCGATTTATAAAGATAAAATTAAAAAATAAAGTACCTCTTTTTCAAAACTCGTATTAATTCACGCATGTACGAAATTAGTATCTTTAAGAAAACGTCAGCTGAGCGAGTTCAATGACCTGTAGTTAATAGTCGGCGTTGCGTACAAAGTACCTACAGGTCATTGAACTCGCTCAGCTGCCTTTTCCTTTTACCTTATTGTATTTAGACCCATGATGAGCTACTAAGTATGACAACTAAACAACAAAAAACAGAATTCTTAGACAAAAGTAACAGATGCACTTCAATTTAGAGTTGTGGAGATCACTGCTATTTCTAACTAAATTGAAGAGCATTGCTACTTTCGTCGATGGGCAGGTCATTTAGTGAGATCTAAAGATGAATGTAGACCCTCCAAGCAACAAAATGTTTGATCAGCAGGTTAAAAACTGTCGGAAGGCAGAGAAAAAATAAAGCTGGCTGATGACATAATAAAGGCTGCAGGTAAGGATTGGATAAATGTTACTACAAACAGTGAAATAGAAAAGCATGGAGGAGGTTTGTATAAACCTGACAAGAGTATCCTTGAGGGAAAAATATAATCCTTATTTTATGTCGCTATAGTTTCCCACCAATCGTGAGTATGGGGTGCGTGTGTCTTTGGTGCGCTTGCATAGAACGTACAGGGATATGTAATCGTCGGTTGGTACCACGGTCGATTAAATGTTTAACGAAAACCCGCAGAGGCCCCTGCTGGTTTTCGTATGCCATCTAAAGGTCCAGGACCCCATGGTCCTCTGAGAGATACAAAGACACAAAATATAAACTGGACCGGCCTAACGTGCATTCAGAAAATCACCAATACCTCGAGACTACAACTGCCTATGATTTAGGATTCAGATTTCAAAACCACGACACTCGTATTTGTCAATGAAAATGATTACTTATTTGTTACTGTAACTCGTCCATAACACTGAGATACAAAGATAGTTATCTTACTGCTTAACTAGATACTAATCTCCGATTTCAAATCAGAGGTAATGTGAAACGGGGTGAATAGGGACGCAGGGGTGAATAGGAACAAAACTTTAAAAGGGTTTTTGACGTTATTAAGATTTTGTTTGCAGCTATTATTTCTTGCATAGTTGTAGGTACAAAAACAATGGAAGCTTTGCTAGAAACCAATATTAGAAGAAAGTACATAATAAAAGATCTAAATAAAGTTTTGTTTCTATTTACCCCTGCGATCCTATTGACCCCTTTTGACTAAACATTGGAAGGTAAAAGGCAAAGTTCATGGTTCTTCTGAAATCGACAGCATACTCCATTATTAATATAAAGAAGTAATCGGCAACGGTGACCTCTCGCAACCAGCCTTGGTTCCGGCCATTGAGGTCATGGTCTGGAGCGAGAGGGAATAAGCTGTCGCCTCTGGCGAAGTGGAAGGAGATGGCCGCAACTGTGAGGGTAACTGACATCTTCACGAAGGAGATTCGTTTTAAGTCGCAGGGCATTTTCGGCTACTGTAGGCGCGAACTTGCTTGCGAACGAAGAGCAATGGGTAGCTCACCGTCCGGTAAGGGCCAAGCCGAATTTACGGCTCGTAGTGATATATGCGAGCCTCAAGATGTTAGTAAAATTGAAGAGGCCCTGTACTGCTGATGCCTGCTAGGGCTGTGGGAACATTTCACAAAGTGTAACCGTGTTTAAGTCAGTAAAAGTCTGACTTCCCTAAGTCATTTGGTACTTTCCAGTTCAAAGCAAAAAATAGGTCGTTCGAAAAAAATCGCAACAAACATCATAATGTACCTATTAGAAGAGTTATGTAGTGTAAGTACGTATGGACCATAAAATGTACAAAACCAAAAATGTGGTTGTAGGTACCATACGGTACAGTTGTGGCCTCATTAATTTTATTTATTTATTTGGTTCTTAGACTGACTTTGCAGCAATTGGTACATAGGTAACCAAAAAAAACCGAGTCAAATTCACTATCGAAGATTCCGTACCTACTTATATTGAAAGAATACCTACATATTTAATTTTTATTACTTGTTGTTGTAAAAAAATTCTGTAAAAAAATCTACTCTCAATTGGTTACTGTTTAAGAGATATAACCCGTTGACAGATAGACAGACTGACAGACCGACGCACGGACGGACAGTGGAGGATTTTTTTTTTTTTGTTAGCCTGTTCCGTCCCACCCTGGGCAAAGGCCTGCCTCCACTCCTTCCATTTTTCGCGCGCCCGGGCTTCTTCTTGCCAGTTCTGGTGGAATCTATCAAGTTCGTCGCGCCATCTCCTTCATGGTCTACCGCGACCCCGACGCGCTGTTTCAGGGCACCAACTTTGGAGGATTAGGAATAGATAAAGTTTGCCTCTGTTGTCTCTTCGGATACGAAACTCTAACAACTGACATCTTTTTAGTAACAGCAGACAGACGAAGTCTCACAATAGTGAGATGATGAGACCTGATATTCGAAGTTGCAAAGTTGAGTAAGTATTTGGAAAGCTTTTCCTCAAGTTGCATTCACCACCGCGAGTTCACAAGAATTATTTTACTTGCTTCGTTCACTTTCAATGATGATCTACGTTTCGCATAGGTGGTAGTGGAAAGTTAACCTAGCAATTACTCCTAAAAATGAATTTCATTCAAAGTACTCACTGGAAAATCAAAACATAATTTAATTTTACTATATTCTTAGATACAATTAAATAAATACTCAACACGATTATTTTTTTGCACTAGCAAAATTGAGAAAATCTGGTAACAAAAAACGTGTTTTATAATGTTGGATGCATTGACACACGTATATCCTTCCGTTTGTCATCTCACTTCCTCCCTTGTTTAGTGAATTTGTCTTTGTCACTCTTCAACCAATCAGCGACTTCAATACGCAGCTATCTCTGTCAGCTGGTCGCGTATTCGCCGTGAACTGGCGTTTCGTTCGCTCACGACCGGCTTCAATCAATGCTTTTTTTCTGTGGCGGTGTGGTGTAGTAGTGTAGCGTGGAAGAATTCTAGTCAAATAAATCAGAAAAATATAAGTGCTCCAAATAAAAATATAAATAACGTAGAAATGGCAAATGATAATAATGATATCAGCGACATCGTAAAGAAATGCAAAATTCTTTTGTTGGATATTGAAGGGACCACAACATCGATCAGCTTTGTTAAGGTAGGTCTAACGATTGACCGGCCGGTGTTTTGTCTCAACATGTGTTTTGTATAACCGTTATTTGTTTCATATATTTTTTTATGAGCCATTTTTTGCTTGCATGGAAACATTTGATTCCAATGGCAAAATGGTCGCGTTTTCAGATTCGCAACATGGAGGACGAAATCAAAATGGTACCCCTTTTCATGCTCCTTTCATTGTCTGATTATATTTCCACGTGTTCTAATAGAATTTTACTGCAATTATTACAGTTTTTTGTATCATACGAAATGTAGCAATTTTTCTTACATTTTTATTGGATATGTAGATTGTGCTTACGTTGATCGATTTATTTTAGCGAAACGAGAGCGAAACAGCTATTGGACATGGACCCCAGCGTTCAGGGTGATGAAACTAATAAAACAGTTATTTTTTTATGTCTGTTTTAATAAAAATACTAGTACTATTTCATCTATTAACGCATTTGCGTGCTATCACACCTACCGGCTTGAACAGCTGTTCCGTGCAGCTGGCTGGTAAAAAAATGTGGAACAATTAACTGTCCTCTTTCAATAGCGTCGAGCTCACATAGGCTGGCCTTGTCGCACTCGAGACAGGAATACGGAATTACGACAGAGATAAAAAAAAATACGAAAGGCGCTTCGTTTGTCAGCATTGTCACGTCGTGTTGATGATTCCTGCGATTTTATCAAGTTTGGGAATGGTGCCGATGTTGAAACAACTTACGTGTAGCAATACAGTATTAAATTTTTTCTTTTAGCCGCTATATCATAAAAAAAAATACAACATCATCCAAAATTCGAAACTAGAGATAACAAAAATCTTTGTACAATTTCTTCTAAATAGCTACTGTAAAAAGGTAGGCATAATAAGTTCATTATTTTAGGGAGACGACGGCTTATTATATTTTTGTAGCCTGTAGGTAGGCAAGGTACCTACATCTTTATCTCGCCCCCTTTTCTCCTCACAAAATGAGGTTAACTCTGCGGTGTCGTGATGTTAATTAAAGTTAGGGTTGTAACAAAATGCTGTAGATACAAGCATCGATGAGGTGAAAACAACCGGAATTTGATTAAAACCTTTGAAATCTTTACTCTCACACATCTCACTCTTTCAACTATCTCAATCGTCGATCGCGCGATTCGACTGGTCAGCTGTTTACAGTACAGCTGATTCATGTGTTTTTCTTTTCATTCATTCATTCATCATTTAGGTTTGCGAGATCAAATCATTTGAGCTCTTCAACTTTTATATCTGTCTGGTCATTCATTCGTAAATTCCAACCATACCATCTTTTTACCATTCCATTTTAAGATTCGTAGCTAGGTATGTCATAATAGTGATTAACTATGAGATTTACTTGAAACGAGGACAAATCCTATGATTTTACTAGGCTGCAAACGCTTGTTGTGCAGTAGGTAGGTAGGTAGGTATGTATGTTGTGTTGAGACAACGAAGTGCATATCCCTAGTCGATATACCTTTACGGTACCTATATTAAGACACCTGTACCCACTCAAGCAAGAACTTTCATCCAAATTCGTATGTACCTACAGCGATTAGTGAATTTGGCAGTGTTTTTCATACAGAAGTCCGTCGTCTCCGTCTATTGGAATAATTGGAGCATGATATAGTACAACAATGTTGGGTATTATCTCGGTGGTGCGTCCCTAAGCGGGTGCCGCGGGCTGGGTCGCTCGGCTAGGTAGGCTCGCTATCCGGTTTGGACACCGGCGGCAAGGCGCGCAGTTCGTTCACCTACAGACTTGCCGCATCGTAGAAGATGCAGTTTCACCAGGGCATCATGTTATGCTAAATTGAAGGCATGGTGGTTACTTTATAGAGGCGAGAGTTTTAAATTAAAATCGAGTCTAAGCAATGTTGAAGTGTAAGGCATCCGTTGTACGGTTTTGCTGTCAGTTTTGCCACAGTCAATGTTTTGATTGACGAAAAAGTGAGTCTGTCTAAAACGTCAAACGACATGGGTAATTATTAGGGCATAATGAAATCTAATGTAATCAACACTGGTTCAATAATAAAGGCTCATTAAGAGATCTTGATCATAGTTTACTAATAGAACAACCTTATAAAAAGTATCGAGTTTATGTATTTTTTAAATGATTAAATATTATACAAAATTTCCAAGTCGTTTACCTTTTTAGACATACTATACCGTCTAATGCGATGATTGACGTTTTTTAGTACTGACTGACGAAAACCATCATTCATGACTGATGGAATTGATTGACGTTTGCATGATCGTGTAATAGACGATGGGTGCGATTTGAAAGAAATTGAGTGAATGGGCTAGCTATTGTTGTATTGGGGATGTTTACACAAAGGTTCCCAAACTTCATTGTTGTTTTTGGCGTACGAGCCCTAGTGAGAGTTATAGGTACCTACTTATACGCATTGAGATCATCCAAGATGGTTTATCGACCTTGTACTTTCAAAGATAACTGAACATAAGTATCGTAAATCTTTCGACTAATGATTATGCAGTCGTAAGACGTGCCATGGTGCACGTAGCCTTGCGTCGAGCACACATTGACCGGTCCCGTGCTCTTCTTAAGCATATTATCCAACTGGTTCTGTGACCTTCACCTTAAATCCCTAGGGATATTCCAAGATAATACAACGAAGTTCTTATATCAAGTTCTTATGAGATCCAACAAAACCATTTTTAGATAGGCACCTACCTACCTATATTATAATCGACTCGCCTACCTACGCACTAGAAATAGAAGTCCTGTGAAAGCAATAACTAGGTAGGGAACCCATTATAATGTTAGGAAATAACCTATACAAAATGGAAAGTTAGTCGCTCTATCGTTCAATTTTCATTCTAGGTAGGCATTTCATTCAACGACACTTTTTTATGAAAAAGACTGATTGAAATCTAGTAGGTACCTTACTTAGAGATGAAATTGTACAAATTGATAGTAATATCGACTAAGTTGCGTTCACACAGAGCAATCGAGCATTCGCCGACGAGCATTTCAGTTGTCGGATCAAAGGCCCTACCACGAGCTCCAAGCAGCCTCTTAGGCTGCTTTTCCACTCGCCTATCGTCAACATCGAGCAGGGTTTAAAAACTTGTTACTTCATCTAACGCAATCCAACGCGATTTTTGACTAAAAGGCAACGTGAAAAAAGAAGATAACGCCTGAAAACTGTTAGCATTCGGTAATTCCGTGATTTACTCGAATATTTTACAAAACTTGTTCCAGGACATACGTGTTTTTTTTTTAAATCCTTAAAAGTTTTTGAAAAAAGTTATCGTCATTTAAAATCTTAAAGTCGAGTAAATTATGCACTGTCAAAGTTCATGCAAAAAAGCAGATTTTCAGAGGTCTTTACTGGATTAGTTTTACACAAATATAAAAATTGATTTCAATAGAAGCCTAGATAATATCCCCCCCTGTGTTTCCTAAATATGTAATGAAAAATGTTTAATAACGTCATAATCGCGTAAGAGCCGTTGTATGAATAAAAAATGAGTCCGATACATCCCCTCCCCGTTTTCCTTCAGCCAGTCATCGACTACACGTATAAACAAAGCAATTTTACTTGTTACGACAGTTCTGCTGTGATCCTATGAGGAGTTCTGTGCCATATCTTCGAAGTTCATGATCAGATCATAACAATATTTCAATGGGATCAACTTGGAAGCATACACTTTCAATCAGAAAAAGAATTTTCAAAATCGGTCCACAATTGACCGAGATATCGGTGAACATACATAAAAAAAAAACACATTCAGCCGAACATAGAACCTCCTTCTTTTCGAAGTCGGTTAAAAACAGTGAAAATATATGTCGAGTCGCATTCATTGAGACGATGACGACCTAAACTGAACTGCTAAAGGAATGGAGCTATACATATAGGGTGTATATTTTCCCTCTTTCTCATTCGCACGCTTGACATTTTAACACAACCCTGGAATTAATCGAAAGCTCGCTCGAAGTTTCTTTAGAGGGATCCCTCTCCCCCACGTTTGCAAGTAAAATGCTTGGCTCGCACAGGAATTTTCACAAGCACATGAACATCAGCTTCTCAATACTTGCGAGTCCCGTTAGGATAACAATCTCAAAAGGGAACTGTAATAAGTCACTTGAATCGCTGTCGGAAATACAACATGTTTTTACAAAGATTGCGGCCTTTTCACGGGACCATTATTTTACCTGCGAGACTGTCGTCAGAAAAAGTACAAACACGTTTTGTGGAAACGAAAATAGCACATGGAATCTTGAATTGGCAAACAGCGCCCATAACCTTACCACACTTGATGAAGTTGAGAACACTGCTACCGTGTCGCTGAATACAGGAATAACAGAGAACTTTCAATATCAAAGGTTTATCTTGTACTAGGTTGTGTGTGGGTCCGTGGGAGGTAGGGGGCACTACAATAATACACCATTAGTTTAAATAAGATGCGAAACTCGAAACACGGTTCTAGTATTTTTATGTAAAAAATCTATGTACAAAATTTCATAACTGTATCATGATAATTTACAAAATTGTTATGTCAACAAAAATACATGGCGGGGCATCCAGGCAACTGAGGGGTTGTTTTGCACTTGCACCCAGCTGTTTGCGAGTTCTAATGCCCGCTATGAACTGCCGTGACCTGTATTGTACTTAGTGTCGGACTCGGTGGTGTCCATTTTGTGACCTTTTTTAAATATTTTTGGGAAATAATATGTATAATATGGTGTTTAAAATTTTTTTGGAATCCATTCAGTTACTGATTCTGAGCAAACTATTCAGGTTTCGTATAAAATACAAATTGTGTTGAAGAACAAGTCTGGCTTCCGTAACTCCAGTTTCTAAAGACGGGTCACGGCGTTGCAAACTTATTCTGGAAAATAAGGTGCAATCAAATAGCAGATTGGTTACCTACCAACTTATTAGGAAAGCATACACCATCGTCTATTCCGTCATTGCCTTGCCAACAGTTGAAAAGTAATGAAACGTGAGCCTGTAAGAAATTTTAACCTCATGCAAATAGACTTAAAATGAACTAGGTAGATTAGGTACCAGTATACCTAAAACTTGTATATCGTGGATAAGGGAATGTACACCAGGTAGTTGTTGACACAGAAACAAGTGTCTTGTCTATTCGTACTATGCAAATGTAGAGCTATGCCGGCGCCGTTACCGTGAACTGGGCGATCCATTCTACATGGAGTACATGGTTTATTTTATGCTATTCCCATAAACGGAGCTTCGAAACTAAAGAAGTTTATGTAGTATCCATACGTATTAGGTACACAATACATATGTATAGCATTAAGGACGTATTCACCTATTTCGACAAATATCACGGTTTTTCGGGAACCATTATGATGCTCTAGGAATCATAATTATGAGTATATCTTGGTATCAAATAAAAGACAATATATCTATCTCCAGGATGGCATAAAAAAAATATTACGGTCTCATATAAAATTTTCATGTAAATACGATTTTACCAACGCACTAATACAAGAAAATTACGAAACACAGAGTCTGAGTAGGAACCCGTAACTTAAATCCAGTAAACATTTTTACTTTAAAAAACATAAAATAATACAGCTTATATAGTCTTCAACACCTATAGCTAATTATTTTGAACCTACATAAATAACTTTATGATTTATGACCAAAATAAAACCACTCTCAATATTTCTTCATACATTTTTCATTGAACGCGCGATGTCTAGCGTCAGTCCGCGCTCAGAAGCGCTTGTGAACGGATGTCTGTATCGCTCTCTTACAAAAAATAAATACGTCTAAAATGTGTGCCGACTTGTATACTGCGACTGCCAAGACGTGCTACTTTTTCGGACCGAAATAAAAGTACAAATATCGTACTTAGTGGAACGAAGTTCCTTATCGCGCGTTGTGAAAGGGGGCTAGACAGAAAAAATTCTCACGAAAACTTTTACTGTCAAAATGTAAATCCAAGATGGCGGCTGCAAGAAATTATCAACTTTTTCGTCGTGGGTGTCGTTTTCATGGTTTTCGAGGGTGTTAAAGCCGATGGTACAGTCAAAATATAAATCCAAGATGGCGGCTGCAAGAAATTATCAAATTTTCCGTCATGGGTGTCGTTTTCATGGTTTTCGAGGGTGTTGAAACCGATGGTACTGTCAAAATATAAATCCAAGATGGTGGCTGCAAGAAATTATCAAATTTTTTGTCATGGGTTTTGTTTTCATGGTTTTCGAGGGAGTTGAAACCGATAGTACTGTCAAAATGTAAATCCGAGATGGCGGCTGCAAGAAATTATCAACTTTTTCGTCATGGGTGTCGTTTTCATGGTTTTCGAGGGTGTTGAAACCGATGGTACTGTCAAAATATAAATCCAAGATGGCGGCTGAGAGAAATTATTAAATTTTTCGTCATGCGTGTCGTTTTCATGGTTTTCGAGGGTGTTGAAACCGATGATACTGTCAAAATATAAATCCAAGATGGCGGCTGCAAGAAATTATCAAATTTTCCGTCATGGGTGTCGTTTTCATGGTTTTCGAGGGTGTTGAAACCGATAGTACTGTCAAAATATAAATCGAAGATGGCGGCTGCAAGAAATTATCCAAATTTTCCGTCATGGGTGTCGTTTTCATGGTTTTCGAGGGTGTTGAAACCGATAGTACTGTCAAAATGTAAATCCAAGATGGCGGCTGCAAAAAATTATTAACTTTTCCGTCATAGGTGTCGTTTTCATGGTTTTCGAGGGTGTTGAAACCGATGGTACTGTCAAAATATAAATCCAAGATGGCGGCTGCAAGAAATTATCAAATTTTTCGTCATGGGTGTCGTTTTCATGGTTTTAGAGGGTATTGAAACCGACAGTACTGTCAAAATATAAATCCAAGGTGGCGGCTGCAATAAATTATCAACTTTTTCGATATGGGTGTCTTTTGCATGGTTTTCGAGGTTGTTGAAGCCGATAGTGCTGTTAAAATGTAAATCTAAGATGGCGGCTGTTAGAAATTATCTACTTTTTCGTCATGAGTGTCGTTTTCATGGTTTCGAAGATATTGATTTAGTGCTGTCAAAATGTACATACATCACTCTCTCTCTCTTATAGAAAGCAAGCCAGAACGGAACTTCGTTCCATCCGGGTGTCCCTTGACACCTCAGTACCTAGTTTTTTTTTAAATTGTTATTATGGAGTAATAGTGGACTTACTGATACAGAATGAGTGTTATTCTAAAACAAAGACCAGAAATGGCCAACGGAACTTCATACTTACATAGATATAACAATGTAGATAGTTAAGCGACTATGACAATAAAAATAAATAAATGGTTCTGAATAGTTATGTTAAAAATGGTACCGTCGAAGTGACCTGATGATGATGGAGCCGGAAGATTGGCACCGGAACTCCGTAGTTAATCAATGTGTCCTAGCCATGTTTGGGCTTATTAGAATTGTCATGATATGCACTTTGGCTGTAAGGTACTATCGAACTGATTTGAAGATGATTATGGAACCGGAAGTTAGGCACCGGAACTCCGTAATTAATCAATTTATCCTAGCCGTGTTTGGGCTTATTGGAATTGTCATGAAATGCACTTTGGCTATAAAATACTATTGAAGTGACCTGATGATGATGGAGCCGGAAGATAGGCACCGGAACTCCGTAGTTAATCAATGTATCTTAGCCGTGTTTGGGCTTATTAGAATTGTCATGAGATGGACTTTGGCTATAAGGTACTATAACATTAGGTTACGCCACGCGGACGAAGCCGCGGGCAAAAGCTAGTGTATTTATAAATCAATTTTTCCTGTTACCATTTTGATATACAAGGAATTAAAGTTGCCACAATATCATGATATCAAATCAAAGATGATTTATTCATCTCCCAGTTACATGCTTTCAAATTATTCAGTCCCATACAATCTTTTCACACAAATACAATACAGAAATTGGCTATGCTACAAATAGGGTCTGGATAGTACACATAACGGCTAAATCCGTTGTATATTTTACCTTATAATTATAAAAAAAACTTTTTCCAAAAAAAATAACCGATTTCACAAAAAAAAAAAAACACTAAAACGATCAAAGTAATTTTAATTTCGGAAGTCGGTGTTAAATAAGGAACAAACAATATCGAGAAACACAGACTTCCGAAATTAAAATTATTTTGTTTGTTATGTATAAGTCAGTCATATTTCGGTTATATTTTTTTGGAAAAAGTTTTTTATTTCACACTTTTTAGTTGTAACTTACAGCCAGAGTACCTTTTTCTCATGACAATTCCAATTAACTCAAACCCTGCTAGGATAAATTCATTGTTTTATCATGATGCTTCCGTGTCTACCTTGCGGCTCCATCATCATCATCAGATCAGTTTGATAGTACCTTATAGGTACGTGTGGCGGAAAGTGTGGCGCATCTCATGATAATTCTAATAAACCCGAACACGGCTAGGATACATTGATTAATTACGGAGTTCCGGTGCCTATCTTCCGGCTCTATCATCATCATCAGGTCACTTCGATGATACTATATTCAACATACCTATCCAGAACTATTCATTTATTTGTATTATCGTAGTCGCATAACTATGTTCATTGTGATATCTGTGTGAGTATGAACTTCCACTGGCCATTTCTGGTCTTCTTCACCAGTTCCACTTCATCAAATGTAATTTTTTAAGTGTAAATGCTTAAGTCTTTGATGAAAATACCAAAAGAACTATACAGTCGCTTATGATATTTGAGGAGTTCCCTCGATGTCGCCAAGATTCCATCATCAGATCCCGACTTGGTGACTATGGGACCATTTGGGAAGTATACCCTTTCCAACAAAAAAAGAATTTTTCAAATCGGTCAGCAAGCAACGAAGTTATGCGCGAACATACATAAAAAAAAAATTCAATCATCCAAATTGAGACCCTCCTCCTTTTTTAGAAGTCGGTTAAAAATAAATAAGTATTCATAGTTTTAACTGTATTTTACGATTACATCGAATATTAAATTGGAAATAACTACTTGCTTCAGACATCGTACGAGTATTTATTGAGTTTGAAGATTTAATTCATGTCGGAGAGGGGTTGTGCGTTGTACCTAATTGTCTGATAAAATTAATCTCAAATACCCATTTGATTTTGTTAAATATAATATTTTTAAAGAAATAAACCTGGGAAATAATCGTAGGTTTACAAAGAAATTGGTCGTTATTATTCGTAACGATATGGCAACTACTTATTTTTGTTATACGAGTAGTACTCGAAACTGGATAAGCAGGCAATTACATATTGCCATATAGTAATACTGATACTAAAAATCAAACAAGCTTGACTCAATTAATACTTACTAAGAAAAATAAAATAATACCTCAAATATCAAGACATGTTCGGTTAAAGTATAAATTTGAACGAACAATGGGCTCTATGTGTGCGTGCGCGTAAGGTCGATGTATTGCGACCAAGATACCTAAATTCGAGCGAGTGAATCTTGCTCACGCGTCCTTAAACGGAGTTAATGCTAAATCATTCGGAGTTCAAGACCTATGACGCTGTTATATTTGGTAGGTAGCCAGCATTCGGGTATCTGAATGAATTTAACTCAATTCAGACATACAACACATTTGCACAGCATATGAAACGTTTTTTTTCCAAGATAAATGAATTGTGTGAGAAACAATCATTATGAAAGAAAGAGGATTGATTGCGTGACGCTAGCGGTTGAAAAGGGAAGAAAGAAGGAAGTCGTTATGCAGATCATCTATAGATACTATTACTATAAACCTTAGATTTTGTTTGACCGCGCTTATCTTAGGAACTACTGGTTCGAATTGAAAAATTCGATTAGTTTTAGCAGTCCCACCAATAGAGAGAGATAGAGAAGTATCGTTAAAGCCGCAACCAACCTAACAGAAGATTCATGGCTACGGTCACTCCTCCAGGAGTGTATGACTGAGAAGAGAGATAGTTTTAGATAGCCCATTTATCGCGGAAGGTTATAGGCTTATACCTACATCATGCTGTAACTAAACAGCAGTAGCAGTAACTAAAGACGTGGATGAAGTAAAAAAAGGATAAGGGCAAAAAAAAAATCAAATCTTACCACGCTCATCATTTCAATTTGATGTATTGGTGGCCGAAGACGCAAACACCGCAATAGGCTTTAGATTACCTGAAAGATTAATCGAGCCTCTAATTCGTAATGGTATTTAACCCTTAAATACACCCTGTAGAGACTTGGATGTCATGGTTAATTATTAACTGTTTTCAATTAGTGCAGAATCAGTTATTGGGACGTGTCACTGCCACTTGACTTTGACATGCATGGATTCACTGTTTAATTGAATTTGTGACATATTGCACCAGCAGAAATTATTCTAGGCTTTAGTTTTACTTATGTGAATTTCTTGCTAAGATATCAGCATAAAAGAGTGGCAACATATGGTTTAATACTATTCTGTACAGTGTGCAATGTTAAACCATTTTCTATAGTCGAAGCTTCTCGTGGAGAGCATTCGTAAAGAGAATACCATGTCGTTCTCTACAATCAAGTAGATAGAGTTACTAGATTGCTAGACATCAACGATACATGCTTTCTTTGTCTGGATGATAGTAGGGTTTCTGTAATTACCGTGGTTCCGCGGATAATATCCGCCGACCAAATCCGTTCTCGCAACAGATGACCCTTTTTTTATGGTGGGAAAAAATCATGCAATGACATCCCCTGCTCTTGGGCGGAGCGGGAGATAGTGTCAGACTCTTACTGACTAAAAGACCCACCCCGTTCCTTCTAGCCTTCATACCGGGGCTCAAGCGCCCTTTCGGATAACCCTGGCCCCAGGCAACAGATGACCCTGATCAGACAGTTGCTTTGCGTACGACGCGACGTCAAGTGTACACCGTCCGCTGACGGACCTACATGGACTCAAACACTGACTGCTCTTTAGACAGATCTGGTTCGGAAGTGAACCAAATTCATGGTAACATCGTACCAAGTTCGAGCGCCTGTTAACAAGATTATTAATCAATATAAAAAACGGTACGCCATCGCCATTAGGTATCGCTGTGTAAGTGTAGAGATAGATATTAGGGTGAGGCAAAAATTTTGTTTTCCTGAAATCCTTTTGTAATAGTGAAATTATGTTGTCTTACTAGGTAGTAAGACAACATAATTTCACTATTACAAAAGGACTAGGGAACTAGGTAGTTCAATAAGAAATCTGTAAAATATTATTAATTTATTTTCAGTATAAATAGCCCGCGTTGGCCCGCGCATCGAACTGCAAGTTTTATAAGAATTAATACAATAGTGATTATAGACATGACTTCAATAAACTGCGGAAATATTATTATTTCTCAGCAAAATCAATATTATTGTACTGGAAATGAAAATTAGTAACATTGTGATAAAATAATTGACATTGTTAACTTATATTTTAGTTTTTTTTTAACTTTAAATAGATAGGTACTAGGATATTGCTATTTATGAGAGTTCTCATAATGTCATAATGTTCACGACACACTGTTCCTACAATGTTTCACAGTGTTTAATGTACCGTGTCCCAAATTGTTTAACACCCAGTTCTCGCCACTTAGTCCGACTTCATCACGATAAGACGGCCATTGTACCCATAGATATAAGTCGTGTTACTTTTTTGGTGTTCAATAAAGTTTATTCTATTCGTCAGCCCAGTGTTCATTATGAATTTCTTTGTTGCAGGACAAGCTGTTTCCGTACGCCGAAGAAAATGTGAAGGATTTCTTGACCGACCAATGGGAGACCGAAGATGTGAAGGAGGCTGTCGCAGCGCTCAGGAAACTGGCGCTGGAGGACAAGGAGAACAGCGTCGAAGGAGTTGTTACCATTCCAGGAGAGGTACCTATATCAGATCTCTTTAGTAACCGTACACCATTATAGTACCATAAATAAATGCCATTTTTGTATTATTATATTATTATTTTCGATCAAATCTGTAGGTAGGATATTTATTTTTGCCGTAGATATCGTTAAATAACTGTCATAGCTAATAACCGATTTTACCTGTAGATTCATCTTGATATGATGAGACGATGAATCGAATCGATAGCTATATTTAACTTAATTTTGGATAAAAAATTGCAGATATTTGGTTTTTGCAATAAGGGCACGATCTGTTGTTCAATTTTAGCAGCTATCTTCAGAGTGTCATCAGTTTTCATTAGTTTACCAACAGCGTTTTCAACATACGTTCGTTTCAAAAGATTTGATTCTAATTTACCACGACCAGTGTCTAAATTATTTTTTTTCTATAAACCCAAAGAAAACCGTTTATTTGGCAGACAGAAACACAAAATGAAGAAACGAGTAACTAATACACATCACAGTACTTAGGCGAATATTTAATTTTAATTTATTGTAAGCTAGTCTTAAGGCTGCGTAATTTCCCGTAAATGGATTGTTTCAATTTTCAAAAAAAAAAATATATCCAACCGTCTGGCCGCAAGGTGTCATTTATTTTCTGTTCAATTGTCTTATTAGCATAACAATGTATTAGACCGGCAATATAACGTTATACGTTCGTATTCATCATCCTTTACAATACAGCAACGTGTTGGTTTTGGAGTGGCGTTGACATAACCTCTTTTATCAGCGCGAGGTCAAGGAACTCTGGTATTTTCGTCTACGATCATTATAATTCCGTAGTGTTATTCATCAGTGGAATTGATAATTTTCAATTCCTGTAATGGTTTCATGATTATGTAATCAAAATAAGGAAAACGGGCGTGGTATTACATAACGTCGGTTTTCCTTGAAAGGTAAGACTGAACTTTACCTTGGTACTTCTGTAAAGTACACCTTCAATTCGTCAGGTCGTTTTGGCGTTTCATCATAAGAGTCTGTCTAAAAAGTCAAACCACTTGGGTAATTATTAAGATAAAATGAAATCTGATGTAGCCAACATTGGTTCAATAATTAAGGTTGAATAAAAGATCTTGATCATTGTTAACTAATAAAAGAACCTTATAAAAAGTATCAAATATAAGTATTTTTAAAATAATTAAATATTATACAAAATTCACAAGTCGGTTGACTTTTTAGGCAGACTCTACTTTATATTATAAAACTAAATCGCCATCGCGTTATCTGTCCGTTTGCGATATGAACTAAGATTACTAATCGGATTTACATACATGCTAATTTTGCCAGTACATAATTCATGAGAAAGGTTTAGATAAACAAAAACCGTGAATTGAAATGAACCATAATATGGATTCAAAAGGAGGAGGAGGGGTGATAAACGGTTTGAAAAAAAGAAAATAAGCCTGCTTGTCGCATACACATCCCTTCAAAGTTAAAAAGGAAACTGATACCCATTAAGTTCTCCTAGCGTGGTAAAACGATCGGTCTCGATTCAAAAAACTATCAAAATGTAAAATATACTATCGACCAAATCTCACGTCGAGACAGTCACAATGGGCGACGAAATTGATTTAAAAAACTGAATTCTTTGAATAAACTATATTCTGTTCAAAATTAAATTAGAAATTTATGAAAACCTTTCATTACTGTCCCTTCAACCGATTTTGACTTTTATTACGTTGGTTGCATGACAAATGGCGGCTGCAGTAAATAGTTGGTATTGTAACCACTTTTTTTGCTCTTAATGCCATCCTTATGCCTACGAAATAAAGTTAAAATCGGTTGAACAGACAGTAAAAAAGGTTTCATTAAATTTCTAATCTCACCGCGAACATGCTATAGGTTCTTTTCATAACATAATTCAGTATAGCCATCGAGTCGCCTTTGACATTTAGGGCGTGGTAGCCGCTTTCTGCGTTTTTAATCAAAAGGGACACGAAACTGGTATGTTCTGGAAAACTTGCAACATCCAATACTTACGTTCTTTATAAAAGCAGTAGCTACTTACAAGCTTACTCGTAATTAGTGAACAATTTCGTGGGAAATCTTTTCAGCACCGCAATGTTGCTTTTCATAGAATCGTATAAGAGGATTCAGCGTGGGTGGGATGTAGGTAGCTGCTGAAAGGACATTGAGCGAAAAATATTTACAAGTAAAATCTCTTTAGCAAGTAAAACGACCGTTATTAGTCATAAAATTCATACATAAAATGTATATACAGTATTTAATTATATTTTTCACTATTTATAGACTTTTTTAAACATTGTTATGAATTCTATTGTCCTACAAAACTATAGTGTAAGAGCTTATACCGCCTGTGATACAGGTTTATCCTAGTCCCTTTTTTAATTACTCTCAAGATTTTATGTAACCGTTTTACCAAATTTTACCCTGAATAAAAATATTATTATTATTTATTACTATAATTATCAAAAGGAGAAACTGACTGACTGATATATCAACACACAGCCGAAACTACTGGGACTAGGAGCGTGTTTTGCACAAGGCTTCCTTTTATCACTTAGGCGAGCACTAAAGGATTTTACAAAATTCAGCCAATTAGAGGATGAAACGGGGGTCTGAAGTTTGCACAATGCGTTCCAAATGAGAATAGGATCGCCCGCCATGTTGTGTTGTCACGATTTACTGTCAAATCGAGGAAAGAAAATTTTAAACATTAATTAATTTACGAAAAATTTAATTTATTTATTTACTGTGAACGAAAAAAATCAAAATCAGAATCCAGTTCTTCAATTTTACTCATCTCTGAGTTCTTCATTTTTGCCAAAATTTCTTCGATTTGACAGTACGACGAGACGTCAAAACATAGGAATCGGTCCTATTCTCATTTGGAACGTGTATGGAGAAGCCTACTTTACGCGGGCGAAGCCGCTGGCACAAATTAGTTCATTCACAAATTGCATCGTTAAAACCTCTATAAATGATTATTCTGAAGTAAAACATTCGTAAATCAAAAGTGAGGAGAATTTCATTACAATCCCGCCATTGATGAATCTAGCACGCACATGTAGAAGTGGAATACCAATTCGGCTCAATTGTCTGCACTCGACTGATACCTACCATCTCGAACATGATAATTTGGAATCAGGGCGTAGCTGGAACTGTCATTTAAAATCCGACACGCTCTTGGAGTCGTGTTACTTCAAGTCGTCTTTGTTCCGGTCAAGTGGTGAAGGGCTGAGAGAGGTATCACTTACATTCATAACAAATTGGTGCTACCAAACAAAATGATATGCAGTCGTTCCATAAATAATAATACAGTTCCAGGGACCCATTGCGGAGGTTCGATTCTGATTCCGAAAGTTTGGAACTTCTGATTGATTTTGCACCTTTGATTCGGATTTCGGAAGTTATATCAGTAGATGATCATTATGCACAGCGGCCGTGAGCACTGCGTACGAACCTTCTGTCGATTACTTTTTCATTTATTGTTTTATTTCGTGCTAGCTTTTGCCCGCGTGCATAAAGTATAGCCTATGTCACTCAGAAACAAAGCAGCTTTCTATCGGTGAAAAAATTTTAGAATTCGGACCAGTACTTCTAGAGATTACCTCCTACAAACAAAAAAATAACAATACAAACAACCTCTTTATTATATTAGTGTAGAAGCGTAGATTGCCTAATATAATAAGTGATGAGTTCGGGCTTTATTTATTCTTATCCTGATTTTTGTAGTGTTCCATTTGACACTTCTGTCTCCACCTCTGATTCCAGTAACGATTCAGTCAAAGTAAATTTAAAAACTTCGCTTCAGAATTTGGTTTCTATATAACCACTACCATAGTCTGTAACATCCCTACTTACTGCCTATATGACATTCATCAACAGTTCATATTTCTTATTAAAACTGTTGTATTTCAGGACGCGTCCAAGGAGGATCAGATCGAGGGTCTGGTGAAGAGCGTCAAGTGGCAGATGTCATCTGACCGTAAGGTGGGCGCTCTCAAGCAGCTGCAAGGTCTTATCTGGAAGCAAGGATATGATAAGGGAGACATCAAGGGACAGTGAGTTATATTGTCTTTACTCCTACTTCAACCCCCATTTTTATTATAGAGAGGACAGTACAAATAGTCTTAAACATTATAAGCAACCGTGAAGTACGTTTAATGATTTATTACTCGTCTTTACCTTTCTAAAGGTTTATTTTTGGTTCACCATTCAACCTTGAGGTCCAATGTTTAACAAAATGTGACGTAAACCGTCGAACAGGTAAATAATTATGACGAATTTCAAAGAAATATGGTTTTTGGATCCATTTCGCGCGAACTTGTATAAATACTCGATGCAATACAAATACGGGGATATCTACTTCCAAGTAATGATTTCTTGAATTATTTTTTGATCAACATTCCCACAAGTTTTCCTTGACTACAAGACGTCAACGACTTGCGGTGCTAGTCATATTTTATTTTACTGACAGCTCCTATTTTATTATGTACCGCACATTCTGACGAGTGTCAGTCTTCCTACGATTGGACTGTTTCGGAATTTCTCTATGTGTATGTCATACACACTTTTTTCCGTTTTGAACAAAAAAAATTGGACATAAAAAGGTTCCATTTTATGTAAAAAGGCTAAAATTTAAACATTAAAAATGTTTATCGCCATATTAACTAATCAATATTTATTTTAAGGCTCCAGGGGACTATACTTGAACCATCTGCCCGAAATTCAATGGACACAACTCTCCTACCCGGCCTAGGCGGTAGTACGCATATCTGTGCATTTAATTGCGGCTAGCTGCGCCCGGATAGTGCGCGGCTGACCATTAAATTAATTTTCTTTGCGAAATATTGATTGATTTACATATGCTATGCTACTTTGAAGAATATTTAACCACCAATATTTATGTGTAAAAATGTTTCTAAAGATCCAAGCCGTTTCGAAGGAGTAGGGAAAAGTTGCGAAATTGCTCAATTTTTTTTTATTTTGACACATGTGTAATCGCACGAAAAATTCAAATGTTGATAATGTTGTTCATGAATCTATAATAAACATTTTTTTTTTCAAACCTATTAACCTGGCCGGTTACAGAGGAGTAGGCTCCAGAAGTCACTGCTTTATGGCACTTTTCGGGCGCTTGGGCCTTAACAAGTGTCGGCAATTTGTTACAGTAACTAAACTTACAGTACTGGGTTTAATACACTCCTATAAAAAATATTTCAATAAAATAAAGTAAGGAGGATGTTAAAGACTACTTCAGTATATTATATTGCTATCAATTTAGTTACTGAGACAGTAACTGTAAATTCAGCTCTATGAATATTTCTATTTACTAATTCCAGTGTGTACGACGATGTGTCTCCTGCTCTGGATCAGTGGCGCTCTGTGGAAGGCCAGAAGGTGTACATCTATTCTTCTGGCTCCGTCCAGGCTCAGAAGCTTCTGTTCGGTCAGTCCCTGGCTGGAGACATGCTGAAGTCCATTGACGGACACTTTGACACCGCTGTAGGTGCCAAGCAGGAGGCTGGCAGCTACACTGCCATTGCTGAGAAGATCGGCTGCAAGCCAGAAGAAGTTCTGTTTTTAACTGACATTGTTAAAGGTATGTTTTCTTTTTACTCTGTCATATTATTCAACAGCTGTTCGTTTTATTCCACTTTCATCCAAGGCACCATGCACCAGTGATCCTTTCTCATTGTGATCATGTAAATAAAATAAATAAATAAGGCTACCTACAGACAAGCAGCACTTTGCTGTCGACAGACAACATTGCTCACCATGGTCTAGCAGCTATCGTCGTGTCCAGTACTGCTGCGTACCAATGTCGACAGCGTTGTCGTTTGCAGTACAGTTCAGCAAACGCTGGCCGACTTACTAATAACATGCCATTTCGGCGTTTGCTGTCGACGCGTTGACAGCAAACGGTGGGCAATAGTAACCGACGTGACCGGTACTGCTGCCAACCAGTGTCGACAATTGCAGTTGCTTTTGTCAACAGCAGTAGTTACCTCTGTCGAGAGCTGGAGTTGGCACTGTCGATCGCAAACTGCTGCTTGTCTGTAAATAGCCAAAGCAGTATTTATTCTCAGTTCTACTTGAAGGTCCATAAAACATGCAAGTCAATAAGCATACATTTTATTGGTTATGTGTATAATTTAAAAAATAACGACAATCATTATATTGTTATATGAACAAAAAATATATGGACTTCTGTCTGAAATAAATGTTATATTATTATAGTCTCTTACATTCTTAACAAAGAGGCTAGGTAGGAGATCCCATAAAGAGGCTGCCCTACATATTTAGTAGTGTCTTATTTATAAAACACATGAAAATATTCAGATAAACCTATGGTTGCAAAAAGTGCAACTTTTATTTCCAAGGGTTAATTAAAAAACAAATTTTACAAAGAAGCTGTTAAAATTGAAGTGACGTGATGATCATCAGAGGCGGAGGCAGCACGCTCATCGGGCATGCAGACCGCGCTGGTCAGCCGCGAGGGCAACGCGCCTCTCCCGGAAGGCGCGTCATCCTCGTTCCCTGTGCTGTACAGCCTGGCCACGCTCGCCAACCCCAACAAGCGCAAGCCCGACGCCCAGGTGCCTCTCCGATGATACGATACCCGCCATAGCACGCCTATTGCATGCACTTGTAGTTAATCTGTGTACACGACTAGACTCGCCGACCTGCTGCAGGTGAGTGCGTGTGTAGATGGTGACTGGTTCTCTTGTAATGGTTTCTGTAAGCAGTCGATATAATAATAATGATAAAATTAATTTATTTTCGCCCGTAAGATATCTTCAGGAAAATTTATTTCAATAATATTTTTTTGGGTAGGCTAACAGAAGCCCATACTAAGAAAACTTGTGTTATGGGTCTTCTGGCCACCCTTGCCCAGACTCATTTAAAAACAGATCAAAAGAAAATACACAGATTTGAAATATAAAATTAAAGGAGGATATATAGTTGTTCTATCTCATGAAAGTGGCATGGTCTTGAATGTGCGTAAAGACACGCACACTTCTTTCTGTGTCCATAAGCTTGAAGCGTTCAATGCTATAGCAAATAGCTCACACACATTGAAACAATATACATGTGAGCACACTCAACTAAGAGCATCCTGCCTTTGTGAGGTAGAACAAATATATACTAGGTATTTATTTTGCTGTCCTATATTTCTTGAAAGTAACCTCTTACCTCCAATTATCTATTTCTCGAACTATACCCTATTCGCGTTAAGATTAGACATTTGTCTGTTCAACCAATTTTAACTTTATTTCGTAGGCTGGATGGCATTAAAAGCAAAAAAGTGGTTACAATACCAACTATTTACTGCAGCCGCCATTTGTCATGCCACCAACGTAATAAAAGGCAAAATCGGTTGAACGGACAGTAATAAAAGATTTTCTTAAATGTCTAATGTTATTTTGAACGTAGTATACTTTCGCCTATTAAAATTTGGTATTAAAGTATAGTATGAGACGGTTTTAACACATAATTGATAAACTGGACTTTACAGTTGTTTGAGTATTTGTCAAACTATTTCCTGCTTTAGTCATTTTGTGGTTTGATACTTGGCAACCGGTTGTCATATTGCGGCTCGATCTACAGGAACCATTACGCTTTCATAATTATGCTTTAGGCAAACGCTGTGATAAATGTTTAAAAATTTTACAATTATGTAGAAAATAAATATATTTAGAAAAATACTGTAGTTTCATGTTATTTACATTCAGGATAGTTCCCTAAATCAAACAATGGTATACATTTACAATCCCTGCAATCCTATATATTTATTATGTAAAACAGCCAATTAAACCACAGCTGTTTAAAAATAGAAAAGATAAAGAATATAAAAATTGAAAATATTATCTTTTTTATTTTATCAAATTTCTACACAGATAATCAAAACTAAGAAATATAAGTGCCTACAAAGAATTTTTTTTTTGTTGTATGTTTGGTTCTTGGTGAAGGTTTGGACAGATATTGGTGTGGATTTATGCATTTCATTATATAGGTAGTGGTATGATTTGTTTTAACTTATTCTGTAGTTTTTTGGGTAGAAATCGGTAGAAAGTCTTGTTGCTTGTAGTCGCAACTTCTATTTTGTAAAGTCTTTAATAATTTTGTGTTGTTAGGTGGAGGATAAATCTATGTGTATGTACTAAAAGGCAAGGGCACGGATCTTGAGCGCTGGCTTCCACCTGCGCAGAAGTGAAATATCGGGTCTCTTTAGTGGTAAGAAGTGAGACGCGGTGGCGGCGAGTGCAATCCTTGTACAGTAATGTACAGTGATTGGCTCACCGATGTGTATGATGCGCAAAGCGATCCC
The DNA here is from genome assembly GCA_910589285.2 of Mythimna ferrago. Classification (NCBI taxonomy): domain Eukaryota; kingdom Metazoa; phylum Arthropoda; class Insecta; order Lepidoptera; family Noctuidae; genus Mythimna; species Mythimna ferrago. The sequence goes on along the minus strand of OU342692.1, from coordinate 12,868,756 downwards.
TACTCTTTCGCCGAGCGCTCAAGATTCGTGCCGGTATCTGTGTCATAGATTGAGGGGACCAATATTCTATACATTATAATGTATACTGCGAATACATACCACTGCTTTTAAAAAATATTCAGCTATGAAGTGTGCAGTTAGCATATTATTTAATCCCTACATATTTTAAAACGAAATCCCTAAGGTCTACTGGTAGAAAATGTTTAAGGCATTAAGTCCGCTTTTGTACAGTTTTAATGTGCATTAAGTTTTAATAAATAAATCCTCGACTAAGGCTGTCTTTCTGTCTGTTCGGGATAAACTTTTCGGTTTTCGCTAATGGACAGAGTGATTCTTGATGAAGGTTTAGATATACATTAAAGATTAAACCGAGAATTTCAAAGACTTCTAAAGCCGCGTGCAGACATCGCGAGGCGTGCGCCGCGAATGGTTTGTCAGGCTTGCCTCAACCTGAGGCATACGACGGTAAATTTATGCGTGCGTCCCGAACGACACATGCTCAAGCTGAGTACGCAAACCACCACGCACAATGTTCGTCAGTAGAAAACGCAAACCACACCTTCACACCGTCCGTACACACGGAGCGCACGGCTCGTACTGAGGCGGCGTTCGCAACGATCGTACGACGCGAATGCTCATTGTGAGCACACTCGTCCACACAGCACGAGACATGCGAGACGAACCATTCGTGACGCACGCCTCGCGTTGTCTGTACGCGGCTTTACACACGTGCGAACCTGTGAACATGTGTGATTTCAATATCATCTGGGTTGTTGAGAAGTATCTATGTGAAGTAGCTTTCGACACAAAAATGCTTTTAACAGCATTTTTACCAACCAATTACAGGCAGGTGAATCATTCAAAAAGTTGTAGTGTGCAACTCTAGTTTGGACAAAGGCCATTATTAATTTATTTACAAGAAATATAAATAACAATCATTCATTTCATTACAGGATGAACAGCCTGCCAAGGTTCTGAAAACCGATGTGGAAGCGGATGTCAAAAGCGCTTCTGAAGTTACTGCTGAAGCTAAAGCGCCATCTGATGAAAAAACACCGGAAGCAAAACTACTAGCTGAAGAAAAAGCGCCCGTCGAAGATAAGGCACCTGCTGAAACTGTTCCCGAAGCCGAAGCAACGCCTTCAGCTGCAGAGAGTACTGAAGCCAAAGCTACACCAGAAGTAGTTGCGGCTGAACCGGAAAAACCCATTGCACAAACCGCTGATGAGCCAGAAAAAATGGACGTGGAAGAGGAAGAGGCACCAGCCGCTAAGGAAGAAACAGCTGTTGAAGCTGAGATGGAAGTAGTGGCTGAAAAAGTCGAAACAATTGTCGAAGAAGTCACAGACTCAAATGAAATAGCCGATACTCCATTGTGCGACATTGAACCTATTATTGAGGAGAGTAGTGATAAGACTGAAAAACCAGAGACTGAAAAAATGGAGACAGAGTCTTCAGAAACTGTTCATGAGCCAAAAGAGAGTGCCGAACTCAAAAATGGTGACAAAGATGCACCTGTTCCCGAAGAAACTCCTCCATCATCTATGATCACAGAAATCAAGGATGTTACTAATGACAAAGAGGAGATGAACGATGTGGCGGAAATTATCGAAGATCTCGAACCCGTAATCGAGGAACCCCCAGCCAATGACATGGAAGAACTGCAGAATGTAGGAGAGGTGCTGGAGAAGGAATGTGATGAAATACTGTCTAAAGTACAGGATGTCGTCACTAACTTGGACAACATACCACTCAAACCTTTACTAAACACTATTGCCGAAGAAACCATGGAGACTGAAAATTTGGATACAAACGATATTGTTGAGAGAATATTAGATTCCGAAATGGAAATGGAAATGAAGCAAACTGAGGAGAAAGAGAAAGCTTTAAAAGCTGCAGAAGAAGCGTCACAGAGCAAGGATGTAGTGGAAGGAGATAACATCGAAAAGCAGAAAGTTGCCGATAACGATACAGCGAAAGTTGCGCCAGAAGAGGAACCCACAGAAAAGGTTACAGAAGTAAAAGAAAGTGAGGATAATGTTGACAGTAGTAGCCATAAGATTACAGATGGTGAAGAAAACAAAGTAGCCGCTGATGAGAAACAAACAAAACCTGAAGCAGATAAAATTGAAAACAAAATGGAAACAGAAGTCAGCAGCACACCTGAAACAGATGATAGTAAAACTAAAGAGCCTGAAGTTGCCACAGAAAAAGACGTAGCAGATAAAAAATTAGACACGGAAGAAAATAAAGTCGAATATAATAAACCGGAACCAGAACAAAAAGAAACGCCTGCAGAACCAATCAAAGAACAAGTAGAACCTCCTGTAGAAACTAAGGAGAGTCAAAAAGTTGCTGAAGAAACTAAGCCTGAGGGTGAGGCAAAAGAAACGGAAACGAAAGAAGCACAAGTTAACGGCAAGGCTACAAACGGGGATGGTGAAATCGTGAGTCAAAATGGAGATACCAGCAAAGAGGAAGAATTAAGTTCTCGATTGTCAATGGAAAACGGAAAAGAGACCGTGAATGGCGCAAACGGTGACTCAGCTAAAGACGACCAGGACAAACCCGAAAAGAGTACCGAAGTAGATGTAGCCGACATCAAAGTGAAGACGGTAGCCGTTGACGAGCCGCGCAACGATCCGATAGAGCAGCCCACGGAAGCATAAGATAGTACGGTGAGTGTCCCGTGACCTATATTAGGTAAATTGCAGTTTAGGTAGTCATACCGTTTTATTTGGGGGTAACTTCTCCCTTGTGGAAACACTTCCGAACTTCGCAGTATGATGCTCATTTTCTCTTACGTTCTTAATTCGTACAATCGTTTCAACTTATAATTTAGGGTTATGCTCTTGAAGCACAACGGTTGTCTGTTGTGTTTTATAGCTCTTCGCAGAATATCTGCTTTTCCCTTGTGTAAGCTGCAATTATAGAAAAGTTGACGATAAAACAAATAGTCCTTATTTGTCCCTATTTCCCTATAGTCCCTATTGGTTTTGACATAGATAAGGTTATTGCAAAACGACTTGGTGGTACAATCTTGGCGCAAACGACCACTTCGCTTATAAACGAATACGAAATGAAAAAAGATTTTGCGAAGCGGCCATTAGCTTCAAGATTCACGCCGACTAAGACATTAGTCTGCAAGAGCTATAGCTGGGCCTAGATTCTGCTAATTTTCACATTTACCGAATCGCGATTGTGTTTCTTTGAAATATTTGTTTTTAAAAAAAGTATGACTAGTGTTACTGTTTAAAATTAGTGGAATTGTGGCCCGGCTGTTCGAATCTGGTTGCCTAAGGCTGATTGTCCACGGACCCGTAGCTTCATAGACGCGTATTCGTTATTATACGCTTGGTGTACGCCTGCGTGAAGCTTACATACAATACTGTGGAACTTTGTCGACGAAGCGACAACGATACGACGTTTTGTAGTAACGTGGACAGCAGGCCTAAGTCTGTTATAAGATTTACCGTAAGAATGGTGGTTCATCAAATGTAGTCAAATACGTTCGAGTCTTATTTAAGTTGAACCACACAATTAACCTTATTTATTTCTCTTTCAAGTCCTTGTGCGTATTCATTCTTGATGATTATTATTTGTAAAATATCACAGTCTTGAAATTATTCTGTGATAAAAAGGTTTTGAAATATTTTTGCTGTTTGCTAAATTTCCTAGTAACGTGTAAACTTAACCAGTAAATACTGCATTCTAAAACTGTTTCCAGGGTCGGACGAGTGGAACTGCAGGGCGTCGTAGCGTTGTTGGTTCACATCAGAAGATTGACAAGACTGAGGTTGCTTCCACGCTAAATGACATCACTTCCTAGTTTATACGTGTATTGAAATTTCACTGTGTACCGCGCGGTGATGGCCGGTGCTTACTGCTGACGCGAAGGAATACCTTGCAAGTTTCTAACTTACCACATCTTGTCAGGAGAACCATATTAACGTATTACCTTAAACTGTACTTAGGTAACCTAGTATCAATAGATGTAACAAGTGCTCCAAGGATCAAATACTTAACTTCTCTACAATTATTGTACTTGACATGTCTCTAATGTGTGTAGATTTTTATTACTATGCCATTACCACTGTGTCTCACTGTACCAGGCCTGTGACTCAATTATATAAATATATTATTGGATCTTTTGTAAAATTGTTTGAGTGAGCATCATTCCAAAACTAACCTGCTACGGTAAGACGCAGTGTGCTGTGGCCATGTGTTTACGTAAGTTTAATTTTGCTATAAGTAAAGTTATTGAATGTAAGTCACATAGATATAAGAGCGAAACTTTTATTATTAGACATTCCTGTAAGCGTACAACATATATGTGGTAGTATTTTATTGAACTTTGCATAATTTCTTTGTTTTTGGTATGTAAGGGCCAAATCATGGTGCTTTATACGAGTTGCCAGACCACGCACTTCATGGCTATTCCATTATTTCTGTATTATCATATTAGATTTTTGTAGGGACCTTAGTCAGGTCGTAAGAACAAGACTTCGTCAATGTGGCGCTCTTTTTACCCTACGTATACATGAATTTAATACAGGTACAGCGCGGCGGTTTTAGATGTAAACACTTTTAGCTGCGCTGCGTCTTTAATTGTAGGAGCATTTGTATAATATATGTCGTGGGAGAGTAAAGTCCGCGTCGAGTATCGGTACCCGATAAGGCTCGCCACCGGCCCTAGCAGTGCGCACCGGCTGTCACCGCTTATCATATTTGACTTAAGTAAGTTCTATTCATAAGTATTAACTGTATTGTGATTCTTAATTATCGTATAATATGTATTACTCAATTTTTCATAAACCCACTGCCAAACCTGTGCAGCCATGCTAGTCGTTGGTCTATGAGCTACCGGTATTATTGTGATATTGAGCTTGACAAGAAGACTGTATCGATTGTTCGACGGGCTGTGTTAAGTATTTATTGGGTCGGGTGCGTAACGAACGCATATGTACAGTTGGTTCTATTATTTATTTAGGCATTGCAAAACTTGCTGTATATAAGGTATATGTATTCATGAACAAATGGCTTCTCAATATAATATGGTTGTCTTGGATTATAGGCTCTATTTATAAAAAAATATAACCATTCAACTACTTTACACATTGATTAGCACATTCTTAATTTAAAATTTACTATAGTTAATTTGAATTTAGAATTCGCTAATCAGTATCAAACTTATGGTTAGCGAGTTTTATAAATAAGAGTGCTAGTGTTTAGAATATCAGGCGCTTATTTTTGCTTCGTGCCTTTTTAAAGGGTCGTGTAGAACAATGCATGAATGCGTCGGTTAGTATATTTGTGGTGAATGATGGTGCGAATATCTTAAGGTTGTGTTTGTCTTTGCTTTACTGCGACGATCGTTTCAGATATATGCTTTAATTACAAATTTTAAAAGGAGAATGCCAAACGAAACTGACTGAGAATTATACAAAACTAGTCTTATCTTATTTGGAATCTCGGTATTATAGGTTTGGCTACGAATTTGACTGAATTTACTAAACATCGGTAGGTACTATTCTTTATTTATAAGTTATATTTTTGTTCCTGTGTTAGTTATAAGACCGAAGCTGATGATAGTACAGTATTGAAGTAGCTTTTAGACCAACGGCCAGCGATTGTGCAGGCATCTTCGTTTAGACTGATTTTTTACTACTCGAACTTCGAAGTTCAATCATTATCTACAAGTTGAAGCTGAATACGTAAGAATAGGTTCATATATTTTAGATAATGAATGAGCATAGGATGTCTTAACAAATAAGAAAACATACATTTGAGTTCGTACATTTTATTGTAAAAAATAAACGAGAAATCTCAAACGCAATTGATATGTATTAATTTTAATTGTCACCACTAATGACGTTAAAATATAATGGATGTAGAATTTTTTATTGTGTTTTTATTTTAGTTTATGCTTGTAGTTAAACAAACCTTCACTTTAAGGCTCCTTAGCTTTAAGAGTGTACATCCCTCAGGAGTCACCGGGCGATTCCCGGCCACAGGCGCGGGCTTGCGGACGGCGAGCAACGGGTCTAAGAGATTTCACAGCTACATTGACGGGGTACGTCAAAACCAATGCCTCCCTGGGGTACGGGATTGCTAGCTCTCACTAAGGGCAACTGAAGGAACGGGATTGTAGTCAGTAACAATGTCGCACCACTTCCACCCAAGAGTGGCAGAAGTCATTTGACGATTTCCCACATGTTTTAGAGGCCGTAATGTGTCGTAACATCGAATTGTGCCATATTATTTTATGGCCGAAAGGTTAGTTTTGAGCAGGTCCAAGTGGCCAATTATTATGTGGAATAGCAGACATGAACTATATGGCTACGACATACCTACATATGAGGGGTGCCTCACCATCTATCTAATAACGCTTTGTGCTCACTATATCCACTTTGGAGCGCCGTGCCTGCGCGGGCAGACCACGTGCGGACGGTGACTGGACCACTCGGTGGTCACCCGTAGCTCGCAGGTTAGCCGTGCCGTTGCCCACGCGCTAGTCCCGAATAGAGCCGTCTGAGAGTGATTCACGCGCGAAAACTGCATTGGCAACGCATCGTACCTTTTCCTGTCATTTGAAAAACTGCATCTATTCACGGACAACGCTATGGCCACACAACCCGTAGACCACTTGACGTTAAGGTTCGAGCCACCGGAATGGCGACGCGGCGAGCACTTTCAGTGTGAAATAATTTTAGAACTTATCTACATACCAGAAGACCAGTATCGCTTGAAAAGCATGAAAAGGTTGCGAGGCCGCCCGCTGTGCCACGAGAGGCCGCGCGCCACGCGCTTTAAGTCTGTAAGTTCTAGCCTAGCTAGCCGCTGGCATTCCGGTGTGACTCGGCCCTAACTGGTTGACACGCGGAATCCTACGGACCACTTGTCGATAGCAAGTGGACACTGAGCAATGAGCTGGTGCTTGCTGGTCGGATGTGGTGTGGGTCTAATGAGCTATATGACCTTTATTCTGACTACATGTATAGTCAACCACACTGGAGCTACGAAATTTTGCCCTTCCTGTTATGCGACTACGCAACTGACGCATTGCTGCAGCAGACGTTCCCTAAACACGACTTCACAGATTCTTTAAACTACCTACATCACTCTTCGTACTTATACGGTTAGTCGGTTAGTATTGGCCATGTTATCAGTATTGCAAAAAAAAAAAACAACGGGGCAACCTACCAACACCCAATACTGCAGCTTACCTAACAAAAGAGTGGTGTCTCGAGTGTCTCGACCTCAAAATTGGGAAAACACACAACATAAATATGAGTTCTTTTATTTTTAGCCTAGACTGAACTACAAGACTTTGGGTAAAAAAACATCCCCCCCAAAATTCTCGGTACTAGCGCCATCTGAAACCAGTGCTTATTCCTTAGTCTCAAGTCGTCAAGCCACCTCGTGCTGGGAGCCCGTTTTGGCGGAGACGTTCACCATAAGGCACCCGGCGGTTTGATGACGCAGTCACAATTCATTATTTTATATTGGCCTTAACTTTAATTTAACTTGGGCAATATTTTCAATAGTTGTTAACTGTTTTCCTGATTTACTAAACTAGGACCAATAACATTTTCTGTGCACCGAACAGAGAAAAATTCTCCACTCAAAGTATAACGGAAGGTCGTAATCACTGAAGCATATTCGGCACAAGCGAGTAGAGAAGGCGACTGAGCCGAGCGGCGAGGTGATGTGGAGGTTATGAATACAAAAGGTATAGAAACGCTCAGCATTGCGGTCGAGGAACGGAACGCGACGGACAAATCGCCGCCGCCCAAACACCGGGGTCCTATTCTTAACGCTTACTCGATACAGATCTTTTGGTAGGTATGTCCCTTCTCGTGAAAACAACAGTATACGCTATTTCTCTACCTTCTTTTATTTACAAAATTTAAAACTAACGAATATTTAGTTAAGGAGTTCATTAGGTTTATGAACCAGATCTACCTAATTATAAGAGTGGTGGATAAGTAAAATATAAACCTGTGTCACCATTTTTGGAGCCGACAGTATAGTCGGCACCATCTCTGTAAGCTCTTGAACACACTTGATGGTTGATATCAACTGCAACCAAAATTATATTTTTCCTGAATATGAATAAACGATTGCTTTCAGTTGCACAAGAAAACCTGAAGTATAGGCTATCCTACGCTACCTTACACTACCTTACTCTACACTACCCTACTCTACTCTACCCTACACTACCCTAATTTACATGTTTTTTTATTCATAAGCACCTTCTCCTCACAATAATAAAAACAACAAAAAAAGAATTAGCGAAATCGGTCCAGCCGTTCACGCGTGATGGCGTGACCAAGGAAATAGGGATTCATTTTTTTATATATATAGATAAAAAATTTCATCGAGCAATTATTGAAGACTTCGTAACGTTCCTACGTTTGGGGATAAGTTCAATCGAAATCTATCGCATGGTAGCGCGCGATATTTTACACAGCGTTGATAATAGCCACTGCCGGACGCGCGCTGACGTCAGGGATTCTTGTGCACGCGCAGTCCGGTGGCTCTGAATCACGCGCCGATGTGTCACCGACTCACCGCCGACGCCACCGAACAACGTCTATGTAGCATTATAATATCAATGTACTTGGAACTTATTCACTTTGAGGACTACTATCAAAGAATGCGGGTAGGCCAATAAAGATGTTAACTGTATTGGCATGTGTGTTGGGCTTTGAAGCAATTCTATGAAGTGTCTGTATGCGATGTAGTAAAATTCATTAAAACATTTTTTAGGTATTACTGTTTATTAATGCGTGCCCCACAAGTTCTGGTTAAGGGGTAGGTACGGATTGTTAAATACGTATAACATCCAACCTTGTGTGAAATACCACCTTGTTTTGATTGAATGCTACGCTACGAGCGCACAAAAAATCTAACTTCAAGGAAACCGACTGGTTTAACTTGCTTTTAGCGAAAGACAGTCTATGAGTACGCGATGTAGCCAATTTCATAACTGATCAGGTTCAATGTGGCGCTTAATAGACAGGGGTAATTAATTATGACACGACTTGGTAGTTGGAGGAAGGTACAGCAAAACACAATGGAATTTACTATGAATATAAAGTTCTGTAAATTATAAAACGTCTTGCATTGTGAATAAAAATGAGTGGACAGCAAGTAGTGTGTCGGTGACTCGGTCGGGCAACCGGTACGGAGCCGTGGTCTGCCGCGGCCGGGGCCTGTATTTTTATGTAACTTGTTGTTAGGTAGCAAGCACAGCGGTTGCGCCACGCTCCGCTCGCCGCTCGCTCCCAATCCGTGCCGCCACTCCGGCCGGCTGCCTCGCTGCTGTGGCGAATGAATTTGAGGAAAACTGGGCTGCGATAGAGAACGTTGCCGATCACTGCTCGCTGCAACACTGGCTGGAAACAGATTTTATTATAACTTTCATGTTCCCGTTTGTAGGTCTGATAAAGGAAGCGCGGAGTTATGGCTTCATAAAAGACGATAGCTTGAGTCAGTAGGTAACTTGTTATTTCCAGCAGGTGCATGAAGCTTGAGTCGGCCTGACTCGATAACATTAACCCTTTTTTTGGGTTTCGCTTCAGTCAGATAAAATCTTGAATAGGTAAGTTTTTGCACTATTGCGCCGGGTTCGATTCCTACGCAATAATTGTTTATGTTTAATTTTTTAACAAGCAAATTGTTTACAGATTCGATCTGTTGTCGGATTTCATTCATTTGTAAATGTACGGTAGATTCTATCCTGTCATATCGGGTTCTCTACTAAATTGTACGGTGTACCTAAACTTCGGATTGACTTGAAACTCTAAGTTTAAATAGATTTAACTTAATATTTAAGGCAGGTTTATTCCTTATTTTAAGTAAGTAGATGGTGATGACCAATCTTACCTACGAGTTGTGTAATTTATTTCTTCATCACTGCTCTCAAAATGATAAAGGAAAGCGTTGAGAAAAAGTGCCAAGTTCTAGAACCAAAAATTAGAAGACATTTGACGTACAGCAAACCGCACTGGGCCCGCGTAGTGGATTACGGTTCATTCCTTATAGAAGGGTGGCCCGAGTTCCAGCTAAGGGAAAATAATAGGATGATTAGAATAAATTCTTTTTCAAAATTACGGACGAAACAAAACTTAAAGAAAAAGATTAATTTCTTGAAATGGTAGGTAACTCAATGTTTATAAAAATGAAGAAAGTCATCAGAGATCGACACGTCGGATGGATGAGAGAACGGTCCTGCCGTTCATTGTGGCGACACTTGGGGGAGATCTATGTCCGACTTTGGATGTCTTTCGGTTGAAATTATGATGATGATGAATATCGACAGTCCGATTGGCCCGCTCAAAACTCTTAACCAATGAGAGACCCAAACGCGGTACCTAATCGTTTCGTTCGTGATAACGTAAAAATCAACTCGAACTTGGCGCACTGAATTAAAAGTTCGCCTACGGTACAGAATATGTAATAATAAATATTTAGCTAAATAAACGTCCTTTTATTAGCTAGAACTACATTGTGCGTCAGTCACACGTGTAACACGCCTGATTTCCACGTAGAACGACGTCGCGAGGCCTGGATCAAGGATAGCTCTACAAGTCTAGTTTCCATTTAAAATGTATGGAGATCGACGCGCCCAGACCACCGTGTGTGGCACACGTGTGCGCACGTGTAGTTCTACCTGTAGTCTAATGTCTACGAGTAGGTACGTAGGTAACCTCACCACCAAAAGCTTCTAAAAATAAAAATCTGTGGAATTAATAGCACTAGCGTAGCCAAGTGAACAACTACGGCCCTGGGGTAAAAAAAAAACTAGAACCTCTTTTTACATGGGAAACCCTCTCCTGCTCTGGGTGAAGCGAGAGAGTGTCAGACTATTACTGACTAAAACGACTTGCCATGATTAAATAAGTGTTGCAAGTTGCAACCAATATTTTATTTAGAAAAAGAAAGGTGATCGAATTTTTCGATAGTTTAATAAGAAGTTTGCTGAATAGGTTTTGGAGGCCCCCGACTTTCAGGCTCCCGGGGCCCTACCCCGCCTAACCCTCTGATAGCTACGCTATAGATTTATTAGTCACCTATTTTTTAACAAAATAATAACAATTACCTCGGCCCTGGAACGCAAAAAGAGTCAATATTAGTCAGTGAAAGTCTGACACTTCCTCTCGCTCCATCCAGAGCAGGAGAAGTTATTTGATACTAGCTTTTGCCCGCAGCTTTGCCCGCGTACCTATATAAAATATAGCCTATGTCACTCAGGAATAAAGCGGCTTTCTATTGGTGGAAAAATTTTCGCAATCGGATCAGTTACCTAAGTACTTTCAGAGATTACCTCTTACAAACAAAAAACCAACTTTACCTCTTTATAATACTAGCTTTAGCCCGCGCCTTTGCCCGCGTACATAAAATAAAACCTATGTTAATCAGGATTAAAGCAGCTTTCTATTGGTGAAAAAATATACGCAATCGGACCAAAGATTACCTATCAAACAAAAAACAAACTTTTCATTACACTTGCTCAGAAAGTGACTATTGCACTGCACTTAGGTAGATACGTAATGGCCCTTGTTACCAAATTGTGACATTTTGATTACCATTACGCACTAGTGCTATAATGTAGTTAAAACCTTATTGTTCAACCGCTCCCCCGCTATAATTTTAATACATTATCGTATCAGGATGGGTGCAGGTCGTCCCCCACGAGTCGCCGGTCAACCCCCGTTTATTCATTTCAGTGAGTGTATTGAAAGGTAAATAAAAAAAAAAAAAATAGGCGCACATATGAAAACAGATTTTTACCGTCACCAAAGTTTACTAATTTTACAGTTATTTCCTTCACAAGTGTATTGAAAAACGTCTTATGATACACGTGAGTAATTAGTGATTACCGTTCTCGGTTCTCTTAAGACCCTCGCCATGTCTCGGGTCTTAATACCGCCTCGACGGTAATCACTAACATTACACACTTATATCATAATGTTACTATTACCTCTTTATATCTAATATTAGTGTAGAAGTGTAGTTAATATAGATTCTCACCCAGAAAAATAGGTGTAAAAAATTTTCCTATATAAATAAAAGTATACATAACGTTTGCGATTGGCTGGCTGGGAAACAAGGTTTTGTGTAAACATGTTTATGTGGCACCGTCCACTCTTTGACGTCCTCTGGACCGTTTATTGAAATAATCTATTTATATATTCGACTGTATGTATACCTATTTGTCTACTGCATTTAACGAGCACTGTGGATGCTCTGTTCATATTAGTATTTAACGCTTTTGTTACGTATTCATTAAACCCCAAGCGAACGCCGACGTTCGCTCTCATTGTCTATATTATTTATTTATTAATACTTCTTGCACAAAAAACTGTACAAAGGCGGACTTAATGCCTTAGGCATTATCTACCATATATAAATTAAATTTATAGTCTGTCTAATAAGTCAACCGACTTGAGAATTTTGTATAATATTTAATCATTTAAAAAATACAAATATTCGGTACTTTTTATAAGTTTCTTCTGTTAGTAAACAATGATCTCTATCTCTTAATCAACCTTGATTTTTGAACCCGTGTTGACTACATCAGATTTCATTAAATCCTAATAATTACCCAAGTCGTTTAACTTATTAGACAGACTCTATATATAAATATATTTATATTGTGTTTCTAATTACGGTATCGTCATCATCATCATCAGCCTTTTTAATGTTTCCACTGCTGGGACTCAGGTCTCCTCTGTAGGAGAGGGGATGGGTGGTGGGTAATTACGGTATTCGAAAGGTTAAATACAACTACGATTTCTTTTTTTAAGGTAATTATAAATCTAATAATTTCTCCCGCTCTTAGGTGGAGCGGGAGGTCGTGTCAGACTTTTACTGACTAAAAACAACTTCTATTCCTGTTTTGCTTTTGTTCTAGGGTTCCACGGATCATTATCACTTAACCCATGGCCGTAGGCTTTAACCCTGCTGGGGCCCTACGGTTTGCTGTCATCTCCTTAAGGCGCGTCACTACGCGTCGTTGACGATTTGTGCTCGGTCCGGACGGTTAACGGACGATCGGTAAATGAAATGTAATTGATTGTCTATGTCCTCTTTTCAGCTAGACTTCTGGCGTATAAGCAAAAATTCAAGTCGACTTCAATACTTACATGAAATATTTATTTCAGCTACAGCTACTGATTATAAAACTGGTTCAAACTAGTTGATACATTTTGATACAAGTGGAGAAAATTTGTCATTGCTACCGAGGCGGAATTTCGTTATTATTTGTTATGGAGCCCAGTGCTGCAGTGAAAAATTTCCAAATGTATCAAAGGACGTTTTTTAATACACTTACGAAGAGACAAAAAAACGAGGATTGACTCGTGAGTCGTGGAGGTTGACGCGCGACATGAGTGTCGTTTAGCACCCAGTCTGATACAATAAATATGATTAATTGTGGCTGGTGTAATATAAGCTATCGCACTTTCCAGTCGTCGACGGCGCGCAGGGTTAGCTCCGAGAGGTAGCTCAGCCCTGGTATGAAAGGCACGAAGGAACGGGGTGGATTTTTTAGCCAGTAAGAGTCTGACACTATCTCCCGCTCCGCCCAAGGGTGGGGGATGTCGTTTGGATGATTTTTACCCACCAAAAAAAGCTATCGCACTTTTCAGCACTAGTGCGGAAACAGTAAATTGCGTGCCTAAAAGCAAAATTAGGTAACATATTGTTTGTTGATTACCTATAGACCAGTACAAAAACGACCTTGGCCTTGGTATCATCGCAGCCTTGACTGCGCGGTTGTTCAAGAGTTACTGTATCCTTAGGACGTAAAGGGCAACTGAAGGGACTTAGATTTTTAGTCAGTAAAATTAATGCTTTATTAGACGACTATTTAAAAAAAAATGCCTGCCTTACATGCATAGCTATGGTCCAGCCTATGTAGTTACTTTTCTTATTTTTCGAATCATCGATTGATAAACCAACTCACGCCCATACTTAGACATGAACAACAGCGCAATGAGTTTGCCGTGCATCGTCAAACCTCAAAGCCGAATGTTGCTCTTTGCACAACCTGGACATTGAACTTTAGACCCCACGTTTAACATTCTCATTTGTGACCAAAGCATCTAACGACTGCTTTAAGATACGTAAACGTAAATCTTTTCTTCTTCTTCCTGCCCTTATCCCATATTACTTGGGGTCGGCGGAACACGATTTTTTCTTCCATTCTGTCTTGTCACCCGTCAAACTATCACTAACTACCTTTTCTTTCATAACACTCCTCACACAATCCATCCATCTAGATTTCTACGTTATAATAGGCTAGTTGCCGTAAAAAATGTAATTAGTCCGTCTTTTAGATTATTCAAAAATAAGGGACACGTATTTTTTTATTTGTAAATTAAACCAAAAAATGACAAAGATATAGCCCATTAAAGTTACGTGTAACGTCACCCCGTGCTGCATTTTTTCGCACGGGGTGACGTCACACGTAATTTTAATGGGCTATATCTTTGTTGTTTTTTGTTTAATCGAAAAAAGAAAAAATACGTGTCCAATAATTTTTTATAATCTAAAATACGGACTAAATAAAATGTAATTATTTTGACCCTGGAAACTACCCTAATATATAGTACTACTTCATTGTTTACCGCACTACGAGTATAGGATTTGTATCTAAGTTTTATTTATTTATTAAATACTTTATGCACCACAAAACTGTCTGTACCTACTTTGGCTGAGTTAAGGTAGAACTATACTGCGCAGACATGTGCCACTACGTACGCCAATCTGGGCGCGTCGGTCTTCTTATATTTTATATGGAAACTAGACTTGTAGAGCTACACTTGATCCACGCCACGCGACGTCGTTCTACGTACAAATCAGGCCCAAAGGTTGTCTGTAAAAAATCGCTTTTAGCGATAAGACCGCCCATTGTGACACCGTATTAATTTTAAGTTTCTCATGTAATTTTTATTTTTGGTGTACAATATAGAATCAATCTATCTATCTATCTATCAGGCGTATTACGTGTGTGCGTCGGTTTAATGTACATATTAAAGCCTACTTGTCCACGGACGCGTAGTTTCATAGACGCGTATTTCGTCATTATACTTACGCTTGGTATACGCCTGTTCACAGCTTAAGAACTCTGTCGACGAAGCTGCAATGTCCAATGACAAATACTCGTCTATGAAGCTACGCGTCCGTGAAAAGTAGGCCTTAGGCATTTTGTAACAGTCTACCTTAGGGTGTCGCAGAAAAAAATAGCAGGTACCTAATAAATAGGTGTAACATAAAAAACGTTTTACAAAAAAATATACAACCGACTTCAATATAAAAAAAAAGTCAATAAAAAGTACAAAATAACTTTAATTTCGAAAGTCGGTTTAAAATAGCTTTCTACCGGTGAAAAAAATTTTACCAATCGGACCAGTATTTTCAGAGATTACTTCCTAAAAACAAAAAAAAAAACTTTATCTCTTTATAATATTTAATATATATTAGTGTAATTAACAAAAGAATCAATTGCCTACGATAAAAGATATACGTAGGTACGCGAGATTCCCACAGCACATTAGACGTACCAGTTACTGGCGCACTTCACCCACATCAAGCGCAAACCTATCAATAATAAAAAAAAAACAGCCTGTATTCTTTTCAATACATATCTCATAAAAAACCAGCCAAGTGCGAGTCAGACTCGCGCACGAAGAATTCCGTACTAATATCTATATACTCGTACTAATATCGAGCAGAAAACGACAAAAAAAAAAACGTTTGTTGTATGGGTGACCCACTTAGATAATATTTTGTTTGTTTTTTGTTTGTTACAGCGGCCACAGAAATAATCTGTAAAATTTCAACTTAGACAGTAGCTTTCATACTTTATGAGCTAAAGCCTGGTGACAGACAGACGGACAGTGAAGTCTTAATAAAAGGGTCTCGTTCTTACCATTTGGCTACGGAACCCTAAAAAGTCACAATGTCGCGTGCGATAACATTCGTTAAACACGAACAGATAAAGTTCAACACTCATACGTAAATAAGGTACTATAAACATTACGCAAAATGTATAAAAACCTTAGATAATTTCTCCACGTCATGAAATGTAACGCCAAGGCTCATAACAGGGGTAGCATAATAAGCAGTACAAATGCAATGCCTCTTAACGGCTTAGGGCCCTATGCGCCGGCGTCCCCGGTACCCTTGGCCGTTCGTGGCCCTTCGCCCTGTGCGACCCTGCGCCCCCGAATGCCCCCGCGTCCTTGCACACCCTCTATGCGTTCATCTAGCTATTGTGACGCTGCTATCGCTCTCAATTACTCTTAACGCTGCAGATCCAATGTTTTCTTTTATCGGTGGAGTGAATTTCGTGCTTGGGCAACTAAAAATGTAGGTATCTTATAGGGTAAACAGAAAAAGTTAGTGTTTTGTTTGTACTTGTTCTATTTTTAAAGTTAAATGTTATGAAAGTTCTCTGAAATTGTAATCGTTGTTGAAACCTCTACGGTCCGGACTTAGCGTTTCGCCTCGTCGTTAATACCGCGTACATCGAAGGACTGGAACAATTCCTGCTGCGGTCTTGGTCTGGCTATAGTGAATAGGCTCTTAATAAACTAGTGCGCCTCATCATCAGAGATTGAATCTCTGCTTACCATCAGGTGGGATAGCAGTCAAGCACTAGTTTAATTCAAACCCCAAGCGAACGCCGGCGTTCGCTCTCTTATTGTCTTTAAGTAAGTCTATTGTGTCTCTAATTAAGTTATACGAAAAGTTAAATCAGATAAAAAAAAACCTGCAGTCTACGGAAGACTGTGACCAATTTGATGGTTCAGCTTCTTGTCAGAAGGTCGACTTAGCTTTTTGTGTTTTCTTATGGTTAATTTTGACCCAAATACACATAAAAGTACAAAAAGTAACATACTTTCTAGTTCGTTGACTGCGTTAGAGAACGGATGGTCACAAAGTGCTCTCATTCCAGCAGAGAATAAAATTAAGTACCTACAATCCTTATGATATATTATGTCCTAACAACATACATGTTTTGCAATGAGTAAATAGAAGACTATTTGGAATAGGAAATCTGCAAGAATTTCTAAACATAATTTTATTTATCATCATCATCATTTCAGCCGATAGACGTCCACTGTTGGACATAGGCCTCCCCCAAGTGTCGCCACAATGAACGATCCTTTGCGACCCGCATCCATCGGATTCCCGGAAACTTCACCAATCAATTTCAATTTTATTATTATCTTTAAATTGGCAAGCAACAAAAATGTTTCGTACTTGGAAAACTTACTCACCTATGCTCCATCGGGTTAGGTAGTTAACTAAATGTAAATAATCATAACATGTCTTTTATATAAAAAAAATGTATAAAAAATTTATTTAAAAATGTTTACAATGAGGTATTTACCTAAACCGATGTTAGGTAATTAGCTCAATTTAAAATAAATAATCTTTGTATGTCTTTTGTACGATTTATCTACATTAATATTACAAAGAGGGAAAATTTGTATTTTTGTGTGTATGTTTGTAATGAATAAACTCAACAACTACTGTGCCAATATCAAAAATTCTTTCACCATTGGAAAGCTAAATTCACCTTGAGTAACATATGCTATATTTATTGCCCGTGCGAAGCCGGGACGGGCCGCTAGTTTTAAATAAAAAGACATATCAAGATTGTTTAAGTTTAGTTAAGTACCTAAACAGATGGAGTATAATTGTAATTTTTTTCAGTGCGTCATTCGCCGTTACATTATTGTGTGAGCTTGGGGGTGGAAATTTCATTTACCGATCTCGCAATATGAGTTCCAGGGTTCGAAGTAGGTCTTTCTCTGCATAGCTTGTGTAGAAAGATCACAGGTCAATCATGACGTACTTTGGGATGACTAGAATAAATCTGAAGGATTTATTACCTACTTAAATAACGGTTATTCGATATGACTGGACATAACAAGACAATATATATAGTATTGTATAATATAGTATAATAGTAATGAACTAGCTTCTGCCAGCGGCTTCCACCGCGTGAAAGTTGGTTTATCCTTACAAACTTTGGACTTCCGTTTCATCCTTAGCTTAGGGGGTGAATTTCGGAAAATTCGTTCTTAGCGTATGTCTACAGCTACACCCTATAAGGAACCTACCTGCCAAATGTTCAGTTTGTAGGTGTTACAGTTTCTGAGATTTCGTGATTATTCAGTGAGTGGTATTTCGCTTTTATACACATGGATTTGTAAAAGAAACGCTATCATGAAATTCATCGATTTTTTTTTCCGGTGGGAAAATCGTCTAATGACATCCCCCGCTCTTGGGCGGAGCGGGAGATAGTGTCAGACTTTTGCTGACTAAATATCCACTCCTGTTCCTTCATTGCCTTTCGTACCGGGGCCGACCTATCTTTCGAAACTAACCCTGACTCCAGTAGACTTCGACCCTGTTGGGCCCCTGCGGTTGCTGACAACTCCTTGAGGCGCGCGGGAACAATGCGTGCCATCGACGACTTGGGCTCAGCAACAGCACAGCGAGTTACCCATTGCTCGCTGTCCGCAAGCCCGCGCCTACGGTGGCCAGAAATCGGGATCGGCCGTTGCCTGATGCGGTTGGCCTCCTCCTTTGCTAGCATTACTGTTTCGCAGAAATAGGCGACCGCCTGCCACTCCTCCTCGCTTCGGATCATGGCCTGTACCAAGGCCCGGCGCGAGAGATCACCGCCGCCGATCACCCCCACGAAGGCACGGCGATGCTCTGCCCAAGCGGGGCACACCTCCACCGTGTGCTCTAAAATTCATATTAGTTGGCAGGCCGGAAAATTTAAATCGCTATGAGTAGGTTGTTGTTAAAATTTGAGAACAGTCGACTTTAGACGCGATGATTAAATCGTGAAGCAACGTAATGTTAACGAATTAATTTAATTAAAACTAGAGAAGAAATAAACGTCTATTGATACACCCTTGTTTTGATTATCAACAGTCTTTGATTTTGATATCAGATTTGTTTACATAATTTTCGGTAATATTAGATGTGCTTTGTTTGAATTTTTCATCGGCAAAAATGTAGAGCTGTCACAAACAAAGCTTCTGTATCTTTATAGATCTTCACATCAGTTGTACTATCATTCTATATCCGTTAAATCAATACTTAATACCTTTTTGTTTGTCAAGAAAAATTGCCAAATATTCGCATGTTTCTTGTGAATTTGAATGCGAATGTAAAAATGTGCGAATATTCGCGGGAATGCGAATGCGAAAATTTGTTACTTACATCACTATTTTGTACATAGATTCATTACATAAAAATAATAGACAAGGTATTTCAGGTTTCATATATACTAAAACTATAACTGCCCAAAACGGATCTTGAGCGCTCGGCGTCAGAGTGGGGATCGCTTTGTGCATTCTATAAATTGGCGAGCCAATCTCTTCGTTGTTAGATACATGCAGCAACGCAGGGAACGAATCAGGAGTGACGTCTATGACGCGATGGCGCGGCGAGCCAATCACTGACACTCCCCGCCCCCGCGTCTCACTTCGCACCACTAAAGAGACCGAATATTTGACTTCTGCGCAACCGCTCAAGATCCGTGATGGCAACTGTAGGTTGTATTATTTTAAAAGTTGAAAAAAATAAAAGGGAACGAGAGGGTAGGAGGTAAGGTCGGACTACGTGGGAGGCCGAGACCGAGGACGTCGATACCGCACCCTCCTGCCTGGTGCTAGCCGGTGACGTCGGTGATAGCCTCGGAGTCAGTCTATCAGGATATCGTACAACAGTGCAGGATAGTTCATAGATGTCGTCCAGTCAACCAACTATGCTGATCTTCAGCCGTATAGAATAGAAGTTCCCGTACCCGTAGCCAAGTTGACAATCTGCAATCGTTAACGCTAGTAGAAAGCTTCAAATGTACGGGAATGACGTCATCTCAGCGCTCAGTCACGTGGTTAGAAGAAAAGAATCGAGGGCGTGGCCAACTCGAGGCGTTCGACGCAAGAGAAACGGCTGTAACTTGGCTAGGC
The DNA here is from genome assembly GCA_910589285.2 of Mythimna ferrago. Lineage (NCBI taxonomy): Eukaryota > Metazoa > Arthropoda > Insecta > Lepidoptera > Noctuidae > Mythimna > Mythimna ferrago. Next base: position 12,848,741 of record OU342692.1, on the reverse strand, counting down.
GGGCTGGAACCACATTCCAAAATGTCATTAGCACCTTAGGTATATCGTTAATCCTCAGTTTCAAGCTCTCATCTTGCACAGTAGTTATTGAAGACTGTAGCGCAAATAAAAAAAAAGAAAACGGTCCTCCATTCTAGGAATTCCTCCAGTATCGTGGGTGCGTTCACAAACAAGTAAATAAAAATGTTTATGTGAACATACAAATATTTGTTACGTGCAGGAATCGAACTCACGACATACAGCGCAGTAGCGAATCTCTCAACCACTTTACCATTTGACCTCTAGTGCATACCATAATCTATGTAACCATATTCTAAGTGACTATAGTCTAAGTGACCATAGTCTATTGAACCATAGTCTAAGTGATCACAGTCTAAGTGACCATAGTCTAGGTGACCATAGTCTCAGCGACCATAGTCCAAGTGACCATAGTCTATGTGACCTCAGTCTAAGTGACCATAGTCTAAGTGGTACATAAATCTCCACTAACACTGCTTACCCTTTCACGGATTACAAGCTTGATGTTGATCACAACAGTCGGATCCATTTTCATCACTGCAACGCAATTAAGTTGGTTCGTGTGCTCGTTGCCTTATATTGGATTGTCGAAATAAGTTTAAAAATGTTCTCCCTTTTAAATCATGCGAAGAGGTATGTAGGTAAGTAATGGGATTTTTTATCAATAATAAGTGTTATTGTTTTTGTTTTGTTATTTATTATTTAATCTAGTTTATATATCATCAAAATGTATTAATGCATTTTTTTCATTAATAAAAGCAAATGTATTAATGAAAAAAATGGGGGTTAGAGGTAAGAGGGTAATGAATAGCCTACGACTTCTTCTCAGATTCACTAACAAATATACATATAAAATTTTATAGAAATCGTGTTGGTACAAAATTTTATACCAAAAAAAATCATTTCGGTATAAAATTTCGTTATATATTATTAAGTTGTTTCGGAGGAATTTCATAGCAGACTGTGACACAAGATTTTTACATATTAGACTAGCTGACCCAGCAAATGTTCTTCTGCCATGCAACTTATCAAAGAAAATTAAGAGGATCGGTAACAGGGTAAAAAATGTCTACCACTTAACCCCAGACATACCAAATATACACAAAAAAATCTTATAATTCGGTCTAGCCGTTTCGGAAGAGATTTTTATACAACACTAGCTTTTGCCCGCGACTTCGCCAGCGTAGGTACATAAAATATAGCCTATGTCACTCAGGAATAAAGCAGCTTTCTATCGGTGAAAAAATTTTAGCAATCGGACCAGTACTTCCAGAGATTACCTTCTACAAACAAAAAAAAAAAACATAAAAACAAAAAAACAGACTTTAACTATATTTAGGCTATATTTTAAATACGTACGCGAAGCTGCGGGCAAGAGCTAGTTTTATAGAAAATACTTCTTATTTAGAACAGCTGGCCGTTGGGGCCAAAAGGTTCTGGAGTGACGACCGCGTACCGGAAGACGCAGCGTTGGAAGGCCTCCCACAAGGTGGACCAATGACCTGCAGGCTTACTCTTGAGTTCAATTCCGATCGGTCGACATTGAGATTGTGACGTTTAGTACCCTTAAATTCAATGCTAGCGCCAAATTGGTTCAAAATTGCGTGACCATTTTGAGAACTAAGTGAAATCGTATATGTTGACAATTTTGTTTTCAAGAGTACCAAATCACGTAACGTCAAAATTGACATTGCAATCGGATTGACTTTAGATTGAAATTGAAATTAATTTGGAGAGTAAGCCTGCTGGTCAGAGTCACTGGAATCATCTGGATGCGAGACGCACAGGTTGTGGCGACACTTGGGGGAGGCCTATGTCCAACAGTGGACGTCTTTCGGCAGAAATGATGATGATGATGATGACTTCTCATTTTTAATTCATGCAACGAATGGTTTTTTCCAGTTTGATTTCATAATAAATCATATTATTATCCACTGATTTATTACGAAATCAAACTGCAAGTGACGGAAAATTAAATGTTTTCTTAATAAACGAGGTCATTTCTATTATTCATTATTATTCCCAGTAAATTGACCTAACACCGAGAATCCTGTTCAATTTAAATTAAATTACATAAAGTACTCATAAAACTAAAAATACCTTTATCATTATGGATAGGCTCGCGTTTGACCATTATCTCACCTGCGCTACGTTCTTAGTTAAAAGTTAACTCTAATGACGTCATACGGTAATGTACTCAACCCTGGCATTTTTGAACGCGAACGAGTTCAACTCTCAAATGTCAAGCATATGGCCGCTTACTCCAACCTACCCTGCTCAAAGTTAGAGTTAGTTGGGTTAACTCTAGGGTAGCTACTCGAGTTATAATAGAACGACCCTGGATTGCAACTCTACATTACTTTGGTTATTTTTGAACACAGAGCTGATGGTAAACGATCATGTGGCCGATGATGGAGCACGCTTGCCTAGAAGTAACTTATTCACTCTGGTTTTAAAGACTTTTAATGATGCGTAGAATCCGGCAGGGAATTCCACGCCTTAAATGTACGCCCAATAAATGTGTTCCCAAAATGTTTGTAAAATACGTTTTATTTAAAAAAAAACACATCAAAATCGATCCATTTGCTTAGGAGCTACGATGCCACAGACTGACACACATACACACAGACACCTCAAACTTATAACACCCGTCTTTTCCGTCAGGAGTTAAAAATTAGGTATATATGAATGTATTTATTAGTATATAGTGAAGTAGATAGATATAATAAGTACAATAAATAAGTTCAATGCTATATTTCCGAATTACGCACATTTGTGGATTAGAAACTGAATTCAGGCTTAAGATTTCGAATTCATTCGGGCCTATAATAAAGAATTTTATCAAAGGCCATTTACGTGTAAAAGCCTTTGATATATGTATTAATAAAGATATAGATATATGCCTTGTTGTATTAAATCCGCTTATGTACCACTACTGTAGATAAATCATCATCGTCCTGCCCATGTTCTCTGTTCCTTGGGCTCGGCGCAACACGTTTTTTTCTTCTATTCTGTCCTATGTCACCCGTCATTCAATCACTAACTACCTTTTCGTCTTCTCACACAATCCGTCCATCTTTTCTTTGGTCTCACTCTCTCTCTCTCCTTCCATCCTCTTGTATACTACATAACTCTTTTAGTAACATATGCGTTTCATCTCTTCTCTTCCTATGACCATACCAAGACAACCGATTTCCTTTCAACTTTTCAATCACTAACGCCACTTCAAAACTTTCTCTAATATTAGAGAAAGTTTAGGACGGAAGTTGGGTTTAGGGTTTAGGGGGTTTAGATTTTTAGGTACCTATATACCTACTAATTTTTACCTAGTTAATATATAAAGTTTAAATAAATATAAAAGAAGGAATTTAAAAAAAAAAACAGTAAATTACATTATTTTCAAAATTCAAAATGTTTTTATCTTACTCAGGTAATAAAGGGCTTTTATAAAACGTCAGAAGCTAGTACACGGTTCCAATTGGTCGTTTCCCAATCATTTGTCCTATGAAAGAAGAGATAGTACATTAGCGGGAAACTATTTCCCTTTTTGTGTTTCCCTCCAACCTAATAACCTAGGTTAGCCCGAAAGAAAGACTAGGTAAACACATAGAAATAAAAAGAAATCTAGATTTCCCAACAAGAAAAGAAAAAAATCCGCATCGGTTTCTTGTACACTTCCGCAGTGCGCAAAATATTTGTGTGTATTTAAATTATTTACACGGAATTTCAGCTTGTGATCGTTTAAAGTTTAGGATCAATTTTCAGCTAACGTGTTGGCTGACATAAAGGCAAAGGCTGTCAGTTATCGTTTACTTCTTAGGGTTTAAAGAGAAATGATGGAAGAAGCTCTTTCGAACTAACTGCTTATATGGCGATATTATCACTTTACAGTCTCGGAAAAAAATACCATAATTTAAATATGTTTTTTTTTTTTAAAGAAAATTGCTTATTTAATAATTTTTAAGTTTCGGAATCTATAACTCAATGTGTCTACATTTTCCACCTAATTGTCGCATGTCTGCTGGAAGAAATTTCTTTGGATCAAAAAAAGAAATAAGTAGAACATTTGTGCTCTTCTATCTGTATAGAAGAGCACACGTATTACACACACACACTTATTCTACTTATTTATCTATATGTTATTTTCGTTGTTAAGTTTTTTTTTTTTATATAAAACATATGTGTATGTATAATTAAATTACACACTATGGACTATGTCCGAAATATAAGATTTTAATTTAATTTAATTTTTATTTTGTAATTAGAATGGATTAATCCATACTTACTAATATTATAAATGCCAAAGTAACTCTGTCAGTATGTTAGGCTTCCACGGTTAAACGACTGAACCGATTTTGATGAAATTTGGTTCGAAGTAGGCTTGAACCCTAAAGTTCCCAACAAAGGACCTAGGTTACTTTTTATCCGGCTTCGACTTCAACTGTACGGTCGCTATAGGTAACCGATATAAATGCGAACTAAGTCGTAACCAAAAACTTGTAAATAAATAAATATGTTTGTACTTTTGCTGATATGGCGTCGCAACAAGGCACCTATTAATAGACTTCTTTTAACTATGCTGAAAGTTACATCAAGTGCGCCTCATCATCAACGATTGCATCTTTACTTAATTAGGTGGGATCGCAGTCAAGCACTGGTTTATATCAGATAAAAAAACTGTCTTATAGGCCAGCTAGCAACTTATCACGAGTCAACACTAGACTCGACACGATTTATTTTTGAGTTGGGAAATCATCAAAAATCTTTTTTAATACACTTACTCGAAAACCCACTCTTATCCCTACCACTTTTAGGCATTTACTATTTTTCGCACTAGTGCGTAAAAGTGCCCCGCAACAATTTTATAACATTTATCGCATCAGGCTGAGCGCGGCGCGGCTTCCATGAGTCGCGCGTCAAACCCCGTTTATTTATTTATTTATTTATTTATTTATTTATTTATTTATTTATTTATTTATTTATTTATTTATTTATTTATTTATTTATTTATTTACTTATTTATTTATTTATTTATTTATTTCTATATTTATTTATTTATTTATTTATGTCTTCGTGAGCATATTGAAAAACGTCGTTTGATACACGCGGTTTGTTACTGCAGCCCTCGGCTCCATAACAGCCTCGTCTACGGCTCGTGCGAATGCCGCCTCGGTCGCCATGACAAACTGTCTCCACTGGTATCAAAAATTCTCGCTCAGGGTGGAGTGAGAAACCGTGTCAGACTTCTATTGACAAAACACATCTGTGTTCCTTCATTTGCCCATTGCGTTCTTGGGCCACGGAAAGAGAGCAATATTATGCCCCAAGGGTGAGACAAATGACTTTCTTTTAGCGTTATCGCCAAACGCTAAGTACAAAATGTACGGCAAGACATTACACGTGACGTCACTTGTCACGTGTCTTCTCCGCAGGTAATGTCATTGCCGTACATTTTGTGCACGCTAAAAGTCATTTGTCAAAAACTGACAGTTTGATCGCGGGTCAGGGACCTTACCATAATGTGTTAAAATGTCAAGCGTGCGAGCGAGAAATGGAGCTATACGCCATTAGCTCCATCTCTTTAACAGTTCAGTTCAGGACGTCAAATGGATCGCTTTAAGAACTGGTGGTAGGGCTTCATATTCCTACTCTTATTGGTTGTTAAAATCTTTATACAAATATCAAGCACTAGCTTTTGCCCACGGCTTCGCCCGCGTACATGAAATAAGCCTATGTCACTCAGGAATAAAGCAGCTTTCTAACGGTATAAAAATTTTAGCAATCGGACCAGTACTTTAAGAGATTACCTCTTACAAACAAAAAAAAATAAAACAAAGTTTGCCTCTTTATAATTTTACTAGCTTTAGCCAGTGGCTTCGCCCGCGTACTTAAAATATACAAGTCTGTATCACTCAGGAATAAAGCAGCTTTCTAACGGTGTAAAAATTTTCGCAATCGGACCAAAACTTTATGAGATTACTTCTTACAAACAAAAAAACATAAAATAGTACATTATGATATAAGTGTGTAATGTTAGTGATTACCGACAAGCGGTATTTAGACCCGAGTCGTAGCGAGGGTCTTATGAGAGCCGAGAACGGTAATCATTAATTACTCACGTGTATTATACGCCGTTTTTCAATACACTTGTGAAGAAAATAACTATAAAACTAGTAAACTTTTGTGGCGGTAAAAATCTATTTTCATATGCGCGCCCATATTTTTATTATTTACCTTTCAATGAAATGAATAAACGGGGGTTGACCGGCGACTCGTGGGGGCAACCTGCACCCATCCTGATACGATAATGTATTAAAATTATGGCGGGGGAGCGGTTGAACAATAAAGTTTTAACTACATTATAGCACTAGTGCGTAATGGTAATCAAAATGTCACAGTTTGGTAACAAGGACCATTATGTACCTAAGTGCAGTGCAATAAGAGTCACTTTCTGAGCAAGTGTATTGAAAAAAACTTTACCTCTTTATTATATTAATAATAATAATATAATAACAATAATATAGATTATTATATTAGTGTAGGTGATATGTTTGCGGTAATTTAAAATTTTACACACAGAGTCAATTCTTTATGAGAACTCCTCATACATACTTTACCTACGGAGGGTGTCTGGGGAGAACGGAGGGTTATGTCGGACTCCCACGGGTTAAAACCCCACGGTTATACCGTTACCAAGAGTCGGGGGCCCGGGTTACAATTTAAATTTGCGCACAACCCCAACCAGCGATAGTCCTAGAGCATCCACGCTCAGCTCCTTGGATAAAGACTTGAATAAACTGTAAGAATTGCAGCAGCAAAGAATTTTTACTAGACTGCCTCATGATATAGCATAATCAGCCTTTTAATAATCCCACTGCTGGGACTCGGGCCCGCACTCTCTAGGAGTGGGGGCTGTAATCCACCACGCGGGCCCAGTGCGGGTTGGTTATATATCTTCGAATTTTTAGTTCTAGGACATGCCGGTTTCCTCACGATGTTTTCCTTCACCGTTTTGAGAGCAGTGGTAATGAAATAAATTACACAAAGTAATGCGCCTAGCTGGGTTTGAACCCGCGACTTTCAATTCGTAAGTCAAGGCCGTTACCACTCGGCCACCACTGCTCAACAGTGATGACGAAAAAGAGTCGGCAAATCATATTGTTTTCATGGTCATAGATCGAACCCAGGGGCTGCTGGCTTACTCGAAAGAGTTAACGTGGTCTTCGAAAGCAAAAATAGCTGTACAAAAACACGGGCGGGATTTAGTCAGCAAAAGTCTGACACTCTCTCGCTGCACCCAGAACGATCAATTCTGGGACCATAGTAGCCTTTGGTCTCGTACCAAAACCCCATAGCCTTTCCCCCTATGCTACGTTTTATCCAGTCACAGTTGGAACTACTAACAGAAATATACATAATACTAAGAACGTTTTAGAAGAACGGAAGGCAGTAGGGAAAGAAAGTAAAAAAGAAAGAAAGAAAAAACGAGACTCACAGACTATAAACAACAGAATAAAATCTTCCTAGCCTTTTCTGGAAAAAATAACGCGGCACTGATACTGATGGGGGCCTGCTTAGCATTAAAACTTGCTTTTATAGGGGTCCAAAGTTCACATTGCAATTATTGAATCAAGGTTAAACCATTAAACTCATGACATCCCATCTCTAATCAAGGAAATGGTGAATTGTAAATCTGGTCAAGTTAAAGAACTGTTCCAAGTTAGAATGCAGTTATGGTGTGGAAAATGGTACCTGAAACCTGTCTTACCAGAGGTTATTGTGTTACCCAATTACTAGGGTGTAGAGGTCAGGTAGGCAGTCGCTCCATGTGGTACTCTATCACTGCTCTCTCTAGTTCTAGTTGAAAACGGGTTGGACTGAAAGTTAACCCTGGCTTACGGACAGTGAGCAATGGGTAGCTCGCTGTCCGACCGTCCGGTAACTGTCCGGACCAAGCCCAAGTCGTCGACGGCGCGCACTGTTCCCGCGCGCCTGAAGGAGTTGTCAGCAACAGCAGGGGCCCAGCCGGGTCGAAGCCTACTGGGGCCAGGGTTATCCGAAAGGGAACTCGAGCCCTGGTATGAAGGCTTGATGGAACGGGGTGGGTTTTTTAGTCAGTAAGAGTCTGACACAATGACTTTAGCAACCAAAAAAAAAACTAACCCTAACAGGCAACATCGGGCTTGCGGACGGCGAACAATGGGTAGCTCGCCGTCCGGTGACCGTCCGGACCGAGCCTAAGTCACCGACTACACGTGCTGTTTTGTGCACGCCTCAAAGAGAGGTCAGCAAACCATAGGGGCTCAGCAGGGTCGAAGCCTACTGGGGCCAAGGGTTTATTTCTGAAAGGAAAAGTCGACCCTGGTATGAAAGGCAACGAAGAAACAGGAGTGGGTTTGAGACAGTTAAAGTCTGACACACCCAGGAGTGGGAGATGCCATTAGATGATTTATCCAACTAAAAGAAAAACCCTAACATGCAACATGGTCGGGAAAAGGCAAGCATTATAAGTTGGGTATCGAGGAAACGGTTTACTTACTTTTATGGATAACTGTTTAGTTTTTTGTTACCAAGGTCAAACTTTTAAAGGCACCTGTATTTTTCAGGTCAAGGAGTGTGGGGGCTATTTTATCTCCCAAACCTACCTCGGTGATCAGCATTACTATATATTTTTTAGGAATTACCGGTAGTTCTAGCGGGCATCGGCTCTCAAAACAGACCGTTAGGGCCCTGTGCCTCTACGGTCTGTTTTGCTGACATCTCTTTGAGGCGTGCTTGGAACACTAAGAGCTGTGGACTACTCAGGCTCGGTCTTTACCGGACGGCCGGAAGGTGGGCTACCCATAACTTGTCGTCCGTAAGCCCGCGTCTACTATGGCCGGGGATCAAGCGAAACCCGTCACCTGGGGCGTCTCCGGTACCGGTGGCTAAGGCGTGAGGATGTCTACTCCCTCACGGTTGTGGCCATTTCTTTGGCTAGCATTGTTAGCTAGCAACTGTTTCTCAGATGGCGATGATCACAAATTCCTTCCCGCTCATGGACTATGGGCTGAACCAGGGCCGGGCGCGAGAGATCACCGCCGCCAATTTTCTTCACGAACATGTGACGGTGTTCCTCTCAAACGAGGCACACCTCTTATGGATAACTTCCGTATGCTTCACCGTGCCCCGGGCGGTCCACATAATAGCTGCCTTAATCTGAAACAGGTATCTCCTGATATGGCGAATATCCGGTGTTACCCGAAGGATGCCTAAGGATGCCGTGGCGCCTCTCCAACCACTCGCCAAAGAGAGGATTTACTGCCCCGATTGTGGCATGCCCTTACCCAAGAAAAAAAGAACCATTAAAAATGGTTTCGGCACGGGATTTGAATTTGATGAAATGAGTTTACCGGGGTATACCTCCCGGGTAAACTTTATACATCTACAGTACCTCCTACCTTATCAGAGTGGTGATACCTTATTTTTAGATGGGAAATCATCCAAGTACATCTCTCGCTCTTGGGCGGAGCGGAATGGCGTGTCAGACTTTTACAGACTTAAACCCACTCCTTTGTTCCTTTTTTGCCTTTGTTCCAGGGCCCCGTGAGTGGTGTTACCTGTGACAACACATTAAATAGAGCTACCAGGAGAAAATACTCTTCAATAAAAAATCACCAAAACCGTTTGGCGAAGTAATATTATCGCTATAAAATGAGAAAATACACTTTCAAACAAAAAATATTCATCAAAAACGTTTGGCAAAGATATCGCTAAAAAATAAACAAAAAAAATACAGTCAAATTGAAAAAACTCCTCCTTTTTTGGAGTCGGTGAAAAAGCACGAGTTGCAATAGAATTTGAACTTTATCTCGTACGACCAACAGTTCGTTGTTCCAAATTTTGACAATCATCTGGAATTCTTTATTCAAATATACCTATTTACAACAAAACTCATCACCAAGGCGATAGCACAAATTCTTCTAGGCATAGCCTACACCTATTTCTTTTTTATACGAATTCAAAAAAAGAGGTAGGTAGTGTTCAAATCTGCACAGTATTAACGGTGCTTTTTTGGAGTTTCTTTTATAAATATTGCATCTATGCTATATCTACGTCTAAACAAGCAATCATAAAGCTTGGCGTAGTATTTTATAAAGATGCAAATGAGGCACCAAGTATCATTGCCAAAAAGTAATAAAGAGCTGGGAAAATGAGTCAAAGTTGCTATTCTTCAACTTTGTCTATACCAGCGCATTCTTAGAATTAACTGTTGGGACTATAAGGAACACTGCATGATGCGAAGGAGGAAAATTCTAACGATCGTACTCTTGACGATAAAGATCGAACTAATGCACCTTTCATTCCATTACGTGCGGCTGTGTCCTGGCTCAACACTGTCAGCTAGCTCGTTATGCCATATCACTAAACGAACGCGTTTTAAATTCGCAGCGTTATATAAATTTTTGACACCGAATTTGTGGCGCTCTCCACGATCGCGCATATCGGCCATCCTCTACCACGAGAGGTCTATTACTCTTTTAATTTCGAACTAACCGGTCATCAGTTGTATCGTGTCGCTGGTTCGTGGAGTCTCGTGGTACCGGGGTAGCTGTTTTTCTGATGCGATCACAAACCGGTTGACCGTCGCTCGGCGTAATGACGAGCGGCCGTGGTCGAACGACTAACAGAATCGGTGTAGGTAAATATTGAATGACTACCTACTTTGCATTATTAGAAATACATAGTTATTATTGAGGCAGAAGAAATTTTTATATACAGGTTTCTTGCATCCTGGAGAGAACCTGAAATACTTACATGTCATTGGGTCAATACCTAATATACGTGGTCTACTAATGAGGTTTTTAATCTCGTTAGGTAATGTCTTCTTCGTTCGCGTATTTTACACAGTGATCATCTTCTAACTTCGTATTTTATTTTATGTGGTTCCAAAAGTCACAGAACAGAATATTCAGTAAATTAGATTAATGTTTCTGATGATGTTCTGAGAGAAACGATCATTAGGTGCTGGTTATACTGAGAACCCAGGCTGTATCTTATATCTTTTTTTAGGTGGAAAATCAATAAAAAACTTTTCTCCCGCCCTTGGTGGAGCTCTAGCTCGATCTAGGACTCCCACCAGGGACTGTCAGACTTTTACGGACTAAAATCTACCCGTGTTCTTTCAATGTCCCTTAGCGTTCTGCTGTGGCTTTTTCAAATAATCCCGCAGCCGCTATGTATATATTATAGGTATTAAGCTACTTAGTATTTAGATATTCTTACTCGATATCATAAACTTAGACCATTTTAAATAGGGATAAGCACGCCATAATCATTGCGGTAAGTCCCCTCTTTCAGGAGTGGCTGGAAAGACGTCACGTTGTCCTCACTATCCGCATGACGCAGTTCGTTTGCGGACGTATTGAATCCGAGAGGTTCATGCACCTTATTCAGAGGGAAAAATTGAGGAACCAGTCATCAAGGATCACGACATTCAGCCAGTATGAGGAAGGTTTAGTTAGACTAATGGCTCAAACAAATTCTAGATCAAAGAAAAAATCGAAGACATGAGACATCCACCAGCAACTGGACTGGCTTGGTGGCTTATGGGCCATTCTCTCTCCTAGAGAAGAGCTCCGAGTCCTAGCAGTAGGAACATTGTAAGACTGATTATGCTAATGGCTTTAAAAGTCTAAACTTTTTACAACCGGACTTATCAGATTGTGCCACCTATGCGCAGATAGCACCAATAACTTCATCGAATGATGTCATCAAGTTCCATGTGTCATGGCTGTCCAAGGGTTTTCTTTCGAAAGAGAAACCTGTGGTCCTGGAACGCAATTGTCAAAGAAGAAACATAGGTGTGGGAGAAGTCATTAGATTATTTCCTACATTAAAAAAAATATATATGGCGGCTATGACGTTACCAGTATTCCGTCTAATTTTAATATACTTGCTGTTTTTTGATCGATGTGGATAGAATTGTAGAATATGGGTATTTTCCCACCATACATGCGCTGAGTTACATCGCTATAGATACGTTTAATATCCACCAATCATATTCCTTGGTACACGTAGTATAGCATTGGAAGAAACGGGTTCAACTAAGCTCATCATCAGCATCGTCACATCAGCCGAAAGACGTCCACTGTTGGACGTAGGCCTCCCCCAAGCGTCGCCACAATGGCCGGTCCTGTGCGTCACGCATCCTTCGGATTCCCGCGACCCTGACCAGGTCATCGGTCCACCTTGTGGGAGGCCTTCTAACGCTGCGTCTTCCGGTACGCGACGCCACTCCAGAACCTTTCGTCCCCATCGACCATCTGTTCCGCATGCAATATGCCCTGCCCATTGCCACTTAAGTTTAGCGATTCTTCGAGCTATGTTTTTTTATATGGATGGGTACGTTCTCTGGATGCGTGCTACGAATGTGTGCTATCTCTGCCTTTCTTACTGCCGATACATCGCATAGCTCGAGCTGCACATCTTTCTCATACAGCTACCTTGCGGCGGCGAACCTTTATAGATCATCTTATGTGCCCCGCTACATAGTTTAGCATCAGTGGATACGCGCACGTAGTTGAGCAGGTTAGCTTTCATATCCTCGCAGCACAGCTGTATGGAACATCTTTGTTGGAAATGCACCCTAACTTTTAATAGGTCCTGCTTTCGTGGAAACCAAGATTTTCTTTTTGAAATATTGAATTGAGACCATGAGGGGACTTGTTTACGTTCTTTTTTTTATTTTGAGATCACAGTTGACTGTTGCGTCAAGTTTTGTTGTTTGATTCTTTGATCTTTTATATGCACCAGTTTCTAAGTAGGTATACTAGTATATCTTCTATTACGATACATAAAATATATAAACCGCATACATAATAGTGATGACACTGTTGGCGTAGTGGTTGAGCGATTGGCTGCTGCGTTATGTGTCCCAGGTACGATTTCGCACGGAACAAATATTTGTTTGACCTATAGTTGTCTTGTGTATGCGAGTTTACATAATTGTGGACACACCCATGCTACAGGAGCTCTTCCTAGTGAGGGGCAACGTTAAAAAAAATGTCGTAAAATGTCATGTATGTCCTTACTTGTTGGGATTTATATATAATATATATACAATGTTAAATCGAATACCTACATGTTATTACAACAGATAATTTCCCTGTAGATTTAATAACAAAGTTTTCTGAGATAGTTAAGTTTCGAATATATCTGCCAGAATAAAAAATAATGTTCTACAATAATTTGCAACTTAATCTGCGTCCAATGCAGAGTCTCATTATCATAGGCCTTGATGCTCAGAGTGTTTAGTTGGTTTCGGCAGCACGATAAAAATAGTATCACCTCTATCAGTGGCCGTGGCTAAATGTCATAGATAATAGCTCTATGTGTGCTATTGTCGTCTTCCTACTGGCTGAAGTTTGACCAAAAGAAAGAACGAAAGAAAAATATTTAAGGGAATTGCGACGAACTACACAGATTTATTTATTTATTAAAACTTCATGCAACACCAAAGGTATAAAAGCGGCGTTAATACTTATTTGACAGGCCTGTTGGTCTAGTGGTTAGTGACCCTGACTGCTATGCCGGAGGTCGTGAGTTCGATTCCCACCCAAGACAAATCTTTGTGTGATGAGCATGATCATTTGTTCTGTGTCTGGGTGTAATTTATCTATAGTATGTATGTATTTAGAAATATATAAGTACGTTTATCAGTTGTCTAGTACTCATAACACAAGCTCTGCTTAGCTTGAGACTAGATGGCGTGCGGCGGAGACCTCTCGCGCCGGGCCTTGGTCGAGGCCATGGTCCGGAGCGAGGAGGAGTGGCAGGCGGTCGCTGACTTCTGCGAAGCAGTAATGCTCGCTAAGGAGGAGGCCGACCGCATCAGGCAACGGCGCTTTCCGATCCCGATTTCGTGCCACCGTAGGCGCGGGCTTGCGGACAGTGAGCAATAGGTAGCTCGCTGTCCGGCCGTCCGGTAACCGTCCGGACCAAGCCCAAGTCGTCGACGGCGCGCGCTGTTCCCGCGCGCCTCAAGGAGTTGTCAGCAACAGCAGGGGCCCAGCCGGGTCGAAGCCTACTGGGGCCAGGGTAATCCGAAAGGGCGCTCGAGCCCCGGTATGAAGGCTTGAAGGAACGGGATGGGTTTTTTAGTCAGTAAGAGTCTGACACTATCTCCCACTCCGCCCAAGAGCGGGGGTTGTCATAAGATGATTTTTCCAATCGAAAAAAAAAAAGACTAGATGGCGTTGTGTGGTAGTTGTGGAATATTATATTATATATTATACACGGTGTCGTTTTGAAGCTGCAAAATATTTCAGGAGGTAATTATGTTAGGGATTCTCGACCCGAATCAATAATAAAATAAGTAGGTAATTTTTTTTTTTTTATAACCGCGCTTTTTTTCACACACACAAACACGGAACAATAAAGGGCGTTTTCACACACACTAACTCGCAACGATAGTTTCATAAATAATGTATCATCCAATCATCATCCCGCACGCCACACCCTAGCCACGCCCCCGCGGCCATCGATCAATCGATTTAGTTTAGTGTAATTAAAAAATAACAAGTATTACTGATTATTGACCAGGTATCGTTTTTTTATATGATTATTTATGAGTTTTATTACAACCTCCTGAAATATTGTGCAGTTTTAAAACTGCACCTTGTATTATACCTTAGGCATTCTCTACCAGAACACACACGCAGACACACAGATTCCACCAGAACTGGTAAGAGGAAGCCCGGGGCGCGTTAGATGGAAGTAGTGGAAGGAGGTCTTTGCCCAGGAGTGGGAAAGAACAGGCAAACAAAAAGAAAAAGAGAAATGACGCGGTCTTAGGACTAGCTAATTGTCAACATTCTGGAAAATATGCGCCACTTCTGCGCAAAACGGCCGAACGCTCAGCATAATGGTCGCCCACAATGGGCCTCATCAGAAGGCTTAAAGTCACCGGAAGGGCAATGAAAAGAGCTATACTCGGGGTTTGATTGAATCAAAAATAAGGATACTAGATTCAACTAAGGTTGCTGACATCAAACTTAAATGGCAATGGGCAGGGCACATTGCTCGCAGAACAGATGGCTGCTGGGGTCGAAAGGTTCTGGAGTGGCGATCGCGCACCGGAAGACGCAACGTTGGAAGGCCTCTTCCAAGGTGGACCGATGACCTAGTGAATGGTTGCGGGAAACCGATAGATGCGAGACGCACAGGATCGTTCATTTTGGCGACACTTGAAGGAGGCCTATGTCCAGCAGTGGACTTATATCGGCTGAAATGATGATGATGATGCTCAGCATAATGCTGTGGCCACACGCACCGTGTGAAGAGTCCACAGCGCTGGTTTTCAGCGTATACCGGCGACGGTCTCAACACAAAGACGTCAAAACTATCTCCAACAGTGTAACAATGTTCGGTTTTGGCCGAAATGAAAACTCTCACGGTAGATTATGGTATTCATACAAAAGAATTGGAAACAAACGCGAACACTTTCGAATTGTTGGAGGTGGTTGTGTGCTGTTTGTTTTTTGTTTTTTTCCTGTCCCAAATAAACCTTCAGGAATTTCTGTCTTTCAATGATTTGGCATAAGCATAGCATAGCATAATCTAATCAGTCTTATAATGATACCACTGCTGAGAAAACTGCTGAGGCCATGATCTACCACACGGGCCCAGTGCAGGTTGGTGGATATCACATGTCTTCAAATTTTTGGTTCTATGGACATGCCAGTTTTCTCATTTCTCATTCCAACTCATCCCTCCGTTCCTATTCACAAAAAATATAAATTATTGGTAATATTATATGTAAATCTATCTAATATCATCAAACCAGTGAAATAAACTTCGTCAAGAAACATCGAGATTTTCATTAATCAAGCTAAATACTGGAAACTGCTTTACTTTTAATTAAAATTATAATGTTGGCTGTTACGTCAACATAATAAACGTCAGTGAAAAGAGCGGGAAAGTTCCCCAGCGGCGGCCATATTGGATGTGAATTGCGTTCCATTGTGCGCAGCGCTCGGGCGACGGCCGGCCACGTGCGGAGCACATCTGCCGCGCGGGTGACACGGCCACCCTCCTGCCTACGTCTCTAAACACAGCTCGCAGCTCGCTTCAACATCCCATTCACTCTTTAATTTATAGAAAATTTACTCGTAATACAAAACAAACTTCATTTTACTGATTACGAAGTTATTTCTCGGCAGGCAGAAGGCTTCCGCTAATTTTTCTTTGTTCTTTGCTATCAGACCCCAAAAGAGGCTGTTCGGAAAATGGTTCAAACAGTATACCGTGAAAAAGTATCTGAAAGTCTGTAATTTTGTAGAATAATTAAGAATCTTTCGTCTTATTAATATGCTGATATTAAGTTCACAATTAATTTCACAAAATAAAATTAACACGAGAAGAACAACAAAACCGTTGTAATAAAACCGATATTAGTGCGGTAGGTGTGTGCGCGCATGCGCGGGGCGAGGGTCGCCCTCAGCCCTCCCCTTCCTATTACGCACTCTATTTAGGGGCTGCTACAAAGAACAACTCCGGCCTATCTATTTTGGTCTCACTCCGGAATATTGTCATAGACAAACTTATTGGATTCTGAACGTTCCAAGCCCGTGATAAAATATGGCAATATTAAAGGCGGGAAATAAAATTGGCGGGATAATTTAGTAAATAAATGACTTTGAATTTTTCGGGGCCGTTAGTAGGCGAGTGGTTGGTACTCGCGGTGTGCGATCAACCCGAAACCGATTTCAGTACCACTACACTACTGGTACCAAAGTCTAGTTTCTCTCTTTGTGACGTGACGTCTAATGCTGGTTATCCGTTCTCGTCCGAACGGTATATATTCTGCGGTTTTTCAGTCCGATTATAATTTAGGTGTCTTCAAGGCTAGAGCGAATAAGCTCCTAATAAACTAGTGCGCCTCACCATCAACGATGCTTACCATCAGATGGGATCGCAGTCAAGCATTAGTTTATATAAATGGTAAAAATAAAAAAAAACCGGCCAAGAGCGTGTCGGGCCACGCTCAGTGTAGGGTTCCGTAGTTTCCCGTCCGTCACAATAAGTGTACCCACTTATGAGTTTAAAAAAATGCTTGCATATACGATTACCTATACCTACTACAAACTTAGTCCAGAAATTATTTTGTAGAACCTTTTTGTCTTTTTGTACAAAAACAGTTCTTTCCATCAAGTTCAAAATAATTTTCCTAGAAAGTCCTCATAAAGTTCTACTTTTCAGATTTTTTTCATATTTTCTAAACTTATGGTTCAAAAGTTAGAGGGGGGGGACACATTGTTTTTTACTTTTGGAGCGATTATTTCCGAAATTATTGACATTATCAAAAAATGATTTCAGTAAACCCCTATTCATTTTTAAATACCTATCCAACGATATATCACACGTTAGGGTTGAAATTAAAAAAAAAATCACTTCCCACTTTACATATAGGGGGGCTACCCTAATAAAACATTTTTTTCCAATTTTTATTTTACCACTTTGTCGGCGTGATTGATATACATGTTGGTACCAAATTTAAGCTTTCTAGTGCTAACGGTCACAGAGATTAAGCGAGGACGGACAGACAGACAGACAGACAGACGGACAGACAGACATGGCGAAACTATAAGGGTTCCTAGTTGACTACGGAACCCTAAAAACTAGATTAGTTAAGATACTAATTACAATTACTGGAATTTGTCGACGAGGTATCCACACAGACTAAATTAGCCACCCAGAAAATGACTGAAAACTAATTTTCCCAAAACTATATTCTAGACACGACCATGAAAAATAACAACAACAAATTGAGACGAAATGTCATAGGTGAGTGAGATAGTTAATTTATTTTGTATCAATAATAATTTGGAAGGCCGAGCGAAGCCAGGCGGAAGCGGGTAGGCCGGCCGGCTGTGCCTCGGTCCGGCACAGGAAGCCGGCGCCTCCGGTCGGCTTCGGTCGGATCCGGTCGGCTCCGGTCCAGGGGCGCCGGGGAAAGGTCACAGGCCACTCGCATTGCTGATGGACCAAATCTTAAATTAAATACGCCGACGGCTTGACGCATAACTGATTTCAGAGTATTGGATGGGCGGAGATTGGTACTGCTGAATTGTTCTGCTTTTTGGAAATGTAACTCATTAAAATTATAGAAGTACTTGATTCTGTTTATGATGTAGAGCGCGTATACAAACCAGTGTAATCATCATTTATGGTTTTTTATACCCTGACTATCGTGTACTGCAATATGTAAAGCGGGAATCGAACCCGCAACACTCAAAGCGGTAAGTCATTTCATCGTTACTGCACTGTTTTCGTCACTAGGAGTACTGTCTTACCCCATTTTACAAGTTATATTTACTTAAAAAATTCTAAAATAGAAAAGTTTACATTTTGTTCTAGAATTTTCCCGGCTTTTCTTCCTTACTGTCGAGCAAGAATTTTCTTTTCACTGACAATTAACTCTTACTTAATACGTGCCCTATTTGTAAGAAATAGAGTTCAGAATCGTGTGAAGGCTCATGTGACCTTTTGAAATTAGTGAAGAAAGTACGGCTGGTTACTGGTTGGATATAGTCCGTTATATCGAACGTTTTTGAAGGCAAATTCGCCATACTTCGGCAGGTGGGTAGGGGGACTTCGGATATTGCGTCAGAATGAAATCATCACCATAATATAAGCCGAAAATCGACTGTCTCTGGTCTACGGAGACGATATTGATCATTCTGGAATTGAGTTGGAATAAATCGAAACACGTGTGAATCCCCATCACATTTCTTATAAAATAGCCTTTATTTACAAACATACAGAATAATATATAGGTCTAACTTCGAGAAAGAGGTCAATCGTCGAATCCAACTCGGCTGGGCAGCGTTCGGGAAGTTCTCGTCCAACATACCACAGTGTCTCAAGACGAAAATCTATGACCAGGCCCCGAAACGTGGTCGCTCACAATGAGCCTCATCGGAAGGCTTAAAGTCACCCAAAGGGCAATGGAAATGGCTATGCTCGGGGTTTCCTTGCGTGATCGAATCAAAAATGAAGATATCCGCAGGAAAACTAAGGTTGCCGACATAGCACAAAGAATTGCCAAACTTAAGTGGCAATGGGCAGGGCACATTGCTCGCAGAACAGATGGCCGTTGGGGCCGAAAGGTTCCGGAGTGGCGACTGCGTACCGGAAGACGCACCTTTGGAAGGCCTCCTACAAGATGGACCGATAACCTGGTGAAGGTTGCGGGAAACCGATGAATGCGGGACGCACAGGAACGTTCGTTGTGGCGACGCTTGGGGGAGGCCTATGTCCAACAGTGGACGTATATCGGCTGAAATGATGATGATGAGAATAATATACGTAAAAAGCTCCATATATGTATATAGGTATATATATATATTGCACTTTAATTATAAAGTGTATCCTAAAATAATCTTTTTTAACTTCTGTCTAATACTATCGCGAATAGAGTATAGGTATCACGGTTCATGAGATACAGACTGGTGACAGACATACATACAGAGAAGTCTTAGCATTAGGGCTCCATTTGTACCCTTTAGGTACGAAACCCCAATCCTCTACCACCTATGTGTCTACATACCTATTTATACCTGTACCGCGCGGAACATTTGCAATTAGTCGCAGAGATAATTAGCGAACTTGCGAGTAGATAGGTTATTGATTCGTATCTGGCTGCGATTGTCATCATAACACTAAGTAGCTCTAATTAGATTAAAAGCTTCTTATAATTGTTTTGTTCGGAAGAGTTACCATGGTCCTGAGACGCAAAGGACAAATGAAAGAACATGTGTGGTGTTAGGCGGTTCTTGCGGGTTTTTTACGCACTCACGTGCGCAGGTGCGTCTTATAAATTCAAGCAGGCAGGCACTCATTTCATACAAAATCACGCACGGCACCACGCGCGTGAGTGCATGTTTCTCCGCCTGTAGGCGCGTGATCTGCATGAACGCGCGTGGATACATTTTCTGTGTGTTGGACTGTGAGTGTTTTCTATACAAACGGAGATACTTACAAGCAATGTCAATGTTATTTATTCACGCGCTAAGCTGCGTGATGCGTGGCAGTGTGATAACCAGGTACTCAAACTGTATCCGTAATAATGTGTTTTAACACTGTTTTTTAAAACAGTTTTAACAGAAAAACACTTTTAAATGTAATAGATACAATAATGTTACCGAATCAAACTGTAACCTGTTTATATGTGTTAATAAGTGTTAATATGTGTAACTGAAATAATCAGTTTTAGTATAGCTTTAGTAAATTGTAACTTTGCCAACGCTGCGTTTACCTGTTACACTTATTAACACTGTTAACACTTTTATATCTGTTACAGATATGTTAGGGTTACACTTTTGTAAGTGTTTTGGGTTAACACATTGAAAACACTTAAATAAGTGTTACATAAAGTTAAGTAGAACTAGAGCTGGGCATTGTGGAGAGGATAAGAGCAGTGGCAAGTGTTTCCGGTGAAGTGGAGCAGGGTGGAGTGGAGTTGTGCTACCCTTCGCTACATGCCCACCGCTCGGCACCACAGCTTACTCTATTCCGTTCTGTCCGGTTCGGGGCCGCGTGTTCATTTGTTTTATGATTTAAAGGTCCGCTCCGCTCGACTCCGCTGCACTTACTCTGTTCCCACTGATGCTGAGTGGAGACTTCGAGCACTATGATTGGCCAATTCATTGTCCGATCCGCTTAACACCACCTAGCTCCGCTTTTAGGTGGAAATATCATCTAATGACATCCCCCGCTCTTGGGCGGAACGGGAGATAGTGTCAGACTTTTACTGACTAAAAACCCATACCTGTTCCTTCGTTACCTTTCGTACCGGGGCCGAATCTTCCATCTTCCTTTCAGAAACATGTCCTTGGCCCCAACCTAGCTCGTCTTGGATCTTGTCGCTTATATTTTCTGCTTTTTGTTTCTAGGGATAGAAAAACCACAACATCCATGTTTTCGACCGACAGAGCCAGTTTTCTTTCTTGACAAAAATTAGTCACAATCACAACAAGAACATTAGAAAATGTTTATGTCGACTGATAATGACTTGAGGATATCGTAATCAAACCAATTTTTGCTATCAGTGTGATAAGAGTATTATAATCTTTGTTTATTACTCACCTGTGTGATGACTCAGGTGCCTTTGGCGTAACTCATAACTATCGCCGAACATTCTACCTGGACTTTTTCCCGACTGTATTAGGGTCAGTTTGTCCCAACTGTAGAAGGTGGGTCTGCGTTGGATAAAAATCCTCCAGATGACATCCCGCGCCCTTGAGGCGGAGCGGGAGATAGTGTCAGACTTTTACTGACTAACAAACCCGCTCCGTTCCCTCGTTGCCTTTCATACCGGGGCTGAGCCTTCCTTTCAGAAGCAGACCCTTGGCCCCAGTAGGGTTCGACTCTGCTGGGCCCCTACGGTTGCTGATAACTCCTTGAGGCGCGCGGGAACTGTGCGCGCCGTCGACGACTTGGGCTCGGTCCGGACAATTACCGGACGGTCTGACAGCAAGTCTGCTGGTGCTGCTGAATACCAGTATTTTATATGGAGCCACTGCCTACTGGTAAGTGTCTCGACTCATCAGTTGTAGGTCGCGGGTTCAAAGGTTGCCAGGTGCATAGCATTGTGTAATTTACTTGCTCTCAAAACGGTGAAGGAAAACATCGTGAGGAAATCAGCTTGGACAACAAAAAGACCTATCCGCACTGGATCCGCGTGGTGGATTAGCGCGCACTCTCTCTCCTAGAGAGGAGGCATGAGTTCCAGCTGTTGAACATTAGAAGGCTGATTATAATATGCTTTATGCTTTTATGCCAGTGCATAAAAGCTTAAAGCATAATCCTAAGCCTGTCAACTGGTTTATGGAGGTCTAATAGGCAGTCCTTTTAGACCTCTATAAACCAATTACAGTCAAACGGAGTGAGTAGGAACGGAAGAGTGAATAGGAATAAAAATAAGATGCGCATTTTTCCCAATATTTAAATATTTATTGTTACAAAAATCAACGCTAGAAAAAAAGCAACGTTAAAAAATTATAGAAAATAGAAATTCTAATCAAAGTTTTGTTGGTCCCCGTTTGATGGTACTGGCTAACATGATACTCCTTACTTCGACTGGTGGCTGTAAACCACAATTATATAGATAATAATAGTAATAATAACTCTGGAGCACTAACCACCGGTAGCTTGGTCCCTGCTCCCGACACCGGTGGACTACTATTTTTTATATTCACATAGGAGAGATCCTATATTTTTTTTATTTCACGTCTTTTTGCGACCACTCATTGTCAATGGTAAGCAATGACGCGGTCAACGACGGAGCACGCTTTCCTAAATTCTTCAAATTATTTCATGATGATGATTTTTTCAGGAACATTTGTTAGAGTTTGTTTATCTGTCTGTCTGTTATGACTTGACAGTGATATATTCTGAAACGATTTCGATGGGATTGATAGTTATTTGACTTGTATTTATATTTTAAACTGGTTATAAATATAGGTACACTTTTTCACGTCATTTTTTTTACTTGACCGGTATTTTCTAGCTCACAATCCTGAGAAAATACACCGAAATAAACTCAAAGGCCAAAGTAATGGTCATAGGAGAACTATGCAGATTAAGGTCTGAGACGGTCTTTTGTATTATTTGGCGCTCAGGACCGTTTATTGTGGCGACACTTGGGGGAGGCCTATGTCCAACAGTAGACGTCTTTCGGCTGAAATTAATGAATGAATGAATGGTCTTTTGAGTTTGACTGTCAAAGTTCTTGAAATAATAGCCGGAAGTAAGGAGTGAGGGTTTAACTTTCTTTCCAAGCCTGGATGGTATTTTGATGTCAAATGGATGGACAACTATCCGTAGACAAAACTTGGGAAGCGTAGTTTAATCTTATCGATCTCCCGTGCGGCTCAGTCATTTCTTAACCACAAGATAACTCGTTCAGTGCGGAACGAGGTCGAATAGGCCTCGTATGTGTCTTCCTTACAGTGCGGAGGCCGTAACTTCAATTTGGTTTAATTTAGGTAAAAGATGAATATATGTCTAAGACGCCTTATTAAAAACAATGCAATGGTGTAACTACTTTAATACGGGGTCATTTTGACCTCGTACCACAATGAAGAAAAAAATAAAATTTATTTTAATTTAGCCAACAAAAGCTTTTAGTTTCTTAAACATTACAGGGTCTAATAAGCCCCTTAAAGGCAAAATGATAGTTTTAAATGCCCCGTATCTCAGGAATGTAAATAACGAGTGCCGTTGTCAATATCAAGAGAAATTTCAGAGACGTGTTTTCCGAAACCAAAAAATCGAACTCGAAAACTAGATACGTGATGTTCGACTGAAGAGGATCAAGTCCTTTTTTAAGAGCTGTGAACGAACATGATTTCCGATACCGAAACGGAAAAAGAGAATGTTTAATAAAGAAAAATAATCCGCTGCCAGAAATGTTAATCCTAGCTTACTAGGGGCCTTACCATGACGTGAACTCAGTCGACTCGTACGAGCGAGAAAAAGGAATGGAGTTATATACCCTACTAGCTTTTGCCCGCGACTTCGCCCGCGTACATAAAACATAGCCTATGTCATTGAGCAATAAAGTAGCTTTCTATCGGTGAAAAATTTTTAGCAATCGGACCAGTACTTCCAGAGATTACCTCCTACAAACAAAAAAACATAAACAAAAAAGCAAACTTTACCTCTTTATTATATTAGTGTAGATATAGCTCCAACCCTTTGAAAGATCTGTTTAGGTCGTCAATTGGATCTCAATAAGAGCTTGTAGTAGGGCCTAACGGCCTGGTCACTCTTAGTGGCGTGCTGCGTGGCGAGCGGAACGCCATCGCTGAGTGGCACGTTTTCGCTATGAGCGGCGACTCGTGGCGTGCTTCAGACATTTTCATACTTTTGAACCGCTCGCCGCCCTGCACTTACCTATCGCTCACAGCGGCAAGGTCGTGAACGGGACGTTAGGTATAAGTCTTCATTCTTCAAGTCTACAATATTGAAGTCGTGTTCTGATATAAGGTGACTTCCTTCTGTCTGTAACAGTTAACATAATCAGACTTATAATGTTCCCACTGCTGGGACTCTGGCTTCCTATCTAGGAGAGGGAACGGGCCGTAAACTACCACGTGGGCCCAGTACGGGTTATTAGAAGTCACCGTCGATACACACGGCCGTTTTAACCGTTTTTTAGGGTTCCGTAGCCAAATGGCAAAAAACGGAACCCTTATAGATTCGTCATGTCTGTCTGTCTGTCCGTATGTCACAGCCACTTTTTTCCGAAACTATAAGAGCTATACTTTTGAAACTTAGTAAGTAGATGTATTCTGTGAACCGCATAAAGATTTTCACACAAAAATAGAAAAAATGCAATAAATTTTGGGGGTCCCCATACTTAGAACTGAAACTCAAAAACTATTTTTTCATCAAACCCATACGCGTGGTATATCTATGGATAGGTCTTCAAAAATGATATTGAGGTTTCTAATATCATTTTTTTCTAAATTGAATAGTTTACGCGAGAGACACTTCCAAAGTGGTAAAATGTGTCCCCCCCCCCTGTAACTTCTAAAATAAGAGAATGATAAAACTAAAAAAAAATATATGATGTACATTACTATGCAAACTATCAACGAAAATTGGTTTGAACGAGATCTAGTGAGCTCGTAGTTTTTTTTTAATACGTCATAAATCTAAAAAAAAAACACTATTATTAAAACATCGATCAAAGTTACAACGAACTACAAGAACTTTTATATTATGTTACTTGCTGCTACGGAACCCTCCATGGGCGAGTCCGACTCGCACTTGGCCGGTTTTTTTATGTTCGGTTTGTAGGAGGTTATCTATGTAGTTATTATAGTGAGGTATTCCATTGGTTAGTAATATATTATTTTTAAACTGAAAAGATGAACGCCTGAACAGATGATTTTGGTGAAAATGTACTCGATGGTAAACGTTATGTTGTGACACCCATCTGACTTCTTGTAACCCCAAGAACATCTCCCGTCTGGGCGCGATTTGCAGTGGTCTATACGGAAAGTACTAAATCGGTTGCGCACCCAGGTAGGCCGCTGCAAACACAACTTGGCGAAATGGGGTTTTGTAGACCCGTCAGATACTCAATTTTCCTACATAAAAGCACTTGGCTACCCCAAGTGCTTTTAGGTAGGAAAATCATCAAATGACATCTACACGCCATTGGGCGAAGCGGGAGATAGTGTCTGACTTTTACTGACTAAAAACCCACTCCTGTTCCTGCGTTACCTTTCGTACCGGAGCTGAATTTTCCTTTCAGAAGCAGACCCTTGGCCCAAGTAGGCTTCGACCCTGCAGGGCCCCTACGATTTGCTGACAACGTCTTGGGCTCGGTCCGGACGGTTACCGGACGATCGGATGGCTAGCTAAGTGCCCATTGCACCTGCACTTTGGAGGATTTGATGAGTGCCACCAATGCTGTTGTTAACGTTGGCCTACTGGGCCCAAACAGTTCGAGTTTACCATCGATTTGAAAAGAAGAAGATATTATGACATCTTTCAAAGAACATGACTTCGCAGTAATTGATTAAAAACTACGTCCGCAATATCAACAAGTAATCTTGTAAATGGAAAGACCCTCCCCCTCTTTGATGTTACTCAGGTACTAAGAGTTAGCGCACACGAGCAACTTTAGTCTCCGCAACAAATTTGTTTCTCACATCAAGTCTCACTGTCATATAAATGCCATGTGCGCTCATTTTGCGACGCGACTTCTGGGAGACTCCTTTGTCCGCAGGTTCGGTGACAGACCGGTGATACAACTATCGCCGCATTTATAGGTAGCTTTACGAAAAAAACCTCAAGGGATTCGTCCCCATCCGTCTGTAAAGCAGTCTAATACCAATTCTCTTTACAGGATTATTTTAATCATCAATACTTTATGCACTACTGAAAAACTGTACATTGGTGGACTTAATGCCTTAGGAATTTTCTACTTGTCGTGCAGAAACATAACATGGCATGTGCATGCGTCGCTGTTGTCCCTGTGCACCTCTTTCAAATCTCAGCGAGGAGATAGCGATAGAGACAAAAAAGTTGCTGGGCCGCTAAGTTGCTCGTGGGCGCCCTCCCTTAGGCTACGATGTAAAAGATACTTCCTAGAATTCGAGGTATCGCAGTGACACTAGCCAGCACGATCATTCGCTTTGAGTTCTTTTCATGTGGAATCTAACAAGAATTTCAATATTCTGAATTTGCTCGTGATGAATTATTTCCTAATGAACCCTGATCGTTGTCAGCTAGGGTCCAAACTTTCAAAGTTTTAAGAAGTAAGTAGCAGTATTCAGTAAGTAGTAGGAAGTGCAGGGAACTTACCGTCACTTGTTCAAATTTATCGAATCCAAAACGGTTTTTTCATTATCCTGAAATTATAATCTAATAAATATTACAATCATACATGTTGCGCAGTGATACGCATTTGCAATTTTCCCCTGACATTATGACAGCATAACAGGAACCTCAATGCAAGATTTCAGTGATCTGGATCCTAGGGTTTGGGACATGGTCTTGATGAGCAAGTGAGTGAGTCAGGATTTTATCTACACTAATGTTATAAAGAGGTTAAGTTTGCTTTTTTGTTTTTATGTTTGTAGGAGGTAATCTCCGAAAGTACTGGTCCAATCGCGAAATTTTTTCCCTGGTAGAAAGCTGCTTTTTTCCTGAGTGACAAAGACTATGTTTATGTATACAGGCGAAGCCGAAGCAAAGTTGTAAGTTCTGTATGTTTATTATTCATTCACACTTTAACGACTGTGAGGACTTATCGATATCAGAAGTATGAATTAACGTAAGGGACTTTTACCTAAAATGCAATAATGTTCCTTACATTGATTGATCTAAGGTTATTTTACGCAAAACGTAAAAAAATGTCCCTTACGTTAATTCATACTTCTGTGCCCCTAGCCAAGTTGCTAATCTGCAATAGTTAACGCTTGTAGAAAGCTTCAAATGTATGAGAACGACGTCGTCTTAACGCTCAGTCACGTGATCAGAACAAAAGAATTAGCGGCAAGGTCAACTCGAAGCGTTCGGCGCAAGCGAAACGGTTGTAACTTGGCTAGGGGGGCTGGTATCGTTATATGAAAGAACGTGAGCCTATTTTCATATACGTCCTCACAGCAGCCGTTCAGTGGTCCATGGTCTGGATTGGGATATAGAATACTTCGTTTAACCTACTAATACGTTCCCGTGGGAATATTTCCAACTTTCACAAGGACGAAGCCAAAATCTAGTTCTATATAATTGTGTCTGTTACATGGTTACGCCTAAACAAACGCCCACACTGATATTAGCTATGGTTGTACAGTCAATGTACTTTGATGTCCCAGTTGATATCTCTAGAGGTTGTATATGTATATGCTCGGAGATATTAATTAAGTAACGTCTGTAGACATTTCGCGTGACTATGCCATTCTGCGGGCTGGCTTTTTTAACCGACTTCAGTAAGGAGGAGGTCCTCAGTTTGTCGGAATCTTTATTTTTTATCCGGCTACGGTAAAGCCAAAGGAAGGTTTTTTTCTTGGTGGGTAAAAATCGTCTAATGACATCCCCCGCTCTTGGGCGAAGCGGGAGATAGTGTGACTTTTACTGACTAAAAAATCCACCCCGTTCCTTCGTTGCTTTTCATATCAGAGCCGAGTCTTCCTTTCAAAAGCAGACCCTTGGCCTCAGTAGGCTTCGACCCTGCTGGGCTCCTACTGTTGCTGACAAGTTCATGAGGCGCGCGGAAACAGTACGCGCCGTCGATGACTATAATTTTGACAGGCTATGTATAAGTGTATGTTCATCTGTTCCCTCATAGCTCTTAAACTACTTATCGGAACTCGACAAGAGAGGAGATAAGCCGTAGTCACACGTTATTGAAGTGTTACGGTTGGCACCTATATAACGTGTGACTTCGGCTTTTCTTTTTGTTCTGTTCTTGTTTCTCCAGTAACCTTGTTTATTTCAGCATTCTGAAAATCTTTTTGTTATGTGAAAGGGTTCCTTCCCAGGTGGGGCTATGGTCAGGATTTGATGATGATTCTGGAGAAAACGAATATGCTCCTCAATTTTTTCAGCCGAATACCAGTATGTAATATGAAGCTGACGAGGAGGGAGGTTCTTACATCGAATTCAGGCGGAAGAAACGGCCGGGTGTCATCATTGGACCACCCGGGCGGACCGCACGCGCCCTGAGGACAAGGTCCACCTTGACCTTGTCCACTAGACTGTCGGAGTCTATAGTCTACAGATAGGTGTTCCAGATCTGGGTGTCTTGTGTAGGTGAGTTTATATGTTTGTGAACACACCTAATGATACAGAGTCATTCCAGCTGTGAAGTAAGATTTTTCATTATCTCCATTTTACTTATGGCTGTGGCCCGTGTGGATGAAGCCATGAGTTCCAACTTCAAATAGATCCACATTGACAAAAACGTTGCGAATTGAATGTACCGGTGTAGGTATTACTTCGAACAACTACGAGGGCGACGCTGATGCATGATGACACGGTTTGGAGTTCTGCTCATTGTGCAAACCAATAAGAGCGTGAAGTTATAGTTTCAATCACTGCGCCGAGATGAGTGACGTCATTATACTGATCACGAGCCACTCATCCCGCCAATGGTAGAGGCTCCGTGTTATCTTATATATTTATTTATTTTTATTGGCTAACTAACAATCGTATACACTGAAACATATACAAAAAAATCTAGGTTTTTTTTTTATGATGGGAAAAATCATCCAATGACAACCCCAGGTCTCGGGTGGAGCGGGAGATAGTTTCAGACTCTTACTGACTAAAAGCCCGCCCCGTTCTTTCTAGCCTTCATACCGGGGCTCGAGTTCCCTTTTGGATAACCCTGGCCCCAATAGGCTTCTAACCGGCTAGGCCCCTGCTGTTGCTGAGAACTCCTTGAGGCGCGCGGGAACAGTGCGCGCCGTCGACGACTTGGGCTTGGTCCGGACAGTTACCGGACGGCCGGTCAGCGAGCTACCCATTGCTCACTGTCCGCAAGCCCGCGCCTACGGTGGCCGGAAATCGGGATCGGAAATCTGGTGGCGGCGGCGAGAGCGCCGTTGCCTGATGCGGTCGGCCTCCGCCTTTGCGAGCATTACTGTTTCGCAGAAGTCGGCGACCGCCTGCCACTCAACCAAGGCCCGGCGCGAGAGGTCTCCGCCGCCGAATCTAGGTTAGTGTTACAATTTCATATAGGTGCCCCATAAAAGTAAAAACTATATGCTCCGAGTACCTACTTAATATAACACTAATAAAACTAAAACAAGAGCAAAACATTAGGAACTAAAATTACTTGATGAATTGTAACATAAACATAACAAAAATCACTCTTGTATTTTCCGAGCGGAATGTAGTGGAGGAGTACACTCCATGGGTTGTCTGAAAGTGAACCGGAGTCTTGGGATGCAAGGCAAAGAAGAAACAGGAGTGGATTTTAGTCAGTAAAAGTCTGTCACGCCCTCCCGCCCCACCCTAGAGCAAGGGAAGTCGTTGAATGATTTCTCACCTAAAAAAAAAGTGGAATATAAAACTTTTCTTCGAGGGTTGTTATATCATTAAATAACTTCTCCCGCTCTGGCTAGAGTGAGAGGGAGTATTCTGATACACACAGGAACACAGGTGTGTTTTAGTCAGTAAGACTCTGGTCTTACTGACTAAAACACACCTGTGTTCCTGTAATTGCCCTTTGCTTCCCAGCCCTGGGCATCACTTTGAGACGCGCTTGGAACACAACGCATACCCTCATCTAGCCAGGCTTTGACAATTTTTTATTATTTTTTTATTATTGATAGGCTTGCGTTTGACCACTATCTCACCTGATGGTAACCGATGATGTGGTCGACGATGAAGCACGCCTGCCTAGAATAAACTTATTCACTCTCGACTTAAAGACTCCTAAGTTTGCTTGGTTGGCTCGTTGGCAAATGGCTTTTCATTACCAATACACTTGTAACGTCACTTTTCACGTGACTTTCCCACAGGTAATCTGATTGCCATACATTTAGTACTTAGCGTTTAGCGGAAACACTAACAGAAAAGTCGACGGTAAAAAATGCCCAAGGTATTAAGTACAGTGTACGCCCCCTTGTACAGTGTTTTTTCTAGTGTATATATTTTTAATAAATAAAAGTAATTAGTTTACCCTCTCCCCCTTTTTTCTGCCTATTTTGTGCATGCTATTTGATAATAGTTTCTAAGCTCTAGAGCCAAATTAAGCAGAGCTTGTGCTATGAGTACGACGACTGATAAACATATTGATATATTCTAAATACATACATATTATAGATAAAGTTCACCCAGATACACGACGAATGAGCTCATCACGCAAACATTTGTCTTGGGTGGGAATCGAACCCATGACCTCCGGCATAGCAGTCGGGGCCACTAACTACTAGACCAACAGGCCAATCATGTTATAGTTTAACGAGAGAAATCTCTGGGTCTTTTGGTCTTGAGCGAGAGCTGGGTTCCTTTCAGATAAAAAGAGAGGTTTTAGATTTTATTAAGATAAGTAATCACGATCAATACCGCAAAAAAGATGAAAGAGGTTAGGAAGGAAATACTTTCCGATTTGTACCACAACGAGTGTCGCCACTTGTCTCACACCCTTTAACTTCACTACAGGCAATAAACCAATACGAACGCGCATTACGCAACTAACAGACCACGCACACTTAGATCGCAAGTTTGCTATTGGTTGTGTCAATTATGAGCATGATCATATTTTGAGGCACGCCTGCCCTGCTCTCAAGGCCATTCTAACCACTTTAATCTTTTCTGTGATCAACACTATCTGCGTTGAGCATTGAGACAATAAGACAATGCCCTATTCACTTTTATATTATTTCTAGTTGCTGCCAGCGACTTCATCCTCGTCAAAGTAGAAAATTGGCCCATGGGATCATAGTTTCGAGTTAAAAAGTATCCTATGTGCTATTCCAATGACATGGTCTACCCGTGTGCCGAATTTCATCAAAATCCGTCCAGCCGTTCAAGCGTGAAGAAGTAATAAACATACACATACATATCGGTGTCGTTCTCCTACCTGTGATCATATTTAGGTTACTCAGAAATTCTGTTTTCCATGCTGAAAGGTGGCAGCGATCTGCCAAATTTTGTTTCAGATGTTTTGCCGTCAAATCAAAAGAAAGAAAGAAATTGGATTTATTTGGCACAACGCAAGGCGCACTAAACGCTGGATAGGTATAAACGAAACAAAAAAGAAGCAAAAATAAAATTATGTCACGGCTGCACCAAAATAGGTACAGTTCAGCATGAATGCCTGACAACTAGTGCCTGACACTGGTTCAACTGAACCTAAGATTAATACAGATGAACACACCAACACACACACTCCAATAAAATATTCATCATCATCATCATTATTTCAGCCCAAAGACGTCCACTGTTGGACATAGGCCTCCCCCAAGCGTCACCACAAAGATCCTGTGCATCTTGCATCCACCGCATTCCCGGTACTCTCTTCTTCTTCTTTTTTCTTCTCTTTTTGGTGTACAGTAGAGAATATAATCTATCTATCTATCTCACCACCGTTACTGGTGGGAAAGCCAAGATTTCTGGTGCGCGGTCGCCACTCTTGAACCTTTCGGCAGAAAATAGATAGGTACAGAAGAGAATCTCATGTATGTACCTACTTCAGTTTTTATACCTAAGCTCGGTGGACGCACACTAATAAGTGTTTGAGCCGGAACTGTTCGACGAGTGATCCGAGATGCGACCGAGACGTCGTGTCCGTGAGCGGTGTCTATGTGTGCGTTGCTCGAGCGCGCTTTGTATGTAGATTGACTTCTATTAACCTATCTATATATTTTGTGCTTTTGGCCCCATCGACCATCCGTTCTACGAGTAATGCGCCCTGCCTACCGCCACTTTATTTTGGCGATTCTTCGAAAATGTTCCTTCACATATTCATGAAATAAAGTCCAGTATCTATTTACTCTCGTTCACCATATCCGTATAGCTTGCAGCCAGCCCCTCTCGCGGCCACCAGTCTGCCGGTGACTCATGGCAAAGTAAGGAAAACGCTCTGTAGGTAACATAAACACTTAGTCATATTCACACAACTCCATCTAGATAAATACACGCGAATCGAATCTCTATAAGTCAGTTGATAAGAGTCATATTTTGAAATCATTGCAAAATTCTGTGAACCTTGCTCAATGATTGGGCTACAGCAATTTTAAAGTTGACTGTTATTATTTTAGTACAAAAGGAAGTCTATGTAGAAATATTTATTCAATCATAGATCGAAAGCCTTGGCGGTTTCTAGTTCTCCTTTCGAAGGCCGAATTTAATCAGAAAGTTTTTTTTTTAGTATATTTTTATCCTCAGATCATTGAACTTCACGATTCTAGTGTATTCATTGGCTATTGTAAAATGTGTTTGTATTGTTGTTATTTTTACCTTATCTAAAAGGAAAAACTGACTGACTGACATATCAACACCAAAAGTGAAATTTTGAGTAAAGATTCTTTATATGACGTAGGGAGCACTAGGAGAGGATTTTTTTTTGTATTGTTGATAGGTTCGCGCTTGACCGCTATCTCACCTGATGGCGAACGATGCGGTCCTAAATGCGAAGAAACCTATTCACTCTCGACTTAAAGATTCCCGGGTTGCAGCTATCAGGAAACACAGACTCCGGCAAGGAATTCCACTCCCTAGCTACACGCACAATGAATGTGTTCCCAAAACGTTTTGTGCGTGTAGGTGGGATATCCACCATGTACCGGTGGCGCATCGCCGTACGCCTGGTAGTCCGATGATGGGAAGGGCTAGGCGGAATTAGGTTTTGCAATTCCGATACACACTCCCCGAAATGCAACCGGTAGAAAACCGACAGGCTAGCAACTCTGCGTCGATGTTCAAGACTTTGAAGCTTCGACTCGACGAGTGTATCGTCGCCAATTATCCTTCTGGCTCGCCTCTCAATTGCCTCAAGTGCATCAAGCTGGTATCGGGCAGATCCGTCCCAAAGATGAGAGCAATACTTCATCCATACACGATCGAACTTGCGCATGATAAAGTTTAAGCAGCTGTTCCGGCGTGAAGTACTGTCTGACCTTTGCGAGGATTCCCAGCTTTTTTGCAGCCAGTTGAGCCTTTGCTTCGATGTATGGCCCAAAGTTGAGTGTAGATGTCAGCGTAACATCAAGAAGGTCAAGATGGTCGGTTATTGGCACGGTTACACCCCGGAAAGTTGGAGCGGGGCTGAATTGGCTCCTTTTAGCGGAAAATAGACACGCCTGGGTTTTTGCAGCATTGAACCTGACCAAATTGCCATCGCCTCTCGTTGAGACTAGATCTGTGACCCACTAGCTCGCGCGTTGGATATGTAACTCTCAGCAACAGTGCTGTCGTCTGTATATCCAAAGGTACCGGGCTTAAGCAGATCGTTTATGTGCAGCAAGAATAATGTTGCCGCGAGTACTGACCCTTGAGGGACCCCGGCATTAATAGCCATTTGACCGGAAAAGCAGCCATAGATAACCACTCGGATGGGCCGGTTACTCAGGAAGTCTGCGATCCCACAATCCAGCGCAATCCAGTCACAAACCAGCGGGTAAACCAAATGAAGGAAGCTTATTAATAAGGCTTTCGTGCCAAACCCTGTCGAAAGCCTTCGAGATATCGAGGGAGACGGCAAGCGCTTCCCCGTGCTTCTCGATGGCTTCATTCCAGATGTGGATGGCATACGCTAGAAGATTTCCAGTTGACCGATTTCGGCGAAAGCCGTATTGACGGTCACTTAGGATGTCATTAGCTTCTAGGTATGCCAGGAGCTTAGTGTTGAGTACACATTCCATAGTCTTACAGAGAATGGACGTTACTGAGATTGGTCGGTAGGATTTTCCGAAATTCACCCCCTAAGGCGAATAGGGTCCAAAGTTTGTATGGGGAAACCTACTGTAAAGCGGGCAACGCCGCCGGCAGAAGCTAGTATTGTGTATGAAATTGCATTATTATCATAAACATCGACTTATATTGTAGTGATCGACAAGCCCTTTCAAGGAAACTACGAGAATTGGTCAAAATATTAAAAGTTAAAACTATTAAAACACGCATCGCTAAGTTAGCTTTTAGAGAATGCTTTTTTTTTTTTTTTTTTTTTTTGCGACCAAAATGTCTTAAGCGCCATGGATTTCGTGGCATTTACGCGTTTCGTTCAACATAGTATAATGTTCAAGGTGTACAGTCGACATTACAGTTGCCATAACGGATCTTGAGCGGTTGCGCAGAAATCAAATATTCGGTCTCTTTAGTAGTGCGAAATGAGACGCGGGGGCGTGGAGTGTCAGTGATTGGCTCGCCGCGCCATCGCGTCATAGACGTCACTCCTCATTCGTTCCCTGCGTTGCTGCATGTATCTAACAACGAAGACGATTGGCTCGCCAATGTATGGAATGCGCAAAGCGATCCCCACTCTGACGCCGAGCGCTCAAGATCCGTTGTGCCTACTGTACTCCTGAGTCGACTGAAGTAATGTGTTTGGCACGCCTAATCTAGTGCGTAGTACATATAATAAATTATAATATATGAATCATATTCTTGTCCAATATATTCAAAACCAAATAGAATCTTTTAGAGCTTACGTACTGATTGTTGGGTTCTGAGGTCAAGTTTCTTCTGAGAGTTCCGAGTGAGTTCAACTATTTATCAGAGAAGTTCGTATGATTCATCCTGATATGAGTGTTTACGGATAGGGCTAACGGTTTACCCCAGTCCTCTGTGATTTTGAGATGAAAACGTGACGCATGCATGGACTTGGCAATTTCCCGAATCACTTAGCAATGGCGATCAGATGTTTTGATTTTTCTGGTAGCCTTATAAATATAAGGGGTTCCAAGATTAAGACGTAATGCACTATTGAAACTCCATTGAGGACGTTTTTCTCTCTCTATTATTCTTTTAATCGTTGTAATTCAAAACTCGTTGATCAGTGGCATGCACTACGTACACGCAAGAAGCGTTGACAATCGCTGGGATCCCGATCCCGATTTCCGGCCACCGTAGGCGCGGCGGACGGCGAGCAATGGGTAGCTCGCCGTCTGACCGTCCGGTAACCGACCGGACCTAGCCCAAGTCGTCGATAGCGCGTAGTGTTCCACGCGCGCCTCAAGGAGATGTCAGCAAATCGTAGGGGCCCAGCAGGGTCGAAGCCTACTGGGGCCATGGGTTCGCTTCTGAAAGGAAAATCCGGCTCTGGAATGAAAGGCAACCAAGGAACTAGGAGTGGGATTTAGTCAGTAAAAGTCTGACACGCCCTCTCGCTTCATCCAAGGGCGGGAGATGTCATCGTTGACAATAAGTAGCCCTAGTCGGCAACACTAGTGGTTCCGTACTTCTTGTCTATCTGTGCGCGCATTCCTGATCATTTTCGGGAACTATCGTGTGTTCATAACTGGCTTAGTAGTTTTGTAAATATTAGCTCGAAACCTTATATTTTTTTATTGATATAAACTAGTGCTTGACTGCGTTCCCACCTGATGGCAAGCACTGATGCAATCGTCGATGGTGAGGCGCGCTAGTTTATTAAGGGCTTATTCGCGCTAGCCTTGAAGAGACCTAAAATGTAATCGGACGAGAAGACCGCAGCAGGCAAATTGTTTCAGTCCTCAGTGTGGCTTGACCTTGTATTAATTTGCAAAATTATGTGCTTCAACAATAATATTGTCAAACGTATTAAAGATGTCGAAGAGATTATAAATTTTAATTATCCTTGATTATTGTTTCTTAGAATGAGGTACAATAATACAGCATCAGATAGCGATCTAATGACGAGAAATTGTTTACGTAGAAACGGTAATTAACAGGAGATAGTAGGTGTTTGCTTGTACAGTCACAGCGACTTAGAACCTACGCGTCGTACACTTATTTCTTGAATGGCAGAGGTAAGGATATTTTAGAAAATGTGATAATGTATATTTCTTATTGCTCATGACTGTACTATATCTATGTGATCTCCTGTTGTATTATCTATCTATATATTACACTATCAGCCCGTCCCGGCTTCGCACAGGCAATAAATATAGCCTATGTTACTCGGGGTGAATATTGCTTTCCAATGGTGAAAGAATTTTTGAAATCGGCGCAGTAGTTTTTGAGTTTATTCATTACAAACATACACACAAAAATAAAAAATAAATCCTTCTTTGTAATATTCCTTGTTTGTAAAAATTCAGCCTCTCCATACAAACTGTCCAATCAAGTTAGTAATTTTGTATTGTGAGGCGGATTTTTTTTTTCGTTTCCTGAAAAAAGTTTTTATGGTAGGTTATTCAGTTTCGTCTACTGAGCAAGCCCTTAAAGTTTGTGAAGGGCTGTCCCTTACACCTTGTATGACTTATTACGTATCTATCTAATTGTGAAGACTATATCGATCAATGATACATACTGGCTGAATGATTCGAATTTTTTTTTTTTATATATACGTGATAGTTGCTACGTTTGTCAAAATAAATGGAGGCCTTTTTTACAGCAGGGAGAGATAGATGATGATACAATAATAATAATTTAGTTCGCTTTAGTTAGTCCTTGCCTCGAATCATCTTAGCACTACAGGATTTAGGCCTAGGCTACCGGTTGAAGAGAGGTGGTTAAACCTTCAGTAGTGATGGCATTACTGAAGGTTTAACCACGTCTCTTGGTGGAGGTTGGTGTAAATAAATATGTGGTCATGCGTATAATTTGAGGGGTTATGGTATCCCCGTGATCGTTTGCGGGGACTTCAACGCCTGGAATACGGCTTGGGGTTCCCGGTACACGAACCCACGGGGTCAGATGGTGGAGGACTGGGCTTTGGAGCTGGGCCTGGTCGTCCTGAACCGGGGTTCTGTCCCCACGTTGGCGCGGATGCGGGGTGAATCAGTGGTGGACATCTCGTTCGCCAGCCCCGCTCTGTTGCCGCGTGTCGTCGACTGGCGCGTTATGGAGGAGGTGGAGACGTACTCCGACCACCGGTACATCCGGTTGGACGTCTCCGCCGAAACCTCGGCCGCGCCGGTCCGACAGAGCCCTTGCGGTCCGCGGTGGGCGCTTAAGCAGATGGACCGGGAGCTCCTCCTGGAAGCCGCGACGGTACAGGCCTGGGTGCAAGCACCGGACAGGCCTGTCGACATAGACGTCGAGGCGGAGTGGTTCCGGGAGGCCATGTCGCAAATCTGCGACGCGGCAATGCCCCGAGTCCGTCCAGGGCGAGCTAAGCGCCAGGTGTGCTGGTGGTCGCCGGAGATTGCTGCACTGCGCAACGCATGCAGTCACGCGCGGCGCCGGTACGCCAGACACTGCAGGCGCCGCATCCGCCCGCCGGATGCGGAGGCCAGAGAGGCGGAGCTGTATGAGGGATACAGAGCGGCAAAACGCACCCTCCGAACGGAGATCAAGCGGGCCAAACTGGAGGCCCGCAACGTGTGGCTGGGGTCTCTGAACGCGGACCCATGGGGGCGCCCGTACAATATGGTACGGGAAAAGCTCCGTCCCTGGGCTCCCCCACTGACTCAGAGTCTCCGGCCCCAGATCGTAGAGGGTGCGGTGAACGCTCTGTTCCCTGCGCGGGGGGAACACTCCCCCCCGCCCATGGCTCCGCCTCCACCGCCAGCGGTGTCTGACGCGGACCGCAACGGCGACGACGACGACAATGCTCCAGAGGTGACCGAGGTAGAGATGAGAGTGGCGGTGCGAAGGCTGAGTGCCAAAAACACCGCCCCAGGACCCGACGGCTTGCCTGGAAAGGCCTGGGTCCTGGCCATGGAGGCTCTCGGGCCTCGACTGAGAGGGCTCTTCAGCGCATGTATGGAGAGGGGCCAGTTCCCACTTTGCTGGAAGACGGGGAAACTGGTCCTCATAGCGAAGCCAGGGCGCCCTGCGGACTCTCCGTCCGCGTACCGGCCCATTGTGCTGCTCGACGAGGTGGGCAAGCTCTTTGAGAGAGTCATTGCAAACCGCCTCGTCGGGCGCCTAGCACGGGTGGGGCCGGACCTTTCGGACGGACAGTTCGGCTTTCGCAGGATGCGCTCAACGGTGGACGCCATCATGCGCGTGCGAGCCCTCACGACGGGGGCTGCGGTGTCCCGGGGCAGGTGTGTCGTGGCAGTGTCCTTGGACATTGCCAACGCCTTCAACTCCCTGCCCTGGAGTACGATCCGGAGGGCACTCCGGTACCACCGGGTGCCCGAATACCTCTGTCGAGTGGTCGAGGCCTATCTGTCGGAGAGACTTATAGTCTATCCCGGTCACCAGGGAGACTGGAAACGTCGAGAGATGTCGTGCGGTGTTCCGCAGGGGTCGGTACTAGGGCCACCCTTGTGGAACATCGGGTACGACTACGTGCTGCGCGGCGACTTCCCTGACGGGGTCAGCGTGGTTTGCTACGCAGACGACACGCTGGTCCTAGCGCAGGGAGAGTCGTACCAGGCGGCGGTCGCTCTAGCGACACGCGGGGTTGCGATGGTCGTTGATCGGATCCAGGAGTTGGGACTCGAGGTGGCGCTTCACAAATCCGAGGCGATGTGTTTCCACGGTCGCCAGTCTCGGAACGCGCCGCCATTGAGTTCCCAACTAACGGTAGGAGGAGTTCACATCGGTGTCGGGTCGACGATGAAGTACCTGGGACTCGTCCTCGACAGCCGGTGGAATTTCGTGGAGCATTTCCGACGTCTGGCTCCCAAACTCAACCGGGCTGGGGCTGCGCTCAAGCGGCTCTTGCCCAACCTTGGGGGTCCAGACGCCTCCTGCCGGAGGCTCTACGCGGGGATCGTTCGGTCCATGGCCCTCTACGGGGCGCCGGTGTGGGCGCCGTTGCTGAAAAAGCAACCGGCGGCCATACTGAACGCCTGCCAGAGGGTCATGGCGATAAGGATGGTGCGGGGATACTGCACGGTCTCCCGCGAAGCGGCGAGCCTTCTGGCTGGCCTACCACCGTGGGATCTGGAGGCAACAGTCCTTGCACACATGCACGATATGCGCGTGGAGATGCAACGCCGGGGTGAAAGTCCGCTGCCGCGACAGGTCACGGCATGGCGGACAGAGCTCCGGCGGGATCTCATGGTGAAATGGCGTCAGCGACTATCGCAACCCAGTGCTGGGCACGCCACAATCATGGCGGTAAGTCCCCTCTTTGAGGCGTGGCTGGAAAGACCTCACGGCGTCCTTACCTTCCGCATGACGCAGGTACTCACCGGACATGGTTCGTTCGGGAGATTCCTGCACTCGATTCATGCGGAAGTGACGCCCGGGTGTCGCCACTGTGCGGAACGCCCGGAGGACACGGTGGAGCACACAGTCGAGGTGTGCCCTGCTTGGGCGGAGCATCGCCGTGCCCTCGTGGGGGCGATCGGCGGCGGAGACCTCTCGCGCCGGGCCCTGGTTGAGGCCATGGTCCGGAGCGAGGAGGAGTGGCAGGCGGTCGCCGACTTCTGCGAAGCAGTAATGCTCGCAAAGGAGGAGGCCGAACGCATCAGGCAACGGCGTTATCGCCGCCGCCGTCGCCGGGATTCTGATCCTGATTTCCGGCCAACGTAGACGCGGGCTTGCGGACAGTGAGCAATGGGTAGCTCGCTGTTCGGCCGTCCGGTAACTGTCCGGACCAAGCCCAAGTCGTCGACGGCGCGCGCTGTTCCCGCGCGCCTCAAGGAGTTGTCAGCAACAGCAGGGACCCAGCCGGGTCGAAGCCTACTGGGGCCAGGGTTATCCGAAAGGGCGCTCGAGCCCCGGTATGAAGGCTAGAAGGAACGGGGTGGGTCTTTTAGTCAGTAAGAGTCTGACACTATCTCCCGCTCCGCCCAAGGGCGGGGGATGTCAATGCATGATTTTTTCCCACCATAAAAAAAAAAAAAAAAAAAAAAAAAAAAAAAAGGGGTTATGGTATGGGGGAGGAGTGGTAGTGGAATCCGTGGATTCCATAAATCTGAGACACGGTAATAATATCATGAGATGCCTTTCTCCAACCGAAATATATTATACAGTTTTTGGGTATGTTCGAAGTGTTATGTATCATTATCATGCGAAAGCAACGCCCGAGTGTCACCACTATGTCAACCACCCGGAGGACATGGTGGAGCCGGTGGCAACGATCTCTCGCGCCAGGCCTTGGTACAGGCCATGATCCGAAGCGAGGAAGAGTGGCAGGCTGTCGCCTCCTTTAGGGGGTTTCACGCGCGCATGAAGCAATCGTTGAAGGAGCACTTTTGGCTCCTGAGGAAGTTATTCGGTTGCCTGAAGATGGTGTTGTCATACTGGTTTTGGTGTGTAGGTACAGCCTTCCTTCCAAAAGTGCTGTATTCAAATGGTCTCAAACGGAACTTGACGCCCTGGATAGGCGGGGCCGTATACTGCTGACATGCATGTTGAATGGATAACTCACAGTCGTTGGTGATGAGACAGTATAATCCTGTGAAAGTGTGGAGATCGAGGCTTTTTAAACGGTAAAATACTACACAACGAGGAATATAATTATGTAGTCTTAACGAATATTTTTTCTAGCTGCTGATGTAAAGTAGCTAGATACTCGTATAATACGTTGAGATATACGTTTCAGATACATTAAGGCACTGAAAGAGTTGTTACATTGGACCCTACGGTTCGTTTTCTTACATTCATGCGGCGCTCGAGTACAGGGAGGTACAGTATTTTTGTCATGTTAATTATGTTGTATGTGACTATGTTGTTAAAACTACAATAGGGTAGTTTCCAGGGTCAAAATAATTACATTTTATTTCGTCCGTCATTTATATTATAAAAAAATATTGGACACGTATTTTTTCTTTTTTCGACTAAACAAAAAATAACAAAGATATAGACCCATTAAAGTTACGTGTGACGTCACCCCGTGCGAAAAAATGCAGCACGGCGTGACGTTACACGTAACTTTTTTAATAATTTAATTTTTTAATTTTAATTTGATTGATTATTTATTTACTTTGTTTTAATTAATGATTTGGTTGATTTTTTGTAATTTATGTAATTTATTTGACTTTTAATTTGTAATTTATTTGACTTTGATTTGTAATATATTTGACTTTGATTTGTAATTTGTTTGACTTTAATTTGTAATTTAATTTAATCCTCATTTGTTTATTCTTGACTATTTAATAGTTTTTGACATTTTCAATTTAATTCAATTTGTAGTGTTAATAATCTTAATGTATTTGGTTCTATTTTTATGTTGTAATACTGTTTTATGTTAAATTGATTATACACTAAAATTATGTAATGACAAAATATATTTCTCAAGGCAGCAGTAATACTATGGTGAGCGCTATGTACGCCTTAATTGTCATGTGCATTAG
Source organism: Mythimna ferrago (assembly GCA_910589285.2). NCBI lineage: Eukaryota > Metazoa > Arthropoda > Insecta > Lepidoptera > Noctuidae > Mythimna > Mythimna ferrago. Next base: position 12,807,369 of record OU342692.1, on the reverse strand, counting down.
TTGTTAATAAAATTTTTCTTTTTATGTAAAATGTATGTTATGTGGCTGTACTAAAATGAATAAACTTTAATGGGCTATATCTTTGTCATTTTTGGTTTAATATAAAAATAAAAAATACGTGTCCCTTATTTTTGAATAATCTAAAAGACGGACTAATTACATTTTTTACGTTTTTATTGTTAATAAAAATTACTTTTAGGATAGCTAAAATCTAATTAGGTATCTAATTGATACCTTTCGTATCTCTGTACATGTTTGTGTGTTGTACACCTCATCATTGCGGATGGCTGATGCTTCGTTGCATTAGGACTAAGAGAATACTGTTCTGCCTTCATTTCCTCGTTTAGAAAGTCGGGACTAAACTTTAAACTAAGTACCAATAAAAAGTATATAAACATTATTTCTGACTAGCTTTTGCCAGCGCCTTCGCCCGCGTACATATATAATATAGCCTATGTCACTCAGGAATAAAGCAGCTATCTATTGGTGAAAAAATTTTAGCAGTCGGACCCGTACTTTCAGAGATTACCTCTTACAAATAATAAAAAAAAAAGACGTGTGGCACTCGGGGACTGCCGCGGTAAAGCTATTGCATAGCATTTTTATCAACATATGCAATTATGATTATTTATTTATTTTATTTATGCAGTATTTTCCTTTGTTTTTTTTTTCTTTGATATTGGTTGAAGTTACACTTTCACACATTGAATTGAATTTTGATTGATTGTTCACTCATTTGTTTTCTTATCGGTCACCACGCTCAAAAAACAAATGAGTGGGGGGTGTTAGGTTATTTTCGTTACGGAATTTCTGGATTCGGTCTCCACGCTCAAGGGCCCGCGATAGAAGCTATGCAATAGCTTAAAAACAAACTTTACCTCTTTATAATATTAGTGTAGATTGAGATCTACATTTTCATTTACAGCCGATTTTCTGTCAATCTCTAAAACTTGAACAGATTAAATAATTAATACAAGGAAAATCGCTAAATATTCTGGGAAGGAAAGTAAATTCAGTTGAAGAAAGTAGTAGGATTCGTCGTAATGGCCTGTGTAGTTCAGTAGAAATGCGAATAAAATGCCGCCCATCATTGTTACTCGAAAATTCGGGAAAGGATTATTATAGAATTGAAATATAATTAATATAAATTCACGGGAATAGTCTGCCGTTCTAGACATTTTAATTGGTCCGTGCAGCGCTGCTTCCAGGAATAGATTTTCTATCTACACTCGTCCACTTGCTCCTGTAAAATCCAGGATTACGAGAGATAATCGTGCTATTTATATTTCGTATTTATATAAAAACATCAAAAGTGATATGAAAGAAAAGGGAGTTAGTGATAGTTTGACGGTTGACAGGACAGAATGGAAGAAGAAAACGTGTTGCGCCGACCCCAAGTAATATGGGATAAGGGCAGGAAGAAGAAGAAGAAGATTTATATAAAAACATCTTTTATGATTTTTTGCATTATGGTGTTACGCTGTGGTCGCTTTTGATATTTACTTTTGTAGGATTCCGCTATTTTTGACGGTTTCAGATTTATCCATACACAAAAATATTATTGTAATTATTATTATTATTAATCAGTGTTTAAACAACTTGAGTAAGCAAACGCATTACAAAGTCCACTTCAAAAAATAACCCTATACCTGTACCCGTAGACAGAGTGAATTTGTTTTTTTTTTAGTAACGGAGATGCGTGCACCATCGCGGTCATTTCTGCCAGATCACTAAAAACTTCGCTTGAACTGAACACAAAATTTTCTATTGAATCCTGCGGCGCGGCGCCAAACTAAACCCTTTGAAATTTTCGTTTCGAGTAAAAGCAAAAATTAACTTAACGGTGGTCAGGCGGAACTGTCTTTGATGGTACATATAAATACTGCTTCTATCCAAAAAAATGAACATCTTTCTTTAAGACAGGCACAATCAATTCCAAAAGAAGAACAATGACAACTTCGAACGGAAAGATCAATACTTTTTTTTTTTAATTTTACCAAGTACAATATTTAACAACATTAACAGTTTTTTTTTGTAACAATTAATGTACACACAGGTGTGAAAAACAGACGAGACGAAGAAAATAGAAAAATAGGTGCGTTTTTTTTTAGGCAGAAATAGATGAACTGATCTATTCTCATGCACAACAGTCAGTTCGTTTTAAATCAACGAAAGACAAGCATAACGTGTATATCAAAAAGCAAATAAACCAGTAAACAATATTTTCGAATGTGTTTGAAATCACATTGGCTTGTGATGAGCACGAAATTATCAACAATTTTCAATAGCGCAGTGTTTTCCACGGCGAGAGCTCACGTGCTAGGAAATTGTATTAATCCGTCGATAAACTAGGACACGCAAAATGGCGCTCGATTCTATCTCAAAATAGACGAGAGCTTTTTCAGTTCGTCTTATTTATTTTAAATTAAGTAGTGGTTCGGTCGTTTGGACGGCTTTATACGAAAAACGGAAATTTTAACGGAGTTATGCTGTGTTGTAAAAAGTAATGTCGCTATAGATTTTGATAGAACACTTTCGTTAAAACCATTGACAAGAAGCGTCTATATTTTGTGATTGTACTAGTTATTTGTCGAAGTATACTAGATATTTCTAGGTAGAATAGCGAAGGAATTTTTCATAACAATTCATTTAGCTCCAACATTATTCGGAAATCATTGCTACGGAATTCTTTTATGGTGCTAGTATCGAATGATGTTGGAATTATTTGAAGTTTTTAATAGAGTTAAGTGAATTTTGACGTGATATTTTACATGACGTTCATGCATGAACAATATTTACAATTACATCGAGTGGTATTACTGCCTCGGGCATGAAGGTATTCTGCTTTTACATTCAATGAACATTATGGATTTAAAAACGAACATTTTGGTCGATGACATTGGAAAGCTTTTTGCCTTACCACGAAAATGAAGTAAATAGATATTACATTTTGTAGGTAAGTATATTTTTTTCTGTCTCAAGAAACTAATAAGGTTGAAAAAAATAAATGGACGGAGGAAAAGGAAAGTGGATCCAGCTAGCAGTGATGTTTTATCTGGGAGAGTGGCAGCGTCGACGGCCACGGCGCCATCGATCCGGCGCTGAGCAGTCACCTACCTACACACCACACTACCTACCGCTCTACTAATTCTGACCTTTATTGTGTTTACAAAAAATACTTGATATTTTCATGATTTTCTTTAGGTATATATTTATTTTTTAGGTGAGAAATCATCCAATGACTTCTCTCGCTCTAGGGTGGGGTTCGGACGTGTCATATTTTTACTGATTAGAAGGACCTTTGGGTTCCTTTTCGGACAATCCAAGGCCCCAGTAGGCTTCGGCCCTACTGGACCCCAACCGTTTTGCTGATATCTCTTTGTAGCGCGCGTGGAACACTACGCGCCGTTGATGACTCGGCTTCGGTATGTATGGTTACCGGATGGCGAACTACCCATTGCTCGCCGTCCGCAAGCCCACGCTTACGGTGGCTGAAAATCGGGGTTGGAGCGTGAGGTAGGTAGGTAGGTACCTAAAGATCTGTTCTTTAGGTACCTATATTAGCCTTTGGAATATCGTAATTAGAGACACAATAGAATACAATGAGAGAGCGAACGCCGGCGCACAACTAAAAACACTTCTACAGATTTATTATACAAGGTGTAAGGGACAGCCCTTCACAAACTTTAAGGGCTTGCTCAGTAGACGAAACTGAACAACCTTCCACAAAATTTTTTTTCAGGAAACGAAAAAAAAAATTCCGCCTCTCCATACAAACTGTCCAATCAAGTTTATAATTTTCTATGGTGAGGCGGATTTTTTTTTTCGTTTCCTGAAAAAATTTTTTATGGTAGGTTGTTCAGTTTCGTCTACTGAGCAAGCCCTTAAAGTTTGTGGAGGGCTGTCCCTTACACCTTGTATGTATAGATTAAGAAATACTTCTAATAAACAGTCAGTATTCTCTTTTTATTTAATAGTCACTGTGGCGCTGCAACCCAAAGGCCAACTGGAGGAACACGGGTGGGTTTGTCAATAGAAGTTTGACATTCCCTTCCACTCTACACCCAGAAGATATTTGGTGATTTCCTGTCGCAAGAAAAGAAAGCTAGATAAAATTGAATTTTTAACACAAAAAGACGGAAAGAGACTATCTATTTCTTTAGAATATTGTCCTGTTTGTTTAAAAAATACTAACTCTCCCACGCGGTTTCATCCACTTCTTTGGTTACTGACCTGTAGTGCTATTCTCAGAATCCAAATTGGATTGTTCCTAAATAAATGTACTGTTTGGATTTCGTCGCTATCCACCATATCATCGCTTATCATCAGGTGAGATAGTGGTCAAACGCGAGCCTATCAATAATAAAAAAGGACATAGTCTACCTGTGAACCAAAGTTCATCTAAATCCGTTCAGCCGTTCAAGCTTGAAGACGTAACAAACGTACACACAAACTTTCACCTTTATATTACTAGTATGATTAACGTGAAAGTATAGATTGGTTTTAGTAGAACCAAATCTAAAATGCTAGTCAAAACGTGGTCTTCCACGAGCGAGGCCCGAGGGTAGGGTGGGCGGCGGTCGGCTCAGCTGCGTTCTGACGTCATCAGTCCACGCACAAACACTGGAGGCGGCGTTGTATGTGCGTCATGTCGGAGCTGATGGCTCGTGTAATTCGGAACATATAGGAAGGGTTTTGTGATTAAAATTACGTTAATTATGGTACTTATTGGGAAAAAGCGTTTTGGGAACACATTCATTATGCGTTTGCGTACCGCCCTTGGGCGGAGCGGGAGATAGTCAGACTCTTACTGACTAAAAAACCCACCCCGTTCCTTCTTGCCTTTCATACCGGGGCTTCTCTGCTAGCTTCTCTTTCGGAGCTAACCCTGGTCCCAATAGTACAGCTAAGGATTGGAATTCCCTACCAGAGTCTGTGTTTCCTGATAACTATAACCTAGAGGTCAAGAGTGAATACGTTGCTTCTAGGCAAGCGTGCTCCATCGTCGGCCACATCATCACCTTCCATCAGGTGAGATAGTGGTCAAACGTGAGCCTATCCTTAATAAAAAAAACCATTGAAGGACATAAGGATTTTTATTGTAGTATACCATTGGAACATGTTCTAAAACCAAAAATTCGAAGACATGTGACATCCACCAGCCTGCACTGGGCCCGCGTGGTGTATTACGGCCCATTCCCTCTCCTAGAGAGGAGGCCTGAGTCCCAGCAGTGGTAACATGAAAAGGCTTATTATGTTATGCTATGCCTTTATTGACATAAATCTGTATTATACATCAACCTGCACTGGGCACGCGTGGTGGATTACGAACCGTTCCCTACCTTAGAGAAGAGACCTGGGTCTCAACATTAAAAGACTGATTATGCTATGCTATGCCATTATTAACATAAATCTGTATTATACATATATATAAGGTATATTATTGAGGATTTTCGAAATAAACCACAAATTGTTTCTCTGAAAACAAAGATTTGTTTTATTCAACATGCTTTTACAGTATTATGTAATAAATTATCGTTTAACTAAAATTACACTTTTATCTCACCTGAAAACAAAGAAACGACATTAAAGTTCACTAATATCGCCTCCTCAATTATATCCCTTTAATTATCTCTCTACAAGTTTTTATAACAATAAAATGCACAAAATTAATCTCAACATCATCTGTCATTGAATGATACGTCACCCCGTATCCACAGCTTAAAAATTAAAAAAATGAAATGTCATTTCCAAGGAGGTCATTTCATTACATATATAAAAGAAGAAACTGACTGAGTGACATATTAAAGCATACATGAAACTTCTGGGTCTAGAAACGTGAAATTTTGCACAGGGTTTCCTGTTATGGCGACTGTGATCCCACCAGACGTAAATTTTTCGTCAATTTAAACTAGATAAAGCCGGTATTTCCTTCCTAGCTGACTGCGCTGAGAAGAAACACCGAAATAGACTCAGCGGTCAAAGTCTCTTTTAAATGCCATGCAGCAAAAAAGTAATGGTAAAATCATATGAGAACCAAGATTGGAGTCTGATATAGTCTTTTGAAGAAAGAACCACACAGTTATGAGTGGACCTGTCCTGTAATTAGTGATGCATGATCATCATCATTTCAGCCAATAGACGTCCACTATTGGACATGGGCCTCCCCAAGTGTCGCCACAATGAACCGTCCTGTGCGTCTCGCATCCATCTGATTCCCGCAACCTGTACCAGGTCATCGGTCCACCTAGGGGGCTTGATGACTTCCAAAGCTGCGTCTTCCGGTACGCGGTCGCCACTCCAGAACCTTTCGGCTCCATCGGCCATGTGTTCGAGCAATGTGCCCTGCCCATTGCCACTTAAGTTTGGCGATTCTTCGTGCTATATCGGCAACCTTACTTCTCCTGCGGAAATCTCCCCCAAATGCATATATTTGAACAAACAGTGATGCAATCCTTGTTATTTAAGATTTCAGGAGATCCTGCTTATGTTTCTTTATCTTTCCTCACGTCACTTGTTACGACGCCATCACGGCGAACGATCTATTTTTCACCCAAAAATTATTATGAAAGTGAATTACCTAACGTTCACTTTGACATTTACAATAATACGTCGTCCGCAATCTCTAAATTCGTAACAATGATTTTATGGTTATATAAGTAAGTAGTAACAGATTGAACTTGAAGACCCACAGGGGTATAGCAGAGTGGGCTGCGGGATTGTGGGAAAGAGTCACCATGGCTTAGGAACGTAATTAGTAACTGAAGGAACACGGTTTTAGGGTCTGGTCTCCACCTGGGGTTGCCAGATCGGAACTTACTGAGTATGTACGGGACAATTCCATGTCGGGCCGTAACTATAGTTATGAATAAAAAAATTAATAACGGAAAAAAAATACGGAATATCTAATTTTATACTTGTGTTTATTTTTAAAGGAATACTAAATTTCTTTTCTTTTATTAGACCTGATAAAAGAAATCAGGTAGAAAATTGCCAATTAAAAGATATAAAACTGAGAACTTTGCCTTTATAGTAGGCAATCAACATTATGATGTAATATCTTATAAACTAAATAAAATCAGCCTTCAAAATAATAATAGAAAAACATAAAAAATATATAATACATTGTTGTATTTTTTTAATCGTTAAATTTTTCGGAATCTTATCTTATCTATTTTCCGAATTCCGGAAATCCAGGACATCTGGCATCTGAAAAAAAAACCTTACCTCCACCACGGTACGGACCGTGACGAGAGACGAGGTGCCGTCACCGTGACGTACCACGGTAGCGGCGCCGTAACGTGCTGGAGGCCGTAACACGGCACGATGTCGCCACGAACTAGCGACTAGCTCCTCGACATCGTTGATATTCCTCTAGAATTTCTGAAGATCTTCTTCTTCCTGCCATTACCCTATATTACTCGGAGTCGGCGCAACTCGTTTTCTTTTCATTCTGTCCTGTCACTCATAACACTATCACTAATTTCCTTTTTTTCTTATCTGGAATTTCTGAAGATAAAAAGAAAGAAATTGAATTTACTTGGTACAACACAAGGCACACACAAATAGGTAAACATGAAACAAAAAGAAGCAAAAAATACAATTGTGTGCCTCACGCATGCACCAATATAGGTCCAGTTCAGCATGAATGCCAGACAACTAGGGCTTGACGCTGGTTTTCATGAGCTATACTTATTTACACACTTTCTCATGGACTCTCAACATATAATAGACGACGTTTCATTAATAAATCCAGGCAATAAAAGACGATTTTTCTAAATACTTACTTTAATGATACATCGCATCGACCTGCGGAATGACTTCGCTACGTTTCACGGTGGCGGCACTGCGACCGTGGCACTGGGGCCAGGCCCTTAGTCAGTTACTGTTCTACGCGCGCCTCAAGGAAATGTCAGCAAACCATAGGGGCCAAGCAGTGTCGAAGCCTACTGGAGCCAAGGGTCTGCTTCTGAAAAGATGACTTGGGTCTTGTATGAAAGGCAAGGAAGGAACAGTAGTGGGTTTATAGTCAGTAACAGTCTGACACATCCTCCCTCCACCTCAAGAGTGGAAGGAGTTGGTTATTTTATGAATTAAAAAAAAATGTATCGCACAGTAAGAACGGCGATCGCGGGTTTCGGATGGGTGACCATTCCTTCCAAATCGGGACCGTCGGCGTCGGTTCCATCTGTCATAAAAAATATTTACCTATGTCATGCAGCAGACGGTATGTCTGACATCGGTCTGACCGTCTGACAGCTGTAATGCTCAGTAATTGGGTTGTAAAGGTGAGAGGTCAGGTGGCTAGACCTCCGTGTTAATATTTTATTTTCACCCTCAGTCTGTGTTGACCACAACATTGGTTGAATGCTGACTGATTATTATGAGCCTATGTGCAGAATAGGTAGAATAAACTTTGTTATATAGGTAGGTACCAAAATAGTAACAATTTTACAGAATTACTTTATTTAATTCCGCCTAGCCCGTTCTGTCATCGGACCACCAAGCCCGATGATGAAACGGGCTATGGTGGACATCCCACCTACACACACGAAACGTTTTGGGAACACATGCATTGTTAAGGTTAAGGAGTGGAATTCCTGTCGGAATCTGTGTTTCTTGTTATCAGGAAACACAGATTCCGACAGGAATTTCACCACCACTCCAGTTGTAGCAGTTGTTGCAGTTGTTGTGGTGTGCAGTTCCAGTTCCAGTTGTAGTTGTCTACAACTTGGGAATCTTTAAGTGAATAGGTTATTTCTAGGTAAGCGCGCTCCATCGTCGACCGCATCGTCGCTTTCCATCAGATGACATAGCGGTCAAGCGCGAACTTGTTTCATCATCACCAGCCTTTTTAATGTTCCCACTGTTGGGACTCTAGACTCCTCTCTAGGAGAGGGAATGGGACGTAATCCACCATACGGGCCCAGTGCGTGTTGGTGAATGTCAGATGTCTTCGAATTTTTGGTTCTAGGACATTTTTCATGAAAAACTTAAATCTGTGGCGGTCTTATCGCTGACTGCGAAATCTAGCAGGCAACTTTAAGATGGGCTGTAAGAACTTTAACTACAAAAAACATAAATACAGCCGAACATAGAACCTCCTCCTTTTCGAAGTCGGTTAAAAAGGATGTAGTCTGTGGTGTACTGCTAACAATATTAATCAAATAATACCTACATTTAAAATATATGATACATCGATAAAATATACTTTTCTAAAGATAATGCATAAACTTACAAATATATATGGTACATAATGATAATTAACGCCGTGTGTAATCACCTTTCCCCTATGGGGGTAGGCAGAAACTATAAAACTATACCTGCTTCGATTTCTTTCAAATACCTTCTCTCGCTCTGGGTGAAAGGGCAAGCAAAACTAGAAACTTACCCACCGGTTTCAGCGCACCGTACGTTGCTGTTATCACACTGATATTGTGATAACTGATAACATCTGTTTTTCCATTATATTCTAGTACGAGTATTTCGGCGAACCTGATAATGATAATAATTATAAAGATTAACAACTTTATATTAAACAGTGGAAATTTCGGGAATGTTCTGTGTTTTTTCTTGGAAAAAAACAATGGAAGAACTAGTGTACCTCGTTACCGGACCGTAGCGGAGTGACCATCGGTTTTCGGAAATATTTTATACTTCGGGAATATCGTGAGAACTTGATGGCTGACTTGGTTTTGCTACGGAAGATGTGATTGAAGGGACTTTTCTGTTGTGTTGCGTGTTCGTTGTGTTGTGGTGTTTTATCCAGAGGAACATGCTTGAAATTTCCTGAAATTTAAATTTCAAATGTCTGGGCTGGTTACTTTAGTTAAGTATAGGTAACAATAAAACATGAAACATTTCATCACCATCATCTTCCTGCCCTTGTCCCATTTTATTTAGCGTTTTTTTCTTCCATTCTGTCCTGTCACTCGTCACGCTATCACTAATTCCCTTTTCTTTCATATCACTTCTCACACCATCTACCCATCTTTTCTTTGACCTCCCTCTCTCACTTCATCCATCCACATATAAACTCATAATTCTTTAAGCAACGTGCGTTTCATCCCTCCTCTTCACATGACCATACCAAGACAACCGATTCCCTTTCAACTTTTCAGTTACTGGCGCCACTTTCAATCTTCCTCTGATATACTCACGAATCATTTATCAAATGTTTTAACATCCATAGCACTATCATAATCGTATCCTTTTATGTGTAACACTGGCTCTCAGTTGCATCCAAAATAGGTGGAAAAATTCTTTAGCAGATAGTGATGGTTTACCTTACCCATCCTTCTGATGAGATGTTAGCAAAAGTACGTTATCCACTAGAGTCGATAACTATCAGGGCTACGGGATGGTTCGAAAGAGTTACCGTGGCAAAGAGCAACTGAAGGAGCACTCATACGTTTAGTGAGTAAAAGTCTAACACTCCCTTACTTCACCTAGTGCAGGAAGTGTTTTTGGTGATCTACAAGCGAAAAAAAAAACCGAGCGTCACGGTCTAAAATCTGCCTCTTCAACTTCCGTATCCAGTTAGTTTTTCATTCACATTTGACTAAAAACTGCATCTCAAATATCAACCCTTTATGCTTATTTTTAGACTTATCGTCTCTATCGTTTTTCTTTTCGAGAAAATGTTCAGCTCTGCAGAGTGAGTTTTTGAAAAATAAAGCGCAGAAACTATGCGAAAGTGGTCAAAGGAGGATCGAGCTCTGTTTCGGAGAAAATTAATATAGCATTTTAATTATTCTGACAATATTGTAGAGCTGTATATATATGGCAGTAGAGGGACAGGTCGACCTAGATCTTATTTGCAGAAAGCTTATTATATACATATATTTCAATGGTAAAAAATACTACCTACCTATAAAACTACATAGTTTACAATATTTACACTTTTGTAAATTTTATAATTGTGAATGTGAGAAGTATGTGGATTACTCACGATTAATCACGGTTCTCATATGATTTGACCATTACGTGTTTTGCTGTATGGACTTTAAAAGAGACTTTGACCCCTGAGTTTATTTCGGTGTTTCTTCTCAGGGTAGTCAGCTAGGAAACACCCGCCTCATCTAGCTTAAACTGACGAAAAAAAAAATTGACGTGTAAAAGTGTTTTTTTTTTTTTTTTTTTTTATTTTTTTTTTTTTAATCTTTTAAATTTAGGGACTTTTGGTCACACTACGACCATGCCAGCCCCATCGTAACCTAATACAAGTCAAGCTTCAACTATGAGGGCTCACAACCTTACTCACTATTTTATAAACAGCATAAAACCTACTTGCAAAATAAAGATCATTTATCATTTATTATCATTTAGTTTACAGTATCAGGACGAAAATTTCGCACCTACACATATATGCTATCATTGCTGAGGTTGCAGAGTGCCCTGCTCGTGCGCCCCGCAACTCCGTTCCGGTTACCGCGGCTCCTCCAAGCAGCGCCGCACGAGCCCTTCGCCCCGTCCCGCTGCCTGTTCCTGCAGCCCCAGCGAATCCAATTCGTAAGGATTTCGCTGGCATCACCACGAGCGCCCCTAGCGCCCCTAATCTGAAACCTGTGCTGAACAAAGCAACGAACAAGGTTGAAAATGACGATGGTTTCGTTACGGTGCAAAGGAGGAAGCGTCGAACGCAAACCAACAAGAACCGCTGCGGCATAGCACCTGCAACTCCTAGCGTGAGCCTGCGTGCCGCCCAGCCGAACACTCCCGTGTACATCTCTCGCCTGCATCACACGACAAAGGTGGAGGACATCGTAGAGTACGTGCGCCAAAAGACGAAGTTCGCAGTGAGGGTACAGCTGCTGGAGTCGCACCGTAACGTCAATTTCAAGGCGTTCGTGGTGCGAGTCCCGAACACTTTCTTGCCTCTCATGCTGAAGGAAGACTTTTGGCCGCAGGGCGTGGTGTTCCGTCGCTTCCGCGGACAGGTGCCACAGAACAGCACGAAGTGAACTTAGTGCAATGTGAAGTGTTACTAACATAATCCTAAGTCTTATTTACTAACAACAAGTTGTATTTACTCTATATATATGTTAGTCTGTAAGGTATATATCTATGGGCCAAGATGCCTGATAATAAATGATTTATTATTATTATTATTGCTATTAAATCAAATATTTCTTTGTAAACTGAAGGCCGCGGGAATCTGCTGGAGGCGAGTCGCAAAGCTTCGGTTGATCTAACATCGGTTAGGCGAGGTCTTTGGTTCAACAGTTCAACACTTTTCTTTTGTAATGATAATGATAGAACTGGCTAGGTACTTGATGATGTACGTGTATTGTTGTCTATCTAAAGATCAACAATAGTTAATAAAAAAAACAATTGAAAGTATCCTGATTTTAAGTTATTCATTACTGTGTACATTTGTCTAATTCTAATATATAGGGTAGAAAGAATCTTACAGGTTTCGTTACAATTTTATTTTTTCATTTGGGATATCATGTTAGTCTTAAGTTTGTGCCTTTTCGGGCAAATAAAATGATTTTTTTTTACTTTTTTTCTTTCTTATTTCTATTACGTTACTTCTCCTGTTCTGAGTTGAGGGCGTGTCTGACTTCTGCTAACTAAAACCCATATATTTTAGTTGCCTTTTACGTTTCAGGGTCTTTTTTTTGGTGGGAAAAATCATCCAATGACAACCCCCGCTTTTGGGCGGAGCGGGAGATAGTGTCAGACTCTTACTGACTAAAAGACCCACCCCGTTCCTTCTAGCTTTCATACCGGGGCTCGAGTTCCCTTTCGGATAACCCTGGCCCCAGTAGGCTTCGACCCGGCTGGGTCCCTGCTCTTGCTGACAACTCCTAGAGGCGCGCGGGTACAGTGCGCCGACGACTTGGGCTTGGTCCGGACAGTTACCGGACGGCCGGACAGCGAGCTACCCATTGCTCACTGTCCGCAAGCCCGTTCGTTTTAGGGTCTTGGGTAACTCTTTGGAACATTCTCGTAGCCCAAGGTTACCATACCATCGCGCACAAAACCGTCGGGTCGGTAAAGCGGACTTGCTACGGCGTGGGCGGCTAGTATACTTTCACACGCAAATTTAATACTAGAAACACCAATATACTTAGTTAATTTTAGTCTCAGTCACCGCTACGAATGGAAGAAATGACCCGTGTTTTTCCGTTGACCAGTAGAAGCATTACGCCCACAGCATATAGGAGGCGGAGCAACTTAAACCAGCTGTCCCATATTTAGAACACTGAATGGGTCACAACCATAAAACCATTGTGCTGGGTACATCTACGGCGTTCGTGTATCTATCAGTGGTCAATGGCAGGAAACAGGATTTCACGTAGAAAGAAATAATTACACATATAGAAAATTTGATTTATTTTACATTACATACTTTTGGACTGGTTCGACACGGCGTGAGAAAAGAATGTTTGGAAGGATTTGGGGGAGGTATTTGCCCAGCATCAGAGGGACGGTAATGGCTAGGATAAAAAAAAGATACTTTTATCGTGATTGTATGGCGAAACCGCTAGTAGCAGTTGATGAGAATATTCCGGGCCTTGGTCGAGGCCATGGTCCGGAGCGAGGAGGAGTGGCAGGCGGTCGCCGACTTCTGCGAAGCAGTAATGCTCGCTAAGGAGGAGGCCGACCGCATCAGGCAACGGCGCTCTCGCCGCCGCCGGGATTCCGATCCCGATCTCCAGCCACCGTAGGCGCGAGCTTGCGGACAGTGAGCAATGGGTAGCTCGCTGACCGGCCGTCCGGTAACTGTCCGGACCAAGCCCAAGTCGTCGACGGCGCGCACTGTTCCCGCGCGCCTCAAGGAGTTGTCAGCAACAGCAGGGGCCCAGCCGGGTCGAAGCCTACCGGGGCCAGGGTTATCCGAAAGGGCGCTCGAGCCCCGGTATGAAGGCTTGAAGGAACGGGATGGGTTTTTTAGTCAGTAAGAGTCTGACACTATCTTCCGCTCCGCCCAAGAGCGGGGGTTGTCATAAGATGATTTTTCCCATCGAAAAAAAAAAAAAAAAAAAGTTGATGAGAATAATGTTTATTTCTGTATAAAAGAAACAGTTTTAAATGATAGATAATAATGTAAAAATCGGAAAAAAATATTTTTGCTTCTATCTAATGAATTAGCTCGAAAATTACGAGTTCGATTTTAAAAATTCTTTTATGAATAGAATGCTATTTTATCACTGAGTAACATAGGCCTAGGCAGTAACATAGTCTTCTACTATAGGGCGGGCGAAGTTGCTGGCAGAAGTTATTATATTTCTGTGTTATAAAAAAATATTTTAAATTCTTTTGAGGTTGGTGTTTTCAATTTTATTTACTCATTCTAGGTCACAGTCTCTTTTAAAAAGGCCTGACATTATCTTGTTCAGATTATATGAGGAGACCACTTCAGAGACTAATCTACATGGATTGGTCTTTAAGGTGGTGGTGGAAATAACCATACAGTTTTGCGTGGACCAGCCCCCCTAGCCAAGTTACAACCATTTCGCTACTGTCGAACGCCTCGATTTAGCCACGCCCCCGATTCTTTTGTTCTGACCACGTGACCGAGCGGTGAGATGACGTCATTCCCGTACATTTGAAGTTTTCTACTAGCGTTAACGATTGCAGATTATCAGCTTGGCTAGGGGTAGGTACTATTCAGCAAGCATTTACCGCCGTAAAGGACCTATTACACTACGCGTTATTCAGACCGTTTTAGTCTATGGTTCGACGTATCGTGTAGTGTAATAAGGGTCAGAATGTCTTACTCGGGAAGAAAAATAAGACGAGTCTGAATATCGCACACGTTATTCAGCTTAGTGTAATAGGCCCTTAAGCGTGTAGCTCGATTCAGATCTACTTAGGAGCTCAATGACTATTTATTATTGCACGGAATGACGATGCCAATCTTAATCGTTGGCGAACTTCCTTTTTATCAGTATCGTCGTATCTCTTGTCGGATAAAAACACGCAAACATATAACGTATGCATGCCAGAGCTGTTACGTTACGAGTGCACAACGTAGTGCAGTGACGTACAGGTAAACAAGTTTGACATCTGAAGAAGTCAAATTTATTAAAACTGTAAGTTATTTGTACCTTTTTAGGGTTCCGTATCTCAAAAGGAAAAACGGAACCCTTATAAGATCAATTTGTTGTCCGTCTGGCTGTCTGTCTGTCTGTCACGGCCCTTTATATTGGGAACGCGTGGAGTTGTGGGAACGCAATAGAGTTGAAATCAAAATCAAATACTCAGGTCTACGGTTCCTTGGAACTGTGAATAAATTAAACTTCTGAGTTAACGAAACAAAAGATACGGCTGTTTATGTCACGAGTACTTCGATACTCTCAAGGGAATCAAAATTCATAGGGTACTTCCCGTTGTATAGTACAAGTATAGGAAAAAGTCTGTAAACTGTTAATTTGTAGTTACGTCACAAAAAAAAACTTTTTTTGAAATTCGGAAAAATCTTCGAGTCTCCATTCGGGAATTGAACGGTTTTCACAGGTAAGTTTGTACGGAACTTGCAGTGCGCGAGTCCGACTCAAACTAGCCCGTTTAGTAATTGACAATTTTATATTTGTATTTTAATTATATTTTTTGTAACTTTATTTAGCATTTCATACGTTTATTTAGATGTCAGTATGACCTAGCATGAACTTAAAAATTACTTATAAAATAGGTTACCTATGTTTAACAAATAAATAATTCTGAGTCTATATTTCTTCTACAGTTAGCACGTAGAAGCGCTATGTTTAGTTTATTTTCCTGTGTATAGCAATAGCGGCAATGTACAAACGGACTTGATCAGGCGATGACATCACCGAGTCTGTTCATCTCGACGCTTGGCGCATTAGTACTGAAAACTGGTGTTTTGTTGTTGGTGCTTGATAATGATAGACCTACTCGTGCTCTGGGTGATTAAAACTTAAGAGCCGGTTGTAGTCACAGAGTATTTTGAAGGGGTTTTGTCCGGGTCTCTGTCGATTTCGCGGCCCCGTAACAGCGATTTTTTTTATTCATGATTTTTGTTTTTGTAGACCCTTTCAAAAATATGCTTTATTATTTTATGTAACTTTCAAATATGTATTAGTAATATACTTACCTTCAAATATTTTTCAACCTAGGAGTCTTTAAGTCAAGAGTGAATAAGTTACTTCTAGGCAAGCGAACCATATCGTCGACCAAATCATCGCTTATCATCAGGTGAGATGGTGGTCAAACGCGATACTACAAAAAAAAAAGAAAATCCATATACCTAATAATCGCTTAGATATACATGTACGTTTGAAATCGTAAGTTAGGGTCTGATTTGGGATTTTTTATTTATTTATAGAGCAAACTAATTTAATATCATGTTTTAATTTTGGCCCAGCAAAAAAATATTTTATTAAAATTGACCATACAGCTGTCCTATGGTCTATTTTAATAAAATAAGTTTTACAGTGTTTTTTTTTGTGGATTTCCAGAGGTTACAAAAAATAAAAAAAATAGTACAACCTGGCCTTAAGCAGAATTTAAAATTATAACCAGATTCACATATGAAAAATTATACAATTTTTTTTTTTTATTAGGAACTGAAGGAACGCACATCCTCACATTCCAGCTGCCGCCAAAGGGCACGCCCCGGGTAGTCGAGAGACGTAGGGTGATTTCTGACTACCTTAGGCGCGGACTTGTGGACGACGAGCAATGGGTAGCACGTCCACCGAGTCGACAGCGAGTACAGGGCAAATTTACAGTTGAAGGAGCCGAGACGATGCCTGCTAGGGCTGCGGGAACGTTTCAAAGAATCACCGTGGCCCCAGAACGTAAAGGGCAAGTGAAGGGCATCAGTGGGTTTTAGTCAGTAAAAATCTTATTCGGCCTCTCGTTCCACCCAAAAGCGTAGAAGTCATTGGACGATTTTCCACCTCAGAAAAAGCTGCACTCTCGTGCCAAATGTCATCAAAATTCGATCAGCCGTTTGAGCGCGAAGGAGTAACGAACATAGACATACACACACAATTAGAAACTTTCACTTTTACAATATTAGTATGTGGTGTGATATAAAGCTAATTTTAATTTACATTTCAGATAATACTGTGATACCGTAAATAAGACACATGGTCCATATGATAGGTAAAGTTCAGAGACCAGTTTTTTTTGAAGTAGGAAACCAACCAATAACTTCTCTCGCTTTATGGTGGAGTAAGAGAGCATGTCAGACTTTTTCTGACCAAAACTCACTTGTGTTCTTTAGTTGCCGTTTGTGATCCAGGGCCACGGTATTTCTTTAAAGAATTCCCGTGAGTTTAGAGACCAGTGGATTACTTGTGTGTTGTACTTAGTGTCGGACACCACCGACACTAAGTACAACACAGGTTACAGTAGCTCATAGCGGGCATTAGGCATCAGCAAACAGCTGGGTGCAAGTGCAAAACAACCCCTCAGTCTCCTGGATGGCCCGGTGACCATGTATTTTTGCTGACATAACAAGCTTATAACTTTGTGATTTTTCATGATACAGTTATGAAATTTTGTACACAGATTCTTTATATAAAAATACTAGACTGTGTTTCGGGTTTCACATACACCGCTAAATTTTAATCGTTTTAAACCCGTGGAGGGTCGATCCGGTGCATGAAACACTACCGATTTGTAAAGATAAAATAAAAAAATAAAGTACCTTTTTTTTACGCATGTACGAAATTATTATTTTTTAAGAAAACGTCAGCTTAGCGAGTCCAATGACCTGTAGGTAGTTAGTACGCAACGCCGACTACGGTGTATACTAAAACTAATGTTGTATATGATTCTATTGTTTAAGCTATATTACTGTAGGTTTTCATCCAAATCCAATCAGCCGTTTGAGCGTGAAGGAGTAACACACACACATGCAGACATACAAACTTTCGCCTTTATAATCTTATTGTGATCGAGACTATACCTAAGGCAGGGTAAGCGTGACACATTTCATGAACTTCGCATCATGCTATCATTGTCACCAATTGCAAACACATACAGTCATACCATTTCTACACACATCGTCACTCCGTCAGAGGTGACTAAGCGACACAAGTGCATTGTTGGCAGCAACATTCACTTTGGTCATTCAATACTTGTGACGATAGTGACGTCATCGTGTCGGAGCCAGCCTGCGACCTATCACTGTACAATCGCGTGTCAAGTGTGATGATCATGGTTCATGGAATTCATTGACGTTGATTGCTTTGGCACATTTTAAGACCGATATTTGGCGCGCAAAGATTAAAGTCTTTGCGTAGCCGATTATGACGCTTTTTAGGGTTACGTACCTCAAAAGGAAAAAACGGAACCCTTATAGGATCACTTTGTTGTCCGTCCGTCTGTCTGTTTGTCTGTCAAGACCCTTTATTTCAAGAACGCGTGAAGGTGTCAAGTTGAAATTAAAACCATATACTCCAGTCAAAATCAAACTTCTAAGTTAACGAATAAAAAAGATACGGCCGTTTCTGTCGCAAAAAAACGTATATTTTGATACTCTCAAAGATCGAAATTCATAGGCTACTTCCCGTTGACTCAGAATCCTGAAATTCTGCACCAAGCAAGGTCTTATAGCACAGGTATAGGGAAAAAATCTGAAAACACTAAATTTGTTGAAAACTACGTCACAAAAAAAAAATTGAGATTCGCAAAAATTTTCGAGACTCCATTTGGGAATTGTAGTTTGCACGGAACCCTCAGTGCGCGAGTCCCACTCGTACTTGCCCAGTTTTTTATGGAAAATAATGAAATTAAATTAATGGAGATTGAAAAACATCACAGTATGTAGTATGGTTCCTCAACTTTCGTTCTACATTACCATAGGTACAGGGTGTTGGAAGTCGCAGAGCGTTTTCAGGCGTGGGCTTGCGGATGGTGAGCAATGGATAGCTCGTCTTCTGGCCGTCCGATAAGGACCAAGACCAGGTCGATAGCCCCTTGTGTTCCAAAATTGACGGAGCCAACTGAGGCCGATACCTACCAGGGCAGGTAGATTTTCTGCGAATGAAAGCTTCTGTGCTGGTCTCTGAAACCAGCAATGGGCTTGTTGCTATAGTCATCCTAAAAAGTCGAACGACTTGGGAATTTTGTATAATATTTAACCATTTCAAAAATATCTTAATTCGATACTTTTTATAAGGTTCTTCTATTAGTAAACCATGATCAAGATCTCTTAATCAACCTTAATTATTGAACCAGTGTTGACTACACCAGATTTCATTTTACCTTAATGATTACCCAAGTCGTTTGGCTTTTTAGACAGACTCTGCTTCGAATCACGCATATGTTGAAACCAGGAGTTATGCATGACAAGCTTGCAGCATCTCATGTTCCAAGCACGGTAAGCTGTATCGTCAAACGAGGCAAATACCTTATTGGTAATTACAATTACCAATCTATATTATATTTTTGACTGACCTGTTGGTCGAGTGGTCAGTGGCTCTGATTGTTATGCCGGAGATCATGGGTTCTATTCCCACCTAGGACGAATGTTTGTTTTTGTGCATGTTTTTTTGTTCTGTGTCTGGGTATAATTTATCTATATATGTATGTATGTACTTATTTTTAAATCCCACTAAAAACATACCTGTTAAAAGGGGGCCAAGTTCCTATCGGCTAATTGTGCGCCTAAAAAGGGTTGAAATCCAATCCAATGCCAAGTTTAGATGCACTTTAAAATCGATCATCGTTAAATTTGAATTTGAACGGGTCGAAACGGTTCGTGTAAATAGAGCACAGCATGCGCGCGGCCTGTTGCTGGAACTTGGCCTGCGCACGGCCGTGCGCTTAGATATATAAGTATGCTTATCAATTGTCTAGTACTCATAACATAACACAAGCTCTGCTTAGCTTGGGACTTGACGGCGTTGTGTGATAGTTGTGGAATAATATAATATCATTGCCATACATCTTGTACATCAACATAAAAGTCATTTGTTTAAGCCTGTAGAACAGGGGCCTTACTCCATCCTTTTTACAGTTCAATTTAGGTCGTCAAATGGATCGCTTTATAGAGCCTTTGTTTATAAGAACCCCATTGCCCCGTACTCTCATGCGTCAAAAGACAAAATAACGGTAATTAGGTCATTGGATAATAATAATAATCAATTATGATTTCCCAGTATAGTCTGGACTCGTGTTTGTAAATCAATATTGCGCAACGCCTCCGGGGCGACAAGACTTCTGTTACGTACGTCGATTAGACGTCACGTGTACAACGTGTTACTGAAGACGCATGATGAGAGTCGGCGTAATTCGTGTTGCTTAAAACGCGATTGTTACGTTAGATGAAACGGCTCGTTTTGAGTCAATTTTGATGCGAACTACAAACATTTTAAAGCAGTGGTGGCCCATTGGTAACGGCGAGTTGTAGGTCGCAGGTTCAAACCTAGGCAGGCGTGTTACTTTGTGTAATTTATTCCATGTTATCAAGCGCTCGCTCATATGAGAGGAGGTGGTACATATTCGGTATAAGGTTCAAAAAAAATATAAAAAAACATAGAAACATTTTGAAAACCCTAAATGGAGTGCATTTCGATGAAATTAGGTGTTTCATTTTTTATATTACCTATTTTATTATTTTATGTTGGATCACTTTGAGCAGCGTAAAGAAGCAAAACAGACGCAATGTGACATTGCTACAACGTTATATGACATGTTTTTTTAGGGACTTTGGGAGGGGGGGGGGGGGCAGAATCGAATCGTAATTCCTTTTTGACTTGACTTACTGATTAAAACCCGGAAAGACGCTATTAATCCCGCGAATACTTAGTTTTTTTTAAGTGCCCTACTGTATGGGTTACTCTTTTTTCGTGGGTGCGTTTACAAACATGTAAACTCACAAGACACTCAGATCCAGAACACCTATCTGTAGCCTATAAAATCAATATGTTCCTGTTCCGTGTAGGAATCGAACCCACGACCCGCAGCGCAGCAGGCAATCGTTCAACCACAGCGCCAACAGTGCCGTCAAAATTAAAATTCTGTGAAACGAATCGCATTCCAAAAACTATATGTTCCTGTTCCATGCGGGAATCAAACACGTGACAATCGCTCAACCACTACGCCAACAACAGTGCCGTCAAGATTAAAATTCTGTGAAACTAATCGCATTCCAAAAACTTATCGCATTATTGCGACTGTCTGTAGGTGTCTTAACATAATTATATTCGCGTTAGGAACAGAACTTTAAATAAACCTTTTTACTGTCTGTTTAACCGATTTTAACTTCTATTTCTTCTATAAGGATGGCATTAAAAGAAAAAAAACGGCCACGTACGAGTCGGACTCGCCCATGGAGGGTTCCGTAGCAGCAAGTAACATAATATAAAAGTTCTTGTAGTTCGTTGTAACTTTGATCGATGTTTTAATAATAGTGTATTTTTTTAGATTTATGACGTATTAAAAAAAACTACTTACTAGATCTCGTTCAAACCAATTTTCGTTGGTAGTTTGCATGGTAATGTACATCATATATTTTTTTTAGTTTTATCATTCTCTTATTTTAGAAGTTACAGGGGGGACACACACATTTTACCACTTTGGATGTGTCTCTCGCGTAAACTATTCACGTTAGAAAAAAATGATATTAGAAACCTCAATATCATTTTTGAAGACCTATCCATAGATACCCCACACGTGTGGGTTTGACGAAAAAAAAATTTTTGAGTTTCAGTTCTAAGTATGGGGACCCCCAGAAGTTATTGCGTTTTTTCTATTTTTTTTGTAAAAATCTTAATGTGGTTTACAGAATACATCTACTTACTAAGTTTCAACAGTATAGCTCTTATAGTTTCGGAAAAAAGTGGCTGTGACATACGGACGGACAGACAGACACACAGACAGACAGACAGACAGACGGACAGACAGACAGACAGACAGACAGACAGACAGACAGACATGACGAATCTATAAGGGTTCCGTTTTTTGCCATTTGGCTACGGAACCCTAAAAAGTGGTTACAATACCAACTATTTACTGCAGCCGCCATTTATCATGCCACCAACGTAATAAAAGTCAAAATCGGTTGATCGGACAGTAGTAAAAGGTTTTCATTTTCTAATGTTATTTTGAACAGAGTATAGGCTACGTCGATCTGGTTCCATTCTTGCTGTTACATTGCTAATCACTCATTTGCCCCTACAGGAAGCCACAGGATCCATTCTGTCGTGAATTGGAACGGTGACTGTGGCGCTAACTGCTAACGATCCTGATTCTGGCTCGATTTGTATGTATGTAATGGGTTAAATGGAATTGCTGATGTTGGTGTCTCACGACCATTGATGGGATTTGGGATGGGGAAAGCTTACGGGAACTTGGCTTGTCTTGTTTAGACTTACTAAGTCTAAACAAAATTATTGTGATGCTACAGTGATATCAGTAGTCCTAGCCAAGTTGATAATCTGCAATCGTTAACGCTAGTAGAAAACTTCAAATGTACGGGAATGACGTCATCTCATCGCTCAGTCACGTGGTCAGAACAAAAAATCGGGGGCGTAGTCAACTCGAGGCGTTCGACACAAGAGATCCTTTCAAGACATAATGATTGGACTTAGTAAAAACGACAAATTTTATATTTATCACACTTATATCTTAAAGGAAAGTGTACGAGTGTGTTAACATGTTTGTTACTCCTTTACGCTAAAACAGCTGTACAGATTTGGATAAGACTTTTCACACTAGTGATATAGGATACTTTTTTATTCACGGAGTAACTAGTATGTACATAAATTAATCACAACTAATACATCCTAGACTTATATTTGATAACTTAATGATCTAAGTAAACCCGCGAAGTTCAACTTAGTCGGTGCAGCTAACCCTATCTATTGATTGATTTCTTTATGAAATAGCCATCCAATAGGGTTAACCGAACTGAGAGGATTGATGATTTAAATGATTATAATTTCAAAATGCAAAAAACTTAAGAAAATCAGAATTTCGCAGACTACATTGGCGCTTTCACCTTAAACTGTAACGTTACAAATGATTTATTTCCAGACGAGACCATTTACAAAGAACTCTTTACACTTGTAAAGTTTTATTCGAAATATTTTTTTTTTAAATAAAAAGTATGCGTTCATTAAGATGTAAGTCAAGTGCAGCATCTTCCAAGGTGAGTCATAACACTGATGCTGCGGTGCTACGTGAAAAATTGTAGGAAACAGTTCGTAATTATAAATTTTCTGTTGTAGGTATTTTATTTATTTATCGGTGGGTTTAAATCTTCCAAATGACATCCTCCGCCCTAAGGCGGAGCGGGAGATAGTGTCAGACTCTTACTGACTAAAAAACCCGCCCCTTTCTTTCGTTGCCTTTCATAACGGGGTCGAGCTTCCCTTTCGGAAACAGACTCTTGGCCCCAGTAGGCTTCGACCCTGTTGGGCCCCTACGGTTGCTGACAACTCCTTGAGGCGCGCGGGAACAGTCCACATAAATAAAGGACGGTTGCCACAAAATATATAGATACTGTTGCCTCCAGATGTTGTAGGTATTAATTTTTAGGCAAAATTAGATAGTGAAATGAATACTGATATCGTTATATTTCAACATTTTGTTTAATATTTCCCCAATGGATTTAGGCACTACCGTTATCATCTTCCTGTGCCCATTTTATTCGGTCCTGACTGACTAATTTTGTTCATACTAATATTATAAAGAGCAAGAGTTGTATTTTTGTACGTAATTAACGAATTCAAACACTAATCAACCAATTTTAAAAAGTATTGTTTTTCTAATTAGCGTTGTCCCACGCTAGGAATTAATTCTGTATCATGGGTGCGCTCACAAACATGTAAACTCACGTACACAAGACACCCAGAGCACCTATCTGCAAGCCATACAATTTTTTTTTCTATCCGGGGATCCAACCCGCAACCCGCAGTGCAGAAACCAATTACTCAACCGCTGCGCTAACCGTGCCGTGCCCAAAGAAAACGCAGAACAACTTGTCGATGGGCACTGCTAGTTATTGTGAAGGTACAAACGAAGCATTAGAATCGAACCCTACTACTGTACGGTACTGACGCGCTCCCTAGCAGAGACGCACCTAATGCTACCGCGGGTAGTTGTAACTTTATGTCTGCCTACCCTTTTACGGATTACTGGCGTCGCGATGTGTGGTTGTTGAAATATATTATAAATACACCTTTCACAGATAGCACTGAAATAGTTAAGCTCCTATCGAATATTCAGGTGAGGGCTGGACAGGTGTATTTTTGCCCAAAGTTATATAAAGCGACTGTATCTATGGTGTAGTCAGTACAAAGGCCCTGTGCCAAAACAATATTTTCAAATTAAATCCTATTAGAATTGAACTGGCAGCTCAGAATACATTGAGACGGAGTTGCAGTGGCCAGTGACTAACGCATTACGAGTTAAAATATACGAAGGGGCCTCTGTAGACCAGGGGCCCTTTATCATTGATGCGGTTTATACGGTGGAAGCTACGTCCCTGGACTACATACAGTGGCGTAACTATATCATCTTTTTTTTTTTATGGTGGGAAAAATCATGCATTGACATCCCCCGCCCTCGGGCGGAGCGGGAGATAGTGTCAGACTCTTACTGACTAAAAGACCCACCCCGTTCCTTCTAGCCTTCATACCGGGGCTCGAGCGCCCTTTCGGGTAACCCTGGCCCCAGTAGGCTTCGACCCGGCTGGGTCCCTGCTGTTGCTGACAACTCCTTGAGGCGCGCGGGAACAGTGCGCGCCGTGTAACTATATCATCTGAGGCCCGTGGCAAATCCATATTAACAAAAATAATAATACATCTAATAGAAAACTTGAACGTAAACCTAGCCTTTTTTTTTAATTGTACAAGTAGATACCTACAATATATCAGCTTTGCTTCCTTCTCCTTCTTTTTTTACGTGGCAATTCATAAAAGGGCTTCTCCCGCTCTGGGTGGAGCGTGAAGTAGAGTCAGACTTTTACTGACTAAAACCCACCTATGTTCCTTCAGTTGCGCTTTACGTTCTAAGGACACGGTAATTCTCTCAAACAATCCTGCAGCACTGGTATCATAATCATTTTATGCTGGTATACCATCAACAAACAATATGTTACAGTCACTTACTGTCTATAGATAGGTACCTACTATGTATATCTTTTGTGTAGGGTGTAATAATTTTTTTCAATACACTTGCTCAGAAAGTGACTCTTATTATACTATACTTATATGATTACCATTACGCACTCGTGCTATAATGTAGTTAAAACCTTTTGTTCAACCTCTCCCCCGTCATAATTTTATTACATTTATCGTATCAGGGCGCAGGTCGTCTTCCATGAGTCGCCGGTCAACCCCCGTTTATTCATTTCAGTGAGTGTATTGAAAGGTAAATAAAAAATATGGGCGCGCATATGAAAACAGATATTTACCGCCACAAAGTTTACTCGTTTTACAGTTATTTTCTTCACAAGTGTATTGAAAAACGTCGTATGATACACGTGAGTAATTAATGATTATCTATTCTCGGCTCTCTTAAGACCCTCTCCACGGCTCGGGTCTAAATACCGCCTCGACGGTAATAACTAACATTACTCACTTATATCATTATGTACTATTTCAATACACTTAGGTACTCGAAAACCTGCTCTTATCCTATCGCGTTTCTTCAATTGCCCTTAGCAAGTCTTATGAAAAATCCGCCCTTGCAGCCATCGGCCCAAAGACTACTGAAATCTCTTTGAGGCTTATGTGATTTACAAGAAAATACTTACACAAAATCAAACCCACAACCTCTGCTAAAACACAATACAGCACCGTACCAGAGAGTAGCTATTGCAGTGTTGTGTGAGATTCCCATGAATAGGATATCAATGTAAGTGTGATACGACAGTGGTACCGACACCATTGAGACAATGGCTGGCTTTGGTTTCGGGAATGCTTTGATCGTCACTAGGCTCAGAGGCCTAGTAGTTAGTGTAACGGCTAGTGTAGGCTTAGTCAAGGTTAGGGTTTGGGAATTCCCGACAATTTCAAAGTTCCGGGTATTCCCGGGACTTCGAGAATTTTAAGAAACATTTATTTTTGGATGTATTTTTTTAAGAGGAGTTAGATTTTTTTGAAGAATTTTAATTGAGTTAATTTTTGCATTTCTATTATTGTAAAAATCAACATCAAACAGAAAATAAAATCTTAATGAATTTAACGTTAATTTCAGTCTTAATAATTGCTTTATTTCTTTTAATCACAAACATATACATTTTTAAGCAGTTAAACTTATAGTCATAAAACGAACTTGGTTAAAAATCATACTAATTCGTAATCTGGTATCTAATATTGGTCATAATCATAACATTATTAATTCCCAAATCACAGATTGGTTTCATTCTTAAATAATCTAAATATACATAATTAATAAATAAAACATACCTACTTATAAAAGAGTATTTTAAGTTATCAAAAAAATTAATAATAAGACTTGTTTGCTGATTTAATAAAATAGGCTATTAAAAAAATCAGAGCGTCAATACGTCTGACAATCTGTTTCTGATTTTTGTAATATTGCCACTCGACAAAGAGAACACTTACTCGTATTCAACAGATATCGGTTTGTGTTCAAGGCTTTATACAGTAGTTACAAACTTTCTGTACGATTTCCGATTTCTTCAAACAACTGAAACTCCATTTTTAACGTTGTTCTTAGTTTTTTTTTTAACAGTAGAAGCCCAAGTATTCATTAAACTAACAGATAGAGCTAGGTTCCTTCAATTATTAAAAATAAAAATGATCACATAACAATTTCGACTATCATATCTCGTCTTGAGTCTCGAGCCGAAAGTTCCGGGACTCGAGACAACATAAATTACGAAAAGTCCCGTGACATCGAGACTCGAGACGTCCCGGGACCCAAACCCTAGTCAAGGTTTACTGACCATTATTGATTTAATTATTGCGGTATTTTTTTGGTAGGTTAGAAATCACAAATTAATATTCTCACTCTGGGTGGAGTGATGTCAGACTTTTAACTGATTACAATCCTCCCCTGGTTCTTCAGTTACCGTGCTGCTGTGGCTGCGGAATTCAGGCTTTTTTTTGGAAACAGGACATCATCTAATGTCTTCTGACGCTAGGGTGGAGCGAAAAGGCGGAACAGACATTTACTGACTTTACATTTCCTTCAGTTGCGCTTTGTGTTCTTGCAAGCAATGATGTGGTCGACGATGAAGCATACTTACTTGCCTATAAGTAAACTATTCACTTTGACTTAAAGACTGGTTGGAAAGAAAGCTTGTCGATATCAGGAAACAGACTCCAGCAGGCAACTCCATACTTTAGTTGTACGTACAATGAATGTGTTCCCAAAACGTTTTGTCTGTGTGGATGGGATGTTCACTATGTTCCGCTGGCGCTTCGCCGTACGTTTAGTGGTTCAATGATGGAATGAGCTTGTCGGAATTAAGTTATTATTTTTAACTTATTACAAACTGACTGACTCGTGCTCACTTCGCAGGGCATCAAATCATTTTCACTTAGCCTATGTCACTCAGGAATAATGTAGCTTTTCAATGGTAAAAGAATTCAGTTCCAAAAATTACTTCTTACAAACAAATTCACTAACTTTCCGTTTATGATATTAGTGTAGACAAGGCTTTCATTGTGAATTCACTCAGTGATCAACGCAATATGTTCGAGTGACCAGTCCAGCTATGAGATTGAGGATAGGCTGTTGAATAAGCAGATAATTGCAAACGGGATAATCAACTAATTTTGGACTCCAACATAGCGTGTATCAATCCATGATTTCATCCCGTGGTGTTGTTGCGAATTGGAACGGAATGCCCAAAATTAGTGGGACTATTTCATGGAAAATATGAGTTATGGCTGGTGAATCCATTTCAAAGTCCAGTTTAGTGCGAAACGAGGTCTGATACGCTTTGTATGTGTCTTTCTTGGGGTGCGGCTAGTATGAGTACAAATACCGGCACGGATCTTGAGCGCTCGGCGTCAGAGTGGGGATCGCTTTGCGCATTCCATACATTGGCGAGCCAATCGTCGTCGTTGTTAGATTCATGCAGGAGCGCAGGGAACGAATCACGAGTAACGTCTATGACACGTTGGCGCGGCGAGCCAATCACTGACGTTCCCCGCCCCCGCGTCTCACTTCGCACCACTAAAAAGACCGAATATTTGACTTCTGCGCAGCTTGAAGCCAGCGCTCAAGATCCGTTCCGGTAATTGTATCTACTGGTGAGGCAGGAGTCAGTTTTCAAATAAGTGTGTTGAAAAATATGTATTGATTTTTTTTTATTTCTCTGTCATATATGAAAATTCTTAGCGAGACTTTGGAGACACCTTTAGAAGACGCAAAATAAAAAACTGGCCATGTGTGAGCTGGACTCGCGCACGAAGGGTTCCGTACCGACCTTAGGTAAATTCGGCAAAGAAAAATCGTTTGTTATATGGGAGCTTAAATATTTATTTTATTTGGTTTTTAGTATTTGTTGTAATAGCGGCAACAGACATAACAGAAATACATAATTTCTGAAAATTTTAACTGTCTAGCTATCGCGGTTCTTGAGTTACAGTCTGGTGACAGTCATACAGCAAAGTCTTAGTAATAGGTCCCGTTTTTATCCCGGAACCCTAAAAACCTATCTTAAACTTGAGTTGGCAAAAATTATGAACCCCTGTGTGGGTTTAAAAGAAAGGCTGAAACCCCTAAGTATCCTGTAAAAATATACATTGCTTCGTCCTTCAGGCTTCAGCAAAATTTTCTTATCTCGTCTCACATATTTGGAACATTTGCACGTAGTCCCGGACTTGCACTTTCTTATCGACGCCATTGTCACAGCCCGTGACCGAAGTGAACACAATCAGGTACCTGCTGACTTGCTTCCTCCGACAAATACAATAGAGCACAAAAAGTTCTGCAGGTTACAGTACCTGTGAAACCTTTGTCTTAACTGTCAGTGCGTGGGACATTTTTTTTTAAATTTTTGGCCTTACAGGTATCTTGCAGTCTTTCTATGACTCTGTAGGAGAACGTATTTCTTAAATTTTTCATCTTATTTTTTTTTTTGTATGCAGGTTTTTACTGATGATCTGACTCTGACTGACTTGTGATCATCCACAAGATAAAGACGTACCGCCTAGTGGCCTAGCCATGGTCTTGTATGAAGCTCGGTGTAGCCAATTCAGGAATTGGGTCAAAATAACTCTTCCAATGCAAGCAGACCAGCTGACAGCTACCTCGTGCTGATAGTACATACAACATCATTTTTAGTACATGCGAAACCTGAATAAAGTGTGTTCAGAATCAGTAACTGAATGGATTCCAATAGTTTTTACACCATGTTATATTTTTTCCCAAATATATTTAAAAAGGCCACAAGTTGGACACCACCGACAGTCCGTGTACAACTACACTACTCTAAGTACAACACAGGTCATGGCAGGTCATAGCAGATATTAGGAGCCATTAAACAACTGGATGCAAGAGCAAAACATCCCCTCATTCGATTGGATGGACCGATGACCTTGTATGTTTGCTGCCATAACAAGCTTATAACTTTGTGATTTTTCATGATAAAGTAAAGAAATTTTGTTTTTTGTGTTTCGGGTTGTTAATAGTACGTATTAACGAATGGTCCAAGTAGAATCCAAGGTACCGATGCTACTGGCCAACCGCAGATAGTAGGGAACCCAAGTAGTGTACTAGTCACACATGGAAGGCTGCCCCAGCAACTGTCGAAACATCCCGCACTGCACCATCGTGTTGGTTGGTGATGCGAGCGCGAGACGAGAGGGCGCGACGAACATTACCGGGGGGCTCAAGCGTATCCGCAGTCTGTAAACTAGTCCCCCAATGATGACGTCAGCTCAGAACATGTATGAAGGTTAGCAGTGTGGAACATCTTTTTACTTTCTTCTTCTCTCTTTCCTATACTCTCACATAATGTGGAAACAACTACATCTGGTGGAGATTGTTACTTATTTTTCCAAAAATCCTGGGGATTTCTGGAATAAACCCATAATGTATGTGTATATTGTTTTCACACACATACATATATATGATTTTCTTAAGCCTGGCTTCAGGTATGCAGACGACAGCACTGTTGCTGAGCGTTACATGTCTATGGGTCACAAATCTCATCTTTCTCAGAAAGATAACTGCTGAACTTGCACGGGACAATGTTGAATTGAAGGCATAGCCTGAGCATTTAAACTTTTCCTTAGGCAGTCGGTGAATGAGACGATATCAATTTGATTATGTTCAATGCTTCCAAAATTTTGGCGTGCTTTTTTCCGCTAAAAAGAGCTAAGTCCACCAAGTTGTAACTTTCCGAGGTGTAACTGTGCCAATAACCGATGATCATGATCTTCTTATTGTTATTTTAAAGTTCACGCCCAATTTTTAACTATACGCCGAAGCAAAGGATCAATTGGCTGCTAAACCTTGATGATCTTAGCAAAGGTGAGACGGTAGTTCATGTAAGAAGAGTTGCTCAAAGGTAATCAAACGCAGAGTCGTTCATGTATGGAGTACTGCTCTCATCTTTGAGACGGATCTGCCAGATATCACCTGGATACGCATCAGTTATTAAAGTAACAAGCCAAGAGGATCATCGGCAATGATGCGTTTAACGAGTTCGAGCTCCAAAGTCTTGAGCATTGGTTGCTAACCTGTCGGTTTTCTACCGGATATATTTTAATTATATAGAATATGTGAGAATTATAAAGAAAAAGGTTCAGTACATTTACATTATAAAGCTTTTGTGTTGCATTATTATTAGTGAATTGTCCTAGATGCATTTTTCGATGTCAATATTTTCATAATTTATTTTTATTAGAAAGTGCATTTGCACATTGATGCAAACATTTTAAAACAACTTTCTACTATAATTAGTATAAAATATTATAAACTTATATAAATGAATAAAATTTTATCAATAATTGCTATTCTTTACCAAATTATGACTAGCTTATTGGTTTAGTGGTTAGTGATCCTGACTGCTAAGCGTCGTGAGTTCGTTTCCCATCCAGGACAAATGTTTGTGTGATGAGCACGATCATTTATTCTGTGTCTGGGTGTAACTTATCTATAATAATTATGTATGTATTCAAAAATATATAAGTAAGTTTATCAGTTGTCTAGTGCTCATAGCAAAAGCTCTGCTTAGTTTGGGACTAGATGGCCATGTGTGAAAGTTGTGGAATATTATATTATGTTACTAGTTTCTGTCAGCGGCTTCGCTCGAAAATAGGTTTCTTCGTATAAAATTTGGACATCTATTCCATTCCTTTAGGGGGTGAGATTTGAAAAATCCTCTCATAGTGCTCGCCTGTGTCATTAAAGGACGCCTTGTGCAACATTTCACGCTCCTAGTCCCAGCAGTTTCGGCTGGACATTGATATGTCAGTCAGTCAGTTTCACCATTTATTTTTTAACCGACTTCTAAAAAAGGAGGAGGTTCTCAATTCGGATGTTTGTATTTTTTTTTTTTTATGTATGTTCGCGCATAGCTTCGTTACTTGCCAACCGATTTAAAAAAATATTTTTTGTTGGAAACTTACTTCCCAAATGGTCCCATAGTCACCAAGTCGGGATCTGATGATGGAATCTTGGCGAAATCGAAGGAAATCCTCAAATATTATAGGCAACTATATATTTATTTTGGTATTTTCATCAAAGACTTAAGCATTTATAGTCAAAACATGAAATTTGATGAAGTGGAACTGGTGAAGAAGATCAGAAATGGCCAACGGAAGTTCATACTCACACAGATCTCCCAATGAACATAGTTACATATAAATGAGTAGTTCTGAATAGGTATGTTGAAAATGGTATCATCGATGTGACCTGATGATGATGATGGAGCCGGAAGATAGGCACCAGAACTCCGTAATTAACCAATGTATCCTAGCCGTGTTTTGGCTTATTAGAATTGTCATGAGATGCACTTTAGCTAGCTATAAGGTACTATCGAACTGATCTGATGATGATGATGGAGCCGGAAGGTAGACACGGGAACTTCATAATAAAACAATGTAAGTATCCTAGCAGGGTTTGAGTCAATTGGAATTGTCATGAGAAAAAGGTACTCTGGCTGTAAGTGTATTGCAACTAAAAAACTTTTTACAAAAAAAAAAATAACCGACTTACTAAAAAAACACTAAAACTATCAAAATAACTTTAATTTCGGAAGTCGGTGTTAAATAACGAAGAGGCTATTATAGAAACACGACTTCCGAAATTAAAGTTATTTTGATAGTGTTAGTGTGTTTTTAGTAAGTAGGTTATTTTTTTTTTTGTAATTTTTTTTTTTTTTCTATACTACATATACCAGCTTTTGCCCACAGCTTCGCCCGTGTACTCGTACATAAAACACAGCCTATGTTACTCAGCAGTGACGTCTATGACGCGATGGCGCGGCGAGCCAATCACTGACACTCCCCGCCCCCGCGTCTCACTTCGCACCACTAGAGACACCGAATATTTGACCTCTGCGCAACCGCTCAAGATACTTTGTGGCAACTGTACTTAGAGATTACCACCTAAAAAAAACAAAAGCTTTACCTCTTTATAAATCAGCGTAGATAGATAGATATTGCATAGAAATATGTGGTTATTAATTCACAACACGTAAGTATGTGCTTGCATGCACACCCCGGCAAAAATAACTTCTTCTAACTTTGTTTACGTATAACTTTTAAAACCGTAAAGCAGCTCGAAAGCCAGCAGAGTCGTCATCAATGGAGCACAGATAACGAACCCGTAGCCTGTAGGATCCCTACACTCCGACTCTCCGAGTGTAATGACTTCTACTCGTTAGGGAGACGTACATTCAACCGCACTTCACACGACACATACAAAAACCGTCCTTATTACAACGATGCAAATACGTTGACAATCTCGAACTGGTATAAATACGTGTGGTGGAGTGTACTTAGTTGGAGTAAGGGAGACGGTATTATTAGAAGTTTAGAACGAAGGGTACGTCAGTCAGACCAATGGGGCTCTGTTTTTATTATTGAGATTATTCGTATAATCATCGATATGGCAAGCTTTGATTATGGTGGTCTTGTTTGTAGTAATGAGAGTAAAAATATTAACAAAATTGGATACTAATATACACGAAAATACAGTTTTACATCGGAATTTCTAACTCCTTATATTCTGAATTCAGAATTAAGTGGTATACGCAGTCTTTGACATATGAATCTGTCAAAAAGAAATTACTTAATCCCGTATTCCTAATTCAGAAATCGCACTAACATACTAAAAGCGAAAGTTAGTATGTATGTAATGTGTGTATGTTCGTTACTTCTTCACGCTTAATCGGCTGAACGGATTTGGATGGGTACCTATACGGGTATGCTATGTCCTGGAATAGGTCATAGGATTAAACTTTTTATCCCTTAGGATAATTTTCTCCTTCCATGCAGGCAAAAGCGTTTGAGTTTGTATTCAGTAACGTAACTACCGAAAGGTTAGGCGGTGCAGTGCCCCGGGGCCCCGTGCTCGGGGCCCTACAAAACCTGATTAGGAAAACTCTTATTGAACTAGCGAAAAATTCTTCTACTTTCGAAAACTCAGTAAAATAGATTGCAACATTAATCATGGCAGCTCATTTTAGCCAGTCTTTCTCCCACCCATTCCATTCAAAGCTAGAGAAGTTATTTAAAAATGTTTCACGTAAAAAAAAAGGGAACCAGATATTTTTTGCCCCAGGGACTTTGATCACTTAACTACACCTACGCCCCTGCTTGTTATCTATAAAATAAAAACGCCACAAAATTGGTTCAGTCTGACTCTTTTCCGTGTCAATCCGACTTACTAACTTTCCAAAAAGCAAACTGTACAGTTCTATCTGTCGCGACCTCAATTTTTAAGTTTAGGTCAGACTTCCTACATTATTTTTTTGATAGGTTAGCTTGCTTTTGGCTCCTACCTCACCTGATAGTAAGCTATGATGTGGCCATGTGGCCGACGATGGAGCACGCTTGTCTAGAAGTAACCTAATGCACGCTAAACAAATTTTTATTCTGCACTGTAATCGATCCCGAGACATGCAGTGCAGCAGTTAGCCGCTCAACCACTGCGCCAAGCATGCTGTCAGCAATCTTTAGGTTTTTTTTTTTTTGGTAGTTTCGCGCTTGGCCACTATCTCACTTGATGGAAAGCGATGATGCGGTCGATGATGAAGCACGCTTGTCTAGAAGTAAGCAATTTACTCTTGACTTAAAGACCAGTTGGGTTACCATGACGTTCAAAGTAAGATTGTTTTAATCTTGTTTCAGTGTGGGTAAGAGATGGCACTAGACAACCTGTATAGCTCTGTCTCCTTCCCACACTGAAACAAGATTAATACAATCTTACTTTAAACGTCATGGTCCCTACTCAGGTTGTAGCTATCAGAAAACACAGACTCCGGCAAGGAATTCCACTCCTTAACTGTACGCACAATAAATGTGTTCCCAATACGTTGGGTATACATGGGTGAGATGTTCATTATGTACCAGTAGTGCAACACGTAGGTACGTCTAGTAGTCCGATGACGGATTGATTCCGTTTTAATACCACTCATCTAATGCCCGTGTTAAGGCTTATAGTCCCTTGAACCATCTGACCGAAATTATGTGGACGCAACTCTCACACTCGCTTAGGCGGCAGTACGCAAATCTGTGCATTTATTTGCGGCCAACAGCGCCCGGAAAGCGCTTTAAACCCATTTTCTTTACGAAATATTGATTGATTTACATATGCAATGTTCACTTTGAAGAATATTTAACCACCAATTTTTATGTGTAAAAATGTTTGTAAAGGTCCAAGCCGTTTCGAAGGAGTAGGGAAAAGTTGCGAAAAGTTGCGAAATGGCTAAATATTTTTTTAAGACAAAATTTTTAATAGCACGAAAAAATCAAATGTTGATAATGTTGTTCATGAATCTTTAATGAACATATATTTTTTTCAAACCTATTAACCTGACCGTTACCGAGGAGTAGGCTTCAGAAAGTCACTGTTTTATGGCACTTGTCGGGCGCTTGGGCCTTAATAGTCTATTCCGAATGGATACCATTGTTCTAACTTATACTGAAAGAAATTCAAGGATCTAAAGTACAGTCAGCCAAAATGATTTGTATAGGATCTTTAATTGAAATAAAATTCAGTTAAATCCAAAAAAGTATTTATTTAACAATAATTTATTAATAAATGTTGCAAACCTGCTCTAAATAACAACAAGCAACCATTTTTTTTATGCAAGTCAAGCTTTCTGTTTCCCTCCAAGATGTTGAGGGTTGATTATAGCTTCCTCAGATATATCTAAAAAAAAGTGATTGTTAATTAAAGTTTTTGTATATTACGATCGTATAAAAATATTAGGAAACCAAAATTTTATTAGATTTGACTTGAGCTGACTGTACTAAATTCAAGGCACTGGTATGGGTTCGTACACTAAATTAAATTATTTAAAAAGTGGTCTCCGTTCAGAATATGTAAAGTCTGTCTAATAAGTTAATCGACTTGGGTAATTATTAAGATTTAATTAAATCTGATATAGTCAACACGGGTTCAATAATCAAGGTTGATTAAGAGATAGAGACCATTGTTTACTAACAGAAGAACCTTATGAAAAGTATCGAATATAAGTATTTTTTAAATGATTAAATATTATACAAAATTCCCAAGTCGGTTGACTTATTAGACAGACTAGAATAAAATTGCGTTCAAACAAATACCAGTGGTATTAGATGAGCGGTATTAAAATGGAATAAATCCGATGACGGAACGGGCTTGGTGGAATTAAATTGTGCAATTTCAATATGCACTCTCCAAAATGATAAAAAACTGAAAAAACTCAAGATAAAGTTTCGACGATTGAAAGAGTCACCGTGGCCTTGGAAAGCAAGCGGCAACTGATTCCTTCTGTTGCCGGTGTGTTTTAGTCAGTAAAAGTAGTAGCATTCCATCTCGCTCCACTCTATTGGGAGAAGTTATTTGACTGGCTTGTTGGTCTAGTGGTTAGTGGCCCTGACTGCTATGCCGGAGGGCGTGGGTTCGATTCCCACCTAGGACAAAAGTTAGTGTGAAGAGCACGATCATTTGTTCTGTGTCTGGGTGTAATTTATCTATAGTATGTATATGTATTTAGAAATATATAGGTATGTTTATCAGTTGTCTAGTACCCATAATTAGCTCTGCTTAGTTTTAGACTAGATGGCGTTGTGTGATGGTTGTGGAATATTATTATTATATTCATGATCGACGAGTGCGTCGTTACTGATGTTCTTCTAGGCTCGCTTCTCAATCGACTCTAGCGCATCAAGCTGGTATTCGGCAAACTGTAATTTTCTATTTGTCATGACCTCAATTTTTGAGTTTAGGTCAAGCTTTAGATATTCTGGTATTCTATAAAATCAAATATAATTAATCTGCCCATTGTCTTCCCAGGATTAAGGACAGCTTCTAACCTGACCGGATGTAGCGAAATACTTGTTTATTTTTTATCTATCTATACTAATTATAAAGAGGAAAGATTTCTTTTTGTTACCAATTGAATAAACTCAAAAATACTGGACCGATTTACTTTTAGGGTTCCGTACTTTAAATGGTAAAAATAGAACCCTTATAGGATCAATTTGTAGTCTGTCTGTCTGTCAAGACTATATTTCTATAACGCGTGAAGGTATTGAGTTGAAATTAAAACTATGTACTTACTCAAGTCTCCGGTCTCTTAAAGCTGTGAAAAAATCAAACTTCTGAGTTAACGAAAGATACTGCCGTTTTTATTGCAAAACAACGTATATTTCTACATTCTCAAGGGAATCAAAATTGGGTACTTAGGGTTCCCGTTGACCTAGAATCCTGAAATTTGGCATGAAGCAAGGTCTCGCGTTCACAAGCATGTAAACTGAAAACACCCAGACCCGGAACTAAATTATGCTAAACAAATATTTATTCCGTGCTGTAATCGAACCTGGGACACGCAGTGCAGCAGGCAGTCGGTCAACCACTACGCCAATCGTGCTGTCAAGTATTTACATAGCTCATAGTAGACGGCACGGTTGGCGCAGTGGTTCAGCGATGGGCTGCTGCGCTGCGTGTCACGGGTTCGATTCCCGCACGGAACAAGTCGACGGGTGCAAAGTAAGAAAAGTTATCTGCAATTTTGCTATTTTCTGATAATCTACACTAATATAATAAATAAAGAGGTAAAGTTTGTTTTTTTATTTTTTTTGGTTTGTAGGAGGTAATCTCTGGAAGTACTGGTCCGATTGCTAAAATTTTTTTCATCGATAGAAAGCTGCGTTATTCCTGACTGACATAGGCTACATTTTATGTACGCGGGCGAAGCATTTTTACTTTTTTAGGTGAAAAAATTATCCAATGACATCCCCCGCTCTTGAGCGAAGCAGGAGGGCGTCAGACTTATCCTGACTAAAAACCCAGTACTGTTCCTTCTTTGCCATTGTTACAGGGCCCCGGGGATCACTTTCGCATCACCCATGGCTCCAGTAGGCTTCGACCTTGCTAGGCCCGTTGCTGACATCTCCTTGAGGCGCACGTGGAACAGTACGCGCCGTCGACGACTTGGGCTCGGTCTGGACGGTTACCGGACGGTAGGACGGTGAGCTACCCATTGCTCGCCGTCCAAAAGGAAAAACTGACTGACTAACATATCAACGCACAGCCGAAACTATTGGGTCTAGGAATATAAAATTTTGTACAAGGTTTACGTTTATGACGTAGGGGAGCACTAAGAAGGGGTTTTTGGAAATGCGACCTTTAAGGGGGTAAAAAGTAGGAATTTAGTTTGTATACAAAGTAACAATAAACTTGAAAGTTAACGTAAATCCTAACTAATATATATAGTGAATAGATTGCTTCT
This sequence comes from Mythimna ferrago, assembly GCA_910589285.2. Classification (NCBI taxonomy): domain Eukaryota; kingdom Metazoa; phylum Arthropoda; class Insecta; order Lepidoptera; family Noctuidae; genus Mythimna; species Mythimna ferrago. The sequence goes on along the minus strand of OU342692.1, from coordinate 12,769,562 downwards.
AGGCAAGCGTGCTCCATCGTCGGCCACATCATCGCTTACCATCAGGTGAGATTGTGGTCAAACGCGAGCCTAACCATTATAAAAAAAAAAACATTATAAATGTGAAAGTGTGGATGTTTGGATGTTTGTTACTTAATCACACATAAACGGCTGAACGGATTTGGATGAAATTTGGCATGCATATAGCCTTTGACATGGAAAAGAACATAGGCTACTTTTTATCCCGGAAAAACATCTTATTCCTACGTGAAAACACGTTTAGAGTGCGATAACCGAAGTGCACGCGGACGAAGTCGCGGGCGGAAAGCTAGTATTAACTAAAACAAATAAAAACAGTTGTAATTATTTGTTTTCAGGACCCCGTATAGAAAAATTTTGGGGGTTTTAAAGATTGCATGGAGGACTCTTATGTCTTTGGTTAGTAAACTTGAAACTTGGCACAAACTCTAATCGAAATGAATAATAAAGACAGTCATTATTAGTTTTTAAAACTTTTCATAATATTTTTGTGATCGAAGTCAACGACGCCAACGTTCTCCAATCGTCACTGTCCATCCTTACGTTGTTAACACCTGTACGGTCCTGACTAAGCGTTTCGCCTTGTCGTTTATACCGCGTACATCGAAGTACTGGAACCATTTTCCTACAGCGGTCTTCCTGTCCGAATATAATTTAGGTATCTTCAAGGCAAGAGTGAATAGGCTTTTAATAAACTAGTGCGCCTCACCAGCAACAATTACATCACTGCTTACTATGAGGTAGGACCGCAGTCAAACACTAGTTTATATAATTAAAAAACAAGTCTAGGAATATTTATTCGTAAGTTCGTAGTGTATTCTACTTCAAACTATTTCGTTCGCTGTCACAGAGTATATTATGTGAAAGTTGTTGCGCTTCCCGCGCTCAGTTTTGGCGGGAACCATCGCCCGTCATAAGCCGACCACTCACGGTGACGCATCGCGACGCCGGCGCCACCTACCGGCGACTGGCAACACTAGGGCCCTTTGTTTCTAGGTAAGTAAATTGAAGTTAGTTTGATAAAGTTTAACAAAAAAAAAACATCGAAAAATAAATTTTTAAGAATGTGATATAAACTGAATTAATTCTTCATCGAGAAAATATTTGAAATTATTGTATGAAGTTAATATTTCACTCGGCGATAATTGAAAAGTTACAAAATATATCAAATAATTTAATACCAAAAATGTAACTTATTTTGTTTTGGTCATTTTTTGGTTTAAATCTGAGCTTAACGTAACAATTAAACGAATAGGCATCTACGCATTACTGTGTAAATTCTACGGCTAGCGTGAAGTATGTTCGCTATTTATAAGTAAGAGTGTACCACATCCACGACTGGTCTTTTATTCATTAAGCTCCTCACATCATGCTCACGTAACGCCAAGTCGGACGCGGAAAACTTAATTCGCACTAAGTGATAGGAAGCGCGACATCTATGAGCCACCGCGCAAACTTCAGCGAACTGAAATGCGTTTACGATCTTTATTATCGGCAGCCGTAATACTACAAATTTAGTTCTTGCCCTACAAAAAGCGTTTCTCCTTTCATAATAATAAGAATACGGCGAGTCGGTCGGTTGGCGCGCTCGCTCGTTCGATACACACGGACGCGGCGGTCTGCGCCTGTGTGCGGGCGCCTCCGCTCGTGTGCGGCGGCCCCCCCTCCTCCGCCCGCTCGCCCCCCGCAGCCCGGCCGCGCGCCCACCGAACGTAGCTTTCTGTTCACTTATATAACAACATACATATATAAACGCGGTAAATAATATACGCTGAGAATAGCGAGCTATGTGCTGCCACCTAGCGGCCCGGACCGACAGCGCCGCCACAGACTATATTGCTCTGTTTTCAGATTTTCTTTTCGTTTGACACCATGTTTGTGGACCATAACTGTGAAATTATTATTTTATATGAATTGTTGATGATGTCTGTGGAAGGGTTTTAGGAATAAGTTTGTTAAGGTTTAGGGGCGGGTTGTGTCGTCGCGTGCTGCTATCGGGGTCTATGCGACAGTTTGACGTTTAGGTCGGAGTGTGTCGAGATTTCAATAACATTTCAATTGGCCTACCGCCTGGGGTTCGTAGGTGTTCGTAGCGGCGTAGCACGCTCTCGTTGATGTCTTTTGCAAAATAAGAGCAATTATGACATCGCGAGGTTACGAGTGCTACGCAGTTCACGAACTAGACGCGTTCAATGTAAATATGTTTATGTTGATAAATATGAGCTCACATTGTTGTTTTGATATTGTACAGTAAAAAAAAAAACATGATTCGGGAATTTCTGAAAGTAATCATTTCAATGTAATAATAACAGATGCACAGTCGACCTTCAAGGTTAAGCAACGTTTGTCGCGGTCAGTCTTTAGATGGGTGACCATTTTAATACATCGAGAGTCCTTTCTATTCCTTTGACAGTCGTTACTGATAGAATCCAGGACATCTAACACCAGTTTTACGAAGAGGTATCATGTTACCCAATTACTGGGTGGTAGAGGATGGGTAGAAGCTCCATGTAAAGTACTGGTGTCCAGTTGTATATTGTTAGACTAGTAGCCGACTCCCACATACCCTGACCATGTTACATTGCACAACGTATAGGCAGACTGATTATGTTGTTATTATTTTACGAGAGATTCGAAGAAATCACGACAAAAATATTAAGTAGTTTTAAGTATCTTGCTATGTTAAGTTAAAAACAACTAGTTGTTATCTGTTTTGGCTGTGGTCTCAGTAGAATTTTATACTTGTTCTGTTGAACGTCCGACTCTCGGAGCTCGTTTTCTTCGCAGCTCGAGTTGCTTGGCTCGAGAACTCGAATGAAACTCGAGCGAGAGTAAGTATGGTGGAATGTTTCGAGATTTCGAGCTACCGGCCATGACTGCGGCGTTCTCTCGACGTGTTTCAAAAGTACCGCATGACAGCCATCTTTAATTTAATGTCATTATGACATTGCGTGGCTTTGTATTTCTTTTTTAGGGTTCCGCATCTAAAGGATAAAATGCGACCCTATTACTAAGACTCCGCTGTTCCAGCGCCTGTCTGTCTGTGTGTTCGTCTGTCACCAGTTTGTATCTCATGAAACGTGATAGTTAGATAGTTGAAATTTTCACAGTTGATATATTTCTGTTGCCGCTATAACAACAAATGAAAACAGAATAAAATAGATATTTAAGTGAGGCTCTCATACAACAAACGTGATTTTTTTTGCCGTTTTTGCTACGGACGGTAGGCCGAAACGGATCTTGAGCGCTCGGCGTCAGAGTGGGGATCGCTTTGCGCATTCCATACATTGGTGAGCCAATCATCTTCGTTGTTAGATACATGCAGCAACGCAGGGAACGAATCAGAAGTGACGTCTACGACGCGCTGGCGCGGCGAGTCAATCACTGACACTCCCCGCCCCCGTGTCTCACTTCGCACCACTAAAGAGACCGAATATTTGACTTCTGCGCAAATTGAAGCCAACGCTCAAGATCCGTGACGGCAATTGTTCCTGGCCTGTTTTTTTTTTTAATTTTTGTAAACTCTTGCGAGTTAGTGGTTGAGAGGGAATGCTGGTTTGGTTGATAATATTTTCTTTTATTGGTAAGTATTGATATTTGCTGGACTAATTATATCGTTAATGATGTACAAATAGTGTTATGCCTAATTGTCTAATAGTTGATAACTAACTTCGACTATAGATTTTAAAATAGTTCATTAAGAATATAATATTTGTAACAGTAAGTTAACGAGTTATTTCATTACTAATATTATCCTAATGTGAACTACCGAACTCAGATATTATAGCAGCCATATTTAACATCACTACATTATGGCAAAACAACCATACGTTGAATTCCCAAAACTCGTGCAAGTGTATTTTTAATGAGCGCACAATTATTTTGGTGCTACATCAGTTCTGTTCAGTTTTTCAGCAAACCTAACCTTTGCCTTTAACACGCGAACTCGAATCGATTCCACTCTCCGTGACTCAACGGCGAGAGAATAACTGACGGAGTTCCGAAACTCTTCGTTCCACTGGTTTCCTAAGGTCACTTTAGCAGTCACGTTGCAGAAACAACTCGATGAACTGTAAAAAGTCTTGAAACTCGTGTTTCGTTCGTTCGTGGTAGAATTTTTGGGATTAGCGACTACTACGATACCGTAAGTCGCGTGTTTTTCGTTTGACGCGAGATTGTTTTGAAGAAATTTGAAGGTATGTGAGTTATGGAGTGAGTTTGAGAACATTAGTAGAATGTTTTGTTCGAATAGAGGCCGCGACGGAGCGTCGACTCTAAATGATAGTCGAAGAGACCGAATGAAGGGGAATGACATCTTTTTCGGACTTTGCCGCATGTTGCTGCCAGATGACAGGCCTAAAAAAACTGTTTATACATTCACTGCTGGCCCAGCGCCGGGGATGGCGTCCTGTTGATACGGAACACGCGATGTATGGCGTTGTAAACAGGCCAGCTAGTGTTGTTGCTGTGCTCAATGTAGTCGCGAGTAGGTATCATGAGTGTGAGTCGCTCTATTAGATTAATTTCTTGCGTTGTTTATTCCCGTTTGTAGCGAATTGGTGACAAATAGTGTTCGTCGCTAACAGTTTCAGAACGTTTATTTATAGTTTTTGTATTGTTTTGAAAAGTTAAGGAAAATTTTAAGATTATATCTTGTTTAAAACTCTACATTCCATAACGATAATGCAAACAGAACAAAAAGTGAACTATAACTCCACTCAACTTTACCACATTAGAATAAAGTCAACAAGTCTCCAAACTCCTTCAAAGTTCTGCTAAGATATTGTAGCAAGTCATCAGCAGCAATGCCGTGACCTGGAGACCCCTCCGTGGTCAGTCAATTCGCTAACCATGGACTTGTTTCGCGATTGGCAATACGTCGAACAGCCCATGCCGATCAATTCTAAACCCTAACCGCAGAGCACAAGGCCGCATTTACGTCGTTATCACGCGCAGTGATAACACGCCGACTCGACGCACTCATAAATGAAAACATATGTTTACAATCACACGGGCCGCTCTATCGAGACGACGACGCTTCGAGATCAGCTCGCGCTAAAATAGGTTAGCGGCGATACGCGGCGTCTCGATGTTGTTTCGTTGACGAAAAAGAGGCGTTATTTCAAAATACATATTTCGGAATTTCAGGACCGAAATCAACTTCATAACAATTAACGATACGACCCCCGCCTCTAAATTCCTCGCCCCGAGCGTGCCCGCTATACGTGGCGGTACGACGCCTTCGCATAGATAGAATAGAGAGCGGTTTCGGAACGCACCCGTACAGCGGCGCGCCTCAGCGCCTGTGTGCGGCGCGCGCGTGTGCGTCGTGTCCGTGCACGCGCACACGCGCGCGCCGCCGGTGAGCGCTGTTCACCGCACTCTGTGAGCGCAAACAACCATCTATAAGGCCACGCTATAGCTGACGGAGGGACGCGCCGCGCCACGAGCCGGTTGCATATTTGGGTTTTTCTTTGTTCATGTTTATATCTAGGTAGCGGCAGAATTGTAGGAGAAATGAGCGTCGATGCGCGCTGTGATTATAGATGAGCATTGGCGTAGGGTTTTACACCTTTCAAGACGTAGGCCTGCTTTAGAAATTTCAGAATTTTTATAATTAAAACTCCTAAGTGCGGTATCTGTCATAGATTTATAGTTTTGAACTTTAAACTTTTTTATTCAAAATTTCAATATTATATTTCCTGTTTCACGTATTATTTTAGTAGGTACGTTACCTTAGAAGAGAAGTTGACTATCATCACACGGTTTAAACCTATTTTCAGTCTAATTTTTGCTTCAAAGTTCAACTTTTTTGTAATCAGACTATTTATGATGCACTTGCTTGGGCTGTCGTGCACTACAAATTAAAATGTTTGAGTTTTCATAGTTCTAGTACTATATAAAAATAATGTAAGAGACGGATTGGCCATGTATAAACTACATTTTTGAAGAAACGGCTACAGAATACAGCTTAAAAAAAAAACGTTTTTAACTGATATAATAGAATATTAAATTATACCTTTCTAGAAACCAAAATATTTTAATCTTGTCATGTCTGTCATGATGTTTGGTTATATATATTTATATCTTAATTCCTTAATTACCAACCAAAGTTTTATTTTAAAGGCTTTCTATTAGGTATTATACATTGTAAAATGTAATCTAATGCAAAGTTTACTGAACTAATGAATACTACCAGCGTACCAGCTCTGTAGGTTAATTTGAAACTGCCATATAGTTAATCTCTTCCCATATTCTTTCATTTGCAGGGTTTTGCAGATGAAATGTACAATATTTAGAATCTATTGAACCTCGATTTTACGATATTTTATTTTCGTTTAGCATGAAATGCATTCAGTTAGTTTATGATGCCGTTATTATTCTAATTGAATAAATTAAATTATATACCTAGAGATAAGTCGAGAGACATAAAATTATGAAGACCTTTTAAAACGTTCGTATTTATAATGAAAATATTTTATTTATTTTTTATTTTATTTTATATATCCCTAAACGTAGTTTTTCTATCGATAAAGACCTATTCATTGGTCGAAAATATAAATAGAGTGATAATATTACACTAAATGTATAATATTTTAAAATATCTATTAATTGATTTTAACTTTAGTTAATAAAGCTTAACTGTACGTAAAGAAGACACGAAAATATTAATAATTCACAATTCATGCGACTTTTTTTTTGTTTGGTTTTTTATTTATTTTTAAAAATATAAATGGGTTCTAGTATTCATTATTACTAGGTTTAAACAAGTATTTGACGTTAAATTAAGCTATGTAGCATTGTTTTAAAAAATCTTACATTATAAAATTTTCGGAAAAAGTTGAGACACAAGACATACCCCATATAGCTTCAAGGAAAGCTTACCCTATACTTTATATTTTAACAAAAGAACCGAATCCATAACTCCTTCTACAAGATTAAAAAATCAAAAATAAGCTTCCCATACAAACTAAATAGCAAAACCGTATACCGGCTTGAGGCGCGGCGCGGCCGGTATATTTCCGACATAATACCGCTGCGTCGAGCGATTACTACTATATATTCTATATACATTTAATAGCTATACAGGCGCGCATAGAACTGGCCGTACTTATGTGAGCGCTACGTGGCGCGCGCTCGCAGCGCTGAAGCGCTGTACGACTTGTGCCCGTCTAGAGATACTTGGTGGGACAGCGCTGCAGCGCAACGCTTTCTAGGTAGCCGGCTTATTATTATCGTAGATTGGCGTCGGCGCAACTACACGGCGTTAGAAGGACGTTCCGTTTTAAATATCAGGTTTTATTATTATGAAGAGCGGCGCAGCGGAGTGCGGACGGCGCGGCGGACGGTTGCGTGCGATAACATTTGACATTCGTAATTACTCGAGCGCGGACGGCGGCGCGGCGCAGGCGAGGCCGGCTCCGCGGACATTCCGCCGGAGTCCGTGCGGCGGTGGGGCCGGACAAAGAGGTCGCGCGTTGCGTCAGCGACACCGGCCACCAGCCAGCGCTTGACAATCGCGCCGCGCCGCGCTCCGCGCCGCCGCACCACCGCCGCCGACCATACACTGCCGAAATATACTCTAGCCTTGACTAACATTGTCGACTATTTCTAAACGCACAGCGCCAGTCATGTTTCCGTATGTCGCAGTCGCAAATGTTGTTGATGTTGTCAGTTTGGCGTGATAGCAAACCTAACTTAGAGAGGTTCCCATTTTCGTAGGGCCCTAATTAAACATAAAGCACTAATTTTCATTAGTCGATTTTAATCAGGGAGAGAAATTAAAACTTGTTTTGTATTTCTCATTTGTTTCGTTCTCTAAAATTCTGTTTACTAAATCCAAAATTTCCGAATGACGCTTAATGAGTCTGAAAATTCAAGAAAGGACGTTCGGGGGGATTTCGGCCTTAGTAGTTGGGTATAAAGTCTATAATGAGTGGAGTCGAGGTTGTATACGTCAGCCGATGTCAAAGAGCAGAGAGGCAGAGAGAGATAAAGCGCTGGAGGAAAACATTGCGAGCGCCGCCGACACCGGGGCTCGGGCTCGTCTCGACTCGATAAAAACACGAAATTATAACGAGAAAACGTCGTCTTCGGCAGCGTCGTAGGGGGCTATTTTGGCCGGCGCTGTAGCTTGCGCGCTCTTTGTTTACGAACGCGGCGTCGCTCCTGCGCGTACGGCAATGAATTAGGCTTTGTTTGTGCCAAAAAAAGGTTACCAATCTTCTTTATATCGCTCTGTAATGTTGTAGAGGGTAAGCTTTTCCACTAATTCGTCGTCAATTGCTTGATCTTGAATTGTCGAGCATCCTCTCAGGGTAGCCTCGTCGCTGTTCTATTGGTTCTAATGCGTTCGAGTCCGATGCCAAGGACTTAGACTTAGTTTATGAACCTTAGACGGTGTAATAGAAATCGGATGGTTTGGCTCGCTGTGCCGTACTGTCAGTCGGTTCGTGTGTACGTTTCTCTGGAATGTGTTTTTGTGTTGAGACTTGTTTTCAACCAATGAACCTTACATGAGTGTTGTTCCAAATATATGAGGTTTATTACAGGTCAGTTTGTGGTTAATTTGTGCCTAGACTTACGTCTGGTAGTTTGTCTGTTGACTTCCGTCTTTCTGTAGAGGTATTAAAGATAGAACGTATCTTTATTAAAGTTTTGTTGAAGGTTGTCATTCCGGGAAGTCGGAATCGGATTAATGAGGCTGTCATTATAATTTCGAGAATAAGTGCATATGTTTATGGGGTACAGACGTCCTTAGCGGTTAATCTATGGAGTGGATCTCGTGTGGTCCCTGCGAATGGGGACGTCAGTCGTCTGTGGGTGAATTCGGTCGGTGTTCCCGTTATCTAAGGCCGTTGCCAACCGGTGCTCACGACTCACGGCGGCCTTCCTACAGGTTGGGCGCGAAGTTTGGAAGTCTGTGGGACTCTTATGGGGCAAGCAGTGCGTATAAGAGCTACGGTGCTTTTTTAGAGCCATGTAGGGCATTGACCGTGTGGTATACGATCCGATATGATTAGTACCGTACTCCGTACAACTGATTAAAACTAACCTATCCTTACAAAATACTTCGTAACACACCCATTCTACATATATATTATATTTTTTGCGTTAAAATAACAGCAGTTTGGACGTTGTTTTTTTTATCATATCAATAGGTATGGAAGTATAAAAACATGAAACATTCACGCATACTTTTCAAGCTTATTTTAAATGTTTGTTTTATATGGAAATATAATTTTATCTGCCAGGATTGATTTAATGAATTTGTGTAATAGGTATTTATTTTACCACTTGAAATGTGAAATCGTTGAATAAAGTTTATATTGATTTTAATCTAGGTTTGACATACCTATAAATTAATATTAATCTACACCAGAAAAAAAAAAACAAGTAAAACTTTGTCAATACTTTTCCAGGTTTCTCTTTTTACGTAAAAATTACTTTTTGAAACCCCATCGATATCCTTTTATATTGACTGTCTTTGTTACTGCGCCGAAAACTCTACTTCTGACCTTTTCCCTAAATAACAGAAAAAGAACTGTATAGGCGACACTCTTCACGATATTAAAAACCATCTCCATTTATTGCAATCAGAAATTCCGCCTCCAACTCAAGGATAAGTAACGTGGCGCAACATGAGCATCAAACCCCGCACCTCGACGTCAGAAGAGGCACCTTCCACTAGACGAACGAGGCGAACCAAACCTGTTTATTCTACCTAAATCCAGCATCGCTGGCTAGGCGGTAACTGTCAAAATAGTCACCATTCAAAAACATACTTTAGCAACTTCAAATAAAGTCCAAATTCTACTGTGTTATAAGTCATTAACATACAGCCAAAATTGTTATCGTCACTGAGCTGTGGACGATAGAAATATTGTTTTAGATACCAGTGCGGCAGTGGACTCGAGGCGACCAGCAGGAAAGTTCAGGGTTCAAACTAACTGGTTCATTTTTTTTGTAACTGGTGAAGTGGGGTATGGGACTTCAATCAATAGGATCGATGACTTTTGTTAAGAGGTGATGATGAATGATGACGTCATTTCTCGTCATTGATTTTTGTGGATACTTCAAAATGCGTGGACTTCCAGTAAGTTTAGTTCACTTTGGGTTATAGAACAAAATATTTTTCTTCAGACAACAGACAACGCTCTATGTGCTTTTGATCACGTACTTATTCAGAGTATTTAAAGACGTAAAAGAACAATAATCTTATTTCTTCCATAAATTCTGTGCTCAACAATAAATACACTCGGTTTCTGAACTGAAAATCTGAACTTTAATACGTGTTAAACTCTACTAAAATACATAAGTTTGACAAGTCCTCGACCTAGAGATAGACAATTGGACAATCAACTTTGAATTCTTAATTTTGATACCGGATTTTAAACAAAGATATTATGGTATCACTCAGCTGAGCAAACTGCAAAATCAGACCTAATTCTTTTTTTTTATTACTGATAGGCTCGCGTTTGACCACCATCTCACCTGATGGTAAGCGATGATTCGAAATTAATTCAAAACAATACAGAAAACTATATCCCAAGCATTGCAAAATTCTAACTTTTTTTAATAATTATATAAACTAGTGCTTGACGACAATCCCACCTGATGGTAAGCAGTGATGTAATCATTGACGGTGAGGCTCACCAGTTTATTAAGAGCCTAATTACTCTAGCTACGAAGAGACTGCTTTTCTAATTGGACGGGAAGACTGCAGCAGGCAAATTTTGCAGTCTTTCGAAGTACGCGGTATAAACGATGAGATTAATCGCTTAGTTTGGACCGTAGAGGTTTCAACAACGATAACTAATTAACGATGCTTAAAAATTTAACTAAAATATTTTCCATTTTCATTTTGAAACCTCAAATGTCAGTAACCCGTCACCTCTGACGTCACACGTTGGTTGGTTACAAAGGTAAAGTAAAAATAGTAGCAACTCTTTGCACATCTGCCGTCTCGCTCTCCCTGAGAACTACAGAACAATCTCTCTTTCGAGTCGAACGCGGGAACTTACCTAAGCAACTAATGAGTTTTTATATTTTACGTAATGACAGCGTTACGCCTATAATCCTTGGGAGAGTTGGCAGAGGTCACAGTAGTACTGGTAAGCAAGCACATGGGAAACTCCTCCAAACTTAACTGTCAAACTCTTGCAAATTATAAAAGAAGAGGGAACGAACTACGAACACTATTTTTTTTATTGTTAATTAGCTTTAGCCCGCGGCTTCACCCGCATACATAAAATATACCATATGTCACTCAGAAATAAAGTAGCTTTCATCGGTAAAAAAATTTTCGCAATCGGACCAGTACTTTCAGAGTTTACGTCCTACAAACAAAAATACAAACTTTACTTCTTTATAATATTAGTGTACATAGCCGAGTTTGACCACTATCTCACCTGATGGAAAGCGATGATGCGGCCGACTATAGAACACGCTTACCTAGAAGTAACCTATTCACTCTGGACTTAAAGATTCCCGGGTTGTAGCCATCAGGAAACAAACTATCTCTCGATTTCATTATCCCACTAGTATGCACCGCAAAATTTTGATCGTTTTAATCCCGTGGAGGGTCGATCCGGTGACAGCGAGTCTAATGACCAGTAGGTAGTTTGTATGCAACGCCGACTACTACCTACAAGTCAGTGGACTCGCTCAGCTGACGTTTTCTTTAAGAAATTAATTTCGTACATGCGTAAATTAATACGAATTTTGAAAAAAAGGTACTTTATTTTTAATTTTATCTTTATAAATCGATAGTGTTTCATGCACCGGATCGACCCCCCACGGGATTAAAACGATTAAAATTTAACGGAGTATATTTCATTATATTATACTACTACTTGCCAAAAGGTGCTAGAGTGGCGATCGCGCACCGGAATCTGCAGCGTTGGAAGGCCCCCATAAGGTGGACCGATGACCTGGTGAGAGTCGTAGGAATTCGATGAATGCGAGTTGCACAGGACCGTTTGTTGTAGCGAAACTCTGGGAAGCCTATGCCCAACAGTGGACATCTTTTGGCTGAAATGATGATGATGATGTATTATTATATTTCTTACTGGCTTTTGCCAGCGGCATTCCTAAGCCATTCAGTGATAAAGTAGCGTCCTATTGGTAAAGAATTTTTAAAATCGGTCAAATTTTATTTTCAAACCAGCTCGGGACCCACTTAAATATGTATATACACAAAGTTTCATTCATGTTAGTCAAGCCGTTTGGGAGGAGATAAGTGACAAACAACTGTACAGAAGAATAATGTATATAAAGAAAATTTAATCATAATAATATTCCACAACTATCACACAACGCCGTCTAGTCCCAAGCTAAGCAGAGCTTGTGTTATGGGTACTAGACAACTGATAAACATAGTTATATATTTCTAAATACATACATATTATAGATAAATTACACCCAGACACAGAACAAATGATCATGCTCATCACATAAACATTTGTCCTGGGTGGGAATCGAACCCACGACCTGCGGTATAACAGTCAGGGCCACTAACCACTAGACCAACAGGCCAGTCAATGATATAAGTATCTACTTATGTTTAGTGTTTTTAGTAATTAGGTACTCAGTTTTCTTACGTCTCTTACAAACGGTGCAGGTGTCTCCTTTTTTCTCTAACTCTTCATTCCCAGGTATGCTGGAAGAGATAAACATCACCTTTGTAGCAATTTTTTCGTTTACTTCCTCTTGTGTCGATTCTATATGTGTGACGTGTATGTGTATGCATAGGTAAATTATTAAATAAATAAAGGACAAGGGACGTAAGAAATTGTGGCGGACTTTAGTTTTCCTTGAGACGAATATCAGATATTCAGATATTCCAGTTAAAATATTTATGGGTAAGATTATGCCTAGTGCTGATGACCCAATCAGCCATTACAGTATGATAAAAAAAAAACGTTTCAAATGTTATAATGAAGCAATCAGTTATGTGTCTCTCCATAAAAAAAAGAACTGGGTAAGCGCGAGTCAGACTCGCGCACTCGGCATCCGTAAAAGCTTACCTACATATGTAAAAAGATCAATTCCTGAATATAGTCTCAAAGATATTTCCGAATCACAAAAAAAAGACATAGCAACTAATTTACTAAGACTTATTCCTAAAGACCTGTGCTATAAGACCTTGCTTTATGCCAAATTTCAAGATTCTGGGTCAACAGGAAGTACCCTATGAATTTTGATTCCATAGAGAGTGTCAAAAAATAATGATGACAGGACAGAATGGAAGAAAAAAACATGTTGCGCCGACCCCAAGTAATATGGGATAAGGCCAGGAAGAAGAAGAGAGAGTGTCGAAAAATAAGTCTTTTGCAATATAAACCGCCGCATCTTTTTCGTTAACTTAGAAGTTTGATTTTTTCACTGCTTCAAGGCAGTGCAGACCTGGTAATATGGTTTTTATACCTCCACGTAATTCCGAGATTAAGGATATTGACAGACAGACAGACGAACAACATAGTGATTCTATAAGGGTTCCGATTTTTTTCTTTTGAGGAACCGACGGGACTCTGAAAAACGAGAAAACCTATGATATTTTGCTATATTTTGTACAATATAACAAATAATAGTAAAAAAATAAAAATAAATCTTGTTCCACTGCTCTCAAAACGGTGAAGGAAAACATCGTGAGGAAACCGGCGTCTACCTATATCTAGAACCAAAAATTCGAAGACAGGTGACATCCACCAACCCGCACTGGGCCCGCGTGGTGGATTACGGTCCATTTCCTCTCCTAGAGAGGAGGCCAGAGTCCCTGCAGTGGGAACATTTAAGGCCGACTGTGCTAAATCTTTATCTGAAAACCGCACAAATTTTTAGAGTTCCGTACCTCAAAAGGAAAAAAACAGAACCCTGATAGGATCACTTTGTTGTCCGTCCGTCTGTCTGTCTGTCAAGACCCTTTATCTCAAGAACGCGTAGAGGTATCGAATTGAAATTAAAACCATATACTCTGGTCTGCGGTCCCTTCAAGCTGTGAAAAAATCAAACTTCTAAGTTAACGAATAAAAAAGATACGGCCGTATATGTCGCAAAAAAACGTATATTTTATACTCTCAAAGATCGAAATTCATACTTCCCGTTCACCCAGAACCCTGAAATTTGGCACAAAGCAAGGTCTTATAACAGGTATAGGGAAAAATCTGAAAACCGTTTTGTTTATACATACGCCACAAAAAAAAAAAATTCAAATCGGAAAAATCTTCGAGACTCCATTCGGGAACCGTAGTTTGCACGAAACCCTCAGTGCGCGAGTCCGACTCGCACTTGCCCTGTTTTTTTTTTTAATAAAATGAAGCAGCAATTAGCATTGGTATGAGGAAGAGCGGATGTGTAGTGGGACGTCTCGGTGTCTCTTTTCTATGCACGTAACTTAGTGACGATGACGTCACATTGTAGCTAGTGTATCCTTTTTTATTACTTGACAGTATCCCCTTCCACCAAATTAAATCAAAAACATTTATTTTAAATAAACTATGTACAGGCACTTTTTGAATTGTCACTATTTTTGAAAGGTTTCTAACTTATTTAATTTTGAATGGATTTGAAAAATTGATTTCCATTTATAAAGGTCACGTTTTGATGCAAATATTAAAAATAACTGAGTCAAGTAGGTATGCCATTTAAGTCTAGAAATGTGATTTTTGGTAATAGTAGAAATATCGACCAAATATTTCTATTACTAAGGTTTCAAACCCCACAAAGTTAGAATAGAGAAAAGACTAGTCTAAAAATCCTATTACTTAGCGAATGAAGAGACATTATTGTTCGATTATCCTTCGAACCGTAGAAAAACTTTTTGTAGAAAACTGAGAAGTAACTCTAGTATTAGCAATTCATGGTATTATCGAAAAATCCTTGAAAACGAACTACGTCGTAGCGCGGCTCGGCTCAATAGTTAACACTTCATTTTGAACTCATGGTACCTAGTCAGTTAACAATAGTTAAACTTGAAGTTTGGCAGCTAAGGAGTTAAGTTTAGTTTCATACTAGTTCGGTTATAAACGTTTGCAAATCGTTCATTGTTTTATGGGCCTTCCATAGTATTCTATGGAAGGCCCATGATAGAGTGATTGATCACGCTTGGAAAAGAGAGTTGGAAAAAATAGAGATGTAGACATTGTGTGTAACAGATTTCGTATCTACAAACAAAATAGTTGCCAATGAAAAAAAATAACATCCAAATAAATATATACCATTATAATTATATATGTCACAAAAATACATACAAAATAATATAACAAACTAATATGTAACTATGACGACGTTTTCTTACATGTCGATTGGACTCAGATGTAGCCACCTGGACAGCTCTGTCGATGGCCTCGTTAAGTCGTGGAAGGTGCAGGTAGTTCTGCACGCTGGGTAGGAAAGTCGATGACGCATATCCTGAGCTTCACACTGGCACTGTATTTGCGATGGGTTAAGGAAATCCCATTTGGCCAGATTATCTCTGCAGCGGCCAACCTGAGCCCGCAGTTGGTTCTGAGATTTCCAGATTGGCCACTGCAATTCGTGTCTTAGTGGCAGATATAATGTGGAGGAGTAGGTTATCTTACACAATTTTAGATGGGAAATCATTATGTCCTCCTGCTCTTCTGGCCATCCATTCATGATCCACCTGTGTTTCTTCAGTAGCGCTTTGCGTTCCAAGGCCGTAGTGATTCTTTCGTTAAATCCTGCAAAATTACCACAGTATGCTGTCATTTGTAAAGACGGCTGCATCAATTGGGCACCCTCCTCACATTAAAATACCTTAGAAAAGGAGGGTAACCAGCTGATGACGGTGTCCGTACCTACAAGAGACGATTATGTTCTGCATCCTTTTGCATCCATTGAAAAAGCTTTCAGAAGGATGATACGGAGGATACGTCTGGAGCAGCCTTGCTAGTGTGGTCTGCTCCCACATTGCTGCGACCAATATTTACCAGAGAGGTATCAAGCATCATAGTGAGAAGAGATGGCCCGTTGGTTAAGGCACTCGCCTGTCATACATGAGCAGGTTCCAAATCGCGCAAGTATCAATATGAATTTTTCTGCTCATAAACTTATCTAAGTTCAGCACATTACTGACACCCCGCGTCTCGAAAAGCACGTAAACCTGTTGTTTCTGCTTGTCAATCGTATCTTTGACAGTTTTTGTGGGCAGTCAGACGCCAGAAAATCTAAGTATAAACGTCTAGTTGCCCAGTAACTGGGTTGCGGAGATCTGATAGGCAGTCGCTCTATGTATAACACAGGTATTCAGGCGCATCCGGTAGACTTAAAGCCGACTAGCCAAGTCAGTTGAGAAAAAGGCTAGGGAGATGTGAGCAGTGATGGTCGAGTGGTAACGGCCCCGACTTACGAGCTATAGGTCGCAGTTTCAAAGTCAGGCGCATTACTTTTTGTAATTTATTTCATCACCACTGCTCTCAAAACGGTGGAGGAAAATATCGTGAGGAAACCGGCATGTCCTAGAACCTAATAATTCTAAGATATGTGACATTCACCAACCCGCACTGGGTCCGCGTGGTAAATTACGGCTCATTCTCTCTCCTAGAGAGGAGGCCTGAGTCCCAGCTGTGGGAACATTAAAAGGCTGATTATGTGTGAGAAGATGGTATCAAGTATCAAGGATTTTTCACAAAGCGTTGGTCACGACTACTGCAGTTCAAACCAACTGCTAGATAAAATGTTTTTGAAATTGGTAGCTACGACTGCTTGGAGTAGTTAGCTGTTACGGTTTAAAACTGAAGAAAGTTAGTTGAAAAACTGTTTGTTGTGATTTGTATCGCCTGTATTGTGATTTACGGTGCTTAGCACTAATCACGCTACTTAGCCAGCACTTGACGGTTTTTGTGCCATCTGCCGACAGTTTCAAGTGGTAGGGTTTCTAATTTCATATCGTTTTCATTTGTTTCAAGTACCTAGTTCTAAGGAGAATTTTGACAGCCCTCGACTAATTTATTTATGACAAAAGTCCTTTGGGGTCGTAGTGAGGACTTGATTTGATGTTGGGATCAAACTAAAGTTTTTCGAACGTGTTAAGGAATGTCAAGTTTATCATTTAAGGTTGCACTAGTCGGCGGCTCGAATTCGTTGTTAAGTAACCTCAAAATGAATTCTATGTCATCCAACATTATGTGCGACAGTTAGATAAAAACCTGCTAAATTTATTTGTTCATTTAATTTAATTTAATTTTTAAACAAAGTCACATTTATATTCGACAAGTTATTTGTGTATGCCTAAAGAAGCGCTAATTAGAGTAAAAATATGGAAGTTTCGACGCAAACCAATTCAAAATATTATTATTTTTACTTTTGAAATTACATCGTCAAACATTGAAGTTATCGGCACACTACGTTTGTATAGGAAAAAGATTTACTGGGACACCCTTAAATTGTAAGTTTACTACACAGCAGTCAAATCCGCATTAGATTAAGACCAATGCGCCATTCGGTGTTTAAAAGCAAGTGCAAAAAATAAACTAAAAACACAACAAAAAGCGTGATATTTCTGTAAAAAGGCTAAGTTGCAGCCAATCTGCCAGATTCCGCATTCAGGTCAGGGAGAAGAGAAGCGAGCCAAGGAGGGATTTATCAGAGCCTGTGAGTGCCCCCGGCTCCCGGGGACGCTCAGCTATTAGATAATCGGGAAGTTCTATAGACTGGGTTCCATTCTGAGCCATGCTTTGAAGATGGCGGAAAATTCAACGTCAGAAAGAAATTAAGGCAGAATTGTTAAATTCCTGGCCCAGCTTAACTATCTGATATTTTTTCAATTAAAATACTCATACTTAAAGTATATTAAAGAACTTTTTAAATCAGTTTTTTTTAATATAAGTGTAATATAAAGGATATAAAAATCTCAATCGCCAAAAGAACAGCTTCGAAGAATAGGATTTATGTTTCTCTAGTATCGAAATAGAAGAAAATAAATGATAATATCGATATGCCTTATTGAGTAAAAAGAATGCGTTTTAACTGACTTCTTTAACCGGATTTAAGAACGGGGCCATCTGCAGGATGGGTCATGAAAGAATATGGTAATCTGGAAGCAAAAGTTTTTGTATGGGCTGCAGAGAGTTGTTTTAAGTTAAGAGTGAATGGCGATACTTCTAGGCAAGCGTGCCACATCATCACTCGCTTACCATCAGGTGTGCTATTGGTCAAACGCGAACCTATCCTCAATAAAAAAATCGGGTAAGTGCGAGTCGGATTCGCGCACTGAGGGTTCAAAAGGAAAACTGTTCAATTCTCAAATTGAGTACGAAGATTTTTCCGAATCACAAAAAAAGTTTATTTTAAAGGGTCTTGACCGATAGACTAATTTTGTTAAATTGTTTAAAATTTTGTTAAAAGTTTCATATTGTCAGACAGACGGACAACATAGTGATCCTATAAGGATCCCGTTTCTTCCTTTGAGGTACGGAACTCTAAAAAGGAACCGCGGCCCTAGAACGCAAAGAGCAATTGAAGGAACACAGGTGGGTTTTAGACATTACAGATTTTTTACACGTTTGTATTTTACTATAGAATCCTTTTGAGTATTTGTTAATTTTAAATTATTTTAGGTCTTCTCGCCTGAAACACAGAACTTCCTAGTTCAGGCATAACAGTCTCAGAATTAAGATCTATATTTAAGACTGTATTAATTTATCCTGTAAAGAATTTTGAATAAATATTATTATTATTATTAAAAGTCTGACACTCCTCGCTACATTCAGAGCGAGAGAAGTTTTGGATGATTTCATACCCTTAAAAAAGGGGTCCATGATTTAGACTTAGGTTCTAGGAATGCTCAGCACTATGTTCAGTAGCTTGACATACGTACGTTCCATCCCAAGTACCTGCTCAGTTATCAGAAGCAAACAGTTTCCTTAATCAGTATTAACTCAGTATTTTCCTGGTCTTACTAGAATTTGATTGCTCAATGGGTCTTGTTGTTTATACGTACTACAGCAGTCGGTATCTTTATCTCATGGAGCTCTGTGGCTATCAGGAAAACCTGGGTTTAGCTCCGATGACGTCATTAGTATTCGCTGATATCTTTCCCATATATTCGATATTATCCTGTTATGTCGTGACTACCAGCTGTTCATAAAATTCAATTGGATTTGTCGACGATTTCAGAATTAAAATTTTGTTGTTGGATTTTTGGAAAATCATCTTTAGTCTGAAAAAATGTCAGAAAGAAAGAAAGAGAGAAAAAGATAATATTTATTTTGGCGCACAAAACATTGTAGACGACAAAAACATGTTGAAACTTAGCATATACACAAAACAAAAAATAAATAAAAACTAACATTGTATGTCTCACGTTAGCGCTAAAAAATTTCAAAATTTTGAATTGAAATACTGATTGACAGATTCTTAATTCCAAGTGCTCAAATCATAAATGGCTGTTTGGGATTGTTGGAAAGAGTTGTCACCGGCCCGGAATGCAAAGGACAATAAAAGGAAAAACGTATATTTTAGTCAGTAAAAGTCTGCCTTCTCGCTGTGGTAAAGGGTAAAGTATATGTATTTGATTCTGGCTATAAAAACGAAGGTATAAAAACTTTTCCAAATCAAAGGAAACAATCGAAGGTAATACAGTGAAGTGTTAAATCATAATTTTCCAAGCTACACCGACCACCCGATTGGCAGCGCAATATCGCAAACAACACTATACCTATTTAATTTTTGTACGGAATTCTTCGAACAAATTGTTCTTGTACGCTACACGCAGATGAAATTGAAACTAAGTGTGTGTTGTAGATAAGAGTTGCAGAGCTGTGTAGAGACTAATCAACTCTAATAAACGCTGATGGTGACGACGTATTAACCTTCGGAGAATTACAGACACTTGACGGGCCTGCGAGTACCGAGTGCGGACAAGCGAATGGTGACACCAGTCTACACCATGGCTGTCTATGGGCCATTCAATCACTATTGTCGTCTCGTCTGTCTGACAATATGAAACTTTTAACAACGTTTTAAAGAAAATAATAAGTAAATTCAAGTGTATAAATTAGCAAACGGAATAAATACATTTGCGACTAAACATTTCAAGCGTGGAATTTTCCACACATTTTGTCCTTGTTCTTTAGTCTTTGGTTTTACCAAAAACGATACTGAACGCAAACTTTCATCTCTCTCATTAGATAATTTTACAAGTTTATTTATGCGTTTCATTGTAAACTTGACACAAGGTAAAGGTTACTCATTCATGTCATTAAGCGGTCAATAATAACGTGTTATTTTTAGCAGTGTTACGTCACATCTTTACATATCACCGCTACGTCACAACAGCTGATAAGACGTGTAAGCTTCTGAAATGTTACATAAATGTAACTTTGAACTCGTGTCGATGTCACTGTTGTGATTCAGTACTAATTAATTGTATCCGTTGAGCGTGCGTACTTCCTAAGAAAATCTGTAGAGTTTCTTAGTATTCAGAATTGTTGACAGAATGTTCAAGGTTTCTTGGTGTTTTTTGTACAGTTTCAGTAACGTCTGGATTTTCATGATTATGAAATATTTGTACCAACCGAATAGGAAAAAGACATGAGATTAGTACGTCTGTGTCTCCGTATCTACACAGTTAGGTACACACCTAACTGACGTATTTAGAAGTCTTTTTTTTTAGTTTTCTGGGTGAAAACTCATTGTTGAGTTAAGCTCGCCTTTGTACACGAACTGTCAAATCACCGTGTAGTATATAATATAGTCTGTCTAATAAGTCAACCGACTTGGGAATTTTGTATAATATTTAATCATTTAAAAAATACTTATATTCGATACTTTTCATAAGGTTCTTCTGTTAATAAACAATGATCTCTATCTCTTAATCAACCATAATTATTGAACCCGTGTTGACTACATCAGATTTCATTAAATCCTAATAATTACCCAAGACTCACTTATTAGACAGACTTCTACAGTTGTTTTTGTGCACAATTAAGAATTAAGATGAAAAATATGTGTCAGTAAACCAATAGAATAATAAATTGCTTTTCATGACTAAAAATATCAATATTTTGTTCATTTTCGTTTTTAATAAATTTTTTTAATAAATAATTGGCTAAGCAATTTTAATACAGACTGTTAATTTATTAATCTCAATTTTTTTCTTACTTTCTTTCTTTAAATATTAATACCGCTTGCCTAAAACATCAGACTACAGTCAAGTCGTAACACCAACTAACATGATCAATTTTTCTGTAAATATAAAAGACCGAAAACTATCGACAATCGTTGTCGATAGTTTTCAGTCTTCATCTAAACTTTAAGTAATAATACTATAATATTATAATACGCTAATATTACACTAAAAACTCATCCACTTATACTATAATATTATTATTAATTTATTTTATTTTATTGTGATTTTTTTTTATTTGGTTTAAATTGTGTTATTGGCGTTGTGACATTATATATGAAAATTTTAATGGGTATGACCTGAAATAAAAAATATTATTATACTTACACAATTAGAGTTACTTTTGACAAAATTTTCCGTCTACTGTTTCCATAATCATATTTATGTAACGATGTTATAAAAGAAACCCAAATCCAACCCGCGAGTGCTTATGTACCTTTTCATGTAACCACACCGTCTCCATGGCAACGCGAGTTCATGACTGTATCATAAGTCCTTTTTGGGAAAAACAAAGCACGATCAACAGAACATCAAATATCACTCCTTTTTGGACTTAGGAGGTCCTAATGTCATTGTCTTCTTCAGTCTAAATGAGGCGCCTCCCATTTATTTATTAAGTCTCTTTGATTCCAATCATAGCTTGCTGGTTCTAGCCTGATTTTTATCGGAAAAAAGGTCAGGAAACTATAGGTAATGAGGCAGACAAGGCATCAGAAGAACTCGTGGAGGCGATTGGTGACGGGCACCTATCGCGTCATGGCACGAAGTGAGTCGGAATGGGAAGCGGTCGAAACAGTGAGGTTTTAACCTCAAGCCCCAACCCCCGCTTGAGACGCTTTGGTCTTCGAGAGTCACAGGACGATTTCCAACCACCGTAGGCGCGGCTTGCGGACGGCGAGCAATGGCGTAACTCGCCATTGCTCGCCGTCTGACACCCACTTTCGCTCCACCCAAGGCAAAATAAGTTATTTGAAAATTTGCCTAGTGAACAAGTATCAAATGAAACTACATCTTTCTCGTTAGCAAAAGGTAAAATATCAGACTACGAATTACGACTACTGAGTGTTGGCCACATACTATAACTTCAACGTTAGAAACTTTAAAAGGAAAGGTTTCTAAAATTACCATGCTTATCATTAAATTATTTTTCCCTCTCTGAGCGGAGCGAGAGAGCGTGTGCGACTTTTACTGACTGAAGCCCACTCCTGTTCCTTCAGTTGCCATGGGGCGCGGTAGCTCTTTCGAACAATCAGGCAGGTTACTGGCGTAACACACAATAATGTGAGACAAGGTTTTCTATACATAATTTGTATGGAAAACCACCACAACCAACTCACATTATTGTACCACTAGCATATAGCATAAACAAACAGCCTTATAATATTCCCACTGCTGGGACTCAGGCCTTCTCTCTAGTAGAGGGAACAGGCCATAATTCCCCACGCGGGCCCGGTGCGGGTTGATGGATGTCACGTGTCATAGATTTTTAAGCTATTGCATAGCTTCTATCGCGGGCCTTGAGCGTGGAGACCGAATCCAGAAATTCCGTAACGAAAATAACCTAACACCCCCCACTCATTTGTTTTTTGAGCGTGGTGACCGATAAGAAAACAAATGAGTGAACAATCAATCAAAATTCAATTCAATGTGTGAAAGTGTAACTTCAATTAATATCAAAGAAAAAAAACAAAGGAAAAAAATACTGCATAAATAAAATAAATAAATAATTATAATTGCATAGTTGATAAAAATGCTATGCAATAGCTTTACCGCGGCAGTCCCCGAGTGCCACACGTCTTTTTTTATTTACAACTAAAACACTTGTAAATATACCACTGAAATGATCGAAAAGCTACAATACTGCCCATCCCTCACACTATTAAAATTTCATCTTTACGATACCAAAAACTAGTGACAATAAATCATGTACGAATGTATATTTGTCTCACATTAATTTTCCTGCGAATTTAAATAAACGCTAGACGAGTTTTTGCCTGAAAAAGCTGACCTCAACACTGTCATTGTTTTTAGGGTTCCGTAACTCAAATAGGAAAACGGAAGGTTTATTACGACATTTTCCTTAGTTAGTTATTTTCAAAATATATAAAGGTATTACGCAATCCCATTTCCCTAAATATACCCTTTCGACTTATAGGACATAATTTTCGTAAATACAGTCGTCAGCAAAAATAGATGGCGCTTACGCAACAAAGAAAGCCAATTTATTCGTGAAATCTTTACTTTTAACATTATCAAAGCGAAAGTAACCCTATCTGTCTGCTTATTACGTTTTCATCTATAAACCACTGCAACAATTTTGATGAGTTTTGGATTAAAGATTGACTGGTAATTGAAGAAGGACGTAGAATTATGTCCCTGGTGTTTGTTTTTGTGTATTTAGAACCGAATAACACTTTACAATTTAAAGAGGAGGGATGAAACACATGTCACTAAAAAAGTGCTCAGTATACATGTAGATGGATGGAGAGGGAGACGGAAGCCAAAGATGGACGGATTGTGTGAGGAGGGATATGGAAGAAAAGGGAGTTAGTGATAGTGTGACGGGTGACAGGACGGAATGGAAAAAAAAGACGTGTTGCGCCGACCTCAAGTAGTATGGGATAAGGGTAGGAAGAAGAAGAAGCGAATAACACTTTACAAAAAAATCTCTTTCGATTTCAGTGTAATTGACACATATTTACGCTAGCGACTGTACGTTACATGTACCGGTAAGGAATTCAATGGCACCCATGTCCGACTTGGTGACATGCGGTTGATTTATTGGTCTGTCAATAGTTGAATAGTATCTATTGTAATTAATGTGGCCATTAATTAATTACAAACCTATTCAAATACATGATTGTCAAAGTTGTAATTTAATTTAAGCTTTACCTACAGTGGTTTTCTGGATTTGCAGTTTTGTGTTTTATTTAATTCTGGTTTAATAAGGCTACTAAAGCCCGTACATCATTTAAGTGGAATAATGCCCTTTTAAAGCCCAATCCGAAAATTGAGGTCGAATCTTATATTATAAACACTGAAATTTTACTAGGTAGTTTTAAGTAGTTATATTTTTTATTAGTTATCCCAACTTTAGGCAAATATATGGGTATCAACGCACTACATTGGTAGCGCATCGGTATTCGCATCTATGTATACACAAGCACGATAGTGCTACAATCAAGATTTATTAAAATAGATAATTTTTATCTTAATAAGTCTTGAAGTAAAACAAGTAGATATTTTTTTATCCTAACAAGGATAAAAACAGGTATTTTTTATCCATATCAGGAAAAAAATACCTATTTTTCTTTTAGTAGTTGATTCTGAACACAGTTTCTTTCAGGATGAGCGTTTGTTACAAATTGTATACAAGGTGTAAGCTCAGTAGACGAAACTGAACAACCTTCCACAATTTTTTTTTTCAGGAGACGAAAAAAAAAAATCGGCCTCGCCATACAAATTGTCCAATCAAGTTTATCATTTTGTATGGTGAGGCTGATTTTTTTTTCGTTTCCTGAAAAACATCTTGTGGAAGGTTGTTCAGTTTCGTCTACTGAGCAAACCCTTAAAGTTTGTGGAGGGCTGTCCCTTACACCTTTTATATTTACAAGTAGTAATTTATCATCGAGTACTGGAGTTTGTTTACAAAAGGGTGGCCGATGGAGCCGAACATTGGCAAATCTCCCAAGATAGCCTAGTGAAGGACGGAGAAATCCGCTGGACTTCAGAAGCACCGGACTGCCACGTAATGACTTATGGGGTAGGCCTATGTCGAGTCGTAGACGTCTTCCATTGAAAATGATGAAGACGATGAAGAATAAGAAAACTTAAAATTATAAAGTTGTATATAGTAGGTCCATGTGCGTGTGTGTGTATATTTATTACTCCTACAAGTTAAAACGGCTGAATGAATTTGAATGAAATTTGGCACACGGGTAGATCATGGGGAGGTAAGGTTAGATTACTTAGGTTTGTTGAGCTACCTACAAACAAGAGGAGTCGTCATAAACGTAAATATTATAAAATCATAAACAAATAAAGAGTGCTTGAATGGTACGGAAAAGGGCTACGCAGATTTTTACTGTTTATAGACTCGCGCTTGATCTCACCTGATAGAAATCGATGTTGTAGTCGAAGATGGAGCACGTTCGCCTAGAAGTAACCTATTCACTCTTGACTTACAGATCCCCAAGTTGAAGCTATCAGGAAAAACAGACTTCGGCAGGGAATTCCACTCCTTAATCGTATGCACAATAAATATGTTTCCAAAATGTTTTGTGCGAATGGGATGTCCATCAAGTACCAGTGGCGCAACGCCGTACATGTGGTGGTCCGATGATGGAACGAGCTTGGCCGAATTAGGTTATGCAATTCAGACGCACACTCTCTGAAAAGCAAACAATAGTAGACCGATAGGCTAGCAACTTGGTGTCGATGCTCGAGACTTTGAAGCTTCGACTCGACGAGTGCATCGTTACCAATGATCCTCTTGGCTAGCTTCTCAATTGACTCAAGCGTATTAAGCTGGTATCTGGCAGATCTGTCCCAAAGACGAGAGCAGAACCTACGCCATACACGATCGTTGTTGTGTTATAGGTTAATCAGATCCTACCACCAATGCTGTAAACAGAGATTGCGCAATACTTGTGCAATAGTATGTTATCTTCATGACAAGTCAGTTTTCTACCGATAGAATTGGTTTCTTCTAGGCAAGTGTGCTCCATCGTCGACCACACCATCACTTCTCATCAGGTGAGACGGCCGTCAAGCGCGAACCTATCAATTATAAAAAAAAAAATTGCTCGAAAAAAAGACAAATTAGACAATGAAAAATTTGAAAAGACTTAAGTTTTTTCAGTAAAACAGACTATTTTCTTCCCTATTTGACATTTTTAAGTCTTTAATAAAATTCTCTCGGTATGTAAATTGAACACTTTTTAAGTATTCCTTATTTCCTAAAACGTGATGGTTAACTAAGCGAAATACACTGGCCTAAAAGTATAGTTGTATGGACTAGACAACCCTTAGTTACAGGAACCACCATTGTTGTTATTTTTTTTTCAGCAAAGCAATATGAAATTGCTAAACCATTTATAACCATGCCTTAACACGTACTGCAGGAATGGAAATAATATAAAAATTAGTAACGTTGTGTACTGGTTTTTGTATAATTTCCATTCGGACTGCGGTACGGGGCGTTTAAGACCTTGTTTGAAAACTATCATTATGGAGGTAAGGGAAGTATTTAATCCTATAACATTTAAAAAACACAGCTTTGTTGTCTAAATAAAAAAAAAATCTTTTGTCAGTACGAGGTCAAAGTGACCCCGTAGGCACACCGTTGCATTTTGTTTTAATAAGAAAAACAAAGAGATGACTCTAATATATTCATACCTTTTTTATTATTATTACTAATAGGCTCGCTTTTGACCACTATCTCACCCTGATGGTTAGCGATGATGTGGGCGACGATGGAGCACGCGTGCCTAGAAGTAACCTATCTTTCCTAAACTAAACCAAATTGATGTTACGGCCTCCGTATGGTAGTAAAAGCTATATTTTTCTTAGCCGTACTGCAAGGAAGACCAATACAAGGCGTATTAGACCTCGTTCCGCAATGAACGTGTTAAGAATCGTCTCAACAATCAGAGAAAATGAGATTATTTCTATAAGAGTACACGAACCAAGAATCGAAACAAAGACTTTTCCGTAAATCACTCTTGCAAGTTGCAATTTACTAACTTAATATGATAGCTCTAACATATAAACATAACAAGTAAAATCCTTTGATAACATTAATAAAGAGAAATATTTCAATCAATGATGAGTAAGTACATAATGCTATGTAATACATAATACACGCACACATATGTATGTGTGAAGCCAACATCGGCCACTATACAAGCGTTTGTTGATTAATAATTTTAACAGGAAAAGCCTCCACATGAAAAATCGTGCATTGAAAATGTTTAAATTTTGCCCGCTGAAATGAAATATAGCGGCGTTATGATGCATATAGGTCATGGGTTAACCATTGATCTCTTATTGTGTGCAATTACGAGTTTTAGTCGTAATGTGGTTACTTTGTGATTATACAGGGTTATTAAAAACTACAAAAAAACACTGGCAACCGCTCAGGGGTGCTATTCGACGAGTCGAGACGAGTCGAGAGCGCAGTACATTGGATTAACAACCTAAAACACCTTTACATTGGATTGTTAATTCAATGGACTGCGCTCTCGACTCGTCGCTGCGGCCAGCGCTGCGCTCAAGGCTGTTTTCTTAGAGAATAGCACCCCAGGACTATGTTACTAACATCATAAGCAACAACTTGTTCTATGACTTTTAAAAATTTATCAAATTTTAGTTTATCAGATCATCATATATCATATCAGCCGATAGACATCCACGTTTGGACGTGGGCCTCCCCACAAGTGTCGCCACAATGAACGGTCCTGGAAGGCCTCCTACAAGGTGGACCGATGACCTGGTGAAGGTTGCGGGAATCCGATGGATGCGGGACCCGCACTTCATCAGATGAAAAAATAAAAATATTTAAATTAAACGTTCTAAATATGTATTACGAAGTCTGCGAAGCAAGCGATAGTA
Organism: Mythimna ferrago; assembly: GCA_910589285.2. Classification (NCBI taxonomy): domain Eukaryota; kingdom Metazoa; phylum Arthropoda; class Insecta; order Lepidoptera; family Noctuidae; genus Mythimna; species Mythimna ferrago. The sequence continues at coordinate 12,741,784 of OU342692.1, read as the reverse complement.
CAATAGTGGAAGGGAGCGAAGATCGAGCGGCGAGGGTTCTTGATGTGCTTGCATCGTGACATACGTAGACAGACGTAGGTAAGTATAGCAAAATACAGAGTTGAAATGTATTAGATAGAACAACGAAATCTTGAAGGTTTGTTTTTGGTAATGTATTACGTTTTGTAAAAAGTCATAGAATAAAAGTTATTGTTTATGATGTTAGTAATACAGTCCTGCAAAGTTGTTAGTTTTTACAAATAACCCTGTATGGACAGGTAAGGGTCCTGGTTATCATTACCATCCTAGCCTTTTCCCAACTGGTTTGGCTGGCTTCCAGTCTAACCGGATGCGGCTGAATACCCGTGTTTTATGACGGCCTTTCAGACCGCTACAACCCATAACTGGGCAACAAGATACTCCTTAGATAGACTGATGATCAGACTTCCTGGCGTTTGACTATCTGTGACAACTGACAAAGATCTAAGAATGAAAACCGGGACCAACGAAACCTGAATATAGTTGGTTTAGAATCAGTAACTGAATGGATTCCAATAGTTTTTACACCATGTTAAATATATTTTTTCCGAAAATATTTTAAAAGATCACATGCTGGACACCACCATCACTAAGTACAACACAGGTCACGGTAGGTCATATCGGACATTAGGAGCCAGCAAACAGCTGGTTGCAAGTGCAAAACAACCCTTCAGTCACCTGGATGGCCCGGCTGATGGGTTATAGGGGGCAGAGGATATTAAAGTAAAGTAATTATGGGATTACATTGGATTTATTTCAACAATCTCACACAGAAAAGAAACATGGGAAACATTCTAGCGTATAGGACACATAGACAATGACAGTAATCAAATTACTCTATAGCTCATCAAAGACAACCAAGTATGGACTTAGTTTGTTCAGTTTCCAACACCGGCGACCCTGTATTTTTAACCGACTTCTAAAAAAGGAGGAGGTTCTCAATTCGGATGTTTGTATTTTTTTTTTATGTATGTTCGGGCATAACTTCGTCGCTTGCCAATCGATTTGAAAAATTCTTTTTTTGTTGGAAAGGGTATACTTCCCAAATGGTCCCATAGTCACCAAGTCGGGATCTGATGATGAAATCTTGGCTAAATCGAGGGAACTCCTCAAATATTATCGGCAACTATATAGTCATTTTGATATTTTCATCAAGGAATTAAGCATTTACAGTCAAAAAGTGACATTTGATGAAGTGGAACTGGTTAAGAAGACCAGAAATTGCCAATTGAACTTCATACTCAAACAAATATCACAATGAACATAGTTAAGCGACTATGACAATACAAATAAATGAATAGTTCTGAATAGTTATGTTGAAAATGGTATCATCGAAGTAACCTGATGATAGTGATGGAGCTGGAAGATAGGCACCGGAACTCCGTAATTAATCAATGTATCCTACCCGTGTTTGGGCTTATTAGAAATGTCATGAGATGCACTTTGGCTATAAGGTACTATCGAAGTGATCTGATGATGGAGCCGGAAGGTGGAAGGTAGACACGGGAACTTCATATGAAAATGATGTATTCTAGCAGGGTTTGAGTTAATTGGAATTGACATGAGAAAAAAGTACTCTGGCTGTAAGTGTGTTGCAACTAAAAAGTATGAAATAAAAAACTTTTTATAAAAAAATATAACCGACTTCACTAAAAAAACACTAAAACGATCAAAATAATTTTAATTTCGGAAGTCGGTGTTAAATAAGGAACAAACAATAACGAGAAACACCGACTTCCGAAATTAAAAATATTTTGATCGTTTTAGTGTTTTTTTAGTGAAGTCGGATAATTTTTTTTTATAAAAAGTTTTTTATTGCTGACATAACAAGCTTATAACTTTGTGATTTTTCATGATACAGTTATTAAATTTTGCACATAGATTAGATTGTTTACTTTCTTTTTAGACACATGTTTTGGATTTCGTATATAATAAAACTAATGTTGTATAAACTTAGAAAATTATATAAAAACTGAAAAATTCACATTGGTACCGGCCCGGTTTCACACGTTGTTATATTAAGGCTTATAGTCCCTTGAACCATCTGGCCAAAATTATGTGAATGCACCTCTCGCACCTGCCTAGGTGGCAGTACGCAAATCTGTGCATTTATTTGCGGCCAACAGCGCCCGGAAAGCGCGTGGCTGACCTTTAAATCTATTTTCTTTGCGAAATATTGATTGATTTACATATGCAATGTTCACTTCGAGGAATATTTAACCACCAATTTTGATGTGTAAAAATGTTTCTTAAGATCCAAGCCGTTTCGAAGGAGTAGGGAAAAGATGCGAAAAGTTGCGAAATTGCTAAATATTTTTTTTAGACAAAAGTATTAATAGCACGAAAAAATCAAATGTTGATCATATTGTTCATGAATCTATAATAAACATATATTTTTTTCAAACTTATTAACCTGGCCGTTACCGAGGAGTAGGCTTCAGAAAGTCACTGTTTTATGGTACTTTTAGGGCGCTTGGGCCTTAAGTGCGTATGCACTAAACATGCGGTCAGTATTGCTCATTAAATCTCACCTATCAATTAACACTGCACGCAGCTTCATCCAGCTGCCTGTAATGATTTATTTTGATCAGCTACTTCAACAATACAACATATTTCTAATTTTAAAATTATACACTGGACCTTACCCTCACACACGTCAAATATCTCCTCTCCGCTCTGGGTGTGATACTCACACCCAGAGCGTGAGAGGAGTTATTTACGATTACCTACCTCAAAAAGAAGCTTAGGTCTCATAAAAAACACTGATAAAATTAAGGGCTCGTTTAAAGATTTATTTACAGTTCCTAAGTCTTTTTTTTTTGCGACTTCTACAAAGAATATAAATAATGGTTGTACAACCTAAAAATTATTGTTGGCACACCAGCTTGCCTCAACCAAATGCGCTTGGTGGAGGCAGCTTAAACCTCTCTCTCTACCCAGAGCTGATGGAGTTTTTGATTATTTCAAACTTCAATAAAAAACAGTTGTATTTTTCGACAGGTTGAGCAGAGTTAAAGTTAATACCATGGCCAAATGTGTCCACCTATATCTGGCCATGTTATTCAAATAGGAATATACTACGAAGGAGATGGCGGGACGACTTAGATGTCTACCTTAGGAATTGGCAGGAAGTGGCCTAGAGCCGCGAACAATGGATGAAATGGAGCTTTTCCCAGCAGTGGGATAGTACAAGCTAGACGTAATATACCTAATTTAATAATTCATGTAAATGGAAAGTCGCTAACAAACGATCACACATCCAGAGTACGGGTTCACATTGGGAATGTAATTTATTTTAAATTTTTCACCATTTATGCGATCAAAATTTCAAAAATATAATGTCCACCAACCCGCACTGGGCCTGTATGGTGGATTACGGTCCATTCCCTTTCCTTGAGAGGAGGACTGAGTCTTAGCAGTGGGAACATTATAAGCTTGCTCATATTTATATTTTAAATTCCATACAATTGTCAACGTTATGTATTATTGTTTTTTGTTTTTCAATTAATTTAAGTGGGCATGTACCAAATGAATAAATAAATAAAATATGTATTACAAAAATTAAAGCCTAGAGTAGTCAAAGACAGTGTAGTGAGTTGTTTGGTAAATTCAAAAACAATTATAGAGTTATTTTTACGTTGAAGCGATCGAAACGATTACTGCGTTTGGCTCTCTGATTGGTTAAGAACTTGGAGCGGGCCAATCAGAGCACCAAAAGTCATAATCTTATGTCCATCACGTTATCGTAAAATAATCTCGCACTAGCTTAGGCACTCAACTTCAACTTCCTTCGAATTATATTATAATGAGCATTTGCTCAGTCAACAAACCCCAGACTTCATTCTTCTAATTATATAAAAGTTATTAAATTACGCACGCAATGACGTAACTAGAACTATGTATAATATAGTTACTTAGTGGTGCAATTGTGTTATATATTTTCTAGTACGACTTACAAGAGTGAATGCCTCAATTTATTCATCAGCTATATTTTGAATTTTTGTCCTTTGATATTTCTCACAGAAACCGTTCACTTTTTAGGGCTTAAACTAACTTTGGAAGAAGTAATGATGTAGGCTTCTCTCTGTGAGGAATGATCGTTATCAGATCAGGCTTTGAGAGATTAGCTTCTTCTACCATCAAACATAACATAATATTACGCCTGTACGCCCTGACGGACTAGGCAGAGGTACAGGTGTACTGAACATAGACATGAAAGATATTTAAAACAAGTAGACTAGCGATCCACCTCAGATTTTTACGGTACTGTTGAAAAATCTCGACTTTTCTCTAAAATAATATACATACATTTAGACCTTCCTCATAATTACTTGGTTATTGGAATACATCCAATAGACCAAGTAATTATAAGATCCATTTAGTAGTTTTTGAGTTTATCACGAACAGAATAACAGACAGACGCGGTACAGAACTTTGTTTTATAATATGAATTAAGGAAAAAAAAATTATGAACAACACGTAAACTCACATACACAAGGCACCTAGATCGGGAACAACTATCTGTATACCATACAAATATTTAATCTTAACGGGAATCGAATCCATGGCACGCAACGCAGTAGCCAATCACTCAACCACTGCACGGACTGTGCTGTCACCGTCACTAGTTATACATATAAAAGCTGCCCTTTCCTATATTATTTAAAAGTAAACATATACATAGGGACTAGCTCCTGAGCTAGCTTATAAGGAAATACAATGAAAAAAAAAAGATAACACTTGCTGTTTTTGCAAAAGCAAATATTTTCAGTATATTTCGGGCTGCGTGCCATTAGTGCAGATATGCTATCACTATCAGGTTTTATCTACGTCTGTGCAGGTCGACAACCTGCGAACTGTTTCTTTCTTTGCCACTGCTAATTTACTTGATTGTCGTGCATGTGTGTAGAACGAATCCTTAAGGCGTATAGTCCCTTGAACCATCTGACCGAAATTATGTGGACGCAACTCTCGCACTCGCCTAGGCGGCAGTACGCAATGTGCATTTATTTGCGGCCAGCAGCGCCCGGAAAGCGCTTTAAATCCATTTTCTCTGCGAGATATTGATTGATTTACATATGCAATGTTCACTTTGAAGAATATTTAACCACCAATTTTATGTGTAAAAATGTTTCTAAAGGTCCAAGCCGTTTCGAAGGAGTAGGGAAAAGTTGCGAAATTGCTAAATTTTTTTTTTTTGACAAAAGTATTAATAGCACGAAAAAATCTAATGTTGATAATGTTGTTCATGAATCTTTAATAAACATAATTTTTTTTCAAACCTATTAACCTGGCTGTTACCGGGGAGTAGGCTATAGAAAGTCACTGTTTTATGGTACTTTTCGGGCGCTTGGCCCTTAGGCCAGGTACTGATTTTGAACTTTTTTAAATCTCTGGAAATCTACAAATATAAAAGAGAATACCATAAAAAATCATATAATTAAAATTAACTATATGACGAACCGGCGGGTAAAAATCAAATTACGATATAAATTAGTTGACTTGATAAAAAAAATTGCGATTACTTACGATTTTAAATGTGCGTTTATGAGATTACGTCACCGAAATATTTGAAAGTTACCATACAAAATACTCAGTGAAAACCACCGGCTCGTAACATCATGTACTGTTTATCCTAGGTCTAGGAACAATATGTGTCTCACCTCACGTGATAGGTCTTTTCAGAACCAATTTTTTCAGTAAAAACATTTTTGAATAGGAACAAAATTTAATCCAGATATAGCGCGTCGGGCACGCCACGATCGCTTCGGTAAGTTCCCTCTTTGAGGAGTGGCTACAAAGGCGTCCTTAGTTTCACCTCACGCTTCATCTCGTCACAGTTGTTTCGGCGGGTTCCTGTGTCGTGTCCGGCGGGAAGAATCACCCGGAATCGCCCAGAAGACACCGTGGTGTTATGCTCCGCTTCAGAGGAGTATCGCAGTGTATCTTTGGAGGCGATAAGCGTCGGTGCTTCGCAGAAGGAGGTTTTTTTTTTATAATGGATAGGCTCGCGTTTGACCACTATCTCACCTGATGATAAGCGATGATGTGGCTGACGATGGAACACGCTTGCCTTGAAGCTGCAGGGGCGTGAGGATGTAATCAAGCTGCTGCAGGAGACGCTCCGGGCGTCAGGAGTTGCAAAGAGATTCTTGGTCACTAATTAGCGCGGGGAAATAAATAAATAAATAATTTCTCTCATTGTGGGTGGAGTGAAACGCAGTCTGTGTTCCTTCAGTTACGCTTTATGTTCCTACAATCCCGCAGCTCTAAGTAATTACGGTATCACAGAAATATGTCCGCACAATCACCTACTCCTCTGCTTACCTTTCCATGAATGGAGAGCACGTTTATAAACATCAATAGGTACCGTCCCTGTTGCCATCTACCGTCCTTACAGCAAAATAAAGGAACATTGATCATCTCGACGATAGTGAGTCGTATTTACGAAGCCGAGTCGAACGAAAACAAACAAGCTGTGAGTCAAAGGCATCCTAAAGGTGACTTTAAAATAATTATTCCGTGCTTGATGTAAAGGATTCACACTGCAATCTCGCTCAGTCATATTTCTGCTTGTTATTTCGTGTTGTTCATGAATTCATGCGTTTTCTTTGCGAATTTAACTGAATTTTCGTTGAAGTAGTCAACTGTAGCAGTTGTTTAGTTTACAAATTGTAGTAGTTTTAAAAGCTGCTCCAGAATTGGTAGTATTGTGCAAGTCACGAACTTCTATTTAGACCTACAATTTATTTATTATTTATTTCTTTAACACTTAATGTACATGGGTACAGAGGCGGATTAATGCCTTAGGCATTCTCTTCTCTTTCTTGCAATCATATTCGTAACCAAATAACTTTTATCTACATAGATCATTGCAAACTGCCTGATGTGCTGGATTTCTTTATTATGAAGGGTCTTTCTCGACTTTTCTACCAGGTGGACGGTTGTCTTGATGGCTCCTCGAATCATATTCCAGTCATTTTAACTGTTAGCACCAACGTCTTGAGTCAACTAAAAAAACCTAGACTATATAATTGCCATACAAACTGGGAACTGTTTCGTACTCTGGTTGAAGACTCCCTCAATTTACGAGTTTCTCTAAAAACTGAGGACGAAATTGATAATGCCGTCCTAGAATTTACGCGTACGGTGCAACAAGCTTGCTGGACGAGCTCTAAAGAAGTCACACAAAAGAATACAAGACACCACTTTGTTCCACAAGAAATTAGACAAATGATACTGGAGAAGCGAAGACTACGCAGAGTTTGGCACACCAGTCGACATGCTGAAGACAAAAGAGCATTGAATGCTTATACAAAATCACTAAAACAGGCCATGCAGGAATCCGAAAATGCCACAGTTGAGGCAAACCTACTATCTCTAACAGCTACTGCTAACACCAATTACTCACTCTGGAAGGCATGTAAAAACATGGATCAACCAACAAATCCGAAACCACCCCTCCATCTGGATGGTAATAAATGGGCCAGATCTAGGCAAGAAAAGGCAAATGCTTTTGCCGAGCACCTATCCAAAGTATTTGTACCTAACGAATCCTCCCTCGAGTCTAATGAAGATGACATAGATGAAATCCTCCAGCAAGACTTTCAACTCGACGTCCCTCTAAAAGTAGCAACGCCAGGAGAGATTAGTAGAATAATAAAACAACTGGATAACAAAAAGGCACCAGGATTTGATCTAATTGATAAAAAAGTCTTATCGGAACTACCTCGCAAGGCAATAGTTTATCTCACAACTGTATTTAACTGTATCATCCGATTAGGTTACTTCCCCGCCCTCTGGAAGGTGTCGCAGGTAATCATGGTACACAAAGCTGGGAAACCACCACATGAAGTATCATCATACAGACCACTGAGCCTGCTTCCAATTATTTCTAAGATCCTCGAAAAGGTACTGTTACGACGACTCTCACATGCAATGAGGGAAAACTCTGTTACTCCAGACCACCAATTTGGCTTTAGACCAGAGCATGCCACCACTGAGCAAGTTCATAGAGTGTGTAGAGTCATTAGTGACGGCCTAGAACGTAAACAATATTGTTCCTCGGCGTTTCTAGACGTGCAACAGGCTTTCGATCGTGTCTGGCACAAAGGGCTCTTATGTAAAATCAAATTACTCCTACCCCACACTTTTTATCGAATACTGGAATCCTATCTCACCAGCAGAATATTCCAAGTGAAAGAGGTTGATAGCACATCAGGCTTCTACGACATTCTGGCTGGAGTCCCACAAGGCTCAGTACTGGGTCCAGTACTGTACACGATATTTACTGCAGATCTACCACAAACTCCTGGAGTCACTATTGCAACCTATGCAGATGATACGGCAATTTTAGCGTCCAGTACACACGCAGTAGAAGCTTCGGCAGCTCTTCAAAGGTGCCTTAATGATATAAACCAATGGTTTGTCAAGTGGAGAATCAAAGCAAATGTCAACAAGTCTGTTCAGGTCACATTTACTCTGAGAAGAGAAACCTGTCCCCCAGTGTACCTGGGTGGAAGACAACTGCCCCACAGCGATTCAGTCAAGTATCTGGGAATGCATCTGGACCGCCGATTGACATGGCAAAAACACATTGAGTCAAAACGTAATGAGATAAACTTCAAATACAAAGGGCTGTACTGGCTACTGGGAAGGAACTCCAAACTGTCCCTGGATAACAAACTCCTATTATACAAGTGTGCTATAAAACCAGTTTGGACCTATGGAATCCAGTTGTGGGGAGCAACCTGTGACTCTAACAAAAACAAAATCCAAAGAACCCAGAACTACATCCTGAAACAAATCAGTAATGCACCCTGGTTCATACGAAACTCGGAAGTTCACGAGTATACCAACATGCCAACAGTAAAGGAAGAAATAAGAGCATGTTCGGGGAAATACAAAACCAGACTGGAGAAACATCCAAACCAGCTAGCTGTCCAGCTTACGTTACCAGACTGTGTGCACAGATTAAAGAGACACAGAACATTAGAACTCGGCAATATATGAGCCATTATATTGGTATGGAGGATACTTCTAATGAGAAATATCACTCCACCGGAAGTATTCGTTTAACGCATCTGCTCATAGTTGAAAAGACTGATTGCACGATATATATTGGAAAAAAAAAAAAAAAAAAAAAAAAAAAACATAGATCATTCATTTTATTCGTTTATTCATTACAATATACATTATTTTTTAATATTTAAATAAAAATAAAAAACATTTAAAAATATAAAAAATAGTGTCCCAACGATATCTATATACCGGCGGTCAGGGCTCCAGAGAAAGGAACCTCCTGACTATACGAGCCGTGTCCAGGAGTACCGCTCTCTGAATCAAGCCCTTGATCCAGTCGCCTAACGAGAGCCTCCTAAGGTATTGGTCGAGGCTCTTGGCTATTAAGCCATTGGCTGAAACATTATTATTATTATGAGCCCGTTGTGTCCCACTGCAGGGCAAAGGCCTCCCTTCCGTTATTCCGATCTTCATATTTAAAAAAAATACTTAAGTACTGAAGTTAAAAACTCTTAACTAATTTTAAAAGTAACTTAAAACAGCCTAAAATATGGCGTCGAAAAAGTATTAAATACGAGTACTTATCAAATATAAAGTACATCAGATTCATACCACCCTTTATTGTTATAATCCTTTATAATAAAATTTTGTGACAGCCATTTGCAGCCCCATCCACTACTCTGCATTTAGGCTCTCATCAGAATCTGCTGAACCCTGCACCGATACGTGATTCAGTTAGTTATTACTGATTTTAGGGTTCAATAGATTTTTAACCGACTTCGAAAAGGAGGAGGTTCTATGTTCGGCTCTTTTTTTTATGTATGTTCACCGATATCTCGGTCAATTATTGTGGACTGATTTTGAAAATTCTTTTTTTGATTAAAAGGTTATACTTCCAAGTTGGTCCCATAGAAATATTGTTATGATTTGATCATGAACTTCGAAGATATGGAACAGAACTCTTCATAGAATTACAGCATATAGAAGTCCACTGCTGAACACAAGTCTCTCCCAAGTGTCGCCAGAACGACCGGTCCTTTGCGTCGCCTAGCCATCGAATTCCCTCAAATCTCACCAGATCATTGGTCCACCTTGTAGGAGGCCTTCCAACGCTGCACAAAAAAAAAATACATTTGTTTCTCAACAATTTTCTATTGTTTTAATTTTATAAGGTTACTGAAATCTCGGCTTGATTTGAAATTATAAGGAAAGGACCAATAGCAAGAAATAGGCAGACCACATTATGACGACCCGGTGGGCGCAGCGGTGGAGTGAGTGACTGCTGTGCTGCGGATCGCGGGTTCGATGTTATAGGTGTTCCCGGTCTGGCTGTTTTGTGTATGTGACTTTACATATTTGTAAACGCATCCACGATATAGTAGTAAATCATAGTGTTGGGCAACTTTAAAAAAAATATCTATTAAATTCTAGTTATTGATATTCAAAACCAATATACAAAAAGTTTCTATTAACACAACAATATAATCTAGTATCTTTTATTACACATAGCTAATGTCAATGTTTCACATAAGAGTCGTTAAATAACTAACTCGGTACACACAGGCGGCGGGCAGGCCGCTGGCCGCTCGTCTACCTAGCACTTTTTATTGCTCCTCATTTACATAATTCCAAGACGTATCTTTAGTATAAGAAAACTATTTTTTTAGAGGAAAGCATTGACGCTACACTGACGATGTTATCTTATATCCTACCCTGCTGTTAGATCGTTTAAAAAAGTCACCGTAATCCTAGGATCCTAGAGCACACAAAGAGCATTGAAGGCACCCGTCAAACTTCAATTGGGCAAACAAACATCACGCTAGTGAGTTTTAGTCAGTAATAGTCTGATGCTCCTTCTCGCTTTACCTAGAGCGTGGGAAGATACTTGAAGATATATCACCCTCAAAAAAAAAAACACCTACAGACTTAGACATGACTTTTCTGTCCCTCTAAACGCAGACTACAAAATGTATGCCAATGCCATTACTCGTGGGGAATCACCTGACAAGTGACAGGTAATGTCATTGCCATATATTTTGTATTTAGCGTTTAGTGGGAAAGCTAGCAGAAAAATCACTTTTATCTAAGCCTCCTTGCTACTCGGAAAATAGCGCACGCAGTGAACTCAAAACTTGAACATACTTTATTAGCATGGTTAATATTGTATAAAACTGGAAGCAAACTAAAAATAAACTTCAGTGTCATTTTTAACCGCACACAGTCATACTTTGTTCTCTGAACACATTTTTTCAGGGACAATCATCACCTGGTCTCGATTCAGGTGCTGAAAACCCCTCCCTACGGCCTTAAAACCCCCTATAATCAAACAATCCATGTTATTCTAATCCGCAGTCTTGTCTGCTGAGTACCATAAACGGCTGTCATTACCCTTGACGTACTGAAAACACAGAATTCCTATAACAATGGTGATGACGCACCATGCGCAAGCGTTGACGGGAAAATAACGCTTATTATTACGTTGTATAGTGATGAAAACTGTGTGTAATGACAAATATAGTTGTAATCACTCGACTACGGCGAACTAAAGGAAAGGTTGGCTTTACCGCCTGCTATAGAAGTTATATTTCTGTAGTTATTCCTCGTGATGATCAATAATGTGGTGAGCAGAGAACGAGGTGGTGTAGACGAAGTGACTAAGCTTGACCTGGATATAGCATGCTACTCTTACTGGTGAATTAATTTTAATGTCTATTTATAGAAGGTACTGCATCAATTACAGCCCATTGCTGGGCATGAACTATTTATTCTGTCTTGACTATAGGATACAAGGGCCGTCAATTATTGTGTAACTGTGATGATACTAATATATGACGACAAAAGTGTAGTCAAAGTTGCGGGAAAGACCTGTAGCCTGATTCACGTAAAATCAAACAAGCCAAATATCGTTGAAGTTTTATAGTCGTTCTATCGAAGTCCTATCCAAAAGCGGTATTCACGATCTATCGACTTATTTCCAGTTAATATAAGGATAATGTAATACAGACTTTTTTTTTAAATCGACGAATTTCAAACGACTTTAAAATCGATGTCGTTCAAACTCGATTGATGGATGTGAATACGGAAATGGTCTAAACGACTAAATCGCTACGATATCGTTACGGTTTTTATTACGTGAATCGGGCTACTGATTAAAGGATGCACAAAGAACTGTGGTTAGAAAAAGGAATGATTTTGGGCTGCAGTGATGATGTAATCATTATGACTAGCTTACAAACTGTTATCATCATTATCACTTTAGCGGTAAGACGTTCACTGTTCGATATACGCCTCCTGCAAGTGTCACCACAACGAACGGATTCCCGTGAACCTCACCCAAGGTCTTCAAATTGTTATATTACATAATTACTGCTTGAACAATATTTGTGTCACGACATTTTTTTTAATGAGAGAGGAGAAATCTTCATGTCACTCTCCACAACAGTCTAACGACAAGAAGGTATTTTATTTTGAGGTTGAAAATCATTCAATGACTTCTCCCGATCTTGGATGGAACAAGAGGACAGTGTCAGACTTTTACGGACTAAAACCACACCTGTATCCCTCATAGCTAAGGTTCATGATAATGAGAAGAAATGCCCCCATGGAACCAGGATGAAATTTGTTAGATAAATAAGGAAGGATAATCGAATTACATATTGTGATATAAATACTCTAATACAGGACGTTTTTCCTGTAACAAGAAGCGAAAAATAATAAAAGTATTGTATACAATAATTTGATTACAATACTACAAAATAATTGATAAAATTTCATGAATGAATTGTAATGCACGGTAAGGAAACAGGTGCTTGAAGATAATATTTACATTATATAATACATACGTACATACAATACAAAGATTTTGATAATAATGAATAATAAACCTTCCTGAAAGGGTTCGGGAAACCTCATCCCTCTTCAAAATGTGACGTGGAACATAATTAAATACTTGTTATATTATGTTGCTTTTTATGAGATTTTCAGGAAGAAAAAATATACTTATGTGAGAGCATATAGTTTTTATTTTTTATTTTATTGCATATCTAAATGAAATTCCCATTCTCCTGAGCTAGTTATAAACTGTACTATAGGAGCCAGTGCGTTCTTATGGGGAATGCACTGTAGATATAATTTTGGTTACATATTTATGTTAATTTGAAACTAGCGGCCCGTCCCGGCTTCGCATGGGCAATAAATATAGCCTATGTTACTGAGGGTGAATGTAGCTTTTCAATGGTGAAAGAATTTTTAAAATCGGCACAGTAGTTTTTGAGTTTATTCATTACAAACATACACACAAAAATACAAATTATTTTTCTCTTTAAAATATTTGTGTAGATGTAAAAGTAAAGTAGGAATATGTTGTTAAGATATGCTGCTTTTTTGGTTACCTTGTTGATGATACCTTAGTTGTAGGTCCTAGGTCTCCTAGGGCTGTGGATTGTTCAAAAAAGTTACTACGGCCCTGGAACACAAGGGCAACTGAAGGAATACTTGTACAAGTGGGTTTTAGTCAGTAAACATCTGATACAGGGAGTAACGCTCACTCCACCCAGAGAGGGAGTTATTTAACAATTCCCCAACTCAGAAAAGTATAGGTATCTTATAAAATAGTGGAAAAACCACTTAACAGCATCCTGAAAATGGTTGTTGGCGAACCGGATTACTTCAGCCAAATGCGCTTGGTGGAGGCAGCCATTGGTACGTGTCAAAAAAAAGTAAGTACTGGAAAAGTAAGAAAAAAAAATTACAAAACGATAAAAAGAAAAAAGGTTTATGATTTTTCTAGTAACATACGAGTATATCTTCGTCTTCCTAGCTCGTCCTGCAGGTGTTGTTGCTGTGGTTGCGAAGAAGCTCAAGAGACATCCTTGATAGCAGTTGTATTATCGATTCATATGGGATGAATCTCTTGGATCGTGGGGTCCGAGTGCTCACTCACATATTGTACAAAGACCTTTCAAAACGCCTTGTGCCCATGCTATGGGCACAAGGGTTGGCTTTTACCTTGGATAGAGGATAAGCATTGTCATCTAGCGCCAGTCTTTTGGGCACATTCGATAGCGCCAGTCGATAGCGAAGCGAGGTGTTTTACGATGCTATATTTTAGTTCTGGCTTGTTTTAACTAGTTAGGGGTTTTTATATTTTTATTTTGGTTTTAGTGTATTTATAAGTATAGTCAGTTAAGTGTTTTTTTTAATATATATAAATACTAATATCACTAACGTAGCACATTCTGTTTCTCACTGAGAAGTTATAGAAGAAAAATTTGGTCCGGATTAAAGACTTCTTTATTTATCTTTTTCATTTTGACTAACTTCCAAAAGTCCAAACTCAAGGTCTGGCAGCGTGCAATGGAGCGCAGCATACTAGGTGTTAAATTAACAGATCATGTTCGAAACACAGTACTGCGCTCCAAAACGCAAATCGTTGATGTGGCTCAAAAGGCTACCCAACTTAAATGGGACTGGGCAGGACATGTCTGCTGCATGTCTAACGAGCTGTGGGCGCGTAAAACGCTGGATTGGTGCCCGGACACAGCAACGTGGGGCCGAGGCAGACCACGAAGGAGATGGCGGGACGACCTGGATGGCTTCCTTGAGAACTGGAATGAGAAAGCGAGGAACCGTGATCGTTGGAAGGAGTGGAGGGAGGCCTTTGCCCAGCAGTGGGACAGAGTGGGCTAAAAAAAAAAAATTTAATTGCTGAATCCAACAGTTCTATACTTACCCATTATATGACAAAGAAAACGTTAGCAAAGAAAGGAATCCACTGGTTTTTTGGTTCAGATCTATTGTATTGTTTTTATTGCTGCTAAATTATTATTTTAACAATATTGTATTGTTAAAATAATAATTTAGCAGCAATAAAAATGCAAAAGAAAAAAAAGAGAAACAGTGATGGCCCAGTGGCAACAGCCCCGAATTACTAGTTGTAGGTCGCGGGTTCAAACCCACCATGGCGCATTGCTTTGTGTAGTTTATTTCATTACCAGTACTGCTTTCAAAACAATGACGGAAAACATTGTGAGGAAACCGGCATGTCCTAAAGCCAAAAATTCAAAGATATCATGTGACAGTGCAGAAGTCATATCCCCGCGTGGTTGATTACGGCCACGGATCCAAGCTGTGAGAATATTACAAAGCTGATTATTATGCCATATATTTAAAATGCATTTAGTTAGATAATCCCAGAAAAGCCAATGTATTTCGGCTTTGGATTTTATGGTCAAACTATTACGTAGAATTCATCACAACAACGAGACGGTTTGAATTTCTGGATTTTATCCGCGTAAATGAGACAGAATTAAATTTGCATTGACACTTGGAAGATGAGGCAGGTACCAGTAGCAGTTCAACAGGGGCTGGAGATGATGATGATAATTTGTAAAACAATTATCTTTATCGCACATGAATATTATATTATGATATTTAATAGTGTTTCACTACGATCCCATCAGATGTTAAGCAGTGATGCAATCGGTGATGATGAATCGCACTAGTTTATTATGAGCCTATTCACTCTAACCTTGAAGACACAAAAAGCCTACAAAAAAAGTTAGACAAGGGTGTTTTAGCCATTTACAGTAAGTAGTTATAACTCCAGACTGCTCTGCTACTGAGATATATTTTATGGAAAGTTCTAACATTTTTTTTAAATGATCATCCAGAGTATGATCATAATCAGTCTATAAAGAGTAATGAGTATACATTTGTATGGTAGGAGAGGCAGAGGGAGGCCAGGAAAAAGATGGATAGATTGCGTGAGGAGTGATATAAAAGAAAAGAGTTTTAGTGGTCGCTTTGCGGTTACAGGACAGAATAAAAAGGAAACGTTTTGCGCCGCAGTAACATTGGACAAGGGCAGTAAAGAAAGAATCAGCCATCCGTCTACTGGAACTCAAGCCTTTTTTTGTTATGGATGATAGGTTCGCGCTTGACCGCCATCTCACCTGATGGAAAGCGACGATGCGGCCGACGATGGAACGCGCTTACCTAAAAGAAACCTATTCACTCTCGATTTAAAGATTTCAGGCTTTTTCTGGGTGAGAAGTATTGGGTTTTTATTATTGTTAACCAGCTTCTGCCAGCGGCCGCTTGGAAGAAGGTTTCTTAATGCAATCTTTGGACCGTTGTTTCACCCCTTTGGGGGGTGAATTTTGCGAAATCCTCTATTACTGCTCGCTTTCGTCATAAAAAGGAACCATGTGCAAAACTTTCACGCTCCTGTCTTAGTAGTTTTGGCTGTGCCTTGTTATGTCAGTCAGTCAGTTTCTCTTTTTATATAATATAGATTATCTCGCGTTTGTCCACTACCACACCTGATGGTAAGCGACGATGTGGTCGACGTTGAATCACGCTTACTTCGAAGTAACCTACTCACTCTTGACTTAAAGAACCCCAGGTTGTAGCTATCAGGAAACACAGACTCCGGCTGTGGATTCCACATCTTAGCTGTACGCACAATGAATGTGTTCCTGAAACGTTTTGTGCGTATGGGTGGGATGTCCACGTATGGCTTGTATTCCACCATCAGGGCTCATCACGGGTTAGTAGAAGTCATATTTCTGATATATAATAGAACATGGCGATTTCTTCACGATGTTTTTCTTTTATTCCAAAGAAAATTATTAGCTTACGATATTAAGCAGCTGAAGCTGCGAGATTGTTCAAAAGTGTTACCATGGTCCTAGAACGCAAAGGGCAACTGAAGGAGCAAAAGCGGATTTTAGTCGGTAAAACTATTACACTCTTCCTCTCTCCATCCAGAACTTGAGAAGTTGTTTGATGATTTCCCATTTAACTATAATATTACTGAATTGGCCTTTCAGAGTTTTTCTATTAAATACCTATTGCATAAAGCAAAATAGACCTTATAATGTTCTCACTACTGGTATTCAGACCTCCTCTCTGGGAAAGGAAATGGGCCGTAATCCAACCTGCTCAGTGCTGGTTGGTAAATGTCACACGTCTTCGAATTTTTGGTACTCATGATGTTTTCATTCACCGTTTTGAGAGCACTAGTAATTAAATAAATTACACAAAATAACGCGCCTGGCTGGGATTGAACCCGCAACCTGCGACTTGTAAATCAGGGTAGTTACTATTGGGCCACCACTGCTAACTAAGTACCTATCTATTTATAAAGTTCCTACAATAAATAAACACGGGTACAATATCGTAATGTAAAATGCACGTCTCTAAACTAAACATTAATTGCACATTTCTTATTTTATTGTACAATTCGTACGTACACGATATTTTTCAAGAGCACAGCAGTAAAATGATACTAGCAAGGAGTCGGTTTCGCGCATGCGTCGTGGCTAAATTGCCGGGTTGGCGACTCTTGCGCACGGTGGCGCGCAGCCGCATGTCGCCGGCAGGTTGACGCATGCAGTTTGCACACCTTGCGTTTACACCACAGGCTTTCTTGCTGGCTGCTTGAAATCGAATCTATTAATATATTTTGCCGAGTTATTTATTGCCCTTTTATTATAATTCGGATGTAGGTTATTTGTTATTGTCTTTGGATGTTTTATTATAGTTTTTGAGTTGTTTTAGAAATAATGATATAATATTCCACAATGCCATCTTGTCCCAAACTAAGCAGAGCTTGTGTTATGAGTAATAGACAACTGATAAAATAAATATACTTATATATTTCTAAATATATACATATAATAGATAAATTACACCCAGACATAGAACAAATGATCGTTCTCATCACACAAACATTTGTCTTGGGTAGGAACCCACGACCTCCGGCATAGCAGTCAGGGACACTGACTACTAGACCAGCAGGTCAGTCATATTAATTCTGACTGATCCAGAGTTATGTCATAATCGATCAATATTAACGCTGAATAAATAGATTTTTATTGTAATTTTTGTTCTTTTTAATTAACTAAAAAGGTACCCGTCCCGCATATCTAACTTATCGGTATGAGTAACGAAGTGACCTTGTAATGACAACTACTTCGTTTGATATTTTCCTCACTATTCAAGTTCTGACTTTTACCTCGTAACTTTTATTTAGTGTCCAGAACTAGAATCCTAGTAGCCCAACAGACCCTATAGCCGCCTTGGACATCTGCAAGTCAACCTTTCCTCTTTCGCATGCAGGATAAAGAGCGATACTTCGCAATAAGTGCACACGCAGCCGACGAGGTAACTTTATTTCGCCACGACGTGAGCGCTCACTTGTTATCTGTCAAAACGCACCGTCATCGTGACCACTGGACACTGGACCACTGCAGCTCCAACACAAACCACCTCATTTTATACTCCAAAACTTACTTAAAATAAATACTTTAATAATATCGAGCGACCTAAATATTTATAATAGTAACGAGTACTCGAAATTGCCGCCGTATGATTTTTCTCTTCGGCGCGTATCTGTAGCAACCGTATCGATCGGCACACGCCCCATTGCCGGCGAGCTATCCACGGCGCGCCGCGATACCTTCACTGCGCGCGGAATGGAACGCGACAAACTGAAGGTTCTTTTGTCATGCGGTGATTTGCAAAACGTACCTAAACACGGTAAGGGCGTAGTCGGTCGACAGCCAAGTGGCGCACTCTCGTGAGAGATGAACGAACAGATAAATCTGAGAGCAATGTTAAGTTGCGACCGCGGTACATGTAGCACATACATTGCTGTGTTACGTGGCTGTTGGTGGAGTTGTGCGGAGTGGATACGCGGCAATGTAGCTCGTACACAAGCGCATGCTCAATAGTGTCCGTCGCCCGTCGGAGTTGCTGGTGAGGGGTGCAGGGTCGCAGAGCTAGTGCGGCCTCGCGGCCCTCTTCGCCGCAACGCAAATCGTTGAAATCAAAACTTTCACGCTACGAGAGCGCTACGAAGTTTTACTGCTACGAACTTCCTGCTACGCCGGTCGCCGGCCGTAGCGCGGCGCACTCAAAACTTTGTTCAGAAAGCTTTTTTATTTGTCACTTTCTGTTATCAGTTGACTGAAAACTTGAACTCTTTATGTTTGAGCGTTAGGATTCAGATTTCAATACTGTGCGCTGTTATCAAGCGGGTGAATAAGATATTGTGTCTCATATTGTGCTTGCCTGACGACCCGGTTTAAACATTTCTGTATTCGTTCTCGTTGATCTTTTTGGCTGTATAAAGACTAGTTTTTTGTCTTAGGAAAGTCATAAGCTTTGAACTTACAGTAATGATTGCACCATCTAATCTAGATGCTAACAGTAGTCAGTCATCAGTATATAGTGAAACTCGGCTATTTTGTATAGGCTGGCGAGGGATGAGTCCTGGCAGCAGGCAGCAGACAGCAGGCAGGCAGTTCTGTGGAGTAGAGTCGCAGGTGGGCGCTGCGGGCCGAGCAGCGCCGAGCGCGCCCGAGCCGCGCCGACGGCCGCCGCCAGCCGCCCGGCCCGACCGCCGCGCCAGTCTGCGCTCGGCCACCACCCTGCTCGCTTGTGACTGTGACGCCGCGCTGTGACACATTTGACAGTTGTTATCGTGAATCGTGTGATGTTTTCGTATCGGAACTATGGTGTATCCCAATGAAAATGTGGAGTGATTTCCAGGTAAGTCGTCCTACTTATAAGTTTTAGTTGACCGAGTGTAACAGCAGCGAAGGTTTCGCATTTAATTCGAATTCAACTTGTGTTCTCAGTCACAGTTTTTGTGTTGAATATAATATTGTTAGAAGTTTTTAATACTGGTGAAACTCGAAATCTAGTCAATGTATGGAACGAAATACTGTGATAAACTTTTGTTTACTAAAAGTTTTGTGAAATATTTCTCAACTTAGAGAATTTTTACCAAGTGGGTAGAATCGTAAGTCTTTTGAAGAATGAAAGTAGCGAAGTGAAGGTTTGGTTTTTAACTTGGTTCTTCTTCTAACTAGCTATATATGTCGGCAAAAATAAATGTAAATATACTGCAATATTATAGGAGAATACGTTTTAGTATAGAATATTTTACATCACTCTCATACTCTTTCTTTGTGTTTCTTTATACGGATAACAATAATTATTCTTTAGTCTGCTGTAACTTCTAAGTTTTCATTCAAATTCAGACTAACAAATATAATATTGTGCAACTACAGAACTGTAAATTTCATCATACATTAGGTATTGTCTTAGTTGTAGGTTAATAACTTTTGCTAATGGCCCTTAAAATATTCATGAAGTTTACAAGACGCGCGCCTTTTTTTCGAACTGACAGCTCGGCGCGTTTCCGGCGACCTGTCAAACGCCATGTGATAGATAGAAGGGCGCATTCGTGGAGTTTTAAATCAAAGCGCGGTATTCGGCTTGAATCTCGATAACTGCGCGACGCTCGAGGCGAACGAGAACTCGTCACAGAAATACGTAGTTATTGCTGTCTCGCTCTCTCTCGTGGGGCTGTCTCGCTCTGGCGGCCGGTGTTTTTGTGTCGGAGCGGGTTTTTTGTGGCGCTGCTCGCTAGCGGCGGCGCCCGCTCGCTCGACTCCACTGACTCCACATTAATTATCGCCGAGTTGGCTCGCCATCGCCAGCCAGCGCTAACGCACTTTACTTTCTACATCGCTACGATATTACTGGACTCTTTTACAATACGCCGTGGTTTTTACTCCAATGTAATGAATAAATGCATGTCCACTGCGATTCGTTAAGCTGAATGATACTAAAACAGATCTGGCATTGCTTTAGAATTAGACAATTAGAGAGACCTTCAATTAGGCATGAAGTAGAAAAAGGATAGACAAAAGTTTGTTTGAAGAGAAACTGTTTTGGTTTTGTTTTGTAAAGCTTCTGTATAAGCGAATAGGAGTGTGATCCGAGGTTGGTGGGTTTTCCTGGTAGCGCTAGGGGCGCGTTGCCATGGCGACGGCTGGTGCGCCCCGCCCTCGCCGGCCCAGAGCGCCTCCTCTATTCCACTTATTGAGATTTACTCCTCGACTGGAGTCGCCATTGGCGAGTCCACTCCAATACCTTTTGCTGTTCTTTTATAAACTGCTGAACTAAACAGTCTGTAGGCGAAAAGATCATTAGTACCTAGGTTTCGATTTCTTTTGTATTTTTCTGACCTCGATAGCGACTGGGGTAGGTACGAGTCTAGATCTAATCGGTAGTTATGTAAGAAATACTAGCTTTTGCCTGCGGCTTTGCCCGCGAGAAAGTAGAAAATTATCCCAAGGGACAATTTAATACTTTCTCGACTTTAACACACTCCTATGATAAAAAATATCATATCTACTATCCTAGGACATGGTCCAGCCGTTTGTGCGTTAAAAAGTAACAAACATACACACACACACACAAACTTTAACCCGTAGGTATAACATTAGTTTAATATCTAACCCTCTACACCGCACAGGGTTCAACATTTTCAGTCTACTGACTCTAAATACACTTGTTTATAGGCGCGTACTGAGGTACGCGTCCTTCACAACACTTATAAACTTTTGTTTGGGATCTCCAATCCTTCCATCATACATTATTCATAAGTACAGTTTCAGTATACGGTAAAAGGTAATCAGCTTTGTTGAGACTACATAATGCAATGAACCTGCAGAACGAAACTGATGACCAAACCGATGATACTGACTAAAATACCATAGGTATATACGTATAGAACGTTTTGGGAACACATTAGTACAGCTAAGCAATGGAATTTTCTGCTTTTGTGTTTCCTGATTGCTAAAACCAGGGGGTCTTTGAGTCAAGAGAGAAATGGTTACTTTATTTTCACTTATCATTACATAGGATAGTGGTCAAGCGTGAGTCTATCGATAAAAGTTGAACTGAAAGAACATCTAAAAGAATTTCACATTTATTATTCTCAATGTTCCTTACTAAGGGTTAAAACAATAAAGGTACATGTGTGTAATATTATGTTGCTTGTCCCGAATCCTTTCCGAGAATTCGATCACGAGTAGACAAAACACGGCTCACTGAATCTAAAAATATACCCATATAAAGTTATAAATAAAACCGTATTAAAAATATTAAACAAATTCCGTACTATTTATATCTTCTATACATTTTAAAGGTTCAACATGTGATGTGAGCCGTCAAAATTGTGGTGATGTATACGCTTGTTTGTAGGCCTATGGGGGTGCGGGGTGGGATGGGGGCGCGTGGAATGCGACTTGTTGCAGTCACGTGCTAAGAAACTATGCACAAACTACCCTTATGCACTTATATAGTTCTAGATAACATCCCCAAACTATTTCAAACTCTCACTGTAAACGAATAGAGTCTAAATTCAATCTTGCAGACAGTTTATTACAGTAACTAGTTTGGCCACCCAATATAATAAACTAGATGCGGCACCCGGTTTCATTCGATCGTTGATTGCTGCCTTACCGGCGCGGCTATCGTCATTTTTAATGAGAAACGCTATAACGAAACTAGTTTCACCCAAATATATGTATGTACGTAAAATATAGCATTTTGTGCCTTCATTATAGCATTCTCGGGAACAAACTCGCTATTGTTTCAATCTAACGTTTGGAACCAGCAAATAAGTAAATACACGTAATAAAAATATGAATTAGTAACATAAAGAAATCAAATATTATCGCTGTCTACCGTTTCACTTGTTTTTCTATAAGTTAGGTAATGTTTACAAAATCTAAGACATGACTAAGACTCATAAAAAGTTTATTACTCGAAATTACATAAGTTGTACTAAGTAATATTTTAGTGCAAAAAGATGTTGCGGACAACGCTTATTAAAAGCATAAAAAATTGACAGCCGGTACACAAAACATAACATATTACCATAATAAATAGTTCGTTTGAATGGTGTTATTAACCTCTGAGTGAACGATCGGCTACATACTTAACTGTTTCATAATAAAAACTAAGGACATAAATGATTAAAAGGCAGAAAAACCGCGCGTCACCGTGACTGGGCGAGTCTGGCTGCCCAACGATAGTGAAATAGGGTGAGAAGTTACTCCCGTCGGTCAAGACCAAGTGTTCCTCGACAGCTGATAAGATTGCCATCTGAAGGCAAAAAATGCGATCAACAAGTGCTTATTGTAATGGAATTTATCGTTGAAGAAGGAACGGCAGTTCCGGTATTCGATATTTCAACATCTGTTCTGTGATTTAACCTGTTATTTAAACTGGGGTGTTTGTTTATTTTAACAAATAATTAGGATACCTTAACGGCTTATTTAATACTGAGATGATATTTAACTTTAAAAAGTTTTTTAGAGTTCTATAACGGGTAAACAAAGCATGAGACCTTTTCATGTCGATGGACTCAAATTGTTTTTTTTTCTGACGAGTTTTTGGCAACCCGTACAGCTCTGATATTGGCCTCGTATATGTCCTGGAGAGTACGGGTGGTTGTGCAGGATGAGCAGCATGAGATCTAACATTGAAACGCATTTGAGTATTCAATCATGGTTTTTAATTATCTGTATTATGCATAAAATCCTCAATGGACGGAACCCACTGGGGAATGTTCGAAAGAGTTACCGTGGCCCTGAATACAGGTATATTTTAGTCAGTAATAGTCTGACAGTCCTTCTAGGTTCACCAAGAGTGAGAGAAGTTATTTGATGATTTCATAACTCAAAAAAAAATCCTCAACAGACTAACAGAAAAAATGATTGAGTGTAGAAGCCAAGATAACTATCCTGGAAGTCGGATTGTACTCTGTGGATGCAATCGACGGGTAACCGGAAGACAAAGTTCAGGAACAATCCGGTTACTTTGAAAAAATACACAGTTCACATGCGATCAGACGCAGTTGGGCGTCTTCCGTCGGCTTGCAGGGAGAACGCCTTCGTTATGAGCTATTTCTCTTTATTTATGAATAGGACAATGGGATCGGCTTGAGAATGAAATGTTATTTCATTCCGTATCATAGCATTCTTGAGTGCGTTGCTGTGAACGTCATCAGAAGAACAGTAAGACAAGAATTTCTACGGTGTATTGCCTTTTCTCGAAGAAAGAAAAAACGAAAGAAGAAAGAAAGAAAAAACGTATTTTCGTGCCATACACCATCGTAGGTATAGGTAAATTAAAAATACATGGAAGAAAAAAGATTACTTATGTGCAATTCCAAGAAGGCGCTAACTACAAATATTACTCGTAGACAAAATAATGTCGTAGGGCCTGTATTAGGTAAACTCGTAGCATGCATTGCTACGACGTGTCAATTACGTAGGGATTGTTACGCGTAATGAAATGTTGCGTTTACGGACATGTGAATAACATACCTAAATCACTCTATGTTGCACATGATACCAAGTATGAAATCCTTAGAATCTAGTGTCAGAAAATGTAGAAGTGACAATCTTAAACATTTCGATCACTTGTATTAAAGTCACGTGTCAAGTGTCCATTTCTCGCATTCAGTTACAGAACCGTAACAATGTAAATAGTTGCCATACAAGGCAGGGATTCTAACCTCAGTCCACGCGCGTTAAATAAACATGTATGTAAACAGCGGTCTATCAGCCGCATATGAATCAACGTCACAATGAGCTCCTCCTTAACACCGCGTAATAATAACAACTTTTATTACACATTTGCCGTTAAATTCACGCTCGCATTGTAAACAATCGACCACGTGGAGTAAAAGTAATAGTAAACTCATAAACAAATGAATGAATTAGCCATAGCGGCGCCGACGTCATCGGCGAAGACACGCATAATAATCGCTTATGCAAACGAGCCTAATTATGTAAAGCATTATGAACCACGCCGACGTGTTTTGACATACGCTAACGACCAATTATATGGGCATTGTGTGACTCAGTGAACTTGAAAGACATACAATAATATAGGGCATCGACACGCGCCAGCCCCGCTGTTTAGAAAAAATATATGCGAATGTCAGGTGCACCGAATTTAATGCTCGCCAGTATTTTATTATTACTGCTGTACCGGCCCGCCGACAGTTTGTTTACCATTTTTTTGTCGGCTTATTGTCATGATCGAGATGCATTCACAAACTCATGGCCGGCTTTCTCAATTACTTCGCATCATATTATAATACATATCGTTTTGGACACCTCCGTTTTTGCGCTAATCAACATTCAAAATATCAGATTAAGATACAGTATCGCAATCTTATCTTCGCTAAATGTTGCGGCATGATAGGAAATGGGAAATTTTAGTTTGTTAATATTTTTGCTAATTGCATATCTTGGGTTGTATTTATCAGTAATATTCGCCAGATCATCGGACGTAGATTCGAGGAGATGAGGATAATAATATCTTTGGCATGCGCAGTGTCTCTTCCACGCTCTAAATATATTTCCCATGGCCTCAATGCCGCACCGCGACCCAATTACGACTGGCAATAAAACAATATGTGAGTCGTTGAACCCTCCGTTTGGTGTGATGGCTGTGTAAACATTGCATTCTGGGTAAACAAGCGAGGAGCGACCTGTCAGCGAGACGTGCCGCCGCCAATAATTTATGTAAATTCACGTCATTGTATAAGAGTGATGTTTTTATTGCAATCTTGTTTTGACGGTCAAGTTCGGCACGCGGCGAAAGTTAAACAAATACAATAACTCTTGCAGTTAGCGGCGCATCTGCAGCGACCGCCGCGTGTCGTAGAACGCGAAGGCTGCGCGCGTGCACCGTGACATACGTTGAACTTACAACGCTCGCCGCTCTACTACATCTTATTTCATTAGTATTCACAACACTAGATTCACGATTTCAGCTGCGTTTACTACGAAAACAAATCAATCACCACGTGCAAGTCTAACAGTCCGCCTCTACCATCAACTGCTTTCATTACACTTGTAAATACAGAGTTGTAAAATGTTATATCGATAGTTTAGCCTAATAAAGGAATGTTAATGCTGGTCGTAAAGTCTTGATAGTCGATGGAACCATCAAAAATATCGGTAGCCGCGGCAAAAAAAACTTCACGCTTGAATGGAAACGTAAAAGTAAAACAAAGAAGTAATTTTGATTTAGCTTCGAATGTTTGTAAATATTGTTTTACTACAGCCAGCAAGTAGCGTAAAATCTTGTTTATAATTATGATAATAGCTTTATTATATACTACTACAAATCTATTTCGTAGGTAGTAACCATTAATCACTTATGAATGAATGAATGTTATTATTATACGGCAACCGGTCAACGATATCAGAATGTTGTAAACGTCATTTTATAATCATAAGCTCATAAATAAACATGATGACGTATCACGGGTGATCACCGATGGCGATCGGCCGGACTCGGAAGTGCGCTCTCCGGGAGTGCGCGCGCGCACTTCGCGTGGCGCACACCTCACGCATACGCGGATTATTATGTAACAATGTTTTGACATTCAACAACGACACATTTAGCGCGGACATTAAGTGGATCAATGAACTTGAGCCGTTTGTTGTGCTCGCAGTTACGCAACGATCGGCGTTTGAGTGAGATTAATGCGCGCGGATTATGGCACGCGATACATTTCAATTTACGTTCCGTTTCATTCATGACTCGAGATAATGACGACGTACTCGTTCCGCTTGTTTATTTGCTTTTGCTTGTCGCCGCCGGTGTCCGCTCGTCTGATCGTCTCGCGACTTTACATACTCGATCGGCCGCCGATCGAGCGCGATTTACGAGCACTCGCGATCGCGATGCAACACGTCGCAACTTTGTAATGAGCCGACACGCACAATTTGTTGAGTAAAACGAGCAATCATTTTATAATAACCATCGCCACTTTTCCAGCCGCGATCCACCAGTGGCGGTAGAGAAGGTGATATTCTTTCAGCGATAGTGATTGGCGAATAGATCCAAAATGCATATATTGAAGTGACATGCGCTATTGAAATAGAGCACGTGGTCAATCTCTTTCATAGTATTTCAACTTATTGAAAATCGTCCTCGTTGATAGATTGTCACATTTGGTGTAGAGCGTCTGGGTCGGCCGCCGCTCGTTTGCGTGCTCCAGCAGAAACTTTCAACATAAACATTGTTTATGTGAACACAAACATGTGTGCGGCGACCGACACTAGGAAGATCGTACTATTAGCTACAAGTTTGAGCACAAGACGGCGGGGTGAAGGGAGTAAAGTCTTCACCCATTGACGGTTGAAGCGCCCCGCGACACTTTCACTGCTCCGTTATTGCAGTTACTACGCGCCTACTGTGCACCGGGGCCGGGGCGGGCGAGGGGCGCCACCCTACTGCATTCACCCTCGCTCACCCCGCGTAGGGCACCACGACCAACAAGGGTGCATGCCTTCTAAATTTAAGAATGCTATCTCTAGCGTGCTGTATCTCGTAGTCGCTTGCGACTTGAGCCTCCTAATAATAGACTGATAGAGAATGGTACGGCGATGTATTGAGACAGTAACGAATGCAAAATGTTAGCGAGCGTATCGACGGCGATCGTATCTCAAGTCTAGACGGGCGGGCAGTCGCTCGAAGTGGGACAATGTCAACTGTGAGGGCTCGCTATTATTTGCGTAGACACGTGTGCGTCGGGCGAGGAGCGGAGTGACAAGTGTCGCGAGTCGTGACGGAAGTTTGTAAACAGCGCCGGCCTCGCTCCCGGCCGCTGCACCGCGCCGCGCCGCGCCGCATGCACTCACCCGGTCAAGCACAATCTATATCGACGTGTTCCGATATCCAATTACACACTTCTATCAATCCATGAATGAAAATGATAATGTACCACCCGACCGACCGTGACAATCGATTCGATTCATATCTGCGAATTGAAGACAGGTGGATTACTATTACTACGGGTGTAACAACAAACTATTATCACGCGCATACCGGCGCGATGTTATCGCAGCATCGCGCGTGTTGTAATCAGAGTGGTGTCTTGGCTTGTTTGGTCGTGGTCGGAGGATGAGTTCGAGTCGCGGGCGAGTGAGGAAAAGTGTATCGCGGGCGTCCTTTGGTAGCGGCGGCGGGTCGCGGTGATTGATGGCCGATAGATAGCCGCGCCTCGACATTGAACCCGGCGGCTGCGGTGCACGCCTACACTAAATATATCTAGTGCGGACTTCCGCTCGTGACGTCGTGTGACGTAGCCCCGACGTGCCCGCCTACGTAACATTTATTATACTTTTTGTTTACACTATAAAACGGTATTTACATTGTTATTGTTGTGTGGGGTCGTCGTCTTATCACTTTATTGCTTTACGGCTCGCTTGCCTTTATTGGCTACCTGTCTCTCGATTTTCGGTTCTCAGATGTTAACGTGAATGAAATTGCCGAATACAAGACGTAGTAGTAGGCGACAATACATGAGGTGGACTTCAAGAATGTTTCAGTACAAGTAAGCACTTGTTCATCTAGGTACAATTTCTGTCTTCTTTCCTACAATGTTTAGGGTTGAATGGGAGCACGTTACATAAAGTGGAAAGTATTAATTTCTGCGTCTGCAGATATTATTTTTAGCGGCAGCACTGTTGTTACTTGTTAACAAGTTAGTCGCTCTCGGGACTAATCTCCTAAGTGCGTACTGTTCGGAAGAGAGGCTGGGGGGGTGGTTCTCATTAAAAATTCATTCTTATTTGGTAGCGCGCTCGTAATCAGCCGCAAAGGGGGGAATACTCTACGTGCTGCGTATTCTTCTTTATGTACTGATTTATTAGTTTTGATTTTAGGATGGAACTTTGTGGTTGTTACTTTTTATTGTTCTGGATATTTTGCGCAGCATACATATAAAGGTCTTAGTATTGAGTAACAGTAACACAGAATATCTTCAATAGTATCATCATAAAACAAATGAAAAACTATTGAAGATTGGAAAAAAGGACGATAAAAAATGCTTCAGAATAGAGGCTTTAGCATTTGGCGTAGCAAGCGCTACGGAGGAGAAAATTCATAGCCAACCTAATGACTTCTATAGAAAAAATTCTCACTACTTCTTGTTGGTTTCTAACGTAGAAGTCAAACAAAGAACGAACCCCTTATCATTCGAACATCACTTCTTACCTTTACCAATTACGATGTAAACTACGCCGTAGCATTCCTGCTACGAGCGTAGCACTCCTGCTACGAAAAAGGACCTCCGACTTTCCATCCCCAACTTTGCTCATCACAAAGAGCCTAACATTCCTTTTCCATTAACAGTAATGAGCTCCCCAACAGGTATATAAACAACATTATCTTACGGGTGTCGCTAACCCAATAGCTGGTAATTAAATGCATAGTCATACATTTTTTAATAATTGGATAATTACAGTAATGTAGTCGCGTATGTGTGTGTTCACCATATTCCCCCACGGGGTGGGGGTGGGCGCCCCCCACTCACACCAGCGCGTCTCTTTGATGTGCCGTACCATTTGGTCCTCTCGATCTCGATTGTCACTCGAACTAAAAAATGGGAAAATTCTGTCAAATTTTGTGTGTCAAAAGTCCAAGCTCAATCCAATATTTCCATTAAATTCCAGTTTTGTGGTAACAAATATGAATCAATTTAGTTCGAAAACTATGAAATTGTTTCTTACTATGAAATTGTTTCCTACATAGCAACTGTATCTACTGGAAATGCTCACAAATAAACAATGGCCTCTCTCATTAAAATTGTAGTTGGATTTTCAGTTTCAGCTTGCTTATTTGAAAGTGCACTTACAATTAGTAGCTTTGTACATTATTAGATCGAGTCGAGTCTCCGCTGGTAGGGCCGGCGCGGCGAGGGTGTCCCCCCGCCCTCCCCCGCCCCGCCTCTCCGTCCTAATCCTCCACCCCGCCCGGCCAGTGACGTCACCACTTACAGCTCTTTTTTGGCAATGAAAAAAGTGATGAAGTTATATTTATTACACATTTTCTTTCACTTTTTAATTCTCCGAGGTCGTTGCTTTGTTTATTTGCTGTTCTATTAACAATGGATGTTTATCATTTCATTGATTTTATCTTCGGATCAAATATATGCGAATTGTTCAACCCTTTTTGGGAAAATGAGTTCAAAAGTAGCGGCGTTTTTTTGAAACGACACCGAGTGAGTGGGTCTCGAGTGGGTGTGCTTGCAACCTTAACTTAATTGATACACGATATGATCGCCGTCGAATCGTAAATAAACAAGGTTTTTTTTCAATAATAACGGTCCTAAACCGGTTGCGGTGTCTGCGTGCAGTGGGGTGCGATGATGTGCGCATCAATCACATATCAGCTGATCGGCGGCCGTTTTCCTTTTCATCTTGCACTTTATTTAATTAATTGTTCGCCGCGGGCGGCGCGCCGCTCTCGGTTAAGCCGACTAACCGCTGAACTAAAGCCTCTATAAACTACGTTTACCGGCGTTGTGATCAGATTATGAATGAACCACGTTTGATCTCAATTTAATCTAGTTCCGAGTGTAGTACACGTCGGGTAGTCGCGACTCGCGTGCGACCGTTGTTCAGCGTCTCGTCTGCCGTATCGATGATCATTACTCTTTCTTTATTTGTTTTTCACACTATTATGCTCTGAGATGTTGTGATCGCGTGGGCACGAGCCGCGTTATGTCATGTACCGCTAACAATGGCGATTTTCGCTCGTAACCAATCGACAATGACAACTGCAATGGACCGCAATAAAGAGTCGTGTTTGTGAGACGACTGGTCCTTTGTTCGGTTATCCACGCGTTCCTACCGAAACAGGTGCTCGTTTTATGGGGCATTATTTTGCATTGACTTGAAGTCAAAGTCGAAATAAACTTGTAACACTATAGCTCGAACGCGACTCATAGTTTGCCCGCATAGTGTAATGAAGCGCAAGCGCCCCTATCAGAATCAATTATCACAAGATTGGGGAACGCCCAATATCCTTCGACTTGGTGACTCTGCCAGTTATCAAGTGTAGTCGTTGCGAGCTCAGAGCTGACGCATTTTTAAAGGTATTTCAGTTGAGCAAGTGAACGTGTCGAGAGGGGGCAGCTCGTATCGCTGCTGGCGTTGTATTTCTCATACGGAGCGGTGTTGCAACGTTGCTGTGTAGCAAGCCAGCGCGGTATCGAGCACAGAGAGCGGCTGTCGGCTGTCACGTCGTGTTCAGCGCGCGGCGCGTATGGCACGCGTGAGCTGCGCGTGTGTGCGTGACGTCAACAAGCCACTTTCTCTATACTTTCGTCGTTGCTAGTGCGCTAAAAAACGGCGCTCGCCTAGACGACGACTATTAATACATACGATGCGACGTCGCACGCTCTGTCGCGCGAAACGATACGGAATTATTGTTCTCTGCGTGCGACAGGCGTGCGTGAGGAGCCGCTGCCGACTCTCCCCGCGCCGAGCATTGCCACAACTGTACGACAGTTAGCTGTAGCTTGCACTTTTCCACCTAATACATATAAACTATTATTAACTCAAATATTCAAGTTTTCCAGTGGTACTGTAGTTTGTTGACGAATGATCACATTAGTCCGTCGCGCCGTCGAGCGGTCGCTAATGTGTCGTACAAACAAACTCCGCCAACTGGCCGCTCACGCCCGCCCGAAGGTTGACGCCACACTTTTACGGACCACTAATTTTAAAAGTACTTTAATTCAGTCTCAACAATTTGCGCTTTAATTCGCGCTGAAATATCGAACAAGTAAAATCCATTCGGTGCTATCGCACGCCTGTCTAATTAAGCTCTGTCATAGACTCTTCGAAGGCTCTATTACGAGCCGCCTCCAAACTTAGAGCGGACTATAACGCATTTGGTATTCAATCAGTAATTCTTGCCGGCGGAGAGTGGGTTTTATGCGGGGGTAGTAAGGTCGATAACGCGAGGGTGGAGTGAAATTCAGCTCGCTCAGTGTGACAATTACGGCGATGCGGCCCGCCCCGCGCCGCCGCAATCGATAGGCCTACGGGGGGGGACGAGGGGGGAGCGGGGCGGCGGCGGCGGCGGTCATTACTTATGCAAAACAGCATCGGCACTGCGAGCGGCGTGCTGCGGCCTGCGGCGACAGCCCGCCAGCGCGCCGCACGCTTCGCCGCCGCCTCTGCTGCTGTTGACCTTACTCTCACATCGATTTATCGACCCAACACCAACTGAAACTGACGCAGCTCTAATATTCTGTCACTGTTTCATTTACCTGATGACGACGAAGCCGAATAAAGTCCTTTGTTAGCTCGCTACGGGCGCAAAGTTCGGGCCCCTCCTCTAAGTCGGCGCTGGGCTAACGGACCCGGGGCCCGGGACTCGTTACTGAATTGGGAGCCGGTCTTTGTGCTCTCCCTCGACGAGTCGGTGCGGAGCCAGAGGGTCGCCCCTGACTTTTGTTTCGTACTGTTTAGATGCAATATATTTAAGTACGACGTCAACGCCGGACTCATAATTAAATCCTGAAAAAAAGATACTACTGTCCGAATAAAGAAATCATTTTGGTAATAAACGCAGAACGAAGTAAAGAAAAGATAACATCTGAAGAAATATGGTTGACTGTAAAAGTGTATCTTTCATAGGCCTAAACTAACCTCATAGGACCACCACTACACAACAGCAGTAGTTTTTCTCACATAAATTAAAACAATATTCATGTAAGGAAAACTTTGAATCGTAAAATTAATCCTAAGCGTTCGATGTCGTCGAACTAGGCTAAGCTTGTGAAAAAGCTCCGCTCAGCGCACGAGCTTTTGCGATAAAGTTTTCGCGCGAAAACTCATTCCCGCGCTTTATAACCTGTGAGTTTCCAAGGCTTGAGGGGGCGGGCTTTATATAAGGCTCCCTCTTTCCCCTCGCCCTCCGGTACATAATGTAATTGGCAACAGCGGCCGATGTTCAGGGCGAGCATTGTGGGCGCTCGCTCGAGCGATGCTACACGACGGCGGAGCGAGCGAAGCGAGCGACGTGCCGCCAACACCGAGCTGAAAACTTCTCGAAAAAGAAGTCGAGACTCTTCGAGTTCTGTTCGCAAAACATTGATAATGTTTTTTTTTATAATGTTTTGTTGATACCTAACTTGACATGAAGAAATCTTCTGTTACTTATAAAATAGTAAATTATAAAAATTAGACTAATAATGCCGTCTCCCAAGATCTTATTTTGTTTTTTCAATATAAAGATTGTTGTCGTTTTTTGTAGACTGCTATCAATAAAGATAAAACGTAGTGCATAC
Source organism: Mythimna ferrago (assembly GCA_910589285.2). Classification (NCBI taxonomy): domain Eukaryota; kingdom Metazoa; phylum Arthropoda; class Insecta; order Lepidoptera; family Noctuidae; genus Mythimna; species Mythimna ferrago. Next base: position 12,708,765 of record OU342692.1, on the reverse strand, counting down.
TTGCAAAGTTTTGTTATGATAGATGTAGACATAAGTAACTGTTATCAAATTCGAAAGATTATAATTTCATAACAAAACTATCGTTGACGGCTTCGTGAAGCTAATGACATATATAGCTTTATGAAATCAAAGCTGTTCAATGTCAAAACAATAATGTATAAGCATAAGAATATAAGATTGTGTGCGGCGCGCTGCTCGCGTCGGCGGTATCGGCTCTTATCACTACAGCCACGTTATCAGCCTCAAGGTGACGGGCCGATGTGAGCCGATTGCACGACTAAAGATACGGCTGACAATTATTATGTGTTCAGTCCAATCCTGAGTTTCACAATTATATGATAACGAGATCGATTGCAGCGACTATCGCTGGAAAATGGACAAAGGAAAGAGCTCAATGCCAACGAAAAGTTGAAGGTATCAATAAATGCAAATGTCTAATAGTAACATAATACCGCGGTTCAGTAGACATCGATGCATGTACGATCTAGCACAAGTTCAATAGCACGGATATTGCACAGTAACAGAACGCGGTAATGAGTCACGAATCACTGTAATCAAACGCACTATCTTCTTACTCTAACTTGAACTCGTCGCCTTTACTTGACAGTTTCAGTACTACTGAAAGCCGCACTAACACAAGTGATCATCTGCGCGTAGTTTTTATCCGAACTAAGCGAGAAAGTAAGTTGTCGCTAAGTTGTCACATGTTGAGCGGCAACTCGTGCAGCAATTATGTATAATATCGGCAAGGCCACGTGCTCCGTTGACGTTAACAAAGTTTCCCGATGCGGAGAAAACTTTGTGACATGTGAGTGGTAGATACTTACAATATGTTCTGTGCCCTCCGCCCGCGCTCGGGCCCGCCGCCGCCGCCGTCGTGACTCAGCGGCGCCCTCGCGCGACGTCGCCCCGTCTGCCCCCATGGAAAATTTATACCCACCCTCTTCCCAAGATCATTACGACTCGACTCTACAAAATTCAACCTTCCCCCATACAAATAAAGAACATTTTCGCCCGCTTCGACGGAGCAAGACAAAGGAGAACCAGCAATTTCGTCGAAAACAAACCTTAACTCCTGTGGGATATAGTTTGTAATTTATGTGACGAAGTGGCTCACGTGCTTTGAAAACGCAGCAGTGACGTCACGGAGCTTTGAGGTGGCTATAAGGGCGGGCGGCGCATCGAGTTCTTTCTGTGTTTTTTTCTACCTTGCGCTAAGCTAGTCCAATAGAATAGAGTCCTCTGGAAAATCAATAGTATCGTGCAGTTATAAATAAGTAAGATACGATTCTGACGTTTTGGAAATAACGAAAGCCATGCTAAAACACAAAACAAAAAAGCATAGCTAGCGGTACGTAGTCGCAGTGACACCGTGGCTGCGCGCTCCCTTAATTCCCTGCTGGTGCGAGGTGGCGCGTCTAGAGCGTGTGCTCTCTCATCTCCTTAATTCGTCCTTCGCCGCAACCCCCTTAATTCTCCCTTCTAGCATTGCTGCGAGGGAGGGCACTCACTCTCTTGTTAACCCGAGTTCGCCCCCCTTATTTATGCCCGGCGCGTGGGGGCGCCGGGCGGTGGGTGGGCGAGGGGGGCTATCGACGTCCGTACGCCGCGTCTATGTGCTGGTGAATTAAGAGCGAGTCGGCTTTCATTTTGCTAAAGCTTCCACGCTCGTGTGCTCGCCTTTCAGGCGCTGCTTGCTGGTGTGCACAGGGTAGCTCGTGCCGAACTCGACTCTAATGCGGGGGGATAAGATCGCAAGCCGCCCGTCTCGCCTCACTCGCCTTCAGCGTTTTATAACTTCAGAGGGCGAGGAGGCAGCAGAGTTTTTGTCAGAGGAAGGACTTTTTTGAGTAACGTTTTTTATGTTTTACTCGGTTAGGGTTCGCTAAGATAACGACATCTCGCAGAGGGTGGAGAATGCTCTCATAGAAGATACATGTTCGGCGGCAAGGCTGTTTAATAACAAATAGAATGCGACTTTCATGAAACAGTTAGCCGACACGATTGAGAAACATGTGTCTGTGCAGGGAGCCGACGCGATAGATGACAGCAGACTTAATTTTAAAGAAGATGGGTACTTAGTAGTGTCGAAACTATTTAGCAAAGTTTGCGAGAGAACGGGGACGTGGTGGGTGGCTAAGTCCACGCACAACGTCTTCAGAGAAAGTGAAATTTAGCACAAGTTCGGAGAAATACAACTGTGTTCGGCGCCCCCTCGCCTCGCGACTTGAGGGTGGCAGTCGGCAAACGCGGCTTATAACAATTAAGTTTATTCGCTCGCAGGTTTTCTATTCGACTCGACAAAAAACTCTCGAAGTTAAGAGTTAAAGAAAATAATTTCATTTAGTTAGTGCGGCGGTGTGGCGGCGGCTGGCCTGACCACATCCAGGGGACTCCTCATCGCGCTCCTCTTTGTTGCGAATATTTCGATTACAAACAGTTCTTTTGAGTTTCGCGAATTTCTCAATCGTAATTAAGCAAGTTTTGAGTCTTGTTTGATCGAGGAGGAAAGTGATCGCGCGGGGACTCGATTTCATTATAAAGAGTTCAAAACATAGTTACATTGGCAAGGATAACTATAACTATCATGCATGTCCTTTCAACATAATTCTGCCTGCTATACAATTCCCGTTTTTGTACTATGCTATCGAGCGTTCAACATAAAATAGGTTTACCACTAATTAAAGCTCGCAGTGGTCTCTACAATTTCCATTACAAAAAATATTCGAAATAAACGAAAACGATGGTATTACGAATTTTCCGGAAATTTCAAGTACCAATGGAAAACCTGTACTTTTTTATTGTTTTTTTTTATAAGGTCCTTATTTGGGGGTTGTGGACTTGTGATCATGTGTGATGCATGCACGTCGGGTTAAAAATGGCGAGAGCAACTGCCTCTGTGACGGTTGAACGACCTTTGCTAAGGTGTCGGTTTCGGGCAGGTTATTTAGTGCGGGGGCGGGGGTGGCAGGTGGAGAGAGGGGGCGGGGCGGGCGGGGGCAGCCCCGGGTCGCCAGGCAACGGCAACTGGGTCAGTCCGGGCCTGCCCCGGCCGCCCACCAATTATGTACACGCTCGTTACCGGACACGCGTTTTTCAATCACATCCATATTTAATTGGGCATCACGAAGCTGGAAAATGTGTTTGAACCGCCATGTTTTACGAGAACTTTATTTGAATTGCGTTCTATTATTGGTGCTGATTTTACCAATTATTGCAAAACGCTTCGTAGGTATTAATGTTCGGCCTACGGTGCTACGGCTTTGTTTGATGTGTGCTACGGTTCGTAGACAGTCTACGCGTCTTGCTACGATAAGCCCTTTTGGAGTTAGTAGGCAGATTATGTCGCATTTCTGAGATTTCGTACTGAATGCAACTTTTGAAACGGAGGAGACGGGTCGTAGAAGTTTTTGCGTGTATTGGAGAGGCAGTTAGTTGAGCGTAGTGTCGGGCTCGCGTCCGCGGCGCGACTCGTCTTCCGGCTCCTTACAAGACAAACCTGAGCCCTAACTTGTTGCATGGATGCACCGCGGGGGCGCGGGGGTGGCGCGGTGCGCGGGCGCGGGTGCGCGGGGAGAGGGGGGCCGTCTTCATAGTGAATGGGCGCGAGATGTCGTGGCCGGCCGCCACGTGCGCGTATGGAGATGTCTCCATTGATGGCATGACCTCGCCCTTATCGCCGCCTGCCGATGACGCCGCATACATCACGCTGACTGTACCTAATACTTAACACCTCATGACACCGACATCTGTCAAGTCTTTCTGTTGCTGAGCCAGCACTTAGTAGCTAATTTGTAGAAGATTCTTTTGGAACTTGACCACTTGTTTTTAGCAAAAATTAAAAAGATTTTGTAATAGCTTCAAAACATAATTTTCATTTGTCTAACTAATCGTTAGACAAATGAAAATTATGTTTTGAAGCTAAAGAAAAGTTCATAATCGATTACAAAAAAGTCACCTATATAAACTTTAATTGAATGTAAAAACGACATAACCGAAAAACGCATTGACATTCATAAGCAATCTATTACAATTTTCAGTAAGGTCTGCCTGAGCCAAGCTTAATCAGTGCATGATTCGTACTTGAAAATCTTTGCTCCCCACAGCGTGCACCACTGCACAGTGGTGTACAACTATACAAACCTACTTACAACAATTATATTCAGTAAATTGGCATAACGGGGTCGAGTGAACTCGTAGACAATTAGCATTGAGCACGGCCGGGAGGTCCGGGCGGCGCATAGCAAGTGCAGCCTTGACATTGAACCGCCCTAATGTCGCATCGATTGGCGGAATGCGAACAAAACCATCTCCGACAATAATAATAGTGTCGAAGCGATGAATGAGCATATTAGCGAGCGGCGCGGGCGCGGGCGGCGGCGCGAGTCATTACGCGCCCCCATTAATCACTGCAACAATCGGCCGATATCTCGCTATTTACAAACGCGGCAGCACGTGTTCACCGCTCGTACAGTCGTACTACGAGAGTGTATTGACCCATTTAGATAGCTCGACCTTCGCGCGGCCATTGTGAGCGAAAAACATAAAAATAAGTTTTATTGCGGCGTCGTTATGCGTATCGCTGCGGCGCGGCCCGCCGCCGTCACGCTCGCCCAACAGCTGATCGCGACGTGACATTTTTATTTTATTCGCTCTCTTCCGGGGATTCTCCGAGATACGTGCCAGTGACGTCATTATCTGCCCGCGTGCCGCCACCTGATTTATTATCTCGACTGAGCGCGATATACTTCACCCCTGCGCGCCTGCCCATCGAGATTTATACCGTATAACCATACGAAGAAGTGTACCAAGTGTGGCAATGTCAGTGGAACCGGTCGTTCAGATTGTTACCTATCGCGTAATTTCTTTACGTCCGATGCACTTTTCATATGCTCATTAATGAAGTGCGTGATGGTGATCAGCGCATTTATCCCCTCGGGTCTAATCCGACGCGTGTTATCTAAAGGATTATTATTTGGCAAGAATAGATTCAGGAGACTGTCTCGAGTTTCTTAGTGGAACGAAGCAGATTTAGGTCCAATAGCATTAGTGAGCCTGGGCTGAAAGTTTCATATAAAAGGGGAGGAGAAGAGGGGGGTTATAACAAGGGACAGATATTCTGGAAAGTTTGGCTACGTAGTGCATGTAGTGGCTGGCCGTAAAAGGCAACACTTGGCAGGACGGAGTGCAACACCGACATTCCGATCATCTCGGGCGCCGGGCGCGTTCGGGGAAGCATGCGTCATCTCGCGCTCTACCGACAAAAACTACAAATTTTCCCTTTCATTGCATCGAGTGGTCGCAAAGACCACGCTCATCATAATAAACACATAACGCGTCGGCTCCGGTCGCACGCGCACACTGTAAACAATGCGTTTCGGGAATTCCCTCTCTTTTTATACAGGATCACATTCCTGAGGGATTCCTTTTGTTTGCTTTTCAACTGTTCGTTTTTTTTTCCTCGTCACCTTGAATTATTTGACTCTATTGACACTTGTGTAACGGTACGCATAGATTATGAGCTTTTTTTGAGCCCATTCAGCTGATCCATCATCTTACAAAGAGCCTTTATTGTGTTGTGAGTTAGCTGTTAATGCATTTTTCTTAAAGTAGTGATGATACTTTGATTTTTTTATTTGCATTTGGTACAATTTTAGACTGATGAGAGACACTAAAGTCTGTTCTTACTTCTTACCAAGCATATGATACTCGTATTTATACCTTATAGTGTTAAATATAGAAGACAGATTCAATTATCATATGGGATACTGGTTGGACTACACATATTTTGGAAATGATTCTGTTTAATAAAATATAATAAAATTATAGAATTTAGTAGAAAGAGTCAACGTGCCATAGGAAGCTAGAAAATCCATTTCTAGTAGTGTGAGAAATCATCTATACACAAAATTTAACAAAATCGGCGTTAACGCAGAACATTATCAATAAAACCAAATTAAATCTTGACATGAAAGCCGTCATTTGTTACGGATAGGTGTTGGCAAAAAAATTAGATTACACAACACAACTACTGTTAAAATCAATCTTGTGCATGCAGTAGCCAGAGGCGTGAAATAAAAAGCTCGACAGAAGCACTGAGTCGGCGAAGCTGCGCGAGCGCGGCCCACGAAGGCACGGAGAAACAGGATGTGGGACTGGTTGCGCACGCACACAGTTGCGCACAGTTACACACAGTCGTACACAGTCGCACACGGTCGCACACACGGCCGTGCGGCCTCGCGCTCGCCGCTCTCCGCTCACGGAAATGTGCGTGCCAGCCAGGGCTGCGAGTTGCCACGACCATACCGACTACATATTTTATTTTTATCATTCCTCCTTCCACTCACGCTGCCGTTGGTATTTGCAAGTTTATCGGCTCGTAAAAATACTATGAGGATCTTGGGATTATTGTCTTTTGAGAGCTCTGGATTAGGGATAAAAAGCTCCTATTGTGCGAAAAATGAGTGACTTAGCTGTTTTGGGTAATATTTTTGTTCGGTGACTTTTCTGGTTGTGAGACACAGCCCTGGTGCTGCGACGGGCGAGGCTACCTTCGTGCCGCGTACCGTGCACATGCCACGCCACGATAGCCTCCGACTTTTTTTTGACAATTCATTGTCTCCGAGCAGGTTATTTGACAATGTTGCACTGCTCCACATCTGGAATTGGGGTCGAAATTTCATCGAGAAGTCATTTCTCTTCCAAAAACCAATTCCTAAGACTTTGAAAAAAGAGTTTAGTAAGCAAAAAAATTTAGTTTCCAATCAATTAGCGAGCGCCGCAACAGAACGAACCGCGTGTACAAAATATGTGCAAACATTAGACCAAAGTGAAGTGTTTACGATCTGTAATCTCGATAGCGCGAACAGGTCCAAACAGCCGCCCTTCGAGATGAATGAAATTACCACCGCCGGTCACGTGCCCTATTGTACTAAAAAGGAACGTTAATGGCTTAATCGGTCATTGAATCGACTCGATACTGCATAGCGCAGCCTCTTCGCACCGTTTCATGAATGGGCGAAAAAAAAATCGAAATAAAAATCTACTACGATGTTATGACCGTGGCGTCGTAAACAATCGTTATTTATACAGGCATCGATGTATTTCACACAAACATGAAAGCTGCGTTACACGTGGGAGGGGAAATGTCACCGAGGCACGCCGCTGAAACCAAACTAACAACGCTGAAATATACCAGCCATTTATCTGTTTTGATGTCTAGCTATGTTTTCAATTTCATAAAATGTATGTAGAACTTGTCTACATTATACTTAGGTGCCTAAACTTTATTATCAAAAGTCAAACTAAAAGAAAAATGTGTAATCAAAAGAAGTTCCATCGCTTATAATTCCCATAGCATCTGACGCATAACGGCGGCATCGTATTTTCTCATGTGGGTAGAGCGACCCCATAACGTGGCTCAGTACACCCCATGCTATCTACCCCGGTTTATAGTTGGCTATATAATACGAGGTTGTGGAGCGCTTGGCGCGGCGCGGCCGGGCGTAGGTAGCTGTAGCGCTAGATACCGCTCGTACGAGGCGCGCCTGTGTGCTGCACGCGCACAGGCGCGCGCCCGCCCCGCCCCCGCGCCCCGCCGACCCGCGCGCTCGACATGGCTGTGCCGCTGTGAGGCAATGCCGTTGCCGTGCCGCCGTCTATTTGGTCTCCACAATGCCATAGAAAGTCTCCGTTCGACTCGCCTCGCCGACCGAACTTTTCCTACCTCCTCGAGCGAGAGGCGCTATTACAACGTCACCGCTCCGACGACTCGTCCACTATTACTTCTCGACGCATACACTAGAATTCTTTATGGTTGTTATTTTGAATAAGCACTAACTCCTCGCCTCGGAGCTATAGCGAGCGGTACGGTTATAAAATGCCGCATATCCAAGACTAGCGATAAAATAAACGTCTGACGTTTCCAAGTTTCGAGCGGAGAGAACGAGCGACGCGCTGCGCATCAGAAAAAGAACTTTACGACAAGATTAGAAAGAGCGAGCGGAGCGGCAACGTCGCGCAGCCGCGTTCCAGAGGCACGGAGCGGCAACGCCGCGCGCCAACGTCATTTACTAAATTTATTTTCATGAGCGCCAGCGCTGGCGACGACACTGCCACATACATATAGTGCTCACGGGCGCCGCGCGCCGCGTGATACAACCTCACGCTAGATATTATCTAGCTATTTCTGCATATTGAAAACTCGTCGCGCTCGCTTATAATTTTCCTATAATGAACAGTAGGTGTACAACTGTAGAGGCGTGCAGTAATCGCGGTGTACACTGAGGCGGCACGTTTTCCGCGGAGCGATAAAGGGGTGACGCAAAGTGATTATTTGCAGCGTTGCGATGAGTGGCCGCCGCTGACTCAACGCCGGCCGTCGGCGACGCTCGCAACACTGACAACGCGCAACCTAACCTACTAACCGATCATGCGTTGTTAGCTTTTATTGTGAATTCGTTCAGCACTCCACAATAGCTGCGGCTAGCAACTTTTTGCTTAAAATATCGGTATAAAGTTGATCTGTATTTGCAACCAATAAAAACAATTAGATTGGCACTTAACAGGACTTTTGTAGTTTTAATAACATAGGTATAGATATAGGTAGCCTTGTTATTTTAGTTTCATGTAACTATTTCTGTATAATAATAATAATAGGCGGTATAAAGGCTATCGTATCTAGGCAGGTTCTGCGGAACGCGTGTGCCTCCTAATTGTGCGGCAGGTGCGGGGGCATCTGCCGCCTGCTGGACTGCCCACTTACTACTTTATTTTTTCCACGACGTGTATATCGCCACTCACGGTGTTCGCTGCCTCGATGCATTGCAAAATTTCGCGATGACCACTAACGAAAGTGGCAATGTATGAGAAGGTAATTCGATAAATATGCGTTTCTGTGGTAAAAGTCAACGCCTGCACGTCCGTCACGACACTGCAGCTGCTAGCATGATCGCTTGTTATTCGAGTTGAAAATGAAAATAACGACACCATAATAATATAGTGTCTTAAAGTCCAGGATTTCTGTTTGATAGTCTGGTAGATCTGAGGAGTTTAAATCCGATTTTTATTACGTACCTAGTTCTGTAGGGGTAAAAGAATGCGTTCCGGCAGAAGGGTCCGATGATCCCGGCGGGTGCACGGAGCCCTACCTGAGCGTAGGGGCTGCTCCCCGGCACATTGTAGCTAAAAAAACTGAGTAGGGTCGGCGCACAATAGCGCTCAGACCACCCTCCTGCCAGGTACCATTGTGCGCGTCTGTTACTCTAGCGAGCTCGGATGGGAACATTCCATGCGCTTTATGTTCGACATTCAATTTGAAGAAGATATTGTAGTCTGTCGTTGTAAGTGTACTGGGCATTCAGCAGTTCTGAGTTTCTGACTTATGCAGGTAGTTAGAGATCTTGTGGGGGTTTCGTGTTTTAGTCTAAACGTTATTGAAGATTTTCTAACTTCATGAATTATCTCAATATTTCACATGTCGTGATATCATGCTACAGCAAACAGCAGATAGCTGCCTAAATACGAAGACAGGAATTTCTAATTTTCCAAAGGAAGATAACTACGTTGATCTTAATAAAGAAGCCAACCTCTTTCCTTCACGCCACTTAGATTTATAACAAGTTATTACAATTATTAGTATTATAACGCTTTCCATTAGTTTTCCGTAGAGCGCATAAAGCGTCTCAACTTACGGTACTTGTGGTAGCGAGAGAGCGGCGCCGCGCAGCTCCGCCTGTCTGCTGCGCCCACGCACCATTGTGTAGCGCTAGCGAGTCTCCACCACTCGCTCACATCCGCGTCTACACCTACCTCGCAGCCGCAGCGAGCCACCTTCATCTATGCATTATGTTCGGACTTCAGACTAGATTTCGAGTTTTAACCTTAACTTTTATCATCAGTCGATATTACAACTCTATAGAGGTATTCATAAAAATATTGATGAATTGTAAAGATGTCACAAGACTGTCAATGTCATTACGAACAATTCGAATGTTTTCAGTGGAATGTTTATTCTGGTAATATATGTAATAACTTATTTATTAGATTCTATATTAGTTATAACATAAAACGGCATCAAAATAATTCCCATTACACGTATGATCAGTTGGAATGCAGTGAGTAACCGTGTCGCTTGTGTATTGCAGGGCTCGGGCGGCGGGTGCGGCGCCAAGCGGCGCGCCGGCTCCCCGTGTGAAGGCGGCGGCAAGGTCGCGCGCTGGGAGGACTCCATCGCGCGCCTCGAGGCCGTAGCGGCCGGCGCGGGCGGCGGCGACTGCTGGCGCGAGGACGAGGAGCGGCGCGCGTGCCGCCGGCGCTGGTGCGGCGGCTGGTGCGGCGCGCACGATACCATCCGTGCCGAGAACGGCAAGTCCTACCTGGAGCTGGGCGGCGCTGCGGCGCGCGCCTGCTGCGACGGCCGCGCTGCAGGCCGTTGCGCCTCGCGGCGGTGCTACCGCGAGCGGCGCTTCAAGATGATGAACCTGTGCGCGCTAAAGCTAGCGCGCCTGCGCCAGACGGCGGATCCTTCGCTGCGGCGCTCCGTGCTCGTGTGCAATACGTTGCGTGGCATCGAGCGCGAGATGGAACGCGAGAACGCCGAGGAGGCGCCCTTCGAGCCTGCCTGCGCTGCGGGCGCGGCACGCTGCGAGCTGCTGAGCGCGCGCGACCCGGCGGCCGGGCGCGCCACCCCCTTCCCCGCGCCGCCGCCGCCGGACCGCGACTCCGGCTACGGCGACGAGGAGCAGCGCACCATCGACTGGGGCTCGGTGCTGAGCCTATCGTCGCGGTCGGCGCTCGACCCCCCCGAGGACGCGTGGCCCGACGACTGGGGCTGGAGCGAGGACAGCTTCGTGCGGCTGCTGGTGCCGACGAGTTAGTGCGCGGCGCGCGGGCCGGACGCGCCCGCGCCCGCGCGCCCCTGAGCGCCTGTGATAGCGCTAGGTGAGGCGCGCCGCGCGGCCGGCTGCGCGTGCGGCCGCGCGGTTCTCTAGTCGGACGTACATACACGCAGTCAGTAGTTAGTATTATGTAATTGCAAAAGGGAAGGTGCTAGCTTCGGACGTGACGCAGGACTTATATGCGAGCCGAGTTATTTTTGATAGTTTTATTTCTTTAAGTGAATTCCAAACCGAATGAAGAAGTGACTTAGCTAATGACGTTATTATCGTTTAAATTAAAACTCAGGTGTTTGAAATTTTGTTGAAATTATTATGTAATTAATTAGGTAAAATGACTATATTTATTTCGTTGACCAGAAGAAGAAGAAGAAGAAAAGTGACAATTTGAAATTATTTCTGTCTTGATATTTTCATGTAATAATGTTTCTGAACAACGAGTATGACTTATTTCTTATGGGTTATGTTGACTCGACGGAGGCGCGTCGGGCGGAGCGCGCTCCGGGCGGGCTCGCTCAGCTCGGGCTCGCTCCGCTCGGCGAGCGCTCCGCGAGGACGTGGCCGTGTGTCGTATTCATAGTAATGTGTGGACATGTGCCGTGTGATACGCGTCGAGCTGTGTTGTGCTCCTGCAGTACGATGGTAGCGAACAATGCTGAACAAATTGTAATAGCTAGTACCTTAGTACTTAACGTAACTGATGAACTTTCATGAGTTCCACATCCACTCCACTCGTAACTGGATGTCAATTAAACGAGCCTTACCAGCTGTGACTATGAAAGTTTCATGATTACAGGAATCGTGCATTTGAATAATTGGAATTTGTAATACATGACTGAACCGTGGCTGTAGGTACTTAAAATCACTCATATTTCGGAATTGAGATTTCTGTCCATTGGTTCGGATGCCTTCTAACGATCGTTTTAACTCTACAATAGCCGTTAAGATCTTTTATTTAGACTTAATCAAAATAACTGTAAAATGTCTCATCGATTAGTTTACTTAATCTACTAACAGTGAACTGCAGTTCCTAATACGTAATTAAAACTAATTAGAACAATCTTTAATTTATTTGAAAACACTACCTTCTAGTTTTGTACTAAAGTATTATTGTTGGGAGGCACCCGAACATTCAGATTAGGTTTTCGATAGAAACAGTTAGTTCGTTGGAGGACTCTGTACGCATTGAGATTTGAGAAATGGGACAAACCAGTTAAAATAATTGTAAAAAATAGTCTGAAAGTTGAACAACCCGTCGTTTCTAAACAGAGACTGGTAACGAACAATGTCTTCGAAACCGACCGTCTGGACGAAGTGCTTGACTGGATGATACGTTCTCTCATTAGTAACATCGGGTTGTGTGACGATGCCTCGCGGGCGCTGCTGGCGGGCTCCTGGTCGACTGTAGCTGACTGTACCCTCGTGATTGTTCCCTCTACCCTGTACCATGATTTCGTAGTCAAGCGATTGGTTGTTTCCGTAACTGTATACTGGCTGACCACCGTCCGCCACCAACGCGGCCGCCGCGCGAACCACGGAATTGTGACTGCATGGACCAAACATACCTAGCACGACTTTAGTAGAGCAAAGTACAAATTTCAATAATAAGATGCATTAGTGCTGCGGCGCATGTTTGTCCACCGTTGTCAATTACTCAATATTTGAATTGTGATTCGGTAGCTAATGAGAGAAAACTCTATGTTCTTAAATTTAGTGTACATATTATATACGGAGATGGGCATTATGGCGTGTGATCGCGCCCGTTGTAAATATATTATGTAAAGTAATAAGTTGATTGTATCGATGTCATCGCCGGGTAGCTCGCCGCCGGGCCCCTGGGCCCCAGGGCCCCCGGGCCCCGCCGCCCTGTTGTTTAACACAACTTCTATTCTGTCCAAATCATTCAACAAGTACAGATTTACAAGTTACATAATTATGCATTATTAATATAATAAGATGTCACAAAATTGTATCGCCAGTACAGACCAATAATATACATGAACAATCTTTAGTTATAATTTTGGGTTCTAAACTCATAAGTGATGCACTGAGTTACTGAATGATCAGCTCAATCTATTTTATTTTATGGGTTATTTCGCGTTAGATGTTTTGTTGATGATGTCCGTATGGTTGGTTGTGATGGTTTACTTAAGTAAGTTAGCGACTCCGGCAAATTGCCCTGTTTCACTTGTACCTACCAACTACGTTCTACTCTATATTTGTACTAACATTTTTGACCCTGCTTCGTATTCCTGATCCACGCATGCAAGACTTAATTCTTTTGAAAGTACTTAAACCTAATTAGTCGAAACTTTAAGTCAACTTCCGTAAATATTTCAACTAGTGTTAAATTTGTTTATACGCGTGCGTCAGGAATACGAAGCATTAAATGCTTGCAATATAATGTAGGTACAGAAACTTCTTTATCCTGTCATTTTCATAAAATAGTCGACTGATTCTTCCAAGTCGTGTTGTCAGTGAATGAATATTATGATTGTATGTACTACTTGATTGTAAAATTTTGTACAAAAATATCTATGTGGTGGGCCCTACCTTAAATTGTATTTAATACTCCTTAACTATTATTGTTTGTGTCGTGAGCACGCTCGCCAGGTGGAGCCCGCTGGGGCCTGCTGGCGAGCGCTCGCGCGGCCGCGGCCCGCTCGCTCGCGGGACCCGCGGCCGCGCGTGTTCGGCACTGTGTTGTGACCTCCAGCAATAATTATGATGACAGGTTGACTCCTTGTCGCATCCGTCTTTACTCTGTTGCGGACGTCTCAAAGAGGCGGCCGCAACGTTTTCATACGTAACTTTACGACTACATTGTATAAGTGTATTTTCCTTAGTGTTTTTCATTGCCATTGGTTACCAAAAATGACAGGATTTTTATTGAAACTATTGTGAATATATTTTAGAAAGAATACTCTCGTTAGAAAATTGAGAAAACCATTTTGAAGGGGCTCATAATGCACATCGAATTGTTAAGTCGTTCCTCATGTTGAGAGTGTCTCAAAGTCGTTTCTCGATTTGTCTAATGTAAGATATATTATTGTAATATATAATTGTTTAAGCCGTTGTATCGAAAATAACAAGAACAGGAATAATTTTGTGAAACAATGGCACAAAGAATGAACATAAATATTATATATATTATAGAAACAGAAATGTGGCTATAAAAGCAATTTTTATAATAAATATTTACTGTTGAAGAATCTCCGTCTTTTATTCCGATGTTTACTATGTACTACACTACCCAGTACCTGTGGCTCCTAGCTCATCAAAATAGCTGCGAATTGATATGACACTAACAACTACCTACAAACAGAGGACACCGCCCATGCAGTTCTTCCGTTAAGTCGTCTTATTTTTCAAGGACCTGATTACGTCTTAATCAAACTAGTATAATATACTTATTTCTAAAATAAAGACAGACGCTCGAAACAGCATATTGTGGAAGAAAGGAACACGCACCAAAAAGTACAGCGACTTATTTCCTCGCAAAGAGCAATTGAACCAACACTGGGTTTTAGCTAGTGAAATCCTGACACTCCTCGCTTCAATCAGAGCGTGAGAAGTAATTTGACTATGTCCTACGTAAACAAAAAAAAATCTTATAGCCAGGAATAAACTTATGTCATAAAAATCTGTCAAAATTTTAAAAATCGGCGGGGTTTTACGTAGGCCTACACGGATAAAACGCAACGACTACGAACCGCTACGCAGTTAAGAAGCTGGTAAATTGCAACATTTATGATGTGCTAATATAATAGTGCGGTCTACGCGGGTAAAACGCTACGCCTATGAAGCACTACGTAGCTAAAACGCTACGTCCATGAGGCACTACGCGGATAAAACGCTATGTCTATGAGGCGCTACGCGGGGCCTACGAGAAGCTACGCGGCCTACGCAGTTAAAACGCAGTCTACGACATCACGATTCGACCACAGGATTAAATAGTTCTAAAAATTTACTGTTCGTGTCTATTGTAGAGTTCGTAGTAGTCGTTTTTTAATTCCAAATCATAATAAAGGAAACGCGAGACAAATAACAGTCGTATTGTATTTCGAAAAATATATTAATATAGTCTACTTCTACCTCGATGATAAGTAAGGGTCTCTGAACTTACCTTATTCTTAAAACCGTGAGAATATACAACACCTGCTATTCTTCAAATATTTATAGATACCTCCGGCCAGGAAAATAGGACTATAGGACTACTAGCCTAAAATCATTTATCATTATTTATTATTATTTATTTCTTTATTAAATCTTCATATACAATAGTGGCACATAGGTGAACTTAATGCACAAGGCATTATCTACCAGTCAACCTTTTGGTTAAAAAGACGATAGTGTTGTGTGCACAATAAATAAGTACTATATATTTATCATTCCTAGTAAATAGTGGCTGGTGGAAATATATTTAATAAGCAACACAGCATTTTGTGTTTCTGCATAACGTGCACATACATAACGAAAAAAAAATACAACCGGAGTGAGAACTACCGATTTTTGAAGTCGGATAAAATAGGACATTCTTACCGAGTTATCAACTGGAAACGGTTGAACGATATAATACAGTTATACAACGAGTAGCTTCTGCTAGCGGCTTCGCCTGCGTGAATTGTAGGTTTCTCCACGCGAACTTTAGACCGCCATTTCATTCCAATAAGGGCTGAATTTTGGAAAATCCTTTTTTAGTGTTCGTCTGCGTTATAAATGGAAGCCTTGTGCAAAATTACACGCTCCTAGGCGCGGTAGTTTTGGATGTGCGTTGATATTGCAGTCAGACGGTCAGTTTCTTCTTTTATAATATATATATATATATATATATATATAGACTAGGTTCTGCCAGTAGCTTCGCCCGCTTAAAAGTAGGTTTCTCTATAAAAACTTTGGACCATCATCATCATTTTAGCCGATACACGTCCACTGTTGGACATAGGCCTCCCCCAAGCGTCGCCACATCGAACGTTCCTGTGCGTCCCGCAGCCATCGGTTTCCTGCTACCATCGATTCATCCCTTTAGGGAGTTTTTTTTTTTAATTAGTATAAACTAGTGCTTGACTGTTAATTAATTTTGTATAATCATCTCTTATGCCTTGATCACACGTACCAAGTAAACGAGCGAGATAGTACTCTCAGCCGAGTACTTTTTACGTGTAAACACAGCGCCGAGTGCTCGGCCTACCATTTATCTGTACAACTCACTTACATCACTGTCTCGGCCGAGCAACATTTTAGTGTCTCGCCCTTTGACTCGATACGTGTGATCAAGGCATTAGTTGCTCGCTTACAAAAGGAAGCCTTGTGCAAAATTTCATGTTCCTAGTCTTTGTATTTTCGGCTGTGCATTGATATGTCAGTCAGTCAGTTTTTCCTTTTATATATGTAGAAGATAAACAAAACAAATGAGAAATATTCTCGCAAATTCACCATGAATACAGTTAAATTGAAAATCGCAACTTATTATCCCAATAAAATGTGACGAAAGTATTTTAGTTAGATTGAAATATTTACACTATTACAGTTATCGATGCCAACGAGCCGTTTCAGGAATAAATACTGAAACAAATTTATCTAAGCTAGCTTTTTCCAGCAGTATCACCCGCGTGCTAATCAGACAGAAATAGTATTATTTTTTTTTTCGGGATATTTACCTTCTTAAAAAGTTCTTAATGGTTTGAATTAAGTAGAGCATTAATTAATTATAGACACTTATAAACCACTTAATAACTATAATTACAGTCAATTAAAAAATAAATAAATAGTATTATTAGATGCTGGTATAACTTCTGAGATAAAAAGTCTCCATGCCCTTCTCTCTAAGGGTCAACTCACACCAAAAGAGCGTCGAAGCGCAGCGAAGCGGAGCGCAGTTTCAGTGTCATATGAATTTTAACTTTATTTTCATTTCTATAATACTTATTATCGCATGAGAAACTCGAACGAGTCGCGCGGATGCCCGCGGCGCCGCGGGAATTCCAGCGAATTCTATGAACGGTAAACGGGTCGCTGCCCTTCGCCGCTCTTTCGGTGTGAGTTGACCCTAAGGCTGCGGGCACGTTTGAAAGAGTGACCGCGGTACTATTAAGGAGCAAATAAAGAAACATAGTGGGTTTAGTCAGTAAAAGTCTGACATACCTTTTTAATCTACCCCTGAGACCTGGAGCAATTATTTGAGGACGAGTTTTAGATTTAAGTTTCTGTAATAGTGTTACTATTTCAGTGTATCTGCAATAAAATTTATTCTATGCTATTCTATTTCCATCTAAAAAAAAATGCCTTCCCAAAAGTTCAATTTTTCTCGAATCCATAGCAATATTCATCCATATATCAGGAGATGTGGTAAGACCACAGAACAGATGAAAGAGAGTTTTTTTTATAAGGGATAGGCTCGCGTTTGACCACAATCTCACCTGATGGTAAGCGATGATGTGGCCGAAGATGGAACACGCTTTGCGCGGAAGTGACACATATCTTCCCTATCGATTGATGTTAAATTATGTTTGTTAGCTAGTTTTAAGATTGCGGCTTTTTTCGCGTGAATAAACTGTTTTTCTTTCTTTTCTTTCTTTCTTTCTAGAATGACCATGTGGGCGAGGCAGGCGTGCCACAAAGTAGGGCAATGCTCGTAGTTCAGCTATCAATAGCAAACTTGCGATCTAAGTGTGCGTGGTCTGTTAGTTGTGTAATGCGCGTTCGTATTGGTTTATTTTATTGCCTGTAGTGGAGTTAAAGGTGTGAGACAGTATTTTTCTTTCTAATCTCTTTCATCTTTTCTGTGGTTAAAACTACCGGAATATAGTATTCTATCTCCTTCTCCAAGTTACAATTTATCTCCATGCCAAAATTCATCAAAATTGGTTCAGCGGTCTAGGCATAAAAATCGACAGAGATCGAATTTATAATATTTGTATGTACGAGTATGTGAATGAGTACGTTTGAAATGATCAACCCGTCTCCACCTAGCTAGAGGCCTTTGACCTGCCGTGGGCAGGTACGGGCTGATGAAATTTGATGTGGTATTGTTTTTAGAGTTCACTATTAGGTATTCACTATTATTTTACACCAACTGCATCAGACTGATTCAAAAATTATTTGTATGAAGTTTTTAGTTTCTCTTTATTTTCTTAATTTTCTTGATTTTTTTTTTCTACATTTTAGTGATGTATATTTTTAATCGTCTTCTCAAGCCGTTTATTTTGATAACTTACACGATGTCACAAAAAGATCAGAATACTATATGGTTATTCAAAAGGAAAAATGATTTGAAAAACCTAAACATGTTTTTCTAAGACTTATTCAATGATACCCCTAACATAGTCTGTTGATTTTAATTTCTTCTTTTACACAATAAATAAAATAATTAATTTTGTTTACTGCCATGTCTTTTTTAACACTCACAAGATACACTACAAATCAATTTACGTAATAACACTGCTACAAACTACTGCTACAAGCTGCTGCTGTTTACAAAGGACATACAGACATGCATATGTAGCCTGATGAACACATAACTGACCTTTGCGTCACACAGTCGGGTAAAAATGACGTTCATGCAGAATTACAAGTCGTCATTATCGGAGTTAATCCTCTTCATTACATCTGGATAATGTTTTCAGCTGCAATTTACAGCAAAAAGTAGAAAATAATTAATAAATATCAACAGTAACTACCTACTCGTACCTGAACGCGGTTGAAAGTGAGTAGGAGTTACACGGCATTCGCATGACGTGTTAAATTGAAATACGCTGTTTCATTCATATATTACTAGCTTTTCTCGGCGGATTCGCTCGCGTGAAAAACGGAAATTGTCTCAAGTAGGTAAACAGACTCATGGGTTAAAAAAAGTGCCAAGTTTCTTTCGAAGCTGAGAAGAGGTAACAAACAGACAGACATGTCAATATGGATGGATTATGTATACTTAGACTTAGTTGTAGAATAGAATAGAATAGAATAGAATAGAATAGAATAGAATAGAATAGAATAGAATAGAATAGAATAGAATAGATTAGAATAGAATAGAATAGAATAGAATAGAATAGAATAGAATAGAATAGAATAGAATAGAATAGAATAGAATAGAATAGCATTTATTCGGCGCAAGCAACACAATAGGTATACCACAACATAAAAGAGTAATAAAAAAAAGAGTATTACAACCATACAATACAGTTGCAGTGACTGTGCTTGTACTAAGACTGACATCGAAAACACACGCTGAGTAAGCCTGGTGCTAACCGATGATAAAGTAAATTTTAAATAAAGCTTTGAACTTGGCGTTGTCTTATAGCTTGCTTCTTTTTCGAGAAGATACTTCTAATGATTTTTTATGGCTAGTGTCTTCAGTTGCCCTTTACGTTTTGGGCCTACAGTGACCCTTTTGAACAATTCGGCGGCATCAATGATATAGCCAAACGAGGATTGATATATTATCAAAATGATATATATCGTTAAAACGATCTAGCCAGTTTTATTTGGCCATATCATGAAGTGATCAAGATCTAGACCATGACGTTTAAAGTAAGATTGTTTTGATCTTGTTTTAGTGCGGGTAAGAGACAGAGCTATACAGGTTGTCTAGCGCCATCTCTTACCCACACTGAAATAAGATTAAAACAATCTTACTTTAAACTTCATGGTAACCCCGCAAATCTAAGATCTAGCCACGACACAGATAAATGTAGATGAATAAAGTTATTTTGCATTATTTTTCTTACTTTTTATTGAAGTCGGTTGTATTTTTTTGCAAAAGGTTTTTCTATGACGCTCGGTGGGTTGAGCTCACGCCCTCAGAAAAAAAGAGCTCGTAACACCCACATCCAAGATTATACACGCCTTGGTGAGATAAAATACAATCCTTTAAAGTTGTTCTACTTCACGAGGACGGGTGAGCAAACTTGTAGTTGTGTTGTATGGTTCCCAGAAACGTGCAAATGTGTGCGTAATTGAATGTAGCGTTAGCTAGCCCATCATTAATGAACAACATAATGCGAGTACATAGTTAAATGAAAAAAAAAATCGTATTCAATATTTATTTCTCAATATTAGTAGGATACGGTCTACATAAATATTTACATAAAAAAAATTAGTCAGAATCACAACTTGACTCTTCCGATACAGTTTCATCGCCATTATCATCTTGCAGATTAATGATAAAGTCTAATTCATTATCAAAGTATTTCATGTATTCAACTTCTTTCATAATCACACTATTGCATGCGTTTCGCCAGGTGTCGCTAGTTATATTTTCAATACCTTCATAAATAATGTTTTCTGTACTTTCCATATTTTGTTCAACGTCTGTTATAGCAACATATGTTTTAAGAATCTTCCATATTTTCTCGATAGCGTTCAGCTCAGGGTGGTAAGGAGGCGGGCGCAGTACTTCAAATCCTTTACTTTTGATGTGGTCATCGATATGACACATTCTAAATTTGCTTTTATGTTTTTTTATAATACCATAGAGCTCAACTTTGCGCATATTGGAGTCAAACTGTATGCCTTTAGCAGTGAGCCATTGCTGCATCTTAGATATCTTAGAGGCTGACGTTGGCATTATCTCCGCGTGTATATTGTAGTACGAATCTAATACTATCACAGAACGATCTGGCAAATTTGGCAGCAACATGTCATTGAACCATTTGACATAATTTTCTAAGCACATTTCTGTATTTTCGGCTGCTGAAATGTCCTTATAAACTAAAGAGGCATCATCAATAAAACCGGCTTCGGTTCCAGCGTGTGCTATAATAAAAGGAGTATCTGTACTAAGTTTTTTTAATGATGGAGACTGTTTATCTTTTTGGACATTTTTGATGTTATTTTGATCAGACGTTGTCAAAACGCAAGTTGAATTCGTGTAAACGATGGGCCGACCTTGAGAGCGGTATTCTGTTATTTTTTTAATATATTTTAATCTCCACATCTGGATGTCATGCCGTTCAACTAAAACTTTCTTATTATGGTTAGTTTTACGCGATTGATAACCCATTTTTGTTAAAAAATTTCTAAGTGTTACTAGGCTACCATCGAATCCCATTTTGCCCTGTAAGGCAGACCGTAATTTTGACAATGTCGGAATTTGTTTAAGCACAATATGGGATTCTTGGATCGCGTTCCGAACTACATCAGCCGTAAATCCATCAAACTCCACTTTTTTGTCTCCCAAACTCCACGTTTTCACTGGTAACTGATCTTTTGAAGATGATGTGCTAGGACCATCATATTCTCCTTTTAATATTCTCTGCACCGTTCGTTCTGTAACACCCGTCGCTTCAGCAGTACGTTGTATTATATTTTCCAAATGCGATAGATCACAGTTTGGTTTCTGACGACTTAATGTGAATTCGTACTCTGCTTTGAGATAATGATACAATTTTGAAATAATTTGTCGATCCTAGAACAAGCAATACATAATTAGCATCGCTTATTAGTTATTACATCTTCCAAACTCGCAATTAAAGTTTTATTAACTTACCCCACTGTGCACAACTTTTTTCCGTTTACTTTCCATGTTGACAGTACTCGACGCAGTATTGTGGCGCGAAACAATAAGCACTAGTTACCCGCCCGGCAGCCCGTGCGACACTGAGCGTGTGTAGGTATTCTATTTCACGAAGGCGAGTCAGTCATGAATTGTGCGTGTGTGTGTCGACACATAGACATCTTTTTTGTATGTGTTCTTCGCAAACAGTAACAATGTGACGTTTCATGCATTTACACACACATAGCTAAGGCCAACCGACCTCTCGTAGATAGAACATAATTATAATTATGTAACCCCTTATAATTTATACATTTTTTTTTAAATCTGTTATAAACTAGTACTTGACTGCGATGCCACCTGATGGTAAGCAGTGATGCAATCGTTGATGGTGAGGCGCACTAGTTTATTAAGAGCCTATTCACTCTAGCCTTGAAGATACCTAAATTATTATCGGACGGCAAACCGACGAAAGACGGAAGACCGCAGCAGGTAAATTGTTCCAGTCCTTCGATGTACGCGATATAAATGACGAGGCAAAACGCTTAGTCCGGACCGTAGAGGTTAACAACGTAAGGGTGGATACTCGAACTCAAACTCAAACCGTACGTCGGTTTGTCCGGTGGTAGAAATGAGATGGCGGAATCAAATCATACAATTCCTGCCAAATACACATTCCATAAGAATAATTAGTTAGCGTATATTGTTCCCACAGCTGGGACACAGGCGTTTCTGTGAGAAAGAGTAGGTTGTATTTCACCACCCATTACGGATTGTTCCAAAGAACACCTACCGTGGACCTGAAACGCAAAGGTCAACTGAACACAGGTGGGATTTAGTCAGTAAAAGTCTGATATTTCCTCTCGCGTCACCCAGACTGGGAGAAGTGATTTTTTTTTTGCTTTATAACACTTTGCTCCACACTCCTGTATCGTGGGTAACAAAACATCCAGACCCGAAACCACTACCTGTAAGCCATACAAATATTTATTCCGAACGGGAATCGTACCCGTGACATGCAGCGCAGTGGCCAATCGCTCAACCACTCAACATGTATTATGTTATTAATGTCTTCGACTTTTCGTTTCTAGGACATAGCAGTTAAAATATATATGTTGGTATGCAACATAGTTACGTACATATATTCTAATTCCTTTGTTAAGAATAAGTTGTATATTTATCAATAAGCATGCACTGTCCAGAAAAATAGCAGTTATTTATAAGCACATACAATTGTTTTAACAGGTATACCCAAGGTAACAAAAGTAGTCGCAAAATAGCCAGCAGCGGTAATAGCAGCAGCAGTAGTAATAGCAGCAGTTATTGTACCTAGATTAATTAAGCTAGAACTACACTACGCACACGTGTGCTACACACACTGATGGACGCGTCGGTCTCCATACATACAAAGAGGGTTGTCAGGTCTTGAAACCAAAAAGTCGGACAGACTATCCTATTTAACCGGACATTTGATAAAAAAGCCAACATTTTTTTTTAAGTCTACCGTTACTTTTTAATAACAATAAAATTCATAAAATCATTTTTAAATTCTAATGAAAAAACAATAAAATTAAGTGATATAATTGCTAGAATAATTGCATGTCCGCTCTGCTTGTGCTAGCGAGACAAGGTAAGGCAAAACTCAAAAGACAATTCTAAACAAAATCGTCAAAAAAGCCAAACAAAAGCCGGCCACACAAATAAAAAGCCTGACCGTATCCGGCTTTATCCAGATGCGTGGCAACGCTACATACACGGAAACTAGACTTGTAGAACTACACTTGATCCACGCTACGCAACGCCATGCAACGTCGTTGTACGTATAAATCAGCGGTGCTATTCTCTAAGAAAACAGCCTTGAGCGCAGCGCTGGCCGCAGCGACGAGTCGAGAACGCGGTACATTGAATTAATAATCCAATATATAGGTGTATTGGATTAGCAGGGACCCAGCCGGGTCGAACCCTACTGGGGCCAGGATTATCCGAAAGGGCGCTCGAGCCCCGGTATGAAGGCTAGAAGGAACGGGGTGGGTCTTTTAGTCAGTAAGAGTCTGACACTATCTCCCGCTCCGCCCAAGAGCGGAGGATGTCATTGCATGATTTTTTCCCACCATAAATAAAAAAAAGGTGTATTGGATTGTTAATCCAATGTATTTGGATTTCGTCGCCAGGTGTATGTGTGTCGGTCTAATGTAGTTCAGCTTTAGTCAGATAGTGACCACAAGACGTCCTTGGGATGTCAGCTACTTTCTAACTAGTGACCCACGGACGACCGCTGTGCTTCATACGGCTAATTCTGTCTCGCATTCGTGAATTTTTTTAATACGTAGAATAACGGAAATAAATAATCATAATTATGTCATGTAAGATACTGTTTCTACCTATAAAAATGAATGATGTCATAGGAAATTCCCAAAAATGGACTGTCCGCTGAAAGTATCATCTGTCAAAAAACCTCTACCGGTTTTGATGATTTATTCTTTTTTTTATAATAATAATAATATATTCCACAACTATTACACAGCGCCGTCTAGTCCCAAGCTAAGCAGAGCTTGTGTTATGGGTACTAGACAACTGATAAACATACTTAGGCATATTTCTAAATACATACATATTATAGATAAATTACACCCAGACAGAACAAATGATCGTGCTCATCACACAAACATTTGTCCTGGGTGGGAATCGAACCCACGACCTCTGACATAGCAGTCAGGGTCACTAACCACTAGACCAACGGGCCTGTCTATTCAGTTTTAATACCACTCATCTAATACCACTGGTATTTGTTTGAGCCCGTGTTTATTGCCTATTCCGAATGGATACCATTGCTCCAACTAATACTAAAATAAATTCAAGGATCTAAAGTATAGTCTGCCAAAATGTTTTGTTTAGGACCTTTAATTGAAATAAAATTCAGTTAAATCCAAAAAAAGTATTTATTTAACAGATATCTAGTTAAATAATAAATTGTGTTCTGATAACCAGCTTTAAATAACAACAAGCCACCATTTCTTTTATACAAGTCAAGCTTTCTGTTTTCCCCCAAGATGTTGAGGGTTGATTATAGCTTCCTCAGACATATTTAAAAAGATTAGTTAGTGAAAGTGTTTTGTATAATATACAATAACGATCGTATAAATATATTAGGAAACCAAAATTTGATTAGGTTTGACTTGAGCTGACTGTACTAAATTGAAGTCACTGGCATGGTTTCGTACATAAAATGAAATTGTTTAAAGAGTGGTCTCCGTTCAGAATAGGCAATAAAAATGCGTTCAAAGTAATACTAATGGTATTAGATGTTTGGTATTAAAATGGAATAAATAAATTAAATAAACTGATCAAAAAACTTTTAACAAAGAAATACAAAGTAATTTTAAGAAATTAAGTTATTTTTATTTATTATAATTAATTCGAAGTCTTCGATATATACGTTTCCACGAGTAGTAACAGGAAAATAGACGGTTAACAGTAGAATTTGTCTCTGTTCTGCTAATTGCTAAGTAGACAGCCGCGTTAATGATCTTAGATCCTCCTAGATAAACGAAGAATCGAAGACACATTGTTAGTGTTAGTGAGGTTATACAATCTTAAATTAACAAGTGGGTAGCAGCCGGGCGTCTGGGGTACTACCCACCCAGTTCATATTAGCGACTGGAAAGTGTGGGTGTACGACACCCACTGCTGGCGAACCCTTAGGAAAAAATAGGGGCTGTTATGTTGTGTTGCATCAGATATATGACGTGAAGTTTTATAAATATTTTAAACTACGTCACACTTCATATTAAAATTATAAAGGCAAATTTTTGTGTGTTTGTTTGTTAATTTTTCGCGCCCGAACAGCTGAACGGATTTGGATGAAGTTTGGCACACGTGCAGACCATCTCCTTCTTAGAATAGAATAGATTTTTATTTTGCACAGAAAGTAGGTACAGGTTACAGGTATTTTTCAAGTTTTACTCGTATGATCCATACTAACTACCTGAACTAAGGCATGCAAAACACTGTTAATACAATATGCTTAAGGTTAAATAAGACACAGTCGAGCTTATATAATATCAAATCAATATAAAATGTCAAAATGAAATAAATTAATTTTATGTCAACAATACAAGAATGAAAAAAATAATAATAATAATAAGTAATAAAATGTCAGATTAATTTAAATTATTATCTATCAAAAATTCGCTAATTGAGTAATAACATTTATTAATTAATAATTCAGTCAATTTCTTTTTAAAAAGTGGAAGAGCCTCATTTTTTATCCCATCGGGTATTTTGTTAACAATGGTCATACCATACCCATACTTAACACACTTTTCTTTAGTAAGGCGGTACCGAAACCATTAGCAAACAACCTATTTTTATATTGCCTCCTAATTTGCCTATTACTATTTTCGGACATTTTATTAAATAGATGAATATTTAATTTTACAAAAATAGCAACCTCGAAAACATATAGTGATGGGAATGTTAGTAGTTTTAGGGACTTAAATACAGGTACGCAGCTATCTGTCACTATTAAATTGCACATTGCCCTTAGGATTATATAGCGTTTTTGAGCCTTGAACACCCGTTCTCTCAGACTACAATTTCCCCAAAAAATGACGCCGTACCTCAAAACAACTAACCTTGTGGCCATATTAACCTTCTTAAAAAGGTTAAAGAGAACCTACTTAGTTTTTTGCACACTTCTTCTGCCTGTGGCTTCCAAGTTAGTTGGCTATCTATCATTATACTTAAAACTTCTTCTTAGCGTGTCGATGGCAAAACTTATTAAATTCCATGCCTGGCCCAGTATTCGGTCATGGCAATGCCGTCCGCTGATGCTGTCATCAGATCCCTACGTGAACAGGTTGTAGGGCACGTTATGCCGGATGGAAGTTGGGACATGGTCTGTGGAGAGACGCCGCACAAACACTGAAGGTCGGAACCGGCCAGGATCGGATCTGTGCGGCGGAGACCTCTCGCGCCGGGCCTTGGTTGAGGCCATGGTTCGGAGCGAGGAGGAGTGGCAGGCGGTCGCTGACTTCTGCGAAGCAGTAATGCTCGCTAAGGAGGAGGAACGTCAGCTGAGCGAGTTCAATGACCCGTAGGTAGTAGTCGGCGTTGCGTACAAACTACCTATAAGTCATTGAACTCGCTTAGCTGACGTTTTCTTAAAGAAATTAATGTCGTACATGCGTAAATTAATACGAGTTTTGAAAAAAAGGTACTTTATTTTTTAATTTTATCTTTACAAATCGATAGTGTTTCATGTACCGGATCGACCCTCCACTGGATTAAAACGATTAAAATTTAACGGTGTATACTAAAAGAAACGTGAACACGTCAAACAAGTCAATAATAAAAGCCAAGTTATTCTGTGTAAAAGTCTATATTTATTTACTATAATAAAAAAATACTTATAAAAATACATGCATGGCACTGCGGCTGCCATAGATATAAGTTTTTTTATATTTCTATGGCTGCTGCGCACGGCTGAACAGGGAACACTTTTCCCCACATTGAACCAACTAGCGACATCTATTGGCAACTTGTCGAAGTAGAAACTCTGAGGCCGACGTTCAACGGTTTTTTTCGTTTGTGATATCACTTCTTTGGTTGGGTTTCGATGGTAACTGCTTGGACTCCATGAAGAGTCCGCTTGTGCTTCCACATATCTCCTGATCGTCTGTAAACAATGATTAAGTATTTCATCCTAAAATTTAATTCAAAACACTTTATTTTACATAGACATACATATTATAGGCACTTATAAAATGTCAAAACGGTGAAGGAAAACATCGTGAGAAAACCGGCATGTCTTAGAACCAAAAATTCGAATAGGTACATGTGACATTCACCAACCCGCACTGGGCCCGCATGGTGGATTACGGCCCATTCCCTCTCCTAGAGAGGAGGCCTGAGTCCCAGCAGTGGGAACATTAAAAGGCTGATGATGATGATGATAAAATGTCAGAATGTAATGCACTGTTCCAATTGGTTGTTTGGAGTACCTATGGAGAAGAACCGGCAGAAAAGGCCATGGTACTTTTAAAAAAAATTTAATTTACAATATTAATAGTTATGAGAGATAGAACATGCCTCTAGAAATAACAAAAAAACCGCATCCAAATCGGTCCATTCGCTGAGGAACTACAATGCCACAGACAGACACACAGATACACAGATACACAGACACACAGACACCTCAAACTTGTAACACCCCTCTTTTCCGTCGGGAGTTAAAAACCACCACGTTCTTTATCTCGGGTATGTTAAGGCTTATAGTCCCTTGAACCATCTGGCCGAAATTAAATAGACACAACTCGCGTTCCCATCTAGGCGGCAGTACGCATATCTGTGCATTTAATTGCGGCTAGCTGCGCCCGGATAGTGCGTGGCTGACCTTTAAATCCATTTTCTTTACGAAATATCGGTTGATTTACATAAATAATTATGTTCACTTTGAAGAATATTTAACCACCAATTTTTATGTGTAAAACTTTTTCTAAAGATCCAAGCCGTTTCGAAGGAGTAGGGAAAAGTTGCGAAATTGCTAAATATATTTTTTAGAAAAAAGTGTTAATCGCACAAAAAAATCAAATGTTGATAATGTTATTTATGAATCTATAATAAACATATATTTTTTTCAAACCTATTAACCTGGCCGTTACCGAGGAGTAGGCTTCAGAAAGTCACTGTTTTATGGCACTTTTCGGGCGCTTGGGCCTTAACAGACAGACAAGATACACACAAAAAGTGAAAGACCCGGAACAAAAATTAAGTAACTGTAGAACATACAAATATTAGTTCCACGCGTGGATTGAACCCACGACCCGTAGAGTTGATGTTAGAGCTCGGTCGTCGCGCTACACTGCCAATAGTAATTCGCCGACCGTGCTAAGTCATTTACCGACCGTGCTAATCTAATGCTTGTCTGTATACAGGGGAAAGGGATTCCCCAGTCTAAAAAAATATTATTATCAACTATTGATTTTTTCGTGCGATTTTTGTCTAAATAAAAATATTTTTCAATTTCGCAACTTTTCCCTTTAGAAACATTTTTACAAATAAAAATTGGTGGTTAAATATTCTTCAAAGTGAACATAGCATATGTAAATAAATCAATATTTCGCAAAGAAAATGGATTTAAAAGTCAGTGAGGCTTTATCCGGGCGCAGCTGGCCGCAATTAAATGCACAGATTTCTACCATCGAACAAGCCGACGCACGGCGAGTATCCACCCTTACGTTGTTGAAACATCTACGGTCCGGACTAAGCGTTTCGCCTCGTCATTTATACCGCGTACTTCGAAGGACTGGAACATTTTGCCTGCTGCGGTCTTTCCGTCTGATTATAATTTAGATGTCTTCAAGGCTAGAGTGAATAGGCTCTTAATAAACTAGTGCGCCTCACCATCAACGATTGCATCACTGCTTACCATCAGGCGGGATCGCAGTCAAGTACTAGTTTATAACAGATAAAAAAAAAAAACTGATACGCGTACTGCCGCCTAGGCGGGTACTACTGTTGTGTCCATTAAGTCCATTTCCAGATGTTCAAAGGACTATTAAGCCATAAACATCGACTCGATGAAAAGAAGACTTGCGCATAGACTAAAAGATAATGTTCGCAATCAGTAGCAACCATCAGACAATCGCGTATCAATTAACTTTACACGCGATTTGTAAAAGTCAATTAACAAAAATATTTTTCATTACTCATATTCTAAATGAGGCTGAATAGCTGGCCGGCAGCAGAAAAAAAAAAAACAAAATGGCGGGAAAGTGGCAATCAGTCGTTGGTTTTTTCGAGTTTCGTTTACATTGCCGTACAACAGAGATTTGTATTAACACGTTATGTTTATCAGATTAAAATAGTGATTTGACGCCTAATTTCATAAGAGAAGAGGCTAAAGCAGTAGTGGAATACCTTTTACCGCCTAAATCAGAAGAAAGATACCTACTTAAAATCATAGGTACGACGACTCAGGTTTTACAAACTTTTTTTTTTTTTTAGTTTCCTCGTATTCGTAATGAAAGGCACAGTGTTTACCTCGGGGTGAAAGTAACCCATTTAACCCCTCGAATTAGCGACCTCGCTGCGCTCGCCCGCCAACTCCTTCTCGGGACGAAATGAGTTACTTTCACCCCTAGTGTAACAATGTACTATTTAATTTTAATGAATGAATACGTAAATGATTTGTTAGGCGAGTATTCATATAAAATCTGCAAATATTTATGTCAATCTAGCTTTTTTTTTGCATTTTTTTTTCCGCCTATTATAAATTACTAGCTTCTGCCAGCGGCTTCGCCTACGTCAAAATGGAAAACTATAAGTATCCCAAGGGAACTTCTGTGATAAAAAAAAAACATATTTTGCCCTATTCCAGGACATGTCCTGGTTCAAATTTCATCTAATATAGTTCAACCGTTTAAGCGTTACGAACTATGAAACATTATTTAATACCTTTATAATTTTAAAGGAATGAATGAAATGATAGCCTATGTGTAATTCTGGATGTACCTATAAGCTACATTACTGCTTTACGTCAAAGTCCGTTCATTAGTTTTTGCGTGAAAGAGTAACAAACGTCCACACAGTTAAAGTTAAGGTTTAAACTTTGGGAACACATTTATTGTGCGTACAGCCAAGGAGTGGAATTCCCTGCCGGAGTCTGTGTTTCCTGAAAGCTACAACTTAGGAGCCTTTAAGTCAAGAATGAATATGTTCCTTCTAGGCAAGCGTGCTCCATCGTCGACCACATCATCGCTTACCATCAGGTGAGATGGTGGTCAAACGCGAGCCTATCAATAATTAAAAAAAAACTACTTAGTACTGTAAAGAGATTAAGTTTATCTGTTTGTAAAAGGTAATCTCTGCAAGTGCTGAAGCGGTTTTACAATTTTGTTGAGTGTCATAGGCTTCATTCAATCCTACAGAGTTTCTGTGGGATTGGCAAGGGAGCGAAACTGCGGGACTTAGCTAGTCATAGGCATACTCAGCCCCCCTAGATATATGCAAGCGAAGGAGGCGGTGCAAAGCTCAAACAAGAGGCAACCCTCATGCTCCCGCTGCCTGCAGGGTATACTGGCGTTGGGAGCCGCAGGGCGATTCCAAGCACCGTAGGCACGGGCTTATGGATGGCGAACAATGAGTAGCTCGTCGTCCGATAAGGACCAGAGCGCTGAGTGCGATTTGTTTTTACGATACCGCGATCGAAACATTTACCTAATTTTTTTTTCTAAGTGGGAAAATCGTCCAATGACATCCCCCGCTCTTTGGCGATGCGGGAGATAGTGTCAGACTTTTACTGACTAAAAACCCACTCCTGTTCCTTCGTTGCCTTGCGTACCGGGGCCGAATCTTCCTTTCAGAAAAAAAATCCTTGGCCCCAGTAGGCGACCCTGTTGGGCCCCTACAGTTGCTGACAACTCCTTGAGGCGCGCGTGGAACAATACGCGCCGTCGACGTATTGGGCTCGAGTAGTACTGAGGAGTAGGCGACCCTGCTGGGTCCCTACGGTTTGCTGACAACTCCTTGAGGCGCGCGTGGAACAAACAATACGCGCCGTCGACGTATTGGGCTAGGTTCGGAGTTCAGACGCTTACCTCTGGCTCTCTGATTTTATTACTTTCACGTTTATGACGTCAAAAACGTCAAATGCGCACTAGGCAGTCTAGTGCGTATCGATGCCGCGTTCACGCGCGCCTTTATATGTCAGCATAATACGCGAGACTTGCTAGGGTCGATGCCTGACAGGGTTGCGGGATTGTTTGGAACAGAAACTTTGCGTTCCAGTTCCGAAGCACAGGAACGCAAAGGACTCCCCCTTTGGGTGGGTTTAAGTCAGTAAAATACTGACGCTTCCTGTCGCTTCACCCAGAGCGAGAGCATTAATTGACAACTAGCTTCTGCCAGCGGCTTCGTCCACGTGAAAATGGCCGTCTCCATACATACTTTGAACCCCCGTTTCATCCCCATAAAAAGTGCATTTTGGAAAAGCCTTTTTTTCTTTTTATACATCATAAAAGGAACCTCTGTGTAAAATTTTAGCGTTCTAAGTCAAAAGGTTTGGACTGGCCGTTGATGAGTCATTGAGTGAGTCAGAACTTTGCCTTTATTATAATATAAGTACAGATTTCCCATCTCTGAAATATCTCTATGTCCAGAGGGCCTTTTTTTTACCTTTTTCTGACCTATGTCGTAAACTGTAATGAAAATAAGTTGTGAGTAGTGAAATTATATATTCTATTCTCTATTTCTATACATTTTTTTCCTGTTACTGTACCAAATGCTTGCAAAAGCTCGCAAGGCCCGCTTAAGGATAAAGGACAAAAACTAAGTTTTTGTCATCGTGAATGCAGGTAGAAAGAACACAACAACCCAACTTATTTTTGGTCGGAAAGGAGATAAGCATTGAAGACCCTTTGGCCATTCTTTACTTACCCTGCAATAGCTTTAGCGTGAAGCATAGAAATACGGAGTTGCAATGTTAATGACATAACTGAAACGGGTATTATACTAGTTTACGAGTGGGGATTTGTTTGACTCAAATAGAGACTGTTATGACTATGAAAAAGAAGGTTCAGATTTTTAACTGAAAAGAATTCTAGTTT
The DNA here is from genome assembly GCA_910589285.2 of Mythimna ferrago. Taxonomy (NCBI): domain Eukaryota; kingdom Metazoa; phylum Arthropoda; class Insecta; order Lepidoptera; family Noctuidae; genus Mythimna; species Mythimna ferrago. The sequence goes on along the minus strand of OU342692.1, from coordinate 12,676,774 downwards.
GCTAGCAGTACACCGCAGTTTTTTTTTAACTCTCTTACAGTCCATCCAAAGATTGTCTGGTAGACAGTCAGTCATAAGACTGCCATTAATTTTTTATATTGTTAAATGATAAATGATCTTTATTTTGCAAGTAGGTTTTATAAAAACACTTTTACACGTCAATTTGTTTTTCGTCAATTAAAACTAGATGAGGCCTGTTCTCACATAACAAATAGAGGCGACAAGAAATATATAGCCGCGATAATTTTAATATAAACATGATTTATCTTATAATTACTAGCTTCTGCCAGCCGTAGTTTTTTCCATACAAACTTTAGACTGAATTTCGGAAAATCGTTTCCTAGTGCTCGCCTATGTCATAAAATAATAATAATAATAATATTCCACAACTATCACACAACGCCCCGTCTAGTCCCAAGCTAAGCAGAGCTTGTGTTATGAGTACTAGACAACTGATAAACATTTATGTACTTATATATTTCTAAATACATACATATTATAGATAGTGGTTAGTAGCCCTGACTGCTATGCCGGAGGTCTTGGGTTCGATTCCCACCCAGGACAAATGTTTGTGTGATGAGCACGATCATTTGTTCTGTGTCTGGGTGTAATTTATCTATAATATGTATGTATTTAGAAATATATAAGTAAGTTTATCAGTTGTCTAGTGCTCATAACACAAGCTCTGCTTAGCTTGAGACTAGACGACGTTGTGTGATAGTTGTGGAATATATATTATATTATAATTATAAGTGGACCACCAGTACATGTTGGATATGCCACCCATACGCACAAAATGTTCTGGGAACAGCTAAGGAAGGAGTGAATTTCCTGCTGGAGTCTGTGTTTCCTGATAGCTATAACCTGGGGGTCTCTAAGTTAAGAGTGAATAGGTTAAGTACAAGCAAGCGTGCTCCATCGTCGACCACATCATTGCTTACCATCAATAAAACTAACATATACATACTATCGTATAGTATGTTTATGTTAGTTTTTCTGACAAATGTTTGCACTGACTGGACAGGTCCACTTAGAACTGTGTGGTTCTTTCTTCAAAAGACCATCTCAGGCTCAATCTGCATGGTTCTCTTATGATTTGACCATTACATGTTTTGCTGTATAGACTTTAAAAGAGACTTTGACCCCTGAGTTTGTTTCGGTGTTTCTTGTCAGGGTAGTCAGCTAGGAATCCCGGCCTCATCTAGCATTAATTGACGAAAAAAAAATTGACGTGTAAGAGTGTTTTTATAAAACCTACTTGCAAAATAAAGATCATTTATCATTTATCAAATATTGTTAATTTTAAAATTGTTAGTTTTAGTTAGATTATTCGTTTTTTTGTTCTGTAACACATAATATGTTTAAGGAGCATGCGGTGCTAACCTGTAAAAAATTGTTACACTAACCTTAGATTATGGTAAATCAGCACTTTAAAAATTTATGGTGTAAATAATTGTTGATTGGCCAATAAAGGAAAAAAAAATAAAAAAAAATAGTGGCGCTTCTACAAAAAAATAATAATTACGTATTACTAGCTTTTGCCCGCAGCTTCGCCCGCGTACCTACATAATGTATAGCCTATATGTCCTGCTTAGATGCGACGCACAACTTATAATTTTAGATTGTATTAGTATATTATTATGATTTTCTTTTAGTTTTAGTTACTCTTTCTTAGGTTAATTTTGTTTATGTTTGTCTCTGTTATGGCTGGCGTCAAAATGCAACAGATAATCTAGTAATCTAGACAACTCCGTTGTCTATGGTACAAGATGCAAGCTCGTTACACACATGGCCTTTTTTTTCCGATGGGAAAAATCATCCTATGACAACCCCCGCTCTTGGGCGGAGCGGGAGATAGTGTCAGACTCTTACTGACTAAAAAACCCATCCCGTTCCTTCAAGCCTTCATACCGGGGCTCGAGCGCCCTTTCGGATAACCCTGGCCCCAGTATACACACATGGCTTGACAAGGGACTGGCTTTTATATTTTGTACTTTTGTATTATTGAGTTTTGTTATTTGTGCGTCTATATATAGGCGGAATAAACATATTTTCTTTCTTTTTCTTTCTATATGTCACTCAGGAATAAAGCAGCTTTCTATCGGTAAAAAATTTAAGCAATCGGACCAGTACTTACAGAGATTACCTCCTAAAAACCTCTTTACTTTATTTCTATTGGAATCCAAGGAATATATTATGGAAAAGATGAATCTTTATCACACCCACTGCTAGACTTAGGTGAGAAACCTATCTACTTAGCAAGCTCCATATCGACGGATCCTGTGTTTCTCTTATCCTAAGATGAACCTTACCTGAATGCAGTTCCGCAAATGTCGCACTCATGGGGTTTCTCTCCGGTGTGAATGAGGGTGTGGACGGTGCGAGCGTATGGTCTTCTGAAGGCCGCACCACAGATATCGCAGCGATATGGTCTGGAAGAAAACGCGAAGTTATAGTGATTGAAGTTAGCAGTATAAAATGAAATGGATAGGATTAGTAAAAGCTAGGAAATATTATTAATGAGCTTTACGCGAGTTTGAGAATTGAATATTTTAAGTTTAATGCCAGATTTTGACAAATTTTCAGGCCAAAGTAGAGTTCGAGAAATCATTATCATCATTTCAGTCGAGAGACATCCACTGTTGGACATAGGCCTCCCCCAAGTGTCGCCATAATGGCTGGTCCTTTGCGTCTCGCGTCCATCGGATTTGCGCGGCCCTCACCAGGTTATCAGCTTCCGACGACGACGCTGCAGTTTGAGAAGTACTCGACTTACTTTGCTTAAACCCGAAATCGGGGGTCAGTGATACGCTGCCCGCCCACCGATAATCAGGCCGATATTGTTTATTTGTAGCATTGTTCTGTTTTCTGACCGACTTTTTGTAGGACGTATGCTATCCTACTATTATTGCACTATTGCTATCAGAATGTTCTATTTTTCTCCTACAAAAAATCGATCACCGATTATCTGACGTGAGCGTGCAGCCTTAGTGATACTTATATAGTATACCTCTCAGGCACATTATATGTTTCTGTTATGATACCTATCATTTGAGCTAGTAGATACATAAATACAATGACGAAGTTGTGGTTTATTAGTCGGATGTTTTTTTTATTCCTGAAAACCAAATAATTTGCTACAAACAGTATTTTTGTAAATGCAATTTAAACATACCTAAATGATAAAATGAAAAGCACCTATTATTTTGTTTGTGCACCAATAGTTTTGTTAAAACCCCAATTATTTTGTTTATTTTCCAAAACAGCGAAATTTTGTACTGCAATTGCAATCGACTGATTTAGTACTACTACTGTCTGTATTCTCGTTCATGAGTTCCGAGAATTCATCCCGACCAAATTAACGTTTCGCCGTAGTTATCATATAATTGATAACTACGGCGAAACGTTAATTAAAAAAATTTAAAATTCGTATTTCGAATTTGAAGTCATTAGCGCCATCTCTTGCAAAACTTCGCAAGTTCTAAAACTCGTAAAGCGCTCAGGAAGTCTGGAGAATTAAAGTCTGTCTAAAAAGTCAAACGACTTGGGAATTTTGTATAATATTTAACCATTTAAAAAATACTTATATTCGATACTTTTTAAAAGGTTATTCTATTATTAAACAATGATCAAAATCTCTTAATCAACCTTGATTATTGAACCAGCGTTGACAACGTCAGATTTAATTTTACCCTAATAATTACCACTTGGGTAATATTAGGGTAAAATGAAATCGTTTGTCTTTTTAGACAGACTCTAGCAAAATGTGATGAAATACTTACTAATTTCATGGATGAAGTTTTGTGTAGACTGATTACCTATATTTTTTAAACTTAGAAACAACTTGATTAACTAGTCAATAATAAAATTTACAAAGGCAAACTTAAGTCTTCAGTTCATCATATTTCTAAATAACGTGATAGTAACAGATATTCAAATTCAATTCCGCCATAACAATGAGTCAAAGCGAAATAAAACAGTGTCTGAATGCAAAACAAAAGGATTGTATAATAACCTTTGGTCGGTGTGTATGCGTGCGTGCTCACGCAAGCGTGCAGCGGCAGTGAACGTCTTAGGGCACGCTGTGCACGCGAAGGGTTTTTCGCCAGTGTGGGTCCTGCGATGGTCGTCACGCTCCACCTGCCAGCAACACCATTCCACATACATTATTACGTACGGAAAAAGTACTGGGAACTATCCGCGTCCATCCTATAGTAAATAGCGCGTGCAATGAGCGTTTTTGTGATTACGTTCCCAGTATTTGTGTGGTTTTATTTACACTAGGCATTGTTTTGTAATTTTTTTCAATCGACTCATAGAAAATTTATAGGTTTTTGGACTTATTTATTACTTTTGTTGATTTTGTGAATTGTTTTACGTCTTCTGAAGCTTATGGCATTATCTATCTATGTATGACAGGTATAGCTATCTTTACTTGGCTATCGAACCTTGCTAAATTGATATAATTATTACTTTCGTCTGGTACGAACTCGCAGCTGTAGGTTTAGGACTACTAGGGCTACGGGATTGTTCGAAAGCGTCACCGCAGCCCAGAAACGCAAAGGGCAACTGAAGGAAAACGGGCGAGTTTTGTTAATAACAATCTGTCACTCTCTCCCACTCTTGCTCCACCCAAAGTGGGAAGGAAAGGGCATTTGTTGATTTCCCACCATAAAAACAAAGGCTGACTACTATTACAAAGTTACAAGATGGATTTCACTAGCTGCTGCCAGCGGCTTTGCTCGCGTGAAAGCAGAAATATTGTCCCAAGGGAACATTCGCCTGGGAAAGTATCCTATGGGCTATTCCAGAACATGGTCTACCCCTGAGCCAAATTTCATCCAAATCTGTGCAGCCGCTCGAGCATGAGGAAGTAACAAACATACACGCAAAATTTCTCTTTATAATAGATACCTATTAGATAGTGTGATTAGCTGCCCTTTATCTAAAAAATATGACCAGAACTCGTGCGCATCTGTTGCCTTACTATTGTGTCTCAAATTGACGATATCTGAAAGGTTAATAATAATTTATTTTGTGAACAGACAACACAGATCTATGAGGTTAGTAACAAATATTCTTATCCTATGTTAGTACTTAGGTAATTACAAATCGCGACAATGTACGGTCCACCAAAGCCCTCACAAGCGGGCTGTCTTGCCTTCCGGCCACAACACGTCGAATGCTGTTGGGGCTGCCACGGAGTCTGTTCAGCAGTGAGGCCGCTTTCTTCCTAAGCACAGCGTCAAAACCCTCAGTGCATGCCTCAACAAACATTGTTGACGCACTACAGAACCGAGGCAGACGCAACAGCGGCGCCCTAAATGCATTATTGTACTGGATGCGCAGAGCATTGTAGGACTTTTGGGTGTAATTAAACCACAGGCCTCCCGAGTATAGTGACATGCAATATGCTTTAAAAAGCGTCACCTTGATTGCGGCTGCTAAAATCTAGTGTGTCATCACGTAAGGTTACCTTGACTTTAAAAGCCTTAGGACACAGGTCGCAGGGGTAAGGCCGTTCCCCCGTGTGCATGCGCATATGGATGGCTAGATGACCAGACTGGTTGAAGCGTCGTCCACACACGCGGCATGGGTAACCCTGGAACATAGGAATAGGAGGTGAATAGGTATTAGTATATTAGTAAGTGAATTGATCTTAGGCGCAAGTGCAGAGTAACCCAAGAAAAAATATGTAGCACTTTTGATACAAGTGCAGGGCCTCAAGTCTGCTATTACAATAGTGTCAGAATGGTCTATCATTGATATCATAATTGTCGATTTTGACAAGTTTGGTAATCTACTAATATAATGGCGTCATCATGACTTTCCAATGGTCAACCACTGACACTCCATTGAAAGAAGTGGCATAAAATGGTAATCTCGTACATTTTGACACATGAATATTTGACGTTTGCGGTAATCTGCTAAAACTTTGACAGTTTATTTGATCAGTGTTCTACCATTAGAACGTTATTGTGCAGTTATTGGTTTTAATATGCTCGAAATTATCATTCTACCACGATTCTATTACAAGAACATTGACCGATCAATGATCGATCATTATGAATTAGCAGATTACAAACTTTTAGCAAAATGACAATGGGATCGTGTTGGAATGACGAATTTATAAAAATAGCAGACTTGGGGCCCTGATTGTTTGTCATTGCGACCGAAGCGGAATTCGTACGAGCCGTAGTTCAGTGTGTTATGGACAGTGACTTTGCACGTGTATCAAAAAATTTTTTTCAATACACTTACGAAGAAATGAATAAACGGGGATTGATAGGCGACTCGTGGGGGTCGACGCACGCGCAGCCTCATACGATAAATCTAATAAAATTGTGGCGGAGGAGAGCGCGCACTTTTCTGCACTAGTACGGAAAACAGTGTATTACGTGCCTAAAAGCAGTGGGATAAGAGCGGCTTTTCAAGTAAGTGTATTGAAAAAAAAACTAAATTGTTATATTTAAGGTCTGCAATACGAAAAAAATCTCAGGACGTGCTTTATCTTCCCAGGGTCAAATCTGGAATGATTTCACCAGTAACAGCAACACTCAAATGAGATGTCGGTATATAGGAATTTTGCTTAGCGGTTCACGCAAGAAATGGGTTAGAATGGTAGCAGTTCCTTTACAAAGATAACTTCTAAAACCAGTCCTTAAATCACAATTTACTTCTCAGCAAAGAAAGAACAGCAACGATCCTCACACGTTCATACTTTTTGCAGGATTTTTCGAAAGTTTTATCGAATTTGTCGTTGCCCTAGAATGCAAAGGGCGACTGAAGGAACTCCGGTGGGTTTTAGTCTGTAAAAGTCTGACACTCCCTCTCGCAATACCTACCCAGAGCGGGAGGAATAACTATATGATTTTATAATTTCATATCCCAAAAAAAACATGCTTTTATAGAATATTTAGGTTTATATTTTAGAGGTCTTCAAGGCTACAGTGAATAGGATTTTAATTAACGATTTCATCACTACTTACCACCAGGTGGGATTGCAGCCAAGCACTAGTTTATATTATTAAAAAAAAAAAAAAAAACAATACGAATCAGTTGTCATATTCTGCGAATAGTATTCTTATAAACCATTTTAACTATAAGTAAGCATTCATCATTCAAGCGACATTATGTCGATGATAGTAGAAAAGAAACTCCTACGCTCCATTCAGGGGACCCCTTCTGAGAAAGTCTAAGGGCCTGACGATAACGTTCCCTAACGAAATACTCAAGACTGTACGAGAAAACTGGATCTTATTGAAAAGGAAAAAGAGACTATATTTTCACCTCTTTAATGTATTTTCTAATAAAACCCTGAATTTCAAAACGCAAAAATTTTGTTTGTGAGGGTTCCGTGCGCAAAGGGTAAAAACGAGACCCTACTACTATCACTCCACTGTCCGTCTGTCTGTCACCAGGCTGTATCTAATGAACCATGATAGCTAGACAGTTGAAAAATTTTCACAGATGATGTATTTATGTTGCCGTTATAACAACAAATACCTACTAAAAACAGAATAAAATAAATCTTTAAGTGAGGCTCCCATACAAGCTTGATTTTTATGCCGATTTTTGCTTCGGGTGGTACTGTACCCTTCATTCGTGAGTCCGACTCGCACTTGGTCGGTTTTTCAGGGCTCCGTACATCGAAACAAAAAACGGAACCCTTATAGAATCACTTCGTTGCCCGTCCGTCTATCTGTAAAGGCATCTCGGTAACGCGTGGAGGTATCTAATTGAAATTAAAACCACACACTCAAGTCTGCGACCCCTTGAAGCTGTAAAATAATCAAAATTAACGATAGTAATAAGTTAACAAAAAAAAAGATAAGGCTGTTTATGTCGCGTAAAAAAACGTATGTATATTTCGACACTCAAGGTAATCACAATTCCCAGTTGTACTTCCCGTTGACCCAGAATACTGAAATTTGGTTTATAGCAAGGTCTTAGAATCCTGTGTTCAAAGACCTTGCTTTATGCTAATATAGGAATAAATCTGAAAACAGAAATTTTGTTGTTGCGTCAATTCATAAAATTGCGATTCGAAAAAGTCTTCGTAACTCAATTCGGAAATTGAACGGTTTTCATAGGTAAGTTTTTACGGAACCCTCAGGACGCGAGTCCGACTCGCACTTGCCCGGTTTTTTTTTTATTATTGGTGTGACAAGTCCAACTCCTTACGTACACGCTCTACTGTGTAAGGATGGTCGGTAGGTAGGGGCACAAAACACCGTTTAATCACATTAGTGACACATTTCACTAATTTGACTTTTACCTTGTGCGTGGGTTTTCAGATTAAATGCTATTGATCTTTTCTTGATCCAAGATTCCCCCTGTTGATTTGGCGTCATCTGCCGTATTTCTATTACAACTTACAAGATTTGTGAAGACGTAGGCTTTTTTTTGTAATCTTCAAATAATTCCTTCGACGTGATATAGGTGGCCTTTTTTTTGAAAAGTGTTTTAAGCCTTTTTTTTATATATCTGCAAATAATTCTTCCCTCTCTGGGTCGAGACGTTGAGAGGGAGTGTCAGACTTTAACTAACTAAAACGCACCTGTGTTCTTTCAGTTACCTTTGGCCTTCCAGAGTCGTGGTAGGTAGATAACTTTTTCGAACAATTTATCCATATCCTTTCAGACGTTTGAGCGATTAACAAACTTTATTGTTTTGTATTAAGTTTTTTATTGAGAGGTGGGAAATCGTCTAATAACTTCTGGAGCGTACCACGGAACAGTAAAAACAGTGGAAGTAGCTTGAGAAAATGTTTGTTCCAGAACCGGTGTCGCCAAACTCATACATTTACAATTTACTCTTACTGCAAACCTAAAAATATGATTGGCTGAAAACAAAAACAGGGCGTAGACGAAATACAAAAAAAATTTTATACGAAATACAACTTTAATTTCAAAATACTATAAATCAAATTGACAAAACAAGAAAGAAATACATCTTTGACTACCGAGTACTGCCACTCGTCGCTAGATGGCATTGTTCAGTATATAATATTCAGTATGAACTGTAACCACGTAAAAATAAGATTGGTATTTGAATGGCGTATCACTGACGCGAATGCGCTCGCTGCTACTCAGATAGGGAAGTGACCTTATTCGATCGAAATATGTATCGATTGTATGAAAACGTATTTAAAACATATCATGCAAAAAAAATTGAATGCGATAGTGTGATAGTATTAAAATTATGAAATTAATATGATTAAAGGCAATTTTTAAACGTAGTAAAAAGGGTATTTATTTGCATAGTACATCAATTATCATCATCTCAGCTGAAATCATCGTCATCGCCCACTGCTAAACATAAGAATATTAATTATAATTCAAACGCCCTATGTTGTTCCTAACTCTTTAACTAAATTTATTTAAAATACATCACAAATATCGTACCACAATTTTTATTTTATTATATTTATAATTTAATAATTATCTGTATTATATTACTTACAAAAACTATTAAACTATAATATATATTTTTAAAAGGCAATGTAATACATATTATACATATCGATTGATTTTATCGATAAAGTCACGCACTATTTGGATAGCGTCAAAAGTATAGGTAGACTAACGAATATTCCAGAAAAGCTAATAACCGAGAAAAGAAAATCAACTTTGTAATGATGACACTAAGGACTAGTTTTGTTTGTATATCCTGCGCAATTTTTCACGTAATTTTATTTTTTCATTTTATTAAAATAAATCCGAAAATAATACTTTTCGGTGGTATGATACACCTCCATGAGTTAGATTTTTAGTCAGACTATGGTTTTTAAAGTACAGTATGGGACAATAAGGCATTTTAATATTATTTTTCGTTAATTATTATGTTGCGCAGTCTAGTTAGAGAATGAGAGCGCTTGAACAGCAAGTGCGCAACGCGATTCTTACTAGTGGCGACAGTGCCACGCCTACTTACTTCTTCCACTGTTTTTACTGTTCCGTGGAGCGTACTCTGGTGGAGCGCGAGGGTGTATCAGACTTTTACTAAAACCCACCTAAGTTTATTCAGTTACCCTTTACGATGGCCCTAGAACCATGAGATTCCTTTTCAGAAATGATCCCGTGGCCCTAGCAGGCAGCGGCTCTGCCGGGCCCCTACACTTATCCATTAGGTAGCGTAGCACTTTATACTTAGTAAGCTCTAAACCCATCAAAATAAGTACAGAAATCCAGAGGCGTATCGTGGACTAAAACACGTGGGTGAAGAAGCTTTAGTAAGGCCTTTTCTTTCATAAATTCGAAAACCAGACACCGAGTGTCGCAACCCAATATTCGACCACATCGTTGATTACCATTAAGTGGAATTGTGGTTTTTTTTTGTGGTGGGAAAATCATCAATGACAACCCCCGCTCTTGAGCAGAGCGGGAGATAGTGTCAGACTCTTACTGACTAAAAACCCACACCGTTCCTTCAAGCCTTTATACCGGGGCTCGAGCTGTCTTTTGAAACTAACCCTGGCCCCGGTAGGTTTCGACCCAGTTGGGCCCCTGCCGTTGCTGACAACTCCTTGAGACGCGCGTAAACAGTGCGCGCCGTCGACGACTTGGGCTCAATCCGGACAATTACCGGATGGTCGGACAGCGAGCTACCCAATGCTCGCTGTCCGCAAGCCCGCGCCTACTGTGGCCGGAAATCGGGATCGGAATCCCGGCGGCGGCGAAAGCGCCGTTGCCTGATGCGGTCGGCCTCCTCCTTTGGTCGGCGACCGCCTGCCATTCCTCCTCGCTCCGGACCATGGCCTAGGCTGGACCAAGGCCCAGCGCGAGAGGTCTCCGCCGCTGATCGCCCAAACGGGGGCACGGCGATGCTCCGCCCAAACAGGGCACACCTAAGTGGAATAGTGGTCAAACGGGAGCTTAGAAATTATAAAACAAAACCCTCGTTGTTAAAGAGCCCTCACAGTACACACCTATACTTCATCTGTCTAAATGGAAACAATCATAACATGTCTTTTACCAAAAATATTGTACAAAAGTGTATCTAAAAATGTTTATTAGGTATTTACCTAAACTGATGTTAGGTAATTAACTAAATTTAAATAATCTTTGTATGTCTTTTATACGATTCATTTTAAACTAGCTGTGCCCGCGACTTCGTTCGCGCGGACCATAAGATTTTGAATTTATTTTTTCTAAAATAAAAGTAGCCTAAGTTACTCCTTATTACATCAGCTACCTGCCAAAAAAAGTCCCGTCAAAATCGGTCCAGCCATTTCAGAGATTAGCCGGAACAAACAGACAGACAGACAAAAATTGTAAAAAATGTTATTTTGGTGAATGTACGGTATATGAGTATATATGCATGTAGTAAAAAGTTGTTATTTCAATATTACAAACAGACACTCCAATTTTATTTATATGTATGTAAGATAAAAAGACATATCAAGATTTTTTACCTTTAATTAACTACTTAAACCGATGGAGTCTAGCTACCGCTACTGCAGAAATCAGTTTCCTAAATAACATAGAAGTAAAACAATGAAAGTTGGTAGATAGGTATCTTATGTAACGTACAGGCTTGGTAACTTTGTGCATTTTCTTGTGCGTGTGCAGCGCGCACATGCTGCCTAGCACCTTGTCGCATTCCTCGCACACGTAGGCCATCAGCGGAGCGCCCGGGGGCCTGTCCTCGCCCCGTTTGTGGCGGTACAGTTCCCTGGGAAATAGTATTTTTCATTAGAAGATTGTTTAAGCTGCTTGTCATGTCTTTTTTGAACGGATCTCTAACTAGGGTTAGACCACACAGCGGTGACTCTGTACCAAATTCTATCTTCTATCTATACTATATCTACATATATTATAATAAATCTGTAGAAGTTTTTAGTTGTGCGCGTATCGCGTAAAATATGAAATCGATGTAGATAACTTTTATACATTACAATCGTGTATAACTTGATATATGTATATATTATATTGATATATGATATGTAGGTATATTTGTATATATATATATACAAGGTGTAAGGGACAGCCCTCCACAAACTTTAAGGGCTTGCTCAGTAGACGAAATTGAACAACCTTCCACTAAAAGTTTTTTCAGGAAACGAAAAGAAAATCGACCTCGCCATACAAATTGTCCAATCAAGTTTATCATGTTGTATGGTGAGGCTAATTTTTTTTTCGTTTCCTGAAAAAAAGATTTGTGGAAGGTTGTTCAGTTTCGTCTACTGAGCAAGCCCTTAAAGTTTGTGGAGGGCTGTCCCTTACACCTTGTATATAGGTATATGTATATATTGATATATGTAGGTAAGTATTACTTTTAGGCTTTGTTCCATTGCAGACACAGAACAAAATTTAATGATCCTTCTCAACACAGTCATTTGTTCAGTGATGGAAATCGAACCCACGACATACGGCATAACAGTAAAGACCGCTAACCACTAGACTAAATATTATAACTAGAATTGGCCGATCACAGTGCTCGAAAATATTTACTCCGCATAAGTGAAAATAGTAGAAGTTGAGCGGAGTGGATCTGAGTGGACTTTCAAATAAAACATGAACGCGCGTCCCCGAGCCGAACAGAATGGAATCGAGCACGCAGTGGTACCGAGCGGAGGGTAACACAACTCCACTCCACCCCGTCCTTAGGCCGTCATGGTGGAGATTCTATAATATTTCTTAATAAAGTAAAATATTATAATAACTTGCCCAATCATAATATACTATACAAAGCATTTTTTCATTCCTTCCACACGCATAATACATTTGTACATTTTTCCGCGCTAGTACGAAAAACACCTATCTTGCAAGCAAAAAAGTGGTAGGGGTAGGAGCGGATTTTCGAGTAAGCGTCCATCAATCCCTAAAAACTTCACCATTCCATTTCAAACTTAGAACTTTCGATTCACCTTTAGTTAAGATATGCGACTACTAGCGCCATCTGTCGAATGAAAGCGAAGTTAAAAAGCCTTTGTTTCAAATTCGATGAAGTTAGGATTTCAGAGGAGAATTTGAACTAGATTTCCTGTATAACTAAAATTAGAATCATATCAACTTTGATTTAATTACCTAGCTGTAGCAAAAAGTTGATTACAGGAGCCACAGTTCCACATTTTGCTGTTACCGCTGTTTGTGTATGATCGCCGAGTGTTCCTAGTGAGAGGAGGCTTATGACACTCCAAAGCATGAACCTTCAGCTCTTCAGTAGATGCATACTGCTTCCCACAGATGTCACAAGCATAGCAGACTTCAGGCCCTTGAGGTATGTTAGCATCTGAATTGCAGCTGTCCTATGAAATATAAGTCCATAATTATTTTCTTTGGACTTTTAAGTAACTCAGAAATTAATTAACTAAGATAGATACCCGCCTTTTTTGAGTAGTCGGAATAGTACTTTTTGATACAGGTGGAGAAAGATTAACTGTCATTGCGACCGAGGCGGAGTTATGGAGCCGAGTGCTGCACTGACTTCACATGTATCAAACGACGTTTTTCAACACAAAGAAATAAATAAACGGGGGTTGACCGGCGACTCGTGGAGGCCGCTTAGCACCCAGCCTGATACGATAAATATAATAAGTAAATTGTGGCCGGGGCGAGATCGCGTACTTTTCCGAACCAGTGCGGAAATAAGTAAAGTAAATTGTGAGCCTAAAAGCGGTAGGAATAAGAGCTGCTTTTCCAGTAAATGTATTGAAAAATGATTTATATACAAACTTTATAAACAAAAGTTTAACGCATGTATGTATATGTAAGGAAATTTCACGCCGACTGATCGACGCTTTGCGTGACCAGAGGCCTGGCTCGTTCTTCGCCCAAAGAATTAGCATTGCCATTCAACGTGGCAATGCTGCCAGTCTTTTGGGCAAAAGAGTGTAGGTACTATGTGTTTTTTTTAATTTTTTGTGTGTATTATATTTATATAGGTACATAGTTAGGTTTTTGTATGTAAATATAGTTCAACGTACATTTTGATCCACATAATAATTATTTTGGTCTTCAATGAAGCAGGTCAGCCGATGCTTGTCCAGGGCGTCACCATCGGCGAACAGTCCGCTACAGAAGTCGCAAACATACATAGTGTACAGTTTACGAGAGGTGACACTGCCCTTGCCATCAGAGGCGATGCAACACAGTTGTTCTGAGAAGTTCAAGATATTCAGTTAACAGAAAACAAAAATAAAACATGACATCATGCACTGCAGTGCTGAAAGGATTAGAGCGTTTTCAACTTATGCGTTTTTTGACGGCCTGCTGCGGTGCAAATGCGTTGCACTAACTGCGTACGGACGATCGTATTTTTCATACAAAGCACGCGGTGCGGCCATCATGCGGCGAACGTTCGACATCAGGACGGCAACGTCACAATCACCACATGTTCAATTCGGTGTTGAACAGTGCACCACTGGCATGCAGACGCACGGCAGTTAAATACGTTCTCAATTTAGGCGCTTATTGTTGGACTTTTAACGTACTGCAACCGGCCGACTGCGGCACGGTAAACGTGCGGCAGCGGTCCGACATGAAACGTTTAAATTGAAAGCGCCCTTAGAGGTGTTTAGAACATATTCCACCTACATTCCATTAGCAGCTTTGGGGGTAATTCTTTTGCAACTAACCGAACTGCAGAGTACTGTCACTTGATCTGGGTCCTGTTAGTCTAAATTCAGGGACTACAGGGGCCCCGACATCCTTAACCTTAAATTTTCTTAAAAACCTACAAAAATATTGATACAGGGCTCCTTTAAGTTTAGGTACGCCATTGCCTAATTTTACCTAATGTAATACTCCTGTATTGTTCCATTACAGAGCTAAGGCCTCCTACATTTTTGACAAAATTCTGTTTATACAAATATGTAGGTAGACATCAGTCCTTACTGTAAGATTCACGCTCGTCACAATACCTGCTGACGGAAACTTGAATCTAAATCGAGTTTAGGATTTTATGATCAACTGCAAACCTAAAGGTCGCAAGCCATTTACGAAGAGTTATTAAGGAATTAAGTATCTGGTCCTCATCTATCCGTCCTACGTACGGGAAGCTCGTTTTTTGCAGATACAAAAGCAAACTTAACAAGAAAGACAAGTATGAGAACAATGACCTTCTATTTTTAGAAACGTACGTAAATCCTTTATTATTAAAATAAAACAATACGTAATATAATCCCTGTTGACTTTACCCGTGGGTTCAACTTCCAGAGCGGTCGATAGCACGCGCTCGCATATTCGGCACACAAGCCACTCAGTCTCGAAGTTGTCATTACTGTGAGCTGGTTCTAAAAACATAGGATTACTTATAATATTGGGTCTATATTATAAGTGCTATTTAAGGGACAACTTATTGACAAGTCGAAGGAATTTTTTGTATTACTCTTTTTAGGTATAAACCTGTGCGCGAACGTTGGCGTTCGCTTGGGGTTTAATGAATTAATCTATAGCGTTTGCAGTTGCAGTTTTCAAGCAATGTCCGACTGAAAATTATTAGCAATGAAAAAAAACGAAATATGTAGGGAATTTTAAATTAGACCCTACTGTCTGAACTTGGTACCTAAGTTATTTGCGAGATCTAGGTAGGTACCTAAAGGTCACTAAAGCAGTCGAATATCGCTCGGAGTCGGTACCGTACACAGTTCTGCCAGATGAGCTCTCAAGATGCAAAGGGTTTTTATAGAGCTCTAATGCTTTCGCTCTTCTGTCGGCCTATCCCTTTAACATAAGAGTCTACAGCTACAACATTCATATTAAAAAAAAAAGAATTAATCTGTGATTTTTATGCTAGCTAGCGTAAGATACGTCGATATGTAAGGAACCCAACGTAAGGCACAAAACAAACCTGGTATATTCCTCGTTTCAATTTTGTCATTAACAGGGACCGGTTGTAATGTGCTCTGGGGCTGATCTATAGAACTGTCGGATGTGTGAAGCGATATAGTGTGGTCGAGAAGATCAGCTTCTGTCGTAAATATCTCATGACAGATCACACAAGAATGTAACGCCAGCAAGTCCGGCCCCGTGCTTTCACTTGTCTGGAAACGTAGAAATAATGTTTTAATTGAAGAATTTAACAGATTTGATAATTTAATATCTAAATGATCCTATCGAATCGAAAATGCCTATCTACATCAATATTATCTACAAAATTGTGTTGTTGTATTAAAACCTTAGATTTTCCTGAAGAGTCTTGTAGAGGCAATAAGAATTGATTGACAGTATTATCATCAAGCAGAGTTGGTTCGTAATTAAATAAGCTATCAGATTGTATTATGTACAGTTCCGTGTTTTGTTCGATGTTTGAGTTTTCTTGGAAGAACGAAGAATTTTCAACATTGAAAAATCTTCCAGAATCATTTGAATGGAAAGATATTTGACTTTCCACAGTATTCAAAATTGTTGTTACGTCTGGTGGATTCTTATTAACATTATTATTTAGGATTTCATTGGTCTCAGTAGGATCGTTGGTGAAAAGTAAATCGTCGGGATAAGTTTCTGATAATTCTTTGTATGGGTAATCTGGTGGATCAAACATCATTGTTTTAGGCTGAAACAATAAGAGGTACATTATTAAACTGTTTAGTAAGCCTTCAACTTTCAATAGGTTTCACAAGGCTTTGATTTCAATATTTATTTATTAGTTTAACATTTCTTTTATACTAGCATGTTAACCGAAATCGAACCCTCGTTATCGTTATCTTTTAATTTCAACCTCTGTGTTGTTAAATGTATTTGTTAATTAAATAAATATTCATAAAAAGGTACGTTCTATTTATTATTTTTTTAATTCTGGCAGCCCCGTTCAACAAAACGTCAATATTTGACATTGACGTTTACCGGCTGTCATCGAAGATGATGTCATTTCGGTTCAATTTTCGATTCAATCGGCCGGCTAACGTCGCTGACGGCTCACATTTAACAGTTTCAAAGAACTTGCCTTCTCGATTTGGTTGGTTACTCGTTTGTTTTGTTTACAGACGTATAGTGAAATATACTTCCTAATTAAATCAAGGATAATACGAAGGCTCAAAATGAAAGCAGACGCCGCTCCACCGTCTGATAAACCTAAAATACCGCTGCCGACCCTTTCTCAGATCAATGCTGACAGAATAACTCAGGTAACTTAGGTTATCCATTTCATAACATTGGATAATTTATTATGAAAAACGACACTTAAATTCGTTGTATTTATATAAATTTTGTGTCTATGACTATTTCAACATATTAGCTGTATCAAAATAAAAGAAACAAATATAACTCCCAACTAACAACGATTATGCTGCGGATCATAAATTACAAATAACAAATTCAAGTCTGGAGAACACTTACAAGTAGTTACAAGACTGATAAAGTGACTATATCTGTCGTTTTAGATGTAGCACATTGTTTATTATTTACATGTTTTATAACCTCTAAAATATTTCGGCATTTTATGACCAACAAACATACACAATCATCTAATAGGTTAAGATTTAGCAAATAACTTTTTCCTTGATAAAGAAAATCGTCTTTTAATAGCCTCATATATTTAACAAATTAGGTTTAGGTTTAAATAGTTTATTCTCTTAATAATAAAACAGCCATTAACATGAGAATACAAGAATACTTATTCTAAGGCCACCAATACAAAACAGTTAAAATTTATTAAGTTTTACATTTGTTATTAATTCATTTAATTTTACAAATGATAAGTAGTTTAAACCACAGAAACCATTATTGTTTTGATAATAAAATTCCAATGAAAAACATTTTTTCATACAAGCTGTTATCGTATGGTATAGTACTGATCAAGAGCATTACAAAGAGCACAAACACGATGGAGTTATCTTGTTGCTTTCAGTAGCTCCCATGACCACTATCCAACTCCATCATCGGACCAGCTCCGTGGTACTATATTAATGCATTGCCATGCAAGTTTTATAGGCATACCAAATTCCAGCTCAATTGGTTACTGGTAACTGTTTCCAACATCCATTTGCAAGATTTGCCCTAAACATAAATTAATGTCATAGCCTTTATCCTGAAATAAAACATGACAATGGCCATAGCATAGCCATCTTACCAGTGAAAGAAATATCATAATTTAATCAGCATTTCCATAGATTAAAAACCAACCCAATTAAACCACTTTGTAATATTAGTTTTGATACCACATTTGTAATGTGGGCGGATTCCTATAATGTTTACACAAAAAGGTTAAATATCCCTGAAGGTCATATTCGTTCTAGTTGGTTCAAATGATCAGAATATATTTTTGGTTGACTAATAACTTCATTTTTACAAATTGTCAATACAATTCCATTTTCCATTAAATTTAAGCATGATTATAGATAAACATAGTATAGATTTTACTTCACAGAAGAGTATTATGGAGGAATTTCTTATAGACTAACTATTACTTTTCATAAGTCAAGACTTTAGTCACTATGAGTACTCAGAACTACTTTTCCAATTGGTTTCTTACATGAAGAACCATGTATGTTTTTGAGATAAAAAGTTGATGAATAACATTCAGCAATAGTGTATATCATATTTTATTTGCAATTTATTCGGACCCTCTGAAACAACTCTCAACCAGCCTGGTATTGTTAAGTCCAACGAGTCCAGTGTAAACCCAATACGAAATAGATTTAAACTGTGTAGTAACATCTAGACAGTCATGTTCATACATAATTTTAATTTCCAAAGAGCCTACTGGTATTACATTGTGAATAAATCCCATTAAAGCAAATCTATATAACTATCCACATGGAATTGTTTAACAAATCAACATGGTTACTTTGTTCACAGCTTGCTAACCAGTACTGGTCACCACAAACTAAGGAGAGCCACCTACCTTACGATGCTTCAATTGTGGAGTCAATCTACCAAGCAGAAATACTTGGATCCCAGTAAGTAACTTAAAATAAGCTGAAATTGCACAATAACTTTAAGTTATGCAAACACATCTTGCTTCTAAGCCCAACTGATTTAAACAAATGAACAAATTAGGGGTCAACAGCCTAATAGAGTCAGGGCAATGACCTATTTTTTTTTTGCAAATAAACCAGTTATTTTTTGAAATTGGTGCAGTGTTTCCATATTTTATTATTTAGTGAGAAATAAGTTTAAAAAATATTCTTATTTTATAATATTTATTTAGTTATTAAATAAAAATTAAGTTAAATTTATTTGTTAGTATTTTTGAAGTTTTAAAGTGATTTTGAGTAAACATGGTTAGTGCAAGCAAGTAGTTTTTACCTAAATAATTGTTGAACTTGTAGCAATTACCTGAGGTTCCTCAAAAATAGGATATTTATTTGGCTAGATTAAACTTATCTTTTCAGGTAGTTTAATAAATTTTTCTAAAAAAAAAATTTGCTTTTCTTATGGAAATGCTGAATTTGATAGATAAGTATATTATGAAAATAATAAAGAAGCTTAATTTGGTCAATGGGTCAAGGTACGAATGTAATAAATTATGGTCTACAAAAAGTCCTAATATCCTATGATGACCCAAATGCACTGTAAGACCTTTTCCCATGTTACCTGACTATCAAGAACATTTAATATTAAGTTTTTCGCACCAATCTTTCTTTGTGTGTGATATAGTCTAGTCATATTGTAGAATTGGCCATTACACATAGTGGTTGGCCACCATAATTCGTGACACCTTTGGTCAAGGGAACCCTTGGCCATATCATGAAGAAACTGCGATGACCTGCATCATGATATGGCCAAAGGTTCCCTTGACCATATCATAAAGCAGGTCATCGCAGGTCAGCTTATGAGGTTGTAGTAGCTTTAACCGGGCTTTCCTGTGGTGACCTTAATAAGAAAGTTGTAGCCAGGATACAAATAGATACTAAATTAGAAACGAAGCAATTACACGCTAAGGGTACGCTCGTGGAGTACGGGCCACGGCTTAGGGTGTCGCTGGGGTAGGACAGCAAGGGACAGGCTGGAACGAACATAACTCTTTAGAGACGAATGGCGCGGTCTAGCTCGAGCATGGCTGGGTATGGCCGGTTCTACCTAATGACTACGACTTTTATTACACACTAGTTTCTGCCAGCGGCTTCGCCCACGTGTTAGTAGGTAGTAGTTTCTCCATACAAAATTCCAACCCCCGTTTTACCCCTTTAGGGGCGGAGTTTCGAAAAATCCGTTCTTAGCCGATGTCTACACCATTTATGGAACCTACCTGTCATATTTTAAGTTTGTAGATGTTATAGTTTCTGAGATTTCTTGATTAATCAGTGAGTGGTATTTAGCTTTTATATATATACTAGCTTTTGCCTGTGGCTTCGCTCCTGCTCTACCCTACTCCACCTTACTATACCTTACTCTACCCTACTCTACCTTATACTACCCTATTTTTTTTTCCATAAGAACCTCGCAATAACAAACAACAAAAAAAGAATTAGCGAAATCGGTTCAGTTGTTCTCGAGAGCAACACATTTAGCAATTATTTTTTTTATATTATATACAGATTAAATTACTGACATTAAAATGGTTTCTTCAACGTTTCCAGTTTCTCAGTACGTCGGATCATGATGCTGGAGTTCTCACAGTACTTGGAGAACTACCTGTGGCCGCACTACACGGCGGGCGAGGCGTCACAGGCGCACATGATGTCCATCATCGTCATGATCAACGAGAAGTTCCGCGAACGAGTGCCGGCTTGGCAGGTGAGACCATTGGATGTTATAGTTTTAATGAACCTTTCGAATATTGTAATTAGACACAATAGAAAAACAATGAGAGAGCGAACGCTGGCATTCGCTGGGGGTCAATGAAAAAATTGGTACCAAAGTGATTCTGTTCAGAGTTTGTTAAAAAAAAGTTGTCTACTGAAAATATATTAAAAAAAGAGATGCGCCGAATGTTCGTTTTATATTCGGTGTATTCGGCCAAATTTTAAGGGATTTGTATTCGGCCGAATCATTCGGTTGTAATGCCGAATGGTTATATTTGGTTTAATGAATCATTATAAATCAGTCTTTAGAGCAAAACAAATTAAAGGAATCCCATATTCTAACAAACATATTTATTAGACAGCCATATTGTTTTGTTTTCGGGCCTTTAATATCCCACTTTGTAAGATATGATTTCTGTAATGTTGCACAATCTAAACCGATGCCGACCTGGCAATCGATGGTGGCACAGCCACGAGTGCCGGAACCATATCCAAAACCGATATACATGGAACTGGGAACCGAATTATCCGGCAGTATATTCGGTTTGGTAAGAACTTAACCGAATATTATTCGGTTAAAACCAATATTAGGCGTATCTGTAATTAAAAACCAAAAATGACAATGTAGCCTTGGCTCCATGTGCCTCGCTCTTGAATAATAATAATATTAATATTCCACAACTTCCACACAACGCCGTCTAGTCCCAAACTAAGCAGAGCTTGTGGTATGACTACTAGACAACTGATAAACATACTTATTTTTCTAAATACATACATATTATATATATAACTACACCCAGACAGAACAAATGATCGTGCTCATCACACAAACATTTGTCTTGGGTGGGGATCGAACCTCAGGCATAGCAGTCTGGGCCACTCACCACTAGACTACTAGATCAGTCGAAATACTAGTAAATTGATACCGTATTATACACATTAGCATCGGTAACATTGTAAGGTATCTGTGACAATCCTTTTAATCGTGGAATTTACAGACTCAATAGAAAGACAATAGGTGCGCGAACGCCGGCGTTCGCTTGGGGTTTAATGAATTAATCCACTTTAATCTACTCATTCTACTTGTATCGAAATTGAAGAATGCGTGTTGGGAGTTGAAATGGGATTTTTTTAACTTAACTAGTTATAAGTGTAATTTTAATTACTCATAGATACTCTAAAAGTAGGGTTGAAGTTGCGTAGTGGGTTGAAAGTTATACTTTTGCGTTCTGGAGAATCGCTTTCAACTGACAGCTGTCAAATTGTTAAAAAAAAAAACTAAAATAGTTCTTTCTATTGAACCATGTCCCAACTTTCTACACAACCACCCAATTACAGCGCCATTTATAATTAAAATAACATCAAGATAAGTTGAATGATTTAAAGAATATATTTTTGAATGAATTTAATATTATTTCCTTTAAACTATTTTTTTAAAATAACATATATATTTTGGGAAAATATTAATAATTTTTTCAATGATGAAAATGATAAAATAGTCACTGAATAGCCGGCCGGCCATAGAGAAAAAAAAAAACAAATAAGTGGGAAACTGAAACGACGATCTGATCTTCATTTGTATTTTTATAGGTGAGTTTTGTTTATTTTACAGTAATTTGCTAATTATCTGCCCTATCAGATTTGTATTAACGTGATAAGTTCATCAGATTCAGTTATAGATCATAAGAGAAGAGGCTAAAGCATTAATGGAAAAACTTTTACCGCCTAAATCAAAAGAAAGATACCTAAAATTATACGACGATTCAGGTTTTTATTTTTACTTTCCTTATATTTGTAATGAAAAGCACAGTGAGACTTATTGGCCTCCCTCGAACTATTGGCGACCACACTACGCTCGGACGCCAAACTCCTCGGCACTAAATAAGTTACTTTCACCCTTAAGGTAACAGTGTATTAATAATCAGAAGTAACATTTAGATATTGTCACTAAAACACTAATTAAAATGATTTCAAAGCATTGTTTCAGTTCATTAACACGATATCTATAGACTAGAGGGTGGGGTGTAAAAAAAATGGACCAATAAACCTGGCAACATCCAGAATCAAAATCAGTATGCTTTTCTGAGTTAAACTATGCACAGAATAGGGTACCTACTCGTATTTTGCATACTCAACTTCCTACGCGGCGCCTGAACTTTAAGTTTTGCGAGTTTTTTTAATATGGCGGAAGATGTTACATCGTCTATCGAGTTTTAGAAAGAGATTGTCATATTGGTTGCGGTGACTGTGAACTTAACTTGTGCGAACACAATGCACCTACTATATAAACACATTGAGTATACAGAACCCAACATAAAGGGTCGTACTATTCAAATCGATCAAAAAAAGCTGACAAAATAGGTAACGTTTCTTGGTTCCCCTTCGATTTTTAACATTATTATTTTGTTGTTGTAGCGGCAATATAAATATACATTATGTGAAAATTTCAACTCTGTACTTTACGGCTTATGAGATACAGCCCGCTGACAGACGGATGGACAACGGAGGCTTAGTAATAGGGTCCTGTTGGCGCTCTTCGAGTACGGAACTCTGTTCGTGCTTGCGTTCTGGCGTTGTGTGATAGTTGTGGCAAAAAAAAAAAAAAACTCTAAAAGCTATAATAATCGTTTAGCTACTTAAAACAACGACTCGGGAGCTGGGTTGTTGGCAAACGAACGTATTATTAGACTAGCTTTTGCCCGCAGCTTCGCCCGCGTACATAAAATATAGCCTATGTCACTCAGGAATAAAGCAGCTTCCTATCGGTGAAAAAATTTTAGCTATCGGACCAGTACTTCCAAAGATTACCTTCTACAAACAAAAAACAAACTTTACCTTTTCATTATATTAGTGTAGAAGATACGAATATATGTTCTTGGCACCAAAGGTTTCACGCCTGACTATCTTTTATAGACAGTTCAATAAACCAAACCTTTTCTCACTCCAGGCATTCCTGAAGAAACCGGACCACTTCCCAGCGTTCTTCGAGCAAGTCCTCCGCGCGAGTGTAGACGATGACAGCACGAGGAGCAACATGCGCGAGCAAACGGCACTGCTTCTGTTCCTTAACCATTGCTTCGGCAGCATGGAGGTGCAGCTATGCAGGGACCAGGTCAAGCGTCTGGTCTCGCTTAGTATGTGGATCAGCTTGCAGGAAGGTATGTAGGACGAATGCAACGGCTTGGAACTCGTGACATTTCTGAACCATTGCTTGGGTAAGGTTCAGAGGCCAGACATCAAGGGCTGTGGGATTGTTCAAAAGAGTTACTGCAGCCCTGAAACTCAAAGGGCAACTGCAGGAACACATGTGGGTCTAAGGGCTATATTTCACTTTGAAATATAGCCCTAGAGCCCTAGGCTACCAAAATAGACATTATGTAGACACCAGAGTCACCAAACGTCCGAGCTGGTAGATAAGCGATTGGTCGCGCCGCCATGGTGTATCGGTGAAATATAGCCCATAGTCTGTGAAAGTGACAGTCCCTTCCGTTGCACCCAGACCTGGAGGAATAGGATCTTGCGTTGTTTAGTATGTGGATTAGTTTGTAGAAAGATTTTTAGGTAATTATAACATGGCGGGGGTACTGAGCGAATACCTGTGAGAGTGAATTCTCAGTGTTCACTTTTCCTTTTCTCTCATCTCCAATAAAAGAAAGGACATCACCAGAGATCGGAATAGGTAGGGCTGTTTTATGTACTTGCCATAGGTTAGAATAATATGGATATTCCCCGAGTCCCGGGATTTGGTTTTAAAGTAGTAAAATTATAAAAAAAAAAACTATTCTTGCCTAATGGGGACTAATGAAGGATTACATTTCCTTTCTGACAGGTTTTATATTTGGACTTTATATTTTGAATTTAGATATACTATAAATTTATACACCGTTAAATTTTAATCGTTTTAATCCCGTGGAGGGTCGATCCGGTACATGAAACACTATCGATTTGTAAAGATAAAATTAAAAAATAAAGTACCTTTTTTTCAAAACTATGAGTGTTGAAAAAAAGGTACTTTATTTTTTAATTTAGTTTAGTTTAAGTAGTTTGTATGCAACGCCGACTATTAACTGCAGGTCATTGAACTCGCTCAGCTGACGTTTTCTTAAAGAAATTAATTTCGTACATGCGTAAATTAATACGAGTTTTGAAAAAAAAGGTACTTTATTTTTTAATTTTATCTTTACAAATTGATAGTGTTTCATGTACCGGATCGACCCTCCACGGGATTAAAACGATTAAAAATTAGTGGTGTATTTATATTTATTTAGATTTTTTTTTGTTCACGGGATAAAGGATAATACATATAATACGCTCAAGATCCTTGCCGGTATCTGTACGTGTCTCAACAAAGCGGCAACGTCGCGCGCTTGGCAAAAAGTTGACGTAAAATTTACGTCGCATATCTTGCGCTTATTGGCTTACATATTTTTTTTTAATACTTATTGACAAAAAGAATGAAATTCAATTAAATCCCGTAGAATCAGCCTAAATCCCGTGGAATCAGCCTAAATCCCGTGGAATATCCATATCAACATCAATGTTTTTTTTTTTTTTTTATTATTGATAGGCTCGCGTTTGACCACTATCTCACCTGATGGTAAGTGATGATGTGGCCGACGATGGAGCACGCTTGCCTAGAAGTAACCTATTCACTCTCGACTTAAAGACCCCTAGGTTGTAGCTATCAGGAAACACAGACTCCGGCAGGGAATTCCACTCTTTAGCTGTACGCATAATGAATGTGTTTCCAAAACGCTTTGTACGAATGGGTGGGATATCCACCATGTACCGATGGCGCAACGCCGTACGTCTAGTGGTCCGATGATGAAACGGACTTGGCGGAATTAAATTGTGCAATTCCAACGCACACTCACCGAAGTGTAATCGATAGAAAACCGCCAGGCCAGCAACTCGGCGTCGATGCTCAAGGCTTTGGAGCTTTGACTCAACAAGCGTATCATCACCGATGATCCTCTTGGCTCGCCTCTCAATCGACTCCAGAGCATCAAGCTGATACTTGGCAGACCCATCCCAAAGATGAGAGCAGTACTCCATACACGATCGAACTTGCGCTTGGTATAGGTTGAGCAGCTGTTCCGGAGCGAAGTACCGCCTCACCCTAGCTAAGATCCCCAGTTTTTTGGCAGCCTGTTGTGCTTTTGCCTCAATGTAAGAGCCGAAATTGAGGGTAGATGATAACGTTACCCCAAGAAGCTCAAGGCCGTCGGTTATCGGCACGGTCACACCCCGGAATATAGGAGCCGGGTAAAATTGGCTTCGTTTGGCGGAAAAAAGACACGCCTGGGTTTTAGCAGCATTGAACCTGACCAGGTTGGCATCGCCCCAATCAGATACTGCCTCCAAGGACAAGTTCAAGCGCTCAACCATAGCTTCCCTCAAAGAAGCTGGATCTGTGTCCCACTAGTACGTGCATCGGACACGTAACTCTCAGCAACAGTGCTATCGTCTGCATACCCAAAGGTACCGGGTTTAAGTAGGTCGTTTATGTGCAGCAAGAACAGTGTTGCAGAGAGCACCGACCCCTGAGGGACCCCGGCATTAATATCCATTTGCCCGGACGAGCAGCCATCAATAACTACTCGGATGGATCGCCCCCTCAAGAAGTCTGCGATCCAGTTACACAGACCAGTGGGCAAACCGAAGGAAGGAAGCTTAGCTTTGTTTGCGGTCAATGAACCTAAATAAGCCCTACCTATTCTGATCACTGGACATCACTGAGAACATATTCTTTTTTTTTGAGATAGGAAATTATATCTTGTCCCACTCTAGACTGGAGCAAGAGGGCGTATCAGACGTTCATTGACTAAAACCCATCTGAATCCTTCAGATACCTCTTCCGTTCCACGACCACGATAGGTTTTTGAAACGTTCCCTGGCGGCTGTCGGCCCTACTGGGTCCTTACGGTTTTGATGACATCTCTTTGAGGTGCGCGTGGAACGCTACGCGCCGTCGACTAGAGCTTGGTCCTTACCACTGCACTGCTGGACGGCGAGCAGTGTTGATTTTGCCTGTACTTTAAAAAACACAGTACAGTTGCCATCACGGATCTTGAGCGGTTGCGCAGAAGTCAAATATGCGGTGGGTGCGAAGTGAGACGCGGGGGCGGGGAGTGTCAGTGATTGGCTTGCCGCGCCATCGCGTCATAGACGTCACTCCTAATTCGTTCCCTGCGTTGCTGCATGTATCAAACAACGAAGACGATTGGCTCGCCAATGTATGGAATGCGCAAAGCGATCACCACTCTGACGCGCTCAAGATCCGTGATGGCAACTGTAATGTTTTAGGCGTTACAGTGCTATAACTTGGCATTTAAGTGTTTTGAATGGCAGACAAAATATTTTTACATCATTCATGGTTGGCCAAGCGAACATGTAGTCATGGTTACCCAGAAATATTTTATTTGTCCTCGATGCTCTGTTTATTGTGATGGATGTCCTGCCGTTTGTGCTGCCTGCTGCGCTCGTGTCGTAGGTTTGATTCCCGCACGAAATATTTGTATGGAGAAAAAAATAGATTTGTATTTGATAGTTGTTCCGGGTCTGGGCGTCTTACGATACGAATGTACCTAATTAAAATAATAACAATAAATTGAAACCTATATTTTTATTACCTATGCACTTTTTTAGGTCGCAGAAACCAAGAATTCAAAACCGTTCCAAAATGGCGAAAGTACTGGCGTGCCATTCAGAAGAAGGATAAACCTGAGCTGTTGGAGAAACTGACTTGGGAACGACTGTATCTGCAGAGGCTGATGATCAAGTTCATGAGAATCTTGGAGAGTATACCGGAGAATGGCGATGTGGATTCACATGCTGTGAGGTAAGGACCTAAATATCGTCGTTTTATTATTATAACTGACTAGTTTTAGTCTGCAGCTTCGCCCGCGTACATATACATATAAAATATAGTCTGTCATTTAGAAAAAAACAGCCTTTTATCGGTGAAAAAATAAATACTAATCGGTCCAGTACTTTCAGAGATTTTACCTCTGAAACAAAAAAACAAACTTAACCTCTTTACATTAGTGTAGACAACGAATTAAACTTCATTTAGAGAACGTGAGCTGGAATTATTTGATATTTTTTTTTTATCAGCTATTAGCAGCCCCAACAGATATTGCTCTGTCAAATGGATATTGGACTAAGGATTCATAGCTAACCCCAATATTGACAGTTAGAAATAGTTTGAACGTAACGACTTCTACACCAAAGCCGCCTGCGCCGATGGTTTTAGCCGGCGAGTTAGCGAGCTTGTTTTGCGTCTATCGCGCCGTGGCTAATAAGTAGGAAAAGGGCTATGCAGTTGCAGGTCTGAATTTAAAACAGTAAGTTTTTATTTGCATCCCACTAACTAAAGTATATTTTTTCAGATACTGCGAGCGGTTCTTGGAGCTGATGATAGACCTGGAAGCTCTCTTGCCGACGCGGCGATTCTTCAACACAGTAATGGACGACTGTCACCTGGTCGTGCGCAGTCAGATGGCAGCACTCACGCGCCGGCCCGAGGGACAGCTGTTTTCACAGGTTAGTGAGAGATTTCCAATGTACGCATTACTGGGTTGAGTCGTGACGCCTTCTGACATAATTGATTGGCTACAAAATGGCTTCGATATGCCGTAGGCTTGAATACGTTCGTTTGATTGATGTATCCAGCGCCACGACATGGACGCAGTATTGTGCACAGCGCCAATGTTACTCAGGAAAATAAACTTAAAAATAATGCTAATAAAATATTCTATAAACATTTCTAAAATAACCATTTCCTGTGTAGCAATGATGACAGTTTTTAAATACTTATTGTAATTCGTTTTTATTTAAAGAATTTCCTATTTGGATACGCGCGTTCGTTGTATGGTCATACCATTTGGTATAATTACTGCTACTTGCGCATCATTTTTTTTTTTGCGATATCTTGTTTTACTTTTCTTTTATCCTATATCAACAACATTCATTATTCCGTATTGACAATAATATATATTTATTTGATTACGTTTTTCGCTAAAATAACCCATTTTTTTTATTTGTTTTTTTTTTTCACCAATTTGGGATTTCATGTCGAGGATATCATTCTTGTCATCGATGACCACATTTAATGTAAAACTCATATCTACAATCACATCAATACGTACATTCAAATACGATTTAGGGCACACGTTTATAGAAACAAGATTTACATATTTTTCATTTATTTCATTCTTCGAGTATCAAAAGGAATAAAGAAAACCACTGACTGTTCTTAGCTGCGTTTATTTAAAATAAATTCATAATGAATTAAAAAATAATCATAAATGCGTTTCGTCATTATAGTTTCGACATAACAGAAAGAAGTAAAAATATTAAAATGACAGTTAGTCTTATATTTGTTAGTGCAAGAGAGCAGTGTAAACAATACATATTATAATTATAAATTCACTAACCACCTATAGCTGCTAATATGGAAAAAGGACGGATATAATGCTCATTTTGATCAAATAGATATATATCATACATAAAAGCCTCGTATTCATAGTGCATACATTGTTTTAACGACGATGGCATCTATAGTCTCTCTCATGTTACAATCGTATTTTGTTTTTGTTAGTATTTTTTGTTTAAACATTAATTTAGTATTTTTTGTATATTTCTAAAATCATTTTAAGTATCTTTTATGAGCAATCAATTCCTAAAAACGAGAGATCAACCCAATTATTGTTTAGTAACAATTATTTTTCAACATCATAATATCATAGTGTGAATTTCTTCACACTTCCATATGATTTTGTACATCACTCTTGCCAATAAGGCTTTCGAGTATTTTACTGCTGCAATATACGCTGTAAAATACTGACGATTATAATATTCTTAGTAAGACACTTGGTTCCAATACATAATTAATACATAAATCACAGTTAGGCAAAACTACTATAACATTTAGAGAGTGGCATTAGAAGTCTAGTAGAGAAAAAACTTATGTACTAGGTAGGTGTTTGTAATTCATAACTTGAGGCACATTCACAAGGCACACGCATTTGTACACAGAACTTGTATAGTATAGATGTGATACATGAGTATAATAATTTAACAATTAATATTACAACTATTCATATGCCTATAGTGTCTAATAGCTTCATTCATCACATTTAAAATATGTCACATTTAAACAACTGTGTCTCTACTTTTTTGGAAGCTAGTGTATCGGCTCTACAACTATTCATTAACATGAGATTCTATTTAAAATTCGATGATATGTCAGTAGTTGCCTCCATTCATGTGAGTCATCTCGTCCCCCCACTCCCCCGTGGGCACAGGCTCTGCATAACAACAACTCTTGCGCAACAAAAATGTTACATGCGATTGTCGCACGATGCACACATAGAATATTAAAATAGCCTGGAAAAGATTAACGAATATATGCGCGTATAGTAGTTCGTCAATGTTGAGCCATGACAGCAAGAGAAACAGCCATGCTGTTGTCATTATCAGGAATAGTTGTAGGAATAAATTAAAGCTGAAACAAAATAAATTTGGCGTCAATCAATTGGCACTAGGGTGTAATATAGCAATCAAATTATTTTCTTTGAGGTCGGAAATCATCCAATGGAGTGATATGGCCTGGGATGGGGATGTCAGACCTTTTACTGGCTAAAGTCACACCTGTGTCCTTTAGTTGCCCTTTGCGTTCTAGGAATGGTCCTAGAGTTTCCTTCTCAGAAGCTCCTTATGGCCTTAGCGAGCATTGGCCCTGCTAAACAAAACCAGACAATAAAATGAACTAGTACATACCATCCTTTGAGTTTATGATGAATCCTGCCATAAATATTAATCCTCTTTATGATTTTCAATGTTGTGACGTAGAAGAACACGTTGAATATGATGGTGAAAGCAACTGGGGTAAAGAATATGGCGATACCCAGCAATCCTGAAATGAATAGAAAGAAACTTAGTTCAACTGCTACTAACCAGTTAGATTGGAATGGCTTTACTGTTAGTTTACAAACCCATGAATCTAGACTTTATTTGTACCCATTTGAAACTAGTAGAATATTTAACTTCTAAAAAGAGGTTCTGTTTTACTACATGATTACTTAAGATTTTCCTGTAGTAAAAACACGACTTTATGGTTATTCACCATAATTCTTTTAAGTTTCGAAATCACGCTAATGAACATGTTGGACATTCTAAAAGGGAATCGTTGTATATGTCGCAGGGAAATGAGGATATCAAGGATTTCGCGAAATCCCTAGGGATATCACGAAATACCGGTAGATGTCGAATATTCTTGTTCATTACGTCTTCTTACTAAAAGTATCTATTGAAATGACAAAACACCAAGTTATCGTCAGTGATACGTCGTTTCACTAAACTAATTCTAGTGAAATGTCAGAAAAGCGGATATTGCCGAATAAATATCGAGCCATGCATTTATTTCGCTCGCTCTAGTGCTCACACGGGCACTAGTGGGAGCGAAACAAATGCGTCGCTCGAGCTAGCGCGGCTCGTGTGTTGGAAGAATTGAAGTGAATGGTCCTAGATCAACTTTTTTGTTAATGAAGCAGATTTCACCTTCTCTGCTTTCGCTTGATTCATCATCATCATCATATCAACCAAAAGACGTCCCACTGTTGGACATAGGTCTCCCCCAAGACCGGTCCTGTGCATCATGCGAATTCCCACGACCGTGACCAGGTCATCGGTCCACCTTGTCGGAAGCCTTGTTGCGTCTTCCGGTACGTGGTCACCACTCCAGAACCTTACGTCCTCATCGACTATCTGTTTTGCGTGCGATGTGCCCTGCCCATTGCCACTTATGCTTGGCGATTCTTCGCGCTATGTCGGCACTGGCAGAATAGTAGTAGGTATTCTAATAAATATGAATGATTCATCTTACCAATAGTCTCCTGTTCTACATCGTCAACGATGATTGACGATGAGAACTGGATCCTAGTTTTTCTGTTAGGATTTGTGCCTGTATCGAGTAGGAAATGCGCGCATATCGCCATGCCCGCCATAATCAAGACGCTGAACCACACCACGCTCGAGTAGTAGCAGTATTTGCGTACGTCCGTCACGCGTAGGAACACGTTACGGGATCTGAAAATACAATTTATTCATTACATTAGACTAACCGTAGATTTGTTTACTGAAAGACTTGCATGTCCACGCAAAACATTTTTTTCGCTAATATTTTCGGTGCCTGAAATGCATTAGAATAATATCTGACATGAATCTCGATTGATTCAAACACGCTTTATAAAGGGTGACTGGTAATTAGTGACCGATACTTAAACACGTGATTGTACTCATGATTACAAACAACTTTCCCAAAGAAACTATTCTTTTTACTCATCATGTTTTATGTTTTATCACATTACCAAATCGCGGCTAACAGTTGATCGGTTGTAGACGCGCGTTCGAGAATTTCGAAAAACTTTTTATTTGCCGGAAAAGGCGCAAACTTAAGACTTACTTATTACAAACATTTTCCATGACAGAAAAATGAGTACAAAAAAAAAGTTTCTTTGGGAAAATTGTTTGTAGTCATGAGTACAATAACGTGTCTAAGTATCGGTCACGAATATAAGTAACTACTATAAGTCAGTTATATAATTCAATATTTTCGAATAAACTGATTTAGAGTAATTAGTACATAAACTGAGACTTGCGTTTATTTTTGTACAATATTTTGTACTAAACAACAAATAAATCGAAAATTTTTTTTTTTCCGAAAATCGCATCAAAATTGATTTTAAAGAAAGCATCAATTAGCATTTCAAATATTTGTATGTACGTGTGGTGAAGACGTTTGTGCATCCATTTTCTGTTACTTGACAGTTTCCCCTTAGACTAGATTTAAAAGGTTTTTAACTTTTTTAATTTTGAATGGATTAAATTTTTTTTTATATATGCGATTTCGGATTGTTACTTGCTGACACAAATAGTAATTACAAATATGAGTCAAGAATGTCATGAGGGTCACATTATATTAAAGTAAATTTTGGGTCGCCTCTGCCTGTGCCGTTGTGGAAAAACAAGCGAGTTGTTATGTTTATTATGTTAATGAACATGCTCTAGGTTATTCTACTGTAAATATTAGTATTAAAAAATGCGTACTTGTAAAATACATACTTGAACGTCTTCCAAACATAAAATCCGAAACTGTTTAGCCAGAAGAAAGCTGCTAATAAACTGATATATAAGATTATATCTGAAAAAAAAAGAAAGCTGTCATACTGATATGCAATAAGTATAGCTCGATTGAAACTTAATGAAATCTGTGAAGCTCGCTCACCCCTCAACCCTCTGTTTTGCGATAGGAAATCATCAAATAACTTTTGCCACTCTGGGTGGAACGAGGTGTGTCAAACTGACTAAAACGAACTAAAAAAACGTGTTCTTTCAGTTGCCCTTTGCGTTCCAGGGTGACCCTTTAGAATATTCCCGCAGCCCTAGTAGGTATCGGCCCTACTTTATATCCTTATTATTTGGCTGAAATCTCTTTGATGCGCACATGGATCACAACGCGCCGTCGACCCAGACTTTGTCCTTACCGGGCGGCGGTTACCCATTGCTCGGCGTTCGTTAGCCTAAGCCTACGGTAGCCAGGAATTGCCCTGCGGACACCCTACGTTTGGGGCGTCTTTTTTTTTTCGGTGGGAAAGATCATCCAATGACAACCCCCGCTCTTGGGCGGAGCGGGAGATAGTGTCAGACTGTTACTGACTAAAAAATTCATCCCGTTCCTTCAAGCCTTCATACCGGGGCTCGAGCGCCCTTTCGGATAACCCTGGCCCCAGTAGGCTTCGAACTGGCTGGGCCCCTGCTACGTTTGGGACGTCTCGAATTTCGCTTTTCGTTATCAATTATGGACTTGATACTGCCCGGCGATTGCAGCATGTAATAATATGTTATGCACTGATTATTGCGATGTCTTTTTTACTTACCAGTAACCATGAAGCTAACGTGATTACTAAACTCGGTGAATATCCTCACCAAGTCTGCTGCCTGACTCACAATCAGACACACATTAATGGTTGTGATTATATTGCCTGCCAGGTCTCGGAGGGTAGGCAACACAAAGTAAATGACTGCCACCAGCAAGAACAAGATCATTGCAATCGCATGAAATACAGGATTTATGATCTTCTTCATGAGGAAACTAGTGTCTTTCCAATTTATTTTGACCTCTGGTACACATACTAACGCATATGCCCCTGTTATGTTGGCGTTTTTTTTGGTTTGTGCATCTTTCTGTGTTACTAGTATCTGAAAATTAATATTTTATTATAAGAATGAGAGTAAATGGTTTCATTTCAGTAAGTCTTTGTTTGATAAGTGTAAGGATAATTTTGAGTACACTATATTAGATTTTACTGTCTTTATATGTGTTAACTACTACTGTGTAGATTTTGTACACATAGTCATGCAACCAAAAGGTAAAAAGGAAGACTTAATGCCTGCAAAATGTTGGCTTATACTTAGAATTACTCCTGTATTGTGGGTGTGTTCACAAACACGTAAACTCGCAAACACATGAAACCCAGACCCAGAATAATAATAATAATTTTTATTTATTTTCTACCACAAATTACAGTGAAAATAAATAAAAGCCTACAAATATGATATTAAAATTAATTTGTGGAAGACTGGTGCCTGGACTAGGTTCTTTACAGAACCTGTGTGTCAGGTCACCAGGCCTCCTATACTGAAGTTGAATTGAATTTGATTCATTATTATTAATGTGATGCCTAGAATAAAGAATGGAATAACTAGGACATACTAATACTTGTTCCTTGTGGGAATCGAACCCACTACACGTGGCACAGTAACAAATCGCTCACCCACTGCACCAACCATGCATTATTTTTTTATCTGATATAAACTAGTGCTTGACTGCGACCTCACCTAATGGTATGGTATTATTTATATCAAACTATATGCATGAAATGAAGTTCCATTCAAACACTTTTTATGCATATTGAATGTACTTGAGTCACCTAATGACTCAGATAGCAGTAAGCACAAACAAAGTTTTTTTCAGTGTCATTCACTGATACTGAATAGGTGAAAGTTTATCTAGACTAGGTTAACATGTCAAGATAATAGGCTAAATTTATAAAATAAAATAACACCAAATGCTATTATGAAAACTCTGGTGTAGTGTTTTTTGTTGAACAAGCTAACTTTGAACATAAAAGTAACTTTATCAATTCATACCAATTATTTGTACTTTATTTTATTGTAAGAATGACAAAAACAAAATTATATGTATTTATAATTTTAAGCAAGATTTCACATTCTCTTTTTTTACACGCCATTCTATAAATTGGTTTTACCGTCTTTTTTTTTTTAGAAATTTTCAAATGTACACAAATCTATTATTGTTCTATGTGTATATACCATCATCATCTTCCTAGGCTGCGTTCAAATTTGAGTTTAGAGTTTTTTTTTTTTTTTTTCGATGGGAAAATCATCTTATGACAACCCCCGCTGTTGGGCGGAGCGGGAGATAGTGTCAGACTCTTACTGACTAAAAAACCCATCCCGTTCCTTCTAGCCTTCATACCGGGGTGAGTTTAGAGTTAACTCTAATGACGTCATTGGGTAATTACCCTGGCATTTTTTAACGCGAACAGAGTTCGACTGTCAATGTCAAGCATATTGCCGCTTACTCCAACCTACCCTGCTCAAAGTTAGGGTTGGTTGGGTTAACTCCGGGTAGCTACTCGAGTTATTTATGAATGACCCTGGGTTGCAACTCTACTCGACTCTGGTTATTTTTGAACGCACTATTACCTTTATTTTCATTTTATTTGGCGCAACATATTTTTTTTCTGCCTGTCAGCCTATCACTAATTCTTTTTAAGCTATTGCATAGCTTCTATCGCGGGCCTTGAGCGTGGAGACCGAATCCAGAAATTCCGTAACGAAAATAACCTAACACCCCCCACTCATTTGTTTTTCTGACCGTGGTGACCGATAAGAAAACAAATGAGTGAACAATCAATCAAAATTCAATTCAATGTGTGAAAACTTCAATTAATATCAAAGAAAAAAAACAAAGGAAAAAAAATACTGCATAAATAAAATAAATAAATAATTATAATTGCATAAGTTGATAAAAATGCTATGCAATAGCTTTACCGCGGCAGTCCCCGAGTGCCACACGTCTTTTTTTTTTTTTTTTTCATGTTACTCCTCCACAATCCATTCATCCACATGTATACTGATAAATGTGTGTACATAAATAATAAAATTCTTTCTTGTATTATAGACAGATTAATTCATTAAACCACAAGCAAACTTGGCAGCATCTCAAGCAACTCGCCTATTTATGATATTTGAAAGGTTAATAATATGAATATTATTTTTTAATATTTTTTACTGCCTCAAATGTGTAGTTAGATTATATTTGGTGGCAAAACATTAAATGTATCCTACCTTATCCATGCAGTATTTAGCTTGGTTGTGTATGTAAGATGATGGTTCCTTCTCTTCTGGTATTGATATACTGTCATGTATATTAAATGTGCCACTCACTGGCTCTTCTTTGACATCCTCACCAGGTTGGTGGTTGATAATGTGGCGTAAGCGCCCATCAGTTAATAAATTAAGCCTGTAAATGTAATTTTTTATATTTATAACTTTTTTGTAATCAAGAGTGTATATTGATGAATAGCCCTCTGATAGATGAATCCGCATAACATGCTATTAGTTTTGTCTAAAATCAATAGGTGTATTTAATGAGTGCATTTGTGTATTTAGATTACTTACGTGTCTTCAGATTTTCCTAAATCAAATATAGCTCTCTGTTGTGTGGTGGCACAGTCCGGCACACCATACACATAATTAAAGTATTTTACTTTGGCATCGTTGCCATCTTCAGTCTTAAATTGTGGTGTCCACAAACCTGAAAATTATAAGCACAGTGCTTTATTTTCAAAGTAGTTTAACATTTAACAAGTTATGTACAAAATACATAAAACTAAGTTGATTTGTGAATTTCTTAATCATAACAAAAGACAAACTGTTGGTTGACAGGAATTTGCATTCACTCAAGTTTCTATTGATTTAGTTAGAATTGTGGACGATGTGAATCTAACAGTGAACAATGTGTATTAAGGGTGTTATTTACGTATACTCACTCTGGTTGTATCTATCGGCTAGTCGACATATCCCGTCTACAACAATCTCGTTATGTTCGCAGCATTTGTTTATCTTAACTCCGTTGACTTTGTCCGATACCTCATTGAGATCCGTCTCCCCGACTTCCGCGTGCAATTCATGTGTCACACACAATAATGACAATGTTAACAATACTACATTCATGTTGTTATTGAATCTTTAACTTTCATCACAAGGTACTTGTCGCTTTTATCGATACTTTGTTTGTCACACAATAAGGCACTTACAGTTAATTCTTTGATCGCAAACACAGAACATAATAAAACCATGTAAATTGTGTCAAAAGACACTAATATCGTTTTAAAACTATATTTTTCTTTGGATTAAATTCGGAGATTCTGAGTTAAGTCGGTTCGTTTGCGTTTCTATCCATGTACCGCTTGCTCGCTAGCGAACTCGCGAAGTTTGACGGTTTGACGTTCGTTCGTTAACTTTTTCGGAACGCTTAGTTATTGTACAGCTTTGGCATTTAGTCTTTTGAGCCGCACTACTATCAACATTTATTTATTCATTACTCTTCTTATCGGAAAGAAGGTCTGATTCTGAAGTTGCCTGAGGAGCGATGGAGCGGGTTGCAAGAAATTCTTTTCAGCCCTATTGTAAAGAGAATCGCTTTTCAACTGACAGATAGGTATCAAATTTTTTTTACCGACTTTATTACTTATAATTTATTTTAACTATTTTTTTAAATAACTTAAATAATTTTTCAATGATGAAAATGAAAAGTATTGGCTGAATAGCGGGCCGGCCACAGAAGAAAAAAAAAACAAAATAGGCGGGAAAACGGGAATCTGATCTTCATATTTTGTTCTTTCGAGTTGTAGAGTTTTGTTTACACTTTTTAAATGTTGGTTAAAAGTACATATACATTAGGATATGGATTTAACATCTGACCTTTTACGGAGAAGAGGCATAAGCAGTAGTGGAAAACCTTTACCGCCTTTATCAACATAAATTTATCTGAAATCGACACTAGGTATATCAATAAAGCCTAAAATCATACGACGACTCAGGTTTTTATTTTTACTTTCTTTGTAAACCACAGTCTCTGGTTAAAGACTTATTTAGTCCCTCGAACTATAGGCGACCTCGCACGCTCGGACGCCAAACTCCTCAGGATTAAATAAGTTACTTTCACCCCTAGGTAACAATGTAAATATAACCATTTTGTTTAGAATATTCATTGGAGATTTTCCTTACCTTGTCTCGCTAGCACAAGCAGAGCGGATATGCAATTAGTCTAGCAGTTCAAAAAGTTTTTTATGAATTTTATTGTTAATAAAAAGTCATGTTAAATTTAATAAAAAAATGTCGGCCATTTTTACCAAATGTCCGGCTAGTTAGGATAGTTTGTCCGGCTTTTCGGTTTCAAGACCTGGCAGCCCGAGCTGTACGTCTAGAGGTCCGATGATGAAGCGGGCTTAGCGGAGTTAAGTTATACAATTCCAAAGCTCACTCCCCACATTGGAACCAATATAAACCACCAGGCTGATGATGAAATGGGCTTAGCGAAGTTAAGTTATACAATTCCAAAGCTCACTACATTGGAACCAATATAAACCACCAGGCTGATGATGAAACGGGCTTAGCGGAGTTAAGTTATACAATTCGAAAGCTCACTACATTGGAACCAATATAAATCACCAGGCTGATGATGAAACGGGCTTAGCGGAGTTAAGTTATACAATTCCAAAGCTCACTCCCCACATTGGAACCAATATAAACCACCAGGCTGATGATGAAACGGGCTTAGCGGAGTTAAGTTATGCAATTCCAAAGCTCACTCCCCACATTGGAACCAATATAAACTACCAGGCAAGCGACTGCAAAACTTAAATAAAAATTATGTGTAAAAATACAACAATCATAATTAAAATATATTTATTAGTATTAAATACCAACATGCATTCTTTGAAAAACATTTATAATTACCTACTTTTAGGAACTTATTATTATTTAAATCTTACTTTCTAGTATTTACATCAAGTAAATTCTAGTAAAAATTAAAATCTTAAATAACATTATTTTTATTAAGTATAAAAATATGCATTGCGATTAATATTCAAAAAAACTTACTTTATTTTATGGCACATAAAACGCTGAAACTAAAAGTTAATTATAAATAAATTCAATATTAACAGTATCAGATCACACGATAGGTATTTTACCAACGTAAGGGCTTCAGTTACTTGAGGGTAATTATGCTAAAAGCATCTGACCCTATTGAATGGGTGTTTCATGAAAAGGTAACTCATTAATAGGGTAAGACGAACTGAGATTGAACTGATTTTTTTTTTATGTTTTCAATTATTACAATTCGGTAAATAAATACGTATTTCGCCCGCTAATCATATTTTAGCCAACATATACCTACATAACTTGACTTTGACCATGAAAGGCAAAAAAAAAAAAATTGATTTCGCGTTTTAGCCACTTTGGCGCTTTCACCTTAAATAGATTTGACTTATGTTTTGAAAAACCATGTTCTCATAAAGGTACAGTTTTCAGAATTTATAAAATATAGTTTTGGCCCGCGGTTTCGCCCTCGTACTTAAATAAAATATAGACTATCTCACACAGGAGTAAAATAGTTTTCTATTGGTGAACAAATTTTAGAAATCGGATCAGTACTCTCAGAGATTACCTCCTACAAACAAAAAAATACAAACTACCTCTTTATAACATTAGTGTTAACCTAGTTATTTAAAATCCACCTGATTTTAAAACAGTTTTTTCACCACATTTCCTTCAGTGAGTTACCAGTATTAATTGCACGTACAATCCACCAAGTTTTGGTGTAGTTTTTGATCGAATTTTCCTGTTGACTAGTTTTAATTTAAACTTATGTGTCATGGAAATAAGAACACGGAAACGATTTTTGGAAGGATGTGAGCGATCCACTTCAATTTAACCTAACTTCCACTGTATCGTCTCCTAGTATCTGCTGGTCGTCCGAATCGTCGTGAGGACTGAGCTTCTCCGCCAGAGGGCGACTGATGCATAGACAAACATTCTCACTGGCCAAACCCCGCATTGCACGCCTTCTCAGGAGCACGAGCAATAAAAATATGATGACTCCTTGAAGACAGTTGAATGTGTCCATGATTTTCCTGAAAAATAAAATATATTGTTAGACAGAACTCAGAGGGAGGAACGCACACACCAGATTAGGTTCATAGATGAATAGAATTGAATATATACTTTAGTGTACAACAATAGCATGTGTTATATACAGCACATATTTAGTTAGAAGAATGCGTTTATTCTGAAATTATCATAGGATGTTAGTGCATGACAATAACCCCCTTTTCAAAACTATTCTATCGCGCGCTCTCAGGAGCGTACACGATGCGCGCGCTGATGAGAGTGACAAGCGCTGAACTCGTCTCTCTCGTCCCTCCTAACTTTCAATATCTTCACGAACGAATTCTTTCGCGCACGATTACTGTTTCATCCACGAAAGAGTGACTGTGTAAAGCCCGCTAATGACTCTAAATTCTGTAAAAATAAACTGAAAACAAGAGACAACTTACCAAATAATGTGGGCTGAACCGTGAGCGAAACTAGCGATCTCGAATATCCAGGAAATACCCATGACGAGGAACAGTTTCAGTGATAGAAGGAACCTGGAAATTAACGTTGTTTTTTTGTTAGATTAAATCTATAGCGATATCATAATTCTGATCCCCGGTTTTGTAAATAAATCATAGCCGCGACAAAAATAAAAGCAAATCAAATAATGCGATTAGTTGTTAGAAATCTATTCAATCAATCGCAGCAACTACAGCGTTCACATGTTGATTTTTGAATAATGTTCCTTCCAAAAACGTGGTCGAATCTGTCTGTCATGAACTCTTCTTGGAATGCACTTCCTCTGAACATTAAAACAGCAACCGTCTGATCTCCTTTAAAAGGTGAAGGTAGGTACGTGAACATATTCGTAACAAAATGGTTGGTTTTACGTTGAGTGGTTGGTTTCTTTTTCTTTACAATAACATAGTTTATTTGTATGTAGGTATAGTTCGGCCACAATATGTTGGCGTTCCGCACTATCGCGCTTACTTACTGGAAAAAATACGCAATACGCATTCGTCATAAAATTATGCTTCTTAAAATAAAAAAAAAATACTGTGCAGCCAAATGTTCCAAGTTTGGAGTGGTCAAGAATCAAGATATTTTGGCCAAACTGTATATTTTTAACAATACATATTTAGTTTTCGCTGTTACACTTTCCATGTTCTCTTTCTGCGCCACACTAAGGTGAACTGGTAGAAAATGCCTAATGCATTGAAGCCATCGTTGTACAGTGATATTTATTAGTGCATAAAGTTTCAATAAATAAAATATAAGATTTATAACACAGGTTACTTACTTGTGTTTTAGAACGTTCAGTGTATTGACTTCATATTTCCTAGTTTGCCTCCATAAGTTGAACGATGTCATAGCGAACAGAGTTACATTAGCGGCAATCAGAACCGCAACCGGTCCATAGAAGAATATCCAAGTTTCGGTGCGACCTTATGAAAAATAAAATATAATGTAGTAATAGCCTCGGTTTCACCTGCGTAAAATTATCCCACGGGAAATTATTCCCGGGATAAAAAAAGTACCTACAGTGAAAGGATATTATGTACTTTTTCTTTAATCGATATAGGTCAGTAACTTTATATTAATATCACGTTCATGCTAAGAGAAGAGTCCCTAAAAAACACCAAAAAGGCACTTACAGTTTTCGAAATTTCTAAAAATACATAAATTAACGATAGGTTTGCATATATCTCGCTGTGATACTGTTGGCACATATATATGGCCAACCCATATTCTTCATTTTTTTTTTGTGTAATTCAGTGCGGTGCATTTTTTTAGAAATTTCAAAAACTGTAATACGAGTAGTATGTGTCCTAAGGTAAAAGAGGAGAGTTCCCCTTAAAACATTGAAATAGTATTTTACGGATGGAAGGTTAACTTTATTTACCACTGAACCAGCAGCTGTTTGCTCCAAAACCTGGCTTCCAGTGATCTCCTTCTGCGAAGTTGGTAATGATAGTGACTGTCAGGAATAAAAGAGTACTGCCCCAAGCGTAGCAGCTGTAGATGAAATATTGTTTTCTTTCCGTCTTCTTTAAATGATTTGAATCTCTAAAATAAACATAAAATTTTAGAACAATATGGTTTAGAATGTATAAGTAAGAAGGTTTTAGGTAGAATCGTGTTTCAACTTACTGCACAGTGCGATATACGTTAATTGATATAACATTCATCCAGAAGAAGGTTGCCATCATCCAAGTGTAGACGAGAAAACCTGAAAGAAATAAACAAAATTATTAACGGCGAATAGCTATTATAATAGCTGCATAGACGAGCTTAAAAGGAAAATTAGGGCCGTAGGAAATATTTTCAAGTCATCAGTCTATGATTCGACTCATAAAGGTGATGCTGATGTCAAAAGTGGTCCTTTCATCTGAAGACATTTGAACACCAATGTAATGTACCCTAGTAAGTTTTTATGAAGTTCATTTATCACGCTACTCGAATAATTAAATATATTTTTCAGGCCCCCGTTTCTCTAAAATACTTAAGTGAAAGCTGTTTCAGTAAAAACAAAACGAACATTGCTTGTTTATTCGTTTCCTTGTAATATATATATTTTAATTGTAACTAAAATTCCCGTTCTAATAAATACATAGCTTTTATTATAATTTTAGTTGCAGCTTTATGTCATTAAGACAAAATGTATTTATTATCATGATATTGCAATAAAACAAACGTGTTGATTACCCGTTAAAATCAGATTGACAAGTTGTCGACTTGGCGTTAGCTACGGTATATAAAATCTTTATGCGTTAAACGTTAAAATAAACCATACAATACACAGATAATATACTGTTACACACAGATAATAATATACAGAATACAGATATGCTGTTACATGACTTAGATCAATTGCCATAGGGTTACCGACACTCATATTTTCTTACTTTTCACGTAAAATCTTATTTATTGCCCAAAAATTACGCTCTTTCAGCCTATCTAAGTCAGATTACTGTTTGAATTATCAATTATTTTAGGACCAAGCCCCATAAATTTAATGAACGTCTTCTTTATTATAGTTGTTCCAAGTCTAGAAGACCGTTAGGTTTTGGATGTGTGTTTAAGTTTACATATCTACCTAAACATTTTTTTTTGCACGGAAGCTCTCGGCGTCGTCATAGAAAATAAATTACTTACGCATACAGAAATAATGTACCTACTTACGTTATTCACGCGCACAAATCCAAGACCAACAAACAGGCTTCGTGAGATAGAACAACTGTAGAAAATGAATTTTTTTTTTTCCACAAATAGACGACATACTCAAAGTAATTAATGAAAGAATTTTTTGTTTACCTG
Source organism: Mythimna ferrago (assembly GCA_910589285.2). Taxonomy (NCBI): domain Eukaryota; kingdom Metazoa; phylum Arthropoda; class Insecta; order Lepidoptera; family Noctuidae; genus Mythimna; species Mythimna ferrago. Next base: position 12,633,570 of record OU342692.1, on the reverse strand, counting down.
TGATAGTACAAAAATCGCCTCTAAAGCCAGGGCTCAGCTGCAGTATACCCAAAGACAAAAATCCTAAGGCCATGCTTACACACATGCACATGTAACATAACCCCTGTAGATCTCTGAAATCATTCGAAAATTCAATAAAATATAACACCATTACAGAATTACATTACAAATTTTAACGATGGTTACATTTTGTGTTTGTGATTAATTTTGATATCATGTTTCACAATGATATATAGATTTAAACTAAAACAACACTCACATATTATAATGTTGGTGAGTTGTATTTAAATAGTAATAATATCTAATCTTTGCTTGGTATAATCACATCTGGCGGAAAAATGAGTCGGCTATAGGCATTTGGTTCGATGGATCGAAAACATACTGTGGGGTGTTCTCACAGGCACAAATGATAAGTTTAAAGAAGTCCACTGCTAGATATAGGCATCCTTCAACTTCCACAAGCGTCGCCATCTCGAACGGTCCTGCGCTGATGTGTGAGGACACATCAAGTGGATTCTCTCGACCTTTATGGTCTTTTTGATTACCTCGTACACCATCTGACATCATTCATCATCCATCCGAACAATTAAAAAGTAATTATATCGTATAGAATTTTATTCTTACCTCAATTGCGGCAGATAAGTGTACACTGCTATAGTAAAAACGAGAAAAAATACGGAGACTAGTGTCAATATGCCACTGGTTTCAATATCACTTGTCTTGGATATCTCTTCGAAGCACACGATGGCCACTGGGATAGTGCCCAGGGAGTGGTTACTGCTGTTCCTGTACATCGTGGCGAGGCAATACCTGTCAAAAATTTAACCCGATTAATGAACAGACAAGACACTTAGCGTCTAACGTAAAGGTTTTGTTATTTATTCGAAACTAACTGCGTATAAATATTTGTCCTCTTATATTGTTCAGTCCTGTAGCACCTGTAGGTAATACATTTGTCCTGTTTCATATTGTGGTTCAATTGAAGGATAATGATAATTAATAACCGAATACTTTAATGAGATTTACGCATTTCGAGGCGTATAGGCATCACTTAATGAGTCATTAATATAATTCAATGAATGTATTTTTTTTTCCTGTTGCTTCAGAGCATTGTTCGCCAAAATGATGACGAAGTTTTCATACGTGTTACGCAAACCACCAGAGTAACTGCCGATATAAATACGTATAGTTTCTAATCCATACTCACTGGTCAGGGTCTTCAACAAACACGTAGCCAGGTGAATCCTGCGTGGACACTTTAGTGCCATCCAGGATGACTTCCCTAAGAACCATTCGTCCATGCGTGCAGTTGAGAACGGTCATCTTCTCCGTACCGCAGAAACCTTTTGGCATTAATATCTCGTTGTTTGGACAGCATTGCATCGAGAATACAACACTACAACCGGCCAACACTAACAGTATAATTTCCTGAAAAGAAATAATAATAATTTATTAAGCAATTCTTACTAAAGAGGAAGGCTAAACAAAAATGGACGGATTGTATAAAGAGTGTTATAAAAAAGAAAAGAGGTAGCGTGACAGTTGACAGAATGGAATATTCCTGTCTTCAAGTCCCATACTTGAGGCGCGAAGGTGAACTAATGTTTATTGCAACTATGTAGTCCCAGAAAGAGATGTCAGGATGAGCTGGACTCATATAAAATGGAAAGAGGGTCCCTAGAGCTTTTTTCCTGCAATAGGACGTTACTTGTAATGATATATTGAAACTTGTTGTAAATGTCATGTATTCTGGCTTGGCATTATCAGTAAATTCTTTATCGTTGAACTTTGAACTCGTGGAACATTAAAACAGATTACTTACAGCTACTAATTTGTAGTCATTTGATCATTTTAACTTAGAAATTGGGTTATTTGCGTATTGAGATTATACTTCAAAGATTAATTTACAATTGATAAAGATTTCTTTGTATACAATTATTTCTTTATCTGATTCTATCCCACGGCTCCAAGCCCCCGGCTCCAAGTCCGGATACCCTTTTCTAGGTCTTACGGTGCACGCCCGGTCATCTCGCCACCTCTTCTTGGGTGAATATTGAGGGCCAAATAAAACTAGCTGGCGCGTATTTATATGTAATGACATTAAAATGTATATTATATACCACATCTATATAATTATCTTATTTATGTATTGTTTTATGTATTTTAATTCAAATGAAATAACATAATTATGTATTTATAAGGGACTGACTGACAGACATATTAACGCACAGCCGATACTACTAATTACGTGGAATTTTGCATAAAACTTCACGATGAAAGCGAGCTAACAAGGGGTTTTTGAAAATTCAACTTTTATAGGGGTGAAAAGGGTTTTTTTTTTTAAATTTCGACCACATCACCCCTTACCATCAGGTGAGATGGTGGTCAAACGCAAGCCTATCATTATTAAAACAAAAATCGTAAGTAAGCAAAATTTTATTCCTTGTTCCCATAAACTTGAAACTTATCATAATTAGTGCAAGTACTCGTTAACTATAGTATTTATTAATTAACTTTATTATTAAATCAAATCAATCGTAAAACTTATTTAATTCCACGGTAATTTCTAACGTAATGAATTGATGACATATTATGTCTGCGCTCGATGCTCGGGTATAAATCGAATATCGGTACTTACACTAAGGGTCATAGAGTATACCTACTCTACCTATTTTAGCCCCGATGCATTCTGAATAACAACGTTATCATGTAATATTTGACATCGAGCAAAGACAATAATTGTTTACATTATAGTTCGGCACAACCTCTGTGTCTGAATAGTTTGTTGACCTCGTTTGTTAATGATACAGTAATCCATTATTATTATTTTTTACGTAACAGCATTGATGTCGGTTGTATTTTTTTTTTTTGTAAAAAAGATATTTTAGACATTTTAGTTATGGTACCACCTCTAAAAAGTACCCCTCCGTCACATTTAAATACCTTATAGCCAGAGTGCATCGCATGACAATTCCAATAATCTCAAACCCAGTTAGATTACACTAATTTACCTCCGGCTTCACATCTTCTCCATCAGTTAGATATATCCCCTCCCCCTTTTCTTTTTGTCAGTCATCGACTACACGTATAAACAAACCAATTTTACTTGTTACGACAGTTCTGCTGTGATCCTATAGAGAGTTTTGTTCCATATCTTCAAAGTTCATGACCAACTAGGAAGCATAAGCACAACCTTTCATAAAAAAAAATAATTTTCGAAATCGGTCCATAATTGACCGAGAAATCGGTGAAGACACATAAAAAAAACTTCAGCCAAACATAGAACCTTCTTTTTGAAGTCGGTTAAAAAAGATACTATTAAAACACCATATTACTTGTGTAAGTTTTCTTAACCTCTTGAAAGATTACTCATTCATTTAAACTGAGCCTGTATATTTAACTAAAAATCTCTCTCTGTACCGTCATTATTCGTAAGGACGTTGTTTTTTGTTTTATTTACCGTTACCAGTGATTTTATTAACTACTAGCTGACTCAGCGAACTTCGTACCGCCTAATAGTTTTGTTGTGATACCTTTTAGCTAAGCTGTCAACTCTACCCTACACTACCCTACTCTACCCTACCCTACCCTACCCTACCCTACCCTACCCTACTCTAAACTACTCTACCCTACTCTACCCCACTACCCTACTCTACCCTACCCTACTCTATCCTACACTACCCTACTCTACCCAACACTACCTTAATTTTCATTTTTATTTAATTTTGGCAAACACAACAAAAAAGAATTCGCGAAATCGGTTTAGCTGTTCTCGAGATTTGCGCTTAGCAATACATTTAGCGATTCATTTTTATATTATAGACTAACTGATACGGCAAACTTCTGGTCCTTTTAGCTAAGCTGTCACAGGATAACGCCATCTACAGGCATTACCAGAACAAGCATACTTCTTTTCAAAATGACATTTCAATTAGAGATGGCCTTGTAGTCGAATTATTTTTTTTCGTGATTTTTTTTCCACATTTTCTCACCGTTTAAACCTTCCCTGGACTTCCACGAATATTTCAAAACTAAAATTAGGCAAATCGGTTCAGCCTTTCTCGAGTTTAAGCGAGACTAACAGAATTGCAATTCATTTTATAGAAGATAGATCATTTAATGATGTTAATGGTTCAATAACATACTTTTTTCTTAACAACGACTCACGCGCATTATACATGTGAATTCTCATCCTGTACTAACCAAGTTAAATAAGGTTATATGGCCAGTACTAAATACATACAAGTCCAAACTCAGCTACTACAAGAGTTACCGCGTTTTTTAGTATATCTGAGCATACCTTCATTCTTAGAAAAAGGAGTACGGTTTTACCTTTTGTGAAACAAACATTTCGATATTTTGAAATAATTATACAACCGTTTCAGTGAAACCATCGTTTTCAGCTTATGATGACCGAGAAGACAAATTCTGAAATAACTTGATTTCATTTAGTTTAATTTATTCAAAATCAGAGTTATAGTCTGTCTAATAAGTCAACCGACTTGGGAATTTTGTATAATATTTAATCATTTAAAAAATACAAATATTCGGTACTTTTTCTATGGTTCTTCTGTTAGTAAACAATAATCTCTATCTCTTAATCAACCTTGATTATTGAACCTGTGTTGACTATATCAGATTTCTTTAAATCTAATAATTACCCAAGTCGTTTAACTTATTAGACAGACTCTAGAATCAGAAACTATTAGAGCACGGTTGGCAACACAGGTAGGGTTAGGCTACTGAGAATATAATATGACTGACTGACACTTTTCCTGACCTAGAGATCCAACGTGAGTCTTCAGAATTCGCCGTGAACTTGCAATAAATCGGTGACTTATTAAAGCCGATCAAAGAAGTGGGTCAATCAACAATCAGGATGGGTAATGATATGTAAGGAGGGTAATTTAGTTAGCTTTGCGGCTAAGGTCACAGTCACGCCTACAAATTACCTACGCAATCATATGTGGTAGCATCGTATGGCAGGTCTTCAGACTTCCATCAAACCTTGAGACATGTTTAAAAGACGAGGACTCAGAAGGATTTTATTCTAGGTATCGGTAGTCATACGATTCAGGTTTGACTATCAAGTTGATAAACGTGGATATTTAAAGTGTTAATGATCATATTTGCTATAATTATCGTTGGCCATTTTTATGAAGCCAAAATACTGTATTTAATGTGTAAGTAGATTATTTATTCCACGTAGACAGATCTGTTTAACTAATTGGGAATCTGCATTCACACTTATGAGATTTTTAAAAACGATATAACAGTTTTTTCAACCTCCCAGTAATTAAGTTAATATGAGGTTGATTGAAGAAGAAAATTTTGAATCTGTTAGGATATCAAGATATTTGAATTCATTAGTGGCATGTAACATCAACATTGCAGATGCGCAAAAAAAAAATGCAAAGGAGTTTATGACGAGGTTATTTCTCATAAAAGGTATAAAGACGGTTTTTTTCTGCATTAAAAGTCAGCACATTGCATTTGCAACCAGTGACATAGTGTTAAAACCCGCCTACGCTATTTCATAAACCTCTCCCCAATTATCAGCTGGGAATATGATCGCAATAACATCCGCTTATGAGATGATTTTGCTACCTTTGGTTCTTCTATCTGGATGAAGAACACAAAGCTTGTTTACCTTTTTGAATGTCTTAAGTTACACAGTTCGACATAAGCAATTGTCTTTCTATTGTGTCTCTAATTACGGCATTCGATGAGTTAAATAGGCCAGAAAAAAGTTTGGCTTTAATGTACTGCCTTGCGGCTCACCATAGGAAACAGGTTGTTGTTTCATCTAATTATTTCATTTCTTCAATTAATTTGAGTTGATTACCTCGAATCCAGCTTGTTTAGTTTATTGAGTAGAAGTGACGCCGAAACTGTATCAAAGGACTTTGCTAAGTCTATAAATACGCCCAATGTTTTTCTGTCAGCGTTATATTGCTAAGAACAGGGTCTACAAGATCGTGGACCGAAATACATATCGGTTTAACTTGCTTTCCAAGGCACGGAGGAATCTCGGCATGTTAAGAAGGTCACCCACGGACTGAGCTCGGTAAGCGTTGCTTATCCTAAGAAAAAGAACCATGCGGATTCCTCCGAGTTAATCACTTGAGTCCAGGGCCCCAAGTCTGCTATTTTTATAAATTCGTCATTCCAACACGATCCCATTGTCATTTTGCTAAAAGTTTGTAATCTGCTAATTCGTAATGATCGACAATTGATCGGTCAATGCTCTTGTAATAGAATCGTGGTAGAATGATAATTTCGAGCATATTAAAACCAATAACTGCACAATAACGTTCTAATGGTAGAACACTGATCAAATAAACTGTCAAAGTTTTAGCAGATTACCGCAAACGTCAAATATTCATTTGTCAAAATGCACGAGATTACCATTTTATGCCACTTCTTTCAATGGAGTGTCAGTGGTTGACCATTGGAAAGTCATGATGACGCCATTATATTAGTAGATTACCAAACTTGTCAAAATCGACAATTATGACATCAATTAATAGACCATTCTGACACTATTGTAATAGCAGACTTGAGGCCCTGTTAAACAGTTATTTGATGCTTCCCCATCCCAAAAAAGGCTTTTCTTCCATTGAACCATTTACATCATTAAGTTCTTTCTCATCTACATATTTCTTTATCATCTACAATTTATTATTAATTTAAATTTATTATCTCTATTGGTCATATTTATTTATAAATATTCATTCATTTATACACAGATTAATATTTGTATAACATTTATTAAAGCAGTAAACTCATACAATATTAATTATCAATGAACTAATCAGTTAATGACTGAGGACAAATTATGGGGACGTTAATCATGTTTATTCATAAATTTGAAAACAGTTCTGAGAAATCTTTACGTACTATTTGTTAGCGTATCATGGGGAAGTACAGTTTTACATTCTGTGTAATTGCTAAAGATCATCAAAATAAACCTTTTATTAATTAACGGTAATAACTAGAAACTACATTGTAATGCTATTTATGTACCTACTAGAACTATTTCCCACGACTAAGTTCGCTTGAATTTTGTACATTCTTCCTTTTATATTCATTTAAGTTATGCAAAAATTAAGTATTTTAACCCAAGAAAAACGCACACAAACGAAGTTCTCTCTTTTCACCCCTTTAAAAGTTGAATTTTCAAAAACCCCGTCTTAGTGCATGCCTACATAATGAAAGGAAACTGTCCAAAATTTCATTTTCCTAGTACCAATAGTTTCGGCTGCGCGTTGATATGTCAGTCAGTCAGTCAGTTTCTCCTTTTACACAGGGTCACTGGTAATTCGACATATTCCTTCCAGGACGTCATGGTAGGACTAGAATGCAAAGTGTGTAAGATGTAAGACTAAATTTCAGTACAGTCGCGACGTAAATAGTTTTCAAATTGGCTTCAAATGATTTAATCTGGGATTTTGCATAAAAAATCTAAAATCTTACTAAATCAAAAACTACTCAATATTGGTAGAATATTTAGTGGCTTAATTTGTTGCATTTTAGTCCTACCATGCTAGTAATTATATATTACACAGGGTAACTGGTACTCGTAACTCGACGTCTTCCTTGCAGAACTTTGCAAGGAAGACGTCGAGTTACGAGTACCAGTTACCCTGTGTAATATATAATTACTAGCTTTTGCCCGGGCGGCTTTGCTCCCGCTCTTCCCTGCTCCACCCTACTACACCCTAGTCTACCCTACCCTATACTACTCTACACTACTCTACCATACTAAACCCTACTCTACCCTACCAAACTTCACATAAACCACCTACTAAATAGTCCGAACAAAGCCTAAACATTTGGTTTGGATAGGTGAGCCCGTTCTTGAGTTATAAAATTACAACGAAAAGCGGCATTGATTTTTAAATACTCGTATACAGATATATATACTTGCAGAGATTTGTTGCTAGCTATCTTTGAAATTCTCCGCTTTTCTCTATTATAATATGCATGTATTACACCAAAACCTTCCTCATGAATCACTCGCGTATTTATGAAAACCGCATGAAATTCAGTTCTGTGGTTTTTGAGTTTATCGCGAACATGTGTAGATAGACAGACACGATAGGGAGGGTTGATGATAGTTCTAGTAAAGTATTTTATGATGTTGTCTGTCTAATGCCGGTTCTCTTTGAATGATTTTGCTGAATATAACACCTCATCATCATATGATCAATATTAGGAAAAGGATATAATTTCTTCTATGTCACCGGAAAATTCCTGACTCCGTATACCGTAATAAATAAATATATATATACCGTAATAAATAAAACCTATATGTATATACCGTAATAAATCTTTATTAAATATTGTTAAGGAAATATCTTTTTTTTTAATTTTTCGTATACAATAAATCACAATCCAAATTCATTATGTTTCTAACTTAACCGTGTCTTATTCTGAAAAACAGTTTATAATTTCTCGCGATATTTTACAACAATCTTACGACGCTTGCAATTTTCTGGCGACACAAGTCTTACACCTTCCTTCAGCTGCCCTTTGCGTTCCTGGGACGCAGTAACTCTTCCGAATATTCCCACAGTTCATCATAAGGCCTGCGATGACTATCTCACTGAATGAGAGTGATTTGCTATAAATAGTGCTATATCAATGCATGTTTACAGTTTTATATCTACTTGTGCTCACAGGACCTTTAGAGCTAATATAATTATGTTAATAATAACCTAGATAATATTTCTATTTACAGAATTTTATTTAAGTCTGTGTTTATAATTAATAGAAATCTTGATTAAATGCAGTTACTGACAGTTTATATAACATCCTACAGCAGTGTAGTGTATTGTATCCTACAGCAAAAACGAAAACTTTACTGAGTTTGAAGCTAATATATAAAAGTACTTAATAGAAACTCTTAACTAACGTGAACTAAAAACAATCTAAAAATGTGGCGTCGAAAAACTTCTCCGCATTGCTGTCAACTGGTAGGTACTTAATCAGAGTACCAGTCGACAGAATCGAAATTTTTACTATTGGATGACCAATAGTCAAGAAAATCAAATGTTTAATAAATCGGTCTTAAGGGCCAAGCGCCCGAAAAGTGCCATGAAACAGTGATTTTTTGAGGCCTACTCCTCCGTAACGGCTAGGTCAATTGGTTTGAAAAAAATATATGTTTATTATAGATTCATGAACAATAATGTCAACATTAGATTTTTTCGTGCAATTAATACTTTTGTCAAAAAAAAAAAATTAGCAATTTCGCAACTTTTCGCAACTTTTCCCTACTCCTTCGAAACGGCTTGGACCTTTAGAAACATTTTTACACATAAAAATTGGTGGTTAAATATTCTTCAAAGTGATCATTGCATATGTAAATCAATCAATATCTCGCAGAGAAAATGGATTTAAAGCGCTTTCCGGGCGCTGCTGGCCGCAAATAAATGCACAGATTTGCGTACTGCCGCCTAGGCGAGTGCGAGAGTTGTGTTCACATAAATTCGGTCAGATGGTTCAAGGGACTATACGCCTTAAACAATAGACCGACTCTGTGAATCTATCGCAGAAAGTTGAAATCGAGATTCGATTAAACGAATGAACCATTCAAAAACGTCGAAAGCACCAATTTTCCTCAAGCTTGTGCACTCCTTTATTTATTGATTTGATTGTTTACCTAATCACCAGTTATGAGACATATGTGCATTGTAGGACCATCTGTACCATTCTTTTAAGCAGTGCAACTTCACGGTAAGCAACGGTTCGATCTTAAGAAAATTTAGAACTTGGACTCACTCGTAGACACAAAAGATGAAAAGAATCAGTTCAAACACCTTCAGCGGACCACTCACACGGTTTCATGAGCTAATGAGCCCTAAAATATGTACCTACTTATTTTAGTAATATAAGTTTTTTTCTCATCTTTTCCTTTTCTTTAGGTTTTAGGTAGTCGTATTACTCAATTGATTCTTTAGACTTGGATTCGAATCGATTCATAAATTGATTTTCTTTAGGAAGAATCGCCCTCCTTAGTAGTGTGCCCAAAGAGTGTACCCAAAACACGGCATTGCCACGTCGAATGACAATGCTTGTCCTCTGTCTGAAGCTTTATGTTTTGCATATAAACGTTGTTATGGAGGTTAAACAAAAAGTACAATTACCGACACGGATCTTGAGCGCTGGCTTCAAGTTGCGCAGAAGTCAAATATTCGGTCTCTTTAGTGGTGCGAAGTGAGACGCGGGGGCGGGGAATGTCAGTGATTGGCTCGCCGCGCCATCGTGTTATAGACAGACGTCACTCATAATTCGTTCCCTGCGTTTGCTGCATGTATCTAACAACGACGACGATTGGCTCGCCAATGTATAGAATGCGCAAAGCGATCCCTGCTCTGACGCCGAGCGCTCAAGATCCCTGCCGGTATTTGTGATCAAGGGTTTTTGAAAATTCAATCACTGAAGAAATTCCAAGTTTTTGTGACAGTTCGTCATTTTAATCACAGAGAAATTCCCTCTGGCTCACGGCTTGTATAATATACCCAAACACACGCCTATATTTCCTGAAGGTTAGGCAAACACCATATTTCAGTCATAATATTTAAGTTATTATAAAAACTTTAAAACTAGTGCTTATTAAAATAAATTAGGTAATGTAATACACGATAATAATGGGTGAATTATATATAAAGACTAATTGACACGACATGAGGTCACGTGTTATCGCTCAGCAAAACAGACGGACATCGGTACAAGAGCGTCACTGTAGATATCACGGAGAGCATTATATAAATATTGATTATGTTTTACAACCTGCTAAAAATTTGTTAATTTTGTTGGTAAGATAAGTAACGTCCGATTTATTGGTTATTTTTAATTCGTAGACATTTTTATAATACTTACAGTTGGTGTTTAATGTCTAACACTGACATTCAATGGTGCGGATATTTTTATTTAGGTATTCTGCGTATTAATGCAATCAAGTTATGGCATAATATGTTTGTCTCTATTCTATTAAACTGCAGTTAATGGTTTAAGTCGTAAATAAAATGAATAATCCTCCCGACCGAATTTCGATCACGTTGGCCAAAGATTAGCCAAGTACGCAGGAGATATTATAGTAAACAAGTATGTGCGAACACATGATGTAATTTTTAACAGAAAACCTCAATAACACTTGTGCTTGACCTGGGAATCGAACCCAGGACTCCTCGCTCAATAGTCACGCTTGCGTCTAGGAGACTAACGCGGCAGTTACAGTTTTAAATACAATAATGATAAATAGATAACTGTAATATCGTTGAAAAAAAGGAAGTGTGGCGCCGTTGTTATCTGTCATTCGACATATTGATATACCTACTCAGGGTCAGCTTTTAACATAACTTTATTTTCTACACAAAAAGGTAAATAAACTTTTTAGTGATAGAGTGAATTTGGTGCTTCAGTGTCACTAACATTTGATGACGTCACGTTATCATTTCCTGAACATCTTAGTCAACTAACAATTCTAATGCGTCAACTAATTCGTTTCCTCCATTAATAAAATTCTAACAATCAAACATGACAACAACTGCCATCAACTATTGGGTATCATGCTGATATTGATGACTACCCAGTGATTCTGTCATCACAGAAAAAACAGGTACGAATGTAAAAAAATGTTTTTATTTTATGTTCTATTGTACACCTCATAAAAATACAGGATAAGAAACATTTATAACAAAAAACCAATTGTCCAATGGGGAGGTTTTCTTATCGCACAGAGCAATCTCTATCGTTTGTCACCCAACTCCTTCTAAACGACGCAAAGGGCAATTGAAGGAACATGGGTGGTTTATAGTCAGTAAAAGTCTGACACTCCACCCAAAGCGGGAGGATTTTTTGATGATAGAATAGAATAGAATAGATTTTATTGTACACCAAAAAGTAATACAGATGATGATATTCCACCAAACCAAGCCCTCAGGCTGTGAGGTAATGTAAGTATATTATTATGTACTTATTCGATTCTGACTGTAATAACGAAGGTATAAAAAACATTTCCAAACCAAAGAAAACAATCGAAGTTGTGAAGTGTTAAATCATAATTTTCCAAGCTACACCGACCAGCCAATTGGCAGCGCAATATCACATACCAACTGTACGAATACCTTCCTATTTAATTTTTGTACAGAATTCTTCGAAGCAATGATTCTTGGACGTATACATGTAGACGAAATTGAAAGTTACTAACGACAAAAAAAAAAATCAAAATTCCTTTTCAAAACTGTAGGTTCGATGACAAATATAGTAGTAGTAAACGTTATGGATGCTGTGACGTATCATATTATATGCTATTCATATTCAAATATTAAATATTTACACAGAAACAATAAATTTTATGTTTAGTTACCCATCTGTTCGAGAAGCATAATTTTTATGCTTTGTGAATATACCTAATTAATGGTATCGTAATTTATGGCTAACGTTATATCTTGCTTGTAAAGTGTTCACGAAACGTTCAATTTGCGATTGTCAATATTTACGTGATTAACGCCAATTGATATAACAAATTGATCATTTACTTTCAACGATTGAAAAAATACAGGAAAAAATATCTTTTGTAGCCAGTTTATCAATAAATATACTAAAATAGAATACCTACCTACTAATGTAAAAACAATTATGTCATTGTATCAAAATTAGTACAAAAGCACGTTTGCTTTTACAATAGAGAGATATTAACAATTTTAAACAAATATCTGTTCTCAACAAGACGTCGTTTTCTATGTCGGGCGTACAAAGCGTGTTGGAGTTTCGACGTCAAAGTCCATATCGGATTCCTCTCTCTTATTAGCAGCTTTGAAGCTTGATCTGCAGCTTTGAAGCTTTGTTTCTTTACTAGAGCTAAAAATTTAGTGTAGCAAATTGCATCACTGCTTACCGTTAGGTGGGATCGCAGTCAAGCACTAGTTTATATCAGATAAAAAAAAATGCATGCATATCGCCTGTTGTCATTCACATAAAAATTGTCAATCGCGATTCGCGATTGACAGTTTTGAGGATCCTTTTTAGGGTTCCGTAGCCAAATGGCAAAAAACGGAACCCTTATAGATTCGTCATGTCTGTCTGTCTGTCTGTCTGTCTGTCTGTCTGTCTGTCTGTCTGTCTGTCCGTCTGTCCGTCCGTATGTCACAGCCACTTTTTTCCGAAACTATAAGAGCTATACTGTTGAAACTTTGTAAGTAGATGTATTATGTGAACCGCATTAAGATTTTCACACAAAAATAGAAAAAAAGCAATAAATTTTGGGGGTCCCCATACTTAGAACTGAAACTCAAAATTTTTTTTATCATCGTGTGGGGTATCTATGAATAGGTCTTCAAAAATGATACTGAGGTTTCTAAAATCATTTTTTTCTAAACTGAATAGTTTGCGCGAGAGACACTTCCAAAGTGGTAAAATGTGTGTCCCCCCCCTCTAACTTCTAAAATAAGAGAATGATAAAACTAAAAAAAATATATGATGTACATTACTATAAAAACTGCCAACGAAAATTGGTTTGAACGAAATCTAGTAAGTAGTTTTTTTTTAATGCGTCATAAATCGAAAAAAATATACTATTATTAAAACATCGATCAAAGTTACAACACATTACAAGAACTTTTATATTATGTTACTTGCTGCTACGGAACCCTTCATGGGCGAGTCCAACTCGCACTTGGCCGGTTTTTAGGTTTCTTAGGGTGAGTTGCACCATTTAACTATAACGATAATCAAACCATAACTAGCCGTGAAACGGCCGCCTATTGGTCAATTCGACGATTTGACAACTGTTAACGGCTTTGTTATCGTTATAGTTAAATGGTGCAACTCACCCTAACATTTTTAATTATTTATTTAACACACTATAAACACGTAAACATCGTTTCTGAGACTCATTATTATGTTGATAGCGTTTTAAACTGTCTCTTTCATATATAATATGTAGATAATAGTCTAGGTACATAATCTGAATTGTCTTTTTACACCGTATATCGCCTGTTCAAACGCGCTAATCTCTGGACCTACCAGACTAATCAGAAAAAAAATATGGCATATCCAGGTACATAATGTACATGACGAATAGCAGGTATAGGTTAACATGATTCATGGAAGCAGGAGCATTAACCATAGACGCGGAGTATGTACGAGTATTCAACATTACCGATGTTACCATAATTTTATAGCTATTTACTGATTTGAAAGAGTGTCCTTGTAGTTTCTTGCACATTCTTCTCCATAGAGACACTTTGGAACGTGTAAATAGCTTCATCTATTTTCCCTTTTTTTTGTGGTCAACCGACCTTGACAGTTCAAAAGTGCCTGTAGGTATAGGGTTCAATTGAAATAAATGCTTTGAGTTTGATGCTACATGTTATCTTGCCCCAGCGGATGTGGATAGTGTGAATACCCTGTCTTTCCATATCTTACATACTTAAAAAAAGGTCATTTAATAGGTAGTACTCAGATATAATCGCTCAGTTCGCATAGGGCAAGTTATTTTTGCTTCAAGTGCTCGCTTATATTTAGTTTAAGTGCATCGCCTTGAAGATTCCTTTAACTTGTTTTGGTGATTATAAAAACGTTCTCTTTAGGATTAGTTTTATTTGTAAAATGACAAAATAACCTGGCAGGATCCTTGATATCTCGTTTTTTTGCCGTGTAGGTAGATGTTTCTAAATTGTGTAAGTTTCCTCACGTGATATCATTGCTACGGTTTACAGGTTTCGGTCTACGGTCTTTACCTACTTAGTTTTTTATGTAAGTATGGGTAAATATTTTTTTTAATAAGTGCGCGTAAAAAGTTGTATTAATCACGATTGGTGGGTAGGTAGGTACAATATCTAACCGGTTTGGTATTTTCATGCCCCAATAACTCTAAAAATTTATATTAGGTAGGTATTTATGTTCTAAGTATTATTTATTATAATTGCAGATTTAAATTATAATATGAATTGTGGGTAGGCAGTGAGTGTTCGTACCGGTTCTTAAGTTTTAAAGTGAATCGAGTTAATAACTAGATATTATTATTTTTATAGAAAATGCAAATGGATACTGTAAAACTACGCAACTGCACGTTTGCTATCCCGACTTTGTCGTTTAGATATTTAGAGATTAACTTATTCTTCATCCTCATCCTTTTTAATGTTCCCACTGTTGGGACCCAGGCCTTCTCTCTTAGAGAGGGAATAATCATCATAATAGTATGTCTTACTTGTTTTAACCTTTCAATCGTGGAAATTACAGACACAATAGAAAGACAATAAGTGCACGAACGCCGGCGTTCGCTTGGGGTTTAATGAATTGCCTCTACTATATTTTTTATAATTATTATTGAAAGTTTTTTATTTATAAGCATCCAAATCTATATCTACACTTCTTTACTATAATATCGTAAAGAGGAAAAAATTATAATATATTTTTGTTGAATGAATAAACTCAAAAACTACTCGACCGATTTTGAAAATTCTTTTACCAGTAGAATGCTACTTTATAGCCGAGTGACATAGGCATATATTTTATTATACTTTACGTGGCCCAAATGTCAGGCACAAGCTAGTAAATATTAAATTATATGCACAAGAAAAAAAAGTACGAAGCTACAAATCAGCATACCTCCAAAATAATATAATGGAAGAAAATAATAATCCTTTCACTAGTTGTAACAAAGAAGTTAAATTATAAAAACAATACGTCACGTCGACTCACCTTCATATTTACTTTTTTCTTACGAATTAATTTAATCACTAACACAACATACACTGGATTCTCTCGACTGCGTGCGATGTCGAATGAATGCCGAAGCTGGTAATTAGTGCCGTATTATATTGGCTCGCAGTCGATTCTCGTATATCGAAATATATATCTGTCATATCGATAGTCGATATTATAAAAAGTTACATTAATTGCACGATTAAAATTAAAAGCACGTAATAAAAAAGCAGTAATATAAACTACATAACATAAATTTCGGTCACTACTAAAAAGTGTATTAGTGTCTCAAATAAGTAAATAAATATGTATTATGTAAACACATAAATGTGTGTACCAAATTCGAGCGTGTGTTAACAATAAATTTAGTGTTAACACACGCACGAATTGGTTACGACGGACCAAACCCACGGGACCAAATCCGTTCTCGCAATAGACGACCTGACAGGACCGTTGCTTTACGTATGACGACATCAAGTGTACACTTACTAGGTGTACTTGCGCTAGCCAGAGATGGCGTAGAATCGATTTTACAGGCCAAGAAATTCGATTTTTTTAAATCGATCGTAAACAATGACTCGATTCTGTGAATCGATCTCAGAAACTTGAAATCGAGATCTTAAACTTTTTCCTGCGGAATATAACCATCTTCTTAAAGGGTTGACCACACGGTTGTAAACTAGCGTTCCAACTAGGGAATCCAATCCCGCATCAAAATCACGATCGATTTGCGGGATTGGGATTTTTAATTTCTTTTTTTTTTGTATAAGTAGTGATAAGCCTAAAAAACCGGTGAAGTGAGGGTTTCTTATTTTACCTACCTATGTAAATAGTTTGATTCCCGAATCGTGTTATGATGATTTTCCGAATATCAAATAAAATTTTATTAAATGTAACTACTTTACGAGTTTCATATTATTAAATCAGCTACTTTAATGGAACAATATAATAAAATATTCAACGGAACTTCATCTTTTGATAAAGTAAATTCACGTGTTTTAGAGAATCCCCGGTCTTTACATTGATTATGTTCCGTTGCAGTTGCGACACAGGACCCGCACAACAAAAAATAGAAATTCAAAAACTATTTAACTGCAAGTTAAAATCGAATACAAAATAATTATTTTCCATACAAATTCTATAAAACATTTCACTAGTTCAATGTAAAGTGGTTTCATCACTTTTTAATGAGGATGGACCCATCCATAAATAAATAATCAAAACGGCGGCAGGTCGTCGGAACCCAATTTTCTTATAGCAAACTTCAATCCCGCACACGTGCGGGATCCCGCATGAGTAGGTAATACCGCATTTTCGATCCCGCAAAAAAGGTGCGGATCCCGCGCTTGTGGGATCCTATATCCTAGTTCCAACCAAGGTGACTTTGGTTTGTGTTGCGGCTAATTGGATGTAAACTACACGCCAACACGTTCGGTGGTTGGGAAAAAGCGCCTCCCAGCCACATCTACACGGATTGAAACTAGCAAGGTCACCTTGGTTGGGACGTTGGTTGGTTTGATCTTAATAGTTATTATATAGTAATAGTAGTTGAAAATGGTATCATCGAACTGATATGATGATGATGAAGCCTTAATAAGGTAGGCACCGGAATTACGTAACTAATCAATGTATCCTAGCCGTGATCGGGTTTATTAGAATAGTCATGAAATTCATTTTAGCTATAAGCCACTATCGAACCGATTTGACGATGGAGCCGGAAGGTGAAACGTAGGCACAACTGGATATCCCACCTACACGCACAAAACGTTTTGGGAACACATTCATTGTGCGTGCAGCTAGGGAGTGGAATTCCTTGCCGGAGTCTGTGTTTCCTGATAGCTACAACCCGGGAATCTTTAAGTCGAGAGTGAATAGGTTTCTTCTAGGTAAGCGCGTTCCATCGTCGACCGCATCGTCGCTCTCCATCAGGTGAGATAGCGGTCAAGCGCGAACCTATCAACAATAAAAAAAAAACTTCGTAATAAATTGTATTGAAATTGTCATGGGCTGTAAGTACCTACTCTGGAAATAGGTGTAAGTGTGAAATAAAAAATAAACTATTACAAAAAAAAAATATAACCAACTTCACTACAAAAAACCGGCCAAGTGCGAGTCGGACTCGCCCATGAAGGGTTCCGTAGCAGCAAGTAACATAATATAAAAGCTCTTGTAATGTGTTGTAACTTTGATCGATGTTTTAATAATAGTGTATTTTTTTCGATTTATGACGCATTAAAAAAAAACTACTTACTAGATTTCGTTCAAACCAATTTTCGTTGGCAGTTTTAATAGTAATGTACATCATATATTTTTTTTAGTTTTATCATTCTCTTATTTTAGAAGTTAGAGGGGGGGGGACACACATTTTACCACTTTGGAAGTGTCTCTCGCGCAAACTATTCAGTTTAGAAAAAAATGATTTTAGAAACCTCAGTATCATTTTTGAAGACCTATCCATAGATACCCCACACGCAT
This sequence comes from Mythimna ferrago, assembly GCA_910589285.2. Classification (NCBI taxonomy): domain Eukaryota; kingdom Metazoa; phylum Arthropoda; class Insecta; order Lepidoptera; family Noctuidae; genus Mythimna; species Mythimna ferrago. The sequence goes on along the minus strand of OU342692.1, from coordinate 12,615,378 downwards.
GGGTTTGATGAAAAAAAAATTTTTGAGTTTCAGTTCTAAGTATGGGGACCCGCAAAATTTATTGCTTTTTTTCTATTTTTGTGTGAAAATCTTAATGCGGTTCACAGAATACATCTACTTACAAAGTTTCAACAGTATAGCTCTTATAGTTTCGGAAAAAAGTGGCTGTGACATACGGACGGACAGACGGACAGACAGACAGACAGACAGACAGACAGACAGACAGACAGACAGACAGACAGACAGACATGACGAATCTATAAGGGTTCCGTTTTTTGCCATTTGGCTACGGAACCCTAAAAAAAACTGAGAAAACAAAACGAACTAACAGTTAGTTATTTTGATCGTTTTACAGTTATTGTGAAACAAACAAAAGTAACTGGGTGGGTTGGGGGAAGATCGGCATTGGGGTAAGAACGTATAAATCAATTATACCACTTATTTAGCTATATTTTTAATGCCAGTCACATTGCTGGACAAGGTAGAACATAATGACGCGGCACGCAATATGTCTGGCATTAAAAATAAAGCTAAATAGATAAGTAGTATAATTTATATTTATACGTTCTTACCCCAACGCACTATAATTGTTATTAGAGATAGTTTTGGGAACACATTTATTTTGCGTACAGCCAAGAAGTGGAATTCCCTGCCGGACTCTGTGTTTCCTGATAGCTACAACTTAAGGGTCTTTAAGTCAAGAGTGAATAGGTTAATTCTAGGCAAGCGTGCTCCATCGTCGGCCACATCATCACTTACCATCAGGTGAGATCGGCGCGTAGGGGAACATGGGCAACAGTGGATCACGGGGAACAGTGAATCATTTTTTAAAACTCTGTATCTATTGTACTTACACATACACGCGTCGGCTTCGATAACGCTTACCCCTACCCCGTGCCACCCGACTAGTCGCTGTCACTGAATCACAACGGCAAAACGTACGACGGCAGCTCGGTCAGTAGGCAAGTGCGAAAAAAATAATTTACGTAATGTTTGAAATTACTTTGGTTTAAAGTTATGTATATATTTTAAAGTTTTTGCATATTTTTCTTTAGTACCTATGTGTGTCTAATTGTATAAAACTGTATGAAGTAGTGTGATATAAGCGATTTATATTTTGCTAAAATTATTATTTAGATAATTAGTAAACGGGTTACAGTGAATCAAGTGGTAATGGGGTTCGTTGGATCATGATCCACTGTTCCCCGATTAGTTTTAAGGTATTTTTACCTTAACATACCTCGTGATGGACAAAGGAAAACAAAGGTTGGTCTTCATACAAGGTGTCGTTTTGAAGCTGCAAAATATTTCAGGAGGTAATTATGTTAGTGATTCTCGACCCGAATCAATAATAAAATAAGTAGGTAATTTTTTTTTTTTTTATAACCGCGCTTTTTTTCACACACACAAACACGGAACAATAAAGGGCGTTTTCACACACACTAACTTGCAACGATAGTTTCATAAATAATGTATCATCCAATCATCATCCCGCACGCCACACCCTAGCCACGCCCCCGCGGCCATCGATCAATCGATTTAGTTTAGTGTAATAAAAAAAATTAAATAACAAGTTTTACTGATTATTGACCAGGTATCGTTTTTTTACATGATTATTTATGAGTTTTATTACAACCTCCTGAAATATTGTGCAGTTTTAAAACTGCACCTTGTATACAAGAACACGTGCCCCTAGAAAAGGTGGCAGAACAGCTAGACAAGTTAAAACCATGATTGCGACAGATATACCAGAAAAGGGCGAAATTGAAAGAGGAGCCGAAGAATTAAAGCAGAAAAAGGCTAAGATACAGATAAAAGCTGCTGTGAAAAGATTGATCTTAAATAGTGAAATTTCCAGTGAAGACGATGACCGAATTAGCATCTATTCCGAAGAAAAACCAATGTTTGAAGAGGATCCTGAAGTTTTGGTAATTAATCCGGACAAAGAACAATGTTCAAAACGTCCCCACCCTTGTAGCACTTTAAAACCTATGTTAATCGAAGGGCCAAAGCCATTTCATCATTTTATTGTCGTATAGTCCTGACCGGACTCAAGGCATTGACACGTCGCAGTCTTGCGACATAGCCTCCTACAACCACTCCGCTTTGGTGTTGATGTCGATAGACCGGTCCGATGCTTGCACCTAGGTCTATACCTTTGCAGCATCCAGATCACAGCTCCTGATCCAATTGCTTTAGCAGTCGCCCGGGGACATATTAATTGCATGTTGGCGCCTATAACATAGACGTTTGTGCCACTCCGGGCCTATGACTCTATACGATGTATGATATAAATAATATAAAATCATGTTATGCGTCCTACTAGCCTGATTTTCAGGCAGAGTGGGGTCGTAGAAGAAAGAAGACACTAACAGAATAGATATTCTAGGAGACCAAAAGGAATGAATTAAAAAATCATCAATATACTCATTGATTCTGGTTTCTTCATATCGATTAGAGAGACAGACATTTCACATTTGTTGTCATACAATGAAATGATGAAATGGCTATAGCCCTTCGATTAACATAGGTTTAAAAGTGCTACAAGGGTAGGGACGGTAGCTCGAGCCCCGGTATGAAGGCTAGAAGGAACGGGGTGGGTCTTTTAGTCAGTAAGAGTTTGGCACTATCTCCCGCTCCGCCCAAAAGTGGGGGTTGTCATTGGATGATTTTTTCCCACGATAAAAAAAAAATGGGTGGGAACGGTGTCCATACATTTTTGTGCATTGTTCTTTATTCCACAGAATATTTTACCAAAAGAAGGAGACTATTTATTAATATTATTAGAAGTAAAGATCAAATATATTTGTTATATTGCAAGAGAAAACTGACCTCTGTGTTTTGATCTTTTTCCCCTATGAAAAAGATCAAGACACAGAGGTCAGTTTTCTTTGCAAATCTGTTAAAATTAATTGACCTGTTTAAATTAAAATCTGTTGCCTGTCATTCCCGATCTTGTCACAGTTCCGTTGCATGATATTAAAATGATTTTATTTAAACCAGGTCTTACAAAAAACACGAAAAGAACTCAAGGTTTATATTATTTGATTTACGTTACATAAGTAAATAAATATCCAATTTACTATGCTTAAAACATCGATAGCACGTAATATCGATAATTTAAGATATTTTTTTGTTTTTGCAAGACTTATAAGTGCATTTTGCTATTTTAATTTTGTCAATTGTTTATGTTATTACTTAGGAATTTTGAGGAGATTTACTCATGTTCAAGAAGGTGTAATTTATGTTGTAAAACTAAATAAAAGAAGTAGAAGTTTTGGATTTTGTTTTCTTTCATAATTTGCAATATTATTAATCTTATAAATTATATTGTGATTTTGCAGCCAAGACTGATTGAAGCAATGACTGATAATTATATTTAATTTATAATAAATAAAGAGTTTAATTAATATACGAAGTGTTTTTGATTTTAAACACTGATGATTCATAGTGCCCCATTTGATCCACTGTGACCCATTCATGGGCCACAATGGATCAATTCGCTCTATGAGAATAAAAAATCTTATAAAATAAACCAGACTGTAAAAGAAGCATTTGAAAAAAAAAACGTGAAATATTAAACATGCTTCCATGTAATGAATTAAAAACCTCAGTCAATAAAGCAGAAATGTAACCGAAAATGCCTTTAGAAAAAAAAGTGATCCATTGAGCCCCATGTTCCCCTACCTTGATCGTTTCACGAGCGCCTCAAGGAGTTGTTAGCAAACCGTAGGGGCCTCAGCAGGATTGAAGCCTACTGGGGGTCAAGGATCTGTTTCTGAAAGGAAGGTTCGGCCCCGGTACGAATGGCAACGAAAGAACAAGAGTGGGTTTTTAGTCAGTAAAAGTCTGACACCATCTCCCTCTCCGCCTAAGATCGGGGAATGTCATTGGATGATTTTCCCACCTAAAAAAAAACGCGAGCCTACACCACTAATAAGTATCTAATAAAAAAACTGGGCAAGCGCGAGTCGGACTCGCGGCCTGAGGGTTCCGTACAAACTCACCTGTGTAAACAGTTCAATTCTCGAATTGAGACTCGAAATTTTTCCGAATAATAATTTTTTTTTTTTTTGTTGGCACGTAACAACTTTAGTTTCAGATTTACTCCTACACCTGAGGTACCTATAAAACCTTGCTTTATGTCAAATTTCAAGATTCTGGGTCAAAGGGGAGTTGATTCCTTTGAGTGTCGAAATATACGTATCTTTTTTTTCTCGTTAGATAACTTAGAAGCTTGATTTTTTACACGTTTAACCTCTCGTATGCCGTAATTAGAGATCGAGAGAGATAGATCTACGCGAGACACAATGGCTTTTTAATTGTTTCTCAATTATAAAGCCATTTTGTCTCGCGTAGATGTACGTTCCGGCATACGAAAGGTTAAGAAACCGCAGATTTGAGTATATAGTTAGGTTTTAATTTGAACTCTATACCTCCACGCGTTCCCGAGATAAAGGGTCTTGACAGACAGACAGATGGACAACAAGGTGATCCTATAAGGGTTTGATTCATCTCCAGGTCAAGGGATGTCATTTGGATGATTTTTACCCAACAAAAAAAAACCTATAAGGGTTCCGTTTTTTCGTTAGGGTTCCGTAGTCAACTAGGAACCCTTATAGTTTCGCCATGTCTGTCTGTCCGTCCTCGCTTAATCTCTGTGACCGTTAGCACTAAAAAGCTGAAATTTGGTACCAATATGTATATCAATCACGCCGACAAAGTGGTAAAATAAAAATTGGAAAAAAATGTTTTATTAGCGTAGCCCCCCTATATAGTGATTTTTTTTTTAATTTCAACCCTAACGTGTGATATATTGTTGGATAGGTATTTAAAAATGGGAAATAATAATGGTTCCGAAAAACAATTTAATCTCCAGCGATCTGTGGCCGACTATTATTCTAATTAACTAGCGTTATAATGAATTACCGACAAAAAACCCAAAACATAAACGAAAAAAAATATCCAATTTAACAACAAATAAGAGCATGTTCAAATTACATTTTCTCCTAAAAAAAAAATGGATCTTCGAATAAAAAAACTAAACTTCCGAATAGAATACTGAACCTCCGACAAAATTACTAAGTTACCGACAACAGAGGTTTGGTCAAAATAATCATATTTTTACAACTTGCATGAACTGTTTTAATTTCTATTGTTGGTTATCAAATTTATTTTTTAGCTCTCAATAATGATGAAAATACCTCAACTGTTCGGCCCGCGCGATGGAGTTCGGATCTACTACGTAACTACATTTTCATAATAAACTGAGTTTTGTTTTATTTTTATCTTTGTTCTTGCTGACATTATAAAAGTTAGGAAATTTGTCGATTAATAATACAGTATAATATTCTAGGAAACCAAAGTCTACTTCGTTTTCGATTAAGGCATGAATAGGGGTACGTATCAAAATCCCGACAGTTCATTATACCTATGGCTGAAATACCGACGTGCAAAACACCGAAATTCAAAATACTGAAAGGTTTAAATGCCGATAGTCGTTATATCGAAACACAAAATACCGATGTTCAAATGCCCGAAAGGACGAAATCCCGAATAGACGAAACAACTTGAACGTAGCGGTTGGTCACAGTTCTAACGTTATCTAACCTATTTCACCCAGTTCAAAGTGCAATCAAAATACAATCTACCTGTGACTAGACTATTAGACAATGGTAAATACATTTTTACGAGAGACTGTGGCTGAAATAGGTTAGGTTAGGTTAGAATTGTGACCAAAAGCGCGCGAGCCGAGCGAGCGTAGCGAGCGGCGCCGCGGCAGCGGCCGGCGAGTGCTACTTCTCAAAATAAAACAAATCGGAACCTTAGGGCACCCCGACACGGATGAGTCGGGATTTTGAACTTCGGGATTTTAAACATTCGAACAAATGAACTTTCGGGATTTTAAACTTTCGACCATACGACCATTTGGCGTTTCAATTTTCGGGATTTCGTCCATCGGTATTTTAAATTCCGGATTTTTATACGTACCCATGAATACGACTGTTTTAACTTTTTAACGCCTGAAATAGGTAGGTACCGATATCGAAGCATACCCGTGGTAAGTAAAATTCATGATTTATGATGCAATTAAAAGTTATTGTTACAAGTACATTTTTATATTTTTTATAAGTTTCTGTATAGCCACTCAGAATAATATTTTCAGTATAATGTGACAGTTAAAATAGCACCACAATCTATGAAATATGAAAGGTAATTTATGAATTAATAATAGGCAAGTAAAGATAAAAATTACAAAGCAAAGTTTTCAGTAGAACGTAATTTATGCTGGTAGAAAAGTATTATAGCAAAAGACAGTCATGTTTATTTTTCGAAAATTTCAGTATCTCATTCGGTCGTTTCGTCATTTTTATTCGGACAAAAGTAGTCGGAAAGTTAGTATTTTAGGCAGTAGATTTAATATTTTGAGTAAGGACAATTCTTCTTTTTTTGTCGGAGCTTTTATTACTACCCTTTAAAAATGAATAGGAGTTTACTAAAATAATTTTTTGATGTCAATAATTTCGGAAATAATCGCTCCAAAAGTAAAAAACAATGTGTCCTCCCCCCCTAACTTTTGAACCATAAGTTTAGAAAATATGAAAAAAATCTGAAAAGTAGAACTTTATAAGGACTTTCTAGGAAAATCATTTTGAACTTGATGGAAAGAACAGTTTTTGTACAAAAAAGACGAAAAGGTTGTACAAAATAATTTCTGGACTAAGTTTGTAGTATAATCGTATATGCAAGCATTTAAGTTCGTTTACATATTTTATTATCCTGAACGTATCTTCTTTCAAACAAAAAAAAGAATTATTAAAATCGGTTCTCGCAATCCAAAATTACCACCGAAAACTTCTGGTACCTATGTATTAATTAGTAACATTTTAATAAAGAGCACTTTATTTTTAATAAAACACGTCAGCAATAATGCTTACCAATATTTATTCAATACAATCAATTTTTAAATTAACCATACAGTAAGTAGGCAACAAATTCCCAGCATTGTGCTGAGCTATGGTTGTGTTGGATGGATGACACAATCATACTTTTCCTGTCACGTAATTTTATCCATAAACTAGCTTTTGTCTGCGGCTGCGTTCCCGACTACCTACCCTACCTTAAAACCTTCTGTGTGCCATATGGAACATATTAGAAAAATTATTATTTGATTGGGCGAGCCATTCTGTTTTGAGCATAGCAACATTCATTTCTATTTATATCGTTACATATATATGAGTATTCTTTTTTGTTTTGTTTTCTTGTTTGAGTAATTTTATTGCTGTTTTTTATCTATAGAAAACTTTTCTGTCAAATAAACAGGAATCATTGCAGACTAAAATGCTTTTACCAAGATGAAATACTGAGTCACCAAAACAATTTTAGTCTCTAAACGAGTTTCTATCAATGCAATGTAATCAATCAATACAAACTTGTACCACTTAAATTATAATTCCAAGTTTTAGTTTGATCTATGTACTAATGTAATATAATGTAAATGTAATATTTTAAGCATTTTGTAAACTCCTGGCAACTATATCATTATGGTAGGATAAGTAGCTATCTTGATAAGAACGGTATGCATAAAAATATGAATTAACATGTTCAGAACGCAGTTCATAAATTGGTTTTGCAAAACTTTCGTTATTTGGATATTCTCCGAGCAAGAAGATGGTTCCTTCTTTTATAACATTGTCGCTTCTCAATTTGAAACGACTATAAAATGTGTCAGTGTTGCCTGTTGGTCTCGAATTCCAATAGTAAACATTGAGTTGTTGCTCAGATCCTCGGTCAGGCACACGCAGATCACCCATCTCATTACATATGAAACTTGAAAAACTTTTTCGATCAACATTCTGGTTTGCACAATACTTATTGATATATTTGCTGTAGTTGCTTAATTTCATAGATAGAGATAGCAGTTTGTGCATATCATCATAAACATCATTATGTAAATCATAGTCAGGTGGTATAATTTCATCAGCATTTTCCAATGTATAGGTATTTGTATTCCAAATAGCTCCTGGTATTGGATTTTTTCTGTAAAAATTCTCCCTGTACCTCAATGCACTGTCATCTTCATCATTATCATCATCATCATTATCATCATCATTATCATCATCGTCATCATCGTCATCATCATCATCATGTACATCAGAGGCCTTTAATGCCTCTACTGTCTGTCGCAAATTAGATAAAAGTAAATTTTCTGGTCTGGGAATAAATTTACCATCAATGATAATATTCTTGGACATAGCTGGATAGTAGATGATATCTTTGTACTCCACAATACTAATTGCTTCTAGATATCTTTTGAAAATTATGGGAACGGTTATTACATTTCTACAATAATCTCGTAATATTGGTGAGTACGGATAAACATCATGTTGTGATCTCAGAATGTTATAAAATTTACTTTCAACTAATGCCAGCAATGCTCGATATGTTGCATAAATATTCGGCAGTTCAACCTTAGGTTCATCATCATCCGTAGTAAATAATAAACTTGCTGTATCAGCATACAATGAACACAAATTAATGCCAATTCCTCTCGTCGTAATCGACAATGTTAAGGGAGCACGCATTTCACAAACTATTTACACCACTATATCTAACCTAGACTACTTCTTCAACAGATTATCTATAGGTATTGAAGTTTCAGTTTTCGATGAAAATCCTGAGTGATTTTCAACTGTTTAGCTTTGTTTTGTTTTGTAGTTTGAGTTCCGAATGTTACAATAATTTTAACAATTTAAAATTTTGTTAGTTATCTAAAGAGAGTACAGACAGAAAATTGACAGTGACATTTTCAACTGTGGTTTCAACTTTGAAGTTTTGAAACTTTATCGCCGCGTTCCGAATCACAACAACAAGATTGAATGTTGGCGTGCCAACATGTGCAATAGCAGTCGTTGCGCTTCCGAGTCATAGTGTTCCTAATAGACCTAAAATGTATTATTATTATTATATTCTTTACTGTACACTACATAAACAAAAATAGAGGACAAAGAAAAAAAAATTAAAATAAATTCGTAAAAAAAAAATCAGAAAAGTGATTCGTTCCCTGTAGTTTAAACAAGTGACCGTTGCGTTGTGTCATATGCAAAAATTTTGTATATCCTAGTACTAGATTGACTATGACAACCTCGAAAACGTCTCCGAGAAGGAAAGTTACAAAGAGTCCTGTCATCTCATTCTACTAGTGTGTCCATACACTAGCTACATACCACGGGCCAATTTTGTTTTAAGGTAGATAAAGATATTTTTGATACATTAAATAGATATGCAAGTTCAAAAACAATTAATTAATATGTATCAACTGATCTCAGTATGCTTACCAAAAGGGAACTGTGAGTTTTCTCTGTAATGATTAGGAAATAGATGATGTCTATGTCTGTATGTATATACCTTATATAGGTGTCATATAGTTGCATCGATTAATATAAAATGCTTGAATTACCACCTACTAATTGATGTTGTCACGAAGTTCATCCATCCCAGACGGCTAATCAGGAGAATAATATTTTTATTAAGAATTCGAAGATATAATTATTACATCGCACAAATCCGCAGAATCCACGAGTAGTGGTTTATGGCCCATATCTTTTCCCAGAGAGGAGGTTTGAGTCCCAGCAGTGGGAACATTAATAGGCTAATTATGCTTAAGCCTATTTTTAAGCCAGCCCGCCCTGTATTTTGCTACCAATAACGATAGCGATATCCTCTTAAGCTGCATGTGAGTATGAAATATATTATACTGATAAAAAAATACCTAATGTGTATGTACGTAAGAAGGTCCGGCACCTATTCAGTTTATTCTTTTTGTGTTCTTAATTGTCAGAATAAGGTTTGTCTGAAAGAAAAAACTAATTAATTTATAATAAAACTGATGTAATTCTTTTATTTTTACTTTATTGAAAATAGACTGATGCGTGACATAAAATGGTACATTTTTTGTTACGTTAAATTGCGCTTATTAACTAACAAATAAACGACAAGCAATACATTAAAAAACAAACAAAACTGTTGCTTGAATATTTATTTTTTAATGGTACAACTTCAAGCCACTGTTGCCGAAGGTTCTCATTTCTTGGAAAACTATGACCAAACATAAAAAATACAAAACTCATATGTACGTGCAGCATTGCATGCGGCATTTATTATGGACCTACCTAAGGACTAAACTTAAAGACAGTAGACTATAATTTAAAATGAATATAATTCTCGAATGTACAATAATATCGATGTTGGGAAGCGTTTGGAGTACACGCGCGTCGTTTTCAGAGATCGGTAACGAAGTGGTCACAGATAACTACATACTGAAGTGGTCCGAAGACACGGTGTCCCGATCTACGGGAAAGATAAGATAAATTGGTACTTGATTTATTAAAAAAAAATATTATGACTCCTCAGATATTTCTTAATTCATTAAGCCCCAAGCGAACGCCGGCGTTCGCGCACCTATTGTCTTACTATTGTGTCTCTAATTACCACATAAAAGCTTTGCTTTTAATAATATAAAACTTGAACAGTAGACAACAAAATTTTATAAAATTGCATCACCCAGTAATTAATATATTTTAATTCCCACATGAAATTCAAAACGATATTTGTTGTCACCCTACATAAATAATTTGTAAACAAAACAGAAAACTTACCTAAAAATGAAATCCCACAACCAGGATACTCATCACTATTCTAAAACTTTACACAGCAACGTTTAACCATGTTGCTTGCACACTATAAACTTTACTAAATATTGTGTTAAAAACTTGTAACAAATAGAAATACAACTTTAACCCTAGAGTCCATTTCACGAAAGAAGTCCCGCAGACGTAGCGCTGTATTCGCGCGACATAATGTTGCCACGGTTAAATATGGGGAAATCAGGGAAAATAATTTATAGTTCATTTACTTTCATTTTATTAACTAGGTAGAGTCTGTCTAATAAGTTAAACGACTTGGGTTATTATTAGGATTTGATGAAATCTGATATAGTCAACAAGGGTTCAATAATCAAGGTTGATTAAGAGATAGAGATCATTGTTTACTAACAGAAGAACCTTATAAAAAGTATCAACTACAAGTATTTTTTAAATTATTAAATATTATACAAAATTCTCAAGTCGGTTGACTTATTAGACAGACTATACCTACTCGAATAGTTAGATAAGAAAAAAAAAAATTTTAATAGAATGTATTTTTAATATAATAGGTACCATTTGATGTCCATACTGCTAAGGTCAGATTAGTGAAAAATAAATCTTCCTGTAATTTCTAAAATATAAAATGGAGATGTTCGACCAACTTTAAATTAGAAAAATAAAATAACATTTAAAACTTTTATTCAAATTTTTATTGAATAAATTATGATCGGTCATACTATGATCACTGTCAGAAGAGTGAATAGAAACAGAATCAGATTCTGTTTCACTATCACTAGCCGTGGATATAATAAATCGATACATTGCTTCATCCATAAGACCATCATTTTTTAAATATTCTTCCTCTAAATGCTGTACATGTTTACATTGAACTGCCCAATCTTCCGCTATAACAGTCTCAAAAGCCTCTTCTGTTAGGCGTACAATTTCTTTTGGGTCTTGGCCCACGTTTTTATCCGCTACCCGTCTCTTTACAAGGCTCCACATTTTTTCGATCGGATTGAGATCGCAGTGGTAAGGCGGCAATCTTAGCAATTCATGATTGTGAGATTTTAATAATGCCTCCACGGCATATGTAGGTGGACCTTTGTTTTGTTTAATTAATTCAAATAATACAGCTTTTGTCCAAGTATCTTCAAAATATACTTTCTTTTCTCGCAGCCATTCCTGCATGTCACGTTTAATACTTGACATTGTAGGTGCTTTATCTATTTGAGTGCAGTGATACGGAGCGTTGTCGATTACTGTGGTAGAGTGACCTTTCAAGTAGGTTAGGAATGACTTTTTCACTCATCCATTTCAAAAAATTAGTTGAGTTCATGTCATCGTGGTAATCTGAGGATTTGGATTGGGATTTGAACATTAAAAATGCACCATTAACAAAACCATTTTCAGTTCCCGCATGAGCAATTATCCAACGACTCCCTGATGACTCTGACACGAACATCCCAGGCTCCTCCTCACTTTGCCAGCAACTTTTGGCATGATAAGTGTTGTGTATATAGGTCTCGTCTAAATATACTACAGGTTTTTTCTCCACATTGCGATTTCTTCGGATTCTCTCCAAATATCTTGAACACCATGCAGTAATATCGCACCTCCGCTCAAATAGTGTCACAACTCAAAAAAAAATCGTTTGCTGATGATTATTATGATGCTATTAATTTCAGAATTTATCATACTTTAAGGTCAGATATTGTCATATTTGTAATTCAATTATTTGCCCACTAGTGGCGCATTTTTTGTATTTATATATAGCGTTATATCCCTGAATTATTAGAACTTAAAAGCTTTTTTCTCAATAATTTGATTTTTGAGTTGTGACATTATTTGAGCGGAGGTGCGATATCATAACGTTCCATTAGTAATTTACGTTTCGATTGGCATCGCTTATACTTGAAACCGATGCTATGCAATATACGGTGCAATGTTGTGATGCTTCCTTGATAATTTATGTCTTCTCTCAAAGTTGCACGTAATTTAATCAATGTAGGTAATTCCTTCTTCACAACATAAAAACTGTGAATTTTTTGCCGTATAGCGCACAAATCAAATCCATCCAAGTCGAACTTTTTAGGATGCGGGCGACTCTTCCCTGGGGTGACGATAACTTTAGAAGTACTCGCCGCTGTTGCGCCTTCTTTTGTAACTCTCGTTACAGTTTTCTCTGAAACACCTGCAATAAAATGAACAATAAAAAAATAAATAAAATTGAAACAAAAATTATTTTCGTATTTAATTACATTATTGTTGAATATAACTTTACAAATTTTTGTTGTGTTGTGTTAATTCCTTTTCAAATTTTCCTTAATAAAAATCGTGCATTAAAAAAACAAAAAACTTAATTCCAATCTGTAAATCAATCGGGAAAAAATCTGTATATGGCAGCCCCAAAATTTACCTGTAATGGGGGCGACTCTTTTGCGAACATTGCTTATTGGTATTAAAACACCGCGATTCTTGTGTTCCGCTTCACAGAACTCCTTCACCTTTAATATCATTTCTCGACCTGCACTTTTTACAACTTTTGGCATCGTAAATAAACCTTAAAACGCACTAATCCAATAATAAACTCACAAAATATCTACCACAACAAACGCACCTTGATAACATCGACAAACGACAACATGGCCGATCTCCCCATCTGTCAAATTTAGTTCCAACAATTGTCCGCGGGGCTTCTTTCGTGAAATGGACTTTATATAAACATCGGCCATATTGTTTATTGATGCCAAATTGAAGCCTCCTGAGTGTTGCCCTTCATAATTTGAAAATTACTACGAATAGCTACTATATCTGAATGAAATCATCATTAAATACAAGAAGAATCTGTATAAAATTCATTATTTTGAAATAAAAAATTTAGTTGCAGTTGATTTTATATTGCACACCTATCAATATGCATGAACATGGACTATTTAAAGCCTGCAATACACGTTGGCCGAGCGTTGCCGAGTGAAGGCCAATACCAACATCTAGACAGTATATTTGCCTTGTCTTGCCATCGCTCGGTGTCGCTCACCTAGTTGGTTGAGTAGACATGCGCCAATTAAAGCGAATGTTTCCAACGTGTATAGACCTCATTTGGCGTAGCTTGTCACGACTCGCAGTCGCTCGTGGTCACTTGCCTGACTTCGGAGCGGTGTGGGTTTGTCTGCACAAATCAAAGGCGCTCGCGCGCGCTCGGCCAATAGTGTTCACATGTTTGTCCGCGCCAGTGTTGCCAGACCTCCTGATTTTCCAGGAGATTTCCTGATTTTGCCAAGTTTCTCCTGATCTACTGATTTTGTTAGTAAATCTCCTGATATTTGTGTTTTTAGTAGTAGTTTATGTGACCAGGGGATAAAGCAGTGTCTTTAAGTCACGGGCGGCATGTTGAATTCCGAACGAAACGAAGGTTGCTGATTGTAATCTGAACGATAGTAAGGGATTTATATAATTAACTTCCGAGCATTGCGAGGGAGTTAATAAAGAAACCTGAGTGAAGTGAGCAATTCAAGCCGCCCTAAACAAAGACAGCTTTATCCCCGTATTGCATACTCTACTTTTTACACCATCTGTGAGATAATTAAAAAACAATTTGGTCGACCAAATGATATATTAGAGAAATATGTATTAGAAATAAGTACCTATTTTTTTACAGAGCAACAGACTTATTTGACATTAGCTTTAGTAAATGTAAAGAAATTGAACTTAACAGTTGAACTAAAGATTAAACGGTACGAAAAGTACAGTAAAAGGTGTAATTAAACCAAAAATAATTGAAAAAAATTTTAGATTTGTAGATTTTTTCAACTAAATTACAAAAAAAAAAATAATACCTACGTGCTTCAACGGTTCAAAAAATTGGTTTAAAAATTTCAGAAAAGATATTATGTGTGATTATTCCAAGTGTGTGATATTGAACAACTGGTCTTACGTGTCGTTTGAAGTAACTGTAAATGTTATATTTCTTCACATAATAAGGTCAAATTATCAAATTACTACACTGATAGAAGTTTATATGTCAGCATACATGATAAAAAATAGATTGAAGGAAATCAAAGAAGAAAAAAAAGCTAAAAATTTATCGAATAAATTATATTGATTTAAATTATATTATTACATGCTTCGATTTGAGAGTAAACCTGCATTTGTGGCCAAATTTAAAAAGTTTATTTGATTTATTTTGACACTTGTCAAAGCAAAAGAAGATAACTTATTACAAAAAACATTGTAATAAGTTATCTTCTTTTGCTTTTCTTGTAATAATTTTGTAAATTTAGTGATATATAATTTTTGTAATATAAGTTTAAATATTCGTTATTTTTTTTTCGAAAATTCGCAAAACTTCAAGTCATATGCGCGGGCTAAAGATTAACTGGAGGTAAGTTTTCGCTGGAACTGTTATTTTATAGTTGCTGGCAGCAGTGTTTATGAACGTTGGTACATGTATTTAGTTATGTTCTGTGTTTGGTTTTATGTTAGAAAGAAACAACAAGCTATTTTTTATTGCTTTTACTAACTGACATGCGCGAACGCATTAATTTTTTGAACAAGTGAGCTTTTATTTTGATTGTTTTAGGTTAAAAAATTCCAAGTTCATGCAAAAATACGCCAAAAAAAAAAATTGTTGCGTTTGTGGTAATTTTTTAATAGCCTTACATCGGCAAATACTAATACCTTTAATATAAAAGACTTATCATTGTTATTTTGATCTGGAAAAAATAATAGAGAGAAAAGCTGATTGCCAAAGATATGTTGCAAAATATGTGCAGCAACTCTAGCTGGTTGACTGAAGGGGTCTGAAAAAACATTGCGATTTAGTTGTCTTATAATATGAGGAGAACCATCGAACCATATAAACGGCTGCTATTTTCATATGACGGAAATTAAAGGATTCTCTAGAAAAAATAAACACAGTAAAATATTTCCACCTTCCTTCTGCTCAAAAACCAATTCTTCACTCAAAGAGCACCAGAAAGTATTAATGCAGCGTCTTATGAGCACGGTGAAAATTCCACCAACACATTGCACATATGAAAAAAAATACAGCAGCAAGTGGACCCTATAGTCTAAGATCCGATTAAGAACGACCTTCACCGGTCTGTTTAATGGATGAAACGTATTTTATGATAAATTTAGTGTATTAAATAATATAACGCGGGTGGGTTGCCTAAGAAATTCCTGGCCAGACTATTATTAATTAAAAATTGAAAATTTACTTTTTGTATAGAAAAATGCACAACCGTTATTCATACCAGATTTTTTTGCAGACAACACTATAAAATCGTATTCGTAATGAAACAGCGTTTATTTTGATATAGAATTTGTTGTCTATCAAAATAAACACACCTGTTTATACATACCTGTTTATACCTGGCAACCCATAGTTATGCCAGGAAACAAATAAGCAACCCAACATTTTTATGTTCTAAAGGCTTCACTCTTTCGGTTAGTATTAAAGAATAATGACCACTTTCCATACATTTCAAAACCTGATAATAAAAGTGAATGTATAGTTATAATGTATAGTAGACAGACTACCTGTAAGTCTAGAAAATAATGTCTCATAGTCATTTTTACGATTTAAACGCCACGAAGTCCAAAAAATATTAATGTTTCTTTTTAGGTTAGAATTTGCCGAAAGATGTTAGAAAAATATTTATTAACTCTCGAATTGTAATCTAAAATAGGAATACTTAGCTGTGGTCGTAAAGTCCTTTTTATTTTATGTATTCCTTAACTTACGTAGCTGCTTAGACTCTCGATGATTGGAAAAAATCGAGTGTTGAGCATAATAATTTCTGTTTTTACATCACAAATAACTAGTACTTACTATCTAGTAAATACATTTTTAGTAAAGAAAAATGCTAGTTTGTATAGGTATCTACCTCTAAAAAGTATCTCTTACCTGTTCATCGCTTGATCACTTATCTACCCGACACATTTTATTGGCTTACGGTATGTATACAGTGCATATAATAAACAAAAAGGGAAAAACAAAATTATACAATATGTTTTAGTGAAATGGTTTATTAATTATCATTATTATCATCTAATTCTCTTTTCCAGAAATTCTGCTGGAGCAGAGATATTTTCTTGATACCTAGCCCACCCAAGATACCACACTAATGTCATAATTGTTAACAAATGAAAAATGTGTTCTACATGTTGTGAAGTAAATGAACTCATACTATTACTAGAATCATACAGATTACCCCACTCATTACTCAGTCTATGTTCTGTGCAGACACGGCTATGTACAGGGATATAATATTTATATGTACTGAGTATCGTGGCTCTAAATGAATCTGCCACATTGTGCAGATTCATATTGGTATATTGAGGAAAAAGGCAGTGTGAAGCAGTATTTGCTGCTCGCCTATAATTTACTAATGTTATGTTGCTAGATACAACTTCAAAATGTACTTCTAGACTTTCATTAACTGGTTTAGCAGTAATTCTCTCAGAGTCACCTATTTCAACAGTGATTGACCCAGAGCCACCTGTTTCAGCAGTGATTGACCTAGAGTCATCTGGTTCAGCAGTGATTGGCCCAGAGTCACCTGTTTTAACTTTTTCAGTAGTAGATGCACCACAAGCTCCATCAGCTTGCCCAGTACGTATGGCAGCACGCTTACAACTCATCTAGCATGAATGGCATATTCTATCAGATGATAACATCTATGGAAGAAAATATTGAGTTAATATCAGAATCACCAAGACCGTATCGGTATGAAGTAATATACTGCCAAATAATTAACATTAAAGAAACATAAATACCTGACATGGTGCAATCCTTGTTTGTTTATCTGTTTGGAATTTATTATATATATTATTTTTGGATTGTCAAAAACAATAGAATGGCTCTGACGATTAAGTGTTGACCGTCCACAGAGACTGCACACTTGTCCTTGACCGGTCGAGATAACCCTGAAGCTTGAGCACCATCACTGCTTGTCGTGAGGAGTTCATTACAAGGTTCACAAACGTAATCTTCCTCTGTAAGTAATCTGAAATAGGAAAGACAATATAAACTTCTTTTATTTACAATTGATATAGGTTATAGTTTAACAGTTCAAAACGAAACACGAAATAACAAGACAACACTATTAGTTTTAATTCATCTTTCGGCCATTTGTGTGTATGTTGTCATACATATGGACATCATATATAGTTTTAAGTTAAACATTATAAAAATAAATACTTACGATTACTGGTGATATCCACTCACTAAGAAGCGAAATAACTCTTGTGTTTAGCTCTTAAACAAGATAAGGTCGAAACGTATTGCAGTTTATGCAAAGTATACGTCGGCTTTTTGTTGACGATGGCATTATCAAGAGGGCGGATTTACAACAATATGGAAAGCAAAGGTCGTCAGATGAGGAAGATATCGAGGTCCAGGGGGCAGCAATAAGGTCGTAAATAGAAGTATCAGTTTACATACAAAATAGCACAGTACATAACGAGACGCAAACGCACCAACGATGGGCTGCGCCAATTTCAATCGTAGAACTGTCAAATGTAAAAAAAGTCCATTTCAGTCATCCGAACTCAATTACACACTGAATGATTAATTTATTTAATCAATATTTTATTTTCAATTAATCTATATTATACAAAGACTAATAAAGAATATTATATCGATTGAATAAAATGTAAAATAATGTATAAAACTCAGAAACAGAGATTAATAAATTCAAGTAGTAGTGCGTAAAATGGAACGTTGTAGCAAAAGGTCTCAGTATTAATATATAATCTATGGCAAAAGGTAATAGAGATGCGTTCAAAACATGGTAATATGTAACGCTAAACGTAAAATAAGTTTATAGAAAAACTTAAAAATCTTTTTTTCCTGCGTTTCTTTTAAAATTGTTTTTAGCGTATTATACACATAATATAATTGGCTAAATTTTAACATTTTTTTCATTACTATACAAAGCCAGGTGAAAATTGGTCATTCTTCTTTATTCGTTAAAAACACCGGTGATTTTAATTAAAAAAAAAAATTTTGTTTGGCCAGGAATTTCTCAGGCAACCCACGCGCGTTATATTATTTAATATACTAAATCTATAATATAAAAATGAATCGCAAAATGTGTTGGTAAGCGCATAACTCAACAACGCCTGGACCGATTTCGCTAATTTTTGTTTTGTTATGTTCGTTATTATGAGGAGAAGGTTCTTATGGAAAAAAAAATGAAAATTAGGGTAGTGTAGGGTAGAGTAGGGTAGTGTAGGGTAGTGTAGGGTAGAGTAAGGTAGAGGAGGGTAGAGTAGGGTAGAGTAGAGTAGGGTAGAGTAGGTTAGAGTAGGGTAGAGTAGGGTATAGTAGGGTAGAGTAGGGTAGAGTAAGGTAGAGGAGGGTAGAGTAGGGTAGAGTAGAGTAGGGTAGGGTAGAGTAGGGTAGAGTAGGGTAGAGTAGGGTATAGTAGGGTAGAGTAGGGTATAGTAGGCTGAAGTAGGGAAGAGCGGGAGCGAAGCCGCGCGGGTACAGCTAGTTTATCATAAAATACGTTTCATCCATTAAACAAACCGGTGAAGGTCGTTCTTAACCGTATCCTCTACTACTAGCAATACCAGCTAATTTTTGCTGGGAAACAAATCAAGAAATAGCATTTAAAACTTATAAAAGAAAGCGATTTACCAAATAGTTATCAGTTTTTACGTCTTTTTATTATTTTTGTAATCAGAGTATTTTTAAGCTATTGCATAGCTTCTATCGCGGGCCTTGAGCGTGGAGACCGAATCCAGAAATTCCGTAACGAAAATAACCTAACACCCCCTACTCATTTGTTTTTTGAGCGTGGTGACCGATAAGAAAACAAATGAGTGAAAGCAGCTGTCGGCGTTTTGGATGGGTGGGGTTAAGCAGCTGTTAGCGAGGTCTGGTTTTTGATGGAAGAGGTTAAGCAGCTGTTGGCGAGGTCTGGTATTGGATGGGTGGGGATAAGCAGCTGTTGGCAAGGTCTCATTTTGGATGGGTGGGGTTAAGCAGCTGTTAGCGAGGTCTGGTTTTGGATGGGTGGGGTTAAGCAGCTGTTGGCGAGGTCTGGTTTTTGATGGATGGGGTTAAGCAGCTGTTGGCGAGGTCTGGTTTTGGATGGGTGGGGTTAAGCAGCTGTTGGTGAGGTCTGTGTTTGGATGGGTGGGGTTGAGCAGCTGTCGGCGTTTTGGATGGGTGGGATTAAGCAGCTGTTAGCGAGGTCTGGTTTTAGATGGATGGGGTTAAGCAGCTGTTGGTGAGGTCTGGTTTTGGATGGGTGGGGTTAAGCAGCTGTTGGCGAGGTCTGGTTTTAGATGGGTGGGGTTAAGCAGCTGTTGGTGAGGTCTGTGTTTGGATGGGTGGGGTTAAGCAGCTGTTGGCGTTTTGGATGGGTGGGGTTAAGCAGCTGTTAGCGAGGTCTGGTTTTTGATAGAAGAGGTTAAGCAGCTGTTGGCGAGGTCTGGTTTTGGATGGAAGAGGTTAAGCAGCTGTTGGCGAGGTCTGGTTTTGGATGGAAGAGGTTAAGCAGCTGTTGGCGAGGTCTGGTATTGGATAGGTGGGGATAAGCAGTTGTTGGCAAGGTCTCATTTTGGATGGGTGGGGTTAAGCAGCTTAAGCGAGGTCCGGTTTTGGATGTGTGGGGTTAGGCAGCTGTTGGCGAGGTGTAGTTTTGGATGGGTGGGGTTAAGCAGCTGTTGGCGAGGTCTGGTTTTGGATGGGTGGGGTTAAGCACCTGTTGGCGAGGTCTGGTTTTGGATGGGTGGGGTTAAGCAGCTGTTGGCGAGGTCTATTGCATAAGTTGATAAAAATGCTATGCAATAGCTTTACCGCGGCAGTCCCCGAGTGCCACACGTCTTTTTTTTTTCTAAAATAAATGCATTTTTAATATACTTATACGAATAACGGTACTATGTTTATATGTAAATAGCTGAAAAACTAGACGTGATAGCTAAAATCTGTAAACAGATTTGGAATCAGCAAACTAAAGCCAATAGAAATCACATAGTAAACTTTTTGCTCCCGGAATTTTTTTTTTTTTTTGCCGGCCAGTTTTATGGTTGGTTTAGACATAAGACGACATAATATTACTATTATGATCATTAAAAAAAAAAAGACGTGTGGCACTCGGGGACTGCCGCGGTAAACCTATTGCATAGCATTTTTATCAACTTATGCAATTATAATTATTTATTTATTTTAAATAAGCAGTATTTTTTTTTCTTTGATATTAATTGAAGTTACACTTTCACACATTGAATTGAATTTTGATTGATTGTTCACTCATTTGTTTTCTTATCGGTCACCACGCTCAAAAAACAAATGAGTGGGGTGTGTTAGGTTATTTTCGTTACGGAATTTCTGGATTCGGTCTCCACGCTCAAGGCCCGCGATAGAAGCTATGCAATAGCTTAAAAAAAAAACAACTTACCCACGTTGCAGCAGTCAATCGATCCTTACGAACGAACTGCGTAAAAAAGCCATTAGTGGGAAGGCATTCGGCAATGTGTCAAATTATTTGAAACTAATAAAGAAATAGGCTTTAAAATACTTCTAAGTTTTAGAAATCACCCCAAATAATTTAAAGACCTTTTGGCAGCGAAAAAACAAACTAACAGACCATAACTTTGTTTTTTGCTGATATCGATTATAAATAACAATCGATATAGCGTTTTGTGTAAAGCTGATGATAAGACAACCTACAACAATTTAAGAACTAGAGAAATAATGTGGTATTCAAGATTATAAAAATCTCAAAATTAACACGGATTACAAAGAGCGTACTTACCTAGAAATGGGAAACAAAAATTATATCCAGCCAAATTGAAGATCGACTTACAGCCCATAGTATGCCCTTGCAATTTAACGCCGTCTAGTGGCAAGTAGTAGGCAACTTAATAGTGTGTCCTGTGATACGTACACTTTTGGCACACTGTTGCGCCGTTTATGCGATAGATGGCGCTAAGAGAACGTCTTCTTTTTGTATCTAATATGTAAAACATCTGATCTTGTGGATCTTCAGCAGTCGTTACCAGGGGTGGATCATTTAATATGTTGGACCCTGGGCTAACAGCATCTGGAGGCCTACCTAACTACGTAATTGAACTAAGTCAAGAATCAAATAGACCATGTAGGTTTGCACTTTTGAATCTTCAAGAAATCAGTCAGTTAGAAAAATGATTCTAATTGCAGATTTCAAGATGTAGATCACTATGGAGAAAAATTTAATATTTTTTGTCGCTTCTATTATGTGAGAATAATGCAAATAAAGTAAAAAAAAATAATAATTAAAATATAGAAATAAAATTGACCCACTGGCAATCAAGAGATGTCCAGTCACAAATGGAGGCGTCCGTTCACGAACATGACGCGTATCAGAACACCAGCCACTATCTGAGAGACATTTGATTGTACATGACAAAATCATATGCCATACTTTCTTTTCCCATTTTTTTTATTTGCTATGTTTGCTCCAAGAATTAGAAACCCAGTTCGTACCTGCCGCTACTTGAAGTCCTTTCAACCTTAGTTTGGCCTTCGTCATTATTGTATTATATTCATTAATATCGCATTGGGTCTATTTAGCCTGTAAGGATGTTGTAAATTTTTAGAAATATATAAATAAAGTTCTTTTAATTATAATGATTTGATATATATCGTAATATTTATTAGTTTGTAATTTGAGCATATTATTATATACCACTTAATTTAATGATACTTCATTCCATTTGAAATATCTATTATTTATTTATTGTGCACACTTTCCAGTGTTGTTTTTTAACCTAAAAGTTGACTGGTAGAGAATACCTTGTTGCATTAAGTCCGCCTAAGTACCACTACTGTACTAATCAATCTTCCTAATAAAACGCCTCGTGGCTAAAATAATAACAGCCGCACGGGTTGATCCCCAAGGTTAAGCAACGCTTGCCAAGGTTAGTCTGTGGATTGGTGACCATCTTAACATACCGAGATAGCTCTGTGCCTCGCAAAATATACTAAGCCATTTGGTCTCGGCTGTGAATAGTAGAACTTTGACAGTCGTTATGGATAGTGTATAGTTCTTTTTACGCAAGAATAAGAAGAAATATTGGCTCACCTGTCTGTCTACAGAAAAAAGATAAGAAAGTAATATCCAATAACATTTTACCTGACCTTGGGATTAACCATAGATTATACATGTGACTGTTCCAATAAGACCCTAGGCTGATAAAATTTTCATTTTTCCTGAATTTTCCTACAAGAAGGTATGAAGGTCGGCTTCCCCTAACTTATCCAACGCAACAGTTCTTAACAAAATTAGGACAGTGGATCCCAATCTGTGGTCAGTAAGAGCTAAAATATGGTCTGGGAGAGGATTAAAAATTTTGAATTTTCCAACTGAAAAGTAACAGATTTTAAGTTTCTATCACAAATGTGTTTTCTATAGCAATGCTCGTTATTTCTGATTTTAAAGAATCGGTGTCCTACAACTTTCGAATTGATGGTAAAGATTTTTTTCTGGACTTCTGGTCCCTGCTAACAACACAGAAACCAAAGCGATCCCCGGTTATAAAAAGCTGGGAACCACTATCATGGTGGTTTTTAGTAACTGTATTATTTTAATTTAAATGATCTGCGGGGTTACCATAAGTTCAAAGATTGTTTCGTTCTTATTCCAGTATGAGTAAGTGACACAACTATACACATTGAATTATAAAAACCGGGTTTTTTGTATATCAATGACTATACAGCTTGTCTAGCGCCATCTCTTGCCCGCACTGAAATAAGATTAAAACAATCTAACTGTATACGTCATGGTCTAGGAACAGAACTGGTTCAAACTACAGTTCATTACTCGTTTGTTAGTAGAACAGAGAGTGGAATCTTAACATCGTATTTAGTATCTCTTTTGGGACCTTCAATAAAATAACGTCACATATTCAGGGATGGGGGCAACAAGGTGTAACATCGTGTGTTTAAAAGGAGTGGGCAAAGTTTTCACCATACAGAGCGGTTAACAGTACAAGCATTCACGTCAGAGGCAACGACAGAGTTTGCCGTTCCCTTCATGATGTTTACACGGGGCAATAAAAAAAATGAAAAAAGAAAAACAGTTTTTTTTTTTTTTATTAAAATAAAGGATAATTATATAATTACAACTAGCTTTTGTTCGCAGCTTGGCTCGATCTTGTAGTTAAGGCATGCTACCGTTTAAACTTATTTGCATAGATATTACAAGACGCAACAGCAATATGAGGAGTTATACAAATGAGACTGAGACTACCTATGACAAGGCCGTAGAGGCCTTAAAAAATAATGATATTCGTTTGACGTAAATTTAAGGATGGCCCCTAAACTATTTTGTTCAAATTAGTTCAATAATTCGATTGATCAACAGAACAAATTTACTATTACTAATCTTATTATAAAAGTATGTACTTATTTGTAAGTAGGTGTGTAGATTGTATGTACATTTTTATTTAACCTAGTTGACACTTAAATGATAAATACAATATAAGTAGTTGTATAAAAATAAACTCCGTTAATATTTAAGATCATTGCAGCCCAGCACCAAAACATGGCAGCATTCTAGAGATCTTCATTTTTAAATCTCTTAACGTCATTAAATCAAATCATAGGTACAAGTACATATTTATTAAAGCTTGAATAATCCTTACATTAACATGTTTTTTTTTTAATAAATAGATGTATGTTAGCTATGATCACGTTTTATTATTTTAATACATTTGGTTAGTTAGTCGGTGTCAGGGTTGTTGTTCCAGTGTTACCGCGTTCTGTAACGCAAATGGTAACTGAAGGAATACAGGTGGATTTTAGTCAGTAGGAATCTGACACTCCCCTTAGAGCGGGAGAGGCGGGAGCTCTCCAGAAAATAAGTAATACCACTGAAAAAATATCGCACCAAAACTGTCTTGTCAGTAGAGTTGCCACCTGTACTATATTTTAGTCAACTGTACTTTATATTATAAACAAATAGGTACGACATTTGAATTGTTAATTAAAGTATTTTCCAAAAAATAATATATGTTAAAATTAAAGTTTTTTTTTGTAGAAAATAAATTTTTAATACTTAGGTAGGTACATAAATAATGTCCCTTGTTACCAAACTGTGACATTTTGATTACCATTACGCACTAGTGCTATAATGTAGTTAAAACCTTATTGTTCAACCGCTCCCCCGCTATAATTTTAATACATTATCGAATCAGGATGGGCGCAGGTCGTCCCCCACGAGTCGCTGGTCAACCCCCGTTTATTCATTTCAGTGAGTGTGTGTGTAGAGTCAATTCACGAATGATGACGGCTGTGAAGTTTCCCCAGAAGGCTGCGCAGTAACGTGTTTTAAGAACCAAATGGCGACGTGCGTGTGCGAGAAGAGTGTAGAATGCGCGAACGTTCGCAAAGGCTAACTTCACGGCCGCCATCATTCGTGAATTGTACTGTATTGAAAGGTAAATAAAAAAAAAATATGGGCGCGCGTATGAAAACAGATTTTTACCGCCACAAAAGTTTACTAGTTTTACAGTTATTTTCTTCACAAGTGTATTGAAAAATGTCGTATGATTTACGTGAGTAATTAGTGATTACCGTTCTCGGCTCTCTTAAGACCCTCGCCATGGCTCGGGTCTTAATACCGCCTCGACAGTAATCACTAACATTACACACTTCTATCATAATGTACTATTAATTAACAATTCCTACATTATTCATACCACACCCTACACTTACCTAATATTTCTCAAAATTTCTGCTTAACTAATCAAGTTATGCCTATGCAGAAATTTCCCTTTTTCCTAAATCTGTAGAAATAAAAAAAAATTTAATTGCTCTGAGACTAGAATTTTAGAGCTCACTCCGCTTGCTCTAGCATTTATATTATATCACTTAGTACATGCTTTATCAGAGGTCTAAAATAAATAACAAAAATTAAAAGTACAATTATTCCTAAATTTTTCAAAAATACTATGTTGTTTATAATGATTTATGAATACAGTATATTTTTCCTAAGAAAGGTGGCCTTAGTTTAGTATAATATTGATGGTATAATTTTATATTTATTTTATGATATGTTTCAGTAGCAATTTTATTGTACGAAAATCTGCTTAGTAGTTCACTCCTTGACGATGATTCACACATGATAGTCCCGCTAATAAAAGCTGAACTATACCACAGTATGTAGCAATTTTACGATCGAAAACTGTCCATTCGTCAAAAAATCAAGAATTTGATTTGATTGATGTGGATACTTACTATTGATTGTAATTTTAGGCCCATCGTGATAATGGTAGAAGCGCTATGTGGCCCGAGAAAAAAAAGATCGAGTTTGACTGTCATAGAGCCTAAAATTCGAATAAGTACAAAAAAATAAAACAACATTATTACAGAAAAGTCACGAATTCTATGGGAAATTGTTAAATCACATGTTGATGAGGCTGTGCTCGGTCTAACTAATAGGTAAACAGAACGACGACGCGTTGTCTATACTCATTTTTCGCAGAAAAGTTCAGTCCTGCAAGTGTGCGGGATCCCGCATGAGTAGGTAGTCCCGCATTTCTGATCTTGCAGAAATGGAGCGGGATTCCGCGCTTGCGAGATTGGATTCCCTAGTTCCCATCATTGAACGCGGTTATTATAAGACTGTCCTATCGTTCATGGGTACATCGGTATGTTGCACTACGTTTTCTTCGTCGTCTTCTGTCGCTAGATGTCTCTCAATAAAGCCTGATATACAGTTGAGCCAGCCGTGCTTGTACATCATCTTTATAACACGTTTGCGAAACACCACCAGTAGCAAGAATATCAATATCCCTTGTAGCGTGTTGAAAATATCCAGAATGGTCCTGTAATACAAAATGAGCAGTAGGTATTAGTTTTTGCTATTGTTTGTCCAATGAGAAAATTACGGAAAATTACCTAGTAGGTACTTAAAATTATTCTTATTTATTTGTGTAAAAACAAAAAATTTATTGCTGTTAAACTAATAACTGTTACGTTTAGTAATTAACAGCCGCTTCTGTTCATTGCATTATAGCGGCTTAGTTTGGCTATTGGCCGCTAGATGGTGTTAGTGTTGCATTATATTTATAATGGGTAAATTACACAAGGGAACGTGCTCCCGGGATAAAAAAAAAATCACTTATATAGGTAGACAAATAGAAATAGGACATATCCAATGCCAGGAAGTGTTCTATGTGTGTGCTACACATCTAAATCCTTCACCGATTAAGGCGTAAAAGCGTAACAAACAAATTCACATTCTTAAAAATTAAAAAATAATTTAATAATATCTTCAGTTTTATGAAAACATAAATTTGCGTGTTTATTAATAGAAACGTAAATTAACTTAAACAGCTGCGTAATTTAATTTATCTACGATCCAAAGTACATTAAAATCTGTGTTGACTAAGGCACGTTATATCGTACCTACTTCCTACTACAAAAAAGGAATTATATTTAAAATTTAAAACTACGTGTAGGTTGCCTTGAGAAAAAGAAATACCTTTTCGATATATACCTACGTTGAATTATTTTTAATCATTTTGTACTTATGCTTTTCTTTCTGTCACTTTTTTATATTTTTAAGTAATACTCTTAATAGTAATAATACCTAAACCTAGTAAAAATCCTATATATAATTAAGGCACTAAGTTCGCCTCTTTACCTTTATCTGTATGATTTAAAAATTATTTATTCAATAAATGTTTAATAATGTTTTTGATTGCGAAACAACCATGAGTACTACGTATGGTACTATGTGAATGTTACACCTTATTAGTACTTTGTAAACTGCTAAAATATGTAGGTATCTACCGTAAGACTGCACTTACTAATCAGTCAAATTTTGTAAATTTTACTTTTTAATTTTTTTATTAGTAGCCTAAACATAAAATTCACGTTGACATCGTCTTTGAATTCATTTTGAAAGACAACATCAACGTGAACTTAGGCCAGGCACGCCTGAAAGAATTATAAATTTACAAACCAAATAATATGTTTCTCTGCTAATGATCCGATCATCTCAAACACCCACGGAAGTCCCATCAAAATGATAAGTCGTACGGTCATCACAAACCTGAAAACAATGAAGAAATTATTACAATGTAAAATAGTAATATGTATTATTATAAATGAAGAAGAGGAAAAAAGGAAGAAACAAATAAAAAGGAAAACGAAAGAAGCAGAAAATAAAAAAATCACTTCTGTCATCTGATGGCTCGTGTGAAAGTTGAAAATTACTCTAAGGAACATAGGTACTCCTGGGATAAAAAGAAAAATAAACGATCTCTTTACACACAAATACTTAAAAGAAGCCTCTATACAATCTTTAAAACCCTTTTATTGTTCTATTCGGGGTAGTGTAGAAAACAAATTTTGACAACATTTCTAACTTAAGTTAAGTACTATTTATGCAAACTTTTAAGTATATATTGGCACACAGAATGATATTTGGCATACAAACGAAATTCCCCGCTTTTACCCCCTTAAAGATTGAATTTTGAAAAACTCCTCAGTTTTTTTTTATGGTGGGAAAAAATCATCCAATGACATCCCCCGCTCTTGGGCGGAGCGGGAGATAGTGTCAGACTCTTACTGACTAAAAGACCCTCCCCGTTCCTTCTAGCCTTCATACCGGGGCTCGAGCTCCCTTTCGGATAACCCTGGCCCCAGTAGGCTTCGACTCGGCTGGGTCCCTGCTGTTGCTGACAACCCCTTGAGGCGCGCGGGAACAGTGCGCGCCGTCGACGACTTGGGCTTGGTCCGGACAGTTACCGGATGGCCGGACAGCGAGCTAAATTCCATGTTTCTTTTGTTGCTTAGTATTTTGAGCTGTATTTTGACATGCCAGTCAGTGAATTTCTCCTGTTACCATACATAGATTAGTGTAATATTAAATATTTACTTGAACTTCAGTGCCCTTATGTGACTCGATGAAAAGGATAGACGCCATATCAGCAAGGACGTGTAGATAAATATACAAATGTTGGCAGCCAGCAGTAAGGATATTATACTGTACATGTAGTACCACTGTTGATATTTATCTGAAATTGTAAATTATTTCATTTATTAGCACATCACATAATATTGTCCCCCGCGGTTTCAACCACGTCTTTAGTTATTGCTCCGCTCCTATTTAGTCGAAGCGTAATGTTTTAAAGCCTGTATTGTACTCGTATATAGCTTTCCTCGATAAATGAACTATCCAACAATAAAAATTATTTTAACTCGAATTCTTCAATTTTATAATATTATAATTATAAATTGGTTTCATTTAGGAGTTAAGGGCCTTTACACAAGGCGGAGGCGCTCGCTAGCTTAAGTCTGAATAGCGCCTTAAAGATCACAAATTGGGTGGCGGTGTTGTTCGAAATATCCGCTTTTACTGCAGTAGCCTTACATAATATGAATGTTGACGTGGACATAAAATAAAACTTACCAAAGAACCAGCAGTGCATAAGTCCGATCCCTGGTTTCTGGTGGTGGCCGGGGTGAAAGTTTACTATGGCCATGCATATGGTGAGGACGGTCGAGCATCCCCAAGCGTATATCATGTACCATTTAAACTCTCGCCAGCTGTAGTCTAAAGTCGCAGGTCGCCTGTAAAGTAAAATTTGAACGAAATCAGTCGTAAAGATTTTAGAATTTTTTGTCTATATTTTAGTTATTTAGAATATGGAATATGCATGAAAAAAATATTTGTTAGGCAATCAATCAGTTTATCTATAAATGTTACGGACTTTTCTTTCTTATTATGCCGTGGCTACATTATCGCGCGAATATTCGTGTCGCATTGTCGCAATAAAAACATCGTAGTCGGGTATATGCGATGTTGTTGTCTAAGCTAGTTGTCAATCGTATTTCTATGCGCGTCTCAGAAAGTATTCGTGTTCGACTGAATACTTCGCGATTCAACGATCTACTCGGCCATATAGGTATATAATATTCGCCGAATCCCGATTACATAGCCACAGTATTAGCAGCCTTGAAGCTTTATAGCTTCGTTATTGATGAAAATATTTAAAAAAAAATATATCATTATATGTTTACTAGAGCTAAAAAATATTTATTTACCTACTTAAAAAAATGCATGCAATCACAGCTGTCATTCTTTGACAGTGAGATAGCAAGTGGATGTTATTTGTCAAAATACCTAACAATTCATTTTCCTGACTGTACAAGTGTACAATGCTGAAAAAAAAAACTGTCATACCTTGTGTTTAAAAGGACTTGTATGGCTATAGCGTTTGACCAGAAGAAAGTTGCCATCAAAAAGAAATAGGCCAGAAATCCTGAAAACAAAAAAAAATCTCTTTAACATAATTTTCGTCTAAACTAAAAAACGTCAAAATTATTTTAGAAATACTGCTGTATGTTTATTTCATATCCTTTACGTATCTACTGTCATCAACATAATACGTGATCATATTTTGATCATATTTTCATTCAGAAATCTCTTTGGAATAGTAAATAAAATCTCCAATACATATTTTTAATATTTTTATATATATATATCATATATAGATATAAATATATATATATATATAGTATATTATATTTTATATACATATATCCTATATTATTATTTTTGTATTTAATGCTTACTGCTTACCTCTAGCGGCACACCACCCCATGTGATAGTATGTCATAAGCTTCATAATAACAAGCACTAAAAGTCCAATTCCAAGACTAATGCAGAAATTGATGATACTCTTTCCTTGAACGTCCCTGTAAAACATTTTTTTTTTTCAACCAAAAAGAAAAAAATACTATATTATATAATA
Organism: Mythimna ferrago; assembly: GCA_910589285.2. Lineage (NCBI taxonomy): Eukaryota > Metazoa > Arthropoda > Insecta > Lepidoptera > Noctuidae > Mythimna > Mythimna ferrago. Next base: position 12,584,965 of record OU342692.1, on the reverse strand, counting down.
ATGCTGATAATAAAAACAATATCTTAATTAAAAATTTCAACAGGCCTTCAACCGTATTTTGAGGGTAGGTAGTTTTCAGAAACGAATAATAACAATTTTTATTATTCATTTTGATTAGAATTTGAACTAAGTTTTTTTTAATTGATATAATCTAGTTTCACGTAATAAGATTCTCCCTTCAAATCTTTAACAGCATTACATTTCAAAATTTTTTTACTACACTAAAGTAGCAGAACTATTTTAGTACATTAGTTTTTTTTTTTTTTTTTCGATGGGAAAAATCATCATAGGACAACCCCCGCTCTTGGGCGGAGCGGGACGTAATGTATACATTTAGATTTTGCCTTACGAGTTCAATGGTCGCCTACGTCTTAAAAGAAAGGGATCATCTCCACGAGCGAGGGAATTGCGGCGATATTATCGTCGTGCCTGCCACATGTTTCTATACACTCTTAGAACGTGTGTACACACGGCGATATAATCGCGGCGATGCGATAAGTGGCTAAGTGCGAGTGAAAAGTCGTCGTATCGCCGCGTAGCTGTTGCTACTGGCAGCGGGCCCGCTGCACGCTCGCCACAATTCCGACGAGTCGCGACGATTCGCTGGCGGAATAATCGCTCGTTTGTGGAGACTACCCGACGATATAACACGGAATCATCGCGAGCTTCTCGCTCGTGGAGATGGTCCCAAAGCCTTGTTTAAAAATTTCTCGTTCCTAGACATGATATATCAGTCAGTCAGATTCTCCTTTCCCTTCTAGATTGTTAAAAAAATATTGGAAATATCGTAATACTAACCTAAGTTCTGGTAAAAAACTATAAATAAGCGCAGTAGCCGCTAGGAATATAACTGAGACGATCATCGTGTAGCCCAGAATTTTATCATCGATGATCTCTATCTCTTCTTCGGTGCATACTAGTGCCATAGGCCTGATTCGAGTCAGATTCACATCTTTTATTGTTGTATAGTTTGCTAAACAGTACCTGTAATGAAAAGAATACGATTAGAAATACAAGGAAAGTTAAGAAACTAAAAACTAACTACAGAAAGACACGGTTTGTTAAAAAATATCCTTACGCTGAAATGTACAATTGTTTGCCATACACTCGAAAAACTGAGTCTAATGTCCTTAGGTTCAAAATACAAATCACACTTTTTTAGTTAGTACGCAACACCGACTACTACCTACAGGTCATTGGACTCGCTCAGCTGAGTTTTCTTAAAGAAATTAATTTCGTACATGCGTAAATTAATACGATTTTTTTTAATAAGGTACTTTATTTTTTAATTTTATCTTTACAAATCGATAGTATTTCATGTACCGGATAGATTGAATCCCGTGGAGGGTCGCCACGGGATTAAAACGATCAAAATTAGCGGTGTATAGTTGTCTATACCATGTTCCTTTACAGATTATGTTTAATAAAAACTTTAATTTAATCTTACAATTTTATTTTATCACGTTAACATTTATTATCTGCTATATTTTGGGTATGTTTATAAAGATGGTTCATTGTAAAAATTTGCCTGGTTCCAGTGGTCCACTATGATCCAATTCCCATTTTTTTTTAATTCGTTCTTTCTGAAAATGTATTCAAAACATCAAAAAACCTTAAATGCCAATCCAAACCCAAATAAATCCTTTAGCTGAGTGCAAAAGTACGATTGCATAGATTAATAAACAAAAAATTATACGACTTTGAAATTTACCTGGTTCATAGCTGGACCACTTAGCCTACTACACGTGTGCAAAAAGGCTGCCAGGGTCATATGGGATTCGGTAAATCACAACAGCCGTATGCACAGTGACCGTTACCACTGGGCAGAGTCTCCATGGAATGGGTTCCTGCAGATGGAAAACAGTAACGTTTTGATTATTTGGCTAAGTTTTGCCATCTGGTATGCTTAACTAAATTTGCTTTAAGCGTTTCCCGATATTTGAATTTTAAAACATACTTGCTTCTCCAGCTACTCCATCCATACTTACGTCAATATGTACATGCTTTATAATATGCATCAACAAAGGCTATGAGAACTATAGAAATAGGATACTTATTGTAAATGAAACATTTCGAATCACTTTCGACCGGTTGGATCATTAATTACAAATAACCCTGTATAGATGACAAACAATTAGTTTACACTGTACTTAAAATTTAGTTCATCAAATTTTTATACAAAAATGAAAATATTTAAAATCAAAGTTATAAATACTACGAAGCCTATGGCGAGCAAACCTATCAATAATAAAAAAAGCAAGCGATAGTACAATAGGGGTGCTTGATGTACTTGTGTCGTGCCATATAGACGTAGTTAGGTATAGCAAAATACAGAGTTGAAATGTGTTAGATAGAACAACGAAATCTTAAAGGTTTGTTTTTGGTAAATGTGATGTTTTGTAAAAGGTCATAGAACAAAAGTTGTTGTTTAAGATGTTATAATAATAAACAAGTTATTTGCATCGTGTCTACTCGACAGAATATCTTCGGCAATAGACTCATTTCAACCGATGGAACAAGCTGGTTTCAGAAAAGGATACAGCACTTCTGACCATATTAAGATGTTATACCACAACAAATCTAAGAAGTACCGTTTGACGTTTCACACTTTTCTTTAAAAATACGAGTAGTTTTGTATAAGCGTAACTCACACTATTTTTATTTATCTTTTCAGTACAACCATTGGATTATGGAGCTATTTTTATTGTATCACAACATATTTTATACACATTTATGTAGAACTGTTAAACAGTACTTATTAGGGGCCATCTCCACGAGCGAGAGCCTCGCGACGAGTCCGTGCTTCTATCGCTGGGTAGTCTCCACGAACGAGCGATTATTCTGCCAGCGTATCGTCGCGTCACGTAACGGAATAGCCGCGTGTCCGCGACGACTCGTTACGGAATCGCCGCGTTTCCGCGACGGCGTTGTGCAATACGTTACTTGGCTGACAGGCAACGCAGAAATGACCTGTGTTTGACAGCGCGCTCACCGCGCTTTCGCTGCGAGAGCGTGGCGAGCGCGTGGCAGGCCCGCTGCTAGTAGCAACTAGCGCGCGACGATACGACGATATGTCACTCGCACTCAACCACTCGTCGCATATCGTCGTGATAATATCGCCGTGTTTATGAGACACGTTCTAAGAGTGTGTGTAGAAATATTTTATATTATTTTATTATTTATTCATTTAATTTTTTTTTAATGCTTTCATCTGACTTCAATTTATTTGCATTCAATTTATATAATTAATTTTTAATGTCTTGTAATGTAAACGTAATTTGACTTGTTCGATTTTATTTAAGATTTTTTTTTTTGTTTTATTTTGCCTTAATATGATTATACAGTGAGTTTATGTTAAATGTTCGATTATAGTTTTTAATGCAGCAAAATTATTGCAGTGAGCGCTATGTACGCCTTAATTGTCGTGTGCCGTTTTGGTATGAGATCATCTTGTTAATGTGATATGTATGTGATGTAGCTGTACTTGATTTAAATAAATAAATACGTTGCACGACGATAATATGGCCGCGATTCGCTCGCTCGTGGAGATGGTCCCTTAAATTTGCCGGGCTTTAGTAATACAGTCCTGCAAGGTTGTTAGTGTTTTACAAATAACCCTGTATAGTTCCAATAATATTTGGAATATCAATTCGACGACGACGTTCAAAGAACAGAAAAATAGAGAAGCGAACAGAACAGAAGAGTGAAGAAGCTGCACAAGTACCTTTCACGTTTTCGCTTTTTTCACGCTTTTTTTTATGCATTTACGATTTTAGTATTTTTAAACTTTGTATGAAGTTTTCTTAACGTTAGTTTTCCATGGAGTTAGCATATAATGTTGAATTTTTCGCTGTTGCCTTCGGTTTCTTAGAACAAAAGCACAGATCACAACAGCCTCTTCGAAATCCATGATGATAAATGCAGCAATTTTTAAGTAAAAATAGCGTTACTGTCGCTCACGTGTGCGCTTCGTTCAAATCTCGGTAAGGCGAAAGTGACAGCGACAATAAAGTTGCTGCTGAGCAACTCAGTTGCTCGTGTGCGTATTCCGTTACGTTTTTTTTAATAAATCGTGTTGACTTGCTACGTCACACTGTGCCCTGTGGTGAACCACGGTGAACACTGAGCAGGCAGTGTGCGTCTTACACTCGCTGTGTGCGGACGTATTGTATGTATGTAAATATTGAGAACGTGCTCGCTTCAGTTATTTGCGACAGGGAGAACTCGGAGGAGAAACCTACTAGAATTTTTTGAAAGATCCTATTGGAGATTCGTGTAAAGTGTATTTTGACACAGGCGGTATTATAAATATTAACAAAGATGCAACTTTAAAAATATTCGAAGCGGATTTAAAGTTAACCGCGAATTAAGATTCGCCTTATATTCTTCATTCTTACTTGTGTTCCCCAAATCACATTTTGTGGGTAGTTTACTAAATCTTGTTTTGATGAACTTTATTTTAAACCCCGACGGAAAAGAGGGGTGTTATCTGTCTGTGTGTTTGTCCATCGTACCTCCTACATGAATGAATCGATTTTGATGAGGTTTTATATCTACTAAACTAATTTTTTGTGTCAGGTTTCACGTTTATTAATCCTGGGAATGAGACCTAAAATTTTATTGTTTTATAAAGATTGTGTTTAAAAAGAAACGATGAATAACATTTTTTTTTTAAATATGTATTTGTGCTAAGTAACCCGCCGGTCCTGGTCACTCCTTTACCTCCAGTACCTTCACCATCTAAATGTAGACTAATATAAGATAATTTTACATATTTTAAACTGAATCTGTACTTACGAGTTAACCTCAAAAGTCTCCTCGATGTCATGCCCCAGGTGTAATATCAATTTGTCAGCCTCATTTACTTCAAAACTATTTAAAAGTCTAATAGTATCATTGCATTTCAAAGAGGTTGGTGTTGTGGCATTTGTCTTTGGTTCCCAACAAACTTCCCTTTTGTAAAGAATTGGTTGTCCTTCAGGGCAGCACTTGACGCTGGCTGACACGTAGTTAACCAGTATCAACAAAAAACATATAAATATAATAAACCCCATTCTTGAAGATCCCATTCTAGAAACCAGAATTAAGTCAGTTTATTTAGTTAGTTCACTTTTTTTTATAATTCACACACTAAAACTCTTTTACATTCGTGGAAACTGTTCACTTTATGATAACACACTGAAATCAATAATTAACGAACTATACTATTCGCTAAACATCAAGTTTTCTTTTATTGTGCAGAATATTGACGCGAAATATTGTGGTAATGGAAATGATAAGGCGCAGGAACAGCGACGTGCACGGATCGACTAACTGTGAGCGAGAAGCATGAATTTCATTGAATATATTTGGGTACAGTGGCGTAGCTAGGTCTACGACCAAGGACCCTGGGGCCCCTAAATGGTTTAGGCTTTATCAATGTATATAAAAAATATTTATAAATGCATAGTTTAAAAATGTATGTTAGTGAGGCAACTCAAGCCCACTAATCGTGCAGAGCGTAGTTGGTGAAAAACACAGGAAATGTTCATAGATAGTGAACAAAATAATACAAGTTTTGGTAAAACTTAATTTGGTTTCATTCCTCGTGATACACAAAAACACAAGAACGTAATGACAGGGAAAATCAAAAAACAAGTAGAAAAATAAACATACTTAGAAAAAAGGGCGTATTAAAAAACTACCGACTCTGTTATTTTAACAATGCAACGCTACTTTATAGTTTAAAAATCCCTTATTATAAGATTTATCATTAACATGTATATATGGAGACATGGTCGTCGTTCCGTGATTTCTTTCACAACTTAATTACCGAATCTTCATGAGTAGGTTTTTCAACCAATACTGCAGTGGTCACATTATCTGGATTACTATCACAATCAAATTCAACAGAAATATTTTTCGTTCATTCAACAAGCGGTTTGGCGGTTTGGTTTGGCGTTGAATGGCCTCCAACAAGGTGGACCGATGATCTGATCAGGGTTGCGGGAATCCGATGGATGCGGGACGCACAGGACCGGTCGTTGTGGCGACGCTTGGGGGAGGCCTATGTCCAACAGTGGACGTCTTTCGGCTGATATGATGATGATGAATAAGCGGTTTGTTAATCAGGTTTTGGGGGCCCTCCAAGCTTGAGGGTCTCGGGGCGCTGCCCCGCTGCCTAGCTCCTTAGAAACTACGCCTCTGGGTACACATGTAGCGGGGTGTTGTATGTACATATATCTATGAGTGGGAGGGTTGTTCTGTGCATAACGTCATAATTTACTACTAGCTTTTTCCCGCAGCTTCACCCGTCACTCAGGAATAAAGCAGCTTTCTATCGGTGAAAAAATTTTAGCAGTCGGACCAGTACTTCCAGAGATTCCTCCGACAATAAAAAAAAACAAAAAATTAAAAAACAAACTACCTCTTTATTATATTACTGTAAAGTGCGTGCGCGTTAAGTTGGCGCGTGGCTGAAATATAGCGCAAGCTCGTTAACTTGGCGCGTAGCTGGGGGCGTGCTTAATGTTGCCAGCCTAACAAATCTATTTTCCTTAGTTTAAATAAAAACGCTATTTCATAACACAGTGTAATTTAAAGAATTTATTAGCTATACTACATTTATAATACCTACTAAAAAGAAAGTAAACAATTTTTATATGTCTTGTAAAAGAAATGTGTTTTAAAAAATGAGAAATATGTTTCATAACATATTTTATAATATGTTCAGGTTTTCTAAAATAATACATTAGTAAACAATTTAGCTATAACTATTTTTTTTATCTTAAAAAAAGCGGCAGGTTATTTTCATGAGTAATTTAATTTTAAAAAAGTCGTGAGAACTTTGTAAATCTTTTAAGCTATTGCATAGCTTCTATCGCGGGCCTTGAGCGTGGAGACCGAATCCAGAAATTCCGCAACGAAAATAACCTAACACCCCCCACTCATTTGTTTTTTGTGCGTGGTGACCGATAAGAAAACAAATGAGTGAACAATCAATCAAAATTCAATTCAATGTGTGAAAGTGTAACTTCAATTAATATCAAAGAAAAAAAACAAAGGAAAAAAAATACTGCATAAATAAAATAAATAAATAATTATAATTGCATAAGTTGATAAAAATGCTATGTAATAGCTTTACCGCGGCAGTCCCCGAGTGCCACACGTCTTTTTTATTGAATACCTTAATAAATTAGCACATTCAGCATCAGAATCCACGCTAGTCTTTATCAGAAGAGTAGGATGACTCCGATTTAAAAAATATAATATTCATGTAGAGTATTGTAGAGATACATTCAGTTTTTCTTCTGGCGTTACAGTAACGCTTGCGCTTTTATATTGTCTCTTGTAGGGGCTTTGTTTATTTATGTGCAGTGGTATGATGCATTTTGCATTATCCATTACTACAATTCGTTTGTAGATTTGGCAGAATTCATATCGTCAAGATAGTCACTTGATTTAGATTTATGCACATAGTACTATAGCAGTCCATTTTCAACAAACTTTGTTGATTTGCTAGGTACCGCTCGAGTACGTAACTATATGTAAATTATGATGTTTAATACGTATATATTGTAATGTATGGGAATTTTACTGTTATGGTCACCGAAAAAATATTTGACAAACGAGTCTAATTTTGGAAAATGGTACCGTAGGCCCGATATTTTCTCATTCCTCATCACAAACACGTTTGACTTTCAAGATAATATCCCTGCCAGCACTTTTCACCGTTCATACAGGTAATTAAAAGTCCTAATAAATTCGTTAACTTTTTTTAAAGAAAAATGAATATCTATTTAGTATAAACTACCTTAATAAGTTTTTTGATTATAAATATTCTTTGTGATTTAATGAAAGTTATTAACAAGTTTAATAGAATTTTTCATTGCTCTGTGTGAATCTACCCCATGATGTATGAAAGTACCCCACCTGCTGTACGAAAGTACCCCAGGCGTGGGGAGCGTTCGCACAAAAATCTTGTCGTTGAAAAATGGCTATAACTTTTTAACCATTTGACCTAATGGTTTCAGATTTTTTTGTAACTAACTACGATATATTTGTGACACTAAGGTACTTTCATTAGATAATTTTGGCAATTAATCATAGAATGATAAATAAAAATGTAAAAAGTGTACGAAGGGTGACCACTTTCCCCTACAGTCATTTTACCAAAACAAGATTTGCAATAGCGTAATACGCAACTCGGCATATTTTCTCAGAAAATGATTTTTTTTAGTGCATAAACCGAATTTAAACACGACTTGAAATGTAGGGGTGTCATATTAGACTGAACTTCCTGTCTATTAGTAATATAATATATATTTACTGTCTTTAATATATATCAATATTGTAAAAACACCCACTTTTTTAAAAGAGTAACCATGGAGTTTCTTGCCGGTTCTTCTCCATAGGAAACGACTAATTTGGAACCGTGCACTAGCTTCTGACGTTTTATAAGTGCCCATGTAGGCCTATGTGAAATAAAATATTTTTGATTTGATTTGATTGTACAGATCATAAAGACTGTCGTTCAGTTAAAAAACTGAATAATGTCTCTATTTTTGAGGGGAACGTTTGTTATGTTAACATTTCCATAGCACTTGAGTCATTAAATTTCTAAAAAAGTAGTTCTTATCTCTCTAAAACAGCTAAATCGACCTTTTCTATTTGCAGGATTTAAACAATTTTTTTTCTCGAAATTAAGGATAGGTTTGCAAATATTTCGCGGTGAAACTGTTGGCACATCTATTTAGGTTCTTCATTAATTTTATTTTTCTGTAATTCAGAGCGGTGTATAGAAATTTTGAAATCTAAATGCTTTTCTGGTGTTTTTAGGAGTCTTAAAAAATGTTTCTTTGTTTCAGCTCCTGAATATGTTGAAATTTTATGCAAGATTTGAAATCAGCGATGAAACTGGGGACCCTATGACTGACCGAGATATGACTTTACAACATTATTCTAGGATTACTTCGCTGCAGGTATACACAAAGTTAAGAAAATAAGCTTGACACTACATTTACTTGAATTTGCAGTGGCTATTAATATTGTTCTCTTCTTTTAGAAAGCCGCGTTCTCGAAATTCCCTGACCTACGATTATTTGCTCTCGCAAATGTTGCTAGTGTGGACACAAGAGAATCTTTGCAGAAACATTTCGGCAACTTAAGGTTGGTCTATGATATAAAATTAATTTAATATTCTGAATAAGCTTAGTAACTCCCAATGACTCAAATTGTTCAATTGTTTAATTATTTATTTTTTATTTAATTTTAGCGAAAATGCTCTGCGTGCAATAGCTACGTACCTGAATCTGGTGCCACCAGAAGGAAAAGAAAGTGACGCCCCTTGGCATCGAGTAGATAAACAGTTTCTCAAGGAATTACTGGTAAGTTGAATAAAACAATGGTACTTATTTGAAATGTTTTATCTTTCTTTATTTTAATTTTATCTTGCTTGTTGCTCAGGGTGCAGTTATGAATCTGCACAAAATTTCAGGAGGTTGTTACAAAACTCGCAAATAATCATTATAAAAATACGATACCTGGGCCCTAAGTCTGCTATTTTTATAAATTCGTCATTCCAACACGATCCCATTGTCATTTTGCTAAAAGTTTGTAATCTGCTAATTCATAATGATCGATCATTGATCGGTCACTGGTATTGTAATAGAATTGTGGTAGAATGATAATTTCGAGCATATTAAAACCAATAACTGCACAATAACGTTCTAAAGGTAAAACACTGATCAAATAAACTGTCAAAGTTTTAGCAGATTACCGCAAACGTCAAATATTCATTTGTCAATATGTACGAGATTACCATTCTATGTCACTTCTTTCAATGGAGTGTCAGTGGAATTGGAAAGTCATAATGACGCCATTATATTACTAGATTACCAAACTTGTCAAAATCGACAATTATGACATCAATGATAGACCATTCTGACACTATTCTAATAGCAGACTTGAGGCCCTGGTCAGTAAATCAGTAATACTTGTAATTTTTTCTTATTACTATTCTGAATTCTTCTTATAATAAGAGAACTATAAAGAGAGATATCATCAGAATAGTTATGCTCTCTTTGAAAAACTCTTAAAAAAAAAAACAGAATTACTCTATGCGATTAATCGCGCGAGTGCGACAATGTACCGATGTGTCAATTACGCAACCAATTTACGAAACGCATAATTATGTACAGATTTCTGTAAATAAGAATTTATAAGACCCATTTTATTGTGAGAGTCAAAATGGCGGGTGTACATCAAATTAAATTATAGTAATTACTGAAAAAATGGATCTAAATTGTACTATTCAGTACCCAGCTCTAAAATATCTGTACCTCCTTCAGAATGAAATTATTTCAAAATTAACCCGTTGACTGCCGGAACGCAGATCTACGCGAGACACAATGGCTTTTTAATTGTCTCTAATTACGGCATTCTAGAGGTTAAGATTAACTGAATTGCCTCCTGAAATTTTTTGCATATTCAAAATCATGTAAATCCTTGATTTATATAATTTCTGTTTGTTTATCAGATATCACGACACGAGCGTCGCATATCGCAGCTAGAAGAACTGAACTCCATGCCTCTATACCCAACAGAGGAAGTCATATGGGATGAGAACGTGGTTCCAACAGAAATCTATAGCGGGGAGAATTGTCTGGCTTTACCCAAACTGAATCTACAGTTCCTTACTTTACACGATTATTTACTAAGAAATTTTAATCTTTTTAGATTGGAAAGCACATGTGAGTGAATAAAGTTATTTTACTTACTACTTAAGATTGTTAACGCTAATAGAAGACGTTTGGGAAGACGTTGGTTAAGGTATCAATAGAAAAGATGAGAGGAGCATTTAGCGAGAACTATATTGAATGAAAAATGTTTAGAAAATGCACAGACCTTTATTGGTAAATTGTTATTCCTATGTAGTCACATTTCCCAGTAAAGAAGACATCAAAAGCTGTCGATTGTACCCCGAATACAGGTATCGGCATGGATCTTGAGCGCTCGGCGATAGAGTGGGGATCGATTTGCGCATCGTGAACTTATGGCAAATAAAATGTAAACCTATTTTATTTTTTCTTTTACTTGCTATCTTCTTGATTCTGATTAAAGTTAAAAAAAAAACATTAATAGTATAAAGTAAAGTCGTTGTGTTCGTCTGTCTGTTTTTCCGTTTTGTTGGCGATCGATGTCCGTTGGAACGGCAGCGGCGTTGGAATGCTGGGTGACGTTACGGGATCGGCATGGAAGTTCAAGTGCTCAGGCTGCGGTACCACGAGTCCCGACAAAAAAAAACATCCGTTAACCTCTTGACTTAGGGACTATGGGAACTTTAGCAAGACCCAGTTAGATTTTTACTTACTAAAAAATGACCACTATGTGTTAAAAATAAAATCGATGGATTAAAAAATCACGAGTCAATTAAATTGCACGGAAGTGTACTCGTCGTCGTTAAGTACGTATAGCAAGCGCAGGGAATGAATCACGAGTGGCGTCTATGATGCGATGCGCGGCGAGCCAATCACTGACACTCCCCGCCCCCGCGTCTCAATTCATACCACTAACTAAAGAGACCCGATATTTTACTTCTGTGCAACTCGAAGCCAGCGTCAAGATCCGTTCTGGTAGCTGTACCTAGTACTGCAAAATATAGGGGGGCGGAGCATAAGTGCTTCAGGAGTACTGGAGGGGCGCGTAATAATAGCTCCATCCTGTTCTTTTTCAGTGTCTCACTCATACACTGGTTGTGAGCAAGACAATATTGTGTGTCATCTTCAGTCTTGCTTGCGCCTTAGTACCGCGCTGACCTAATAAATATTTATCCAGTTATGCGCCCTGTTTTGTAACATAAAACATTATACTTGCCTTTGTACCTTGTGTTGCAGGAAGTTTTAATAAATAAATGTATTTTTACAGACGAGATTCGTCAAGATATCGAAGATGCCGTGTATCGATTAGCGCCATGGTACGTTATATTTATTATGATCGATAACTTGAAAATTTTATTTTTCACAGCTGACGTCATCAAATCGATCTGGAATAATACACTACTTGGTATAAGCCTTCTTTCATTTATCTGAAGTATTTTTTACTTAAGAGCGTATTTTCACAGGCGTGCGGAAGATTCGAGTGTATATTTCGGTGGGTGGGCACGTATGGCCCACCCTATATCCAGCTTCGCAGTAGTGGAGGTGGCCAAGCCAAACATTGGAGAGAAAGCACCCTCGTGTGTGCGAGCCGACGTTACGGTGACACTTAGCGTCAGGAACGAGATCAAACATGAATGGGAGAGCTTGAGGAAGCATGACGTTTGCTTTTTGATCACTGTAAGACCAACACAGGGCATAGGTAATTTTAACTATCTTATTAAAATCTTTAAAAAAACTGCCCAAAAATTAATGTAATTTTTTCCGATGAGTCTACAAATCATCCATCAAATTTTACAATTTGGCAGGTACTAAATACGATTATCGTAAGAGCATGGTCGAGCAGGCAGGCATAGTGTACGTTAGAGGATGCGAGGTGGAAGGTATGCTGGATGCCTCGGGCAGGGTGATTGAGGAAGGACCAGAACCTAGGCCAGAACTCGAAGGAGACGCCAGAACATTCCGTCTTCTACTCGACCCAAATCAATACAGGCTTGACTTGGATCGTGCCAGCAAAGGAAATGAGGTTTGTTGTACAGTTTTATGATTTATTCTTTTTTATTTTTGCAAAAAGCTAAAAACGTATATTTAGGTCGCTTAAAATAGGATTGATTGGATTGTTTTAAATGTAACACACCACGGTATTCGTTGGAAGTCACGTACGCCTAAAAGAATTTTCGCACCAAATGTAGTGCAGAAATGTAATGAATCACATCCAGGTCTTCATGACGACTTTCTTCAAGTTTTTGCATTATTTCTTGGAATACTTAATGAAATGTAAGTGATTTTTGCTGTTATGGAACTGCCACTTTTTACCATGACTGGTGTCTCAGATTTTCTCTAACTCAATGAAATAGTTTTTTTAGTTTCTAAAGCATTCCTAAAAGCAGAATCGATTAAACTTTGATAAGGACTGTTATGCGTCATTCGTTTAAAGAAACCGCCGGCAATCTTTTTTGTGTTCCACTCAAACCTTTATATCGTGGAGAAAAAAAGCTGGATTGAATTTATTCAAAAAAAAAACGAAGATCTACATAGTATTGTTGTATACAGGATGTTTACGAAACGTTCAACATCGTGATGAGGCGGAAACCAAAAGAGAACAACTTTAAAGCTGTCCTGGAGACGATCCGAGAGCTCATGAACACAGAATGCGTTGTTCCCGAGTGGCTCCATGATATTGTGCTGGGATATGGTGACCCTGGCCAGGCACATTATACCAGGTAACCTTCTTTTGTTTTTAAACTTGAAGAATCTCAGCACACGGTGTATTTTTGCGCGCCGCTGATGCGCGTTTATGTTTATAGCTGTTATATAGCGCTGCTTGCCTTTTCAAGGCAGAAACGCGACGTTGACGCGTACGTCACAAAAAAAAACTTTTTTGCAATTCGGAAAAATCTTCGAGACTCGGAAATTGAACAATTTGCATAGGTAAGTTTGTACAGAATTCTCAGTACGCGACTCCGACTTGCACTTACCCAGTTTTTATTTTTTTTTAAGTCTCTCTCACCCTAGTGACGAAATATAACTATCAAAAATTCACTTGTTTTAGAATGCCGAATGAGATCCCTACACTAGACTTCAATGATACTTTCCTGGATATGGAACACTTACGGAACAGCTTCCCTGGATACGAAATCAAGGTGCAGACTGACGATCCTCGAAAACTTGTCAGGCCTTTCAAGTAAGTTATTTGTTAGTTTAATAAGGTAGTAAAAAAAACAATGACTGTCTATTTATTGCGCCCACTATCCGGTCAATCAAGCAATTTAGTCTCAGCGTGATTAATCAATTTTAAGCTTCGTAAGTTCCGTAACAACATCCCAAAATAACACACACATATCACATACATATTTAGTACAATTTCGTCATCAACAGTCCTTAAGTTATTGGCTAAAATAGTTGTTTATACGTAATTACGTACATTGTAGTGTTGGTATAAATCCAGAATTCAAAAATTATACGACGAACGTTAGCGACAAGTGATGTCGAGTTATCATATTGTGATGTGAAGCGTGGACGTTTACGCACGTACATTACTGAAGCCATCGCCACGCCGACTAGGCTACGACGCGGCTACGCTGCGTTTACGCCTAGTTGAAGTAAAGTCTCTTATAGGTGTGTAAGAGGGCCAAGCGGGGGCTAACGCCAAGACGATGAGGTGACGACTGGTGTAAGAAACACGAGATGACCACACACCGTTTTAGGTTCGCAAGCTTGTCCCGAGGCCAGCCCATTCCGGATACGGTGCTTAGCCGTAGCGAATTTTATACAGTGAATATTGAACGGCTCGAGTTGAAGCAGTGATCATCAATCTCCAAGTTTATACATATGTGAGCTACTACCTAGTTGTTGTGATGAGTTGACGGCACTATCTCGTGGCATGTAAGGTTAATTCAGGTATTTTTATAATATTTCTTACCTTTGAATTTACACAGATTCTGCGTCATGAGATGAGCGGGTTCAAGCTGTATTTTACCTAATAACAAATATCAATCGACTCGGCCTTTTTTTTCTAATGGACTTAGTTGTAAATGTGTAAAAAACTTGTCAAAGATGATCCTGAATTATTACGGTTACAATTTCAACACACAAATAGTTACCTAAATGATATAAACAGTTAACCAATAACACTTATGTCGTGTAATAACGTCTAACTTAATAAATAAGTTTGCGGTTGGTTTTTACTCACACAATCAAATGTAAAGTTGAAAATAAATTACCACAAAGTTTCTAAAATAAATATAAACTATTTAAATTGATAATATAAATGATTCATGGCGTATAACGGCGCCAGTTATTTTAAGATTTCGCATTATTCTATTGTATGTTCATTTAAGATAATATATCTGATTTATTCACAATGTTACTTTGAGTAATTAATGGATATTAACAACGTTAAATCATTTCTACTCGGACATATCGCGTGCTGAAGGTTTACAATAAATTGTCTCTATCAATTACTAGCATACCTAAATATTATGATTTCAAGTCAAAAAATTACCACCTTCAAAACGTCAACAAATGTGATCCTCAGTTAGAGAATAAAAATTGCTTTAAAGACGAGATAATGTCCTAGATTTCGATTTAGTATAATTAATCTGACTTATGTCAGCAGCATTCTGATAGAAAGGTCGCCCAGCGATTAAAAATTGGATTATTAATTCCTTACTAATAATACACTGACTTCTATTAAAAAAATAGTAAGTCCATCGGTGTCGGAAACGAGATCAAAGTTACCGTTGGTAAAGGCTGTAGAGACAGGAACCTCCACATAATGCGAGCCATACCGAGGAGTACTGCCTTCTGTATCCAACCCCGCAACGACAGTTTATCGTCATATTATTTATTTTTAAATATTTTTTATGACAGGGTAACGTTCGAGAATGTTCTTCAGAAACAGAAGCATGGTGAGGAGGCCATGGAAGAAGACGAGCCTCGTAAGGTGATACTAGTCGAACCGCACGTTCAGCCCAAGAGAGGACCTTATTTGTCCAACGAACCCAAAAAGTAAGTACTTACCTACCTAACCCAATTTTGTTTTGTGTTTTAAAATAAACACTTGTTAATATAGCCGTAATGCTCATAACGCATAACGGGTTTTTAAGTTTACATTAGCGTAAAGGTCAAACTATGACAATTAGTTCGTAAATAAAATATGTAAACTAAAAAATGCAGGTATTTTGAATTTTTATCGGCTACCACCAATGACGACAACGTATAGTAATTTTTTGTAAATTTAAAATATTGAGATGTTGAATTGTAATGAAGAGAAGTCTGTATCAATCCATGGCACTAAAGCGTTCGACTTGGTCAATGGATAAACAGGGAATACCAGTTAAAAAATTAAACCACTTAGAAACAAAGTGCTGACGTTTTTGTAAGCCGTTTTTATCAGATATGGAAACTTTGGTATGAGTTAACAAGTACGTTATTTCTATCATAATTTGTTACAGGTGTTCCACAGGGTTCTTTCCTAAGTCCGTTTTTATTTTTTGTGTGTTTTCTTAAATTATCTCCACCTACGGCGATTAGAATTGACATTACGTAGTTTTTTAAGTATATACTTATAGTATTATTTATTTATTATAATCTTTATTGTACACCAAATAAACAAAAATACAGGACAAACATTTAAAAGAATAAGTGCACAATGGGCGGTCTTACTTATCGCACAGGGCGATCTCTTACAGACAACCTTTGGATGGACTAAGAGAAAGAAGAAAGATTTAGGGTTGTCAGTGTACAAACAAAATACATTAACACAAATACATTCATACAATACAAAAAAATATCAAATATATAGTTGAACCAGGAGAAGAAAAATATATCAAAGAGAAAGTTAGTGCTCCTTTACCATAGTATGTCTTAGTGTTATTTATATAAATAACACTCGAAGAATTAAAGTATAAAATGGTTTTATGGGTACACCACCTTTGCAACTGAGTTTACTGCGTGAAGTTTAATAGCAATAGTGTAACAGATGTATTTTGGTAAATTTTATAAGCCAACAAAAATACATGGAGGTCGTCCATTAATCACGTGATGTTTTTAGCAATTTCCCCTCCTTACCCCTTGGTGATAGGAACATAATAAGGCTTTCAGAATGACATCTCTACAGTCCCCACTTATAAATAACGTATATTTTTGGTACCCATCTTTTTAAGCCTTAACATGACTAATAACAATCCCATATTATCGCTACACTGGCTCTAGGTGGTGCAGGAAAAGAATACTTACCTAAAATGTGACGAGTGCTCAACACAAGCTCGTAACAGAAATACAGCTATGATGGCGAAGTTTAAATTTGAAGCTTTAGTTTATTAACACATTCTTTCATCACACATCCGGCCACAATCAACTCAGTGGTATTTCCAGCTATGTAGTTATTTTAGCAAAAAAATTCTGATGTAAAAGTAATAAACATACCTACTTTAGTTGCTGACCCGTACTAATAAAATTAATGTCTTTCCAATTGGATAAAAGGTCTCAATTACGGGTCATAAAGACAAGTTTCTGTAACTGTGCCCCTAACAAAAGTCTGAAGTGGATGAGTTTAATCTGCCTGACGAAGATCCTCACAGGACGAGTGTTTCGGGAGGTACTTACTTTTTTCGTATCTGGCGGGAAGAAATGCTCTGGTGTCACTATTGTGCGGATCGCCTGGAGCACGTGGTGAAGCATATGGTTCTACCATAAGCTTCGCGCCGCTTTGTCCTCATGGGGGTGATCGTTGGTGATAACCTGAGCGTCCGGCCTTGGTTCAGGCCATAGTACGAAGCGAGAGGGGAAAGGGAATGGTACAGTAACCTCCATCTGATGAAATGATTTTTAAAAAACTTGGCCTTGGTTTGATCATTCCTGCGCCCCAACAGGGTCTGCGCTCTCCTGGGCGCTGTTACTGCTTGTTACGACACTGGTGCTAACACATTATTCAAATTCAGCTGTGTTTGTTTAACAAACACATAGTATGTAATCAGCCTAACCCATATTTCCATCACAAAGAATCTTTATTTTGTGTGTTTAATCAATACGCGCGTACGTCATACTGGACAAATATCTCTCTAGTTTCCAGAATTCGATAAGCTTTTGAAAGACCCTTTGAAATACTATACAAGATTATTTTTAGTTTCTGCGAAATCTGAATATAGTTTGTTCAGATCAGTAACTGAATGGATTCCAATAGTTTTTACACCATGTTATATTTTTTCTCAAGAATATTTGAAATGGTCACAAGTTGGTCACCACCGACACTAAGTACAATACAGGTCACGGCAGGTCATAGCGGGTATTAGGCGCCTACAAACAGCTGGGTGCAAGTGCAAAACGACCCCTTCAGTCGCCTGGATGGCTCGGTGACTATGTGGTTTTGCTGACATAACAAGCTTATAACTTTGAGATTTTTCATCATACACTCTTGGAATTTTGTACAAAGATTTTTTTCATGGTAGTACTAGACATTTGTTTCGTATATACTTAAAAACGAATGTTGTATAATACAACTATACAGCACGGTGTAAGTAATTCATCATACTGTCTTGAACGTCTTGTCTGATATATTTTTTTTTTACAGGAACACGATCCCGTTTACTCCAACTCAAGTTGAGGCTATTCGGTCTGGGATGCAACCGGGGTTGACGCTGGTGGTGGGACCGCCTGGTACAGGTAGGTTCACAAATCTGATTTTACAGGTTGTCGTTTTTTATCATTATTGATATTGATAAGCTCGCATTGGCCACTATCTTACCTGATGGTAAGATGTCTGCCTTGCCTAGAAGTGACCGTGGATAGCTTACTTCCAGTATATGTTCTCATCCTTGTTCTTCCTCTATCCCACGTCTCTTTTAGAATTCTCAAATCAACTCTGCATGCTACACGAGTGTTGTGGTTTTATAATCATAGATATATCGATATCTACCAATAACAACTGAGGATTTTCGCTATCAAACTTAAATTGTGGCCATTTTAGAGGATTGCATTTAAAAAGCCTCGATCCCCACACATCCGCCGCATATACGGTCTCATCGCCGATAACTACGTGTGCTGTCAGCAGTGAACGTCACTGCACTGCACATCCTGGGCGTCAAGTCTATTTGAGTACCTACGCCAAAAGAGTACATCAATACCGACATGAACCAACCGTTGAAGGCGCACGCGTTGTTTCCGCGAGAGAAGAAAAGGCTATTGAATAAGTACATTCGACGATTGCTTCGTGTCGCTACCTAACGATTCCGATGTATCCGAATACTGAATTTTCGGTTGGGGAGAGAAATCTCAGGTTTATAGAATCCCAGAGTTGAGTTCGCACGGATTCCGCAGCCTACGTCTATCCTGATGGCGCTACTGAAAGTTTCGGTCAACTTCAATAACGCCATTACGGTTTATTGGGTACAAAAAATACCAGCTCATCCATGTGAACAAGGTGAGATAGAACCTGATCACCTTTCTTCAACCGGTAGCCTAGGCCTGAATTTTCCAGCTACAAACAGTGTGCTTAAAGGATACAAGACTAGGCAAAATTAAAACGGAGCCAAACTGTCACCCTAGTAGAATATTCCTCGCTCGAGTCTTACCGGTTCGCTATTCCTCTGTACTCCATTGCCTCACACGTGCTGTTGCTTCAATTTTACACATCTAGTTAGCACCCTCATGAGACATGGATGAGGAACGGAGTCGCAGGATCTCTTGCAGTCCATCCAACATGTCGACAGATCCTTTCGGAAACGCCAAACCTGTTGGCTAATGACCATATCGATGAACAGCAGCTCTTACCCAGCACCGCTTCCTAGCAGCTTAGTGCTGCATGCCCCATTCGTACATGCGTTCTGAGAGGCAGACATAATAAAGTTATTGTGCTTGTAAAGCTTACCTCTTCAAATGGATGTAAAGACCTTATGGACCGTGGAGCCCAGGAATGCAAAGGGCAACTGAAGGAAACAGGTGGATTTTGAGTCAGTAAAAGCCTAATATACCGGCTGCACTCTACAACGGGAAAAGTCATATTTTGATGAATGATGACCTCAAAAATATAAAGCGCGTGAACGCGGTCTATTTATTTCTGCTTATTGTTCATTTGGAATTTTTTGCGGTTTGTTTGATAAAGTTTTTTGATAAAACATTATCAAACGACTTCCGCTCTTTTCAACATTTGATTGTTATGATTAATTATTACCTACGTTACTTTCGTTATTAGGTATATTTCTTTTCCTGTTTTTGTTAATTTTATTTCTAATTACTAGTAGATTGGTAAATTATCAACATTATACAATAGCTGCAGGCCCGGCATTGCTGTGGATTTGCTGTCCTTGGAAGCGTTCTGTTTCCTACTTCCGATGTTTATCACCCTTCTCAAAGGGCACGCTACAATCATGGCGGTAAGTCCCCTCTTTGAGGCGTGGCTGGAAAGACCTCACGGCGTCCCTACCTTCCGCATGACGCAGGTCCTCACCGGACATGGTTTGTTCGGGAGTTTCCTGCAACGGATACATGCGGAAGTGACGCCCGGGTGTCGCCACTGTGCGGAACGCCCGGAGGACACAGTGGAGCACACAGTCGAGGTGTGTGTGAGGAGGCCGAACGCATCAGGCAACGGCGTTATCGCCGCCGCCGCCGCCGGGATTCTGATCCCGATTTCCGGCCAACGTAGGCGCGGGCTTGCGGACAGTGAGCAATGGGTAGCTCACTGTCCGGCCGTCCGGTAACTGTCCGGACCAAGCCCAAGTCGTCGACGGCGCGCACTGTTCCCGCGCGCCTCAAGGAGTTGTCAGCAACAGCAGGGACCCAGCCGGGTCGAAGCCTACTGGGGCCAGGGTTATCCGAAAGAGCGCTCGAGCCCCGGTATGAAGGCTAGAAGGAACGGGGTGGGTCTTTTAGTCAGTAAGAGTCTGACACTATCTCCCGCTCCGCCCAAGGACGGGGGATGTCAATGCATGATTTTTTCCCACCATAAAAAAAACCCTTCTCAAAAATAATAATATGTTTCATCAACTAAAATGCATTTTTTAAAATAAATTCACTGAAGTACATGAAATAAAACATGTATAACTGCGCCTGATTTCGATCGAATCAGTATTTCAGGATGTAGTTGTTTGGTCAAAAAAATAACAGTATAGCAGCAGAGAGATTTGAAACCTACCCATTTCCTTATTTTATTTATTTAATACTAGCTTTGCCCACGCGGCTTCGCTCCCGCTCTTCCATACTCCACCCTACTACTTATACCCTACTCTACCCTACTATACCCTACTATACCCTACTATACCCTACTCTACTCTACCCTACTCTACCCTACTCTACCCTACTCTACTCTACCCTACCCTACTCTACTCTACCCTACTCTACCCTCCTCTACCTTACTCTACCCTACCCTACTCTACCCTACTCTACCCTACCCTACTCTACTCTACCCTCCTCTACCTTACTCTACCCTACACTACCCTACACTAATTCCGCCTAGCCCGTTTCATCATCGGACTACCAGACGTACGGCTATGCGCCACCGGTATATGGTGGATATCCCACCAACACGCACAAAACGTTTTGGGAACACATTCATTGTGCGTGCGGCTAGGGAGTGGAATTCCTTGCCGGAGTCTGTTTCCTTGCCGGAGTCTGTGTTTCCTGATAGCTACAACCCGGGAATCTTTAAGTCGAGAGTGATAGGTTTGTTTTAGGTAAGCGCGTTCCATCGTCGACCGCATCGTCGCTTTCCATCAGGTGAGATAGCGGTCAAGCGCGAACCTATCAACAATAAAAATAAAAATAAAAAAAAAACTACCCTACACTACCCTAATTTTCATTTTTTTTTCCATAAGAACCTTCTCCTCATAATAACGAACACAACAAAAAAAAAATTAGCGAAATCGGTCCAGGCGTTGTTGAGTTATGCGCTTACCAACACATTTTGCGATTCATTTTTATATTATAGATAACATGCTCATAGACTTTCGGCGATCACGTACCGGGAGACGCAGCGTTGGAAGGCCTCCCACAAGGTGGACCGATGACCTGGTCGCGGGAATACGATGGATGCGATTTGCACAGGACCGGTAATTATGGTGACACTTGGGAGAAGCCTATGTCCAACAGTGGACGTCTTCCGACTGAAATGATGATGTCACGTTGAAGATAGACGGATTAGGAACAGCCCTCTTAATTCATTGTTTTGATGACAGGTAAAACGGACGTAGCCGTACAGATCATATCAAATCTGTACCACAACTTCCCATGGCAGCGTAACCTGGTGGTGACTCACAGTAACCAAGCGCTGAACCAGCTGTTCGAAAAAGTGGCAGAGCTGGATGTGGATGAGCGACACTTGCTTCGTCTCGGACATGGCGAGGAAGCCCTTCAGACTGACAAGGATTTCTCCAGGTTCGTAAATAAACAATCAATATATTTCAGTTTTCAGTTCTATCGAATTTGAGGAGCGGTAACGACTCCGACTTACGTCTTGTAGGTCGTGGTTCCGAATATAGCCAAGTACATTACTTTATGCAATTTATTTCATCATCACTGCTCTCAAAACACTAAAGGAAACTGGCACGCCCTACAACCAAAAATTCCAAAACGTGACTTGCACCATTTCCTCCCCTAGAGAAGAGGCCCGAGTCCCAGCAGTGGGAATATTGTAAGACTGATTAGGCAATGTGTTATATGCTAGTTCTATTGGTAAATCATGCATTACTAAATTATGTAAAAGCTGTGCGGGTTATTCGTACTATGTCATCAGCGTCACATGTTTCGAACGAAGATACAATGCGCATGAACACTATAAATAATCATTTTATTTTAAATAATGCATCATTATATTCTGAGACAAGCGCATAATTGTGGCAAACTGATACCGAAATTCATTCAACTCACAAACAAGTCTTGTGCTACTGTGGAATACCCGAGTACATATTTTAATTATGCCGTACCTACTAAAATGTAATAATTAGTTCAAAAAGCAACTTATCAACACGGTTCAACACAACAAGCGAAATACCCTGAATTCTTTTTTTTAAATTAATGTTTTACTTATATCGCACAATTTCGTTTAATTAAAATTATCGTTCATTAGGTAACTACTACTGCATAACGTAACATAGCTTTATAAAGTTACCACTGCTAGGAACCAGGCCTCCTCTCTAGAAGAAGGAATGGGTTATGATTAGTGTTGTCAGGCGTCCCGATTTGCGCGGGATGTCCCAATTTTTAGGGGTCTGGGAACACGTCCCGATTTGCCCCTGATCGGGACGCTAAATGTCCCGATTAACCAAAAAACCCTGGAACGCAAAGAGCGATTAAAGAAGTCTGAGTTTTACTCAGTAAGTTTAACACGCCTTCTCGTTCCACCCCTGAGCGGAAGAAGTCATTGGATAATTTCCTACCTATTTGTCCCGATGCAAAACCCTATATCCCGATTTGTTTCACCATCTGTCCCGATTTTTATACAAACGGACCTGGCAACACTAGTTATGATCCACCACAAGGACTCAGTGCCGACTGGTCAATATCGCATGTCTTCGAAGTTTCTTGTTCTAGGACAGGTAGGATTCCACACGATATTTTCCTTCAAAGTTTTGAGAGCAGTGGTGGTGAAATAAATTACTTAGATAAAGCACCTCACTTTAATTTCGGAAGTCAATGTTTTCTCGATATTGTTTGTTTCTTATTTAACACCGACTTCCGAAATTAAAGTTATTTTGATCGTTTTAGTGTTTTTTTTAGTGAAGTTTGTTATTTTTTTTTTTTGTTATAAGTATGTTTTTTTATTTTACACTTTTTAGTTGCAATACACTTATAGCCAGAGTACCTATTTCTCATGACAATTCCAACTAACCAAAACACTGCTAGGATTCATTGTTCCACCTTCCGGCTCCGTCAACAGATCAATTTGATATTACCTTTCTAGCTTCATCATCATCAGAACAGTTCAATAGTACCTTATAGCAAAGTGCATCTATGACAATTCTAATAAGCCCAAACACGGCTAGGATACATTGATTAATTATGGAGTTCCGGTGCCTATCTTCTGGAGATAAGACAAACGATTACCTTTCAACTTTTCAGTCACTGACACAACTTTCAAACTTCCCTAATATACTCATTTCTCACTTTATCCATTCTCGTCACACCACATAACCATCTTAACATTCTCATCTCTGCTACATGCAACCTTTTTTCATCCTTCTTTTTCACAGCCCAGCATTCTGATCTATACAGTATGACAGGCCTTATCATGAACTTGTAAATTTTGCCCTTCAACTTGAGGGGCATCCTTGGGTCACAAGTTGTTCCCGTGACCTGTTACCATTTTATCCATCCTGCGTTGGTCCGATGTGTTACGTTCCGGTCTACCTCACCATCCCCCTGGACGAGTGACCCGAGGTACCGACAGATCGGTATGGGCGTTCCGGCGAGAGCTAAAGGCACTAAATTAAAGAGACCGCCGAAATCGCAGAACAAGTACTCCGTTTTGGTTCTACTCAATTTCAGGCCAACACTCTCCAGTCTCTGCCACCACACTTCCTCTAGTGGACCTCTAGGCCACTCTCGGCAACTGAGTGGTAGTTGAATATAAGAAGTTAATATTACATAAACACGTCCGTCAAAATACAGCATTGTTTTTAGCTTTGTTTATTAAACAACTCTTCGTCTGAGCTGAGAAATATTTTCCATCATTAAATGAAATTAAACATTCATGTTTCTAAACTTCCATATGCTGTATCAATAACATAATAAACTAATGCATGTTCTAAAGTGCATTAGTAATAGATATGCAATGTTAAATCTTAATTAAAGCGCATAGTCCCTTGTACATCTATGTTTAATTGTGTACCTATGTGTGTATTTAATTGCAGCCAGCTACGCCCGGTTATGGCCCTGCATTTTTTTGTGTAAACATATTTCTAAAGATCCTTTATCCTTTCTAAGAAGCCTTTTGAAAGGAGTATGGAAAACAAGTGAAAAAAATATGTCGGTTTTTTTTTTGCAAATAGTATTAAAAAATCATACGTTGATAATGTTGTACATATGTTGCACATGAGTTTATAATACTTTCTTCTTTCTTTCTTTCTTCTTTCAAGCTCGCTCATTCGAGTGAGTCAAATCCCGATTGGATCTTGAGTTAATGGACTAAAAATAGATCTGAAGTAGTCGTTCTTTTATGAATCCCTTTAAAGGATTCCGATCTTGGCCAATAAATAAATACAGGGTGTAATGAAAATGGGTGGTCATATTTTAGATATCGCTCCTACCCATGGAAATGAACAACTTTCTTAATAAGAAATTTAAAAAAAAAAAATCTTTATAGTAAAGTTATCATCATCAACTGATATAAAAATTAATATCGAGAAGTCTAGTTTATTTTTTACGAGTTGACTATGACTTTTTAAAGGCGCGCGTTTATTCCTATGGGCAGAAATATTTAAAATTAGACCACCCATTTCCGCTACAGCCCTGTATACGTGTTCTGTCGGTCTCGTGGTTTGGAATGAGGCTCCAAAACGTGAACAAGGATCTATCGACGGTTCAGACAAAGTGCTATTGGATTTTTTTCATCACAAATTTCTTACAGAAACTAGTAGTCTGACACCCCCGTGCCTCAGAAAGCATGTAAAGCCGCAAGATCTCTCTTCATTCCGGTAATATTGGACTTTGAAGTAAAGGAACAGAGTGCATTTCTACGTTTACGCACACACTTGTGAACTTTAATATCTACTGCATACTTTGCTTATCTCCACTGATATTGGCTGCCATGGCCTGTTTCACGCGGGTTAGTGAACCTACACAATACACGTATATTGGTCGCCTGACTGCATGGATGCAATTTTAATTGTGATTATACCTTATGTGGTGAAATCGGCAGATTGCCAGCGCCATATGGTAACAATAACTAGAACAAGGTCTACAGGTAACGAACAAACAAATATGAAGCTGTCACAAACGTCAGTTTAAAGACGCTAGTATAGATGGAGCTGAATGATCGGCCCCTTTTTACTCAAGAGGAGAACCAAAGATACACATTTCCGTGTATTCCAGCTTTTAATAGTTTCTCCAAGAGCAGTATATGGTCAATACGATCAAAACATTTACTGTAACCAGTATAAATAACTTCAACTTGTGCACGCTGTTCCATAGCTTGGGATATAAACTCATGGGATAAGATTAAGTTAGATGTAGTGGACCGCTTCTTTAGAAAACCATGCTGTTCATCACCAAAGTTACATTTAATTGCACCGTATACGTCATTAAATATAATACATTCGAGGATTTTGGAGAGCAGACATCTTAGATATTAGTATTAGAGATATCCGACTTATTTCTTTTTTAGAAAGCTGGGGGACAAAAGCCGATTTCAAAATTTTTGGAACTATGCCTTCTGAAAGAGACCGTCTGAAATAAAATACACAATGGCACAACAAGACTATCGGTACAATTTTCAATAAAATTGGAGGTAAAAGATCAGGACCACCAGATTTGGATAAATCCAATCAATGTCTTTAATAAATTTGAAACTTGAGAATGGGAAACAATAATTGAGCCAATGCATGATACACTGTCTTCAAAGCTAGTGACTTCAGAAGTAGCGGGCACAGGATTAGGTGCCTGGAAAGTTGAATGGAAATAGGATGCAAATATATTGCTGATCTCTTCACCTGTATTCACGGTCTTATCACCAACATTACATGCATTACTTTTGGAAAAGCACCTGTACTTTTTCATAATACTTGAGTAGTTAGTTCGTCCTGAGCAAGATAAATTATGCAGCTGTGACGTTACATTAATAACACCATCTGTATCGTCCCAAAGTGTTTTTGGCGGCATTACAGGTCGCGCGGCGAATTAAGATCGCTCGGTGAAAGTAGTGGGGGCAATCGGCGCATGTGTACAATTGCGCACAGAAATTCTTAGTGTGTTAGGATTTTATTTTTAATTTCATATGTTTGAACCTTAGTAACATAACTTATAATAACACTAGTTTTTGCTTGTAATTTATCTTGTAAGTAGGTAAATTGAGAAAGATTAAAATTTTTAAAATTAAAATTAAAAAAAATAATTTCGTTAGTTTCTTTCTTAACGTAACAATTCACGTCGTAAACCATTTTTCTGGCTAGCTAGCCGTTTTAAAACTTTATTTTTAACCATTTTTTTTACGACTACGTATTACTAATACGATAACACAAGCTGTACGCAACAGTACCCAAGTACAACAGTATCCAATGAGACGCGAGAACGCAACGCGGGAATTGAAGAGCTACTCTATCTACCAATGACGTGTCGCCGACGGCGCACACCCGCCCGTACGTCGCCAAAAAGACCTTAGAATTGAATACTGCGCATGCCCCTTCCACTTTTGCCGAGCGATCTTGATTCATCGCGCGACCTGTATCAACAATCTAGAAAAAAAAAACAATATTATTTACAAAAATAAAATTGCGAAAGACGCAGAAATTGCAAATTTTGCTTTACAAAAAAAAAAACAAAATATGTAGGTACTGTGCCTTTCGTTTCTGCATCGTCGTAAATTTTGGTTCTACTCAGTCAATCACCCCATTTCTTTTCCACTGAACAGATATGGTCGCGTGAACTACGTGTTGGCTAAGCGTTTGGAACTGCTGGAGCGCGTGGGTCGACTACAGAGTACCCTGGAAGCTGGTGAAGATGCTGGCGCGACCTGCGAGCTGGCGCATCACTTCCACGTTTACCACGTGCGGCCACGCTGGGAGACCTTCCTCGCCAAGTGCGCGCAGGACCAGGTAACATACCGTTTGGTGGAATCGCACGGATCGCATCGGAAAGCCTACTTAGTGTTAGTAGTGGTGACGGGTGGGCTTTTTGGTGTACTGTCTTTACGTAAAAATCTTGTTCGTAAATTGCTTAATTGTAATAAGTCAATGACTTTCTTTTCGTTTCATGAATTTGAATGGTTACTCGGACGTGTGTGGTGGTAATCTTACTTATTATTAGTCGAGGAATCATGTGTTTTGTGAAATAGAAATAAAAATTGTACTTCTCTTGAACTATTAATTACCTACTGAGACTCAAAACAAAAACAAGCTATGCACGTGCCGAATGTCGCCGGGTGTCAAATGACTCCCCCGAATACTGCACTGTTAGGAATCGAGTCAGTTAGGTACTATAATCGGACAGAATTTATTAAAAATCGGTCATAATAAGTGACATATTTATGTAACTTTAAGCGAAGTCATTATCTACATTCGACTTTAAAAGATTTTGTATGAAAATTAAAAACTTCGCGGTGTAATAACTTCATAATAAGCGGTTGGTCAGTATTGGTGGAGTCATGAAGGAGTCTTTAAGTCGAGAGTGAATAGGTTTCTTCTAGGCAAGCCTGCTTCATCGTCGACCACATCATAGCTTACCATCAGGTGAGATGGTGGTCAAACGCGAGCCTATCATTAATAAAAACATAAAGTCATAATAATCGGATTCTACTGTATTACCTGTTTGCAAATTTTTCAACCAAAACTTTTATTAAATCATTGTTTGCATTAGACTGATGATAAGCTTGATGAGATGATCTGTTCGACGATGTTCGAACACACTTTCCAAGCTGAAGTAACTTTTTCACTCTTGATTTAAAAGCCTAAAATCTAATAGCTATCAAGAATCTGGTTGAGAATACCATCTCATCATAGAATTGCGATGTATTTCTATCGCTAGGTTTAGATATGTGGCTTTAACTGGTTTTAACCCGTTGTATGTCTGGAACGCGGATCCACGCGGGACACAATAACTTTTTAATTGTGTCTCTAATTACGGCATACGAAAGGTTAAGTTACCGTTTTTAATTTAACAATCTGTCCAACAAAAGCTCTCAGTTTTTACATTATATAATGTTTCTAATTTTACTACCTATTTATCAATGTTTATTTCAATTAAATTATTTTGTGGAAAACGATTAATAGTTTGCTGACTCTTAAAAGTTTAGTATTGGATTGGCGACTTTTTACGGTGATTTAATTTTGCATGAAGTTTTTAATATTTTTATTTTTCAGACGAAGTCTATGGAGATTATAAGCAAAGAATTTCCATTCCACGAGTTCTTCGATGATGCTCCCAAGCCACTATTCCCTGGCAAGTCTTATGAAGAGGACATGGAAGTAGCGCACAGTTGCTACAGGTAATTAAAAAAAAATAATCGTGGTATTTCATAACTAAAATAAAATATCTAACATGTTCTGTAATAAGGTTATAAGCCGTTTTAATTATAATAATGACAAAATTACCATTATGACTCAAATAAATTGCACATTGGGACTATTTGTCATAAAGGATTTCACATAGAATCCGTATCAAAATAAGGTTATATTTCCAGCTTACAAAATGAATCACGATACTACTATGAGCGCGGACGTAGCAAAATCAAAGTCAAAGTCAAGATATTTTATTTCACATAGATCTACATGGGCACTTATAAAACGTCAGAAGCTAGTGCACGGTTCCAAATTGGTCGTTTCCTATGGAGAAGAACCGGTAAGAAACTCCATGACACTTCGTCGTACGTAGATTAGTGCATCGAACATGCGCGATTGCAGTACGAAACCTTTCGAATTGAGTTTCAGCTTAGGCCGTAATTTCAGCTGTATGGTAGCCGAAACTAGACGAAAAAAAGTCTAGAAAGTTCAGGCGAACTGTTTTTCTGATATCCTTGGGTTTTTGCAGTCTATTTTCTTAACAAAATATTTCCCAGTACAAATCATAATGTTATTTTTGTAGCTGCGTAAAAATTGTTTTCACCTCGATGTATCTACGCACGAAGGCGATTACAAATATCTATTTTCAAATAGTTCAGGGGGTTTTCCTCAAAACGCTTATTTCAAGAACCACGTACCTAATCCTATAATTTTTCATGGAGGCTACCAATAAACTTGGGAATACCCGATTCTAAAAACACATGGCCCCACTATTATATTGCAACAGATGTTACAGGGATCCTGTTACATAAAATTATTAATATATTTGCAAAGGTATTGGTTTGCAGTTCCGATAAATTATTGAAATAATTGTTTAATTTCATAATTTTAAATCAAAATAAAAATAAAAACTATGAGGAACTTCGTAGAAAGATTGCCTGTAGCAGAGATGAGAATGTTGAGTCATTCACGAAGACTCGCGGACGCGGTGGCGGGCACGGTCACGAAATATCATGACATGTGGCGTTATATCAAAGTGTTCACGTAGGAAACACACCCGTGGTGTTAGGCAATTAACACACTGCCACGCACCACGCAGCGTAGCGTAACACGCACAGTCAAACACACAGAAAATGCATCCACGCGCGTTCATTTAGATCACGCGCCTTCAAGTGGAGAAACATGCGCACACGCGCTTGGATGCGGGGCTACACGCAAGGTATGGCACACCGCAGACGCGACGCTATGTACTACACTATTACCACAGCGAACGGCTTTGAGTGAAATGAGTCAAAGCCGCCGATCGATAAAACGCAACTATACGCGCGAGTGCGTAAAAAATATGCACGATGATGCAGATCTGTACTTCCGTAAGTACGCGCGTAGGTGCGTTGACACACAACATGCACTGTGATGTGATGCGTGGCTGTGTGATAATCGCCTAAGTAGCGGGCAAGCTAGCGACAGGCGCGCGCGGCGAGCTCGCGGCTATGTCAGACGCTTGAGATGTTTGTGTGTGTTCACGTCGAACTAGCGGCGGGGCGTGCGATCCACCCGCGACGTCAGTCAGTTCAAACCGTATGAACTTGTCGCTAGAAATGGCAGCAAGTTTTCATTATATCTTTCAATACATTCACACCCGCGAAAACGTCTGACGGCTAACGTGAGCACAAAACGCACAAAGCGTGAGGAATGCCAAGTCTTCACGACCACACCCGCCACCGCGCCCACGCGTTCCAACGTGAACAAGTACTAAGAGTTGTGTGACGAGAATGGATAAAGTGAGAAATCAGTATATTAGAGGAAGTTTGAAAGTCGATTGTCTTGGTATGTAAAGAGAAGGGATGAAACGTATATTACTAAAAAAGTTACAAGTATACATGAGGATAGATGGAGAGGCAGAGGAAGGCCAAAGATAAAATGGATAGTGTGAAGAGTGATATGAAAGAAAAAAAAGTTAGTGACAGGACAAAATGTAAGTAAAAAGCGTGTTGATCCGCCCCCAAATAACACGGGACATGGGCAGGAAGATGATGATTATGACAAGGAATTTGTAAAGGCCTTGACGTGGCCTTGACCAATTTTTGTAAAAGTAGGTCGACGCTATGTAGATACTTACTTTATAATTCAAATGAAGTTCTATATAGGTGACATAGTTCACACGCCCACGTTACATTCGCGCTTATGAAATTGAAGTAATTTATGACCTTAGGTAAATACGTCTTGTTAATAAAACAAGGTCAGGGCAGGGCGCATTCAAAGTCAAGGCCGAGTTGAAACGTCAGTACTCCTCGGGTCGTTGACACCTTTACGCCACTAGTTACAGAGCGTGACCCTTCTATTCCGTTTTACGTAAAGGCGTTCTGTTGATAGTGGTAGTATTTGTGTATTTACTACATTGTGAATGACTTTGATGACACAACTTATATTTCCTCAGATATATCGACCACATATTTGAGGAGCTCGAGGAATTCCGGGCTTTCGAACTTCTGCGGTCAGGACTGGACAGATCTAAGTATTTGCTGGTGAAAGAAGCGAAGATCATCGCCATGACATGTACTCATGCAGCGCTCAAGAGATCTGAACTAGTACAAATGGGTAAGAGTTAATTTTCTATAATGTTGACAGGGTTTTGGGCAAAGTTCTTCATCAATCAGCAGACACCCCCATCCCCCCTTTTTTATCATGACGCCGCGCACTGTCCTCGCGCGCCTCAAGGAGTTGTCAGCAACCGTACGGACCCAGCTGGGTCGAAGCCTACTGGGGCCTGGGTCTGTTTCCGAAAGGGAGGCTCGGCCCCCGTATGAAAGGCAACGAAGGAACGAGGTGGGTTTTTTAGTCAGTAATAGTCTGACACTATCTCCCGCTCCGCCCAAGGGTGGGGGATGTCATCTAGATGATTCTAACCCACCGAAAAAAAAAATACCCTTTTTACCATTTCTCATCCCTATGATGTAACAAGAAGTCTGTGTGGCAGTATAATTTGCTCACGACACGGCTGCCTTTGATATACGGGAGCACGCGCGGCATTTTCAAACGTTGTTATACTATTTAGGCGATTACAAGTACAATCGCCAGAACAGTGGTAACCCTGGGAAATGAGTGCATATCATAACTTTAAATCACTGATGATTATTTCAATCAAAAATTCTCAGAATCTTCAACAGTCTTAATAGATACGAGAATTCTTATTTAGATTGACAAGACAATAACTCGCCATCACTGCAATCGGTCACGATTCAAAGAATCTTTACACATATGTCTTAGCTTACTAAAGAGGTATTCAGATAGTTACAAACCAAGGTGACCTTGGTAGTTGCAATCTGTGTAGACAGCAGTCTGTTGTAATCAATGACCTTCAACAGAGCGCTTGGTTCTGAGGCGCGTTTTTCCAAATACCAAACGTATTGGCGCGTGGTTTACATCCATGTAGCCGCAACTCGCACCAAACACATAAAAAAAGGTCAACCAAGGTCACCTTGGTTAGAACGCAAGTTTGCGACCGTCTGGTCACCCCTTAATCGGTTTTTTTCGAAACATCTTGAGGCACCTACGCTCACTATGAACAAAAGACACTAATGATTATTATGTTAGGAAATTACCTATGAATCATTGAGATCTTAAACTAATGTCTAAGTTCTCAGTATGTCGTACCACTTAAGTAAGTACATGTGAAATTTCAAGAACCAAAATGATGAGCAATGGTTTTTTAACTTTCCATTATTTGGTCTGATTTGCAGTTTCCTCTGTATCTTTTACCTGCCAACAGTCACGTAATACCTCTGTGTAGAATAAAAATATACAAACATATGTATAAGGAGTGTCAAAGATACGCACATGATGTAATCTGTTAGTTGCGTCTTTAGCCTTCAAATGTCAAAGAAAAATATATGTTGTTGTTTTGACAACAGTAATAAAATGATAAAAATATGGTAATAAAGAAACAAGATTTGGTGTAGACAAATGCGGGACAAAAGTAGCTTTCGTCCATGTTGAGGATGAGGTCGACTGTGCTCTCTTTAGGCCGAGCTCAAATTACACCAGTGTCTAGTATACTTACAGCTGATAATGGCGGAACATGGCGGCGATGCCGTCCACATTGAGGACCAGGTTGACAGTGCTCTTTATCCTTACGTCCCAGATATGCTACGCCTCAAGAGAAGAAGCTATCTGGGCCGTAAAATTACAAAGTAAATAAATATATCTCCATTTTAGGCTTTAAATACGACAACATATTGATGGAAGAGTCTGCTCAAATCCTGGAGATTGAGACCTTCATTCCTCTTCTCCTGCAAAACCCTCAAGACGGGCGCTCGCGCCTAAAGCGCTGGATCATGATCGGCGACCACCACCAGCTGCCGCCCGTCGTCAAGAACATGGCCTTCCAGAAGTACTGCAACATGGAACAGAGTCTCTTCACCAGGATGGTCCGGCTTGGAGTACCCTATGTGGAACTGGATGCTCAAGGACGAGCAAGACCAAGGTCAGCTATTTGTTTTGTTTTCTTTTTCAAACAGTATAATCATATCTGTGGTCGTTGACCTTTTATTAACCGTTCTACAAATTGTTTTTCAAAACACTTCCTCTAAAACTGGCTCATATCGCACTACGATTAGGTTTACGGTTATTTTAAATGGATTAGGCGCACAATGCCATATTCGCAAAATGCCACTTTCGCATAATGCCAAAATGTCACTTTGAACTCCGTATTTTTTTTTTATTTGGACGTTAAATCTATGTTTAACATGCAATGTATTACACCCTCGTGTTTTTTATTTCATTTATCAGAACAAGGGTTTTATTTTTTTGATTTCATCACAAATAACAATAAACATCCCGTTCAATTTTCTTTAAGCGCAGGTGATATATTTTTTCACAGCAAAGAGGCGCATGATTTTAAAGTCTTAATAAAAAATTTAATCGTGTTTATGAACAGAATATTATTATTTATACGACAATTTGTTTAAATGTGCATATTCTTAATTCAAAATTATTTCAATTTCCTATTTTTATTAATAGGATATATAACTACTTCATACCTTTGCTTCTCAGCGAAGGTTAAGCGCGAAGAAAAAACAATGAAATCTTATTAACTTTTTGAATAATTATATTTTAATGGAAAAAATATATTAAAAGTGTATTGAAAACCGTCGTAAAAACACGTGTATCAACGTGGCAATTTGTCACTGCAGCACTCGGCTCCATAACACTCTCGCCTGCGGCTCGGGTGTATTCTGCCTCGGTAGTAATGACAAAGTTTCTCTATTTGTGTCAAAATGTACTCTAAATCCTTCGTCGTGATTTTCTTTTTTTGTATAGAAATAGTTTTATGAAACGCACACTTTTCTCTCCGAAAATTTGTGTAGTTCCTGTGTGACTAGCCGAGAGGTGCGCTTCATCCAGCTATTTGTGGACAAACCATCATCATCGCTTTTAATTTAGCAAACATCATGTGATTTTTAAGGGACAAAACATATAGATTTAAATTGCTGTGATAGACGCTCGTAAATTGTAACAGGCTGGTTTTGTAGACAGGAAAACGATATTGACTCGAGTTTTTTTCTCCTAATCTATCGTTAGAACAAACTGATTTTTCAGGAATTGTATTTTCTGATTCGCCACGTACTCAAAATAGTACTTTGCAAACACTAAAGTTTCATGGAAACTTCAGTGTATTCGATTATTTACGCCGACCGACATGGGTATTTTCATCGAACAGGAAAATCACTGAAAAATAGAACTTACTAGTTTCTGCCACCGGTTTCGCCTGCGTGAAAGTAGATTTCTCCATACAAACTTCCAATCCCCGTTTCATGCCCTTAGGGATAAATATTGAAAAATCCTCTTAGTATATGACGTAAGTGCGCTTACGTCATAAAAGGAAATCTTATGCAAATTGTCACGATCCTAGTCCTAAAAGTTTCGGCTATGTGTTGATATGTCAGTCAGTCAGTTTTAATCCGTCTGCACCATTTATATGGTTCTTTTAGATGTTACTGGCTGCACGCAGATCATCCGTGGCGGACGATTTCACGCAGTGCATCATCCGTTGCGGATTGCCGCTTAAAGCAATCCGCGGATGATTCACTGCAATGATGTTGCAAGCTGCACATGGATCATCCGTCGCGGTCGGCTTTACACAGTGGATCATCCGTTGCGGATTGCTGCTTAAAGCAATCCGCGGATGATTCACTGCAATGATGTTGCAAGCTGCACATGGATCATCCGTCGCGGTCGGCTTTACACAGTGGATCATCCGTTGCGGATTGCTGCTTAAAGCAATCCGCGGATGATTCACTGCAATGATGTTGCAAGCTGCACATGGATCATCCGTCGCGGTCGGCTTTACACAGTGGATCATCCGTTGCGGATTGCCTCAAGCGGCAACCCGGAACGAAATTCGCACTTGTTCTATGATACCTACCTCGTTCATAAATCAATGCTAAAATTATTTTTTGTAGTTTGGCGATGATGTCATTCGGCTTTATGATGTAAGAATGAACTATGTAAAGCGCAGTTCAGGTAGGCTGTTGCTATAGGTACGTTTAATTGTATGCATAGCATCTTTGCTTTCTAGATTAGGTTTTATTATCTTAAGATATGAAAAAAAATTATCACGCATCGCTTAGTTTATTTTCTGCAGGAATACGTTATCTTTCGGACCCATTTTCTCGGAAAAAATATCTTGATTGTACCACATTTCCGCGCGTTGTCATGTCTATACACCGGTAAATTTTGATCGTGTATCATGTACCGGATCGACCCTCCACGGGATTAAAACGATCAAAAATTAACGGGGTATAAGAGAGTTTGTATGAAGCCTAGGCCCACCTTCCAATAGCTATGTGTGTTATATCGTTGGATAGGTATCTAACTGAATAAAAGTTACTATGACACCAAGTTCCAAATCTTAGTCCGTTCAGAGTTATTGAAATGCTTCTTTTTTACACGTAAAACATTGATGTATTTTGTGATTACATGGCTTGTTTTTCACTCGCTTTTTTATGAGGGCAGGAAAGAGACATAGTGCAGTGCAGTTCGAATGTTTTCAAT
Source organism: Mythimna ferrago (assembly GCA_910589285.2). Taxonomy (NCBI): domain Eukaryota; kingdom Metazoa; phylum Arthropoda; class Insecta; order Lepidoptera; family Noctuidae; genus Mythimna; species Mythimna ferrago. The sequence continues at coordinate 12,549,132 of OU342692.1, read as the reverse complement.
TGAATAGTTAACCACCAAGCTAAAAAAAAATTACTTTGTCTCGCACGTCACCTCTACCACGCATCCGCATCACCTGCAAAGAGTGAATTAGATGAACCTGCGCGGGCCGCTGTAAATGAAAATGCAATTTTGCTCACTGTTTCCACGCAGCAAAACATAACAACACTATTTATAACTGTAGCTTACAGTTATAAATAGTGTCGTTGGTTGGTGTTTAAATCACAGAAATTCAATATCCATAATTATAAAAATGAATCGCTAAATGTGTTAGCAACACACCGGCGCAAATCTCGAGAACAGCTGAACGGATTTCGCAATTTTTTTTTTATTGTGTTTGTTATTGTGAGAAGAAGGTACTTATTACTATTACTTAAAAATTAGGGTAGAGTAGACTAGTGTAGGGTATAATAGGGTTGAATAGGGTATAGTAGGGTGAAGTAGGGTAAGTAGAGCGGGAGCGAAGCCGCGGGCGAAAGCTAGTATTACCTACATATAAATAGCATTGATTGGTTATTGGCAAAACTGAAAAGAATAACTGATCGGACTAAGATTTGGAACTTGGTGATATCAACTTTTATTCAGCTCAAAAATACCTATCCGACGATAGTTCTGTTGGAAAGTGGATCCAGAATTTGCATCCTCTTTTATAGATTTTTTATTACTTGATTTTACAGGAAGGGTTATTTTCTCTTGTACTTATTAATATATTCGTCATTTGTGAAATCTAACTGGCTAAGACCAACACAATGCTCAATGATATCAGTAGTGCTTCTGAACTTAAAATGAACATGGGTAAATCTAATTTCGAGAAAGAGGTCAACTGACGAATCCGACTCAGCTGAGCAGCGTTCGGGCAGCTGCGCGGTATTTTCTCGTCCAACATACCACAGTTTCTCAAGACGAAAGTTTACGATCAGTGCGTGGCAACAGTGATTACATGGCTCTGAAACGTGGGCACTCACAGAGAGCCTCATCAGAAGGCTAAGTCACTCAAAGGGCAATGTAAAGATGCTCTATGCTCGGAGTTTCCTTGCGTGATCGAATCATGAATGAAGATATATATAGCAGGAGAACCAAAGTTGTCGACATAGCATGAAGAATCGCCAAACTTAAGTAAGCACATTGCTCACAGCACAGACGGCCTTTGGGCCGAAAGGTTATAAAGTGGTGACCGCGTACCTGAAGATGCAGAGTTGGAATGCCTCGTACAAAGTGGACCGATGACCTGGTAAGAGTTGCGGAAATTCGATGGATACGAGACGCACAGGACCGTTCACTATGGCGACACTTGGGGAGGCCTACGTCCAGTAGTGGATGACTTTCGGCTGAAATGATGATGATGATGTGAAATCTAGAATCCCATGCACTAAAATATCTTCACAAATACAGTTGATTTATTGATACTTTCTAAATTCTCACTGTTTTCGTCCTCCATGACTACAGAAGTAGGAGAATGTAAATTACATGGTAGGTTCCACGTTGGAGACCTGGCTTTAGAGACCAATCAATGAAACAACGCAATGCTGTGACCTTCGCACCAACTCAAACGCATATGTCATTTTATTTATTGTCTTATTGTATAACTAATGTTTATAATAGATATATATTGTAAATATACGAGTATACACCGTTAAATTTTAATCGTTTTAATCCCGTGGAGGGTCGATCCGGTACATGAAACACTATCGATTTGTAAAGATAAAATTATAAAATAAAGTACCTTTTTTTCAAAATTCGTAGTAATTTACGAATGTACGAAATTGATTTCTTTAAGAAAACAATTAGCTGAGCGAGTTTAATGACCTATAAGTAGTAGTCGGTGTTGCGTACAAACTACCTACAGGTCATTGAACTCGCACAGCTGATGTTTTCTTAAAGAAATTAATTTCGTACATGCGTAAATTAATACGAGTTTTGAAAAAAAGGTACTTTATTTTTTAATTTTATCTTTACAAATCGATAGTGTTTCATGTACCGGATCGACCCTCCACGGAATTAAAACGACTAAAATTTAACGGTGTATATGCTGATATATGGTGACTACCACGTACTTGAAATATACAACTGTAACTCGAGTATTAAATATTCTCATACACTTAATTAGATTAAGTTACGATCATAATTTAAGGTAGTGTTTTTTTTATTTATTTAATCTTCATGCAACAAAAGATACAAAGGCGGACTTAATGCCTTAGGCATTCTCTACCAGTCAACCTAGGGTAGTGCAGAGACAAAATGGCAGGTGTATAAAAAAAAAAAAGAAAATATTATTTAAAACAATTATATAAAGCTAAAACTAAACATACATATACAAAAGCATATTTAATAAAATATATATATACAAACAAATATACGAGCTATACATACATACAAATATATACTATATATATATACACACAGAAAAGGAGTTTTGAGATGATTCTGCTATTTGTTCAGAAAGTAATTCCGCAACTTCCAAATATTATGGGAATTGTAGGCAAATATTATGGGAATCGAAGCAATAAGTTGTTAGCGCAATGGTATTGGTATCCAGGGATGTAACACATTAATATGCTAATGACGCAATCAAGATTTTGTTAAAAATAATCCTTGATTAAGATTAAAAATAAACTGCTTTAAAACATAACCAAGAACTAAGGGATATTATACTTACCCAATTACGGGGTGTTGGAGGTCAGATAGTCAGCCGTTCCATATAAAATACTGGTATCCAGCTTCATTCAGTCAGATTGCATACCAATCCCAATATAGTCAGGAAAATGCTAGAGCGATTGAACCATATCAGGAAGTTGCCTCAAGCATGCTTCAATCAGCTGATCAATTTGACAGCATTGTCCCACCTACATCTCGGAACACCTTGAATGACAATTGAATTGGTGATCATTGATGCATAGAGCACTAAATATTAATATCGGGGATCGTCCAGATTATATCATGACATCAGTATTCCACGAAGGGGATCATAAAGGTTAAGGTTCGAAAAATGCAGTTCCAAAATGCGACGATGCTGATCAACTTTTGTTAAAAAGTTTTAGTCGTCCAGTCTCAGCGAGCTGGCTCACTAGGCATAATGACTCCAGGATTTTACAGAAATCAGGAGACGCGGACTTACGGATGGCTAGCAATGGGTGGCTCGCCATTAGGGCGTCCGGTAAAGACCGATGCGACCGACCGAGTCAACGGCCCATTGTGTTTAGCCAAATGACGGGGCATACTAGGATTGGGGATTGCTCGATAGAGTTACCGTGGCCCTGAAACCCATAGGGAAACTAAAACATTGTAGGAACCAGATGGATTTTTGTCAGTAAATTTCTGAGGCTCTCGCTCCAGTCAGAGCGGGAGAAGTTATATTATTACCCAGTTCACAAAAAGGGCTACTATAAAAAAACTCGACAATCCTGCTGTCAGAATCCCTTGTAATATCCTGTAGCCCCATGTGTATTAACTCCTCATTCGTCCACAGCATCTGCAACCTGTACCGCTGGCGCTACCTGGCGCTGGGTGACCTGGGCCACGTGACGCGGCTGCCGGAGTACCGGGCCGCCAACGCCGGCCTGCGATACGACTTCCAGCTCATCAATGTCGACGACTTCAACGGTGCAGGAGAGACAGAGCCTAGCCCGTACTTTTATCAGGTAAATAGATATTCTTCTCTTGTACCGCTGTCCTATATTACTCGACGCTAAATATCTTCCATTCTCTCTAGGTTTTATCTTAAGATTGAAAGACTAGCGTTTAACTATATATTTACTACTTGACACTCGCAACTTTGTCTACGTCATACTCGTAAAACGAAGAATTTTTTGCTTTAAACACTAATTTTTTTACTATAATAAAAGTCATATTACACACAAAATCGGTCCAGATGTTTCGGAGATTAACCGGAACTACAGAAAAAAAATATTTTATACTTTATATAAACCTTTGGAATCGGGATTGTATCTCCGCCTCCGTAACAGCTCTGGTATAGATACCAAATCTGATCACTTTCAAAATTCTACCGTTAAGGTCACACTAGTCGATAGTTGAAAACATGATATCGGTTATAACTTATTGTTAATTATGTTTGTGCGGAAATTAAAAAATAAAATTGCCTTTAAAAAGTTATAAGCCAACAAAGGCAGTGCCTTAATGCCTTAGTTTTTTTATTTTATTATTCTCTTTATTTCTCATCATAACATATTCGTCGAATTTTAAAATATTCCTTTAAAAAAAAACATTTAAAAATATAAAAAATAGTGTCCCACCGGTATCGGGAACGGCTTGGTTCCGGATACCGGCGGTCACGGCTCCAAAAAAAGAAACCTCCTAACAATACGAGCCGTGTCCAGAAGTACCGCTCGCTGAATCAAGTCCTTGATCCAGTCGCCTAACGAGAGCCTCCAAAGGTGTTGGTCAAGGCTCTTGGCTATTAAGTCATTGGCTGACACGACTATCGGTACAATGATCTCTGAGTCCACATCCCACATGTCGACAACCTCGCGAGCCAAATCAATATACTTACTTGATTTGTTTATCTTTCTCTTTCTTATTATTATTTATATTTATGTACATTGTGGTCACATATTAGAAGCGACAAAAAGTTAGTAACCAAGATTTATGTCATCAACATCACCCGTGTTTTTTAATGTTCCCACTGTTGGGACTCGAGCCTCCTCTCTAGGAGAGGGAATGGGCCGTAATCCACCACGCGGGCCCAGTGCGTGTTGGTGAATGTCACATGTCTTCGAATTTTTGGTTCTAGGATATACCGGTTTTCTCACGATGTTTTCCTTCACCGTTTTGAGAGCAGTGGTGATGAAATAAATTACACAAAGTAATGCGCCTGGCTGGGTTCAAACCCGCGACCTAGAACTCGTAAGTCGCGGCCGTTACCACTCGGCCACCACTGCTCTCAAGATTTATATGTAACTCATATGATTTAAAAGTGTGTGAGAAGACAGCAATCAAATTAACAACTATTTCATATAGTTTGATTACAATAATCAAACTATTGTAGTTTATTACTTTTTGTTGTAATTTGTAATCTGATTACAAAATAGTAGTTAACGACGTCCTACGCTGGCTTCTCACTATCCAAAAATAATGTAGGTAGGTAAATAGTCCGGAACAGTGTTTGTGAAAACAATACATTGTGTATGTAGACTAGCGTCTAACTGCTTATACTTGATGCTATCGATATTGTTGTCATAACGATGTCAGATGAGACAGCACACTTTTTGACCTCACCCATCAGCGAGTTCGAGCCCGCGACTAGTGCAACCTTAAGTGGGTCGGGGTCGCCCATGACGAAATCTTGACGTTAAATTATCAATGACAGTAAACACTTAAGATTCAGGCTTAACTTACCTTAAACTAATCAGTGTAGGTAAATAAGACGCCAGAGTGTAGAAACATTATGAATAAATAAATACCTACCTAAGTTAATTGATTTTAAAGGTCACAGTTTATTAGTGACTACTCCCGACCAGCACCACCTCGTCGCCCGGTGTCCATTCGTTGGCGGCAGGTGATCCACGGTTGGATGCCGCGTATCATGCAGTGGACGTCGGTTGATCCACGGGTGGATACCATGTTGCCACTAGCGGACAGCGCGGGATCCATTCGAGGCCTGCCCGTTGGCGACGCAAGGCAAGCAACGGGTGAGCACTAGTGTTGTCAGATCCGATTGAATTGAAATCGGGGCAGATGTTAAAATAAATCGGAATTTTGAGTTTTTTGAGTTACAAATAAAAATTACTTTTTGTTTTGGTGGGAAATCTTCCAATGACTTCTCCCGCTCTACACTCTCTCACTAAAACCGACATATGTCTCTCAAACGTTCCTGCAGCCCTAGCAGGCATCGCCATCGACCCGAGTGTGATTTTGAACAGATTGTCACACTCGGTTTAGTGTTGCGAAGGTGACTGATGAATGATACCTATATTAATTTTTGGTAATTATAAAGTTTTTTCATGAATTCCCGATCAAGCGCAAATCAGGACGCTAAGCCAAACCCCTGAAATCGAGACGATCCGTGCAAATAGTGACACCTGGCAAAACTAGTGATCACCGAAATGTTCAGCTGTTGCCGTCATCCGCGCCAGGTCAGCCCGTGGTTGAGGAGCTCCAGAGTTGTGATGTTGTAGTGAGCCTGCCCATACCCATGAGTATACCCATAATACTCCATGCAAAGAATACTAACCACTCGAGGCGAGGCGGTACTAATAGGGTGTCGGGTAGCTCTAATGAGCTATGACCTATAATCGGCTTGTGTTCTAGGAATCTTCATTTCCAAAGCTTGGTAAATCAGCTGTTGAGTGACGATAACCAGTTATTTAGGAAAATGTTTGTTTTAAACGGAGTTCACGCCGCTTTAGCTATTTTACTAACCAATTTTTTCCTGTGATGTTTGTTCACACTCAACGTTTTCTGTGTAATTATTTATTTTAAAGATTCCTTGCGCATAATACTAACTAAACTAAAATAAACTACAGGTGTGTATGTAGTAATATTTCAGTTTAGTACATTGTAGACTTTAAAAACATAACTGTAAAAGAACCAAACTCAGTTCTTCCACCGTAAAAATTAAGATCCATGTAATACTAAGTCGGTTAATTTATCCAGTCCGTACTTATGGGACTTTAATGACCTAGATTGACTTGGCTTTTTTAGTACGATTAGATAGTTAAGTACGATTCTAAACAATATACGTACAAAGCGTTTTGGGAGTACATTCATTATGCGTACAGCTAAGGAATTGAATTCCCTGCCGGAGTCTGTGTTTCCTGATAGCTATACCCTAGGGGTCTTTAAGTCAAGAGTGAATAGATTGCTTCTAGGCAAGCGTGCTCCATCGTCGGCCACATCATCGCATACCATCAGATGAGATTGTGGTCAAAAGCGAGCCTATCCATAATAAAAAAAAAAATAGACGTGTGGCACTCGGGGACTGCCGCGGTAAAGCTATTGCATAGCATTTTTATCAACTTATGCAATTATAATTATTTATTTCTTTTATCTAAGCAGTATTTTTTTTCCTTTGTTTTTTTTTCTTTGATATTAATTGAAGTTACACTTTCACACATTGAATTGAATTTTGATTGATTGTTCACTCATTTGTTTTCTTATCGGTCACCACGCTCAAAAAACAAATGAGTGGGGGGTGTTAGGTTATTTTCGTTACGGAATTTCTGGATTCGGTCTCCACGCTCAAGGCCCGCGATAGAAGCTATGCAATAGCTTAAAAAAATCTAATTTAACATAATACGTACCTATTACTTGTGATATACCTACATGCGATTGCCTTGTGTACCATAATATAAGTTACGTAGATTGTTAAAGACGAAAAAAGAATTCTGCTATTTTTGGCTTTAACGATTTTATCTATGATACGTATGCTGAGTCATCACAATCTCAGATACTAAAAAGGCATGACGCGCCTTCATGGCTCGTCTGGTAAAGGCGTTACAAACGAAGAAAAAAGCACCACGTATCCAACTGCCTTATGAGTCTACTATGTTTTTAGGGTTCCGCACCTCAAAAAAAAAAACGGAGCCCTTATAGGATCACTTTGTTGTCCGTCCGATCCGTCTGTCAAGAGCCTCTTCCTAGAGAAGGCATAATTGTATCGAGTTGAAATTAAAACCAAATACTCAGGTCTGCGGTCCCTTGAAGAAGAAAAAGTCAAACTTCTATGTTAACGAAAAATAAAGATACGGCCGTTAATGTCGCAAAAAAAAAAACATATATTTTGATACTCTCAAAAATAGAAATTCATAGGGTACTTCCCGTTGACCCAGAATCCTGAAATTTGGAACAAAGCAAGGTCTTATAGGTATAGGAAAAAATTTGACAACAGCAAATTTATTGTCACTTACTAAAAAAAAAATGCAATTCGGAAAAATCTTCGAGGCTCCTGACCTGTAAACCGAAACCGAATACGGGTTTTGGTGAACGAATTTTTTTTTTTTTTTTTTTTTTTTTTTTTTTTTTTTTTTTTTTTTTTTTCCTCTGACACATTGCTTTTGCAATATTTTTATTTTTTATTTATATTTCAACTGTCATAAATTCGTTGGTAATTTATTTTGTTAACATTTTATTGATAGTTGTAATCATTATATTATACCTGATTTTTTTTATATAGCCTCTTTTTGTATTGTGAATGTGAGAACACTGTATACTCCACGAACTCTTAGACTACTTCCTATTACGACTTACTTTGTTTTTTACTGAGAAATTTTTTATTGTGCTTTTGTGTACAATATTTGACTGGTCTACACTGTTCTTACATAATATAATATCAATATTGTAAAAAAACACCCACTTTTTTAAAAGAGTAACCATGGAGTTTCTTGCCGGTTCTTCTCCATAGGAAACGACCAATTTGGAACCGTGCACTAGCTTCTGACGTTTTATAAGTGCCCATGTAGGCCTATGTGAAATAAAATATTTTTGATTTGATTTGATTTGATTCGTGCTTAAACTCGTGTTTCCTGTACAATCACCAACATGCTTTATCGTGTGTAACTCGTAGGTACAACCCATATGCTTTTATTCACATTCATTATTTAGATATATTATTAAATTTATTTTACATGGGACGTTCTTCGTTTCTATAGGCAACCGATCAGCCCAAAAATGTTATGTGCACTCGGTCACGAAAATATAATACTTAAAGTCTTTGAATACTGGATATATGGTAAAAGCCAGCTGTTAGTGCATATTACATAGGTACGTAACTAGTGATGTAAATTTAAACGCAACTATTTTTTTTGTTTTAAATTGCCCTCAGTAGTAGTATACCCCATCTGCTTACGTGCTAACCATTTTATTTGTTTAGTTACTTTTTGGCGTTATGTGCCAAGTTAACGTATATCTCCGATGACGTAAGTACATGGCGGCCATATGTATACATTAATTACGTAATATCGCAGACCTAAGGCTATAGACAGAGTGCATTGACACTGGACCGCATTTTAAGTCGGCCAACGATTTGAAGTCGGTCGAGCACTACGTCAAACAGAAGCTTTGGTTTCGATTACCTTCGGCGAAAAATAAGACGAGCAACATAACAAGTATACAAGTTCATTTCCTACATTTAGAAGACAACATTCACTAAAAACAGATCAAAAACTGACTTTCTTAGTGCAGTCGGTAATAGTAGGGGCGGCGAGATAGGGATTTTGCGGAATATTCGAGCAAGCGCGTCACAAAATCATATAGGGGGAGAAACCTTGCACCTTGTAATTTGCCCTTACCACATATGGTGGGGTTTGTTGAGGGCAAAAGAAGAAAAAATTGGTCCTTGGAAAATCTCGAGCGGGTCTAATTAAGACAAGGTCACTTAAGTACATGTAAAAAAGTGTATATTTCAATAATCTGAAAATTTGAGCGTGGCATAAGCAAATTATGAAGTACAATGCACACGATAAGTATGAAGTCATTCTGGAAAAAAGTACTAAACAAAAATATATGGACTACTTACTGATATCATATCAGTATAATACCTACTTAGGTTTCACATGATTTTAACACACATCAAATTCGAGCTAATTAAACCATCTGTTATGTAAATTGTACTTACGTATTTTTTATGAACAGATGAATATGTATTGTTTGAAACTTCATCATTTCTTTGCAGAATAAATGGTATATACGTCTGGACGGACATTTGCCGCCGTGTCCAGCCGGTGTATGCGCTAAAACTGATTATGATTTACAAAAGCAATAACGCATTATAGTGTTAGTACACGCTCAAACTTGGTACGACAGATTTGGTCCGTCCGTACCAAGGTCGACCGTGACTGAGCGTAAGTTTGGCCCGTCGGGCCAAGTTCGAGCGTTATCCAGCGTAAGTTTGGCTCGTCGTACCAAGTTCGAGCGTGTTTTAACACTATCACAGAGGTCAAGAAAAAATTAAAGCGCTGCAACCTTGCTTTGTAGGCACGCATGCTTCATCAATTTTTTGCCTGCGCAGGCCGGTTAGTACACGGAACCACATGCATGTGGTTGGTATAATTTATACAGTTTTAGGCTGGCCTCATACATCCGGAATGGCTGGAATAGCTCTCCGAATTAATAATCTAAGTTCATATTATTAATTCAGAAAGTCCGAAATACCACGCAATATCAGTACCTATAGTTCACACATATTTTGATTTTTTCAGCTTATGAATCTCTCAGATCGGTGTGACGAGCGTTCTGGTATTTAAGATTATGATTTCATAACGTGCGTATTTTTCAATAGAGCGGCACATACATGCTGGTATCAGATTATGAATAACTAGCGGCGCTTCTCGACTTCGCACGGGTGATTGTAACTTTAATATACCAATCTTCAAAGTACTACGATAGCTTTTGCGCGCAGCTTCGCCTGCGTACATAAAATATAGCCTATGTCACTCAGAATTAAAGCAGCTTGCTATCGGTGAAAAAATTTTCGCAATCGGACCAGTACTTTCAGAGATTACCTCCTACAAACAAAAAAACAAACTTTACCTCTTTATTTTATTATATTAGTGTAGATTTCAATTGACACTGCCAAAAGTCATGCGATTAGTACTATTTCCTCTTCCATAAAAAAGATTGCATGTTCCGGGAATCACGAGACTACTTATCAATCTGATTTTTTAAGATATTTGTGAGGCAAGGTTTTTAGATTATGAATCCAGAAAGCCATTCCGGATGTAAGAGGCCAGCTTTACACGGTGTTAAGTCAGTTCCGTGCACAGACAAAACCGTGGAGATGCGTGTGCGTATAGTAGGTCCATTAAGAAGCCACGTGTCTCACATTCTTAGGTAGGTACCCCCATCTTGATTGATCCCTTGCTCGTTTCTAATAATATTATTAATGTTCTTGACGAATTCCTAGAATAGGAAGGTGTTGGCTCATAGTCTAAACATAACATTCTGATCACCGCATTAGTGATCTCATAATATTTGAATAAAGCTATAATGTCATAAATTGCACAGTCCTACTAGCTCGTCTTATAGCTAGCTTACCTAAATGTTTAAAGAGACGACTTTAAGATTAAGTAATTTGTCACAAAACCGATTTTTCTCGATACCTGGTATATCAATAAATCTCGAAAAAATCCTAAGCTGTTCAAAATTCAAATATTTTTATTTCACATAGGCCTACATGTGCAATTATAAAACGTCAGAAGTCTTCTAGGTAGGCACGGTACCAAATTGGTCGTTTCCTATAGAGAAGAACCAGCAAGAAACTCGATGGTCACTCTTTTAAAAAAAGTGGTTAATGTTATATTTCCATATTACAGTATTAATAGACACTTCGTAAGAACAGTGTAGACCAGTCAATATCGTACCCAAAAGCACAATAAAAATAATAATCATAATAAAAATCTGTTGTAAAAAGAAATAATCTAAGAATTCATGGAGTCTACAGTGTTCTCACATTCAAATTATAAAAAAGGGCTAAGTATATAAAAAAAAGCAAGAAAAATATAAATAATTACAACAATCATGACCAACGAATTTAAAATAGTTGAAGTCTAAATCATTTAAAAAATATTGCAAAAGCTAAAAAAAAAAAATATATTAAAACAAAGATGGAGCAGTTAATAGACACAGTGTAGTCATTGACAAATAAGCGTATCTTCGACATACTAACCTTGTAATATGCTTTTTTGGTTAGGACACGCTTAATATGAGTTTTGAATTTTCCCTCACTAAGTTCAGTTACTATGTTCGGCTTTATTACAACAAAAGACCCTGAATTGAAGCTCCATCCCTCTTTATCGCTCGTTCGCTTGACATTTTATCATGTTATGGTAAGGTCCCATGATTGTTCAGAATATTTAACTTATTAGTTAAAGTAAGTAGTTAGCGCCTTCACAGGTTAAAAAAATAAAGTAAAAAAATATCGCAGTCAATATTTACAAAAAATACTTCAGGATATTCTGAGAGCTATTTAGAGCGCCTTCACACTAGCGTTTGTTCAGCGTAGGCGTTCGATAAACGCATGCGCAGCCCAGACATCTCGACAACGCGGGACAGGTGTCGCGTTGTTGCGGCGTTAGTGCAAGGGTAAATGCATACGCTGCGTTAACGCCGCGGATGCGCCCCGTTACTGTGAAGTAGTGTACAATTCTTCAATGTTCGCATTCGACCTCTACCCGCCACCCGGAGACGCACGCCCCTGTGCACCCGTTAATTTGTCCATTCGTAGTCAAGCTCCTGAACTAGTAGGTACAACTTAAAAGTAGTTCAACAACAGAAAGTGGTTTCGACATCGAAATGTTTATTCATGCCATACAAAAACGTCCTGTGATACGGGATATATCCTTGAACACATTCAAGGATATATCCCGTATCACAGGACGTTTACACATACAGTGACCACATTTTACTGGGTTCTCCCATATCCTTTTATTTTTATTTTCAGGTTTTTGAAATAATTTTCTTTTAAAAGCAAAGCCAACAATAGAGTATCCTCGTCAGAATCCATTTTGTTAATGATATTACCGAAACGACAACGCAATTGTGTGACGTCTGCGCCGCGTTAGCGCAGCGTTCAATTGACCCCAGAGGAAACGCCGCAACAACGCGAGGCCTGTGCCGCGTTGTCGTGGCGTCTACGCTGCGCATAAGTTTATCCACGGAACAGTAAAAACAGTGGAAGTAGCTTGAGAAAATGTTTGTTCCAGAACCGGTGTCGCCAAACTCATACATTTACAATTTACTCTTACTGCAAACCTAAAAATATGATTGGCTGAAAACAAAAACAGGGCGTAAACGAAATGCAAAAAAAAATTATACGAAATGCAACTTTAATTTCAAACGACTATAAATCAAATTGATAAAAACAAGAAAGAAATACATCTTTGACTACCAAGTACTGCCACTCGTCGCTAGATGGCATTGTTCAGTATATAATATTCAGTATGAACTGTAAGAATGTAAAAATAAGATTGGTATTTGAATGGCGTATCACTGACGCGAATGCGCTCGCTGCTACTCAGATAGGGAAGTAACCTTATTCGATCGAAATATGTATCGATTGTATGAAAACGTATTTAAAACATATCATGCAAAAAAAAATTGTATGCGATAGAGTGATAGTATTAAAATTATGAAATTAATATGATTAAAGGCAATTTTTAAACGTAGTAAAAAGGGTATTTATTTGCATAGTACATCAATTATCATCATCTCAGCTGAAATCATCGTCATCGCCCACTGCTAAACATAAGAATATTAAGTATAATTCAAACGCCCTATGTTGTTCCTAACTCTTTAACTAAATTTATTTAAAATACATCACAAATATCATACCACAATTTTTATTTTATTATATTTATTAATTTAATAATTATCTGTATTATATTACTTACAAAAACTATTAAACTATAATATATATTTTAAAAAGGCAATGTAACACATATTATACATATCGATTGATTTTATCGATAAAGTCACGCACTATTTGGATAGCGTCAAAAGTATAGGTAGACTAACGAATATTCCAGAAAAGCTAATAACCGAGAAAAGAAAATCAACTTTGTAGTGATGTGACTAAGGACTAGTTATGTTTGTATATCCTGCGCAATGTTTCACGTAATTTTATTTTTTCATTTTATTAAAATAAATCCGAAAATAATACTTTTCGGTGGTATGATACACCTCCATGAGTTAGATTTTTAGTTAGACTATGGTTTTTAATTTACAGTATGGGACAATAAGGCATTTTAATATTATTTTTCGTTAATTATTATGTTGCGCAGTCTAGTTAGAGAATGAGAGCGCTTGAACAGCAAGTGCGCAACGCGATTCTTACTAGCGGCGACAGTGCCACGCCTACTTACTTCTTCCACTGTTTTTACTGTTCCGTGAGTTTATCAAACGACTATGCTTGACAAACGCCAGTGTGAAGGCGCTCTGAATAGCACTCAATATCCTGAAGTATTTTTTTGTAAATATTGACTGCGATATTGTTTTACTTTATAAGCCCGTATATACTTATTTCTCTCATCTTGGATTCAATAGCACTGTGCAGGCCAAAACCTACTCATTTACTTCATGATGACATATCTAATGTATGTAAGAAAAGACCCCTGACTGGGTGCGTATAATAGGCAAATAAGCAGTTTATCTACCAAGTACGAAGGACCAAGTAGATATTGATATCACAGGAGATCTCAATCAAGAACCCACTCCACACATTTAGACTACCTACCAGCTAAATTCTGGGCAACCACACAGAAATTTCTAATAGAAAAACCCAATGACGCGTTATAAATAAATAAAATTTGGAATTTTAAATTGGTGATAGTGAAGACCGCAAAAACGGCACTACCCCGAAAAGCACATAGCATTATCGGTTTCCTCCATATAGCATAGCAATAGCAACATATATTTTGAATTTGTACTTTCTTGCTATTTAATGAATGAATGAGACCGAGACGGTAGGAAAACTTAAGGTAGCCTTAGGAGTCTATGGTCAACGTGAGCACGGTTTACAATCATGTTGCTTCATCTAACGCAATGTTTGATGAAGAAGTAACGCGAAAAAGAGAGATAACATCTGAAAACTCGGTTAGCATTCGATGAAAACTTGTTCCAGGAATTACGTGTTTTTTTTTAAGACCAAAAATCATCTTCCTGCATTCAAAATCTCGTGCAAGGTTTCTATTGATATATTTATGACTTCATTAGAAACCTAGATAATATCCACAAGATATCTATGTTTCCAAAATATCTGGAGATAGATAGGGGAGAGTCGGACATATTGTACTGCTTGATAAATTGTACCACTTCAAAATTTCCTACTAAATGTCAATATTTTTCTTTTCTGATCATACAAAACCAAGCCCTGACAGCGCCCTCAACTACTTTTCTTTTTGTAGTGACGTCCGGCTAGTGCATTTATTTTGAGAGAATTAAAACGTTTTCGTAAATGATTGATGAAAGTTTTGAAGCGTGTACCTAAGGACATTACTCTGTGAAAAGGTAACTTAGCGTTTTATTGTATTTTTTTGTTGAACAGGTCTCTAATCATCTTTCATACTATAAAGTAATTAATTGTTAGGTTTTAAGAATATTTTGTGGCAAAAGTTTATTTTTCAAATCTTCTAGTTTGATAAAACGTACCACCAGCAGTTGCCTTAATTGTACTGGTACAATTTACCCAGCCAGATGCATGTTTATTTTTCTAGATGGACGGTATTCAAAGAAAATATTGTGGATGGAATAAGGAGTACTTGGAAAGGGCTTTATTATTAGCTTTAGAAAAGAAGGAAATGAGATTAAACCAAAGATCTGCAAGATATTTTATCCCAAAACCTATTCTACTTCATGCCAGAAAAAGGAATAATTTTGCAAACTAATTAACTATACTTTTAATTTGGAATTGGAAAATATGCTAGTTAAACATTGTCCAGTTTATATACAGTTCGTTTTGGTTTAGGCGCATTAGGGCTAATTCTCATTTTGGCAACCGACTCCCAAATGGACTACTTCTCATTATGGCCACTTCTCATTTTGGCTACTTCTGATTAGGGCTACTTCTCACATGGGCTACTTCTCACTTGGGCTACTTCTCACTAGGGCTACTTCTCATTAGGGCTATTACTCATTAGGGCTACTTCTCATTAGGGCTACTTTTCAAAATTTGGGAATGTTTATTGAAATAAGTACTTTCTTTATAAGTAATTTTTGTTATCGAAAACGTAAAACGGTGAATTGTCTCAATTATTCTTGTTTATTATTCGAAAAGATGGAAGAAGAACTTGTGTTTGTGGAAAATTAAAGAGGTAACGACGATCCGTTGCACAATTTTCAAATTATAAATAAATAAATGTTATTTTAAACCAGACTAAAGTAATTACAAGAAGAAGAAAGAAATATTGTATACTTACCTATTACATTGGTTCAATTAATGTTGATTTATTCTTAAAATAATGTAATTGATCTCTTATGAATGAATTAACATGTTTATATAGGTACATAAAGACAGTACTTATTTCAATAAACATTCCCAAATTTTGAGAAGTAGCCCTAATGAGAAGTAGCCCTTATGAGTAATAGCCCTAATGAGAAGTAGCCCAAGTGAGAAGTAGCCCAAGTGAGAAGTAGCCCATGTGAGAAGTAGCCCTAATCAGAAGTAGCCAAAATTAGAAGTGGCCATAATGAGAAGTAGTCCATTTGGGAGTCAGTTGCCAAAATGAGAATTAGCCCTAATGCGCCTAAACCTTCGTTTTTTAAATAAAAAACTAACGTTTAGTTTTTGATAGGTCTTTTGTTCATTTTTTTCATACATAAATGTTACTTATTGAAGAAATATTTATTTATTTTTTGTTAGCACATTTTCTATAGTATTGTACTTAATTAAAATATTATCATGATGAATAATATTATGTATTATTTAATTAAAATAATTTTATTAAGTAATCAATCATTTATTATGACTTAAGGTCTATTTTATTTTCTTGGTACAATTTACCAGACCTGTGGTACAATTAAACCGACTAGTCGGGTAAATTGTTCCAATGTAAAGCTTTTAGAAAAACGCGTTTTTTGATAAACTGGTAAACAGTATAGTGTTGACTTTGCGGTGTAAGGTAAACGAGATCCTAAACTATGTGGTATTGGATAAATAGTTTGTATTAATTAATATAACAACGAGATATTTTGCCGAGACTGAAAAATGGTACAATATATCCGACTCTCCCCTATGTAATAACGTCATAATCACGTAGAGTGGCCAACCCGCAAAATCTAATATTGCAGATCAGGGTCAGTTCGTCTGGCCATTAACTTACTTACCTTATTACTTTTTCATAAAATAGCCTAATAGTAGGATAAGACGAACGAGACGGTTTTATAATAATAATAATAAATTCTTTATTGACATAATAGGTTGATACAGTTTATGAAGCTTCTGACTCCTGAACTAGGCAAACCTGTATGACAGCGCCCTCCCAATTTAATTTTGGCTTAATTTAATCCTAGTTCTTAAATATATATTTTTTATAACATATTTTGCATATTTAAAAAATTAAATAACTAAAATACTAATTCTAAAATTAACTAAGTCGTGCTGTGTGTGTAGTGTTCGTGTATGTGTGCGTGTTTATGTATGTGCGTATGTCCAGAAATATATTTTCTGTATTTGTATTTGAAATGAAGTAAAAATTTGATTAGTTAGAATTATGAATTTTTTTCTCAACACCATCGTAATTTAGAGTAAAAAACCAGTTCCGTACTTTCAATTTATTCAGCTAAAGATTGAGGAGTCTATTAATTTATTTGTAAACTTACGTTTATATGAAGTTTTATACATATGATTATTGGTAGTTCCTTTAAAAAAAAATACATAGGTATTACGCCCACTACTACTAACTAGTCATTTATCGACAATGACTAGTTCCTTATTCCTGACATCATTAGTCTAATCAACGATTAGATACACAATGAAAAGGCATTAGAACAATGTTATTACTAGACCTGAGTCAACTGCGTTAAACCTTTGGGTGGGACTGTTAATAACAGGTTATTCCAACTAAACACTATTCTTAAACATGAACACTTAATGGTCCAGCCTTGAGATCTCGTCACCGTTTTGTTCTATTTTAGGCTGAGCTTACACTGCCTATGGGCATGGCGATATTTTTTATCAGTTCCTTTTTTAAATACTGAGACGGCGGAGTCCAATTTAAACCGGTTACGGTTGGATATCCGCCGACAACAATGGTTCGTTATTCCAGAAATAATCTGGGGCACAAAAAATACCAACAATTTGCATGCCTCTTTTTAGAGTTCGATACCATAATGGTAAATAGAAACTCGGTTTTATGATGTGACTTCGTTCGTTGGTCTATCTTCATCTCCTCACTAATGTTTCGTCGTGATCATCACGTAATGACTTCTGTGGTGGCAGATGTGATTCGCCTTACGATCATTTAACCGCTTAATCCTGCTTGCCGACATTCTGGTGCGTAATACGAAGGACCCGCCCTCTTCAGAGTTAATTTGGTTTATTTATACATCCCAAAGTTGACCTTCCTCACATTCTGTTACCCTCCACTTGCTTGCTCTGCTCGACAAGACTGTCTGCTTCAGCAGTTATAAATACGATTTTTGATGACCGTTTGCCCCGTACGGCCCCACAGAACCTGCATTTTGTAATTTTTTGAGTTTTTTCAGCACGACCCTTTTGCACATCTATATATTATTTGTTATTACAAATTCATAATATCTTTTGCAGTACATACCTATGATGTGTTAATAGAGTACATTCCTTGAGTTCAATAAACTTTTTAATACGATGTATAGTTTTCAAGTTACATGAGGCCCGTGCTGAAAGCGTTTGGTTGGCACGGCCGGCCCCCTTTTTTGCGTATTTCTTCAAAAGTACAGTGGTACATTGAAAAAGAAACCGGTACATATATTCCTAGAGACGAGTACATTGCTTTGGTGCACACCTAAAATGCAGATTCTGTGGGGCCGTGCGGGGCAAACGGTCATGACTTTTTGAATGCATAGTTTTTGTATTGCTATAAAAAAAAAAAAAACAAATATAATAACATATATAATAAACCTTCTAGCTTTTGCCCGCGACTTTGTCCGGGTGTATCTCGGTTATCGCGGACCCGGGGCGTCGTAGTCGAAGCCAAATAAAAAGTATCCTTCCTTGGGCTTCAAGCTTACTCCGGTCCAAATTTAATCCTTGACGAAACAAAAAATTTATAACATTCATCACCGTTCGAAATGTTCTAGTGAAATTGTAAAAACAAATTCTTTCAAGGTCCGTAATCTTCGGTACGGACGTCTGTAGATATCGTAAGTATTTCTTCTCATTGAGGCCAGGTATAGGTACCATATATAGGTAAGATATCCATCATTTCTCTTTGTTAAGATTTCGTTGCTATGCTGGAGTCCGGTACCTACGTAATACAGTCAGGTCATCGAACGGTATATGCAATTGACTTGCGTCGAGTTCATTGACACTTCAGCCAGGCTTTGTTCGTACAATTCAGTAGTATAACCACTTTTAACCAAGGCTATTCAAACGTCGCTCGTAAACTAGGTTACCTACCTAGCTTTTATCTATAGTTTCAGTACATTAGTAATACAGTTTGTCGTTCAATAACAAAACTAAAAAATAGGCCACATGGCTTGTAAGGCAGACTTCTTGCTAATCAAACATCTTTGATCGGAGTACATATGAACTGCACGTCAGCTGCAATTGCAGACTTTGTGAGTGGCAGATTTTGTGCAGTGGACATAACTGACTGCATCAAAACTGCCAACCGCTTGCCTAAAACTCACTGCTTACCAACTGCAAGCAGCTCAGTTTTTTGACAGCAGCAAACTACAACTATGCAGCTGACGTGCATTTTATATGCAACCCGTCTGTTGAGCTACACT
Source organism: Mythimna ferrago (assembly GCA_910589285.2). NCBI lineage: Eukaryota > Metazoa > Arthropoda > Insecta > Lepidoptera > Noctuidae > Mythimna > Mythimna ferrago. The sequence continues at coordinate 12,529,761 of OU342692.1, read as the reverse complement.
CTTACGCCTACTATCCACGGACACGACGGCGCGACTACGCTGCGGCTTCGTGGACAGATTTTCATAGTTTTGTATGTATACACCAAGTGTATAATGATTAATGTGTCTTTTTTAACCCAAAGGTTTACTGGTTGAGAATGCCTTGTTGCATTAAGTCCGCCTATGTACATACCACTACTGTACATGAAGTTTAAATAAATAAATACGCATCTAAGAAGCTACTTGTCCGTGGACAGTAGGCTTTAGTTTTTTTTTCGCTCATCATAACACTCCCAAATCCGAAAAAAAAAAACAATTTTCTTAGGATCTGGCCTACCTGCCTACTTAAATTACTATATTAATTTTTAGCATGTACATTCCCACTGCAGGGCAAAGGCGTCTCCTAAATTCTTCCAGCTATTATTTTCTCGAGCCACCTCGAACCAGCTCTTTTGGTGGCGTTTAGTTTATCTCGCCACATCTTCCCAAGTCGATCTCGGCGGCGGCGTCATAATATAATAATCACATCAAAACGTATAAGGCCCTTTGTGTTGTAAGCTGATTTATAAGTGCAATGGTTTATTATAATTAATTGCCAGTCAACTGAAGTCGATGTATTCTGAGAAAACTGTGTTGCAATTTAAATTTGCGTTGATGTCGGTATGCTTTTGTTATTTGATACTTTGCTCTTAACATTCATTGCATTGAAGCGTTAGATATCACCGGCGCCATGTAAATTAACAATATTTGCATTAATTGAAGTAGTATCTACTCATTCTAAAACCGTTAATTGACCTCAATTCGAACTTTCCAAATCAATTTGTTTAAAGTCGTCTTCAATAAAATTGAACTGTATTCTCAATGATATTGTTACGTACGTGGGTAATCAAATGCCGATTTACTAAGAGACAACTTTATTCACCACAAACAATAACAAAATAGTCCAGTCAACAATAATCCGAATCGCAATTGACACTAGAGTCCCGTTACACTATCGCTTAGGTCGTTAGATAAAATCACTTCAAGTACTAGGGTAGTTCGCTCTTGATCGCAGTCGAAATCACAACTGACTCGCTTCCGGCCGGGGGCTCGTATTTATATGCGGAGCCAAGAAAATTCTAGATACCGACTTCCCACGAACGATCCAGAATTCCAGAACAATTGAATCGCTTCTCGAAGTCATAAATTATTTTTATTACTCGTGGTAATAAGAGTCACTTTCATGCGAATTTCGACTCTATTGTTAACGTCGGAGAGTACCATTTCCTATAAATACCTAACTACTACTTGTAAGTACTTTGTGGATGTTTCGAGATTTTTCTAAGTCTGGGTACGCACAACCATTCTAGACCTTTCGAACAGCAATGCGTTTTAATTATTACGTGCTACTCTTTATATTCTCGGAGATATGGCGGGTTCACGTTTAATGGCGTAACAATATCTAACTTGTCCCGTAAAACAAAGTTGCTCACTAAAACATTGGTACGTAAAAAGACGAGACTATAGTAAGGATAATGTTAAGAAATTTAATGATTGCATAAATTCGATATCATTTAGTGACGTATTTGAAAATAATGACCCGCAAGAAGCTTTTGACATTTTTTATGACTTATTTACTTTATTTTATAATCTATGTTTTCCGTATATTCGACTTAAAATATATTCACAAACACGACCACGATGGATGACCAAAGGAATAAAAAAATGTTGTATACGTAAACAGCAATTATTATGGAAGTATCGTAAGAATCGAAATAGCATAAATAAAACCAATTTTAAAAATTTTGCCAGTAGATTGCAACGTGTTATAAAACTGACTAAAAAATCTCAGAATAATTATTTTATACATACAGCTCAAAACAAATGCAGGGCTACTTGGAACATTATTGGCAAAACAATGTGTAATGTGCCAAAAAGCCAAATCAATCAAATTAATATAGACGGTGAACATTGTACGGATGATCCGCAGACCATTGCAGATTGTTTTAATAATTTCTTTATAGACCAAGTAAAAGGGAATACAAGTAGTAACAAGTGTACTAATAAGACAGAGACCTTACCCAATCACTCAAAAACATTATTTATGTATCCGACTACACCCCAAGAAATACACAAAATAATTTTAAATTTAAAAAATACCAACAGTACTGGATATGATAGTATCTCGACTAAAATTTTAAAACAAGCGCCAACTAAATTATCCTATATTTTAAGTCATATAATTAACCTATCGATTCTAAATGGCTACTTTCCTGATAAACTTAAATTGACAATCATTAAACCTCTTTTCAAGAAAGATGATTGTCACAATATGAACTGTTATAGACCCATAGCACTAGTTCCGGTGTTATCTAAGGTATATGAAAAAGTTATTTATGTCAGGTTAAATGAATATTTTGAAAAGTTCAATTTATTTGCTAAAGAGCAGATTGGTTTTAGGAAAAATAAAACTATTGATATGGCAGTCTATGATTTTCTAACCACAGTTATGGCTAGCTTAGATAATAAAATTCCAGTGTGTGCATTGTATATGGATTTAAGTAAAGCTTTTGATTATGTAGATCACAAAATTCTGTTGAGTAAATTATATAGTTATGGAATTCGAGGTACTTCGTTAGAGCTGATAGCTTCTTACCTTACCAACAGAAAGCAGTCCACATTAGTTTCTCGAGTATGCACCAAAACAAGAAAAGAAGTTAACTACACATCGAAATACAGAGAAATCAAACAAGGCGTCCCACAAGGAAGTGTTTTAGGCCCTCTGTTATTCATCATTTATATAAATGACCTCCCAAAAATAACTAAACATCCGACTATACTTTTTGCAGATGACAGTACTGTTGTTTTTGCTAATAAGGACAAAGTATCCCTAGAACAAGACATAAATAACACTCTTAGTGATATAATAAAATGGCTGACTAATAACAATTTAAAAATGAATTTAGACAAAACTAAAATAATGATATTTCGCAATCGTAAAGCCCAATTTACTGACATTAATATACACTATGCAGAGAACAAAATAAATGAGACAGCAACTTCAAAATTCTTAGGAATGTCAATTGATTATAATTTGAATTGGAAGACACATGTAGACACTTTAAATAAAAAATTAAATAAACAATCATACGCCCTACATATGCTGGCAAAAACGGTAGACACGCCTGCTGTACTTGCAGCATACCATGGCTACGTGGGATCCTTAATAAAGTATGGTATTATCATCGATATATATGTACTACGTACTAGATAAGGCGTGCTGAACACTCACTTCAAACGAATCCGTTGCACTGAATTCTAGGCAAATTGACATTGATGACTTTAGTGCAATTTTGACGTTCATACAGTGTGAGAGCGGCGCTTATAAATTCAAAAGAAAGTGAATTTGGGGCGTAAATAATAATTCAGTAGTCATGAAAATAAAATAATTGATTATTCAAGCAACTTAATAGCTTCAAATTTCGTAATAGTATGTTAGAAATTATATTATTTTATATAAAAGCTTTTCCATTTTACAATCATAGACTAAAACATGCAGATGTTCCCCTCCCACGACAACCGGGTTTTTACCTACATCTGCTTTAGTGAACACGAACTTTGCATGATGTTTTATTCCGTTTGTCTTTTTTTTTAATATTTTATTCACATAATATTTTTTCTTTTTTGTATAAATAATAGGTACCAATGAATTCCTTCAAATTCAATAATTATGAATAGGAATACGTCTGTTTTTCGATACAGTAGAAACTCAGCAAGAAATGCCAGCAAATCATTGAGTATCAGTTTTCATCGCTAAGTTTTGTGGTTAAGCATTCTGTCATTTGTAAGCACTGAGGTATTACGTACCTGCCTAGATATTATGTATACATAGATTAGTATTCAAATATAAATTAGGTTAAGTTGAATTTTTAGTCATATGTGTAATATAAGTGTTACATCACTAAGTGATCATTACTGTTGTTGAGATTTATGCCTTCATAAACTATAATTATATTTCAAGTTTGTTCACTTTGGTCAGCCGAAAAAAGAAAAATTGATAAAATATCTTCAAGAGGATAGACGTGAAAACACGTGGCTTCCTACAAAATATCTGTTTATCTGTTCTGCACACTTTCAAACTGATGATACTAAAGCTGGAAAACGTTTTCTAATGAGTTGGCTATTCCTTGCAGTAATGCTATTCCTTCAGAATGTGCCTTCAAACATTTATAGCTTTCCCCTACATCATTAAACCAAGTGCAAATTTCTGACTCCGAATCAATTTTTGATTAGCCCCGAAAAATTAAGTTGAAAATAGATTTAAAAAAAGCTTTAGTTTTTTATGTAATTTATTTCATCGCCACTGCTCTCAAAACGGTGAAGGAAAACATCGTGAGGAAACCGGCATATTTCAAAGACATGCGACATCCACTAACCCGCACTGGGCCAGCGTGGTGGTTTAAGGCCCATTCCCTCTCCTAGAGAGAAGGCTTGGGTCCCAGCAGTGGGAAACATTAAAAAGCTGATTATGCTATAGTTATAGTTGTTACATCATTCACTAAAGAAAGCTGTCCTTTAGAATGATGATTACAATAAATGGTTTCATTATTTTACACGATTTTTAATTTTACTTATTTATTAAAGTAGTAGACGTAGATTTCTGAATTTACACTAACGTGGACTACTGGTGAAATCTTGGAATAGAGTTTTATTGTAATGAAGTATTGTAGGTAAAAAACTGTGTCACTTCTGCGGTATAAAAATCTATATGGATAACATGTCATTACACTATGTTGAACTAAACGCGTAAGTACTACGAAATTCATGGCGCTTAAGACGTTTTGATCGCGAAAAAAGTATCCTCTAAAAGCTATCAGCGCTTTGAATTTTAATAGTCCTGTTAGACGACATAATGCTAATGTAGCGCTGCAGCAGATTTTCGTTATAACTTTTCAATATTTTGACAAATATTTTCCATGAAAGGGCCTGTCTATCACTAGAATGTAAGTCAATGGGTATTATATTCTGGGGTAATTCCACAAATAGGGATATGGCTTTCAAAGCACAAAAGAGGTGTATTAGAGGTATGTTTAATATCAAACAGACTGATAGCTGCAGGCCATATTTTGTCAAGCATAATATATTAACATTGCCGTGTGTTTACATTTATGAAATTGCTAGTTTTGCAAGAAGTAACAAAAATCTTTTTGATAAGTACAGAAGTACACGGCATAGTGACAAAATTTGTGGCAAATCTAGCAAGACGGCCTTATATTCTAAAAGCATTTTCAGTATGGCGCCACGTATATACAATCACTTGCCAAAGTCCATACTAGAAACTTCATCAATCGATGCATTCAAAAGGAAATTAAAAAGCTTCCTGCTATGTAAATGTTACTATAGTGTTCATGAATATTTAATGGAGGATGTAAGGACATATTGAAGTAACTATTGCACTAATTTTATTATTTTATTAATATTAATTCTTTGACATTTATTTACTTTGACATTTATTTACAGATATATCTTGACATTCTCGTTTAATACATGACATTCACATTCACATTTTGATTAAACTATTGACGTTACTATTTTTCATTGTGAATTTACAAAACAGTGCACGAATTTAATTTAATTTTACTTCATTATTTGACATGATAATTTTGTATAATTTAATTTTGTATTATTAAGATATTTTTTTTTTTTTACGATTATAATTAAGTAAATTTTGATAATTTTAATTTTTTGCTGACATAGTATATTTTTTATGACATTTTGTATGACTTATTTAAATTGATTTAATTTTGACAATTGTAATATCACTGACATTGTATAATCTTTTTGATAATTTTAAATTTTTGACAAATCTCATTCGCTGACACTGTTTTTATTATTATATATTTTTTTTCTTATTTATTAGATTTTGTACATTTTTGCAGTTAATTTAATTTTGATTGTATACATTGACATTTGCATCAATATTTTGTATGCCCTTGGGCGGATCATAGGTAGGGCGAAACATTTTATGTAAGATCATTGTAAGTACCCTGTGTTCACAAAATTAATAAATGTATTTTTGTATTTATTTGTATTTGTATTTGTATATCATCTTTAGTTCTATGCTGTCGTAATTCTTAGAATAAATCTTAATTATAAATTTTCGGTAGGGGTCTGCACCCTTCACTTACTACTCGAATGAAAACCAAAATTGCAGGTTGTATTTACACATGAGCATCTTTTTTTATTATTGATAGGCTCGCGTTTGACCACTATCTCACCTGATGGTAAACGTAAGTATCTTCATAGTTGTTTAGGCGTAACGACGAGCTTCCTGTGCATCTGAATAACCTCTAAAAGGGTTCTTTACCACATTGTTGAAAAGAGTTAATTTTTTAGAAATGGTAAATCGTCCAATGACTTCTTCTGCTCTAGAGTGGAGCGGGAGGGCGAATCAGACTTTTACTTAATAAAACAACACCTTCGTCCCTTTTTTTTTGGTGGGAAAATCATCAATGACAACGAGCGGGAGATAGTGTCAGACTCTTACTGACTAAAACACCCCGTTCCTTCAAGCCTTCTTATCGGGGCTCGAGCTGTCTTTCGAAACTAACCCTGGCCCCGGTAGGCTTCGACCCATCTGGGCCCCTGCTGTTGCTGACAACTCCTTGAGGCGCGTGCGCACCGTCGACGACTTGGGCTTGGTCAGGACAGTTACCGGACGGTCGGACAACGAGCTACCCATTGCTCACTGTCCGCAAGCCCGCGTCTACGGTGGCTGGAAATCGGGATCGGAATCCCGGCGCCGTTGCCTGATGCGGTCGCCCTCCTCCTTTGCAAGCATTAAGGCTTCGCGGTCACCTTCGTCCCTCGGTTGCCCTATGCACTCTAGGACCACGGGCTTCCTTATCAGAAATTCCCCGTGGCCCTAGCGGGCATCGACCTGCTGGCCCCTATGGTTTCGCTGCCATCTCTTTGAGGAGCGCGTGGAACAATACGCGACGACACAGTCTTGGACTCGGTCCGAACGGTTACCCATTGCTCATCGTCCGCAAGCCGGCCCCTACCGTGACTGGTAGTCGGGGTCAGGGTCATGGTCACGGAGGCTGGAGTGTGAGAAGGTCCGTTCCCTCACGTGCGGCTATCTCTTTCGCTAGCATTATTGCTTCGCAGAATGAAGCGACTGCTTTCCGTCCCCTCTCGCTCTGGACTATGGCCTGAACCAGAGCCCGGTGCGAGAAGTCGCCGCCGCCCATCACCTCCACGAGGACGTGGCAGTGCTCCGCACAGGCGGGGTACATCTCCACCGTGTCCTCCATGCAGTCTGCCATTGGTTTAGCCTAACGATTACCGCCTAATTTTCGTGCAGGAACCATCCGAACCAAGTGAACCAAATTAAAGTGAATAAAAATTATTATCCTAAAAACTGTATTCTTATTTTCTGTCACATTTAAAAACTGTATTTTTTAATGTTCTTTGTTTCTTGGAGTGACTGGAAAATAAATCATTTCGTGCGCGACCGCATTACCTAATTTGTTTTTAACTGTAAGGAGTTACACCTCAAACATAATTTACTACTTATGATGTCTACATAAATCCTTTGGCACTTCCAAATACAGTAGTTATGTCACATGTGACTTGAATTACAACAAGTAACTACTGCGGCCCTTGAACGCAAAGGGAAACTGAAGGAACACGAGTGAGTTTTATTCAGTAAAAGTCTAACACTTCCTCCCTCTCCACCCAGAATGGGAGTAGTTATTTGATGATTACCCAACCCGAAAACAAAAAAGTTTCCTCCAGCTAGAACAATGACATGTAGGATCGGCCCAACTTCTCCTTCCGGTTCCTTGTTTTTAGGAATTCGTACCTGAAGGGTGCCAACAGGACCCTATTACTAAGCCCCGCGGTCCATCCGTTCGTCTTTCAGTGTGCTGTATCTCATAAACCGTAAGAGGTAGAAAGTTGAAGTTTTCACACAATAAAAACAACTAAAATTATTTTTAAACTAAAATTTAAGATTTGCGTACATAAAAAGTTATTTTGTCGGTGTGCAAATCCGACTCGCACTTGAGCTGTTTTTTACTGCTATCTCAGAAATCTACACCCTTTTTATAATCCATCGTGTATTTAATATCATCTTCTCAAGTGGTGAATTTTCACTTGTTCCTCATTTTTTCCTCAGTACCTTCGTACTTTAATTGAGCTATTTGCCTACGTTGTTCTGTCTAAATTACTAGTTCACTCAAGCTCGACAGGACCACAAGTAGTTAAGGTGGATTTTGTTCAAAGTAACATTTCTTTCAGAGTTTACTTTTATATTTCTCTTGTTGATTGTAAGTTCAAGAGTAGACGAATGACGTAGCTAAACTAAATATGTACATAATAAATTGTCTGGCTGTAAGGTTATCTTATGTAAAATTCTTGTTAAAAATCAACAGTTTAGATAGTGTTTTGTGTGTTGTTGTGTGATAAAAAAAAATACAAACGAATTGAGAACCTCCTCCTTTTTTAGAAGTCTGTTAAAAAATCCAAAAGCGTTTGACTATTTAACTGACTTAGAATATTTTCTATAATAGTCATAGTAAGGTAAGGCAAGGGTAAGGGGGGGTAGGGTAGTATTGGTAAGGGAATCTTGCAAGTCATGTACAGATTTTTTTTATTATTATATTTTTGTTTTTTCAAATTTATAGTTCTGTTATGATAATTTTCTGTCCGTCACCTGAGGCCCTACCACGAGCTCTAAACTGTTGCATAGTTCACTTACTCAGTAATCTCAAGTTGCACAGACGTATGTACAATCGGTGCTCGAGGGGTTCACTTTGCGAGCATGAAGTGAAAAAAAGTTACTTCAAAAATGAGGCAGGGTGGGACATACCCTTATCTTAATGTATCGTAATGTAGTTTTTATTATTATTTTCATAATTTTGTTGATTTTGTTTTATAGAATAATACATTATTTAATAAAATTTATTGAGAACAGTGCGTTATCAAATAATAATATTTTATTAATTCAGGTTTTTCTCATATTATATAATTATAACAATAAAGTTTAGGGTTTCACAAAAATTAAGTAAGTATTTAACAAAAATATTATTCTTTGGAATGTAAATAAACTTGGAACTTAAAGATAACGAATTCTCCTTGTAAAAAAAACAACCTAACTATTTTTTTTTTTATTGAAAATAGGTTTAATTAGTGCTCTTCAATTCAAAATAATTTCTGCATGTAACTTTAGCATGGTTTTTTTTATCGTTCTTATATGGACAATCCGGGCATCTGAAATATTGTCCAAGTACCCTAGCACGTCTAAATAAGGGTTCACTGAGCAGTTTTTCGATTTGCTGCCGGATTAGAATATTTTTTTTTTAGTTTCGTGAATGGTGTTCGTGAATCATCATTCAAAGAAACATCAATAATCCAACCAAAGATAACTAAATCAAACTAACAAAGACAATACACAAAAAGCAAAAAACGACAAAAAGACAAAAATAATTGAGAAAACTAGTAATTCAGCTAAAATTCATGATTTAATCTTCGCGTATTATAAATAAGTCAAAAATGAACCAGGGTAGGTATAACATGCCCAAGACAACTTTGCGCAAGTATATCTCTGTCAGTGCATCGTGCCTCCACCTACTGAGCGAGCTAGTCCCACCAGACGAGGATTTCAAAATATACACTACTTTTAAATTTAATCAGGATATGAGATACCCTGGCTCGCGGAGTTAAGATGTTATTTTGATTTCAATTAATTGTTTATTTAATTCAAATAAAATTCGTTAATTTTACTTATAATTAGGTACCCCTCAAACCCCAAGCGAACGCGGGCGTTCGCGCGTGATTTCGCGCCATTTGGTTGAACTCTTCTTCTTTCTGCCCTTGTCCCATCTTATTTGGGGTCGGCGCAATACGTTTTTTTCTTCCATTCTACCCTGTCACTCGTCATGCTATCAGTAACTTCCTTTTCTTTCATATCTTTCTTCACGCAATCCATCCATCTTTTCTTTGGCCTCCCTCTCCCTCTCCACCCATCCACATGTATACTCATAACTCTTTTGGTAACATGCATTTTATCCCTCCTCTTTACATGACCATACCAAGACAAACGATTCCCCTTCAGCTTGTCAGTCACTGGCGCCACTTTCAAACTTCCTCTAATATACTCATTTCTCACTTTATCCAATCTCGTCACACCACACATCCATCTCAACATTCTCATCTCCGCTACATGCAATCTTTTTTCATCCGTCTTTTTCACAGCCCAACATTCTGATCCATACAGTATGACAGGTCTTATCACGGACTTGTAGATTTTACCCTTCAACTTGTGGGGTATCCGTAGGTCACAAGTTGTTCCAGTGACCTGTCGCCATTTCATCCATCCTGAATTGATCCGATGTGTTATGTCTCGGTCTACCTCCCCATCACACACTAATACTACACACACTAATATTATTAAAAGTCCTCGTAGATTATTAAAATTTTGAGCGTTTGTTTATTGGTTATGTATCTAAGAATGTAAATAAGAAATTCTTCATAAAGTAGTCTGTAAACGAAAATAAGCAACCTTTTCTATTTATCCGTATTTATATCTATTTAAATGCTTGGGGTCTCAGGGGTTAACTTAATGTAATTCACGGTCCAATGTTGATTAACGCGGTCCATTTTGACCTAATCTGAACTGTTAAAGGCAGTCTGTAGCTTTATAGAGTGTAAGTATAGCTTTATTCCTCTTTCTCGCTCTCACGATTGACATTTTAACACGTTGGTGGTAAGGCTTTCTGTAACCCAAAAAGATTTGGACCATCAACCTTGCTAACTTGACAAGGGTCATAAAACACAATCCATTTAAAACGCAAAAGCACTTGGGTATTAGTCGGTGGTAAATCACTCATACCTTAACTGGTAAGGTGATTTATAATCGGTCATCATAGCCAACTCACGACAATCATGTAATGACAAGGAAAACGTGAACCTAATTTACGGCTTCACTAAATAAAATACAACTTTCTTTATCTAGGCAAACAACAGGAAAAATGTATGAAAAAAAAATGTGTTATCTAACCAGTTTACCGGTAAATATACAAAAACAGATAGGTAACTATGAAAACAATATCAAAATTAGTAGAAAAGCAAACGAGATATAATAATTTTAAACAAACTCTCTCTAAGATGCCGCTATAGAAAATATAGCGGTCGTACGGATGTGGTGAACTTTGACGTCAAAGTTCATGTCGGACTTCTCTTTCTTATTAGCAGCTTTGAAGCTTTATAACTTCGTTAGCGTTAGGTATCGCTCGAGTAACATTAACGGTCACTCCGGTATCACCAGCTGCCCGGACTACCTTCGCCGTGTGATCGAGGTCTACCTGACCGACAGGTTTATCATCTACCCCGGTCACCAGGCGGAGGGGAAATGGCGAGACATGTCGTGCCGCAAAGATCGGTACTAGGACCGCCCTTGATGAACATCGGGTACGGCTACGCTACCAGACGACACGCTGGTCCTAGTGCAGGGACAGTCCTACCAGGCAATGGTCGAACTAGCGACACGTGGGGTTGCGACAGTCGTGGAGAGGATACAGCAGTTGGGACTCTTGGTGGCACTGCACAAGTCCGAGGCTATATGCTTTCATCCAGTCCAGACGCTTCTTGCTGGAGGCTCAACGCTGGTATGGTTCGGTCCATAGCCCTTTACGGGGCACCGGTATGGACGCCATCGCTGCGAAAGCGACCGGTGGCTAAGCTGAACTCATGCCAGAGGGTCATGGCCATCCGGATTGTGCGGAAATACCCTGGATAGTAATGGCACCTATTGATACACAACGACAAACAAAAATTTCTTAAATCGGCATGCAAATTATCTTTTTTGCTCACGTGCCGTGCCTATTGTAATCCCAGAGTGCACCGATTTACATATATTATTTTTTTCTTTGTAAATTAAATGAGAATGACAACTTACTCATACTTATGTCTGAAATAATATTTCTAAACATATTCAATTATTTTCAGAACCTGGCAGAAGCCGAGTACGTGGTAGCAGTGTTCATGTTCATGAGGCTGGTTGGGTGGCCAGCTGAACGCATCTCGATACTGACAACTTATAATGGACAAAAGCATCTGATCCGCGACGTCATTGATAAACGCTGCGCAGAAAATCCACTCATTGGACGACCGCATAAGGTAATTAATGGATCTTTTTCAGTTTTATCACGATCTTTGTACTGCTAAAGCGCTTCTGCAATACATGCTCTTCAACTGAAAGATACGCAGAACTCGACCTTTTTCGTCCATGGTATATCAAAGCATAATCAGCCGATCAGCGTACAACGTTCCCACTGCTGGAACATAAGCCTCCTCTATATAAAGAAAAAGTGGATCATAATACTTTAGACCACGCAGTTGCAGCACGGTTTGATTTTTTGTTCTATGATATACTTTTGATCGCTATAATAGCTGATGGTAAGCGATGATGTGGCCGACGATGAATCATGCTTGCCTAGAAATAACCTATTCACTCTTGACTTAAACATTCCAAGGTTGCAATTATCAGTAAAGAAGTTGTATGAAAATGCAGATGCTGGTGTCGCGATCTATCTTCAACGTGAGCATGATTTACGTGAGCTGGTTGTTGTTTCATCCAACACATGTTTGACAAAGAAGCAACGCGAAAAAGAGAGACAACAGCTGAACGTTTCTTTGGCATTAAGTAATTCCGTCATTCACTCAAAACGTGTTTCCTGAAACAATTTTGGTGACATACACAAAACTTGTTTCAACAAATATTTTGGATAGTGCCTAATACACATGAAGTGAATCACTTAATTCATTCTTATAGACGGAATGCCTCAATTCGTTTTTATTTTATTTTAATTTACCGGATAAACCTAATTACGGTCGGTGTGATGTAGGTCAGTTACCTCGGTTAGTCATCCTTTAGTGAGAGTTAGAGTCATTATTATATTTCCGCTAACTTTTTTGGGTTTTTGTCTTGGACTCTTTATCATACTTCCTGTATTCTTGAGTCATAATTTTAACAAAGATCACGCGTTGAAAAAATTGCACGTTTTTCTTAAGATTACCGGAGCAAATGACGTATGAAATCATGTTTTTCATAGATAATGACGAATGTCACATTGCACTCTTGTGTACGTTACAGTTTTGCAGTAATGTTTTCTTAGAAATAGAGTCAGGTGATAATACAAAAAAAATCTCATCACTTATGTTTGCTTTGACTAAATACTGGGAAATTCAAGTTGTTAGCTTACTCACTAGCCATTGCAAATAAAAGCCAAATGTATCTAATACGTATTAAGTTAAAACGCGTTACAAATAGTTGAAATTAATATTATTTCTAAAAAATGTGTTTAGTATGCAGGATTATATTTCAAGGATCAGCCGCAAAAACTTTCCCAGATAGTATGAATCAAAAAAAGAACCTGATGGGGCGGGACCGCGGGAAGACTTGATGTCTTCTTTAGGAATAGGTAAGGCGGGCGATGCTGCTGACAGAAGAAACCCACTTTAACGGCGGGCGATGCTGCTGACAGTTGAAACCCACTTTAACGGCGGGCGATGCTGCTGACAGAAGAAACCCACTTTAACGGCGGGCGATGCTGCTGACAGTTGAAACCCACTTTAACGGCGGGCGATGCTGCTGACAGTTGAAACCCACTTTAACGGCGGGCGATGCTGCTGACAGAAGAAACCCACTTTAACGGCGGGCGATGCTGCTGACAGTTGAAACCCACTTTAACGGCGGGCGATGCTGCTGACAGAAGAAACCCACTTTAACGGCGGGCGATGCTGCTGACAGTTGAAACCCACTTTAACGGCGGGCGATGCTGCTGACAGTTGAAACCCACTTTAACGGCGGGCGATGCTGCTGACAGAAGAAACCCACTTTAACGGCGGGCGATGCTGCTGACAGAAGCTAGTTGATGATATTACTTTTTTTTTTCACTACCCATTATTGTCCCACTGCTGGGTAAAGGCCTCCCCCAAGTCCTTCCAAACTTTTTTCTCCTGCGCCGTCTATACTACATAAGCCTGGAAAAAAACTGATTATTGAAAAATAAACCTGTATACTAGCTGCCACTAGTAAACGCATGGCCACTAAATTCCTGATGCTAACGTGATTTACATTATTCACCATACAGACCTCTTTATATTCGTATTAGATACAGTAAGCAAAGATTTATATAGACCACACAAGCATTTATTACGAATTCAGCCACAGTACAAACCACAAAATAGATTTAGACAAATAGATAATAATCTGGAATTTTTAAACGAACTCACTTATTTCCAGAATTGGCGCCAGCCCATTCTAGAGGTGTAGATGTAGTGTATAAACGTTTCGCCAGTTGACTCCCGTATTAGGTTTTTTTTATTTTATAAGGACAAACTGATGATCGACCGGTCCTATGCGTCTCGCATTCATCACTTGAATGAGGTTGCAGCGACATCTATGACGTCACATAAGAACTAATTCTGCATCGCATGTTCTCCGCGCGATTCGAACATATAGAACAGCCCGAAATTATCTATCTGGGGCCGTATTATGACATCTTAAAACCATCATGTTTTCTGTGTGAGAAAAGGATAGTGCTATTCGTCCTGTATAGCTCCGTCTCTTTTTCACACCGAAAACATGATGGTTTTAAGAGGTCATAATACGGCCCCTGGTCGGAGAATCCTCCCTTTTCAAGGGAAGTAGGTGGGACTTTACTCTCTGTTCCGCGTACCTCCACAAGGTCTATTTTGAGCGAATGCGGTTCGCTTGGCGTGCTTGGGGCTTACTAAATTAAACAAACTTACAATTATTATTAACTAGAAGTCTAGAACTACAAAGTTGTACCAAAATATTCGTGCGTTATACTAAGATTCGTGAGATCACAATTGCTCGAAATAGTGATGATAGCATAGGGCGTGGAGCGCTAGAGCATAATTTTATATAAAACTGCTGACCTCATCTGGGAGCGTATTTTATAAAAAAAAAAAATCATAACTATATCAATAAAAAAAATTAAAAAACTAATTTTGACCTATAATAATTTATGCTAAAACCATCTTTAATTTTTAAGAATAACAAATTTAAATAATGACTGATAACAGAATAATGATTAACATAATATACAAAAAAGAAAATGGACTGCGATTTAAGTGTCGAAGCCGTTTCGTATAAACACGCTGCAAAAAAACATCGCTGTAATGTAATGCGGCTACCTGACGTTCAGCCAGTTTTTAATACGGCTGCAATAAAGTACGCCGCATTGAATGCATACTTCGCGTTCGTAATAGTGGCTTAATAATGCGCAGCCCACTCACAAAACGGCGCGGTGCAACGTCATTTCGCCGCTTCGTAAGTTTTAATTATAATAATCGCCGTAAAAAGCGCTACATAATAATAAAAAAAAATGTCACAATCAACAACAGTGTCACAACAAAGCGACATCGGTGTGTCCTCCAAAAAAGGTTGAACCACGGACAGCAGTCGGAATTTTTAGGGAATCCGTCTCAAACAGGTTAAGTTAAAAGGGACTCGATCATTCGCTTTTCTCAATCACTCTAATCACCTTCATTCCCTTCGTGAGAAACCTAACGCGAAGGGAATCAACGTGGTTTTATATAGAAAACCCCGCAAGGGGCATCCGTCTACGCCGCCCAAGCTCATTTTTGGATCAGTACTTCATAATTTATAGTCAAACTACACTGACATTATGACCGAGCTAAACGTTGAATGCTGATTTGAAATATATATTGCCACCACTATGTGGCTGAACGTGAGATAGCTGTATTATAATAAAACAGCGACGTTTATCAATACGGCACACCTACATAAATATAAGGGTCTGCGCACACTTGAGACAAGACGCAAACGTCGTAGACAAGTCTGACTACGACGTCTGCGACAATCTGTTTTGTCTAAGACGTCGCAGACTTGCCTACAACGCCTGCGACAAGACTGTTTTGTCTACGATACGGAACGCTAGGACTGTTGATAAAATATCGATATACGAAATATAAATATAGATAGACGTAGACACGTCTGCGACGTCGTAGACAAAACAGTGTTGTCGCAGACGTCGTAAACACGTCTGCGAAGTCGAAGACAAGTCGGTCCTAAGACAGTCTGGTTTCAAGTGAGCGCAGGCCCTAATACGGCCTGTTATATGATACGGATGTGATATACTTATGCATCTGAATGTCTTTATTATGGATCTCTTATATGTCTAGAGGTCATAAGTTTATTCTCGTCTTAATGTTCGTCAATTGATTCGAGATGGTTTTAAAATTGATTTTACATTTATGTCTTGACATTAGTCTCGCATGTGGTTGTCTCTGTGCGAAAATTTCATCTTAGGGCGGAGTTTAATAACTTGTGGTCATGTACAAGAGCGGTAATCTTATTACAGAAACGCTTGTTTAAACTTTTGATGTGCCGTGTTAAATAGGTTTGCCGCTATATCTTGCAAAATATCTATGAGAGAGAGAGCGAAGTGAACTCTTAAATGGTATTACATCGAAAAGATATCCGTTGTCTACTTATGCAGAAAAGCTACACAAGCAAGACAGTGTAGAATGCAAAAAGAACTCAATTATTAGGACACGATTAAAACTGTTGGCTAATTGTGCTATGGACTGTGTAGATCCTGAAGATAATTTAAACCTCATTGGATTCTTCCCCGCAAGCGTCCTCCTTCATTGACCACATCAGCCATTACCATCAGGGTAGGCGCGAGCCTACCAATAAATAAAAAAAAAATAGGCGTGGCTCACTTTTTTAGAGAAGCTTTAAAACCCCTAATGAACCTTTATTTTTGACGAATAAGATGAAGATTTATTTTACTTTGCTGTAGATATACTAAACCTAATTCTGACGCTACGAGATAACGAGCAACTTTCATCTCCTCGATTATTTTGTTTCTTACATCAAGTTTTTATATTATGCGACAGAGACAACAAGCTACCTGGCAACTAAGTCATTCGTGGGTGCCCTAACTTAGAGTTGACGTAATATTAAAGTTTCTTGCTAGACTTATTTAGATGAGCTTCGCACGGCATCGTAATAATAAATGTTACAAAAATAATGATGATCAATACAGTAGGTATGTCATCACGTTAATCAAAAATTTAATTGGCAAGGACTTAAAAGGGGGTGACTTGGAAAAAATTGCTTCTCCCATACTAATTATTATCTGCTCATGATGACTTGGTACAGAAAGATATTTTTTTTTTAATAGACTATGACTTCCTTGATGGCATAAATGGGAGAAGAGATTAATTCCTAGTATGGGTCAATGTTTTTTTTTTTTTTAATGAAATCAAATGGAGGATTCCTTGTCGCAAATTTTATATGTCGTAACTAAGAACAGTTCCATTAAAAATGTAAGTAAATTCTCCTATGCTGATCTGGGAGCAAAAGTAAAACATAGAATGTATCAGCTGCTTATCCTCCCGCGCAGGTCGTAAAAGTCGACTAAGGGAAACGTTTACTAAAAAACATCTAGTGAACCCGTGTGATCCCGGACTTAGAATGGGTCACCCCGCTCCCCCCATGGGTATCGTATGAACCGATTAAGGGCAAATTATAGGTGAATATCATATATCCCATAAATGGGTACCATTTCTTAACCCAATCTTATGGTATCCGAAGGCTCAGGATAGAAATATATCCTTGAGGTCCGGATATAACAGTCGATATTAGAGCAGGATGTCGACTTAAGGCGGTGGCGGAGGAACGTCTAGCACGTCAACGGCGGCGTCTATGAACCCAGTCAGGAGGTTCACTGCTCATCCATCAACCCGCATTAGACAAGCGTGGTGGGTTAAACTGTCTAAACCCCTTCCTAATATGAATTACAACAATCAAGCCAATCCCCAAGTGCTCGGCGACTCCAGTCAGTGCACGGCTATTGGCAGTACGCGGGTGCACCCTGGAGTTGGGGTGAATAATCTCCGAGCGAGGGTCTACTGCCAAACAACTATGGAACGTAAAAAGGATACCGATAAACTCAAAATTTTATCATTTAATGTACGCACACTGCGAACTGAAGAAAGAATGCTAGAATTGGAACACGCATTAGAAAAGATCAACTGGGATATAGTCGATCTGGCAGAGGTGAGAAGAGAGGGTGAAAACACAGTGGAAAGGGCAAATAATATTTTTTACCATAATGGAGAAACCAACTCGAGATATGGTGTTGGCTTTCTAATCTCAAAACGTTGGAAGAATAATATAATAGAATTTGCGCTTATTCCGATAGAATTGCTTTGCTGAAGTTTCGTGTAGCAGAGAGAAAGGTCCTTACAGTAATCCAAGTATATGCTCCAACATCTTCGCATGGTAACGATGAGGCGGAAGAGTTTTATGACCTGCTTAACAAGGCATGTGATGAACATAGAGGAAATTAGACAGTAATCATAGGCGATTATAATGCCAAGATTGGACCCAGAAAAACATCCGATAACGCAACCATCTTAGGACCGTACGGCTTGGGAGATAGGAATGAACGTGGTCAACGCCTTTTAGAATTCGCTTTTGGGCAGAACCTAAGCGTTAGTAACAGCTTTTTTCCCAAAAAGCCACAACGTCGATGGACCTGGCTCTCTCCAGACGGTCATACGAGAAATGAGATTGACTTTTGTCTCTCCTCAGACAAACAAATAGTGAAGAATGTCGAAGTCCTTAACAGAATACAATTTAGTTCAGACCATCGTCCACTTAGAGTCGTAGTAAGTTTCGACATGAAAATTTACAGTTTCGAAATGATTAAAAAATCAATAAGACGTATGGATAAATGTACATTAATTGCAAACAAAGAAAAATTTAACTTACAAATCAAGAACAGTTTCAGCATTCTAGAGTCAAAAAATTCAGAAGACGTGCAAACTCAGTATGATAACATAAAACACGTGATAACAACAGCTAGCCGGACCATAAACTGCACCAAAAATAAACAGAAAAAACTTACAGATTATACTGTCCGTCTTATAGACGAGAGACAGAATCTGCCGTATCAGTCCTTCGAGTACAGAGAGCTAGACCGAAAAGTCAAGCGGAGCATACGTAAAGATATCAGGCTTTACAACACTGAACAGGCTCACTCCGCTTTAATGAATAACCGTTCCTTGAGGTCAGCTATGCGTGGGATGGATGCAGGCAGATCTACTATAACACACCTGAAGGACAGTAATGGTGTGAAACAGGGTGATAGGAACAAATTAATTCATATTTGCACGCAATTTTATAAATCTTTATATTCAGACGACGACACCAATTTCCAACTCGCAGATGAAGCATACTCATGCCCTGAGGATATCCCTATGATAAATGGCTTTGAAGTTCATAGAGCTCTAAGTGGCATGAAGTACAACAAAAGCCCAGGAGAAGATGGCATTACAACCGACTCACTGCGAGTGGGAGAACAATTTTTATTACCACACATTTGTAATTTATTTAATTCAATCTTAAAAACAGGCATATTCCCAATTCAATTTTATCACTCCAAAATTATTTTGCTACATAAAAAGGGAGACAAATCGGATATAGTTAACTACCGACCTATTAGCCTCGTCTCACATTTGTACAAGGCTTTCATCAAAATCCTTGAAAACCGTATTTCCAGCCAACTAGACCTCCACCAACCTCCTGAACAGGCTGGTTTCCGCCGCGGCCTATCCACTACCGACCACCTACACTCTTTGAACCAATTGTTAGAAAAACACGAAGAATTTAATTTACCATTATACAAGGTGCAGTTTTAAAACTGCACAATATTTCAGGAGGTTGTAATAAAACTCATAAATAATCATGTAAAAAAACGATACCTGGTCAATAATCAGTAAAACTTGTTATTTAATTTTTTTTATTACACTAAACTAAATCGATTGATCGATGGCCGCGGGGGCGTGGCTAGGGTGTAGCGTGCGGGATGATGATTGGATGATACATTATTTATGAAACTATCGTTGCGAGTTAGTGTGTGTGAAAACGCCCTTTATTGTTCCGTGTTTGTTGTGTGTGAAAAAAAGTGCGGTTATAAAAAAAAAAAATTACCTACTTATTTTATTATTGATTCGGGTCGAGAATCACTAACATAATTACCTCCTGAAATATTTTGCAGCTTCAAAACGACACCTTGTATCTTGCGTTCGTAGACTACTCCAAAGCCTTTGATAGTCTATCACACAAAGCCATATTTACAACTTTAAATAAACAAGAAATAGAACCCACCTACATTCAATTATTGGAACGAATTTACCTAAATAGTACAGCTGCTATACACTTAGAAACTACTGGCCAATCCTTTCCAATTCGAAAAGGAGTCAAACAAGGTGATCCGCTATCTCCAAAGCTCTTCACAGCAACGCTTGAAGAAATCTTTAGAAATCTAGAAGAACACTGGCGAGACAAGGGCATTATCGTCGGGGAAAAAAGATTAACCAATCTTCGTTTTGCCGATGACATTGTCCTTTTCTCGTCTTCGGCGGCTGAGTTAAGCCTTATGCTCGAACAACTGAGCCATGCCAGCCTCGAGGTCGGACTTAAAATGAATATGACGAAGACAAAGTTAATGACGAACAGTGCGAAACGTAAAGTTGATATCGAGGGTGTGGAGGTTGAATATCTCTATGAGTACATATACCTCGGCCAAATAGTCTCTTTCCAAGCGAGGCAAGACAAAGAAGTTGCTAGACGCACCGAGAACGCCTGGAGGAGCTATTGGTCGATGAAACACTTAATGAAAGGATCACTCCCACTTTCCCTTAAAAAGAAACTCATGGACATGTGCATCCTCCCTATCCTCACCTACGGAGCGCAAACGTGGTCATTAACGAAACGTCAAAAGTCCGCACTCGGGGTCTGCCAGCGAGCAATGGAACGAAGTATTCTCGGGTTCAAAAGAACAGATCGCATAAGGAATAGTATACTTCGTTCTAAAACACAAATCGCAGACGTAGGTGACTCAGCCGCCAGATTAAAATGGAACTGGGCAGGTCACATCTGCCGCATGCCGCAACAAAATTGGGCGAAAGACTGAAGACTGACTGGACTCCGAACAGCAGGAGTCGGCGACGCGGTAGGCCCAGAAGGAGATGGCGTGACGATTTGGACTCCTACTCCTACTCCTAGAAGTGGCTAAAGATAGAAAAGAGTGGAATAAAGGAAGGGAGGCCTTTGCCCTGCAGTGGGACACAACGGGCTCATAATAAAATAATAATAAAAATAATAAAAATAAAATGGGCGGTCGTTATATAGGTACAGTACGATAATGGTGTTTGTATTTAAGTTGCTAACAAGGCGACAGTTCTTAGCAATGGTAAAAAATAGAACTTCAAATCTATTTATAAAAGGTAACTCCCTGACCCATCGACGCCTAGCCCAAACCCTTGAACCTAGAACGTTGAAATTTTGCAGAGGTTTTAGGTTAGGTTTTTATATGTTTATAGAGTAAATAAGGATTTTCCAAAATTCAGCCCCTAAGGGTATGAAAGGGGGGCCAAAGTTTGTTTGGAGATACTTATTATAACGCGGGCGAAGCTCCTGGGAGAAGCTAGTAAACCCATTTTCTCCGTACTAAAATTCGTTCCCCTTCACAGGTGACAACCGTGGACAAGTACCAAGGACAGCAGAACGACATAGCTCTCGTCTCCCTGGTCCGCACGCGCGCCGTGGGCCATGTTCGAGATCTGCGCCGTCTCATCGTGGCCGCTTCCAGGGCTCGCCTGGGCCTGTACATTTTCGCTAGAGCCAACCTCTTCAGGAACTGCTTTGAACTACAGCCCACATTTAATCAGGTAAGATACAGGTACCGGCACGAATCTTGAGCGTTCGGCGTCAGAGTGAGGATCGCTTTGCGCTTTCCATACATTGGCGAGCCAATCATCGTCGTTGTTAGATACATGCAGGGAACGAATCACGAGTGACGTCTATGACACGATGGTGCGGCGAGCCAATCACTGAGACTCGTCACCCCCGCGTCTCACTTCGTACCACTAAAGAGATCGAATATTTGACTTCTACGCAACTTGAAGCCTGCGCTCAAGATCCGTGCCGGTACTTATAATCTGGCTTATGGCCTAAAGAGCTATAGAAAGAGTCAATCGGGATCACTGATATGAATGGCTGAAACAACGGGCCAATCTGGTCAAGATAGTATGACGGAGTACGCAAGCACTACGACCTCCGCTACCACAAACGAAAACAAGTCAGTAATAATATAAAATATCCCTGAGCCCGCCACGGGGCAGGGAACATCGACACCATAAAAAAAGAATCAACGCTGTACAATATATACAAAATATATATAACCACTCTGTATATTTTTTACTAAAACCACGTGTGTACGCCATCTGGGCAATCAGTGTCCGCGACGCATTAGCATCGCGTGTTATTAGGACTTCTCGCTAAAATTGTCACCAACTGTTCTTCATTACCATAGTCTTCAAGTAGATATATCGTGATAATTTATTTATTTATTTAATCTTCATGCAACACAAAAGTTAAACAATATTTAGGGTGACTGGCAATTAGTGTACAATACTTAAACACGTGATTGTGCTCATGATAACAAACCATTTTTATTATGGGAGCAAAGCCGAAATCGTGAAAAAAATATCAGCTGTTCAGTACATTAGGCAAACATAAATGTACTGAACAGCTGATTTTTTTTTTCGCAATTTCAGGTTTGTTCCCATAGTAAAAGTTGTTGATTATCATGAACACAATCACGTGTTTAAGTATCGTACACTAATTATCAGTCACCCTATATACATATACAAGGTGCAGGTTTGAAGCTGCAAAAAATTTCAGGAGGTAATTATGTTAGTGATTCTCGACCCGAATCAATAACAAAATGAGTAGGTAATTTTTTTTATTTTTTTTCTTATTTATGGAAATCGGTATGTGTGAACTAC
Organism: Mythimna ferrago; assembly: GCA_910589285.2. NCBI lineage: Eukaryota > Metazoa > Arthropoda > Insecta > Lepidoptera > Noctuidae > Mythimna > Mythimna ferrago. Next base: position 12,506,880 of record OU342692.1, on the reverse strand, counting down.
CTTTGTTAAAACGCAGCCAGTCTGATACCTGCCTTATAACCGCGCTTTCACACACACAAACACGCAATGATAGTTTCATAATAAAGCACCTATCATCGTCCCGTGCGGACACACCCTAGCCACGCCCCCGCGGCCATCGATCAATCGATTTACTTTAGTGCAATTGTTGTCACCGACGTGTGCATACGCGTGCACTTTCCGCTCTCAGGTTCGCCTTCGGTTAACGGTTACGTACGCGGTGTCTAGTGCTAAAAAATGACGGACCAATACTCAAATGTAGAATTGACGGAGATGGTCCGCTTGTATGCTATCAGTGGAGACAGCGTATCTCGAGCTATCGAGATGTTCGTAGAACTGTTTCCCAATAGCCAAAGTCCATTTTAAAATAAGACTAGTGTACGCAAAGGAAATCACCAGTGTTACACAATTACGTGAAAAGGTGATAAGTGCTTTCGAAACTTTGAAAACAAATGTGTTTGTGCTACGTAAATTAAGAGGAAATCAACAACGTCGTGCTAGACTCTGCCTGGATTGTGAAGGTGGACACTTTGAACAATACCTCCAGGTAACATAAGTAGGTACCTACTTAGGTAATTTATTTATTTCATTTGTGAACATAAAAAAAACATTTGTAAATAAGTTATTAACCAAATCAATTTGATTAACGTAAATCAGTTGATTTAAAATTTTTAACTATGCCAAAAATACCTACCTATCAGGTAAGATAAATCATTAAAAACCCTATCTACCTACCTACTTAACTAGCACAAATTACCTTGAGGTATTTTTGTCGGTCCTCAACCCGTTAAAAAGTAGGAAGGGATGTTTTACATCAACCAATTTAATCCACACAAAAAAACGAAATTATTACGGAAAACTGACCTTGATAATGAATTACCTACAACGCGCCGACTGCGATTGCATGTAGGTAGGTATGTATCTACCTACTACTTACTAGACGCCGTCGTCCGTTTTGTTTAGTGCCTAAATCCCGCGCGCGCGCGCTCGCTTTCATCATACCGAGAGGGCATGTCAACATCTTGTAGGTACAACATACTAACATTATGCGTCTCAGTCACGGTATCAGTAATAAAGCAAAACTAAGGCTAACATAAATAAACATTATTTTGGCTAAGCTATGTTCCGTCTAACTTGCAATCATAGTTTCAAAGTTAAGCAGCAGGTACACGAATAGGTATTGCTTACGTGATATGTAATGGTGCCTTTACACGTCGAATCAGCTTCGGCCAATCGCCATCCCTAGCCTTTGTGTAATGCTGGGCTGGGCCCACGAGTAAACGCACCATAAGGTTTATTGACCTTGGCCTAACCTCTTATTCATCAGCTGATAGGTAAATAACTAACGACGCAACGTCAACTTGTACTTTTAAAAGATTTTCGCATTGTAATGATGCTTAAAAATTAGTTAATTAACGAAATTACATTATGATCATCGAAATTTAACTAGGTAGGTACATTTAAGGCTAAATTATTCGTTTTTAACATTTCGTAGAATAAGTGGGCGGAGCCTCGTACAGGTTGACGCCCTCACACACACAGAGACATGACGTACGATAAATCGAATCACAACGGGTGATTCTGTTTTTTTAAGAAGTGTATTTAGAGAGTTATTCTGAAAAACGGTTAAAATTAAAAAAAAAATAGCAAGTATTACTGATTATTGACCAGGTTTCGTATTTTTACATGATTATTTATGAGTTTTATTACAACCTCCTGAAATATTGTGCAGTTTTAAAACTGCACCTTGTATAAACATAAAAAAAATCTGTATAAGTAAGACCAAAAAAGCGAATAAGTCACCATATGCTGCGATATTTAAATCAATAAATAACGCAGCTTTCTGCTTGGGTCCGCTGTGAAACACTCAAAGAATGTTAAATAGACTTCTATACATACATACATACATATACATTTTGTACATACATACTTACATATAAATGAAAATGAAGTGTGTAATATGAAAATAATTTTTTTTTACAAATTGCATATAAAAAATATGCGATACTTATCACAAAATATGCAATTTTTAAAATTGTTGTATGTCTGTGTATCTGTTTCTTTTTTAACGCACACGTCGCGAGCATCAGTTAGTAGACAATAAGATGAATGACATTTTTCATGGAACTTATGTGAATGCCAGTATTCTTTGGCCACTTGAATATAGTGATGACATTGTAGAAAATAGAACAAAGTGATGATCTATTTGTAGAAAACGATATGATTGGTCTTTCCCATATAGTTTTTACTATTCAAGTACATATAAACAGACGCCGGAGACCCAACCAGGCAGTTGCATTAGTAGAATCAATCAAAATATTTACGACATGCTATCCCAGAATTTCTTGATACCGTCAGTCACTGGTAGACAAAAATAGCTTGTTTAAAAATATAACTTTTATTGTAATATGCAAAATAATTCGGACACATGCTCATCACATACGAGGCTAATACAGCGGTGAACGAATCTTGTATGATAAATTACTTTTGCAAAGCAGTTTCTGAGAACTTTATTCTCTGTGGGACCACTTGCATTCACATTAATCAAGTTTTTATAAAAATTATATCTTCGCTAAGTTAAACTAGCCAGTTAGTGTTAGTTGCTCTTAATGAGTATAATTGTATGTCTTTACCGAAAATATAATTTAAATTGCCGTACTATCCGATATTGAGCTACAAAATGCAAAAAAAACCTAAAAAAATTGAATTTTGTGGAACTACTCTAGGATATCAAGACTCCAAAAGGTCTATTCATAAAGTTTTACGCGCTTTTTTCGTTAAAAATCATTGTAAATGTTATACGAGTGTATCTTCGTGTATGTTTCATTTTCTTATTACTTATCAAAGCTTTTCCAACTGTCGCACATGATTTTTTAATCTGTCTAAAAAGTCAAACGTTTTTTTGAGTAATTATTAGGGAAAAATGAAATCTGATGTAGTCAACACTGATTCAATAATCAAGGTTGATTATGAGATATTCATCATTGTTGACTAATAGAAGAACCTTAAAAAAAGCATCGAATATAACAATTTTCTAAATAATTTTATATTATTAGGCAACTTATTAACAATACAAAATGCAAAAGATTTTCGTTTAGAATATACCTATTTCACTCTTAATGATAGGTACTCTTATTATAAAAGTAGGATACTCGTACATTTGCAAAAATATAATAGTCATAAGTAAGTTTAAAGTAATCACATATGTAAATCTGAAATCGTAAGAGAAATCTGATTCTAAAGATTCTGCTCCGCTTATTGATACGTCACTAACCATGTTATGATCAACATCTGTTGTAGAATTATAATCATCTCGAGACACAAATTTATGACAACTAAAATTCGCGGTTGCTAACAACAGAGTGTTTTATTTCCTTCAAAAGTTCCCGAGTCGTTTGACTTTTTAGACAGACTATAGTTGAGGTAGCATGCATTTTAACATTAAATTTTTAACGTCTCCCATCACCGAGCGCAAATAAAATACCTACAAATATAATTCTTTATCCTTTTCCAAAACGACACGTGAATATGTGGTTTCTGAATAGTTCTTCTATAATGTACATTTGTTTCCATAGCTGGTGGAGCGTCCCCTCGAGCTGGAACTGGTCCCGGGCGAGCGCTGGCCCGCGCAGCGCGGCGCCGTGGCCGCTGTACCCGACTCCATGACGCTGCGCATCCGCGACATGCCGCATATGGCGCAGTACGTCTACGACATGTACCTGGACCGCGTGCGCCAGTGCAAGGACCAGTATGAGGTAAGATTATATGAGGATTGATGCTTCTAGCAGTAGTGCTCTTTAAAACTCCCGGAGAAAGTCGTCTGGCGGAATGACACGGTAACGACCAAAACCGCTACGACATCCGCTGCCGGTAATAAGCGGTGAGACTTCGTCGTGAAATCACGTCGGGGTCACCAGTTTAGAAATAAGGATTCTCCGACCAGACGAATGTTATGTCTGATTCGGGCCTACCCGATAGATGATTTCGGGCTGTTGTATATGTTCAAATCACTTTAACACCATCCATTATAGTCTAAGATCCGATTAAGAACGACCTTCACCGGTCTGTTTAATGGATGAAACGTATTTTATTATAAATTTAGTGTATTAAATAATATAACGCGGGTGGGTTGCCTAAGAAATTCCTGGCCAGACTATTATTAATTAAAAATTGAAAATTTATTTTATTTTTAGAAAAATGCACAACCGTTATCCATACCAGATTTTTTTGCAGACAACACTATAACATCGTATTCGTAATGAAACAACGTTTATTTTGATATAGAATTTGTTGTATATAAAAAAAAAAACACACCTGTTTATGCATACCTGTTTATACCTGGCAACCCATAGCTATGCCAGGAAACAAATAGGCAACCCAACATTTTTATGTTCTAAAGGCTTCACTCTTTCGGTTAGTATTAAATTTATTCGTTAAACACACCGGTGCATTTTACAAAAAAAAAAAAAAAAATTGTTTGGCCAGGAATTTCTCAGGCAACCCACCCGCGTTATATTATTTAATATACTAAATTTATCATAAAATAGGTTTCATCCATTAAACAAACCGGTGAAGGTCGTTCTTAACCGTATCCTGTACTATTAATTTTTTTGTATACCAGGCATTAAGCAGGTGATTGACCTGGTGAAGTACCTTCCCGTTTAGCATACCTTGTCGATTTATATTCTATCTACCATAGTAGAGATACAAATCAGTGGCACGGATTTAGATGTAGGACCTAATACTGATATAGAAAAAACCGGTAGAACAATTAAGGCTATCGACAAAACGTTTGTACAATTCAGCTTGACGAAAAAGGTTTGTCGCGCAATAGCGCGATTATATCCATTGTCTTAACCTGATAACAAAATGCGATAACTTTTCCCCTTACCCTAAAATGGACGTTTGACAAGGAAGTTTTTTTTGACACTTCCATTGGATTGTCCATAGTTGGAGTAGCCACCAATCCATGACCTGTTTCCTAAGGGCCAACGCTGCGTTAAACGGCCGCCCGCGCGGTCACCCGTCGCTTGACGTCGCGCGTGTTTCGTTTGCGACGATCCCCGCAGCGGAAACCGGATTATTAACTTCGCAGTGTCGCTATTTCAACTTTATCGGTGTGCATGTAGTAGTGTCGATGGAGATCTTTAATGTATTATTAGCAAAAGGGGCGCGGCTTTCTGCGACAGGTGCGAGTCACCACAACGGAACACTTTTGTATGGGACCGCGCGAGCACTCGCTTAACACAGCGTCGTCCCTAATTAATGTAATAAATTGTGTTGTTGCAGCGGTCCCAGGGCGTGTGGTCCGCGCCGGGCTCGTCGCGCGCGGCCCGGCCCGCGCACGCGCCGCCCGCGCAGCACGCGCACCCGGGCGCCAACGACAGCGACGACGACGAGCCCGCCCCGCCCGCCGCGCCCGACACTCCCGCCACTTTCCAGCCCACCGAGATCGTCAATGAGATCGATGAAACCCCCGCTGATACCTCTTAAATTAAGTCAATATTTTTTATAATAAAAACACTGCGAATATATTTTGTTTTATTTGGTAGGGGAAATTTAAAGGCCGGTTTAAACTGAGATACAACCCGCGTGGGATACGGGACGAAAGTTGAAGCGATTTTGTCAACTAACTTGCGTTCCAATCTTCAAGGGAGCGTACAATGCATTCCTAATAAGAGCAAGAGCAATTTTACGCCATGTTGTGACGTCATAGCTGTCAAATCGAAAAATTGGGTAAGGTGAACAAAACAGACATTTTAAAATAATATTTAATAGGCGCGTCCACCCAGAGCGAGCAGCCTCGCGAGGTATTTGCCGCGCGAGAAAACTATCCCCGCAAGAGTGTGACAGCCTTGATATCATCGCGCGGTTGCCGCGAAGCCCGAGACATTATGTTCGTAATATAAGTGAGCGACCAGAGTCCAAACAACAGGCGCCTTTGAGTAAAACAAAAAGCCGACACTGGATGTCTCGGGCGCTCGGTCGTTTGCCCGCGGCAGCGCGCGAGCTTGCCGCTACCGCACTAACAGAGCTGCTTCGCGCTACAAATGCCTCGCGAGGCTGCTCGCTCTGTGTGGACGCGCCTATTTACGAATCATGAACGAAAAAAGTTTAATCAGAATCCAGTTCTTCAATTTTGTTAATCTCTGCGTCACTGTGTGAAGTGTCTGAGTAGTGGCAAATGGAAGAAGGGGCGAATTGTTTCTAACAATGAAAAAATCTAGACAAATATTTGTTTCCTATCGAACCAGCGACATGCAGCGTAGCAATCAATCGCTTAACCACACCGCCAATCTTGTTGTCAGTTGTTTTTGATGGTGATCACTAAGAGGCCGCCCGGAGGACACGGTGGAGCACACAATCGAGGTGTGCCCTGCTTGGGCGGAGCATCGCCGTGCCCTCGTGGGGGCGATCGGCGGCGGAGACCTCTCGCGCCAGGCCATGGTCCGGAGCGAGAAGGAGTGGCAGGCGATCGCCTCCTTCTGCGAAGCAGTAATGCTAGCAAAGGAGGAGGCCGACCGCATCAGGCAACGGCGCTCTCGCCGCCGCGCCGCCGGGATTCCGATCCCGATTTCCGGCCACCGCTCAATATGGAGGTCCATATTGATCTTGATAATAGGCCTGTCGGGCACAGCAAAATTAGGAAAGAGGAGGAGGTGTAAGTAGCAATTCACGGATTTGAAATTTTCGGTTTGCGTCAATTTATTGTGCACATTAGTATTCCGTGTCTGTCCGGACAAGATTTCAATGATTTCATTGTTAAATCGCAATTCAAATGCTGTTTAGCGCGCTGTGTGGTTTTTGAATTATTTATGAAAGATAAAATCCTTGTACGAGTATCTAAATGGGATGTAAATTAACAACTAACAACACATAAATAAAAATCATGATTTATTAACATCGGTTATACAAAAGTAAATCTTAACATTTCTTACATGAAGGTACTTTAGCGGGAGTATAAAAATTAGAAGAGACCTTCGATTTCTCCCGTTTTGGTGTTAAGGTCAATGTCGTAGATGCTTGGTCTGGTCGGGAGGCCAGGCATCTTGGAAATCTCGCCCACCATTGGGACAACGAATCCGGCACCTACGGACGCGAAGATCCCGTTGATTTTGAGCGTGAAGCCTGTAGGGGCACCCTTTACTGAAGGGTCGCCAGTCAGAGAGTTCGATGTCTTGGCCATACAGATTGGGAACTTGTCGTAGCCCTGGAAAATTGTAAAAAAAATAATAAAATGATTAGGCCAGCAGTAGGTAAATTATTCTCATTTTGTCTCACGCACATTTATTATCATTATTTTTTTATAATTGAACGTAGTTATAAATGTTTGATACATGCGTATACTCGTTTGAGATACAGTCATGATTTTTTTTATTACTATGCAATAAAATCCAAGCATTTATGTACTAATCACAGACGCGGTGTATGTAGGTAATAGAAAAAAAACTGTTTAGTATCATTTTACTCGCATTTCTCGACAAAATGTAGGGAATAACTGACTTTTCCTCAACTGTGCCACATGGAGGGTTATGTTTTTTCCTAGGTAAACATTACAATTACAAATGAATGTCAATTACTCGCTACTGCCAAGTTACATTAAAATGCAAATTGGCATAAGTTGTGTTTATTCTAGAATCACTGAGTGTGCTGAAATACCTAATGATTGTGTTTTGTTCAGGCACCAGAAAACCTGTTTTTTCATTTAAATTTTCCAAAATCAATGAATATAAACAAACATTTCGTGTTGAATCATTCATCCAGACTAGCTCAAGTGTACATCTGGCAAATATTTCTGCTCTATTTTTCATGAGATCTGTTTCCCATTGGCAAAATGATCTCACCGGGTTTTACACACTTTAAAATCAATAAATACCAATGAAATCGACTACGTCAACAATATAGTTAGACCGGGTTAACATGATGTGACCTGAATAAAAGGTGTTTCAATGAAAATCTGTATATCTATATGTATATATAAAAATGAATCCCGATTTCCTTGGTCACGCCATCACGCGTGAACGCCTGGACCGATTTCGCTAATTATTTTTTTGTTGTGTTTGTTATTGCGAGGAGAAGGTTCTTATGGGAAAAAAAATGAAAATGTAGTGTAGGGTAGAGTAGAGTAGGGTAGTGTAGGGTAGAGTAAGGTAGAGTAGGGTGGAGCACGGAAGAGCGGGGGCGAAGCCGCGCGGGCAAAAGCTAGTTATATCATAAAAAGCAAAGTCCTGATTCACTCACTGACTCATCAACGTCCAGCGCAAACCCTTGGAGCTAGGACGCTATACACCACAGAAAAGATGAAAAAGGCTAGAAAGGAAACACGATAGTACTACAACGAGTGTCGCCGCTTGTCTCCCACCCTTTAACTCCACTACAGGCAATAAACCAATACGAACGCGCATTACTCAACTATCAGACCACGCAAACTTGGATCGCAAGTTTGCTATTGGTAATTAAACTATGAGCATTGCCCCACTTTGTAGCACGCTTGCCCCGCCCACAAAGCCATTCTAACCTCTGTTCTGTACTGTGCATAGAGGTTCGTTTTAACCTGAAACGGTTTGTTGCTTACACGTTACATTTATTTACCAACTGATGACCAGCAAGTCTAAGTACCTATAACACTTTCAAGTAACAAACAGTGATGTGATGTGTGTCGTGTTCAAACTATAAACCGAACCTTTTTTTTAACGATGTTATATAGCAAATAAGAAATGATACTTATTCCAAAATTTACTCCCTAAGGAAATGAAACGGGGTCCATATGGATGATAGGTAAAACTATCGCGGGATAAAATACCCGTATACCAAGTTTTATCGAACTCCGGTAAGCCGTTCAAGCATAAGGAGTAACAAACACTCGCAAACTTTCGCCTTAATAATATTAATACTTTGATGATATTAGAAAATCTTCATTTTTATTTCACAACTTTCACACAACGCCGTCTATCCCCAAATGAAGCAGAGCTTGTAGTATTTATTAGTATTGAAAAATATCTAAAATCTTAACTGTGGCGGTATACATATAGAAAGACCTGCAGCGCTGCAGATTGTTCGAAGGAGTTAACCTCGCGAAGGGCAATCAACTCTATGCTCCATTGCTCATACACTTGAAAAATTAATACATGTAATTTATCCACTTCGCTTCTCTGTTCGCGAACAATCGATTACAGATTGCGCAATAAATTAACAATCAGGCCTTTCATGCTGAATGATATGCATGTTCGTCGAAATCAGACACTGAGCTCATTCGAAACAGCTCATATGTACTCGAAATATTAGCTAGCGGAAATCAAATCAGTAGAAGGATTTTCCCAAGAGCGGTTGCAGTTAATAGGAACAGAATCGCCCCCCTATTATATTGCAGTGGGCGTACTGACCTCAACACTTCGGATAGTACAGGCATCACACTATTCATGAGGAAAACGTTTTCAATTCCCACTGGGTCTTTTTTGAGGTGAGAAATCAACATCAATCAACGTTGTATCGATGGTGGCGATACAAAATCGTAGATACATAGAGGACTGTATAAGACCAGCGACAGCATACGATCGTATCGCGATCATCTTACCGCTTCAAAAATTCGCTGTAGTTGACCCTGACCTGACCTGTTCCTATAAATTGGTAAATATAAATATGTACAAAATTACCTTCTCAGTGAACGCCTTGATTTTCTCCAGAACTTCATCCGTGTACTCAACCTGTCCTGCACCATACATCTCCTTGGCAATGATCTGGATTTTGTCCTGGATAGACAGCTGCAGTGGGTACAGGAACTCGAACTTGGAGCTAGAGTCGCAGGCCTCAATGACGGCGTCTGCGAGCTCCAGGGCTCCGAGACCGCCCTTGGCCCAGTGGTCGCATACTACAGCCCTGAACGCACCGTTCTTGAGAGCAAAATCTTTCACCAAGTTTAGCTCAGCCAACGAGTCGTTGCTGTAAAGAAGAATTACTTTGTTAACTTTATCTTTTCTAATATTGAGACGATATACGAGTAGATAAAAAACCGTTGCTTTGGTAAAACAACATCGCCATAAGTACTTAGGGTGACCCTTTCAAAGGTGCAATATTTTTCTACATCGCTTCAACAACTATCTACATTTCAATATTGTAGGTTGTCAAGACGAAAGTCCATGACCAGTACGTATTGCCAGTGATGATATATGGCCCTGAATCGTGGTCGTTCACATTGGCTTAAAGTCACCCAAAGAGCAATGGAAAGGACTATGCTCGGAGATTACTTGCGTGAGCGTATCAAAAATGGAACAGGAGAATCAAAGTTAAGTGGCAGTGGGAAGGGCACATTGCTCATAGAACAGATGGTCAATGAGGCCGAATGGTTCTGGAAAGGTGTCCACCTTGTTGGAAGGCCTCCAACAAGGTGGACCGAAGACTAGGTGAGGGTCACGGAAATCCGATAAATACGAGAAGCATAGGGCAGGTCCTTGTAGTGACCACTTGAGACTTGACACTTCACTTGATCGTTAAAAGACGTCCACTGTTGGACGTAAACAGTGGATGTCTTTTGACGACGATGACGATGATAATGCAGTATAATTAAAAACTAACCCGTGTTTATTGATAGCAACTACCACAGGAACGCCGAATTTGTTGCCGTTGCTGATGTGTTTGCCCAAGTTGCACAGGCCTTTGCTCAAAAGCTCCAGATTTTCCTGAAAACCACATCATTTTAAATCATCAGCCTGTTTTAGATTAGAATTCTGGTGCCGGCTGGCTCGTAAATCTACTATAAAATGAGTCTGCCGGAATGCCAATTAACCTCAAATTACAACGGACCGTCAAAGCTCTGGTTTATGGTTCATTAAAACTAGCACCGTTTCTTGGAAAAACTAAAAATATTTGGTTGCTGTTGATAGGTAAAGTAATATTTACGAATTATGTCGACGTTTTGATCTTGTTTTGACGAGTTATAGCGATTACTTTGTTTTTTTTTTGCCTTAATTTTCGAAATACCTGACCATTAACTAAGTTAATTTGCACCCCATAGGCTTTAAGCTGGATTAGTTTGGACGTGTCCTACTTTTAACTTTGTTTGTTGTTAGTGTTGTTTTCTTTGTATGTTGTTGTTTTGTCTTCTTTATTTGTTGTTCTTGTTTTGTTTCTTTTTGTTGTTGTTATGTCTTATATGTTTGTTGTTATTGTTTTGTTTCTTTGTTTGTTGTTGTTGTTTTGATTTCTTCGTTTGTTGTTATTGTTTTGTATTCTTTGTCTGTTGTTGTTGTTTTGTCTTGTTTGTTTGTTGTTGTTATTTCGTTTTCTTTTTTATTATTTAGTTTATTTGTTGCTAGTTACTGACCTGCACGTAGACTTCGTGGAGTGGCGTGCCAGGGGCGACAGGCGGGCCGCCTCCGTGCATCTTAAGCGCGCGCACCGTGGACACGATGACCGCACAGTGCGGTGTGTCGCCACTGGCTCGGCACTTAATGTCGAAGAACTTCTCCATACCTGGATAAATATCCATACTAATGTAATGATTTTTAAAGAAAATATTCATAAATCGTTCAACTTCCAATGATAAGCGATAGATGGCGCTAGTAGTTACATGAACTTTAGACATTCGTTGTAGATATTAAGTAATAATTTATAATATTAGACTTTATGGATTTGTTTTGTATAAATATATCATAATTGTTAAAATGAAATATTTACTTGCAGTTAATTATTAGATAAACTCTAATGTATATTAGTTAGTCAATTGATGTTACGTACTCTTTACTTTGCTCTGATTGGTCGGTTAGTCGACCGAGTGTTTGTGAAAGTTTGTGGTAGGGAAACACTGAGTTTGTTACTGTCATTTTGGACAGAGTCAGTCTGCTTTGAGTCGTTGAACAGAAAACATGTCCGACTAATCTGTGTATTTGTAAATGATTGTTAATAGAACGATAAGTATGAAATTGTGTTGATCAAAGTGAATAAAATATTTATACAATTTATCCTGAAGTGTTTGATTTATCACATTTCAGAAGTGGGATATGCCTACAAATATGTGCAGTGATAACAGGAAGAGGTTATGTGTGCCTAAATTGAAGATAAATGAGTTCGAGAAATATATTTTTGTCTTTCCAAGTGTACTAGTGTGGTTTTAGACAAGAGGTTATGTGTGCCTAAATTGAAGCTAAGTGAGCTCGAGATATTTTTTTTTGTCACCAAAGTGTGCAAGTGTTACTTTAAGCCAAGAATTTGTGTGCCTAAATTGAAGCTAAATGAGCTCGAGATATTTTTTATTCTTTTTCCCATGTGTGCTAGTGTTACTTCAGACAAGAGGTTATGTGTGCCTAAATTGAAGCTAAGTGAGCTCGAGATTTATTTATTTTTTTAGCCAAGTGTGCCAAATATTTTAGACCAGTATCATACTCACCCAAATTTCTTACTGATGGTGACAGGCTCGTGTATTGAATCATTCGATTCCCTTCAAATGTGTGAACTGAGTGGTACAGATATGCGCGTCATGTTCGTAATCGAACGTTGACAAGACTAAACACCTCTTAAATGTTGGTGATTCATTTTAGTTTCTATATTTCAAATTGGGTTGCTTTTCCTTTATTTAATTTCATCGAATTCGTATAGTGATAGATTAAAAAAAAAAACAGTTTATATGTAAAATTTTCCTATTTCCCAAAGCGATAATTGTCATTGTTGCCTCGGATTACTTTGTGTGGCACGATAATTTCCCTTTCGTTTCGACGCATAGTTGTAAAAACATGTTGTACCCCTTATTAGTATGTATTATTGTGAAATAATGATAAATGATATATAATGAATGATAAATGATAAATGATCAGTGATAAGTGATCAGTGATAAGTGATAAGTAATTAGTGATAAGTGACCAGTGATTAGTGACCAGTGATTAGTGACCAGTGATTAGTGACCAGTGATTAGTGACCAGTGATTAGTGACCAGTGATTAGTGACCAGTGATTAGTGACCAGTGATTAGTGACCAGTGATTAGTGACCAGTGATTAGTGACCAGTGATTAGTGACCAGTGATTAGTGATCAGTGATTAGTGACCAGTGATTAGTGATCAGTGATTAGTGATCAGTGATTAGTGATCAGTGATAAGTGATCAGTGATAAGCGATCAGTGATAGGTGGTCAGTGATCAGTGATAAATGATAAATTTATTTATTTATAAATGTTAAACGATAAATAGTAAATGATAAATGATGATAAATGATAAATTTATTTATTTATAAATGTTAAACGATAAAAGATAAATGATAGATGATAGATGATAAATGATAAGTCTTAAATGATAAATGATATTTATTTTGTACTGTTGTTTTATGAACTAAATTTCCACCTATGACAAACAATAAATGAATTTGAGAGAACAAAGTTAAAACTGAGTTTGTATATGTATAACACGATTTAAAAGGCTGTAAATGGAATTTCTTCTCCATAGAGATCTACACTTTGGAATATGTAATTACCGTCAATTTGCTGACTGACTTCTTGGCAATTTAAGAGTCTGTAAATGGTTCATTAGAAATATTTTGATTTGATTTCAGTGCTTTGATGACGCCAAGAGTGTCTTTGATGAGGCCAAGCGTGATTTTGATGAGGCCAAACGTGCCTTTGATGAGGCCAAACGTGCCTTTGATGAAGCTAAGTGTGTACCTTTGATGAAGACAAGCGTGCCTTTGATGAAGCCAAGCGTGCCTTTGACGAAGCCAAGCGAGCCTTAATAAGACCAAGCGAGCCTTAATGATGGTTCATTTGAAATGTTTTGAATTGATTTCAGTGCTTTGATGAGGCCAAGAGTGTCTTTGATGAGGCCAAGCGTGCCTTTGATGAGGCCAAACGTGACTTTGATGAGGCCCAACGTGCCTTTAATGAAGCCAAGTGTACCTTTGATGAAGCCAAGCGTGCCTTTGATGAAGCCAAGCGTGCCTTTGATGAAGCCATGCGTGCCTTTGATGAAGCCAAGCGTGCCTTTGATGAAGCTAAGCGTGCCTTTGATGAAGCCAAGCGTGCTTTTGATGAAGCTAAGCGTGCCTTTGACGAAGCCAAGTGAGCCTTAATAAGACCAAGCGAGCCTTAATGAGGGATGAGGCAAGCATGCCTTTGATGAAGCTAAGCGAGCCCATTTGAGGCCAAGTGGGCCATTTGAGGCCATGTGGGCCATTTGAGGCCATGTGGGCCATTTGAGGCCAAGTGAGCCATTTGAGGCCAAGTGGGCCATTTGAGGCCAAGTTGGCCATTTGAGGCCAAGTGGGCCATTTGGAGCAAAGTGGGCCATTTGAGGCCAAGTGGGCCATTTGAGGCCAAGTGGGCCATCTGAGGCCAAGTGGGCCATTTAATTTGGCCAGATGAGCCAATTAAGATTCGGGTTAAGTGTGCCCGGTGCAGATGAAATTATCCTCAAGAGCGTAAGTAACGTATGAATTTACCTATTAATGTGATTTTAGTCTGACTACGTTGGCTTAATGCAGATGTTGTAAATGAATTGAATAATTTATTAAGTTTATTCATATCATATTTGAACTGTTTATTGGATGAGATCTGAACATTCTGTTATAGTTTTTGAAGATATTATAGGTATAGATAAATTGAATTGAAAGTATAATTTAACACTGGGATTTGATTCTTAAAAAAGAGTTTCAAATGAACGATACAAGTACTATTTCCTGTAAATGTTTTAACCACTGATTTTTTTATTTTTGAGGACTTGGATTCCGACAGAACTACAGAAGGAAAAATTGCCAGTCTTATTGAACAAATAGATAGTTCCTGGTTCAAACAGTACAGACTTGAAGAAAAATGATGCAAAGAGACGACTTGGAAGGAATAAGACACCACCACGATGCAAGAAGCGAAGAGGTACCCCACGTTGGTCTAAGAGAGTGGTTGAATGATTTTCAAGGAGGAAAGCGTTACAAGTATCGAGGTTTGAACATATCCATTGGAACTTTGTGATACGGGAGTTCTATCACTTCTGTAAATTTTGAGAGTATTTAAGTTTGATTAGAAAGAGTAATTATAATTGATTTGTATTAAGTAAGTAGGATCAGAAACTGACTATACAATTTGTCTCAAAAACTTGCTAGTCTTACCAAGAGAAAATAGAAAATTTACGAAACCTTGCCAAGTTTTGTAAGTTAGCATTTAGTGACGAAGTGGTAAACTAAACTAAAATGATTTTATCTAATGAGCAGAATTATGGTCGGTTTCAAGCAGAAATGTTAGCTAGTAAGAATTAAGGTGTAACTTATGTGAATATTATTACGACAAATTAATGCTTATATACGGATAACATATAAGTAAAAGAGCTGCAGATAGAAATTTAAACACACGGTATTTATGATAAATCTATTAGGAATTGAGTCAAAGCATTAAATTGTAGACGAGCAAATGAATTTATTACACGTCTTCAATTCCTGTGACGTGTGCATACTGTAGCAGAGACTGATTCCATAGATAGAGAACACAATGATATTTATTTTACAAGTAGGATAAAATATATACTATTACATGACCATAACTAGTTCTCGTCGTCCAGACTGAAATCGAAGCCGGTTCCTAAGATGATTATGATACAATGAATGATTTAAATAGAGCTAAATATTACATCGTTATTTATTCGGTTAAGGGGAAGATGGATTTAAAATCCATACACTAGAGTAGAGGACCAATTTCAAGGTTTCAAATAAAAATAAAGTTTGACGAACAGTGCGATCCGAACTTCATTATTAGAACCTTTACTTGGTACGAAATCACGCACATATGCTGCTAATATTATTTGAGAGATAATATTAGTACAATTAAGCCCTTAGCCTCTAGATGAAGGATCACTTTTATTCTAAATGCTTAAGTTTCTGTTTTATATTATGCTTTCAAATAATGAAAGTAATGAACTCTGACTAAACGAGTCGCCACACAACATGTAGCAACATGGTGGCTACAGATTTGTGAGTTTCATTTAACCACTGAGAGTGTAAGATCTAGGACGCGTATGTCGATACCTTAAGTCGTAATATCATGTTTTCCACAGAAATTAAGACGAATACTGTTTCTGTTTATAGTATTGAGACGAGAATTGATCTAAATATCAAATTTTCGAATACTTTGACTAGAGACACAATAGAAACAAAATGAGAGAGCAAGCGCCAGCATTTGCTTAGGATTAAATGAATAAGATCTAGATTTCAAATTCTTATAGCTGAACCCGATGAAAAACCTAATGACATGAAGTGAATTCAGTGCGCGAAAATAATGAAGAATACTTTCGAACAAAAAGCTGATCAATTTTACTTTATTCTGTTAAATGTTCCACTAGACAGACTGCCACAAAACTACCAGGATCAGAGTGCCTTTAAATGATAAACATTACGAAGTAAAATACGTTAAAAAGTTTAAGATATGAAGTGAGCGCCAATATCTGGGTTAGACTAGCAAAAAGATACTTTCGTTATCAGTAAAATCCTTGATACAGCCTACAGCATAAGTGGTTTAATAAAGATTAGTAGATCTGATTGCAATTATGAGGGTAAAATTGAATTTGCCTCATTTTAAAATCCATAGATCCATTGAAAAAAAAAACAAAGTTTTAAGTATAAAATTACTGTAATTACCGATTTTGGCAAACTGAGGAATAACATTTAGAAGCATACTTTCCTCCGACCTTATATAAACTCGGATATAGAGAAAAGTCTTTGACAAAAAAAAATACTCTATTCTTCGTGTGATGAGAATGTTATAAACATATGACGTGACGATAAAGCAAATAATCAAGACTAAGCCGAATGTAATGATTATGAATGTAAGACTCAGTTCCTTGTAGAACTGGAATTAAGTTTCATAAATTTAATGAAAATATCCTATCATTTTAATTGTAATCGTGCGTCAGGAGATCGCACGATGTCGGATGGCCGAATGTAATGATTTTTAAAGAAAATATTCATAAATCGTTCAACTTCCAATGATAAGCGATAGATGGCGCTAGTAGTTACATGAACTTTAGACATTCGTTGTAGATATTAAGTAATAATTTATAATATTAGACTTTATGGATTTGTTTTGTATAAATATATCATAATTGTTAAAATGAAATATTTACTTGCAGTTAATTATTAGATAAACTCTAATGTATATTAGTTAGTCAATTGATGTTACGTACTCTTTACTTTGCTCTGATTGGTCGGTTAGTCGACCGAGTGTTTGTGAAAGTTTGTGGTAGGGAAACACTGAGTTTGTTACTGTCATTTTGGACAGAGTCAGTCTGCTTTGAGTCGTTGAACAGAAAACATGTCCGACTAATCTGTGTATTTGTAAATGATTGTTAATAGAACGATAAGTATGAAATTGTGTTGATCAAAGTGAATAAAATATTTATACAATTTATCCTGAAGTGTTTGATTTATCACACTAATATTATAAACGGGAAAGTGTATGTGTGTGTCTGTTTGTGCGTCTTTCACGGCAAAACGGAGCAACGAATTGTCGTGATTTTTTAAGTGGAGATAGTTGAAGGCATGAAGAGTGACATAGGCTACTTTTTGTCTCTTTCTAACCCCCCACTTAAGCGAGTGAAGCCGCGGGCAAAAGCTAGTATAGTATATTTGTTACAAAAAAAATAATTTACGCTTAATTTTATGTCTAAGTTACTGCCTAAAATGATAACTAAATGGCGCTATTGTAATGGCAGCTAATTGTAGTGGCCTAAATGATATTCAGCAGAAGCGACTTTTTTTTAGGTGGGGAGATAGTGTCAGACTTTTACTGACTAAAAACCCACTCCTGTTCCTTCTTTGCCTTTGTTCTAAGGCTCCGGAATATCTTTCGCATCACCCATGACCCCAGTAGGCTACGACCCTACTGGACCCCTACGGTTGGCGGTTGCTGACAACTCCTTGAAGCGCGCGTGGAACACTACGCGCCGTCGACAACTTGGGCTCGGTCCGGACGATTACCGAACGGTTGGACGGCGGGCTACCCATTGCTCGCCATCCGCAAGCCCACGCCTACGGCGGCTGGAAACTGGGATCGGAATCCCCGGCGGCTGGGACGCGAGGGCCATTGCCTCGCGCATGTGGCCGCCTCCTTTGCTAGCATTACTGCTTCGCAGAAGAAAGCGACCGCCTGCCACTCCTCTTCGCTCTGGATCATGGCCTGTACCAAGGTCCGGCGCGAAAGATCACTGCCTCCAATCGACCCCACGAGGACACGGTGGTGCCCTGCCCGTATGCTCCACCGTGTCCTCCGGGCGGTCCACACAATGCCACATCCGTCATCCGGGCATTTTAGTCCGCACGAATTTGGTGCAGGGATCTCCCGAACTGACCATGGCATCGGTGATGACCTGCGTCATGCGGAAGGTAAGGATGCCGCGATGTCTTTGTTCTCTTTCCAGCCACGCCTCAAAGAGGGGACTTACCGATTGCAGTTTACCATTGAAAATTTTAAAGTGTATTCGAGTGTAGAAGAAAAAACAAAGTCTTTGTCTCGAAGTCTTGTCGGATTTTTAGAAAGCTGGATTGTTATTCCTGTTGGTGGGGAAGCATGAAGTTTATACTATCAGGACTTGGTCTGATTTCAAAATTACAGAGTAGGTACATTGCTTCAATATTTTATCAACTGATAACCAGACCGGCGGCGACGTGTCCTTCATTTGAAATTTCAAATCTGGTGTCAAAAGGAATTATAAGGCAGTCTGATTGCTTACATTAGAAGTATAATGTAAATAATTTGGTTTTAGCAAATCTTATAATTATTTAATTAACCTTTCAAATACCGTCAATTTGAGGCACAATAGTAAGACAATAATTAGGTGCGCGAAAGCCGTTCGCTTGGGGTTTAATGAATTAATAGTATTAATTCATTAAACCCCAATAGAATATATAGAATAAATACTTTTCAGTAACAGTTCATACTTTCAATAAAAATAAATAAACAGGGAATGCGTTTTTTGGCGGGATTCTTTCGAATGAAGGCTAGTTTATCCTGGTGGATATTGTGGTGGACAACATGTGGAATCATTGAAACAGGTACGATATCCATAAAAATGGAGCAGAGAATTATACTGTAAAAATCTCACCAATATCAGAACCGAATCCAGCTTCGGTAGCAACGTATCCATTCTCTCCAGCCAGCTTCATAGCGATCTTGTCAGCCAGGATGGACGAGCAGCCGTGGGCGATGTTGGCGAATGGGCCAGTGTGCACCAGCACTGGCGTACCCTCTAGGGACTGCATCAGAGTTGGCTCGAACGCGTCGCGGAGGAGGACGAGCAAAGCTCCGGTCATGCCCTGGAAAGAAGGTAGCAATTTTGAGTAAGTATGAGTTTGGAGTATTTTGACAGTCGCGGGTAAGACCTGGGTAAGGCTGGCTCTAGAGCTTCGAGATTGGCAGAAGAGACGCCTATGCTCAACGGTGGGCGAAATCGGGATGTGGATGATGATGATGAGTTATTCTTCACAGATGAAATCATGACCTGCGGGTCCAAAAAGGCCGCTTAAGCAGAATCGTATTATAAATCATTAGCTAATGATCTGCTCGGAATTCGGGAGATATTTTCCTTTTAGTTAAATTGCTCAATGTGGCATTTTTAGGCCTACTGTACTTTTTAGGGTTCCGTAGTCAACTAGGAACCCTTATAGTTTCGCCATGTCTGTCTGTCCGTCTGTCTGTCTGTCTGTCTGTCCGTCCTCGCTTAATCTCTGTGACCGTTAGCACTAGAAAGCTGAAATTTGGTACCAATATGTATATCAATCACGCCGACAAAGTGGTAAAATAAAAATTGGAAAAAAATGTTTTATTAGGCTAGCCCCCCTATATGTAAAGTGGGAAGTGATTTTTTTTTTTCAACCCTAACGTGTGATATATTGTTGGATAGGTATTTAAAAATGAATAGGGGTTTACTAAAATCATTTTTTGATAATGTCAATAATTTCGGAAATAATCGCTCCAAAAGTAAAAAACAATGTGTCCCCCCCCCTCTAACTTTTGAACCATAAGTTTAGAAAATATGAAAAAAATCAGAAAAGTAGAACTTTATAAGGACTTTCTAGGAAAATCATTTTGAACTTGATGGAAAGAACAGTTTTTGTACAAAAAGACAAAAAGGTTCTACAAAATAATTTCTGGACTAAGTTTGTAGTATAATCGTATATGCAAGCATTTTTTTAAACTCATAAGTGGGTACACTTATTGTGACGGACGGGAAACTACGGAACCCTACACTGAGCGTGGCCCGATACGCTCTTGGCTGGTTTTTCAACCTAGTATATCCCACAACTGAGCAAGTTATCACCCACATTTGTTAATGTTTCATTCAAAAACTCCGCCAAAAAAATCTGCTCTCGCCGAGATACTAAAGGAAACATTTACCTTCCTTTTCTCGAAGCGTTTCGAACATCGTATTTGAACTCGCATTGTTTCGTTTCATTTGGAATAGGTAATAAAAATCCCCAATTGTCAGGATAGTAGTCCAAGTATTTTTACCAAGATGTAGGGTTTGTAGAATTGATTATTTCACAGTTAGTACTAACTAACTCCCCACTCGAAATCAGATTGCTTTTTAAGAGAAACTTATGAAGTTTTGGTTTGGTAGATATGATCATCGTCATCATCATTTCAGCCGAAATCGTCACTGTTGAACATAGGCCTCTCCCAAGTATCGGTATAACGAACGCGTCTCACAACCATCGGATTCCTACGATCCTCACTAGGTCATCGGTCCACCTTATGGAAGGCCAGCTGAAGGTGGGCTCGTGTGAAGGCCTTAGGTTCAGTACTTACCAAATCATCAGCAGTAACAGGGTTGCCGTTCTTATCCAAAGCAACCACCATATTCGCGAGCCTCTCCTTGATATCCTCGAGATCTTTGCCCAGCGCGAGAATGGCCATGATCTCGGACGCTACGGAGATGTCGAAGGCGGTCTCGCGGGTGAAGCCCTTCTCCGTGGGTGACTGCCCCACTGTGATCTTACGAAGGTACCTGTCGTTGAGGTCCACAACTGGAAATGACAATGGAATTATTTAACTTTCGCCGTACCGGTACCAAACACTTCAATGTCTCCTGTGCTGGCGGTGATGATTAAAATATGTAAAAAAGTATTGTTGGTATTATATTTATCATCACTATTATTATTATTTTATCTCTACCTATAAGCCAACCCCTTATTTCTGTCTAAGGTGCCATAAATGTATATACGTATCGAAATTTTGATTACTTAACTTTTTTATTAAACGAGCATTGTTCATGATCTCGCTTTTTACTTTAAGTAATTGAAGACTTGGAGCCTTACAAGGACGTGATAAAATGCCAGACATGTGAGTGAGAAAAACAGATGGAACTATACAAGGTGTAAGGGACAGCCCTCCACAAACTTTAAGGGCTTGCTCAGTAGACGAAACTGAACAACCTTCCACAAAAATTTTTTTCAGGAAACGAAAAAAAAATTCAGCCTCACTATAGAAAATTGATTGATAACTTGATTGGACAGTTTGTGTGGAGAAGTTTTTTCGTTTCCTGAAAAAAATTTTTGTGGAAGGTTGTTCAGTTTCGTCTACTGAGCATGCCCTTAAAGTTTGTGGAGGACTGTCCCTTACACCTTGTATAGCTCCATGCTCCATCCCATTAACAGTTCAGTTTAGGTCGTCAAATAGATCGCTTTATGAGGTCGTGGTAGGGCCTTTAGGGTTTTAAGGATCGAAACGTTTAACGCTTTTGATTGGTTGTTTTGTTAGCTTGTAGCGGGCCAATCGGAGCGCCGAACG
The DNA here is from genome assembly GCA_910589285.2 of Mythimna ferrago. Taxonomy (NCBI): domain Eukaryota; kingdom Metazoa; phylum Arthropoda; class Insecta; order Lepidoptera; family Noctuidae; genus Mythimna; species Mythimna ferrago. The sequence goes on along the minus strand of OU342692.1, from coordinate 12,485,120 downwards.
TCATAAACGCGTCGATCACGTTAACGTAGATAGTTCAAAATCGCACTAGGCACTCTGTTCAGGGTGACCGTTAACATCATTTGCCTTTTCGAGAAAGTGTAGAATGTGTCACTGCAAGTCAGTACTCAGTACAATTGCCGGCACGGATCTTGAGCGCTGGTTTCAAGTTGCGCAGAAGTCAAATAGTGGTGCGAAGTGAGACGCGGGGGCGGGAAGTGTCAGTGATTGGCCCGCCACGCCATCGCGTCGTAGACGTCACTCATGATTCGTTCCCTGCGCTTACTGCATGCACTCTGACGCCGAGCGCTCAAGATCCGTGACGGTAATTGTACTGTATTATGCCTCGGTTTAAGCCCACAAACTAATGAGAAGGAGACCAATTAGGATAATTTGATCCTAGTGATTTATTAGGTAATGTATCCTTCACGCTTTCCAGAAGATCGGACCAAAAAGTTCTATTTTAAGATACAATATTTAGCATCATTCATGGCAGTTATATCGTCATCAATGTCGATGATAGTGGTGTCATGGTCTCTGTGAAAACCCAACAAAATGAATTGGATCTTTTTCTGAGTTCTTGCTCCCATGATTGAGCACCAATTTAGTTCAATAATGTTGACCTCTGTATTTTTAGTTATGATGTATGGGTTGTTCCTAGTATCATCATTTTAGTGCGGCGGCTTACAAATGAGCTGTACTCGAGTTTACCATTTGTTTGCGAACCCACTTGCCGTCAGTATTTTTTTTTAATAATATGTTGCCCTACACTAGAATTAATATATCACCCATCGACTTATCAAATCTTATAGGTATATAAAATTCTCGTCTTATATATAAAATTCTCGTGTCACAATGTTCGTTCCCGTACCTACTCCTCCGAAACGGCTTGACCGATTCTCATGAAATTTTGTGAGCATATTGAGTAGGTCTGAGAATTAGCCAACATCTATTTTTCATACCCCTTAGTGATAAGGGTTGTCCACCCTTAACATTTTTAGAAATTACTTAAAAATTATTTATATGGCAAAACAACGTTTGCCGGGTCAGCTAGTATATATATAATATATATTTTGTCAAAATACTGCAAAGTTAAAACAAAACTTGGCTGCAGCGCTACATTGGCATTATTTAGTTCAACATATAGCGCTAAGACAACTTTTAGAAAATACTTTTTTTCGCGACCAAAATGTCATAAACGCGATGAATTTCGTGGCACTTACGCGTTTCGTTCAACATAGTGTAATGTTCAAGCTGTACAGCCCCCCTAGCCAAGTAACAATCAAATTCCGTTCTCTAATCGGTAACGCCTCGGTGACAGCAATTGTAGAAAACGATAAGTTGGTAGCCATGTTGACGCGCCTGAGTCGGCCGCTCGTTCTACGATGTAGCGTTTGTATAACAAAGGATGTAGCGTTAAATATTGTAGAAACGATTTTGAACGATGTGAACTTGGCTACGAATTATCTATTCGTTTGTTCTTACCACGCGACTTTACGTTGAGATGACGTCATTCCCATACGTTTCATCACTTTTCGATAGCGTTAACGATTGCAGAATAACAACTTGGCTAAACGTGCTGACTACATTACACCTGCCTGAGTCGATTGAAGTGAGTGTTCGACACGCGTAATTTAATCTTGTGCGTAGTACATATAAATTGATACTATAGTCTGTCTAATAAGTCAACCGACTTGGGAATTTTGTACAATATTTAATCATTTAAAAAATACTTATATTCGATACTTTTCATAAATTCTTCTGTTAGTAAACAATGATCTCTATCTCTTAATCAACCTTGATTATTGAACCCGTGTTGACTACATCAGATTTCATTAAATCCTAATAATTACCCAAGTCGTTTAACATAATAGACAGACTCTATCACCAAAATGTTAAATCACATATTTAAGACACCCAGACCCGAAACACCTATCTGCAGGTCTTGCAAACATTTATTCCGTGTGAATCGAATCCGCGAAACGCAGTGCAGCAGTCATTCGTTTATCCACTAAGCCAACCGTGCTCTCACACAGTCTGCCTGCTTCAGGACAGTATGTTTTTAACCAATTGAAATGGTTTTATTGGAACGGAGCGGTAATTTAAGTCCAAATCGCATTTTTTTTTTGTTATAATGGCCTATCCATTAAAACAAAAAAAAAATGCGATTTCTCTCGCGTTTGACCACTATCTCACCTGATGGTAAGTGATGATGAGGCCGACGGCGGAACACGCTTGCCTAGAAGCAATCTATTCACTCTTGACTTAAAGACCCCTAGGTTATAGCTATCAGGAAACACAGACTCCGGCAGGGAATTCCACTCCTTAGCTGTACGCATAATGAATGTGTTCCCAAAACGCTTTGAACGCACATAAAATAAACATTACAGAAATTAAGTAAAACAGAAAAGGAATCTTATTACCTCTATTCCACATAATCTTCGACGTATCAATGTTGAGCCTCGCGAATTTAGACTTCTCTCCTTCCGTCAACGTATCAGGGTCGGTTTTCGTGATACCCAATCTCTTCAGCCTCCTCAACTGAATGGGGGAGAACTTCCTGACTCCCTTGACCTTGGGGACCAGCCTGTCGTAGAGTGGGCTGTCCTTCTGCGTCAGCTCGTGGAAGATTCTGGCGTCCATCTGGGCAGCCAGCAGGTTGTTAGCGGCAGTCACCGCGTGGATGTCGCCCGTTAAGTGCAGATTGAACTCCTCCATAGGTATCACCTGAAGAGATGTTAGAATGTGGGTTTCAAAGTGACAATATTGATGCCAATAAATATTTATTTTACAGACTAGTTGCCGCCCGCGGCTATACCGCCTTCCTTTTATTCAATTTTAACTTTATGAACGTTTTTCTATTTTTTTTTCTTTTAAAACCACCCCCGTACCTATTGACAAAAAAAAAAAAACAAAAAAAAATTAAAATCGGTCAAACATTTTGTGTTTAGCGAGACTTAACGGACAGACTAACTAAGGTGACGTAGTCAGATTATTTTGATAACAGCCTTGTTGAAGAAGTACGCAGAGGCGTTGCTCCAGAACCAATGGACCTCGAGCTCTTGATGCCACAGTTTACATTTGCATTATAAGTAGGTATGTATTTTTCAAAGTAGCGGACATTACAAAAAAAAATACCGGTATATTTTTTCTGCTATTTTATTATCACGTATATTTAAGTGCGATACCAATACCAAATGTAACACTTAATGTATATTTACAGTACTACACATGTGTTTCTTTTTATTGCGAAGAATTGACGATAAAACCATATGGCTACCGGACTCAGAGGCACTACCACAAGCTCAGCTCACGGGATCCATTTGACGACCTTACTGAACTCTTAAAGGGATGGAGTAACGGGGTGCAATTTGTTGCAGACGTCATGCAGAAGGCCATGTTTGTTTTAGGTGTAAAGCAAAGTCTGGCTGTACAACATTCGTTTTAGTGTATGCGAAAGCCGAAACACGTGTCTAGTATAAAAATACAAATTTTGTACATTGATTTTTTGCATAAAAACTTTTTATAAAAAAAAATATAACCGACTTCACTAAAAAAACACTAAAACGATCAAAATAATTTTAATTTTGGAAGTCGGTGTTTTTCGTTATTGTTTGTTCCTTATTTAACACCGACTTCCGAAATTAAAATTATTTTGATCGTTTTAGTGTTTTTTTAGTGAAGTCGGTTATATTTTTTTTATAAAAAGTTTTTTATTTCATACTTTTTAGTTGCAACACACTTACAGCCAGAGTACTTTTTTCTCAATTAACTCAAACCCTGCTAGAATACATCATTTTCATATGAAGTTCCCGTGTCTACCTTCCACCTTCCGGCTCCATCATCAGATCACTTCGATAGTACCTTATAGCCAAAGTGCATCTCATGACATTTCTAATAAGCCCAAACACGGGTAGGATACATTGATTAATTACGGAGTTCCGGTGCCTATCTTCCAGCTCCATCACTATCATCAGGTTACTTCGATGATACCATTTTCAACATAACTATTCAGAACTATTCATTTATTTGTATTGTCATAGTCGCTTAACTATGTTCATTGTGATATTTGTTTGAGTATGAAGTTCCGTTGGCAATTTCTGGTCTTCTTAACCAGTTCCACCTCATCAAATGTCACTTTTTGACTGTAAATGCTTAATTCCTTGATGAAAATATCAAAATGACTATATAATTGCCTATAATATTTGAGGAGTTCCCTCGATTTAGCCAAGATTCCATCATCAGATCCCGATTTGGTGACTATGGGACCATTTGGGAAGTATACCCTTTCCAACAAAAAAAGAATTTTTCAAATCGGTTGGCAAGCGACGAAGTTATGCCCGAACATACATAAAAAAAAAAAAATACAAACATCCGAATTGAGAACCTCCTCCTTTTTTAGAAGTCGGTTAAAAATGCTAAGAATCTATCTACGAAATTTCATAACTGTATCATGAAAAAATCACAAAGTTATAAATGATAAATGAATGATAAATGATCTTTATTTTGCAAGTAGGTTTTATAAAAACACTTTTACACGTCAATTTTTTTTTTTTCGTCAATTAATCCTATATGAGGCCGGTGTTTCCTAGCTGACTACCCTGAGAAGAAACATCGAAACAAACTCAGGGGTCAAAGTCTCTTTTAAAGTCCATACAGTAAAACATGTAATGGTCAAATCATATGAGAACCATGCAGATTGAGCCTGAGATGGTCTTTTGAAGAAAGAACCACACAGTTCTAAGTGGACCTGTCCAGTCAGTGCAAGCATTTGTCAGTATGCGTGAAGCTCAACTCAGGACTACTAAGGAGCTCAACGACTTGACGAACAATGCCAAAGAAAGGACATTTGGATAGGCCATATCAAATACTCAAAACTGCCAGACATCATGTGAAAATAAAAGAAAAGGAAAGAGTAATCCACATACTTCTCACATTCACAATAATAAAATTTACAAAAGTGTAAATATAGCAAATTGTAAAAAAAAAGAACATAAAAAAAATTCAGTCAAATATTAAAAATAAACATGTCATAATTGTAAAAAAATAATAATATATATATATACAGTTAAAACAAAAAAACATTCAAATGATAACAATTGTAGTGAGTAGGTACTGGAGCAGGTCAATCCCAAGCCGTTTTATCCTCGAGATACTCTTTTACAGTATAAAAAGCCTTTTGGCAAAGTTTTCGCTTTACAAATGTTTTGAATATATTAATGCTAAGTTCCTGAATGGGACTGGGAAGCTTATTATAAAAATGTATACTTTGGCATCTAAATGAGCGTCCTATTTTTTTGAGCCTGGTGGCAGGAACCACTAACTTGTGTTTGTTCCTAGTATTCGTTATGAATGTCACTGTATTTTTTAAACATTTTTTATTTTTATGAACATACAAAATATTTTCATAGATATACTGAGATGGCACAGTCAAAATATTAATATTTTTAAATTTATCTCTGAGGGTGTATCTGGGACTTAATTTATAAATTGAACGAATGGCCCTTTTCTGCAAAACAAAAATCGTTTGGATATCGGCGGCATTTCCCCATAATAGAATACCGTACGACATGACACTATGAAAATAACTGAAGTAAACTAAACGGGCTGTCTCTAAGTCAGTTAGATTTCGAATTTGCCTAACAGCGTATGCGGTATGCGTATGAGCTAAGTTTTTTCGACAACTTATCTATGTGTGGGCCCCACTGAAGCTTAGCATCAAGAGTTATACCCAAGAACACTGTAGTGTCTTCAGGACTCAATTCTTTACCTTTTATTAGCACACTAGTTTCTACCTGCCTTACGTGAGGTATCGTAAATTTAACAAATTTTGTTTTCTTTTCATTAAGGAGCAGGTTATTGACATTAAACCAGTGTACTATTTTTGAAAGGACGTTATTTATGTCATCAGTAACCGGCTGCTGACGTTTAAGCTTAAACAAAAGCGAAGTGTCGTCTGCAAACAACACTATATCATGGTTATCCTTTATGAGGTATGGCAAGTCATTTATATAAATAAGAAATAAAAATTGTCCAAGAATCGAGCCCTGGGGCACATCCATTGATACTACAGACCCGGGTGATCTTTTTCCGTTTACATCAACTCTCTGAATCCTATCACTCAAATAAGAAGTAAGAATATCCAGAGAGGAATTCCGGATCCCGTAATGGTGTAGTTTCCTGATTAATGTTTCATGGAGAACGCAATCGAAAGCCTTGGACAAATCACAAAAAATGCCCAGGACATCGCATTTGTCTTCCCATGCATTATAAATATGTCCTAAAAGTTCAACCCCGGCGGCGGCATCGGTTGTTGAACGACCCTTTGTAAAACCAAAGTGTTTATTATGTAACAAATTATGTCTATTAAAAAATCTTTGTAATTGATGTAAAATTAGTTTCTCAAATATTTTACTAAAGGTGGGTAGCACTGAAATAGGTCTATAATTTGTGGGGTCAGATGTACTACCCGTTTTAAGCAATGGTATTATTTTACTATACTTCATTATGTCAGGAAACTCGCCACGATCAATACAATTATTAAAAATAAGTGCTAAACTAGGAGCTACAACCTTTATAATGGACTTTACAACATCCACAGAATTTCCCCATAAATCTGTGGTCTTTTTTACATTCAAAGTAGCAGTAGCAGTGGCAGTAGCCCACCAGACTATAACACCTGTCTGGTCGGAGGATCCTCCCTTTTCAACGGAGGTTTGCGGGGCTTTACTCTCTGTTCCGCATACCTCCAAATGTTAAAGGTTTTAATTATATCCACATATGTCACATGTTCGAAATTAAAATCTGCATCACAAACTTTAACATTTTCTTTATGCAGAGACTCTGCAGTAGTGGGTGATGAGTTCAGAGATTTAGTAGTTAATATGGGGATCTCTGAAAAGAACTTTTCAAAAGCTGCAGCAACTTGTGAGTCCGATTTGATCACACTGTCATTAATTTAAAGAAACTTTTTTTACTGTGATTGCGCGATGCAGGATTTCGTACTTTCTTCGTAGTTCTTATGTGGCGCCATAGATGTCGCTACATCACTCCCCTCCGGAGATCGGAGATCGATGGTTCTTTGATGCTTCATGATGCGTGCCAGGCCAGTAATAGGTTGGTTCCAGTGATAGGTTGGTTCCAGTGGGTCGGAACCGATGCCGCATAGTTCTCGGTGAGTCGGAACTGTCTGCGGTGATGCCCCAGTGAGTCGGGGTGTTGCTATCCCAGTGAGTCGGGATAATGCCCCAGTGAGTCGGGGTGGTGCTGTCCCAGTGAGTCGGGATGATGCCCCAGTGAGTCGGGGTGGTGCTGTTCCAGTGAGTCGGAATGATGCCCCAGTGAGTCGGGGTGGTGCTGTCCCAGTGAGTCGGGATGATGCTGGAGGCTCCAGTGAGTCGGAGTAGTGCTGCTGGCTCCAGTGAGTCGGAGCGGTGCTTGTGCGACGTAGGGCTTGACTGCTGGCGTCGACCAGGAGAGGTTCTTCATAGCTCTTCATGTGACTGGCCGAAAGTGCGGTGTGCCAAGCCAAGGTCGCTGATGAGGCTGAAGGTGATGACCAGGTATGACCAGGTAGGCATGCTGGTGGTCAGGATACCCTATATAGCCGTGGGTACTGACTATGGCTCGCTGCTCGAAAGCTTGAGGAAGTGATGATCACGTCGGGGTCACCAGTTTGGAGGTAGGCGAAATAGAGAGTAAACTCCCACATGCCTCCGTTTGAAAGGGAGGATCCTCCGACCAGACAGGTGTTATAGTCTGGTGGGCGACTGCCCGGTAGATGATTTCGCGCTGTCGTATATGTTCAAATCGCGCGGAGAACTGTGATTGCGCGATGCAGGATTTCGTACTTTCTTCGTAGTTTTTATGTGGCGCCATAGATGTCGCTACATCACTCCCCTCCGGAGATCGGAGATCGATGGTTCTTTGCTAGTTGGTACGCTTAGGAGGAAATAGACATTGTGCTATAGTTTTTAAATATCGCGAAGAGAGCAAAATTACAATGCCTTCTCTATTCGTTTTCTTGTTTTATTCGTTTTTTTTTTTTCTCAAAAGCCAGGTGTCCAAATTGGACACACAATCGATGGGTCATACCAGAGATGCCTGGTCTACAATCTCATTTCAATTTGAAATCGGAATATTCGTACTAAATTAAAAATAATAACAAATAACATACTTTAAGGATACTGAATAAATCACCCTCATATGCCTTAGTTGTATCTCCTTCAAAACTATACCTTAAAACCTTGCAATAAAAGCCACTTCACATAAACACAAGAAGCCTGTGATGTTTAGGTACCACAGTAAGTTCAGTTGAGACTAGTGACGTCACTACGTCTGCTGGATAGGCTGGAACCTCTCCTTCCAGAAGATGTTGGCGAGGATGCCGCCAAGCATCAGAGAGCAGTAGAGTAGGACTGCCGCCCACCATAAACGCTTCTCCCATTTCCTCTTTTCAAGATTTCGGAGTACACCGATGCCAACTAAGAGGCCGGCAATAGCGCCAGCCAAGTGCGCCACATATCCGATGTTCTGGTCCAGGTTGCGCCAGTAGCGGTCGTACACCGCGGTCCCGATGTCCACTGAAGCCAGCAGTAAGAACACTAGCAGCTGGATGATCGCGAACTCCATCTCTGACCAGTTCATGATAATAGTAGCCACATGAGCGGCGATCAACGCGTACACTCCTCCCGAAGCGCCCGCGAGGTACACCTTAGGGTCTGTGAGACTGGTTGCTAAGGAACCTGCCGCCACCCCCGCAAGGTACACCAGGGTCACTCGCCACCATCGGTGGACCATCTCTAGAGGAACTCCGAGGAACAGTTGCACGAGGAGATTGAAAAGAAGGTGGACCACGCCAACATGCACCAGCATATAAGTAATGAACCTCCACGCCTCTTGACGTTTGTGTGGGTTATAGATGAACAGCTTGGCGATAGGTCCATCGGCCTTCGTGTGGCCTTGAGCGGCGTCGTAGCAGAACAGCACGATCTCCACCAGGGAGATGAGGATCATGCAGACAGCTGGTGGCCAGCCACTGTACTCTTCTTCGTAAGTTCCGTCTGTAGTATCCACAGGTCCTCGATGGGGAATGATGGAGTGTACGTATCTGGCCACAAAGCGCCCAAATACTGCCTTCAAATCTGGATTCCGCATCATCGCAACGAACTCGTTGAAGTCGAGGTATCCCGAGTTGTCGCGATCAGCGAGACCCATGATCTTATCAACCACATTGTCTGGTAGGTCATGTTCGTACTCCACTGAGTTGATGATCTCTTTGAGTTCCACATAAGAGATCCGCCCATCTTTATCTTTGTCGTACTTTTCAAAAATTCTACGCCAATACAAATCGGACCGCGACGGTATCAGCGGCATCGAAACAGCAGTCTCTCGTCCAGAAGGCATTTTCACTCAAAAGTCAACAGTTTTAACAACAGTAAATGTAAATAATTAAGCTAAGTGGCACAAACACATCATAACACAGCCGTAAATGAGGCACAGTGTTGATTGAACATGATCGATGAGTACTCCACAATGCGTGATAAGATAACGATTGTAGGAAAAGGTAGATATTTCGTGATTATGTATCTTTATTATATTCGTGTTTATTTTACGTAAATAAGAACGACTAACACTACCACGATACCGTTAGCGACTGACAGAAAAAACTAAGGCTATATTCAATACATGGTTTTATAAGCTTGTTATGTCAGCAAAAATACATAGTCACCGGGCCATCCAGGCGACTGATGGGTTTTTTTGCATTTGCACCCAGCTGTTTGCTGGCAACCTAATGCCCGCTATGACCTGTTCTACTTAGTGTCGGTGGTGTCCAACTTGTGACCTTTTTAAACACAGCTGTACTGCAACTATAATTTTTTTTTACAGGTTTAGGTTCTCACACTTGACATTCCTTATGGAATGTGCCATGTGGTCGTCGATGGAGCACGCTTGCCTAGAAGAAACTCTTGACTTAATAGATGCCCGGATCGGTTGTAGCGATCCCCATATAAGTATAATGAAGCTACAATATAGGCAGCACTAACAGAATAAATGCTCATCTACGATATCGACTCTTTCCGGTACAAAGCGCGTATAGAGCATTTTGGGGAAATTGAGTTTTTGGTGCACTTTTACCCAGTTTTTATGATCGATATATTTAAAATTGGGCTACAATGAAATATCTCAATACTATGAGATACACCAATGTCAATGTTAGGAACATACCTGTGAGTACCCGCCGCCCGCCGCGCCGCCTTTAACTCCGAAGGTGGGACCCTGGCTGGGCTGACGCATGACGGCAAACGAGTTGCGTCCGCGATGTGCTGACAGGGCCTGTACCAGACCCAGCAGTGTGGTGCTCTTACCCTCGCCTAGCGGAGTAGGGGTCATGCTGGAGAGGAGAAACAATTGTATTAGTAATAGATAAATGTATATAAATAGTCTGACCTGATAACGAAATTAATCAGAAAAGAATGACAGATTATTAACAAAAACATAATTTCCACTTCCCGCCTTATCAAACAGGAGACAGAAGAGAGCTAGGCCCATAAGCCCCAAGTCAAATGCAACTGGCGTAAACCTAGGTGCCAAGCATCATGTATTTCATCTCCACATCCACTGTTGAACATAGGCGTGTCCCAAGTGCGACTACAAAGACCGGTCCTGTGCGTCTCACATCCACCGGATTCCCGTGACCTTCACCAAGTCATCGGTCCACCTTATGAGAGGGCTTCCAACTCTACGTCTTCCGGCACGTGGTCTCCATACCAGAGGGCATAGCCAAGTTGATCGTCTACAATCGTTAACGCTAGTAGAAAACTTCTGTAGGTATGCGAATTACAACATCTCAACGTTAAGTCACTTGGTCAGAATCAGAACAAAGGAATCGGAGGTGTTACGGATTGTAGAAAGAGATTCGAAACGAAGCGTTCGTAACTTGGCTAGGCCTGCAGAACATTTCTATCCCAGAGATCACCTGATCTGCGAGCAATGTGCCCATTGGCGATTCTTGCATGGAATTTAATTAATGTTAATGAGTCCTAAATAAAATGAGAATAACGATGGTATTTTTTTGTGTGTAACTTACCCTGCAACTACGATGTACTTGCCGCCCTGTGTGTTCCTCAGCCTATCCAGCACCGACAAGGATATCTTCGCCTTGGTGCGTCCGTACTGCGACACTTCGTTGGAAAAGAGACCAATTTCATGGGCCAGCTCGCTTATGTCCTTAGGCTTCTGGGAGCGGGCAATCACGATGTCGCTAAAAGAGGAATTACATGAAATATCAGATACCTTAAATAATTCTACTAACATTGGAAATGCGAATGTGTTTCTTGGTTTATTTTTTACACAGCAACCGACCAAAGAACCCGGTCTAAAATATTTGACTTTCTTGGCCTGAAATATGCTCAGTTTTGGTACGATAGTTCATACGAATCTCCACAAAATAGATGCTTGCAGATAGAACCTAGGACGAGGTGGTGAGTGAGACTAGCTAAACGCCTACCGCAAGGTTGCTGGTTCGAGGTGACTCGAGAAAAGAATTCCTGGACGAGTTTGAGGAACGCCCTTTGTCCAGCAGTGAGAAAGTATGTATATGCCAAACAAAAAAAAAAAGTCCATAATGCACAACCCGACCGAACCTCACCGCTTCAGTCGGCTTGTGCATGTGCATATGGACTGCATGGACTTTTGCTTTTATGTTTCAGCCTTAAGTTTTCTACTACGGAACATTATTTCTGATGAACCCATTTCTGATCATGCCTAAGGGCTTGATGTTGTCGATTGTCGCACATGTGACTGTGGCAGTACTGACCTGGGCGGCGGCGACAGCGGCGTGATGCGCAGCGGGCGGAGCGGCCAGTTGGGCGCCAGCAAGCGGTCGAGCTGGCGGCGCGCGGCCTGCACGGTGTTGCGCATGAGCATCGCCACGGTCATGGGGCCCACGCCGCCCGGCACCGGCGTCACGTGCGACGCCACCGACAGAGCCTCCTCATACGCGACGTCGCCTACCAAACGTTGCCCGGTCTTCTTTGACGGATCTGGTAGTTAATGTCTTGGTTAACACTCCGTATTTATTAGTTATGCAAGTTCTTAACGTCTGATAATGACGCAAATTAAGTAGTTAAATTCTGTCACAGACTGACGATAAAAACTGGAATTAAATAAGCAACTAATGCTGTACCTAAATTGAATGAAGTCCTAACACACCAAAAATACTGTAACAACAAAATAATCCAAAAGAAAAAACTCTTATCGGACACAAGCAATTTTCCGGTCGTGAATTACTATCGAATTATTGGTCATTTCAGTGAAATTGTTTGAATTACGCGTACAGACTTGCACTGCAGACGGTCGCCCGACAAATGTTTTGCTTCTACCGGCAGTTCCGACTATTGTACCCTCACTACACATTACTTGAAGCATAAATATTTTAGTTCTAAGCAGCCATAATAGCCATTGTTCCATGTATAGCACGCACCAGCAATGGGATTGATGCCACAGTCGATGACAACCGCGCCGGGCTTGATCCAAGAGCCGCGAACCATCTCGCCCCTGCCGATAGCTACCACCAGGATATCGGCTGTCTTTGTCTGTGGGAAAAGCAAATGGATCATATTCAGCAAAAATATCTTTATCATCATAATTTCAGTTGAAAGAGGTCCATTGATGGCCATTCAAGTAGTCCTAGATCTTCTAAAAGGATTCAGCAGGGAGGTCTTGCTGCATTCAGCACTTAGTGCACTTAGCGTAATCAAATCTTCCTTGAGGTTTATGAGACTTCTAATGTAAATAAAATGTGTATGAAACAAGTAACATAATATAAAAGTTCCTGTAATGTGTTGTAACTTTGATCGATGTTTTAATAATAGTGTATTTTTTTCGATTTATGTCGCATTAAAAAAAAACTACTTACTAGATTTCGTTCAAACCAATTTTCGTTGGCAGTTTTTATAGTAATGTACATCATATATATTTTTTAGTTTTATCATTCTCTTATTTTAGAAGTTACAGGGGGGGGGACACACATTTTACCACTTTGGAAGTGTCTCTCGCGCAAACTATTCAGTTTAGAAAAAAATGATATTAGAAACCTCAGTATCATTTTTGAAGACCTATCAATAGATACCCTACACGTATAGGTTTGATGAAAAAAAAATTTTTGAGTTTCAGTTCTAAGTATGGGGACCCCCAAAATTTTTTGCTTTTTTTCTATTTTTGTGTGAAAATCTTAATGCGGTTCACAGAATACATCTACTTACAAAGTTTCAACAGTACAGCTCTTATAGTTTCGGAAAAAAGTGGCTGTGACATACGGACGGACAGACAGACAGACAGACAGACAGACAGACAGACAGACAGACATGACGAATCTATAAGGGTTCCGTTTTTTCCCATTTGGCTACGGAACCCTAAAAATTAGGAATAGGAAACACCTCGTTTGCAAATGTGCATAAATCTGTCAAGCAAAAGCGATAGTTTATTGAGATCTCCTAAGCGTTCATTGTGTCACAGTGTTTTATGAACCAAAATAAAGAGTCCACTCACAATCTCACTCAAATTCTGAGTCTTGGAATGGCAGACAGTGACAGTGGCGTGTTCCCACTTTAGCAGCTCAGAGACCGGGGTGCCGACAATGCGGCTGCGCCCCAACACGACCACGTTTTTCCCAGCAATGGACACGCCCGTCTTCTTGATCAGCTCTACGCAGCCAGCTGGTGTGCAAGGAATGAAGCCGGACAGATCACCCACTGCTACGCGACCCTCGTTTATTGTGTTCAATCTAGAAAAAGCGATTGGAAATCATTATTTAGATGTGTAGAAAACATGGGTTAAATTGATGACGAAATTTTACGACGTTATTTTATTCTTGCTTCGATTTCCAATAGGAGAGGACCTGGATTGTGGATGTGAAAGGTGGAATAGGAGGAATGGCTAGAAAAGGGGGGTGCACCTTTTTATCTACGTGAGCATCAAATGATTTCTCTCATTCTAGGTGGAGTGACCCTCTCACTCCACTTAGAATGAGAGTACAGACTGTTACTGATCAAAACCCACATATTATGTTTCTTCAGTTGCCCTTTGCGTTCTAGGGCCATGAAGTCTTTCGAATACCTAATCTCTTAGCCTCGATAGGAAGGAGACATTTATAGAAGGAACGAATTTCCTAAAAGGAATTACTCTATGGATGTCATAGGATGTATGGAAAGCCATGTCAATGTCAAAAAGTATAACGGAAGAGGACTTCTAAGTTCACAATGTGAAGAAGATATTTTTTGATATCAAGAACGACAAAAAATCAATTGTTCAATACGGTTTATCGAATTATGCAAATATTTATTATTATAGATAGGTTCATATTTGACCACTATCTCACCTGATGGTAAGCGATGATATGGTCGAAGATGGAACACGTTTACCTAGAAGTAATCTGTTCACGGGGGCAAAGCCGCTAGCAGAAGCTAGCAATTTTATAATTACCCATCTACATCCTTGTCTGGGGATACAGCATCGGTGATCCTGTGCGCGTCGATGGGGTGCTCAGAGTCCAGGGGCATCTGCACAATGATGCCGTGCACGTACGGGGACTCGTTGAGGCTCGTGATCTTGGCCAAAAGCTGAGAGAACAAAAAAAAAGTGTTAATTAGGAGGATTATAGGTGATAAGTTCGGAGACCCAAGTAGTAGTAGGAGTATAATAATTAAACTGTCGAGTAGATGCATAATTAGTCGCAGGATCGTTCATTATGGCGGCACTTGAGGGAGGCCTATGTCCAAAAGTGGGTATCTGTCGGCTGATATGATGATGATGATGCTGATGAGATGCATAAGTATAACCACCCTTTTATAATGTTCCCACTGCTGGGACTCATGCCTCGGAGAGAGAAGAACTGTTGTAATCCACCATGCGGGCCAGTGCAGATTGGTCGATCGAGTAGATGCACTCGATAGTTTCATCAATATTCTATCAAGTCAAGCCGCAATCTTACTTACTCAATGAAATGCAATTCCTATTGAAACCTGACTCGGGGAAAGTGAGAATAGTGGCGTATATTATTATGGTTGTTGTAATGCGCGCCTGGCTGCCAGTGCGTTGCACCTAGGCAGCTGTACGATACTATACGATGATCGTAGATACCTTAAATATGTGACAAACTGTTCCGAAACTAGGTATAGTTACTTTTACTATGTCTTGGGCACATTACCAATCGACAGCGATGCAAAGGAGTTTTTCGACGCCATATTTTATTTATCAGCTACGCTTACAATAAGTTAAGTGACTCGTTGATCTACCGCAACTGTTAGTAAAATATTATATTTAAATTAAGTAGTCCTGTTATTTTTATTATATTTACCGAGACAATCAATCTAACAGTGTACCTACTATGACTGATGACATCTTACAGCCATCATGTTTCTAATGCAAGAAAGATACGATACGATACGAGATAAGTATACAATACGGATAACACTATCCCTCTTTTATAACGGAATCGTGTAAGTATTAATATGTCCTAGTAAGACCCTCAGACACTGCGATCATCATCACCAGACTTTTTAATGTTGCCTCCTCTGTAGGAGAGCTCTAGGAGAGGAAATGGGCCGTAATCCACCACGCGGGCCCAGTGCGTGTTGGTGAATGTAACGTCTTCGAATTTTTGGTTCTAGAACATGTCGGTTTCCTCACGATGTTTTCCTTCACCGTTTATGAACGTTTCGACACTGCGATACTACAGTTCATTATCGTCATAATGTAATCAAATGAAAGCATTATTATAACAATAACATTTAAGAACAGTTTAAATAATTTCTTACACAAAACTACGAGTGTATTCGCAAATCATCATGTGATTTTATATGTTTGTTTATTACATCATTCGATGAAAACAGTAAACATTATTTAAGTTAATGATACGTCTTATCAGGTGTCAATAGTTCAAGGTGTGACTGATTACGTCTTTATGAGGTTCAATAATAAATAGATTATAGCAACAGACACAATAGAATAAACAGTTTCTCCAGCCACATTCCTTTCTCTAAACCGATACCTATAATTCATAGGAAATTACGACTCTATATCGATAACGAATCACGAATCAGTAACTGAATGGATTCCAATAGTTTTTACTTAAACCATGTTATATTTTTTTCCCAAAAATATTTAAAAAGGTTAAAAGTTGGACACCACCGACACTAAGTACAATACAGGTCACAGCTGATCATAGCGGGCATTAGGCGCCAGAAAGTAGCTGGTTGCAAGTGCAAAACAACCCCTCAGTCGCCTGGATGGCCCGGTGACTATGTATTTTTGCCGACATAACAAGTTTATAGCTTTGTGATTTTTCATGATACAGTTATGAAATTTTGTACAAAAATTCTTTACATTAAAATACTAGACACGTGTTTCTTGTTTCGCAATAGTAAAACAAATGTTGTATGTATAAATACTATCTTCTGCCAGCAGCTTTTCCATACAAACTTTGGACCTCCATTTCATTCCCTTACGGCATGAGTTTTGACAAATATTCTCTTAGTACCCGCTTACGTCTTAAAGAAAAAAATGTGGAAAATTACACGTTCCTTACAGTCCCAGTAGTTTCTGCTGTGTTGATATATCAGTCAGTCAGTTTGTCTTTTTATTGTATATGTCGCAGGGAAATGACGATATCAGGGATTTCACGAAATCCCTAGGGATATCACGAAATCCCGGCAGATGCCGAATATTCTTGTTCTTCTTGCTAAAAAAAATCTAGTGATATGACAAAACACAAACGTATCGTCAGTGATGTCGTCGACTATATATACTTAAAGAAGATATTTAGAAGATAGGTACCTGGGTATTATTTAATACAGAGGATTTTTTGCACATTTAGTACAGTGACTAAGCGATTGGTTGCTGCGCTGCTTGTTCGGCGGCTTCAGGTTCGATTCCCTCACGGAATAAACATTAATAAAACTAAATTACACAAATTCTCTTTTTTTTATCTGTAAGACACTGATAGATTATAAACTGTTCAGTTTTGTGGGATTTTATTATACTTATTCGAAATCATCTTTTTACAAAATACTTATTGAGAGTTCTACAGTACCAAGTTTTTTTTTCACTATTTTTCGGTGGTGTTTTGTATTTATTCGGTAAAATCATGGTTGGAGTGATTCCCGTATCATGGGTGCGTTCATAACAAACAAGTAAACTCACTTACATGATACCTACCCTTACGGGTCTGTGTAACTTATGTAGGTACCTAAGTGAGTTGAAATCGAACCCGCGACAAGCAGCGTAACTCACTCAACATGAAGTATGTTGAGTGAGTATATAGATACATACATTTTGGCAAAGTTTTAATCATGAAAAACTCCTGCAATTTAGGTGTCTGTACTAGTTTTTGACAGAATCAGTCAGCGCCTGACAAACTTACCGATAATACTTGTATCTTGTATAACGATTTACGGTTCATACCAAAAGGCGCTTATTATACAGGTAAAGAGCAAAGTCTTTACACCATTTTTAACGATATAGAAACATCTTCCCTAGATCATGAACCCTTTTTAGGATAAAGATCATAGGTGTCGTGTCCACTTTTGTCCGACGGGCCTATTGGTCTAGTGGTTAGTGACCCTGAGTGCTATGCCGAAGGTTGTGAGTTCGATTCCCACCCAGGGCAAATGTTTGCATGATGAGCACGATCATTTGTTCTGTGTCTGGGTGTAATTTATCTATATATGTATGTATTTAGAAATATACAAGTATGTAAGTATATCTGTTGTCTAGTACTCATAACACAAGCTCTGCTTAGTTTGAGACTAGACGGCGTTGAGTGATAGTTGTAGAATATTGTTATTATTATGAGTTTTTAGGTAATTTTTCTCAGGTCGTACCTGGTGGTGTAACCTGGTGTTCTATCGGAATCTCACGGGTGTGAACCAAGGTGAGATCCTAATAATTGAATTTAAGATGGGAACCCGGCACGTCCTAGAACCAAAAATTCGAAAACATGTGACATTCACCAACCAGCACTGGGCCCGCGTGGAGGCTTGAGTCCCAGCAGTGGGAACAATAAAAAGGCTGATGATGAAGATGGTAAAAGACATTGTACTGAATTTAAATTATTACCTAAGTACAGTTGTAAAAAAAAAATATTATTATTACTTTGAAGTGTGGGACCACGTCTTTTAAAAAGTATCATAAAATCTCTTACCTCGTTCTCCGTAATATCCCTTGGGAGCTGGAGATGGTCGGCCTCAATGCCAATATTCTCAGCAGCGCGGAGCTTCATCCGGATGTAGACATTGGAGTCCTCCCGCCCGCCCACCTGCACAATGGCCAGGCGCGGCTGGAACTCCGGCCAGCGGGAACGAGCCTCCGCCACTTGTGCGCGGAGCTCATTCTCGATGGATCTGATGAGGTACGGAGGGCAATTTTAGTCTTTGAGTACTCAGAGTTGCAAGATATTAGGGCTTTTTTTTAATGAGTGCTTGTTTGCGATCCCACCTGATGGTAAGCAGTAATGCAATCGTTGCTGGTAAGGCGCACTAGTTAAACAAAGAAAGAATAACTAAAGATTATTATGCTAGTGCTCATATTATGTACCTACCTATAACAAAGGTCCCAACAGACGTTATCCTGCCCGAAAGTTGGTTTTTCGTCAGAAAAAAAATTGAGAATCCAATAACAGATTGTTGGTGGCCTACAGGATCCAATTGTATTTTCAAACCGTTCAGGGATCCACTTAAATATACAAGCACACAAAGTTTCGTCCAAATTGGTCTAGCCGTTTTCGAGGAGTTAGGTGATAAACACAGATACTCACAGAAGAATTATACATTAAAAATTAAATAAAATATCGTCTTACATAGATCATCTGGTACCTAATTATAAAAAAGGTTGTTAAAATCATCGCTGGCGTTTATATCTACATATGGCTCAAATTGTTTTAGCTGAATCCTGAGGCAAAAGGTGAAAAAAAATGATTTAATATTGATTGCTTCAATATAAAGGATGTAACAGAAAGGTGTGGTCATATTCAGATACAGCTTCTGCCCATGGAAATGAACTACTTTCGTTAAAGAAGTCACAGTAAATACCCAAGCTATCCCATCGCATCTATATCTATTCCCATCAGCTGATCTAAATTAGTATGGCAGGTCCAAATCTGACCACACCTATCTTCCTTCAGTTACAAAAGAGGTACGGATAAAGATAAAAATAATGAGTTCACTATTAACCAAATCGAAACGCGAAGGGGTAGCATGCAGTAAATGGATAATCACTTAAGTTAACTATAAAACTCTATAACTATTACTTAGCCACTTCAGTGCCCGAAATTTTTTCTGCGACCATCTTTTGGGTATGTAGACCGTATCTTACTTCGGTCCCAAGTCAACTGACTCCCGAACAGAGACGAGCATCGACTTGACATGCATCTAACCCCAGTGATAACCTCGACGACGACGCATGGGCGACATAATATCCTACCTAACAAAATCTGGTTTCTGCCAAAACTTAACCACAAACAAGTGTGGTTAAATGCGGTTACTAGCCTAGGTTAACAGCCGATATTGTTTGACATTTATAATGATTAGATAAATGGTAATTTTTTAAAAAATTGCCTAAGTTCAAACCTATGGAATTGTGTTAAATGTACGAGTTACACGCAAAAACATAAACACATCGACTTTATTGATGTCAGATGATCAAAGTAATAATTTTGTTTGTGTTATAATGACGCAGTGGCAGGTATTGTACTACTAGGACACAAGTTAACAGTCAAAGAGTATTTACATAGACCCTATTTGCCTAGGTTCTCTAAACGATTTCAACGTGCATGCTCTCTACCTCTGGACGCTAGTATGTCTTTCTACCCCTGGGCGCTTTCAACATACATATCGTTCTACATTTATTCTCACATATAGCGTAAAAGAGTGTCCGTAGTGTTTCCTGCATATTCTTCTCCATAGATAATGTCGCCATGGAGAAGAACGTGCAGGAAAGACTATGATTTGGAACGTGCAATTAGCTTTATCTTTTTTTTGTTGTGACCGACCGACCGTGATAATTTAAAAATGCCTGTAAATAATTTGATTATAACTACTTTGAGTTTGAATTGAGTTTAGTATCAAATTAAAATGTATTAAAGTAATGGGTCCAATCATGGTACGGTACGACACGTTTGGATTATCGCAACGCCATGGCTGCCAAACGTGACATGCAATTGTAAGCTAAATTGTAATGAAATCTCATACCTTAAACACGCCTCAGAAAATTGCCTAACAACTAATTTGAGAGGCCACTGTTTTAGCAAAAACATATTGACGACTGAGTCAATGCAAATTAACAGAAGGACACAGCCAAACCAGTTTCTTCCGTTTAAAGAAATTTAATAATCTGCCCAAAAACAATTGATATAATATGGAATACTTGTATTGCACTTGCCCAGTCCCTCTTAGTCCCTATTACTACTACGCTAGACTACGCTGATGTCAGTTATCTCGATCTGACTGGGGCACAATTTGATAAACTTGAAAGACTTCAAATGTTCATAATACAATTCATATTTTTTTTTTTTTTTAATTTTTTTTTTTTATTTTTTTTTTTTAAGTTTGCGTCTTTAACGCGTAAATAAACTGTTTTTCTTTCTTTCTTTCTTTCTTTTCTTTCTTTCGATCATCTTAAGAAACTCAAATTAATGGCTTCCAATACGCGTCTTCACCGGAACGTACACATCTTGTCTCTGCTCTACAGTGTTCTGTTCAATCCTAAAACCTCCGTTTACCTTAAAGAACGTTTCAAGTTCCTTTATGATACACATACTACTAAGAAATGTCTACTAAGAAAACTTGAGGCTGAGCCGAGCCACTCCTTCAATTTTTATGACAAGTCGATTGCAGTTCAAGCAGTGCGGCTGTGGAATGCTTTGCCCGTGTCGGTAAGGCAAGCTCAAACACACAATTTTAAAAAATACCTTTCCTCTTGAATGTCGTAATTAATTGTGGACCACCTTATGTGGAACCGCCCACAGGGCCACAGAGGACGGGTATAATGTCCAGCATGTAATGGTTGGGCACATGAATTGTATACCGATACAGAAGATTGTGGTTGTATGTGTGTAAACTGTAAAATGTAGTGATTTCCTATACATTCCATCTTGCCCGAACAATTTTTCCGTTCTGCCCTCGGGGTAAGGGCAAGATGGAATTATTGACATTATTTTTTAATTCCTCTTAACAAAAAATCTACATATTATTAATTAATTTTGAATGGCTCAATTTTGTAACTATATAACATCTCTTTCAAGGCTGATTAAAATAAAAGATTTATTGTTTTAATTTTTGTTACATCAAAAAGTTAAGGCTTCCATCTTGCACTATATATCTATCTATCTATCGTGTTAACATTATTAATAATCAAAAAACAAGATACAGTTTCTCCCTAAGCGAGTCGGTGACGTATCATTGTCGAGTTTACTACGAACGCTGAACCCTGTTTACCAATTACGACGAGCCGGTCAAAATACAGTGAAGATTACCTATTATGTCACTAAGGTAGGTATCATAATAATAGCATGCATAGTGTAATCAGCCTTATATTCCCACTGCTGGAACCTTCTCTTTAAGAAAGGGAATTGGCTGTAATTCACCACGCGGGCCCAATGTGGATTGATTGATGTCTGTCTTCGAATTTTTCTTCTCTAGGTCATGCTGGTTTCCTGACCATGTTTTCCTGCACCGTTTTGAGAGAAGTGGTGATGAAATAAATTACACAAAGTAATGCGTCTGGCTCGGTTTGAACCCGCGACCTACAATTCGTAAGTCGGGACCTTCCATCCCTCCTTTAAGTTACGAAAACAGGACCAAAAATTCGAAGAGATATATGATATCCACCAAACCACAGCAGCCCGCATGGCCCATTCCCTCTCCTAGGAAAGAGGCCTCGAGTTTCCACGAAAAAGAGGATCTTGTCAATATAAATATAATTTTCCTCTGTGTACAAACACCCCCCACAAAGTCACGCCACAATTATGGCGGTAAGTCGCCTCTTTGAGGCATGGCTGGAAAGACCTCACAGCGTCCTCACCTTCCGCATGACGCAGGTTCTCACCGGACATGGTAAGTTCGGGATGTACCTGCACCGGATTCGTGTGGAAGTGACGCCCGGGTGTCGCCACTGTGCGGAACGCCCGGAGGACACGGTGGAGCACACAGTGGAGGTGAGCCCTGCTTGGGCAGAGCATCGCCGTACCCTCGTGAGGGCGATCGGCGGCGGCGATCTCTCGCGCTGGGGCTTGATACAGCCCATGGTCCGGAGCGAGGAGGAGTGGCCGACTATCGCCTCCTTCTGCGAAGCAGTAATGCTAGCAAAGGAGGAGGCCGACCGCATCAGGCAACGGCGCTCACAGTGCCCCAGACGCCGCCGGGATTCCGATCCCGATTTCCGGCCACCGTAGGCGCGGGCTTGCGGACAGCGTGCAACGGGTAGCTCGCTGTCCGACCGTCCGGTAACTGTCTGGACCGAGCCCAAGTCGTCGACGGCGCACACTGTTCCCGCGCGCCTCAAGGAGTTGTCAGCAACAGCAGGGGCCCAGCTGGATCGAAAACAACTGGGGACAGGGTTAGCTCCGAAAGGTAGCTCAGCCTCGGTATGATGGCACGAAGGAACGGGGTGGGTTTTCAGTCAGTAAGAGTCTGACACTATCTCCCGCTCCGCCCAAGGGTGGGGGATGTCATTTGGATGATTTATACCCACCGAAAAAAAAAACCCTACTAAGTCACAAATCCACACGCAGCATACTCACACACATGAATGGGCTGTTCTCGCTGGTAATTTATCAGTTTTCCATCTTCTGGTGAAACTTTTATTGCGTAAAACTAGCGTGAGGATCCTGGTACCCATAACA
The DNA here is from genome assembly GCA_910589285.2 of Mythimna ferrago. Taxonomy (NCBI): domain Eukaryota; kingdom Metazoa; phylum Arthropoda; class Insecta; order Lepidoptera; family Noctuidae; genus Mythimna; species Mythimna ferrago. Next base: position 12,462,226 of record OU342692.1, on the reverse strand, counting down.
CAAGTCGAATCTTTCGTTGGCTACCAGATACTTGTGACACCAACTGTTGTTACTCTGTAGTTTTTGGTTTCCCTTGTTTTTAAACGTGTTTAATTATACAAAATAGTCTATTTTTTTTTATCTAGGTACCTAATAAAATAGACAAACCTATTACTTCTAGTTCTACTACGGCTTACTTCAAATTGCTCAATGGTAGTAATCTTAGGGAAAATATCACACTTAAGTATCCCAAATCGAGTATAATTTAGTAACTATTTTTAGAAGTATATTATCGAAAAACAATGGTAAGATAAATTGTTTACCACTAGTTATTGGAATAAACACAGTGTTTTTGTTTTAATGACTGATGATGGGCACGTCACGTTCGAGATAATGATAAGAAATAATTACAAACGATATATTTAGTGAGAACAACAAATTGTTGTGTTAGAATAACAGCTCAGATGAAAAGGGCACTAATTAACGCAATTTGTTAACTGTTAAGTTTAATCTTTCCTGTTCTGTGGTTATACCTAATGGTGCGCCCGCACAGATTTCGTAGATTTCTGTAGAATTTTGACTGTGCAAGATAGCATTGGAAAAAAAAATCGGTGTATAATCTAAGTAAGTTTATTTTTCTCTTATTTAAACACACTATTATTTTAACACTGTAAATACATAGGTAAATAAAAGAGAGTACCATTTTTATTATTATCAAATACTAGCTTTTTGGCCGATTTTTTTTTTCGTTTCCTGAAAATAATTCTTGTGGAAGGTTGTTCAGTTTCGTCTACTGAGCATGCCCTTAAAGTTTGTGGAGGGCTGTCCCTTACACCCTTTATTTTTGTGCATAAATAAATAAAACTTACTTACATAATATTTATAAATAAAATTAATTAATGCTAGTGTCAAAACAAAAATTTTAAAAAGTATCTACTTAAAAATACTGAAATTACCCACCCCTGATTGCTCCCGGTGCAAAGGTGCCCCAGTAATGCTTGCTGCTTTTCCAAGTGAATGGCAATTGTCCGTATCCCTGGTGGGCATTGGGCCTACTGGTTTTGCTGACAACTCTTTGAGGCACGAGTGAACAAAACACACCGTCAAAAACTCGGGCTCGGCCGTTTCCGGACGGGCGGACGGTGAGCTACCCATTGCCTGCGAGCCCGCGCCCACAGTAGGTAAGTGCCAATTTTTTTAATTTTTTGCTTGTAAATATGAAGCATTACAAAATTGGTTCTGTTACAGGTTCGATTCTGGCGGCCCACATGGAAAAGTGTGAACAGACTGCGTCATCAATTGGATACCCTCACGAATTAAAATATACAAAGAAATGATGCTGTCCCCATGGTCAACTGTAGGACTCGAGAAATCAATTGAAGGGTTAAGAGGACAAAGGTGTTATCTGACAAAATACAAAAATCCGACTTTTTTGCATGAACGTAGGTTTTAACTGATGTGTTTAAATCCATGGATCGATTTCTATGGATTTAAAATACACCAATTCTTATTTGTTTCATGGTTAAAGGTTTTAACTGTCAATCAAGTATATATGTTTCAGATTTGAAATGTTCTAACAGCAGAAATATTAACAGAGAATTGTAATAAAAGTTAACCTACCTTTGACCACTTACCCCTTCAATTTCGCGCGCTAGGTAACTAAAAAAATAGTAGGTAAGTAGATACCTGATAATATGTTTGTGAACGCACTCATGATACAGTAATTCCTAGTGTAGGACAACGATTAAATAAAAAAACCATTGTTGTGTAATTTATTTCATTGTCACTGCTCTCAAAATGGTGCACAAAAACATCGAGAGCGGCGTGTCTTAGAATTAAAAATCAAATGAAAAATATATGACATCACCAATCCGTATTAAGCCAGCTTGGTGGATTACAGGCTATTCAACCTTTCGAGATCCCGAAAGTCTACTTTCCCTCATGGGGAGGAAATTGCGAACATTAAGAGGCTGATTATGCTTATGGTACTATAAGTTCTGTAAGGTTAAAAGACCAGCTTTCTGATAAAGAATTAATACAACACAAAAAGGAGGTCTGCTGATGGCATGAATCCCGCCTTGATAAAAAGAATTATTACCTACTAACGAGTGTGATTTAAGTGACTCATTTGCAACAGCATAAAAATTTACAGACCAAATTATGATTTAGTGTTTTGTCGATATAACTACCGACAATAATACTTACTAGCACGTAATTTTTTTTTTTTTGTGTGGCTTCTCGCTGGTCATCCTATGAGGTTGTCATCTGTTTAACTGGACTTGCCTGTGGCGGTTATACCTAATAAATTAAAGTGAAGGCTTTAATTCAAGCCAGGACTTATAAAAAAACTTAAACTAAGCGACTACACGCTGAGGGCACCCCTGTAGAGTACGGAGCTCGGCTTAGGGCGTCGCTAGGACAGGACAGCAAGGGACAGGCTGAATCGAACATAGTTCAGCTCGCAATTAAGGTGTTCTAAATTATAAAAAAATATCTAGAGCTTCCGCGGCTCTGAAAATCGATGAACAGATGTGTTAAAATTTAATTTAAAAGAAAATGTCAAGTTGTAAAATAAAAATAATCAATAATGTCAAAAGGCAAAAAAGTAAACCTCAATTTCATATCGTAAAAATGAAAAAAAAGTAAAAAAACTAAAACCCGACTACGACAAAAAGAAACGACACGAAATAAACAAGCTAACTGGAAAAACAAGAACAGAACAAAGAGAAAAGCCGCAGTCACACGTTATTAAAGTGGTACCTATAACGTGTGACTGCGGCTTTTACTTTTGTTCTGGAAAATGTACAAGTGAAGCCCTTTCAAATGATACCAAACAGTATTTTATCTCCATTTTTTAACACATTAGGTACTTTTTGTCCGCTAAAGGGGGCCATATCCAGTTTTGTAACACGTGACGGAGCCCTATGTTCAGCGGACATTTAAAACGGTTCTACCGATACCTCAATTATGTCGAGTTCCGATAAGTAGATTAGGAACTATGAGGGAACAGATGAACTTACTCACATACATACATACATAGCCTGTCAAAATCATAACCCTCCTTTGGCTTTGCCGTACTTAGTCGTAACTAGTTCGTACACGGAAGAGGAGCGGAGATTATTGTACAATCCTATTGGTTACTATTTCTCCGTTTCTCCGCTCCGCACCCTCGCTCCGCTCTGGACAGGCAGCCTTAATGTCTATAATATATATATAGGTACTAGTCTGATAAAGAGGAAAGATTCGATTTTTCGTTTGTTTGTATGTTACGATTTAACTCAAAAACTACTGAACCAAATTTCAAAATTCTTTTTCAATTCACCAGTAGAAAACTATTTTATCACTGAGGAACATAGGCCCATATTATCTATTTCCACGCGGGTGAAGCCGCTGACAAAAGCTAAGTAGTATCTTATAAGTGAGGACGTATGTTGTTGAATGTCAATCTAACTTATTATTCTTTATGTGTCTGTTTTAGCTGCAAGTGTTCCATATAATTTAAATAAATAAATAATAATTAAATATCAGTCGCCTGTTATTAATAATAATAACCCCATCGCCATATCTAGATGTTGACGTCGTGTTTTGTGTGATCTGTATCGGTGGCGTTTGCTTTGCCGTAACATGCCTATGGTGAAAGGCCAGAATAAGAGAGCGTTTGTGGCGAAATGCTGGGCATTAGGCATTAGCGACTCCACGGACCCGATCTTCCGAATGAATTCTTGTTTTTCATCTTTGGGTGTGCCTTTATTGGCCGGTCGTAGTGAACACTGGTTCAGTGTTCGTTCACTACGGCCGACCCACCTCTATCTTGCCTTTATTGTCTGGATTGAGTGGAGATTAGCAAAAGCAAACGTGCTCGGGAGAAGGATGTACCTATATGTCGCAAGTTCGATCAAAAACCTAATTTTATGAAAAACCTGCGACATATAATCCAGTAAGGTGCTGTTAGGGATCTTGACCGTACTTCCAGGATTGTCCTGATAGCCAAGGTATATTTTTCCACTCCTTAACGTGGCAGCAAGGGAGCAACACCTCATGATACAGAGGTGCTATCATGAGGTGTTGCTCCCTTGCTGCCACGTCACTTCGTGCTAGCGACCGTTTTTAGGGGCGCATTTATTGAGCGTGCAATTCACCCCCTGCATTACATTGTTCAGGCAGGGGCCATAGTCTTCACATAGTTCCAGGTTACCAGTCCATTTTAGACTCCAAAAGTCATAGCTCTATTATCTTTGTTTTCCATGTCGCAATAGTGTTTCACTCACCGGGGGTTGTCCTTGGGCGTAGGTTCAATAATATAGGGAAGAGGGGAATCTTCCCTCCACTCATAAATCCACCCGGAAGAGCATATTTTAGTACACAATTATTATTTTTGGTGAAACAAAAGCATATTTTGCAGCAGAAAATTATATTTAATATTTACATTTTTCAAAAGAAACTAAACCTAAAGTAGGTAAATGAAAAATATATAAACCGAATTAATTATCAAGAAAAGCATTTACTTACCAAAAAAAGTTTGTAGTGTTTGTAAAATAAAACATTTGCGGAATGAATTGTTTGTGAAATAAGAAACGTTAGTTGTTTAGTTTATTCGTTGACATCGAAAAGGCATACGACCGAGTACCTCGTGAGGTTCTGTGGTGGGCCCTTAAGGCGTATAGTCCCTTGAACCATCTGGCCGAAATTATGTGAACGCAAGTCTCGCGCTCGCCTAGGCGGCAGTACGCAAATCTGTGCATTTATTTGCGGCCAGCAGCGCCCGGAAAGCGCTTTAAATCCATTTTCTCTGCGAGATATTGATTGATTTACATATGCAATGTTCACTTTGAAGAATATTTAACCACCAATTTTTATGTGTAAAAATGTTTCTAAAGGTCCAAGCCGTTTCGAAGGAGTAGGGAAAAGTTGCGAAAAGTTGCGAAATTGCAATTTTTTTTTTTGACAAAAGTATTAATTGCACGAAAAAATTTAATGTTGATATTATTGTTCATGAATCTATAATAAACATATATTTTTTTCAAACCAATTGACCTAGCCGTTACGGAGGAGTAGGCCTCAGAAAATCACTGTTTTTGCACTTTTCGGGCGCTTGGCCCTTAAGAAAAAAGGTGTGCCTGGGAAGTATGTGCAGTTGATCCGAGCGATGTATAGTCGATGTAATACCCAAGTTCGGTTAAAGTAAGTTTCCAAGTTGGCACCATTGGCAGCTTCAATGTGGCTTCGGCTTACATCAAGGGTCGGCTCTCAGCCCTTACCTCTTCCTGATGATAATGGATGCTCTGATGTCGGACATTCAGGAAGAGGCTCCCTGGTGTATGCTGTTTGCCGATGACATTGTGCTGGTTGGATGTGAAAAAGACGGATGAAAAAAGATTGCATGTAGCGGAGATGAGAATGTTAAGATGGATGTGTGGTGTGACGAGAATGGATAAAGTGAGAAATGAGCATATTAGGGGAAGTTTGAAAGTGGCGCCAGTGACTGAAAAGTTGAAAGGGAATCGTTTGCCTTGGTATGGTCATGTGAAAAGGAGGGATGAAACGCATGTTGCTAAAAAAGTTATGAGTTTACATGTGGATGGATGGAGGGGAAGAGGGAGGCCAAAGAATAGATGGATGGATTGTGTGAGAAGCGATATGAAAGAAAAGGGAGTTAGTGATAGCGTGACGAGTGACAAAACAGAATGGAAGAAAAAAACGTGTTGCGCCGACCCCAAATAAAACGGGACTAGGGCAGGAAGATGATGAGTTGTTAACTAAAAAAATTGTTAACGGAGTTTTAGTGAAACACTAGTGAACCAATTTGTTGGGTGTTGCAAATCTTTGAAATTACTATACACGTGTAGGCCATGAATCTCACTGTCTATTCGTAAAAACCACATAAAAATCTGTTTAGGTCAGGCAGAAAAGAGGTGAGGAACTTTGTTTTTTAGGACTTTAACAAAATATACTTATAAAAGAAGGTAATCTAATTTTAACCATTGTTTACTATAGGTACATCCATTTTTACCTGCAAATGGATAACAGCATTACCTACCTTATCTCTATTACGTAGTAGGTAAATAGTAAACAAAATTCGAAATGCATTGGGAAGAAATCGATTTTCTCCCTCACATTTTGAGTTGTGTCAGTAATTTTATTCAGCATGAAATTTTATTTCATAAATCCGTTTTATTATTTTGTCTAATAGTTAAGGTAGCAACATAAATATAACAAAAAACCTTCTCTAAATAGGTATAAAATTTCGAATAAACCTATAAAACTCCAACGATGATATTTACTACTTACCAGCAATAGGTCATAATTTAAAATTGATTTGTGTATTATTCATTTTGTTACTAACATTGTTGTATAAGTATTTCTGTTACTAACACATTATGGATTTTCTATATCCAAAATAAAGTTTATGTAATAGTTATGACATTAAACTATTAACATAACAACCTCATAAATAAATACAACTTGAACTTTAAACAATCTATTTATATCACGAACGACGAAATAAAGTTACTTACTCAAAAACCGGTTCCAATGGTCCCTGCGGCTGCCACATGGTTTCACTACAAAAAATTATAACATAAATAAATAAACACTAAAACATTTTGTACGATTGTTACTGCGATGGACGAATACCACTGTCCTACACCGGCGACAGATTTATAAGTACTAACTATGCATGACAAACAGTTCAAGTCAACCTGTCTAGCAGGTATCCACTGTTATTCCATAAGTACTTACCGGTAACTTTTTGTGCGTTTTTTTTTTAATCCTGTCGTATTATTGCATATTGTGTACCTGTATTTTTTTATGTGCCTTTTTTATTGAATCCACCCTTCAAAGGGTGGCACTATACTGCACTTACTCTTTTTTTTATTGCAATTTTCAAGCATACCTATAACTTTGTAATCTAACCAATACAACTTATTAGTAATCCCATTTTTTAATTTTCCGTCTTTTTTGATATTTTTAGTTTATGCGAAACCTGAACATAGTTTTTTTCAGAATTAGTAACTGTATAAAAATATTTTAAAATAATAATATAATACATTTTAAATTAATTTAATTTTGTTATTGACCTTTCAATTTTATGTAATTTTATAATACCTGTGTATACGTATGATTTTGTAACTGAAATGAGTCTTTGGTACTTGAAATAAATAAATAAATAATAATAATAAAAAAGGTTACAAGTTGGACAACACCGACACTAAGGGCATTAGGAGCCAGCAAACAACTGGGTGCAAGTGCAAGACAACTTTGAATTCGCTAATTCTTAATGAGTAGGTAACTATGTATGAGTACATTGAAAACTTTTTTGGTTTTCTATGTACTTATTTCATTGCACGCAGAACAGATAGTCGATGGGGTCGAAAGGTCTGGATCGGCAACCACGTACCGGAAGACGCAGCGTGGAAGGCCTCAATAAGGTGGACCGATGACCTGGCCAAGGTCGCGGGAATCTGATGGATGCGTGATGCACAGGACTGGTCGTTATGGCGACGCTTCTGGGAGGCCTATGTCCAACAGTGGACGTCTTTCGGCTGATACCTATGATGATGAAGATAAAGTACTTATTTATGTTGTAATGGTGCGCTGTATACAGGAATGTTCGAAAGTGTTACCGTGGCCCTGAAACGCAAAGAGCAACTGAAGGAGCACAGGTGGGGTTTAGTCGGTAAAAGACATGCCCTCTCGCCCTATCTAAAGCGCGAGAAGTTATTTAATGATTTCCCACCTCAAATACAAATGAGTGCTCTGTGTTTACCAAGAAAAAAGTTGGTATATGCCAACATAATTACGTTTATTTGTTTAATAAGGCAAGTAAATTTTGCGTGAATTTTTTTCCCTACTTACCTTATTGTTGAACGCGTATTGTTACCAGCTGTTTAATATGTACCTACGTACCTATGTAAATAAATAAGTGACGTACTACATAACATTGAGTTTTAGCGAACATATGCTAATGAAATATATTTTTGTGTCTGTGAGGTGATATTGTATTTGTTGAGTGAGGTGAGATAACACTGATAATATAATTTTTCATTTAACGTAAGGTGTTGCCACACTGCTGTTTAAAAATTTTTACATTACAAACGTTAGTAAACATTTGTTAAGAAACATTATGATCACAATGTTAGAAAATGTTTATTATTATTTATTATATTCTTTATCACCACAAACAAAAAATACAGGACAAAAATTATTAAAAAAAAGTGTACAATGGACGGTCTTATCGCACAGGGAAATCTCTTACAGAGAGCCTTGTAAATGTTTCCATGTTAGGTAATGTTAGTAAACATTTATGAACAAAATTGTAACAAAATAAAACAATTGATAACAACTAATTCAATGAGCAAATCTTCTTCCATTTTTGTGTAGACGCCTCGGAACGTAAATCCAAACTGCGAGTGAGCCGATTTTTCAAATGGTATAAAATATGTTTGTAAACATTTTCCATCAGTGTAGGAACTTTACATACTCTTTGGGTCAACTCACACCTAAAGAGCGGCGAAGCGCAGCGAAGCGGAGCGCAGTTTCAGTGTCATAAGAATTTTAACTTTATTTTCATTTCTATAATACTTATTATCGCATGAGAAACCCGACCCGTTTACCGTTTATAGAATTCGCTGGAATTCCCGCGGCGCCGCGGGCATCCGCGCGACTCGTTCGAGTTTCTCATGCGATAATAAGTATTATAGAAATGAAAATAAAGTTAAAATTCTTATAACACTGAAACTGCGCTCCGTTTCCCTGCCCTTCGCCGCTTTTTCGGTGTGAGTTGACCCTTTGGGTGTAGGACCTAGGAGAATGTAACAGTTCTCAACATTTGTTAGTAAATGTATTTGTGTTAGAAAATGTTTGTAAACATTTTTAAACAGCAGTGTGGCACCTTGACTTTTAAGTTCACGTTTGGGTTGTATAACAAAGTCAGTATCTACAAGTTACATCCGATATAAAATTACGATGTTAAATGGAAATAAAACACGCTTTTTTATTTTTATAGTCATATATTTATTTAATATATATTCGAAGAATAACAAAAATGGCTGTCGACTAACGACTTTTTATAAGCCGACAATAATCAATTACATTGAAAAAGTAATCTCTGACTTATTTACTAAACTATTTTAATTAACTCTGTAGTTTAATTAGTATTTTTAGGCCGAGCCGCGTTACATCAAATGATAATGTTATCTATCATGGTTACATGGTTATTGCTTTGTTTATCTGATGATATAAATTTTTAGATAGACACATATTTCAAAAGACTTATTTATGTAGGTTTATATTGTACTCTGGATCATATCCTCAAAAAAAGAGCTCTCTCCGTCACTGAAAGGTTTGCTGGGAGAAAACTCATGGTTAAGCTCGCCTTTGTACATCATTGTATTTATGTTAAGTTTTGTGTACATTAAAGAATTAAGAAAAGAACTTATGAGTGGACTATAAAATTAACACAGCATTTTTTAGAAGAGCAAAACCATGCTCTTAGACATAACAAAAAAGAAACCTTAGTGTACTTAATATCTACTAGGTCCCAATATCACAATTAAAATAGTAACAAAACTAAAAATAACTTCTAAAAAGTCAATTAATCAAGGAACTTCCCTGATCCGGGAAAGAAGGTACAGAAGTAATTCGGATTCAAGATGGACGTCAGTTTTAAAGGGCTTAAAACACTACGCGTTATTCAGCACACGATATTCAGACTAGTCTTATTTTTCATTCCGGGTAAAACAGTCTAACCCTTATTACACTACGCGACATTGACTAAGACTGTCTGAATATCGAGTGGTGTAATAGGCCCTTTGGTATGCTAATAACTTATAGATAAATTACTTTGTGCAACGTTATATTTAAAATACGGACGATTTAATATTTTAGTTTGGGAATGATAGATGTCTGTGTAACCATGCCTTTTTATCCTGAAACACTTTCATGAGTCAAATTTTATAATCAGAATGACCTTGACTTAATATAGGTAACAATATTTATTTGGCACCGTAACTGTTATTTGCTAATATAGAATATTTGTCGAAGTATGAAAAAAAAAATGCCTGTGTGTTTTAATTACAAAGAAGAGGTAAATCGGTGGAATAATATTCTAAAATAATGTTCTTTTAGATTAACAGTCTTTGAATATTTATATTATACAATATAAAAAAGTTACAAACTAATTAGCTTATGGCTAATACTGCAGTCTAGAAAGACAGCATTTTTTTTAACTAACCTACGTAATTAAAAAATAATAAAATGATTTGAGTCAAAGTCAGATCAAGAAAAACTTAAAGGTAATCAAAATAATAAGATTCTTTCCCCGAGAGACTAGATCGAGCTAACGTGCATTTTTCCATATACGTACAAAAGCCCAAAACAACAACATAATTTAAAAAAATTCTATTATATTTTGGGGCCGACATACTGGCCATTACGTTCGAAATTTGAATCAATCACACTACAAATTCAATCATTTAACAAGTATAAGAAAAAAATGCATCGTGGCTCGATTTAGGGCGGTACCTCACAAGGATACTAGATACATAACCAGTCGTGTCATCAACAAAATGTATACGGCCCTATTATGTAGGGTACCTCTATAGGTATACTATATGTTTTGTCGACAGCGCGAGTCACTGCGCCAGCACCGGCGTTCAAGTGAGGTATTAATTAGGTCTTAGGAGTGTAGTAACAAAATAAAAGTAACGTTAGCTTATGACTGTAGGGAGCGGAAGTCCTCTTCCTTCTCACGATGCGCGTTGGAGTACAGATGTATGCGCATGGCGTGTAGGGGCATCGGCTTCGTGTTGCAGAGCTTGCAGGTCAGCTCTGCGCTCGAAGATATCGGCGTTCTGAGGACATAAAATGTGTTTTTATTAAAAACTATAGATATAAACCCTTATTACAAGCTTTTATTTAGTTTCACCTGTCCCGATGTTTGTCTGTCATCAAATCTTGCAAATTAAATTTGATCCACTTCCCGGTTACCGATTAAGCTGAAATTTTGCATGAATGTGTAAATCAGATGACAATAGAAAATTATTATGACGTGGAGCTGATCTGATAATGGAACCGGAAGGTGGTTATAGGAACTCGGTAATTAAACGACATAACCCCATCGAGTTTGGGCTCGTATCGTCGTCTTGACGTATTAATTATACATTTTAAATTTAAACTCTCTTTATAGGAAATTTTAATTATTTTTTCTGCTAATCAATTGCATAGAGTGATGGCCCAGTGGTAACGCTCCGACTTACGAGTCGTACGTCATGGGTTCTCGAACCTACGTAGGCGCTTTACTAAGTGCAATTCATTGCACCACCACTGCTCTCAAAACGGTAAAGGAAAACATCGTGAGTCACTCGAACATTTGGTACCAGAACATGCCAAACCGCCACGTCCTAGAACGTACGTACATACGTCGTAAGTCGTAAAAAATACGTAATATAGAGTTACCATCACGAATCTTGAACGCTCTGCGTCAGAGTGGGGATCGCTTTGCGCATTCCATACATTGGCGAGCCAATCGTCTTCGGTGTTAGATACATGCAGCAACGCAGTGAACGAATGAGGAGTGACGTCTATGACGCGATGGCGCGGCCAGCCAATCACTGACACTCCCCGCCCCCGCGTCGCACTTCGCACCACTAAAGAGACCGAATATTTGACTTCTGCGCAAGTGTTCAAGATCCGTGATGGCAACTGTACATATTTTTTTCGAGTATACGCAATAGTTTGAAACGTCAACTTATGAGTGTCGCCAACATATTTTGACCGTACTGTGTTTTTGCTTGATTTTGGCGATGTATACTCTGTTGGATGTGGACATAGTCACGCCGTACCATTATTTTGCCCATCGATGCAATACGTTTCCGCATCGTAGAGTTCCACTACTTTCCTAATCGTATTATTATAGATGGAAAAGTCTGCCTGCATGTTTGTTCAACAATTCTTCAACGGCTGAACGGATCTGGATACAATTCGGAACACAGGTAGACAGTGACCACCAAGGTTGCAAGATTAATGGAAAGAGTTACCGTGGCCCTGATCAATGATGAATGATGTGCACAAACGTAGGGTAGCCAGCCTTTAGGTGTTTTACAGGTTGCATTTTGGAGCGCAAGAATAGGGTAATTTCCAGGGTCAAAATAATTACATTTTATTACGTCACCCCGTGCGAAAAAATGCAGCACGGCGTGACGTTACACGTAACTTTAATGGGCTATATCTTTGTCATTTTTGGTTTAATTTACAAATAAAAAAAAATACGTGTCCCTTATTTTTGAATAATCTAAAAGACAGACTAATTACATTTTTTACGGCAACTAGCCTATTGCATGACTTGATTGCGCCATCTCATTTCTACCATCGGACAACCCTGACGTACGGCGAATATCCACACTTACGTTGTTGAAACCTCTAAGGTCCAGACTAAGCGTTTCACCTCGTCATTTATACCGCGTACATCAAAGGTCTGGAACAATTTGCCTGCTGTGGTCTTCCCGTCCCATTATAATTTGAGTGTCTTCAAGGCTAAAGTGAATAATAAACCTAATAAACCAGCGAGCCTCACTATCAATGATGGCATCTCTGCTTAGCATCAGGGGGGATCGCAGTCAAGCACTAATTTATACCAGTAAAAAAAAAGCCACCACCGATGGGTTTATCCAAAATCTAGTATTCTATATCAGGTTTGATATTGATATTGCGAAAATGTGAAAATTTGTATTTTATATAACTTTCTAACAAATTGCAGAACAAGATTGTCGCTGTTGTTTATTGTCTGTTTCATCATAGCATGCTGTAGGTAGGTACTTATGTTGTTACACGTCGCGTGACATAACAAATTCAAAATAATAAAGCAATAAGTGGTGCTATTAGGTAGTTAATGATATTACAACTCATATTGTAATTGGTCATTATAATGATGAGGTCAAAATTGCTCTTATTAGTAAACTGGCTTCTGCCAGCGACTTCGGCTGCGTTAAAGTTACAACATACCAACTTTGGACCTGTTTCATTGAACCTTAGGAGTTGAATTTCAAAATGTCCTTTCTTATTCTTTGTATACATCATAAAAGAAGAAAAGAAATAAAGAAAACATGTTTATTCTGCCTGAATAGACGCACAATTCGTTACAAAAATATACAAAGAAAAAAAAAACAACAACAGTTTCCCCGCCAGGCCATGTGTGTATAGGGCTTAACTGTATTGCACCAAACACCATAGACAACACAGTTGTTTAGGTTATCTGTTGCAAGTGCTCTTTGATATTTGTGACATTTTGTCACTGGCTGACGCTGGCTTCAACACAGACAAACATAAACAAAATAAACAAGTGAAAAAAACTTAAAAATAAACCTCAAGTAAATAAAAAACACAAAAAAAACATTTGTGCAAAATTTCAGCGTTCTAGACCCAATTGTTTTAGCTGGGCGTTGATGAGTGAGTCAGGATTTTGCTTGTTATAAAACATTATTATTAGATTATACAAGTACTTCAACTACAGTCGTGTTTTTGTATTTGTTTAATATTATTTACATATCTAGGTACTTAAGTACCTTGTTTGTTTTAGGTTTTGCTCTCCAAAGCTTAAGCCCGAGTCCAGAGTTAGCGACTCAACCCAGTATTCGACCACATCGCAGGTGAAAAAGTGGTCAAACGCCAGCCTATCAATTATAAAAAAAAACCCTCGTTGTTAAGGGGCCCTCGCTTGCGCGGGGCCCCTTTGAGTACCAGGTCGTGGGCGACGGGCAGCTTAGCCCACGCCTAGCTACGCTACTGCCCGAGGTGTACCATCGCGGTCATTTCTGACAGATCACTTAAAAAAAAAATCGTTTAAATCCTGCAGCGCGGCGCCAAACCAAACCCTTTCAAGTTTTCGTTTCGAGTGCAAGCAAAAATGAACTAAGCGATGGTCAGGCGGAAAAAATCGGCCTCTCCATACAAATTGTCCAATCAAGTTTTTAATTTTGTATGGTGAGGCTAATATTTTTTGGGCTCCTAAAAAAAAATTCTGGGAGGTTGTTCAGTTTCGTCTACTGAGCAAGCCCTTAAAGTTTGTTGAGGGCTGTCTCTTACACCCTGTATTTAAAAATATATGTATTTATAAGTAAATATCACTGAACAAACAGAATAACTATCTCATTTTTTCTTTTTATTTTTCGACAATAATCGATATTTATTAGAAACGAATATTAGATTGTTGACACAGAAGTGAATAGCAATACGCTGCACGCGTCGCGTGTCTTAATGATTATATATATTATCTCGAGGCTATTCGCGCCAGTTTGAACATCAACAAAAGCCATTGACCGAGTTGGAAACAAATACTGCCCAGACATGAGACTATTACATCAAATTATACAAAAAAGGTAATGTAAGAACCAAGGTCTCAGGATTAAAAACATTTTTTTATGTTTTTGTATATAGGTAAAACGGGGTTGTGACACTTCATGTTAATAGAATTTATAAAATGAAATTAAAATATATTTTGTTCTTTATTTATCTACACAAATATAATAAAGAGGTTAAGTTTGTTTTTTTTTGTTTGTAGGAGGTTATCTCAGAAAGTACTGGTCCGATTGCTAAAATTCTTTCACCGATAGAAAGCTGCTTTATTCCTGAGTGACATAGGCTATATTTTATATACGCGGGCGAAGCTGCGGGCAAAAGCTAGTTTAAAATATATTTAATTATTTATGTCTATAGAAATATTAGGCAGCTGATCCATTTTAATTATTATTGAATATCTACATATATCAAGTTGGGTCTATATCATACAATTACCGTCGGGTAGTTGTTGGTTGGGTGGACGGTGGTTACGTTGGGTATGTAGATTGATCTCATAATAAACTATGTCAAACTGATCACTGACAAAAACCTACAGTGCGTTTCACTTAAGTAGTTCCTTTGCCGTAATGTTGGCTCCCCTGTCTGTCTACAGAAAAAAGAAGGGAAAAAAGAAAAGAGTTGCCTACTCTACCAAAATTGTTGCCCGAAATGCGAAACGAAATCGATTTTAACGGTAGTTGCAACACTTTTTGGATAATTATGAGGGGAATTTATTTAAACAAAAAAACAGGTCTATGAGGAAGTTGTCAATGGAGAGGTACGATATTGTCACGTGGCGCTTTCGGTACTTGGAAGAATTGCAGGACCATCGAAATGGAACCCAGCGCTATACTTTATTCAAAAATATTTTTTTAGTTTCCAAAAAAAGAAAACAAAACAAAATTATAAGGCAATTGTTAAAAGTAACGAAATATCAGTTAATCTCCCTGATATTAAGTAATTTCATTGCTAAAAATATAGCAACACTGTTTTTCCGTATTGCCAACATTACGGCAAAGGAACCTCTTAAGTGAATCGCACTGTAAACGTCTATATTCTGTCTAAAGATGTACTCCGATATTGGCATTGTCGTGTCAAAGCATTATATAGGGTGACTGGTAATTAGTGGCCGATACTTTTACACGTGATTGTACTCATGATTACAAACAACTTTCCCAAAGAAACTTTTTTTTTTTACTCATTCGTTTTATCGCAATAACAAAACAAAGCTCAGCTATTAGCCGCATAACGTCGTTGTCTCATGTACCTTACCTACAATAGTGATAGAGCACCCACGCCGCTTGACGACAAAAATAGTGATTTTGGGTATGTTGTGGTCTTCTCTGGTCTTAATTTGCTATTTATAAATAAAACCTATTTTGATTCTTTCAGTATTTTATTATTTGCCATAGGTATTAAAAAAGCGCTTAGATGAGTTTTTGAACCAATTTGCTACATTCTCAAACATTTTGACCATTGGACATTTTGGGTATTTGGACATTTTGACACCATTTGACAATTTGAAAATTGGACATTTTGCCCCTGAACGGTTTGATATCATGTGTATAATTATCGGTCACTAATTACCAGTCACCCTATATATAGTTTAGCTTTGACACGACAAGCGTAACAAATTGGAAGTCCATAAGCGAATAGTGAAAGAAAGGAAAACATTTTATTTGGCGGAAAAGACGCAAACTTAAGACTAACTTACAGATTACAATGCTTGTTAGAACTGTGGGAATGTTTGAAAGAGTTACCGTGGCCCTGAAATACAAACGATATCTGAAGAAATTCAGGTAGGTTCTTAATTAAGAAACCGGTCAAGTGCGAGGCGGACTCGTGCTCGAAGGGGTCCGTAGCGACCGTAGCACTTCTGGCTTTAGTATTTGTTGTAATAGCGGCAAGAGAAATACATCATCTGTAAAAATTTTAACTGTCTGCTATCACAGACGGGCAGACACACGATCGGACAGCGTAGTCTCAGTAATAGGGTCTCGTTTTATCCTTTGGGAACGGAACCCTTAACATTACTTCATGAGCCTTACCGTACCCTAACTAAACCTCATTTAAATCACTTGAAGCACAAACACAGTATCCTCACCTGCCAACAAGCAACTTGAGCTGATCATTCTCTTTCTTGAGCTCGAGCAGCGCGTCCCGGCACATGGGGTAGAGCTCCATGGGCGCGTGCAGCGGGTACACGACGGCGCGCTCCACCATGTCGGGCTCCGAGATCTCCAGCAGCTCGTGCTCCGCCACGGAGCGCCACTCCCACGCGCGCGGCACGAACTCGGCCTGTCGGTGCGTGCGACGCTTCATTAGGAGACTGGAAAAAAATAACATTATTTACTTATTTGTCGGTGAAATCAATACGGAAACTTGGGAACGAATGAACGAGCGAAATGAATGTCACTTTGACAGAATTCGGACTGACGTTTGCACGAACCGAGCAGATAAAAGGCTCCGACCGCAGAAAAGCGGGGATCTTTCCTCTTTCGGCAGCCTTGCGAACAACATCTAGTTTACAGACTGTTTCACGGATCGCTGTGTACATAAAGCTTGCATCATAATAAATCAGTTGTGTAATCTGGAATAGTTTGTTTATTGCTCGTTACCCAGTCAGCGCCCACAAAATATAGTTCTTAGACAGACCTTCGATGGTGATCGTCTCATGCGCCGATATATTTATCTTTAATTCAGACAGATTACCCATAAATCGTTTGTATTACTAAACCTATGTTAGTATAATCGACCACAAACTTGTCTAATTAGTTTCGCCACCTTCCAGACACACCCGGCAACAGTACATGCACTACACGCAGGTGCCCCATCAGATGGCCTTCAGTCTTACTAGCAACAATGCTCAAAAGAATATTATCGCTGCCCCGCATCCGACGCAGCAGTGAAGCGGATCTTCTTCGTATGATCGCAAAGAAATCATCTTTACGCGCTGCTGCGACTATACCTGACGCGCGATTATATTACTGTGTAAATAATCTTGAGAATGCACTAACATTTTTAAAAGTAAATAAGCGTCCCCCGTCTTTCAATAATAAGGAGCTGATGAACTGGCTGACGTTTGCTGATCTTAAACAGTCATTACGGTTAGTTAGAAAACCGAATATCAAAACATCAGCGCCAAGTAATAGTAGTATCTTTCACTCAAATCCGTTGAGTCGAGCGTGAAGGAGTAATAAGCATACATACATATGTATTAATATTTATAGTCTATTCGCGTTAAGAAAATAGTGACTCATTGTTTCTCTCGTGCCTAAACAACACCTTAGGCCGTGAACACACCGTTTGTTAGCTGATCCTTTATCGCAGACAGTGTCAAGAGCTAACTCGCCACTCTTTTCCACCACCGGACCACTCTAACACCGGATGGTGACTTGTTTGCTGAGAGATGAATAGATGTGTGTCGTTAATGTCTGAGGTTTTGTGAGAGGATGTATTCTGATGAGGCCCATTGTAAGTGACCACGTTTCAGAGCCATATGTCATCACTAGCAACGCGCGTCTTGAGACACTGTGGTATGTTGGACGAGAAGATACCGCGCAGCCTCCCGCTGCCCAGCCGAGTCGGATTCGTCGATTGATCTCTTTCTCGAAGTTAGACTTACCCAACTGGACCGTCTGTCCCAGGTAAAGTCATCCACAACTTCGAGTGCAGTCTCCGATCTTGATAGGAGTGGATGCTACATGGCTGTTTAACATGACTTTGGTTTTGTCCATGTTCATTTTAAGTTCCTTTCGGAAGCTCTACTGAGTAGTGATGTTCAATTCCGCTATAAACTATGAACGCGCTATAAACTATGAACGCGCTATAAACTATTGAATATATTTTTATAGCGCGCTATTTTATACGCTATCATTCTAGCACGCTATAAGAAAACTCGGCAGTCACTGAACGCGGAGATGTTACCTATCATTTTATTCAGTAACGCGCTAAACGGGCGCAATAAATGATATCTTGTAACGCATTGTTGTTACCGAAAGCTTATAAAAATATATTACAAGCCGAAATGTGTTTTTGTTTTAAATGCATTTTAAGATTCGTTATCGACGATTTATATGACAGTACTCGGCGACAATAATTACTTACAAACAGCAATTTTACTGCCTTCACAGGACTTCTCAAAAAGTTCCAAATAGTTAAATCGCCACCGCGAGGCATTTTTATATAAGTTTGTTAATTATCAACACACAAAGTCATTTTTGGCGCAAGGAGTTCACCTAAACCTACGACCTTCACTGTCACAGTTTTTAAACACTAATTTACAAAAGTTATACTTTACAACAACAATATTAGGTATGATTCAAAATCACAATCATAACATTCACAGTGATAAAACATTCATAAACATTCGAAAAAGTACTCAAACGAACGCGGTTCGCAACAACACCGAGCGCATTCGCAATGTTTACAAACAACTAACAAAGTAACAACAAAAAAATAAGTTTAGATTCAATACGACTGAATTAACTAGACAACTAGTAACAAGATTCGTATTGCGCTATGTGCCTACTTAACTCATACGGGTTATTATAATAACAAAAATCACGCACGGCACGACTCGAGCCGACTGCTGTCATGGCGATAAGTCCCCTCTTTGAGGCGTGGCTGGAAAGACCTCACGGCGTCCTTACCTTCCGCATGACACAGGTCCTCACCGGAAATGGCAAGTTCGGGAGGTTCCCGTTCCGAATTAAAGCGGAAGTGACGCCCGGGTGTCGCCACTGTGCGGAACGCCCGGAGGACACGATGGAGCACACAATCGCGGTGTGCCCTGCTTGGGCGGAGCATCACCGTGCCTTCGTGGGGGTGATCGGCGGCGGAGACCTCTCGCGCCGGGCCTTGGTCGAGGCCATGGTCCGGAGCGAGGAGGAGTGGCAGGCGGTCGCCGACTTCTGTGAAGCAGTAATGCTCGCTAAGGAGGAGGCCGACCGCATCAGGCAACGGCGCTCTCGCCGCTGCCGGGATTCCGATCCCGATTTCCAGCCACCATAGGCGCGGGCTTGCGGACAGTGAGCAATGGGTAGCTCGCTGTCCGGCCGTCCGGTAACTGTCCGGACCAAGCCCAAGTCGTCGACGGCGCGCGCTCTTCCCGCGCGCCTCAAGTTGTCAGCAACAGCAGGGGCCCAGCCGGGTCGAAGCCTACTGGGGCCAGGGTTATCCGAAAGGGCGCTCGAACCCCGGTATGAAGGCTTGAAGGAACGGGATGGGTTTTTTAGTCAGTAAGAGTCTGACACTATCTCCCGCTCCACCCAAGAGCGGGGGTTGTCATAAGATGATTTTTCCCATCGAAAAAAAAAAAAAGCCGACTGCTGTCCGAGTTCACCCGATGCGCTACAGACGGGGCGCGCAGCGCGGCGGCGCTTTCGCGCTATCCCGTTTTGGCCACGCTGTTGGCGTTTTGTTGAGTGAGACGTTATATTATAGCATATAGCGCGGAGGCAGATTGGAAATAGCAAACGCTATATGCTATAAACGAATAGCGTGCTACATTTTGGCGCTACAAATTATATTAACCACCACTACTACTGAATTT
Organism: Mythimna ferrago; assembly: GCA_910589285.2. NCBI lineage: Eukaryota > Metazoa > Arthropoda > Insecta > Lepidoptera > Noctuidae > Mythimna > Mythimna ferrago. Next base: position 12,442,362 of record OU342692.1, on the reverse strand, counting down.
ACCAAGCATTGTACTGAGCTCCTGCTTAGTCTCAACCATGACTACTATGTCGTCAGCAAATCGAAGGTGAGTGATGTACTCGCTATTGATATTAATGCCTAGCCCTTTAAATTCCAGAACCTGAAGACATCCTCCATTGATGCTGTGAACAGTTTCGGAGAAATAACGTCTCCCTGCCTCACACCCCTACCCTTTGGGTGACTTTAAGTCAATGGAAAGAGCTATGCTCGGAATTTCCTTGCGTGATAGAATCAAGATGAGGATATCCGCAGAAGAACCAAGGTTACCGACATAGCACGAAGAATCGCCAAACTTAAATGGCAATGGGCAGGGCACATTGATCGCAGAACAAATGGCCGTTGGGGCCGAAAGGTTCTGAAATGGCGACCACGTACCGGATGACGTAGCGTTGGAAGGCCTCCTACAAGGTGGACCGATGAACTGGTAGGGTTGCGGGAATCCGATGGATGCGAGACGCACAGGGCCGCTCATTCTGGCGACACTTGGAGGAGGCCTATGCCCAACAGTGGACGTCTTTCGGTTGAAATGATGATGATGATGATGGCACATATATTTTTTATTTCATAGTTTATATTGTATAACGCCTTAGATATAGCCTGTAATATTGTGCAACTGTTTGTAAATAAATAAAGGTAATCAATAAATCGATATCACTTAGATTAGCCACGCCCCTTAACCAATTAGATCATAGCAAATTAGAAACCCATGGTCATCAATTCTGTCTGTTGTCGGTCTGTCAATTGAAATTGGTTTGCATGTATGTTCACCAATATCTCGGTCAATTGTTGACCGATTTTGAAAAATATTTTTTTAATTGAAAGGTTATGCTTCTAAGTTGGTCCTATAGAAATATTGTTATCATGAACTTCGAAGATATGGAACAGAACTCCTCATAGGATCACAGCAGAACTGTCGTAACAAGAAAAATTGTTTTGTTTATACGTGTAGTCGATGACTGACTGAAAGAAAAAGGGGAGGGGATGTAACGAACTGATCTGATGATGAAGCCAGAAGGTAAATTAATTTAATCTAACCGTGTTTGGGACTATTAGAATCGTTATGAGACGAATGAGAGAAGTTTGACTGAGGGGACTTTTTAGTGGTGGTACCATACCTAAAAAATGTAAAATAAAAAACTTTTACCAAAAAAAAAATATAAACGACTTCAATGTTCACTAAAAAGTACAAAATAACTTTAATTTCGGAAGTCGGTGTTAAATAACGAAGGGACAAAACTATTATAGAAAAAAAACATACATTCAGCCGTATGTTCGGCTGAATGTATGTTTTTTAAACCTCCTTTTCGAAATCGGTTAAAAAATACATACGTCACCATTCGTAAAAATAAATGTAAAAACGAGGTCGCTTATAGAGTCGCAAAAATTTTGCCTTGGGGTTTGCCAACGAGCAATGGAGTGCAGCATTCTAGGTGTAAAAAGAGCCGACACAATGAGGAAAACCACGCTGCGCTTAAAGACGAGGATTATAGACTGCCAGGAAAAAAGACTGCCAGGCTAAAATGGGATTGAGCGGGTCACATCAGCCGCATGCATACTGAGCGTTACTCCACAAAGTGCATACTTGTGGATGGACAACGTCGCCGAGTTCGACCTGGGAAGAGGTGGCGAGGTGACTTAAACACCTACCGCAAGGGCTGGTTCGACGTGGCTCGAGAAAAGAACTCCTGGAAGAATTTGTGGGAGGCCCAAAAAGGTGTCCAGTGAGGAGAGTATAGGCAAAATAAAAAACTGGGCAAGTGCGAGTCGGATACGCGCCCTGAGGGTTCCATAATAACTTAAATATGTAAATAGTTCATTTCCCGATTGGGTCTCGAAGTTTTTTCCAAATAGCAAAAAAATTTTTGTGACGTAACAATAAATTTTCAGTTGCCAGATTTATTCCTATACTTGTATTATAGGACCCTGCTTTATGCAAAATTTAGGATTATAGCGCAACGGGAAGTACCCTAGAATTTTGGTTCACTCGATTGTCGAAATATACGTTTTTGCTACATAAACGGCCATATCTGTTTTTTCCATTAACTTAGAAGTTTGATTTTTTTTCAAAGCTTTAAGGGACTGCAGATCTAAGTATATGGTTTTAATTTCAACTCGAAACCTCCACGCGTTCCCGAGATAAAGGATCTTGACAGACAGACAGACGGACGGATAATAAAGTGATCCTATAAGCGTTCCGTTTTTTCCTTTTGAGAAACGGAACCCTAAAGAAAAATGAACACTAGTTACTTCAGTTGAACTGATGAGTCACTATATTATTAACGTGTATAGACTAAAGTTTCATACTAACATTCAACTACAGGCTAGGCATGTAGTGCTGAAATAGAATCAAATAAAGTCTATGTACGTACTCCATAAGATCCTTGCGAATGAGTCTGGGCACTTGCGGCCGGAACTCGTCGTCGGCGGTGGGCTGCTCCTGGCCGTCGCCGCAGTACATCATGTAGTCCATCAGGTGGCGGATGTGGTTGATCTAGCAAAACGATAACATTATGTTAGGCGTGTCAGGAGTACTTTAGAGAGCGTCCGTTATTTATATAAGACATTTGGTGGGAGGAGAGGTATGGGCACTTACCCATACCATTTCTATTTTTATATTGTAAAGAAAAATGTACGAAAAAGCAGGGTTAATATAAGTAAAACAAGTTTCCCTACTAAAATATAGCTAAATCCTACACAATATATATTTTTAAATTATATGAAACACAACTACGGACTAAAGTATTTACATTAAAAATGATTATGCATTTTGAACAATGTCACGTAAGATTAGGGAGGGAAGGGAAGTAAAGTTTACCACAATCATCTCACGTTATTAATGGACTAATAACGCCAAAAATCAGCAAAAGCCGCGATGGAATGCTATTAAATAACGTAATGAGCCCTACTGGTCTACTGAAAAATTCCTAATGAAAAGACCTACCAGGGTCCCTTGGCCATATTACCTACCTATTGCAGCATATCAGCATTGACGTTTAAGACCGCTATACCGATGAAGTATAGCAGTCTTAAAGTACGTAGAACCGTAATTATGCACTCACCAGTCCTATATCTTCAACGGTGATGTCAGCATCGATTTCTATCAGCAGATCGTGCTCGGGTAGGTACGGTTGGCCAGATTCCGTGCTGCCCAGCCCGCACAGTGCACTCACGTACCTAGAACACGCTGTGTTGCGACGAAGCTCCGCACTGCAAACGTGACAATTTATAAGACCGTGTTTACACACTAAACTTTTACGTGAATATTTTTATCGGCAATTAGCTCCTGCCAACGGGACTTCGGAGACTTTTAATTTGCAGTTGTATAGATGAGTCCACTTTTCTTAAAGCGAATTGACTACAGTTTAAATACTGATTAGTATTCTAAATTTAAATTCTACATAGAAAATTTTAAATTAAGAACATGATAAACAGATTTTAAACCAATCACATGGATACATTTGATCCTAAATAAGATCCTATGTTTATACAGTCTACTTACACAGGACAGAAGAGCAAAGCGATTATGGCGGGCAGTCCAGGAATGTTGGGCATTAGTGTTGTGTGACGGAGAGTTAGACGAGTCAGACCTTCGTCGCAGCCCACGTCGGCTGCAACCAGCATTCTAAGAAAAAATGTTAAAGAACAATAACAGAAAATGTGTGTATATGAATTGTTAAATAAATAAATAATAATTCAAAGTCTTAGCTGTCTTATTTTAGTTATAAGACGGAAAAGGCAAGGCAGCTAAGGGACAGGATTCGGTTCGTTAAAAACAATGGCATCTTGCATCTGTTATTTTTTTTTAATAAGCTATTTATACGAATACATGGCTTAACGGACTTAGTATCCAAACCAAAAAACATCAATAAAAACAAAAGTAATCTTTGCATTTACCTCTCATATTTCTCCTGAGGCTCAGTATCCAGCAGGACAGAGTTCACGGAGTTCCATTCAATGACCACTGGTTTGTCGCGGCTGCCATACATCAGATTGTGTACCGTTGTCTCTAGGGGGCTGCAAGAATATGACTATATTAAAATGATACAAGACTATTTGTTTTTAAATTCCCCGAAAGGTTTTTATAGACTCCATACTTTTACTGCAATAATGGCAGCGATAATCTCAACTAATAACCCGAACATCAAGGAACCATCTTTATTGAAGGTCATAAAAAAAAACATTAATGGTACAGCATTTTTTTTTTCACTGAACTACCTAACCGAACTTTTTTATTGCACAAAATCACGTCATTACTATCAAGTTTTCGGAAGACTAACTTAAACCTGTACATGATAAAGTTCAAATTCTAATGTCACCATAATTTTGGTTTACCTGTGTGGTCCTTTAAGGCAAACATCAGAATCACATTCTTTAGCACTGGGTGGTTCGATCTCCGTCAGTTGGTAATACGCCATCTCCATCTGTTCCCTGTTGTAGGCGCGTTTCTGGGCCAGGTTCAAGTCTGTAGCGTTTTCTCTGATGTCGTGGTTTAACTGTAAAATATACCAAAAATTTGAAATTATTTAAATGGTTGTTGTAACCACAGAAAAGATGAAAGAGGTTAGAGAGAGGAAATACTTTCCGATTTGTACTACGAGTGTCACCACTTGTCTCCCACCCTTTAACTCCACTACAGGCAATAAACCAATACGAACGCGCATTATTCACATACAACTTAGATCTCAAGTTTACTATTGGTTGTGTCAATTACGAGCATGATCATATTTTGAGGCAAGCCTGCCCCGCCCACAAAGTCATTCTAACTTAGTTATCTTTTCTGTGGCTGTAACAGCTGGCTTAGGAAACTTATGTAAATTACTCTTAAGGTCTAGGACAACACTGTAAAAACAGAAACGGGTAGATTCGTATGTTTTTCATACAAAACAATACTATTTCAGAGCCAACCAAGTTACATGTTGGTATGAAATACCTTTCTTCCATTGAGCTATTGATAGAAAAGCTTGAATATGTAATTACGCTTTTTTTTTTCCCGGCACCATTTTTTTCTAAGGCGAGCACCCTCATGTTTCCATGGACATGAATATTATAAGTTTTCTACTTTAAAATTCTACCTTCCTGCCCTTTTCCAGTATTATTTGGGGTCTGTGTTACACATTTTTTCTTTTATTCTGTCGTCACATCACTCCTCATGCAATTGATGCAATCCATCGATCTCTTCTTTGGCCTCAATCTCCATCCATACACATGTATACTCATTTGGTAACATGTGTTTCATGCCTCCACAAGACCACACCAAGATAAACGAAAATATACAGTGCAAATATCCAATACCAAATGCTTTATTGTACCATCGCGGTAATTTCTACCTGATCACTTAAAAAAAATTCGCTTGAATCCTGCGGCGCGGCGCCAAACTCTTTGAAGTTTTCGTTTCGAGTACAAGCAAAAATGAACTTAGCGGTGGTCAGGCGGAAGTGTCTTTGATGGTACGTACAATACGTGCTTAGAATTAATTTCGGCCTACACACCTTAGACTCGTAGCTCTCCTCGCAACGGATAGCGAACCCTCGCTTGATGAGCTCATCATTCACGTTCAGAGCGCCACCTTCAGCCAGCAAGTCAATGGCCACCACGCCATGCACCACCGAGTATACCTGTGAACATAGAATTAATTATTTCTGAAACAAAGTTCCCATCACAAGTTTTTGATGTGATAGTGCTCATATTTAATGATACTAAAATAGTCTTGCGCATGAGCATAAGTCGAATCATCATCATCATCATTTTCCTGTCCTTGTCCTTTGTTAGGGTTGGTGCAACACTTTTTTTGTTAGCGAATATACACGAGATGTTTTTATTTGCTAAACTAAATAGTTTTTAGCTCTGTCTGGTAAAAATATGAAAAAAAAAATCTGCGAAGTTATGAAGCTTCAAAACTGCTATAATAAAAGAGAAGTCTGACATGGTCTTTGACATCAAAGGCCATGACGCCCTTACGGCTGCCGTAAAAAACAACGTCTTAGCGAGAGAGACAGATGTATAAAACATTTATTTAAAAATTTTATATCACGTTTTGACAATTAGTTTAATTTTTTTTGTAGACTTAATGATAAACTGGTTAGGTAATAATTTTTTTTTTATTCATATTCCATAGAGCCATGCATAACATCGACTCAGGTAGTGGGTTGTCGGGTGTTGTGATTCCTGACCCGACCACGACATAGAACGGAGATTTTAATAAGGCACAAAATGATTATTTTAATTGTGTTTTATTGTGCCACTTATCCCAGGAATTTGTGCCTTGTACTTTTTGAGTAATAAGAGTACGATTGTGGTCGAGCTGGGGATCACGGTTCCTGAACCGACCACATCTAGATCTAATAAAATATCAATAGTGGGAAGTTACTTATTATGCCAAAAATATGTGTCAAATTGTGCCTATGGCACACCCAACGCATTAAGTCATCAATGATATAAGTACTCAAATAAGGCACTTACGAAAAATTTATACCAACTACCCACATTTCAGCTTTAAAACTAAAAACAAAAAGAGTCGTACCTCGTTACGTAGATAACTATAGTTGTACCTACATATGATAAGTGCATTTTCGTTAAATAGTGAATCATAGATCTAGAAAATATTATAATCGACCGCATAATTCATTGTTAATTTCAACTTAACCTTTCAATCGTGGAAATTACAGACACACTAGAAAGACAATAGGTGCGCGAACGCCGGCGGCGTTCGCTTGGGGTTTAATTAATGAATTAATAAGCATTAAGTTGCAGCACAACACGCTGTCGGCACACGAACGAATATTTTATGTTCCTAGCACTGAAAGTGAATACCTCGTGTTTATGGTGATAACACCATGTGTTGCACTTTTTTTTTACCAAATATCAAACCAACTTCATCTTCACTGTGAACGGCTTTCTATTTTACTATGAGCTAATTGGTCAACTTATCAACGGGCGCTACAAGTTCAGTGACAACGACGAGTCACTACTTTCATAACGCGGATACGCCATAGAGGTAAAATAACCTATAAAAGTGCGGTTAAACGATCTAATTGAAACGAATGACTTGACTTAGCTCTTCTTGTCTTTGCCTTCGTACTTTTGTGCATTAAATCTAAATAAATAAATGATAATGTGACAAACCTTCGCTAGCAGCCTTCCGCGGCATGCAAGCTGCGTGAAAGCGTGCGTGGCTGCGGCGGTGTAGTTGCCGTGCGGATCCAGCAGCGGTGACGGCGCCATCGCGGCCAGCCGGCAGCGCATCGCCAGCGGCGGGACCAAGCGGCACGCGCCCTGAGGCAGCGCGCGCACGTTGCACGAGTGCACGCGCCCCACGCTGCCGTAGTCGATGTACATCACCTGACGGACGTACAACCTAGCTTCACATTACTGTGTCAGGGTGACACACGAGCGGCACGCGCCCTGAGGCAGCGCGCGCACGTTGCACGAGTGCACGCGCCCCACGCTGCCGTAGTCGATGTACATCACCTGACGGACGTACAACCTAGCTTCACATTACTGTGTCAGGGTGACACACGAGCGGCACGCGCCCTGAGGCAGCGCGCGCACGTTGCACGAGTGCACGCGCCCCACGCTGCCGTAGTCGATGTACATCACCTGACGGACGTACAACCTAGCTTCACATTACTGTGTCAGGGTGACACACGAGCGGCACGCGCCCTGAGGCAGCGCGCGCACGTTGCACGAGTGCACGCGCCCCACGCTGCCGTAGTCGATGTACATCACCTGACGGACGTACAACCTAGCTTCACATTACTGTGTCAGGGTGACACACGAGCGGCACGCGCCCTGAGGCAGCGCGCGCACGTTGCACGAGTGCACGCGCCCCACGCTGCCGTAGTCGATGTACATCACCTGACGGACGTACAACCTAGCTTCACATTACTGTGTCAGGGTGACACACGAGCGGCACGCGCCCTGAGGCAGCGCGCGCACGTTGCACGAGTGCACGCGCCCCACGCTGCCGTAGTCGATGTACATCACCTGACGGACGTACAACCTAGCTTCACATTACTGTGTCAGGGTGACACACGAGCGGCACGCGCCCTGAGGCAGCGCGCGCACGTTGCACGAGTGCACGCGCCCCACGCTGCCGTAGTCGATGTACATCACCTGACGGACGTACAACCTAGCTTCACATTACTGTGTCAGGGTGACACACGAGCGGCACGCGCCCTGAGGCAGCGCGCGCACGTTGCACGAGTGCACGCGCCCCACGCTGCCGTAGTCGATGTACATCACCTGACGGACGTACAACCTAGCTTCACATTACTGTGTCAGGGTGACACACGAGCGGCACGCGCCCTGAGGCAGCGCGCGCACGTTGCACGAGTGCACGCGCCCCACGCTGCCGTAGTCGATGTACATCACCTGACGGACGTACAACCTAGCTTCACATTACTGTGTCAGGGTGACACACGAGCGGCACGCGCCCTGAGGCAGCGCGCGCACGTTGCACGAGTGCACGCGCCCCACGCTGCCGTAGTCGATGTACATCACCTGACGGACGTACAACCTAGCTTCACATTACTGTGTCAGGGTGACACACGAGCGGCACGCGCCCTGAGGCAGCGCGCGCACGTTGCACGAGTGCACGCGCCCCACGCTGCCGTAGTCGATGTACATCACCTGACGGACGTACAACCTAGCTTCACATTACTGTGTCAGGGTGACACACGAGCGGCACGCGCCCTGAAGCAGCGCGCGCACGTTGCACGAGTGCACGCGCCCCACGCTGCCGTAGTCGATGTACATCACCTGACGGACGTACAACCTAGCTTCACATTACTGTGTCAGGGTGACACACGAGCGGCACGCGCCCTGAGGCAGCGCGCGCACGTTGCACGAGTGCACGCGCCCCACGCTGCCGTAGTCGATGTACATCACCTGACGGACGTACAACCTAGCTTCACATTACTGTGTCAGGGTGACACACGAGCGGCACGCGCCCTGAGGCAGCGCGCGCACGTTGCACGAGTGCACGCGCCCCACGCTGCCGTAGTCGATGTACATCACCTGACGGACGTACAACCTAGCTTCACATTACCACAAAATAGATAGGAACAGAACAGAAGACAATCTCATGCATGTACTTCACTTTTTATACCTACGCTCGGTGGACGCACATTAATGAGCGTTTGAGCCGGAACTGTTCGAAGAGTGGTCCGAGACGCGACCGAGATATCGTGTCCGTAAGCGGTGTCTATGTGTGCGTTGCTCGAGCGCGCTTTGTACGTAGATTGACTTCTGTACCTATCTATTTTATGACATTACTGTGTCAGGGTGTCTTGAGGAGGGACACACCAATCAAATGAATCTGATCAAACGTATCGGCGCGGCATCACAAGACGTTTTTTTTTTTGAGGTGTAATTATTTTTCTCACTCTAGGCTGAAACGGGAGACTTACTGACTAGAACCACACCTGTTTCCTTCAGTTTTTCTTTGCGTTCTTGAACCACAAGTTCTTTCAATATACCAAGGCGTCAGAAGGCGTTACGACACAATTTAATAATGTGAACCTATCTTTAGTTCGTTTAAACAACAGCCATAAAAACCATATTTTTAACAATGCTAAAATCGTAAATGAAGTCTATTTAAGCGAATCTAAAATAGCTAGTCATTAAAAATAAGTTTAGCAAACACTGCTTCTGACCATTAGGTCCTGGGATAATTTTCGAGTCGATAAAGTTACCTCGATCATTTCTCTCGGCAGCAGGCCAAGGATGCGAACTCTGCAGATCTCGGTATTTCCTCCGTCAGCGTATGGCGCTGCGAGGATGGCGCCGGCCACAATCGCGCCCGTGTGCGCGATGAGCGGCGACTGATTCAGAGCGGATTTGATGGCGCGGAGTTCCGTCGCTGTGCTCTCGTCGCCGTACTGTACCCAGAACTTGCTGATACTTGTCAACTGGTAAGTACATGAAAAGAAAATAATATTATTATTTCATATTATATTAATTGATTGTTTTAATTCTAGCTTTTGTATTTTCCATTACAGTCCGTCTACATAAATGTGTGTATAAACTGGGGAATGCAAACCGGTTAATCCGAAAACCGAAAAACCGGTTTTTCGACATATTTTAAATTATTTAAAAAAACTTTTTAAGTAACCAGTTTTTTCGAGTTACTACTATTTTTTAGCAAACATTGTTTTAAAACACTGTTGAGGCTTGATATCAGTCGTAGGTTTGTTTATGTACAGGGTTAATTGTAAAACACTAGCAAGCTCTTAGGTTAAGAACAAAAATTGTTGTTTATTATGTTCTTAACTAGCACCTAAGAGGTTGCTAGTGTTTTGAAATATAACCCTGTATATGTACCATAGTGATACCATACTTTACGCTTCTTCTGTTTACGATCATTAAAAATCCAAGTGGGCCGTGTGTTGTGAGAACAGGCAAGTGAATGCTGTCAAGGCCAGAATTAAAATCACGTAAGGACACAAAAATTCTTATTCGTAGATGGAATATAAACCGTTGTTACTCATAATATAATCACCTTAAACGAGTCGCTTATACAGAAGAGAGTGAAAAGATCAAAATCTTTGCTTGTTCGTTACACTGATGAAAAACTCGGATATTCTAGCTACCGATGAGAAATTTTTACAATCAAGGAATATTTCAACAAATAAAATGATTGGGTGTAAGCTTGTAACTTCAAAGAACACTCTAAACAGGTTATCAGAGTCCTGAATGATCACCATACGGCGTGAGTAATGGTTTGGTAAGGGTATCACGGAATGAAAAAGGTTCATTTTCGTGAAAATGGGCTATTCTAACTTCGGCTAAATAGTATCAAGATACTATTCTAAACGCCATAGCAAAGCCTCTTAAAGCCTCTATCTTTTTGATAACATACGCGGGTTTTTTTGATGATTTTTCCCATCGAAGAAAAAAAAAAGACGTGTGGCACTCGGGGACTGCCGCGGTAAAGCTATTGCATAGCATTTTTATCAACTTATGCAATTATAATTATTTATTTATTTTATTTATGCAGTATTTTTTTTCCTTTGTTTTTTTTTTCTTTGATAATAATTGAAGTTACACTTTCACACATTGAATTGAATTTTGATTGATTGTTCACTCATTTGTTTTCTTATCGGTCACCACGCTCAAAAAACAAATGAGTGGGGGTGTTAGGTTATTTTCGTTACGGAATTTCTGGATTCGGTCTCCACGCTCAAGGCCCGCGATAGAAGCTATGCAATAGCTTAAAAAAACGGGTTTTTTTAGCAAGACTCAGCATCCGGTCTCAAGGCACACACTACCCAGGCTTGCCTTGCAGCGAGTGTTTCGGACTTCATTAAGACTGATGATTGACCTTTGGCTAGCCCAGACCTCAACCCCTGAACTACAAATTGAGATCTATATTAGAGGGCATGGGCCGCACGTAACTATAATTAAAAATCCTTAAAAATTCTTTACGATCAGCGGTGGACAACTTTCCAATGATCACCGTGCGTAAACCGACAGAAGCGTGGCCTGAACGCTTAAAAGCCTTTTGTTAAGGCTAATGGTAAATATTTTGAGTAGAAGTACCTATATATTGATTTCTGGCTTAGATTCTCTTTGTATGACATCATTCTGAGACATTCGTTTTTATGAAGTTAAGATTTTTATATTTTTAACAAAGTTCATGGTCAAAAATATTGTGTACCTTACAATATTTCTTTTAATAGATAAGTTTCAAAATAATTATTTAGAATTTCACAAGCAATTTAAAATTTTCACTTAAAAATAAATTTCAAAAAAACTAATTTTAAAACCGGTTACCCGTTTTTAGGGTTCCGTAGCCAAATGGCAAAAAACGGAACCCTTATAGATTCGTCATGTCTGTCTGTCTGTCTGTCTGTCTGTCTGTCTGTCTGTCTGTCTGTCTGTCCGTCTGTCCGTCCGTATGTCACAGCCATTTTTTTCCGAAACTATAAGAGCTATACTGTTGAAACTTAGTAAGTAGATGTATTCTGTGAACCGCATTAAGATTTTTACACAAAAATAGAAAAAAAGCAATCAATTTTGGGGGTCCCCATACTTAGAACTGAAACTCAAAAATTTTTTTTTCATCAAACCAATACGTGTGGGGTATCTATGGATAGGTCTTCAAAAATGATATTGAGGTTTCTAATATAATTTTTTTCTAAATTGAATAGTTTACGCGTGAGACACTTCCAAAGTGGTAAAATGTGTGTCCCCCCCCCCCTGTAACTTCTAAAATAAGAGAATGACAAAACTAAAAAAAATATATGATGTACATTACCATGCAAACTACCAACGAAAATTGGTTTGAACGAGATCTAATAAATAGTTTTTTTTTAACCTTTCAATCGTGGAAATTACAGACACAATAGAAAGACAATAGGTGCGCGAACGCCGGCGTTCGCTTGGGGTTTAATGAAATGTTTTGGTTTCAAAAGAAACCTAGATAATAGCCACAAGATGTGTTTCCAAAATATCTAGAAAAATATGCATAATAACGTCACAATCATGTAAGAGCGGTGATATTGGAATAGTATCATGGGTTGGGCGCTCTTAAGCAGTTTGCCTATAGTACGGGTACGAAAATATTTGCCTCTGAAGCCTGAACAGTGCGTGGTCGGATATGCATGTAGCCGGTTATGTAATAATAAGTTATAACTTGAAAGAAATGTATCTGCAGTATTACTTACTTGTGATATTTTAAGAGGAAAATGTGTGTCATCAATTTCAGGCAGTCGGGGTACCAGTTTCTCTAAGTCTAACGACATTTTGTCTTCAGCAAACGCTTCAGCCAGTTGAAGCGCCTTATGTAACCTAAACAATTCAACAATTTTATCAATACAAAAAAAAAAATATAAGAGTTTCCATGGAGTTTCTTGTATGTTAGAGATCTATGTTTTGGAACATGCAATTTAGTAATTTAGCTTAAATTTTGATGACTGACTGACATTTTGACAATTCAAAAGTGCCTGTAAATGGTTTATTTGAAGTAAATGTTTGTGATTTCTGATATATATCTTTCCAGATGTGTAGTTATAGGTAGCGAAGCTGATACTCACGGCAACAAGGGTATTCTTATGTCTATCCGAAGCTGTCTTGCCTTGACGGCCTTGTATACCGGTAGTACCACTTGACCGGGAATCGTGGGGTCCTATTAACAAAAATAACATGTGAAAATAGTAATAATGGCTACTTATATTACACAACAATATTAGAAGCCTTGATTTCTGAGCTAGGTGAAAACCTTGCTCGCTTGCATCGACTTATACACCGCTAAACCTGTAGGTAATTGTCGGCGTTGCGTACAAACTACCTACAGGTCATTGAACTCGCTCAGCTGACGTTTTCTTAAAGAAATTTATTTCGTACATGCGTAAATTAATACGAGTTTTGAAAAAAGGGTACTTTATTTTTTAATTTTATCTTTACAAATCGATAGTGTTTCATGTATCGGATCGACCCTCCACGGGATTAAAACGATCAAAATTTAGCGGTGAATAGACATTTTAGGATTGGTCCGACGAGTGTTTTCGTGTTCCTATTCGCCATCTCGATTAGCACCTCTATATAGGTGACAGAAGAACTGACGAGATGGAGTATTGAGTCGTGGATATGCGACCCTAACGGAATAAGCGCGAGAGTGTTAGTTGGATATTTCCGACGAAAACGGACCTTTTAAGGTTGAAAAAAGACTAAAGAATGCATAATGATGTGTTTCTGATTGTGTGTAAGGTTAGTAATAGGTGGCATACCAAATGTTTTTACTGAACAGAACTGCCAGTTTGTGTATAGTCGTACCCTTATTGCAAAAATCAACTATCTACATTTTACCCAAATTAAGTTAATTATAGCTATCGATTTGTCTCATTTAGATGAATCTGCAAGTAGAACTGGTTGGTTAGTAGAATAATACAAAAATACATATAGTTGGTTTTTTCAATAAGGGTAAGATAATTTTTATTTAATGTTTCAAATTGTTTTTTGTAAATGGGTCTCAGCAGTAGCAACATTATAAGGCTGATTATGCTTATGGATTTTCGTTCAAAAACCTGACAAACCTATTGATAATGTAAGAAACTTACTCCGCTATTTTGTTTTCCATTCTTCGCATCCAAACCGTCAGCGAACGTCAAATAGACTTTTCTGAGGAAAATAGAGAAAATAAATGTGATTAGTTGTTTTATCATTGTCAGATCAAACTGCATGCAGTTGAATATATGGACTGCATGACTGCGAAGATGACGCCATGCATCTAGCCCAGGAGCTTTGTGTATGATTTGATCTTTAAGTGACCCAAAATAAAGTTGGCAATGTCAATGTGCGTTTGCTCTTTGTAATTAACTACACACTGACTGTATGCGGTTAGCGATGGACAACGTGCGTCGACACTACACGACTGTAGCCGACCGCGTAAAGTTGAAGGCACGACTGCATGCAGTTGATATTGACTTCACTCGACTGCACCCGACCGCGTGCAGTTGATATCATGACTACACGAAGTCGAACGTACAACTGCATGCAGTTAAATATATAGACCGCGCGCGGTCGCTGCGATGCAGTCCGTCTGATGTCAGCCTAAGTGTCGTCGCGCGTGCTCCCTCGCTCCATCAATCAACATATATTATTTGTACCATCTTTAACAATACAGTTTTAGTGAACATTCCTATATATTATTTATATTCACTGAATACAACCTTTACACCAACCATCTCGTAAATATATTGTACTTATTTTCCACCTATCCGTGAATCTATGTTGTACCTGCTGTTCTTATCAAAGGTGACTCGCGGTTCGTCGGAGATGTGTTTGAAGACAGCCTTCCTGATGGCCGCTGCATACACTTCGCCGGGCTGATTGTCGGGGAAGTTCTTCAGATATACCTATAAATTCAAGTACAATAAGAAATAGAGTTCAATTTAAGAGTAGGTAGCGTAGGGATGGAAATTTGGGGTGATGCAGGGGGTGGGTGCCAGGCGCATTACTTTGAGCAATTTATTTCATCAACACTGCTCTCAAGATGCTGAAGGAAAATATCGTGAGGCAAACTATGGCATCTACCAATCTGCACTGGACCTACATGGTGAATACCTCTCCTAGAGAGGAGGCCTGAGAATCTTGAGATTCAGGAACATTGTATAGCAAATTATGTTATGTTAAATAAGCATAAGTACTTTGAAGGTATGAAGAGAGAACAGAGTATAAAGTATGACGTACCTCCGTCGAAAAGGGAAAATTCGCCTACCAGGCTGATATAATGTCTGATCCGGGCAACTACCCGATAGATGATTTCGAGCTGTTGCATATATGCAAACCGTGCGGAGAACTTTATTGCGTGATGTAGGATTTCATATTTTTTTGTAGTTCTTATGTGGCACCATAGATGTCGCTACAGTAACTCAAAAACAAGGTAATTCAAAAGCCTTGTTTTCACGGTTAAAGATTTTTTAATACACTCGTATGCAATGTTACCTGAAACCTGCATTAATTGCGCGTAAGGTTATTCTACAAATCTTTGTTTTCAGACATACTATTGTTTCCACATGAACAAATATTAACTTCACTGTTGTATAAATTCAGCTGATTTTAGAGCTACTAGATTTTATGTGCAGGAATAACATAAATGTAGCGACATCTATGGCATCACATAAGAACTATAATAAAAGAGAATAGAAATACTTTTATTTGGCTATTTGAACTTAATTAATTAATTATAACAACCTGAAATCATTTATCGGGCAGTTGCCCACCAGACGTAACACCTGTCTGGTCGTAGGATCGTCCCTTTTCGACGGAGGTTTGGGTGACCTTACTCTCTGTTCCGCCTAAACTGGCGACCCTCGACAATGAACGTCAGCGCAGCCTTCGTGCAGCTGCGTGCAGGCACGATATCATTACTTCCTCAAGCTTTCGAGCAGCAAGCCATACCCACAGCTATTAATGGTATCCCTGACCACCAGCATGCCTTCCTGGTCATACCTGGTCATCACCCTCAGCCTCATCAGCGACTTTGGCTAAGCACACCGCACCTTCGGCCAGTAACAAAAAGATAACTTACTGTGTTCCTTGGGTCAAGTCCTCCGAGAATGCGGACTGCATCGCGCTCTCGTCCTTCATCTTGTGACACTTGCACGAAGTATTGCGGATAGAATGCGCCTGCTATTATTACCTGTGAACCGACACATGAGTTAATTAACAATAACTATTGTTTTTGTTTATGGAGAGATCAATCTCAATGGATTTATCGGAGCGCATATCCCTAGGTTCTGATTTATGCCCTATCATAAAATGGAACTTGAAATTAAGTCCAAAAGTGGTAGTGTTATACACCTCTAATTACCTCTTCGGAGAGTTTAAGCATAAACATTGTTTGCAAAAATTTTTTTTAAAAAACTTCATCATTTTAAACAAGTTTTTCATCGATACGACTACATGCACACCGTTAAAATTGAACTAGCAACACTGCGCAGGTAATAATCCGGTTTCCAAGACGGGGACTGTCCGTGTGAACACGCGCGTGCACACGCGCTACACTACGCGTCTCAGCCCTAATGCTTCTAACTTGGCGAATACTTGCATGGTGAAGTAGAATTTTCCAAATCCAGGGGGTGAGGGTTTGTCTAGGAGATATTGTTGCTCGAGTTCGAGCACGAACAGAGAAGCATGCGAAGGCATGGGGCCGCGGGGGCTAGGAAAAATTTGGAATAATAATAATATAATAAATAATACTTCCACAACTATCACACAACGCCGTCTAGTCTCAACTCAAGCTAAGCAGAGCTTGTGTTATGAGTACTAGACAACTGATAAACATACTTGTATATTTCTATGTACATACTTATATAGATAAATTACACCCAAAAAAATTCAAATACATCCTTACTTTATAAAGCAGCGACAGTTCATGTTTGTTCCAGGGCGACTTGCCGTTGGGCGGGTCAATGCCGAGCGAGGCGAGTCTCTTGCGCATGTCTCTTGCGAGCTCATCTAGTTCGCGCAACGCCCGCGCTTGTACGTAAAAGCGACGCGCCCACTGAGCTTCAGATTGACCGGCCGTCCGGAAATATTGCTGTTGGCGGAGGTGGCTCCATACCTAGGAAGAGGAAATAACGATAAACTATATTAGTTCTAGTAATAAGTGCTATTTAGGGTAACTAAAAATGTATCAGTTCATTTCATTGATATCATCTCATCAGTGTAATTTGTATTTAAACAAAACATTTAAAAATAACATCGTGCTTTATCGTGTTTATCGAGAAATTTTGATTTTGAATGAAAGCTTGTTATATGCATGCAATATACAAGGAAATTGGCAGAATAAGTAAAATAGGCAGAGTAAGTGACCTGTTGCACCGTCAGTGTTCCGGTGAAATATAGTGCGAAGCCACCAAACTAGACACCTTACAAACACCAGAGTCGCCACACGTCCGAACTGGTCGCGCCACCAAATTGGTTGCGCAACCAAACGTACATCAGGTGAGTAACTCTCTATAGAGCTGCATACAATTTGTTGGTAGCGGCAACTGGTTGCGCCCCCAAGGTGTCTCAGTGAAATATAGCCCTAATTATGACATTATCTTACCTTATAAACGTTAAGGAAGGCAATACAGTCGCTAGTGGAGCCGTCAGCCCAGGTCAACTTTGAGTTGTAAGCGTTCAACCGCTCACGGAAAGGACTGCTGAATGGGTTCTTCACAGACATTGCAGATGCTGTTATGAAAATAAAACGAAAAGTCAGAATAAGCACCGCGAGACAGTAATTTTTCATGATTTACATTATAGGCACTTAGTACATATACCAAAACTATATACTCGTATGCTGTACGACTTCGTGTACGTCTGTTTACAATTACACTAGTGTCCGACCGAATATTCGGTTTCGGTTTCGGTCGTGTTTCGGCAAAAAAAACGAGTTTCGGTTTAGTTTGGGTTTCGGCGGCAAACCTGCCAAAACTACGACCGAAACCGAAACTGCACTCGGGAGTTCTCGCTCTGTGATCGGTTATGTTTAGCGCGTTAAATAATATAAAACCTAAACCCCATACTTTAGAATTGTGTCGTCATAATAAAAAATACTCTATTTAACTAGACGTTTCGAATGACACCCGTCTCATGTCTATTGGAGGGTGGGGACACTTTTACGCAATGCCCTTTAAAATGCATTAAAAAAAATAGGGACTGGCTGATTATAATAAGGAAGTTTCGGTTTCGGTTTCGGCCGAAACTGAAACTGTTGCCGAAATTCGGTTTCGGTTGAAAAACCAGTTTCGGTCGGACACTAAATTACATGTTTTTTGTTTACGTTTATTGTATTCTGTTTTCAAAAGTAAAAGTAGCCTACGTACGTACTAGGACCTCCGTTGCAAATTGAGGATCGTCTTACCAGACGGATGTTATGTGTCTGGTGCGGACAACTGCCTAATAATTGATTTCAGGCTCTTTTATATTGATCGCGCATTTTGATCATAGATGTCGGTATAAGTTTAACCAATCTGTAGAATATACTGTTCACGACAAAGTTAAAAAAGAAGTAATTGTTCTAAACTTATATCTCTTTTGTATGTCATAAATTAATTACTTTTTATTTTTTATGATAATTTATAATAATAATAATAATTTATGTCTACAAATCTAATTCACTGATTCCTGTAAGACAGGTGTTCCCACCAAGACAAGAGTCAGGGCCTCACTCTATTGTGCCCTTTTTTCCAATAAATTATTTTCTCCTTTCTTAACGCTTACCCATAATGACAGCTTCTTCCAAGCACCCGTATATGTAGCCCAACATGATGAGTTTGGACAGTTTCACGTTGACAGGAAGGCGCGCGGCCACGCGACCCAAGTACGTGAGGTCGCCGTCCATATTACTCCATTCGTCATCCACCGTCTTCTTTAGAGCTCCGATCTAATGGGCAAATTATAAAGGGTGTAAGGGACAGCCCTCCACAAACTTTAAGGGCTTGCTCAGTAGACGAAACTGAACAACCTTCCAGAAAATTTTTTTTCAGGAATCGAAAAAAAAATCGGCCTCTCCATACTAACGTCCAATCAAGTTTATAATTTTGTATGGTGAGGCGGATTTTTTTTTTCGTTTCCTGAAAAAAAATGTTGTTGAAGTTTGTTCAGTTTCGTCTACTGAGCAAGCCCTTAAAGTTTGTGGAGGGCTGTCCCTTACACCTTGTATATATTTTTAAACTCCATAAACATAAGTTTTTTTTTTTTTAACCTTATTAACTTAAACTATGATTGACATCCCTCTCCTAGAGAGGAGGCCTGAGTTCCAACAGTGGGAACATTATAAGGCCGACTATGCTATGCTATGACTGACATGATGTTGGCATGATCGAATGCTGTGTTCAGTAATAATTGAACTTTAGATTTATGTACAGTACAATTCACGAATGATGGCGGCCGTGGAGTTAGCCTTTGCGAACGTTCGCGCATACTACACTCTTCTGCGCAAACTTCACGGGCGCCATCATTCGTGAATTGTACTGTACTGTATTTTGTCTTATCTGTGTTGATTGTCTTAGTCTGTCACTGTACACAAGAATGGGACTACTTAGTTGGGCGGACTATTTAGTAGATGGATTATGTGAAGTTTGGTAGGGTAGAGTAGGGTAGGTATAGTAGGGTAGAGTAGGGTAGAGTAGGGTAGAGTAGTGTAGAGTAGTGTAGAGTAGGATAGGGTAGGGTAGAGTAGGGTAGAGTAGGGTACAGTAGGGTATAGTAGGGTAGAGTAGGGTATAGTACGGTAAAGTAAGGTATAGTAGGGTGGAGTAGGAAAGAGCGGGAGCAAAGCCACGCGGGCAAATGCTAGTACTCGTAGAATATTTTTACAAGAGTGAATGATTGGCTCAAAAAACATTATCTCTAAAATCAGTTACCTCTTTAAGCACAAGTATAGTGCGCTGTATGTTAGTGATGTCGGGCGGATCCATGGCCAGGGCTAGCACGTCGGTGGGCGGGCCCATGTCCAGCATCTTGGCCAGGAGCACCAGCCTCTCCAGAGGGCACCGGATTATCTCGGGTGGACATTCTTGTTGTAATCCTTCCTGTAGGAACGACGAGAACACATTTATTAATACTTTACGCTCGCAAATGGTCATTTGTGAAAATAAAATACTAGTATTTTTCCTTTTTTAAAAACGTTGCCCACTGCACAATTATTTGTACTCTTGTCTCGTGGGTGCTTTTACAAACACGAAAACAAGCACACATAAAACACCCAAACCCGAAACAACTATCTGTAGGCCTTATAAGTACAAATACACATATGTTTCGTGCGAGATTCGAATCGAAAAATGTATATTTATTACTTTTGTACAATCATAGAACAGCGTACCATGAGTCCATGACAATGAAATGAGTCAAATCCAACTGAAGCTATATGGAGCTTCTCTGTGTGAAAAAGGTATTTTACTACGTGGAACCACCGCGGGTTAATAGTTGTGTAGCGACATCTATGACAACACATAGGAACTAAATTCAAAATCCTGCATCGCAAGTTCTCCACGCGATTAGAACATATTCAACAGTCCGTAATTAACTATCGGGCAGTTGCCCGGACCAGATACAAAACCCGAATGGTCGAAGGATCCTCCCTTTTCAACGGAGGTATGTGAGACTTTAGTGTGTGAGGGGTCACACAGGCTACAAAAAAAAGCCGCCTCAAACAAAAAAAGCTAGAAGCCGCTTCAAGCTTCTCCAGCCACAAGCTGTCGCGCGCTTCAGCTTTTTTTGTGGCCGCTTCTAGCTTTTTTTTTGGGTCCGTGTGCGAGGACAGTTATACTTTGTTTTGCATACCTCTAATGTTGCCTTCAGCCGACGAAAAAGTCATGAAGATAACTAACTGCATATCTTATGATAACGACTCTGAAAAGGACCTGAGACTTACATAGAACTTTTCATTGACGAGTCGATACACGCGGCCGTCGCGCACTCTACCGGCGCGGCCCTTGCGTTGCTCGCAGTTGGTCTTGGATGCCCACGCGAGTCGCAGCGACGTGAAGCTTGTGTCAGCGTCCGCTACCATCACTTTCATCAGGCAGTAGTCGATCACTGTTGAATAAGGCTCGATTTGAGACAGCACTGTGAGTGTTCTGTATACAGTGATTTTTATGTGAGCGTATATGGCCAAAGAAACTACAATAAATAGTGAAAAACATTCAAAGCAGTCAGTCTCAGAAAAATAAAACTAACTACATCATTGGATTTTTGAAAAAATCATTATTTCCTACCTAGGAATAGAACCAGTTGCATTAAAAAAAAAACATGCTGTATTATACACGTGTGTAAATTATATCATCCGATAGCATCACTAAAAATACTGGAAAATAATGGCATAGTTATTATGGCAATTAAAATTCAACAATTTATCAGTACTTCCGAAAATTTTACGTAATAACTAGCTGTGCCTGCGACTTCGTTCGCGTGGACTACATGATTTTGAATTTATTTTTTCTAAAATAAAAGTAGCCTATATTACTCCTTATTACATGGAGGGTTCTTATGGAAAAAAAAATGAAAATTAGGGTAGTGTAGGGTAGAGTAAGGTAGAGTAAGATAGAGTAGGGTAGAGTATACTAGAGTAGGGTAGAGTATAGTAGAGTAGGGTAGAGTACAGTGGCGTGCCTGATGCCTTTACAGGGGGCAAGCCAAGGAATCTTGCGAAAAAAAAATCTCGTGCTACCACGTGTCATCAGTGCAGTAATGCTGATTTTTCTGAATTGCTACACTACTATTAACAAATATAATATTAATAGTAAGTAATAAATAATTATAACAAAAGCTTCACCACAACAACTTTATCATCATACCAATAATCGTGAAGTTTGAATACATGAATAGAAAAAAAAAAAATTATTCTAATTCAAATTGTCTATCTTTATTTAAAAATGATTTTCTTACTCCAGCGTAAAAAGTTGGTGAACGTTTTAATTCTAACAGCTGATTCTCAATTGCAATCAAAGATAATTCGGAAAGCCGCTCTTGTTGTCGAGTGCCGGCCGGCCGATTAATTTGAACTTAATTATCTAATGTAAAGTTGAGTTGAGTGTGAAATAAAACAACCGAGTACTAGATACTGATCTAATGTTATCCTAAATTGAACTCTATTGAAAGGAGGGTAAGTAAACGGCGGAGAATCTTAACACCGAATTCTAATTTGACGCCAACGCCATCTAGTTATGAATGTGTAACTAATACATAATTTTTTTGAAATCTTGGTGTTTCAAACACTTGTTCTTTAAAATAATATGTAATATTATTGGCAAATACTCACAAATGAAACAGCGGTAGCTTTTCGTTGTTCGCTTTTTTAAAACACACTTATCACTTAACTGTCGAGAAAGATAACCAACTTTCTATCGGCGGTTTATCAAAAATAAAGAATGAAATAACAGCTTTCAAGTACTTTTGAGAATTTTCATGGCACTCGCGAAGTTATTTGAGTCATACCTACCTGATGTATTCCAAGCATTGTTATTAACTTTTCTGAGAAATATTCAAAATAGTAAAGTTACAAGATTATATTTATCTTTAAAACTCAAACCCTACCTGGCCAATATCAATTCCACACATAATAATATCCACACACAACCACAAGTATAGTTTCCGAATTCATAAACTGTTAAATGACGGAAAACAAAAAAAAACTATCAAAACAATTACGTACAACACGATAACCGATCAAAGCAAATTTGAACTGAGTACTTTTTAGTTCGTACAACTTTACGCGTCATAGAGGGCGCCTCGTATTATAATATGCGTAAAAATTTATGTCAAAAAAAACCATTCATAAAGAACAATGGTCAATCTCTTAACATGCTTGGACTATAAAAAATTAGTAAATCGTAACTTGATGAAACATGTATCGTTTGATTTGCCTGAATGAATATTACTAAGTACGGCATTCAATATATTTTTAAAAGTACGGAGAAACTAGTAAATAATTAAAATGTTTTTTAAGGTTATGTGGTTTATTAATAATCTGTAGCTGTAAAAAAATACGTCAAATATGTCATTTGTCCATTTCGCGCCAAATAGGACAAACTGTACCCCAAGAATTTATATATCCTACGGATAAACAAGATTATTTATAAGATTCTTGACTGTACCTAATAAATAGACGCAGCGGAATGTTGCTTTGTTTTTATTGGACAGTACAGGTCGATGGCAACAAAAGACTTTAAAACTTAGTACAGCCTAGTAGTCATTTTCAAAGACTAGTATACTGGTTAACCATTATGAAATTATTCTCTAGATTCACCTGTAAGCCCGCGCACGGGCAAAACCGATGTATGAACCAAACTTATTGGGGTCAGGTGTCCCACTGTTTTATAAACAGTGCTTAATTTATCGAATTTAAATCATAAGCCTTTAGATTTGTTTGGAGGACACACTATATCTGTTCCAAACATTGCAGATGCAAATATATGAATATGAATAAAAGCTCAAGTTATCTTTATTCATAAGTAAGAATCTTACTAAACATGCGGACACAAAAATTAAATAAAGAATTTTCGAGTTGTCTTGCTATCATTTAATCTTCTTCACTTGCAAGATCACAATCACTAAGGTACTGGTGAAAAATAATTATGTAAAAAAATTAAAACTGATTAGGTACTTTTATTCTTTATTACAATTCTCTTATGAATATATCATCAAGAAATGCAGCAGGAGCAGCTACATTTTGTTCATATCTGGCCCATCCAAGAAACCAAACGATGGTCATAACATGAGCACAACATCCTAGTGTGCGTCGACCAACAAGACAATTACAGCAATATTCTCTAATGCCAGCTAACCCAGATGTGTTATTATTTATTAAAATGTACACATAATATTGTTTCCTGCTAATGTGCCTTGACTTTATTCTACCTCTTATAATTGAGACTTCATTTACATCCAAATTGGAAAAATACAGAGAATCCGGTATTTCCCTACAGACTTCAATTCTGTACTGCCCATGAAATCTGATATGTTCTCCGTAGTAGGAGAGCGCTTGGCGAAGTTGGTATGTCCCAAGAGCAAATAAAATAAGGTCCTCATATTGGAGACGGGGAAAATTAATTAAATTATTTCTATCTGCACTTATACTAATAAAATTAGAACCACGTCTATTTAAATTATTGGTTTCTACTATATCTGCTAAATTATTTGGTAAGTGCATTCTTAAATAAATGTTATTTAATAATTGCTCAGCATTTTCGCGATTTTTGAGCCGCACACCAAATCTATTTAATAATGCCGCCGCAATCTGGAAATCTTGCATCATGTGTGGCAAAGATTTATGAAAAAATTCTTGACGAAATAATTTGAAATCACGCTTTATATGACCATTAACCACTTCTACTACCCATCTGCAAAGTGTTACACACCTACTTCTATTTGCCTGAGGTGTGGTTAATTGCCTTTCACCTTCCAATAGTGATTCAGGCATATATGGTTTATAATTACAATTTTCCAATAGATTAATGCAGTCTCGGAAACCTCGGTCTAATATAAAAATATCGTTGTCTCTAAAATACTGTCTCAGAGGTAAGTTTTCATTTTCAAATAAAGAAGTCATTATTTCAGCATCTGAGGTAGTGGCTTTATATGGACCAAAACAATCTAAAATGTAACCGTCACATAGCACTAACATAAATGGTTTTAAAAGATTTCTATATTTGTGCAATGAATATGATTCTTTTTGGAACATATAATTAGCACTCTTATGAGCATAAATATATGTTCCATCACAAATAACAATGGGGTGGTCTGTGATTGCCCCAGAATTCCCATATATTCCATTGGGAATTAATAAATTGTGGTTAATACTTTCTTGTCTGCTTAAATGTCCAATTCCCAAGTTGTTAGGGACAAAATATTGCAAAAGTTTCTCTCTTACATTGTTCATATAACGTTCGAGAGTTCTTCGTGATATCCCCATTAGGCTAGCTATCCTTTCATCCGAATCTCCATTCCTTAATTTTATTAAATATGCTACAAGACCAATAACTCCTCGGTGCAGAGTTTGGATTTGAGGAACTTCAATCAATAAATTGTTGAATTTTTCCTTAGTTAATCCAAGCCAATATTGGAACAGATGATCATCAATATTTAAAGGATCATTAAAATCAATTGAACTAGATTTCTTTGAATCAATAAAAGAAAACATATGTTCAACTTGTTCTACAGTGAAAACCGCACTACTATTATCTAAATAGTACAAAGTGTCCCAACTGTTACTCAATAAATGGTCTGAACAGATTCTAGCATGTGCAGGCAAGTAAAAATGGTGGTCAATTATTATTTTTATGCGTAAATCATCAGAAATTCGATGTAAGTCCCGATTAGTGCAATAAGTAAATACACACTGTGCAGCAGTATTGGGTGCCCGTCTGTAATTCGAAAGTGTAATAGTTGATGATGCAGGTACATTTTCGGTAGCCACTGATGGTACTGCTGGAACCCAATCAGGTGATGAAAAAGATGATATACTGGGATTAGATAACACAATATCCGCTTCATCAGATCCTTGTTCTGGGTCGACATTACCAGCCATCTCTGACTGCTCTATTGCTGAATGTAATTCAATGTCATGTTGTACTAATTCAGGTGCTTCTACCATATTTGTTGGAGAAAAATCAACTAATTCATTTTCTCTTTGTTCTGTCTGCATACGCAGAGCATTTCTTTTTGCTTTCATCCAGCAAGAATGACACACTCTGTCATTTGTAGTTAACTGAAACAAAAGAGAGAATTGGTAAACTCATCTAAAAATACTATTAAAACCTGTCCTAGATTGTAATAGGCACACACATTGATCACTGTTTGTTTGCGGCAGTTTGGCAATATCAAACTTAAATTAATTCATAAAACTCCAAGTGAAAGCTCGCATTCGCACTGCTATTGTCTTTCTATTGTGTCTATAATTGACGGTATTTGAAAGGTTAATTATGAACCCAGCTTTCATTGCAATGTTGTTTCTTTTATAAATAAGATCTAGGAGTTATAAACATCAAATCCAATTGATTACTATATAAAACAACAGCTAGTCTTAGTAATACTAAAAAATTGTTTAAATTACCTCTTGCGATTGGATAGAATTCATTATGCAGGTAGTAATCATTTGTTGCAGTTCTGAAGGATTGCTGCGTAATATTAAATCACTTTTTCTTCGAAGGATTGAACATCCACACATCAAGCAGATGCTAGAGTGACCCACCACCTGAGTTCGACTACTTCCGGGTAGTTGGTTGTCATGGCTTGATATTTCTCCATGGATAATTTGATTAACCCTCATCATCACAGCATCTAAACAGGCCTGGCAAATATTATCACTGTCCTCAATCTGTAAATAAATATTACTGTTTGTAAAACACTTCGATGACGATGTACTAAAATGAAATATCTTACGATGCGTTGTGATGCTAGTAAGTTCATATCTGAATACTTACGATACGTGGCGAAATCCTTTCAGCAATAAAAGACACCACTCTAGTATCTTGTTCTAGGACAATGTGCCGTGCAATGCGATTAACGCATAATCCACAGTTTACACACAGAATGCGCGAAGACATGACTACTTCCACTTCACTTCACTGACAAATCCAAAACTAGATGAAATCAAAGTCCAAAAGACGAATGCCAAGTTAACTAGTATAGAAGATTCGATCGGAGTCCGTAAGCAAAGCAAGATATGGTTAGAATTATAGGGAAAACACAAGATCACACAGAACACAGTCGTTGCCAAAGCTACAACACGGTCTGCGCAGAGACAATAACAATACATTGTTTGTTTGTCAAAAATAGGGTGGCTCCGTATTCAATCGATTTACTTACGGATTTATCGATTTTTAGAAGCAAAAATCATTTTTTAACTCATGACTTGATTAAATCATAGAACAAAACACAAAAAGATGTGTAAGTGGCTTATCTCAGATTAAATAAATAACAAAATCATAAACAGCTATAATCTAACAATTATGTACTTTTTCATTTCTATTTAGAAATTAAATCGATATCGACCACTTCAAAAGTATGGACTTCTCTATGAATGTTAACATTACGGATGCGTTCATGAATAAAGATATTGAGACGCGTTCTATTGAAAAAAAAATAATAATTAAAAAAATGAATATCTTTTTTCCTCCTGCTTTTAAAAATAAACTGAACCCACCATATAATTACATTGATAATATATTATGTTATGATGACAATCTCATTTCGTTAACAACACTTTTTTTTTTCTAGTCCAATTTGGCCATGATTCTTTACCAAAGCCCAGCTTTTTTTTAGAACAAAATGTTCGACGAGTATTTGCACACAATAACAAATTACACCCACACACACTCAAAATTTGACGTTTTTATATCAAAAGTAGGGATAGAAGAGCAAGCCTCATAAAAGCCTTTGAGGCAGAAAAAGACAACAACACATTAGTGTTCATCTCTTTCTTTTGTTAAGTGTTAGAGTGAGATCGGAGAGATTTCGCTCAGAATGGCATCCTCGCTTCGCCCTGGTATCGTCTTATGAATGATTTTTGAATTCCGCACAACACAGTGGCAACTTAGCGTTACCGCGTAAGCGCGCGAAGTTTAAAGTTTAGATTTTTGTGATAATTAATTGATTGGTCGTGTTCTATGAAGGTGAGGTTTTGGTAGGGCAAGCCGGGCTTTTTGGCTTCTATGGCGGGCACGCCACTGGTAGAGTATAGTAGAGTAGAGTAAGATAGAGTAGGGTAGAGTATAGTACAGTAGGGTAGAGTAAGGTAGAGTAGGGTAGAGTATAGTACAGTCGGGTAGAGTAGAGTAGGGTAGATTAAGGTAGAGTAGGGTGTAATAAGGTGGAGTAGGGAAGAGCGGGAGCGAAGCCGCGCGGGCAAAAGCTAGTACCTAATATATAAAGATCTTGTGTCACAGTGTTGGTTATTGAACTCCTCCGAAATGGCTTGATCGATTTTTGTTTTTTTTTTTGTAGGTCTGAGAATATATCGTAGACAAATTTTTTAACCACTAGGTGATAAGAGTAGCCCGAAATAATTGAAATGACAAAACAGGGTTTGCCCAGTCAGCTAGTAACAATATAATGTACTTTCAATGAAGTATACTCACCATACTTGATGTCAGGCACGGTGATGGAGCTCTCAGCAATATTAGTGGCCAGTATGATCTTCCTGTACCCCGGCTGCACGCGTTGGAACACGCGCGCTTGCTCGTCTGCGGTGATCGTCGAGTGGAGAGGCAGCACGAACCATTTGAATGATCGGCATTCTGGACCAGCTACCTTTTCACTAAAATCATCAGTTAAGATCACAAATACGTCTATATCTTAACTGCCGTTTTACACAGTTACTGGATTACGAAGACAATAATATGCAGAATTTGCAATTGGGATTTTTTTTTTCTAGCCCTTACTGCCATACACGACAGCTCGAAATCAAGTATCGGGCAGTTGCCCACCAGACATAACAACCGTCTGGCCGGAGGATCCTCCCTTTTCAATGGAGGTTTGTGGGACTTTACTCTCTGTTCCACATACCTCCAAATCCTCATTCCTCTGTATCAATAACAGCTTTATCACTTACCGCAAATCAAGGTCCGTAAGGCACGCGTACAAGTCCTCAATCTCATGTATTCCTGGCAAGAATATGAGCACGGAGGGCAAGTCCGCTTGGTCGCGATCCGTATAGTGATCCTCTTGGTTGTCTATGTGCTCGAAGGCGTTCAATAGCTTTACCACCAAGTGGTGCATTTCAGGAGCTATGGATGGTTCATCATTTTTCGGTGTTGACTGTTGTAGGACCTAAAATACAATATAACGTAATTTGGAAACCATAATACTTAACCGCATTACTATAATAACCCTATTATAGTTATGTGGTTAGGTATTATGGCCTAGATTTTTTTTTAAATATATTTTTTTGGAAAGAGGTGGCTCAAAACCAGGAACATTGGAAGGAGTGGAGGGAGGCCTTTGCCCAGCAGTGGGACAGTATGGGCTAGATATAATAATAATAATGATATAATAATATTTTTTAATTGTCGTCAAAATGCAGTTAGTTGGCGACCTTTAAAAATCTGGTAGAAGAGACACTTTCAAGCAACAGAAAAAGGATGAACAAACTGAAATATGACGTCACCACCATTAGGTTACGTGCGTACAAGAGATAGCAAGATGTTCCCATCACACCCTCACTCTTCATCATACCAATAGATGGAATGTTAACTGCTGTTTCATTCTATAACCAATTTTTCAGATATATCCACTATGTGGAGCAGTAACAGGAGTAGGGAGCGCTAGAAGTTCGCGAACATAGTGGATACCCAGCTTAAAGTTCATAAAAAATACATTTAGTAAACTTACAGATCCAAACTTGGTCAGATGATTCAAGTAGAACACTTTTACAGTAAACATCGGATCATTCTTCTCAACTTTGATACAGGAGGACATCTGTAGGCCCCGGGGCGTCGGTATCATGAAATAATCCGCAAATGTTTTTCTGTTGAATGTGGCTGACATGAGGACCACTTTAACGGCTGGTGACACGGTGTACAACAGCCTCTTGACAATGAGAAGCAGGAAGTCCATCTCCTGGCCTCGTTCGTGAACCTCGTCGAGTATCACATGTGTGTATTCATTCATTGTTTTTGAACCAACTGTGAATAAATAGATTAGTTTATTAAAGTTAGAAGAAAGTGTCTAAGTTTAATTTGAATACTAGTTTTTGACAATAGGTTTGGTTATGATTATTATAAACCTTAAGGGCACGTATAGACGAGGCGAAAATGTTCTAGCGGCTGCTGCACGGTAGCCGCGAGTCTTCTACGAGATGTGATGAGTGCGTTCTATGTACCAACGCACGGATCCTATAAACGCGCCCTAAACTTTTTTCAACGAGTGTCAAAAAGACAAACGTTCTACACAATACAATTTCTATACACTTAATAAAATTGTGTGATCTTGTATAATGTCATGTCTTGTATACAAATCACCAATGAGCATTTTGTTATAAATTATTAACCAGTTAAAAATATACAGATATATAAATAAATAGAAGAAGTCAATCTACATACAAAGCGCGCTCGAGCAACGCACACATAGACACCGCTCACGGACACGATATCTCGGAGCGCCCCGGCCCGCTCGTCGAACAGCTCAGGCTCAAACGCTCATTAGTGTTCGTCCGCCGAGCGTAAAAAGTGAATTACATACATGAGATTGTCATCTATTTTGTGCACCCACTGAGTGGAGACTAAAGCGCAACGGTCTCAAGGCATGCACCTGATTTGACCCACCCAATCCCATTTGAGCATAGCAGACTTCGTATCCAATACCAAAAATACACCCTTAAAGAGTCTTCATGGAACTATATTAAATAAAATAAATAAATATTCGGCGATATATATTCGGCGTTCCTCAAGGGACCATCGTGGGTCCGTTATTCTTTTCTGTATAAACAAGGACCATTTGTGGATGATTTTGGAGGATGATTTGTGATCAAAGGTCTGTCTTCGGTCACAAATTATGACATTACGCTATTTGCTGATAAGAGCACTATTTTATTTGTTAATGATAACACAATTGACTTTACCACCAACCAAACAATATTATCAATAATAGACTGGCTTGAAATAAATAATTTCAAAATACGAAGACAATGCACGGCTAAATTAAAAATCAGTTACCTAGATAGAGAGACATTGAAGAGACGACTAAATTTCTAGGGTTACATCAATATGTAAGTTATGTGTTATGTGTGGTATCAATACATCATATTGATCATGTATGCAAAAAGCTAGGACAGTTTTCATACATACTTCACAGATTAGGAAAAATATCAAATTAAGCTACTTCACTAACAGCCTACCACGGTTACGTTAGCTCTATCCTCAGATATGGCGTAATACAGTACAGACAAAAAGCACGCTTTCTTTACTTAAAAACGTTGCATTAGGGCCATATTTAATCTATGTGAAACTGTCTCCTGTAAGCCATATTTTAAAAAGGTGAACGTATTACACTGCCATGTGTCTACATATTTGAGACGGCAGTAATATTTGCGGTTGAGCGAGAAGAAATAAGGAGACTTTTACTGACTAAAAGTCTTTCAAATCTAGCAAAAAGCAATACACCTGGAATTCTAAACAATCATAAGTACTACATACCCAGTTTTTGCAGCAATATTCCAGTAGTAACATAGCTAATGCGTGTATCACTGGAAGTATGAGCATCAAGTCCAACCTGGAAAAAATGTTACAAATAAACCAACCGCGCCTATGCGTCATATTTATTATCTTAGTAAAAAAATATTTAAAAAAAACCAGTTAAGTGTGAGTCGGACTCGTGCACCGAGGGCCCGTACTATGGGCTCATAATTGCAAAAAGTAATCATAGGTTATGATTCCCCTACAGATTTTTTTTCCCTTGTGGGTGTCCAAATATGCGCCTTAGATGGAGCATAATCAGTCTTATCTTTATATTGTGTAGACTTGGAAATTCGATTTTTTTTCACTGTACCATGAGGGGGTCTAGATAATTTCGTATTGATTTAAGCTTAAGAAAAAAGGGGTTTTGACTGACAGACAACAAAATGACGCCAATGTGAATCCTTTGTACCGTTATTTAGAAACCCGGTTAAGGCGCGTTCCCGTTGGCCATGATAACACCATGGTTACAGACTCATGCCAGGCCACTTCTAGTCCCAACTGCCGGATGCTCTCCACGACTGTAGGTCGAACCAGTGACGCGGTGGAGTTAGTTTACGATAAAGGTTACGTTTTTACCGAATGAGGTATGGAAGGAACTTTTAAAACAGGATTTTTTTGTTATACAATTCAGTAAGAAGTATGAGGGATAAATATATTTTTACAAAATAGTCAACATTACCTGGTAACCAACGACACCACCAACATCCCAACCTCTTTCCTGAGCTACTCTTCTTGCAATAGATATGGCAGCAATTCTCCTCGGTTGAGTAACAACTATCTTGCATGGTTTACGAGATTGATAGCAGTCGTCGAGTATCCACTGGGGGACTTGTGTAGTTTTACCGCATCCCGTTGGACCTTCCACTATTACCACTGGGAAACCGTGGATGCGATCCAAAATCTAAAAGTGATTTAATTTACATTATAAAAAGCCCCAAGTTGTACATTTAATCAAATATTGTGCCTCATTGCTACATATCTACAAAGATACATAGACTTAAACAATCTCCCTAACATTCTTGTCAATGTTGGAGTCATTTTTGTTGTTTATGATGTTAGTAATACAGTCCTGCAAGGTTGTTAGTGTTTTAAAAATAACCCTGTATATGTAACCAGCAATCTTATATTTCAGGAATTCTTTACAATACCTAGGCAATGTATAGAATACCTGGGCAATGTGTGAAATATTATTGTCCATTACATATTGTGCTTAGGTAATATATGTTTTTTTTTTTTTTTATAATGGATAGGCTCGCGTTTGACCACAATCTCACCTGATGGTAAGCGATGATGTGGCCGACGATGGAGCACGCTTGCCTAGAAGCAATCTATTCACTTTTGACTTAAAGACCCCTAGGTTATAGCTATCAGGAAACACAGACTCCGGCAGGGAATTCCATTCCTTAGCTGTACGCATGTGTATATGTATACAATTCCTAGGGATTGTTTATATAGGGTACCTGCTGGTCCATGGGCAAAGTGTAAAAGAAATAGATTTGGGTTTATATTTATCAATGTTAACCTATAAAATAATGGGCAAATAAAACAAATTCTATTACTTAAAATCAATACCTATGTGTAAAAGACGAGAGCAGGGAAGGAGGTCACGTAATTTTAGGGCATCCAGACATAGACAAGTTAGGTTAGAAATGTTAGTAGGCTAAGCGGTTATTATTTTTTATAACCACCCAGAAATAGGAGCCTTATTTTAAACCCCGTATATAGAAATAAGATACTGATGAGTACTTTTAAGCAAATTACATTATGTACTTATAGCCGGAAGAAATTTTAGTTTCAAATTAATTTTATGTTTTTACTCAGGGCTTATTTGTGTCTGCAGGGTTTAAAAGTGAGGCACCTATATTGTAGGTGGTCACCTTATTCCCGGCTCTTATCTTTTACACACATTACCAGCAGTGCATTGGGTACTGTATAGAATACCTAGTCAAAGTATAAAATAAATAATATTACATACATTACTAACATGTTTCAGGTATTCTATACATTACCTAAGTATTGTATAGAATACCAGATTATACGGTTTGTCGGTAACATATACAGATACAAACAATGAAAATTGAATGAGGAAAGGTTTTCAATAAAATACCAATATGCAAGTAAACAACGGCTAGCTCACCTGCTGCTTATAATCATTGATGGCCAAGTTGTTTGTGTCTTCTTTCATTTGGAATGAATACTTGTTGTATACTTCTGTCATAGCTTCCTCTGTCAGCTCACCAATGTTCTGGATGGATGCACCCCAAGAAGACAGGCGCTCCAGAGACTCCAAGCCTCCTGACACACTCTCATGGTGTTCTCGATCCAATTCATTCTGGAACACAAATCATATTTAATGTTTATGTTAAAGAGAACATGGTGTATACTGTACCTATTTAGTTATTCAGATATTCAGTCCGTGCAATATGTATTAGCGGAGGGCTTGTATGTACCTGTAAGAATTTTAAGGTAGCCATACACACAGGGTATACCTGACAGGATTGCCTATACAGTTAAGTATGTTGCACCACTGTGCATGTTTCTACACAAGCTTACCTGACTGGCATAAAACTATGAAGACAAACCTGTCAGGTACACCGTAGCGTGTATGGCTACTTTTATAGGTATATATTTACCAGTTACCTACATTACACAATACAGTATTGTTTCTGTGTTAATAGGTATTAAATAGCTACAATAGGCACAACAAATCGATGAATGTAGCCGAAACTAGCTACCTTATGGTTATTTATACATACTATAATTATAATTCTACAATTAAATCAGTTTTACCCGTAAGTACAACTCAGTTTCTCTCTCTTTGACTTCGCGCGCATATTCGGTACCGCTGGTAAGCATCACCGAATGGCGGTGTTCCTCCTTTCTGTTCAAGTCACTGTTCTCGTCGTCTTTAACAATTCGAAAGCCTCCTGTAAGCGGGCCCCGAAGTTTGGTCCTCTGTGAACTCGATGGCCGAGGATTTAAATAAAACCCTCGTAATTCATCCATGTTCGGAAACAAATGTATCTGAAACGGGCTAAAATTCGAACTAAAGAAGTGTAAAGCAAAGTCTTCAGCGTTGTTTAGCTTTGTTAGATATTTTTCACAATGTTATCTTATTTTCCTACTGACCAAAAATCCGCAACAAAACGAAAAATCTGTGTCTTCTGTAGGTACCCACAGGCAGAGATAATAATAATAATAAACTTCGTTTTCTAATCGAGAAAATTATTTGACAAGTGCAAATGTCAAACTACTTGAAACTACAGAAATATGTTGCCAGCTTTTTAATTAAAGTGATGTTTACAAATTCGATTTTTTTATACCGGTTCTTTTAGTAAATAGAGTCTGTGCGGAAAGTAAACCATCGTAGGATTTGAGGGCGCTGCTGTAGATAAATATCGTTTTTGTTATGTAAGCAACATTGTGACGTCATTATAGTGCGACTGTTAAATCTTGATATTTTGAAACTATGTTAGACTAGCTTCTTCCAGCGGCTTCACCCTATAATAAAAATTATCCGATTGGCTGAATTTGCTCACCTAATGAAACTGCAAAGTTATAGCTTAAGTGCTATATTATTGCAATGTTTATGATTAAGTTCATCTGTCTAGTAGTTTTTGCGCGACACATCCAAATTTTCGCATTTATAATATTAGTAGCCTATTTATTGAACTTGCTCACGTGATGAAACTTAGCAAAAATATAGGTTATAAGCTATATTAGTCATAGTCATAGTAGTCATATAGTCTTGAAGACCACCCTGACAGAACAAAGTGAATGAAGTGAGTCTTTTTCAGATTCAGAGCAAGACCATTTCTTTGAAACTTCTGAGACTTCTGAGTTAACGAAAAAAAAAGATACGGCCGTTTATGTCGCAAAAAAACGTATATTTCTATAATCAAGCGAATCAAAGTTCATAGGGTTGACCTTAAATCCTGAAATTTAGCATAAATCAAGGTCTCATAGAACAAGTACAGGAAAAAATCTGAAAATAGTAAATATGTAGTTATGCCACAAAAAAAAAATCTTCGTCACTCAATTCGGGAATTGATTTCATAGGTAAATTTGTACAGAATCCTCAGTGCGCGAGTCCGACTCGCACTTGCTCTTTTTTATTTTAGTTACTGTATCCGTACTCAAGCCTGAAAAGAATTATTCTAAGTTAGTCGAAACGCATTATAAATTTAAAGTATCAATACTCTTTATACTAGCCATAGAAAATATTGACCAAAACAAAATAATTAAATATCGTCATGTTTAAATGAATTTCCGTTTAATTTATATATATTTGGAGATAACAGGGACAGGAGTTTATCTAGGAAGTCTAAAAACATTAAAATAAAAGTGTTACGTACCAAAAAAACAGCATACCAATGTTTCCCAAATTCGTGACTTTGTTTTGATCAATAATGGTGTGATTTGCCATTTGTTATCTTTGGAAAAACTGAAATATATTAAATATTATTTCCCTTGCAGCTCAGTGAAATTTTTATCACATTTCTGAAGATTTCAATTAAAAATCACAATAAAATAACAAAATAAACAAACCGGTGCCAATATTATATGACGTTTGGCATTTGACGGATGGCTGGGTTGGGTTGCTACTTAAAATCTTTAATGTTGTTTTCACTTTACGCCACGACGGTTCTTTTATCGCACAGACAATACAATCTCTAAGGAAAGTAAGATCAATCCAATAAATTTAGGTCATTTGGCTCGAACTCTTCAGAATCAGAATAAATAATCTTTATGGTAGCCTAGGGGTCCCACTCCACCCTACTCCACTCTACTATACCTTATTCTACCCTAGTCTACTCTACTATACCCTATTCTACCATACTCTAACCTACTCTACCCTATCCTACCCTTCTCTACCCTATTCTACCCTACACTACCCTAATTTTTTTTTTTCATAAAAACCTTCTCACAATAACATGCACAACAAAGAATTAGCAGAAAAAGTTCAGCTGTTGCCGAGATTTGCGCATAGCAATACATATATCGATTCATTTTTATAATATAGATTGATGTGATGAAGAGAAGGTATATATTACTATACTCTTTGTGAGGAGGTCTGTTGAACTATAGAACCTAAGGGGTGTTACCGCACCAATCGATCAATCATCGATCGATGCCATTAATCGATGGTAGAATGCATTAGTCGACTTCGATCGATTGTTTCTACCAAACCAATCGATCGATTGTCAATCGACGATCGGTCGAGGGTACAATGGATTAATCGTATTTGATCGCATGCAGAGTGTTCTAGGTTTGCGTCTCCATAATAAGTAGTACGAGTACGAG
This sequence comes from Mythimna ferrago, assembly GCA_910589285.2. NCBI lineage: Eukaryota > Metazoa > Arthropoda > Insecta > Lepidoptera > Noctuidae > Mythimna > Mythimna ferrago. The sequence continues at coordinate 12,405,869 of OU342692.1, read as the reverse complement.
CAGCATCGTCAGTACGATTTACAAGAGAAATTTCTAAACTGATGGCGTATATTAATCTGTCAGTCGACCGGTATCCGTCGACCAATTAAAGCTACCACACCAATCGATCAACGTCTACCGATGTCGATCGATGACATCGATTGACGGTCGATCGATTGGTGTGGTAACACCCTAAAACGGTACTCCCTTCAGGTTGTGCTAACGAAGGCAAAAATTAATAAAAAGGATAAAAAGTGTTAAAAAGAGATCGAAGCCAGATTGACACTTTGCAAAACTTGTAGATACGAATCCTTACAAAGCTTACAGAAAATTATTGAACAGGACACTATAAACTTGAAGCAGAAATGCAACATAGGTACGAATGTGAAACTTATATTGAATTACGATCAAAAATATATACGTTGGTACAGAATCAACTTAGACCCACAACTGAAACAACTTCCTTTCACCAAGGAGCTCCACAAACAAATAAGAGATCCGCGCGAAGAGATAAGAAATCCGCGCGGGGAGATAGAGATCTGCGCGAAAATATTACATCGACTTGTTTTTACAATTATCTATTAATAGATTTCAAACAGAAGTCATTATTAATAGTACCAATCTACCAATTAGTAAAGCTGTAAATAATAAAGTGTCAGCAAAAATAATCAGCTCGAGTAAGCTGCGATCTGGATGCTAAAAGTATAGACCTAGGTGCAAGCATCGGACCGGCCGGTCGACATCAACACCAAAGCGGAGTGGTTGTAGGAGGCTATGTCGCAAGACTGCGACGTGTCAATGCCCCGAGTCCGGCCAGGACGTATCCGGCGTTAGGGGTACTGGTGGCCGCCAATCCCAATTAATGAAGACATAAACGCAACTTAGCTCACGAATGAATAAATTGCCTCTAATAAATCATTACGCTCTGGGTCACGACTTTAAAATGCATCCTAGTATCGATCCCAGCTAAATACAGCACGACGAAATATCTCTCGCCGTTTTCCACACTCGTCTGGTAGGCCTCGACTACAAGACTGAGGTAGGTTGGCACTCCGTGATACCAAAGCGTATCCCTAACGCAACTCCAGGGTAGGGTATAGAGCGCCCCGGGACACCGCATCTCACGTGGTGAGGGTTGGCACGCACATGATGGCTTTTTTTTTTACCGCAAAGCGCCCTCCGCGGAATACGAACTAGCTGTCAAGATCCGAGCCTATCCATACCAGCTGCACGGCGAGGCTGCTCGCAATTATTCTTTCAAAGAGCTTACCAGGTGGGTAAGCTCGTTAAGCAGCACTACGGGCCGGTATGCAGACGGACAGTATGCAGGGTGCTCCGGCTTCCTGATGAGGACCAATTTCTCGCCTCCCAACTAAGTGGGAACTGGTCCTTCGCCATGTGCAGTACGCGGCAAGTAAGTTGAACCATTTTTGGGGATAGTAGTAGAAGGTTGAAGTAATGATCTTGACTCCAAAACTGAATGTATATATTGTCACCAAGCACCTCCTTTTATACTAATTTACAATGTTACGGACTAAGGACTTAACCAATAAGAACGACTAACTTAATATTTACAAAACAAATTAACCAATAGAAAAATCTAATACTATGTAGTGACACAGTACCTGTTACCAGAAAACCACAAACCACCGTACCACCACACCAGATACCAGTTACCAATACCTCAGAACCAATTACCACGTTTTCAACCATGTTCTGTTAAAGAAACAGTGAAGCAACACGTTTACGACAACGTCTGTTATAGAAACACTGAAGCAACACGTTTTACGACAAATCAAGAAATAGGATAAGCTTATAAGCGCTAAGCATAAGCCCCAGCACCCTCGCAGATGGATCACGTGGCCTCGCGCAGCGGAGATCTTCACTCGGTGACGTCTCGACGGGGAAAAGGATCGCGCTAGGCGTGTGTAACTCTTTACGGAACCGACTCATGATCCGGATCATTGCAGTGAGTCAAAAGATTGGTTCAGTAAAAACGTTTCAAACGCATCATTTGGATCTGAAACATTATTTTGCTCTGATACATTCCGCGAGACGCGTCGCTCGCGAGGCGACTTAGCAGTGAGCGAGCGAGAGAGGGAGACAGACACACTGAGTTATTTATTATTGACTGGCGAGTCGTGAGTGAGCGGGCGACATAATTACAATCTATACAAGCTTTCTTCCTTTTTATTCATAAAGTTAGAGCTATGAGACTTTACGTGAGAATTTTTGGTAAATAGACATTGAATTACGTAAATAGGTTTAGTTTAATAATGTAACGTAAGTATACGTAACATTCTGTATTTTGTATCCTTTGAGCCGATGATCCAAATGAGCCAAATGAAACATATCAGTGATTCGGATCATTTCAGTGATCGAGATTCAAATGATCCAATCGCAAAAATGATACACTTTGCCCACCTCTAGATCGCGCTCTGCGCGCGACACGTATTTATAGAATCGCGACAGTATTGCGCCGTGTACTTAGTCGCGCATGCGCGGTAAGCAGCCCGCTCAGTGCGTTTAATGTGCAGCACCTCAAGCGCCCTCTGTCTGAGAAATAACGACGCACGTTTGTAAATATCTTAGGCTAGACACTACTTCCATAATATGTACAACATATTATGTACCAGTGTAAATATAAATAGGGTGTAATTATAGAAAATATACAGATCTTCTTCAGACATCAACGACTAACTACGTGTTTCATTTACGAGTCACTCTCATCCCTTATAACTATATAGAATGTCCCGCTAAAACTAACTAACCACTAAAAACACTTATCACTCTGTTCGTGTGCGTTACGCTAACACTCATCATCATCATCATCAGCCTTTTTAATGTTCCCACTGCTAGGACTCAGGCCTCCTCTCTAGGAGAGGGAAAGGGCCGTAATCCACCACGCGGGCCCAGTGCGGGTTGGTGAATGTCACATGTCTTCGAATTTTTGATTCTAGGACATGCCGGTTTCCTCACGATGTTTTCCTTCACCGTTTTTGAGAGCAGTGGTGATGAAATAAATTACACAAAGTAATGCGCCTGGCTAGGTTCGAACCCGAGACCTACAACGCGTAAGTCGGGGCTATTACCATTTGGCCACTACTGCTTTCCCTAACTACGCTAACACTATTGTCCAATAACTAAAATATTGTACAGTTAACTTTCGTGGCGCCCAAACCTAATTATCCAATCGCTGCTCCGGTTCAATCACTGCTCCTCTCCAATCACTGCTCTTGTCCAATCGCAGTGCAGTAACTGTTTCACGCACGTCCCGTGAGGGGTCGTTAGCAACGTGTACAGGGCGCGCTGTCCTTTGTGGGTGAAAGCCTTTTTCCTCGGGCAGCTTGCGACGTGAGGATGCTCCGCTGTTGAGCTGGCACGTGGCGATTTGTTGAGCTGGCACGTGGCGATTTGTTGAGTTGGCACGTGGCGATTTGTTGAGCAATGGCTCGCGTTTCCTATTTCAATGGAGTTGGTCGAAACGTTACGCTTTACTATTTCTTGACGGAATGAAAAACGTGTTGAAAGTGATATGCTGTGTAGTGGCTACACATTTGCTACGGTTACGCGCAGCCCCACACTTTGTTTAAGATATGAAAACCGATTACTGCGTATTTAAGGTTGATCGTCATGATGATTTAACTTGTGTGACGAGAATTACAACCGATTTTCAGGTTTCAATCAAAGTGGGGGGCTGCGCGTAACCATAGCAAATGATTTAAGCCATTTGCCGCGTACTATACGCGCTAAAGAGCTCTTAGTCGAGGTCCGAGAGCCTCAATGGCCAGGACCCAGGCTTTCCCGGTGAAGCCGTCGGGTCCTGGGGCGGTATTTTGGGCTGAACGTAGCCTTCGTACCGACACTCTCATCTCCACCTTTGGTCAACTCTTGAGCATTGTCGTTGTCGCCGCCGTAGTGGTCCACGTGGCGCAGGGAACAGAGCGCTCACCACAACCTCCACAAACTAAGGTGCCATCCAGCGGGCATTGCACGTGTTGCGCAAAGCCGCAATCCGCGGCGACCACCAGTACACCTAACGCCGGACACGTCCTGGCCAGACTCGGGACATTGACACATCGCAGTCTTGCGACATAGCCTCCTACAACCACTCCGCTTTGGTGTAGATGTCGACAGGCCGGTCCGATGCTTGCATCTAGGTCTATAACTTTGCAGCATCCAGATCGCAGCTCCTGATCCAGTTGCTTTAGCAGTCGCCAGAGTACATTTATTAATTGCATGGCGGCGCCTGTAACATAGACATTTGTGCCACTCCGGGCCCTCTGACTCTATACGATTTATGATAAAAACCTAGCCTGATTTTCAGGCAGCGTAGGGTCCTAGAAGTAAGAAGACATTAACAGAATAGATATTCTAGGAGACCAAAAGGAATTAATTAAAGATCATCACGATAATACTTATTGATCTAAGCACACGGCCGTGTGCAGGCCAAGTTCCAGCAACAGGCCGCGCGCATGCCGTGCACTATTTACACGAACCGTTTCGACACACTTTTGACACCTGTAGCTTAGTGCCTATTGCAAGTACAGTGATAAAATTGAACCTACGTTATTATATACTAGTACTAAAGCAGTATTAACAAATTTCATAGATATAGCTTCAGTAGATCCTGAAATATTACCCTCTGAATATAGCTAATTTTGGCATTGACAAAACCTTTAAGCCACTTCCAATTGTCCTAGCGTTATGAAATTTGGCACACAAGTCGTGTGTCATATGCAAAAAACAAAAAATTAAGAAATTTAATAAATCGGTCAAGCGTGAGTTGGTTCAATCTAATATTTATGAACCAGTGATATGAGAATACGAAGAGAAGGGGGCGAGGAAGGGGAGGAGGTATAAAATATGTCATAAGAAATTTAAGAAATCGGTCAAGCGTGAGTTGGCTTAATCGAATATCAAATTTTTAATAAAATATTTATGAACCAGCTATACAATGAGAATACTTACGATGTAAGGTTAACAATGGACGCGGGCGTGGCACAAAAAGAAAAAAATAGGTGTACGATTTCTTGAGAAAAAGTATTTAAATCCCACTAAAAACATACCTGTTAAAAAGGGGGCCAAGTTCCTATCGGCTAATTGTTCGCCTAAAAAAGGGTTGAAATACAATCCAATGCCAAGTTTAGATGCACTTTAAAATCGATCATAATCATCTTCATCAACAGCCAGATCATCGTTAAATTTGAACTTGGCAGGTTAATTTAATTATACAATTAATCGAGTGTTACGTGTAACATGAAAACCTGCCAACCGTGGGGACGGTGTCCATACATTTTTATGCATTGTTTTTTATTATAAAGCCCCCTGCAAGAAGTTCATAAGTAATTTTAACAATTTTTTATTTTAATTTACGTAAATCGCACATTATGCGATAAATATGACTGTTTTAGTATGCGTCATTTTGATAGTGTGGCATTTTGCTAATGTGGCATTTTGAAAAAACACATTTTGCAAATGTGTCATTATGCGAAATGTCATTTTGCGAATGTGGCATTTTGCGTCAATATGTCATTTTGCGAATGTGGCATAGTGCGCCTAATCCCTTCTCGAACGCTGATAGTGCGTCTTCCGGCGATGCATAATTTGCGAACGTAAAATATTAACAAATGTGCTCTCATGTACCTACAATATCAATACGCTAGGTTTGTTAATTTGAAAATACATTTTAACTGCAATATTCTTGCCTAGGCATAATAAAGGAAATACCGTCAGCTAATTTGCCTGACCATTTCGAAGGTAATTTCTTAGAAATTGTGAAGTAAAATCTATAATGAATCGTTTTAGTAGGAACATAAGGTTATGATTTGAATTTTTTTTTCGCTACATTTCACATACGAATTTTTCTATTACGTAAGTTGCAAAAAAAAACAAAATTCGTGCAAAGTTTCGGGGACATTATATTATACTATATAACTAATGTCAAATCAGATGGCCGTTGGGGCCGAAAGGTTCTGGAGTGGCAACCGCGTACCGGAAAATGCAGCGTTGGAAGGCCTCCTAGGTGGACTGACGACCTGGTGAAGTTAGCGGGAATCCGATAGATGCGGGACGCATATGATCGTTCGTTGTGGTGACGCTTGGGGGAGGCCTATGTCTAACAGTGGACGTCTATCGGCTGAAATGATGATGATGAATGTCAAATCATAACAAATCTTTTTCAATGAACTAGCTAAGTTCAATCTACCTGTAGGTATATACCTGGCTTTTCTATAGGTAATCATCATCACCATTTCAGCCAAAAGACGTCCACTGTTGGACTTGGCTTTTGACATCCCTCGAATATCGCCATAACGATCGGCCCTGGGTAGGGCACATGTGCTCGCAGACCAGATGGTCGATGGAACGAAAAATTCTGGAGTGACGACCACGCACCGGAACCCGGAAGACGCAGCATTGAAAGGCCTCGACAAGGGACAAGGGGCGACCGATGATCTAGTAAGGGACGCTGGAACCCGATAATTGCGAGACGCACAGTACCTCTACCATGATGAGTTTAAAGCAACAGTATTTGTCGATACTCGATAGATGGCAAATTTTACAGCGCCTCTAGCGGTCACTTACGGAACCAAAAGCCATACAAAATATTTACGTAGTCGGTATCGAGTATCGACAAATACTATTGCTTTAAACTCATGGTAGAGGTAAAGGTCCGGCTCTGCTGTTTCGTTTAAGCTGGGGGCTGACACGAAATGTCAAATTATATGACATTTTGCGCGCACTTTGAAAGTTAATATTGTTACGTACGTGGGTAATCAAATGCCGATTTACTGACGAGAGAACTTTATTTACCACAAACAACAACAAAATATTCCAGTCAACAATAATCCGAATCGCAATTAACACTAGAGTACCGTTACACTATCGCTTAGGTCGTTAGATAAAATCACTTCAAGTACTAGGGTAGTTCGCTCTTGATCGCAGTCGAAATCACAACTGACTCGCTTCCGGCCGGGGGCACGTATTTATATGCGGAGCCAAGAAAATTCTAGATACCGACGTCCCCGGATCTATTCAGAATTCCAGAACAATTGAATCGCTTCTCGAAGTCATAAATCATTTTTATTGCTCGTAGTAATAAGAGTCACTTTCATGCGAATTTCGACTCTATTGTTAAAGACGGAAAGTACCATTTCCCTTATCAGTAAGATGAATACCTATTACTAGTGGTACTGGCTGTGTGGATGTTTCGAGATTTTTCTAAGCTGGTCTACGCACAACCATTCTAGACCTTTCGAACAGCAATGCGTTTTAATTATTACGTGCTACTCTTTATTTTCTCGGAGATATGGCGTGTTCACGTTTAATGGCGTAACAGTGCCCCCCTCTTAGTCATGCTCGTCCCGAGCATTATTAGATCCGTGATACGGCGCCAATCTATCCACATGGACAACCTTGGGTTTCCCTCTTAGCCCTTTCTTGATGCGGTAGGTCACGTCATTAATCCTTTTTAACACGGTGTAAGGTCCCTCCCATCGAGCTTGGAGTTTCGGCGACTTCCCTTTCCGTCGAAGCGGGTTGTGGAGCCATACCAGTGTACCTTCCTCAAATCCCTTGGCATTGGCATTACGGTCGTATCTAGTTTTCATTTTTACGCTGGTGTTCATGCTATTCTCACGAACTCGTTTATGCACTTCGTCCAATTGATCTTGAAGGTCACTTACGTAGTCCGTAACTGGCTTAGTCTTGTCAGGTAGCACGCCAGTTATGGCATCGACTGGAAGTCTCATCTCCCTGCCGAAATTCACTCTTGCTGGGGTATGTCCCGTGCTATCATGCACTGCCGATCGGTAAGACATCAGAAATAGTGGAATATACCGGTCCCAGTCCTTCTGATGGTCATCGACAACCTTAGCCAGGTGATTCTCCAGGGTTTGGTTAAACCTTTCCACCATTCCGTCCGACTGAGGGTGCGCCGGTGTTGTGCGTGTCTTATAAATTCCCAGAAGAGTACACATTTCCTGGAACAGCGCAGATTCGAAGTTACGGCCTTGATCGGAATGGATTTCCAAAGGTGCGCCATACCGACATACTACTTCTTCGACCACCTTCTTCGCCACTGTCGTCGCTTCCTGATTGGGTATGGCGAAGACTTCGGGCCACTTTGTGAAATAGTCCTGGATCACCACTATGTACTTGTTTCCGTCATTTGTAACTGGAAAAGGTCCAGCGACGTCGATAGCGATGCGTTCCCATGGGGCTCCCACATTGTACAGCTGAAGCCTGCCCCTGCTCCTAGTCTGTGGTCCTTTCACAGATGCGCACGCTGTACATTTCCGACACCATTGCTCTATGTCATCTCTACAATTTAGCCAGTAATACCGCTGTCTCACTTTCAGTAGAGTTTTCTTGATGCCCAGGTGTCCTCCGGAAGCACCATCGTGTATTTCCTGTAGCAGGGGGACTACTTCACATCGTGGTACTATCACTTGTGTGGTCACCTCCTTGCCATCGTTCGATTCCCATTTCCTACAAAGCACATCATTTTCTAGGACTAAACTGTCCCACTGTGCCCAGTAGCTCTTAGTAACGGGACTATGTGACGATACTTCACTCCACTGGGGCCTTGTTCCGCTACGCTTCCAGTCCAGTATAGGTCAAATATCGTCATCTTCTTCCTGGGACTTCTTGAAGTTGCCTTCAGCCCTAATTAAATTAACGCGTTCTCGGGCTTCATTCTGCTGGCAGTGTCTGCAGTCCTCATTACATGGACGTCGCGACAGGGCGTCAGCATTGTTATGCCCTTTTCCACTACGATGTTCTGTTACAAAGTTAAATTCCTGCAGCTGCTCGAGCCATCTTGCAACTTGGCCCTCAGGGTTTTTAAATTGTAGAAGCCATTTCAATGCAGCGTGATCCGTCCTCAACGTAAATTGTCTTCCTATGAGGTACTTGTAGAAATGCTGCAAGGTTTTAACCACAGCCAGCAGTTCTCGTCGAGTCACGCAGTAGTTTCTTTCTGGCTTTGAAAGTGCCTTACTGAAGTAAGCGATTACGACCTGTCTGTCACCTTGCACCTGTGACAACACTCCACCAATTCCCGTGTTGCTGGCATCGGTATCAACGACAAATCTTCCGTCTCTGCTCGGGTACCCCAGTATAGGCGCTTCACATAACCGTTCTTTTAGCTCGTTGAATGCTGACTCACAGTCGTCGTTCCAGATAAAATCTCGTTTATCCTCAGTCAGCTGATGTAGAGGTTTTGCAATGTCCGAAAAATTCTTGACAAACCGCCTGTAGTATGTGCACAACCCTAGAAATGCACGTACTTCCGTTTTGTTCTTTGGAACCGGCCACTGTTGGACTGCCTTTATCTTCTCAGGGTCGGTTCTCACCCCGTCAGCGGAAATAACATGTCCTAGGTAGCTGACCTCCTTCTTGAACAGGGCGCACTTCTTTGGGCTTAGTTTTAGGTTATCCCCTCGTATCCTGGTGAACACTTTCTCCATATTCCTCAGGTTTTCCTTAAAAGTGCGACCCATTATAATGACGTCATCCAAATATACCAGACAGACGTCACCAAGAAGGCCCACCATGACTCTCTCCATGAGGCGTTCAAACGTCGCTGGAGCGTTGCATAACCCAAAAGGCATGACGTTAAATTGCCACAGGCCGCTGCCAATACCCGTACTGAACGCTGTCTTTTCTTTATCTTTCTCGCTGATTTCCACTTGCCAGTAGCCACTTTTCAAATCAATGGTCGAAAACCACTTCATGCCACTGAGCATATCCAGCGTATCGTCTATCCTTGGTAAGGGATAACTGTCCTTCTTCGTCACATTATTCAGCATTCTGTAGTCCACACAGAATCTTGTGCTGCCGTCCTTCTTCTTCACCAGAACGACTGGAGAAGACCATGGACTCGTAGAAGGCTCAATTATTCCGCTATCAGCCATGTCCTTTACCATTTCTGCTACCTCAGATTCCTTAGCCCAGGGTATGCGGCGCGGTCTCTGTTTAATTGGTTTCGCATCACCTGTATCTATCTCATGCTTGACGAGACCTGTTCTCCCGCAGTCTTTTCCCGTTGCAAAGATATCTCGAAACCGTAGCAGAAATTCCTTGGCTTGCTGTAGTTCCGAAGTCGATAAGTTGCTCTTAGAATTTTCCAGAAGTTGCTGGATGTGATCAGTTTCGACTTTGGTCGTGTCTTGCTTTGCTGGAGATTTATTGATTTGACGGAGATACTGAACTTCTTCACATCTCCCAAAAACACTGTTTTTCTTCAGTTGGACCTCTTCTTTCCCAAGGTTCACAATCCTGACCTTGGATTTCCCTGTCGTCATAACTAATGTCCTCGCGGTGATGATCTCCGGGTGCCGGCCAGTATCCTCTACCAAAACACATCTTGATTGCCTGATTTTCTTGGGAAACTTTACTTCGACTAAGGTTTCTGTTCTCGGAGCCAGTGTAGTATTCTTTAAACAGTAGAGGTTGCATGAATTAATTCCTCGCAGGAAGACTTCTTGATCTGGGAATTTCAATACTCCCCTGTCGATATCTAAAATACATCGGTTATTCCGCAAGAAGTCGAGACCCAGTATGCAATCGTCGGTAATATTCGCAATTAACGCAGGATGGATATACACTTGATCACCGATTTTGATCTCAATTTCTGTATCACCGAGGACGGAGACTGGCTGGCCGGTTGCTGTCTGAAGTCGGCAGGATGGAGACTCTCTTTGCCATAAGATGGTGCGTTTCAGCAACTCAGGTCTTATAACAGTCCGTGACGCCCCCGTGTCAATGGTAAAATTGCAAGCCCGATGATTCAGCGTCCCTTCGATGATCAAACTATTTCCGTTGTGAACTTGATTGATGGTGATGGTTGGGGCCTTCAGTTGACCAGCTAGCACCCGCCCCGCGGCCCTGGCGACATTTAGTTTAACGACTCCTCGTTAACTTGAGTTCCGGAGTCCACACTCCCCCTCTTCCTCTTGGGGCAATCGGTACGAATGTGCCCTTTTTCTCCGCACCCGTAACACGTCGGAATATAGCGGGACTTTGCCGAAGAAGCAGCTACCACTTCTCGTTGACGTGGTTGCACTGACGGCGAGACCACCACTTCCCGAACTCTGTGCGTGCGTGAATCTTGTCGTACGGCTTCCACTTCCAGAGCGTGAGCCATCGCACTCTTTAGAGTTTGGTGGTGTCCGAGTCGCACCGTAGCCCTGACTTCAGGATCCCGTAGACCGTCGATGAAAGCTTGCACCAGATTTACTTCCACCATCTCTGGTGTCATCGACATGTAAGCACGCCGGACCAGCCGTTCAACCTCGACTCCCCATTGCTGGAGGCTCTCGTTCGACCTCTGCGTTCTCTTGCGAAGCTGTGCGCGGAAAACGTGCTCGAGGTGCTTGTCTCCATAGCGCGAGTGTCTAATCCCTCCATGAGACGCTCCAACGTCCTGCTGTTCGGAGGAAGGTTCTCTAGGACCAGCAGAGCGTCCCCTCGTAGAGCCAAAGTTAATGCCGCAAAAGACTGCTTATCATCCCAGCGATTTGTTTCGACCAATGTCTCGAATTGGTACTTAAATGCCGTCCAGGAAGACGTGCCATCAAAACGTGGCACATCAAATTTTGCGGCGGATGCACAGGGAGTGTGCGATGGTGAGCCGATAGCCACGGGTTCGCGCGCTTCGAGCTTGACGATTTTTTTGTTGATGTCCAGCAGGCGATCTTCGTGGCCATCAATCCTTGTTTCGAGGCTATCAGCTCGGGCGGAAACCTCCTTGACCTCTAAGGTGAGATTTTTTACCTTCTCGCCCAATGTGACGAGGCCGTGATCAATTTTTTCGAGGATCAGGTTCTGCTTAGCCTCTTGATCTCGGCGAGCTTCTTCCTGTGCGCGGCGAGCTTCTTCCTGTTCGCGGCGAGCGGCTTCCTGTTCGCGGCGCGCGGCTTCCTGGTCGCGGCGGACAGCTTCCATACTAGCTTGCATGGCGGCCAACACCGCAGCGAGGTTCAATTCCGAGGATGGTCCTGTTGGCACCTCAGCAGCTGCTGTTGCTCCCATACCAGCCTGATCTTCCTCCTCCAAACGATGACGCGCAGCATCCATCTCCATTTGCCTCCTTGTTCGTGGTCGCTGTTCGTCGTCCCTCGGTGTTAATGGCATTTCACTTCTGACACCAGTTGTTACGTACGTGGGTAATCAAATGCCGATTTACTGACGAGAGAACTTTATTTACCACAAACAACAACAAAATATTCCAGTCAACAATAATCCGAATCGCAATTAACACTAGAGTACCGTTACACTATCGCTTAGGTCGTTAGATAAAATCACTTCAAGTACTAGGGTAGTTCGCTCTTGATCGCAGTCGAAATCACAACTGACTCGCTTCCGGCCGGGGGCACGTATTTATATGCGGAGCCAAGAAAATTCTAGATACCGACGTCCCCGGATCTATCCAGAATTCCAGAACAATTGAATCGCTTCTCGAAGTCATAAATCATTTTTATTGCTCGTAGTAATAAGAGTCACTTTCATGCGAATTTCGACTCTATTGTTAAAGACGGAAAGTACCATTTCCCTTATCAGTAAGATGAATACCTATTACTAGTGGTACTGGCTGTGTGGATGTTTCGAGATTTTTCTAAGCTGGTCTACGCACAACCATTCTAGACCTTTCGAACAGCAATGCGTTTTAATTATTACGTGCTACTCTTTATTTTCTCGGAGATATGGCTTGTTCACGTTTAATGGCGTAACAATATCTATAAATCTAACATTCGTTACATCACTAGCTGGTGCTTCCCGGGTGTTCAATGCACTGTAATCTTAGACAGACGCTGATGCTACGTTTACATGTGGGCCCAGCCTCGGCCAATCGCTATTATGTAGCCATTGTATATACGGGGGAACCCCGTTGACATAACCCCCAGCCAAGTATTAGGATTTCCACACAAAAGTTTATTAAGGGCCAAGCGCCCGAAAAGTGCCATAAAACAGTGATTTTCTGAGGTCTACTCCTCCGTAACAGCTAGGTCAATTGGTTTGAAAAAAATATATGTTTATTATAGATTCATGAACAATAATATCAACATTTGATTTTTTCGTGCAATTAATACTTTTGTAAAAAAAAATATTTAGCAATTTCGCAACTTTTCCCTACTCCTTCGAAACGGCTTTGACCTTTAGAAACATTTTTACACATAAAAATTGGTGGTTAAATATCCTTCAAAGTGAACATTGCATATGTAAATCAATCAATATCTCGCAGAGAAAATGGATTTAAAGCGCTTTCCGAGCGCTGCTGGCCGCAAATAAATGCACTGATTTGCGTACTGCCGCCTAGGCGAGTGCGAGAGTTGCGTTCACATAATTTCGGTCAGATGGTTCAAGGGACTATACGCCTTAACGTTTCGAATACCGTAATTAGAGACACAATAGAAAGACAATGAGAGAGAGAGAGGGGTTTAATGAATTAAAACTTTTAACCACCAGTTACGCGACAAAGCAAAATGAGTCCAGCACGCTCACGTCATGACTACTTGATAAACACTACGCGTTTTAAACACTAATAATATTCGAAAAAAAGTACTTATTGTTTTTTTTTTGTACTTATCCCAATTTACATTATGAGAGCTGCTTACTTCATTTCATCCTTAAATCGGAGCTTAGTGCTGAGAGCAAGCTTTTGCTTGTTGCGACATGGCGGTCTATTCTATTCTATTTTTTATTGATGGCAAAAGAGCCAATGTCGACTATTCTACCAATGTCGAAAGTAAATTAGATAATAACTATGGCTATAACATAGGTAGGTGTATAAATCTTCGATTGATACAAGATGTAGCGGTCAAAGGTTAAAAAAAATAGATTACTCATGAAGGCTGAAAGGGTAGTTGTAGATATAAAAAACATGATTAATTATATATCATTTATTTCATACCATATTTGGCATAACAAAAATATTCAGATCATTTATAGAAGATATTTAACAACTGATAACTTCGTGATTATTACACAATTATTAATAATACTCATATTATGCATCTTATTTATACATAAATTTAACATGAATACAGACAGACATCATAATAAATAATATTATTATTAGACACGAAAGATTTGACCAAGTTATACAATAGCGATGAACGAAGTGCATTATTCGACTAGAAGTAAGCTACAAAATATTATTTTTTATTGGTTAGATATAAATTTAAAATGTACGTGCGTAGTGCGAGTTTGTTATACGTTAACGCAATCGACACGTCTATGACGTTCGACACTCCGATTGGCCCGTTTCAAGTTCTCAACCAATCAGAGACAAACGCGGTAAATGTTCGCGTTAACGTACAAACAACACTCATTCAGCGCAATGGTTTTCCAACTATTTCCTTCCATCACAGGGTCACGGGGACGCAGTAGTAAGGTCAGAGACTAATGTAATTCGTGGCAATGGAAATGCGTTAAGCGTACAAACTTAATCCATTTTCACAATTTATTGAATGCCGATCGTTTGTCTCGTGTCAAATTGCGAATTAATGCCTTGATCACACGTACCGAGTAAACGGGCAAGACAGTGCTCTCGGCCGAATACTCGGTACGTATAAACAAGCGCCGAGTGTTCGTTTGAGCGCTTATCTCTAAAACTCGCTTACATCACTGTTTCGGCTGAGCAACATTTTACTGTCTCGCCTTTTTACTCGGTACGTGTGATCAAGGCTTATGAGTGACACGCTTCGTTCGGTATGTCAAATTGTTGTCAATACTGCCTCTAGGAACGGCCACCGAAGCATCACCGTGCCCTGTGACTTTCATGTCATATCATGGCATACCTCAATTGTCCAACAGAGGATTTTGGCACCACCACAATAATTACAATTTAATATACGCTGGTTCTTTTAACAAAGAAACTTAGTCACTTGTCATTAAAAATGGAAAAATAATTTAAATATTACAATTTACCTATTTACATTTCCGGTCATTCACGATTTGAAATGGACTTTTTCATGGATAATGTGAATGACACTTTACAATAATATCCATCAGTGTTCCCCCACACGGGCCACAAAAAAAAGCCGCTTCAAGCTTCTTTTTGTGGCGGCCTTTTTTGTGGCTTGTGTGCGGCGGTGCCGCCACAAAAAAAGCTAGAAGCCGCTTCAAGCTTCTCCGGCCACAAGCTGTCACGCGCTTCAGATTTTTTTGAGGCCACTCCTAGCTTTTTTTGTGGTCACTTCTAGCTTTTTTATGTGGCCGCTTCTAGCTTTTTTTTGTGGCCCGTGTGCGGGGACACTTAAATTCGAATAATTTTAATTTATGTACAGATATTGTCATGATACATTTTGCGCTACATGATAAGCATGACGCTATGAAGATTATTTATTTTTACAAAGCGAATAGGGTATTCCATATACCTACCATTTACCATAGATATTATTCTGATATTTATTATTTACGCATAGTATCATATAATTTTTCAATAAAGTTTTTGTGGCGTGCTGTTTGTTTACATTTCAATTTTAATTTTTTTCTTTTCTGTTATGTGATAATAAGCGAGGCAACATTAATAGATTGGCATTTTTGATATGTGCTTAGTACTCTTTGGTAAAAACATCGGTTCACAATTTTTATTTGCAGCAATAATCCGGTGACAATCTATCACACTTAATCTATCTCTCATAATTAATGAATGATAATACCAGATTATAACATACTGGTATTATCATTTATTATCAGAAGTCGGAATAGGTAGAGTAATATTATATACTATTATTATATAAATAATATTTACCGAAAGTTTGCGGATGATTTTTTTTTAATCTAAAGTTTCAGTACGCAACACTAAAACATAATGAAATTCTTCAATATCATAATTTAGTTAAAATTCTTAGATCCCGGTATTAATTTTCATGTTTATAATATTCCAGTATTTTAGAGGAGGTATTATCAACTCTGTTATTTACTTCCTCGAACTTTTGGTAAATATACACTACTTATTCCGATCTCTATTTATTACACACGAATCTCAACGAGAATGATAATATCATTTTTTAGTAAAGTTCTAACATTGGCGGTTTAAAAAATTATGACATTTTGTTAAGAAAAATCACGTGCTTCGTCTCAAGTAATTCAGAAAGCAAAAACCGTATTTCTTCTAAAAACGAATGTTCTAATGTATCTTAATTAATTTATTGAGGTCAATTTTTTTAATGATCAGATATTTGTTATCTGAAGAATAAGAAAGGCGATTTAACATATTTTTTATAAAAAAGCTTTCAGACTGCTATTTTTATTTCTGAGTTCAAAATTATCTGGTTATTGAGTAAACAGCACTAAGTATTGTTATTTTGCTCTCCTATAAAATAGTAATTATTGACTTTCGCAATGTTAGGACTTCATTGATAGTGTGTTTGTCTTTGGTTCAGTTTGCGATGTTATTATCGTCTGGTTAATGAAGCAGTCAAGTTGTTAGCACAGTATACCTAAAGATATGTCGCATTACGTTTTAAATTCATTATCACTTTCTAATTTCAATAAAAGTTTTAACCGGTGAGATGCTATGGCAATGAATTTTTTATAGAAATATTTTGTTTAACACACTGTATTTTACGCTAACATGCAATAAATAGTAACTATATTTCCCTTTGCACAAAACCACTCCACCGATATAAAATCTAATCTATACTCTGTTCAAAATAACATTAGACATTAGGAAAATCTTTTATTACTGTCCGTTCAACCGATTTTGACTTTTATTACGTTGGTGGCATGACAAATGGCGGCTGCAGTAAATAGTTGGTATTGTAACCACTTTTTTGCTTTTAATGCCATCCTTATGCCTACGGAATAGAAATTAAAATCGGTTGAACAGACAGTAAAAAAGGTTTCTTTAAATGTCTAATCTTAGCGTGAATAGAGTATGTTTACAGTCAGCAATGTTTGCAGTTGACCAGTTTCAATCTTAGACTATAGAGCGGGTACTACATTAGACCGACGCACACGATTTGTTCGTAGAGTCACGTCACGTGGCGTGAATCTAATGCAGCTCTACAAGTCTAGTTGTCATATAAAGTGTATGGAGACCGACGCGCCCGGATCAGCGTACGTGTCACACGTGTGCGCAATGTAGTTGTACCTTAAGGACAAAATGTGATCAACCGCCAACTTTGTCTATTGTACTTTCACCTACTTAGTACATTGATTAGTTCCCTGACAAGCCAGAAAGAAACAATTTCGTTATTCAGGCCATAAAGACTATGCCACAATTCACTGCATTAAAAATAATAATTAACCCAATTCCTTGTATCCAGTTATTAAAGTTTACTATGGTTACAGAACACCAATAACCCATATACAGTAAGCAGTCGTTAAAATGGCCCGAGATTAGAAAAAAAAACTACTTTGTAGAGTCGTTGTCGTCTTGTGTCCGAATAAACGCATAAAAAATTTGATCAACATAACTAACTAAAACAAACAGAAACTTGTTTGGCTATCGGGCAATGTGTGTACCGGACATTAACTATCACATCTGTTACACCATAGACAAAATAGAACACCACACCGTGTTCTGTTTTGTCTATGGTGTAACAGATGTGATAGACAGATGTTCTTCTTTTTAAGAGAAATATAATCCTCCCGACTGAATTCCGATTATGATGGCCAAGCTCAACAGATATTAGCCAAGTATACAGGAGATATTATAGTGCACTAGTGTGCACAAACACAGGTGCTATGTTCCTTTAATCTTAGGGCTATATTTCACCGGGACAGCCGTGTGTCCCAGTGAAATATAGCCTTAAGGAACACAAACTAGACACCTTACAGACACCAGAGTCGCCACATGTCTATAGAGCGGTATACATTGTGCTGGTAGTGGCGACTGGTCGCGCCACCATGGTATCCAGGTGAAATATAGCCCTTTTAGTCTGATGACACGACAGGAGCGAAATCACAGGACCAACGACTTTACGAGCTTACGGAGTTACGGAGTTGTCACACCACCAACTTCCAGACTCCGGCCTTCTACATTCTTTAGGAAAGCCCTAATAATATATATTTTTCGCCCGACCCGGGTATCGAACTCAAAACCCCACGGCCAAGTCGTGCTTGCAACCACGATATCCACGAGATAGTCGATGACGAGCCATAATAACACCTGGAAACTGTAACAAATTCATTTAAAAATGATAAACTACTACAACCCGACAGTGACAGTTACAGCTTAATTAAAAACGTAGATTGCAACACTACTCAATCGACATACTACACACTAGTGATGTAACGAATATTCGCATTGGCATTCGCGAATATTTAATTTTTTTTGACAAACAAAAAGGTATTTAAGTATTGATTGAACGGGTATAGAATGATAATACAACTGATGTAAAGAATGTAAAATTTTGACGAATATTCGCGAATATATTCGCATTGGCGAATAATATTTGCGAATATTGTTCGCGAATATTAATCGCGAATGTAAAAATGTGCGAATATTCGCGCGAATACGAATGAAAATATTCGTTACATCACTACTACACACACAGTTAAGGGAAGTGAACACAAAAAATTATCATAAACCAGTTTCATGATAGTGAACAGGAAACATTTAACAGGTGCCAGAAAATATACAATTTTGCTTTGCGTTGCAATTTTATAATGAACAGTGGTCGCCTAGTTAACAACTCCGACACACGAGTTATAACGTCGTGGGTCCAAACTAGTGTTACCTGTACCCCTAACCAAGTTGATAATCTGCAATTGTTAACACTAGTCGAAAACTAAGCAAATGTATGGGAATGATATCATCACAACAAACGAATAGAAAATTCTTAGCCAAGTTGACGTCGTTCAAAATCGTTTCTACAATGTTCAACGCTACATCCTTAGTTATACAAACGCTACATTGTAGAACGAGCGGCCGACTCAGGTGCGTCAACATGGCTACCAACTTATCGTTTTCTACAATTGCTGACACCGATGCGTTACCGATTGGAGAACGGAATTCGACACTAACCGGTTGTAACTTGGCTAGGGGGAGCAGGTCCGATCAGATTAAAATCGGGGCAGATGTTAAAACAAATCGGGATTTAGGGTTTAAAATCGGGACATTTTTTTTTTATTGTGAAATCATTCAATGAAGTCTCTGAACGAGAGAGCGTGTCAGAGTTTTACTGACTAAAGCCGACCTATTTCCTTCAATTGTCCTTTACATTCCAGGACCACGGTCATTCTTTCAAACGATCCGGCAACCCTAGCAGGCATCGGTTTTAGTGTGATTTTGAACGCATTGTCACCAGTGGCGTGCCTGATGCCTTTACAGGGGGCAAGCCAAGGAATCTTGACCTAACTACTACTTACCTAGTATTCATAAATTAAAAAAAATCTCGTGCTACCACGTTCCATCACGTGTCATCAGTGCAGTAATGCTGATTTTTCTGAATTGCTACACTACTATTAACAAATATAATGTTAATAGTAAGTAATAAATAATGTTATCAAAAGCTTCACCACAACAACTTTATCATCATACCAATAATAGTGAAGTTTAAATACATGAATAGAAAAAAAAAATTGTATTCTAATTCAAATTGTCTATCTTTATTTAAAAATGATTTTATTACATACACCAGCGTAAAAAGTTGGTGAACGTTTTAATTCTACCAACAGCTGATTTTCAATTGCAATCAAAGATAATTCGGAAAGCCGGTCTTGTTGTCGAGTGCCGGCCGGCCGCCGGGATGGTCAGCCAATACTATTAAAACGATTAATTTGAACTTAATGAATATCTTATATAAGGTTGAGTTGAGTGTGAAATAAAACAACCGAGTACTAGATACTAATCTAATGTTATCCTAAATTGAACTCTATTGAAAGGAGGGAAAGTAAACGGCGGAGAATCTTAACACCGAATTCTAATTTGACGCCAACGCCATCTAGTTATGAATGTGTAACTAATACATAAATTTTTTGAAATCTTGGTGTTTCAAACACTTGTTCTATAAAATGTAATATTATTGGCAAATACTCACAATTGAAACAGCGGTAGCTTTTCGTTGTTCGCTTTTTTAAAACACACTTATCACTTAACTGTCGAGAAAGATAACCAACTTTCTATTGGCGGTTTACCAAAAATAAAGAATGAAATAACAGCTTTCAAGTACTTTTGAGAATTTTCATGGCACTAGCGAAGTTATTTGAGTCATACCTGATGTATTCCAAGCATTGTTATTAACTTTTCTGAGAAATATTCAAAATAGTAAAGTTACAAGATAGGAAGGCTATATTTATCTTTAAAACTCAAACCCTACCTGGCCAATATCGATTCCACGCATAATAATATCCACACACAACCACAAGTATAGTTTCCGAAATCATAAGCTGTTAAATGACGGAAAACAAAAAAAAACTATCAAAACAATAATTACGTACAACACGATAACCGATCAAAGCAAATTTGAACTAAGTACTTTTTAGTTCGTACAACTTTACGCGTCATAGAGGGCGCCTCGTATTGTAATATGCGTAAAAATGTATGTCTAAAAACCCATTCATAAATTTGCCAAAGCCTAGCTTTTTTTTAGAACAAAATGTTCGACGAGTATTTGCACACAATAACAAATTACACCCACACACACTCAAAATTTGACGTTTTTATATCAAAAGTAGAGATAGAAGATAAAGCCTCATAAAAGCCTTTGAGGCAGAAAAAGACAACAACACATTAGTGTTCATCTCTTTCTTTTGTTAAGTGTTAGAGTGAGATCGGAGAGATTTCGCTCAGAATGGCATCCTCGCTTCGCCCGGTATCGTCTTATGAATGATTTTTGAATTTCGCTGGCAACTTAGCGTAACCGCGTAAGCGCGCGAAGTTTAAAGTTTAGATTTTTGTGATAATAAATTGATTGATCGTGTTCTATGAATTAGGTGAGGTTTTGGTAGGGCAAGCCCGGCTTTTTGGCTTGTAGGGCGGGCACGCCACTGATTGTCACACTCGATGTAATGATGCGAATGCGACTAATGTAATACATGTTTAATTTTAATGGTTTGTCATACATTTATGGATTTATTGGGACATTTAGCGTCCCGATCAGGCGCAAATCTGGACGCCTGGCAACACTAGTTTAAACCCGGACAGTTGGTTATTTATGTAATTTATTTCACCACCACTGCTCTCAAAACGGTGAAGGAATACATCGTGAGGAAACCGGCATGTGCTAAAACCAAAAATTCGAAGACATATGACATTCACTAACAGGCTCATTCCCTCTCCTAGAGAGATGGCCTGAGTGCCAGCAGTGGGAACATTATAAAGCTGATTATGCTATTACAGTTTTTAAAAAGGGGCGTGATTCTTCTTTTTGTACCGACAACTGCTTGTTCCTTCGCATAATAAATATAGTATTTACGCTAGACATTTAAATTTAAATAGGTACATATTATTCAAGGGCTTTAAATTGAGAACTGATCTTTGAATTTTTATTTTTATTTTGTGTGACAGAGTGGATGACTAACCCCTACGTCACAATTTTTTTTTGTTCTGGTCGATTGTCGGTAAAAAATAAGAACATTGTATGAATGTTTAAATTATGGACAATTATTTTTTACAAGTAAATTAAATAAATGCTGGATGCACAATACAGTTTTTTTTTTTCTCATATACTGTATTTTTATATTCATAATAAACAGTTATAGCTTTACCACATAATTTTCTGATATAATTTTCCAATAATTATCTTATTTTCACTTATGTAATATAACAAATAAATCATCACAAATGAATAATTTTGACTACAACACAGTTCTGTTCTTTAATTTTAGGTGAATCTAAAGACCAAAACTGTGCTTACAATGTAGATTTTTATACTATAATATAATAACAATTTGATATAGGCCAGGTTTCTAGAACGAAAATTGTCGCAAAATTAATGTGACTAATTTGGTACTTGCCTGTGTATTTTTTTTTTTACAATATTTTGTAGTAAAAAAGCAAAAAAAACTCCCCTTCCACATTTGAGATGTTTTAAGGAAAGTAAGTTAGAAACCTTTCAAACCTAATAGAAGGGGAAATTGTCAAGTAACAGATAAAGGATGCACAATCTGAAATGTGACGTCACCGCCATTTGGTTAGGTGTGTATAAAAGATATAGCGAGTTGTTTCCACCACGCCCTCACTCTTTCTCATACCAATATCTGAATTGTTAATTACTTCGTAATTTAATAACCAATTTTGATGCTGTTTTTAAAAATAATATTATTTTTATTATCGTTTTTTATTGTTTATTTATATTATTATTATTGTAAAAAAATAAACAGAGGAAATTACCCAATTGTCAAAATCACGTTAGGAACTGTGATTGGCTGAATAAATTCATAACAGCCAATCAGATAATTTGATTCCAGAAACCGGGCGATTGATACAGTTACATTTAAGAACAACGAACTCGTTAATGAACGGACATGTACCTGTAAAGTCTTAGTGCTTAGTTCTCCTTGGAGGGCTGGATGGACCAGCCTAGGATGCGTCGGTCGAAGCCACAGCTGAAGAAGTTGATGTTGGACGATATGTCGTCAGCCCAGGCTACTGACGTAACCATGCGACGGTGGCCCTGTGGATTGGTCTTTGTTAATATTCTGCTGTATCACAAGAAGCTTATAGTTTAAGGTGAATTCTCCACGGTATTCCGGGAAATTCAATTATTTACACAATCATACTCATTAAATAACGTAAGGGCTATATTTCACCGAGACCGCGCAACCAGTCGCCGCTACCAACAAAATGTATACCAGCTCTATAGAGAGTTACTTACCTGGTGTCCGTTTGGTTGCGCAACCAATTTGGTGGCGCGAGCAAAATTATCTAAATATAGCCCTTACTCTCTAACTTATAGAAGAGCTAAAATGTGCCACATAAAAAAAAAATTGACATTTTACCTTGTTTCTAAGTTAGAGAGCAATGATGAAACTTTTAATAAGTATACTTGAGTTATAGTAGGTATATTTATTGATAAGTTGGTTAGTAAACAATTCTTGTTTTTCATGCATTATCCCTATTGCCTTGCAGTGAGATATTTTAACCAATATAGTTGTCACATTTATTAAGGTGACCGTTTGTCAGTCTCCACTTATGTTGGATCGGCTTCCTATCTCACTCAGCTGAATATGAGTTTCTTAGATTAGAGATTCTTACATTGTTATTGCTGAGACCATTTTTTTTTAAAGTTACACCCTACGAATAGGGTAGTTTCCAGGGTCAAAATAATTACATTTTATTTAGTCCGTATCTTAGATCATAAAAAAATATTGGACACGTATTTTTTCTGTTTTCGATTAACCAAAAAATAACAAAGATATAGCCCATTAAAGTTACGTGTGACGACACCCCGTGCAAAAAAAATGCAACACGGCGTGACGTTACACGTAACTTTAATGGGCTATATCTTTGTCATTTTTGGTTTAATTTACAAATAAAAAAATACGTGACCCTTACTTTTTTTCATCTTGAAGACGGACTAATTACATTTTTTGCCGCAACTAGCCTATTACTCTTGTATCCTGGGTGCGTTCACAAACATTTAATAACATAAGCAGTAAAGACGCCCAGTAACAGAAAAACTACATATTTGTAGGGTGTACAAATTTTTGCTCCGTGCGGGAATCGAACCCGCGGCACACAGCGCTGCAGCCAATCACTCAAGCGCTGCACTAACCATGCCGTCACCTAATAATATCGAGCCTTATCAGAAAGACATTGTAACCGACAGTTAGCTTTTTTTTCAGGAAGAAATATCTTCTTTCTTCACTGAAAAGTATTTATGATTATATCCTTCTAAAAATATTAAGACTAGTTACACAACTGTTGATCTATTAGAATAGGCAATCATTATCATCATCATAAAATAAATAGGCATTATTGACATATTATCAGAAATCATTTTTAATTACGAAAGAGCCTATGTACATCGAACTGTCATATATTTATTGTATGATAAAATTGTGTGAACAATAACGAATATGAATATGAGATTTTTTTATTCTTGCTATCTGCCTGTTTCAGGGCATTTAGCTAGAGGTCACGAATTTCTACTTTGTCTTGAATAAACTAAGCCCAGTGGCTAGTCCATCAGCTTAAGCCAAAAGGTCATATCAGGTCTTGTGGTACTTTTCTTTTTATTCGCTGAAATGTCTTGGTGGTCTTATGCATGTTTATTGGTGTAATATGAGAAATAAAATAGAAAACATACGTATGCATATTATTATGCTCACCTGTCGGCTGGATCGCGGCAGGCGTGCGAGCCTCTGGCCCTGCAGGTCGAACAGGCGCACCTGCCGGTTGTCGTGCGGGATCGCGATCAGGCCGTTGCCGCTCACCCCCACGCGGTTCACTGACGAGTCCGACCTGATCGTGGCGAGAGCTGACCGCATGTTGCGGACGTCCCATACCTGGCATTCATTGTACATAGGTAAAATACTCTTCATTTCAAACGAAGAAGCGGTCCTTTTCGCAACAATATTTATTATTAGCTTTTGCCCGCGGCTTCACTCGAGTACATAAAATATAACCTGTGTCACTCAAGAATAAAGCAGTTTTCTATCGGTGAAAAAATTTTAGCAAACGAACCAGTACTTTCAGATATTACCTCTTACAAAAAAAAAAACACCTAAAAACAAACTTAACCTCTTTATAATATTAGTGTAGTGTAGATATTCAAGAAACATTTTATAATAATACTAGCTTCTGCTAGTGGCTTCGTTTGTGTAATAGTAACAAAATTATACCAAGGAAATATACACCTAGAATTAAAAATATTCCATGTGATAATTGTGCTGTAATTTCATCCAAATCCATGCAGCCCTTTGAGTGTGAAGGAACAAGAAATACACACGCATACATACACAGACTTTCGCCTTTAAAATATTAGCGTAACTCAATTTTTACCTTTACGGAGCGGTCGTCAGATCCGGACACCACTTTATCTTCTCGCGTGAACACCGCTGATGTGACACTCCTGGACAACAATTTATTAATCTATCAGTATTAAGTCAAACTATATTTCCTACTAGTTGACCTGCCGGATTGCATCGCCTCCTGCTGGGTCCAATTGTGATTTAAAACCATCTTAGGACCCAGTCAAATACACTCACAAGTTTAGGAGTTTAGTGACCCGCATATAGAAGAATTACATATATCTATACATAATTTTTAGTTTATGCAAAACCTGAACCAATATAGTTTGTTCAAAATCAGTAACTGAATGGATTCCAATAGTTTTTACACCATGTTATGTTTTTTCCCAAAAATATTTAA
Organism: Mythimna ferrago; assembly: GCA_910589285.2. Lineage (NCBI taxonomy): Eukaryota > Metazoa > Arthropoda > Insecta > Lepidoptera > Noctuidae > Mythimna > Mythimna ferrago. The sequence goes on along the minus strand of OU342692.1, from coordinate 12,380,617 downwards.
AAAGGTCATAAGTAGGGAAAAGACACGGCCGACATTATGTACAACACAGGTCACAGCAGGTCATACTGGGTATTAGGCGTTTAACTTTGTGATTTTTTATAATACAGTTATGAAATTTTATACATATTATTATATTCTTTACATACTTTTATGTAAAGAATCTATGTACACGTGTCTAGTACTTTTACTAGACATGTGTTTCGCACATACTAAAAATAAAGATGTAAATAAAGATATTGTTTACATAAAGAAGGATGAATTATATATAATAGAATATGCTATTATATGAGGACCGGGAAATTATAATCATCGGTAAAGCTCAAGTATCGCTAGGAAAACCTCATTTATGGGCAGTCATGTTAATGGTATCGAAACTATTTTTGGATCTCTAGTTATAATTTTTTTTTTAATGAACTTACTCAGTATGTCCTTGGAACACGGAGACGGAGTGTATAGGCTCGCGGAAGTCCCACAGGCGGAAGGTGGTATCTCGGGACGCTGTCACCACGAGACGAGACGCGTGGTGTGAGGAGGCATGTGTTAGCTCGTGGTCGTGACCTAACACAAAGTCAAAATCGTTATTTGACGACGCGATGCCGAAAGATCTTGTGTGCTCCGTCGCCATTTATGATTTTTTTTTTTTTTTAATTTGTTATAAACTAGTACTTGACTGCGATCCCGCCTGATGGTAAGCAGTGATGCAATCGTTGATGGTGAGGCGCACTAGTTTATTAAGAGCCTATTATTATTTATGATATTCATAAATAATAATAGCAAGACATTATATTCGCAAATTACCATATTTCCAAAACATTACACTCCCAATAAACCGTATTCGTCATAATCCGCTAACCGCATCCAACAAGCGGATTCATGGGAACCCGCTTTGCGTGAAGTTTCAATAGACGGGAGTTTCAATAGGACATTAGTCTACTTTGTATTTAAAATAATAATAAACTAATTTGTAACTATTTAGAGGCAGGGAAGCTTGTTTTAAGTGTGAAAATAGAGCCTCATATCAACAACACAATAATAAAAAAAACATGAATTCTACTTTAGAAGTTTCGCTTTTTTATTTATACCCTAATAATTCATCATTTTTACCCAATTTAGACCACAGCTACAGCAGCATTATTCCCAGATAAAAAAAATATTATGAAAAATTATTGTTTCATACCTGTAAGAACTTGCAAACACTCTCCAGTTTCAACGTCATACAGGTTGGCTGTTCGGTCCCAGGAAGCGGTGATGACGTGGTCGCCGCCGGTCAACCAATCAGCGGCCACCACAACACCCTGATGGCTGCCCAGCTCTGTGAGTGGGGTGCGAAGCACTTCCGGTCTGTCTCCACCTTCGCCGAGACTTTCTTCGCCTCCTCCTTCTAATTCCTCCTCAGAAGATTGGCCGCGCTAAGTGTTTGAAATTCGAATTAGTGACAAAAAAAAGGACGATGATATTTTTACTGTACAGTAGGGGTACATAGACGGACTTAAGTTTAAAGCTATGGGTCTGAGCATGTTTCTTCCAATTCCAATTGTTTCTTCCAGCCACTTCCGCTTTATTGAATTTGGTCAAAATATTGCCTAAAATCCACCTCTTTCTGGCTCTTCATGACTGTTAAACACTTGAGTTTTATATAAACTAAAAAAAAGTTTACTTCAGCGCCATCTAGTAAGTAAATGACCACGCTCAGGAGCTTTCTCCATAAATGATCTGTAAATTCTTATCACACTACACAACTTTTTGACCAATATCTGAAATGGCCATCACTCTGCAACTTGACATAGTATGTCATATATGTATAAATATTGTACCCATATGGTTGAACCCTATCTCTTAAGATACAGGCTAGACCTAGTTTAAGGGATAGAGTCAATAATATTGTGCTAATAATGTGACAATGTTACCATTAATACTCTACATACTATGTATACAGTGCAATGAGTTCTTGTTTTGTGAAATAAATACTATTATTATTAAAAAAAAACAGCTTAACAATAGATTTGCATAACTACAATATATTTTTTTTTAATAAATCACAGTATACAAACCGGTAAGTCCCAGTTGACGGCAGCCTGCCACACATGGGCGGTGTTGTCTCCACTGCTTGTGAGCGCGATGTCCCGTGTGGGGTGGAACCGGATGGAGTTCACGGAGCCCGAGTGCCCCGTGTATTGGAGGAGGCATTTACCCCACTCCACGCTCCATACGCATGCAGTATGATCTACAAACATTTTCTTAGTTATTCTTTTTTTAGAATTCATAGGTTTTTGAATGACTATGGCAGCCTCTCATGACCATTCAACGTCGATTCCTATCGTGGGTTCGATTCCCGCACGATACAAATATTTGTATGGTCTGTAGTTAGTTGTTCCGGGTCTCGGTATGATGTATATCTACCTACACTAATATAATAAAGAGGTAAAGGTTGTTTTTTTTTGTTTGTAGAAGTTAATCTCTGAAAGTACTGGTCTGGTAGATAACATTTTTTCACCGATAGAAAGCTGCTTTATTCCTAGTGTATGATAGTTTTCATGTTCGTGAACCCACCTACGATACAGAAGGATTCCTTAGTGTAGGATAACTTAAAAAAAAAACACTATCCAATATTAGTATTAGCATAAGTTAGGTATGGTGGTAGTTGCTGTGTGATATCAGGTTTCAGTTTTTACACCTTATTTAAATTTTAGTTGAAAAATTCTTCGTTATGCACCTGTACGGTTTTTTTTTCGGTAGTTAAAAATCATCCAAATGACATCCCCCGCCCTTGGGCAAAGCGGGAGATAGTATTAGACTTTTACTGACTAAAAAACCCACCCGTTCCTTCGTTGCATACCAAGGCCGAGCATCCCTTTCAGAAATAGACCCTTGGCCCCAGTAGGCTTCGACCCTGCTGGCCCTACGGTTGCTGACAACTCCTTGAGGCGCGCGGGAACAGCACGCGCCGTCGACAACTTGGGCTCGGTCCGGACGGTTACCGGACGGTCGGACAGCGAGCTACCCATTGCTAGCCGTCCGCAAGCCTGCGCCTACGGTAGCCGGAAATCGGGATCGGAATCCCCGCGGCGGCTGGGACGTGAGCGTCGTTGCCTGATGCGGTCGGCCTCCTCCTTTGCTAGCATTACTGCTTCGCAGCAGGAGGCGTCTGCCTATCACTCCTCCTCGCTCCGGACCATGGCCTGTACCAAGGCCCAGCGCGAGAGATCGCCGCTGCCGATCGCCCCACAAGGACACGGCGATGCTCTGCCCATGCGGGGCACACCTCTACCGTGTGCTCTTTATTTTATTTTGCCATTCTGTTCATAAACCGTCATTAAGGTAAAATAAGGCATTTTACCATTGACGTAAAATGCAAAATGATAAGAATGAATGAATGTGCGTCACTTGATTATAGTAAGTTGTTTTTTGCAATTACTTGTTTAACACATGGATACACTACCAGAATACCTACTGTAAAATATAGAATTAGATTAAAAAAAAAAACATTGTTTTCATCAAAATCGACCCTGAGACTGCTTTGAGTATTTTTTGCTATTTATTCATCATACTTTCGAATTTACCCATCTATGGGCATAAAAAAATCATTTATACTCCATTTGTTTAGGTAGTTATCTAAATGTAAACAATCTTAACATAAATTGTCTAATAATGTCTACAATTAGGTATTTACCTAAACCGGTGATAGGTAATTAACTACATTTAAATAATCTTTGTACCACACATTCCAAATGAGAATAGGACCGGTACCTATGTTTTGACGTCTTGTCCTACTGTCAGATCGAAGACATTTTGGCAAAATTGAAGAACTTAGAGATGAGTAAACTTATATAAACTGGATTCTGATTAAACTTTATTCGTTCACAGTTCATAAATAAATAAAATTTTTCGTAAATTAATTAATGTTTAAAATTTTCTTGCCTCGATTTGACAGTTAATCGTGACGTCACAACATGGCCGGCGATCCTATTCTCATTTGGAACGCATTGTATGTCTTTTATACAAATTATTTTAAATAAAAAAGACATATCAAGATTGTTTATGTTTAGTTAACTACCTAAACAGATGCGAGTATAGTGCACCCATACAAATCCGGGGCAGGTCACTAGTGGTAGATTCTTACCTGCAGATGCTGTGCCAATAAGTGCTTGTCCAGGGCGAGCTGAAGTCACATCCCAGATACCATCCTTGTGTCCAGTGAACTCTCTTACTAACTGACAGTTATAAGTCGGGGCCTTGAAGCTTGATACTATCTTGCTGGTCTGAACTCTCAGTTTATGGCTTGCTTTCACTTTTTGGGAGTTGCTTTGAGTTACTGTGAAGATTTTATAACTGAATTATTTGCTGAATATGCTGTTGACTTTGGTAGTAAAAATATATTAACCACCCACCCTGCTGTTCCCTCAACAGCAGGGTGAAGTTGATTACACATGCTTGACTTTCTGGCCAGTATTTCATGAGGGTTTTCAAGCAAATTCACACCATGACACCACCAGTCGGCGACTTAGCCGAAAGGTGGTGACATTAATTTATCTAAACGGTCGGACAGCGAGCTACCCATTGCTCAATGTCCGGGAGCCTGCGCCTACGGTGGCTGGAAATCGGGATCGGAATCCCGGCGGCGGCGAGAGCGCCGATGTCATTAACATAAGCGTTTTTGTAGGTGCTTAGACTTGACAACTCAGTGCTGCCGCCTGTCAAGCGTAATTTTAGAAAACCCTCATTGGCTTATCAAATACCACACTGTTCTCCAAAACAGGCATAATAAATATGGGTAAAAAGGGTTACCAGGTAAATGGAATTTTAAATTAATTGCTACCTACTGGGTCCAATTGTTTTCATACCATTCAAGAACCTTCTCAAATAAGCACACTAAATTCCATCTAAATCTGTCAGTCCGCTTGGGAGGAGTTAGGTAACAAACACATGCACAGAAGAATTATTATATAAAAATTCTAGTAAGATAATTATATCAGAATAAGACTTAGGCTACTCACATTTCACTTTAGAGTTTTTTCCTGCAACATCAAATTCAATGTAATCTTCTTTTAAGTTTTGTCTTTCACCTGGATAGTTTTCTCGTTCCAATTTTTCACTCAAGATATCTATTTTCTCTTGAACTGAAAATAAAAAAAAAATGTAATAATTATAATAAATCTATATTATATAAAAGGAGAAACTGACTGACTATATCAATGCACAGCTGAAACAGGGGGGCTAGGAACATGAAACTTTGCACAAAGTTTTTGTTTAATTAGTTTTAATATTAAAATACTTGCAAAGTGTGCCAGTCTACCATAAATAATAATAATTATTTTATTGTTTCCAAAAATAATTTCCAAAAATAATACGACATTAGAGTTGCGCATTAAATTAAAGCTAGTGAGGAACATCTGTGTTGAACTAATAAAAAATCTGTATTTCAGACTTCAGCGCTCTCCCATAAGATAAGAGTTAGTTAAAGTTTATCAGAGGAGGACTAGTGAAGAAGAGAGAGAAAACAGTGCAACCCATATATGTTGATGAGTGTGTGTATGAGTATGTTTTAAGTCATGAGCATGTAATAAGGGAAGTATTTTTTAATTCACCTCTTATTTGCATAAAATGGGGTCCAAAGTATGTATTGAGAAACCTACTTTCACATGGGCAAAGCTAATGGCAGAAGCTAGTAAATAATAATTACATCACAATACACCACAGGGGATTAAGTACAATTAATTAATCAAAAATATTCATTTCAAATAAACCATTTACAGGCACATTTGAATGTCAAAATGTTGGTCAGTTAAAAAAGTGTAAGCTTAATTGCATGTTCGTAAGCATAGATATTTATGAAAAAAAAAAAAAAAATGTGCAAGATACTCCACGGACACTCTTTTAACCTTTCAAATACTATCAATTAGAGACACAATAGAAAGACAATTGCTTGGGGTTTAATGAATTAACCTTTCAATCGTGGAAATTACAGAAACAATAGAAAGACAATAGGTGCGCGAATGCCGGCGTTCGCTTGGGGTTTAATGAATTAAATCATGTTATGAGTTACAAAAATATTGATTACATATTTCTTGTCACTTCTATGATGTGAGCATAATGAAAGAAACCAAATTCCGTTTTTTGTTTGTAGGATGTAATCTCTGAAAGTACTGGTCCGATTGCTAAAATATTTTCATCAACAGAAAGCTCTTTATTCCTGAGTGACGTAGGCTATATTTTATGTAAGCGGGCGAAGCCATGTGCAAAAGCAAGTTTAAAACAAATTGTTTAATCAACATACAATGATTATTTAAAAGTTAATTACCTAATATAGGTTTAGGTTAGGACCTAATTGTTACATTTTTAGTTATAAGACATGTTAACCTTTCAGATATCGTCAATTTGAGACACAATAGTAAGACAATAGATGCCGAAATGCCGGCGTTTGCTTGGGGCGAATTAAGATTATTTGCATTTAAATAGATGGAGTATAGCTTTTTCAACATTGCTTCATTCCTGTAACCTTGTATTTTTCTGAGATATTACCTCTTAATCAGTGTAATTTTTTCCTTTTGGATTTGTACTTGCAAAAATGACCTTTTACAAATAATAAACAAATACTTTTTCCTCCTTATAATATTGTTTAGACTAATAAACAACAGTTCAAAAAACAAAACATCATAATAATAGTATACATTATGGTTATATACAAAGTTGAAAACAAATTCCTCAATGCAACAAAATATATGGTCTGGTTCAGAACAAACAGGCATCACTAGAAATTAATGAATGTGTCTTGTATGTAGAGAGATCACAATAATAAATAACTGATCTTATCTGTTTTCAGTATAAAAACAATCACATCTTTCTGGCATTGTTTTCATAGTTTTATAGTAGTGTTTTAGGCTTATTTCACTTTTTATGATGAGATTTTTAAATACATGTACACTAAACCAATTTGTAGTTTTTATAGAAACATGAATCAATCCTATTTAATTTACTATGCTTGACTGTACTTACGGTTTAAATTTTCAGTATACAGAAGGTCAAATTCTTTTTCTATTTGAGAAAATAACTCGTGCAACCGATGCCTAAATACGGGCGGGATTGATGTTTCAGAATCTTCCATTTTTAAGTAATTTGGCAGGCCATCAGATCCTTCTGTGAGGGCCTGGAGCCTTCTTTTACTGGATTTCATGGTCCAAAGCGGTTTGCAAACTTCAGTTCTAATCACATCACAGCACGCAGCACATTGTGCATAATATCCGAATTGCGAAATCTAAATTAAATTAACAGTTTATTCCTGTGTTCATTAAACACGAGATTTCTATTATTGAAAAAGATAAATGTTGAAACTCTAGCAAAATGTAATCAAATAACGACGAATTGCATTGTTCGATTCAGATTAATTTGACATTTATTTTTTTATACCAAAAGAAGAGGGCCACAGAGATAATATAATTAGAGCTGGGATTAGTCACACAATCAGTCAATCTGATAGTAATAGTCATACTTTGTAATAGTCAAAGATTTTATACATTTTACTTGGTAATAGTTTATTACAAAATTAACGCATTTCCTCTCTTGTTTTGTTCGATCTTTTGAAATTAGATGGATAAGTTTCTAAGTAAGATTAATCGTCTAAAGTGGGTTTCCATGTCTCGTTTCGTTAACGTACTAGATATATACTGTATTTTTAGCGCATTTGTAAAAGATAATTATCTGATACAATTTGCATCATAAATAACAATTTAATTCTTGTATTTGCCTTTTTCTCACTCTTTTATTGCACCTACCACTACTTTTTCTCCGCATCACCAAAAGGTTGACTGGAAGAGAATGCCTAAGGCATTAAGTCCGCCTCTGTACCCATGTGCATAAAGTGTTAAATAAATAAATAAATAAATAAATAACACGTTACATAATTTTCTGAAGTTCCGTACTAAATATAATAATATTACACTGCGCGTTATTTAGCAGTCAGCACACCGCACACGATATTCAGACTCGTCTTATTATTCATTCAGAGTAAGACAGTCTGACCCTTATTATACTACACGACACGGCAAGACATCGTATATGACTGCCTGAATATCGAGTGGTGCAATCACGGAACAGTAAAAACAGTGGAAGTAGCTTGAGAAAATGTTTGTTCCAGAACCGGTGTCGCCAAACTCATACATTTACAATTTACTCTTACTGCAAACCCAAAAATATGATTGGCTGAAAACAAATACAGGGCGTAGACGAAATGCAAAAAAAATGTTATACGAAATGCAACTTTAATTTCTATTGTCTATAAATCAAATTGACAAACCAAGAAAGAAATACATCTTTGACTACCAAGTACCGCTACTCGTCGCTAGATGGCATTGTTCAGTACACATATTCAATATAAACTGTAACCACGTAAAAATAAGATTGGTATTTGAATGGCGTATCACTGAGACGAATGCAGTTTGCTACTCGATTAGTGACGTGACTAAGTTCGATTGAAAGAATATCGATAGTTTGAAAACTAAATAACATAATAACGTTATTATAATGCAAAAAAAATATTTTATACGATAGTGTGATAGTATTAAAATAATGAAATTAATATGTCATAGGGCAATTTTTAAACATAGTAAAACGGTTATTTATTTGCATGTAAATCAAATACCTTTTTGTTGGTATTTGTTCATTTTATACAGGGTTATTTAAAAAAAAATCTGAAAACCACGCAATATTTTATTATTACATTGCTATGTGAGTTTTAGACAATATAAAACAATGAAAAAAGTATTACATAATTATATAAAATCAAAATCAATCATCAAAATCAAAATAATTTATGTAAAATATTTACGGGCACTTTTAAATTGCCAAGTTAGTTGCAAGACATACACTTAAAATCAATATAAAATTAAATAATAAAATATTCGATTAACATAGGCCTACATGGGCACTTATAAAACGTCAGAAGCTAGTGCACGGTTCCAAATTGGTCGTTTCCTATGGAGAAGAACCGGAAAAAAACTCCATGGTCACGATATTAAAAAAACAGGCCAAGTGCGAGTCGGACTCGCCCATGAAGGGTAGCAGCTAGTAACATAATATTAAAGTTCTTGTAGTTTGTTGTAACTTTGATCGATGTTTTAATCATAGTGTATTTTTTTGTATTAAAAAAACTACTTACTAGATCTCGTTAAACCAATTTTCGTTGGCGGTTTGCATGGTAATGTACATCATATATTTTTTTTTAGTTTTATCGTTCTCTTATTTTAGAAGTTACAGGGCGGGACACATTTTACCACTTTGGAAGTGTCTCTCGCGCAAAATATTCAGTTTAGAAAAAAAAGATATTACAAACGTCAATATCATTTTTAAAGACCTATCCATAGATACGTATGGGTTTGATGAAAAAAACATTTTCGAGTTTCAGTTCTAAGTATAGGGACTCCCAAAATTTATTGTTTTTTTCTTTCTATTTTTGTGTGAAAATCTTAATGCGGTTCACAGAATACATCTATTTACTAAGTTTCAACAGTCTTATAGTTTCGGAAAAAAGTGGCTGTGACGTACGGACGAACGGACAGACAGACAGACATGACGAATCCATAAGGGTTCCGTTTTTTGCCATTTGGCTACGGAACCTTAAAAAGTGGTTCATGTTACAATATTTATAGATATTATGTAAGAACAGTGTAGACTAATACCGTACAAAAAAAAATATATTGTAAAAGCAAGTAGTTCTTAATAGGAAGTAATTTGAGAGTTCGTGGGGTATACAGTGTTCTCACATTCACTGTACAAAACCAAAAAGAGGCTATTTAAAAAAAAAGCAAGAAAAATATAAATACTTACAACTATCAATAAAATGTCAACAAAATACATTATCAACGAATTTAAGGTAAGTAGTTGAAGTCTTAAAAATTTTTAAAATGTTGCAAAAGCAATGTGTTTTAGAAAAAAATAAAATAATATATATATTAAAACAGAGGTGGGACAGTTTACAGACACAATATTGATGAGTTACCAGGGGGCCACATGTGCAGAGGTAGTAATTACCAAACAAGCGTGTCTTCGACATAGTCTTTAACCGTGAAAAATGTGCTTTTTGGTTAGGACACGCTTAATATGAGTTTTGAATGTTCCCTTACTAAGTTCAGTTACCGCCTTTGGCAACTTGTTATAAAAGCGTACTATGCTGTTTACTAAGAATGACTTGCTTGTCTTAGCTAATCTCTATTAGGGTAACACAATTTCGTGTTTAATACACGTATTCATATTAGGTGATATAAATGTAATGTTTGTTACATACATTACATTTATTTCTACAAAAAGTACTAAGGATAAAGCTACTGTCCTTGAAATAATACGTATTTACTAAGGACCTGCCGTTTAGATATTTTTTTATTTAATTTTAAAATATGGTGTATTCTAACATTCATGTACTTTTCGGCGATTGCTTTAATTAAGTCTGTAACATGATTCGATGTTGGAAATTCGTGAATTTGATGATAATTAATATTTTCAAAAATGTTCGTACCTATAAATATTTTTACAATTTTAATAAGTAATGTTTCTTTTTTAAAAATTGTTCCCTCTACGCTTCGCACTACTGATTCAGCGGTTTTACAAATTTTTATTGTATCTGTTGACGGAAATAATAGACCCCCTTTATTTTTAGCGATAATAAATTTATTTAAATCGTTACTTTCGTTTGTCGTTAAAGCTGCTACACATACATCACATCTTATACTTTTAATTTCTCTTAATCTAGTTACGGAAGCCATTACAGCCTCTTACGAAGAGAGCTGCCCTCTAAGAACTGTGAGGGATAGAAAAGTGACGTGGTGGAACAAAAAGCTCGATGTTTTAAGGGAAGAATCACGTAGGTTGTTTAATAAGGCTAAATCGACTGACGACTGGGATCGGTATCGGAAAGCTTTAACTACCTATAATAAAGAAATCCGAAAGGCGAAAAGACTGTCATGGAGGAAGTTCTGCGAGGAGATTACTAAAGTCCCTCAAGGAGCCAGAATCCACAAAGTCTTATCCAAATCGCCTACAAATCAACTGGGATTCTTAAAGAAACCAGACGGTGCCTTCACTGCATCAGCGGAAGAAACCCTGAAACTTCTGGCGTCTACACACTTCCCTGGCTCGGTGATGGCACCAGATAACATCGTACAAAATACTCCTCATATCCGCCTCACCAGGCCTTCAAATGAAGACTGGAGAAGAGCGGCGAGGTATTTTAGACCGAACAAGGTAGAATGGGCTATAGACTCATTCAAGCCAATTAAATCTGCAGGGGATGACGATGTCTTCCCAGCTCTTCTGCAGCAAGGGAAGACTATTCTCATCCCTATTTTAATCAAAATCTTCAGAGCAAGCTTTGCCTGGGGATATATACCAGAGAAATGGACTATGGTTAAAGTCTGTTTTATCCCAAAGGCCGGTAAGAAGGACTACTCTCAACCAAAGTCCTTCAGACCAATAAGCCTTACCTCCTTCCTACTCAAGAGTATGGAAAAGGTTATTGACGAATGCATCAGGGATGGACCATTAAGGGATAACCCTCTGCATCCGAAGCAACACGCTTACCAAAAAGGAAAATCTACAGAAACTGCTCTGTTAGAACTAACAGACAGGATCGAAAGGGCTTTGGAAGATAAACAGATAGCCCTATGTGCTTTCCTTGATATTGAAGGAGCTTTCGACAACGTCACCATAGACGCCCTTTCCAAGGGAATGAAGGCGAAAGGGATTGACGAAACAACTACTCGTTGGATCGAATTCATGCTCCTCAACAGAACTATCAGTGTTACCTTACACGGAACTACAAAGAGCTTCAAAACAACTAAAGGGTGCCCGCAAGGAGGCGTTTTATCGCCACTTCTATGGCTACTCGTTGTTGACCAATTGCTGGTTGAAGCCTCTACAAGAGACTTAGATGTACATAGCTATGCTGACTGACGATGTGGTGGCTTGTGTTGTCGGCCCCTGTCACAGCACGGTATCATCTATACTACAGAGATCTCTGAACATTATTAACACATGGTGCACAGAAAACAATTTATCGGTTAACCCGAGTAAAACAACAATAGTCCCCTTTACTAGGAAGCGTAAGTTGGACAAACTTGTAACGCCCACTGTAAAGGGGACTCTCATACCATTCTCCAGCGAAGTCAAGTACCTGGGCGTAACTATCGACCAGAGACTGACCTGGAACACTCACATTAACAATGTGATCCAAAAGGCTAAAATAGCTTTAGGAATATGCTGTCGCTTAGCAGGGAAGAAATGGGGCTTAAACCCTAAAATCGCCCTGTGGTTGTACACCGCCATAGTCAGGCCGATAATAACGTATGCCTGCGTAGTATGGTGGAGGAAAACAACTCAAGTGACAGTCATTAACAAACTTAATGGTTTGCAGAGACTTGCATGCCTCATATCAACAGGGGCCATGTCCACAACCCCAGGAGCTGCTCTAAATGCCCTGCTTAACCTACCGCCACTTCATCTATTCATTGCGAAGGAGGCGAAGGCAAGCATGTACAGAACAAACAGCACTGGCAAAGCAAACTGGCGCTCTCAAGCACTGAGATCGCTACACGAATCAGTACTTGAACACGATCAACTAGCTATGACAACAGACGTCATGCTTCCACAGTGTAATTTCACAAGGAATTACACAGTGGAACTGCCGAGCAGAGAGGATTGGTCAAACAACCTCATCACTTGCAAGGCTGGAAGCCTGATCTGGTTTACAGACGGGTCCAAAATGGGTGAGAATGTAGGATGTGGAATATTTGGCATTAGCCCGAAATTCAGCAAAAGCTTGAATCTGGGTAAACATGCTACCATATTCCAAGCGGAGGTATACGCCATTATAGAATGTGTGGAGGCCAACCGTCAACGAAACTACATAAATCAATTAATTCTGATTTTCTCAGATAGCCAGGCAGCTCTTAACGCCTTGAACTCGAATACTTTAAATTCGAAACTGGTAAAAGACTGCGTTAACAAACTGAATGACCTGGGGCAAAGGAATAAAGTTATTCTGAGATGGGTACCAGGTCATTCTGGAATCAACGGCAACGAAAAAGCCGATGAACTTGCACGGGCTGGGGCTCAAGGTCATCAGATAGGTCCAGAACCCTTCTGTGGTATCTCAAAGAACCAGGCCATGCAGACCCTTAAGGGCAACTTATTTGGCGATTCAAAAAAGAACTGGTTGGTACAACCAGGTCTGCTACACGCCAAATCTCTCATAGAAGGCTACTCACAAAAACGAACTGCCGAGCTTCTTGAGCTTAGCAGGACGAACATCTGTGCGATAGCCCGCGCCTTAACCGGCCACTGCAAACTAAACAGGCACCAATTTCACATGAAACTGAGTGACACTGATGTTTGCCGGTACTGCAATCAGGAGAGGGAGACGCCTAAGCACCTCTTGTGTGAATGCGGGCCCCTTGTCCACAAACGCAGTGTCCATCTGGGCCGACACATTATTCGCCCGGAGGAGATTAAAACTCTAAAAGCTAGGAGTATTCTAAATTTCATGGAAGCCTCCGGGCTAAAAGAGTTACTCTAACAAGGTGGCGAGTCACAATAGATCTTTTAGGTCGCAGTGACTACATCCCCTACACTATGGGTGATGCATAGCCCCTTATCTTCTAAATAATAAATAAATATACTTTTAATTAAAACACGCACAACGTACCCTGCAATGTACGCAATTACTTGTAAACTAAAATCAGAAATATTTTCAATCGTTGATTGAATATCAGCTTCAATGTTTTCTTCGTTCGAATCCTCTTGTAATAAGTTTGGTCCACTAGTTTTATTTATTCGCTCTACTGCCGAGGTACAATTTAAAATGGATATATTTTCTAATGCTGTACAATTTCCTAAATCTGATTTTTTTATTTCGACATGTACAGTAAGACCGCAAAAGTCCATAGGAACGCTAAAGATTACATTGCTACGAACCGAGCGAGCGCGATACTGCCGTGCGTATGTGTGCGCATGTATGAGTATCCACATTCCACAGATAACACACACTAAGGAACTGTCGTCGCAGTGAGCTGTTCTTACCATAGCAACGATAAAATTCGTGCCGATACGTCATGTGCTGGTAGCCGTGTGAACTAAGTGTTGGATTCGCAAATCACGTAACCCGAGTTCAAATCATGGTCGGTCCGTTGCAGTTATTTCTTACTTTGAAAATTCCTAATCTATATTGATATAGTTGTTTTTTTATATTTCTATGAAAAATACTATTGCATTTTTTGCACTAAATAGTTGCAAATTACGAATGTGATCTATTAACCACAAGAAGAATCACATTCGTAATTTGCAATTATTTAGTTGTTACATCTTTTCGATGTTATAAGGTGGAAATAAAAAGACGTGTTTAATAAAAATGTTTATTCTTTATATTTACAAATTAAACATTTATGAGAATTGTGACGTCGAATTGTTACCTAGACAAAAAGTTATCTTGTAACCGTTATCTATGTTACGCCTAAGATTGTTTGTTGGAAGTATACCCACTTAGACCATTCATAATATGAATAACGTAACAATGAACGGATATTCAAATTTTAATAAAATAAAATATAGGTAATTGTTTATATCCAGTTATTTATTGAAAAGTGATATATGATTTGGAATTTGTAAACATTTTATTTTTGTGTAACGTCACAATGAATGTATTGAGGTCATAGCTTAATTGTTCATTTTCTTGACGAAAAGAAGATTGAAACCAAACCTCAATTTCTGTTAAAAGAACTTTAGTTCTCACAAGATAATCGTCAATTAGATGAGAAAAATAAATTGAACTATAGTATTATGTTAAAACAGTGCGGGTAGAAGAATAAAAAATGAAATAGACTCATGATTATTGTCAACAAAATTGATAGCGAGTTCACTGCATTCTTAAGATGAGGCGATGGCACAAGTTAAAAGATATAGCTGTTTTAAACGAAAGTAAACACAATATAATACAGTGTTTGTTAACGAATAATCACAGATATGTTAAAATAAAATGGTAGGCCATTTAGTTTAGTTAACATTAAATATTTAGTGCGAAACGTAATCGTTCTTGTTTGTGCCTCTCTGTCAAGTACGGCTTTTTAGCAGGTTTTCTGTGATGCACGCCTTCAGCGTGAAGTGCACGGCGAACAGTATCCATCGAGGTGTCATATAATTCCGCAAAATGTCTCGTTGGTGCGAAACCATTCGTTTCGTATACGTCCACCATATGTCGTCGCTGCGCCTCGCTAATAAGCTTCGGTCTCCCACTTCTCTTTCGACTAGCAAGGCTACCTTCTTCCTCATATCTTTTTAGCCAAAGATTTACAGTATTTTTCTAAAATAAAAAAAAATATATATTAGGCAGCTATACCTACTTCACTTCATTTTCATTATATAAAATGTTAATAATCATAATTATTGAATATAATTTTAAAATAAAACTGCATTTATTAATCCAATAACCAATCCAATAAACCCAACGATTTACGTATTTCTCTTTTAAACCTCATAAAGATACGATGAATGGATTCATAAATGGCATACGTTTTAATTAGAAGATTAATTTGTAATAAAGTTACAATTCATTAATAGCTATTATACTCACATTCAGTCCGGTTTCTTCAGATATTTGTGTTTTATTAAGACCACTTTTATGCAGCCCAATGATAGTCGCCCTCACTTCAATACTAATATTAGCCTGCATTTTGCGAATATTACAATACTGTCAACCTCACGTCACTAACCAACAACTACAACCAAACGACAGTTCATTTCGGTTAAGTTAAAACTCATGTCTACCTCGCAGAAATCTAATTCTTTATTTAGTTTTTTTGTGATCTACCTTTCTAACTCTAAGAAATGTGTGAACAAGTTAAAGAATAATTTAAAATATGTAATGCAAATACATAACTTCCAATCGGGTAAGAACTTACAAAAAGTCAATAATTGCGTGGGATTTGAACTTGCGGCACACTGATTTGCGCTTCAATCTGTGTGCCTATACCACTGGACCATCTTGACTTATGATAAGTTGATGAAATTGTGGATTTCAATCATTTGTTGGCGAAACTTGAAAATAAAAGGTCGTAAGTCAAACTAAACGTCAAACGAATAAGTTTTAAGAATTCTTATGGACTTTTGCAAGTGATAGTACCAACAATTTTTTGTACGCTGCCACGAATTGACGGGCTGTGGGATTATTATTGGAACCTCCATGAGCACGTATATTTCCAAAAAACAACTCTATATGATCTTGGCTTAATTTATAGAAAGGTAAGTAAATCAACATTTTTGTGATAATCAATTCATTATATAATAGTTTTAGGGCAGCAGCACATCCAAGAAAACCTAAAAAACCTGTTTTACGAGGGCTTTTTATTAAAGGGATACCGTTTTCCGTTTTGAGGTTAAGTATATAAATACAAGCCATATTTAAATAATCAAATATTTGGCTTGCATTATTTTCTTTTAATGCTTTTTTATATCCGAATTGATGCAAGTTCTTTGTGTTAAAAATGTCGAAAATATCATTAATAATTTGTATAAATTTTTCAGTAGCTTTACTACCTTGAAATTTTTTCATTTTCAGGTCTTCACGGCAAAACTTTAAAGCTTCTGCTACGCTTGTGCTAAATAATTGAGTGGCTAATTTTACCTTCATTCTTTGGTTCTCATAGTTAATATGATGATGAGTCAACTTATTTGTTAAGTGAAATTTTTCACTGACCTGCACGTCATTTAATTCCTTAAGGAATTGCCACTCAATATTATTATTATCTTGGTCAACAATTATTTTATATGTTTGTAAGGTATTGCGCAATAATTTGATCATATGGCAAGGGTCTAATATAATTACGACTGGCGATCCGGTCACAGGATGCTCAAATTTAATCTCACTTTTTTCTAAATGGCAACCAAGTTTAGTTGCCATTGCTAAGTTTGCAGCACAGCCGTCGAAAGTTAGAGCAACTATTTTAATGCCTGAGTTATGAAGCAGTTCAATGCATTGCTTTACTAATTCAGCACGTTGTGCCCCCGGAACTCCATCTACTAAAAAATAGCCAACCGGTACTTTAAAACTACTATTGATTGCCGACACTAAAAACACTAACGCCTCTTTGGCTTCTTCCAGATGATCCCCTTCTAACCCAGTACCTATATTCACGTAGCCATGCAGCCTTTGACCATCCCACTCAATACGTCGACGTATAGCCATTTCGTCAATGATTAAAGCACCAACAATGCAATGTTCTGAGTTTGAACATTTTAGTTTAACAAAGGCTTCCTTTGTGAAGCCTGGTTCTCCGCCTATTTTGGAGTACCATTTTTTAAGTGTCTGTGGATGAGGCAGACTAGTATTAAATGTTCGTCTTACGTAATCGTATGCCTTTGGGGAGTAATAATGTAAAGTTAAGGCAAAAGTTCGCAGTGCTGGCGAATATTTTCGTCTTGATATTACTCCTGACTTCTCATTAAGAGCTTGCCGAGCAATTAATTCATGAACCTGAAAAGTGTAATACTTCTTGTTAATACCGGTAATAAATTTTATTCAAGTTAGAACCAACTAAGTGATACCTTAGTTCGTGTTGTAGGCCTTGTTGTTAGATACAATTATTATTATTGTCACGTCAATTTATTACCTACCTATCATCTAAGATTTTATATAACTTTTAAGTAACTTACTGATAGATTTGTATTCTCTAAATTTCTCAAGTGCTCATTCTGAATAGAAAATTTATCCTCTATAGATTTTAAAAGTTCTTGAAGGCTGGCAATTTTTTTTTTAAATCGTCTGTTTTTAGCTTGCAATCTTTTAATTTTCAAATTTTGGCGATTTATTTTGCTATTTTTCAATTCGAGTAATTGCTTAATTTTTTGTGTCTTTGGGGAATCATTATTATCAATATTAATTAACTCTGGATTAGTTGATATGGGCTCGTTCTCCTTTTGAGAATCATCAAACTGAAACAAAATATAAATTGCAGAGTAACACAACCTTTGAGTGTTTTGATAGGAGAAGTATAGCTATTGCCTGCATCTTTGTCCACATGTAAATATTTTTTTAATTCTTAATTATTTTTGTGCTTAATTCCCCTAATACTTTTTTGAAAAGTAGCCCAAATTACTTCATATAATATCAGCTATCTGCCAGTGAAAGTCTCGTCAAAATCCATATAGCTTGTTTCTAGCCCTTGAGATTATCCAGAACAAACAGACAGACAGACTGATGGACAGACGGACAATTTTTTTAAAATGGTGTTTTTGCTATAAGTATTTTCATATGCATTTAGTAAAAACCTGATATTTTGATATTATAATTAAACAAGGTACCTTAACATGAGCAGTTATTTTTGGTCGCATAAAAATGCCAGCCTCAACTAAGGGTTGTGATGTAGATGCTATTGGAGCGGAACATGTTTTTGCAGCAGTACTTTGACCATCAGTAACCTATGACATAAATAATAAAAACAATATGTAATATGTTAATTTGCTATAAATTAAAAATTAAGATATGTTTTTCGCAAAATGTCTGGTATAATTAGTCGAGTTCTATCCTGAGATTAAAAAAATTAAACAATGGTAATGGTGACGTCACTAAATGCAGTGCCATAAGAGCCACTTTACGATAATGCTGTTTTTGCACTTACCAGAGAAATACGAGTTAAAACGTTTTTACTTGGTTCTGTTTTATCCTTTAAGTATCTGTTACCAGATTTTTTTATAATAAAATCGTTTTCCTTAAAATGCTGCGAACATATAGTGCTGTTTTTTGTAGGGAACCAATTTAATCTCCCAGTAGCGTTGATCCATATCTCTTTAGAAATTGGATCATTAGGAAACCTGAAATTATTAGGGAAGGAATATAAAATCTAACAATTATCATCATCTCAGCTGAAATCATCGTCATCGTCCTCTGCTAAACATAAGAATATAAGGGTATAATTCAAACGCCCTATGTTGTTCCTTATGCTACATTTATTTAAAATTACCTATAATTTAAAATCACGAATATCGTCTTTATCAATCCACAATTTTTATTTTATTAACTTTATTAATTTCATAATTATCTGTATTTTATTACTTACAAAAACTATTAAACTATAATATATATATTAAAAAGGCAATATAATACATATTATACATATCGATTGATTTTATCGATAAAGTCACGCACTATTTGGATAGCGTCAAAAGTATAAGTAGACTAACGAATATTCCAGAAAAGCTAATAACCGAGAGAAGAAAATCAACTTTGTTGTTATGAATTTAAGGACAATTTTTGTTTGTATATCTTGTGCAATGTTTGACGAAGTTTAATTTTTTCATTTTATTCAAATAAATCCAAAAATAATACTTACCGGTGGTATGATACACCTCCATGAGTTAGATTTTTAGTCCAGCTACGGTTTTTACAGTCCAGGATGGCACAATAAGGCATTTTAATATTATTTTTCGTTAATAATATGGTGACGCAGTCTAGTTAGGCAATGAGAGCGCTTGAACAGCAAGTGCGCAATGCAATGCTTGCTAGTGGCGACAGTGCCACGCCTACTTACTTCTTCCACTGTTTTTACTGTTCCGTGGGTGCAATAGGCCCTTAAGAGAGATTTTTTTTTTTTTTTGTATTTTTATGACCTGGTCACTTGGACCTCCTTAAGAGAGAGCATCGCACCTATGTTGTGAATTTGTGATCACTTGTTATAGCGTTTACTTTACATACTTTTTGATATAGCTGCAGAAATTCGCACCCCCGCCTTAGATCCACAATATAATCTCCTAAAAAATGTAATGACAAGTTTGAGACTGGCTTCACATTGAATTGCATCAGTATATTATAATGTATTCTATTCTGTGAACCACTTCAGAACTAATTGGACTGATTAGGTAGGTGTTTTGCTGTGATATTTGAAAAATATATATTTCCTTTCAGCTAGAATTAGGGTTCTATTGTTATGTTATTTAATATTTTGCTGGCCACACTGGCTTTGTCAAAGACATTGGTCTTGGTCAAAGAAAGATAGAAGAGATTGTCTATGGCTAGTGTAAGCAGTTGTCAAAAAAAAAATGGCTGGTGAGTAGCAAACTAGCCCTGCCAACGTTCAGCTTGTATTATTTGTTTTATTGTATTTATTATCATGTCGTTTTCAGATTTGTACGCAAAATATAACTGTACTTATTGCCAAGAAGAAATAAATGGTGTACGCGTGAAATGCGCGGAATGTATCGACTTTGATATTTGTTTGCAGGTAAAGTAGCTTCGCTGCCATTTCTGTTTATAGTTTTGGCGCAAATTTTTAAATTGTCAGGGCTTAGTTTTTACAAATTCTTTTTGTTCTAGTGTTTTTCTCTTGGAGCAGAAATTGGATCACATAAAAATGACCACTCATATCAGTACATGGTAAGTTATTGTACATACAAGTTACTTTTGGACTCTTGCTTAAACCATTCTCTATAACAGTAAGTTTTTATTGTATTACAGGACTCTGGAGCGTTTGGGATATTTTTAGGACGTAGTAGTTGGTCTGCAAATGAAGAAGTTAGATTACTAGATGCTATAGAACAATTTGGTTTTGGAAACTGGGAAGATATAGCTAAACATATAGAAACACGGACACCAGAAGGTATGTTTTTGCAAATGATGCAGTAAAACTAAAGGAACAATCTCTGTTGAAACCCTTATAAACAATAATTTGTGTTTTCAGAGGCTAAAGATGAGTACATCACAAGGTACTTGGAAGGTAGTATTGGTCGAGCAACATGGGGCAATTTGGAGAGCTCCAGCCGCCCTACACTAAATTCTGCAGATAAAGATGAAGGACCATTAGGGCCCAGTGCTGTGTCTCGTCTACCACACCTTGCAGTTACCTCAGATGAAGCCGCTCAACTTGGTTATATGCCAAACAGAGATGATTTTGAAAGGGTATGTCCTCTTGCCTGGTACCTATCTGATGTGTAAACATAGCCTAGTGATTCGCAAAGCTCAACTACTGCTAAGTCTACTAAGCAAACGCCAGTGTTTGTGTATCTATTGTCTTACCATTGTGTCTCAAATTGACAATATCTGAAAGGTTAATTAGGGTGGGAAAGTGGATATCTGTATGCACATGAACTAATAAGATTTACTGAAATCAATCATTGTGTCATTCTTATCATCTGTGTATGCCAACACAGATCTACAACAAAGTGTGAAGTTCGCAGATTCACCTCACAACGCTGCTGTCACCACATGACACTGGCAGTCAACACTAGCCCTGAGTTCAAAAATAACCAGAGTAATGTAGAGTTGCAATCCAGGGTTGTACTTTTATAACTTGAGTAGCTACCCTAGAGTTAAGGCTACGTTCAGATGAAAAGTGCTCAACTACATACATTTTATTCAAACCGTACACATGCTTATGTGCGTTTTAATAAAACGCGCGTTGAACGCTGCGCTAGCGCCATTACATTATGATGTCATTAGAGTTAAGTCTAAACTCAAATTTGAACGCAGGGCAGCTGAGTTGTCAAAGCAGAAAATAAAAAACTAACAACATTTACTGAAATCAACCATTGTGATATTCTTATCTATCTCTCTTATCATATGTGTCCTGTTTCCATTTCATTCTTTGTGGTAAATCTAAGGTGTTGCCATACACTTCTATGCAAGTGTGCTCCATTATTGGCCAAATCATTGCTTATTATCAGGTGAGATTAGTGGTCAAATGTGAGCCTATCCAAAGTTCCCTGACAAGTATAAATGTATTCCAAGGGATTTAGCTTGAAATCATATCTATTATGTTAACTATTTTCAGGAACATGACCATGAAGCAGAACAGTTGATATCAACACTATCTCTGAATCCTGAAGATGATGAGCTGGATGTTGGTAAGCAAATATTAAATTCAAACTTAATCAATAAAACAATAACTTAAAAAAAACTTGAGTAATATAGCATTTAACTTGCAACATTTTTCTGCTGACACTCACATCAATATTGAGCAACTTTTTTTATTCATATGCAGGGTTATTTGTAAAAAACTAACAACCTTACAGGACTGACTATGACTTTTACAAAACAATACATTTATCAAAAACAAACCTTCCAAGTTTCATTCAAGATTTCGTTGTTCTATCCATCACATTTCAACTCTGTATTTTGCCTACCTACGTCTGTATGACGCGACGCAAGCGCATCAAGCACCCCAGCCGCCAGATCCCCTCCGCTATTGTGCTATCGCTTGCTTTCGTAGAAGAAGACTTCGTAATATTGGGAATTCATTTTTATTTTTGTATGAAAATCTGAGGTACTAAAATATGGTACATTTTTAAAAGTCATAGAACAAAAGTTATTGTTTATGATGTTAGTAACATTGTCCTGATACTTGGCCAGTGTTTTATAAATAACCCTGTATATGTAGAATTAATTACAAATGCTCTTTTTTGTACACAGTAACAAATAATACTGATTGTACGGATTTTTTGGGCATTAGCAGCAATACTGCAACATTCAGATAAGCTGTAACATGTTTTTTGTAACACAAAGACATGATGCACAGAACAAAATTGATTAACTTTGTTTCCCAAGAGCAGTAGTAGCCCAGTGGTAATGGTCTGACTTACGAGTTGTAGGTCGCGAGTTCAAACCCAGTCAAGCGCATTACTATGTGTAATTTATTTTATATTCACTGCTTTCAAATTGGTGCAGGAAAATATCATCAGGAAACCTGTATATCCTAGAATCAACCAATTAGAAGACATATGACATCCACTAACCCGCACTGGGTCCAGATGGTGGATTAAGGTCCATTCCCTCTCCTAGAGATTAGGCCTGAGTCCCAGCAGTGGGAACATTATAAGGCAGATTATGCTATATTATGTTTCCCATTTAACACTACAGCTACCTGAATATTTAAAACCAAAATGCTTCCATTTTCCAGCCCTAAAGCTATCACAAGTGGATATTTACACGCGGCGACTGAGAGAGAGAACGAGACGAAAGCGCTTAGTGAGAGACTACCAACTCGTGTCTGTGTTCTTCAATAACCAGAGGAATAAACAGAAGACACTCGGGAAACTTGCCAAAGAGAAGAAGTGAGTCATTTTTATACATATTCTGGTATTGGTTAGAAATCATAACTAGTTTTTGTATATCTGTCCAGGTTACTGGCCTCACATATTGGGGGGCCAGTAGCAATTGCTACTCTTACTACCTGGATAGCCTGGCACTGGGTATATAGTTCTTTGATAAACATCTGTAGGTATCATTAAGTAACAGTGATTCCACAATCACCACTAACAAAATAAATTATCATTGGTAAGCTTGGATGGTTAACCAGTTACTTCATTGATTAAGACGAGAAGAATAGAAAGAGGTTCTAGATATCAAGATACACATTCAAGATAAATCATTCATTTGAGATGCTAACATTCACTTTTTTCATGTTATTGGCTGCTGCTATTACACTTTATCATGTAGTCGGTTTTCACTCTTGACCTATTTTAATGGAAAAACAGTATACATGAGCTGAGCTCCAAAACCACAGTCTGTATCAATTATTGCGTGATCCTTGGTTGACTGTTGAACTGGTAGAGAATGCCTTTAGGCATTATGTTCGCCCTTGTGTGCTTGTGTTTATGAAATTTTAGTTACGCTTTTTAATAGCTGTCTTTTCCAGTGTAAGCAACACTTGACTTAACTGTTGATTATCCACAGAGAGTTCACGGACCGCGTCCGCTGGACGGCGCAGTTCTACGGGCGCGGCGAGCAGGCGGGCGCGGTGGCGGGGCTGTGGCGCGAGCGCGAGCTGCGCGTGCGGCTGGCCGAGCTGCACCGCTACCGCCTGGCCGGCGTCACGCGCGCCGAGGAGTGCGCGCACTACGACCAGCACGCCGCGCTGCGCCGCCACGCGCCCCTGCACCAGCCCGCCAGCGACGTGAGAACACGACTCCTGGTACTGCCTGATGCCCTACTGCTTGCTTTTTGATAGCTCACTCAAATGATATATAAAGATATACAAGAGTTTCAAGACATTTAATCAGTCATAAAAATTGGCAAAGTCAAAAGACCACGTGATATAGTACGCGGTGACTTTTGAATTTTACTACATTATCGATGATAGATATAACTTTGTTTAAGGTCTATGGTGTTATTTAAATGACTGAATAACTGAAATGGAGTAAATGACATTGCAAATAGGTTTAAAAAAAGACTTACACATTACCTTTTTTTTTGTCATTCTGAACTAGCCAAGGCCGGTGTTTCCTAGCTCACTACCCTGAGAAGAAATACCGAAACAAACTATGAAAGTCTATAAAGGTGTCTACACACCGAAGCCGCCGAGCCCGCCGGCACGAACTTGGCAGACCAATCCGCGCTCCACTGGACGTAGTGGAGCGCGCGGATTGGTCCGCTAGCTTGCGCTGGGCTCGTACCGGCGGGCGCCCGGCTTTGGTGTGTAGACACCTTTATAGAGCGTGCGACATATCTTTTAGGTTTTTTTGACACCAATTTTGTGATTATTTGACTGAGCTATAAACACATAAACATACTCCTACAGTACATGTGACGTTATTATGGTACACTGAATTTAATTTACATTTCATCTAAACCCTGAGGAAGGATTTTTGCCACAAGTTGATGGTAACAGTATCAAACTCGAAATAACTAATATCACTGTCATGACTGCTCATTAACATCTAAGCCCTGCGTTCAAAAATAACCAGAGTAGAGTAGAGTAGAGTTGCAACCCAGACTCGTTCTTTTATAACTCGAATAGCTACCCTAGAGTTAACCCTACTAACTCTAACACTGAGCAGGGTAGGTTGGAGTAAGCGGCCATATGCTTGACAATGACAGTTGAACTCTACGTCCGCGTTCAAAAATGCCAGGGTAGAGTATTTACCTTATGACGTCATTAGCTAACTCTACTACTACTACTACTAGTTAACTCTAAACTCAAATTTGAACGCAGGGCAGCCAAACTGACACTCAGAACGCTGCAGATTTCATGAATTTATTTAAATATCAAAATCTCTGATATTCTACTGAGATTTGATCTTTCTTTATCGTTTCGCAGCAGAACTTTCGTTGTCCATTTTTCTGCACCTTTTGTTTCACCCTCTAAAACATATTTCAAAATCAACCCACACATTTTTCATAGGACAGTACAGTCAACCGCACGTAATTATTTGACATTACCTAGGGTCTTAAGCGCCTTACGCATCATCTATCTTGCCATACGTCCTTTCAAGCGCCTAAAAGGGCTATACAAAAATAAACCAAAAAATACTTAAATAAATAAATGATAAAAATATAAGATCATCTTCATCAATATTACTATCCACCTGTAGAACCTAGGGTTTGACGAACCCCACTTTTAAAAACCTTGTTGTATAGTAAAGGAGGTTTTCTTATTTAAAATATTAAGGTGGGTCTACGCTATAGTACATTATGATATAAGTGTGTAATGTTAGTGATTACCATCGAGGCGATATTTAGACCCGAGCCATGGCGAGGGTCATGAGAGAGCCGAGAACGGTAATCATTAATTACTCACGTTATCATACGACGTTTTTCAATACACTTGTGAAGAAAATAACTGTAAAACTTTTGTGGCGGTAAAAAATTGTTTTCATATGCGCCCATTTTTTTTTCTTTTTCTCGTGGGGGACGACGCGCCCATACTGATACGTTAAATTAATAAAATTATGGTGGGGGAGAGGTTGAACAAAAAGGTTTCAACTACATTATAGCACTAGTGCATAATGGTAATCAAAATGTCACAGTTTGGTAACAAGTGCCATTATATACCAAAGTTCAGTGCAATAAGAGTCACTTTATGATGAGAGGTATTGAAAAAGATTTGTATAGTTTCGTTAGCCAAGTTCAAATTCGTATAGTTTCGGTCGTGCTCCGGTCGTAGTCGGCTCTACCCAATATGTATGGTTGACTGTACCATTGCTCTGCATGACATATACATAATACATAAATGCTTATGCCTTGTGCTTAGAGCGTTAATTAAGTATTGTAGTGTGTAACTATGTATCTGTTTTGCATGTTATGTGTTGTGTCAATTTTATTGTATTTTTGTGGCCTTTTTATATCATCCTTAAATGTTTAAAAAAATAGTGGTTGTGTCTAGTCTGGATGACTGGCTCTGTGCCTTGAAAACCAGTTTGTTTTTAACTGTAAAACCAGACATTAACTAATTAATTCCGACTGCCAACTTTACGTGGAATTTAAAAAATCTAAATAAGTTTTTTTTTTTATTTGTCCTCGTCTCTACAGGCCTTTTTTCTAGGTCTTAGGCCTTATTTTATCTATGGGCCTCCATTGCCTGAAAATATAATGATTAATAATATTTAACCTAATGCAACAGTGCAGTTACTATTTATTTACTTATATCTAATTAAGTTTCAAGTTGATCAATCTCACACTTCTAAGGACAAATGTGCAAATTGAACGTGTTTATTCAATTAGCATTTAAACGCAATTAGAGGCCTTATTTTCTGACGTAACTGTTGGGGATAATAGGACACCAAAGAGAAACATCGTTTTATGGGTGTCAATAATAACTGTTTATTATCCTTTTCTTTATAAACTGGAAGGTGTGTTTCAGTAAGATTACGTGAGACGTGTGCTCCTAAGCAAGGCTAGCGGAATACAGTAACTATAACCATACTAGGGATTTCAGTCAAGTGGTCAAAGGGAATCTGTGGTTAGAATGAGTTTCTCATTCTAACCAATAAATATTATGTTTAATGGCAATTAATAAATGGCAATAATTGACATTGTGTTGAAGTAGGATAGATTTGTTTTTGATATACTCCAACAGTAACGTCACAACTAAAGAAGATATGTGTGCTTATAATGACTGTGCCGTGTGGTTTTGGGTTTGATCCCGTATAACTATTGTATTCGCCAGGGCAGCAGTGGGTGCCTGGAAACCAACCAGACAAAAGATCTAACGCAGAACAGCTCGCAGCCGCCAAGAAAAAGGTTAGTGTATTATGTATTAAAATATTGTCAACTATACCCATTTCGCGTTAAAAATAGAAATTTAAAGAAGCATTTTTTACTGTATGTTCAACCAATTTTAACTTCTATTTCGTAGCCATAAGGATGGCATTAAAAGCAAAAAAGTGGTTACAATACGAACTATTTACTGTAGCCGCCATTTGTCATGCCACCAACGTAATAAGAGTCAAAATCGGTTCAACGGTCAGTAATAAAAAGTTTTCATAAATTTCTACTGTTATTTTGAACAGAGTATAGTTAACAAGTTCGCTGATAGAGACCATTACCCTGACATCGCATTACCACCAATACACAAACGTTTTACGACATAGTTTTATGTTGGCCATATGTTTAAAGAGGTTTGAAAGGAAATACTTTCCGATTTGTACTAGAACGAGTGTCGCCGCTTGTCTCCCACGCTTTAACTCTACTACAGGCAATAAACCAATACGAACGCGCATTACACAACAGACCACGCACACTAAGATCGCAAGTTTGCTATTGGTTGTGTCAAGTATGAGCATGATCATATTTAGCCACGCCTGCGCCGCCCACAAGGCCATTCTTAACTCTTTCATCTCTTCTGTGTGTCCCTTTAATTGCCCTTTTCGTTCTAAGGCCGCGGAACTCTTGAACAATCCCGTAACCCAAATTCCAAAAAATCAATACTGGTATCACGTAAAACGCTAAGATGTTGACTTGTCTTGGAAAATATGCTAATGATGCGTGTCGATGTGCGACAGAGACGGCGAAAGCGGCTCAAGTTCCACCAGCCCAAGGTGCACACGGGACGGAAGTACCGCATGTGGATGCTCCAAAAAGAGCTCATGCAGCAACAGCAGCGGCGCCTGCTCGAGGCATCTGCTGAGCAGTAACGAGATACAGGTAACTAGAATGTCGTATTTACTAAAGTCCAATCTAATTAGACTATTGTGGCCCACATCATCGCTTACCATCAATTGAGATGGTGGTCAAACGCGAGTCTATCATAATAATAAGAAAAAAAAAATAGACCAAAAAATAAGGTTAAGGTTACAATAATTCGCACCCAGCTGAAAATTCATCAGCTAAAAATCGCAGTCAAGCACTAGTCTATATTCTTTAAAAAAAGACGTGTGGCACTCGGGGACTGCCGCGGTAAAGCTATTGCATAGCATTTTTATCAACTTATGCAATTATAATTATTGCCGCGGTAAAGCTATTGCAAGCATTTTTATCAAGTTATGCAATTATAATTATTTATTTATTTTATTTATGCAGGTTTTTTTTCCTTTGTTTTTTTTTCTTTGATATTAATTGAAGTTAAACTTTCACACATTGAATTGAATTTTGATTGATTGTTCACTCATTTGTTTTCTTATCGGTCACCACGCTCAAAAAACAAATGAGGGGGGGGGGGTGTTAGGTTATTTTCGTTACGGAATTTCTGGATACGGTCTCCACGCTCAAGGCCCGCGATAGAAGCTATGCAATAGCTTAAAAATGTATCGCTTGTGAATCTTCCAAAAAGCAGCAGCAGCGAATAAAAAAAATCATCATAAGGATATGCTATCTTTTTTATTCATAACTAGCTTCTGCCAGCGGCTTCGCCTCAATAATCGGCTTCATAATTTTGCAAAATCCTCTCTTAGTGCTCGCCTACTTTATAGAAAGAAACCTTGTGCAAAATTTCACGCTCCTAGGCCTTGTACAGTGCGTTTCACTTAAGAGGTTCCTTTGCCGTAATGTTGGCTCTCCTGTCTGTCTACAGAAAAAAGAAGGGAAGAACGAAAAGAGTTGCCTACTCTAACAAAATTTTTGCACAAAATGTGAATCGATTTTAACGGTAGTCGCACCACTTTATGGAGAATAAATGAGAGGAATGGGATTTTATTTAAAAAAAAAGCAAGTCTAAAAGGAAGTTGTTGGATGGAGAGGTACGATATTGCGGCGTGGCGTTTTCGGTATTTGAAAGAATTGCAGGACAATCGAATTGGAGCCCAACATTGTGTGTTTTATTCAAAAATAATTTTTACAGTTTCCAAAAGAAATAAAAATATAAGGCAATTGTTAAAAGCAACAAAATATCAGTATCTCCCTAATATTAAGTAATTTCGTTGCTAAAAATATAGCAACACTGTTTTTCCGTATTGCCAACATTACGGCAAAGGAACCTCTTAAGTGAAACGCACTGTAGTTTCGGCTGTGCGTTGATATGTCAGTCAGTCAGTTTCCCCTTTTATATTATTCATAACTATGAGTTCCTGGGTACGATCTTGATTGCTGCCCTAGTTCAACAATAAGATATCTTAAAAAAAAACCAAATTGAGTTAAATTTTGTTTCATGTGAAAAATTTGCTCTTCTGTCCGGTTCAAAAATCGGGTATTTGTAAAACGCAACCAAAGTGCCTAAATTTCAATGTCTCACTGAGACATTTAAGCATATTTTTACTGACCTTTAGTTCAAGATTCTGACATCTTAAGATATTTATAAAGTCAGGAAGATTTTTACTTTTATTTCTACACAGAGACTTCTTTATTTTAGCTGCTTTATTAGACTTACCTATTTGTGCCATTAAGATTCATATAAATAACATTATAGCACCGACTGATTATTATAATAGTTAAACTGACTTGTGCAATAATAATAATAATAATAAGATTTTAACTGATAATATGAGACTGATTTGTGCAATTATGATACTAGGTAATAAATAACACATTACAAGCAAACTAATTTCTCTGTTTTTAATTAATTTTCCTATCACTTTACCAAACATTTCCGCGGATTTAGTCGGACAACTTACATTCTCAAATATCAATGTGCTGTAATACAAAGATATCTTAAAATTATATCGATCTCTGTTGATTTTCCATAAATTTAGAAGCTTGGTTGGATAAATCTTTAGTATTTCTTAAACAAAACAAAAAACAATAACTCTATGAGTTACAATATAGCCTTAATTTTTAATTAACCATTTTAAAGACAACATTAAAATCACAAAACATGTTTTATTAAGTCTGAGTTCAATATACGGTTATCTTACTATTAAAAGCCTTAAAAATATTATATAAAATATTTTATTCATATTGAAATATAAATAACTCCGTAACACATTAAACTAAGCTATAGTTTTAAAAAATCAACCACTTTTCAATTAACAACGAGTGAATTAATAACACTAAAATCATAAAAGTATGAATAACTCAAAACATACTTTGTTCAACATATCTTACTGTTGAACTAGGGCAGCGTTGTGTCAATTGAAATAGTGGCCAAATTTTTTTCATTGTACAGATTAAATATGTTACGGAAATATCGAAACCGATTTCGGAAGCGACGTTTTCCGAGGTGGAAACGCCAAATTAAATACTACTAAAACTAATAAAAATCTCGGATATGTATAAATCAAGTGCAACTTACAATATGCCAAATACGAAACAAAACAACAAATGAAAGAGTATCGACAGAAGGCATGGAGCGGAGGTTCCCCGCGTACCAAGTATATAAACTTGTTTCTATCTCCGGTAAAAAACTTATCGGAGCCGAAATCCGAATCGAAAGTACAAAATCAATTGGAACTAACGAACTTTCGTAATCAGAATCCAACTTCCGTAATATCTCTGGTACATATTGACAAAATTAGGTGTTCCTAATATTATCAAACCGTAACCATCTTTTTCAAAGTATGGTGAGTGAACCACCACCATACCAAGATTGAATAAAGAACGATCAATGAATGAAGCCATTCATTCACTGATCATCCTTTGTTTAGTCTATTTCGCAGTGGGATGCGCTCTCTCAGGAAAATCAGGACGGGCAATCTTCAAAGTTAAGGTAGCCATACACACCAGGGTACACCTGACAGGTTTGCCTGCACAGTTATACCTGTCAGGTAAGCTTGTATGGAAACCTGCACAGTTGTGCAACATATAATTAGTTTGACCGGCCTGTTGGTCTAGTGGTTAGTGACCCTGACTGCTATGCCGGAGGTCGTGGGTTCGATTCCCACCCAGGACAAATGTTTGTGTGATGAGCATAATCATATGTTCTGTATCTGGGTGTAATTTATCTATAATATGTATGTATTTAGAAATATATAAGTATGTTTATCAGTTGTCTAGTACCCATAACACAAGCTCTGCTTAGCTTGGGACTAGACGGCGTTGTGTGGTAGTTGTGGAATATTATTATTATTATACACGCTCCGGTTTGCCTGTAGAATTCACCTGTACATGCAAACCTGTTAGGTATTAGCGTGTATGGCGGGCATTAAAGTTCGCGAGCACATTCGTAAGAAGTTGGCAATAGTATGGTCACAGCGCTAAAGTTAACTTTCAATCTTTGCTTCACCCAAAGGTTGACTGGTAGAAAATGCCTAAGGCATTTAGTCCGCTTCTGTACTTTTAAGTGCATAAAAAATTAACTGAACGAAGTGGTTTAAATTTTTTTTTTTTTAAATTGGTTGCTCATATTTCATGATGTAGTCTGCCTTAATTTGGATTGATACACACACACTTATGAGGCCCTCTTTATTAGTATTTAAATTACAATAATTTACAACTTCTGTGTCAATAGTCAGTGTATATTTGTTATTGACTGTATAAGTCGTGTGTATTTGTGTTAAAATAATGTTTATGGATACAATTGAAGGTGAAATGATGTAACACTTTAATGCAAAACAGGGTGACGTAATTTATTGTTGAGTTACACCATAATTAAGAGTCAGTGTTGTTCAGTTTTAATAAATATCTATACCACCTTTGAGAAGCTTCTATGTAAGCCTGTAAAACGTACCCAACGTACGGCGAGTGTTCACCTTTACATTGTTAACACCTCTACGGTCCGGACTAAGCGTTTCGCCGCGTCGTCGCGTTTATATCGCGT
Source organism: Mythimna ferrago (assembly GCA_910589285.2). Taxonomy (NCBI): domain Eukaryota; kingdom Metazoa; phylum Arthropoda; class Insecta; order Lepidoptera; family Noctuidae; genus Mythimna; species Mythimna ferrago. Next base: position 12,348,752 of record OU342692.1, on the reverse strand, counting down.
ACATCGAATGACTGAAATAATTTACCTACTGCGGTCTTCCCGTCCGATTTTAATTTAGGTATCCTCAAGGCTACGTTTCACTACCAACGATTGCATCACCGCGTAGTCAAAGCTACTTTATATCAACCAACGACCTTATAGCCACTATCAAACTAGCGCACCAAAACATTTCTGTCGACTAGCCGAGGTACGTGGTACTGCGCTCTGATTGGTACTGGGAGCGGGGTACTGCGCTCTGATTGGTACGGGGAGCGAGGTACTGTGTTCTAATTGGTCGAGACTATTTGGAAATTATTCAGTAGCAACCTACATACATACATCATGTATACAAGTCATATGTGTTGACAGACGTGCGTCGCCTGTTATTAGATGTCTATACCTTTTTTGTCCTATGATGAGTTCCCTGACAGTTCATTTTTTTCCGTGGCACTCATACTACTTTAGATTACTAAAAAATAAACTGGCAAAAAAAAATAAAAATGAAATGATAAAAAAATAATGTCTTTCGTAAATTACTAAGTAAATTATTGTGGTTATAATTAACTGTTAATAAATTAAGTAAATAAAATGAAAAAGTATAGAACTTAAAATGTGTAATGCGTTAAACGGAACTTCTGCCAATAGAGATTGACACTACTCGACGACACACTAATCGACAAAATCGGAACGGCCATCTTGTAATCGCATGTAAAAGCAGAAATATGGAAAAATGTAACAAAAAAAAACACAAAAAACTATAACAGACTGGAATAAATATATCCGGATCGACCGAATTAGGGACCAACAATTAATCATCGTGGTTGGAGAAGATTCCGATTCCGATATGGATATGAGTTCAAATCAAGAGTCAAGTTCTGATAGGGAATAATAAATAAATTATTATTTTAAACAGACTGCATTTTATTTACCACTAGCCGTCCCCCGCGGTTTCGCCCGCGTTATTTCAGGTTTTTAGTTTTTGTCAGGTTTTTTGGTTTACTGTAAAATTTCATCAAAATCCGTAGACTAGTTCTTGCGTGAAAGAGTAACAAACATCCACACACCTACAAACTTTCACATTTATCATCTATAAATCTAAAATCGGTAATCCGATTCCATTTTCTTTGCCAACTGATTCGTTATTGTAAAAAATCGATTACATTTCGTTAGGTCACATCACTATAATTGTCAGACAAGAACTGTCAGGGAACCCATCATAGGACAAAAAAGGTATAGTGGCTGTGGGATCGTTGAAAAAAGATGGCGTTGTGTGATAGTTGTGGAATATGATTAAGTAGTGTTATAAAGTAGATGTTTGCTCAGCTGTCCCGTTCCCTACAGTTGTGCGGCGCGCTGAGCCTGGCGCCGGCGCAGTACGTGACGATGAAGGGCGTGCTGCTGCGCCGCGCCGCCGCGCCCGACGCCGACGTGGACCTGGCCGTGCGCCACTACCTGCACCACGCCGGCTGGATACGGAACTAGACCGCCACCCTGCTTCTCAACCCTACACTTCAAACCGACCATTTTGATGTCTTAACCAATATCTTATACACCGTGTCACTGACATCGACGCACAAACGACGCACCAAAGAATAACGATTGTATACACCATAATTTTTAGATTATGCGAAACCTGAATATACATAGTTTGTTCAGAATCAGTAATTAAATGGATTCCAATAGTGTTTACACCATGTTATATTTTTTCCCAATAATATTTAAAAAGGTCACAAGTAGGACACCACCGACACTAAGTACAACACAGGTCACGGTAGGTCGCAGCGGGCATAAGGAGTTAGCAAATAGCTGGGTGCAAGTGCAAAACAAACCCCCCAGTCGCTTAAATGGCCTGGTGACTTTGTATTTTGACTGACATAACAAGCTTCTAACTTTGTGATTTTTTCTGACACAGTTATGAAATTTTGTACATAAATTCTAAAATACTAGTCACGTGTTTCGGGTTTCGCATATACCTACTAAAACTGATGTTGTATAGTTTAAATTAAAAAAATACAGATTAAAAAAAAATAGGAAAATCCGACGAAAAATTCCACCACTGGGGAGTCCAGAATCATGTACTAGATCCATGGTATTCGTTTGTCCTTCAATGTCGGTGACACAGTGTATAGTATAGACTTCTATCGCCACAATTTTTGCCATACTAAAACGAAGCGGACTCGCCACACGATCGGCTATCTTCGGAATCGATCGTGTGTGTGAAACACAAATGCCATGTTTTTTGTATGGTAAACGCATTTATGCAAAGGTTTAGGCCATAGGCGTATCTTTACTATTAAAATTAATGTTAATAACGTATGATATTTATGAATTTTGAGTCGCAAATCAAAATTAGCGTTTTCTCATCATCTTTTAGCAACATTAATTTCATCGCGATCTAGTTTTTAGCATTTATTCCGTGGTTATGTCATACATTTTCTAATTTATTTGAAGATTATTATTTTTAGTTGCATTAAATCACACCAAAATTAGAAAATAACACTTGCATTTGCGATTTCAAATTCACTTAGATTAACAATAACATACGTATAGTACGCCCGTCGAATCTTGGCGAGCCTGAACATAAGGCTCTGCGCATCTCTCTCTCTCTCACGTCGTTCATGACAAACGAATGTGAGAGAGAGATGCACAAAGATTCACCTATAAGAGATGCGTCTTAATGGTGAATTATTGCCAACTACTGCAAATTGTGGTCCTTTGCTAACAACAAGTAAATCGGTTGGACAGTGGTTGTGAAACAGGTATATAGTTTCAAATGTATAAATCTAAGTACTTGTTATTACTTTCATAGAAGAATCTAAGCAATATCACGTATATTCCGAGTTGTCAGTCGTCTTTTGGTGCTCGATATGTTTCCTGAAGGTTAAAGAAAGATACGGACCCGAGCGTGGCAGCCTCGCTAGATGACTGTTCATAATTGTATCTTAGGGAGCCTTACAATAATGAAAGCGATGGAGATATACACTTTATATAGCTCCCTCCATTTAACACTTCACTTTAGGTCGCACTCCTACTCCTGGGTGGATTTTTGAGACGGGTCAGCAAGAACCAGCCCTTCTAAGAAAGTTTTCCTAAAACTATAACGGTTAAGGTACCTACCTCTACTGACCCGTTTCAAAAATGCCACCCAAATAACCGTGTATAGTGCTTAAGTATAGCTCTGTACTTAAGCACTATAGTTAGTTAGTCAGAACTAAATAGATTTTGAGGCAATAGTTTGATTTAGTTCAGTGAAGTGGAATGTCCGTCTTTAGTAAATAGCATTTCCTTGATAATGCTCTCATACATTAAAAACAAAATAAATTGAAAAAAATGAGTTTAGCGCCATCTAGCAAGAATATAGCTACTCGGAGTCGTAGCTTTTATTTTAAGTATCGATGTTCAATAGCAAGTTTTGTATCGCGTTTTAATGTCATCAATCTGCGGAGTTACAAGCTAAAACTATCTGCAGTGGATAAGGGCCTGATTGCGCTTAAAAAATCACTTAGGGCGAGTTGCACCATTTAACTATAACGATAACCAAACCATAACCAGCCGTGAAACGGCCGCCTATTGGTCAATTCGACGATTTGACAGCTGTTAACGGCTTTGTTATCGTTATAGTTAAATGGTGCAACTCACCCTAAATATATTCAACGCTAAACGAAAATTATTTATTGATTTTTGGCAAAGTCATCACAATTTTGTCAATTTCATATACATAGACCATCACAAACAGGATCATGACAATGAAACGGAATGATATTGATAAGTTTGGCGTTAAATGAATTGATTGATTTATGGTGCAAGTGGGCTTAAATTGTGATTCGTGCAAGAACTACACGTCTATTTGTAAATACCAACTTGCGATATCAAAAATTGCTAATGGATACTCGGCTTTATAACATTGATTCTTCTTTAGTTAATTATAATAATTTGACAGACAAGTCAATATATGATTTTGCACGATGTTAACCTCATGATGTAAGACTGCTCATATAGAGCGTTGTAAATATTGTACGCCAATGTAAATTATGTCTTGCGTTTTTATATTTAAGGCCCGACTGTGCTGGTCTTGTATAAAGAAGTCTTTGATTTGTTTTTAATCGAGATGTAGTTAATCTTTTCTGTGTCTTATAAATTCTAAATTAAAAACTGTGTGTTCTAATAAACAAGTTATCATATTCACTAATGCGTTCCCCAAAAATATGAAAATCAGACACAGCACTTTAATCGTTTGCCATTTTAATTTAGAGACAATAAGATAACACTGCTTTTTAAATAATATCGCCTTACTTTATCGCTTTATTTATAATCATCATCAGCAACAACGATTACTCTTTCGAGTATTTTTAATGTAACTGCAGTGACGTAGAAAATATCTGACAATCATTTTATTGTTCATAACCAAATTAATGTAAATAACGTCATAAAACGACAAGGTAACATATTATGTTGTCTATGTGACAGTTTACCGGAAATAAGTTATATACACGTATTTTTAATGTGATAAAATATTTAATACCTCCGGTAAAAAAGGAAAGAATTAAAAAAATACCTTCATCAACTAAGAAGTTAAACCTTCAAAGTTTATTTTTAGAAAGAGAATTCCGACATGGGACTCTGACGTCAAAGTCCACGCCCTTATGGCTGCCATTAAAATGGCATTTTTGCGAAAGATACAGTTAGATTTATCAAAAATGAAATATCTCGTTTGCTTTTCGAACAGTTTTGGTTTTGTTTTCACAGCTATTATTCTATTTTTGCATAATATAGACGTATTTATTGAATATTTCTTACATGCATGTTGCCAAAAGGGGAAAACAAATTAATTTTAGACTTTTGTTGGAAAGCTTCTGAAGTTACACAATGCACAGTCGGGCATTATTTTATCGAATTTGTTACTTTATAGTGTTGGATGCTTTTTCCAATAAAGAGCATCTACGCGTTTTTGATAGCCAACATTGTTTTAGGCTTATTCAGAAGAGTGACGTACAAATTATGCTGAAAGTATATATTAAGCAATCTCAAGTTTTTTGATATTGTGAATTGTGCAAAGATTTCGTACATACAAGATACGGTTTTTTTTTCAAAGATTTTCCTGCTCAGATTCCTAAATGATGAGAAAGAGCTCTTTTTAAATTGTATGTTGCAGTTTAGTTGGTAATTTTAGTGATTATGAAAATATTAAGATGTTTATAAAACCGGTTGCAGACCGAGAGCATTAAAGCTAATATACCTAGCTTCATTTTTGTATGCAAATTGAGTTCAGTAGCTAACTTGCATATTAGTTTAGTTCTTGGTCTGCAAGCAGGTTTAGGCATCTAGTCTTACCGTCATTATCATAAATGTACGGTATCTTTGCCAATTTGTCTCTTAACTCTTAGGGCAGAAGGCGCAATCTTGCATCGCCATGTATACGCGGTTTAATAAACGTTGCTTCGCAACTGTTATATTTTGTTCGTATGGGTCCGAAGGCTCCATACTGTTAGCTAATTCCTAGTTATAGTAGCTAAATGACTACAATTTATTATACAGCACAATACGATTTAGTAGATATTCCGTTATGGTACAGATGTAAAATTGGGAAGTACCTGATTCCTTGTGACACTGAACCAAAGTAGTGATAATGTAAAGAATAATTGTAGCAAATATCTGATGCTGGCACTACTATTGGTATATTTGTACAAATATTTGCATTATGCATGCATGCTAATACAAAATGAACTTTATTAATAATAAATTTAGGTTATATTTTGTACTGCTCAAATACCGCAAACATTTGGACAAATATGACAATCGAAGTGTCAGCATGACAGTTGAGACTTTTCAAATAAGGCCAAAGCACACAGTATACTGCCACTGAACGAAGTCCATCATAAATTGATATTTTGCTTGTTAACGTAGCGACTAGTAAAATTTAGATCATTTTTCAATATTTACTCGACTAGTTGCACGGTATAGTGGTAGTTGCAATTTAGTGTGTTTTGACTCTTATAGCGACTGACTCTTATGAGGTGCGCGCTTTGACGTGCGGTTTATATTGTTATAAGGGTGTTACCACATCAAGCGAGCGATCCTCGATCGACGACATTGATCGACGTTAGAAGATTGGTGTTGTAGCGTTGGCTTTTGATTTAGTTTAGAAGGAACTGTTGATCGAAGTCGACAGATCTTTTCTTCCATTCATCAATAGCATTGATTGACGATCGATTGGTTTGATAACAACCTTAATCTTCATCATTAACAGTTCTAAAATAATATTGATTCAATTATTCGTTGTTTGAATAGTTTTCCACCGCGTCACCATTAATGTTAGCCATAAACTTCTTACGACGAAAAATTTAAATATGTTAAGTTTAGCTTAAAAAGTTCTACATCGAAAGTCGAATGTTACTTAACTTTTTATTAGTTGTAACATGGCTGTGGTAGATTAAATATATTTATCTGAATAGTTTTAGCGTCTGAAGGGGCCCAGTAGGGCCGATGCCTGCTAGCGCTGCGGCAATGTTCGAAAGAGTTACCGTGGCGTTGGAACGCAAAAGACAAATGAAGGAACACAGGTGGGTTTTAGTCAGTACAAGTACAAAATAGATAGGTACAGAAGTCAATCTACATACAAAGCGCGCTCGAGCAACGCACACATAGACATCGCTCACGGACACGATGTCTCGGTCGCGTCTCGGCTCGCTCGTCGAACAGTTCCGGCTCAAACGCTCATTAGTGTGCGTCCACCGAGCGGAGGTATAAAAAGTGAAGTACATACATGAGATTGTCTTCTGTACCTATTTTGTGGTACAAGTCTAACACGCCCTCTCGCTTGAGAAGTAAGTCATTTGAAGATTTCCCACCTCAAAAAAAAATCTTAACGTTTTACAGTTTATAAGGCTAAAAAGTTTCTCCTCATAGCGAGTGAAGGTAGTTTAAAAATCATCTGGTGTTTTTAAAGTTGAATGGATGGAACGGTATATAATTTGATCTCTCTTAATGTAAATGTTTATCTGCATTTTTATTATGATTATTATTTAAAATAGAGTTTATTTATTGACGGAACTAGGTTTCTCCGAATAATTCCAAAAAGTAAGGTAGTTTTAAAGATTAACATTTCCGATGCTAAGAGTGTTTGAGAGTTTTGTTTTCAGAATAAAAGTAAACGAAATATGAAGGAAGATAAAGTATTTTTATGATTTAAGATTTTCGTTTTCTTGCAATAAAAATTCTTGGATTAGGTGAATGTGGACGGTTTTACCATTTTGTCTTATTTAATGGGTAGTTTTAACTTGAGTGGTAATGCACGGTGTTTTAGGGGAAGTATGAGATCAGTGTGATTGGTAATTTTAGCTACCTGTCTTCTTCTTTAGTTTTATATTATTTAGCTGTTATATTAAGGTTATCTCTGTGCATTCACTGTTTGGCTCAAATGTACATAAGATTTAAAGTACAACTTGATATTGTAATTATTACTGATTTATAATTTAATTAATATTAAATGATACATAAATTTTAAACATTGTTTAATTTATTATCCTCGTTCAAGAATTTATTTGAGTTTGTTCATCTGTGGTTTTGGCATGTCTTCTAAGGGAGCGGGCTGGGGTCTGTTGTGAAACCATTGGTGTCTCAAAGCCTGTAAATAAACCAAATCTGTGAATAAATTTGTTTTTACAACTTACAAAAGATAAACGACAGTAACCATAATGTTATTGGCTCTGTCAATCCAGATTCTGTTATTTAAAATTATGGAGTTCTTAAAATCATTATCTTGGATAATATTTAAAAAAGTGGCCAAGTGCGAGTTGGACTCGGGCACGAAAAGTTCCGTACCGTCCTTAGGAAAATTCGCCAAAAAATCGCGTTTGTTGTATGGGAGCCGCCCTTATATATTATTTTATTTTGTTTTTTAGTATTTGTTGTTATAGCGCAACAGAAATACATAATTTGTGAAAATTTCAACTGTCTAGCTATCGCGGTTCTTGAGATACAGCCTGGTGACAGACTGACGGACAGACAGCGAAGTCTTAGTAATAGGGTCCCGTTTTTACCCTTTGGGTACGGAACCCTAAAAAAAGTGTTTAATGAATGAATATTCGTGTGTAAAGTTCCGTCCATAATGTATGCGTGACTTACAGGACCGGTCGTTGTGGCGACGCTTAGGGGAGGCCTAAGTCCAACAGTGGACGTCTTTCGGCTGATATGATGATGATGATGAAAGTTCCGTCAGTTCAAATAATCTACATTATTTATCTATGTATAATATAGCAGATTTTATAAAACTTGCCTCCTTAGCCGATATCCTTTTATTCGTGTCGTACATAACTAAGGACTTGATGAGATGCACGGCGTCCGGCTCGACTCCGGGCAGGAGTTCCGGCCAGGGCGTGGGCGTGGACTCGGGAAACGTGATCTTGTGGAAGTCCGGCAACTCCGCATGGCCTGGCCACGTTTCTTCGTTGGGTGTACCCAGGTGTTGCAGCACTATCGCTAGTTGCTCGATGTCTGACTCTCCCTGGGGACATCAGAAGGTTCTACAGTGTGGTTGACAGCTTTTGCATAGATGTTGCACTAATGAGGTGGAAGGCGGGCGGGGGGGTGATGCCCCAGGATATTGGGCAATAGCGAAATTCTATGATGGACACCAAAATATCGATAACTTTACACAAAAATCAAGTATGACAGGGTACAGCACCCCCCCCCCCTGAAAAATAACCGTAGATACGCTAGTGGACTTTGGTAAGAATTTGCACTTTTTACATCTCAAAAGTTGATGAATAAATCAGCCATAAAAGGGAAGTGATTCGAACGCATTCGAGATGTTTTTATCTAGGTAAAAGGAAAATAAAGCTACTGTACCTATGATAAAAAAAATGTTAAACAAAAGAATACCAACAGCGAAAAGTGGTTGTTTCGTTATCAACTCCGCTAAAATACAGCCGACAGCCCATAGATCTACTTTCTCAGTATAGAACCTAGCGCCATACAGCAGTTCAGGAGCTCTGTACCACCTGGAAGTAAGAAAGACATCATTACCGTTAACTTCTTGTTGGAGGCCCCACTGAAATCATTTTAAGTGTTCTTCATCGGTCATTGTTATCATTATTTCAGCCAAAAGACGTCCCCTGTTGTGCACTGGCATCCCCAAGTGTTGCCATAACGACCGGTCCTGTGCGTCTCGCATCAATCGGATTCCCGCGACCTAGTGAGGGTCGCGGGTCATCGGTCCACCTTGTAAGAGGCCTTCCAATGCTGCGTTTTCCGGAATGTGGTCGCCACTCCAGAATGATTCGTCCTCATCGACCATCTGTTCTGCTAATGTGCCCAATGTGTCTATTTCCAGATGTTGCTACTTTATATGTACACAGGTCGTCCTGGGTACTACTAAACCTCCGTTGGTCGTCGTCCCTTGTTATATTTTTATGTATTTATATTTTTTAGTGATCGACTACAACACGATCTGCAGCCGAAACCGTAACCGTAGTAACTATTCAGTAATCTGTGCCGTAACCGATTGCTCGGCACCCCTTCCAGTTTCGGTCGTAACCAAAACCGATATATGTACTAAATAATCGAATAAATCGATGATAAGGGAAGTACTATCTACTATAATCATCGTCGACGACGGCTGGTGCTGAAAATCAGCGCTGTGGCTCTGTTTCTCATGAGCCCCAGCATTTTGCTGAGTGCTGGCCGTTTTGCGCGGATGTGACGCATATCTTACGTGTTACTTTTAGTTCGATATTGTTATTTATTTTTTTATGGTATGCGTCATGTTTGACGTGAATAAACACTTCTACTAAAAAAATATAAAAAATGAACATATCAGGTAGGTACATAGCTATCGTAATCATCAGTGCAAAGACAATAGTTTCGGTCCAGCTGAATATTCGTCATTCATAATATTCGGCGAAAGGCGAAACCAAAACTGCCGAATCTTCGGTCGGTCTCTAATAGGTACTTTTATTTAATTTTTATCGGTTATTTAATACGGTACCTACGTTATAATAAAATGATTATATAATCAATTTGATTGCGTACCGTGTAGCGACTTGATGTGAATAAGGTCTGCCGCCATCAGGCCAATAAAGACGGGCCAGTCCCAAGTCAGCGATCTTCAATATGCCTTCGTGATTTATTAGCAGATTTGCCGGTTTCAAATCCTGACAAAAACGAAATGAATAAATTATGATTCTTCCAAAACACATGTAAAAATTATTGATGATATTTTATTTTAGTGGTAATATACCTATATATATTTTCTTTTATATCTTAGTTTCTATTGACCAACGCTCATGGTTTAAGATACTCTGATGATATATCTATACTTTTATTTGCGGAACAAGTCTCGTGGTCTATCTATAAACTACCTATGTAAATTCCTGGATAAAAAGGAATGTCACTGACTGGTTGTTGTACCAAATTCGTATGTTTTAAGTTTTATATAAGAGCATGTTTAATAGTAGTTTATGTGACTAGGGGATAAAGCGTGTCTTTAAGTCGCGGGCGGCATGTTGAATTCCGAACGAAACGAAGGTTGCTGATTTTAATCCCGAACGATAGTGAGGGATTTATAAAATTAACTCCCGAGCATTGCGAGGGAGTTAATAAAGAAACCTGAGTGAAGTGAGGAATTCAAGCCGCCCAAGACAAAGACAGCTTTATCCCCGTGTTGCATACTCTACTTTTTACACCATCTGAGAGATAATTAAAAGACAATTTGGTCGACCTAATCATATTATAGAAATATAAGTATTATATTTACAAGTTCATCAAACACACAAAATTCACTACTCCAAGATTCTGTCGTTTCAATTTTCTATAACGCTCCCGTCAGTAAGCACGTTTTATTCTATTTTCTTTTTTTTTTTGTTAGTGGCCAGTTTTGTTGTCAACTTGTTCGATGCACGTACAACACAATGTTGACGATTTTTGATGTTCCAAATTCAAAACTCATTATTCCCTAGGGATCGGCCATACTGCATTATCTCCCTAGGGATAGAATGACTTGCTTTAAGTGAAGTTTGTATGACGTATAAAACGACAATATCGAGCAGGTGGTGTAAAAATAATATTTAGTACTGCGTAAGTAGGTTCGATAAACTCACCCTATGCATCACATAGTGCGCGTGCATATACCGAGTGCCTTTCAGCAGCATCTGTGCATAAGTCTTGACTCTGGGCATGGTCAGCTCCTGCTGCGAGTGATGCAGCATGTCCCATAGCCCTGAGCACATGTACTCCAGGACAAGCACCAGACTCATACCGCGAGGGAACATGTCGTACAGTTTGATTATCTGTTGGATAAGATTTGATCCGTTATGGGGGATGCAAAGTTGGAAGTCAAGTATATAAGTACCTAAACTCAAGAACTCAGTTTGGGAGTTGGTCAAAACGTGGTTGACACCTGTTATTGAACCAAAGTAAAATTTTCAAACCTTCAAAATCGAAATAAAAGAGGTGGAACACTACCTAAGTACTCATTTTAGTCGATAAAAAATCTGACACACCCTCCCGCTTTACCTAGAGCAGGAGAAGTCCTTTGATGATTTTCCACGTAAAAATAAGGGCGCCAGTTTTTTTTTGGTCACATAACTACGGCAGTGTATGAGTACCACATACAAAGACTTAGTAACCAAAACTCACATATTTACACCGCAGTAACTGCAGCGCCTTTATCTCCCTCATTACGTTGACTGGTATACCATCTTCGAGGTTTTTTATCAGGATCTTCTTCAGCGCCACTTCCCGTCCAGTAGGATTGTGCTTAGCTTTGAACACTAAGCCATGAGCCCCCTCACCAATGCGGCCTATCACCGAATAGTTGGCTACATCGTTGTCCATTCTGATTTTTTAAATTAAATGTTTCATTGGGTAACCGTGTTGTGGTGAAAGTTTAAATTGGTTTTAAAAAATAAATATTTTAACGCTTACACGACAACAAACCGCACTTTGTATCTCAATACAGTTTGGTTGTGTCGATTTTCGTTGCTATGGTTACATGACTGACAATACCACAGAATTGAGTAAGTTATATTCAAAGATTTTATATATCCTACTATATATCCTAAAGATTTTATATATCCTATACATCCTATACTATTATACGAGATCCTTGAGCACAGCTTGTTTGAAGGAATAAAACCTCCTTCAATAAGACGATAAAATTCTCTACAGTTACAGTTTTTTTTTAATTGTTGATAGGTTTGCGCTTGACCGTTAGCTCACTTGATGGAAAGCGACCATGCGGTTTGAATTGGACCAAAGCTGATTAAATATTTCTAGCCACACAGGGCGTTCCCATGACTTTGCCACATGGAGGGAAAGTACTTTAAATCCTGTAGATAACTAGACTTTACGAAATGAAGACTTTATTGTTTTATTTTAATTTAAAAACACCTTTGTTCTGACCACATGACTGAGCGTAGAGATGACGTCAGAACAAAAGAATCGGTGGCGTAGCCAGCTCGTGGCGTTCAAGTTCGTAGAAACGGTTGTAACTTGGCTAGGGGGTCTGGCCTGACTTGGTTGCCCATGCTCTGCCAAACCCTTACCATCAGGCGGGATCGCAGTCAAGTACTAGGTAGTTTATAACAGATAAAAAAAAAAACCCTCCGAAGTTTTCCCGCATATCTGAGTTCATCATTATGTAGTTCAACATATTGAACTGGGTTAAAATCTATTTAATCATGTTTATCTTCAGGTCGTAGTAACAATGTCGTTTATACTTACACCTTACACATCACATCGACATTAGTGTTTACACAGCCGTTGGCTCACTCCATTATGCCCATTGTATTTTCTGTTTGTGTTTTATTAATGTACATCATCTATTAGTGAACGGACATATTCGTTGTGCGTCTATCCAGGCTCATAGATATGGGTCTGAAATTATTTCGTGTAGTGTTTACTTTGGTATATCTCGGCCATGCAGTGGACAGTGCGTCAATCCTCGCCCTCTTCTCGTCACTGTCTCACGCCGACCACTTCGTTTACAGAGGATATGTATCACGACTCGCTCAAAGGGGACATACAGTCATCCTCATGACACCCTACCCCGGACACTTTCAATTTCCCGATAAAAACAATATTGTGGAACTCAATGTCACTGAAGAATCAGCACCTTACTGGGATGCGTTCAAAATGCTGATGACGAATACTGATGATTACCATCCCAGACAGGCCGCTATTAATGACCTTATGCTCAGACTAGTTATATCGCAGCTACATTCTAAACAAATGAAGACTCTACTCATCAACCCGAATATAGATTTTGACCTGGTTATCACAGAAGCTGACGTACCGCTTCTTTACGCGGTGGCAGAAAAATATAAAGCTCCACACATAGCCATTACCACGACTAGCGGCAGGATCCATCAATATGAATCAAAAGGAAATCCTATCCATCCAATATTGTACCCTGATGTCCACACTCTGAATTACAGGAATTTGAGTCGCTGGGAAAAATTTTCTGAGTTTTATCGGTATATTCAAACACGATACGAATATTATGGTAGCTATCTTGCATTTTCTGAATTAGCTGCCGTAAACCTGCTGGGATTGAAACGAAGTCTTTTGAAAGTGGAATATGATATTGATTTGTTATTCGTAGCCAATAATCCTGTGTTGATAGGCAACAGACCGAGCGTCCCAAATGTGGTTTACGTCGATCGTATGCATATTACGCCAGGTTTAAGTTTGCCACAGGTAAAATATTCAGGAATACGTCGACATAACAATTCAATTGGTTTCTGATTTCTGTACCTACTTACATAAATAATGCTATCCGGTTAATGTATGTTGCAGGAATTGTTAACTCTCTTAGATTCTTCCACAAAAGGGGCCGTGTACTTCAGTTTAGGAGCGATACAAGAGTCCGAGCAGCTATCCATGGCCGTGCTACAAATATTAGCGGATATTTTCGGAGAGCTTCCGTTCACAGTTCTCTGGAAGATCGGTAACACAACGATGATAAAGAAACCTGACAATGTCTTTACTCTTTCTTGGTTCCCACAGCAACAAGTTTTGGGTAAGTGATGTTAGTAGGTCGTAAGACATAAGTAGGTACTTAGGTACTGATATGTCAAAGTGTTTTTATGTCTCGTAACATGTAGGTAGACCAATGTCCCAAAGTGCTTAATTAAATTCTTCCTAAGCGTCGGAACACATCGAGTCTCAGTAGTTATAAACCAGATGGTGACTAAGCGAAGTAAATCTAGTGTACAAATATTAATGACAGTAATGTTTCCACTTTTCAGCTCATCGAAACGTCAAAGCTTTTATAACTCATGGTGGTGCTCGATCACTAGAAGAAGCAGTTTTCTACACAGTGCCAATCATTGGTTTACCGCTCATCAAATCTAGAAGAGTTTTCATCAATGAGATCACGAGATACGGAGCTGGCGAGATTCTGGATCCTTACCATTTCGATAAGGAAACTGTGAAGGCTACAATTAATGTTGTTGCCAGTAATGAGAAGTGAGTTTCTAATGATGTAATGAATGTGCTTGTATCCATAGTTATGTACCTACTAGTGGTTGTGCTGAGCATACGGTCCTGGGTTCGATTCTCATACCTAAAGAAGGATTAGCTTATTCCGTCAAGTGTTTCTCATTGGCAGCCCAGAGTCTGGATTTGTTTTGCAATTAACGGCAACGGGTTTTGTCCCCACTAGGATTTTAAATTTAACCTTTCGAGTACCGATAAATAGAGACACAACAGAAAGACAATGAGAGAGCGGACGCCAGAATGTGCGTGTAGGTACCTACACTTGTGTAAAAGTGAAATACAAGCGTGACGTTATGTTATTTTTCCAGATACAAAAATTCTATGACAAGATTGAAGGATGCGGTTTTCGATCCTCTCATTTCTGGCCCTGATGATGCAGTGTGGTGGACCGAATATCTCCTGCGCCACCGCAGTACCCGTCACCTACGCTCGCCTGCGGTTGGCATACCTTCCTCCCAGTATTACCCTCTGGATGTATTTTTTTTTGTGGTTATAGCACTTTCCATATCTCTTTATCTAGTGGTTGTAATTGAACGAGCTATTGTAAAAGTTTGGCGCTCGGGATTTTGGCGCCGTCGTGGTTTAGGTTGTCCAGGCAAGTTTAAGGCACTGTAATAATATAATTGTTGGTATTGTGTTCATTTTGCTTCAAGTTACTCATTGATTTGTGGTCATTTCAATTAAAATTTATTTATTTCTTTGTCTTAATGTTGTTTTTCTTCTAACCTTGTTACAATATCTGTTCATCTTAGTCGGTAATTATTTTCTACAATAGTTAAGAAAGGGTAGTATTTAAACGAGCGATAGTAATTTAAAATTTTAAGTAACAAAAATTATTATTTTGGGTTACAGATAAGTTAATAAGTGAGCGACTGACTGCGAGTGGCATGAAATCAACAGAACAGTGACTTACAAACTTTACCTAATTTGAGTTACATATAATACAAAATGAGAAGGTTCATAATATTTGAGGGACCTAATATTTGTTTGAGTATCAACGTTACGCCATGCATTTTTTTCAACATTTGGCAAATTATTTATTTATACTGAGCGGCATTTTATCTTAAATGAAGTGTTCCGAATGTCCTAAATATCGATATTTATGTATTATGTATGTCACGAGGTAATTTGATAATTCGGATATTGCGAAAACCCGGATAATTAGAAAATGGTGAAATAAAATCTGCGAGCAACTTGGTCGTAGCGTTCACCGGCTGCTGTCGCATCACCGCTCGCTTCACTCGCTCGGCTTACACTCTGTAGGTCACAGTTCTGACCTAATCTAACCTATTTCAGGCAGTTCAAAATGATGAATCTACCTCATCATCATCATCATCATCATTATTTCAGCCGATAGACGTCCACTGTTGGAGATAGGCCTCCCCAAGTGTCGCCACAATGATCGATCCTGTGCGTCCCGCATCCATTGGATTCCCGCAACCTACACCAGGTCATCGGTCTATCAGGAATCTACCTGCGACTAGATAATTAGACAATGGTG
Source organism: Mythimna ferrago (assembly GCA_910589285.2). Taxonomy (NCBI): domain Eukaryota; kingdom Metazoa; phylum Arthropoda; class Insecta; order Lepidoptera; family Noctuidae; genus Mythimna; species Mythimna ferrago. Next base: position 12,332,776 of record OU342692.1, on the reverse strand, counting down.
AAAACATTTGTTTAAGTTAACTTTTTACTAGTTCGTTATGTAAAACCTCAATTTTATTTCTAGTCGCTCACTTACTAATTTAGTCGCTCACTTATTAATTTAGTCTCTCACTTACTAATTTAGTCGTTTAACTAGGATTTCAATAACCCACTTTTGGTAAGTTCGTTCTGGATTTTATTGTTAATCAATATTTGTCGTTAGTTTAGGTAATGTGTCGCTTACTCAAATTCATACCGCTCAAGTTATTAAAACAGTATCTCATCATCAGTCGCTCGTTTTATAATTTTCTTAACGGGGAGAAAAAATAGGTCCTTAAAAGATGAGTTGCAATTCTTGCAAGGAAACTGGGAAACGTGTAACGCCAATCTTTTAAATATCAGATATTTGAAAGATTGGCGTTCTGACTGGCCTGTTGGTCTAGTGGTTTGTGGCCCTGATTGCTATGCCGGAGGTCGTAGGTTCGATTCCCACCCAGGACAAATGTTTGTGTGAGTGCACGATCATTTGTTCTGTATCTGGCTGTAATTTATCTATAATATGTATGTATTTAGAAATATTTATGTACGTGTACTTATGTTCATCAGTTATCTAGTACTCATAGCACAAGCTCTGCTTAGCGTGAGAGTAGACGGCGTTGTGTGATAGTTGTGGAATATTATTATTATTATGTTATCTAGGATACAAAAAAACTGGGCAAGTGCGAGTTGGACTCGCGTTCTGATGGCAAACTTATCTATGTAAATGGTTCAATTCCCGAATGGAGTCTAGAAGATTTTTCTCAATTGTAATTTTTTTTTGTGACGTAGATAACTACTGTTTTCAGATTTATTCCTATACCTACCTGTGCTGTAAGACGGCTTTATGCCAAATTTCATTCATTTTAGGATTCTGGGTCAACAGGAAGTAGGCCCTAAGAATTTTGATTCCCTTGAGAGTATCGAACTATAAGTACCTACGTTTTTCCGACGTAAACGACCGGGTCTTCGATAATTATTAACCTAGAAATTTGTTTTTTTTCTCAGCTTCAAGGGATCGCATACTAAGTATATGGTTTTAATTTCAATTCGATACCTCCACGCGTTCCCGAGATAAATGGTCTCGACAGACAGACATACGGAGTACAATTTTTTTTTATTTATCATTTATAAAAAGAATACAGGTTTATCTAACTTAAATAGCAACTAAAAACCACTAAGGTTTAAACCTGTGCTATCTATCAAGAATTTATATTAATACCTATCGAAACAAAATTCAGAGTTTTTTTATATGTGTAGGTAGGTATAATACGTTATTGTCGATAACAATTTAAGTCTTCAACTAAAAGTCAAAACAGTCTTATAAAACTTAAGGGGTGATCACAAGACAGTGACAGTGATCCTAGGGTTCCGTTTTTTCCTTTTGAGGTACGGAACTCTAAAAATACAGCATATTAGTTCTACTGATTGCAGGGGCGTCGGCTTTTAGAAAACCTCATTCTCATTTGATGACTCGAAAAAATGACTAAGTAAGTTTGAGAAAATAGATGCACACTGATCGACTGATAAATACATTTTCCTACTCACATACCTACTGCGCGCTATAAAACGCTCATTCATATGAGGCGATTGTTGTCTATTCTCAGGGTGCTTGCAACCCGCTGTTTATTTCTTATGGGTGCTTGAGCCCTCGAGCACTCATGGTGTCGGCGCCCCTGACTGATTGGTATTAAACCAGCGATTAAATCATGCATGAGGACGTAAGCCATTTGTACTTAATTCATCCATGCCTTTCGAGCGTTTCCGAACTGTTGCTGCACGTTGATTTATCCGAAAATATTTCTATAATCTGTATTATTTCACACTCTGTGACTTTGTGTTTGACTGTTTGACATTTACAACTTCACAATCACAAGCAAACGTCAAATAATTGTTTTGCTCTGTGTTTATTTCCCAAAATCTTTCCTTAATTTATAATGTCATTATATAAACTTTAAGGTAATAATAACTTTAAGTTGATAATGTGAAAAAGTTCTATTACTACGGCACAATGACGGCTGTAAGAACGTGTCCTGGTCTGTACTGCGGGCGCACAGAGTTGGATGATGGGTCATGGAGTGAGTGCGGCGCCTGCCCTCGAGGTTTCCGTACAAACGCCACCAGCTACTGCGTGCCTTGCACTGATGAACCTACCTTGTACGACGGCCTATACCTAGGGTTCATGGTGATACTGCCTATGGTGTTACATTGGTTTTTTATTGACATGGTTGCTGTTGGCAAAGGGTGAGTGGAATCTTCCTTTACGTACTAACATGTATTTTATTATTTTAATTCGTTTGAATACTGTGAACTTTGTATTGCAGCTGTTATTCTGATTTATTCATTTTTATCTGAGTATTCCAAGTTTCAAAAAATATGATTAATAGAAGAATGTTACTACAAAAAAATGATTTACTATGTCTCTATTAAATGTTTACAGCACAAAGAATATCCTAGTCCAGCATATTTGTGCATTTGTGGAGGTGGCAACAGGTACGCTAGCCGCACTGCTAGTGTTGCCACCAACGGGCACCATTGCGCTGCATGTTTGCTCTCCGAAGGCACTATCTGACTGGTACACATTGCTGCACAACCCTCAGCCCGATTATAAGGAGACTCTGCATTGTACTCAAGAGGCTGTGTACCCTTTGTAAGTAGAAATAATGCTTAATTCTGTTATATATCATAAATATCTTATGTTTACATTACTGGAGCTTAGGCCCATTCAAAGATTGGACTTGGCTATAATCCTCTTACTTCGATCTTGGCCATTTTAGTAGTATAAATATGGAAAAATGGAAAGGTTGCTTATTTTCAATGTTTACAAATTACTTAATGAAAGACTTCTTATTTACATTCTTGTATACACACCTTATAAAAAAAACATTCAACATTTTAATAATCTATGCGCACTTTTAATAATCTTGGTGTTTAACCGAATGGCGCGAAATCACGCGCGAACGCCGGCGTTTGTTTGGGGTTTGAGAGGATGCATTCTCAAAATGGCAACCGAGTTGCAAAAACACTACTTCTCAAAATGGCCCATACTCAGAATGGCCTAGAGTATTGGCCATACTCCACACATAATCGGACCTGTGTATCAAGAAACCTGTTATTTATAAGAATATTCTCAATTAAAATTAGCCATTTTGATAATTAGCCATTTAGAGAATTGAGCATTCTGAGTATTAGGTATTTAACAAATTGGGCATTCTGAGAATTAGGTATTTAACAAATTGGGCATTCTGAGAATTATAATCTGAGAATAGCATTTTGTGCCTAAACCCAAAAAAAAAACCTTTGTATTATAGGGCCATACCCTTTCAAATATTTCCACGTGTATTGAGCATAGTTAGAATTGACTTGCTGGAAGCCGGGTACTGAGCATGAAAACTAGTCGGCAGAAACTATGCATAAAAACTCAGGAAGCAGGTTGTTGGGACACAACAAAATATTGTATGTTCTTGGCACTGAGAAAGTTAATCAGTAAATGTCTAAAACATCCTCTTGTTGCACTCTCAGCTGGAGATATCTAGGATGATTAACCAATTTCTTTACTTAAATTTTTAAAGAAATAAGTGTACACCTGGCTCCTGGGTCCTTAGCACTGAATGTGTTAAAGAGGCAATGTTTAAGGCAGGTACTGACATTATTTTTATTAACATTGTATTCCCACGTAAATAATGTCGAAACTAGCCCAACTGTAGGGCTAGTTTTGACGTTTTAGTCATATAAATATTTAACTAGCTTCTGAAAAGAAGTAGCTTTCTCCATACAACTTTAGCTCAACATCCCTCTAAGGGGTGAATTTTGGAAATCTTCTCTTAGTGCTTGCCTATGTTTTTTGTTTTGGTTGGCCTGTTGGTCTAGCGGTTAGTGACCCTGACTGCTATGCCAGAGGTTGTGGGTTCGATTCCCACCCAGGACAAATGTTTGTGTGATGAGCACGATTATTTGTTCTGTGTCTGAGTGTAATTTATCTATAATATGTATGTATTTAGAAATATAATATAAGTATGTTTATCAGTTGTCGAGTAACCATAACACATGCTTAGCTTGGGACTAGACGGCGCTGTCTGATAGTTGTGGAATATTATTATTATTATGTCATAAAAGGTTTCCTTCCTCCACACTCCTAGCCCCAATAGATTTGGCTGTGCTTTGATATGCCAGTCACTCAGTTTTTTTTTTTTCCAGATACACAGTAGTGTTACTAATCTACGCATTCAGCCTTCTGATGACAATAACGTTGCGGCCGTGGCTCCTGACATGGGATTCGGCCAACCCTGGCAAGAAGGCCATATACTGTGCGCTGTATTTCTATCCCATACTCGTTCTTATCCATACTGTAGCTGCTGGATTGATTTGTAAGTATAGCTTTGATTATTTTTAAGATCATGGACTAGCGTGCACTCAGTGACGAAAGTTATGGTGTGTGCATGTGTATATATTTTTTTCAGGGTTTCCTGAAAAAAAAATTTGTGGAAGGTTGTTCAGTTTCGTCTACTGAGCAAGCCCTTAAAGTTTGCGGAGGGCTGTCCCTTACACCTTTTATATACATACACTCACAAACTTTTGCCTTTATAATATAAGTGTAAATAACTCAACAATGTAGCTTTAGTTATCTTTAATAATGTATGTTTTTCCTTCTTTCCAGATTGTTCCTTCCCCTACATAATCATAATAATATCTATGATGACATCAGCATCTCACTTCTCAATAAAGATCGAGCAGTCAGCGCCAGCACTGCTCATGTCTTCACTGACAAACCCGAGGAACTTAGTCATACTCCTAGGACATTGGCTGATACACGCATACGGGATCATTTCCCTGACTGGTTTCAAAGAACTCTGGTACTTGTCCTTGGTGCCTGCACCTGCACTGTTCTACATCTTGACAGCACAATTCACAGACCCCATGAAGATTCACAGTGATTGACAAGAGCGTAAATCGTTCACGAATATCACCGATATGGTGGATTGACTTTTTAGATTCAAAGTACAGCGGGCGCACATGTGGTGTGTGAGTGAGATAGCCACAGTAAAAATGAAAGAGGTTAGAATGGAATACTTTCCGATTTGTACTACAACGAGCACAAAGAATTGCCAAACTTAAGTGGCAATGGATAGGGCATATTGCTCGCAGAATAGATGGCCGTTGGTGCCGAAAGATTCTGGAGTGGCGCCTACGTACCGGAAGACGCAGCGTTGGACGGCCTCCTACATGGTGGACCGATGACCTGGTGTAGGTTGCGGGAAACCGATCGTTCAAACAGGACACTTCGGGGAGGCCTATGTCCAACAGTGGACGTACATCGGCTGAAATGATGACTACAACGATGTCGATATCGCCGCTATCTCACACCCTTTAACTCCACTACAGGCAATAAACCAATACGAACGCGCATTACGTAACTAACAGACCACGCACACATAGATTGCAAGTTTGCTATTGGTAGTTGAACTATGAGCATTGCCCTACTTCGTGGCATGCCTGCCTCGCCCACAAGACCATTCTAACCTCTTTCATCTGTTCTGTGGAGACGGCAATATAATTTCGCGAGTGACAGATTGAAGTGATAGATCAGTGAAAGAAGTTTTTTATGTTCCGCAACTGCTCTAGTGGTGTGATGTGAGTGTATATAATTTTTTTATTATTTATCAATAAGTATTATATAAATTATTGATTAAGTAAAGAATTTGTTACAAAATAATTCAGTGTTTTAAAATGTTTGGTTTCCAGAACCCCCCCCTTAATACAAAATATATCGTGTAAAACCGAGGGATGAAAATATATTTCCCGTAGCATCAAATAATGACCTACTCCAAAAAAAGTGTGATACCGTGCGTGAGTGTTTTGTCGTGACTTGTAATCGAGTTCCAGTAGTAATGACAAGACTTAGAAGCCTACCCTCTAAGTCTTGACTTCTAAGTAAAAGAGCCGGACCGGGTTTCCGTATCGGTCGGCGAGCAGCCTATTACTGGCCGTCCGCAAGCTCGCGCATACGGTGGCCGGAAATCGCCCTGCGACTCCCGTCGCCTTAGGGCGTCTTTTGCGGCTAGGGTGTATTGATGTCCTCTCCCACTGAGTACATTGAATAGAATAATACTACTCATGCTTTTCGCCACCTCTTTTGTTCGCATTATTGCTTCGCTGAAGGAGGTGACTGTTTCATTCCTTCCCACTCCGTAGGTACCATGGCCTGGTCCAGGGCTGGGTGCGAGAGGTTGCCGCTGCTGATCTGCTCTACGAGGATATGGCAGTCCTCCGCCCAAGCTGGGCAGAGCTTCACCGTATACTCCACCGTGTCCTTCGGTGTACTCGCACCGGGGCGTTTCTTTCCACCAAATTCGTAACAGGAACCTCCCGCCCAGCATTCAAAAATAACCAAAGTAATGTGGAGTTGCAACCCAGGGTAGTTCTTTTATATCTCGAGTAGCTACCCAAGAGTTAACCCAACTAACTTAAGCTTTGAGCAGGGTAGGTTGGAGTTAGCGGTCATATGCTTGACATTAACAGTTGAACTCATACGCGCTCAAAAATGCCAGGGTAGAGTAGGGGGTAGATTGATGCATAAAAATTCAAACTCAAATTATAGGTGAAAAAATGACATATTTTTAATTAATTTTCAAGTGGTTGTTTAGCTAAATGTATAAATATTATGATGTCAAGGATAAATATAGTTTAATATGTGGAAGAAAAAGATTAACACGTGTTTTGTAAAAAATGAGTTTTGAATCATTCTGCCTCACCAACGGGGCACTTAGATATGACACCTGAGGCACTTTCATACTAAGCGGATATTGTATGGAATTTGTTAAATTGAAACACTTTCATGAAAATAATACTTTATAATTATGAAAATATTGTAATTAGTTTTAAAAAACTTGTATCCTAACCAAATTAAAAATTATGAACATCTTAATTCTTCAGAACAGGACTACCAACACTGACTACCAAGAGTCTTTTGTTTTTAGTTTTTTTATTTTCTGTAAGTCTCAATCAATTTTGCTTCTTGGGTTTGTATATCCGCATCATTTTCTGTTGACAATATAAAAATATGATTATAATTTTAATTCAATATATTTTACAAATTATATGAGGGAAAGATACACATCAATGTGCCCCGAGCTTTGATGTATCTAAGTGCCCCAAAATATTTTTTTCAAAATGATAACTATACTAAAGAAATTAACTGATTTCTTTCGTAAAAAATACTAAATACGTAAAAATGGATGGTTTATCATACCTTTGGTGTATAGTTATTCTCACAAGATGGTATAAGAGACCGGGGAAACACTTTTACATTTCGCGTTATTTTTAGTTGACCGCACTCAAAACACGTTACAAGTTGTAGAGCGTCAACGGCTGACAGGCTGTTGGCACGAACGCACAGGATACGTTCAATCATTTCTATGATCGTTTTAGGGATGTCATCACTCGAATATGTTCAATCGATTTTTAGATAATGCTTGTGTATCTATGTGCCCCTTGCATCATTGTGCCCCCCCTCCCCCTACATTACCCTATGACGTCATTAACTCTAAACTCAAATTTGAACGCAGGGTCGAAACATGTCCGTCCTGCTTTCTGCTCTTATCCCACATTACTTAGGGTCGGCGCAACACGTTTTTTTCTTCCATTCTGTCCTATCACCCGTCACACTATCACTAACTCCCTTTTCTTTTAAGCAAATCAAACTAAATTCCATTCAATTAATTTTATTTTATAAGTAGGACCAATTAGCCAGTGAACATATCAGGCACCTTTGCGTAAAATATGCACGCACATTAGACACTACCCCAGAAATTACCATTCTCATTAAAAGATAAACAATAAATAACAGCAAAAATCAACATCAAAAAAAGATACTGAACCAACATTTAAAAAGATATTTAACCTTCACACTAAGTGCTATTTCTCTTAAAATATGTAATACAGCCAAAACCATCGTCAAACGACACTTGGCATCTGAACCGTAAATGCTTAGTGTTGCCAACTTTGTGTCAGATAAAGAGGGCATCCTATTTCCTGCCCATAACTGGTTCGCGGTAAAACAAAGATATAAAAAGTAGGATTGTAGATGCGAAAGATTGTATAGGTATCTACGGGTCATGTAAAATGCAAAGCCAGAGACAAAGGCCGAGGAGGCAGAATAAAAAGAAACGGCCCCGTTTATAGGCAGTCTCATTATTAAACGGTTTCTTCCCTCGGCTCGCGAAAAAACCGACAACGTGCCGCATTATTCGCTTATTTGTTTACTTATCTTTTCGTGTATTTCGTTATTAGATCTCATCACTGCTTCGTTTGTATGCGATGTTTTGTTCAGCCGTCTTTGTACCTAAGCGATTTGTGTGTTTAGTACCTATTAGTGTAATTCAAACGATTTCATTGTCATTTATATTCTCTTTATAGGTTACTGGGTAAGTAATTTGGTGCGACTCAATATTCTTAGCTAATACACTCTTGAGAGAGCGGACGTGGTGACCAGCTTAATTATGCTTTTTGGTATGATTATATGAATAAGATGTTTAGGTATAATATGCTTGTGTGCTTCTTCTTTGGCTTAAGTAGCGCCGTTTTTTTTTAAATGATATATCCAGTGCTTGACAGCGATCCCACCTGATGGTAAGCAGTGATGCAACCGTTGATGATAAGGCCGCACTAGTTTATTAAGAGCTTTTTCACTCTAGCCTTGAAGACACCTAAATTATAATTGGACGGGAAGACTGCAGCATGCAAACTGTTTCAGTCCTTCGATGTACGCGGTGTAATGACGCCTTAATGAAGATATGGTGGTAGGTACTTTTAGTTAGCATGGGGGTGCAGTGGTTGAGCGATTGACTGCTGCACTACGTGTCGCGGATTCGATTCCCGCACAGACATGTAAACTCACATACCTACACAATACACCTAGACCCGGAATAAATATATATAGATATCATATCGTGAGTTTATATGTGTAGGTATTTTTTTTTTATGGTGGGGAAAATCATCTAATGACAACTCTCGCTCTTGGGCGGAGCGGGAGATAGTGTCAGACTCTTACTGACTAAAAACCCACCCCGTTCCTTCTAGCCTTCATACCGGGGCTCGAGCTCCCTTTCGGATAACCCTGGCCTCAGTAGGCTTCGACCCGGCTGGGCCCCTGCTGTTGCTGACAACTCCTTGAGGCGCGCGGGAACAGTGCGCGCCGTTGACGATTTGGGCTCGGTCCGGACAGTCACCGGACGGTCGGACAGCGAGCTACCCGTTGCTCACTGTCGTGTGTAGGTACACGCAACAGACTATACATAAAATCAGAAGTAGTTCCTAGTTTGGGGCAAAAGTTAAAAAAAAAAGTTAAACTTGACTCACTAACTTTTGTTACTTAATGTTTTTCAATAACATTTAGCTGTTATAAGGTTATATGTTTCAAAATATTTTTCCACAAGTTGTATGGTCCCAATTACCCACTTGGTACCGGGTAGTTTGACGAGAGTAGGTTCTATTACGTACGCCAATAATTGTAAGTGCACTAACGCTTGGTTTAGTGGTGCAAACCTGCTCGTAAAATTGGAGTGTACTTACAGCATTAAGTTTATGTTCTTTTTCACTTAAAACATGGTCGTAATGTTTTCAATTATTATAACTTAATTTACGTCGCTTATTTTGTCATAAGCTTTTTCCGTGCTTGCTCCGTGGTAGCTATAGGTAACTACGTGTATTTTCTGAAAGAAAAAGTAGCTTATGGCACTCAGCATTAGGTTAGCTTTCTATTACTCTAAGTTAAGGCGTATAGTCCCTTGAACCATCTGACCGAAATTATGTGAACGCAACTCTCGCACTCGCCTAGGCGGCAGTACGCAAATCTGTGCATTTATTTGCGGCCAGCAGCGCCCGGAAAGCGCTTTAAATCCATTTTCTCTGCGAGATATTGATTGATTTACATATGCAATGTTCACTTTGAAGAATATTTAACCACCAATTTTTATGTGTAAAAATGTTTCTAAAGGTCCAAGCCGTTTCGAAGGAGTAGGGAAAAGTTGCGAAAAGTTGCGAAATTGCTAAATATTTTTTTTTGACAAAAGTATTAATTGCACGATAAAATCAAATGTTGATATTATTGTTCATGAATCTATAATAAACATATATTTTTTTCAAACCAATTAACTTAGCCGTTACGGAGGAGTAGGCCTCAGAAAATCACTGTTTTATGGCACTTTTCGGGCGCTTGGCCCTTAAGAATTCTCGCAATCGGATTATAACTTACTGTCAAAGATTAACTTTTACAAACAAACAACTTTACCTCTTTATATAGGGTGGCCAAATCCGATGTAAGTAAGTACATACATACCTAAAACTTTTTTTTGCCACCGAAATGGTGATTGGTGATTTTTTTTTGTGTTGGTTACACGTTTTTATTAGATATTATTGTTAGGCTTGCGTTTGACCACTATCTCACCTGATGGCAAGCGAGGATATGGTCGACATTAGAGTACATTTATTTAGAAGTAAGCTATTCTTGACATAAAGCTTGCAGAAAATACAGACAGCGGCTATGAATTTCACACTATAGCTGTACGCATAATGAATGTGTTCCCAAAAAGTTTTGTGCGTATAGGTGTTAATATTATTTCCACCATAGGTACCGGTGGGGCATCGCTGTATGTTTAGTGACCCTATGAAGGAATGATTTTTTTTATTATCCTCGTGGGGTATATACAGTTATATATAGTTTTTATAAGAGGAGATATTGTTTCCATTAAAAGCTGTTGTTTTACACAGATTAATGACTTTTGTGTTATGGGTACCACGGCTCACTCCAATAATATTCAATTTTTTGTGAACATGTTTGATTACATCATTATCTATTTCAATTAATCTAAGCGCACGGCCGTGCGCAGGCCAAGTTCCAGCAACAGGCCGCGCGCAAGCCGTGCACTATTTACACGAATCTTTTCGATCCTCTTTTGACCCCCCTGTAGCTCAGTGCCTATTGCAAGTACAGAGATAAAATTGCCTGATCCTGCTCATCGCCTGATCATCGTTAAATTTGAACTTGGCAGGTTAATGTAATTATATAAATAATAAATTTAATCATACAATTAATCAAGTCTTACGTGTAGCATGAAAACCTGCTAAGTTCAAATTTAACGATGATCAGGCTGTTGATGAAGATGATTATGATCGATTTTAGTGTATTTAAACTTGGCATTGGATTGGATTTCAACCCTTTTTTAGGCGAACGATTAGCCGATAAGAACTTGGCCCCCTTTTTAACAGGTATGTTTTTAGTGGGATCAATTATTAAATCGACATGCAGTAACTGGGCGTTATGCTCAAGACTGTAGCTTCGACTCGACCAGTGCATCATTAGCGATGATCCTCTTGGCTTGTTTCTATATATAGGTACTCAAGTCCACCAAGTTGATATCTGGCAGACCCGTCCTCGAGATGAGAGCAGTTAAAAAGTCGCAATTTTGTTTGGGATCGTTTTTAACCATAATCACTGTTATGGTAAAACATGAATTGAAAAACGACTAAATTATAATGAAAATTTCCTTGGATAACGAGTCAATTGATCTCCAAAGTCCCTAGATTCGACAGATTTGATTTCTTCGATGGGGTTATCTAAAGGGACATATCGTGGATTTATCAAGAACACTATAAAGCAAAACATTTGTTATTTTGACAAGAAAATCACGACAAACGCAAAATGAAATTTCTTTTTGGAATAAGCTGTACATTTTTTTTTTGTAATAATGTCTGTACTATTTATACCTATGTGTGTACGAAAATTGTAAAATAAATGCTACCGCATTTTAGCTTGCAAACAGGTGGGAATTATATGACTTGGTAGACGTTGTCACCCATAAGAAATGAGATAAAAATTTAGTTTGATATGATACCTAGATTCCAGTTGGCCACCATGTAAATAATTATCCTTTTATCGATAAAATTCGCTAAATCTATGCTTAATTTAAATATTAACTTGCTGATACTAAGTTGAATTCCCCATAAATAATTTTGAATTAAGATTCTTCTTAACAGTTTATAAACGAATTGTTTATTTTAGGGTTTCAGTACCTACCTCATCCGGCAAAAACGGGAATCTTATAGGATCACTTTGTTGACCGTCTGTCTAGATCCCGTTTCTCTGGAATGCGTGGAGGTATTAACACAAAATAGATAGGTACAGAAGTCAATCTACATACAAAGCGCGCTCGAGCAACGCACACATAGACACTGCTCACGGACACGATATCTCGGAGCATCGAGATGCTCCACTCGTCGAACAGTTCCGGCTCAAACGCTCATTATTGTGCGTCCATCGAGCGTAGGTATAAAAAGTGATGTAAATACATGAGATTGTCTTCTGTACCTATCTATTTTGTGGTATTAAGCTGGAAGTAATAAATCAAATAGATCTGCTATTCTGTGAAGCAATCAAAAATCAAACTTCTAAATCAACACAATTGTGGCGTATTACGTCGCAACACCGCCTACTATATTTTTGTGTGACAACACCAAACATTTCCGGCGCCAGACTAGAGTCTGCCGCCATATTGAAAGACATAGACTGTTGCCGCTACTCGAGACAGTGTGAGCTCTGGTTGTAATTTTGGCTTTCGTGTGAGTTATTACTGCTTACTGCAAATAGAAGATATTCCGAAATCCACGACGTGTTTCATTGTGTGTGTACCTCCAAATTGGTGACCCCGACGTGATACGAGACGCAACTACACAGCAAGGTACCTACAGCAGGAACGTGGAACCGGACTTCAGCAGTAAACCTCGCTGAGATCTTCAGCCTGCTTAATTTGACAACGCCCCGCAACGTTCCCAGGCTGGTTTTATCACTAACCGCCGGGAAATCGCCGAACGAGAAGTTGCCGAGTAGATACCTACCTACCTACCGGCTCACACCAGCACGCTACGCGCCTCTCCGAGGATCGGAAGGCGTACCAACGGTTCGCAGAAAGTTTGTGTTAACTAGTGCATCATTTTTCAAGCAGTTTTCGTCATCCTACGCATCATTTTCGCGTTTTCTCGAGTTTGGAATGCTCCGAGGCCATCGACCCGGAAACGGAATTTCGTGAAGACCTGCGACTAGTGACGCCATACGCTACCTATCGGGGAGTAGCGGAACTTTCGGTTAGTGATCGAATCGAATGAATGATTGAACTGCCGTCAACCCGATACGTCACTGTCATCTGGTATCGCAACGCGGGATTCTGAAGACTGGAAATTGAAAATTGAAATACGACTGCATGCCTGCATGTGCATCTTAACGTACTGATCCTACTAAACATTTACTAAAGAACTAACTTGTGGTGTGCTCGGTGGTTTCAAACGTTGATAACAAAACTTTATCAAATCTATCTCTTTATATCTTTATTTTTACACATTTTTTTTTTTTTCGGTTTACATATTTTTGGTGTTTGGTTTATCGTGTGCGTGTTTGCTTAGAAGTTAGCTCTGTCTGAAGCTCATTTTAAGTCGCTAATGGTACAAGGTATTGTATTTTTAAATTAAGCTATTTGCACCCATTTGTTTTGTGGATTATTTTTATATTCTTGTTGTCTGCAGCACATGCATAATTATCTTGCTCATTCTGTATATACCTTGTCTTCAGTGTTAAGTTGCTTGTTATAGTTTTAAGCAACCTGACTGAGTGGTAACTGCAACAAACGTATACCTCGTTTTATAATATATTTATATACACATTCAACATGGAGAGCCAACAAATTGAGGAGCGACTCAACCAAATTTTGGCAAATAATGAACGACTGATGCAACAAAATGCAGACCTGCGGGCACAATTAAATGCCCAAAGTGTGCAGAATCCAGCAGCATATGCGGTCCGTCCTAAACTGCCTCCTTTTTGGCATGAGCATCCCGCTGGATGGTTTGCTCACTTGGAATCACAGTTTGTTTTATGTAATATATCGGTGGATGAAACAAAATACAATTATGTCATTTCACAATTTGATTCTAGGATATCTCATGACGTTGAAGACCTGGTCACTAACCCTCCTCCTAAAGGTGGCCGGTATGAGTGGATAAAGGAGGAAGTTATCAAGCGTTTCTCCACTTCCGAGTCACAAAAAGTCAGACAACTACTATCAGGTGAGGAGCTCGGTGACCGGAAACCTACTCAGTTTCTCCGTCATCTGAAGTCTCTGGCTGGTAAGTCGTTCAAAGATAACACTATAATTAGAGAACTGTGGCTACAACGTCTACCAAAACATGTTCAGGCAATTTTGACTGCCCAAGGTGATCTCACCCTGGACAAAGTTGCCGAACTGGCTGACAAAATATTAGAGGTCAACCCCGTCTCCGTCAATGCCATTTCTCCCAGTACAGCTAGTGCTCCTGACCTTGCTGCCATAATGGTACAAGTTCAAGAACTTACACGTCAGGTGGCCGCTTTAACTACAAGGGAGTCTAGCTCTAGGCGACGCTCTGGACCTAGGTCCCATCAACCTAGATCTAGATCTGCGTCCCAGGCGGCACGACAGCCTCTGTGTTGGTACCACCATAAATTCGGTGCAAAAGCAACTAAATGTACCAAACCGTGCTCGTGGTCGGGAAACCAACAGAACAGTCAGTAGCAGCGGCGACTGATTGCTTCAATAGCAGCCGCTTATTTGTTGTGGACAAAGACACCAAATTCAGATTTTTGCTAGACACTGGATCTGACATTTGTTGTTTTCCTAAAAAATTGTTAGGGAGTAAAGTAGCAGACGTAAACTACAATTTATGCGCAGCAAATGGCAGTACCATAAAAACTTATGGCTGTCACACTTTGACACTTAATTTTGGTCTCCGCCGCTCTTTTAAGTGGAACTTTGTAGTTGCCGATGTTGATACCGCCATCATTGGTGCTGACTTCATGGCCTTCTACAACTTGCTTCCCGACTGCAGAAACAAAATAATACGCTGCGGAGTTACTGGTCTTACTGCTCCAGCCTCCATAGCTAAATTTAACCAGGTCAGTGTAAAAACCGTTAAAATCGAAGATTCAGATTTTCATAAAATTTTATCTGAATTTCCAGCTATTACGAGACCCCCTGGCATCCATCGCGAGGTGAAGCACAACACGGTGCACTACATCAAGACGACCGACGGCCCACCCGTGGTGTCTAAGCCGCGACGCCTCGCGCCGGACAAACTGCGGGCAGCGCAGAAGGAGTTTGCAGATATGGTGCAAGCAGGCACCGCACGCCCTTCCAAGAGCCCGTGGTCATCGCCACTGCACCTAGCCCCGAAGAAAGACTCTTCATGGCGCCCTTGCGGTGACTATAGAGCGCTGAATGCTCGTACTGTACCGGATAGGTATCCCGTGCGCCATATAGGGGATTTTGGTCATGCTCTCGCTGGTTCTACCATCTTTAGTACTATTGATTTAGTTAAGGCTTATCAACAAATTCCAGTAGAGCCAGCTGATGTCTGCAAAACTGCCATTACAACACCATTTGGTTTGTATGAATTCCCTTATATGACGTTCGGGCTCAGAAATGCTGGACAAACATTTCAGCGTTTCATCGATGAAATTGTCCGAGGGTTGGATTTTTGTTTCCCATATGTCGATGACATTTTAATATTTAGCAGGGACGCCGCGGAGCATTGTAACCACTTGCGCACGCTCTTTGAACGATTGGCTAACTACGGTGTAGTAGTTAATCCAACTAAGTGTGTGCTAGGCACATCTGAGGTTATTTTCCTTGGTTATAAAGTCTCTAGTAAAGGCATAAGTCCCCCGGAAGAAAAAGTCCAAGCCTTGAAAGATTTCCCCCTTCCCAAAACAGCCCAAGGTCTCCGCAGGTTCTTGGGCATGATAAATTACTATCGACAGTTTCTGCCCAATGCTGCCGAGACTCAAGCACCGCTCATTGACTTCCTTACAGCTACGAAGCTTAAGGGAGCCAAACCCATGCCCTGGACTCCTGAACTGGAGCACGCCTTCACTGCATGCAAGGACAGCCTCTCTCAGGTCACCAGGTTAGCACATCCTGTACCTAACGCCCCATTGGCGTTGTACACAGATGCTTCTGGCACACAGGTGGGCGCGTGCTTACAACAGCAGACTGAACAGGGCTGGCAACCACTTGCTTTCTTTAGCAAGAAGCTTACGGCAACTCAGTCAGTGTGGCCAGCGTATTATAGGGAACTGTTGGCAGTATATTCGGCAGTGCAGCATTTCAGGTATATATTAGAGGCGCAACACGCCACAATATATACGGATCATAAACCTCTTTTGTATGCTTTCAAGCAACGTAGAGAAAAGCTGCCACCCAGCCAACTTAATCAGCTCACCTTTATCTCCCAATTTACTACCGACATACGACATGTAAAAGGAGACGATAACGTCGTTGCCGACACGATGTCGCGCATCGAAGCCGTCTCGCTCGAGTGCGATTATACCGCGTTGGCTCGAGCACAAGACACTGACGATGAATTAAAAACCTTATCTGACTCGTCTCTCAATATGCAACGTACTTTAATTCCAGGCACGGACACCACCGTCCAGTGTGACGTCTCAACAGGCAAGCCGCGCCCCTACTTGCCAGCACCTCTGCGCCGCGCCGCCTTCGAGCGCCTGCACGCGCTCAGCCATCCCGGTGCTCGCGCCAGCGCGCGCCTCGTGGCACAACGTTACGTGTGGCCTGGCGTTGCACGCGACTGCCGCACCTGGGCAAGAGAATGTCTCCATTGCCAGCGAGCTAAGGTGACGCGCCACGTGTCCGCGCCACTTGGAACCTTTGCCGCTCCATCTTCCAGGTTTCGCCACGTCCACTTAGATATAATCGGCCCCTTGCCAACATCGAGAGGCTACTCATATTGCCTGACGGCGATTGACCGTTTCTCTCGATGGCCTGAGGCTTGGCCGATGACTTCGATAACCGCCGAGGAGGTAGCTGATCGTTTCGTCGAAGGTTGGATTGCTCGCTTCGGCGTTCCTACCACAGTCACAACTGACCAAGGCCGTCAATTCGAGTCGGACCTTTTCAAACGGCTCATGAATGTTGGCGCGACTGAGCGAAGGCGAACCACCAGCTACCACCCTCAAGCTAACGGCATGATCGAGCGCTTTCATCGACAATTGAAAGCTGCTCTCATGTGCCACAGCGACACCTGGCACCGAGCCTTACCGATCGTGCTTCTCGGCATTCGATCTGCCTTGAAAGAGGATCTTGAGTGTTCGGCTGCCGAACTTGTTTACGGGGAGCCGCTTCGCCTACCGGGAGAATTCCTGATAGCCAGCACGTCCCATAACATTGACAACGTCAACGATTTTGTGACGGTTCTGCGCACGAAAATGGCTAATTTGCGTCCAATTCAGGCCTCACGACACATGCGGCCGACGTCGTTTATTTTCAAGGACCTTCAGAATGCCTCTCATGTTCTCTTGAGAGACGATACTGTTCGCCGTGCGCTGCAGCCGCCCTACACAGGACCCTACAAGGTAATGTCACGGACTGACAAGTTACTCGACATTGACATTGCAGGTAAACGCGTGACGGTCAGTATCGACCGCGTGAAGCCTGCATACATCGCACCTGACTTAGAGAGCGACCTTTCCCGGGCAACCGCTCCGCAACAGATCGTAGCGCCCGCGCCTGACGTGCAAGCGCCTTCCGCGCCTGCGCCCGCGCCACCTGCGCCTTCCGCGTCTGCACAGCCGACTGTGCCCCCTGTTGCACAACAACCAGTTACCACCCGGTCAGGTCGCACGGTTAGATTTAAGGATAGGTTAGATCTTTAGCTTAAGTTTTATTTTTTCTTTAACTTTTTGTTGCCTATCTTGTGTCATCAAGTGTATGTATATTTTTATTTGTAAATAACTTTTTGTTATTTTCTCCGTAGGGGGGTGGTTGTGGCGTATTACGTCGCAACACCGCCTACTATATTTTTGTGTGACAACACCAAACATTTCCGGCGCCAGACTAGAGTCTGCCGCCATATTGAAAGACATAGACTGTTGCCGCTACTCGAGACAGTGTGAGCTCTGGTTGTAATTTTGGCTTTCGTGTGAGTTATTACTGCTTACTGCAAATAGAAGATATTCCGAAATCCACGACGTGTTTCATTGTGTGTGTACCTCCAAACAATCTTAAGATAATTATGGGCGTTTATACTCCATTTAGGAGCATATTATATTATGGCACTCGCTAGGAAATCAAAACCTATGGGGTACTTTTCGTTGACTTAGAATCCTGAAATTTGGCAAGAAACAAAGCCTCTTCATAGCACAAGTAAAAGAAGAAATCAGAAAACTGTAAAAACACCACAAAATGATTACTTTTTTGTGATTTGGAAAAATGTTCGAGACTCGATACAGGAGTTGAACTATTTACATAAGTGAGTTGGTACGGAACCCTCGATGCGCAAGTCCGGTTCGCACTCGACAGGTTTTTTTATAAACAAGGCCCAAAAAGGTTCATTTCAAAGTACCTACTGGCAGGTGCTTAATTTTTCCGGCTAAACACCACAACATCCTGCGTCCGAATATATTTTCATAAGCGCAGCACGAAAAGGGACGGTTTTCATATGATATCAACTTTTAAAACGGCTGGTTGCGTCGGTGGTTCGTTACGAACTCGTCAACAAACTTGTTGCGAATATTTTCGGAGTGCGTCGCGGCTTGCGGTACAGAAAGGACTCCTCATTCGGAGGTACAGACAGACAATGAAACGTCCGGCCTTTGTGGCCGCGCCTGTTATTAAAACTCTCGGGAAGCGCACTACTCGTATGCCTGCTGGGTGAAATATCTCCTTGTTTACATATGTTTTACATTAGCAGCCACGTGATTTATCACCGCTTCTCACTATAATACTCGCCGTAATTGCATAAGGAAATTTATATCTTGAGTAGAATTATTAATGCGGTCGTTATTCGTCTCCTTCATTAAGTTTAACGTTGAGCTTAATCTTAGTTTGTATTTGGTCGGTTATGGTAATAAAGAGGTACCTATCATATCATCGCGCCCATCTGGTGAATTAGTTATTCCAGTAGTTATTTACACTAATACTCGTATAATAAAGAGGTAAAGTTTGTTTTTGTGTTTGTAGGAGGTAATCTCTGAAAGTACTGGTCCAATTGCAAAAATTTTATCACCGATAGAAAGCTAGCTATTCCTGAGTGACATAGGCTATATTTATTGCCCGTGCGAAGCCGGAACGGGTCGCTAGTAATCTATAAAGGTATTTATAAGGAGAAACTGATTGACACATCAACGGATAGTCGAAACTACTGCGAGTAGGAACACTAAATTTTGCTAAAGGCTTCCTTTTATGACGTAGGCGCGCATTATAAAGGAGGTTTTGGAAATTCATTTGCATACAAAAATTTTTTAAGTTACATAAAGGTAGGTTTTTTTTTTATGGCTGGAAAAAATCATCCAATGACAACCCCCGCTCTTGGGCGGAGCGGGAGATAGTGTCAGACTCTTACTGACTAAAAGACCCAACCCGTTCCTTCTAGCCTTCATACCGGGGCTCGAGCGCCCTTTCGGATAACCCTGGCCCCAGTAGGCTTCGACCCGGCTGGGTCCCTGCTGTTGCTGACAACTCCTTGAGGTGGTTTAGGTAGGTACTTGGCTTCATGATCTCAGTAAGAATAATAACCTAGATAAATAATAAAGGATGTCATTATCTGCTTTTCAAAACTATATCCATAAGAAAATTTAGGTGGTGTTAAAGATTGTATGGACGATTCTTATTTCTGAGGTGAATGAATTTGAAACTTGGCATAAAATCGAACTTAAATCACTAATAAAGACTGTCATTATTAGTTTTTCAAAACTACTCTCAAAATACAGTTTAGAAGGTGTTAAAGTTTCTATGAAACATTCTCGTGAACAAAGTTGCGTTCACGGTGCATAATGTGCCTACAGGTGGTGGTAGATCTATGTATCCTCATAATACAATCCCTTATTTTCTTTTACGGTACTCCCGGGAATTGATGGACCACCATTGTTCTTTTGCCGATGCAAACGTACCTATGTAGGTAGATATGTATGCCAATGAGCAGAAAAAGTTTATTTTCCAAAAAAATACGCTATTCAATTTGGAAAGGATGCCGATATTTGCATTTTACATTTCAATATTAGGCATACCTTCGGCATACCAATATTTATAGCGAATTCTGCACGAACGTGAAAATAACGTACGAACAACATAGGTACATACCTATGCACAATAAATTGTTTCGAAAATTCATTCCAGTACGCAGTAACAGGTGTATCAGAATTTTCTATCATAAAATGCTTCGCAGCATAGCAGAGTGAAAACGTTGCATAAAATGAGGCGATGCAGCGCATTGAAAGCAAAATTGTGAAGTGGAAACCTGTGAATATTCTGGAGCATTGAATAGGAGAAATAACGGAGTGGGCACCAGATGTCGGTGAGGCATAGCGGGGCCGCGCTGAACGAATACAGTACGATGATTGTACGCATATAAAACGATTTGAAAATCTATTCAGTTCGTATTGCAGAGTGCTTACATTTATTTTAGAACCACTCAAATTTACTACACGTCTAAATGAATAATGTTGAAACAGATAAATGGTATAGGTACCTAAAATGATGAAAGCTTTACTTAGAAATAAAGGACTCAATAGTTTGGCAGAAAATGAAGTGCGAAAATACGGTTTTTTCGTGTCAAAATCTCACAGATTTCGATAAAACGTTGGTCAGTACGAAAATAAGCATAAAGACATCAATCGATTCAAGGTGCTAATTCTGTGCTGTAAATCGTAGGTCGCCAGACGAGGCAGTAACTTCGGGCGAATAATTCATGTATCTGGGCGTGTGGTGGGCGCTTTAGGAAGCCTATAGATAGCACTAGAACGTCGGGATTCTGCCAAGAAGCAGATGAAATCTTTTGTGACCCGAATTTCATCCCCGAATATAAAGTCCAACTTCTTATCGGCGCAAACTTCTATATTTCTTGAGCCTTGTCGTAAGTCGCAGTACACATTCCTTCATACGAAACTTAGTCTTTCATATGAATAAAATTGAGTGAGTATGTGCAAGTGGAAAACCATGTTCGCTTTACAATTCTGTTTCCAAAAGATTGCTAAAGTTTTCCGTCACATGGCGACTAAGCAAATGTGCATACAATCGCACGGGCTTGCGACAAGTCGCACGTCCGACACGTTAACGACTTGCAAGTTTTTCCAGCACTTGATGCGATAGATATGCAACTACTAAAGTATTTCAAACTACTTCGGCCGCAAGTCTGCCTGATTTTTAACCCACTTTTTAAACTATTGAAGTTTTGACGTCGGAGTCGAATTTAAAAGAGGCATTGCGGTATGTTTGTGATTTAAAGTACAGGACTGGTTGGCTCACTAAACTTCCAAGTGGAGCTGTACTAAAACTTGTTTAAACTGACTTATTTGCTTGTATTTTTGCAGATCGCTGTGCTAGAATTCTGTCTCGAAGTACGGATTGGTTAGTCAAGGTCGTGGAGAAAGGCTGTGTTTTATCTTTACACTTTAGGCTTCATTTACTTAGGGTCTTATAGACCGTAGTTTTTTTGTGAAAGCAGAAAAATAAATCCTTGGTTACACAATCTACTGAGTTAAGTTGTCTAGCTTTTTATGGTCCCAGCTCGGCGAAGCAAAACACCAATTTTGTGAAGTTTTAAAATTTAATTTTGCGTTATTAATATCACAGTTGATGATTGATATTACCTCGTTACAGTTTAATTGGACGTCGTGTTACGCCGAATTGATTGCGATGGGCAATTAGGTTTTCGAATAAATTAATTAAGGGTAACATTCAATTATAACGGGTGGTAAATTAATGCTGGTTAGTAGGCTACTTGCATTGAAAGGGTTTGAAGTGATCGTATTTTTTCTACCTACAAACTTTACTGATACAGTCAAGCGTACGTCAGTAGTACACTACGGAACTCGCCCCTACTGCTACGATGTAAAGGCGTTATTGTTGGTTACCAGTGATGTGCAGTTAACTGTACAACCATTGAATTGCTGCTTATTTGCCTGTACATGCGTGATAAAGGCGTGTTATTATAATTCACTCACATTTAATCCGACATTACCTGTGAATGGGTTTATTAGTTACGTAAGAGTTATTCATTTCATGATATTTTTTCATTTATTGCTCTTCGAAAAAAAAAATAGACATGAAAAAAAGTTGTTCATAGGTTTATAGGTATACTAGTGTAAAGTATTTACAAGTAGTTTAAATAGTATTAGTGCCTTCATGCAGACGAGCGGGAGGGGGGGGAGGGGTCGTAATCGCCACGAAGTTTTAATTATTTTTTTTAAATATTGTTATATTTTTCTCTATTATAAGTATCGATTGGATTCGATTTCGTAATTTTTATACATTTATTTTAAAGTTGTTCAGTTTGTTAAATTTTAATTTATACTAATTAGTGTCTATGTAAATCTATAGATACTGTATAAATAAAATTAAAGTGTCTGATTGATCAATAAATATTTATATTTGTTTGATCAATCAATCTAAATCAAATTTGTTTTACTAATTGCAAACGCAAGTACCTATATTCGAAACTTATAGCAAAAAAATAGAATAGAGAATAGAATAGAAATACTTTTATTCGGTACAGACACAGCACAACGGTTATACACACAGTAAACATTAATAAAAGTACAAAGTAAAATAAAAATAAAATGTTTTCTGTTGGTCTATCTGTCTGTCTGTTCATTCCCGTTAATCTCCGAAACGGCTGGACTGATTTGGAAGGGACTTTTGTTGGTAGATAGCCGATGTTATATGGAGCAACTTGGTTACTTTTATTTTAGAAAAAGAATTGCATTGAATATTACGCGCAAAAGAAACTTCTTATGATTGTGACTGACTGTGAATCTGACGTGGATGAGCTAGTTTTTAAATACCAGAGGCCCTACCACCAGCTCTCAACGCGATCCATTTGACGACCTAAACTATAGGACACCCTATGTAGCTCCATCGCTTTAACAGTTTAGTATCATTGCTCCATCCCTCTTTGTCGCTCGCACGCCTGACATTTTAACAAGTCATTAACCATGACTGGCCCTGGTACATATATGTTATTCATGGAGATGGAAATCCGTTTTCTATAGATACCGGCATGGATCTTGAGCGCTGGCTTCAAGTTGCGCAGAAGTAAAATATTGGGTATCTATAGTGGTGCGACGTGAGACGCGGGGGCGGGGGGAGTGTCAGTGATTGGCTCGCCGCGCATCGCGTCATAGATGTCACTCGTGATTCGTTCCCTGCGCTTGCTGCATGTATCTAACAACGACGACGATTGGCTCGCCAATGAATGAAATGCGCAAAGCGATCCCCACTCTGACGCCGAGCGCTCAAGATTCGTGCCGGTACCTATACAAAGTTCTTACTGCTAGAGTTACTTATCGCTTTTTGTCTTCCCATTTTTTTAAATGATATAAAGCAGTGCTTGACTGCGATCCCAACTGTGTGGCGTAATTTATTGTATTTTGTCCTACCATGACGTCCTGTAAGAAATACGTCGAGTTACCGGTAACTCTGTATACTAACATACATAACTAAATTCTGACTGAGTTGATAAATATACCAAAACTTTTCCATTGAACAGAAACACAAATCTACAGGTATATGAGTTAGTTACTTTTCCCCTCCATCAAGCACATATTACTAAAAGTCAATTAATTAACAAAATTATCCTAATTACACTTCGAGCCCTTATTATGGCGAATAATTTCATTGATTTATATGTAGGTACACACATGGAGGCAGGCGCGTTGGCCAGCAAACAGTTTGGGGGTGACATAGTGAACTGTTAAAAGGATGGACCTATGTAGGATGTATAGCTAATATAGCTATACACAAAAGAAAAAGAAAAGAGAAAGAGAGGTGGTGCTGTCTTTTCGCCTGATTATAATTTGAGTGTCTTCAAGGCAAGAGTTAATAGGCTCATAAACTAGTGCGCCTCACCATCAGAGATTACATCACTGCTTACCATTAGGTGGGATTGCAGTCAAGCGTTAGTTTATATCAATTTAAAAAAAACATAGTAGTCAAACGCGAGCCAATCAATAATAAAAAAAAACTAGCCAGCAAAAGAGTGTTACTTAAGATCTACACAAAACTTGTACAGTACGAACTTGGAACCCACTACATAACAATTCTAAGTAATTTCCCGAAACTGAAAGGAACTGTTATTGTTACAACCGTAAGAACTCCATAATGGTGCTTCGTTTACTTAACCCGGCCTACCCCACCTTAGGGTGCTCTTTCACTAAAGATGTGCGAGGTAGCGAGGCGGTGCGCGAGTAAAGATCTATCTATGTGTTTGTTTTATTTTTCTAACCAAGCTTAACGCTTCTCTGTTGGAAAAGGTGTAGCAGAGCAAGGCATTTTTACATACAAAAAAAAAATACGATTATGTGCGAGTTGGACTAACACACACCCTTGGTGTGTCCGTTATACGGACTTAAGCTTATAATAGCAAAAGAAATTATTTTATGATGCAAGTTTTATAAAATGGGTTTTCATTTTTTTCCGTTACTCGTGCTACATGGCATTGCCTTTCTTGTCTTTCATGATTTTATATAAAATAAAATGTGCATGATTTTATATAAAATAAAATCATGAAAACGGCATAAACGGTCTTTTTAGAAGTTTGATTTTTATAGCACGTACCTATACGTATAGTAGACCTAAGTATTTGACTTTGATTTGAGCATGTTCCTGAGAAAAAGGATCTTTACAAACGGACAACAAAGTGATTATATAAGGGTTCCGTTTTTGCCGACTGAGTTATGGAACCCTAAAAGACAAGAGATACGGGCGAGGTACGCTTGCGAGGAATGCGAGTGTGGAAGTGCGATGAATGGGAGCGAGGAACATGTATGCGTACAGCTGAATAACGTCCGTTACAAAACCTCTCTCCACTCAGCTACGCACCGTTTCACAGCATGGGTGTGTCCTCGCACCGCCAAACACAGGATTGTTAAGGTTCAAGAGAAAATCGCTAAAAACCCTGTCATGTGCACGTATTGGTGGGAAAATATTTGTGTATGTTTCACTTGTGTTTATATTATGATGTATTTTATGGACCTCTTATTGAGGAATTTTGACGTAAGTTGTTTATGCATTACTTATGTATTTACATTGATACGAGGCTGGTTTTTGGAAGGATATAGCTATTGAGAAAATTAATATTTATGAGTACTTTTTTATGTTGGGGAAAATCCTCCAATGACAACCCCCGCTCTTGGGCGGAGCAGGAGATAGTGTCAGACTCTTACTGATTAAAAACCCACCCTGTTCCTTCTAGCCTTCACACCAGGGCTCGAGCTCCCTATATTTATGAGTACCGCCATCCTCTGTAAGGTTTCATACGATTTAAAAACCACCCTGAAAAGAGTCAAAATCGTTAATTGATTTGCCTCGGCGATTATTATTGATACAATATCATCGAAAATGATTAGTGTGTCATGATATCAAATCGCGTTATTATCACTATACGAAGCTTCACAAATACATTGAATACAGCCGTATTATGTAAAGTGTGCGGTAATAAACAGTCGTACATCACGGGCCACTGATTAGTGGTTACCCGCGCATAGCCTAGCTTCACAACACGGCAAAAATATTCAATATTCGGAGCCAATACAGGCTAGGGTGGGGGTGGGCGCCCCCCACCCGGTCCATTATCCACTCCCCCCCCGACCCCGCCACGTTTATTCGCCGGAATAGTGTGCAATAAAACGGTACCGCCGGCCACTGGTCACAGCAAAAAATTCACTCCCTAAAAATTATTCTTCTGAAAACTGAACTAGTGCAGATACGGCACCCATAGCACACACCACACACGCCGTTTTCATACCACGATGAAAAAACCCGCGCCGACTAGTTGGATTTCCATTGCTGTTCTGAATTTAGCGTGTTTTCATGACTCTCAATAGCCTACCTTTTGATAGCTTCCACTCGAAATTAGTTCTCAAAATACTTCGCGTTCGTTTGCGGAATAAAAAATGGAAACGGCCAGTCTAAATTAATATTTTATGAAAAGTAAAACGCAGCCACTACCTAGTTATCTATGTAGAATTTTTAATTATGAAGCTGAAGTAGATCCTTTGGGTCAGAAAAAAGAAGCCAATAACAACAACGAATTAACTAAATTGTTTCCAGGGAACGTTTAGTACGTTCTGTTTTATTTGCCTCTAAAAAGTTGCGTCAGTTTGTTTGAGGGCTTTTTGTGGAAAAAGTGTTCGTCGGAGCGCGTTGGCGAGGCGAGCTTGTCACACACATGCAGTAAATGGGACTGTCATAGAAAGTAAATATTACGTGAACCTACAAACTGCAATATGAACTTCGCGGCTTTATCTATTTTATGAAATAAAATACCTTTCAGTTCTTCAAACATTTCAGCGCAGCAACCAAATTTTTCATCATATTGTTAACGATTTCAAAAATTCATATTTCCTGACAGCGCGTACGCTATCAGCAAAAATCTGGTTGTGTGCTGTCCAAAAATGTTTTCCGTATTTTTGTACTGTGAGAGTTTTGTGAAGAATTTACGCGTATAGACCAGGGTCGATAATTTTTAAAACCAAAAAAAATAATAGTAGGATGAAACCCATTAGAAAAGGAGGAGAATATTATAAAAATGAAAGGAAAAATAATTTACGGGCGATCTGAGGTCGGGAAGGGGATGGGGGTGAGTTTTTAAGGGTAAAAAACGGTTTTTCTCGATTTCCGGCAAAACTAAAAGTCATATGGAAAAAAGTCAAATGGCAAAGTTGTAGGTAATAAAAAGATCTAAAACTTTTGCATTTACATTTTTTTCACATAACCTCAAAATTTATGTGAAAAATTCAAAAAACCAAGTTTTTGGTTTTTTATTTTTATCTTTTTAAAAAATAAAAATTTTTTCACGAAATTTGGTGAAAACTTACCTTTTTATGTCTCAAATACGCTGTAATTTATTTGATTAGAAATATTTATTTTTTCACCTTATTTTGAATTAATATCGAAAAAGCACCCTAATTTTCAATCGAAAAATCACCCGTCAAAATATCAGCTTTTTTCAAAAAGTTGGTATGTTTTCTGTTCGTTGAAATCTCTACTTTCCGATGGTGAAAAAAAATATATATGTTACCGTAGCAAATCTTCTCAGAAAATGCAAAAAATCGAAAAAAACTCGAATTCGAAAAATTTTTTTCAATTATTATATACAATTTTGAGCTATTTATTAAAATTTACACTTTAGTTACTCGAAAAACGTAAGAGTACATGTTACATTGATAAAAAAAAAAATTGCAAATCAAAATATACTACTATAATTAACAAACAAATAAGTTAATAAAATTAATATTCAATAAGACATCTACAATATTTTGAGAAAGTAGTCGAATCTTCTTTAAATTATATGCGTAGATGCCTATTTATAACTATTTTTAGATAACTTATATACCTGAGTGACCTACGAAAAATTTTAGCCCATCAAAAGGTATTTCATAGAGAAGTGGGGAAGGGGCTAGGCGGGTCTGGGTCTTACTACGTACATACCTACTATTTCTTAGCAGCTGTAACAACCGTTAGTCTAGCCAGTACCTATTCGAAATACAGTACAGTATACCTACAACATCGTTTATAAAAATACACGTGCATGCTGAGTTTCTTTAATTTAATTGTGACAAGTTTACTTAAAAAAAACTAACAAGATTAAAAAATAATAATCTCCTTTATTTTGCACAAACAAATTTAGTTACTCCCATGAAAAAAAAATATTCAAAATACATAAAAAATATATTAAAAATCTATAATAAATATTTATTTATATATTTTTTATATTCTTAGCTAAGTTTTTTGTCTTTTAAGATATATTTTGAATGTATCTAAAATACATTTGAAATGTATAAAATATATATGCAAATCGGCCAAAAGTTAGTTACTAAAAATATATTTACGATAAATATTTTATATATATAGATTTTTAATATATTTTTTATGTATTTTGAATTTTTTTTTCATGGGAGTACCTAAATTTGTTTGTGCAAAATAAAGGAGATTATTATTTTTTAATCTTGTTAGTTTTTTTTAAGTAAACTTGTCACAATTATATTAAAGAAACTCAGCATGCACGTGTATTTTTATAAACGATGTTGTAGGTATACTGTACTGTATTTCGAATAGGTACTGGCTAGGCTAACGGTTGTTACAGCTGCTAAGAAATAGTAGGTATGTACGTAGTAAGACCCAGGCCCGCCTAGCCCCTTCCCCACTTCTCTATGAAATACCTTTTGATGGGCTAAAATTTTTCGTAAGTCACTCAGGTATATAAGTTATCTAAAAATAGTTATAAATAGGCATCTACGCATATAATTTAAAGAAGATTCGACTACTTTCTCTAAATATTGTAGATGTCTTATTGAATATTAATTTTATTAACTTATTTGTTTGTTAATTATAGTAGTATATTTTGATTTGCAATTTTTTTTTTTTATCAATGTAACATGTACTCTTACGTTTTTCGAGTAATTAAAGTGTAAATTTTAATAAATAGCTCAAAATTGTATATAATAATTGAAAAATTTTTTTCGAATTCGAGTTTTTTTCGATTTTTTGCATTTTCTGAGAAGATTTGCTACGGTAACGTATATATTTTTGTTCACCATCGGAAAGTAGAGATTTCAACGAACAGAAAACATACCAACTTTTTGAAAAAAGCTGATATTTTGACGGGTGATTTTTCGATTGAAAATTAGGGTGCTTTTTCGATATTAATTCAAAATAAGGTGAAAAAATAAATATTTCTAATCAAATAAATTACAGCGTATTTGAGACATAAAAAGGTAAGTTTTCACCAAATTTCGTGAAAAAATTTTTATTTTTTAAAAAGATAAAAATAAAAAACCAAAAACTTGGTTTTTTGAATTTTTCACATAAATTTTGAGGTTATGTGAAAAAAATGTAAATGCAAAAGTTTTAGATCTTTTTATTACCTACAACTTTGCCATTTGACTTTTTTCCATATGACTTTTAGTTTTGCCGGAAATCGAGAAAAACCGTTTTTTACCCTTAAAAACTCACCCCCATCCCCTTCCCGACCTCAGATCGCCCGTAAATTATTTTTCCTTTCATTTTTATAATATTCTCCTCCTTTTCTAATGGGTTTCATCCTACTATTATTTTTTTTCACTTTTTATTATTTTTAAAGGCTTCTACCCTGGTCTAGTAGCCGGTTAGCAATTTGTGATGGCGTAGCTGCAATCAGCGTAGCACCGCGTAGCCACGTAGCGGTGGCTACGGCGTAGCAGCCACACTGCGTCGAATGTACAGACTGAGTTCGTCATACTTGTGAATAGTGATTGCAGCATTAAACCTCGAGTTCAAGTAAAAGTTTGCTGCCGACATTTTTTTCTGTTTCTGATTGACTTCTACAAGAGTAGTGAATTTATTTTAAAGAGAGAGCGAAATGTGCACTGAAATGCATCGCACATTAAATAGAATTTAGCAGAACGTAATAAAGTGGATTAACAATATCCAATTCACAGTAACACAGGTATAAAACGCAAAACACTTATGAAACAATTTTCGAGCCATTAATTCATCTTTTCACTCATTTGCGGGATTGCAATGCGGGGTAGTAATTTTGCCGCGTTACCAAGTCAAATTAAAACAGTGAGAATTTAATTAAATGTGGTAATGGGTGCTCTTGTAAAAATCGCGGCGGCCGCGGCCAGCACGAGTGCTGCATCTGACTGAATCTCTTACAGATAGAATTATCGTCGGGATATATAGAAGTAAATTGCCATAGAGAATTTTAAATGCGAACTCTTGTTTATGCTTCCTTTTTGTTTTGAAAAGCCCATATTCCAAGATTTCAAGAACATGCAGATCAAATCAAATCAAAAATACATATTTATTTGCCACCGGTACATGGTAAACAATATACACATAATATACACGTTTTGGTAACACATTTGTTGTGCGTACAGCCAAGGAGTGGGATTCCCTGCCAGAGTCTGTGTTTCCTGATAGCTACAACTTAGGGGTGTTTAAGTCAAGAGTGAATAGTTTACTTCTTGACAAGTGTGCTCCATCGTCGACCACATCATCACTTACCATCAGGTGAGATGGTGGTCAAACGCAAGCCTATCAATAAAAAAAATCAAATGAATCGTTTCCAAAATACTCGTATAATATTCTAATAATCCCAAACACGGTTAGATTACATTAATTTAAATTTTTTCCTTCTGGCTTCATCATCAGGTCACATCCCCCCCCCCTTTTCTGACAGTCATACTAATTGCATATTTCAAAGCATATATCTCTGTGGAGAAGTATGTGCAAGAAACTCCATGGAACAAAATAAAAAAAGTAGTATGTTCCAACTGGACTTAAAAAATGGTGACTGTGCATGTGGGAGTGTTTGAAAGCGTTACCGCAGCCCTGGAACGCAAATGGCAACTGAAGGAACACAGATGAGTTTTAGTCAGTAAAAATATTAATACATAATAATCATCATCATCCTCATTTCAGCCGAAAGATATCCACTGTTGGCAGAGGCCTCCCCAAGTGTCGCCACTATGAACGGTGGGTTATCGTACTCCCGTGACCCTCACCAGGCCACCGGTTACTTGTGGGAGGTCTTTCAGTACGCAGTCGCTACTCCAGAACCTTTCGACTTCAACGACTGCCCACTTCCACCAAAGAGGCTGCTTTTCCATTCGCCTATCGTAAACATCGAGCATGGTTTTAAAGCTTGTTGCTTCATCTAACGCAATCCAACGTGATGTTTCGAAAAGGCAACGTGAAAAAAGAGTGATAATACCTGAATACTCTGTTGGCATTCAGTAATTCCGTGATTTACTCGAAAATTTTACAAAACCTGTTCCAGGCAATACGTGTTTTTTTTAAAACCCTTAAAAGTTTTTGAAAAACATTGTCGTTATTTAGAATCTTGATGCAAAAATGTTGTACTTTTTTGTCATTTTTCATTTTTGAGTAAATTATGAAGTGTCAAAATTCATGCAAAATAGCAGATTTTCAGAGGATTAGTTTATAAATGGATTTTCATAGAAGCCTAGATAATATCCGCAACATACAGTGTTTTCAAAATATCTAATGAAAAATGTGTAATGACGTCATAATCGCGTAAGAGTGGTTGTATGAAAAACAGTGAAAATGTATGTCGAGATGCATCCCCTTAAGTTAACACTTCTTCACTTCCAAGAAGACACATCACAATTTGATAATTTCTCATTACAAAAAAAAAAAGATGGCGACTGTGAGGAGGTTCTTGGAACCCGGAATATGAGCGTTAAAATTCCTTATAGACAGAAATAATATCCGAGGCATAGATGTAAATTGCCTTACAGAATTTTAAATGCGAATTCTTATTTACATTTCCTCTTTGTTTTAGAGCGCACAAAGAATGACTCCGAGCCGTAAACGGAATGGTCCAGCGGTTTTAGGTTTTTTTTTTCAATCCGTAAATTTCAAGCCAGTTCTCTGCAATTTTTGTTCTTCTTTTTTCTAACAGAGCTTAAAGTAGAAAATACTAGTGTCCGACCGAAGCTTCGGCTTCAGCTTCGGCTACCTTCGGCTAAAAAAGCCACCTTCGGCGAAACCTTTGGCTTCGGCCGATTTTGGGCCGAAGTAGAAGGTTTCGCCGAAGGTCCGAGCAATCGTCGGAATTGAACGAAGTGTTACGAAAGACTGATTTTTTTACAAATAAATCAAAAAGTTTTTTTTTAATCTTCTCTAAATGAACTTCTATATGAGATAGTCAATATAAACCATAAATATTGTAGTTTTGAAATTATTTATAATATTAATTGTAGTTTGTAAACAATATTGAACAAAATTACTAAGAGCTTATAAACCTTCGGCTTCGGTTTCGGCTTCGGCCGAAGGTTGTGGCGCTTACCGATTAATCGGCTTCAGCTTCGGCTTCGGCCGAAAATCGACCTTCGCTCGGACACTAGAAAATAGTCATGCTATTTATTTAAAGAGTATATTCATCATCATTATTTCAGCCAAAAGACGTCTCCCCCATGTGTTGCCACAACGACCGGTCCTATGCGTCTCGCATTTATCGTATTCTGTGACCTTCATCAGGTTTCTGGTCTACCTTGTGGCAGGCCTTCTAACTTTGCGTCTTTTTGTGCGCGGTCACTCCATTAGGACTTTTCAGCTTCATCGACCATCAGAAGAGATGGCCGTCTCTCTCTCATCTTAACCCTTGGTTTTGATTAACCATTTGTAGTTGGGGACTAGTCAAACTAGTAGAGTACTTGTAAAATTGTGATTTAAGCATTAGAAGTTGAGTTTTCTCAACCTCCACTTTAGCCTGAAAACCTGTCAAAAGGCATTCAAGTAGGGTTTGAGGAGTTCTTAAGTCAAGAGTGAATAGGTTGCTTTTAGGAAAGCGCGCTCCATCATCGACCATGTCATCGCTTTCCATCAGGTAAGATAGTGGTTAAGCACGCCTATCAACAAGTAAAAAAAAAACTCATTTCAGCAATCCGTCATGAAACAGGTGCGTATATAAATTCAAATTCTAGTGAATCTAAGTAGTATATTTGAAAAGGCTTTATTGACTAGCTTTTGTGGCTTCGCTTGCGTACATAGAATATGCCTATATCATTCAGTAATAAAGCAGCTTTCCAGACCAGTACTTTCAGAAATTACCTCCTACAAACAAAAAAACAAATTTTACTTCTTTATAATTTTAGTGTAGATAGGCTCCGCTTGAGCCTCCTTGAGCCTCACCTGATGGAAAGCGACGATAGAATAGAACAGAATAGAATAAACTTTATTGTACACCAAAAAGTAACATAGCTTTTTTTTAATAAAAAAATCATCCAATGACAACCCCCGCTCTTGGGCGAAGCGGGAGATAGTGTCAGACTCTTACTGACTAAAAGACCCACCCCGTTCCTTCTAGCCTTCATACCGGGGCTCGAGCTCCCTTTCGGATAACCCTGGCCCCAGTAGGCTTCGACCCGGCTGGGTCCCTGCTGTTGCTGACAACTCCTTGAGGCGCGCGGGAACAGTGCGCGCCGTCGACGACTTGGGCTTGGTCCGGACAGTTACCGGACGGCCGGACAGCGAGCTACCCATTGCTCACTGTCCGCAAGCCCGCGCCTATGGTGGCCGGAAATCGGGATCAGAATCCCGGCGGCGGCGGCGGCGGCGAGAACGCCGTTGCCTGATGAAAAGTAACATAGCTTGTATGTGGTCGACAATGGTGCACGCTTGTAGAAGAAATCTTTTCATTCTTGACTTAAAGACCCCAAGGTTGTAAGCTATCACGAAACACAGAATGTTTTAGTAGATTTTGTAATACAACTGGCTTCTACGTAGTTTTAAAGAAGGTCCAAAGTTGTATTCGCAAAATAAAACTCCAGATGTAACGTAAAGGACGGGATTCCTTTGTGTTCTTTCTGACAAAGAATGTTGTGTCGACAAATAATTGAATGTACTAATCCTATTTGACTTATACATGGTGAAGAAAAGTTTTAATATAACATGTGTATTTTGTTAAAAACGAAATATATATGCGTAGTTTCAAAGACGCGTATTTGTTATTTAGTCCAGTCAAATTAGACCAATTAATAGGGGTTAGGTTACACTAATTCGCACCCAGCTGAAAATTGGTAGGATTGTTCAAAACACCATCATAAATAAAATCTAAAAAGTCCTCATCGATCCGACACCTAAGGTGTACCTAAGTACACTACCACAAAGGTGGCATGAAAACGTGTGCATACTATGACGATTACCTTTTTCAAGTTTTTGAATCCTTATATCTCAAAAACGGTGACTCTCAGAAAAAGTAATTAGACATTTTTGTAGATAATTATCTTCGCATCACTACTTACCATCAGGTAGGGTCGCAGTTAAGCACTGGTTTGCATCACTTAATTTTTTTTTTCAATACATAAAATATAGGTTTTTTAAGCTTTAACTTGTACAAATGAAAACTCTTTTATTTAATCTGTTCACAACACTAATTATGTCGACCGATCTATGCAAGTACATATTATCTTTAGGAGATAGCAGTTAGTTTATCTATGTTACCCGTTATTTTTGTCTTGAATGAAGAAAATTAAGAATACAGATCAAAAGAACTGATCTTCATGCTTGTTTGCGTTGTATCTTAAAAGATTTTTTTTGTCTATTTGCCTTTTCTACAAAAACATTTCTTTAACAAGATTTTCAGCCTCACAACGGGTACTTTTAACATCTTAGATAATACATGCCTTTTATATTTTAGTTTGTCAAAGCAGCTTATCGGAAATGAAACCTTTTCAACTATCCATTATAAGATAGGCTTTATTCAGATGGTCAAAGGACAAAATGATAAGCATAGCCGGCATAATGTTGAAAAAGGATATAAAGACTAGCCTTCTCTCGCCACTTTGCTCTCTTGTGCTATCTCAAAGGAAACGTTAATTTTTTCGGATAAAAACCTAGATATGACAGTTGGTGAGTCCAGCTTTTTGTGTTTTCATTTTTATCAATGAAACAGTTGAATGAACATTTTAAGTAAAATATCACAAAAATATAAACTAAATTAAAATATCTTAACAAATCAAAAAATTGATGAAACTTTAGAGTTGCTTTTGCTATAGGTACCGGCACGAATCTTGAGCGTTCGGCGTCAGAGTGAGGATCGCTTTGCGCATTCCATACATTGGCTAGCCAATCGTCGTCGTTGTTAGATACATGAAGAAAGCGCAGGGAACGAATCACGAGTGATGTCTATGACGCGATGGCACGGCGAGCCAATCACTGACACTCCCCGCCCCCGCGTCTCACTTCGTACCACAAAAGAGACCGAATATTTGATTTCTGTGCAACTTGAAGCCAGCGCTCAAGTTCCATGCCGTCACACGGCCCTTTACCAGTGTGGTGAAACAAAAAAAAAACTGAACAAATGCCAATTGAGCAAAACATGGCGTTTCAATCCCCAGGGGCCAGGTCAGTGTTATTGGGTTTTCAATTTAGAATTTTTCAGTAGCAACCCCGAGGGTTATTTTTCTTTTAAAGACAAATAGTTCGGTTTATTACATGGGATACTGGCTGAACTAGAAAGATGGAGGAAACGAGACCCAAGAGACTTAAGCTATACGATGGTCTGATCAAGTGAAACTACACACACAACAGGCCAAAACGTCATCATAAATGGGCTCCTCCCATTCCTCAAAAAGTTTAGTATTAATCTGGTACACTACGATTTTAAAGTCGTTTGGTCGTAAAGTCGATAAAAAAAATCTGTATTCCATTATCCTGGTAGAATACTTATTTAAATCAATATCATTTAACCGTGAACCGGTTAAAACTCTCAGATCATGTGATCCGAGTGCTTACAAGTTTAAAGATCTGTCGAAATGTCTAGTTGTCACTTCGCGTAACCCAAGGGCTGGCTTTTACCTCGGACAGAGGATAAGCAGCGTGGCAATGCCTCCAGTCTTTTAGACATATTACCAGTCGACATCGATGTGGAAGAGTTTTTTGACGCCATATTTTAGTTCGATTTTAGTTAGTTGTAATTAGCGTAGGGTTTTATTTTACTGTAATAATAGTCAGCTGGATTTTTCAAAGAAAATTAAATAGCAATGTCTAGTATATAGGGTGACTGGTAATTAGTGACCGATACTTGTACACGTGTTTGTACTCATGATTACAAACAACTATCCCAAAGAAACTTTTTTTATACTCATTAGTTTTATTACAATAACGAAGCTCAGCGGTTAGCCGAACAACGCCGTTGTCTCATGCATCTTACTTACAATAGTGATAGAGCACCCGCGCCGCTTGCAAACCTATCGGTGTTCGCGAAACGCGTGCATCGTTGGATGACCACGGTGGGCGCGATTTTGTGCGAACACTGTTTTGTTATTACGATAAAACTAATGAGTATAAAAAAATGTTTCTTTGGGAAAGTTGTTTGAAATCATGAGTACAATCACGTGTATAATTATCGGTCACTAATTACCAGTCGCCCTATATATTAAATAAAAGGTCAAAAAAGTTCAAATAAACTTAATATTGTGTGCATTTTCATAAAATTATAATTTTATTTATATAATCTTCATGCAACACAAAGTACAAAGGTGGACTTAATGCCTCAGGCATTCTCTACTAGTCAACTTAAGGTGATGAAGAGACAATATGGTAAGTGCATTAAAAAAAGAATATATTTTTTATAAATAGGTATAATCCAATAGTATAGTGTAAATGCACTAAAATTTTACTGTCATACTCTTCTCAATCATGTTTATAACTTAGGAAACTAAATGTCGAATGCCATTTGTACTGGACGAATGTTTCGGAAGCATATTACATTTCCGAACAAATTTCCAAATCCCCTTACGTATTGTAAAGAGATGTCAGACAGATATGACGAGGTAGCTTTCCGAAGCAAAATCGATCACATATTACCCGGCCGGATCTATTTATCAAACTTATACATATTATCAAACTTTGACCGGCCTGTTGGTCTAATGTTTATTATTATTATTTCCTCTCTTTGTACACATTTTTAAATATTTCAATAATAAAAATAAAACATTTAAAAAAACTTATATAAAACAGTATTATTATTATTATTATATATTCTTTATTGTACACCACATAAACAAAAATAAAGGACAAACATTATTAAAAATAAATGTACAACGGGCGGTCTTATCGCATAGGGTATTTGGTCCTGACTGCTTATACCCGGATCGTGGGTTCGATACCCGCTCAAGGCAAATGTTTGTGTGATGATTACGATCATTTGTTCGGTTTGGATGTAATTTATTTGTAAAATGCATGTATGTTTATCAATACTCTAGTGCTCATAGCACAGGCTCTGCTTAGTTTGCGACTAAATAACGTAGTGTGAAATTTGTGGAATATTATTAAGTATGCACAATCAACCTTTTAATGTTCCCACTGCTGGGACTCAGGCCTCCTCTTTAGGAGAGGGAATGAGCCGTAATCCATTGCGCGGGCCCATTGCAGATTGATGGATGTCACACGTTTTCGAATTTTTGTTTCTAGGACATGCCGGTTTCCTCACGATGTTTTACTTTAACTTCTTTCGTTTTGAGAGCGGTGGTGATGAAATAAATACACAAAGTAATGCGCCTGGCTGGGTTCGAACCCGCGACCTACAAAGTCGTAAGTCGGGGTCGTTACCACTCGGCCACCACGGCTCAATTATACCTATAGTTCTATAAATAAATCCTCTGAAAATTGGTACAGTATAATTGAATCCAAACAATGACTTCCAACCAGGATAAAATTGTTCCAGCGAAACAATTGATAAACCGCTATCATTTTACTTGCATTTAATTCCCGTTCAACGGAATAATTACATCGTTATGGCCCAAAATAAAGCGAATGTCGAAAAATACTGTCACTTTTTTATAAACGACATTCTGTTTGGAGTATTGCCAAGTGGCTCTATCTGTTGGCCAGACCGCACACCGTAAAGCTATCACAAATATTTTAATAGTGACAGGGCATACAAAATCTGGTTATTACATTTTTTGGGCAAACTTCGAAACATTTCCATTACCTACATTTCTTGTGCTCCCTTCTCTGAATAATTCAACATTCCAGACGTGAGTGAAAGGGATGGAAAGAAACCTCCATTAACATGATTGCAACAAAATATTATTGTACCTTTATTTTCAAGTCAAACTTTCTTTACATATTTTCTTACCTTGAATATT
Organism: Mythimna ferrago; assembly: GCA_910589285.2. Taxonomy (NCBI): domain Eukaryota; kingdom Metazoa; phylum Arthropoda; class Insecta; order Lepidoptera; family Noctuidae; genus Mythimna; species Mythimna ferrago. The sequence continues at coordinate 12,295,066 of OU342692.1, read as the reverse complement.
TTTGATACTGTTAAACTTATTAAAGGCACTTACTGAATATAATTTGACTGTCGTAAATGAAAGGAAATACATTTAATTTAAGTCTTTATTATGTTTCAATTTATTAAACATTATTTTTAGTATGATTTTGAAATGTTTGATTTTAATGTTGATTTAGATAGAAACATTGAATTAAATTATAAAGAATTGAAATGTTATGGCTACTAACATAGTTTTTAGGTAAATATTGTTACAAACCCTTACCTATATGAGTGCCCTTCCGCTCCGCCCTTAAGCGGGAGAAGTCACTAGATGATTTCCCATCTTAAAAACCTAAATTGCATGTTTGTGCGAAAGAGTTACCGCGGCCCTAGAAGGCAAACGAATTTCTGAAAAGGAAGGCCGCAACTGCAACTAAAGGAACACAGGGGGCCAATTCTCGATTTTCGCCATTTATCTCGAGTTCGAGATTGCAAGTCTATCTCTATGTCTATCAAAAATGTCTCTATCTCTACAAAAAATGTCAAATTGAGCAGAATTCCGTACTCTCAGTCAAAATAGAAATAAATGTCAAGTCAAGTGAAGATAATGTTCCCATTAGGAAGAATCCACGTTCTGTTTTATGTAGTTATGAGTGAATGAATGATTTGGTTTTAAAATGCTGACTAAATATAAAACGATTCGTTTAGTCTAAAAATAATCAGCTTGATAGTTGAAGAATTTGCGGTTCCTTCAAAACTTTTCATTTGTTTACTTCTTTGGTGGGCTGTGCTGTCTAAACTTTTACGTTTCACATAATATTTTAAACAACATGGAGGGGAAAAAATACAAAAAGTCTTGGGATAGTTGGCGAAAAGTAAGTACAATCGTGGATACACAAATTACTGAGTCCGTTAATGTGCGCGAAGGTCGTCGTTTCAAGAAAACACACAATGAACAAATCACAGAGCAAATCGAATATCCAACATGAGAATCCAAGTAGTATTTTATTTAAAAACCAAAGAAAACACAATGTAACGCACTAACAATTAACTATATTGCAAGTTTATCTCTACCTATGTCTGTCAAAAATATCTCTATCTCTACCAAAAAATGTCGAATCGAGCAGAATTCCGTATTCTCAGTCAAAATCGAAATAAATTTCACGAAAATGTCGAGTCGAGTGAAGATAACGTCTCACTCAACAAAACGACAACAGCGTGGCCAAAACGGGATAGCAATATAGCGCGAAAGCGCCGAGCCGCGCGCCCAGTGATGCCAACTTAGCAACTTTATAGCTAGATCTAGCTATTATTTGGTGGCAGACAGCTACAATTTAATTAAACTTGTAGCTAAACTTTTTAGCTACTTTTTCTAGCACTTTTTTATTTCATGAGACGTGAAGCTATACTTATTCTACAGCTATTCTAATTCTATTCTTATTCTACAGCTATTCTTATTCTATTCTTATTCTATACCTATTTTTATTTTTTCTTATAGTTTCTTATAAATAAAAACTCAAAGAGAATCTATGGTCAAAGATGCTATTGCAGGTACAGCCATGGGTCTGCGTTAGCCGGGAATTCCTTGTTTCCTACTGCGCCAAGACATGACAGAAGAATACTATAGTTCTAAACCAAAATAGTACACGCTACTCGTATTTTATCGTGTGTTATTGGGTTTAATTCATGGAGCATACCAGCCAGTGGAGAGCGCGTGCGGCGCTACCGCGGTCACAAAACATACGCTGCTTAAACTAAATTTTGGCAGCAATTATAGGTTTGGGTATGAACGTCACGCGCTCCCATTGTTATTTTATTAAAACCTAAATTACCTACAGAAACATTTAGCAAATCTAGTTTCTTTTTGGCAAAAAACTAGTAATCTAGCAACATTTTGCAAATTATCTAGCTACTGCCGCTACTGGGCATAGCAGTTGGCAATACCGGCGCGCCCCGTCTGTAGCGCATCGTGTGAACTCGTAGAGTCATGCCGTGCGTAATTTTTGTTATTATAACCCGTATGAGTTAAGTAGGCACATAGCGCAATACGAATCTTGTTACAACGAGTTGTCTAGTTAATTCAGTCGTATTGAATCTAAACTTATTTTTTGTTGTTACTTTCCCATAGTTCCGAATTACGTCAAAAGCGATTATCCGACCGAATTTAATAGTCACAAAATATAAGGACTATTAAGTACTGTTTGTGACGTTGCGCATTAGTCGGATTCGCGATATAATCGCTTTTGACGCAATTCGGAACGCGGGGTTTGTTAGTTGTTTGTAAACATTGCGAATGCGCACGGTGTTGTCGCGAACCGTGATCGTTTTGAGTATTTTCGAACGTTTATGCATGTTTTATCACTGTGAATGTGGTGATTGTGATTGATACCTAATACCTACTGTTGTTGTAAAGTATAACTTCTGTAAACGAGTGTTAAGAACTGTGACAGTGAAAGTTGTAGGTTTAGGTGAACTCCTTGCGCCAAAAAAGACTTGTGTTTTGATAAACTTAAATAAAAATGCTTTCCCGTGGCTATTTACCTATTTGGAACTTTTTGAGAAGTCCTGTGAAGGTAGTAAAACTGCTGTTTGTAAGTAATTATTTTCGCCGGGAACGGTCGTAATCGTCAATTCGATATAAGCCAAGCCGTATTTTATTTAAAAACCAAAGAAAACACGATATATAACGTACTAACAATCTAACAAAGTTCAACGAATTCACTCAGAAATGACATATCTCTACAATCGACATGATATCTCTACTGCTCAGAAGCACTCGTCATGAACTCTAACGTTATCCTTCGACAAATGTCGAATTCTACATCCCAGAATAGCAACTTTAAAAATTTGTCGAAAAAATGACGTCATTAGAAATTTTTGTCGAGTTCGACACCATCTCTAAAATCGAGAATTGACCCCAAATGACATTATCTCTAAAAACTCTAACGTTATCCTTCGACAAATGTCGAATTCGACATCCCCAGAATAGCAACTTTTAAAATTTGTCGAAAAAATGACGTCATTCGAAATTTTTGTCGAATTTGACACCATCTCTAAAATCGAGAATTGGCCCCCTGGTGGGTTAAAGCCAATAAAAATTTGACACTCCCTCTCGCTCCGCCAAGAACGGGAGAAGCTATTTGATGATTTCCTTATAACTCAAAAAATCGGGAAAGTGAAACGTCGAGAACACGGTTGAAGGAAACCAGAGGAAATTATCCGCATCGTATCTTGTGACTCGTGGCGGTAAGTGAAATGACTTATTGAGATAAATCGTTTACCGAACACTCCAAATCGAATCCCTACCGACACCCGCGGAATCATGCTTACATTCCACCCAATCTGTATCTTTAAATAACGTTTATTTTATGTAGTTAACGGCTGTATTTCAAACGAACTTATATATCAAATAAATTGCCAATACAGATCGAAACCTTGTGGCCATTTGTAGGACGTTTAAAGTTATTACTTCGGACATAAAATCGACAAAAGTTACAGTGAAGGACACCCGACCAACATTCAAGAAAATTAAAGTATAAATAATATATTTGTGTAGGTTACCATTTTTTTGGTGGGGAATATCATCCAATGGGTTGTCATTCATTGAGAGACACTATCTCCCGCTGTTGGGCGGAGCGGGAGATAGTGTCAGACTCTTACTGACTAAAAAACCCACCCCGTTATTTCAAGCCTTCATACCGGGGCTCGAGTTCCCTTTCGGATAACCATGGCCCTAGTAGGCTTCGACCCGGCTGGGCCCCTGCTGTGGTGTGTAGGTACCATCATCCTACTAATATTATAAAGCAGAAGTTTCGATGAAACTTGGTACACCGGTAGACCATGTCTTGGAATAGCTTATAGGATACTTTTTATTCCGGGTTTATGTTCCCTTGGGATAATTTTCTATCATGCGGGCGAAGCCGCTGACAGCAGCTAGTGTTAAATAAATTCTATTTTTACATACGAAATGAAAACACTAAAATTTTAATTTATCATTCAGTTTATTTTCTTTTACAATTCCACCTAAAGGGCGGCCTAATTAATTACCCAGACTCATTAAAATAGCGTTTTGCTAAGTGCTTTTTTATTTTGTGAAGCACTACGCCCATTTCGTAAATAAATGCTGATTTATAAGTCTCAAAGCCAACGTAGTCTAGGGAATAAAGTTTAATTAAAGTAAACGAGCACAATACGGTTCTTAATTTGCAATAACTGATCGGAAGCGTCATGATTGTGTCTCAAAGTAAACACCTTAAGCCGTCCGTGATTACGCAGACGAATAGAACCGTACGCCCCGGACGCCCGGGTGGCGTACGCCCGTACGCCCCGGTCGCCTCGGGCGGAGCACGTTACGCCAGAATGCAGAAAATGTGTTCTGTTTTATTAGAGAGGCCAATAAATTCTGTACGTGAGCCGACGCGACGGATCACCTTTGCCGCCGTCACGTGAAAAAATAAACCCTGGGTTACAGACTAAGTCGCTATTGATGTAGGCAGGTAGGTCTTCTAGCTTAGTAGAAGAATCTTAATGAAATTGATTTATCATTTATTTATTTATAGCTTCACTATACCGGAGCTATAGATCAATCACGCCTAGACGCGGAAGTTTATCCTCTTTAGCCGGTTACTTATAAGCTTATGTATTATGTATCTTACGCGATAATATGACTCGTAATGATTCATCAAACTTCTGGTCTCTGAAAATCTGTTCCACATATTCTCCAAACATAGTCTTCCACTACGATAAGCATACAATTACTATTTCTGTTGTATACTAGTTTTGTTGAAATATTGTGGGTATAGTGAGAAAGTTGGTTTGTAACTACCATGGCACATTTTATATAATATTTAGTTACATACCTATTATGGTAATATTATCACACACATACACTAGTATCAATATTTATGTACCAAAGTATGGGTTATATTTATATAGGTTATATTTATTTCTTTAAGTATGTTTTCTTTACCATCATCCGTGCGTCACTGCGGGGTGCCAGCTGAAAACCAGCGCTGGGTGTTTGACGCCCAGCAATTGCTGAGTTGGTGACCCTTTCGGTTCAGGCACAGTCACTGCAACTGTATTGTATATCTGTACCATTATTTAATATTATTATTTTATTTTTGGTATATTGTGTTGCTTGCGCCGAACAAATGCTATTCTATTCTATTCTATTCTATTCTATTTCTATTTTTTAGGGTTCTGTACCTCAAAAAGAAAAAAAACGGAACCCTTATAGGATCACTTTGTTGTCCGTCCATCTATCTGTCTATCGGTCTGTCAAGGCCCTTTATCTCGAGAACGCGTGAAGGTATCGAGTATACTCAGGTCTGCGGTTCCTTCAATCTGTGAAAAAATCAAACTTCTAAGTTAAAGAATAAAAAAGTATTTTGATACTCTCAAAGATCGAAATTCATAGGGTACTTTCCGTTGACCCAGAATCCTGAAATTTGGCACAAAGCAAGGTCTTATAGCGCAGGTATGGTGTATGAAAACAGTCAATTTGTTGTTATCTACGTTACAAAAAAAAAATTGCAATTCGGAAACCCCATTCGGGAATTGTAGTTCACACGGAACCCTCAGTGCGCGAGTCCGATTCGCACTTGCCCAGTTTTTTTTTAATGTTTCCCCCACTATAAATTACTCTTACATTGTGGTTGCGTTCACAAATATGTAAATTCACATACACAAACACTCAGACCCGGAACACCTGTCTGTAGGCCATACAAATATTTCTTCCGTGCGGGAATGAACCCTTTTTTTTGGAAGGTATATTCATAAACTACAGTAACATAGTTGACGCAGTGGTTAAGCAATTGGCTGCCGCGTTGCGTATCTCGGATTCGATTCCCACACGGAACAAATGTTTCTTTGGCCTACAGATAGGTGTTCCGGGTCTGGGTGTCTTGTATAGTTGAGTACGGACATGTTGTTTGTTAACGCATCCCCGTCGTCCTCCTCCCTTTTTTTTTTCCTTATGGTGGGAAAAAATCATGCATTGACATCCCCCGCTCTTGGGCGGAGCGGGAGATAGTGTCAGACTCTTACTGACTAAAAGACCCACCCCGTTCCTTCTAGCCTTCATACCGGGGCTCGAGCGCCCTTTCGGATAACCCTGGCCCCAGTAGGCTTCGACCCGGCTGGGTCACTGCTGTTGCTGACAACTCCTTGAGGCGCGCGGGAACAGTGCGCGCCGTCGACGACTTGGGCTTAGTCCGGACAGTTACCGGACGGACGGACAGTGAGCTACCCATTGCTCACTGTCCGCAAGCCCGCGCCTACGGTGGCCGGAAATCTGGATCAGAATCCCGGTTGCGGCGGCGGCGGCGATAACGCCGTTGCCTGATGCGTTCGGCCTCCTCCTTTGCGAGCATTACTGCTTCGCAGAAGTCGGCGACCGCCTGCCACTCCTCCTCGCTCCGGACCATGGCTTCAACCAAGGCCCGGCGCGAGAGGTCTCCGCCGCCGATCGCCCCCACGAGGGCTGTATGCTCCACCGTGTCCTCCGGGCGTTCCGCACAGTGGCGACACCCGGGCGTCACTTCCGCATGAATCCGGTGCAGGAAACTCCCGAACGAACCATGTCCGGTGAGGACCTGCGTCATGCGGAAGGTAAGGACGCCGTGAGGTCTTTCCAGCCAAGCCTCAAAGAGGGGACTTACCGCCATGATTATCGTCACCGTCCCTGCTAACTGTCGTAACTAGCAATTGATATTTTTCCAGGGCGACCGTTTTTCGGTCGGGCGTTAAAATCACATTCCTGTAGTTACGTTGGCTGTAGCTTTATTAATGAATTAATAAGTTTTTTATATATGTTAATCTTGGCATATTCTTTTAGTTAGTAATAGCCCTAAAGCCCTAAATTTCGAAAGTAGTGAGGATATTTTTTCCCTTCTTTTATATTTCCGCAAAACGAAATACTTGAATATCTTCTAAACGGTAAACGATACAGATATGATGATTAGAGAGAACTTATTCGAAATAATGTTATGAACACGTTGGTAATATCAGTGCAGATACGCCAGTTTGTGAGATACGACAGTTAGCGGGGAGGGCGACGATCTAAGTAATTCCTATTTCAGCAAAAGCGTATGGATCCAGCAGAGTTCCGGGGGCCATGGGTTTGCTTCTGATAGGAAAACCCGCGGCCTCGGAACGCAAGGCGAAGAAGGAACATATTAGTGGGTTTAAGCACAAAATATATAGGTACAGAAGTCAATCTACATACAAAGCGCGCTCGAGCAACGCACACATAGACACCGCTCACAGACACGATGTTTCGGTCGCGTCTTGGATCACTCGTCGAACAATTCCGGCTCAAACGCTCGTTAGTGTGCGTCTACCGAGCGTAGGTATAAAAAGTGAAGTACTTACATGAGATTGTCTTCTGTACCTATCTATTTTGTGGTTTAAGGCAGTAGTCCGACCGCCGACGATGAACGAGAAACGAGTAGAACTAAAAACTATAAACGAGTTGGCGATCAGCGGAAAGCGAGTGTGTAGTTTCGATAGTTTCGCCGGGCTATAAGCGAGAATACTTTCAATGTTGCACTGTAAAGAAGTGACCATGCGAGTCAGAATCGCTGAACGAGTATCGCTGAGCGAGTTTACTTTTGTTTTGCGTCGCACAGCGACAGAACTAGTAAAGCGAGTCGTCACCGGCAGTGTGAACAGTCAGAGAGCAACTTCTAATGTAGGTATGCATCTCTTTCGTTTACACGGAATGTACATTTATTGTGCGTTTCTTTAGAGATAAAATCGCCGATAGTTAGTCGTTTTCTCGCCGGCGCGGTCGGACCACTGCCTTAGTAAAAGACTGATACGCCTTCCCGCTCCCCCCAAGAGCGGCTGAAGTCGTTGGATAATTTCCCACCTAAAAAAATAATAGAGTAAAATTACGTAACAAAATAATAGTCCGTGTGTCCTTGACTGGTGGTATTTCGTCTAAGCACGGCCATTTTTAATCAGAACCACTCACATTTCTTGTCGCAAAAAAATATCTTTTCCGACAAATGAACAGCAAACTCAATCTCAATATGAAATACGATATTCTATACAGTATTATAATAACAAGATAGTCTACGTCATATAGGAGCATTATAGGCTGGGCCGGGAATCTGTCGCAGACACGTTTACTCCATTCCGGGGACATATTTTGCAATTTCATTTCCCACGAGAGGCAGACACGGTTTACGCGACACCTTATTCTTTACCAACTTTAATATTTCTCCTTGTAATCTTTCGACCTGTCCGCTGGAGGCAATAAGCGATGACTTTTAAAATAAATTTTGTAATATAATATGTGGAAACTGAAAATAGCGGGAAAGAGACAGGTATTTTATATGCACATGGGATGTTTGTTTATACTCTGACTTCAATGTTGCCAACACATCGGCAAACTCCTTTTTTTGAGTTGGGAAATCATCAAATAACTTATTTAAAATAATCTTAAATCAAGAAAAGCGACTGTCAAATAAACTTATTTTTCTTAATGGGGTCCGAATGCGCGTCTCCTTTTTAAGGAAATTTCTTGCCGACTGATCGACACTTTGCGTGACCAGAGGGCTGGCTCATTCTTTGCTCAAAGAATTAGCATTGCCATTCAACGTGGTAATGCTGCCAGTCTTCTGGGCACATTCCCGGATGACAGCGATGTGGAGGAACCCTTCGACGCCTGAGTGCACGTTGTGTTTTTGTATTTTATTTATGTACGTTAGGTATTTATTTAGGTTTTAGTATAAACAGTTTAAGTTTTTTTTGTACATATACTTACTTTTCTTAAAAGTTTTTTCTTTTTATTATTGATAAAGTCTCTTTTGACCACTATCTTACCTGATGATAAGCGATAATGTAGTCCTCAATGGAGCACGCTTGCCTAGAAGAAATCTATTCACTCTTGATTTAAAGAATCCTAGGTTGTAGCTATCAGACACAGACTCTAGCGGGGAATTCCACTCGTCACCAGTGGCGGATTAAGTTAACGAGGGACCTGTAGCAAAATTGACCTGTGTAGACCTATTTAGTACAATTATTTTTATTTTTTATTCGCAATAATATAACCCCATGTATTTTAAGAATTGGTAAGACATGTGGAAATTACGCTAATGAGGGAAATCTAAGAGATTGACTATCATATTACAATGAAATTATCAGCTTTATTCGGATTTCAATAGATATTTTAGATTTTTGTTTTGAGTTCTATTTAGAGCAGGATCCCCAAACGCGTGGGTCCCCCGACAGCGTGGGGCTTGTAGCATTTGCTACTCTTGCTGTGTGGCTAATCCGCCACTGCTCGTCAGCTGTACGCTCCATAAATGTGATCCCTAAAAACGTTTTGTACATATGGGGGGGATGACCACCATGTCCGGTAGCGCAATGCTGTGCGAACAATCTTAACGCAACCCTGGCAGGCATAAGCCGTAAAGGTCCTCATTAATTGTACTGACAGACCGTTGAGGCGCGCGTGGAAGTCAACGCACCATCGACGTGGGCTCAATCCTAGTTGGACAGTAAGCTGATGATTGCTCACCGTCCGCAAGTTCGATACGGTGTCCGGAAGCCGACCCGCGACATCGGCAAACCCCTTGGCGTTCCAAGATAAATATACAACGTCGTAAAGCTACTTTATATCACGAATACCCCAGGGCGTCAGACAAAGTGGATTTCTATCAGCTACATAGATTGTGAATAGTTTGGGGTTGGAATTACTATGTATTATACCAATTTGTATGAAAAAAGGCTAATAAAAAGTCTAGAAGAGCCGTCAGCAACATTGACAGGTCGATGCCTGCTAGGGCTGCGGGATTGTTCGTAAGAGTAACTGAAGCCCTGGAACGTAAGGGGAACTGAAGGATCCCGGGTAGGTTTGAGTCAGTAGATAGGGGTCTGTAGTCGTTTGGGCCCGCTCGGTTTGGGTCCGCGGGATCAATCGACACAGTCCCATTTTGAAGGTGTCGATTGGACCCACCGCCCAATTTTATTATAAGTAGTCATGAAAGAAAGTCAAATCTTTTAGTTTTATTTTTAAGACTTAAAATATGCATTTATACCTAATATTATTTATATTACTGAGAATATATATTTTTGATTTATTCAATTACGTACTTACACTTACGTGCCACACTTGTCTACAAACATTAAAATTACATATTTTTTACTGTAATAATACCTAAATTAAGTGTACGAGCACTACTAATTTCAAGGACAAGCATTTGGGCCTTTTACGGATTACCTGCTCGGGTCATCCACGGGCCTGCTTTTTTAATATCTTTAATAAACTTTTAAATCTAACTGAATTGCGTTTTATTATATTTTGACTTACCACTTTTGCACTTGACTGTATCCACGAGTAGCTTTAAACAATGGATTTTTTTTAAATTTGTATATGGGCCCAATGGACCACCAAAAATACATAAAATAAATTGTGTGGTCGTTTGGGCCCGCGGGACCAACATCGAGCGGGCCCAAATGACTACAGACCCGTAGATAAACTGATATTTGATGATATTTTGATATTGACTGGCCTGTTGGTCTAGTGGTTAGTGGCCCTGACTGCTATGCCAGAGGTCGTGGGTTCGATTTCCACCCAGGACAAATGTTTGTGTGATGAGCACGATCATTTGTTCTGTGTCTGGGTTAATTTATCTTTAGTATGTATGTATTTAGAAATATATAAGTATGTTTATCAGTTGTCTAGTACTCATAATGCAAGCTCTGCTTAGCTTGAGACTAGACGGCGTTGTGTGATAGTTGTGGAAAAAAAATACCACCACAAGAAGAGTCACATGTCGAATTGAATGGATAAATAGTTCACGCCTGCATTCTCTGAAAGTTTCGGCAGAGATATACATATTAAGGTCATAGCACACTTAAACGACTCTGCTCCAACACCGCTCCCACCCAACACCGCCCTAAAATAAGAGGACTGCTCGCAGTCCACGCGGCGACAGCTAGCAGGCACCCAGCAGTCCACGCGGCGACAGCTAGCAGACGGCCAGCTGTCCACCCGCCGACCGCTCTCACTTTTGTGTAGATACTGATTGAATGAGCAGTGAGCGCGCGGACACCGCGGCGACCGCTCTTTTACAACGTGCGGCCAGCGAGGCGTCAACTACCGAACAGTCTGACGGCGGTAAGCTCGCTGACAGTGAGCTGTCTGCTAATTTATGATGCCAATGTAAAATATATCTTAAGCGCAATATTTAAAGCCCATATTTGAATAATATTCTTTTTTCCGGGTGGGAGCAGAGTCGTGTAAGTGTGCTTTGACCTTTAACCAGTTTTAGATCCTATATTGCAGGGAGTCTACTATCGAAAACTCGATTTCCTGTAACACTTTGCTAAAATTAAAGAGTTCCGTTTCATAGTTTGCAAACAAAAAACGGAACGATTACATAACTTACCAAGTCATTCGCTGTTGTTCTTAATTAACTTGAAAAGGGACGAAGTTACTTAGAGAACACCGAATTATTACAACAGAATAACTGCTAAAATTAAAATGAAAATATCTACATCTACACTAATATTATAAAGAGGTACTGTTTGTTTTTTAAGTTATTGCATAGCTTCTATCGCGGGCCTTGAGCGTGGAGACCGAATCCAGAAATTCCGTACCGAAAATAACCTAACACCCGCCACTCATTTGTTTTTTGAGCGTGGTGACCGATAAGAAAACAAATGAGTGAACAATCAATTAAAATTCAATTCAATGTGTGAAAGTGTAACTTCAATTAATATCAAAGAAAAAAAAAAACAAAGGAAAAAAATACTGCATAAATAAAATAAATAAATAATTATAATTGCATAAGTTGATAAAAATGCTATGCAATAGTTTTACCGCGGCAGTCCCCGAGTGCCACACGTCTTTTTTTTGTTTGTAGGAGATAATCTCTAAAAGTACAGTAGCCTGACTCACGTAAATCAAACAAGCCAAATGTCGTTGAAGTTTTAAATTAGTTCGATTGAAGTTCTATCTAAAATCGGTATTCACGTGTTCTTTAATCGGGATCGGATAGAACGACAACTCAACTGGCTCGAAACTAAACGATATATCAACGACTTATTTCCAGTTACATTAATAAAATAACTTTCTTTGACATTGAAAACAATATTATAATTTTAAATTGACTGGCCTGTTGGTCTAGTGGTTAGTGGCCCTGACTGCTATGCCAGAGGTCGTGGGTTCGATTTTCACCCAGGACAAATGTTTGTGTGATGAGCACGATCATTTGTTCTGTGTCTGGGTGTAATTTATCTATAATATGTATGTATTTAGAAATATATAAGTATGTTTATCAGTTGTCTAGTACTCATAACACAAGCTCTGCTTATCTTGAGACTAGATGACGTTGTGTGATAGTTGTAGAATATTATTGTTATTAAATTTTTGTTAATGTAGGGTAGGTAGGACAAGTTGTAATGTTGTATGCCAATATTTTGGCAAAACTTAGCGCACTGTGCACTTATACCTAAAACCTCTACGTACTTATGTTTTATAAATATTTGATTTGGTTTGAACAAAAAGATAGAAATAATTCTAAATCAAAACGAAGTTATCACAGCTCAATGTGATCCGTTATACAAATCGACAACTTTATACGTTGAAGACCTATCTCAAACTTCAGGACCTAATACTTAAGCAACCGAATCACATTACATTCTCATTCCGGTATTGCTTTATGTTGATAAGTTCAACAAAGAAAGCGGTGAAATACGAATAAATTTATTCGGCGTCGCAAAATTGAAATCTCAGGTGGTCGCCTGCTCGCCGGGTGTGCGGCCGGCGTTACTAGAGCCCCCTCGGCCCCGCAACTGAATGTTGTTAGGATTGTAAGAGGGTATTTTTAAAAGATACGAGGGCTCTAGCTGCAGTGGTCAGGTATCACCTTGGATTTATATTCTGCAGACAAGCCTCCAGCCAACCTGCGATCCAGTGTGATTTCGTAAAATCCACGCTGTGTTTCATAGGTTTTAGTGTTCTTCGAAACGGTACATTTTTGAAAGTGTTGTTATCAGCCTGTAAGCCGCGCCTAGAGTGCAAACAGGAGCTTATGCTAGCTTCCGCACATACCATTACATTGGTACGTTTGTAGACCTATTTCTATCATCAGCGCGTCTGGTGAACCTGCTGGATTGTACCGTATATAGTTGCCATCACGGATCTTGAGCGATTGCGCAGAAGTCAAATATTCGGTCTCTTTAGTGGTGCGAAGTGAGACGCGGGGGCGGGAAGTGTCAGTGATTGGCTCGCCGCGCCATCGCGTCATAGACGTCATTCCTAATTCGTTCCCTGCGTTACTGCATGCATCTAACAACGAAGACGATTGACTCGCCAATGTATGGAATGCGCAAAGCGATCCCCACTCTGAAGCCGAGCGCTCAAGATCCGTTTTGGCAACTGTAATTGCGGTCCTGGAACGCCTTTGCGTTGCTCTTTTGTAACTGAAGGAACACTGGTGAGTCAGTAAAAGTCTGAGATGCCCCTACTCGCTCAACGTAGATCGGGAGAAATATTCCCTGATGGCTAAATCCAGTCAATAGTGAATTTAGGTACTCCTAAGCAAGCGTGCTCTGCCATCGATCACATGGTCGCTACATCCATGCAGTGAGGTAATGATTGAGCGCAAGAATATCAACCATAAATAAAATTATTTGATGATATCCCATCTCAAAAAAAAAATGGTAAAGTATGCACGATGACACGTTAGATTCATAAAAATGAAATGAGCTCGCATTTCTTCTTTGAATATAATTTTAAGCACTTATTATCGTCACACCTCAGGGCACTTTATAACAAGAGATTTCCGTTACATAACTGAATTGCTGTAGCGTTTATACAAACGTGTTTCTCACCAAAACGATACGTTTTCATTTGATAACTGTAACCATTCCCTTTTGTAACAGAAGACAATTTATTTGGTTCAGCCTTAATTTAAGAGGAGATTCTAAGATCTAGATATTCAGTGGATTGGATATCCTTATCTAGACAAATAAGGTGGGTTGGGGTATGATCGGCACTGGGGTAAGAACGTATAAATAAATTATGTAACTTATTTAGCTTTATTTTTTATGCTAGCCACATTACTGGGCGAGCGGAACATAATGACATGCACCCAATGTGGCTAGCATTAAAAAATATAGCCAACAAAGTGGGATATTTGATTTATACGTTCTTACCCCAACTCACTATACTTACAACAGTGTTGCCTGTATCCGTCTGTATCTGGATCTAGGCGGTAGCAGATAGCAAAGTAATAAAAGTAGCGATGGTGACACGAGACGAATTTCGTTCGAAACGAGCACAAATAAGATTTGTAAGCGTGGGTAAGTGCGAAGGTAGCTCAGATTTTCTTACATACGAGATACGAGTATGTTGCGTCGTCGAGATTTACGAAATGAAGGATTTTGATACGATGCGACGAGGGTCTAACTCGATTTCGCGTTGGATACCTGTACAGAATGCTGAGGGATACATGCTTTTGTATATTGCTGGCACAGATTGGATTTTAGTATACCTCTTTACGATAATAAGGAAAGTGAAGTGTTTGCTTTTAACTCTAAAGAGTAACTGGCGAATTCATAAGTTTCTTTCGATTCTGTCTTGTCCTCCTATCCATGCGAAATTTATTCTTTTGCTGACTTGAAAGAATCTTTGGACCAGGACTTGAAAACTCTTCATGCATGTTAACAGATTGATTCAGTTGGGGAAATAATATCGATCAATAAAACACAATATGCAGTCCCTGCAACTGTCTATTATTGCATGGTCTCTGGGTCTAAGAAAGTCAGTTTACTGACCGATAAGGACGTGGGGCCTTACCATGACGTGTTAAGCTGTCAGTCGTGCGAGCATGAAAGAAAGAACTACACACCCTTTTTTTATGGTGGGCAAAATCATCCAATGACAACCTCCGCTCTTGGGTGGAGCGGTAGATAGTGTCAGACTCTTACTGACTAAAAGCCCACCCCGATCCTTCGTGCCTTTCGTAGCGGGACCGAGTTTCCCTTTCGGATAACCCTGGCCCCAGTAGGCTTCGACCCGGCTGGGCCCCTGCTGTTGCTGTCAACGCCTTGAGGCAGAACTATACACCCTATACGTATAGTTCCATCCCTTTAACAGTTCAGTTTAGGTCCTAAAATAGATCATGTTAGGGCTCGTGGTAGCAATGCAGGACTTGTTTCATGCGCACCTTTAAGAGCTATGAGCAGAATTGATGAAGCCTGTTGAATTGAAAGGGTAATTAAAGGAACACGGTTGGGTTTTAGTCAGAAAAGGTCTGACACTCCCTTTTTTGGACCAGAAGATCGTCCCATCACTTCTCCTGCTCTAGGGTTAAATGAGAGAGTTTAACAGACTTTTATTGATTTAACCCACGAATGTCTTTTAGAGGTCTCTTGCGTTCTAGAGCCTGTCAAAAGATCTCCGATACTATGTAGCCTATGTACCAAAAAATTTTGATGCTGAAATAAGAAACCTTACAAAAAATAGATTAATAACTGTCCAGTAATAATTTTTTTTTGATTCTCCTAAAATCTGCGATCAGTCTAGTTGACTATAATCATATCATCATCATCATTTATTTGAGCAAGTAACTAAGACTCATAATTACACATAACACACAAACATAACACAAAACGTGACACCAACATACATTCAAAATAATTCATACACAGTTACATCACTCACGACTACAGGTAACATGCAAGTCACTGCAGTGCTTATATAAGGACAGTCGAGCCAGTCAGCTATCATCATCAGCACACTGTTGGGGCATATGTGCATATATATATATTTCAAATAGCATTAGGTTTAATAGTTTCTTAAGTGCAAGCTAAGGATTTTTGCTGTATCCTACGTAACCAAGAAGCGCAGCTTTTTGTTTTTGTGCTCACACCTTATTTAATTTATATTATAATGTCTACACGTGAGGACTTGTAATTGGCTTTCTAGTGATTTTGGATTCCTTTTTTTTGTCTGGTTTTATTAGCTGTAAGTCCTCCATGTACTAAATAAATAAATAAATAAATATGTGTTGCAGTAGATAGAAATTTTAGTTGGTTAAAGCCACTTTCTTAACTTTCCTAACGAAAATATTACTGCAACTTTTCGAAGTAAATCAATGTTTCTTAGCTCGCGGTGTCTGGCAGTATATTTTATGACTGCAGCATGTATCCGTAGTGTGATATACACGGCGCAGCGTCTCCGGATATTGGGATATTGGGAATAACTTGTGGATTTGACGCCGACCCCGACTGCGGTTCCTCCTACCTTGTTTACTACCTACTTATACAGACTAGCTGTTACGGAAGGGTTTGGCGTATAGTATCCATGCTTTACTTATGGGTTTTGGTCGGAATGGATATTGGGGCATTTGTATCATGGTTATCGTTATTAGCTGTTAGCCTTTTTCCAAAATTCTTTCTCGGGATGTTTATTGTGTTTCATGGTGTGTGGTATTTCAGGCTCATTTATTGGGATATGTTGGTCTTCTTTTTTTAAAGAAATACCTTTTCTTATACTAGGATTTACTCCTGTGTTGTTGGTGCGTTTACAAATATGTAAACTCACATACAGAAGACACCCAGCCAACAACAACTATTGTTGACCATACAAATATTAGTTCCGTATGGGAATCGAACCTGTGATACGCAGCGCAGGAGTCAATCGTTCAACTACTCGCCAACCGTGTCGTCGTCGTTTTTTATGGAGGAATGAAAATTATTATGTTGTGTTGTTATCTATTTTCTTCTCTCTTTCTCTTTTATTGCATCTACCACAAAGCGCTTTGGGAACACATTCATTATGCGTACAGCTAAGGAGTGGAATTCCCTGCCAGAGTCTGTGTTTCCTGACAGCTATAACCTAGGGGTCAGTTCAGTGAATAGATTGCTTCTAGGCAAGCGTGTTCCATCGTCGGCCACATCATCGCTTACCATCAGGCTAGATAGTGGTCAAACGCGAGCCTAACCATAATAAAAAAAAAACACTATTTTTTCTGGATCACCCAAAGGTTGACTGGTAGAAAATGCCAAACTCGGCCTCTGTACTTTTGTGCGCACAAGTCATTTAATAAATAAGTAAGTCAATGTTAATATAGAGGAATCTGATAAATGTATCAAATTCCTCTTAATTTCATTTATAACATGTGTAATGAAAATGCAACTTTTTATCACCAAAACTCCATAAAAGATAATTAAAATCTTCACAGGTACATACATTATATTACACTTTGCTTTTTGTAATATATTGCAATAATAAACGATCATTTTCGTGCGAATATCAATATTGGGAATCATGGTTATATCATCTTTCGGGATCGACCAATCGTTTGTATCGTTTATATCGTGCAATTTGTCAAATGAATAGTCAATGGGAAAGGAGAAATAAAAGATAAGTATGTTATTCAAAATAATTGCAGTACCCTATTATAATGACGGAAATGGAGTCACTGAGGGTTACTGAAACTTTCGGAAGCGTCATCAGGGTATAATTTGGTGTGGATCATAATCATTTCAACCGCAGATGTCCACTATAGGACAGAGGCCTCCCCTCGCCCCAGCCACCGGAATTCCGATCCCGATTACCGGCCACGCAGGCGCCTGCTTACGGACGGTGAGCAATAGGTAGCTCGCTGTTCGGCCGTCCCGTAACCGTCCGGACCGAGCCCAAGTCGTCGACGATGCGTAGTGTTCCTGCTCAGCCCAAGGGCGGAAGATGTCATTGGATGATTTTCCCTCCCTAAAAAAAAGGCCTCCCCTAAGTGTCGGTACAATGAACAGTCCTGTGCGACTTGCAATCATCGCGTGCCCGCGACTCTCAGCAGGTCATCGGTCCACCTTCCAACGTTATGTCTACTGATGCCCGGTGTAGATAAATGCATGTAAAGGGTGATTTTGGAATTCAAGAGTTGAATCTTTTCCATTAACCTTTTGGACCGGAAGATCATCCAATTACTTCTCCCGCGCTAGGTGCCTGACTTTTACTGAATAAACCCACTAATGTCTTCAGATGCCTTTTGCGTTCGTACCCTATGGCAGGGTTATTCTTTTAAACGTTGCTCGCTATCCGCAAGCCGCTTTTAAACGATCCCTTATCTCGACCAACCTGCCTATTTGCGTATCGGAAGTGTTAAGCATTAACTTTGCTAACATGAAGTGATCGTTGAAAGAGCGTTTCTCTGGCCGCCTGGAGAAGGTATTGAATAGCGTTCCGTTGGGCGGAAATAAAGTGCGCGCCAGAAACGGTTCGGTCATGACGATTTTGCTGTACCCTTTTGGCATACTTAAATGCTCTAAATTTTTCTCGTTGGTCTGGATAGGAGGGTCCTCCATACACTGCTGACCGAAAAACGGATTCATCACCCTCGACTATCGATGCATAGCGTCATAGACTATCGATGACGAGACTGTATATCCCGCAGAAGTGTGGAAGCCTGTGATAGCGTCGAGGCTATTTAAACACGAAGGCTGAAAACTCACGAGATCATCAGCCTCAGAGAATCACACTAAAATTATGAATGAGAAAATTTGTATATTGTGGCATATAAGAAGGTCACATACTCATTAACTTACAAATTGGCAAGGTAATATTACTTTTAAGGTTTATTTTTTAAAAAGCTTAAGATTCATATTCGAAACGTTATTGATTAGAGAATATAAAAATACGTTATAAAGTGCTTCAATATTTCATAATTCATACAATATAATAACAGTTAATTGAACACGAAGCCTTTCATTTGCGTCTCCACCCACTACAATATTGTATTATTGCATTTCATCGTTTTTTATTGAAAATTACCTTTAAAAGTTATTATTTTCTTACATTTTTTTTTCTTTCTTTCACAGACATTGTTTTATAATTATTGTGAAGATACTCGTAACTCACTTTTTCTACAGTTTAATATAATGGCCTTGTCTTAATCATTTTGTGCTGTTTTTACTTATAAATTATTATGAAAGATACTGGTGCCCGTGATGCAATGTTTTTCATTATTCTAGTCTAGTTTAGTACGGTGTTTATCGTTATATTATTTATTTGAATAACAAAATGAAAACAATTTCGGCTAGCCTACTCTATTCACTAGCAAATTAAGTTTCTCTCCAACACGTCACCTTCTATCAAAGAACAAGTTTATTTCGCGAGCTGCTCGCCTCGATATTGCCAAGTTTACTTCAAAACGTCGGTGTTCCCTCGCCTCAGACCCAGTTCATGTCAACGGAAAACTTAATTTTCAAGGTTCAGGTCAACCTACCGAAGCTTTAAAAATACAACAGAATTCACAAATGTCTGACAGAAACTGGAATATAAAAATACATTATAAATGTGCATGAACGGCGTTCCTGCAATATGCTCGCACAAAGGAAGATAAACCGCAAATAACGACCGCAATAAATTGCATTTCAATGTTCACGATATTAAATGAAAAGTAAAAAAAAACCTTCACGTTGATTCAAGTCCTTATTAAGATTTATAAACAAAGTAGCTTCGTCTGCAATTTAATATCTTGCATACTAGTTATTGCTTGCCCACAGCATTTTTAATATCAACATAAAGAATAAGTCGTAAAGCTTCGGTGTCTACGGCCGCCTACACTGCAAAGCGATTGCTGTAATACTAAATGGCGTGGACAACATTTTCTGTTGAGCACACGCAGAAACTAATTCATTTTCAGCAATTGGATCCCACCGCAGTATGAGCCCGCCCGGAACGAGGTAAAATTAACCGCTTACCGACGCACGAACAAACTATTCCATATTTAACTGCGGTTAGGCGCTTTAACTAGCGTTATATGGTTTGTGACAACGCGCCCGCGCCGCCTGCCGCCGTTAGCCGCCTTATATAAAATGATAATAATGGAAGTTTCCGCTTGCTCGCAGAGGGCAGTGAAAGATTTATTTACGCTTAGAAACTCATTTGCCGCGAACCCCGAAATAAAAAGCAACTCAACAGCTTGAAAAATATTATTTCAGCGAGCGTGGGAGTGGGGGCGTATCGCGTAATGTCCCCTAATGTGCGCGCATAAAAAATCCCGCGCCGGCCGCGAATTCTCTTCGAATGGACTAAATTTTATGCAAATTTTCTTTATGATCTTTTGGCGTTTGACGGGGATTAACGCGACGGGGATATTCGACAGTTTTATCTTTTTGACGAGCGCCGGCGTAAAAGGGTTCAGTTTATATGCCTCTTCGCAGAGATAATATTTAAAACGTTCCACCATATACGCGTCCTTTTACAAATGATTAAATTAGGTTAATTAGATCGTTACACAAGATTTACTCCGCACCGTGAGATTTAATTTTCAGCCAGTTTGGTCGAGAGAGAGTCATTAACACAAAGGAAAGTTTAAGTCGGCGTTATCGATTTAAACTTTACTAACATTCTATTTTAATAATCGTGGTGTAACTAACGTCTACAGTGCCTAGTGTGTAGGTGCCATTGGTCGTAGATATGGATTGAGTATAAAAAACCTCTTTTATGTGGGAAATCATCAAATGATCAAAGGACCAAAGGGTATATATTATGTGTGTGACATCCATCAACCTATTCACGTCACCATTGTGTAGTGAATTTCGGCTCAGTTCCTCTTCTAGAGAGGGTCTGACTCCCAGCTGTGGGAATGTTATAGATCTGAAATTCAACCATCTACGTAGTACATATATTTTGATGAGTTCAACGCTAACCAACGACTTCTGAAATCGGTCCATAGATTAATTTAACTGATTATCCCTTTTTAGGGTTTCGCAGTCAACTAGGAACCCTTATAGTTTCGCCATGTCTGTCTGTCTGTCCGTCCTCGCTTAATCTCTGTGACCTGCACTAAAAAGCTGAAATTTGGTACCAATATGTATATCAATCACGCCGACAAAGTGGTAAAATGAAAATTGGAAAAAAATGTTTTATTAGAGTAGCCCCCCTATATTTAAAGTGGGAAGTGTTTTTTTTTTTAAATTTCAACCCTAATGTGTGATATATTGTTGGATAGGTATTTAAAAATGAATAGGGGTTTACTAAAATCATTTTTGATAATGTCAATAATTTCGGAAATAATCGCTCCAAAAGTAAAAAACAATGTGTCCCCCCCCTCTAACTAGAACTTTATAAGGACTTTCTAGGAATATCATTTTGAACTTGATGAAAATAACAGTTTTTGTACAAAAAAGACAAAAAGGTTGTACAAAATAATTTCTGGACTAAGTTTGTAGTATAATCGTATATGCAAGCATTTTTTTAAACTCATAAGTGGGTACACTTATTGTGACGGACGGGAAACTACGGAACCCTACACTGAGCGTGGCCCGACACGCTCTTGGCCGGTTTTTTGCTCTTGGTGGAGCAAGAAGGAATGTCAGATTTCACTGACTGAAACCTACCAGAGTTCCTTCAGTTACCTTTTGTGTTCCAAGGCTACGATAAGTACTTCGATTAATCCCGCAACCCTCGCAGTCTGGCGGTAAATGTAAAAAGAATGCAAAAGAAAGTAATGGCAAAAGAGCCGAAGAATCGAATTTTCAACAAATATCGAATCTGTGCTTTAAGTCAATATATTTATTTGTTAGGTACTAAAAGGCCGGGGGAATTTTTAAAGAGTTGCTATCGCCCTGGAATGCAAAGACACGTCCTTTCGCTCCATCCTAAAGTGAAATCAGTCATTTGAAGATTTTTGACCACAAATAGAAGCAAAAAATAATAATAATGTAGGTACTTAAGCCTATTCATATGAGTTCTGCTCCACACAAAATACCAGAATCCCTTCTTCTAAACCACACATTTCTTTATTATCCGTCAAGCAACTACAACACGGTCGATCACCGTCGCAAAGAAACCCATCTGGTTTCTCTATCATAACGATGTTAACACAGGTAACTACAACTCTCGTCGTCGCGTACGCGCAGGGAATCCATTTAAAAACTCATTTCTCGGAGTCACGTAAGCAACGTTATAAGTCTTATAAGCTGTCGATCCAGCAACGTCGCACTAGCTCCTCGACTATAAATTAGGGATGTAATGGAAGTGGATATATCGGGAACTGAATTCGGAGCCGGAGTTCTTAAATTTGGTTTGTCGGAATCGGAACTGGAACAGGAACTGGAACCGGAATCGGAACCGAAATCTGAAGCAGAGACAGTAGCGTCAAATGAAACACTATAACTAATCAAAAACTCGGATAAGTAAAACTGAAGAGCAAACTCAGAACATTGCAAAATACGAAACTAAACAACAAATGAATATAATAAAGAGTAAAAGGCGCGGGGTGAAGGAGGTACCCCGCGTGACAAATATAAAACTTATTTGTACTTCCGATGTAAGTTCCGATTTTTATCGGAACAGAAATCGGAATTGAAAGTGCAAAATCAATCGGAACTTCCAAACTTTCGGCACATCTCTACTATAAAGGTACCGGTAGTCGGTAATCTCGTATTGTGGTCTCTGCTATGCTTCACAATGAGAATGAGAAAAATGCAGGGATGAAACAAGTAGGATCTGTTTTTAATAACATTTTTTTTTGTTGATGGAAAAATCCGATTAATTTAAAAAAAATACTTCTTTGTTATGTTGTCTGTCTTTTAACAAAGAGTTAAAAATCTGCGCAGGGAGGCAGTGTCAGACTTTTACAGATTAAAACCAGCTCGTGTGCCAGAATTTATTCTATTTATAAATGGATTTTTATAGCAAAAAAATGACGATATTACTATTTTTAAGCAATTAATGCAACAAAATACAGTTGTTTACAAATAAGTCATTAACAAACCCGTCTATTTGTGAGTACACACTAATTTCAAAAACTACACTGTGCCTTCCGGTAAACTTTTTTACCGTAGTCGTAGTTTTTTAGTTCACTATTTGTGTGGAAACGAAGCCGGTGGCCGGGCGCTATTTTATTTACAGAATAAATACAGCTAGAAGGCACACAGTCTATGTAAAACATTGCATCGGTGCATAAATATCCCGTATTCTTCAGTTGACGTATGCGTGTAAATATTCCATGATTCTCTTACGGTTTTATAAACTTTGCCAGAGGGGCTACATAAAATGTTCAGTTGAATGTTTGCGGGAAAAACTGGGATCATAAATTGGCGTTAAAACTGGGAATAAGTAATGGATGGAGTGCTAAGGAAGACTATTCAGAGGGATGGAAAAGACAGTGCGCTTTCAATTATTCCTTTAGTATACCCAATAGACTATCTTCTCTATATCACTGTAATACCATGTTGTCACCATCCCCATTTCTGTTTTTAATGTGAAGCCTTAAGCCATGTCCTTAAAATTACAGATACTAGTTTCTATCATATTAACTAGTCAACCCATGTAAAGTACGTCGTTATATTATCTTAGGTAAAAAAAATATCATTACACTTTTTTTTTTTTTTTATGGTGGGAAAAATCATGCATTGACATCCCCCGCCCTTGGGCGGAGCAGGAGATAGTGTCAGACTCTTACTGACTAAAAGATCCACCCCGTTCCTTCTAGCCTTCATACCGGGGCTCGAGCGCCCTTTCGGATAACCCTGGCCCCAGTAGGCTTCGACCCGGCTGGGTCCCTGCTGTTACTGACAACTCCTTGAGGCGCGCGGGAACAGTGCGCGCCGTTGACGACTTGGGCTTGGTCCGGACAGTTACCGGACGGCCAGACAGCGAGCTACCCATTGCTCACTGTCCGCAAGCCCGCGCCTACGTTGGCCGGAAATCGGGATCAGAATCCCGGCGGCGGCGGCGGCGGCGGCGATAACGCCGTTGCCTGATGCGTTCGGCCTCCTCCTTTGCGTGCATTACTGCTTCGCAGAAGTCGGCGACCGCCTGCCACTCCTCCTCGCTCCGATCATTACACTTGGTGTTAAGGGGATGCATCTCGACATACATTTTCACTGTTTTTCATACAACCACTCTTACGCGATTATGACGTTATTACACATTTTTCATTAGATATTTTGGAAACATGGTACCTATCTTATGGATATTATCAAGGCTTCTATGGAAATCAATTTATAAATTTGTGTAAAACTAATCCAGTTAAAACCTCTGAAAATCTGCCATTTCGCATGAACTTTGACACTTCATAATTTACTCAAAAATTTTAAAAGTCAAAAAAGTACAACCATACAAGCCTAGCAAATTTTATCAAGATTCTAAATAATGACAACGTTTTTCAAAAACTTTTAAGGGTTTAAAAAAACACGTATTTCCTGGAACAAGTTTTATAACACATTCGAGTAAATCACGAAATTACCGAATGCCAACAGAGTTTTCAGGCGTTATCTCTCTTTATTCGCTTTGCCTTTTCGTCAAACATCGCGTTGAATTGCGTTAGAAGAAGAAACAAGTTGTTAAACCATGCTCGATGTTGACGATAGGCGAGTGGAAAAGCAGCCTTTTAAGGTGAAATATTACGAAATAAAAAAGAAAATCGCAATTGACATGCGTTATTTTGATAGATGTTACACCGACATGTTGCGACACAAGTAATCAATGCAAAAACATCCTCTACCCTTGAATGTGATGTCTTTCTGTCACTTAAAGGTTCGCAGGGAGTAAACTCATTGTTGAGTTGAGCACGCCGTTATCTATCAATGATCAAATCATTGTGTTCTGCGTTAATGTTCGTGTATAATAAACAATCAAGAATAAGCTTGTGGGACAGAAAATATATGCTTAAATTTTGATCACTCCATTCACTCAATCCTCTGTGGTTCAAGACAGAGGAGAGTAGCTCACTACTTTGTTCTGGAAGTACACTAACTTTGTACCTATTTCACGTATTACAACCTTAAACTTGGCCGCCTTAGCACTACAACGAATTATGTATTTAGTTGGCGTACTATTAAAATAAATGCTGTTTATAGCTGTTCACTATTGTTTGTTTGAAAGAAGTAAAGAAAACGTACAGCTGTTTATTAAAGAACTTGTTTTAGTTACCGGCTGCGCTTGTGTGGGTTATGAATTAACCGAGGGGAACGCGATCGCGAGATATATCATCATAATTTCAGCGGAAAGACGTCTACTTCTGGGTACAGGCCTCCCCAAATGTCGCCACAACGACCGTGTCCTGCATGTCTAGCATCCATTGGATTCTGGTGACCTTCATAATAACAAAATTCGTCTATTGATGAAATAACGTAAAAATGTTCAACATGTCATGAAAATTACAAACAGTTCTTTCAACTGCTGTCACAAAATTTAATTATTATAAAACGCAGAAAAAACTTCTGCCTATATAGACTTATATACCTGTTATAGACTTTGAAACCGTTCATTCGATGTGTCCCAAAATCGATTTTATTAGGATAATATCATTATTTAAGTCAAAAGACGTCCACTGTTGGGCACAGATCTTCCCCAAGCGTCACCACTACAGCCAGTCTTCTGTATCTCGCATTTATCGGATTCCGGCCACCAGCCCCCCCTAGACAAGTTACGACCGTTTCGTTTCTATTCTCTTGCATCGAACGCATTTCTCTCTCGAGAGAAATCGGAGTCGTGGCCAACTGCCACGACTCCGATTCCTTTGTTCTGGCTACATGACTGAGTGTGGAGATAACGTCATCGTCAACATGACCGGCTAAAGACGATTCGGAAACAATATGTTCGGGGACACATTATTCGAATTGGCACATTTATAACTTTTTTATCTAACTGCACTTTTTTGTATTATACAGCTTTAATAAATTTGGTGGTGTCCGAATCCTCAGCAAGACGCCAAAAAACCGTTTGGCCTCATATCTCATCTGTTTAGCGAGCACCCTGTCCTCTGCTTCTTCGGGCTATGTCGGTAATCGGGATATATAGTATGTCCTAATCTAGGTTCATGATTAGGGTTCGTTAAGGCGTGTTTGTCTTACAAATATCTAAACGTTACCTTGTCAATATTGTTCGTTGTTTACTTTCCATTATAAAGTGGAACGTGTTCCCTATTAATTTACACTTTGCTGAGTTTATTTATAGATTTTATGAAATCTCTGACTGAGGAAGCTGAGTTTGCAATTACTTCAACAGTAATTGCAAACTCAGTTTCAGGAAAACCCTGTAAAGCTATGGAAAACAATGTAATGCACCAGGCATTTTATTGTTTTCCAAGGAGTAGTTTATAGTTTTTATTTGTGTAAGTAATTTTCTTTTGTGTACATACAATTGGATATAACAAGAATGAACGAAATTGTGATTATAAGAATTAAAACGTTAACTTCATATGGAATCGCTTCACATTCCTGTCTATACCAAAGTTATGTTAGTAGGACCTATGTGGGCGGGTTTCCGAATTGAAAATCTGGAGTAAGAACTTACGTTAGTTAGCACTAGCAGTACCTATATGGGCGGGTTTCACTCGGGATGATCGCTTCAATATGTGTCCTTCTGATCATAATATAGGTTACAGTGGCGGAGTTAGAGTGAGCTCGGTATTCACTTACCCTGCCACCAGGCAGGCAGGAGGAAGACTTGCTTTTAGTTCTACCACCGTTAGTCTCGTCGCCCCAGAGATTGTCTAAGGTCATGTTTCTGACTTTTGATGGAGGTCGAGGGTCTTGGCTTAACTGCCCGGGCCGCGAGGAAGACAACCTCTATAAAAAATTACCCCAAACCTCCAAGAGGCGGCGCACCGTGAGGGAGGTTGTTAGCTTGACTAATGGGTAGCTAAATTAGTCATTAGTGCGAACCACTAATTTTTAGCCAGTATAACATGAAAAATACTTGCAGGAACAAAAATGGAAAGTTCTTCTGAAAGTTATTTTTCTTTCTAAATTATTAAATTATATGCATCTTTTTTTTGTTATATTTTAGTGTTTTTATTTATTTACCAGTCGACACTTCGACAGCGATGTGGAAGAGTTTTTTGACCCCATATTTTAGTTTGATTTTAGTTAGTTGTAATTTAGCGTAGTGTATTATTATTATTTTTTATTTGACTGTAATTATATAAAAACTTTGCCAAGGGAAAAATAAGGTTGATATTTTAAATACGAATAAAATTCTTGGCACGTTTTTTTTTACATTGACTATTGATTTTTTCAGAAGTTTACAATTTATTAATTTGGGAAAATCTTTACCGCGTTTTTGGAATACGCTCACCCACAATTTAGTAATTAGAGAAAAATCGTGCAGTTTTGAAAATCGGGACTATTTTGCATCTTGGAGCTTCGTTTGGAGATAAAGGGACAAGTGATTAAGAAAAGAGACAGTCCCGTTCAAAGCGGTATGTATACTTGTATAAGATTATTTTTCGGGACCATACGGTATTCTTGTAGTCATGCAGACTTTGGCCAGGTACCCATACCATTTTGTGATAGTAGGGTGGTATTCGACATCCTCTCTTCAAATCAACTGAAGTCTGATAGAGTAATTACGGTAGTTACGTGCGAAGGAAACTAGGAATGTTAGCCTGCAGCCGATGAGCGCTGTCAGCGCAAAATGAGGCGCGACTGGCGGTGGCTGAGTAATTTCCGCTAGGTGGCGCCTTCCGACGACGCCTGAAGATAGGTGGAGGTGCTACCGCAGTCGCAGTAATTCGGGAAAAGTATCGATGATTGTTATCGTGGTTTTTCTGAGATTTTTAAACTTGCTGGTATAGATACAAGAAGTTTTTGTATATTATGACGTGGTTTTCGTGTTAGATTTATAGTGAATATTACTATCGCGATTTTTCTGAGATTTTTAAAAGTTAGTATCGAAATCAATGCGCGCAATGATTAACAGCGCGGTGGGGTTTATGGGTTCGATTCTTGAAAGGTATGGTGTTGTCTACAGATTTTATTTTAGTTATTTAGAGTCTAGGTGTCTTGTGTAAGTTAGTTTATATGTTTGTGAACACACCAGCGATACAGGAGTGATTCTTTGTGTGGTTTTTTTTTGCATTTTGTGTAATATGTGTGACAGAGGGTCATGGCCATCAGGATGGTGCCCGTGCAGGGATACCAAACGGTTTCCCACGTGAAATCATGTCATTTAAAGTGTCACACGGGTAGGTAGACTATGTCTTGAAAGAGTATAGAGGTAAACTTTTTGTCCCAGAAGTATAATAAGTGCGTCCCTTAAGTGTCATAAATAAATTGCTTTTCATTAATTTTTTCTTTGCCTTGGATAATTTCCTACTTTCATAATGAGCAAAGCCACTAGCTCCATCTAGTTAAGTACATACATAGATTTCTCTTAGAGAAAAATAAAAAGTGGATTATCGTCCGCATAGGTACTAAAGTGTCCAATGTATGTGTACCGAAAGCACATACCATGATTGTCCCGACGAGCTGGGATTATCGACCTGTCAGTAAGTGGAACTCATGGAGCTTCCAAAGCGGATACTAGCAGGAACACCACCTTTTCAATGCTGTTCACAAAGCCCGTATTCCTTCGGCATAAAGACTAAAATCCTGTTTTTTATAGTTCTATTGGTGTAGGATCAGTGTAAGCCTGTTTAATCAAGCGTCCGCTGGCCGATACAAAACAAAACAAAAGTTCTGTATTGATGTAAAAATTTGATGGCACTGGTCTGCAGTGGTGAGGTTCATTGACATTAGATATCGAGGTCTTTGTTGATTGGGATTACTTATTGGCAGTCAGTGTAGCGTGTGATTGCTTGATTACAGAGTCAACGCCATCATAGCTGAGTGTAGGCTTTTGAAAATGTGTGTAAGTAAACTGGGGGGATATAAGGGATGTTAGGGTGAGTCCACGGGTGAGCCCACGCTTCCGATTCCTTTGTTCTGAACTTGTAACTGACGTCAACGTCGTTCGACGTAAGAGAATAGAAACGAATCGGTTGTAACTTGGCTAGGGGAGTTGGTTCATGTGCAATTCGAGTCGAGCAGGGCTCGAAGCTGGCGCGAGAAAGGCGCCGGCGCGGGCGGTGCTGTATCGGCGCGAGAATTTGAAATACAGACACACGCAGATCGCGCGCGCGAGCGCTTTTGTAGCGCATTCGCCAGACGTGGACATACTTTTACGGAAGTGGTACATCGGAATCAACTTCGGAAGCGGAGCTTTTAAATTCGGTTTGTCGGAATCTGAATCGAAATCGGAGGAGATCTCTACTAAAACTAATAATAATCTCGAATAACATATAAAAGAAGCGTGGACTCACAACATTTTAAATACGAAATAAAATAATAAGTCTAATTATTTAGTTACTTAAAATAAGTTATATTTATTGCATAAAATAATTGGTTCTTATTAGAAACATTACATTTTTAGTTACAATAGTCTACCCAAGACAGATATCTAGTGTTAGAAAACAGGTGTTCGCAAATATTATTATTTCTCAAAACACTTTTTCGGTTAATTATTAAACATATTCCCATTTAATTGGTTAATGGCTAACGGTAACTGGTTGTACACACGAATAGCTGTAAAATAAATCATATTGTTTATAGATAACTGGTAAATTAATATCATATTTATATTAAAGGCAAGGGAAGGGAGGTTCCCTTCGCCACAAGGCGGTATAAACCTGTTTGTACCTCTGATATGAGTTCCGTTTGAAATTTATCGGAACCGAAATCGGAATAACATGTTTTATGCACATTCTCTATTAGGTGCTTAAGCTATCAAAAAACATCAAAACACCAGGATAATCTGTAGAAAACATCCCACCAATCGCAACAGAAGGGGTTCAGTAACCTAATTAAGTGCGCACAACACAGTCCGGGCGTATTCAAACTGGCTGACAGGCTATTGAGCGCGTTGTGTTTATCTGCACACGTGTGCATTCGTACGATTGTCTTGCAGTCATCCCGTTCGCGATGGCATTGCATTCATGACGGTGATTGTAATCCACAAAGTGAAACTGAGCTGGTTGTGTTGCAATACGGAAATGAAAGAGGGCTTATGTGTTTTGATGTTGATGGTGTTTTTTGGTTTGGAAATAGTTTTTGATTGGTTTGGTTCGAGTCTTCTGTCTTTCTGTTTATCCTTTTATGTCGCTGAAATGGTTTTTAGGCTATACTTTTTGAGAAGTATCACGTAGAAGTACCTACTAATATTGATAATTTTGTTTTTAAACTACACTGATCGATCATCCTTCACTTTGTTATCTTTTTAAACGTATATTTATTTCTCTGTACATAACAATTACGCCTGAAAAATAAAAAAAAAACTTTAAAAAAGTTATTCGAATAGGCAATTTAGTAAGACGGAAAAATCCTAAAAAGGTTCTATAAATCAGATTGCCTTTAGATTATTTATATTAGATTAGATTACCTTTTTGTTCATTCAGAATCAGTAACTGAGTCGATTCCAATCATTTTTACACCATGTTATGTTTTTTCAAAAATATTTAAAAAAAAGTCACAAAGTTGGACACCACCGACACTAAGTATAACACAGGTCACGACAGGTCATAGTGGGCATTATACACCAGTGCACTTCTGGGTACGGGAGCAAAACAGCCCCTCAGTCGCCCGGATGACCCTATGACTATGTATTTGTGTGGACCACGCACCAACACCACCAGGACTTTGTGATTTTTCATTATATGGTTATTAAATTTCGTACACAAATAGGCTAGTTGCCGTAAAAAATGTAATTAAGCCCTTTTTTAGATTATTCAAAAATAAGGGATACGTATTTTTTTATTTGACAATTAAACCAAAAATGACAAAGATATAGCCCATTATAGTTACGTGTAACGTCACGCCGTGCTGCATTTTTTCAAACGGGGTGAAGTCACACGTAATTTTAATGGGCTGTAACTTTGTTATTTTTTGTTTAATTCAAAAAAGGAAAATACGTGTCCAATATTTTTTTATAATTTAAAATACGGACTTGATAAAATGTAATTATTTTGACCCTGGACACTACCCTATTCTATAAATAAAAATAAAGTTGCATATTTAGAAATACCTCTAAACCTTTATCTAAAAATTACAGTTTCCCCGCTGTTGTTTGGTTTGGCACCGCTCTGGCCGCTGGCTCGACACGAGTACTACACGGTGGTTCGTTCGAGAGCCAATCTCCATATAAAATGAGTGAACGTTTTTAGATGTGACCTTTAAATTATGCAACCGTGTTATTCGGACGCTATTTGTTAGTGAAATGTGCACTCGCCTTTTTTTCGAGTGGGAAATCGTTCAATGACTTCTCTTGCTCCAGGGCTATGCGGAAGAGCGTGTCAGACTTTTACTGGCTAAAACCACAACTATGTTTTTTCAGTAGCCTCGCGATATAGGACAACGGGTTTCCCTTTCCGAAGTTGCCTCTTGGCGGGAGAACTGCTCTAGGATGGATCGAGAGGGTGTGTCAGACATTTACTGACTAAAACTCACCTGTGTCCTTTAGTTATCCTTTGCGTTCTAAGGCCACGGTCATTCTTTCAAATGTTCATGAAACCCTAGCAGGCATCGGCCCTACTGGGCGCCTTCAGTTTTGCTGACATCTCATTGAGGCGCATCTAGAACACTACGTAACGTCCACTCGGACCTTTTCAGACGGGCGGACGATGAGCTACCTATTATTCGTCGTCTGCAAGCCTGCGCATATATTGGCTAAAAATCGCCCTGCGACTGCTGACGCCCAGGGCGGGCGAGGTGAAGCGTGTAGCTCCAAGACCGTTTGCAATGGAGAACTACTGTGGACGCCCTCTGCCCGATCGAGGAGATACGGTAAATACATTAAGGCCCTCGCTCCGGAACACTGTCATAAAACAGTGACTTTCAGAAGCTTACTCCTCTATAACTGGTGGGTCAATAGATTTGAAAAAAATATATGTGTATTATAAGTTCATGTACAATATTATCAACAAACGATTTTTTTTGTATGACTATCTAATATTTTAATCAAAAAAATTGTAACAACATGATATTTTTTCGCTTATTTTCGCAACTTTAATCAAATGACTTTGATCTTTAGAAATATGATTGCTTATACAAAAATATTGTTCTTCAGAATATAGCATGTGTAAATCAATTAATATTTCGCAAAGAAAATAGGCACACGGCACGCGGCAGTACGATATATGTGCATTTAACTCCAGCCAAATGTTCTAGGGACTACACGCCTTAAGTCTGACTTGACCGACTTTCTAACTTTATTTAAACACATTACTGCAATAAGCCTCCTATTTCAAGTTGTTTTATAAATTGTGAAAATAGTTATCTTAAACGCTTTGAAACTGTGTGGTTTTAATTAAACTGAGCCAAAATTAAGTAAATTAAGTTGGTTGAAATAACGGTTGCAATAAATTACGAGCTAAGATAAGTTAGAAGTGTCGACGGCCTAGAGCAGGGAACATTCGATGAAGGAAATTATATTTCTACTGGCTTTTGTCTGCAGTTTTGGCTGCTTGTAAGTCGTATCCTATGAAAACATATTATGAGATTCAAAGAATAAAAAACCTAAAACAACATAATTTTTAGTTTATGCGATACTTGAATGTAGTTGGTTCAGAATCAGTAATTGAATGGACACGGCAGGTCATAACGGGTATTAGGCGCCAGCAAACAGCTGGGTGCAAGTGCAAAACAACTCCCCTTTTTTTTTGGTGGGGAAAATCAACCAATGACAACCCCCGCTCTTGGGCGGAGCGGAAAACAGTATCAGACTCTTACTGACTAAAAAACCCACCCCGTTCCTTCAAGCCTTCATACCGGGGCTCGAGTTCCCTTTCGGAAAACCCTGGCCCCGGTAGGCTTCGACCCGGCTGGGCCCCTGCTGTTGCTGACAACTCCTTGAGTCCTCCTCAACAGTGCACGCTGTCGAAGACTTGGGCTTGGTCCGGACAGTTACTGGACGGTCGGACAGCGAGCTACCCATTGCTCACTGTCCGCAAGCCAGTGCCTACGGTGGCTGGAAATCGGGATCGGAATCCCGGCAGCGGCGAGAGCGCCGTTGCCGGATGCGGTCGGCCTCCTCCTTTGCGAGCATTACTGCTTCGCAGAAGTCGGCGACCGCCTGCCACTCCTCGTCGCTCCGGACCATGGCCTCAACCAAGGCCCTTCGCCAGAAGTCTCCGCTGCCGATCGCCCCCACGAGGGCACGGCGATGCTCCGCCCAAGCAGGGCACACCTCGACTGGGTGCTCCACCATGTCCTCCGGGCGTTCCGCACAGTGGCGACACCCGGGCGTCACTTCCGCTTTAATCCGGAACAGGAACCTCCCGAACTTGCCATGTCTGGTGAGGACCTGCGTCATGTGTAAGGTAAGGACGCCGTGAGGTCTTTCCAGCCACGCCTCAAAGAGGGGTCTTACCGCAAAACAACCCCTTAGTCGCCTGGATGGCCCGCTGACTATATATTTTTTCGGACATAACTTTGTGATTTTTCATGATCCAGTAATGAAATTTTGTACATAGATTCTTTACATAAAAATACTAAACACTTGTTTCAGGTTTTGCATATACTAAAACTAATGTTGTATATAATTTTCCTACACACACATATCAAGAAAATAAATGATATACATATTTTGACCCTTAAGTTAAATATTTATTTATTCTACTTAATAAATTACAAGGTGCAGTTTTAAAACTGCACAATATTTCAGGAGGTTGTAATAAAACTCATAAATAATCATGTAAAAAAACGATACCTGGTCAATAATCAGTAATACTTGTTATTTAATTTTTTAATTACACTAAACTAAATCGATTGATCGATGGCCGCGGGGGCGTGGCTAGGGTGTGGCGTGCGGGATGATGATTGGATGATACATTATTTATGAAACTATCGTTGCGAGTTAGTGTGTGTGAAAACGCCCTTTATTGTTCCGTGTTTGTGTGTGTGAAAGAAAGCGCGGTTATAAAAAAAAAAAATTACCTACTTATTTTATTATTGATTCGGGTCGAGAATCACTAACATAATTACCTCCTGAAATATTTTGCAGCTTCAAAACGACACCTTGTATAACATCTTTACAGACGCGTCCAAGAACGTTAATATAGATATACCAATAAATTGTATAATAATATATATATATAAACACTTCATGCTCATAAAGGTACAGAGGCGGGGTTAATGCCTTAGGCATTTTCTACCAGTCAACCTTTGGGTGATGTAAACTAGTGATGTAATCAAGATTTATTAAGGATTTACCAAAATAGGTAAAATTTTTATTAATAACTAGCTGCCCGGACAGACTTCGTTCTGTTTTTTTTTTATTATTATGAAAGCCTTCCAGGAATATACGAAATAAAAAATATAGTCAAATTGGTCGAGCGAGCCATTGTCAAGTTTTAAATTTTTATTTTTATAAAAGACTAGCTTTTGCCCGCGGCTTCGCCCGCGTGGCATTAGGTACTTAAGGAATCGGGATAAAAGGTAGCCTATATTATTTTCCATGTCAAAGGCTATATGCATGCCAAATTTCATCCAAATCCGTTCAGCCGTTTTTGCGTGATTAAGTAACAATCCACACTTTTACATTTATAATATTAGTTAGGATAATTGTGTCATTATTTTAGAATAAAAAACTATTTTATAAAACACGAATTTTGATATTGAGTAGACGATTCTGAACATACTACTTACTTTCATTCAGGGTGTGCATATATTATGTTATACGTTATTTATCTCACGTTAAAATGTCTGTAAAATTGTTACTATATTGGTTTATTCTATTCTATCCATATATATTTTACAAATATAGAAGAAAACCACAAGATATCATAGACCATCATAGGACATAATGTATCATTGTCCTCGTTTGTGATGTTGTATGAGTGAAAGAAACATTTCCCTGTAGCTAATGGACGATCCCCATTACCGGACACAGATAATCGTAGCTTTCAACAGCACGCGTCACTTTGTCCTGTCTATTTTGCTATCCGTACGTTCTTGTGGTTACTCTGTGGTTTTCTTTTATGTTACAACTCATTAGGCTTATTATACAGATAAATTACAATGAAATCTTGTTGCTAAAAGTGAATATTTTTTGTGTGACGATATCCTTTCACGCTAATATTATAAAGTCGAAAGTTTGTGTATGTTTGTTACTTCTTTACACTGGAACAGCTGAATGGATTTCGATAAAACTTCGAAAGTTGGACCTGGACTTATAGGATACTTTATTCCTGGAGTGTGTTCCCTTGGGTCAATTTTCTTCTTTCTTGCGACTCAAGCCGCTGTTAGTAGCTTATTACTAGTGGATGACCAAGTTGCTTCCAACAATACCTCATTTGTCAAATTACGATAAGTAGTTTAGGAGTTATGAGAGAATTTTCGAAAATACATACACACATACCTAATCATCATCTGCTTAGACTTTTCTCAAATAGCTTGGGGTCGACCAGATGTGACCAGATTCCGGTCTAACTAAATACTGCTAGATAGAAATACTGATATTTAAAATACACCGTACATACGAACTTTTCAATGCTTTCTCAATATTATTAATTTAATTAAAATAACACGTTTTCATAACAACCTGCCATACAAAATATTGCATTGAAAAAATGCAAAGCACTTTTATAAAGCCCAGGATTATAAGAAGTTTCAAAGTTATTGCAGACCCTTGATGCAGTAAAAATACACTTGAACTGGTTGAAGTTTAATCAAAACCGGGAAAGTGCAGCGTAATAAAGTAGGTAGGCGGTTAAAGGAGTGGGAAACTGGATATTTCTTTAGGTGTTCTCAGGGCCGAGCATACGAGTCACTTTTTTGTGGGCAGACAAGTAAACAAGCAGCTAGTCAACGACTAGTCGTAAACCTAAAGTCATTGCGAGGCGTGCGCCGCGAATGGTTCGTCTCGCATGCCTCGGCCTGTGTGGACGGTGAGCATTCGCGTCATACGATCGTTGCGAACGCTGCCTCCGTGCGCTCCGTGTGGACTTGTCTTGTAAGAAACTCGAGTCTTTTAGTCTTCATTTCGAGACATGAGTAGATTTTCAAGACTAGGACTCG
This sequence comes from Mythimna ferrago, assembly GCA_910589285.2. NCBI lineage: Eukaryota > Metazoa > Arthropoda > Insecta > Lepidoptera > Noctuidae > Mythimna > Mythimna ferrago. The sequence goes on along the minus strand of OU342692.1, from coordinate 12,259,295 downwards.
TTAGTCACATAAGTCCGAGTCCTTTGAGTCCTCTGAGTCCTTTCGAGTCTTTTCGAGTCTTTTAAGTTCTTCGAGCTAGACTAAGTCATGAACTTGATTTGGTGTGACGAAAGCGATGTGAGCGATTATTTTTCTGGCAGTTTTCACGGAAAGAGAGTAAGCAAATATATTTTTGTTATTAAAACGAAAGTATTAAAGCTTCAAGGCTTTAAGGTTTCAATGTGCCTGTCTTCGTGGCTCAATACACTAAAATAATTTAATATATAAATACAAATAATATAAATCTGTCATAGTTACGTACTTAAAAAATCAATAATTTGTTAATTGCTATTTTATTTACTTCAAACTATAGCCATAGATTTAGAGGACTCAGTCATGAGTTCTTTTCAAAAGGCTGAGTCTTTGAGTTCTTTTTGGCAGGACTCAAGTCTTTTTACAAAAGATTCCAAATTCTAAAAGACTTGAGCTCTTAAGTTTTATTTATAAGACTTGAGTCTTCAAAAATAGCTCAAGTCTTATTAAACGAGACTCCAAGACTTGAGTTTCTTAAATAAAACACTAGTGTGGACGGACAGTTGTTTTTTGTGAGGCCGATACCAAATTACCGTGCGTGGCGTGCTCAGCTTGAGCATGTGTCGTTCGGGACGCACGCATAAATGTACCGTCGTATGCCTCAGGTTGAGGCTTTCGTGACGAGTCATTCGCGACGCACGCCTCGCGAGGTCTGTACGTGGCTTAACGTTTCTATTATGATAGATCCTACCTAATTTTGTTAAACATACGCAGATAAACTAAACTATTGTCTTTGTTACTGTACCCACCTTCTGAATATGGATTGAAAGAGACTGGACCCTGCAACACAGGTAATCCTAGTGTGGGGTTCAGGGCTTCATCTACATTTGTTAAACGAGACAATATTTTTTATTATTATTATGAAATTGGCGTTTCTTAAAACGGCTTACTTTGAACTGTGGTATCTTCGGATTGACTTGGAATTATAAGTTCAAATAAACTTTATATAAAAGGTTTTTCATTAGGGTGTGAACTCATCCAATGGCTTCTCCTGCTCTGTCCTGTCAGACTTTTACTGGTTATAATCACACCGATGTCCCTTCTGCCTTGCGTTCCACAACCTTGGGTTTCCCTTTCGGAAGTCAACTCGTGGCCCCAGTAGGCTTCGGCCCTGCTGGGCTCCTAAAGTTTTGCTGACATCTCTTTGAGGCGCGCGTGAAACACTACGCGCCGTCGTCCGCAAACCCACGCCTACAATATAAAATAAACAAGGTAACTGGAAAAACAAGAACAGAACATAAAGAAAATCCCTAGTCACACGTTATTAAAGTGTTTCGGTTGGTGCCTGTCACGTGTGACTACGGATTTTCTTTATGTTTTGTTCTTGTTTTTCCAGTTACCTTGTTTATTTCAGCATCCTGAAAAACTTGTTTCATACTTTTCAGTGTCGTTTTTTTGTCATGGTCGGGTTTTAGATTTTTACTTTTATTTTTATTTAAACAATTTTGGTGTTAAATCACTGTACTTCAATACTATTTAGTGAAGCCCATTCAAATGATATCAAACACGACGTATTTATCTTTTTTTTTAACACAAAACTTTTTGTCCACTAGATTGAATTTTAAATTATATTTTTTGATAAGTACCAGTGAAGCCCTTTCAAATGATATAAAACACGGTGTATTTATCTTAACATTTTTAACACATTACTTTTTGTCTGTTAGAGGGCGTTACTTTAAATTTGAGCAATATTTTGGACATATATAAGTGAAGCTCTTTCAAATGATACCAAACACGGTGTATTTATCTCCATTTTTATTTTTAATACATTACTTTTTGTCCGCTAGAGGGCGCCTTATCGAGTTTTGTGAGACGTAAAGTAGCCTATGATCAGCGGACGATTAAGACGGTTCTAACGATACCTCATATGTCGATTTCCGATAAGTAGATTAGAAACTATGAGGGAACAGATGAACATACTCACATACATACATAGCCTGTCAAAATCAAAATACTCCTTTGGCTTTGCCGTTGTCGGGTAAAAAGGTACGTTAACCTTTTTTTTTAATTATTTTGTTATTGGTTTCTTTGTGTTTTATATTTTCTGTAATATCGCAGTGTTTATTAGTTCCAATCTGGCCATTTTGCTTACAACCATTGTGTTTATTTGAAAACATAGACTTTTACTTCTAATAATTATCATCATCTGCCCACGGCAGTCCATTGTTTTTCACAAAGCCTATGCTAGTAGGGCCCCGATTCATCTGGTTTCTATCCAAATACCTAAAAACATAGGTTTTTATCAGGCTCAGTAAATGAAAAATGATATTTATTTTGCAAATATTTTTTTCAAAAACACTTTTACACGTCATTTTTTTCGTCGGTTTAAACTAGATGAGGCCGGTGTTTTCTAGCTGACTACCCTGAGAAGAAACACCGAAATAAACTCAGGTGTCAGTCTCTCGCGGGCTTGCCGACAGTGAGCAATAGGAAGCTCGCTGTCTGGCCGTCCGGTAACTGTCCGGACCAAGCCCAAGTCGTCGACGGCACGCACTGTTCCCGCGCGCCTCAAGCAGTTGTCAGCAACAGCAGGGGCCAAGTTGGGTCGAAGCCTACTGGGGTCAGGGTTAGTTTCGAAAGACAGCTCGAGCCCCGGTATGCAGGCTAGAAGGAACGGGGTGAGTCTTTTAGTCAGTAAGAGTCTGACACTATCTCCCGCTCCGCCCAAGAGCGGGGGTTGTCATTGGATGATTTTTTTCCACCGTAACAAAAGGTGTCAGTCTCTTTTAACGTTTCGAATACCGTAGAAACACAATAGAAAGACAATAAGTGTGAACACCGGCGTTCGCTTGGGGTTTGATGAATTAATGTCTATAAAGCAAAATGTGTAATAATATATAATAATAGTATTTTTTGCCCACTATTATTATGCCTTAGAACAGTACAGAAAATCTGGCGTATAGTTTTCCCAAAGTTTCATAAATTGCACCGCAAATTTTAAATTATTTCTTAAGCTCGGCACACACCAAGTTTAGTCTGAATTTCACGGAACCACGTAATTAGGAACTGCGAATTAAAACCACTGACGGATAGTTAGGGGTGTTTATGAGATGGGAAAGCGTACAGGGGATGATTTAATAGTGGCTTTCTCTCACGGCTTTACGTGTACATTTTAAGGTTAAAAAGAGGCAACTCAGTAATAGTGTTATCAATGACATATTTTTTTGAAATGGGATTAGTATTTTCAGAGATCGCTCCAACAAAAAATCAACTAAAAATATAGAGCTAATTATGATAAGCTTCTATGTCCTCGCAGGGATAGTTTCAAAGATTCTATTTGTATCCATCTTTTTCCCTCTCCTGGTGGTCCTCTAGTGGTCAATAAAATTTGGGAAATACTGCTCTACAGGTTTATTAATTTATTTCTTTTACTATTTATGTACACACAAAAATAACAGAAACAGATAATACATAAGAGACGTTAGTACAAAGGTACTGTTTATTTCCAAAGAAATTTCTTCCAGCAGACCTGCGAAAGGAGAAATCAAAAAGAAATGTAGACCATAGTGTGTAGGAAGCAAAAGAAGAATGTGTGAAGTCTTAATTCAAAGTCATATATAATTATATTTATATACCTAAAAATAATATATACCTACAGCTATAAATATATACCATACATAATACATACAATATATAAATAAATATCACAATTGAGAGGAAAGGTTTATTAGTTTCATCTTCTAATTATGTACGAGTATCTATCTTCACTGATTTATTTTGTCCCTACTACCTGCTGCCAGCTTTACCCGCGTGATAGTTCAAAATTATCCCAAGGGAACACATTCCCGAAATAAAAGTATCCTATGTGCTATTTAAGGACATGGTTTACCCGTTTACTTCATCGAAATCTGTTCAGCCGTTCATGCGTAAAGAAATAATCAACACAAAAAACACACTCACACACTTTCGTCTTTATGATGTTGTGTGTAAATATACCGTTAAATTTTAATCGTTTTAATCCCGTGGAGGGTCGATCCGGTACCTACATGAAACACTATTGATTTGTAAAGATAAAATTAAAAAATAAAGTACCTTTTTTTCAAAACTCGTATTAATTTACGCATGTACGAAATTAATTTCTTTAAGAAAACGTCAGCTGAGCGAGTTCAATGACCTGTAGGTAATAGTCGGCGTTGCGTACAAAGTACCTAGGACAGTAGTCCAAGGGATTAAAACGATTAAAATTTGGCGGTGTATAATTTTTTTATTTTTTTTTTATTTGATAAATCATCAAACTTCTTCTGCTCTAATTTGTGGTAGAAGATGTATCAGACTTTTACTGGTCAAAATCCACCTGTGCTTCTTCAGTTATCCTTTGCGTTCCAGAGCCAATGTAACTCTTTCGGCAGTTTCAATACTGATCTTTTTCTTTTCGTGTCGATGCTCTCAATTTATATATTTTTCAATATTGATCAATTTGTACACATTTGAAGTGACCACTTTACCGTTCACTGATACCGTTTTCGCTGTTGTACGAGAGAATCAAACCATTGTGAGTTGGGTATGCTTTGTGAACTTTAGATTAAATCGTGCCAGCCCCTCAAATCGGCCAGTTATGTGATGATTGTTTTGGATCAGTTTTAGGATCTGTTGGAATTTGTACAGTACGTAGTTTAATCTGTGTAGGTATACCTTAAATATTCAGGATTCAAGGATAAGCATTATTGAATTTACAAGAAGTCAGTTAGAAAAATTATTCTAATGGCAAATTTTAAAGCGTGGATCTCTTGGGAGAAGAATGTGCAAGAAACTAGAGTAGATAGGCTCTTAATAAATTAGTGCGATTCATCACTGCTTACTGAGCACCACCTTTGCTTAGAGGGAATGGACCGTAATCTACCACGCGGGCCCAATGCGGATAGGTGGACAACACATGTCTTAGAATTTTCAGTTCTAGGTCATGCCGGTTTCCTCATGATGTTTTCCTTTACCGTTTTGAGAGCAGTGATGATGAATTAAATTACATAAAGTAATATGTCTGGTCGTTGTGGCGACGCTTGGGGGAGGCCTATGTCCAACAGTAAACCTCTTTCGGCTGATATGATGATGATGATGATGATACGTCTGACTGGGTTTGTACCCATGATCTACAACTCGTAAGTTGGAGCCGTTACCACGGTGCTACCACTGCTGTCTCTATATAATCTAAGTATCCTTTCTTTATTTAACACTCGTGCCCAAATATGAAAAGCCTTAAGGATCAAATCCAACCAACTGGTTCAACTGCAAATCAAATCAACTGATTTACTCTCTGTAATTTATTTCACCAACAGTGGTCTCAAAACTGTGAAGGAAAACATCGTGAGGAAACCGGCTGGCCCCTGGGACCAAAATACATGCGATATATATCAACCCGCACTTGGCCAACGTGGTAGATTTTGGGTCATTCCCTCTTCTAGAGAAGAGGCCTGACTCCCAGCAGTGGGAACATTAAAGCAGACCTAGCCAAGTTACGACTTCGACTCGTTTCGAATTTCTTTTCTACCGTCGGTAACGCGTCCAATTCCTTTGTTCTGACCACGTGACTTAACGTTGAGATGATGTCATTCCCATACATTTGAAGTTTTCGACTAGCATTAACGATTGTAGATTATCAACTTGGCTAAGCCCTCAGGGCTATTATTAAAGGCAGTCATTTCCGTTATACCTTGTACAGAAGAACCGATAAGAAACTTTACTTTTAAAAATATTCTTGTTTGTAGTTCCTCAACATTTTCATAAAGAACCAGCCAATAGAACCTTCATTTTAAACTATAGCACAAAAGAAAACAACAGCTCGATCTTTTAAAACTTTGTAAGTATAAAACGGCGAACTATTTGAAAGCAACTATGTTTTTAAACTGAAGCATTGTTTTCGAACAAAAACTGTATTTGAAGCTTGGAACAAAAGGTTGGCTGCCGCCATTGCTGTAACCGTCGCATGAAATTATGGTACAAATGGCCTACGGTACTCCACTCTGTAACGTTCACACCCCTATAATGGAAACAAGGAAAAATGGGAGTAAAGCCTTGATTTATTTTCTGAATAAATCCATTGCGGCTGGGGTTCTGTTATCGAGCTATTCGGATAGTAAAACAGTTTGTTTCTCGATGAAATTGAATCTAGAGTATCTGCTCTCGTAATTTAGCCACTTTAAATACCAAAATTGGTTTGTGATATAGAATATTATACATTAGATTTTTTATGTACATTCGATCGGTTTAGGTAGTTAACTAAATGTAAACAATCTTAACATTTACTAAAAATTTTATCTAAAACTGTTTACAATTAGGTATATACCTAAACCGATGTTAGGTAATTAACTAAATTTAAATAATCTTTGTATGTCTTTTGTACGATTTGTGTTAAACTAGCTGTGCCCGCGACTTCGTTCGCGTGGACTACAGGATTTTGAATTCATTTTTTCTAAAATAAAAGTAGCCTATGTTATTCCTTATTACATCAGCTACCTGCCAAAAAAAGTCCCGTCAAAATCGGTCCAGCCATTTCAAAGATTAGCCGGGACAAACAGACAGAGAGACAAAAAATGTTATTTTGGTGTATTTACCGTATATACATTCATAAGCATGTAGTAAAAAGCAGTTATTTCAATATTACAAACAGACACAACAATTTTATTTATATGTATAGAAGATGTATCAAGATTGTTTACGTTTAGTTAACTACTTAAATAGATGAAGTATAGGTTTATACTTTACACTGGATTCCACCCTCGAATGTGATCTCTCTATCATTCAAAGGTTTATTGGGAGAAATCTCATTGTACAGTTAAGCTCACATTTGTACATGAATCGTCAAATCATTGTGTACTTTGTTAAAGTTTTGGTGTACAATGAAGAATTAAGGATGCAGCTGTGGCGCTTTTATCAAGAACCTATTTCTTAAGGGGCCGGCGACGGATTAATTTCCATAAAAACGTAATACCACGCTCATTTGCAGTTGGAGCATATTTCCAACATATTATGATGATATTCGGTTATGGACAATATTTATCTAGGTTCCTACGTCGAGAATATTAGAAATATTGTTATTTTTAATACAGGAAAAGCCAAATGGCATGTTTTGCCATTTACGCTGTAAAAAAGTTCGAAATACAATTCGCTTAAATTTCTTTTTGTTTTTTTTTTTAAAGAAAGACGTAGGAACCTAGATAAATATTGTCTATAACCGAATATCATCATAATATGTTGGAAATATGCTCCGACTGCAATTGAGCGTGGTATTACGTTTGTATGGAAATTCATTCGTCGCCGGCCTCTTAAGTTTTTTTACAAAGATCGACATCGACATCGAATGAGTTCACATGCTGCTTGTTACTGTCCCCGCACACGGGCTACAAAAAACGCCGCTTCAAGCTTCTTTTTGAAACGGCCTTTTTTGTGGCTCTTGTGCAGCGGTGCCGCCACAAACAAGCGCTTGAAACGGCTTCAAGCTTCTCTGGACACAAGAGGTGTCGCGCGCATCAGCTGTTTTTGTGGCCGCTTCTAGCTTTTTTTTTGTGGCCGCTTCTAGCGTTTTTTTGTAGCGGCGTTTTTTTGAGGCCTGTGTGCAGTATTAGTGCAGTTATTCTTATTAACTTGTGAACTGACAAGAAAATTATACTTTTTAGGGTTCCGTAGTCAACTAGGAACCCTTATAGTTTCGCCATGTCTGTCTGTCCGTCTGTCTGTCCGTCCTCGCTTAATCTCTGTGACCGTTAGCACTAGAAAGCTGAAATTTGATACCAATATGTATATCAATCACGCCGACAAAGTGGTAAAATAAAAATTGGAAATAAATGTTTTATTAGGGTAGCCCCCCTATATGTAAAGTGGGAAGTAATTTTTTTTTTAATTTCAACCCTAACGTGTGATATATTGTTGGATAGGTATTTAAAAATGAATAGGGGTTTACTAAAATCATTTTTTGATAATGTCAATAATTTCGGAAATAATCGCTCCAGAAGTAAAAAACAAATGTGTCCCCCCCCCTCTAACTTTTGAACCATAAGTTTAGAAAATATGAAAAAAATCTGAAAAGTAGAACTTTATAAGGACTTTCTAGGAAAATTATTTTGAACTTGATGGAAAGAATAGTTTTTGTACAAAAAAGACAAAAGGGTTCTACAAAATAATTTCTGGACTAAGTTTGTAGTATAATCGTATATGCAAGCATTTTTTTAAACTCATGAGTGGGTACACTTATTGTAACGGACGAAAAACTACGGAACCCTACACTGAGCGTGGCCCGACACGCTCTTGGCCGGTTTTTTTAAGTTATGCTGTATACCGGAAGACGCAGCGTTGGACGGCCCCCAACAAGGTGGACCGATGACCTGGTCAGGGTCGCGGGAATCCGATGGATGCGTGACGCACAGGACCGGTCGTTGTGGCGACGCTTGGGGGAGGCCTATGTCCAACAGTGGACGTCTTTTGGCTGATATGATGATGATGATGATGATGCTTTATACCGGGTTATTTGTGAAACACTGGCAGCTTCTCACGACTATGTTATGGACATCATACACCACAACTTTTGTTCTACCTATTGTCTCGTTTGACAATCGAACCTGTAAGACGCAGCGCAGTACAGCCAATCGCTTAACCACTGCGCCAACCTTACCGACAAATTGAATGAATGAAAACACGTACGAGAAAAAAAAATACGAATGAAACACAATGCTGTATACCTATGCGGCTGGTCGGAGAAAAATGAGTCTAATCAACATGAAAAACGGCCAAGTGCGAGTCGGATTCGAGTACGAATGTTTCCGTACCTAGCTATAAAAATGGCAAAAAATCATGTCGGCTTATAGAACGATAGATAGATGAATCATTTATTGGCTGCACCAAAACATATACTGCACACAAGTTACAAAAACTAAGCACTTATACAACAACAAAGGAAAAAAAATATAATAATAACACATGTAGGTACTAAGACAAAAAAAAGAGAAATACCAAAATAGACCCATAGTGCGGTGTGCATGTCGCGCTGCACCAATGGGAGTCCAGCTCAGCATGTGCCAGGCAAAAATACCTGACGCTGATATTCTGCTGGATGCTTGTGGTGACATTCGGACGCTCAGATGGTTTTGAGAGAAAAGTTTTAGCGAAGTGAATTTTGTAGGTGGTGGATATGTAGATAAATATATAAAGTTGTCAAAGTGAATAATGTATAAAATAATGTAATGTACGAGTGTGTGTATGTAATTTGAATAAAAAAGTGAGGTGAGGTGAGTCATAAACAGCACTTTCACTATGTATTAACTTAACGGAATATGTCTTTAATATTGGAGCCCCATCTTTAATTAAATATTGAATTTATTCAGTTTTTAGTATCTGTTGTTACAGAGGCAACAGAAATAATTCACCTATCAACTGTCTAACATGGTTCATGAGAAACAGCCTGGTGACAGACGGACAGGCAGACGAACGGACAGCGGAGTCCTAGTAACAGGGTCGTTTTACCCTTTGGGTGCGGATCTCTAAAAAATATCCCAAATAACACACTCAAAAATGTCATCATCATCATTATTTCAGCCGATATACGTCCACTGTTGAATATAGGCCTCCCCCAAGCCTCGCCACATCGAAAGTTCCTGTGCGTCTCGCATCCATCAGTTTCCCGCAACCTTCACTAGGTCATCGGTCCACCTTGTAGAAGGCCTTCCGACGCTGCGTCTTCCGGTACGCGGTCGTCACTCCAGAACATTTCAGCCCCAACGGCCATGTGCTGCGAGCAATGTGCCCTGCCCATTGCCACTTAAGTTTGGCAATTCTTCTTGCTATTAATGTTCAATTATGTATACATAATTAAACATTATATATTGATGTTCAATTATGTATACATAATTAAACATTAATTTAATGAAACAAAAAACACATAGCGTTGAGTCATTCGATTTATTCAAAAACATTTCCAGCCGGAGCTCGGCCAAGATGCCACACATTGTATGCAAGGCCTGCCCCTGGCTCGTTTACAACGAGTGGTAGCTCGGCAGTTACGTTAATGACTTCGTCTGCTTTCCCAGCTATGTTTAGAAAATTCTAAACAGTTGGAACTACAGCAAGTTTTCTGAAACAGCGTTTTCAATTACATGTGGCTATGGATCACTGATTGTTAGCTGGTTGCTAGGAATGAATGTGAATGGAACGCTTTTAGAGGATTCATTTGTAATCGGTATACAAAATGTAATATAGTAGACGCACGTCAAAATAGAAAACCAAACTCACCCTCTAAAGTAGTCTAAAGGGATATTTTCTCTATTTTTTAGGCTTTAGGATGGAGCGAGAGTCTGTCAGATTCTTAGTGACTAAAACCACACCTAGGTGTTTCTTCAGTTGCCTTTTGTGTTCTCTATTTATTCTGACTAAGGAAAAACATATTACATTTTACTAATTAAGCGAAAATATCCTTTACTAAGAACATAAGTATAGGTACTGACACGAATCTTGAGCGCTCTGCGTCAGAGTGGGGATCGCTTTGCGAATTCCATACATTGGCGAGCCAATCGTCGTCGTTGTTAGATACATGCAGCAAGCGCAGGGAACGAATCACGAGTGACGTATGTGACACGCTGGCGCGGCGCGCCAAACAATGATACTTGCTGATACTGCACCCCCGCGTCTCACTTCATACCACTAAATAGGCCCGATATTTAACTTCTGCGCAACTTTGAGCCAGCGCTCAAGATCCGTGCCGGTATCTATAACAATTACGAGAAAAATGAATTTAAGAATATAAACAGGTTTTTTGTCATTTTTCTAGAGAAAACAAAGGAAGAGCACTACTGGGTAATATTAGGTCAGTCTTGAGATTTATGTTGTTTTTCGAGTCGCGGAGTGACTGTTTATTTACTCAGCCCAGTCCTGAGACCTGCTGCTTAATATTCTACGCCTGGACTTTGGTTTTAGCGAAAACGAAGTATTTTTCAGTGCTATATATTTATAAATAAAAGCATATACTGTTCAGTTGCTAATGGTCAAGATTAAAATTATTAATGTTTATTTATCAGAAATAATTGAAATTCTTGCTTTTTTAAGGTTTCGTACCTCAAAAGAAAAAAACGAAACCCTTATAGGATCACTTTTTTGTCTGTCTGTCTGACCTTTAATCTCGGGAACGCGTAGAGGTATCATTAAAACCATATACTCAGGTCTGCGGTCCCTTAAAGTTGTGAGAGAAATAAAGAAACTTCGGTTTATGTTGCAAAAAACGTACATTTAGACACTCTGGAGGAAATCAAAATTTATAGGGTACTTCTCATTGACCCAGATACCTGAAATTTGGGATAAAGCAAGGTCTTTTAGCACAAATATAGGAATAAATCTGAAAACTGTAAATTTGTTGTTACGTCACAATTTTTTCTTCTTTTGCGATTCGGAAAAATCTCCCGAGTCTATATTCTGGAATTGAAATATTTATCTACCTAGGTAAGTTTGTACAGAACCCTCAGGGCGTGACACCGACTCGCACTTGCCCAGTTTTTCTACTATAATGTGTATGTTTTATACATGTAAACCTTTCTCGTAATTCTATCAATTTAAGAAAACCGCATGCAAATCCGATCAGTAGTTTAAGAGTTTATCGCGGTCATACAAACATACAGACGCGGTGCGGGACTTTGTTTTATAGATTTAAAGATGTTAGAAGTGAACGCATTACGGATTGTCGAAAGTAGAGGCGTCGACATTTAGAACGTCATTCATATCACCATAAATTATGGCGTAGCCACGTTGCCATACACTAGGAATAACTTCCCTGTCGTGTGTGCGTTCTCAAACATGTAACTCTTATACACAAGACACTCTGAACCAGATGCCAATCTGTAGGTCATATAAACATTTGGTCCATGCGGGAATGGAACCCGCGACACGCAGCGCAGCAGCCAATAGCTCAACCACTGCGCCAACCGTCAGTTACCTTTAAAGTTTCAACAAATCAATACACTGGAAACCTTCTAGAACTGACCTAAAACTTTAGAACATTACTTAGCACTATATGTACCTAACAGTTCATACCATTCCAGCATCTCGTACCAAGCTACGAACTATTCTTCGAACCGTTCTCTCAACTTTTATTGCCAGCACATAAGAAGCGGGGCAAGCTTTTTATTACCCCGTGTTTCTTGCCCGCTGTTGGCAACTTATCACCTTCAATTAATTTGTCTAGCTCGTGTTGTAATGTGCCTTCATGCGCGTTCGTTTGCGAAGGTCGAAGACGGAGGAGTTCTAAGAGGGTATCCATGTTGAGAGACTGGTTTATAAGTTATTGGTTGTACGTTTTTTTTAGCGAGTTTTGTTGTTCTTTTGGGGTTTATTCATTTACTTTTACGTACAATCATGGCTAGCCAATCACAGTCCTAACGTATAGTGTGGGATTTAAAATTGAGAAGTGCACAATCATCATCATCATCATCATTTCAGCCGATATAAGTTCACTGCTGAACGGCCTATGTTCAGCAGTGAACTTATATCGGCAAAAATATTGGACACGTATTTTTTCTTTTTTCGATTAAACAAAAAATAACAAAGATATAGCCCATTAAAGTTACGTGTAACGTCACCATGTGCGAAAAAATGCAGCGCGGCGTGATATCACACGTAACTTTAATGGGCTATTCTTTGTCATTTTTGGTTTAATTTACAAATAAATAAAAAAAATACATGTCCCTTATTTTTGAATAATCTAAAAGACGGACTAATTACATTTTTTAAGGCAACTAGCCTATTGCAAGGGTTAAACGAGTGCCATGGGTGGTGCGAAAGAGAACCTCGGGACCCTGGAAGTAAGGCAAAGAAGGAATTTAGGACTGGGTTTTAGTTATTAAGAGTCTGACACACTCTCTCGCTCAAGAGCAAGAGAAACCATTGGAGCAGTACAAGTATTTTATATATAACGTATATTTGAATCTCAAGATTAGAACGTTCGTTTGGCAAGTGTATATTGGTTGCATAGTGTTATTAATATCTAGGAAAGTCTAAGTATTTTACTCGTGATGTAAATTTTAGCCTGAAGAACTTGTGAAACTCTACTGTACTGTTCTGTATATAAACTGCGCGTACAATAGGCATTCTAAATCTGTGATGCAACACCACCACACCACCAGGCGGTCTAAGATGACCAGGGCGCAAGGCAGCTTCAATACAATTTCGACGAGAATTTCTGTGAGACATCAAGTCTTAAATATCGGCGTTTTAAATATCGGATACTGCTGTAGCAGACATTTTGCTTGTGGTGTCCGGTTATATTGTTTTTATTCGTGTGTTCTGTATGTGGTTGCTGTATGAATGCTTATTAGTTGCCTGAAATAAATTATTTTAATTTTTAATTATTTAAAAGTGTGACTTTACCAAATTATAATACGATGTACTCAATTCAGAAACATACGTAATCAAAGTAGGTACAAGTTCCTGTATATTACAGAACAAGAGGTAGCGACTCTGACGAAACGCGTACCAATGCACTGATTATAAAGAAAAGTGCAGCAATTTCATTAAATGCATATAACTTATAATTTGTTGACACTATATACATATAATACAGAAAAACTGAAGATGAGTACAACTAGAGAAACGTAAAAGTTCGCCACCACAGGACAGTGTAAACCTAGCTACACTAAATTAGAGCACGCGCATTGAAAAATTTAGTCCCCACCGAACGTCTCGGTACCGCGGCGCTCAGGAAATTGCGAAAAATGTGCTCAACTCGCAACTAATGGACATGTTTGTGCTTCTGTGCGAGCACGTACCTTCCGCGCACAACCTCTGAAATATTTATGGAACCACTAAGAAGAACTTCTAACCGTACAATCATAAAGAACCAATAGTTTCTTTCCCTTTCAACTAAAAATTCGCGCAGTTTTTTTAAGCTATTGCATAGCTTCTATCGCGGGCCTTGAGCGTGGAGACCGAATCCAGAATGTGTGAAATTGTAACTTCAATTAATATCAAAGAAAAAAAAAATAGACGTGTGGCACTCGGGGACTGCCGCGGTAAAGCTATTGCATAGCATCTTTATCAACTTATGCAATTATAATTATTTATTTATTTTATTTATGCAGTATTTTTTTTCCTATGTTTTTTTTTCTTTGATTGAATTGAATTTTGATTGATTGTTCACTCATTTGTTTTCTTATCGGTCACCACGCTCAAAAAACAAATGAGTGGGGGGTGTTAGGTTATTTTCGTTACGGAATTTCTGGATTCGGTCTCCACGCTCAAGGCCCGCGATAGAAGCTATGCAATAGCTTAACAAAGGAAAAAAAATACTGCATAAATAAAATAAATAAATAATTATAATTGCATAAGTTGATAAAAATGCTATGCAATAGCTTTACCGCGGCAGTCCCCGAGTGCCACACGTCTTTTTTCTTTTAAATCTTTTTGACCATATCGCACCATCATAGCCAAACCTTGTATTTTGATTTATTTTAAATAGCATAGCATAATAGCATAATCAGCTTTTTAATGTTCCCACTGCTGGACTGAGTCCCAGCCTCCTCTCTAGGAGAGGGAAAGGGCCGTAATCCCTAATCGAAAAATCTCTGCTTTGATCTGCTGCATAAATTTTGTATAGAACTCTTGCCTCGTCTGACGTAGGCTTAGCTAAGATTCTGATGTTGTTGCAAATACCGACTTCTAATAAATTTAAAGTGTTAAACATATTTCTCCTGAGGCGTTCGCCCCGCTCACACTCCACCGGAATATGTTGAACGTCATCGATTATTCCGCATTTTACACAATTAGGTGAAGTTGTGATATCCATGAGGAACGTAAAATCAACTATAAAATCAGAAGCATTGTCTTCAAGAGCTTTGCGGGAGTTTGTAACATCAAACAAGTAAGTGCTCTCTCTAGCCGGCAAATTGTATGTGTTGCTCAAAGTTGAGCAGCCTTCTGTTCGATTCTGATTCAGTTCGTGTATCGGCAAATATCGAGTTACGCTGAATAATACGATAACATTTTGATTGCGTTGATTGAATGTTCTAGAGTTCTGAAGTTGTTGTGTGTAATTTTGTGGGATTGTAATCTGTCATGATGTGATTGAATATATTGTGGTTTTAGACTTGTCGTGTATGAAAGAGTTTTCGTGGCCCGGGAACCGAACTGAGCTGAAAACTGGAAGATATAGGTGTGGTTTTAATCAGTAAATCGGAGACGAGAGCGTGGAAGAAGGCTTGGATTATTTGAAGTAATATTTTTTAATTTATAAAAAAAAAATAATCTCAATTTTTGCAAGCCTACTGGAAAAAATAGCTGGTTTTCTTCTGTTTTATCCTCCTGTATTGTACCCATATAAAATAAACAAATTATTTATTTACTTGTTTCCATATTAACGCATTCTAGGAAATATGTAATTAATGGCAGCACGTCCCAGAACAAACAAAATAATATTCTTTTCCAAGAAGCTTTTGCAAATAAAAAACTAATTCACATTATTTTCACTTACCCGTTCACGTGACAGTGGCCGAAATGTAACAAGTTTCAACTTTAGATCCTCCTGACTAAATTTCGATTATAGTGGCCGATCTCAAAAGAGACGCTGGCCAAACGCACGCCACGCAAGTAGGAGATATTATAATACACAAGTACGCCATCACGGATTTTGAACTCTTGCGCAGAAGTCAAATTTTCGGTCTCTTTAGTGGTGCGAAGTGCGACGCGGGGGCGGGGAGTGTCAGTGATTGGCTGGCCACGCCATCGCGTCATAGACGTCACTCCTCATTCGTTCCCTGCGTTGCTGTATGTATCTAACAACGAAGACGATTGGCTAGCCAATGTATGGAATACGCAAAGCGACGCCGAGCGTTCAAGATCCGTGATGGCAACTGTATGTGCGAACACTCTAGGTGCACTCTCTGTTCCTTTGCTCTTATAGTCCGTTGGGACGGCAATTCGACACAACCGGAGGGAGATCAGGCGCAGGAACAACGTTTTTAAGTGTCACACTACCAACTTCCGAACTCCGGGCTACTATAGAGCAATTTTTGTAAGAAAATCCCAATAGCACTTTTTGCCCAACCCAGAAACTCACTTTCTGCGAAGTATGAGAGAAGAAAGGAGGTGAACAAAACCGTGAGAAAAGCCTCACGTCTTGTCCTTCGCCGGAGACTCCACAGGCGGCGGGAGTCACAGGACGACTTCTGACCACCGTAGGATTCGTGGACGAGCCATGGGTAATTCGCCGTCCGGCCGTCCGGTAAGGGCAAAATCCGGATCGATAGAGCATTGTGTTCCACGAGCGCCTCAAAAAGATGTCAGCAAAATTGATAAGGCCAAATAAAGTCGACGCCTGCCAAGGTTGTGGATTGTTTGAAGAAGCCCACTCAAAAAAAGCAACTGAAGGAATACTGTGGGTTTAAGTCAGTAAAAGTCTGACCTTTTCTGTCACTCCACCCATGGCGGCGTCTACTCTCATCATCGGATGATTATTAACTTAAAACAAACCGGCCAAGTGCGAGTCGGACTCGCCCATGAAAGGTTCCGTAGCAGCAAGTAACATAATATAAGAGTTCTTGTAGTTCGTTGTAAGTTTTAATAATAGTGTATCTTATTTTAGGAGTTAGAGGGGCGGGGGGGGGGACACATTTTACCACTTTCGAAGTGTCTCTCGCGTAAACTATTCAATTTAGAAAAAAAATGAAATTAGAAACCTCAATATCATTTTTAAAGACCTATCCATAGATACCCCACACGTATGGGTTTGATGAAAAAAAAAATTTTGGGTTTCAGTTCTAAGTATGGGGACCACCAAAATTTATTGCTTTTTTATTTTTGTGTGAAAATCTTAATGCGTTTCACAGAATACATCTACTTACTAAGATTCAACAGTATAGCTCTTGTAGTTTCGGAAAAAAGTAGCTGTGACATACGGATGGACAGACAGACAGACCGATAGACATGACGAATCTATAAGGGTTCCGTTTTTTGCCATTTGGCTACGGAACCCTAAAAAGCACGCTAAGTACCTACAGTAAAAATGAATCGAACCCAGCCTTACAGCTTTACCCACCAAACGATTGTTCCCAGCTTTTTCTCAGAAATCGAAATGCAGATTAATTACGGGTACGATCATCGAGTCGATTCCATTCCAACATTTTTGTTAGAAAATGAAATTTCGTTTAATTTTCCGCGGCGCTTCGTCTGGATTATTCACTTCATTACTGTTTAATCTCTGACCCTTTAAGGCGTATAGTCCTTTGCACATTTCTCCGGAGTTAAATGCACACATACCCATACTGCCGCCTGTGCCCGCATAGAGCTCCGCTGACCTATAAACTTATTTTTTTTACGAAATATTTCTTGATTTATATTTGCTATGTACAATGTACATTCTGAAGAACACTTAATCAGCATTTTTTTTTTGTGGAAACATGTACCTAAAGATTAAAGCCGTTGTTAAGGAGTAGGGAAAACCAGCGAAAAAATATCATGTTTGGTTTGCCAAAAGTATTAGTCATACTTGATCCCAGGCCTATGTTCAATAGTGGACGTCTTTCGGCTGATATGATGATAATGATTAGTCATATGAAAAACATGCTATGATGATACCTACCTATAGGTCATTGGACTCGCTCAGCTGACGTTTTCTTAAATAAATTAATTTCGTACATGCGTAAATTAATACAAGTTTAAAAAAAGGCACTTTATTTTTTAATTTTATCTTTACAAATCGATAGTGATGTATATTGTACATGAATATATAATAAACATTTTTTTTTTAAATTATTGACCGAGCCTAACTCGTAGGCTTCAGAAAGTGGCTGTTTTATGGCACTGCTCGGGAACTAGGGCCTTAAAAGGTCGGACGGACTTACATATATTTACCTATAGATGTACAGGTATGGGGACACTCATTTTGTTTTTAATTACGTGTACAGAACCCGTCGGTACGAGTGTTGTCTGAATTGATGGACTGATCGATATCAGGATGGTTTTATCAAGTGCTTCAGTACTTGATGTTTTAATTAACTGAGCGATGAGGTTTTCTTTTATTAAGTGCACAATGGGTTGCATTAAAATAGTATCCGTTCGTGAATGGTAAGTTATGCTGGCCTCGATTGTAAGCCTCTGGTACTTTACTCTCTGGCTTATATGTGTTTTGGCTAATTTTATTTCTTTGTCCAAATATTTTTAATAATAAAAACTGGGCAAGTGCGAGTCGGAATCGTGCACTGAGGGTTCCGTGCAAACTACGATTCCCGAATGGAGTCTCGAAGATTTTTCCGAATTGCAAAAATTTTTTTTTCTGGTGCAAGTAACAACAAATTTACTGTTTTCAGACTTATTCATATACCTGTGCTATAAGACCTTGCTTTGTGCCAAATTTCATTCTGGGTCAATGGGAAGTAACCAATAAATTTCGATCTTTGAGAGTATTAAAGTATACGTTTTTTGCGACATAAACGGCCGTTCCTTTTTATTCGTTAACTTAAACGTTTGATTTTTTCACAGCTTGAAGAAACTGCAGACCTGAGTATATGTGTTTTAATTTCAACTCGATACTTGCACGCGTTCTCGAGATAAAGGGTCTTGACAGACAGACAGACAAACAGACAGACGGACGAACAACAAAGTGATCCTATAAGGGTTCCGTTTCTTCCTTTCGAGGTACGGAACCCAAAAAATACCTCGGCATGAGTTATTCTTAGCCGTTATGGATGGTTAGAAACCAAGGAATCAGGTGCCAGTCTTGCCGAAGGTATGATGTTGTTCAGTTACTGGGTAATGGAGGCCAGAGACGCAGTCATCATCATCATCATCATATCAGCCGAAAGACGACCACTGTTGTACATAGGCCTGCCGCGACCCTGACCAGGTCATTGGTTCACCTTGTTGGAGGCCTTCTAACACTGCGTCTTCCAGTCTTGCGGGCAAAAGGTAGTGTTGTGTATGGCAGAATAACGTTTGCTGAGTCAACTAGTATAATATAAAAGTAAACGTTTGAAAGAAAAGAAAGAAAAACATTTTATTTGCCCGAAAGAGTTTGTGTGTGAGAGTTTGTGAGTGTGTGTGCATATTTGTATGTTTGTTACTCCTTAACACTCAAACGGCTGAACGGATTTGGATAAAATTTGGTACAAAGGCACAGTATATTTTAGAATAGGAAAAGTATCGTATGTATACGATACTTTTTATCCCGGGAGTATATTGGTTTGGGATAATTTTCTACTTTCATCAAAAATCTGTCTTTTTCCTTATTAAATATCTTTGCTTAATTCACCTGTTGGTTTAGGCAATTCAGGGAGGAAGACAAAAGACGACCAGATAGGCTATCTTAGGACATGATTTACCCGTTACACTGTTTGAGCGTGATAGAGTGACAAACATACATACAAACTTTCGCCTTTCTAATAAGTATAGTGTGTTATGAAATCTAGAAACAGACCGGTCATTAACCCGTTGTGTGTCTAAACGTGGATCCACGCGAGACACAATGGCTTTTTAATTGTGTCTCTAATTACGGCACACGAGAGGTTAAGGGCAGTTGACATTTCAAGATTTTTTTTTAATTGATATAAACTAGTGCTTGGCTGCGATCCCACCTGATGGTAAGCAGTGATGCAATCTCTGATGGTGAGGCGCACTAGTTTATTCACTCTTGCCTTGAAGACACTCAAATTATAATCGGACGGGAAGACCGCAGCAGGCAGATTGTTCCAGTTCTACGACGTTCGCGGTATAAACGACGAGGCAAAACGCTTAGTCCGGACCGTAGAGGTTTCAAGTACGTATGGATTGATACTCGTCATACGTCGGGTTGTCCGATGGTAGAACTGAGATGGTAAAATCAAGTCATACAATTCCTGCGCACATTTTCCAAAATGCATCTTGTAAAACACCGAAAGGCCGACTACCCTACGCCTGAGCTCAGATTTTAGTTACTGCCAGCCTAATGATGGTGACATTTTCAAAGCGGCCATATTTTATTCTGTGGTGCCTTACGTCCTGTTGACGTGGTAACGCCTCGGTTCGGCGACCACACAGAACATGAAATCGTCATGGTGGGCAGCGACTGTACTTTTTACATTGTATTTTTTACGTGAGAAATCTACTATACTTAATACTACTTTAAGTCCTCTCAACCTTAGTTTGTTCTTCGTCAGAATTATTATTAAGTTCTCTTTAAGATTTGATATTTTTCATAGTATTTATTAGTTTATTATTTTAGCATATATATATATATATATTTTATTATATATAAATAACTTATTTACTTTTTTCCGTTTTCATTATTTGTTATTTGTTTATTGTGCAAACCTACCACAGTGATCTATTTTTTAACCCAAAGGTTGACTGGGAGAGAATGCCTTGTTGCATTAAGTCCGCCTATGTACCTACCACTACTGTACATGAAGTTTAAATAAATAAATAAATATTATAAAGAGAAAAGATTTAGATTTTGTAAACTCAAAAACCGCTGGACCTAGAATGCTACTTTATTACTGAGTGATATAGGCTATACATTTAATCTTATATATAAAAATGAATCGCAAAATGTGTTGGTAAGCGCATAACTCAACAACGCCTGGACCGATTTCGCTAATTTTTTTTTGTTGTGTTCGTTATTATGAGGAGAAGGTTCTTATGGAAAAAAAAATGAAAATTAGGGTAGTGTAGGGTAGAGTAGGGTAGTGTAGGGTAGTGTAGGGTAGTGTAGGGTAGAGTAAGGTAGAGGAGGGTAGAGTAGGGTAGAGTAGAGTAGGGTAGGGTAGAGTAGGGTAGGGTAGAGTAGGGTAGGGTAGAGTAGGGTAGGGTAGAGTAGGGTAGAGTAGGGTATAGTAGGGTAGAGTAGGGTATAGTAGGCTGAAGTAGGGAAGAGCGGGACCGAAGCCGCGCGGGTACTGCTAGTATTTTATATTTCTACGCGGGCGATGTCACTGGCAGATGCTAGTCATCATATAATCTTATTATTAATTTAACTTTAACAAGTCTTGCTCTTCTTGGAGAGCAGTGGTGACCGAGTGGTAATGTCGCTGACTTGCGAGTTGCAGGTCGTGGGCTCAAAACCTGTCAGGCCCATTACTTTGTGTAATTTATTTCATTACCACTGCTCTCAAAACGGTGAAGGAAAACATCGTGAGGAAACCGCCATGTCTTAGGACCAAAAATTCGACGACATGTGACATTCACCAACCCGCACTGGGCCCGCGTGGTGGATTACGGCCCATTCCTTCTCTTAGAGAGGAGGCCTGAGTCCCAGCAGTAGGAATATCAAAAAAAAAGGCTGATGATGATGATGATGATGAAGTCTTGCTGCACCACCCAAGACCGTGAGAAGTCAATGGATTACTCACATAAAAAAGGTGTCGGGCAGTTTTGACGATGCGTCTCTAGTAGTGGCCACCCGAGGCATCGCTATACTCTGTGGCCGACTGCCCCTCCTCAATTTCAATTTAGCTTTAGTTTTACGGTACGTACGAAGCTCTGAGAATGAAGTAAAAGAAGTAGTTTCTTTACGTTCCATTGGATTTTATATCCTTTGTTTATTGTTCGGTTGCAGGTGTGTGCTCGACTTCGGTTTTCTATAAAGTGCATTTGGGATTAATTGTTTTTATTGGTAAACCAGTTTTTGACCCCGGCTTCCTCGTGTGAAAAGCGAATAATCCAATACAAAAAGGTGCAGTATTGGACCAGTAGAAACAGCCCCATCTTACGAGTTGTAGGTCGCGGGTGTAAACCCAGCCAGGCGCATTACTTTGTGTATTTTATCACCACTGTAATCAAAACGTTGAAAAAAAAAACATCGTGAGGAAACCGGCATGTCTTAGAACCAAAAATTTTAACATCCATCAATCCGCACTGGGCCCGCGTAGTGGATAACGGCCCATTTCCTTTTTTAGAGAAGAGCCTTTATTCCCAGCAGTGGAAACGGTTGAATTGTTCTACAAAAAAAAACTTAGCCACCCCTTTATAGCAAATTTTCTATATTGCTGAAATACATAACTGACAAATTACATCAAAGATCATTTAGATAGAATTTCGAGGAAATCTGACAACAAACAAAATTGTTATATACTTTAGATCACCATAGAGGCTGAATTTCTAATTTCTCTGTGCATTCAGCCTTTTAGTTCGAGGGTGGGCGTTTATGAGTTAAAGGGCAAGTGAGCCAGGACTCTTCTATACATATATAAAAGGAGAAACTGATTGACTGACATATCAATACATAGTCAAAACTAGGACTAGGCGCGTGAAATTTTATACAAGGATTACTTTAATAGTTTAAGCGAGCACTAAGAGACACATACATATAAGTATGTTTATTATATATATATATATATATATTTTTTTTTTTATCTCTTCTTCTCTTATTAATCTATTCTTTTTTTTATGCACCTGCCATGTTTTCTCTTCACCACCCTAGGTTGACTGGTAGAGAATGCCTAAAGCATTAAGTCCGCCTTTGTACTTTTGTGTTGCATGAAGTTTCAATAAATAATAAATAAATAAGACAGGATTTTCCGATTTTCACCTAAAGGAATGAAACAGGGTTCAAAGTATTTATGGAGACACCTTCTTTACACGGGAGAAGCCGCTGGCAGAAGCTAGTATTTTCATTATAATTAATCATTACACTTAATATTTACTTATCATTACTTTTATATTTCAACTTTTAGCAACAACATAATATATTCCTATTCAAATTGAACAAGCTTATACAAATACAAGAATATGTAATAAAGGAAAGATTTCCTCTTTCCTTCTTATAAGTAAAATCAGTTTCCTGTGGAAAGTACGTACATTTAATATTCACCCCTGAACGTTATCCAAACAACCAGAAAATCACGTTGCAATTTCAAAGCCATTTGCATCGATGGAAAAAAACCGGGAGTATCGGTTACAAAGTAAAGGAAAAATATAAAGTGTATGGCAGCTCATTCTTCCATAAGTTGTAGGAATCAATTGGTGGGAAGTAAGTTGTCTAGCTCACGGTGAGCGATGAGCTAGTGGTATGTCACTGTACCTATGGTACCCACTACTTGCACCCTTCAGCCATTTTTAAATTTAATACGTTTTTAGTTTGTGCTGGTAGGATATTAATTTTTATATTAAAATGGTTAAGTATTACAATAAAAATTTATAATTAATTTAGGTACTGTGAAGACGGAAATATGTGTAACGAAATGCTTTTGTGCTTTAAGTTATTTTTTTTTTTTTAATTGAGGTAAACTAATGCTTGACTGCGATCCCACCTGATGGTAAGTAGCGATGCAATCTTTGATGGTGAGGCGCGTATTACGTATGTATTGTATTAAATAAAGCACTTTATATTATATTACATTTAAAAATATTTCCTCTTAGCAGCTTGACAGCCGGCCTGATTTCACTAACATTTTTAAAATCATATCCTTTTCTTCCTATCAAATACGAACATCTAAGCTATATATCTAAGCATAATTAGTGGGACAGTAATAAATAGGAAAAAAATGCAAGGCTCACGCTTGATTGCTATCTTACCTGATGGTAAGCGATGATGGTCGACGTTGGAGTATTCTTGCCTAGAAGTAATAACTGTTTTTTTTTCTTTTTCATATAGTAATCCTGTAGTAGCCAATTATTATGAATAAGTTTAGACATTATCTTTCAGTACAACTATCAGGCTATTTACCGCAATGCTAGCAAAGGAGGAGCCACACGTGTCAGGTAACAACCATCACGCCCCAGCCGCCGCCAGGATTTCGATCCGGATTTCCGGTCACCGTCGGCGCGGGCTTGCAGACAGCGAGTAATAGGTAGCTCACCGTCCAACCACCCAGTAATCGTCCGCACCGAGTCTAAGACGTCGACGGTGCGTATTATTCGACGCGCGCCTCAAGGAGTTGTCAGCAAGCCGTATCCCGGGGCCAAGCGGGGTCGAACCCTACTGGGGCCAAGGATCTGCTTCTGAAAGGAAAGTTCGACTCCGGTACGAAAGACAACTAAGGAACAGGAGTGGGTTTTTTGTCATCAGAAGTCTGACACTATCTCCCGCTCCGCTCAAGGCGAAAGACATCCACGCATCTTTGGATGTTTTCCAAGCTAAAGAAAAAATGCCATTTACCGCAAACAAGATAAAAAACACGTTAACTGGCAAATAATGGCATCCTACTGGGATGTTGTTAAGACAAATACTAACAGTATAAAACCAGCTTCGAAAGATCGTTTAGAAAACCTAAAAAAGTTTATTCATTTTTTAAATTGTGGTTTATGACTTCTAAACGTCGGAAAAAGTCAATCCGTTTACTTTTAAAGGAGACGAAGTTTGTTATAATTTGAGAGATACTTTAGTTCTGTAAGTTTAATAGGTCTCAAGATACAGAGACTTCAAACATTGGCTATTTTTCTGAAAACTTTAAAATTAAGCCTATAAAGCCGCATGGGTAATTTTTACACTATCGTAGTTTTTTTTTTTCATAATATTTCTGAGCGTACTTTTTTATCTCCAGTACAAGGCATAATTAATAAGTAATGTAACTTTTGCCGTTGCGAAATCACAATAATATTATAAATTGGAACCTGTTTCTTCTTTGCCTTCGTCCCAGGCAAAAGGCCCTGGAGAAACAGGAGTGAGTTTTTAGTCAGTAAAAGTCTGACACTATCTCCCGCTCGGTCATTCACTCGCTGTATTAATAGCAAAGATATTTGACACAATCAATGCCAATAAATACTTACGAGAATATTACCTCATCTGGAAATGCATTTACGAAGAAGCCTTTGAAGCAATCTGTACCTAACCAAGCTGTAACAGCATGAAAAAGATTTTGAAAGGAAAATGTTTTGAAAGCTTCCACACTGAACTGCTTCTAAAATCAATTAGGCAGACTAAGGCCCGGCGCCCACTATCGGTGGGCATCGGTGCGGCTCGGTAGAGCTCGAGCGCTTTACGCCGGCTTCGGGCGGCTTTGGGCGCCTTAGAGCTGCGTCGGGCGACTTCGGGCGGCTTTGGGCGCCTGAGAGCTGCCTCGGCAGTCGTAAACACGCCTAAGGACGCCGTAGCTGATTTTGGGTAGCCTAAGAATAGTTCTGGCTGCAGAAACATCGCAGAGCAGTCACTCGTAACGTTCCGTAAAAACAGTTATGTGTGTGTATTTATAATGGTGGATTGGGACTTAGTTCTCATTGTTCATCTTGCTGATATTATTATATTGTTTTGTTTTTGTTTAGTTTTTTTTTAAGTTTGTTTTTGTTTAAGTGTTTATTCATAAGTTATTTTTGTAGCTTTTAGTCTCAAATTGTTTTGATATTTATTTTATTTTTACTTGGTATTAGGACATTTTTATTAGTATTTTGGTTAAAAAAAAATGCCAATAACAGTTTTCTTTACGAATGTACATGCGCAGAAGTTCGCAGAGCCTATGTTCAGGACTGCCAAGTTGTTTTGCGTCTACTTGTACGATACGATAAGGCGCGTGCGGTGATCGAAATGACTGTTCTGCGACGTGTCTGATCCGAAAATGCCACCCGAGCTACCCGAAGACCGCCTCGGCAACCTTAGCCATGCTTACGGCTGCCGAGGCCGCCCGAAGTCGCCCGACGGAGCTCTAAGGCGCCCTAAGCCGCTCGAAGCCGGCGTAAAGCGCTCGAGCTGTACCGAGCCGCACCGATGCCCACCGATAGTGGGCGCCGGGCCTTAACCTGTCTAAACGGTTTGAAGCTAGAGTCTGCCTAAAAAGTCAAACGACTTGGGTAATTCATCATCATCATCATCATCAGCCTTTTTAATGTTCCCACTGCTGGGACTCAGGCCTCCTCTCTAGGAGAGGGAATGGGCCGTAATCCACCACGTGGGCCCAGTGCGGGTTGGTGAATGTCACGTCTTCGAATTTTTGGTTCTAGGACATGCCGGTTTCCTCACCATGTTTTCCTTTACCTACTGTTTTGAGAGCAGTGGTGATGAAATAAATTACGTAAGTTAAGTAACGTGCCTGGCTGGGTTCGAACCCGCGACCTACAACTCGTAAGTCGGGGCCATTACCACTCGGCCACCATTGCTTGGGTAATTATTAGGATAAAATGAAATCTGATGTAGTCAACGCTGGTTCAATAATCAAGGTTGATTAAGAGATCTTGATCATTGTTTACTAATAGAAGAACTTTATAAAAAGTATTGAATATAAGTATATTTAAATGATTAAATATTTTATAAAATTCCCAAATCGTTTGACTTTTTAGACAGACTATAGTGTGTCTTACCAAATAATAATTCTTCTTAAAACGTTATTTCTGATGATATGTGTGTTACAGTCAAAAGCAGGTGAGATTGTGGTCAAACGCGAGCCTATCCATTATAAAAAAACCGGCCAAGAGCGTGTCGGGCCACGCTCAGTGTAGGGTTCCGTAGTTTCCCGTCCGTCACAATAAGTGTACCGAGTTTAAAAAAATGCTTGCATATACGATTATACTACAAACTTACTCCAGAAATTATTTTGTAGAACCTTTTTGTCTTTTTGTACAAAAACTGTTCTTTCCATCAAGTTCAAAATGATTTTCCTAGAAAGTCCTTATAAAGTTCTACTTTTCAAATTTTTTTCATATTTTCTAAACTTATGGTTCAAAAGTTAGAGGGGGGACACACACACATTGTTTTTTACTTTTGGAGCGATTATTTCCGAAATTATTGACATTATCAAAAAATGATTTTAGTAAACCCCTATTCATTTTTAAATACCTATTCAACGTTATATCACACGTTAGGATTGAAATAAAAAAAAAAATCACTTCCCACTTTACATATAGGGGGGCTACCCTAATAAAACATTTTTTTCCAATTTTTATTTTACCACTTTGTCGGCGTGATTGATATACATATTGGTACCAAATTTCAGCTTTCTAGTGCTAACGGTCACAGAGATTAAGCGAGGACGGACAGACGGACAGACAGACGGACAGACAGACATGGCGAAACTATAAGGGTTCCTAGTTGACTACGGAACCCTAAAAAAAAGAGCGCTGAATGGTTTCTTTAACCTCGGTGTTCAAAATTTGTTACACGATCAGATCATTAATTTTAAATGAAATATCAATCGTCAAAAGACTTTTTATTTAGTTATCAATTATAACATATAATACAAAACAAGAAGAAGGACAGAAAAAAAAAAAACAAAAAATAGGTACAACAAAGGAGATGCTTATTTTTACAAAAATTTCTTCCAGCATACCGAGAGAAAGAAGAGTTGAAAAATAAAGTAGGAACAAAACAGTTAACATTGAAATAATATTCTCTAATAATACAATACAACGATTTACTATATATATGTACACAAACATAGTAGAATAAACATCACAATTATAGACACTGAATAATATTACATAATAAATACATACTTATAAGCAACTTTTTCTTCCTTTTTTTGACTTTGACTGGCCTGTTGGTCTAGTGGTTAATGGCCCTGACTGCTATGCCGGAGGTCGTGGGTTCGATTCCCACCCAGGACAAATGTTTGTGTGATGATCATAATCATTTGTTCTGTGTCTGGGTGTAAGTTATCTATAATATGTATGTATTTAGAATTATATAATTATGTTTATCAGTTGTCTAGTACTCATAACACAAGCTTTGCTTAGCTTGAGACTAGACGGCGTTGTGTGATAGTTGTGGAATATTATTATTATTATATTATTAACTACGACGACATGTAAAGACAGTGTATTTTCACTCCTCCTGAGTTCCATAAGTCAAGTCGAGTAAGTAGCGAAATGTTCTTCTTAACTTGTCTCATTACGGTACAGGGGCCGTATTATGACCTCTTAAAACCATCATATTTTCGGTGTGAAAAAGAGACGGAGCTATACAGGACGAATAGCACTATCCTTTTCTCACACAGAAAACATGATGGTTTTAAGATGTCATAATACGGCCGCAGATCTTAATAAGCTTCGTTGCATCTTCCCATAGTTGTATAAAAATTAATACTAATTTAGTAGTAGTAGTGATATCCATCATTGTCATTGTTAATATTTAGATGTCCAAAAAATTATATTCTATTCCGTTCCATTCTGTTCCGTTCCGTTCCGCTCTGTTCTGTTCCGTTCCGTTCCGTTCCGTTAGCTAAGCGCATTTTTTAACGACCTTATAGATTTTTTTTAAATGACCTGAGTTATACAATTAATTTGAAAGCGAAACAACAAATAAAACTAAAGAAATCTTATTCTGAAAACAGCATCAAAATTGAACAAAAACAGAGTGGCGTCCCATCACGCTATCTTATTTGTATACACGTAACCTAATGGCGGTGACGTCACATTTCAAAGTCTACATCCTAATTCTGTTACTTGACAGTTTCCTCTTTCACTTTCTGGCCTGTTTGTCTAGTGGTTAGTGGCCCTGACTGCTATGCCGAAGGTCGTGGGTTCGATTCCCACACAAGACAAATGTTTGTGTGATGAGCATGATCACTTGTTCTGTGCCTGGGTGTAATTTATCTATGACATGCATGTATTTAGAAATATATAGATATGTTTAGCCGTTGTCTAGTACTCATAACACAAGCTCTGCTTAGCTTGGGACCAGACGGTGTTGTGTGACAGTTGTGAAATATTATATTATATTATTATATGACTTTGGAAAGGCTTCTAACTTAATATTGAACGGACTTAAAAAATCTTTATAATACTATGAAATAGCCGTTTTTTAAAACGGGTTGTTTCGAAGTGTATGATATTACACACAATAAAACACAAAGAAACCAATAAATACCTAATTTCGAAAAAAAGAATAACGTACCTTTAATACGAGTATAAAGTTTATTTGAACTTATAATTCTAAGTCAATCCAAAGATATAATACTTCAAAGAACCCGTTTTAGAAAACGGCAGTTTTGTAAGTTGGAAAGCCTCCAACAAGGTGGGCCGATGACCTGGTCAGGGTCGCGGGAATCCAATGGCTGCGTGACGCATGGGACCGGTCATTGTGGCGACGCTTGGGGGAGGCCTATGTCCAGTAGTGTATATGAATTTTGTAAGTAAAGACCTATGGATAAAGTTACTTTTTAAACAAATAAAAAAATGAATCAGCTACCTAATTTCAAATTTTGTGGTTCCAGGAATTAATGTGCCAATCCAAAATGCGATTATCACGAACCGTGAAAGACCCGGAAATGTTCTATGCGATGAGAAATCCTTTCCGTTCAGTCATTTGAGTATTATCATCGATCGCATATGCATTGTAATAATTTGATTTAGACAGTACCTGCACGTGTGTTAGGGCTGCGCGATCGTTAGTTTTTTCATTATTATTAATAATAATAACTCATTATTACCAGGCAAGTAAGGCCCTTAGACAAAATACACAAATAATAAGCTCACAAAATAATATACTAATACATATTAAAAAAAAAACAAAACTAATCTATGCAATATTCTATACTATTGCACACGAAGTGACGACGTCGTGTTCCACTGCGAGGTCGGTATCCTTCCACGAAATCGTCGAAGTAGTTATTATTGATAGGCTTGCGTTTGACTACCATCTCACCTGATGGTAAGCAATGATGTGGTCGACGATGGAGTACGCTTGCCTAGAAGTAACCTATAAAGAAGAAGTTACTGAGGCCTTGGAACGCAAAGGGTAAATGAAGGAACGTAAGAGGATTTTAGTCAGTAAAAGTTTGTCACTCCCTCTTGCTCCACTCAGAGCGGGAAAAGATATATCGACCCTTTTTAGGAACAACATCGTAAGCTACAATTTTAATTAAAAAAAGAAAATATCATTCTAAAAAAAAATATTTATTATTCATTTAACTACTTATAGTAGGCACTACGGATCTTGAGCGCTCGGCGTCAGAGAGGGGATCGCTTTGCGCATTCCATACATTGGCGAGCCAATCGTCTTCGTTGTTAGATACATGCAGCAACGCAGGGAACGAATGAGGAGTGACGATGGCGTGGCGAGCCAATCACTGACACTCCCCGCCCCCGCGTCTCACTTCGCACCACTAAAGAGACCGAATATTTGACTTCTGCGCAACCGCTTTTTTTTTTTTTTTTTTTTTTTTTGGTGGGAAAAAATCATGCATTGACATCCCCCGCTCTTGGGCGGAGCGGGAGATAGTGTCAGACTCTTACTGACTAAAAGACCCACCCCGTTCCTTCTAGCCTTCATACCGGGGCTCGAGCGCCCTTTCGGATAACCCTGGCCCCAGTAGGCTTCGACCCGGCTGGGTCCCTGCTGTTGCTGACAACTCCTTGAGTCGACGACGACTTGGGCTTCTGCGCAACCGCTCAAGATCCGTTATGGCAACTGTACTATTCTAATTAAATAGTTGCTATTAAGATTTTCATAAATACTTTTTAATTATGGGAGAGAAAATCCATTGTAGCTGAAAAGGCTCCAAAATTTAACTGGCTTGTTGGCCTAGTTGTCAGTGACCCTGACTGTGATGCCGGAGGTCGTGGCTTCAATTCCCAGCCAGGACAAATGTTTGTGTGATGAGCATGATAATTTTTTCTGTATCTGGGTGTGATTTATCTATAATACGAGTATGTATCATCATCATCTCATCTTCCTGCCCTAGTCCCGTTTTATTTGGGTTCGGCACAACACGTTTTTTTTCCTCCATTCTGTCCTGTCACACGTCACGCTATCACTAACTCCCTTTTCTTTCATATCGCTTCTCACACAATCCATCAATCTTTTCTTTGGCCTCCCTCTTCCCCTCCATCCATCCACATGTAAACTCATAACTTTTTTAACAACATGCGTTTCATCTCTCCTTTTCACATGACCATACCAGGACAAACGATTCCCTTTCAACTTTTCAGTCACTGGCGCCACTTTCAAACTTCCCCTAATATACTTACTCATTTCTCACTTTATCTATTTTCGTCACACACCACATATCCATCTTAACATTCTCATCTCCGCTACATGCAATCTTTTTTCATCCGTCTTTTTCACAGCCCAACATTCATTCATAATACGAGTAAGTATGTATCTAAAAATATATAATTATGTTTATCAGCTGTCTAGTAATCGTATCACACGCTCTGTTTATTTGAGGACTAGATGGCGCTGTGTGATAAGTTGTGGAATATTATTATTTTTTGACTGGAACATTTTATGTTACCTCCTTTTTATATGATGTGATACTTTTTAAATGGGAAATCCATTTAAAAAAGGGTAATTTTGTTTAACTCAAGTAAAACTGGTAAATAGTTGACTGTACCTATTTTTTTGCTAAGCAACACTAAAGACAAACACTTCATTAATAAATTAACACGTAATTTTCTTCCAAAACTTATTTACTCTTAAAAAACCTCTAGAGATACGAAATGCTCAGGTCCCAGAGTTACAGGCGCTCACTCCAGGGGCCATAAACCCAGGTTACTTGCCACTTTTTACAGCAGTGATAAAGTTTACTCCTCCGGTCTTGTTTGCCGAGCTAATAAATATCTGCCGCTCTGCGGGGATGGCCGTAAATCTTATTTTATTTCTGACCTAACCAACATATGGAAATTTCAGATAAGCTACTTTATTTAATGGAGGTTTAATGGGTTTAATAAGTAATTTTATAATTATTTAGGAAGGATATTTTCGAACCGTTTGGGGTTGAAACTCTTGGATTGTGGGTTAGTGCTCACAAATTGTATTAAGATCTGTCGAAACGACTCGTTGACACTTCGCGTGACCCTAGGGCTGGCTTTTACCTTGGACAGAGGTTAAGCACTGCCATACAGTGTGGCAATGCTGCCATTCTTTTGGGCACACTACCAGACGACAGCGATGTGGAGGAGTTTTTTTGACACCATATTTTAGTTTGTTTTTAGTTAATTTTAATTAGGAAGATTTTTTTTTTGTTTCACTGTAATTATAGTGAACTGATAATGTGTATCTAGAATCAATCAAAGGTTATGGATGTGTGTTTGGAGGTATAGTGTTCTAAGTTCGTTAAAGTAGGATTTAGATTATAAGGAACTAACTCCTGCCAGTAGCTTTTCTCGCATGAAAGTATAAAATAGAGAGCGTATATCACTCTGCGATAATAGTACATTATGATGTAAGTGTGTAATGTTTGTGATTGCAGTCGATGCAGTATTTAGACCCGAGCCGTGGCGAGGGTCTTAATACTCACGCGGTAATCATTAATTACTCACGTGTATCATAATAAGACATTTTGTTTGTGAAGAAAATAACAGTAAAACTAGTAATTAATTTGTGACATGGCGCTAAAAATCTGTTTTCATATGCGCGCGCATAGGCAATTTTTTAATTTATCCCTAGGGGAAGGCTAAGGTATTTTGATCATACTACCTAGTCTTACGTTTATGTTTTTTGCGTGAAAAATTTTTACTATAGTAGCTTTCGTAGTGACTTACTACTTTCGATATCGTATTCCATTAGAATACGCATGTAACATTTTCAAATGATTTTGTAGCTGGTGAAAGTAAAATATACTTTCACCAGTAAATCGGTTGAGTAGATTTTAAGTTTATTCTTTACAAGCAAAAATACGAATAATTCTTCGTTATTATTACTTTTTACGTTAAAATAAAGTTTAAGTTAGTTGATTTTGAGGTGTACTGTTTTCGGTACACCGGAACTGAGAGGTTAAGAGGGCCCTTCCAGATTCGCTTAACATCAACGTGGACATGGTTGAAAAGCTTGTGGTTTCATCCAAAGCAAATATTGATAAAGAGGCAACGCGAAAAAAGAGAGATAGCACTTAAACGCTCGGTTGGCATACGCAAACTGCCGTCGCCTACTCGAATATTTCTAGAACCGGTTCCAGGAAATACGTGTAGTTTTAAAAATCTGGAAAGTTCTTGAAAAAACTGTGAGCCAAAGTTCAAGTAAAATATATTTGCAGAAATCTTTGCTGGATTTGTTTTACACAAATTTATGTTTTATTTTCAATGAAGAAGAGAGAAGAGAAATGTAAATTATAACCACAAGATATCTGTCTTTTTAGAATATTAAGGGAAAGATGTGTAATAATGTAATAATCGTAAAATAGCGGTGGTATGAGAAGTCGTCATGGGCAGGGCGCTCTTAAGGATAGATTATACGTTGCATTAACAAAATAAACATAAGAACAATATTAACCGTTTTATTTTTCTAGTTAAAATTGTGTAAGGTTACATCTTATTGAAAATATTCAATAAATGCCAGTCAAAGTAAAAACATTCGATAAAAATACTGCAATTTAGTAAAACAAAAAAGCAACAATTATTTAAGCACATTAAGTTAACCCCTCTCCTTTTTACAATTCGCTACTGGCAGTGTTAAGTCCTTTAATACAGGTCATTTACGGAGCGCAGTTCACACCTCTGGGCTGCTGTAATTTTGAAACAAAAGAAAACACTTTACTCTTTATTTGATATAATCTCACATAAAATCTGTCGCAAAGTGTTGTGCTTGTATCTCATCATCATCACCGTCATCGTCACTTAAGTCGAATGACGTCATCAACTGGTCTCTGTTCTTTTCGTATACAGGTGATTCTAGGCCATCGGTCCATCTTGAGGGTAGCCTTCCTATGCTGCTTTCATTATGTGATCGCCACTCCAGAACCTTTCAGCCCCGTCGCAGCTTGAATCGGATAATCTCAGAGTCTAAGCAGACTGACTGAATTTTAAAGGTACGGCAGCTGGTCGGCATCTATGATCGTGTGTAAATGCACAGAAACTAAATCCAGACTACAATTTTACAACTGTCATTCAGTTCAAAGTAAGTTCCATTATCATCATCATCATTTCAGGTGAAAGACGTCCATTGTTGTGTATAGGCGTCCCCAAGTGTTGCCAAAATGAAATTTGTTGCTTTTCGCATCCATTGGATACCCGTCCCCAGGTCATCGGTCGCAATGTGCGCTGTCCATTGCCACTTATATTAGTTTATTTTTTTGTTGTACTTGAACACCAATACGCAAATTACATTAGTTAAAGTTTACATAAATTAATATACACAAAATTTACACACTCATCACACGTCGCGGCATGGTGGACAGAGTTCCGGCAGGATCTCATGGTAAAATGGCGACAGTGACTATCGCAATTGCCCAGTGCTGGGCACGCCTCAATTATGTAATATTTTTTTTTTGTTGGGTAAAAATCATCCAAATGTCATCCTGTTGCGGCAGCGGACTTTCGCCCCGGCGTTACATCTCCACGCGCAAATTGTGCATGTGTGCAAGGACTATTGCCTCCAGATCCCACGGTGGCAGGCCACAAGGAGGCTCGCCGCTTCGCGGGAAACTGTGCGGTATCCCCGCACCATCCGTATTGCCATGATCCTCTGGCATGCGTTCAGCTGGGCCTTCGGTTGCTGACGCAGCGACGGCGCCTACACTGGCGCCCCATAAAGGGCTATGGACCGAACGATTCCTGCCTAGAGCCTCCGACTGAACCCCTGCAGTTTGAACAGGAGCCGCTTGAGAGCAGCCCCAGTCCGGTTCAGTTTGGGAGCCAGATGTCGGAAATGCTCCACGAAGTTCCACCAGCGTGATTAATATTTGGTCCTTTTACTAAGCTTGGCTAAAAATAATTCATCACATTCACTTACTTTTATTACCTTTATAATATTAGAGTGGTTCTTTATTTCTTTCAAAAACCCACTATATTTAACTACAGAAACGAAACACACTTATCTCCACTAACAAAAAATCCCGTCTCGATTTATTTAAGTCTAAAAATATCATTACTGAAGGACGGCCTCTTTCCGCGGCTGATTTTATTCGGAGAGCACTTTAGGTCAAATTGAAACCATTACACGAAAACGTGTTAGTTGGGGGAGCCTGATCGACTGATGGACTTGGCCTCAAGATATCGACGGGCTTCGAGCTTTATATTTTATCAAGGTTTTGTGGCTCGTGAACGTGACGTCAGAAACTGGCTGATAAAGATGAATTGAATGACGATTTAGCCAACAACTTTTCAATACTCGATAACTCGCTCTTATACCTGCACGCAATTTACTGTTTAACGCACTAGTGCGGAAAAGCCCCCGCAGTAATTTTATTACATTTATCGTATCAGCTGATGTTAAAAAGGCATAATTTTTAATTTAAATAAATTATTTATTAACATTTATTTTAATAAATAAATAAATTTTGTGTTATGTTAGAGCTCATACACACGAGCGGCATGTTGCAAAGGTCTTTATTACCATAAGATATAACAACAATAGTAAACCAAAATAGATCTTATTCTAAGTGTCACTATAGGTCGACTGCTGCTGCCAGTTCGTCGACGGCTGCTGCAGTTACTTCTGCCGTTGGCGTTGGCGTATGAGCTCTTAGTTTCCATTTTAGAATAAGATCTTTTTTTGTTTACTATTTTTGTTATTTTTTGTTAATAAATACCTTTAAAATCAATCTAATCAGTGGTCCGGAATATAGAAGGTTTATATATGTATAAACTGGCGGTCCCGACAGATGTTGTCCTGCCTGAAAGCTCACATTGTCCAATAAAAAATTGGGAACCCGATTGAAGCGCCACCTACCGAGTCCAATTGAGATGACAAATACAAGTATAGAAGAATGATATTTATGAAGATAGAATATTTTATAGGTGAAAAAATAATGCCTTGGAACGCAAAAAGTAACTGTAGGAAGACGGGTGGGGTTTAGTCAGTGAAAGTGTGACACTCCCTCCTAATCCACCCAGAGCGAGCAATAGTACATTTTGATACAAGTGGAGAAAATTTGCCATTGCAACTGGGGTGGCATTCATTCATTAGGCGAGGGTTTTATGGAGCCAATAAGCGCGACTCGTGGGGGCGCTTATGGGGTATTAATATATATAGGTATATCTAAACTAATATTATAAACAGATTTGATTTTTTGTTTGTATGTATGTTATGATTAAACTCAAAACCTACTGGACGTATTTTCAAACTTCTTCCACCAGTATAACTTGAAAGCTACTTTATCACTGAGTAAGAAAGGCTTATATTTCATGCGGGCGAAGCCGCTGGCAAAAGCTAGTATATTTATATAATTTAACTTATTAATATAAGGAATATGAATTTAAATATGTACTTATAAAATAAAATAAAATAGGGTACTTTTCACATTGTTTACTTAGTAACTAACCCCGGTCCATTCCAAAGTAGTTACTTGTCTATGTTTCAAAAGCATTTCATTTTATTGCATCTTTTCATAGACTACTGTAAAAAGCTTAGTATCGTTCGAACGAGGAAGTATTCGCTTGTTTAGTTCTAAAAGAAACAACTTCCGGAAATTCAATGTTCTATAGCAGCAAGGAAATAAAAATTTGCATTTTCGATGTCTGTTTATTAATAATATTGAATGGTTGAATGTGTATCAAGAAGCAATATGTAAAACACTAACTTTTAATATAGATGTTATCATCATTTTAGCCAACAGGCGTCCACTGTTGGACATAGGTCTCCCCCCATACATGATATTTAATATTTATATTTTAATATAATAAAGTGGTCAACTTTATTTTTTTACTTTTTTGTTTGTAGGAGGTAATCTCTGCAAGTTCTGGTCTGCACGCTTAGCCAAGTTGTTATTCTGCAATCGTTAACGCTTTAGAAAAGTGATGAAACGTATGGGAATGACGTCATCTCAACGTAAAGTCGCTTAGTCGGAACAAACGAATAGAAAATTCGTAGCCAAGTTCACACCGTTCAAAATGATAGAATGAATTTCTACAACGTTTAACGCTACATCCTTTGGTAAACAAATGCTACATTGTAGAACGAGCGGCCGACGCAGGTGCGTCAACATGGCTACCCACTTATCGTTTTCTACAATTGCTGACACCGAAGCGTTGCCGATTGCAGAACGGAATTCGACACGATATTGTTGTAACTTGGCTAGGGGGGCTAGTAGCTAAAAATGTTGTCACTGGTAGAAACCTTCTATATTCCTGAGTGACATAGACTATATAAATATTTGATAAATAGTTCAGTTTCAAAACAGAAAGAAGTTTCAATCTTAGTTCTAAAAGAAACAACTTACGAAAATGCAATGTTCTCTAACAGCAATGAAATAAAAAATTGCATTTCCGATTTCTGTTTATTAATAATATTGAATAATTAAATGTGTATCAAGAAGCAATATGTAAATTCGTTCCCCCACGCGTGTGGCCGCCTCCTTTGCTAGCATTACTGCTTCGCAGGAGGAGGCGACCGCCTGCCATTTCTTCTCGCTCCGGACAGCTCAAACACGATGGGGTTATGTAGTTTGCCCTAAATAGTTCTTAAAGCCACTATCCGTCTCCATCGTCAAACTAGCTCCATGGTACACATTAATGCATTGTTTCACCAAATTTCAGCTCAATCGGTAAGGGGCAACTGTTTCTAAATCCATTTGCAAGATTTACATTAAATAGACATACATACATACTAATATTGAAAGACAAATAAAAGCTTGTAAAAATGTGTTTTCCTTTTCAGTTTTTATACAAGGTGTAAGGAATAGACGAAACTAAACAACCTTTCACAAGATTTTTTTCTAGAAACGAAAAAAACCTTTCCATACATTGCTAGTTGTCTTTTTTGTAAATCATAATAATTTATTAGTGTCCACATGTTGTTACTACATTTTGTGTATCTACGAGAATGTATGCCAAATAAAATAGTTTTCTTTCTTTCCATACAAATTGTCCCATCTAGTACATGTTTTACAAAACGTTTTGGGAACACATTCATTGTGCGTGCGGCTAGGGAGTGGAATTCCTTGCCGGAGTCTGTGTTTCCTGATAGCTACAACCCGGGAATCTTTAAGTCGAGAGTGAATAGGTTTCTTTTAGGTAAGCGCGTTCCATCGTCGACCGCATCGTCGCTTTCCATCAGGTGAGATAGCGGTCAAGCGCGAACCTATCAACAATAAAAAAAAAAATGTTGTTACTACATTGTGTATATCTACGAGTATGTATGCCAAATAATTTGTATGGAAAGAAAGAAAGAATACTATTCTTTCTTTCTTTCCATACAAATTGTCCCATCAAGTTCATAAATTCTTATAAAAAGGCCGATTTGTTTATCGTTTCCGGAAAAAAAAAACCTTGAAGGTTGTTCAGTTTCGTCTATTGAGCAAGCCCTTAAAGTTGACGGAGAACTGTCCCTTATACCTTGTATTAATAGCATCAATTACAACCCATTCCACATTTGTAATGAACAGCCATTTTATTAAGTCGAAATAATTTCGCTTTATATCTTGTTACGTAAACACGATAACAAAGACAAAGACAAAAGTAAACAAAGTCAATGCGGGCTTCATTACAGCACTAGTGTGTTTACCAACAACCATTGTAAACAGAGTATAAGGAATATTTTATGTCTGTCGGCAGACGAATGTACATAATAATGTGGTACGGTTCGCTCAGACGTAGCATGTCGTAGCTCCGTAGCCGTTGTAGACGTGCTACGCCGTAGCGCCGTAGCAGCGTAGCATACGCTACGAAACTTTAGCCAGTGTCAAAAAATAACCGATGGAAACGTATCCTGGGGCCTTACCATGACTCGTTAAAATGTCAAGCGTTCGCACGAGAAAGAGAGATGGAGCTATACACCTTATATTGGTCCATTCCTTTAAGCATTCAGTTTAGGTCGTCAAAAGAATTGCGTTAAGAGCTCATATAGATTCGTCCTGATTTGTTCAGCTTTTCCGGCGTAATTGAGTAAAAAACAAACCATTATTTATGAACTACAATTCAAACTTTCGAAATCTTATGCATACAGCATAACAAGAGAACTACTACAAAGATGCAAATTGCGGGTGAAATTTTTGATTTTCCAAAAATTCTTTTACTTAAACCTTGTCCCAATAATTACAATCATAACAAAAAAACTGTTTTTAAGCTATTGCATAGCTTCTATCGCGGGCCTTGAGCGTGGAGACCGAATCCAGAAATTCCGTAACGAAAATAACCTAACACCCCCCACTCATTTGTTTTTTGAGCGTGGTGACCGATAAGAAAACAAATGAGTGAACAATCAATCAAAATTCAATTCAATGTGTGAAAGTGTGACTTCAATTAATATCAAAGAAAAAAAAAACAAAGGAAAAAAAATACTGCATAAATAAAATAAATAAATAATTATAATTGCATAAGTTGATAAAAATGCTATGCAATAGCTTTACCGCGGCAGTCCCCGAGTACCACACGTCTTTTATTAGTCGATACTTTTTCGTTTAGTGGTGATTCATTATTAAAAATCTATAATATACTAATATGGTGGCCCAGAAGCCTCTCAGTCATGACGTTGCTTGCCGGTTCGAAATCGGGCAAGTACCAATATGAATTTCATATTATGTACTTTTCTTAGTTTAAATTTAGACCATTTAAAATAATACCCCGTGTCTTGAAAAACGCGTAAAGCTGTTGGTCCCGGCTGTCATTCGTAGATCTTTGAAAGTTGTTATAGAGTCAGACGCCAGAAAGACTGACTGTTAGTGTCAGTGATGCACTTGTGAAGTCAAAACTCCAAAGACTTGAGCATCGACGCCAAGTTGCTAGCCTGTCTGTTTTCTATCGTTTACATTTCGGAGAGTGTGCACTAGAGTTACACAATTTAATTCCGCCAAGTCCGTTCCATCATCGGACCACAAGACGTACGGCGTTGCGCCACCGGTACATGGTGGATATCCCACCCATACGTACATAGCGTTTTGGGAACGATAAATCAAATCAATCAAAGCTGCTCAAATGAATCAAAGCTGCACTTTCAAAAGTTTTACATTTCTTGAAATAAATACTCGGTTAGTAAGAGGAGAAACACTTGTTTGCACGCAACAAAAGTACAAGTTAAAAGAAATTTACATAATAAAATCGAGGAAAAATAAGATTTGTGCAGACTCAAAGAAACTTTCACGCAATGTTTGAACTTCTCGAAAAACAAATCAGGCGTGAGTCGCTTCTTTTATCATATTTTTAACATATTTTAGCTTTTACAAATAACTTGGAGCGAGCCCCAAATGATTATTGTGTTTGTTTGCTTACGTGTGAACTTCGTTTTTTCTTTCGCTTGAACTTCTTGGATAATTTCAGTTTTCTTTTATTTTAATAAATATTTTTCTCTGCACTGAGAAAAAACATATTAACCTACTTCCTTTGTTAACATTTTTTGTAAAATGCGCGTGCTTGTTAGTAAGGCGAGTTTTTTTCTACGTTTAAGTGCGCCTAGTTTCTACCGGTGGCTTTGCTCACGTCAATTTCAAAAATTATCCTAAGGATACTTCCTACGGTCATAGGATACTTCATACGGTCCTACTTTCGGGATAATAAGTATCCTAAACGGGCTAACTTCGTCCTTGGTGTCCAGGTCAAACAGTTGTCATGGTGTGTTTATTAGACTTAATTTTGGTGAACGGCAATTGACATACTCTAATTTTATTTCTATTTTTAATGTCTTTTTAAATCTTTTTGATTTGGCAATTATAATTTATTCTATTTACTTGGCTTTTTGCCTTAATTTTGTACGCCATTCTTTTGGCAATACATAGTGCACTTAGTTTATTTTATTTTTTATGTATTACCTTCACCCACCTATGTTTAACAAAATAAATGATTGATTGATTGTATGTACAACTAAATTCATGATGCGTAATGCACACTGACGATACAATTTAAACAAAATATAAACCCAGTGGTAACGGCTCCGACTTAGAAACAAAGGAAACTATAGTGTCCAAAACCATGTCTAACAAAAATTCGAAGACATTTGATACCTATTCTCTCTCTTAGAGAATAGGCTTGAGTTCCAGCAGCGGGAACATAATAAGGCTGATTAGGTTTATTAAATCGCTAATTATCGGAAAGAAAAAAAGCCCGAAACAGACTCTCTGACATATACTCTCTTCATAATAACACCATATACGTTGTATGTTAAAAAGACATTAAAATTGACATCAGCAACGACACAACTTGAAAGAATCGCAAGTTGTTGCCAAGTTTACTATATGTACAGCTATTTATACAGTACGACTGGTTAAACGAGGGACTTGTTCAAGCAATTATGTTCACCATAACACCTATACCAAGCGCAAGTTCGATCGTGTATGGAGTACTGCTCTCATCTTTGGTCTGCCAAGTATCAGCTTAATGCTCTGGAGTCGATTGAGAAGCGAGCCAAGAGGATCATCGGTGATGATGCGCTTGTAGAGTCAAAGCTCCAAAGCCTTGAGCATCGACGCCGAGTTGCTGGCCTGACGGTTTTCTATCGATTACACTTCGGTGAGTGTGCGTTGGAATTAAACAATTTAATTCCGCCAAGTCCGTTCCATCATCGGACCACTAGACGTACGACGTTGCGCCACCGGTACATGGTGGGTATCCTACCCATTCGTACAAAGCGTTTTGAAAACATATTCATTATGCGTACATCTAAGGAGTGGAATTCCCTGCCGGAGTCAGTGTTTCCTGATATCTACAACCTATGGGTCTATAAGTCAAGAGTGAATAGGTTACTTCTAGGCAAGCATGTTCCATCATCGGCCACATCATCACTTACCATCAGGTGAGATAGTGGTCAAACGCGAGCCTATCAAAAATAATAAAAAAATTGCAAGGTATAAAAATAAATTTCAATATCACACTAATATTATAAAGGTGAAACTTAGTGAGTATATGTATGTTTGTTACTCCTTCATGCTCAAACGGCTGTACGGATTTTGTTGAAATATGGTACACGTAGACCATGTTCTGGAATAGCACTCAGGATACTTTTTATTTCGGGACTAGCTGACCCGGCGAACTTCGTACCGCCTAATAGTTATGTTGTGATACCTTTTAGCTAAGCTGTCAACTCTACTCTACTCTACCCTGCTCCATCCTACAGTACCCTACTCTACCCTATTCTACCCTACCCTACCTTACTCTACCCTACTCCACTCTACCCTAAACTAATCTAATTTTCATTTTTTTTCCATAAGAACCTTCTCCTCCCAATAAAAAACACAACTAAAAAAAATTAGCAAAATCGGTCCAGCCGTACACTCATGATGGCGTGACCAAGGAAATAGGGATTCATTTTTATATAATATAGATTATTTTCTTTTGGGATAATTTTCTATTACCACGCACTGGCAGCATCTAGTAAAGCATAAAAGTGATGCATCAGAGCTACTGCAGGCAACGGACAGCTTGTGTACTATCTACATATACAGGGTTATTTGTAAAACACTGGCAACCTGTCAGGACTATGTTACTAACATCATAAACAACCATTTTTGTTCTATGACTTTTAAAAATTTATCATATTTTAGTTCATCAGATTTTCATTCAAAAATAAAAATATAAATTAAACGTTCTAAATTATTACGAAGTCTATTTATTTTATTTATTCATTTTACAATTTATGTACACACAAATATACTGAGGAGGATAACATTATTAGAATATTTTGTACAAAGGTACTGCTTATTTCAAATATAAATTTTTTCCAGCAGACCTGCGAAAGGAGAAATTACAAGAGATGTAGACAGTAATGTGCAGAAATGAGTTAAGAAGAGTTACTGAAATCTTAAATTAAACCAATAAATACTTATATAACTATATATACCTT
Source organism: Mythimna ferrago (assembly GCA_910589285.2). Taxonomy (NCBI): domain Eukaryota; kingdom Metazoa; phylum Arthropoda; class Insecta; order Lepidoptera; family Noctuidae; genus Mythimna; species Mythimna ferrago. Next base: position 12,216,781 of record OU342692.1, on the reverse strand, counting down.
ATACTAAAGATAAATAAATAATATTTTTATATATATAAGAGAGGAAAGATAGTGCTCTTTTACTTGAGTCTAAAAGAGTGAGATCGTTTTCAAATCACGATTGCTCTATCACGAATGTCTATGTGAAGCAAGTGATAGTACAATAGCGGAGGACAGCGGGGATTGTGCGTGGGAGGCGTAGGTGGGTACAGCAAAATACAGAGTTGAAATGTGTTAAATAGAACAACAAAATTTTGAAGGTTTTTTTTGATAAATAATTTATGTTTTGTAAAAAATCATAGAACAAAAGTTGTTATTTTTGATGATAGTAATGCAGTCCTGCAAGGTTTTTAGTGTATTACAAATAACCCTGTATATTTATCCTTGGACCTAGAACGCTGAAATTTTGTAAAAGGTGTCTTTGTAATGTTTACAAAGAGTAAGATAAATTTTTTTTTATATTCACGTCCTAAAGGATGAAACAGGGGTCCAAAGTTTGTTTGGAGAAATCTACTTAAACACGGGCGAACCCACTGGCAGAAGTACACAATTTTGTCAGAGATAAAGTACAAACATTTGTTCATCATCATCATTTCAGCCGATTGACGTCCACTGTTGGACATAGGCCTCCCCCAAGTGTCGCCACAATGCACGATCCTGTGCGTCTCGCATTCATTGGATTCCCGCAACCTTCACCAGGTCATCGGTCTGCGAGCAATATGCCCTGCCCATTGCCACTTTGGCAGAAGTTTGGCGATTCTTCGTGCTATGTCGGCAACCATTTGTTAAACTGTCCTATTTCGATTTAACTCTTTGAATGTCGTAATTAGAGACACAATAGAAAGACAATTACCTTATGTCGGACTGTGTAACTTAAGACATTCGAAAGGTTAAACCACATTTGTTTCCTAATCTATCTGATACTATTTAGCGTAGCAGTAATCGGAATGACAAGTTACATGTGTGCAGATCCAAGATAGACCTCATTCGGAAAAGTACATTTTACAAAGCCTCGCAAACTTGCATTAAAAGAGCGAAATTAATTAGAAACTTGGACTTTGACGAATGTAATAATAAAAAAAAAAACTTAAAGACATTTTATTTAAATAAAGAATAGAATAGATTGTATTAATTGTGGACCCATGACCTGGTAAGGGTTGCGGGAATCCGATGGATGCGAGGCGCACAGGACCGTTCATTGAGGTGACAATTGGGGGAGGCCTATGTCCAACAGTGGACTTCTTTCGGCTGAAATAATGATGATGATTAATGACTAACTACTGTCAGCGGTTTTGTTCGAGTGAAGGTAGCTTTTTCCATACAAACTATGGACGACCGTTTCTCCCCTTGGGGGGTGAATTTTTGAAAAATCTTCTTTTATTGCTCGCCTACGTCATAAAAGGAAACTTTGTGCAAAATTCTAGGTTATGTAGTTTGGGCTGCGTCGACATGCCAGTCAGTTTCTTCTTTTGAATATATAGATTTATTTTTGACTGCCATGTCTTAAACTCTAATACTAACAATATTTGTACGCCCATGTAAATTAGTCATCAGTGTGTGTCCTGTCGAAATTTAACCCTAGAAAGATAGTCTGCGTAAAATAGACGCATGCGTTTTCAAAAAATTGCTCTTTTTTTTTTGTCTTCGCCCCAACCTTTCGAAAGGCACATGCGTTATTATGGTGGGTATTACCAATTTTGAATTATAACGACTCCACGAGTCAAAGTTACGCATGATTATCTTTAGAGTGACTTTCTAGATTATTACCTCAATTGAAATAAGTCTTATTTATAATTGGATATTCACTTTTTCCTATATTATGTCATCATTTATATATCTTATATGATCATATATTTTAACATTTTTAATTACAAATGACATATATGATAATATATAACGAAAAGTGATTATTAAACAAAAATTATAATTTTTATGATATATTATAGTTTTATCGTAGTTAATGTGTAAGTATGTACATATCGCCCCTTTAAAATAAGGCGAAAGTTAAATGCATTGTGCAATAAATGTAAAAAAGTTATTTGCCGTGAGCATAACGTTGATATGTGTCAAAGTTGTATCTGACTGATTTTCATGTATGTGTTTCTACAATGTATGTGTATAATGTTTATTTAGTATACAAGTCGAAATAGCTGATTATTAGTAAAAAAAATATGATAACACCAAAAAAATATGATTTTAAGTTTTATTGATTACTGAAGAATTTAAATGGTTTTGTTATTTAATAATAATTTAATAGAAATATGTTTTGCACATTTTTTTTTTCTATTTTTTATTTAATTCTGTATATAACATCTAAATCAAAATTAGTTTGATTCAAATAAATACAATACATCAATATATTTGGTTATAGTTCATGCGTCAATTTTACACATGAGTATCTTTTCCGTATATCAAAATATAATTATCTTTCAAGGGTTAAATGAAAATAAAAAGATGGGGCAATACTCTCCAGTTGGATGGCATTTTAACATAATTGCTATTATCGTTTGAACCTTCAATTTCTTTCATGCGATACTTACCTTTATTAAATTAATGTGTATCAGTTCGTCGAACATTAGGGTCAGCTTGGTTCTCAAATCACTAAATACATTGAGCACTAAACGAATTGGTTCGGTGGAATCGTTCTATTTCTGCCAATATCGTTTGAAACTAACAGACACAGAATGATGTATTGTTTTTGAATTTGATTAATGTTTGAATCTAAATGTATTTAGTAATTTGTTGTTCCAGCAGGCCTGAACGTCGGTCCTATTTTTGTTGAACCGCCCCAGTAAGAGATTGATGTTTTTCAAAGGTACCTATATATATGTTACCGGTACTCTGTATAATCCGGCATTTTATACAATATCCTAGGCAATGTAAAGAATACGTAAAAGTTCTAAAGTAGTAAAAACGTGCAGGTAATGTATGAAATACGAGCTTTTGCCTGCAGCTTCACCCGCGTACTTAAAATATAGCTAGGGTCACCCAGGAATAAAGCAGCTTTCTATCAGTGAAATAATTTCAGCAATCGGACCAGTACTTTCAAAGATTACCTCCTACAAACAAAAAAAACAAACTTTACCTCTTTATAATATTATACATATACACCGCTACATTTTAATCGTTTTAATCCCGTGGAGGGTCGCAACGCTGACTACTACGTACGGGTTATTGGACTTGCTCAGCTGACGTTTTCTTAAAGAAATTAATTTCGTACATGCGTAAATTAATACGAGTTTTGAAAAAAAAGTACCATGTTTTTTAATTTTATCTTTACAAATCCATAGTGTTTCATGTACCGGATCGACCCTCCACGGGATTAAAACGATTAAAATTTAACGGTGTATATAGATAAATAATTATTTATGGCCTCCTATTTCTGTTTTCGAGGTTTGAAGTAAGGCTCTAATATTAGGGTGGTTATAAAAAAAAAACCACGAAGGCTAAGGCAGGAGCTCCACTTCATATTAGAAAAACAATTAATAATTTTATTCTTATTTTAATTTACACTAAAATTTCTTCAAAAAAATCTTATTTTTATAAGTTAATGGTCCTTGCAAATATAATGTAATAAACACATTTAAAATGAAAATCATGTACGAATTTGTAAATTATACGAAATCATTACAAAACTTTCCGTAAGTCCCTGGTTGAAGCAGCTACCTTGTATATGATAGAAGTTCACCAAAACACACACTTAAGTAAGGTTATGTAATAAATAACAAAGTGATACGAACTTAAGCTGTAAGAGCCTGGAATAAGTAGGTTTTATGCGTGAGTCTAGGGTTGACAAATGGCTGAAGGTGGTAGGTATGTTAAACTAAAGTTAAAGTAATTGCTACCTACATATGTCTATACCATGCCTATTCATAAAAGTTCGCTCGAGAGGCTATCCTCTGCTACAAAATTGAGCGCTATGCTATCAGAGGCTTACCTGGAGCGAAGTGGTCTCCTTCTTGACTTCTTAATAGCAGGTTTAGACACGAAGGAGTATACGGTGAAAGTCTAACTAGCTTGGGCAGAGCTTCATCGTGTCCTCGTGGAGGTGATCGGCGGTGATGACCGCTCGCATCCGGCCAAGGTATCATCAACGACACTTCCACCTGACCACCGCTAAGTTCATTTTTGCTGGCACTCGAAACAAAAACTTCAAAGTGTTTGGTTTGACGCCGAGCCGCAGAATTTAAGCGATTTTTTTTTCAAGTTATCAGACAGAAATGACCTCGATGGTACGTAGTGAAAGGGAATGGATGCAACCACATTCTTCTGCGTAGTAATAATACGAGCTAGAAGGCGGTTGCTTGGGGGAGGCCTATGTCCAACAGTGGACGTATATCGGCTGAAATGATGATGATGATAAGGTGGTTGAAACCGTGAGGGAGAGTTTATCGTCACGCCCTATACGCGGCCACAGAAGACGCCCCGGGCGTCGGGGTGAATCCCGGCCACCGCAGGTACGGGCTTGTGGACGACAAGCAATGGGTTGATTGTCGTCCAAGCAGCCGTCCGTTTAGGACCAAACCCGAGTCGACAGCAAGTTATGTTCCACGAGCGCCTCAAAAAGATGTCATCTACACTATTCTACATTATGTACACTAATATTATAAAGAAGTAAAGTTTGTTTTTTTGTGTGTAGGAGGTAATCTCTGGAAGTACTGGTCCGATTGCTAAAATTTTTTCACCGATAGAAAGCTGCTTTATTCCTGAGTGACATAGGCTATATTTTATGTCCTCGGGCGAAGCTGTGAGCAAAAGCTAGTAGGCTATATTTTAAATACGCGGCCGAAGCCGCGGCCAAAAGCTAGTCAAAACTAAAAGTGCTGCAGGAATGTTCTAAAGAGTTTACCGCGGCCCTGTAACGCAAAAGGCAACTGAAGGAACACAGAACGGTTTTAGTTAGTAAATGTCTGACACTTTCTTTCGTTCCACCCGGAGCGGGAGGAGTTATAAATTGCTGATTTCCCACCTCAATAAACTCTCCTAATTTTTTTTCTTTATAATAATATTCCACAACTATCACACAGCGCTGTCTAGTCCCAAGCTAAGCAGAGCTTGTGTTATGGGTACTAGACAACTGATAAACATACTTATATATTTCTAAATATATACGTATATTATAGATAAATTACACCCAGACACAGAACAACAAACATTTATCCTGGGTGGGAATCGAACCCACGAGTTCTGGCATAGCAGTCAGGTTCACTAACCACTAGACCAACAGGCCTGTCAATGTTTTTTTTAGTTTTTGGTATAGTAAGTTTTCGTGTATGCATCAACCCTACGTGTATCTTAGCGAGTGGTAAATAGAGACGGTTGCCAAGACCGCGACACAACCGCTGTGTCTAGGGATTAAACATTTTGGAACGATAGCTTTGCTATTGTCATCTGTCGCAACTGTCAATGTGTTGGTGTGTAGAAATGTGAATGGTACATATCATGGTATCCTTAGAGACCATCGAAGATCACATAGATTGGTACATAATTCAATAGTAATATGTTGTTAGGTCTTATGTTTTTTGTAAGTGGAAAATCATCCAATGACATCTTCCGCTCTTGGGCGGAGCGGGAGGCTGTGTCAGAAGTTTACGATTAAAACATTCCCCTAGTTCCTTTGTTGCCTTTCATTCCAGGGCCGGGTTTTCCTTTCTGAAGCGAACCCTTGGCCCCAGAAGGCTTCGACCCTGCTGGTCTCCTGCGGTTTGCTGACATCTCCTTGAGGTGCGCGTGGATACGCACCATCGACGACTTGGGCTCGGTTCGGACGGTTACCGGATCGTAGGACGGCGAGCTACCCATTGCACACGAATAATAAAAAAAAAGTACATATGTATGTACAAAAACAAAACAAAATTCCTTATATTTTAATTATATCACTGGTAATACGAAACGAGCTCACGAAGTGTGTTGTGGGCTTAGACCAAAGTTTATTACCGTGTGGCTGAAAATAGTTTGAACCAAGCTAGTTTCATAGTTAGGTACCTATATCTTAAACTTATTCTCGTTGCGTTATGAAAACTTATACACGTATATTCTCATAAGGTAATGAAAATTATAAGGTTTTATTTGGAATGTCTAATTAATCTAGAGGTCCGATCGAATACGACTTTTCGAAATAATAACCATGGCCTGAGCACGTAAAAGGCGACTGAAGAGGAACATGCGGGGGTTTTAGTCAGTGAAAACAGACTTTTACTGACTAAAGGTTGGACCGAATGGGGGTGTCAGAACACTTTTTCGCGAAAGAAGTTATTGATGATGATTACCCACCCAAAGAAAAGTGATGATTCAATTAGGCATAGGTACTCATCATCATCATCATCATTTCAGCCGATACACGTCCATTGTTGGACATAGGCCTCCCCCAAGCGTCGCCACAACGAACGTTCTTGTGCGTCCCGCATCCATCGGTTTCCCGCAACCTTCACCAGGTCATCGATCCACCTTGTAGGAGGCCTTCCAACGCTGCGTCTTCCGGTACGCGGTGCTACTCCAGAGCCTTTCGGCCCCAACGGCCATCTGTTCTACGAGCAATGTGCCCTGCGCATTGCCACTTAAGTTGGGCAATTATTTGTGCTATGTCAGCAACCTTAGTTCTCCTTGTAATGTTCCCACAGCTGGAACTCACACCTCCTCTTGAGGAGAGGGAATGTGCCGTAATTCACCACGAGGACCCAGTACGGGTTGGTGGATGTCACAATTCTTCGTTTTTTTTGTTATAGGACATGCCGGATTCCTCACGATATTTTCTTCCACCGTTTTGAAAGAAGTGGTGATGAAATAAATTACACAAAGTAACGCGCCTGGCTGGGTTTGAACCCGCGACTTACAACTCTTAAATCGGGACCGTTACCACTCGGCTACCACTGCTCTCATCATCTTATCTCAAATTTTTAACGCTTTGAAAATATCACGAAATACTTGATATAGGTACAAATGAAATTAAAGTACGTAACATAAGTAGGTAAGTTATTTCCAGACGGTTAAAAGATGAGAGGTCGTCTCTTGTCATTACACGCTCCATATAAATAAACGGTTGTCGTTTGAGAGGACCCTCCGAAGTGCCGATTTAAAAAATAATTGAAAGTTAGGAGTTGTGTTATGACGAAAGAGATGTTGGGTTTATGCGCACAAGTGTTGTATTAAAAATGGTTTTAAGGATTGTAGTTGTTCAGCTAAGGAGAGGAATTCCCTGTCGGAGTCTGAGTTTACTGCAACTTGAGAGTCAAGTCGAAAGTGTATAGATTTGATTCTTAGCAAGGATGTTTCATAGTCGACCGTATCATCGCTTACTATCACGGTCAAGCGCGAGCCAGAGCGAGAAATTAAAAAAAAAAAGATTCATGGGACAGGTCCGGACCGTAGAGGTTACAACAACGTAAGGGTGGATACTCACCGTACGGTTGAGATAAAGATTTTTTTAAGTCACCAGCCTTGAAAAAGCCTACCCATTTTCCAAGGAAAATGGGTAGGCCTTACTGTGGGACGCTACCTGTGTCGACACTCTTGCGCCATCCCTTCTCCTAGCTCGTCATGCTGTGCTGGTGTAGCTGCTGCAGCTGCGGAGAACCTCAAACGGCGGAAATATAACAACCTCATCGGCAGTTATATTTTTGAGCCGTTTGGGATTGAAACTCCTGGGCCGTGGGGTCCGAGTGCTCATGTGCTTTTTAAACAATTATCGAAACGCCTTGTTGACACTTCGCGTGGCCCAAGGGCTGGCTTTTATCTTGGTCAGAGATTAAGCATTGCCATACAACGTGGCAATGCCGCCAGTCTTTTGGGCACACTTCCAGTCGACAGCGATGCGGAGGAATTTTTTGACGCCATATTTTAGGTAAGTGGTATTGTGAATTTATATAGTTTTAATTAGTTAAGTATTTTTATGTTTCAAGTTCTTTCTTTGTATAAACAAATAAATTTCACCCCATGGGACATAAATCACACAACCCCGTTGGAGATATCCCGGGCGTAAATCGCCCTGCGACTCCCGAGCACCGTAAGCGCTGGGTTGCGGACGGCGAGCAATGGGTAGCTCGCCATCAGCTAAAGACCAAGCCCAATTCAACAGCCCATTGTGTTTCACGCACATTTCAAAGAAATATCAGCAAGTGTTGATCTTGCTGACATCTCTTTGGATCCATTTAGGGCCCTGCCAGGGCTATGGATTGTTCATGGAAGAAACATCGTGGATTTAGTCAATAAAAGTCTGACATTCCCTCTCGCTCTACCCAGAGTTGGAGAAGCCATTTGGTAATTCAACACAAAAAAGCAACAAGGTCTCATTGAAGGAAGGCATACACATAAAGCTGTACCAATAAGCTTAAGCAAAAAAAAACTGGGCAAGTGCGAGTCGGACTCGCGTACTGAGGGTTCCGTACAAACTACAATTCCCGAATGGAGTCTCGAAGATTTTTCAACAAATTAACTGTTTTCAGATTTTTTCCTCTTCTATAAGACCTTGCTTTGTGCCAAATTTTAGGATTCTGGGTCAACGGGAAGTACCCTATGAATTTCGATTTTTGAGAGTATCAAAATATACGTTTTTTTGCGACATAAACGGCCGTATCTTTTTTATTCGTTAACTTAAAAGTTTGATTTTTTTACAGCTTAAAGGGACCGCAGACCTAATATTTAATTTGAACTCGATACCTCCACGCGTTCTCGAAATAAAGGGTCTTGACAGACAGACAGACGGACAGACGGACGGACAAAAAAGTGATTCTATAAGGGTTCCGTTTTTTCCTTTTGAAGGACGAAACCCTAAAAAACAAGTAAAAACCAAAAGAAAAATGAAACTAGTCCTATATTTACTCAGTAAAGTTGTCCGTATTTTCTTACCCCCAACTGTGATTAAAGCTACCTTTTGGGACCACCTTAAAGGGATCGTTAATTGATTCCAAATTAATCTGTGCAAATTGGGCCTGTAATGAAAACTAGCGTTACATCAAAAGCGGTTAAACGCGAACCGTAATTCAAACGACTGTGTAACCTGCGATTGCCGGAGAGCGCTCCCACGCAGAGTCAACAAAATATTATATTTATGATGAGGCTAGAAGTAATTATGAGTTCGCAAATATTGGGCGGTACGAGTTAGTTTGCTGATACATAAAATGCAGTGTCAGTGTTTCCTTTAAGAGGAATGTCGTGAGAACTTTTTTTTTTGATAAGCTTAAGGGATAAGGGCAGGAAGAAGAAGAAGCTTGCGTTTGACAACCGTCTCCTCCTTATGGTAAGCAATAATGTGGTCGACGATACACGACACGACTGATGGTACACAATAATGTGGTCGCTAAAAGCTGCAGACCGCAAACGCATCGACGCCTTTGAGATGTGGTGCTGGAGAAGGATGCTCCGCGTCCCTTGGACAGCATTTCGGACCCAACCATTTTGCAAGAACTTAAAATCGCCTCACGGCTATCGTCCGAGTGTCTTCGCAAGGTTCTGCAATACTTCGGTCACATTGCAAGAAAGGACGGTGGCAACCTCGAAAGGCTCATTGTGACCGGTAAAGTGGATGGGAAAAGGCCTCGCGGGCGCAGCCCAATACGTTGGTCCGACCAGATCCGCACCGCTCTTGACTCTACGATGTACAATGCCCTTCACACCGCCAGAGACAGAAACAGATGGAGGAATATCATAAAGGTTAAAGTGATGAAGCAGGGAGGTCAGGACCCTCAGCATTGAGGAATACGACGCAAGGAGGAGGTCGACGATAGCACGTGTGTCTAGAAGTAACCTATTACTCTTGACTTAAAGACTCCTAAGTTGTAGCTATCAGGAAACACAGACTCTGGCAGGTAATTCCACTCCTTGGCTGTACGCACAATAAATGTGTTCCCAAAACGCTTTGTACGTTTGGTTGGGAGGTCCACTATGTACTCGTACCGGTGGCACAACGCCGTAAGTCTAGTGATCCGATGATGGAAAGGACTTGGCGGAATTAGATTGTGCGATTCCTGTGCACACTCCCTGAAAATGTTAACGATAGAAAATCGACAGGCTAGAAACTCAGCGGCGGAAACTTTTTTTTTGGTTTTACAGGCCTAATGTCCTAATTTTTGATAAAAAAAAAATCCCCATACTTCGGAATTATTCCTGTATCGCGGGAGCGTTCGCAAACATGTAAATTGCTTACACAAGACAATCGACCCACAACAGCTATTTGTAGGTCATTATTTAAATATTTATTCAGTGCGGGAATCGAACCTGCGACACGAAGTGCAGCAGCAAATCTCAACCACCGCGCCCACCGTGCCGTCACCGTATTCAAATTTAGATAGAAGCTCATTTTTATATTTTACTTGAAAAAGTCAGTACAACTGCCCAAACAAACATATTTCCAGCAGAATTGGAATTGAGAACGAATGCATAAAAAATATTCCATGAAATGTGGTGCATTGTCCAAACCAGATAAACGAAACAAAACTGAACGAACCAAATAAAGTTCCGGCCAATAAATAGGAAATGTAAAATTAATAAAAAAGCCGGGCGAGCGATCGATTACGGACAGTATGTTGGAGAGCGACGGTGGATAGTAATAAAGAGTGATCGATGCGTTCCGCCGCGTCCCATGCTCGCCCGCACTATCCCCGCATCTACCCCGCAGCCGCTCCGCAACCGCTCCGCATCCGCCACGCAGTACCAGTGCACCATAACTGTCGTAAATTTGAAATGACGCCGACAGCATGGGTTGCGGACGCAAAACATAAATTTCTTTATCTGATGCCTCTATATCAGCTGCTCATATAGTTTCGCAATTAATATTACAAGTAATTTAAACGAGGCAACGTTGAGCTCGTTTGAAAAGACGCATGAGTGCGGAACTACGAGGCGGTCGACGGAAGTTTTCGTATACTTAATCAACTACAGGTAGCAAATGTTATTGCAAGTCATGACTATTCGTATTTCTAATATAAGTTATGAAAAGGAAAATAACGAAAGTATTTCACCTCCAGCCATACCCCAGACGAAATCGCAACAGATAGAAATTGATAAAACATTTCAAGCGCAAAAAATATAACTCACAAAAATGAAACTCATAAATCGAAACGAAATATTTCGTGGGTCGGCATTCAGAGCATTGCGCTCAACTACAGAACGAAGTAGTAGAAAGGAAAGGTATAAAAGGTTTACCCTTTCTAAAAACACGTAAATAGGAGTGCGGGGCGTTCGTTCGGTTCAGCTTCGGCGGCGCACACACGCGCGCCACCTACGCCGGCCGCGAGCCTTACATACGGGGAATAAACGACGTGAAATGGGAAAAAAGTTAAATATGTATGAGTGCGGGTAAATATATAAATCGGTATATAAAGGCGTTTATATAAAATAGATGGGAGCGTGCGGGCTGCGCTGCGCTCGCCTCAGTCGCGCGCGGACCTCTCAGCCGCCGGCGCGTCATCTCCCGCCGCTGCTCTCCCGACACTCGGCACTACGATTTCGCGCCAGTTTCCTCCGGCCCATAAACAATGCAAAACAAACTTTTAATGATGCACAAAGTATTTCCATGACTAATTTGCGGGAAGGACAGTGTTTTTGTGTTATGACTTAAGTTTTTCCAACTTCTCGTGGTCGGCGGACGAAGTTTTCCGAACCCGGTAAGTGATTATAAAAGTTTCCGCAAGTTTCCTTGCTAAGTATGAATAATAAGGCACTTGTGCTGTACATCCTTAGAGTTTTAAATTACTTTTCGAGCAATAGTCAGTTGATTGCTAATTGTTTAAATACTTTATATTGAGTTTGTTTATAGACCTTTAAGTTAGATAAGAACGATTTTTTCTTAAATTTTTGAGCGCTGGTAATGTTATAAAGACTGGACACGTTTAATAAAAAGTTTGTAAATTATATTAATTACGAGGATAATTTGCTGTAAGTTAAAATGTTAATACTATAAAAGTATTACAAAATTTTTGTTAAATGAAAAACTGATAATACTGCCTAAGGCATTAAGTCCGCCTTTATAGTGTTATGTGCATAAAGCTTTAATAAATAAAAACTGGTATTGATATTTTCACCTCGATTCTCAATCTCATCTTAATTTTTAGTTGCTCTTTTTATTATTGATAGTCTCGTGTTTGACCACCATCTCACCTGATGGTAAGCGATGATGTGGTCGACGATGAAGCACGCTTGCCTAGAATTAACCTATTTACCATTGACTTAAAGATCCGTAAGTTGTAGCTATCAGGAAACACAGACTTTTTTTAGTCAACGTGAAAGTTTATTGTATGATGTAGATATTTTATTTATAATTTTAATAGAATAGAATAAACATTATTTTACACCAAAATATATGTCAAAAACTTAAATGTACGAGTACAATAGCAAATTCTTTTTTAGAGAAAAGACAAGCAAGAAACCTATTTGAATAGGAAATATATTAAAAAAATTAAACAAAGTTCTTTTTAAAAAGCAATCTGGCCATAAATTCACAAAAAAAAAAACAAAACATTTAATTAAAAATGATTTAGTCGAAGTCAACAAAAACACATCCATCACAGGAATTGAATAACAAAAGAAGTATTTTTCATACTTTCGTGAAACAATCAGTTGCGACGCATATTAATAGCGCGCAACCATGGTTACAATTTGTTTTGCCGACGCCACAGAGCAGTGAACGCCTCGTCGGCCACCGACGGCATTGTCGAGACTGCAAACTTTTTGTGTTCAAGTTACGTCTAGAAAATTTCATAATTTTGGTAGTACATCTTTTTTTTTTTTTTTTTTTTATGGTGGGAAAAAATCATGCATTGACATCCCCCGCCCTTGGGCGGAGCGGTAGTACATCTACACTAATAATAATAAATAGGTAAAGTTTTCTTTTTTTGTTTGTAGGAGGTAATCTCTGAAAGTACTGGTCCGATTGCTAAAATTTTTACACTGATAGAAAGATGCTTTATTCGTGAGTGACATAGGTACGGCTACGCCGCGTTTTTGCTTGCCTTGGCGTAATTTTTCCGAGGCACACCAACCAATCAGTACGGTACTGGTCAAGACTATCTATTCAAACCAAGATGATCAGTTTTAACACCTTTTTTACGTGGGAAATCAATAAATAACTTCTCACGCTCTAGGTAGAGCGAGAGTAAGTGTTAGACTTTTACTGACTAAATCTACCTGTGTCCCTTAATTCGCCCGTTGTTGTCCAGGGCCACGGTCATTTTTTTTTATTATGCGTAGGCTCGCGTTTGACCAATATCTTATCTGGTGGTAAGCGATGTTGTGGCCGACGATGGAGCAAGCTTGCCTAGGTTGTAGTTATCAGGAAACATAGACTTAGCCATACAAATAATTAATGGGTTCCCAAAACGCTTTATACGTATGAGTGGTATGTCCACCATGAACCGATGCAGTGTCGTACGTTTAGTGGTCCGATAATGGAACGGACTTGATGGAATTAAATTATGCAATTCCAGTGCACACTCCCCGAAATGTAAAAGATAGAAAACCGACAGGCCGGCAACTCGGCGTCGATAACAACACTTTCGAACAATGTCGCAGCCATAACAGGCATCGATCTTTACGGGTCAATCCGTCAATCTTGCTGACATATCTACGTGTCCCCGCACGCGGGCCTCAAAAAAACGCCGCCACAAAAAAACGCTAGAAGCGGTAACAAAAGAAAGCTAGAAGCGGCCACAAAAAGCAGCTGGAGCGCGGGACACCTTGTGTCCGCTTCAAGCGTTTTTTTGTGGCGCCACCACCGCACACGAGCTACAAAAAAAGTCCGCCTCAAAAATAAGCTTGAAGCGGCGTTTTTTTGTGGCCCGTGTGCGGGGACAGTATGAGGCTCAGTTGGAACATAATATGTACTCCGTCAACCTAGGCTTGCTTGTTACCATGACGTTCAAAGTAAGATCGTTTTATTCTTATTCCAGTGTGGGTAAGAGACAGAGCTATGCAAGTTGTCAAACGCCATCTTTTACCCACACTGGTCCTTATCTAATGAGGAGCTTCAGTATCCTACAATTAGGTTCCCCTTAACTTTTTAAACACCGGTACATGGTGGACATCCCCCCCATACGCACAAACCGTTTTGGGAACACATTGTACGTACATCCAAGGAGTGGAATTCCCTGCTGGAGTCTGTGTTGCCTGATAGCTACAACTTAGGAGTCTTTAAGTCAAGAGTGAATAGGTTACTTCTAGGCAAGCGTGCTCCATCGTCGACCAGATCATCGCTTACCATCAGGGCCTCAAGTCTGCTATTACAATAGTATCAAAATGGTCTATCATTGATGTCATAATTGTCGATTTTGACAAGTTTGGTAATCTACTAATATAATGGCGTCATTATGACTTTCCAATGGTCAACCACTGACACTCCATTGAAAGAAGGGGGCATAGAATGGTAATCTCGTACATATTGACAAATAAATATTTGACGTTTGCGGTAATCTGCTAAAACTTTGACAGTTTATTTGATCAGTGTTTTACCATTACAACGTTATTGTGCAGTTATTGGTTTTAATATGCTCGAAATTATCATTCTACCACAATTCTATTACAAGACCATTGACCGATCAATGATCGATCATTATGAATTAGCAGATTACAAACTTTTAGCAAAATGACAATGGGATCGTGTTGGAATGACGAATTTATAAAAATAGCAGACTTGGGGCCCAGGTGAGATGGTGGTCAAACGCGAGCCTATGCAATAATAAAAAAAAAACGGAAGAAATTTCATGCCAATTCTGTTCTATTTTTGAAATTATTCGGTGAGTTTTTTTATATTACTAGCTGACCCGGCAAACGTTGTTTTGCCATATAAATAATTTTTAAGTAATTTCTAGAAAAAATGTTAAGGGTGGACAACCTTATCACTAAGGGGTATGAAAAATAGATGTTGGCTGATTCTCAGACCTACTCAATATGCTCACAAAATTTCATGAGAATCGGTCAAGCCGTTTCGGAGGAGTACGGGAACGAACATTGTGACACGAGAATTTTATATATAAGATTGATTAGCTCACGTTTGACCACAATCTCTTCTGATGGTAACCGATATTGGGGCCGACGATGAAGTACGCTTGCCTAGAAGTAACCTATTCTCTCTCGAGGTAAATACTCCTAGGTTGTAGCTATCAGGAAACACAGGCTCCGGCAGGTATAGTTATCGGCACGAATATTGAGCGCTGGCTTCAAGTTGCGCAGAAGTCAAATATTCGGTCTCTTTAGTGGTGCGACGTGAGACGCGGGGGCCGGGAATGTCAGCGATTGGCTCGCCGCGCCATCGTGTCATAGACGTCACTTGTGATTCGTTCCCTGCGCTTCCTGCACGTATCTAACAACGACGACGATTGGCTTACCAATGTATGGAATGCGCAAAGCGATCCCCACTCTCACACCGATCGCTCAATATTCGTGCTGTAACTATATTGTCTATTTTACTTCTTTCTAATTCTTTTTATACGAATTCAAAAAGGAGGAGGTTATATAGTTAGCCATGTATTTTTTTTCATGTTCACTGATTTTTCGTCCAATTGTGGCCCGATTTTAAATTTTTGTTTTTATTATCCTGACTATCACCGTTTTCTCTTAAAAATTGACGGCCTTTGACCACTTTGATCATGGTATAGCTATTTATAGCTGTCAAACTTTATGCTGAATGTATTTTCGCGGCCACGAATATTGTTAGGACCTTGTTTCTACCGATCGTAAAAGGACCAGGTCATAGAAAGACCATATTATTTGAAGGAGTTCATCTGTTCAATGGATTACCGGACGATATCAAGGAATGCGTAACATGAATACATTTAAAAACAAACTTAAGAACCATTTAACTACATTATAACTTCTAATACTCTGGAGGAATTTGTATTGTATAATTATACTTATTACTTTGTATATCATTATAAGCGGACAGTATGTTCTTATGAGAAATAAAATTTATTTAAACCGAAAATCTGCCGTTTACTAAGGACAGAGCTCGGTCGACGAAGCGTTGTTCCACGCGCGCCTCAAAGAGATGTCAGAAACATTCACGGTGCCCGTTAGGGACGATGCCTGCTAGGGCAGCACGGTTGTTACTGGAGCTCTGGAACTCAAAGGGTAACTGAAGGAACACAGGTGGGTTTTAATCATCAATAGTTTGATAGTCCCCCGCGATAGAGATTGGCTGATTTCCCAACTCAATTATTATTTTTTAGTTTTTGTTAAGTTTACGTGTATGGGATCAACCCTATGTGTATCTTAGCTAATGGTAAACAGATACGGTTGCCAAGACCGCAAAACAACTGCTAAAGGATTCCCATCTCAACGAAAATGTGAAAATGAAAGGGTAGTAATAAAAGCTCCGACAAAAAAGAAGAATTGTCCTAACTCAAAATATTAAATCTACTGCCTAAAATACTAACTTTCCGACTACTTTTGTCCGAATAAAAATGACGAAACGACCGAATGAGATACTGAAATCT
This sequence comes from Mythimna ferrago, assembly GCA_910589285.2. Lineage (NCBI taxonomy): Eukaryota > Metazoa > Arthropoda > Insecta > Lepidoptera > Noctuidae > Mythimna > Mythimna ferrago. Next base: position 12,200,381 of record OU342692.1, on the reverse strand, counting down.
TCGAAAAATAAACATGACTGTTTATTGCTATAATACTTTTCTACCAGCATAAATTACGTTCGACTGAAAACTATGATTTGTAATTTTTATCTTTACTTGCCTTCTATTAATTCTTAAATTACCTTTCATATTTCATAGACTGTGGTGCTTTATTTTAACTGTAACATTATACTGAAAATATTATTCTGAGAAATATAGAAACTTATAAAAAATATAAAAATGTACTCGTAACAATAACTTTTACTTGCATTATATATCATAAATTTTACTTACCACGGGTATGCTTTGATATCGGTACCTATTTCAGGCGTTAAAAAGTTAGAACAGTCGTATTCATGGGTACGTATCAAAATCCCGAATTTTATAAGACCGAATTTTAAAATACCGATGGACGAAATCCCGAAAATTGAAACGCCGAATGGTCGTTTGGTCGAAAGTTTAAAATCCCGAAAGTTAATTTACCCGAAAGTTTTAAATCCCGAAATTTAAAATCCCGAAGTTTAAAATCCCGACTCGTCCGTGTCGGGGTGCCGTAAGGTCCCGATTTCTTTTATTTTGAGAAGTAGCGCGTTTGGTCACAATTCTAACCTAACCTATTACCTTACCTATTTCAGCCACAATCACTCGTAAAAATGTGTTTACCATTGTCTAATAGTCTAGTCGCAGGTATATTGTATTTTGATTGCACTTTGAACTGGGTGAAATAGGTTAGGTTAGGTTAGAACTGTGACCAACCGCGCTACTTCCAAGTTGTTTCGTTCATTCGGGATTTCGTCCTTTCGGGTTTTGAACATCGGTATTTTGTGTTTCGATATAACGACTATCGGCATTTAAACCTTTCGGTATTTTGAATTTCGGTGTTTTGGATGTCGGTATTTCAGCCATAGGTATTATGAACTTTCGGGATTTTGACACGTACCCGTATTCAAGCTTTAATCTAAAACCAAGTAGACTTTGGTTTCCTAGAATATTTTACTATTACACTGTATTATTATTCGACAAATTTCCTAGTTTTTATAATGTCAGCGAGAACAAAGATAAAAATAAAACAAAACTCAGTTTATTATGAAAATGTAGTTTTAATAGGTAGTAGAAAATATTAAAACAGGAACAGCCGAACGCGACCCGAACCCGATCGCGCGGGCCGAACTTTTGAGGTATTTTCATTATTATTGAGAATCAAAAAAAACTGATAACCAACAATAGACATTAAAACAGTTCATGCAAGTTGTAAAAATATGATTATTTTGACAAAACCTCTGTTTTCGGTAACTTTAGTTTTGTTATTCGAAGATCCATTTTTTTTAGGAGAAAATGTAATTTGAACATGCTCTTATTTGTTGTTAAATTGGATATATTTTTCTTTTATGTTTTGCGTTTTTTGTCGGTAGTTCATTTTAACGCTGGTTCATTAGAATGATAGTCGGCCACAGATCGCTGGAGATTAATTTGTTTTTCGGAACCATTATTATTTCCCAAAATGAAATAAACAGACGAGTAACTTCGAGATGACTATTTGTTGCCAGCGCGACGTTCTCTGCTCTATGATCGACGTAAACAAGTAACATCCGACAATTAAATTAGTCTGCCTCTAATGAATGTCGACGCGGTGCCTAAACACACGCTTATTAAGGTGGTAGCCCTCCAAATTTAACTTACACAGCTCATTTGTGTTATTAAAAAGTTATTCGGTAGCGTAATGAATATTTGTTTAACTAACTCGTTGGTTTCCTGGTTGCCAGCTCGACTGTTGAGCGTAAGCTCCTAGGTTCGATTCCCGAGCCGGGTTTTTTCTTTGTGTTTTGAGTTTGGAAGTTGATGGTGTGACACCTCCGCTGAGAGTGGTCACCGTGATCGAAATTGGTCAGAAGGATTTTATTATCAAATAAATGTTTACCGTGGTATATTTCATTCGTTCAAGTCTTCAACAGTTACCTTTATCTATGTTAAAGTTACCTTGCTGGAATGTAATGATAACATGAAAAATTATGCAATCATGTAATTTGAGTTTTAGAGAATTGTTTAGATGATTTTTAGGATCACTTTGTTGTCTGTCCGTCCGTCCGTCTGTCTGTCACCAATCCCAAGAACGCGTAGAGGTATCGAGTTGAAATTAAAACCATATACTCAGATCTGTGGTCCCTTCAAGCTGTGAAAAAAACAAACTTCTAAGGTACCGAAAAAAAATACACAGCTGTTTATGTCACAAAAAACGCATATTTAGATACTCTCAAAGATCGAAATTCATAGGGTCCGTTGACCCAGAATCCTAAAATTTTGCACTAAGCAAGTTAAAGAGCAAATTTGTTGTTAATTACATCACAAAAAAAAATCATTTTCGCAATTCGGAAAAGTCTTCGAGACTCCATTCGAGAATGTAGTTTGCACGGAACCCTCAGTGCGCGAGTCCGACTCGCACTTACCCAGTTTTTTACCTAAAACTGTATATCGTAACTAATATTATAAATGTGGAAGTGTGGATGTTTGGATGTTTGTTACTTAATCACGCAAAAACGGCTGAACGGATTTGGATGAAATTTGGCATGCATATAGCCTTTGACATGGAAAAGAACATAGGCTACCTTTTATCCCGATTCCTTAAGTACCTAATGCTACGCGGGCGAAGATGCGGACAAAAACTTGTAAATACATATTTTTCGCAATGCAATTTTTTTTCTTATCACACTAAACTTTATAGCAGAGAGCAGCAAATAGAAAAAAAAGTCAGAAAATTACACAAGCGTGTCTTCCTTAACTCCTAGTAAGCCCCAAAATTGACTATATTAATTACCTTTTGCATCATTAGACACAGATTGAATAAACTTTATAATGAACGGACTTCAACCGCTTTCAGGATTCCGACGGAATGATTTAAGAAATGTTCATTTGTTTTTTTAATAACATAACTAAGAGAAAGTTGGGAATATTCTCTATGGTTAGCTGTTGGTACATTTTTTTAAATTAAGGCGTTTCGTAGGTACAATTTTGTGAAATTGCGGGCTGTGTGAAAATTCCAGCGTCCTGGTGAGACTTGGTTTTACTGTGGGAACAGGAATTCTTGTTATTTTAAAAATGACTTGTATAAGTAGATACCTAGGTATCTACTCAACTGTAGAGAGCGCTAGCTGCCACAAATATTTTTAAATAAACAGGTATAAATTTATTATTAATCCTTTGTTGGTGTTAGCAAATATTAGGTGAATTTAATTTAAATACTTTTGAAGGGATGAAACTCATGTCACTAAAAAAGTTTTGAGTATACATGTAGATGGATGGAGAGGGAGAGGGAGGCCAAAGAAAAGATTGATGGATTGTGTGAGGAGTGTTAAGAAAGAACAGGGAATTAGTGATAGTGTGACGGGTGACAGGACAGAATGGTAGTAAAAACCGTGTTGCGCCGACCCTAAGTAATATGGGATAAGGGCAGGAAGAAGAAGAAGAATTTAGGTACCAGATTTTAAGGACGAGTAATAATGTGAATTTTTCATTTCATACTCTCATATTATGTACTTTTCTAAGTTTGTCTAGGACATTACTGACACGTACTTCGGAAAGAACGTCTAGCCGTTTGTCCCGGGAGTCATTCGTAGACCTTTGACAGTTGTTACAGGTAGTCAGACGCCAGAATGTCTGATCATCAGTCCATCCAAGTAGTATCGTGTTGCCAAGTTAATCCATTTAAAACACAGGTATTCAGCCGTGTCCATTTAGACTGGAAGTTGACTCCGAGCTATTGGGAAAAGGTTTGGGAGATGATGATCAAGTTTTAAGTTGTCACATTAGTAACTACTGGCACTGAGAGCAGTGTTGGCCGAGTGGTAATGTGAGAGCAGTGGTGGCCGAGTGGTAATGGCTCCGACTTACGAGTTGTAGGTCGCGGGTTCAAACCCTGTCAGGCGCATTACTTTGTGTAATTTATTTCATTACCACTGCTCTCAAAACGGTGAAGGAAAACATCGTGAGGAAACCGGCATGTCCTAGAACCAAAAATTCGAAGACATGTGACATCCAGCAACCCGCACTGGGCCCGCGTGGTGGATTACGGCCCATTCTCTCTCTTAGAGAGGAGGCCTGAGTCCCAGCAGTGGGAACATTAAAAAGGCTGATGATGATGATGATGATTAGTAGGTAACTATTGAAATTCCGTTGATTGCTAAACTTTTTTCACGCGCTTTCCCACGTGTACTACTAATTTAATAACTTATCCTACATTATCTAATTTAAAAAAATGAAGGCCTAGGTAACTAGGTTAGGTTTATTTTAGTCAGTAAAAGTGTCGCACACTCTCTCACTCCACGAGCGAGAAGTCATTACATAATTTTTCTCCTTAAAAAACTGTGTTAATGTTAAATTTAGTGTACAACAAAGATTCAAGAAAGGAAATTTGATTTCAAACCGAATCAAGTTTATTTTTAGATATTTTCATATGGCTCAATTTTTATTGGAATATTTTCATCATAATCTTCAGGCCGACCGAGTTGGCGTCTCATCAATTACAATTACTGTCTAAAACGTGTCGCTTGAGCCTTTAACCATTATTTACTGAAAAATCCCAGAATATTTACGATATAACCAGGTTAGAGAGGTATTCTGCATCTTGTTGGCAACCTGAGAAATTGACCGAGCATTTTGACCATGCGTAAAACAAAAATATCTCTATTTATCTTCGACTGGCCTGTTGGTCTAGTGGTTAGTGACCCTGACTGCTATACCGGAGGTCGTGGATTCGATTCCCACCCAGGACAAATAATGTCTGTGTGATGAGCATGAACATTTGTTCTGAATTTATATATATATATACTCGTATGTATGTATTTAGAAATGTATAAGTATGTTTATCAGTTGTCTAGTACTCATAACACAAGCTATACGAGTACTAAGCTTAGGACTAGACGGCGTTGTGTGATACTTGTGGGATATTATATATTATATCTATGAGAACTTTCCTGGCCTTTACAGGAGCGAAGGAGCAATGCTTTATTCAGGGTTAAAATGGTGCCATTGCTTTATTCAGGTTCCCACCAATTGTTTTTGCTGGGAAATTATCAAATGACTCCTTTCGCTTATTATCAGGCAACAGAGGCCCGTAAATAATTATACACAAAATTATCTTAAAGAATTTTTAGTACGGATAGATTTGCGGTTGACCACTATCTACCCTAAGGACTTCGACCAGTTACGCCGCCATGGTGTCCCGATGAAATATAGCCCTAAGCTACCAAACACGTCCGAACTGGTCGCGTCTCCAAATTGGTTGCGCAACCAAACGGATACCAGTACCCCTAGCCAAGTTGCAAATCTGCAATAGTTAACGCTTGTAGAAAGCTTCAAATGTACGGGAATGACGTCGTATTAACGCTCAGTCACGTGGTCAGAACAAAAGAGTTAGCGGCAAGGTCAACGCGAAGCGTTCGGCGCAAGCGAAACGGTTGTAACTTGGCTAGGGGGGCAGGTGTGTAACTCTCTATAGAGCTGTATACATTTTGTTGGTAGAGGCGACTGGTCGTGTCGTCATGGGGTCTCGGTGAAATATAACCCTAATGGTAAGCGATGATGCGAAAATGGAGCACGCTTGCCTAGAAGTAACTTATTCACTCTTGATTTAAAGGCCGTTACGTTGTCGGCGTCGTGTTTCGCTGCATAGGGTAGCGAGAGGGAAGACTTTTTTTTATTATTATTACTAAAACTCACCTGTGCTCCTTCAGTTGCCCTTTGCGGTCCAAGGCCGCGGTAACTTTTTAGAACTATCTTGTAGCTCGTACAGTAAGCCTACAGAACTAGATGTTTATTAAGGATGTATTAACAAATATAGAACTAATTTTACCTCGTTGTTATAACGGTAAAATATAAAATATCTCATGACAATTGCTCAAACATGGCTAGGCAACAATGTTTTATTACAGAGCTCCCGAGCCTACTTCCGCCTTTCGATTCCATCGTCAAATCAGCTTGATGGTACCTTATAACCAGTGTGTCTCGCGACAATTCTAATAATTCAAATCGCGACTAGGATACATTGAATTATTCAGAGTACCGGTGCCTATCTAGCATAAACTGACGAAAAAAATTTGACGTGTAATAGTGTTTTTCAAACCTATATATAAAAAATAAATATCATTTATCATTAATTATCTATTTAGCTTCCGGCTTAATCATCAGATTAGTTCGATGTATCCCCTCCCTCTCTCCCCTCTTTAGTCAGTCATCGAATACACGCATAAACAAACCAATTTTACTTGTTACAACAGCCCTGCTATGATTATAAGGAGTTCCGTTACAAATCTTCGCAGTTCAACCATCAGATCAAAACACTATTTGTGATCAATTTGGGAGTAGAGAACTAATTTTTTTCGGGAGTATAGGTACTTTGAATTACTCTGTATTGATCGAGAAATCAGTGAACATACATAATCTATAGGTACATCTTTACATATAAATACAATTGGAATGTCTGTTTGTAATATTGAAATAACTGCTTTTTACTACATGCATATGAATATATATACGGTACCCAAAACAACATTTTTTAAAATTTTTGTCTGTCTGTCTTTCTGTCTGTCTGTCTGTTTGTCCCGGCTAATCTCTGAAATGGCTGGACCGATTTTGACAGGACTTTTTTTGGCAGGTAGCTGATGTAATAAGGAGTAACATAGGCTACTTTTATTTTAGAAAAAATAAATTCAAAATCCTGTAGTCCACGCGAACGAAGTCGCGGGCACAGTTAGTATATATATATAACAGAACCACCACCAGAACCAGAGCCGAAGATGTTACTACATTCCTCCTTTTTAAAGGCGTTTAAAAATATTTAATTCTGTTCACACCTGTCATTTTCTTTTCCAATATTTGGCAGCAATAAATTGTACTCGTATCTAGTCAGTTTTCTCGGCAAGCTCTGCTGAGGTAGTCAATACTATAAATTAATAATTTGTAGTATAGTACAATTTTTAGTGCGCTTTGTTTCAATGATTCCTTATGTAGTTCGGTTGTATAGTCATTTGAGATACAAAATTACATCAATTTTAAATCACAATGTCCACTAGGGTTACATTTGCGAATAATTAAAACAGCTTCTAAACTTGACTCCTTAAAATCCCGCCAAATCCTCACGGCTTAACACTTTATTTAAATCTGCAAGTTCATTTCGTGACACAATTTTAGTAACGGTCAACAGAATTAAATTGTGCTTCAGACAACAATTGTATATAAAAAAATCATAGTTTATTTAAATCCTTTAGTCACTCTTCGCGTGACCCAAGAGCTGGCTTCTGCCTCGGTCAGAGATAGCATTAGATAGCATTAGCATAAGCATTGCCATACAATCTTTGTCATTTTTGGTTTAATTTACAAATAAAAAAATACGTGTTCCTTATTTTTAAATAATCTAAAAGACGGACTAATTTCATTTTTTATGGCAACTAGCCTATTCTTTGCACAATTGCCTGTATTAAATTTATGGACAATTCGAATTGGTACTAAATTTTCTAAACATGTAATGACTTAGGAGACATTTCAGACTTAGAATCACTAAACTTGATCGTGCCATACTCTTACTTCATTTAATAAATGAAAAAGTACTAATAGCTTTGAGATATAACTGTAATGACAAAAGCCATTATAGCTCTTTTAAGATGCCTACTGGCTACTAAGGACCCTTCCCCGTCACTCGTCCCACTTCCATCGCCGCTGAATGAATGAAATGAATTTCTATTTCACTGTATAATGCCAGGGATTTTTAACTCTCACCCCACTCAAGATTCAGCGACTGAAAAAGTTTAATATACAGCTACAGTTTATCTTAACTAATACGGAAAAATTGTTCGTCATTAGACTGGTCAAATTGTTCTTTGGTATAGTGGTCAAATTGTTCATTGTCAGAGAAGGTAAATTGTTCATGGGTAAAATGGTCAAATTCTCAATTGTTGAAGTGGTATAATTGATCATTTGTAAAGTAATTTAATTGTTCATTGGTAAAGTAGTTTAATCGTTTATTGATACAGTGGTCAAATTGTTCATAGGTAAAGTGATGAAATTATTGGTTTACCGATATGTTTGTTAATGCTAAATAATTTCTGAGAGTATTGATCCTATTACGAAAAATCTTTTGCTGATAGAAAACTACACTATCGGAATTCGAACTCAGTTCCTAAAGTTACGTTTAATCCCGGAAAAACTCACAGTTTAGGTATATCATAATTTCAATTCCAGCCACGAGAGCCATGCCACAGATAATAGTTAGTATGCTTTATCCAATAGTAATAATACTAGTTATACCTAGTATTGAATGTACATATGTAAGCAGTGAGTAGGTACGAGTATATTACGCATACCCAAAAGATTTCTCATCGAAAATATTCAATGTCGTCGAATTACGATAAAATATTCGGTATTGGATATTCAATTTTCGCGAATGAATGATATTCAAATTGCCGATAGCTATTTGTATAATAACGTCGTTATAGGAATTATAGGCATAATTGTGTTAAAAATCATCATTCATGTAATTACGTGCTCAAATTGAATTATTTAATTATGAGTGCATTAACTACCAACGTTTTTGCAAATGGATTATTTTACTTGCTATTTAAAATGAATGGGTTGCGGGAATGTTTAAAACCTTCGCCCCCGGAACGTAAAGGATAAGTGAAAGAATACAGGCTGGTTTTAGACAGTCAAAGTCTGTCACGTCTTCCCTCCTCACCCCAAAGGAGAAGTTGTTTGTGGATGTCCCACGTCAAAAAAAAGTGTTTAAAATGTTGTACAAAACGTAGTAATCATCATCATATCAGCCGAAAGACGTAAGCCTTCCCCAAGCGTCGCCACAACGACCGGTCCTGTCCGTCACGCATTCATTGGATTCCAGCGACCCTGACCAGGTCATCGGACCACCTTGTAAGAGGCCTTCCAACGCTGGGTTTTCCGGTACACGTTCGCCACTCCAGAACCTTTCGTCTCAATCGACCGTCTGTTCTGCATTGCCATTTATTTTTAATATTTTTATAAATTTTTATTTTTTTTGGCGATTCTTCGAGCTATGTCGGTAATACATACATGAAATAAATAAAAGAAACTAGGTACCTACCTATATATTTTTCATATCTCACTAAGATGTGTTAAAATGTCGTGCGAGCGAGAAAGAGGGATGTAGCTATTCATTCTACATAGCTTCATCCCTTTAACAGTTCAGTTTAGGTCGTAAAATGGACCGCATTAAGAGCTCGTAGTAGGGCTTCTGTATTTATAATTTTTTTATCGTCTACCTAAATTAAATATGAAATGACCTACTTTTTTCAGACTTTTTACAGTCGAATCATAAACTATTTACCCACTTTAAGGCGCAGACAAGCTTTCCAATTTAGCAGAACTAGTTAAATTTAATTATATAGTTAAAAATGTACGACTACCATTAGTAGTAATGTACACGATGGAATCAACTGAGCCGCGTCGGTCGCTTACAAATGGCAGTTTTCAGCGAAATATTTGGGTCGATCTGAGCACGAACCCTAAATGTTTAGGGTTGCTGGAATAATAACAAGCGACTTTGTGAAAAAGGTTATACTTTACTTTCCAAAATAAAAACTTATTCCGACAAGCTCGTTCCATCATCAGATCACTAGACGTATGGAGTTACACCACCGGTACATTGTCATCCCAACCATATGCACAAAACACTTTGGGAAAGAAAGAAATAAAGAAAAGGAATTTATTTGCGTCAAACATGGCCCATACCATAATAGTTTACCTCACAATTGTAAATCTCATTTCATGTATTTTAAATTATTAAACAGCACTGTCAAATATCTAGTAACAAAATCACTCCATTTTTGTTTTCCGTCTTTCGAAACAGTGCACAGCTTAGTCACCTTCCTACAGGTCATCCAAACGCTGACTGTCGCTAGCATAGCACAAACGCCTTAAACTACAGTCCCAGGTGAAATTTCGGGACAGCTTCAACTGCGCTTGCATACCTCTTAAAATAAAAATAACAACTATAGCAACTATAGATATGCGTCACATCCGCGCAAAACAGCGCTCAGCAAAATGCTGCGGCACTTGAACAAGACAGCCACACAGGAACACATTCATTGTTCGTACAGCTAAAGAGTGGAATTCACTGCCAGAGTTTGTGTTTCCTGATAACGGCCACCAAGGGTTCTTTAGTTCAAGAGTAAATAGATTACTTCTAGGCAAGCGTGCCCCACCACCGATCACATAGCCTATTACCATCCACCAGGTAAAACAATGGTCAAGCACGAGTCTATCAGTAATATATACACCGCAAAATTTTAATCGTTTTAATCCCGTGGAGGGTCGATCCGGTACATGAAACACTATCGATTTATAGCGATAAAACAAAAAAATAAAGTACCTTTTTTTCAAAACTCGTATTAATTTACGCATGTACGAAATTAATTTCTTTAAGAAAACGTCAGCTGAGCGAGTCCAATGACCTGCAGGTAGTTTGTACGTAAGTACCCTTTTTTCAAAACTCGTATTAATTTATAGTACGAGTTTTGAAAAATGGGTACTTTATTTTTTAACTTTATCTTTATTAATCGATAGTGCTTAATGTACCGGATCGACCCTCCACGGGATTAAAACGATTAAAATTTAATTGTGTATATTTTTTTAAAAGTAAAAGTACTTTTATTTGACAATTGTTTTTCTTGATTTGAGATAGTATAAAATAAATATGATGTAATTAAGGTACGAATCGAATCAGACCAGATTGATGCGAAACAGTCAAGCGTTTTATCTCTGATATTGGATTAAATCCAATCAAATGTAAAGCGAGATTCTCGGAAAGTATTCCAAGCATGATTTCTTTGTTTCGCTGAACTGATCTATATCTAAAATAAAAATATCGGTGTTCACGTTTTGTCCTTAGAAAGATAGCGCGACTGACATCATTCTTACGCTTGAGTGGGTGAAGTTTATTTGTTATTACTAATCCTAACTAATATTATAAATGTGAAAGTGTGGATGTTTGTTACTTAATGTCGGAATTTTGGGGTGAGAGCCTGGTGATCCGTCACACAGGGTATCCTAGTATGGACTCCAGACTCTCACAAAGCTTTTTTTTTGCATCATTGTATATTTTGAAACTTTTTGTACTGTACCTTTGTGAAGAGTGAAATAAAGATGATTATGATTATGACTTAATCACGCAAAAACGGCTGAACGGATTTGGATGAAATTTGGCATGCATTTGACATGGAAAAGAACATAGGCTACCTTTTATCCCGATTCCTTAAGTACCTAATGCCACGCGGGCGAAGCCGCGGGCAAAAGCTAGTAAGTAATAATATCCACAAAATATGTTTTAAAAATTGTAGGTCTAAGTTCTGATTGTAACTTAGTTCAATTTTTTTTTCAAAACACATTTCCTGCTGTTTTATCATCAATCAATTCCAACTATATTGTTATCGAAATCCAGTCATTGGTTATAGATATGATTGGATTGATTGGATATAGCATTGGAATACCTGCCACAAGGTAAACCTTGTGGCAGGTATTCCAATGCTATATCTTTCAATATTTGTAGTTAGTTAATTAATTGGTTCAGTTAATTGTTTAAGGCGTATAGTTCCTTGAACCATCTGGCCGAAATTATGTGAACGCAACTCTCGCACTCGCCTAGGCGGCAGTACGCAAATCTGTGCATTTATTTGCGGCCAGCTTCGTACGGAAAGCGCTTTAAATCCATTTTCTCTGCGAGATATTGATTGATTTACATATGCAATGTTCACTTTGAAGAATATTTAACCACCAATTTTTATGTGTAAAAATGTTTCTAAAGGTCCAAGCCGTTTCGAAGGAGTAGGGAAAAGTTGCGAAAAGTTGCGAAATTGCTAAATATTTTTTTTTGACAAAAGTATTAATTGCACGAAAAAATCAAATGTTGATATTATTGTTCATGAATCTATAATGAACATAATTTTTTTTCAAACCAATTGACCTAGCCGTTACGGAGGAGTAGGCCTCAGAAAATCACTGTTTTATGGCACTTTTCGGGCGCTTGGCCCTTAAGTTGTATTTTATTATTATATTTTTAAAATTAAATTATAAGTAGTTCTTAGGTTGAGTATAGTATGTTCTAATTTGTATTCGTTTAGTTTAGTTAGTAGTAACTTATTGTAATTTCGTATTTTTAGTTTTACATTGTATAAACTCCAAATCATGCTGTGGCGTCCTATAATTGAGGGAGTGCACTAGTGTAAAACCTTTAAATGTATTAATCATTAACTTGTATGAGTACATCCTTTGTTGGAGGCCCTTAATAAATAAATAAATATGCGTTCGCCACTCAGAAACATTTCGACCTCATCGACTATCTGTTCTACTAGCAATGGCCCTGCCCACTGCCACTTAAGTATGGCGATTCTTTTGGCTATGCCTGTAACCTTGGTTCATTTCTGATTCGGTCATACAAGAAAACTCCGAGAACAGCCCTTTTCATAGCATTTCGGGTGACATTAAGCCCCCTGATGAGACACATATCACCTTACATAAATTGCCAACACAGCTTTCGATATTAATTGAGTAGTACTGACACAACAAAGCTAGTTTTCCCGGTACCCTTAGCCGGTCCTAAGGGGTACTTAGGACTAAAGTATCTTAGATCCTGGCTCTATGGATACCTACTTATTGGATATTGAGAAACCCTGTCGAGACGAGATGGAGCTTCTGTGATTTACATAATAATATTACATGTATCTTGGGAAAGCGTGGACCGGGTAACGATTGTATCTTCGCAAATATTTGCATATACGTAGTTCAAAACGCTGTGAGTGTTCTAGCTGACCAAAGACCTTACCATGATGTTTTAAAATGTCAGGCGTGCGAGTGAGAAAGAGTGACAGCTATACAGATACACCCTATTCAATATTATTTTTAGTATATGCGAAAACAGAACATAGCTTGTTCAGAATCAATAATTGAATCGATTCCACAAATTTTTACACCATGTTAAATTTTTTTCCCAAAATTTTTTGAAAAAGTTTACAAGTTGGACACCACCGACACTATGTACAACACAAGCTGACATTATGTGCCAGCGCACAGCTGGGTGCAAGAGCAAAATAATCCCTCAGTCGCCTAGATGGCCCGGTGACCATGTAATTGTGTGGACACTCCGATAACAGTACAGTTATTCTATGAAATTCGAATAATGTTTTGTTTTTTTTTTCAGATTCTTAAACAATGATGCGTTTACCACTCATAGTGATGTTCGGTGAGTAAAAAACAATTTTTTATTAAACAATGCAATAACTTTTAGGTAAAAGTTAGGGGTGCTTTTGAAACTCGCTAATTTTCCGGAACGGCAAGCGGAGTTGGTAAAAATAGATTTCCTGTTACAGGTGTTTGAATATTTCTTCATCGTTAACGCTAAGAAAATGGTTCATGCTGAAAATTTACCTCAAACTTCTGAAAGCCTCATTAACACCTTGTCTTCTGAAATAAATTTGAAAATATTTTTTTCCTGAAATCTCATGTCAATTATTTCGATTGATCGTGTGGATCTACTTCTTGTGCTAAGTCAGGCTACTCTTGTGATTGTATAAAAAACTGGTTAAGTTCGAGTCGGACTCGCGTACCGAGGTTTCCGTACAAACTTAGGTAAGTTTGTTCTTCAAGTTTTTTTTATGTGACATAACTACAAAATGGTTTTCAGAATTTTTCCTTTACTATATGAATTTGGTTCTTGCTAAACATGATTCTTGTGCAATGGGAAGTACATATCTATAACCTATAGTTTTGATTTCCTTGCGAGCGTCAAATGTGTGTCTGTAACGAAGCATAAACGGCCTTATATTCAGATTGCGTTGACCTAGAAGTTTTTTAAGCTATTGCATAGCTTCTATCGCGGGCCTTGAGCGTGGAGACCGAATCCAGAAATTCCGTAACGAAAATAACCTAACACCCCCCACTCATTTGTTTTTTGAGCTTGGTGACCGATAAGAAAACAAATGAGTGAACAATCAATCAAAATTCAATTCAATGTGTGAAAGTGTAACTTCAATTAATATCAAAGAAAAAAAATAAAGGAAAAAAAATTCTGCATAAATAAAATAAATAAATAATTATAATTGCATAAGTTGATAAAAATACTATGCAATAGCTTTACCGCGGCAGTCCCCGAGTGCCACACGTCTTTTTTTTCTCTGTTCCAAACTTGAGTATCCAATATTAATTTCAGCTTAATACCTCCACACGTTCCTGTAAAAAGGGTCTTGACAGACGGACAGACTGACAACAAAGTGATCCTTTAAGGGTTTCGTTTTTGCTGAGGTACTGAACCCTAAAAACATCAAATTAAAATGGAGCCTTCAATTAATTCGAGTCTCAGAAACGAAAGGGCCGGAAGCCATAACAATATTTTTCCATCACAAGATGGAATATTATTGACAAAATATGAAATTGATGTTTATTTTTGGTGAATTGCCTACTGTTACGGTGTGACTCTAACAACGTTGCTATTTGTCTTTTTGGTGTTTCCATAATATCATCATCACCATTTCAGCCGATAGATGTATCATTGTTGGACATAGGCCACCCTTAATTGTCTCCAAAATGAACGATCCTGTGCGTCTTGCATGCATCGCATTTCTACGACACTCACCAGTAGCCTGATTCACGTAAAATCAAACAAGCCAAATATCGTTGAAGTTTTATAGTCGTTCGATCGAAGTCCTATCCAAAAGCGGTATTTACGATCTATCGACTTATTTCCATTTACATTAATAAGTATTCTACCAGAATAATGTAATACAGATTTTTTTTTAAATCGACGAATTTCAAACGACTTTAAAATCGGTGTCGTTCAAACTCGATTGATGGATGTGAATACGGAAATGGTCTAAACGACTAAATCGCTACGATATCGTTACGGTTTTCATTACGTGAATCGGGCTACTGTTCATCGGTCCACGTTGTGAGAGGTCTTCCAGTGCTACGTCTACCGTTGCACAGTCGCCACTCCAGAATCGGCTTCGTCGACCATCTATTCTGCGAGCAATGTACAGTTGTCATGACGGATCTTGAGCGGTCGGAGTCAGAGTGGGGATCGCTTTGCGCATTCCATACATTGGCGAGCCAATCGTCTTCGTTGTTAGATACATGTAGCAACGCAGGGAACGAATTAGGAGTGACGCCTATGACGCGATGGCGCGGCGAGCCAATCATTGACACTCCCCGCCCCCGCGTCTCACTTCGCACCACTAAAGAGACCGAATATTTGACTTCTGCGCAACCGCTCAAGATCCGTGATGGCAACTGTACCCTACCCACACTGCTTAAGTTTGGTGATTCTTCAGACTATGTCGGACTTTAACTTTGGTTCTTCTGCGGATAACTTCTGCGATTGAACTTTAGATTGGTCATATGATGCGTCTTGCGATTCCCTATCGAATTATATACGAACCGTATTTTGCTAAAAAAAATGACTTGCGCGAAAACGACGATGTCCTTTTCCTTATTATGTATTGATTTAAACAATAAAAATAAAACAATAGAAGGTGATATTTCTAGTTTTGATACATTAAATATGAACCCTTTTTGAGACTCAATCGTTGTTGCTATAATATCTTCTCAGATTTGTACTTACACGTGCTGACAATATTATACGGCATTGTTATCCGTTACCTAAATGACTGCTTTAATAAATGTGCGCTGTAAAGTTTTCGTTCATAATGAAACAGAGTATTTTTATTTTATTTTATAATCTAGTTAACTAAAGACTAAGTTCCTTAGACTTATTGAACATAATGACTGACCTTGAAAATCTCAAGTTTTAATCATCATCATAACATACATGTGTGCAGGTGGTGGAGTATGTCGGGCATAGTAAATTTTTTAAGACTTTATGAAAGATGAGCGCGCTTTAATATTTTTCTTATTAAGTACAAAAATTTTTTTTTTCAAAGAATTAAGGTTTGGCGCAATTTTAGCTTCTTTTTATGGTGCAATTTATTAATTAAAACTTTATGCACTAGCAAGAAACACTTTACAAAGGCTGATTTAATGCCTTAGGCATTTTCTACAAGCAATGGGTAGCTCGCTGTCCGGCCGTCCGGTAACTGTCCGGACCAAGCCCAAGTCGTCGACGGCGCGCACTATTCCCGCGCGCCTCAAGGAGTTGTCAGCAACAGCAGGAACCCAGCCGGGTCGAAGCCTACTGGGGCCAGGGTTATCCGAAAGGGCGCTCGAGCCCCGGTATGAAGGCTTGAAGGAACGGGATGGGTTTTTTAATCAGTAAGAGTCTGACACTATCTCCCGCTCCGCCCAAGAGCAGGGGTTGTCATAGGATGATTTTTCCCATCGGAAAAAAAGGCATTTTCTACCAGTCGACGATTAGGGTGGTATGTTTTGCCGTGAGTTATAAGAATGATATTTGCGATCTAGTTTACATAATAAATAAAGTACTAATTAAGGCGAAACTTTTGTGTTTGTTGAAAAAAAGACGTATTCTATATTGGTTATTATTTGATTAACCTTATTGAAGGGTATGGAGACTCCCTCCCTATTTACCCTGCAAAAAGGTTCGACGAAAATCTGATCTATTTCTCCATTAGAAGATACCCTAGTTAAACCAAGTGTGGGCACACTCTAAATGTATTCTCAAGTAAATATGGAGAAAGATGTTTTCCTATAGGTCCCCACTTACCAGTTTCGGTTTCTTTAATAGATACGTACCGAAACTTTGGCGAAGCCAACATTAAGATTTATGAATTTTGTTTGCAGCATAATGTGTGAGCAAGGCCGTATATCTTCAGTATTTAATAGGCCATAAAATATCGTTAAATATAAAATTATTAGGTTAACATAATGAACGGTTTTACGCGTTTACCAAATCATAAAATAATCATTTATTAGAATCAATTTTATTCCTTTAAATCATATCTTTAACGAAAGCGGCTTTTTATTAAGTTATTAACATCCAATAGTACAGGAATATTTCAAATATTTGTAAGACCAAGAGACAGACATTCCGGGTTCGAGCATGTATTTGAGTAGGCACTCACGATACAGGAGTTTTTTTTGTAGTGTCATTTTAAAGATTAGATATTATCACATGATCTCCTGTCTGGGTGTCCGACTTGTACTCACTACAACCCACCTGTGGTGAACTGTACCTTCAGTTGCCCTTTGAGGTCCAGGGCAATGGTAACTCTTTCGAACAATTTCGCAACAGACAAAATGCTGTATTCAATATCTACACATGTGTAATCTACATTTTTTACACTAATATAATAAAGAGGTAAAGTTAGTTTTTTTTTATTTTTTGCTTGTAGGAGGTAATCTCTGGAAGTACTCGTCCGATTGCTAATTTTTTTTACCGATAGAAAGCTGCTTTATTCCTAAGTGAGCAAAAGCTAGTGTATAAATATTAGGAATTTAACTTTTCAAACTCTTCTTAAAATTTTTACTAAAGAAAAAAAATCATTGATCCTTCATCAGTTTTACAAGTATAGTGTTGAATTGAAACAGTTTTGTAGCCGAGGGCACCTAATTTTGTTTTGTTCACTGTCGTGTAATTTCAGCACCTATAAACAGTAATATTAACTTTAGGTACGTGTGTAATGCAAACATAATAATAATACAAACATGATATTGCCAGGTTGGTGTTACAGTCGCAAGCTCAATAGCTAGCCCTGGGGTCCGATTCTCGGGTTGAGCAATACTGCAATTAGGTTTTTCCGTTGAAAATTGCTCCGTAGCAGCCCGGAGTATGAGGTTGGTGGTGTGAAACCCCCGAGCCTCGGAAAGCACGTAAGGCCTGTTCTGTACCTGATCTCTTCCAGGTCGTGTCGGATTGCCGACCTATCTGACTAGGAGAGTAAAGGAACAAAGAGTGCACTTATGTTTGCGCACATGCTTTTGCACTATAGATAATGCCATCAAAACATAACTTGTAAAAAACCAACTCAATAGTTAGGAGCCTTAGTTTTTTACAACTTCTCACAACACAAGATCAAGAAAAAGACAGAAGTTCGTCTACAGTAAAAAGTTGTGAGATCCATGCAATACCAAATTGGTTAATTTATTCAGTCAGTACTTAAGGGACCTTGATGACCTGGATTGACTTGGCAATCAGACTAAACAATTTAATTATACTTATTACTTGTGATATGACATGCGATTACTTATTTCTGTCCATGGTAAAAGCCAGCCCAGGGTAAGTGTGAATTAAAAGGGTGTCTCTTTTTTATTAAAAAAAACCTGCCTTCCAGTTCCTCTCCTGTATCGTGGGTGCATTCAATTTGTAAACTCACGTACACAAAAAACCCAGACCTAGTACACCTATCTGTAGGCAATACAAATACTGTGCGGGAATTGAACTCGCGACCTGCAGCACAGCAGCCAATCGCTCAACCACTGCACCATATCGTTAACTTGACAAATGTTAGAAACAGTTCACTTTCAAATAGATACTAACAAGAATGTTAGGCATAATATGAAAACGATGCATGAACCGAATTTTCAGCAACCGATGCGCAGGCACGTCCACGATTACCTTACGTTAGCTTTCACAAAACTTAAGTGTCGAATATAAAATACTATCTGCTGTTTGCGGCTTCGCCTGCATGATAGTAGGAATTATCCCAAGGGAACATATAACCGAGATAAAAAGTATCCTATGTGCTGGTTTAGGACATGATCTATCCTATCGATATATATGTCGATAGGATAGATCATGTCGCTTCCGCGGACAGGTGCCACTGAACAGCACGAAGTGAACTTAGTGCAATGTGAAGTGTTATTAACATAGTCTTAAGTCTTATTTACTAACGACAAGTTGTATTTACTCTATATGTATGTTAGTCTGTAAGGTATATTTCTATGGGCCAAGATGCCTGATAATAAATGATTTATTATTATTATTATATGTACTACGTATTAGATTAGGCGTGCCTAACACTCACTTTAGTCGACTCAGGATGTAGACTGTACACCTTGAACATTACACTATGTTGAACAAAACGCGAAGTGCCACAGACATTTTGGTCGCGAAAAAAGTATCCTCTAAAAAGAATCTTAGCGCTGCATGTTTTAATAGTTCTCTTAGACGATATATCGTATAGCGCTGAAGCGAACTTTTGTTTTAACTTTTCTAACACCCGCGAAAAGGCTTGTCTATCACTAGAATATAAGTCGATGATCCATCCATTTAGCAAGTTTCATTGAAATCCATTTTGCCATTTTTTTTTTAAATAATTACAAACTAGTAAGATTGACTGCAATCCCACCTGGTGGTATGCACTAATGTAATCGTTGATGGTTAAGCGCATTTCTATATTAAGAGCTTATTATTCACTCCAGCTTTGAAGACACCTAAATTATAATCGGTCAGGAAGACTGCAAGCAAATTGTTCTAGTCTTTCGATATACGTGGTACGGTGTATAAACGACGAGGCAAAACGTTTAGTTCGGACCGTAGAGGTGTTTTAACAATGTAAGGGTGGACACTCGCCGTTCGTCGGGTTGTCCGACGGTAGTAAGGTGATGGCAGAATCAATTAATTCCTGCGCACACTCTCCAAACTGTATAGTGTAATACACCGAAAAGTTGGCTATACCCTACGCCTGTGCTCCAGGATTTGTAGATTGGACTTAACCAAATCCGGATCACCGATAAGCCTCTTCTTTTTCTAACATACATAGATACACTCAGTGGAACTAGTTAGGTTAGCAAAATATACCATTTACTAGCTTTTGCCCGTAGCTTCGCTTGCGCACATAAAATATAGCCTATGTCACTCAGAAATAAAGCAACTTTTTATCGGACCAGTACTTCCAGAGATTACCTCCTACAAACAAAAAAAAAAAAAAACAAACTTTACCTCTTTATTAAATTAGTGATGATGATGAAGATTATATTAACCATGTATTTTTTTTTACCTAGCCATTACAATCCCACTGTTGGGCAAAGGCCTTCCAGGCATACTTCTCCCATGCTGTCTCAAACCAGTCCCCGTGATACGCGGATATTAACCAGTATTATATTTAAAAAAAAAATCCGAGGCTTTGACGAAAATTTATGAAAAGAGTAAGCATAAAAATATGAATAGGCGTTTCCTAAGCCAGCTACGACACTTGTTAACCCTCCAGCAGAGGCTGACGGCAATCCAGCTTAATAAAAACCTTCCGTACAGGTTCTTTAGTTAACTTAACGAGACTCTAAGTAAACACCAACAGCGGAGGTTGAACGCTCCGTACGATTCAATCAAAGCTTTCACGGACGCAAGCTGCCGTTCTTTTAAACCTCGTGGACACGCGAGCAATGCCCTCTAGCGTGTTAAAAGAATTACTAAAAAAGAAAAAATCTGTTCTCTCTCCCCAGGTGAAAATTGTGTTTGAATGACGAAATTTAAAGTAGGAAACGTTCCTGTTACATTTAAAGTGGACCGGAATTAATTTGCTACTGTTTTAGTATAATTTTACAACTGTATCCCTAGAGTTGAAGGTATGGGTGATAGGCAAAATGGTAGCCCCGAAAATAACTAAAGTGCCTGCTGAAAATTAGGATACTGGACACGATTTTGTAATTCTATTTTATTTAGTAACAGTACAGACGACTTAATCCACCCACCATGTATTTTTCAACAGTGTGTTTCTTTGATAAAAGTTGTTCCGGAAAAATTCGTAGTTATTTTAGGATTCGTTTCGGTTTATTTATTTCAGTAGCTAAATTATACAAAAAAAATGCTGAATACAATATTTCGATTCGTAGTCGCTATAGCAGTTTGGGGTTGAAATAACAGTCTCAGTGGGGATTGAAATAAATATTGTATCTACTTGGTAGACGAATAGGTTGCTATGTTGTTATAGAGATAGGGAGATGATACTACATCCAGGCTCTTGACATCCTTCCTCACTTCTTAAGACACCCTTGGGGAGCGATGGACCCTTTTCAGATACCGGAACACTCACTAAAAGTGCGTGCATCCAATAAAAATTCTCCGAAATTTTTTGTTAAAATCCTATACTCATATCAGTTTAACGGTATTTTTAATGGAATCAAAGGATTAATTGAAACGCTAGGCCCTTCTGCCGGCAGTCGAGTGAAGCAGGGCTGTGCGAACGATCACTGGCGACAAATTGCCTCTCCACCGAGCGCCGTTTCATATTACTGAACAAGGAAACAATTTAGCAACGAGAACGTTTTCGTGTCGATTTTTTATATTTCGCCCGAGGATGAGCGGAATAATAATGGAAATTGACAAGCGAAAAAAAGTCGGGATTTGACCTTAGCTTTTGGTGAAAACAACGTGGGTATATGAAGCGGTTTATTAAACTTATGTTGTGCTCGTTTTATACAAGTAACAAGTCCCAGCTTTGCGCGGGTTTTTTTTATTGTTGATAGATTCGCGCTTGACCGCTATCTCACCTGATGGAAAGCGACGATGCGGTCGACGATGGAACGCGCTTACCTAGAAAAAACCTATTCACTCTCGACTTAAAGATTCCCGGATTGCAGCTATCAGGAAACACAGATGTTAGAAATCTTTTAAATTCTCGGTTTTTCTCTACTAAGATGCATTTATTTTACACCATTTTTATTATTAATAGACTCGCGTTTGACTACCTATTCACCTGATGGTAAGCGATGATGTGGTCGACGATGGAGCACGCCTGCCTAGAAGTAACCTATTTACTCTTGATTTAAAGACCCCTAAGTTGTAGCTGTCAGGAAACACAGACTCCGGCAGGAAATTCCACTCCATGGCTGTACGCACAAAACTGCATAGTTATGGAAACCTAAACCTTTCTCAAGGATCACTTTGTATTAAGTTTATCGCATTCATACCGACAGAAGGACGCGGGAAATGATGTCACCCACTAGTTTTATAATATGTAAGGAATTAAGGGCCAAGCGCCCGAAAAGTGCCATAAAACAGTGATTTTCTGAGGCCTACTCCTCCGTAATGGCTAGGTCTATTGGTTTGAAAAAAATATATGTTTATTATAGATTCATGAACAATAATATCAATATTTGATTTTTTCGTGCAATTAAAACTTTTGTCAAAAAAAATAATTTAGCAATTTCGCAACTTTTCGCAACTTTTCCCTACTCTTTCGAAACGGCTTGGACCTTTAGAAACATTTTTACACATAAAAATTGGTGGTTAAATATTCTTCAAAGTGAACATTGCATATGTAAATCAATCAATATCTCGCAGAGAAAATGGATTTAAAGCGCTTTCCGGGCGCTGCTGGCCGCGAATAAATGCACAGATTTGCGTACTGCCGCCTAGGCGAGTGCGAGAGTTGCGTTCACATAATTTCGGTCAGATGGTTCAAGGGACTATACGCCTTAAGTATTTTTAAGCAACGTACCAAATATTTTATTTTTAGGATCATACCGTTACCGACATTATAGGCAAAACACTACATTTCAATTTGAACCTTTTATAATTATGAATTGTATGAAATGGTGAAGAAAAGAAATTGCTTAGTCCATGCAAGAATTAAAGTAGTAATTCCAATTTGGCTGATTAACTGACTCTTTCTGTTGTGTCGCAAAGGATCGGTTGTTATGACGACAATTGGAGGAGGCCTATGTCCAACAGTAAACGGACGTCTCTCAGCTGAAATGATATTGATGAGGATGACTGTCTCTTAAGATACAGCTCTTCTAGTTTAAGAGACAAGGTTCATTATTTTTTGTATGCATAGACTTATCTTGTAGACCTAATTCTTCGGTTCGCAAAACTATATCAATAGTTAGTTAGTCCATTTATGTCCCACTGCTGGGCGAAGGCCTTCCTGTCCTTTTTCTACACACGTCTGTCTTCGGCCATTGCATGCCAGTCCGGCAGTTATCCAGCTCATCTCTCCAATTTTGCCTTGGTCTGCTGCGACGTCACCTTGCGTTTAATGGGAGCCAATAACTGGATCTTTTAGCACACAGCTCATCTGACATGCGGCAAACATCAACAAACTTCTTGAATTGAACTGTGTCTGTGTGTACTGCTTGGATAAATAAACTTTTTATTACTTTTATTTATTATTTATTTATCTCAGGACCCTGAGGTCCTAGACCTTTGGAAGGCATTAGAGGAGCCGAAACAAACTCGCAGAGGCCCTTTTAGACGCTTTTAATGGAACGTGGTACCAACCGGTGATCATTTATCCCTGTATGCGCTATGCTAGTGCATCCAACGACAACCGCCGGTTGAAGGGAAACTGTTGCAACATGTGGAAAACTAATATCACATGGCTTTTGGAGTCTTTAGTTGACTGGTTACCAGGAACTATGTTTATACTATGGCCCCCGCCTGAACAACGATTTTAATTTTCATCAATAAAAAGGCGGGGGGTGACTTGCACACTCAACAAATGGGCCCCCAAAATAGTCGCTAGCACGAAGTGACGTAGCAACAAGAGAGCAACATATCCTGATGTGCTTGAGGAGTGAAGAGGTATACCACGGCTATCAGAACAATCCCGGAAGTACTGTCAAGATCCCTATCAGCACCTTACTGGATTATACATGCTTCTCCCGAGCGCCTTTGCTCTTGCGAATGTCCAGTCAAGCCAGCCAATAAAGGAAAGAGAGAGGTGGGTGGTCTGCTCCTCGTCAGTGTTCACTACGGCCGGTCAATAAAAGCAAGCCGGAGATGAAGAACAAGAATTCCCCCAGGAGATCGGGTCCTTGGGGTCGCTAATGCCCAACAGTTCGCCACAAAACTGCCCTGCAGATTGTATCTCTTTTGGTCTGGTTCCTCACCTTAGGCATGTTACGGCAAAGCAAACTCTACCGGTACGAACCTAGGGTTTGGAGCGCGTAAGTCCCACCACGACATCAACGTAGAGATACGGCGATGGGGCTATTTATTATTATTATTATCTACGCTAATATTACAAAGAGGTCAAGTTTGTTTTTCTGTTTGTAGGAGGTAATCTCTGAAAGAACTGGTCCTATTACGAAATTTTTTCACCTATAGAAAGCTGATTCTTGAGTGACATTGGCTATATGTTATGTATGCGAAGCTGCAGGCAAAGCTAGTTTATTATATCTAAATTTATTGTAACATTGTGAACAAAATGTTGTCTTCTTAATAAATAAATTATATTTATATTGGTACCTATTATTTTAAAAAATTTCAATAACCAATAATAAAAAAATATAAAAAAAACAGTATCCTACCAGTATTAGAAACAAAGTCCAAACTACCGGGGCGAACAGGGCTCCAAAGAAAATGAACCTTCTAAAAAACCGTTTATTATTTGTTATTATTATTAAAGGTCCGTTTGACAGAAACCAACCATGTCATCAATTTCACTTTACAAACGGGTTGGTACTTTCTGAAACATTTCCACCTGTATAAATAGTCCATGCAAACTCACAAAAACATATTTTTATTACCTTACAAAAACGGTCGTGTGGGACGGAAAAGAAAAGCGAGTAAAAAGAAGCAGGGAAAGTAGCACGAGGCATTTTGTAATTACCGTCCAGTTAGAACCACCCTTTATATACAAGGTTTTTTTCTGTATATACAGGCTCGGTAATAGCTTCGTATTTCGTGTTAATTAATTCGGTGTGTAGGAATGTCTGTGAGTGTAACACAGTGGAAATATAGGTAATGAAAAGCTTCTGTGTTTTTCAATTACGAGTACCTATGTATAATAAAACAAGTATTGTATATATATATATATATATATACAACACTTGTTTTATTATATACGAAACCCGAAACACGTGTCTAGTATTTTTAACCGACTTTGAAAAGGAGGAGGATATATGTTCGGCTGAATGTATGTTTTTTTTTTCTTTTTCTTTTTTTTATGTATGTTCACCGATATCTCGGTCGATTGTGGACCGATTTTGAAAATTCTTTTTTGATTGAAAGTTATGCTTTCAAGTTGGTCCCATAGAAATATTGTTATGATCTGATCATGAACTTCGAAGATATGGAACAGAACTCCTCATAGAATGACAGCAGAACTGTGGTTACAAATAAAGTTGCTTTGTTTATACGTGCAGTCGATGACTGACTGTCAGAAAAGGGGGGAGGGGATGTATCGAACTGATCTGATGATGAAGCCAGAAGGAAAATAAATAAATTAATGTAATGTAATCGTGTTGGGATTAGTGTTGCCCAAATGCAAGAACAAGACGAGACTTAGCCAGTCTTGGTCTTGGTCTTGCGCCAATACACCTGGTCTTGGTCTTGGTCTTGGTCTTGCGCTCCCAGTCTTGGTCTTGGTCTTGCAGCAAGAGTCTTGCAAGTCTTGCAATTACCTATTAGTCTATTACTATTTATTAAAGTTTACTTTAAATCTTAGAAAAACGTATTAGAATTGGAACATTGTGAGCTTGAATTAACATAGCCATAGTAAAGATCAAGCAGATTAATAAATAACTGAAGATTTGATAAGAAATTCGAAAAATCAACTGACCTATATGTCGTTTTCCATGGAAGTAACTGTTTCTTAATAAACATTTATGATTTATAAGCTTACATTTGCTAAAACATGTAAAAAAACAAATTAATTACAATAACTTGACTGTATTTTAAAGAACAATACTTATCTGTCTAGAAAGAGATTGAACCCTCAACTTATAAGAAATTTAATAAAAGAGTTTTACGATTTATCATTTATTTGAATAAAAAATAAAATACAACACAAATCAACAGCTTTATCATTAGGTTATGATACTTTATATCAATTTTTTTGACCAAGAATTAATACAAAGTAACCATCTGGCTGACTCATCACTTACCCTATTTCTATGTTTTCTAATTACTAATGATGCTTTAGAAAATAACCTCTCAGCAGGTACTGAAGTTGCAGGTATTGAGAGAAAATCACGGGCCATTTTCGATAAAATCGGATACTCTCTCTCATGCGTCCTCCACCAATCTAAAATGTCTTCCGAGCTGGCAGTTCTTGGTTTTCTCAGGTACTCCTCCAACTCGTCTATCACTAAGCCTTGAAGACAAGATCCAGATGACGTCGAGGGACATTCATAGAGTTTATCAAAGTCTATTACGTCTTCATCTTCATCACATACTTTATTTTCTTTTTCTGGTAATTCCAGAGATTTGTTCAGTGAGTGTAGACTTTTATATTCTTCATAAAGTTCATTGAACTTGCGCAGACTTTCTGTTTTAAGTTGCTTCCCCCACATTGTCAGGTCAAAAGTCTGAGCCTTATGCCTTGGGTCTAAAATTAAAGAAGTACAATAAATCCAGTTGCTCTTCTTGTAATGTTTAAGCATTTTGTCTCGAGCTGCTTGGAAAGCTAGAATGAGCCTTTCATCCACTTCAGATCGATTAGGTTTCTCATCTAACTGTTTTACCATGGATTCAATTTTATCTAGCAAGAGATTGAATGATACAATGACTAGCGGTAATGTAACATATTTGTCTCCACCAAGTTTTGTACTTAAAAGTTTAAAGTTTATTAGAAATTTATGTAATTTTTCGAGTACCTGCCATGTGATTTGAAAATCATTTAATTCGGTGACAGAACTGCACAATATGTCAATGCCCGCTCTCACTTTTAAACCAAATCCAATCATATCATGTGTGGAATTCCATCTCGTTGGACAGTCAAGAATGGCATTTAGATTTGATGGCACGCCAGCTGCTTCACAAGCAGACTGAAACTTCTTCTTCACTATCTCACTTCTTTTTATTTTACTGGAAATACTGCGTAACTTTGTTACAGATGTACGCGAGTCAGCAATATTTGGTGCAGATTCTTCATCTTCCTCATCCTCAGTTTCGTCTGCATAGTCTTCGTACTGCTGATCTTGCGCGTTAGTGTCAGACTCACAGTGTAATGCTAAGGTCTTTAATAAATCTTGTACACCAAGGTTTAAAATGTGAGCAAAGCACCGGAAATGTTGATTGTCTGAATCAAAGTGTGGCGGCAGCTGTTTGCCCAGTTCATACATAAATTTGGTATTTGCAGTTGCGTTGTCGACCGTGATACCTTGTATTTTATCAATTATGCCATATTCCAATAAACATTCATGGAAAATCGTTGCAATATCTTCCCCAGTATGTCGACCGCGTGATGGTATAAAATCAAGAACTACAGATTGATACTTCCATTCGTTGTCTATATAATGAATAGTAACCCCGTAGTAACTCCTACCAGCAATTGACGTCCACCCATCAATGGTAAAAGACATTTTAGATGATAATTGTTGAAGTCGTTCCTTGAGATTCAATTGGAGCTCTTCAAATCGCTCTTTGACTTTCCTTCTAAGTGTAGACCTTTTAGGAAACACCATATTAGGGCAAATACGTCGAAAATATACTTGTGTAGCTTCGTCATCGAAAAATGAGAAGGGAAGATATTTTTTCACCACCCAATCAACTGTAGCTGTCGTGATGTTGTCACTGCTGTTTTCCGACTGAAAAAAAACAATAAATCTTGTGTTATTATTTAAAACATACTAGGTTTGAGCGTATAAGAGGAGGAGGTTTGTTGTTGTTAAATCGAGAAAATCGTTAAATTGATATTTGTTATATTAAGGTTGCACTGTACTGTAATTTACCAAAATAAAGTACTTAGTTGTTACTGGCCGATTAAATGAAAATATGGGTGTTTATAAAAAATATTTAAGACGATAATTACATACTTAATATGTCGCACCCCTAGATGAAAACACCACTAACTCAAAAATACTTACGTAAGTTAATGGCGTTTTTGAAAGTATCGCATGAATAGCTACGCGGAGTTAAAATTCTTTTAACTGTTAAAAAAATATTCTTACCTGTCCACTTCTTCCAGCGGTTACTAAAAAGCTTGTGATATCTCCACTTAATTTTGGTTTAACAGGAAGAAATATTTCTGATTCCTTTTTGTGGAAAGATATTAGATGTTTCCTTAAGCCTGAAGTGTTTCTGTTTTTCATTTTTATTTCAATCTTTTTATGTTGGCACAATTTACAGAAGGCAGTTTGGGATGCATGAATTATTTCGAAAAACTCCTCAAATTTGCTTTTGGGTCTTTTAGATCTGTGACTCAAACTCTCGTTACTCGGACTAGAATAATTTGAATCTTCGTCACTCATATTAAATTGTACACGTGATACGTTTTTAGAAAACAACGAGAATTACTAAAAACAATTATTAAGTTAGACTCGAAGCACAGCTCAATTGGAAATGACTGGAATTAAAATAATTCCTTTATTTATAGTACGTTTCCTTGCTTTCTACCGCGCCGCCTCGCCACGTGCCGGCTCTATGAAAAGGATGCCGCCGCAAATCAAACAATGCCGCGTGCGGCGTACAAACACACACTAAATATTACCTACTTGTACAGATGCGACGCGTGAATAAAATAGAATTAGTGCCAATCACTATTCTTTACATATAAGTGAATGTTTTGGCGTACATCTATACTAATATTATAAAGCTGAAGAGTTCGTTTGTATGTTTGATGACAGAAGTTTTAAAATAAATAAATAAGTCCTGAACGTCACTATACCTCCAAAGTTACTATTCCTCGTGGACGAAGTCGCGGGCACAGCTAGTAAATACTTACTCTCATCATCTCTCTCAGAGATATTCGGGCTGGTAAGTAATACAAAACTCTTATCGCAGGCTTTTTATTTTATTAGTAGGTAAGTACCTACGCTTTTTATATTATTTTATTAGTTTTGTAGAATTTTTTTACACGTTTCAAGTATATTTAAAAGTGGCTACAATATTTATTAAACGGGTGATATTTGAACACTTTTTTGCTATTTTTTCTTGTAAAAACTTAAGAAATATAATGACTAAATGTACAATAATAGTACCTAAGTAATTAGTTTAAAACCATATAAGTAATCAATATTATAATATATACTTACTAGAATGAATTAATATGACATCTACTACCTATCCTTACCATTTTATCCTAATCATAATACTACTTGCGTGATCAGTATAATGTATTCATTTTCATTCTAAGCACTCTGAAACTTATTTATTCTTTGGAACACCTGTAGGTACTCTTAAAAAAATTCGAAATTATTTTGCATGAGTATACCTACGCCCTATGGCGGCAATCAAATAGTGTCACAAATGTTATGATTTCGGCGTGGCGGCAACGATTGTTTTAGATTTCAAAAGAAGCCGCCGGCGCGTGTATCATAACCATGTACTTCCGAAAAGCGGCAAATTTCTTTGAGAAGTAAGTACAAAACCTTTGATGCCGCATTATCAAAGTGCCGATGGTTAAAACATAACTATGCATGCACTCAGTTTGATTTTAATAGATATTTTTTTATTCGCTATGTTTATGGTATTAGTCGTAATGCGCATAGGTCCAGTTTTTCATATTCTTTGATACAGTTTTTTGCGTCTCATAGAATTCCTAAGCGTACCTACCTATACACCGAACTGTTACACCTAACTACTCAGTGAAATAGCGCTAAGTCCTAGCTGCAAGACGCAAGAGTCTTGCAGGCTATGTCTTGTTCTTGCTCAAGTCTTGCACGGTCAGTCTTGGTCTTGGTCTTGCTAAAAATACGCGGTCTTGTTCTTGGTCTTGGTCTTGCAAAAACGCAAGAACAAGACCAAGACTGCAAGACCAAGACTGAATTTGGGCAACACTAGTTGGGATTATTAGAATCGTTATGAGATGCACTGTGGCTATAAGTTATTTAAGTTTGTCTGAGGGGTACTTTTTAGTGGTGGTACCATATATGAAAAGTGTAAAATAAAAAACTTCGAAGTCAACACATCGAAGTCGGTTATATTTTTTTTGTAAAAAGTTTTTTTTTATGTAAAGAATCTATGTACAAAACTTCATAACTGTATCATGGAAAACACGAAGTTAGAAGCTTATTATGTTACTTGGTGGTCCGTACAAATACATGGTCACCGGGTGACCGAGGGGTTGTTTTGCTCCCGCACCCAGCTGCGAACTGGCAGCTAATGCTCGCTATGACCTGCCGTGACCTGTGTTGTACTTAGTGTCGGTGGTGTCCAACTTGTGACCTTGTTAAATATTTTTGGAAAAAAATATAATATTATGTAAAAACTATTGGAATCCATTCGGTTACTGATTGTTAACATACTATATTCAGTGTCGAAACCTGAATATAGTTTGTTCAGTATCAATAACTTGATCGATTTTATGTAGATTTTTTTACATAAAAATACTAGCAGGATCCGATCTAGCTATTTAGTCGCTCCGGGCAAGGATAATTTTCACCGCCCTTTATATACACAAAACCATATAAATCACGAGTCTTAAGTCTTAAATGTTTCCACTATCCAACCTGAAGTAGGTTGGAAGGTGGCACATAAAATTCTCAACCTGCTAACTGGGTGTGGATGGCTATTAGCCATCTACACGCTAGGTTGGAAGATAGGAATAAGTCAATTTTGCCGCCCCTCATTTTTTGCCGCTCTGATCAAATGCCCGGGTTGCCCCCCCTTAGATCGGGCCCTGAATACTAGAGATGTGTTTCGAGTTTCGTATATATCAAAACTAAAGGAGAAACTGACTGACTAACATATCAACGTACAGCCGAAATTACTGGGAAGAAGAAGAAGAAAGGGTAGCTCGCTGTCCGACCGTCCGGTAACTGTCCGGACCGAGCCCAAGTCGTCGACGGCGCGCACTGTTCCCGCGCCCCTAAAAGAACTGTCACAAACAGCAGGGGCCCAGTTGGGTCGAAGCCTACTGGGGCCAGGGTTAATTCGAAAGATAGCTCAAGCCCCGTTACGAAGGCAACGAAGGAACAGGAGTGGGTTTTTAGTCAGTAAGGGTCTAGCACTATCTCCCGCTCCGCCCAAGAGCGGGAGATGTCATTAGTTGAATTTCCCACCACAAAAAAAAGGCACCATCTCGATTTAAAAAACGATTACTTTTAAATAAATGAAAGACAAAATAAACCAATGGGGTCATTCCCAGAATCAGTTGTTACCAAATATTACAGTTGTTTCTTAACCCGCCGTCGCCGTAGGGATTTGGGCCTACCCTAACCCTTTTCGTTACAAAGCTACTTTAACTGGAAATTCTTGGTAATCTCTGTTTTCATTTGACATACGCTTTGTTGGCGTGGTTATTTGAGTCCGAATACTGATTTGTTTTTAAATACGCGTCTTTAGGGTTTGAAACTTTGATTTTATTTAGGAGGGTCCTTTTTTACTAGCTTATCGCTTATAACATCGAACACGTTTTTCATCATGAAACGCGAAAAAAAGAGATAACGCCTGAAAACAAGATTTACTCGGATAGTTTACAAAACTTGTTACAGTAAATGCGTGTTTTTTTGAAACCCTTAAAAACTATTGAAAAAAATGGTCGTCACTTAAAATCTTGATACAATTTGCAAGACTTCTTCTATTAGTATACTTTTTTATACTGGATTAGTTCTACACAAATTCATAAATTGATTTCAATAGAAGCCTAGATAATATCCACAAGATACTGTGTTTCCAAAATATTTAATGAAAAATATGTAATAACGTCATAATCGCGTAAAAGCGGTTGTATGAAAAACAGTGAGTTGCATGCCCTTAAGTTCAATTTTGGTGTAGATTTTCTCATAGAGCAATAACTCCGAGCATAGACTTGGTGTTTTCTTGCGTGATCGGAAATAAAGATATCCGCAGAAGAACTAAGGTTACCGGGGTAGTCTGATGAATTGCCAAACTTACCTTTTTTAATTTATATAAACTAGTGCTTGACTGCGATCTCACCTGATGGTAAGCAGTGATGCAATCGTTGATGGTGAGGAGCACGAGTTTATTAAGAGCCTATTCACTCTTGCCTTAAAGACACCTAAATTATAATCGGACGGGAAGACCGCAGCAGGCAAATTGTTCCAGTCCCTTGATGTACATGGTATAAACGACGAGGCGAAACGCTTGGTCCGGACCGTAGAGGTTTCGACAACATAAGGGTTTGATACTCGCCGTTCATCGGCTTGTCCGATGGTAGAAGTGAGATAGTGGAATCAAGTCATGTAATTCCTGCCTACCTACTTATCTACTCGTAAGTAACAGCAGGTAGGGCTTAGATTGTCTATGGGGCCGAATGGTTCTAGATTGGCGATTGCGTAACGGAACACGCAGCGGAGGACCCTCCCACAAGGTGGACCGACGACTTGGTGAGGGTCGTGACAATATGATGTATGTGAGACGCACAAAGCCGGTCGTTGTGGCGACGCCTGGGGGAGGCCTAGGTCCAGCTGTGGACGTCTTTCGGCTGAAATGATGATTATAAAGATTATAGTTTTCACCACATTCAAGATAGACATAAAACTATTTATCTCGAAAGAATTTGGGTTTTTTTTTTTTTTTCGATGGGAAAAATCATCTTATGACAACCCCCGCTCTTGGGCGGACCGGGAGATAGTGTCAGACTCTTACTGACTAAAAAACCCATCCCGTTCCTTCAAGCCTTCATACCGGGGCTCGAGCGCCCTTTCGGATAACCCTGGCCCCGGTAGGCTTCGACCCGGCTGGGCCCCTGCTGTTGCTGACAACTCCTTGAGGCGCGCGGCAACAGCGCGCGCCGTCGACGACTTGGGCTTGGTCCGGACAGTTACCGGACGGCCGGACAGCGAGCTACCCATTGCTCACTGTCCGCAAGCCCGCGCCTACGGTGGCTGGAAATCGGGATCGGAATCCCGGCGGCGGCGAAGGCGCCGTTGCGACTATGACCTCTTAAACGGTGTTAACGATATGGATGAATGTGGTGCTGTAGTCTGGTTCTCATTTTTTTTCTGAAGAAAAGCCGTTTCTTTCCGAAAGACAACGTCTATCGGGACCGCTAGTATAATTATAATAATAATTATGTATGTAAGAAGAAGTAAATACTCTCGTATGTTGTGAGTAGGTATTACAAGGATAACCTTTTCACACGAGTGTTCTATTCAGTTCATAAATAAATAATCAGCTCGATAAGAAGGCACGATCCTGAATGATAAGGTAGCGACTCTGAGAATTAATATTCAGTTAAATAATACCTACGTTGCGTCACGTCTTTACTATATTATTATCAGTTATAGGATTAACTGTCTTGATAACCCTGTTTATGATATATCAGCGATATAAGCTGTTTCTGGTAATTTTCGCTTCGTTCTTCTCCATAGAAATCTACGCTTTGGAACGTGCAATTTAGCTTCACTTTTTTGACTGACCGACATTTTGACAATTCAAAATTGTCAGTAATTGGTTTATTTAAAATAAACGTTTCTGATTTCTGATTTTCACGAGAAAAGTGGCAATGGAGAGGGCATTTTCGTTTAAGTTGGTAAATCATCCAATGACTTCTCTCGCTCTGGGTGGAGTGGAAACCCTCCCTCAGACTTTTATTGACTCAGAGACTCAGAGCCATTTGGACAGCCGGTCTATTCTAAAGGTTTGTTCGTAGTCTGTTAATTTTATTACGAATGGAATTTTACCACTCACAGTGAGTTTTACTCTCAGAGTACCGTATCCGGTACCCTAGTGCCTCAGAGGTTAAAGTATCCTAATCATAGGATATTTTTAAGCTATTGCATAACTTCTACCGCGGGCCTTGAGCGTGGAGACCGAATCCAGAAATTCCGTAACGAAAATAACCTAACACCCCCCACTCATTTGTTTTTTGAGCGTGGTGACCGATAAGAAAACAAATGAG
Organism: Mythimna ferrago; assembly: GCA_910589285.2. Lineage (NCBI taxonomy): Eukaryota > Metazoa > Arthropoda > Insecta > Lepidoptera > Noctuidae > Mythimna > Mythimna ferrago. The sequence continues at coordinate 12,166,788 of OU342692.1, read as the reverse complement.
TGAACAATCAATCAAAATTCAATTCAATGTGTGAAAGTGTAACTTCAATTAAAATTAAAGAAAAAAAAACAAAAGAAAAAAATACTGCATAAACAAAATAAATATAAAAATAAGTTTATAAAAATGCTATGCAATAGCTTTACCGCGGCAATCCCCGAGTACCACACGTCTTTTTAATGTATTTTCTAAGTGGTCGATTTTTTAAATCTATATCAACTTTAATTTAACTGTGTCACTGTCAAGATGTTAGATTTCGATTCCCAGCGTTGTAAAGTCTCTCCCAAGCTCAGCGATGACATAACAAGTCAGGTGAGGTCAAGCAGGTTAAACTACCCTAACCTAAGGCAATATATTATGTCCCAAAGAAAATAAAGTAGAGGGAACATATTTACAATTTGTCTACATCAAAAGTTTTTTATCATTTCCACGTAGCGCTGCGAGGGATGTGTTTTTATTCTTTTTGTTAGTAAAGTACACAGTACCTACTCTTTTCTGGAAGTATCATACAGGAGGTTGTTACATTTTGCTAATAATATTTAGAGAACATGACTGTCTGAATTTACCTATCCGCATTGGTTTTTTTTTAGCGTGTGTCGTAATGGCCTAGTGGTTAAGGCAACCAAGCAAGTACCAATTTTTATAATTACTTTGATAAGTTTATCTAGAACATTACTGACACCCTGTGCCTCGGAAATCACGTTAAGAGACTCCTTTTTCATTCGCCTATCGTCAACATCGAGCATGGTTTAAAAGCTTATTGCTTCATCTCTTGACTGGCCTGTTGGTCTAGTGGTTAGTGGCCCTGTCTGCTATGCCACAGGTCGTGGGTTCGATTCCCACCCAGGACAAATGTTTGTGTGATGAGCATGATCATTTGTTCTGTGTCTGGGTGTAATTTATCTATAATATGTATGTATTTAGAAATATATAAGTATGTTTATCAGTTATCTAGTACCCATAACACAAGCTCTGCTTAGCTTGGGACTAGACGGCGTTGTGTGCTAGTTGTGAAATATTATTATTATTATCTAATACAATCTAATGCGATGTTTGACGAAGACGCAACGCGAAAAAAGAGAGATAACGCCTGAAAACTCTGTTAGTATTTGGTAATGCCGTAATTTATTCGTATATTTCACAAAACTTGTTCCAGTAGGTACGGGTTATAGAAAAAAATTGTCTTCATTAAGAATCTCGATTAAATGTGCATACATTCTATGGATGTACTTTTTTATATTTTTAATATACGAGTACCTTATGAAGGGCCAGTATTCACGTAAAATAGCCGATTTTCAGAAGTCTCTAAATGGATTGGTTTTACACAAATTTATATTTTGATTTCCATAGAAGCCTAATAGATAATATCCACAAGATTTATCTGTATATCGAAATTATCTGGAGAAATATGAATAACAAACTTTTGCCCGCAACATCACCCGCATACACAAAATATAGGCTTTGTCACTTAGGAATAAAGTAGCTTTCGGAGATTACCTCCTGCAAACAAAAAAAATAATAAAAACAAGATTTTAATGAAAATCATTTTTTCATAGCAAGCTTTTATAGCTCGGTATATCTATATAATTAATGCTCGTCAAGACAAAGCTCGATGGGGTTGTGTCGTTTAACTACCAAGTTCCTATAGCCACCTTCCAGTTGCATCATCAGATCAGCTCCACGTCATAATGATTTTGCATTGTCATCTGATTTACACATGCATGCAAAATTTCAGTCCAATCGGTAACCGGGAAGTGGGTCAAATTTAATTTGCGAGATTTGATGACAGACAAATATCGGGACAGGTGAAACTAAATAAAAGCTTGTAAAAACACACTTTTTATAATACTAGCTGTACCCGCGCGGCTTCGCTCCCGCTCTTCCCTACTTCAGCCTACTATACCCTACTCTACCCTACTCTACCCTACCCTACTCTACTCTACTCTACCCTACTCTACCCTACTCTACCCTACTCTACCCTACTCTACCCTACCCTACTCTACTCTACCCTACTCTTCCCTCCTCTACCTTACTCTACCCTACTCTACCCTACTCTACCCTACCTTACTCTACTCTACCCTACTCTACCCTCCTCTAAATAAAAGCTTGTAAAAACACACTTTTTTATAATACTAGCTGTACCCGCGCGGCTTCGCTCCCGCTCTTCCCTACTTCAGCCTACTATACCCTACTCTACCCTACCCTACTCTACCCTACTCTACCCTACTCTACCCTACTCTACCCTACTCTACCCTACTCTACCCTACTCTACCCTACTCTACCCTACTCTACCCTACTCTACCCTACCCTACTCTACACTACCCTACTCTACCCTACACTACCCTAATTTTCATTTTTTTTTATAAGAACCTTCTCCTCATAATAACGAACACAACAAAAAAAAAATAGCAAAATCGGTCCAGGCGTTGTTGAGTTATGCGCTTACCAACACATTTTGCGATTCATTTTTATATTATAGATTAAATGTAGATAACATCACAATCACGTAAGAGCGGTTGTATGAAAATGTAGCTTCAGTTGGCTGCTCTTAAGCCGTTGGTGCGGGTTAACATTCGTAGATCTTTGACAGTCGTTACAATTAACACCAGAAAGACTGACCGGTAGTCTATTCAAGGAGTATCGTGTTGCTCAATAGCTAGATTGTGGAGGTTTGATAGGCAGCCGTTTCATGCGAAACAGGTATTCAGTCGCGTCCGATTCATTCATTCATTTTATACTCTACTAGCTATATTATTATCAGTTATAGGATTAACTGTCTTGATAACCCTGTTTATGATATATCAGCGATATAAGCTATTTCTGGTAATTTTCGCTTCGTTCTACTCCATAGAGATCTACGCTTTGGAACGTGCAATTTAGCTTCACTTTTTTGATTGACCGTCATTTTGACAATTCAAAGGTGCCAGTAATTGGTTTATCTATTCTATATCTATACTTATAATAAATCTGTAGAAGTGAAATTTCTGTACATTGAAAATATCAAAAAAATAAATGGCAGAGGGTGTTACTAGACCGACACCGAACCCAAAAATGAAGTGGGTCAAATTTAATTTGCGAGATTTGATGACAGACAAATATCGGGACAGGTGAAACTAAATAAAAGCTTGTAAAAACACACTTTTTTTTTATAATATTAAGTGTAGATAACATCACAATCACGTAAGAGCGGTTGTATGAAAATGTAGCTTCAGTTGGCTGCTCTTAAGCCGTTGGTGCGGGTTAACATTCGTAGATCTTTGACAGTTACAATTAACACCAGAAAGACTGACCGGTAGTCTATCCAAGGAGTATCGTGTTGCTCAATAGCTGGATTGTGGAGGTCTGATAGGCAGCCGTTTTATGCGAAACAGGTATTCAGTCGCGTCCGATTCATTCATTCATTTTATACTCTACCAGCTGTGCCCGCGACTTCGTTCGCGTGGACTACAGGATTTTGAATTCATTTTTTCTAAAATAAAATATGTTACTCCTTATTACATCAGCTACCTGCTATTTATATGTATGTATGTATGTATAGATAGATTATAAACTTCATAATGTGAACAGGAGGGTTTGATTGGAAGCCGACCCCAAGTCGATTGACAAAAGGCAAGGGAGGTAATGATTAGTTTTTTTACCTTTGAAAAAAGTAGAACACCGTAAAATAGCTTTTCGCAAATTAGTGGGCATTAAATTTTTCTAAATTTTGCAGGAACAATTCATTTTACTAAGTGTCCATGATAGGTATTCTGAATTGTGTCAACCCAGAATTCGGATACAAAATAAATTATTGTGTTGTCAATAGCAGCATCCAAATGATGGTCTAGATAGTAATATTAATGTGAAAATAACTCCGTCTGTCTGCTACTCTATCACCGTTAAATTGCTAAACTAATTTTAATGTTTAGTAGTTTAACCGTGAATCTTTTTATCTGACTTCAACTTCGTGTCCACAATAACACATTTATGCGGACGAAAACGCGAGCAAAAGCTTGTCTTAATTATCTTATATTAATATTTTTTATTATATCAAACATATAACATAATGAATACACATTCTGCAAGTAGTATGCTCAGAATCGGCTACTAAATATATTTTAGCTATTTTTAAAAAAGGTTTTTTTTTTAAATAGTCAACATATTTTAAAAAAATATTTCGATAAATTCTTGATAAATGTTGATTGCGTAACTAGATTAGTGTGTTTATCTACATCTCTTGACTTTATATACAATACATTTTATTCACAAAGATAATTTTGTGAATTGATAATCACGTGGATAATTAGAAAATCGATACGAGGAGACGTTAAGAGCCGGTTGTAGTCATAGATTATTTTGTAAGTAATTGCCCGGGTCTATGTCAACTTCGACTCCTCGTAACAGATATTTTATTTCTATAAAAAAAACAACATAGTAACTATTGAAGACATTTGTTTTTGGCAGACCCTTTTAGATATATACGTTTGAAATCGTAAATTAGGATCAGACTCGTGATTTTTTTTTAACGAGCCATCTAATTTATATCATGTTTTTTTTTGTTACCATAGATATGATTTTTACCCAGAGGTTGTTTTTTTTTAATTTGCCTATACAGTCCCACTGCTGGGTAAAGGCCTCCCTCAACTTCTTACAGCTATTCTTTTCTTGAGCCACCTCGAACCAGTCCCCGCGGTAGGCATCGTCTCGCCACCTTTTCCCAGGTCAATCTCGGCGGCGTCGTCCATCTTGAAGTTGTTAGCGGTTGGTTATATAGTCAATTTTAATAAAAATTGTTTTCTTGATGCTCTCTTTCATATTTCTGGATTTCCAGAGGTTCAAAAAAGTTCAAAATGAGTACAACCTCGCCTTAAGCTACTAGTCTAATTATATTATTAAATTACGTCTGCTTATATGTAATGGATATCAAAGAATACGTACGTTAATGTATTTACTTTAGTAATGTCTTTTCTGTTTGGCACGCTTTGTTTCTTTGTATAGTGTATTTGCCAAGTCTCAAATTATCTTTGTTAATAAAATACATGTTAAACAAAGTCAGTAAAAATTGATTGTAAATAAAAACTTTTATCAAATATGTTTTTGCATGGACTATCAATTCATTTTCTCTAAAGAATCTAGGCCACTGTCTGCATTGCAAATATTTCAAAAAACAGTTCACAATTGACATCATCAGCTTTATAAAGTTCTATTAGGAGTCAAGCCTCCTCTCTTGTAGGAAATGGACTGTAGTGTCAATTCACTGATAAATAATAATAAAAACAAACAACGATTCAATTACTTTTCAAAAAAAGAACAGTAGAGTTTCCCCTGCGCTACCAACGATAATAAGTCAGCTATCAACTTACAGAGCGATTTATCTTGGCGTGGTCGCCACCGATGACAAATTAGCCCCGGTTTCCTCTCAGGCACATTTCACAAAAATGCTCAGCCGTTACTTGTTCATTTGTTGTGTCGGGGAGATGGCTGGCTTCAGTAGATTGTAACGAGTTTCCGAGTAAGTACACTCGGCGAAAGAGTTTGGTGTTTAGGCAGTTGTTGAGGTTTGTGTGCTACGTAGACAATATTTGTTCTACTGCCCCAATATTTTCATACTAGCTTTTGACCGTGGCTTCACCTGCTTACATAAAATATAGCCTATGTCTCTCTGGAATAAAACAGATTTCTATCGGTGAAAATATTTTACCAATCAGGCCAGTACTTTCAGAGATTATCTCCTACAAACAAAATTTACCTCTTTATAATAATAATGTACATTACTAAAATAATATTTGCCATTACCGACTTCGACTCGACTGAACCCATCTAAACTGTACCTTTAATTGAATCCAAGAATAGACCCGAATGACCGACATGAATCTAAATAGTCTAAGATGTATTAAAATCGAGACAATGTTGAAGCATAGGTAATTAGCCTGTTTTACCAACTACTTACTAAGTTTTTGTAAATTTATTGGACAGAAATGTTCACACTAGGTAAGTTTAAGTACAAATTCCAAAATCATCTTGGAACAGAAACACATTTACAAATTGATTGTGTTCAAAAATAGCAACATTAGGTACCAATTGTGTCGCAACTATTAACGCCCACCTCACAGGAAGAAGACAACAGCGTTCTATTTTCAAAAGAGAAAATCAAAAACTTAACAATGTACCTAAATATTCCTTGCACACTAATCTCTTTTGACAACTGTACTTAATAGCTAAGATTATGTTACACGCTTCAGCTTGTCAAGAATCTTGGCACCTTTTCGAATGAACATGAGTGCTAGTTATATTTAATTGGGGCGCTTAATGTATCACGCGTGTCAGCCATTTTGTTATTGAAATGGTTAATGGTATCTTGTGTAGCGTTATATGAAAATGATCTGGTTACCTAAATTAGCTAAACATCTTACAAGCAGACTCTGCAAACGTTGTTCCATCATGTAAATTATTGAAGAAAAATATGGAGGTGCGGGTAGGGGGGTAGGAAACACAGATACAGTCATTCCGAGAGGTTATGGTTGAACGCTTGAACTCGTCCTTGAAGGTGGTCTCCGATTGGGGCGATGCCAATCTGGTCAAGTTCAATGCAACCAAAACCCAGACGTGTCTTTTTTCCGCTAAACGGAGCCAATTCCACCCGGCTCCATCTTTCCGGGGTGTGACCGTGGCGATAACCCACCACCTTGAGCTTCTTGGGATTACGTTGTCCTCTACTCTCAATTTCGGCTCATACATCGAGGCAAAGGCTCAACTGGCTGCCAAAAAATTGGGGATCAGCAAAGGTGAGGCAGTACTTCACGCCGCAACCGGCAACAGCTACTCAATCTTTATCAAGCTCAAGTTCGATCGTGTCTGGAATACTGTTCTCATCTTTGGGATGGATCTGCTAAATACCAGCTTGATGCGCTGGAGTCGATTGAGAGACGAGCCAAGAGAATCATCGGCAATGATGCACTTGTAGAGCCGAAACTCCAAAGCCTTGAGCATCGCCGCCGAGTTGCTAGTCTGTCGGTTTTCTATCGTTTACATTTCCGGGAGTGTGCACTAGAATTGCACAATCTAATTACGCCAAGTCCGTTCCATCACCGGACCACACGACGTACAGCGTTGCGCCACCGGTACATGGTAGACATCCCACCCATACGCACAAAGCGTTTTAGGAACACATTTATTATCCTACAGCCAAGGAGTGGAATTCCCTGCCGGAGTCTGTGTTTTCTGATAGCTGCAACTTAGGGGTCTTTAAGTCAAGAGTGAATAGGTTACTTCTAGGCAAGCGTGCTCCATCGTCGACCACATCATCGCTTACCATCAGGTGAGATGATGGTCAAACGCAAGCCTATCAATAAGAAAAAAAAGGAAAGTAAAAAATAACCTACAAGCTATTCTAAGACGTTGCAAATCGGATCGGTCACATTGTTGCCGGTATTGTAGCCATCACTGTGTCACGAGTTGTTATACAAGGTGTCGTTTTGAAGCTGCAAAATATTTCAGGAGGTAATTATGTTAGTGATTCTCGACCCGAATCAATAATAAAATAAGTAGGTATTTTTTTTTTTTTATAACCGCACTTTTTTTCACACACACAAACACGGAACAATAAAGGGCGTTTTCACACACACTAACTCGCAACGATAGTTTCATAAATAATGTATCATCCAATCATCATCCCGCACGCCACACCCTAGCCACGCCCCCGCGGCCATCGATCAATCGATTTAGTTTAGTGTAATTAAAAAATTAAATAACAAGTATTACTGATTATTGACCAGGTTTCGTATTTTTACATGATTATTTATGAGTTTTATTACAACCTCCTGAAATATTGTGCAGTTTTAAAACTGCACCTTGTATAATAGACCTAGCTTTTGCCCGCGGCTTCACCAATCACCCGCTTACATAAAATACAGTTTATGTCACTCAGGAATAAAGTAGCTTTCTATTGGTGAAAAAATTTTAGCAATCGGACTAGTACTTTCAGAGATTACTTCCTAGAAACAAAAAAACAAACTTTACAGTACAATTCACGAATGATGGCGGCCGTGAAGTTCGCGCAGAAGGCTGCGCAGTAACGTGTTTTAGGAACCAAATGGTGACGTGCGTGTGCGAGAAGAGTGTAGTATGCGCGAAAGTTCGCAAAGGCTAACTTCACGGCCGTCATCATTCGTAAATTGTACTGTACCCCTTTGTAATATTAGTGTAGATTTATTTTGGCTATAAGGTATTTAAATTTTGCTGGGGGTACGTTTTAGTGGTGGTACTACTCGTATAACCAAAAAGTGAAAAATAACTTTAATTTGAGAAGTCGGTGTTAAATAACGAAGAAACAAAACTATTATAGAAACACGTGTTTTATTTTTACATTGAAGTCGGTTGTATTTTTGTTTTGTAAAAAGTTTTTTTTGTCTGAAGAATAAAGACGTATTTGTTATAACATGGATTGTCACGCTTCCGCGACAGGTACTGTTTAATAAAGCAGAAAATGTATGAAAGAAACTTACAAAATTGTCGGATTGTCGGATTGTCGCCTGTCATCTGTCTGTTTTATTAAACGGCCTTCCTTGTACGTACACTCGTCACTACGCCTTATGAGGAATATTTGATTTGTTATGTTTTGTGTTGTCGTTCTTTTAGTGCCAGTGATAACTATGTTAATTTGTATCTTTATCATTTTACCTGAGTATCTTATTTCCCTTTCTGTCAAATTCCTCCAAAGGTTGTCTGTAAAAAAAATGGCTTTTACCGATAGAAAGGCCCATCGTTACCTTTTTTTTTATGGTGGGAAAAATCGTCCAATGACTACCCCCGCTCTTGGGCGGAGCGGGAGATAGTGTCAGACTCTTATTGACTAAACGACCCACCCTGTTCCTTCTAGCTATCATACCGGGGCTCGAGTTCCCTTTCGGATAACCCTGGCCCCAGTAGGCTTCGACCCGGCTGGGTCCCTGCTGTTGCTGACAACTCCTGCCCATCGTTACCTAAACCCTATTTATTTATTATAAATTCTTACTGTAATTTTTTATCATGTACAATAAAGAGTATATCTAGCTGTCCTTACATATTATAAAACACAGTCCCCCTCCGCGTCTGTCTGTCTGTCCCTGATGAACTCCAGAACTACTGGACGAACCAAAACTTTGCGCAGTTTTCATCAATAGACAGAACAACTCACGAGGAAGGTTTAGGTGTATATATGAGTAATTATAGAAGAGAAAGGCTGAGAATTTCAAAGATTTCTAATAAAAACATAAAAGCATTTCTAGTGCGTATAAAACTGGCCTGTTGGTCTAGTGGTTAGTGGCCCTGACTGCTATGCCGGAGGTCGTGGGTTCGATTCCCACCCAGGACAAATGTTTATGTGATGAACATGATCATTTGTTCTGTGTCTGGGTGTAATTTATCTATAATATATATGTAAGTATTTAGAAATATATAAGTATGTTTATCAGTTGTCTAGTACTCATAACACAAGCTCTGCTTATCTTGGGACTAGACGGCGTTGTGTGATAATTGTGGAATAAAAAAAAAATAATAGTCCTCAGTCCTCAGGCTGTTGTTTGATACGTTTTTGGAGGCAAAAGCTTTGGGTTCATTGAATTTGAGCATCATCATCTTCATCATCATCTTTCCTGCCCTTGTCCCATTTTACTTGGGATCGATTTAAAGTATTTTTTTCATCCATTCTGTCCTGTCAGTAGACATGCTATCACTGACGCTATCTTTCCTTCCTCTCCCTCTCCATACATCCACATGTACACTCATAACTCTTTTAGTAACTTGCGTTTTATCCCTCCACTTCAAATGATTATATCGAGACTTTTCCAGTCACTGGTGCCACTTTCAAACTTCCTAGTATTTTATTTTTCATTATCAAGGCACAACCTTCCAGCATGTATCTTGTAAGATATCAGCTTAAGTGGTTAGTGGAGCACAAAAGTTTGTTCTACTGTTATAAAAGTTTATGTCGCTAAAACTATTTTCTAGACTAATCGATCAGTTTTTCAGCTCTGTAGATAAATAATAATAATAACTTCATTTGGAAATTTGGCGTCAAAATGAATGACAGGGTTCACAAAATACTTAAATGATAGTTTTTTACTAATTCTCTGGACTCCAAAATAGGATTCCCTGTGTTGTGGGATATAGACTCCTCGCGAGTTCGGCAAAAAATATTAATTTACATGTTCAATTTATAAGATAGAAAATTTATAAAGAAATAATTATAAAGAATTAAATTTAAAAAATATTTAGCTGTTGACACAATCAGAACAAACAAAATTAAACTCTAAAAATGTAAATAAAAGTTAAAAATTCTTTGTAGTATTAGAATAAAATGATTACCATGCACGAGGCATTGTTTATGATAATCCTGCCTATCCTACAATATGAATTTTCAAGTGATATTCTTTAAGAGAGGATGAATAAGGAGACATCTTCGTTTGAAACCGACGAAGCTATTATAATAATGGCGGATATTTTGCTCAAGCACTTTGTAATGAATATAAACGAAATCGTTCCCTAACAGGGGGAAAGGGCAAGAAATATGTATCTTATCCTCACCTGAAAAATAAGGAAAAGATTGCCACCATGTTCTTTTATGATGATTAATAAAACCGTGTTATTTATTGACATTCATCATATCATCACATCATATCAGTCGAAAGACGTCCACTGTTGGACATAGGCCTTCCCCAAGCGTCGCCACAACGACCGGTCCTGTGCATCACGCATCCATCGGATTCCCGCGACCCTGACCAGGTCATCGGTCCACCTTGTTGGAGGCCTTCCAACGCGTCTTCCGTTACGCGATCACCACTCCAGAACATTTCGGGTCCAACGATCACCTGTTCAGCGAACAATGTGCCCTATTCATTACCACTTAAGTTTGGCGATTGATGTGAGACGCACAGATCCATTTAGTACCAAATTAAAAGAGTTTGGAATTCGCATTGAGCATTTAAACTATTGCCCAAATTTTATTTCGGAATAAATTTTGTATAATTCTGCATTTATTTTACTATTTTCTTTAGTATTTTATATTGATCATCTTTCTTTTAAAACGGTCACGTCGCCAGTCTTCCCAATGGCTATCGTGGTATTCAATTACAGGGTTACGGAGGTCAGATAGATAGTAGCTCCTTGTAAAATAGCGATATCGAACTGCATCTGATTTGACAGGAAGCCGACCCCAATATGGTTCAGAAAAGGCTCGGCAGTTTGATTTTTGAAACCCGAAACATGTTTCTAGTATTTTTACGGAATAAATCTGTGTACAAAATTTCATAACTATGTCATGAAAAATTACAAAGTTATAAGCTTGTTATGTTACCTGGTTGTCCGCACAAATTCATGGTCACCGGGCCATCCAGGTGACTGAGGAGTTGTTATGCTCCCACAGCTGTGCGCTAGTGCCTACTGCCCGCTATGACCTGCGGTGACCTGTGTTGTACTTAGTGTCGCGCGGTGTCCATATTGTGATGTTTTCTAAATATTTTTGGGAAAAAATATAACATGGTGTAAACATTATTGTAATGGATTTAGTTACTGATTCTGAACAAACTGTATTCAGGTTTCGCATATTATCTTCTTCTTCCTGCCCTTATCCCATATTACTTGGGGTCGGCGCAACACGTTTTCTTCTTCCATTCTGTCCTGTCACCCGTCAAACTATCACTAACTCCCTTGTCTTTCATATCACTTCTCACACAATCCATCCATCTTTTTTTCGGCCTTCCTCTCCCTCTCCATCCATCTACATGTATACTCAGAACTCTTTTAGTAATATGCGCTTCATCCCTCCGCTTCACATGACCATACCAAGACAACCGATTACCTTTCAACTTTTCAGTCACTGGCGCCATTTTCAAACTTCCTCTAATATACTCATTTCTCACTTTATTCATTCTCGTCATACCACACATCCATCTCAACATTCTCATCTCCGCTACATGCAATCTTTTTTCATCCTTCTTTTTCACAGCCCAACATTCTGATCCATACAGTATGACAGGTCTTATGACGGACTAAGTTTCACATATTATATACTAAAAATAATTTCGTATACAGTGGATGAAGTTCAACTCATCCACGCGATTGAACCCACTGCAAAAAGCTAATAATTTAATAAACACCATGAACAAGGCTTTTTTTTTTTTTTTTTTTTTTTCGATGGGAAAAATCATCTTATGACAACCCCCGCTCTTGGGCGGAGCGGGAGATAGTGTCAGACTCTTACTGACTAAAAAACCCATCCCGTTCCTTCAAGCCTTCGATACCGGGGCTCGAGCGCCCTTTCGGATTACCCTGGCCCCGGTAGGCTTCGACCCGGCTGGGCCCCTGCTGTTGCTGACAACTCCTTGAGGCGCGCGGGAACAGCGCGCGCCGTCGACGACTTGGGCTTGGTCCGGACGGTTACCGGACGGCCGGACAGCGAGCTACCCATTGCTCACTGTCCGCAAGCCCGCGCCTACGGTGGCTGGAAATCGGGATCGGAATCCCGGCGGCGGCGGCGAGAGCGCCGTTGCCTGATGCGGTCGGCCTCCTCCTTAGCGAGCATTACTGCTTCGCAGAAGTCGGCGACCGCCTGCCACTCCTCCTCGCTCCGGACCATGGCCTCGACCAAGGCCCGGCGCGAGAGGTCTCCGCCGCCGATCACCCCCACGAGGGCACGGCGATGCTCCGCCCAAGCAGGGCACACCGCGATTGTGTGCTCCACCGTGTCCTCCGGGCGTTCCGCACAGTGGCGACACCCGGGCGTCACTTCCGCTTTAATTCGGAACAGGAACCTCCCGAACTTGCCATTTCCGGAGAGGACCTGTGTCATGCGGAAGGTAAGGACGCCGTGAGGTCTTTCCAGCCACGCCTCAAAGAGGGGACTTATCGCCATAATTGTGGCGTGCCCATGACGGGGTTGCGATAGTCGCTGACGCCATTCCACCATGAGATCCCGCCGGAGCTCTGTCCGCCATGCCGTGACCTGTCGCGGCAGAGGACTTTCACCCCGGCGTTGCATCTCCACGCGCATGTCGTGCATGTTTGCAAGGACTGTTGCCTCCAGATCCCACGGTAGTAGGCCAGCCAGAAGGCTCGCCGCTTCGCGGGAAATCGTGCGGTATCCCCGCACCATCCGAATTGCCATGGCCCTCTGGCAGGCGTTCAGAATGGCCGCCGGTCGCTTTTGCAGCGACAGCGCCCACACCGGTGCCCCGTAGAGGGCCATGGACCGAACGATCCCCGCGTAGAGCCTCCGGCAGGAGGCGTCTGGACCCCCAAGGTTAGGCAGGAGCCGCCCGAGAGCGGCCCCAGTCCGGTTGAGTTTGGGAGCCAGACGTCGGAAATGCTCCTCGAAATTCCATCGGCTGTCGAGGATGAGTCCCAGATACCTCATCGATGTCCCGACGCCGATGCGAACTCCTCCTACCGTTAGTTGGGAACCCGGCGGTGGCGCGTTCCGACGGCCGCGACCGTAAAAACACATGGCCTCGGATTTGCGCAGCGCCACCTACCATGAACAAGGCCAGATTGCGTTGTTGCGTGTCGTCGCGAAATGAACTGCACAGAACCCAGGCGCTTTGCAATTTCGCTCATGATAGCTTCATTACTTTGCTAATTACTGAATAGACTTAATGATTTTACCTGTTTACCTATTTATAATAAATTACAGGCAACTTCTGTGTTTTTAAGGGTTCCGTATCCGAAGGGTGCCAAACTGCCAACAGGACCCTATTACTAAAATTTCGCTGTCCGTCTGTTCATCTGTTTGTCAGTGGGCTATATCTCATAAAAGGTTAGATGTAGAGACTCGAAATTTTCACAGAATATGTGTTGCTATTGCCATTTAAGCAAAAAATAGAGTTAAAAATTGTCTTTCCCATGTAAGTAGTGTTATTTTGATGGCGTTTTTACTCGATTTTGATATTACACTATAAGGATCCTTTCGTGTTCGATGCACTTGACCAGTTTTTAATAAATTGTCCGTGTTTTAAAATATACAAGTTACATAACAATAAGTTTCTTGTAAATTAGGAAACTCTGTCTTTTTGAAGTCGATAAAAAATGTTCTTCTTGTTCTTCCTGCCCTTATCCATATTTATAACGACTTATTATTATTATTATTATTATTATTATATATTCTTTATTGTACACCACATACACAAAAAAATACAGGACAAACATTATTAAAAATATGTGTACAATGGGCGGCCTTATCGCACAAGGCAATTGATATGGGATAAGGCTCAAGTCGCTAAAAAATATGAACCATTTTATTTATGTACACACAGGTCGCAATATCAAAATCTTACATACATTTTGTCTAGTTTGAGTTATTCAAATACCCAGTACATTCAATACGGGAGGGTAGAGATATAATTATACTTGACGTTTGCCCCCAACTTAAATAATTGAGTCTTATACAATGGAAAGGAGAAGGTCGGATATTGTGTTTCTGTTTCACAGAATTAAAGTTATCAGTTGTGATTACTTTATTATAAGAATTTGATAGCAGCCAAAAATATCTCGGAGATTGACTTTATTTCTTACTAGCCTTTTCCCGCGGTTCTATCGACGTCTTTTGGTACTGCCCCGCTCCTGTAGGGTGTAGCATGATGTTGTATAGCCTTCCTTGATAAACGAGCTATTTACCACTAAAATAATTTTTCAATTCGAACCAGTAGTTCCTGAGATAAGCACGTTCGAATAAACAAAAAAAAAACAAACACTTCAGCTTTATAATAATACATATATAAAATTAGTAGATATAGGTAGATACGATTGGGGAGATTTTTGTATTTTTTAAAGCCTTATTAAATGTATTGATTTTTACAGTAATACAATAAAAAATGCGTCTAAACTAAATTTTGGTCATCCAACTCTGGTCTAACTATCTCCTCAGAGTAGTCGGCTAGGAAACACTGGCTTCAAAAAGTTTGAATTGATTAAGTTTTATTTTTTACCATTTTACGAATTATAAATAATTTACTAGAAAGAAAGAAAGAAAAGAAAAACAGATAATTTACGCGAAATGATGCTAACAAACATCAATAGAAAAGGTAAATTAGCTAACAAACATCAATAGATAAGGAAGATATGCGTTACATCCGTGCAAAACGGCCGAATATTCAGCATAAAGCTGCGACCTCACGCATAATGCGTTGAGCTCACAGCGCTGGTTTTCAACGTGGGCCGGTGGCGGTGTCGACATAAAGACGAACGAACGAAGACGAACATAACGACATAAAGATGAAGAACGGTGTACTAGTAATAAAAAGAAATATATTTTGTTTGTTTTTAATGACCAAAAACTATCTTCGCATTATTGCCTTTCTAATGAAACCGGTTTAAAGCACATAACTGAGGTCCTACTACGAGTTCTTAACCGCTGTTTGACGAATTAAACTGAACTGTTAAAGAGATGCAGCTACGGGTATATAGGCCGTATAGCTTCATCCCTTTCTCGCAAGCACCTTTTTTTATGGTGGGAAAAATCATCCAATGACAACCCCCGCTCTTGGGCGGAGCGGGAGATAGTGTCAGACTCTTACTGACTAAAAGACCCACCCTGTTCCTTCTATCCTTCATACCGGGGCTCGAGTTCCCTTTCGGATAACCCTTGCCCCAGTAGGCTTCGACCCGGCTGGGTCCCTGCTGTTGCTGACAACTCCTTGAGGCGCGCGGGAACAGTGCGCGCCGTCGACGACTTGGGCTTGGTCCGGACAGTTACCGGACGGCCAGACAGCGAGCTACCCATTGCTCACTGTCATGACCCCTGATGTGCCTTAACCTGGCTGGTTCAAAATCATAGACGAGCATAGAAAACATTTTTTATCTTTTATCCATGAATAAACAATAAAGTTACCGTCTATAACCGCTTCCAGATACGCGACATCTGTGTAGTACGCGCATTCATCCCATTTGGGTAGATAGCCAGCTCAGAGCCGGCTCCCTAATGGAAACATAATAACTGTTTAGTGAAACCCCAGTGGTACAACGTAAATATAACTTCACGCCTGTACTTCGTGAAGGGGTAGGCTGTCTTGTGTTCAGTGTGCTTTGGCTATTGCGTGATGGCCTAGCTCTTATCTTCGATTACAAAGTAAAGTCTCCGATGGAAGAAAACGTAGCAAAACGATTTCAACTGTGTAATACACGACGTGTGTAGCTCGAAGAATCGCCAATCTTAAGTGGCAATGGGCAGGAATTTGCCCTATCTTTTGCCACGCAGAACAGAGGGTCGATGGGGACGAAAGGTTCTGGAGTGACGACTACGTACTGGAAGACGCAGCGTTGAAAGGGCTCCAACAAGGTGGATCAATGACCTAGTCAGGGTCACGAGAATCCGATGTAAAAGTCTGACACGCCCTCGCGCTTTACACTATAGCAGAGAAGTCATTGGATGATTTCTCACCTAAAAAAAAAAAGTAAGTGCTTCAGTATGAAATCCAGCACTATGAGCTTCATGTTTGGCCACAAATGAGACAGTCAACCCTGAATCCAGTTCTCAGTTCATTTAATACAATAAGAGAACCAAGTAAATCAGATACATGAAGAGTTCGCTACTTTCTTGAGAACACTGTTTCGCTCTTTCGTAGTTTCTTATGAGTAGTTATTTGCTGAGTTTAATATAGTAGGTAGTAAAAGCCAAGATTTGTTTTGCTAAAATGGAGATAAATGTGAAATAAAATAAATCTCTTGAAACCATTAATCACATTTATATAGTAAAAGCGAAAGTTTTTGAGTCTGTTTGTTACTTCTTCATGCTCGAATAGTTGAACGGACTAGGATAGACCATGTCCCGGAATAGCGTATGAGATATATTTTATCTCGGTAGTATGTTTCCTTGAGATAATTTTATGCTGTCATTTTTTTTTTATAGATTTGAAAATCATCCAATGACACCTCCCGCCCTTGGGCGGAGCAGGACGGCGTGTCAGATTTTTACTGACTAAAAACCCACTCCTGTTCCTTCTTTGCTATTTTTCCAGGTCCCCGGGGATCACTTTTGCATCACCCATGGCCCCAGTAGGCTTCGACCCTGCTGGGCCCCTGTGGTTGCTGACAACTCCTTGAGGCGCGTGTGGAACACTACACGCCGTCGACGACTTGGGCTCGGTCCGGACAGTTACCGGACGGTCGGAGAGCGAGCTACTCGTTACTCACTGTCCGCAAGCCCACGCTTACGGAGGAATTTTATGCTGTCATACGGGCGAAGCCACTGGTAGCAGTTAGTGTTATTATTACAGATTATGACGTAATGATTATTCTCATATCAATCAAGTGCATTCAGATCTCTGAAAGGGCCAGAAAAGGCATATTTAAAGCACAATTGATTTCCATTAGAAGGCCTTAAGATCTTGCTTAAATCATCATCATCATCATCTTGCTAAAACATCGCTTTATAAACGTTAAAATCTTCATCGACCTCCACAGTAATAGAATAGGTAACATCAACTCCAAAACATTTAATGACATGAATTTAAGCCTTAAAAATTACGCCGACAAAATTCAGCTTAACAAAATTGAGTGAAATATGAAATACACTTGGTGGCCGGAATATGTATGGCGCAGCGAAAATCCAATTTAGGTGTGCAATAAAAGAACGGGCTGCAGGGGAAATTCGCGTCGTTTATACTGGGTGGAGCTACACCACATCATTTCCCGCCGAAACAATTTGATCTACCACATCAGAGCTACTAGGTGTGGTAGCTTGTGACATGTTAATTTAGGCGCGAAGCTCTGAAGATATTTGTTTTAGAAGTGAAGTGACTTTTAGTATAGTGTCTTTATGAAATGATAGTGGTTCGTTATTTGATATATGATTTATCGGCAATGATGCACTCGTCGATTCAGAACTCCAACGTCTTGAGTGACTGTCGGTTTTTTATCGATTACATTTCGGGGAGTATGCATTAGAATAAAACAATTTAAATCCGCCAAACCCGTCACCGGTACAGTGGATTACATGTATCGTAATGTTCAATAAAGTTTAATCTAAAGGTCACGAGGTATCGTAAGCCATAAGATAGCAAAGTCCACGAAACTTTCTTTAGAGATCAGCTTAAAAGCTTGTTATCATGGTAACAGTCATTTCATTGATTCTGAAACCAGCGGAACATCGAGCTATGTGAATAAATAAAGCCTCTCAGAAGCCCTCCTCGGGTTTCAACGCGTTATTTTTTCATATCTAAATGAGTGGACCGAGGAAAGAATATAATTTATTATTCGTCCTCCCAGAGCGAGTTGTAAGTACATTACCTGCCGGAAACCGACCTTTATTCATTTCGAATTGTTACACAGCGAGCTTGCGCAGTTCCTATTATTATTTATTAATTGAATTGGGTGGCTTCAAATTGTGTCAACTTTTTTTGCGCAGCTAGTGTAATGTCTGAACCTAGTATGTTCAGATATTTTATTACAGCCCGTGTTACTTTTAACACAGATGAATCTTTAATTTTTTAAGTGTATTAAATTAAATTTTGTTCCTACCTTCGTAAAACAGATAGTTTCTTCAAAAACTTTCATTTGTATTTGCAGTTTTGCTGCACCTATTTGCATAAAATATTTTACGCAGAAAACCCGAGTGTAATATCATTTCTGAGAGCACTACGCGCGAACTATCGACTGAGCTTCCGTTGCCTACCTATGGCTACATGTATTCGAGTACAGTCGGCAGAACAAATAATCGGATGTCTTTTTTTCTAGTTGGCGTGATGTAAACAGATGACCGCGGGTTCAAAGCTCTCGTTTCCGTGCGGGACGCGGGCTTCGAAACAAAAGATGCTCGTTTCCTCGGCGGGACCGCGGCGGGGGCGCGGCGCGCGGGGGGCACAGCCCTACAATGGAGCCATTGTTTGTGCCCGGTGACAGGAAAAACTCCGACCTCCGTGTTTCTGTGCATTTTTTATTTCTTTCTTTATTTCGTCGCTTTTTCTCGGTAAGCTCCTTTGACTATGCCGGGAGGAAATCAAAGTTGTTTCGAAAGCACTATCTCGTGGGATTTCGTTGGTTGCGAATTGATATCAAAATTTCATTATTATATACGTCTGTCTGTGGATCAAAAAGAAAATTTTAGTATAATTACAGTCGTGAAAGAAGGATCTTTTTGTCTAGAAAGCTTAAGTGCTTTGTTTTAAATAAGCTTTGCTCTCATATTTTATTTCACCAAAATGTTTCTACAGAAAATTGAATACGTGCAAATGTAGCCAGTTTGTTCTGAATTAAATTCTTTTACAAGTTTGAAAAGAATTGAGTCTGCAAGAAAGTTTGCAGCTTCATTGAAACTGTATGGATTCTGTAGAAATCGCCACAATTCTCGAAACGCGTAAAAACTTCTTGAACAACTGGTCTTTTTATTGTATAAAATAGTACGTTCATGTGAGTGCTCTAGAAACTAGTAATTGGCCACAGTTCAACTTCAATGTTTTATAAAAGTGCTCGCGACGACCCTCTGGCTATGAAATACATCGGCTGTCCGGTGGACGGCGGCCGGTTGCGGCGTATCCGCCGGATGAGCCCCCCCCCCTCCCCGCCCGACCCTTTCCGGTCCTGGTGGCCTCTCACGATTCCTTATTTACCCGTTTTTCCTTATCAACCCGTACCATTCGCAACACATTACCGAGGATCTTGTTGGTAAAATTGAGGTACAATTTTATCCTTACTTGTACGTAGGATGTGAGCCGGATTGGGTTTGTTTGGGAACTCCATTCCATCTTGGCAATTTCGGATTTCACGTGTCATTAGGGACTTTCATAAAAGTGCGATTTGAGATGGTTCCGTCGCAGCGGCCATCCGTCGCTGTGGGGCTGGCTGAATATAAAATTGGTAATATTCCGTAATCGTTTCATAGACGAATGAGTTGGCTTTGCTACCGTCTTGATGTATGCTAGGTTTTCCTGTAATATATAACTTTGTTGAACGCCCGATCCCGAGAGATCATTTGACCGTAAAATAAAACGATAAATCTGTGACGTGTGAGCGAGCTCAACCATATCGATATCAGTTTGTTTGGAACTAAAACACAAACTTTGCATTTTACAAGTCGATCTGAAATTCTTAGCGATTCTAGAGTTTTGATGGAAATTGACTTCCTGGGACTTGACTGTATATACACACACAGGTCAGTTGGAAGAAATTTCTTTGGAAATAAGCAATACGTCGTTGTACTAATGCCTATTATCATTTTCGTTTTCTTTTTGCACACACACACATAAATAGTAAAATAAATAAATATATTGTATGTCTTTGTCCAACAGTGGACGTCTTTCGGCTGATGTGATGATGATGATGATGTCTTTGTGTTCTCGACGTTATGATAACATAAAAGTTTATAGATTAAAAAGATAGGGTTTTATTTCTAAGTATTACAGGAACGGCTAATTTAATTTAAGGCTTCGATCTTGAGCATTTAAATAGGTATAAATACGGAAAAATGGAAAGGTTGCTTATTTTCGAAATTTACAGACTACTTTATGAAGAATTTCTTATTTACATTCTTAGATACATACCCAATAAATAAAACGCTCAAAATTTTAATAATCTACGCGGACTTTTAATAATTTTAGTGTTCAACCGAATGGCGCGAAATAATGCGCGAACCGGCGTTCGCTTGGGGTTTGAGGGGAGATAAGATTTACACTTCAGCTCAAATTAGGAATTATGTTGATTATAAAAAGCTAACTTTTTTCTTCGAAAATTATCGAGTGAACCGCGTTCACTGTTGAAGCGGTAAGCAGCGCACACTTCGCGAAAGCCATTTCAATCAACAGATGGAATATAAAAAGTTGAAAAAGTCGGGATTTCTTTCAATGAACCGATAATCAGGGTCGCCTTTTTCAATATAGGAGTTATCAAAACATCGGACAAGTGTGAGTTTGACGAGGGTTCTGCCGTCAATATGTATGAAAAAACTATTTTCTTTTGGCTTTTTCATTAAAAATAAAGACCACTTCATTCTCTCTGCTAAACTTGGAGCTTCAGATGTGACAGTCTATTTGAATAAGGAACACATGTTACTGTATCTTTTTTTAGAATAGGAAAAAGGAAAAAAAAAATAGAAGTAAAAGCAAAAAATCTTTGCCCAGTAGTGGGAAAACACGGGCTAGTAATAATAATAATTATTATTGATAGGCTTGCGTTTTAGCACTATCTTACCCAATAAGCAATGGTGTAGTCGAAGATGGAGCACGCTTACCTAGAAATAACCTATTTAATCTTGACTTATTGACCCCTAGGTTGTAGCTATCAGGAAACACAGATTCTGGCAGATAATTCTACTTCTTAGCTGTACGTACAATCAAAATACAACTTTTGTACTGCTGAGTTTGCTGTACTTGGTAGTATCAGTTTATACGAGTAAATGTAAATGTTATTGTATAATAGGTTTTATTAATTGAACTAAGGAACTCCATAAAAATGAATTAAGTTGTTCGGCAAACGAGACCTTAATTCAAGGACAAATAAAATTATATTCCCTGGGGCGAAAACATTTGCTTTTCCAACATCGAAATTCAAATAACAACTATTTTACTTACATCAGCACTTCGAAAGCAAAAAGTATAGTGCAGGATTATTGCAGCACGGAATGGTAGGAGAAACAATTTCAATATTCCGTGAGTGTGCAAACGTGCACCAGCTTGACATCTGAGCGACAAAAATGCGCCACTTGAGAGCGTTGTGCGGAGCTCGCCCGCCGCCACCCGACCCGCCATTGTTTCAGAACTCACCTACTGCGGAATGCTCACAAGTACCCCTTTTTTCCTCCATAATGGTGTCGGCATAGTTCAATGAGTATTTGCTACAAATGACGCCCCTCAGTCCTCAAAGTGAACGTAAAATGCACACAAAGAAATGTAACTAGAAACTCTATATCATCATCATCATTATTTCTTACCCAACTCTCCTGTCGCAGGTCTGCTGGAAGAAATTTCATTTGAAATATCTGTTTTTTTTTTTGTTTTTAAGTCTTTGTGTTTACATAAATAAATAAATAAATCTAAATTTCAGCCGATATACATCAACTGTTAGACATAGACCACACTAAGTGTCGCTTTAACGACATCCTGTGCGTCTCGCATCCATAGGATTTTCGACACTCTCACCAGGTCATCGGTAGACCTTGTAGGAGGCCTTCCAAAGCTGAGTCTTCCAGTACGTGGTCGCCACAGTAGAACTTTTCGTCCCCATTGACCATTCTGTTCTTCGAGCAATGAGCCCTGCCCACTGCCACTGAAGTTTGGCGATTCTACGAAAACTCTAAATAATAAAGTCTCGTATCTCATGATCCCACGGTTAGTTTACGTAAGACTAAAAAAAATATTTTTAGTAACATGACTAAACTCAAATAAGGATAAAACAATTTCTAAATACAAACATAATAAAGTTAATGAGTAACAGAAAAACAAATACAACAAAAGTGTATATTTACTCCAGCTGCATTAAATACCGTTTTTCCTTTGTAATGGCTTTCAGAAAAATGTTAAACATAGAGACGCTGACCTACATCGGGAAGTTGATAAATATTTATTTAGAAAAACTAGTGACTGGACATTTAATAAAAGTATCCATATTTTAAATGCAACTGGTATATTTAACAACCCTTAAAATTTAGGATTAATATACTATATTAATAAAAAAAAACGTTTTTTTTTTTTTTTCGATGGGAAAAATCATCTTATGACAACCCCCGCTCTTGGGCGGAGCGGGAGATAGTGTCAGACTCTTCTCTGACTAAAAAACCCATCCCGTTCCTTCAAGCCTTCATACCGGGGCTCGAGCTGAAAAACGTTTATTTCAATTACAATAGGCATTTTGATACATATTATTGGAGACCACCTTAAAAGCAAGGAAATGCTTGTATTAGATGACTCCTATTAATTCTTATAAACTACAAAATCTTACAATTTCAACTCAATGATGAAACAAAAATATAATATGTGTATTAAGAAATCTTTTGTTATTTATAAAAATATTCCCAATTACAGAAAATTTCCCATTTTGATAAAATTAACCATTTTGCGAAATGGCCGTTTTGAGAATTAGGCATTTTGTACCTAAACCATTTTAAATGGAGTCACTTTTATAATGACAAGGTTTCACTATGAATAACAGGAAAAAAAATAACACAGATCTTTTATATCCGGGAAAAAGCTGGAAGAAGTGACACCAATACGAGTGTAAGATGTGCCGCAGTGGCTTTAAAATTGTATCGACGTGTAAGTATTGCCAGTGTCGAGCACTAGAGAAATGTAGCGGAGGAAATCCTAAGGATTTCCTTTCAGCCACACTTCAACTTGAAAACCACTGACAGACAGACTCTCTTTTGTATTCAATGTGCACAGGTATCGTGTATTTATAGTGTGTAACAATTTTTACAAAATAAAGCTCAGTTAAAATGTCAGTTTTATGTTTAGCCGCTGCCAGTGCCTTCGCCCGCGTGAAAGTAGAAGTTTTCCCCAAGGAAACTTACTCCCGGGATAAAAAGGACCCTATGTCCTATTCTAGAACATGGTCTGTCCATGTGCCGAGTTTCACTTAAGTATGTTCAGTCGTTCATTCGTGAATTAGTAACAAACATACACACACACATTCGCAAATTTTCGTCTTTATAATGTTAGTGTGATTGTACAAAACGAAGTCGTTGTGTTAGTTGCTGTAATGGTGTTATTTACATAATTTTAAATGAATAAAATAAAGTCACTTTTCGCATTTGTCTTTTCATTAGCTACTTTCTCCTAAACTCCACAACAGATTTTGATGCGGTTTTGCACTAATAGAAAGAAAGTTAAACGAGGAAAGTTTGTGTATATAATTTGTACCTGTGCAAAGCTGAGGCGGATCTTTAGTTTACAAATAAATTATTTGAAGTAAGAAAACAGACGATGACACGTAAAGATACAAGAATATTGCAACGTAAGATTGTTTACTTTATATTTTTGGCACGGAACTCAAATCATGGGCGGATATTATCAGATTTGGTTGTCAAACGCGACAGGCAAGCGCAAAATTGTGAACAATGGAAAAACGTAACCGAGTTAGCTGGCTTCGATTGGTTCGTTCCGCTAAATCGAAGATTTACGAGTATCAGTCAGAACTGCGAGTTACGTTTTGATATTTACGCAACAGAAGTAATAAACAATGGAGGCGAAATGTATTTGTATTCTCGCAGCGTAAAAAAGGTGCGCATAGCACGGTTTATTGCTTCAAAGAGAGTAGGGTAGCGATCGAACAACATTTTGTTGATGTGAATTCTATTCGATGCCATTTTTTTCCGAATTATCTAATGACTTTTCCCACTCTAGGGTGGAGCATCGACTATGCGGATGCTTGCTACCTGGATGCCACTGAGGAGCTATTAAATAAGCTTGAGCGCCTGCAAAACCTGTGCATTCGTTTTGTTTTCGGCCTAAGAAAATCCGACCATGTCTCTCAATTTCGCAAGGATCTCAAGTGGCTCCCTATCCGTCTTCGTAGGAACACTCGGGTATTATGTCTCCTTTACAACATCCTTTTCAACCCTGCGTACCCTGGCTACCTGCGTGATCGTTTTTCGTTCACTCGACCTGCCGACGCATCATGCAGATCCCACCTTAAATACCATCTTAATTTCCCATCCCATAATACTCATTTCTATTCCAACTCCTTCTCTTTTCATGCAGTGCGACTGTGGAACTCACTTCCAGCTAACATCCGTGACGCTAAAAATATATCTATCTTCAAAAAGCTAGTCAAAGATCATTACCTCTCAACCATCTCGTAAAGTTATTTTTTATTTTATATTATATTATACTTATAATTTAATTTATGTATTGTATCTATTTTTTGTGTTTCAAATACTGTTTTTTTTATATTTATTTATGTATTATATAAGTTAATTTAGATATGTAATATAGGATATTCTTAATTTTCTGACTCATTTGTATACACTGTGTCTACATCTCTCATCCAACTCTCCTGTCGCAGGTCTGCTGGAAGAAATTTCATTTGAAATAAGCAGTACCTTTGTACTCTTTTATCTGTATTTGTTCATTTCATTTTTAAGTGTTTGTGTGTATATAAATGAATAAAGAAATAAATAAAATAAATAAATAATAATACTGCATTATAATCAAAACATCAATTATTCTTCTTTTCATTAAATTAATTATTTACAAAATTTTATAACTTCTTATGAAACTAAAAGATTATTGTAATTTTTGGAAATTTTCAACTTGTCAGTTAGAACTTATTGGCACATCGCCGTCGATTTTGTACCTACATATAACTCTGCCGTATCTCGTAGTCTCGTTTTACCCTATGGAAATGCCTCCCGTCTGGCCATTTCACAATAAAATTATTTTAGAAAGTTCTAGAATAGTAAAATGCTAACAAAAATCCTCGCATTTGCAGCTATGTGGCAATATTAAAGCATTCTTTTTACAATTCGGACAGTAGGAAATTAAAATTACCGGCGGCGTCGACCCACATATAGTTTTGTAAAAGCATTTTTAGCTCGCTTGTTTAACACGTTCTCTGCAAAACGAGACTTTAATCGGCATACAGGGAACTTGCATGAGGCCAAATTGCACGCTCAGTTTTCGTGTAAACGACGCGAAATTGGGATTTTCTTCTAGTCATTTTAACTTTAGGACAGTATCGTTAATAACATCTGTAATGTAGATTCTCACTATCACTACATTCTCTAGTATAGTTTTTGGGTGGTATTTTTCATTTGAAACGAAACTTTAATCGGCATACAGGGACTTGCATGAGGCCAAATTGCACGCTCAGTTTACGTGTAGGTAAACGACGCGAAATTGAGACTTTCGTGTAGCCATTTTAACTTTAGGACGGTATCGTTAATAACATCTGTAATGTACATTTTCACTATCACCACATTCTCAAGTACCTATAGTTTTTGGGTGGTATTTTTCATTTGAAACGAAACTTTAATCGGCGTAGAGGGAACTTGCATGAGGCTTTTTTTTTTTTTTTTTTTTTTTTTCGATGGGAAAAATCATCTTATGACAACCCCCGCTCTTGGGCGGAGCGGGAGATAGTGTCAGACTCTTACTGACTAAAAAACCCATCCCGTTCCTTCAAGCCTTCATACCGGGGCTCGAGCGCCCTTTCGGATTACCCTGGCCCCAGTAGGCTTCGACCCGGCTGGGCCCCTGCTGTTGCTGACAACTCCTTGAGACGCGCGGGAACAGCGCGCGCCGTCGACGACTTGGGCTTGGTCCGGACGGTTACCGGACGGCCGGACAGCGAGCTACCCATTGCTCACTGTCCGCAAGCCCGCGCCTACGGTGGCTGGAAATCGGGATCGGAATCCCGGCGGCGGCGGCGAGAGCGCCGTTGCCTGATGCGGTCGGCCTCCTCCTTAGCGAGCATTACTGCTTCGCAGAAGTCGGCGACCGCCTGCCACTCCTCCTCGCTCCGGACCATGGCCTCGACCAAGGCCCGGCGCGAGAGGTCTCCGCCGCCGATCACCCCCACGAGGGCAACAGTAAATTCGTGTCTAAAAGTGCTAGCGATAAGAGCGGGTTTTCGAGTAAGTGTATTGAAAAAACATTATGGATAAAAATGACCAAATAAAAATAAATGAAAAAACTATTTCGTACGTTATGGAAAATATCGGAAAATCAACATTTCATACGGAGCATCTTTACTTTACTAGTATGAAATGTGTTTAGTGGCTGGCATATACCGGGCGGACTGTATTTCCGGAGCTCCCCACTCCACCCACCTCCCCACTCTCCCCGTGATTTCCAATGGATCTCATCGGTCGTTTTTTGCCTCTTGTCCTCACTCACGCGGAACACATTATAAACGAGTATGTACTTATTATACAATTTATTTTATAAATACCTTTCCAGATCATTGGGCTTCGAAATTGGCAAATAATAATTAATTTGGGAACGTTGATTTTGATGTTATATTTATTTATTACTGATGAGCGTAAAAGTAAAGTTTATTTACCAATTTAGAAATCAGGTTCAGTAATTATTTTGGATTGGTTATGCTTTGAATATTTAAAAGGAATATTTTAGGTAGTAAATATTTGATGACGTCTCTTTCAAATACAGAGAGTATTTATTAGAAGCTAACATTAAATATTGACAGTATTTTAATAGGTCTAGGCTTTTATGGAATACTAGCTTTTGCCTGCGGCTTCACCCGCATACATAAAATATAGCCTATTTCACTCAGGAATAAAGAAGCTTTTCAATCGGTGAAAAAATGTCGCCATAGGATCAGTACTTTCAGAGATTACCTACAAACAAAAAAACAAACTTTGCCTCTTTATAATATTAGTGTAGATTTTTTTGATGGCACAGTTAGAGCAGTAGTTGAGCGCTTGGCTGCTGCATGCGTGTCGTGGGCTCGATTCCCTCACGGAACAAGTATTTGTATGGCCTATGCTATTTCGGGTCCGGATGTTTTTTTTTTGTGATTTTACATAAATTTGTAAACGCCACCCACGATACATGACAAACCCTTAGTAATAAATAAAACACAGAATAAAATAATTAACGAGTAATTGGTAATCAAAATAGTAGGTTCCTACGAATGTAAATGAAATAATATAGTTTTAGTTTATTTGATATTAATTTTATACTAACTCCTAATATGTTTATGGGGCATGTATCATCTTAGATTATATGATAAACAATAATGAATATTTACACTGTAAACAATTGTTGGTTGGCTAATAAAGAAAAAAAAACCTAGCTTTCTAAAATACTCAGGGCATTCGTTTGTGCTTATTTCTGGATAATTTTTCTCGCCTAAAATATTAAGTAACGACTCTTAAAGTTAAATTTTATCATCTAAAAATAATACGCCATCATAATATATTTAGTCGCAGGGGTATCAAAGCGCGAGCTCGTCGAAGGATAACTTGTAATTGAATAACATGTGCGTAACCCCCGGAAAAGCCTCTTAACGCGAAGACAAGGCTCGATTAAGTCGTCTTTTTTATTGTTTCGGCTACAATCTGATACGCGAACAGTTTTCTTTAAGCTTACTTAGATTTTAGTTAAGATTTTGGGCTACTGTAAGCTTAGTTTATTGTCTTATTTCTTCAAGAATCTAAAAAAGCCTACTCATTTTCTAATCGATAATAGCATACATATTTAAACTAGCTTCTGCTTTTCTGCACCAGTGCGGAAAAGCTGCTATGCGGCGCGTATTTGATAGTCCCATCCCAAAAAAGGGTTGCATATTTTTTAATCACACTTCATCAGTGGTTGTGAAAAATTGAGGATAACATTAATTTATTTAATTAGTCAATTTTAAACTTGGTCATACTCTATCACGGAAGGAGCAACTTGGGAAATTGGCTGTTAAGACGATCAAATTCGAAACTGACATTCGATTGATCAGGACCAGAAACGCCGGCGTTAATAGTCGGCGTTGCGTACAAACTACCTACAGGTCATTGAACTCGCTCAGCTGAAGTTTTCTTAAAGGAATTAATTTCGTACATGCGTAAATTAATACGAGTTTTGAAAAAAAAATACTGTATTTTTTAATTTTATCTTTACAAATCGATAATGTTTCATGTACCGGATCGACCCTCCACGGGATTAAAACGATTAAAATTTAACGGTGTATATGTTACACGCAAAGGTCAGGAGCGTCTGGTCCTACCTAAAAAGGAAGAACGAACATCCTCACCACCCGGACATCGGATCGAGTCCGATTCGTCGACGGCGCGTAGTGTTCCACGCGCGTCTCAAAGAGATGGCAGCAAAACCGTAGGGGCCCAAGCTGTAGGGTCGAAGCCTACTGAGGCTATGGATTGACTTCCAAAAGGGTATAGGAGGAACATGGTGTGGTATTTGTCAATAAAAGCGGGAGAAGTCAGATGCTTTTCCACTAAAAAAAAACCTTTCCTTTAGCCAAATCTTTTTTAGGGTTCCGTACCTCAAAAGGAAAAACGGAATCCTTATAGGATCACTTTGTTGTCCGTCCGTTTGTCTGTCTATCTGTCAAGACCCTTTATCGCGAGAACGCGTGGAGGTATCGAGTTGAAATGAAAACCATATAGGTACTCATGTCTGCGTGTCCCTTCAAGCTGTGAAAAAATCAAACTTCTAAGTTAACAAATAAAAAAGATACGGCCGTTTATGTCGCAAAAAAACTTGTATTTTGATACTCCCAAAGATCGAAATTCACAGGGTACTATTCCCGTTGACCCAGAATCCTGAAATTTGGCACAAAGCAAGGTCTTATAGCACAGGTATAGGAAAAAATCTGAAAATAATAAATTTGTTGTTACCAACGTCACAAAAAAAATTGTAATTCGGAAAAATCTTCGAGACTCCATTCGGGAATTGTGTTTGCACGGAACCCTCAGTGTGCGAGTCTGACTTGCACTTGCCCAGTTCTTTAAATCTCACATAACGTACAGACTTACTCGCAATACTTTATGGTAATAATTGATGAGCAATATCGTACCGAGTCTTTGCATTTCCGACGGAAATCGATTTGCGAAGCTCCTTCCGTGCATTATGATCTATTATGAAGGATTCACGCTGAATAACCTGTTGACTAGATTCGGTGTGGGTGAAAATATTTTGTTAAAAAATAATTGACACATATGTGAAGATAAGGAAGGATATTGTATTATTTAGGAAATTTGTATGTTCGTTTATACAACATTATTTTGAGTATAAGCGAAACCAGAATATGCTTGATTGAATATGGTTTGGTTGAGAGCAGTGGTGGCCGAGTGGTAATGGCTCCGACTTACGAGTTGTAGGTCGCGGGTTCAAACCCTGTCAGGTGCATTACTTTGTGTAATTTATTACATTACCACTGCTCTCAAAACTGTGAAGGAAAACATCGTGAGGAAACCGGCATGTCCTAGAACCAAAAATTCGAAGACATGTGACATCCACCAACCCGCACTGGGCCCGCGTGGTGGATTACGGCCCATTCCCTCTCCTGAAGAGGAGGCCTGTGTCCCAGCAATGGGAACATTAAAAAGGCTGATGATGATGATGAGAATATGGTTTGATCAGAATTAGTAACTGAATCGATTCCTATAATTTTTACACCATGTTATATTTTTTTCCAAAAATATTTAAAAAGGGTCACAAGTTGGACATTAACTACACTAAGTACAACACAGGTCTCGGTATTTATTCAATCTTCATGCAACAAATGATACAATGCGGACTTAATGCCTTAGGCATAGGCATTAGGTTATATCGAACATTAGACACTAGCGCACAGCTGGATGCGGGAGTAAAACAACCACTCAGTTGCCCGGGTGGCCCGGTGATCATGTATTTGTGGGGCCAACCAGTCAACATAACAAGCTTATAATTTTGTGATTTTCCATCAAATAGTTATGTTTACTGCTTAGATGAAGAACATTGCCCTCAATCCTGTAACTAACTGGCAGCTTACAAGCAGATGAGCTGGTGCCCCGTCCTCCTCCATGCTGGTTCTTTAGAGTGGGAGGGAGTTCATTATCATCATTTCAGCCGATAGACGTCCACTGTTGGACATAGGCCTCCCGCAAGTGTCGGCACAATGAACGATCATGTGCGTCCCGCATCCATCGGATTCCCACAACTTTCACCAGGTCATCGGTCCACCTTGTTAGGAAAGGAGGGAGGGAGTTAATAGCTGTATATTATTTTTCACCAATACGGATAGAGAAGTACTAAAGAGAAAATGTAGATAATAATAATAAATGTGTCTTCAAATAAATTGGAATCAGAATATTAAAACGCGATATTTTTTAACCCTTGTCATGTACTAATTATTTGCTCCGACAATTATTGTGGCCTTTTAATATTTTTTTTGTGCCAGTCTGAATCATACCCCCGATTTCTGACTTAAGCATTTATAGTTGATTTATTTCTTAAACTGTACTTTGCCTGAAAACCTGTAAAAATTCGGTATTTATATAGGGTTAGATACTTTCTCATTTCGTTATATTCAATTCAGAAACTCGTTCTAGTGTGCAAAATTGCTGTCACAAGAACTTAATTTTTATAAAATTAATTTGTGTTGAAAAGGTTACCAAAACATATGCCAAGTCCAGTTTTCTTTAAGTATCTACGCTAAAAACAAATGAGTACTTCTAGTAACATGAAATGAAAAGCAATTACAAGAAAGAAGCAACTAAAACTCTTTCGTTTTAGTACTAATTAAGTCACTGCTTACTTCCACTTGCACTTTGTTCGCAAGACAAGACATAATAATATAGTTTTTTCAGTTATCTACTAAGAAAACAGTATAGAACCCATTACACGTTGAAAAATAAGATAAGGTAACAATAAAGAAAAACTTTACCCTTTTAAAATACACTTTTGTAAAAAAACATCTATTGCTACGGCGTAGGTCGTAGCAGGCTACGCCGTAGCAGCAGTTACTCGAACCGCTACGCGCACTAGTTAGCTGGGCTCACATAAATACATTTGATTAGGCGCTTTGTCTGAGTTCCTTTGTTTAGAATTTATTCTATGGATGGTTGTTATGTAAATAAAAGTACGTTTGTGCAGGGTGAATAAACCTCGAATTCAGGGAAAAATCTGCCATTAATTGTACTTTGTCGTGAACAAGGTAACCACAAAAAAAACATTTGCCCTTTTAAAATACACTTTGTTGAAAATGTTCCTACAGCGTATATCGTAGTTGGCTATACCGTAGCAGATATTCGCTACACACAATGCTACGTTAGGCTTGTACAGATGCATTTTATTTGAGTATTTGTCTGAATTCTTTTGTCTGGAAATTATTCTGTAGGTTGTTGTTGTGTAAATAAAAATACGCTTGTACAGGGTGAAACAACCGTGAGTTTCGGGAAAATATGCTGTTTTTTTTAGTTTTTGACGTAAACAAGGTAACATTAAAGAAAGAGTTTTACCCTTTTAAAATACACTTTGTTGGAACTGTTGCTACGGCGTAGCTAGCTACGAGCTACGCCATAGCAATAGTTCTAACAAAGTGGTGGATATACAAAATCGCACTGTTAACGTTAGATGCACGTACATGAGTTTTATTCGGGTCTATATCTGAATCCTTTCGTTTGGGAAATATCTTTTGGATTGTTGACGTGTTATAAAATACTCATAATATAGTATACTTGTACAGGTTGAAATAATACTGAAATCAAGAAAAATGACAGTTGTTTCCTAAATTTTATAAAATACTGAATAACTGTTTTTCATGAGTATTTTGCACCCCCTGGGAGATTCAAAGTCACCCTGTATAATTCTCATAATACCTACTTTATAAAATTCGTGAATTCGTGAAAGAATCAGCGATACATTTGTTGGAACTTAATTCAAATCATGTTTTCTGTAAATCTAAATTCTGTTTTTTCGTGGTGGAAAATCATCAAATGACTACTCCCGCTCTGAGGTGAGCCGAGAGGACGTGTCTGACTTTTACCCACTCTACCCTATCTTTTTATGTAGTGTTTTTTGACTTACCTGTGTTTTTTCACTTGCCCTTTGCATTCTAGGACTGTAATGTTATTATTTTATACTCACATTATTAATTATTTCTTAATCATTTCTTATCGTTGTTCACATCCTTTTTATTGTAATTATGTCTTCTGATAGCTTATATTATTTAATTCTTGTAAATTTTTGTATTTCATGTCTTGTTTACTTTCTGTATGAGATGACGTTGTCAATATTTAAGTTCTTTTCAACTGAATGTTAGCTATGGTAAACAAAGAGTACGGTAGCGAATATTGTATTCATAAGTAAACATGATGAATTAATATAAATTAATCATATGTTTTTAGTTAAGTATTAATTGTTATTATTCTTACATTCATGTTCATAAATATAATTTTAATAATATTTCTTTTGTGAGACAATAATACTGGCTGGTTCTTACATCAAGCTTCATTTTTAAAATTGAAAAAGGAAGAAGACCGAGCCAGATTGTCAGAACTATTGATGTGGAGGGGAGCGAGAAAAGAAAAGGAGCGTGTTGATTGGTAGATTAGAGTACAGTGTTTCTTATATACCTAGTGTACTTTGCGGGTTGATTGGTAATCCTACTCGTGGATATTTGTTGCTGGTGGATCTGCCGCCAGTTGAGGAACCTGCTCCTGCTCCTTACTGCCGAAGAAACAGAACGTTGTATGTGCTCCGGGCCTCTGGGGGCCGCACTCCTCTACTTGGCAAGAATATACACCACCAAGCTACACCGTTTTGACCCTGCGGACCACCCTCAAGGTCCGCGTGAGTTGGTCTGCCTGTCTGCTGCTACCTACCTACGAGCTGCCAGTTTTCAAAACCTGCCTGCGAGCTGCCAGTCTTCAACTACCTGCCTGCGTGCTGCCAGTCTTCCTACCCACGTGTCACTAAATTCCCTATATTAAATTACCTCTCAAGGACAAATCCTGTTTATTTACTGTTCTCTCATTAACACTCAATCCATAGCGTTACATTTCGTTACATTGGCGCCCAACGTAAAAGATTTTTATCCTTCTCTCACTTTTCTCAAAATTCAAAATTACACTTACACAAGTATTATACTATTTGGCTCTCTTTCGGTTCTTTCCTTGTGAGGTACCTTTTCTAATAAAACCATAGTCTAGGTAGTATATTTATTTATTTCATATTATTACATTATTATCACTTCACTTCTACACTCTTCTATACTTTCTCAAGCTTCGATTCTTTAGGCCCCATTTTATGTTCGAAGTTTGTTTTTGCTAATATTGTGTTCTCTTTCGGTTTTTAGTTTCTCTTCAGTTCTATCTGAAAAAATAAATTTATTTTATTTAACTTACCCATTATATGGTCTGATACCATTGGGTCTTATCTTTTACTTTTCTTGGAGACTTGGCATCTCCCTAAAAATGCCTACGGTGCGGGTGATGACACCTTTATAAATAAGCCCTTATCATCACTCTGCCTCTTTGGGCTAACCTTGGGAACTAAAACCAATGGTTAGGCCTCTCTCTCTCTTTCTCTCTTATCAGGTGCGGTTGATGACACCTTGTAAATAAATAAGCCTAAATCACTCTTTATCTTCTGAGCATACTAGCTCAAGCTTTTTTCTAATGGGTCTTATACGTGAGCGGATTTACGTCAACTCCTAAAACAAGCCTAAAGACGTATGTAATTAGTATTGCCTTGGAGTAGTGCGTCATTGAATGTGAACCACTAAAACCCCTAACTCTGTTTGTGTGAAGTATGGCTGAGAGGCATGGCAGAGATTTATGTTTGGGAGGTAATTACTAAAAAACCTCAAAATTTTTTTGTAACAGCCAAAAATTTTTTTTTCTGGGAAGGGGGAAAATGTAATGTTATTATTTTATACTCACATTATTAATTATTTCTTAATCATTTCTTATCGTTGTTCACATCCTTTTTATTGTAATTATGTCTTCTGATAGCTTATATTATTTAATTCTTGTAAATTTTTGTATTTCATGTCTTGTTTACTTTCTGTATGAGATGACGTTGTCAATATTTAAGTTCTTTTCAACTGAATGTTAGCTATGGTAAACAAAGAGTACGGTAGCGAATATTGTATTCATAAGTAAACATGATGAATTAATATAAATTAATCATATGTTTTTAGTTAAGTATTAATTGTTATTATTCTTACATTCATGTTCATAAATATAATTTTAATAATATTTCTTTTGTGAGACAATAATACTGGCTGGTTCTTACATCAAGCTTCATTTTTAAAATTGAAAAAGGAAGAAGACCGAGCCAGATTGTCAGAACTATTGATGTGGAGGGGAGCGAGAAAAGAAAAGGAGCGTGTTGATTGGTAGATTAGAGTACAGTGTTTCTTATATACCTAGTGTACTTTGCGGGTTGATTGGTAATCCTACTCGTGGATATTTGTTGCTGGTGGATCTGCCGCCAGTTGAGGAACCTGCTCCTGCTCCTTACTGCCGAAGAAACAGAACGTTGTATGTGCTCCGGGCCTCTGGGGGCCGCACTCCTCTACTTGGCAAGAATATACACCACCAAGCTACACCGTTTTGACCCTGCGGACCACCCTCAAGGTCCGCGTGAGTTGGTCTGCCTGTCTGCTGCTACCTACCTACGAGCTGCCAGTTTTCAAAACCTGCCTGCGAGCTGCCAGTCTTCAACTACCTGCCTGCGTGCTGCCAGTCTTCCTACCCACGTGTCACTAAATTCCCTATATTAAATTACCTCTCAAGGACAAATCCTGTTTATTTACTGTTCTCTCATTAACACTCAATCCATAGCGTTACATTACGTTACAGGACCACGGTAACTCTTTAAAACGTTCCCATTGCAAATCTAAATACTATAGCGTAATAGTGTGTTGCAACATTTTCACGCTGAATAAACATAAAAGTTCCCACAATATGTCTCAAAAAACAAAAAAAAACTGGCCACATAAGTTAAAAGCTATGAGTTTTCCATTATTTTCACTTGTTTACGTTGGCTGTGCTCCCATAGCTAATGGCGTAATGTTTGGGCCTCCACCTATTTGGCACCAACGCTGGCCAACTGCGCGAGTAATGGAATGTTGGCCACCCTGCCTGGTTAGTTACATTCATCTGCAGGAATTATTTTAGTAACTATTCAACTGGGTTCAACGTTTTTTGGTATTCGGTTGGTAGCACTGGCATGCTTATTGTTGTAGGAAAATAAATGACAACCCCCGCCCATGGCTGGAGCAAGAGATAGTGTCAGACTCTTACTGACT
Organism: Mythimna ferrago; assembly: GCA_910589285.2. NCBI lineage: Eukaryota > Metazoa > Arthropoda > Insecta > Lepidoptera > Noctuidae > Mythimna > Mythimna ferrago. The sequence continues at coordinate 12,131,151 of OU342692.1, read as the reverse complement.
TAAAAATCCACCCCGTTCCTTCTTGCCTTTTGTACCGGGGCCGAGCTTCCCTTTCGGATAACTCTGGCCCCAGTAGGCTTCGACCCGGCTAGGCTCATTGTTATTAGGTTGTGTTATTAGCGATATAGCACGAAGAATCGCCAAACTTAAGTGGCAATGGGCAGGGCACATTGCACACAGACCACATGGTCGTTGGGGCCGAAAGGTTCTGGAGTGGCCACGTACCAGAAAAATCAGCGTTGGAAGGCCTCCCACAAGGTGGACCAATAACCTGGTCAGGGTCACTGGAATCCGATGGATCACAAGACCGGTCGTTCTAACGACGCTTGGAGAAAGCCGGCTGAAATGATAATGGTGATGATGTGTTATTAGAAAGACTGCTGGACACAGGCCTCCTCCAAATATCGCCACAATGACTGGTCCCGTGCGTTTTGTCTCTCTCATCAGTAGCCTGATTCACATACAATCAAACAAGCCAAATATCGTTGAAGTTTTATAGTCGTTCGATCGAAGTCCTATCCAAAAGCAGTATTCACGATCTATCGACTTATTTCCCGTTACATTAATAAGTATTTTACTAGGATAATGTAATACAGATTTCTTTTTTAAATCGACGAATTTCAAACGACTTTAAAATCGGTATCGTTCAAACTCGATTGATGGATGTGAATACGGAAATGGTCTAAACGACTAAATCGCTACGATATCGTTTCGGTTTTCATTACGTGAATCGGGCTACTGGTCATTGGTTCACCTTGTGGGGGGTTTTCCAACGCTGCGTTTTCCGTTACGCAGTCACCAGTCCAGAAACTTTTAGCCCCATCAACTAACTACTCTACGAGCAACGTGCCCGGTGTCACAGTTGAGCGATTTTTCAGGCTAACATGACAAAACCAAGTTTTGTTCAAATAGGAAAATGCTCACTAGTGTGTGTCATGTGCCTGTTATTTAACAAAAGCGACAATATGAAGTTTTGTATTTCATTCACAGGGCAGAGGGCATGCACTGAATTGTGGCAATTCAGCAAAAAAAAAGACTATGCAACACACAGAAAAACGAAATGTTAATAAAAAAAAACTGTTGGTTACAACAAACTTTTCACTCAGAGCAGCGGATGTAAACTCCAGACCGCTTTAAAAAAACATCAGCTAAAACAGTCACTTATTTAAACACATTCAATTGTTAACAAACTTCCACATTTATTGCCAGCAACAGTCGTCCCACAGTTGCGCAACTTTCGCTGCGTAACAATAAACAGAACACGTAAAAGTTAGAAGCGAGGCGTGTAGCTGGGAGCTAGGGATTCCCATCCTATGCCCACGTCAATAATTGGAGCGGTTGTTCATGTGTTTTTTTTTTATTTGTGCAGCCGTGGTCTGGCCGGGCCCCCATTGTTCGAGCGCGGCCACCGGGCCCCTGGCCCCCGCGATCCCGCCGGGCCCCACCACCCCACCCAGCGTAAAACGGTTCGTATTTTTCATTGTTGCTTTAAAGCCTTATAGGTTTTGCTTTATTTATGCCCTTTATAACTCTCCGTAGAAGATAAATGCTCAGGGGTGATGTTCTGTTTTTGTCACTATTTAATGGCTCTGCGATAGAGTTCATAGTTGGGGTTAAAGGAAATGACGGACTGTTTTTTTTTTGTTAGGAAAGTTCAATTGCAATCATGCTTTTAAAAATTATTCAATATTTTAAAATGGATTAATGATCTTTTAAATGTTGTTTTTAGTGTTAGAGAAATAAAAAACCAAAGAAACAAATGAATAACTGATTTCAAATTAGGAATAACATGCCTTAAATTATTGAATTACCAATTCCAAGTCAATCCGAAGTTATCATAGCTCAAAGTTTAAAAAAAAAACGACAACTTCATAAGGTAGGTCTTACGCTAGAAGAACTGAGCTCGAGCAGAGTACGAGTCGAGTTCAAATTCGTATAGTGTGGACCGACTCTAGAGGAGCCGAGCACGAGCGACACTACATGAATTTGAACTCGGCTTGTACTTTGCTCACGCTCGGCTCCTCTAGCATAAACCCACCTTGAAGTGAATGCAACCTAAAATTTCTCTTATTGAAAAGTTGCTTATTTAGTTAATAATTTTTGAAGATGATTTCTGAATTGCGTATTTTGGGTTTAAGAACATTTCAAACCCTAATTTACTACTAAAATTTGACAAATACTAAACTTGAAGTTCTAAACCAATTTTCTTTTTAAACGTTGCTCCACACTGGCAATGACTCCTGTATCTCGGGTCGCAAAAACCATCTAAACTCACATATACAAGACACGCAGACCCGGAACAACTACATATCTGTAGTCTATAAAACGTTAAATTAAATGTCCTTGTCTAGATACTAACTGTAATTTATAGTTGTTCTAAATGCCTGGATTAAATAATTTTAACTAAATTATTATTATTATTGATCAGCGACTAGTACTGCACGGCACCCAGTCTGATATGATAAATGTAATAAATTGTAGCAAAAGTTACCTGGTTAACTTTTCTGCACTAGTGCGTAAAGGTAGTCTGTAAAAAAATCGCTTTTATCGATAAGATCACCCAATGTGACACTCTAGTAATTTGAAGTTCCTACTGTAATTTTATTTTTAGTGTACAATAGAGTATTTATATCTATCTAGTGCGGAAAACAGTAATTTGCGTGCCTAAAAGCGTTAGAGATAGGAGCGTTTTTCGAGTTAGTGTATTGAAAATGTATTTCATCATCCACACTTTACCCATTTAGACCAATTTCGAATATTAACAACATATTCTAAATTAATTTTAAAAAGACAAACACAACGTTTCATAATCCTATTTGTGTTATTGAAATCTGTAGCTAGTTTTGGGATTTAATCACGGACACTGCAATAGCTTAAATTTTGACAGTTCTACAATATTCATTGTGCTGACCCAGTTATTGAACAAACAGATTTTAAAACATATAGAGCAATGAATATTGAAGTGATGTCGAATATTGACGGTGACGATGAATGTTTTTCAGTTAAGTGTATGTACAGTTACGGATTAAACTTTGTTGTAGGAGTTCGATGGTTCATAATTAGTTTTTTTTTTTCTTCTTTGTACTTCTGTCTGTAATTAAATAATTACACCCAGACACAGAAAAACAGGAAACGGTGAAGGAAAACATCGTGAGGTAACCGGCATGCCCTAGAACCAAAAATTCGAAGACATGTGACATCCACCAACCCGCACTGGGCCCGCGTGGTGAATTACGGCCCATTCCCTCTCCTAGAGAGGAGGCCTGAGTTTCGGCAGTGGGAACGTCAAAAAAAGGCTGATGAGATGAGATGATAACAGAAAAAATTATCGTGCTCATCACACAAACATTTTTTTTGAATGGGAATCGAACCCACGACCTCCGGCATAACAGTTAAGGCCACTGACCCCTAAACTAACAAGCTAGACTTTTTTTGTAGTAGAAGCACCATGGAACTTCATTATACACAACCAGTTAATTCAATACTTTAGATTCTATATGCTTTAAATTAAATCAATCATGAACCATTAACCCTTTTCTACAAAGAAATTTTAGACACTAGTATTGGTAGAGTGACTGTACATAATTTTTTGGGTAGAAATTTTTCAATTAGCTTCTCTCGCTCTGGCTGAAGCGAGCGAGAGAAGAACTTACTAAACTAGGATTGTTCAGAAGAGTCACCCTGTAACGCAAATGACAACTGAATGAACACTGGCGGGTTTTAGTCGGTAAAAGAGGGATACTCTCTCTCGGTCCACCCCAAGCGAGAGGAGTTATTTGATGATTTCCACCTCAAAAAAAAATGGGCAAGTGCGAATCGACGCTTTAGGCAATCTCTACCAGTCAACCTAGGGTAGTGCAGAGACCAAATGGCAGGTGCATAAAAAAATATATATTATTTAAAACAAGTATTATAGAATTATGTATATATAAAGCTAAAACTAAACATACATGCAAATTTAATAAAATATATAGCTATACATATATACTTACATATATATATATACACAAAGTAAAGGAGTTTTGAGATGATTCTGCTATTTGTTTAGAAAGTAATTCCGCAACTTCCGCTTAAATGCGTACTGACTCGTGGCCGTCCCGATATCAAGAGGTAGCGAATTCCATAGAAGGATGGACTGAATATAGAAGGAGGAATGAACAAAATCAGATGTATGAGAAGGACAAAGCAGTAGGAGATTGTTAGAAGAACGCAGATTCTTGGCGTGTGAAGAACAGAGATATTGAAAGTGAGATATAAGATAAGAAGGAGGGGTAGGAGAGTTGAGCAGAGAGAAAAGAGTGGTCAATGCCGTGTAAATCCTCTTATGATTAATATCACAATGATGTATAATGGTGTTAAGAATAAATTGTCTCGTTTAAAAACATCAACACAACCGTTTGTTTTTAATTGGATTAACTTAATGGCTTTGAAAACCTCAACCCTTTAAAAACGCCATTATAAAATGTTTTATTAAAAAAAACAAAAGGGTATCGCTGTACCGTTTGTTTTGTTTGGGGTGGATGGTGAACCCCTTCTTTGGGGTTGAGAAAAATTCAGGAAAACTGAAGAAAAACGAGGAAAACGCCTTTGTTTTGTCTTAGTGAGTTATTGATATTAGTGTCATGGTTTCATGACAGTTCTGATTTCATTCGAATTTGAAACGATTATTTAAATTTGAACCAATGTTTCAAATAAAAATAAAATCATGATCTTTCTATTCAATCCTAACTAATATTATAAATGTGAAAGTGTGGATGTTTGAATGTTTGTTACTTAATCATGCAAAAACGGCTAAACGGATTTGGATGAAATTTGGCATGCATATAGCCTTTGACATGGAAAAGAAAATAGGCTACCTTTTATCCCGATTCCTTAAGTACCTAATGCCACGCGGGCGAACCCGCGGGCAAAAGCTAGTTTTTTATAAATGGCAAATAGAGCTGATGTCGACTATTCTGCTAATTAGTCCATTCAATTTAGGCATTTGAAGCCCCAATCTGCGAAAAAATTCCTAGTGAGCTGAATTTTTGTATACAACATTATTACGGCGTTTTAATGAAGATGTGAAAAATCGACAATAATATCGTGCCAGCTAAAAAGTAACAAAAGGACACGAAAATCAGTTTTTCGCAAATATCTCGCTACCTAATGCTTGCAGGTCAATAGAGGTCATGATGATAGTACGTTATGATACGTCGAGGCGGTATCAAGACCCGAGTCGTGGCGAGGGTCTTAAGAGAGCCGAGAACGGTAATCATTAATTACTCACGTGTATCATATGACGGTTTTCAATACACTTGTAAAGAAAAATGATTTAACTATTACTTATTTTTTTTACGACAAGGGAGTAAAATATTAAATTTGCCTAAACTCTTGATTCAGATCAAAAATTTTAAAGGGCTTATTAAAAAAGATCTTGTGTGTTATTTTAGTCAAGTTTTGATAAATAATATTCATAAACAGCAAAGTTATTAGTATTTGTTTACATACCTATATACCAAAATGTCATTCAATTTATGGAAATATTGTACAGGCTATTGATTATGAAGATCAAAATAAAAATTTACCGCGGCCCTGGAACTCAATAGGCAACTGAAAGAATATACGTGTGTTTTAGGAAGTAGAGGTCTGACATTATCTCTCACTCCAGCAAGAGCAGGAGAAGATGCTTGACTGTTTTTTATATTCTTCTCTTGTTCCCCAGTCATCGTTGTGCGGGCTTGCGGACGACAAGTAATGGGTAGCTCACCGTCCGCCCATCTAGTATAGATCGAGCCCGAGTCGTTATCGGCCCGTCAACGTCAATGTTCCACGCGCCTCAAAAAGATAGAGAGCCGCGTGGAATTCCTGAAATGGAAACTTGTAGTCCTAGAAAAAAAGTTCAGAATCAAACGGCGTTAGAAAAAACCAACCTTTTTCTCACTTTGTGCACTTGCGAACATCTAACACACGTAATACCGAAGCTAATCCAGTGATTCACAAAGCGGCGCACATTCATATTCCGGACAGCCACATGTGTCCGGCACGTGTCCGAACGCGTCCGGCACATGTCCAGCTTATCTCGCATCCGATACAGTTCCACGCGCGATCGGACTGATACTTACGACTTGATGAGCATGTTAGAGCACCGTATGTATGTGATTGTTTTGTTTAACATATTCTAATCGTATTATAGTTGTTTCGTTTTGGTATAGTCGTGACGGTCATTGCCCTTTTCCTAATATCTCTTTGCAGTAATCTGCACATCACACCCATTTGATTTTTGAGATGGGATATCATCCCGCTCTGGGCAGAACCAGAAGAAGTGTTAAACCTTTACTGACTAAAACCTTTCTGTGTTCCTTCAGTTGCCTTGTGCGTTCCAGTTCCACGGTCACCCTTTCGAACAATTTTGCAGCCCTATTAGGCATCGACTCTATTGGGCCCCGACTCGTTTCATGGACGGCGCGCCGTCGACTTGGGCCTGGCCTTTATCCATCGACGAGCAACCTACTCGCTATCCGCAAACCTGAGTTTACTGTAGCTGGGAATCGCTCTGCGACTCCCGACGTCCTGTAGCCCGATTCACGTAATCAAAACCGTAACGATATCGTAACGATTAAGTCGTGTAGAGCATTACCGTATTCACATCCATCAATCGAGTTTGAACGACTCCGATTTTAAAGGCGTTTGGTCGATGAGTCGATTTAAAAAAAAAATATCTGTTTTTAATTATCCTGGTAGAATACTTATTAATGTAATGGGAAATAAGTGTTTGATATATCGTTTAGTTTCGAGCCAGTTGAGTTGTCGTTCTACGCAATTCCGATTAAGGAACACGTGAATACCGATTTTGGATAGGACTTCGATCGAACGACTATAAAACTTCAACGATATTTGGCTTGTTTGATTTTACGTGAATCATGCTACTGGTTGTCTCCTACGGGGGTTCTAGGATTTAACTATCAATTTTGTCCAGTGACTATATACGTACAGTCATCCCCTATGAGGACTCATTTCCTACTTGATCTCTAATGGCTTACTAATAAATCAAGAGTGAATATGTTACTTCTAGGCAAGCGCGGTCCATCGTCGGCCACATCATCGCTTACCATCAGGCGACATAGTGGTCAAACGCTAGCCTATCAATAACATCAATAACAAAAAAAAAACACTTCTGCTCACACATAAAACATAGGTACTAAAAATTTCTACTTTCTAAAAAAATATAGGTCTCAGCCAACCCTAGACGCGTAGCAGATTGCCACATTTTTAAAATTCCCAATTTTCTCCAGGATAAAAGTAAAATATAGTTGGGTTTCCCTCCAATCTGTATGCCGCATAGCAATGAGATCCGTGGGATTCATTGCTCGAAGGATCGCACGTCTTACATAGGAGCTATTTGCGCGGGTAAATAAGTTTCGTAGTTACCGAGAGTAGTATGTTACGAATACAAACAATCTATCTTGCTAGAGAACTTTAGAAAAATATCATGCACCCTTTTAGAGTGCATGTTGTGACGGAGCAAAGAAAACTAAGTGCTAGGTAATGTATATTACTAGCTACCACCAGCAATTTCTCTCGTGTGATGGTAAAAAAATATCCCAAAGGAACATACTCCTGGGATAAACAGTAGAAAAAATATAGTTTACCCGCGTGCCAAATTTCATCTAAATCCGTACAGCCTTTTGAGAGTGAAGGAGTAACAAACATAAACACACTCACAAACTTTTACCTTCATAATATTAGTGTGATGGAGGATTCCGGATAGTTAAGTTGGGTCACCTTTGCTTATTAAGTCATCGTCATTGCAGATGACTTGTTGTTTGTTTCATCTATCGTTAAGTATAGCTTTTTTGGAAAGAGGAGGGGGAGGAAATCATCTAATAACTCTCTGAAGGCTTGGCTGAGACCTATATTTTTAAAGGCATCGGTGGCTATTTAGAACAATCCTGCAGCCCTAGAAGGCATTGGCCCTAGTAGGGACCTACTAGGGCCAATGCCTCATAGGGTTTAACCCTTTTGCGCCATGCGTCTTTAGTCTATGCGACTCAAGTTATTGCTTAGTTAATTAATACTGAGCTAGTGGGCAGAACAAAAAGCGTTACATAGATGACAGCGTCTCGGAGTGATATAAAAGGCAAAGTGATCCTGACTCAATCACTGACCATCAACACCTAGCCAAAATCTTTAAACCTAAAATACTGAAATTTAAGTTTTCATCTGATGTGTACAAAAAGTAAAAAAATGATTTACCAAAATTCACCCAGTTTGTATGGAAAAAATGGACTGGACTGGATGAAATGGACATATTTTTACGCGGGCAAAGCCGCTGACAGAAATATATATTTATATATAAAACAAAATCCCCCATCGCATTAATTGTCAGTCTGTGAAAAACTCAAAAACTGCTGAACGGATTATAATGTGGTTTTCACTGATAGTTACACTGATTTATGAGGAAGGTTATACCTAATATAGTAAGTAGCATATTATAATGGAGTTAAACCAAGAAGTTCAAAGATTTGTTCGATCTGTGCGAAGCTTGGGCAGGGCGCCAGTAACATAATTTGTTTTTTATTGTGGATAGGCTCGCAAGAGTAAAGCTACCACTGGAACGTTTCAAAGAGTTACCGTAGCCCTGGAATTCAATGGGTTTTAGTTAGTAACGTCTGACACGTCCTCTTGCTCCAATCTAGAAAGGGAAAAGTCATTTTATGATTTCCCACCTCAAAAAAATAGTAACATAATAAATAAATTGTAAACCTTTGCTTATTCACGAACACGCCGAATGCTATAAAGTGTAATCAAAATTAAAGTGGAAAGTGGAATTGTATTTCAATTGCGGAGCCATTACGAACTACAAATACACATATGTTTGAGCGGGGTGGCTTTTAGAGTGAACGCGAGTTACCGCCGTGTACCCGTGTTGACGGGTGTAACAGAGTAGATAGCAACCAGAGGCGGAGGTTCATACATCGCGTAACGATACATTCAGTGCCTAAGCTAGATAGATCATCAGATGACCCAACTGTATCATTTAAAAACACCTGTTGTCATTAAGTAATTAAAGCACATCCACAGTTTCTTATTATCTCAGAAATTAACACAAATTAAGTTTTTTTTTTGGTACGCCAGAAATACGCAATGTTAGTTTCAACACGTAGCATTGTTCTCGTGAAAATTGATTTATTCATATTTTATGTCATAGTCATGTCATCTAAGTTACAGTCTATCAGGGGCCCAAGTCTGCTATTTTTACAAATTCGTCATTCCAACACGATCATATTGTCATTTTGCTAAAAGTTCGTAATCTCCTAATTCATAATGATAGATCATTGATCGGTCACTGGTATCGTAATAGAGTTGTGGTAGAATGATAATATCGAGCATATTAAAACCAATAACTGCACAATAACGTTTTAATGGTAGCACACTGATCAAATAAACTGTCAAAGTTTTAGCAGATTACCGCATACGTCAAATATTAATTTATCAATCTGTACGAGATTACTATTCTATGCCACTTCTTTCAATGGAGTGTCGGTGGTTGACCATTGGAAAGTCATAATGACGCCATTATATTAGTAGATTACCAAACTTGTCAAAATCGACAATTATGACATCAATGATAGACCATTCTGACACTATTGTAATAGCAGACTTAAGGCCCAGGGCGATGACTTTCATAAATATCCGTTCAGTCCTTTAGTCGTGAAAATCTATGTCATAATCGATCATTTACGTGGTTAAATTAGAAGTAATATTAAATCGTGATTGATGTTATCAAATGAATGAAAATGTTGTTAAAAAATATATCAGCAGTTTAGTGAATGTATTTAATTAATAAAAATGTATCGAGACTCTCCTCAAGATAACCGTCTTATCTCCATGTCTATATTATTGGCAAATAATATAGACATGGAGATAGCTTTTTATACTGTAAAAGAGTATCTCGAGGATAAAACGGCTTGGGATTGACCTGCTCCAGTACCTACTCACTATAATTATTATCATTTGAATGTTTTTTTGTTTTAACTGCCTTTTTTTTATTGACGATTGTTGTTGTTTTACAATTATGATATTGTATATATATTATATATTATTATTTTTTAACAATTATGACATTTATTTTTACTATTTGACTGATTTTTATTTATATACTTACTTTTTTTACAATTTGTAATATTTACACTTTTGTAAATTATATTATTGTGAATGTGAGAACTATGTGGATTACTCTTTCCTTTTCTTTTATTTTCACATGATGTCTGGCAGTTTTCACATGATGTCCTTTCTTTGGCATTGTTCGTCAAGTCGTTGAGCTCCTTAGTAGTCCTGAGTTGAGCTACACGCATATTGACAAATGCTTGCACTGACTGGACAGGTCCACTTAGAACTGTGTGGTTCTTTCTTCAAAAGACCATCTCAGGCTCAATCTGCATGGTTCTCATATGATTTGACCATTACATGTTTTGCTGTATGGACTTTAAAAGAGACTTTGACCCCTGAGTTTGTTTCGGTGTTTCTTCTCAGGGTAGTCAGCTAGGAAACACCGGCCTCATCTAGCATTAATTGACGAAAAAAAACCATTGACGTGTAAAAGTGTTTTTATAAAACCTACTTGCAAAATAAAGATCATTTATCATTTATCATTTATCAAATAAATGATTTCTATTTCTAAGTATAACGAATAAGAATAACTGTGGTGTGTTATTGGTCTCTGGTCTCGAACTGAGAGTTATGGTTTTTCTTTACTAAACTCTTCTTTATGCGTCACCACATAAAGTCTCTGTACTCTATCTACTCTGGTATTATCAGCTACCTATAGAACTACGCTATACACAGATACATATACGTAACATGTATGTATGTATATACATGCCAATTCAAACATTACTGTGGGAAAAAACGTATTTGCCTGATGTTGGTATGGTAATGAAAGAGAAAATATTAATAGATTATCTGGTTTTTGAAGTAACTGGTATACCTACTTAGTTTAGTTTAGTTACTTAGTTTGTTTGTGACATATGTCGAATTCTAAGTCCTACATCACAGTATTTCGTCGATGGGGACGAAAGTTTCTGGAGTAGCGACCACGTACCGGAAGACGCAGCGTCGGACGGCCTCCAACAAGGTGGACCGATGACCTGGTCAGGGTCGCGGGGATTCGATGGATGCGTGATGCACAGGACCGGTCGTTGTGGTGACGCTTGGGGGAGGCCTATGTCCAACAGTGGACGTCTTTCGGCTGATATGATGATGATGATGATATCACAGTAGTATTGTACAGACGTAATTTTGTATGTGTGAAGAAGGTAAATGTGTGTCTGTGTTTCTTTGTTACTGCTTCATTCTCAAACCTTTGAACGGATTTGGATGATGTCAATGGTCTTAAGTATGTTTTGTAGATTATTTTTACCTTTTTTTTTATCTATGACTTAGTTAAATGTACTAGTAGCCTACGTTTTGAATTATAGAATAAAATAAAATTTATTGTAAACCAAAATAGTAATAATGTTACAGAAACATAAATCTATGGGTACAATGGTAGGGGAAATATTTACTGCTGTCGTCAAATCTTTTCTTATAAAAAATCTTATTTTATTTTGAACATTATGATTGTAAAAGTATTGTATTTCTTTTTTAAATTTGATATATTTCAAACTGGTTATACAAGGTGTCGTTTTGAAGCTGCAAAATATTTCAGGAGGTAATTATGTTAGTGATTCTCGACCCGAATCAATAATAAAATAAGTAGGTAATTTTTTTTTTTATAACCGCGCTTTTTTTCACACACACAAACACGGAACAATAAAGGGCGTTTTCACACACACTAACTCGCAACGATAGTTTCATAAATAATGTATCATCCAATCATCATCCCGCACGCCACACCCTAGCCACGCCCCCGCGGCCATCGATCAATCGATTTAGTTTAGTGTAATTAAAAAATTAAATAACAAGTATTACTGATTATTGACCAGGTATCGTTTTTTTATATGATTATTTATGAGTTTTATTACAACCTCCTGAAATATTGTGCAGTTTTAAAACTGCACCTTGTATAAAGGGTGACTGGTAATTAGTGACCGATACTCATACACGTTGCTGTACTCATGATTAAAAACAATTTTCCCAAAGAAACTTTTTTTATACTCTTTAGTTTTATCACAATAACAAAACAGCTGTTCGCGCAAATTTGCGCGCGCGCGCGCCTGCGACCTCTCAGCTGTTAGCCACGTAACGCCGTTGTCTCATGGCAAGGTATTACCTACAATAGTGATAGTGCACCCGTGTCGCTTGCATACCCATCGGTGTATGTAATCAGTGTATGTACCTACATATTCCGGTTAAATAATATAAGTCAAATAATGAGTATAAAAAAAAGTTTCTTTGGGAAAGTTGTCTGTAATCATGAGTACAAACACGTGTATAATTATCGGTCACTAATTACCAGTCACCCTATATAAATATATACTTTTGCCAACACATTCTAAAATAACACACGTTTATATAATAGAGAAACAAAAAGTAACGAAACTAAAAATAAAATAAAACTGAAGTAAATGTCTTCTAACCATCCTATCATCGGTAATTACTGCTGACGTTAATCCTCGACACTAAGGCTAAAATGTATAAAATAACTTAGAGTGCACTTAGGATATAAGTCACGCGTCGTATTAGGGGAGGTGGTCGGCGTAAAGCTGGATCACCTTTGGGAGGGTTAATAAATACTTCAACAGCAACAAAAAATGGGAAAAAGCTTATCTCCGAAAGGTACGTATCTGGTTTTTCTTATAAATATTTTTACCTAGGAGTTTGCTTTAGTTAAAAGAAAATTGATTCGTATTCGATGAAATTATGCTTGTATTATAAAGGCGAAAGTTTATAAAACCTTAGTTTTAGTACCTACTAGCTGTGCCCCCGACTTCTTTCGCGTGGACTACAGGATTTTGAATTAATTTTTTCTAAAATAAAAGTAGCGTATGTTACTCCTTATTACATCAGCTACCTGCCAAAAAAAGTCCCGTCAAAATCGGTCCACCCATTTCAGAGATTAGCCCGGACAAACAGACAGACAGACAAAAATTGTTAAAAATGTTATTTTGGTGTATGTACCGTATATATATTCATATGCATGTAGTAAAAAGCAGTTATTTCAATATTACAAACAGACACTCCAATTTTATTTATATGCATAGATGTATAGATATGCGAAACCTGAAATACCTGCCAAGTATTTTTATGTAAAATATCTATGTAAAAAAATTCAAAATCGTAACATGAAAAATCACAAAGTTATAAGCTTATTAATGTCAGCAAAAATACATAGTCACCGGGCCATCCAGGCTACTGAGGGGTTGTTTTGCACTTGCACCCAGCTATTTGCTGGCGCGGCATCAAATCCTGCAAAAGCACATATTAAGATGCTTTTTATCTTGGGAAAATATTCCCTTTTCTACTATCAAACAAGTGAATTCATAGATATATTACTTAGGTTATTAATTTGTGGCGTATTACATCGCAACACCGCTTAGTATATTTTGTGTGGCAACACCAAATGTTTCCAGCGCCAGACTAGGGTCTGCCGCCATACTGCAAAAATAGACACTGTGACTGCTATTCGAGACAGCGTGAGCTCCGTCTATATTTTTGATCTCACATGTGCTTAATACTGTTAACTACAAATAGAAGACATTTCCGATATGCACTGAGTGTTTCATTTGCCTGTGTATCTCCAAAAATTTATTAGATAAAATTAATATTGGAGGTGGAAAAGAATAGAATTGAGTGCCTATATAGGTCATAGGTATCAATCAACCAACGCATTTATTTCAAACTAGCTTCTGCCTGCGGTTTCGCTCGTGTAAAATTAGGTTTTCTCATACAAACTTTGGATCCCCGTTTCATCCCCTTAGGGGGTGAATTTTGTAATCCTCTCCATCTTCTTTTAGTGCTTGCCTACTTACGTCATAAAAGGCGGCTTTTTGTAAAATTTCGTGCTCCTAGTTCCAGTAGTTTCGGCTATGTGTAATATACACCGTTAAATTTTGATGACTTGTAGGTAGTCAGCGTTGCGTACCAACTACCTACAGGTCATTGGACTCGCTCAGCTGAAGTTTTCTTAAAGAAATTAATTTCGTACATGCGTAAATTAATACGAGTTTTTTAAAAAAAGGTACTTTATTTTTTAATTTTATCTTTACAAATCGATAGTGTTTCATGAACCGGATCGACCCTCCACGGGATTAAAACGATCAAAATTTAGCAGTGTTTATTTAGATAAACCATTTTTAAATAAAATTAATATATAGGTATATTTGTAAAACGATCTTGGTTATAATTATTAAAATCGTAAATTAGGTTGAGACTAAAGTGAACCACTGGCAATAGTCCAGGAAACGCTTGGATTAAACCAACTATTTAAGTTTTAAAGTTTGTAATGGTTGCATTATACTCTTGGCTTTGAAAGTGATTGCTTTTATTTTTCTTAAATCAGTATACTTATCTACTACTTCTAAGTCATTATTGTGATCTTTCTGTGAAAAGGAAAACCAAATACAAAAACCAACACAATAAAAAAACTCACTTATATTTATATTTTTTAAGGTAGGAATTCATCCAATGAAATCTCCCGTTCTTTTGTGTCAGACTTTTACTGACTAAAAACCACTCCTGTTCCTTCTTTGCCTTCGTTCCCGGGCCCCGGGGTTCTCTTTCGCATTACCAATGTGTCCCAGTAGGCTTTGACCCTGCTGGGCCCCTTCTGACATCTCTTTGAGACGCGCGTGGAACCCGATTACCGGACGGCAGGACGGCGAACGATGGGTAGCTCGCCGTCCACAAGCCCGCGCCTACAGTGGAAATAATTTTATATGCAATTAGGAATACGAATTAGAGAAACTCGCCAACACAAACGGTGCATAATTGTTTTCTTTCATAAACAAACCACCATATGTTCGTTGTCTTCATATCTCAACTAGCTTATTAATAACTCTGAGGAACAGAGCTTTTGTATTATGAAGTTACATAGTTGATTCTAAAGATTTTGCCAGGATAATAACAGGCTTGGGAAATAATGAAATGACTCCTAACCGCTCTGGATGGGGCAAGAGGCTATTTCAGGTCATAACTGACCAAAACCCAACAGTTTGCATTAAATTGTCCCTTGCGAGGGCCACGATAACTCCTTCGAACAATCGGCAGCCCTGACAGGAAGAGGCTAATCTTTGCTAAATCTTTTTTAATTTTTGTTTTTTCCCGCTCTGGGTGGGAGTGTCAAACCTTTACTGACTAAAGCCCACTAAGTTCGTTTGGCTACAGTTACCATAACTTACTCAATACTTTATTTCAATCCATATGTATAGGTACATAGATGGTGTTGAAAATTGTCATAGATCAATATGGACCCTGTCGGGCACAGCAAAATTAAGAGAGAGAATAAGGGCTAAGTAGGAATTCACAGAATACAATAGTGTTGTAGATCTAATATGATGCGTTTAATTGGGAGTATAATTATGTATGTAGGTACATCATTATAATAATTATGTCTGTGTTACCTTCGAACAATCAGCAACCCTGGCCCTAACTCACCCCGTCAGTTTTGCTGACTTCTCTTAGAGGCGCCCCTGAAATACAACGTGCCGTTGACCCGTGCTTGGTCCTTGTGGAACGGTGAGCTACCCATTATTCGCTGTCCGTAAACTCGCGTTAGCAGTGGCCGGAAATCACTCGACACCCTGGCCGTCTCTGGCGGGGGCCCTGGCGTAAGGCTTATCTCCGCCTCACAGTATCGGTAGCCTCCTCTGCTGCATTACTGCTTTGTTGAAGGAGGTGTCTGCCTCCCATTCTCTCTAGCTTCATACAACGGCTTAAACGAAGCCTAGACACATCACTTCACCTCCGTCCAATCGCTTTTACAAGGACATGGTGGTGCTCCGCCCAAGCCGGGTAGACCTCCACCGTATGCTCTGACATGTCCTTCGGATGATCTGCACAATCGTGACACCTGGGCGTTTCTTCTCGCCGGATCCGACACATAAACCTCCCTATACAACCGTATCCAGAGAGGACCTGTGTTAAGCGGAAAATATGGGGCCTTACCACCGCCCAGGGTAATTTTAAACCGAAAGTCCATTTTCCAGCAGTAGCTCTATTATCAATTTTGACACACCGAATTCAACAAAAATAAATGAATTTCGAAAATAAAATCTTTTACTGAAAAAAACATTGTACTCGTCACAAATTATACAAAAAAAACTATTGGGACGTTTGCACATGATCGAAAAAGAGCGTGAACGAAGTACGGGGGTATCTGTATCCAAAAAGGTAGAGCTACTCTGTCAAAAAGGAAGGTTGATATGAAAACAGCGATGTCAAATTCTGTATACCAATTTAATCAGTTTCAATATGGTTTATATGCCTTAACAAGTTAATGAAATATAGCACATTATTTAGACGAGTTAGTGAACGGCTTGTTATTACGCGGCCCGTGTATCGGGGACCGAGCTGCAGCGGTTCATCAGACTATGCAAACAGTGCAAGGCTCACTGAACGTGTTAGCTTGCTCGTTTTGCATATTGGCCGAATTTGAGGCTTGCTTTTTAAAGATTAATGGAAGCCGTCGATTCGGTACCTAACGTTCGCAAAGCAGCTGCATAGTTCGGCTGAAATACTGAGAACAAAGGCATGAGATGATGGCAATCATGAAGTGCATTAATATGGCTTCTACGGTTTTGATTAGGTACGAGTATTATTAAGCTGAGTTTACGACTTACAAGTTGTAGGTCGCGGGTTCGAACCCAGCCAGGCGAATTACTTTGTGTAATTTATTTCATCACCACTGCTCTCAAAACGGTGAAGAACAACATCATGAGGAAACCAGCATGTCCTAAAACCAAAAATTCGAAGACATGTGACATTCACCAACCCGCACTGGGCCTGCGTAGTGGATTACGGCCCACTCCCTCTCCTAGAGAGGAGGCCTGAGTCCCAGCAGTTAAAAACATTAAAAAGGCTGATGATGATGATGATGAATAGTTGCTTCGCCCGCGTGAAGGTAGAAAGATGTCCGAAAAGAACATATAAATCCCGGGTTAAAAATCCTTCTTCCGTACAAAACAGGTGCAAGAACCTGCCGAGCTTACCATGTGCGGTAAGGACCTGCGCCACGAAGAAGGTGAGGACGCTGTGACGCCTCTCCAACCACTCTTCTAAGAGGAGACTTAGCGCAACACTGGGTTCAATGAAGATTAGTACAGGAATCGTCTCTTAAATGCTAGTGTTAAGCCTTACAAATACTAGGGGACAGAATGTCCCCAACATAACGCGCAACGCTGTCAAATTGTCCAACATGTCCCGCATCACGTCAATGCGTTGTAATTTATTGGTGGGCAAGTTGCGAGACACTGGGCAACGTTGCAGCGTGCGGCAGATTGAGCATTGTGCGTCAAGTTGGGGGACAATTTGCCCCCTAATATATCTGGGGCTTTATATGTATTTGTTTATATTTATTTTTATTATCACATGGGATTTACAACGTTCACATTCCCCAGGCATTATGGCAGTGTGTACGTGTACTGCTAACGTTCATTCAGCCATTTCTCTGTATTGTGGGGTAGGCAAAGCCCGAGGGGTGAGCAGTGGAGCGAAAGTTTCCATTTGTGAAAGAGTTTCTCTTAATGCGATGTAGGTACCTGTTGAAGTGCCTACCCTTACTGAATGGTTCTATAGACAGGATTATACCACTATGTTTTTCTTTTATACGCTTCGTAGCAATGTATCTGTAGCTTCATGAGTAAATGAAATAAAATTATTGCATACTAGCTTTTGCCCGCAGGTTCGCCCGCGTACAGTAAGGCCGCAACAGTCCATAGGAACGCTAAAGATTACATTGCTATGAACCGAGCGAGCGCGATACTTCCGTGCGTATGTGTGCGCATGTATGAGTATCCACATTCCACAGATAACACACACTAAGGAACTGTCGTCGCACTGAGCTTAAAAACATTATTATTTTTCTGTTCTTACCATAGCATTGTTAAAATTCGCGCAAATACGTCATGTGCTGGTAGCCGTGTGAACTAAGTGTTGGATTCGCAAATCACGTAACCCGAGTTCAAATCATGGTCGGTCCGTTGCAGTTATTTCTTACTTTGAAAATTCCCGATCTATATTGATATAGTTGTTTTTTTATATTTCTATGAAAAATACTATTGCATTTTTTGCACTAAATAGTTGCAAATTACGAATGTGATCTATTAACCACAAGAAGAATAAATAAATAAATAAATCTTTTCGATGTTATAAGGTGGAAATAAAAAGACGTGTTTAATAAAAATGTTTATTCTTTATATTTACAAATTAAAAATTTATGAGAATTGTGACGTCGAATTGTTACCTAGACAAAAAGTTATCTTGTAACCGTTATCTATGTTACGCCTAAGATTGTTTGTTGGAAGTATACCCACTTAGACCATTCATAATATGAATAACGTAACAATGAACGGATATTCAAATTTTAATAAAATAAAATATAGGTAATTGTTTATATCCAGTTATTTATTGAAAAGTGATATATGATTTGGACTTTGTAAACATTTTATTTTTGTGTAACGTCACAATGAATGTATTGAGGTCATAGCTTAATTGTTCATTTTCTTGACGAAAAGAAGATTGAAACCAAACCTCAATTTCTGTTAAAAGAACTTTAGTTCTGACAAGATAATCGTCAATTAGATGAGAAAAATAAATTGAACTATAGTATTATGTTAAAACAGTGCGGGTAGAAGAATAAAAAACGAAATAGACTCATGATTATTGTCAACAAAATTGATAGCGAGTTCACTGCATTCTTAAGATGAGGCGATGGCACAAGTTAAAAGATATAGCTGTTTTAAACGAAAGTCAACACAATATAATACAGTGTTTGTTAACGAATAATCACAGATATGTTAAAATAAAATGGTAGGCCATTTAGTTTAGTTAACATTAAATATTTAGTGCGAAACGTAATCGTTCTTGTTTGTGCCTCTCTGTCAAGTACGGCTTTTTAGCAGGTTTTCTGTGATGCACGCCTTCAGCGTGAAGTGCACGGCGAACAGTATCCATCGAGGTGTCATATAATTCCGCAAAATGTCTCGTTGGTGCGAAACCATTCGTTTCGTATACGTCCACCATATGTCGTCGCTGCGCCTCGCTAATAAGCTTCGGTCTCCCACTTCTCTTTCGACTAGCAAGGCTACCTTCTTCCTCATATCTTTTTAGCCAAAGATTTACAGTATTTTTCTAAAATAAAAAAATATATATATTAGGCAGCTATACCTACTTCACTTCATTTTCATTATATAAAATGTTAATAATCATAATTATTGAATATAATTTTAAAATAAAACTGCATTTATTAATCCAATAACCAATCCAATAAACCCAACGATTTACGTATTTCTCTTTTAAACCTCATAAAGATACGATGAATGGATTCATAAATGGCATACGTTTTAATTAGAAGATTAATTTGTAATAAAGTTATCTACAATTCATTAATAGCTATTATACTCACATTCAGTCCGGTTTCTTCAGATATTTGTGTTTTATTAAGACCACTTTTATGCAGCCCAATGATAGTCGCCCTCACTTCAATACTAATATTAGCCTGCATTTTGCGAATATTACAATACTGTCAACCTCACGTCACTAACCAACAACTACAACCAAACGACAGTTCATTTCGGTTAAGTTAAAACTCATGTCTACCTCGCAGAAATCTAATTCTTTATTTAGTTTTTTTGTGATCTACCTTTCTAACTCTAAGAAATGTGTGAACAAGTTAAAGAATAATTTAATATATGTAATGCAAATACATAACTTCCAATCGGGTAAGAACTTACAAAAAGTCAATAATTGCGTGGGATTTGAACTTGCGGCACACTGATTTGCGCTTCAAACTGTGTGCCTATACCACTGGGCTATCTTGACTTATGATAAGTTGATGAAATTGTGAATTTCAATCATTTGTTGGCGAAACTTGAAAATAAAAGGTCGTAAGTCAAACTAAACGTCAAACGAATAAGTTTTAAGAATTCTTATGGACTTTTGCAAGTGATAGTACATAAAATATAACCTACGTAACTCAGGAATAAAGCAGCTTTCTATGGGTGAAATTATTTTATTCAATCGGACCAGCCCCCCTAGCCAAGTTACAACCGTTTCGCTTACGCCGAACGCTTCGAGTTGACCTTGCCGCCAATTCTTTTGTTCTGACTACGTGACTGAGCGATAAGACGACGTCATTCCCGTACATTTGAAGCTTTCTACAAGCGTTAACTATTGCAGATTAGCAACTTGGTTAGGGGTACAGTACTTCCAGAGATTACCTCCTACAAACAAAAAAACAAACTTTACCTCTTTATTATATTTGTGTAGATGTAGATTAGCTGACCCGCCGAACTTCGCACCGCTTAATAGTCAATGAATGTGGTATATCTTTCAAAACAGTCCACTGATTGCGATGAAAAAAAGGCTAAGTATATAACAAGTTACTCTCTATCTAATTTTTAAATTAAAAAATACTAAGAATTTAGGTACGTATTTGTGAATGTTGGTCACGCCTGTAATTGGTTTGTTTGCACTGTACAATCTTCTGCATGTTCAACGGGAAAATATTGTAAACAAATTGTTGGTGTGCCTTAATAATAAAATAAATAAATAAAATAAAATAAGTTACACACAATTTTAATGAATAAAAGTATTCCACATCGATTTTGTACATTTTACACAACTAAAAACTGCTATAGATTTATTATGTGTACAGTGCCCCTAGCCAAGTTGCTAATCTGCAATAGTTAACGCTTGTAGAAAGCTTCAAATGTACGGGAATGACGTCGTCTTAACGCTCAGTCACGTGGTCAGAACAAAAGAATTGACGGCAAGGTCAACCCGAAGCGTTCGGCGCAAGCGAAACGTTTGTAACTTAGTTAGGGGGGCAGAATAGATAGAAGCTATTAACTAGAAATGTTGTTGTAGTATACAGGATGTAATAGTAGCGGGTGGTTTAAATTTAGGTACATCACATCACCTGAATAAAGAAAATACCAACTTGTTCAAGTCAGTTATGAAAATAATAGTTGAACATCCCGTAGATCAGCTGATGACCACTTTGTAAGGAGAGTTTTTTTTTTTGAAGAATGTTACTAATATTCTTAGGCAGAATCAGTATGACCATATGACCACCTATTATATAGTTACACCTTGAAGATGAGTATAAATTAGTACATGGAACATGGTATATGCAAATTCAGACAGGTCTGCTCAAATTGTATGGTTCTTTCCTCAAAAGACCATCTCAAGCATTAATTCATTAAACCCCAAGCGTTCGCGCACCTATTGTCTTTCTATTTTGTGTGTAATTTCCACGATTGAAAGGTCTATCCATGGTTCTCATGTAATTTGACCATTATTATTATTATTATTAATTTGACCATTACATGTGTACTGTATAGACTTTAAAATAGACTTTGACCCCTGAGTTTGTTTCGGTGTTTCTTCTCAGGGTAGTCAGCTAGGAAACACCGGCCTCATCTAGTTTAAACTGACAAAAAAATTGACGTGTAAAAGCGTTAATTAAAACCTACTTGCAAAATAAATATCATTTATCTTTTATCACTTACTTAACTACCTGTATTACTAATATTTCATGTTTCGATCTCATGTAAAGTCTGAAACTCTTTTTCGCTAGTTAAATTAATACTTCCTCTCACTGGTCTGCCACACGCGAAAGAAGTCATTTAAGAAATTGTCATCACAAAAAAAAAATAGTATGCTACTTCCTTACGCCCATTCGGCTGAACGCATTTTAACGAAACTCGGCTGACACCTAGACTAAATCTTGAAATAGGACATTGGCTTTTTAACTTGGGAATATGTTCCCTTGGGAAAAGCCACAGACAGAACTCTTCTATATTTATAAAAGGCAAAGTCACTCACTGACTCATCAGGGTCCAGCCCAAACCCTTGAAAATCATCCAATGACAACCCCCGCTCTTGGGCGGAGCGGGAGATAGTGTCAGACTCTTACTGACTAAAAGACCCACCCCGTTCCTTCTAGCCTTCATACCGGGGCTCGAGCTTTCTTTCCAAACTAACCCTGGCCCCAGTAGGCTTTGACCCATCTGGGCCCCTGCTGTTAAACCAATAAACCCTTAGACCTAGAACTATGAAATTTTGCACAGAGGTACCTTTTATAATGTATACAAAGAATAAGAAAAGAGTTTCCAAAATTCACCCCCTAGGGGGATGAATCGGAGATCCAAACCTTGTATGGAAATACCTACTTTCACGCAGGCGAAGCCGCTGGCAGAAGCTAGTCCTTTATAAATTGAAGAGCTTTACCTACAATTCTACAACTGTATTTCCCGAAGGAATGGGTAGGAACGTGTAATAGGTATACATTCACATCCCATCGGAGCCTTACCATGACGTGTTAAACTGTCAGGCGTGCGAGCAGAAAACATTGATGGAGGTGTACATACTGTATAGCTGATAGAGCTATACTGTGCGTACAGCTCGATCAGTTCAGTTTTAAGCACCTAGTTTCTAAGTTAACCTATATTTTTGTATGCCTACTGGGTATATCAAAATCTGACACGATTATAGTAACACCTGCATTCAATACAAATAAAAAAAAATATTATTATTACTCGTTCGTTAAATGAATAGCTTTAAGGCTTATATTTCCTTGAACCATCTGTCCGAAATTATGTGGACGCAACTGTCGCACTCGCCTAGGCGGCAGTACGCAAATCTGTGCATTTATTTGCGGCCAGCAGCGCCCGGAAAGCGCTTTAAATCCATTTTCTTTACGAAATATTGATTGATTTACATATGCAATGTTCACTTTGAAGAATATTTAACCACCAATTTTTATGTGTAAAAATGTTTGTAAAGGTCCAAGCCCTTTCGAAGGAGTAAGGAAAAGTAGCAAAAAGTTGCGAAATTGCTAAATATTTTTTTTAGACAAAAGTATTAATAGCAAGAAAAAATCAAATGTTGATAATGTTGTTCATGAATCTTTAAAAACATATATTTTTTTCAAACCTATTAACCTGGCCGTTACCGAGGAGCAGGCTTCAGAAAGTCACTGTTTTATGGCACTTTTCGGGGGCTTGGGCCTTAAGAGCTCGTTATAGAACTATGGTTCAGTTTGAGTCCTATGGGATGGAACTCAAAGCAATAAACGAAGTAAACTACCTTATTTTTAGTACATATACGAAACCTGAAACACCTGTATAGTATTTTTATGTAAAAAAACAAAACCTTATCATGAAAAATTACAAAGTTATGCTTGTTAACTTACTTGGTTGTCCGCACAAATACATGGTTGCCGGGTCATCCGGGCGTCTGAGGGGTTGTTTTGCTCCTGCACCCAGCTGTGCACTGGTTCTTAATGCCCACTATGACTTGCCATGACCTCTGTTGTACTTGTCTAACTTGTGAATTTTTTAAATATTTTTGTGGAAAAAATATTACATGGTGTAAAAAATATAGGAATCGATTCTGAACAAACTATATTCAGTTTTCGCATATACTAAAAATAATTTTGTATTTTCTGGTAAAGATACCCTTGACCGACATCATGTAAATGACAGGTGGTCGGTCAGGGCCAGAGTTTGGGCTCGATAACTTGATTGTTTAGATCATACACAGTGTGCTGTCATGGCGAAACGTTTAGGGATGCTTCAAAGGAATTTCATCACAGAGATCTTGGGAGCCAGTCGATTGTGAAATAGCTTTACTAAAATTATGCTCAATAATGTGTAACATTAGGTAGATACTCGTGCGTATACGTAGTACCTGGGTACTTATAAGATTCTAAATAAAATTGTTTATTGGATTATTGGAATCGTTAGGTCTGAAAAGTACTGGAGCAGATACGAAGGTACTGGGTGGGGACTTATATACAGCATTAGACGTCTTCTGACTGAATGATGATAACGATGATGATAGTTTTTTCTTATTAAAACTTTATGCACTAGTTAGTAAGAAACAACTGTACAATGTCTTTGCCCGCCATACACGCTAGAGTGTACCTGACAGGTTGGCCTGTACAGGTAAACCAAAGCGTGTATGTTACACAACTGTGCAGGTACATGCTTACCTGACAGGTGTAACTGTGCTGGCAAACCTGTCAGGAAATACCCTAGCGTGTACGTTCAAGCCTTTTTTACCCGTCGACCATTGGGTAGTGCAGGAACATAACGTGATAAGTGCATATAGGTGAGAGTATATAGCAATATTATCTGTAAGTAGCAGACAGTAGTGATGACACAGTAAACGGTCAAGATTAATGAATTGTAGGTACGTTGTAGGTTCAAACCAAGGCAGGAGTTTTACTTTGTATAATTTATTTCATCACCACCATGTTAAAAATCAGAAGGAAAACATCTTAGAGAAACCAACAATTCAAAGACGTGACATCTTACAACTAGCACTGGGCCCGTGTTGTGGATTACGGCCAATTCTCTTTCTCTCAAAGAAAAGTCTTGAGTAGGTTTGCCAACTATACCTACTGTGAAAAACAGTATTATATTGGTTTTCACTACTTTATAATTTTTACTGTTGAACAAATGTAAAGTATACAAAAACTGTTTTCAGCATCAAAATACTTAACAATATACTCGTAATTAATAATAATAATATTCCACAACTATCACACAACGCCGTCTAGTCCCAAGCTAAGCAGAGCTTGTGTTATGGGTACTAGACAACTGACAAACATGCTTAACCTTTTGAATGTCTTAAGTTATACAGTTCGACATAAGCCATTGTCTTTCTATTGTGTCTCTAATTACGGCATTCGAAGAGTTAAATATTTCTAAATACATACAAATTATAGATAAATTACACCCAGACACACAACAAATGATCGTGCTCATCACACAAACATTTGTCCTGGGTGGGAATCGAACCCACGACCTCCGGCATAGCAGTCAGGGTCACTAACCACTAGACCAACAGGCCTGTCGAATTGTCATACTTAGACGCTGACATGTATTCTTTTTATCAAATCACAATTAAATACAGTTTCAGACCGAATTGAATGACCTTCTCATTTATATTTACTTTAATTATAAATTGTGCTGAGACGTATGAATTTTAAAAAAGACTGTAAATTAATAAGCTGTGCGAAATGCTCTAAAACTATGTATTTAAAACATTGAACAAACTGTTCATTTTTCTAAAATACTATTTGATATTCTAGTTAGATAAAAATAAAAAACTTTTTTCAAAAAAAATACAACCGAATTCAATTTTAAAAAAACACTGGTAAGTACAAAATAACTTTAATTTCGGAAGTCGTTGTTTCTATAATAGTTTTGTCTCTTCGTTATTTAACACCGACTTCCGAAATTAAAGTTATTGTGGGGGCTCACGCCACACACGCTTAATACGCTTACGCGACAAAATGAGTAGTCGCCAAGCGGGACCGCGGCGGGTTCGAACGCCGGTCCCATACGCGCAGTGGTGGCACAAACATGTATATCACGCGGTAAATCACGCGCCTAACTTAGTACGACAATTAGCTGTAACTCATATGTGACCGGCACAAATAAATATCTATGTGATTTTCTGAGTGACTTTCAATCATACTACTCCCTACACAAGGCTACACCGTACCCAGGACATACACACAACACACCACTACCAAGGGACTCAACATTCATCATCAACCTTTTAATGTTCCCACTGCTGCGACTCAGGCCTCCTCTCTAGGAGAGGCACTCAACATTATTTTGTACTTTTCAGTGTTTTTAGGGTACCGTAGCCAAATGGCAAAAAACGGAACCCTTATAGATTCGTCATGTCTGTCTGTCTGTCTGTCCGTCCGTATGTCACAGCCATTTTTTTCCGAAACTATAAGAGCTATACTGTTGAAACTTAGTAAGTAGATGTATTCTGTGAACCGCATTAAGATTTTCACACAAAAATAGAAAAAGAGCAATAAATTTTGGGGGTCCCCATACTTAGAACTGAATCTCAAAAAAATTTTTTTCATCAAACCCGTACGTGTGGGGTATCTATGGATAGGTCTTCAAAAATGATATTGAGGTTTCTAATATAATTTTTTTCTAAATTGAATAGTTTACGCGAGAGACACTTCCAAACTGGTAAAATGTGTCCCCCCCCCTGTAACTTCTAAAATAAGAGAATGATAAAACTAAAAAAAACATATGATGTACATTACCATGTAAACTACCAACGAAAATTGGTTTGAACGAGATCTAGTAAGTAGTTTTTTTTAATACGTCATAAATCTAAAAAAATACACTATTATTAAAACATCGATCAAAGTTACAACGAACTACAAGAACTTTTATATTATGTTACTTGCTGCTACGGAACCCTCCATGGGCGAGTCCGACTCGCACTTGGCCGGTTATTTTTTATTTTGTTTTTTTTTTTTTAAGTTTTATGTTTTATTTAAGCTATTAATTAATGTTTTAATACTTGTTTTGTTCATTGTGTGCCAAATAAACATGTTTTCTTTCTTTCTTTATTTATAAAACAGATTTGAATCGGACATTACTAACTTTCTTTTGAGGTGATAAAATGGTACAATCCATCTTATATCCTTTTAAAAATAAATATGTGTGAAATACACCATCTGTTTATAAGTCCCTACAGATTCTGAGAAGAAGATGTGGAAATGAATACGAGGGCTATTGCCCGGGGCGATGGGCGAGCAATCTGCCACTACTTATCTACGATTTATGGTGTAGATAGAACCCATCGCGATATCTATGGGGCATTCAATAAGTGTTAGGGATGTGGTGTTGATTGTCTATGGCTGAAAGTAAGATCCTTATAACAGCTGTGGAAATATACGAAGTGAAGACACTCGACCAAAGTATACCTAATCAAGGCATAGGTATCAAGAGTTTCTCCATAAACGACACGACAGTACAACGACGTATAAACACATATTTTTAATTTTATTTTTACAAATCGATAGTGTTTCATGTACCGGATCGACCCTCCACGGGATTAAAACGATTAAAATTTAACGGGGTATAGATACAAGGTGAAAGGGACAGGTCTTCGCAAACTTGAATGTCTTGCTTAACAGGCAAAACTGAACAACACAACTGAAAAAAAAAATCGGCCTCTTCATACAAAATTTTTCATTTTTTATTTGGAGGAGACAGACCTATGTCCAACATGTCCTATGTCTTTTTGTTATTCGGCTGAAATATTATTGATTAGACGAGATAATGTAATAAGAGTATAGTGGGATATTTAGCATAAGCGTAGTAGCGAGACTTGTAAACAGTTAAATAAGTTTAGCTTATAAGAAAAAGAGGTGACGGTATACATGGGTTTAATTCATTAAACCCCAAGCGAATGTCGGCTTTCGCGCTGTTGTCTATTGTTAATGTTTTTGTCTTTCTATTGTGTCTCTAATTGACGATATTCGAAAAGTTAAAGTGTTCATAATGTTGTATATTATTGACGTTCAAAGTCAAAGCCAAAATATTTTATTTCACATAGTCCTACATGGGCACTTATAAAACGTCAGAAGCTAGTGCACGTTTCCAAATTGGTCGTTTCCTATGGAGAAGAACCGGCATGGTTACTCTTTTTAAAACGTTATGCACCAAACCGTGTATCTGCAGTGTCGGTTTAAGGATAAATTGGAATAAGTTGGCCATTATTCTGCCGCGTCCATCTATCATAGCTGTCGGGGCGATACAATAGCCAGCAACACACATTTTTTACCGTACATCACGATAAATCTCACGTATACAAAGGAAATCAATTAAAATTCTGGGCCTACGAGGTTATGA
Source organism: Mythimna ferrago (assembly GCA_910589285.2). Classification (NCBI taxonomy): domain Eukaryota; kingdom Metazoa; phylum Arthropoda; class Insecta; order Lepidoptera; family Noctuidae; genus Mythimna; species Mythimna ferrago. The sequence continues at coordinate 12,103,327 of OU342692.1, read as the reverse complement.
TGAGTTCAATAAATCATGATATTTATTGCGTTTTACCGTTAGATTATCTATAGGTACTTACGTTGATACGTTTGTGGAGTCAGGGAAATTGTAACTTTATATATAAGTACCTTTTTTTAAGGTAATCCACAAACCCAAGGTATTTTGACTATGTGACAGTTTCAACCATAGGTACTGACATAGATCTGAAAAGGAAACCCGTAGTCCTAGTACGCAAAGAGTTGCAGTAGTTTTAGTTAGTAAAAGTCTGACACGCCTTCTGGCTCCACCCAGAGCGGGAGAAGTCATTGGATGATTTTCCACCCAAGCAAAAAGACAAAAATACCTCTTTATATTTTGTGCTTGTGATTACGTTCAATTTTTTTTGTGGATCAAATAACGAATTGACGTTTTACTGCATTTGATACCGCAAAGATTATGGTTAGCCAAATAGAAAGGACAAAACAACAGAACAACCCTCATCATCAAATTCACAACTCATCTAGGTGAAACAGTCGAGTGTTAAAAGTTTTTTTTTTTTTTAAAGGTAAACTGGTATAACTTCTCAATTTTTTGTCATAAATGATTTTTTAAGAATACTAAAAATGTAAGTTTTACACATGGACGACTGAAAAAAACGATCACTATATCCCTTAGAGTTTGGCAGAGTCCTTTAATAAACTTACTATTAATTAAAAAGGCAAGCAGTAATTCCAGAAAACGGCTTCTGCTGTTAGGAAATTCAAAAGATTTAACTTTATGTCATCCGGTGACAATGATATCCATCGTCGCACTGCAGTGTCCAACTCTATGCTTCCCATTCACGTGCAAAAGTTTCATCAATCATCGGCCATTGTGTGCACGAGTCATAGAGAAATGGCTCTTGAGTTCTGCCACTAAGAAAAACTAGCGTTAACGTTCTAATGTATTAGAAACAATAGCATATTTTAAAGTCCGATGAAGATAAGGGTGGGCCACAACGTAGACAAAAGTAAAAATAAATTTCGCACATTTTGTATAAACCATATACACCGTTAAATTTTAACTGTTTTAATCCCGTAGAGGGTCGATCCGGTACATGAAACACTATCGATTTGTAGAGATAACATTAAAAAATAAAGTACCTTTTTTCAAAACTTGTATTTATTTACGCATGTACGAAATTAATTTGTTTAAGAAAACGTCAGCTGAGCGAGTTCAATGACCTGTAGTTAATAGTCGGCGTTGCGTACAAACTACCTACAGGTTATTGAACTCGCTCAGCTGACGTACATGCGTAAATAAATACGAGTTTTGAAAAAAGGGTACTTTATTTTTTAACTTTATCTTTACAAATCGATAGTGTTTCATGTACAGAATCGACCCTCCATTTATGATTTGGGATTAAAACGATTAAAATTTAGCGGTGTATAATAGGTTACTTCTACGTAAGCGCGCTTCATCGTCGACCGCGTCGTCGCTTTCCATTAGGTGAGATAGCGGTCAAGCACGAACCTATTAAAAATAAAAATAAAAATTACACACTAGATATCAAGCACTCAAGTTGATTGAAAATATAAAATATACTCACTTCAGTTGTTTGTGTTTATTCGAAATTTGAAAATTTGAGTGTAATTTTTTATAGGTGGCCAGCGTGTTTTGAAAAGATATAAACTGATGGATGATATTCTCGTTCGTTGAAAGATGTTTTTGTTTTTGTTTTGAACACAGGTGTTTTTCACGCCTCTAGTTTTTTGCATCGAATTGCGTCATATAATTGTCCACCGTTTCCGTTATGTACGCTTAGCTTTAAAATTCCACAATGCACTAACAGTAAACCACAGTTAGCTATTCGGCGTCAAAACACGATTATAACAAACTGGCAGCATTATATCAATGTCCTACCCATTATTTGGATGATAAATACTCCAACATATCATGGTTGCGTAAACAGTTAACCGTACAATTTCGTGGGATTGAAATCGCGAATAATCAGCGTATGATAAATTGGTGTGTCGTCGCCATTAGATATTCAGGCATTTCATGGATACTCCCATGAGATCATCCATCAAAACCGTCGATATGTTTGACGGGGCTTTAACAATATCGTGTATACTTAGGGTTAACTACACAGCGGTTTAAACGGGTTTAGTGATAAGGGTTGTACTTATAATAAAAACTATTGCAATATCCATGCATTTTCTTATGAAATTAAACTTTGATAAGGCATTTCCCTCTATAAAGAATTGTAATTTTTTATTGTGAAAATTTGAACCTTTTCACAACTATAGTTTGATATGATCTTTTCACGAACTTTGACTCTCCTGCGGATATCTTCATTCCTGATTCGATCACGCAACGAAACTCCGAGCACAGCCCACTCCGAGCACACTTTTGCCCTTTGGGTGAATTTAAGCCTTCTAATGAGGCTCATTGTGAGCGATAACATTACAGAGGCATATTATTATGTCATCACTGGCAACATGCACTTATTTTGAGCCACTGTAGGTACATTTTAGCAACTTTATTATCACAGTTAGGTATAAACTTTAATTTAAATGTTTAATAAGCTGTATAATTTCAAAATTAAATAATAATAAGACATAACATGTACCCAGTTTTCTCCGTTAAGTTTACATTGGCTAAAGTTAACATGGTAACATCTACATCACCTCTATCGATATATCTAGCTGATTCCTAGACTATGGGCATCTGTATTTCCAAAGTGTAAGACGTGTAAGACATCCATATCTCGGTACGCCTGATTGGTGGCCGCAGATGCCTGGGCAAATTGCGCAATATGTAGCGATGAGGGTTTGAGCATCTCTCGAAAAGATATACTGTCAAAATGAAGATATGAACTATATGGATGTGGACACTTTAGGTAGGTAATTTTGATTCATTGGATTTTTTTCGGTTCAGTACAAACACTCATGAATATGTTTCTTCAATACACTTACTCGAAAACCGGCTCTTATCGCACTAGAAATAGGTTCGACATGCCATGTTTAGCAGTTTTTTTTTAATTTATCATAACAAGGGCTTTTTTCATTGCTATTTCGTCACGGTCAACCGCGATTATTATTTTTTTTAAAGCAGAGGTGGATATTTTTAAGGTTTTAATATGTAATGAGAATGAAAATTGTGTTTAATATACTGTTTAATAATTTGTTATTATCAACCAATTAACATTTATCTGTGTTCTAAATTCAAAAATATTTGAATTTCTATTTTTAATACTAAGTAGGATGTATACGGTTTGATACCTTTGCTTCTTCTTCAACCTGCAAAGGTAAAGCGCGGGAAAAAAGTCTATTAAGTATTATTTTTTATTTGTGTTATATTTTGTGAAAAAAATGTTGAATTTAAGATTTGAAGAGAATTCTTTAGATGGTGCCGGCGCTGTCAGATATTGTGATTAAGTTAAAAAATACTCGCGATAGCTTGCTGCCGTCTAAATTAAAACTAAAATATATAACAACTTTGGAAAATTTTCTTCACTACAAAATGAGCAAAAATGCGTCGTAATTTTCAGAGAAAGTAAGAATTTCTTCGTAAGTGTATTGAAAAACGTCGTTTGATACACGTGGAGATTTGTCACTACAGCACTCAGCTCCATAACACCCCCTCGCCTATACGGCTCGGGTGAATTTCGCCTCGGTTGCAATGACAAACTTTCCCCACTTGTATCAAATTGTACTATTTCAATACACTTACTCGAAAATAACCCGCGCTTATCCCCTTTTTTCTGCTCTAGGGCGAAAAAAATGCGCGAGCTCGCCCCTACCACAATTAGTTTTGTTTATCGTATCAGGCTGGGCGGTAAGATATCCCCACGAGTCGCTGCTGAACCTCCGTTTATTTATTTCTTTGTTAGTGTATTTAAAAACATTGTCTGATACACGTGGAAAGTCACTGAGGCACTCGACAGCATAACACCCTCGCCTGCGGCTCGGGCGATTTGTGCTCCAGTCGCAATGATAAACTTTCTCCATTTGTATCAAAATATACTAAAAAAAAATCAGCTACTACGTATATTTAGATTTGCAGCACTTGTCAAAATGTAGCTGCTGATTTTTTTCGCACTTTCAAGGTTTTTCCAATAGTTAAAGTTACTAACAAATTATGAGAACGTAAACCAGCTAAAAGATTGTCAATAAATTTAAAAACACTTCGTATACAATTTCGGGATAATGTTGCTAGAGAAAAAAAGTAAAATAATTAATTTGCCACAAGGCCCTAGCCTACCAAAGACAAAAGCTTTTAAAATTTCCAAGAGGCCAGTTTTACACTACTTATATCATGACACCAAAAGAGTGACAAGAATTTCGAAAGTCCTCAGGAGAACAATGTCTTTTTATAACGAACAGTAAGTTGCGCGAAGGTACTCCAGCTTGATGTGAGAGCATGTTAAAGTACCTTCATTGTGTGACGAGGTGACACCGTGCCTATTGTGTTCGAAAGGACGCTTCCCAGGAATATCTGGATACATGTACACCGTAATGATGTACTTACATTAGTCGTATTTGTAATAGGATAGTTCTGTGAAAGCTTGTCGGGTTTGTTTTCATTTCATGTTGGTGAAGTTGAAATGTCAAGTTATTGAAGACCTACTGCGTAGATGTCTAAAGGCGTCTCCTTTCAAAAACTACCACATTAGTAGTACATTTAGCTGTTTTGTAAATGCTACTAAAGGTTTAAATAGAAACAATGTACGTGTTTAAAGTCAAAGTATGGTAGATAGGTAAGGTAAGGTTAGGTAGTGTTTTTTTTTTAATTTATATAAACTAGTGCTTGACTGCGATCCCACCTGATGGTAAGTAGCGATGCAATCTTTGATGGTGAGGCGCAATCCGCCCCTAAGGCTACCCACTGACCCACTAGTTTATTAAGAGCCTATTCACTCTAGCCTTGAAGACACCCAAATTATAATCGGACGGGAAGACCGCAGCAGGCAAACTGTTCAAGTCCTTCGACGTACGCGGTATAAACGACGAGGCGAAACACTTAGTCCGGACCGTAGAGGTTTCCACAACGTAAGGGTAATATTCGCCGTACGTCGGGTTGTCCGATGGTAGAATTGCGATGGCGGAATCAAGTCATGCAATTCCTGCGCAAACTCTCCAAAATGTATCCTGTAAAACACCGAAAGGCTGGCTACCCTACGCCTGTGCTCAAGGCTTTGAAGGTTGGACTTAACCAAATCTGGATCACCAATTAGCCTCTTTGCACGCCTTTCCACCGAGTCCAAAGCTGCCAGGTGGCATTTTGCAGCACCAGCCCATATGTGACTGCAGTACTCCACACACGAACGGACCTGTGTTTTGTATAATATTAAAAACTGTCCCGGTGTGAAGTACCGCCGGACCTTTGCAAGAACGCCTAGTTTCCTAGCAGCTACCATGGCTTTGGACTCAATGAACCGCCCAAAGTGTGTTAAGTGTGTGTTGTGTGTGTGTTGTTATTTATCTGTTTTTTTTTTTTATTGACATATTCTAGTGCTTGACTGCGATCCCACCTGATGGTGAGACGCACTAGTTTATGAAGAGCAATAATTTCATTTAGTAATATTGGAATCCTGAAATAGACAACCAATTTATAAACTAGCACTTCAAAGTTATTTCATATTTATAAGCTACCAATTTAAGAAAAATATATTTTCGCCGCGACATCATTAAGAAATCAGAGCAAAGTAACACTACCTCGGAGAGATGCGACCTCTGGCGGCAGAAGTTTAAACCTCCCGATGATTTTATCGAGCCATCGGAGCGCCTCTCTCCTGGACACGAGTTGCCATGGCCAACCTGGAAAACTCTAAACAGACTCCGCACCCAGGTTGGGCGCAGCAAAGACAATCTCCACAGGTGGGGGTTCTCGGATGGTTCCGATCTTCAGTGTTTGTGCGGCGTCTCTACGCAGACTATATCCCACCTTCCGTCCTGCATCACGTGCCCTGTTTCCTGCTCACATAGGGACCTAATGACAGCATCAGCGGACGGCATTGCCGTGGCCGAATTCTGGGCCAGGCAAGGAATTTAACTAATTTTGCCATCGATACGATAAGAAGAAGAAGAAGAAGAGCTCTTCGAAATTAAATTCAGTGACCGAGACTGGCAGATAGTCGAAACTTGTTTCTCTATTCTGGGTTAAACCACCCTTGTTCTGTTTAAGATAGTCGTGACCATTCATACTTATTATTTTCCGCAGATGTCGGCGTCTCCCAATGAATGAAACGAGAGGAAACTTCCAGGAAGCCAGCAACTTACGTGAGTAGTCAGTGATTTATTATGACATTGCTAAGAAAAATAGAAAATAGCTTTATGGAATGGGTATAAATTATCTGTGGTAAAAAATAACTTTTTTTTCTGCATGGACAGGATTATACAGATTGGGTTGTTTTTGGCGGGATTTCTTTGAGTATGTATTTTTTTTATTTTTATTGAATGCAGTTCATTGGCCGTTTTAATTATTTGTAAACTGATTCCATGTGTATATTGTGATGTAGAATTGGTGTAATTGCGTATCTCAAGTGTCTATGCAACTGGACAATATGTGGAATCGTTAAAACAAGCGCGATCTTGGTAAAATGTAGTTGAGAATTTTATTGTAGTGTTTACTACCACAGCGAAGTTTGCTGAAAAAGTTAACTAGATACATTTGCTGCCAAATACAACAAAAATGTTAGAATGTGTACATCCATATTCTAATAACAAACTAACTATATAAACAAAGACACGGCTTAAACGACTTAGTATCAAAGCCAATATAATGTTCAAATAAAAAAACTATGGGGTTTTTTCAATGAGCACTAAAGATCAATATTATTTATTTATATTCTTGGGAACTTACCACAGTTACTTTTTACTTGTAATTGTATTTTTATTTACAAATGTTTCAACATTAACATGTAAAATACAGCAAACATTTCAAAGGCAATTCTTGAAATAACATTAAGGAAACAAAATTCAACGCTTACCTCAAAAAGAACCGTAATGCGGGATTGACAGTTGACAGAGGGTAAAAGGCGGGAAAATAAAAAAAAACACGTAAAAAGTAATTTTCTCGCGCAAATTGTGAATTTGTTTCTAGAGAGGAGGCGTTATAGTGGAGTGTCCTTCTAGACGATCTGTATTACGTAACAACACGAAAATTAAAGAGCGTTTTATTTGAACCGTATTCGTTGGGAAACGTATCTCATTATGTGCGATGGAAATAAATTGGAACAGACTATTTGTCGAACACTTGGTTGCCGCTCCCGATCCGCTTCGATTCAATTTGCCCCAAATTTAATTGCAATTGAAATGGTTGAGTGAAACGAAATCCGCTCGTGGAGATTATCCTTTATGTATACCTAGCGATGAAAAAGGTCAGGTAATTAATTTTAATAAGTGTTTAAAGCTCTAAAGTAGCTGAAAACGTTGGGGATTATTTTATTTTGTGATTATTACGAGTAGTTTTTGGGCGACGGGGAATGTGATAATAGATACCAGATTAAAGCTTCGGAATTCAGAAGCAGATTATTTTTATTTGACACTTACAGATTTTCAACGTAGTCATTTATTCTAAGGTGTATCTCTCTTTATCATTTATATTAACTAGCTTTTACGAGCGACTTTGCCCGCATGTGAGTAAATTTTTTCTTGGAACCCCGATACCTGCATAAGAGATGAATTTTGGAAAAAATTGTTCTCATCTACGTCATAAATGGAATCCTCGAAGAAAATTTTATGCTGCTAGTTTCATTAGTTACGGTTGTGGGTTGATATGTCAGTTAATTAGTTTCTTCTTTTAAAAAATTTTTTTTGGAATAACTTATGGTGCGCAGTTAAACAGTATAAACTTGTTACCCATTCGTATCAGAAAATTTTGCTGCAAACTTTTTAATTCTTGATATTCAATATCCTAACCCTATCCGACAGCACACTAATTTGATGTTTTAGTAGCAGGGGCAATCATCTTATAACTTTTCTCATCCTAGACTTTTACTGACTAAAGCCACATCCATGTTCCTTTAGTTGACTTTAGCGTTCCGGGACCATGAGAATGTCCTTTTCATAACTAATCGCATGACCCTTGCAGGCATCGGCTCCGCTGGGCCCTTACAGTTTTCTTACATCTCTCAGGCACGCAGTATTCCACACGCGCGTCGATGTCGATGGCTCGGACTCGGTCTCTATGTGACAAGTGGACGGCTAGCTACCCATTGCTCGTCGTTCGCAAACCCCGGCCCACGGTGGCCGAAGGTCGTTCTGTAATTCTCGACGCACTGGGCGTCTCCTATCGTGGTGGCTGATGTGTGAAGATGTACGTTCTCTCACTCTTGCGGTTACCTCCTTCGCTAGCATTACTGCTTCGCAGAAGGATACGATCGCATCCTATTCCCTCTCGTCCGGATTATGACCTGAACCAGGACCCGGCGTGAGAGGTCGTTACCGCCGATCGCCTCCACTAGGAATCGGCGGTGCTGCCAAGCGGAAACACCTCCAAGACCACTCTGGAACCGGCTCTGTGCGACGCCTTTTCGAGCATAACCCTAGGGAGACTATAATCAATGTACCTACACCTCAAAATACCAAAATACATAGCAGTGTCATTCTATATCAGAATACGTAAGCCCATTATCAAAATAATTTAAGGTGTCAACTTACGGATCAGAAGGCGAGGTCAAATTTCGTTCGACATTTATGTCACAAATATTCTGAGGCACAATGACAGCAACTGTCAATGCTGACGAAGGTGCACCGAATATTGGAGCAGAGTTCTATAGGGGTCCGATAATAGGTCAAAGTTGAGCGTTGTATTACCGCAGACATTGTGAAGACCGTCCTCAGAGGGTTACACCATTTATGTCAACGCACTGAATTAGATTTGAAAATCGAATGTCAATGTCTCGTTTTATTTCGTTTCTTTATTATTTGAACTGCGGAAATCGCGAGGAAAGCCGCAGTGGTCTTACTTTTAAATTTTGATTTGAAAACTCATTTTTTTGCGTTTTTATAGCCAGTCTATAATTATCTCAAAACAATTTTAATGTCATTTTTTTTTTCTTTTAATAACCATTACTGTCCCACTGCTGGGCAAAGGCCTCCCCCAAGTCCTTCCAGACATTCTTCTCTCGCGCCGTCTCTAAGCAGTTCTCGTGATACGCGTCAAGATCATCTCGCCACCTCTTTCAATGTCATTAATGTTCTTAATTATATACTCGTTTGACTTCTATCACATCTGTTCCTAAACGATAACTAATGAAATCCACCGATTTGACAACTTATGATTAATAACTATGATTAATAAGATGTGCAATCAACCTCAACCAGACCGATTTCAAAACGAAGAGGAGAGTTTTATTTCGGTTGTATTTTTTTTGTTTGATTTTGTTACTAAAAGCCACACAAAAGCCAATCTTCGTACAAAAGACGTAAAAATTCAAGTCACAATATCATCTTGGTCTCAATTAGTGTCAAAGAACTCGTCAAAATTGACTGAATTTGACTTTAATATTATGAATTTTAGTGTATTTTAATTTTAATGAATTTAATTTTAATTTTATTGTATTGTTATTTTACTGTATTATTATTGTCTTAAAAGTATGTTAAAGTTGTAAAACGTATATGGGCCTAGATGCCTGAAATAAATTACTTAATTGAATTGAAAATGCAGGGGGGGGGGGAGGAAAATCATAGGTGGTTTTGATATTGTGCCTGCGATGTGAATGTGAACGTCAAAATCTATTTAAAGAACTCCTCAAATGTCATAAGCATACATATAGCGACTTTTGAATTGTCACGAATAGCACCGGGCTATAAATAATTTTATACCATAGAACTTGTACACTACCTATATAAATTTAGCTGTGGGCTGCCACAATTAAAAACTAGAAAAAAAACAACTGACTTGGTAAAATCACTTTAATTTTCAAAGTTCCAACACTAGAAACTTTATGTTTGACATTAATTAATATATTTGTTGATATTATATATAGGTATGTATTTTTACGAGTATTATTATGTGTTAAGTTGTTAATGATTTTTTGCACACTGCCCGCCCCAAATCTATCTCCTTTCGTTCAGCCCATCTTAAGGTTATCTGTAAGAGATGGCCTTGTGCGACGGGAACGCTTGTTATTTTTGTATACGTTTATCCTGTCTACATTATGAAGTGTACAATAAAGTATATAATAAATAAATAGAAAAAAAATACAGTATTTATAAGAAGAAAAATTTTACAAAAGAAATAAAAATAACATATGAAGATAAATACTTAACATGTATAGAAAGCGGAGGGTGTACAGGAAAAATCGTTACACGTATCTCGCATCAAGGTTCATACAGAATGGGAAGCCAAAAAGGAAGAAATAAAACCTTTTGGCACAATTCCTTACGCACGCACCCTCGTTTTGGAGATACCTGACTTCATTCTATTCGGTCAAGTTGATAGCGAGAGTTAGGTCAAGTCAAAGTCAAAATGTTTTGTTTCACTACCTACACAAACACTTATAAAACGCACGGCTCCAATTGGTCGTTTTCTGTGGAGAAGAACCAGGAAGTAATTTTTTTACTTTTTAAAAAAAAAAGATTGATTTTACAATATTAATATGTACGGAAGGACCATCTAGATCAGTCATTGCTGTACTTAAAAACGGGATTATAATAAAAGTGGTTTTATAATAGTACATTATGATATAAGTGCGTTACGTTAGTGATTACCGACGAGGCGGTATTTAGACCCGAGCCGTGGCGAGGGTCTTAAGAGAGCCGAGAACGGTAATCATTAATTACTCACGTGCATCATACGACGTTTTTCAATACACTTCTGAAGAAAATAACTATAAAACTAGTAAACTTTTGTGGTGCTAAAATATGTTTTCATATTATTACCCATATTTTACCCATATTTTTATTTATTTACCTTTCAATGAAATGAATTAACGGGGGTTGACTCGCGACTCGTGGGGGACGACCTGCGCCCATCCTGATACGATAATGTATTAAAATTATGGCGGGGTAGAGGTTGAACAATAAGGTTTTAACTACATTATAGCACTAGTGCGTAATGGTAATCAAAATGTCACAGTTTGGTAACAAGGGACATTATGTACCTAAGTGCAGTGCAATAAGAGTCACTTTCTGAGCAAGTGTATTGAAAAAGATATTAAAATAATCTCAATATTTTAAGGTAGATATTATTATGTTTATATGCCTCTTTCCCTGCTTAGTCGCTTTATACGCACGGTTCCTAACCTGGAGATTAACTCTGCGGAGTTAAAACTGGTATTTTCCGGGGGTAATGAGCTGGTAACTGATCAACAGACTAACAGGATTGAATCTAGCTCGTTAAAAAAAAAATTACTTCCGCATTTTGATTGTAAGAACTAACTCAATATTTTTGTAGAATTTGGGAGCGATTTTTATAGGAGATGGCGGAGGGTAAATCTGTATACCCAACTAAATCATAGGCGTGACAAGTACGAAAAGGTTAGGTACCACTGCTCTAGTCGATTGCCAAGGTTAAGCTGCACTTACCAAGGTCGGTTTGTAGATGGGTACCCGTCCTCATATTAAGACTCCTTTGTGCTTCGAAAAGCAAGTTGAACCTTTGGTCTCAGCTCTTATTTGTAAATCTATGACAGTCGTTACGGGTACCCAAAAGCCACCTTTAGATATAGGCCGCTCTCCTGACTAGGGCTGCAAGATTGTTCGAACAAGTTACCTTGGCCCTGTCACGCAAAGGACCAGTGAAGAAACACAGGTTGGTTTTAGTCAGTAAATGTAATAACACTCAATCGCACTCCAACCAGAGCTCGAAAAGTTATTTGATGATTATCCACACAACATTCGAACCTCGAAATAAAATGGTGTTCATTCCCATTCAAATAAACGTTTTTATAAGAAAACTCTTTAGAAAATTACAGCCCATTCTCTCTCCTAGAGATTAGGCTTGAGTCCCAATTCCAACAGCGGGAACATTAGAAAGGCTGGTGATGATGATGATGATGATAAGAAAACTCTTAGTGAAAGTTTCCGAAGTCCTTATTTATACGTGGGAAGTCATCAAATAACTTACTCTAGCTCTGGGTGTAGCGAGGTGTGTCAGACTTTTACTGAATAAGACTCACCGAAACAACTTTCGAACAATCTTTGAAGTCTCCATAAAATGTATTTGCAAAAGTATCTAGTACCGCGCGTATCTAGTTTAAAGGGCATATTAAACTCGACTAGCACAACACTCGCTAGTTAGATACTATCGTGAAACTGTCTGTAACCCCTTGGGAAATACAGGAACCATGTCATGCATGTGTGCAGTACCTTGAAGTAAAAATGACACAAAATGTTTTAGAAAGAGATTGATTGTTGAAAACCAGCGTCAGGCAACTACCATGTAGTTGTCTGGCATTATTGCTGAACTGGACCTATTTGGCGCCGCCGTGAGACACACATTGTTAGTTGTCTCTTTTTTTATATGTAATAATTTATTACATTAGAGTCTACATGTTGTTACTATATTGTGTGTATCTACGAGTATGTATGCCAAAAAAAAATGGTTTTCTTTCTTCTTTCTTTCTTTACATACTAGATTTTGAACATACTGTCGTAACTAACATCACGACTGTATTTTTAAAAGAATTAAGTAGATGTGTACTTACAGTAAATCCACATGAAGCCTGATGTGTTAGTCCCTCGGTCTTTTAGGCCAACAGAAAAAACATGGATGGGTTGGGTTATTAGTTTTTTTTTTATTATTACGAATAGGCTCGCGTTTGACCACTATCTCACCTGACGGAAAGCGATAATGCGGCCGACGATGGAGTACGCTTGCCTAGAAGCAATCTATTCACTCTTGACTTAAAGACCCCTAAGTTGTAGCTATCAGGATAAAAAAAGTTGGTCATTCTGGGTCATCTCCACCCAGCACGGAAGAACATATTTAATGATTACCGATGCTAAAAATACCTATTGTCTTCAACTGGACACAAATCTGCACTTCGGTGTGCTAGATAACCCAGCCCTTCTCTTACCAAATATTCATACCTACCGGTGTTATTGCTAATTATGGTGTTATTAGCAATAACACCAACGGCTAGACCAATGAATCTTGCGATGTGGTATTCTATGAACCGTGTACTCTAGTAACATATTTTTATGTTTTGTCCAGGTCTTATGGAGGGCGACAACAACATGTGGTTGATGTTACATGGTGACAAAAAACTTTACATGCAATGTTTACGGCGCGGCAGCACGCGAACGAAGGATCTTAACAGGTATGTTTCTTGTTACTTGGTAAACTTTGTTTTTAATGTAGCAGGTGTGTCGTTTAATGTTTAAACATTTTTGTACTGTTTTATTATACTTTTCGATGAATTTATCTATACATCTATATCTATACATATAAATAAAATTGGAGTGTCTGTTTGTAATATTGAAATAACTGCTTTTTACTAGATACCTACATATGAATATGTATACGGTACCTACACCAAAATAACATTTTTTACATTTTTTGTCTGTCTGTCTGTCTGTTTGTCCGGGCTAATCTCTGAAATTGCTGGACCAATTTTGACGGGACTTTTTTTGGCAGGTAGCTGATGTAGTAAGGAGTAACATAGGCTGCTTTTATTTTAGAAAAAATAAATTCAAAATCCTGTAGTCCACGCGAACGAAGTTGCGGGCACTTCTAGTTTAAAATAAATATCTACACTAGCTTTTGCCAAAGGTTTTGCCCGCATGAAAGTAGAAAATATATTTCTCCTAGCTACTTTCAGCGGTTTCACTCACGTGATCGTAGCAAATTATCCCAAGGGAACATACTCCCGGGATAAAAAGTACCCTATGTGCTATTCCAAGACATGATCTACCCGCGTGCCAAATTTCAACCAAATTCCTTCAGCAGTTTCAACGGGAAGGAGTAATAAACATATACATATACGCTCACTCACAAATATTCGCCTCAGAGCGGGTACGGGTAATATTATAAGTATAAGGACAGTTAGTGATAAAGTAACAGGTGAAAGAATTTTGAAAACTGATCCAGTAATTTTTGACGTTATTCCAAACAAAAATAAAGGTCTTTCCTCTAGATATACAAGGTGTAAGGGACAGCCCTCCACAAACTTTAAGGGCTTGCTCAGTAGACGAAACTGAACAACCTTCCACAAATTTTTTTTTCAGGAAACGAAAAAAAAAATCCACCTCACCATACAAACTGTCCAATCAAGTTTATTATTTTGTATGGTGAGGTGGATTTTTTTTTTCGTTTCCTGAAAAAAAAATTTGTGGAAGGTTGTTCAGTTTCGTCTACTGAGCAAGCCCTTAAAGTTTGTGGAGGGCTGTCCCTTACACCCTTTATATACTATGAGTATAGATAAACGCGCCGCTTTTTTGCATTCCTTGGCGGCTAATAGTAAAAAATATGAAAAAAAAATTGTTATCTATTGGTATTTTATTTCATTAGAACCTAGACTTTGTATTTTCGTGTCTAATTTTCAATAGGCATAAAAAAAATCATTTGTTAGACTTATAAGAAATTCATTCCAAATGAAACCCTATCACATCTTTTTTTAACACTAGAAATCATTCCTGTATTGAGGGCGGGCAAAAAACTTGTAAGCTTACATAAACAAACAACAAACATAACTGACATACATTTGATCTATGTTAGACTGATTTTCTCGTCAAAATAATTTATTGCCCAAGTCACAATTCACTTTATCCTAACTAATATTATAAATGTAAAAGTGTGGACGTTTGGATGTTTGTTACTTAATCACACAAAAACGGCTGAACGGATTTTGATGAAATTTGGCATGCATATAGCCTCTGACATGAAAAAGAACATAGGCTACTTTTTATCCCGGAAAAACATCTTATTCCTACGAGAAAACACGTTTAGAGTGCGATAACCGAAGTACACGCGGACGAAGTCGCGGGCGGACAGCTAGTTGACAATAAATAACGTAGACAGACAATAAATAAAGAGAACCTACACCGACATCTTTAATTTGAATGAAATAGGGCGTCCAAATTATAGTTTATTAAAACCTTTCTTTTCCAACGAAGCCTTACATATTTTCTTGTCAATATTTTACTTGAAAGCCTATTTTATTAAGACGAACTTTGTCATTCACAGCCCAACTTTGGCCATTAACGTCACGAGGATCCTATCAGCAGAAACTCAAAATATTGGTAAGTGTACGTTTTGATACAAACTTCTGAAATATCGCTATATCATCGTCGGGCCGCCTTAGCTATGTCTACATCGGAAACATCTTTTAATTTTATTTCCTCCAAGTTTCAGCAAAAGTTCAAAATCTGATTTACCGTTTATCTGCTCAGTCTGCGGTTTCGTTGCGAAGCTCACAAATATTCACTGCCAATTTATTTACAGGCTGATTTAGTTTTTATGTAGAATAAATTTCAATTACGGTCGACCGGCGAAGTAATAAGCTCCGTCTGAGTCGGCAGCTTTTTCAATGCGGTCACAAGCACAATACGATAAATTACCGGCCTAATTCGATCCGCTGCTCGTAATGTGGGTTCATCAAACATCTTGTTTGTGCGACATAAACTACAATAGAGGGCAGCCCCGACCCGCCCGTGGCATTAGCGACGTCCCCACAATTTCGCTCTACTTTGTCTCCATTGCTTTCTGTCTACACGGTCACGGAACAAATGAGAGATGAAAACGGTACGGCGACGTTTCTTTTCAGACTTAGGACGGTCGCCAGTATCATTAGTTACACGATACAACAGGCTTTGGAAGGGGAATCCTTATAGGGACCGCAATCGTTGATTAAACGAGTTATTTCTGCTTAGATCGAAAAAAGTCCATTACAAGAAATCTTTGATAAGGTTTTAATTAAAAGTAGGAAGCCATAATGATGCCGTGATTCTTGGTTGCTTATTCGTAATAATTAAAGGGGTGGTAAAAAAAATCACATGGCACGCAAAAAGAGAAACGCGAACGTAACATTCAAGCCGTATGTTTATGAGTTTCCCTAGTTTTCAAAGGGAAAAGATATTGCGCTCCGTGCTCGTATTTGAGGAACAAGAGTGTAATTCCCCGAGGTTTTGTCTTGCGGCAACACATCCTACAAATGAAAAGATGCCGACATTCAAAGCGAGCTGGTGCATTTTTAAATTCTCACTGTGGCCGGTTCGGGGCAAAAACTCGTGTGGGTTCGCAACTAATGGACTTTTTTAAACGTGTTTCGTTTCTTTCATTGGTTCTTGTATTTACATTGAAGCTGAGGGCTGTCTGTGTATTCCGATCACGCGGCGCTACTTACACAGTGTTGCTTCGAGTAGATTCAGTTACGATTAGTTTTAATTTCACTCCCGGGACACTAGAACTATTCTGTGCTCGACTGAATCGTTGTTCTCTTGTGAGATTTATTGCTAAAGTTTACTGCAACGAAGCGTGTTTTAAAATGGTATGTACTTATTGCATTGCTCGGACTTCAAAGAGTGTATAATATCTTATTTGTCGTTCTGTACGCTTTGTCCGAGAATTCAAAGCCGAATGAAGTTCGCCCTTCGTTGGAGGTTTTCAGGAATAAGGGAACATTTGCTGTCAATATTACCCATAATGTATAAGTATATAGGTTTTCATTTAATTAATGTAAAAGTAGTTCTGTTAAGCATTTATAGAATATCATATGCAAACTCTCTCATTAAGGTAGCCATACACGCTAGGGTATGCCTGACAGATTTGCCTGTATAGTTGAGTTTTACAGGTAAACCGGACCGCTTATGTTGCACAACTGTGCAGGTTTCAACAGAAGCTTACCTGACTAGTATAACTGTGCAGGCAAACCAAACCTAACCTAACGTGTTTAAATTAGATCCTTAAGATTTGCTGTAAAAAAAACCCAATTGTGAGTAATAAGTTCGTCTGATACATCAACTACCCTATTTTTTTTAAAGTTGTGTGTAAAGCACACAATAAGTTTAAGAAATCTCGTATCGTACCAAAAAGTCGTGAAGGGTTTTGTATCGTAAACGAGCTCTATTTAATAATAGGCATAGTCACAGTTAGTGTATTCAGAGACACAGCGCTTGCCACAAGCTCGTAAAGCTTTGAGGGGATGAGACATTGCGATTCATTCTCGCATTTAAAAGCAAGACTGTAATTTCACAGGCCTTTGTCTCGAGCCCGCACGGGACGTCGGCTTGCAGGAAAATATGCGCATTCAAAATGGATTTTTATCGCTTTTCAAGTGGTAGGCTTTAGCTGTGTAGTCTGTTCTGAATACTTTAACGATCTATACATTGTTTTGGTCCCGAAAATGTATTGTATTTGTTTGTGAACTGATGTAGGTATATTTGTATCTGTGACCCGCTAACGTGTTTAAAAATTAAGGTAAATCATTGTTTCCATCACGCTTAGTAGGTAACTTTAAAAGGGACAATTTATTTGTCTTTCAGATAATCTCTCTCTTTCTTGTCCTCTCCTGTTCCCATTATTTGGAGTCGGGTCTCCTCATTAAACGACGCCAGGATATTCTATCCTGGGTTGTCGGTTCTGGCAAACGGGCTAACTTGAGGTCTCTCTCGATTCTAGACCACCAGGTTAATAATGGGCGACCTCTGCCTTTCTTTTGTGCTGGCAGGTTAAAGTATTTTTTTACGACATGGTCCTCGCTTCTTCTAAACCTAACCTAACATGTCCATACCATCTGAGGCGACTTTCTGTAAATCTTTTAGATAAATTTATTTATTAGCTATTAAATAACATATAATATTCAGTACAAAACTCTTTAGCAAAGCAAACTCAGACCTGAAAACTTCGACGATACCTTACATTAACTCAAAGGTTTAATTAGCTGAGTTCGCAGGGAACAACTCGTAAAGTTCCCAAATAATATGGCAGCCTCCTGCCGAACTGCGATGGTCAGTTACTCCATACCTGATCCCTCAGTTGTTAGCTTAGGACGACACTTTATGTAGATGTAAAGTGCTCTAAAACCTTGTAAGACAGGGACTTGTTTGGAGTAATTACAGTCGAGAAGGAGGAGAGAAGGGGCGTACTTACCGAGTATATACTCGTACCTGTTATATTCAAATGAGACGAGCTTTAACGTACTCGACAAACGCTTACAACCACTAATTGGGCGATACTCACATGACACGCTCGTATATTATTTTACGTCACAAATACTTTATGCAACGTGTGGCCTTATTCAGAGTGAGCGCATGACTAGGTCACTGTACTCTTGAAAGTTCACAGTATTGATTTTATTGCGCACGCCCGAAAATATAAATGGAATCTGGTGGCGTACGGAACTGGCCATTGATTTAATAGCCGGAAATAGGTACGGCGCGGACACGTATCTACAACTGCACATCAATTATTTAGACGAGGTGCAGCTATCCTATATACAATGGAGCAAAGTAATCCGACGCGTGTAATGCGCCCTCGCCAAATTTAATTAACTTGATGAAATACCCGACGTGTGTCAACTCAGTCATGTTTCACGTTTAAATGTAATTGCTTCACGATTCAACGGCTGTCGATTAATTAAAAAGATCTCCCTTTTCACAGATTTCATTGAGTTAATCGAGACGAAGAAAGGCTTCCAGTGCGAAACTTTGCTGAAGTGCAGACTCATCGACTCCAACCAGACGTAAGTCAATCACAAATACTCGTAAGGAATATAATATATATTAAGTACTCGCACATAAAACTGCGGACTGTCATACATTTGTTTTGTGAAAGGATGAAGTTTATCCTTCTGTCACAGGTTTACATTACGAGGAAAACTTGCAGCCAGTAATAATACGAGATTTATCAAGACGTCGGAGCCACGTGGCGGGAAAGTTTGAACTTAATTCTGTGTGATATAGACCACAGAGTAGAGTCGCGCGACGTCGTTGTTACGTAATTATTAGACGCCCGACGCCGCCGGCGCGGGACGTCGACCCCGGCTCGACTTTGACCCACTTCTTACTCTAATTTTCGCGTCTCAACCCCGTAGACAACTTTATCTATATCTCTATAACTTGCGATAACTACCGGGAAGCCGCGCTAGGAGGGGAGGATAAATTAATATTCTGAAAGCGGCGCACTTTAATACATTAAATAATTTTATACTTGTACCTTTATGACACTCTGGTTAATTTAAAATGTATCGACACGCGCCCCCACTTTGTACGACTACACAACCCACGTCCTGCACAAATATTTTGCCAACATCAGGCTCTACTAAAAGTTTACATCCAATGTAATGTTTTCTTTCCATTACCAATGATTCTGAAGGTTTTCCAGGAGGGCTGAATAAAATAACATTACGTGTCCGTGGGAAAGGTTCTATTTTCATATTTTCTTTAAAACGGATCGTTTCGTTTTATCTTTTAAGTAGGTAGACAGTAAATATTTGATTTTACTTTGTTTGTTAGGCACTTATGTTTACTCGGGGGGCTAATATTATGCGTGCTTATTAGCATATTACGCGGGCGAGTAATGTTCTCCTTCTAAATTTTTCATTCTAGACTTGTTACAACTTTATGAGGATGTGAGCTTTAGTAAAATGCTGGTAGAAGTAATTTGATGATTACCCGACTATAAAATAAAATATTCGTAGTATGTATGTACTCAAAAATAGTTACTCGCTCGCTGAACCTTTTTGCAGTTAGTGTAAGTAAGTATGTATATTGTTTATGTACTTAAGGTACTTATATCTACAGAAGAACATGGACAGCCTATAAAATACCAACAACAAAATAGAACAACTCAGAACAAATACAACAAGATACTTTAACTTAACTTCTAAGTTGGTGTAAAACAAGGATTTCCTATAGCTGTTCATTGTTTGGAATAAAATCACAATAAAAGTTGGTCGTCAAGTACGCGGCCCGTCGCCTTCCAACTTTGTCATATTCAAATGTTCGTCTGGAACTTGCTTTATTTACATATTCACACTCACAGCAGGCTATTAAAAGTAAACAGAGTTCTTATTTCTTGTTGACAGTTTTTTCTTGGATTTGATTTTATTACCAGCTTTTATTTAGTTTCACCTGTCCCGATTTTTTTATATAATAATATTTGTCTGTAATCAAATCTTGCAAATTTTTGACCCACTTCTCGGTTACCGATTGAGCTGAAATTTTGCATGAATGTGTAAATTAGATGACAATGCAAAATTATTTTGACCTTGAGCTCCATGTCTATCAGATCAGCTGATCTGTTGATGGAACCGGAAGGTGGGTAAAGGATTTTGATAATTAAACGACACAATCCTATCGAGTTTGGGCTCGTATGATTCGTTTTCATGAGTATTAATATAAAAATATACCGAGCTATAAAAGCTTGCTATGAAAAAATGATTTTCATTAAAAGCTTGTTTTTTTCATAAGTTTTTTTTTAAATTAAATACTCTCAAAGAGTTCATGGAAATGGTACAGAGAATATTATCATCAATATTATTTGTTTTTTTTTTTTAATTAATATTTACCAAAGTGTTTACGAACTACCTACGTATCTTTTTTCCTTCTCTAACAAAACCATCCAGTTAGTCTGAAAAAAATTTAACGATAAGACCGCCCATTGTGACACCCTATTAATTTTAAGTTCTTGTTGTCATTTTATTACTGGTGTACAATCAAATATATATCTATCTTTTTTATCTGATATAAACTAGTACTTGACTGCGATCCCATCTGATGGTAAGCAGTATCTATCTATATTTACCATTTTTGTTCTTCTTATCGAATCGATATACTCAAACTTATTATTTTTCAATACGCTTACTCGAAAACTGGCTCTTATCGGAAGTATAAAAATACTTTCGATAGCCTGCTGCCATCTAAATCAAGACTAAAATGTATGGCAACTTTGGAAAATTTTCTTCAGTACAAAATGAACAAAAATACGTCGTAATATTCAGAGAAAGTAAGTATTTATTCGTAAGTGTATTGAAAAAGGTCGTTTGATATACGTGGAGATTTGTCACTGCAGCACTCGGCCCCATAACAATTTTGCCTCGGTTGCAATGACAACTTGTACTAAAATGTACTATTTCTGACCAGTATTCGACAACCTGTACAGCTCTATTATTTGCCTCGTATAAATCCTGAAAAGTGTAGTTGCTTGTGTAGGCTGGGCAGCGTACAGGTGACACCAGTCCTTTGTAGTTGCTTCACACTGTCACTATGTTAGAGATGGGTCGGAGAAAGCCAATTTAGCCAGATTCGTCATCAATATCATCAAAATGATGACGAATACTGAAAACCCATTAATTCATAATCATTATTTTCCATTAATATTTATTAAAATACGTCACGCGTCATTAAAAATCTCAGCTAATAAATAAATTAATATTACACAAGCCACTGTAATAAGTAAGATATTTGACTAATAAAAGAAATAACAATATGAAGTATTTCTCCAATGATTACTTTATTAAAAGCGGAATTTAATATTGCAAGGATATCAAACGAATTGGGTCGAGCGAACAGATTGCAGCGTCATTCCATTCTCTAAAAATTTGATCGAATCGAAATTACATTTTGATTTACGTAACGTTGTACCTGCGTGTGATGTGATATATATGCATTTACCGGTGAAATTGATGGAAAAAGCGGGATGAAAAACTGTTCTCGTATTTGTGAATTACAAGGCATTTTCACCATTTACGTAGTTTTTCTTTTTGTTATGGGATAGGTACTCACTTATACTACTACATTCCTATTTTCATTGTACCTTACTGTTGCCCTACATAAATACCTACATATAAAATGGCTATTTGATTTCAATTTTTTTTTATTGATATAACCTAGTGCTTGACTGCG
The DNA here is from genome assembly GCA_910589285.2 of Mythimna ferrago. Taxonomy (NCBI): domain Eukaryota; kingdom Metazoa; phylum Arthropoda; class Insecta; order Lepidoptera; family Noctuidae; genus Mythimna; species Mythimna ferrago. The sequence goes on along the minus strand of OU342692.1, from coordinate 12,081,590 downwards.
ATCCCACCTGATGGTAAGCAGTAACGCAATAATTGATGGTGAAGCGCACTCTAGCCTTAAAACACTTGAATTATAATTGATCTAGATGACCGCAGCCATCAAATTGTTTCAGCCCGGAACAATTTGGATATTTATATCGCAAATCTTCAGATCTATTAAAAAAAAGGAAGAAAGTTCATTACAGACCATTTTGTATATAATTAGAAAACTTTTATTAGACGTAAGCCAATCACAATTTTTATTTTTTTCCAAAAAATTTAAAAATTAGAACATCAACGACAAAAAAATCACGTAAAAAACTTAAAAATAAACATCTTTTACTAAAAAGAACATATTCACATATATTTTTTATAAAACTCATCTCAGACCTACAGAAATTAATTAAGACCTTGCGAACATTTTTCCATACATTTTACCATACCTACATATGTAGGTAAGCAATTAGTAGAGGTTTCGAGCAAAAGGCGAACCGGAGGAAAATAATTTCAGTTCGTTATTCAGTCCCCACTGGGTGTAATTGGTAGGCTCTTGTGTCCCCCGGTGGGGCGATGTGGTTGTACATCAAACAAAACGGTCTAAATTACAGCCTTTTAATTTTCGACAATTAATAAATTGAATAGCTTTTCTTTGTTAGCTGGGGAAACAATTTGTACCGTTGTAGACATATGCCTGGTACTTTGATTGTTCAAAAGGTTTCGTAGCCTTGGGATGTTTTTGTGTATGTGTACGAGTACGACACTTATTATATTTTATTGTTCTGATTATTTGGGGACTCGTTGATTTTTTTATTCGTTTTGAGGGTTGAGTTGCATGTGTGTTATGTTGACTTTTGTTTTTAGTGTTTCGTACTCAAAGGGTAAAAACGGGACCCTAATGCTAAGAGTCCGCTGTCCGTCTGTCAGTCTCCAGGCTGTATCTCATGAACTGTTATAACTAGACAGTGGAAATTTTCACAGATGATGTATGTTTTGGTTGCGCGTTAAATACTTATGTGGAGTGTGCGCGCAACTAACGTATTTTTTTAAGTACCGTGTTTTATTACGGATGCAAGCCTTCGTGCGCGAGCTATCTTTTCCTGTTTTATGTCTTTACATAAGTTATTAAATAAATAAAGTTCTCAGAGCCTCTCAGAACAGTTACCCACTTAATAGCTGATGAATTATAATCAGAAACGCTTTCAGTTAAAGAAATAAGTCACTTATAAATATATCGGTATTGATGGACCGAAAATTAATGAGGAACGATAACTATCGTCTGGACTAAAAAAATGTATAAAAATGCTGCTAGTCTCAAAGTATTTAAGACCTATATTATTACATTATTATTATATCTAGCCTACACTATCCCACTGCTGGGCAAAGGTATCCCTCCAAGGTATTCCTTCCATTGTTTCCGGCTCTGATCCACTTCTTGCCAATTTCCAAGAAAGACATCTAAGACCTACTTATAACCTTCTAAATGAATAGCATAGTCATAGCATAGTCGGCCTTATAATGTTCCCACTGTTGGGACTCAGCCCTCCTCTCTAGGAGAGGGAATGGGCCGGAATCTACCATGCAGGCCCAGTGGGGGTTGATGGATGTCACATCACATGTCTCCGAATTTTAGTTCTAGGATATGCCGGTTTTCTCACGATGTTTTTTTTCACCGTTTTGAGAGCAGTGATAATGAAAAAAATTACGCAAAGTAATGCTAATGGCTGGGTTTGAACCCGCGACCTGCGACTCGTAAGTTGGAGCCGTGACCACTCGGCCACCACTGCTCTTCTGCTTCTAAATGAATCCATCATTAAAACTTTCGCGTGCGTTTCTCTCTAAGAATGAGGTGCTACAAGAAGTTAATTACACATTTAGAAACTGTATTTAAAACTAATTTAAAGTTAACTGTTTGTTACAGGGACAGCGACTCTATCAGGGTCTACATTAGTAAATCAAGCGGTGTCACGCTGTCTTGTGATGTGCTGAAGTTGCGCCCGCCTGGCTTCCGTCACGGCGCTGGTATGTAACCTACTGTAATTGTAATAGTTTTAACTTCAGAGGCTCTACTATGAGCTCTTGAAAGAAATGGAGCTATAAACCATCATCATCATCATCAGCCTTTTTAATGTTCCCACTGCTGGGAGTCAGGCCTCCTCTCTAGAAGAGGGAATGCGCCGTAATCCACCACGCGGGCCCAGTGCGGGTTGGTAGATGTCACATGTCTTCGAATTTTTGATTCTAGGACATACCGGTTTCCACTATATACATCACTAAATTTTAATTAGTACAAATACTTTAAGGACTTATTAGAAAAAGTCTTGTTATTATTTAAGTAAAGTCTCAAAAAATAATATTCATAAACAGCAAAGTTATTAACGTTTGTTTACATCCCAAAATGTCACTCAATTTATGGAAACATTGTACAGACTATTGATTATGAATGAATAAATAGCGATCATAATGGAAAAACACTGCGCGTTGTATTTTTTTTAATGTAATTGTTATAAGTGTTGATTCTATTACGAATTTACCAATTATGACAAAACTCCGTGGACAATTTTTGGGTTTTCTTTTTACTTTTGACTACAAAAATGTGATCAGTAACGACGTTTTTTTTAACTATTTAAAAAATAGGGGTGTATGTGTCCATCCCTTTTTCTCGCTCAACGACTGACATTTTAACACATCATGGTGAAGACCGCCCATTGTACAATTATTTTTGTAAATGTTTGTTCTTTATTAACCTTTCGTATGCCGTAATTAGAGACACAATTAAAAAGTTATTGTGTCCCGCGTGGATCCGCGTTCTGGACATACAACGGGTTAAGTTAAACAGTGCAATAAAGTTATATAATCATAAAGCCCCACTAAAAGCTCCCATAGACAGGACCGATATGACAATGCGACTTCGATCTTTCATAGGAATTGATTTGTCTGTACATCAATTTTATAGTTGTGTGTATGCTAAAAACGTGCTGTTGCACCACGGTCGTATGGCCGCGTCGTAGGTAACTGTCTGCGGGAACCTTTATGTTAGTAAGTCTAAGGTTTAATTAGTTTTTCTTTCAACGTTATGGAGCGAGCAGATTGGTATTAGGTACTTACTTCATTTCTTTTATATATAGGTACAGATAATTTAAAATGAGTAAACCATATAACGGAACAGTCCCATAAATAAAAGTGACCACGAAAAAAAGGAACAAATAAAAGTTAATGAAAAATATATTACAGTCATATTAATACTCAATACTTTATTGCATTCCATATGTACATAGATGGTATAAAAATATAGTAAGACCAATATGGACCCTGTCGAGCACAGCAAAGTTTGGAGAGAGGGATTATTATTATAAGACTGTTTTTTTTTTGTGGTTAGATACGTAATTTCCCCCACTCTAGGTGGGCCGAGAGAAAGTGTCAAACCTTTACCGATAAGAAGTCAGTTAAAACCCACTTGTGTTAGTCTTTAGCGTTCCAGGACCACAGCAACTCTTTCGAACAATCCTGCAGCAAGTACAAGTGGGTTATAGTCTGTAAAAGTCTGAGACGTCTTTGCACACCGACCAGAAACTCTTGACATGACCCATATTTTTTCTAGGCTGAAAATCACTAAACAACTCCATCCTGCTCCGGATGGAGAAAGGCCGACTGTCAGACTTACTGACAAAAGCCCACCTGTGTTTCTTCAGTCGACCTTTGTGAGGGCCATGGTGAGTTTATCGAAGAATCTTGCCGCCCATTATAACAATAATGATGCGGGAATGCTCAAAAAAACTCCCTAACATAAGACGGTTTTAGTCAGTAGAACTCTGACACGCCCTCCCCCTGCAGCCAGAGAGAGAGAAGTCATTTGATGATTTCTGATCTTCAAAAAAAGTTCAATTATAACATGACCCATAAGTTTGACATTTACGTCTCACTATCCGACCTCTTCCGCACTAAACAAAAATAAAGTTTCCTTGCAAAAATATATTTCCCTCAACATACGTAAGTGTCGGCTGAATACTTAAATATATTTTATGTTAGACTCCACATAAATGAAGGTGATACATCTACATATAAAAAGCAGAGTGCGAGCTCGACTGAGATAAAGGTGGCCTCACACAAAAGAAGTTATTTACGTTTACGAGAACACCTTTAATATTTCTCGAATCATTTTTCTTTCATCTCAAAGGTATATACTCGTAATTTATATACTCTCGTTGTATAGTAGCCCTAATTTGGCTCATCTGGTACCTTGAATCATATATAGCGGTATTATCATTCATAGTTATGATTTGGGTCGTAATAGGCCGGGATCACGAGAGGCGGGTAATGATTGAGGCAGATATACCCCAGAGATGGGACAGGTTAATCTCGCGGGTCAGCGAAAAGGGTTGTTTTTGATAGAAAATTCTTCTCTAAACTATTACTTAGTGGTATTTATACCACATTAAAGTAACACAGTCCGTGTATCCGTACTATCCCAGCAATAAGAAGACCCAGATTATTTTAATAAAAACCATTCCAAGCTTTTATAGCGCGCTATAAAACAAACATAAATCCCTATGTAATAAAATTCAATTTGAGCGCTACGCATTAACGAGAGATATAAAGAAACTAGGATATAAAATAAAATCAAACTTTAAAAGGAAAATTATTCCGTAGATTTGTTCATTTATGTTTTATCGTGTCGACACGAGAATAACGCAGTGGTGAAAAGATATTTCCCAGTCAGCACAGGTTTAATGGTGCTGCGGATTGTTCGAAAGTTTCTTTTTTTTTCTAAACTGTTTTATTTGTTGTAATTAATTAGTTATGTCATTATCGGCGCATAATATGAGCATGCTGTGCTTTTCTGTAAATGATGAGGTGCTTAGACGTAAGTTAGCAATAGCTCGCCGTCCAGCCGTCCGGTAACCGTCAAGACCGAGCCCAAGCCGTTGACGGCGAGTAGTGATCCACGCGCGCCTCAAGGAGATGTCAGCGAAACCGTAGGTGCCCAGCAGGGTCGAAGCCTACTGGGGTCATGGATTGTGTGAAAAAGAACCAGGGAGCCCTGGAAAGAAGGCAAAGAAGGAACACAGGAGTAGGTTTTAGTCAGTAAAAGTCTGACACGCCCTCCTGCTCTGCTATTAACCTGAAAAAATGGGTCTTATTAAAACGGTTTTTTTTTGTGGCCGGAGCATTTTGATGATTTGTTTTGAAATAAAATTGAAAAAAAAGCCTACATACAATGACTATGCCTGACTACGTAGCTAAATTGCGAATGGCATTATTAACTCTTCGAATGTCGTAATTAGAGACACAATAGAAAGACAATTGCTTATGTCGAACTGTGTAACTTAAGACATTCAAAAGGAAGGACGAAGAAAAAGGAAGACGAAGACGGACGGAGGGGGAAGGAAGGAAGGGAGGGGTATTGTCATTGAAAGAGGTTCCAAAATACCTAGTGTAATATGAATTATACAAGCAAAGGAAGCATTGGTTTTTTTTAATTCCAAAAATAACAAGCTTTGATCATTTGATCAAAGCTTGTTATTTTTGGAATAAAAAAAAAAAGGAAACAAAAAGGAAGGAAGTGAAAAGTGAAAAGGAGTGAAGTGTAAAGGAAGTGAACAAAATACAGTGAACGAGTAAATACTCGTTCACTGTATTTTGGACCACTTCCTTTTTTAATATATCTAGAGAAAGGTTAATTCATTTTTAAAGCGTGATATAATGTTTAGAAATCGGTTTTTATAGCAGCTTCGCCTGTGTGTAATTGAAAAATTATAAATTATCCTAAAGAATCAAAAATAAAAATCATTTTGTCTTATTTCCGGACATTGATCAAAATCCGTTCAGCCTTTGGAGCGTAAAGGAGCAATATATAGTATACTACTACGTATAAGGAGTAGTATATTTCCTAGTTACTGTAGGACGTCACGTATAGTTTAAATCTTGGAATAACAAAAAATATTGGCAACGTGTCCATTTTCCTCTCCCTGTTCTATGATCTGTAGACTTATATAATAGCATAGCATAATTAGCCTTTTTAATATTTTCACTGCTGGGACTCCTCTATAGGAGAGGGAATGGGCCGTTATCCACCACGCGGATCCAGTGCGGACATTTGTAATATTAAGTGTAAAGTGTCTTGGTGAAATAGTATGCAAGTATAATAGCATAACATTTATGCACTAAATATAAAAATGTATAAATAACATTGTATCATACAAAAAAAAACCCTTTATATCCGTAAACTTTATAACACCAGCAACATTAAAAATTCAGTCAAGAAAATTAGAATCAATTGCACAATGTAGCGACACCAACATAAAAATGCTAGACAGATACTAAAAACTATTATGAAGCAGACCGCAAGCCGACAGCCGGGAAATATAGCTGTGGTCTCATAATAAGACAGCTCATAAATATAATGTTAGCCGCGGGAAGGAGGGCCGAGTCCAACCGCAGATGATAACAGGGCAGGGGTAGCCGACTTAGTGCATTTGTTTTCCACACTGTCTCAGTTTATCACGAGATATTGCTGGTTACTTAGTCTTTTCAAATGAAGAAAAATTCTGAAAAGAAACTAAGGCTTACCTACTCAAAACTAAAATGTTATAAAGGTCCTTTTTGAGATGTTATTTCTTTTTTCTCATAACAACAATACATCATCATCATCAGCCTTTTTAATGTTCCCACTGCTGGGACTCAGGCTTCCTCTCTAGGAGAGGGGATGGGCCATAATTCACCACGCAACCGCAGTGCGGATTGGTGAATGTCACATGTCTTCGAATTTTTGGTTCTAGGACATGCCGGTTTCCTCACGATGTTTCCCTTCACCGATTTGAGAGCAGTGGTGATGAAATAAATTACACAAAGTAATGCGCCAGGCTAGGTTTGATCTTGCGACCTACAACTCGTAAGTCGGAGCCATTACCACTCGGCCACCACTGCTCTCAACACACTACAATACATATAACTGTTTAATGTTTTTTTTTTTTTTTTTAAGAAATTGACTTTTTGCAACTAATAAATTATTTAACTACTATATGAGGTCATGTTTTCCCGCCATAAAAAAAGGTCATGAGAGTCAGAGTGGCCCAACTGTATTTTTAATAATTTGTGTATTTTTGTGAATTTTTGTGAAACTGCTGGACCTGCCAGAAACTCTTAATGCGATCTATTTGAGGACTTAAACTGAACTGTTAGGGACTACGCGCATTTATTCAGCTCTATTCGCGTTTCGCTGAACGATTTTGATCACACTTATATACAGTTCTACTTCTATCAGCCGCGTAAAGTTTAAGTTTTATCAGCGCTGAACTCTATCTAACGCACTCGCATGATAAAAACATCTTATTTTATACTTGTTTGCCGCGAAAGCTGAATAAACGCGGAAAGCTGAATGGATGCGTACGCGTCTCCATACAAAATCGTTGTTTTCTATGGACATAAGCTGAATAGAGCTGAATAAGTGTGAGTAGTCCCTTACAGGGATGGAACTACATAAGTTCCATCTCTCTGTCTCACTTGCATCATTCTAACACATCATGGCAAGGCATCATACAATGTATTTAAAATTTTTTATTACATTTAAATAAAAAATTCAATGCAAATTAAAATAAAAGACTCGAGTGAACTTTAGTGGAGCAAAGACATTGTAAGGTAACTTATGTCTGAAATCGTCAACATAATTAGCAAATCTACATTTATATGTAGATTTGCATACACAAAATATTACATTCAAATTTATTTTATGTTCTAAAGAGGTTAAATAACAGATTGGTACTAATTAATTAATAGTTACTGAAAATGAATCACTGGAAAAAATAAAGGACGCGTGACGCTACTACTAGGCTATAGCATTTCACTGATTGGATTGGGGGTCTCAGAATACATTTGGTTTATGTATTTCTTTATAAGAGACGAATAAATCAAAGGTCTGCTCTTTGATTGGAGACCTATTTGTGTAGGGTTTTTTTATACCTACCCTACATGTTTGTTCCCGGGAAGACATCTCTTTTTGCTAAATGATAAATATATACTTCATATTTCGATCAAGCTCACTTGAATACGCAGGACTTAAAAAAAAGTGTGGCTTCAAAACTACGATTAAACTACAATAAATGGTTATTTTTTATGGTTCCGTACCCAAGGGGTAAAAATGGGACCCTATTACTAAGGCCTATTAATAACAGACACTACGTGGAAGATCGGTCGCTCCACGTAGTGTGCCCGCTGTTTGTAATTTATATGCAATAACATGTATTGAAGTCCCGTCACCGATCTTCCGCGACGGAATTTCCGCCAAGTGTGGCGAAGGCCTTAGACTTCGCTGTCTGTCCGTCCGTCTATCCGTCTGTCTGTCACCAGGCTGTATCTCAAGAACCGCGATAGCTAGGCAGTTGAAATTTTCACAAATAAGGTATTTCTGTTGCCGCTATACTATACTAAAAATAAAATAAATATTTAAGGGGGGCTCCCATACTAGAAACACGATTTTATTGCCGAGTTTTCCTAAGGACGGTACGGAACCCTTCGTGCGCGATTCCAAATCGCACTTGGACAGTTTTTTTTTTCTCAACGTAGATATTTAGAAAGTGTACAATTATTTTTATTTCCTACATTTAGGGAATGCATATTTTTTTTAATCGTCTCTCGTTGTGCCCTTTATTTTGCTAACCCATATGATGACAGAAAATACATTGAAAATACAAATACGCTCTAAATAAATAAATGCTAAATTTTATTTAAAAAGAAAAAATCAAACATTTAGTGGAGAAATTAAACAAAAAAGCAATTAGTAGAATGGAGTGGAATGTTGCTTAAAGCACTCTGCACACAATAAAGTTTGATCAACTGAGCAAATTTTGCTCGTTTATTTCGCGAATATTACTTTTCAATTCACAGTCTTCCCTTTTTTTCGAAAATTTTCAATAAATTTCAGTGATTTTGAACTGATTATTGCAAGTATTTTCTGACATTAAATCTACACTAATATACCTAATAAAGAGGTACAATTTGTTTATATGTTTGTATGAGGTAATCTCTGAAAGTATGGCTCTGATCGCTAAAATTTTTTCACCTATAAAAAGCTGCTTTATTCCTGAAGAATATAGGCTATATTGTATGTTCCTACGCTGTAAAGCTGCGGGCAAAAGCTGGTACATAACAATAAATAAAATAAATAATAAAATATTTTTTAAAGTAAACCAAAGGAAATTAAAATAAAGTACGTGTTTCCAAACTTATGCACCACCTCGTGTATCGTTTAGGCACATGTGAAAATCCCCGAAAAATAATTAGAAAAAGATTTTCCGAAATACCCACACTGTTAATATAGGTAACATTAGAAGTCGAACCAAGAAAAAAAAGCGAAGTTCAAAAAAACTAAAATTTTATTTATAAACTTGGTGCTCAAAGTACTAGTCCGCCACAGAGAAACCAACGCGCATGTATGCACAACGATGCGGAAGCCAAACTATGTTAGGGGCACCTTTAAATATGATGTGCCAAATGAAGTTGTGTATATTTAGGAGTTAAAAGAGAACTCTTTTACAGGTATTCCAAAGCGACTGCTTTATATAAAAAAATATAATAAAAAATAGAAAAGAAATACTTTTATCCGGAACAGACACAGCACAAAAGTTGTAAACACAAAATAAAAAATAAAAAAAGTACAAAGTACGCCGAGCGTGCCCGCACCGAAAGGGTGACCACCCCAGCATTTGCTGGGCGTTAGACACCCGGCGCTGATTTTCAGTTGGCACCCTGCAGTGATGCACGGGCTAGGGTAAACATATATACAATACTCGTATAACATAATATTACTGGTGTATAATTCTAAATTCGAAAAAAAATACATAAATAACTTCAATAAAATATCACACCCACCCTAATGCAGATTATTGCTAAACACATTATCCTCCTCTGTGTCACGCGGCAAAAAACAGATATGGGTTTTAATAACTGCTCTTTTATTTTTATAATAACAATTACTTACACTAATTATATCCTTCTACTAGCTACTAAATAAACTCGCAGTAACACAATTGTTTTCACTACATATTTGATTGCGATCATAAATAAATAGGATACTAGCACAACGAAAATATTATGGGCGACTAAATGTAGTTTAATTTATGCAAATAATACAATTATGGTCAGACAATTAACTACTACTATGTGTATGTAGTGTTTATGCAGTGAATCAGCTACGATCTAAACTGTTTTAATTTGATTGCTTTTGTTTGCTGTTTTCGCATAAAGTAATTCGAATAACCCTAAAATTAAAATTGTCTCCACTAGAAGCGATGTTAAAATGAATATGCGAATATGTCCAGGGTAGCTAGGCGCCTGACTACCTAGCTTCTTACAACAGTATGAGCTGTTCTTGATACTTTTTCAGTTCAAGTCGATATGAAATATATTTAGACTGAACTTAACAATGGGATTAAACGTACAACCATGAACATTTATCGCCATTTCAGCTGAAAAGTATCTGCTGGGCAAAAGCCTGCCCTATTTTAATTATATTTATGTTGATACGGATTTTTTATTAATTATTTGTCATAATTTAACACCGTTGTGTTTACATTTGCTATAAATTCAACTTTTTAATGTGAATTTTGATTTGTAATTATAGTGGTATTTTCACGGTGCGTAACGGTGTGGTATTTTGTTATTGACATAATTTTTAAGTCTCAAAATATCTAATAACAATAATATTCCACAACTATCACACAACGCCTTCTAGTCCTAAACTGAGCAGAGCATATAACTACTACTTTTTACTAATTCTTTCCAATGTTTTTTTTTTATATAAGACTTAAAAAAATAAGTGAAAAAAAAATATCGTCGCCACATTAACCAGCCTCATCATTATGAATATTATTTAATATTTAGGCATGTGTGTGTATATCTGTATATACAATCATGAAATGATTGCTGCCATCACTACGCTTAATGAGCGGATATTTAAAAAAAAAAAATTTCTACAGGCCTTTATTTGACAATCCTGTATAAGGATAATCATAAATTTATAAATTCAGAAGCTGTTTATTAAGCAAAACAATAAACAGAGGAACAAATACAATCGTGGGCTCAACGTAGACAAATAATTTATCATCTCTTAAAGGAAGGACAGGCCTGCCTGCCTTGATAAAACATTCAAGCTACGGGATCTATATACTGTACCTATTTACAGATATATATATCTACATGGCTGTGTAGGTACAACAACGTTATATGGTTTTTTTTTATTTTTCAGATTCAGTAAAGTAATATGATGTAGAATAGGCACTGTGATTATTGATTTAAGAAAATATTTTAATTCAATAAACCCCAAGCGAACGCCGGTGTTCGTTCTCTCATTGTCTTTTTATCATATCTCTAATTACAGTATTCGAAAGATTAATGTCTTTACTTTTAAGATTCAGTAAACTAATATGATGTAGATGGGCACTAAGATTATTGTTATAGGAAAACATTTTAATGTCTTAGTAGCGACATCTATGACATCACATAAGAACTAATCCTGTATCACGCAATCAAAATTCTCCGCGCGATTTTAATATATACGACAGCCTGAAATCATTTATCGGGCAGTTGGCCACCAGGCAGAACACCCGTCTTGCTGGAGGATCTTCCGTTTTTAATGGAGGTATGTGGGACTTTACTATCTGTTCCACATTCCACCAAGTTTTTAAATATTGGTCATTTCGAATAACATTATTAGAACTAAATAAAACATTATGTAACATTATAAACGCATTTCCTGACAAAATAATGTTCAGGATCAACTAGTAAGTCGATTTTAATATTATATTTGACGTCAGTAATTTTTTATATCTAAATAATTTACCTAAGTCTAAAAATTATGCCGAAATAAACTCAGGGGTCAAAGTCTCTTTTAAAGTCCATATAGCACATATGTAATGGTCAAATCATATGAGAAATCATGCAGATTAGTGTAGATGGTCTTTTGAGGAAAGAACCACACAGATTTGAGTGGACCTGTCCAGTCACTGCAAGCATTCGTCAGTATCCGTATAGCTCAACTTAGGACTACTAATTTTATGGAGCTCAAAGATTTAATTTTTTGAACAGATCAAATACAATTGTTCCTTCTAAATTGTATAGTGTAAACATATCCGTGTATTATTAAGAAGAAAAAGTTCATAATCGCACGCGACATATTATAAACTTACGGCATTTGAAATAACTGGGTGACATAGGTATATTCTGACATGATTTTCATAATATATGATGTTGAGCAAACTCATAATTTCCGTAGGTACCGTTGTTTGTTTACCAAAATGAGACATGTAGGAAAAATAAACTATACTTGTTGCTTGAATAAATAATAAGCCCTATCAAATCTATAACGATGATGATATTCCAATAACAAGGTAATTTGTTTTTATACGAGTACGATTGTTAGTTACTAATGATATCTATTCCCTCGAAACTGAACTAATGAGCTTTCTCTTATTATTCGAGGAAGGAAGGTAGTCCCGATAGGTTTGGGGTGACTTTCTGTAGAATTACAAGTAGCTTTAATGAAGTTCCGTGTTTTGTCTTAATATCCAACCAAGATATTTTATTTAGAGTATTATTTTTTTAATAGCCAAAAAAGTAGCTAGAGAAACGCTACATTTATTGGGCCTTATACAGTTATTGGCCATTTCAACTTTGACGGTCTAAAATAAGCAACAACCTTCCAGAATAGTAGTTTCAAAACTGCTTACTGATTAATGCAGTTTTGTATAGATGGTATACAAGGTGTAAGGGACAGCCCTCCACAAACTTTAAGGGCTTGCTCAGGAGACGAAACTGAACAACGTTCCACAAAACTTTTTTTCAGGAAACGAAAAAAAAAAATTCGCCTCACCATACAAAATTATAAACTTGATTGGACAGTTTGTATGGAGAGGCCGATTTTTTTTTTCGTTACCTGAAAAAAATTTTTGTGGAAGGTTGTTCAGTTTCATCTACTGAGCAAGCTCTTAAAGTTTATGGAGGGCTATCTCTTACACCCTTTATAGTTAGTATTTGGTAGTATTAACTGTATAGAGGCCAATAACTGGGGCGTTTCCTAAAATACTTTTTGATTGTTGTATATAATAAATGAAAAACATCTGTTTTGCGGTTAAATCTAATATAATAACAAAGTTAAAATTTTCACCTTGCCCAAATCTTGTGAAAACTCTCTGTGTCATGACCGTCATAAGTTAATTATTGAACAATTTCCTAGAAACAGTCCATTAAATAATTGAACGTATTTTAAATATATGTAACATGATCATATGTTCTGTAATATGTATGTATTTAGAAATATATAAGTATGTTTATCAGTTGTCTAGTACACACTAGCTGTGCTTAGCTTGGGACTAGATGGCGTTGTGTGATAGTTGTGGAAAATTATTATGTTAGAATAATCTGAACAACAAACCAATTTTATTTAAGCTTTATAAGCAATATAAATGCGAATAACTCATTTCAAAAGTATCTGTTTGATAAAAAGAAACGAATGGACTTCATAAGCTGTAGAACATTCCCATAAAATATATTTCCCCCGCAGATGGCTAAAACGGTCTCCCTCAAGCCACCAAGAAACAAATATATTGCGATTTGCTCCTTCATTTTCTCGCAAGGTATTTTATTGCGTTGGGCAAGCTCATAAATTTCGCAGTCACTCACGGAGAAAAATAAGGTCTAACCGAGGCTCACGAGAAATTGGTGCGAAAATTTCTTATTAGTTTATTTTTATTACATAAGCCGATGGGTCATTTTGACTTGTTACTGCTTATAAAAGAATATTATTTTTGGATAGGAATCTTTTCTTACATTTATTTTTATTAAAAAATACTAACATACTATGAAGGTACGAAATTCCGATGCGGATTAGTTTTATAAGGAAAATGTCGGTAAAAAATGTGACTGAAGAGGCGAAATGTGGAAAAAGGTCTGACGCTACTTTCATCGTATCAAAAACAAGTTTCAGTCAGTGTAAAAGAATAACATAAAAACTGGACTCGTGGACTAAATATTAATGTACAAACTTACCTACATAATTTAAATAATGTAGTACAATTCCCGAATCGAGTCTCGAAAATTTTTCCGGATCGCAAAAACAGTATTTTTTTTGAGGAACCTACAAAACTTCAATAGACTTTGCTCCATGCCAAATTTCAGAAATATAGGTCAACAGGTAGTAATTTCATAGTGAGTGTCAAAATATGCGCCTTTAGGCGTTAGGAGCATAAATAGCTTTATCTTTAGGTTGTGTAGACTAAGAAGTATGATTTTTTCACTGTTGCAAAAGTTTGCTACCCTAAGGCAGTAAACTTGAAAATACGGTATTAATTTTAACTTTGTATCTCGACGCGTTTCTGAGAAAAGACTACAGACGGACAGACGGAAAAACGGACAGACGGACAACAGTAATCCTATACGGAACCCTAATAACTATAATGTAACACCCATCTTTGATTAAGGATATGGTTCAGTTTAGTATTTTAGGGCGTTCCTAAGTTAACGGAATTCCAAAATAGAAGTAATCAAATTGACTTCAAGTGAATACCTAGGAGGGCGACGCGAGGGGTTGCTCCCGACAAACTTTTGAAACGAAATGGCATTTCTAATTAAAACCTCCGATGTCTAGCTCCACAAATAGGCTGTGCTGCCGGAATTTACACGTGCTATTTTGTATCTGTATCTAGTATTTGTATAGACCAGGCATCAGGCGATTGTATTCTGAATATAGAGCCATATATTCGGACGAGCAATACATTCACAGTTGAATACACTATAGTCCGAAAGGCTTTAAATTATTTCCATTAACATTCCACCAATTATATTTTCATGTTGTTTTCTGTGATGTACGGTCCTTCGCCACCATACAATTGTTATTTCAGCAGTTACACGAAATAAAACAATGCAGAACAATTTACTAAAAGGTTTTGTTACAATCGCGTAATTGGTTCAAAAACGTTTTTATTATAAAATCTGATATCACATATTGGAATGGAGCGCGGATGCAAAGCGCAGATTGATTGCAAAGATATAAAATAGCTAGATTGGACAGCGATAAAATGGTTGGTGCACTGTGCCATGTCAAACAAATGGTTAATAGGAAAAGCTTATACGATTTATCGGGTCGATGTTTCGCTGGACACATCCAGTTTTGTGATATTTACATAGAGATGTACCAGCAGCAATGACGGTGGCATATGGCAGATCAATACAAATACAAATATCAGGGATCCAAGGCTGCCGAAATTCGTGTGATTTGTGTACTTGTGTAGGCGTTCCCGTTCTGTGACCTACAAACAGGGGCTTGGGCGCGGAATTTTTTATATGCAGACAGACTGCCGTGTGTGCTCGACATTCATTTGAGCCTGCACCCGACTTATATGACTTTTTTGCCAATTGGATTCAGGCATGTATACCTACCTATACAAACTTTGATAATGTCCAACTTTGCGATAAGTTATGTGATCTAAATTCTCCATCTTAAAATCATAATTTCATTGTTAATCCGTCAATTATTGGCTTTATTATTATTTACTGCCGGCAATCTTATGCGTCAATATGAGGATAATGCAGTGGGCTGCAATACTGTAAACTCTTTTGTACTGTTTTTTTCTCTCAATATGTATATTGTAGCTGTTTATTGTCCAACAAATAAATAAATTATATAAACAAATAGTTTAACTGAAGTTTTATCATCTACAATTTTTAAAAATATTATCGATTCACTCTACGAAGCAGTACAGAGTTGTACGTAAATCAACCTTTTTCTAAGCAAAAAGAAATATGAGTTATGTGAGGTTTGGTAAAAGTTGTCGCTCTTATGTCCCGATCGATTCAAACGTATTGCGCCGTCATAAATATTTTACGCTTGCCTGCATCTGTATACGTCGGCGAATTTATATGTAAAGACTCGGAGAAATGTTTACACGAGACATATTCAAATATTCCTGTAGTTGGCAAAACTCTGAAAAAATATTTTACACGGCCAATACAATCATGTTATTTTATATCTTCTATTTCATTTTATGTAGGTTTTATCGATATGGCAATATGTCAGGGATGAGATACGTTCCATATTCCTATAGCAATGGTTTACGGATTTCATTGCTAAGGTTTCAGTGTGATCAGACAAGTAATAAGCAAAACTTTACAAACAACGAAACCCTCCTCTTTACAAGGGGGATGATTAGTTGGGCGCACAATTTGCACATTGTTGAAGTACTAAGGCCGTGGGTCCAATTTTTTCGTGTTCATTTCGCGCCATCCAAGTGCGGTTGCTTTACCAAAAGGAAACTTTTCAAATTGGAATAGTTCGCCGGATATTTCCCGCGTTGGCATCCATCTTTGTGGGAGTGGGTGTCACTGGCCAGTGGTGTGAGGGGAGGGCAACTATGAGGCTAGTTGGTTTTTTCGCCAATACCCGTTCGCTTTGTGAATAACCTATTTGTACTTAAGCTTTGATCGAATGTTATAGTGGTATTTTCACACGCTAACAACGTATTATTCAAAAAGGAATTGTATGAGAACAAATATTTCAACATGGAAACAGTGTTATTGCCCCACACTAAGAAGACTCCTTTATTCCGTGCGTGGATCTAACCCACGACACATAGTACAGCATCCTTTCGCTCAACCACTGCGCCAACCGTGCCGTCAAACTGTGTTACTTTGCTTCGCTTTGAATTTCTTCGTCAACTAGGGAACAATGTGAAGAACCATTTTACTAAAGTGTATATTATTCTGACTATCCATTTCATGTTGTTATAGAACGAAGTAATTTCAGCAATAAATGTCACAAGATTATTACGTTACATGCACACGTTTAAGCTCTAGTTTAGCTGTCCGAAAAGTGTAACATAAATTACTTGAATTCTAATTATATGTGAACTTAGAGCCGTTATCAAAACATACCTAGAGTTTGTTGACTATTTATGCGTAGAGAGATAAGCGGGAGATATCGAGCTTCGGTTTATTTCAGCTATTCAGAATCCTACACGGCTGTAAATTTTTTGCCCGCTTTTACGATTTACGGTGTTATAAATTCTGAACGAATGTACATAGACAGTAAAACGTGGAGCTGAGTGAATTTTTCAACAAGGCGTATAGTGTGCGCCGGTTGGGCTCGGCTACTGTTAGCACTATCTCATATGCCTACGAATTATGTATTTATGCCGTCATAAAATACGTGATTCTATTTTGATCTTGTTTATCGAGAACATACATATTGTCGCCTACAAAGGCTGGGAAATTCCATTACTGAAATGAATAGCTAACTATAAAAAATAAATAAGCGTGTAACCTACTTACATTTTCTTCAATATTTTTCTAATATTAAGAGTACGATTTTCCTCAAAAAGTTGTACAAATGTTGCTGTGTTACGTATTATGGTGATAGACTGTGGCCATGAGCAGGTTTAGGTACAGAAGTCCGGGCAGGATATAGATAAAATAAACTAGAGACGCAATTTCACTAAAATTAGGTGTGCATCTTCACTTTCAAACGGTTAATCGAATGTCATTGAGACTTGGTATATGAGAAGACCTTGTCCTAGATTAACAAATAGGATACTTTTTTATCCCAGGAGTATGTTCATTTGGGAAACTTTCACACGGGCGACCAGCGGGTGGCAACGGCAGCTAGTGCTAAAATAAATACACACAATTACATTTCAGCTTTTGTCGCGAAGCTAACCGTTTTTCCAAGAATGCGTGTGAATTGTGAATTCCTGACCCGACCACGACATGGAACGGAGATTTTACTATGGCACAAAATGATTATTTTAATTGTGCTTTATTGTGCCACTTATCCCAGGAATTTGTGCCTTGTACTTTTTGAGTAATAAGGGTACGATTGTGGTCGGGCTGGGGATCACGGTTCCTGACCCGACCACAACCAGATCTAATAAAATATCAATAGTGGGAAGTTACTGATTATGCCAAAAATATGTGCCAAATTGTGCCTGTGGCACACGAAATTCTTTTACTATTCATATCACAGAATATATCTTGGTTCGGATAAAATTGAATAATCAAGAAGTAAAGTGTGTCAATCACACGCTATGCAATTTTACTACGACTGCAAGCAGTTTTATTTTGTGAAATTATGCTACATATAAAGCACTTTATTATTTTATTTTACTGGATGTGTTCACGACTTCGTACGCGTATATATGTAATTTATAAAAAAATTACAACCACTATATTTTGTAGCATTATATTAGTGTGTTAAGCTTGAATAAAAAAACAGTCAAATGCGAGTCGGGTTCGAATCCTGCGGGTTCCGTAACACATACGAGCGATTTCCATAGAAATTGACCAAATAAGCGTCATAAGTAGTCATATCTTTTAATTGCGTTGACTTAGAAATTTGATTATTTTTTGCCGCATGGGATTTCCGCATTGTCGATTATAATATTTTCTAGATCTATGATTCACTATTTAACGGAAATGCACTTATCATATGTACAACTATTGTTATTTACGTAACGAGGTAAGACATTTTTTGCTTTCAGTTTTAAAGCTAAAATGTGGGTAGTTGGAATAAATTTTTCGTAAGTGCCTTATTTGAGTACTTATATCAGTGATGATGACTGAATGAGTTGTGTGTGCCATAGGCACAATTTGACACATATTTTTGGCATAATCAGTAACTTTCCACTATTGATATTTTATTAGATCTGGTTGTGGTCGGGTCAGGAATCGTGATCCCCAGCCCGACCACAAACGTACTCCTATTACTCAAAAAGTACAAGGCACAAATTCCTGGGATAAGTGGCACAATAAAGCACAATTAAAATAACCATTTTGTGCCATAGTAAAATCTCCGTTCCATGTCGTGGTCGGGTCAGGAATCACAACACAAGAATGCTCTTCAATTTCATCGAATAGTGAAGCTTCAAAATTGAAGAGAATTCTTAGAAAAACTTAGCGTAAATACATACGTGTATACGAAATAACTCTACCAGTGTCACGTGACTTTAGGCTGTTAAAACTGAGCATAAGATTAACAATGCAATTATTACATTAAATCTACTACATCTGCTCACTCCGTAGAGGTAACAAGCGTGACGATCCAGGGCAGCATACGGGCTCCATAGCCGCAAGTACCACAGACCTCAGGGGACTAACAAAGCACTGTCTGTGCAATTATGCTATTATTTGCACGCTTTTGCACAAATGTTGCCAGTGTTACGAATTGTACAGGCAATTAAAACCATATGGAATTAATAACAGTAACTTTAAAATGAAGCAGTGGTGGCTCAGTAGTAGCGATCCTGACTTGCGAGTTGTATGTCGTGGGTTCAAACCTAGTCAGACGCTTTACTTTGTGTAATTTATTTCATCATCACTGCTCTAAACGATGAAGGAAAACATCGTGAGGAAACCGGCATGTCCTAGAACTAAGACATTCACCAATCGACACTGGGCCCGCGTGGTGGTTTACGGCTCATTCCTTCTCCAAGAGAGGAGGTCTGAGTCCCAGCAGTGGGAACATTAAAAGGCTGAGAGAACTATACAGGGTTATTTGAAAAACACTGGCAAACTCTCAGGACTATAATATGGTGTCGGGTCGACGATGAGGTGTCGGGTCGACGATGAAGTACCTGGGACTCGTCCTCGACAGCCGGTGGAATTTCGTGGAGCATTTCCGACGTCTGGCTCCCAAACTCAACCGGGCTGGGGCTGCGCTCAAGCGGCTCCTGCCCAACCTTGGGGGTCCGGATGCCTCCTGCCGAAGGCTCTACGCGGGGATCGTTCGGTCCATGGCCCTCTACGGGGCGCCGGTGTGGGCGCCGTCGCTGAAAAAGCAACCGGCGGCCATACTGAACGCCTGTCAGAGGGTCATGGCGATAAGGATGGTGCGGGGATACTGCACGGTCTCCCGCGAAGCGGCGAGCCTTCTGGCTGGCCTACCACCGTGGGATCTGGAGGCAACAGTCCTTGCACACATGCACGATATGCGCGTGGAGATGCAACGCCGGGGTGAAAGTCCGCTGCTGCGACAGGTCACGGCATGGCGGACAGAGCTCCGGCGGGATCTCATGATGAAATGGCGTCAGCGACTATCGCAACCCAGTGCTGGGCACGCCACAATCATGGCGGTAAGTCCCCTCTTTGAGGCGTGGCTGGAAAGACCTCACGGCGTCCTTACCTTCCGCATGACGCAGGTACTCACCGGACATGGTTCGTTCGGGAGTTTCCTGCACGGGATTCATGCGGAGGTGACGCCCGGGTGTCGCCACTGTGCGGAACGCCCGGAGGACACGGTGGAGCACACAGTCGAGGTGTGCCCTGCTTGGGCGGAGCATCGCCGTGCCCTCGTGGGGGCGATCGGCGGCGGAGACCTCTCGCGCCGGGCCTTGGTTGAGGCCATGGTCCGGAGCGAGGAGGAGTGGCAGGCGGTCGCCGACTTCTGCGAAGCAGTAATGCTCGCAAAGGAGGAGGCCGAACGCATCAGGCAACGGCGTTATCGCCGCCGCCGTCGCCGGGATTCTGATCCCGATTTCCGGCCAACGTAGACGCGGGCTTGCGGACAGTGAGCAATGGGTAGCTCACTGTCCGGCCGTCCGGTAACTGTCCGGACCAAGCCCAAGTCGTCGACGGCGCGCACTGTTCCCGCGCGCCTCAAGGAGTTGTCAGCAACAGCAGGGACCCAGCCGGGTCGAAGCCTACTGGGGCCAGGGTTATCCGAAAGGGCGCTCGAGCCCCGGTATGAAGGCTAGAAGGAACGGGGTGGGTCTTTTAGTCAGTAAGAGTCTGACACTATCTCCCGCTCCGCCCAAGGGCGGGGGATGTCAATGCATGATTTTTTCCCACCATAAAAAAAAAAAAAAAAAAGGACTATAATATGTTACTAAACATCATAAACAACAACTTTTGTACAATGACTTTTAAAAATGTAGATACCATATTTTAGTTCATTAGATTTTCATACAAACATAAAAATATTCTGATTGAACGTCCTAAATATTACGAAGTCTATGCGAAGCAAACGATAGTACAATAGCAGAAAGGAGCGGGGATCGGGCGGCAGGGGTGCTTGATGCGCTTGCGTCACGTCATATATACGTAAGTTGGTAGAGCAAAATACAGAGTTGAAATGTGTTAAGGGGCCGGTGACGGATGAATTTCCATACAAACGTAATACCATGCTCATTTGCAGTTGGAGCATATTTCCAACATATTATGATGATATTCGGTTATAGACAACATTTATCTAGGTTCCTACGTCTTTCTTTAAAAAAAAAAAAACAAAAAGAAATTTAAGCGAATTGTATTGCGCACTTTTTACAGCGTAAATGGCAAAACATGCCATTTGGCTTTTCCTGTATTAAAAATAACAATATTTCTAATATTCTCCACGTAAGAACCTAGATAAATATTGTCTATAACCGAATATCATCATAATATGTTGGAAATATGCTCCAACTGCAAATGAGCGTGGTATTACGTTTGTATGGAAATTCATCCGTCGCCGGCCCCTATTTAGACTAACGAAATCTTGATGATTGGTTTTTGGCAAAAGAATTATGTTTTGTAAAAAGTCATAGAACAAAAGTTGTTGTTATGTTAGTGATACAGTCCTGCAAAATTGTTAATGTTTTACAAATAACCCAACCTGTAGAATGTGAAAAGTAAAAATAAAAGCAAAGTAACGAATTTTATTTTTAGTTTCTTCACAATCACGCTTCGTAATGGCAATTCAACACGATGTATGCAAAACCCAATTTACACGGACATAGTACAGCAGCAACATCAAAGCTTCCTCGCTCGACGTAAGCCAATGTGTTTTTTGCATTCATCTAGTTATGTATTTTCAGTTACACGATGCTCGTTAGTGCGCGAACCAGGCACGGTACGTTCGTTCAAACGAAAACGGTTAAAACGTTCTCCAGGTATGTCCCATATGCTTTTTTGTATTTGTTCGCCGTGACTTTTTCTCATTCGAACAATTTATGCAGATTCACGGCCTGAGTTGGTTTATACGTTTATTGAGCAAGCTGTGCAGCCGGGGGCTCAGGTTGCACTGAAATGCTCGGCGGTTGGAGAGCCACCTCCTCGGTTCCGGTGGACTATAGATGGGCAACCTATTCCCACACATCATGGGTAAGTTTTTTTAATGATATTAAATAGTGTTTAACTGCAAACCAGTCGTTAGTAACTTATTTTTTATTATTTTTACAAAAGTCAACTTAATAGCCTATCCTCGAGGTGAACATTATTTCAAGAGTTATTGTTGTTGGCTGGTAGTTAGACTTACATGGCGTGCCTTAAAAATACAAGCAAGTTACAAGCGTTTCGTTTCTCTTTCATTGATGGCCTCAAGTCGGCAGCGTCTTCGATTCTTTTGTTCTGACGTCATCTCAACGCTCAGTCACGTGGTCAGAATAAAGGAAGTCAAAGTCAAGTCAAGTCAAAGCATTTATTTCAAATAGACCATTTGCGGGCACTTTTGAGTAGTCAAATGTCGGTCAGTCCAAGAAAAGTGAAGCTAAATTGGAATCGGAGACGTGGACGACTCGAAGCTATTGACGAAAGAGAATCGAAACGAAAGCAATCGTTGATGGTGAAACGCATTAGTTTATTAAAATCTTATTCACTCTAGCTTTGAAGACACTTAATATTGGATGGGAAGACCGCAGAAGCCAAATTGTTTCAGTCTTTCGATGGACGGTATAAACGATGATGCGAAACGCTTAGTCCTGACCGTAGAGGTGTCAATGACGTAACGGTGGATACTCGCCGTACGTAAGTTTAGATAAGAGAGCCTATAACAGGTCATATTCTATCACGGACGGATAGGTTAAATAGACCAAAATGAATGTGATCGACATACATTTTCGCAAACCCTTACTTTTTGAATTTCCAACAATCCTTATCGCTGATAGAATGTCTTGATCCGCAGAAACCATTATAACTATCATAAAACTTTCTTTGATACGTTACATAAAAAGAAAAAAACAGAAGCCCCTATGTACGTTATCAGCATCATTATATTTTATGACAAACTAAAATCTGATATCTAGCGCATCCTTATTTCGGGTTCATGTTTAGGGTTTTTGTATCACAGGGCCATAATAACGGAGGGGAGGGAGAACGGTCCCGCGGGGCTGGGTTCTGGCAGTAACTACGTGTTGTCGACTCTATCGCTGAGCAGTGCTAGAGTTGAGCATGGCGGCCGGTATGAGTGCAGGGCTACCAACACACACGGCAGTGTGGCGCATGCTGCGAGACTCAACGTTTACGGTAACTACTGCTTATTTAGTCACTTGTTTTGTGACATGGTAATACAATAGGGAATACGCATGAAAAACACGAGTATTTGTTAATATATTGTGAAAACTAAATAAAAATTGGTAAAAGAGCACACAAGATGTAAAAATTATACAGGGTTTAAGGGACAGCCCTACACAAACTTTTAAGGCTTGCTCAGTAGATGATATTGAACAAACTTCTACAAGACTTTTTTTCAGCACACGAAAAAAAAAATCAGTCTCACCATACAAAATTAAAAATTTGATTGGATAGTTTGTATGGAGAGAATTTTTATTTGTTTACTGAAATAAAATCTTGTGGAAGGTTATGTATTTATCCTCTTTACATCTATCTTTACAGGCCTTATACCCTAATGCGATAGCGCAGCTAACAACAATAAAATCTAAAAAAATTAAGGTTGTTCAGGTTTGTCTACCGAGCAATCCCTTAAGGTTTATGGAGGGCTGTCCCTCACACTCTGTATACGTCCCTCTAGCCAAGACGCAATTTTCTATGTCAGCCGTACGGCGTGATAGACTTTGACGTCACAGTCTATATCAGAGTTCTCTTTCATATTAACTGCTATATAACTTCGTTGTTGATAAAAATATTTTAAAATTTCTTTCATACTTGTTTACTAAAGCTAAAATTTAATTTAGAAAAGAAGAAGGCGTGCATATTCTCTAATCGTTATGTTTAAGAAGTCATGACAACATTTATAAGCTCTAGCTGCCTAATCAATCTATAAAATTAGATATTTCATGTTTCAGTTTGTGGTCAAGATTTTTTTTTTTTCTAATAATAACAGTACAGTATTTTGGACAAACGTAGATATTGTGTTGATACATCATAAATCACCAAGACATAAAGACAAAAATACTAAAATGCATGATCAGATTCATCAAGTTTATTTTTACTAGCAATCTCAAGATATATCTTTGCCGACAAATGTAAATGCTTGGTCACCACTGTACAAATACTGACAGATTGTCAGCCTATCAGTTATAAATATCCCCATATCAATTTATTTTAGTGTGGCAATAAAATATGTCACATAAGACCTTACGCCTTTGTTTTTCTTTTATTCACCATAATTTCTACAACTTGCCTATAGTATAATAAAGAAATACACGAACAAAACAACAACTTAAGTCTTATTACATTCAGTTCTCTTCCACAAATTGTAATTTTTGCTTTCCGCTATGTTGTTACTTACACATTTCATGTTTGCCAACATCCTAAATAAATAAAGATAAGTATTATTTTAGCATTACATTTACGAATTGCTGAGCAAATATTGTTATCGGATTTACATAGGTCCGCCGTACATCAGGGCTATGAGCCCAGTGAAAGCTGTTGCCGGCTCTGAAGTGACGATTTGGTGTCCTTACTACGGATTCCCTATTGAGTAAGTAACCATTTTATTGTATTTATATAAATGTGATAGTTTGTGAGGATGGATATCTACAACATTTAAGTAATATATTCTGAAACTAGTATGTTCAGAATTGGTTACTTTATCTAGTTCAGCCATTTTAGCCAAAAAGCAAGTAATTTTTAGCCTAAAATAGTCAAAAATCATTTTAGGATAAAGTAGTTACCTATTTTGATAAATTCTTGATACTTAATACAAAATACTAACGGTTGAAGTGACCTTTTAGACAAAAATTGCCTGCGTTGGGGCACTTTGCTCTTCCGAAACTTAAAATTACGTGTTGTACCTACTAACAATTCAATTCAGATCTTAAATCTTAATAGTTTTAGTTTTACAAAAAAGAAAGGTATGGCAAATTATAAATGACAAAAATGAGTAAAAAACCGGCCAAGAGCGTGTCGGGCCACGCTCAGTGTAGGGTTCCGTAGTTTCCCGTCCGTCACAATAAGTGTACCCACTTATGAGTTTCAAAAAATGTTTGCATACACGATTATACTACAAACTTAGTCCAGAAATTATTTTGTAGAACCTTTTTGTCTTTTTGTACAAAAACTGTTCTTTCCATCAAGTTCAAAATGATTTTCCTAGAAAGACCTTATAAAGTTCTATCTTTCAGATTTTTTTCATATTTTCTAAACTTATGGTTCAAAAGTTAGACGGGGGGGGACACATTGCTTTTTACTTTTGGAGCGATTATTTCCGAAATTATTGACATTATCAAAAAATGATTTTAGTAAACCCCTATTCATTTTTAAATACCTATCCAACGATATATCACACGTTAGGGTTGAAATTAAAAAAAAAATCACTTCCTACTTACATATAGGGGGGGGCTACCCTAATTAAACATTTTTTTCCAATTTTTATTTTACCACTTTGTCGGCGTGATTGATATACATATTGGTACCAAATTTCAGCTTTCTAGTGCTAACGGTCACAGAGATTAAGCGAGGACGGACAGACAGACAGACGGACAGACAGACATGGCGAAACTATAAGGGTTCCTAGTTGACTACGGAACCCTAAAAAGATAAATCTTGATGGCTTCACTCGTGTATTTGTATGTGCATGCGCAGATACCAATACTGATGCCCATATTATTTACCTTCAATTAGGATTACTAATTTCTTAAAAAAACACTAACTACCAAAATGCTTTTTAGTAAAATTTCAGTGCTTAAAAAAATATTGGTTACTTTTTTAATTGGGGTGTATATGGGTGTGCATTACCAGTTAAGTGTTTTATATCTATCAGAATCCATTCTGTAGCTGCTGAAAAACTACAGAACGAATTTTGATGAAACTTTACAGTAACCTTTAACCTGTACCTACATCAGAATGACATAATACATTTATAATATAATAGGGTGAAGTACTAATATACGCGGGCGGAGCCACTGGCAGAAGTTAGTAACAAATAAATTAAATTACAACTTAGTATAATTGCTTTTCAAAGATTTAGGCTCTGTTATCATAATTTTGGCTTTATTGTTTCTAGAAATGGTCGATGATAGTGCTGAGTATTATTAATTTAATATTCACGCTTAGAAAATGAAGCAAATCTGTGCCTTTTATGAACAGTTGATCTAACATTTATTTGTAAAACACTAGCAACCTCTTAGTAACATAGTCCGTTAAGAACATCATAAATAACAACTTTTGTTCTATGACTTTTTACAAAACATAACACATTTACCAAAAACAAACCTTCAAGATTTCGTTGTTCTATCTAACACATTTCAACTCTGTATTTTGCTGTACCTATCTGCCGAATTTCGCTACAAGAACACGTATGATGCGACGCAAGCGCATCGACCGATTGACTAGTGAGGGTCGCCCGTTAATAGGTCAAGTTCATGTTCAGCTACCCTCCGCTTATTCTACTACCGCTTGCTTCGCATAGACTTTGTAATATTTAGAACGTTCAATTCAAATATTTTTATTTATGAAAATCTGATGAACTAAAATTGATAATTTTTTAAAAGTCGTAGAACAAAAGTTGTTGTTTAGTATGTCCTTAATATAGTCCTGAGAGGTTGCTAGTGTTTTACAAATAACCCTGTATATGTAGAAGAGAAATACCACTCACTGATTAATCACGAAATCTCAGAAACTATAACACCTGGTTTAAATTTGGCAGGTAGGTTTCTTATAAGGTGTAGACATCCGTTAAGAACGGATTTTTCGGATTTCATCCCCTAAAGGGATGAAACGGGTGTCCAAATTTTGTATGGAGAAACCGACAATTACGCGAGCAAAACAGCTGGCAGAAGCTATTGCATTATATAACACTGGTTTTAAAAAAAATATTTCTTATTATTTGATTAAAGGGCTTTGTCGCTTAGCGACCACATCGCCCAGTACAGAAAACACAAAAACTTATAATCTACTTGGCTAACTCAAATAATTGTTTAGCTTTATCAGACATTGGAGAAGAGAGGATTGTATAACAAATGCCAATGTCATACGTTTTACAAAGTCCAAAAATATGGATTCTTGTATTTTCATTCCGGACACACTCCATCAAGATGTGGATAACATCATCAACCACACCACAGTCATCACAATTTGGAGACAAAACTTTCTTCATTATATGTTAAATTTATTTGATGGAATATGTCCGGAACGAAGTCTTACAGCTATAGTTATTAAATTTCTGTTGAGGTTACAGTCAATCCATGGCATCCGAGAAATCTCTGGCTGGATAGTTCGGTACCATATCCCTTTTTCTTAAAAAAAAATAATAATAATTAAAGAGTACTTTGTTAATCCATTGGAAATCTTTCAGGGGTTGAAAGATGGCTGTACGTTTATGTATTCGCAATGTACAAAAAGCTGATTTATTATTTATATAAAAAAAACATGATTAAAAATCAGAGAGCATACCTGTCTACCTCAGAGGAAATACAGTCTATCTAAAACTCCAATCACTAGTAAAAGTATTTTATACTTCGAGACCATAAAAATTCACTCCCAGTATATTCGTACAATATGTATGGCATCATTGAGAACCCAGGCACGGAATAACATCGGGCGAATCACTCGGGTCGCCGCGATATTATTATGATTACCTACAGAACTCCGGGATAGCTGTATTATTGTTTTATAGTCTTGATTTTATTACCAATACTGGCTTAGGACGGAACATACTTCATCTTTATATAAAAAGACTTGCTTCGTGAAATGCGTATATGGATATATGCCTGCTCGATGAAGCATGCCAATTTTTCTGGCGTCAGACAGTTTTCTGTTTTTGATGAGAAAAATAAAGAAACAGTTTTTTTTTTTTACTATGGATAGACTCGCTTTTGACCACTATCTCACCTGATGGAAAGCGGTCATGTGGCCGATGATGGAGCACGCTTGCCTAGAAGCAACCTATTCACTCTTGACTTAAAAACACCTAGGTTATAGTTATCAGAAAACGCAGACTCCGGCAGGAAATTCCAATCCTTAGCTGTACGCATAGTGAATGTGTTTCCAAAACGCTTTGTACGTATGGGATAGTGTGAACATTTAATGGGGTGTTTTAACTATTGTTAAAAATCGTATTTTTCACTAAAAACACTAATTGCACACGAAACATCAATGGATTTTTTATAATTATTGTTAAAGTTCTAAATAAGGTTTAACTTCATAGAGTAAGATTCCATGACCGCCAGACGTCACGTATTTTCTCACGAACGAAATGTGGACGAATGAGTACTGTTAGTATTTACTAAGAACGCATGCCTATCTGCTAGCTTGCTTAGACGGCCAATTTTCAGGTATCAGGTAATTAAGGTACATAAAAACAGTACTTACTTCACGTAAATTCTCCAAGCTGATTTTTACGTATATTTTAGGCAATATCTTTAAAATCAAGTCGCCAATACTTCCAGACACATTCCGTGGGCCGTATTGCTTTACAGACGCTTTAAAGCTCACAAAATAATGACATAACTTCAAGTAAATTCTCATGCTTGATTTTTATATTTGTTCACCAGACAGCTATTTTAAAACCTTTTACAAGAAGACAGACCGATCCAAGGGGCCAATCATTCAACGACTATCGCAACCCAGTGCTGGGCATGCCACAATCATGGCGGTAAGTCCCCTCTTTGAGGCGTGGCTGGAAAGACCTCACGGCGTCCTTACCTTCCGTATGACGCAGGTCCTCACCGGACATGGTTCATTCGGGAGTTTCCTGCACCGGATTCGTGCGGAAGTGACGCCCGGGTGTCGCCACTGTGCGGAATGCTTGGAGGACACGGTGGAGCACACAGTCGAGGTGTGCCCTGCTTGGGCGGAGCATCGCCGTGCCCTCGTAGGGGCGATCGGCGGCGGAGACCTCTCGCGCCGAGCCTTGGTTGAGGCCATGGTCCGGAGCGAGGAGGAGTGGTAGGCGGTCGCCGACTTCTGCGAAGCAGTAATGCTCGCAAAGGAGGAGGCCGAACGCATCAGGCAACGGCGTTCTCGCCGCCGCCGCCGCCGCCGGGATTCTGATCCCGATTTCTGGCCACCGTAGGCGCAGGCTTGCGGACAGTGAGCAATGGGTAGCTCGTTGTCCGGTCGTCCGGTAACTGTCCGGACCAAGCCCAAGTCGTCGACGGCGCGCACTGTTCCCGCGCGCCTCAAGGAGTTGTCAGCAACAGCAGGGACCCAGCCGGGTCGAAGCCTACTGGGGCCAGGGTTATCCGAAAAGGCGCTCGAGCCCCGGTATGAAGGGTAGAAGGAACGGGCCCACCCCGTTCCTTCTAGCCTTTTAGTCAGTAAGAGTCTGACACTATCTCACGCTCCGCCCAAGAGCGGGGGATATCATTGCATGATTTTTTCCCACCATAAAAAAATAAATAAAAGGGGCTAATCATCCCCTAAACTCAATTTAATATTCAAAATAATACAAAAAAATATCTGTGATTTAAACAACGTTCCTGGAATAATTGATGTAGATGCTGCCAGGCTCAAATTGTTTATTAACAATTATATGGCCCCTTGGATCGGTCTGTCTTCTTGTAAAAGGTTTTAAAATAGCTGTCTGGTGAACATATATAAAAATCAAGCATGAGAATTTACGTGAAGTTATGTCATTATTTTGTGAGCTTTAAAGCGTCTGTAAAGCAATACGGCCCACGGAATGTGTCTGGAAGTATTGGCGACTTGATTTTAAAGATATTGCCTAAAATATACGTAAAAATCAGCTTGGAGAATTTACGTGAAGTAAGTACTGTTTTTATGTACCTTAATTACCTTGAAAATTGGCCGTCTAAGCAAGCTAGCAGATAGGCATGCGTTCTT
The DNA here is from genome assembly GCA_910589285.2 of Mythimna ferrago. NCBI lineage: Eukaryota > Metazoa > Arthropoda > Insecta > Lepidoptera > Noctuidae > Mythimna > Mythimna ferrago. The sequence goes on along the minus strand of OU342692.1, from coordinate 12,051,639 downwards.
ATTACATACTAACAGTACTCAATCGTCCCCATTTCGTTCGTGAGAAAATACGTGACGTCTGGCGGTCCTGGGATCTTGGACTATCAGGTACCCCGACTCAGTTACGTAAGAAGGGGATGAGTATAACACAGACCCTGCCATACCCTTCATAGTATTTTTATGCAAGAATTAGAGCACATTTTAGTACATAATTTTAATGGAGTTAAGCCATATTTTGTAGGCAGAACACAGGAATAAAATGAATAGTTAAATAAAATTGAGGAATAGTCAAATTAATACGGTATTCGAATTAAAATACTTTTTATTCTATGTCTGATATAATGAGTGTTCAAAATAGTTATGAATATACCAGTGGGTATTATAAATACTTAGTAACGTCAATTTAAATGCGTATAGCGTCTTAACAAGACTTTTTCCCAAGATATAGTACATATACGCTCTAGACAAGGCTTTAGCTTAACTTACTGAAAGGTCTCAAGAGCCTACTTGAAGCCTTATTAAAGTTTAAAACTTAAAGACTGTAAGAGAAATATAAATAAGAAGTTTTTACTCCAACCTTCTTCAAGTCACTCACTATTTTATCTTATGTGCTGAAATAAAATACTAGGTTCTGCTAGCGACTTTCCCGCGTGGATGGAAAAATATTAGTAATTCCAGTATCTTTTAGAGTTTCAAACAAAACTAAAAAAGTTTCTTTATAATATTAACCGTACAGATTAAATATGTATAAATTCAGTCCCAGTATATTCGTACAATCAAGGATAGGTTTTAGAAGACTCGAGAATTTAAAGACTCTAAGATTGTTAACGAAAGACACAGACACAGGGTCTTTCGTTAATATATTATTTCAATATGACATGACTTCAAAGATAACTACTTATTGTCAAAACTTAGTGTCAAATTAATGTAAAAATAATAATAAGTCCAAGGCAAATGTAAATCGACCAACATCTTACTTAGGAGGCTCTCGTTAAGCGACTTGATCCAGAATATGATACTTCTGGACACGGCTCGTATTGTTGGGATGTTTTTTTCTCTGGAAACCCATTATTGGTCTCCAGAAAAAGGATATCCACTAGGATACTTCTTTTTTAAATATTTTTGTTACTTGTTTTAATGTAAAGAATAGGTATAGAAAAATAAATAAATGAATAAGGCTAAATTAGATAAGTTAACTAATGAATAAAATATTTCCTAATTAGCTAAGACATTTTTAAAAACAATTCTTAGACAACGCCGTTCCTTTTTTTTTCTAAGCTTTTCGATCTTAAGTTTCCTACACTGATGTGCTTCTATACAGCTAAAGTTTACTATAACCGGTTTTATATAACTCCTGCACTATGATTTTGTTGGTTCAATATCTATATGCAGTTTTCATAATACGTTGTAACAAAAAATATGCTCCTAAATTGATAAAAAAGCTTTCATATCTACATCGGATTTTAGAATTTTATGGGTTAATTGAAATAAGTATTTAATATAACGAATTTACAGTACGTCTACATAATATACGTATTAAGTAACTGTATAAAAATGATTTTTTGACTCTAAATAAACAACAAAGGCCATGTTCACACTCATTCCAGATTTCCTTTAATAGCATAATTAACCTTATAATGTTCTTATTACTTGGACTTGGGCCTTCTCTCTAGAGAGAATCAGCCGTAACCCACCACGTGAGTCCAGTGTTGGTTGACGACTCGATCATGTTGTCGAATTTTTGCTAGTGTTCTTAGGGCCGGAGCACATGATGGGTTGCGGCGCCGGCCGCACCGCAAATATTTGACGTGTCGGCAGGCATACAAGCGACGCTGTTCTGCTCCTGTAGCCAACGATACGTCGAAATATTTGCGATGCGGCGCCGCAACGCATCGTGTGCTCCGACCGTCACTAAGTTTTTCTCTTTTCTTCACCGTTTTTTGATAGGGAACAAAAAAGTCTTAATATAGGGAATAAATAGATTCTATGTCAACTTTACTACAGTTCATTTTTATATTTTTCATCAGTTCTGTCAAATGGGAAGGCGGTACTGGCACGGATCCTCGGTACCATCAGATGGATGGTCAGCTCACCATCACGAACGTCGACCGGAACCGGGACAAAGGCGGATGGACTTGTTCAGTTCTTACTCCTGGAGGAGAACTGGCCAGGAGAGAGGTAAACATAGAACTTAAAACATACAAAAAAACTCGAGACACACAAAAGACGATCTTCGTCACATGGCCGGGAGTTCTAAAGACAAAGCTTTACAAAGAGGAACTTTTGAAAAACTGTTTTTTTAACGACCAGAAGGCCTACGACGAACTCTTAACGCGATCCTTTTGACGACCTAAACTGAACTGTTAAAGAGATGGAGCTGTATAGGGTGTACAATTACCGTCACGGATCTTGAGCGCTCGGTGTCAGAGTGGAGATCGCTTTGCGTATTCCATACATTGGCGAGCCAATTGTCGTCGTTGTTACATACATGCAGCAAAGCAGGGAACGAATCATGAGTAACGTCTATGACGCGATGGCGCGGCGAGCCAATCACTGACACTCCCTGCCCCCGCGTCTCACTTCGCACCACTAAAGAGACCGAATATTTGACTTCTGCTCAACTTGAAGCCAGCGCTCAAGATCCGTGAATTGTACAGCTCTTTTTCGCTCGCACGCTTGACATTTTAACAAGTCATGGTAAGCCCCCAGGTACTAATTGCGGTTGGATATTTTTTTATAAAATATGATTATGGAAAGGCTTTTTTTTTGCTGGGGAAAATCATCCAATAACAACCCTACAACCCATCCAATAACGCTCTTGGGCGGAGCGGGAGATAGTGTCAGACTCTTACTGACTAAAAAACCCACCTCGTTCCTTCAAGCCTTCATACCGGGGCTCGAGTTCCCTTTCGGATAACCCTGGCCCCAGTAGGCTTCGACCCGGCTGGGTCCCTGCTGTTGCTGACAACTCCTTGAGGCGCGCGGGAACAGTGCACGCCGTCGACGACTTGGGCTTGGTCCGGACAGTTACCGGACGGCCGGACAGCGAGCTACCCATTGCTCACTGTCCGCAAGTCAGCGCCTACTGTGGCTGGAAATCGAACGGGTTGGGTTTTTATTCAGTAAGAGTCTGACACTATCTCCCGCTCCGCCCAAGAGCGGGGGTTGTCATTGGATGATTTTTCCCACCATAAAAAAAAAACCTATTCGGTCTTGACTTAAAGACCCTCTGATTGTATCTATCAGGAAACAGACTCCAGCGGGGAATTCCAAACCTTAGCTATACATTCAATAAATGTGTCCCCAAAACTTTTTGTGCGTATGAGTGGGGGGTCTACCATGTACAGATGGCGCATCGATGTATGTCCTGTGGGCTGATGATGAAACGGGAACGATTGAGCGTTTGTAATTATTAGTAAGCCTATTTTAAATATAGTGCTCTGGTTTGATAAATAATACCATTCGTAATAAATACGCTGAAAAAATTCTCATCAAACTCTTTGTATTTCCCGACTAGGACTGAAGCAGGGTTATATTATATTATATAATAATAAATAGCCGCCGACGTGGGTATGCATCGTGATGTAGTGGCAGTGGACAAAGGACTCACCCCGCTCTCCTTGGCTAACGAGAACTGGCGCAAACCTGTAGTGCTTGACACTAACGATCGCAAGGAAGTATGGCAGAGTAAGGAACTGCACGGACGATTTTTCCGGGCCCTTCATGGGCCCGATGTAGACCAGCTAGCGTCCGTAGCCTGGTTGCGCGTCGGTGACCTCTTAGAACTACCGAAGATTTATTGTGAAGGACGGTACGGTTGACATCTGTTGGGCATGTCACCGTCCGGGTGAATCAATCCGCCACATTATTTCAGGTTGTTCTCGTCTAGCTAACGGGGAATACTTGCATAGACACAACCTTGTAGCCAGGATTATCCATCAGCAACTTGCTCTGAAGTACTCTCTTGTGGAATCGGAGGTGCCGTACTACAGGTATGTGCCCGACCCAGTTCTCGATAATGGCGATATCACAATGTACTGGGATCGGTCCATCATCACTGACAGGACTATTGTAGCCAATAAACCTGATATAGTGGTGGTGGACCGAAGCGAGAGGCGTGCAATGATTGTTGACATATCCGTTCCGCATGACGAGAACCTCGTGAAAGCTGAGAAAGATAAACAAATCAAGTATATCGACTTGGCTCGCGAGGTTGTCGACATGTGGGATGTAGACTCTGCGATCATTGTACCGATAGTCGTGTCGGGTAATGGCTTAATAGCCAAGAGCCTCGACCAACATCTGAGGAGGCTCGCGTTAGGTAGCTGGATCAAGGGCTTGATTTAGAAAGCGGTACTCCTGGACACGGCTCGTATTGTTAGGAGGTTTCTTTCTCTGGAGCCCTGACCGCCGGTAGCTTGGACCCTGTTCCCGATACCGGTGGGCAACTATTTTTTATATTTTTAAATGTTTTTTTTTTATATTGAAATATTTAAAAATATAATTTATATGAATGCTTATGAATAAATGGAAATAATAATGCTTTATTTATTTTAGTAGTAAGTAGCCTTTATAATACTGTGTGTAGTTAAGTTTTGCATAAATAATTTTTGTTAATTTATGTAAGTGTCCTATTAAAATATAGTGTTTCCGAATATCAGTAACATTCCTCTTAATTCTTCAATTCAAGATACTTGTAGGAGAAAGCTAATGGAATACCTGCAAAGTCTCACTTATGATGAGACTGAGCAGCTTCTAACCGTATTAAGAAAGACAGCAATTAAACACATATTATATTATTTACATACAAATCAGTCAATAACATGTCTTCTCATAAACTCCCACATACCACACACTTACTCAACTATACACACACCCTCTCACATTCACTCACTCACCTAGCATAACACACAAAGAGAAGAACAGGACAGAGCTTTATCAGAGTACGCCATATTTTTACATGAATTGTATAATGCAGCATTTAAGATTTAACATGAAATGTATCACGCTGTAGCCCGAAATACAGCCCCCCTAGCCAAGTTACAAACATTTCGCTTGTGTCGAACGCTTCGAGTTGACCTTGCCGCCAATTCTTTTGTTCTGACCACGTGACTGAGCGTTGAGGCGACGTCATTCCCGTACATTTGAAGCTTTCTACAAGCGTTAACTGTTGCAGATTAGCAACTTGGCTAGGGGTACAGGTTCCTCTTAGTTCGGCTCCAGAGCGGCTAAAACTTTTTTTGTACATGTAATTTACTTTTTGGAGCATTTGATTGTTAAAATACATTATGTACTTTTTTGTGAAACAAATAAATGTTATTATTATTCCTAAATACCATGCCCGCAAAAGAAGTTTTCTCTCCGGGGCATTTTCGCTTTCAAGTTTCTTAAAAGTTACGTACACACTGAAGGCAAAACTATAAAGGGTGTAAGATGCAGCCATAAAACTACCCGTCCCACTATCCCCTTCGAACATAGTGCTGGCATATTTTATAGCACTAAACGTATTTTATGCAAATTGTCTAGTAAAGTATGCTGTATCATAAAATATTCATTTTTCTCTCCCAATCACTTCCGCTTACTTTGTTTAAGACACGACCCACTTATCCAGCAGATAGGAGGATGAACGAACTACGCTTCATTTCACGCTTGACTTGCTTTGTCACTGAGAGCGAGTTTATTTAATGTAATATGAAATTTAAAAAAAAATGATCAGGGCCAAAAAAATCGACTGAAATAAAAACAATTAAAGAGTTTGAAACAAGTCACTTGTAGCAGTCTGATGCAGTTGGTTGAATTTATTTTAGTTCCTTCGTATTTTATCGGCTACTTTCAGTGTGATCCCTACCTACATACATACATATCTATCTACCTACTTACATATATACCTAAATAAAATCGAAAACATAACCCTGCTTCAATCGCAGTCGGGTAATAATATGAGTTTGATCAGAATTATTTCAGCGTATTCATTTTGCGTTGGATTGGTTACCGTGTTAGAGGTCCAAGAACTCGCTCGACGCGAAACTGCAAATAGTTTTCTCAGACTTGTAATACGACATTTGTCTAATCTAATTGTACTTATGGGTGCGGGAGCCTTTGCAAGGAGTCACATTTGCTGCGTATTAAGAGTCCCATGACATTTCGACCATGATTTTTGTAACTTTGGTGATCTTAACAGCCCCTTTGGCGATCTTAATGGCCAACTTTGGCGATCTTATTCGGAGAAACAGAAGGACTAACAACTTTGGCTTATGGCATGTTGGAGAATAGTTATTATATTAATAGAGTTTATGCGCTATAAATTCAATTAATAACTATACCTCGTTTTTCAAAGTTGTTTTCTTTTCTATTATGATTTAATCTCGATGAAAGGCGCGATGGCAGTTTTTAGAGTTTTTGTACTAAGCAAAAAATAAAATGAAACATTACATAATAATATTTATTTATTTATTTAAACTTCATGTACAGTAGTGGTATATAGGCGGACTTAATGCAAGAAGGCATCCTCTACCAGTCAACCTTAAAAGTCAGTCACCTTAATATCTCTCAGTCATCTAGTTTAGAGTGGCATCCGAATTTTGATTTAATAGTAGAATCAACTGTACATACCTATAACGTAACTAATTATAAATCCTCTAATAAGCTTAATTAATTAATTTCATTTTGTAGCGAAAATACTACAATATGAAATGAAATATCAAGCATTTCCGTTGCATTTTAACGTGACTACCCACCCACTTGGTTCACGAAAGTAGTATATAAAATCGTTGACAAGACTATATAGAATCTTGAACTCCTATCGCAGGTACAAATGACAGTGGTATCACCACCTGTTCTATCACCAATTGTGTTCCCGCCCGGACTGAGGGCTGGTGACCGTTCACAACTGACCTGCACGGTGACGTCGGGAGATATGCCTGTATACTTCTCATGGCTTAAAGACCAGATGCCTATCTCCAGTGTTCTTCAGGTATGGCTATTTTTTATGAAAATGTTACTGGTTGCTTTCAGTTTATATCGTCCAACTGTTGAGCGTGGCCTCATGACTTCAATACAGAACAAGACAATTTAAAAACAAATGCGTTTTTGTACAAGGCTAAGTAAATTTCTCATCTCATTAAGAGTCATCATCAAATAAAATCTCCCAATCTGGGTGGAAAAAAATGATTTTCAGATTTTTACTAACCAAAACACACCTGTGTTCCTTCCATTGCCCTTTGTATTCCAAGACCACCTATCGTAGAGGCTCAGCAGGGTCGAAGTCTACTAGGGCCATGGGTGATGCGAAAGAGATCTCGGGGCCCTGGAACAATGGCAAAGAAGGAACAGGAGTGGGTTTTTGTTCAGTAAAAGTCTGACACTATCTCTCACTCCGCCTCAGAGCGGAGGATGTCATTAGATGACTTTCCCACCTAAAAACAAGGCCACCTAGTGTTGTAGTTGTAGACGATTTTAATCCAACTATTTAAGTTTTTGGCATAATTTTTCTACACCATCAAAGTACAGTGGCTGAAGATTCTTGAAATTACAGGTGGATGAAAGAGGAGCAGAATTTTACAGTATGCTTCTATTCAAGAGTCTGACTGCAGCACATAGTGGTATTTATACTTGTGTGGTCACCAACACTGCTGGGAAAGCGAATATGTCTGCTGAACTAGCTATCAAAGGTAACATCTTTTACTTTGTATATGATATTGTGTATGATTTTGATTTATGTCCTTACATAAGCTTGTTACAGATCGTATCGACAATCATGTTAATACTAGGAAGGTTTATGTGTACATACTCCTTCACGCTCAAACAGCTGAACGAATTTAGATGAAATTTGGTACGCGGGCCATTCAATTTAATTTAAAATATTTTATTTATTTCATACAAACCTAAATTGGCACTTATAAAACGTTAAAAGTTATTGCACGGTTCAAATTGGTCGTTTTCTATGGGGAAAAACCGGCAAGAAACTCCACGATGACTCTTTAAAAAAATGTTTTGTTGTTTGTTTCGTCTTCAAATCATTAATGAAATGTAATGTAGGTAATTTAATCATATTTAACTGGGTCGTGGCCGCGGTCCCAACTTCCGCCTATAATTTTTTTTTGAGTAGTTTTTTGGGTAAGAGTACATTATGATGTAAGTGTGTAATGTTAGTGATTACAGTTGAGGCGGTATTTAGACCCGAGCCGTGGCGAGGGTCTTAAGAGAGCCGAGAACGGTAATCATTAATTACTCACGTGTATCATACGACATTTTTCAATACACTCGTGAAGAAAATAACAGTAAAACTAGTAACTTTTTTGTGGCATGGCGGTAAAAATCTGTTTTCATATGTACAGTGTATAATTTTTTTATTTACCCCTAGGGGAAGGCGGTGTTTGATCATACTGCCTAGTCTTATGTTAATGTTTTTTGCGTGAAAGATTTTACTATAATGTCTTTCGTAGTGACAATGGAATACGCATGTAACATTTTCTAATGATATTGTAATATTTAATTTTATTTAATTATTTTAATATTTTATTTGATTAATTAACAACCACTGAAAATTACATTCGAATAAATCAAGTCAAAAATCGCGGGCATTCTAAAATAGCGGCCATAGACCACAAAAAAAAAATTTGAATGTTCGATTTATTTACTAAATATTTTTTTTTTATTAAATAAATCGTTGGTACAAGTTAAAATGGTCAAAATTGCATGAAATAAGTAAGACACTAATTTATACCATTGAACGCAATAACTTGTGTGAAATTTTTTCGCACTAATAATTTGTTTAGCGAACAAAGAGGTTGAACAAAAAGGTTTTAACTACATTATAGCACGAGTGCGTAATGGTAATCAAAATGTCACAGTTTGGTTACAAGTGCCTTTATATACTTAAGTGCAGTGTAATAAGAGTCACTTTCTGAGAAAGTGTATTGAAAAGTGGGTGTACAGTTAATAAAAAAAACTGTTTATTTTATTTGTGGTCCCAAAGAACTACTAAAAAAATTGGCAGTCTCGGTCCAAAGAGCCCACGACCCATTATGGGTATTTCAAGCCTAAAATAAACAATTTTTTTTTTCTAGCCCATACTGTCCCACTGCTGGGCAAAGGCCTCCCTCCACTCCTTCCGGTTATTATTATATAAAATATTTCCATACTTCTAGGTATATTGATAGGTATGAGAGGGACAGTATAGACCAGTCAATATTGACAACCATGTTCTGGAATAGTATATCCCGCGAGTATGTTCCCTTGTAATAATTTTCTGCTTTGGCGAGGGCAAAGCCACTGCAGAAGCTAGTATAATCTGCAAATAGCTTAGCCTTTCCGAAGCGACAAACTGTATCGAACAAAGCCCCGAATGGCTTCATTAGTCTTTGTGTAACCAGCTTTATTCATGAAAGTTAATTACAGAGAAGATAATTAAGATTTCTGTTACAGTTCCACCTTACTGGCAAATCGAGCCGTCAGATACGGCTGTACTTCTGAATGGATCCCTCACAGTCAGTTGTGAAGCTCGAGGCCATCCTCCACCTTCAATATACTGGACCAAATTTTCTGGTAAGGATAAGTTTTAGGGAGTTTTGACTGGCCTGTTGGTCTATTGGTCTTCTTCTTCTTCTTATCGTATCAATGGCAAAGCTAGATAAATTCCTTTGCCTGGCCGGCTGGCCCAGTACGGCCACGGCTTTGCCGTCCCTACGTGAACAGGTAACTGAGCACGTGAATCAGATCTAGTGGTCAATGGCTCTGACTGCTATGCCGGAGGTCGTGGGTTCAATTTCCACTCAAGACAAATATTTGTATTATGTGCACGATCATTTTCTCTGTGTCTAGGTGTACTTTATCAATAGTTTGTATTTAGAAATATGTAAGTATGTTTATCAGTTGTCTAGACTCTAGTACTCATAGCACAAACTGTTTAGTTTGGGACTAAATGGCATTGTCTGAAAGTTGTAAAATAATATATATATATAAAAAGTGATTAGGTCTACCCCCCTATAGCCTCCCCAAGTCCTCCCAGAAACTCTTTCGATGCACCAACTCGAACCAGCTCTTATGGTACCTGTTCGATAACGTCCTATCATAAGATAAGCAAGTCATTCTGTCCCTAGGAAGATAATGTAGTATGGGCGATCCCTAGGGAATAATGAGATTTGAATTTGGAACGTCAAAAATCAAAGACATTGAATAAAAATGTACGTGCGTCAAATAAGTTTATTCAAAAATCGAACTGGGTATTAACAAAAATAAAAAATGTGGTTACTGACAAAACTCTAAAAAAAACCGGCCAAGTGCGAGTCGGACTCGCCCATGGAGGGTTCCGTAGCAGCAAGTAACATAATATAAAAGTTCTTGTAGTTAGAGTCTGTGCGGAAAGTAAACCGTCGTGGGATTTGAGGGCGCTGCTGTAGATAAATATCGTTTTTGTTATGTAAGCAACATTGTGACGTCATTATAGTGCGACTGTTAAATCTTGATATTTTGAAACTATGTTAGGCTAGCTTCTTCCAGCGGCTTCACCTTATAATAAAAATTATCCTATTGCTTTTGCTCACCTAATGAAACTGCAAAGTTATAGCTTATTTATGTGCTGTATTATTGCAATGTTTATGATTAACATCATCTGTCTGGTAGTTTTTGCGCGACACATCCATACATATGAGTACCTCCATCCATCTTCATAAACTTTCACATTTATAATATTAGTACAGTAGCCTATTTATTGAACTTGCTCACGTGATGAAACTTAGCAAAAATATAGGTTATAAGCCATATTATAAATTCATCCGTTTTATAAGTTTTTGCGTAATGAGTAACAAACCGTTAATTGTGGCGACACCTGGGGGAGGCATATGTCGAACAGTGGACGTCTTTCAATTGTAATGATGATGAACAATTAAATGCAAACACGAACCGGTAAAGGAAAATAGCGTGAAGAAACTGCTGTACTGCCTATCGAGGTAGGTTCCACCAACGACCACTTACCCAGTTCTAACGAAAATGGTTTTATCACTTTGACTGGGATCGGTCTATTATCAGTGACTGGAATATTGCAGCTAACAGCAAGCTTATGGTTACCCTAGTTAAATATAAAGGTAAAAATGGGACCACTTTCTCGTTGTCTTCCTCAGTACATTTTTCCCTTTTGCTAATCAATGAAAAATATGAACTTAATGACTATGAAAATAAAGTACAGTTCAGAATTTGTAATGTTGCTTCGTAAAAAATCTATTTAGCCTGTAAGGAGCCATCTCGTATATAAGATCCTTGGGATCACTTGGTTGTCCGTCTGTTTATCTGTTAAGACCCTTTAACTCGAGAACGCTTGGAGGTATCGAGTTAAAATTAAAACCATACACTCGTCTGCGGTCTTTTGAAGTTGTGAAAAAATCAGACTTCTGAGTTAACGACAAAAAAAGATACGGCCATTTATGTCGCAAAAAAAACGTATATTTCGATACTCAAGGGAATCAAAGTTCATAGGGTGAATCCCGTTGACCTAGAATCCTGAAATTTGGCATAAATCAAGGTCTCATAGAATAAGTACAGGGAAAAATCTTAACAATTGTAAATTTATTGATCCGCCAAAAAAGAAAAAAAAAGCTTGCAATTCTGAAAAATCTTCGTAACACAATTCGGGAATTGATTTCATAGGTAAATTTGTCCAGAATCCTCAGTGCGTGAGTCCGACTCGCACTTGCCCTTTTTTATTTTAGTTACTGTACCCTTTTTTATTCCTTACTCAAGACTGAAAAGAAATATTCTTAGTCGAAACGCATTATAAATTTAAAGTATCAATACTCTTTATACTAGCCAACGAAAATATTGACCAAAACAAAATAAACAAATATCGTCATGTTTAAATGAATTTCCGTTTAATTTATACATATTTGGAGATAACAGGGACAGAAGTTTACATAAGAAGTCTAAAAACATTAAAATAAAAGTGTTATGTACCAAAAACACAGCATACCAATGTTTCCCAAGTTCGTGACTTTGTTTTGTTCAATAATGGTGTGATTTGCGATTTGTTATCTTTGGCAAAACTGTAATATATTAAATATTAGTTCCCCTGCAGCGCAGTGAAATTTTTTATCACATTTCTGAAGATTTCAATTAAAAATCACAATAAAATAACATAATAATAAACCATCTGTCAACATGATATGACGTTTGGCATTTGACGGATGGCTGGGTTGGGTTGCTACTTAAAATCTTTAATGTTGTTTTCACTTTACGCCACGACGGTTCTTTTATCGCACAGACAATAGTTGTAACTTTGATCGATATTTTAATAATAGTGTATTTTTTTAGATTTATGACGTATTAAAAAAAAACTACTCACTAGATCTCGTTCAAACCAATTTTCGTTGGTAGTTTACATGATAATGTACATCATATATTTTTTTTAGTTTTATCTTTCTCTTATTTTAGAAGTTAGAGGGGGGGGGACTCATTTTACCACTTTGGAAGTGTCTCTCGCGTAAACTATTCAATTTAGAAAAAAATGATATTAGAAACCTCAATACCATTTTTGAAGACCTATCCATAGATACCCCAAACGTATGGGTTTGATGAAAAAAAAATTTTTGAGTTTCAGTTCTAAGTATGGGGACCCCCAAAATTTATTGCGTTTTTTTCTATTTTTGTGTGAAAATCTTAAAGCGGTTCACAGAATACATCTACTTACTAAGTTTCAACAGTATAGCTCTTATAGTTTCGGAAAAAAGTGGCTGTGACATACGGACGGACAGACGGACAGACAGACAGACAGACAGACAGACATGACGAATCTATAAGGGTTCCATTTTTTGCCATTTGGCTACGGAACCCTAAAAAGTAATGAATGAGCGGGGAGCGTTATAGAAAATTAAAACTATACAATCTTAGAGTTCGAAGCGAGAACTGCACGCTTAGCCAAGTTGTTATTCTGCAATCGTTAACGCTGTCGAAAAGTGATGAAACGTATGGGAATAACGTCATCTCAACTTAAAGTCGCGTGGTCAGAACAAACGAATAGACAATTCGTAGCCAAGTTCATATCGTTCAAAGTCATTTCTACAATGTTTAACGCTACATCCTTTGTTATACAAACGCTACATTGTAGAACGAGCGGCCGACTCAGGCGCGTCAACATGGCTACCAACTTATCGTTTTCTACAATTGCTGTCTCCGAGGCGTTACTGATTAGAGAACGGAATTCGACACAAACTGGTTGTAACTTGGCTAGGGGGGCTGAATTAATAGAATGTAGAGTTTTAGAAGATTAGCTTGTAATTATTACTTATATTTCTCTAAAATATAGTATGTGTATTGTTTTTTAATTATCTCACAGATGGTGTAAAAAATAGAGTATCCAACACAGATTTAATGTCTTTGAACACAGGGAATAAAACTGTCTTTGTCTTGGGCGGCTTGAAATCCTCACTGCACGCAGGTTTCTACATTAACTCCCTCGCGTTGTTCGGGAGTTATTAATATAAATCCCTCACTAACGTTCGGAATTAAAACTTAGCAACCTTCGTTTCGTTCGGAATTCAACATGCTGCCCGCGACTTAAATACACTGCTTTATCCCCTAGTCATATAATCTACTATTACTTGGCATCGGTAGCGTGTTTTTAACGCGTTGACAGTGGCACTCATTTTTCATTGTCCATTCTTGTTGTACGGGGTGTGGAAGACCTCGTATGAAATCATAATTATGCTGGTGAGTGGCTTATTAGACCCCGTAACGTTTAAGAAACTAAAACCTCTTTTTGGCCAGATTATAAGAGAATTTGATTTTTATTTCTTTAGTGCAGCACGAGGTCAAAGTATATATTATTATATAGCCGAAATTATTATATATCTTCCATTGCATTCTGTTTTGATAAGGCATCTTAGATATATATTCATCTCTTCCCTAAACTAAACCAAATTGAAGTTACGGCCTTCGCACAGCAGAGAAGACAATGTTTTTCTTAGCCACACCGCAAGGAAGACATATACGAGGCGTATTGGACCTCGTATCGCATTGAACGTGTTAAACAATAAATTGAGATTAAACTAATGATTGTTTATTTTAAAGGCAGCACAGAAACGACCCTCGGTGGAGTATCAGATCCAGTAGTACTTACAAATGGTTCGTTAAGACTCGAATCTGCACGAGCTGAACACTCAGGAAAATACCGATGCAGAGCCGACAACGGGGTGTCACCACCCTTATCTAAGACCCTTACTATACATATCAACGGTAAGTTATTTTAATAATAATAATTTTATTTATTTACTTAAACTTTATGCACTTTACAAAGGAGGACTTAATGCCTTAGGCATTTTCTACTAATCGACCTAAGGGTGGTGCAGAAACAACATCATTTTCCATATGTCACAGTGGTTTCCCATCAACCAGGGGTTGTTCTTTGGTGCACTTGCATAGCGCACACAGGGATAATCGTCGGTTGGTACCACGTTCCATAAAAAGTGTATAAAGGGTATCTGCGAGTTGGCTTCGACCCCTTACACACCTTTGAAAAGTCCAGGACTCCAGGTTTTGAGTTATATAAAGAAGCAAAAAAGGAAATAAATTAAAAGACTTTTTACACAATATTTGTTAGTAATAAAACTTATTCTGTTTGTTAGTTCTGATGTTTAAAAATATAATTGTATATTACAATAAAATTCAGTATTTAGTATCCATACAATGTAATTAAAATATAATAAAAAAAACCGGCCAAGAGCGTGTCGGGCCACGCTCAGTGTAGGGTTCCGTAGTTTCCCGTCCGTCACAATAAGTGTACCCACTAATGAGTTTAAAAAAATGCTTGCATATTCGATTATACTACAAACTTAGTCCAGAAATTATTTTGTACAACCTTTTTGTCTTTTTTGTACAAAAACTGTTCTTTCCATCAAGTTCAAAATAATTTTCCTAGAAAGTCCTTATAAAGTTCTACTTTTCAGATTTTTTTCATATTTTCTAAACTTATGGTTCAAAAGTTAGAGGGGGGGGGACACCCATTCTTTTTTACTTTTGGAGCGATTATTTCCGAAATTATTGACATTATTAAAAAATGATTTTAGTAAACCCCTATTCATTTTTAAATACCTATCCAACAATATATATTTATTTTATTATGTGTATGTTTATAATTATAGCAGTATATATATCTTTAATTATTATTATTTTTTTATACTACCTATTTCACTGTTAACTTTGTATTTTGTGTGTACTAATTTTCCTTTTACTTTTACACACTTTATCTACTTCTCTTTTTTCTTCAACTTTCCTGTCGCAGGTATGCTGGAAGAGATTTCATTAGAAATAAGCATCACCTTTGTACTATTTTTTATGTTTCCTTCCTCTTTTCTTGTATTTCCATGTGTGTACATAAATAGTTAAATAAATAAATATATCACACGTTAGGGTTGAAATTAAAAAAAAATCACTTCCCACTTTACATATAGGGGGGCTACCCTAATAAAACTTTTTTTTCCAATTTTTATTTTACCACTTTATCGGCGTGATTGATATACATATTGGTACCAAATTTCAACTTTCTAGTGCTAACGGTCACAGAGATTAAGCGAGGACAGACAGACAGACGGACAGACAGACATGGCGAAACTATAAGGGTTCCAAGTTGACTACGGAACCCTAAAAACTGTCATGTGGAGAACAATACTTAAATTAAATGACAATAAATTAAAATGTTATTAAATAAAAATTATTATTTTCTTTTGAAACCTGAAATAGTGGAAGAAATGTATTTTTATTTTAGAATTGTATTTCTTTAGAGCCAGCACGATTTGAGACGCAATCAGCGAACGTGACGGCCAAGCTGGGGGATACCGTAAGATTGGCCTGTGTCGCTCGCGGCGACGCCCCGCTTGCGACCGCATGGAGTCACTCGGGGCGAGCGCTACCTAACTCTGATTACAGGTACGACAAACTAACATTATTATCACTTATATCAAATAACACCATTTCACTAATAACCTATCATATTATACTAGCGGTCCTCCTGATAGACAAAAGCTGGCTTTTCGTCAGAAAAATATAGAGATTTTTAAACTGTCCATGGGCCAATACCGATAAACACCGACTTTGATCCTTTTAGTGTTTTTTTTACTATTTGTTTAGTCTTTTTTATACTTATTTTCTTAGGAACATCTTTTTTTAATGCTGTTGATATTTTTACTTTGTACAACTTGGTTTTATTTTTTTCAAAATTATGATGGTTATATATTTGATAAATATACAAACACAGTCTCATCCAAGAAGGAGTTAGGTGACAGCTACACGTACAGAAGAATTATATGTACTACTACCGGCATGAATCTTGAGCGCTCAGCGAAAGAGTGAGGATCAATTTGCGCATCGTACACATCGTCGAGCATTGCACCGTAACTACAAAGATGTACTCCCAGCTCCCGCGTCTCACTTCATACCACTAAAGAGACCCAAAACTTCACTTCTCATTCAAGTCTGCGCGATTTCAAGTTCAAGTCGGCGCTTAAGATCCGTGCCGGTATTTGTACAATATAAGTCAAGCACTTTGACAAGAACCATACCATGCTGTATCTGCAATCCTCCTCAATTTTAATTTAGGCATAGATGTAAGCATATTATGATAGATTCTTCAGTAGAATGCATTAATGTGGTTTGGTTGCAGAATGAGCATATCAGAAACAAGAAGTGCAGAAGGATTAAGAAGTGAGCTAGTAATAGAACGAGCCGACAGAAGAGACTCAGGAGTTTACCGCTGTCAAGCTTCCAACCCTTATGGAAGATCAGACCATTTCGTGCATTTGGCTGTTCAAGGTACAATTATTTTACCATATTAAGGGTGCTGTTCCAACAAAGGTCCCAATAAATATTAAAAACTGGGCAAGTGCGAGTCGGACTTGTGCACCGAGTACAATTCTCGAATGGGAGTCTCGAAGATTTTTCCGAATTGCAATTTTTTCCTATACCTGTGTTATAAGACCTTGCTTTATGCCAAATTTCAGGGTTCTGGGTTAACGGGAAGTACCCTATGAATTTCAATCTTTGAGAGTATCAAAATATACGTTTTTTTGCGACATAAACGGCCGTATCTTTTTTATTCCTTAACTTAGAAGAATTATTTTTTCACAGCTTGAAGAAACTGCAGACCTAAGTATATGGTTTTAATTTCAACTCGAAACCTTCACGCGTTCTCGATATAAAGGGTCTTGATAGACAGACAGACAGACAGACGGACAGACAGACAGACAGACAGATTTTTCCTTTTAAAGTACGAAACCTTAAAAAGTGAATTTATTTAGTAGTGATTTAAATATTATCAGCTTGTATATGAACAATGACTAAACTAATATTTTGTAAATCAATACGAACTGAACAAATAAAATGTAAACATGAGAGTATTGTTATGGCATATGTGAATATTAAAAAAAGCAACGAGACGGCGCGAGACAAGCTGTGAAACGGTGTAAAGCTGAGTGATGCGAGGACGCGTAGCTGACTATTTTCAGCTGCATACATTTACATTTTATTTATTCACACATATTTATTGTTTACACACACGTTATATTCCTCGCAAACATCTTTTTTGTCCCAGATCTGGAAAATTAAGAGATCGATTGAGATTGATGGTCTCATCCTCGCGCATTACCTCGCTACCTCGCACATCTTTGGTGAAACAGCACCCAAAGAACTTCTTTCAAGATTGAAGAAATATCATGCTATCTCTCACCTTCTCTTACACTTTTAGAGCCTCCAGAACCACCAGCAAACTTCAGGGTCTTAGAGGCCACGTCCCGATCGGTTCGTCTCCAATGGCGAAGACCATACGATGGTAACTCACCAGTCCTGGGTTATGTGGTGCAGTACCGTAAGCACGACTCCACCAATTCTGATTCTTGGAGGGATGCGGATACTCATAATGTTTCGGTGTCTGCGCATGCCCCGGACTCATATTCCGAGTAAGTTATTCCTTTTTCAGTTAGCTTTTCTCTGTTTATTAGTTTAGTAGGAGGACTTTGATAGACAAAAAGGCGCCTAACTCGTACAGAATATGCTGAGTTAGGCGCCTTTTTGCACTAATTATAACTTTCTTTTTTTCATTGTGTATATACGATTTTATGAAGCACGAATAAACGTTTTTTCTTTCTTTACTTGTTTTAACTTTAGCAAGTTCCTCAGAAAATAGAAATAGGCCATCAATGTATTTTAAAAACGTAAGATAGGTACATTGTTAATTTTCCTTCTAGATGATATTTAACTTTTGTTAGCATCTGTTTTACCTTAGTTGTTAATAATTTTCAGTTTAGGAACTTTTTTGAATACCTAACAAAATGCGTAATTTCAGTCTTAGCAAACCCTCTCCGCTAAAATATTTAATACTTACAATAGAATTTCCTTTGTGACTTCAAGTTATTTATGGACTTAGTAAGAATTTCAAGTTTAAGTGCCATAAAACCAAGTTTCCACAGTAGTTTTCTTTCAATAACAGGACAGAAAGTGCGACAATAACAGGATTAGAGCCGGCTACAGCGTACTTAGTGCGGGCCCGCACGGTGACGGCACAGTTTGCGTCAGCTCACACGAGGGCTCTGCTGGCGCTCACGTTGCATGAACCTCCTTCGAGGGCTCCGATCAGCTTGAGAGCTTCGGCTCCGAGGTCCTCGACTATTGAACTGGCTTGGCAGGTATGGAGAAAATTTTCATATTTAAAAAAATCTTTGCTATCTTCTCTAAGAGCCAAAAATAGTAGATTTAACGTAACTTTTTATATAGAATGTTGTTGACATAAAATTATGGTTAGATTAAGGAGGTTTTTAATTGGCCTTCAAATCTTTGTGAAGTTTGGGACATTGACTGATTAGTAAAATAAATCTAATCCAATTTTATTATTATGCTTAAAAATCAAAGCTGTAAATTTTTAAGCATATTTATTATTTATCACATTACATTACATTATTTATTTATCAATTGCTTGCTATACTTACAGTATGCATCGAAGCGTAAACTAGTTTTAACTGGGCAAAATGCCGTTTGTCAATTTGCCAAAGAACAAATAAGTTCTATAATTTTATTAAGTTTGTCAATTTGCCTAAGAACAATCAAGTTCGCTAATTTTGAAAATAAAAACTTGTGTTCCTCAAGGCACCTCCATCATCAACCTGGAACGGAGAACTGCTAGGCTACACTGTATGGTGGTGGCCATCAGCTGATGGAAGTTTAGCAGGAGGAGCAAACATAGGCATGGAGTTCGCCACGGTCAGAGGACAGATTACTAAGTACATAATCGAAGGTCTGGAACATTACACACGGTGAGAGATTGGCACAATATGGGAGACATTACTTCTGAGCGATGAGGACTAACCGAATTTTATTCGCAGATATTCTGTCAGCGTTAGAGCCTTCAACAGCGCTGGAGCTGGACCTGCTACTGCCCCGGTCAATACTTTGACACAAGAAAGCGGCAAGTATTTTCAGTACCTTTACTTTTCATTAAATTATGACGAAAATTGAATACGTTGATAACCAAAAACTATTTTCAACAGTGCCATCGGAGGGCCCCCGCGCTGTCAGATGTCGCGCAGTATCTCCACAGAGTATAAAAGTCGAATGGTCCCCCCCTCCAGCGCACGCTCATCATGGCGCTCTGCTTGGCTACAAATTACTTTACCGCCCGGAACATAGTGAGTAAATATTGACAATGCCCAATTTAATTACAACGCTGTAACGCCCAATAATCTGATTTTATTTTAAATCCAAGCTGAGTGATGGCAGTTGTTTGTTGCCAGCGACTGAGTGGTTGGAGTGGGAGGTGCGAGGGAACGGAGGGTCCAATGCAGGAGCGGGCGCGGAGGTGAAGCGTGTGGCGGGCGTGGAAACGCTTCTGCTCGCGTTGAAGCCGCATACCAACTATACAGTTCAGGCGCTGGCATATACTGCAGCGGGCGATGGCGTGCCCGCTCATCCTATACATTGTACTACACAGCAAGATGGTAAGTTATTTTTTTTTTGTTTAGCTATTGGTCCTTATTTTTTAATCAAGCCATGATTTATTTTTGAGAAGAAGCAGAACAGAATATTTATATTATAGGCATATTAGTTATAGGTAATTAGCTACGTCGCGCGCAATATCGTATTATTATATTATTATAATTTTTATGTAGCTGAAACTTTTTCTTTTCTATCGACTATAGATCAGTAACAAAAAGTATGCTTATGTCGTCAACTCTGTCATATAAATTAAATATTGTCATCCAAGCGTAGATACCAATACCGATGCGCTATGGACGTAGTGCGTCGGTTCTCGTATAATTTGCCTACAATTAGGATAACTAATTTCTTAAGAAAACATTACCTAAATGAATTTAAGTAAAACAGTGCTTAATTATGGTTGTAACTTAATTTTCTAATTAATTATGTATAAGCATTATTCCAATTATATGTTATATATTTATGGTATTTTTTGAGGAAAAAATGTCGATAGAAATGAAGAAAACTCACGGAAAAACTATTGACTAATTCATGTCTTGACGTAAACTGAGTGAGTTTCACATTTGCTACGAAAAACTATTGACTAATTCATGTCTAGACGTAAACTGAGTGAGTTTCACATTTGCTACGAAAAGCGTAGTATGTAAGCCTACGCCGTAGCAACTTTATTCTCAAGTTTTATATTTCTTCATAGTTCCGGGATCTCCAGCGGCAGTAAAGGTAGTGGCAACTTCAGTAACATCCCTAGCTGTCAGTTGGCTCCCTCCGAGTCGACCCAATGGACCTATTCTATACTACACCGTATTTTATCGAGAACTTGGCAGGTCAGTAAAACAATACCGAAGAAATTCTAACTTTTGCTACTGTAATAATAATATTGCCTCTCCACGTCTCAAGCATCTCAAGATATGTTACCCCCTTGTTGCGACGTAACTTCCTGCTAGCGGCCGTTTTTGGGGGTTCATTTATTGAGTGTGCCAGTCACCGTATCTTTCTTTATCGATATTTATTAATAACATTATATAAGCAAGGGCCATAGTCCTTACACAGTAACCAGCGCTCATAAGCCTCCTAAAATCAAAGCCCTATATCTTTGTTTTTAATATATTACAATAGTTTCTCACCAATCGGGAATCGACCATAGGTGCGCTTGTAAAGCGCGTACAGGGATGATCGTCAGTTGGTACTAAGTTCCATGAAAAATGCCCCTCGTACACCTTCCAAAGATCCAGAACCCTAAGGTTCTGAGATAAATTCGAGAGAATCAAGGACGCAATTAAGCGGAATAAGTGCTCTAAAGTATTTGCACAGGATCTGTCTATTGGGCAGACCCCGCTCACAAAACTGAAGACTGACGATGGCAGAGTCACATCCACCAAATCACAGCTTGTGGGAGAGATCGAGGCATTTTATGGACAGTTGTACACGTTAATCTCAAAACCCACCAATCTGCAAATCTATCAAACGACCCAAGAGCAATATTGACTCGACACTATACCGAAGGCATCCCCGACGTCAGTCTGTACGAGATTAGGATGGCTCTGAAACAGTTGATCAACAAAGCGGAATTACGGGCTAGCTCCTGAATGCGGGTGTAAAACCGTTCCTAAAGGCCATTCATAAGTTGTTCTATTTAACTTGGAATGGACAGAGATTGGCTGGACCCAAAATGGGGCTGCACTTGGTGTAAACAAAAATTTGATAGGCACTTAACTTTGGTTCCTTTTTACTGAATTCCTTTTTATCGATTCCTGGTATTTATTTAGGGACAGACCACCAATAACAACAACAGTTCAAGTGGAGGAGGGTGACCCGTTTGTGGGCCTGGGAGGGTCCACAGAGTTGAGGTCGTTGTCTGAAGGAGCCACTTATGAGGCGTGGGTGGCAGCGCATTCGGTGGCTGGTGAGGGCGAACCTTCCCCACCACAACCTGCTACTACTACTTCAAGAGGTATGTGAACTGAAGGATATATGTTTAATGAATTTAGTTAATGACCCATGTGGAGTAGAGTAGTGGTCTGTAAGAATTAAGCTGTTTTGAAATTTCAGTCTATCAGATAACTTTCTAAAAGTTGGTGAATAAAAATATGTCTATTTTCATGACATGGGTTTTTTTTTTTAGGAATAAAGACTTTATTCACAATGTAGTATTCGCGTTCTGAGTCCACCTACTGCTGCCAACCTATCTCTTTAAAATTACTTTGTTAAAGAGATAAGTAAGTGACTTTTTATTACTAAACAGCTCGTAGTTGCCCTTTTTTTGATACTGAAAATCAACTCCTTCCGCTCTAATAAAGCAATAGGGAGTGCCAGACTTACTGATTAAAACCCACCAGTATTCTTTTAGTAACTCTTTGCGTTCCAGAGCTACGGTAACTCTTGAACAATCTCGCTAAACTCAAAGTTGCCCTAGCTAGCTAGTATTTGACTGCGATCCCACCTGATGGGCTTCCACCTAAGCAGTAATTCAACCGATGATGATGAGTCTCACTAGTTTATTAAGAGCCTATTCACTGTAGCCTTGAAGACACCTAAGTTATCATCTAAGTATTAAAATCTATTTATGAAATACATGTGTCTTCTCTTCCTATGTTTCTTTATTGTTTCGTCGTAGCTCGAGCGCGTCTCCTGTCGTTCGGCGTGTGGGCGCGCGTGCAATGCGGGCACTCGCTGCGGCTGGCGTGCGCGTGGCGCGGCGAGCCGGCGCCGCGCGCGCGCTGGCTGCGCGGCGACCGCCCCGTCACGCACGACCCCAGGACGCATCTCACGCCGCATGGACATCTGGCTATACATGGTAACAATCACAGGAGTTTTCCTAAATTGGAAAATAACTATGAGTATGAACAGAAATAAACCAAATAAATAATAGATTACTTCTAGGCAAGCGTGCTCCATCGTCGGCCACATCATCGCTTACTATCAGATGAGATAGTAATCAAACGCGAGCCTATCAATCATAAGAAAAAAAAGCAATACATCAGAATCACGTACCCCAGCCAGATAAATATTTTCAATAATGATATTTGTAATATTTTTTTAATCTGATAATATAAGTTGCCAGGTTTTGCTACTGGTTCTATTACGGTAGTAATATTGGTATTTCGGTTCGGTCGATAATGTAATAGATTGCACTAAGTTAGGTACTTTACTCAGTGCTATAAAAAATACCAATGACATGCTAAATAGGAAATCAGACTAACCGGGCTAAAGCAGTACCTAGATGAGCGAACCTTTGGCGAAAGTAACCTTTAATTAGTACACAGTGATATTGCTTTAGATTTTTACCGCAGCGAAATCGAAAAATCTTATTCAAAGTACTTACTTTCCCAAACAGAAGTGGACGCATCAACAAGCGGGAACTATACATGTTCAGCGCGCAACACATTCGGTTCAGAAGAAGTGACATATCGCGTGGAATGCGCGGCGCCTCCTGCCGCCCCCACTCTCAACTTGGACCACACCGCGCACACTGACGCGAGACTGACATGGCGGACCACGCATCACCCCGCTGCTCCACCACATGGTGAGTCTACAATAAAAGTTACAGATATTGTGCAGAAGTGACTTTTTGTGTTAAATGCGCGGCGCCTCCAGCCGCCCCCACTCTCAACTTGGACCAGACACGAGACTGGCGTGGTGGACCGCACGTCATCCCGCTGTGTCACCACATGGTAATTTATAATAAATAAGTATAGGTGAGGGTTAAAATTAATATTTACTTGGGTTGGTCATGTCCGATGGATGTGAGACGCACAGGATCGATCATTGTGACGACACTATGTCCAACAGTGGACGCCCTTCGGCTGAAATGATGGCATACAGCTCGTCACCGACCCGGGCTTGGTTCTTACTTAACAGCCAGACGGTGAGCTTCTCACGGCTTGTCATTTGCAAGCCCGCGCCTACGGTGGCCGGTACCTAGTCCTTTTATCACTCCCGATACCTGGGGAAAAGTCTGTACCCTGGATGTGAATAATTAAGATTTTTATTGAAATCCAAAGACAATGCCCCGCAAACCAAAGTTTACTTATTCAAATTATTCTGATTGGGCATTCATTTGATAAAAAGAATAGGCATTTAAGACTAATCAAGGCTCCTTAATTATTTGTCATTGTTTTATCACAAAAATAGCAAAAAATGTGAGAAAAGTTTTCAAAACAATAACAAGAGATATTTGTATTCTCTACGTGATACCGATTTGTGAACATAAGAAACAATCTCCAAAGTTCGTAACTTTGTGATAACGAAAACAATTTAATAGAGTACTCTGGCGGAAAACAAAAGTGTTGCAAAATGGTCCGCTTTGAAGTTATTTTCGCATCGTTTGTGATGTTAAAGGACATTAGTCTAATATGAAGTCAAAGAATAAAATTCTTACCCAACTTCATTAGGTATTTCGAATTCAACGAAGTCAATTTTATTCATAGCCAGAAAATACTAATTTGAATAAATTGTTTGACTTTTCCCCCTGAAGATCAAAGTTATAACAATCATGAGTGTTTTCATCTTCGTAAACATTAAGTTAAAAATTACCACGGCAAAACTTTATCTTAATCATTCTTCGTTCTCTTTGAGTAATAAATAAATCAACCTAGCATAAGCCTATGCATAATCAGCTTCATATGTTCCCACTGCTGGGACTCAGGCCTCCTCTCTAGGACAGGGAATGGGCCATAATTCACCACGCGGGACCAATGCGGATTGGTGGACGTCACAATGTCTTCGTGTTTTCGGTTCTAGGATATTTATCGCGATGTTTTTCGTCACCGTTTTGAGAGCAGTGGTGATGAAATAAAGTACACAAAATAATGCGCTTGGCTAGGTTTGAGCTCGTGACCTACAATCCGTTACCACTGGGCCACCACTGCTACAAGCCATTGACTTTGAAATAGTACGACTTTGTAAAGCATAATACCTACTTATACTTGTGTGCGAACAGTGAGCAATGGGTAGCTCGCTGTCCGACCGTCCGGTAATTGCCGTCGACGGCGCGCACTGCTTCCGCGCGCCTCAAGGAGTTGTCAGCAACAGCAGGGGCCCAGCCGAGTCGAAGCCTACTGGGGCCAGGGTTATCCGAAAGGGAACTCAAGCCCCGGTATGAAGGCTAGAAGGAACAGGGTGGGTTTTTAGTCAGTAAGAGTCTGACACTATCTCCCACTCCGCCCAAGAGCGGGGGTTGTCATTGGATGATTTTCCCCACCAAAAAAAAAACCTATATCTGTGTCTCTTTCTCGAAGTTGTCATGTTTATGCCAGGCTACTATCACTAGGGCCGCCTTTCAAGGCTCTTTTTAAGGTTGGAAATCATCCAATAACTTCATTTGTGTTCTTCAGTTGCCTTTTGCGTTCTAGGCTCATGATGATTACTCTATCAAACGTTCCCGCAAC
This sequence comes from Mythimna ferrago, assembly GCA_910589285.2. Taxonomy (NCBI): domain Eukaryota; kingdom Metazoa; phylum Arthropoda; class Insecta; order Lepidoptera; family Noctuidae; genus Mythimna; species Mythimna ferrago. The sequence continues at coordinate 12,026,308 of OU342692.1, read as the reverse complement.
CCTAGTAGATCTCTTTGGTAATCTGGATTTTTCTTCGAACAGGTTTTACAATATTGTGGGTTCGAGTCCGTGATGACACGGGCGATGGTCTGGAGCAAATCAGCGCTCGTTCTGAGGAGGAACGAAGGATAGAAATAGGAGGAGAGGCAGCGAGTGTGGTGCTGAGGGCTCTCTCATGTGGGGCTACATACTCTGTGAGGGCTGTGGCGCATTCACGAGCGGGCTCGTCACCACCGTCGGTGCCTCTCATGGTGAAGACGAAACCTCCAGGTAACAAGGAAAACATTACTTTTATATATAAATAAAATATTTGACTGGCCTATTGGTCTAGTGGTTAGTGACCCTGACTGCTATGCCGGAGGTCGTGGGTTCGATTCCCACCCAAGACAAATGTTTGTGTGATGAGCACGATCATTTGTTCTGTGGCTGGGTGTTATTTATCTGTAATATATATGTATATAGAAATATATAATAATGTTTAGCAGTTGTCTAGTACTCAAAGCGCAAGCTCTGCTTAGTTTAGGACTAGATGTGATTGTGTGATAGTTGTGGAATATTTTCATCATATATTTTTTACTGCCCATTTTTTCCGTCTACTGAACAAGGGCCATTTTTATATCTTTCCAGGCACTTAAATATAATATTACAAAACTAATTTTAAATATGTTTGTGTACAAGGAAACGGTAGAAAGCGATCATAGGGTATTAAATTATAGTAGGCATCACTGTCAATGATATAATTTGATTGTTCTTGTATCTACATTTTTAAGGAGCTGCGCAAACTTTTTGTTTTCAGTTACCGACGCCGAACACTTTTTGATCGTCATGAGTATATATATGTTAAGTGGAAGAGAATGGACACAAAAAATGTTTACGTATGCGTAGGGAGGGGATGACTTCATACTGGTTCTATAGAAATCAAATATTCATCGGTAGCTTGTTTCTGACACAAAACACACGTTTGTGCCCTGCCTAAAACCAGCACATTTCTCCATTAGCTTAGACTGCAGTATTTACACAAGATCAAAGTAATTGATATTGAAAATTAAAATGATAATGAACCATGAAATTCCGTAGTCGCAAACATTTTCTTAATAATATTCGAAAAGAGCAAAGTTGGTGTTTGCAGAGTTTGTGCACCACTCGAACCATTTATTTTATGCAGATTCAAATAACTGGGTTACTTTAATTTACATAATTGAAAACATTGAAAAATACTCAGATTCTAATCGAATCTTTTGAAGTGGAAACCACAACAAAATCTTTCGTTTTTAGAGTAAAATTCAATGTAAGGTTGAGGATAAAAATACTGAAAACTTAATATTCTGTCGACGGAATAAATAGCGTGGTAAGCTTGTGAGTAGCTGTACAATTACCGGAACGGATCTTGAGCGCTGACTTCAAGTTGCGCCATCGTGTCATACACGTCACACGTAATTCGTTCCCTGCGTTGCTGCATCTATCTAACAACGACGACGATTGGCTCGCCAATGTATGGAATGCGCAAAGCGATCCCCACTCTGACGCCGAGCGCTCAATATTCTTGCCGGTAGTTGTAAATGCCGGGTTTCACGGATCCAGTTAGAGTGCCTCTGATTGGCGTAACACTACTTGTACTTGTTAAACTGAAAGTTTTTCGTTCTCGAATTAAAGTAAAATCTTACAGCAGGTGCTTAAAGTTTACAGAAGTTTCTAAGAAAAATTTAAAGTTACCTGGTACACTTTTAAACTGTAAACGGAGGTAGTTAGGTGGAGAATTTACAGTACATGAATGTGTGGTGGTGTTGTAGACCTTTTACTTTTTTTTTATTGTTTATACAATATATACAAAACATAAATGTATTTTTGTATTTTTTTTTTTTGAGCTGTGTATGTACTTACGAATAACTACTCCTGCTTTGAGTGAAAGTGCCGTCAAAATCGGTACAGCCATTCCAGAGATTAGCCGGAACAAACAGACAGACAGACAAAAAATTGTAAAAAATGTTATTTTGGTGTACGTTCCGTATATATATTCATATGCATGTAGTAAAAAGCGGTTATTTCAATATTACAAACAGACACTCCAATTTTATTTATATGTATAGATGTATGAATGAATGAATAGAGATAACAATGGAAAAACAGGGCTCTTAGTTTACATTTTCTAGTAGCATTTGAATGATTGATTTAAATATAAATTTACCAATTATGACAAATCGTGGACTATTCTGGGACTTCATTATTTTTACTTTTGACTACACAAATATGATCAGTAGGTAACAGGTACGGATAAAGCCCCATTTTTTTGTACTAATTAAAAATAGGGATGAATAAGGTAAACTTTGTAAGTTTGTATGTAGGTGATATTCTCTGAAACAACTGGACTGATTCTGAAAATTCTTTCACTAATATGTAGCTGCACTATCTCTAAGTGATATAGGCTATAAATTATTTTCATGACTTTGACGGGGGCGAAACCAGTGGCAGAACTAGTGGTCTATAAAAAATAATGATTTTTATTGTACACGGAAATGTTTTACATTGAAATGAAACTAGTTGTGAAGGTCCATCGCGAATAGATTTGGAAATTGAGTCCGAAACGTCAGGAAATGAAAAAGTTGAAGAAGTCGGAACCAGTCTCTATATTTACAATGTAGGTCATTTGTAAGGCATCTAACTGTTTTTGCTATGAATAAAATACATGAATAAGACTTTTCTTAAGTGAAGACTTGAAGCACAGGTTTTATAAACCTAGCTCGGGCAAGTCGCTACCACATAATTTCTGGTTTAAAGTTAATTTTATAATTTAATTATGCACATACTTATTCGTCGGGAATTATCATACTTAATTATTTGTAGTTCAATTTGTGGCTAATACATGTAACAATGTTGTGTAAAAGATTAAATAAAGATTATTTTTATTATTATTTTTACCCGGAAAGTCGATAATTATCTTACAGGAACGTACTACCGGAATAAGTATAATAAGTATCCATTGCCTATTCGTATGCCAAATATCGCTTTAAGCTTCAGACATTTACCAGCACTGAGACCCTACTACGAGCTCTTAACGCGATCTATTTGACGACCTAACAGTACCTCTACCATGAGTTTAAAGCAATAGTATCCGTCGCTACTCGATATCAACGCCGGCGCCGTAACTTTTTTGTATGGCAAATTTTGCAGCGCCTCTAGCGGTCACTTGCAGAACTAAAATCGGTAGTATGAGTCATCAAGTACAAAACGTATCGAGTAGGAACTCGCTAGCGACTAAAGTTTAGTTTCCAATGGAAAATCGGTCCCATGAGTAACAAATTTGACAGGCGCTATCGAAACAAACCGTTACTACAGTAGTAAAGTAACTCACTAGCATATTGAAGAGTGAAAGTGTTGTGGAGAGTGTCGAGTAAAACAATATTTTATTTATTTTTGCATAAATATGTCTGGAATATGGAATATGTTAGGTACGGATGATTATAAAGACGAACGACGCCTCAAAAGAAATTTCCAAGCTAGGCATTTGAACGTATTAATGAAAATAATTCCATCAAAGAATAAAGGCTCAACATATACCTAAGGCTTTAAACAGATTATAAATCTACATAAAGAGTAACATTTGAATCTAAGGAAAATTAGAAGTATGTTAAAAATAAGGTTGTAAACTTACTTTTATACGTGTATTTTATAATGGAAATACCACTTTTCAATATGCACACTGTTATTTTACACACATGGAAGTTATTAGTGTATTACTGTGAGTCTGTCTAATAAGTTAAACGACTTGGGTAATTATTAGGATTTAATGAAATCTGATGTAGTCAACACGGGTTCAATAATCAAGGTTGATTAAGAGATAGAAATCTTTGTTTACTAACAGAAGAAACTTATAAAAAGTACCGAATATTTGTATTTTTTAAATGATTAAATATTATACAAAATTCTCAAGTCGGTTGACTTATTAGACAGACTATAGCTCTTCATTTTTTTCATTCAAGAATTCACAAACTTAAAACTACACTTAACCATCAAAATATTTGTACATCTACAACATTTAACTACTCTATTACATTTTCAATGGGCCGGGTTATAGAGCAGAGAGAATCTGTCTTCGTGAATCGGTAGGGTTTTAAGGTCTATCTACCTTACTCTGTCTTTTACTGCAGCTAGAAAGAAAGCAAACATAAGTGTGAAGTTAGTTACGATGCAGTTTTTGTAGACGTAAGAACTCGACACCGTATAAACTACTATCGAGCTCTCGCTAGCGAGTCCGTACGACTTATGGTACGAGTTTAATTGTAAACTATTCGAAACGCGTTTATTCGATATCGACTACGGTAAGATGGTGTAGTTTTTCGATAGTAACTCATGGTAAGGGTACTGAACTGTTAAAGCGATGGAGCGAAGGGTGTATAGCTCCATGCCTCTTTTTTCAATCACACAAACGTCATGGTAAGGCTTAAGTCCTCTGAATTTATATTAAAACTAGCTTTTGCCCGCGGCTTCGCTCGTGTTAAATTCGGGGTAACACGGTTCCCCTTTCTGTGGGGGGTTAGTGAACTCCCCTTAGTGAACTCCACTGCGAGTGACGTAACCTACGACTAACTTATAATTTGCGGTTGGTACAGTAATCGGGTCTAGGGATCGAACCGCAAAATTAAGTTTGTTTTTTATTGTATATACTTTTCTGGGATAAAAAGTACCCAGTGTGGTGCCCAGGATATTAAGGAATAATTATACCAAGTTTCATCGTAATCGAACCGGTAGTTTTTGCGTGATGCCTGAGCAAACAGACAGACAAACATTTTTTTAATCACATTTTTGGGTTCGGTGTCGGTCTAGTAACACCCCTTGCCATTTATTTTTTTGGTATTTTCAATGTACAGAATTTTCACTACAACAGATTTATTATAAGTATAGATATAGATAGATATCGGATAAAGTCGAAAGTTTGTAAGTATGTATGTTTGATACTCCTTTACGCTGAAACGGCTAAACGAATTTGACATGGATTTTTTTATCTCATCTTGATCCTGCAATCTGTCGATTCGACATTGAACAGGAAATTATGCCGTTTTGTTTGGTCGTGCATGGAGCCATATCCATTGATATGCCCATATAATTATTTATTATGGCATCTTAGGTCGTTATTAGATCCTGTGGTGTTCTTATCTTTAATCTTTGGAATGTTGTGTTTGAGAGTTTATTTATTTATTAAAACTTCATGCAACATAAAAGTATAAAGGCGGACTTAATGCCTTAGGCATTCTCTACCAGTCTACCTAGGGTGGTAAAGAAGTTTGTCCATCAATTTGCCAAGCGGTTTGGATGCATAACGATACGCTTTTTGTAAGTTTTGAGAGAGTCTACTACTTCATTCTTGACTGTTTTTATTTGTAATTCAAGGTGAATTCTTTCATATGTTAAGGACCACGTCCTAGAATAGCACTTAGGTAGGATACTTTTTATACCGAGAGTATCTCTTAGGATAATTCTCATGCAAGTGAAGCCGCTAGAAGAACCTTGTTTATAATATTAGTAGAAGAGAAAGTAGGATGACGATCTACAAATCAAATGAATGTTTTCCTTTCACTGTTTAATTTCCGGGTGCCGGCACAAAACAGGATGTTTTCCTAACATTTCTATTAGATTAGCAAATACCATTTTCGTAAGGTCATCTGCATTAGCCTAACTCGTTCTTTGAAATTACTCTGGAAGCAATTTTACAGCTATGAACTCTGCTAAAGGATCAAAGAGCCGCTTTTGGACCTTTAGCAGTATAGTAGTTAGCTAAACCTAAATTGGTTTTGCTTCGATAATTTAGTTACATACGTATTTTTAACCAATTAGCCTCAGTAATGAAATTGGCAATAACCAACTTAGGTAATAAATGAATTGATTCATTAACTTGTCCTGCTTTAAATGAAACAAAAAATATAATTTGTGACACACAGGCTTTGAGCAAGCATAATTATAATATACTAGCTTTTGCCCGCGGCATCGCCCGCGTACGTAAAATATAGCTCAAGTCACTCAGGAATAAAGCAGCATTCTATCGGTGAAAAAATTTTAGCAATCGGATCAGTATTTTCAGAGAATACCTCCTAAAACAAAAAAAAAAAACAAACTGTACCACTTTATAATATTAGTGAAGATTTGAATTACTCAAAGGCTGTGAGTGCTTTCAGTATCCATATAATGTTTAACTAACGACTTAACTCAGATTCACACGGGTGTTACAAATCTTCAAATATCTTGGCTTTTTTCTACTAATGCACATGTATTTTTCTCTTACTAATATACTAGTATCCATACACTTAAACCTCTCATAAGAATCACTCTGTCTATTAGTGCCATTCGTATGCAAACCGTTCAGTAGTTTTTGAATATATCACGAACGAAAGAAAGACGCGGTGGGGAACTTCGTTTTATAAAATGCATGAAAGGATTATAATATTGCTCGTTTTCAAATAGGTGTTATTATAAATGTTTGTTTGAACTTCATGCTAAAAATAGTACATTATGATATAAGTGTATAATGTTAGTGATTACCGACGAGGCGGCATTTAGACCCGAGCCGTGGCGAGGGTCTTAAGAGAGCCGAGAACGGTAATCATTAATTACTCACGTGTATCATACGACGTTTTTCAATACTCTTGTGAAGAAAATAACTATAAAACTAGTAAACTTTTGTGGCGGTAAAAATCTGTTTTCATATGCGCGCCCATATTTTTTTTATTTACCTTTCAATACACTCACTGAAATGAATAAACGGGGGTTGACCGGCGACTCGTGGGGGACGTCCTGCGCCCATCCTGATACCATACATCTAATATAATTATGGCGGGGGAGAGGTTGAACAATAAGATTTTAACAACATTATACCACTAGTGCGTAATAATAATCAAAATGTCACAATTTGGTAACAAGGCCCATTATGTACCTAAGTGCAGTGCTATAAGAGTCACTTTCTGAGCAAGTGTATTGAAAAAATCCTTAAAGTATAGCTTTACGACAAGAGACAAAGTTTGAAGAGGTTAGGTTAAGGTAGCCTAAAAAACTTTGACCCAGATACAAATTTATTTAATATGTAGTTTCTCTTAAAGGTTAGTGAAACTGCTGATAATCATATCGATGTATATTAAAGCCTTATTTGTTTCTTTGTCTACCAGTACTAGTATGGGAAGGTGGAGGGGAAAACAGACTGGAAGAGGGAGCAGAAGCCGCAGTCTGGAGCAACAGCAGCGCTTTAGCGTTAGACGCAAGAAGAGCTGTGCGCTGTGGAGCCAGACTCGTGCGGTTACAGTGGCGAAGAGCTGACGCCGCCGGTGCAGCCGCTTGGAGGGACGCCGACCTTACCTCACTGCATCATCACCGAGAGGTGAGTACCGTGACAGGGTAGAAAATGAGGCTATTTGCCGCTGGTTAACAGTTGTGCGCTGCGGAGGTCTCCTTTAAATGCACTGCCGTAAAGCTGAAGCCTCTGGTACCACTGCCTGAGGAACACCTTATCTTATTGCATCATTATCGAGAGGCAAGTGCTTTGATAAGGTAGAGAAAGAGGCTCTTGTATTTTACGCCAAAATAGTTTTGCGCTACGGATCCGATGTCATTTAGTTGCACTGCCGAAAAGCTGATGCCACTCATGCATCCGCCTGAAGGAAAACCGACCTTACCTCCTTGCATCATCATCGAGAGCCTTCCGTCGACTACAGAGTACTGTGACATCATTGTGGCAGTATCAGATGTCCAGTATTAGATAGAAGAAGGGCAGCAGTAGCCTGATTCACGTAAAATCAAAGAAGCCAAATATCGTTGAAGTTTTATAGTCGTTCGATTGAAGTCCTATCCAAAAGCGGTATTCACGATCTATCGACTTATTTCCAGTTACATTAAGAAGTATTCTACCAGGATAATGCAACACAGGTTTTTTTATAAATCAATTAATTTCAAACGACTTTAAAATCGGTGTCGTTCAAACTCGATTGATGGATGTGAATACGGAAATGGTTTATACGACTAAATCGCTACGATATTGTTACGGTTTTCATTACGTGAATCGGGCGGGCTACAGCTGTAGGTAGCAGCTAGTAAGGTAGCAATGGCGAAGAGCTGTTACTACTAGCACAGTCGCCTACAAGGACACTATTGTTCTTGAGTTAAACGAAAAAATAACTGTGCGCTGTTAAATCACGCTCGTGCATCTGCAGTGTAACCATCTACGTTTACGTATAATAAATCTGTAAAAGTCTTTAGTTGTGCATGCATCACGTAAAATGTACGAAACGAAAGGCTTTGCCAAAGTAAAGCCAAAGGGACTACGCACACTTATTCAGCTTTATTCGCGTTTCGCTGAACGATTTTGGTCGCATTTATACAGTTCTACTTCTATCAGCCGCGTACAGCGGCGTAATGCTTTAGATAATTATTACTATTACTATTCATCATCATCATCAGCCTTTTTAATGTTCCCACTGTTGGGACTCAGGCTTCCTCTCTAGGAGAGGGAATGGGCCGTAATCTACCACGCGGACACAGTGCGTGATGGTGAATGTCACATGTCTTCGAATTTTTGGTTCTAGGACATACCGGTTTCCTCACGATGATTTCCTTCACCGTTTTGAGAGCAGTGGTGATGAAATAAATTACACAAAGTAATGCGCCTGGCTGGGTTCGAACCTGCGACCTACAACTCGTAAGTCGGGACCGTTACCACTCGGCCACCACTGCTCTCTATTACTATTAATATTATTATATTATTATATAATTATATTATTATAACTATTACTTTAATAACACCATAAACGCGGAAAACTGAATAGATGCGTACGCGTCTCCATACAAAATCGTGGATTCTATGGACATAAGCTGAATAGAGCTGAATAAGTGTGAGTAGTCCCAAAGCCGGAAATACTATTTATAATTGACTTTAAGGCGGTGCGAAGTTATTCATCAATAAATTTGGAAGTACGAGTATTATATTACTACATATTTTTATATTTAGTCTATTTTATGTCATCTATCTATATTGAATTTCTATTTTTGTGTGTGTCCATGGCATCACAGGGCACACATTAGGGCTTAATAGAATACCAGCCGCGCTGAGTTAGGCGCCTTTTGGGCCTCACACAATTTATATTTTTATGTTTTATTTTTTATGTTGTTTCAGTTTCTAAAATCTTTACATATACTATTTTTTTTCTATATTGTTAGATTCTGATCATTTTCACTATGTAAGTTTACTCTAGTATTGAAATAGAGCCGCGTCAAGTTAACGACTTCACTCTTAGTTCTTCGCAAGCGTTGTTAAACGTTCTCTAATATTAGCTCCGATTACAATCTCTTACGTCACAAACGATTCCTGGAAATATGGCTCGATCTAAACTGCAATTCCTAATAGCCGGGTTTCCTAAGCAATTTCTCTTGGAGTTGTCGGAATCCTAATTAAATATTTACTTTGAAGTAGAACGATGTTGTTTATATTGCTAATTCAATTATGTAATGAGAGTTTTCGATTTTACGTGATATTAGAAATAACTTGTTCGACTCGCGCGCTGTCAATTAAATTGATTGATTTGGGTTGTGCGCTGTATTGATAGACCACAATGTGAACTTTGTTGGTTTTTATAATTGAAATGAGTTTTCACAAAATACCACCGGCTAGCGATCAGAAGGACCAACAATTTACGCCTTTTTGTGTTCGGCGGAAACAAGAGCCAATTGAAACCGGGCAAATTGAGACTCGGGGCTTCATACAAATTCGTAGGTTATGATCCGTCGGGAGGGATAAAATACCTTTTTTGTGCAAATATCAACAACTTTATTGTGCGTACGAGGAAATTTGCCTTCAGGTACGCCTTGATTAAGGAGTGAGGGAAACAGGCGCGGAATTACGAGCTATTCACTCGCATTTGTGAGCGAATAAGTTTAGAAAATGGGTGTACGAAGATTAAAGGATGAGACTACAGCGCCTGAGATTGTGTGAACAGAGGCTGAGCACTTTGTTCGTATAAACGTGGCTGTTATTAAAAAAAAAGTTGGAAAATAACCGTGACATCATTTTATGTAGCCACTTGTGAAAGTTTAATGAAGCTGCTGCCTTTTAAATTTTTCTTCCTTTAGCAGTTACTCAGCTTAAAGCCTGAGTGACGTTGAAATCTTATCTCATCTTAAAGAGGTACCTATTTTAAATGTTTAAACATTATTTTTTTATGACACTGACTTTTTTTGCGGTGGGAAAATCATTCAATGACATCCCCCGCTATTGGGTGGAGCGAGAGATAGTGTCAGACTTTTACTGACTAAAAACCCACTCCTGTTCCTTCGTTGCCTTTCGTACCGGGGCTTGAATATGACTTGAGAAAATTGCTATCACACAAATGTTATAAATACGAACGTTTGTGTGTGCGTGTTTATGTTTGTATGCTCAGAAGGTTGAAAGGATAGGATGTTTAATTTGGCACACAGGTAGATCGTATCCCGGAATAAGAATAGTTTTGTTTTTTGTTTGGGATAATTTTGTATTTTAACGCGGGTGATACCGATGGCAGAAGATAGCAATGTATAAAAATAAAACTTAATAAAAAACGGCGCTCGTATTTTTTTAGATAAAAATAAACATCAGATGGTAAAATATTTTGTTACATCGGAATTTCAATTGAAGAATTTTTCAATAACGTAACACGAGAACTTGCTATGTTATTATTTTTTAACTGACTTCAAAAAAATAGGAGGTTCACCTTTCGCCGGATTTTTTTATTAGCTGCTGCCAGCGGATTCGCCTGCGTAATAGTAGGAAATTAATCCAAGGAGATACTCTCAGGGTAAACAGCATCCTATGTGTTATATATATATATATAGGGTGAATGGTAATTAGTGTACGATACTTACACACGTGATTGTGCTCATGATAACCAACAACTTTTACTATGGGAACAAACCGGAAATCACGAAAAAAAACACACTAATTGCCAGTCAGGGTAATTAGTGACCGATACTTATACACGTGATTGTACTCATGATTATAAACAACGTTCCCAAAGAAACTTTTTTTATACTCATTATTTTTATCACAATAACAAAGCTCAGATGTTAGGCGTGTTAACGCCGTTGTCTCATGTACCTTACCTACAACAGTAATAGAGCACCCGCACCGCTTGCAAACCTATCAGTGTTCGCGGAACGTAAATACCGATGGGCGCGAACCGATGCGCGACCGCGATTGGCGCGAATTTGCGCGAACAGCTGTTTTGTTATTACGATAAAACTAATGAAAATAAAAAAAAAGTTTCTTTGGGAAAGTTGTTTGAAATCATGAGTACAATCACGTGTATAATTATCGGTGACTATTTACCAGTCACCCTATAATATTTACTCATGTACCAAGTTTCATCGAACTATTTCCGCTGTCAGGAACTGTTGACCCTGCAGTCAGCTGTTGTTAGAATCAGCTAATAAATATGCATTTGTAGAGTCGAAGCTCCAAAGCCTTGAGCATCGCCGCCGAGTTGCTAGTCTGTCGGTTTTCTATCGTTAACATTTCGGGGAGTGTGCACTGGAATTGCACAATCTAATTCCGCCAAGTCCGTTCCATCATCGGACCACACGACGTACGGCGTTGCGCCACCGGTACATGGTGGAAATCCCACCCATACGAACAAAGTGTTTTGGAAACACATTTATTGTGCGTACAGACAAGGAGTGGAATTCCCTGCCGGAGTCTGTGTTTCCTGATGGCTACAACTTAGGGGTCTTTAAGTCAAGAGTGAATAGGTTACTTCTAGGCAAGCGTGCTCCATCGTCGACCACGTCATCGCTTACCATCAGGTGAGATGGTGGTCAAACGCGAGCCTATCAATAATAAAAAAAAAACAGAATTTTGATATTAAATGTAGATTTATAGAGGGGACGAGAGATGCCATGGAAAAGATGATGTTTTTTATATAAAAAACGGACATTCTATATTTTTTTATATAAAAACGTGTTTGTGCGTTGATGTCAAATAGACACTCTGTATAGATATAAATTCTAAACCTTGTATTTTCTACATAGGTCCTGATCGGTGGGCTGTCGGCCGGCGCTTGGTATGCGCTGCGCCTGTGGACTGCGACGGAATCTGCCCGACACCAGGCTGTTATTTATGCTGCAACCACCACGCATTCCGGAGGTAACACTACATTTGTACTTGTGCACATTGTACTAGCAATACATTTTCGTGAACAATGTTATACAACATTAGTATATGCCAAACCCGAAAGAGGTGACTAATATTTTTATGTAAAGAATCTATGTACAAACATAACTGTATCAAAAAAAAATCACAAAGATATAATCTTGTTATGTTACTTTGTTGTCTGCAATAATACATGGTCACCGGGCCATCCGGGCGACTGAGGAGTTGTTTTGATCCCGAATTCAGCTAGCATTTTCTTTGGCTCCAGGATTTTCCGAAAGTTACTGAGTTACTGTGGCTCTGAAACGCAAAGGGCAACTAAAGGAACACGAGTGGGTTTTAGTCAATAAAAGTTTGAAATTCTGTATGTGTGACACATATTTTTCATCAAATTTTATTCAAATACTAATGATACTAATATTATACTTACTACCCACCACATAAAGTTTGTTGTAGAATTTAAAAGAACAACTTCTGTGTTCAATAAAGAATATATTTCCTTATTTACGTTTGTCTACTTAATTACTGACTAAAAGGCAGAGTAATATTAAAATTAAATGATGGATGTATTGAAACTTGACCAACATTATTACAGCATCAGTGTATAAATGATTTATGAACCAATAAATTCATCAATCATTTCCAGTTTTGCCATAAATTGTAACAAAATTTTACCAAACACCAGTTTTTTTTATGGTGAGTAAAAATCATCCAAATGGCATCCCCGCCCTTGGGCGGAGCGGGAGATAGTGTCAGACTCTTACTGAATAATAAACCCACCCCGTTTCTTCGTTGCCTTTCATACCAAGGCCGAGCCTTCCTTTTGGAACTAGACCCTGGCCCCAGTAGGCTTCGACCCTGCTGGGTCTCTACAGTTGCTAACAAGTCCTCGAGGCGAGCGGGAACAGAGCGCAACATCGACAACTTGGGCTCGGTCCGGACAGTTACCGGACGGTCGGACAGCGAGCTACCCATTGCTCATCAACCAAACACCACTCAAATTATGCAGTTGAATACAAACGTTGCCATGACCTGCAACACATTGGAAACAAAAAAAAGAATAAAACAAATTGCCTGCTACATACGCGACGGGCAAGCTATTATTTTTAGTCACGTAAAAATTCCAACCAAACAAATGATTGCAAAACTTTTTTCGTTGATAAATGGACATTGAAATATGAAACTACTTTTACTAAAAATACGACTCATTTCACATGTATGCGAGGATTTCGTTTTTGTATTTCAAAATGATGCTTTATTTAGTACTAAGCTTTTTTAAAAATCATTATAAAAAAAATCATTTCATGTTAAGATAGGTAAGTATTATGGCAAATCAAGGTTTGTCAGTTTATTTTTTTTTTATCCCTCACCCTAGGATTCCTGTATCGTGGGTGTGTTCGTAAATATGTAAACTTACAGCGCTGTACAATTTTTTTCCCTTCGAGAATCGAACCCACGATACGCAGCGAAGCAGCTAATCGCTCGACCACTGCGCCAACTGTGACGTTTACTCACTTAATTTATTTTTCATAGAAGTTATTTTGCGGATAACGTGCCTATACTTTGTTAAATGCTTGTTGTAAGAGAAAAATAACTTAATTTGATTTGTCATACCATCGTGTTACATTTCTGTGAGTCTTGAAGCCATACAAACATTAAGTCAGTATCAGTATAGAAAATGAAGTTCATTTTTTGAGTTAGGCAGTCATTCCAACTAATCTGCATGGTTCTCATGTGATTTGACCATTACATATTTGCTATATGGACTTTAAAAGAAACTTTGACCCCTGAGTTTGCTTCGGTGTTTCTTCTCAGGGGATTAACTGACAAACCTCAGCTAGGAAACACCGGCCTCATCATGGTAGTTTAAACTGGCCGGCTTGAAAAATGTATGTGTAAAAGGGTTTTATAAAACCTATTTGCAAAATTAATATAATTTATCCAATAACTCCTCTCGCTCGGAGAGACGAGAGAGGGTTAGATTTGCACTTACATTTCAATATTAGATTTGACGTTGAGGTATCAAAAGGATTTGGTTGAGTCATAATAATATGAAAATATTTTTAATATTTGCTAAAACATAAGAGGTACCTAAGAAAAGGGGGAAAGTACGTAATGGGTTCGCCATAGACTGGTACATGGCGTGTTGATAAATGGTAATATGCCACAATGCCGATTACAAAATTTTTTTTACTGATATACTACAGCCAAATGTCACTGTTTATATAATAAACATAATCAGTCTTAAAATTTTCCCACTACTGGAGCTCCGGCTTCCTCTGTAAGAGAGGAAACAGTCTGCCCACCACGGGGGCCCACGGCCCAGTGTGGGTTGTTGGATGTCACATGTCTTCAAATATTCTGGTTCTACTAAACCACCCTTCCTTCATTCCTTCAGTTGTCTGTTGCGGATAGGGCTGTGGGATTTAGACGCAATCGTCTAAATCCCACAGCCCTATCGTTGATATCCAAAGAAAGATTTAGCTTCTGACATGGTAACCAAGAGCCACTGATAAAAGTTATATGTGTTACAGTAGAACAGTTTGTGACCCGGCCCCCGCGGGGTTTCCCGGAAACTCTTAACTGTGCCGCAGTAAAGTAGAGGGTATATGATATTAGGGAAACAAAAAACAAGTATCGTTGAATACATCGCAAGATTTATTACAAATCACACTATAGATATAGTACCTTTAATTATGACAATAAGTATGATTGTGTCGAACAGATTAATCATCAAAAACATCGTGAGGAAACGTAGACGGAGGTGGATTACGGCCCATTCCCTCTCCTAGAGAGGAGGCTTGAGTCCCAACAGTGGGAACATTAAAAAGGCTGGTGATGATGATGATGAACAGATTAATAGTTATCTTCTTCTTAAAACTATGTACATTAATAATATAAAAAATGAATAAATACAATAGGTACATGTAATAATAACTTATACAATAATAGTAATTAAAGATTCTTATAAATTAGTTTATAAATCATAAAACAATGTCTTATTTATCATAACATAATCGTCGGCTTATTGCAAGAACTCATTAACTGACAAATACAAAACTTTGAATAAAGTCACTTTTAGTTAGTAAAACTGGCTTTATTCAAAGTTTTGTATGTTGTTTTGTATGAACAACATACAAAAACACATGTACACGTCTAGACAAAGCAATTTTACTTGTTACGACAGTTTTGCTGTTCTCCTATGAGGAGTTTTGTTCCGGGCTGGGGCTGCGCTCAAGCGGCTCCTGCCCAACCTTGGGGGTCCAGACGCCTCCTGCCGGAGGCTCTACGCGGGGATCGTTCGGTCCATGGCCCTCTACGGGGCGCCGGTGTGGGCGCCGTCGCTGAAAAAGCAACCGGCGGCCATACTGAACGCCTGCCAGAGGGTCATGGCGATAAGGATGGTGCGGGGATACTGCACGATCTCCCGCGAAGCGGCGAGCCTTCTGGCTGGCCTACCACCGTGGGATCTGGAGGCAACAGTCCTTGCACACATGCACGATATGCGCGTGGAGATGCAACGCCGGGGTGAAAGTCCGCTGCCGCAACAGGTCACGGCATGGCGGACAGAGCTCCGGCGGGATCTCATGGTGAAATGGCGTCAACGGCTATCGCAACCCAGTGCTGGGCACGCCACAATCATGGCGGTAAGTTCCCTCTTTGAGGCGTGGCTGGAAAGACCTCACGGCGTCCTTACCTTCCGCATGACACAGGTACTCACCGGACATGGTTCGTTCGGGAGATTCCTGCACTCGATTCATGCGGAAGTGACGCCCGGGTGTCGCCACTGTGCGGAACGCCCGGAGGACACGGTGGAGCACACAGTCGAGGTGTGCCCTGCTTGGGCGGAGCATCGCCGTGCCCTCGTGGGGGCGATCGGCGGCGGAGACCTCTCGCGCCGGGCCTTGGTTGAGGCCATGGTCCGGAGCGAGGAGGAGTGGCAGGCGGTCGCCGACTTCTGCGAAGCAGTAATGCTCGCAAAGGAGGAGGCCGAACGCATCAGGCAACGGCGTTATCGCCGCCGCCGTCGCCGGGATTCTGATCCCGATTTCCGGCCAACGTAGACGCGGGCTTGCGGACGGTGAGCAATGGGTAGCTCACTGTCCGGCCGTCCGGTAACTGTCCGGACCAAGCCCAAGTCGTCGACGGCGCGCACTGTTCCCGCGCGCCTCAAGGAGTTGTCAGCAACAGCAGGGACCCAGCCGGGTCGAAGCCTACTGGGGCCAGGGTTATCCGAAAGGGCGCTCGAGCCCCGGTATGAAGGCTAGAAGGAACGGGGTGGGTCTTTTAGTCAGTAAGAGTCTGACACTATCTCCCGCTCCGCCCAAGGGCGGGGGATGTCAATGCATGATTTTTTCCCACCATAAAAAAAAAAAAAAAAAAAAAAAAAAAAAAAGGAGTTTTGTTCCATATCTTCGAAGTTCATCGTCAAATCATAACATTATTTCTCTGGGACCAACTTGGAAGCAAAAAAATAATTTTCAAAATTGGTCCATAATAGACCGAGAAATCGGTGAAAATACATTCAACCGAACATAGAACCCCTTTTTTTTGAAGTCGGTTAAAAAGTAACTTTATTTAAAATATTGCATTTGTCAGTTGATGACTTCTTGTAGTAAACCGACGAACTGTGGGTACCTGAATCCCAAATAGAGTGCAATTATTCCTTAAATCTAAAAACTATCTTCTCCATCTCGTTTCTGTACTGAAGATTTTTTAACGTCACAAGTTGACAGAACCATTTGTAGACAATTGAATCATTTATCTCTCTTTACGCATATTTTTCATCTACGTTTCCTAAAAACATTCCTGCGGACATGATTTTCATTTGTACTTTCAACACAAGAAGCCGCGTCGGCTTTTCAAAGGCCCCGCCATCTATCACGGCTTGTTTACTATTAGCGATCTTTTATGTTATTACCTGCGTAAGTTATGGCCACAGAGGTAACAAACTGCCTTAGAATTGCTTGAAACTTCCGGCTATGGTGAGTTGGAAGATATTCGTATGACAATTCTATTTACAGGTATAATTTGTTATAATAATACATACGTGATAAAATACGTGCTATGTAAATCTAAATGTACATCTAGTATTTTTATGTAAAGAATCTACATAATTATACAAGGTGTCATTTTGAAGCTGCAAAATATTTCAGGAGGTAATTATGTTAGTGATTCTCGACCCGAATCAATAATAAAATAAGTAGGTAATTTTTTTTTTTTTTATAACCGCTCTTTTTTTCACACACACAAACACGGAACAATAAAGGGCGTTTTCACACACACTAACTCGCAACGATAGTTTCATAAATAATGTATCATCCAATCATCATCCCGCACGCCACACCCTAGCCACGCCCCCGCGGCCATCGATCAATCGATTTAGTTTAGTGTAATTAAAAAATTAAATAACAAGTATTACTGATTATTGACCAGGTATCGTTTTTTTATATGATTATTTATGAGTTTTATTACAACCTCCTGAAATATTGTGCAGTTTTAAAACTGCACCTTGTATATAAAAAAACCTAAAATTTAATAAGAAAAATCACAGTCATAAGCTTGTTATGTTACCTGATTGTCCGCACTAATACATGGTCACCGGACCATGGTGGGAAAAATCATGCATTGACATCCCCCGCCCTTGGGCGGAGCGGGAGATAGTGTCAGACTCTTACTGACTAAAAGACCCACCCCGTTCCTTCTAGCCTTCATACCGGGGCTCGAGCGCCCTTTCAGATAACCCTGGCCCCAGTAGGTTTCGACCTGGCTGGATCCCTGCTGTTGCTGACAACTCCGTGGGGCGCGCGGGAACAGTGCGCGCCGTCGACGACTTGGGCTTGGTCCGGACAGTTACCGGACGGCCGGACAGTGAGCTACCCATTGCTCACTGTCCGCAAGCCCGCGCCTACGTTGGCCGAAAATCGGGATCAGAATCCCGGCGACGGCGGCGGCGATAACGCCGTTGCCTGATGCGTTCGGCCTCCTCCTTTGCGAGCATTACTGCTTCGCAGAAGTCGGCGACCGCCTGCCACTCCTCCTCGCTCCGGACCATGGCCTCAACCAAGGCCCGGCGCGAAAGGTCTCCGCCGCCGATCGCCCCCACGAGGGCACGGCGATGCTCCGACAAAGCAGGGAACACCTCGACTGTGTGCTCCACCGTGTCCTCCGGGCGTTCCGCACAGTGGCGACACCCAGGCGTCACTTCCGCATGAATCGAGTGCAAGAAACTCCCGAACGAACCATGACCGGTGAGTACCTGCGTCATGCGGAAGGTAAGGACGCCGTGAGATCTTTCCAGCCACGCCTCAAAGAGGGGACTTACCGCCATGATTGTGGCGTGCCCAATGTTGTTATGACCTGCCGTGATCTGTGTTGTAGGTACTTAGAATCGGTGGTGTCCAACTTATGACATTTTTTAAATATTTTTGGTGTAAAAATTATTGAAATCGATTCAGTTAGTAATTATTTTCTGAATAAACTATATTCAGGTTTCGCATATAAGTACTAAAAATAATGTTGTAAATTAATATTATTACCAAGGCGAAGCATAATGTATGTGTGTATGTATGTGACTCCATCAAGCTTAAATGACTGAACATGGATAGACGATGTCCTGGAATACGGCAACATGAATGTTTGAATGCGTGTATCCCAATAGTATGTTCCCTAGCGATAATTTACTTTTTCACGGAAAAACCTAATTAGTTGTTTTAAATATGTTTTTTTTCGTTTGTATAGAAGACTGCCAGAGTAATTTCAGGAAGTGAGTTTTTATTTACCCTTTGCAAATACTTCTGTGTTGAAAAGTACCTACAAATGAAACGTCTTACAAGTTTCCATGTGTTGTCAACAGAACGGTTACGTCGTCCAGTGGCCTTCCAATCCGAGGGTGGTCAGATTGTGACGTCGAGTGGCAACGCTGACACGGAGCGCGTGCTCGGAGCTGTCTCTCTGGCATTTGCTGCCCTCGCCGCGCTGGCGGTGACTGCCCTGCTGCTTGTGTTGCTGGCTAAACGAAGGTAGGCAGAAGTATGATGTCGCTAGATGTATGTACCATCGCGGTCATTTCTGCTTGATCACTTAAAAAAAAATCGCTTGAATCCTGCGGCGCTACGCCAAACCAAACCCTTTGAAGTTTTCGTTTCGAGTGCAAGCAAAAATGAAGTTAGCGGTGGTGTTCAAGTCTTTGATGGTACCTATAGTTTTTCTGATTTCAGTATTTGAAGTTGAGTATTTCCCAAACTCTAACCTGAAAACCTGTCAAGGCATCTAGGTAGGATTTGAAATGTCAATCGATCAACTTAAAATATACACGTCCATATACCTATAGACATCGACACTTTTGGGAAGAACGTCATAAGCGATAGCTTTCGTTTCCATGATTAAAGACCACAGCAACTATAACCACTACCATAACCGTAATTAAAAAGTATTTGTTTGATAAAATATTATTTATTTTTTATTTGTTTTAAAAAATATTGTTTATTTTTTATTTGTTTTATAAATTATTATTATATTTGTATATCTTTTTGTTTTATTTTTTTTGTGTGTATCTACTCATTTTCCACTTACACACAGTGTCTACATCTCTCTTTTCTCCAATTTTCCTTTCGCAGGTATGCTGGAAGAGATTTATTTAGAAATAAGCATCACCTTTGTGCTCAACTTCTGTTTCCTTCTTCTGTTCTTTTATTTTTGTGTGTACTTACATAAATTGTTAAAAAAAATCTTAAAAATATATAACTTATTCTTATACACCTAACTACTGAAGTAACAGGATAGTTACTACGAGTATTAACATAAAATTTTCAAAAATAGTTTTTAATTATGGAAGAGGAAACCCATTTTATACAAGAAACATTTAATTGTTGCTTACGATGTTTTTCCTGAACAGGTTCGATATTTAAATAAAAAGCCTTGTCCCACACTAGGAATTATTTCTGTATCGTGAGCGCGATCGTATCAGACATACAAACTTACTTAAGGACACCCGACCCAATAACTATTTAGAATGACCCATTCAAATATTTATTCCGTGAAGGAATCAAACCCGTGATACGCAGCGTAGCAGACAATCGCTTAATAATTACTGCGCAGCCGTGCCGTCATACAATACAAGACACGTAATCCATAATTGTTTGTATTTCAATATGGCTGACCTAATTAAGTATTACACAATAGAATATTATAAATTGTATACCAAAATAGTAACAAAACAATGGTAGGTAAAGCTTAGACTATAATTATATTATTCTAGACTACATTAAACATATTATTATACAATTAGTTATTTCTTTGTTTGTCATTTTAGCATATTCAATATATTTTTAAACATTCCTTAAAAATCAGTTAAAAACATTTAAAAATATAAAAAATAGTATCCTACCGGTATCGGGAACAGGATCCAAGCTACGGAACGGCGTTCAGGGCTCCAGAGAAAGAAACCTAGGAGCATAACCTAAATTAGTTATTATTATTATTATATCTAGCCTATACTGTCCCACTGCTGGGCAAAGGCCTTCCTCCATTCCTTCCATTGTTCCCAGCTCTGAGCCACTTCTTGCCTATTCCAAAGGATGACATCCAAGTCGTCCCGCCATCTCCTTCTTGGTCTGCCGCGACCCCGTCATGCGATTTCAGAGCACCAACCTTGCGTTTTACAGGCCCAATGCTCGATCGGCATGCGCAGCATGCCCAGCTCAGTCTCAATTAACCTGGGTAGCCTTCTGAGCCACGTCAATGATCTGCGTTTTGGAGCGCAGTATACGAGTATGTAGTGTTTCGAACGCGATCCGTTAGTTTTAACAGCTAGTATGCTGCACTCCATAGCACGTTGGAAAACCTTAAGTTTGGACTTTAAGTGTCCAGAAAAAAATGCCGCCACAAAATAAAGCTGAACCGCGCGTCAGCTTGTGGCCGGAGGCTGCTACATTTTTCAACCCATGAGTCCAGTATCATAATTGACTCTGACGAATAAGGATTAAATGCGCGAATGGTATGCGGTGGCGTATGCCATTATAATTATTATAAAAAATGCCGCAACAAAAAGAAGCCAGAAGCAGCTTTTTTTGTGGCCCGTGTGCCCCGACACTAAGATGCTACTTCAATGTAAAATTAGTTATAAATAGAACATATCGACAACATACATAATATAAAATATTGCTTCAATAGCAGAAAATGCGCGCTTTTGAAACGTTCTAACTTTGAACGCTACTTTATTTTTATTATAGATCAAAGTTAATGAAGAATCTAAGGCAGAGTTTTTTTTTTAATTTTTTCATACATCAAAACTACATATAATATAAAGAGGAAAGATTAGATTTTTTGTTTGTTTGCATGTTACAAAATACTCGAACGATTTGAACAATTATTTCACCATTAGAAAGCTACATCTGTATTGAATAACAATAGGCCATACAATATCTAAAAAAATAGAGATCCCCACCTAAATTGGAACATTTTGATAACTTGGGTTACATTACCCAAGATAACAAAATGTTGCCTATAAGTGCGCTTCGAAAACTATTTTGTCGTGGTAATTAAAAAGGTTTGTTATTTTTTTCGATTTTTTTAATACATACCTATTTCACATTATATAAATGTATAATCTGATATTCTTTTTTGATTTGAGTGTTTTTTTTTATAAAATAATACTACCTATAGCTTTGCAGAACACATAATTTTCAACAAAAAATGCTGCAACACCATATGTCTAATAAAAATAATATTCAATTTAAATAATTGCACCCAAGCGAAGCCGGGGCAGACAGCTAGTGTATAAATAAATTCATACCTGTGAAAATCGACATGTCAGGAATACCGTAAAGGTTTTTATCGGAAACATAATGGTCATGACGTCAATATATTTGATGTACGCATGCCAATATGGGTGAGCCCCTCTCAGCCCCCTTGACCTTTTGAATCCAATTTCTGACGCTCGATTTTCACGAATTGAGGTATTCCTGCGGCGGTGAAAATATTGTACGAGTAATACCGCACGTATGATTGCTTGATTTTATGTTTCTTATTTCTGTTTTGATGTATTTTTCTTATGTTACTTTGGATTTTAGAGGTACGCGGAACAGAGCGTAAAGTCTTGCAAATCTCCGACCAGAATTGTTAAAATTTACTGTAATTGCTGGTTACTTTAGTTTAATGGTTCCATGTACCATCGTGGCCATTTCTGCCTGACCACCTAAAAAAAAAATTTGCTTGAATCCTGCGGCGCGGCGCCAAACCAAACCAAACCAAACTCTTGGAAGTTTAATTTTGCAAGCAAAAATGAACTTAGCATGGTCAGGCGGAAGTATCTTTGAAGGTACATATCTCCATAGTTCACAGCTCATGACCGGTCTGATAAAATTCGTGTGGCATTCATTTTTTTACCCCTTCATTGACTGTGATGTTGGTCTAGTCGCACCCTAACTGCTATGTCGGAGGTCGTGGGTTCGATTCCCACCCAAGACAAATATTTGTGTGATCATTTGTTCTTTGTGTGGGTGTATTTTATATATTATATACGTGTGTTATTATGATTATGTTATCAATTGTCTAGTACTCGTAACACAAGCTCTGCTTAATTTGGGATTACCTAAATGACGTTGTGTGAAAGTTGTGGTATATTATCATCCCTCCTCCTTAGTCGCTCACTCTTGACAGAGTGATGATTGACAATATTGCATTTTCGTTGGCGAGTGAGGCTCCCGCGATGAGTCTCCACTTGTCACGGTTTACGGCGTCTCGAGAACTTTGGACTATGGAGGTTGTGATGCTGCTATGATGAGGTCTGTCCAACGCGTAGGTGAGCGCCCACGTGACCGTTTCCCCTCCACTTGTCCCTGGACAACGAGTCGCTCCATGGAGTGATATATTATATTATTCTTTATCAAACAATATAATAGTAATTTTATCAAGCTGTCTCTTCTTTTAAATACAAGGTGTCGTTTTGAAGCTGCAAAATATTTCAGGAGGTAATTATGTTAGTGATTCTCGACCCGAATCAATAATAAAATAAGTAGGTAATTTTTTTTTTTTTATAACCGCGCTTTTTTTCACACACACAAACACGGAACAATAAAGGGCGTTTTCACACACACTAACTCGCAACGATAGTTTCATAAATAATGTATCATCCAATCATCATCCCGCACGCCACACCCTAGCCACGCCCCCGCGGCCATCGATCAATCGATTTAGTTTAGTGTAATTAAAAAATTAAATAACAAGTATTACTGATTATTGACCAGGTATCGTTTTTTTATATGATTATTTATGAGTTTTATTACAACCTCCTGAAATATTGTGCAGTTTTAAAACTGCACCTTGTATAACATGAATACCTCAGTCACAAACGTCTTTCTATTCTATAAAGGGGCGACAAAAAAAAACTAATATAGTCAAAATCAGGTTCGGTTTCCTTTTGTTTTGTCCCAATAATTGAAAATACTCAATACCCATTTACAAAAGTAAGTAACGCCCGTATTGGAATCCCCATTTCTCGAGGAAGCCTGTATAAATACATAATAATAAATAAGATAAATGTAGACGTATTGAGAACACGATGTCTGTGTAAATCACTCAGAGCGACCTACTTTACCATTCGAGTCTTCGGTTTGGCCAGTATAGGCTTGGACTGTTAAAATAATTTTGGTATTTCTTGGGAGTTACTTACCTATCCTCTTGAAATCTTAATGCGTACCGTGTTTTATTATGTGGCTCAGCATAATCTTTATTTATTACCCCATTGTGGGTTTATTTTCTTTGATCCGTTATGGGATATATGTAAGACAAAGAAAATAATGTAAATGGACAAGACTCTGTGTGAAGAAAAGTCTTAGACGATCTTATGACTAGTTGCGATAAATTGCTGATGCCATCATTAGACGGAAACCTGCAGAGTGCGGGCCAGCTCCAACTCCATCTTGAAGATCATAGCTGAGAGATACGATTCTCCGATAGTGCATAGCATTATTAAGAAATGTATCTCTTAGAATATTCTTGCCGCAAAATAGTTATAACGCATACTGGATTCTTGTTTACTAAAGCCACTATGGATGTAATTTTTAAATGCTGAAATTTTCAAGTTTACCTTATTTAGGAGTTTTCATAGTGCGATCTTTACTTTGATAAACATGTCTATGAAACGCTGTAGTACCTCTGTAGCAACACTTTTCAGTTTTCCCTTTTTAAAGACCAACATTAAAACTTCTGGGGCCAGTTTTTAGTCGACATTACACTTATTACTACATAAACAAGCAGGTTTTGACACATTACATACATTACTTACACACTTTAACTCGAAACGTTACACAATTATTATTGTTGAGATTGTATGATTCATTCTTATCGTTATCAATTTACGACAACTCTTAGTAGGCTCTACCACGTTGAAATCAACAACAGACATTGTTACCTTTACAGAACACTTTATTTTTGTGTTGTATATTGGTACTAATTGTAAATAAAACAAAAACTCGTTTAATCCTTACAAAGATTTATGTTATAATTAATAAAAGTTGTTACGAGAGCATTATGAGCCTAGCACACGCACAAGCTTCACTACAGTTTTACCTGCGCAGGCCGGGTAGTACACGGAACACAGTGTAATACTGTTTCAGATTTACCAAACAGACATCATGGGCTGACATCAGACGGACTCCATCGCAGCGACCGCGCGGTCGATATATTTAACTGCATGCAGTTGTACGTTCGACTCCGTGCAGTCATGATATCAACTGCACGCGGTCGGCTGCAGTCGAGTGAAGTCAATATCAACTGCATGCAGTCCTGCCTTTAACTTTACGCGGTCGGCTACAGTCGTGTAGTTTCGACGCACGCTGTCCATTGCTAACCGCATACAGTCAGTGTGCAGTTAATTACAAAGAGCAAACGCACATTGACATTGTCAACTTTATTTTGAGGCACTTAAATATCAAATCATACACTAAGCTCCTGGGCTAGATGCGTGGCGCCAACTGCGCAAAGTCAGATCAAACTGTATGCAGTTGAATATGCGGACTGCGTGCGGTTGCTGCGATGCAGTCCGTCTGATGGCAGCCAAGTGTATAAGCCAGGGGACTTACCATGATGTGTTATAATGCCAGTCGTGTAAGTGAGAAAGAGGTATGAAGCTATATAGATGGGTCTATCTCTTTAACAGTTTAGATACGGGGCCTTACCATGACGTCTTAACCCCTTGAGCACCGATTGTACACCTACATTACCGTCACGGATCTTGAGCGCTCGGCGTCAGAGTGAGGATCGCTTTGCGCATTCCATACATTGGCGAGCCAATCGTCGTCGTTGTTAGATACATGCAGCAAGCGCAGGGAACGAATCATGAGTGACGTCTATGACGCGATGGCGCGGCGAGCCAGTCACTGACACTCCCCGCCCCCGCGTCTCACTTCGCACCACAAAAGAGATCGAATATTTAACTTCTGCGCAACTTGAAGCCAGTGCTCAAGATCCGTGCCGGCAATTGTACATCTGTACAACTTGAATAACCTTGAAAAACGCTTAATTTTCGTTTTGTACACACGTTTGTACGAAATTATTTGGCCGAAAATTTTAATTTCTATATTTTTGTTTTTCCTAGAGAAATCTAGAAAATGTATTTTTTGGTTATTTATCCCAGGGGATAAAAAAAAATTAGTTGTGCGAGCAAGTAAATGGGATGGCGCTATACTCATTATATGGTTTCATCCCTTTAACATTTCAGATTAGGTCGTAAAATTGATCACATTTAGAGTACGTAGTACAGTAGCTCTACTGCAGACAAAACTGTGGTGAAATTTAAGCGTATAGTAATCAAAGTAGAACTTACAGTATCGTTTCTTTGGTTTTTCCTTTTACACTCAACATAATATTTATCTTCTTAGCACGCTTTGGCCCTGTGGTGGCACCGCAGACGAGGAAACCCGGCGCTGCAGTCACTCAGTGGCCAGCACCGACAAGTCCGTCTGTCCGGAACAGCAGAACATCAGGAACTGTCAGCACGACTACAAGCATGACAAACTGTCACCTGCCTCTGGTGAGTACAAAATTGATTGTGCATTTCACAACTTTTTACGATAGAAGAATTGAGTTGCAAGCCTTGGTTTTTTTACAAGTTATGTTCTGATTTTGCAAATACTGACTTTATCGACTGCGATCCCAACTAATAGTAAGCTGAGTAAATAGTTTATTAAGAGGGAGATTGCAGCTGGCAAATTGTCCGGTGTTTCGTCGAATTAAATTCGAGGGTGTGTTAATACTTAAAAAAAAATACATTCAGCCCAATTAGAAGTTGGTGTAAAAAAAACTTCGTTTTACACACCACTGCCCTGTTCCTTGCTTTGATCTTCAACTTCTATTCGAACTCCATTTTTACATTACCACAGTATTCAGCTATATCGCATAATCAAGAGTAATGAAAACAAAGCACTTTTAATCCATTTCTTTTGCTTACCGTTCAACCATTAAGACCTTTACATTTACCTGTTAAAATAATCCATTCAGCATTTTCATGGCTTTGTTTTGAATTCCTATTTATCTGTTATTATTTTAATTTCTGTATTTTGGACAGTTATTTTTTACTTCATTTATTTACATTATTTTATTTATTTATTTATTTATTTATATACTCTTTATTGTACACTGATATTACAATATTTTGTGTAGGAAACGTTATAATAAAAAAAAACATACAATTGGCGGCCTTATTTTAACATAATAGAAGCGACAAGAATAATATACATGTAACAGGATTCAAAAGAGTATCCCGTGGGGTTTCTCCATAGAGATCTACGCTTTGGAATGTGTTTTTAGAATCATTTTTCTAACTAACTGACTTCTTGACAATTTAAAAGCACCTGCAAATGGTTTGTTTGAAATATTTGATTTTGATTTGATTCCTGTCTATTCATATTGATAAGTACCAGCACTTTGTCCGCAACTTTCTTTGAGTGAATTTCTTTTTTTTTTTTGTTTAGTATTCATGTCATATTTATTAACCCAAGAAATAAGAATATTTTATAAAAAATAACACTTCCTAAACCGTTTTTAATTGGTGCTTTAAGTACACTAATAATCCTAACTAGTCTTAACTAATATTATAAATGTGAAAGTGTGGATGTTTGGATGTTTGTTACTTGTACGCAAAAACGGCTGAACGGATTTCGATGAAATTTGGCATGCATATAGCCTTTGACATGGAAAAGAACATAGGCTACCTTTTATCCCGGAAAAACATCTTATTCCTACGGGAAAACACGTTTAGATTGCGATAACCGAAGTACACGCGGACGAAGTCGCGGGCGGACAGCTAGTGATTTATAATTTACATAAGTATTTGTGCAATTCAAGTGTTTTTCATTTTTCAAGTTTTTTAAGCCAAGGATTAATTAAGGGCATTCCACACAATTTTTAACACCTCTTAAATTTATGCCTTTATGGGGGTAGTTTTGAAAAACAAATAGGTAACGACAACCTTTATTATTTACTTAGGTCACCATTCGCGACAAGTATCAAAGATTTTGGCGCTAGGAGATTACTTTCCAAAAACACCCCTTCTACTATGAAAGGATTTTTTCTACACTTACATACTTTATAAAAGGAAGCTTTGTGTAAAATTTCACATTTTTAGTCCTAGAAATTTCGGTTGTGGGGTTCATAATTTCAGTTAGTCAGTTCCTCCTTTTATTTGATATAATATCTATAGATTTGCGATCAAAGTACATTCAGTAGGTATTACTTTGATAACACTTCGTGCAGTATTATTACATGCGAAATTAATTCTGACATCAGTCCGGAAAAGTAATTTTAATCAGAAATGACTTTACGTGTATTAAAATATTAATGTGAGAGAGCACGAATTACGTACAAATAATCTATCATCAGCTTTTTGATGCTTCGTGAGTGAATTATTATGATAGCATAATCACTCTTGCAATGTTTCCACTGTTGGAACTCAGGCCTTGCGAAATGGGCGGTAATCCACCACGCTGGCCCAGTGCGGATTGGTAGAAGTCACTATGTCTTCATTTTTATTAGTTCCAAGATATGCTGATCATCACTATGTTTTCTGTTAACGTTTTGAGAGCAGTGGTGATGAAATACTTTAAAGTTAAGTTATACACAGTAAAGTGCCTGTCGAGAACAGTGGTGGCCGAGTGGTAACGGCCCCGACTTATGTGTAGGTTGCGGGTTCAAACCCAGCCAGGCGCATTACTTTGTGTAATTTATTTCATCACCACTACTCTCAAAAGGATGAAGGAAAATATCGTTAGGAAACAGGCATGTCCTAGAACTAAAAATTCGAAGACGTCGACCTTCACCAGCCCGCACTGCGCCAGCGCAGTGCATTAAGGCCCATTTCCACTCCTAGAGAGGAGGCCTGAGTCCCAGCAGTGGAAACATTAAAAAGGCTGATTATGCTAAGTGCCTGTCGGGTTTGATCTTACGACGGAGTGGATATACTTTTGGACCACCACTGCTCCAAGTTAGTTTTCTTGTGAGCAAATATATCTGACTAGCTTTTGCGCGCAGCTTCGCCCGCGTACATGAAATATATCACTCAGGAATAAAGCAGCTTTCTATCGGTGACAAAAATTTTAGCAAACAGACCGGTACTTCCAAACAAAAAAACAAACTTTACCTCTTTATTATATTAATGTAGATTTGTCTGATCCATTTAGTATCTTACTAAAGTTTGTTCAAACGAAGCAATTCTTTAGTTCAAGTTTATCTAGCAAACTACAACAAACTGATCCTTCCAATTCATTGAATCACGAGTTTTTTCATTTACGCTTGAACGGGTTCGCCGCAATAGTAAATAACGAAGAATTTAAAAATTGCTGTGCTCTTTATAGCTTTTAGCCAATATTTTCCCCTCGAGCGCCAATTGTACATACGTCTGTACAACTTGAAGACCTTGAAAAACGCTTAGTTTTCATTCTGTACACACTTATTTGGCCGAAAATTTTTGTTTCTATATTTTATTATTCTATATTTATTATAGATAGTATTTGTTTTTCCTAGAAAAATCCAAAAAAAAAAAATTAAGTACCTACCTATTTATTTATTTTATTGGTGATTTACGTAAACACGGCAATTTTCCGGGTCATTAAAACCTGGTGCTCGAGAGGTTAAGAGTACACTAATCAGCGGCTTGAACTCGTTGATGGGCGTAGCTAGAATGCACGTTATATCAACCAACATCATGAGCGAAAGTTAAAAACGCTGCAATGAGCAATAAGCTTATTCACTAAAAGATAAATACGATGATTGATGACGATTAGAGTGCACAAAATGTGATGTAATTATGAAAAAATCTATTGAATTATCTAATCAAAATAAATTTGTTGAATTTTCAAATAAATAAATCTATACAAGGTGTAAGGGACAGCCCTCCACAAACTTTAAGTGCCTGCTCAGTAGACGAAACTGAACAACCTTCCACAAGATTTTTTTTTCAGGAAACGAAAAAAAAGTCAGCTTCACCATACAAAATGATAAACTTGATTGGACAATTTGTATGGCGAGGCCGATTCATTTAATTTTTTTTTTCGTTTCCTGAAAAAAAAATTGTGGAAGGTTGTTCAGTTTCGTTTACTGAGCAAGCCCTTAAAGTTTGTGGAGGGCTTTCCCTTACACCTTGTATGGTCCAATATGGTAATTATTTAGCTATTTTCATGATCCATATGTAATGTACCTTATTTATTTCCGCCTAAAGAAGCACAAAATTCTACAAGGTGTAAGGGACAGCCCTCCACAAACTTTAAGGGCTTGCTCAGTAGACGAAACTGAACAACCTTCCACAAAATGTTTTTTAAGGAAACAAAAAAAAAAATCCGCCTCACCATACAAAATTATAAACCTGATTGGACAGTTTGTATGGAGAGGCCAAATTTTTTTTTCGCCTATGTCCAACAGTGGACGTATATCGGCTGAAATGGTGATGATATACCCATTCAAATATACACACAAAATTACATCCAAATCAGCCAAGCCATTTAGGATAAGTAACGTGACAAACACACCTACAAAAGAATTATATATTAGGTCCTTACATAATTATGAAATTGGCGTTTTGTACGGGAGGAATATAAAGTCAATTTTTTTTTGTAAAATATATTTAATTAATTAAAAGTATGCTCCGTTGTTATCCATGCACTTTGGCCGTCTCATAGGTAGTTCATTGATTCCTTTACTAAAAAATCCATGGGGGTGAGAATCAATAAACTCTTGGAAGACGTTTTGGACTGCCGCATCGAAGTTGAATTTTTTCCTTGGAAGAAGTTGTCCAAATTCCGGAAAAATATGATAATCTGTTGGAGCAAGGTCCGGAGAGTACGGTGAATATCGCAGGCATTCCAATTGTAGCTCATCTAACTTAGTGGTTGCTTGTTGTGCAGTGTGTGGTCTTGCGCTGTCGTGAAGCAGCAGTGGCCTAGAGCGATTGATCTCGGTTGTTTAGCAGCTAGTTCTTCCTTCATGGTTTGCAGTTGCTGACAATAAATATTTACCGTAATCGTTTGACCAGATTTTAAAAAGCTGTAGTGAACGACACCGGCGCTAGTCCACCAAACACTCACAAGTAACTTTTTTCAACATTGAAGGACTGTAACAATTTCCTTGCTTGCGGTCTTCCTTTTCGATTATAATTTAGGTGTCTTCAAAGCCTCTAGCTTTGAACTAAAAATCAAAGAAATAATATTATCTTCAATGTCACCCAATCTACCACTACTGGTTGAATACCTTATTTTGACCTGTGATGATAAAATTATATCATGATCAAAGATGTGTACGAGATAAGTCCATACGCGACCTTCGCTGTGGGCGGCGAGGCGGCGGCTGCTGCAACCCTGGACCACACGCTCCAGTTTCGCACCTTTGGTCATCGAGACAACGATGCACCTCCACACCGACCCTGCAGGAAGCACCCGCAACGACACCGGGAGAGGGCAGAGGGTAAGACTAGATGATAATTCTTTATATCATCAGACATCAGTGCTTAAATGTATAGTTAGTTCTACGCTAGAGGTCTCGTGCAGGTCGAGCACGAGCTGAGCACGAGCCGAACACGATTCGAGCACGAGCCGAGCACTAGCCGAACATGAGTCGAGCACAAATTCGTGTGGGCTGACCAGCGCGCTTCGAACGTTTCGTTTGTGTTCGGCCTATTGTCAGTTTTGTGACGAACCCAAAGGGTTCCGCATCACGTTTGAGGATGGTGATCGTTGTACGTCCTCACTTGACACCGCGAGTAAAACGGTTTGGCTTGTGCTCAGCTCGTTCGTGGCTCTGCAACGTAGACCCATCTTATGACGGGTTAGGGCCTTTACACACCACGCGTGTCGACGGCGCGTTCTTAGCCTATTAAAGATCTACAGGCTCGCGCGCGTATCGCGTCTGTATCGCTACAAACACGCGTCAACGATGTTTCAGCCAGATTATAAATCGTGGTGTGCACAGGCCCTTATAGGGGAGAGTGGGGGAAAAATAATGTAGCCTGTGGGTTGATATTATGAGTAGCGTAGGAATATAAATTATAAAAGAGTTGAAATGTAAAAAGTTGATATTTGAAAAATGAAGACGTTGAAATAAAAAAAAAACTGTCCATAAAATTTGAATTTCACAACAACACGCGGCCAATTCAATGATTTTGTGTGCTAAGACATAATCTCCTGTCATTGAAATGGGAGAAAAAAAACAAGGATCTTGTATACTTCTTGGGGTCATTCAATCCAAACATTTTGGAGTTTAAACAATTAGTTTTCACAGATATAATATCACTTTGTCTCGAGGTCAATCCTTGTACCTACTAAAATACGTTTAAATTCTAGTCGCAAACAAAAATCATACAGCGACAATCAATCAATCTATGTTACTTTTTGGTGTACAATAAAGTTTATTCTATTCTATTCAATGTCAAACACCTAAGGAAAATATATGTGTTTATAACACTGAATGCGAACGTTTGTTATAAATGCGGGGATTGCCTTAAAGAATAAAATACTTTTTATTAAGTTGGTAATCATCCAATGAGACTTTTACTAACTAAAACCACACCTGTGTCCTTCAGTTGCCTTTTGCGTTCTAGGACCACAGGCCCCCTAGCCAAGTTACAACCGTTTCGATTGCGCCGAACGCTTCCAGTTGACCTTGCCGCCAATTCTTTTGTTCTGACCACGTGACTGAGCGATAAGACGACGTCATTCCCGTACATTTGAAGCTTTCTACAAGCGCTAACTATTGCAGATTAGCAACTTGGCTAGGGGTACAGGTTTCCTTTTCATGATTCCTTTAGTATTTCTTATGATCTCTTGCCAACAAAGGACCAGCTATAGTTTACTAAGCAATCAAATAAAAAACTGGTAAACATTCACTCCAGTAAATGTATCAGAATTTTAACGAGGGTTTAGGGTTTCTCTCAATAAACAAAATATTTGTATCTACAAAAGAAAGAATTCGTAAAACCCTGTGGCAAATAAAACATTCACAAAAGACCTTTGAGTAAATACACTCGTACTTTCTAATATTTTTTTTCTCCCTTAAATATACAGGGCGAGTATTTGGGATGGGAATTGAATGTCAAAACTAAAACAATGAGAATTCAGAAACGTGTTCGTTTTTCGCCCCAAAGTATCGTTGTAAAAACTCATTTCTACATTGAATTGTTTTTCTGGGTGTCTCGGAAATTGCAACTTTTGTTAGACATCTAATGCTACGTTTACATGTGGGCCCAGCCTCGGTCAAACGACATTTTATTAACGAGTTTCCCCGTTTATACAATGGCTACACAATAGCGATTGGCCGAGACTGGGCCCACATGTAAACGTAGCATGGAACTTATCAGTATGCCATCATAATACATAAGCCTGTTCCAGATCACGCTTCAGCATCATCAGTGTGTGTGTCTATTCATTAGTGTGATGTAGATGACAATAAAATGACAATGTATAAATATTGTTTGTTGAATAGTATGGTATGTGTAACAGTGGAGAAGCACCACTCGGAGTGCGAGTTGCAACAGCTGAGCCGCTACGAGAAGGTGCGGCCGCGGCACTGCGCGCCCACGTCCTACTGTGTGCCGCTGGCACATCACGGTACTTGTAATCCATTCATGAACCTAATAAGAACTTGTCATCCCCACAGGGCTAGATTCGCTCGTTTTGCTATCCCCCGTCATCCTCTTCGAACCTCACCTTTCTGTAACAGGATGCTCTAAATTTTCAAGCTTGTTTCGCTCGCTCCTGGACTTTAGGTTCAAGAGTTGTTGGGATTAACTGGTCATAAACTCTAATTTTAGTGATTGAATACATCTTACCACTTGTGTTACGTCGTGAAACTTGAAAACGTCATATTTTCGATAAAATCAAGAGTAGCATCAAATAATGAAAATGGATTGCTGTGCGAAACTTCAAGAATGGAAGTACGTACTCTGGCATGTCCTAGAAACGTCCGCCATAAAGTACCTACCAGTATTATTATTAAATAAGGTTAAGTAGGTAGGTACGTAAGTAGAAAAGGGAATTTGTACCTTCCGCAAATAACAATAGATTCAAAATTCGCGTGTAAGGATGGGAAGTATATGTTTGCAATAAAAATGATTTAAGGCCCAACGATGCGACTATATTGTTCTAGAATGACCTTGAAACGTCGGTATCTAGAACTTTCCTGGCTTCTCATATAAATCAAGCCCCCGACAGGAAGTGAGTCAGTTTGTTTTCGACTGTGAAGCGAGTGCGATACCTAAGTGTGTGAAGTGATCTTACCTAACGACCTAAGCGATACTAAAACGAATCCCTAGTGTTCATTGTGATTTGTAATTTTGTTGACAGGAGAAAGTTATTGTTTGTGGTACTTAAATAAAGTTCTCTGCTAGTAAACAGGCATTTAATTACTCACGTTTGTAAAAATAGAAATTAATCAAATTGTGATAAAACGAACATTCACTCAGCTCATTCAGCTTGGTGGATATAACATACAGCAGTGTATTTTAGCATAATCAAAT
The DNA here is from genome assembly GCA_910589285.2 of Mythimna ferrago. NCBI lineage: Eukaryota > Metazoa > Arthropoda > Insecta > Lepidoptera > Noctuidae > Mythimna > Mythimna ferrago. Next base: position 11,992,157 of record OU342692.1, on the reverse strand, counting down.
TATACCAAGCTTTAGAAACATTTGAAATTTGAAGTCCAACACAATCTACTATTCCTCGATAGATGTAGGTGACGTAATTGTTTCATCCGCAGCCAAAGCCGCACTGTCAGCCAGCATGCTTAGCGCCGGCGGCAGTGGAGGCGGGAGCGGGAGCGGCGGCGGTTGCGGCAGCGGCGGCGGTCTGTCTGAAGTGTACGCCGGCGACTCGAGCGCGGAGTCCGGCCCAGGCTCGCTGTCGCCACGCACGCACCACGAGCACAGCTAGCGCGCCGCCCGACCTGCTGCCAAGCTCGGCCACACCAACCATATCGTACGCCGCTAACATACATAGGTATACTATAGGCCATCGTTCTATATCATACGCCAAAGCAGCTGATACGTGGCTTAGTTCTATTTACAACTTCCAATTACATACCCTGTTTTTAACTGTCGATTTTGTTTTTTTTTTTATTATTAAATTCGCTAAATATACCTACCACCAGTGTTTATTCTGTTAAACAATGTATGTACCATCGCGGTCATTTCTGTCTGATCACTTAAAAAAAATTTCGCTTGAACCCTGCGGCGCGGCGCCAAACCAATCCCTTTGAAGTTTTCGTTTCGAGTGCAAGCAAAAATGAACTTAGCGATGGTCAGGCGGAAGTGTCTTTGATAGTACCTATGATTTGAAGGAGGCCCTTAATGCACTTGTTGACTAGCTTCGATGCTAATGACTAACAAAGGCTCTACTGCGAGTTCTTAACGCCATCTATTTGACGACTTAAAACTGAACTCCTAGCTCGCACACTTGTCATTCTCATAAGTCACGGTGAGACCCCTGGTCACGTCAAACTTCTTATTGAGGTTTTACAGAATAGGCCGAGTTTATATTTGTTCAAAGTCAGAATTACTTGTTGTTTTGAGACAAAAGAGCACCCTAGACAATCCCCAAATACCATGTCACATTGTACCAATCACACCCAAACTATGTGCCAAACTTGCATAAATAAACACTGCCTGAACTATATCATCGATTTGTAAGCCTAATTTTACAACGAATAATTTTGTACTTGATGTTTTTTGTAACAGTATACTTGCTCTATAAGATTTAAGGTTTTGTCTCTTTTTTGTGTCTCTGGTTTGTACTAAAAAAGGCCTGCAAGATGTCATATTAAACCAAAACATTATGAGATGTTTGACAGAATTATGTGTTTGGTGAAAGGAAGAGGGTTAATAAGAGGCATTTTTGCCCATCTCACACTAAAAAAAAAAGTTACTGTTTCTGACAATTATTAATGCATTTAATTTTTTTTTATATTTGGGTATGTGCTGAGCGAAAAATACCTCTTATCAATCCTTCTCCTTTTCTTAATTATAAAGTGGGATTTTCTGAAATTTTAATCTAAGACTTATTAATAGGGTGAAATGAACATTATTATTTATGTAAACATAATGTTACGTAACTTTTTCACGTTCATATAAAAGGTATCGGATTTATTTCACCTAGTTTACACGCAATAAAACTCGGAATTGGCCTGTTTGGAATTATAACTTTTTATTTACGACGTACGAAACTTTCTCAATATCTGTATTTCAATATTAGCTTCGTATGTCGGGCTATAGAATGATTGATTATGATTCTAATACCACCAAACTTATTAAACCCAGGTGAGAGTTTCTCACTCCCTCTCACTTAGTATTTACCTACCTACAATTACATACACATTTATATAATACTGGAATAATTTTACATATACGAATAAGCGTAATAACAAATGTTTGATAACCTAAATAATATTAATAAACAGTTCATATTACATATGTATACCAATGGTTAATATTTCGTCGTTTCAATCGATAAGGTTCGTCTGGAAAGTCGTGTATTCATTAGGGGTTCGTTCGTAAATTAAGAAGGTTTTCTTCCTGTTTATTTTCGTGTCCTTACTTCCACCGTTTCACTAAATTAATCAGTCGACTCGTACACTCATTAGGAAAACCAGGACAGCATATTCTGTTTCTAATTTCGCACAAGAAAAATGTTTATAAGAAGTAGGTACATTTATTTGAAAATCATTTTTATATTTCGGTAAGTGGTTACAAAGCAACCAAAGTGCAAAGTGGTGGCATTAAGTCCGCCTTTGTACAGTTTTTTTTTTTGTGCAAAAAGCTTTAAATAAATAAATATTTATAATTTTAGGGCTAGCTGATAGCCAATAATCTAGCGGTCTTTAAGTCAAGAGTGATTAGGTTGCTTCTAAGCAAATATGCCTTATCGTCGGCCAAATCATCGCTTACCATCAGATGAGATAGTGGTCAAACACATGCCTATCCATAATAATAAAAAAAAAATTAGGTCGTAAAAGATGAATGAATAATCCGTTCATCACATCACAATACATCACACTAATATCGTAATGATGGAAGTTTAGAACTTCTTTACACTCAAACGGATGACCAGATTTGGATGTTCAGCATATGGGTAGACCGTGTCCTCCAATAGCAAATAGGATACTTTTTACCCTGGGAGTATTTTTCCTCTGTACAGTTTTCGACTTTCACGCAAGCAAACGCTGGCAGTAACTCGTAATTCTCGCAAAATACCATAGCGACAATTTGTAGAAGTGCAAACACAATCCTGGTGACCACAGCATTGTTTCACCTGTTCCGATTATTAACTAATTACGACAGTTAGTCCCTAATGATTACACGACATAACCACAAAATAGATAGGTACAGCATGTCAATCTACATACAAAGCGCGCTCGAGCAACGCACACATAGACACCACTCACGGACACGATATCTCGGCTCTTCGCCCGGTCGCACTCGTACAGTTCGGCACAACGCGTTGACCCTAGCTCGACCGCCTAGCGTAGGTATAAAAAGTGAAGTATATACATGAGATTGACTTCTGTACCTATCTATGTTGTGACATAACTGTTAACAGTAGCTAGCCAACTATGTGGAAGACATTAGCTCATAATACTGTAAATATTTAAATATAGTCAGACTGATGTGTAATATCTACGTTAATTCGGAGCTTACATTTGTAAATAAATTTTTGTAGATAAATTACGAACTCTAGTCAATTTTTATTAAATGTTTTTATGACAATATAATTGTATTGTGTAAATAACGAAATACTTAAGTATCTATATGTGAAAATCTGTTTAATTTAAAATAAATCTATTTATCGCGTTCTGTTGTTTTATTGTATTCCAACATACAGCATTAGTTTTATTTACATGCGAAACCCTAAACACGTGTATAGTATTTTTACACATAGAATCTATATACAAAATTTCATAACTGTATCATGAAAAATCACTAAGTTATAACCTTGTTATATCAGCAAAAATACATAGTCAGCGGGCGATCCAAGTGACTGAGGGTTTATTTTACACTTGCACCCAGCTGTTTGCTAACTCATAATGCCCGCTATGACCTGATGTGACCTATGTTGTACTTAGTGTAGGTGGTGTCCAAATTGTGACCTTTTTAAATATTTTTGAGAAAAAATATAACATGATGTAAAAACTATTGGAATCTATTCAGTTATTGATTCTGAATAAACTATATTCAGGTTTCGCAAAAACTAAAAATTATGTATGCTACTAGCTCTTGCCTGCGGCTTCGCCCGCGTTATATTCGGGAAAACACGGTTCCCCTTTCCTGATTTATAACACAGAGGAGAACTCGGAACAGAATATTATTTTTCATTACTCGTACTCTGAAAGTAGATCTGAAGTTGCCTGAGGAGCGGGCTGAAAGTGGTACTTTTCATCCCTAGGGAGTTTTACTTTACAACTGACAGCTGTCAAATTATTAAAAAAAAAACTAGTTCTATCTTCACATTTCTATTGAACCATGTTCCAATTTTCCATACAGCCAGTCAATCATAGCGCGATATAAAATTGAAATAACTTAAAGACAAGTATTAATTAAATAATGTTATATTTTATGTGATTTATTTGTTCAACTATTTCTATAAAATACTTTATTTTTAAAAGATTACAATTAATTTCTAATTTATCATTAATGAGGCCGAATAGCTAGCTGGCCGCAGAAAAAAAAAAAAAACAATATGGCGGGAAAGTGGTAATCAGTCGTTGGTTTTTTCGAGTTTTGTTTACATTTCCGTACAACAGAGATGTTTATCAGATTAAAATGGTGATTAACGCCTAATTTTATAAGAGAAGAGGCTAAAGCAGTAGTGGAATACCTTTTACCGCCTAAATCAGAAGAAAGATACCTACTTAAAGTCATAGGTACGACGACTCAGGTTTTACAAACTTTTTATTTTATTTTTAGTTTCCTCGTATTCGTAATGAAAAGCACAGTGTTTACCTCGGGGTGAAAGTAACCCATTTAACCCCTCGAATTAGCGACCTCGCTTCGCTCGGCCGCCAACTCCTTCTCGGGAAGAAATGAGTTACTTTCACCCCTAGTGTAACAATGTACTATTTCATTACTCATGCTCTGAAAGTAGGTCTGAAGTTGCCTGAGGAGCGGGCTGAAAGTGATACTTTTCATCCCTAGGGAGCTTTACTTTACAACTGACAGCTGTCAAATTATTAAAACAAAAACTAGATCTATCTCTATCTTCACATTTCTATTGAACCATGTTCCAATTTTCCATACAGCCAGTCAATCACAGCGCGATATAAAATTGAAATAACTTAAAGACAAGTATTAATTAAATAATGTTATATTTTAAGTGATTTATTTGTTCAACTACTTCTTTAAAATACTTTATTTTTAAAAGATTACAATTAATTTCTAATTTTTCATTAATGAGGCTGAATAGCTGGCCGGCCGCAGAAAAAAAAAACAAAATGGCGGGAAAGTGGCAATCAGTCGTTGGTTTTTTCGAGTTTCGTTTACATTTCCGTACAACAGAGATTTGTTATGTTTGAGATTTGTTGTGTTTGTTTGTTAACACGTTATGTTTATCAGATTAAAATAGTGATTTAACGCCTAATTTCATAAGAGAAGAGGCTAAAGCAGTCGTGGAATACCTTTTACCGCCTAAACCAGAAGAAAGATACCTACTTAAAATCATAGGTACGACGACTCAGGTTTTACAAACTTTTTATTTTATTTTTAGTTTCCTCGTATTCGTAATGAAAAGCACAGTGTTTACCTCGGGGTGAAAGTAACCCATTTAACCCCTCGAATTAGCGACCTCGCTGCGCTCGCCCGCCAACTCCTTCTCGGGACGAAATGAGTTACTTTCACCCCTAGTGTAACAATGTACTATTAATACGCTACTGTAGACGATATTATGTATGTCTTTTCATTTGGGGATAGAATGTAAAGATTCTGGGCATTAGACACACGCGAACATGCTACATACAATTGTCCATGGGAAAAGCACGGATTTTCTAAGTTCACCCCAGCCACCTTTAATGTTTGTCCTTGCGCTTTGTTAAAACGAATAGCCAAAAATCGAAAACAAATCAATTGTCAAATAACAGAATATAGGTACCGTATGCAGTATAGTGTGAAGCGCGGGCCGATCAGAGAGCACACAACGCAAGCGTGATTCAGAAACCCATCAGCGCCATCTATCGGAATTCATGAGTAACATTTATGTTTCAATTTTTTAAGCTGTTGCATAGCTTCTATCGCGGGCCTTGAGCGTGGAGACCGAATTCAGAAATTCCGTAACGAAAATAACCTAACACCCCCCACTCTTTTGTTTTTTGAGCGTGGTGACCGATAAGAAAACAAATGAGTGAAAGCAGCTGTCGGCTGTGACAAGGTCTCATTTTGGATGGGTGGGGTTAAGCAGCTGTTAGCGAGGTCTGGTTTTGGATGGGTGGGGTTAAACAGCTGTTGGCGAGGTCTGGTTTTGGATGGAAGAGGTTAAGCAGCTGTTGGAGAGGTCTGGTATTGGATGGGTGGGGATAAGCAGCTGTTGACAAGGTCTAATTTTGGATGGGTGGGGTTAAGCAGCTGTTAGCGAGGTCTGGTTTTGGATGGGTGGGGTTAAGCAGCTGTTGGCGAGGTCTGGTTTTAGATGGATGGGGTTAAGCAGCTGTTGGTGAGGTCTGGTTTTGGATGGGTGGGGTTAAGCAGCTGTTGGCGAGGTCTGGTTTTAGATGGGTGGGGATAAGCAGCTCTTGGTGAGGTCTGTGTTTGGATGGGTGGGGTTAAGCAACTGTTAGCGAGGTCTGGATTTAGATGGATGGGGTTAAGCAGCTGTTGGTGAGGTCTGGTTTTGGATGGGTGGGGTTAAGCAGCTGTTGGCGAGGTCTGGTTTTAGATGGGTGGGGTTAAGCAGCTCTTGGTGAGGTCTGTGTTTGGATGGGTGGGGTTAAGCAACTGTTAGCGAGGTCTGGATTTAGATGGATGGGGTTAAGCAGCTGTTGGTGAGGTCTGGTTTTGGATGGGTGGGCTTAAGCAGCTGTTGGCGAGGTCTGGTTTTAGATGGGTGGGGTTAAGCAGCTGTTGGTGAGGTCTGTGTTTGGATGGGTGGGGTTAAGCAGCTGTCGGCGTTTTGGATGGGTGGGGTTAAGCAGCTGTTAGCGAGGTCTGGTTTTTGATAGAAGAGGTTAAGCAGCTGTTGGCGAGGTCTGGTTTTGGATGGAAGAGGTTAAGCAGCTGTTGGCGAGGTCTGGTATTGGATGGGTGGGGATAAGCAGCTGTTGGCAAGGTCTCATTTTGGATGGGTGGGGTTAAGCAGCTGTTAGCGAGGTCTGGTTTTGGATGGGTGGGGTTAAGCAGCTGTTGGCGAGGTCTGGTTTTGGATGGGTGGGGTTAAGCAGCTGTTGGCGAGGTCTGGTTTTGGATGGGTGGGGTTAAGCAGCTGTTGGCGAGGTCTATTGCATAAGTTGATAAAAAATGCTATGCAATAGCTTTACCGCGGCAGTCCCCGAGTGCCACACGTCTTTTTTTTTCTCAAAAGCTGATTGATTTATGGTTACGTTTTAATATTGTTTTATCTAATTTGTTTTAATTAAATTATTTTATTATACGTTTGTATCATAGAACCTGTATCTACTAGGGAATGCAAACCGGTTAACCCGAAAACCGAAAAACCGGTTTTTCGGCATATTTTTAATGATTGAAATAACCGGTTTTTTTTTTCAAGTAACCGGTTTTTTCGAGTTTTTTTTTATTACTTTCAAATGACACTATTTTTAAGCAAACATAGTTTTAAAACACTGTTGAGGCTTAATATCAGTCGTAGGTTTGTTTATAAATATTTATGTACTATAGTGATAGCTACACCATTGTACAGTTCTTCTGTTTACGATCATTAAAAATCCAGGCCGGCAGCGTGTTGTGAGAACAGGCAGTGAATGCTGTCAGGGGCACAATTAAAATCTCGTAAGGACACCAAAATAATTATTCGCAGCACACCGTTGTTACTCATCATAATATCATCATCACCAAGGTTCATTTTCGTGACAATGGGCTACTTGAATTTCAGCTAAAGAGTATCAAGATACTATTCTTAACGCAATAGCAAAGCCTCTTAAAGCCTCTCTCTTTTTGATAAAATACTAGGGGTTTTTCAGCAAGACTCAGCTTCCGGTCACAAGGCACGCACTACCCAGGCTTAATGCCTTGCAGCGAGTGTTTCGGGCTTCATTAAGGTTGATGATTGACCTTTGGCTAGCCCAGACCTCAACCCGTGAAAGTCGTACCGGGCGGCGATCGCTCTAGCGATACGCGGGGTTGCGAAAGTCGTTGGTAGATCCAGGAGTTGGGACTCGAGGTGGTGCTGCACAAATCCGAGGCTGTTTGCTTTCACGGCCCTCGGAACTCGCCACCATCAGGTTCCCAACTAACGATAGGAGGAGTTCACATCGGCGTCGGGTCGACGATGAAGTACCTGGGGCTCGGCCGAACAGCCGGTGGAATTTCGGGGAGCATTTCCGACGTCTGGCTCCCAAACTCAACCGGACGGAGGCTGCACTCAAGCGGCTCCTGCCCAACCTTGGGGGTCCAGATGCCTCGTGCCGGAGGCTCTACGCGGGGATCGTTCGGTCCATGGCCCTCTACGGGGCGCCAGTGTACCCACCGTCGCTGCAAACGCAATCGGCGGCCATGCTGAACGCATGCCAGAGGGTCATGGCAATACGGAGTGGTCCGTAACGAGGAGGAGTAGCGGTCGCCGACTTCTGCGAAGCAGTAAAGCTCGCAAAGGAGGAGGCCGACCGCATCAGGCAACGGCGCTCTTGCCGCCGCCGCCGGGATTCCGATCCCGATTTCCGGCCACCGTAGGCGCGGGCTTGCGGACAGTGTGCAATGGGTAGCTCGCTGTCCGGCCGCCCGGTAACTGTCCGGACCAAGTCTTCGACGGCGCGCACTGTTCCCGCGCGCCTCAAGGAGTTGTCAGCAACAGCAGGGACCCAGCCGGGTCGAAGCCTACTGGGGCCAGGGTTATCCGAAAAGGCGCTCGAGCCCTGGTATGAAGGCTAGAAGGAACAGTGTGGGTCTTTTAGTCAGTAAGAGTCTGACACTATCTCCCGCTCCGCCCAAAAGCGGGGGTTGTCATTGGATGATTTTTCTCACCGTAAAAAAAAGACCTCAACCCGTGAACTACAAATTGAGATCTATATTAGAGAGCATGGGCTGTAACAATAATTCAAAATCCTTAAAAATTCTTTACGATCAGCAGTGGACAACTTTCCAATGATCACCTTGCGTAAACAGATGACGCGTGGCCTAAACGCTTAAAAGCCTGTGTTAAGGTTAATCTACGCTAATACTAATGCTCGTATAATAAAGAGGTAAAGTTTTTTTTTTGTTTTTATGTTTGTAGGAAATAACCTCTGGAAGTACTGGTTCGATTGCTAAAATTTTTTCACCGGTAGAAACCTGCTTTGTTCTTGAGTGACATAGGCTATATTTTATGTACGCGGGCGAAGCCGCGGGCAAAAAAGCTAGTGGTGGATATTTTGAGTAGAGTATATATTAACTTCTAGCTTAGATTCTCTATTTATGACATCATTCTGAGACATTCGTTTTTATGAAGTTGAGATTTTTTTATTTTTAATGGGTTCATATTAGGTATACAATAAATTTTTAATTGATAAGTTCCAAGACAAGTTTAAAAATATTTACTTAGAATTTCACAAGTAAAACAAAATTAAAATTTTTACTTAAAAATAAAGTTCAAAAAAACTAATTTAAAAAACCGGTTACCCGGTTAACCGGTTTTTTTTTAGAAAAACCGAAAAAAAAACCGGTTTGTAATTTTGGCGGTTTTTGCATTCCCTAGTATCTACTAATTTTGTTGAGAGGCTCACAAACATTTCCATCCCTTGTTTTAGACGACCGCAACAAAACACGGACAAAGGGACAGATTTATTTATTTAAAATTGTTATGTCTAATTTGCTTTTCTACAAATTCTGATGTTGTTTTTGCTGTTAATATTCTATTTTTGTATACCTACACTAATATTATAAAGAAGACATGTGACATCCACCAACCCGCACTGGGCCCGCGTGGTGGATTACGGCCCATTCCCTCTCTTAGAGAGGAGGCCTGAATTCCAGCAGTGGGAACATTAAAAAGCCTGATGATGATAATGATTATACAGAAGTAAAGTTTGATTTTTTGTTTGTAGGGGGTAATCTCTGAAAATGCTGGTCCAATTGCAAAAATATTTTCACCGATAGAAAGCTGCTTTATTCCTGAATGACATAGGCATAAACTTTATGTACGTGGGCCAAACTGCGAGAAATAGCTTTTTTATTGATAAAGGCCCCCCTAGCCAAGTTACAACCGTTTCGCTTGCGCCGAACGCTTCGAGTTGACTTTGCCGCCAATTCTTTTGTTCTGACCACGTGACTGAGCGTTAAGACGACGTCATTTCCGTACATTTGAAGCTTTCTACAAGCGTTAACTATTGTAGATTAGCAACTTGGCTAGGGGTAAGTACTGGTTAGATAAGATTTTTTTTTATGTAATTACCTGTTTTTAAGTACTCCGTCCCTGCAGATTGATTTATGAATTCAATTGCACATAATACTGTTGTTTTAATTTCTCCCTCGCTATAAAAAAAAAAAACGATATAATAATGTCCAATCAATAAAGAGATATTTATTAAATTCCTCACATTCATTGTAAAGGAGTTTATGGAAGTTATTTGAGCAAGACTTTAATATTATTAGACAAAGGCGTTCTAAGGAGAAACGCAACACTGTAGCATCGGAGTTCCGGACAGATTCCAATATGCGACATTCCGGGAAGGCGGTCCCGGCTCGGAATCCCGGCGTCCTCTTTCAATATTACCTCCCGACTTACAAGATACGGTGCACTTGATATTGTGGCCAGATTCCTTTGACAAGTACACATAATAGGATTAAATACATCAAAGTATATCCGAGGAGGTAATCTGACCTCGTAATAGAACAAGGCGGGGAGAAAATGTAAAAACAGACTAGGTAACGTTTCATGAAACCTTTATGAATTAGAAGCTTCTTTATATTTAAAGACTTGAGTAAACATGGTGGATATTAAATCTGAGCATTTTTTTCTGCTATTTCTGTGTTAAAGCTAGGACTGGATGTGTTTCTATCTAGCGGGACCACTCGAGCTAGACTGAAAAAACTAGTCTGGATAGAAACACATTCACTTGTACAACCGGTATTTCACAGAAAACTAAAGTAGGTACTTGATTCGCACACGCATTCCATAAAAAAACAGCGAAGCACATAACGAACTCAGGATTTTTTAACTAAGTAAATGAGGAATTTCTGAAAAGGAAATCTGCGATTCTAGAATGCAAAGGGAAATTGAAGAAACGAAGAAACATAGGTGTAGTCTGATACAACCTCTCGCCCCACCCTAGAGCGGGAGAAGTTAATAGATGTATTACCAACTCGCAAAAAAAAAATAGCCACAGGATACACAAATACATACTTTTATCTCAATAGCAACGGCCCCGATGTACAAGTTGCAGGTCCCTGTTTCAAACCCAGCCAGGTGATTTACTTTGTGTAATTTATTACATCACCACTGCTCTCGGAACGGTGCAGAACAACATCGTAAGGAAACTGGAATGTCCTAAAATCAAAAATTCGAAGACATCTGATATGTCATGTACCAATCCGCATAGCGCTCGCGTGGTGGATTACGGCCCATTCCCTCTCCTAGAGGAGGAGGCGTGCGTGGAACATTATAAAACTGATTATGCTATGATATTATGACTTAGTGGGATTGGGTCGGACATGTCCTGTGGTGTGTGATGACCTGTGGACGAAAAGAGTCAGTTATTGGGTCCCATTAAACACAAGGTGACCAAGGCGAAGGTGGAGGGATAAGCTGGATAACTGCCGGAGGGACTGGCTCGCAATGGCCAAGGACAGACTTATGTAGAAAAGGGAGGCCTTCGCTCAGCAGTGGGACATAAATAGGCTAACTAACTAACTATGCTATGATATGTCGGTATGTCGTGAAGAGTCGGCGCTGTGTGCAGCAGCGCTGTGACGTGTCTACCGCATACACATACAACCACAAAACACACATATGCCCCGAGGTTTTAACACAAGTGTACCTACCGTATCATGATTATAGATCGGAGTTGTATTTGGGGCCAAGGGGAGCAAAAAAGCGGCACAACCGAACCGTCCTTTTCTCGAAACAGTTCAGGCCTTACTCTGTGTTCAGGCCATTTTCAACGCCCTATAACTTTGTTGTGTAACACATAGAGCTCTGCTCTACCACCGTCATGGCTTAGTAGGCACCCTGACGACGGGCCCGTTATCACGGACTCCGGCTGGTTCCGCGGCCAGAGGGCGAAGACCTGAAGCCGCTTACCACGCCCCTGATAGGGTCGTAGCGAAGGCCACGTAGGTATATGATACTTTTATCTACTTTCATCAATTCAGAAGTCGACCTTATTTAATTCACTTTTTAAAAATCTGGTGAGGGTTGATAAGCGGCTTAAACCCTCAACGTGCGCATTAAATTCTGAATTGTTTTACTATTCATTACGGAAATAAATTTTACAATTGATCTGAACCAAATAGTACCGCAAATAAGAGGGATAAAGTTTATTTTTTCAGTAAATCGACAAGGCCTATGAACAAAGGCTTCTGTACCGCTAAATCGATTAAATTAAAGACTTTTTTACATGCATAACTTGGGTACTGATGACAGCAGGACGAAAATATGCATCTTTAAGATGAGAAAAAAAAACTGGAAATTGAAAAACTATTTTTGAATAAAGTAGCTCTGGGCTCCATTTCGATTGTCTTGCAATTCTTTCAAATACCGAAAACGCCACGCCACTATGTCATACTTCTCCCATTGACAACTTCCTTTTCTTTTCTTTTTTTGATAAAATCCCATTCCCCTAGTGTTGCAACTACCGTTAAAATCGATTTCGTTTCGCATTTCGGGCAGCTATTTTGCTAGCGTAGGCAACTCTTTTCTTTTTTTATTTTCTTTTGTCTGTAGACAGACCAACATTACGGCAAAGGAACTTCATAAGTGAAACGCACTGTAGTGCTTGATTGCGATTCCACCTGATGGCAAGCAGTGATGCAATCAAAGCAATTGTAGTGTAGTATTTCAGGAATCGAAACATAAAAGGCTTGTGATGTTGTCATGTAATGTGTTAGGAAGAAGTTAGTAAATAACACTTCGCAGTTTTTGTGTGACGGTGTTTTTCTTTCCTATTTCAATAGTACATTGTTACACTAGGGGTGAAAGTAACTCATTTCGTCCCGAGAAGGAGTTGGCGGGCGAGCGCAGCGAGGTCGCTAATTCGAGGGGTTAAATGGGTTACTTTCACCCCGAGGTAAACACTGTGCTTTTCATTACGAATACGAGGAAACTAAAAATAAAATAAAAAGTTTGTAAAACCTGAGTCGTCGTACATATGATTTTAAGTAGGTAGGTATCTTTCTTCTGATTTAGGCGGTAAAAGGTATTCCACTACTGCTTTAGCCTCTTCTCTTATGAAATTAGGCGTTAAATCACTATTTTATTCTGATAAACATAACGTGTTAATACAAATCTCTGTTGTACGGAAATGTAAACGAAACTCGAAAAAACCAACGACTGATTGCCACTTTCCCGCCATTTTGTTTTTTTTTTTTCTGCAACCGGTCAGCTATTCAGCCTCATTAATGAAAATTTAGAAATTAATTGTTATCTTTTAAAAATAAAGTATTTTAAAGAAATAGTTGAACAAATAAATCACTTAAAATATAACATTATTTAATTAATAAGTACTCGTCTTTTCTCTCGTCGTTCTTGTTTTTTAATACTTGGTGTTATGAATGATATAATGGAAATAAAATGTACTAAATGGGAAATCGAATCTGTGAACAGAATAGGGAAGAAGGCTAGCAAAATCAGACCTATAGTAGTAACACTTACAACAACAGGTAGGAAAATAGAAATTCTAAAGAAAAAGAAATGTTTGGAAAATACTGGAATGTACATAAAGGAGGACTACCCTGTAAATGTTTTGCAAAAACGAAAGGAACTCCAAGAAACTTTGAAGTCAGAGCGGGAGGCAGGAAATTTAGTTGCCTTACGTTACGACAAGATAGTTACACTTAGGAAACAACCGGAAGTATACTCAACATCTACTGGAAAAAAACCTAATAAGAGATTCATGTCGGCATCACCGGAGACTGCAACTACTGCCACCAATCTTACCAATATAGGGGAAGGAGCAAAACAAGTACAGAAAAAGAACAAAACACAAACGGCAACTATATCTAGCTTCTTGCGACCTTCGCAACTAAAACCTGTAACCCAGAGTACAAGACATGACGCCGAAGAAACGCAAAAAAACTGATAAGCGCCCCTCCTCCACCACCTCCTCCAAGCCGACTGGTCATCGTGGAGGAGTTAGACCACAACCCCCTAAATCCAAATAAAAATAATAGTAAATGTACAGGAAGCCTTAAACCTAATTATCTCTATGTGGCAAGCATCAACGTAAGAACGCTAATGTCAGACTGTCGACTTACAGAACTGAATTTAGCATTAACAGCAATAAAATGGGATATCTTAGGTTTATGTGAAACTAGAAGGAATCATGAGAAAATCGAAGAGTTTTCCGATTTCATATTTTACCACGCGTCTGGAGTCTTAGGAAGAAACGGAGTAGGATTTCTAATTAAAAAACACCTGAAAAATAATATAATTAGTCTAAAGTCATTTTCAGACAGAGTAGCGACATTGAAAATCCAGACATCGGCCGACACGATTTGATCGTTTATTCAAGTATACGCTCCCACGGAATCATACAAAAAAGAAGACATAGACCTGTTCTACCACACAATAGATTCTGCAATAGATTTCGTAAACTCCAAAAACGTTGTAATACTAGGGGACTTCAACGCAAAAGTTGGTGGAAGACAAAAAGGAGAAGATACAGCGATTGGAAACTTCGCCTATGGAAATCGAACTCTACACGGACAAAACTTGGTTGAATATGCACTCGAAAACAACTGTAAAATAGTAAATACCATGTTTAACCGCAAGCCTCACAAAAAGTGGACATGGCGGTCACCAGACGGAAAATACTACAATGAAATACTCACTCACACTCACTTCATACTCACGAACAAACCTAACAATATACATAATTTTGAAGTGATAAGTAATTTTAATTTTAATACAGACCACAGAATGATAAGATGCAAACTCTGTGTTAAATTGAAGCATAAAAGGCCGAATATAAAACCTGTTAACTATACCAGAAACCTACCCTTGGTATCAGGAGAAAGTGCAATATCTTGGGAAAATAAATTCATGGAAGCATTATGTACAACAGTAAAAACTCAAGATCAATATAATCAATTTGAAACTGTAATGAAAAATTTATTGCAACTATTGCCTGAAAAAGAGAAAAATAAAAAAGACTATGTAAGTCAAGAAACCAAACACTTATTAGAACAAAGAAAACTATTGTATAAAGAGAAACGTACCAAAGAAATAACATCTAAAATCACTGAAATTAGCAAGAAAATCAATAGAAACATATCGCGCGAGAAGAAAAAATATAGGCAAAACACATTGGAAAGGCTAATAAAACGAACAGGGGCTATGCGTTAGGCATACAAAGAATTGAGTGATAAGACTGAGTGGGCTACGAACCTAAAAAACGAACGTGGTAACATACTTTCTAGACGTCCAGATATAATTAACGAAGCAACACGTTTCTATAAAGAGCTGTACACCGACGATCAGCAAAACAACAACGATTTTAATTTACAAAAAAATATCTATGACCACAATACATCTGGAGCCTCAATCTTACTTGACACGGAAAGTTTTCTCACATCTGAAAAACGACAAAACTCCTGGTAGTGACAATATTGCAAACGAAGTTTTGAAATCTCTATGCATCTCATTACTGAAACCTCTACAATACCTGTTCAATAACATACTTAGGGAAGAAAAAACGCCCGAGCAATGGTCAAGGTCTACAATCACACTGCTTCACAAAAAGGGAGATCGGAGCGAACTTGGAAATTATAGACCCATCAGCCTTATGACAAATTTGTACAAAGTATTTTCTAAGGTCATTTTGAATAGAGTCACCAAAATCCTAGATGAGAATCAGCCACGTGAACAGGCAGGATTTCGGAAAAAATACTCTACGACAGACCATATACAAGTGGTTACGCAAGTAATAGAGAAAGCTAACGAGTACGGTAAAACTATTTATATGTGTTTTATGGATTATCAGAAAGCTTTTGACTCTCTACATTACGATGCAATTTGGACAGCACTTTCACACCAAGGAATGGACAAAAAGTATATAAATTTAATTAAGAGCGTTTACTCTAAATGTTGGGCTAAAGTGAAACTGGAAAGAGAAGGAGTAGAGTTTCCTGTACAAAAAGGTGTCCGACAAGGTGACCCGTTATCACCAAAATTATTTTCAGCGGTACTCGAGTCAGTTTTTAGGTGCCTAGAGTGGGACAATAAGGGCATAAAAGTGAATGGAGAACTTCTCAGTCACTTACGTTTCGCAGATGATATTGTGCTATTTGCTGAGACTTCAACCGAACTAGAGTCCATGATATCCGAATTGGCAAGAGAAAGCAAGAAAGTCGGTCTATCGCTAAACGCTTCTAAAACAAAAATAATTACGAATGGAGAGAATCAGGACGTTATAATAGAGAACGCAAAGATAGAGTATGTCAATGAATATGTCTATCTAGGGCAATTGGTGTCGTTCGAAAACTGTACTGAGAAAGAGATACAAAGAAGAATAGCTTTAGCATGGAAGAAGTACTGGGGGCTAAAAGAAATAATGAAAAGTAGAGAAATTAGCTTACGCATAAAAAAGAAAGTGTATGAAACTGCCATTCTACCTTGTTTAATATACGGATGTCAAACGTGGTCATTGAGAAAAGAAGATGAAGAAAAAATTGCCATATGCCAGAGGAAAATGGAAAGGAGCATGTTGTGCATAAGACAAGCAGATAAAATAAAAAATAAAATAATACGAAGAAAAACCAAACTAATGGATGTAAACCAACGAATAAGATTGCTGAAATGGAACTGGGCAGGACATCTGTGTAGATTGGAGTGTACGAGATGGACAAAGCGGGTAACAGAATGGATTCCATTAGACGGCAAAAGAAAGTAAGGGAGACAAAGAAAGAGATGGCGTGATATATTTACCCAACGTTGTGGACCAAACTGGATGCAGAAAGCGCGAGATAGGAAAGCGTGGAGTGATTTAGGGGAGGCCTACGCCGCAGAGGCGACCGCTACGAATAGCGATGACAATCAAGACTAAGGAACAAGTTTATGTAAATATATTGGAGATTGAGAAGAAGAGCAGATTTGTATATATATATCTAAATGGTTTTTATAACTAAACGAGTTTCTGGAATTGTAAGTAGTGGAATAAAGGGCATTTTTATTTTATTTTATTTACTCGTCTTTATGTAATTTCAATTTTATATCGCGCTGTGATTGACTGGCTGTATGGAAAATTGGAACATGGTTCAATAGAAATGTGAAGATAGAACTAGTTTTTTTTTTAATAATTTGACAGCTGTCAGTTGTAAAGTAAAACTCCCTAGGGATGAAAAGTATCACTTTCAGCCCGCTCCTCAGGCAACTTCAGACCTACTTTCAGAGTATGAGTAATGAAAAAGTATTTATTATAAAAATTTGCTAATAGTGCCTATTCTATTAAATCAGTTTTTACTTCTGCCAGCGGCTTTACCAGCGAGATAGTAGAAAATTATCCTAAGGGAACATACTCCTATAATAGAAAAATCGTATGTGGTATTCTAGGACACGGTCTACACAAAGTTTACGGTACACAAAGTTTCATTGAAATCCGTTTAGCCTTTCGAGGGTCAAGAAGTAACACATCGTCTTTATAATATTAGTGTAACAAGTCTTAACATTTTTATAACTACATAATATAAAATAAATACTTTTAAAATTAGGAAAGAAAATCCCTTCAGCAAAAAGAGCAGACTGTCGGTTAGGTACGTACCTACAATTTCTACCTAATAATTCTGTGAAATCATCAAATAACGTCGGACTCACGGATTTGGAGATGGAGTGTCAAACTGACTAAAACCAACCCACGGTGGCACGGTGGAGTATGTCCACCACTTGTTGGTGGAAAGCGTCAGGACACGAGCTGCTAGAGAGATGCTGATGAATACTTTTAGAAAATAATTTGCCCTAGTAGTTGATAATGTTCAAGGTTACTTGTATTAGGTTACAATGGGGCTGGCATGGGTCTTACTGTGACCAAAAGTCCCTAAATTTATAAAAGATTAAAAAAAAACCAACCCATATCCTTTTAGTTGACTATCTCCAACCATTCTACAGTCCAGCAGGCCCCGTCACTCAAAGTGGCACCCTCCACATTCTATTCATGTAAGGGTGTTATAATCAAACTGCTGGTTTATACTAAGATCCCAGAGCGATCTGACAAGTTATTTTTACATGGATGAAACCTTAGGTTCTCAGTAGCGTCTCATGTGCTTTGAATACCCGTGTGCCTGTGGAGCTCCCCCTTGGAGCAGTTGGGCAGGTACGAGGTGAGATAGGGAACTAAAAATAAGAGTTACTTAGCTTAAATTTTGATGGCTGATTTTGATATAATGTTTTGTAAAATATTATTCTAGTAGTATCATAAGTGTCAGACACTTTCCATGGACCAAAACTTCTGTCAGACGCTGTAAAGCTCTACAAAAAAATAAACGATCTTTCCTTATTTTTACATGTCTGCTTTTTAAATATGTTATTAAGGTAACTATTACAAAGTTATGTTTCATTAGTCAGAAAAATTGTAGTGACCAAACAGTTCTGGAATCTTGGATTAGTACTTTAAGGCAAGCTGTGTTAGTCTAGCAGCAAGCCAGCAGCGATAACTCTTGAGATAATGTTCACCTCGAGGATAGGCTATTAAGTTGACTTTTAGAAAAATAGTAAAAAGTAAGTTACTAACGTGACACTACAATACTCTTTGTTATCTCTAAACATTGTTTTAAAGACTATAAACAAAAGAATCCACCTTTGTTTCACGAATAGTTTCAAAGTATGCACAAGAGTAGCATAAAATGTTCATTGTTCAAGCTTTGGTATTAATCAAGTTATCCACAAAGTAGATAATTTCAAGTTATAACTAGTTGCCCTGAAGAATACGCTTAGCTCTCAGACGCCGGCGGTAAAATTTTATCAGTTTTATTTTCCGATGAAATATTTCATAATCCGTTCATCCAGTGGTCAGTGAAAAGGGGGGAATGGGGAATGCCCCACTCTCTCTTGCCGCGAGTCCATTTAACTAGCCGAGCGCCTGACTCCCCCTCCCCCTCAGTCTCCCCCCACAGGGTGGGCAACGTCCACGTTTGTTCAGGAAAAAAACGGAAAAACGCTCTCAAACAAAAACACGAATGGAGCGTTCAGCGCGAATCGAAAATTAATTACAGCTTCGGACTGTTTTTTGTATCGGCACCGTCATATAAAGCTTTGGATATGAAGTCTTTAAAAGTCATTTTCGAACATTAACTGCACAAACTCTCAAAAAGGTCTGAGGAGCCTACATGGTATTTTATGATTTGCATCAAAGAAAACGTCGAGCTCAGAACGAGAGACTTCGTTCACAAAATACAAGGGACATACAAGGACAATCTTAACACTGCTACTCAGTGAACGTTACCAATACTACCCCATCGCATATTTTATACGGGATGGTTTTTATACGCTTTTGACCACTATTTCACCTTATGGTAAGTGACGATGTGGCCGGGGATGAAGCACACTTGTTCGAAAGTATCACTACGGTAACACAAAAGGCAACTGTGCACACACACGCACAGCCTAGGGTGCACAGGTGGGACTGTGCTTGGCACAGATGTTTTTGTCAGTAAAAGACTGACACGCCGTTACACTAAATTCATAGCGAAAGAAATTCGATGGTGATTTTCCATCCAGTAAAAAAGAAAAAAAAATATAGTTCGCGCAAGTTTATAGAGCACAAAATGACAGAAAGTCAAAGATATTTTTTTGCTATTATTTGATACTAGAAAAGATCAAACAGAGTCGTAGCAAACGATATTGTATTTTCGTAAAATATAAATAACTTTGAACGAAATTGTATATTGACTACCATAAATATAGAACTAATTTGAAACAGCGCTGTCATTGGCTGAATATTTCATCAAAAAGACGATCAAACTAAAGAAATATAGTCTGTCTAATAAGTCAACCGACTTAGGAATTTTGTTTAATATTTAATCATTTAAAAAATACAAATATTCTACTACGTACTTTTTATACGGTTCTTCTGTTAGTAAACAATGATCTCTATCTCTTAATCAACCTTGATTATTGAACCCGTGTTGACTACATCACATTTCATTAAATCCTAATAATTACTCAAGTCGTTTAACTTATTAGACAGACTCTAATCTTGTTGCATAGCATACTCGGCCTTATAATGTTCCTACTTCTGGGACTCAGGCCTCCTCTCTAGGAGAGGGAATGGGCCGTAATCCCCCATGCGGGCCCAGTGCGGGTTGGTGGATGTCACATGTCTTCGAATAACCTTGTTGAGTGAACAATATTGGTAGTTCGAACCTATCACGGTTGATTAAGAGTCTCGTTTTCTATAAAACAAATATTTAGTACCATTTTATTGATTACTGTTTGCCTACGATTTGTAACTTTCCTTAGCTACAAACTAAGGGTCTTTAAGTCAAGAGTGAATAGGTTACTTCTAGGTAAGCGTGCTCCATCGTCGACCACATCATCGTTTACTATTAGGACAAATGGAGGTCAAAAGCGAGCCTATCGATAAAAAAAACCTGGGCAAGTGCGAGTCGGACTCGCGCACTGAGGGTTCCGTGCAAACTACGATTCCCGAATGGAGTCTCGAAGATTTTATCGAATTGCAAAAGTTTTTTTTTGTGACATAGGTAGGTAACAACAAATTTACTGTTTTCAGATTTTTTTATACCTGTGTTATAAGACCTTGCTTTGTGTTAAATTTCAGGATTCTGGGTCAACGGGAAGTACCCAATGAATTTCGATTTTTGAGAGTATCAAAATATACGTTTTTTTGCGACATAAACGGCCGGTATCTTTTTTTATTCGTTAACTTAGAAGTTCGATTTTTTCACAGCTTGAAGGGACCGCAGACCTGAATATATGGTTTTAATTTCAGACAGACAGACCTGGGTTCTGTTTTTTCCTTTTGAAGTACGGAACCCTAAAAAATTGATTACTTATTTGGCTTGGTGGTAGCAAGCGTGACTGCCGATCGTAGTAAAGCCATCATCAACGATTGCATCACTGCTTACCATCAAGTGGGATCGCAGTCAAGCACTAGTTTATATAAATAAAAAAATATAAACATATCTTCAAGAACTGTCGTGTGATTATATACCTAGCCTTAGATATTGTCCCATTGCTAGGCAAAGGTCTCCCTCCATTATTTCCATTGTTCCATGCTCTGAGCCACTTCTTGACAATTTCTAAAGAAGACATTTACGTAGGGGCCTAGCAGGGTCGAATTCTACTGAGGCCAAGAATCTGTTTCTGAAAGGAAGATTCGGCTGAAGAAACAGAAGTGGGTTTTTAGTCAGTAAAAGTCTGACACTATCTTTCGCTCCGCTCAACAGCGGGGGATGTCATTGGATGATTTTCCCACTGAAAAAAAAAAGGAAGACATCTAAGTTGTCCTGCCATCTCCTTCTTGATCTGCCGCGACCCCGCCGAATGATTTTAGAGCACTAATTTTGTGTTTTACCGGCCGATCGCTCGATCGGCATACGGCGAACATATCCAACTTTCAAGTTATAATAGGGTCGCCCGGAGGACACGGTGGAGCACACAATCGCGGTGTGCCCTGCTTGGGCGGAGCATCGCCGTGCCCTCGTGGGGGTGATCGGTGGCGGAGACCTCTCGCGCCGGGCCTTGGTCGAGGCCATGGTCCGGAGCGAGGAGGAGTGGCAGGCGGTCGCCGACTTCTGCGAAGCAGTAATGCTCGCTAAGGAGGAGGCCGACCGCATTAGGCAACGGCGCTCTCGCCGCCACCGGGATTCCGATCCCGATTTCCAGCCACCGTAGGCGCGAGCTTGCGGACAGTGAGCAATGGGTAGCTCGCTGTCCGGCCGTCCGGTGACCGTCCGGACCAAGCCCAAGTCGTCGACGGCGCGCGCTGTTCCCGCGCGCCTCAAGGAGTTGTCAGCAACAGCAGGGGCCCAGCCGGGTCGAAGCCTACTGGGGCCAGGGTAATCCGAAAGGGCGCTCGAGCCCCGGTATGAAGGCTTAAAGGAACGGGATGGGTTTTTTAGTCAGTAAGAGTCTGACACTATCTCCCGCTCCGCCCAAGAGCGGGGGTTGTCATAAGATGATTTTTCCCATCGAAAAAAAAAAAAAAAGTTATAATAGGGTAATATATACATATATTTTATTTATTAATTGACAATCAAGGTAACTATTAAAACATAAACAAAACAAAGGTTTTTGTCCAAATAGATACTTGAATGTTAATTTCCATTTACTTACAAACATAGGTAGCTAGCGCCACCTGTGGGCGTAAGGTGAAACCTTTTACAGACTGTAAAGTTTGTACAACGACAATTTTTAATAGGTCATTGTGAAGAATGTTAACAATAAATAACCAGTATATTCATAAATAACAAAAAAAATACTGGACAATTACGAGTCGGACTCTCGCACTGAGGGTTCCGTACAAACTTACCTATGTAAATAGTTGAATTCCCGGAAGGAGTATCGAAGATTTTTCCGAATCGCAATGTTTTTTTGTGACGTAACAACTACTATTTGTGCTATAAGATCTTACTTTAGGCCTTTCAGGATTCTGGGTCAACGGAAAGTACCCCAAGAGTTTTGATTTCCTTGAGTTTTTTTGCGATATATTAAACAGCAGTAATTTTTTTTCGTTAACTTTGAAGTTTATATTTTTTTCATAGCTTCAAGGGACCACAGACTTGAATACCTACGTATATGGTTTTTATTTCAACTCGATACATTCACGCGTTCCAGAAATAAAGGGTTTTAACAGACAGACAGATGAACAACAAAGTGATTCTATAAGGGTTCCGTATTTTCGTTTTGAAGTACGGAACCCTAAAAACATTTGTTAGGTAAGTAATTTGGTAGAACTCCATCTTGCTCAACTGTGCAAAATTTTAATTCCCCTATCTCTAGAGGATACTGCACACAATTGAGAAAGTTTCTCAGAAGAAGTAATTATCACAAGACGTAGTCTGAGAGACAAAGACCATATCTATGTCCTCAAACTTATAAGCTTTGCATAAGTAACGACGTGCTGTACCACAAACTTTCATTTTATAATAATAGAATTCATTTCATATTAAATTGGGACCTCTTTGTTATTCTATCGGATATTCATGAGCTCGCTCCTTTACTCAGAGGCGTAACGTAGATTAATTTAGACGTGGGCAAACGGCGCATCAGCGAGGCCTTTTTCTTTCAAAAATTCGAAAACGAGATAGCGACTGTCGCAACCTACTGTTCGACCACATCGTTGCTTACCATCAGGAACAGCACGTGGTCAAACACAAACCTATAAATTATAAAAGTTTTCAATGAAAATATAAATAATACCTACCTATATAATTAATAGTCATCAAAACCATTCCAAAAAGCTCAAACACGATAGGGTTATCTGAGTTCCTATGGCCACCTTTCGGTTCCACCGTCAGATCAGCTCCAAGTCTTATTAATTTTGCATTGTCATCTGATATACACACGCATGAAAAATTTCAGCTGTATCGGTAATCGGGAAGTATACATACAAATTTATTTTGCATGATTTGATTACAGACAAACATAAAGCACGTGAAACTAGCACTAGTTTTTACAAGTTTTCACAGATTGTAGATTAGAGCCCTCGCACACGCGAGGCCCTTTTGGTTACGAGGCCGTGGGCATAAGCCTGCTTCACCCATACCTAGCTACGGTACTGCCTCTATTTTTGTCCTCATTCCAAAAGTATTTTTCGGTTCCATTATGCAGATTTGTGATGATTGATGTTTATTCTAGCTGTGTAACTAAGGAAACACTTTGGAGGGAAAAAAAAATGTATGTATGTGTAAATTAGACTCAAAGGTACATAATAACTGAGTTTTTGTAAAAAAAGGACATATAAATCACACTCATTTTACACAGGCGAAAGTTTATGCGTGTATGTCTGTTACGTTTTCACGCACAAACGTCTGAACGAATTTAGATTTTAGTATACTGTTAAACCATGTCCTAGAAACTAGAATAGAACATAGGATATTTTTTCTTCCAGGATTATATTCCCTTGGAATATTTTTCTACTTTGACGCGGGCGTTAGTGCCGCCGATGCCGATATGTGTATGGCAGATCATCATCATCTTCCTGCCCTTGTGCCGCTTGATTTGGGGTCGGCGCAACTCGTTTTTTTCTTCCATTCTGTCCTGTCACTCGTCACGCTATCACTAACTCCCTTTTCTTTCATATCGCTTCTCACACAATCCATCCATCTTTTCTTTGGCCTCCCTCTCCCCCTCCATCCATCCACATGTAAACTTATGAGTTAGTACACGATTTCAATTGGATGTTTCCTATATGGAAAAATATAAGAGTGCGCCCGGATGATTGCCAGCAGGCAAAAGTGGCAGGAAGTTGTGCGACACTGACGGCTTCCGGAGAGCTATCTTCGTGATAACCACGACCACTCTGGCAAGAGTGAAACGGCCAAGAAGAATTTACGGAGAAAAACCAGCTAATTAAAAAAAAAAAAATTATTGATAGGCTCGCGTTGAACCACTATCTCACCTGATGATAAGCGATGATGTGGCCGACTATGGAGCACGCTTGCCTATAAGTAACCTATGGTTTACCTAAACACATGCACACATCGACAAAAAGCGCACATCGGTAAACGCGCGGTTGCCTGCGCTTTTTCAAATCTTAACTTTGCGTATTTTTTAGAACTTAAGTAAGAACTATCAAGACTCTCCCACCCTCTTGTAAGAAAAAATAAGACACGATCGACCCCCTTCCCCCCTAAATCGTCTTACATGACAAATGACCCTTTCCTTGTAATAATTATTATATTCGTCATTTTATAATCATTATCATCATTTCAGCCGAAAGACGTCCACTGTTGGACATAGGCCTCTCCCAAGTGTCGCCACAATGAGCGGTCCTGTGCGTCTCGCATCCATCGGATTTCGCAACCCTTACCAGGTCATAGGTCCACCTTGTAGGCGGCCTTCCACATGGGAGCCGAAGCCCGAATCCCTTCCGTTCATTTTGTAATATGATCATAGATTTCCACGATTTTGATGTTGTAGAAGTAACTTTTGCCCGCAGTTTCACCCACGTCATAAATTATAGCCTATGTCACTCAAGAATAAAGCAGCAGTCGGATCAGTACTTTCAGAGATTACTCTTACAAACAAAAAAACAAACTATCTCTATTAGTATAGATCAGATAATACCTATAATTTAGCGATAACAAAATTTATTGTAGTAATGATATAAGGATAGGATAATTTAAAAAAAAAACGATTTTATTTTAAGTTAATGTGATTTTGGTCATTTTTAAGTTAGAACTTTGACATTTGTATTTTAATGTATGTTTTCAGTTTTATAATCTCATAACTAGGACCTACCGTGAATGTTTTGCATACCTGTAACTTTTTTGACAGGATCCTTTTGTAAATTTTATTGCATACATGACATAGTGTTGTAAATAAACCGTTTGTTGCCTATAATGTGTCCCACTGCTGGGCAAAGGCCTCCCTTTTCTCCTTTCAAACTTCTCTGTCGGGCGATCTCTGGCCATGTTTGCCCCGCGAACCAGCAAATCTAGCCCGATTCACGTAATGAAAACCGTAACGATATCGTAGCGATTTAGTCGTTTAGACCATATCCGTATTCACATCCATCAATCGAGTTTGAAAGAAACCGATTTTAAAGTCGTTTGAAATTCGCCGATTTAAAAAAAAAAAAAACTGTATTTCATTATCCTAGTAGAATACTTATTATTGTAACTGGAAATAAGTCGATAGATCGTGAATACCGCTTTTGAATAGGACTTCGATCGAACTACTATAAAACTTCAACGATATTTTGGCTTGTTTGATTTTACGTGAATCAGGCTACATCGTCACATCACCTTCACCGCGGACCTATATGAATAAAATACAATATTTGTTCAAGTTATACCAAGTTATCGCATTATAAATATAAGGTACACAAACGACAAAGTAATACTTACCGGTAGCTACTTATAAATGCAAATGGAAATTATTGTAACCCAAGTATTCTTCATTATCGTATCGTATTAATTTAAGCTTCTTTTAAGATGCTATCACTGGGAACATTATAGATTCGACTTTGAGCATTAGCTTTTAGTTGATTCTATAATTTGATGTTACAAATTGTATCAAGGTATTACACAGTGTATCATTACAAGGTGCGCATTGTAATGCTCGGTTCTCCTCCTTCATTGATGTTTGAATCATTACAAGGTGTGCATTGTAATGCTCGGTGCTCATCGTTCACTGATGTAATGCTCAAATCTGTGACGTTACATTGCACACAAATGCTCCCGGTGAGGGAGCACCTTTACATTTTCTAATACCATGGTAAATTACGGTTTGAAAGCCTCGTTCCTCTTTCACAGTTAAAAGGTTACGATCTAAAGGGAGAGAAGATATTTTATCAACCCTCAAATTGTCACTAATTGAAAACGGCTCATAATTTTACGCTCTCTTAATTCCATTTGGATTATGTGACTGTCTTTAAATTAAATTATTTTAAGAATCTTTTGGAATCTTAAATGAATTGCAGAAGTTTTAAAAGTCTTGTGTAGATTAGGCAATTTTATTGAAACAATCATTAAAATTACAATAGTATTTGATATAATATAATTTTAATGTTAAAATATAAATGAAGTATAAGTAAATGAAGTAAGTAAGTGACAATATTTTAGACAAGAATCATATAAAAAAACTTGGTGCTTATAAGTATTGAAAGGTGTAGTAGCTATCAAAGTAAATACTTAGGTAGATACTACCATGATCTTTTTGAAAAATTGACACATTATTTACAAAGGTGTAAAAAAAGCCTGGTTAAGCCACAAAATAAATTTATTTCCATAAACATCTAAAAACAAGGAACAACATTGTTTTCGTCTACTTGTCAACGTGTCTACAACAGTGTTTAAAGCTCGCGTGAAAGCATCGAGTGCACTCTAAGTTAGCAGCGCGCGTTCGTCGGCGGGAGACAACGCGACTATCTGCAGTACCCCTCTCCCTGCAGGAATAACCTGAACGCCTCTGTGATCTTACTGGGCTGCTCCTCTAGCACCATGCCGCAGTCTGAGATGCTCAGCCACGACGTCTTGGAGGGGTCCAAGCGACCATTGAACGTCACCGTGTCGTCGACATGCGGAGATAAAGCACCCGTCACGTTCAGGACAGGCACTTTAATAGAATGCGTGTCCCTCGAAATACTCAGGTCCGTCCTGCGCAAATATGAGTCAATGAACATCGCTAAATTGATCGGGTTGACGTGAGAGAAACTCTCTTTGTAAACCTGCGCCAAGTCATGGTTGCGGTCATCCGTGCTGCGTCCGAAGTGATGCCACATTAGGTAATCCAGCGCCCCTTGTGTCATCCCACTCGATCGCAACTGTCTTGTGTTTATTTTCTGGTATAGCCATTCGGTCCACCCAGCTTGAGTCGACGTACAATTGATCAGGACCAGCGCATCTACTTTTTGAGGACTTACAACGGCGTAGCGCGCTAAAATGTTCGCACCGGCTCCTACTCCGAATCCAATGAAGGATCGTATCCCGAAATGTCCCAAAACAAAATCTATTTGGGAAGCCAATGCATCCATGCTAGGGTAAGTGTAATCTTCGGGCAGTGTGGGGGCGCCCTCCTCCTGCCCCGGCGCGGTTACGTGATAGATGCAGAACTGGTCGAGTATCGCTCGCATGTCGATGAAGTTGAAGAAGGCCTGGAAGTTGGCGGCATAGTTGAGGCCGAGGTCGTGGTAGGTGATGATGGCGCGCTTGCTGCGGTCGCCTCGCACGGCCACCAGCAGGTCCCCGCGGGACGTCCTCACCCGCTCCTCCACGCATGCGCCGTCGTTGTGCAATCGTCTGTTTGATGGGAAATGTAATTGAACGCTTTTCAACTCATCTTCGAAATTGTCTGAAGACATCATGTTGAGTAGAGCAATATTCTCGTGGATGTGTGTAGGCATCTTCTTGTTTAAATCGAAAGGTACTTTCATCAACGCAAATCTCTTTGTTTACTTGTTACGTATTCACCTCCTGCCGGTGTTGATCGCGCTGTCAGGTCTTCACTTGTTTCAATTAACGCGTTCCATTAGTCACCGTTAACGATCCTGTGCTTATTACGTGCATACTAATAACACAATGTCCGTCTTAGATCCACTTAATGTTTATTATGTCACTGAGTCACAGCATAACCACTATTTATGTTAAAATCTTAAACTATCTGGCAGTATAATGAACAGACTATGTTATTATGTTGGAATTATCGCAGGAAATGGTCAATAATGCGTTGACCGGGCGAGCGTGAGTTCCAGCGCGAGGTTGGTTCGGTACTGCTCGGCTGTTTCCGTCAGCGTTCGTTGTTACCTGCACGGTCACCTCCGGCTCACTTCACTCCGGGCCGGGGTGCCGCACATGCGCAGCGGGCTTATCGAATTTTTCCAAGCCATTTTATGTTTATTAGTTTGCGTATAAACTACATAGACATCTATGACAATCGATCATTTAAATAGAGACTGGTATAATTTAATTAATTCGAGTGTAAGGTTACCTAGTCAGTTGGGAATTTCGTCATTCCCCCGAATGGCAACCTGTTTACTAAATAAAAGACAACATTATTATTTGAAGGCCTTGACACGTTTTGGATACGGGTCAATGTAATATATATTATGAACAGGATTTTAGGCTTTTTGCGTAGTGAACATATAAACGTTATGCTTGTTTAAATTATTAGCCTTATTATTATTAGGTAAATTTATAAAAAAAACGAAACTACCAGGTAACACAGGTAAACAAGTTGAATCTTCCCGCTAAAATAAGTTTGGAGCTTTCTGGCTTTGTTTTTTGCTTTGTTCTTTCTAATTTATCCTAGTTACTTTTAATAGAATCTTCTTTCGTCTTTTTTAAATATTTTTTTCATGATAAATATGTACCTAGTGTTATTTAGTTTATATAAAAGTGTTTTATAGGTACCTACTTATTAAGGTACTTATAAATTATTTTAAAGTTAATGTACAGTATAAAGGTATTTAGGCGGACTTAATGCAACAAGGCATTGTCTATCAGTCAATAGTTGATGGATGGGTTGCTGCTCTGCTTGTCTCGAGTTCGATTCCCTCACGGAACAAATATTTGTTACGCTACGGATATTTGTTCCGGGTACGGGTGTGGATGTTTTACGTATATGTAAGTTTATACATGTTTGCGAACGCACCCACGGAACAAAGAAGAACACCGTTTAAAAAAAAAAGAAATTATGAAGAAACTGTCGCTGAGGAGTTTGTCCTTGAACTTTTTTTTAAAATGATGTAAACCAGAGCTTGACTGCAATCCCACCTGATGATAAGTAGTGTTGCAATCTTTGATGGTGAGGCGCACTAGTTTATTAAGAGCTTATTCACTCTAGCCTTGAAGACACCCAAATTATATTTGGACGGGAAGACCGCAGCAAGCAAATCGTTGCCAGTCCCTCGATGTACGCGGTATAAACGACGAAGCGAACTTCTATATATTACGGCGATAGTACAATATCATGACCTTTGTCTTCTATACCTATGCTGCGAGATAGGTACATAGTATAGTCAGTCATAATCATAACGATATCGATTACCTGTTTCTCCGATAGCCATCGTCCAAGCCGTCCAACTGATTAATCCACTGTTACTTTCTCGGAAAGCAAAATGGATTAAGCGATCGGTTTCAACGTTAGCGTTAGAATAGTGTTGCGAAGTCTGTATAAATTAAAATCGGAACAGATAGTAAAACAAATCGATTTTAAGCTGGAACTGTATCAGACCTACGCATTTGTGGACCACACCTGATTTGTACGTTGGACGACGTCGCGTGGCGTGGATCTAGTGAGTGTGTAATCACGTCTAGTTTCCACTTAAAATGTATGGTGTTCGACGCGTCCAGACCAGCGTACTGCGTACGTGACATACGTGAGCGCAGGGTACTTTTACTTTAAGGTTCGAGATCAGGACAAACAAAAAATAATCTTTATTTTTTTTGAGATAGGAAATCATTCAATGACTTCCTCCTCTCTAGGGTACAATTAGAGAGCGTGTCAGAATTTCACTGACTGCCAGGCCCACGGTCACTCTTTCAATCGTCCCCGCATCTCTAACAAGCATCAGCTCTAACAGCCTTATTGAGCCTTTCAATTTTACTGACATCTTTTGGGGAATGCGTGGGTAAAATCAGTTATGTGTGACGTTTTATATTGTTTATGTGAAAAACACCAGTTTTTTACATAAACACATTTTGGCTCCTCTTCCAGGAGACAAAATTTGGTTACGGTTTCAAATCATTCTACCAATGATTTATCGAGATCTTAGCGTCCTGATCATTCACAAATCGGGACGCATTCCCAGATACCTGAAAATAGGGACGTCCAAATAGGACACCTGTCCACACTAGCGTTGAGTTACATTCTGGCTGCATTAAACCGCACCGAGAGGACAGTGCTTCTATCGCTTTTCTAAGCATGTTGCCGAACGCCTCATCGATGCAGCCTCTATCAGGTAAGGTAAATCATTTATATAAATATAAATTAGAAATAAAAATGGGCCAAGAAATGAGCCCAAGGGGACACCCATCATTACTACAAACCCGGGTGATCTTTTCCCGTTTACGTCAACTCTCTGAATCCTAACACTCAGACATGACGTAAGAAGATCCAGAGAGGAGTTCCGGATCCCGTAATGGTGTAGTTTCCTGATTAAAGTTTCATGGATAACACAATCGAAGGCCTTGGACCAATCATAAAAAATGTCAAGAGCATCGCATTTGTCTTCCCATGCATTATAGATATGTCCCAAAAGTTCAACGCCGGGATCGGTTGCTGTTCGACCCCTTGTAAAACCGAATTGCTTAGTATGTAACAATTTATGTCTTTTGATTTGTTTCTAACAGTTATTGTTGATTTTCTTGTCCGTCCGCCCCTCCAGAAAAAAAACCTGGATCCATCCCTGCCATGACGTGTTAAAATATCTAGCGTGCGAGCGAGAAAGAGAGATACAACTACATACCATAGCTCCATTTCTTTAAAAATTCAGTTTAGGTTCGCGCGTCAAATGGATCGCGTTAAGGACTTGTGGTAGGTTCTCAGCTCTCTTTTTCGATCTAATACAAACACTTTGCGCTTTACTATCAACGATGGCTTCACTGCTTACCATCAGGTGGGATCGAAGTCAAGCACTAGTTTATACTTGTTACTAGTAGTTGTAGTACTAGCTTGTAATCTATAATTATATCTATAATATAAAAATGAATCGCAAAATGTGTTGGTAAGCGAATAACTCAACAACGCTTGGACCGATTTCGCTAATTTTTTTTTTGTTGTGTTCGTTATTATGAGGAGAAGGTTCTTATGGAAAAAAAAATGAAAATTAGGGTAGTGTAGGGTAGAGTAGGGTAGTGTAGGGTAGAGTAGGGTAGTGTAGGGTAGAGTAAGGTAGAGGA
The DNA here is from genome assembly GCA_910589285.2 of Mythimna ferrago. Classification (NCBI taxonomy): domain Eukaryota; kingdom Metazoa; phylum Arthropoda; class Insecta; order Lepidoptera; family Noctuidae; genus Mythimna; species Mythimna ferrago. Next base: position 11,960,966 of record OU342692.1, on the reverse strand, counting down.
GGGTAGAGTAGGGTAGGGTAGAGTAGGGTAGAGTAGGGTAGAGTAGGGTAGAGTAGGGTAGAGTAGGGTAGAGTAGGGTAGGGTAGAGTAAGGTAGAGGAGGGTAGAGTAGGGTAGAGTAGAGTAGGGTAGGGTAGAGTAGGGTAGAGTAGGGTAGAGTAGGGTAGAGTAGGGTAGAGTAGAGTAGAGTAGGGTAGGGTAGAGTAGGGTAGAGCAGGGTAGAGTAGGGTATTGTAGGGTAGAGTAGGGTATAGTAGGGTAGAGTAGGGTAAATTAGGGTAGAGTAGGGTATAGTAGGGTGGAGTAAGGAAGAGCGGGAGCGAAGCCGCGCGGGCAAAGCTAGTACTCGTATAAAAATGAATGCCACTTTTCTTTGTAATTTTATAACTCAAGAACGGGCTCACCTATCCAAACCAAATGTTTAGGCTTTGTTCGGACTATTTAGTAGATAGTTTATGTGAAGTTTGGTAGGGTAGAGTAGGGTATAGTAGGGTAGAGTAGGGTAGAGTAGTGTAGAGTAGTGTAGAGTAGTGTAGAGTTGTGTTGAGTAGGGTAGAGTAGGATAGGGTAGGGTAGAGTAGGGTAGAGTAGAGTAGAGTAGGGTATAGTAGGGTAGAGTAGGGCAGAGTAGGGTAGAGTAGGGTATAGTAGGGTGGAGTAGGGAAGAGCGGGAGCGAAGCCGAGCGGGCAAAAGCTAGTACTTATATTATATATTTTCAGTAGTTTTTACAGAAAATTATACCAAGTTAACATACTTCCGAGATAATAATATACAACCTTATTTAAGTGTATGCGAAACTTGAAACACCTATCTAGTAATTTTATTTAAGGAATCTAGGTATGTTAAAAATTTCAAACAACTATTATAAGCACATTATGGTACCTTTTTTTATGGTGGTAATAAATCATGCATTGACATCCCTCGCTCTTGGGCGGAGCGAGAGATAGTGTCAGACTCTTACTGACTAAAAGACCCACCCCGTTCCTTCTAGCCTTCATACCGGAGCTCGAGCGCCCTTTCGGATAACCCTGGCCGGACAGTGAGCTACCCATTGCTCACTGTCCGCAAGCCCGCGCCTACGTTGGCCGGAAATCGGGATCAGAATCCCGGCGGCGGCGGCGGCGATAACGCCGTTGCCTGATGCGTTCGGCCTCCTCCTTTGCGAGCATTACTGCTTCGCAGAAGTCGGCGACCACCTGCCACTCCTCCTCGCTCCGGACCATGGCCTCAACGAAGGCCCGGCGCGAGAGGTCTCCGCCGCTGATCGCCCCCACGAGGGCACGGCGATGCTCCGCCCAAGCAGGGCACACCTCGACTGTGTGCTCCACCGTGTCCTCCGGGCGTTCCGTACAGTGGCGACACCCGGGCGTCACTTCCGCATGAATCCAGTGCAGGAAACTCCTGAACGAACCATGTCCGGTGAGTACCTGCGTCATGCGGAAGATAAGAACGCCGTGAGGTCTTTCCAGCCACGCCTCAAAGAGGGGACTTACCGCCATGAACATTATGGTACCTGGTTGGCGACATAAATATATGGTCAGCGGGCTACCCGGGCGACTGAGGGGTTGTTTTGCTTCCGCACCCAGCTGTGCACTGGCTCCTAATGCCCACTATGACCTGTGTTATACTTAGTGTCAGTTGAGTCCAACTTGTGACCTTTTCTAAATATATTTTCTGAAAAAATAAAACATGGCGCAAAAGTTATTGGCATCGATTCAGTTACTGATTCTGATCAAACTATGTATATTCAGGTTTCGCATATACTAACAAAAACATGTTGTTTACTTTTTTCTCTTTTTTCAAAATTTTTATATTATTTAGACCTCAACCACCTTTAATTTAATATTATTAATATTTGTATACCACAGTGTCTCAAGACGAAAGTCTGTGAACAGTGTGTGTTGCGAGTGATGACATATGGATCCGAAACGTGGTCGCTCACAATGGGCCTCATCAGAAGACTTAAAGTCACCCAAAGAGCGATGGAAAGGGCTATGCTTGGAGTTTCCTTGCGTGATCGAGTCAGAAATGAAGATCTCCGCAGGAGAACTAAGGTTGCCGACATAGCACGAAGAATCGCCAAACTTAAGTGGCAATGGGCAGGGCACATTGCTCGTAGAACAGATGGCCGTTGGGGCCGAAAAGTTCTGGAGTGGCGTTCGCGCACCGAAAAACGCAGCGTTGGAAGGCCTCCTACAAGGTGGTCCGATGACCTGGTGAAGGTTGCGGGAATCCGATGGATGCGGGACGCACAGGATCGTGCATTGTGGCGACGCTTGGGGGAGGCCTATGTCCAACAGTGGACGTCTGTCGGCTGAGATGATGATGATGATGATGATGATGAATATTTGTATAATCCGCGGATATCGAGTATAATCTTATTAATTCATGAAACCCCAAGCGAACGCCGGCGTTCGCACACCTATTGTCTTTCTATTGTGTCTGCAATTTCCACGATTGTGATTTGAAAATACTGTAAGAACAACCATTTTTTTAAAAGAGTAACCAGAACACAGTTACCCAAAAGCATATACAAAAGATAAAAGTGAGGGAAGTCCTCTCTGCTCTCAAAGGGCGGTTCTTGTGACAAACACTCTCTGATAACGAGCCGGCCGACATTCGTGTCGCCGCCACGTACATTTATACAAAAGAAAACATTAGGTATGTGAACCGGTTATCTTTGTATGTATGAACAGTTGTCACATTTAATATTAATAGTCTGGTTACCTATACTTTTTATTATAATACCAGCTGGCCCTGCGGCTTTATCTGCGTCTTTTATAATAATAATAATCATTTATTTGCTAATAATGTAGGTATACAGATATGGTGTTATAATTGTTGATTGTGCCAATACATTTTGTCTTACGGCATGCAAAATATTCATAATTTAATGTATGAAGTAATAATAAAAAAAAAGTTAAAAATTGTCAGCTCATTAACTTAATTGTTCAACCATTTTGTTATTACTGCGCTCCTATTTAATTGGTGTTAGCATGATGGTATGATAAACCAGGCTTACGAAAACGAATTTAAAATTTGAGCAGATCTGGTTGGTTTAAAAGTATGACGGCGATGTAATTTTTGTAATTTTAAATGCGTGTTCTGTTTGCAAGTGGGGCATGTTACCGACTTGGGCACGTAGTATTTTTTTTTAAGGTTGTACAGCAACTTTTTTTTTTCACAAAAAATAATATTGTCTTAATTTTTTTAGTTGGCGCTGTCATCGCTGCACGTTGCGACTAGTGTTGCCAGGTCCATTTGGATAAAAATCGAGACAAATGGTAAAACAAATCGGGATTTAGAGTTTTAGATCGGGACAAATTTTTTTTTAGTAAATATTTCTTTTTAGGTAGGAAATCATCCAATGACTCCTCCACTCTGGGGTGGAACGAAAGGGCGTGTCAAACTTTTACTGAGTAAAACCTAGACTTCTTCTGTCGCTCTTTGAGTTTAAGGGTATTTGATTTATCGGGACATTTAGCGTCCCGATCAGGTGCAAATCGGGACGCGTTCCCAGACCCCTAAAAATCGAGACATCCCGCGCAAATCGGGACGCCTGGCAACACTAGTTACGACCAGCAGACGATGATGTGGCATGGCTTGGGAAAAGACTTTGTCCATCTTTACGCGACGCGGCCCGACTTACGAGTTGTAGGTCGCGGGTCCAAACCCAGCCGGCGCACTTTACTTTATATTACTTTGTGTATGCGTCTGGGAAATTTCGTGAGGAGAGAAGACCGGCATATCCTAGAATAAATAATCCGAAGACATTGATATCCACTGACTCCTGAAATACAGGTATTCATACCTAGCTCTGGAGTCAGGGCCTCAATAGTTTGTAAAGATTTTTGTGAAATAAATATTATTATTATTATCCACCTTTGGAGGTAGGCGGAACAGAGAGTAAAGTCCCACATACCTCCGTTGATAAGGGAGGATCCTCCGGCCAGACAGATGTTATAGTCTGGTAGGCTACTGCCCGATAGATGATTTCGGGCTGTCGTATATGTTCAAATCGCGCGGAGAACTTTGATTGCGCGATGCAGGATTTCGTACTTTCTTCGTAGTTCTTATGTGGCGCCATAGATGTCGCTACATCACTCCCCTCCGGAGATCGGAGATCGATGGTTCTTTGATGCTTCATGATGCGTGCCAGGCCAGTGATAGGTTGGTTCCAGTGGGTCGGAACCGATGCCGCATAGTTCTCGGTGAGTCGGAACTGTCTGCGGTGATGCCCCAGTGAGTCGGGGTGTTGTTATCCCAGTGAGTCGGGATGATGCCCCAGTGAGTCGGGGTGATGATGTCCCAGTGAGTCGGGATGTTGCCCCAGTGAGTCGGGGTGATGATGTCCCAGTGAGTCGGGATGATGCCCCAGTGAGTCGGGGTGGTGCTGTCCCAGTGAGTCGGGATGATGCTGCTGGCTCCAGTGAGTCGGAGTAGTGCTGCTGGCTCCAGTGAGTCGGAGCGGTGCTTGTGCGACGTAGGGCTTGACTGCTGACGTCGACCAGGAGAGGTTCTTCATAGCTCTTCATGTGACTGGCCGAAGGTGCGGTGTGCTAAGCCAAGGTCGCTGATGAGGCTGAAGGTGATGACCAGGTATGACCAGGTAGGCATGCTGGAGGTCAGGATACCCTCTATAGCCGTGGGTGCTGGCTGTATGGCTTGCTGCTCGAAAGCTTGAGGAAGTGATGATGACGTCACGAAGTAGTAGCTGCACGAAGGCTGCGCTGACGTTCTTTTGTCGAGGGTCACCAGTTTGGAGGTGGGCGGAACAGAGAGTAAAGTCCCACATACCTCCGTTGAAAAGGGAGGATCCTCCGACCAGACAGGTGTTATAGTCTGGTGGGCGACTGCCCAATAGATGATTTCGGGCTGTCGTATATGTTCAAATCGCGCGGTGAACTTTGATTGCGCGATGCAGGATTTCGTACTTTCTTCGTAGTCCTTATGTGGCGCCATAGATGTCGCTACACACCAATCCCAACTGATTTCGCGTGGTGGACTACGGCCAATTCCCTCTCCTAGAGAGGAGGCTTGTGTCCCAACAGTGGGAACATTATAAGGCTGATTGTACTCGTATAATCAAAAAACACTAATCATTATAACAATTATTCATGTTTGCTTGTTTTTTTTTTTAAGCTATTAAATGATAAATGATCTTTATTTTGCAAGTAGGTTTTATAAAAACACTTTCACATGTCAATTTTTTTTTTTCGTTAATCAATGCTAAATGAGGCCGGTGTTTCCTAGCTGACTACCCTGAGAAGAAACACCGAAACAAACTCAGGGGTCAAAGTCTCTTTTAAAGTCCATACAGCAAAACATGTAATGGTGAAATCATATTATTGCATATTATTGCATAGCTTCTATCGCGGGCCTTGAGCGTGGAGACCGAATCCAGAAATTCCGTAACGAAAATAACCTAACACCGGGACTCATTTGTTTTATGAGCGTGGTGACCGATAAGAAAACAAATGAGTGAACAATCAATCAAAATTCAATTCAATGTGTGAAAGTGTAACTTCAATTAATATCAAAGAAAAAAAAACAAAGGAAAAAAAAAATACTGCATAAATAAAATAAATAAATAATTATAATTGCATAAGTTGATAAAAATGCTATGCAATAGCTTACCGCGGCAGTCCCCGAGTGCCACACGTCTTTTTTATGATTGTAACAAGTACGTAAGTATTATTATGAATATGGATGAAGTAGGTACACTCGTGGCGTGTGTACTTCATATTAAGGTAAATAATACGTACACTTTTGTTTTTTAAATGATAACAACTCCGTAGAAGTACAGGGCGAGTAAATATTTAATATACAGAGTGCACCGTACTTGGAAATGATTAAATGGCTCTGTTATAGATCCGCCTTAGTTATAAATTCCCCGTAGACCAGGGGTGTTCAGACCTGTTACAGCGGTTATTGACCTAACAATATTTTTAGACGCACTCCCCTAGTGGGAAATAAAAAAAGGATAAAAGAATATTCCATTTATTTCAGTTAAAAACTCATAAAAAAAAAACATATACTAACATGACCCCCAGTAAATAAATAATGATAAAAAAATATATTATAATGATAATTTCGACTGCTCACTTAATTATAGAAAGTCACTTAATTGCTTGAATGAGAATGATGGCAGAATTGGCGCAGTGGTTAAGCGATTGATTGCTGCACTGCTGGTTGCTGGTTCGATTCCCGCGCAAAACAAATATGTGTATGACCTACAGATAGTGACAGTTACAGGACTGGATGTCTGGTGTCTGTTTTTTTTTTGTTTTTGTCTGGATGTTTTTTTTTTTTTTGTTTTGTCTTTTGTGTGTGTATATTTGTAAACGTTTCCACGATACAGGAGCAACGCCGTATTTAGGCCGGCGCTGGCGGTGCCCAGGCAAAGGGCGCAAACCCTAACGGGGCGGAAAAATGATCAAAGCAAGGCCAAGTTTTGTACCATTAATTTCATCAGAAGGAGCTGGTGGAGAACTGTTTTTCATCCCCTCTCATTCTGTACCATGGCTTGAACTAGGGCTGAACACTTGGGTCTCCTCCGTCGATGGCCCTCATGAGGACACGGCGGGGCTTCACCCAAACGGGGCAGCCGGGCCTTGGTTCAGGCCATGGTCCGGAGCGAGGAGTGGCAGGCGGTCGCCTTCTTCTGCGAAGCAGTAATGCTAGCAAAGGAGGCAGGCGACCGCATCAGGCAACGGTTAACGGAAGCTCTTTTGTTGCTGCCGGGATTCCGATCCCGATTTCCGGCCACCGTAGGCGCGGGCTTGCGGACGGCGAGCAATTGGTAGCTCGCTGTCCAACTGTCCGGCAACTGTCCGGACCGAGTCCAAGTCGTCGACGGCGCGCACCGTTCCTGCACACCTCAAGGAGTTGTCAGCAACGGCAGGGGCCCAGCTGGGTTGAAGCCTACCGGGGCCAGGGTTAGTTTCGAGAGATAGCTCAGCCCCGGTATGAAGGCACGAAGGAACGGGGTGGGTTTTTAGTCAGTAAGAGTCTGATATTATCTCCCGCTCCACCCAAGAGCGGGGGTTGTCATTAGAACAAAAAACCCAAACGAGGCAAACTTCTACCATATATTTCATCATGTGCTCCGGGCGATCCGCACAATGGTGACACTCAAGCGTTTCTTCCCGCCATATCCGAAACAGATATCTCCCGAAATACTCGTCTAGTGACGACCTTCGTCAGGCGGATTAACTCTCCCAGTTCGAACGTTTTTAGGGGTACAGTTACACGAACAGACGAAATTGACACCAGGCGTAGAAGAGGCTAGTTACGGCACATTATAGAAGTAATTCTTAGAGGCAACATTTTTTAATTTATAAGAAAAAGAAACGAAACAGTGACCATAGTTTTTTTCTTTTTCATATAGCGTAGCATAATCAGCCTTTTTAATGTTCCCACTGCTGGAACTCAAACCTCCACTAAAAAAGAGTATGGGCCGTATGCCACCACGCGGGCCCAGTGCGGGTTGGTGAATGTCACATGTTCGAATTTTTGGTCTAGAACCAAAAATCATGCCGGTTTCCTCACGATGTTTTCTATTTCATATTTTATGGTAATTTCCGCGATCAGAAAGCTCTAGTGATCTATTGATTCAGCACCCCTGCCGTAGACTATATTTAGTAGCGCCACGGGGGCGGGGTCATCAACCTGCCGTCCTGTATGCCAGCAATTATGTGTGACCTAATGCAAATACTGCGAAAGGGTTGCCGGTGTAATTTCATACAGACACCTTTCAGGCTTCACACGGTATATATTTGTGACAACTTGTTCAGTTATTTTTAAAATGTTTTTAGAATTTATTTATAATTTGACAGGTTTAGGGTTCAGCTACTTCTGTCAGTACCAAATTGCATTTTTTTTATGCTTCTAGCGTGTTGCCGACAGCCTTGTCGATTCTGCCGTGTGCGCTCGCGCTTCTCCTCTCTATCTCTTTCTAGTAAATGATAGTAAAACTATTGTAAAACTATTTAAAAAAATACTACATAGTAAAACTATCGTTTACTAAGTAAGTCACACAGTCACAGAACTGAGGGCTTATCCCACAATCGATAACGCTAATAGAAAACTTCAAATGTATGAGAATGACATCATCTCAACGTTAAGTCACGTGGTCAGAATAAAGGTATCGGAGGCGTTACCGACTGTAGAAAAAGATTCTAACCGAAACGGTCATAACTTGGCTAGGCCTACAGTACCCCTAGCCAAGTTGCAAATCTGCAATAGTTAACGCTAGTAGAAAGCTTTAAATGTACGGGAATGATTTCATCTCAACGCTCAGTCACGTGGTCAGAATAAAAGATTTGGCGGCAAGGTCAACTCAAAGCGTTCGACGCAAGCAAAACGATTATAACTTGGCTAGGGGGGCTGGATAGAAACTAAAGAAAGTTCAATGTGGTGCTGGCAGATGCAGCTGAAATCTAGAACTTCTTCATACACCTAGATGCCAACATCATCGATTTTTTTTTTGTTAACTTGTCCTACCACGTAATATTATTTGTTATTTTTTTGTTTTGTTTTTAAAAACTTTACCCCACACTAGGATTTACAATAATAAATAATTAAAAATATTTATTTGGAACTAAAAATATACAAAACAATTTTTATACTCGTATTTTATGTAACGATGATAGCTACAATAATTTGAAACTGTAGCACAGCTCTATCAACGCCCACCAGAACCAGACCAGAAACATAAGAAAAACGACGATGGTCATCACCTTTTTTAAAAAAGCTTTTTTTCCCTAGGAGTTACCCGCATCGCCCGTATCGTGGGTTTTTTTAGGTGAAAAATCAGGGCGTGTCAGACTTTTACTGAATTAAACAAACTCCTATGTTCCTTCTTTGCCTTAATTCCAGGACCCCGGGGGGTTCTTTTTCATAATTCAGAAAATTCAAATATTTTTCTTTCACATAGGCCTACATGGGCACTTATAAAACGTCAGAAGCTAGTGCACGGTTCCAAATTAGTCGTTTCCTATGGAGAAGAACCGGCAAGAAACTCCATGGTTACTCTTTTAAAAAAGTGGTTGTTATTACAATATTTCCATATTACAGTAATAATAGATTTTGTATATAAGAACAGTGTAGACCAATCAATATTATACTCAAAAATACAAACCATGACCGCAGTAGGCTTCGACAGTGCTGGGCCCCTACAGTTTTACTCACATCTCCTTGAGGTGCGCGTAGAACACGTTGTTCTTACCGGATGGCCGGACGGCGAGCTACCCATTGCTCGTTCAAGCCCTCGCCTACGGTTCCCGTATCGTGGGTACGTTCACGAACTAAAAAAATAGAAAAAAAAAAACACTTAAGCTTTAATCTCACATACACAACACACCTTGACACGAAACAACTATCAAATGTTACTTACGCCATACAAATATTTATAATTTGCAATGTCTGGTATCTGATTTGATTCCGAGAATTCTTTCTTTGATAGAAAGCTTCACTATCGCAAAGTGCTCTATTTCCCGGAAAACCCCACATTTCCTGCTTTATAGACTTCGACTAGATAAAGAGGGAAGTTGCAGGAAATAGCTAATAGATAATATCCAAAATGGTTCCTGTTTTTTAAATAATATTTTCTAAATTTATAAAAACCTCATATTGTTGACTAATACTTAATTATTCTACTATTTACATATAATAATATATAAAAAACACTTAACTTACTGTACTAATACTAGGTGACTGAGTAATAAAAACATAATATTTAAACTAACTACACGATACGATTATAATTTAGAAGTCTTCAAGGTTAAACCGAATAGGCACTTAATAAACTAGCGCCCCTCACCAGCGACGATAGCATCAATTTTTACCATCAGGCGGGATCGCAAGCACTAGTTATGATAAATGATATTTATTTTGTAAATAGGTTTAAAAAACACTTTTACACGTCAATTTTTTCTTCGTCAGTATATGCTAGATGAGGCCGGTGTTTCCTATCTGACTACCCTGAGAAGAAACACCGAAACAAACTTAGGGGCAAAGTCTCTTTTAAAGGTATATAATATATAATAGTACATTATGATATAAGTGTGTAATATTAGTGATTACCGACGAGGCGGTATTTAGACCCGAGTCGTGGCGAGGGTCTTAAGAGAGCCGAGAACGGTAACGATAATGTATTAAAATTATGGCGGGGGAGCGGTTGAACAATAAGGTTTTAACTACATTATAGCACGAGTGCGTAATGGTAATCAAAATGTTACAGTTTGGTAACAAGGGCCATTATGTACCTAAGTGCAGTGCAATAAGAGTCACTTTCTGAGCAAGTGTATTGGAAAAAATAAAAACAGCTATTTACCAACTAGCTTCTGACAGCGGCTTCGCCCGCGTGAAATTTGGTTTTTCCATACAAACTTTGGACCCCCGTTTTACCCCCTTAGCGATAGAGTTTAGTAAAACCCGTTCTTAGCGGTTGTCTACACTGTATAAGGAACCTACCTGCCAAATTTTAAGTTTATAGATGTTATAGTTTTTGAGATTTCGAGATTAATCAGTGAGTGGTATTTAGTTTTTAGATAATGAGGATAGATTGGGAAAAATCAAGTCACTTTAGTTTTTTTTTTCTTTCGATGGGAAAAATCATCTTATGACAACCCCCGCTCTTGGGCGGAGTGGGAGATAGTGTCAGACTCTTACTGACTAAAAAACCCATCCCGTTCCTTCAAGCCTTCATATCCGGGCAGAAATCGTTCTATCCTCAAGGACATACTAACTAAAACACTTTTTATCTACTCAGATCCAGAGAGAAATCTGATAATCTATATCTATATATACATAATACTTTATAATAAAAACTTTTTATAAAAAAAAATACAACCAACTTCAATGTTAAAAAAACACTGAAAAGTATAAAATAACTTTAATTTCGGAAGTTGGTGTTTCTATAATAGTTTTGTCTCTTCGTTATTTAACACCGACTTTCAAAATAAAATTATTTTTTACTTTTCAGTTTTTTTTTTAACGTTGAAGTCTGTTGTATTTTTTTTTTGTAAAAAGTTTTTTATGTTACACCTTTTAGTTATGGTACCACCACTAAAAAGTACCTCTCAGCCAAACTTAAATACCTTATAGCCAGAGAGCATCTCATTACGATTCTAATAATCCCAAACACGGTTAGATTAAATTAATTTACCTTCTGGCTTCATCATCAGATCAGTCCGATACATTCCCTCCCCTTTTTCCTTCAGCGAGTTATCGACTACACGTATAAACAAAGCAATTTTACTCGTTGCGACATTTCTGCTGTGATCCTTTGAGGAGATCTGTGCCATATCTTCGAAGTTCATGATCAGATCATAACAATATTTCAATGGGACCAACTTGGAAGCATAACCTTTCAATCAAAAAAAGAATTTACAAAATCGGTCCACAATTGGCCGAGATATCGGTGAACATACATAAAAAAAAAAACATACATTCAGCCAAACATAGAACCTCCTCCTTTACGAAGTCGGTTAAAAATGAATCCCTCTTTCCTTGGTCACGGCATTACGCGTAAACGGCTATACGACCCATTTCGCTAATTTTTTTTTTATTGTGTTCGTTATTGTGAGAAGGTTCTTAGGAAAATAAAATTAAAATTAGGGTAGTGTAGGATAGTGTAGGGTAGAGTAAGGTAGAGTAGGGTAGAGTAGGGAAGAGTAGAGTAGGGTAGAGTAGTGTAGGGTAGAGTAGGGAAAAGCAAGGTAGAGTAGGGTAGAGCGGGACGTAGCCGCGCGGGTAAAAGCTACTCTAAGATAAACACAAAAACAAAATATGTCACCAAAATTCTACGCTTCACTACGCTTGCTCATTCAAGATACGCCCAAAAGAAATCCAATAATGTTTCTTGTTTAGTAAAATGCTGGTACAAACACAAAATCTGTGAAAGTGTGAATAAGTTCGTTAGTGTACGAGCCTGGACGGTATGGAGGCGGCTCACGTACGTTATCAATCGAGCTCGTAATTTATCTCCGCGCTTCCAAATATTTTCTTAGCGTTTTCTTTTATTCAGCGCAGGTGTCTGACTTATTATTGTAAGGAAGATGGGAAAATAAAATGTTTGATTTGTCTGTTAGATATTTTTGGTACGAATGCTCAGCGTGACTTAAAATGTTGCCCAACATAAATAGGACTGAGCAGAACATTCCTGCATGCCCGGCAAACTGTGGACCACAGTAACACAGTGTTGCTGCCCTGAGAGGACTATGCTCAGAGGTAAGTCAATACAAACTAGCTCGACGCAACGTGTTTTTTCTTACAACCAGCCAGTCCAGAAGCGGTTGACAGTTAACAGGATGAAATTCATATCACTCCTCACATAATTCATACATATTTTGTTAGGCCTCATTCGTCCGTTCCTGACTTAAGTTGGGTTAAATAGAAATCACAAACCACACAAAAATTAATCACTTGGGATGACTTATCAGCAGGCCTAGCCTTACGACCGTTTCGATTCGAATCTATTTTGTCGATCACTTCGAGTCGGCAACGCCTCCATTTTCTTTGTTCTGACCACGTAACTTAGCGTTGAGATGATGTTATTCCCATATTTGGCTAAACCCTCAGATCAGCCAAACAGAAGCCTTCCTGTTAGATCTGTTATTGTGACCTAAGCGCTAAGTGCGAGTTTTTTTTTAAGTTAAGGTGATCAATAGGTTTACCGTGCTTGTCTCTCTGATTGGTCTAGAGCTTGGAGCGGGCCAATCGGAGCGCCGAACTTCATAAACGTGTCGATCACGTTAACGTAAAATAAATTCGCACTTCGCACTCTGAAGAATACCTTTAGGCTGGTATTTAAAAAAAGAACATACAGTTTATTTCACATAAACCGGCATTTATGGGCACTTATGAAACGTCAGCGCTAATACTCGTACACGGTTCGAATTAGTCGTTTCCTAACTTAAACCTACACGAATTATGTCTACACATAAATTCTTTTTATAGCTACACAGATAACACTTATCTTCATATAGCAGCACTACAAAACATATGATATCCAATTAAATTGTACAAATGATGCCGGCGGTGACATAAAACAAGATAATCATATGTTAGACGGGGCTAATGTCCCGTTAAATTGCTAATATCAACGACTATCCTTTAGGATTGTCCACCAAAGACATGCGAGGTAGCTAGGCGATGTAAAAATATGTGACTCCTTCGAAGCTGTGAAACGGAGTGTAACTGAGTGGTGCGTGGTTATGTAGCGGACTAGCTTTATGAACACATTTCTAGTATCCTAGCTGGAAACCCTCCCCCCAAGCCTCGTTTTTTAAACGAGTATGTACAAATGCCTTTAATACAGCTGCGCTCATCTTCCTAGCTAGATGGATGGACGCATGCAGATAACGGCTTCGTGTCATGCGTGTACTACCTGCATTCGGAGCCTGCATTCGCTGCCTGCATTCGCTGCCTGCAGCCGTGGTTCGAATGGTACCTTAAAGCATCTGCATGTGGTGGAATAGTACCCTTACCGGCGAGTCGGGAGCACTTCGGTACACTTTACGCCCAGTTTATTAGGTTTTAAAGCAATTTACGAGCTTAATTGCGCTATAGGACACCCTGTTTAATGACTATCGGAGCTTCGATAGAATGTGAACAGCATTGTGAGATGGTTTTGTTATTCAGATTATTGCTGAAAACTGGGCTTCATTCCGGCAACTTGAAAAAGCTAGCATTTTACATAATGTCTAAGCATTATAAATGTACATTGACTAGGCAGGATATATAATTAGGAATTGTTCAAAAGAATTACTGTGACTATGTTCGGTACACGTGTGAGTTTTAGTTAGTAAAAATCTGACACTCTCTCTCGCTCTACCTAGTGTAGGAGGAGACATTAATTAATTAATTTATTCATTTAACAGTTCATGTACACACTTAACTTAAAAAAGAAAAGAAGACGGAAACAGAAAAATAGGTACATAGGTGATGCTTATTTTGCCTTTTTTCATGTTATTTAGTGAAGATAAGAGTTTGTTGTATATGTTTCAACACAAGAACCATTTGGTGAAACATCTAACTGTTCTAAAATTTTGAAATTTTAAATTAAGCTTATGCACGTATGCACGTAGTCGCTCTCATGAAACCCTCTTTCACTCCCGTAAGGGTTGGATTTCTAAAAATCTGTTCTTGTTCCTCGTCTCATCATCATCATCTCAGCCGACAGACGTCCACTGTTGGACATAGGGCTCCCCCAAGCGTCGCCACAATGCACGATCCTGTGCGTCCAGCATCCATCGGATTCCCGATACCTTCACCAGGCCATCGGACCACCTTGTAGGAGGCCTTCCAACGCTGCGTTATCCGGTGCGCGGTCGCCATTTCCAGAACTTTCGGCCCCACAGGCCATCTGTTCTACGAGCAATGTGCCCTGCCCATTGCCACTTAAGTTTGGCGATTCTTCGTACTATGTCGGCAACCTTGGTTCTCCTGCGGATATCTTCATTTCTGACTCGATCACGCAAGGAAACTCCGAGCATAGCCCTTTTCATCGCTCGTTGGGTGACTTTAAGCCTTCTGATGAGGCCCATTGTGAGCAACCACGTTTCGGAACGAAAACAAATCCGCCTCACCATACAAAATTGTTAACTTGATTGGACAGTTTGTATGGAGAGGCTGAATTTTATTTCGTTTCCTGAAAAAAAATTTTATGGTAGGTTGTTCAGTTTCGTCTACTGAGCAAGCCCTTAAATTTTGTGGAGGGCTGTCCCTTACACCATTTATATGTTGGATGAGAAGATCCCGCGTAGCTTCCCGAACGCTACCCAGCCGAGTCGGATTCGACGGTTGACCTCTTTCTCGAAATTAGATCTACCCAACTGGACTGTCTGCCCGAGGTAAACATATATAATCGTCCACAACTTCGAGTATAGAGTCTCCGATCTTGATAGGAGTGGGTGCTACATGGTTGTTTATCATGGCTTTAGTTTTGTCCATGTTCATTTTAAGACCCACTCTTTCTGAAGCTCTATTGAGGTCTTTGAGCATTGTACTGAGCTCTTCCGTAGTGTCAGCCATGACTACTATGTCGTCGGCAAACCGAAGGAGAGTGATGTACTCGCCATTGACGTTAATGCCTAGTCCGCTCCAGTCCAGAACCTTGAAGACATCCTCCATTGCGGCCGTACCTCGTCTAAGTTTTGAAAATAACAATTGTGAAAAAAAAGCAACTTTCTAGTTTCAAAGATTTAGGTTGGGCTTTGATGAGTCAGTGAGGCCTTCTGTTTCATCTAGACTAATGTAATAAAGTTTGTTTTTTTGTTTTTACGAGGTAATCTCGGAAGTACTGGTCCGATTGATAAAATTTTTGCACTGATAGAAAGCTGCTCTTCTGATGACATGATTCCTGGATGACATAGGCTAGATTTAAATACGCGGGCGAAGTCGCGGGCAAAAGCTATTAAGAAATATACAGATAGATAATACGCTTCTAAAGAGTGATTATTATTATTTGTAGGCGATAAGTTATCTCTAGAAGTACAGCTCCGTCACCAAGTGTCGCTACAATGTCCGATCCTGTGCCTCTCGTTCATCATTTACCAATTTACATTAATATAATAAACAGGTAAAGTTTGTTTTTTTATTTGTAGGAGTTAATCTCTGAAAGTACCGGTCCGATTGCTAAAATTTTTTCACCGATAGAAAGTTGCTTTATTCCTGAGTGCCACAGGCTACATTTTATGTAAGCGGGTGAAGCCGCGAGAAAAAGCTAGTACACAATAATATAAATGTTTGCCAAATACCTACAAATTAAAAGCTCAATTCTATTCCACAACTTACGTGAGTCACACATTCAAATGTAATTTACGAAATTAACTTCAGTACAACAGTTCAATTAAAATTAAGTACGTATTTCTCCGTTGTAATGTCGTGACTAACGCCGTATTCGGTAAAACACAAAATAACTTAATTATGTATAACAAATGACTAGCCATTGTTGAATTGAAGGTAATATTTATGAGGGGGAATTCTCAGCGGTGACACCGCCCTTGAAAGTTTGGAATTGTTTGTGTACACCTGCTTTTCTATTGAATGAATGTAATGCCTTGGAAACTATAATTTGAAAAAGATTTTATCATTTAATACCAAATACTGTCTATTTTTAACCGACTTCGAAAAGATGGTGGTGGATGGTTCTATGTTCGGCTGAATGTGTTTTTTTTATGTATGTTCAATGTTCACCGATATCTCAGTCAATTGTGGAGTGATTTTGAAAATTATTTTTTTTGATTGAAAGGTTATGCTTCCAAGTTGGTCCCATAGAAAAGTTGTTATGATCTGATCATGAACTTCTAAGATATGTAACAGAACCTCATAGGATCACAGCAGAATTGTCGTAACAAGTAAAATGGCTCGGTTTGTACGTGTAGGCGATGACTGACTGAAAGAAAAGGGGGGGGGGGATGTATCGAACCGATCTGGTGATGAAGGTTTAGTTAATGTAATCTAACTGCGTTTGGAATTATTAGAATCGTTATGAGATGCACTCTGGCTATAATGTATTTAAGTTCGCCTGAGGGGTACTTTTTACCATAACTAAAAAGTGAAAAATAAAAAACTTTTTCCAAAAAAAATCAACCGACTTCAATGTAAAAAAAACTGGGCAAGTGCGAGTCGGAATCGCGCACTGAGGGTTCCGTGCAAACTACAATTCCCGAATGGAGTCTCGAAGATTTTAACGAATTGCATTTTTTTTTGTGACGTAGGTAACAACAAATTTTTACCTATACCTGTGCTATAAGACCTTGCTTTGTGCCAAATTTCAGGATTCTGGGTCAACAGGAAGTACCCTATGAATTTAAATTTTTGAGAGTAATTTAAATTTTTGAGAGTATCAAAATATACGTTTTTTGCGACATAAACAGCCGTGTCTGTTCGTTAACTTAGAAGTTTGATTTTTTCACAGCTTGAAGGGACCACAGACCTGAGTATATGATTTTAATTTCAACTCGATACCTTCACGCGTTCTCGAGGTAAAGGGTCTTGACAGGCAGATAGACAGACGGACGGACAACAAAGCGATCCTATAAGGGTTTATAATAATCATATAATCATAATTTATCATATTCGGATAATAAGTGTGAATTCGTGATTTGACATGAGGAATGAAAGAGTTCCGGGTATGGTTATCTTGTGCAAGTAAATTTAAATATTTGTGAACGCATCCATAATACGAGAGTCATTCTGTGTCCATAAGTAAAAAAATACTCTCATAATATAAGGATGAAAGTTTGTGAGTGTCAAAGTAACATTCATACTTACATGTATGTTTGTTACTTACTTAATTCTTCGCGCTCGAACAGATTTCGAGAATACTTAGTACACAGTACTTGGTAGACCGTATCCTGGAATAAGGCATAGCATACATTTTATTCCGAGAATAGGGGACACTTCCCCTTGGGATTATTTCCTACATTCACGTAGGTAAAGGAGCAACGTTGTCTCAAAAGCTGACTTAAAAACGATGAAGTTGAAATAATCTGTTAAAAAACCTTTATAATATGGGTGCAAATATGACTTAGAGTGCGCAAATATCTCAAGAGATCATTTTAAGACAGCAATGACTGCAGATCATAAAAAGACATGGAAATGCCAAGATTGTCGCTGCAAAATGCCAAAAACAGGGAACTCTAACACTCCTATACGCATACAAACTCACAGCCACCAACTTGCTTCACCCAATGAACTATGCAACGTTACACTTAGAAAAAAAACTACCTACACCAGCAATGATTCAACCACTTTTAACGATCTCAGTTTACTCGAAGATACTATACAAACAGAGGAAAAGAACTCGTCAATTTATACTAATATACAACATGAACTGTCACTGCAAAGTCTAAATCAATTGATTATAACACGTCTGAAGGAAAACAACGAATCTCTAATTTCCGAACTACGCAGCACCATACAAATAGAAATTAAAAAAGCTATTGCCAAACTCACAGACGACCTTGATAAAAAAACCAATTACCTATCAAAACAAAATGATCAAAGAAAACTTGAATTGGAAAAACTTAACATTAAAATAGAAAACATGATAAAAGAAAATGAAAAACTCAAAAAGGAAATATCGGAAATAAAATCAATACGTGTTTCTCCAACTATTACGTGCACTGAAAGCAACTCAAGGAAAATAGTTCTATATGGATTGATGGAGTACTCGAAAGAATCGGAAATTGATTTGCATGATCGGATAATTGATATATTCCAAGATATCTTACATGTAGACCTAACAGGCTATATAGAAGGTACATATAGACTAGGCAGGGATACTGCCAGTATACGACCACTGGTAGTAGAAATATTGAGTAAAAGGATGGCAAAGTACTTAATAAAAAATAGCCACTACTTCCAGGGCACAAGACTGTCCGTATCTGAGTTTTTAGATGAAAATGCACGGAAACAAAGGCAACTAATGCGAGAAGAAATGATACAAGCCCGAAAACAAGGCCTGTACTCAGTAATCCGAAACAATCAATTGTATATAGAAGGAGAAATAATAAATATGAAAAATAAAACAAACCAACAAAAAATTAGAATTAACGATACAAAAAATACCACAACAATATCAACCCAAAATCAAAGTAATTACAACGGTCACCGCGAGGAAATAATAGGAGACATAAATACGAAGAATAATTCCTTTCGAAGTCACGGCCACGGGTCAACATTTTAATATTTTATTCCAAAATATACAAAGTATTTATAATAAACAGGACATCTTTGAAGATTTCATCGCGGAAAACCCATTATATCACGCAATATGCTTATCAGAAACCTGGCTATCGAGCGAAAAACAAACCATGATACAATTTAGCGGATATAAAATAGCTGCATCATACTGCCGAAAGACGCGAGGAGGTGGTGGCGTCTGCATCCTGCTCCAAGATCACATTGATTTTAGAGAAAGGAAAGATATTACTGATATGTCCATAGAATATGTAATTGAATTATGTGCAGTTGAAATACCCAAAGAAAACATAATATTACTGGCAATATATTGGAATAAAAAAGAAGAAGATATATTCCTAAGTCAGCTGAAAAATATTTTAAATTATATAAACAATAAATATTGTAAATTTAATATTATTATAGGCGGAGATTTTAACATAAATGTTTTAAATAATGATAGAAAAACTAGTCAATTTATAGACTTAATGCTAGAGTTCAATTTTAGACAACACATAAAGAAACCCACTCGAACTACTCAAACAACATCCACATGCTTAGATTTAATATTCACAAACATTAATACAAATAAGATAACTACATCCGTAGAAGAATTTGGTTTCTCGGATCATAGTGGAACCACAATACAAATCTCTATGCCACATGTAACCATGTCTCAAGCTACTTGGTATGTAAAAAAGAGGTTATTTAATGACATCAATATATTAAAGTTTAAATCTGCGCTACAAGTCTTAGACTGGAACGAAATAATAAAAAGCGACTTAAATATAAATGATAATTATAAAGCATTTAGCGACACACTAACTTCTATTTTAAACAAATATATACCTCTATGTAAAATTAAATTAAAAACTACTCTTAAAAATAAATGGCTAACCAAAGGTATTAAAACATCCTGCAAAAATAAGAGACTGTTAAAAATACTTACACTAAAAACAAAGAACCCAGTACTATCAAAACACTATAAAATATATGAAAAAATATTGAAAAAATCGGTTACAACAGCAAAAAAGCTACAATATATTAATAAAATTAAACAATCAAATAACAAAATAAAAACAATGTGGAATATTATAAATGAGCGAACCAATAAAATAATAAAAAAAGACAAATTCAATATAACTTTGCAAACAACTAAGAACAAAACAACCTCGGAACCAAAGGAAGTAGCCAACATATTTAATAACTTTTTTGCATCCATTGGCGAGGGAAGTCCTATTAAAAGTACACATAAATCAAAAAATATACCAGTACTTCCACAGACCGAAAATACAATGTTTCTTACTCCAGTCGAACCCTACGAAATCAATACTATGCTAAAAACACTAAAAAATAAAAAAAGTCATGGCATCGACGAACTTCCACCCAGTTTACTGAGACAATGCGCTAATGAGCTAACGCTACCATTTTTTAAATTACTTAACCAGTCTTTTGATGAAGGTGTATTCCCTGATCAGCTGAAAATAGCGTTAGTGAAACCCTTACACAAGAAAAATGACAAAACAGAGCCTAGTAATTACCGTCCAATAGCTCTACTACCTACAGCTTCGAAAATTTTCGAGAAAGCGATGTGCAACCGCGTATATACGTTCTGCGAAAAATATAAAATATTTGACGAATGTCAAAACGGATTTCGTAAGAATAGGTCTACAACATTAGCTGTATATAAATTTATTCAGGAAGCCTTAAATATAATAAATAAAAAAAAATACGCAGTCGGATTAATGCTTGATATGACCAAAGCTTATGATAAAGTTCAATATGATATTTTATTAAATAAACTATATAGATTAGGGATCCGCGGCAAAGCACATGACTGGTTCAAATCCTATCTGGAAAATAGAGCACAGCTAGTGGAAATAGAATATTTTAATAATAATATTAACGAACTTCAAAAGTACCGGTCTGAGAAAAAGGCGATTAAAGCATCAATACCTCAAGGTAGTGTAATTGGATGTCTTTTGTTTCTCATTTACATTAATGATCTCCCAAAATACATAGCAGAATTCGGACCGTGTGTTTTATTCGCAGACGACATTTCCATTCTCACCCAGTGTCAGGACAACACAAACCTAAACAGTTCCCTTACTGAAATATTTAATAAAATAATAACTTGGATGAACTCACACAATCTCGAAATCAACGTTGCGAAGACTAAATTAATACCTTTCTACCCTCACCAAAAAAACCCTATAAACGTATCCTTTTCTTATAATAATCATACAATAGAAACCGTCGATGAATTCACATTACTAGGTATAACCATAGACAAAAACATACATTGGAAATTACATATAAGAAAAATTAAATCAAAACTTTCAAAATTTTTATACGCTTTTTATGAAGTTAAAAAAACCACAAATTTACAAACTGCCCTCGTTACTTACTACGCCTATGCTTACGCGTGGCTTAGCTACGGCATAATAATGTGGGGATACAGTACAGACGCACCTACACTTTTCACAATCCAAAAGAAACTTATCCATGCCCTAGTTAATATAGAACAGACAGATAGCTGCAAATCCCATTTTAGGAATCTAAATATTTTAACTCTGCCTTGTATATATATACTGGAAATATGCAAGTTCGCTCACAAACATAAAGACTTTTACACTACACGAGAAGACATACAAACACGGTACACACTCCGACACAAAACACGACTCAATATACCAACATCCCGCTTAAGAATACACTCAACCAGCCCGCTAGTGATGTCAATAAAAATATACAACATGTTACCTGAAGTAATAAGAGAAGAAAATAAACTTAATTTATTTACAAGAAAATTAAAAAAGTTATTAATTGATAAATGTTATTATAATGTAAACGAATACCTAAATGATAAATCCTTAAAACATAAGTGCATAGATTAAGCTAAACAGATAAATTATTATTTCATTAATTTGACCTATTTTACTTATAATTAACATTTTTAAGTTACTGACATCATTAATTCTGATTTTACTAATTTTTACTAATTTTACAAATTGACAATTTTATTTTTATTTTAATTCTTATTATCACAAATTGACATTTTTTTATTTAATTATAATTCTAGTTATCGCAAATTGACATTATGTATTAGCATTATTTTAAATTGACATAATTATTATTTCTTATTATTATAAATTGACATTATTAATTAGTATTATTACAAATTGACAGTTTCAATTCTTATTAGGGAAAATAGCCATTATAAATTCGTAATTTTATAAATTGACATTACTGTTAATTTTTATTGTTAAATTTTTTATTGTATCAAAATCACTATTGTTATTGGATTTATTCATGTAAAATTGGATTATGGAATGCCTGAATGATAAAGCCTCTCCTCTGGTTATTGTAATTATCCTTCTTTGCTGTGCCCGACAGGGTCCATGATTGTTTCTCTTTGCTAATGTATACCACCTAAGCCTACATTGTGGATTGCAATAAAGAATTGAGTATTGAGTATTGAGTATTGAGTATTAATATGAGCATTGTCTAACTGTCTATAGAACCCATTTAGCTCAATGATTCTTCACTCCCGACTAACTCGTATCAGCAGCTTAGATATAAGCTATGAGTAGGATGTTATTGGGCATTCTATTCCACTTGATGCGACATCGCTACGCTACGCTCCGCTTGTCGCGTGGAATAGAATGCCCAATAACATTTTTGTGAATGATATGTTAAAAACACTGGTTCAGCGCCTATTCCACTTTCAAAATCTAATTTATAAAATACTCACTATCTTTTATTGAAGGACGGCCATGGTGAGCAAACAAGCAATCGTTTAGTTGAATGATGTCTTAAAACACTGGTTCAGCGCCTATTCCACTTTTAAATATAATTGCTTACCTCGGCTGCTTACTAGATTCTTGCGCAATGCCACTATGCCACTATAATACTAAGCAAATAACTAAGCTTCACATTTTCACTTCAAATTTTACTAAGCAAACTATCTGAATATAGTATGCTAAAATTTAGGACAGCTTGTCTCACGTCTCTCCATAAAATTAGAGGTTCCGTGTGTAGATGACACGTTACTCTGTGTTTTATGATCCGGATTGAACTCCCAGGACGTCTAAATTTTAGGATACCGTAATCATTAAACTAAGATTCAGGACAGGTTGTCTCACGTCTCTTCATAAAAACAGAAATAACATGTGTAGTTGACACGCCACTCCGTATTTTATGATCCAGATTGGACCCCAAGGACGTCCAAATTTTAGTTTAATTCATTCAGGCAGACAACCACACTGCACCTTACCAACAAAACTGTACTGTTATAAATACGTATCGCACCGTCACATCACTTTCTGCTATGTTAAGAGGATTTTACACTGATACAATCGCCGTCAAACGGATAATTCGCACATATCGTGTCGAATATTCACCCTTACGTTGTTAATATGGCAGTGATCGAATTGAGACATGTCAGAACTTGCATTGTTTTTTCTTTTTGTCTGTAGACCAATAATAACATATCTTGGTTTTTCTATCTGCGATGAAGTTTTGATGGACCAGGTATGTTTTGTAGTTTTAGGCAAAGCTGGGTATTCGTACAGATCCCAATTTCTGTATATCATTTGAAGTGGGCGATTTTTTTCTAATAATTTTAACAAACCAATTTTTTCTTTGTCAGATACTTTAACATGAGGTACGCGCCATATGATTTTGTTGATCTGAACATCATCTACTACTTCGCCAGTATTAAGTTTTACTGCGATCATGTCTCGACTTGTTTGAATATGAAATTGATTCATAGCCCATTACTTATGGAGTCAGATTACCAAAGCATCATCAAATTGCTACAATAATAAGATTAAAATACATACATCGTTAGGCAGCCAGCTCAAGCGGTCACATTACGGAACAATAAAAACGGAACGAATTGTAAGTATTATCATCTAAAGATTAACTTTATAATGTTATTTCTTAAAGTGTTGTAACCATTATTAATCATAATTTTTTTTTTCAGATCATCAATAATGTGTGATTCTCCTGACATCATGTTCTCCCAATATGGTCAAGGCTTCCCGACTCCTAGTTTAAGCTGGCATATTCCAGAGCAAGACAGACCTGAAGCGCCCATTAAAAAGTCCAGAACAAGACGGGAGGGCTTAAAACGCAAAGCATCGGAACATCCTTTATGTCAATCATACGTCATAAACAACGAAAAGAAAAAAGGTTTGCGACTGATCCAGATACAAGTGTTGGACATTAGTGAACGACAAGAAAGCGTGGTAAATTCAAATGACAATGAGGAGGTGGTAGTGTTAAGTGCACAATATGTAGTTAGTGAACCGGTGGACTATGTTATGGAAGAGACACAATCATTAATAAACAAAATTTCGAAGAAACTTTGTGGTGATGATTGTTATTAGTAAGTAGTTTCTAATGTTTGTATATATGTTCACTTTAACTTGTTGTATTAAATTCTGAATTTATTATAAAATTATTTGCTAATCTGCTAGTGTATTAAACTGTATCTACTTAGATCATTAAGATTTTGTCACATATTTAAATATATAATAAGGATAGGTGTAAGTAACTATTTTGTGAATAACGTGAAAACTAAATAAATAATATGTTTATAATTTAAATTATGTTTTATTGACATTACATAAACATACACTTTAAATTAGCTCAAATGAATCTCATTATAGGTTATATGTTTATAATATTTTGACATTATTAGAATACTTACTTATCGCAATTCATCTAATTAGAGCTAATATAAAGTTTGTTGTGTAGTTGTCCTAAATACATTTAAATAAAACAAAAAGTAGGTACATTTAGATTTTTATTAATTGAACATATTAAAATTAAAACATATTAAACACAGACATATTACTATCATCATACCATTTTCTAATACACACTGCATTATTTAATGCACAATTCTTTTTATGGTGCACACAATTAAAATCAGTTTTATTTTTACAGAACTTTTGTTTTAATGTCACAAAATTAGGACATCCTTTGTCACCTATATCAATCACTTCACAGTTTGCACATAACTCTTTAATCCATTTTATCTTTTCCAAACCCTTTGTAATAATTTTTTTGTTTTCTAAATAGGGTAAAATAACGCGATGAAACTCTTTGTAGTCTATGTAGCCTTCACTCCAGTAAATTCCTCGATTTCTTTCTAACCACCTCACCTGCTTTTTTTCTTCTGGTGTTAGGTAATGAAATGAATATGGTGGTTTTACCAAGAACGTCTGTGTATGATCCTGACTCACAATAGCCAATTCTTTGACGATGAAATTATTTACATAATCTTTAAATCCTTGCAATTCCACTATAAGGGTATCCGCTTTCATGATATCTTCTTAACAATATTACTTAGTGGTCGATATTCAACAATGCAGTCGTTCAGAATGAGACAGTATGCTGAAGTTTGATCTGGTATCTCTGAATCACTCTCAATTTCTACTCTCACATCCACAACCGGACCTGTCTTTAGGTTATCCGCTTGTCTAGAGCAATCGACTACAAACAGCGGCGCTATATCTCTAAATTGTTTCTCGCTTAGTATGGGCTCCGAGCGACGTCCGTAATACGACTGTTGAAATTAATCTTATTATTGTAGCAATTTGATGATGCTTTGGTAATCTGACTCCATAAGTAATGGGCTATGAATCAATTTCATATTCAAACAAGTCGAGACATGATTATGTACCAACTTGATGATGTTTTTGTAATCGGACTCCATAAGTAATGTGCTGTGAATCAATTTCATCTTCAAACAAGTCGAGACATGATTGAATAACTAAGTTGATGATGTTTTGGTAATTTGACTCCATAAGTAATGAGCCGTGAATCAATTTCATCTTCAGACAAGTCGAGACATGAGTTTTTTAGCAAGTTGACGATGTTTTGGTCATCTGACTCCATAAGTAATGGACTGTGAATCAATTTCATCTTCAAACAAATCGATAGATAATTTTGCCAGTGCGTGGTATTAGACATAACACCTGAAATAAGATTAAAACAATCTTACTTTGAATATCATGGTACATGTCCTGATTAGTGTTATATTTCATAGGTACCAGATAGCGCACTGCGCTTTGTCATCAAAAATGGAAATGAAACATATTTAAAATTAACCATAAAATATTATTTATTTCTTAGGTAGTAACTAAATACATTGATTATTTTAGTAGGTATTTAATCTGTATCAAACAGTAATTACTTACATAACATACAATGATCAAACAGTAACACAAAATACTATTTATTTCGTAAGTTCCTATTAACTGAAACACAATACTTGTTTTAGTAAGTGTTTAATCTATATCAATCAATAGTTACGTACACAACATAAAATTTATTTCGTAAGTAGTAACTAAAATACAATTCTTGTTTTATATCAAACAGTGCATAAAATATTTATTTAATGCATTACTTAAATATATTTGCATTACCCCATGCTAAAGTAGATACTTTATCACATAATAGTAACCGTTTATCATCATTGCTTGAAAGTGCTATTTTATTTACATCTTGAGTAAATATTTCATGTTTTATTGACTTAAATAACAATTTTTTTTTTCGAATAACATCACAATTATACAAAACATTTTTATAATCTATCATATTTAAGTTTTTCGTAACACATGTTTTTGTACCTTTTGCTTTTTTTATTATTTTGTCTGTTGTCTTAATACAGTAAAGCTTTGAACGCAATCCTACAAATTCATTAATAATTTTGCCACCCATTTCATCCTTGAATAGTCCTGGAACCTTCTTGTTAATAATAGGCAAGTTAAATTCATTGTTAGAGTCATAGTTACTGGTATCAATATATTTCAGGAAATGAAGTCTTAAGTCCTTATAAACGTCGTTACTCTGAATATTATAAACTAGACTATCTGTGTCAGTATAACACAATTCAATTCGGTTACCATAAAAAGGTTTTACGATAGTATAGTGAAAATCGTACATGTGAGTCTTAGACAATTCTAATACTGTATACCCTATGTATATTGGTTTATTAAGCATAACGCGCAGAGGCTTCATTTGGATTGCAACTAGATCTTCCGAAAATATTGAGACACTATGAAAATACGGGCTGGATATCAATTTGTCAGCACAAGTGACCTTTTTTGTTTTATTGTTTGAATCACTCCACTTATTTACTAACTTAACATCTATGCGATGTTCATTATTTTCTAGAGTCTTTCCAAAAATACTGTTGTTTAATAATTTAAAAAAATCCTGTTCAAACGTGGATTCTGCTTGTTGACGTAGATGAGTATTAATATCGATATATTGCTTGAGATAGCTACTTTGCTTAAATATAATAGCGCGGTGGATCTTTTTCAAAACCAAACCATGCTGTAAACATTTTTTTAAATGTACATAATGAATAACATAATGATATTTATCGTACAAATTTGGAACCAGTTTTTTGTTCTTACTACCAGGTGGCAAGCATTTTTCTGGACAAAATGGAAAGTCATTATGCTCCATGTGCAAATTTTCAGGATATATTAAATCTACTTCAAGTATGTAACCGTTTTCTGCAGTATCACTGACATTTATCAAGTTCAATTGTAAAAAATCTATTTCCTGCTTACTCATAAATCTAAAATCGGAATAAGGTAGTGATTGACACATGCTATAGCCGTATAAATTGTTACAATCTAAATAAATAATAAAGGAATTTGGTTTAGTTGGATTGTAAGTATCTAAATATTTATGATTGGCTTTGACATGTCTTTTTGAACACATACAAACACCTCCTCTAATACCTTTTTGTATCATTCTAAAAATTTCATGATCACTAATCAATTCTAATTTTACTCCTGTTTTTAAAAGCATTGCATCGAAAGATAGACTTGGTGCTGTAATATAGAATGCAGGATCGAGATTGTAATGCCGCTTACAAGTTTTACGAAAATTTTCAAATATATCAGTTAACAACAGAACATCTGTTTTAAGATATAAATCTGTGTATATACCCATGTTTTCAATATTAAATTCTGACCAAACCGATCGAGCGTGCTCATAGTCTTCGTCAGTAATAGATTCATTTGTCAAAGAGTTAAAAAAATATTTTTTAGGAGGCAAACAGGTGTCTTTATAACGATCCCAATGAGACATATAGTCATATGGATACACTCCTTTACGAGTTAGTAATTCAAATTGTTTTTTATTAGGGAAATAAGATTTTAATTGATTAAAGTCTTGTTTTTTCATTGTACCAGCCAGCTTTTCTAAGCTGGTTCCTAAAAATTTGAAAGAATCTACAAATCGAACTTGTATGCTCTCTTCGGTTGAAATAGGGACAAACTTTGTGAATGAAATATAGTTTTCTTTTGTTTTAGGTATGACCTTGATAGATCCAGGAGCTTCACCTAATTCTTTTATGAAGAGGTGACAATCGTAGCCCGACAAATTATGAAAAAACACAGGCAAAAATTGTGGTACTTTGTACTGTAAATTGCAATAATTGTGCACTGCACCGCGGTATTTACCAGTCAAGTGACAATGATCACGAATCCTATCGCCAAATAAGAAGTGATCACAAATATGACAGGTCATAGCGTTCTCAAAGTCTCGAGCATTATCCTCTGTGTAAATCATAGGAACATTCGTTTTTAAAATTTGGGATATATTTTTAGCCTCTTTATAAATAGACTTAAGAGGCCGGCGAATGTCACTCGCTACTGCAAGTTGACGCGTATTCAAAATTCATTCGCGGAATATAGCTATCTCTGTTTGACAAAAACAAGTGACGGATTGATGCAGCTTTGTGTGTGTATCTGAGCGTCTAACAATTTATTGTTAGTAAAATGAGGTATATTCATTATTTGCTTTATTTTTGCCGAATACTTCGGGAACTGTTTGTGAATGTACGAACTAGTAATGCGTTTTTTGGAAATTTTATTACCGCGCCAATATCTCAACATATTATGATAACAATAGCAGATATGTCATACAAAGGTGGTCTTTTTTTACGGTGGGAAAATCATCTAATGACATCCCCCGCTCTTGGGTGGAGCGGGAGATAGTGTCACACTTTTACTGACTAAAAACCCACTCCTGTTCCTTCGTTGCCTTTCGTACCGGGGCTGAGCTACCTTTCGGAGCTAACCCTGGCCCCAGTAGGCTTCGACCCGGTTGGACCCCTTCTGTTGCTGACAACTCCTTGAGGCGCACGGGAAAAGTTCGCGCAGTCGATGACTTGGGCTCGATCCGGACAGTTACCGGACGGTCGGACAGCGAGCTACCGATTGTTCGCCGTCCGCAAGCCCGCGCCTACGGTGACCGGAAATCGGGATCGGAATCCCGGCAGCGGCTGTGAGCGCTGTTGCCTGATACGGTCGGCCTCTTCCTTTGCTAGCATTACTGCTTTGCAGAAGGAGGCGACTGCCTGCCACTGATCCTCCTCGCTCCGAACCATAGCCTGTACCAAAGTCTGGCACGAGAGATCGCCGCCGCCGATCACCTCCACGAGGGCAAGGCAATGCTCCGCCTAAGCGGCACACCTCCACTGCGTGCTCCACCGTGTCCTCCGGGCGTTCCGCACAGTGGCGACACTCGGGCGTCACTTCCGTACGAATCCGGTACCGACCGGCCCGAACCTACCGAACTTACGTGTCCGGTGAGAACCTGCGTCATGCGGAAGGTGAGGACGCCCGCGCCGTGAGGTCTTTCCAGCCATGCCTCCAAGAGGGGACTTACTGTCATAATTGTGGCGTGCCCAAGGTGGTCTTCTTGTGGTCAAATCAGAAAATGTTATGGAGGCGAGAGCTTTTTTTTTCATAGGTGGGAAATTATTCAATGACTTCTGCCGCTCTTTTAGTGTCAGACTTTTAGGGAAATGAAAACTGTTCTTTCGTGTCAAGGCCCCGATGTTCTCTTTCGCTCAACTTTTGGCCTCAGTAGACTTCGAACCTGCTGGGCCCTTACGGTTTTGCTGACATGTCCTCGAGACGCGAGTGGAACACTATGCAACATCGATGTCTCGAGCTCGGTACGGACGCTTACCGGACGGCCGGACGGAGAGATGCAAATTGTTCGCCGTCCGCAATCCTGCGCCTACGGTGACTGGAAAAAGGAATCAGGATCCCGGTGGCTGGGGCGTGAGGAATAATGTTCCCTCACGTGTACGACTGTCTCCTTTGCTAGCATAACTGCTTCGTAGAAGAAGCCGACCACCTGCCATTCCACCACATTCCGGACCATGGCTTGTACCAGGGTCACTCCCACGAGGACACGGCGCGGCAGCAGTGCTCCTCCTGAGTGGAGCATACCATCGCCGTATGCTCCACCCTGTCCTCCGGGCGGTCTACACAATGATGACAGCCAGGCGTTTCTTCCGAACTTACCCCGAGGTGAGGTGTCGTCATGCGGAAGGTGAGGATGTTTCCACGTCTATTCACCCACTCCTCAAAGATTGGATTTATCGCCATAATTATGGCTTGCCCCAAGATCCCGCCGGTACTCTGACCGCCTTCGTCAGTGGTTTTTTACCCCGGCGTTGCAACTCCATGCGCAAATTGTGCATGCGTGCAAGGACTGTTGCCTCTAGATCCCATGGTGGCAGACTAGCAAGGAGGCTCGTCGCTTCGCTGGAGAACGTGCGGTATCCCCGCACCATTTGGATGGCCATGATCCTCTGGGATGCGTTCAGCTTTGCCCCCGGTCGCTTTCACAGCAATGGGGCCAACACCGGCGCTCCGTAATGGGTCATAGACCAAACAATGCTGCGTGGAGCCTCCGGGAAAGGGCTAAGGACCTGTATGTTGGGTAGGAGCCGCTTCAGGGCAGCCCCAGTCCGGTCCAGTTTGGGAGCCAGACGTCGGAAGTGTTCTTCGAAATTCCAACGGATGTCGAGGACAAGTCCCAAAAACATTCCGGCCCATATCTTGGTACCGATCCCTGGGGAACACCGCACGACATCTCTCGGCGTTTCCATTCTCCACGGTGAGCGGGGCAGATAATGAACCTGTCCTTCAGGTTGGACTCGATCACACGAATGAGGTAGACCGGCACCTGGTGATACCGGGGTCCAACTAGAGCGCTCCCTGCAAAAGCCAAACTGGCCATCCGCAAGATCCGGCTCCACCCGTACCAGGTGCGTACGAGGAATAAAGAACAGCGAAGCGCACCCTCAGAGCGGAGATACGGCTGGCCAAACTGGAGGCCCGCGACGTATAGCTGGGGACTCTGAACAGAGACCCGTGGGGACGACCCTACGAAATCGAAATGGTGCGTAACAAGCTCCGTACCTGGGCTCCCCCGCTGACACAGAGTACCGGCCCCTGTTTATGAAGGGTGTGATGAACGCTCTATTCCCGTCAAAAGGGGAGCATTTTCATCCACCCATGGCTCCGCCACTAGTTGTAGTGTAGTTTATATTTTTATGTCACCGTTTTTTGTAGCTATATTTGCATACTATGTGCTATGCGACCTCCTCAACGGGGTCAGCGTGGTCTATTATACAGACGACACGCTGATCCTAACGAAGGGAGAGTCGTACCAGGCGGCGGTCGAACTAGCGGAACGCAGGGTTGCAACACCCTCCAACCAGCCTTGGCCCCACCGACATCATGTCATATGGGCCGAATCGAAATGAGACGGCTCCGGACACAGCTCACCCATATAAATATAAGCGCGCTATCACCGCAGCCGCTTCTTGACTCCTTTACAAATTTCCTCGTCTTGTCCCCATGTTGCCTTTCTCCCCATCCTGGGGCGGCATACTAACGGTCCCCCCTCACGTGGGTAAGACAAACACACAGTACGGGTTCGCTGCCTGCTTACTCCTTAGTCTGTGCCATTCGTGTTCGAACTCTTTTGAGGCCATGAGATTGCAGTAGTAAGCCGGTCTCTCATCCAAGCAACTGATCCCGTCCATCATCTACATATATATCTTTCGTCGCTGTTCGTCACAGCGACGAAAGAAATATATGTATAAGGGGGGCATCGCCACAGAACGTGATCGAAATTTTCGTCCTCATCACCGCAATAGCACACGCTAACCTCACATAACCGCATATCATACAGTTTCTTCCAGAAATATCCATGTCCAGTCAGGATCTGCGAGACTTTGTAGTCCGGCTCGACCCAAGTTGCCTTGAGCCTAACCGCCACGTCAGGGAGGAATCGATGAAATTCCATCGCCGTCTCTTCACGCAGAGTTGCAACAGTCATGAAGAGGATCCAGTAGTTGGGACTCGAGGTGGCACTGCACAAGTCCGAAAGCATGTGTTTTCATAGCCCTCGGAACGAGCCACCGCCGGTTTCCCAAATTACAATAAAAGTTTACAAGTATCCGGGACTCGTCCTCGACAGCCGATGGTATTTTGAGGAGCACTTCCGACGTCTGGTTCCCAAACGTGTAACTTATTGTTTATTTTGTGTTGCGCCTTATGCTGTACCAAATAAATTATTTTTCTTTCTTTCTTTCTTTCAAACTGGATTAGACTGGAGCACTCAAGCGGCTCCTGTCCAACCTGGGGTGTCCAGACGCCTCCTGCTGGAGGCTCTACGCAGGCATCGTTCGGTCCATGGCCCTTTATGGAGCGCCGTCGCTGCGAAAGTGATCAGTTGCCAAGCTGAACGCATGCCAGGGAGTTTCAGCCATCCTAATGGTACAAAGACAAAGCACGGTTTCCTGCAATATATCCGCACGGTTTCCTGCAGGCCTGCTACCATGGAATGTGGAGGCAACAGTCCTTTGCACGCATATGCATGATTTACACGTGGAGATGCAACCCCGGGGCGAAATTCCGCTGCCACGACAAGTCGCTGTATGGCAGACAGTTCCGGCAGGATCTCAGCGACTGTCGTTACGCAAATCCTCACCGGACATGGCAAGTACGGGAAGCACCTGCGTCGGATTTAGGCGGAAGAAACGCCTGGTTATCACCATTGTGTGGACGGTCTGAAGGATACGGTGAAGCATACGGTAGAGATGTACATATGTGCCCCGTTTAGGCGGAACACCGCCGCGTCCTCGTGGGGGCCATCGGTGGCAACGACCTCTCGCGCCGAGCCCTCTTTCTACGAAACAGTAATGCTAGCGAAGAAGGCGGCCGCATGGACGAGGGAATACCCTGACGCCCCAGCAGCCAGGATCTCAACTCAGATTTCTAGCCACCCTGGGCTTGGAATCGCCGTCCAGCCATCCGGTAATCATCTGGACCGAACCCAAATCGTCAACGGCGCTTTTTTTTTACTCTTTTTTTTTAAGGGGTTTTTGACGGCGCTTTTAGTCAGCTAAAGTCTGTGTGTATTCCTTTTATTAAACTTTAAATGCTTACGTACTATTTTATTTAAGTCAATAGTGTCAAAAATATTACAATAAAACTCGACCTATGAACGCAACTGAAGTAATGACAGCACGCACACAATGACACTGACATCCCGCTTGCCGCGATAGCACTAGTAAACTCTTGGAAATTTGCGATAAATTGGACGTGTTTCGTAATACCAAAAATGATGAATGAAAACATAATGTTTTTCCAATTTGTTTTCTATCATTTGTAAATTGATAATATAATCTGTGTTCCTACATTGAGAATATTGGACATATTGTTATTTTTAATATAGGAAAAGCCAAATGAAAACATGCCATTTACGTTGTAAAAAAGTGCGAATTATAATTCGCTTTAATTTCGTTTTAGGCAAGTTTTTTTAAAAAAGAAGGATGTAGGAACCTAGATAAATATCGTCTATAACCGAATAACATCATAATATGTTGGAAATATGCTCCAATTGCATATGAGCGTGGTATTACGTTTGTATGAAAAATTCATCTGTCGCCGTGCTCTTAACAAAATTTGATACACAATCCGAACCGCGATAAGAAACGTAACGATTGTAGCTTTCGTCTAGCGCACATGTGATATGATAAGCGAAAGCTACAGGCACATGACGTTGTACTGTTACAGTGCTTGCCTTAGAGGGATCAGGGTCGCAAGATGCATAACGTTCTAGCATTGTTTCAAAATCCGCATATATAACAAATGGTACAATTTGTTTTTTATTATAATTTTCAAATTGTATGAAAGAACCTATTGGTGGTAATTCAGTTGCTATACCCCCACAACTATGCGAACTAAGATCGTCACAAGTATTAAAAAATATTAAACACGCATCACAAAAGTGTAATTTACCGTGGTGCTTAGTTATCTGAGTCCTAACAAGTCGCGGCAAGTCTTTAATGAGACAATAATGCGACAAATCGTTGCTTTCTAAATAAAGTAAATGAACCACTTTACCGTTCAAGGTTTTTGGTTTGTAAAGCGGTCCTATAACAGTATTATTTTTTAAACCATAAATATAAATACAAATTTCAGGGTTATTTACTTCAAACTGCGCAATATCTGAAAAACTTACAGGAAATGACATGTTCTTTATATTGAATACGTTACGGAAATTTGGATAAGACGATACCCTTTCGGGATGACTTTTAGCGGGGTATAAAGCAGCAACAACTGACCATAAAAAGCAATAGTTGTCGTTATTACGGATATTAACACATGCTTTTTTCGATTTTATTGCAGCAGGCAATTCGATAAAGCGTGAACCACCGCGCATAGGTTGATATTTGTTAACATTGACTTCTAAATGAGAACTGCTCAAGAACGTCCATCCACTGTCACGATCCTGAAATTCTTCTATCTTTTTTGCTAAAGAGTTTTTAACTTGTGATAATAATGAGTCTAATTCATAATTCTGATGCAGAGTAACGTTTTTTGTTGCAAAAGATTTCATTTCCTGAGAATCATTTTTAACTAATAAAAATAAAGCAAAATATTCGAAATTAACTTTTAGACACGTGTGTTTTTTAAGAGATAGGTCAATTAATATTTTAATTTGATCTCCAATATTATTTAAAAATGAATGTAAATTACAATTCTCAGATGGAGCGACAATTCTATAGGAAGCTATACGATTACGAAATGCAGAATGTATTATTTCAACACCTTCGCAAAATTGCGAAATATTCTTATTTTTATGTTTAGTACTACGTAGGTGACCTGTCCAGTGGCTGCTCTCTACAGATGTGTTACAAACAGTACAAAAAGGCATTTCTGATTATTGTAACTAATACCAACAAGATACTTAATACGTTGTAATAATTTTGATTTACTGTTAGATGGACTGACTTCAATATTAATACTTATTATGATTCTGATACGAAATCGCTATGATACATATCAATAAATAGGTACAGCTTATAAAGAATATAT
This sequence comes from Mythimna ferrago, assembly GCA_910589285.2. Lineage (NCBI taxonomy): Eukaryota > Metazoa > Arthropoda > Insecta > Lepidoptera > Noctuidae > Mythimna > Mythimna ferrago. The sequence goes on along the minus strand of OU342692.1, from coordinate 11,926,047 downwards.
GGAAAGATTTGGAGGAGACTTTGCTCAACAGTGGGACTGTATACAGACTAATATACAGTGATAGCATAAAAATAACATAGCTAACTTAATTAACTATTTATTTATGCTATCGCTGTAAAAGACGGGCTCCGAATCATTAAATAACTCATGAGTCCGCCTCATAAAAATCTGTAGACCATCCCACTGCGGAGTATTGCGGTCTAACTGAACTTTAAGGGTCACCTCAGCTCTCTTCCACCGATCCTCTTTAGCGATGTTGGCCACCTCAGCCTTATTGTACACTTTCACCTCCACGTAAAAGTCTCCAGTTACATCCGCAGTCCGTCGCACTTTTCCGTTTGTGACCCGGTTAACTAGCGACGAACAGAAGTCCGCACTGGAGATCGTCCGCGGAGAAATCTCGCTTTCCAACCCGAACAGGTCTGAGCGGTTGGAGCTGGGTTTTTTACTGAAACAATTTAATTAATTTAATAACAATATTTCGTGAACTAACTGTAAACCTGCAAAATAAATGCCTAAAACGGGTCTGTATAATATATCTTAAGGTAATTAGGCAAGAAACCCTATCGCCTAGCAATCTAGATGCGACTGTGAGTTTATTTGTTTGTTACTGTTTCAATGCACTCAAATATATCATGACTTGGAATAGGACATGAGATAGTTATATAACAATTACCTCGGTTTTGTTGCTGGCTCGGAGACCTTGCGCTTCACTGCCTTTTTTTTCGCCTTGGATGACTCCGCAATGGCTGCTGACTGGTAGATAGTGCTAGCTTCGGAGTCAGACCTGAAATTATATACATCATTTTATTAATAACATAGCCATCCAATAGACTGCGAGAGTTCTTTTGTGAAAGACAGAACCTCAATAGTCATTTAGAACAGAATTTAAATGAATCGTTATGTTTAATGGAGTACCACAGTTAAAGGTAGACTGGTAGAGACTGCCTAAAGCATTAAGTCCGCCTTTGTACGTTTATGTTGTATGTTGCATGAAGTTTTAATGCATAAATAAATAAATACTAGCCGGCAGGCAAAAACCAGGTCCGTAGCTAGAAAATTCTGTAAACTTAGTAATAAGTACTTACTTACATTTTATGATTTTTGAAGACGATTGTAGAATTGTAGATAAAGTATGGTAACTAGTCTTTGCCACTAGAAAATACTGGAGCAAATGTAACGTATTGATCGAAATGGATTGGTTTTATACATAAAAAATACCATATCAGCAGTATTTGTCTCATTACAAAATTCAACCTTAATTACAGGTCTTCAAAGTTGCATGAATAATTTGTGTTAGTTACGTCAAATTAAAGCGTAATGATACCCGATTTTTCTGTCTAATTACAATTTTACAGTGAGAAATGAAATATAAAACCAGCCTTTTTCGCTCGCCGACAAAGATGAACCCGACACCTGGCTGTCGCTTATGATAAATACATTAGGTATTATAATTAAGTTTGTATGTTTGTTTAATGTTATGGGGAAGTGAAATAAATTTATGCAAATAGACTACAGACGGAAAATCCAAAACAAAATAATTTCATAGCTAGATTGCTCCAATGTAGACTATTACATACACATATGTAGACTAGTAGTCTACATGGACAATTTGGCATGCTTTTAAATGTAGACTAGTAGTCTACACGGGCAATCTAGCAGTTATTTCCACATAACTTCGCAAAATTACTTAAATTTAATATATAAAAAAGTCCTTTTTTTACATATGTAAATAAAAATAACAAAGTACTCTGAAATCATTATTTTTATACAAAATAATTAATGGAAGCGAATCCACGTCAAGCAGTTAGTTTGCAAGTACCTATGTTGTAGTAAAACTTAAAATTATTATATAATATTATAAAACCATTAAATGTCTAAAATGAATGTATGAGTTTTAAATAACATCGTTCAAAAGTTTTAGGTAAAAAGCTACTGCTAAATTTATTTTTGATAGAAGATTCATCCTTCTAATAATTTTAAATTGATATACCTACTATCTAATTAGAGATGTGCATACCTTAGCAAAGTCTGTCTACGTATTTTACAGTAAAACATAATCTATATTTTAATGAATTAAACATTGGTTATGGGATGTTTTGTATCATACAAATTTTAACAATGACTGCTACATGCACAAGGATCACATTCACAGCGGTTGCATTGTAATTGTAGAACCCATGGGAATCACCCACACATAGATAAATCAAACGCAGCAAATTTATATAATGCAACTTTGCAGTCTTGGTGATTGTTAAGAGTCATTTACACTTATCGTGTAAACGTTCAATATGATCGCTTCTGACGCCGTCGTCCGGCGATTTTTTTTTTTTTTTAACTAGTGCTTGACTGTGATCCCACCTGATGGTAAGTAGCGATGCAATCTTTGATGGTGAGGCGCACTAGTTTATTAAGAGCCTATTCACTCTAGCCTTGAAGACACCCAAATTATAATCGAACGGGAAGACCGCAGCAGGCAGACTGTTCCAGTCCTTCGACGTACGCGGTATAAACGACGAGGCGAAACGCTTAGTCCGGACCGTAGAGGTTTCAACAACGTAAGGGTGAATATTCGACACGATATGTGCGAATTATCCGTTTGACGGCGATTGTATCAGTGTAAAATCCTCTTAACATAGCAGAAAGTGATGTGACGGTGCGATACGTATTTATAACAGTACAGTTTTGTTGGTAAGGTGCAGTGTGGTTGTCTGCCTGAATGAATTAAACTAAAATTCGGACGTCCTTGGGGTCCAATCTGGATCATAAAATACGGAGTGACGTGTCAACTACACATGTTATTTCTAATTTTATGAAGAGACGTGAGACAACCTGTCCTGAATCTTAGTTTAATGATTACGGTATCCTAAAATTTAGACGTCCTGGGAGTCCAATCCGGATCATAAAACACAGAGTAACGTGTCATCTACACACGGAACCTCTAATTTTATGGAGAGACGTGAGACAAGCTGTCCTAAATTTTAGCATACTATATTCAGATAGTTTGCTTAGTAAAATTTGAAGTGAAAATGTGAAGCTTAGTTATTTGCTTAGTATTATAGTGGCATAGTGGCATTGCGCAAGAATCTAGTAAGCAGCCGAGGTAAGCAATTATATTTAAAAGTGGAATAGGCCTTAGTGACGTGCAGGGTGGTGGTGTCGTATCTGAATGAATTAAACTGAAATTCGGACGTCCTTGGGGTCCAATCTGGATCATAAAATACGGAGTGACGTGTCAACTACACATGTTATTTCTAATTTTATGAAGAGACGTGAGACAACCTGTCCTGAATCTTAGTTTAATGATTACGGTATTCTAAAATTTAGACGTCCTGGGAGTCCAATCCGGATCATAAAACACAGAGTAACGTGTCATCTACACACGGAACCTCTAATTTTATGGAGAGACGTGAGACAAGCTGTTCTAAATTTTAGCATACTATATTCAGATAGTTTGCTTAGTAAAAATTTGAAGTGAAAATGTGAAGCTTAGTTATTTGCTTAGTATTATAGTGGCATAGTGGCATTGCGCAAGAATCTAGTAAGCAGCCGAGGTAAGCAATTATATTTAAAAGTGGAATAGGTCTTAGTGACGTGCAGGGTGGTGGTGTCGTATCTGAATGAATTAAACTGAAATTCGGACGTCCTTGGGGTCCAATCTGGATCATAAAATACGGAGTGACGTGTCAACTACACATGTTATTTCTAATTTTATGAAGAGACGTGAGACAACCTGTCCTGAATCTTAGTTTAATGATTACGGTATTCTAAAATTTAGACGTCCTGGGAGTCCAATCCGGATCATAAAATACAGAGTAACGTGTCACCTACACACGAAACCTCTAATTTTATGGAGAGACGTGAGACAATCTGTCCTAAATTTAGCATACTATATTCAGATAGTTTGCTTAGTAAAAATGTGAAGTGAAAATGTGAAGCTTAGTTATTTGCTTAGTATTATAGTGGCATAGTGGCATTGCGCAAGAATCTAGTAAGCAGTCGAGGTAAGCAATTATATTTAAAAGTGGAATAGGCGCTGAACCAGTGTTTTAAGACATCATTCAACTAAACGATTGCTTGTTTGCTCACCATGGCCGTCCTTCAATAAAAGATAGTGAGTATTTTATAAATTAGATTTTGAAAGTGGAATAGGCGCTGAACCAGTGTTTTAAGACATCATTCAACTAAACGATTGCTTGTTTGCTCACCATGGCCGTCCTTCAATAAAAGATAGTGAGTATTTTATAAATTAGATTTTGAAAGTGGAATAGGCGCTGAACCAGTGTTTTTAACATATCATTCACAAAAATGTTATTGTGCTTGTTTGCTCACCATGGCCGTCCTTCAATAAAAGATAGTGAGTATTTTATAAATTAGATTTTGAAAGTGGAATAGGCGCTGAACCAGTGTTTTTAACATATCATTCACAAAAATGTTATTGGGCATTCTATTCCACGCGACAAGCGGAGCGTAGCGTAGCGATGTCGCATCAAGTGGAATAGAATGCCCAATAACATCCTACTGCTATGCTATATAGAGATATATAAAATAGCATAACCAGCCTTGTCATGTTCCCACTGCTGGGACTCAGGTCTCCTCCCTAGTGCAGGTTGTGAATGTCACATATCTTCGAATTTTTGGTTCTAGGGCATGCCAGTTTCCTTACGATGTTTTCCTTCACCGTTTTGAGAGCAGTGGTGATGAAATAAATTACACAAAGTAATGCGCCTGGGTGGGGTTGAACCCGTGACCTACAACTCGTAAGTCGAGGCCGTTACGACTCGGCCTCCACTCGCACTCGCTCGCACTCGCTTCTTTACTTTAACAATAGTAATAGCTTATCTATAGCATAGCATAGTCGGCCTTATAATGTTCCCACTTTTGGGACTCAGGCCTCCTCTCTAGGAGAGGGAGCTTATCTATACTTTAACAATAATCTAACTTCTATAACATAATAAAGCAGAAGAGTATGTTCGCTGATCTCATAAACAACCGTTCTGAATTAAAAATTCTATTAGTGTTGGATAGTCCATCGAGCAAAACTATAGGCTATATAAGATTACGCTACGACCCATAGGAGGGGAGCAGTAACCAAAGACACGGATGAAACCTCAGGGTTATCATTAGTAGAATATAAACCTATATCTTACTAAAGCTAATTAAGTTTTATTATGAATGCGCTCTGGATTTTTTAAAAAATTATTATTATGGATATGCTCGCGTTTGACCACTATCTCACCTGATGGAAAGCGATGATGAGGCCGACGATGGACAACACTCGCCTAGAAGCAACCTATTCACTCTTGGCTTAAAGACCCCCTAGGTTACATCAGGAAACACCGACTCCGGCAGGGAATCCCATTCTCTCTAATAATAATAATATACCTACTAGTACTCCTGGACACGGCGCGTATTGTCCTCTCTCAGGAGCCCTGACCATCGGCGGCTTGGACCCTGTTCCCGACGCCGGTGGGCTACTATTTTTTGTATTTTTAAATGATTTTTTAATATGTTATTTTTTTAAGAAATGTTTAAAAATATAATTAATATGTGTAAATAGGAAATAAATGAAATAATAATATAACCTTTATTTCGAGCAAAACTCATATAGTGTTAGCTGTGTGTGTGTGTGTGTTGTGTTGTGTGCTATACGCATAATGAATATGTTTCCAATTTCAGTAGGATATGTATCCGCTAGGCTCAATTTTGAACCAATGTAACACCATAGTTTTCATTAAACCTGCATCTAAAATCTAAATAGGCTATAATTACCGATAAAACACAGCTCGTTCAATTATCTATTGCGTATTGATCGGCCTGACCCGCGGGTTATAGTCCACGCCGCATTCAACCGTGCCGTCCATTGCACTTCAGTTGCTCAAGCCGGCAGCGTCAAAGGGCTGCATTAGTTCACTAAAACCATGATTTTGATTAACATAGTGCAAGTTTATGTGACGGCAGTTTTAATTCGGAACTCGGTAAGTTTTTACTGTATTTGAATTGTAGAGAAGTTGGTGAGTTTAATTGAATTTGTCTGGTTGGGGATATTTTAAAATTAGTTTTGGTGTATGATTTGAATACCGGTTTTGTTTGCTTCTAATTAGAATGTTTTAACGTTTGTATTGTTTAGAGAATGATGTTAAGTTTTTGAATTCGTTTTACCCTATGCTCTTGTATTTAATAATCTTTATTTAAAATTCTTCTGTACGTATGTTTGTCTCCTAACTCCTCCTAAACGGCGTAATCGATTTGAATGAAACTTTGTTTGTATATTTGAGTGGGTACCCGGATGGTTTGAAAATACAATTCAACCCGGTAGGTGGCGCTGCAATCAGGTGCTTATTGTTTTTCGGACGAAAAGCCAGCTATCGGACCGGTCAACTTCTATCGGGACCGTTAGCTTATCAATAAACCAGCTTTTTCCCGCGGCTTTACCCGCGTTTATAAAATATAGCCTGTGTCACTAACTTAAAAATGGAAAAAAAACAAATAGATAGAAGAACACAAAGGTGCTGTATATTTCAAATGAAATTTCTTTCAGCAGACCTGCGGTAGGAGAGTTGGTTGAGAGATGTAGACACAATATAAATAAATAAGTTAGAAAAGTTGTAATATAGTATATTATCTATTTTAAAAACATGTAAATGTTCTTCAAAACATTATAGAATGGACTATGACTTGCAATATTATTAATGAGCGATTGTTTCAATCATTAAGATTACATACAACACGATACGTATAGTCATAGGTAGGTATTATAGGTAGGTATAGGTAGGTAATGAATACCTTATCAAACCTGCATATTTCATTACCGTTTCCACGAATCTAGCTTTCAGCGTAATAATGCACGCACAGACACACACAACTGTAGCTAATTCGTATTAGATTAGTCCCATACATTCGCGTTAATACTGCGTTGGCCCCTAGAGGAATATTGGCGGTAATTATCTGCTAACACCTTATTTACTGATGGAAGTTCAGGCTTCTGTGCAGTAATTGGCTACCAAGGTTTGGATTAGATATCTCACTACACTCTAAATACTCGAAATAATAACAATAATATTCCAAAACCATCACACAATGTCATCTAATTCCAAACTAAGCAGAGCTTGTGCTATAAGGGTGAGTTGCACCATTTAACTATAACGAAAACAAAGCCGTTAACAGTTGTCAAATCGTCGAATTGACCAATAGGAGGCCGTTTCACGGCTGGTTATGGTTTGGTTATCGTTATAGTTAAATGGTGCAACTCACCCTAAGTACTAAATAAATGATGAACATTATACAGGGTTATTTTTAAAACACTGGCAGCCTTTTAGGACTATAATAATAATAATAAAACATTTATTTTTGACGAGGTCCATATGTTGTTAGAAACAATATCTTAAAAACTAGTGTTAGTAGGTTTCATAAAACAATTACACACACAACTAGACTACGATATGAAGGCGCATCCATCTTTGCAGCATGGGGGACTCCCACCTATCTGCCAAAACACTCAGTATAGTGTCGGTGCTGCAACGGACGCGAGCGAGTAGGGAGGCGCATCTCTTTCTGATTATGACGGCGAAGCCATCAACCCGCGCCTCAGCAAACATCCCTGATGCACTGCAACGCCACGGCAGCCCCAACAGTACCCTGTGTGCATTGTTATATTGGACACGCACGCACTATGTTACTATACATCATAAACAACAACTTTTGTTCTAAGACTTTTAAATATTTATTACTAGCTTTTGCCCGCGGCTTCGCCCGCGTGGCATTAGGTACTTAAGGAATCGGAATAAAAGCCTATGTTCTTTTCCATGTCAAAGGCTATATGCATGCCAAATTTCATCCAAATCCGTTCAGCCGTTTTTGCGTGATTAAGTAACAAACATCCAAACATCCACACTTTCACATTTATAATATTAGTTAGCCGAGCAAACAATAGCTCTCCGTCCGGCCATAATGCAAGCATCCGGACCAAACCCGAGTCGTCGTCGACGTTTAACCAACAAACCATTTCAATAATGATATATTATACCCTAGATAACTTGTAAGCTGAATAAAAAAGACACCTTCGTGATCAAAATAGGCAGATCGATTTCAGTTTTAATAATTAAATACATGGTGACTAGACGGCTTTATCTAGCACAAACTAAATGTACTGTAGTGACGTAACTATAAAATTGACCATACATATAAAAGAACTGGGCAAGTGCGAGTTGGGCTCGCACACTTAGGGATCCAAAGAAAGAAAACAAAGAAAGAAAGAAAACATGTTTATTTGGCACACAATGAACAAAACAAGTATTGAAACATTAATCTATAATATAAAAATGAATCGCAAAATGTGTTGGTAAGCGCATAACTCAACAACGCCTGGACCGATTTCGCTAATTTTTTTTTTGTTGTGTTCGTTATTATGAGGAGAAGGTTCTTATGGAAAAAAAAATGAAAATTAGGGTAGTGTAGGGTAGAGTAGGGTAGAGTAGGGTAGAGTAGGGTAGAGTAGAGTAGAGTAGGGTAGGGTAGAGTAGGATAGAGTAGGGTAGAGTAGGGTAGAGTAGGGTATAGTAGGGTAGAGTAGGGTATAGTAGGCTGAAGTAGGGAAGAGCGGGAGCGAAGCCGCGCGGGCAAAAGCTAGTAAAATATAAAACTTAAAACAAAATAAAAAAAAAATAAAAAAAATAAAAACATACAGCAACATTGTGTCTCACGGTAGTGCCAAATAGGTTCAGTTCAGCATACTGTCGGACAACTTTAGCAGTTGCCCAACGCTGGTTTTCAACTGAACCTTTTAGGGTGAGTAACGGATGAAAATCGTCTTTTAAAATATATAAATATATGTAAATTTATATGTATATATTTTTATGTGTACAAAATTGTATGTCGTAAATGTTCAGTGTTAATTGTTTGAGTAATAATATAATCAATCCGTACAAACTTACGTGTGTAAATCGTTCAATTCCCGAATGGAGTCTCAAAGACTTTTCGAAACTCTATTCAGAATTTTCCGAATCGCAATAAAAGGTTTTTTTTGTGATGTAACAACTACTGTTTTCAGTTGTTTCCTATATCTACCTGTTCTAATTTAACGATGATCAGGCTGTTGATGAAGATGATTATGATCGATTTTAAAGTGCATCTAAACTTGGCATTGGATTGTATTTCAACCCTTTTTTAGGCGAACAATTAGCCGATAGGAACTTGGCCCCCTTTTTAACAGATATGTTTTTAGTGGGATATACGTTTACGTAAATATTTGTTAAAAAGAAACTTCATAAAATGCCGTATCTTTTTTTTCTGTTAACTTAGAAGTTTAATTTTTCACAGCTTCAAGGCGCCGTAGACAAGAGTATATGGTTTTAAGAGTATATTTCAACTCGATAAAGATTCTTGACAGATAGTCAGACAGGCAGACAACAAAGTGATTCTATAAGGGGTCCGTTTTTTTTTTAAACCCTAAAAAGTATAGAATACCACTAAAATGGCACGAAAAGTGGCATTTATTAAATTATTTTTGGTTTTGAACACTGTGTCGATTTAGTGGTCAAATTAAGTGACTGCTAGACCATCTGGACAACTGAGCTGACGGTTCGATTCTCAGGCCGTTCAAAATGTTATTGGGTTTTTAAATTAATTATTTCCATGGATTATCCTAGTTTTGCACTCGGTTAAATGGGTTTCGTTTTTTTAAATAGGAGGCGAAAAGATAATGATTAATTCATTAATGGAAACAAAAAAAACTTAATACAGTACACAGTAGTTTGACAATTCATGTACCAAGGCGAGCTTAATTCAACAATGAGTTTTTTCTCAGCAAACCTTTGAGACGCAGAGAGATCACATTCGAGGGTAGGATCAAATAGGTATAGTTTAAATATACGTTTATACCAATAAATATCAATATATACAAATATTATGAATTAATATGTGAATATATTTATACTAAAATACCAATATTTACATTTCTTCTAACCCCTGTAATGGAACAGAATAATATGTTGTTATGATAAGTCGAAACACAATCATTTTTGTAGAACATTTGTTAATTTACACGACTTTCATAAAGAACATGTCTACGCGTAGGCGGTCTACGACCTTTGCTACGCTCGTAGCACATGGCTACGATGTTCTACAAGATTCCATACAAACGCGCGGCTACTACGCCGCACATTACTTACTTACGTTTAGTACGCCCAGGGTCAAAGGATTGCGTGACTATTTGCGTTAGAAATAGTACATTCTTAGTTCTTAGTATATTTACGTAGAGTCTGTATAAAAAGTCAAACGACTTGGGTAATTATTAGAAGAAAATTGAATCTGATGTAATCAACACAGGTTCAGTAATAAAGGTTGAATAAGAGATCGTAATCATGTTTGTGATGTTTACTAATAGAAGAACCTTATAAAAAGTATCGAATATAAGTAATTTTTAAATGATCAAATAATAAACAAAATTCTCAAGTCGTTTGACTTTTTAGACAGACTATAATAATAATAACTAGCTCCTAACAGTGGCTCCACTCGCGTGAATGTAAGTTCCTTCATACAAACTTTGGAACCCTGTTGATTGACTCTTTGGGGGGTGAATTTTGCAAAATCAAGTCATGTGCAAAATTTCACGCTCCTAGTCCCTGTAGTTTCGATTGTGCGTTGATATGTCAGTCAGTTTCTCCTTTTATATATACACTAGCTAGATTTTCCCTACTCCACCCTACTATACCCTACTCTACCCTACTCTACCCTATTCTACCCTACCCTACTCTACCCTACTCTACCCTACTCTACCCTACTCTACCCTACTCTACCCTAATCTACCCTACTCTACCCTACTCTACCCTACTCTACCCTACTCTACTCTACTCTACCCTACACTACCCTACTCTATCTTACTCTACCTTACTCTACCCTACACTACCCTACTCTATCCTACTCTACCTTACTCTACCCTACACTACCCTACTCTATCTTACTCTACCTTACTCTACCCTACACTACCCTACTCTATCCTACTCTACCTTACTCTACCCTACACTACCCTACTCTATCCTACTCTACCCTACACTACCCTACACTACCCTACACTACTCTACCCTACACTACCCTACACTACCCTACACTACCCTACACTACCCTACACTACCCTACACTACCCTACTCTACTCTACCCTACACTACCCTAATTTTCATTCTTTTTTCCATAAGAATCTTCTTTGCACAATAACGAACACAACAAAAAAAGAATTAGCGAAATCGGTCCAGCCGTTCACGAGTGATGGCGTGACCAAGGAAATAGGGATTCATATTTATATTTATAGGACTAGCTGTGCCCGCGACTTCGTTCGCGTGGGCTACAGAATTTTAAATTTATTTTTTCTGAAATAAAAGTAGCCTAAGTTACTCCTGTAAAGTCCTGTCAAAATCGGTCCAGCCATTTAAGAGATTAGTCGGGACAAACAGACAGACAAAAATTGTAAAAAATGTTATTTTGGTGTATGTACCGTATACATATTCATATGCATGTAGTAAAAAGCGGTTATTTCAATATAACAAACAGACACTCCAAATTTATTTGTATGTATAGATTAAACACCAAACTATAATAGTGCTTAAAGGCGAAAGTTGTGTAATGTGTGATGTGTGTGTATGTTTGTTACTTCTTTATGTCTAAACGACTGAACGCACTAAATAGGGACACGCGTAGCGAATATGAAATAAGACATAGAATATTTATCATCCCGTCACTGTGTTCCTTTAGGATAATTTTATATTTTCAAGCAGGCGAAGCCGCTCGCAGAAGCTAGTGTTAAAACTTATTCTCGTATTCGCAGGTAGCAGAACCGCCGAAATTCCGAATTATAGCACCTCCATTCGTCTGTCCCAAAGACAAAAACGCTGTCATAGACAAACCAGACTATACTATTATTACGTGAGTACTTCATTATAGATACTTCGCTACGTATATTTGTGTTTAATTGTACAGACAAGATTGCTCGCAGAATAGATGGCCGTTGGGGCCGAAAGGTTCTGGAGTGGCGACCGCGTAGCAGAAGACGCAGCGTCGGAAGGCCTCCTACAAGATGGACCGATGACCTGGTGAAGGTTGCGGGAATCCGATGGATGCGGGACGCACAGGATCGATCATTGTGGCGACACTTGGGAGAGGCCTATGTCTAACAGTGGACGTCTATCGGCTGAAATGATGTGCAGACAAGTTAATTTAATTTGGAAACTACTGACATTTATTGATTAAGCAACGTTTTTTTTTTTATTTTATTTAAACCACAGCCACCTTATTGGTTTATTATTATACATTTCGTTTATTAATAGAATTATTTTTATTTTTGTATAGCCTCTATTCATAATATGAATATGAGGAATAAAGTTAGCAGGTATTTGGTGAATGTGAGGATATTGTAGACTCCACTGATTAATTTCTGATTTCTAATCACTGTCCTCTCATAACTACTAATATCGTATTAAGGAAATAATCTAAAACTCAATCAATATTTAAAGAGGAGTAACCATGGAGTTTACCATCTCCTGGGTACCATTCAGTGACCCGCTCGCTCACTGAATGGTACCCAAGAGATTGTAAAAGAAGACAAGGAAGACACACACAAGGTGAGAAGATGAAATAAAATTGACAGCAGGACCAAATTGGAGAAGAATTGCTTATGACAGGCAACAGTGGAAAGCATTGGAGGAGGCTTTTGCCATTAGGCACACCGAATTAGGGGATTTTGTATAACAGCATTTTTCAGAGTTCAATATGTATAAATACGAATTAAAGGGCTTTATTATTATTATTACGAGTATTATAACCATGGAGATTCTTACCGATTCTTCTCTATAGGAAACAGCCAATTGGAACCGTTCTGCTGACGTTTGACTGCCCTTAAAGACCTGTGTAGTGTTTGTTTTCAGGGTAGCCAGCTAGGAAATACCAGCCTCATCTACAATTGCCGGCACGGATCTTGAGCGCTGGCTTCAAGTTGCGTAGCAGTCAAAGATTCGGTCTCTTTAGTGGTGCGAAGTGAGACGCGGGGGCGGGGAGTGTCAGTGATTGGCTAGCCGCGCCATCGCGTCATAGACGTCAATCATGATTCGTTTCCTGCTCTTGCTGCATGTATCTAACAATGACGACGATTGGCTCGCCAATGTATGGAATGCGCAAAGCGATCCCCACTCTGACGCCGAGCGCTCAAAATCCGTGACAGTAATTGTAGATTAAACCGACGAAAAAGATTGACGTGTAAAAGTGTTTTTATTTAAAACCTATTTGCAAAATAAATATCATTTACACAACATGTTTTTTAGTATATATACGAAACCTGAAACACCTGTCTAGTATTTTTTTTTAAAGAAACTATGTACAAAATTTCAAAAATCACATTGTATTGTAGCGACATCTATGGCGCCACATAAGAACTACGAAGAAAGTACGAAATCCTGCATCGCGCAATCACAGTTCTCCGCGCGATTTGAACATATACGACAGCCCGAAATCATCTATCAGGCAGTCGCAGTTTGGAGGTATGGGAACAGAGAGTAAAGTCCCACATACCTCCATATGAAAAATCACAAAGTTATAAGCCAGTTACCTGGTTAGCGACATAAATACATGGTCACCGGGCCACACAGGTGACCGAGGGGTTGTTTTGCTTTCGCACCCAGCTGTGCACTGTCACTTAATGCCCGCTATGACCTGTTTTGTACTTAGTGTCGGTGCTGTCTAACTTGTGACCATTTTTAAATATTTTTAGGCAAAATATAAAATGGTGTAAAATTATTAGAAAACCGATTCAGTAAGGTTCTGAACAAATTATATTCAGGTTTTACATTTAATTAAAATAATGTTGTATTTAGAATTTTGAATTGGTTACTATGTTTATTTCTCGCAGACAAAGTCACTAGCTTAAGCTAGTCACAAAAAAAAAATAGCAGAAATCTTTCGCCAAATAATATCAGGGCCGGTTGGCGTGACAGCGCGTTATTAGCAACTAATCTGACAAACACAGGATATAATAAGCTCTCCTTATTACTTTCCACGATTGGAATCGTCTTTGTTGATGTTTAGCTAATTGCGTTTCGTTCTTTCCTTTATAAATATAATGTTAGCAGGTATTTGGTAAATAAAGGGTGTAAGGGACAGCCCTCCACAAACTTTAAGGGCTTGCTCAGTAGACAACAACACAACCTACCACAATTTTTTTTTTTCAGGGAACGAAAAAAAAATCGGCCTCTCCATACAAACTGTCCAATCAAGTTTATAATTTTGTATGGTGAGGCGTATTTTATTTTTCGTTTCCTGAAAAGTGTGGTGGAAGGTTGTTCAGTTTCGTCTACTCAGCAAGCCCTTAAAGTTTGTGAAGGGCTGTCCCTTACACCTTGTATACAATACTAGCTTTTGCCCGCGGCTTTGCCCGCATACATAAAATATAGGCTACGTCAGTAAAGCTAAAACACCTTTCGTCGTAATCCGACCAGTACTTTCAGAGATTACCTCCTACAAACAAAAAAACATAAAAACAAATTTTACCTTTTTTTTTCTTTTTCATATATGCGAAACTCGAAACACAGTCTAGTATTTTTATGTAAAGAATCTATGTACAAAATTTCATAACTGCACCATGAAAAATAACAAAATTATATGCTTGTTATGTCAGCAAAAATACATAGTCACCGCAAAATGCCATCCAGGCGACTGAAGGGTTGTTTTGCACTTGCGCCGACCTGTTTGCTGGCGCCTCATATCCGCTATGATCTGCCTTGACTTGTGTTGTACTTAGTCGGTGGTGTCCAACTTGTGACCTTTTTAAATATTTTTGGGAAAAAATATAACATGGTGTAAAAACTAATGGAATCCATTCAGATACTGATTTTGAACAAACTGTATTCAGCCTAGGTTTCGCATAAACTAAAGATAATGTTGTCTATTGGTAATGTAATGTTTTCAATGAGTGTTCTTTCAATGATAATTTGTGAGCGAAATGTGGAATTTTGGCTGTTAATACAGTTGCCATCACAGATCTTGAGCGGTTGCGCAGAAGTCAAATATTCGGTCTCTTTAGTGGTGAGTCTTGATTGGCTCGCCGCGCCATCGCGTCGTAGACGTCACTCCTAATTCGTTGCCTGCGTTGCTGCATGTATCTAACAAGGAAGACGATTGGCTCGCCAATGTATGGAATGCGCAATGCGATCCCCAGTCTGACGCCGAGCGCTCAAGATCCGTGATGGCAACTGTACCTATAAGCATAATCAATCTTTTAATGTTTTAACTTCCGGACTCAGACCTCTTCTTTAGGAAAGGGGTTCGGCTATAATACCTACGCCACGCGGGTCCAGTGCGGGTTGGTGGATGTCACATATTTTTTCATAATTACTTCTAGGATATGCCGGCTTTCTTCACCGTTTGAACAACGGTGGTGATGAAATAAATTACACAAAGTAATGCGCCTGCCACACAAAGGTAAAAACGCGGACTTAATGCTTCAGGCATTCTGTACCTGTCAACCAAGGTGGGTGGAGCCAAAATACGGCAGGTGTATAAGACATAACACAGGGTGTATAAGACATAATACGACAGGTGTTACAAGAAAAGAAGATATTATTTTTTAGTAAACAAGGGTATAAATCTGGAGCAATGGTGGCCGAGTGGTAACGGTCCCGACTTACGAGTTGTAGGTGGCGGGTTCAAACCCAGCCAGGCGCATTACTTTGCGAAATTTATTTCATCACCACTGCTCTCAAAACACGGTGAAGGCAAACATCGGGAGGAAATCGGCATATCCTATAACCAAAAATTCTACGTCATGTGTCATCCACCAGCCCGCACTGGGCCTGCGCGGTGGATTTCGGCCCATTCCCTCTCCTAGAGAGAAGGCCTGATTTCCAACAGTGGGGACATTATAAGGCCGACTATGCTACGCTGTAAGGGTACAAAACCATTATCAGGGCACCCATATTGCCAACTATGCGTGTAGGTTGATGCAATGCCAGAATACTACCTAAACATATTGTACGTTTGTCCCACAGTATGCAGACCGAGCCCGGTGTCCGCTTGGAGTTCCTCTGGGTGGTGCGCTGGCAACCGCTGGTGGCGCCCACTCAGCGGTTCACCCTTGCTCTCTGGCACACCGTGAGGGAACTTGAACAGCAGCTGAATGATCCCCAAATGGAATCGAATGTCTTCATTATTAATAATACTGAAGTAAAAATCATTTATATTTTTTAAGTAATTAAAACTACACATACACAATAACTCCTACCTAAAATATGGCATCAAAAAATTCCTCCGCATCGCTGTCGACTGGAAGTATGCCCAAAAGACTGGCGGCATTGCCACGTTGTATGGCAAATGCTTAATCTCTTAATTCATATTTTATGTAGGAGTTTTGTATGTAGTTTTAATTAGTTAAATGTTTTATTTTTCTTGTTCTTTCTATGTTTAATTAATACCCCTTTTATTGCTTGGATAAATATGACTACTAACTAGCACAGACTCCCGTCTTTATGGTGATCAGAGGTTTTACCATGATGTGTTAAAATGACAAGCGTGCGAGTGAGAAAGAGTCAAATGCCTATTTATTTACCTACAAATACAATAGCTGTAGTATAATGGTTGAATTATGATCGTAACTTAATCTTCTAATTGGGGTGTGTATTATTCCAGTTACATCATCCTTCATTCATTATGAAAAATAAGTACCTACCAATCTCTAGAATGTACAACATCGCTATTTTTACTTGCATACTAGCTGACCTGGCGAAGTTCGTACCGCCTAACAGTTAATGAATGTCGTATATCTTTCGACATAGTCAACCGATTGCGATGAAACAATGTCTAAGTAATAATCAAGTTACGCACAATTAATTTATTTAATGTATAGAAGTTATCTACATTTCGTACATGGCCCAAACGCCCGAAAAGTGCCTTAAAATGTTAAAACAGTGACTTTCTGGAGCCTACTCCTCGGTAACGGCCAAGTTAATAGGTTTGAAAAAAATATATGTTTATTATAGATTCATGAACAACATTATCAAAATTTGATTTTTTCATGCGATTAATACTTTTGTCTAAAAAAAATATTACATACAACAATTCACATTTGCAACTTTTCCCTACTCCTTCGAAACGGCATAAAAATTGGTGGTTAAATATTCTTTAAAGTGAACATAGCATATGTAAATCAATCAATATTTCGCAAAGAAAATGGATTTAAAAGTCAGCGGGGCTCTGTCCGGGCGCAGCTGGCCGCAAACAAATGCACAGATAGTCGTACTGTCGCCTAGACGGGTACGTGAGTTGTGACCATTTAATTTCGGCTAGATGGTTCAAGGGACTATAAGCCTTAATGTGATACGCGCACAACTACAAACTTCTACAGATTTATTATACCCGACACCCGCAACGATCAAGGCAGTATTTCGAATACACTGAATTGTACAACCAATAAATAATAAATGACAGTTCAAGAGTTGAAAGATCAGAGTGCTATTGATGTCCTTTTATTACTGTACAATTTATCTTCTTTTCAAAAACTCAGTAAATGTACAACGTATCATTTCCCTTACAGCTACTACCCGGAGTGGAATACATCTTCAACGTTACAGCCAAAACCTACACTGAACAGGTTGGCACACAGAAGCAGTTCCAGATCGACAACATCAGGGGAGACCCGAAGCTGCTGATCGAGGGTCAATCGGATATGTTCGCCATCGACCTGATCGGGGGCCAGCTGGCGTATGCTGATATAGACTTTATACTAGAAGCTCAAGTCACGTCGTGTTACAGAACCCATGATTACTATGTCAGTATTGCTTTGGATTTGCTTTCGCTAGAAAAACAAGTGTGAGTTGGAATCGCACTTATAGGGTTTATTTATTAAAACTTCATGCAACATAAAAGTACAAAGGCGGACTTAACACCTTAGGCATTCAGTCTAGTAGGACGGTGAAGAGAAAACAAGGCAGGTGCACAAAAAAATAAAAGATTATTAGGAAAAAAAGGGGAACCGGGTTCCGTTCCAATACAATTATTGATTTTATTCTGTATTCAGTATTTTTTGTTATAGCGGCAACAAAAATACAATATCTGTGAAAATTTTAACTGTCTAACCAACAGAGCTCATGAGACAGCCTGGTGACAAACAGTCGGACAGAGACATTTTAGTAATAGAGTTCCATTTTTACCCTTTGGGTACAACCCAAAAAAATTGCGAAATGATGGCTGTATACTTACTTTCTTAGTAGGAAAAACCCAGATAATATTATCTAGGTTTCTATTCCACAAGATATGTTTTCAAAATATTTAGAGAATGATGTGTAATAACGTCATAATCGGGTAGGAGCGGTTGTATGGAGGTGTACCTCGAGTCAGACGCTCTTAAAGATTAGAAAATAATCTAGAAAGAAAAAAAAAAGAAAAAAAAGAAAAGAAAAGAAAGATTACAAAGATAAAGAAAAATTAGATTAAGAAAGATTAGGAAATAATCTTTAAGATTAACTATCTTTTGACAGCAACTTCGCCGTATAAAAGAAGGATTCTTTCATCAATTTAGAGGTGAATTTTGGAAAATCCTCTCTTATTGCTCGCCTGCGATATAAAAGGAACTCATGTAAATCGAACAGGGTTATCCGAAAGGGCGCTCGAGCCCCGGTATGAAGGCTTGAAGGAACGGGATGGGTTTTTTAGTCAGTAAGAGTCTGACACTATCTCCCGCTCCGCCCAAGAGCGGGGGTTGTCATAAGATGATTTTTCCCATCGAAAAAAAAAAAAAAAAAAAAAAAAAATGTACAAAATTTTACGCTCCTTGTCCTAGTAGATTCATGGCTGTGCATTGATATATCCGTCAGTAAGTTTTTCTTTTTAAATAAACAGGTAGATGTATCTCCATCAATTTTAACACACAAACAAAAAACAGACTATTCGTAAGTTTTATATTGTTGCGTACGTGGGTAATCAAATGCCGATTTACTAACAAAAAACTTTATTCACCACAAACAATAACAAATTAGTCCAGTCAACAATAATCCGAATCGCAATTAACACTAGAATACCGTTACACTATCGCTTAGGTCGTTAGGTAAAATTACTTCACACACTTAGGTAGTTCGCTCTTGATCGCAGTCGAAATCAAAACTGACTCACTTCCGGTCGAGGGCTCGTATTTATATGCGGAGCGAAGAAAATTCTCGAACAGCAATGCGTTTTAAGGGGCCGGCGGAGGATGAATTTCCATACAAACGTAATACCACGCTCATTTGCAGTTGGAGCATATATCCAACATATTATGATGATATTCGGTTAAAGACAATATTTATCTAGGTTCCTACGTCGAGAATATTAGAAATATTGTTATTTTTAATACAAGAAAAGCCAAATGGCATGTTTTGCCATTTACGCTATAAAAAGTGCGAAATACAATTTGCTTAAATTTCTTTTTGTTTTTTTAAAAAGGAAAGACGTAGGAACCTAGATAAATATTGTCTATAACCAAATATCATCATAATATGTTGGAAATATGCTCCAACTGCAAATGAGCGTGGTATTACGTTTGTATGGAAATTCATCCTCCGCCGGCCCCTTAGTCATAATTTTCTCGAAGATATGGCGTCTTCAAGTTTAATGGCGTAACAATATATTATATACCATAGAAGTTACGAAGGTTCGAATCTGATTCCGGACGTTCGAAAGTTCCTATTGATTTCGCATCTTTGATTCCGATTTCGGATCCAACAAATTTTAATCGGATTTAATATCGAAAGTAAAAACAAATTTATTCTTGTCGCTAGGGGAATCTCCCTACCCCCGTGCCTTCTGTCGATTATTCTTTCACTTGTTGTTTCGTTTTTGGAATCTCGTAAATTCGGTCTTCATTTAGGGCCTTATCATACTAACGAATTATGAGCGTCCTCAAAGCGGAGCAGAAGCGCAATGAATACGATACGGGTGCGCAACGAACACGCCGCGCATGCGCAGCGAATTTGTTGCGGACGCGCAACCATATCCGGCAACGAGGTGCGGGTCTCCGATGTCAATAAAGTAACAACTCCTCGTCGGAATCCATTTTGTTACTGAGTGTTTTGTACGTCGTTAACTTGCTACAATAACGCGTGGCAAATTCGCAAAGTTTTCACGTTGCGAATTTGCCACGCGTCCGCGACGTCTTCGCTGTGCAGCCCCGGCGTGTTCGCGACGCATGCGCAGCGCGCCCGCCCCGCAGCCGCTCGCAAACCGCTAGTGTGATAAAGTCCTTATACTTATTTTGAGTTTTTGATTAGTTTTAATAGTTTCGCTCAATGAGTAATATATATGTCAATGGTTTCGCTACTTGATGCTTCTGTTACCGCTTCCAATTTCGATTCTGATTTCGGTTCCGATATAACCACTTCTGTTACATCCCTAACCCATAATGTTGCAGCTGACCGCAACGGGTGACTGACACCGGTTTTAGCTGAAACCTTTCAAGTGTCCCTCTTTTACGCCGTTGACCATTCTAGGGTTTCTTAAGTTGTAATAAAGTAGATAGTATGTATAAATTAAATAGAACTATGTTTTTGCCAAGCGTAGGTTGTCAAATGAAAATTTGTAAATTATTTTTTAGTGAATTGACAGGATATCGATCCTGTAGAGATTCCGCTTTTTCCTTTTGAGATACGAAACCCAAAAAAAAAAATTCTAGTAATAAGCCACTGGCAGCTACGAGATGACCAGTCTCAACTGACAGCGCCCGTTCACGGACATGACGCGTACATCAGCGACACTCATTTCAACCATTTTGAAGGGAGCCGAATGATTCAACACACGCGTCACCATCAGAGAGACATTTGAGTGAGCATTTCAAACTCTCAACTGCGATGCTATGATACATTATGTAGTAGCTTTTTTTTCAAGACAGTATTGTTTATCTCTTAAATAGATTGATGGGGTTAATGTATACTAGAGCTGCCACATTATTCAAAAGAGTTACCGTGGCCTGGATCCCCAAAGGGTAATTAAAGGAACATAAGTGAGTTTTAGTAAGTAAACGTCTAACACTCTCTCTCGCTTTATTCAGTTCCATGTAAAAAAAGTATAATTTCAATTTACGGGAAATGGGTGTTAAAAGTGATAGTGTGACGGGTGACAGGACAGACTGGAAGAAAAAAACGTGTTGCGCCGACCCCAAGTAATATGCCTACTGGGGCCAGGGTTATCCGAAAGGGAACTCGAGCCCCGGTATGAAGGCTTGAAAGAACGGGGTGGGTTTTTTAGTAAGTAAGAGTCTGACACATCTTCCACTCCGCCCAAGAGAGGGGTTGTCATTGGATGATTTTCCACACCAAAAAAAAACAAACCCCAAGTAATATGGGATAAAGGCAATAAGAAGAAAAAGTGTATAAAAAGTGAAATATTTAATTATTTTAAATTTAATCATTGTGGTGTAATCAGTTTACTTAACCTATATCGATAAATCAATTTAGTTTTAATTTGAATTTCAGCGAAATTTCGAAAAGGAGGCTTTCTAGGCTTTGTTTATGTAGCCGTAAACCTCGGGGCGGTTATGATGAATTCTTATAATTAAATTTAGTTGGTGTTAGCTTAAGTTGAACCAGTTTCCAAAAGTAAATGTAGCTGCTACAGATAACTTTGAAACAATTGAGGCGAGTTTGTACTAATTTCGAACTTTTTTGAATCTCTGGAAACCCAAAAAAATAAAACTCATTTTAAAACCAAATATTGGAAATGGTACATTTTGATACAAGTGGAGAAAGTTTATCATTGTAATCGTGGTGGTATTTACCCCAGTCTAGGCGAGGGTGTTATGGAGCCGAGGGCTGCAGTGACAAATTTCCATATGTATCAAACGTTGTTTTTCAATACACGTATGGAGTACGTACCTAAACAGAGGTTGACGCTCTGTGACCACACTTGTGAGTGACGACGCGCACCACAACAGAACACAACCAGCTTTACTTCTTTTATTTTCCATAAAACATAATTTCCTTCTTTGTCTATAGTTCTTGTGGACTGTGACCAGCGGTAAAGATAATGTAGCCGTGTCCGATGTGAAAGGAGCTCGGCTGGTCATCCGAGCCAACACCCTGACTCCTGGACAGTCGTATGACGTTCTCTGTCAAGTGTATAAGTATTCTAACGGGGATTTTATAACAGAGGTAAGATAGACTTTACTTGTTGATAGAATACCTACAAACTATTCTCCTTAGCGGATTTAAAAAAAGACGTGTGGCACTCGGGGACTGCCGCGGTAAAGCTATTGCATAGCATTTTTATCAACTTATGCAATTATAATTATTTATTTATTTCATTTATGCATTATTTTTTTCCTTTGTTTTTTTTTTCTTTGATATTAATTGAAGTTACACTTTCACACATTGAATTGAATTTTGATTAATTGTCCACTCATTTGTTTTCTTATCGGTCACCACGCTCAAAAAACAAATGAGTGGGGGGTGTTAGGTTATTTTCGTTACGGAATTTCTGGATTCGGTCTCCACGCTCAAGGCCCGCGATAGAAGCTATGCAATAGCTTAAAATATATCAGCTCTATCTGTAACGGCGCGTTCACGACCTTGCCGCTGTGAGCGGTAGCTATGCGCGGGGCGGTGAGCGGTAAAAATAAAAGCATGAACATTTCTGAAGCACGCCACGAGACGCCGCTCATAGCGACCGGCGCCCGCTTACGATGCAGCCCCGCTCGCCGCGCCGCTAAGGTCAAAGTCGAGAAAAGTCAACTTTAATATTAACAAGTATCTCGACAGCTGTCATATGCGACCATTTAGCGTCTTCAATAGGCTAGTTGCCGTAAAAAACGTAATTAGTCCGTCTTTTAGATTATTCAAAAATAAGGGACACGTATTTTTTTATTTGTTTATTAACCCAAAAATTACAAGGATATAGGCCATTAAAGTTACGTGTAACGTCACGCTCGAGCCGTACTGCATTTTTCCGCACGGGGTGACGTCACACGTAAATTTAATGGGCTATATCTTTCTTATTATTTGATTAATCGAAAAAAGAAAAAATACGTGTCCAATATTTTTTTATAATCTAAAATATGGACTAAATAAAATGTAATTATTTTGACCCTGGAAATTATTGTTAAAGTGTCATCACAAGTAACGATAAAATTAACGACGTTTTTTGAAAAAAACTAACAAATTACATAATGGCGCAACAGCAGAAGAAAATATTGTTAAAATTGATCCTCCTCGAGTCGTACCTATTCCTCATTATTGAGGGTCGTGAATTTCCCGCTGGATTCGCTTCTTATTGACGGTGTCTCGCTATCTGTCATGAAGTGCAACATGCGATTTTGTGTCCAATGTGAAGTGGATCAGCCCCCCTAGCCAAGTTACAACCGTTTCTCTTGCGTCGAACGCCGCGAGTTGGCCACGCCCCCAATTCTTATGTTCTGACCACGTGACTGAGCGTTGAGATCGTGATTTCCGTACATTTGAAGTTTTTCTACTAGCGTTAACAATTGCAGATTATCAACTCGGCTAGGGGTACTGATCAGAAAAAGAACCTAGGGATTTTGCTATTAAAATAAACTTTGGCGTAAACTGTAACGTACGTAGCTCTTGGTGCAACCCACTGTAGGTTTAGTCTCATTTCATTTGAAATCTTTTTTGGTTTGCTTTTACCCGACAGATGAAGGCTGAATAACATGGTAAGTAGACCGACGTAAAAGCATTATTATACTATTGGCATATTGACACTGAGCCAAAGCGTCAATCTAATAAATTTACAACCAATTGACCACTATTTCTACGATAGAATAATCAAACACATTTCTATCGAGAAGGAGATTTACGTACATATATATCGTTGTAGAGATAGGGGTCAATATAAGAAAAGAAAGAAAGAAAAATATTTATTTTGGCGCACAAAACATTGTAGAAAACAAAAATTTAAGATAAACATAAAAAATAAAAATAAAATAAAAAAACTAACATTGTTATGTCTCACGTTTGCACCAAAAAAGGTCCAGTTCAGCGAAAATGCCAGACAACTACGAGGTAGTTGTCTGACGCTGGTTTTCAACTGAACCTTATTTGGAGTGTTCGGAGAGTTTACTTAACGATATTTAGCAATAAGTGTCAGGTGTAATATTTCATATACATTTTTAGATGGACACTTTGACTTTTGCACCATTCTGACTTGACCCTAATAAGCTGTCTATACTGTGTTCAAAATAACATTAGACATTTATAAAAACCTTTTATTACTGTCCCTTCAACCGATTTTGACTTTTATTACGTTGGTGGCATGACAAATGGCGGCTGCAGTAAATAGTTGGTATTGTAACCACTTTTTTGCTTTTAATTCTATCTTTATGCCTACGAAATAGAAATTAAAATCGGTTGAACAAACAGTAAAGAAAGTTTCTTTAAATGTCTAATCTTAACGCGAATAGAGTATGGGTGAGTTGCACCATTTAACTATAACGATAACCAAACCATAACCAGCCGTGAAACGGCCGCCTATTGGTCAATTCGACGATTTGACAACTGTTAACGGCTTTGTTATCGTTATAGTTAAATGGTGCAACTCACCCTATAAATACTGGAAAATAATTAAATCAATTTTCAGAATAGTCTGCCATTCCGCGTGTTACATAGAAGTCTTAGCGTTAACTTCAACGTCAATCTATTGGTGGTATCTATTGACACTCCTTTCAAACTGTACACTGATATCAACAAACTGGACTACTTGGGTGAGGGTATGACAGTGAGTGCCCTTTATTTTGTTTATATATAAACAGCTTTTTTTCAGCTAGTGCCACCGATCATGTGTCTAATTCTGGTTAAACGAATAGTTAAAAAAAAAATAGCAATTTAATAAAGCGAAGTCATTAATTTTCTGCTTTGTTTGTTTACTCGTAATGTATAATTTTAAAAAGATTTTTATTTTGCATTAATTTTTTAGTAGCGCCAGTTCAATAAAAGCACTTAGCTTTTTCTCTTTGTGAGCGTTGTCCAGCGTTATTCCTAGTGTTTCCTAGTGTTCCTAGAATGTTGCGTAGATATTATCATATATATCACCTTGAGGTTCTCCGTTGTCACCGTGGCTGCTGAGAACCTCAAGCAATCAAAATGTAATAATTTTCGTCGCCTGTGAGCCATTTGAGGTTGAAACTCGTGGATCGTGGGGCCAGAGAGCTCAAACATTGAACAATGACCTATCTATGAACATGAATATATCATTGAATAATGATTCTATGAACACTTTAGCATCACAAAAAAACGCCCAACTGTCATTTAAGCGACGGTAACATTGCACGAATTATTTACGAGGTGTCTACTCAACGTAAACGTCATAGTCATAGTCATAATAGTTTATTGGTAAGGGATTCTTACAAGTCAATACTAATACGTCTTTCTCTCTATTCGACCTTATTACTTAACAAAAGACATTAATTTTTTAGATAGCCTGGGAATGTACATTTGAAGGTGAGCCAATCTATACATTGTATGAAACCGATGACGAAGGGACATTGTCCTTCCCTTCGGGGCTGTCTGACGTTGGCAAGTAAGTTATTACCTCATTTATATTTAACTTTACGTACACTAATTGATTAGTGTCCACGAAATAGTATCTACCGCTTAGACTTTTTGTAGCGATATAGAAGCGCGTTCGCATCGATGCAGTCGCGATGCTGTAGCTCGTTGGTGTCTTTTTTGTAGCGCTTGCAAATGCGACTAACGCGCGATACTAGCGATGCTGTCGTGCGCTCACGAAACGCGTGACAAATTCAAATTCAAAATCATTTATTTCAAATAGACCATTTGCAGGCACTTTTGAATAGTCAAATGTCGGTCAATCCAAGAAAAGTGAAGCTAAATTGCACGTTCCAAAGCGTAGATCTCTATGGAGAAGAACGTGCAAGAAACTCCATGGACACCCTTTTAAATCATATTATGTGTTACATATAATGCTTGGTTACATATTTCATGTTGCTTCTATTATGTGACCACAATGTAGATAATAAAATAAAAAAAATAAAAGATACAAACTGAATTAAGCCACTAGCAGCTAAGAGATGACCAGTCTCAACTGACGGCACCCGTTCACGAGCATGACGCGTGTATGAGCCCCACTCAGCTCTACTATTTTTAAGGGAACTGAATGACCCAATAACACGTGCCACCAACAGCGAGACATTTGACTGAGCATGACAAACTCTCAACTGCCATGCTTGTAATGTCAAAAAATAAAGTTGTAACCTAATAAAAATGCTCCATGGTACTTCACATTTACAAATTGGAAATAAAATGCACATTAAACAATGCTATGGTTTCCAAAAAAAAACAAAAGTAATAAGTGATCACAACTTCAACTCTGTTTTCAAATTACAATAATAATAATAGTTTCCAAACTAATCAATACACCCAAGTGGTAGTGGAGCTGGACCAGCATTAAGCCAAGCATTTTTATCTTGAATATAATCCTCCAACTTATAATATGCCTGCCTGCATAGTGTGCGTTTAATACAAGATTTAAATTTCGTTTCATTAAGTTCTACTATTTGGGGAGGTATTTTATTATAGCATTTTAAACAGTACCCCATGAAAGAAGAGGCCACTTTAGCCAATCTGAAGCCTGGTTGAACTAATTGGTCCCTATGTCTTGTAACATAGTTATGTCTATCGCCTCTTTTGCTAAAAAGATGAAGATTTTTTCTAACGTATATGATGTTTTCATATATATATTGACAAGGCACCGTCATGATGTTAATATCCTTAAACAGTTCCCTTTTTTCCCTAGGGTGCTAGTGGTTGTGGAGCTAGATCAGCATTGAGGCAAGCATAATAATCGTCGCATAAGCATCGCTACAAAAAGTCGTATGCGACGGGCCTTATTGGTCTTCAACAGTGGCGTAGCGCTGACTAATTTAGACATGGGCGAAGGCACATCAACGAGGCATTCTTTCTTTCATAAATTCGAAAACGAGACAACGACTGTCGCAACCCAGTGTGCGACCATATCGTCGTTTACCACTAGGTGAAAAAGTGCTCAAACTCGAGCCTATAAATGATGAAACAAAACCCTCGTTGTTAAAGAGCCATTGCTCACGCGAGACCCTTTTGGGTGGGAGGCCGTGGGCGAGTGTTCACTTCGCCCGTGCCTAGCTACGCTACTGATCTTTGATATGTTTTAACTATACCCTATTCGCATTAAGATGAGACATTTAAAGAAATCTTTTTTACTGTCTATTCAACCGATTTTAACTTCTATTTAGTAGGCATAAGGATGGCATTAAAAGCAAAAAAGTGGTTACAATACTAACTACTTACTGCAGCCGCCATTTGTCGTGCCACCAACGTAATAAAAATCAAAATCGGTTGAACGGATAGTAATAAAAGGTTTTCATAATTGTCTAATGTTATTTTGAACAGAGTATAGCCTGTGCAACGGACGGTGCAATGACTGTTATATGTAGATCTGCAAATGACAACTGCCCCCCTAGCCAAGTTACATTCGTTTCGCTTGCGTCGAACGCTTCGAGTTGACTTTGCCGCCAATTCTTTTGTTCCGACTACGTAACTGAGCGTTGAGATGACGTCATTCCCGTACATTTGAAGCTTTCTACAAGCGTTAACTATTGCAGATTAGCAACTTGGCTAGGGGTACTGGAACCAACATCTTTACGTGCTCTCCGAGACACAGGGTGTCAATAATGTTCAAACTTATAAACGTACATTATGAATTGAAAAATTCACATCGGTACTTACCCGGTTTCGAGCCCGCAACCTCATGCATGAGAGGCGGCTGCCTTTACCACTGGGTCATCACGACATATTATTATATATTATTGTTATTATAAGTATGTTATTCTTATGTGCACAGGTACTTAATGTCGTTAACGGTGACAGTTCCTGGTCAGTCCCTAGAAACTCAGGCCACAGCTCGAGTCACTGCTCTGGAAGCCAGGCTACCAGTAATAAAGGTAATAACTACGGTAAATCCCAGGATTACTAGAACCTAAGTTTTTCCAAGTCTTAGTGGTAAGTCCAAACTGTTCTGTAAAAATTGTTATTTTCGGACTTTTACTTAACTTCGGTACATCTGAGGATTTACCTAACCCCGTAAATAAAAATTAAAAAAAAAAGTTTATTTATCCACTTCAAACATCCGGTAGGTATATTATTTGCAGAAAAGCGATAGCAAAAGATAGATTTTGTGATTTGTAGGACATCGGGAAATAGCCTGTATTTTAGAACTCCAGTAGTCCTACCACGAGCTCTTAACGAGATTCATTTGACGAACACGTCAAAAAATCACTAAAAAAATTAACTACCGTATGGACATGACTTTTAATTTTTTGCTCGCACTTGATCGGGCTTGCGGGCAGTGAGCAATGGGTAGCTCGCTGTCCGGCTTTCCGGTAACTGTCCGGACGGTCAGTGGGTAGCCTTAGGGGGCCCAAGTCGTCGACGGCGCGCACTGTTCCCGCGCGCCTCAAGGAGTTGTCAGCAACAGCAGAGGCCCAGCCGGGTCGAAGCCTACTAGGGCCAGGGTTATCCGAAAGGGAACTCGAGCCCCGGTATGAAGGCTTGAAGGAACGGGGTAGGTTTTTTAGTCAGTAAGCGTCTGACACTATCTCCCGCTACGCCCAAGAGCGGGGGTTATCATTGGATGATTTTCCCCACCAAAAAAAAAAAATGTTGTCGGGTTGTACGGAACACTACGTGTACGAATCCGAACGTCACATTTTGTGTTTTTTTTTCTATGCAGGTACTTACACAGTTTTATTAACAGGGACTAACTCCATTTCTTTCTGATAAACTAAAAACATTCTACAGATGATCCAAATGCCCCGAATCCTGAATGAAGGCAGTGTGGTGACCTTCAAAGCTAATATTAGCGACGTGGTACCAGGGTGCACCATCATTTGGTACTTCAGGAGCCAGCACTGTCTTGTGTCAGAGTTCTCTACTGCCACTGACATCTGCGATGATAATGAGGTGAGCATCATTTCCCTGCATTTTTATTACCACATCAATAATTTAATCCTATATTTTTATTAGCACATCAACATGTATTTAATTGCGGTGACTTTTTCAATTGATCAGGTTTTTAAAACTTGTCTAACAACTATATTTTCAAAAGTTTAACATTCTTCAACCATTTTAAAAAAAGAAGTTTTTAGTAAACACGTTTTGGGGGTCAAACTCATATTAATAATAAAAAATTATTTATTAGAACTTTATGCATCAGTGAAATAAAAATATTGTAATTAATGCTTCAGGTAATATCTACCAGACGACCTTACCAACTTTACTTTTAGTGTTCCTATAAATAAATATAAGATAAAAATCCGCTAAATTATTAACAATAACTATAAGTACTTGACTACGATCCCACCTGATGGTAAGCAGTGATGCTATCGTTGATGGTGAGACACTAGCTTAAGAGACTATTCACTCCGCTTTGGAGACACCTAAATTATAATCGGACGGTAAGACCAATGAATGGCAAGCTTGATATAAATTACCAAATACCTATAAGTATATATGCCTGCCTATACAGTACTAGGCGTTAATACAATACGTGTTATTTTCTTTTACACATAACAAAACTACAAAACCAATCTAAATATTACTGGAATTATGTGAATATTATTTTTATTAGCGAGGCGTGAGACTGGTGTAAAGTAGGCGCCACTTCGCGTGTCATAAGTACATATAGCGGTCAGTGTTTTTCGTGTTTATACCGCTTACGTGCCGATCGATGACGCCTTCGAGGAAAATTTATCGAGGCGAAAAGCTATTTTTCATTTACATTTTAACTGCTTAAGGGGCCGGCGACGGATGAATTTCCATAAAAACGTAATACTACGCTCATTTGCAGTTGGAGCATATTTCCAACATATTATGATGATATTCGGTTATAGACAATATTTATCTAGGTTCCTACGTCGAGAATATTAGAAATATTGTTATTTTTAATACAGGAAAAGCCAAATGGCATGTTTTGCCATTTACGCTTTAAAAAAGTGCGAAATACAATTCGCTTAAATTTCTTTTTGTTTTTTTTTTTTTTAAAAAGAAAGACGTAGGTACCTAGATAAATATTGTCTTTTTAGTCGGGAAGAGTGGGAGCGAAGCGGCGTGGGCAAAAGTTAGTAAAGTATATAATAACTAAATAAATAGACAGTCATCACCATCCCCCTGCCTTTCTCCTTGTTATTTGGGGTCAGTGCAACATGTTTTTTCTTTCATTCAGAACTGCCACCCGCCTCGCTACCACTAACTCTCTTTTCTTCCATATCATTCTTCACACAATCCACCCATCTTTTCTGTGGCTTCCTTTCCCTGTCCATCCATCCACATGTATACTCATAACTCTTTTAGTAACTTGCGTTTCAACCCGCGGATCCCCTACATGTTTTCTGTCACTGACGCCGCTTTTAAACTTGAAGAAATGTCGAAACTGTATTTATTTTAACTTTATGCACAGACGTGATACATACCTAGGCAGACTATGTAACAAGGTAATCTCTACCAGTCAACCGTAGCTTAATTCAATAGCAAAACATTGAAACAAGATTAAAATGATGAAAAATAAAGTACCTTATTTTTAAAACTCGTATTAATTTACGCATGTACGAAATTAATTTCATTAAGAAAACGTCAGCTGAGCGAGTCCAATGACCTGTAGGTAGTTTGTACGCATCGCCGACTACTACCTACAGGTTATTGGACTCGCTCAGCTGATGTTGAGCGAATCCGTCGTTTGAAACGTTGACTGAATCCATCCAAAGTTTGTCTGGTAGAAATTGCCCTGTGCAATAAGACCGCCTATTGTACACTTATTCTTTTTTGTAAATTTCCTGTAATAAGCTAAGGTGTGCAATAAAGTAATAAATAAATAAATAAGTCTTTATTTGTGTATCACACAAGCTTACAAAGTCCTGTGACTGTCAAACGTGTATGTACTTATTCCCTTTCAAAATAAAAATTCCTTCACAATTTTTATTTTGGGAATTGGGACTAAACGTAATCATATATTTAAAGACCAAGGCTGCGTTAACATTCAATGTAAACAAACATTCATGCATAAACCCACACCTTTTTTCCAAGGACTCCTTTGGGAGAACGAGGTACATAACCAACCTACTGTCTGTGTATCTATATCTACTAATATTATAAAGCTGTACAGTTTGTTTGTTTGAACGCGCTTGTCTGGTCAGGACTGGTTTGAATTGAAATAGTACATTTTGACACAAGTAAAGAAACAAAGAAAAACATTTTATCTGCCGGAAAAGGTGCAAACTTAAAAGTAACATAAAAAAGATTCCAAAATTTTGAAAAAATAAACATACCTATATGCGTTACGTCCGCGCAAAAAGACCGAACGCTAAGCACAAAAACAAGTGGAGAAACTTCGTCTATACAACCGAGGTGAAATTCGCCCGAGCCGCAAACGAGGGTGTTACGGAGCCGAGTGCTGTAATGACAAAATTCCATGTGTATCAAAGGACGTTTTTTCAGTACACTCACGATAAAATACTTTCTCTGAAAATAACGACCCAATTTTGTTTATTTTCAACTGAACAAAAGTTTTTAAAGACATCATACATTTTAGTTTTGATTTAGATGGCAACAGGCAATCGCGTAGCTTCTAAAGAATTCTCCAACATTTTTTTCACTAATAACGCAAACGAATGAGTTAATAAGATTTAATTTGCTATTTTTTCCACGCTTAATCTTTGCAGGCTTAAGGAAAAGAAATAAATTCTTATAGAGCACAGATTAATGTTAATTTATAGGTAAAAACAAATTATTGTATAAATACTAATGTTTATTCATGATATTCTGTTTATATACCCAATTAAAAATTTGATAAAAATATGCGCCACCTTGCTGTGAAAAAAAATCACAGCCGCATATAGAAAATTTAACCGTTATTTACCGTTATCTGTGACGAAATCAGAAAAAATAAAACCCTTGTTGTGATAAATGGGATAAAAACACGAGAGTGATATACATTAACTACATGCTGAACCTGATTAGTGCGATAAGAGCCAGTTTTCGAGAAAGTTTATTGAAAATTTTTATAGTGTTGAATAGTCTATTTATCGAGGAAGGCTAATTTCTCAATTGAATCATCATAATTTAATTATATTAAATACATTCGACCAGGGGCCCAAGTCTGCTATTTTATAAATTCGTCATTCCAACACGATCCCATTATCATTTTACTAAAAGTTCCTAATCTGCTAATTCGTAATTCAAAAATTCAAAATTCATTTATTGGTGTGATTTTTGGTACATTTTTACATGAGATCTTAATAATAAATAAATTAGTTCCTCAAAAATCTACCTCAAAGGTGTACACACTATCTCACAATTTAGTCATTAATGTAGAATAAGAATAATCAACATATT
Source organism: Mythimna ferrago (assembly GCA_910589285.2). Classification (NCBI taxonomy): domain Eukaryota; kingdom Metazoa; phylum Arthropoda; class Insecta; order Lepidoptera; family Noctuidae; genus Mythimna; species Mythimna ferrago. The sequence continues at coordinate 11,893,656 of OU342692.1, read as the reverse complement.
AAATTAAAATTAAGGATTATAACAAAAAAAAAAATAATATAAGTCAGTGAATAGAAATTAGGATAATAATGCAATGTAAAAATTAAATAAATATGAAGGTCAAATAACTTACTACATTAAAAATGATAATACAATGTCGAAAGTAAATAAATGTCAAATAACTTACTATAATGAAAATAATAATACAATGTCAAAATTAAATTAAATATCGATGTCAAATAGTTTACAATTTATCATTAAGGAATTCGTCAATAGTATAATAGCATTTCTCCAATAATAGATGTCTTAATTTATTTTTGAATTGAATAATATTTAAGTCCTTAATTCCATTTGGTAATTTATTAAATATTTTTGGTGCCGTGCAAAAAATGCTTTTGTGCATCAAGGCGGTCTTTGATGGCCGAATGCATAGTTCATGTCTATATTCTTGTCTAATCATTTTATAGCGATGTTCAGATGCTTTTCTGAATAGATGTATGTTTTTTTTAACAAATAAAGCAGTCTCAAATATGTACAAGCATGGTAAAGTCATAATTTTTAACGATTTAAAATAAGGTTTGCAACTATCAGTTATTTTTATACCCGTAATAGCCCTAATGCATCTTTTTTGCGCTTTGAACACCATGTCTTTATTAACGGAGTTTCCCCAGAACATGACTCCATAGCGTAGTATGGAATCGACATATCCGTAGTATGCAGTGACTACCGCTGCTTGACTGACTACTTTCTTCAGTTTATACAAAGCAAAAACATACTTACTAATTTTTTTAATTAATAGTGAAGTATGTTCTTTCCAATTAAGTTGATTGTCGATTGTTAAGCCTAAAAATTTATTTTAATTTTAAATTTGTAATGATCGATCATTGATCGGTCTATGGTCTCGTAATAGAGTTCGGCCCCAAGTCTGCTATTACGACACTATTTGTCAGAATGGTTATATCATTGATGTCAAAATTGACAATTTTGACAAGTTTGGTAATGTACTAATATAATGGCGTCATTATGACTTTCCAATGGTCAACCACTGACACTCCATTGAAAGAAGTGGCTTATAATAGTAATCTCGTACATATTGACTAATGAATATTTGACGTATGCGGTAATCTGCTAAAACTTTGACAGTTTATTTGATCAGTGTTCTACCATTAGAACGTTATTGTGCAGATATTGGTTTTAATATGCTCGATATTATCATTCTACCACAACTCTATTACGATACCATTGACCGATCAATGATCGATCATTATGAATTAACAGATTACGAACTTTTAGCAAAATGACAATGTGATCGTGTTGGAATGACGTTTTTATAAAAATAGCAGACTTGGGCCCCCGGGTAAAATGACAATATCGAGTTTTTTAAAAGCAATGACTGCACAATGACGGTCACTGATCAAAGGAACTGTCAACATTTTTGCAGATTACCGCATACGTAAGACATTCATTTGTAAATATGTATGAGATTACCATTCTATCCCACTTCTTTCAATGGAGTGTCAGTGGTTGATAATTGAAAATTTAAGTCATTATGACGCCATTATATTAGTAGATTACCAAACTTACTCAAAATCAACAATTACGAAATCAATGATAGACCATTCTGACACTATTGTAATAGCAGACTTGGGGCCCTGGATGGCTTCCTTAAGAATTGGAATGAGAAAGCGAGGAACCGTGATCGTTGGAAGGAGTGAAGGGAGGCCTTTGCCCAGCAGTGGGACAATATGGGCACAATATGGTATAGTTAATAATAATAATAATAATATAAACTTCTTACGTCCATCCTGAGAGTGAAAATTACTCTACACATTGAGAAAAACTCAATTATGTTTGCCTCTCAGAATGGATGTAGGAACGGATCCCGCGGCACTAAGGAGCTACTCCTCATAGACATGGCCATAAGCCAACAGGTTCGTCGATCCCGCAAGGATCTGTCGACGTGTTGGATAGATTATAAGAAGGCCTACGACTCTGTTCCACATACATGGCTCATGAAGGTGTTGGAGTTGTATAAAATAGATGCAACTCTACGCACCTTCCTTGAGTCATGTATGAGGCAATGGAAAACAGTCCTTCGCTATCCAGGATGTCGACCGATCCAGGGGAATGATGAACCAATATGGATCAGACGGGGAATATTTCAGGGCGACAGTTTGAGTCCACTTTGGTTTTGCTTAGCCCTGAATCCTTTAAGCACGTTGCTGGAGGATTCAGGCCTGGGCTATCGGTTGAGAAGAGGTGGTCAGGTCCTATCTCACCTGCTTTACATGGATGATCTGAAACTTTTTGCCCACAACAATTCGCAACTGATGGAACTACTGAAGGTAACTGAAACTTTCAGTAGTGCCATCAGGATGGAATTTGGTGTGGACAAATGTGCAGTCATGCATGTAAGGCGAGGGGAGATAGTGGAATCCGAGGGAATTCAACTCTCGGATTCCATACACCTTAGATCCCTCTCCTCGACCGAAACTTATAAGTATTTGGGTATGTCGGAAGCGTTAGGCATTAACGTCGCTGACATGAAGCAAACGTTGAAGGAGCGCTTCTTTGGCCGCCTGAAGAAAGTTTTAAACAGCCTTCTATCAGGCGGAAATAAGGTGCGCGCCTTCAACGGTTGGGTCATGCCGGTTTTAATGTACTCTTTCGGCATACTCAAATGGACTCAGACTGAGTTAGACGCTCTGGATAGGCGGGTCCGTACATTGCTGACCGCAAATCGGATGCATCACCCACGATCTTCGGTGATGAGACTGTACATCCCGCGGAAGTGTGGAGGTCGAGGCTTTTTGAATGCAAAGACTCTACACAACCGCGAGGTGTGCAGCCTCAGAGAATATTTTCTCAAAACCGACGTGGGTATGCACCGCGATGTGGTCGCAGTGGACAAGGGACTCACCCCGCTGTCCATGGCTAAAGAGAACTGGCGCAAACCTGTGGTACTTACCACTGATGACCGCAAGGAAGTATGGAAAGGCAAGGAGCTTCACGGGCGCTTTTTTCGGGCTCTTCATGAGCCTGATGTAGATTTTTCGGCGTCCGTGGCCTGGTTACGATTCAGCAACCTCTTCGGAGAAACTGAAGGTTTTGTCTGTGCGATTATGGACGAGGTTATCTTGACGAACAACTACCGGAGACATATTATGAAGGACGGGACGGTTGACGTGTGTCGGGCATGTCATCGTCCGGGTGAGTCCATCAGACATATTATCTCTGGTTGTTCTCGTCTGGCTAACGGCGAGTATTTGCACAGGCATAACCAAGTAGCCAGGATTCTTCACCAGCAACTTGCTTTGAAGTACAACCTAGTGGACTCTGAGGTACCGTACTACAGGTATGTGCCCGACCCAGTTCTTGAAAATGACCATGTCACGTTGTACTGGGATCGGTCAATCATTACTGACCGGACTATTGTAGCCAATAAGCCGGACATAGTGGTGATAGACCGATTAGCGCGCCGTGCAATGATAGTCGATGTCACCATCCCGCATGACGAGAATCTCGTGAAAGCTGAGAAAGAAAAACAAATAAAATATCTTGACTTAGCACACGAGGTTGTCGACATGTGGAATGTGGACTCGGCTATCATTGTGCCGATTGTTGTGACCGCTAATGGCCTTATAGCCAAAAGCTTCGACGACCATCTGTCGAAGCTATCGTTGCACGGGTGGATCAAGGGCCTGATACAGAAGGCAGTACTCCTCGATACGGCTCGCATTGTGAGGAGGTTCCTGTCTCTGGAGCCCTAACCACCGGTAGCTTGGACCCTGCTCCCGACACCGGTGGATAACTATATTTTTATATTTTTAAATGTTTTTTTTTTCTTTTGTATAATTTTGTTAAAAAAATATTTAAAAATGTAATTTTATATGTAAAAAAGAATTGAATAAAGAGAATAATAATATTAAATAATTAAGTAATTATAATGTTTATTGCATGTTAGGATAAATTAAAATTTTGCTTTTAAAAGGCTGCTAAGTCAAAAGTACTGACACGATTTATGACAACAACATTGTACACTTAGTTCGCAATAAATGTTCTGGCTTTGATTTTGGCTATAGGCTAAATAACATCACACTGCGACTAATACGTCCGAAAGACTCGGATTTATTTATTTAATTAATTACAACGGTTAAACAACCAATTACAGTAACTAAACAAAGAGTAAAAGTATAAACATTTAAACAACACGTACATCAATTCCTCTCACAGTACTTCTGACATGCCAATAAAATCATCTTCCATTCATCCGCAAACAGATCGTTTGTTGGATAAGTCGGATGAAACCGCGGGGTGATAGCTAGTTGAAAATAATATTGTTTATTGGTCCGTCCTGTCAAACTGATCGATCGTACCACTCAACAGCACGGAACCCGTATTTCTGAGCCGGTAAACTTCAATTCCCTGGAAGAGAACTTTTTGAGCGAGCTGACAGATTACACCAATGAGACCAGCTGGAGGTCGGTGTCTGCGAACATGGCCGCCAGGGCTGGACGGGTGAGGGTGGTGGTGGAGTGCCACTGTGTGAAGGAGGACAACTGTACATCTGACGGAGAAGTCTACGCTGATGTTATTTTCCAGCTCAATGATAGCCCGGATGCTGGGTATGTGTTGGTGAGTTTAAGAGACATTTTTTATTCTATTTTTTTTTATTTTTCATTAAAGGATACGCACCGGATCCTAGTCATCTGAAACTACACTATGGATTCAGTTTATTTTTAAATTAAGAGTTTCAACTAGAGCATGCAATTACCGTAAAAAAAAATTACCGGTAAAAAAAATCGGTAATAGAAATATTTTTACCGGTAAACCGGTAAAAAGTACTCGAAGGTACTCAAGTGGCTCCCTATTCGACTTCGCAGGGACACTCGGATATTATGTCTGCTATTTAACATCCTTTTCAACCCTAAAACTCCCTCTTACCTGCGGGAACGTTTCTCCTACTCTCGTCCTTCTGATGCACCTTGCAGGTCGCATCTTAAGAATCTCCTTAAATCCTCTCCCCACTCCACCGATTTCTATTCCTATTTCTTCACTTCGAAAGCAGTACGGATGTGGAATTCACTTCCGCTTGACATCAAGGGCTGCCAAACTCTTGCAGTTTTTAAAACAAGAGTGAAAGAGCACTATCTTTTTATTTCGTCATAATTGCATATACTACTCGTAATATGTATTATTTTATTTTAGGTATTATTTAGTATGTATTTGTGTATGTTTATAATTATAGCAGTATATATATCTTTAATTATTATTATTTTTTTATACTATTTCATTGTTAACTATGTATTTTGTGTATACTAATTTTCCTTTTACTTTTACTCACGGTGTCTACTGCTCTTTTTTCTTCAACTTTTCTGTCGCAGGTATAATCGAAGAGATTTCATTAGAAATAAGCATCACCTTTATATTTTTTTTCTTTTTCCTTCCTCTTTTCTTATATTTCCATGTGTGTACATAAATAGTTAAATAAATAAAAACCTAAAGTCAAGTGTCAACCTTTACAATGATGGAAAATTTGACGTTGAATGAACAATATTGCCATATTTTATCAGAAAAACATAAAAACCGGTAAATTACCGGTCACATAATATTTTTACCGGTAATTTAATAATCGCGAAAATTTGCGGTTTACCGGTAAAAATGAAAACCGGGAAACCGGTATTGCATGCCCTAGTTTCAACATTTCAGATTTTTTTATTTCTTATTAACTGGCCTGTTGTTTTAGCGCTGACTGCTATACCGCATTCGATTCCCGACTTAAAGACAAAACAATTTTTTCCCAAGACAAATGTTTGTGTGATGAGCACGATCTAACTAATAGGTACGGGGTAGGGGGAGGGTAGGGACTAAGTAGGTAGGGTTAGGTTTATCCGACAAACAAACGTGTAAAAGTGTTTTTTAAAACCTATTTGCAAAATAAATGTCATTTAACATCAGTTCTGTGTCTGGGTGTAATTTACCTATAATATGTATGTATTTAGAAATAAATAAGTATGTTTATCAATACTCATACACAATTACTCATAGCACAAGCTTTGTTTGTTTGGGACAAGATGGCGTTATGTGATAGTTGATAGTTGTGGAATATTTATTATTTTGTTCAGTGTATGACTTGTTCAAACGATAATCTTTCTACATTTTTTTTTAGATTATGCAAAACCTGAATAAAGTTTTTTCAGAATCAGTAACTGAATGGATTCCAATAATTTTTACACCATGTTATATTTTTTCCCAAAAACATTTAAAAAGGTTATAAGTTGTAGGTACACCACTGGCACTTAAGTTCAACACAAGTCACGGCAGGTCATAGCGGGCACTAGGAGTTACCAAACAGCTGTGTGTAAGTGCAAAACAAACCCCCAGTCGCCTGTATGGCACGATGACTATGTATTTTTGCTGACATAACAAGCTTGTTTGTGATTTTTCATAATACAGTTATGAAATTTTGTACATAGATTCTTTACATAAAAATACTAGACTGTGTTTCGGGTTTCGCATATACTTAAACTAATGTTGTGTAATAAATGACAACTGGTGTTCCAATAATGGCAACATTTTTTTATTTGTAAAGGTGATGCCAGAAATTGGTACAGCGATGGAGACAGTGTTTCGACTCAGCACACGTGCGATGGTGGACACCAGCAGGCCTCTTCGGTACTCCTTCTTCGTCGACCTGACTAATAATGACACCTTGCTGCTGGGGTCTTACCTTGAACACACGGCAATGGAGACTTTCTTGCCTTATATCGGTAAGCACTCGTGGAATTTTGTAGCATGACCCAAATATACTGCGTCTTATTTCACTCTGTTTAGAAATATTGAAGATTTTATGTCATTAATTCATCATCATTTCAGCCGATATACGTCCACTGTTTTTATGTCTGTAATGTTGAAAAGTAGTAGCACCATGCAGTTTCTGTAAAATTATTATCATATTCATTATAAAATAGACCATAAGTGTTCTGCTATTATGCGACTGATTTTTATGCTGATTAAGCATTGTAAATTTTTATTTCCGTTTGACTTTGTATTGTCTTATTTTATTTTTTATTACTATGACCTTTCTTAAGTACGACATTTTTAACATAAATATAATATTTTTTTTTTTTTATTGCAACGGAATTCAATTTGCATGCCAATTTGATGGCTAAATATGACTGTTATAAAAAAAAAACACCTATGTCCCATGTTTGCAAAATATATGATTATGATTATAAAAACATATACACGGCTTTAAAATTAGCAAACGATTGTTTAACTCTTTATAAATTTAAAAAGTATAATTACAACAATCTTATTTTATCAACCAAATTAAAAAGAGCATGTAGGTTAAAATTAATTGAAACCTTTACTTCACAGAAGGCGGAACATTCGTGTGGGTAGAAGTATGCGACTCGTTAGGGGCGTGTACCATTGGGGATTCGTCTATCGTGCCAGTAGCACCCGGGTTGGCGCGCACGGTAGAGGCGCTGCTCGAGGACGCGGGAGCGCACATTAAGCGATGCGAGCTTATGGCGCTGCGACGGCTAGCGGCGTCTGCTATTGTTACCTATACTGTTAGTATTATTTAATTACCAGGAAAATCAATCTGAGAGATCATACTCCTGGAATAAAAATCCTACATCAGGACACGATCTAGCCATGGATAATCTTTATCCAAATCTATTCATCTGCTAAGACGTGAATGGGTAAGAAAAAGACAGAGTTACTTTCGAATTTATATCTAATATTGGAATGGGCATGATAGATTTTCATTTGTGCATTGTAAAACATGCCGGCCGTTGCGTGCCGCTGGGAGAGACGCGCACAGCAGGGGCGCCGCTCATGGATGCGCGGAAAGTAGTTAGGCGCCGGCGTCTGATGTCGTTACTTATACTGTTAGCGAAATAGAATGAAGACTGGTTTAGAAATTCAAACACACCCAAGAAGCTATTTAAGAGCCTTCCCTTGCCGTACAGAGACAAAATCTAAACTTTATTTTTAGCTATTTTGCTCTTTCACAATAAATCACACTTGCGTTCAAGTAACATGCAACCAAAAAACCTGACTGTGTCCGGGTTTGTCCGGACGCCTGGGACGAACCATTGAATGAACATTGATCAGACGCCCTAAAGAAGGCACTGATCAAATGGCGCACGCTTCCTGGAAGAAGCCTAACTCAAGAGTGCTTAGCCAAGTTGATAGTCTACAATCGATAACGCTAGTAGAAAACTTCAAATGTATAGGAATGACATCATCTCAACATTAAGTCACGTGTCAGAACAAAGGAGTCGGAGGCTATAACTGTGAAAGAGATTCGAAACGAAACGGTCGTCGCTTGGCTAGGCCTGTTGCAATGGTTCGCTCATGTTTCGCTGAAACTCCTTTCACAAATTAGTTGACAACCAACGTTTGATTGAACGCAAATGATTCATTTTACAAACTCTTACTTTAAAAATCTTTTTTGTGATAAATGGTTCGAGTAGGTATTTAATCATTTACACATATTTCATTTAAAATTTTGATTCTTTTGGAAAAAATACGTTTGTACATTTTATGATATATTTTCTAAGCGATCATGACGGTATTGTGCAACAAATATAAACTATACTTAGGTGTTTCTTTATATTTGAAGGCTGTAAAACCATTTTCAGTGGACTGACAGTATATCTGCAGCGGTACTAGATCTTTACACAACAGTTTCAAATAAATAGGATACGGCGACGTCTTCAGTCAACGTATAACTGAGTTCCAGTATTGACTCAAAACGAATATCGCTTTATTTATTTACACATAGCCATATAGTGGAAAAAACTAATATTTACTTGAGTCACCCCTTTCATAGCACTCGTAAAGAAAAATACTGCGTAGTTGCTCCGCGGTATTTGACGTCACCACTACGCATTTGTAGCACATTCGCTGTAGACAAAATCTTCTACGACTCTTCAGGTTAAAGTCTTAGCTTGCGTCATAAAATTTTAGGTTTCTAGGTCAACGGGAAGTACCCTATAGGTTTTGATTTCCTAGCGAGATACAGTCAATTTGAGACACAATAATGAGACAATTGATGCGCGAACGCTTAGGTTTTAATGAAATAATATGCACCTGAACGGAGCATAAAAATCTCTTCCAATTTTTAAAAGGCTATTAAAACACCATATTTTAAATGTTAGTAATTTTACTTTAGTTTATTTTCTTTTTCTTTCTGCGATACCGTCGCTTGACTTAACCCTTAATTTATTTTTGTTTTCCTCATAGAAGTGAATATGTTATTCTTTTTGAGTGAATAAAGTTTCTTTAACCACATAAACGGCCGTATGTTTAGATTACGTTAACGCCAACGGTTAGCTAACCAGGGCCTCAAGTCTGCTATTACAATAGTGTCAGAATGGCCTATTATTGATTTCACAATTGTTAATTTTGACAAGTTTTGGTAATCTACTAATATAATGGCATCATTATGACTTTCCAATGGTCAACCACTGACACTCCATTGAAAGAAATGGCATAGAATGGTAATCTTGTACACAATGATAAATGAATGTCTGATGTATGCGGTAGTCTGCTAAAATTTTGACAGTTCCTTTGATCAGTGTCCTACCATTAGAACGTCATTGCGCAGTCAGTGCTTTTAATAAGATCGATATTGTCATTTTACCACAATTCTATTTCGAGACCATTGACTGATCAATGATCGATCATTATGAATTAGCAGATTACGAACTTTTAGCAAAATGACAATGGGGTCGTGTTGGAATGACGAATTTATAAAAATAGCAGACTTGGGCCCCTGAGTATTTGATATTAATTTCTTCATACCTCCATGCGTTCCTGAGAAAAAGAGTCTTATTAGACGGAACAGTCAGATAGCAAAGTGATCCCATAAGGGTTCCCCCTGTTTGCCGAATTAGGTACGGAACTCTAAAAATAAGATTTTTGTTTTTTTTTTTTTCGATGAGCCAATTCTTGACCTTATATCTTCCTCTATTTTTTTTTATTGATTTTGTGTCTAGTAAGATATGATGAGTAAGCCATATTGTAGGCTTACCCTATTATGTCTTGGTTTGGATACTAACGGTATACCTACAGACACTGACAGACAGTTCCATAATAAATGTGTAAAGTGTAGCTAAGCACCGCTACAGAACCCATCCGGACATCCGGACCGAACCTAAGTCATCGACGGCGCGTAGTGTTCCACGCGGGCCTCAAGGAGTTGTCAGCAACTGTGGGCCCAGCAGGTTCGAAGCCTACTGGGCCCATGGGTGATGCGAAAGAGATCTCCGCGGCCCTGGTATAATGACAAAGAAGGAACAGGAGTGTGGTTTTTAGTCAGTAAAAGTCTGACACTAACTCCCGCTCCGCCAAAGAGCGATATCCATAACTATCTCACTTCACACTAATTTATAAAGGCAAAAGTTTGTGAGCGTGTGTGTATTTATGTTTGTTATTTCTTCACGCTCAAACGGCTGAACAGATATCGTTAAAACTTGGTACAGTAGCAGACCATGTCCTGAATTACACAAAGAACCTTAATTTCCAGGTATTCATTGGTGTCATTTTGGGATATTTTCTACTATGACACGGGTGGAGTCACTGGCAATAACTAGTTGTTTATATAATTTGTCATTTATTTTTTTCAGAACACCGACCAAGTAGAAGCTCTCTCAGTATTCACCACATCTCTGCTGAACATGCTAGGAGGCACAGAGGAACGCTGTATTGAAACTAACTACGATTTGTATAACGAGTTTCTATACTGGCTTCAAAGTACTGGCATTGATACCAGCAAGCTGATGTAGTGTACCATCGCGGTCATTTCTGTCTGATCACTTGAAAAAATTTTCGCTTGAATCCTGCGTCGCGGCGCCAAACCAAACCCTATAAAGTTTTCGTTTCGAGTGCAAGCAAAAATGAACTTAGCGGTGGTCAGGCGGAAGTGTCATTGATAGTACCTTGAAAACAATAAATAGTAATGCAATAACTAGAAATTTGCTTTTTATTTTGTGAACATAATTCCTTGCCCTGCGAGATTATTCGAAAGAGTTACCGTGGTCAGCATCAATACACATGCACTGAGCGTCGAGAGTCGCAGGACAATTACCAGCAATTGTAAGCGCAAACTTGCGGACGGCGAGCAATAGGAAACTCGTCGTTCAATAGGGAACAAGCCCGGGTCGATGCTACGTTGTGTCGCTTCAAAGAGCTGTCAGCATAATTGTCGAGGTCTGCAAGGGCTGATGCCGGTAAGGCCGCGGGATTGTTCGTAAAAGTAACAACTGCCCTGGAACGCAAAGGGCACGTGACCCTGTCGCTCCATCATAGAGTGGGAAAGTCATTGAGTAATTTCGCACCTCAAAAAAAATTGTTTGTGTAGAGTACATGTGTAAAGTACTTACATTAAAAGCAATGTTATGAATCACTCTGTCTATTGGTAAAAACTTTATCGCGTTCATACAGACAGACATTATCACGGACTTTGTTTTATAATACGTAAGGATAAGTCCGTGTATACTTTATTTTTCTTAAACCGTTGCTGTAAATAAAAATACTTAAGTATAGAAGCCGTAGAGTGCACTCCTTTAATCCAAAAGAAACCTTTCCTTTGATCCTTTTAACAGCTTAGCGACAAACTAAGAAACTCGGGAACGTAAACACGGGCATTCGTTTTAAAACATACCTACATACATAGAAGGAAAATTTACAGACTCCCGTGCAATACATACGTTGTATATAATGTACGCAACATAAGTATATCTACAGAAACCTTAGTAGTGTTGACGACTACGGCTAAATAATTTACCCTTATACATATTTAATAGAAAGACCTATTAAATATATACCTATACTATAAACTTCTGAAATTGCCATTTTTTTTTAAGAGGTTGCTTTGAAGTGTTATATCTTTGAATTGACTTGGAATTATAATTTCAATAATTTTTATATTAAAGGCACGTTATTCTTTTTTTTGAATGTTGATATCTATTGGTTTCTTAGTGTTTTGTATTTTCTGCAATATCGCAGAATTAATTCGTTAGAGGCGCCAACCAATTCGAGTATTCGAATATTCGATTCTTAATGCTATTTTCAGAATCTATACGAGGCCAACAATAAAGCTGTACAGGTTGCCAAATATTGATCAGAAAAAATATATTTTGAGAGCATCGATACGGAAAGAAGAAGAAGAATGCAGATAAACCCAAGTATCCCTACAAAAAAGCATAACGTAGCATAGTCGGCCTTATAATGTTCCCACTGTTGGGACTCCGGCCTCCTCTCTAGGAGCGGGAATGGGCCTTAATCCACCACGCGGGCCCAGTGCGGGTTGGTGGATGTCACATGTCTTCGAATTTTTGGTTAGTTTGGCTTTACTGATGAAATAAATTACACAATTTAATGCGCCTGGCTGGGTTTGAACCCGCGACCTACAACTCGTTAGTTGAGGTCGTTACCACTCGGCAACCACTGCTCTCGACAAAATAGCACGAAAGAATAATACACCGAACCCGTACTCATTTTGATGAACTCGTGCAAGACTATAAAAATGTATGTTATTTTTAGATGGTCCAGTATACAGTGTACATAATGTACGCAACATAAGTGTATTTACTGGAACAAGAGCCCTCGCAGGAACGCTTGTTAGCGATACGACAACTGCAGTGAGCGCCGTAACGACAAAGCAATACTTACCTAGCGATACCCGCTCACCTGAGACGGGAACAAGGCATGAGCAATAGCGATTTTAAGCGTAGAGCGTTAAGGAATAAGATTTTTGTTCTGTTATTTTGTGCTGTATGTGATGACAGTTATTTTGTAGTTAGAAATGATTGTCATTTTCATCACTGGATTATCCATTTATTTTCATCAATTATTTCAGTTTTTTTTTGTTATTTAACACCGACTTCCGAAATGATAGTTATTTTGATCATTTTAGGGTCTTTTTTAACGAAGTCGATTAAATTTTTTTTAATACACTTGCTCAGGTAAATACAAGTATACAATACAAGTGGCTCTTATTGCACTGCACTTAGATATACACTCTTGCCCGGGTGTCGCCACTGTGCGGAACGCCCGGAGGACACGGTGGAGCACACAGTCGAGGTGTGCCCTGATGGGCGGAGCATCGCCGTGCCCTCGTGGGGGCGATCGGCGGCGGAGACCTCTCGCGCCGGGCCTTGGTTGAGGCCATGGTCCGGAGCGAGGAGGAGTGGCAGGCGGTCGCCGACTCTGCGAAGCAGTAATGCTCGTAAAGGAGGAGGCCGAACGCATCAGGCAACGGCGTTATCGCCGCCGCCGCCGCAACCGGGATTCTGATCCCGATTTCCGGCCACCGTAGGCGCGGGCTTGCGGACAGTGAGCAAAGGGTAGCTCACTGTCCGGCCGTCCGGTAACTGTCCGGACCAAGCCCAAGTCGTCGACGGCGCGCACTGTCCCCGCGCGCCTCAAGGAGTTGTCAGCAACAGCAGGGACCCAGCCGGGTCGAAGCCTACTGGGGCCAGGGTTATCCGAAAGGGCGCTCGAGCCCCGGTATGAAGGTTAGAAGGAACGGGGTGGGTCTTTTAGTCAGTAAGAGTCTGACACTATCTCCCGCTCCGCCCAAGAGCGGGGGATGTCAATGCATGATTTTTTCCCACCATAAAAAAAAAAAATGATCTTTTTAATCCCGTGGAGGCTCGATCCGGTACATGAAACACTATCGATTTGTAAAGATAAATTTAAAAAATAAAGTACCTTTTTTTTCAAAACTCGAATTAATTTACGCATGTACGAAATTAATTTCTTTAAGAATACGTCAGCTGAGCGAGTCCTTTAAGGTACTTTATTTTTTAATTTTATCTTTACAAATCGATAGTGTTTCATGTACCGGATCGACCCTCCACGGGATTAAAACGATCAAAATTTAGCGGTGTATAATGGCACTTGTTACAAACTGTGACATTTTGACTACGATTACACACTAGTGCTATAATGTATATAAAACCTCTTTGTTCGCAAAACAAATTTTGAGTAGGAAACAATTCCACAGCGTTCAATAGTATAAATTATATTGTTATTTAAAACATCGCATCGTGCTGGTGGCGACACACTAAACGTTAGCGCCGATAGATAATAGAACTACGCAGAAGCGATCCGACAGCGATCACCTGTTTGTGATCGTGCCCACTTTCTGTATACTCATAATAGCATGCAAACTCGAACATTACAAAATAGCCCATCCCGGATCACGACTGCTTCCCGCATCTCTAGGCGCTAAGCATTATAAAAGTCCGTAGGTATGTGTGTATAGGTACATGTGAGACCCCTTCACGCACGGTTATGAAAGCGGGGCACACCTCGACTGTGTGCTCCTCCGTGTCATCCGGGCGTTCCGTACAGTGGCGACACCCGGGCGTCACTTCCGCACGACTCCGGTGCAGTAACCTCCCGAATTTACTATGTCCGGTGAGAACCTGCGTCATGCGAAAGGTGAGGACACCGTGAGGTCTTTCTAGCCACGCCTCAAAGAGGGGAATAATACCCATAATTGGGGCGTGCCCAGCACTGAGTTGCGAAAGTCACTGACATTTCACCATGAGATCGCGCCGGAACTCTGTCCGCCACGCCGTGTCGGCAGCAGACTTTCACCCCGGCGTTGCATCTCCACGCGCAAATCGTGCATGTGTGCAACGACTGTTGTCCTCCAGATTCCATGGTGGCAGGCCAGCAAGGAGGCTCGACGCTTCACGGGAAACCGTGTGGTATCCCCGCACCATCCGTATTGCCATGACCCTGTGGCATGCATTCAGCTGGGCCTTCGGTTGCTGACGCAGCGACAGCGCCTACACTCGCGCCCCATAAAGGGCCATGGACCGAACGATTCCTGCGTATGACGCACGGGGTAGACTATTCCCTGGAATGTCCTACATATTTGATCCCGGGACTATGTTTCCTTAGGATATTTTTTACTTTGACATAAGTGAAGCCTCTTGCAGAAGTTTGTTGTATAGAATATTCACAGTTGCACTATTATGCTGAGCATAAGCTTTAAAATGTTATAACTATATTCTGGGCCATTGAATTCACGGGGCAAGCGGTGACTAACCAAAAATTAATGTTTTGAAAGTTTTTATGAACTTTTGAAGAAAATCAGTTTCGTAGTTACAAGTATTTTATGGCATAACAAAAGTAGTCTACTTTATATACCTGAAAATATACGTATGTTCAGTTTGATCTTTATAGGTTTAAGGGATGTCATCACAAGCAGTGAGTGATCGCCGATACGTCTCAGAGCTGTGCCTAAGGCGCTGCGCAAATGTAGCCACTTTTAGTTTTCAGTTACCGACGCCGAACACTTTTTGATCGTCATGAGTAGGTATGTGATAAGTGGAAGTAACTGGACACAAAAAAAATTATACGTATTCGTAAGGAGTGGATAATTTCATACTGGTTCTATAAACATCAAATATTCATCAGTAGTTTGTATCAGACACAAGACACATGTTTGCGCCCTGCCTAATACGCTTGCATCTTACAACTTGCACCATACCCATAATACGCGGGTGGCGCGAGCTCGCGTCCTCCGTTAACGAACCGATATACGATCGAAGAAAAGGCTCCTTACAGCCTCCGGCAACGTAACTCGATACTGAGATGCTTATTTATACTGCAAACACAGGACTGCACCCGATACACAACGAAGTATTGGATAAACAAAGACGGGGGATGGAGCTTACAGCTAAATTATGTTTCTTTGTTTATCCACTCGAGTTAATTTTATTTTATTTGCATCTTTAATTATAGAAGGTATTGATAATTTACGATTTTTGTTTTTTTTTAGTTGTATTACTTTTTTGGTGTCCAATCAGGTTTATTCTATTCTTTTTTTCGTAACACAGTTATATCATATAGGGTAGCACTTAAAATGAAACCGTTATGTTAACGCTAAAAATAAAAAAGAATAACCTACTTCACTAAAAACAAAAACACGAAAATGATCATCATCATCATCATATCAGCCGAAAGACGTCCACTGTTGGACTTAGGCCTCCCCCAAGCGTCGCCACAACGACCGGTCCTGTGCGTCACGCATCCATCGGATTCCCGCGACCCTGACCAGATCATCGGTCCATCGGTCTAACTTTAATTTCAAAAGTCGGTGTTATTGTTTTAAGTAAGAAACAAACAATACCGAGGACGATCAAAATAACTTCAATTTCGGAAATCTGTGTTCAGACTGTAAAGTTATAGGTAAGTTACTTAATCGTTTTAGTTTGTCTTTTTTTTAGTGAAGTCGGTTATTTTGTTTTTTAAGTTTTATACAAATATTTAAAAAAAAAAAAGATAAATTACCTATGTTGTCTCGAACTATGGAAAAAAGTAGTCACATCCTGACATCCTGATGTCAGAATGTCTGGCCACTTTCTTCACACGTTTTCTCGCGGTCAATAGAGGTAATAAGAATTTGGTATTGGGTTGGTACCAAGTAGTAGCATAAAGGTATTGTATTTTCGTATTCTCTAAACATCAAATATTGCTAGTGGTCCAGGGCATCGGTATATACTCGTATGTACTACGCACTAGATCACGCGTGCCGATCACTCACCTCAGTAGACTCAGGTGTAATGTAGTCTGTACACCTGGAACATTACACTATGTTGAACGAAACGCGTAAGTGCCACGAAATTCATGGCGGTTAAGATATTTTGGTCGCATCGAAAGCTATCTTAGCGCTGCAGCTGTAATAGTTCTGTTAGACGACATAATGCCAATGTAGCGCTGCAGCGACCTTTGGTTTTAACGTTTCAGTATTATGGCAAATAGTTTCCATGAAAGGGCTTGTCCATCACTAAAATATAAGTCGATAGTCCAGGGGTTCTGACGCTTACGAAATTTGGTGTACCTATATACCTAATTTGGATGACAATACATTTATGATTCTCGAGACGCCGTAAACCGGGACAAATGGAGAAGCATCGCGAGGGCCTCACTCGCCAAATGAAAATGCAATATTATCAAGCACGACCACTCTGTCAAGAGTGAACGACTAAGGAGGAGGACATTTATGATACCACGAAGCTTGATTCGGACCGATGATTGAGTCGGAAAGTGGTCATAGGATCTATTGATTGCACTCAAGTGCAACAAGATAACTCCATGATGTTCAGGCTCTTTGGAATGGTCTTGATCAGTAAGTACCTATAGTTATCGGCACGAATATTGAGCGCTCGGCGTCAGAGTGGCGATCGTTACACACAGCAAGCACAGGGAACGAATCACGAGTGACGTCTATGACACGATGGCGCGGCGAGCCTATCACTGAAATTCCTCGCCCCCGCGTCTCACGTCGCGACAACCGTCCTGATCGAGCCCAAGTTGTCGATGGCGCGTAGTGTTCCACACGCGCCTCCAGGAGTTGGGCAGTCGGTTGATAAAGTGTGTCACGAGTAGGTAAGCCAGTAAAAATAAAAGTGACAAGCGTAAACAAAGTTACTTCAGTACAAATAAAAGTGAAAAGTACGAACAAAGTAAAATTTATTTAAAAAATAAGGTTGCTTACCATCGGGTGAGATGGTGGTGAAACGCAAGCCTATCAATAATAAAAAGAAAAGGTACAGGTGCACAATAAAGTAAAAACTAAAAAAAACAGTATAAAAAAAAACAACAAAATTCCAGTCACTAGACAAATTGACTTCTTTTGAGTTTCCAAATAGAGACAAAATAGTAAGACAATAGATGCGCGAACGCCGGCGTTCGCTTGGGGTTTAATGAATTAAACCCTCAGATACATTAGGGGACCAATTGTTACCCAACCTGACGCGCAACGCTCAATCTAGTTGACGCTGCATAGGTACAACGCATTCTCTTGACGCGAGATATGTTGTTGAACAATTTGACAGTGTTGCGACATCCGTCATGTTGGGGGACTTTTTGTCCCCCCGTGTATCCGAGGCTACGTTAAAATTATTAGGTACATCAGAAAACTGCGCTGTAAGACTGTCTGCAAGAGACGGAATACTCACGAAACTGTCATCGTTACTTGTTAAAGATAAAAATCACTATCGCTGCTGTTATCGAAAGATATAAATAAATAAAAATATAATACGAATCAAAATGATGACGGTCATATCGCTCAGCCACTCCTGGCGCCGTCATCAGAAGTGGGATCTGAATCTAATTCCCACTGGGGCGCAATGCTTGAAGTGCAAAAAAAAAAGGGGAAATTTGATGTGACTAATTGAAATCATAAGAATACCAACAACGGTGTTTGAAATTTAGCTGCCAGAATTCAACCCAGAACACCCTGATTCCAGGCCACGCGCTTGGTGTGCCTCCGTGACAGTGATATCGGTCTCAACGAATACCTCCTCAAAGGTTCATCTCTCGTCATAGCCCTCAGCAAAGCCCTGAAGAGCGGTGCTTCATCATGGTTATCACAAATATCAAACGCAGGCATGACGTGGGTGCATGTTCGTGATCTATTTCTCGTACTTTATGAGTGATTATTTAATGTGAACAACGGCAAGTCGAAAGAAAGTGAATGTGAACAAATAGCAGCAAGCTAAAGCCGCGGAAGCAGCACAGGAAGCACGCCATCGACGAGCAGCTACAGCAGCGCAGACGCAGGCAGCGCGGTTGCAGAGCGACGCGACGTGTCAATAGTGGTCAAGTATCCGGTGTATGCGGAAAGTTGGAGCAATCTGGTCAGTCGTACAATTCTTATTTTGAATCTGGGGCTGAATGGTCGCTTATTAAGTAGTACATCAGTCATAACTTCGAAGGGCCACGTAAGTACGCAATTGTTGTTATTAACGGTGTCGGTTGGTCGGTTAACATAAACCGTAGCGAACAAATCTTATGTGCCGTTTTTTTAATTATAGTCACGGCTTACGTATTTTATTTCAAGTGGTACCAAACGTTTGCTTGAAATATGCTAAGGGTGGCCAACGGATGAAAGAACGAATCATGAGTGACGTCTATGACGCGATGGCGCGGCGAGCCAATCACTGACACTCCCCGCCCCCGCGTCTCACTTCGCACCACTAAAGAGACCGAATATTTGACTTCTGCGCAATCGCTCAAGATCCGTGATGGCAATTGTACATAGACAGTAGTTAGAAAAAAAATAGCTAATTTAACCGCTGTAGCTTCATTAAAACGATTTCTGGTGTAATAATTATGACCATCAAAATATTCAATAATATCGAAAAATATCTCGCGCTTAATGAGGGCAGTAAATCAACGAACTATCGAAAACAGCTGACTGAGCAAACCAAACAGCAATAATGGCGCGAAAATATCGAGATAGCGGGAAAACGTCCAATGTCCAAACAGCGTGAGGCGTGGAACCACAGAGTAACTGCAAAGACGCTTGGTGCCCGGCTACTGCAGGTAGGTATCAACCTACTGCATGAAACGGCATTGCGAATACTTTACAAGCGATTGAAGCGTGTTGATTGCGAATAATAATATTTACCCATATTTTTTTTAGGTCTGTAAATCATTCAATGACATCCCCCGCTTTTAGGCGGGGCGAGAGGGCGAGTCAGACTTTTACTGCCTAAAAATACACTCCTGTTCCTGAAAAAAAAGTTAAGCGCAAAACATTGGTAATATACAATAAATACCTTGAGGTGTTGACAACATCAAAACCGCGAGAATGATGGAGATCTATGGCGTGTCTTATTTTTCTAATTTCCTAAATCTCTTCATATTTTTTGTCTTCCCTCTTTGATTTAAAAACCGGAACTCCTTAAAAAAACTAGAACGATTATTAAAATACAAGTACCTAGTGAAGCACTGGAATGTGAACTTTGTACTTACTCCGTGAATGTGAATAACGAATTGAACGCAGTACCTGCCTTTATATATTAATGCGCTGTCAGTTTACTACCCACATATTTTTTACTGTGTGAATAAGGCTGGGGCTACATTGCCGCGCAAATATTCGCGTCGCGTTGTCGCGATAAAAACATCTTACTCTGCGGATTTCTATGCGGCTGCGGATGATATTATTCCTGCGAAGTAAATTGACAGTAATGGTGGTTAAATAATTATTTTATTACACTTGTAGGCGTCATCATCATCATCAGTTCAGCCGAAAGACGTCCACTGTTGGACAATGGACATAGGCCTCCCCAAGTGTCACCACTATGAACGGTCCTGTTCGTCTAGTATCCATCGGAATCCCGCAACCTTTACCAGGTCATCGGTCCACCTTGTAGGAGGCGTTTCAACGCTGCGTCTACCAGTACGCAGTCGCCACTCCAGAACCTTTTGGCTCAGCGGCCATCTGTTCTGGGAACAATGTGGGTTCTGGATGCTGAGGACCTTGCATGCCCATTTGTGTGTGTCTCGTAGGTACTATAGGCTAGTGGAATGCTGTAAAACTTAGTGGAATCTTTATTGTGTAAGAATTAAGAATAAACGTTTCAAGATTTAAAAGAAATGCCCTGCCCATTGCCACTTTAGTTTGGCGATTGTTCGTGCTATGTCCTTGTGCTTCTGGTTCTCCTGCGGTAATCTTCATTCCTTATTCGAACATGCAAGGAAACTCCGCCTAGTCTTCTGATACCATTGTAAGCAGACACGTTTCAGAGCCATAATATGTCATCACTGGCAACACGCACTAGTCAAGAAATACACACCATAGATGTTAGATGAGAGATACCGGAGGAGGAGTATCATTTAAGAAAGGGTTGGCGCGTAGTTTACATCCATGTAGCCGCAACACAAACCAAGCTCCAACCAAGGTGACCTTGGTTGAAACGCTAGTTTGCAAATGTCTAGTCACCCCTTAAGAATTAGCAACGGGTCCCAAACTACATACCTACCTACAGGTAGGTCCTGTCAAATAATCAAATTAATCAAATTCTCGCCACAAAATCTGACGGGCTTTTGAGTAAATATTAATACCAATTAATTTTTTATATAATTATAGGTCAAAATTACGTTTTCTAGAAGTAAAAATGTTTTTTATTTTTTTTTATTCGTTATCTTTCAAGATTAGGTAGGTACGTCGCAACAATTCCTTGGTCTGTGGGACAAAAATAACAAAAATGAACAAAAGAGTCGCAGCGTTTGCAATGCAGTCGGTAGCGAGCCAATCTGCCCACAATCAATAAGTAAATAGAACACAGTGCTCAGAATGTTTATAAATTCAAAGTACCTGGGTATTGCAGTAAGGGCAGAGGAGGATTTTGCGCGATACTCTAGCGCGTCAGAAAATCATATGGGGAAAAACCTTGCACCCTGTAATGTACCCTTACCACATATGAACCCTTATTATGGTGGGGTTCGCTGAGGGCCGTACCTACGTCAGATTAGTTAAAAAAAAATGATCCTCGGAAAATTCGAGCGCTTCAGATTAAGACAAGGTATTGTCTGTGCGATAAAAGAACCGTCGTGGCGTAAAGTGAAAACAACATTAAAAATTTTAAGTAGCAACCCAACCCAGCCATCCGTCAAATGCCAAACGTCATAGAATGTTGACAGAAGGTTTGTTTACTATGTTATTTTATTGTGATTTTTAATTGAAATCTTCAGAAATGTGATAAAAAATTTCACTGAGCTGCAAGGGAAATAATTTTTAATATATTACAGTTTTGCCAAAGATAACAAATGGCAAATCACACCATTATCGATCAAAACAAAGTCACAAACTTGGGAAACATTGGTATGCTGTGTTTTTGGTACGTAACACTTTTATTTTAATGTTTTTAGACTTCCTAGGTGAACTCCTGTCCCTGTTATCTCCAAATATATATAAATTAAACGGAAATTCATTTAAACATGACGATATTTGTTTATTTTGTTTTGGTCAATATTTTCGATGGCTAGTATAAAGAGTATTGATACTTTAAATTTAAAATGCATTTCGACTAACTTAGAATATTTCTTTTCAGGCTTGAGTAAGGATACAGTAACTAAAATAAAAAAGGGCAAGTGCGAGTCGGACTCGCGCACTGAAGATTCTGTACAAATTTACCTATGAAATCAATTCCCGAATTGAGTTACGAAGATTTTTCCGAATTGCAAACAATTTTTTTTTTTTGTGGCGGATCTATCTTTTCATAATTTTCAGATTTTTCCCTGTACTTGTTCTACGAGACCTTGATTTATGCCAAATTTCAGGATTCTAGGTCAACGCAATTCACCCTATGAACTTTGATTCCCTTGAGTATCGAAATATATGTTTTTTTGCGACATAAACGGCCGTATCTTTTTTTTTTCGTTGAGTGTATGGTTTTAATTTTAACTCGATACCTCGATTGCTCGACTTGAGTGTATGGTTTTAATTTTAACTCGATACCTCCAAGCGTTCTCGAGTTAAAGGGTCTTAACAGATAAACAGACGGACAACCAAGTGATCCCAAGGATCTTATATACGAGATGGTCCCTTATAGGCTAAATAGATTTTTTACAAAGCAACATTACAAATTCTTAAATGTACTTTATTTTCATAGTCATTAAGTTCATATTTTTCATTGATTAGCAAAAGGGAAAAATGTACTGAGGAAGACAACGAGAAAGTGGTAGTGTGTCCCAATTTTACCTTTATGTTTAAATAGGGTAAACATAAACTTGCTGCTAGCTACAATATTCCAGTCAGTGACAATAGACCGATCCCAGTCAAAGTGATACAACCATTTTCGTTGGAACTGGGTAAGTGGTCGTTGGTGGAACCTACCTAGATAGGCAGTACAGCAGTTTCTTCACGCTATTTTCCTATACCGATTCGTGTTTGCATTTAAATGTTCATCATCATTACAATCGAAAGACGTCCACTGTTCGACATAGGCCTCCCCCAGGTGTCGCCACAATTAACGGCATTACGCAAAAACTTATAAACGGATGAATTTAATGATAAACGTTAACGTATAGCTTATAACCTATATTTTTGCTAAGTTTAATAGGCTACTAATATTATAAATGCGAAAGTTTGTGAAGATGGATGGAGGTACTCGTATGTATGGATGTGTCGCGGAAAAACTACTAGACAGATGAACCTAATCATAAACATTGCAATAATATAGCACATAAGCTATAACTTTGCAGTTTCACTAGGTGAGCAAATTCAGCCAATAGGATAATTTTTATTATAGGGTGAAGCCGCTGGAAGAAGCTAGTCTAACATAGTTTCAAAATATCAAGATTTAACAGTCGCACTATAATGACGTCACAATGTTGCTTACATAACAAAAACGATATTTATCTACAGCAGCGCCCTCAAATCCCACGATGGTTTACTTTCCGCACAGACTCTAAGTTATGTACATGCAGAAAAGTGTATATTTCAATAATCTGACAATTTGAGCGAGGCGTAAGCAAATGGGCGAGTCATAAAGTTAGGTTGTACTTGTAAGGTTCCTACTAATATTACAACACAACACAAGCTCTACTTAGCTCGGAACTAGACGGCGTTGTGTGATATTGTCTGTGCGATAAAAGAACCGTCGTGGCATAAAGTGAAAACAACATTAAAGATTTTAAGTAGCAACCCAACCCAGCCATCTGTCAAATGCCAAACGTCATAAAATGTTGACACCGGTTTGTTTATTATGTCATTTTGTTGTGATTTTTAATTGAAATCTTCAGAAATGTGATAAAAAATTTCACCGAGCTGCAAGGGAAATAATATTTAATATATTACAGTTTTGCCAAAGGTAACAAATGGCAAATCACACCATAATTGATCAAAACAAAGTCACGAACTTGGGAAACATTGGTATGTTTTTTGGTAGGTACGTAACACTTTTATTTTAATGTTTTTAGACTTCCTAGGTGAACTCCTGTCCCTGTTATCTCCAAATATGTATAAATTAAACGGAAATTCATTTAAACATGACGATATTTGTTTATTTTGTTTTGGTCAATATTTTCGTTGGCTAGTATAAAGAGTATTGATACTTTAAATTTATAATGCGTTTCGACTAACTAAGAATATTTCTTTTCAGTCTTGAGTAAGGATACAGTAACTAAAATAAAAAAGGGCAAGTGCGAGTCGGACTCGCGCACTGAGGATTCTGGACAAATTTACCTATGAAATCAATTCCCGAATTGTGTTACGAAGATTTTTCCGAATTGCAAACATTTTTTTTTTGTGGCGGATCAACAAATTTACAATTGTTAAGATTTTTCCCTGTACTTATTCTATGAGACCTTGATTTATGCCAATTTCCAGGATTCTAGGTCAACGGGATTCACCCTATGAACTTTGATTCCCTTGAGTATCGAAATATACGTTTTTTTGTGACATAAATGGCCGCATCTTTTTTTTCGTTAACTCAGAAGTCTGATTTTTTCACAACTTCAAAAGACCGCAGACTTGAGTGTATGGTTTTAATTTTAACTCGATACCTCCAAGCGTTCTCGAGTTAAAGGGCCTTAACAGATAAACAGACGGACAACCAAGTGATCCCAAGGAGTCTTATATACGAGATGGTCCCTTACAGGCTAAATAGATTTTTTACGAAGCAACATTACAAATTATGAAGTGTACTTTATTTTCATAGTCATTAAGTTCATAGTTTTCATTGATTAGCAAAAGGGAAAAATGTACTAAGGAAGATAACGAGAAAGTGGTAGTGTGTCCCATTTTTACCTTTATATTTAACTAGGGTAAACATAAACTTGCTGTTAGCTACAATATTCCAGTCAGTGATAATAGACCGATCCCAGTCAAAGTGATAGAACCATTTCCGTTGGAACTGGGTAAGTGGTCGTTGGTGGAACCTACCTATATAGGCAGTACAGCAGTTTCTTCACGCTATTTTCCTTGACCGGTTCGTGTTTGCATTTAAATGTTCATCATCATTACAATCGAAAGACGTCCACTGTTCGACATAGGCCTCCCCTAGGTGTCGCTACAATTAACGGTTTGTTACTCATTACGCAAGAACTTATAAACGGATGAATTTAATGATAAACGTTGCAATAATGTAACTGTAGCTTATAACCTATTTTTTTGCTAAGTTTCATCACGTGAGCAAGTTCAATAAATAGGCTACTAATATTACCTATAAATGCGAAAGTTTGTGAAGATGGATGGAGGTACTCGTATGTATAGATGTGTCGCGCAAAAACTACTAGACAGATGAGCTTAATCATAAACATTGCAATAATATAGCACATAAGCTATAACTTTGCAGTTTCATTAGGTGAGCAAATTCAGCTAATAGGATATTTTTTATTATAGGGTGAAGCCGCTGGAAGAAGCTAGTCTAACATAGTTTAAAAATATCAAGATTTAACAGTCGCACTATAATGACGTCACAATGTTGCTTACATAACAAAAACGATATTTATATACAGCAGCGCCCTCCAATCCCACGATGGTTTACTTTCCGCACAGACTCTAGTTGTGGAATATTATATACCTATTAGGTAATATTTTGTTTCTGTACGTACATTTGATGTTATTTTATAGTTAGGTACCTACTAGCGATTCTGCTGCGAGCTGTGACCGCAATCACAAGTGACTGCAAACTTCATGCACAGTAGTGGTACATAGGGGGTAGACAGCAGTTGTAATCCTATGAGCTCCAACGCTTGGTTGGCGAGCGCATTTTCCCAACCGCAGTGAGATTTGCGGACGTAGTTTACATCCATGTGGCCACAACACAAGAAAACAACAAACCAAGCTCACCAAGGTGACCTTGGTTGGAACGCTGGTTTGCAACTATAGGAATATAAAAAAACAGTGTGCAACCGTCTGGTCTAGGCTTTATAAGTGGATCAAATGATTGTACCCACGGTGTACCTAATCCGGCTAAACAGTACAATACTGGACGGCGAGTTTTGAGCTCATAATTTTTTGTTGAAGAAGTCTAAAAAGTAATTATGCAAAGTCTCCTCTCTAGGAACACTACGCGCTGCCGACGACTTGGGCTCGGTGCGCTTGCTTGCGGTACCCATTACTTCCATGGGTTGAGCGAAAGTGTACCCCTGGGCCGAGGACAAGGGTTGAGCGAAAGTGTACCCCTGGGCCGTGGACAAGGGTTGAGCGAAAGTGTACCCCTGGGCCGTGGACAAGAACAGATTTGGTTTTAGTCAGTTAAAGTCTGACACGCCTTCCCGCTCCGCCCAAGAGCGATAGCTATCATTGGATGAATTCCCACCTAAAAAAAATCCCATTGATTGTCGTCCGCAAGCCAGCGTCTACCGTGGCTGGTAGTCAGAGTCGGGGTCTTGGCGGCTGAGGTGTGACGATGTCCGTTCCTACACGAGAGCGGCCGTCTCCTTCACTATCAATACTGCTTCACAGAGAAGCGACCGCATGCCATTTCTCCTCGCTCCGGACCATAGCCTGAACCAGTGACCGGCACGGCGATGCTCCACCCAAGCAGGGCACACCTCTACCGTATGCTCCATCGTGCCCTCCGAGCGATTCACACTATGTTGAAAGCCGGGCGTTTCTTCCACCTGAATGGGAAGCGGAACCTCTCGAATTTACCATGTCCGGTGAGGATCTGCTTCATGCTAAAGGTAAGGACACCTTGTCGCGTCTAGCACGCAATGCGTGTTAAGTTGGGAATCTATATATATAAAAGAAAGTCAGTTAGTTACACCACTTATAACTCAAGAACGGCTGAACCGATTTGGCTGAAAATTAGTGGGGAGGTAGCTTAAAACCAGGAGACGGACATAAGACCTACTTTTTTTTTTTAGGGTAGAGTAGAGTAGGGTATAGTAGGGTAGGGTAGAGTAGGGTATAGTAGGGTAGAGTAGGGTAGAGTAGAGTAGAGTAGGGTAGAGTAGGGTAGGGTAGAGTAGGGTAGAGTAGGGTAGGGTAGAGTAGAGTAGAGTAGGGTAGGGTAGAGTAGGCTGAAGTAGGGAAGAGCGGGAGCGAAGCCGCGGGCAAAAGCTAGTTTTTATATAAATGAAAGATACATTAATGGTTTACAAGTAACGAGAACCTATAACATCGCCCGGGGGACATATATATCAATAGTTTTCTCTGTCGTATGCTACGGGTAGATTTCTTTCTAGGCCGTGAAAAGGGAGGCAACGTGATGTTACCGGTTCTCGCTATTATTTATTTTATATTAACACTCGTCGTTTTTCCATATGTAACATTTCCCTCAGTATCGTTGTTACGTCAAAAAAATTAAGTAAACATACAAAATCCGTTTTAACAGTTACTACACCGGCAATTGTTGCAAAATGTGTAGGTATAGATTTATCATCATAGGTGTCTCTTCTAGAAACAAAACTATATTTCAGTATGATGATACAGTATTATATCAAAGTATCTTTTGCGGCTTCAGCCTGACTTTTCACTTATAAATAATTTGTAGTATTACTAAGGGTTGTCGGTATGCCCGGCGTACTCTGCAAAAAAATAATAATCGCCCCTTAGGGTCCGCAGTACCCGAGACATACGACGCCATATAAAGAACCTTGGTCCTCAAGTCTCACGGGCTTGTACTTCTTGTTTTTGTAATGGTTTCGCAAATTAAGATTCGTTCTTGCTAAGAACCTTTCGCATAGCGCGAGTCTTCTTGATCCTCAAGTTTCAAGGGCTTGTACTTCTTGTTTTTGCAATGGTTTCGCAGATTAATTCATTTCTATTGCATCTCTAATTACGGTATTCGAAAGGATAACTTTCAATTTCTGGTGATACACAGTGTATACTCGTGCGATCGCTATTCTCACAACACGTATTTTGGAAAGTTTGGCTGCAACGCCTCCTGTCACTTTAGCAACACGAAGATTGGTCAATTCAGTCGTCAACTCCTGGAGCTGCTTGAACAGCTCCTTCTTGGCTTTAGTGCGCAACTCTGAACACTTAACCTTACCCATTCTGATAGTCTTGTCTCACATTTTTTTCGGTAGTACAAAGTATCTTTTGAGGCTTCAGCCCGAATTTTCGCTCATAAATAATTTGTAGTATTACTAAGGGTAGTCGGTATACCCGGCATACTCTGCAAAAAATAATAATCGCCCCTTAGGGTCCGCAGTACCCGAGACATACGACGCCATTTAAAGAACAAAAATACCTACAAACATGTTAATTCATTAAACCCCAAGCGAACGCCGTTCGATCTGTCATTGTCTAATTGATACGATTGAAAGGTTAAGAGTCTTTCGCATAGCGCGAGTCTTCTTCGTCCTCAAGTCTTTTGTACTTCTTGTTTTTGTAATGGTTTCGCAGATTAATTCATTAAACCCCAAGCGAACAAGCGTTTGATCTGTCATTGTCTTTCTACTGTCTCTAATTGACGGTATTCTAAAGGTTACACTTAGTTTTTAGGTTTATTTCTTCAATGGTAAGAACACCAGAGTTGATATCATTGATGAGGTCGTGAGGAGGCCTGCCCTCAACTGCGCGTCCGACGGACTGAGCGGTGCCGAGGATCTCCTTGACCGTGCTGGAGGTGGCGGGCCATGGATCGGGGTTTCATGGTCTTGGCAATTGCGATAACATCTTCTAGGGTAATGTTGCCATTGTGCTTGATGCTCTTTTGCTTCTTGCAGTCACGTGGCACGTAACAAAATAAACATATCCGTAGAGTCTGTGATAGTCACTCACTAGGACGGTGATAGCTGAGGAGGACACTCTTCCCTTGACTCCGTTGGAGTAAGCAAGCACCCCGGGTTGTAAGAGTTGCCTGGAGTGAGGTTCATAACGTACACCTCCAATTTCTGCTCCACCGGTATTATCATGTCATTCGCGGTGCTCATGTCCTGGTCTATATCCCACCTGAAAATATTGTTGAAAAATGTTAACACAGTAACTGATGTGACTGTTATAGTATTCTGTTTGTATTAATTGTTTATGAGAATGACAATCCAGTAAAATAACTCACCTTATATCCAAGTAATAGTTCCTCCTCATCGATGGGCTACACATAATGGCATACGCCACACACGGTAGACTGGTTGTAGGCCCACAGCTTGACAGGGGCAGCGGGCTTCTGCGGGGCCTTTCGGCTCTCAGGACCCTCACCCCCAGAGTTGAAGGCCATCACCTATAAAAAAATATACCAGATAAGTTAATATAAAATAAAAACTTACTAAAGAGAAGCTGTTTACTCCAAAAATCCAGTGATGAAGTGGTTTAGCATACATTATTAGTTTTTATTATTTTTGTAGTCAACAAGTGCTGCAGTGATTATGCTTAATTTGCCTTCATTATAATGTATTATTATTAGACATTTTTAATATTATAAACAGTAATAGTAAATATTGGGTTGCAGTCCAACAATAAGAGCCCAATAGCATGTCGTTCTGGACAGATAGTTCATGCGTGCCTAATCTTTCTTCGCCTGCTTCCAGCTTGACATTATGAGAAGACAAAGTGACTTGAAGTTTATTATATACATTAAACCACTTTGGATGGTGATCCACCTTCTCAGCCAGCAGTGCCACTCTGCCCATAAAGCCAAAGACTTTGATGAAGATGGTTGAAGTCATTGAATTGAGACTTTTTCTAAATAGCATCCCGGTTGGCTTGTACTTTTCAACCAGCAACCGTAACAGTGGCTGTAGCTTATAACTTGTAAAATTGTGTTTGTGAATGATCATGCATTTTCCAATCTCTCTTTTGACCAATATGTGATTGTTGTGAGCACCAATATGCCATGATCCTTGCCGAGGGTGTAATTTTATTAAGTTTGTGATGAGGAATCCATGTCTTTCAGGGCTATTGACTGCCACCAGATCAGCTTCATAAGTCAAAAACATTTTACAAGACTCATTTCATGGGATCACCCATGAAATGAGTCTGTTGTTTTTGACTTAAATGAAACGGTGACAAGATTTCCAGAATCCTATCCAATCCGGCGGACACCAGTAACTATCTCTCCTCGTAGTCCAAGCCAACTATGTCACCGTGTTTTGTGAATCATCAACCTCACTAGAATTGTAATCGTTGCCGTTTACAGTTATGCTACCGTGTGGTATTTATGAGATAGGCGAACATTACACGGTGGGTTTTGCTGTCAGTCTTGCCAGTTAAAACCTTGATTGGCGAAAAACCTACCGTCTAATGTGTTGCGTGACGGTTTTTAGTACTGATTGATGAAAACCATCATTCACCATCATTCATGATTGATGGAATTGATTGACGATTGCATGACCGTGTAATGGTCGCCTTAGTAGGGCACAAAGTTCCATTCAGTTTATTATCTTAATATATTTGTTGAGAATATTTTGGATTGAACATACCACTCGACTCAGGAACTTGACTGCTGCTGCTCACACAACTCAGTGCGAAGTCCTCGCATCATCACGCTTCATTTTCTGTGTACACAACAAAGCAATCGCCTATAGGTAGTATTCAAATCACGGACAGAAATTACTTTCATGATGGTCAACACGTGTTTTTAACCATGCACCACAATAAACTGACATAAACTGTCAGTCAATATCAATTGACAGTTCTGACAGATTGAAAAAAAGGATGAATTAATGAAATCGATGACTATAATATCCGATTCGAGATATCGATTTTGTTATTAGTGATCGATTAGAGTTGTACAGATTGTTTGTTACTGTAAAAGCCCGTTATTGGTATATCTTAAACTTAGCTAGTAAATCATAAGACATAGCCGCGTGGTGGGTAGGTAAATGTCAGATTTTTTTAAAAGTGATAATATTTCGGACATTGCAATACCATCCTAACTTAATCGACCTTGTAAATGATCTTGAGTTTCGTAGTTTAAACAGAGGTGACATAGGAGCGATTTCTCTTACAAATATTTATTCAATCTACACTAATATAATAGAGGTAAAGTTTGATTTCTATGTTTTTTTGTTTGTAGGAGATAATCTTTGAAAGTACAGGTCCGATTGTTAAAATTTTCACCAACAGAAAGCTGCTTTATTCCTGAATGACATAGGCTATATTTTTTGAACGCAGGCGCAGCCACGGGCAAAAGCTAGTATGTAATATACACCAATTTTCATAAATTCCAAATCGATAAAAATGGATTGCGATACTTGATTGAATAAATGGTCGATTGTGTTTACATTGGTTTAAGTATATAGAGTCAATCTCTAGCCTAGACCTCCGCCCCGCACACTTCGCCTCATGCCACCATTTGCAAAAGTTCGGGCTGGCCAAGATAGGTTGGTCATAGGTACCTACTGTAAGTTGCACGAATTACTACGTCTTACGTCCGTTAAACCTTTCAAGTATCGTAATTAAAGACATAGTAATGACAATGAGCGCGAATCAATGCCAGCGTTCGCTTGGGGTTAAATGAATTAAATAAAATGTTTATTCCATTAAAAATAACAAAAACAAGGGCCGACCGGCCACTGATTTTATCATCTAATCTCTCAGTATCTAGTCTCTGTTTATCGATTTTGAAAAAGTTCTACAACCTTGAGGAGGCATAAAATATAATTTTATCGAAATTCTTTAGTCTTGAGACGTCTCTTACTTCTTGTGCTAGTATATTCAAAAGATTTCCATGCTGGTTCGACCTTTCAGTGTGAGTTTTTTCGGTACCTTAGTCAAACATTTCATTACTTATCTATTTCATTTCTTCAATACTTCGAAAAGATTTTGCAGCTAACTTTATACACTTAAAACCTGACAATTGGTGGATAGTATTTGTCAGCTATATTGATCAAATATCTGAGTATGCGTCTGCTGCACCAGAGTCGAGTTACCGTCGAAGTCGATTTGAGATGAAAGAAAAAGCAGTTCAGGTTGACTCGAGTAAATCAATAAAATAATTTGACTTGCCATCACTAGAGATGGGTTTCTACCCGGTAAATACCGGGTAAATATCCAAAATACCCAAATGCAGGGTTTTTACCCGGGTAAATACCTAAATGGTTAATTAGGTACTTTTCGACTTTTTTTAAGTCTTTTAAACATTTTAAGCAATAAAAAAATGTTATCAAAAATGTTTTATACATGACATGTATATGGTGTCGGCAAATAATAGTTTTCTAGTAACGAATCTATTTTTAATTAAAAATTTTAAATAAAAGACCATTTGAATATCACAGCATGTCATAACAAATATTTATTGATCAAATAGGTACCTACATTAGTTAAACGTGACTCATCAAACTCTTGAGTGTGTGAGATGAAGAACTGAAACAGCACTACTGGCAAAAATATGCTCAAAACTAGTGACAATGAAGATCTTTGTTATTAACTAAAAGTCTACTATTATTAACTTCAATTTATGATTAAATCAACATCAAAAAGAAAAAAGATGGTGTGAGTTTTGGACTTGTATAATAAAATTATTAGGTATAGTCTGTCTAATAAGTCAACCGACTTGGGAATTTTGTATATTATTTAATGATTTAAAAAATACTTATACTCGACACTTTTTATAAGGTTCTTCTGTTAGTAAACAATGATCTCTATCTGTTAATCAACCTTGATTATTGAACCCGTGTTGACTACATCAGATTTCATTAAATTCTAATAATTACCCAAGTCGTTTAACTTGTTAGACAGACTCTAGGTATTGCGTTTTTTTCTATATTTTTAGGTGGCATGGTGGCATTTTTAAAAAACCGGCCAAGAGCGTGTCGGGCCACGCTCAGTGTAGGGTTCCGTAGTTTTCCGTCCGTCAAAATAAGTGTACCCACTAATGAGTTTAAAAAAATGCTTGCATATACGATTATTTTTTTTTTTTTTTTTTTTTTTTTTTTTTAATTGAGATAAACTAGTGCTTGACTGCGATCCCACCTGATGGTAAGTAGCGATGCAATCTTTGATGGTGAGGCGCACTAGTTTATTAAGAGCCTATTCACTCTAGCCTTGAAGACACCCAAATTATAATCGGACGGGAAGACCGCAGCAGGCAGACTGTTCCAGTCCTTCGACGTACGCGGTATAAACGACGAGGCGAAACGCTTAGTCCGGACCGTAGAGGTTTCAACAACGTAAGGGTGAATATTCGCCGTACGTCGGGTTGTCCGATGGTAGAATTGCGATGGCGGAATCAAGTCATGCAATTCCTGCGCACACTCTCCAAAATGCATCCTGTAAAACACCGAAAGGCTGGCTACCCTACGCCTATGCTCAAGGCTTTGAAGGTTGGACTTAACCAAATCTGGATCACCAATTAGCCTCTTTGCACGCCTTTCCACCGAGTCCAAAGCTGCCAGGTGGCATTTTGCAGCACCAGCCCATATGTGACTGCAGTACTCCACACACGAACGGACCTGTGCTTTGTATAACATTAAAAGCTGTCCCGGTGTGAAGTACCGCCGGACCTTTGCAAGAACGCCCAGCTTCCTAGCAGCTACCTTGGCTTTGGACTCAATGAACCGCCCAAAGTTAAGGTCTGAGGGAATTTCAACCCCCAAAAGCTGAAGGCGGTCGGTGTACTCCAGGGATAAATTCCGAAAAGTAGGAACCAAGGTGCACGGGCTCCTTTTGGCAGTGAAAAGACACGCTTGTGTTTTGGCGGCGTTGAATCCCACTAGATTGGCTTCACCCCACTTGGAGACTGCCTGTAGTGAGATATTCGTTCGCTCTACCATAGCCTCTCTTTCGGACCGGATTAGCTCCTTACTAGCCCGAGCACTGGGCAGGTATCTCTCTACAACTGTGCTATCATCTGCATACCCATAGATACCGGGCACCAGCAGATCGTTGATATGCAACAGGAAGAGAGTTGCAGAGAGAACAGACCCCTGAGGAACTCCGGCATTAATCGTCATGGGCTCTGATGAGCATCCGTCGACAACAACTCGGAGAGACCGTTCACTCAGGAAGTCTTTTACCCAGTTAATCAGACCAGGGGAAATGCCGTACGCTGGAAGCTTACTCAATAGGCTAGCGTGCCATACCCTGTCGAAGGCTTTCGAGACGTCTAAGGAAACGGCAATCGCTTCCCCATTCTTCTCGAGGGCCTCGCCCCACAAGTGGGTGGCATAAACCAGTAGGTCCCCAGTAGACCGCTTGCGGCGAAACCCGTACTGTCGGTCACTGAGGAGATCGTTACCTTCCAGGTATGCCATGAGGCGCGAGTTCAATACACGCTCCATAATCTTGCAGAGTATGGAGGTTACCGAAATCGGCCGATAGTTGGCAGGATCGGCACGACTGCCCTTTTTGGGCACGGGTTGCACGTTGGCAAGCTTCCAGGACTTGGGCACTATACCAGTCCTAAATGAGAGGCGATACAAGCGCGTCAATACAGGAGACAACTCGGGCGCACAAGCCTTTAGAACAATCGCTGGTATGCCATCTGGTCCACTGGCTTTATTCACGTCTAGACGACGCAGCTCTCTCAGAACTTCTCTGTTCCTCATGTGAACCTCCTGCATTGAAGAGTTACAATGAGGCAGAGTCGGTGGAGCAGCATTGCTAGTGTCAAGACGAGAATTATGGGCAAAGAGAGATGCAAAGAGTCCTGCTTTCTCTCTTGCCGTATGAGCCAGTGTTCCATCAGGCTTTACCAGCGGAGGCAAAGTGGGCCGACAGAAGTTCGCTTCGACCGACTTGGCAAGAGACCAGAATGCTCTGCTACCGGACGGCTGTGCAGAGAGTTTTTTGCCAATATGGGTTATGCGGTCGAAGCGTGCCTTCTTTAATGCTTTTTTGTAGGACTTGGCAGCATGGTTGAAGGCTCTCTTCTTTGAAATCAGATCCGGAGCTTTGCGGTCACGAGCGTCAACCCAGGCGAGAAACGCCGAATGCTTACGCTCTTCAGCCTGAACGCAATCGGCGTTGAACCACGGGTGAGCTGAGCCACCGACGCGTACATCGCTATAAGGGATAAAATACTCCATAGCTTGGCGTATCACATCGGTTACAGCATCCGCACAGCTCGACGGATTTTCAGAAGAGAAGCAGACCTGCTGCCAAGGATAAGAAGCAAAGAAATGCCGCATCTCATCCCAATCTGCCGACCTGTATCGCCACATTCGCCGTTCACCACGTAAGTCGCGGTCAGGTGGGGAGAAGGACGATACAGACTTCACCAGACAGTGATCTGAAGTTCCAAGTGGTGAGGAAACTGTTACGACACATCTGTCCGGATCGGTGGTCAGCAGTAGGTCCAGACAATTGGCAGTATGACCAACTACATCAGGCACCCTCGTCGCTTGCTTTACCAACTGGGAGAGGCCCAGCGACACTGCAAAGTTTCGAGTTTCCCTCCCGGCGTGGTCGGTCCTCTGGTATGGGAAAAGCCAGTCTTGATGGCAGGCGTTAAAATCCCCCAGAGCGACAAACTGCGCATCAGGGTGCCGATGCAGAGCCTCATCGGCGGCCTCACTGAGGTGGCCAAACAGCCGAGTCGTCTCCTGGTCGCCACTGTGCGACCGGTAAACACAGGTGTAGACAATTTTGTCCACACCGGTGTCCACCAGTAACCATAAACTTGAAAAACTGGGGTCTTCAAGGTGACGGAGACGCTGGCAGCAGATGTCATTGCGGACGTATACACAGACCCCGGCACGCTGCAGGAAATGGTGCTCCAAAGAGTATCCCGGGTAGTCGAGATACGCCGCATCAGACGGACATCTGATCTGCGTCTCCGTCAAGAAAAGTAAGTGAGGCTTGTCAGTCTCGAGGTGGTGGTGGACTGCATCGAGATTGGAGTGCAGTCCTCGTATGTTTGAGAGGTGCACATGGAACGAGAGGACGTGCATCCGCTGTACACACTTACTTTTCCTTTTATTAACTTTCATTAATTTAATTTTGGTGAATAGGGCTGGTGGAAGATGGCAGTTGAGCGAGGTGATGCGATGTCAAACCCAACAACACAACCAGAGTTGCTGCGCCAATGGAGGGTTGATTTGGAGACTGCGGGGACGCCCGAACCCCCCCAGAGATCGCCATCGGGTCCTCTCATCCGGTCGCCAACCGGCACGATGGGGCCACCCTGGGATTTTTCGCAGTTGGCGGGGCAGCCTTTCGTGTGTGGCTGGCACACTACTTGGGCCCCCAACTATCTGCGGTCGGCCAGCGGAGCACCGTGCTTCGGATCCCGCTACCCTCCATGATCAAACCTCCGACACAACAGCAACTGGTGCATCATACCCGGCGTACATCGCAACACAACTGTTCAGACCCATCCTCCACCTTACGGCTTCACCAGATAACATGCCGGAACACGACGGATCGCTTGGCGGCATGACTTTATCTGGTGGGTGGTAACCTTTAAGCCGGCAGCCGATGTTATGGCCTACCACCGTATTTACTATTCACCGTATTTACGATTATACTACAAACTTAGTCCAGAAATTATTTTGTACAACCGTTTTGTCTTTTTTGTACAAAAACTGTTCTTTCCATCAAGTTCAAAATAATTTTCCTAGAAAGTCCTTATAAAGTTCTACTATTCAGAATTTTTTCATATTTTATAAACTTATGGTTCAAAAGTTAGAGGGGGGGGACACATTGTTTTTTGTTTTTTTTTGCGATTATTTCCGAAATTATTGACATTATCAAAAAATGATTTGAGTAAACCCCTATTCATTTTTAAATACCTATCCAACAATATATCACACGTTAGGGTTGAAATTTAAAAAAAAATCACTTCGCACTTTACATATAGGGGGGTCTACCTTAATAAAACATTTTTTTCCAATTTTTACTTTACCACTTTGTCGGCGTGATTGATATACATATTGGTACCAAATTTCAGCTTTCTAGTGCTAACGGTCCCAGAGATTAAGCGAGGACGGACAGACAGACAGACAGACAGACGGACAGACAGACATGGCGAAACTATAAGGGTTCCTAGTTGACTACGGAACCCTAAAAATGAGGTTACTGTTCACTACCTTTCTTCCTGAACGTTGTCATTATGTACAGTAATTTCTCTGCTTTCATTTAATTGTATAAGTGTATATATATTGTATATTGTTTTGTAATTTATGTAATTTATTAGTTTATGTATTGTGTATATATGTAGATAGTACACCATCAACTAGGTACCTGAGTATCTTTTTCTCCTTCTCTGTCAAATCCATCCAAAGGTTGTCTGTAAAAGATTGCTTTTAGCGATAAGACCGCCCTTTGTGACACCCTATAAATTATAAGTTTCTCATGTAATTTTTATTTTTGGTGTACAATAAAGAATCAATCTATCTATCTATCTATCATGGTCACAATCACAATAATTGGAATCAATCGGAGTATTTTGTATGACCTCTCACACCTGATAAAGCATCTGAGAAATAACTTAGGTATTAAAATAAATTAAACAATGCGTACCAATTAATGAGAATGAGAATAGGATCGATTGCCATGTTGTGACGTCACGATTTACTGTCGAATCGAGGAAAGAATTTTTTTTTACTTTAATTAATTTACGAAAAATGTAATTTGTTTACGAACTGCAAACCAAAAATGTTTGATCAGAATCCAGTTCTTCAATTTTACTCATCTCTGAGTTATTCAATTTTACAAAAATTTCTTCGGTTTGACAGGGCGACGTGACGTCACATGGCAATCGATCCTATTCTCATTTGGACCGCATAAGAAACATTTCTAAATGGCAGGATAAAGTAGATGGCTATTGAAACTGATTGTCATCACACTGAAGCCAGACTGCTTCACAAAATGAATCTGTAATTCCAGAACAGATAATATGGAAAATGAAGGTAGGTTTCTATTTTACTCAATACTCAATACTTTATTGCATTCCATATGTACATAATATAGATGGTATAAAAATATAGATAAGACCAATATGGACCCTGTCGGGCACAGCAAAGCTAGGAGAGAGGATGAAGGCTAATAAAATAAAGATATTTCACTTATTATTGTCATCATTATTAATAAATTATGTGCCTATCTATTTAAATTAAATTGTGTATGCATGTTATTATATAATTATGTCTAAGTATTGGTATATTTTATTTATTTATTGTCGTTATTATTATTAAATTTTGTTATTGTTAAAATTAATGTATGTAAGTATGTATATTATTATAATGTCTTAATTTAAGTAATTTATGTCAGGTATTTTTATTATTTTTTTCGTCAATATTATTAAATTATGTATTTATTTAAATTAATCATGGTATTACTATGTCTGTGTATCAGGTTGATAAATTGTGTTAGATATTTTAATTTATTTTTGTCATGATTATTTGTAAATTGTCAGATATTTTATTTATATTTTGTCATAATTATTATTAAATTGTCATTATTCAAATTAATTTATTTATGTGTATTATTGTTACGTCATTGTATAAGTAAATTAAATGTCAGATATTTTTATTTATTTTTATTTGCTTTATTCAACCA
Organism: Mythimna ferrago; assembly: GCA_910589285.2. Lineage (NCBI taxonomy): Eukaryota > Metazoa > Arthropoda > Insecta > Lepidoptera > Noctuidae > Mythimna > Mythimna ferrago. Next base: position 11,855,510 of record OU342692.1, on the reverse strand, counting down.
GCTATTTATATTCCTATGTATTGACCATTAAATTATGTTATGTATGACAGATTTTTATTAATATGTCAAAAATTGTGTGAAGGTCCTCATCAAAACCATATCCGCAGCCTTATTGTATACAGCACAATTTTATAAGTAACATTGTATGAAATTATTTTTTGTGTGTTTATACAAGTTTAATTCCTGCTTATGGTCTATTTTTGAACACAAAAAATAAAATGCAAGAGTGTTGACTCCCAATAATTTTTGTAATTAGTGAACTAAATCAATGATTTTTTTTTTTCTATAACTATTTTGTTAAGGATCTTAGATCTGGATTTTTTCTCTGTTCCTTAATTCTGTAAGTACCCACTTTATACATTCTCAAACTTGGAAACACAAGCATGCTATAAATTGAAATAAAATCCTGTCTAACTATTTAGACAAGAATATTTCTTAATGTTATTAGTAAATCATATGTTTGTAAAATAAGTCATTGATGGATAAACGGGTATGGAAATCATAGCTTTTGAGCCAAATAGTGTATAAGGAGTTAATACTCATAAATAGTATTAAAAACTAGTATTGATTTACTGTTATTATCAAACACTTATTAAAAAACACCGACAATATGGTATGTACCTAAAATCTACACTAATATAATAAAGAGGTAAAGTTAGTTTTTATGTTTTTTTTTTTGTAGGAAAGTAAGGTAATCTCTGGAAGTACTTGTCTGATTGCTAAAATGTTTTCACCCATAGAAAGCTGCGTTATTCTTGAGTGACGTAGGTTATATTTTAGGCACGCGGGCGAAGTCGCGGGCAAAAGCTAGTATTATATATAATATATATTTATTTCAGCCCATTATGCTGACAGAAGATCCATCAGTACCACATTGTCAAACACAGGGCAGATATTACCTATTTGACGGCATCAATGAAGCTGCACTGTCCTCTTAAAGAGCCAGGGTAAAAGTCTGAGATCAGTGATAATAGAAAAATATCATTAGTTTTGGAAAAAGGCAAACAATAAATTAAAGAAAATTATTTAACTGGATTCCAATCGAAAGGAAAAGTTATTGCCATCTTTAGTGAATTTTAATGTGAAACTAAAAAGATACATGAGGCTGTAGCAGATTTTAAAATATACGATTAAAACTGTTTTATAAAAATAAGGTTCCAAACCCGTTATAAAGTTCCAGATCCATACATTTAATTGTGAGGATGATCCAGCAGACTAAATAATAAATTTATGGCCACTGTCTACTCATCTGAACGTAAGGTAAGGAGCAGTAGCTGAAACAAATGATTACATAGAACAAAATGCCCGTCAGAGTACATACATGAAATGTGCATTCAATGTTATTAATGCAGTACCTACAATATCTAATATTTGACAACTATGACACAACGCCATCTAGTCCCAAGCTAAGCAGAGCTTGTGTTATGGGTACTAGATAACTAATAAACATACTTATATATTTCTAAATACATACCTACTATAGAAATTACACCCAGACGCAGAAAAGATCATGCTTATCTCACAAACATTTGCCTTGGGTGGGAATCGAACCCACGACCTTCGGCATAGCAGTCAGGGTCACTAACCACTAGACCAACAGGCCAGTGAAAAGGTCAAAAGGCAGTAATAAAGGAATAGGTACTTGGATTAGGTATTTGATTTTATCGACTGTAGCAAACACAAACCCAAAGGCGGTTATCACATTGCCACGCACCCCACAGCGTAGTGCGCGAATCCGTACCTATCTTAATTAACGTTGCTTGTAAGTATCTCCGTCCAACACACAGAAACTGCTTCCACGCGCGTTCATGCAGATCACGCACCTACAAGCGGAGAAACACGGCACCTACATGCGGAGAAACACGCGCGTGGGTGTGGGGCGACACACATGCATGTCACACTGAGTCTCGTAGTACCGTGCGTGATTTTGTATGAGATGAGTGCGTGCCTGCGTGAATTTACAAGACGCACATAGCGCGTGAGTGCGTAAAATTAAAAAAAAACCAGCATGATGATGCAGATTTGCACTAGCAAGTACGTGCGTTGGAGCGTTTTCACGCGCTAAGCTGCGTGGTGCGCGGCAGTGTGATAACCGCCATCATTTCTTTTTTTTTTCTTTTTTAGGTGTGAATTCACTCGGGCTGAGCGGGCGGGCGTGTAAGACTGACTAAAATCCACTCCTGTTTTCCTTTGCCTTGCATTCAAGCGCCTCGGGTTTTCTTTTCTGAAGCGAACCCATGGCCCCAGGTCGATCCTGCTGGGCCCTTACGATTTCCTCAACTAGGTATGAGGTTTACTATAATGAATTGGTTGTAATATTAAATAAATCACTAGTAAAATTTAATCAAAATTTTTTAGGGTAGGTATTGCACTGATCATGTTTGTTACACACTTGTCTGCGATGCAGGAAAAAAGCTTTTGAAAGATATAGAAAATAAACAATCTTTTAATAACCGATGTTGTTTTGATTAGTTTGGAGCAAACATTTTTTTTTTTTTTCAATTCTATTGTATGTCCCACTGCTGGGCGTCACGCCTCGCCTTTCACTTTCCTGCAAATTAGATCAGTAATATTATAAAAGTATAAAATACTGTATTTCATGCTGTATCCAATACCTTTGCCATTATACCTACGCAGCAATGTCTACCGCATTTGCCTCGTAACTAAATAGGTGAGAAAAACTTTCGTATCTATACCTATTAGTATGAGTCCAGGGGACTCGCCAATTTTTTAATAAAATGACGATAAAAGTAACCAATATTATTTGGTATTTTACATTGTAACACCCGTCTGGTCGGAGCATCCTCCCTTTTCAAAGGTTTGCAGGAGTCTGTCTGTTCTGCGTACAAAAACCCATGATTTCACCATCGTTAACATCAACAACCACATCAAAGGACAAAATAAGTCATGTGCCAGACGAAATCGAAAAATTAACCATGTCACCTCTTAAAATCAACTTGAAGAAGCTGCATAATATTCAAGATAGAATAGGTTTACAGAAGCTAATTCTTTATTGTTCTTCATGAAAAGTTACGCAGAGGCGAGCTTAACTCAAAGTTGAATTTTCTTCCAGCAAACCATTGAGTAATAGAGAGATCACAAATTCACAATAGAGCTAATGAATATTGAACCAACTTCAAAAATTTACTATACGATAATCCCGTTTTATTACTTATTTTTTCTAAATATTTTGTTACCATTCTACAGATAAATATACTATTAACCAATGACAAATTTCTTAGAGAGCCATCTAGTAATCCTTTCCTAAACTATTATCAACTGAATTTAATGTTTTACACGTTTAAAGTGAACGATACTCAACAGATGTCCGTGATGACTGTTAAGTAGGTACCTACGTGACGTGACGTCGGTGGTTGCCCTATGCGCTGCGCAAATGTAGACACTCAGTTACCGATCAGTCGATGTAGTACCCAAGTCCGGTCCACAGTGGGCACCACTGGAAACTCAATGTGGCTGTCGGCTTACATCAGGTATCGGCTTTCAGCCCTTTCCTCTTCCTGATGATAATGGACGCTCTGACGTCAGACATTCAGGAGGAGGCTTCCTGGTGTATGCTGCTTGCCGACGACATTGTGCTAGTTGCCGAGAGTGGCTTAGAGGTCCAGAACAGATTGGAGGTGTGATGGCACCAACTGGAGAGTGTTGGCCCGAAATTGAGTAGAACCAAAACGGAGTATTTGTTCTGCGATTTGTATAATTGTATATAGTATACATTACCTAGGTAAAGTATGTAATCCTAACTTAATATTATAAATGTGAAAGTGTGGATGTTTGGATGTTTGTTACTTAATCACGCAAAAACGGCAGAACGGATTTGGATGAAATTTGGCATGCATATAGCCTTTGACATGGAAAAGAACATAAGAGACTTTTTATCCCAGAAAAACATCTTATTCCTACGGGAAAACACGTTTAGAGTGCGATAACCGAAGTACACGCGGACGAAGTCGCGGGCGGACAGCTAGTAGGTACATATTTCCAAAGTAACCAATTAATGCAAAGACAAAGATTTAAACTAATTAACATGATTATACAATTATAGTTGCCGTAGTTAATTGATAGATGCCGTTATTGTGAGTTGTACTGATTGTATGATTATGTAGATCGAGCTCCCATTACACCAGGTGTCTTGATTAGCCGGTAGATGGCGTTTATAGGTGACGCTGGGTTTTATACAATCGTTCCACCTAGGCATTGTATAGAATACCAAAATTATACAGATTGCCGGTAACATATACAACATTATTAACCACAGAACAGAAGAATGTATAATGATTCATATGTTCTGTGTTATTAACCGACTTCTTTTTAGTATAAACCTGAATAGAATATAGTTTGTTCAGAATCTGTCTCTGAATTGTTTTTTTTTTTTTGGTTGGGAAAATCATCCAATGACAACCCTCGCTCTTGGCCGGAGCGGGAGATAGTGTCAGACTCTTACTGACTAAAAAACCCACCCCGTTCCTTTAAGCCATCATACCGGGGCTCGAGTTCCCTTTCAGATAACCTTGGCCCCAGTAGGCTTCGACCCGGCTGGGCCCCTGCTGTTGCTGACAACTCCTTGAGGCGCGCGGGAACAGTGCGCGCCGTCGACGACTTGGGCTTGGTCCGCACAGTTACCGGATGATCGGACAGGGAGCTACCTATTGCTCACTGTCCGCAAGCCCGCGTCTACGGTGGTTGGAAATCGGGATCGGAATCCCGGCGGCGGTGAGAGCGCCGTTGCCTGATGCGGTTTGCCTCTTCCTTTGCGAGCATTACTGCTATCTGAATCGATTCCAATCATTTTTACACCATGTTATATTTTGTTTCAAAAATATTTAAAAAAAAAAGAAAGGTCACAAGTTGGACACCACCGATACTAAGTATAAAACAGGTCACGGCAGCTCATAGCGAGCATAAGGCGCCAGCATTCAGATGGGTACCTACGGAAGCAAAACCACCTCTGAGTCTCTCGGGAGCTGGTGATCAGTAGCCTGATTCACGTAAAATCAAACAAGCCAAATATCTTTGAAGTTTTATAGTCGTTCGATCGAAGTCCTATCCAAAAGCGGTATTCACGATCTATCGACTTATTTCCAGTTACATTAATAAGTATTCTACCAGGATAATGTAATACAGATTTTTTTTTAAATCGACAAATTTCAGACGACTTTAAAATCGGTGTCGTTCAAACTCGATTGATGGATGTGAATACGGAAATGGTCTAAACGACTAAATCGCTACGATATTGTTACGGTTTTGATTACGTGAATCGAGCTATTGGTATTTTTGTCGCCAACTAGATAGGTACGTATTGGCTTATAACTTTGTGATTTTTCATAATACACTTCTAAAATGTACATACATTCTTTACATAAAAAAAAAACAACATTCAGCCGAACATAGAACCTCCTCCTTTTCGAAGTCGGTTAAAAATACTAGACAGGTGTTCCAGGTTTCGCTTATAACAGCAACACACATCAAAAATAAGGTTGTATTTTAAAAATTACCCTGTACTTTGATGAAGCTTTTGTTTTTAAACCTGTGTGTTTTGACAACATCAAACTTTTAAACTGAAAGACTGCTTTTAGTTTTGATGATAGCGCCTGTGTAACATGGTCAAGGCAAGGCTTGTGAAGGATCATTACTTGACTCTGTGATCTTGTCTTCGTTCTTATATTTATTTTGTATATATGTATTTGTGTATCTATTTTAGTATGAGTATTTATTAAGATTTGTTACTTTTATATTTGCACTAAGTGCAACCCCATTTTGTGTCCAGGCAATCTCTGTCCATTCAAGGTTGCCTGGAAGAAATCGTCTAGTGCGATAAGACCGCCAATTGTTTGTTTTTTTATTATTATTATGGCCCCGTCTCAAACTACCTCCCGTAGAGTGTAGATTGTAGCTAGGTAGGTATGTATCCTTACAGCATCAACCTACACTAAAGTGGTAAACAAAGTAACAATTTCTTGGTATCGTTTACCTGCCGCGCTGTACCGAGAGTCTCGAATTAAGTAAGAAAGGGAAGAAGGCTCCATAGTAACTAACCCCCTGAAGAACAATGGAACACCAGTGTAGGTAGATAAGCTCGACTTTAAATAATTTTAGCATTGCCAAAAAGCAATTTTCGCAACAATAAAAATCCTGTTTCTGGAATCCTCCTATTGTTTACGATCGTTTTACAGTACAAGAACTACTTCTGGGAACTTTTGATTGTGTGGGAAGATACTCAAAATAGCGGAGTAGTCTCAAAAATCCTTACATTTTCTCTATATAAATTACTAGCTTTTGCCCGCGGCGTCGCTCGCGTAGGTACATAAAATATAGCCTATGTCACTCCGGGATAAAGCAGCTTTCTATCGGTGATAAAATTTTACCAATCGGACCGGTACTTCCAGAGATTACCACCTACATACAAACTTACAAATTTTACCTCTTTATAATATTAGTATAGATATAAATTTTTATATATGTAGGTTTATATTATATTGAATATATGTGTATGTTTATTATATTTATTTGTTCCCTTGTTTTCTTAGTAACCTATTCTTTTTTATGCACCTGTCATGTTTTCTCTTCACCACCCTAGGTTGACTGGTAGAGAATGCCTAAGGCTTTAATTCATTAAACCCCAAGCGAACACCGGCGTTCGCGCACCTATTGTCTTTCTATTGTCTGTAATTTGTCCGCCTTTGTACCTTTATGTTGCATGAAGTTTTAATACATAAATAAATAAATAAGTACTCAGATATCTGTTTTCTTTTAATTCAATGCTATCATTTGGTTCGGGAAGTGCTGTACTTTGAGCCTAGATAGAAACTGCAATAGCGCCAGATGCAGTTAAAGTAACAGTGAATTGTCTAGATAGGAAGTTAGTTTCAACTCTTACTTAAAGTACTTTAAAGTTCTTTTGTCTATTTTTATGATAGGATTGTGGCCATATCATCTCGCTGTGTTTGACGAAAACAAAAAATAACTAATGTGAAGGTGGCTAACGGCAAGATTTTTTTCTTTTAAAGTAAGGAACTATCCCGATCAGAAACGGTTTTTATACAAGGTGCAGTTTTAAAACTGCACAATATTTCAGGAGGTTGTAATAAAACTCATAAATAATCATGTAAAAAAACGATACCTGGTCAATAATCAGTAATACTTGTTATTTAATTTTTTAATTACACTAAACTAAATCGATTGATCGATGGCCGCGGGGGCGTGGCTAGGGTGTGGCGTGCGGGATGATGATTGGATGATACATTATTTATGAAACTATCGTTGCGAGTTAGTGTGTGTGAAAACGCCCTTTATTGTTCCGTGTTTGTGTTTGTGAAAAAAAGCGCGGTTAAGTATAAAAAAAAAAAAATTACCTACTTATTTTATTATTGATTCGGGTCGAGAATCACTAACATAATTACCTCCTGAAATATTTTGCAGCTTCAAAACGACACCTTGTATATCTCATCACCGAGTACCTATTCCTTCCAAGATTTGAGGAAAAAGACTTTAAATTAATTTAAATGACCAGTAGCCCGATTCACGTAGTGAAAACCGTAACGATATCGTAGCGATTTAGTCGTTTAGACCATTTCCATATTCACATCCATCAATCGAGTTTGAACGACACCGATTATACAGTCGTTTGAAATCCGTCGATTAAAAAAAAATCTATATTAAATTATCCTGGTAGAATACTTAATAATGTAACTGGAAATAAGTCGATAGATCGTGACTACTGCTTTTGGATAGGACTTTGATCGAACGACTATAAAATTTCAACGATATTTGGCTTGTGTGATTTTACGTGAATCAGGCTACTGAACTAATGTTCCTACATAGTTACATTTCAATATAAACTAATCGATATACTTAAAATCCAAATTTTTTTAAGTCAACTCAAATCAAAGACATTTATTTCAAATAGACCAATTGCAGGCACTTTTGAATAGTCAAATGTCGGTCAGTCCAAGAAAAGTGAAGCTAAATTGCACGTTCCAAAGCGTAGATCTCTATGGAGAACACAGAACATAGGAATCATACAGGAGAAGAACGTGCAAGAAACTCCATGGACAATCTTTTTAAATCATGTTATGAGTTACATAAATCTTGGTCACATATCTCTTGTTGTTTTTAAAATGTGAGCACTATGTAGATAAGTAATAATAATTTATAATATTTTTAAAAAAAGGTAATTAAAAATAGAAACTGAATTAAGCCACTGGCAACTAAAGGCGAGTTGCACCATTTAACTATAACGATAACAAAGCCGTTAACAGTTGTCAAATCGTCGAATTGACCAATAGGCGGCCGTTTCACGGCTGGTTATGGTTTGGTTATTGTTATAGTTAAATGGTGCAACTCACGCTAATAGTTTAACTTTTTACGAAGTTTTGTGTAAAATAGTATCATAGCCACGAGTATTTGATGTCATAGTAATAGTTGTCTATATTTCTAAGTAGATACGTTTGCTCAGTTTGGTCTTTACGGGCAGATGCGAGAGAGAAGTTAGAATAACTCTGTTTGCAATCAGACTGGCTGGTCACTGGTTCTTTGCAAGTGGGTAGAGGTGAGGTAAGTAATAAAAACATATGATATGAATTAATTTCTATATTTAAAAAAAAATATATATTTTACGTAATTAAATGTGCAATGAAACTGTTTTTTTTTACAGTTGCAGTTTTTGCTGTTGTCTTGCTTATACAATCCGAATGCGGCTCAGCCTTATCCGTGTTCTGATGAGCTTCCAAATTAGCACTGATGCGTCGGTGATGTCGTCAGAGTTTCCAGTCGCACTCTGCGATGGACCATAGAGACGAGAAGCTCGGCGTCAGAGATCTGTGAATAAATAAACAGTTAGCCGAGTTTGTAAACGGAAATTGATGACTGATTTTTTTTTTTTTGTTAAACTTCCTTTCACCACCTGTTCTCTGCAGGACTTAAATAAAAAATATGATTTACATATACTCGTAGTGTGCCTAAAATACCAAATTGCTGATGAAAGCTATACGATCAATTGCCATTATTAGGGTATACAAAAACGATAATGATCAATTGGGAATCAAATGGAGTTTCTTGCCGGTTCTTCTCCATAGGAAACGACCAATTTCGAACCGTGCACTAGCTTCTGACGTTTTATAAGTGCCCATGTAGGCCTATGTGAAATAAAAAACTTTTGACTTTTGACTTTTGAATTATGTAACAGATTGAACCTTGCAAGCAAATTACACTAAAAATGGCCGTGTAAAATTAGTGATGTTACTTTTGCTTTATTGTAGCGCTTTGCTTCGAGCCGTTACGGGAGTCCACGATGTGCTACGAAAGTCTACGAGGTGCTACGAGGTGCTACGAGGTGCTACGAGATGCTACGCGAACACCGCAGCAGCAACATTCACAAAACGTTCGCAGTAATTCAATTAGTCTTATAGATATTTATCACTTTTTACGAAATTGACATAATAATAATTCGTTTATTTTCTCACCACAATATCACAATTAGAAAACCAAGATAATAACGATAATTGAATTGATACTGTGGGAGACTGGTGCCTAAGCTAGGCTTTTGGCCTGTATTTTAGGTCAACCAGGTTTTCCCCTCTTTCAATGGATGTGATTACAACGTTGTATATTCATTAATTTCTCTCAGACATGTTCTATACATTTGTAAGTATAATGCTTTGATGTGCGTGTGTGTTTTGTGTATCTGTGCATGTGTGTGTGATTGACATTGATCCCTAATGAGATTAATATTTTAAAACTACGCTGAACTCATAGTTGAATCGGCATTTAAATTAGTAAGCACAGGAATTGGACAGCTGATATGGCATGCCGTTACAGTATCTGCATATCAATGCTTGTCTTCCTCCGCGGAAGCAGATCACAAATGTCAGTTAAAAAGTCAATGGAACGTTACGGTCACTCTATCGTCTGAAGAATTTGCTCCCAGCGCGCATAAAAGCAATGTTTGTACAGTCCCCAATCTTTTCCATAATTGACTATGTCAATGTTTGCTACTATAACCTGAATGTCTTTTGAATAATTGCAATCGATTTGTATTCGATATTGGGGCATTTCACGTGAAACGGACAACGGAATAAATTGTGGGGTTCTTTCTATCTTCTCTATTTACGTGAAACCCTTATCATAAAGAGGTAAAGTTTGTTGTTTTGTTTGTAGGAGATAATGTCAGAAAGTATTGGTCCGATACCTAAATTTTTTTCTCCGATAGAAAGCTTCTTTATTCCTGAGTGACATAGGCTATATTTTATGTAAGCGAACGCAGCCGCGGTAAAAAGCTAGTGTATTATATGATTGTTAATATGTAACATCTAGACTCACTATAGGTACCTACATTTTATTGTACGTCCTAAGGGTAGACCATAGGTGTTTGTAAAATATTTAATTTATCAACATACTACATACACTATTATGTACAATTACCTATGCTCCTCAATAAAGATGATTTATTAACATCTATACATATAAATAAAATTGGAGTGTCTGTTTGTAATATTGAAATAACCGCTTTTTACTACATGCATATGAATATATATATACGGTACATACACCAAAAACATTTTTTACAATTTTTGTCTGTCTGTTCCGGCTAATCTCTAAAATGGCTGAAGCGATTTTGTCGGAACTTTTTTTGGCAGGTAGCTGATGTAATAAGGAGTAACTTAGGCTAGTTTTATTTTAGAAAAAATAAATTCAAAATCCTGTAGTCCACGCGAACGAAGTCGCGGGCACAGCTAGTTATTTATATTTTTTGAACATTATTTTTAGTACCTATATGCAAAACCTGAATATACTTTGTTCAGATACAGTAACTGATTGGATTCCAATAGTTTTTACACCATGTTATATTTTTCCCAAAAATATTTTCAAAGGTCACAAGTTGGACACCACCGACACTAACTACAACACAGGTCACGGCATAACGGGCTTAAGGCGCCAGCAAACAGCTGAGTGCAGTGCAAAACAATTCCTCAGTCGCCTGGATGGCCCGGTGACTATGTATTTTTGCTGACATAACAAGTTTATAACTTTGTGATTTCTCATGATACAGTTATGAAATTTCGTACATAGATTCTTTATAAAAAAAAAATACTAGACACGTGTTTCTGGTTTCGCATAAACCAAAATTAGTTTTGTATAATATCTCCTTACAGCATCTACCAACGTTATTATAATAATAATAACGTGTCTTCAAAATTTCTTAGCATCGTTTACCTGCCGCGCTACACTGGGAGTCTCGGTTTGGGTAAGGAAAGGGAAGAACGCGCCATAACCACCCTCTGAAGAACAATGGAACACCAATGTAGGTAGATAAGCTCAATTTTAAATCATTTCAGTTTTACAAAAAGCTTTTTCGCAACAATAAATATCCTGTTTCTGGAATGAATTGTTTTATTATTTTAACGATCGTTTCACACAGACCACTAGTTGTGTGAACTTTTGTTGCTATCTGAAGGTAGGTACCTACTCAGGTAATTTGTTTATCTTTTAATTTGCTATTTCTTTTGTTGGGAACCAAGTGGCGCTGCCAGATGCCGACCATATTCTGACTAGTAGATATTAGTTAGTTAAAGATAAAGTGAATGCTACACTATAAAATACCTATCTACACTATAAAATATGTAAACTAAGTTAAAAAATGCTTGCATTTATACGGTTAAATTACAAACTTAGTTCAGAAATTATTATGTACAACTTTTCAAAAACTGTTTAGCCCATCAAGTTCAAAATAATTTTACTAGAAAGTCTTTATAAAGTTCTACTTTTGAGATTTTTTTCATATTTGCTAAACTTATAGTTCAAAAGTTAGAGGGGACACATACATTTTTTTTACTTTTGGAGCGATTATTTCCGAAAATATTAACATTATGAAAAAATGATTTTAGTGAAACCGTATTCATTTTTAAATACCTATCCAACAATGTATCACACGTTAGAGTTGAAATGAAAAAAAAAAACACTCTCCTGTATAATTGTAGGGGGTACCCTATTAACCTTTCGAATGTCTTAAGTTACACAGTCCGACATAAGGTAATTGTCTTTCTATTGTGTCTCTAATTACGACATTCAAAGAGTTAAAACATTTTTTCCTACTCGTAGTGCTAACTGTCACTGAGATTATCCACGGACAGAAGGACAGACAGACAGACATGGCGAAACTATAAAAGTTCCTAGTTGACTACGGAACCCTAAAAATAAAAACGTACCCGTTTTTCGGTGGCCTTAGACGAACTGGTTGATGACCCAGCCTTGAGTGTATCCTGCATGAGAAAAAAATAAATAAGTCATAATCGGTTATTTAGATAGGTAAAAAATAAAGAAAATGTCACAAAACTTACCGGAGCGTCACCGTCTATACTTTCCTCAGCCTCGTCCGACAGGCCCAAATGTTAATACGCCTTAGGTTTGAAATGTCGTCAGGGTTTTTGTTAGATCTCTGCGCTATTAGCTCGATGACCTTTTCTAATAGATCGGCCAGAGATATCTGTGAATAAATGAAAAGTTAGGTTTCGTGAATTGTACATAAATTTACTAAAGTTAAGAATATAATAATGATAACTTACGTCGGGGTCAGCGCCGACAGCTTATATAAGAAGCTGCCTCGCCTCCGCGGTTTCCTGACGGCACTCCCTCTCATACGCAGCATTGCGTGCGCGACGCTCTGCCTGTAAATAAAGATTGAAATAAACAAACATATTTACAATCAAATTATAATAAAGTGGGAAATATAAATCTAATGTTAACACAAACCTGCGAGAGGGGCACCCGGTTATGACCGGCTGGTCTGCTCCGACGCCTCGGGATTCCAGCCTCTCCGTTGATGAGCTTCTAAAATAAAAACAGAAGCTCATCATCGGATGCCCATTCTTTTAATTTCTATTTCTGTTTTACATCATCTTAAATGTAAAACAGAAATAAAAATTAAAAGAATTGCTGAATATTCTTTTACATTAAGTGATGCCATCTAGCCGATTTCGGCCACAGCGACCGCATTCCTTGGCTCCTCATGGTGGTTGTGAGCTCAGATCTGCTGCTCTGTTATGTGCCCTCATGTGACTTGCATATCCAACCTTGGCCGAAAAACTCCGATCACAGAGCGGACATGTCAGAACACCATTAATGGTATGATACACTATTGCTGTTGGTGGTCTAGCCTTGAGGTCGTCGCGCTTTTGGTCCAATTCCGACCTCCTTTTATTCTCAAAGGCCCGCACGTGCCTCTGCACATGAAGTCTCCACTCAGGCCGATTTTGAGCTTGTATCTCCCAGGTCGCGGGGTCGATTCCGCATCTCTTTATGTGCCTTTTCTGAACATCTTTGAAACGAAGAAACTGTCCACCACGATTTCGTTTTCCTTGCTGGAGTTCAGAATAGAAGACACGCTTCGCCAGCCTCTGCTCGGGCATCCTAAAGACATGTCCACACCACCTGAGCTGCCGCCTCATCAAGTAAGCCTCAATGCTCAGGACTTTGGCTTTCCTTAGTACGTTTGTGTTTCTAACACGATCCGACCATTTGATGTCCATAATATTTCGGAGGCATTTGAGGTGGAATTTGTCCAAAGTTCGTATATGCCTCCGATAGAGGCACCAAGTCTCTGATGAGTATAAAAGATTCGGGAGAACTACAGCTAAGTATACAGAGATCTTTGTTGCCAACTTGAGATCGTGAGAACGAAAAACCTTGGGCTGCAGTTTTCCAAAAGCTGCCGCAGCCGCACAGGTCCTTTGACTTATCTCAGCGTCGAGGTCTCCTTTGCCCGTGATAATGCTTCCAAGATACCTGAAGCTCTCCACTTGCTTCAACTTACTAGCGCCGACCAAAATATCCGAGGCTAACGGTAAGCCTTCTACATCCATGACCATTACTTCGGTTTTCCTGACGTTTATTGCAAGTCCAAATTTACTGCAAACGTCATTGAGACTTGTCATGAGGGCCTGCAAATTGTCGCAAGTATCCGCCACAAAGCATAAGTCATCAGCATACATGATCTCCGTAATAGTGCTGTAAGAGACTTTTGTGCGGGCCCTTAACCTGGCCAGATTAAATATATTGCCATCAGTTCGGAAACGAATTCGAACACCCTCCGAAGTTTGCTTCAGGGTTTCCCGAATGACAACGGCAAAGTATAACGCAAAGAGTGTAGGTGCAAGTACACAACCTTGCTTCACGCCACAAGTGATGTTGAAGTAGTCTGATTGCTCGCCATTCACTGAGACGCAACAGGACATGCCGTCATGCAGGAGTCGTATCATCCTCACAAACTTTTCAGAACATCCTAGTTTAATCAGCATGACCCACAGAGCCTCTCGGGGAACACTATCGAAAGCCTTTTCGAGATCGACAAAACAGAGATAAAGAGGTCGACCTTGTTCCTTGCTTTTCTCTTGAAGCTGGCGAATGGAGAATATAGCTTCACAGGTTCCTCGCTCAGGCCGAAAACCAAATTGGGTCTCTGGCAGGATTGATTCTGATATGGGAATAAGGCGGTTAAAAAGAACTTTTGCAAACGCCTTCCCCGGGGTAGAAAGGAGTGAAATTCCACGATAAGAATTGCAGTCTGATCGGTCTCCTTTATTCTTATATAGGGCGCTTATCCTTGATACTTTAAAAGCATCCGGAACTCGTTCCTCTTCCCACATAGTCACAAATAGGGCATGCAAAACCGGAAAGTCATCAAAACCGGTTTTGAACATCGTTTTTTTGGGACCAAAACCGAAAACCGGAGCTAGGTCCGGTTTTAGCAAAAAAAATCGAATGTAGTATAATTTAAAAAGAAACACCATTTTTTTTAAATACCCACTAAGTCTACAAATAAAACAAATTGTATGATACATTTCTTTTTAATCCAAACCATAATAATTGTATAGATAACAATGAACTTATAATAGTATAAAGATTAATTAACTGAGATCAAATCAACAACAAGTAAGTTTTTGGTATCTTTGGTACCTATTAAGTCTGCTATCAAAAATAATATATTTTAAACATAGAAAACACAATCAGCATCTTCAAATATTAAACACAGCCACCCACAGTTACAATTACCATAAAAATCAACATTTTTGTAACTTTGAAGACGAACTACAAAATAATATTATTATAATATGATTCATATTGCACTAAAAAAGAGATCAATAATCAACTATGTATACTAATTTAAATAAAGCATAAATCACTTGTTTTCAAGAGATCGCTGTTCTTGATAATGTGATCTCAAGAATATAAGTGCATCCAACATTCGATCAGACAGCGAACTTCTTATTATGTTACAGAAATACTCAGCACTCGAAAACACCCTTTCACTCTCAACACTTGTTGGTAGAACACATAATAAATAATTATATGCTTCGGTGAGATACACACCCCGATGCCCTCCGCTTTCATACATGGCTTGCTCTACTTTTACGAACCCAGCCAGGTCGAAATCTGACCGATTTTTGGGGGTTCTCTTTCTCTTGCATTTGTGTAATTCCTTCTCTAGCTGCTCTTGAAGAGTTAGCTCTTCAGCGTCAGATGATGACGATTGCGAAGGTATGGACTGCTCGGTGAGAACTGCGGTGATGGTGTCTGTGTCCTCGGGTTTATATTTTAGCTGCTGCAACAAGTTGATAATAGTTTCAGTTATTTCAGCACCATTGGGTTTGGGAAATGTGTCATCATCATCTTGGGCGGAGAAGTCTTCCCAATCATGTAAATAGTGTAAAACACCTGCTAGAAGGAGACGTCTTTGCTTTATGCGACTTCTCAAATTAGTCGCTAGCTTGAGACTCAAATCGGGCTAACGCAGCAACTACTGGATGTAGTTGCGCCCTTCGTGTCGTTTCATCCACGAGCTCAACATAAATGTACATTAAAAGACACAAAATATAATAAATTAATAACTAAGTAAATACTCACATTTTGTCCTAGCGTCGCAGGCGAGGGCGGCGGACACGCACTTGCACTCCCGGTAAGGGTATTACTGCAACAACGCAGGCGCAGGCTGGCGGGTTACGGGTGCGGGGTGCGGGGGTAGTGGAGGGAGGCGTGTAAGTGGGTGGATGCAGGCTGTGTTCGGTTCGGATACATTTGATGCCTCAAAATTAATTATTTTTTGAGAGTGTTCGAAAAAAATGTTGATAAAAATGAAAATGTTAATTGTTACTCAATAATGGGAAAACCGGAGCTGAGCTCCGGTTTTGGCTCTCAAAACCGGTTTTCAAAAATCGTTAAATTTTGGCCGATTTCCGGTTTTGCGCAAAACCGGAAAACCGGTTTTGCATGCCCTAGTCACAAAGAAATTCCAAATAACTTCATGCAGTTTTTCACCCCCGTATTTGAGTAGTTCCCCTGGGATTTTATCAATACCAACCGCCTTTTTATTATGTAATTCCATGAGTGCATCTTTGACTTCTTTAAATGTTGGAGGATCATCCAACTCAGCGGCTGTGGGAAACGTGGGCATAGATAGAATATATGCCATGTCTGCTGAGCGATCTAAATTAAGGAGCTCGCTAAAATGCTGCACCCATCGCGCAAGCACCTCGTCTTTAGATGACAATAGCCCTGAACCGTCTCGACATTTGATAGGTATTTTGGCACGATAGCTGATGCCAAACAGTTTTCGCACCTCCCTATAAAAAGCTCCAAGTTGTTTAGTATCGGACAGCCACTGAATGTATTCGGCTTTTTCCTGCCACCACTTGTCCTTCATACCTCTAGTTAACTTCCGCAATGCAGAACTACTCTGTTTAATGTTGCATTCGGAACCGTTTTGTCTATTGCGATCTTGCTGCTTTAGTAAATTACGGTGCTTCTTAAATGCTTCTGCCAGAACCTCATCACTGTCATCAAACCAATCCTCATCTTTGTGCATTATTGTGCCCAGCATTTGAGAACTGGTGTCCTGTAGTCGAGAAGAGAAGTCCTGCCATTGAACATTAAGATCACCGCCAGAAGCAGTAGACGTGCTTAGTGCCGTATTAAGGGCCTGGACATACTCTTTCCTCGTATTAAGATTTTCAAGTTTCTCTACATTAAGGCGAGCAGATTTTATTATGGACGCTCTACGCGGAGGATGAAGACGAAGTTTAAGCTTCGCGATAACCAGCTTGTGGTCTGTCCAGCAATTTGCACCTCGCATCACACGGGTAATTCTAACTTGAGATACATCTCTTTGGCGAACAATTGCGTAGTCAATAAGATGCCAGTGTTTGGAACGAGGGTGCATCCACGTGGCCTTGTGTTTTGTCGGAAGTCTGAAAACTGTGTTGGTGATGGTTAATCCAAACTGGGCACAAAGGCTGAGTAGTGTTTGCCCGTTACTATTCATATTACCAATTCCGTGTCTACCCAGTACACCAGGCCACGCTTCGAAGTTACGCCCA
Source organism: Mythimna ferrago (assembly GCA_910589285.2). Taxonomy (NCBI): domain Eukaryota; kingdom Metazoa; phylum Arthropoda; class Insecta; order Lepidoptera; family Noctuidae; genus Mythimna; species Mythimna ferrago. Next base: position 11,838,126 of record OU342692.1, on the reverse strand, counting down.
ACCCTTGCATTAAAATCACCCAGGATCAGTAACTGTTCCCTAGGCGAAATCTTAACAAGAACTTGAGCCAATTCTTCATAAAATTTGTCCTTAACCTCGTCTGAATTTGTCATAGTGGGTGCGTACACGCTTATTATATTTAAGTGATTACCATTATCTAAGTGAAGGCGCAGTGCCATCATACGATCTGAAGTGTAAGTTGGATATTCACATAATATCTTGGCTATTGAAGTCTTAACTGCAAATCCAACCCCTGAACGTCTGGGTTCAGACGCAGAAGTCCCCTTCCAAAAGAAAGTGTATCCACCGCCACGTTCTATCAGTTCCCCTTCGTCAGCCAGATGCGTTTCACTGAGTGCGGCTATGTCAATATTATATCGAGCCAACTCACGTGCCACGATTGCGGTCTTACGCTCAGGGCACAAATTACCATGTCGATCCAGGAGAGTGCGTACATTCCACGCACCAAATGTCGTGCTTGATGATTTCGTATATTTGTTGTAGCGTCGACCACGAAGCAAGGGTTGCACAGGCAGCCGTGGTTGCTACCTCCCAGGTAAAGTAGGTGAACAATTTTTGGGACACCTTTTCTAGTCCCCTCCCCGGCTGAGCGGGGGAAGCAGTGCCTCCCTGAATAGGGCTGCTTCGTCACTCAACGTGCTGCCCAATCCGCGCTGTCACCCAAAATGCAGCACGAAAACGACCACTCTCCTTGAGCCGCCTATGTGCAGATATCAGACAAAGCCCAGCTTGCAGTACAGCTAGACCTCTCTACCTCTATCCATCGCCACAGGACTTTCATAATCGTAAGCCATTATTCGGAAGCAGTCATGTGCGCAGGATATATTTTAGTGCATAAGTGTGCGCGCAAACACAGATGCACTCTCTCGTCCGTGCCCCTCTTGATCCAATGGAACGGAAAACCGCTACGACTGGAGAGGAACTGGATGCAGTGTCTGGTCGAAACGATAAGCTATGCCTCCTATCGTCCACCTTTTAGGCCTTTCACTATGCCTAGCTGCCCCGCCTCCGAAAGAGGATTGCCAATATGACCGAGACAGACCCTATGCACGATGCGGGGAGGAACCGCAAGGCTTGAATGTTGATACATTTAAGCCCCCCTCTACCAGGTCTAGCCCACGAGTCGACGTGGTTACCGGGGTGTGGCCGCTGTATGCAAAACAGCTACTTGGAGCCACTGGTAAGAGTTTGTCGGATGTCAACGATTTTAACTAGGTATTCCGCCGCCTGTTAAGGCCGACTGGCTGGAATCCGACGCAGACATACCACTACACCCCAAAATTTTTTTAATTTACATTAGGTACAATTAAGGTAAAAGAATATTCTGCTAATCCTTTACTTACCTTATTATCCTCCATTTTCTGAAAATTGGTAATTTAAATAAAATATAAACAAAACAAACGAGACGGACGAAAGACGATGTACTTCGCGAGTGACGACTTCGCTGTATGTGCATCCAGAAAATAATTGAATAAAAATAATCTAACTATATAAACAAACAATGAGTAAATACTAAGACAATTATCAAACAATAGCATGTTACCTCACCTATGTCATAAAAACATTGTATCAAAAATATCAATTTGGAATGATGATAACATTTACATTTCGTTCGACAAATTGTATGTGTTTGTGGCATATTATGGCTGTCTTGCGAAATAGTCGCCAGCTTTGTTCTTTCAGCTGACAGACAACCACTGCTAGATGATGGACACATATGGTACCTGATTAGTTGTGTATTTCTTGCAGAGCCCGATCTAGCTATTTAGCAGCTCCGAGCAAAGATCATTTTTCACAAAACCATATAAGTCATGATGAGTCTCAAATATTTCCACTATCCTTGAAGTAGGTTAGACGGTGGTATATAATATGCCTGCCAACTTGGGTGTGGATGGCCTAATGTCTAGGTTGGAAGGTAGGAATAAGTCAATTTTGCCGCCCCTCATTTTTTGCCGCTTTGGGCAAGGCCCGGCTCAGCCCCCCCTTAGAACGGGCCGTGATTTCTTGCATCTAATGGATTCCCGTTCTACGTCGACTTGCAAAATATTCCTTTTTCATTAGCACCTCTTTAAAGGAATCAGAATCTATGACTTATTGTAAATAATACATGTCTACATAAACACTTACTGGAGTTTTAATTCATTAAACTATTTTTAACAGTTTCAGTTTTTGCCGCTGTCTTGCTTTTACAATCCGAAGGCGGCTTAGCCTTATCCGTGTTCTGTATAACAAATAAATGAAAAGATTGTGAGTATAACTAGGGAGGTAAATGAAAAGAGAAATTGAAAATGGAAATTGTCGCAAAAATTACAAATTAAATGGAATGTAAAATTATATGAAATAAATAAGATCTTCATAATCTTTAAATGCGACACTTACGATGAGCTTCCAAATTAGCACAGATGCGTCGGTGATGTCGTCAGAGTTTCCAGTCGCACTCTGCGGTGGACCATAGAGACGAGAAGCTCGGCGTCAGAGATCTGTGAATAAATAAACAGTTAGCCGAGTTTGTAAACGGAAAAAAAATAGTAGAGAATAAAAAATAATATAACTTACGTTGAGAGCACAATTAGCAGCTCCAATTAATTGTGACGTCACTTCTGCTATATTGCGCGTACCTACTCCCTCCTGTGAACAAATATATTTACTTTTACATTTGACTGGAATTGGTTGATTAAAGTTGTTACCTAACTATTATGTATACGGCTTTAGGTTTTATTGGATTACCTGCACTGAACTCCCGTGGTTGTCGTAGACCTCGTAGACGGACGTCGATGGTCCAGCTGTGGCTGTGTCCTGCATGAGAAAAAATAAATAAGTTATAATCGATTATTTAGCTAGGTACAAAATAAAAAGAAAATGTCACAAAAACTTACCGGAGCGTCACCGTCTAAACTTTCTTCAACCTCGTCCGGCAGGCCCAAACGCTTTTGAGCGTCTGCAACTGGAGAGAAAAAATACAATTTAAAATATTATAAAACAACAACATTCTGACCTATGGTGCACAGACTTGGTCTTTGACTAACCTCCAAAGGTCCAAACTTAAGGTTTGCCAACGTGCTATGGAGCGCAGCATACTAGGTGTTAAAATAACGGATCGCGTTCGAAACACTACGCTGCGCTCCAAAACGCAAATCGTTGCCGTAGTTCAGAAGGCTGCCCAACTTAAGTGGGACTGGGCTGGACATGTCTGCCGCATGCCTACCGAGCGGTGGGCCAGTAAAACGCAAAATTGGTGCCCTGAAATTGCACGACGGGGCCGCAGCAGACCAAGAAAGAGATGGCGGGACGACTTGGATGTCTTCCTTGGGAATTGGAAAGAGGTGGCTCAAAACCGGGAACATTGGAAGGAGTGGAGGGAGGCCTTTGCCCAGCAGTGGGACAGTATGGGTTAGAAAAAAAAAAATAAAACAACAAGATCTCCACGTCACTCGACAGGTTAACTTACTTTGGGCTTCCAAATCGGCGTTATAGTCTAAGATCCGATTAAGAACGACCTTCACCGGTCTGTTTAATGGATGAAATGTATTTTATTATAAATTTAGTGTATTAAATAATATAACGCGGGTGGGTTGCCTAAGAAATTCCTGGCCAGACTATTATTAATTAAAAATTGAAAATTTATTTTATTTTTAGAAAAATGCACAACCGTTATCCATACCAGATTTTTTTGCAGACAACACTATTACATCGTATTCGTAATGAAACAGCGTTTATTTTGATATAGAATTTGTTGTATACAAAAAAAAACACACTTGTTTATGCATACCTGTTTATACCTGGCAACCCATAGCTATGCCAGGAAACATATAGGCAACCCAACATTTTTATGTTCTAAAGGCTGCACTCTTTCCGTTAGTATTAAATTTATTCGTTAAACACACCGGTGCAAATTACAAAAAAAAAAAAAATTGTTTGGCCAGGAATTTCTCAGGCAACCCACCCGCGTTATATTATTTAATATACTAAATTTATCATAAAATAGGTTTCATCCATTAAACAAACCGGTGAAGGTCGTTCTTAACCGTATCCTGGACTATTAATACGCCTCAAATCTTCGATGTCGTCTGCGTTGTATCTTTGCAACACGATGACCTGTCTTAATAGATCGCCTGAGATATCTGTGAATAAATGAAAAGTTAGTCAGGTTTCCTGAATTGTACATACATTTATTAAAGTTAAGAATAAAATAATGATAACTTACGTCGGGGTCAGCGCCGACAGCTTCTATAAGCGACAATCTCGCCTCCGCGGTTTCTTGTCGGCGCTCCCTTTCGTACGCAGCATTGCGTGCGCGACGCTGCCTTGTCCTTGTGCCCGTCTGCCTGTAAATAAAGATTTAAATAAACAAACATATTTACAATCAAATTATAATGAAGTGGGAAATATAAGCTGTCTATGTTAACAAGAACCTGCGAGAGGGGCACCCGGTTATGACCGGCTGGTCTGCCCCGATGCCTCGGGATTTCAGCCTCTCCGTTGATGAGCTTCTGAAATAACAACAGAAGCTCATCACCGGGTGCCCATTCTTTTAATTTCTATTTCTGTTTTACATCATCTTAAATGTAAAACAGAAATAAAAATTAAAAGAATTGCTGAATATTCTTTTACATTGGGTACAACTAAGGTAAAAGAATATTCTGCTAGTCCTTTACTTACCTTATTATTCTCCATTTTCTATAAATTTGTAATTTAAGTAAAATATAAACAAACGAGACGGACGAAAGATGTACTTGGCGAGTGACGACTTCGCTGTATGTGCATCCAGAAAATATTTTTTTTTTTTTTTATTGAGATAAACTAGTGCTTGACTGCGATCCCACCTGATGTAAGTAGCGATGCAATCTTTGATGGTAAGTCGCACTAGTTTATTAAGACAAATATATAATTGAATAAAAATAATCTATCTATATTAACAAACAATGAGTAAATACTAAGACAATTATCAAACAATAGCGAGTATGTTACCTCACCTATGTCATAAAAAAATTGTATCAAAAATATCAATTTGGAATGACGATAACATTTACATTTCGTTCGACAAATTGTATGTGTTTGTGGCATATTATGGCTGTCTTGCGAAATAGTCGCCAGCTTTGTTCTTTCAGCTGATAGACAACCACTGCTAGATGATGGACACATATGGTACCTGATTAGTTGTGTATTTCTTGCAGAGCCCGATCTAGCTATTTAGCAGCTCCGAGCAAAGATCATTTTTCACAAAACCATATAAGTCATGATGAGTCCCAAATATTTCCACTATCCTTGAAGTAGGTTAGACGGTGGTATATAATATGCCTGCCAACTTGGGTGTGGATGGCCTAATGTCTAGGTTGGAAGGTAGGAATAAGTCACTTTTGCCGCCCCTCATTTTTTGCCGCTTTGGGCAAGGCCCGGCTCAGCCCCCCCTTAGAACGGGCCGTGATTTCTTGCATCTAATGGTTTCCCGTTCTACGTCGACTTGCAAAATATTCCTTTTTCATTAGCACCTCTTTAAAGGAATCAGAACCTATGACTTATTGTAAATAATACATGTCTACATAAACACTTACTGGAGTTTTAATTCATTAAACCCCAAGTAATTAGTTTAATGGGGTTTCATTGTCTTTCAATTGTGTCTTTTAATTGTGCCGGGTAATAAAAAAGGGTTTAAATCGCATCTAATAAGTTTGAAACTTTTTTTTTATGGTGGGAAAAATCATTCAATGACAGCCCCCGCTCTTGGGCGGAGCGGGAGATAGTGTCAGACTCTTACTGACTAAAAGACCCACCCCGTTCCTTCTAGCCTCCATACCGGGGCTCGAGCTGTCTTTCGAAACTAACCCTGGCCCCAGTAGTTTACAACTTGGAAGCAGCCATCAAGCTCTAGCGATACACATGTATTAGTTTGTACGTACATAGACACCATCTTATTTTGTTAATTTTCGTTTCACCAGCTATTCTCTGCAGGAATTTAAGTAAAATAAAAATTATGATTTACATATAATGTGCATAAAATACTAAATTGCTGATGAAAGCTATACGATCAATCGCCATTATTAGGGTTTACAAAAAACGATAATGATCAATTATGTAACAGATTGAACATTGTAAACAAATCACACTAAAAATAGCCGTGTAAGACTAGTGATGTTACTTTTGATTTATTGTAGCGCTTTGTTTCGAGCCGCTACGGGAGTCCACGATGTGCTACGAAAGGCTACGAGGTGCTACAAGGGGCTACGCAAACACCGCAGTAGCAACGTTCTTAAACCGTTCGCAGTAATTCAATGATGTTTTATAGATATTTATAACTTTTTATGAAATCGACATTGATCCTTAATGAGATTAATATTTTAAGGCGGTTATCACACAGCCACGCACCACGCAGCGTAACGCGTGAAAACGCACGTACGCACGTACTTGCGGGAGTGCAAATCTGCATCATCGTGCGGGTTTTTTCGCACTCACACGCGTAGGTGCGTTTTGTAAATCACACGCACGTATCATCAGATGATTTATCTCTTAAAGTGATTTAAATATGTTAAGCTTTATTTTACCGTTAATAAAAATAAAATTAAAATGGTTGAAGTTGATTGAAAATAGTTTTGAAGTACATACCTACTTACCGCTTAACACTAGAAAAAAATCAAATTCGGAATCTGATCAGAAAATCAAAAGGAACAGTTAATCTACACTAATATAATAAAAGGGTAAAGTTTATTTTTTTAACCGAGTTCAAAAAGGAGGAGGTTTTATATTCGGCTGAATGTATGTTTTTTTTTTTACTTTTTTTCATGTATGTTCACCGATATCTCGGTCAATTATGGACCGATTTTGAAAATTCTTTTTTTGATTGAAAGGTTATGCTTTCAAGTTGGTCCCATAGAAATAATGTTATGATCTGATCATGAATTTTGAAGATATGGAACAGAACTCCTCATAGAATCACAGCAGAACTGTGTTTACAAGTAAAGTTGCTTTGTTTATCCGTGTAGTCGATGACAGACTGTCAGAAAAGGATAGGGAGGAGGAGGGGGGGATATATCGAACTGATCTGATGATGAAGCCAGAAGGAAAAATTAAATTAAATGAATTTAATCTAACCGTGTTTGGGATTATTACAATCGTTATGAGATGCGCTGTGACGCTGCGACGTAATCTCTGGAAGTACTGGTCCGATAGCTAACATTTTTTCACCGATAGAAAGCTGCTTTATTCCAGAGTGACAAAGGCTATACTTTATGATACGTTTGTTAACATAGATGTAAACTCACTACACTTTATTGTACGCACTAAGGGTAGGGCATAGTTAATAATAATATTCCACAATATTCCACAACTACCACACAACGCCGTCTAGTCCCAAGCTAAGCAGAGCTTGTGTTATGGGTACTAGATAACTGATAAACATACTTATATATTTCTAAATACATACATATTATCGATAAATTACACCCAGACACAGAACAAATGATTATGCTCATCACACAAACATTTGTCCTGGGTGTGAATCGAACCCACGACCTCCGGCATAGCAGTCAGGGTCATTAACCACTAGACCAACAGGCCAGTTAAAGTTGTTCGTAAAATACCGTCGTACCTATGATCCACAATAAACATAGTTTGAAACCTGGATATAGTTTGTTCAGAAAAAGTAACTGAACTTATTCCAATAGTTTTTACTCCATGTTATATTTTTCCCAAAAATATTTAAAGAGGTCAGAAGTTGGACACCACCCACATTAAGTACAACACTGGTTACGGTAAGTCATATCGGGCATTAGGCGCCAGCAAATAGCTGGGTGCAAGTGCAAAACAACCCTTCAGTCGCCTGGATGGCGCGGACTATGTATTTTTGTTGACATAACAAGTTTATAACTTTGTGATTTCTCATGATACAGTTATGAAATTTTGTACATAGATTCTGTAAAAAAAAAAACTGGGCAAGTGCGAGTTGGACTCGCGCACTGAGGGTTCCGTGCAAACTACAATTCCCGAAGGGAGTCTCGAAGATTTTCCGAATTACAATTTTTTTTTTGTGACGTAGGTAACAAACAAAATTATCGTTTTCAATTTTTTTCCTATACTTGTATTATAAGACCTTGAGTTAAATTAAATTAAATTTCTTAATGAAATAAAAAGGAAATTTAATTTAATTTAATTAAATTAAATTTAATTAAATTAAATTAAATTTCCTTAAATTTCAGGATTCTGAGTCAACAGGAAGTACCCTATGAATTTCGATATTTGAGAGTATCAAAATGTACGTTTTTTTGCAAACATAAATGGCCGCATCTTTTTTATTCGTTAACTTAAAAGTTTGATTTTTTCACAGCTTGAAGGGACCGCAGACATAAGTATAGATAGACAGACGATAAAGGGTCTTGACAGACAGAAAGATAGACAGACGGACGGACAAAAAAGTGATCCTATAAGGGTTCCGTTTTTTCCTTTTGCGGTACGAAACCCTAAAAATACTAGACACGTGTTTCGGGTTCCGCATAAATTAAAACTAGTTTTGTATCATGTCTCCTTACAGCATCTACCAAAGTTATTATAATGATAATAACATGTCTTCAAAATTTCTTAGCATCGTTTACCTGCCGCGCTACACTGGGAGTCTCGATTTGGGTAAGGAAAGGGAAGAACATACCATAGTTATTTACCATCTGAAGAACAATAGAACACCAATGTAGGTAGATAAGCTCAACTTTAAATCATTTAAGTTGTACAAAAAACTTTTTCGCAACAATAAATATCCTGTTTCTGGAATGAATTGTTTTACTATTTTAACGATCGTTTCACACAGACCACTAGTTGTGTGAACTTTTGTTGCTATTTGAAGGTAGGTACCTACTCAGGTAATTTGTTTATCTTCTAATTTGCTATTTCTTTTGTTAGGAACCAAGTGGCGCTGCCAGATGCCGACCATATTCTGACTAGTATTAGTTAGTATTAGTTACTTAAAGATAGGTAATGCATTCACTTTATCTTTAACTGACTAATATCTCCCTATCTACACTATAAAAAGTGATTTAAGTTAAAAAGTTTGTAATTTAACCGTATATGCAAATATACGGTTAAATTACAAACTTAGTTCAGAAATGATTATGTAAAGTCGGTGCCCTAAGTGGGCTAACCCACCAATTTGATAAGCTATTTAAATCATTATTTTGCTACCATTAAAGATGAAAATTCTTTGTGCAGCATTTCGATAAATCTTGCTATCCTAGTGTGAGGGTAGATTGATAAAAGAAAATGGCACGTCAGTGACAAAAGTTAACTTAGTTAATTCCGTGAGGCTTTACAAGCAGTTGATAACTGCTTGTAAATATTTTGGTCCATAATGTTGCGTCCAACATTACACGTAACGTTGAATTTCAACACCGTCCATAAGAATCCATATAGTCCAGTGGTAATAACAGCGATTTGACACACAAGTGAAGCTAGTTCAAATCTCACTTTAAACGTCTAACTTTTTGTTTTCCATCTTTTGTGTTTTAGTTATCTTTTTTTACTTTTATTTAACGATAAAAGTCGAGAAATGGACAGTTTGTATAGAAATGAAACAAAATATTGCAAGTAAATAAAATGTTTATTATTTCACTATATTTAATATATATATATTATATATATAAAGTAAGTAAATGGTCCAAAATAGTCCAAAGTCAAAATACATTTTTTAATATTATAATCAAATAAACACATTTATAAACATTTATAAAGGGATATAGTAATGGTATAAATAACTACTTGTTACGCAATTTTGATTCTTACTCACTTAGACTTAAAGTTTATTATTGGTATTTTAAAATGTATTGACTACTAGGCTGATACGAGTAGCTTATTTTGGTAGCCCTAATTAGGGTAATATGGCTTAGTGATCTGTGTAAAGACTTTGACACAGTAAAGCACGAGATCAATTCTCATACCCTGTATATTGTTTTGCTTTCCATTTACAACATTTTTATTATTTTAAGTAACAATCAACAAACTAAATATTCTTCAAACATATTTGGAATAATTTCGCCTGACTTGTAATAAGCGGGTAGTCAAGATAAATATGCGTATTCACCATAAAACTGGTATTCAAATGTTACTTAGATTAAGGGTAGAGGAATAAAAAATGAACCGTTCTAATAAAGCAAAAACCAGTTGACGTTCAATAGCAGTGACATCGTGCAAACAATTTTTACGTTGTTTTACTAAATTGTGTAAAACAACGTCTTTATTTAGAATATTTTTATATACCTAATTCTAAAATATAAAATAATCTATTCACATAAAGAGAATGTTGGTTTTCGGAGAGATTGATAAGAGGCGTCTTAATATAGCCGTAGGTAAGTGTCTTTTTTCCATTTTATTTATACTTCTTTTTTAAACTTACACATTTTATGCTGTGCGTAATCAAACATCTTTTTAATTATACTTACACATAAAGTAACTTCTGTGTCATTTCTTTGTTTCAGAGAAATACAGTCAGATTATGGTTTAAAACTATAACAAACTATACAAGTCAGGACGTAAAATTGAAATAACTGCTGGTCATCCGTCAAGTCCGTTTTGCCCAAGAATATCTGGATTTCTATCTGACAAAGAAAACATGTTATTATACTGCCGTATACACGTAGAACTGGCGGGTATAACTCTGGGTAACTTGTGTTGAATGTCTTCTGTGGAACTGGTTAACTTGTAGAAATTGGTGGCCGATTCAGTAATAAATATTACGTGACGTAATGTCATCAGTGCGTGTAAGCAACAATGGATAATTATTTACTTCTTGTAAGCAGCCACAACACCTTCTTGTCAGTGCTTATGTGTAGTGTATTGGTTAAATAAATCATAGTAATCTTAATTTGTTAGGAAGTGTTTATATTTATAATAAATTCACTGATCCTTGTTTCTTTCTTAATCAAAAAAACTTAAAATTCTATATAATACCTGTAAACTAGTTAAAATGTCAAAATATTTAGAGCAAGTATGACAGTTAATGTAGTGATGCTATTGTTATAAAATAGAAATATTATATATTTCTAATCATGTAACATGTTGATTCACTGCATTAAACTCTTCTTTAAAAATAAAATTAGTATTTCATGAGCACTATTGAAATAAATAAACTGTTTTTTTTTCATGCTCAAAACTGTATTTTAAATAATTCTACCATATCAAAAGCAGTTTTAATATTGTAACTTATTTTATATGTTTTACCTTTATATATAATTATCTAAATTATGTCTATTAGATGATTTAATATTTTTTTTATGTAAATTGTAAACATTACTTATACTGAATAAATCGTTACCTATCCTAACCATTTTTATTTTTTATTCATGTTGCTTTTATGTTTGAATAGTTAATTTAAATTTATTAATTTAACTTAATATAAATTATAATTTGATTCCAAAAATCATAATCCAATATTATAAACACAAAAACCTACTAAAAAAAGCATGACGGATTTGAACTTACGACCATGTGAATATAAGTCTACTGTTATGACCATTAGACTAAATCGACTTAAGATACAATGTTGAAATTAACAACTGCATTACGAGACAAAACGTATTCATAAGTTTACCTACCGTTACGTCTTAAAGATCAAATTGACGTAAAAAGTAATCTATAATATTTGACTACCTGCCTCTCGTTATATTCATTTAAATTATTATGCTGCGAATTCGGATAATCAATTGATTACCATGTATCTTATGCTAATTGCAGAAGGTTCAAATTCGTCTAGCATTTAGCATGTCTTATATTACCTTCTGCTGTCACGTGGGTCATGTCTCTTGTGCCTTCATGTGCCACTTTTCAAAAAAGTCCAAAATAATTTTCTAAGAAAGTCTTTATAAAGTTCTACTTTTGAGATATTTTCATATTTTCTAAACTTATAGTTCAAAAGTTAGAACACACACATTTTTTTTTTACTTTTGGAGCGATTATTTCCGAAAATATGAACATTACGAAAAAATGATTTTAGTGAAACCCTATTCATTTTTAAATACCTATCCAACAATGTATCACACGTTAGGGGTGAAATGAAAAAAAAAAAATCACTCCCCTCTATAAGTGTAGGGGGTACCCTAATAAAACATTTTTTTTCACTTTTTATTTTACCACTTTGTCGGCGTGATTGATGTACATTTTGGCATCAAATTTCGGCTTTCTAGTGCTAACTGTCACTGAGATTATCCACGGACAAACCGACAGACATGGCGAAACTATAAAGGTTGACTACGGAACCCTAAAAATAAAAACGTACCCGTTTTTCGGTGGCCTTAGACGAACTGGTTGATGACCCAGCTGTGGATGTGTCCTGCTTGAGAAAAAAATAAATAAGTCATAATCGGTTATTTCGATAGATAAAAAAAAAAATGTCACAGAAACTTACCGGAGCGTCATCGTCTAAACTTTCCACAGCCTCGTCCGTCAGGCCCAAACGCTCTTGAACCTCTACAACTGGAGAGAAAAAATACAATTTAAAATAATATAAAACAACAAGACCAACACAGTCACTCGACAGGTAAACTTACTTTGGGCTTCCAAATCGGCGTTAATACGCCTCAAATTTTCGATGTCGTCAGCGTTACTGTTAGATCTCTCCTCTAACAGCTTGACGAGCCCGGCCAGAGATATCTGTGAATAAATAAAAAGTTAGTCAGGATTCGTGAATTGTACATACCTACATTTACTAAAGTTAAGAATAAAATAATGATAACTTACGTCGGGGTCAGCGCCGACAGCTTCTATAAGTAGCTGCATCGCCTCCGCGGTTTCCTGACGGCACTCCCTCTCATACGCAGCATTGCGAGCGCGACGCTCTGCCTGTAAATAAAGATTAAAATAAACAAACATATTTACAATTAAATTATAATTAAGTGGGAAATATAAGGTGTCTAATATCAATACGAACCTGCGAGAGAGGCACCCGGTTATGACCGGCTGGTCTGCCCCGACGCCTCGGGATTCCAGCCTCTCCGATGCGCGACGCTCTGCCCGTAAATAAAGATTAAAATAAACAAACATATTTACAATTCTTTATATTCATCGAACCATTTAATTAAACATAATTAATCAAATGATTCTACATAAACAAACAAACTTAAACTATTTATACTAAAACCTAAATAAATACCTAACGTATATAAATAAAACACAAAAACACAAAGTGCACTCAGGCGTCGAAGTACTCCTCCACATCGCTGTCATCCGGGAATGTGCCCAGAAGACTGGCAGCATTACCACGTTGAATGGCAATGCTAATTCTTTGAGCGAAGAACGAGCCAGCCCTCTGGTCACGTATGGTGTCGATCAGTCGGCGAGAAATTTCCTTAAAAAGGAGACGCACATTCGGACCCCATGACCCAAGCGTTTCGACCCCAAACGGCTTTACAATTAATTTATAATGAAGTTAGAAATATAATGTGTCTAATGTCAATACGAACCTGCGAGAGAGGCACCCGGTTATGACCGGCTGGTCTGCCCCGACGCCTCGGGATTCCAGCCTCTCCGATGATGAGCTACTGAAATAACAACACAAGATGAATAAAAATGTGGAATCTTAAATGTAAAACAAAAACCGAAATTAAAGAGTTGCAGAATATCACACTTTTTTTTTCCACTTACCTTCATTATTTTCACATTTACTTTTTTGTTCATCGTTTTTGTCAAAGAGTTCGAGAAAACACCATTTTTCTGACTGACTGACTTCTTGGAATGTCAAAAGTACCTGTAAATGGTTGATTTAAAATAAAATGCTTTGGATCTGAACAAAAATCAAAATAGAAAGAAAATGAGAGAGCAAACGCGGGCGTTCGCTTGGGGTTTAATGAATTAAAGGGGAAATCAGTAATTTAAATGAATAAGAACGAGGAACGAACGACGATAGACTTCGCGAGTGGAATTTGTCTCGTGAGCTACTACCGAAGTAATTAATGATCATGGTTCAGCAATCGCTGAGACCTTGTCAAGGGGTGCGGCGTTCGCGCATTTAATGTCTTAATATTGTGTCTCAAATTGCGCGGTATCAGGTGGCACCCGCTACAAAAGGCGCTCCAATAGGTTGCCTACATTAGGCAAAAGCTTTACTTATAGATGCAGTAGGAGCGTCGCGGCGCTATTTAGTTAACAGCACCACTGCCTCACGACACCTCAGACACGAGGCGAGTAAATGCAAGTCCGCAAGCGGGCCTCGAAGCCAATCACTTCTTGCTAACATCGGTGAATATGACGATGGCTACTTTGTCAATCTATCAACGAGACTTGCAATTTGAAGTAAAGTTGAAAACTTTGATCAATTTTCAGGAATAGGGACGTTTCCGTAAGCTGAGAACAGTAATAAATGAGACAGCATTGTGGAACTGTGCCCTATCATGAGAGAAGTATTTGTCAAATAGGCGCAAACACTTACCGTTTTCTTCACAACTCACACTCAAATCTACACCTACTTAATTCACCACTGATATATAATAACACGTATTAGGTTAGGTATATTCCAATTATAATAGCTCAATTAAAGTAAAAATAAAATAGTTTAGATCAACACGATAGTTAGTCTTTTTTTTATAATGGATAGGATCGCGTTTGACCACAATCTCACCTGATGGTAAGCTATTATGTGGCCGACGAGGCTCTTTGTTCTTTGTCTTTAATCCTGTTATGTGCGGTATCATTAATTTCCCGCCACCGTCACTTCACGTCAAATATCAAGTGATGTGCAAGTGAAGAGACGAGCCTAGTGACGCCATCTATTTTAAAGTAGTAGAACAAGTGACACAACAAGAATAGTACAATACAAAAATAAAACGAACAAGAACAATAGTAGTACCAACAATATAAATAAAAAAAATAACAAGATCCTCGATCATATCATATCAGAAATAAAAAAAACAGAAATCAAAAATCGGAAACGTTTATTTCAAATAGACCAGTTACAGGCACTTTTGAATTGTCAAAATATCGGTCAGTCAAACAAGTAAAGCTAAATTGCACGTTTCAAAGCGTAGATCTCTATGGAGAAGAACGTGCAAGAAACTCCATGGACACTCTTTTAAATCATATTGAGTTACATTCGTTACATATTTCTTGTTGCTTCTATTATGTTCACTGGCAGCTAAGATGACCAGTCTCAACTGACGGCGCCCGTTCACGAGCATGACGCGTGCATCAGCCCCACTGCAGCTCAACCATTTTGAAGGGAGCCAAATGACCCAATAACACGTGCCACCATGACAATGTCTCAACTGCCATATTCGTATAACGCGAAAAGCTCATTTAATTTTGACTACACCATTCATATCCTAATTCTTGAAGAGAAGAGAATTTCCCCCTGTTAGAAGCATAGGTCTCGTTATGGACTCCAAATGAACGTCAACTGAGCGGGTTCAATGGCCTGTAGTTAGTAGTCGGCGTTGCGTACAAACTATCTACAGGTCATTGAACTCGCTCAGCTGGTGTTTTCTTAAAGAAATTAATTTCGTACATGCGTAAATTAATACGAGTTTTGAAAAAAAGGTACTTTATTTTTTAATTTTATCTTTTGATAGTGTTTCATGTACCAGATCGACCCTCCACGGGATTAAAACGATTAAAATTTAACGGTGTATACATAAGTAGACTAATTTTACTGTGCCATAAAATACTTGTATATAAGAAACTACTCTCAAAAGTTCGTGTAAATGTACAAAAACATTCATTTTTGGTGATCTACCTAGTGTAACATGTGTGTGTTCTTTTTAGACACATTTGTACATACCACTCTGGTCAGCTTTTATATATTAAGTTGTTTACTAGTTTAGTTGTTTGTGAGTGTACGAGTATTATAATTAGTTAAGTTTGGAATGATATGTGTGTAATTCTTGAAATCACATAATGTTATTAATGAGAATCAATACGGCTTTAAAAAAAACACAAAAACAACTCACAATTATCATCTAAATTTTCCTGACTTTTTCTTAACAAGTGCCTGAACAATCGTGAACATGTACTTTTGTCCTCATTGATTTCAGCAAAAGTTTTGTTTGTCTAAATAAATTAAAACACATTTAATAAATTACAGCAAAATGTTATACGGGGGCCATTGCTAGCATAATTTAAGGGGCCGGCGACGGATGAATTTCCATACAAACGTAATACCACGCTCATTTGCAGTTGGAGCATATTTCCAACATATTATGATGATATTCGGTTATAGACAATATTTATCTAGGTTCCTACGTCTTTCTTTAAAAAAAAAACATAAAGAAATTGAAGGGAATTATATTTCGCACTTTTTTACATCGTAAATGGCAAAACATGCCATTTGGCTTTTCCTGTATTAAAAATAACAATATTTCTAATATTCTCGACGTAGGAACCTAGATAAATATTGTCTATAACCGAATATCATCATAATATGTTGAAAATATGCTCCAACTGCAAATGAGCGTGGTATTACGTTTGTATGGAAATTCATCCGTCGCCGGCCCCTTAAGAACTACCACAAAAACCGCTTATATAGATAAAGGCACAGCACAAGGTTCGATTCTCGGGCCGACCGAATACTTACTGTACGTGAACGACATGTGTAACATTTTCACGTAGGGCTCCGTGTACCAGTTAGCTGACGACACATGTTTTGTAGCCGCACAAAAAGACACAAGTGAGGCACAGAGAGTGATGCAGTGTATATAACTTCAACCTCTTATGTAAATGGGCTCACGACATTGGTCTTGTAATTAATGAAAAAAATAAAAAAATCTACTACATGTAATACAGTCACGTTCCTGACCTTTTCAACCTAGGAGTCTTTAAGTCAAGATTGAATAATTTATTTCTAGGCAAGCGTGTCCGAACGTCGGCCACATCATCGCTTACCATCAGGAGGTACGGTGGTCAAACGCGAGCCTATCAATCATATAAAAAGAAACTCACCTTACCTGAAGGCGTCGTGTGTACTTGTTGTTGCGCGCGAGCATAAGTGTGTTCACCGATCGGTCACAGCGTGTAGTTGCCCGATACTTGAGCTGGTGACTCATCATATGTGTCTTGGTGTGGTAATAGATAATAACTTCTACTGGCGGTCCGAGGTGGACCGATGACCTGGTCAGGGTCGCGGGAATCCGATGGATGCGTGACGCACAGGACCGGTCGTTGTGGCGACGCTTGGGGGAGGCCTATGTCCAACAATGGACGTCTTTCAGCTGATATGATGATGACTGGCGGTCGCACGTTTATGGAACACGACGAACTTACCTCTGGAAATCAATAAGGCAATAAATATAAAATGCCGCTCAAGAGTATTAAACGGGTACTTTCTAGATTATAATGTGACCTAGAAAGTATCTTTTGAATGATGACATATGTGTGTATACTTATTATTCGCCAAGGTAAGCCAATCTCAAAAAAAAACTCAGTCAGTCAGTCAGTATTCAGTTTTACTGAATAGAACTGACAAACATTCATCAGTTTAAGTATATAAGTAAAAGCAAAGTAAATTATTTTCTTTACTTTTATATTATGTTATTTTCGACCAAAATTATCTTATCATTTAAATAGAGGATACATCTTTAAGTTAGATCTAAAACCAACTTCCTATCAAAACATTTTTTTTTGTCTTTAACTAATTATAACATTCTTAGCAGCTTATTTCCTAAGTAGATAAAAAGTAAAGTGCTTTCCAAACCAAACAAAACAGCAATGGAACTTATTTATTTTTTATAATAATAATAATAATAAGGCTTTTTAAACGCAAAGACTCTACACAACCGCGAGGTGTGCAGCCTCAGAGAATATTTTCTTAAAACCGATGTGGGTATGCACCGAGATGTGGTCGCAGTGGACAAGGGACTCACCCCGTTATCCATGGCTATTAAATTAAAATTGTATCAAATTAAATTGATTTGAGCGATCAATTAAAATGGGAATTGGAATTAAATTAAAATAATGACTACTTTTAAGTTGACTAATTGGGAGCTGACCACAAATCAATCACATACAAATAATGATTTTCTTAATTCAGTTATGCTGTCGCCGGATAAATCAATGTCGAATTGGCAGAGATAACCCTATTAGTTGTGACCATTCGGTTTATCGGAGCGGATCGACCAAGATTATTACGAGATGATTTGACAGAAAAAGTTTCAAGTTTCCGCACTGCCCATGCCTAGTATCCCGCACGTGCCTAGTTAGGTAGGCACGTGCACTAAGGCAAAGATTAGCAAGCAGTTCGGCAGAAGATAACTGACCATTTAAAATTTAGAAAGTAGTCGAGACGTCAGTAAATTCAAAGACAAAGGGATTACCTGAATGCTTTCTCACAGAAACAACAGCTCACGGGTACTGTGGCCTCCTACTGTGAAACGATCATAAAACTAACGAAAACAATAGAAGCTGTTCCAGAAATAAATTTTTTATTTTTGTTTAAGGCGATTTAAAGTAGAAATAATCTACCCGCATTGGTGTTCCATTGTATTTCAGGGTGGTAATACCTACAGCGAGTACTTCCCTTTCCTTGTTCAAATCGAGACATTCTTTGTAGCGTAGCAGGTAAATGTTGCTAATTAAATAGCTTCTTTTATTGTGACACATCTTATTGTTGTTATCGTAGCCGGTGTTGTAAAGAGACATTATTATACCTATCTAGGTACAGGCAGGTACTACGTTGTACGGTGGCTTGAGATGGGGACTATAGACAGTACCAACAAAATTAAAAGCGTCAAATTCTTGATTGTGTTTTATCTTGACACTGTCAAAATCGAGGTCATCCGCGGCGCAGGTGGTGAGACGATCTGGTCATGTTCGCGAGGCTAACTTGACCAGAGATTGCCTTAGACAGAGAGGTTTGGAAGGAGAAAGGGGAGGCTTTCGCCCAGCAGTGAGACACACAAAAGGCTATTAAAAATTTGAAAATACACAGATGCAACAAAAATCTGCATCAAAGTACAGGGTAACTTTCAAACACATATTTTTGAGGAAAGACTTACTAGTAGAAAAAAAAACATAAAAAATGGTTAATAATGTGATCGAATCTCGCGTTAAGCGTAGGGACACACTGAAACGGCACACGCATCAGTTGGAAATGTGTGACACTTCCTGTGACCACTAATGTAAGCAGTTCATTGACGTTAGTTGATGTTCTCGTCGGATAGCTTTCACTATGTCTAGCAATCTCTTGTCTGACGGTTTGGTCATTAGATCCTTGTGTATGTATTTGTTGCTCACGTAGTACGGTAGGTAAAAGTTATAATAATAACAGCAGTAACTGTGCTGGTAGTCGCGACAAACAGTGGCTTAATAGCCAAGAGCCTCGACAAACATCTGAGGAGGCTCTCGTTGGGAAGTCTGATCAAGGGCTTGATCAGAATTTATGTTTAACGTAGTTTTTAAATATTGTTCTCATTATGCAATGTGAATTTCTTAGCGAGTAATGTTTAACAAAAAAAAAAAAATGAATTCTTGCGCACGCTCAACGAACATCGCTACTGCGTTCTCGTAGCACCGCGTAGCACGTCGTAGCACCTCGTAGACTCTCGTAGCGACTCGAAGCCAAGCGCTACAATTAATCGAAAGTAACATCATTTCATCTTAGACCGCGATTTTTAGTGTAATTTGCTTACAATGTATTAAAAATGGCGTGATATAGATAATTCTAAGATGTTTAAGTAAACGGTTAGTTGACCGCGATTCAAATCCTTTTTATTACTAGTATAACAAAAATAGTACAAGAATAGAATAGAACAGAAACCCTTTTATTTGGGACAGACACAGCACCACGGTAGAACAATAGATAATCTCCAGTTGGTACCGGGAATTATCTATTGTTCTAACACTGCGTATACGCAGGTAAACAGCTGGGCAACAATCGATTTCTAAAAGTTAATGATAAATGATATTTAATTAACAAATAAGTTTAAAAAAACACTTTTACTCGAATTTTTTTTTTCGTTCATTTAAACTGGATGAGGCCGGTGTTTCCTAGCTGACTACCCTGAGACGAAACACCGAAATAAACTCAGAGGTCAAAGTCTCTTTTAAAGTCATACAGTAAATATTTAATGGTCAAATCACATGAGAATTATGCAGATTTGTCTGAGATAGACTTTTGAAGAAGAGTATCGCTTAATTTTTAAGTGATAGCAAAATTTGAAATAAAAAATTTGGTCACTTTTGTGGAAGCACTTCTGTTTTTATTAACATTTTCAGTTTTGATTGATTTGAGCTATTGTTTATTTATTTATGTACACATAAACATTTAAAATCGAAAAGAACAAATAAGTAAAAAAAAGTACAAAGAGTATTTATGTATTTACTTAAAGCATGTTGTTTTGAAACCGTCATTTCGAGTGTGAATTTAATCAGCTGCTTATCATTCCAAGTAGGTCGACAAAGCCAGCCGTGAGAAACGTTTACTATATCATCTTTAACCTTTCTAATACCGTAACTAGAGACAGAATTTGGGGTTTAATGAACTATGTAAATATAACTATGTAATACTAGCTGGATGCACTAGAGTATATTGAAAAGCGTGCCAAGATGCAATGATGCTCTTGTGAAGGTAAAACTCCAAAGTCTTGAGCATCGACGCCGAGTTGCTAGCCTGTCTGTTTTCTATCGTTTACACTTCGGGGAGTGTGCACTAGAGTTACACCATTTAATTCCGCCAAGTCCGTCCATCATCGGACCACAAGACGTACGGCGTTGCGCCACCGGTACATGTTGGACATCCCACCCATGCGTACGAAGCATTTTGGGAACACATTCATTATACGTGCAGCTAAGGAGTGGAATTCCCTGCCGGAGTCTGTGTTTCCTGATAACTATAACCTAGGGGTCTTTAAGTCAAGAGTGAATAGATTGCTTCTAGGCAAGCGTGTTCCATCGTCAGCCACATCATCGCTTACCATCAGGTGAGATAGTGGTCAAACGCGAGCCTATCCATTATAAAAAAAAAATGTAAGCAAAAGCTAACTTAGGGCATGTGAACTGCAACAGTATGCAAGTGGTCTAAATAAGACAATTGGGGTAAGAACAGAACGTAAGGTTAGGTTGGTGACGGAGAATATAATATGCTTCTCGTAAGTCTTCGTAACAGACATAATATGTTCGACATTATTCAATTGTTCAATATTTATATATTATAATATTATTATAAGTGATGCAGTAGCTTATGTATTATTTGTCCGGAGAAGAAATTATGCACTAACTCTAATGAGTCTCTAGTGAGTAATGGTGAGAGAGTTGGTGCATAATTCCTTAACCGAAATAGCTAAGAAGTTAAAATAATTGCAATCTGAATGGTTCTTTGCAAGCGGGTAGAGGTAAGTAAAGTAATAAAAGAAATTTTTGGAAATAAAGTTCTATATTTTAATAATTTATATAATTAAATTAGCAATTCAACTGTTTTTCAACTTGTTGTTTTCACTGTTGCAGTGTTTACCGGTGGTCCTGCTTGTAGAACTCGAATGTGGCAGCAGTGTGGGTGTCCTGCATAGAACGAAAGAAAATAAAAAGATTATTGACTAATAATTGAGGTAAGTTATCGAAAGGAGATATTGTAAATGTCACAGAAACTTACAGTATCGTCACTGCCAATTAGTTCTAAAGCATCATCCTCGAGTCCTCACCGATCTTGCAGTGTTGCAACTGGAAAGAGAAAAGAAATATAAATTAAGTGGAATTTAAAACAATATGAAAAAAACAAGACCACCATAATCTCTAGATACGTTAACTTACTTTGATCTTCCAAATTAGCACTGATGCGTTTCAAGTCCGTGATGTCGTCAGAGTTTCCAGTCGCACTCTGAATGCGATCGATCACAGTGACGAGTAGCTCGGCGTTAGAGATCTGTGAATAAATAAACAGTTAGCTGAGTTTGTAAACGGAATATAAATTTCAATAGTAAATAATAAAGTAAAATATTACTTACGTTGGGACCGCAATTAGCAGCTCCAATTAATTGTGACGTCACTTCTGCTATATTGCGCGTGCGTCCCTCCTGTAATCAAAAACATTTAAGTAATTGTACATTTGACTCAAATTGGTTGATAAAAATTGTTAACTATTATGCACCCTGGCTTTAGATTTGATTGGATTACACTGAACTCCCGTGGTCGTCGTAGAGAAGAGATTTAAAGAAATACTCACTCAAGAAGTCAAGCGCTCGTGCCTGATCTTCGTTTTGGGGAAGACGAGTCTGACTCCTCCGAGCGCTTGCGCTTCTTTCCCTGTAAAAAAACATAAACAAATAAATAACTAATGGCTATTTTTGTTTTAAATATTAATAATATTCCACAACTATCACACAACGCCATCTAGTCCCAAGCTAAGCAGAGCTTGTATTATGGGTACTAGATAACTGACAAACATAGTTATATATTTCAAAAACATTCATATTATAGATAAATTACACCCAGACACAGAACAAATAATCATGCTCGTCACATAAACATTTGTTCTGGGTGGAATTCGAACCCACGACCTGCGGCATAGATAAAATGGATCAAAACTGATATTATCAGTTAAAAAAGGTAAAACGTACCCGTTTTTTGGTGGCCCTAGAAGAACTGGTCCCAGATGGGCCAGCTGTGGCTGTGTCCTGCATGAGGAAATAATTAATAAGTCATAATCGGTCATTTAGATAGGTACAAAATAAAAAGAAAATGTCACAAAAACCTACCGGAGCGTCACCGTCCAAACTTTCCGCAGCCTCGTCCAGCAGGCCCAAACGCTCTTGAGCGTCTGCAACTGGAGAGAAAAAATACAATTTAAAATATTATAAAACAACAAGAACTTCACGTCACTCGACAGGTTAACTTACTTTGGGCTTCCAATTCGGCGTTAATACGCCTCAAATTTTCGATATCGTCTGCGTTGTATCTTTGCTCTAACAGCAAGATGACCTTTCTTAGTAGATCGGCCTGAGATATCTGTGAATAAATGAAAAGTTAGTCAGGTTTCGTGAATTGTACATACATTCATTAAAGTTAAGAATAAAATAATGATAACTTACGTCGGGGTCAGCACCGACAGCTTCAATAAGAAGCTGCCTCGCCTCCGCGGTTTCTTGTCGGCGCTCCCTCTCGTAGGCAGCATTGCGTGCGCGACGCTCTGCCTGTAAATAAAGATTGAAATAAACAAACATATTTATAATCAAATTATAATAAAGTGGGAAATATAAGGTGTCTAATGTCAATACGAACCTGCGAGAGGGGCACCCGGTTATGACCGGCTGGTCTGCCCCGACGCCTCGGGATTTCAGCCTCTCCGTTGAAGAGCTTCTGAAATAACAATACAAGATGAATAAAAATGTGGAATCTTAAATGTAAAACTGAAATAGAAATTAAAAGAGTTGCAGAATATTCTTTTACATTAGTCCACTTACTTTATCATTGACCATTATGGCAAAGAAGATATAAATCAGCAGTTACAATAAAATAAAAACAAAACAAACGCGACGGACGAAAGACGATCTAAATATACTTGGCGAGTCAAACTGCACGAGTGCGCTACTACCGAAGTAATGACACCAAATTTTTCGGACCCGAGCTTATATAGGGTACCTGCGCATACGCAGGGATATCAAGGAGTGGAACTTGTTCGAGCTCTGCCATTGGTCTGCCGGGAATTATCTATTGTTCTTGTATTCCCATTGTTAGCGAGTTCTGGTTAACTCTTCGAATGCCGTAATTAGAGATACAATAGAAAGACAATGGCTTATGTCGAACTGTGTAACTTAAGACATTCAAAAGGTTAAATTGAATTCTTACGATAAAATACAATTCAAAATGACATTCAGTAACACTTAGCAGCTTTTAAAACATTTTAGTGGCACTTGTGTATTAGTTTGTACCTACTTAGATACTAGCATCTCCATGAGCGAGTTAGTGATTGCTCTAAACGAAAAAATATGTTTTACATAAATGAATTGCTGTTCGAAGTTGTGCGATCAATCGAATTTAGATGCGAACATGAATGAATATTAGTCTAAATTTATTTTATTTATTGAAACTTCATGAAACACTAAGGCACGAAGGCGGACTTAGTGCCTCACGCATTCTCTACAAGTCATCCAAGGGTGGTGAATGTTTCGGCTCGCAGAATGCCAATACTTTTCTACTGCTCTCGTAAAGCAGCGAAATTCTTTGAACGTCACACGATCTTCCTTAGTTAAACTACACCTCAATCGAGATAATAGTGTTGTAAATAAAAACTGGTAATCGCTTAGTTTGGTTGAACCTTTTAAAATAACGAACATAACCAGATTTGTTAGGATACTTATTACTGTTTGTACTTTCAATGCATAAATATTAAACTAACTTACTCACCCTCATTAGTTAATTCACGGAATAGATATGAATAACAATATTGCTTAGACTCATAAAATAATGTCGATAATTAAGATCATTACATAATTAGGTCTTTGAAACTTTTTTTATGATCATGTGACGTGTTATATGTATAATGATCATGTGTATACAAAGTAGTGGTCGGGTTTATCGTTTCAGTAGTCCATGTAAATTTGAAGCTTAAATTAAGATAAGCATATGATTTTTTATTAGTATAAAATCGTAAGCAATTTTTAAAAGAAGGTCACACCACTGCACGCTTTGGGGAGTATGCGATTTTTTAAAATAATTAAAGTTTTAATCACCTGCCAGGGAATTAGGGCCAATGTAATGATGGCGGAGATATAAGACTTTTTTATGCCAGCTCCACACAAATTTTTAAAGAAATTATTGTTTGCGACGCTACTCCATAATGTTGATATTTTAAGGCATGTATTTAGTCTTCACATCCACGTCATCGCTTACCATCAAGAGAGACTGTGGTCAAACGCGAGCCTATTAATAATAATTAATAAAAAATCGTCGATATTTAATTACAAACTACCCAATAAAATACTTAGAACATTGTATTTGGCACTAGTCGATTCCCTAATTGATTACGACCTACATAAGTAGCTAAGAGCGTACATATATGTAAGACTTATGTCGAGGACATTTAAAAGTTGCAGTTTCGTATATTAATTCATTGGTCCCCAAGCGGACGCTCATTGTCTTTCTATTGTGTCTCTAATTACGGTATTTGAAAGGTTAAAGTATAAAATAGAATTAACCTTATTGTACTCCAAAATAGTAATTAAATTATTTCCTTTACTTTTGTACTATGTTATTTTCGTCTAAGATCAGTTTACCATTAAAATTGAGGAAAAATCTTGTGAAAAAAAATGTGTTGAGAAATTGGTTTCAGGTCCAACTTGGACCTGAAACCAATTTCTCAACACATTTTTTTTTTAATTATTAAGAATGTATTTTTTTTTTGTTTATGTGGTGAACAACAAAGAATATATACGTAATAAATAAATAATAATAAGATTCTTAGCAGCTTAGGCAACGTCGCTTGTTTCCTAAGTCCCTAGATACAAAATAAAGTTCTTCCCGAACCAAACATAACAACAACAGTAATGGAATTCAAATACAAAGGGATTACCTGAATACTTTCTCACAGAAACAAGTGTTAACGAGTCTTGTGACCTTCTACTGTGAAACGATCAGAAAACTACGAAAACAATAGAAGCAGTTCCAGAAATACTATTTTATTTTGGCGATTTAAAGTTGAAATAATCTACCCGCATTAGTGTTCCATTGTATTTCAGGGTGGTAATACCTACAGCGAGTACTTCCCTTTCCTTGTTCAAATCGAGACATTCTTTGTAGCGTAGCAGGTAAATGTGGCTAAATAAATAGCTTCTTTTATTGTGACACATCTTATTGTTGTTATTGTAGCCGGTGCTGTAAAGAGACATTATTATACCTATCTAGGTACAGGCAGGTACTACGTTGTACGGTGGCTTGAGATGGGGACTATAGACAGTACCAACAAAATTAAAAGCGTCAAATTCTTGATTGTATTTCATCCTGACATTATCAAAATCGAGGTCGTCTGCGGCGCAGGTGGTGACACGATCTAATCATGTTCGCGGGACTAACTTGGCCAGAGATTGCCTTAGACAGAGAGGTTTGGAAGTAGAAAGGGGAGGCTTTTGCCCAGTAGTGAGACACACAAAAAGCTA
Source organism: Mythimna ferrago (assembly GCA_910589285.2). Lineage (NCBI taxonomy): Eukaryota > Metazoa > Arthropoda > Insecta > Lepidoptera > Noctuidae > Mythimna > Mythimna ferrago. The sequence continues at coordinate 11,812,069 of OU342692.1, read as the reverse complement.
TTAAAAAATGACAAAATACACAGATGCAACAAAAATCTGCATCAAGGCAACAAAGGAACAGGAGTGGGTTTTTAGTCAGTAAAAGTCTGACACTATTTCCCGCTCCGCCTAAGAGCGGGGATTGTCATAAAATGATTTTACCACCAAGAAAAAAAAAGTACAGGGTATCTTTCAAACACATATATTTGAAGAGATTTACTAGTAGAAAAAAAAAATGTAAAGAATAGTTAATAAAATGATCGAATCTGGCGATAAGCGTAGGGACGCATTGAAACGGCATACGCTATCAGTTGGAAATGTGTGATATTTCTTGTAATTACTAATTTAGGCAGTTCATTGACGTTAGTTGATATTCTCGTCTGATTGCTTTCACTATGTCTAGCAATCTCTTGTCTGACGGTTTGGTCATTAGATCCTTGTAATAATAATAACGGGTTCCTTCTATTTGGCAGAATCTTGATACTCCGAATTTTTTTTGGCATAACACACTTGCCATAATCTTATTTAATCGAATATTTCCAAAGCATAAAAAGTATTGAAGCATAAAAACTATTGTTTGGCAGAATATTTACGTGACCGAATTCACACTTTTATCATGGCAGAACTTTGTTTTGCATTATTACCTTTGCCATAATTAATATTACGCATAATTTTGTTCAACATAATCTTTATTTAGAGATACGATTATTTGGTATGGGTACGTATTTAAACAATAAAAATTGAAATACATATATCTTTTTGTAAAAAGTCAATATTATGTTGTGCTACAAAATGTAGTGACAGAAACGAATTGCTGAAAAATCGACTTTACGCAGTCTTGTCTGCCCTACTCCTAGAGTGTAATTTAATTTCGCGTAGGCGCGGACTGGTAGGCGGCCCCACAAGAGCTGAGGAGCAGGTGGTTTGAAGGCCCGCCGCCGCGGCTGAGGCTGGCCGGCCATCAAGCCGAAGCTGGTGAGCGTTAAAATTATCTGCGACGATAAGTTCGTGTGGGGCCGCCCAAACCCCGCAGCGCCGGAGCGACAGAAACAATGCTCGCTGCATGTTGCATGGCTGCCTGCACGCTGCATGCCTGCTTGCTTGCCTGCTTGCATGCCTGCTTGCATGTTGCATGTCTGTTTCCAGGCTGTAAGCCTGCTGCATACCTGCTTGCTTGCTGCGTGCCTGCTGCATGTTGCATGCCTTCTTGCATGCTGCATGTCTGCTTGCATAATTCATGCTCGCTAGCCACCTTGGTTATTTTTTTATAACCACCCAGAAATAGGAGGACCTGGGATGGGGACTTCGTCAACCCTATGTAAACCAACAGTGTTTCGTTATTAAGACGTTTCTGACTGTGAATTTTCTGCTATATGATGGTTCTGCTTTTCAATTATTATGGATATGAACATTATGCCAAAAGATGATTCTGACTAATAAAATTATGAGTTTTGAATGTATGACAAATGAGTGTATGCGAAATGATTTTCTGCGAAATGATTTTCTGCGAAATGAAGTTTATGCTATCCGTTGTTATGCAAAATAACATTATGGCATAAAAAGTTCTGCTATAAAAGGTAGACCCAGTAATAACATCAGTAATTGTGTTGATAGCCAAGAGCCTCGACAAACATTTGCGGAGGGTCTCGTTGGGAAGTTGGATCATTAGCTTGATCCAGATGGCAGTACTCCTGGACACGGCGCGTATTGTTTAGAGATTTCTCTCTCAAGAGCCCTTACCACCGCCGGTTGCTTGGACTCTGTTCCCGATATTGGTGGGCAACTATTTTTTAATATACAAAAGCAACAAAATATATACATAATAAACTAAATATTAAAAAAAAATATTCTTAACCTAAATTTGCTGTTCTTCTCATCGTTGTCACTGTGGTGAAGTTGTCAACAGCCTCGGTCACCACGGCCTGTCCTGCGGTCGGAGCGCGGGACGCATAGCGCGACACGCGAATATTAACGACATTATCCGAGGAGCCTTTGTCACCGTCGGGATTCCGGTTGTTTTGGAACCTCATGGCCTGGCACGCGACGATGGTAAGAGACCGGATGGTATGTCTATTTTCCATGGAAGTTGGGTAAACCTTTAGTGTGGGACGCTACCTGTGTCGACACTCTTGCGCCATCTCATCTTCCTAGTTCATCGTGCTGTGCTGGTGCTGCCGCTGCGGCTGCGGAGAACCTCAAGCGGTGGAAATATAATAACCTTATCGGCAGCTATAGAGGAGTTTTATGACGCCATATTTTAGTAGGGAGTAGCCTTTAGTGTGTATAGTTAGGTTAAGCATACTTAAATATATGTATATATTTTTTTAATTTAAGTTTATTATGTAAATGTTTTGTTGCTTTAAGTTGACCAGAATAACCTTTCTTTATTTAACTCTTCGAATGCCGTAATTAGAGACACAATAGAAAGACAATGGCTTATGTCGAACTGTGTAACTTAAGACATTCATAAGGTTAATATTGTTCTCATTATGCAATGTGAATTTCTAAGCGAAAAATATTAACGAAAAAAAAATGAATTATTGCGAACGCTCCACGAACATCGCTACTGCGATGTTCTCGTAGCACCGCGTAGCACGTCGTAGCACATCGTAAACTCTCGTAGCGACTCGAAGCCAAGCGCTATTTTGAATCGAAAGTAACGTTTCATTTTACACCGCCATTTTTAGTGCAATTTGTTTATATTGCATTAAAAATAGCCGTGATATAGCTGCTCTTATGATGTTTAAGTAAACGGTTAGTTGACCGCGATTTAAATCCTTTTTATTACTAGTGCAAGAATTGAATAGAACACAGATCCTTTTATTTGGGACAGATACAGCACCACGGTAGAAAATGCGTATGCGCAGGTAAACAGCTGGGCAAAAATTGATTTCTAAAAGTTAATGATAAAAAATATTTAATATACAAATAGGATTAAAAAAAACACTTTTACACGAATTTTTTTTTCAACCGTTTAAACTAGATGAGGTCGGTGTTTCCAAGCTGACTACTCTGAGACGAAACACTGAAATAAACTCAGAGGTAAAGTCTCTTTTAAAGTCATACAGTAAATATTTAATGGTCATATCACATGAGAATTATGCAGATTTGTCTGAGATAGTCTTTTGAAGAAGAGTATTACTTAATTTTTAAGTGATAGCGAAATTTGAAATAAAAAATCTGGTCACTTTTGTGGAAGCATTTGTGTATTTATTAACATTTTCAGCTTAGATCGATTTGACCTAATATTTTTATATTTACTTAAAGCATGTTTTTTTGACACCGTCCTATGCATTTCGAGTGCGAATTTAATCAGCTGCTTATCATCCCAAGCAGATGGACAAAGCCAGCCGTGAGAAACGTTTACTCTACCATCTTGAAGTAAAGAAAAGCAATTCTCTTCCCATAATAACTTGGTATCATATCGCTAAAAGCTCACGCTCGCTTACCGGTACGCCCCTCACGTACAAAATCACTTTTTGTTCCTCCCCGACTAAATAACATATATAGGTACCTACTCGTTACTCATTTTTATACCGTTTCATTCACCATTATAACAGAGATTTTAACATTGTCATAATATTTTTAATATATGTACTCGTACGTTATGGACAGCCGATTGGATTCCTATAAAAGCCTAAATAATATTCACAAGATTGAGCCTGTGTATACAAAATATCCAGAGAAAGATGTGTAATAATATCATAATCACGCAAGAGCGGTTGTATAAAAATGTACCTCAAAAAGGACGCTTTTTATGTTACGTGCATCGCTACAAAAGACAGCGCTGACATCCAAGCACGAGGCGTCGCGTGCGCATCGTTACTGTTGCTACCAAACGAGGGAATCTGCTGACAGAGCATGAGGCCCGAGGACATCGTCTACGTGACTGCGCCCGCGCACTGCGAATCTAACCTCGATCAAATCACTGATTTTCTTTATAATTGTAATTTATTATATAACATCGGTTTGTTTTGTCCTCCGGCAGTAGCCTACGTGATTTGGGTGTGTTTGTTTATGTTGATGTGTAATTGTGATTATATAGTAAATCTCTGTTAACGAGTCGTGCTTCCTGAAATAAGGAAATTATATTAAATTTAAAGGATAATTTTAATCCTGATAAATTATCTGGAGTATGTTCCCTTGGGATAATTTTCGACTTTCACGCGGGCGAACGTAACGACGACTTAGTTGATTTCTTCATAATTGATTAAATATTACGTCGCGGGCACTAGCTGAGCCCGCGACTTCGTTCGCGTGGACTACAGGATTTTGAATTCATTTTCTCAAAAAAAATTAAGCCTAAGTTACTCCTTATTACATCGGCTACCTGCCAATAAAAGTCCCGTCAAAATCGGTACAGCCATTACAGAGATTAGCCGGAACAAACAGACACACAGACCGACAAAAATGTACCGTATATTTGTATATACATATGCAAGTAGTAAAAAGCGGTTATTTCAATATTACAAACAGACACTCCAATTTTATTTATATGTTAAGATGTATAAATGCCTCTAATAGGCCATAGTAGAAGTAAGCTACTTCTTCTATGGCTGTATGTATTAACGTAACTTTGACTGGCCTGTTGGTCTACTGGTTAGTGACCCTGACTGCTATGCCAGAGGTCGTAGGTTCGATTCCCACCCAGAATAAATGTTTGTGTGATGGGCATGATCATTTGTTCTGTGTCTGGGTGTAATTTATTTATAATATGTATGTATTTAGAAATGTGTAAGTATGTTTATCAGTTGTCTAGCACTCAGAACACAAGCTCTGCTTAGCTTGGGACTAAATGGCGTTGCGTGATAGTTGTGGAATATTATTATTATAAGCGCTGCGGTAGCTTAATGAGTCTCTAGGGAGTAATGGTGAGAGAGTTGGTGCACAATACCTTCTCCAAAATAGCTAAGAAGTTAATATTACTGTTTACAATGTAAATGGTTCTTTGCAAGTGGGTAGAGGTAAGGCAAGTAAAAAAGAAATCTTAGGAAATAAACTTCTATATTTTAATAATTTACATAATTAAATGTGCAATCCAACTGTTTTTCAAGTTGTCGTTTTGACTGTTGCAGTGTTTAGCAGTGATGCTGCTTGTAGAACTCGAATATGGCCAGCAGTGAGTGTGTCCTGCATAAGAAGAAAATAAAGAGATTATTGACTAATAATTGAGGTAAGTTATCGAAAGGAGATATTGTAAATGTCACAGAAACCTACAGTATCGTCACTGCCAATTAGTTCTAAAGCATCATCCTCGAGTCCTCACCGATCACAGTGACGAGTAGCTCGGCGTTAGCAGCTCCAATTAATTGTGACGTCACTTCTGCTATATTGCGCGTGCGTCCCTCCTGTAAACAAAGACATTTAAGTAATTGTACATTTGACTCAAATTGTTTGATAAAAATTGCTAACTAGTATGTACCCTGGCTTTAGATTTGATTGGATTACACTGAACTCCCGTGGTCGTCGTAGAGAAGAGATTTAAAGAAATACTCACTCAAGAAGTCAAGCGCTCGTCATTCTTCGTTCTGGTGAAGAACCGGAGTCCTCCGAGCGCTTGCGCTTCTTTCCCTGTAAAAAAACATAAACAAATAAATAACTAATGGCTATTTTTTTTTTAAATATTAATAATATTCCACAACTATCACACAACGCCATCTAGTCCCAAGCTAAGCAGAGCTTGTATTATGGGTACTAGATAACTGACAAACATAGTTAAATATTTCAAAAACATACATATTATAGATAAATTACACCCAGACACAGAACAAATGATCATGCTCATCACATAAATATTTGTCCTGGGTGGAATTCGAACCCACGACCTGCGGCATAGATAAAATGGATCAAAACTGATACTATCTGTTAGAAAAGGTAAAACGTACCCGTTTTTTGGTGGCCCTAGACGAACTGGTCCCAGATGGTCCAGCTGTGGCTGTGTCCTGCATGAGAAAAAAATTAACAAGTCATAATCGGTCATTTAGATAGGTACAAAATAAAAAGAAAATGTCACAAAAACTTACCGGAGCGTCACCGTCCAAACTTTCCGCAGCCTCGTCCGGCAGGCCCAAACGGTTTTGAACGTCTGCAACTGGAGAGAAAAAATACAATTTAAAATATTATAAAACAACAAGAACTCCACGTCACTCGACAGGTTAACTTACTTTGGGCTTCCAATTCGGCGTTAATACGCCTCAAATCTTCCATGTCATCTGCGTTATATTGAGGTCTTTGCTCTAACAGCAAGATGACCTTTTTTAGGAGATCGGCCTGAGATATCTGTGAATAAATGAAAAGTTAGTCAGGTTTCGTGAATTGTACATACATTCATTAAAGTTAAGAATAAAATAATGATAACTTACGTCGGGGTCAGCACCGACAGCTTCAATAAGAAGCTGCCTCGCCTCCGCGGTTTCTTGTCGGCGCTCCCTCTCGTACGCAGCATTGCGTGCGCGACGCTCTGCCTGTAAATAAAGATTGAAATAAACAAACATATTTATAATCAAATTATAATAAAGTGGGAAATATAAGGTGTCTAATGTCAATACGAACCTGCGAGAGGGGCACCCGGTTATGACCGGCTGGTCTGCCCCGACGCCTCGGGATTTCAGCCTCTCCGTTGAAGAGCTTCTGAAATAACAACACAAGATGAATAAAAATGTGGAATCTTAAATGTAAAACTGAAATAGAAATTAAAAGAGTTGCAGAATATTCTTTTATATTAGTCCACTTACTTTATCATTAACCATTTTGGCAAAGAAGATATAAATCAGCAATTAAAATAAAATAAAAACAAAACAAACGCGACGGTTGGAAGACAATCTAAATATACTTGGTGAGTCGAGCTGCACGAGTGCGCTACTACCGAAGTAATGAAACCAAATTTTTCGGACCCGAGCTTATAGGTACCTGCGCATACGCAGGGATAACAAGGAGTGGAACTTGTTCGAGCTCTGCCATTGGTCGGCCAGGAATTATCTATTGTTCTTGTATTCCTATTGTTAGTGTGTTCAGGTTAAATTGCACCGTGCATTTTTACGCTAAAATTCAATTCAAAATGACATTCAGTAAGTTTACAATCATACAGTTAAGCCAAATAATTTCTATACTTAGCAGCTTTTATTACATTTTAGTGGCACTTGTGTATTAGATTGTACCTACTTAGATACTAGCATCTTCATGAGCGAGTTAGTGATTGCTCTAACTTAAACAAAAAATATGTTTTACATAAATGAATTGCTGTTCGAAGTTGTGCGATCAATCGAATTTAGATGCGAACATGAATGAATAATTAGTCTATATATATTTTATTCATTAAAACTTCATGCAACATTAAGGCACGAAGGCGGACTTAGTGCCTCGCGCATTCTCTACAAGTCATCCAAGGGAGGTGAAGATTTCGGCTCGCAGAATGCCAATACTTTTCTACTGCTCTCGTAAAGCAGCGAAATTCTTTGAACGTCACCCGATCTTCCTTAGTTAAACTACATCTCAATCGAGATAATACTGTTGTAAATAAAAACTGGTAATCACTTAGTTTGGTTGAACCTTTTAAAATAACGAACACAACCAGATTTGTTAGGATGCTTATTACTGTTTGTACTTTCAACACATAAAGCGAAATGTATTGATTAAACTAATTTACTCACCCTCATTAGTTAATTCACGGAATAGATATGAATAACAATATTGCTTAGACTCATAAAATAATGTCGATAATTAAGATCATTAAATAATTAGGTCTTTCAAACTTTTTTTTATGATCATGTGACGTGTTTATACAAAGTAGTGGTCGGGTTTATCGTTTCAGTAGTCCATGTAAATTTGAAGCTCAAATTAAGATAAGAATATGATTTTTTATTAGTATAAAATCGTAAGCAATTTTTAAAAGGAGGTCACACCACTGCACGCTTTGGGGAGTATGCGATTTTTTAAAATAATTAAAGTTTTAATCACCTGCCAGGGAATTAGGGCCAATGTAACGATGGCGGAGATATAAGACTTTTTTATACCAGCTCCATACAAATTTTTAAAGAAATTATTGTTTTCGACGCTACTCCATAATGTTGATATTTTAAGGCAGGTATTTAGTCTTCACGTCCACATCATCGCTTACCATCAGGAGAGACTGTGGTCAAACGCGAGCCTATTAATAATATAAAAGTCATCGATATTTAATTATAAACTACCCAATAAAATACTCAGAACATTGTATTTGGCACTAGTCGATTCCCTAATTGATTACGACCTACATAAGTAGCTAAGAGCGTACATATATGCAAAACTTATGTCGAAGACATTTAAAAGTTGCAGTTTCGTATATTAATTCATTGGTCCCCAAGCGGACGCTCATTGTCTTTCTATTGTGTCTCTAATAACGGTATTTGAAAGGTTAAAGTATAAAATAGAATTAACCTTATTGTACTCCAAAATAGTAATTAAATTATTTCCTTTACCTTTGTATTATGTTATTTTCGTCTAAGATCAGCTTACCATTAAAATTGAGGAAAAATCTTTAAGTTGGACCTGAAACCAATTTCTCAACACATTTTTTTTAATTATTAAGAATGTATTTTTTTTTTGTTTATGTGGTCAACAACAAAGAATATATACGTAATAAATAAATAATAATAAGATTCTTAGCAGCTTAGGCAACGTCGCTTGTTTCCTAAGTCCCTAGATACAAAATAAAGTGCTTCCCGAACCAAACATAACAACAACAGCAATGGAATTCAAAGACAAAGGGATTACCTGAATACTTTACGTGTGTACTAACCCAGTGAAGCCCGGTGGAAACTGTAGCTGTGCTCAAATAGAACGGTCTGATAGCATAAAATACCTTGGTGTAATATTGGATAATCTTATGACATGGAAAAAGCAGATTAACTCACTTGTGGTTCGAGTCAGAAGACTGATCTACATATTCAGAAAACTTCGAGCGGCTGCTGATTTCCAATGCCTTAGAATGGTTTACTTCGCCCTTGCTCAATCAGTTCTCGGTTATTGCATAACCACGTGGGGGGGGAACGCACAAGACAACCATGCTGCGACTAGAGAGGGCTCAGAGAGCAGTCTTAAAAGTACTTGCTAAGAAACCTGTGAGATTCCCTACTGCAGACCTATATGCACTTTGTGAGGTCCTCTCAGTGAGACAGTTATTCGTGCTGCAAACAGTCCTCAGGAAGCACCTACTTCTTGCTTATGACACTCAATCCCTCACCAAGAAGCGTCGTGCCGACAAAGTCTGTAGGACTGAACGCTGTAGGTTAGCGTTAGTCAGCCGTCACTTCACTCACATCAGCTCAAAACTCTACAATGCCATAAATATTAAAATTAAAATTTATCCTATGACCAGAAATATGCTGAAGAGGAAACTGATCGACTGGCTTAAGTGCTTGACCTATGACGAGACTGAGCAACTTATTGTGTCATAATCGCGGTGAAAACACACACATACACACCATCACCATCACACATACACACACAAATATACACCCCATCCTCATCCCCACCTCCACTCTACATATATACGACCCAGTATCCACATAGTGTATATTAATTTGGTATCATAATTTGCCTTATTTAATTTATATTTTCACTTCTGTTGATGATAATCTGGAACAATGTCTATGAATATATTATGTCTAATTGGGCGTTGATAGCTGCGCTACAGTATTTTACTTTTGTCGCTATCTTCGTTTTTTCTGTAACCTGTAAACTTATGTTGTTCCAAAATAAACTTTATTATTATTATATTATTATTATTATTACTTTCTCACAGAAACAAGTGTTAACGAGTCTTGTGACCTTCTACTGTGAAACGATCAGAAAACTAACGAAAACAATAGAAGCAGTTCCAGAAATACAATTTTATTTTTGTTTAAGGCGATTTAAAATAGAAATAATCTACCCGCATTGGTGTTCCATTGTATTTCAGGGTGGTAATACCTACAGCGAGTACTTCCCTTTCCTTGTCCAAATCGAGACATTCTTTGTAGCGTAGCAGGTAAATGTTGCTAATTAAATTGTTTTTATTGTGACACATCTTATTGTTATTATCGTAGCCGGTGTTGTAAAGAGACATTATTATACCTATCTAGGTACAGACAGGTACTACGTTGTAAGGTGGCTTGAGATGGGGACTATAGACAGTACCAACAAAATTAAATCGTCAAATTCTAGATTGTGTTTTATCTTGACACTGTCAAAATCGAGGTCATCCGCGGCGCAGGTGGTGAGACGATCTGATCATGTTCGCGAGGCTAACTCGGCCAGAGATTGCCATAGACAGAGAGGTTTGGAAGGAGAAAGGGGAGGCTTTTGACCAGCAGTGAGACACACAAAAGGCTTAAATGACAAAATACACAGATGCAACAAAAATCTGCATCAACCTACAGTGTAACTTTCAAACACATATTTTTGAGGAAAGACTTACTAGTAGAAAAAAAAAACGTAAAGAATAGTTAATAATGTGATCGAATCTCGCGTTAAGCGTAATGTGTGACACTTCCTGTGACTACTAATTTAGGCTGTTCATTGACGTTAGTTGATGTTCTCGTGTGATAGCTTTCACTATGTCTATCAATCTCTTGTCTGACGGTTTGGTCATTAGATCCTTGTGTATGTATTTGTTGGTCACGTAGTACGGTAGGTAAAAGTAATAATAATAACATCAGTAATTGTGCTGATATTTGCGACAAACAGTGGCTTAATAGCCAAGAGCCTCAACAAACATCTGAGGAGGCTCTCGTTGGGAAGTTGGATCCAGAAGGCAGTACTCCTGGACGCAGCGCGTATTGTTCGGAGTTTTCACTACCAAGAGCCCCTTCTACCTCCGATATTGATGGGCTACTATCTGCACTTATAATTAATATAATAAAGAGGTAAAATTTGTAGGGGTACTAATCTCTGGAAGTACAGGTCCGATTGCTAAAATTTTTTGACCGATAGACAGCTGCTTTATTCCTGATTGACATAGGCTATATTTTATGTAGGCGGGTGAAGCTGCGGGCAGAAGCTAATTTTTATATTCTTAAATGTTGTTTTTTAGGGTTCCGTAGTCCATATAGTTTCGCCAAGTCTGTCTGTCCGTCCGTCCGCTGATAATCTCAGTGACCGTTAGCACTAGAAAGCTGAAATTTAGTACCAATATGTTTATTAATCACGCCGACAAAGTGATAAAATGAAAAGTGGGAAAATATATTTTATTAGGGTTGAAAATAGCTTTCATGTCTTGATTTGAAAACTATCAACCAGTTCTGCTTGTTTGTGCTAGATGCAAATAGGTTTTTTCGAGGTGAGTCTATGATCCAGATACAGCCCGCAATTTAGTGTATAAACGGAAATAGGTTTAGCTTCATTTTTAAACATTGTTCTCATTATAGAGCAATGTGAATTTCTTAGCGAGTAATAAATATCTTTAACAAAAAATAATGGAATTATTGCGAACGCTTTGTGAACGTTGCTACTGCGGTGTGCTCGTAGCACCGCGTAGCACGTCGTAGCACCTCGTAGACTCTCGTAGCGACTCGAAGAAGCCAAGCGCTACAATGAATCAAAAGAAACATCATTTCATTTTACACCGCCAATTTTAGTGCAATTTGTTCATATTACGAGTACACTAAAAATGGTCGTAAACGAACTCTGAGATTACTTCCTATTAAGATTTTTTTTTTCTATTATGTTTTTTTTTTTTGTGTGTTTTTGTGTGCTTTCTACACTGTTCTTACATAATATCTATAAATATTGTAACATGAACCACGTTTTTTAAAAAGAGTAACCATGGAGTTTTTTGCCGGTTCTTCTCCATAAGAAACGACCAATTTGAAACCGTGCACTAGCTTCTGAAGTTTTATAAGTGCCCATGTAGGCATATGTGGAATAAAATATTTTGACTTTGACATTAAAAAACGATTAGTTAGCTTATTATTAATAGTATAATAAAATAACACAAGAATAGAATAGAAAATCTTTTACTCGGGACAGACACAGTACAACGGCAACGGTAAAACTATAGATAGTTCCCGGTTGGTATCACTGCGTATGCGCTGGTACACAGCTGGGCAACAATCGGTTTCTAAAAGTAGGAGTATCGCTTAACATTTAAGCGATAGCCAAATTTGAAAAAGAAAAATATGGTGTGGAAGCACTTGTGTTTTTATTAACATTTTCAGTTTTTATTGATTTGTGCTAATATCTCGTATTTACTTAAAGCATGTTTTTTTGGTCCCTTTAGTTGTAGCTATCAGGAAACACAGACTCCGACAGGGAATTCCACTCCTTGGCTGTATGCACAATAAATGTGTTTCCAAAACGCATTGTGCGATGTCTACCATGTACCGGTAGCGCAACACCGTACGTGTAATGGTCCGATGCTGGAACGGACTTGGTGGAATTAGATTATGCAATTCCAGTGCACACTCCTCGTAATGTAACTGGCCCCGCACACGGGCTTTAAAAAAACGCCGCTGAAGCTTTTCCGGACACAAGAGGTGTCGCGCGCTTCAGCTGTTTTTTGCGGCCGCTTCTAGCTTTTTTTGTGGCCACTTCTAGCGTTTTTTTGTGGCGGCGTTTTATTTTGTGCTGGGACAGTAACGATAGAAAACCGAGATAGGCTAGCAACCCGGCGACGATGCCCAAAGCTTTGGGCTGCGACTCAACAAGTACATCATTGCCGATGATTCTTTTGACACACCTCTCAATCGACTCCACGAGACGACCATCCCATAGAAAAGAACAGTGCTCCATACACAATCGAACTTGCGGTTGATAAAGGTTGAGCAGCTTTTCCGGCGTGAAGTACCATCTCACTTTTGCTAAGATTCCCAATTTTTTAGCAGCCAGTTGAGCCTTTGCCACGATATATGAACCGAAATTGAGAGTGACGACAACATTACCCCAAGAAGCTCAAGGTCGGTTATCGATGGTGTTTTGACAATATTAAACAAATTTTAAACTGAAAGGCTGCTTTTAGTTTTGATGATTTCGCCTGTCGGTAACATGGCCCCGTCTCAAAGTACCTCCCGTAGAGTGTAGGTTGTAGCTAGGTAGATATGTCTTCTTACAGCATCGACATATACTCAAGTACGAAATAAAGTAACAATTTCTTGGTATCGTTTACCTGCCGCGCTACACTGGGAGTCTCGATTTGAGTAAGGAAAGGGAAGAACGTGCCATAATCATTAACCCTCTGAAGAACAATGGAACTCCAATGCGGGTAGATAAGCTCGACTTAAAATAATTTTAGTATTACCAAAAAGTAATTTTCGCAACAATACAAATCCTGTTTCTGGAATGCTCCTCCTATTGTTTTCGTTATTTTTACGATAACTTCACAGTACAAGAACTACTTCTCTGAACTTTTGTTTTGTGGGAACTATTTATCTTTTAAATCAATTGCTATTTCATTTGGTTGGGTAAGTGCTTTGTTTTGTGCCTAGATAGAAACCAAGCGATGGTGCCAGATGTCGACCATATTCTGACTAGCAGAAGTCAGTTATAGCAACAGTGAATTGTCTAGATAGGAAGTTAGTTTCAACTCTTACTTAAAGTTCTTTTGTCAATTTTGATGATAGATGGTCACAAGTATTGTCTCGCCATGTTTGACGAAAACAAAAAATAACTAATGTGAAGGTGGCTATAGGAAAGAATTTAGTTTTTTCTTTAAAGTAAAGAATTGTCCCGATCAGAAAAGTTCTCATCTCATCATCGAAAACTCGTTCCAAGGTTAGAGAAAAAAGATTTTAAATGACCAGAACTGATGTTCCTACATATTTACCAACCAATATAAACTAATCGAGGTTTACTTGGCAACCCGTACAACAAACCAACCTGTACTGGGCCCGTGTGGTGGATCACGGCCCATTCCCTCTCCTGAACAGGAGGCCTGAGTCCCAACAGTGAGAACATTAAAAAGGCTGATGGCGATGATGAATATAAAGAAAAAAAAATGTAAAGGATGGTTAATTATAATTAAACATCCTTTACATTTCTTTTTTTACTAGAAATTTTTCCTCAAAAACATGTGTTTGAAAGTTAGTCTGAGTATTTTGACATTTTTATAGCCAATTTAGACACGCGATAGCGGGTCAAGCCAAGTTCAAGTGACAGAACTGGTGAGCAGCACCGTGTGTAATATTACACGAACCATTTAGGGCCACTTTTGACCCCCTCATAACTCCAATACTATTTCACATAAACGTGTCAAATTTGGCTCATATATTGAGTCTTGCAAGATACATATGTGCTTTTTCATAAACACATCTCAAACGGCTATTTAGATATTAACATCCAAAAATCGTAATTTTTATCAATGACCTAACCCAGTTCCAGATGACCTAGAACCGAGACCTGCAGTCTAAAATTGCCCTATAATAATAATAATTTTTGCTCGATTCAGCCCGTCCCTTGGTGCCCTCCCCCAGCGACGCCCTAAGCCGAGGCTCGTACCAAACAGTTGGTGCCCTTAGTGTAGTCGTTTAGTTTATAAGTTAGGTTAACTGGCTGGCTGACTTTGATTCTTTATCAGGGCCGCCACAAGCAAGTCCGGTTAAGCAGCCGACAATCTCCTAGGTTGACCTGCGAGAGACTAAAGAAAAAAAAAAATTGATCTCATTACCTATTCGGTAGGTAACGAGATCAATTTTTTTTTTACATTATACAATGAGTACTGAGGAGGGACATATTTAAGTTTATTAAAGCATCGTCAGGAAGTAAGGCGATGATTTCAGTTGTATCCAGGGCATGTATGGTCCTATTAAACGGGGCTGAATTGGGAACATTCAACCTTACAAATCGGTACATAGTAATAGAGAACCCAATTCTGTAGTGCTGGGCAGAACTTGCCATGTACTCTGTCCATGCCATGCCATGTACCATGTACTTGTCTGTGTGTGTGTGTGTGTCTCTGTCTGATTGCGGCGATAGATAAGTATCAGAAGTTAGGGGAAAACGCCCCATACTATAAGCTTCTTTATCCTAGCAACATGCTCCCCGAGTTCAATAGGAAAGGGTTCCGGATTCTGGCTACTATAGCAAGAGAGATTGCCATATTAGAGGGGCAGGACACCCTTAAAATTATGCTGGGACAGAGAAAACAGCAGACACTAAGTTTCTTGTAGAAAGGGCCCTATTCTTGGTCAAAGCTGCAGGAGGAGCCAATACCCTTACCACTCAAGCAGTCCGAGCAGCGTATTTCGCCAATACACCCGACAATGCACCATTGTATGAGGATCTGAAGTTTGGTGCCTACGTAGATACTCTAGAAGACGACCAATCTGATTCCGAAGAGTAGAACCTGACAATACAGTCTGGTGCCCAAAATTGGCATTATTTTAGGAATAATATATACATAGGTATATGATAAACTCAACAAACTTAAGTGGCAATGGGCAGGGCACATTGCTCCCAGAACAAATGGCCGTTGGGGCCGAAAGGTTCTGGAGTGGCGACCGCGTACCGGAAGACGCAGCGTTGGAAGGACTCCTACAAGGTGGACCGCTGACCTGGTGAACGTAGCGGGAAACCGATGGATGCGGGACGCACAGGAACGTTCGATGTGGCGACGCTCGGGGGAGGCCTATGTCCAACAGTGGACGTGTATCGGCTGAAATGATGATGATGATATGATAAACTTAATAATAAGGATAATTAGACCAGCCTATTCTAGCAGAAGTTCTCATAAAGGTGAAGAAATGGTTCTATAATAGGCAAGATGCTTAGACACCTACTAGGAAAATGAAAGTACCTAGAGTAACGAAAATGAAGGCTCCTCTACTTCCCATAATAGAAGAGGCTAATCCAGGCAAGGAAGAAAGTGATCCAATATGTCCGGAAGTGATAGCGATCGAGGTGAGGACACCTTCGATAATTTGGGCATCTGAGAACCAATGTGTTCTAAAGAGTTTTTTATGCCCGATGGGTCTTATAGTAATTGAGCAATTAAGAAATAAGTTATTAGATATAGATTAGATGAGATGTTAGAGGAGTTACTGATAAGGGTAAACAAGTATAAGGTCAGTTATTAACACTCCGCTCAGTACTGAGGCACCTAGTTGTTAACTTCTTCACTTTTATTCTTATAGTGTCAATATAGAATATTAATAATATCTTTTAAATATAAAATCTTGTCGTCAGATTCTCCTGAGTAATTGAACAAAAATTTAAATTTATTGTCAAAAACCATTTGGTCTCATTACTTCGGTAGTAGCGCACTCGTGCAGTTCCACTCGCCAAGTACATCGTCTTTCGTCCGTCTCGTTTGCTGTTTTGCTTTTATTTAAATTACCAATTTATAGAAAATGGATAATAATAAGGTAAGTGTACAACTAAGGTAACAGAATATTCTGCAAGTCCTTTAATATCTCTTAAATATAAAATCTTGTCGTCAGATTCTCCTGAGTAATTGAACAAAAAATTAAATTTATTGTCGAAAACCATTTGGTCTCATTACTTCGGTAGTAGAGCACTCGTGCAGTTCCACTCGCCAAGTACATCGTCTTTCGTCCGTCTCGTTTGCTGTTTTGCTTTTATTTAAATTACCAATTTATAGAAAATGGATAATAATAAGGTAAGTGTACAACTAAGGTAACAGAATATTCTGCAAGTCCTTTAATATCTCTTAAATATAAAATCTTGTCGTCAGATTCTCCTGAGTAATTGAACAAAAAATTAAATTTATTGTCGAAAACCATTTGGTCTCATTACTTCGGTAGTAGCGCACTCGTGCAGTTCCACTCGCCAAGTACCTACATCGTCTTTCGTCCGTCTCGTTTGCTGTTTTGCTTTTATTTAAATTACCAATTTATAGAAAATGGATAATAATAAGGTAAGTGTACAACTAAGGTAACAGAATATTCTGCAAGTCCTTTAATGTCACTTTCCATTTTACATTTAAGATTCGACATTTTTATTTATTTTGTGTTAATATTTCAGAAGATCATCAACGGAGAGGCTGGAATCCCGAGGCGTCGAGGCAGACCAGCCGCTCATAACCGGGTGCCCCTCTTGCAGGTTCGTATTAACATTAGATACCTTATATTTCCCACTTTATTATAATTTAATTGTAAATATGTTTGTTTATTTTAATCTTTATTTACAGGCAGAGCGTCGCGCACGCAATGCTGCGTACGAGAGGGACCGCCGACAAGAAACCGCGGAGGCGAGATTGTCTCTCATCGAAGCTGTCGGCGCTGACCCCGACGTAAGTTATCATTATTTTATTCTTAACTTTAATAAATGTACGTACAATTCACGAAACCTGAGTAACGTTTCATTTATTGACAGATATCTCTGGCCGACCTTATGGAAAAGGTCATCGAGTTAATAGCGCAGAGATCTAACAAAATCTTTATTTACAGGCAGAGCGTCGCGCACGCAATGCTGCGTATGAGAGGGAGCGGCCGACAAGAAGCCGCGGAGGCGAGGCAGCTTTCTTATAGAAGCTGTCGGCGCTGACCCCGACGTAAGTCATCATGATTTTATTCTTAACTGTAGTAAACGTACGTACAATTCACGAAACTTGAATAACTGTTTAATTATTCACAGATATCTCTGGCCAGGCTATTATTCAAGGTCATCAAGATGTTAGAAGAAAGATCTAACAATAACACTGACGACATCGCCAACCTGAGGTGTATTAACGCCGATTTGGAAGCCCAAAGTAAGTTAACCTGTAACCGACAAGAAACCGCGGAAGCGAGATCGTGGCTTATAGAAGCTGTCGGCGCTGACCCCGACGTAAGTTATCATTATTTTATTCTTAACTTTAATAAATGTATGTACAATTCACGAAACCTGACTAACTTTTAATTTATTCACAGATATCTCTGGCCGATCTATTAAGAAAGGTCATCTTGCTCGCGTTTGGGCCTGTCGGACGAGGCTGAGGAAAGTTTAGACGGTGACGCTACGGTAAGTTTTTGTGACATTTTATTTTTAATTTGTACCTATCTAAATAATCGATTATGACTTATTTAATTTTTTCTCATGCAGGACACAGCAACAGCTTTTTTTATGGTGGGAAAATCATGCAATGACAACCCCCTCTTTTGGGCGGAGCGGGAGATAGTGTCAGACTCTTACTGACTAAACGATATACTTCATTAATACCGACTATACTTCATTAATAGTTACATTAGCAGCTTAATTTGCTGTACTCACGTTAGTGAAACATTGTATGCAGCAAAATACTTAAAACCACACCACCTGCCAGCTATCACAAGTACTTTGCAAAGTCCAACACTGCAACTTCAAAATGTCTACATTGGAGGAGATTCAGTCGGCTCAGAAGAACCTGGAGGAGTGCTTCTTAAAGAATATGGATGAGCTCGAGGCACAAATCCAGTGTGCGGGGTCACGGTGTCCTTGGCAAGGACACCGTGACCAAAATCCGGGAAGAGTTTCGTTCATTCAGGGAACTGATGTTCGGAATGTTGGGACTTCTTCGTAAGCAAATAACAGAGTGCTCCAAAGTAGTTGATGGCTTAGAAACACGTATTCGTCGGAAGGCTCTCATCTTCACGGGGTTTGCTAAAGCGGACAAGGAAGACTGCCGCGCTTTGGTGGTGGATGTTCTGCATCAAAAACTGGCCCTGCCCAACATCACTGCATCATCCATCAAGGTGTGCCATAGGCTGGGTGCATCAAGCAGAGGACCTACACGTAGCCGTCCAATCCTGGCGAGATTTTCCAATGTTGACCACAGAGCTGCTGTTTGGAAGAAATAAGTTATTAGATATAGATGAGATATTAGAGGAGTTACTGATAAGGGTAAACAAGTATAAGGTCAGTTATTAACACTCCGCTCAGTACTGAGGCACCTAGTTATTAACTTCTTCACTTTTATTCTTATAGTGTCAATATAGAATATTAATAATATCTTTTAAATATAAAATCTTGTCGTCAGATTCTCCTGAGTAATTGAACAAAAAATTAAATTTATTGTCAAAAACCATTTGGTCTCATTACTTCGGTAGTAGCGCACTCGTGCAGTTCCACTCGCCAAGTACATCGTCTTTCGTCCGTCTCGTTTGCTGTTTTGCTTTTATTTAAATTACCAATTTATAGAAAATGGATAATAATAAGGTAAGTGTACAACTAAGGTAACAGAATATTCTGCAAGTCCTTTAATGTCATTTTACATTTAAAATTCGACATTTTTATTTATTTTGTGTTAATATTTCAGAAGATCATCAACGGAGAGGCTGGAATCCCGAGGCGTCGAGGCAGACCAGCCGCTCATAACCGGGTGCCCCTCTTGCAGGTTCGTATTAACATTAGATACCTTATATTTCCCACTTTATTATAATTTAATTGTAAATATGTTTGTTTATTTTAATCTTTATTTACAGGCAGAGCGTCGCGCACGCAATGCTGCGTGAATGCTGCTACGAGAGGGACCGCCGACAAGAAACCGCGGAGGCGAGATTGTCTCTCATCGAAGCTGTCGGCGCTGACCCCGACGTAAGTTATCATTATTTTATTCTTAACTTTAATAAATGTACGTACAATTCACGAAACCTGAGTAACGTTTCATTTATTGACAGATATCTCTGGCCGACCTTATGGAAAAGGTCATCGAGTTAATAGCGCAGAGATCTAACAAAATCTTTATTTACAGGCAGAGCGTCGCGCACGCAATGCTGCGTATGAGAGGGAGCGGCCGACAAGAAGCCGCGGAGGCGAGGCAGCTTTCTTATAGAAGCTGTCGGCGCTGACCCCGACGTAAGTCATCATGATTTTATTCTTAACTGTAGTAAACGTACGTACAATTCACGAAACTTGAATAACTGTTTAATTATTCACAGATATCTCTGGCCAGGCTATTATTCAAGGTCATCAAGATGTTAGAAGAAAGATCTAACAATAACACTGACGACATCGCCAACCTGAGGTGTATTAACGCCGATTTGGAAGCCCAAAGTAAGTTAACCTGTAACCGACAAGAAACCGCGGAAGCGAGATCGTCGCTTACAGAAGCTGTCGGCGCTGACCCCGACGTAAGTTATCATTATTTTATTCTTAACTTTAATAAATGTATGTACAATTCACGAAACCTGACTAACTTTTAATTTATTCACAGATATCTCTGGCCGATCTATTAAGAAAGGTCATCTTGCTGTTAGAGCAAAGATCTAACACTAACATTGACGACATCTCAAATCTAAGGCATATTAACGCCAATTTGGAAGCCCAAAGTAAGTTAACCTGTCTAGTGACTGTGTTGGTCTTGTTGTTTTATATTATTTTAAATTGTATTTTTTCTCTCCAGTTGCAGAGGTTCAAGAGCGTTTGGGCCTGTCGGACGAGGCTGAGGAAAGTTTAGACGGTGACGCTCCGGTAAGTTTTTGTGACATTTTCTTTTTATTTTGTACCTATCTAAATTATCGATTATGACTTATTTAATTTTTTCTCATGCAGGACACAGCAACAGCTTTTTTTATGGTGGGAAAATCATGCAATGACAACCCCCTCTTTTGGGCGGAGCGGGAGATAGTGTCAGACTCTTACTGATTAAACGATATACTTCATTAATACCGACTTACTTACCGACTATACTTCATTAATAGTTACATTAGCAGCTTAATTTGCTGTACTCACGTTAGTGAAACATTATATGCAGCAAAATACTTAAAACCACACCACCTGCCAGCTATCACAAGTACTTTGCAAAGTCCAACACTGCAACTTCAAAATGTCTACATTGGAGGAGATTCAGTCGGCTCAGAAGAACCTGGAGGAGTGCTTCTTAAAGAATATGGATGAGCTCGAGGCACAAATCCAGTGTGCGGGGTCACGGTGTCCTTGGCAAGGACACCGTGACCAAAATCCGGGAAGAGTTTCGTTCATTCAGGGAACTGATGTTCGGAATGTTGGGACTTCTTCGTAAGCAAATAACAGAGTGCTCCAAAGTAGTTGATGGCTTAGAAACACGTACTCGTCGGAAGGCTCTCATCTTCACGGGGTTTGCTAAAGCGGACAAGGAAGACTGCCGCGCTTTGGTGGTGGATGTTCTGCATCAAAAACTGGCCCTGCCCAACATCACTGCATCATCCATCAAGGTGTGCCATAGGCTGGGTGCATCAAGCAGAGGACCTACACGTAGCCGTCCAATCCTGGCGAGATTTTCCAATGTTGACCACAGAGCTGCTGTTTGGAAGAAATAAGTTATTAGATATAGATGAGATATTAGAGGAGTTACTGATAAGGGTAAACAAGTATAAGGTCAGTTATTAACACTCCGCTCAGTACTGAGGCACCTAGTTGTTAACTTCTTCACTTTTATTCTTATAGTGTCAATATAGAATATTAATAATATCTTTTAAATATAAAATCTTGTCGTCAGATTCTCCTGAGTAATTGAACAAAAAATTAAATTTATTGTCAAAAACCATTTGGTCTCATTACTTCGGTAGTAGCGCACTCGTGCAGTTCCACTCGCCAAGTACATCGTCTTTCGTCCGTCTCGTTTGCTGTTTTGCTTTTATTTAAATTACCAATTTATAGAAAATGGATAATAATAAGGTAAGTGTACAACTAAGGTAACAGAATATTCTGCAAGTCCTTTAATGTCATTTTACATTTAAAATTCGACATTTTTATTTATTTTATGTTAATATTTCAGAAGATCATCAACGGAGAGGCTGGAATCCCGAGGCGTCGAGGCAGACCAGCCGCTCATAACCGGGTGCCCCTCTTGCAGGTTCGTATTAACATTAGATACCTTATATTTCCCACTTTATTATAATTTAATTGTAAATATGTTTGTTTATTTTAATCTTTATTTACAGGCAGAGCGTCGCGCACGCAATGCTGCGTGAATGCTGCTACGAGAGGGACCGCCGACAAGAAACCGCGGAGGCGAGATTGTCTCTCATCGAAGCTGTCGGCGCTGACCCCGACGTAAGTTATCATTATTTTATTCTTAACTTTAATAAATGTACGTACAATTCACGAAACCTGAGTAACGTTTCATTTATTGACAGATATCTCTGGCCGACCTTATGGAAAAGGTCATCGAGTTAATAGCGCAGAGATCTAACAAAATCTTTATTTACAGGCAGAGCGTCGCGCACGCAATGCTGCGTATGAGAGGGAGCGGCCGACAAGAAGCCGCGGAGGCGAGGCAGCTTTCTTATAGAAGCTGTCGGCGCTGACCCCGACGTAAGTCATCATGATTTTATTCTTAACTGTAGTAAACGTACGTACAATTCACGAAACTTGAATAACTGTTTAATTATTCACAGATATCTCTGGCCAGGCTATTATTCAAGGTCATCAAGATGTTAGAAGAAAGATCTAACAATAACACTGACGACATCGCCAACCTGAGGTGTATTAACGCCGATTTGGAAGCCCAAAGTAAGTTAACCTGTAACCGACAAGAAACCGCGGAAGCGAGATCGTCGCTTACAGAAGCTGTCGGCGCTGACCCCGACGTAAGTTATCATTATTTTATTCTTAACTTTAATAAATGTATGTACAATTCACGAAACCTGACTAACTTTTAATTTATTCACAGATATCTCTGGCCGATCTATTAAGAAAGGTCATCTTGCTGTTAGAGCAAAGATCTAACACTAACATTGACGACATCTCAAACCTAAGGCATATTAACGCCAATTTGGAAGCCCAAAGTAAGTTAACCTGTCTAGTGACTGTGTTGGTCTTGTTGTTTTATATTATTTTAAATTGTATTTTTTCTCTCCAGTTGCAGAGGTTCAAGAGCGTTTGGGCCTGTCGGACGAGGCTGAGGAAAGTTTAGACGGTGACGCTCCGGTAAGTTTTTGTGACATTTTCTTTTTATTTTGTACCTATCTAAATTATCGATTATGACTTATTTAATTTTTTCTCATGCAGGACACAGCAACAGCTTTTTTTATGGTGGGAAAATCATGCAATGACAACCCCCTCTTTTGGGCGGAGCGGGAGATAGTGTCAGACTCTTACTGATTAAACGATATACTTCATTAATACCGACTTACTTACCGACTATACTTCATTAATAGTTACATTAGCAGCTTAATTTGCTGTACTCACGTTAGTGAAACATTATATGCAGCAAAATACTTAAAACCACACCACCTGCCAGCTATCACAAGTACTTTGCAAAGTCCAACACTGCAACTTCAAAATGTCTACATTGGAGGAGATTCAGTCGGCTCAGAAGAACCTGGAGGAGTGCTTCTTAAAGAATATGGATGAGCTCGAGGCACAAATCCAGTGTGCGGGGCTTGCCAAGGACACCGTGGCCAAAATCCGGGAAGAGTTTCGTTCATTCAGGGAACTGATGTTCGGAATGTTGGGACTTCTTCGTAAGCAAATAACAGAGTGCTCCAAAGTAGTTGATGGCTTAGAAACACGTACTCGTCGGAAGGCTCTCATCTTCACGGGGTTTGCTAAAGCGGACAAGGAAGACTGCCGCGCTTTGGTGGTGGATGTTCTGCACCAAAAACTGGCCCTGCCCAACATCACTGCATCATCCATCAAGGTGTGCCATAGGCTGGGTGCATCAAGCAGAGGACCTACACTTAGCCGTCCAATCCTGGCGAGATTTTCCAATGTTGACCACAGGGCTGCTGTTTGGAAGGCTAAGTCTGGATTGAAGGGCTCCACTGTCACGAGTTCCTGACCAGGGTTAGACAGGCAGTATTCAGCAAGGCGCGTCTACACTATGGGATGCCGGCATGCTGAACCCAGGACATTATTGTCATACGAGCCCCCGATGGAACACGGCACAAGATAACTACGTTAGAGGAACTTAATCCCTTGTTGACTAAGTATCCCAAGAAGGCTGGGGAGTCGTCATCTTGTGGCAGTGGCGGAGGGCGTAGAAACTAGGTGTACCAAACCCTAAAAATTTGTTGTTCTGTCGTGGTTGTACACTTATTTATTATGCAATAGTTCTCTTATTTGTGTACCCGCTTACTTTGTTATATTTTAGTCACTTAACTTTATTAATTTGATGGTATTGGTATTTGTTTTATAATTGCGTCAGTCCTCGCGTTCCGAATTGCGTCAAAAGCGATTATATCGCGAATCTAACCAACGCGTAACGTCACAAATAGTACTCAATAGTCCTTATATTTTTTCAATCGTGATAATTACAGACACAATAGAAAGACAATAGGTGCGCGAACGCCGGCGTTCGCTTGGGGTTTAATGAATTAAATTTGGTCGGATTCGCGATATAATCGCTTTTGACGTAATTTGACTGTTTGTTCTTTGACCATTGATGTATTTTTTGACAAGGTTGACTTTGACGTGTAACCATTGTCAATGTCATCTGTCAGTTGCACTCTTTTTTTTATGGTTCGGTATCCAGGCTTTTAGCACGGTTACTAAGTTGTCAAGAATACGTTCCTTTCTTTTTTTTTGTGTTCTTCAATTTCATGTTTTGTGTGAACTTGTGATTTCTGTGGCGTATGGCTTATGTGCGTCCACTTCCCAAAATCTCTAATCCTTCATTACCTAACCATTTTCGTCCAATTTCTATTCTTCCTTTCCTGTCCAAAGTGCTGGAGGCCTGCGTTCATAAGCAGTTTTCAGGATTTGTTCACAGGAATAATCTTGTTGACTCGTTTCAATCCGGATTCAGGCCTGATCACAGCACTGCCTCTGCTCTCCTCAAAGTGACTGGTGACATTAGAGAAGCCATGGAGGACACCAAGGTTACTGTTTTGGTATTAATCGATTTCTCCAATGTCTTTAATGCTGTCAGTCACGATATTCTTCTATCTATCCTTTCTCATGTTATGGTTTCGTCTGAGGCGCTGGAATGATTTTCATCTTATCATCGGGGACGTTAGCAGTCGGTTTGCGTTGACGAGAATTCGTCGAGTTGGCGTGATCCAGATTCTGGTGTTCCACAAGGCGGTATTCTGTCTTCATTCTATTCTCCATCTTCATTAATTTTATAACTCTGTCTTCGGTGTTCCTATCATCTTTATGCCGACGATCTTCAACTATATACAACTGCGCGGGTAGAGAGTTTGTCGGACGCTATAGAGGATATAAACCGAGATTTGGACGCTGTCAGGGATTGGTCTGATAGGTTTGGAGTGTCCGTAAACCCTTTAAAGTGTCAGGCCATTATTATTGGAAGCTCACGGATGATGGGTAAAGTGGTGTTTAATACTCTTCCTCCAATTATTTTTAATGGTGCCATTATTCCCATCAGTCCTAACGTTAAGGATTTCGGTTTGGTTCCAACTCTTGGCTGGCAAAGTCAGGTTTCCAGTGTCTGCCAAAGATTCAACGGGACTTTACGGTGTCTGTATCGTCTGAGGAACTTTCTGCCTGCGAAGACGAAGACTATGCTTGTGCAAACTTTAATTTTCCCTATAATTGACTATGGTGACGTGTGCTACTTTGACCTGAACGCAGTGTTGCTAGATAAACTTGACAGACTCCTCAACAACTACATCCGCTTTATATTTAACTTGAGGAAATATGACCACGTTTCGAGCTACAGACCTGAGCTCAAATGGATGCCCATTCGCCAAAGAAGGAGTTTGCGCTCTCTGACTACACTTTACTCTCTGCTTAACTCTCCCACCCCTCCCTCTTGTCTCATATCTTGCTTTCAACATCTATGTTCTTCCCATGCTAAAAATCTGCGTTCTTCTAACAATCTTCTATTACTCTTTGTCCTTCCCATACTTCTGATTTTGTTTCCCATACTTCTGATTTTGTTAATTCTTCCTTTGATGTACAGTCCATACTTATGTGGAATGCGCTTCCTCTCGACATCAGGACGGCCACCAGTCTGTATGCATTTAAGCGGATGTTGCGGAATCACTTTCTGCACAAATAGTGAAGTCGTCTCAAAACTCTTTTCTTTTATTTTTTATATCTATGAAAGTGTCCCCACCCACCAACAGACTTGTATATATATATATATATATAGGTATATTTTATATTAAATTGTCATTTAATTCAGCAAGAACAGATAGAAATAGAAGAATATAGAAATGGAAGAAAACAAATACGAAACTCTTGTTCAAAACTCACAATTGTACCCTCCTGAATTTGTAATTAAATATAGTACTAGATCCCCACATTGGGAAACTGAATCATGGCAGAGAAGAGAAAGATCACTATGTCATGATATGATTTGTATCTTGTTAGCAAATTTGGAACCTAGTGAAACATTAGAAGAGAAGGTCCTCAACAAGTTGAAAAGAAATCTTTCATCAAATGATGCTCCGGTTCCACCAAAAAGACTTAGGACAGCTATAGATTTTGATGAGCCAGGTCCCTCTCAAGTGGGTATGGACTCTTCATCTGATGAGGATTCAAGTGATGATTCATTAACTGATGATGATTCCGATACAGAATATGATCCTACTTTAGACTTTTTTAGTGGGACTGATGAATTATTAAAGTATAGATACATAGTCTTGGAAGGTTCTGTGAATTCTTCTGAAATACAAAGTTATTTTGCCTCTAAATGGGAATTCTTGAATGTCACCAAAGTATACGATATAGTGGATACAAAAGAGAAAAAGTTTATAGAAGTAAAAAACAACAATTAATATTCCAAGAATTTTAAAAGAGTATTCTGAGCAAATCAATACAGGATTGAGAACAGCCCTAATTGTAGCAGATTTAAACGAATTAAATATTGATTCATACAACAAAGACGACGAGATGCCAGGACTAAGTAAAGCTTATAACTTTTTGATACAAAGAAAGGCTTGTATGAGGAGCTTAGGAGAAGATCGAGACACATGAGCTATCGAGATCCAATCTAGATCAGTGCACAGTGGTTTTATTTATTGACAAATTCCCACTAGTGTACCTTCAGGTCAATCTACCCCTAAATACCACCCCGGTATTTAACCGGGGGTAGACCTGAAGAGGTTTTTCGGGACTTAGAGGCTCTAGTTCCTCGCCTCAGAGACCTGGGTCTAGAGGTGAATCCCTCGAAGTGCGAATTCTTTCCCTGTGGTACTAAAGCTCGTACACACTTTTCTCGCTTTAACTCTTTTCTTCCTGGCCTCAGAGAACTTTCAAGCTCAGGCTTCAATCTCCTAGGTTCCCCTGTTTTTCTTAGTGCAGTTCCTGAAGCCATTACTTCTCGAACTCAGCTCCTCCATTCTGCTCACGAGACTAAGACGTTAAAGATCTTTCCGCGCACGTTGCGATTGTCCTGTTGCGCATGTGCTTCGTTCTCCCAAAAATCACATCAGGTATGATTTTTGGGACCACCCCTACTTGGCTCTGTCCAGAGGAAGTTTTCTCGTTTGACAACGCCTTAAAATTGGTGGTGGAGTCTATTTTCAATGTCTCTCTAGATGAGCCCCAGTGGAGGCAGGCGGCTCTACCAATCCGATGTGGTGGTCTCGGGGTGCGGTGCGCACGGGATGTGGGTCTGCCGGCTTTCTTGGCGTCTGCGCATGGGGTTGCCAGCCTAGTCACTGTATTCTCAATACTAATGGTGACGGGGGAAGCATGCCCTTTGTGTCGGATGCTATGTCAGCCTGGTTGACCCTCAACTCGGGTGCAACAATCCCTGAATCAGAACTGTTTCAGCGGGCGTGGGATGACATAGGGGTGAAGCGGGTTCAAGAGCAATTGTTAGAGGGTGCATTGGGAGTCGGTAAGGCCAGACTACGGGCAGTGTCAACCCGAGTCCGGGGCATGGTTACAGGCGATTCCTTCGCCTCATTTAGGCACCCTCCTCGACGATGACTCTTTGCGTGTGGCGGTGGCTCTCCGCCTGGGCTGTAAGGTGTGCGAACCTCATACATGCACCTGCGGTTTCATGGTGGAAGCCGATGGCCATCACGCACTGAGCTGTCGTCGTTGCACAGGGAGGTTCCCTCGTCATCATGCCTTGAACGATATAGTCCATAGAGCCCTTATATCGGCGAACGTCCCCTGCGTACTTGAGCCTTTAGGTCGTAGCCGGTCTGATGGTAAGAGGCCGGATGGGCTGACTCTGGTGCCATGGAAAAACGGGAAGTGTCTAATCTGGGACGCAACTTGCGTCAGCACTGTCGCTGCCAGTCACCTGAGTCGCACCATGCACACTGCCTCTGCCGCCGCTGAAGACGCCTGCTCTAGGAAAAGGCTGAAGTACGCTTCCTTGGATCAGCTTTACCATTTTGTGCCGGTTGCTGTAGAGACTTTGGGCAGTTGGAGTACTGAGGCAAAGTGTTTTGTGGGGGATTTGGGCTCGGGGAGGCAACGGGTGACTCCCGGTCCAGGTCGTTCTTGATGCAAAGGATGGCTATCGCTATTCAGCGAGGTAATGCGGCGAGTGTCATGGGTACTTTTGCACCGGGAACGATCAGGGGCGGGTTATTTAAAGACGTTTGACATTTCGTATGATTTTATAACGTTATTTCTTTTGTATTTATGGTTTTTGACGTATTGTATCTTTTGACATATAAATATTAAAACAAATATATTTTTATTAAATTATATATGTATGTTTATTTTGTATATATGGTATTTTGTTTTAGTAAATTATTTTGAACCCTTGTTTTTTCGTATTAATCTTTTATTTGTTTTTACTTTTTTTATGCACCTGCCATGTTTTCTCTTCGTCACCCTAGGTGGACTGATAGAGAATGCCTAAGGCATTAAGTCCGTCTATGTACTTTTATGTTGCATGAAGTCTTAATAATAATAATACTACCCAGGCGCGTTTGCGAGTGTATTCAGGTCCCCGCTTCGTTCACAGGAAGTCATACCAAAAAATGTTGAGACAGCGCTATACGAATAGTCTTATCATCCCAAATATTGTTTCCTATTTCTTTCTGATAAATATAATGCTTCATAAAACCCAAACCCCATACTTTAGAGATGTGTCGCCATAATAAAAAATACTCTATTTAACTAGACGCTTCGAATGACCCTGTCTGAAGTCTGTTGGTGGGTGGGGACACTTTCATGCAATGCCTTTCATAATCACATCTCAAATGGTTATTTAGATATTAACATCCAAAAATCGTAATTTTTATCACTGACCAAAACTCTAACCCAGTTCCAGATGACCTAGAACCTAGACCTGTAGTCTAAAATTCCCCTATAATAATATTTTTTTCCCCCGTCAAAGTCAAAGCATTTATTTCAAATAGACCATAAGGCAACAGCTCAGGATATGAAGCTTAAATTGGAAAATGCCCTCCAGGAGCTCAAAGAATCAAAGCTCCAGTGCCAGCAAATATTGCAAGAGAATGAGGAGAGTGAGAGAGAAATAAAGAACATAATTTTCAAAAATACAAGCCTTAAACAAGAGTTAGTAGACCTTAGTCAGCAAAACCAGGATGTTGTTGATGAACGCGACCAACTGCGAGCGGTCACGGATGGTTTCAAAAACTGTAGCGACTTGTAAGAGGAGGCTTTGTGTAAGGTTGGGGATCTTGAGGATGAATTGGTTCATGCTAATAGTTTTATTCTTAAATTGCAGAAGGAAAATGAATGTACTCAGACTGAGAAGACTAACCGTTTATATGATGAATTAATAAATTCAAAATATAACCCACATGCCTTAGCAACAATTGATCTTACAGAAGATTCCATATTAAAACACAATAATAATTACAAACTTAATCAAAATAAAATTAAAAAAATATGCAAAACTGAATAAAATCATAAAAAAAATGTAAAAACCACAAGAAGCAATAAAAACACTTTTCCAAAAATATTCAACAGCGGAAAGAACGTGTTAACTTAATTAATCAATTAAATAATTATCAAATTGACTCTCAGTCTGAAATACAGACTCTTGATAACTCCCTAAAATCAATTTACAACAAATATGTATGTTTAAAGAACCAAATAAAGGAACATTTCTAGCTACAAATGAGTTGGTGGACAAAGTAGACTCTCTTACACTAAGAAACAACAAATGTACTTGTCAGAGAGAATCTAACCAGGCTGGCCTTCAACTTATGGTAGCGGAGAATTCATCCCAGGCCATCAGTGCTTCAGGACTGTATTCTCGACCAGGTACCCCACCAGAGGGTCATGGCAATTCGGATGGTGCGGGGATACCGCACGATTTCCCGCGAAGCGGGGAGCCTTCTGGCTGGCCTACCACCGTGGGATCTGGAGGCAAGTCCTTGCACACTGCACGACATGCGCGTGGAGATGCAACGCCGGGGTGAAAGTCCTCTGCCGCGACAGGTCACGGCATGGCGGACAGAGCTCCGGCGGGATCTCATGGTGGAATGGCGTCAGCGACTATCGCAACCCAGTGCTGGGCACGCCAAAATTATGGCAATAAGTCCCTCTGTGAGGCATGGCTGAAAAGACCTCACAGCGTCCTTACCTTCCGCATGACGCAGGTACTCACCGGACATGGTTCGTTCGGGAGTTTCCTGCGCTCGATTCATGCGGAAGTGACGCCCGGGTGTCGCCACTGTGCGGAACGCCCGGAGGACACGGTGGAGCACACAGTCGAGGTGTGCCCTGCTTGGGCGGAGCATCGCCGTGCCCTCGTGGGGGCGATCGGCGGCGGAGACCTCTCGCGCCGGGCCTTGGTTGAGGCCATGGTCCGGAGCGAGGAGGAGTGGCAGTCGGTCGCCGACTTCTGCGAAGCAGTAATGCTCGCAAAGGAGGAGGCCGAACGCATCAGGCAACGGCGTTATCGCCGCCGCCGTCGCCGGGATTCTGATCCCGATTTCCGGCCAACGTAGACGCGTACTTGCGGACAGTGAGCAATGGGTAGCTCACTGTCCGGCCGTCCGGTAACTGTCCGGACCAAGCCCAAATCGTCGACGGCGCGCACTGTTCCCGCGCGCCTCAAGGAGTTGTCAGCAACAGCAGGGACCCAAGGGTCGTGCAGTTCAACTCGCCAAGTATATTTAGATCATCTTCCGTCCGTCGCGTTTGTTTCGTTTTTCTTTTATTTAAATTGTCGATTTATAAATCTTCTTTACCAAAATGGTTAATGATAATGTAAGTGGACTAATGTAACAGAATATTCTGCAACTCTTACAATGTCTATTTCCATTTTACATTTAAGATTCCAAACTTTTATTTATTTTGTGTTGTTATTTCAGAAGCCCATCATCGGAGAGGCTGGAATCCCGAGGCGTCGGGGCAGACCAGCCGGTCATAACCGGGTGCCTCTCTCGCAGGTTCGTATTGATATTAGACACCTTATATTTCCCACTTAATTATAATTTTATTGTAAATATATTTGTTTATTTTAATCTTTATTTACAGGCAGAGCGTCGCGCGCAATGCTGCGTATGAGAGGGAGCGCCGACAAGAAACCGCGGAGGCGAGATTGTCGCTTATAGAAGCTGTCGGCGCTGACCCCGACGTAAGTTATCATTATTTTATTCTTAACTTTAATTAATGTATGTACAATTCACGAAACCTGACTAACTTTTCATTTATTCACAGATATCTCTGGCCGACCTGATGGAAAAGGTCATCGAGTTAATAGCGCAGAGATCTAACTACAACTCAGACGATATCTCAAACCTAAGGCGTATTAACGCCGATTTGGAAGCCCAAAGTAAGTTAACCTGTCGAGTGACGTGGAGTTCTTGTTGTTTTATAATATTTTAAATTGTATTTTTTCTCTCCAGTTGCAGACGCTCAAGAGCGTTTGGGCCTGTCGGACGAGGCTGAGGAAAGCTTAGAGGGTGACGCTCCGGTAAATTTTTTGACATTTTCTTTTTATTTTGTACCTATAAATGACCGATTATGACTAATTATTTTTTTTATTTAATTATTTAGTTCAAGTGGTATCTTTCCAGGCAAGGCAAGACAGAGAAATAACACGCCGAACAGAGAATGCCTGGAAGAGCTACTGGTCCATGAAGGAACTATTTAAGGGCACTTTGCCCATGTCACTGAAACGTAAGCTGATGGACATGTGTATTCTCCCCATTCTGACCTATGGTGCACAAACTTGGTCTTTGACTAACATCCAAAAGTCCAAACTCAAGGTCTGCCAGCGTGCAATGGAGCGCAGCATACTCGGTGTTAAATTAACAGATCATGTTCGAAACACAACACTGCGCTCCAAAACGCAAATTGTTGATGTGGCTTAAAAGGCTGCCCAACTTAAATGGGACTGGGCAGGACATGTCTGCCGCATGTCTAACGAGCTGTGGGCGCGTAAAACGCTGGATTGGTGCCCGGACACAGCAACGCGGGGCCGAGGCAGACCACGAAGGAGATGGCGGGACGACCTGGATGGCTTCCTTAAGAACTGGAATGAGAAAGCGAGGAACCGTGATCGATGGAAGGAGTGAAGGGAGGCCTTTGCCCAGCAGTGGGACAGTGTGGGCTAAATAAAAAAATAAAAAATATTTAGTTAATAAGGTCGTAAGTTGTCGTTTTCTAGTTGTAGTTGTAGTTTTCTAGGAGGTCCTCGGATAGTGACTTATGACTATAGTCCTCGTATGGGTCTGTACAAGTTATGGTGTGTGTGTCCAGGTATATGATATTACTTTTTCGCACTCAAACGGCTGAACGGATTTCAATGAAACTTTGTATATGGATAGACTATGTCCTGAAACAGCACTGATACTTTTTAGCTTGAGAGTATATTCTTTAGAGATCATTTTCTACTATAATGCAGACGAAGCCGCTGGAAACAGTTGTTGAAAAGTAAATGTAAATTATACTTGTTGTTGGACTTAATTACAAACGTCAATGGGTAGCTGGTAAAGAAAAGATATATACCTGTGTCTAAAACATGCAAACTAATACATAAGAAGGCGGACTAGTTACTTGTTTATCAACCCGCATATAATGAATTTTATTAAAATGGTGAATCATGTCCTGCAAAAACTCGTCATCCCCCAAGCCTGTTTACAACTAGCTTGGGATTGGCTTCCAGTGTAACCGGATGCGGCGGCCAAATACCTGTATTTTACAAAAAGCGACTGCCAGTTAAAACAAAAATTAATTCATATTAAAAATAAAATCATTTTATAAACCAGCTTTTATAGAAATGCTCTAAAATTAATAAAATAAATTTTAAATTAAATGACACTCACTATTTTATTACATTATATAATTTATGTTGTACAATATATATAAAAGCTTGTCGTCAGATTATCCTGAGTAAATGAACAAAGAATTCAATTTATTGACAAAAACCATTTGGTCTCATTACTTCGGTAGTAGCGCACTCGTGCAGTTTCACTCGCCAAGTACATCGTCTTTCGTCCGTCTCGTTTGTTGTTTTGCTTTTATTTAAATTACTAGTTTATAGAAAATGGAGAATAATAAGATAAGTGTGCAACTAAGGTAAAAGAATATTCTGCACGTTCTTTAATGTCACTTTCCATTTTACATTTAAGATTACACATTTTTATTTATTTTGTGTTGTTATTTCAGAAGATCATCAACGGAGAGGCTGGAATCCCGAGGCGTCGGGGCAGACCAGCCGGTCATAACCGGGTGCCTCTCTCGCAGCTTCGTATTGATATTAGACACCTTATATTTCCCACTTAATTATAATTTAATTGTAAATATATTTGTTTATTTTAATCTTTATTTACAGGCAGAGCGTCGCGCACGCAATGCTGCCTACGAGAGGGAGCGCCGACAAGAGACCGCGGATGCAAGATTGTCTCTCATCGAAGCTGTCGGCGCTGACCCCGACGTAAGTTATCATTATTTTATTCTTAACTTAATGTATGTACAATTCAGGAAACCTGACTAACTTTTCATTACTCACAGATATCTCTGACCGACCTTATAGAAAAGGTCATCGAAGTTATAGCGCAGAGATATAACAATAACAGTGACGACATCTCTAACCTAAGGCGTATTAACGCCGATTTGGAAGCCCAAAGTAAGTTAACCTGTCGAGTGACGTGGAGTTCTTGTTGTTTTATAATATTTTAAATTGTATTTTTTCTCTCCAGTTGCAGACGCTCAAGAGCGTTTGGGCCTGTCGGACGAGGCTGAGGAAAGCTTAGAGGGTGACGCTCCGGTAAATTTTTTGACATTTTCTTTTTATTTTGTACCTATAAATGACCGATTATGACTAATTATTTTTTTTATTTAATTATTTAGTTCAAGTGGTATCTTTCCAGGCAAGGCAAGACAGAGAAATAACACGCCGAACAGAGAATGCCTGGAAGAGCTACTGGTCCATGAAGGAACTATTTAAGGGCACTTTGCCCATGTCACTGAAACGTAAGCTGATGGACATGTGTATTCTCCCCATTCTGACCTATGGTGCACAAACTTGGTCTTTGACTAACATCCAAAAGTCCAAACTCAAGGTCTGCCAGCGTGCAATGGAGCGCAGCATACTCGGTGTTAAATTAACAGATCATGTTCGAAACACAACACTGCGCTCCAAAACGCAAATTGTTGATGTGGCTTAAAAGGCTGCCCAACTTAAATGGGACTGGGCAGGACATGTCTGCCGCATGTCTAACGAGCTGTGGGCGCGTAAAACGCTGGATTGGTGCCCGGACACAGCAACGCGGGGCCGAGGCAGACCACGAAGGAGATGGCGGGACGACCTGGATGGCTTCCTTAAGAACTGGAATGAGAAAGCGAGGAACCGTGATCGATGGAAGGAGTGGAGGGAGGCCTTTGCCCAGCAGTGGGACAGTGTGGGCTAAATAAAAAAATAAAAAATATTTAGTTAATAAGGTCGTAAGTTGTCGTTTTCTAGTTGTAGTTGTAGTTTTCTAGGAGGTCCTCGGATAGTGACTTATGACTATAGTCCTCGTATGGGTCTGTACAAGTTATGGTGTGTGTGTCCAGGTATATGATATTACTTTTTCGCACTCAAACGGCTGAACGGATTTCAATGAAACTTTGTATATGGATAGACTATGTCCTGAAACAGCACTGATACTTTTTAGCTTGAGAGTATATTCTTTAGAGATCATTTTCTACTATAATGCAGACGAAGCCGCTGGAAACAGTTGTTGAAAAGTAAATGTAAATTATACTTGTTGTTGGACTTAATTACAAACGTCAATGGGTAGCTGGTAAAGAAAAGATATATACCTGTGTCTAAAACATGCAAACTAATACATAAGAAGGCGGACTAGTTACTTGTTTATCAACCCGCATATAATGAATTTTATTAAAATGGTGAATCATGTCCTGCAAAAACTCGTCATCCCCCAAGCCTGTTTACAACTAGCTTGGGATTGGCTTCCAGTGTAACCGGATGCGGCGGCCAAATACCTGTATTTTACAAAAAGCGACTGCCAGTTAAAAAAAAAATTAATTCATATTAAAAATAAAATCATTTTATAAACCAGCTTTTATAGAAATGCTCTAAAATTAATAAAATAAATTTTAAATTAAATGACACTCACTATTTTATTACATTATATAATTTATGTTGTACAATATATATAAAAGCTTGTCGTCAGATTATCCTGAGTAAATGAACAAAGAATTCAATTTATTGACAAAAACCATTTGGTCTCATTACTTCGGTAGTAGCGCACTCGTGCAGTTTCACTCGCCAAGTACATCGTCTTTCGTCCGTCTCGTTTGTTGTTTTGCTTTTATTTAAATTACTAGTTTATAGAAAATGGAGAATAATAAGATAAGTGTGCAACTAAGGTAAAAGAATATTCTGCACGTTCTTTAATGTCACTTTCCATTTTACATTTAAGATTACACATTTTTATTTATTTTGTGTTGTTATTTCAGAAGATCATCAACGGAGAGGCTGGAATCCCGAGGCGTCGGGGCAGACCAGCCGGTCATAACCGGGTGCCTCTCTCGCAGCTTCGTATTGATATTAGACACCTTATATTTCCCACTTAATTATAATTTAATTGTAAATATATTTGTTT
Source organism: Mythimna ferrago (assembly GCA_910589285.2). Lineage (NCBI taxonomy): Eukaryota > Metazoa > Arthropoda > Insecta > Lepidoptera > Noctuidae > Mythimna > Mythimna ferrago. The sequence goes on along the minus strand of OU342692.1, from coordinate 11,776,328 downwards.
ATTTTAATCTTTATTTACAGGCAGAGCGTCGCGCACGCAATGCTGCCTACGAGAGGGAGCGCCGACAAGAGACCGCGGATGCAAGATTGTCTCTCATCGAAGCTGTCGGCGCTGACCCCGACGTAAGTTATCATTATTTTATTCTTAACTTAATGTATGTACAATTCAGGAAACCTGACTAACTTTTCATTACTCACAGATATCTCTGACCGACCTTATAGAAAAGGTCATCGAAGTTATAGCGCAGAGATATAACAATAACAGTGACGACATCTCTAACCTAAGGCGTATTAACGCCGATTTGGAAGCCCAAAGTAAGTTAACCTGTCGAGTGACGTGGAGTTCTTGTTTTTTATAATATTTTAAATTGTATTTTTTCTCTCCAGTTGCAGACGCTCAAGAGCGTTTGGGCCTGTCGGACGAGGTTGAAGAAAGTTTGGACGGTGACGCTCCGGTAAGTTTTTGTGACATTTTCTTTTTATTTTGTACCTATCTAAATAAGCGATTATGACTTATTAATTTTTTTCTCATGCAGGACACAGCCACAGCTGGACCATCTGGGACCAGTCCGTCTAAGGCCACCAAAAAACGGGTACGGTTTAGTTTTTTAACTATAATGCAGACGAAGCCGCTGGCAGCAGTTGTTGAAAAATAAATTAAATTATAGTTGTTGTTGGACTTAATTACGAACATACAAACTAATACATAAGAACCGCCTTCTTAGTTACTTGTTACTTATTTATGAACCCGCATATCATGGGTTTTTTATTATAAGTGTGAAACGTCGTAATCTCATCATCCTCCAAGCCTTTTTACTTCCAGCTTGGGATCGGCTTCCAGTCAAACCATTGCCCCTAGCCAAGTTACTAATCTGCAATAATTAACGCTTGTAGAAAGCTTCAAATGTACGGGAATGACGTCGTCTTACCGCTCAGCCACGTGGTCAGAACAAAAGAATTGGCGGCAAGGTCAACTCGAAGCGTTCGGCGCAAGCGAAACGATTGTAACTTGGCTAAGGGGGCAGATAAGGCTGCCGAATACTTGTATTTTTTTAACAAAAAGCGACTGCCAGCTAAAACAAAAATTAATTCATATTAAAAATAAAATCATTTTACAAACCAGCTTTTATCGAAATGCTCTAAAATTAATAAAATTAATTTTAAATTAAATGACACTCACTATTTTATTACATTATATAATTTATGTTGTACAATATATATAAAAGCTTGTCGTCAGATTATCCTGAGTAAATGAACAAAGAATTCAATTTATTGACAAAAACCATTTGATCTCATTACTTCGGTAGTAGCGCACTCGTGCAGTTTCACTCGCCAAGTACATCGTCTTTCGTCCGTCTCGTTGTTTTGCTTTTATTTAAATTACTAGTTTATAGAAAATGGAGAATAATAAGATAAGTGTGCAACTAAGGTAAAAGAACATTCTGCAAGTTCTTTAATGTCACTTTCCATTTTACATTTAAGATTACACATTTTTATTTATTTTGTTTTGTTATTTCAGAAGATCATCAACGGAGAGGCTGGAATCCCGAGGCGTCGGGGCAGACCAGCCGGTCATAACCGGGTGCCTCTCTCGCAGGTTCGTATTGATATTAGACACCTTATATTTCCCACTTTATTATAATTTAATTGTAAATATATTTGTTTATTTTAATCTTTATTTACAGGCAGAGCGTCGCGCACGCAATGCTGCCTACGAGAGGGAGCGCCGACAAGAGACCGCGGATGCAAGATTGTCTCTCATCGAAGCTGTCGGCGCTGACCCCGACGTAAGTTATCATTATTTTATTCTTAACTTAATGTATGTACAATTCAGGAAACCTGACTAACTTTTCATTACTCACAGATATCTCTGACCGACCTTATAGAAAAGGTCATCGAAGTTATAGCGCAGAGATATAACAATAACAGTGACGACATCTCTAACCTAAGGCGTATTAACGCCGATTTGGAAGCCCAAAGTAAGTTAACCTGTCGAGTGACGTGGAGTTCTTGTTGTTTTATAATATTTTAAATTGTATTTTTTCTCTCCAGTTGCAGACGCTCAAGAGCGTTTGGGCCTTCCGGACGAGGTTGAAGAAAGTTTCGACGGTGACGCTCCGGTAAGTTTTTGTGACATTTTCTTTTTATTTTGTACCTATCTAAATAAGCGATTATGACTTATTAATTTTTTTCTCATGCAGGACACAGCCACAGCTGGACCATCTGGGACCAGTTCGTCTAGGGCCACCAAAAAACGGGTACGGTTTAGTTTTTTAACTATAATGCAGACGAAGCCGCTGGCAGCAGTTGATGAAAAATAAATTAAATGATAGTTGTTGTTGGACTTAATTACGAACATACAAACTAATACATAAGAACCGCCTTCTTAGTTACTTGTTACTTATTTATGAACCCGCATATCATGGGTTTTTTATTATAAGTGTGAAACGTCGTAATCTCATCATCCTCCAAGCCTTTTTACTTCCAGCTTGGGATCGGCTTCCAGTCAAACCATTGCCCCTAGCCAAGTTACTAATCTGCAATAATTAACGCTTGTAGAAAGCTTCAAATGTACGGGAATGACGTCGTCTTACCGCTCAGTCACGTGGTCAGAACAAAAGAATTGGCGGCAAGGTCAACTCGAAGCGTTCGGCGCAAGCGAAACGATTGTAACTTGGCTAAGGGGGCAGATAAGGCTGCCGAATACTTGTATTTTTTTACAAAAAGCGACTGCCAGCTAAAATAAAAATTTATTCATAATAATAATAAAATCATTTTACTAACTAGCTTTTATTGAAATGCTTATAAAAGGACACTCACTATTTTGTTACATTATACAATTTATACGATATAGACCAGGGTAGAAGCCTTTAAAAATAATAAAAAGTGAAAAAAAATAATAGTAGGATGAAACCCATTAGAAAAGGAGGAGAATATTATAAAAATGAAAGGAAAAATAATTTACGGGCGATCTGAGCTCGGGAAGGGGATGGGGGTGAGTTTTAAGGGTAAAAAACGGTTTTTCTCGATTTCCGACAAAACTAAAAGTCCTATGGAAAAAAGTCAAATGACAAAGTTGTAGGTAATAAAAAGATCTAAAACTTTTGTATTTACACTTTTTTCACATAACCTCAAAATGTATGTGAAAAATACAAAAAACCAAGTTTTTGGTTTTTTAATTATATCTTTTTCAAAAATATTTTTAAATTCACGAAATTTGGTGAAAACTTACCTTTTTATGTCCCAAATACGCTGTAATTTATTTGATTAGAAATATTTATTTTGTTCACATTATTTTGAATTAATATCGAAAAAGCACCCCAATTTTCAATCGAAAAATCACCCGTCAAAATGTCGGCTTTTTTCAAAAAGTTGGTATGTTTTCTGTTCGTTGAAATCTCTACTTTCCGATGGTGAAAAAAAATATATATGTTACCATAGTAAATCTTCTCAGAAAATGCAAAAAATCGAAAAAAACTCGAATTCAAAAATTTTTTTTTAATTATTATATACAATTTTGTGCTATTTATTAAAATTTACACTTTAATTACTTGAAAAACGTAAGATTACATGTTTTTACATTGATAAAAAAAAATGTAAATCAAAATATACTACTATAATTAACAAACAAATAAGTTAATAAAATTAATATTTAATAAGACATCTACAATATTTGGAGAAAGTAGTCGAATCTTCTTTAAATTATATGCGTAGATGCCTATTTATAACTATTTTTAGATAACTTATATACCTGAGTGACCTACGAAAAATTTTAGCCCATCAAAAGGTATTTCATAGAGAAGTGGGGAAGGGGCTAGGCGGGTCTGGGTCTTACTACATACCTACTGTAACAACCGTTAGCCTAGCCAGTATTCGAAATACAGTACAGTATACAACATCGTTTATAAAAATACACGTGCACGCTGAGTTTCTTTAAGATAATTGTGACAAGTTTACTAAGATTAAAAAATAATAATCTCCTTTATTTTGCACAAACAAATTTAGTTACTCCCATGAAAAAAAAAAAATTTCAAAATACATAAAAAATATATAAAAAATCTATAAATATATATAAAATGTACATCGTAAATATATTTTTAATAACTAACTTTTGGCCGATTTTCATATATATTTTATACATTTCAAATATATTTCAGATATATTCAAAATATTTTCTTTTTTATTTTTAGCTATGTTTTTTATGTCTTTTAAGATGTATTTTGAATGTATCTAAAATATATTTAAAATATATGAAATATACATGAAAATTGGCCAAAAGTTAGTTATTAAAAATATATTTACGATATATATTTTATATATATTTATATATTTTTTATAGATTTTTAATATGTTTTTTATGAATTTCGAAATATTTTTTTTTTTCATGGGAGTACCTAACTAAATTTGTTTGTGCAAAATAAAGGAGATTATTATTTTTTAATCTTGTTTTAATCTTGTTAGTTTTTTTTTTAAGTAAACTTGTTACAATTATTTTAAAGAAACTCAACGTGCACGTGTATTTTTATAAACGATGTTGTATACTGTACTGTATTTCGAATACTGGCTAGGCTAACGGTTGTTACAGCTGCTACGAAATAGTAGGTATGTATGTAGTAAGACCCAGACCCGCCTAGCCCCTTCCCCACTTCTCTATAAAATACCTTTTGATGGGCTAAAATTTTTCGTAGGTCACTCAGGTATATAAGTTATCTAAAAATAGTTATAAATAGGCATCTACGCATATAATTTAAAGAAGATTTGACTACTTTCTCCAAATATTGTAGATGTCTTATTAAATATTAATTTTATTAACTTATTTGTTTGTTAATTATAGTAGTATATTTTGATTTGCATTTTTTTTTTATCAATGTAAAAACATGTAATCTTACGTTTTTCAAGTAATTAAAGTGTAAATTTTAATAAATAGCTCAAAATTGTATATAATAATTAAAAAAAAAATTTTGAATTCGAGTTTTTTTCGATTTTTTGCATTTTCTGAGAAGATTTACTATGGTAACATATATATTTTTTTTCACCATCGGAAAGTAGAGATTTCAACGAACAGAAAACATACCAACTTTTTGAAAAAAGCCGACATTTTGACGGGTGATTTTTCGATTGAAAATTGGGGTGCTTTTTCGATATTAATTCAAAATAATGTGAACAAAATAAATATTTCTAATCAAATAAATTACAGCGTATTTGGGACATAAAAAGGTAAGTTCTCACCAAATTTCGTGAATTTAAAAATATTTTTGAAAAAGATATAATTAAAAAACCAAAAACTTGGTTTTTTGTATTTTTCACATACATTTTGAGGTTATGTGAAAAAAGTGTAAATACAAAAGTTTTAGATCTTTTTATTACCTACAACTTTGCCATTTGACTTTTTTCCATAGGACTTTTAGTTTTGCCGGAAATCGAGAAAAACCGTTTTTTACCCTTAAAAACTCACCCCCATCCCCTTCCCGAGCTCAGATCGCCCGTAAATTATTTTTCCTTTCATTTTTATAATATTCTCCTCCTTTTCTAATGGGTTTCATCCTACTATTATTTTTTTTGGTTTTAAAAATTATCGACCCTGGTCTAATATTATTTTCGAATTAATACTTCGGTTATCACTCTAATCTGAGAGACTAAGATATTTTGGAAACGCAGTGTTCAGACATCGCCTTAACAAACAGACTTCGCCTTAACGACTGGAGCTGCCATCTACCTCACAGCGATTGGTCGCCCACGCATGACGTCGACCAATAATCACCAAGCTACGCATCAACGATTTTTTTCCAAAATCTTTTTTGTTCATTGCATCGCACGCACTAGACCATTTATACAATTTCACTATATAGCCTTATTGCTAAGCTTCCTTCCTTCGGTTTGCCCACTGGTCTGTGTAACTGGATCGCAGACTTCTTGAGGGGACGATCCATCCGAGTAGTTATTGAAGGCTGCTCGTCTGGTCAAATGGATATTAATGCCGGGGTCCCTCAGGGGTCGGTGCTCTCTGCAATACTGTTCTTGCTGCACATAAACGACCTACTTAAACCCGCTACCTTTGGGTATGCAGACGATAGCACTGTTGCTGAGAGTTACGTGTCCGATGCACGTACTAGTGGGTCACAGATCCAGATATTGAGGGAGGCTATGGTTGAGCGCTTGAACTTGTCCTTGGAGGCAGTATCCGATTGGGGCGATGCCAACCTGGTCAGGTTCAATGCTGCTAAAACCCAGGCGTGTCTTTTTCCGCCAAACGGAGCCAGTTTTACCCGGCTCCTATATTCCGGGGTGTGACCGTGCCGATAACCGACGGCCTTGAGCTTCTTAGGGTAACGTTATCATCTACCCTCAATTTCGGCTCTTACATCGAGGCAAAAGCACATCAGGCTGCCAAAAAACTGGGGATCTTAGCAAAGGTGAGGCGGTACTTCACTTCGGAACAGCTGCTCAACTTATACCAAGCGCAAGTTCGATCGTGTATGGAGTACTGCTCTCATCTTTGGGATGGGTCTGCCAAGTATCAGCTTGATGCTTTGGAGTCGATTGAGAGGCGAGCCAAGAGGATCATCGGTGATGATGCGCTTGTTGAGTCAAAGCTCCAAAGCCTTGAGCATCGACGCCGAGTTGCTGGCCTGACGGTTTTCTATCGATTACACTTCGGTAAGTGTGCGTTGGAATTGCACAATTTAATTCCGCCAAGTCAGTTCCATCATCGGACCACTAGACGTACGGCGTTGCGCCATCGGTACATGGTGGATATCCCACCCATTCGTACAAAGCGTTTTGGAAACACATTCATTATGCGTACAGCTAAAGAGTGGAATTCCCTGCCGGAGTCTGTGTTTCCTGATATAGCCTGTCTAATAAGTCAACCGACTTGGGAATTTTGTATTATATTTAATCATTTAAAAAATACTTATATTCGGTACTTTTTTTAGGGTTCTTCTCTTAGTAAACAATGATCTCTATCTCTTAATCAACCTTGATTATTGAATCCGTGTTGACTACATGAGGTTTAATTAAATCCTAATAATTACCCAAGTCGTTTAACTTATTAGACAGACTCTAGCTACAACCTAGGGGTCTTTAAGTCAAGAGTGAATAGGTTACTTCTAGGCAAGCGTGCTCCATCATCGGCCACATCATCACTTACCATCAGGTGAGATCCATCAATAATAAATAAAATAAAATAAATATTTTCATGTAATACTCGCAATATATTCAAAGTCAAAAGCAATTCCTGGTATCATTTCAAGCAACCCTCAGTCTCCCAACACGCAACAGAGCCGAAATCGAAACACACAGTATCTTGTGGATATGATCTAGGCTTCTATGGAAATCAATTTGTGTAAAACTAATCCAGTTAAGACCTATGAAAATCTGCTATTTTGCATGAACTTTGACACTTCATAATTTACTCAAAAATGAAAAAAGTCCAAAAAGTACAACATACAAGCCTAGCAAATTTTATCAAGATTCTAAATAATGCCAATGTTTTTCAAAAACTTTTAAGGGTTTTAAAAAAAACACGTATTTCCTGGAACAATTTCTATAAAATATTCGATTAAATCACGGAATTACCGAATGCTAACAGTTTTCAGGCGTTATCTCTCTTTTTCGCGTTGCCTTTTCATCAAACATCGCGTTGGATTGCATTAGATGAAATAACAAGCTGTTAAACCATGCTCGATGTTGACTATAGGCGAGTGGAAAAGCAGCCTTTTAAGCCAGAGTCAACGATAAATAGTTATCACAATGTTCTTACATTATTACTGTGCGTCAATCCACGCTCATTAAACAACGTTGCTTTACTTAAACCCCACTGTAGCCAAACCAAACTAAAAGCCACAGCGCACCGCCGTTAACCTAGGTTGCCAGAGTGACATCCACCCAGACCGGGATTACATTCTAAGATTCAACACTTTTATGACTAATTTCTTCAGACGCTTATCGGGTCACAGAACAAGGAGCCATAATCGCATTGGATCCCTTGTATATTTTCATTCTACTCCAGAGCTACTAGACAACAAAGATTATTAATAAAAAGAACTCCCAAAATAGCTAAATCATTAGAGTCAACTAGACTCTTTGCATAGGCTATGCCTCATCAGGCATCAGGCAACGGCGCTCTCGCCGCCGCCGGGATTCCGATCCCGATTTCCAGCCACCGTAGGCGCGGGCTTGCGGACAGTGAGCAATGGGTAGCTCGCTGTCCGGCCGTCCGGTAACTGTCCGGACCAAGCCCAATTCGTCGACGGCGCGCGCTGTTCCCGCGCGCCTCAAAGAGTTGTCAGCAACAGCAGGGGCCCAGCCGGGTCGAAGCCTACTGGGGCCAGGGTTATCCGAAAGGGCGCTCGAGCCCCGGTATGAAGGCTTGAAGGAACGGGATGGGTTTTTTAGTCAGTAAGAGTCTGACACTATCTCCCGCTCCGCCCAAGAGCGGGGGTTGTCATAAGATGATATTTCCCATAGAAAAAAAAATAAAAAAAATGCCTCATCAGCAAAGTTGATATTAGCTCAGTTTGAATACTGCGAAACCCTCTCATAAAGGAGGACTGACGGGTCTCTTAAGGGAGGATGGAAATTCATTAAGATTACGCAAAATTCTTAATGAATTTCCTGTAATAATTGGCAAATGCGACAAATCGCTTAACCTTAATTGGTTTTGGATAATTTTTTACTACTTATAATTTTCGTGGCTTTGGTAAAACACCCTCTGACGTTATAACATGGCCTAAATATAACATCTTCTTCAAAAAAATTACATTTAATTGGATTCAATTTTAGTTTTGTTTTTCGTAACCGCTCAAACACGTCTAGTAAATGTTTTATTGCTGAATCTAAGTTTTTCCCATAAACAATCAAATCGTCTAAATATACAAGACATTTGTCATATGTTAGACCAGCCATGGCTATGTTCATCATTCTTGAAAACGAATTTGGGCTTGTTTTGAGTCCCATTGGCATTCTGGTCATTTGGTATTGTCCAGAATTAAATGCTGTATATTTTCGGCTTTCTTTATCAAGGTTAACATTAAAAAATCCTTGGTATAGATCTAGATTTGTAAAATAAACGCATCCTGAAAGAGAAACAAGTATGTCTGTAATATTCGGCAGTGGGAACTTGTCATCTTTAATGCAATTGTTCAATTTTCTATACTCAATGACCAAACGCCATTTCTTTTCTCCAGAAGCGTCTTGTTTCTTGGGTACTAACAACACTGGACTAGACCACTCACTTTACGGGGCTCTATTGTATTTTGAGACAACATGTCATTTATTGCTTTTGAACCTCTGATTTTTGAGGGTGTGGCAATCTGTATGGTTTTACGTAAACTTTGTCAACTTTTAGTTTGAATTTATGATTGTATATTGGTGTAGTGGTCAAGGTGTCACCTGGTAAATAAAAAATATCCGCATATTTAGCACATAATTTTTGTAAAGAAATCTGTTCTTCCGAATTTAAATGTTTTAAGTTTAGCTGTGATAACAAAGACTTTAAACGCTTCGCGTTACGTATCAAATGCGGTATCCCCGCACTATCCGTATTGCCATGATTCTCTGGCAGGCGTTCAGAATGGCCGCCGGTCGCTTTTGCAGCGACGGCGTCCACACCGGCGCCCCGTAGAGGGCCATGGACCGCACGATCCCCGCGTAGAGCCTCCGGCAGGAGGCGTCTGGACCCCCAAAGTTGGACAGGAGCCGCTTGAGAGCGGCCCCAGTCCGGTTGAGTTTGGGAGCCAGACGTCGGAAATGCTCCTCGAAATTACCTCATCGATGATCCGGCGCCGATGCGAACCGGAGTGCCCTCCGGATCGTATTCCAGGGTAAGGAATTGAACGCGTTCGCAGCTTGTTGTCGTCTTTGTGGCTATACTTGTTATTGTTGGATAATCATCAGCAACTGCGTAACATGCATGGTCGTTCTCTGTAGACAAAGAAATTTGCAGAAATACTACAAATTTTACATTTCTTTCTCTACTTTGATCGGAAATATGTTTGCTAAATAATTAGGCAATTTACTGACCACAAGAAAAAGAAAAGAATGGCTTAATAATAATGGCATAATTGTAAAACAATACGACCAGCTTATATGTTTTATCCTATTGATGATAATGTCATTCATTTTTAGTTTAATACAGAACCACAAACGAGTAGTCGTAGCCCTGTTCCTAATGTGGAGAGTGCGGACAGCGGCATCTTCTTAGAGGTGAGTTTGGAACTTTCTCAACAATCCAGACACACCCTTCACTATTTTCTTCTCTTTAATTATAATGATAAAAAATAAATCTGTTCGTATTTTCAGACTAGTATTAATGAGAGTACCAGAAGCTTCAGCAAATCTTTGAAAAAATATACACCGAAGCTCAAGAGTCGAGACTCAACCCCCAAACAAAAATCAGGCCCGTTGAATGCAATCAACTCAAGACGCAGATCTAATATCCTAAATGTCTCACCAGATCAAACAAAAAAATTAGACGTTTACGCGAAAATTCTTTACAAAGGATTGACGGCGCTGTTATCAATATTCATACATAACAAACGTACCAGAAAGAATTTATGTGATCCAAATGATACGGAGTATTAAAATGTTAGTTCAGATGCTGAAGAGGCCAAGACGACTAAAAACGATGATGATTTGGTAATTACATTTTAAAATGTAAAAAAATCTCCTGGTTTGTTTCTTTTTTTTTATGTACTTTTTGTGTTATGTGAGTGTATGTGCTGTGTGTGTGTTGTGTTTGTAATTTGTAGATGGCATTTTACCTATCTTGAAGGGGGAGAAGCATGAATAATGTGTCAAGGGAAATAAAAGGTCAACATACGTAAAAATCTAGCTTAAATTTAATCAAATATAAGTAAATAAATTTCGTACAAACGTGTGTACAAAACGACAATTAAGCGTTTTTCAAAGTTAGACAAGTAAGAGAGAGCAGAATTTGAGCGGCAATTGTCATTAAGTTTACTAGTTGTTTTCTAATGCGTTTTGCATTTTTTATAATGCATAAAATATCAAATAAGTCAATATTCTATCAATGATGTGGTAAATCACTGAAAATCTTACATAAGGCTTCCAGTAAATAGTACTATTTAGATATACATCTATCGTTTTGATCTATGTCCTACAGATATAATGACACTTAAAATAATCGTTCCTCATAAGACAAAAAAACTGTCCACATTGCCTTCTAACTGTGCAAAGTTCGCTTCATTAATCTTAGATCTCCGGAGTAGCTCATTTCACGCGCAATGACAACTGAGCGTGCTCCAATGTCTTGGGAGCTGAGTTGCATACCAGCTTGCAGGTATAGCAGGAACCGCAGGACTGAGACTGACTGAGTGACTACATCAAATAGTCGCCCTCCCAGCTTACCATTTTCTGTTATTGGATATCTAGTAAAAACCATTTCTTTTCTTAGCCTCCATAATATCAGCCACAATATTGTCGGGGCCCATGCATACAGGATCCCTGATGAACCCGTGCTTATACTTCTTCACTTTGTGTACTTCATTGGCCTGTTACTTCGGTGTGCAGTTATGATGAATTATGCCGACGCCTCCGCAGAGCGCCATTGCTATCACAATGTCGGTTTCGGTAACGGTGTCCCTAGGGGCAGATACAAGCGGCGATTTTAGGTAAATTGTTTTGGTAAGCGGCGGTAAAACTAAGTGAACAAAAATTTGACAACATCTTACTTGTTATTCAGTACCCCTAGCTAAGTCGATGTCGTCCACAATATACCGTACAAAGTGCGGGACGAATTCCTGGCAAAAGAGGAAACAAAGAACATCTTGTACCACAAACGAAAGTTAGAATGGAAGTTGTTAATAATTCAGTAAATGCACAATTACAAAATTAAGAAATTAAAGATCTCATTCAAGGCAAGCAGAACTTTGATCTATTGCTAACAGAAACGTGTATTCGAACAACTTTAGTTTTCTCATATGTGTAGAAAATGCCTCTGATCCAACTCAGTTGTTTTGGAGTAAGTCGGAATAACTATATCAAGTAACTGGAACTCCATCACATCGAATGGATGTGATGTATCCTGGTAAGATGCACGAGAGAATCCACAATCTGACAATATACGAGAAGTTATATGAAGTTTACAACAATTACAGGTTAGCAATATTTGCAAACATAAAAGAAGAAGCGAATGAAATGGTAGGAAAATATTTAGGACTGAACACACCGAACATTAAGGAGCTTCAAAATAATCTGCAAATATTATTTCTGAACATCAATCTAATTTGGGAAGGAAACCGACCTGTACCTTCGAGTGATTTTGGACCAGACACCCCGAATACCAAAGACCTGAAAAATAATGTGCATATGATATTTCTGAATATTAATCCAATTTGGGAAGGAATCCGACCTGTGTCTCCTGGTGTCATACATTTAGGAGGACTGCCGGAGAAACCGCACAAAGAATTGCCTCAGGTAAGATTTTTCCGAACTATTCGTTAAGATATTCTAGCAAATACGCTTATTATGTCAATGGTTAACGTAGATCCAAAAATCGATCGTTTTGGGAAATTGCTGTTCTTATTTTTCTGAACATCAATCTAATTTGGGAAGGAATCCGACCTGTACCTTCGAGTGTCATACATTTAGGAGGACTGTCGGAGAAATATTCAATTCAGCCCACTATGCTGATGGGAGACTCGTCAGTAGCACACTGTTCGACAGCGTAGTTTTTGACCAATTGTTCGACAGCGTCAATGGAGCTGCAAGATTCTCTAAAAGAAGCAAGGGAAAAATTTAAGGAACAGCAGTGGTAGAAAAATCAGCGCATCATCAATTTTGGAACGAGGCAATTAATAAGTTACAGAAAATTAGACAAGTATGTGGATTTTAATGGAAAGGAAAAGTTAGTGGCCTCTTTGCAAATTTTAAAAAAAGCTACATGAGACTGTGGCAGTTTTTCAAAAACCATAATTTAAAAATTATGAGACCTAGGTATTTTAATTCAGATCCAATTGAAAACTTGTTTGCTCAGGTAAGGGCATATGTATAATTATCACAATAATGACCCAACCTGCCATAGCTTCAACTGTACCTCTAAGTCATCATAACTAGAGTCATAAATTTCCACAGCCAAACATTCAACTGCGAGGATGATTTGGCAGACCAACTAATACATTTATAGCCATTGTTTACTGAACAAGTAAAAGAAGTTGTCGAGCCGGGTCATTAAACAAAAGTCAATAATATTGAAATAATTGCAGAGCAGGCTCGAAGGGAACCCGTTTTGGGTAATTTTGATAATGACAGTGAATTATGTATTATACGAATTACGTGGAAAAACCAACATGAGGCGCGGGATGATTTAAAACATAAAGATTTAAGATAAAAGCTTATAAACTAATTAAATACGAGTACTTAAACCTTGCGGGTTTAAGTACTCGTATTTTATTAGTTTCAAATTTGAAATCAATCAGATCAAGCTATTTTTCATGTTTAAAACAGAACAGTTTTTGTAGTCAGACCTCGTCAAGGTGAACAAGAAAATTTAAGACGAACAAAATCTCGGTGTGGAGCACCGGTTCGAATTCCCTAAGTTCTTTGGAGGCACTTCACCTGAAGGTGAGGAGACAGTTTTTATGGAGGACTTCATAGCGAACGGTTTCGAAAGATACAGCAGGTTCAAATCCGTGGACTGGGAGCATGCCTTGTGCGCTATAAAATACTTAACCAAAATTTTAATTTTAGAAAAAGCTCCATGTGACTGTGGCAGTTTTTCAAAAACCATAATTTAAAAATTATGAGACCCAGGTATTTTAATTCAGATCCAATTGAAAACTTGTTTGCTCAGGTAAGGGCATATGTATAATTATCAGAATAATGACCCAACCTGCCACAGCTTCAACTGTGCCTCTAAGTCATCATAACTAGAGTCATAAAGTTCCACAGCCAAACATTCAACTGCGAGGATGATTTGGCAGACCAACTAATATATTTATAGCCATTGTTTACTGAACAAGTAAAAGAAGTTGTCGAGCCGGGTCATTACATAAAAGTCAATATATTGAAATGATTGTAGAGCAGGCTCGAAGGGAACGATTGAATGTTCATTCGCGTACTTACACTGCTGGATGGGTAGTACGCAAAAGTTTTTGATAAGTTGCAACTAAAACGTAGATCGTGTAAAAGTAGTCAACAAGTGACCAAAGTAATATTCACGACTAGATAAACTAACACGCATACACAGTGGCAAAAATGATGAAATTGCCCATCCGAAGGTGTTCTGGTACAGTGATTACTGAAACAAATGAATACTGGGAACACAATGCCCATCCAAATAATGTAGCGTTAAATGTAAAAGACATTATTTTGTTTAAATCTACCGTACACAAGGCAGTTTTCTCAATCATTTAATTTCATTAACTGTGAGGTTTACTATTATTAATTGGTGCAACATTATAAATAAAATTTTAAAGGGCACAGATATTCATAGGTTATTACGTACACGTAATTTACCTGTTATGCAACTAAAAGCGTTTAAAAAATGTAAAAAAAATTGAAAAATAAATCATTTCATAAGTAATGACTCTGCATAAAAAATAATTAATTTATGCAATTTTATTAATGACTAGTACTCGGTACTTTATTGCGATCCATACATGTTGCATAGTTCGTATGTTTAAAAGATTTTAATGACGACCCGATCATTTTATCAGTACAAAGCCAGGAAGAGAGTAGTTAGTAGACGGCTAACCGGGTTTAAGCCACGACTCAGAAATAAGAATAACTTAAACGTTTAGACAATCAAAACTTGCCAGCATATCGTAGTGAGCCGAAATACTCTAACCGTTAATATGAATAACGTTAAAATTATTAGTAACATCAGAAAACTGCCCTGTAAGACTATAGTCTTACAGGGCAGTTTTCAGATCTAGCAACATAATTATCTCAAGAGCTAAAGTCGAACAATTGGAAGAAAATATTTTAGTTCTTTACAAAATATTTATGGCGATTGTGTCGTTATACAACAAACATATAAAACAAAATGTTGGTGAACCGTCGATTAGAAAAAGAAAGGTGTTTCATTATTATTTATTTATAATGAATTGGTGTATTATAACAATATTTCACATGGAATTTTATGTATTTTTAATTTAATTCAAGTCTTTCGATAACTGTTCCGTATGGTGTCCCGACGTAAAGAATAACACCATCCCACCTCTTCCCGTGGGTGTCGTAAGAGGCGACTAAGGGATATACCAGAGAATGGGCAGTAGCATCCTCTGTGCATTAGAACAATCGTCTACCCGCCTGCCAAGCGTGGCGATTATGGCAAACCCCCCAATATGAAACGCAAAACAAAAAAATGCCCCCTAAGCCCGTCTACCCTTGACTCCGGTAGCGGTCAAGGCAACGACGTGGCAAGGGGTGTGAAGAATCACCGGAAGGGATTCGGCTACACATTTACAAAACGACTGGACCTGGGCAACTTTTAACGTACGAACATTCAGGACTGACGCGAAGATTGCCGTACTTGAGGAGGAATTGAGTGGGTTACGATGGAGTATTGTGGGATTATCTGAAGTCCAAAGACAGGGGGAGGACACGATAATTCTCAAATCTGGTAACTTGCTCTATTTTCGGGAGGGTGACCGACAGTCTCAGGGTGTTGTCGGGTTTTTCGTCCACAGGTCCCTTGTGAACAATGTGGTGAAGACGAGAGTGTGTCGACCAGGGTGGCGTACCTTATACTCAGAATATCATAAAGGTATTCTCTGAAGGTCATACAAGTTTATGCCCCGACCTCGACACACCCTGACGACGAAGTAGAGACCATGTATGAGGATGTATCCAGAGCCATGCATGGTCACAAGACTCACTTCACCGTGGTCATCGACTTTAACGTTATTTCAGAAAATCATCATCGGGGCGGCAAGCATTCGAGGCGTCGGGGCAGACCAGCCGGGCATAACCGGGTGCCCCTCTCGCAGGTTCGTATTAACATTAGACACCTTATATTGACCACTTTATTATAATTTAATAGTAAATATGTTTATTTTAATCTTAACAGGCAGAGCGTCGCGCACGGAATGCTGCGTATGAGAGGGAGCGCCGACAAGAAAGCGCGGAAGCGAGATTGTCTCTCATCGAAGCTGTCGGCGCTGACTCCGACGTAAGTTATCATTATTTTATTCTTAACTTTAATAAATGTATGTACAATTCAGGAAACCTGACTAACTTTTCATTTATTCACTGATAACTCTGGCCGATCTATTACACAGGGTCGTCGAGCTGTTCAACAGTTCAAATAATAACGCAGACGACATCGAAGATTTGAGGCGTATTAACGCCGATTTGGAAGCCCAAAGTAAGTTAACCTGTCTAGTGACTGTGTTGGTCTTGTTGTTTTATATTATTTTAAATTGTATTTTTTCCAGGAAACCGCGCCGCCGTCAGGAAACCGCGGAGGCGAGGTTGCTTCTTATAGAAGCTGTCGGCGTAGACCCCGACGTAAGTTATCATTATTTTATTCTTAACTTTAATGAATGTATGTACAATTCACGAAACCTGACTAACTTTTCATTTATTCACAGATATCTCAGGCCGATCTATTAAGACAGGTCATCGTGTTGTTAGAGCAAAGATCTAACTATAACGCAGACGACATCGAAGATTTGAGGCGTATTAACGCCCCCGATGTAAGTTTTCATTATTTTATTCCATCCTAGTCATTATTTATTTGTTTACTTCTGTTTTATTTTAGTGAAAAAAGCGCAAGCGCTCGTAGGACTCAGGTTCTTCACCAAAACGAAGATCAAGCACGGGCGCTTGACTTTTTGAGTGAGTATTTCTTTAAATCTCTTCTCTACGACGACCACGGGAGTCCAGTGTAATCCAATCAAATCTAAAGCCAGAGTTCATAATTGTTAACAATTTTCATCAAGAAAATCTAAAAACGTGTAAAATAAAAGAAATAGTGAAAGCAGCCAGCCAAACTAGATAACAAGAAATATTTTTGTTTATAGATTCAGTATTAAAAGCGGCAGCGGAAAGAGGTCAGAGAGAATATAGTCTGTAGGGTATACAAATTCCTTGGGAAGATGAAAAAAAATAATTAAAAACTCGTCTATGCGGAAATTCAAGTTTAAACTGACTTGAGCAAGGCGTCCAGTGAATTTTATAACTACGTTATAAAAACAAAGTAATCCCTAAAAATTATCATTGGAGAGGCAAGTCTCCCGAGGCGCCGGGGCAGCATATTCCCGGGGATCCTAAGGTTTGAATATTCTGTATTGTCAGTCTGCCTACATCCAATTTTTTCACAGTGGAAACATTAGGATGGTATTGTTTGAGATATCCTCATGTGTTTAGTGTCAAATTCAAATCTGGTACTGCACTTGTCTCTTTGGGTCAAATTCAGGTAGATTCACAATCGAAGTAGAACGCTGTAATTTAGTCCGTTGCTATTTCTTTCTGGGAATGGAATATCATCATGGTCTGACATTAGTTGCGCAGGATTAGGAAAAACCCAGAAAAAACCTCTTCAGACTAATCAAAATGATAATGATATTGATTAATGAAACTAGTAGTCAACTACTTCAATATTGACCATACTTATCGCGACTGGTTTGCGTATATAACACGCGTCGTTCAACTCTTCCCATTTATGCAACACGTCCACACAATGGAGGCAAATGGCAGGTTAAGGCATCTACTATTGTTTTCTTTTACAAGTATTTGTCACTGATGCGGCGAGGAAACTGGCAGTGTCAGCTCTTCCCAATTAGTTGCAACACGTCCACACAATGGTGTTAAGGCATCTAGTATTGTGTTTTCTTTTACAAGTATTCGTCACTGAAGCGGCGAAGATACTGGCAGTGTCAACTCTTCCCAATTAGTTGGAACACGTCCACATAATGGCAATGTTAAGGCATCTAGTATTGTGTTTTCTTTTACAAGTATTAGTCACTGAAGCGGCGACGATACTGGCAGTGTCAACTCTTCCCAATTAGTTGGAACACGTCCACATAATGGCAATGTTAAGGCATCTAGTATTGTGTTTTCTTTTACAAGTATTAGTCACTGAAGCGGCGACGATACTGGCAGTGTCAACTCTTCCCAATTAGTTGGAACACGTCCACATAATGGCAATGTCAAGGCATCTAGTATTGTGTTTTCTTTTACAAGTATTAGTCACTGAAGCGGCGACGATACTGGCAGTCTACCCAACACAGTCGATGCACAATTCTCAATTCAATTGCAAGGAATTAAAGATCTCATTCAAGGACAGCAGAAGTTTGACCTTTTGCTAACAGAAGCGTATATTCCATCAGCCTTGGCTTTCTCATACGTGTGTTAAGTAACTCTGATCCAAGTTAGTTCCTTCGGAGCACTTTGGGATAACTTTGGAGCTCCGTCACATCCCTTCTTGTATCCTTCAAACATGCATCAGAGAATCTACAATCTGACAGTATTCAAGAAGTTGTATGAAATGTACATTACTTTTAGGATAGTAACATTTGCAGGTAAGGGAAAAGGAGAGGATGAAATGGTTAGGAAGCATTTTGGACCAGACACCCCGAATACAAAAGAGCTGAAAAATAATGTGCATATGATATTTCTAAATTTTAATACAATTTGGGAAGGAATCCGACCTGTGTCTCCTACTCGTAGTGTCATACATTTAGGAGGACTGCCGGAGAAACTGCACAAAGAATTGCCTCAGGTAAGATTTTTCCGAACTATTCGTTAAGATATTCTAGCAAATACGCTTATTATGTCAATGGTTAACGTAGATCCAAAAATCGATCGTTTTGAGAAATTGCTGTTTTTATTTTTCATTTATTTATAAAGAATAGATATTGATAAAATCATCATCTTTGATTTTGTGAAACACTATTCATGAAGTAAAATGCTACTGTTATTATTATAAAAGGAGAAACTGAACTGAATGACTGCAAATCAAAACACAACCGAAACTTTGTGACTAGGAGCGTGAAGAACAAAGTTTCGTTTTATGACGAAGGAGAACACTAAGGGCGATTTTCCAAAATTCACCCCATAAAGGGATGAAATACTCCTCGCTCTTTTCGGTCGCCGCGTACCGGAAAATGCAGCGTTGGAAGGCCTCCTACAAGGTGGACCGATGACCTGGTGACGGTTGCGGGAATCCGATGGATGCGGGACGCACAGGATCGTTCATTATGGCGGCACTTAGGGGAAGCCTGGAAAAACCTACTTTCACGCGGGCAAAGCCACGGCAGAAGCTGGTTAGGTATAAATTCACTGTTATATTAAGTGACTAATTAAGATGATATTTTTTGTGTTCCATTTCACTTTGTTTTATGGAACCACGACCCACTAAAACCTTGATAAATTACGTAACCTTGTGAATTAACAGTTTTAAGGCGTTTAGATATTATTTAAGTAAATCGGTGAAGATTTTCCTGTGTGGAGATACCAGCTTATGTTATAAACAAAAATTCAAGGACATGTGATATCCATCAACCCGTACTAGGCCCGCGTGGTGTATTATAGCCTATTCTCTCACCTATAAAGGAGGCCAGAGGACTAGCAGTGGGAACATGGTAAGGATGACTATGCTAGGCTATATACTATAACTGTCTCCAGTTAGGATGACATTTCTTTCGGTGTTTTATTTTTCTTTGGTTATATTTTTTTGAATTTTATTTTCCTTCGGTTATATTTTTTTTTAATCATAAAAAGTCACAATATGGTACCATAAGGTGACTATTTAATCAATTTAACTTATTGCAGGACCTAAAAAGTTATCTAGACTCCTCGAAACACGACATGATCGATAAGCTTTGACACAAACGTCCAACCGCCATAGCTTCCTCCAGATTGAGTTGATTTGTTGGCCAAAATCTTCTCCCAGTTACCGTATGACTTCTTGTGGACGTGGAACAAAGAAGAGCCGCCAGGACGCTTTAAGAACGTCAAGATTTCCAAATGGCTTCCACAGTCAGACTTGCTAAGTGAGTAATGTGGTTTTAAGTGCATCATAGTAGTTAGCAGCCCAACAGTTGAACGTTCATAATTAATTTCATTACTTGGTTTCAAAAGTATTGAAACTGATTAGTGGTCTTTTAGAAACGTAACATACCCGGAAACAGTTATATACGTTTTCTAAAAGCGCATATACGTGGCATCCCTTTTAGGTTATTTTGATCTTACATGCGATCTATACTCGTAATTATTTCGCTACATATTTAACTAATATAAACAAGTGCTTGATTTTTATTAGGACCCAATTAAGATTAGGTTAAGAAGTGAGCACTCTTAGATATTGGAGCGATATATTATATTTGTTATGAAAATATTATTTTCCAGATATTTATAATTATTACTGTTATTTCAAAGGCTTAAATATGTTTTACTAATCATTAATCTACATCAAATTTAAGTTAAGATTACGAACGGGTGCAAAGAAACTTTAGAAAAAAAGGACAGCAGGATATTTTTTCATTATTAAATTAAATAAACATACATTTTCAGGGTATCCTAAGGTCAAAGTTTTTATAACTCAAGGAGGTCAGAAAATTGTTTAACGTTGTTAAAGAAGAACATAAGAAGCTATTGGCAGAATTATTAGCAATAAGTTTTAAAGTTTAATGTTCCAATGATTAACACGGTGCTGTGTGACGGTGACTACAGGGTCAGCAACTTGTTGTTTCAATCTCTGGAGGGCCGCTTAGATATAGTGGTGAAGGACTACCAGACACTACATTCAGGCCTGCCTGTCGTCGACTTGCTGTACTTCGAGTTTCTATGTACGAACGGGGACTTCAGGAAAGAAAACCTTCAGCGACTCATCGACTACTATCTCAGCAGCCTAACAATATCCTTGGACAGGCTTGGAATCGACGAAAATGAGGTGTATCCCAGGGAAACGTTTGGTGAGGAGTATGAAACGATAATGAGTCAGTCAATCCTCACGATGGCGGTGCTTCCACTCGTCCTAGTGGAAGCGGAGCAGGCTCCGCATATGAGCAGTATAGAAGAGGTAATGTAGATGGTCATTTTGCGCGGCGAACTGGCCGTGAAGCGGTACAGCGATCACGTTAGTGATTGTTTTGACTGGGGACTTATATAGCATATTAATTCCAATCACGGCTACGTGGGTTATGCACGGAGAGAGTGGGATTCACCACAATTGTTGCTCATTTGTTTACCAACCACATTTCCACTATCAACTTTCCTTACATTTCTTGAGATAAGCACTATTATAATATATTCTTCTGGCCTGCCACACTGTAACAGTTTGTCTACGCACAAAAAAACTTACCTATCCGAGGCGGAATGCTAAAATTTTTGAGATCGCTATCTTTCGTCTGGCATCCTTGGTTCTTACATTTTCATGTCGACCTAGATTGTTTTTTTATCTATATAAAGAAAATCTGACCTTTTATATGTTCATGTTTTCAAAATCTTGTTTACTTTATCAATAAATTAACGGAGCGGCTCACTTATTAGGACTGGGGCGATGTTACTCGGTATCTGAAACTTCTTTATATAAGATGGCAGTCTTCGATTCCCAGAGTCGATTGTATGATGGAAATGGTTGATAAGACTTCAGCTACTTGTTAATTAAACTAAACAAGTAATGTCTGACCATATTTTGAGAAACTAAGGATCGAGTTGATGAACTCAACATTGTTTTTATTTTCTTCATTAACATCAATCAATTAAATTAGTTGACGTTACACCTTTAGGAAATCATGCTAACATTTAAAGATCTCGTACGCCTCAGTTTCGAAACATACAGCAGGGTCACATCCTTGGAATGGAAGTACGCCTCGTGCGCTATAGAATAAGCCACGGTACTACTGTGTCACGACGACTATAGAGTCAGCAACTTATATAAATATATATTAAATTATT
Source organism: Mythimna ferrago (assembly GCA_910589285.2). Taxonomy (NCBI): domain Eukaryota; kingdom Metazoa; phylum Arthropoda; class Insecta; order Lepidoptera; family Noctuidae; genus Mythimna; species Mythimna ferrago. The sequence goes on along the minus strand of OU342692.1, from coordinate 11,754,462 downwards.
AATATCTAAATTTCGCTGTCTGGCCGTCTGGTAACTGTCCGGACCAAGTCCAAGTCGTCGACGGCGCGCACTGTTCCCGCGCGCCTCAAGGAGTTGTCAGCAACAGCAGGGACCCAGCCGGGTCGAAGCCTACTGGGGCCAGGGTTATCCGAAAGGGCGCTCGAGCTCCGGTATGAAGGCTAGAAGGAACGGGGTGGGTCTTTTAAGTAAGAGTCTGACACTATCTCTCGCTCCGCCCAAGAGCGAGGGATGTCAATGCATGACTTTTCCCACCATAAAAAAAAAGGTGGTAAGGGAGTACGTGCTGCGACATGGTGGTGCGAGACACCTGTGTGCGCTGCTGCCAATATGTCATGAGCAGAATACTTAGAAATAGAAGTGTTCCTCGTTATGACAGCAATTGTGCTGTCTTTTATTCTAGTCCTGTCACTCATTGTACTCGTATTTGTCGTATGAAAGTATTGTGTAAGTCACGTATACATAAAATTAAAAGAAACTTGAACCACAAATTATCTAAGATTTTCAGAAAACATTATTATTAGTGTTACTTTAATTTGTATTGTTTTTATTTGTGTTGTTTTTTATTTTAATTTGGTTTTGTTTGTGTTTGTTTTTGCTTTTTTTTGTGTGTTTGTTTTATATTGTAAGATTGTTATTTGTTTTAGATAAATATTTTATATTTATTTGCTGTATGGAAGTATTTTATTGCAAGTCACAAATGCGTAAAATTAAAAGAAATTTGAACCACAAAATTATCTAGTTTTTTCATAAAATATTATTTTAGTTTGTAGATAAGTATTTAAATTAAAGTATTTGATTTTGTAATGTTTCCAAAAATATTTATATTTAAATATTATATTTATAGTAAAATTAAGTAACCCTTTTTTAAGTCTGTTAATAAAAGTTAATAACAAACATAGTAATATAACAGACGTTAGCTAGGCTTAATTTTTAATATTAACTTAAGCTTAGAAAATCAATAAAATATTTGTAAAATATTTTATTTCTCTTTATAGTTCCAGCATTCCATATTTTGTAAATAACAATTGAAAACTTTCCATGGGAGAAGAAGTATTTCATGCAATTGAAGTAGGACCTATTAGAAACTAGACCAACCTATCCGCATTGGGCCCATGTAGTGGATTAGGGCCCATATTTTCTAGCAGATAGGAGAACTGAGTTCCAACAGTGACAATATTGAAAAGGCTAATTATGCTATAGTTATCAATCATTATCATCATTGAATCTGCTGGTTGTGATCCTAATGTACTCGTAAATATTCATTCTTTTATTCTAAACTATTTTACGAAACTCCGAATATAGCTCTTTAGGTGAATTTAAGCTTTCTGATTAGACCCATTATGAGCGACTACGTTTCAGAGCCATGTCATCACTAGCCACAAGCAAGATAAGGCATTGTTCATACGCACTGATTATAGATTTTCGTCTTGAGATACTGTGGTATGTTGAACGAGAATCTTCCCGAACGCTGCCCAATCATGTCGGATTCGATGGTTGACCACTGTCGAAGTTAGACCTACCCAACTAGCAATCAGAGCAGGCAATGACTATACAAACACTTGACTGCTCACACCGACAACTCGGGCTGACGACACTTTAAGTGCCAAGTTATTTAGATACCAATCTGAGTGCCCTTTTTAGTTCTGCAGAGTTATTGGCTCTTATATAGGAAGATACCGCGTTAAAAAAGCTTGTTTTGAGAAAATGATTTTCATTGAAACTTTGCTAGTGAAATATATTTAAAAATATTAACATTATCGGTAATTACAGGACACAAATTAAACTAATTAGTTACCTACATACATAAAAGCACAATACATTAAACCGCATTGATGAGAAACTACAAGCAATCACAAAGCCAGAGGAACAGGTTGACTACTATGATCGCGGAAATTCTTGACAGCCTGTCCAGTAGGCAACTTATAAAATTTGTCTGTCTGTCTGTTGTCTCATAACTTACTATTATATTATTTGAATATGATATTTGACGACAGTGAGTATTATAAACCTTCTTATGACAAGATAAGGCAGTGTTTTAGCTATGTAAGCTAAGTTTATAAATTGAGTAAACAAACTGTTTATGTTATTAAAAGCTTATATTATCAAATACAGCCCATGGTCTGAACTCTGACCCTTTAGAAGTCAGTGCCGACATTTTTTCGGCTGCAAATAGAAATGATCAAGGAGACGCAGCCAATGATCACAGTTCTGCATGAGAAACACATCAGTCTGATCCATCACCAGCACTAAGACCAGAAAGTCATAGTCGCGGTCTTCCTCAACCTTCGCGCCCACTATCACGCCCACGTGATTGCACTATGATGTCTGAAAAGTAAAAAACTGTATTGAGTTGCAATCAAGTGTTATAAATAAGCAAAACTGCTATTTGATTACTAAATATACATATTTTTGTAGGATAACTTAGTGACTATAATGCTAACTTTTTAGTGACTATAATGCTAAGCCTGCTAAATTAAGCTCTCAGGAAATTTGCGTTTTGTCCTTTCAGGAGGCAAAGTGTCACAGCATCCCAAGCGTATGAAGAGGCATTAAATTTCCTTGAGACGAACGTAAATACCCCCATATGCACAATGCTCGACTGGATAAATGCTATTTTGCAATGCTTCGACAAGAAACAGCTCATAGTAAGAGAAGCCGAAGAGAGCCTAGTGGAGAAGATTATTTATGACCCTGAAACCCATCAAAAGGTTATTACTAAAAAGCCCGTCAAGAAGGTGGTTGAAAAGAAAATAATAGGGGAGGGAGCAGTTAAGAAGAAAATGAGGGATTTGACTTGCCAGTTTACTTCATACATCAAACACAAAGAAAGAGGGAAGAAGGACAGGAGAGCAATTGCCTCTGCCACAATGTTGTTGAGGCCACTCCTTTACATTGTAGAACTTTTCCACTTCGAACTCGCCAAGAGGATCCCTGGATCTACTATATCGATAGGAGGAGAAGAAAAGAAAGCTAAAATAACGAATAACATGGAGAGTACTAGAATGGGTGCGGGCGTGGCTGCCTTCATAAGTCAAGGAACTGAGGACGCCACGAAACGGAATGAGTGCTTAGGGCCCCAACAATTCGCCTTGATGCATCACTATCTATTCGACCCAACCCATAAGCTTGGGTGGCATGCAGACACCTAAAATAGCAGAAGCTTTCTTGTCGATAGCTTGGAAATGCCACTTATTTCAGGCATGGAAGCAGGTACAACTAGGCCCCGGTGTTCTCATAAACAACGATAAATTCTTCTCCAGGACGAGACGGTTAGAAGGGGACGAGTCACAAATTAATGACTTCAAGAGAGTGGTATAGGAAAATTTAAGGCAACTTGAGTGGTGATGGAGAGTTCCTCTACTCTAGTGGTGACATGCTGATGGGCATGTTGAATGCAGCCTCTACTACATACGGTTTGCTAGCTGCTAATTATAGGATGTCGAGGATGAATATGCGTGTCTTAACTCTGAGATCAAGCGATGACTCCACCACTAAATACATCTCGGACACTCCACAGCGAAACTCTGAGTGTATTGACAAGAACAAGAAAAATCTTTCGCTTATAGGATTAAACTTAAGCCCTGACAAAACGTTTTTCTTTGTAGAAAGTTTTGGAGAGTTTACCTCTTGGTACATATGTGACATATTCATAAGCCAATTTGGGACCGAAGTCCCTTCTCTTATGCCTAAGGGAAAAAACCCTGCAGATGATCTTTACTCGATAGCTAAAACTACTACTACCTTAATTCAGACATTGGGTATAAATCATCTAGGGGCTGCTGTGAGACTCGGGATTGGGATATCGGTCTAGTGAAGATGCTCTGGAAAATGCCTCCTACCTACAGCAATCTTAGGCACAACATAAGCCCGAGGGTTCAGTTGATAGAAGATGGGGGGAGAACTTGTGGAACGTTGCTTGCTGCCACTTAAACCAACACGCACTGAAGGAGACCTTTGCTAAAACAAAGGAGGAGACAGATTATTTCAAGAAGACCCTAAACCCTGAAAACCCATTCTCTGAGAAAACAGAAGAGGATATAACCTATTTCAAAGAGCACGGTGGTCTCACAATCGATAAGATCTATACACCGTAAACCATCTACCATTATGTCAAGAGGACAAATAGGACCCTCAGGAATAGGGAAAAATCAGCGCAGGTAGATAAAGAAAAAGCAAATGCAGAAGCAGCCCATATTATAACAAGAGTCATTCCTTCAAGTATCATTGAGTATCCTAGATCGTCAGTCCCCATCAAAGATCATCTTATCTCCTTAACCAGAAAGCACAAGGTAAGTCAGGAGAACATGCAGTTGATAGACAGAGCCCTCGAAATTATGAGACACGGGAAAATGGATCACGAAGAAAAGGACCCCATGGACCTGGCAGACGACAGCGATTAAAAAAACTTTATCCACATCCACTGGTTACCGTTTGAGCTATTACAAATTTAGAGGAAAAAAAAAAGTAAATGACACTCCTGTGGTGGCGTTGATGACACAGAGTGAACGCGCCTAAATTGCGCTACATGGAACGCACCCAAAGGGAAGAGGGACGCGCGAGCGCAGGGGGGCAGGCGCACGCTTCCGTGACGCCACGGGCGGCCATTGCTTGCACGATACTTCCTCCGGCGAGGACACCTCGTAAATGTCGCGACTGTGTTAGCCATTTATTTTCAATGTAAAGTGCCATCATTATAAACAATACATACCTATTTTACAAGAAGTTGAGTCTTTAATTGATCATCAACACAGAAGACTGAAGCCAGAAGGCTTGGGATTCTTCCGGGGCACTGTCAGTTCCCCACCCGTGAAATCTTTTTCAAACTCCTTCTTATTTACTACTTCTCCTGCTTCTTGAAGTACAAGAATTACTGTCAAAGTTTTGACTATTCTATAGGCAGCATCTTTAAAAGGCACCATAATAAGAACCTAAAACAGTTTTTCATTATTTGTGAATCCAATAGAAACTGTAAAAAAATAAACTGCCTAAATAAGCTATTTGTACAGATGATTCTAAAAAAAATCACTAAAGTACTTTTTGTTTGAGTTGCTAAATCTGCGCTCTGGGTGTGGTGTGAGGGTGTGTCAGACTGACTAAAACCCACAGTGTTCATTTAGATGCCCTGTATTATAGGGTCACTGTAACTTTCGAACATTCCCGATGCCCCGGCATCGAGGCATCGATCCTAGTCAGCCCCGCCCGTTTTACTGACATCTCTTGGTAGCGTGTGTGAAACACAATGGGTCATCGACTCGTTTGGTATTTACCGGATAGCGAGATACCTATTGCTCGCGATCTGCAAGGCCTTTGGCGACCAGAAATCACCCAAAGTAAAACTCTTAAGACACCTAAAGTGGAACCCCGAGCTAAGATATTGACACAAGTTAAAAATCGCAACCAGTATTAATTCCCTAACAAAGTGCACATGCATTATTTCTATAAACATACCATAGGCTTCACCGATCCCTGATCGAGACATTCATCTGACAAGTCATTCTTCTTGCATAATTTAGCATTATGATGCAGAATTTTAGTTTTAGTTTACAGCATGTTATTCACTCTACACGAGGCAACCGGCAACCAGCTCATCATCTCCATTAACAAATAGGTAATTTTCCCTCTCTTACTCTTTTCGAAAAAGTAATTACATCATCATGTAAAGTCATACTAGACTGACTAGTAATCATATCGTGAATAGTCTAGGGCTTCTTTCAGACTCAGTTGAAGATCTCCCTGATGTGACTGTACCAATTACGTCTCCCTCCGTATTTTTTTAATTTCTCCAAAGGATGTCTCGCACTCAGTCGACCAATGCCATTCTTTACCTTTCTTTAATAGTTCATAAAGGGGTACTAATATACTGCTCATATTCCGAAAAAAAATCCCATAGAAGTTTATGATTCCTAAAAATGACCTTAACTCCGTTATATTAGACGGACGAGGGATATTAAGTATGGCTTCCACCTTGGCCGGGTCTGTTTTAACTCCGTCGTTACTTATAACATATCCCAAATATTGCACTTCTTTTACTAAGAATACACATTTACTACTTTTTAACTTTAACCCGGAACGATGTAATCTAATAAAAACCTGTTCTAGTGCTTCTAAATGTTCTTTTTTATTTTTCCCTCCTATTATCACACCGTCTAGAAATATTTCGACGTTAGGGATCCCCTTCATCAAATTGCACATGATACGCTGGAAAATTCCTGGACTTAAAGATAGGCCGTATACTAACCGATTATACCTATAAAGACCCCTATGTGTGTTTATCACTGTATACTTATTACTCGTAAATACATCTAATTATATTTGATTATAGGCTTGGCTTGAATCTATTTTCGAAAAATAATTTGCTCCGCTCAATTTTACTATTAAATCCTGAATTCTAGGTAATGGATAGCGATCAGTAAGTGAGACTGGGTTCACGGTCGCTTTATAATCGGCACAGAATCTCAGCGAACCGTCAGGTTTATTTAAGAACACCTCAAATTTATAACATGTCTCTTTTTCGTCGGGAGTTAAAAATGGTAAGCAACAAGGTAAGTGTGCTATCCTAATTGATAACAAATTTCATTCTTTTTCGCAAGAATTAAACAAAACTACAGAAATGGCGCTCTGACAACGATTGTACTATGACTTTGTTCAAGGAAGACATTAATAACACTTTGCAGAAATGGCATGGTGAGTTGGAGCCGAGCTGCAAAAGCGACCGGCGGCCATTCTGAACGCCTGCCAGAGGGTCATGGCAATTCGGATGGTGCGGGGATACCGCACGATTTCCTGCGAAGCGGCGAGCCTTCTGGCTGGCCTACCACCGTGGGATCTGGAGGCAACAGTTCTTGCACACATGCACGACATGCGCGTGGAGATGCAACGCCGGGGTGAAAGTCCTCTTTCGCGACAGGTCACGGCATGGCGGACAGAGCTCCGGCGGGATCTCATGGTGGAATGGCGTCAGCGACTATCGCAACCCCGTTATGGGCACGTCACAATTATGGCGATAAGTCCCCTCTTTGAGGCGTGGCTGGCAAGACTTCACGGCGTCCTTACCTTCCGCATGACACAGGTCCTCACCGGAAATGGCAAGTTCGGGAGGTTCCTGTTCCGAATTAAAGCGGAAGTGACGCCCGGGTGTCGCCACTGTGCGGAACGCCCGGAGGACACGGTGGAGCACACAATCGCGGTGTGCCCTGCTTGGGCAGAGCATCGCCGTGCCCTCGTAGGGGTGATCGGCGGCGGAGACCTCTCGCGCCGGGCCTTGGTCGAGGCCATGGTCCGGAGCGAGGAGGAGTGGCAAGCGGTCGCCGACTTCTGCGAAGCAGTAATGCTCGCTAAGGAGGAGGCCGACCGCATCAGGCAACGGCGCTCTCGCCGCCGCCGGGGTTCCGATCCCGATTTCCAGCCACCGTAGGCGCGGGCTTGCGGAAAGTGAGCAATGGGTAGCTCGCTGTCCAGCCGTCCGGTAACTGTCCGGACCAAGCCCAAGTCGTCGACGGCGCGCGCTGTTGCCGCGCGCCTCAAGGAGTTGACAGCAACAGCAGGGGCCCAGCCGGGTCGAAGCCTACTGGGGCCAGGGTTATCCGAAAGGGCGCTCGGGCCCCGGTATGAATGCTTGAAGGAACGGGATGGGTTTTTAGTCAGTAAGAGTCTGACACTATCTCCCGCTCCGCCCAAGAGCGGGGGTTGTCATAAGATGACTTTAACCATCGGAAAAAAAAAAGCCGAGTATGCCGACTTATCACGAAAGTGTGTAAAGCAGTATGTCGGATATAAAGCAGGACCTGCGGGGTTACCATGACGTTCAAAGATTGTTTTAATCTTGTTTCAGTGTGGGTAAGACACAGAGTTATACAGGTTATCTAGCGCCATTTCTTAATCTTACTTTAAACGTCATTGTCTAGGTCCTGAGCACTGTTCGCACTGCTTGAACTGAACTCAAAAAGAAAGTGAAGGGTTTGAGCGATGAGATGTCATGTGTCAAACATTCGCTTCAGTTTTACGTAGATGCACAAATTGATAGAATAGAATAGAATAAACTTTATTGTACACCAAAATAGTAACAATTTCACAGAAACTTAAACCTATGTGCACAGTGGCGGTCTTATCGCTGAAAGCGATGTCAAAAAACAAGTCGAAAACAAACAGCCATACGAGGTTGTTTTTAAACTTGCATTCACACGCAAGGTATCAAAGGCAGACCTCGAAAAAGTACGACTTTATTCCCGATTACATTTGGGATCTCAAATTTAAAGTAGACTATTGGAGGCAGACACACAGAAGATACCGGGACAACGTATCTCTGCACAACTGGAGAGATTACGAAATTCAAATGCAAGACAAACTCAACAAGCACCAGAGCGTCTTGAAGAATTTCGACAAAATGAGACAGATGTGCGGGCTATCGGACGACGAGAACCATTTCTCGCAGTAGCTTGATCCGATGCGCTTCCAAATCATTGTCGATTACCTGAAAAGCAATCAGAGTGACAGTGAAGTATTTGATAAGTAGACGTACCACTTTCGTGGCAAACAAAACGAATTGGACAATACTCTGTATCTCAAATACGCTATATGGGCGTTGCACGGAGAGTTTCGAATTCGGCCGTCACAACCCAGCAGAGACGCGCAAGTGCAAAAGTGTATTGACGATTTATTCTGACTCCAATTTCAAGTCTGTTGTTAAGAAGAGTCCCAAATGTTATCGATTTTTAAACCAAATCTTTGTAATACCATCGAAATCAACATAACATTTAAGTTAAAAGCGTATAACGAAATTAAAGTACTTGTATTTACTGAAACGTGGACATGAAGTTGTAGTGATTTTACCAGATGCGTGTTCAAAAAAGATGAAGCTTCAAAGAATCTAACAGAAATCGATGTCGCCCACAATATACCGTACAAAGTGTGGGACGAATTCATGGTAAAAGAGGAAGCAAAGAACATCTTGTAGCACAAATGAAAGTTAGAATGGAAGTTGTTAATAATTCAGTTAATGCACAATTACAAAATTAAGAAATTAAGGATTTCATTCAGCGCAAGCAGAAGTTTCGATCTATTGCTAACAGAAGCGTGTATTCGAACAACTTCAGCTTTCTCACATGTGTAGAAAGTGCCTCTGATCCAAGTCAGTTGTTTTGGAGTAATTCGGAATATCAAGTAATTGGAACTCTATCACATCGAATGGATGTGATGTATCCTGGTAAGAAGCACGAGAGAATCCACAATCTGACAATATACGAGAAGTTATATGAAGTTTACAACAATTACAGGTTAGCAATATTTGCAAACATAAAAGAAGGAACAAATGAAATGGTAAGAAAATATTTTAGACTGAACACACCGAACATTAAGGAGTTTCAAAATAATCTCCAAATATTATTTCTGAACATCAATCTAATTTGGGAAGGAATCCGACCTGTACCTTCGAGTGTCATACATTTAGGAGGACTGTCGGAGAAATATTCAGTTCAGCCCACTATGCTGATGGGAGACTCGTCAGTAGCACACTGCCAAATACAGCGGAGATCGTTCTAGTATTTGACCAATTGTTCGACAGCGTCAATGGAGCTGCAAGATTCTCTAAAAGAAGCAAGGGAAAAATAATAAAAACAGCAGTGGTAGAAAAATCAGCGCATCATCAGTTTTGGAAAGAGGCAATTAATAAGTTACAGAAAATTAGATATGTGGATTTGAATGGAAAGGAAAAGTCAGTGGCCTCTATGCAAAATTAAAAAAAGAAGCTACATGAGACTGTGGCAGTTTTTCAAAAACCATAATTTAAAAATTATGAGACCCAGGTATTTTAATTCAGATCCAATTGAAAACTTGTTTGCTCAGGTAAGGGCATATGTATAATTATCAGAATAATGACCCAACCTGCCACAGCTTCAACTGTGCCTCTAAGTCATCATAACTAGAGTCATAAAGTTCCACAGCCAAACATTCAACTACGAGGATGATTTGGCAGACCAACTAATACATTTATAGCCATTGTTTACTGAACAAGTAAAAGAAGTTGTCGACCCGGGTCATTAAATAAAAGTCAATATATTGAAATCATTGTCGAGCAGGCTCGATGGGAACGATTGAATGTTTATTCGCGTACTTACACTGCTGGATGGGTAGTACGCAAAAGTTTTTGATAAGTTGCAACTAAAACGTAGGTCGTGTAAAAGTAGTCTTACAAGTGACCAAAGCAATATTTACGACTAGATAAACCAACACGAATACACAGTGGCAAAAAAAAGATGAAATTGCCCATCCGAAAGTGTTCTGGTACAGTGATTACTGAAACAAATGAATACTGGGAACACAATGCCCATCTAAATAATGTAGCGTTAAATGTAAGACATAATTTTGTTTAAATCTAGCGAACACAAGGCAGTTTTCACAGGGCACAGATATTTATAGGTTACGTACACTTATTTACCTGTTATGCAACTAAAAGCATTTTAAAAATATAAAAAGAAAGTGAAAAATAAATCATTTAATAAGTAATGACTCAGCATAAAAAATAATTAATTTATGCAATTTTATTAATGACTAGTACTCGCTACTTTATTGCGTACCATACATGTTGCATAGTTCGTATGTTTAAAAGATTTTGATGATGACCCGATCATTTTATCAGTACAAAGCCAGGAAGAGAGTAGTTAGTAGACGGCCAACCGGGTTTAAGCCACAACTCGAAAATAAGAATAGCTTAAACTTTTAGACAATCACAACTTGCCAGCATATTGTAGTGAGCCGAAATACTCTAACCGTTAATATGAATAACGTTATATTTATTAGTAACATCAGAAAACTGCTCTGTAAGACTATATTCTAGAGACGGAATGCTCACGAAACTGTCATCGTTACTTGTTAGAAATAAAAAAAATATTACTATCGCTGAAGTTATCGAAAGACTTGTATTAAATTAAAAATATATAAAAACCCATATAAAATGTTGCTATAATGCACCAAATAATAATAAACAAATAAGAATAAAATACCTTTCTTTTTCTAATCGACGTTTCACCAACATTTTGTTTTACACGTTTGTCGTACAACGACACAATGACCATAAATATTTTGTAAAGAACTAACATTTGTTCTTCCAATTGTTCGACTTTAGCTCTTGAGATAATTATGTTGCTAGATCTGAGTCTTGGGTTATTTGTGTTAAACAAGCGTGGTCTTGGTTTGCGGGTTGATTGTTGACTCTTGCGCTTATTTTTTATAGTTTTGCTGAAGTTCGTTCTGGTACTCTTAGTATGCATAGTACATAATCTTACTATCCTGCGGATATCTTCATTTCTGATTTGATCACGCAGGGAAACCCCTTTCCATTGCCCTTTGGAGGACTTTAAGCTTTCTGATGAGGCCCATTGCGAGCGACCACGTTTCACTGGCAACTCGCACTGGTCGTAGACTTTTGTCTTGCGACACTGTGGAATGTTGGATGAGAAGATACCGCGTAACTTCCCGAACGCTGCCCAGCCCAGTTCGGGTACCTACGAGAGATATTAGGAAAGGATCAATGTACTTTATGCCACGGTTATCTGGCGCCTTTTATAGTCTACTACGCCTCAACGGCCGCACGGATACGAATGAAACTTCAGAGGCTTTACAAATAGCTCTAAACGATCCATTTGATGACCAGAACTGAACTGTTAGAGGGATGGAGCTACACAGGGTATAAAGCTCCATTTCTCTTTCTCACTCGCACGCCAACAACATTAATTTAATATTAGTGTTTTGGTGAGACATTATTAATTTAAAGAAAAAATCAATAAACTATAAGATTCGAATGAAATTTAGTGTTGAGATGTGTGCACTTGTAGTATTCATTTGAATATTATTATCAAAACACTTGTCTGCCGCAACGATAGATCACAAAAAAAAAAACGGTTTCAGCAACTCTACACGACAGGATTGATCATTAAAGTTTTACGATATCATGAAATAGACGTGCCTTCAGATGATCATTAAGTTGTTCAGCCCATTTCATGATGTGGCTAGCGAACGGGGACTGTTCTATATAACGAAGTGCGACCATTTCATGATGTGGCTAGCGGGCACTGTTCTATATAACGAAGTACGACCATTTCATGATGTGGCTGTCGGGCACTGTTCTATATCACGAAGTACGACCATTTCATGATGTGGCTAGCGGGCACTGTTCTATATCACGAAATACGACCATTTCATGAAATGGTTTAACACGACGAATTCTAAGATCTGATAAGGACATTTATGTATAAATAATGTGCATGCTAAACCTTCATTATGAATAACTCTGCCTTTTTGTGATTTATTTAAAATTATACTGAATACATAATCAAAACAGTTGAATTACTATCTGACTCCCATATGGTAAATGTACGAAAACAAATTGCAAGCATTTATTTTATTTTGACATACAATTTTAAAATAACACTTTATCATCATCAGCCTTTTTAAGGTACTTACTGCTAGGACTCAGGCCTCCTCTCTAGGAGAGGGAATGGGGCGTAATCCACCACGCACGGTTAGTGAATGTCTCATGACGTCGAATTTTTTTGGACATGCCGGTGACCTCACGATGTTTTCTTTCACCGTTTCAAGAACAAGAGTGATGAAATAAATAACACAAAGTAATGCGCCTGGCTGGGTTCGGACCCACAATCTACAACTTATAAGTCGGGGCCATTACCATTCGGACACCACTGCTCTAATAACACTTGAGGAGCATCGGAACAAAAAACGATATATCCAAGTTACCGTATTTTACACAAATTAGAAAAAAGTTTGTAACTTTTTTAATGTTACAGCTGTGGAAAAATAAATTATGTCAATATGCAGTTAAAAGGGACCCAGATTGATTTGTGAAACGAAACGGAAGGTAGATACATAATTTGGCGAGATATTGGGTGAACACGTTTGGATATATCGGTTCTTGACGCGATCATTTGGATATGTCGGTTTTTGAAATGATTAAAATAGATTTATCGGGTTTTGGTAAAACCAAATCATATTAACTGCAAATTAGTTTTCAAATTATGTACCTACATGGTATAAATTTGAGAATTACAGTAAATTAGCCTTGTTATATGTAAAGTAGGTACTTAAATAAAAACAGATAGGTAGATATTATAATTTTTATTATTATACAAAATCGTAATTAACTAAAATTCTTAAACAATATTCGAGATTTCGTATTCTAGGCAATCACATTGTTCATCTTCATAATCTTGAATCTCGTGATCATCATTCTCCTCGTCTTCATCAATGTTTTCATCATTTAGTACTTGTTTATACCATAGCAATTCCAAACCACTATTAAATTATGTTAAACTTCTTAAGGAATTATCGGTTTTTGATACGACAACTAGAAACTGAACCTCCTTAGATATGTATGTGTCGGGTTTTGATTGGACCACTGTTTTGTGATATTTTTTTAAAGCTGGAAATGTCTGTTTTTAAATAGATTTCTTTCCTGAAGGGTATGTAATACAACATTTTGCAACGGAAAAAAAATAAAAAAAAATAATGGCATAAATGCGACATATCGGTTTTTGTTCCGACGCTCCTCACTTGTAACCCATGAAATCCATTATGAATAGCTACTTTATCATGATAGATATCTACTAGCTTGAGCTAGCGGTTTCACACGTTTCCGAGATAAAAAAAATCAGTGCCTAAATTAAAAGAAAAAGTTATTATTTATAGTTATGTTGCCGGCAATCTATACAATTCAGCTACTCTATACAATAGTTAGGCAATGATTAAATACTCGAGGCGTTCATACATCATATATAGATATTCTGTTCACAAATACAATTTCAATTTTCATTAAATATTAAAACAATGGGCCTCATCAGAAGGCTTAAAGTTCTCCAAAGGGCAATGGAATGGGCTGATTCAGAAATTGACTGAATCAGAAATGAAGATATCCGCAGGAGATACATAGTAAGAGTATGTAGGTACTATGCATACTAAGAGTACCAGAACGAGCTTCAGCAAAACTATAAAAATAAGCGCAAGAGTCAACAATCAACCCGCAAACCAAGACCATTCTTGATTAACACAAATAACCCAAGACGCAGGTCTAGCAACATAACTATCTCAAGAGCTAAAGTCGAACAATTGGAAGAACAAATGTTAGTTCTTTACAAAATATTTATGACCATTGTATCATTGTACAAAAAACGTGTAAAACAAAATGTTGGTGAACCGTCGATTAGAAAAAGAAAGGTATTTTATTCTTGTTTGTTTATTATTATTTGGTTTATTATAACAATATTTCACATGGGATTTTATGTATTTTTAATTTAATTCAAGTCTTTCGATAACTGTTCCGTATGGTGTCCCGACGTAAAGAATAACACCATCCCACCTCTTCCTGTGGGTGTCGTAAGAGGCGACTAAGGGATATACCAGAGAATGGGCAGCAGCATCCTCTGTGCATTAGAACAACAACACTGCGATCGTCTACTCGCCTGCCAAGCGTGGCGATTATGGCAAACCCCCCAATATGAAACGCAAAACAAAAAAATGGGCCCTAATGCCCGGCAGCCCGTCTACCTTTGACTCCGGTAGCGGTCAAGGCAACGACGTGGCAAGGTGTGCGAAGAATCTCCGGAAGGGATTCGGCTACACATTTACAAAACGACTGGACCTGGGCAACTTTTAACGCACGAACATTCAGGACTGACGCGAAGATTGCCGTACTTGAGGAGGAATTGAGTGGGTTACGATGGAGTATTGTGGGATTATCTGAAGTCCGAAGACAGGGGGAGGACACGATAATTCTCAAATCTGGTAACTTGCTGTATTTCCGGGAGGGTGACCGACAGTCTCAGGGTAGTGTCGGGTTTTTTGTCCACAGGTCCCTTGTGAACAATGTGGTGAAGACGAGAGTGTGTCGACCAGGGTGGCGTGCCTTATACTCAGAATATCATAAAGGTATTCTCTAAAGGTCATACAAGTTTATGCCCCGACCTCGACACACCCTGACGACTAAGTAGAGACCATGTATGACGATGTATCCAGAGCCATGCATGGTCACAAGACTCACTTCACCGTGGTCATCGACTTTAACGTTATTTCAGAAAATCATCATCGGGGCGGCAAGCATCTCGAGGCGTCGGGGCAGACCAGCCGGGCATAACCGGGTGCCCCTCTCGCAGGTTCGTATTAACATTAGACACCTTATATTGACCACTTTATTATAATTTAATAGTAAATATGTTTATTTTAATCTTAACAGGCAGAGCGTCACGCACGTAATGCTGCGTATGAGAGGGAGCGCCGACAAGAAAGCGCGGAAGCGAGATTGTCTCTCATCGAAGCTGTCGGCACTGACCCCGACGTAAGTTATCATTATTTTATTCTTAACTTTAATAAATGTATGTACAATTCAGGAAACCTGACTAACTTTTCATTTATTCACAGATAACTCTGGCCGATCTATTACACAGGGTCGTCGAGCTGTTCAACAGTTCAAATAATAACGCAGACGACATCGAAGATTTGAGGCGTATTAACGCCGATTTGGAAGCCCAAAGTAAGTTAACCTGTCTAGTGACTGTGTTGGTCTTGTTGTTTTATATTATTTTAAATTGTATTTTTTCCAGGAAACCGCGCCGCCGTCAGGAAACCGCGGAGGCGAGGTTGCTTCTTATAGAAGCTGTCGGCGCTGACCCCGACGTAAGTTATCATTAAAATTTTGATACTTGAGTATTTTTTGTATTTATGACAATTGTATAATAGTCGTATAGGAACTTAAATTTTAGTCAAAAACGTGTGTGTAGACTTAAGCTAAAACTACACTACACCGACGCACACGTAAGAGACGTCTCAGACGTTTGCGGTAGGTGTGCACTAGGGTGTCCCAAAAAAATCAAATTCTTTTTTTTACAACGCATACCCTCTAATTTTGTTTGAATAGTGTCAAAACAATTGTAAATGAAATTTTAAGTACTTAGGACCAAGGGAACCCGTGCCGACTTGCATCGATAGATATCGGAACTTCGTACTTTGGCGCGAAGCAGCTAACGTATCAAGTGCTCGTTATTATTTATTTATTTAATTAGTAAACGCATAATTTTCATTCAGTCTACATGTCAGTAGGATTACGAAGTCTTACAAAATAAATATTTTGAATATGGGATACGTATAAAATCAAAGTACGGGTTTAAAACTATCCTATAATTGACAAGTATTGGCAGTACTGTTTTACAACATTCCTTTAATGAATTTATGTGTCACTGAAAATCGTGAATCTTACTATTCGAAAGTGTGTTATTTATTGGGAAAGGCACAATATACGTGACATTTCCTAATTAAAGCATAATCTGTGTTAAAAACTTGAACTCGAGAAGCAAAGACATGAGCTTGTAATAAAATTAGACAAATTGTTTTACATTGCACATGCCGATGCGTTTCCATTAATAAAAGATAATCTTCTTGTAGTGCCAGAGAGAGCTAGGTTTATGTGGTTACTTAGATGGAGTGGACCAAAAATTCGAAAAAAAAAAAGCGCGCCTAAGAAATATTTAGGAACCATGCCATCTGGCTACTAATTGTTTCTCCTTAACTGCTTTGTAATCACCTTATCATGAAAATGCGTCTTCAGATTCTGAAATGATGGATTTACAAGAAAATCTACTCATACCAACTAAGAGTACACAGCCCCATACGAATAAAAGTTCCGTGGGGAAAAAAATTATCATTCCAAAGACAGCTTAGTTGCAGCTTTGAGTAGAGAACAGTTAAATATGAGCAATTCTGTGTTAACAATAATAAACACAGAATTATGCTATAAAAGCTACTGTTGAGACACTTGCATACAACACTGACGAATTTCCCATAAGCAAGTCTTCAATTCAAATAATTCGTACGGAGAATCGAAAAAGAGTGCGCAGGAGCTATTAAAGTCGATTTCCAAAACAAGGTAGGTACTGATACGTTTATAAACTGTCGATTAACATGGATGATAAACTGTTTTCGGCTTTAGATGTGCGTAAATGTAACGAATAATGCCTCTTCGAGAGTTATTTCGCACAATGACACAGTCCTATAGAACAACTTGTCGTGGTGCCAAAACTGGACAACTTTACAGGAAGTAAATAGGCATCAGCAGTTTAGAATGCAGTTCATGGTCTAGTAATGCATTACAACATGCTACAAAACAGGTGCTGACTCTGAGAGCACTTTCATAGCAAAATCACTACTGAAGAGGAACAACGAACAAAAGCATATTTTCTAATGTTGTGTACAAGAACAAATAGATAGGTTTAGCCTAAGTGTAAAAATCAAAATTTGGAAAGATTAAGTCCTAGTAATAATCAACATCTGGGCAGGAATATCAAGCTCCATGATGCGCAATTCGGATTTAGATCTGGTTTGTCTACGGAAAGTGCCATCATGTGTCTCAAGCAGACTGTACAATATTACAGTGATCGAAAGACTCCTATCTATGCATGCTTTCTAGATCTCTCAAAAGCTTTCGACCTGGTGTCGTATAACAAGCTATGGGAGAAGCTGCAGACTGAGACAGAGTGCAGTCCGGAAGTTATTTCTATTTTTAGATATTGGTACAACAACCAGAAAAATTGTGTCAGATGGGCAGGCTCTTTTTCGGACGAATACAGGTTGCAGTGCGGGGTGAGGCAGGGTGGTCTGACCTCACCTAAGCTCTTCAACCTGTACATAAACCAACTCATCGGTGAGCTCAGCAGTGCCAACGTCGGATGCTATATAGACGGTGTATGTGTCAACAATATCAGCTACGCAGATGACATGGTACTGCTGAGTCCATCGATAAGTGGTTTGCGAAAGTTGGTGCGATTGTGTGAGTCTTATGCGGAAGCCCATGGGCTCAGATACAACGCCCAGAAAAGTGAAATGCTAGTTTTTAAAGGGCGCGGTAAAAGTTATTTGACTGTACAGTGTACCCTCAGTCACCTTGGCGGGTACCACTTTAAACAGAGTTACACAGTTTAAGTATCTGGGCCATTGGGTTTCCGAAGACCTTAGAGATAACGCAGACATTGAGAGAGTACGTAGGGCGTTGGCTGTCCGGTGTAATATGTTGGCCCGCAGGTTCGCACATGGCAGTAATCAAGTGAAAGTTACTCTTTTTAAGTCTTACTGCCAATCACTTTACACGTGCAGTCTGTGGGTTAACTACACACTGGGAGCATATAACGCCTTACGTGTTCAACACAATAACGCATTTAGGGTGTTGCTGGGGCTACCACGGTTCTGCAGTGCCTCCACCATGTTTGCAGAAGCGCACACTGATGGCTTTCATGCCCTTATTAGGAAGCAATGTGCGTCACTGCTCAGCCGTGTTAGGGCCAGTAGTTACAATGAAGGGCAACATAGCAGTCTTCCCATACTTCTACAATGGCAAAATCACTTGGTTGTTACACAACATATTTCAACATTTTAATACATATTTGTTAGTTACATAAACTAGTGCGCCTCACCATCAACGATTGCATCACTGCTTACCATCAGGCGGGATCGCAGTCAAGTACTAGTATATAACAGATAAAAAAAAAAGTTACCTCAGCGCACTCCATTTTGGCTTATCCTCGTCTTTGATTTCATTCTTAGCAACTTTAGTATGTTCATCAACAATAATTGATTTACTTTGTCCCATAAGTGTGTCTAAGAAGGCTCTCTTATCAAACTTCTTCAATATTTTCTCTTTTTTACTTTCAGACAAATCATTTCTATCCATTTCTTGTTCTAGAGATTTTTGTTGATTCCTGACAGCATTGAATAGTTGGACGACACCTTTCGTAGCTATTTTGTTCAACAACCTTTCCCTGTCCTTTTCTAGTACATTTGGTTTTACTTGTATTGATGGTTTTTCATGTTTCTGAAAGGAATATTAATCTTTACATTTATTATTCTTCTGTATGTGTTTGTCACTTAACAGCTTCTAAACTATTTGAAAGATAATTTTGTGTCTATATTTGAGTGGATCAGTCAGAAAGTAGGTGGTGCTACAATTGGGTTCTTAATTATTTTTTTTGACAACTTTCCGGCTTTAGGCATGACAATGTCTGCCGGGACTGCTAGTAAAATATAAGTATTCTATTGTGTTCCCCACATTTCTAACTAAGTTGCTGTTTGCTCAATATTGAGCAATCTGCATACACTTGTGTACTTATGAAAACTAGATTAAGCGACCAATTTCTGGCAGGTTATAAATTAATCAACTTACAACTTTCTTAGCAGGAGGCTCTGATGTCACCGGTTCTGCTTCTCTTTTCAATACTGGCTTCTTCTCTCCTGTTTCATCTATAACCTCAAATGCTGGTTTCTCCTCCTTGACAGTTTTAACTATGTCTGCATGTTTCTTAGCCCTTGATAATACTAATGTCTTTTTGTTTTTAGGTTTGCTAGATCCCAAGATCTTTGCTACAGAGTCTGCCCACCCTTCATTTGTTACTGAATCCACTACAAACATACACAGCAAATAATTAGAAAAACATAAAAATATAATACAAAATACCCTTGATTATATACATAGATCAGACTTACTTGAAACTTTAATAGCCAGTTTCTTCATCGACAACTAAAACTATCAGTAAAAGTATTAACTTTTACTTGACTATTACTGATATTATAGCAAATGTGTTTCTTCATCCAAGTAACAGCTAGAGTCCGTCTAACGAAAGCGTGACCTGAGAAAAGGAGGTTAAAACCAAAAATTTTGAATGTTCATTTTATTCTTAACTTTAATGAATGTATGTACAATTCACGAAACCTGACTAACTTTTCATTTATTCACAGATATCTCAGGCCGATCTATTAAGACAGGTCATCGTGTTGTTAGAGCAAAGATCTAACTATAACGCAGACGACATCGAAGATTTGAGGCGTATTAACGCCCCCGACGTAAGTTATCATTATTTTATTCCATCCTAGTCATTATTTATTTGTTTACTTCTGTTTTATTACAGTGAAAAAAGCGCAAGCGCTCGTAGGACTCAGGTTCTTCACCAAAACGAAGATCAAGCACGGGCGCTTGACTTTTTGAGTGAGTATTTCTTTAAATCTCTTCTCTACGACGACCACGGGAGTCCAGTGTAATCCAATCAAATCTAAAGCCAGAGTTCATAATTGTTAACAATTTTCATCAAGAAAATCTAAAAACGTGTAAAATAAAAGAAATAGTGAAAGCAGCCAGCCAAACTAGATAACAAGAAATATTTTTGTTTATAGCTTCAGTACCTTTCAATCGTGGAAATTGCAGACACAATAGAAATACAATAAGTGCGCGAACACCGACGTTCGCTTGGGGTTTAATGAATTAAAAGCGGCAGCGGAAAGAGGTCAGAGAGAATATAGTCTGTAGGGTATAAAAATTCCTTGGGAAGATAAAATAAAAAAAATTAAAAACTCGTCTATGCGGAAATTCAAATTTAAACTGACTTGAGCAAGGCGTCCAGTAAATTTTATAACTACGTTATAAAAACAAAGTGATCCCTAAAAATGATCATTGGAGAGGCAAGTCTCCCGAGGCGCCGGGCCAGCATATTCCCTGGGATCCTAAGGTTTGAATATTCTGTATTGTCAGTCTGCCTACATCCAATTTTTTCACAGTGGAAACATTAGGATGGTATTGTTTGAGATATCCTCATGTGTTTAGTGTCAAATTACTGATCTGGTACTGCACTTGTCTCTTTGGGTCAAATTTAGGTAGATTCACAATCGAAGTAGAACGCTGTAATTTACTCCGTTCCTATTTCTTTCTGGGAATAGAATATCATCATGGTCTGACATTAGTTGCGCAGGATTAGGAAAAACCCAGAAAAAACCTCTTCAGAATAATCAAAATGATAATGACATTGATTAATGAAACTAGTAGTCAACTACTTCAATATTAACCATACTTATCGGGACTGGTTTGCGTATATAACACGCGTCGTTCAACTCTTCCCAATTATTTGCAACACGTCCACACAATGGCAATGTTAAGGCATCTACTATTGCGTTTTTTTTTTACAAGTATATGAACACTACGAGATTTTCCAAAATTCACCCCATAAAGGGATGAAATACTCCTCGCTCTTTTCGGTCTCCGCGTACCGGAAAACGCAGCGTTGGAAGGTCTCCTACAAGGTGGACCGATGACCTGGTGACGGTTGCGGTAATCCGATGGAGGCGGGACGCCGCACAGGATCGTACATTATGGCGGCACTTAGGGGAAGCCAATGTCCAACAGTGGACGTCTATCGGCTAAAATGATGAAAGGGATGAAACGGGGTTGCAAAGTTGATATGGAGGAAACTACTTTCACGCGGGCAAAGCCACGGCAGAAGCTAGTTAGGTATAAATTCACTGTCACATTAAGTGACTAATTAAGATGATATTTCTTGTGTTCCATTTCACTTTGTTTTATGGAACCACGACCCACTAAAAACCTTGATAAATTACGTAACCTTGTGAATTAACAGTTTTAAGGCGTTTAGATATTATTTAAGTAAATCGGTGAAGATTTTCCTGTGTGGAGATACCAGCTTATGTTATAAACAAAAATTCAAGGACATGTGATAATCAAAAAAAACATCCATCAACCCGTACTAGGCCCGCGTGGTGTATTATGGCCTATTCCCTCACCTATAAAGGAGGCCAGAGGACTAGCAGTGGGAACATGATAAGGATGACTATGCAAGGCTATACTATAACTGTCTCTAGTTAGGATGACATTTCTTTCGGTTTTTTATTTTTCTTTGGTTATATTTTTTGAGAACAATTCACAATAAAATACACAAAAGGCTGAATTACATCTCAAAAAAAAAAAACTCAAAATCAGACTTCCATGTTTTGTCTCTCGTCACGTCTCAAGCTGACAACCTTCTAACACATTCTGTACCAACCTAAGAGGCCTTGTGATTGGTTGGCTCGACGCGCATGCGTCAAGTGCGTTCGGAAACACACTACGATGAATTATATCTAGCCGGCTATCTTACCGCGGCCTATGCGTTCTGGGAGGCGTTTAGTTCTCTCCGCTATAAAACGCTAATAATTTTGATGACAATTTTGCAAAAATAGTATTGGTTTATACCGTCAAGGAAGTATTTGTTTAGCACCGTAAGATGGAATTTCTTAGATACGTCATTACGGAACCAGATTATGATAGTTTTAACCTGAGTGAAATTTCAATATCCAGTTAAGTCTGTAAGAAAACGTCTCCTATATAATGAGGCAGTATTCCTTTCTCAGCGTTCGTATGAAAATCAAAATTAATTACGGTATACCAACGCAGACGAGAGTTGCATGTATCCGAAAAGAATAATCTGATTGAAGCCAGTCAGATTATATACTGTAGCGTAGCTCAGCTCAAGGTAGGCTTCGTGTTGGGATTTTACTATAAATAAAAGGCAGCGGTTTGCCCACTTCTATATTTTTCTTAGTTGATCGCGCACAAGCTTTTCTTACAAAAATCAGTTCAACACTGAAAAAACAACACACTTCCTTTTTTCTACTTTTCAGACCTATTCTAGAAATGCAAAATCCTTAAAAAAGTATATTTTACAAGCCAGTTCGTTGGCTATATAAAAAAAAAAACAACTCATGCTATCTCCTTTCGATATCACATGAGCTACGCCCCAATGAATAGAAATGTAGAGGCAACAAGCATTTATATTATTTATAACCTATACCTAACACAGAGGTTCCTACCTATTTTTGGATTTTTTTTTTATATGGCGTACGTCTTTATAAAGCGAGCTTAAGGGGATGCATCTCGACATACATTTTCACTGTTTTTCATACAACCGCTCTTACGCGATTATGACGTTATTACACATTTTTCATTAGATATTTTGGAAACACAGTGTTCAGACATCGCCTTAACAAACAGACTTTGCCTTAACGACTGGAGCTGCCATCTACCTCACAGCGATTGGTCGCCCACGCATGACGTCGACAAATAATCACCGAGCTACGTATCAACGATTTTTTTCCAAAATCTTTTTTGTTCATTGCATCGCACGCACTAGACCCTAAATACAATTTCACCATATTTTCATGTAATACTCGCAATGTATTCAAAGTCAAAAGCAATTCCTGGTATCATTTCAAGCCACCTTCAGTCTCCCAACACGCAACAGAGCTGAAATCGAAACACACAGTATCTTGTGGATATTATCTAGGCTTCTATGGAAATCAATTTATCAATTTGTGTAAAACTAATCCAGTTAAGACCTCTGAAAATCTGCTATTTTGCATGAACTTTGACACTTCATAATTTACTCAAAAATGAAAAAAGTCCAAAAGTACAACATACAAGCCTAGCAAATTTTATCAAGATTCCAAATAATGATAATGTTTTTCAAAAACTTTTAAGGGTTTAAAAAAAACACGTATTTCCTGGAACAATTTTTATAAAATATGTTATGTAAACCACGGAATTACCGAAGGCTAACAGAGTTTTCAGGCGTTATCTCTCTTTTTTCGCGTTGCCTTTTCATCAAACATCGCGTTGGATTGCGTTAGATGAAGTAACAAGCTGTTAAACCATGCTCGATGTTGACGATAGGCGAGTGGAAAAGCAGCCTCTTAAGCCAGAGTCAACGATAAACAGTTATCACAATGTTCTTACATTATTACTGTGCGTCAATCCACGCTCATTAAACATCGTTGCCCTACTTAAACCCCACTGTAGCCAAACCAAACTAAAAGCCACAGCGCACCGCCGTTAACCTAGGTTGCCAGAGTGACATCCACCCGGACAGGGATTACATTCTAAGACTCAATACTTTTATGACTAATTTCTTCAAACGCTTATCGGGTCAGAGGACAAGGAGCCATAATCGCATTGGATCCCTTGTATATTTTCATTCTACTCCAGAGCTACTAGACAACAAAGATTATTAATAAAAAGAACTCCCAAAATAGCTAAATCATTAGAGTCAACTAGACTCTTTACATAGGCTATGCCTCATCAGGCATCAGGCAACGGCGCTGCATCAGGCAACGGCGCTCTCGCCGCCGCCGGGATTCCGATCCCGATTTCCAGCCGCCGTAAGCGCGGGCTTGCGGACAGTGAGCAATGGGTAGCTCGCTGTCCGGCCGTCCGGTAACTGTCCGGACCAAGCCCAATTCGTCGACGGCGCGCGCCGTTCCCGCGCGCCTCAAGGAGTTGTCAGCAACAGCAGGGGCCCAGCCGGGTCGAAGCCTACTGGGGCCAGGGTTATCCGAAAGGGCGCTCGAGCCCCGGTATGAAGGCTTGAAGGAACGGGATGGGTTTTTTAGTCAGTAAGAGTCTGACACTATCTCCCGCTCTGCCCAAGAGCGGGGGTTGTCATAAGATGATTTTTCCCATAGAAAAAAAAATAAAAAAAACTACTGAGGTGTCATGGGACACCCGAATGGAACGAAGTTCCGTTCTGGCTTGCTTTCTATAAGAGAGAGAGAGAGACAGACAGAGAAACATGGCACAATAGCTTACTATAGCAAGCTTGGGTGGAGCATCGCCGTGCCCTCGTGGGGGCGATCGGCGGCGGAGACCTCTCGCGCCGGGCCTTGGTTGAGGCCATGGTCCGGAGCGAGGAGGAGTGGCAGGCGGTCGCCGACTTCTGCGAAGCAGTAATGCTCGCAAAGGAGGAGGCCGAACGCATCAGGCAACGGCGTTATCGCCGCCGCCGTCGCCGGGATTCTGATCCCGATTTCCGGCCAACGTAGACGCGGGCTTGCGGACGGTGAGCAATGGGTAGCTCACTGTCCGGCCATCCGGTAACTGTCCGGACCAAGCCCAAGTCGTCGACGGCGCGCACTGTTCCCGCGCGCCTCAAGGAGTTGTCAGCAACAGCAGGGACCCAAGGGTCGTGCAGTTCGACTCGCCAAGTATATTTAGATCATCTTCCGTCCGTCGCGTTTGTTTCGTTTTTCTTTTATTTAAATTGTCGATTTATAAATCTTCTTTACCAAAATGGTTAATGATAATGTAAGTGGACTAATGTAACAGAATATTCTGCAACTCTTACAATGTCTATTTCCATTTTACATTTAAGATTCCAAACTTTTATTTATTTTGTGTTGTTATTTCAGAAGCCCATCATCGGAGAGGCTGGAATCCCGAGGCGTCGGGGCAGACCAGCCGGTCATAACCGGGTGCCCCTCTCGCAGGTTCGTATTGATATTAGACACCTTATATTTCCCACTTAATTATAATTTAATTGTAAATATATTTGTTTATTTTAATCTTTATTTACAGGCAGAGCGTCGCGCACGCAATGCTGCCTACGAGAGGGAGCGCCGACAAGAAACCGCGGAGGCGAGGCAGCTTCTTATAGAAGCTGTCGGCGCTGACCCCGACGTAAGTTATCATTATTTTATTCTTAACTTTAATAAATGTACGTACAATTCACGAAACCTGACTAACTTTTCATTTATTCACAGATATCTCTGGCCGACCTTATGGAAAAGGTCATCGAGTTAATAGCGCAGAGATCTAACTACAACTCAGACGATATCTCAAACCTAAGGCGTATTAACGCCGATTTGGAAGCCCAAAGTAAGTTAACCTGTCGAGTGACGTGGAGTTCTTGTTGTTTTATAATATTTTAAATTGTCTTTTTTCTCTCCAGTTGCAGACGCTCAAGAGCGTTTGGGCCTGTCGGACGAGGCTGAGGAAAGCTTAGAGGGTGACGCTCCGGTAAGTTTTTGTGACATTTTCTTTTTATTTTGTACCTATCTAAATAACCGATTATGACTTATTAATTTTTTTCTCATGCAGGACACAGCCACAGCTGGACCATCTGGGACCAGTCCATCTAAGGTCACCAAAAAACGGGTACGGTTTAGTTTTTTAACTATAATGCAGACGAAGCCGCTGGCAACAGTTGTTGAAAAATAAATGTAAATTATAGTTGTTGTTGGACTTAATTACGAACATACAAACTAATACATAAGAACCGCCTTCTTAGTTACTTATTTATGAACCCGCGTATCATGGGTTTTTTATTATAAGTGTGAAACGTCCTAATCTCATCATCCCCCAAGCCTTTTTACTTCCAGTATGGGATCGGCTTCCAGTCAAACCATTTTTTTTTTTTTTGTTTTTTTTTTTTTTTATGGTGGGAAAAAATCATGCATTGACATCCCCTGCCCTTGGGTGGAGCGGGAGATAGTGTCAGACTCTTACTGACTAAAAGACCCACCCCGTTCCTTCTAGCCTTCATACCGGGGCTCGAGCGCCCATTCGGATAACCCTGGCCCCAGTAGGCTTCGACCCGGCTGGGTCCCTGCTGTTGCTGACAACTCCTTGAGGCGCGCGGGAACAGTGCGCGCCGTCGACGCCTTGGGCTTGGTCCGGACAGTTACCGGACGGCCTGACAGCGAGCTACCCATTGCTCACTGTCCGCAAGCCCGCAGTCAAACCATTGCCCCTAGCCAAGTTACTAATCTGCAATCCCTTCTCAAGAGATCGAGCGAATCTCTCCGCATCTCCAGCGAAGACGATGACACAAAATCCAGCCCAATCTGATGCCTCAATCGAACCTGTTTCAACATCCGAGATACAAAGATGGATGTCAGCCATTGAGCACCATTTAAACGAGGTTTGTTCTATTGCCTCGGATGGCAAACTCAACTCAGAGCAGAAATTGAAAATTTCAACCTTGTGCCGCAAAATAGGATCTGGCACCTCACAGATGGCAGTCCTATATCAATCCTTGAAGCAGAAAGCAATCCAAGAGCGCATCCTCAATGAAGATCTGATGGAAAAGTGCAACTTGACAGACCACATCTTGGACCTCACGAAGACGATTAAGGACTCCGGTACTGTTTCGTTTGCCGACATGGTGAAGAAGGGGACAAATGATTTCGTTCGACCAACCAATTTAAACTCCGTGGCCATATATCCCAACAACAAATTAAAATCCAGTGACGAAACAAAAGTCTTCGTGCAAAAGATGATACGACCAGATCAAATCAAGTTGCATATACGTGGTGTCCATAAAACTAAAAACGGAGGCGTCATAATTAGTACGGAGACGAAAGATGACGCGGAAAAAATTAAGCACGCAGTCCTGCAATCTGAATCTGGCCTTACCGCCGACGAACCCAGCAAGCGCAAACCCCGGATTGTAGTTGGAGTGCCGTCTTCTTTGACCGAAACTGAAGTCTTCAGGTACATTTACGAACAGAATGTAGCCGAAAAGTTTCCAACGATTGCCATGGATTTCTTTTAGACCATGGTTAAATTAAGTCACAAATCGGGGAAGAAAGACTCACATACTTGTAACTACGTGGTTGAAGTTCCGGCCAACATACGAAGAGCTCTAATTTCCCAGACAAGGATTTTCATAAATTGGACTTCCTGCCCTGTCAGGGACTTCACCCTGGTTACGAGATGCTACAAATGCCAGCAGTATGGACATGCAGCAAAAACCTGTAGAGAAGTCAACTCGACGTGCGGCCACTGCGGTGAGACAGGACACTCGATGTCTGAATACGCAAAGAAGGCGGACACACCGAAATGTGCCACTTGCTCTCGTTTCAAAAAGCCCTCCAACCATAAAACAGGAGACGCTGAGTGTCCTGCTAGAAAAATAGCGGATTATAGATACATTAACTCTATCGATTATGATGGCGCCTAGAACGTCATACTCAAGGCCAGACTTCCGTGTAACACTTACTGCTGATTCAAAATTCCAGTGTGTTGACCTACAAACCATCATTTTTCTTATTAAAATAACTCTTTAGAATTACCGCAACCTCGATTAACTCTATTATCAATTCTGCTGACGCAAAATCATATGTGTGTAACTAGAGAATAAAGTGCAAGAAACAGTTTTAGAATACAAAATAACATATTGTGACCTTTGGTGTTTAAGTAAACTAGGTATATAACATTATAAATAATTTAATTGTATTTTTCACTACTTATAGACTTTTTAAATATTGTTATCAATAGTATTGTCCTAATAAACTATAATGTAAGAGCTTCTACCGCCTGTGATACAGGTTTATCCTAGTTAACGCTTGTAGAAAGCTTCAAATGTACGGGAATGACGTCGTCTTACCGCTCAGTCACGTGGTCAGAACAGAAGAATTGGCGGCAAGGTCAACTCGAAGCGTCCGGCGCAAGCGAAACGGTTGTAACTTGGCTAGGGGGCAGATAAGGCTGCCGAATACTTGTATTTTACAAAAAGCGACTGCCAGCTAAAATAAAAATGAATTCATAATAATAAAAAGACGTGTGGCACTCGGGGACTGCCGTGGTAAAGCTATTGCATAGCATTTTTTATCAACTTATGCAATAGACCTCGCCAACAGCTGCTTAACCCCACCCATCCAAAACCAGACCTCGCCAACAGCTGCTTAACCCCACCCATCCAAAACTAGACCTCGCAACAGCTGCTTAACCCCACCCATCCAAAACCAGACCTCGCTAACAGCTGCTTAACCCCACCCATCCAAAATGAGACCTTGCCAACATCTGCTTATCCCCACCCGTCCAATACCAGACCTCGCCAACAGCTGCTTAACCTCTTCCATCCAAAACCAGACCTCGCCAACAGCTGCTTAACCTCTTCCATCAAAAACCAGACCTCGCTAACAGCTGCTTAACCCCACCCATCCAAAACGCCGACAGCTGCTTAACCCCACCCATCCAAACACAGACCTCACCAACAGCTGCTTAACCCCACCCATCCAAACACAGACCTCACCAACAGCTGCTTAACCCCACCCATATAAACCAGACCTCGCCAACAGCTGCTTAACCCCACCCATCCAAAACCAGACCTCACCAACAGCTGCTTAACCCCATCCATCTAAATCCAGATCTCGCTAACAGCTGCTTAACCCCACCCATCCAAACACAGACCTCACCAACAGCTGCTTAACCCCACCCATCTAAAACCAGACCTCGCCAACAGCTGCTTAACCCCACCCATCCAAAACCAGACCTCACCAACAGCTGCTTAACCCCATCCATCTAAAACCAGACCTCGCCAACAGCTGCTTAACCCCACCCATCCAAAACTAGACCTCGCTAACAGCTGCTTAACCCCACCCATCCAAAATGAGACCTTGCCAATAGCTGCTTATCCCCACCCATCCAATACCAGACCTCGCCAACAGCTGCTTAACCTCTTCCATCCAAAACCAGACCTCGCCAACAGCTGCTTAACCTCTTCCATCAAAAACCAGACCTCGCTAACAGCTGCCTAACCCCACCCATCCAAAACTTGTTTTTGTTTCTCACTAGCGCTCTGTTCCAGGTTCACACTAGTGTTAGAAACGCTTGAAATTCTCCGCTTTTCTATTCTCCAATATGCATACATTACACACAATAAAATTGAATTCCTTAGAAAAATCCGCATGTGTGACGGGTTTCGATAACAATATACAATGACTTTAAAAAAATGTGTTCAATAACCGATTCGTGGAACGGATAATGATCTGTTCTGTGTTCCACGCATCAATTAGCAAATACCAATTACAATTACCAGTGTCGTAGCCACCGATGGTGGGGCTTGCGGACGGCCAACAATGGGAAGGCCGTCCAATAACCGCCGGGACCGAGCTCGAGTCGTCGCCGGCGCCTAGTATTCCACGCGCCCCTCGAGATGTCAGCAAAACTGTAGGAGCCCAGCAGGGTTGAAGCCTACTGGGGCCACGGGTTGTGCGAAAGAGAACATAGGAGTGTGTTTTAGACAGTAAAAGTCTAATAAGCTCTCCCGCCTCTAATAGCCCTAGAGCAAGAGAAGTCATTGGATGGTTTCCCAACTAAAAAAAACTTTTATTATTGTCATTAAAGGGCAATGTCAATATTCCTTAAAAAGTTATAAATATCTTTAACAATAAATAATAGAATTCGAACTCTAGGCTCTCCAAGAACGTTGCTACTGCGGTGTTCTCGTAGCACCGCGTAGCACTTCGTAGCGCCTCGTAGAATCTCGTAGCGGATCAAAGCCAAGCGCTGCAATGAATCAAAAGTAACATCATTTCATTTCACACGGCCCCTTTTAGTGTAATTTGCTTCCTCCTCCTCCTTGCGTCGTAAGCCTCAATGCTGAGGGTCGTGACCACCCTGCTTCATCACTCTAACCCTTATGATATACCTCCATCTGTTCCTATCTCTGGCAGTGTGAAGGGCATTGTACAAGGTTCAATCTGTAACATAATTGATCGTCATCTTCACCACATACATATTTTGTAAACTGTAGTCGGGGTGAGTTAGTTATAATGCAAATAGTCTTTGTTACTAGCATAAACTTTATATTTTTAGAACAATTCACAATAAAATACACAAAAGGCAGAATTACAACTCTAAATCAAACTTCCATGTTTTGTCTCTCGTCACATGTCTCAAGCTGACAACCTTCTAACACATTCTGTACCAACCTAAGAGGCCTTGTGATTGGTTGGCCCGACGCGCATGCGTCAAGTGCGGTTGGAAACACACTACGGTGAATTATATCTAGCCGGCATCTTACCGCGGCCTATGCGTTCTGGGAGGCGTTTAGTTCTCTCCGCTATAAAACGCTAATCATTTTGATGACAATTTTGCAAAAATAGTATTGGTTTATACCGTCAAGGAAGTTATTTGTTTAGCACCGTAAAATGGAATTCCTTAGATACGTCAGTACGGAACCAGATTATGATAGTTTTAACCTGAGTAAAATTTCAATATCCAGTTAAGTCTGTAAGAAAATGTCTCCTATATAATGAGGCAGTATTCCTTTCTCAGCGTTCGTATGAAAATCAAAATTAATTACGGTATACCAACGCAGACGAGAGTTGCATGTATACGAAAAGAATAATCTGATTGAAGCCAGTCAGATTATATACTGTAGCGTAGCTCAGCTCACGGTAGGCTTCGTGTTGGGATTTTACTATAAATAAAAGGCAGCGGTCTGCCCACTTCTATATTTTTCTTAGTTGATCGCGCACAAGCTTTTCTTACAAAAATCAGTTCAACACTGAAAAAACAACACACTTCCTTTTTTCTACTTTTCAGACCTATTCTAGAAATGCAAAATCCTTAAAAAGTATATTTTACAAGCCAGTTCGTTGGCTATATAAAAAAAAAACAACTCATGCTATCTCCTTTCGATATCACATGAGCTACGCCCCAATGAATAGAAATGTAGAGGCAACAAGCATTTATATTCTAAAAACTTTCGAAGGATTAAGCATGACCTACCTATACCTAACACAGAGGTTCCTACCTATTTTTGGATTTTTTTTTTTTATATGGCGTACGTCTTTATAAAACGAGCTTAAGGGGATGCATCTCGACATACATTTTCACTGTTTTTCATACAACCGCTCTTACGCGATTATGACGTTATTACACATTTTTCATTAGATATTTTGGAAACACAGTGTTCAGACATCGCCTTAACAAACAGACTTTGCCTTAACGACTGGAGCTGCCATCTACCTCACAGCGATTGGTCGCCCACGCATGACGTCGACCAATAATCACCGAGCTACGTATCAACGATTTTTTTCCAAAATTTTTTTTGTTCATTGCATCGCACGCACTAGACCCTAAATACAATTTCACCATATTTTCATGTAATACTCGCAATGTATTCAAAGTCAAAAGCAATTCCTGGTATCATTTCAAGCAACCTTCAGTCTCCCAACACGCAACAGAGCTGAAATCGAAACACACAGTATCTTGTGGATATTATCTAGGCTTCTATGGAAATCAATTTATCAATTTGTGTAAAACTAATCCAGTTAAGACCTCTGAAAATCTGCTATTTTGCATGAACTTTGACACTTCATAATTTACTCAAAAATGAAAAAAGTCCAAAAAGTACAACATACAAGCCTAGCAAATTTTATCAAGATTCCAAATAATGATAATGTTTTTCAAAAACTTTTAAGGGTTTAAAAAAAACACGATTTCCTGGAACAATTTTTATAAAATATGTTATGTAAACCACGGAATTACCGAAGGCTAACAGAGTTTTCAGGCGTTATCTCTCTTTTTTCGCGTTGCCTTTTCATCAAACATCGCGTTGGATTGCGTTAGATGAAGTAACAAGCTGTTAAACCATGCTCGATGTTGACGATAGGCGAGTGGAAAAGCAGCCTCTTAAGCCAGAGTCAACGATAAATAGTTATCACAATGTTCTTACATTATTACTGTGCGTCAATCCACGCTCATTAGCCCACTGTAGCCAAACCAAACTAAAAGCCACAGCGCACCGCCGTTAACCTAGGTTGCCAGAGTGACATTCACCCGGACAGGGATTACATTCTAAGACTCAATACTTTTATGACTAATTTCTTCAAACGCTTATCGGGTCAGAGGACAAGGAGCCATAATCGCATTGGATCCCTTGTATATTTTCATTCTACTCCAGAGCTACTAGACAACAAAGATTATTAATAAAAAGAACTCCCAAAATAGCTAAATCATTAGAG
This sequence comes from Mythimna ferrago, assembly GCA_910589285.2. Classification (NCBI taxonomy): domain Eukaryota; kingdom Metazoa; phylum Arthropoda; class Insecta; order Lepidoptera; family Noctuidae; genus Mythimna; species Mythimna ferrago. The sequence goes on along the minus strand of OU342692.1, from coordinate 11,722,050 downwards.
TCAACTAGACTCTTTACATAGGCTATGCCTCATCAGGCATCAGGCAACGGCGCTGCATCAGGCAAAGGCGCTCTCGCCGCCGCCGGGATTCCGATCCCGATTTCCAGCCACCGTAAGCGCGGGCTTGCGGACAGTGAGCAATGGGTAGCTCGCTGTCCGGCCGTCCGGTAACTGTCCGGACCAAGCCCAATTCGTCGACGGCGCGCGCCGTTCCTGCGCGCCTCAAGGAGTTGTCAGCAACAGCAGGGGCCCAGCCGGGTCGAAGCCTACTGGGGCCAGGGTTATCCGAAAGGGCGCTCGAGCCCCGGTATGAAGGCTTGAAGGAACGGGATGGGATTTTTAGTCAGTAAGAGTCTGACACTATCTCCCGCTCTGCCCAAGAGCGGGGGTTGTCATAAGATGATTTTTCCCATAGAAAAAAAAATAAAAAAAACTACTGAGGTGTCATGGGACACCCGAATAGAACGAAGTTCCGTTCTGGCTTGCTTTCTATAAGAGAGAGAGAGAGACAGACAGAGAAACATGGCACAATAGCTTACTATAGCAAGCTTGGGTGGAGCATCGCCGTGCCCTCGTGGGGGCGATCGGCGGCGGAGACCTCTCGCGCCGGGCCTTGGTTGAGGCCATGGTCCGGAGCGAGGAGGAGTGGCAGGCGGTCGCCGACTTCTGCGAAGCAGTAATGCTCGCAAAGGAGGAGGCCGAACGCATCAGGCAACGGCGTTATCGCCGCCGCCGTCGCCGGGATTCTGATCCCGATTTCCGGCCAACGTAGACGCGGGCTTGCGGACGGTGAGCAATGGGTAGCTCACTGTCCGGCCATCCGGTAACTGTCCGGACCAAGCCCAAGTCGTCGACGGCGCGCACTGTTCCCGCGCGCCTCAAGGAGTTGTCAGCAACAGCAGGGACCCAAGGGTCGTGCAGTTCGACTCGCCAAGTATATTTAGATCATCTTCCGTCCGTCGCGTTTGTTTCGTTTTTCTTTTATTTAAATTGTCGATTTATAAATCTTCTTTACCAAAATGGTTAATGATAATGTAAGTGGACTAATGTAACAGAATATTCTGCAACTCTTACAATGTCTATTTCCATTTTACATTTAAGATTCCAAACTTTTATTTATTTTGTGTTGTTATTTCAGAAGCCCATCATCGGAGAGGCTGGAATCCCGAGGCGTCGGGGCAGACCAGCCGGTCATAACCGGGTGCCCCTCTCGCAGGTTCGTATTGATATTAGACACCTTATATTTCCCACTTAATTATAATTTAATTGTAAATATATTTGTTTATTTTAATCTTTATTTACAGGCAGAGCGTCGCGCACGCAATGCTGCCTACGAGAGGGAGCGCCGACAAGAAACCGCGGAGGCGAGGCAGCTTCTTATAGAAGCTGTCGGCGCTGACCCCGACGTAAGTTATCATTATTTTATTCTTAACTTTAATAAATGTACGTACAATTCACGAAACCTGACTAACTTTTCATTTATTCACAGATATCTCTGGCCGACCTTATGGAAAAGGTCATCGAGTTAATAGCGCAGAGATCTAACTACAACTCAGACGATATCTCAAACCTAAGGCGTATTAACGCCGATTTGGAAGCCCAAAGTAAGTTAACCTGTCGAGTGACGTGGAGTTCTTGTTGTTTTATAATATTTTAAATTGTATTTTTTCTCTCCAGTTGCAGACGCTCAAGAGCGTTTGGGCCTGTCGGACGAGGCTGCGGAAAGCTTAGAGGGTGACGCTCCGGTAAGTTTTTGTGACATTTTCTTTTTATTTTGTACCTATAAATGACCGATTATGACTAATTAATTTTTTTATTTAATTATTTAGTTCAAGTGGTCTCTTTCCAGGCAAGGCAAGACAGAGAAATAACACGCCGAACAGAGAATGCCTGGAAGAGCTACTGGTCCATGAAGGAACTATTTAAGGGCATTTTGCTCATGTCACTGAAACGTAAGCTGATGGACATGTGTATTCTCCCCATTCTGACCTATGGTGCACAAACTTGGTCTTTGACTAACATCCAAAAGTCCAAACTCAAGGTCTGCCAGCGTGCAATGGAGCGCAGCATACTCGGTGTTAAATTAACAGATCATGTTCGAAACACAACACTACGCTCCAAAACGCAAATTGTTGATGTGGGTTAAAAGGCTGCCCAACTTAAATGGGACTGGGCAGGACATGTCTGCCGCATGTCTAACGAGCTGTGGGCGCGTAAAACGCTGGATTGGTGCCCGGACACAGCAACGCGGGGCCGAGGCAGACCACGAAGGAGATGGCGGGACGACCTGGATGGCTTCCTTAAGAACTGGAATGAGAAAGCGAGGAACCGTGATCGTTGGAAGGAGTGGAGGGAGGCCTTTGCCCAGCAGTGGGACAGTGTGGGCTAAATAAAAAAAAAAAAAATTAAGTTTATAAGGTCGTAAGTTGTCGTTTTCTAGTTGTAGTTGTAGTTTTCTAGGAGGTCCTCGGATAGTGACTTATGACTATAGTCCTCGTATGGGTCTGTACAAGTTATGGTGTGTGTGTCCAGGTATATGATATTACTTTTTCGCACTCAAACGGCTGAACGGATTTCAATGAAACTTTGTATATGGATAGACTATGTCCTGAAACAGCACTGATACTTTTTAGCTTGAGAGTATATTCCTTAGAGATCATTTTCTACTATAATGCAGACGAAGCCGCTGGAAACAGTTGTTGAAAAGTAAATGTAAATTATACTTGTTGTTGGACTTAATTACAAACGTCAATGGGTAGCTGGTAAAGAAAAGATATATACTTGTGTCTAAAACATGCAAACTAATACATAAGAAGGCGGACTAGTTACTTGTTTATCAACCCGCATATAATGAATTTTATTAAAATGGTGAATCATGTCCTGCAAAAACTCGTCATCCCCCAAGCCTGTTTACAACTAGCTTGGGATTGGCTTCCAGTGTAACCGGATGCGGCGGCCAAATACCTGTATTTTACAAAAAGCGACTGCCAGTTAAAACAAAAATTAATTCATATTAAAAATAAAATCATTTTACAAACCAGCTTTTAATGTCACTCACTATTTTATTACATTATATAATTTATGTTGTACAATATATATAAAAGCTTGTCGTCAGATTATCCTGAGTAAATGAACAAAGAATTCAATTTATTGACAAAAACCATTTGATCTCATTACTTCGGTAGTAGCGCACTCGTGCAGTTTCACTCGCCAAGTACATCGTCTTTCGTCCGTCTCGTTTGTTGTTTTGCTTTTATTTAAATTACTAGTTTATAGAAAATGGAGAATAATAAGATAAGTGTGCAACTAAGGTAAAAGAACATTCTGCAAGTTCTTTAATGTCACTTTCCATTTTACATTTAAGATTACACATTTTTATTTATTTTGTGTTATTATTTCAGAAGATCATCATCGGAGAGGCTGGAATCCCGAGGCGTCGGGGCAGACCAGCCGGTCATAACCGGGTGCCTCTCTCGCAGGTTCGTATTGATATTAGACACCTTATATTTCCCACTTAATTATAATTTTATTGTAAATATATTTGTTTATTTTAATCTTTATTTACAGGCAGAGCGTCGCGCACGCAATGCTGCCTACGAGAGGGAGCGCCGACAAGAAACCGCGGAGGCAAGATTGTCTCTCATCGAAGCTGTCGGCGCTGACCCCGACGTAAGTTATCATTATTTTACTCTTAACTTAATGTATGTACAATTCAGGAAACCTGACTAACTTTTCATTTATTCACAGATATCTCTGGCCGACCTTATAGAAAAGGTCATCGAAGTAATAGCGCAGAGATATAACAATAACAGTGACGACATCTCTAACCTAAGGCGTATTAACGTCGATTTGGAAGCCCAAAGTAAGTTAACCTGTCGAGTGACGTGGAGTTCTTGTTGTTTTATAATATTTTAAATTGTATTTTTTCTCTCCAGTTGCAGACGCTCAAGAGCGTTTGGGCCTGTCGGACGAGGTTGAAGAAAGTTTCGACGGTGACGCTCCGGTAAGTTTTTGTGACATTTTCTTTTTATTTTGTACCTATCTAAATAAGCGATTATGACTTATTAATTTTTTTCTCATGCAGGACACAGCCACAGCTGGACCATCTGGGACCAGTCCGTCTAAGGCCACCAAAAAACGGGTACGGTTTAGTTTTTTAACTATAATGCAGACGAAGCCGCTGGCAGCAGTTGTTGAAAAATAAATTAAATTATAGTTGTTGTTGGACTTAATTACGAACATACAAACTAATACATAAGAACCGCCTTCTTAGTTACTTGTTACTTATTTATGAACCCGCATATCATGGGTTTTTTATTATAAGTGTGAAACGTCGTAATCTCATCATCCCCCAAGCCTTTTTACTTCCAGCTTGGGATCGGCTTCCAGTCAAACCATTACCCCTAGCCAAGTTACTAATCTGCAATAATTAACGCTTGTAGAAAGCTTCAAATGTACGGGAATGACGTCGTCTTACCGCTCAGCCACGTGGTCAGAACAAAAGAATTGGCGGCAAGGTCAACTCGAAGCGTTCGGCGCAAGCGAAACGATTGTAACTTGGCTAAGGGGGCAGATAAGGCTGCCGAATACTTGAATTTTTTTACAAAAAGCGACTGCCAGCTAAAACAAAAATTAATTCATATTAAAAATAAAATCATTTTACAGACCAGCTTTTATCGAAATGCTCTAAAATTAATAAAATTAATTTTAAATTAAATGACACTCACTATTTTATTACATTATATAATTTATGTTGTACAATATATATAAAAGCTTGTCGTCAGATTATCCTGAGTAAATGAACAAAGAATTCAATTTATTGACAAAAACCATTTGATCTCATTACTTCGGTAGTAGCGCACTCGTGCAGTTTCACTCGCCAAGTACATCGTCTTTCGTCAGTCTCGTTTGTTGTTTTGCTTTTATTTAAATTACTAGTTTATAGAAAATGGAGAATAATAAGATAAGTGTGCAACTAAGGTAAAAGAACATTCTGCAAGTTCTTTAATGTCACTTTCCATTTTACATTTAAGATTACACATTTTTATTTATTTTGTGTTGTTATTTCAGAAGATCATCAACGGAGAGGCTGGAATCCCGAGGCGTCGAGGCAGACCAGCCGGTCATAACCGGGTGCCTCTCTCGCAGTTTCGTATTGATATTAGACACCTTATATTTCCCACTTAATCATAATTTTATTGTAAATATATTTGTTTATTTTAATCTTTATTTACAGGCAGAGCGTCGCGCACGCAATGCTGCCTACGAGAGGGAGCGCTGACAAGAAATCGCGGAAGCAAGATTGTCTCTCATCGAAGCTGTCGGCGCTGACCCCGACGTAAGTTATCATTATTTTATTCTTAACATAACTCTTTGAATGTCGTAATTAGAGACACAATAGAAAGACAATTACCTTATGTCGGACTGTGTAACTTAAGACATTCGAAAGGTTAATGTATGTACAATTCAGGAAACCTGACTAACTTTTCATTTATTCACAGATATCTCTGGCCGACCTTATAGAAAAGGTCATCGAAGTAATAGCGCAGAGATATAACAATAACAGTGACGACATCTCTAACCTAAGGCGTATTAACGCCGATTTGGAAGCCCAAAGTAAGTTAACCTGTCGAGTGACGTGGAGTTCTTGTTGTTTTATAATATTTTAAATTGTATTTTTTCTCTCCAGTTGCAGACGCTCAAGAGCGTTTGGGCCTGTCGGACGAGGTTGAAGAAAGTTTCGATGGTGACGCTCCGGTAAGTTTTTGTGACATTTTCTTTTTATTTTGTACCTATCTAAATAAGCGATTATGACTTATTAATTTTTTTCTCATGCAGGACACAGCCACAGCTGGACCATCTGGGACCAGTCCGTCTAAGGCCACCAAAAAACGGGTACGGTTTAGTTTTTTAACTATAATGCAGACGAAGCCGCTGGCAGCAGTTGTTGAAAAATAAATTAAATTATAGTTGTTGTTGGACTTAATTACGAACATACAAACTAATACATAAGAACCGCCTTCTTAGTTACTTGTTACTTATTTATGAACCCGCATATCATGGGTTTTTTATTATAAGTGTGAAACGTCGTAATCTCATCATCCCCCAAGCCTTTTTACTTCCAGCTTGGGATCGGCTTCCAGTCAAACCATTGCCCCTAGCCAAGTTACTAATCTGCAATAATTAACGCTTGTAGAAAGCTTCAAATGTACGGGAATGACGTCGTCTTACCGCTCAGCCACGTGGTCAGAACAAAAGAATTGGCGGCAAGGTCAACTCGAAGCGTTCGGCGCAAGCGAAACGATTGTAACTTGGCTAAGGGGGCAGATAAGGCTGCCGAATACTTGTATTTTTTTACAAAAAGCGACTGCCAGCTAAAACAAAAATTAATTCATATTAAAAATAAAATCATTTTACAGACCAGCTTTTATCGAAATGCTCATAAAATGACACTCACTATTTTGTTACATTATACAATTTATACGATATTATTTTCGAATTAATACTTCGGTTATCGCACTCTAAACGTGTTTTCCCATAGGAATAAGATGTTTTTCCGGGATAAAAAGTATGTTCTTTTCCATGTCAAAGGCTATATGCATGCCAAATTTCATCCAAATCCGTTCAGCCGTTTTTGCGTGATTAAGTAACAAACATCCAAACATCCACACTTTCACATTTATAATATTAGTTAGGATAGAAGCTTGTCGCCAGATTTTCCTGAATAAATGGACAAAGAATTAAATTATTTTTGTATCTCACTAGCGCTGTTCCAGGTTCACACTGGTGTTAGTAACGTTTGAAATTCTCGGCTTTTCTATTCTCCAATATGCTTACATTACACACAATAAAATTGAATTCCTTAGAAAAATCCGCACACAAACAATATACAATGACTTTAAAAAAATGTGTTCCTTAAGTGATAATGATCTGTTCTATGTTCCACGAATCAATTAGCAAATACCAATTACAATTACCAGTGTCGTAGCCACCGATGGTGGGGTTTGCGGACGGCGAACAATGGGTAGCTCGAAGGCCGTCTAATAACCGCCGGGACCGAGCTCAAATCGTCGCCGGCGCCTAGTATTCCACGCGCCCCTCGAGATGTCAGCAAAACTGTAGGGGCCCAGCAGGGTTGAAGCCTACTGGGGCCACGGGTTGTGCGAAAGAGAACATAGGAGTGTGTTTTAGACAGTAAAAGTCTAATAAGCTCTCCCGCCTCTAATAGCCCTAGAGCGAGAGAAGTCATTGGATGGTTTCCCAACTAAAAAAAAACTTTTATTATTGTCATTAAAGGGCAATGTCAATATTCCTTAAAAAGTTATAAATATCTTTAACAATAAATAATAGAATTCGAACTCTAGGTTCTCTAAGAACGTTGCTACTGCGGTGTTTTCGTAGCACCGCGTAGCACTTCGCAGCGCCTCGTAGACTCTCGTAGCGGATCAAAGCCAAGCGCTGCAATGAATCAAAAGTAACATCATTTCATTTCACACGGCCCCTTTTAGTGTAATTTGCTTCCTCCTCCTCCTTGCGTCGTAAGCCTCAATGCTGAGGGTCGTGACCACCCTGCTTCATCACTCTAACCCTTATGATATACCTCCATCTGTTCCTATCTCTGGCAGTGTGAAGGGCATTGTACAAGGTTTTATCTGTAACATAATTGATCGTCATCTTCACCACATACATATTTTGTAAACTGTAGTCGGGGTGAGTTAGTTATAATGCAAATAGTCTTTGTTACTAGCATAAACTTTATATTTTTAGAACAATTCACAATAAAATACACAAAAGGCAGAATTACAACTCTAAATCAAACTTCCATGTTTTGTCTTTCGTCGCATGTCTCAAGCTGACAACCTTCTAACACATTCTGTACCAACCTAAGAGGCCTTTGTTATTGGTTGGCTCGACGCGCATGCGTCAAGTGCGTTCGGAAACACACTACGGTGAATTATATCTAGCCGGCATCTTACCGCGGCCTATGCGTTCTGGGAGGCGTTTAGTTCTCTCCGCTATAAAACGCTAATAATTTTGATGACAATTTTGCAAAAATAGTATTGGTTTATACCGTCAAGAAAGTTATTTAGCACCGTAAAATGGAATTCCTTAGATACGTCAGTACGGAACCAGATTATGATAGTTAATTTTAACCTGAGTGAAATTTCAATATCCAGTTAAGTCTGTAAGAAAACGTCTCCTATATAATGAGGCAGTATTCCTTTCTCAGCGTTCGTATGAAAATCAAAATTAATTACGGTATACCAACGCAGACGAGAGTTGCATGTATACGAAAAGAATAATCTGATTGAAGCCAGTCAGATTATATACTGTAGCGTAGCTCAGCTCACGGTAGGCTTCGTGTTGGGATTTTACTATAAATAAAAGGCAGCGGTCTGCCCACTTCTATATTTTTCTTAGTTGATCGCGCACAAGCTTTTCTTACAAAAATCAGTTCAACACTGAAAAAACAACACACTTCCTTTTTTCTACTTTTCAGACCTATTCTAGAAATGCAAAATCCTTAAAAAAGTATATTTTACAAGCCAGTTCGTTGGCTATATAAAAAAAAAACAACTCATGCTATCTCCTTTCGATATCACATGAGTAAAAAAAAAACAACTCATGCTATCTCCTTTCGATATCACATGAGCTACGCCCCAATGAATAGAAATGTAGAGGCAACAAGCATTTATATTCTAAAAACTTTCGAAGGATTAAGCATGACCTACCTATACCTAACACAGAGGTTCCTACCTATGTTTGGATTTTTTTTTATATGGCGTACGTCTTTATAAAGCGAGCTTAAGGGGATGCATCTCGACATACATTTTCACTGTTTTTCATACAACCGCTCTTACGCGATTATGACGTTATTACACATTTTTCATTAGATATTTTGGAAACACAGTGTTCAGACATCGCCTTAACAAACACACTTTGCCTTAACGACTGGAGCTGCCATCTACCTCACAGCGTTTTTTTTTTTTTTTTTTTTTTTTTTTATTTATGGTGGGAAAAAATCATGCATTGACATCCCCCGCTCTTGGGCGGAGCGGGAGATAGTGTCAGACTCTTACTGACTAAAAGACCCACCCCGTTCCTTCTAGCCTTCATACCGGGGCTCGAGTGCCCTTTCGGATAACCCTGGCCCCAGTAGGCTTCGACCCGGCTGGGTCCCTGCTGTTGCTGACAACTCCTTGAGGCGCGCGGGAACAGTGCGCGCCGTCGACGACTTAGGCTTGGTCCGGACAGTTACCGGACGGCCGGACAGCGAGCTACCCATTGCTCACTGTCCGCAAGCCCGCGCCTACGGTGGCCGGAAATCGGGATCAGAATCCCGGCGGCGGCGGCGGCGGCGATAACGCCGTTGCCTGATGCGTTCGGCCTCCTCCTTTGCGAGAATTACTGCTTCGCAGAAGTCGGTGACCGCCTGCCACTCCTCCTCGCTCCGGACCATGGCTTCAACCAAGGCCCGGCGCGAGAGGTCTCCGCCGCCGATCGCCCCCACGAGGGCACGGCGATGCTCCGCCCAAGCAGGGCACACCTCGACTGTGTGCTCCACCGTGTCCTCCGGGCATTCCGCACAGTGACGACACCCGGGCGTCACTTCCACACGAATCCGGTGCAGGAAACTCCCGAACGAACCATGTCCGGTGAGGACCTGCGTCATGCGGAAGGTAAGGACGCCGTGAGGTCTTTCCAGCCACGCCTCAAAGAGGGGACTTACCGCCATGATTGTGGCGTGCCCAACCTCACAGCGATTGGTCGCCCACGCATGACGTCGACAAATAATCACCGAGCTACGTATCAACGATTTTTTTCCAAAATCTTTTTTGTTCATTGCATCGCACGCACTAGATTCTAAATACAATTTCACCATATTTTCATGTAATACTCGCAATGTATTCAAAGTCAAAAGCAATTCCTGGTATCATTTCAAGCCACCTTCAGTCTCCCAACACGCAACAGAGCTGAAATCGAAACACACAGTATCTTGCGGATATTATCTAGGCTTCTATGGAAATCAATTTATCAATTTGTGTAAAACTAATCCAGTTAAGACCTCTGAAAATCTGCTATTTTGCATGAACTTTGACACTTCATAATTTACTCAAAAATGAAAAAAGTCCAAAAAGTACAACATACAAGCCTAGCAAATTTTATCAAGATTCCAAATAATGATAATGTTTTTCAAAAACTTTTAAGGGTTTAAAAAAAACACGTATTTCCTGAAACAATTTTTATAAAATATGTTATGTAAACCACGGAATTACCGAAGGCTGACAGAGTTTTCAGGCGTTATCTCTCTTTTTTCGCGTTGCCTTTTCATCAAACATCGCGTTGGATTGCGTTAGATGAAGTAACAAGCTGTTAAACCATGCTCGATGTTGACGATAGGCGAGTGGAAAAGCAGCCTCTTAAGCCAGAGTCAACGATAAATAGTTATCACAATGTTCTTACATTATTACTGTGCGTCAATCCACGCTCATTAAACATCGTTGCCCTACTTAAACCCCACTGTAGCCAAATCAAACTAAAAGCCACAGCGCACCGCCGTTAACCTAGGTTGCCAGTGACATCCACCCAGACAGGGATTACATTCTAAGACTCAATACTTTTATGACTAATTTCTTCAGACGCTTATCGGGTCAGAGGACAAGGAGCCATAATCGCATTGGATCCCTTGTATATTTTCATTCTACTCCAGAGCTACTAGACAACAAAGATTATTAATAAAAAGAACTCCCAAAATAGCTAAATCATTAGAGTCAACTAGACTCTTTGCATAGGCTATGCCTCATCAGGCATCAGGCAACGGCGCTCCATCAGGCAACGGCGCTCTCGCCGCCGCCGGGATTCCGATCCCGATTTCCAGCCACCGTAGGCGCGGGCTTGCGGACAGTGAGCAATGGGTAGCTCGCTGTCCGGCCGTCCGGTAACTGTCCGGACCAAGCCCAATTCGTCGACGGCGCGCGCTGTTCCCGCGCGCCTCAAAGAGTTGTCAGCAACAGCAGGGGCCCAGCCGGGTCGAAGCCTACTGGGGCCAGGGTTATCCGAAAGGGCGCTCAAGCCCCGGTATGAAGGCTTGAAGGAACGGGATGGGTTTTTTAGTCAGTAAGAGTCTGACACTATCTCCCGCTCCGCCAAAGAGCGGGGGTTGTCATAAGATGATTTTTCCCATAGAAAAAAAAATAAAAAAATGCCTCATCAGCAAAGTTGATATTAGCTCAGTTTGAATACTGCGAAACCCTCTCATAAAGGAGGACCGACGGGTCTCTTAAGGGAGGATGGAAATTCATTAAGATTACGCAAAATTCTTAATAAATTTCCTGTAATAATTGGCAAATGCGACAAATCGCTTAACCTTAATTGGTTTTGGATAATTTTTTACTACTTCTAATTTTCGTGGCTCTGGTAAAACACCCTCTGACGTTATAACATGGCCTAAATATAACATCTTCTTCAAAAAAATTACATTTAATTGGATTCAATTTTAGTTTTGTTTTTCGTATTCGCTCAAACACGTCTAGTAAATGTTTTATTGCTGAATCTAAGTTTTTCCCATAAACAATCAAATCGTCTAAATATACAAGACATTTGTCATATGTTAGACCAGCCATGGCTATGTTCATCATTCTTGAAAACGAATTTGGGCTTGTTTTGAGTCCCATTGGCATTCTGGTCGTTTGGTATTGTCCAGAATTAAATGCTGTATATTTTCGGCTTTCTTTATCAAGGTTAACATTAAAAAATCCTTGGTATAGATCTAGATTTGTAAAATAAACGGATCCTGAAAGAGAATCAAGTATGTCTGTAATATTCGGCAGTGGGAACTTGTCATATTTAATGCAATTGTTCAATTTTCTATACTCAATGACCAAACGCCATTTCTTTTCTCCAGAAGCGTCTTGTTTCTTGGGTACTAACAACACTGGACTAGACCACTCACTTTACGGGGCTCTATTGTATTTTGAGACATGTCATTTATTGCTTTTGAACCTCTGATTTTTGAGGGTGTGGCAATCTGTATGGTTTTACGTAAACTTTGTCAGCATTTTCTTTTAGTTTGAATTTATGATTGTATATTGGTGTAGTGGTCAAGGTGTCACCTGGTAAATAAAAAATATCCGCATATTTAGCACATAATTTTTGTAAAGAAATCTGTTCTTCCGAATTTAAATGTTTTAAGTTTGTGATAACAAAGACTTTAAACGCTTCGCGTCAAATGCGGTATCCCCGCACTATCCGTATTGCCATGATTCTCTGGCAGGCGTTCAGAATGGCCGCCGGTCGCTTTTGCAGCGACGGCGTCCACACCGGCGCCCCGTAGAGGGCCATGGACCGCACGATCCCCGCGTAGAGCCTCCGGCAGGAGGCGTCTGGACCCCCAAAGTTGGACAGGAGCCGCTTGAGAGCGGCCCCAGTCCGGTTGAGTTTGGGAGCCAGACGTCGGAAATGCTTCTCGAAATTACCTCATCGATGATCCGGCGCCGATGCGAACCGGAGTGCCCTCCGGATCGTATTCCAGGGTAAGGAATTGAACGCGTTCGCAGCATGTTGTCATCTTTGTGGCTATACTTGTTATTGTTGGATAATCATCAGCAACTGCGTAACATGCATGGTCGTTCTCTGTAGACAAAGAAATTTGCAGAAATACTGCAAATTTTACATTTCTTTCTCTACTTTGATCGGAAATATGTTTGCTAAATAATTAGGCAATTTACTGACCACAAGAAAAAGAAAAGAATGGCTTAATAATAATGGCATAATTGTAAAACAATACGACCAGCTTATATGTTTTATCCTATTGATGATAATGTCATTCATTTTTAGTTTAATACAGAACAACAAACGAGTAGTCGTAGCCCTGTTCCTAATGTGGAGAGTGCGGACAGCGGCATCTTCTTAGAGGTGAGTTTGGAACTTTCTCAACAATCCAGACACAGCCTTCACTATTTTCTTCTCTTTAATTATAATGATAAAAAATAAATCTGTTCGTATTTTCAGACTAGTATTAATGAGAGTACCAGAAGCTTCAGCAAATCTTTGAAAAAATATACACCGAAGCTCAAGAGTCGAGACTCAACCCCCAAACAAAAACCAGGCCCGTTGAATGCAATCAACTCAAGACGCAGATCTAATATCCTATATGTCTCACCAGATCAAACAAAAAAATTAGACGTTTACGCGAAAATTCTTTACAAAGGATTGACGGCGCTGTTATCAATATTCATACATAAAAAACGTACCAGAAAGAATTTATGTGATCCAAATGATACGGAGTATGAAAACGTTAGTTCAGATGCTGAGGAGGCCAAGACGACTAAAAACGATGATGATTTGGTAATTACATTTTAAAATGTAAAAAAATCTCCTGGTTTGTTTCTTTTTTTTATGTACTTTTTGTGTTATGTGAGTGTATGTGCTGTGTGTGTGTTGTGTTTGTGATTTGTAGGTGGCATTTTACCTATCTTGAAGGGGGAGAAGCATGAATAATGTGTCAAGGGAAATAAAAGGTCAACATACGTAAAAATCTAGCTTAAATTTAATCAAATATAAGTAAATAAATTTCGTACAAACGTGTTTACAAAACGACAATTAAGCGTTTTTCAAAGTTAGACAAGTAAGAGAGAGCAGAATTTGAGCGGCAATTGTCATTAAGTTTACTAGTTGTTTTCTAATGCGTTTTGCATTTTTTTATAATGCATAAAATATCAAATAAGTCAATATTCTATCAATGATGTGGTAAATCACTGAAAATCTTACATAAGGCTTCCAGTAAATAGTACTATTCAGATATACATCTATCGTTTTGATCTATGTCCTACAGATATAATGACACTTAAAATAATCGTTCCTCATAAGACAAAAAAACTGTCCACATTGCCTTCTAACTGTGCAAAGTTCGCTTCATTAATCTTAGATCTCCGGAGTAGCTCATTTCACGCGCAATGACAACTGAGCGTGCTCCAATGTCTTGGGACCTGAGTTGCAGGAATTGTATAGCAGGAACCGCAGGACTGAGAGACTACATCAAATAGTCGCCCTCCCAGCTTACCATTTTCTGTTATTGGATATCTAGTAAAAACCATTTCTTTTCTTAGCTTCCATAACATCGGCCTCAATATTGTCAGGGCCCATGCATACAGGATCCCTGATGAACCCGTGCTTATACTTCTTCACTTTGTGTACTTCATTGGCCTGTTACTTCGGTGTGCAGTTATGATGAATTATGCCGACGCCTCCGCAGAGCGCCATTGCTATCACAATGTCGGTTTCGGTAACGGTGTCCCTAGGGGCAGATACAAGCGGCGATTTTAGGTAAATTGTTTTGGTAAGCGGCGGTAAAACTAAGTGAACAAAAATTTGACAACATCTTACTTTTTATTCAGTACCCCTAGCTAAGTCGATGTCGTCCACAATATACCGTACAAAGTGCGGGACGAATTCCTGGCAAAAGAGGAAACAAAGAACATCTTGTACCACAAATGAAAGTTAGAATGGAAGTTGTTAACAATTCAGTAAATGCACAATTACAAAATTAAGAAATTAAAGATCTCATTCAAGGCAAGCAGAACTTTGATCTATTGCTAACAGAAGCGTGTATTCGAACAACTTTAGTTTTCTCATATGTGTAGAAAATGCGTCTGATCCAAGTCAGTTGTTTTGGAGTAAGTCGGAATAACTATATCAAGTAACTGGAACTCCATCACATCGAATGGATGTGATGTATCCTGGTAAGATGCACGAGAGAATCCACAATCTGACAATATACGAGAAGTTATATGAAGTTTACAACAATTACAGGTTAGCAATATTTGCAAACATAAAAGAAGAAGCGAATGAAATGGTAGGAAAATATTTTGGACTGAACACACCGAACATTAAGGAGCTTCAAAATAATCTGCAAATATTATTTCTGAACATCAATCTAATTTGGGAAGGAAACCGACCTGTACCTTCGAGTGTCATACATTTAGGAGGACTGTCGGAGAAATATTCAATTCAGCCCACTATGCTGATGGGAGACTCGTCAGTAGCACACTGCCAAATACAGCGGAGATCGTTCTAGTTTTTGACCAATTGTTCGACAGCGTCAATGGAGCTGCAAGATTCTCTAAAAGAAGCAAGGGAAAAATTTTAAGAACAGCAGTGGTAGAAAAATCAGCGCATCATCAATTTTGGAAAGAGGCAATTAATAATTTACAGAAAATTAGATAGGTATGTGGATTTTAATGGAAAGGAAAAGTCAGTGGCCTCTTTGCAAATTTTAAAAAAAGCTACATGAGACTGTGGCAGTTTTTCAAAAACCATAATTTAAAAATTATGAGACCTAGGTATTTTAATTCAGATCCAATTGAAAACTTGTTTGCTCAGGTAAGAGCATATGTATAATTATCACATCGATCTATTACACAGGGTCGTCGAGCTGTTGAACAATTCAAATAATAACGTAGACGACATCGAAGATTTGAGGCATATTAACGCCGATTTGGAAGCCCAAAGTAAGTTAACCTGTCTAGTGACTGTGTTGGTCTTGTTGTTTTATATTATTTTAAATTGTATTTTTCCCAGAAAACCACGCCGCCGCCAAGAAACCGCAGAGGCGAGGTTGCTTCTTATAGAAGCTGTCGGCGCTGACTCCGACGTAAGTTATCATTATTTTATTCCATCCTAGTCATTATTTATTTGTTTACTTTGTTTTTTTACAGTGAAAAAAGCGCAAGCACTCGGAGGACTCAGGTTCTTCACCAAAACGAAAATCAAGCACGGGCGCTTGACTTCTTGAGTGAGTATTTCTTTAAATCTCTTCTCTACGACGACCACGGGAGTCCAGTATAATCAAATCAAATCTAAAGCCAGGGTACATAATTGTTAACAACTTTCATCAAGAAAATCTAAAAACGTGTAAAATAAAAGAAATAGTGAAAGCAGCCAGCCAAACTAGATAACAAGAAATATTTTTGTTTATAGATTCAGTATTAAAAGCGGCAGCGGAAAGAGGTCAGAGAGAATATAGTCTGTAGGGTATACAAATTCCTTGGGAAGATGAAAAAAAAAATTAAAAACTCGTCTATGCGGAAATTCAAATTTAAACTGACTTGAGCAAGGCGTCCAGTGAATTTTATAACTACGTTATAAAAACAAAGTGATCCCTAAAAATGATCATTGGAGAGGCAAGTCTCCCCAGGCGCCGGGGCAGCATATTCCCTGGGATCCTAAGGTTTGAATATTCTGTATTGTCAGTCTGCCTACATCCAATTTTTTCACAGTGGAAACATTAGGATGGTATTGTTTGAGATATCCTCATGTGTTTAGTGTCAAATTCAAATCTGGTACTGCACTTGTCTCTTTGGGTCAAATTCAGGTAGATTCACAATCGAAGTAGAACGCTGTAATTTAGTCCGTTCCTATTTCTTTCTGGGAATGGAATATCATCATGGTCTGACATTAGTTGCGCAGGATTAGGAAAAACCCAGAAAAAACCTCTTCAGACTAATCAAAATGATAATGATATTGATTAATGAAACTAGTAGTCAACTACTTCAATATTGACCATACTTATCGCGACTGGTTTGCGTATATAACACGCGTCGTTCAACTCTTCCCATTTATGCAACACGTCCACACAATGGCAATGTTAAGGCATGTACTATTGTTTTCTTATACAAGTATTTGTCACTGATGCGGCGAGGAAACTGGCAGTGTCAACTCTTCCCAATTAGTTGCAACACGTCCACACAATGGTGTTAAGGCATCTAGTATTGTGTTTTACAAGTATTCGTCACTGAAGCGGCGAAGATACTGGCAGTGTCAACTCTTCCCAATTAGTTGGAACACGTCCACATAATGGCAATGTTAAGGCATCTAGTATTGTGTTTTCTTTTACAAGTATTAGTCACTGAAGCGGCGACGATACTGGCAGTCTACCCAACACAGTCGATGCACAATTCTCAATTCAATTGCAAGGAATTAAAGATCTCATTCAAGGACAGCAGAAGTTTGACCTTTTGCTAACAGAAGCGTATATTCCATCAGCCTTGGCTTTCTCATACGTGTGTTAAGTAACTCTGATCCAAGTTAATTCCTTCGGAGCACTTTGGGATAACTTTGGAGCTCCGTCACATCCCTTCTTGTATCCTTCAAATATGCATCAGAGAATCTACAATCTGACAGTATTCGAGAAGTTGTATGAAATGTACATTACTTTTAGGATAGTAACATTTGCAGGTAAGGGAAAAGGAGAGGATGAAATGGTTAGGAAGCATTTTGGACCAGACACCCCGAATACAAAAGAGCTGAAAAAGAGCGTACTAGGCCCGCGTGGTGTATTATGGCCTATTCCCTCACCTATAAAGGAGGCCAGAGGACTAGCAGTGGGAACATGATAAGGATGACTATGCTAGGCTATACTATAACTGTCTCTAGTTAGGATGACATTTCTTTCGGTTTTTATTTTTCTTTGGTTATATTTTTTTGAATTTTATTTTCCTTCGGTTATATTTTTTTTTAATCATTTAAAGTCAGAATATGGTACCATAAGGTGACTATTTAATCAATTTAACTTATTGCAGGACCTAAAAAGTTATCTAGACTCCTCGAAACACGACATGATCTATAAGCTTTGATACAAACGTCCAACCTCCATAGCTTCCTCCAGATTGAGTTGATTTGTTGGCCAAAATCTTCTCCCAGTTACCGTATGACTTCTTGTGGACGTGGAACAAAGAAGAGCCGCCAGGACGCTTTAAGAACGTCAGGATTTCCAAATGGCTTCCACAGTCAGACTTGCTAAGTGAGTAATGTGGTTTTAAGTGCATCATAGTAGTTAGCAGCCCAACAGTTGAACGTTCATAATTTCATTACTTGGTTTCAAAAGTATTGAAACTGATTAGTGGTCTTTTAGAAACGTAACATACCCGGAAACAGTTATATACGTTTTCTAAAAGCGCATATACGTGGCATCCCTTTTAGGTTATTTTGATCTTACATGCGATCTATACTCGTAATTATTTCGCTACATATTTAACTAATATAAACAAGTGCTTGATTTTTATTAGGACCCAATTAAGATTAGGTTAAGAAGTGAGCACTCTTAGATATTGGAGCGATATATTATATTTGTTATGAAAATATTATTTTCCAGATATTTATAATTATTACTGTTATTTCAAAGGCTTAAATATGTTTTACTAATCATTAATCTACATCAAATTTAAGTTAAGATTACGAACGGGTGCAAAGAAACTTTAGAAAAAAAGGACACCAAGATATTTTTTCATTATTAAATTAAATAAACATACATTTTCAGGGTATCCTAAGGTCAAAGTTTTTATAACTCAAGGAGGTCAAAAATTGTTTAACGTTGTTAAAGAAGAACATAAGAAGCTATTGGCAGAATTATTAGCAATAAGTTTTAAAGTTTAATGTTCCAATGATTAACACGGTGCTGTGTGACGGTGACTACAGGGTCAGCAACTTGTTGTTTCAATCTCTGGAGGGCCGCTTAGATATAGTGGTGAAGGACTACCAGACACTACACTCAGGTCTGCCTGTCGTCGACCTGCTGTACTTCGAGTTTCTATGTACGAACGGGGACTTCAGGAAAGAAAACCATCAGCGACTCGTCGACCACTATCTCAGCAGCCTAACAATATCCTTGGACAGGCTTGGAATCGACGACAATGAGGTGTATCCCAGGGAAACGTTTGGTGAGGAGTATGAAACGATAATGAGTCAGTCAATCCTCACGATGGCGGTGCTTCCACTCGTCCCAGTGGAAGCGGAGCAGGCTCCGCATATGAGCAGTATAGAAGAGGTAATGTAGATGGTCATTTTGCGCGGCGAACTGGCCGTGAAGCGGTACAGCGATCACGTTAGTGATTGTTTTGACTGGGGACTTATATAGCATATTAATTCCAATCACGGCTACGTGGGTTATGCACGGAGAGAGTGGGATTCACCACAATTGTTGCTCATTTGTTTACCAACCACATTTCCACTATCAACTTTCCTTACATTTCTTGAGATAAGCACTATTATAATATATTCTTCTGGCCTGCCACACTGTAACAGTTTGTCTACGCACAAAAAAACTTACCTATCCGTCTGGCATCCTTGGTTCTTACATTTTCATGTCGACTTAGATTGTTTTTTATCTATATAAAGAAAATCTGACCTTTTATATGTTCATGTTTTCAAAATCTTGTTTACATTATCAATAAATTAACGGTGCGGCTCACTTATTTGGACTGGGGCGATGTTACTCGGTATCTGAAACTTCTTTATATAAGATGGCAGTCTTCGATTCCCAGAGTCGTATTGTATGATGGAAATGGTTGATAAGACTTCAGCTACTTGTTAATTAAACTAAACAAGTAATGTCTGACCATATTTTGAGAAACTAAGGATAGAGTTGATGAACTCAACATTGTTTTTATTTTCTTCATTAACATCAATCAATTAAATTAGTTGACGTTACACCTTCAGGAAATCATGCTAACATTTAAAGATCTCGTACGCCTCAGTTTCGAAACATACAGCAGGGTCACATCCTTGGAATGGAAGTACGCCTCGTGCGCTATAGAATAAGCCACGGTACTGTGTCACGCCGACTATAGGGTCAGCAACTTATATAAATATATATTAAATTATTAATATATAAATTTCGCTGTCCGGCCGTCTGGTAACTGTCCGGACCAAGTCCAAGTCGTCGACGGCGCGCACTGTTCCCGCGCGCCTCAAGGAGTTGTCAGCAACAGCAGGGACCCAGCCGGGTCGAAGCCTACTGGGGCCAGGGTTATCCGAAAGGGCGCTCGAGCGGGGTGGGTCTTTTAGTCAGTAAGAGTCTGACACTATCTCTCGCTCCGCCCAAGAGCGAGGGATGTCAATGCATGATTTTTTCCCACCATAAAAAAAAAGGTGGTAAGGGAGTACGTGCTGCGACATGGTGGTGCGAGACACCTGTGTGCGCTGCTGCCAATATGTCATGGGCAGAATACTTAGAAATAGAAGTGTTCCTCGTTATGACAGCAATTGTGCAGTCTTTTATTCTAGTCCTGTCACTCATTGTACTCGTATTTGTCGTATGAAAGTATTGTGTAAGTCACGTATACATAAAATTAAAAGAAACTTAAACCACAAATTATCTAAGATTTTCAGAAAACATTATTATTAGTGTTACTTTAATTTGTATTGTTTTTATTTGTGTTGTTTTTTATTTTAATTTGTTTTTGTTTGTGTTTGTTTTTGCTTTTTTTTGTGTGTTTGTTTTATATTGTAAGATTGTTATTTGTTTTAGATAAATATTTTATATTTATTTGCTGTATGGAAGTATTTTATTGCAAGTCACAAATGCGTAAAATTAAAAGAAATTTGAACCACAAAATTATCTAGTTTGTTCATAAAATATTATTTTAGTTTGTAGATAAGTATTTAAATTAAAGTATTTGATTTTGTAAAGTTTCCAAAAATATTTATATTTAAATATTATATTTATAGTAAAATTAAGTAACCCTTTTTTAAGTCTGTTAATAAAAGTTAACAACAAACAAGTAATATAACAAACGTTAGCTAGGCTTAATTTTTAATATTAACTTAAGCTTAGAAAATCAATAAAATACTTGTAAAATATTTTATTTCTCTTTATATTTCCAGCATTCCATATTTTGTAAATAACAATTGAAAACTTTCCATGGGAGAAGAAGTATTTCATGCAATTGAAGTAGGACCTATTAGAAACTAGACCAACCTATCCGCATTGGGCCCATGTAGTGGATTAGGGCCCATATTTTCTAGCAGATAGGAGAACTGAGTTCCAACAGTGACAATATTGAAAAGGCTAATTATGCTATAGTTATCAATCATTATCATCATTGAATCTGCTGGTTGTGATCCTAATGTACTCGTAAATATTCATTCTTTTATTCTAAACTATTTTACGAAACTCCGAATATAGCTCTTTAGGTTAATTTAAGCTTTCTGATTAGACCCATTATGAGCGACTACGTTTCAGAGCCATGTCATCACTAGCCACAAGTAACATAAGGCATTGTTCATACGCACTGATTATAGATTTTCGTCTTGAGATTCTGTGGTGTGTTGAACGAGAATCTTCCCGAACGCTGCCCAATCGAGTCGGATTCGATGGTTGACCACTGTCGAAGTTAGACCTACCCAACTAGCAATCAGAGCAGGCAATGACTATACAAACACTTGACTGCTCACACCGACAACTCGGGCTGACGACACTTTAAGTGCCAAGTTATTTAGATACCAATCTGAGTGCCCTTTTTAGTTCTGCAGAGTTATTGGCTCTTATATAGGAAGATACCGCGTTAAAAAAGCTTGTTTTGAGAAAATGATTTTCATTGAAACTTTGCTAGTGAAATATATTTAAAAATATTAACATTATCGGTAATTACAGGACACAAATTAAACTAATTAGTTACCTACATACATAAAAGCACAATACATTAAACCGCATTGATGAGAAACTACAAGCAATCACAAAGCCAGAGGAACAGGTTGACTACTATGATCGCGGAAATTCTTGACAGCCTGTCCAGTAGGCAACTTATAAAATTTGTCTGTCTGTCTGTTGTCTCATAACTTACTATTATATTATTTTAATATGATATTTGACGACAGTGAGTATTATAAACCTTCTTATGACAAGATAAGGCAGTGTTTTAGCTATGTAAGCTAAGTTTATAAATTGAGTAAACAAACTGTTTATGTTATTAAAAGCTTATATTATCAAATACTTAACAGCCCATGGTCTGAACTCTGACCCTTTAGAAGTCAGTGCCGACATTTTTTCGGCTGCAAATAGAAATGATCAAGGAGACGCAGCCAATGATCACAGTTCTGCATGAGAAACACATCAGTCTGATCCATCACCAGCACTAAGACCAGAAAGTCGTAGTCGCGGTCTTCCTCAACCTTCGCGCCCACTATCACTCCCACGTGATGGCACTATGATGTCTGAAAAGTAAAAAACTGTATTGAGTTGCAATCAAGTGTTATAAATAAGCAAAACTGCTATTTGATTACTAAATATACATATTTTTGTAGGATAACTTAGTGACTATAATGCTAACTTTTTAGTGACTATAATGCTAAGCCTGACTGTGTCTTCAGTGTTGCCACTAAATTAAGCTCTCAGGAAATTTGCGTTTTGTCCTTTCAGGAGGCAAAGTGTCACAGCATCCCAAGCGTATGAAGAGGCATTAAATTTCCTTGAGACGAACGTAAAAACCCCCATATGCACAATGCTCGACTGGATAAATGCTATTTTGCAATGCTTCGACAAGAAACAGCTCATAGTAAGAGAAGCCGAAGAGAGCCTAGTGGAGAAGATTATTTATGACCCTGAAACCCATCAAAAGGTTATTACTAAAAAGCCCGTCAAGAAGGTGGTTGAAAAGAAAATAATAGGGGAGGGAGCAGTTAAGAAGAAAATGAGGGATTTAACTTGCCAGTTTACTTCATACATCAAACACAAAGAAAGAGGGAAGAAGGACAGGAGAGCAATTGCCTCTGCCACAATGTTGTTGAGGCCACTCCTTTACATTGTAGAACTTTTCCACTTAGAACTCGCCAAGAGGATCCCTGGATCTACTATATCGATAGGAGGAGAAGAAAAGAAAGCTAAAATAACGAATAACATGGAGAGTACTAGAATGGGTGCGGGCGTGGCTGCCTTCATAAGTCAAGGAACTGAGGACGCCACGAAATGGAATGAGTGCTTAGGGCCCCAACAATTCGCCTTGATGCATCACTATCTATTCGACCCTACCCATAAGCTTGGGTGGCATGCAGTGCAGACACCTAAAATAGCAGAAGCTTTCTTGTCGATAGCTTGGAAGTGCCACTTATTTCAGGCATGGAAGCAGGTACCACTAGGCCCCGGTGTTCTCCTAAACAACGATAAATTCTTCTCCAGGACGAGACGGTTAGAAGGGGACGAGTCACAAATTAATGACTTCAAGAGAGTGGTATAGGAAAATTTAAGGCAACTTGAGTGGTGACGGAGAGTTCCTCTACTCTAGTGGTGACATGCTGATGGGCATGTTGAATGCAGCCTCTACTACATACGGTTTGCTAGCTGCTAATTATAGGATGTCGAGGATGAATATGCGTGTCTTAACTCTGAGATCAAGCGATGACTCCACCACTAAATACATCTCGGACACTCCACAGCGAAACTCTGAGTGTATTGACAAGAACAAGAAAAATCTTTCGCTTATAGGATTAAACTCAAGCCCTGACAAAACGTTTTTCTTTGTAGAAAGTTTTGGAGAGTTTACCTCTTTATACATATGTGACATATTCATAAGCCAATTTGGGACCGAAGTCCCTTCTCTTATTCCTAAGGGAAAAAACCCTGCAGATGATCTTTACTCGATAGCTAAAAATACTACTACCTTAATTCAGACATTGGGTATAAATCATCTAGGGGCTGCTGTGAGACTCGGGATTGGGATCGGTCTAGTGAAGATGCTCTGGAAAATGCCTCCTACCTACAGCAATCTTAGGCACAACATAAGCCCGAGGGTTCGTTCGGAACGTTGCTTGCTGCCACTTAAACCAACACGCACTGAAGGAGACCTTTGCTAAAACAAAGGAGGAGACAGATTATTTCAAGAAGACCCTAAACCCTGAAAACCCATTCTCTGAGAAAACAGAAGAGGATATAACCTATTTCAAAGAGCACGGTGGTCTCACAATCGATAAGATCTATACACCGTAAACCATCTACCATTATGTCAAGAGGACAAATAGGACCCTCAGGAATAAGGAAAAATCAGCGCAGGTAGATAAAGAAAAAGCAAATGCAGAAGCAGCCCATATTATAACAAGAGTCATTCCTTCAAGTATCATTGAGTATCCTAGATCGTCAGTCCCCATCAAAGATCATCTTATCTCCTTAACCAGAAAGCACATGGTAAGTCAGGAAAACATGCAGTTGATAGACAGAGCCCTCGAAATTATGAGACACGGGAAAATGGATCACGAAGAAAAGGATCCCATGGACCTGGCAGACGACAGCGATTAAAAAAACTTTATCCACATCCACTGGTTACCGTTTGAGCTATTTCAAATTTAGAGGAAAAAAAAAGTAAATGACACTCCTGTGGTGGCGTTGATGACAGAGTGAACGCGCCTAAATTGCGCTACATGGAACGCACCCAAAGGGAAGAGGGACGCGCGAGCGCAGGGGCACGCTTCCGTGACGCCACGGGCGGCCATTGCTTGCACGATACTTCCTCCGGCGAGAACACCTCGTAAATGTCGCGACTGTGTTAGCCATTTATTTTCAATGTAAAGTGCCATCATTATAAACAATACATACCTATTTTACAAGAAGTTGAGTCTTTAATTGATCATCAACACAGAAGACTGAAGCCAGAAGGCTTGGGATTCTTCCGGGGCACTGTCAGTTCCCCACCCGTGAAATCTTTTTCAAACTCCTTCTTATTTACTACTTCTCCTGCTTCTTGAAGTACAAGAATTACTGTCAAAGTTTTGACTATTCTATAGGCAGCATCTTTAAAAGGCACCATAATAAGAACCTAAAACAGTTTTTCATTATTTGTGAATCCAATAGAAACTGTAAAAAAATAAACTGCCTAAATAAGCTATTTGTACAGATGATTCTAAAAAAAATCACTAAAGTACTTTTTGTTTGAGTTGCTAAATCTGCGCTCTGAGTGTGGTGAGGGTGTGTCAGACTGACTAAAACCCACCGTGTTCATTTAGATGCCCTGTATTCTAGGGTCACTGTAACTTTCGAACATTCCCGATGCCCCGGCATCGAGGCATCGATCCTAGTCAGCCCCGCCCGTTTTACTGACATCTCTTGGTAGCGTGTGTGAAACACAATGGGTCATCGACTCGTTTGTATTTACCGGATAGCGAGATACCTATTGCTCGCGATCTGCAAGGCCTTTGGTGACCAGAAATCACCCAAAGTAAAACTCTTAACCCGCCTAAAGTGGAACCCCGAGCTAAGATATTGACACAAGTTAAAAATCGCAACCAGTATTAATTCCCTAACAAAGTGCACATGCATTATTTCGATAAACATACCATAGGCTTCACCGATCCCTGATCGAGACATTCATCTGACAAGTCATTCTTCTTGCATAATTTAGCATTATGATGCAGAATTTTAGTTTTAGTTTACAGCATGTTATTCACTCTACACGGGGCAACGGGCAACCAGCTCATCATCTCCATTAACAAATAGGGAATTTTCCCTCTCTTACTCTTTTCGAAAAAGTAATTACATCCTGTAAAGTCATACTAGACTGACCAGTAATCATATCATGAATAGTCTAGGGCTTCTTTCAGACTCAGTTGAAGATCTCCCTGATGTGACTGTACCAATTACGTCTCCCTCCGTATTTTTTTAATTTCTCCAAAGGATGTCTCGCACTCAGTCGACCAATGCCATTCTTTACCTTTCTTTAATAGTTCATAAAGGGGTACTAATATACTGCTCATATTCCGAAAAAAAATCCCATAGAAGTTTATGATTCCTAAAAATGACCTTAACTCCGTTATATTAGACGGACGAGGGATATTAAGTATGGCTTCCACCTTGGCCGGGTCTGTTTTAACTCCGTCGTTACTTATAACATATCCCAAATATTGCACTTCTTTTACTAAGAATACACATTTACTACTTTTTAACTTTAACCCGGAACGATGTAATCTAATAAAAACCTGTTCTAGTGCTTCTAAATGTTCTTTTTTATTTTTCCCTCCTATTATCACACCGTCTAGAAATATTTCGACGTTAATCCCCTTCATCAAATTGCACATGATACGCTGGAAAATTCCTGGACTTAAAGATAGGCCGTATACTAACCGATTATACCTATAAATACCCCTATGTGTGTTTATCACTGCATACTTATTACTCGTAAATACATCTAATTATATTTGATTATAGGCTTGGCTTGAATCTATTTTCGAAAAATAATTTGCTCCGCTTAATTTTACTATTAAATCCTGAATTCTAGGTAATGGATAGCGATCAGTAAGTGAGACTGGGTTCACGGTCGCTTTATAATCGGCACAGAATCTCAGCGAACCGTCAGGTTTATTTAAGAACACCTCAAATTTATAACACGTCTCTTTTTCGTCGGGGGTTAAAAATGGTAAACAAGAAGGTAAGTGTGCTATCCTAATTGATAACCAATTTCATTCTTTTTCGCAAGAATTAAACAAAACTACAGAAATGGCGCTCTGACAACGATTGTACTATGACTTTGTTCAAGGAAGACATTAATAACACTTTGCAGAAATGGCATGGTGAGTTGGAGCCGAGCTGCAAAAGCGACCGGCGGCCATTCTGAACGCCTGCCAGAGGGTCATGGCAATTCGGATGGTGCGGGGATACCGCACGATTTCCTGCGAAGCGGCGAGCCTTCTGGCTGGCCTACCACCGTGGGATCTGGAGGCAACAGTCCTTGCACACATGCACGACATGCGCGTGGAGATGCAACGCCGGGGTGAAAGTCCTCTGCCGCAACAGGTCACGGCATGGCGGACAGAGCTCCGGCGGGATCTCATGGTGGAATGGCGTCAGCGACTATCGCAACCCCGTTATGGGCACGTCACAATTATGGCGATAAGTCCCCTCTTTGAGGCGTGGCTGGAAAGACCTCACGGCGTCCTTACCTTCCGCATGACACAGGTCCTCACCGGAAATGGCAAGTTCGGGAGGTTCCTGTTCCGAATTAAAGCGGAAGTGACGCCCGGGTGTCGCCACTGTGCGGAACGCCCGGAGGACACGGTGGAGCACACAATCGCGGTGTGCCCTGCTTGGGCGGAGCATCGCCGTGCCCTCGTGGGGGTGATCGGCGGCGGAGACCTCTCGCGCCGGGCCTTGGTCGAGGCCATGGTCCGGAGCGAGGAGGAGTGGCAGGCGGTCGCCGACTTCTGCGAAGCAGTTATGCTCGCTAAGGAGGAGGCCGACCGCATCAGGCAACGGCGCTGTCGCCGCCGCCGGGGTTCAGATCCCGATTTCCAGCCACCGTAAGCGCGGGCTTGCGGAAAGTGAGCAATGGGTAGCTCGCTGTCCGGCCGTCCGGTAACTGTCCGGACCAAGCCTAAGTCGTCGACGGCGCGCGCTGTTGCCGCGCGCCTCAAGGAGTTGACAGCAACAGCAGGGGCCCAGCCGGGCCGAAGCCTACTGGGGCCAGGGTTATCCGAAAGGGCGCTCGAGCCCCGGTGTGAAGGCTTGAAGGAACGGGATGGGTTTTTAGTCAGTAAGAGTCTGACACTATCTCCCGCTCCGCCCAAGAGCGGGGGTTGTCATAAGATGATTTTAACCATCGGAAAAAAAAAGCCGAGTATGCCGACTTATCACGAAAGTGTGTAAAGCAGTATGT
Source organism: Mythimna ferrago (assembly GCA_910589285.2). Lineage (NCBI taxonomy): Eukaryota > Metazoa > Arthropoda > Insecta > Lepidoptera > Noctuidae > Mythimna > Mythimna ferrago. The sequence goes on along the minus strand of OU342692.1, from coordinate 11,694,640 downwards.
CGGATATAAAGCAGGACCTGCGGGGTTACCATGACGTTCAAAGATTGTTTTAATCTTGTTTCAGTGTGGGTAAGAGACAGAGTTATACAGGTTATCTAGCGCCATTTCTTAATCTTACTTTAAACGTCATTGTCTAGGTCCTGAGCACTGTTCGCACTGCTTGAACTGAACTCAAAAAGAAAGTGAAGAGTTTGAGCGATGAGATGTCATGTGTCAAACATTCGCTTCAGTTTTACGTAGATGCACAAATTGATAGAATAGAATAGAATAAACTTTATTGTACACCAAAATAGTAACAATTTCACAGAAACTTAAACCTATGTGCACAGTGGCGGTCTTATCGCTGAAAGCGATGTCAAATTGATGTCAAAAAACAAGTCGAAAACAAACAGCCATAGATACGAGGTTGTTTTTAAACTTGCATTCACACGCAAGGTATCAAAGGCAGACCTCGAAAAAGTACGACTCCGGCATATTCCCGATTACATTTGGGATCTCAAATTTAAAGTAGACTATTGGAGGCAGACACACAGAAGATACCGGGACAACGTATCTCTGCACAACTGGAGAGATTACGAAATTCAAATGCAAGACAAACTCAACAAGCACCAGAGCGTCTTGAAGAATTTCGACAAAATGAGACAGATGTGCGGGCTATCGGACGACGAGAACCATTTCTCGCAGTAGCTTGATCCGATGCGCTTCCAAATCATTGTCGATTACCTGAAAAGCAATCAGAGTGAGTGAAGTATTTGATAAGTAGACGTACCACTTTCGTGGCAAACAAAACGAATTGGACAATACTCTGTATCTCAAATACGCTATATGGGCGTTGCACGGAGAGTTTCGAATTCGGCCGTCACAACCCAGCAGAGGCGCGCAAGTGCAAAAGTGTATCGACGATTTATTCTGACTCCAATTTCAAGTCTGTTTTTAAGAAGAGTCCTAAATGTTATCGATTTTTAAACCAAATCTTTGTAATACCATCAAAATCAACATAACATTTAAGTTAAAAGCGTATAACGAAATTAAAGTACTTGTATTTACTAAAACGTGGACATGAAGTCGTAGTGATTTTACCAGATCCATGTTCAAAAAAGATGAAGCTTCAAGAATCTAACAGAAATCGATGTCGTCCACAATATACCGTACAAAGTGTGGGACGAATTCATGGTAAAAGAGGAAGCAAAGAACATCTTGTAGCACAAATGAAAGTTAGAATGGAAGTTGTTAATAATTCAGTTAATGCACAATTACAAAATTAAGAAATTAAGGATTTCATTCAACGCAAGCAGAAGTTTCGATCTATTGCTAACAGAAGCGTGTATTCGAACAACTTCAGCTTTCTCACATGTGTAGAAAGTGCCTCTGATCCAAGTCAGTTGTTTTGGAGTAATTCGGAATATCAAGTAATTGGAACTCCATCACATCGAATGATGGATGTGATGTATCCTGGTAAGAAGCACGAGAGAATCCACAATCTGACAATATACAAGAAGTTATATGAAGTTTACAACAATTACAGGTTAGCAATATTTGCAAACATAAAAGAAGAAGCGAATGAAATGGTAAGAAAATATTTTGGACTGAACACACCGAACATTAAGGAGTTTCAAAATAATCTCCAAATATTATTTCTGAACATCAATCTACTTTGGGAAGGAAACCGACCTGTACCTTCGAGTGTCATACATTTAGGAGGACTGTCGGAGAAATATTCAGTTCAGCCCACTATGCTGATGGGAAACTCGTCAGTAGCACACTGTTCGACAGCGTAGTTTTTGACCAATTGTTCGACAGCGTCAATGGAGCTGCAAGATTCTCTAAAAGAAGCAAGGGAAAAATATTAAGAACAGCAGTGGTAGAAAAATCAGCGCATCATCAGTTTTGGAAAGAGGCAATTAATAAGTTACAGAAAATTAGATATGTGGATTTGAATGGAAAGGAAAAGTCAGTGGCCTCTATGCAAAATTTAAAAAAGAAGCTACATGAGACTGTGGCAGATTTTCAAAAACCATAATTTAAAAATTATGAGACCTAGGTATTTTAATTCAGATCCAATTGAAAACTTGTTTGCTCAGGTAAGGGCATATGTATAATTGTCACAATAATGACCCAACCTGCCACAGCTTCAACTGTACCTCTAAGTCATCATAACTAGTCATAAAGTTCAACAGCCAAACATTCAACTGCGAGGATGATTTGGCAGACCAACTAATACATTTATAGCCATTGTTTACTGAACAAGTAAAAGAAGTTGTCGAGCCGGGTCATTAAATAAAAGTCAATAATATTGAAATAATTGCAGAGCAGGCTCGAAGGGAACCCGTTTTGGGTAATTTTGATAATGACAGTGAATTATGTATTATACGAATTACGTGGAAAAACCAACATGAGGCGCGGGATGATTTAAAACATAAAGATTTAAGATAAAAGCTTATAAACTAATTAAATACGAGTACTTAAACCTTGCGGGTTTAAGTACTCGTATTTTATTAGTTTCAAATTTGAAATCAATCAGATCAAGCTATTTTTCATGTTTAAAACAGAACAGTTTTTGTAGTCAGACCTCGTCAAGGTGAACAAGAAAATTTAAGACGAACAAAATCTCGGTGTGGAGCACCGGTTCGAATTCCCTAAGTTCTTTGGAGGCACTTCACCTGAAGGTGAGGAGACAGTTGTTATGGAGGACTTTATAGCGAATGGTTTCGAAAGATACAGCAGGTTCAAATCCGTGGACTGGGAGCATGCCTTGTGCGCTATAAAATACTTAACCAAAATTTTAATTTTAGAAAAAGCTCCATGTGACTGTGGCAGTTTTTCAAAAACCATAATTTAAAAATTATGAGACCCAGGTATTTTAATTCAGATCCAATTGAAAACTTGTTTGCTCAGGTAAGGGCATATGTATAATTATCAGAATAATGACCCAACCTGCCACAGCTTCAACTGTACCTCTAAGTCATCATAACTAGAGTCATAAAGTTCCACAGCCAAACATTCAACTACGAGGATGATTTGGCAGACCAACATTTATAGCCATTGTTTACTGAACAAGTAAAAGAAGTTGTCGAGCCGGGTCATTAAATAAAAGTCAATATATTGAAATCATTGTCGAGCAGGCTCGATGGGAACGATTGAATGTTTATTCGCGTACTTACACTGCTGGATGGGTAGTACGCAAAAGTTTTTGATAAGTTGCAACTAAAACGTAGGTCGTGTAAAAGTAGTCTTACAAGTGACCAAAGCAATATTTACGACTAGATAAACCAACACGAATACACAGTGGCAAAAAAAAGGTGAAATTGCCCATCCGAAAGTGTTCTGGTACAGTGATTACTGAAACAAATGAATACTGGGAACACAATGCCCATCTAAATAATGTAGCGTTAAATGTAAAAGACATAATTTTGTTTAAGTCTAGCGAACACAAGGCAGTTTTCACAAGGCACATATATTTATAGGTTACGTACACTTATTTACCTGTTATGCAACTAAAAGCGTTTTAAAAATATAAAAAGAAAGTGAAAAATAAATCATTTAATAAGTAATGACTCAGCATAAAAAATAATTAATTTATGCAATTTTATTAATGACTAGTACTCGCTACTTTATTGCGTACCATACATGTTGCATAGTTCGTATGTTTAAAAGATTTTGATGATGACCCGATCATTTTATCAGTACAAAGCCAGGAAGAGAGTAGTTAGTAGACGGCCAACCGGGTTTAAGCCACAACTCGAAAATAAGAATAGCTTAAACTTTTAGACAATCACAACTTGCCAGCATATTGTAGTGAGCCGAAATACTCTAACCGTTAATATGAATAACGTTATATTTATTAGTAACATCAGAAAACTGCTCTGTAAGACTATATTCTAGAGACGGAATGCTCACGAAACTGTCATCGTTACTTGTTAGAAATAAAAAAAAATATTACTATCGCTGAAGTTATCGAAAGACTTGTATTAAATTAAAAATATATAAAAACCCATATAAAATGTTGCTATAATGCACCAAATAATAATAAACAAATAAGAATAAAATACCTTTCTTTTTCTAATCGATGTTTCACCAACATTTTGTTTTACACGTTTGTCGTACAACGACACAATCGCCATAAATATTTTGTAAAGAACTAACATTTGTTCTTCCAATTGTTCGACTTTAGCTCTTGAGATAATTATGTTGCTAGATCTGAGTCTTGGGTTATTTGTGTTAAACAAGCGTGGTCTTGGTTTGCGGGTTGATTGTGACTCTTGCGCTTATTTTTTATAGTTTTACTGAAGTTCGTTCTGGTACTCTTAGTATGCATAGTACATAATCTTACTATCCTGCGGATATCTTCATTTCTGATTTGATCACGCAGGGAAACCCCTTTCCATTGCCCTTTGGAGGACTTTAAGCTTTCTGATGAGGTCCATTGCGAGCAACCACGTTTCACTGGCAACTCGCACTGGTCGTAGACTTTTGTCTTGCGACACTGTGGAATGTTGGATGAGAAGATACCGCGTCACTTCCCGAACGCTGTCCAGCCCAGTTCGGGTACCTACGAGAGATATTAGGAAAGGGTCAATGTACTTTATGCCACGGTTATCTGGCGCCTTTTATAGTCTACTACGCCTCAACGGCCGCACGGATACGAATGAAACTTCAGAGGCTTTACAAATAGCTCTAAACGATCCATTTGATGACCAGAACTGAACTGTTAGAGGGATGGAGCTACACAGGGTATAAAGCTCCATTTCTCTTTCTCACTCGCACGCCCACAACATTAATTTAATATTAGTGTTTTGGTGAGACATTATTAATTTAAAGAAAAAATCAATAAACTATAAGATTCGAATGAAATTTAGTGTTGAGATGTAACTGCACTTGTAGTATTCATTTGAATATTATTATCAAAACACTTGTCTGCCGCAACGATAGATCACAAAAAAAAAAACGGTTTCAGCAACTCTACACGACAGGATTGATCACTAAAGTTTTACGATATCGTGAAATAGACGTGCCTTCAGATGATCATTAAGTTGTTCAGCCCATTTCATGATGTGGCTAGCGGGCACTGTTCTATATCACGAAATACGACCATTTCATGATGTGGCTAACGAACGGGGACTGTTCTATACAACGAAGTGCGACCATTTCATGATGTGGCTAGCGGGCACTGTTCTATATAACGAAGTACGACCATTTCATGATGTGGCTGTCGGGCACTGTTCTATATCACGAAGTACGACCATTTCATGATCTGGCTAGCGGGCACTGTTCTATATCACGAAATACGACCATTTCATGAAATGGTTTAACACGACGAATTCTAAGATCTGATAAGGACATATATGTATAAATAATGTGCATGCTAAACTTTCATTATGAATAACTCTGCCTTTTTGTGCTTTATTTAAAATTATACTGAATACATAATCAAAACAGCTGAATTACTATCTGACTCCCATATGGTAAATGTACGAAAACAAATTGCAAGCATTTATTTTATTTTGACATACAATTTTATAATAACACTTTATCATCATCAGCCTTTTTAAGGTTCTCACTGCTAGGACTCAGGCCTCCTCTCTAGGAGAGGGAATGGGGCGTAATCCACCACGCACGGTTAGTGAATGTCACATGACGTCGAATTTTTTTGGACATGCCGGTGACCTCACGATGTTTTCTTTCACCGTTTCAAGAACAAGAGTGATGAAATAAATAACACAAAGTAATGCGCCTGGCTGGGTTCGGACCCACAATCTACAACTTATAAGTCGGGGCCATTACCATTCGGACACCACTGCTCTAATAACACTTGTAACCCATGAAATCCATTATGAATAGCTACTTTATCATGATAGATATCTACTAGCTTGAGCTAGCGGTTTCACACGTTTCCGAGATAAAAAAAATCAGTGCCTAAATTAAAAGAAAAAGTTATTATTTATAGTTATGTTGCCGGCAATCTATACAATTCAGCTACTCTATACAATAGTTAGGCAATGATTAAATACTCGAGGCGTTCATACATCATATATAGATATTCTGTTCACAAATACAATTTCAATTTTCATTAAATATTAAAACAATGGGCCTCATCAGAAGGCTTAAAGTTCTCCAAAGGGCAATGGAATGGGCTGATTCAGAAATTGACTGAATCAGAAATGAAGATATCCGCAGGAGATACATAGTAAGAGTATGTAGGTACTATGCATACTAAGAGTACCAGAACGAGCTTCAGCAAAACTATAAAAATAAGCGCAAGAGTCAACAATCAACCCGCAAACCAAGACCATTCTTGATTAACACAAATAACCCAAGACGCAGGTCTAGCAACATAACTATCTCAAGAGCTAAAGTCGAACAATTGGAAGAACAAATGTTAGTTCTTTACAAAATATTTATGACCATTGTATCATTGTACAAAAAACGTGTAAAACAAAATGTTGGTGAACCGTCGATTAGAAAAAGAAAGGTATTTTATTCTTGTTTGTTTATTATTATTTGGTTTATTATAACAATATTTCACATGGGATTTTATGTATTTTTAATTTAATTCAAGTCTTTCGATAACTGTTCCGTATGGTGTCCCGACGTAAAGAATAACACCATCCCACCTCTTCCTGTGGGTGTCGTAAGAGGCGACTAAGGGATATACCAGAGAATGGGCAGCAGCATCCTCTGTGCATTAGAACAACAACACTGCGATCGTCTACTCGCCTGCCAAGCGTGGCGATTATGGCAAACCCCCCAATATGAAACGCAAAACAAAAAAATGGGCCCTAATGCCCGGCAGCCCGTCTACCTTTGACTCCGGTAGCGGTCAAGGCAACGACGTGGCAAGGTGTGCGAAGAATCTCCGGAAGGGATTCGGCTACACATTTACAAAACGACTGGACCTGGGCAACTTTTAACGCACGAACATTCAGGACTGACGCGAAGATTGCCGTACTTGAGGAGGAATTGAGTGGGTTACGATGGAGTATTGTGGGATTATCTGAAGTCCGAAGACAGGGGGAGGACACGATAATTCTCAAATCTGGTAACTTGCTGTATTTCCGGGAGGGTGACCGACAGTCTCAGGGTAGTGTCGGGTTTTTCGTCCACAGGTCCCTTGTGAACAATGTGGTGAAGACGAGAGTGTGTCGACCAGGGTGGCGTGCCTTATACTCAGAATATCATAAAGGTATTCTCTAAAGGTCATACAAGTTTATGCCCCGACCTCGACACACCCTGACGACTAAGTAGAGACCATGTATGACGATGTATCCAGAGCCATGCATGGTCACAAGACTCACTTCACCGTGGTCATCGACTTTAACGTTATTTCAGAAAATCATCATCGGGGCGGCAAGCATCTCGAGGCGTCGGGGCAGACCAGCCGGGCATAACCGGGTGCCCCTCTCGCAGGTTCGTATTAACATTAGACACCTTATATTGACCACTTTATTATAATTTAATAGTAAATATGTTTATTTTAATCTTAACAGGCAGAGCGTCACGCACGTAATGCTGCGTATGAGAGGGAGCGCCGACAAGAAAGCGCGGAAGCGAGATTGTCTCTCATCGAAGCTGTCGGCACTGACCCCGACGTAAGTTATCATTATTTTATTCTTAACTTTAATAAATGTATGTACAATTCAGGAAACCTGACTAACTTTTCATTTATTCACAGATAACTCTGGCCGATCTATTACACAGGGTCGTCGAGCTGTTCAACAGTTCAAATAATAACGCAGACGACATCGAAGATTTGAGGCGTATTAACGCCGATTTGGAAGCCCAAAGTAAGTTAACCTGTCTAGTGACTGTGTTGGTCTTGTTGTTTTATATTATTTTAAATTGTATTTTTTCCAGGAAACCGCGCCGCCGTCAGGAAACCGCGGAGGCGAGGTTGCTTCTTATAGAAGCTGTCGGCGCTGACCCCGACGTAAGTTATCATTAAAATTTTGATACTTGAGTATTTTTTGTATTTATGACAATTGTATAATAGTCGTATAGGAACTTAAATTTTAGTCAAAAACGTGTGTGTAGACTTAAGCTAAAACTACACTACACCGACGCACACGTAAGAGACGTCTCAGACGTTTGCGGTAGGTGTGCACTAGGGTGTCCCAAAAAAATCAAATTCTTTTTTTTACAACGCATACCCTCTAATTTTGTTTGAATAGTGTCAAAACAATTGTAAATGAAATTTTAAGTACTTAGGACCAAGGGAACCCGTGCCGACTTGCATCGATAGATATCGGAACTTCGTACTTTGGCGCGAAGCAGCTAACGTATCAAGTGCTCGTTATTATTTATTTATTTAATTAGTAAACGCATAATTTTCATTCAGTCTACATGTCAGTAGGATTACGAAGTCTTACAAAATAAATATTTTGAATATGGGATACGTATAAAATCAAAGTACGGGTTTAAAACTATCCTATAATTGACAAGTATTGGCAGTACTGTTTTACAACATTCCTTTAATGAATTTATGTGTCACTGAAAATCGTGAATCTTACTATTCGAAAGTGTGTTATTTATTGGGAAAGGCACAATATACGTGACATTTCCTAATTAAAGCATAATCTGTGTTAAAAACTTGAACTCGAGAAGCAAAGACATGAGCTTGTAATAAAATTAGACAAATTGTTTTACATTGCACATGCCGATGCGTTTCCATTAATAAAAGATAATCTTCTTGTAGTGCCAGAGAGAGCTAGGTTTATGTGGTTACTTAGATGGAGTGGACCAAAAATTCGAAAAAAAAAAAGCGCGCCTAAGAAATATTTAGGAACCATGCCATCTGGCTACTAATTGTTTCTCCTTAACTGCTTTGTAATCACCTTATCATGAAAATGCGTCTTCAGATTCTGAAATGATGGATTTACAAGAAAATCTACTCATACCAACTAAGAGTACACAGCCCCATACGAATAAAAGTTCCGTGGGGAAAAAAATTATCATTCCAAAGACAGCTTAGTTGCAGCTTTGAGTAGAGAACAGTTAAATATGAGCAATTCTGTGTTAACAATAATAAACACAGAATTATGCTATAAAAGCTACTGTTGAGACACTTGCATACAACACTGACGAATTTCCCATAAGCAAGTCTTCAATTCAAATAATTCGTACGGAGAATCGAAAAAGAGTGCGCAGGAGCTATTAAAGTCGATTTCCAAAACAAGGTACGTACTGATACGTTTATAAACTGTCGATTAACATGGATGATAAACTGTTTTCGGCTTTAGATGTGCGTAAATGTAACGAATAATGCCTCTTCGAGAGTTATTTCGCACAATGACACAGTCCTATAGAACAACTTGTCGTGGTGCCAAAACTAGACAACTTTACAGGAAGTAAATAGGCATCAGCAGTTTAGAATGCAGTTCATGGTCTAGTAATGCATTACAACATGCTACAAAACAGGTGCTGACTCTGAGAGCACTTTCATAGCAAAATCACTACTGAAGAGGAACAACGAACAAAAGCATATTTTCTAATGTTGTGTACAAGAACAAATAGATAGGTTTAGCCTAAGTGTAAAAATCAAAATTTGGAAAGATTAAGTCCTAGTAATAATCAACATCTGGGCAGGAATATCAAGCTCCATGATGCGCAATTCGGATTTAGATCTGGTTTGTCTACGGAAAGTGCCATCATGTGTCTCAAGCAGACTGTACAATATTACAGTGATCGAAAGACTCCTATCTATGCATGCTTTCTAGATCTCTCAAAAGCTTTCGACCTGGTGTCGTATAACAAGCTATGGGAGAAGCTGCAGACTGAGACAGAGTGCAGTCCGGAAGTTATTTCTATTTTTAGATATTGGTACAACAACCAGAAAAATTGTGTCAGATGGGCAGGCTCTTTTTCGGACGAATACAGGTTGCAGTGCGGGGTGAGGCAGGGTGGTCTGACCTCACCTAAGCTCTTCAACCTGTACATAAACCAACTCATCGGTGAGCTCAGCAGTGCCAACGTCGGATGCTATATAGACGGTGTATGTGTCAACAATATCAGCTACGCAGATGACATGGTACTGCTGAGTCCATCGATAAGTGGTTTGCGAAAGTTGGTGCGATTGTGTGAGTCTTATGCGGAAGCCCATGGGCTCAGATACAACGCCCAGAAAAGTGAAATGCTAGTTTTTAAAGGGCGCGGTAAAAGTTATTTGACTGTACAGTGTACCCTCAGTCACCTTGGCGGGTACCACTTTAAACAGAGTTACACAGTTTAAGTATCTGGGCCATTGGGTTTCCGAAGACCTTAGAGATAACGCAGACATTGAGAGAGTACGTAGGGCGTTGGCTGTCCGGTGTAATATGTTGGCCCGCAGGTTCGCACATGGCAGTAATCAAGTGAAAGTTACTCTTTTTAAGTCTTACTGCCAATCACTTTACACGTGCAGTCTGTGGGTTAACTACACACTGGGAGCATATAACGCCTTACGTGTTCAACACAATAACGCATTTAGGGTGTTGCTGGGGCTACCACGGTTCTGCAGTGCCTCCACCATGTTTGCAGAAGCGCACACTGATGGCTTTCATGCCCTTATTAGGAAGCAATGTGCGTCACTGCTCAGCCGTGTTAGGGCCAGTAGTTACAATGAAGGGCAACATAGCAGTCTTCCCATACTTCTACAATGGCAAAATCACTTGGTTGTTACACAACATATTTCAACATTTTAATACATATTTGTTAGTTACATAAACTAGTGCGCCTCACCATCAACGATTGCATCACTGCTTACCATCAGGCGGGATCGCAGTCAAGTACTAGTATATAACAGATAAAAAAAAAAGTTACCTCAGCGCACTCCATTTTGGCTTATCCTCGTCTTTGATTTCATTCTTAGCAACTTTAGTATGTTCATCAACAATAATTGATTTACTTTGTCCCATAAGTGTGTCTAAGAAGGCTCTCTTATCAAACTTCTTCAATATTTTCTCTTTTTTACTTTCAGACAAATCATTTCTATCCATTTCTTGTTCTAGAGATTTTTGTTGATTCCTGACAGCATTGAATAGTTGGACGACACCTTTCGTAGCTATTTTGTTCAACAACCTTTCCCTGTCCTTTTCTAGTACATTTGGTTTTACTTGTATTGATGGTTTTTCATGTTTCTGAAAGGAATATTAATCTTTACATTTATTATTCTTCTGTATGTGTTTGTCACTTAACAGCTTCTAAACTATTTGAAAGATAATTTTGTGTCTATATTTGAGTGGATCAGTCAGAAAGTAGGTGGTGCTACAATTGGGTTCTTAATTATTTTTTTTGACAACTTTCCGGCTTTAGGCATGACAATGTCTGCCGGGACTGCTAGTAAAATATAAGTATTCTATTGTGTTCCCCACATTTCTAACTAAGTTGCTGTTTGCTCAATATTGAGCAATCTGCATACACTTGTGTACTTATGAAAACTAGATTAAGCGACCAATTTCTGGCAGGTTATAAATTAATCAACTTACAACTTTCTTAGCAGGAGGCTCTGATGTCACCGGTTCTGCTTCTCTTTTCAATACTGGCTTCTTCTCTCCTGTTTCATCTATAACCTCAAATGCTGGTTTCTCCTCCTTGACAGTTTTAACTATGTCTGCATGTTTCTTAGCCCTTGATAATACTAATGTCTTTTTGTTTTTAGGTTTGCTAGATCCCAAGATCTTTGCTACAGAGTCTGCCCACCCTTCATTTGTTACTGAATCCACTACAAACATACACAGCAAATAATTAGAAAAACATAAAAATATAATACAAAATACCCTTGATTATATACATAGATCAGACTTACTTGAAACTTTAATAGCCAGTTTCTTCATCGACAACTAAAACTATCAGTAAAAGTATTAACTTTTACTTGACTATTACTGATATTATAGCAAATGTGTTTCTTCATCCAAGTAACAGCTAGAGTCCGTCTAACGAAAGCGTGACCTGAGAAAAGGAGGTTAAAACCAAAAATTTTTAATGTTCATTTTATTCTTAACTTTAATGAATGTATGTACAATTCACGAAACCTGACTAACTTTTCATTTATTCACAGATATCTCAGGCCGATCTATTAAGACAGGTCATCGTGTTGTTAGAGCAAAGATCTAACTATAACGCAGACGACATCGAAGATTTGAGGCGTATTAACGCCCCCGACGTAAGTTATCATTATTTTATTCCATCCTAGTCATTATTTATTTGTTTACTTCTGTTTTATTACAGTGAAAAAAGCGCAAGCGCTCGTAGGACTCAGGTTCTTCACCAAAACGAAGATCAAGCACGGGCGCTTGACTTTTTGAGTGAGTATTTCTTTAAATCTCTTCTCTACGACGACCACGGGAGTCCAGTGTAATCCAATCAAATCTAAAGCCAGAGTTCATAATTGTTAACAATTTTCATCAAGAAAATCTAAAAACGTGTAAAATAAAAGAAATAGTGAAAGCAGCCAGCCAAACTAGATAACAAGAAATATTTTTGTTTATAGCTTCAGTACCTTTCAATCGTGGAAATTGCAGACACAATAGAAATACAATAAGTGCGCGAACACCGACGTTCGCTTGGGGTTTAATGAATTAAAAGCGGCAGCGGAAAGAGGTCAGAGAGAATATAGTCTGTAGGGTATAAAAATTCCTTGGGAAGATAAAATAAAAAAAATTAAAAACTCGTCTATGCGGAAATTCAAATTTAAACTGACTTGAGCAAGGCGTCCAGTAAATTTTATAACTACGTTATAAAAACAAAGTGATCCCTAAAAATGATCATTGGAGAGGCAAGTCTCCCGAGGCGCCGGGCCAGCATATTCCCTGGGATCCTAAGGTTTGAATATTCTGTATTGTCAGTCTGCCTACATCCAATTTTTTCACAGTGGAAACATTAGGATGTTATTGTTTGAGATATCCTCATGTGTTTAGTGTCAAATTACTGATCTGGTACTGCACTTGTCTCTTTGGGTCAAATTTAGGTAGATTCACAATCGAAGTAGAACGCTGTAATTTACTCCGTTCCTATTTCTTTCTGGGAATAGAATATCATCATGGTCTGACATTAGTTGCGCAGGATTAGGAAAAACCCAGAAAAAACCTCTTCAGAATAATCAAAATGATAATGACATTGATTAATGAAACTAGTAGTCAACTACTTCAATATTAACCATACTTATCGGGACTGGTTTGCGTATATAACACGCGTCGTTCAACTCTTCCCAATTATTTGCAACACGTCCACACAATGGCAATGTTAAGGCATCTACTATTGCGTTTTTTTTTTACAAGTATATGAACACTACGAGATTTTCCAAAATTCACCCCATAAAGGGATGAAATACTCCTCGCTCTTTTCGGTCTCCGCCTACCGGAAAACGCAGCGTTGGAAGGTCTCCTACAAGGTGGACCGATGACCTGGTGACGGTTGCGGTAATCCGATGGAGGCGGGACGCACAGGATCGTACATTATGGCGGCACTTAGGGGGAAGCCAATGTCCAACAGTGGACGTCTATCGGCTAAAATGATGAAAGGGATGAAACGGGGTTGCAAAGTTGATATGGAGGAAACTACTTTCACGCGGGCAAAGCCACGGCAGAAGCTAGTTAGGTATAAATTCACTGTCACATTAAGTGACTAATTAAGATGATATTTCTTGTGTTCCATTTCACTTTGTTTTATGGAACCACGACCCACTAAAAACCTTGATAAATTACGTAGCCTTGTGAATTAACAGTTTTAAGGCGTTTAGATATTATTTAAGTAAATCGGTGAAGATTTTCCTGTGTGGAGATACCAGCTTATGTTATAAACAAAAATTCAAGGACATGTGATAATCAAAAAAAACATCCATCAACCCGTACTAGGCCCGCGTGGTGTATTATGGCCTATTCCCTCACCTATAAAGGAGGCCAGAGGACTAGCAGTGGGAACATGATAAGGATGACTATGCAAGGCTATATTATAACTGTCTCTAGTTAGGATGACATTTCTTTCGGTTTTTTATTTTTCTTTGGTTATATTTTTTGAGAACAATTCACAATAAAATACACAAAAGGCTGAATTACATCTCAAAAAAAAAAACTCAAAATCAGACTTCCATGTTTTGTCTCTCGTCACGTCTCAAGCTGACAACCTTCTAACACATTCTGTACCAACCTAAGAGGCCTTGTGATTGGTTGGCTCGACGCGCATGCGTCAAGTGCGTTCGGAAACACACTACGATGAATTATATCTAGCCGGCTATCTTACCGCGGCCTATGCGTTCTGGGAGGCGTTTAGTTCTCTCCGCTATAAAACGCTAATAATTTTGATGACAATTTTGCAAAAATAGTATTGGTTTATACCGTCAAGGAAGTATTTGTTTAGCACCGTAAGATGGAATTTCTTAGATACGTCATTACGGAACCAGATTATGATAGTTTTAACCTGAGTGAAATTTCAATATCCAGTTAAGTCTGTAAGAAAACGTCTCCTATATAATGAGGCAGTATTCCTTTCTCAGCGTTCGTATGAAAATCAAAATTAATTACGGTATACCAACGCAGACGAGAGTTGCATGTATCCGAAAAGAATAATCTGATTGAAGCCAGTCAGATTATATACTGTAGCGTAGCTCAGCTCACGGTAGGCTTCGTGTTGGGATTTTACTATAAATAAAAGGCAGCGGTCTGCCCACTTCTATATTTTTCTTAGTTGATCGCGCACAAGCTTTTCTTACAAAAATCAGTTCAACACTGAAAAAACAACACACTTCCTTTTTTCTACTTTTCAGACCTATTTGAGCTACGGCCCAATGAATAGAAATGTAGAGGCAACAAGCATTTATATTCTAAAAACTTTCGAAGGATTAAGCATGACCTACCTATACCTAACACAGAGGTGTTAGGTATAGGTGACCTATGTTTGGATGATTTTTTTTTTATATGGCGTACGTCTTTATAAAGCGAGCTTAAGGGGATGCATCTCGACATACATTTTCACTGTTTTTCATACAACCGCTCTTACGCGATTATGACGTTATTACACATTTTTCATTAGATATTTTGGAAACGCAGTGTTCAGACTTCGCCTTAACGACTGGAGCTGCCATCTACCTCACAGCGATTGGTCGCCCACGCATGACGTCGACCAATAATCACCAAGCTACGCATCAACGATTTTTTTCCAAAATCTTTTTTGTTCATTACATCGCACGCACTAGACCATTTATACAATTTCACTATATTTTCATGTAATACTCGCAATATATTCAAAGTCAAAAGCAATTCCTGGTATCATTTCAAGCAACCCTCAGTCTCCCAACACGCAACAGAGCTAAAATCGAAACACACAGTATCTTGTGGATATTATCTAGGCTTCTATGAAAATCAATTTGTGTAAAACTAATCCAGTCAAGACCTCTGAAAATCTGCTATTTTGCATGAACTTTGACACTTCATAATTTACTCAAAAATGAAAAAAGTCCAAAAAGTACAACACAAGCCTAGCAAATTTTATCAAGATTTCAAATAATGACAGTGTTTTTCAAAAACTTTTAAGGGTTTAAAAAAAACACGTATTTCCTGGAACAATTTTTATAAAATATGTTATGTAAACCAGGGAATTACCGAATGCTAACAGAGTTTTCAGGCGTTATCTCTCTTTTTTCGCGTTGCCTTTTCATCAAACATCGCGTTGGATTGCGTTAGATGAAGTAACAAGCTGTTAAACCATGCTCGATGTTGACGATAGGCGAGTGGAAAATCAGCCTCTTAAGTCAGAGTAAACGATAAATAGTTATCACAATGTTCTTGCATTATTACTGTGCGTCAATCCACGCTCATTAAACAACGTTGCCCTACTTAAACCCCACTGTAGCCAAACCAAACTAAAAGCCACAGCGCACCGCCGTTAACCTAGGTTGCCAGAGTGACATCCACCCAGACAGGGATTACATTCTAAGACTCAATACTTTTATGACTAATTTCTTCTTCAGACGTTTATCGGGTCAGAGGACAAGGAGCCATAATCGCATTGGATCCCTTGTATATTTTCATTCTACTCCAGAGCTACTAGACATCAAAGATTATTAATAAAAAGAACTCCCAAAATAGCTAAATCGTTAGAGTCAACTAGACTCTCTTTGCATAGGCTATGCCTCATCAGCAAAGTTTATATTAGCTCAGTTTGAATACTGCAAACCCTCTCATAAGGGAGGACCGACGGGTCTCTTAAGGGAGGATGGAAATTCATTAAGATTACGCAAAATTCTTAATGAATTTCTTGTAATAATTGGCAAATGCGACAAATCGCTTGACCTCGTCCGAATTAATTGGTCTTGGATAATTTTTTACTACTTCTAATTTTCGTGGGTCTGGTAAAACACCCTCTGACGATATAACATGGCCTAAATATAACATCTCCTTCCTTAAAAAAAATACATTTAATTGGATTCAATTTTAGTTTTGTTTTTCGTAACCGCTCAAACACGTCTAGTAAATGTTTTATTGCTGAATCTAAGTTTTTCCCATAAACAATCAAATCGTCTAAATATACAAGACATTTGTCATATGTTAGACCAGCCATGGCTATGTTCATCATTCTTGAAAACGAATTTGGGCTTGTTTTGAGTCCTATTGGCATTCTGGTCATTTTGTATTGTCCAGAATTAAATGGTGTATATTTTCGGCTTTCTTTATCAAGGTTAACATTAAAAATCTTTGGTATAGACCTAGATTTGTAAAATAAACGCATCCTGAAAGAGAATCAAGTATGTCTGTTATATTCGGCAGTGGGAACTTGTCATCTTTAATGCAATTGTTCAATTTTCTATACTCAATGACCAAACGCCATTTCTTTTCTTCAGAAGCGTCTTGTTTCTTGGGTACTAACAACACTGGACTAGACCACTCACTTTTACGGGGCTCTATTGTATTTTGAGACATGTCATTTATTGCTTTTGAACCTCTGATTTTTGAGGGTGTGGCAATCTGTATGGTTTTACGTAAACTTTGTCAGCATTTTCTTTTAGTTTGATTTTATGATTGTATATTGGTGTAGTGGTCAAGGTGTCACCTGGTAAATAAAAAATATCCGCATATTTAGCACATAATTTTTGTAAAGAAATCTGTTCTTCCGAATTTAAATGTTTTAAGTTTAGCTGTGATAACAAAGACTTTACGCGCTTCGCGTTACGTATCAAATGCGGTATCCCCACACTATCCGTATTGCCATGATTCTCTGGCAGGCGTTCAGAATGGCCGCCGGTCGCTTTTGCAGCGACGGCGTCCACACCGGCGCCCCGTAGAGGGCCATGGACCGCACAATCCCCGCGTAGAGCCTCCGGCAGGAGGCGTCTGGACCCCCAAAGTTGGACAGGAACCGCTTGAGAGCGGCCCCAGTCCGGTTGAGTTTGGGAGCCAGACGTCGGAAATGCTCCTCGAAATTACCTCATCGATGATCCGGCGCCGATGCGAACCGGAGTGCCCTCCGGATCGTACTCCAGGGTAAGGAATTGAACGCGTTCGCAGCTTGTTGTCGTCTTTGTGGCTATACTTGTTATTGTTGGATAATCATCAGCAACTGCGTAACATGCATGGTCGTTCTCTGTAGACAAAGAAATTTGCAGAAATACTGCAAATTTTACATTTCTTTCTCTAATTTGATCGGAAATATGTTTGCTAAATAATTAGGCAATTTACTGACCACAAGAAAAAGAAAAGAATGGCTTAATAATAATGGCATAATTGTAAAACAATACGACCAGCTTATATGTTTTATGTTATTGATGATAATGTCATTAATTTTTAGTTTAATACAGAACAACAAACGAGTAGTCGTAAGCCCTGTTCCTAATGTGGAGAGTGCGGACAGCGGCATCTTCTTAGAGGTGAGTTTGGAACTTTCTCAACAATCCAGACACACCCTTCACTATTTTCTTCTCTTTAATTATAATGATAAAAAATAAATCTGTTCGTATTTTCAGACTAGTATTAATGAGAGTACCAGAAGCTTCAGCAAATCTTAGAAAAAATATACACCGAAGCTCAAGAGTCGAGACTCAACCCCCAAACAAAAACCAGGCCCGTTGAATGCAATCAACTCAAGACGCAGATCTAATATCCTATATGTCTCACCAGATCAAACAAAAAAATTAGACGTTTACGCGAAAATTCTTTACAAAGGATTGACGGCGCTGTTATCAATATTCATACATAACAAACGTACCAGAAAGAATTTATGTGATCCAAATGATACGGAGTATGAAAACGTTAGTTCAGAAGCTGAAGAGGCCAAGACGACTAAAAACGTCACAGGAAATGATGATGATTTGGTGATTACATTTTAAAATGTAAAAAAATCTCCTGGTTTCTTTCTTTTTTTTATGTACTTTTTGTGTTATGTGAGTGTATGTGCTATGTGTGTTGTGTTTGTGATTTGTAGGTGGCATTTTACCTATCTTGAAGGGGGAGAAGCATGAATAATGTGTCAAGGGAAATAAAAGGTCAACATACGTAAAAATCTAGCTTAAATTTAATCAAATATAAGTAAATAAATTTCGTACAAACGTGTGTACAAAACGACAATTAAGCGTTTTTCAAAGTTAGAGAAGTAAGAGCGAGCAGAATTTGAGCGGCAATTGTCATTACGTTTACTAGTTGTTTTCTAATGCATAAAATATCAAATAAGTCAATAAAATAGTTATTGATAGAATATGTGATGTGGTAAATCACTGAAAATCTTACATAAGGCTTCCAGTAGATAGTACTATTCAGATATACATCTATCGTTTTGATCTATGTCCTACAGATATAATGACACTTAAAATAATCGTTCCTCATAAGACAAAAAAACTGTCCACATTGCCTTCTAACTGTGCAAAGTTCGCTTCATTAATCTTAGATCTCCGGAGTAGCTCATTTCACGCGCAATGACAACTGAGCGTGCTCCAATGTCTTGGGAGCTGAGTTGCATACCAGCTTGCAGGTATAGCAGGAACCGCAGGATTGAGACTGACTGAGAGACAACATCAAATAGTCGTCCTCCCAGCTTACCATTTTCTGTTATTGGATATCTAGTAAAAACCATTTCTTTTCTTAGCTTCCATAACATCGGCCTCAATATTGTCAGGGCCCATGCATACAGGATCCCTGATGAACCCGTGCTTATACTTCTTCACTTTGTGTACTTCATTGGCCTGTTACTTCGGTGTGCAGTTATGATGAATTATGCCGACGCCTCCGCAGAGCGCCATTGCTATCACAATGTCGGTTTCGGTAACGGTGTCCCTAGGGGCAGATACAAGCGGCGATTTTAGGTAAATTGTTTTGGTAAGCGGCGGTAAAACTAAGTGAACAAAAATTTGACATCTTACTTGTTATTCAGTACCCCTAGCTAAGTCGATGTCGTCCACAATATACCGTACAAAGTGCGGGACGAATTCCTGGCAAAAGAGGAAACAAAGAACATCTTGTACCACAAATGAAAGTTAGAATGGAAGTTGTTAACAATTCAGTAAATGCACAATTACAAAATTAAGAAATTAAAGATCTCATTCAAGGCAAGCAGAACTTAGATCTATTGCTAACAGAAGCGTGTATTCGAACAACTTTAGTTTTCTCATATGTGTAGAAAATGCCTCTGATCCAAGTCAGTTGTTTTGGAGTAAGTCGGAATAACTATATCAAGTAACTGGAACTCCATCACATCGAATGGATGTGATGTATCCTGGTAAGATGCACGAGAGAATCCACAATCTGACAATATACGAGAAGTTATATGAAGTTTACAACAATTACAGGTTAGCAATATTTGCAAACATAAAAGAAGAAGCGAATGAAATGGTAGGAAAATATTTTGGACTGAACACACCGAACATTAAGGAGCTTCAAAATAATCTGCAAATATTATTTTTGAACATCAATCTAATTTAGGAAGGAAACCGACCTGTACCTTCGAGTGTCATACATTTAGGAGGACTGTCGGAGAAATATTCAATTCAGCCCACTATGCTGATGGGAGACTCGTCAGTAGCACACTGCCAAATACAGCGGAGATCGTTCTAGTTTTTGACCAATTGTTCGACAGCGTCAATGGAGCTGCAAGATTCTCTAAAAGAAGCAAGGGAAAAATTTTAAGAACAGCAGTGGTAGAAAAATCAGCGCATTATCAATTTTGGAAAGAGGCAATTAATAATTTACAGAAAATTAGATAGGTATGTGGATTTTAATGGAAAGGAAAAGTCAGTGGCCTCTTTGCAAATTTTAAAAAAAGCTACATGAGACTGTGGCAGTTTTTCAAAAACCATAATTTAAAAATTATGAGACCTAGGTATTTTAATTCAGATCCAATTGAAAACTTGTTTGCTCAGGTAAGAGCATATGTATAATTATCACATCGATCTATTACACAGGGTCGTCGAGCTGTTGAACAATTCAAATAATAACGCAGACGACATCGAAGATTTGAGGCATATTAACGCCGATTTGGAAGCCCAAAGTAAGTTAACCTGTCTAGTGACTGTGTTGGTCTTGTTGTTTTATACTATTTTAAATTGTATTTTTCCCAGAAAACCACGCCGCCGCCAAGAAACCGCAGAGGCGAGGTTGCTTCTTATAGAAGCTGTCGGCGCTGACCCCGACGTAAGTTATCATTATTTTATTCCATCCTAGTCATTATTTATTTGTTTACTTTGATTTTTTACAGTGAAAAAAGCGCAAGCACTCGGAGGACTCAGGTTCTTCACCAAAACGAAAATCAAGCACGGGCGCTTGACTTCTTGAGTGACTATTTCTTTAAATCCCTTCTCTACGACGACCACGGGAGTCCAGTATAATCAAATCAAATCTAAAGCCAGGGTACATAATTGTTAACAACTTTCATCAATGAAATCTATAAACGTGTAAAATAAAAGAAATAGTGAAAGCAGACAGCCAAACTAGATCACAAAACATATTTTTGTTTATAGATTCAGTATTAAAAGCGGCAGCGGAAAGAGGTCAGAGAGAATATAGTCTGTAGGGTATACAAATTCCTTGGAAAGATGAAATAAAAAAATTAAAAACTCGTCTATGCGAAAATTCAAATTTAAACTGACTTGAGCAAGGCGTCCAGTGAATTTTATAACTACATTATAAAAACAAAGTAATCCCTAAAAATGATCATTGGAGAGGCAAGTGTCCCGAGGCGCCGGGGCAGCATATTCCAAGGGATCCTAAGGTTTGAATATTCTGTATTGTCAGTCTGCCCACATCCAATTATTTCACAGTGGAAACATTAGGATGGTATTGTTTGAGATATCCTCATGTGTTTAGCGTCAAATTACTGATCTGGTACTGCACTTGTCTCTTTGGTTCAAATTTAGGTAGATTCACAATCGAAGTAGAACGCTGTAATTTACTCCGTTCCTATGTCTTTCTGGGAATAGTATATCAACCTGGTATGACATTAGTTGCGCAGGATTAAGAAAAACTCAGAAAATACCTTTTCAGATTAATCATAATGACATTGATCAATGAAACTAGTCAAATCAAATCTCTCTTTCTCTCAAATCTGTATGGTTTTTTCTTCAAAAGACCATCTCAGACTAATCTGCATGGTTCTCATGTGATTTGACTATTACCTACATATTTACTGTATGGACCTTAAAAGAGACTTTGACCCCTGAGTTTGTTTCGGTGTTTCTTCTCAGGGTAGTCAGCCAGGAAACATCGGCCTCATCTAGCTTAAACTGACAAAAAAAAAATTGACGTGTAAACGTGCTTTTTAAACTTTGCAAAATAAATATTATTTATCATTTATCAGTAGTCAACTACTACAATATTGCCCATACTTATCGCGACTGGTTTGCGTATCGTTCAACTCTTCCCAATTATTTGCAACACATCCGCATAATGGCAATGTTAAGGCATCTAGTATTGTGTTTCTTTTACAAGTATTCGTCACTGATGCGGTGAGGATACTGGCAGTGTCAACTCTTCCCAATTAGTTGCAACACATCCACACAATGGCAATGTTAAGGCATCTAGTATTGTGTTTTCTTTTACAAGTATTCGGCACTGATGCGGCGAGGATACTGGCAGTGTAGGTACCCAACACAGTCGATGCACGATTCCAAGTTAAGAAATTAAAGATCTCATTCAAGGAAAGCAGAAGTTTGACCTTTTGCTAACAGAAGCATGTATTCCATCAGCCTTGGATTTCTCATACGTGTGCAAAGTACTTCTGATCCAAGTTAGTTCCTTCGGAGCAATTTGGGATGACTATGAAGTCATTGGAGCTCCGTCACATCCATTCTTGTATCCTTCAAACATGCATCAGAGAATCTACAATCTGACAGTATTCGAGAAGTTGTATGAAATGTACAATACTTTCAGGATAGTAACATTTGCAGGTATGGGAAAAGGAGAGGATGAAATGGTTAGGAAGCATTTTGGACCAGACACCCCGAATACCAAAGAGCTGAAAAATAATGTGCATATGATATTTCTGAATATTAATCCAATTTGGGAAGGAATCCGACCTGTGTCTCCTGGTGTCATACATTTAGGAGGACTGCCGGAGAAACCGCACAAAGAATTGCCTCAGGTAAGATTTTTCCGAACTATTCAATAAGATATTCTAGCAAATACGCTTATTATGTCAATGGTTAACGTAGATACAAAAATCGATCGTTTTGGGAAATTGCTGTTTTTATTTTTCTGAACATCAATCTAATTTGGGAAGGAATCCGACCTGTACCTTCGAGTGTCATACATTTAGGAGGACTGTCGGAGAAATATTCAATTCAGCCCACTATGCTGATGGGAGACTCGTCAGTAGCACACTGCCAAATACGGCGGAGATCGTTCTAGTTTTTGACCAATTGTTCGACAGCGTCAATGGAGCTGCAAGATTCTCTAAAAGAAGCAAGGGAAAAATTTAAGGAACAGCAGTGGTAGAAAAATCAGCGCATCATCAATTTTGGAACGAGGCAATTAATAAGTTACAGAAAATTAGATAGGTATGTGGATTTTAATGGAAAGGAAAAGCCAGTGGCCTCTTTGCAAATTTAAAAAAAAGCTACATGAGACTGTGGCAGTTTTTCAAAAACCATAATTTAAAAATCATGAGAACCAGGTATTTTAATTCAGGCCATGGTCCGGAGCGAGGAGGAGTGGCAGGCGGTCGCCGACTTCTGCGAAGCAGTAATGCTCGCAAAGGAGGAGGCCGAACGCATCAGGCAACGGCGTTATCGCCGCCGCCGTCGCCGGGATTCTGATCCCGATTTCCGGCCAACGTAGACGCGGGCTTGCGGACGGTGAGCAATGGGTAGCTCACTGTCCGGCAACTGTCCGGACCAAGCCCAAGTCGTCGACGGCGCGCACTGTTCCCGCGCGCCTCAAGGAGTTGTCAGCAACAGCAGGGACCCAGCCGGGTCGAAGCCTACTGGGGCCTGGGTTATCCAAAAGGGCGCTCGAGCCCCGGTATGAAGGCTAGAAGGAACGGGGTGGGTCTTTTAGTCAGTAAGAGTCTGACACTATCTCCCGCTCCGCCCAAGGGCGGGGGATGTCAATGCATGATTTTTTCCCAACATAAAAAAAAAAAATAAAAAAAAAAAGGTATTCTAATTCAGATCCAATTGAAAATTTGTTTGCTCAGATAAGGGCATATGTATAATTATCACAATAATGACCCAACCTGCCATAGCTTCAACTGTACCTCTAAGTCATCATAACTAGAGTCATAAATTTTCACAGCCAAACATTCAACTGCGAGGATGATTTGGCAGACCAACTTATACATTTATAGCCATTGTTTACTGAACAAGTAAAAGAAGTTGTCGAGCCGGGTCATTAAATAAAAGTCAATAATATTGAAATGATTGCAGAGCAGGCTCGAAGGGAACCCGTTTTGGGTAATTTTGATAATGACACTGAATTATGTATGATACGAATTACATGGAAAAACCAACATGAGGCGCGGGATGATTTAAAACATAAAGATTTAAGATAAAAGCTTATAAACTAATTAAATACGAGTACTTAAACCTTGTGGGTTAAGTACTCGTATTTAATTAGTTTCAAATTTGAAATCAATCAGATCAAGCTATTTTTCATGTTTAAAACAGAACAGTTTTTGTAGTCAGACCTCGTCAAGGTGAACAAGAAAATTTAAGACGAACAAAATCTCGGTGTGGAGCACCGGTTCGTATTCCCTAAGTTCTTTGGAGGCACTTCACCTGAAGGTGAGGAGACAGTTGTTATGGAGGACTTCATAGCGAACGGTTTCGAAAGATACAGCAGGTTCAAGTCTGTGGACTGGGAGCATGCCTTGTGCGCTATAAAATACTTAACCAAATTTTTTATTTAATTTAAAAAAAGCTACATGAGACTGGCAGTTTTTTCAAAAACCATAATTTAAAACTTATGAGACCCAGGTATTTTAATTCAGATCCAATTGAAAACTTGTTTGCTCAGGTAAGGGCACAAGTATAATTATCACAATAATGACCCAACCTGCGACAGCTTCAACTGTACTTCTGAGTCATCATAACTAGAGTCATAAAGTTCCACAGCCAAACATTCAACTGCGAGGATGATTTGGCAGACCAACTAATACATTTATAGCCATTGTTTACTGAACAAGTAAAAGAAGTTGTCGAGCCGGGTCATTAAATAAAAGTCAATATATTGAAATGATTGTAGAGCAGGCTCGAAGGGAACGATTGAATGTTCATTCGCGTACTTACACTGCTGGATGGGTAGTACGCAAAAGTTTTTGATAAGTTGCAACTAAAACGTAGATCGTGTAAAAGTAGTCAACAAGTGACCAAAGTAATATTCACGACTAGATAAACTAACACGCATACACAGTGGCAAAAATGATGAAATTGCCCATCCGAAGGTGTTCTGGTACAGTGATTACTGAAACAAATGAATACTGGGAACACAATGCCCATCCAAATAATGTAGCGTTAAATGTAAAAGACATTATTTTGTTTAAATCTACCGTACACAAGGCAGTTTTCTCAATCATTTAATTTCATTAACTGTGAGGTTTACTATTATTAATTGGTGCAACATTATAAATAAAATTTTAAAGGGCACAGATATTCATAGGTTATTACGTACACGTAATTTACCTGTTATGCAACTAAAAGCGTTTAAAAAATGTAAAAAAAATTGAAAAATAAATCATTTCATAAGTAATGACTCTGCATAAAAAATAATTAATTTATGCAATTTTATTAATGACTAGTACTCGGTACTTTATTGCGATCCATACATGTTGCATAGTTCGTATGTTTAAAAGATTTTAATGACGACCCGATCATTTTATCAGTACAAAGCCAGGAAGAGAGTAGTTAGTAGACGGCTAACCGGGTTTAAGCCACGACTCAGAAATAAGAATACCTTAAACGTTTAGACAATCAAAACTTGCCAGCATATCGTAGTGAGCCGAAATACTCTAACCGTTAATATGAATAACGTTAAAATTATTAGTAACATCAGAAAACTGCAGAGCAGTTTTCAGATCTAGCAACATAATTATCTCAAGAGCTAAAGTCGAACAATTGGAAGAAAATATTTTAGTTCTTTACAAAATATTTATGGCGATTGTGTCGTTATACAACAAACATATAAAACAAAATGTTGGTGAACCGTCGATTAGAAAAAGAAAGGTGTTTCATTATTATTTATTTATAATGAATTGGTGTATTATAACAATATTTCACATGGGATTTTATGTATTTTTAATGTAATTCAAGTCTTTCGATAACTGTTCCGTATGGTGTCCCGACGTAAAGAATAACACCATCCCACCTCTTCCCGTGGGTGTCGTAAGAGGCGACTAAGGGATATACCAGAGAATGGGCAGCAGCATCCTCTGTGCATTAGAACAATCGTCTACCCGCCTGCCAAGCGTGGCGATTATGGCAAACCCCCCAATATGAAACGCAAAACAAAAAAATGCCCCCTAAGCCCGTCTACCCTTGACTCCGGTAGCGGTCAAGGCAACGACGTGGCAAGGGGTGTGAAGAATCACCGGAAGGGATTCGGCTACACATTTACAAAACGACTGGACCTGGGCAACTTTTAACGTACGAACATTCAGGACTGACGCGAAGATTGCCGTACTTGAGGAGGAATTGAGTGGGTTACGATGGAGTATTGTGGGATTATCTGAAGTCCAAAGACAGGGGGAGGACACGATAATTCTCAAATCTGGTAACTTGCTCTATTTCCGGGAGGGTGACCGACAGTCTCAGGGTGGTGTCGGGTTTTTCGTCCACAGGTCCCTTGTGAACAATGTGGTGAAGACGAGAGTGTGTCGACCAGGGTGGCGTACCTTATACTCAGAATATCATAAAGGTATTCTCTGAAGGTCATACAAGTTTATGCCCCGACCTCGACACACCCTGACGACGAAGTAGAGACCATGTATGAGGATGTATCCAGAGCCATGCATGGTCACAAGACTCACTTCACCGTGGTCATCGACTTTAACGTTATTTCAGAAAATCATCATCGGAGCGGCAAGCATTCGAGGCGTCGGGGCAGACCAGCCGGGCATAACCGGGTGCCCCTCTCGCAGGTTCGTATTAACATTAGACACCTTATATTGACCACTTTATTATAATTTAATAGTAAATATGTTTAATTTTAATCTTAACAGGCAGAGCGTCGCGCACGGAATGCTGCGTATGAGAGGGAGCGCCGACAAGAAAGCGCGGAAGCGAGATTGTCTCTCATCGAAGCTGTCGGCGCTGACTCCGACGTAAGTTATCATTATTTTATTCTTAACTTTAATAAATGTATGTACAATTCAGGAAACCTGACTAACTTTTCATTTATTCACAGATAACTCTGGCCGATCTATTACACAGGGTCGTCGAGCTGTTCAACAGTTCAAATAATAACGCAGACGACATCGAAGATTTGAGGCGTATTAACGCCGATTTGGAAGCCCAAAGTAAGTTAACCTGTCTAGTGACTGTGTTGGTCTTGTTGTTTTATATTATTTTAAATTGTATTTTTTCCAGGAAACCGCGCCGCCGTCAGGAAACCGCGGAGGCGAGGTTGCTTCTTATAGAAGCTGTCGGCGTAGACCCCGACGTAAGTTATCATTATTTTATTTTTAACTTTAATGAATGTATGTACAATTCACGAAACCTGACTAACTTTTCATTTATTCACAGATATCTTAGGCCGATCTATTAAGACAGGTCATCGTGTTGTTAGAGCAAAGATCTAACTATAACGCAGACGACATCGAAGATTTGAGGCGTATTAACGCCCCCGATGTAAGTTTTCATTATTTTATTCCATCCTAGTCATTATTTATTTGTTTACTTCTGTTTTATTATAGTGAAAAAAGCGCAAGCGCTCGTAGGACTCAGGTTCTTCACCAAAACGAAGATCAAGCAGGGGCGCTTGACTTTTTGAGTGAGTATTTCTTTAAATCTCTTCTCTACGACGACCACGGGAGTCCAGTGTAATCCAATCAAATCTAAAGCCAGAGTTCATAATTGTTAACAATTTTCATCAGGAAAATCTAAAAACGTGTAAAATAAAAGGACATTTCCAGGGTTCGTGGTCTTTCGCGATACCGCCACTCAAAACACTGCAGCATCCATCGCAACCTACGGGTCATCCATCCTCGGGGTCAACTTTACAGCTCCGCGGCATTACCAAAGCGTTAAATCAGGACAGTACTGGTCGCGCCTGCCTTTTCAAAGCGGAAAAAATCTGACAAACTAAACGATAAATCGGCGCGAGTCCGTCTTTTCTTCTTAAATTCTTCTCACCACGCGTTATTTAGCACTTCTATCAAGGTCTTTTTTTTTCTGTTCTGTGGAGGTAGTAGTTTTTTGTGTGTAATGTATCTTTTTTTATGTGAAACGTTTTATTTCTGGTTGCAAGCAACTAAAGTGTACGCTGTGCTTACATATTTAATTCACTTTTTTATTCGCGTTAAGTAAAATCGACAAATATTTGCATAAATAACCAAAAAAATCTGCGAGCTCGTAGCTTCGTATTTTTTCCATTTGCTCGACTCTGTTGCTATTTGCTTCATAATACAATTTTTCTACATCGTTTAGCTATGTTTAAAAGAGTATCCCATGGTCATCCAGGGTCTAATGATAAAAATAAAATTGAGGGTATTTTCATATTGTTTAGGTACACTTTTAATTAAATTCTATTGGTACCTTATTTTAGAACTTGCACACTAAGTTTAACTGTGTGGTACCTACCACAATCAAAAAGTGTAAAATAAAAAACTTTTTACAAAAATGCCCAACCTCGATACAAAAAACACTAAAAAGTGGGTCAGTGGGTGGCCTTAGGGGCGGATTTTTAGGAGTTGGAGTATGTATATCCTTAGGGGCGCTATGAGAAGCAAAGAAAACGAAAAAAAAATTTTTCGAAAAAAAAATTTTTTTTTTGAATTGGTACCATACTCTTATAGGCACCATGAGCAGTGCAGAAAACAAAAAAAAAATTTTGGTAAATAAAATTTTTTGGGACGCAAAATTTTTCCATAACAAGTGGCTCTCGTTACGGTAAAGTTTCGACCCTACCTCAACTATGCTAGAAATACGCGAATTATTGCCTATTGGGAATTCTCAATACTCGGGCGATCCAAAGTTTTTGCTGTCGTTAGATAATTCGTTGTAGTTTGTTGTAATTTGTTGTTGTAATTTGATATTATTTAGTGTTTGTTTCTTTTTATTTTCATTTTGTTAGTTTTTAATTTTAGTTTGTTTTAGTGGTTTTTTATTTGATTTTTTTCGTGTTTTTTTAGTTAGTAAGATTTAATTTGTTTTATTTTTTAGTCTTAGTTTTTTTTATTTTCTTATTAGTTTTCAGTTAGTTTTAAGTTAGTTTTTCTTAGTTTAAGTTAGTTTTTCTTAGTTTTAGTTAGTTTATTATATTTGTTTATTTGCAAAAACTATGGATCCTTTCCAGCTTATTTTGGACAGGAATTTTAGTTTGTGGAATTATGCAGCCAATATTTCCAGAGGAAAGGGCC
Organism: Mythimna ferrago; assembly: GCA_910589285.2. NCBI lineage: Eukaryota > Metazoa > Arthropoda > Insecta > Lepidoptera > Noctuidae > Mythimna > Mythimna ferrago. Next base: position 11,665,687 of record OU342692.1, on the reverse strand, counting down.
ATTGAAGCGGCGAAAAAGTGGCTGATTATACCAGCGCAAACGCCGCGCTGCCCGTCGTGCAGGCGGCCGATGAATGCGGAACGTAATACTAATTACAAATTGGGGTTCAGATGGCGTTGTAGAAGGGCAGGCTGCAATGTCATTACGTCTCCATTAAAAGGGACTTTTTTTGAACGTAGCAATGTGTCAATTTTGAACACGTTGAGACTTTTGCTGCACTTTTTTAGAAAAGACCAAGTGTCACAGGCTGCTAGAGACGTAGGAGTAACCCGCAAAACAGCCATTCAGGTATACCACTACCTACGTGAGGTGTGCGAGGTGGCCGAAGCTCATGACCGCGAAATGATCGGCGGGGACAACGACATTGTAGAGGTCGACAAAACCCACCTTTATACCAACAAATGCCACAGGGGCCGATTATTTGCAGCGACAAACGTGGTCTTTCGGATGCATAAGTCGGTTAACAAAAAAAATTCACGTGGAGCTTATACAAAATAAAAATAGGACCACATTAGATCCAATTATCCAAGCAAATGTTAGACCTGACTCTTAAATTATGTCTGACCAGCACCGATCATACATGGGCGTGCACTTGAGACTGGGTATGCGTGGACATTCCAGTGTCAACCACAGCCGACAATTTACGGCAGGGACTGTCAGTATCCCTGTGGATCCCAGCCTTGGGATCCCAGTACCAGGCACAAATAACGTTCGGTGCGTGGTCCACACAAATACCATAGAGCGGCAATGGCTAGAATTAAAACGCCAATGTCGTTTCTGGTTTCGTGTCTTTGTTATTTAACGTTTTTCGAAATAAATTATTTTACACTTTTCGTGTTTCAGTGCTGTCAATAAATAGTACATTATGAAACAAGTGTTTAATGTTGGTGATTACCGCTGAGGCGGTATTTAGATCCGAGCCGAAGGCGAGGATCTTAAGAGGGCCGAGGACGGTAATCGCTAATATTCACGTGTATCATACGACGTTTTTCGACACACTTGAGAAGAAAAATTTTACAATTTAATTAATTATTGCTTTATCAGCAAAACTGTTTTTTTTTTTTTGTAGTATGGCGGCAAAAAATGTTCTTTCTTCTTATGCGTGCGCATCCAAAATGGCGGCCATAGACTAGCTACTCGAGCTAGGCTGTTTGAATTAAAATAAGAATGAGGTTGCTTATGTTTATAGACAGAAAAAATATTTTTATTTTATGAAAGGTTTTATTTATTAAACATATAAAAGTTAAAATAGTTTATTTAAACACAAATTAGCATAAAATAAGCAAGCAAGACACTAATTTGTACTATTGAACGCAGTACCTAATGTATTTTTTTTCGAATTCAATGTTTGATTTGAGAACAGAGGTTTAACAATAAAGGTTATTACTACATTATCACACTTGTGCATAATGGTAATCAAAAAGTCAGTTTTGTTACAAGCTACATTATATACCTAAGTGTAGTGCAATTATAGTCACTTTCTGAGCGAGTGTGTCGAAAATATTGTTACACAATCTTTTTTGAGTAGTAGAGCCCCTTGTGCAGGGCTCGTCCGGGGAAGTACTACCACCATACTTATGTCTTCCGCAAAGCAGCGTTGCTGTGTTCCGGTTGAAGGGTATGGGTGCCGGGTGTTATTACAGGCACATAAAGACGGTGAAGTGCCAATATCTTCTGTCATTTTTCGAGAAAATTACTTTTTAGCGCTTATAATTTAAAATCTCCGAAGCGGATTTTTAGTTGCATGAAATTAAATTGTAGAAACATCCCATTTACTGAAACCTGAAACGAGTGAATTTCTAATAACATTTTTCAAATAGGATTTTTTTTTTAAACCGGAGTTATAATAGGAGTTATTGGCACTTTGCCGTTGATTTAAAGACAATTATATCATCTTAAATTGTCTTTTTTTTTTTTTTATTCAACTTAGCTGGAGCTGTACACATTAGTTGCATTAGTTTGTTTAGATTTTTTGTTTTACTCCTCTAGTGACAAACAACCGAAACGTAGTTTATTGAATTCTCAATTGTAACAGACTGAGTATTTAATTAATATTCTGAAGTTATCTACATTTACCCAATATAGTTTTAAATCGACATCTAGATTAATATTATAAAGAGGAAAGATTTGATTTTTAGTCTGTATGTTTGTATGTTACGATTTAACTCAAAAAATACTAGACAGATTTTCAAAACTCATTCACCAACAGAAAGTTACTTTATTACTGAGTAAAATAGTCCTATAAAACAAAATGTTGGTGAACCGTCGATTAGAAAAAGAAAGGTGTTTCATTATTATTTATTTATAATGAATTGATGTATTATAACAATATTTCACATTTGATTTTATGTATTTTTAATGTAATTCAAGTCTTTCGATAACTGTTCCGTATGGTGTCCCGACGTAAAGAATAACACCATCCCACCTCTTCCCGTGGGTGTCGTAAGAGGCGACTAAGGGATATACCAGAGAATGGGCAGCAGCATCCTCTGTGCATTAGAACAATCGTCTACCCGCCTGCCAAACGCAAAATAAAAAAATGCCCCCTAATGCCCGGCAGCCCGTCTACCCTTGACTCCGGTAGCGGTCAAGGCAACGACGTGGCAAGAGGTGTGAAGAATCTCCGGAAGGGATTCGGCTACACATTTACAAAACGACTGGACCTGGGCAACTTTTAACGCACGAACATTCAGGACTGACGCGAAGATTGCCGTACTTGAGGAGGAATTGAGTGGGTTACGATGGAGTATTGTGGAATTATCTGAAGTCCGAAGACAGGGGGAGGACACGATAATTCTCAAATCTGGTAACTTGCTGTATTTCCGGGAGGGTGACCGACAGTCTCAGGGTAGTGTCGGGTTTTTCGTCCACAGGTCCCTTGTGAACAATGTGGTGAAGACGAGAGTGTGTCGACCAGGGTGGCGTGCCTTATACTCAGAATATCATAAAGGTATTCTCTAAAGGTCATACAAGTTTATGCCCCGACCTCGACACACCCTGACGACTAAGTAGAGACCATGTATGACGATGTATCCAGAGCCATGCATGGTCACAAGACTCACTTCACCGTGGTCATCGACTTTAACGTTATTTCAGAAAATCATCATCGGGGCGGCAAGCATCTCGAGGCGTCGGGGCAGACCAGCCGGGCATAACCGGGTGCCCCTCTCGCAGGTTCGTATTAACATTAGACACCTTATATTGACCACTTTATTATAATTTAATAGTAAATATGTTTATTTTAATCTTAACAGGCAGAGCGTCACGCACGGAATGCTGCGTATGAGAGGGAGCGCCGACAAGAAAGCGCGGAAGCGAGATTGTCTCTCATCGAAGCTGTCGGCACTGACCCCGACGTAAGTTATCATTATTTTATTCTTAACTTTAATAAATGTATGTACAATTCAGGAAACCTGACTAACTTTTCATTTATTCACAGATAACTCTGGCCGATCTATTACACAGGGTCGTCGAGCTGTTCAACAGTTCAAATAATAACGCAGACGACATCGAAGATTTGAGGCGTATTAACGCCGATTTGGAAGCCCAAAGTAAGTTAACCTGTCTAGTGACTGTGTTGGTCTTGTTGTTTTATATTATTTTAAATTGTATTTTTTCCAGGAAACCGCGCCGCCGTCAGGAAACCGCGGAGGCGAGGTTGCTTCTTATAGAAGCTGTCGGCGCTGACCCCGACGTAAGTTATCATTAAAATTTTGATACTTGAGTATTTTTTGTATTTATGACAATTGTATAATAGTCGTATAGGAACTTAAATTTTAGTCAAAAACGTGTGTGTAGACTTAAGCTAGAACTACACTACACCGACGCACACGTAAGAGACGTCTCAGACGTTTGCGGTAGGTGTGCACTAGGGTGTCCCAAAAAAATCAAATTCTTTTTTTTTTACAACGCATACCCTCTAATTTTGTTTGAATAGTGTCAAAACAATTGTAAATGAAATTTTAAGTACTTAGGACCAAGGGAACCCGTGCCGACTTGCATCGATAGATATCGGAACTTCGTACTTTGGCGCGAAGCAGCTAACGTATCAAGTGCTCGTTATTATTTATTTATTTAATTAGTAAACGCATAATTTTCATTCAGTCTACATGTCAGTAGGATTACGAAGTCTTACAAAATAAATATTTTGAATATGGGATACGTATAAAATCAAAGTACGGGTTTAAAACTATCCTATAATTGACAAGTATTGGCAGTACTGTTTTACAACATTCCTTTAATGAATTTATGTGTCACTGAAAATCGTGAATCTTACTATTCGAAAGTGTGTTATTTATTGGGAAAGGCACAATATACGTGACATTTCCTAATTAAAGCATAATCTGTGTTAAAAACTTGAACTCGAGAAGCAAAGACATGAGCTTGTAATAAAATTAGACAAATTGTTTTACATTGCACATGCCGATGCGTTTCCATTAATAAAAGATAATCTTCTTGTAGTGCCAGAGAGAGCTAGGTTTATGTGGTTACTTAGATGGAGTGGACCAAAAATTCGAAAAAAAAAGCGCGCCTAAGAAATATTTAGGAACCATGCCATCTGGCTACTAATTGTTTCTCCTTAACTGCTTTGTAATCACCTTATCATGAAAATGCGTCTTCAGATTCTGAAATGATGGATTTACAAGAAAATCTACTCATACCAACTAAGAGTACACAGCCCCATACGAATAAAAGTTCCGTGGGGAAAAAAAATATCATTCCAAAGACAGCTTAGTTGCAGCTTTGAGTAGAGAACAGTTAAATATGAGCAATTCTGTGTTAACAATAATAAACACAGAATTATGCTATAAAAGCTACTGTTGAGACACTTGCATACAACACTGACGAATTTCCCATAAGCAAGTCTTCAATTCAAATAATTCGTACGGAGAATCGAAAAAGAGTGCGCAGGAGCTATTAAAGTCGATTTCCAAAACAAGGTAGGTACTGATACGTTTATAAACTGTCGATTAACATGGATGATAAACTGTTTTCGGCTTTAGATGTGCGTAAATGTAACGTCGTATAACAAGCTATGGGAGAAGCTGCAGACTGAGACAGAGTGCAGTCCGGAAGTTCATTCTATTTTTAGATATTGGTACAACAACCAGAAAAATTGTGTCAGATGGGCAGGCTCTTTTTCGGACGAATACAGGTTGCAGTGCGGGGTGAGGCAGGGTGGTCTGACCTCACCTAAGCTCTTCAACCTGTACATAAACCAACTCATCGGTGAGCTCAGCAGTGCCAACGTCGGATGCTATATAGACGGTGTATGTGTCAACAATATCAGCTACGCAGATGACATGGCACTGCTGAGTCCATCGATAAGTGGTTTGCGAAAGTTGGTGCGATTGTGTGAGTCTTATGCGGAAGCCCATGGGCTCAGATACAACGCCCAGAAAAGTGAAATGCTAGTTTTTAAAGGGCGCGGTAAAAGTTATTTGACTGTACCCTCAGTCACCTTGGCGGGTACCACTTTAAACAGAGTTACACAGTTTAAGTATCTGGGCCATTGGGTTTCCGAAGACCTTAGATATAACGCAGACATTGAGAGAGCACGTAGGGCGTTGGCTGTCCGGTGTAATATGTTGGCCCGCAGGTTCGCACATGGCAGTAATCAAGTGAAAGTTACTCTTTTTAAGTCTTACTGCCAATCACTTTACACGTGCAGTCTGTGGGTTAACTACACACTGGGAGCATATAACGCCTTACGTGTTCAATACAATAACGCATTTAGGGTGTTGCTGGGGCTACCACGGTTCTGCAGTGCCTCCACCATGTTTGCAGAAGCGCACACTGATGGCTTTCATGCCCTTATTAGGAAGCAATGTGCGTCACTGCTCAGCCGTGTTAGGGCCAGTAGTTACAATGAAGGGCAACATAGCAGTCTTCCCATACTTCTACAATGGCAAAATCACTTGGTTGTTACACAGCATATTTCAACATTTTAATACATATTTGTTAGTTACATAAACTAGTGCGCCTCACCATCAACGATTGCATCACTGCTTACCATCAGGCGGGATCGCAGTCAAGTACTAGTATATAACAGATTAAAAAAAAAAGTTACCTCAGCGCACTCCATTTTGGCTTATCCTCGTCTTTGATTTCATTCTTAGCAACTTTAGTATGTTCATCAACAATAATTGATTTACTTTGTCCCATAAGTGTGTCTAAGAAGGCTCTCTTATCAAACTTCTTCAATATTTTCTCTTTTTTACTTTCAGACAAATCATTTCTATCCATTTCTTGTTCTAGAGATTTTTGTTGATTCCTGACAGCATTGAATAGTTGGACGACACCTTTCGTAGCTATTTTGTTCAACAACCTTTCCCTGTCCTTTTCTAGTACATTTGGTTTTACTTGTATTGATGGTTTTTCATGTTTCTGAAAGGAATATTAATCTTTACATTTATTATTCTTCTGTATGTGTTTGTCACTTAACAGCTTCTAAACTATTTGAAAGATAATTTTGTGTCTATATTTGAGTGGATCAGTCAGAAAGTAGGTGGTGCTACAATTGGGTTCTTAATTATTTTTTTTGACAACTTTCCGGTTTTAGGCATGACAATGTCTGCCGGGACTGCTAGTAAAATATAAGTATTCTATTGTGTTCCCCACATTTCTAACTAAGTTGCTGTTTGCTCAATATTGAGCAATCTGCATACACTTGTGTACTTATGAAAACTAGATTAAGCGACCAATTTCTGGCAGGTTATAAATTAATCAACTTACAACTTTCTTAGCAGGAGGCTCTGATGTCACCGGTTCTGCTTCTCTTTTCAATACTGGCTTCTTCTCTCCTGTTTCATCTATAACCTCAAATGCTGGTTTCTCCTCCTTGACAGTTTTAACTATGTCTGCATGTTTCTTAGCCCTTGATAATACTAATGTCTTTTTGTTTTTAGGTTTGCTAGATCCCAAGATCTTTGCTACAGAGTCTGCCCACCCTTCATTTGTTACTGAATCCACTACAAACATACACAGCAAATAATTAGAAAAACATAAAAATATAATACAAAATACCCTTGATTATATACATAGATCAGACTTACTTGAAACTTTAATAGCCAGTTTCTTCATCGACAACTAAAACTATCAGTAAAAGTATTAACTTTTACTTGACTATTACTGATATTATAGCAAATGTGTTTCTTCATCCAAGTAACAGCTAGAGTCCGTCTAACGAAAGCGTGACCTGAGAAAAGGAGGTTAAAACCAAAAATTTTGAATGTTCATTTTATTCTTAACTTTAATGAATGTATGTACAATTCACGAAACCTGACTAACTTTTCATTTATTCACAGATATCTCAGGCCGATCTATTAAGACAGGTCATCGTGTTGTTAGAGCAAAGATCTAACTATAACGCAGACGACATCGAAGATTTGAGGCGTATTAACGCCCCCGACGTAAGTTATCATTATTTTATTCCATCCTAGTCATTATTTATTTGTTTACTTCTGTTAACGCACACGTTAACACCTCCAAGACACACATGCGTCATCAAGCAGAGGGGAGCGGGCGGCGTGGTAGCAGCAGCGGCTCGACAACGGCTCGCGCGCCCTCAACAGAACACTCCTTTTAACACCGCGACCACGATCGCATCGATTTCGATAATTAAATTTTGACCTGTAAAATACCTAATATTATAACCTAGAAATACAGTCCGCTTTTTATTCCACCTGGGCCTATCTATGGTCCTTCGAGGTTTCGGTCAAGTTTAATTAAATATCTCGCCGCGATCGCAAGCCACGCCACCACAAAGCGCGTCAGAAATCAGCTGGAGGTCAAACAGAGGACATCGCATCAGTGAACTCAACCTACCAGCATCTGGAAGCAGCCATTCAAGCAGCGTCGGCCACATCAGTCGCAAAGGACGAACAAAGGGTTTGGTAGCAGCGGTTTCGTGAGTTCGACCAATTCATTCTTTTAAAATCATTAAAAGTCATCACATATTCAGTCAACTTGCTTAATTGCCATCCATTCCCATTTTCAAGCATAAATTCATCCATAATTAGTCCTTTCTATAATCAATTATTCTTATAAGCAATTATTGCATCAGATTTTTTTTCCAGACATCACCTACCTACATATTTCTTTTCTCAATTTTCTTGTAACTTTTTTTATCATTTCGATTCTTTCCTATCACCAACCATTTCTTTTTCATTATTATATCACTTTCTAATACCGTTTTTTTTCTCTTGTACAGCTTACATCGCCTTGTTCTCAGCGTACCTACCGAGTTCATTCATTAACACACCGAGGGTAATTTGGTAAAGTTACGTGATCGCCGCGCTGTGCTTGCCACATTCCCAATCCAATTTAAGTAACGTTTCAATTAAGTACATTACTTTAATTAAATTTCAATTATGACTGATCCCAAATCAGCTCAAACTACAAATAAGCCCGACGAATATGACATTCCTCAGCTCAATACATACAAAAAGAGGAGATCTAGTCATAAAGGAAAGGTCACGGTATTTAAAAATTATCTTGAGTCATTATTAAAATCAAAAAAACCATTGTCTGATTTAGATATTATACAACTTAGCAATCGATTAGAGTCCTACAAGTCCCTTGCAAACGATTTCGAGAAAAATCAAACCCTCATCGACGACATTGTTGGGGTTTCAGATGAACAGCTGAGGGAGCGGGAGCAATTTGAAATGGAATACCAATATCAACTTGCGCTCGGCATCCATCTGCTGCGTGAAAATGAAACTGCCTGCGTCGCCGGGTCTGTACCAACTCCAACTGCAGGTGACACAGCAACAAAAGCATTCATAAAATTACCCACCATTGACCTTCCACACTTCTCAGGGGAATATCAGAATTGGCTCGAATACAGAGACACTTTTGAATCACTCATACACAACAACAAATCAATAGATAACATTCAAAAGTTTCACTATTTGCGTGCATCTCTGCAAGGTGAAGCTTCCGATATTATTAAATCGTTAGAAATGTCATCACACAATTACCGGGTAGCTTGGGAACTTATAACGGAAAGATATAATAACACACATCAGCTGATTTACAATCATCTTCACGCATTATTCAGCATACAAAACATTGAAAAAGAATCCGCAACATCGCTCAGACAATTACTAGACACAGTAAATAAAAATCTCAGAGCTCTTAATAATTTAGGCGAACCCACAGTAGACACAATTTTAATTTATCTGATTACCTCCAAATTATATTTCACAACACTCAGATATTGGAAAGAATCAAGCAAAAACAACACAGTAGAAAAGCTCACACTTCAAGATTTAAAATCATATCTCAATGATCGTTTAATGCTTTTACAAAATCTTGAATACACTAAAAACATACATAAAAACATACAACAAACAGATTCAAAATCACATACATCAAAATCAGACAATAAAGATAAACAATCTCGCATTCCTTGTCCCTTATGTAAAGGTCAACATTTTCTATTCGCTTGTCCACAATTCAAACAAATGACTGTGGAGAAGAGGATAGAAAGGGTTTCCAAGTTTTCCAACTTCTGTGCTAACTGCTTGCATAACGGTCACGAAACAAAGTCTTGCCGTGGCGGAGCATGTAAATATTGTCAACAGAAACATAACACAATGCTACACATACATAAGGAACCAACCAGGGACACTGCGCACACCACACTCGCTAGTAACAGTAGCTCACAACACACATCAGTTCTACTTTCCACTGCCTTAGTACATGTCCTCGCCGGTGATGGAACACCACACTTGGCGAGGGTTTTGCTGGACAGTGGAAGTACCTCCTGTTATATCACTAACAGTCTGAGTAAAAAGCTCAATCTCACATTCGAACCCATTCGCGGCACAGTTTCGGGCATAAATCAGCAACATACACAAATTTTTCATCGCACAAATGTTTTGATAAAATCATTACATGGTTCATTTACAGCCAATTTGTCATGTTTGGTACTTGATACAATAGCACACTCATTACCTCACATGCGCATCAATACACAAGGTTTAAATATACCTAAACATTTAAAACTAGCCGACCCTCAGTTCTATGAACCCGCACCCATTGACATATTGCTAGGCGCGGACATATTCTGGCAAATAGTTAGCAGCGGTCACATTCGGTTAAGTAAACAACAGCCTACACTACAAGAAACTGAATCAGGCTGGCTAGTTTCCGGGTGTACAACAAACACCGACAAACACACAAACAGTTGTTTTTTCAATAACAACAACTCAGATCAGTTATCACGCTTTTGGGAGCTGGATAGTTTATCTAATTCACAAATAAACGATCCCTCCGAATCAGATGCATGCGAGATAAATTTTACACAAACAACTACGAGACAAAGTGATGGCAGATTCGTTGTCACTATTCCATTTAAAAAATCACCCGATTGCTTGGGTGACTCATATTATCAAGCCAAAAAACGGTTTTATTCAATAGAAAACCGCACGAATTCAAATCCCACATACAAACAACAGTACTCGAACTTCATAACAGAGTACATACAACTAGGTCACATGACTTTAAACAAACATTCACATAAAAATACATACATTCATTCAGAACATAATACATCAATCATACAGTCAAGTGCAAACAGCACTAACACAAACATACAGCACTCACCAGTATACTATCTTCCACATCACGGTATTATACGCGAGTCAAGCACAACCACAAAATTCAGAGCAGTATTCGATGGTTCCGCAAAGACATCCTCAAAACTATCACTCAACGACATTCAGTTAGTAGGCCCTGTCGTCCAAGACGATCTTATTTCTATACTCATACGATTTCGTCAACATAAGTATATAATATCAGCGGACATTGAAAAAATGTTTCGCCAAATAACAGTGGCGGAACATCAGCGCCTACTGCAACAAATCATATGGCGATACAATCCTACGGAACCTCTGCAAACATACACGCTCAACACTGTCACATACGGCACGGCATCGGCGCCGTTTTTAGCAACACGCTGCATAAAACAAATAGGCCTAGATTGTCAAAACACACAAAATCATTCGGACAGCTATGATCACAAACTGGTCTCCGAGATCATCTTGCATGATTTTTATTGTGATGACCTTTTGACCGGGACAGATGATGAGTCGGTACTATTGGAAATTGCCAAAGGAGTTTTTTCCGAATTGCAAAAATATCAATTCCCACTTAGAAAATGGCAGTCTAACTGTCCCGCTGTTCTAAATAAACTAGGTTTCAATGATTCAGACAACACAACATTTAATCTTAGTTCAAACGATCCATCAAAAACACTAGGCATTTATTGGAACATCAACAAAGATACAATTTCATATACAGTACATTCAGAATTTGTATCACAAAAACAAATCACAAAACGCACAATTTTATCCACTATAGGTCATATTTTCGACCCACTGGGACTCATTAGCCCTTGCGTACTCGAAGCTAAACTAATTATGCAACAGATGTGGATAAATAACATCAGCTGGGACGGTGAAATACCGGTTTCAATACAACAACAATGGGCAAAGTTCGTGGAATCATTATCTTTTATAAATCATTTATCTATTCCTCGGCGAGCATTCCATGACTCATTGCGCGATAGCAATGAACTTCATATTTTTTGCGATGCCTCACAACAGGCGTATGGTGCGTGCGCATACATACGTACATATACACCAGGTGGCAATATCAATGTTCAACTGTTAGTTGCCAAAGGACGGGTGGCTCCTTTAAAAACACTTACCATACCGCGACTTGAATTATGTGCCGCGTTTACCGGTGTTAATTTAAGTAATAAAGTTTTAAACTCACTTCGCAATAAAAACAACTGTAGGTGTTATTATTGGAGTGACTCAATAATTGTTTTATCTTGGATAAATTCACCGATACACAAATTACAAACATTCGTCAAACACAAAGTCACGGACATTCTCAAACATACTGAACCACAGTCATGGTACTATGTACCAACCAAACAAAATCCAGCTGACATAATCACGAAGTGTACCAATGCACAACAGTTACTTCATACACCTTTATGGTTCTCAGGACCTGACTTCTTAAGGAATGATGATAATCACAGCTGGCCTGAACAACCAGGGCATCTCAGCGTATCTGACCTTCCAGAAGTCCGCTCCCAAACACATCTCACGCACAAACATACAATTGATAATAATTCATTTATTTACAAATATTCTAATTTTAACAAACTTACACGAATCGTAGCTTACATACTTCGGTTCATTCATCACTGCAAACATAAACAATCAAATAACATCAATACAAAAAAATGCCAACAGGTGTGCATAGGTGACGTCATGCCTTTATCTACTAACGAACTTAATTCAGCTAGATACCAATTAGCGAAGATAGTACAATTAGATTTCTTTTTTGAGGAATATCAACTATTATTACATAACAAGCAGTTACCTGCTTCACATAGATTAAATTCACTTAATCCTTTTATAGGGGATAATCACCTCATTCGTGTGGGCGGAAGGTTAGCACAATCGCCATACAATTATGATAGAAAGTTTCCTATCCTACTGCATCCAGCTCATCACATTACTCAAATCATATTCTCAACATATCACATCACACTTCTACACGCTGGCCCACAACTGTTGTTGTCTCACATACGTCAAGCTTTCTGGCCAATTTCTGGTCGAAACCTGGCTAGAAAAACTACACAATCATGTGTTACATGCAAACGGTTTAAAGGTAAAACTGTAACACCTATCATGGGACAGTTACCTGAACAGAGATTGCACGCAAACTTTGTATTCAGTGACGTAGGTGTCGACTACGCAGGGCCAATTATGATCAACAACCGTAAGGGACGTGGAAGTGTACTTATTAAATCTTACATTTGTATTTTCATCTGTTTTGTAGTTAAAGCTGTGCATTTGGAGTTGGTTACAGATCTGACGACAGAGTCTTATATAGCAGCAATTAACAGGTTCATTTCTCGCAGAGGTAAACCAAATAATATTTATTCAGACAACGGGAAGAATCTGGTAGGTGCTGCGCGTGTGGTCACCAACTTTATCAGGAATCACAGTGAGTCAATTTACAGTTGCGCTGCAGAACAAGGTGTAAATTTCCACTTCATTCCTCCATATTCACCCCACTTCGGGGGCCTATGGGAAAGCACTGTTAAATCAGTGAAACATCATCTCAAAAGGGTACTTGGGATGGCAAACCTCACATATGAGGAAATGTACACATTGCTAGTCCAAATAGAAGGCATTCTTAATTCAAGGCCTCTCACACCTCTTTCATCCGATCCATCTGATCTCTCAGCTCTCACTCCCTTTCATTTTCTCATTGGTCGTACTCTAACTGTTCTACCTCATCCACAGATGTCCGACTGCGACTCGGCACGGCTGCCGCGTCATCAACGAGTCGAACTTCTACGACAACATTTTTGGAGACGCTTTAATAAGGAATATATTTCCCAGTTGCACCAAAGGACGCGCTGGCAGCGCTCACAAGGCGCGCTCACAGAGGGCTCATTGGTCATCGTGAAGGACGAGGCGCTACCGGTGGCTCAGTGGCCGTTGGGACATATCGTGAAGCTGTATCCGGGACATGACGGAGAAGCTCGAGTAGCGGACATCAAAATAAAGACCGGGACAATCAGACGGGCTTTTCATAAAATATGCCCATTGCTGGATGGACCATCGGACTGATCACGAAGCATACTTTATACATCATCATCATCATCAGCTGGGCTGGCCTTTCCATGGTGGCCCGGGAATATGTTAACGCACACGTTAACACCTCCAAGACACACATGCGTCATCAAGCAGAGGGGAGCGGGCGGCGTGGTAGCAGCAGCGGCTCGACAACGGCTCGCGCGCCCTCAACAGAACACTCCTTTTAACACCGCGACCACGATCGCATCGATTTCGATAATTAAATTTTGACCTGTAAAATACCTAATATTATAACCTAGAAATACAGTCCGCTTTTTATTCCACCTGGGCCTATCTAACTTCTGTTTTATTACAGTGAAAAAAGCGCAAGCGCTCGTAGGACTCAGGTTCTTCACCAAAACGAAGATCAAGCACGGGCGCTTGACTTTTTGAGTGAGTATTTCTTTAAATCTCTTCTCTACGACGACCACGGGAGTCCAGTGTAATCCAATCAAATCTAAAGCCAGAGTTCATAATTGTTAACAATTTTCATCAAGAAAATCTAAAAACGTGTAAAATAAAAGAAATAGTGAAAGCAGCCAGCCAAACTAGATAACAAGAAATATTTTTGTTTATAGCTTCAGTACCTTTCAATCGTGGAAATTGCAGACACAATAGAAATACAATAGGTGCGCGAACACCGACGTTCGCTTGGGGTTTAATGAATTAAAAGCGGCAGCGGAAAGAGGTCAGAGAGAATATAGTCTGTAGGGTATAAAAATTCCTTGGGAAGATAAAATAAAAAAAATTAAAAACTCGTCTATGCGGAAATTCAAATTTAAACTGACTTGAGCAAGGCGTCCAGTAAATTTTATAACTACGTTATAAAAACAAAGTGATCCCTAAAAATGATCATTGGAGAGGCAAGTCTCCCGAGGCGCCGGGCCAGCATATTCCCTGGGATCCTAAGGTTTGAATATTCTGTATTGTCAGTCTGCCTACATCCAATTTTTTCACAGTGGAAACATTAGGATGGTATTGTTTGAGATATCCTCATGTGTTTAGTGTCAAATTCAAATCTGGTACTGCACTTGTCTCTTTGGGTCAAATTTAGGTAGATTCACAATCGAAGTAGAACGCTGTAATTTACTCCGTTCCTATTTCTTTCTGGGAATAGAATATCATCATGGTCTGACATTAGTTGCGCAGGATTAGATGTTAGTCACTTAATGTGACAGTGAATTTCATGAGCTACACTTAATAAAATATTTTTGCTTATTACAGATATTTGAAAAAAAATAGTTGGCAAGTGACCAATAGAGTCAAAGAGGCAATTAATATTCCGGACCAGCTAGCAAAACAAATAGTAGGGGCTTGAGACTCGATGGTTAAGGCAGCTCGCACCGCTGGAGATCCCCGCCAGTGCTTGATGGCCAAAACCCCTAAGGTACAAACAGAACAGTGTAACAAACAACTTAAGATGATAGTTGTTGAGACATAAGTAACTTCTTATATTTAAACTTGAAACACTGCAATGTTTTCAGGCACCTCAAAGGTGGCGGGAGGTCGTTCCAGCAACGCGTAGAAGCGAACCTGAAGGAGCCCCTGAAAGCAGCAGTTCTGTGCATTGGCACGGTCAGCGGGCAAACCATGGAACGGAGTTTGTTTTGTAAGTAGTTTTGCTTCCAAGTCAACTTTGCAAATAAATAGTGAGGTTTATTGGTCTTTATGATCCCAAAGAGTAAACAGGCCAAGTGAACCTTCCTCCTGGCAGCCATCCTAAGCAACCCTATCTGGTTCATGAACGGAGTTATGTGACTTCTACGAGGCACTGTAATACAAAATCTAACACAGGCATTTTGTATGCGTTGAATCACTCTCTCTGTTTTATTTAGTAGGCATGGTCCATAAACAGTATCACAGTAATTCAGTTTAGACAGTATAAGGCTGTCAACAAGTTGTTTCCGTACTGGCTTAAATATGTTTTACTAATCATTAATCTATATCAAATTTAAGTTAAGATTACGAACGGGTGCAAAGAAACTTTAGAAAAAAAGGACACCAAGATATTTTTTCATTATTAAATTAAATAAACATACATTTTCAGGGTATCCTAAGGTCAAAGTTTTTATAACTCAAGGAGGTCAAAAATTGTTAAACGTTGTTAAAGAAGAACATAAGAAGCTATTTTTTATAGTTTTATAGTTTAATGTTCCAATGACTACCACGGTGCTGTGTGACGGTGACTACAGGGTCAGCAACTTGTTGTTTCAATCTCTGGAGGGCCGCTTAGATATAGTGGTGAAGGACTACCAGACACTACATTCAGGCCTGCCTGTCGTCGACTTGCTGTACTTCGAGTTTCTATGTACGAACGGGGACTTCAGGAAAGAAAACCATCAGCGACTCATCGACTACTATCTCAGCAGCCTAACAGTATCCTTGGACAGGCTTGGAATCGACGACAATGAGGTGTATCCCAGGGAAACGTTTGAAGTATGAAACGATAATGAGTCAGTCAATCCTCACGATGGCGGTGCTTCCACTCGTCCTTGTGGAAGCCGAGCAGGCTCCGCATATGAGCAGTATACAAGAGGTAATGTAGTTGGCCATTTTGCGCGGCGAACTGGTCGTGAAACGGTACAGCGATCACGTTAGTGATTGTTTTGACTTATATACTTATATAGCATATTAATTCCAATCAGGGCTACGTGGGTTATGCACGGAGAGAGTGGCATTCACCACAATCGTTGCTCGTTTGTTTATCAACTACATATCCACTATCAACTTTCCTTACATTTCTTGAGATAAGCACTACTATAATATATTATTCTGGCCTGCCACAATGTAACATTTTGTCTACGCACAAAAAAACTTACCTATCCGAGGCGGGATGCAAAAATTTTTGAGATCGCTAACTTCCGTCTGGCATCCTTGATTCTTACATTTTCATGTCTATCAATTCTGACCTTTTATATGTTCATGTTTTCAAAATCCTGTTTACTTAATCAATAAATTAACGGTGCGGCTGACTTATTTGGACTGGGACGATATTACTCGGTATCTGAAACTTCTTTATATAAGATGGCAGTCTTCGATTCCCGCAGTCGTATAGTATGATGGAAAAGGTTGATAGGATTTCAACTATCCTAACTAGTCCTGTCAATTAAACTAGACAAGTTATGTCCAACCTTATTCTGAGTAACTAAGGGACAGGTTAATTAACTCAACATTGTTTTTATTGCAACGATTAGTATGAGAAGGCCTCCAACAAGGACACAACTTTTTAAGGACTTTCGCGGCAATATTTCACAACATTTAAGGAAAAATTGATTCTCCTATAAGTATTCCTAAAGGACCTACATTTTCTATATTACACACAGTGATATAGTAATTGAATGCACTTCTAACAACTTTATATTCAACTTATTTTCATCTTTTAAGAGACTTGTCTATCATAAGTTAATCAGAACATCTATGATGTGCAAGACATCTTCATTGTTAGCATAACCGGATCCTTAATCACCTAAAGAAAATGCAGATCGAGCCATAACTGGATATCCATTTTGCTGTGTTGACTAAATAGGAGTTATAAAAACAGTCACATTTTTACAAAATTTGACTGTTTATTCTAACTCTACCCCACACTTTAGGGTTATCTGACCGCCAAAAGTGAGAAAACTCCAGTGGATCTTTCCGCATTGATATGACCTGTTCTACATAATACGTTCTTCATCTAGCTAAATCCGTTAGTTCAATAGTGTTTTCTGAGCGAAACTGAACACTGAAGAACGGCAAAATGTTATTAATAATACCTTCGTTAGTTTTGTCCTTTTTAATTAGTGAATAAAACTTAATAACCTTCCGGCAACGAATTAGTATGAACACTAATTCCATAATTTTGTGAGGTCATATAACTTCTACCTGTGCAATTGTGTGTACAAGGTAAATTGTGTCCTCGAATAGCGTAACTGAAATAAAAGTTCAAACGTCAATGGAATATTTCATAAAATTATGAACATAGATCACATGTTTAAAACTGAACAGTTTTTGTACTCAGACCTCGTCAAGGTGTACGAGAAAATTTTAAACGAAAAAAATCTTAATGTGGAGCACCGGTTTGAATTCCCTAAGTAGTTCGAGGCAATTCAGCTGAGGTCGAGGAGACAATTGTTACGGAGGGTCAAACAGACTGGGAGCATTCCTCGTGCGCTATAGAGTACTTAACTAGGTTCCACGCTTTATCTTTCGCGTACCAAAATTAAATCCTGAAAACTTTGCTAAAGACGCAAAGAAAGTAGACACGAAGAAAAGGAATGATTTAATGTTCCAATGACTACCACGTCACGGTCACTTGTTGTTCAATATCTGGACGGCCGCATAGATATAGTGGTCAAGGACTACCAGACACTACAGACAAGCTCTCCGGTCGTCGACTTACTGTACTTCCAAGTTCCTATGTATGGACGGGGAGTTCAGAAGAGAAAACCATCAGCGACTCATGGACCACTACCTCAGTAGCCTGAGAGTATCCTTAGACCGGTGTATCGCAGATAAACGATTAATGAGGAGTACAAAACGATAGCGAGCTCAGCCTTTATTATCACGATGGTGATTCTGCAACTCGTCCTGGTGGAAGCGGAGCTGGCTCCGTGCATGAGCGGCATACAAGAGGTCAAGCAGATGGTCATTTTGCCTGGCGAGCTGTTCGCGCAGCGGTACAACGATCTCGTCAGCGATTGTTTTGATTGGGGACTTATATAGCATATTAGTTCTAATCACGGCTCCGTGAGATATGCACGGAGTGAATGGGATTATCCACGTTCGTTGCTCATAGGTTTACCATCTACATATCCATGGCCATAAGCTAGCCGCTGCTATCAGCTTTCCCTAAACAATTCTTAAGAGAAGTACAATTCTTAAGATAAGTACAATTCTTCTGGCCTGCCACTCCGAAACATTTTTATTATCTGTGTACTAAAAAAATTACCTATCCGAGGCGGGAAACTGATTTTCGAGTTCATCGAAACGGCACTAAGCAATATTAAGTAAACATAAAGTAAATGTAAAAATCATAAGAAGCAACAGAAACACTTTTCCAAAAATATTCAACTGCGAAAAGAACGTGTTAACCTTATTTATCAATTAAATTACTATCAAATTAATTTAAAAGATTTGACACTCAGCGCTTAGTCTGAAATACAAACTCTTGATGACTTAGAGTCATCAAGAGTCTGAGTCAATTTACAACAAATATGCTTGCTACAAACGAGTCAGTAAACAAAGTAGACTCACACTTAGAAACAACAAATATACTTGTCAGAGAGAATCTTACCTGGGTGGCCTTCCACCTGGGTGGCATCAGTGCTCACGAAGACTGTATTCCAGCCAGGAGCCACCTCACATTCAGCAAGAATTAACGCAAGGTTTAGACTCAGTAAATTGTAGTTTTCCTCTCTTAGCAGCGGTGATTATCAATCAATTATGTTTTCATAGGACAAAAAGTTAGGTTTTTCTTCACAAAATCATTGTACACCTCAGGCTTCCTACCATCATATAATGTCATTAGTTAATGGACAAGTATATGATCCCAACGCTATTTTAACTGTATTTGTGGGTAATAGCCTAAATGTGAAGAAAGATGATATCACTAATAATTTCATTAACTATTGAAGATTGATGATTGATGAGATAATTGTATGAAGGTTATTTAGTGTGCTTTTCCATACTTTGAGCATTTGTCATATAGGCAAAATACGTACATACACATGGTAAATATGCATATGTATTTCTTAGTTAGTCACTATAGTGACAAGTTTTTAGTTTTTGACATCAACAATTTTGTTGGTAAACTTTTGTTGTTTAGTTATACTATGTACCTACCTATTATTTTAAGACGTCAAATAACGAAGCTATTAGCTTATAGTATTCACTCAGACATAGTATGTCGACGTACCCAATTATTAGTCTTACCATTAGTAATAGTACTAATGTTATGGTTGCTGGCTCCGTTAATTTAAACTAGATAATAAAAAACAGAGACCTGGTGAAATTTTCTAGTCTCCAATATTAAGATATATTACGTGATGTAATGTTGCCAACAGTGCGTGTTGCTAATCCAAACACGCATATTAACTTCGTGCAAAACAATTGCTCAATACACAGCCTATTGTCGTACAAAATTGACCGAACATTCAAGAAGGCGTCGAAACAATAAGTGGGCCACCTGAAAGTTCTGACAATCCAATAGAAAACGGGAATGAAATGGGGTCAAATGATTTTAAATTTCCGTGACATTGAAAAGTTTCAAGAGGCTGTGGCAGATTTTTAAAAACCACGACATAAAAACAATGAGAACTTGATATTAAAATATCAGATCGCATAGAAAATGTATTCGGCTAGGTAAGAGCATATAACTAACGTAATAATGAACCAAGCTGCCACAACTTTAACTGTACCATTAAGCGTCCCCGCATACGGGCCTCAAAAAAACGCTAGAAGCAGCCACAAAAAAAACCAGAAGCGGCCGCAAAAAACAGCTGAAGCGTGCGACACCTTGTATCCGGAGAAGCTTGAAGCCGCCTCAAGCGTTTTTTGTGGCGGCACCGCCGCACACGAATCACAAAAAAGGCCGCCAAGAAGCTTGAAGCGGCGTTTTTTTTGTGGCCCGTGTGCGGGGACAGTTAGTCATTATTGATAACCTCCTTAAGCTCTAAAACTAAACATTTAGTTGTAAGCATGATCCGGCAGACCCAATATCAATTTTACGGCCAAAGTCATTAAATTCTATGTCAACACATTGAAATTATTGTAGAGCAGGCACAACGAGAACGTTTGAATATCTCTTTACGAGCTTACAGTGCTGGTTGGGTAGTACACGAAATTGTTGATAAAATTCTTTAATTTGGACGAATAAATTGAATTAATTAGGCAAAATTAACCACAATAAACCAGTCTCAAATATGCATTACCATCAAGGTAAACATAACATTAAAGATAAAAGCGTATCGGGAAATTTAAGTATTCGTATTTACTGGAACGTGGATATGCAGATGTAGTGATAACAGCAAATCCTATGTTCAAGAAAGATGAAGCTCCGAAAATCTAACGGAAAAGATGTCCACAATATACCGTACATGCGGGACAAATTCATGGCAACAAGAGGCAACAGAAAGATTCTTATAGCACATATGAAAGTTGGTCATGGAACGCACAATTAGTTAAGCAAATTAATGCAAACAGAAGTTTGATTTATTGAGGCACTCAACCTCCAATCCAAAATAGTTCTTTTGGAGCAATTTAGAATAACAATGAGGTCTCATTGGAACTCCGTCACTTCCATTCTTGTATGTTGGAAACGTGCATCAGAGAATATAGAATCTGCAACGTACTAGAAGTTATACAAAGTGTACCTACAATAATAACAGGTTAGCAATATTTTTGCAAATATGGCAGAAGAGAATGAAATGGTTAGAAAATATTTTGGACGGAACAAACTGATCATAAAGCAGCTTCAAAATAATGTGCATGTATTATTTCTTAACATCAATCTAATCTGGGAAGGAAACCGACCTGTACCTTTGAATGTCATTCATTTAGGAGGACTGCCGGAGAAACGGCATAATTAATTGCCGCAGGTGCCGCCGGTTAACTTATTCCAAACCAGTAGGTAAAATATTTTTGCAAATACGCTTATTGTATCAATGATTAACCTAGATCCAGAAACTGATCGTTATGGGTAATTTTGATAATGACACTGAATTATGTATTATACGAATTACGTGGAAAAACCAACATGAGGCGCGGGATGATTTAAAACATAAAGATTTAAGATAAAAGCTTATCGCAAGGTTTAAGTACTCGTATATAATTAGTTTCAAAATTGAAATCAATCAGATCAAGCTATTTGTCATGTTTAAAACAGAACAGTTTTTGTAGTCAGACCTCGTCAAGGTGAACAGAAATTTAAGACGAAAAAAATCTCGGTGTGCAGCACCGGTTCCAATTCCCTAAGTTCTTTGGAGGCACTTCACCTGAAGGTGAGGAGACAGTTGTTATGGAGGACTTCATAGCGAATGGTTTCTAAAGTTACAGCAGGTTCAAGTCCGTGGACTGGGAGCATGCCTTGTGCGCTACAAAATACTTAACCAGGTTCCACGTTTGAAAATCATAGTTTTCTAGCCAAATAGCGTGTAAGGGGTAGTGATCGCTCTTAAGCATCTCTTTAGGCGTATACTAGGATTAGCATATCTGACCTTCAGAGGGATGTAAACGTGCTTGATTCCGGTTGAGGCAATAATAAACCGTCGTCCTTTTACTCCTCTTTCCACTGATCTATCAGACTTTATACCCTTTAACTCCTGCCCACTTCCTGATGGGAGGATCTCCTACATCCCTGCCGTATCCGCAAGCGACAGACCAGAAAGAATTCCACCCCAGACAATACCAGCAGATCAAACTGAGGTGCTTCACTCAAAAACAACAACAGTTCTGACATAGATTTGCTAACGAGTATGTCTTTTATCTCCGACAGTTCATTATCAAAGGTACATCAACTACAAAGTAATACAATAGGTATTCAATGGAAATTCAATTGACGAAATGCCCATCGACTACAAAGTACATCGACTACAAGTCCCAGCTTTTCCGATCAAAAATTTCAATAATTCCTCAAGAGTAGATCCTGTTCTCCGTTACACTACGATATAACTTGGATCCTTTCCACCACGACATTGCCAATGACGTTTGGAGGGCGTTAGAATAGGTACAATTCCCTACGCTGGGACCAGTAGCCCACAAGGGCTTAGCATAGCGTAGACACCTAGATTTAAGTTCTTTTTTTAAGTCTGGCTGGAGGCTTCAATATTTACAACACGTATTCTTTGCCAGTCTCCTATAAGTGTTTTTATTATATTAGACAAAGTAAATACTTTACCTTAACACTTGAGATAGGAAATAAATATATTGCTTTATTATGGCTGCATCAGGCAAATCCGATTAAACCGACGACAACCTCATAGGTTGACCTGCTAGAAGTCACTCAAAAAATCACAATAATTGCTCTCTTTACTTCGTTAGTAGCTCATAAGTGCGGTATAACTTACAGAGTTCTAATAATATGTTTATGTAACTTAATTAACGGTTTAAGATCCGTGGTTAAAACAGTGAACAATAAAGTATTGCAAAATATAAATTATTGCAAAATATAAATTAATGCAAAAAATATTCTGCAACTCATTATTATGTTCCTGTCATGCAAGTTCGTATTAACACTAAACATTTTTTATATCCCACTTTAGTATGATTTTTTTTGTAAATATTTTGGTTTCTTTCACGTTTCTTTACAGGAATCAGTATAAGAAGAAACGCCGCCGTGAATGTAACGACGCCATTACAGCTAATAAAGTAGTCGATTGTGACCCCAACGTTAGTTATCATTATTTTATTCCTAACGTTACTTAATGTATTTACAATTAAAACAAGATACAACTTAGATCCCTTCAAAAACTACAGTGATGATGATATTCGAAGATTTTTTTGGAACAGGTTTAGAGCAATAAAATAAAAAAGACAACAAATATAATGTACTGAGTACATTGAAACAGTCAGGTGTTTGTGGAGACGATCAGCAGCTGTGACCGCTAACCCACAAGGAAATTGTTTATGTAGTACTTGTTTGTAGTATTCATATTTTGATTTTTTGGGGTTTCGAACCTCAGCCGGCAGAAACGGAACCCTTGCAGGGTCACTTTGTTGTCGTTTTTCACAAGAACGCGCAGAACTATTACGCTAAAATTAATATTAACAAATACTCAGGTCTGCTACCACGTGGAGCAATGATAATACAAAATACTAAGTCAACGCAATCTAACGATAAGGCCGTTTGTTGTGCATTATTTGATATGCATTATATGACTCTCACGCGAAACTCCAAAACCAATAGTATACAATGTACATCCCGTTAACCTAGAATTCATAAATTTATCATCAAGGCGCCCGAATTTACAGTAGCCAATTCCCACAAACACATCTAGCGATTTGCTCTGGAAACTGTGCAACCAGATACTTCGACGATTTAAAATCAATCTGTCCGTTGCAAATATATTTATTATCGCACTGATGTAACGACAAAAACAAACAAAACGTTAAAGAAGATAGACATCAATCAATTAAATTAGATGACCCTGCACTAATAATAAGTAAAATGAAGGCTGTGAGGAAGATTGAAAAAAAGTAGATTTGCGCACCAGGTTTCCCGTACAAACTTACTAATATATAAAGCATTAGATTCCCAAATTGAGTCTAGGCTATTCTTCTGAATCGCAAAAAAGTAATTAAGTACTTATAATTCAAAAAACTTTGATAAAAATTATGATTTTTCTACACACAATTGAGTAACGTTAATACATTGACAAAAAGCCTATCAACTACCGTGATATTATTAATAGAATTTTTAAATATCCAACAACAGCAATTGTATACAGGACATTATCAAGTTCAGAAATGTATTTTTTTATTTTATTTGAAACATAAATTTTAACTTTCATATTCCCAAACTTCCAGATCTAAAACTTCGATAATCCCTCAAGAGCCTGTCCTGTTCTCCGTTACACTACCGTATAATTTGGATCCGTTCAACGACGACAGTGACTATGATATTTGGAGAGCGTTGGAACAGGTACGATTCCTTAAACTGGGGTCCGTAACTGAAAAAAATGAATACTTATAATGAAGCATTAAATGTTATAAACACAGTTATCCAAGGATTTCATTGACTGTACCGAACACAAGACCATTATCCTTTTTCTGCGTTAGCATTTTAGATTACACATGCGTAATTTGCCTGCGATGCAAAAAACATAAGCTTTGAAAAGTGTAGAAACATTAAAAAATAATTAATTTAACCAATGATGTGTAGTCATTATTTTCCTGCAAATTAGATAAGAAAATAAATAAAATTACAAAATACGTCATTTTGATGCTTGTGTATTGATTAAAAAAAAAACTTCGTAGACATGACCCACTACAAGAGCAATTAACTCATCTAAATAGAATTTTCTAATGTTTCAGATTTGAGTCAATTTGGAAACATAACAAAAAACTGAAAATGTATAACCAATATGCCAAATGTTGTACAAACAGTACAAAAAGGATAAAAAAATTACAAATAGACTTTTACAAAAGAGCTAATGGAGCTCTAAAGTTTAACAAGGAAATATTCTTCGAAAAATTAGCAGCACACATGAACCCAATTGGAAAAAGGAATCTTGAAAATACAGACAAAAACAGGTCCTTGATATATTTTTCTATCGGGCACCAAAATGCAGATCGTGATTTCCCCAAAGACGCAATGACAGAAGAAACGAAGGAAAGGGATGATTCAGATAGCCCTTATCTGAAGGAAACTTGATTGTGGTCGAAAATGCCTTAAACGTTGTTAAAGGACATAAAGAGAGAGGGGCAAAATTATTAGAAAATAAGAGCCGTCAGTTTTAAGAGCTTAAGGTTCCATTGATAATCATGGTGCCGTATCACCGCGACTAAAAGTACAACCAAATGACAGTAACGCGAACCTATCAGCAATAAAAAAAAGGCTTGACATCGACGTCAATGAGGAGTATCCTAGAGAAACTTGATGAGGAGCACAAAACTATGGCGAGCACTGCCTTAATCATCACGATGGCGGTTCTGCAACTCGTCCTGGTGGAAGCGGAGCAGGCTCCGCGCATGAGCGGCATGCAACAGGTCAAGCCAGATGGCCATTTTGTCCGGCGAGTTGTTCGAGGAGCGGGACAGCGACCTCGTCAGCGATTGTTTTGACTGAGGACTTATACAGTATATCAGTTCCAATCACGGCTACGTGGAATATAAACGGAGAGAGCCGCCGAGCAAATACCGTTTGCCACAGTCGTTGCTCAATTGTTTACCAGCCACATATCTATGGTTATATATAGGCACGCCGTCGCTATTAACTTTCCCCAAACGTTTCTTGAGATGAGCATTACTATAGTCTGCCACTCCGTAACATTGTTTGTGCACAAAAAACACCCATCCGAATTTTCATGTCGACACGTCTAATGGCAAAGGACAATCTGAACTTTTAAATTTTTTTGTTTTCAAAATCTTGTTTTCTTGTTCAATGAATTAACGTGGTGGGTCACTTTTTTTATTTAGGCTGGGTGCCAAGTCTATAAAAATGCCACTGAAGAAAAGAATTTGGTAATCATAACAGAAGGCAGCTTAACTCGGAACTTAAAACTTCTTTGAGGAAGAAGAAGATGGGAGTCTTCGATTCCCAAAGTCGTATTGTATGATTCAAAAGGTTGGCAGTATTTCAGCTATCCCACCTAGTATTGTCAATAAAACTCGACAAGTAATATTTGACCTTATTTTGAGCAGCTAGGTAGGGCACTTCATCGACTTCTCTTCCTGGTGCACACATTTTAGAGCAGAGTTATTAGAACCTCTTTTCCACAGCCTTGATGCACTCTTTGGTTTCAAAAACGGATAGAAGTTTTAGGCAGGGCAAGTTGATGAACCTAACATTATTATTTTTGCAACGATTAGTTCAACAAGAGCCTGCCTAAATACGATTATTGTAAAGCTGAAAATCACGAAAGATGAAAGTTAAAATCTCTACTTATATATATATATCTTTTAAAATGTGACTTACATTCCTAATGCCAACGAGATCCAAAATGCTGTTAAGTTTGCAGCGTGATTGAAGCGGCGTCCGGTAAACTTTACGGTGTGTGACTATAAACACGCACAAATCAATGCTTCGCGAAGTCAAGATGTGTACATTTCGTGCCGAGTTACTCATTAATTCATTGACAAAAAGCCTATCAACTACCGTGATACTATTAATAAAAATTTTAAATATCCAACAGCAGCAATTGTATACAGGACATTATCAAGTTCAGAAATGTAACTTTCATTTTTCGTGATTTTCATCACGAAAGATGAAAGTTAAAATCTCTACTTTATGATATATCTAATAAAATGTGACTTACATTCCTA
This sequence comes from Mythimna ferrago, assembly GCA_910589285.2. Taxonomy (NCBI): domain Eukaryota; kingdom Metazoa; phylum Arthropoda; class Insecta; order Lepidoptera; family Noctuidae; genus Mythimna; species Mythimna ferrago. The sequence goes on along the minus strand of OU342692.1, from coordinate 11,639,054 downwards.
ATGCCAACGAGATACAAAATGCTGTTAAGTTTGCAGCGTGATTGAAGGGGCGTCCGGTAAACTTGAAGGTGTGTGACTATAGACACGCACAAATCAGTGCTTCGCGAAGTGAAGATGTGTACATTTCGTGCCAAGTTACTCGTTAATTAATTGACAAAAAGCTTATCAACTACCATTGTACTATTAATAGAATTTTTAAATATCCAATAACAGCAATTGTATACAGGACATTATCAAGTTCAGAAATGTAAGTAGTTTTTTTTTAAAAAACATAAGTTGTAACTTTCATATTCCCAAACTTCTAGATCTAAAACTTCGATAATCCCTCAAGAGCCTGTGCTGTTCTCCGTTACACTACCGTATAATTTAGATCCATTCAACGACGACAGTGACGATTATATATATTTGGAGAGCGTTGGAACAGGTACAATTCCTTAAACTGGGGTCCATAACTGAAATAAAGGAATACTTAGAACACAATGCCCATTAGAATAATGAAGCATTAAATGTTATAAACACAGTTATCCAAAGATTTTATTGACTGTACCGAACACAAGACTTTTTCCGCGTTTGCGTTTTTAGATTACTCACGCTTAATTTCCCAAAACATACGCTTTTGAACAATGTAGAAAGAAATTGAAAAATAAATAATTTAACCACCGATGTGTAATCATTATTTTCCTGCGAATTAGATCAAAAAATAAATAAAAATATAAAACACGTTATTTCATGCTTGTATATTAATCAAAAAAACCTCGTAGACATACCCCCCGGCCAGAGCAATTAGATCATTTAAATAGAATTTTCTAATGTTGAAGATTTGAATCGGAAACATAACAAAATAAAAACTTAAAATGTATAGCCAATATGCCAAACGTTTTACAAACAGTATAAAAAGGCAAAAAATATAAACAAATAGACTTTTACAAAACAGCTACTGAAGTTTAACAAGGAAATATTCTTCGAAAAATTTTCAGCACACATGAACCCAATTAGAAAAGGAATCTTGAAAATACTGACAAAAAAAGGTCCTCGATATATTTTTCTATCGGGTACCAAAATGCAGATCTTAATTTCCTTAAAGATGCAATGACAGAAGAAACGAAGGAATGGGATGATTCAGATAGCCCTTATCTGGAGGAAACTTGATTATGATTTTCGACCATAATCAAGCCTTAAACGTTGTTAAAAAACTTGATGAGGAGCACAAAACGATGGCGAGCACTGCCTTAATCATCACGATGGCGGTTCTGCAACTCGTCCTGGTGGAAGCGGAGCAGGCTCCACGCATGAGCGGCATGCAACAGGTCAAGCCAGATGGCCATTTTGTCCGGCGAGTTGTTCGAGGAGCGGGACAGCGACCTCGTCAGCGATTGTTTTGACTGAGGACTCATACAGTATATTAGTTCCAATCACGACTACGTGGGATATAAACGGAGAGAGCGGTATTTGCCACAGTCGTTGCTCAATTGTTTACCAGCCACATATCTATGGTCATATATAGGTACGCCGCCGTTATTAACTTTCCCCAAACATTTCTTGAGATGAGCATTACTATAGTCTGCCACTCCATAACATTGTTTGTGCACAAAAAACACTTACCCATCCGATTTTCATGTCGACACTTCAAATGTTAAAAGACAATCTGAACTTTTATAAGTTTTTGTTTTTAAAATCTTGTTTTCTTGTTTAATGAATTAACGTGGTGAGTTACTGATTTGAGCTGGGTTTAGCACCTACACACATCTATAAAAATGCCACTGAAAAAAAGAATTCGGTAATCATAAAAGAAGGCAGCTTAACTCGGAACTTAAAACTTCTTTAGGGAAGAAGAAAATGGGAGTCTTCGATTCCCAAAGTCGTATTGTATGATGAAAAAGGTTGGCAATATTTCAGCTATCCCACCTAGTATTGTCAATAAAACTCGACAAGTAATATTTGACCTTATTCTAGGCAGCTAGGCAGGACACTTCATCGACTTCTCTTCCTGGTGCACTAATTTTAGAGCAGAGTTATTAGAACCTCTTTTCCACAGCCTTGATGCATACTTTGGTTTAAAAAACGGATAGAAATTTTATGTAGGGCAAGTTGATGAACCTAACATTATTATTTTTGCAACGATTAGTTCAACAAGAGCCCGCCTAAATACGATTATTGTGAAGCTGAAAATCACGAAAGATGAAAGTCAAAATCTCTACTTTATGATATAAATATCTTTTAAAATGTGACTTATGCCAACGAGATCCAAAATGCTTTTAAGTTTGCAGCGTGATTGAAGCGGCGTCCGGTAAACTTGACGTTGTGTGACTATAGACACGCACAAATCAGTGCTTCGCGAAGTGAAGATGTGTACATTTCGTGCCGAGTTACTCGTTAATTCATTGACAAAAAGCCTATCAACTACCATGATACTATTAATAGAATTTTTAAATATCCAACAGCAGCAATTGTATACAGGACATTATCAAGTTCAGAAATGTAAGTAATTTTTTTTTTATTTGAAACATAAATTTTAACTTTCATATTCCCAAACTTCCAGATCTAAAACTTCCATAATCCCTCAAGAGCCTGTGCTGTTCTCCGTTACACTACCGTATAATTTAGATCCGTTCAACGACGACAATAACGATGATACATATTTGGAGAGCGTTGGAACAGGTACGATTCCTTAAACTAGGGTCCGTAACTGAAAAAATGAATACTTAGAACACAATGCCCATTAGAATAATGAAGCTTTAAATGTTATTCATCGACTTCTCTTCCTGCTGCACTGATTTTAGAGCAGAGTTATTAGAACCTCTTTTCCACAGCCTTGATGCACACTTTGGTTTAAAAAACGGATAGAAATTTTATGTAGGGCAAGTTGATGAACCTAACATTATTATTTTTGCAACGATTAGTTCAACAAGAGCCCGCCTAAATACGATTATTGTGAAGCTGAAAATCACGAAAGATGAAAGTTAAAATCTCTACTTTATGATATATCTTTTAAAATGTGACTTATGCCAACGAGATCCAAAATGCTTTTAAGTTTGCAGCGTGATTGAAGCGGCGTCCGGTAAACTTGACGGTGTGTGACTATAGACACGCACCAATCAGTGCTTCGCGAAGTGAAGATGTGTACATTTCGTGCCGAGTTACTCGTTAATTCATTGACAAAAAGCCTATCAACTACCATGATACTATTAATAGAATTTTTAAATATCCAACAGCAGCAATTGTATACAGGACATTATCAAGTTCAGAAATGTAAGTAATTGTTTTTTTTATTTGAAACATAAATTTTAACTTTCATATTCCCAAACTTCCAGATCTAAAACTTCGATAATCCCTCAAGAGCCTGTGCTGTTCTCCGTTACACTACCGTATAATTTAGATCCGTTCAACGACGACAATAACGATGATACATATTTGGAGAGCGTTGGAACAGGTACGATTCCTTAAACTGGGGTCCGTAACTGAAAAAATGCATACTTAGAACACAATGCCCATTAGAATAATGAAGCTGTAAATGTTATAAACACAGTTATCCTAGGATTTCATTGACTGTACCGAACGCAAGACCATTATCCTTTTTCCGCGTTTGCGTTTTTAGGTTACACATGCGTAATTTGCCTGCAATGCAAAAAACATAAGCTTTTGAAAAATACAACAAGAGCAATTAACTGATCTAAATAGAATTTTCTAATATTTCAGAATTGATTCAATTTGGAAACATAACAAAAAACAGAAAATGTATAGCCAATATGCTAAATGTTGTACAAACAGTACAAAAAGGCAAAAAAAATAACAAATAGGCTTTTACAAAAGAGCTAAGAGAGCCCTGAAATTTAACAAGGAAATATTCTTCGAAAAATTAGCAGCTCACACGAACCCAATTGGAAAAGGAATCTTGAAAATACAGATAAAAAAAGGTCCTTGATATATTTTTCTATCGGGTACCAAAATGCAGATCGTGATTTTCTCAAACACGCAGTGACAGAAGAAACGAAGAAAAGGGATGATTCAGATAGCCCTTATCTGAAGGAAACTTGATTATGGTCGAAAATGGCTTAAACGTTGTTAAAGAAGAACATAAAGAGAGATGGGCAAAATTATTAGAAAAAGAAGAGCCGTAAGTTTTAAGAGCTTAAGGTTCCATTGAGTAATCATGGTGCCGTATCACCGCGACTAAAAGTACAACCAAATGACAGTAACGCGAACCTATCAGCAATAAAAAAAGGCTTGAAATCGACGTCAATGAGGAGTATCCTAGAGAAACTCGATGAGGAGCACAAAACGATGGCGAGAACTGCCTTAATCATTACGATGGCGGTTCTGCAACTCGTCCTGGTGGAAGCGGAGGAGGCTCCGCGTAATGAGCGGCATGCAAGAGGTCAAACGGATGGCAATTTTTTCCGGCGAGTTGTTCGCGGAGCGGTACAGCGACCTCGTCAGCGATTGTTTTGACTGAGGACTTATATAGTTTATAAGTTCTAATCACGGCTACATGGGATATAAACGGAGAGAGCGGTATTTGCCACATTCGTTGCTCAATTATTTACCAGCCACATACCTATGGTCATTAGAGTATATAGGTACGCCGCCGCTATTAACTTTCCCCAAACATTTCTTGAGATGAGCATTACTATAGTCTGCCACTCCGTAACATTGTTTGTGCACAAAAAATACCCATCCGAATTTTCATGTCGACACGTCTTATGGTAAAAGACAATCTGAACTTTTATAAGTTTTTGTTTTCAAAATTTTGATTTCTTGTTCTATGAATTAACGTGGTGGGTCACTTTTAATATTTGGACTGGAGTGCCAAGTCTATAAATATACCACTGAAGAAAAGAATTCGGTAATCATAACAGAAGGCAGTTTAACTCGGAACTTAAAAACTTCTTTATGGAAGAAGATGGGAGTCTTCGATTCCCGAAGTAGTATTGTATGATGGAAAGGGTTGGCAGTATTTCAGCTATCCCACCTAATATTGACAATAAAACTCGACAAGTAATATTTGACCTTATTCTGAGCAGCTAGGCAGGGCACTTCATCGACTTCTCTTCCTGGTGCACACATTTTAGAGCAGAGTTATTAGAACCTTTTATCCACAGCCTTGATGCACTCTTTGGTTTCGAAAACGGATAGAAGTTTTAGGCAGGGCAAGTTGATGAACCTAACATTATTACTTTTGCAACGATTAGTTCAACGAGAGCCCGCCTAAATACGATTATTGTGAAGCTGAAAATCACGAAAGATGAAAGTTAAAATCTCTACTTTATGATATATCTTTTAAAATGTGACTTACATTCCTAATGCCAACGAGATCCAAAATGCTGTTAAGTTTGCAGCGTGATTGAAGCGGCGTCCGGTAAACTTGACGGTGTGTGACTATAGACACGCACAAATCAGTGCTTCGCGAAGTGAAGATGTGTACATTTCGTGCCGAGTTACTCGTTAATTCATTGACAAAAAGCCTATCAACTACCATGATACTATTAATAGAATTTTTAAATATCCAACAGCAGCAATTGTATACAGGACATTATCAAGTTCAGAAATGTAACTTTCATCTTTCGTGATTTTCATCACGAAAGATGAAAATTAAAATCTCTACTTTATGATATATCTTTTAAAATGTGACTTACATTCCTAATGCCAACGAGATACAAAATGCTGTTAAGTTTGCAGCGCGATCGAAGCGGCGTCCGGTAAACTTGACGGTGTGTGACTATAGACACGCACAAATCAGTGCTTCGCGAAGTGAAGATGTGTACATTTCGTGCCGAGTTACTCGTTAATTCATTGACAAAAAGCCTATCAACTACAGTGATCCTATTAATAGAATGTTTAAATATCCAACAACAGCATTGTATACAGGACATTATCAAGTTCAGAAATGTAAGTAATTTTTTTTTTTATTTGAAACATAAATTTTAACTTTCATATTCCCAAACTTCCAGATCTAAAACTTCGATAATCCCTCAAGAGCCTGTCCTGTTCTCCGTTACACTACAGTATAATTTGGATCAGTTCAACGACGACAGTGTCGATGATATTTGGAGAGCGTTGGAACAGGTACAATTCCTTAAACTGGGGTCCGTTACTGAAATAAAGGGGAATACTTAGAACACAATGCCCATCAGATTTTATTGACTGTACCGAACACAAGACTTTTTCCGCGTTTGCGTTTTTAGGTTACACACGCTTAATTTGCCTGCGATGCATAAAACATAGACTTTTGAACAAAGTAGAAAGATATTAAAAAATAAATAATTTAACCACCGATGTGTAATCATTATTTTCCTGCGAATTAGATCACAAAATAAATAAAAATATATAACACGTTATTTCATGCTTGTATATTGATCAAAAAAAAACCTCGTAGACATAACCCACGGCCAGAGCAATCGTTTAAGTAGAATTTTCTAATGTTGAAGATTTGAGTCAAATCGGAAACATAACAAAACAAAAACTTAAAATGTATAGCCAATATGCCAAATGTTGTACAAACAGTACAAAAAGGCAAAAAAATAAACAAATAGACTTTTACAAAAGAGCTACTGAAGTTTAACAAGGAAATATTCTTCGAGAAATTATCAGCACACACGAACCCAATTGCAAAAAGGCGGTTCTGCAACTCGTCCTGGTTGGAAGCGGAGCAGGCTCCGCGTAATGAGCGGCATGCAAGAGGTCAAACGGATGGCAATTTTTTCCGGCGAGTTGTTCGCGGAGCGGTACAGCGACCTCGTCAGCGATTGTTTTGACTGAGGACTTATATAGTTTATAAGTTCTAATCACGGCTACGTGGGATATAAACGGAGAGAGCGGTATTTGCCACATCCGAATTTTCATGTCGACACGTCAAATGGTAAAAGACAATCTGAACTTTTATAAGTTCTTGTTTTCAAAATCTTGTTTTCTTGTTCAATGAATTAACGTGGTGGGTCACTTATTTGGACTGGGTGCCAAGTCTATAAATATGCTACTGAAGAAAAGAATTCGGTAATCATAACAGAAGGCAGCTTTACTCGGAACTCGAAACTTCTTTATGGAAGAAGAAAATGGGAGTCTTCGATTCCCAAAGTCGTATTGTATGATGGAAAAGGTTGGCAGTATTTCAGCTATCCCACCTAGTGTTGTCAATAAAACTCGACAAGTAATGTCTGACCTAATTCTGAGCAGCTAGACAGGGCACTTCATCGACTTCTCTTCCTGGTGCACACATTTTAGAGTAGAGTTATTAGAACCCCTTTTCCATAGCCTTGATGCACACTTTGGTTTCAAAAACGAAGAAAAAATTTAGGCAGGTTGATGAACCTAAAATAATAATATTTTTGCAACGATTAGTTCAACTAGAGCTCGCCTAAATGCGATTATTGTGAAGCTGAACATCACGAAAGACGAAAGTTAAAATCTCTACTTTCTGATATATCTTTTAAAATGTGACTTACATTCCTAATGCCAACGAGATACAAAATGCTGTTAAGTTTGCAGCGTGATTGAAGCGGCGTCCGGTAAACTTGACGGTGTGTGACTATAGAAATGCACAAATCAGTGCTTCGCGAAGTGAAGATGTGTACATTTCGTGCCGAGTTACTCGTTAATTCATTGACAAAAAGCCTATCAACTACCGTGATACTATTAATAGAATTTTTAAATATCCAACAACATCAATTGTACACAGGACATTATCAAGTTCAGAAATTAAAGTATTTTTTATTTATTTAAAACATAAATTTTAACTTTCATATTCCCAAACTTCCAGATCTAAAACTTCGATAATCTCTCAAGAGCCTGTGCTGTTCTCCGTTACACTACCGTATAATTTAGATCCGTTCAACGACGACAATGACAATGATACATATTTGGAGAGCGTTGGAACAGGTACGATTCCTTAAACTGGGGTTCGTATCTGCAATAAATGTTTACTTAGAACACAATGCCCATTAGAATAATGAAGCATTAAATGTTATAAACACAGTTATCCAAGGATGTCAATTTCATTGACTGTACCGAACACAAGACCATTATCCTTTTCCGCGTTTGCGTTTTTAGGTTTCACATGCGTAATTTGCCTGCGATGCAAAAAACATAAGCTTTTGAAAAATACAACAAGAGCAATTAACTGATCTAAATAGAATTATCTAATGTTTCAGATTTGAGTCAATTTGCAACGAGATTCAAAATGCTTTCAAGTTTGCAGCGAGATTGAAGCGGTGTCCGGTAAACTTGACGGTGTGTGACTATAGACATGCACAAATCAGTGCTTCGCGAAGTGAAGATGTGTACATTTCGTACCGAATTACTCGTATATTTAGGATTTCCTAATACAGATGCAAGCCTCCCACAAATACTTGTATCTACTTATGTAATGTTAGTCTGTAAGGCACTTTTGTGGAAGAGAAATAAATATGTTACATGTTATGTTACTATCACTTTAACATCACATGTGATGTTGTGCTCTGTCGCGCAATGCGAGGACCCTTTATCACGCTTGAAATATAATTGTAATGCAATTTTCGGACGTATATGCTAACATACAAAAATTATAACATGTCAGTGAGTGATGTGATGTTACTGACTGACGACATGCGACTTGATGTGATATGGAAGAAAAGTAATAAGCAGTAGACAACTATCCGCCTTGCCGTTGTTTAAATTACACACATTTAAGAACCCAAAAGTTCCTTAGAAGATCGCGTAAAGATGATCAAATATACCTATCAACTACCGTGACACTATTAATAGAATTTTTAAATATCCAACAACAGCAATTGTATACAGGACATTATCAAGTTCAGAAATGCAAGTGTTTTTTTTTTTAATTTGAAACATAAATTTTAACTTTCATATTCCCAAACTTTCAGATCTAAAACTTCGATAATCCCTCAAGAGCCTGTGCTGTTCTCCGTTACACTACCGTATAATTTAGATCCGTTCAACGACGACAATAACGATGATACATATTTGGAGAGCGTTGGAACAGGTACGATTCCTTAAACTGGGGTCCGTAACTGAAAAAAATGAATACTTAGAACACAATGCCCATTAGAATAATGAAGCTTTAAATGTTATAAACACAGTTATCCAAGGATTTCATTGACTGTACCGAACGCAAGACCATTATCCTTTTTCCGCGTTTGCGTTTTTAGGTTACACATGCGTAATTTGCCTGCGATGCAAAAACCATAAGCTTTTGAAAAATACAACAAGAGCAATTAACTGATCTAAATAGAATTATCTAATGTTTCAGATTTGAGTCAATTTGCAACGAGATTCAAAATGCTTTCAAGTTTGCAGCGAGATTGAAGCGGTGTCCGGTAAACTTGACGGTGTGTGACTATAGACATGCACAAATCAGTGCTTCGCGAAGTGAAGATGTGTACATTTCGTACCGAATTACTCGTATATTTAGGATTTCCTAATACAGATGCAAGCCTCCCACAAATACTTGTATCTACTTATGTAATTTTAGTCTGTAAGGCACTTTTGTGGAAGAGAAATAAATATGTTACATGTTATGTTACTATCACTTTAACATCACATGTGATGTTGTGCTCTGTCGCGCAATGCGAGGACCCTTTATCACGCTTGAAATATAATTGTAATGCAATTTTCGGATGTATATGCTAACATACAAAAATTATAACATGTCAGTGAGTGATGTGATGTTACTGACTGACGACATGCGACTTGATGTGATATGGAAGAAAAGTAATAAGCAGTAGACAACTATCCGTCTTGCCGTTGTTTAAATTACACACATTTAAGAACCCAAAAGTTCCTTAGAAGATCGCGTAAAGATGATCAAATATACCTATCAACTACCGTGACACTATTAATAGAATTTTTAAATATCCAACAACAGCAATTGTATACAGGACATTATCAAGTTCAGAAATGCAAGTGTTTTTTTTTTTAATTTGAAACATAAATTTTAACTTTCATATTTCCAAACTTCCAGATCTAAAACTTCGATAATCCCTCAAGAGCCTGTGCTGTTCTCCGTTACACTACCGTATAATTTAGATCCGTTCAACGACGACAATAACGATGATACATATTTGGAGAGCGTTGGAACAGGTACGATTCCTTAAACTGGGGTCCGTAACTGAAAAAAATGAATACTTAGAACACAATGCCCATTAGAATAATGAAGCTTTAAATGTTATAAACACAGTTATCCAAGGATTTCATTGACTGCACCGAACGCAAGACCATTATCCTTTTTCCGCGTTTGCGTTTTTAGGTTACACATGCGTAATTTGCCTGCGATGCAAAAAACATAAGCTTTTGAAAAATACAACAAGAGCAATTTAACTGATCTAAATAGAATTTTCTAATGTTTCAGATTTGAGTCAATTTGCAACGAGATTCAAAATGCTGTCAAGTTTGCAGCGTGATTGAAGCGGCGTCCGGTATACTTGACGGTGTGTGACTATAGACATGCACAAATCAGTGCTTCGCGAAGTGAAGATGTGTACATTTCGTACCGAATTACTCGTATATTTAAAATTTCCTAGTACAGATGCAAGCCTCCCACAAATACTTGTATCTACTTATGTAATGTTAGTCTGTAAGGCACTTTTGTAAAAGAGAAATAAATAAATATGTTATATGTTATGTTACTATCACTTTAACATCACATGTGACGTTGTGCTCTGTCGCGCAATGCGAGGACCCTTTATCACGCTTGAAATATAATTGTAATGCAATTTTCGGATGTATATGCTAACATACAGAATGCCTATCACAATAATAAAGCATAAAATGTTATAAACACATTCTTTTTCAATTCTAATTTTTGTAACCCATACTTACAATTGACCTGAGGATACCTTATTGATGCAGAATAATAGTTTAAAAATTAGTCACAATAAATTAAAAAAATATGCAAAACTTAATAGAAAAATTAAAAAAAATGTCACCAGTACAAAAAACAACATAAACGTTTTTCCAAATATATTCCACTCAGGAAAGAACGTGTTGATTTAATTAATAAATTAAATAATTATCAGATAAAATTAGAAGACAGCAAGAGGATATATGAAATTCGATACACAGCACCTACAGTCTGAAATAAAGGTACTTGAAAATTCACTCAGTTCTCTTTACAGTAGGTATGTGCAAACACAGAACCAAATTAGAGAACACATACTTGCTGCTAATGAATTAATTATGTGTCAGTGCACATGTCAGACAGTCTCAGATCTTGATGCTGGCCAGCCTGAGGCAAAGGAGGACTCTTCCCAGGCTGGAAGTTCTCGGGAATGTGTTACTGTACAAGCTTTGCCTGAGTTTGGGCAGTATTTAAGTCACATTGTCCAATCTGAGTCTGGTGATTTTCCATCCTGTACTAGTCAGGATTGTTATTCAGTTATGTTCTGTGATGGTATGGGAAGAGGTCTAGGAAAATTAATAAATAACAAACTGAGTCAATCTACTCAAAATTATTGTACACCCGGGTCAACCTATAAGCAAATTATAGAATTAGTTACTAGAAAAACAAAGTCATAATACCAATGTAACAGTGTTTGTAGGTAATAGTTTAAAAGTAAAAAAGGAAGACCTCACTGAATATATAACTAAGATGTTGGAATTAAAGTGCAGGAAAATAATATTGTGTGCTTTCCCATATTATGAACAATTATCGAGTAGGAAAAATAATTATATACATATGCTTAATCAGCATATGCACTTTTTAGTTAGTCACTATAGTGACAAGTTTATGTTTTTTGACACCAACAATTTTGTTGGTCATTTGAAGTCGACCAGGGGTACACCGTATCTGCCAATTAGTATAAGACACAATAGCAAGGCTATTAGTTTATTTTATTAACACAGACATAAGTAGTATGTCGAAGTCAAGTATAATTAAAACCACAATGTTTAGTACTAATACTAATAACCCTGTGGAAAGCCAAATTGACCGTAGCGTAATTGCTATGAATTATTTTATGAACTGTACGAAGGAGGTTCCATGGAAAATTCTTTTGTAAATGTAGGTGGCACAATCAGTTGCAACTTACTACCAAGTGACAATATTGAAGACTTGGAGCAAACTCCGGATAAATGTTGTTTAAACTAATTCATAAGACAACAGAGGGTACCAGTAACGCCATAGATATATCTAGTAATAACGAGGTATCTTCTTGCTTTCAAAAAGTTAAACGGCAAAAAGGGGTTCAGCAGCATGCCTTGAATTTATTTCATCAAAATATTCAGGGTATCTCTTCCAAATTATTAGAAATTGAAATGTTTTTAGAAAAAACAATGTTTGATGTTGTATGCTTTACTGAACATTGGTTAAAGGATTACCAAATGCTACTTAGTTATGAAAATTACAGTGTAGGCAGTTGTTTCAACCGTAAAACTATGCTGCGGGGTGGTTCCCTGATCTTAATAAAAAAATGCTTAAAATTTAAACAACGTAATGATATAGTTAGCTTGTCAAATGATCATTGTATTGAACTGTCCTGTGTTGAGCTAGATGAGCATGTTGTAGTGTGCGTGTACAGACCCCGGAACCAACCTGCAGAGCGGCTCATTCCACTGTCTCTGGGAAGATGGATTTTTGGGCAACGCCTTGTCCGGGCAAGCGATTTTCCAGGCGCTTATTGCATCGGCCAAGCACCGCACCTCACGGCTAACCAGTGATGGAGTCAAAATTTTTTTGGTCAACTGTTGAGTGCTGTGGACCGAAGACAGGAACGCCGGTAGGCTTACACTAGAAATTTTGCGGATGCTGAGCCCACCAAAACGAATGTGTAGCATGGCTTGTAGTCACGCTCGGTCATCCAGGGCCACATTTAAAATGGAATGAACAGCGATGCCGTCCACTGTGATGTTGCCCGGCATCGAATCTTCGCTGGAAGACACCGGCGTCCCAGGCTTATCTTCAGGAACTCATGCACCACAAACAGAGGCGGCACCCTCAGCTGTACTTCCACTAGTGCCAGTACCTTCAACCTCAACGACATTATTCATTTATGCAGACCTTTGCACACGTTACACGATAATTTAGGACTGTACTGTACTGGCTTACACTGTAAACTTTCACAGGATGCTTTCGTATGCTATTGTAAATGAAACATGATTAATTGAATTGAATTAAAAACTTTCGTAACGAAAAAAAAAAAAAAGTTCTTTTGGAGTAATTTGGGATACCTATAAAGTCATTGGAACTCGGTCACATTCTTGTATCCGAGAAACACGAATCAGAGAATCTACAATCTGACAATTTACGAGATGTTATATGAAAGTACAATAATTACAGGTCTTCAATATTTGCAAATATGAAATAAGAGAATGAAATGGTTAGAAAATATTTTGATCCAAACACACCGAACATAAAGGAACTTTAAAATAATATACATACATATGTTAATTCTGAATATTAAGCCAATTCGGGAAGGAAGCCGACATGTGCCTCCGAGTGTCATCCATTTAGGAGGACTGCCGGAGAAACCGCATAAAGAATTGCCGTAGGTAAGCTTAAACCAAACCACTAGTTAAAACATTTTTTTCAAATACCCTTATTGTATCAACGGTTAATCTAGATCTAGAAATTGATCGTTTTGGGTAATTTTGATAAGAAAACTGAATTATTACTAACTGAATTATGATTAACTGAAATACGTGGAAAAACCAACATGAAGTGCGGGATGATTTAAAACACAAAGATTTAAGATGAAAGCTTGTCGCAAGATTTAAGTACTCGTATTTACTTAGTTTTCAAATTGAAATCAATCAGATTAAGTTATTTTTCATGTTTAAAACTGAGCAGTTTTTGTACTCAGACCTCGTCAAGATGAACGAAAAAATTTAAGACGAACAAAATCTCAGTGTGGAGCACCGGTTCGAATTCTCCAAGTTCTTCGGAGGCAAGTCACATGAAGGCGAGGAGACAGGTGTTATAGAGGACCTCACAGCGCAGGGCTTCCAAACTTACAGCAGGTTCAAGTCTGTGGACTGGGAGCATGCCTCGTACGCTATAGAATATACTTAACCAAGTCCCACCCATTGACTTTCGAGTACCAAAATGCAGATCTTTAAAATTTCGTCAAAGACGCTACGAGAGTGGAGAAAAGGGATGATTCGGCTAACCCTAATCTGAAGGAAACTTCAGATTGCCCTAAACGTTGTTAAAGAACATAAGGAGATATTGGCAGAGTTATTATAAAATGGGAGCGATGAGTTTTACGAGTTTAAGGATCCATTGAGTGATACGGTGCTGTGTCACGGCGACAACAAGGTCAGCAATTTGTTGTTTCGATATCTCGCTGCTGCTTAGATTAAATTGTGGTGAACTAGCAGACACTACGCTCAGGGTCCATATAATATATATTAATGGAATTTTTAAATATCCATCATCGGCGATTTTGTACAGGGACCATTATCAAAGTCAGGAATTAAAGTTATTTTTTAATTTGGGGTATATTGACGTCCTAAATTAACACAATTATTATAATTGTATTATTAAAATGATAACTTTTAATTTTCCAGATCCTTTTCAGACCCCAAAACTTCAATAATTCCTCAAGAGCCTGTCCTGTGCCTCACTACACTACGGTATAATTTGGATCTGTTCAACGTCTATAGTGACGATGATATTTAGAGGGTGTTGAAACAGATACGATTAATTAAATTATAGTTTGAACGAGACAGAAACTCGGCACCTACGAAGTAAACCAAACACAGAAGGAATTTATCATTCAAGGAGGAGCAACTTATATCATGGATGAAGCCAAATCGCTAACGTCGATCCTCAGTAAGTTTCTAAATAAAAATGTTACTTTATGTATTAGGATAGTTGACTGCAGATCTTTCACGTATTGAGTCCTTGTGGGATTTATCGAAGTTATTACGTGTCATTCACATTCATCCAACTCTGACTGCTAAGTATCATCGGATATCACTATGAAAATTTTAATGGGATGCATTTTTTACCATTTTTGACATTTTGATGCCGACGACCACCCATCGGCAGTTCTCATCAAGTACGAGGCTTATCTAGGCGCAGCGTTTAAACATCATCATGGACTCGCACCGAGTGCTGGTCAAGAGTACGCAGTAGGGATTGAGCTGAGAGAATGATCATGGCGGGATCAATGAGAGCGGCGGAGGCAATAGCTGCATCACATAAAAAGGAAATGCATGCCTTAAATGATAATATTCACTTTATCACGTCGCACCGAGTGCTGGTCATGGACCAGAGCGAGGCCACCGAGTTCGATCATCTGACAAACATTTTGCTGAGCAACCCGAACAGCAAATTCTCTTCCATGGTTAAAGAAACAGGAGAGAGTATGTCCAAGATCCTGTTTGAAGTCGCCAATAGAAAATAAAATAGTTATAATAAAGAAGCTTAGGTAATTATTTCACCATCATCATAATTATACAAATACTTGCCGATATCCCAAGTTGTTAGTAGTCGGCACAACATCAATATAGATTTTGTTAGTATAATGTTGCAAATATGTTATTTTTAATTGTAGTCTCTGCCCGTCAGGTTAAGCAGACGATCACCTCATAGATTAAACTGTGCAAAACCACTCAAAAAAAATTAACTCATTACTGCAAGTAGCTCAACAGTGAGACCCAGATGTTTTAACTTACATCCAATAAAAAACTTTTTGGCCAGATAAGAGTATATAACTACCGCAATGATGACCAAAGCTGCCACAACTTCAACTATACCATTAAATCGTTACTGATACCAAACTCACAAAGATCTACAACCAAACATTTAATTGTGAGGATGAACAGGCAGACCAAATAATAAATATACGGCCACTGTTTACTGAGAAAGTGGAAAAATAAAATGGTCGAGGCGGATCCTTTAATAATAGGTAACACATTGAAATTACTGTAGATCAGGCTCGACGAGAACATTTGAACATCTATTCGCGTGCTTAGACTGCTGGATGGGTAGTATACAAAATGGTTGATAAAATGGAACTTAAATGTAATTCATGTAAAAATAATCTTACAACTGACTAAACTACTGTTTATTCACGACTGGTAAACCACCGTAAATAAACAGTGGCAAATAAGGCTTAAACTACTCATCCGAAGGTGAAGTAAGTTGCAGGAGAACACAATGCCCATCAAAATAATGTAGCTTAAATTTCATAAACACAGCTTTATCCAAGGATTTTATTGACTGTACCGATCACAAGACCATTATTACCCTTTTTCCACATTTGCGTCTTTAAATTACTCACGCGTAACGCGTGCCTGTCATGCAAAAAAAGCTTTTGAAAAATGTAAAAAGAAATTAAAAAACAAATCATATAACAACTGATATCGTGTATTCATTATTTTCCTGCAAACTAGATAAGAAAATGAATAAAAATACATATAAAACACGGTATTTCATGCTGTATCCATCGCATTCCTTTGACATTGTATGCAGTAATGTCTGCCACATTTAAAAAGAAAACCTCGTAGACATAATCCATGGCTAGAGCAATTATATTATTTAGAAAGAAATTCCCATTGCTTCAGATTTGAGTCAAGTTAGAAACAGAACAAAAAAAAAAACTGAAAAATAGCCAACATGCCAAATGTTGTACAAACAGCACAAAAAGGCAAAAAATCAAATAGATTTTTACAATAGAGCTAAAGTAGCCCTGAAGTTTAAGAAGGAAACATTCTTCGAAAAATTAGCAGCACACACGAACCCAATTGCAAAAGGAATCTTAAAAATACAGATAAGAAAAAAAGGTGACAAAAAGAATTATTGCATAATCCGTAACGAAACAAAGTCCCGAATATCATCGATTTTATAAACCAAATTGTTATATTGCACTCAAGATCTCAATATAACATTTATGTTAAAAGCTTGTTGCGATAGTACTTGTATTTACTGGAACGTGGCCATGAAGTTGTAGTGATAACAGCAGATCCTATGTTCAAGAAAGGTGAAGCTCTGAAGAATCTAACGGAAATTGATGTTCACGGTATATCCTACAAAGTGTGGCAAAAACTTGAATGATGTTTTTAATACAGTGGATACTCAATAGCAAGTTAAGAAAATTAATGATCTCATTCAAGTAAAACAGAAATTTGATCTATTGCTTACAGATGCATGTATTCGAAGAACGCGACGTTGTTTTTCTCACACGTATTCAAAGTGCATCAGATTCAAAGTGCATCTGATCCAAAATACTCGTAGTTCTTTTGGAGCAATTTGGGATAACTATAAAGTTATTGGAACTGATATTATTTCTAAATATAAATTCAATTTGGGAAGGGAGCCGACCTGTGCCTGCGAGTGTTATACATTTAGGAAGACTGTAGAAGAAACCCCATAAAGAATTTTATCTTCACACTTTACGATGGCTAGGCATTGAGATAGTTCTCTATGCCCAGCCACCGTAGGCTTGGGCTTGCAGACAGAACAATGGGTAGCTCGCCGTCCGACCGTTCGGTAACCGTCCGAACCCAGCCGAAGTTGTCGATGGCGCGTAGTATTGCACACGCGCTTCAAGATGTCAGCTAACCGTAGGGGCTCAACAGGGTCAAAGCCTACTAAGGCCATGCGTGTTGCGAAAGAGAACCCCGGGACCATGGTGCGAAGGCAAAGAAGGAACAGGAAGGGCGAGAGATGTCATTAGATGATTTCCCACCTAAAAAAAAACTACTGTCTCTATGCAGACGACTTGCAGCTTTATCGCGACTTTGAAGCTGAAGAGCTTTTTGACGCTATCGATGCTATCAATTATCATCTTAAAAATATGTCAATAGGCTAAAAGTTTTGGACTTTTAGTAAATCCAACAGTCACAAGCTTTCATTATTGGTGGCAGATATTTTGTTTTGTAGAGTAATCAGTCTCTCCCTCCAGGTTTGTACAATGCCGTCGCTATAGAATATTAAAAAAAAAAAAAACTTAAGTGTTTTCTTAGGCTGCTTGTTTTGGAATGTCAATTTCTAAGTTTAATGTGTCAGACCGTAACACCTGTCTGGTCGGAGGATCCTCCTTTTTCAACGGAGGTTTGCGAGACTTTACTCTCTGTTCCGCATACTTCCAAACTGGTGACACCGACGTGGTTCTGCCCAGCTACGGACCTGATTTATGCCTACCGGCTGGATCACACCCGACATGCTCCTCACCCAGCTAAGGACCCGGTCCTAGGCCTGCCGGCTGGTTTGATGGCATAGTCATAGCCTCCTCCACGTGATCGCTACCATCTGCTCGTTGTCGTCATAACGGTACACCATGATTGCACATTTCAGTTGGCCTCCCACAAGCGGGTATCACCAACTGAAATTTCAAGAGGCAAACATACACGGATATCGTTCCGAACAGTCAACATCGCGCAGTATATTTCTCGCCGACAAGATGATGAAAAAGGCAGCAACAACCGAAGTGGCAGCCATGCATCATCTGCACCATTTACACCGGCATCACAAGTAGATACTCTGTCTGTTCTTCGCGAAATCAGAAAACTCTCGCTAGAAATAGCAGAGTTTAAGGCGAGACAATCATATGACCTCGATCATCGCTGCAACCGCTACCCATCTCGTCACCGTTTCAAATCACGACCACGAACACGAGAAAAATCAACGTTGTGCTACTTCCACCAGCGGTTCAAAGAACAAGCTAGACGCTGCAAGTCACCTTGTTCATTCGGAAAGAACTCTGAAAACTAGAAAGAACGTTGGCAGAAGCGGACACGAAAAATCACACCGTCTATACATACATCACCTAATAAAAAAACAAGCTATCGTTCTTAGTCGACTCGGGAGCAAAATATATATCCGTGCTACCGAGAACAAATAGTAAAAAACTAACGCCGCTGCCGTTCCAACTCTATGCAGCTAACAACTATTACAATAGCAACGTACGGTGAAATAAACACTGTGTCTCGACCTAAATTTACGACGCCCTTACAAATGGCGATTCATTGTAGCTGACGTCTCGAAACCAATACTAGGAGCCGATTTCCTCGAGCATCACCGACTCATAATCGATTTAAAGAATCGGAAGCTAACCGACGGAGTTACGAGTCTAAAGGTCACGAGTATCAGACGTACCTACCGTGCGCAGTATCGACATGTCGCATACATTATCCCAGTATAACGAGGCTAACATCGTCTCGACGTTCGAGTTCGAGAACATGATCGAACAAGGACTATGCCGACCAAGTAAAAGTCTTCGGGCATCACCTCTACATGTACTTAAAAAGACTGGCGATATTAGAGTTTGTGGTGATTATCGCCGGCTCAACTCTATCACCGTACCAGATCGATACCCCGTGCCACGCATCAAAGATTTCACCCATCACCTATCTGGGAAAACCATTCTCCACAATCGACCTCAACCCAAGCCTATCAACAGCTGAGTGTACGAGAAGAGGACGTCGAGAAAACGCCATCATCACCCCGATGGGATTATTTTAATTTCCACGTATGTGCCCTGGTTTCAAAAACGCGGGACAAACGTTTCAAAGGTACATTCACGAAGTGCTACGAGGGTTAGATTTTGTTTTTCCCTTCATCATTGTTTTCACATACATTAAGAGCTAGCCCCTCGTTGAAAGTCTTCAGGGGAAGAATTAGGGAACATTTTCTGTCAACATGACCCATAAATATGTATATATAGGTTTTATTTATTGTATATCATATAGTATGTTTATACAGGGTGTGGCGTAAATAGTGGTCCAACGTTAAGGGGTCGATACACCATATATTCAGTTAGCATATACCACAAATTTAAACCACTATTTACCATGGGTCTCAGAATAAAACTGGAAAAACAATACCTTGCTATACTAATTTGGCTCTAATTTCAACAAAAAACATTATTTTCTACATGCATATGAATATATATACGGTACATACACCAAAATAACATTTTTTACAATTTTTGTCTGTCTGTTTGTCCGAACTAATCTCTGAAATGGCTGGACCGATTTTGACGGGACTTTTTTTGGCAGCTAGCTGAAGTAATAAGGAGTAATATAGGCTACTTTTATTTTAGACAAAACAAATTCAAAATCCTGTAGTCCACGCGAACGAAGTCGCGGGCACATCTAGTGTGGTATAAAAACAACTGATAGCATGATGTAAAAAAAAGTTATTGTCATTTAACTTGCTGAATTTGAAAAAATACATTATTTAATTAAGGTACGAGTACGTTACCGATGTTGTAAAATATTTCTTAATTAAAATAATTTTAAGTTTTTCGGAGGTGAGTCAGCTGGAGGCGAGAAGACAGTTGCTATGGAGGAACTCATAGCAAAAGATTTCAAAACTTACAGGAGGTTCCCAGAAAACACACGTCTGGATGGGAGCATGCCTCGTGCGCTAGAGAATACTTAACTAGGTTCCACGCTTGATCTTTCGGGTACCAAAATGCAGATCGTGATTTCCCCAAAGACAGAAGAAACGAAGGAAAGGGATGATTCGGATAATCCTTATCGGAAGGAAACTTGATCAAAAATGGTCGCAAATGCCTTAAACGTTGTTAAAGAAGAACATTAGGAGAGACCGATAGAATTATTAGAAAATGGGAGCAATGAGTTTTACGAGTATAAGGTTCTATTGAGTCATCACGGTGCTTTGCCATGGCGATTACAGGGTCAGCAACTTGTTGTTTCGATTTTTGGATGGCCGCTTAGACCTCATACTGGTGGAATGCCTGACACTACACTCAGGCTCTCTTTCGTCAACCTGCTGTACTTCGAGTTTCATTGAGTAATCACGGTGCTGTGTCTCGGCGATTACAGGTACAACAGGCTAACAATATCATATATCGTCACAATTTTTTTAAACAAATATAATACACTAAGTAGCTTACAATTTGGATTCAGGCAAGGAGTTTCAACTGAGGATGTCGTCACTGCTTTAAGCTCATTGGTGGCTGCTAATCTAGATAATGGTAGCAAATGTTCGACCGTGTTCTTACGACTTAAAAAATGTGTTTGACACCGTCTCTGTTCCCATCCTTATACAAAAATTGGAAGCCGCAGGTGTTCGGGGAATTCCGCTCAAACTTTTCAAAAACTACCTCTCAAACAGGAAGCAAAGGGTTAAAGTAGGTGAACACGTCAGCTATGATGCAAATGTCTCTTTCGGTGTCCCTCAAGGAAGCGTGCTAGGCCCAATACTCTTTCTACTGTACATCAACGACCTCTGTCAGCTTAAAGATAATATTTTTCAAAAATCTTAGATACCCTACTCAAAGTCTACGTCAAATCAGTAATTTGCTCACGATGAGAAAACTATATATTGTCAAAACTGTTCTAAAAAACATAAATCTTTTCCTTATGAGCCCAGCTTAACATTAAAAAGAAGAAAAGATATAATAGTTGTAGTCCCTCAAAGTAAAACTAAGTTTGCCCAGAAACAGAATAAAATACGTTCAGCTCAACTATATGTATAATAAAATAAACAAAGAGATTTACGAGTATAATATGAAATATAAAGACTAATATAACCATCACAAACTGGATAAAACCACTAACCCATGAAGAAACTGAAGCTCTATTGCAATAAAAAGATGACATTATTGACACAAACATACCCTAATTCAATGTTCCACTGATATTAATACCTTTAACTCATACATAAATGTCAATCTATTATATATTTATCATCTTTTATTTATGTATTTTAGTTTTGGATTAATTATTTTCATTTTTATTGTAAATGAATAAACATACAAAATAAAATAAGTAACATGCCCATTGTAATTTATTTAGATAAGGTACGGACGAGCGGAGTCTCCTAACACAGGCTTTATTTTGCTTAAAAGGAGACTCCAATCACTAGGTGTTAAAAAATACTTGACAAATAAATAAATTATTATTATTAATATCCTTGCATAGGCTTGAAATCGACGTTAATGAGGAATACTCCTAATACCCAGTGAAACATTTGCTGAAACACAGCCTTAATCATCACGATGGCGGTGCTAACACTCGGCCTAGCTTAAGCGTAGCAGGCGCCGCACATGAGCAGCATACAAGAGATCAAGCAGATAGCCATTTTTACCATTTTGGCGAGTTGTTCGCGGAGCGGTACAGCGACCTTGTCAGCGATTGTTTTTATTGAGTTCTTATATAGTATATTAGTTACAGTCGCGGCTACAGGAGTCTTCTATTCCCGAAGTCGTATTGTATGATGGAAAAGGTTGGCAGTATTTCAGCTATCCTACCTAGTATTGTTAATAAAACTCGACAAGTAATGTCTGACCTTATTCTGAGTAGCTAGGCAGGGCAAGATGATGAAAAAAGTGTTAAGTGTATATCTCTAAAGAATGACCAAAAGAGACTTTTAAAACTAGGTGCATGACTTAATTTCGAGTAGAATTTTTTCTTCATACTTCAAGTTACTTATTTTTTCGCTATACAATTTACCCAATCTAACCCCAATTTTAACACTAGATCCAACCATACCATCAATTTCTTTTTCACGACACAATAATTTTAGAACGTCAGACCAGGCACCTACTCACGACTCAAAACTGTCTGCAAACATGGGCGAGGGTCATTTCTGCGGAGAATCCACAACCATCACGATCTTCTCGTTGTTCCTGAGAACCACTTAACCTTATTCCTTTTGCATTTCGGCTACATAGCGAAAAGTTTTTTTTTTTCTAAAAGGCATTTGTAAAGGAAATAAAATATCACCATAATCAAATAATTTAAGTATTAGGTTGAAAAACCATTACTTTAGCAATACCGAAAGAATATAATATTGTATAATGTAGGAAATAATGTAGAAATATACCTACATTATACAATCATTCTAAACAACGGCCTGCTGGACAAATTAGACAGCCTCGACTAAATTCTAGTTGTCTATTCGTCACGTGACTCAAAACGTGACGATGAAACAACACAAAATTATCGAACGAATGACACTATTCAAACTAAAGAAGTAAATAAAAATACTTGATTCAATTTCAAATAGAATCTTTACTGCGTCGGTACTTCAGCCAAAATAAAAACTAAACCAACTACGTCTAACTTTATTCGAGCAATTTTGGACATCAGAACTGTCTGCATTATACATAAACAATCTTCCGACATTTAGAAAATGCACAAAATTATTATTTTTTTATTTTGCTTTCAAATTCAAACTGGATTTTTTTTACATTATGAACAACCCTAAATCCATGAAAATTTCGTCAACAAGGAAATAATAATAATAACATTCACTCTACCACCCAGCACACACACGCTACATAGAATTGGCTCATTAATATAGCTAAAAACTTGCCAAAGAGCTGAGAAACCATCTACGTTTTTCCAAAATAAAATAAAAAACTATTTCTGATTCACCTTCACCTTCCTCGTGAAAGCCGAGAAAGATAAACAAATTAAGAATATTGACTTGGCTCACGAGGTTGTCGACGTGTTGGATGTGATCTCGTTTATCATTGTACCAACACCTTAGAAGGCTCGCGTTACACGGCTAGATCAAAATGAAAATTTCTTACCGGAGTTGAACAGTACAATAAAATGCCTTCTAAATAAAACCAAAAAGAGTTGCGTTATGAACAAACATTTCACAAAAGTCAAAGACTATGCATCAAGTTCAAATGTTGAAAACCAACGCGTGAGGTTAGACGAGTTTTTAGTACAACACTATGGTTTTAAATGGAACTGTAAAACTTAGTTCCAAAAGAAAAGCTAAAAACTAAATAAATATTAAAGGTATCAAGCATCTACAAGAAGCTAGCGAATTATATTTGACAAGAGTGTTTACTCCCAAGTGAAACACATTTGTCACGCTGGAAACATATCATTCACATGCATTTTAAAGACATTATCATTTTTGAACTTCATGACGCGTGTACCTTGTTGGATGATCTGCCACTTAACATTGAAATAAATAATAAAGAGTACACCATTCTGTCTGTCACAGAATATGAACCGAGTTCAAAACCAGAAAGTATTGGACATTAAAGGACTCGCTACTGTCGAAAACATAGTAATTTATTTGAATGTTACGATAACTTATATAGTAAAATCTAACGACGCGGGAAATGTAATATTATGCCACATGTAAATAGACTATTTGGTAGAATAGATAGATGGCTCAAACAAACACTTGCAATTTGTGTACTTATTAATCTATGCATCTAGAATCTTTAAATTTTTACAAAGTTGTAGGCGATTGAAAACGTTTGTGAAATAGAATCGAAAGCACGTGTGTATGTTATTGTGGGAAATTAAATACGAAAAAGTTATACCGCTATTTAAATTCGGCAACAGTAGACACTCAATTATAGACCTGTATCCACGTAGCCGGTTCTCAGGGAGGCGTTTGAAAATGATGCTCAATCCAAATGCAACACCCATAAAATCTTACACGATCAGCAGTTTGATTTCACCAGAGGACATTATACGACTGACGCTGCTGTTTACCTCACTAAAACGCATATGGGATCGATAGGGATCTTTTGTAACCTCCAAAAGGTATCTCTTAATAGCATTCATTACGAAACCTTACTTTAGAAATTAGAACATTACGGATTAAGTAAACTGATACTAAGCTTAGCGAAGTCTTATTAAAATAAATGATTATACCTACCATTCTATTAGTGAAAATAAAAAAGTAACTTAAGTAAAAGTCCCGTCAAAATTTGCCAACCAGACAAATCCGGTAGGGCCACGGGGAATGTTTTAAAAAGGAAACCTGTGGGCCAGAAACGTGAAGGGCAACTGGTGGACATAGACATGGTTTTATTCAGTAAAAGTCTGGCACGCCCTCTCACTCTACCCTAGAGCGGTAGAAGCCGTTAGATGAATTCCCACAAAAAAAAAAAAAAACTTGCTCAGGCTTAACACGTCCAATAAAGAAGATCATATGTACTAGGCCACTCAGAAAGTTTTGCGAAAAAAAGTTTTTATATAAAAGGCGCTCGCCACTTGTAATTATTTTAAAAACTTTGGTTATTTAAAAGTAAAAATACCATCGTTCGACTTTTGAATTTCCCTCCACATTTTTTCGAGAGCCAAATCAAATTACCGTGTCTCGTGGATCTGCATCGAGAACATTTTCGTGCAATGAGTTTCTACGATTTTAAATATGACCTAAAACATGAAGTCATTTGATCGACTTCAAATTAAATTGCTTTTATGAATGAAGGACCTTCAAAAGCAACCATCTATGGCTGGTATAGCGAGCTCAAGCGCGGTCGCCTTTCTTTGGGCGATGAACAAAGAAGTGGTCGTCTTACGACGGCTGTCACGGAAGAAAGTGTGCTGGCAGTAAAAAAAAAATTCTACAAAACAGGCGAATGACATACGAATAGATTCAGCATACACTGCAGATTGGTTCGGGAAGCGTTCACAAGATTCTACACGAGCACCTACGCGTGAGGAGGATAGTTTGCCGCTGGGTGCCGCACAACCTCACCGAAGCTTAGTAGGCTTGTCTCGGCGCGTTTAAAACATTGTGACAGGTGGTGAATCCTGGATTTACCAATACAATCCAGAAACAAAGCGTCAGTCGTCAGTTTGCTGTTTCAAAACGAACTAACGCATACGAAAGTAAAGCTATCGAGAAGCGCAGGCAAAATTCTGATCGTTAGTTTCTTCACTTTGACGGGGTATCTGATTTCAATTCCATTACAAGACCCAAGCAGCATCAACGCCGAACGGTATACCACAAAATCCCTGCCAAATTTTTGTCTGCAATGAGCAATAAGCGACCGAACACCGGGTTCGGCGGGGTACTGCTTCACTGTGACAACGCGCCCGTGCACACGGTGCTCAAAACGAGACTTCCTGGACATTACACCTGTCAGTCTTGGGGCACCCACCTTCAGTCCTAACTTCTTTTTATTCATTATTATTTTTATAAGAGAACAATGCAAGACCTAACCCGCAATAGCTATTACATATTTGGAGGAGCAACATTTTTATTCCCTGGATATTTCAGCAAAATTATCTACTAGTTACCTATCAACACTTAAAGATCTCTCGTAGGTGTGTAGGAAGAAATTTCTTTTAAAATAAGCAATAACCTTTGCAGAAATATTTATAACCAACTGTGCCCGCGTTCAAAAATACGCGGCCCACTTTCTGTTAGTGTCAGATTTGAGTAGAGGGAGTGATGCACTGGATCAGCCGACAACCGCTCTTCGTTTTCCTCGTTCCTCTCTTGGGAGCACAAAGTCGCTGTCAGCATTTTTTTTTTACGGCACTCCAATGAATAGTTCGCCAAAACATTTACAAAAGAATAATCTTATAATTAACAATTATCACAGCGAATTCTTCACTTAAAAGTGTGCACAGCACTTACAGAATTTGGAAAACTAATATTATTGTATTTAGAATCTTTTGTGAATTTATGCTGTGATGATTTATATGTGACTCCCTTTCCGTGAGTTTCGGATTCGCTTGAGAATTCGTGGTGCTCTCGGTGAGCCAATAACCGAGCTTGGCATCCTCTCAAATCATCACTTCTTTATCATCATTTAAAAAAAAAGCTTAAAACTATTTGCGACTTAATTTCAAGAAGGATTTTTACTTCATACTTCAAGTTAGAGAGCGAAACCATTTACCCAATCCAACCAATTTTGACAATAGATCCAAATAGGTATACAATCGATTTGTTTTTTACGACACAATAATTTTAGAACGTCAGACCAGACACTCCTACTCACTTCTTAAAACTGTCTGCAAACATGGGCGAGGGTTATTTATCCGTAGAGAATCCACAACCTTTCCGACAATGACCTCAACTGTTCAACGCCATCTTTCGAATACGCAGTGTAATAATTGTTAAGGTTGGTTCTATTTTTAGTCCTAAGATGGCGTTGCGAATATCAGAATTGGCGTTTCTGACACAAGTTTTGATGTCTGTTGCTAGAATTACTATTATTCCTAAGAACAACATTAGTCTTATCCTTTTTGTATTTCGGCTACATAGCGAAATGTTTTTTTTTTTTTTTACTAGGAGGCATTTATAAAGAAAATAATTCAAATAATTATATAACCTATATAAGTAAGTACCAAAATAAATTCAAAGTAGGTATTACGTTGAAATACCATTATATTAGTAATGACCGAAATACTATATAATGTAAATACACATATATGTATAATTTTACAATAATTTTAAACAACGGACAGTTGGACAAATCGTACAGCCTCGAATAAATGCGAATCATCTGTTCATCTCGCAACTCAAACGACGAAATACTACAAAACTGTCGAACGAATCCTAATATTATGTGAAAGTGTGGATGTTTGGATGTTTGTTACTTAATCACACAAAAACGGCTGAACGGATTTGGATGAAATTTGGCATGCATATAACCTTTGACATGGAAAAGAACATAGGCTACTTTTTATCCCGATTCTTTAAGTATCTAATGCCACGCGGGCGAAGCCGCGGGCAAAAGCTAGTGAAATTATAAAAACAACGAAATTACGAACTAAATAAAAATATATAACTTTATTAAATTTCAAATATAATCTTTACTGCGTACCTCAATCAAATTAAAAACCAAACCAACAGTTCTACAACCATACCGGCTTAAACCATACCTTTTTTCGACTATTTTTGAACAATAGAACTGTCTACAAACAGACGATAATCAGAAATCTTGTATCCAATCATCTATACAAGAATCTTGTATACAAGTTTATCCGTAGGATATTTATAATCTTTGACGATAATGGCCATTCTTCCGCAAATGCACAACGCCATCTATCAAACATGATGTTCAACTGTTGTCATTTATCTACATTACCTAGTTCTACCTTCAATCTTTAGATGGCGTTGCAGTTATCGTGAGTTGCGTCTGTAGCAATATTTTAACACTAAATTCGATATATCTTTTAATAGCTTTTTTGTTATGAAGTATACAAAGAATAAGAAATATTATTTCTAAATTCAACTCCTAAGGGGACAAAACGGGGGCCCAACTTTGTTAGAAGTCTACTTTCACGCGGGTGAAGCCGCTGGCAGAACCTACTTTATGCATAGGTAACACCTGTGAACACGACTGTCTATAATATTGTCGATTTTTCCTAAGACTTTAATTTCCTATCAATGTTAGCTTTGCTATGACAATGAACAAGTCACAATCACAAGTTAATAGGTTGATAGGGTGTATAGTAGTCCACTGCTAATGACTAAGAAACCTGACTTTACTAGACCATTTTTTCTTTCCCTTACCAACATCCATTTTAAAGAAAATTTATCGAATTTTATTTTACAATTTTCGAATTCAAACTGAAGTTTTTTCTCATTATGAACAACCCTAAAACAATAAAAATGACGACACACCTATGACAATTTTTTTACAGATCCCATTTTTTATACAATATTGAAAATTTATGTTTAAAAATTCTATAAATGAACATTCAGAATTTTTAAAACGCAAATTTTAACCCATTTGACCTTCAAATATTCGATAAATCAAAATGAACAAGACTAAACAACGAACAAGACTCCTCATTGTCAGTATGAACGCTGCCAACGCTGGTGTTGAATTATTTGGAGGCTCCAGTACGTACCGGTAATTAAGATATTTTTGATAAATTATTTACAAGTCTAAATACGTTTACTTAAAAAAGATCTACACAGCAGTTGCATCTTTGGGAGCAGATGCTAATAATTTAATCAGAAATAGATAAACTCAGTTACACACATATACATGCCCATAATATTGACCAATTTTCCCTAAGACTGCAATTTCTTATCAATGCTTATCTCAACGAAAAAGTCACAGGGGTTAAAGAGCAAGGCTGGAATAGACACAGATTATACCAAACATTGTCTACAACGAGATTTTTCAACGAGGTTAACATAATAAGGATAAATAAATAAGAAACAAAAAAAAATAAGCAGTCTGATGCAATTGGTGATTTGACGCCATCAACTGCACCAGAGTACTTAAATTATTTCAAACTTTTTAGTTATTATTTTTGTGGTCAACGAGATTAATACGATAAATATAAATAAATAAAAAACGAAAGGAAGCGAACACCATAAAAAAAAAAATTGCAGCCTGATGCAATTGGTAGAATTTCAGTTCCATCAATTGCACCAGAGTACTTAAATAGTTCCAAACTTTTTAATTATTTTTGTGACCAATGAGATTAATACGGTAAGTATAAATAAATAGATAGCGAACAGAAAGCGAACACCAAAAATAAGCAGCTTGATGCAGTTGGTGGAAATCATTTTAATTCTATCACAGATTTGTCGCCATCAACTGCATCAGACTATTGTTTCAAACTTTGTAGTTATTTTTTTGTAGTCAATGCAATAAATACGATAAGTATAAATAAATAAATAACGAACAGAAAGCGAATACCAAACGAAAAAATTGCAGTCTGATGCAGTTTGTGGAAATCAGTTTAGTTCTATCACAGATTTGACGCCATCAACTGCACCAGAGTACCTACTTAAATTATTTCAAACTTTTTAGTTATTATTTTTGTGGTCAACGAGATTAATACGATAAATATAAATAAATAAATAAAAAACGAAAAGGAAGTGAACACCATAAAAAAAAATTGCAGCCTGATGCAATTGGTAGAATTTCAGTTCCATCAACTGCACCAGAGTACTTAAATTGTTTCAAACTTTTTAATTATTTTTGTGACCAATGAGATTAATACGATAAGTATAAATAAATAGATAGCGAACAGAAAGCGAACACCAAAAATAAGCAGCTTGATGCAGTTGGTGGAAATCATTTTAATTCTATCACAGATTTGTCGCCATCAACTGCATCAGACTATTGTTTCAAACTTTTTAGTTATTTTTTTGTAGTCAATGCAATAAATACGATAAGTATAAATAAATAAATAACGAACAGAAAGCGAATACCAAACGAAAAAATTGCAGTCTGATGCAGTTTGTGGAAATCAGTTTAGTTCTATCACAGATTTGACGCCATCAACTGCACCAGAGTACCTACTTAAATTATTTCAAACTTTTTAGTTATTATTTTTGTGGTCAACGAGATTAATACGATAAATATAAATAAATAAATAAAAAACGAAAAGGAAGTGAACACCATAAAAAAAAATTGCAGCCTGATGCAATTGGTAGAATTTCAGTTCCATCAACTGCACCAGAGTACTTAAATTGTTTCAAACTTTTTAATTATTTTTGTGACCAATGAGATTAATACGATAAGTATAAATAAATAGATAGCGAACAGAAAGCGAACACCAAAAATAAGCAGCTTGATGCAGTTGGTGGAAATCATTTTAATTCTATCACAGATTTGTCGCCATCAACTGCATCAGACTATTGTTTCAAACTTTTTAGTTATTTTTTTGTAGTCAATGCAATAAATACGATAAGTATAAATAAATAAATAACGAACAGAAAGCGAATACCAAACGAAAAAATTGCAGTCTGATGCAGTTTGTGGAAATCAGTTTAGTTCTATCACAGATTTGACGCCATCAACTGCACCAGAGTACCTACTTAAATTATTTCAAACTTTTTAGTTATTATTTTTGTGGTCAACGAGATTAATACGATAAATATAAATAAATAAATAAAAAACGAAAAGGAAGTGAACACCATAAAAAAAAATTGCAGCCTGATGCAATTGGTAGAATTTCAGTTCCATCAACTGCACCAGAGTACTTAAATTGTTTCAAACTTTTTAATTATTTTTGTGACCAATGAGATTAATACGATAAGTATAAATAAATAGATAGCGAACAGAAAGCGAACACCAAAAATAAGCAGCTTGATGCAGTTGGTGGAAATCATTTTAATTCTATCACAGATTTGTCGCCATCAACTGCATCAGACTATTGTTTCAAACTTTTTAGTTATTTTTTGTAGTCAATGCAATAAATACGATAAGTATAAATAAATAAATAACGAACAGAAAGCGAATACCAAACGAAAAAATTGCAGTCTGATGCAGTTTGTGGAAATCAGTTTAGTTCTATCACAGATTTGTTTCCATCAACTGCATCAGACTATTGTTTCAAACTTTTTAGTTATTTTTTGTAGTCAATGCAATAAATACTATAAGTATAAATAAATAAATAGCGAACAGAAAGCGAATACCAAACGAAAAAATTGCAGTCTGATGCAATTTGTGGAATCCATTTTAATTCTATCATAGATTTGACGCCATCAACTGCATCAGACTACTTAAAGTACCTAACTTGTTTAGAACTTTTTTTTTCTTTTTCGACATGATCAACCTTTTTATTTGAATCCACAACTATCACACAACGCCTTCTAGCCCCAAGCTAAGCAGAGCTTGTGTTACGATGTGAAGATGTGAATTCCTACATTTAAATGAGTAGGTAATACTTCTGGAGTCGTCTTCTCGAACCTTCTATTTTGATATCCTACATGACTATGTCACAAACAACATAATTTGGCGCCTGAATAGTGCCATTTTATTTTTTATTCAATTTTAATGGACCCGATGTCACTCTCACAACTTAGACGAATCAAAGACCACTCTCAATCTAAAATGCAACAAGAGATATACAAGAAAAACAACCCTGCTTCTGGCGCCAAGTAAAAAGACAAAAATCAGAAACAAAAAATAACATCGACTCGCAAAGAATATAGTTGTTTTTTTTTTATTGATAGGATCACGTGATAATAAACGATGATGTGGTCGACAATGGAGCACGCTTACATAGACGCAGAGTATCAATTGCCAAGACAAGAGTAACCTACTTACTCGTGATACAAAGTCAATAAAAAATTTTTAGCTATCAGCAAATAGACTCCGACTGTTTTGTGAGTAACCAAAACGACAACAAAAAAAAAACATTGCAAGGTATCTACTTCTATACAAGGAATGCTGAATTAAATCTTTGTAAACTGAACAAACGTTTTGATAAATTCCACGCGGTTGAAGACGCGGGTAACACCTAGGACCCAAATTATTGCCTCTTTGCTTTAACAACATGATAAGTCCCATAATAATATTATTGGACTTACCACGTTGTCGAAGCAGTGCTGCAAAATTGGCCTTAATGGCGTAACCATACAGCTACCAAAGATTTATAAGTGAGCAAATAAGACAAACTGGCCATCTGTATAGGATTCAAGAGTATTTTTGTATGAATCTATTGTAGATACTCTCAAAGACAAAAATGTATGTGGACTCATAGATCTCACAGTTACATATAACTCAAAAGAATATAATGTTTACTTATCTATTTGTAACCACAAATAGATAACTAAACAATATATTTCATTAAAATTATAAATATAGGTGTTAGGGGCAACGCTTCAGTTATTCGCCCCTAAACAGTTATTGGCCATTTCAACTTCTGCGGCCCAAAATAAGCAATGACTACCAGAAAAGTAGATTCACCAATGCATTAATCAGTAAGCAGTTTTGAATGTACTATTCTGGTAGGTAATTATTTATTTTAGATCGTCAAAGTTGAAATGGCCAATAACTGTTTAGGGACCAATAACTGTAGCATGTTACTCTACCTAGAACTCAAATTGCCTCTTAGCTTTAACAACGTGATAAGTCCCATAATAATATTATTGGACTTATCACATTGTCGAAGCAAAGAGGTGTATCTTTCTTTGTATTCTATTAGTTAAAGCAGAGTCTAGGGTAAAAAAATTGGAAAACAAAAATTTTAACAGAGTATTTATGTATATTTTTTCCGTTAAAACTATTTAGCCTTCTAGAACAAACACATTTCCGCTCTTTACAAATAACTTTTTTACTTACTTAAAAAATATTTATTATCTAACATTTATTTGCAATGACAAAATATAAAAATAACTATCGCAAAAGATACCTCACTTCGCTTACAAAATATTGCACATGTCTGTACAGT
The DNA here is from genome assembly GCA_910589285.2 of Mythimna ferrago. Classification (NCBI taxonomy): domain Eukaryota; kingdom Metazoa; phylum Arthropoda; class Insecta; order Lepidoptera; family Noctuidae; genus Mythimna; species Mythimna ferrago. The sequence continues at coordinate 11,606,285 of OU342692.1, read as the reverse complement.
CGTTACACCACGGGCGATCATCAATCATTGCAATTTAAAATGTACCAACAAAGACACTTCCGCCTGATCAACGCTAAGATAATTTTTGCTTGCACTCTAAACGAAAACTTCAATGAGTTTTGTTTGGCGCCGGGCTGCAGGATTGTAGCGAATTTTTTTAAGTGAGGCAAAAATGACCATGATGGTCCATCGTCAACAAAGTTTAAATTGCAATGTTCAATAAGCGCTCATGAAATGCATCGGTTGTACTAATCGACGTAGGCCAAGATACATTAATGTATTACGAACATTGTTAGTTATGTGCATAATTTTGTTTAGAGATCTTATTCGAATTCATTGTTCAAGAAGACTAAAACTTACATCTATCACTTCATATTAAATCATCTTACAATCATGGATAGTGTACTTACAGAACAAGTCACGGAAATGTGTAATTATTTCATTGATTCTATTAAAATATAATTTTGGTACATTCACGATCAACTTATTGTAAGTATTTGATAATCATATTTTATCATTAAAACAATCAACTTCTTATTCTAGTTGTTTTTTGAAGTGAAAACTCCTTCAGACGCCTATATGAATTTTACTTGAGCACTTCATTGTGTATGTAATGAATGAGCTTGATCTGTAACATTTGGCTATATAATGCTAGTGCCGTAATTAGTGCGGTGCCAACAGTACCCCGGCACAAGGAGCGGTGCCAGCAGCACCCAAAAACAGGGCGCAGTCCCTAAAGGGGCACAAAACTGTTACATCTAGTCCTTTTATTTGTATTGAACTTTTTTTCTAGAGGCGCAGTTAAAAAACTCGCACCGTAAAAGGCTAATTACGGCACTGTGTAACACTCGTTCGGGTAAAGTCGGCTGACTCGAGCCAACCTTAGCACAACGAGCGTTACTACCATTTTGTATAGGTACCTTGCCTATAAGTTTTCACTTCTGCCGTACGGTCTCAAGCACACCCTTTTTTATGCAAGTATGTTTTATGAACATCTTTTGAAAGCAGGTAAAGTAAATGAAGGTAAAGAAGGTTTGCTTACAAGAAACAGTTTTTTATTACTTATTGCATTCATTGTTAAATGAAACTGTTTCGTGTAAATAGACCTTAACGGCGCGACCATAGAGCTACCAAAATTTTATATGCGAGCAAATATTATACAAACTGGCCACCTTTACAGGGTTCAAAGAGTATGTTTGTATAAATCTATGGTACTCTTGAAGACAAAATGTACTACTACACATGGCCTCGTAGATTTTATAGTTGGTAAATTACTGTTACTGACCTCAATTATAGATACCTAAATATTTTAATATTCTATTAAAATTGTAAAAATACACACATAATAATTATTATGTCATTTAAAAAAAGAGAACTGCAACATGCAGTTGCGTAAATTGGCATTTATTATTCATAGTGGAAAACGATTTAATCCTGGTTATAGAAGACTTATTTATTTAAAAGTTTAAAATTGAACATCAAACAGTGATAATAATATAATTAAAATTACACATGTGTATCGTTTTTCACTTAATAATAATAGTTGATTATAAAAATTAATTGAAAACAGATCAATAAGAAAATTCAATTTAAAGTTCACTTAACACATTTATAACAGAACTTGCATACAAAATGTTAGAGAGATGAATCACTATCAGCAATTAATGTCATTGTTACAACAGAAATAAACCAATTTGCATAATAATTATTAGTAATTACATAAAAATTACACAAAAAAGTGTACTGTTTACTTTAACATTAGGATATTATTTAGAATGTTAAATCAACCAATTGAAGATAAAAACGTCACGTATTTCATTATGGTTATATTTTATTCTGTCATTACATTCAACATAATACAATTTTGAGAAGTAAAAATACATAACGATAGTATTAATTAGCCGGTATAAATACATACATACATTTCGAAATTCTTAATTTATTATGTACAGAAAACAACACATAACAAAACTATGTTTACAAGTCCAGCTCTTATCTGCGAATCTAGTCGATATACATGTCGCTATCAATTAGCTTAATTCACCATTCAGTTAACTGCCTGGCCTGATAACTAGCGCCCTGAATGATAAATCAGACTACGAATCTAATACAACATTTAATGAATTAGCTGACGATAACCGTGACGAAAAATAACTTAGAGCAAGAAACGAAAAGAAACAGAGGTTAGGTAGAAAGGAAAAGACAGAGTTAGAATGAGCGATCAAAGCGTGCGAAAAAAGCTCCCGTCATTTCCTTCATTTTATCTAGAAAGAAGGAGATGACGGGGATTCGTTTAAAGGAAACCCTGTTGACAGAAATAGGATGAAATACAATGTCGAGTAAACGGAAACCTAAATTATTTTTACGGGTAAGGCTATTCATTAAAAGTTACAAATTTAAGTCATGTGCCTAGCCGTTGAAAACTTAATGGTGAATTAAGTTAGTTGGTTGCAACATATATAACATACATAACTATTACAATATAGGCAAAACACTAACACACTACACGTTATAGATACTTAATTTCATTTTATCTGTATCAAAAATATAATTATGTATTGGAACAAAGTGGATTGTGAGGCTTGGATTATACTGTTCAGACGACTGAACGGATCAGCCACTCCGCTACAAATTCTTATCAAGTGCTGTCTAGGGCAGCTGCATTCATTGCAAAATAAAGTCTTATTTTTAAAACACTTTTTAACTGTTGAGCACCTGTTAACCTCGTAAGACCCTACTACCTAATTTAATGATAAAAATTTTAGAAATTCCGGCCCAAGATACTTTTTAAAATCATAAAATTATGACAGCAACCAATAACAATTATGACATAATATGTAAAAGTAATTTTTGGCTTAAAAAAATCTAAAACAAAATTTACGATAAATATATTATTTCAATATATTTTTTGCATGAAATATCTAAGTATAGGAAATACCCCTTAAATGAATTTAGCCAAAAATATTAATTTTTAGGCCGCAACTACTTTTGACTATTTTTAGTACTGGACCTAAATTTAAGTTGGGCCTTATGAGGTTAAAACGATTACATTCATCGAGATTATGAATTTAAATCCCGGTTTACAGTTACTAAATGGTGTGAAGAATCAAATTTCGTGTGATCACAACAGATAAGACAACCCGCCAACCCGTCTGGTTGATCAAACAAGTATAATCCAAGTCATAATGGTTAACAACTTGTCTGAAATCTCTGTCATCATTAGCTAAGACGAATTCATCTCACAACCTGCTTAGTTACTAGACATCACACCGTTGATCTTAAGTTTCTTGACCCGGCGCGTGGTGGCCTCTCCATCGGAACTGTCGGTGTCGAGCGAGTCACCTTCTGATTTGACGCCGAGCCCCAGTTCGTGGGCATCTGAATAGTTGCCCGACTGCCGGGCCTTTTCCAATGCTTTTACTGTAATGGGAAAATGTAATCTTTATTAAATATATAACATAAAAAATTTGACTTATATCAAGACCTTAATAATTAAAACTGAAAAGTGCGAGTCGGACTCGTTTACGGAGGGTTCCGTACAATAAGCATAATAATGCATAATCAGTCTTTTAATGTTCCCACTGCTGGGACTCAGGCCTCCTCTCTATAAGAGGGAATGGGCCGTAATCCACCACGCGGGCTCAGTGTGCACCTAAAATTACTTAAATGATTGAGTTTTGTAAGTGAAATTCTGATTATAGTAACAGTTCATACCTAAATTAGTTATAAATATCAAAGGAAAGGTCAAAAATAGACTATTATTTCGAAGAAATCTGAACGTGATAATTATACCTTATAAGAAAGCTAATTTGTTAAGCTACCAAATCATGATTAAATATTTTTCAGTCCTCCGTTTTTGCAAAAAGCTGATTTTTTTTTTTATTAGAAACAAAACGCAATTTTTTTTTGTTTACTCATTCCATTTTAATAGAAATTATTTAAAATGTAGCTAAAATTGCCGTATCTAATAATTAATACCTTAAGTTTATATTATAATTCTGTGGCAACGATACGATTATTTTGTATTTAAAATAAAATGTAGAAAACTCGCGAAAGCTCTGGAAATAGTAAAGAACTCAAAGGTACATTGATATTACCTACTTATCAATGGTGTGCTTTTTTGTACGTATAAATTCAAATTACAATGGACCCCGCTGGGATGACAACTTTTTTTTGCTGAATTTCTCCTTTTTTGTTAAAGATTCTTAGAAGTACACGATTCAAGATGTACTCATTGACACAAGTTACGATCAGTATTATTTTTAAGTAAGTATTCAGAACGTAAAAGAATCGAGGGCCCCGCTGGATGGATTAAATAGTTGAGGTACATTGTATTAAGTCAGTAAATTCGTGAGGTACATTGAACAAAGAAAGCAATGCCACTAGTTTTTTTAGTCTAGTTCGTTTTACACCCAAATTGCTGCGCTCCTTAGCTCTCTGGCAAACCCCAAGGCGAAATTTTTGCAATTCGATAAAGTGACCAGGCGCCTTAGTATGACGTAAAATATGAAGCTTGCGAGGTAGAAAGAGGGATTAAGGCCATAGTTTAAATACCTATAGATATAGACACCGCGTGGCCGCACATGAGACAGCACTATGCAACTTGAATGAGGTTATTACGTAAACTTTTCCTTAAAAATGACCACTAAAATAAACTAAAAACTTAATTATTGGAGTCTATTTCTCATACATACACTAAAATTATTACTTTAATTGCCGAAATTATTCTAAAAACATAAAAATTGATTCGAGCCGGCCTCTCAGTGACATTGACAGGCGTTTGTTTGGCAAGCAAAGAACCGGCACGCCGAATGAGACAGAGCATGTTGTTTTGTCTCAATTTTCTTACTTATTTCGTGTATATGCTTCTCACTTCCGCACTTCCCAACAATCTCATGGCTATATCTAGAGATATATAATCTAAGCCTACACCTTATATAGCTCCATCTCTTCAACAATTCAGTTTAGGTCCTTAAATGGATCGCGTTAAGAGCTCCTGGTAGGACCTCTGTTCTGAGAACCTATATATTTATCTTAAGTATATCTCAAAATCATAAGATTGAATAAAATTGATCAGAATTGTATTGCGATACACTTACGAGTCCTAATAGTTTGGCAAACATCACTTATAAACATTAAAGGTACCTATCTAGAACTACATTGGACCCACGTGGGCCACGTGCGATGATTTGGGCGTGTCGGTTTCCATACATTTTATATGGGTGCATACATAAAGATACAGAATTTTCGGTCCCGGTATGTCGGTACGGGTCGGTACAGATAGATCTGTATGTGTAAAAAACTACACTGGTCAATGGTTAAACCCGAATGACTCGATCCCGGCAGTCGGTACCGGCAAGTATGAACCCGTTTCTTTATAAATGAGCTCATAAGAATACACGGGAGAATTATACTTGCACCGATCGTGAACTGTGAAAGCTAGACAGTAGAATTTTGTATTTCTGTTGTCACTATAAATACTAATAACAGAATAAAATAAATTGTGTACAAAGAATATTTGTATAAATAAATAATGGTACGGAACCCTTCGTGCGCGAGTCCGACATGCACTTAGTCGGTTTTTTAGGGTTCCGTAGTCAAATGGCAAAAAACGGAAGATTCGTCATGTCTGTCTGTCTGTCTGAAACTATAAGAGCTACTCACTAAGTTTCATCAGTATATGATGAAACTTAGTGAGTAGATGTATTCTGTAAACCGCATTAAGATTTTCACACAAAAATAGAAATGGGGTTCCCCAAGGGGGAAACCCAAAATTTTTTTTTCCATCAAACCCATACATGTGGGGTATCTATGGATAGATCTTCAAAAATGATCTCGAGGTTTCTAATATTATTTTTTTCTAAACTAGTTTGCGCGAGAGACATTTTCGAAGTTGCCCTCTAACTTCTAAAATAAGAGAATGATAAAACTAAAAAAAATATTTGATGTACATTAATTACCATGCAAACCGCCAACGAAAATTGGTTTGAACGAGATCTAGTAAATAGTTTTTTTTAATACGTCATAAATGTAAACAAATACACTATTATTAAAACATCGATCAAAGTTACAACGAACTATAAGAACTTTTGTATTATGTTACTTGCTGCTACAGAACCCTTCATGGGCGAGTCCGACTCGCACTTGGCCGGTTTTTTTTTTATTGTCAGTAACATATACTATCATTTATTGGACAACTTTTCATCATGGACAATGGACAATTCATAATTCTTGTAGGGTGTGCTATGGGTGAAGTTGTTGGAAAAAGCTAATTACTATTGAGTTAACACTTTTGATAGAATAGATAGATAATGCATTTATTTGCTACAACACAAAACATACACCAAAGCACAAAAAATGCTAGTACTACACTGCGCACACCGCGTCGGTCTCCATACATTTTATATGGAGCTACACTTGATCCACGCCACGTGACGTCGTTCTACATACAAATCAGACGTGGTCCACGTGTGAGTCGGTCTAATGTAATTCTAGTTTAAATTATAAAAACTAAGCACTAATACAAATACAACAAAAACAACAAAGAAAAAATAATAACACTTGTGGGTACTATTGAAAAAAGAAAAAATGCTTAGATGTGCATTGTGCAACTTTGCATGGTTCTAAGTCTCCGGTCCCAGAGTCTGTGGTCATGCAAAAATAGTAAAATATCTAAGTATGCTACTCATACAGAGTTGGATTCGCCAGTAGGTTACTGAGCATCAACACAGCTCAACAGTAGCTACATACAACAATGACTCGGGAGACCATGTAGCATAGCATGTCGGGTGGTGTCCACAACTCTATGTTTAAATTGTATTGTATGAGATGCAATTGTTGATGGTGAGGTGCACTAGTTAATTAAGAACCTTTTCACTCTAGCTTTGAAAATAATAGTTGTAATAACAAGTTGCACTTACTCTGCGTTTCCAGCATATTATTCTGTCTTCTCAAGTCATCGATGTCTTGTTGGTGTGAATTATTTTTTCTTCTCATAAATTGTATGTACTCTGCTGCCTTTTTTAATATTTGTGCACGACTCGCCTATAACAATTGATAAATAGTCAAAATTTTTGTGGAAAATTGCGTGAAAGCATGAAAAAGCGTAAAAGTTAATACTTTTACATAAAGAGGATAAAAACTTTCTAGAACATTTTATAATGTAAACATAATTCTAGGACCCTTGTTTTATTTAATTCATTAAACCCCAAGCTAAGCCGGCATTTACGCTGTTATTGTCTTTCTATTGTGTCTAATTGACGGTATTTGAAAGGTTAAAATAGCCAATCATGCAACATTCCATTTTCACAACCCAAGTGATTTTGTAATTATTTAAATTGAGGGTAGTCAGATAAATCATATAAAAGCTTTGTTACTGTTAAATAAATGCTAAAAAGAACTATATTATCAAAAACTTTCATGGGTGCATTAATTTAAACAAAAATATCTTTATATTATAGATGTAATGGTGTTAGTAAATCCAATAAACATCAAATTCATATGTTTTGTATTTTTTGTGGACAACAAGATTGAATAACAAAAAAAGAAAATATAGTACTTAGCGTAAGCTACATAACCTAATCTTAACCAAACGTTGAGTATTCTAGTAACGAGTTTTATTACCCACACCATACATCCGACAAATAATGAAAAACTTAATAACTATAAAAATAAAGGTAAAAATTACCACATGTAAAATGTGAATGCTTACAATTTTTGAACATACCACTTTCTCATTCTGGAGAGCTGGTACTGCTTCCCGTAATGATGTAAAACTGTCCTTTATGTGGTCTCTTCTCTTTCTTTCCAATGCATTGTGGTGTGCTCTTTTTTCGGCCTGTAACATCAAAAATTCCTCTGAGTGTCATGGTTCAACAGATTCGCAGCTAAAAACAATGTGTTTCAATTAGTTTGTTTCTTTCTAAAACATTTTAATAAATACATGCATACAAAGTTTTTTTCGGTAAAATATATTTGATAAATCTGAAATATGTAGGTACTTTCTATGGTTCAGAAGATTCGCTGCTAAAAACGATGTCTTTCAACGAATTTATTTCTTTCAAAATAATTCTAATAAATACATAAATAAAATGTCTGTTTTGATAAAATATTTGATAAATCTAAAGTAATAATAAGTAAGTAATTTGTTTCTATATCATTGCAATAAATACATAGGTACAATAAAAATATTTGATAAAAGTGAAGTAGGTAGGTACTTTTGAAATGGATACGAACACAATTTACCTGCGAGTAGTATCCGCTGCCACCAACACTGTTCCTGGCATGTGTACGAGAGTCCGAGTCGTTTTCGGCCTGGAATTGTGCAAAAATATTATCAGTAGCAAAATAAACATGTAGCCTAAACCCAGTCAACTGTCAAATCGGGAAAACACCTACATCACTTTCAATATCGATGTCACGATCGTCGTCACTCATCATCTTTAATGAGTTTTTATTAAATGCACGGCTACAAATATTAGTAAACAATCATGAGGAATATCCACGAATACAAAATTTTCCAAAATACGCGTTATTTATCTATTAAAGTCAGCACAAAAGAGACCACAAGTTAGTCGAACAGGCGTGACAATGACAGATCTCTGCTAAAGCAACCGATACTTATTAACGCATCATTTGCGCAGAGTGCGATAGCACTATAACGTTTTACATAAGAGAAATGAAACAGAAACAGTATTTCATGACATTTCAATTTAGCCGTTTGTTAATAGATTTGACTTTTTTAATAGTTTTTAGAAATGTTGAAGAAGGAATGAGTTATACAGCCAATGTCAGAAACAAATGGTGTTGCTATATGTAAATATCAATCAAGACAATTGCTTCATCGAAATCCGACAACGACAGCCTAGCTCGAAGGAGAAGGATATAAAATCCAAATAAAATCTTTGCGACAGCTATAATGACGTCTGAAAGCGTGTTGAATAAAGAGCATGTAGAAAACATGTTCTAAATGAGAAACAATATTGTTGTTTGGACGAATTAAAATAAAGTTATTGAAGCTGTAATGCTCAACCTTATGGATCAAAGTGATTTATAATGTTTTTAGAAAGGATTTTGTGGTCGTGACGAATAAGTAGGTGACCGTACCTACGTCGTAACCTACGTAATCGTAATAAAAAAAATATAATTAGATTTTTATATCTGATTAAAAGTTTAATTAAATAAAAATGAGACGGAACACTATTATTAAAAAAAAAAACTGTTAATATTAGATTAAAACATTTAGAAATCAGGTAAAAAATAATATTTCTAAAAAACTATTTTTTTTTACTACGTGACATGCAGGTACAAAAACTTTGTATTGCGTTGCGTTGATGCTACATGATGTAAAGCACTCAACCAAGGGCGTTGAAGGTCATAAATTACAACTGCTACCTACATGGATTGAAACTAGTAAGGCCAAGGTCACTTAGGTTGGAACGCTAGTTTGCAACCGTCGAACAACAAATTTTAAAAAATCAACACGTTCAGTAAAAGTCACTCATGGATCATAAGTCTTCTTCTTCTCAAATCGATGGTTTTCTTTTCCTTCAACGTTTTTGAGCCCAGTAAGTTCCCATCCCAAGTCTATAGCAGCGTCATGTCAGTGGCGTTTTAGGTCCTCCAAAGTACAGGTATAAGGACACCTTATAAAACCCACAACAGTAAACCACAAGATCTGGAGTCTATTACATGTGATGCGACCGGGCGGCGCGGCGGTTACGCTAGCTTAACCGTTAGTACTTTCTAGAAATTTCTTATCTTTTGGGTCATATCAGGGTATATTTATTTTCCAACAGTGGATTACAAAACGCGAGCAGTGCTGGGTTTGCAGGGTTAAAGTAACAGGTATAAAGTTGCCTGTGGTAGCTGGAAACATAGTACTTAAGTCAATAGAAAAATAGAACCGGTAGTTACTTACCTATATCTATAAATAGCTACGGCTACATTAATTACTTTGACCAAGAACACACAACAGTAGGTATAAATTGTGCAAACCGATGTAACGCTTGCCATTGGAAACTCGCGACGTTAACGTAGCGTATGCGTTGCGTTGTCTCTGGGCAGACGTTGGAGAAGCGCCAACGCTCTTTATAACGCCAGTGGGATAGCGATCTAAAGATGGAGGTATTATGTGAGAAGTACCTGATATAAAATAAAATGGAATTTAGGGCCGGGCAGAATGATAATGATGATGATACAGCAGCAAAAACCAAGTTTGTGTGGATGTGCATACAAGAAGCATAAACTAGCCTGCGAATTATCAGCGGGTTTTACAATAAGTGGACCTACCTGGCATTAGATACGCATCTTTGCTTTTGTCGATGGTGCTCTTTGCCTTTGTGTCTATGGTTTTCATAAACTGGCGGGAAAAATAAAAAATACTCGGGAGCGTTTTCAGTTCTTTTTTGGAAACATGGATGAAAAACCAAATAATATAGAAGACATTGATGTCAACAGCCAAGAGTTCTACGAAAAAGTACAAAATGAAATAGAATTTGATATGGCCCGAATGAAGAAAGGGGTTGAAGTTGTTATGAATTTACGCTGTAAGTTTGCACATTATTACTTACAATATAAAAATAAACTAATATACACTAGCATTCGCACACTACCCAATACTACCTGATATGTAGGTACCTACCTTAATTATAATATTGGTAGTCGCACTCGCTCCATGTCATCTTCATCATCAAATTTTCCACTTCCTAGGCAGAGGGGTCGTCTAAGTGCGGTCCCTCACCTGGGTCGGTAGAGAGATTTTTTACATCAGTTTGTGCGGACAACAGAGTATTACAACAAATGCACAACCAAATGTAAAAAATGCAAATCCAAAGCAAAATGTACCTATGTAAAATTTGTAACACCACAATTATGAGCGGAAAATCTCAAGCTATTCACCGTAAGTATGTAGGCAGGTACATTGTATGTGAAACTATGTCAAAAAAAACATGTGATGATTAGCTTGGAAGACCAAAATATTGAAATTTGATCAATCTTCAATATAAAAACAATAAGTAGGTAGGTATCTAAAAAATCTTCAATTTCTTTTGCAAGTGAGATTATTTTGCTTACAAAAAACGTGAATGCTCATCACTCAGTAATGAAACGTAGGTAGGAGGTAGGTACCTAATATTTAAAATCGAATCTTGGATTGTACATTACACCATATTCCTGATGGGAATAATACCTACCTACTAAGATTGTTATTTTTCCTACTCCTCTTCCACACCGCGTCTTAGCCATAGCGCACACTGATGACTTTGTCACCGTAACTTTAGACAAAAAAGTCACCGTGGGACTGAAAATTTTTCGTAAAAAAAAAAACAAATACTTAAATGAATTAATTAACGAACTAACACTTTTTCATATGTTTTAGTGGAAGCTGCAGAAATAGAAGTCGAAACAGCAGCTTTGTTCCACGCCGAGCTTTGGTACGATTTGTTAATGGCTCAGAACGATACACAAGAAAACTCTGAAGATGAAGAAAATGAAGAAACTGAGGACATTTCACAAGCATCCAAGATAGAGGAAGTAAATACTGAAGCCATTAAAGATAACATAAAATAATATCTATATTTGAATCCAAGTGGTTGTTCTTTATTCTTCACATTAAGTTACAAAAATCCAATTACCCACATACCTCAAAAAAGAATAGGATGCGGTCGCCTCCTACGAGCGAAGGAGATGGCCTTAAACCAACATGTGGGAACGGACATCCTTACGCCTCAGCTGCCACCACAGGAGGAAGTCATGGTAGCTCGCCGTCCGGACCGAGCCCGTGGTGTCGACGGCGTGTAGTCTTCCTCGTGCGCTTCAAGGAGATGTCACCAAAACCGTAGGGGCCCAGCAGGGGCTTTACCCGTCTTCCCTAAAGCGGGAAAAGTCATGAAATGATTTCCTAACTCGAAAAAAACCCACAGGTAGGTATATGGGTTTTTTTCGAGTTGGTAAATCATTTCACATACTTACCTACTAGACCAGATATGATGACCTACTAGGTATAAAATTTTAATTTGAATCACAGATATAATCCCATATTATATGAATAAATTACCTATTTGACTGATAGATTGCCCTTTGTTTTGTCAATTTTAAGTCGATTTTTAAATTGCAATTTGTATTAAAAAAGAGGGATTATTAATGTATAAAAAGTAGTGTTCCAAGATTGAATTCAACTTTGCTGTTCCAATATTTGATATTTTTTTTATCTAAAAAAATATGTAGGTACAACAATATTAAAAAAGAAATGATTTACCTTAGCTGTTTTTCATAGATAATAGTTTAGTCATTATACAATAATAATGACTGTTAATTTTGTCTCGCTATTAGTATAATTATTATTTTTAAATAATGTTAAAATGTAAAAATCTTACCATCTACAGTCCAGACGCTTGGTGGTTTTCCTACACCTACGTAAGGAGCCCATTTTTATCCTGATGAAGAGCCAAAACTATTGAAATAACGGAAATATATTTATTTGAGTGATTTCGTTGTGAGTTATTCTTTAGTAGGTAGATGTACTAAATTCACCAACATAACAAAACCGATCAAGATGTACTTTACACAACGACAATCTAGAAGCAAATACTTATTTAACTGAACAGTACACTGTATATAAAATGATAGAATAAATTCAGAAGCAACTCGAGGGTAGTCTTTAAAAACATGACGTAACAAATATCAGATTGCGTTTAAATACTTTCACTAAATAAAACGATGTAAAAACTACCGTGTACCGAAATTGGATTCAATTAGTGGTAGGTACCACTATTTCGATCTGCTGTCATAGTTTCCATTCTTACTCTGTCACATGTTTTAGGCCGTAGATGGCTAAACTATATACTAGTGATGTAACGAATGTCAAGATTTTTCACATTCGCGAATGCGAACGCGATTATACAAATTCAATATTCGCGAATGCGAATGCGAATATTGACTGTGAAACAAAATGCGCGCAAAATGTCATACAATTTTGACATTTCGTGTCAGCTCAGCTTAAACAAAACATAGCAGAGCCGGTTCTGTGTGTGTTGGATCCATCTGGTTCCCGTGACCCTCACCAGGTCATCAGTCGCCCCTTGTGAGAGGCTTTCCAATGCTGCGTCTTCCGGTGCGTAACGCCACTCCAGAACCTTTCATCCCAATTGACCATCAGTTCTGCGAGCAATGTGCTCTACCCTAGACCTATATGTTAACCAGGTTATGGCGACACCTGAGGGAGGCCAAGAGCCAACAGTGGACGTCTTTTAGCTGAAATTTTGAAATTTATTGATATTTGAAGTTTAATCTAAAAGATTTGTTAGGATTTGACTTTAGTTAGTATTATTATACCGGTAAAATGCCCTAACTTTGTATAAATTTTGATTTTTTTTTGAAACTTTTGTTTTTTTAATTTTTGCTACTTAAATAGAAAAAAGCGTATGTGACTTGTAAAGAATAAATGAAAATCAGAACCTTAAACTCCTATTAAAACAGTCGATTATAGGTTTTACTTCACAATTTCTAAGAAATTACCTTCGAAATGGCCAGGCAAAGTAAATACCATTAGTATTTACTTTGCCTAGGCACGAATATTGCAGTTAAAATGTATTTTCAAATACATTACCAACTTAAACTCGATTGACAAGTGCAATACATAGAAAAATTGATGGATGATTTTTTTTTTAATGTTAAATATAAGTAAAAATAGTCTAAAACAGCACCGACCGCATTTTGTAGTTTGGCAGGGGCAGATCATGAGTTTATGGGGCCCTGGGCTACTACTACTTGGTGCCCTACCTAAACATTTCGTCAATAAACTTGTCTATTTTTTTTTCGTCGGGCACGTCATAATCGTAGCGGTAAGTTTTCTCTTTGACGAGCGGCTGGAGGGGTGTTACGGAGTCTTCAGCTTCCGCATGACGCAGGTCCTCACCGAACATGGTCAGATCGAAGAAACACCAGGTGTCACCATTATGTGGACTGCCTGACACAGTGGAGCATATGGTGGAGGTGGTCCCCCGCTTGAACGGAGAACCGCCTTGTACGAATATCCTCGTAAGGGCGATCGGCGGCAACGACCTCTCGCACCGAGCCCTTGTACAGGCGAAGAGGAATAGCAGGCGATCGCCTCCTTCTGCGAAGCAGTAATTCTAGCTAAAATGGCGGCTGCATTCGTGAGTCTGACACGCCCTGAAGTGGGAGAAGTCATTGGATGATTTCCTATCTAAAAAAATAGGGCCGTGGTAAGTCTTTTGAACATTCCCGCAGCCAACATTCTGCTGCCGGGTCCCACTTGTTTATGCATCACCTCACAATCTAACACTTAAGTTTATTTCATTTATCTTTTCAGGCTGGTCGTCAAGCATTCCTGGTTTATTTATTTCTTCGCAAGTGTATTGAAAAACGTCGTTTGATACACGTGTGAATTTGTTACTGGAGAACTAGATTCCATAACATCTTCACCCGTGGCTCGGGCGCCTCGGTGTCTATAATAAATTTGTAGCAAAATTGACAATTATCGTACACACAACAAAAATATAATAAATCAGACTTTCGTGAAATGTATTGATTAATGTTTTACTCTGGTTCACAATGTTCTACGATGTTGTTAGTGGCATTAATACAGAAAAAATACACTTGTATCTTTTTATTAAGTCTGAATGCTGTAGGATTTCATACCGAAACCCACTAGTCTTCTTTGTATATCTCTAACATTCATCTTCAAGATTCAGCATTTTTTTTTAATACACGTTGTATTATACTTAGAAAATTAGAAATTAGAACAGAAGAAATATTTGTTTAGAAAGATCGAAAATTGAACACCTAGAGCCAGATTGTTCATATTTTATGTCAATAAATTCAAAAATAAAAGATACGCATTTATTATTCTGTACGAAACGAGCTCATATATTTTATCACCCCAACTTAAAACGTTAAGCTTTTATTTTGCCTAGTAATATAATAGTAGATAGGTACATTATTATCAACCTAGGACTAAATAAGGCTTTAACCTGAAGTAAACAGTGTGCCTTATTACGAAGTCAATGCGAAGCAAGCAATAGTTCAATGGCGGAGAGGAGCGGGGATCGGGTGGTGGGCGTGCTTGATGCGCTTGAGTCGCGTCATAGAGACGTAGGTAGGTATAGCATAATACAGAGTTGTGTTAGTTAGAACAAAACAATTTTGAAAAACTGTTTTTTGGTAAATGAATTATGTAAAAAGTTTAAAAATTTGTAAAAATTATAGAACAAAAATAGGTAGTTGTATAGATATTAGTAAGTCCTGCAAGGTGGTTGGTGTTTTACAAATAACCCTGTATAATGGTGTCATTATGACTTTCCAATGGTCAACCACTGACACTTCATTGAAAGAAGCGGCATAGAATGGTAATCTCGTACGTATTGACATAAGAATATCTTACGTATACAGTTCCTTTGATCAGTGACCTTTCATTAGAACGTCATTGTGCAATCTTTGTTTTTATTATGCTCGATATTGTCATTCTGCAACAACTCTATTACGAGACCATTGGCCGATGAATGATTTGCCATTCTGAATTAGCAGATTACGAACTTTTAGCAAAATGACACGTGTTGGAATGACGAATTAAAAAAAAATAGCAATCTTGGGCCCCTGAGTTGTCATATGGTTTTAGGTATCTTTCTTTTGATATAAACGGTAAAAGGTTTTCCACTACTGCTTTTGCCGCTTTTGGTACATGGAAGTCATGGCGGTCCTTGAAAGGTTAAAAAGAAATGTAAATAGAACTAGTTTTTTTTTTTTATAATTTGATAGCTGTCTGTTGAAAGCGATATTATTCAAGGATGAAATGTTCTATTTTCAAACTTTCAACCCACTCTTCAGGCAACTTCAGACCTACTTTTCGAGTACGAGTAATGGAAAAATAATGACATCTTTTCTTATGCAGACAAACTTAAGAATTAGGTCAGTGAATATAGGTTGCAGGAACGAGCAAAGCCAGTTCAGAAATTTTAGTATTTGTATACCACGACTAGCGTAGTTTTTCTTAAAACTATCTATAAATATTGTGGTAAAACCTCTATTGGCGACGGGAACCTTAGACCTTCCAGGCCCAACGATATTAATAATAAGGGAAATAATAATGGTTCCGAAAAACAATTTAATCTCCAGCGATCTGTGGCCGACTATTATTCTAATTAACTAGCGTTATAATGAATTACCGACAAAAAACCTAAAACATAAACGAAAAAAAATATCCAATTTAACAACAAATAAGA
Source organism: Mythimna ferrago (assembly GCA_910589285.2). NCBI lineage: Eukaryota > Metazoa > Arthropoda > Insecta > Lepidoptera > Noctuidae > Mythimna > Mythimna ferrago. The sequence goes on along the minus strand of OU342692.1, from coordinate 11,590,044 downwards.
GCATGTTCAAATTACATTTTCTCCTAAAAAAAAATGGATCTTCGAATAACAAAACTAAACTTCCGAATAGAATACTGAACCTCCGACAAAATTACTAAGTTACCGACAACAGAGGTTGGGTCAAAATAATCATATTTTTACAACTTGCATGAACTGTTTTAATTTCTATTGTTGGTTATCAAATTTATTTTTTAGCTCTCAATAATGATGAAAATACCGCAACTGTTCGGCCCGCGCGATGGGGTTCGGATCTACTACGTAACTACATTTTCATAATAAACTGAGTTTTGTTTTTATCTTTGTTCTCGCTGACATTATAAAAGTTAGGAAATTTGTCGAATAATAATACAGTATAATATTCTAGGAAACTAAAGTCTACTTGGTTTTCGATTAAGGCATGAATAGGGGTACGTATCAAAATCCCGAAAGTTCATTATACCTATGGCTGAAATACCGACGTGCAAAACACCGAAATTCAAAATACCGAAAGGTTTAAATGCCGATAGTCGTTATATCGAAACACAAAATACCGATGTTCAAATGCCCGAAAGGACGAAATCCCGAATAGACGAAACAACTTGAACGTAGCGGTTGGTTATTTCACCCAGTTCAAAGAGCAATCAAAATACAATCTACCTGTGACTAGACTATTAGACAATGGGTAAACACATTTTTACGAGAGATTGTGGTTGAAATAGGTTAGGTTAGGTTAGAATTGTGACCAAAAGCGCTACTTCTCAAAATAAAACAAATTGGGACCTTAGGGCACCCCGACACAGACGAGTCGGGATTTTGAACTTCGGGATTTTAAACATTCGAACAAATGAACTTTCGGGATTTTAAACTTTCGACCATACGACCATTTGGCGTTTCAATTTTCGGGATTTTGTCCATCGGTAATTTAAAATTCGGGATTTTTATACGTACCCATGAATACGACTGTTTTAACATTTTGACGCCTGAAATAGGTACCGATATCGAAGCATACCCGTGGTAAGTAAAATTCATGATATATGATGCAATTAAAAGTTATTGTTACAAGTACATTTTTATATTTTCTATAAGTTTCTGTATAACCACTCAGAATAATATTTTCAGTATAATGTGACAGTTAAAATAGCACCACAATCTATGAAATATGAAAGGTAATTTATGAATTAATAGTAGGCAAGTAAAGATAAAAATTACAAAGCAAAGTTTTCAGTAGAACGTAATTTATGCTGGTAGAAAAGTATTACAGCAATAGACAGTCATGTTTATTTTTCGAAGATTTCAGTATCTCATTCGGTCGTTTCGTCATTTTTATTCGGACAAAAGTAGTCGGAAAGTTAGTATTTTAGGCAGTAGATTTAATATTTTGAGTAAGGACAATTCTTCTTTTTTTGTCGGAGCTTTTATTACTACCCTAATAATAATATCGTAACGTTCGACTCTGCTACCACTGAGTGGGGCCCCTTTAACACACAGGGGCCCTAGGGTGCAGCCCAAAGACCCATACATAGATCCGGCCCTGGTGAGCGAGTTTTTTTTAGTAAAAGTCAAAAACACTCCCTTTCGCTCCTATTCGCTCTATCCCGAGCGGGAGAAGTTGCTTGCTGATTGCCTACCTAAAAACGTGCCTAAATTATACAATAACATAGATCATGTAATTACATGTGCATGTGTTAGTCAGGTAGACACCATTGTCAGTTGTCTCTTTTTTTTATATTTTATAATTAGTGTCTACATGTTGTTACTCCATTGTGTGTATCTACGAGTGTATGCCAAATAAAAAATAGTTTTCTTTCTTTCTTTTAGTTAGAAGTGGTAGATAACTAAAACTAACTAAACTAAAAGATAAATATTGGCTATGGTATTTCCATTTCTACCCACATTTTGCAGTTATTTAAATTTTGAGTCGTGTCGATCATTCTATGACGTGTTCATATTTCATGATGTAGGTTGATAGATATATACGGTACCCGCTAACCACATCATGATAAGGAATAACTAAATCAATGAACACAATATTTTATGATTTTTTTTATAACTGTGACATTGATAAAAAAAACACTGGTGGTTTTACATAAATACGTACCATGAGAATAAAATTAATTAACTAACGCATTGCCACTTTGTGTGTTCTGATAACAAAACTGTTTTCTTAAAGTCAATCCTGAATTTGATATTATCGATCTTGTGGTTCCTTCGTTATTAACAAAATATGTGGTTTTTTTACAGCGGTTACTTTATTTTTTAATATAATAGAAATTATAATAATAGAAATTTGATGATGATGATGACAATAGAAATACCTAAGACGAGGGATTGTTCAAAAGAGTTACCGCGGTCTTAGATCGCAATTGGCAACTAGAGGAAAACAATTAGTCCTGCCTTTAAGGAGTGCCTGGAGAGGCGCCACGGTATCCTTGCCTTTCGCGTAACGAAGGTTCTCACCAGACATGTCAAGTTCGGGACGATCCTGTTTCGGATTCAGGCGGAAGAAACGCCCAGGTTTCACCATTGTGCAGACCACCTGGAGGACATGGTAGAGGTGTGCACCGCTTAGGCTGAGCACCGCCGTGCCGTGTTCTCGTGGACACGATCGGCGGCGGCAGTTAACCTTTCGCACTGGGACCTGGTTCAGACCATGGTCCGAAGCGAGAGAGAACTAGGATGTGGACGTCATTTTCTGCTATCGAAGAAGATGGCTGCGAACGCGAGGAACCGGACATCTTCACGCCCCAGCCGCTGGTATAGAAGACGCCTTGGGCGTCGGGAGTCGCAGAACGATCTCCTGCCATATCAGGCAGGCAGACGCTATCTGGCCGTCAGGTAAACTGACCGAGTTCAAGCTGATGCCCGCTAAAACCACAGGAATTTTCTAAAGAGCTACCGTGGTCTCCTGGAACCCAAAAGGCAATTGAAGGACACAGGTGGGTTTAAAAAAGATAAATGAAATGAAACTAGAAAATGTAAGTACGTAGGTAGGATAAGGACGCAAAACCATTATCTATTTGTTTTGTTAGGGAATTAATTTTTCATTACTCATACTCTGAAAGTAGGTCTGAAGTTGCCTGAGGAGCGGGCTGAAAGTGATACTTTTCATCCCTAGGGTGGGGCTAAAGTAAAACCAAAAACTTTACAACTGACAGCTGCCAAATTATTAAAAAAAAACTAGTTCAATCTTCACATTTCTGTTGAACCATGTTCCAATTTTCCATACTTACATTGACTGGCTAGTCAATCATAGCGCGATATAAAATTGAAATAACTTAAAGACAAGTGTTAATTAAATAATGTTATATTTTAAGTGATTTATTTGTTCAACTATTTCTTTATAATACTTTATTTTTAAAAGATTACAATTAATTTCTAATTTTTCATTAATGAGGCTGAATAGCTGGCAGGCCACATAAAAAAAAAACAAAATGGCGGGAAAGTGGCAATCAGTCGTTGGTTTTTTCGAGTTTTGTTTACATTTCCGTACAACGAGATTTATATTAACACGTCATGTTTATCAGATTAAAATAGTGATTTAACGCCTAATAAATTGCATAAGAGAAGAGGCTAAAGCAGTAGTGGAATACCTTTTACCGCCTAAATCAGAAGAAAGATACCTACTTAAAATCATAGGTACGACGACTAAGGTTTTACAAACTTTATTTTTTATTTTTAGTTTCCTCGTATTCGTAATGAAAAGCACAGTGTTTACCTCGGGGTGAAAGTAACCCATTTAGTCCCTCGAATTAGCGACCTCGCTGCGCTCGCCCGCCAACTCCTTCTCGGGACGAAATGAGTTACTTTCACCCCTAGTGTAACAATGTACTATTTCAATACACTTGCTCAGAAAGTGACTCTTATTGCACTGCACTTAGGTACATAATGGCCCTTGTTACCAAACTGTGATATTTTGATTACCATTACGTACTAGTGCCATAATATATAGTTAAAACCTTATTGTTCAAACTCTCCCCCGCCATATTTTTTTTACAATTACCGTATCAGGGTGGGCGCGCATCGTCCCCCACGAGTCGCCGGTCAACCCCCGTTTATTCATTTCAATGAGTGTACTGAAAGGTAAATAAAAAAAAAATATGGGGCGTATTGAAAACAGATTTTTACCGCCACATAAGTTTACTAGTTTTAGTTATTTTCTTCACAAGTAAAAACGTCGTATGATACATGTGAGTAATTTAATGATTACCTTTCCCGGCTCTCTGAAGACCGCCTCGACGGTAATCACTAACATTACACACCTAGATCATAATGTAATAGGACCACTTCCTATTTGGTCCTTTGTGGTTTCTACAACTAGGCGCAAAAAATAGGGAGCTCGTTTAAATGACAAGTACTTACATACGCTTTTATTCTATCTATAAATAAAAAGTTGAAAGTGTCTGACTGTAGGGCCCAATCTAGCTATTTAGCCTATCCAGGCAAAGATAATTTTCGCCACCCTTTGCATACCTACACAAAACCACATAATCCATGAGTCTATTTCCGCTATCCAACCTGAAGTAGGTTGGAAAGTGACACATAAAATTCTCAACCTGCCAACTTGGGTAGATGGCTAGGTTGATTAAACAACGAAGAGACAAAACTATTGTGTGTTTCAGGTTTTATTTAACATTGAAGTCGGTTTTTTTTTTGTTTTGTAAAAAGTTTTTTATTTTACATTTTTTATATACAAGGTGTAGGGGACAGCCCACCACAAACTTTAAGGGCTTGCTCAGTAGACAAGACTGAACAACCTTCCACAAATTTTTTTTTCAATAAACGAAAAAAAAAAATCCGCCTCGCCATACAAAAGGACAGTTTTATGGTTGGTTGTTCAGTTTCGTCTACTGAGCAAGCCCTTAAAGTTTGTGGAGGGCTGTCCCTTACACCATTTATATCATTACCTTCCTAGTCACTGCATTCCATCACAGAGATCCTACCACCGTACCACGAGGACTTAACGCGATCCATTTGACGACCTAAACTGAACTGTTAAAGTGATGGATTTATAAGGGCCTGTGCACACCAAGTTTTTTAATCGCGACGTTAAGGCGCGTTTGTTGCGATACAGACGCGATGCAAACGCGCGTGTCTTTCGATACAAACGCGCGTGTCTTTTGATACAAACGCGCGTGTCTTTCGATACAAACGCGCTGGCAAGAACTCGTCAACAATAGCAAGATGGCGCCGGTTGAGACAACATTGATTGCATGCGCTCTTCGTTATTAATTAAAAAAAAGGAAGAAAAAATATTACCGATTTGCCTTTTGAATCAATACAAATGCTAAACTGACGGGCGTGTGTATCGAAAAAGACGCGCCGGTGCCGCGCGTTTGAATCGATACAAAACTCGCGTTTCTAAAACGCGCGTCGACGGCGCGTTTAAAAATTTGGTATGCACAGGCCCATTATGCTGTTCTAGAATGGGTTTGAAAGTTGGTAGAAAAAGAATGTGTGTTGTTTTTTCAGTGTTGAAGTAGTAAATTTTGTAAGGAAAGCATGAATTCGTTCAAATAAGTAAAAATATAAGAGTGCGGCGCCCGAATTGTTTGATTTCATAGAAGAATCCCTATACGAGCCTACCGACGAGCTCAGCTGCGGTATACTATCTAGGCTTCTATTGAAACCAATTTATTTTGTGTAAAACAAATCCAGTAAAGACCTCTGAAATCTGCTATTTTGCATGAACTTTGACACTTCATAATTTACTCAAAAGTTAAAAAATATAACAATAGACGCCTTCAAGATTCTGAATGACGACAATTTTTTTCAAAAACTCTACAGGGTTCAAAGTTTCTCGAATAAATCACGAAATTAATTACATTCGGTAATTCCGGGATTTATTCGAAAATTTTCTCTAACATCTAAGGATGAGTTGCACCATTTAACTATAACGATAACAAAGCCGTTAACAGTTGTCAAATTGATCAATAGGCGGAGATCATAATGCTCAATGTTAACGATAGGGGAGTGGAAAAGGAGCCTCTTAAGAAAAAACTACATTATATTGCTTTATTATTTTCCAATTAACCCTAATCCTATCGCGGCTTAATGAATCATTTTAATTGACTCTCGATAAGTACACTATATAAGCTAATAAAGTAAATATTCCATCACTGTGATTTTAATTTCGACGATATGAATCGCTATTCGATACTAATAATTTTATTGTTTTGTATTTTGGTAGATTCGTATAATAGAAGGAATAGAAATCGCCAAAACTTGAGGTCTGATGTTAAGCTGACCTCGCGCCCCACGCCTCCTTATTGTACAAGAGTAACAAAAGGTGAGTCCTGAAACTGAAGTATCTATTAGATCATAGGCTCAAGGTCATCAGATAGGACCAGAACCCTTCTGTAGTATCTCAAAGAACCAGGCCATGCAGACCCTTAAGGGCAACTTATTTGACGATTCAAAAAAGCACTGGTTGGTACAACCAGGACTGCTACACACCAAATCTCTTATAGAAGGCTACTCACAAAAACGAACTGCCGAGTTTCTTGAGCTTAGCAGGACGAACATCTGTGCGATAGCCCGCGCCTCAACCGGCCACTGCAAACTAAACAGGCACCAATTTCACATGAAACTGAGTGACACTGATGTTTGCCGGGACTGTAATCAGGAGAGAGAGACGCCTAAGCACCTTTTGTGTGAATGCGGGCCCCTTATCCACAAACGCAGTGTCTATCTGGGCCAACACATTATTAGCCCGGAGGAGATTAAAACTCTAAAAGCTAGGAGTATTCTAAATTTCTTGGAAGCCTCCGGGCTAAAATAGTTACTCTAACAAGGTGACGAGTCACAATAGATCTTTTAGGTCGCAGTGACTACATCCCCTACACTATGGATGATGCATAGCTTCTTATCTTCTAAATAATAATAATAGAGCTTAAGTATTGCCAGGGCTCCTGGCCCAGGGGCCTAACCACGACGTGTTATAATGTCAGGCGTGTGAGCTAGAATGAAGGCTCCATCTTGTTTAGGTCGTAAAGAGTAATGAAAAACTTTTAACATTCCCACTGCTGGGACTCAGGCCTCCTTTCTAAGATAGGGAATGGACCGAAATCCACCATGCGGACCCAGTGTGGTTTGGTGAATGTCACATTTCTTCTAATTTTTGGTCCTAGGACATGCCGCTTTTCTCACGATATTTTCCTTCACCGTTTTAAGAGGGGTTCCTTCTATTTGGCAGAAACTTGTTACTCCGAATTATATTTGGCATAACACACTTGGCATAATCTTATTTAATCGAATATTTCAAAGCATAAAAAATATTTAGCATAATTATCTATGTATTGTTTGGCAGAATATTTACGTGACCGAATTCACAATGGCATACTTTTGTCGTAGCAGAACTTTGTTTCGCATTATTACCTTTGCCATAATTAATATTACGCATAATTTTGTTAAGCATAATGTTTATTTAGATACACGATTATTTGGGGTTCCTTCTATTTGGCAGAATCTTGATACTCCGATTTTTATTTGGCATAACTCACATGGCATAATCTTATTTAATCGAATATTTTTAAGGCATAAAAATTATTTAGCATAACTTTTGTTTGGCAGAATATTTACGTGTCCGAATTTACAATGGCATACTTTTATCTTGGCAGAATTTTGTTTCGCATAACAATTATTTAGAGATACGATTATTTGGTATGGGTGCATATTTGAACATCAAAAATTAAAATAGATGTATCTTCTTGTAAAAATTAGTGTTCAAAACATCAAAAACTTATAATACATGGAATAAAACTGATAATTTAAATAAAGTAAATTTATGCTGTCGAATGGTTAGATAACCTACGTGCAATGTATTTAAAATCGAATGGTCTGCAAAAGTGACATAGAATGTTCTAAATATAGCATGTATTGGTAGCATTTTCAATATTAAATTAAATTTGTGTCATAAAAAGTCAATACGTTGTGCTGCAAAATTTTGTGACAGAAACGAATCGCTGCGAAACCGACTTTACGCAGTCTTGTCTGCCCTACCCCTAGAGTGTAATTTAAACCCGCGTAGGCGCGGAGGGGTAGGGCGGCCCGCGAGCTGAGGAGCAGGTGGTTTGAAGGCCCGCCGCCGAAGCTGCGGTGGTGAGCATTAAAATCATCTGCGACGATAAGTTCGCGTGGGGCCGCCCAAACCCTGCAGCGCCAGAGCCGCGACAGAAACAATGCTTGCTGCATGTTGCAGGGCTGCCTGCAAGCTGCATGCCTGCTTGCGTACCTGCTTGCGTGCCTGCTATCATGCTTACTTTCATGCCTGCTTGCATGCCTGCTTGCATGCCTACTCGCATGCCTACTTGCATGCCTGCTTACATGCTGCATGCCTGCTGCATGCCTGTTTCCAGGCTGCAAGCATGCTAGCATGCTGCATGGTTGCTTGCATACTGCATGCCTGCTTGCTTGCTGCATGCCTGCTGTATGTTGCATGCCTTCTTGCATGCGGCATGTCTGCTTGCATGCTACATGCCTGCTAGCCACCTTAGTTATTTTTTTATAACCACCCAGAAATAGGAGGACCTGCATGGGGCCTTCGTCGACCCTATGTAAACCAACATTGTTTCGTAATTAAGACGTTTCTGACTGTGAATTTTCTGCTGTATGATGGTTCTGCTTTTTAATTATTATAGATATGAACATTTGGCCAAAAGATGATTCTGTCTAATAAAATTATGAATTTTGAATGTATGACAAATGAGTGTATGCGAAATGATTTTCTGTGAAATGAAGTTTATGCTATCCGTTGTTATGCAAAATAATATTATGATATAAAAAGTTCTGCTATAAAAGGTAGACCCTTTTAAAGAGCAGCGGTGATCAAATAAATTAGAACACTTATTCGCTTGTCTGGTTTTGAACTCGCGACCTACAACTTGTTAGTTGGGGCTTACCACACGGCCACCACTGCTCCTTTTCGCTAATGGTTAACATTTTTTAATTGTTTGGATAATAGGTAAACATTTTACACAGTGATGATTATTAAATTATTTACATATTTTATTTAGAAAAAAAAAGATTTATTAACATATTTTATTTGGTTCTTCAACAATGAGTAGATATTACATAATGTAGGAAAACATTTCAATCTTAAGTCTAAATGCCCGATCACTTAAAGAAGAGTGCTGAATGCACTATTTTATACGCCTTAAAAGCTAATGAAACAACAGAAAAAAATAAAAATCAAAACAGAATGAAAACGACAGAAACTTGTAGAATATCATCATCATCATTTCAGCCGATATACGTCCACTGTTGGACATAGGCCTTCGCCAAGCGTCGCCACAACGCACGTTCCTGTGCGTCTCGCAACCATCGGTTTCCCGCAACCTTCACCAGGTCATCGGTTCGGACCACATTTCGGGACCATATGTCATCACTGCCAATACTCAATAGTCATATGGCAATACTCACTAGTCATAGACTTTCATCTTGAGACACTGTGGTATGTTGGACGAGAAGATACCGCGTAGCTTCCCGAACGCTGCCCAGCCGAGTTAAATACGACGGTTGACCTCTTTCTCGAAGTTAGACCTAGGTACCCATCTGGACTGTCTGTCCGAGGTAGACGTAATCATCTACAACATCGAGTGTAGAGTCTCCGATCTTGATAGGAGTGGGCGCTACATGGTTGTTAATCATGATTTTGGTTTTATCCATATTCATTTTAAGACCCACTCTTTCGGAAGTTCTACTGAGGTCATTGAGCATTGTGCTAAGATCCGCCATAGTCTCAACCGTGACTACTATTTCGTCGGCAAACCGAAGGTGTACTCGCTATTGAAATTAATGCTTAGTCCACTCCAGTCCAAAACCTTGAATACATCCTCCATTGCGGCCGGTTTCGGAGAGATGACGTCTTCCTGTCTCACATCCCGCTGCAGGAGAATAGGTTTCAAGGTCTGGTCCTGTAATCGGACTGACATAGAGGCGTTTTCGTACCAACACTTCAGCACTTCGATTTACCGATAGTAAATTTGGCACCGTTGGAGAGACTGCAGCACAGCCCAAGCCTCGATCGAATCAAATGCTTTCTCGTAGTCCACAAACCTCATAGAATATTAAGACAGTAAATTGTATCCACGACAACTGACTTAACGCCCATTGCCAGAAGTCCAGCAGGACTAGCCACGTTACGACCATTTCGTTTCAAATCTCTTTCTACGTCCTTTGCCTGTAATGCCTCCGATTCCTTTGTTCTGATGAAATTTGGAATCAAAACATAAAGTGTAGTAGTAAAGACATATATTTAAACGAGATTCTGAATGACGACATTTTTTCTGAAAAACTTTTAAGGGTTTAAAAAAAACACGTATTTCCTCATTCCTGGAACAAGTTTTGTGAAATATTCCAGTAAATCACTGAAATACCGATTGCCAACTTTTCAGGCGTTATCTGTCTTTTGCTGCATTGCCTCGTCATCAAACATCGCGTTGGATTGCATTAGATGAAGCAACAAGCCTTTAAGCCATGCTCGATGTTGACGACAGGCGAGCGGAAAAGGACCCTCTAACAGCTTGGCTAAGCCTGCTGGAGTAGCCCTTATCTACCGGGTGGCGTATTGTTCATAGTCCTTACATTCTCTTTGGTAATGTTCAAAGACCTCCAAAGCAGACCGATGTCCTTACGAATGCTGCATTAACCCACTGGATGCGAGCAGCTCAAGGCAGCTAACAAAATCATCATCATCATTTCCGTTTAAGGAAATGACGATGATGATTTTGTTATTTTTAGGATTCTGTACCTCAAAAGGAAAAAACTGAACTCTTATTTGTTGTCCGTCCGTCTGTCTGTCCGTCTGTCAAGACCCTTTATCTTAAGAACGCGTAGAGGTATCGAGTTGAAATTAAAACCATATACTAAAGTTTGCGGTCCCCACCAGCTGCGAAAAAATCATACTTCTAAGTTAAAGAATAAAAAAGATACGGCCGTTTATGTCGCAAAAAAACGTATATTTTGATACTGTCAAAGATCGCAATTCATAGGGGTACTTCCCATTGACCCAGAATTCTGAAATTTTTCACAAAGCAAGGTCTTATAGCATAGGTATAGGAAAAAATCTGAAAACAGAAAATTTGTTGTAACCCAAGTCAAAAAAAAAATTGCAATTCGGCAAAATCTTCGAGACTCGATTCGGGAATTATAGTTTGCACAGAACCCTTAGTGCGCGAGTCCGACTCGCACTTGCCCAGTTTTTTTTTATTGATATAAACTATATAGTGGTGAACTGCGATCCCACCTGATGGTAATACCATCAGATGTGACCACAGTTAACCTTTCAATCGTGGAAATTACAGACACAATAGAAAGACAATAGGTGCGCGAACGCCGGCGTTCGCTTGGGGTTTAATAAATGCATTACTATGCTAACGTTGTTGGTTTGTGTTTCTCATATTCACTACGCAAGTTCTACTATTTTTCACGTACCTACACTAATTCTATCTTTTCCAGATACGAGTTACCCACCAATAGCAAGGTTCGATTATAAAGACGCTTACATTGAACAGGGGCAAAACGAGGTTTATCAACAAGTAAGTTAAACCTTTGAGTAAAGATGGTAAGCGACGATGTGGTTGACGATGGAGCACGCTAGCCTAGAAGTACCTTCACTCTTGACTTAACCCATTTACGCCTGCCGTGCCCAAACGAGGACACCTTCAAATCTACCCTCATTTTTTTTTACTAATAAGGTATGTTTACGAACAGTGCATTATTGTCGAGGTGATTACTGTGTCTTACGTTTTGTATCAAATATTTTGGATAATATCATTTATAAAAAGTATTTTAGCATCATAAATAAAGTGCATCAGCGAATTGTATTGATTAGTGTGACTTACCAAATGTAAGTATTTTTTTAAATATATTTATAGCTAGTAGTAGATTCTTAATTGTTCTACATAACCTTTTGAACATATTGTTTACTTTGCAAAAATAATTTGATAATATAAAATATTTAGTTTACTGAGCTGGTAACCACTTTTTTATTTTGGTGTCCCCAAATTTTTTTTTGGTAGGTAAAAATCATCCAATGACAGCTTCCACCCTTGGGCGGAGCGGGAGATAGTGTCAGACTTTTACTGACTAAAAAACCCACTCCGCTCCTTCTTTCCTCTTCATACCGGGGTCGGACCTTCCTTTCAGAAACCAGTCCAAGACCCCAGTAGGCTTCAGCCCTGCTGGGCCCCCTTACGGTTTCCTGACAACTCTTTGAGGCGCGCAGGAACAGTAAGCGCCGTCAACGACTTGGGCTTGGTCTGGACGGTTACCAGACGGTCGGATAGCGAGCTACCAGTTGCTCGTCGTGCGCAAGCCTGCGCCTACGGTGGTCGGAAATCGGGATCGGAAACCCGGCGGAGGTTGGGGCGTGAGGACCATTTCCTCACGCGTGCGGCATCCTCCTTTGCTAGCATTACTGCTTCGCAGAAGGAGATGACCCCCTGCCATGGCCTGTAGCAAGGCCCGGCGCGAGAGATCGCTACCGCCGATCACCTCCCACGAGGACACGGCGATGCTCTGCCCAAGCGGGGCACACCTCGACCGTGTGCTTGCGATTAAGATTGTGTGTGTAGAGGGCGATACCCGGGCGTCGCTTCCGCACGAATCTGGTGCAGGAACTTCACGAACTGACCGTGTTCGATGAGAACCAGCGTCATGCCAAGGTGAGGATGCTGAAAGGTCTTTCCAGTCACGCCTCAAGAAGAGGACTTACTGCCATTCGCCAACGTTCTCTTCCATCAGCTTCTGTGATGCTCAAATTACAGTTCGATGGTTTTGGCCACTTTCCACAGAAGTTAACAAAACATTTGTGATGCACTGTTTGCTGTTTGCTATTACAAGACACGTTGGGAGTGCAAAAAATGCAGAAAAACATTGTGTATTGAAAAAACACGCTTTGAGCAATATCATACCAAATGAGCCCGGTGTCCCCATTTGAGGACGGCATTTTTTTTTTTATTAAATAAAAAATATTTAAAACATTTCGATTGTTTTATGTTTAAATATCCTATTTCCTATAAAATAATTTGGGTTATTACTTTTTTCTATGATTACTTTAGTCTTGGGCGTAAATGGGTTAAAGACACCTAGGTTGCAGCTATCAGGAAACCCAGACCCCGGCAGGGAATTCCACGCCTTAGCTGTACCCATTTATTAATGTGTTCCCAAAACGTTTTGTACGTATGGGTGGGATGAACATCATGTACTGATGGCGCAACACCGAACGTCTAGTGGTCCGATGATGCATAGGAATTAAATAGTGCAATTCCAATGCTCACTTACCGAAATATAATCGATAGAAAAATGACAGGCCAGCAACTCAGGGTCAGCAAATCTTGGTTTACTGGTAAAACAGTATTATCAAACTACACTTTTGGTAACCGATAGACAATGTCTTTGTCAACCTGATAGTCTAACACAGAATTTCCGAGAGGCCGATCAAAATCAAAATCAACTAATCAGCTGTCAAATCTCTTATCAAGTATCAGTTGAGTTGCTGAAGGATGATCAGCTACTTTGATTTGATCATCTGATTGATTAGTTGACCACGAATTGAATTGTCTTTCATTTTGATGTTCATTATAGAGGTATGTTTATTTTATTTAAATATATAAATTATATATACCCTTGTTTTCAAAATAATCTTTTCTTTTTTTATGAACCTGCCATGTTTTCTCTTCACTAATCTTATTTGACAGGTAAAGAATGTCTATGGCATTAAGTCCACCTTTGTACCTTTATTGCATGAATATTTAATAAAATTAAATAAATTCACCTCCGTATCAAACATTCACATTAGGTAGGTTTTTTAATACAAGTCAATCTGACATATCAGTTTTAACTTTGAAGATTGTAGAACAAAACACCCTCTGCTCTGTCAGAAGGTAATACTTTGTATGATATTTCCAGCTATACTGCGTGAACCCTAACACAGTGAACAAAGCGGTGACGACCGTGTGTGACTGGTCAGCGTTTCCTCAAGTTCACTTCACGTTGGGTGATGAATACGTGCACGTCGTACGCCAGGATCCCACCAACCGCTTCCTGGGCAATGCTGTCATCTCCACGTACCAGTATTGTGGTCATACAATAAATACTGGCGGCTCCAGATCCATGACAGATGTATCCGTTACTGCTCTATAATTGAAAATTGATTAATAAAGATTTTTTCTTGACTTGACTAAATGTCGTTTCTGCTGATTTACACAATTAAGTTTTGGGACGGATGTTGTCGAACCTAATTTAGTATTTAATTTATATTTATTGTTCTCAAGTTAGCAACCTACACCTAAGTTAGGAAAGGAATGTTCGTACTTAGATACAACTTATAGAACATGCCATGGGTTGTACCTATGGCTTCTCCTGAAAGTGTACCCTAGGGCCCTGGAACGAAAGCTACTACAGGAGTGAGTTTTAGTCAGTTAAAGTCTGACATGCTCTGCCACTTCGCCCTAGAGAGAGAGTAGTAAAAAAAAATCTATTAGTAGAAAGGACTTAGGTATTCTGAATTAGGGAGATCTAGTATTCAATTCTTTGTATGTGTATCTACTTTGATTATTGTGGTGACTATGTATTTTTGCTGACTTAACAAGATTATAACTTTGTGATTGATTTTTCATGAAACGGTTATGAAATTTTGTACATACATAAAAGTACTAGACATGTGTTTCGGGTTTCGCAAATTAAAACTAAGGTTGCAGATATATTACATATAACTATAATAATTCTAGTTACAGTATAATATTTCTGTTAAAATACAAAGGTTCAACAAAAGTAATATGTAGGTACCAGTTAGCATATAATTGCAATTTCTTATGCCTAAATCGATGATTGACGAATCGTATGATCCGTCAATCATCGTAACTAATTGTTTACTTGGATTTAGAAATTACGTAGCTGCATCGTGTTCTTTAGGTACTGTAGTGGTCATAAAGTGCTTGCAGAGACAATGTTTGACAAATTACCATATTTCAGTTTAGTATTAATACTTTTTATTTTATGCAGTACTCCTGATATCGCCAAAGGAATAACAGTTTTCGAATATGGTGGGTACTAGCCTAAAAGGATCAAATTGAATTAGTTAGTGAAAGTCCGCAGGCGATGTTGAAACCCAAAAAAGTTACTTACTGATTTTTTAAATTAATATTTCAGTTAACGATCATAGATACCTACTTGCAGTTATTAACTCCGTAGTAACTGTGATTGTTAGTTTATTGTAAAAAATTGGATTGTTTCGATTCTTTTTATTTAGTCAGTTGCTAATTTATTTTAACTTTGTAACATAATTATGTTACAAAGTTAAAACAGATTCACCAATACACAATGCACCATAGATTAACTGATATAAATACATATGTTGATTTATACAAGTTACAAAATATGTATACAAATGTGTATAAAAAGTACTCACAGGGCATTAAATTGATATTTAGAATACAAGGTGTCGTTTTGAAGCTGCAAAATATTTCAGGAGGTAATTATGTTAGTGATTCTCGACCCGAATCAATAATAAAATAAGTAGGAATTTTTTTTTTTTTTTTATAACCGCGCTTTTTTTCACACACACAAACACGGAACAATAAAGGTCGTTTTCACACACACTAACTCGCAACGATAGTTTCATAAATAATGTATCATCCAATCATCATCCCGCACGCCACACCCTAGCCACGCCCCCGCGGCCATCGATCAATCGATTTAGTTTAGAGTAATTAAAAAATTAAATAACAAGTATTACTGATTATTGACCAGGTATCGTTTTTTTATATGATTATTTATGAGTTTTACTACAACCTCCTGAAATATTGTGCAGTTTTAAAACTGCACCTTGTATAGGTAGCATTGACACGTTGAAAGGCTCTAACTCTGAATTACATAAATATACAAGACGGTGTGAATATATAAATAGCTGTGTATATAATACAGCCTTATAGACAGTCGGCTGGAAAAATACGAAGGCGTTCAGGTTGAATCAGACTCTTTTCTTGATGAAGACTTTTTCCTTTTTATTGTTGCGTCGCATCGATAAGGAAGTTGAAAACGCCAAAAAAAAAGTCATTTAGAAGTGTTGTTCTGCGTTAAAGAATCCAAAAGATTCCTGAATAGAAACTCCACATTCTATCAGTAAAATACGGTACTAAATAATGCGGTAAGAGACTGGATTGATCTTGAAGCGTAAGTTCTTGAGTTGTGGTGCTGATGAAGTTAAATGCAAGGAACAATATTTAAATACTTTGTATTTGGGCACTTCTCTTACATTGTCTTCAAGTCTTTTTCAATTCAATTGAAACTTTTTCTTTCTTCTTTCATTCACAATCTTTTAAAGTAAAGTCTCACCAGCTCGCAAGTTAGGCCTTGGACGCGTAGCTTCATAGACACGTATTTGTCACTATAAAGTGTAAAGTGTAAAGCTTAAAAGTCACAGCTCATTAGAGCCACCCGGCACCCACTCCGCATCGCCTCGCCTCCTGCGGCTAGTATTCTTTATATGGACTTGTATGGGTATGCGCTCACTATTATCAACTTCACCAGATCGCCTCGGTCGTAAGCCCTCAACGTGCGGACGGCGGGTGGACCACTCGGTGACAACTCGCTGCTCGCATCCTTGCCTTGCGTTGACTGCGCATTGCCAACTCGCTGGTCCCAAGAGGACCTAGTGCCAATTGTTAACAGACTACTCGAAAATTCGTGGACCAAGCGACGTCCTCTCGTTGACCGCGCGACGTATATTGATAATAACGCGGCGTCCACCCGTGGACCACCTGTCGACAACGAGTGGACGCCGTGCGACGAGGCGGTGCGGGGTGGGTGCCGGGTGGCTCTAATGAGCTGTGACCTTAAATACATACAAAGTTACGAAACTATGTTGTTGCCATAGTAAAATTATTCAAGTAGGCTTTAGGTAAACTTATTGTTTTTTTTTTAAACTGATATATACTGGTGCTTGACTGCAATCTCATCTGATGGTAAGCAGTGATGCAATGGTTGATGGTGAAAAGCACTAGTTTATTAAGAGCCTATTCACTCTAGCCTTGAAGACATCAAAGATATAATTAGATGGGAAGACCGCTGCTGCAGGCAAATTGTTCCAGTCGTTCAAAATTTTAAACGAATTTGAAACTTTTATTTAAGGTGTTCATATCGATGGCGCAGAATCGACATTCGCTATGAACGGTATGATACCACCAATGACTCAAATTTATACGGTCAATGCAACGGTAAGTTTATAATTTCTACAAAGAGTTTCATAAATGTTTATGTTTCAGGCAGGAAACTCTGACCAAGTTTATTTACCTGAATAATATGTATCCAGTATCTATATATATACTTATACGTTACAAGTAGCGTCGCCAGGCTTCCAGATAAAGCCGGACGCAGTCAGGCTAATTGGTTATGTGTGCAACCAAGTCAGAAGGTGTCCGGCCCGTCTTCTGCTAGGCTTTTTAAATTAATACAAGCTATTAATTTAACTTGCATTGTATGTATGTTACTATGTTTGTTCGGGTGGATGCAAATGCAGCTCAATTTCGAAGTATATCTTCAACCAATTGAGCTAAAATCTTGTATAGGTACACATTTACTTTGGACGACAATGCTTGGTTAGCTGTGTGACGTCATTCTAAATCCAACATGGCGGATGGCGAAATATCCAAGATGGCGGACTAGTTACTGATAAATCATTTTAGTATATACAAGATCCTTGGCACTCTCACAATAGGAAAGGGCTTACTGACTCGAAAAATACCTCGAAAAATAAAGTGCCTTCACTCTAAACCCAACATGGCGGACTTCTAAAGATGGCAGACTCATGCTTCTTTATTACTTCAATTGTGGAGCGTCTCCGGGCCCGTCGAAATGTCTGTCTTCTATGGGAGGTTCGCTGCCTGCGGTCCCCTGAGTCTTACGCCAAAATATAAGAAAGAGACAGTGAGTGAGAGAGAGACAGAGAAAGAAGATCCTCCTACAGACAGACATTGGTCGACAGAGAAGGAGCGGGTACCTAATAACAAGGTGACTAGGATATCAATGAAAGATTGAAAAAAATACCCTGGTCCTCATACAGACCAACTGAAAGGACACTAGGTTTTAGACAACAAAAATCTGACATTCCTTCTCGCCCACCCAGAGCGCGAGATGTCATTTGTTGAATTTTTTAAGTACCTAGTTTTTGTTTTCTTTTTTAATTTTAGTGGCTGTGAAGTAATAATTTCATTCATTTTTATTTTAGCCAACGCGGCCTGGATTTGAAAATAAACTGTCCTATGTCAAAGTAGAATATAACAGCCCTATGTCACACGTGGACATAGATTTTAATCCAAGCACGTCCGTGTTGGTGTTCTACATAAGGTTTCCATTCGTCGATATACCTTTTGGAATCGTTGGTTACTCCATCAGAGCGAAACCTAAAACTAAATTGAGATCAAGGAAGAAGTGCTGGTGCAGGCGAAATGTCAAAAACGCCATTATAAAAACGTTTGCTCAATGTTAATACACTATGTTAATCTTTATTTATGTATAATTCTTCTGTACCCGTGTTTGTCACTAAATCCCTCCTAAACGGCTAGACCGATTTAGATGAAACTGTGTGTATATTTAAGTGTGACTTACGATAGTTTGGAAATATAATCGCGCCCGGTAGGTGGCGGTACAATCGAGTTTTCATTTTTTTTTCTTTTTTTTTTGGAGAAACTGACTGACTGACACATTAACGCACAGCCGAAATTACTGCACTTGCATTAGGTTTTCTTTTCTGACTTAAGCGAGCACTAAAAGAGGATTTTCCAAACTCCACTTATGGGAATAAAATGAGGGTCCCAAAGTTTGTATGGAGAAAGCTACTCTACTAGCTCGCAGGAGCGAGCGAAGCCGCTGGCGGAAGCTAATATTCGGATATACAGGGTTATTTGTAAAACACTGTCAACCTTTGCTGGACTATGTTAGTAATTCAGTCCTGCAGGGTTGTCAGGGTTTTACAAATAACCCTGTATACAGAGTTATTTGTGAAACACTGGCAACCCTTCTGGACTATGTTAGTAATTCAGTCCTGCAGGGTTGTCAGGGTTTTACAAATATCCCTGTATACAGAGTTATTTGTAAAACACTAACAACCCTGCAGGACTATGTTAGTAATTCAGTCCTGCAGGGTTGTCAGGGTTTTACAAATATCCCTGTATACAGAGTTATTTGTAAAACACTAACAACCCTGCAGGACTATGTTAGTAATTCAGTCCTGCAGGATTGTCAGGGTTTTACAATATCCCTGTATACAGAGTTATTTGTAAAACACTGGCAACCTTTCTGGACTATGTTACTAACTAACATCATAAACAACAACTTTTGTTCTATGATTTTTTACACATGACACGTTTACCAAAAACAAACCTTCAAAATTTCGTTGTTCTATCTAACACATTTCAACTCTATATTTTGCTATACTTAGTATAATGCGACGCAAGCGCATCAGGCACCCTCGCTGCCCGATCCCCACTCTCTTCCACTATTGTACTATCGGTTGCTTCGCATAGACATTCAATTTAAAATATTTCTGTATGAAAATCTGATGAACCACCATACATTTTTTTAAGTCATAGAACAAAAGTTTTTGTTTATGATGTTAGTAATTCAGTCCTGCAAAGTTGTTAGTGTATTACAAATAACTGACTCTATATATTAAGAAGTAAGTTTTAATATGTGACTATATTTTTGAACGAGACACCTAATGATATCTTCTGTCCAAGTATCCATACCTTATGGCAAAGTCAAACATTCTGTTTAAATGGAGGATACAGTCGGTACCTGCGGCCTATTTAGAAAAGTCTTCATTGTAGGTGTGGGAAAACTGTGTCATCTTTGCAATTGCAACATTTGCATCTGAATTACTGAAATGTTCTGAAACAGTGATAAGTATTATTTGGAACATTTGGAACATCGGCTCAAAAGATACAAACGAAACATTTGAAACATCGACTCACAAGATACAAACAGAACATCTGAAACATCGGAACATTTGGAACATCGGCTCAAAAGATACAAAGGGAACATTTGGAACATCGGAACATTTGAAACATCGACTCACAAGATACAAATGTTATGAATCGTGATCTGTTAAGTTGCGTCACACTATTAGTTTTATTTAATTTAATTTTGATTTGAGAATAATTATAGGAGATGTTTTTAGTTCAGGTCGTTAATTATATTACACTATTTACGTTTTAATTTGAATTTTAAAAAGACTGCTGGTTGCTTAAAGTAAAGAGTGTTTCAGTGTTCCAATTGTTCCAAATGATGTTTTTAAAACATTACTGATGTTCCAATCTTTCGGAACACTCAAATTTTTCGGAACAGTGAGTCGGTTCAGTAAAGAGTAACACACGCCTACTTGATTGCTCCAGCAGTCGGGCCCAGCAGCACTATATCGTCCGCGTAGCTGAGGTTATTGACAGTCACTCCATTTATTCGACATCTGACGGTCTTGCTGCCGAGCTCGGTGATGAGACCATCGACATATAAGTTGACGAGCTTAGGAGAAGACAAACCCCCCTGTTTCCTACTGCAATCAAACCCATATATCGGAGAGAGAGTTTCAGACCACTTTACTTTCGGTTTTAGGGTTCCGTACCTCGTAAAGGAAAAAACGGAACCCTTGTAGGATCACTTTGTTGTCCGTCTGTATGTCTGTCTGTCAGGACTCACTATCTTAAGAACGCATGGAGGTATCGAGTTGAAATTAAAAGTATATACTTAAATCTGCGGTCCCTTGAAGCTATGGAAAAGTCAAACTTCTGAGTTAACGAAAAAAAAGGTATATCCGTTTATGTTACAAAAAAACGTTTATTTCGACACTCTCAAGGTAATCAAAATTCATAAACTACTTCCCGTTGACCTAGAGTCCTGGAATTTGATACGAAGCAAGGTCTGAAAACTGTAAATTTGAAGTTACGTCACACAAAAACTTTTGCTATTCGGAAAAATCTTCGTTACTCAATTCGGTAATTGAACTGTTTTCAAAGATAAGTTTGTATGGAACCCTCAGTGTGCGAGTCCGACTCGACTTGTCCAGTTCTTTTTATTGGTGTGCCTGCAAGATTTTCAGTATTTCAGCAGACCCAAGCGAAGCCCTTTCCGTTACACCTGTCGGGTGATATTAAACCTTCTGATAAGGCCGATTGTGAGCGACAAAGTTTTTGAGCCATATAACTATAGGTTGTTTTCCTTGCATCACGGAATGCTCATAGATTTTAGTCTTGAGACTCTGTTATAATGAGGGACGAGAAAATACCGCGCAGCTTTCAGGACGGCCCAACCGAGTTGGAGGGTCATTTTGATGAGGCATTTTTATAATACCTGTAGGGGTTGTACAAAGTTTATTGAATATAGGTGATAACGATTACACAGTACACAGAATATGGTTTGAATAGGTCTAGATCCAATCACATAGCGAGCACGTGCTATATCTAAGGGCGTGTAGGGCCGACTGGCGGCTTGAGGAGCGGTGGGGGCGCGGGCGGCCGGCGCGAGCTTCGTGTTAGCGCGCGATACGCGGGATAGACTGCGGAAGATATTCTCGCTACATACCTAATTATACAGGGTTATTTGTAAAACACTAACAACCTTGCAGGACTGTATTACTAACATCATAAACAACAACTTTTATTCTATGACTTTTTATAAAACATAATTAATTTAACAAAAACAAACCTTCAAGATTTCGTTGTTCTATCTAACGCATTTCAACTCTGTATTATGCTATACCTACCTAGTACCTACGTCTGTAGGACTGACACGACGCAACCGCATCAAGCACCCCTGCCGCTCGATCCCCGCTTTCCTCGCCTGCTTCGCATAGACTAGTTAGAAAGAAGTTAGGAAATTGCTTAGAAATAAAAGAACGACCACAAAGAACTATGTATTCCATAGCTTACTTTATATTATTAGAAACATGACAGAATGACCGACGACCTGTACCTACTGTACTTTTCTACAGTCTTCTTCTTAGCGTGTCGATGAAAAATATATAAAAACTTTTTTATTTTTTAATTGATTTAAACTAATGCTTGACTGCGATCCCACCTGATGGTAAGCAGTGATGCAATCTCTGATGGTGAGGCGCACTAGTTTATTAAGGGGCCGGCGACGGATGAATTTCCATACAAACGTAATACCACGCTCATTTGCAGTTGGAGCATATTTCCAACATATTATGATGATATTCGGTTATAGACAATATTTATCTAGGTTCCTACGTCGAGAATATTAGAAATATTGTTATTTTTAATACAGGAAAAGCCAAATGGCATGTTTTGCCATTTACGCTGTAAAAAAGTGCGAAATACAATTCGCTTAAATTTCTTTTTGTTTTTTTTAAAAAGAAAGACGTAGGAACCTAGATAAATATTGTCTATAACCGAATATCATCATAATATGTTGGAAATATGCTCCAACTGCAAATGAGCGTGGTATTACGTTTATATGGAAATTCATCCGTCGCCGGCCCCTTAAGAGCGTATTCACTCTAGCCTTGAACTTAATTAAATAAAGGCCGAATTGAACTAGGCAATGCTGTCAGCTGATGGTGGATGCTGTCATTAGATCCTTATGCACCAGCAGGTATCATAGTAGCACAATATGGGCGGTGGAACAAATCAAATCAAAAGCATTTATTTCAAATAGACCATTTACAGGCACTTTTGATTAGTCAAATGTCAGTCAGTCCAAGAGAGTGAAGTCAAATTGCACGTTCCAAGGCGTAAACGTGGTATGGTAATTCAATGGAGACACTATTTTAATTTAAGACCGTAGCTTACCTGTTAATTGCAAATTCGTACGGCTTTAATCAATTACATATCTCCAAATCGCTTTCAAATAGTTATGAGTTTAGAATTGAAGAAGATAATGTACGGCATTTTTACGTATAAATTTACCCTAGGATTAATTTTGTTGATTTTTAGTCGTACAATTCATTCTTTTTTTGATGATGACAGTGATGATGATGATTATTCGGATGAAACTACTGAACGATCATTATTTGTAAGGATTTTTCAATCTGGTGGGTATGAATTATTATACAGGGTTATTTGTTATATTGGCAACTAAAGACTATGTTACTAACATCATAAACAAAATTTTTTGGTCTATGCCTTAATTTTTACTTTTTTTTTGCAATTTTTTTCTGCTAAGCGATTTCAATGACCTGTAGTTAATAGTCGGCGTTGCGTACAAACTACCTACAGGTCATTGAACTCCCCAGCTGACGTTTTCTTAAAGAAATTAATTTCTTACATACGTAAATTAATACGAGTTTTGAAAAAAGAGGTATTTTATTTTTTAATTTTATTTTTACAAATCGATAGTGTTTCATGTACCGGATCGACCCTCTACGGGATTAAAACGATTAAAATTTAACGGTGTATATATTATATGTACATTAATTAAAACTATATATATTATATGTACACAATAACTCATGCCTAAAATATGCGTCAAAAAATTAAAAGTGAATCATATTTTAGTTCATCAGATTTTCATACAAAAGTAAAAATATTTAACTAAATTGAACGTTCGAAATATTGCGAAGTCTATGCGAAGCAAGCGATAGTACAATAGCGAAGGGGAGCGGGATCGGGCGGCGGAGGTGCTCCATGCGCTTGCGTCGTGTCATGCAGATAGGTATAGCAAAACACTGAGTTGAAATAGGTTAGATAGAACAACGAAATCTTGAAGGTTGGTTTTTGGTAAATGAATTATGTTTTGTAAAAAGTCATAGAACAAAAGTAGATAGTTGTTTATGATGTTAGAATCTCTGAAAAATCAATCGACTTGGGAATAATTAAAAATTGTATTGATTAATTTAAAAATATATTTGACATGTTTTATAAGGTTCTATTACTAAAAAATGATCAAGACCTCATAATCAACTTTACTTGTTCAAGCTATTATTTAAACTTTTCAACTAATTATTTTAATACATATGTACATAAAAAACTTAAATACTAAATAAACTATTTATACTAAAACCTAACTATGTACATATATATAATACAAAATGAAAAAGTAAAAGCTTGTTCAAGCAGTGTTGACTACGTCAGGTTTCATTGTACCTACCCTAATAATTAACCAAGTAGTTTGACTTTTTAGACAGACGTAATCAAAAAAAGTTGTTAGTGTTTTAATCAATCCTGCAAAGTTGTTAGTGTTTTAATCAATCCTGCAAAGTTGTTAGTGTTTTAATCAATCCTGCAAAGTTGTTAGTGTTTTAATCAATCCTGCAAAGTTGTTAGTGTTTTAATCAATCCTGCAAAGTTGTTAGTGTTTTAATCAATCCTGCAAAGTTGTTAGTGTTTTAATCAATCCTGCAAAGTTGTTAGTGTTTTAATCAATCCTGCAAAGTTGTTAGTGTTTTAATCAATCCTGCAAAGTTGTTAGTGTTTTAATCATTCCTGCAAAGTTGTTAGTGTATTAATCAATCCTGCAAAGTTGTTAGTGTTTTACAAATAACCCTTTATAAAAACCAAAGGTCGGTTTCAAAGTTGCATTCGCTTTTTCGCACAGCCAAATTGTCTAAAATGCAGAAGAAGTTCAATGTTCTCAGGTAGTTAGATCTATGTATATTACGGTATCTTTTTTAGGTAAATGTGAGTGTGTGGTGAGTGGTGTCACATCCAACTGTGTTCCTTCAGTTACCCATTGTATTCCAGGGCGTTAACAGTTTCGAACAATCTTTCTCGTCGTAGGCTACCTTAATTTTCTGCGGGATCGTTCAAAAGAGCTTGGGTAGTTCGGTGGCCCTGAAACGCAAGAACAGCTGAAGGAGTCTCTCGTGGTGAAAAGTCGTCCAATTAGTTGAGGATACGATTAAGAACGACCTTCACCGGTTTGTTTAACTCTTTGAATGTCGTAATTAGAGACACAATAGAAAGACAATTACCTTATGTCGGACTGTGTAACTTAAGACATTCGAAAGGTTAATGGATGAAACTTATTTTATGACAAATCATCATCTTCCTGCCCTTGTCCCGTTTTATTTGGGGTCGGCGCAGCACGTTTTTTTCTTCCATTCTGTTTGTCACTCGTCACGCTATCACTAACTCCCTTTTCTTTCATATCACTTCTCACACAATCCATCCATCTTTTCTTTGGCCTCCCTCTCCCCCTCCATCCATGTATGACAAATCTAGTATATTAAATAATATAACGCGGGTGGGTTGCCTAAGAAATTCCTGGCCAAACTATTATTAATTAAAAATTGAAAATTGTTTTTTTTAAATGCACAACCGTTATTCCTGTCAGATTTTTTGCAGACAACCCTATTCCATCGTATTCGTAATGAAACAGCGTTATTTTGATATACAATTTATTTATTAAACAAGTGGGTACTACTAGTATTAACATACCTGTTTGTATCTGGCAACCCAACGTTTTTATGTTCTAAAGGCTTCATACAACGGTTAGTATTAAATTTATTCGTTAAACACACCGGTGCATTTTTCAAAAAAAAAAAAAAAAATTTTGGCCAGGAATTTCTTAGGCAACCCACCCGCGTTATATTATTTTTATACTAGATTTGTCGTAAAATACGTTTCATCCATTAAACAGACCGGTGAAGGTCGTTCTTAATCGGATCTTAGACTAAATGAGTCCACCCGCTTTATGATGGGGCAGGAGGGGGCATGCCCGACATTTACTGACGAAAACCACACATGTCTTTCAGTGTCCTTTGCGTTCTACGACCACGGGCTTTGTTTTCAAAATTCCCCGTGACCCTAGCCGTCATGGGCCTAACGGCCTAAGGTTTTGCTGAAATCTCTTTGAAGCGCACATGGTACTCTAAGCGCTGTCGACGATTTGGGCTCGGGCCAGACGGTTGCTGGCCGGCCAGCGAGCTACCCATTGCTTGTCGTCCGCTAGCCCGCGCCTGCAGTGGCTGTGGATCGCCTTGCGACTCAAGATGCCTGGGGCGCCTCCTATTGCGACGGCTGGGGCGTCAGGATACGTGCATTCCCTATCTAACGACGTTTTTCAATACACTTACAAAGACATAAATATACGAGGGTTGATATGCAATTCGTGAAAGTTGTAGACTCGTGGAGTTGCTTGAAAATTGTGGCGGGGTGGGGGCGAGCATGTGCACTTTTCCGCATAGTGGGAAAAACAGTAAATAGCGTGCATACAAACAGTCAGAAGAAGAGCAGGTTTTATTCTAATAAGTGAATAGAAAAAAAAAACTTCATAAAATTTGAATTACGCGGGCTAGCCTGGTGTTTTTGAATTAAATGATAGGTAATCTATAACATTTATTTTAAAGGCACACGTATCAATGGCGATCAATTATCGCTCCATTTGAAGGATAAAGTTGAACACGAACACCATTTCAAACATCTTACACTGACGGTAAGTGAATTTTATAAATTTTTAGTTCGAATTTCAATTTACCGAAAACTATTCACCAACTTGTTTTTTTGCTTTAAGCATTAAGTGACGGCCAGGTGGATGTAAACCCACGTCCTAACGAAGGTGACCTTGGTTTGTGTGTTAGGTTTGTGTTACGGCTAAATGGTTTACATACCACGCGCCAACACGTTCGGTGGTTGGGAAAACGCGCCTCCCAACCAAAGGCATTTAAAGGTCATGGTTTACACCTGCTGTCTACACGGTTTAAAACTAGCAAGGTCACCTTGGTTGGGACATTGGTTTACATCCATCTAGCGGCCCTTTTGTTTCACATATTTTTAGATCATCAAGTTATCATTGTCATAGGTATTATTTTACTGAACTATATTTCGCCGATTACAAAATAAATCGAAACTACAGAATCTTGGAGTAGTGAATTTTGGTTTGTTTGATGAACTTTAAATATAATACTTATATTTCTCTAATATATGATTTGGTCGACCTAATTGTCTTTTAATTATCTCACAGATTGTGTAAAAAGTAGAGTATGCAACACGGGGATAAAGCTGTCTTTGTCTTGGGCGGCTTGAATTCCTCACTTCACTTAGGTTCCTTTATTAACTCCTTCGCAATGCTCGGGAGTTAATTTTATAAATCCCGAACGAGACTGAGTTAAAATCAGCATCCTTTGTTTCGTTCGGAATTCAACATGCCGCCCTCGACTTAAAGACACTGCTTATCCCCTAGTCACATAAACTTACTACAGCATAACAACATTTTACGGAATTTTGGTCACAAATATATAGACGGTTACTTAGTAGCATTTTCAATATAAAATTCAACGTGGCAATGCTACTAGTCTTCTGGGCACATTTCCGGATGACACCGATGTGGGGGAGTAGGTACATTGACGCCTGAGTGTACTTTTTTATATTGTATTATATTTATATACATGGTTTTAGTTAGGTTTTAGTATAAATAGTTTAGTTATTATTTAAGTTTTTTTTATGTACGTACATATGTAGACATTACGAAATATTACATTAAAATAGTGGCATAAAAAGTCTATATGTTGTGCTGCAAAACCGACTTCACACAGTTTTGTCTGCCATACCCCTAGAGTGCAATTCAAGCATTCATTAGAGGTAGAGCATCGCGCGAGCTAAGGCGTAGCTCCCTAGTCAAGTTACGAATACGACCGTTTCGTTTCGATTCTCTTGCGTCCAACACCTTGAGTTGGCCACGCCTACGATTCCTTTGTTCTGACTACTTCTGACCACGTCACTGAACGTTAAGCTGGCTTCAGAACAAAGGAATTGAAGTCCAACTCGCATTCGACGCAAGAGAATTGTCGTAACTTGCTTAGGCCTGCTGGTGAAAACTGCGGTCTGCAGTGGTCAGTGTTAAACCATCTGCAACGATAAGCTCGCGTGGGGCAGCCCAAACCCCGCAGACGTGACAGAAGCAATGCTTTGAG
Organism: Mythimna ferrago; assembly: GCA_910589285.2. Taxonomy (NCBI): domain Eukaryota; kingdom Metazoa; phylum Arthropoda; class Insecta; order Lepidoptera; family Noctuidae; genus Mythimna; species Mythimna ferrago. The sequence goes on along the minus strand of OU342692.1, from coordinate 11,562,203 downwards.
CTTATTAGGCGTTTGGTGAAATGAAAATATGGTTATTAAAACAGTAGTACCTACTTATAATGAATGTTCGGAAACGCAATACTTCGAACAAATGTAAATTCGGCTAAGTGAAACATCGAAGTAAACGAAAAAAATCGAATTGATAATTAATTATAATAGGTCAACTGATATAGTGGCAAATGTGATTTCGATGAAAAAAAAAACTAAACGAGAAAAAAAAGAAAAAAAAGTCAAAAGTTTTAAGTGAAATGAAAATCGGTGAAATACTTACTTAATATGTCACCAAATTACATATTAAGTAAGTACTTCAGCTTAGTTCCGCAAACATAACAAACACCTAATGTTGACTTTTCGAGGTAGCCAGTAAGTAGTTGAAGGTAGTCAAATGAAAAAGGTAAATTAAAAGTTATCATTAAAGTTGCTTTTGTTATGACTGGTCTCTTGGTCTAGTATTCAGTGATCCTGATTGCTATGGCGAAGGTCGTGGGTTTGATTCCTTCCCGAGACAATTACTTTTATTATTATTGCCTGTGCAAAAAAAATTATGAACATGAATATTTGTTTTTAAGCTATTGCATAGCTTCTATCGCGGGCCTTGAGCGTGGAGACCGAATCCAGAAATTCCGTAACGAAAATAACCTAACATCCCCCACTCGTTTGTTTTTTTAGCGTGGTGACGGATAAGAAAACAAATGAGTGAACAATCAATCAAAATTCAATTCAATGTGTGAAAGTGTAACTTCAATTAATATCAAAGAAAATAAAACAAAGGAAAAAAAAATACTGCATAAATAAAATAAATAAATAATTATAATTGCATAAGTTGATAAAAATGCTATGCAATAGCTTTACCGCGGCAGTCCCTGAGTGCCACACGTCTTTTTTTAAGCTATTGCATAGCTTCTATCGCGGGCCTTGAGCGTGGAGACCGAATCCAGAAATTCCGTAACGAAAATAACCTAACACTCCAAACTCATTTGTTTTTTGAGCGTGGTGACCGATAAGAAAACAAATGAGTGAACAATCAATCAAAATTCAATTCAATGTGTGAAAGTGTAACTTCAATTAATATCAAAGAAAAAAAAACAAAGGAAAAAAAATACTGCATAAATAAAATAAATAAATAATTATAATTGCATAAGTTGATAAAAATGCTATGCAATAGCTTTACCGCGGCAGTCCCCGAGTGCCACACGTCTTTTTTTTATATATTCATTGATACTCACTATCTTAAAAAAGTGATTATGTCAGACTACTATCGACTAAAATCCATTGGCCCAAGATACACGAAATTCACGCACATCCCCGACTGGTATCAGCCTACCATAGCTAACGAGCCCCATGACCTTATACTCTGTTCAAAATAACATTTCCCAAATGGAGTCTCGAAGATTTTTCCGAATTGCAAAAAAGTTTTTTTTACACACATACAACAAATTTGGTGTTTTACTATTTATTCCTATACCTGTGCTATAAGACCTTGCTTCCTGCCAAATTTCAGGATTCTGGGGCAACGGGAAGTACCCTATGAATTTCGATCTTTGAGAGTATCATATCATGTATCATGTATGTTAGAAAAAATCTTCATCTTTTTAGCAAAAGAGGCGATAGACATAATTATGTTACAAGAAATAGGGATCAATTAGTTCAACCAGGTTTCAGACTGGCTAAAGTGGCCTCTTCTTTCGTGGGGTACTGTTTGAAATGTTATAATAAAATACCACCCCAAATATTAGAACTCAATGAAACGAAATTTAAATCTTGTATTAAACGCACACTATGCAGGCAAGCATATTACAAGTTGGAGGATTATATTCAAGATAAAAATGCTTGGCTCAATGCTGGTCCAGCTCCACTACCACTAGGGCGTACTAATTAGTTGATTAGTTGGAAACTAATATTATTATTTTTTAATTTGAAAGACAGAATTGCATTGTATAATGTAGAAGCACTTTTTCCAAGTTTGTGAATGTGAAGCACCATGGAGCATTTTTATTAGGTTACTTTTTTTTTTTTTTTTGACATTACGAGCATGGCATTTGAGAGTTTGTCATGCTCACTCAAATGTCTCGCTGTTGGTGGCACGTGTTATTGGGTCGTTCAGTTCCCTTCAAAATGGTTGAGCTGAGTGGGGCTGATGCACGCGTCATGCTCGTGAACGGGTGCCGTCAGATGGGACTGGTCATCTCTTAGCTGCCAGTGGCTTAATTCAGTTTCTATCTTTTAATTATTTTACATTTTTATTTCATTATCGACATTGTGCTCACATGATAGAAGCAACAAGTAATATGTAACCAAGCATTATATGTAACACATAATATGATTTAAAAGAGTGTCCATGGAGTTTCTTGCACGTTCTTCTCCATAGAGACCTACTCTTTGGAACGTGCAATTTAGCTTCACTTTTCTTGGACTGACCGACATTTGACTATTCAAAAGTGCCTGTAAATGGTCTATTTGAAATAAATGCTTTGATTCTTGATTCTTGATTCTTGATTCTTATCAAAATATACGTTTTTTTTGCGACATAACCGGCCGTATAACTTAGAAGTTTAATTTTTCACAGCTTGAAGAGACCGCAGTCCTAAGTATATGGTTTTAATTTCAACTCGATACCTCCACGCGTTCTTGAGATAAAGGGTCTTGACAGACAGACAGACAGATAGATAGACTGACGGACGGACAACAACGACTTTGCCATGATCCTTTAAGGAATAACTGATTTTTATTTCCTCAGAAACCCTCCTTTTTTTTTTTTAGCCACTGGGAGAGAATGTAAAGGACAATTTCACATATATATTAATGGAATATCTAGCAATCTACTCAGACACGACGGTAACATTTCACAATGGAAGTAACTTCTTAGAAATTTGGGTAAAAGACCCAGTTATGCCAGTACCTTTTGAAATTCACGGTTTCTCTCTTGTCGACGAAGAATAAAAATAATATGATGATGTCGGATACCTTCAGCAAAAAATAAAGGTAGGATTGAAAAAAAAAAGTATTATACATTCATGTACAACATTATCAACGTACCTATGAATTATTCCTGCGATAAATACGTGTTACAGATGAAAAAAAAAATGGTAATGTGTGTTTTATAATGAAAATAAATAATAGCGAGAACCCTTAGATATCATGTCACAAGCCTTTTCACGGCGTAAAAAGAGTAGAAAGAGACAGCGATGCGTACCGTGCGGCAGCCTCAACGAACGAAGGTGTCAGTTCGCAAACTTCCTTCGAGATTCACGCAGCGAAAAGGCCGCGAGACGTGATATTTTAGGCTCTCGAGACTAAACTGTCTGTCTTTTCACTTAATTCCCGCCTAAATACGCACCGCGTTCTTAGCGCAACATTAAAAGGGTGACCAGGGCCTCAAGTCTGCTAAGACTAAGACCCTGACTAAGACTTGAGGCCCTGGTCACCCTTTTAATGTTGCTTGTTATCACTATTGTAATAGCTTACAATAGTGTCAGAATGGTCTTTCATTGATTTCGTAATTTTTGATTTTGACAAGTTTTGGTAATCTACTAATATAATGGCGTCATAATGACTTTCCAATGGTCAACCACTGACACTCCATTGAAAGAAATGGCATAGAATGGTAATCTCGATCAATGATCGATCATAATGAATTAGCAGATTACGGAATTCTAGCAAAATGACGATGGGATCGTGTTGGAATGACGAATTTATAAAAATAACAGACTTGGGCCCCAGATGGTTGCAAACCAACGTCCCAACCAAGGTGACCTTGCTAGTTTCAATCCCTGTAGACTGTAGACATCATCATACATGACTTTCAACGCCCTTGGTTGGGAGGCGCATTTTTCCAAGCACCAAACGTGTTGGCGCGTGGTTTACATCCATGTAGCCGCTACACTAAGGCGGTTATCACACTGCCACGCACCACGCTGCGTAGCGCGTGAATGCGTGTCTTAATGTTTCTTGTAAGGATCTCCGTTTGTATAAAAACACACACAGTCCAAAACATAGAAAATGCATCCACGCGCATTCATGCAGATCACGCGCTTACGTGCGGAGAAACATGCACTCACATGTATGTATATATGGCACACTGAGTCTTGTAGTACCGTGTGTGATTTTGTATGAAATGAGTGCGAGCCTGCGTGAATTTACAAAACGCACCAAAGCGCGTGAGTGCGTAAAAAACCCGCACGATGATGCAGATCTGCACTCCTGCAAGTACGCGCGTAGGTGCGGACACGCAACATATGGCGTGATGCGTGGCAGTATGATAATCGCCTAACCAAACACACAAACCAAGGTCATCTCGATTGTAACACTAGTTTGCACCCGTCTGGTCACCTCTTAAGCTGGTCGATCTTGCTGGGTCTTCACCAAATCCAGGAACCACACCGAGAAGGAACAGGACTTCATCAGCGAACGCCACCACATAGCGACGGCATCACATAGCTGGCCGAGGCATTGCACCAGGTTCTCAATAGAAGCAACGTGCGTGACAATAATAAAGAGCTCCTTACACGTCTAGCAACATCCAAAGATTAACCAGTATACGACGGTGATCCTATGCGGTGGCTACGTTTCAAGGAGTCATACAAAGATTCGTCCCAATTATGTAATTATAGCGATGCTAAAAACATTTGGCGATTGTGAAGGTAACTCCGTTGCGGCGCGCAGGAATCTGTATCATCGCTCCTAATCAGCAACACCTAAGGTTCTAAACAGACGGACCGCATTTCAACTACAATCCAACCGCAAATTGCAGTTTGAATGCAGTTGACACGACTGCAATAGAACAACAAAAACGACTGCAATAGAACTGCAAACCAAACGTGCAGTCCGATTGCAGTCGTGAGAACTGCACACCGACTGCATCCCAACTGCACCATACACACCCGCTGCTTGAGGCTGGCTTGAGTGGAGATTCGCAAGAGCAAACGTGCTCGAGAGAAGTATGTATAATCTAGTAAGGTTTTGGTAGGGATCTTGACCGTACTTCCGGGATTGTTCTGATAGCCGTGGTAGACCTCTCCACTCCTCAAGCACTTCAGGATATGTTGCCCTCTTGATGCTACATCGCTTCGTGCTAGTGACCGTTTGCGGGGGCCCATTTGTTGAGTGTGCAAGTCACCTCCTGCCTTTTTATCGATAGAAATGGCGAACGGCGACTATCCACCCGTTGTTGAAACGAAACGCTTGGTGGACCAAGCGTTTTGGCTCGTCATTTAGGTATACCACGTACATTGAGGGACTGGAACCATCTGCCTGCTGCGGTCCTCCCGTCCGATTATGATTTAGGTGTCTTTAACCTTTCGTATGCCGTAATTAGAGACACAATTAAAAAGTTATTGTGTCTCGCGTGGATCCACGTTCCGGACACACAAAGGGTTAAGGAAAGAGTCTTATTACTTATTATAAGTTATTTTTCATTTTTTAGTTACCTACCACCAATAAAAAGTATCCCTCAGCCAAACTTAAATACCTTATAGCCAGAGTTCATCTCATAACGATTCTAATAATACCAAACACGGTTAGATTACATGATTACATCAATTTACATTCTGGCTTCATAAACAGATCGGTTCGATACATCCCGTCCCATCTATCTCCATCACCTTTTCTTTCAGTCAGTCATCGACTACACGTATAAACAAAGCAATTTTACTTGTTTCGAGAATTCTACTGTAATTCTATGAGGAGTTCTGTTCCATATCTCCGAATTTCATGATCAGATCATAACAATATTTCTATGAGACCAACTTAGAAGCATAACCTTTCAAACAAAAAATAATTTTCAAAATCGGTCCACAATTGACCGAGATATCGGTGAACATACACAAAAAAACCCTCCTCCTTTTCGAAGTCGGTTAAGGTCAGCGGGGTTCTATACGGGTGCATTTACCCTGGCCAGACAAAGGACTGTACGTACGCCTTTAGTCTGCTAAAACGGAATAACTGCTGTATCATCCGAATACCACCAACATAATACTAATAATTAACGCACTGCTTCTGGGTATTGTACTAGAGGTATTTTTATGGTGTATAAAATGTATCGGTGATGTCACGGAAAAATGAGGAGGAGGTTCTATGTTCGGCTGAATGTATGTTTTCAAGGACAGTTGACCACTGGCCTGACAATTTATCACATAAAGTGAATATCAATCCCACTAAAAATATACCTGTTAAAAAGGGGGCCAAGTTTCTATCGGCTAGTTGTTCGCCTAAAAAAGGGTTGAAATCCAATCCAATGCCAAGTTTAGATGCACTTTAAAATCGATCGTAATCATCTTCATCAACAGCCTGATCATCGTTAAAGGAGACAGATACGCTTTCATACAATCTTGGGCTTGGGTAGGAAAGAAATGAAAGCGATGTCAGTTGATAGCTTATATATTTTCAACCATTTACTGAAAATTCTGCAGAATTTGTCAGTCAGAGAGAAAAGTTATAAGAGACTTAATAAAAGTGAGGTTATGCAAGATATGACGTTTTTAGTGGCATTATTTATTTATTATATAGAGTATTACAGAGTGGAAAACCATTAAGGCGTATAGTTCCTTGAACCATCTGGCCGAAATTATGTGAACGCAACTCTCGCACTCGCCTAGGCGGCAGTACGCAAATCTGTGCATTTTTTTGCGGCCAGCAGCGCCCGGAAAGCGCTTTAAATCCATTTTCTCTGCGAGATATTGATTGATTTACATATGCAATGTTCACTTTGAAGAATATTTAACCACCAATTTTTATGTGTAAAAATGTTTCTAAAGGTCCAAGCCGTTTCGAAGGAGTAGGGAAAAGTTGCGAAAAGTTGCGAAATTACTAAATATTTTTTTTTGACAAAAGTATTAATAGCACGAAAAGATCAAATGTTGATATTATTGTTCATGAATCTATAATAAACATATATTTTTTTCAAACCTATTGACCTAGCCGTTACGGAGGAGTAGGCCTCAGAAAATCACTGTTTTATGGCACTTTTCGGGCGCTTGGCCCTTAAGCAATCCACAAATCCTATATAATTAAAAAATTAAGGGAAAGTATGTTTTTTTTTTTGAGGTGGAAAGTCATACAATAACTTCTCCAGCTCTAAGATGTTGTGAAAGGCGTGTTAGACTTTACTAAATAAAACCACACCTCCGTCCTTAGTTACCCTTTCGTTCAGGTAGAAACTCCCTGCGGCCCAGTGGGCATCTGCTCTGTTGGGTTCCTACGGTTTTTTATTATTATTATATTTCTTTATTGTCAGGCAACAAAGGCCCGTGGAGATGCAACGCCGGGGTGAAAGTCCGCTGCCGCGACAGGTCACGGCATGGCGGACAGAGCTCCGGCGGGATCTTATGGTGAAATGGCGTCAGCGACTATCGCAACCCAGTGCTGGGCACGCCACAATCGTGGCGGTAAGTCCCCTCTTTGAGGCGTGGCTGGAAAGACCTCACGGCGTCCTTACCTTCCGCATGACGCAGGTCCTTACCGGACATGGTTCGTTCGGGTGTTTCCTGCACCGGATTCGTGCGGAAGTGACGACCGGGTGTCGCCACTGTGCGGAATGCCCGGAGGACACGGTGGAGCACACAGTCGAGGTGTGCGCCCTGCTTGGGCGGAGCATCGCCGTGCCCTCGTGGGGGCGATCGGCGGCGGAGACCTCTCGCGCCGGGCCTTGGTTGAGGCCATGGTCCGGAGCGAGGAGGAGTGGCAGGCGGTCGCCGACTTCTGCGAAGCAGTAATGCTCGCAAAGGAGGAGGCCGAACGCATCAGGCAACGGCGTTATCGCCGCCGCCGCCGCCGCCGGGATTCCGATCCCGATTTCCGGCCACCGTAGGCGCGGGCTTGCGGACAGTGAGCAATGGGTAGCTCGCTGTCCGGCCGTCCGGTAACTGTCCGGGCCAAGCCCAAGGCGTCGACGGCGCGCACTGTTCCCGCGCGCCTCAAGGAGTTGTCAGCAACAGCAGGGACCCAGCCGGGTCGAAGCCTACTGGGGCCAGGGTTATCCGAAAGGGCGCTCGAGCCCCGGTATGAAGGCTAGAAGGAACGGGGTGGGTCTTTTAGTCAGTAAGAGTCTGACACTATCTCCCGCTCCACCCAAGGGCAGGGGATGTCAAAGCATGATTTTTTCCCACCATAAAAAAAAGGCAACTAAGGCCCATAGATAAAATAAACAATATTATAATCTTATAAACAAAATAAACTAATACATATTCAAGTATTCTACAGTGGCTGGTAGTCGGGGTCTCAGTAGTTAGGGCGTGAGCGTGAGGGTGTTCCATTCCCTCACGCGTGCGGCCTTCTCCTTAACCTTTCGAATGTCTTAAGTTACACAGTCCGACATAAGGTAATTGTCTTTCTATTGTGTCTCTAATTACGACATTCAAAGAGTTAATTAGCAGTACTACTTCGTAGATGGTGACCGCCATCCAATCAGTGTTTCTTCCGCCTGAATTCAGTGCCGTCGAACTTACCATGTCCGTGGAAAGTAAGGACACCTTAACGCCTTTCCAGCCACTTCTCAATGAGGGGCTTACCATGTCCACGGAAGACCTGCGGTAGGTGGAAGGTAAGGACACCGTAAAGCCTCTCCAACCACTTCTCGAGGGGACTTACCGCCATGATTGCATATGGCGTGCCCAAAGGGAAAGGAGGTGGTGTTTAATATATAAAATAAAATACTTTTAATTTACTTTTTTTTTATTTGTAAACAGCATGTGAAAAACAACTTACAGTTCGAGGTATAATCCACTACTGTAAAACATTCTAAATTCTCGATTCACGAGTTGAACCGTAGTGCAAGAGAACGACCATAGTGGTCTCTGATGGTTACCTGAAACATGGGAATAATTTATTCAACAAATGATTATGACCTTCTGAGAAATATTCTGTCAGTTTTAGAACCTACTAAAAATGTAAATAATCTCAATGTTTCAAACATAATTATGGTTTTATTTGTTAAAAAAAAAGGAAAGAAAACGGTGAACCGTGGTAGACGCTAGTTAACTAAGAAATGTGCTAGTTAACTAAGAATTATACTTACAGGTTGTGGCGTTCGCCGTTGAGAAAAATTGCTGACAGTATCATTTCATCATTAATTTAAACACGTTCTCTCAGAATAATCATACGATTAGATTACATCTATTTATAATCTATGGCAGCTGGATGCTTTGCACGTACATGGACGTACAGCACGGACGTACGTCAAGATGGATCGTGTGTACGGCGCTTATGATTTTTCCTTAGTTGATGGGGTCGGGATCGGGACGGGTATGAGCTATTATATTAGTATTCGTGAGTTATTATTATTATTCGGGTATTATATTGTCGAATTGTTCGGTTGGTCTCTCATTGGCATTGGTGGTACCTATTTGTTCTTGCTCGTTGTCTGTCTTTCATTATTATTAATAAGAATATTTGGTATAGTGCAAGTGGGAAATTGTAATTGTGTTTAAATAAATTATTAACTGCGGATTTCATTTTTTAACTTTTACCGCGAAAAAATTGGTTGTAGGTCGTCGTAGTTTTAGGGTTCTGTTACATTGTGAGAAATTGGATTTTGTTTTTGAAGACTATCTTAGTAACAGCATTATTGCAGTAAGTATTTAAATTACTAAATGATGCTGGTTATCACTCCATGTTACCACCCCTTCCCACTATTCATGGTGGGACTCAAATAGACAACATTTTTTCGAACTTTCCATGTGTAGTTGGAATCTATAACTCTTTCTTTAGTTATCACCGTCCTTTGTGGGCCCGTTTTAGGTTTCCGTACTTAGTCTGTCAACTCAATGTAAGTGGGAACACTTATTGTGACGGACGGGAAACTACGGAACCGTACACTGAGCGTGGCCGTGCTCTTGGCTAGTTTTTTTTTAATATTTTAGTAATTGTTTAGATTTTCTTTTCGTAGCTAGCTATGTATTTGTATACACATAAGCGTATGCGGACCAATACCTACAGAGGCCATAAATTAGGCACAAGGCAATGAAGTGAGTAGGTATTAAGATTATCTAGCTTACCTATTAATTGCAATTTCGTACGGCTTGAATCAATTATTTCCAAATCGCTTCTAAATATTGATCAGTTATGTACTAGAAAGACACAATGTTCGGCATTTTAACGTATTTACAGTTTTCGCTAGGATTAATTTTGTATATTTTTTGTGGTGAAATCAGTTCTGATACCGAGGACGAAACTTCTATGCCGTCACTATTCATAAGGGTGTTTGAATATGGTGGGTATGAATTTTATCTAGGTTGAGCGTTGATACTAACAAAACTAATATAAACGTACCTACTTGTCTATTGAAAGTGCTTAATGCACAAGGCTAACGTCAAATAGTTTTAGCTCGTCGCGGCTCGTTGTGTTCTGCCTCAATGAGATACCAGTATGAGTGACCGAGCGCGCTGATACAAAGTCTGACACACCCTCTCCGTCCACCCAGAGCGGGAAGAGTCATTTGATATTTTCAGACTTTTACTGAGTAAAATCTAGTGACTATTTGAACCAGCTACAAGCAAGCATCGGCCCTGACGGACCCCATCACTCTTACAGACATCTCTTTGAGGAGCTCGTGGAACACAACGCGCCGACCACCATGACCTGGTCTTTAACAAATGGCTCGCTACAAAAGCGTATACAGGATTATTTATAAAACACTAACAACCTTGCAGGACTGAATTGCTTACATCATAAACAACAACATTAATTTTATGACTTTTTACTAAACATAATACATTTATCAAAAACAATCTTTCAAGACTTCGTTGTTCTATCTAACACATTTTAACTCTGTACCTATTACGCAAGCTCATCAAATACCCCCGCCACCCGATCCCCACTCCCTTTCGCTATTGTACTATTGCTTGTTACGCATAGACTTCGTAATATTTAGAACGTTCAATTTAAGTATTTTTGTTTTTGTATGAAAATCTGATGAACTAAAATATGATACTTGTTTAGGTTATAGAACAAAAGATGTTGTTTATGATGTTAGGACCATAGTCCTGAGAGATTGCCGGTGTTTTACAAATAACCCTTTAAGGGCCAAGCGCCCGAAAAGTGCCATAAAACAGTGATTTTCTGAGGCCTACTCCTCCGTAACGGCTAGGTCAATTGGTTTGAAAAAAATATATGTTTATTATAGATTCATGAACAATAATATCAACATTTGATTTTTTCGTATAATAAATACTTTTGTCAAAAAAAAATATTTAGCAATTTCGCAACTTTTCGCAACTTTTCCCTACTCCTTCGAAACCGCTTGTGCCTTTAGAAACATTTTTACACATAAAAATTTATGGTTAAATATTCTTCAAAGTGAACATTGCAAATGTAAATCAATCAATATCTCGCAGAGAAAATGGATTTAAAGCGCTTTCCGGGCGCTGCTGGCCGCAAATAAATGCACAGATTTGCGTACTGCCGCCTAGGCGAGTGCGAGAGTTGCGTTCACATAATTTCGGCCAGATGGTTCAAGGGACTATACGCCTTAAAGGGGGTAGCGAGTGTGTAATGCTCACGGGCTCACCCCAGCGCTGCGTTCAAAGAGTTTAGAGTTAACTCTAATGACGTTATAAGGTAGCCTAGCATTTTTGAGCGCGAACGTGAGTTCAACTGTCAATGTCAAGCATCGGCCGCTTACTCCAACCTACCCTGCTCAGAGTTAGAGTTAGTTAACTCTAGAGTAGCTACTCGAGTTATAAAAGAACGACTCTGGTTATTTTGTGTAGTCTAGTACCTACTCCAGGATATTCGGCTATCGATTCGAAATTCTATCATGGACGCTAAAATACTGATAACTTCAAAACATTATCAGCACTCCAGCATACGCACGACACACTACCCAGCTTCCACTGACAGTTTTTGATAGCACAACTATTTCATACAGCGATTCAGTAAAAGACCCTGGTATTTTCATTGACAAAGACATTTCAGACTCCTCAGTTTTAGGAAGTTAGCTGCAAGTTGTTTGCGCGTGTGGGGTCTTTGCGGACCAAAACTGCGCCAGCCCAATCCCTACTTCTCCCAATCTTTAATTATGTCAATGTCAGTCATTTGGATCTAACTTGAAGAGCAGCTAGATAAGCTTGAGCGACTTCAAAACTTTTGTATTAGATATTTGGCTGGTATGGTATCATCATATTTCTGAATTTTGTCAGTCGGTCTTCGCTGGAATGCCAATATTTTATAGTAGCTTTACAGTGTTCTGTTTATTCCTACAACCCCGTTACCTCAAAGAACGTTTTCAATTTCTTGAATGACAAACATTCTAGACACTTGAGATCATCAGAGGATTTGAAACTTTTGATGCCTTCGCATTCTACTAATTTTGAGGCAAGTCGTTTACGATCCAGGCGATACTTTTATGGAACGCGTTGCCAATACTAATTAGGCAAGTCCAGTCAAAAGGTACTTTAAAAATATAGTTAACTAACATTATTTTTATCCCCAATCCTGGTACTACTTATTTCATTTTCTTCCACCAATCTTACTTTGTTATTTTCTCTTCTTTCTATGAAATCGTGTAAATATAGTATGTAATAGCTTTCACCCGCGGCTTCACCCGCGTACAAAAAATATAGTCTTTGCCACTCAGAAATAAAGCAGCTTTCTATCGTGATTTTTTTTTTTAGCAATAATGCGTAATTGGCTGAAATCAGTCAGATTGTTAGTTGAATTGAATGGCGTCGTTTAGTTATTAGGTTAGGCTGTTAACTGAAAAGCGAGAAAAAATCAAAATATGGTTATTTCACATGGGCTCTCGCTCACGGCCATATCCAAATGGGTCTCGCACAAGCGAGGGCTCTATTTCACCTGATAGTATGCGACGATCTGACCGAACACTAGGTTGCAATAGTCTCGTCTCGTGTCTCGTTTTCGATTAAAAAAAAAGCCTCGCTGAAAAGGCTTCGCAGATATGCCTTCGCTCACATCTTTAGTCGACGCTACGCCTCTGATAGGCATTTATAAAACGTCAGAAGCTAGTGCACGGTTCCAAGTTGGTCTTTACCTTTGAAGAAGAACCAGGAAGAAACCTGGTGGTTAATGCTTCATGTTTAATTTCTTTATAATAAATAGTCATGCGATACGACAAAAAAGACCCCTCGCACTGTTACTATGAGTCCTTTTGCAGTAAGTAATGATAGCGAAGAAGACGCCCACGACCGTGAAGGAACAGCAGGTCTGGCCGAGTTACGACTGTTTCATTTCGATTTTCTTCTGTCGGTCGCCATGAGTCCGCAGGCCTCCGATTTCTTTCATCTGACCATGCGACTGAGCGTTGAGATGATGTCAGAACAAAGGAATTAGAGGCGTGGTCGACTCAAGGCGACCGACGAAAGAGAATCGTAACGAAACGGTTTTAACTTGACTAGGGGGCAGATATCTTCATGGCCTTATCCGCCGCTACAGGAGACGATACCGCACCGATTGGATGATTTCCCATCTCAAAAAAAAGGTTACTTGAGCAACCAAGATCACAAAATACATTCATCACTTTGCAAGTCTCTTTAACGGGGGGAGTGTGTGTTGCAATCATACAATTAATGTGGTTTCATAGAAGGAATGTAATTCCGGACGACTTAGGTAAAAGTAGCTTTTGCCCGTAGCTTCGCCTGCGTACATAAATAAAATATAGCTATGTCACTCAGGAATAAAGCAGCTTTCTATCGGTGAAAAAATTTTAGCAATCGGACCAGTACTTCCAGTGATTACCTCCTACAAACAAAAAAACAAACTTTTACTCTTTATTTTATTAGTGTAGATTATTTATTATTTTCGTCGTGTGTGATAGTCCATTGAATTGTATGGCGAGCGATATTGTATTATAGTATCTTAGTCGTGTGTAGCGCCCCTTAGTGAACTCCACTGCGGGTGACGTAACCTACGACAAACTTATTATTTGCGGTTGGTACAGTGATCGGGTTTAGGGTTCGAACCGCAAAATTAAGTTTGTTTTTTATTGTATATACTTTTCCGGGATAAAAAGTAGTAGTTTTTGCGTGATGCCTGAACAAACAGACAGACAGACAAAAATTTTTTTAATCACATTTTTGGGTTCGGTGTCGGTCTAGTAACACCCCCTGCCATTTATTTTTTTGATATTTTCAATGTACAGAATTTTCACTTCTACAGATTTAATATAAGTATAGCATACATAAAATATAGCCTATGTCATTCAGGAATAAAGCAATTCCGCAATTGGACCCGTACTTTCAGAAATTAGCTCAAACAAATAAAAAAAAAACTTTCCCTCTTTCTAATATTAATGTAAGTAAAACGCTACTTCGTCAGCGTTAAACTCTTTACACAGCAGTGAAAAGAAATGGAAATTTCATGGGTTTTAATTGTTTAACCGACTTCGAAAAGGAGGAGGTTCTATGTTCGGCTGAATGTATGTTTTTTTTTTAATGTATGTTCACCGATATCTCAGTCAATTGTGGACCGATTTTGAAAATTCTTTTTTTGATTGAAAGGTTATGCTTCCAAGTTGGTCCCATAGAAATACTGTAATGATCTGATAATGAACTTCGAAGATATGGAACAGAACTCCTCATAGAATCACAGTGGAACTGTGGTTACAAGGAAAGTTGCTTTGTTTATACGTGTAGTCGATGACTGACTGTCAGAAAAGGGGGGGGGGGATGTATTCAACTGATCTGATGATGAAGCCAGAAGGAAAAGACATAAATTAATGTAATCTAACCGTGTTTGGGATTATTAGAATCACTGTGGCTATAAGTTATTTAAGTTTGTCTGAGGGTACTTTTTAGTGGTGGTACCATAACTAAAAAGTGTAAAATAAAAAACTTTTTACAAAAAAAAATATAACCGACTTCAATGTTAAAAAACACTGAAAAGTATAAAATAACTTTAATTTCGGAAGTCGGTGTTAAATAACGAAGAGACAAAACTATTATAGAAACACTGACTTCCGAAATTAAAGTTATTACAATAAAGAATGTGTAGCGACATCTATGGCGTCACACACACGGCAGACCATAACACCTGGTCGGAGGATCCTCCCTTTTCAACTGAGGTATGTGGAACGATACTCTCTGTTCCGCATACTCACACGCATGTTCACATCAATCTATGAACTTTTCTATTATTCATTTTATTTGAATCGTCAATGTAATGTTAATAATTAAATCGGCAAAAAATAAAAGGGTTTTTATTTATTTATCTGTTTTATACGCAGTCCTAATTCTTTAAAAAAAATCTAAGCTTACCTCACAAATCAATCCCGCTGTTTTGGAGATAAGCGAGAACATACAGAGCAAAGTTTAAAACTGTTTTAATTGTTGGATGCATCATGTTTACGTTAGCAAAATCCTTTTATTTTGGCATTTCAATAACTGTTGTAAATAAATTTCATATTTGGACAAAAACTTTCACCATTTTAATATATGTAGTACATAATATTAGATATAATATTCTTATTATTGAATAGGCTACATTTTTAGGGTTCCGTACCTCAAAAAGAAAAAAAAGCCGGCCAAGAGCGTGTCGGGTCACGCTCAATGTAGGGTTCCGTAGTTTCCCGTCCGTCACAATTAAATAAGTGTTCCCACTTATGAGTTTAAAAAAGGCTATTTGTTACGTTGACATACTAAGTACGGAACTCTAATAAATACGGAACTCTAATAAGGACGGTGATAACTAAAACAGTATGCAAGTAGTAGAAATTTCAGCGATTGTGCACTCGTAAAATTACGAATAAGTATATTTAAGAACCAACGATTTTTTACCACGGTAGGTCATGAAAGCACGGAAAATCTTAACATCGACTTTTAAAAAGATGACGTCATTACGCAACGCCATCTATCGAACCATTTATGAACTGGTTTTTACCTTAACATTTTGATAGATAGCGTTAAAAAAATGAATTTTAGTTTTGTTAAATTGCCTTAGCATGTTCCTGCTAGAAATTTTATGTAGTTATAAGATAATACCGCCAATACAGCGCCATCTCTCGGGGAATTGGGTTACTAATTAATACATAGGCACCAGAAGAAGTTTTCGGTGGTAATTTTGGATTGCGAGAACCGATTTTAATAATTCTTTTTTTGTTTGAAAGAAGATACGTTCAGGATAATAAAATATGTAAACGAAGTTAAAAAAAAATGCTTACTACGATTATACTACATACTTAGTCCAGAAATTATTTTGTACAACCTTTTTGTCTTTTTTGTACAAAAACTGTTCTTTCCATCAAGTTCAAAATGATTTTCCTAGAAAGTCCTTATAAAGTTCTACTTTTCAGATTTTTTTCATATTTTCTAAACTTATGGGTCAAAAGTTAGGGGGGGGGGGACATTGTTTTTTAGTTTTGGAGCGATTATTTCCGAAATTATTGACATTATCAAAAAATGATTTTAGTACACCCCTATTCATTTTTAAATACCTATTCAACAATATACCACACGTTAGGGTTGAAATAAAAAAAAAAAATCACTTCCTACTTTACATATAGGGGGGCTTTTTCCAATTTTTATTTTACCACTTTGTCGGCGTGATTGATATACATATTGGTACCAAATTTCAGCTTTCTAGTGCTAACGGTCACAGAGATTAAGCGAGGACGGACAGACAGACGGATAGACAGACATGGCGAAACTATAAGGGTTCCTAGTTGACTACGGAACCCTAAAAACGGAACCCTTATAGGATCACTTTGTTGTCCGTCCGTCCGTCCGTCTGTCTGTCTGTCTGTCTGTCTGTCTGTCTGTCAAGACAGACAGACATTCTCGAGCACGCGTGGAGGTATCGAGTTGAAATTAAAACCAAATACTCAGATCTGCGGTCTCTTCAAGCTGCGAAAAAATCAAACTTCTAAGTTAACGAATAAAAAAAGATACGGCCGTTTATGTCGCAAAATAACGTATATTTTGATACTCTCAAAGATCGAAATTCATAGGATACTTCCTGTTTACCCAGAATCCTGAAATTTGGCACAAAGCGAGGTCTTATAGTACAGGTATAGGAATACATCTGAAAACAGCAAATTTCTTGTTGCCAACTTCGGAAAAATCTTCGAGACTCCATTCGGGAATTGTAGTGTGCACGGAACCCTCAGTGAGCGAGTCCGACTCGCACTGGTTTATACATATAAGCAGGGTAGGGTGCCTGTAAAATTTATTAATCAATATCATTTATCCAAAGGTAAACATGTTCAAGGTGATGAACAATCATACCATTTGAGAAGTGAAGTCGAACTATTCACTCCAATGTTCACAGTGAAGTTAAAGGTAAGTGAGATTTATACTTCAATTTGGTTCTTGATAATTCCATAATCCCACATCAAATATTCCTGCGTTACAGAATTAGTGGTAACCCCAGGAAGTTTGGGCACACACACAAATTATGGCGGTAAGTCCCCTCTTTGAGGCGTAGCTGGAAAGACCTCACGGCGTCCTCACCTTCCGCATTCCTCACCGCACGCAGATTCTCACCGGACATGGTAAGTTCGGGAGGTTCCTGCACCGGATTCGTTCGGAAGTGACGCCCGGGTGTCGCTACTGTGTGGAACACTCGGAGGACACGGTGGAGCACACAGTGGAGGTATGCCCCGCTTGGGCAGAACATCGCTGTGCCCTCGTGAGGGCGATCAGTGGCGGCGATCTCTCGCGCCGTGCCTTGGTACAGGCCATGGTCCGGAGCGAGGAGGAGTGGCAGGCGGTCGCCTCCTTCTGCGAAGCAGTAATGCTAGCAAAGGAGGAGGCCGACAGTATCAGGCAACGGCGCTCACAGCGCCCCAGCCGCCGCCGGGATTCCGATCCCGATTTTCGGCCACCGTAGGCGCGGGCTTGCGGACGCCGAGCGATGGGTAGCTCGTTGTCCGACCGTCCGGTAACTGTCCGGACCGAGCCCAAGTTGTCGACGGCGCGCACTGTTCCCGCGCGCCTCAAGGAGCTGTCAGCATCAGCAGGGGCCCAGCTGGATCCAAGCCTACTGGGGCCAGGGCTAGCTCCGAAAGGTAGCTCAGCTCCGGTATGAAAGGCAAGAAGAAACGGGGTTTCACCATGAGATCCCACCGGAACTCTGACCACCATGCCGCGACAAGTTGTGGGAAAAGGAGGCTCGCTTCGCGGGAAACCATGCGGTATCCCCGCACCATCCGTATTGCCATGACCAGCCTGACCCTCAGTTGCTGTTGCAGCGACGGCACTCAGACTGGCGCTCCATAAAAGGCCATAGATTGAACGATCCCTGCGTAGAGCCTCCGGTAGGAGTCGTCTGGACCCCCTAGGTTGGGCAAGAGCCGTGAGCCGTGCCTTGAGAGCAGCCCCAGTCCGGTTCAGTTTGGGAACCAGATTTTGGAAGTGCTCCACGAAATTCCACCAGCTGTCGAAGAATAGAGTTTTGATAACTTTCGTCTTTCCTAACATCTCTTCGATCGTAGTCTGGATATCTGATTAAGGTTGCTCCAAAAACATGATCGTCACATAAGATTAATGCATAAGAAAGTTCGCACAATTCAACAAAATCTAGGAAAAAGCTGATCTGCTTATTGCATCAGAGAAACTTATGATTAATTTTTTTATTTTTTTTTTTTTAGCCGAGGAGTAAAGAATTTCAGAGAAATTTCACTTATATCATGGTGGAATACATCTGCCCCTTTTCAGATGTTGTAGTATCTTATAACAATAAAACACGGGCGCTATTACTTTACGTAAATAATCCAATTATGGAAGTCCCTCTTGAAATTTATGGTTACAGTCTTAGACGTGATCAGACGGTATGAGTCGCCTGTTTGCTGATGTCCCGAAAACCTCAATGGCCGGCGGACATTATAGCCCTAGTGTTGGTCAAGTATTTTTTTTGTCATACGTCTAAAAAATCATTTGAAACTAAATGAATTTTTATTTACAAAATATAAAACCAAAACCCTTCGTATTTATTTATTAACTACTAGCTGTACCCGCGCGGCTTCGCTCCCGCTCTTCCCTACTTCAGCCTATTATACCCTACTTCAGCCTACTATACCCTCCTCTACCTTACTCTACCTTACTCTACCCTACTCTACCCTACTCTACCCTACTCTACCCTACCCTACTCTACTCTACCCTACTCTACCCTACACTACCCTACACTACCCTACTCTACCCTACACTACCCTATTTTTTTTTTTCCATAAGAACCTTCTCCTCATAATAACGAACACAACAAAAAAAAAATTAGCGAAATCGGTCCAGGAGTTGTTGAGTTATGCGCTTACCAACACATTTTGCGATTCATTTTTATATTATAGATGTACCTACTTAATTGTCTGTTACACTACGAAACATAAGATAGAAAAACTTATCTACACAAGGTGTAAGGGACAGCCCTTCACAAACTTTAAGGGCTTGCTCAGTAGACGAAACTGAACAACCTTCCACAAAAATTTTTTTCAGGAAACGAAAAAAAAAAATCGGCCTCGCCATACAAATTGTCCAATCAAGTTTATCATTTTGTATGGAGGCTGATTTTTTTTTCGTTTCCTGAAAAAAAAATTGAGGAAGGTTGTTCAGTTCCGTCTACTGAGCAAGCCCTTAAAGTTTGTGGAGGGCTAACCCTTACACCTTTTATATAAAACATATACCTGCAATGGGCGCATTCCATTTGCAAAAGGAGCTTGCGAGTAAATTAGAAGATCGTCAGCATAAAGGTGGTAGGATGAAATTAGATTATTATTGGAGATTGAGTTATGAAAACTACAAAAAGTAAAGTGGTATTATGGCCAGAACGAAAACCTGATTTAAAAGGATTGAGGACATTATTTTTGGAAATGAAAGTACTAATTTGGTTGTAAATTAATTGTTCTAGGACTTTGGACAAAAAGTGTAAGACGGATATTGGGCGGTATTCAGAAAATAATTTGGGATGGGACTTTATCGGTTAAGAAATAATTTGAGCATAATGATGCTCATGGAATGCCATGAGCATCGAAAGGCACCACTGGCAGTGTCATTTGCCATATAGGTACTCAACTTTTCTAGATCCAGATAGATATATGGCAAATGACAGAAAACTGGATACTGGCACTTATCGTATTAGAGTCATCGATAGAATGCTCTTTGTCTTCTCTCTCTAGAACAATGTTTGTGAAGATATAAAAGATAATCCAATTTTAATGTCCTATTAAAATTGGACGAAGCTGTAAAATGATTGTTCAGTTCATCGATGTGTAATAATATCTTTGGAAATTAACTCCTGTCGCTCTTTACCCCCAATGATTTCAGAAAATTCCAAACTTTGGATGCGTGTGAAGTTGAAAAAAAAAGCAAAAATTCTATCTATCTAATCATAAGTCCGTCCAAAATGGGGACGCATCCAAAGTTTGGAATTTACGCCGTCTTGTCTCAAGCTAAGCAGAACTTGTGTTATGAGTACTAGACAACTGATAAACATAAGTTCTTATATTTCTAAATATATACATACAAATATAGATAAATTACACCCAGACACAGAACATATGATCATGCTCATCACACAAACATTTGTCCTGGGTGGGAATCAAACCCACGACCTACGGCATAGTAGTCAGGGCCACTAACCACTAGACCAACAGGCCAGTCAAAAGTTAATGAAAAATCATCTAGTCTACCTGAGGTTATCCTGGTCAAGGGGCCATTCAAGTATTACGTAAGCACTATAGGAAGGGTGGTGGGGGGTTTAAGCATTGCTTATTTTTGATGACATGGGGGAAGGGGGGTCTAGATGGTGATTACGTCAGTAGTAGGTATATATTTTTCTTGGTCTTTTCTCGATGTTCTAAAACCACAAGAAAGTGAGCAGATACACATCGACTGAGCATCAAACATCCAATGTCATTAGAATCATGGATTCGTGTATCACAGACTCAGGACTGTTAATTTAAATAAATATGTCAAAATATATGAAGTTTGATTTTTTCTTTTATTTGAAGCCTATTCCTTATTTTTAGATTTACAAGTACTGCTCATAAATTAATAACGAAACCAACACATTGACAAAAACTTGTACCAATGTTTACGTAAGCATGGGGGGAAGGGGTGAGAGCTTTGCTTACTTTTGCTGACAAGGCCTCCCCCTTGTCAGCAAAAGTGGGGGGTTAATATTTGCAAAAAATCTGCTTACGTAATACTTGAACGGCCCCCAACAGGCAAAATGCAATTTTGTTTATATTTTTTATCGTAAACTATCAGATATAATATCCGAATAGGATTAGCGGTAGCCGGTAACCAATGATTATATACTCTAAGGGTGAGTTGCACCATTTAACTATAACGATAACCAAACCATAACGAGCCGTGAAACGGCCGCCTATTGGTCAATTCGACGATCTGACAACTGTTAACAGCTCTGTTATCGTTATAGTTAAATGGTGCAACTCACCCTAAGAAAATTGAAACCGCTATTATAAAAAAATCAGTGTAATTCTACCATCGGACAACCCAAAGTACGAGTATCCACCCATACATTGTTTAAACCTCTACGGTCCGGACTAAGCGTTTCGCCTCGTCGCTTATACCGCATACGTCGAAGGACTGGAACAATCTGCCTGCTGCGGTCTTCCCGTCCGATTATAATTTGAGTGTCTTCAAGGCAAAAGTGAATAAGCACAAAATAGATAGGTACAGAAGACAATCTCATGTATGTACTTCACTTTTTATACCTACGCTCGGTGAACACACACTAATGAGCGTTTGAGCCGGAACTGTTCGACGAGCGAGCCGAGACGCTCCGAGATATCGTGTCCGTGAACGGTGTCTCTGTGTGCGGTGGCGTTGCTCGAGCGCGCTTTGTACATAGACTGACTTCTGTACCTATCTTATTTGTAGAATAGGCTCATAAACTAGTGCGCCTCACCATCAGAAATTGCATCACTGCTTACCATCAGGTGGAATCGCAGTCAAGCACTAGTTAATACCAATAAAAAAAAAAAAAGAAAAACATATAAGCAGAATTTTCTGTGCATTGCAACAACCACACTGCGATCGTCAACCCGCCTGCCAAGCGCGGCGATTATGGCAAACTCTCCATGGGAGGCCTATGTCCAACTGTGAACGTCTTTTGGCTATAATGATGATGACGATGATCATTATTCATATACACCGCTAAATTTTGAACGTTTTAATCCCGTGGAGGGTCGATCCGGTACATGAAACACTATCGATTTGCAAAGATAAAATTAAAAAATAAAGTACCTTTTTTTCGAAACTCAATTACACATGTACGAAATTAATTTCTTTAAGAAGACGTCAGCTGTGCGAGTCCAATGACCTGACAAGTTACGTAGTCGAGAACCTAGATCGCCGAAAAAAGGTCATAGGTATCTTTGTTGATCTAGCAAAAGCTTTTGACACGGTCTCTGTTCCCATCTTAATGAAGAAGATGGAAAATATAGGTGTTAGGGGGCAACAGCTTGCGCTATTTGAGGATTACCTAAGTGAGCGTACCCAGAGCGTTAAGGTGGACGATTTTATCAGCGAGGACAGGACAATAACATACGGAACGCCCCAGGGCAGTGTTCTTGGCCCCCCGCTCTTCCTCATCTACATTAACGACCTGGGTAACCTCAATTTACAAGTCGGTTAAAAAGCACATCTCTATGGTTATACGATGGTTCAGGGATAGTCCCAAATCTCTTTTCGTTCAGATCATCTAAAGAAACGTACAATGGGCGATCTTATCGCACAGGACCCTCCTGTGCGATAAGATCGCCCATTGTACGTTTGTTTTTGTAAATATGTAACTGCAACCTGTGCTCATTAGATAAACCATAGAGCATATAATAAATAATAGGTACATGTAATATTATATATTACAGACGAGGCAAGAATTTTATACAAAATTTATTACAATAATTTGAAATAAAACAAAATACAAAGTTTGGCTATGATGGACCGACATGGTCAAAATTGTGACAAAGCTCCTTAGTATAGACTAAAAAAAAAAAAACTTTCACACAACGTCATCTAGTGCCAAACTAAGCAGAGCTTGTACTATGAGTACTAGACAACTGATAAACATTTTTATATATGTATTTGTTTTAGAGGTAAAGTTTTTTTTTTGTTTTTTTAATCTCTGAAAGTACTAGTCTGATTGCTAAAATTTTTTACTGATAGAAAGCCGCTCTATTCCTGAGTGACATGCTGTAATTTATGTTGATATGCGAGCGAAGCCACGGGCAAAAGCTAGTTATAGATAAACTACACTAGTGCTCATCACACAAACATTTGTCCTGGGTGGGAATCGAACCCACGACCTCCGGCATAGCATTCAGGGCTATTAACCACTACACCAACAGGCCACTCAAAATAAATGGATAATTACGAAATAAATAATAATATAAATACACACACTTTTTTTTAATTCTTTATTACTTTAATAATCCTAACTAAAGAGTAACCAGCCACTGCAAAAGGTATCCTTACACTTGGTTTGGCTACAAAAAAATACAAAACCATAGAAGTTGCGTTATAATACACATCCATTGGTGACATTTTGTTGATATACTCCACTCTGACGTATGTGTAATCATCCAAAAATTCGTAATCCGGATCTTCCCAATCTTTACTGTCATTTGCTCGCTAAAAAAGACTACTATTAAATCGAAGAGACTAAATCTGTTGTACGGTATGGTCACCTAGGTAAATAAGTTATTATACAAGGGACAGCCCTCCACAAACTTTAAGGGCTTGCTCAGTAGACGAAACTAAACAACTTACCACAAAAAATTTTTTTAGGAAACGAAAAAAATATCGGCCTCACCATACAAAATTATTAACTTGATTGGACAGTTTGTATGGAGAGGCTGAATTTTTTTTTCGTTTCCTGAAAAAAAAAATTATGGTGGGTTGTTCAGTTTCGTCTACTGAGCAAGCCCTTAAAGTTTGTGGAGGGCTGTCCCTTACACCTTTAATAATATACGAGTAATAAAATAAATCAATAACATTATAGAGGGTTATTTGTAAAACACTAGCAACTTCTCAGGACTATACTAACATCATAAACCACAACTTTAGTTCTATCTATACACCGTTAAATTTTCATCGTTTCAATCGCGTGGACAGTCGAACCGGTACATGGGAACACTATCGATTTGTAACGATAAAATAGAAAAATAAAGTTCCTTTTTTGAAAACTCGTATTAATTTACGCATGTACGAAATTAATTTATTTAAGAAAACGTCAGCTGAGCGAGTGCAATGACCTGTAGGAAGTAGTCGGCATTGTGTACTGATTAAAATTTAGCAGTGTATATGTCGCAGGTTTTTCATAAAATTAGGTTTTTTATCAAAAACCTAGGTTTTCGATGAAAAACCGGAAGATAACACATTTTAAACTCAATTTCATCATAAACCTGTAACAATCCAGATTTTTTATCAAAAACCTGAACTAGTTAGGGTATATGATGAAGTTCTTGTCAAAATCACGGGTTTGCTTTATTTTAGGACAAATAAAGCAATTTAAATGAAATAAATGAAACAATCCATCATTATTTGCAACTACTGGATGCAAGTAACGTTACAGGAAAGGTAATTGATAAGAAGGTTCTTCTTATCAATTACCTTCTTATTTATTCAAAATTGGTACTTCAGCTGGAGTTCTAAAAGACTGGCTGCCTCGAAACTCTACCTTTAACGAACCTGTATCGACAAATGAACTGAGTATATGTGAAATTGCTTCAAAGATGTCTTTATTTGAAGGCCAAGGTTTTAAGAAATGCTCGTGCGAAAAATCTAAAGTGCGCTGCAAGGCTAATCGATTTGCATGCATTAATTTTATCAAAAACCTGCGACATTTTTATAAAAATGAATCCCTATTTACTTTGGTCACTCCAAGAACGGCTGGACTGATTTCGCTAATTTTTTTTTTGTTGTGTTCGTTATTGTGAGGAGAAGGTTCTTATGAAAAAAAAAAATGAAAATTAGTATAGTGTAGGGTAGAGTAGAGTAGGGTAGTGTAGGGTAGAGTAAGGTAGAGTAGGGTAGAGTAAGGTAGAGTAGGGTAGAGTAATCGACACACCTAGAACGGTGGTGTACGTGTGTCCAATGTAGTTGTATTCCATCATTAAGTATAGAGTGCTCACTTAAAATATTTTTTTTTTATATTTTTCAAAGAAATATACTTGTATATCAAATAAGTACGTATAGCTAGTTCACTTACCGATATCGAGAATTCATACTCTGACATGTTAGCATCCATATAATCGTATGCAAGAAATGATTGTTGATCGCCTTTTTTACGTTCACCTTTATAATAAATATATTAAAATTTATATTTTAATAAAATTGTAATATCCATTTTCATAAATAATAGGAAGCACCTAAATATTCATGGTTATAAGGTATATATATATCGTACTAATATATAAAGACGAATGTTTGTGTGTGTCAAGGGCATTGCATGAAAGTGTCCCCACCCACCAACAGACTTGAGACAGGTGTCATTCGAAATTATTAAATAAAGTATTTTTTATTATGATGACACATCTCTAAAGTATGGGGTTTAGGTTTTGTAAACAATTTTTATTTTAACCTAACCTAACCTTGCCTAACCTAACCTAAGTTGTGCGCATATATCATACAGAGCTCTCAAAACCACATTAAAAATTTATGACAGTACTATATTATATTTTATATTTAAGGTCCAAAACACTTAGGTTAGGTTAGGTCAAAATATAATGCTTTATAAAGCCTAACCCCATATTTTAGAGATGTGTCGCCATAATAAAAAATACTCTATTTAACTAGACGCTTCGAATGACACCTGTCTTATGTCTGTTGGAGGGTGGGGACGGTGCCCATACAAAATCCGGCATCCTCCTTTGGTCAATTTTCTACATTCGCGCGAGCGAAGCCGCTGTCAGAGACTAGTACTTACATAATTATAAAGAGAACGGTGGTGAAGCAGAGTAGGGCGTCAGACTATTGTATGTGCCGAAGCCCTGAAGTTTTAGATTAGGAAATTGTTTGTGTCAATTATAAGCATGATCATATTTCGAGGCATGCCTGCCCCGGCCACAAGGCCATTCTAATCTGTTTCGTATTTTCTGTGGCCCTGAAATCATACCATTTTGACGGAATCTGGACTGGTGTTCGCGCGAGCTGAATAGATAAAAGTTCCAACCGCGGGACGTGGTGCTTTTTTCTCGGTCAGCAGCCTCGCACGAATTTTATAAATTCTTTCACCAGTAGAATAGTGAAGCCACTGGCAGAAGTTAGTAAAATATGCAGATAGGTAAGATCAGTATTTCCTGCAAGATGTCTACACTTCAAAATCTGCACGCAGTTACACAGGGCGAAACTAAATTCGATTCAAACAATACACTGTCGACATTAAAATTTTTGACTGGGTTGGTGGTCTAGTGGTTAGTGGCCCTGACTGCTATGCCGGCCGTCATAGGTTCGATTTCCACCCAAGACGAAAGTTTGTATGATGAGCACAATCATTTGTTCCGTGTCTAGGTGTAATTTATGTAGAACTAACTTTTGCCCGCGGTTTTGCCCGCTTGCATAAAATATAGCCTATGTTACTCAGGAATAAAGCAGCGTTCTATCGGTGAAAAAAGTTAGCAATCGGACCAGTACTTCCAGAGATTACCGCCTACAAACAAAAAAAAATGAAAAAAAACAAACTTTACCTCTTTATTATATTAGTGACTAGCTGTGCCCACGACTTCGTACGCGTGGACTACAGGAGTTTGAATTTATTTTTTCTAAAATAAAAGTTGCCTAAGTTACTCCTTATTATATCAGCTACCTGCCAAAAAAGTCCAGTCAAAATCAGTCCAGCAATTTCAGAAATTAGCCGGAACCAACAGACAGACAGACAGACAAAAATTGTAAAAATTGTTATTTTGGTGTATGTACCGTATATTATATTCATATGCATGTAGTAAAAAAGCGGTTATTTCAATATTACAAACAGACACTCCAATTTTATTTATATGTATAGATAGATGTATAGATGTACACCAGAAAGGTCTGTACAGGCTTACGCAGCTACGTGGAGACTTTTGTCCAGCAATCACCATGATGTGACGTGCCCAATCCTATTTAGCATTCTTGCCTTTTCAGCCCATGTCTAATAAATTTCTGCCATCCTAACATGAATCATAGTGCTCCTATATGGAAAGCACTAAATCAGTTGCGCGAAATGATGAAAAAAGATAGTAAGTAGGAAATGAGAATGTTAGGATGGATGTGTGGTGTGACGAGAATGGATAAAGTGAGAAATAATGAGTATATTAGGGGAAGTTTAAAAGTGGCGCCAGTGACTGAAAGTTGAAAAGGAATCGTGTGTTTTGATAAGATTATGTGAAGAGGAGGGATGGAACGCATGTTGCTAAAAGAGTTATGAGTTAACATGTGGATGGATGGAGAGGGAGAGGGAGGCCAAAGAAAAGATGGATGAATTATGTGAGAAGTGATATGAAAGAAAAGGGAGTTAGTGATAGCGTGACAAGTGAGAGGACAGAATGGAAAAAACCGTGTTGTGCCGACCCCGAATAAAACGGGACAAGGGCAGGAAAATGTTGTGTTGCGTGAAATGTCAGGTTTTTCCGTTGGATACTCAATGTTAGTGCGGTGCTTCTTTTCAGACGCGAGCCAAACGTTGAAGTGCCCCAAGTATCCATACAACTGCACTTTATGAGTACCACCGATGTGGATGCTACTATTAACGTACCTACTACACCCAAAAAGTTAAATGAGTTTTTTTTTAAAAGGAAAATCATCCAATGACATCCCCCGCTCTTGGGCGGAGCAGGAGATAGTGTCAGACTTTTACTGACTAAAAACCCACTCTAGTTCCCTCTTTGCAATTGTTCCAGGGCTCCGGGGATCTCTTTCGCATCACCCATGGCCTCAGCAGGCTTCAACCCTGCTGGGCCCCTACGGTTGCTGACAACTAGAGGCGACCGCGCCGTCGACGACTGGGGCTCGGTCCAGACGGTTACTGGACGGTCGGCCGGTGAGCTACTCATTGCTCTTGCTGTTGCTTGGAAATCGGGATCGGAATCCTGGTGACTGGAGCGCGAGGGGTTCAAGGAGTCAAAAAAGAAAAAGACGTCTTCGCAACTACGAGTATATTGGTTCCGGCTGTTAGCACACAGTTAAATATCCTTGTTGTATATGAAAAGCCGCAGTTAATGTGACACACACACAGTGCCGTGCGTGTTTTTGGATGAAATGAGTAAGCCTGCGTGAATCTATAAAACGCAACTACGCGCGTGAGTGCGTAAAAAACTCGCACGATGATGCAGATCTGGGCATCAAGTCTGCTATTACAATAGTGTCGAAATGGTCTATAATTAATTTCATAATTGGTGATTTTGACAAGTTTGGTAATCTACTAATATACATTGTATAGTTATCGGCACGAATATTGAGCGCTCGGCGTCAGAGTGGGGATCGCTTTGCGCATTCCATACATTGACGAGCCAATCGTCGTCGTTGTTAGATACATACAGCTAGCGCAGGGTACGAATCACGAGTGACGTCTATGACACGATGGCGCGGTGAGCCAATCACTGACATTCCCCGCCCCCGCGTCTCACATCGCACTACTAAAGAGACCGAATATTTGACTTCTGTGCAACTTGAAGCCAGCGCTCAATATTCGTGCCGATAACTATAATGGCCAACCACTGACACTCCATTGAAAGAAGCGGCATAGAATGGTAATAATCTCGTACATATTGACAAATGAATGTATGCCCTTTGCAGTAATCTGCTAAAATTTTGATACGAGTAGTTCGCTTGAACAGTGAACCCTGACCCTGACCCTGTGAGTGTCCTTGACATTAGAACGTCATTGTGCAGTCATTGATTTTATTAAGCCCGATATTAACATTCTACCACATCTCTATTACGAGACCAATGACCTATCAATGATCGATTATTATTAATTAGCCGATTACGAACTTTTTACAAAATGACAATGGGATCGTGTTGGAATGACGAATTTATAAAAATAGTAGACTTGGGCCCCTGCACTCTTGCAAGTACGCGCGTAGGTGTGTTGACGCGCAACATGCAGCGTGATGCATGGCAGCGTGATAATCGCCGTATGTTAGATAAATTATACACCGCTAAATTTTGATCGTTTTAATCCCGTGGAGGGTCGGTCGAACATGAAACACTATCGATTAGTAAATATTAAATTAACTTTTTTTTCAAAACTCGAATTAATTTACGCATGTACGAAATAAATTTCTTTAAGAAAACGTCAGCTGAGCGAGTTAGATGACCTGTAGGTAGTAGTCGGCGTTACTTACAAATTACCTACAGGTCATTGGACTCGCTCAGCTGACGTTTTCTTCAAGAAATTAATTTCGTACATGCGTAAATTAATACGAGTTTTGAAAAAAAAAGTACTTTATTTTTTTAAATTTATCTTTATTAATCGATAGTGTTTCATGTACCGGATCGACCCTCCACGGGATTAAAACGATCAAAACTTAAGGGTGTATACCTAAGTGCAGTGCAATAAGAGTCACTTCCTGAGCAAGTGTATTGAAAAAAATTTAATCGACTTCGTTAAAAAAAAAAAACCCTAAAATGATCAAAATAACTATCATTTCGGAAGTCGGCGTAAGGGTGTAGGTATAGGTAGATACATACCGAATTCTTCAACTGATACCATGTCTAATATAGGATCGGTGATAGGACTACAGCCACTGAACATATACAGAATGAATGCTAAGGCATAAGCTAAATTAGCGTACATGGTTTCCTGTGAGCGTTGTGCGTAAAATGATAACACTGTATGACATTTGGAAATAATTGATTTAGACCATACGAGATTGAAATTCATTGCCGATTACTTTAAAAAAGCTTTTTATGCCTTTTTTCCGGTGGGAAATTCATCCAATGACATCCCCCGCTCTTGGGCGGAGCGCGAAATAGTGTCAGACTTTTACTGACTAAAAACCCACTCCTGTTCCTTCGTTGCCTTTCGTAGTGGGGCTTAGCTATCTTTCGAAACTAACACTGGCCCCAGTAGGCTTCGACCCAGTTGGGCCCCTGCGGTTGCTGACAAGCGCGCGGGAACAGTGCGCGCCGTCGACCACTTGAGCTCGGTCCGGACAGTTACCGGACAGTCGGACAGCGAGCTACCCATTGCTCGCCGTAGCTTTTTATGCCTTACGATATCTAATAAATAAAAACAGTCAAGTAGAAGATGACAGCTTTGCTTTGGTTGAGGGAAAGAAAAGTTGATCACGACGCAGCAGCAACAAATGCAATGCTGCTCCTGCAAGCCAGGATGCTTGAGCAGCAGTGTTTACCATGCTCCTCTAAACGGTTGGACTCACATACATCTGCAGACAAGGTTTTCTAAAACGTCTTCAAATTAGTGACGAAGTTCAACCTTTGCTGAAGCTGTCATAGGTTTTGTCGAGTCTTCATTTCTTAATGCTCCGATTAATTGGCCAGTGGTAGTTTTGTATAGGATTCAAAGCATTTTATTTCAAATAAGCCATTACAGGCGCTTTTGAAATGTCAAAATGTCAGTCAGTAAGAAAAAACTGGGCAAGTGCGAGCCGAATTCGCGCACTGAGGGTTCCGTGCAAATTACAATTCCCAAATGGAGTGCCGAAGATTTTTCCGAATAGCACATTTTTTTTTGTGACGTAGGTAACAACAAATTTACGGTTTCAGATTTATTCCTATACCTGTGCTATAAGACGTTGCTTTGTCCCAATTTCAGGATTCTGGCTCAACGAGAAGTATCTTATGAATTTTGATCTTTGAGAGTATCAAAATATACGTTTTTTTGCGACATAAACGGCCGTATCTTTTTTATTCGTTAACTTAGAAGTTTGATTTTTTCACAGCTTGAAGGGGTGGACCTGAGAATATGGTTTTAATTTGAACTCGATACCTCACGCGTTCTCGAGATAAAGAGTCTTGACAGACATACAGACAAACATACAGACGGACGAACAAGAAAGTGATCCTATAAGGGTTCCGTTTTTTCCTTTTGAGGTACGGAACCCTAAAACTATTGCCAATTGCACATTCCAAAGCGTAAATCTCTACGAGTACGAAGTTTTCGATAGGACGATTCATTAAGGGTAAGCAAAAGAAAAGTTAATAGGTCGTCGACCTATCAAAAAACCGCGCCTCACCGAGGTCACGAAGAAGAGACTATTGCACAGGGCCAAACAACACCAAAATATGACTGTTGCAGACTGAAGTCGGGTAAAAATTATATTTTAAATAGTACAGTACATTTTTAATTAACTATTGTCATTATGTGATGGAGTAATATAATTTTTTAGACATGCTTCTCCGATGAATCGTCGTTTCAGATTTTGTTTGACAAAAACTCCTTTGCTCCGTCACAAAATGCTCCTTTCCGACGACTCCCCAGCGACTGATCAAGAGTTCTGACCGCCCTAGGCTAATTATGAGGACACGCCCCCGCTAGGAAGGGTGGCAAACCATTTTTTAACCTGACATTTTTTATTTTTTAAATATTTACACGTCTGTTATTGTTAAAAAAAGAGGAGAGGCATCATATAAGTGAAACATTTTTGCAACTGATTAATGATTTATTTGAAAATTATAGTAATTAAGTAATTATTATTAGATTATACAAAAGTCCTTTTTCGTGCTTTAGCGTTTGCAAATCTTTCCACAATTTTTTCAAATTTAATAGTTTGTAAAAAATCACTTTCTATATACATTAGCGAGAGCGCTGCAAGTTTTTGCTGGCGGAGTGTGGAGCGCAAGTAATTTTTTACTCTTTTAAGTGCTCAAAAAGACCTTTCGCCGCTGCAGTTGGTAACACTCATTGTCAAAAAAATTCTTAATATTATTTCCACATTCGGGAACATGCATGAAATATTAAAACTTTTTATTAACTGCAACAAACCCTTTGTAAATGTAGACTATCGACCATAATATCGATTGGTTGGATATCCGAAGTGAAATAATGTAAATATTTTTATTTATTTTGATTATTTTACAGAGTAGTAAAGAATTACGCAAACAACTGTCGCAAAGTAAGTTGATTAAATTGTAAGTTAATTGTCGGAGGACTATTTTTTGGTTTCGGATATCGTATGTTATGCCTTATCTTCGTGTTATTTCCTTACTTTTTTTTTCCGATTTTGATATTTTCACTTCTTTCTTAAACGCTACAATAATGGGCATGATTCAGAATATATTAACGACTTTTGCTTAAAAAAAGGCATCATGTTCTAGCTCTTTATTTGTTCTCTTTATTTAACAAGTTCTGTACTATGTGTTTTTCTAACAAAAGCCTTACATGGTGAGGTTTAGCAGTAATTTAGGTAAAATGATAACTAAAATGTTATTTTATGTTTTCAGTTTCCCGAAAGACGCAATTTTAAAAAAGCAATGGATTGATGCCACTGGAAGGCCACCTAATTGGTTCCCTAAAAAAATATAGTATCATATGCTCAATTCACTTTAAACCAGAAATGCTTTGGCCTCTAAAAAAATAACGCAGTCTTTTTGAATGGGCAATCCCTAAATTAAGACTAGACCTTATATTTGTAGAAGTGAGTTAAAGTTTTTTTAGTAACTGAAAGCTTTTTCATGTAAATAATTCATAATATAAGTTATTAATTAAATTTTCAGGATTTTAGAGAACCAGGACACGCACTTGGCCGATTTTTAGTATTTGATATTGAGGTTCTAAAATGCCGTAATAATGGCCTAATGCCGGCGGGTAAATTGTTAGAGTTTTTGGGTTTTATGGAAACAATTTTTATTATTAATATTTTATTTTCTGGACATATTGATTTTGTTTTTGGGACCCAAAAGAAATAGCACAACAAGAAATGGAAAAATCGATAACTTTTCTATTTAGTCAATCACTAGCGTAAATGTAAAATAAATTACTTTTGCATAGCACATCGACATTTATATTATGTGTGCGTAAGTTGTACGGTGCATGGAAAATACACGCTGTTTTTAGGGCTAGGCACTCTGTTGCCAGCTCACACCCACTCGCTCGATTCGAGTAACAAGTCAGTGTTTGTCTTACGCGCGCCTTTTAAAATTTGTTGTTTTAATATCAGGGACACTCAAGCACATTTAGTTTTAGTGTTTTATCTCGGTCTAGTTGAAATATGTAGGGTAGATGCAATGATGCTAGATTAGTGCATGCAAAGACACAATTTTAGCGCGCCCCCCCCGATCCTCGCGCCCTAGGCTGCAGCCTAATTAGCCTAAGGGTTAATCAGGGCCTGCGACTCCCTGGAGAATAGTTCCCTGCAAACTGCTGTTTAGATAGAGCTAAACACCCAATTTGTATTATGGTGTCGTCTTTAATCTCAGCCAAGGATATGGGGCGCCTACATACTGTGAAAGGGACAGTTAGGCAAGACCAGTACAAGCGTGAACTAGAAACTGAACTGCTGCCGCAGCTCGAAGTATGGTTCCCTATTGACAAAGAGTCTATTTATATGCACGAATCTGCATTGTGCGACAAAACAAGGGGTGTTACTGCTTACTGCATACCTGGCTAAAAACATTAATGTTTTACCCTAGCCAAGTAATTTGCCAGATATGAACACTATTGAAAACATGTGGGAGCTCACCACGCAGTAGATCACTTAGCAAGTGATAACCACCAAGCAAATAAATGATTTATTATTATTTTTATAAAAGCACTAGCTGATTGCAGCTCTCATTAAAAAGTGGTATAATAACAGAAACCTGCAACAGAATGCCAGAATTTGCATAGAGAGCATTTCACGATGAATAGAAACTATCAAAAAATTCTGGTAATATTTGTCCGATTTACTACGTATCTTTTTTTTCATAAATATATAATTGATTTTGCTTTAAATTTTGTTGTTTTTACTATCTCAATCAATAAAGTCTATAAATAAAAAATACCAGCCGGACCTGCCAGCAAAATGTTGGTGCTGTCCCTAATAATATGGCCACCTACTGTAGATTGTACACTTTTCAGCAGTTAATAAAAACTCGGATGGAAGGACAAAGCAAACCTCAGGTATAACCAATATATAAAGAAATTTTATACATGAGGAACAACTCATACCTAACATTTTTTTTAAGCTATTGCATAGCTTCTATCGCGGGCCTTGAGCGCGGAGACCGAATCCAGAAATTCCGTAACGAAAATAACCTAACACCCCCCATTCATTTGTTTTTTGAGCGTGGTGACCGATAAGAAAACAAATGAGTGAAAGCAGCTGTCGGTGTTTTGGATGGGTGGGGCTAAGCAGTTGTTAGCGAGGTCTGGTTTTTGATGGAAGAGGTTAAGCAGCTGTTGGCGAGGTCTGGTTTTGGATGGAAGAGGTTAAGCAGCTGTTGGCGAGGTCTGGTATTGGATGGGTGGGGATAAGCAGCTGTTGGCAAGGTCTCATTTTGGATGGGTGGGGTTAAGCAGCTGTTAGCGAGGTCTGGTTTTGGATGGGTGGGGTTATGCAGCTGTTGGCGAGGTCTGGTTTTAGATGGATGGGGTTAAGCAGCTGTTGGTGAGGTCTGGTTTTGGATGGGTGGGGTTAAGCAGCTGTTGGCGAGGTCTGGTTTTAGATGGGTGGGGTTAAGCAGCTGTTGGTGAGGTCTGGTTTTGGATGGGTGGGGTTAAGCAGCTGTTGGCGAGGTCTGGTTTTAGATGGGTGGGGTTAAGCAGCTGTTGATGAGGTCTGTGTTTGGATGGGTGGGGTTAAGCAGCTGTCGGCGTTTTGGATGGGTGTGGTTAAGCAGCTGTTAGTGAGGACTAGTTTTTGATGGAAGAGGTTAAGCAGCTGTTGGCGAGGTCTGGTTTTGGATGGAAGAGGTAAAGCAGCTGTTGGCGAGGTCTGGTATTGGATGGGTGGGGATAAGCAGCTGTTGGCAAGGTCTCATTTTGGATGGGTGGGGATAAGCAGCTGTTAGCGAGGCCTGGTTTTGGATGGGTGGGGTTAAGCAGCTGTTGGCGAGGTCTAGTTTTGGATGGGTGGGGTTAAGCAGCTGTTGGCGAGGTCTGGTTTTGGATGGGTGGGGTTAAGCAGCTGTTGGCGAGGTCTGGTTTTGGATGGGTGGGGTTAAGCAGCTGTTGGCGAGGTCTATTGCATAAGTTGATAAAAAATGCTATGCAATAGCTTTACCGCGGCAGTCCCCGAGTGCCACACGTCTTTTTTAATTGATATAAACTAGTGCTTGACTGCGATCCCACCTGATGGTAAGCAGTGCTGTAATTATTGATGGCAAGGCGTTTTAATTTATTAAGAGCCTATTCACTTTAGACTTGAAGACACCCAAATTATAATCGGAAGAGAAGACCACAGCAGGCAAACGGTTCCAGTCCTTCGATGTACCGTGGTATAAATGACGTGTCGAAGGCGAAGGCTTAGTCCGGTTCGTAGAAGTTTCAACAACGTAAGGGTGGATAATCGCTAATAAACTAGTGCGCATCAGGTGGGATCGCTGTCAAGCACCAGTACAGATTTAAAAAAAAATCACTGAGCAGTGCTCATCCCCATCGAAGTATGGAGATTCGAGGCACGGGTGCATGTTCTGGTTCGTGTTTTTATTCTATAGGCAAAGATAGGGATGGAATGCATGATAATTATCCAGTTTTATTTTACGTATTTATTTCCTATTAGGTGTCTATGAATGTTACAAATGAAACCATTTTTTTTGCCAAATGTGTTCTTGAATATTGCAGGTCAATTACAGCAGTTGTCCTGCTTTTGCTTTGAGAAGGCTTAAGAGAGCATCCGAGAATTCCATAAGCTATATCCGTGAATGGGAACCATATGTTAAAACTCAACATTGACGTGTTTGGTTCAAAAGTTATTTTCACAGGTGACAAGGGGCTGTAATACTCCACTCTGAGGTACGTAAATCGTTTTTCAAGATCCGGTCGTTCTGGCTAAAAAAAAAGGAAAGTAAGTTTACTAGATATAAATTGAAGTACATAATTATAAAAAGGTAGTCCAAGTAAATAGCAAATATGAATGTCAACACTAGCTGTTGCCAGGGGCTTCGTCCGCGTAATAGTAGACGATGATCGTAAAAGAACAGACTTCTGGGTTAAAAAAAAACCTAAAAAAGACCTATCCCATGTGCTACTATTCTAGGTCTATTTATGGTTCTGGTTTCATCGAAATCCGTTCAGCCATTCGACGTGCAAAAGTAACAACCATACAAACAAATTATTTTGCTTACTATTTAGTTTTTTTTTTTAGCAATCTTCTATTAGGCTGCTACTGCTGAGGTAATTGCTATGTAAGTATGTGAAGTTACCTTGGCTATGCAAGTTAAGGCAATTTAAGTTAGAACTACACCGCGCGCAAGTGTGCCACACACGCCGATCTAAGCGCGTCGGTCTCCATAATTTTTTTATGGAAACTAGACTTAGAGCTGCACTAGATCCATGCCAAGCGACGCCACGCGACATCGTTCGACGTACAAATCAGGCGTGGTCCATGTGTGCGTCGGTCAAATGTAGTTCTAGCTTTAATTAGCTAACCAAAGCAACAGCATTAACTTGAGGGCGAATATAGTATAAATTATGAGTATCCTAGAGTACTCGCGCTATGAACAATTTGCCGCCCTAAAAACAAACGTTGTTATTTTCCAAACAAATGCCACACTTGGCGGAAATTCCGTCGCGGATCTTTCGCGTCGGAACGCCAATACATGTTATTGCATATAAATTACAAATAGCAGGCTCAATACGCGGAAGATAGGTCGCTCCGTCGCGGACGATCGATTGGTAAATTTGTATGCAATGGCCAGCGCCACACTTGACGGAAATACGGTCGCGGAAGATCCACGACGGAATTTCCGCCAAGTGTGGCGAAGGCCTTACGCTCAAAAGTCGTAGTAGCCGGGCTTCCTTCCTTCACCAATTGCAAGTTCTAGTACCTACTATCAGTAGGTACACGCAACCTGCACGCACGCGACCTGTGGCCTTCCCGTAACGTGCGTGCAAGCGAGAAATAGGGATGGAGCTATACACGATACATAGCTTCATCCCTTTAACAGTTCAGATTAGGTCGTCAAATGGATCGTATTAAGAGCTTGAGGTAGTGCCTCTTGAGATAGAACTGTATTCCGTGATAAGAATGCATTTCTATCTTCAGGGGCCCAAGTGTGTTACTTTTATAAATTCGTTATTCCAACACGATCCCATTGTCATTTTGCTAAAAGTACATAATCTGCTAAATGTATAATGATTGATTATTGATGGGTTAATGGTCTTGTAATAGAGTTTTTTTTTTTGAAAATCCCCGCTTTTGGGCGGGGCGGGAGATAGTGTCGGACTCTTACTGACTAAAAACCCACCCCGTTCTTTCAAGCCTTCTTACCGGGGCTCGAGCTATCTTTCGAAACCAACCCTGGCCTCAGTAGGCTTTTTTTTTGCGGTGGGAAAATCATCAATGACAACCCCCGCTCTTGGGCGGAGCGGGAGATAGTGGCAGACTCTTACTGACTAAAAACCCACCCCGTTCCTTCAAGCCTTCATACCGGGCCTCGAGCTGTCTTTCGAAACTAACCCTGGCCCCGGTAGGCTTCGACCCAGCTGGGCCCCTGCTGTTGCTGACAACTCCTTGAGGCGCGCGAGAACAGCGCGCGCCGTCTCGTAATAGAGTTGTGGTAGAAAGACAATATCGAGCTTATTAAAAGCAATGACTGTACAATGAAGCTCCATCGTCTTCACTGATTAAAGGAACTGTAAAAATTTTAGCAGATTACCGCATACGTCAGACATTCATTTGTGAATAGGTACGAGATTACCATTCTATGCCACTTCTTTGGAGTGTCAGCGATTGACCATTGGAAAGTCATAATGACGCCAATATATTACTCGTAATAGATTACCAAACTTGTCAAAGTCAACATTTATAAAATTAATGATAGAACATTCTGACACAATTGTATTAGCAGATTTGAGGCCATTCAACCACTGACACTCCATTGAAAGAAATGGCAGGCAGAGAACGTTAATATCGTACATAATGACAAATTAATGTATGACGTACTTTGCGGTAATCTGCTAAAATTTTGACAGTCCCTTCTATCAGTGTATTACCATTAGAACGTCGTTAAGCAGTCATTGTTACGAGACAGCTCCTTATACATAACAATAGGCTAGTGGCCGTAAAAAAATTAATTAGTCCGTCTTTTAGATTATTCAAAAATAAGGGACACGTATTTTTAAGCTATTGCTTCTATCGCGGGCCTTGAGCGTGGAGACCGAATCCAGAAATTCCGTAACGAAAATAACCTAACACCCCCCACTCATTTGTTTTTTGAGCGTGGTGACCGATAAGAAAACAAATGAGTGAACAATCAATCAAAATTCAATTCAATGTGTAAAAGTGTAACTTCAATTAATATCGAAGAAAAAAAAACAAAGGAAAAAAAATACTGCATAAATAAAATAAATAAATAATTATAATTGCATAAGTTGATAAAAATGCTATGCAATAGCTTTACCGCGGCAGTCCCCGAGTGCCACACGTCTTTTTAGGGTTCCGTAGCCAAATGGCAAAAAACGGAACCCTTATAGATTCGTCATGTCTGTCTGTCTGTCTGTCCGTCCGTATGTCACAGCCACTTTTTTCCGAAACTATAAGAGCTATACTGTTGAAACTTAGTAAGTAGATGTATTCTGTGAACCGCTTTAAGATTTTCACACAAAAATAGAAAAAGAGCAATAAATTTTGGGGGTCCCCATACTTAGAACTGAAACTCAAAAATTTTTTTTTCATCAAACCCACACGTGTGGGGTATCTATGGATAGGTCTTCAAAAATGATATTGAGGTTTCTAATATCATTTTTTTCTAAATTGAATAGTTTACGCGAGAGACACTTCCAAAGTGGTAAAATGTGTGCCCCTCCTGTAACTTCTAAAATAAGAGAATGATAAAACTAAAAAAAATCTATGATGTACATTACCATGTAAACTACCAGCGAAAATTGGTTTGAACGAGACTTAGTAAGTAGTTTTTTTTTTAATACGTCATAAATCTAAAAAAAATACACTATTATTAAAACACCGATCAAAGTTACAACGAACTACAAGAACTTTTATATTATGTAACGTAACCCTTCATGGGCGAGTCCGACTCGCACTTGGCCGGTTTTTTTGTTTTTAAGCTATTGCATAGCTTCTATCGCGGGCCTTGAGCGTGGAGACCGAATCCAGAAATTCCGTAACGAAAATAACCTAACACCCCCCACTCATTTGTTTTTTGAGCGTGGTGACCGATAAGAAAACAAATAAGTGAACAATCAATCAAAATTCAATTCAATGTGTGAAAGTGTAACTTCAATTAATATCAAAGAAAAAAAACAAAGGAAAAAAAATACTGCATAAATAAAATAAATAATTATAATTGCATAAGTTGATAAAAATGCTATGCAATAGCTTTACCGCGGCAGTCCCCGAGTGCCACACGTCTTTTTTTTTTTGTAAATTAAACCCAAAATGACAAAGATATAGCCCATTAAAGTTACGTGTGACGTCACGCCGTGCTGCATTTTTTCGCACGGGGTGACGTCATACGTAACTTTAATGGGCTATATCTTTGTTATTTTATGTTTAATCGAAAAAAGAAAAAATACGTATCCAATATTTTTTTTATAATCTAAAATACGGACTAAATAAAATGTAATTATTTTGACCCTGGACACTACCCTATTGTATGTGCTTTTAATAAAAAAATAAAAAAAAGACGTGTGGCACTCGGGGACTGCCGCGGTAAAGCTATTGCATAGCATTTTTATCAGCTTATGCAATTATAATTATTTATTTATTTTATTTATGCAGTATTTTTTTCTTTTGTTTTTTTTTCTTTGATATTAATTGAAGTTACACTTTCACACATTGAATTGAATTTTGATTGATTGTTCACTTATTTGTTTTCTTATCGGTCACCACGCTCAAAAAACAAATGAGTGGGGGGTGTTACGTTATTTTCGTTACGGAATTTCTGGATTCGGTCTCCACGCTCAAGGCCCGCGATAGAAGCTATGCAATAGCTTAATAAACAACAACAATTCCATAACAATTGTATGTGCTTGTAATAAATAAATAATAAATATTGCCATTCTACCACAATGCTATTACGACACCAATGATCGACCATTATAAGAATTAAGCAGACTACGAACTTTTAGCAAAATGACAATGGGATCGTGTTGGAATGACGAATTTATAAAAATAGGTAACAGACTTGGGCCCCAGGTTGCGTGCGGTGGCAACGTTAGCATTCTAGGGTTATACTTACTGTTATATTAAGCGAAAAATGCGGGACAAAAGCTGGTATAGTACCGGTCTTGGCGAATGAAGGTTCCTCGCCTTCCACGTGTTGACCTTTAAATAAACATAATACATAAGTGTCTATGACACATTTTTTCTTCTTTCCTGGATTTAAATGTAATTAGAATTCATAATTAAGGATACTTAGTAATCAGTAAATCCTGCATTAATAAGTACCTACACCTTTTTAGCCATTTAACCGTTCGTCAATTTATTCCTGTTTTCTACTAAAAAATATATCTTCGTTCCGCTAATGATACTAATTGTGCACAATTAGTACTCGTATTATTGGAAATAAACTCTTCTGGGTAGTTAAAAAAAACCGGCCAAGTGCGAGTCGGACTCGCCCATGAAGGGTTCCGTAGCAGCAAGTAACATAATATAAAAGTTCTTGTAATGTGTTGTAACTTTGATCGATGTTTTAATAATAGTGTATTTTTTTCGATTTATGACGCATTAAAAAAAAACTACTTACTAGATTTCGTTCAAACCAATTTTCGTTGGCAGTTTTTATAGTAATGTACATCATATATTTTTTTTAGTTTTATCATTCTCTTATTTTAGAAGTTAGAGGGGGGGGGACACACATTTTACCACTTTGGAAGTGTCTCTCGCGCAAACTATTCAGTTTAGAAAAAAATGATATTAGAAACCTCAGTATCATTTTTGAAGACCTATCCATAGATACCCCACACGCATGGGTTTGATGAAAAAAAAATTTTTGAGTTTCAGTTCTAAGTATGGGGACCCCCAAAATTTATTGCTTTTTTTCTATTTTTGTGTGAAAATCTTAATGCGGTTCACAGAATACATCTACTTACAAAGTTTCAACAGTATAGCTCTTATAGTTTCGGAAAAAAGTGGCTGTGACATACGGACGGACAGACGGACAGACAGACAGACAGACAGACAGACAGACAGACAGACAGACAGACAGACAGACAGACAGACAGACATGACGAATCTATAAGGGTTCCGTTTTTTGCCATTTGGCTACGGAACCCTAAAAAGTAACCACTAGAAATCACCCAATGACTTCTTCCGCTCTGGGTGGAGCAGGAGGGCGTGTCAGACTTCCACTGACTAAAATCTCTTATTTATTATGACAATTTTTCTTATTATTATGACAGTTTTATTTTTTTGACATTGTATAAATGATTGAGTAATTAAATTAAAATTTTCTTAGTGCGTTCTGTACCTGACCAAATTTTGTATGCCTATCGGCGGGACATAGACTGTACAATCAACATATTATTACCATTTTGATTTTTGATTTCATTTTGAAAACCACACCTTCGATTGCGCTTTAGTAGGTATATGTAATGGTATAATTATTATTATGGGTATTAGGCCAGTCAAAATAGACATCAAACAGGATGGGATAGGATTGTTTTTTCGATAAAACTGTAAGGCCTTGCGCGCATTGCCGTGTTTTTCTAACGCATAATCTGTGAAGTATAGAGTGCCATAGAAGTGCGCGCACTGCGGTGAAATAAACGCATGCAGTGAAGTCATCGTTGGTCTCTCGTTGCTGCGGTTAATCTACCGCACATTTTTTTGTATCGCATAGATTATGAAGTGCCGCGCATGGTAGAATAAATGCACCGCATTCCACCGCAAGGCAGTGCGCGCTAGGCCTAACAGCATCTTGGGAGTAGCACAGGGCTTTCAGGGTTGCAAACTGGGGTGTTAACTACTCTCAAGGAACCTATCAACATATAAAAAATTCATAGTTACTTGAGCGATTGTGATGTTTGTCCTTTTTTGTGTTGATATTGACTGGTCTGTATGTGTATATTTGGACATAGTTTCCGTCTATTTTGCACAACTATAGCGGTATCACAGAAAAGACAAAACCCAAAGAAACAAATGAATTTTAGGAAAAGAATAACTTGCCTTGAGGTGGGCAATCCTCAAAATTAAAACCCACCTGTGTTCCTTCAGTTACCCTATACATTCCAGAGCTATGGTAACTCTTTCGATCATATCCGCAGCCGTAGGAAGCATTGGCCCTCGTAGTCCCTGTCCATTTTGATGATATTCCTTTGAAGCGCGCATGAAACACAACCCGCTTTGGATTCAGACTGGATGGAGAGTAACCTATAGCTCGTCGTTACTGAGGAGGTCGTTGCCTTCTAGGTATGCCATTAGGCGCGAGTTCAATACACGCTCCATAATCTTGCAGAGTACGGAGGTTACCGAAATCGACCGATAGTGGGCAGGATCGGCACGACTGCCCTTTTTGGGCACGAGTTTCACGTTGGCAAGCTTCCAGGACTTGGGCACTGTCCCAGTCCTAAAAGAAAGGCGATAGAAGCGTGTCTATTGACACGCTTGTATCGCTTGTGTTGTCTCTATATTCAGGAGACAACTCGGGCGTACAAGCCTTGAGAACAATTGCTGGTATACCATCGGGTCCACAAGCTTTATTCACGTCTAGACGACACAGTGCTCTCAGAACTTCTTTAGCTCTCAGAATATACCTACCATATTCATAAAACAAAGTTTCGTAAGAATTTATACATCTGAATTCACTAAAAATAAATATTAATAATCTTAGGTCGAAAGACGATAAAATGTTGTTCATGGTCTCATGAAAATTACTGAAAGATAGTGAGAATTTTTGAGATTGGAAATAATCGATTCAGACCATACGATATTGCCATTAATATACTATTCTTTTAATTAAACTTTGTACTTACTTATCTCTTGGTTAGGTACTACATTACAGTCCTAATAACTATCTCTACGCTCGATAACGGAATCAATGACTTTCATAATTTTTTTATTGGCTTCATGTATATTTTGCCCTAAAAATATGTTACTAAAAGAGTTATGAACATGTACTCCATGTTGATGGAGGAAGAGAGAGAGGCACAATATGAATGGAGTTAGTGTAGCGTGACCGGTGACAGAATTCCCTGCTAAAGTCTGCGTTTCCTGATAGCTGCAACCTAGGGGTCTTTAAGGCAAAAGTGAATAGTTCTAGGCAAGCGTGCTCCATCGTAAGCCACATTGTCGCTTACCATCAGGTGAGATAGTGGTCAAACGCAAGTTTACCAATAATAATAAAACTGGGCAAGTGCCAGGCGGACTCGCGAACAAAATCTTATCTTACTTATCTTACAACTTATATAAATAGTTCAATTCCCGAGATTTTCCCAAATTGCAAAAAAAAGTATTTTTTTGTGACGTAACTAATTGACTTTTTTCAGATTTATTCCTGTATCTATGCTGTAAGGCCTTGCTTTTTGCCAAATTTTTGGATTCCGGGTCAACGGGAAGTACTCTGAATCAATTTTAATTTCCTCGTGAGTGTCGAAATGTAAGGTTTTTGTGTGAAGTGTCTCTTTTCTCGTTAACTTACAAGTTTGATTTTTTTACAGCTTCAAGAGTCCGCGCGTCTGGGTTTAATTTCAACTCGATACTTTCACGCGTTCCTGAGATAAAGGGTCTTGACAGACAGACAGACGGACGGACGGACAACATAGTATACCTTTTGAGGTACGGAGCCCTAAAAAACTGGCCAAGTGCGAGTCGGACTCGCCCATGGAGGGTTCCGTAGCAGCAAGTAACATAATATAAAAGTTCTTGTAGTTCGTTGTAACTTTGATCGATGTTTTAATAATAGTGTATTTTTTTAGATTTATGACGTATTAAAAAAAAACTACTTACTAGATCTCGTTCAAACCAATTTTCGTTGGTAGTTTACATGGTAATGTACATCATATATTTTTTTTAGTTTTATCATTCTCTTATTTTAGAAGTTATAGGGGGGGGGGACACACATTTTACCACTTTGGAAGCGTCTCTCGCGTAAACTATTCAATTTAGAAAAAAATGATTTTAGAAACCTCAATATCATTTTTAAAGACCTATCCATAGATACGTATGGGTTTGATGAAAAAAAATTTTTGAGTTTCAGTT
This sequence comes from Mythimna ferrago, assembly GCA_910589285.2. Taxonomy (NCBI): domain Eukaryota; kingdom Metazoa; phylum Arthropoda; class Insecta; order Lepidoptera; family Noctuidae; genus Mythimna; species Mythimna ferrago. The sequence goes on along the minus strand of OU342692.1, from coordinate 11,518,063 downwards.
CTAAGTATGGGGACCCCCAAAATTTATTGCTTTTTTTCTATTTTTGTGTGAAAATTTTAAAGCGGTTCACAGAATACATCTACTCACTAAGTTTCATCATTATAGCTCTTATAGTTTCGGAAAAAAGTGGCTGTGACATACGGACGGACAGACAGACAGACAGACAGACAGACATGACGAATCTATAAGGGTTCCGTTTTTTGCCATTTGGCTACGGAACCCTAAAAAGGATAGCATGGAAGAAAAAAAACGTGTTGCGCTTGCCCCAAGTAACATAGCAGGAAGATGATGATAATGTGTAGGTATGTAGCCTAAGCTGCGTGACTGATTGAAAGAGCTACCGTGGTTCTGGAATGAAAAAGGCAACGGAGGGAATAAAGGTGGGTTTAGACAGTAAAAGTCTGGCACTTGGTCTCGGTCCGATCGAGCTGGAGAAATCGTTTGATGATTTCCCATCCAAATAAAAAAGGTTTACAATACAAATCAAATAAGATTAAGAACGACAATGACCTCTACATGCCAATTGTTTCTTGAAAAATACAGTTTACGAAGGAAGCTTATTGGTTCACTAATGTTTCACCAAAACACTATTGACAAATTTTTAGTTGACAACCAACGTTTCGTAAACTATTTATTTCACAAACGATTCGTTCTGCAAATGATTCATTTTACAAACTCTCAGTTTACAAACTTTTTTTTGTCATATGCTTCTCTTGATAAATGGTTCAGAATTTATTTGAAACTGCATGGAACTGAAGGGCTGACAGGCTGACAAATTAAATATATTCTCAAATCTTCAAATTACATTTGAGGTTGTCAAAAACAACTGTTGTTTGCCACAAACAGGAAAATGTCCAAATTGGTACCAAAACTGTCTGTTGTTGTCTAATAAATTATTATTATGTCACTAGTATCAAATTATATCTCATCCATAATCACGGTGACTAATAAGTTATTTAGTAATATCAGTTTGCAGCACTTGTTAATCACCATTATTAAAGACTGCATGATTATGCAATTTTGTAAAAAAAAAGTATTTGATCAATAATGTATTTAATTATCTTCATCGAAAAATTCATTAGTAGGCTATTAAATAACAATAATTCAAGTAAATCGATGGTCTACTTAATTTGACCATGTCGAAGATATTTGAAAAATCACCTATCAAAAATTTGAAAATCCAATTTGCTACGCGCGAAGCGGTACCGAAAGGTATTTGAATTTGATGTCACCTTGATCGCCGTGAATGATACAATACCTCGTGTGAGCACCAGCCCTTCAGTTCCATTCAGTTCCAAATAAGAAGAAAACACGTAAAACTTTGTTTTCTCACGCTTGGAGTTACCAATACCTTCCATACGTTAATATTACATAAAGGTATGTATACCAAACACACTGAATTTTTTTTTTAATTCCTGACTTTGATTTTCTATGAGTATGGAGCTCGATTTACCGACCACTCTGCGATGTAGAGATGTAATTTCAAAACTACATTCTGATTAAACTGTTTTCGTTCATAATTCGTAAATAAATTTAATTGAAAAACATGGTCTTGTTTTGCTCGCCCGACCCCACTGATACGATTTGAAAACTATGAGAATTTGGGCGCCATTTCTTCGAGTGAAGCTCAGTGTCTGTTTTATTTTATTTGCAAATGGATTCCTAGTTGATATTATAATGTAAAATTGGTGTACTTCTATATCTCAAGTGTCTGCGCAGTTGGACAATGTGTGGAATAATTGAAACCGGTGCGATCTCGTTAAAATAGAGCTGAAAGTTTTATCTGTACCTCAGAGGTAAACAGCATTATGTGCCAAAAAGTAAATTTTACAGGAGAGGCAAAAACGTGCGGATAGAAACTTTAAATGTATTTTTGACATAGTTGCTCTAAAGATATTGGAACAAACTCAATTGTATTTTTTATAATTATTAGATGGAATTATTATGTTTTACACATAATTACAATAAAGTTAAGAACAACATTAAGTGCGCATAAAGCTGAAAACTGAACAATCTTATCATCATTTGAAGTCCTCTACCCGACAAGTTTTGGTGGGTTTACGATTAGATATTTCTTTTCCTAGATGTCGTAGGACTTCATATGCTATACCATAACGTAGAACAGGTTCTTACGATTCTAATAGTGCAAAAAAACATATTTTCAAAAAAGTGGAGTTACTATTGTTTACCTCTGAGGTACAGTATTGTAGTGTTGACTACGAGTAATTAGCAAAGTTTGCTGAGAAAGTTGACTTGGTACATTTACTGCTTAATACTACAAAAACATTAGATATACATCTATATTCTAATTGTAAACAAATGAATAGCATTACGAAGACATGTCTTAAAGGACTTGGTATCCAAGCCAAAAAAAAAGAGAGCTATGATGTCACAAGTCGCAACTCTAACGGTACGTTCACACGGCGTCGAGTCTTTTACTACCGAATCGGTTTTTTGCAGGATTCGGTTTAGTGACAACAGTATTTCAATGAATGAGTTCACACATGCATTCAATTTCAAGACACGGCAAAAAAACCGAATCGTGCTGAAGTTGACATCCGATTTTGCGACTACAAACCAATCCGACGTACTGCAAAATGTAAGATCCGGTGCAGTGGTATAGTGCATTCAATACCTACATGCATTCATACGATACACGCAGGGGTAGATTTGGTTATTTGCTGTCGAGGCCGTCGGATACGGCAATGCAAGATGTGCTGTGTGAATACAACATTCGGTTTTTCCAGATCCGATGAAAATAAGATTCGGCAAAACGTGGCCCCGTATGAACGTACCGTAAGTCGATCCGATTCTTATTTGAATCGCATAGTAAGTGCCTCTTCGCTTCGCTTGCTTGTCAATTGTCACTAACAGAGATGTGTGGAAAAAACAGACATAAATCAAGACCCTAAATAAAGGAGTTAGGGTAAGAGTATAATGATAAACTATGTATATGTAAAATGTTTCATCATGTAACTGAAAGAATGAGATATTTCATACAAACCATTCTTCACCGTTTCGCCCAAAAAGAGGGTTGAATCGAAACCTTTGAAAGTTTTATAACTAAAACGTATATGTATATATAACATGCCATTCAACGTGGCAATGCTGCCAGTCTTCAGTAGCCCGATTCACGTAATGAAAACCATAACGATATCGTAGCGATTTAGTCGTTTAGACTATTTCCGTATTCACATCCATCAATCGAGTTTGAACGACACCGATTTTAAAGTCGTTTGAAATTCGTCGATTTAAAAAAATATCTGTATTACATTATCCTGGTAGAATACTTATTAATGTAACTGGAAATAAGTCGATAGATCGTGAAAAATAAGTCGATAGATCGTGAATACCGCTCTTGGATAGGACTTCGATCGAATGACTATAAAACTTCAACGATATTTGGCTTGTTTGATTTTACGTGAATCAGGCTACTGGGCACATTTCCGGATGACAGCGATGTGGAAGAATATTTTGACGCCTGAGTGTACTTAGTCCTTTTGTATTATATTTTTTTTTTTTTTATTGAGATAAACTAGTGCTTGACTGCGATCCCACCTGATAGTAAGTAGCGATGCAATCTTTGATGGTGAGGCGCACTAGTTTATACAAGGTGCAGTTTTAAAACTGCACAATATTTCAGGAGGTTGTAATAAAACTCATAAATAATCATATAAAAATACGATACCTGGTCAATAATCAGTAAAACTTGTTATTTTTTTTTTAATTTTAACCGTTTTTCAGAATAACTCTCTAAATAAACTTCTTAAAAAAATACAGAATCACCCGTTGCGATTTATCGCACGCCGTGTCACTGTGTGTGTGAGTGCATCAACCTGTACGAGGCTCCGCCCACTTATTTTACGAAATGAATAATTTAACCTTAGATGTAGATCGAATTCGATGATCATAATGTACATTAATGTCTTAAATTTCGCTATTTAATTACTCGCTTTTAAGCATCATCACAATGTGAAAATCTTTTAAAAGTCACGTTGACGTCGCGTCGATAGGTACTTACGTATCAGCTGATGAATAAAATGTTAGGCCGAGATCAATAAACCTTATGAGGCGTCCGTGCCTCCGTCCGTAGGTATCATGGAGCGCGCGCGCTCGAGATTTAGATACGCAGTGGTACATGAACGTACCTACCAGACGCAGTCTGTAGGTAATGTCATTCTCAAGGTCAGTTTTCCGTAATAATTTCGTTTTTATTTGTGGATTAAATTGGTGGATGTGAAATTTCCCTTCGTACTTTTTAATGGGCTGAGGACCGACAAAAAACACTTCAAGATAATTTGTGCTAGTTACGTAGATAGGTAGGTTTTTAAGTGATTTATCTTGCCTGTTAGGTAGGTATTTTTACCGTAGTTAAAATTTTTAAATCAATTTATTTACACTAATCAAATTGATTCGGCTAACAACGTATTTACAAATGACTTTTTATGTACTTACTAATAAAATAAAATAAATACCTAAGCAGGTACTTATGTTACCTGGAGGTGTTGTTCAAACAGACAGCAGTCTAGCACGACGTTGCTGATTTTCTTTTAATTTCGTAGCACAAACACATTCGTTTTAAAGTGTCGAAAGCACTAATCACTAGTGATCACCTTTTCACGTAACGTACTTGCCGACCGTAGTGAGGAAACCAAACCGTAGACCAGCATCCCGCGTGCTGGCCCGTGGCTCTCGCTTGAAGTATTCCAGGATATTTTCCTGCAAGGCGACAAGCAGGCCTTCGTTGCCGCGACCGTCAGCAAGCCGGGGAACGCCGAATCGTCGAAACTCGCGGAGTCTTTGCGTAGCAGCCAGTATTACCCTTTGAGATGGACGTTACGATGTTTCCACTGATAGCGTACAAGCGGACTATCTCCACCAACTCTACATTGGAGTATTGGTCTGTCATCTTTCATCACTAGATACCGCAACCGTTAACCGAAGGCGCTGTGGGCGAATATTGCAAGCGCGTGTATGCACACGTCGGCAACGTCAGTTACACTAAACATGATCGATTGATCGATGGCGCGGGGGCGTGGCTAGGGTGTGTCGTGCGGGAGATTATTGGTGCTTTACGTTGCGTGTATGTGTGTGAAAGCGCGGTTTAAATAATGGTGCGTTTGTGTGTGTGAAAGCGCGGTTATAAGGGAGGTATCAGACTAGCAGAGTTTATAAAAAAGGTAGTTCACACATACCGATTTCCATATATAAGAAAAAAAATACCTACTCATTTTATTATTGATTCGGGTCGAGAATCACTAACATAATTACCTCCTGAATTTTTTTGCACCTTTAAAACTGCACCTTGTATACCCCAACCCCTATTCACTCTAGCCTTGAAGACACCCAAATTATAATCGGACGGGAAGACCGCAGCTGGCAGACTGTTCCAGTCCTTCGACGTACGCGGTATAAACGACGAGGCGAAACGCTTAGTCCGGACCATAGAGGTTTCAACAACGTAAGGGTGAATATTCGCCGTACGTCGGGTTGTTCGATGGTAGAATTGCGATGGCGGAATCAAGTCATGCAATTCCTGCGCACACTCTCCAAAATGCATCCTGTAAAACACCGAAAGGCTGGCTACCCTACGCCTATGCTCAAGGATTTGAAGGTTGGACTTAACCAAATCTGGATCACCAATTAGCCTCTTTGCACGCCTTTCCACCGAGTCCAAAGCTGCCAGGTGGCATTTTGCAGCACCAGCCCATATGTGACTGCAGTACTCCACACACGAACGGACCTGTGCTTTGTATAACATTAAAAGCTGTCCCGGTGTGAAGTACCGCCGGACCTTTGCAAGAACGCCCAGCTTCCTAGCAGCTACCTTGGCTTTGGACTCAATGAACCGCCCAAAGTTAAGGTCTGAGGGAATTTCAACCCCCAAGAGCTGAAGGCGGTCGGTGTACTCCAGGGATAAATTCCGAAAAGTAGGAACCAAGGTGCACGGGCTCCTTTTGGCAGTGAAAAAACACGCTTGTGTTTTGGCGGCATTGAATCCCACTAGATTGGCTTCACCCCACTTGGAGACTGCCTGAAGTGAGATATTCGTTCGCTCTACCATAGCCTCTCTTTCGGACCGGATTAGCTCCTTACTAGCCCGAGCACTGGGCAGGTATCTCTCTACAACTGTGCTATCATCTACATACCCATAGATACCGGGCACCAGCAGATCGTTGATATGCAACAGGAAGAGAGTTGCAGAGAGAACAGACCCCTGAGGAACTCCGGCATTAATCGTCATGGGCTCTGATGAGCATCCGTCGACAACAACTCGGAGAGACCGTTCACTCAGGAAGTCTTTTACCCAGTTAATCAGACCAGGGGAAATGCCGTACGCTGGAAGCTTACTCAATAGGCTAGCGTACCATACCCTGTCGAAGGCCTTCGAGACGTCTAAGGAAACGGCAATCGCTTCCCCATTCTTCTCGAGGGCCTCGCCCCACAAGTGGGTGGCATAAACCAGTAGGTCCCCAGTAATTAAGTCCCCAATTAAGTTTTAATATAAATAGTTTAGTTAATATTTAAGTTTTTTTATGTACATAATATATAATACTAATAATAAAGATTCAAAGTTTAAAAAAAATGTATTTTCTAAAACAATTTTTCCGAAATATTTAAATAAATGACGGAATTACCGAATGCCAACCAATTGTATAGGTTCATTTTAAATTGTATCACAATTTGCGTTGGATAAACTTACAATCTTTTAAACCATACTCAGTTTGACAATAAACAGGTCGAGAAGGACCCTCTGGAATTAATTTTGCGAACCTATACATTATACAATTATACATATAGATATACCGCAATGTAAAAGACAGGTAAGGTAGGCGTCAGATAACCGTGGAATAACGGCCATTGACCCTTCTACTTTGTTGACATTCTTAATTTCAAAAACGGAAATAAAGACTTAAAGCTGTCTTTAATCGACATGTATCGTGATCCTTTACATGATCTAGATTACTAAACAAACAATGAAGTGGTTTTCATTAGAAAAGCAGTTCATTGTTGGTTTTTCGGGTACCTACGCAGTGATATTAGGAAAAGGTCAATGTACTTTATTCCACGGTTTTTTGGCGTCTTCTATAGGCATAAAAAGAAATTGCAATCTCGTATGGTTTGAATCAATTATTTCCAAATTACATGAAGTTATCATTAGGTACCAACAGTGCTCGCAGGAAACCATGTTCGGCACTTTAGCGTACGCCTTAGCATTCATACTGTACATGTTCATAGGATTTTGTAGTTCTCACTTCAAACATCCTTTGCTACAACAGGTAGAAGTGTTTGAATTCGGTGAGTACTATGTAATTTATGTGCGTAACTATAGAGTGGCAAGGCTGGCAATGTGCCACAGGCCCCTGTCCCGGTGGGGCCCCCGATCCGAGAGGCTTTAAGCTCAGAAGAAGTAAATTATACAAATTCAAGTTAATTATTAAGATTTATAAAACGCATTCATAAGAAAAGGATCAATTGCCAATGGTATTTTGCCAGCCTTCTTATACCTAAATACGCCACTGGGATGCCCACCATCAAACACAAATAAAAGAACTCGTGTATTACTGATTTATTAATAATTAAGAATATTTTATGTCGGTACTCTAGTAAAATTATCCAAATTAAATTGCAAAGTTGACGATTTTCCTAGGGCCTCATCCAATGATTGTGCCACGGTTTAGTTAGGCAGTGGCTTACATAAAAAAACAACTAGCCAAGTGGGAATCAGACTAGGTCAGATTAGGTTTAATGTTTTGAATTCGACTAAGCGTTTTACGACGTTTTTTTTTTGACACAATGTGTGTTATACTTGAAGTTCCGATATTTACTTGTGCACTTTCCTTTTGTTGATGTTTTAAATCTAAATTGTTGAAAAATTATAATCTATTGGTATGCCCCTTAATTAATAAGTATTAGTTGATTAGTATTCTTATGTTGAGAATAAAATATTATTCTGTTGGAAACCGTTCTAGGTCACTCTTTTTAAAAAAGGAAACACTTTTGGCTGTAAGAAACTATTAATACACTTTATTTAACTTTTACAACAATTATCGCGAGTACAGCTCACGAGTGCACGGGATGAAGGATGGAAGACGACTGACTGGATGAGTAGGATGGGTGTATGAGGAGTGGAGGAGTGATGTAACAGCATTCTGACGGGAATGCAGCATCAGCTGCTAGGTAAGCCAGAAAGGGTACTTGCTATCGCGGTCATTTCTGCCTGATCATTTAAAATAAAATTCGCTTGAATTAAACCCTCAAGCAAGCCAAACCCTTTGAAGTTTTTATTACGAGTGTCAGTAAAAATGAACTTAGCGGTGGACAGGCGGAAGTGTCTTTGATGGCACATTTGATGGTTATAACAATTTGATTTAAACAATACAATAGGTACGGATGCCAAAATTTCGGCCAATCTTTACGTCAATCGAAATGAAAATAAATTAATATAAGTTCCACGCGACAGCACGGCGATGCTCTGCCCAAGCGGGGCACACTTCTACTATGTCCTCCACCTTGTCCTCGGGGCGTTCCGCACAGTAGTGATGCCCGGGCGTCACTCCCGCACGAATCCGGTGCAGGAACCTCCCGAACTTGCCATGTTCGGTGAGAACCTGCGTCATGCGAAAGGTGAGGACGCCGTGAGGTCTTTCCAGCCACGCCTCATAGAGGGGACTTATCACCATAATTATGGCGTGCCCAACGCCGGAACTGCTGTTCAACTTGTACCAAGCGTGTCCAACACTGGGTTGTGACAGTCGCTGACGCCATTTCACCATGAGATCCCGCCGAAGCTCTGTCTGCCATGCCGCGACCTGTTGTGGCAGCGGACTTTTGCCCCGGCGTTGCATCTTCACGTACAAATCGTGCATGTGTGCAAGGACTGTTGCCTCCAGATCCCATGGTGGCAGGCCAGCAAGGAGGCTCGCCGCTTCGCGGAAAACCGTGCGGTATCCCCGCACCATCCGTATTGCCATGACCCTCTGGCATGCGTTCAGCCGGACTTTTGGCTGCGGACGCAGCGACAAAGCCCACACTGGCGCCCCATAAAAGATCATGGACCGAACGATTCCTGCGTAGAGCCTCCTGCAGGAGGCATCTGGACCCCTAGGTTGGGCAGGAGCCGCTTGAGAGCAGCCCCAGTCCGGTTTAGTTTGGGAGCCAGACATCGGAATGTTCCACGAAGTTCCACCAGCTGTCGGGGACGAGTCCCAGGTACTTCACCGTCGACCCGACACCGATGTGAACTCCTCCTACCGTTAATTGGGAACCCGATGGTGGCGCGTTCCGAGGGCCGTGAAAACACATAGCCTCGGACTTGTGCAGCGCCACCGCGAGTCCCAACTACTGGATCCTGTCAACGACTATCGTAACCCCGCGCGTCGCTAGATCGGCCGCCGCCTGGTACAACTCTCCCTGCGCTAGAACCAGTGTGTTGCTGCGATGTAAATAAGTGTAGATATAATACTAATTGATAGTAAATATGCAAACGCTGAAGTTGCATAACCTACTTATATACGTTAACTGTACCACAAAATATATAGGTACAGAAGTCAATCTCATGGTATGTACTTCACTTTCTATACCTACACTAGGCGATCGCGCTAGGGTCAGTGCGTTGCGCCGAACTGTACGAGTGCGACCGGGCCATTGAGCCGATATATCGTGTCCGTGAGCAGTGTATATGTGTGCGTCGCTCGAGCGCGCTTTGTATGTAGACTGTCTTCTATATCTATCTATTTTGTGACTGTACACGTCCAATATTTGACACCCACCGCCGCACCCCGCTACGTTCTGAAGTTCTACTATGATTTTTTAACGCCATCCAGTCGACGATCTAAACTGAACTGCGCATTGGGTGTGTAGCTCCTAGGGTTGCCAACTTTTTTAACAAGAAATAAAGTATTTTTATTATCTCAGAAGAATATTAGGGTACACCGCATCTAAATGTTGGAACAACATTCCCCTGCCAATATGGAATATCAAATGTCTCGATACCTTCAGGACTCGATTACGTCAGTTTCGCTAAAGGAACAAGCCATGGCTGTTTCGAACACGTCCATTATATAACTAGTTAGCGTGTTTTTATGTTCTCCATTTGCTTTAAAAATAAATTCACAATGCCTAACCACCTACGTCGAATACTAAATCTGTTAAATTGTGGGCATACTTACCCAACTTTCTCTACACATAACACTTACACTACACACATAGCCTTTTGTTACAAATTCAGCTCGACGTCAGTATGCCACTACAGGGACCCAGCGGAATACCAGCGTCAGGTATATTTGCCTGACACATGCTGAGTTGCATGTTGAATGCATTTGATGCATTTTTGAGACACGCACTAGGCATTTTTTGTTTGTTTGCCACACAAAACTTTTACTAAGTTACGTATGACTTTATTTCATTAAACCCCAAGCGATAGCCGGCGTTCGCGCACATATTGTCTTTCTATTGTGTCTGTAATTTCCACGATTGAAAGGTTAAGTTTAATTTTTTAACGTTTTTTTTTATGTACTTAGGTATGTAATTCAATGTACTCGTAATCGTAACATTTATATCTGTGATTGTTTACATTTTCTGTTTATTTATTTTTTGTTAATTTATGTGCTTAGTTTTATGTTTGTAACTTTATTGTGCTTTTATGTACTTTCTGTTAATTTTCAGTGTTGCATCAAATAAATGTTTTATCTATCTATCTATCTATCTATTAAACAGTATTTTGAAATAAATAACAGTATTTTATTGGTTTAATGTTTTAAAAATATTTTTTAGAGCTTTTCGCCTCACCACAATTACAACTAAAATTAAAATAAATGAGGAGCTCATTTGATTCGTTCTGAAGCTCTATTATTATGATTAAAAAATAATAATAATGGTGAACGTCTAGGTAAGTCTACAACTTATGAGTAGGTATAATTTTAAGCATTTTGATTCTAAAAACAGTGTACGGTGGTTACCTTACACCTTGTTTGTTAATGTTAAAATGTTATGAGTACCGCGCCGCGACCCAAGTTAGGGAATTTGATTAAGTGAAACGATGTTTACTGTTACACGGATTTATTGGTACTAAAGTAATACAAATAGAGCGCGATGCACCGCATCATAAGTGCAAGCGTCAGCATTATTACTAAACAATACAAAATGTACGGGTTTGCTCGTACATACTCCCTACAGGAGAAATTAACAAGATACAAAATAAATGTTATCAGATCTAAGGTCAAAATATTTGAAAACAATGTTTCAAAAAATATGTTTTAGGAAAAAAACACAAAAATATGTTAATATGTTATACAAAAATAATGTTGATACAATCTAATTCGAAAAAGACATAATTAATAATAAAGTTAAGTATTGTCTCTGGTCGCACTTAACGAACGCAAATAGGTGACGTAGCTTTATTCACTCGCGCACTATTGAGATTAGAAACACTGCTATGATTGTTGTCATTTAACTCACTAACACTGTGGTAAAACACTCGGTCACCGAGAATCACGCACGAGTTGTCATTGTTGCTGTGAGGAGGCGCAGGCGCACCCTGCGCTTGCGCTGGTGTCGGTGCTGGCGTCGGCGCGGCCGGCACGCTCCAGGCGCGCCAGCGGTGCCACACGTACCCCAGTCCCGCTATTCCCACGATGCCGACGATGATGTATATCAGCGTGTAGTGATGAATATCATGAACAGAAATGCCTTCAGCTATAGCGGCATTATCTTTCAAGATCTTAATTTGCTGCCCAAGTTCTGCTAAATCCATTTGATTCTGGTCAGATTCTGAATCATTCGTGGTTATCAAATGCGGGATCGTAATGTTGATAATATGATTTATCGGTGGTATCAGTGGAGTATAAACATCAGGTTTAGCGTTCATTCTGCTAGACTGTTGTCTGTGTGCAATTAAAGTAAATGTTTGCGTTTTAATAATACACCCATTGTCTATAGCAACAAGACCGGCACCGGTCAGCTGATGACTGGCAACTTGATCCTCGCAGATTATACGTAAAGAGCATTGATCGCAACAAAAATAAATGTAGTTGTTAATTGTGTTACTTTCAAACCAGCTGTTTTTGCAGGGAGAGATCCTTGTCTCACACTCAAACTCTTCGGTCTGGCAGAAATCTTTATCCCCATTTAGATGATAAATAGGTCTCTGAATATGACATAGATAGGCATCTGATCTCAGACATGATGTCAATGTTTTCTCTGTCATGGTTAAGTAGGTATCCTTCTTCAAATTTAAGGCCACATAATCTGATATTGGTTGAATGCTAACCATGTCAGTTCCTTTGACTTGAGGTATGGAAAATATTTTGAATATTTCATAAGTGTCTCTATTGATAAGAGGAAGTCTGATTTCAAAGATGAGGTACTCTTCCAGCATCCTGGCCTTTACTTTGAGAAGCTTATATATTTTCCTTAAATCCAATTGTACATTGTCTATAGGCAATGTCACGTCCTTAGGGAGCTGACTAGCGATGGTGCTCAGCTGATCTTGCAATTGAACGGGAGTCAAAAGGTGTGGATTAAACTGACCGTGATAGATGTCAGTGATAGTGTCCAGCAAGGTGCTTTGTAAAGACTTCAAGTTATGTAGCATGTTGCTCCCTATAATAGCTCCAACAGTCAGCTCGTTTACAATAGACATGTTTTGTGTTTCAGATTGAAGTTGGTTTAGCGCCTTTTCGATGGAAAATATATGTTGGGAAACCATTTTATGTTGTCTGTTCATGGTTTGCTCTGTTCGTTTGAGAAGATTATATTCAACCTCTATAATCGATGTTTGGTTTTTCCAGTACGAGGCAATATGACGTTGGTTGTCGCGTAGTAACGTTATGTCCTTGCGATATTGTTCGGCGAATCTTGCGTCTAATACCCCGAAGAGGCTATTCGCAAGATATCCGACACCGTCGATAAGACCGCGCCGCTGTCTAGCGCGCTGCTCGTTCGCGTGCTGACCGAGCAACATCTGGTTGTAGTATTCAAGTTCACCGAAGCCTTGAACTAGCTGTAATAATATGATATCACAGTTCATAATATTACGTATTGTTTTGCATGATTGTTCTAGGGACTTCGTGTATTTGTTGAGAGCTGTTATGCCTTCCCAATATGGTTGCATATCGTAGTAGATAATGAGTTTCCACTCGTCGCGAATAATCTGCATATTAGTTAATTTATCGAAATAGAGACTCTGGTTAGGTCTAAATTTTGTTGATTGGAAATCGCAGTGTCCTCCTGTTATGATTGTCATAAAAAATAATAAAGACGTAAATAATGTAGTTACGCTAACTCTCTTCGATTTCCTTTGAGGTTTTGTTTCTTCATTGTTTGTTTTCAATTCTTCCTGGACATTTTCAGACGAGTCTGATAGATTTTGGTTTACAGGTAACGTTGATATTTTGGTAATTGGTCTTTTAAGAATTCCGTTCTTCGTTTTTAAGCTGACAACGCGTTTGCTTTTTGTTGTTAGTTGCTTCTTGTTGTTACACGGATTTATTGGTACTAAAGTAATACAAATAGAGCGCGATGCACCGCATCATAAGTGCAAGCGTCAGCATTATTACTAAACAATACAAAATGTACGGGTTTGCTCGTACATATTTTGTAGCTTTGTTAACTGTTAAATCGATTTTTGGCTCAAATGTAAAATTATCCTTGACAGGATTCCAGCGCAGTCCTAATGTTTTCGTAGACTCCGGCTGTCGAAAGCTTTTGCTTTGTTGTTGGCATGGGACTTCATCGTGCAGTAAATGCGGATCATTAGAAGCCCATTTTCGTAGATTAAATCCCCCGCGTTTCAGGAGTTCAATTAAATCTTGTTGAAGTTGGCGTGCCGCTGATACGCTGTGAGTACCCTGGAGAAGGTCATCCATGTAGAATGACTCCTCGAGGACTTTAGATGCTTCTTGATATACGGAGCGTTCGTCGTTCGCCAGCTGTTTTAGCGTCATCATTGCGAGGAAAGGAGCCGCTTTAGTCCCGTATGTGACAGTGGTCAGTTGATATTCTTGTAGTTTATGTCTGGGACTATCTCTCCATACGATTTTTTGCAGACTCTGATCTTCATTATGGACCAAAATTTGGCGGAACATCTTTTCGATGTCTGCGGTGAAGGCAAATTGATACTGCCTCCACTTAAGTATCAATGACTGAAGGTCCTGTTGCAGATTTGGGCCCTTGTGCATCAGATCATTTAAACTGTGGCCACTTGATGTTTTTGCTGAGGCGTTAAAAACCACTCGGAGTGACGTAGTAGTAGAATCGTCACGTAGTACACAATGATGGGGCAGGAAACATTCGAGTTTCGTGTTACAAATAGCTGGTTTCATATGTCCTAACGCTAGGTACTCGTGTATGAATGTTTTATATTCTTTTGCGATGGTTTCATTTTTAATTAGTTTACGTTCCAAGTGACCAAATTGTGCTATGGCCTTTGATTTTGAGTAGCCCAATTGTTCTTGCAAATTTGTTTTCAGAGGGAGCCTTACTACATATCTTCCATCTAGCAATCGGTTTGTTGTTGAGCTGTAAAATTGCATACACTCTTGATCATCTGATGAAAGCGAAGTAGACTCAGCAATTTCTTCCGTTTCCCAAAATTTTTGCAACTGGTCAACATCAAACTGTACGACATTGCATTGCAGTGTGTTTACGTTGCCGCACAGGATCCACCCAAGCCGAGTCTGTTGAGCAATGGGCGTTGTTTGTTCAAGTCTGCAGATTCCCTCCATAATAATGTTTGAATATATGTCCGCGCCAAATAAAATATCTATCGGACGACTGACGTAAAACTCAGGATCTGCAAGTTCTATGTTTTCTAAGAAAGACCATGTGGGTTTCGCAAAGGTATAAGTTGGCAGATTTTTTGTTAAGCTCTTCATGATGAAAACGTCAGTATTAAAAGAATAAGACTCTCTTCTTGATGAGCAATTTATGTTGATAACTCCCTTACAGGCATTGTCCCTGGCTCCTATACCGGTTATTACTCCCTTGCATCGTTGACGGGGAAGTCCTAATTGTTGCGCCGCATTTTCGGTGATGAGTGAAGTTTGGGAACCCTGATCAATCAAAGCTCGCATGTTAAGAATAGATCCATCATATTTTTGGACCTTAATGACGGCTGTGGACAATAATGTTTCCGGTACATCAGGTTGTTGGGCCACGTGAGTCCTAAGTTGCTGATTTTGCTCAGGCAAAGTACGGGAATTTCCAGCTTTAGGTATTGCTTGGCTAGGCGATGTGTTTGCGGCTTGCGCAAACGCTTCGTGAAGTATCGTATTATGACTTCCGTCACACTCATGGCACCGTTTTGTTGAAATGCATTCCTTGCCTTTATGACTAAAAAGACAATTTTCGCATAGCTTGTTGTCAACGACAAATTGTTTTTTGTCGATTGGGGACAATCCGATATATTGTTCACAATGGAATAATCCATGACCATTTTTGCATAATGGGCAAGTTCGTTTATTAGGGAATTTTCCGTTTGATTTCGAAACGTTTTTGTTGCTCGAATAAGATTGTTTCGAATTACGACTGATATTTTTGTTATTTAAATTATTATCGTTAGATGACTTTGCATAGGACCTTGGTGATTTCTGATCTTGTTTACGCCGCGATGAATCCATGCTTGTAAACTTGGCTTCCAGGAAGTTCAAAAACTCTGATAAAATGGGCAGTTCACGAGGTTGCTTAAGAGACGCGATGTATTCGGAATGTGTGTTAGTATCTAATTTGTTGGACATCAAATAACAAATTACGGGGTCCCATGTGCTTACGTCTGCTCCCATGTTCTTTATAGCGTTAACACATTCGATGGTTGTATCGTGGATGCGTTTTACATAGTAGACTGAAGGTTTTTGCATGACCGGAAGGTTGGTTAGAGTATTCATGTGTGAGGTGAATATAAGCAGTTTGTTATTGTACCTATGATTAAGGATTTCCCAACATGCTGAATAGTTTTCAGAGCTAATCTGAAGATGATGTATTAAACCCTCAGCTTCCCCTTTCAGTTTAGCTTTAAGGAACTGCATTTTTTGAGCTTGAGAGAGCGACGGATTGTTGTGGATGGCCTCCGTGAATAAGTCTTTAAAGGATACCCAGTGTTGATAATGGCCATTAAACGTAGGCACTTCCATCTTGGGTGTAGACTGTTCTCGGTGTGATACAGACCACAATTTGCTGTTCAGAGACTTCTTCATATTATTGTACGTCATTTCATACGAGGTAAACTTGTCTTCATATGAATCATCTTGCCCGTCCAGTTCTCCTTCTAACTCCCAGTGAAGCATGTCAATGGCCGACCACCTCGTTTCCAAGGTTTTCAACGTATCTTGAAACTCCCATTTCTCAGTTATGGCATCGACGTTGATGTTGGTCACCGTTCGATAGAAAGCCTTAAAGTTGATAGTCTGCTTCTTCAGTAATTCATCCAACTTGCTGTTGGTGCCCTGAGACTTGAATTTTGGCGTTTCAAGAAAGGTCGTAGCCTCGATCTCCTCAGGATTTCTGTTCTTAAGGGTCCCTTCCACGCCGGCCCTGTATGTGCCGGCTAACGGTGTTGCGGGTCTTAAAATAGACGGAGGTCCTGCACTTTTAATAGCTTCACGCGTCGAAAGATAGAAAGCATGAGTTTGTTGATAGTGATTCAATGCAAAATACTCAATTGATTTGTTGCTAAAGGGTTTCAACTGATCGTGATTAGATTGAAACTCCTGCCAGTAGGAGTCTAAAGTTTCCAATCTTCGTTTGATGTAGTCAGGAGTTTTGCGTTCCTGACCATCCTTCTTAAAGTTTGATAAAAGTTGATTCATGGCCACCATGATTTGGTTCTGGTTAGCCAGAAGGTCCTCCATTGTTTGGCTCATATTGTTAGGTTAAGCAAAAAAAGGAAAGATCTTACTTTGATTCTGCTGTAGGTTGATTGCGCTCAAGACTGCTGTTAACTCCCTGAACTGCAACTCCACAGCTGTTGCTGATATGGAACCACTCACACGAACTGACACTGAGTCCACTGATTGCTCGCGTTAATGATCCCGCTATCCGGCTCGAAGGACCATAAAGATGTACGGTGGTTACCTTACACCTTGTTTGTTAATGTTAAAATGTTATGAGTACCGCGCCGCGACCCAAGTTAGGGAATTTGATTAAGTGAAACGATGTTTACTGTTACACGGATTTATTGGTACTAAAGTAATACAAATAGAGCGCGATGCACCGCATCATAAGTGCAAGCGTCAGCATTATTACTAAACAATACAAAATGTACGGGTTTGCTCGTACAAACAGTATTTTGAATACTTTATTTTTGTTCAAAAGTAAAAAGTGACATAAGTATTGCTAACAAATTAATGACATCAAATTGTATTTTATTTTTTTTATATTTGTAATTTTAATTGTGAACAATTTGTGCAATTTTTTTTACCACATTTTGACTTATTAATGACATTATTTTTTTTTTGTTTTGACTTATTGTTATTTACTTTTTAATGACATCAAATTGTATTTTTTTTTTCAGCATGTTATTTTATAATTATCAATGTGAACAATTTGGACAATTTTATCTGAATAATAATTAGGTAATAACGAATAATAATTTGAATATAAAACTAAGTATATGTATGTATACCTACTCTTAGCAATAATAAGTAATTTAGTTGAAATGAATTAAACGATCTAAAAGATATACAGATAAGAAAATTAAATAGGTACTTATATTGGCGCTCTTCCTCTCTCCTACCATTTATAATGTTGCTGTGCCCGACAGGGTCCATAATTGTTTCAATTTTTTTTTTTATTATTTATCAGCTGACATGTTCATTACGGATTGCAATAAAGATTTGAGCTTTGAAATTTGAGATTTGAGATTTGAAGTATAATGTAGTAGTAAAACAGTGTAATACTGTTTTTATCAGTATAGTTGGCAACCCAAGTAGCTCCATTCCTCTTTCTTACACGCTTGATATTTTCACACGTCATATTAAGACACCACTATCTTTCGATTTAAGTTTAATATTTATTTATAGGTACTCGTCAGAAATCACAAGATGAACAATCATATCTTTCTTATCATATGCTGCCATTTAACGAATCACTGAACGTTATTTCTATGTCGGTAAGTGAGCTTTACCTGCTTATTATACTAGCTAATACAGGGAAAAACGTACCACCTAACGGTCAATGAATGTAAGGTAGGCGCCAGATTACCGTGGAATAAGGGTCATTGACCCTCAGCTCACTGTCCGGCCGTCCGGTAACTGTCCGGACTAAGCCCAAGTCGTCGACGGTGCGCACTGTTCCCGCGCGCCTCAAGGACTTGTCAGCAACAGCAGGGACCCAGACGGGTCGAAGCCTACTGGGGCCAGGGTTATCCGAAAGGGCGCTCGAGCCCCGGTATGAAGGCTAGAAGGAACGGGGTGGGTCTTTTAGTCAGTAAGAGTCTGACACTATCTCCCGCTCCGCCCAAGAGCGGGGGATGTCAATGCATGATTTTTTCCCACCATAAAAAAAAAGGTCATTAACCTTCCTACATTTGTCGACATTCTTAATTTCAAAAACGGAAATAAAGAAGTCTTGAATCGACATTTATCGTGATCCTTTACATTATCTAGTAATGAAAAACGATTCATTGCTTGTTTTTCAGGCTTTATTCCATGGTAATCTGGCGCCTTCTAGGTATAGTATATCTTTCAATATAGTCAACCGATTGCGATAACAAACAAAGCCTAAGTAATATGTCAAGTTATACACAACTTTAATGTGTAAGTAAAAGTTATCTACGTCGATTTCGTATATTAATTATGTGATGCGCGGACAACTAAAAATTTCTAGATTCATTAATTGTATCTACCTAAATATAGATTTCTTAAGCAAGTAATTATAGTGACCCAAAACAACGTTGAAGACTTATATCTTAGATTACCTACACAGTAAAAATGGTAGAATAAGAACATGTTATTACTACATAGGTATATATATCCCTATATCCCTCCAACAAGGTGGACCGATGACCTGGTCAGGGTCGCGGGAATCCGATGGATGCATGATGCACAGGACCGGTCGTTGTGGCGACGCTTGGGGGAGGCCTATGTCCAACAGTGGACGTCTTTCGGCTGATCATCCCTATAGCGTTGATATAAAATTATTAGGACGAACAAAGCCATTGTACTCTTTCGTCTTCATATCTTCAAAAGATCGAGCGGCTGCTGCATGCATTCCGCTCGATTCTTTAATTTTCCGGTTAATTTTCATCACACAATCCTTTAGCTCACGATCTTCGGTTAAAATTTTCAGGGAGAAATTTCTTTTAGCGACTGGTTTTTAATAATAATATTCCACAACTGTCACACGACGCCATCTAGTGTCAAGCTAAGCAGAGCTTGTGTTATGAGTACTAGACAAGTGATAAACATACTTATATTATATTTCTAAATACACACATACTATAGATAAATTACACCCAGACACAACAAATGATCGTGCTCATCACACAAACATTGGTCCTGGGTGGGAATCGAACCCACGACCTCCGGCATAGCATTCAGGATCACTAACCACTAGACCAACAGGCCTGTCAGACCAACAGGCCTGTTTAATAGTTAGCTATGAAACTCCATAACTAACTTTTTACACCATCAGCTCAATATATGTCTCCCAGCCCTTTTATATGTCATACAACCATCACCTCATCATCATTATCATCATCATTTCAATCGAAAGACGTCCACTGTTAGACATAGGCCTCCCAAGTGTCGCAATAATTAACGGTCCTGTTCGTTTCGCATCCTTTTATATTCCCGCAACGCAACCCGTACTAAGTCGTCGGTCCACCTTGTAAGTGGTTTCCCAACGCTGTGTCTTCCGGTACGCAGTCGCCACTCCAGAACCTTTCGGCTCCCGAACGTTATTCGGGATTAAAACTTAGCAACCTTCGTTTCGTTCGGAATTCAACATGCCGCCCGCGACTTAAGGATACTGCTGTATCCCCTAGTCACATAAACTACTATTGTATGCATGTTCACCGATAGCTCAGCAAATTATAGACCGATTTAATTTTTTTTTTTTTTTTGTAAGAAAGGTATTGCTTCTGAGTTGATCCCATATAAATTTGTTATAATCTGATGAGGAACTTCCAAAATATGGAGCGGAGCTCCTCATAGGATCATAGCAGAAGCGTCGTAACAAGTAAAATGGCTTTGTTTATATGTGTAGTCTATGACTGACTGAAAGAAGGATGGGAGGGGATATATCGAGCAGATGAAGCTAGAACCTGACCGTGTTTGGGATTATCACAATTGTTATGAGATTCACTCTGGCTATAACATACCATCAAGCTAATCTGATAATAATTAGCTGAAGGGTAAAGAAATCTTTTGACAAAAAAAAAACAACCAACTTCATTGTAATAAAACACTAAAAAAGTACAAAATAACCTTAATTTCGGAAGTCGGTGTTAAATAACGAAGAGACAAAACTATTATAGAAACAACAAGTTTTTTTTTCGGTGGGTGGAAATCATTCAAATGACATCCCCCGCCCTTGGGCGGAGCGAACGGAAGATAGTGTCAGGCTCTTACTGACTAAAAAACCCACCCCGTTTCTTCGTTGCCTTTCATACCGGAGCCGACTTCCGAAATTAAAATTATTTTGTACTTTTTTATTTATTTATTTATAACTTTATTGCATACCTTAGCTTATTATATAATAAACATTTATGAAAGAATAAGTTCGGTAGTAAGTTTAGTGTGTTTTTTTTACATTGAAGTCGGTTGTATTTTTTTTTTAAGATTTTTTTCATCAGGTTTTGAAGTGCGACTAGTCGACTTTCGACAACGCACTTGAGTGAAATTCAAGATGTACACCAAACGCAACTGCTGCGGTTACTAACGAGCCGGGTGATTATCTGCTCCTTGGCAGTTTACGGAACTATAACGGTTCTATTTCTAAACACACCTCGTACATCAACACCACGACTCATGTTACCCCGAGCTAGGAAAACATTATAGTCTCATAGAAAGTTTTTCCATCGGCCAAGACCATAATGTCGTCGTGATATTTACGCCAACAGGGAGCTCAACATGCAAGACGTCGTATGCAAAATGACACAAGAGAGGATCCAAACGGTCCCCTGCGGAACCCTACACCCATCTCGTTCTTGATAACGAATGTGCTAGTCTCGTAGTTAAGCCCCGACGTTGCACTGCAGATAAGGGGGGGAGGGCACTCTGTGATGTATCAGTAACGCCCAAATTGCATCCTAGGGCGGGGAAAAACCCTATTTCGGCAGGATGCATCTGATCGCATCCACTGTAGAGGGAGAAACTGTGTCCCTACCTTCCTTCCTCAACAAGAATAATTCAGCCTCCTTCCAGTTGATTCCGGTTGGTGGTTGGAAGTTGGAAGGAATATGTATGTTCGCACGGATGCAGCTGTATCTTTAGCTGTCCCTCAGAGAAACCAGGGCCTGACCAGGAAAACTTGCCTTTAGTCATCCCAGTCCGATGGTGACAGAAATGTCAAAGGGGAGGAGTTAACTTTTCAAAGAGTATTATTAACTTATTCACCTATGTTACCAACCACATTGGTCCTCACTCCATCCGATTTACGTCTTTTTTTTAGCGAGAAGAGAAGGGATTCGAAGACAAACATTACGAATTTGCTGATGGCTACACCTATGTCAAAGTAGAGCTTGTTAGTGTGATGACACGCGTGATAGTAAAATATAACGATACTGATCCAGTACGCCCATTTTTAGTTATCTTGGTTCCAAGACCTGCATTTAACATACCTGTTGCAGTTGGTGGTTACTCAATAATTAAAGCCTTGAAAATAGGTAAATAAAGAGTGTGTATGATATAATTGTTGTTTTAATCTCTCTGTCTTTATTTTAAGTTCCACGTGCCATGATCTGCCAATCATTCAATCCCAATGTTTTTCTACGTTGGAGTCAGCTTCCAGTTAAGCGTCTGCCTATACAGGATTATTTGTAAAACACTGATGACCTCTCAGAACTATGCATGCATACTTTGCAAAAACCATCTGCAAATTTCAGAATTAAAAGATATAAATGAGTTCTGCACTGATAAGCACTTTGAGATTTGCGGATTAGAAATCAAATCTATACATCTAATCATATTATGTGTATACAGAACACCCTCATCCAATATAAATATATTTTTCGAAAACTTAAACAAAACGTTATTAAAACTACAACATAAAAAAAGTAAAATAATAATTGCTGGAGATTTTAATATAAATCTTTTACACAAAGACAAAAATAGTACAGCATTCAAAGAGCTCATCCTAAATCACGGTATGCGGTACCACATTCATGAAACCACTAGATTAAATACTTGTATCGATAATATCATTAGTAATATTCCGAATATCATAGGTACAACACATAATGTTTGTTTATCTGATCATAATACAGCACAGGTAGTAAAATTCGAATATGATCAAAAACCTACATCAGGTTATTACTTCACGTCCCTAAATGACCTGAGTAAAGACAATGTCGAAAAATTTATTAACCATATAAGCAGTTTATCTTTTTCTGAAGTTTATAACTTTAGTGACACGAATGATGCCTTTGATTCCTTTCATGACACAATTACTCTGTTCTATAAGTTGTGTTTTCCACTTATTAAAGTAAAGAAACAATTTAAATGCAGTAAATTAAAATGGATAACAAAAGGGATCAAGATTAGTAGTAAAACGAAACGGCTATTAAGATACAAATATTACATAAACAAGAAAAGTGACGATAAAAGTAGATTCAAGGTATACTCAAACTTATTAAGAAAATGTATTAATAATTTGCAGTCTCTGTGCAACCTTAAACATATTGCATATTCAAAAAATAAGGGTAAGGCTTCATGGGACATTATTAAAAGGAGTACGGGTAACGAAACATCTCGTGAATATATTAACAGTATTGTTGATAACGGTATTACAGCTACATCGGGCTCTGATATCGCAAATGTATTCAATAACTTCTTTATCGATATCGTCGAAACCAACACATCATTACAAAGCCAATCTAAAAATAATAGTAATATTAAAACCAACGATAACAGCATTTTCATAAATCCTATAAATCCTACTGAAATTTTCTCCATATTAAAAACATTAAAAAATACTAAGGCAGCTGGCTATGATCATATTACCACAGACCTTCTGAATAATGTCGCTCAATACATTGCGGAACCGCTTTCATACATCATCAACCTATCGTTAGAGCAAGGTTGCTTTCCGTCGAAACTCAAGGTTTCTGTAATAAAGCCACTTCATAAAAAGGGTTTAAAAACAGATAAAAATAATTATCGTCCAGTTGCGCTAATACCGATTCTATCGAAGGTCTTTGAAAGAGTAATGTACAAAAGAATGCTATCTTTCTTTGATAAATATAACATTCTAACCAAAGATCAATACGGGTTTTGAAAAAACAGGTCAACTTCGTTAGCAGCATTTAACCTTGTCAAATCAATTTTAAATAACATTAACAATAAAGTTCCAACATCAGCTCTGTTCCTAGATTTAAGTAAAGCTTTCGATTTTGTCCACCATTCAAATCTGACCGATAAGTTGAATAAAATCGGTATAAGAGGTCCAGCCCTAGAATGGTTCAAATCATATCTATCAAATAGAAGTCAAATCACGAGGATCACTAAATTTGATAACAAAATTAATAGCATCGTTAATTTTGATTCGCAATCTCGACATAATCGCTTTGGAGTACCGCAAGGAAGCATCTTAGGGCCACCATTATTCCTCGTATATGTTAACGATTTTCCTCAAGCAATCGAAAAAGATTGTGTCCTTTTTGCTGATGATACGACGGTAATTCTTGATTGTAAAAATTTTGAAACATACGAATCCGATATCAACAACACCTTACACAAAATTTCCACTTGGTTAGAAAATAATGATTTAAAACTAAATGTAGAGAAAACTAAAATATTAAATTTTAAAACGCAAAAAAGTAAATGCATCCAGCTTAAAATAAATCACAAAAACCAATTAATTGAACAAGTCCGTAAAATAAAATTCCTTGGAATAACACTAGATGAACATTTCACCTGGAAAGATCATATTGACGAAATTTGCATAAAAATTAATAGATTTGTTTTTGCCTTGAAAAAAATTAAAGAAGAGACATCTAAACCAACGGCAGTTATAGTGTATCACGCCTATATATGCTCTATTATTCGGTATGGTATTATTGTTTGAGGTAATTCCTCTGAGATGTCCAGAATACTGATAGCACAAAAAAAATGTATTCGCGCTATCTTTAACATGGACTGGACTGAATCATGCAGACCCGTGGTTAAATCACAAAAACTTCTAACAGCCCCATGTATTTATATTTACGAAACTGCAAAATTCGTTAAAACTAATTTATCTCTTTTTGAAACCAACAATAATTTTAACAAGCGGAAAGTTACGCAGTACTTGTTAAAGATCCCTGTACCTAGGATAGAAATGTTTAGACGCAGCTGCGTATATATGGCGCCTCTTATATATAACTCACTACCTAGCTGGATAACTGAATTGCCTTACAATAAATTTCGTGTGGTTTTAAAAAAATGGTTGATATCCCATAGCTTCTATTCAATAACTGAATTTCTAAATAAAAAAACATGTCAGTCCTTCCACTTCAGGAATGCTTTGTAGTCTAGTTAAAGTTTGTATTTAATTATATTTTCATTAATTTTAATGTGTGTTTATAATCAAAAAAACGTTGATTTGTTTATTAACAGTTGTGTTTTTAAAGTCTATGACTTTTAGAACTTTAATGCCAACAAAATAAAATTGTCAATAATTGTATGTTGACAAATATCTCCGTACCTATGTTACTATGGACATACCAAATATTTGCATGCTAATACTCAGCAAAACATGTTTGTTCTTATTTACTTTCTTTTACCATCTTGTATACCGTGTTTTTAGCAAATAAATAAATATTATTATTATGCTACTAACATCACAAACAACAACTTTTGTTCAATGACTTTTAAAAATGTATCTTAGTTTAGTTCATCAGATTTTCATGCAAAAAAATAACGTTCTAAATATTACGAAGACTATGCGAAGCAAGCGATAGTACAATAACGGAGGGGAGCGGGGATCGGGCGGCGGGGGTGCTTGATGCGCTTCAGTCACGTCATACAGACTTATGTTGTTAGAGCAAAATACAGAGTTGAAATGTGTTAGATAGAGCAACGAAATCTTGAAGATTTATTATTGGTAAATGAATTATGTTTTGTAAAAATTCATAGAAAAAAAGTGGTTGTCCATGATCTTAGTAACACACTCCTGCAAGGTTGTTAGTGTTTGACAAATAACCCTGTATAACCCAGTAACAGAGGATTCAATGTTATGTTATTTTTTATATGATTTCCCGTTATTTTAACTATTTTAATGGGTAAGTAGGTAATATCTTCTATGTATACACCCTTAAATTTTAATCGTTTTAATCCCGTGGAAGGTCGATCCGGTACATGAAATTCTATCGATTTGTAAAGATGAAATTAAAAAATAAAGTACCTCTTTTTCAAAACTCGTATTAATTTACGCATGTACGAAATTAATTTCTTTAAGAAAAAATCAGCTGAGCGAGTTTTATGACCTGTAGGTACTTTGTACGCAACGCCGACTATTAACTACAGGTCATTGAACTCGCTTAGCTGACGTACTTTATTTTTTAATTTTATCTTTACAAATCGATAGTGTTTCATGTACCGGATTGACCCTCCACGGGATTAAAACGATTAAAATTTAGCGGTGTATAAAACTTCCATTACTGAGTGACTGACAAACAACGCACAGCCGAAACTACTGGCAGTAGAGAGCTGAAATTTGGCATGTGTGTTTCTTGGGAGGAGTAGGCTACCACTAAGAGAGGATTTTTGGAAATTCCCCCTCAAGGGGGAGAAAAGGGGGATGTATCGCTTTTTTTAATTTCTTAACGGATTCACTTAAAACTTTGTATGTAGGTTCTACCAGTGAAGCAAGAGAACACTAAGAGAGGATTTTTGGAGAAAGGGGGGTAAATTGAAAATTTTTATTTCTTAATGGATTCACTTGAAACTTTGTATGTAGGTTCCACCAGTGAAGCAAGTGAGCACTAAGACAGGATTTTTGGGAATTCCCCCCTAGAGGGAGAAAAATCAGTTTACCCCCCGTAAATTGATTTTTTTTATTTCTAATGGATTCACTTGAAACTTTGTATGTAGGTACCACCAGTGAAGCAAGTGAGTATCAAGAGAGGGTTTTTGGATTTTTTCTGTCAGCAGACTGTATCTCATGAACCTTGATAGTCAGATAGGTAGTTGAAATTTTTACGCGCACCAAGTCGCGGGCGATAGCTAGTTATATGATATAATTACAAAATCTCTAATATTTACAAGATATAAAAACTGAATCCATAATTTTATTTAATATAACGATCAGTTATAAACATAACATTCAAGGTCTTGAGAGTATAATAATAGGTTTTTTTTATGGGGTTAAATGACGAATTATCAATATTTCTGTGTCTTGTCCACAATCACTTTCATACACAGCATTTACCTCTCAGGAAGATAATCTTCAACAGATGTACCTAATAAGTGATCTACAAGAAATAAATTATCTTTGAATGTTTAGACTCATAGTTAATGAGTGCATATTAAAGGTAGTTTTGTCCAAGCGAAATGACTAATTTCTGAGATCATTTTGTTTCGTCGTCTTGAGCTTCCACCAATGAGTTTAAACGGACAATAAATCCCTGTCCGGCAAGGGACAGTCGTGGGTTTTCGCGCAGTGAGAACTGTAGTGCATCATCTTGCCACGTCTTGCCGCCAAAAATGTAAGTACGTGATTTCAGTTTACTCGAAATGAAATTTTCCAATTCCGGTGATCAGGTTTTAAAAGGATTTTTACAAGAAATAAAGGTATCACTTTTATGCATGCTAAGTAGCCTTTGGTAGACATTTAAGATTATAGAAACCAAATTCATAGCCTTGATAGTTTCTTGTAATAAAAAAAAATCACGTTTCCAATTTCTGTGGTTTCCGTGGCATCTGGGTGGGTGCTCACAGAAATTACACGACTCCACAGAAATTGTACCAACCGATTATTGTATTAATAGATAAGAATCAAGGTTTGTTATGCCGAAATTACTTTAACGGAATATTTTAGGAAGGAATCCAAAAAATAAAAGAGGTAGCCGAGAAGGAAGATTCAAAAGAAGAGGATTGCAGAGAGAAAAAGAAGAAAAAAATTAAAAGCGACCCTGTCAAAGCTGAGTTGCATAGAAAAGATCGAGAACGTTATTATCAGAAAAAAAGGAGAAGGAAAAATTTTACCACTAAGTGAGATGTCAGCTCGAGCGCGTTCGCTCGAGACTTAAACAAAAAATAAACATTGTAGCGGCTTGGTAACCGCGATTTGCTGAGTTGCATTTTTCACGATATATGTGGACGCGAGCGGACGGCTCGCCCGTCGTCTAAGTTACACCGCCCTGCCTCGACACATACATATTACGTAGTTGGTAATAACGAAGTATTGTGGAATCAGAATTAAAGACATTTATTTCATTGAAGTCACGTTTACTTTGAACATCTCCCTGTACACTGAACACGCACAACACTGGTGAACTTTCGGCGAATTCAAGATTTTGTGTTTTTCGTGACAATAGTAGGCGACTCAATAGCGTGCGAGGCAGAGGCATAAAGACCGCGTGGTGCTAAGTAGAACGCAACGTGCTCAAGTGAGGTTATAAAGCAACGCGTGCAGATCGTTTTTCGAGATGAACCCACAAGTAGCAACCGGTCCTCCAGGTGCAGCACCAGCAACAGCAGCGGATATAGCGATGGTTACAGTGCAAATAAGAGTTCCGGAATTCTGGAGAGAATTACCAAGGTCGTGGTTCTGCCAGTTCGAGGCTATTATGGCACCACAGAGACCAGGTGATAGTCAAAAGTATGATATGGTGCTCGCAAAATTGCCCACAGACGTTTTACAGCAGGTAACAGACATCATTGAAGCACCACCGGAAACAGGCAAATATATGAAACCATCAAGAGGTGATTATTGTCTGTTTATGAAGAGAGTGGAGATAAACAATTCCAGAGATTAATGCATGAAATGGACCTAGGAACACAAAAACCGTCGCAGTTACTCAGAAAGATGACAACTTTAGCGAAGAAATGCAATCTCACAGAAGAACCGCTAAAAAGGCTGTGGCTAGACAAGCAAACACCTAACGTACGCGCATTGCTGGCAATGAGCGAAGACACCAAATTGGAGGATATGGCCAGGAAGGCGGACAAAATATTAGAAACCCTAGGGAAACGGCGAGGTCGCATCCATAACACCGAGTACGTCAACAAATGACAGTGTAGCCGATTTGAAGGAGTTGGCAACGGAGATGAGAGAACTACGCGGAGAAATAAACGACATCAGGGGGCGAAATAGAAACGCAGGAGGTGGACAATGGCAACAACGTTCGAGATCCAAAAGTCGGACGCGGCGAACACCGGAATCTCCCGACTGGTTATGTAGACATCATTTCCGCTGTAAGAACAACGCGCGGGCGTGTGAATCACCGTATAGTTGGGCCAAGAAGCAGCAAAAGCCGGAAAACTAGACGCGGTGCAGTCAACGTCGGTGGACGATTGTGCCGCGGGAAATCACCGACTTTGTGTGAAAGATTTCAAAACGGGAATTGTGTATTTAGTGGACACGGGTGCTAATGTGTCAGCAATACCTGTAAGTAAATTGAAAACAAAGCAAAAGCAGGAATGTACGTATCTAAGCGCACGGCCGTGCGCAGGCCAAGTTCCAGCAACAGGCCGCGCGCATGCCGTGCACTATTTACACGAACCGTTTCGACCCACTTTTGACCCCCCTGTAACTCAGTGCCTATTGCAAGTACAGAGATAAAATTATACCTTCGTTATCAATATATACTAGTACTGAAGCAGTATGCCAAATTTCATAGATATAGCTTCAGTAGATCCTGAAATATGACCCTGTGAATATAGCTAATTTTGGCACTGACTCATTGACCGGTATTCAAAACCTCTAGGCCACTTCCACTTGTCCTAGCGTTATAAAATTTGGCACACAGGTCGTGTGGTATATGTAGATTAACAAAAAATTAAGAAATCGGTCAAGTGTGAGTTGCCTCAATTTAATATTTATGAACCAGTGATATGAGAATACGATGAGGAGGGGGGTGGAAGGAGGGAGGGGGCATAAAATATGTCATAAGAAATTTAAGAAATCGGTCAAGCGTGACTTGGCTTAATCGAATATAAAAATTTTAATAAAATATTTATGAACCAGTTACACAATGACAATACGATCTAAAGTTAACAATAACACGCGGGAGTGGCACAAAAAGAAAAAAAAAAGACGTGTGGCACTCGGGGACTGCCGCGGTAAAGCTATTGCATAGCATTTTTTATCAACTTATGCAATAGACCTCGCCAACAGCTGCTTAACCCCACCCATCCAAAACCAGGCCTCGCCAACAGCTGCTTATCCCCACCCATCTAAAACTAGATCTCGCCAACAGCTGCTTAACCCCACCCATTCAAAACCAGACCTCGCTAACAGCTGCTTAACCCCACCCATCCAAAATGAGACCTTGCCAACAGCTGCTTATCCCCACCCATCCAATACCAGACCTCGCCAACAGCTGCTTAACCTCTTCCATCCAAAACCAGACCTCGCCAACAGCTGCTTAACCCCACCCATCCAAAACGCCGACAGCTGCTTAACCCCACCCATCCAAACACAGACCTCACCAACAGCTGCTTAACCCCACCCATCTAAAACCAGACCTCGCCAACAGCTGCTTGACCCCACCCATCTAAAACCAGACCTCACCAACAGCTGCTTAACCCCATCCATCTAAAACCAGACCTCGCCAACAGCTGCTTAACCGCACCCATCCAAAACCAGACCTCGCTAACAGCTGCTTAACCCCACCCATCCAAAATGAGACCTTGCCAACAGCTGCTTATCCCCACCCATCTAATACCAGACCTCGCCAACAGCTGCTTAACCTCTTCCATCCAAAACCAGACCTCGCCAACAGCTGCTTAACCTCTTCCATCAAAAACCAGACCTAGCTAACAGCTGCTTAACCCCACCCATCCAAAATGAGACCTCGCCAACAGCTGCTTAACCCCACCCATCCAAACACAGACCTCGCCAACTGCTGCTGAACCCCTTCCATCCAAAACCAGACCTCGCTAACAGCTGCTTACCCCCACCCATTCAAAACCAGACCTCACCAACAGCTGCTATTGATTGTTCACTCATTTGTTTTCTTATCGGTCACCACGCTCAAAAAACAAATGAGTGGGGGGTGTTAGGTTATTTTCGTTACGGAATTTTTGGATTCGGTCTCCACGCTCAAGGCCCGCGATAGAAGCTATGCAATAGCTTAAAAAATAGGTACGATTTCTTGAAAAAAAGTGTTGAAAACCCACTAAAAACATACCTGTTAAAAAGGGGGCCAAGTTCCTATCCGCTACTTGTTCGCCAAAAAAAGGGTTGAAATCCAATCAAATGCCAAGTTTAGATGCACTTTAAAATCGATCATAATCACCTTCATCAACAGCCTGATCATCGTTAAATTTGAACTTGGCAGGTTTATTTAATTATATATATATTTAATATCCTATACTGTCCCACTGCTGGGCAAAGGCCTCCCCCAACTTATATAAATAATAAATTTAATAATACAATTAATCAAGTGTTACGGGTGAAAACCTGCCAAGTTCAAATTTAAAGATGATCAGGCTGTTGATGAAGATGATTAGAATCGATTTTAAAGTGCATCTAAACTTGGCATTTGATTGGATTTCAACCCTTTTTTAGGCGAACAAGTAGCCGATAGGAACTTGGCCTCCTTTTAGCAGGTATGTTTTAGTGGGATAAACTTTACGCCGCAAATAATTCAGAAATTAAAACTTATGATATAGTGACCTTAGGCTTAAACTTAGGTATACGTAGAAGTTATAAATGGTCATTTATAGTTTGCGACGTAAAGCAGCCAATCATAGGGGTAGATTTTTTGAAGGCACACCAATTAGTTGTTGACTTACATAATAAAATGTTGATTGACGGTCTCACTAAATTAAGTAAAGAAGCAACAGTAGTAAAATGTTCCGAATTATCTATATCTAGTATTCAGCAAGATAACCCGTACAAAGAATTGCTCGAAGAGTTTTCAGAAATAAACAAACCGGTTTCGTACATAGAACCCCCTAGTCATAATACATATCACCATATCGAGACTACAGGCCCTCCCGTATTTACCCGTGCTAGGCTGTTGCCACCCCATACATACAAAATAGTACAAGAGGAATTAGGTTAATGCAGGATTTAGGTATATGTAGGCCATCGAAGAGCGCCCACGGGCGAGCGCGCTGCACGTCGTACTTAAGAAGGATGGCCAGATAAGACCCTGTGGCGACTATCGTGCATTCAACGCGATCACGAAGCCAGACAGGTACCCGATCCCAAGGCTGCAGGATTTTACCTATGGACTAGCAGGTAAGAAAACATTTGCACGTTTAGATATTAATAGAGCCTATCATAATATTTGCGTACCGCCCCAGGATGTAGAGAAAACAGCCATCATGACGCCATTTGGACTGTTCGAATTTCCTAGAATGTCATTTGGTTTGCAAAATGCAGCGCAAACATTCCAAAGATTTATGGCCTAAAGCCTTCCTCAATAAATTAACTATCCAACACAAAAATAAATTTTCAATTCGAACCAGTAGTTCCCGAGATTAGCGCGTTCAAACAAACAAACTCTTCAGCTTTATAATATTAGTATAGATTAAGTTTAAAATATGTCATCTTCCGGTTTTTCTTTTGACTGGACTGTTGGTCTAGTGGTTAGTGGCCCTGACTGCTATGCCGAAGATCGTGGGTTCGATTCCCACCCAGGACAAATGTTGTGTGATGAGCATGATCATTTGTTCTGTGTTTGGGTGTAATTTATCTAAAATATGTATGTATTTAGACATATATAAGTATGTTTATCAGTTGTCTAGTACCCATAACACAAGCTCTGCTTAGCTTGGGACTACACAACGTTGTGTGATAGTTGTGGAATATTATTATATATATATTATTATTATTATTATTTCGTCAAAAACTTAGGTTTTTGATCAAAAACCTAATTTTATGAAAAACCTGCTACATATACTTAGATATACCGCAATGTAAAAGACAGGTAAGGTAGGTGCCAGATAACCGTGGAAAACGGCCATTGACCCTTCTACATTTGTTGGCATTCTTAATTTAAAAAAACGGAAATAAATACTTAAAGCTGCCTTTATGTATCGTGATCCTTTACATGATCTAGGTTATTAGACAAACAATGAACTGTTTTTCATTAGAAAAGCCGTTCATTGTTGGCTTTTCGGGTACCTACGCAGAGAAATTAGGAAAAGGTACACTTGAGGCAATTGAGAGGCGAGCCAGAAGGATAATTGGCGATGATATACTCGTCGAGTCGAGGCTACAAAGTCTTGAGCATCGACGCAGAGTTGCTAGTCTGTCGGTTTTCTACCGGTTGCATTTCGGGGAGTGTGCGTTCGAATTGCATAACCTAATTCCGCCTAGCCCGTTCCAACATCGGACTACCAGACGTACAGCTATGCGCCACCGG
Source organism: Mythimna ferrago (assembly GCA_910589285.2). NCBI lineage: Eukaryota > Metazoa > Arthropoda > Insecta > Lepidoptera > Noctuidae > Mythimna > Mythimna ferrago. The sequence continues at coordinate 11,485,386 of OU342692.1, read as the reverse complement.
TACATGGTGGATATCCCACTTGTACGCACAAAACGTTTAAGGAACACATTCATTGTGCCTGCAGCTAGGGAGTGGAATTCCTTGCCAAAGTCTGTGTTTCCTGATAGCTACAACCCGGGAATCTTTAAGTCGAAAGTGAATAGGTTTCTTCTAGGTAAGCGCGAGCCATCGTCGACCGCATCGTCGCTTTCCACCAGGTGAGATAGCGGTCAAGCGCGAACCTATCAACAATAAAAAAAGGGTCAATGTACTTTATTTCACGTTTATTATTTTGGCGTCTTCTATAGGCATAAAAAGGAATTGCAATCTCGTATGGTTTGAATCAATTATTTCCGAATTACATGAAGTTATCATTAGGTACCAACAGTGCTCGCAGGAAACCATGTACGGCACTTTAGCGTACGCCTTAGCATTCATACTGTTCATGTTCATAGGATTTTGTAGTTCTTTCTATGATCCTATGATGGAACAAATATTAGTGTATGAATTCGGTGAGTACCTATGTGATTTATCTAAATATAGGTGCGTAACTATAGAGTGGCAAGGCTGGCAAAGTGCCACGGGCCCCTGGCCCGGTGGGGCCCCCGAACCGAGAGGCCTTAAGCTCAGAAGAAGTAAATTATACAAATTCCATAAGAAAAGGATCAATACTGTCAGTTTGGTATTTTGCCAGCCTTTCTATCTTATATGACAACCTAGACAACAAAGTTGTCTATGGTTCCAATCTGTTAGGCCTGGTCTACACTTGACGTTATGGCAACTAATTTTTATTTTTATTTTGTTTTTCTTTTATTAATTTTTATTTTGTAATTATTTGTGTATCTATACGGGCAGAATAAACATGTTTTCTTTCTTTCTTTCTTTCTTTCTTTCTTTATATGTAGACACGCCACTGGGTGGCCATCCCATCAAACAAGAATACAAGAACACGTGTATCACCGATTTATTAACAAATAAGAATATTTTTCAATACACTTGCTCATAAAGTGACTCTTATTGCACTGGACTTAGGTAGGTACATAATGGCTCTTGTTATCAAACTGTGACATTTTGATTACCATTAAGCACTAGTGCTATAATGTAGTTAAAACCTTATTATTCAACTTCTCTCCCGCCATAATTATATTACAATTGTCGTATCAGGATAGTCGCAGGTCGTCCCCCACGGGTCGCCGGTCAACCCCCGTTTATTCATTTCAGTGAGTGTATTGAAAGGTAAAAAAATATGAGCGCGCATATGAAAACAGATTTTTACCGCCACAAAAGTTTACTAGTTTTATAGTTATTTTCTTCACAAGTGTATTGAAAAACGTCTTATGATACACGTTAGTAAATAATGATTACCGTTTTCGGCTCTCTTAAGACCCTCGCCACGGCTCTGGTCTAAATACCGCCTCGTCGGTAATCACTAACATTACACACTTATATCATAATGTACTATTATGTCTGTACAGTGTACGCTAATGAAATTATCCAAATTAAATTACAAAGTTTTTTTTGACAATTTTTCTGGAGCCTTATCCAATGTTTATGCCACGGTTTAGTTAGGCAGTGGCTTGCATAAAAAAAACAACTAGCCAAGTGGGAATCAGACTAGCGGGGTAACCATGACGTTCAAAGTAAGATTGTTTTAATTGAAACAAGTTTCAGTGTCGGTAAGAGATGGCACTAGACAACCTATACAAGGTGTCGTTTTGAAGCTGCAAAATATTTCAGGAGGTAATTATGTTAGTGATTCTCGACCCGAATCAATAATAAAATAAGTAGGTAATTTTTTTTTTTTTATAACCGCGCTTTTTTTCACACACACAAACACGGAACAATAAAGGGCGTTTTCACACACACTAACTCGCAACGATAGTTTCATAAATAATGTATCATCCAATCATCATCCCGCACGCCACACCCTAGCCACGCCCCCGCGGCCATCGATCAATCGATTTAGTTTAGTGTAATTAAAAAATTAAATAACAAGTATTACTGATTATTGACCAGGTATCGTTTTTTTATATGATTATTTATGAGTTTTATTACAACCTCCTGAAATATTGTGCAGTTTTAAAACTGCACCTTGTATAGCTCTGTCTCTTACCCATACCGAAACAAAATTAAAACAATCATACTTAATTTTTTAGAATTAATTTTTATTGTTTTACTGTAAATTTATTACATACACAACTAAAAACTATAATTACAGTAAATTAAAAAAATAATAATAATAAAACCCTACGCTAATTACAACTAAACTAATTACAGCACCGACAGACAACACACCCTTTCCAAATTTAATAGGTACAATAGCCCCTGAAATTAAAATTATAGAAAAAAGCTCTCTTCGTCTCCTGGGGTCTCCTATTTTCGAAGATTCCTTTCCAAAATTTGTCGAGGATAAAATTCAAAAGTTGAATGATGTTTCGAAAAGATTACTCCAATTGAAAATGCATTCGGCCATCACTATAATTCGTTTCTGCTGTTTCGGCCCTAAATTAACTTATTTCCTTCGCGCTTCTCATTTATGGAAACATACCCAGCTTTTGGAAAAAATGGACCAAATTATTCGGCATACTCTGACATCAATTTTTAACGGATTTTTTTCGGAATTTTAAATGGATGACCGAGCTTGGGCTCAGGCTACTCTTCCTATCCGTATGGGTGGCCTCGGCGTCCGCAAAATTTCGAGTATTAGCTTACCAGCCTTTATATCCTCGGTTCACGGCACTGAGAAATTAATCAGGAATATTCTATCTCCCTTACTGAATGATTTCAATGTGCCGTGCTTCATCAAGGCTATAGATGCCTGGAGACTCGCTTGCCCGAATTCTAATCCACCCGACGAACCATCATCCCAAAGACGGTGGGATGAGCCGCTCTGCAAAGTAGTTCAGGAAAACCTGATTGCAACATTTACTGCTCCTGCAGAGCGAGCGCGCCTGCTGGCTGTGGGAGAGTGGGAGTCGGGTCTCTGGCTTCACGCACTACCGTCGTCGAACCATGGCACCTTGCTCGATGATAACACTTTCCGCCTCGCTGTTGCCTTACGTCTAGGTGCTCCATGCTGTTCTCCTCATCGCTGCCACTGTGGCGAAGTCGTCAACAGCCTCGGACACCACGGTCTGTCATGCAGCGTAGTGCGGGTCGCATAGCGCGACACGCGAATATCAACGATATCATCAGACGCGCTCTTGTCACCGTCGGCGTTCCAGCCGTATTGGAACCCCATGGCCTGACACGCGACGATGGCAAGAGACTGGACGACATGTCGTTATTCCCTTGGAAGATGGGAAGGCCTTTAGTTAGTATGGGACGCTTCTTGTGTCGATACTCTTGCGCCTTCACATCTTCCTAGCTCGTCGTGTCGTGCTGGTGCTGCCGCTGCGGCTGCGGAGAACCTCAAGCGGCGGAAATATAACAACCTTGTTGGAAGTTATATTTTCGAACCGTTTGGGGTTGAAACTCTTGGATCGTGGGGTCCGAGTGCTGAAAAGTTGTTTAAAGATCTATCGAAACGTCTAGTTGACACTTCGCGTGACCCAAGGGCTGGCTTTTACCTCGGACAGAGGATAAGCAATGCCATACAGCGTGGCAATGCCGGCAGCCTTTTGGGCACATTACCAGTCGACAGCGAAGTGGAAGAGTTTTTTGACGCCATATTTTAGTTTGATTTTAGTTAGTTGTAATTAGCGTAGGGTTTTATTATTATTATTATTATTTTTATCTTACTTTAAACCTCATGGTCTAGGTCTAGGTCAGATTAGGTTCAATTTTTTGTAACATGAAAATAAATACAATTGTCTATGTTAATTTTAATGTTTAATTATTGTTCTTTTGTGTTTAAATAGTGTAATTGGCTTCGGCCGTTCTATTTGAATTAAATAAATAGGTAAATAAATATAAAGTTTAAAATTTATTTAAAGGTAATCGTCAAAAGCCAAACGATGAACAATCATTTCTTTATTACGATATGTTGGATTATAAGGATCCAATACACATGATTTCTATGTCGGTAAGTGAGCTTTACCTGCTTAATACTAGCTGATACAGGAAAAAACGTACCTACCACCTAACCACAAAATATATAGGTACAGAAGACAATCTCATGCATGTACTTCACTTTTTATACCTACGCTCGGTGGACGCACACTAATGAGCGTTTGAGCCGGAACTGTTCGACGAGCGAGCCGAGACGCTCCGAGATATCGTGTCCGTGAACGGGTTCTGTGTGCGGTGACGTTGCTCGAGCGCGCTTTGTACGTAGACTGACTTCTGTAACTATCTATTTTGTAGAATAGGCTCATAAACTAGTGCGCCTCACCATCAGAGATTGCATCACTGCTTACCATCAGGTGGGATCGCAGTCAAGCACTAGTTTATATCTCTTCTTCCTGCCCTTGTCCCATTTTATTTGGGGTCGGCGCAACACGTTTTTTTCTTCCATTCTGTCCTGTCACTCGTCACGCTATCACTAACTCTCTTTTCTTTCATATCACTTATATCATTAAAAAAAAAATAATTAAAAATGTAAGCAGAATTTTCTGAGTGTTTGAGCCGGAACTGTTCGACGAGCGGGCCAAGACGCTCCGCTTCACTAAGGCTTTCAGTTTCGATACATTTTCGAGTCCCGGGAGTATAAAATTGAGACTTGGCCGAGTCTCGAGAATCCCGGGAAAAACGAGACTTTCGATACTCGTTAAAAAGTAAAATATTTGTATTCAAATATTAGGTATTTAGGCAATCAATATCAGATATAGTAAAAAACTTTATTAAAAACAGCATTCCCATCTTGTTTTTCTTCTGCCACCACGGCAGGAGAAAAACCAACCACCAACACGAGGATAAAGCTATCTTTGTCTTGGGCGGCTTGAACTCCTCTCTTCACTTAGATTTCTACATTAACTTCTTCGCATTGCTCGTGAGTTAATTACATAAATCCCTCACTAACGTTCGGGATTAAAACTTAGCAACCTTCGTTTCGTTTGGAATTCAACATGCCGCCGGGCACTGCTTTATCCCCTACTCACATAATTTACTATTTTATACATGTTCACCGATAGCTCAGTCAAATATGGACCGATTTAAAATTATTTTTTGTTTGAAAAGTGTTGCTTCCGTTTTGATCCCGTATAAATATTGTTATAATCTGATGAGGAACTTCGAAGATATGGAGCGGAACTCCTCATAGGATCATAGCAGAACCGTCGTAACAAGTAAAATAGCTTTGTTCATGTGTGTAGTCGATAACTGACTGAAAGAATGAGGGGAGGGGATATATCGAGCTGATGAAGCTGGAAGGGGATATATCGAGCTGATGACACCGGAACTCTGTAATAAATCAATGTAACCTGACCGTGTTTGTGATTATTACAATTGTCACGATATGCACTCTGGCTATAACATATCATCGAGCTAATCTGATAATAATTAGCTGAGGGTTAAAGAAATCTTTTAACAGAAAAAAAAAATTCAGCCGACTTCATTGTAAAAAAACAATAAAAAAGTATAAAGTAACCTTAATTTCGGAAATCAATGTTAAATAACGAAGAGACAAAAATATTAAAAGGGGTAAAAATCATCCAAATGACATCCCCCGCCCTTAGGCAGAGCAGGAGATAGTGTCAGAATCTTACTGACTAAAAAGCCACCCCAGTAAAAAACACTAAAAAAGTACAAAATAACATTAATTTCGGATGTCGACCCCGGTATGAAAGGCAACGAAGAAACGGGGTGGGTTTTTTAATCAGTAAGATTCTGACACTATCTCCTGCTCTGCCAAAGGGCGGGGGATGTCATTTGGATGATTTTTACCCGCCGAAAAAAAGCCGGTTTCATTGAAGTCGGTTTTATTTTTTCTAAAAGATTTTTTTCATCAGGTTTTGAAGTGCGACTAGTCGACCTTCGACAACGCACTTGAGCGAAATTCAAGATACTTTGTCCCGTCTTTGAGGCGTAGCTGGAAAGATCTCACGGCGTCCTTACCTTCCGCATGACGCACTTTCTCACCGGACATGGCAAGTTCGGGAGGTTCCTGCACCGGATTCGTGCGGAAGTGACGCCCGGGTGTCGCCACCGTACGGAACGCCCGGAGGACACGGTGGAGCACACAGTTGAGGTGTGCCTTGCTTGGGTGGAGCATCGCTGTGCCCTCGTGAGGGCGATCGGCGGTCGCCGACTTCCGCGAAGCAGTAATGCTAGCGATGGAGGACGCCGACCGCATCAGGCATCGGCAAAAGTCAAAGTCAAAAGTCAAAAGTTTTTTATTTCACATAGGCCTACATGGGCACTTATAAAACGTCAGAAGCTAGTGCACGGTTCGAAATTGGTCGTTTCCTATGGAGAAGAACCGGCAAGAAACTCCATGGTTACTCTTTTAAAAAAATGGTTGTAGTTACAATATTTCCATATTATTAATAGGTATTATTTAAGAACAGTGTAAACCGGACTATATTGTACTCAAAAGCACAATAAAATCATCAAAATAATCATTTAAAAAAAGTGAGTCAAAATATGAAGTAATCTAAGAATTCGTGCAGTCTACAGTGTTCTTCCATTTACATTATAAAAAGAGGCTATATAAAAAAAAAGCTGTCAATAAATGAGACGTTAACAACCAAAAAAGAAAAACTAACGAATTTAATGTGGTTGGAGTCAGATAATATAAAATAAAATAAAAATATTGCAAAAGCAATGTGTTAGAAAAAAAAAAAAATGTTACAACAAAGATGGAGCAGTTAATAGATACATTCACACATTATTATGAGTTACCAGGGGGCCACAAGTGCAGAGGTAGTGATTGCCAAACAAGCGTATCTTCGACATAGTCTTTAACCTTGTAATATGCTTTTTTGGTTAAGACACGCTTAATATGGGTTTTGAACTTTCCTTCGCTAAGTTCAGTCACCGCTTTTGGTAGCTTGTTATAAAAGCGTATGCTATTTACTAAAAATGACTTACTGGTCTTGGCTAATCTCCATTTGGGTAATATAATTTCGTGTTTACTACGAGTATTTATGTTATGGAAATCGCTTCTAATTTTGAAAAGTCCTAGGTTTTTACGGACATACAAAATACTTTCTAAGATATAAAGAGACGGCGGCGCTCACAGCGCCTCAGCCGCCGCCGGGATTCCAATCCCGATTTCCGGCCACCGTGTAGGCGCGAGCTTGCGGACAGCGAGCAATGGGTAGCTCGCTGTCCGACCGTCCGGTAACTGTCCGGACCGAGCCCAAGTCGTCGATGGCGCGCAGTGTTCCCGCGCGCCTCAAGGAGCTGTCAGCAACAGCAGGGGCCCAGCAGGGTCGAAGCCTGGGGCCAGGGTTAATTCGAAAGATAGCTCAAGGCCCGGTACGAAAGGCACGATGGAACGGGTGGGCTTTTAGTCAGTAAGAGTCTGACACTATCTCCCGCTCTGCCCAAGAGCGTGGGCTGTCATTGGATGATTTTTCCCACCATAAAAAAAAATAATTTGTACACCGACCGCAACTGCTACGGTTACTAACGAGTCGGGTAATTATCTGCTCCTTGGCAGTTCACGGAACTATAACGGATCTATTTCTAAACACACCTCGTACATCAACACCACGACTCATGTTACCCCGAGCTAGGAAAAGATTATTGTCTCATAGAAAGTTTTTCCATCGGCCAAGACCATAATGTCGTCTGCATCTCAGACGATATTTCCGCCAACAGGGAGCTCAACATGCAGGACGTCGTATGCAAAATAACACAAGAGAGGATCCAAACGGTTCCCTGCGGAACCCTACACCCATCTCGTTCTTGATAATGAATGTGCTGGTATCGTAGGTAAGCCCCGACGTTGCACGGCAGATAAGGGGGAGGGCACTCTGTGGTGTATCAGGAACGCCCTAGCTGCATCCTAGGGCAGAGAATTAAAAGCCATCACGATATACAAACTCACCGTCGAAGCAACCCCATTTCTGCAGGATGATCTGCATCTGATCGCATCCACTGTAGAGGGAGAGACTGTGTCCCTGCCTTCCTTCCTCAACAAGAATAATTCAGCCTCCTTCCAGTTGATTCCGGTTGGTGGTTGGAAGTTGGAAGGAATATGTATGTTCGCACGGATGCAGCTGTATCTTTAGCTATCCCTCAGAGAAGCCAGGGTTTGGCCAGAAAAACTTGCCTTTAGTCATCTCAATGTCAGTCCGATGGTGACAGGAGTGTCAAAGGGCAGGAGTTAACATTTCAAAGAGTGTCTTTTTTTCTTTTTTTTTTTATTGTTGATAGGTTCGCGCTTGACCTTGCTGTTAGAAAAATCCGCCAATTTACGGATGTTGATACCGCTAGACTAGTCTATTTTAGTTATTTTCATAGTGTCATGTCGTACGGTATCTTACTATGGGGACGGGCTGCAGACATCGAGTCAATCTTTATATTACAGAAAAGAGCCATCAGAGCTATTTACAATCTCCGCCGGTGCGATTCTTTAAGGGAACTGTTTAAAGATATTAGCATAATGACGGTACCTTGTCAATATATCTATGAAAACATCATGTATGTTAGAAAAAATCTTCATCTTTTTAGCAAAAGAGGCGATAGACATAATTATGTTACAAGAAATAGGGATCAATTAGTTCAACCAGGTTTCAGACTGGCTAAAGTGGCCTCTTCTTTCATGGGGTACTGTTTGAAATGTTATAATAAAATACCACCCCAAATATTAGAACTCAATGAAACGAAATTTAAATCTTGTATTAAACGCACACTATGCAGGCAAGCATATTATAAGTTGGAGGATTATATTCAAGATAAAAATGCTTGGCTCAATGCTGGTCCAGCTCCACTACCACTAGGGCGTACTAATTAGTTGATTAGTTGGAAACTAATATTATTATTTTTTAATTTGAAAGACAGAATTGCATTGTATAATGTAGAAGCACTTTTTCCAAGTTTGTGAATGTGAAGCACCATGGAGCATTTTTATTAGGTTACAACTTTTTTTTTTTTTGACATTACGAGCATGGCAGTTGAGAGTTTGTCATGCTCACTCAAATGTCTCGCTGTTGGTGGCACGTGTTATTGGGTCGTTCAGTTCCCTTCAAAATGGTTGAGCTGAGTGGGGCTGATGCACGCGTCATGCTCGTGAACGGGTGCCGTCAGATGGGACTGGTCATCTCTTAGCTGCCAGTGGCTTAATTCAGTTTCTATCTTTTAATTATTTTACATTTTTATTTCATTATCGACATTGTGCTCACATGATAGAAGCAACAAGTAATATGTAACCAAGCATTATATGTAACACATAATATGATTTAAAAGAGTGTCCATGGAGTTTCTTGCACGTTCTTCTCCATAGAGACCTACTCTTTGGAACGTGCAATTTAGCTTCACTTTTCTTGGACTGACCGACATTTGACTATTCAAAAGTGCCTGTAAATGGTCTATTTGAAATAAATGCTTTGATTGATTGATTGATTGATTGACCGCTATCTCACCTGATGGAAAGTGTTATTAACTTATTCATCTTCTTTTTTTTTATGGTGGAAAAAAATCATCCAATGACATTCCCCGCTCTTGGGCGGAGCGGGAGATAGTGTCAGACTCTTACTGACTAAAAGACTCACCCCGTTCCTTCTAGCCTTCATTTCGGATAACCCTGGCCCCAGTAGGCTTCGACCCGGCTGGGTCCCTGCTGTTGCTGACAACTCCTTGAGGAACGCGGGCACAGTACGCGCCGTCGACGACTTCGGCTTGGTCCGGACAGTTACCGGACGGCCGGACAGCGAGCTACCCATTGCTCACTGTTCGCAAGCTCGCGCCTACGGCGGGCGAAAATCGGGATCAGAATCCCGGCGGCGGCGGCGGCGGCGATAACGCCGTTGCCTGATGCGTTCGGCCTCCTCCTTTGCGAGCATTACTGCTTCGCAGAAGTCGGCGACCGCCTGCCACTCCTCCTCGCTCCGGAGCATGGCCTCAACCAAGGCCCGGAGCGAGTCTCCGCCGCCAATCGCCCCCACGAGGGCACGGCGATGCTCCGCCCAAGCAGGGCACACCTCGACTGTGTGCTCCACCGTGTCCTACGGGCATTCCGCACAGTGGCGACACCCGGGCGTCACTTCCGCACGAATCCGGTGCAGGAACCTCCCGAACGAACCATGTCCGGTGAGGACCTGCGTCATCCGGAAGGTAAGGACGCCGTGAGGTCTTTCCAGCCACGCCTCAAAGAGGGGACTTACCGCCATGATTGTGGCGTGCCCAAACTTATTCATCTAGGTTACCACATAAGTCCTCACTTTATCCGATTTACGTCTTTTTTTTAGCGAGAAAACGATGCATCGTTAGGATTGGTAGATCCAGATTACGACTTTGCTGATGGCTACACATATGTCCAAGTAGAGCTTATTAGTGTGATGTCACCCGTGAAAGTAATATATAACAATACTAATTTAAAACGACCGTTTCTACTTATCTTGGTAGAGAGACCAGCTATAAACATACCTATTGCAGTGGCTGGTTACTCAATTATTACAAAAATAAAATTTTCTTAAATCCCAAGCGAACACCCATCATTGTCTTTCTATTGTGTCTCTAATTCTCACGATTGACAGGTAAATAAAGAGTGTGATGATATAATTGTTGTTTTAATCTCTCTGTCTTTATTTTAAGTTCCACCTGTAGTCTAGTCAAATTAGGTCATTTTTTAATAAAGATTGGACAAAATTCTCTGGAGAGGCAAAAACGTTTCTGATGGTATTGTATGAGTGAAAAATCGAGTATAAAAAAAAATCATTTGTCACCCCTACGGAAGGGGGTGAAAACTGTTTATTGCTCATAACTAACCAGAGAATATATTATAGTGTACTCAGCATATTTTTTTTTATGGTAGATTAAACCTCAATCTACATTATTGCATTTTAATTATTTTAATCAAACCATCGCAGCATAAGAAAAAAATAAAAATGTGTAGCGAGAATATCTTCCGCAGTCTATCCCGTGTTTCGCGCGCTAACGCGAAGCCCGCGCCGGCCGCCCGCGTCCCCACCGCTCCTCAAGTCGCCAGTCGTGATTATACTCTTTGGCCAGTCGGCCCTACACGCCCTTAGATATACCTAGCAAGTGCGCGCGCGACTGTGTCGCGCGGCGCCCTACCTGTACCTAGACTTCTGCGATTGTATCTAGACCTATACTGTGCATTGTGCAATCGTCATCATCACCTATATTAAACTTTGTACAACCCCTACAAAATTGCGCCCAACTCGTGGCTCGTGCTTGAATATACCTACGCGAGCGCGAACGTATTCCACGCTCTGTTGTGTTCCTACCTACTGTACTGTTGCTGTAACGGTCGTGCGTAACTCGTGAGGATGCCGAAAACACGCGGACAGACAGCCAACGAGGGTTCCAGTAGTGACGAAGAACGCGGGAACCCGCACGCCGCGGGGGCCGCCGCGGTTAACGACAACGCGAGCGCGGCGGCGACGCCGACGACAACGGACCGCCGCGATACGAACATGATCACGATGTCTGAAGACCAGCTGTCTAGGATCCTGGCCAGCGTAATGAGAGGACCGACTCAACCTCCCGCTGCCTACGCAGGAGTGCACGCGGTGCACACTGCGCAGAACAACTTCACCCGGTGTACGGCTCGGTTCGATGGAGCCGCCTGCAACGCCGACGTCGTGGAAGCTTTCATCGAGAGCGTGCTTATATACAAGGAGTGCGCTGACGTGTCTGATGAACACGCGTTACGTGGCATGCCGATGTTGCTGACCGGAGAGGCCGCCGTGTGGTGGTGAGGAGTGCGACCTACCGTGCAGACCTGGGACGACGCGTTACGCCGGCTGCGCTTCATGTACGGCGCGCCACGTCCAGCCCACAGGATCTTACGTGATATATACGCGCAGGAACAAACCAGTGAAAGTGCCGATTTATTCATTTCGCGTGTGCGCGCTAATATTTCGCGATTACCATATCCCATATCGGAAGAGATGCAACTCGATATAGTGTACGGCCTTTTGCATCGTAAAATCCGTAAACGTGTCCCGCGTGATAGTGTAAGTAGCGTCGACTGTCTACTTGAGAGAGCCAGGTATGTGGAGGAGACGCTGGGCGAGGCGAATCAATCCCATATACCTAATAATAATACCGCGAACACGAACTTACGTGACAACAACCCTTTAAGTGCGACCGGTAAAAATATTAACCCGCCAACGGTGACGGTGAAAAATGTTTACCCCGCAAACGGCTACGTCCGACTTAGGGCTTTCAAATACCGGATTTTTTCAATACCGGTATCAATACCGGTATTAGAATACTTCAATACCGTGATCACGTGATCACGGTATTGAACTCAAGTTTTTTTTTAAACTAGTGCTTGACTGTAATCTCTTCTCATAGGAACTTTAATTAGGACATTAATTAAACCATTTAAATACCTATTTTTGTTTTCGAATCAGTCTTTATTCTCTCTTAACCGTTCTAATAAGGTTCTAGTAAATTGTTTACCGGATGACACATTTAATACGTATCTATCTGCCCTTAGAAATCATCAAGCGTCAAGACTCGTTTCTTTTTTATTATTTTAAGAATATTTCCCACTACTTGTTGTACCAAACTACCAATTAAATGTACAATTTTGAATTGTTTCTTCGTACACGAAAGTAGTTAATAAGTACTGATTAGGAAAAAATAGTAATGATTGAAGTTAGGAAACAAAGCAACATCCAAACCGCTCAAATATTCATTTTTTACTATTTAGTTGTAGATCTAACGGATAACGTGATTCGTTAAAGTAAAAATTACATTAATCAAAGTGAAAACTGCCACAATTTTAGATGCTTCAATCTGTTGGGAATTCGTGACTCGTCATTAATTTTTAAACAAAAAAAAAAAAAACGATAAACAGATAAACAGATAAACATATTTATTGGTAAAAAATATATTTACAAGTCACAGTATATTTTAATTAAATGAAGTAGCCACTTAGTAGTGTAAACTATTGGTAAAATTAATTCATCAAATGAATAAAATAATTAACAACATAAAATTAAATTACAACCATTAATTTATGATTTCATTTCATTACTTAAATTGTAGTAAAGTATCTATAAAATAATAATAATTTGATTGTCATTAAAATTAAATAATTATATTATCATTGAAATTAAATAAATAGATTGTCATTGAAATTAAATAAATAGATTGTCATCGAAATTAAAATAAATTGATTATCATTGAAATTAATAGATTAAAATTGATTAGTCATTATCATTAGTTAATTATGTATGCGATTTATTATACGATTGCGTGATCCGTTGAGAATTGAGACAAATCCCAGAAAATACAAGTATTAATATTATAGGGGTACCATGTTGCTCGTCAAGATCACAAACTTACCAAAAACACATAATGACCAAGTTCACATGCACACGTTACCCGGGCGCCTTTGCTATACTAACTAACAAAACAATAACGTCGTATAGGGCCTATCACACTACGCGTTATTCAAACCGTTTTAGTCTATGGTTCTACGTATCGCGTAGCGTGATAATGGTCAGACTGTTTTACTCGGAAAGAAAACAAAGACGAGTCTAAATATCGTGTGCTGAATAACGTAAGAAGTGTAATAGGCCATTTAGGCTCGCTCGACTAAGAAACAGATTTAGGCTAAGTGCGGGCAGGTGAGCTGGAGATAAGAATTGGCGCTTAATACAAGTGTGAGAATAATATTACATCGTAATTATTACGAAAAACACGCAAAAATTACCAAGTCAAGTAGTAGTAGATTGTAATACCGTAATTACGGTATTGGCTCGTCAATACCGTGATTGAAAAAAGACCAAAATATATCCGTGATCACGGTATTACGGGATCCCGTAATACCGGTATTGAAAGCCCTAGTCCGACTCCAGTTCGAACATAGACGGTAGTAGTGCGACTCCTAAACGTGTTGGACCACGCTGCGCACGCTGTAAACTTTTCGGACACACGATTGACGAGTGTAAGTCGAAAGGTAGTCAGTTAGCTTGTTATGGTTGCGGTCGTGAAGGCGTTATTCGGTCGAAGTGTCCTACTTGTAAAGGTAAGGAAGATGCTCCGGCCGCGGCCGCCGACGGGAAGGTGAGTTTTCAAAGCGTTCATACACACGAATCCTCCATGTCGCGGCCTACGATCAAGATAGAGGTAGCTTCGTTAGTAGGTGTTGCTGTGCTCGATACCGGCGCTACCGAAAGCCTAGCAAGTCCCGGTTTGTATAAGATTTTGTTAGAGAACGGGACGAGTTTTACATCGGCCCGCCGCACGATAGGGTTGGCCGACGGGACCCAACAAACACGTGATGTGTTGTTGTGCGACACAAATGTTGTAGTACAGGGACGTAACGTACCTACAACATTTATTGTCATACCAGAGGCGGAAAATAGGACGCTTCTTGGACAAGACATCACAAAGTCAGGTATTTTACTCGACCTACAACGTAGTTGTTGGTATTTTTCGGACTCGACAAACGTGAAGGTACCCTTTGTGCGCTCATACAGCCTTACATCCACCAGTGACGCAGAGATGATGCACGTTAACACCACCGGCCTGGCGCTGAGAGAGAGCGAAGGATCTAAGCTGTCGCCTGCTCAGAGGACGCAGCTTAACCAGCTTATTGTTTGAGGGACTGAGGGACCAGCTACGTCCTTCGCTACTCACCACATTCGAGTAGGTGAGAGGCAGGAGCCGATCGCCTCGCCGCCCTACCGGATGTCGGCAGGTAAGAAAGAGCTGCTAGACGGTGAGCTTGAGAAGCTGCTGCGAGCAGATGTTATAGAGGAGTGTGAGTCGTCATGGGCTGCGAATGTAGTGTTGGTGAGGAAGAAAGATGGTGGCGTACGGTTATGCGTGGATTACCGTAGGCTCAACGCCGTAACGGAACCTGACCGGTACCCACTGCCGCGCATAGAAGATGTTCCCCATGCCGCGAAGACTACCGCCTACATGTCAACGCTCGACCTCCATTCCGGTTACTTTCAGGTGAGTGTCGCGAAAGATGACCGTGACAAAACCGCTTTCGTTACGCCCGGCACCTATAGGTTTAAGAGGATGCCCATGGGACTGCTTAACTCCGGCGCTACGTTCCAGAGATTGATCGACCGGTTCCGATCGAACTTGGTTATACCAGTGCGGACCTTCGAGATGAATGACAGCGCTGTGACGTCCTCAGACCCTCGAGGTGGTGGTAGACCTGTGATCACCCTTGGTTACTTAGATGATTTGATTGTTCTGTCGCCCACCTTCGAACAACACCTCGAGGACCTGGAGACAGTCTTTGATAGACTGGATAAATTTAATCTGCGTGTTAATCGCAAGAAAAGTTGTTTCGCCTGCGATTCGGTGCGTTTCCTGGGGCATATTATAGTACCTGGTGGTCTGCAGGTGGACCCGGAGAAGACCTCGGCCATAGCTGACATGCCTGCCCCAAAGAACGAGAAGCAGCTTAAGGGATTTTTAGCGACGTCGAGTCGGTTTCGGCGTTTTGTACCAAATTACGCCGCCGTCGCGAAACCTTTAACTGATCTCCTCAAGAAAAATAGTTCGTGAAGATGGTATGACGAGCAGCAGGCCGCGTTCGACCATATTAAGAGACTCCTGGTCACCGCACCTATACTCCGCCAGGCTGATGAGAGTAAGCCCTTCTCCCTTAATACCGACAGTAGTGGCTACTGTCTCGGAGCAGTTTTGATGCAGGGGGAGGGCCCCGACGAGAGACCTGTGGAGTACGCCAGCCGCTTGCTTTTACCGGCTGAGCGCAACTATACCACCACCGAGAGGGAGGCCTTGGCTGTAGTGTGGGCGGTGACTAAATTCAGGGGCTACATCGAAGGATCAGAGGTAATAATTAAGTCCGACCATCAACCCTTGCGTTGGTTGATGAGTTTAAAGTCCCCCAGTGGCCGTTTAGCGAGGTGGGCATTAATCCTTCAGTCATACAACTTGCAGATACAGTATACTCCCGGTAAGGTGAACGTGATTGCAGACGCGCTAAGCCGCCCCGCCTGTTGCGAAGAGGACCCAGGCGTTTGCGAGGTATGCTTAGTGTCTGTAGATATGCCGCACAGGGCACCCGCTGATGTGCGTGATAACCAACTCAAGGACCCCGAGTTGAAGATGATCGTGGAAGATCTAGAGGACTCCGATCCGTCCAGGGGGAGGGGTTGGTCAGAATGGGGATACCTGATGTCTGATGGAGTGTTGTACCGATGTGCACCCGAGGCTGACGACGCTGACTCCGCCTGTCTCGTGGTACCGAGTCATGAAAGAGAGATCGTCCTTGCTGACTTCCATGACGCTCCAACCGCAGGTCATTTCGGTGTTGAGAAGACCTTGCAACGTATCAGAGCCCGCTACTTTTGGGTAGGTATGAAGTCTTTCGTTTCTGACTATGTTAGGCGTTGTGCTGCTTGCCAGCGCTATAAAGCAGATAACAAGAAGCCTGCAGGACTGCTGCAGACACCCGCTACGACTCGTCGATTCGAGGTCGTTTCAGTGGATTTGTTCGGCCCTTTGCCGAAGACGGCTAAAGGTAACCGATGGATTTTTATTATAGAGGACGTGTGTACTCATTGGGTTGAGCTCTTCGCGTTAGAGACCGCCACCAGCGTAGAAAGCGCTAAGATTTTGATCAGCGAAGTGTTCTTGAGGTTTGGAGTTCCGCGTAGGATGATCAGCGACAACGGGGTGCAGTTTGTAGCCGAGGTGATGCAACAGGCCTGTCACGTGATGGGTATCAAACAGTCTTTGACGCCGTTGTGTCACCCGGAAAGCAACCCCGTTGAACGCAAGAATCGGGACCTCAAACCCCAGTTAGCAATCCTTGTGGGAAGAGACCACGCCTCTTAGGACCAGCATCTCGCAGCTATAAGGTTTGCGATGAATTCGGCTGTGACAGTGAGTACTGGATTTTCACCAGCCTTCCTTACCTTCGGGAGGGAGCTGCGCGCACCCTCGGACTTCGTAGCTGATATGAAAGCAATCGTGCATAGTGATAATTTTGTACCGAGTATTACGCCTTACCTTCGTAGTTTATCATCAGCGCTCCTAGATGCCAGGGATGTCCATGAACAGGCCCAAAACGTCAGGAAGAAGTATGCTGATGAAGGCAGGCGTACACCTCCGGATTATAAGGTGGGTGACCTTGTCCTCCTAAAGACGCAGAGCATGAACGACGCAGGCCGCGGGCAAACCGCGAAGTTCATCCCTAGGAGAGATGGCCCGTATCGTATTCGGGAAGTGGTAAGTCCCACCACGTATGTTATCGAAGGAGTTACGCAAGCTGAACACATTGGACGGTACCATGTGTCACACCTGACTCCGTTCGTCGGCGATATCGTGTCTCCGGTTCGTGAGAAGCGCAAGCGTGGTCGACCCCGTAAATTGGGCGCTAGTTCGAACGCGAGGGCGCTATGTCCGAACTAGAGGGGGAGTGTGTAGCGAGAATATCTTCCGCAGTCTATCCCGCGTTTCGCGCGCTAACGCGAAGCCCGCGCCGGCCGCCCGCGTCCCCACCGCTCCTCAAGTCGCCAGTCGGCCCTACACGCCCTTAGACATAGCACGTGCGCGCGCGACTGTGTCGCGCGGCGCCCTACCTGTACCTAGACTTCTGCGATTGTATCTAGACCTATTCTGTGCATTGTGCAATCGTCATCATCACCTATATTAAACTTTGTACAACCCCTACAAATGTTATTTTTGGCCATTGCGGCATTCGGGAAAATTGTGTAGTTTTGTAAACTGAGGAAAGTGTTATACATTTCGACCTAAGTACATGATTGATTTTGCACCCCAGTGTGACGCATGGAAATTAGTTTTTCACGCTTTTTTGCCTTTGTACTTCGGGGGAAATTCAAGTAGTTTTGAAAATAATCAATTATAATAATTTGGTTTCCTTTATATTTGCACCCTATAAAAAATCAGCATTTTTTAAGGAACATGCGTTTTTCAAGTGTTGTTTTAATTGCCAAAGAACTATTACGCCATGGAAGTGACAAGCGCGCGACACGGAATAATAAACTGACAAGAAGAGATAAGCGTAGTCATCACTTAGGAGCGTTGTGGGATGTATTTTACGAGGAAGGAGTACTTTCTGATTGTAAATGCTCTGTTAGTAAGTTTTTGTAAAGAAACCTAATTTAGTTCTTATAAAAAAAAAAAAAAAAACAGTTTAAGTTTAAACAAAAAAAACGAGAGTGTCCTGCAAGCATGTCCTTTATTTATCTTCTATACATACATATAAATAAAATTGGAGTGTCTGTTTGTAATATTGAAGTAACTGCTTTTTACTACAAGCACATGAATATATAAACGGTACATACACCAAAATAACATTTTTTTCAATTTTTGTCTGTCTCTTTTGTCCGGGCTAATCTCTGATATGGCTGGACTGATTTTGACGGGACTTTTTTGGTAAGTAGCTGATGTAATAAGGAGTAACATAGGTTACTTTTATTTAAGAAAAAATAAATTCAAAATCATGTAGTCCACGCGAACGAAGTCTCGGGCACTGCTAGTTTCAAATAAATTAGTGATATTTCGGTTGTCTTTAGAACTATAAACCGTGTGACAGCAAGTCAGGTGAGGTAGGAACAAAAAATATAAGTATAAAAAATATGGAGTTTTAAGTATGCGCCTTTTTTTATAAAAAATAAAAATAAAAACGTTTATTTCAATTACAATAAGCATTTTGATACATATTTATTGGAGATCACCTTTTAAGCAAGGAAATGCTTGTATTAGATGACTCCGCTCTTCCACTTGTCATTTCTATGCAATTGAAATGCAGACATGCAAGATTAAAATAATAATAATAATAATAATATAAAATAAAAAGGTAACTTAATTTAACTTAATTTAATTCAATTCAATTTAATTTAATTTAATTTAATCCAATTTAATTTAATTTAAACCAACTTAATTCAATTTAATTTAATTTAACTTAATGGTAACTTAATTATCTCATCCTTTTTTTTTAAATTATACAGAGAGCTCAGCAAATGAATGAGAGTTATACAGATGCCCTGATCGTGCGTGTAGGTGTGGAATGTGTGTCGTGAGTGTGTGTGCGAGTGAGTGTTTGTGTGAGTATGGATATGACTAGTGAGGTTGTGTGGTGTGTGAGTTATAGTGAGCAATGCTTAGTTTAGCCCTACGACAATGTCTTGGGATCGAACGAAACTAAACAAGTCTTCTTTCACCAACCATCTACTTTCACCATCCGGCCTCATCTAGCATTAATTGACGAAAAAAAAAATAATTGACGTGTAAAAGTGTTTTTATAAACCCTACTTGCAAAATAAAGATCATTTATCATTTATCATATCAGCCCAAATGTAACTAATTTGGATTATTGCAAACTGGATATAATCGACTCAATTTCATCGTAGGTTTTAGTTTTAAGCCAATCGGTTATAACCTTTTAGCAGTCCCGGAACTTCATGGAATATATTTGTAATTCTTTATTCAGTAAATTGTATAGAGCAGATGATTGTCTTGAGTATTGCCTTTTTGCGAAAGCAGATCTAACCTTGACAGTTGGAGCAACTAAGTAGCTCCTTCTGTTTTTTGTCTTAGAGGGGTGATACGGAAGGGATCTGTGCTTTTTTAGTACGAGTTGAAGCAGATAAAGCTTTCTTATAGACAGAACATCAGATAATAGGTAAAGACTGTGGGTGGGATATCTGTAGGGTTTAAAATATATGACCTTAAGTAAGGTTCGAGACCTTGAGTGTTAGGGCGCGAATGGTAAGCAAAACAGAACTTATTCTTATAATCTAACTTAATGTTTAACTTAATTCTAATTAATTTTGAGACTCTAAAATAAAAGTTTAACAAATAAGTGAAATATAGTGAGAAAATAAACAAAAATTGTAAATCACTTTTAAAATGAAAACTAGTCATTTAAGCTGTAAGAGATTATGTACCTGTGACTCACAATTTATAACAATAGTAGGAGAATTATCATTCTTCTTAATATATACCTTTCCAAAAGCTATTTATAATCCTTAGATTTTGCTAGGTCACGCGCAAAAAAGTGAAGTCGAGCTCCCCTTGTAGTCAACTGTTCCGAGATGTACCTATATTGGTGTATTCTCATCTGTCCTAAATCCAAGATGTTTCGCATATAATTTACCATTTTGTTTTCTATTAAAGGCTTTAGCTGACTTCAAGAGGTCTGATTTAAGAATAGTCGACTTTAACTCAAATATAATAGGGCTATTTTTTGTGCTAGTCCGTTTGTTTTTTACTCGATAGATGTCACTAATATCCGGTTTTGTGATATTACAGCCAACTTCACTGGATAAACATAATGCCATTTTTATCAAGTCTTCTTTGGATTCCTTAGCTATTTTTGGGACATTTTTGATCTCGAAATTCGCCTTTCTACTGCCTCTTTGCAGGTCTTCTATTTTGTCCTCTAAGATTGTGATGAAATTTCTATCATTTTTGGATTGTTCTTCGAGACGCTCAATTTTGGACTTTAGTTCAACATTTTGTGCCGACAGAAAAGCCATGGAGGATTCTATATTGCTATTAGTGGTTTTGATTTCCAATAAAGCCTGATATATCTTCTTAATCTCTTCTTGTTGTGGTGTCATTAATGATGACATTAATTCCTTGACTTCATCCTTCAAAGCGCGGAAGTCAGATTCATAGTTATAAAGATCCCCTACCGACCTCTTAATACATCGAGATCCGTAATTAGGAGGGGTGGTTTGTTCAAGTTGATCGTAAGTTTTCGAATCGGACATAGATTTGCCACTCATTTCTTCCATTCCGAAGACCAGGAGATAGTAAATTAGTGAAGATATACTGCAACCAATTAGCAATTGTGTGCTGTCTTTCCGGCTGTCTACCGTTATTTGTACTACAACGAATTGTGCACCTTTGATTGAGTAAAATCAGCCTTTGTACCAGGAGAAGATAAAAGCAAGGAGGTCCTGCGCTAATCGCCGTCCCAGCGGGTGGTCCACGTCACACAGTAGGCTGTCCTTGGAGGTCCAATGACGCTCAGGTAGGTGGGGCTTTGTGCTTCTTCGAGGCGTTGCAGTGCGCGTGGGCAGGTAAGTGAGTTATTCGTACCTTTAGATTGGCTGACTCGCTTCGATGTTCTAGGGTATCAGGAGTAGCGAGGAGGTCGATGAGTGTACCAACTTGTAGGTCGAATTGTGGCTCTTCCGTTTTATGCACTCCTATTTTTATACGCGATTTAACTGATTTGAATTTTGAATTTATTTATTAAATAATTATAGAAATACAGGTTGGGTGCACATCTACACCTTTTGGCGGTCCGGGGGGAGATTTTATGGTGGGAAAAATCATGCATTGATATCCCCTGCCCTTGGGCGGAGCGGGAGATCGTGTCAGACTCTTACTGACTAAAAGACCCACCCCCGTTCCTTATAGCCTTCATACGGGGGCTCGAGCTCCCTTGCGGATAACCCTGGCCCCAGTAGGCTTCGACCTGGCTGGGTCCCTGCTGTTGCTGACAACTCCTTGAGGCGCGCGGGAACAGTGCACGCCGTCGACGACTTGGGATTGGTCCGGATAGTTACCGGACTGCCGGACAGCGAGCTAACCATTGCTCACTGTCCGCAAGCCCGCGCCTACGGTAGCCGGAAGTCGGGATCAGAATCCCAGCGGCGGCGGCGAGGACGCCGTTGCCTGATGCGTTCGACCTCCTCCTTTGCGAGCATTACTGCTTCACAGAAGTCGGCGACCGCCTGCCACTCCTCCTCGCTCCGGACCATGGCCTCAACCAAGGCCCGGCGCGAGAGGTCTCCGCGGGCGGCACTTCCGCACGAATCTGGTGCAGGAACCTCCCGAACGAACCATGTCCGGTGAGGACCTGCGTCATACGGAAGGTAAGGACGCCGTGAGGTCTTTCCAGCCACGCCTCAAAGAGGGGACTTACCGCCATGATTGTGGCGTGCCCAGCACTGGGTTGCGATAGTCGTTGACGTCATGCCGTGACCTGTCGCGGCAGCGGACTTTCACCCCGGCGTTGCATCTTCACGCGCATATTGTGCATGTGTGCAAGGACTGTTGTCTCCAGATCCCACGGTGGTAGGCCAGCCAGACGGCTCGCCGCGTCGCGGGTGACCGTACAGTATCCCCGCACCATCCTTATTGCCATGACCCTCTGGCAGGCGTTCAGCACGGCCGAGCCACACCGGCGCCCCGTAGAGGGCCATGGACTGAACGATTCCCGCGTAGAGCCTCCGGCAGGAGGCATCTGGACCCCCAAGGTTGGGCAGGAGCCGCTTGAGCGCAGCCCCAACCCGGTTGAGCTTGGGAGCCAAACGTCGGAAATGCTCCCCAAAATTCCACCGGCTGTCGAGGACGAGTCCCAGGTACTTCATCTTCGACCCGACACCGATGTGAACTCCTCCTACCGTTAGTTGGGAACCCAATGGCGGGGCGTTCCGAGGGTGGCGACCGTGAAAACACATAGCTTCGGATTTGTGCAGCACCACCTCGAGTCCCAACTCCTGGATCCTATCAACGACCATCGCAACCCCGCGTGTCGCTAGAGCGACCGCCGCCTGGTATGACTGTCCCTGCGCTAGAACCAGCGTGTCATCTGCATAGCAAACCACGCTGACCCCGTCAGGGAAGTCGCCGCGTAGCACGTAGTCGTATCCAATGTTCCACAAGGGTGGCCCTAGTACCGACCCCTGCGGAACACCGCACGACATCTCTCGACGTTTCCAGTCTCCCTGGTGACCGAGGTAGACTATAAATCTCTCCGACAGATAGGCCTCGACCACTCGACAGAGGTATTCGGGCACCCGGTGGTACCGGAGTGCCCTCCGGATCGTACTCCAGGGCAGGGAATTAAAGGCGTTGGCAATGTCCAAGGACACTGCCACGACACACCTACCCCGGGACACCGCGTCCCCCGTCGTTAGGGCTCACACGCGCATGATGGCGTCCACCGTGGAGCGTATCCTGCGAAAGCCTAACTGACCGTCCGAAAGGTCCGGCTCCACCCGTGTTAGGCGCGCGACGAGGCGGTTTGCAATTACTCTTTCAAAGAGCTTGCCCACCTCGTCGAGCAGCACAATGGGCCGGTACGCGGACGGAGAATCCGCAGGGCGCCCCTGCTTTGCGATGAGGACCATTTCCCCGTCTTCCAGCAAAGTGGGAACTGGCCCCTCTCCATGCATGCGCTGAAGAGCCCTTTTATTCGAGGCCCGAGAGCCTCCATGGTCAGGACCCAGGCCTTTCCAGGCAAGCCGTCGGGTCCTGGGGCGGTGTTCTTGGCATTCAGCCTTCACACCGCCACTCTCATCTCTACCTCGGTCACCTCTGGAGCATCATCGTTGTCGTCGTTGTTGCGAGTTGTTGAGTCAGCTTCCAGTCAAGCGTCTGCCTATACAGGATTATTTGTTGGAGTCAGCTTCCAGTCAAGCGTCTGACTATACAGGATTATTTGTTGGAGTAAGCTTCCAGTCCAGCGTCTGCCTATACAGGGTTATTTGTTGGAGTCAGCTTCCAGTCAAGCGTCTGCCTATACAGGATTATTTGTTGGAGTCAGCTTCCAGTCAAGCGTCTGCCTATACAGGATTATTTGTTGGAGTCAGCTTCCAGTCAAGCGTCTGCCTATACAGGATTATTTGTTGGAGTCAGCTTCCAGTCAAGCGTCTGTCTATACAGGGTTATTTGTTGGAGTCAGCTTCCAGTCAAGTGTCTGCCTATACAGGATTATTTGTTGGAGTCAGCTTCCAGTCCAGCGTCTGCCTATACAGGGTTATTTGTTGGAGTCAGCTTCCAGTCAAACGTCTGCCTATACAGGATTATTTGTTAGAGTCAGCTTCCAGTCAAGCGTCTACCTATACAGGATTATTTGTTGGAGTCAGCTTCCAGTCCAGCGTCTGCCTATACAGGGTTATTTGTTGGAGTCAGCTTCCAGTCAAGCGTCTGCCTATACAGGATTATTTGTTGGAGTCAGCTTCCAGTCAAGCGTCTGCCTATACAGGATTATTTGTTGGAGTCAGCTTCCAGTCAAGCGTCTGTCTATACAGGGTTATTTGTTGGAGTCAGCTTCCAGTCAAGCGTCTGCCTATACAGGATTATTTGTTGGAGTCAGCTTCCAGTCAAGCGTCTGCCTATACAGGATTATTTGTTGGAGTCAGCTTCCAGTCAAGCGTCTGCCTATACAGGATTATTTGTTGGAGTCAGCTTCCAGTCAAGCGTCTGTCTGTACAGGGTTATTTGTTGGAGTCAGCTTCCAGTCAAGTGTCTGCCTATACAGGATTATTTGTTGGAGTCAGCTTCCAGTCCAGCGTCTGCCTATACAGGGTTATTTGTTGGAGTCAGCTTCCAGTCAAACGTCTGCCTATACAGGATTATTTGTTAGAGTCAGCTTCCAGTCAAGCGTCTACCTATACAGGATTATTTGTTGGAGTCAGCTTCCAGTCCAGCGTCTGCCTATACAGGGTTATTTGTTGGAGTCAGCTTCCAGTCAAGCGTCTGCCTATACAGGATTATTTGTTGGAGTCAGCTTCCAGTCAAGCGTCTGCCTATACAGGATTATTTGTTGGAGTCAGCTTCCAGTCCAGCGTCTGCCTATACAGGGTTATTTGTTGGAGTCAGCTTCCAGTCAAACGTCTGCCTATACAGGATTATTTGTTAGAGTCAGCTTCCAGTCCAGCGTCTGCCTATACAGGATTATTTGTTAGAGTCAGCTTCCAGTCAAGCGTCTACCTATACAGGATTATTTGTTGGAGTCAGCTTCCAGTCCAGCGTCTGCCTATACAGGGTTATTTGTTGGAGTCAGCTTCCAGTCAAGCGTCTGCCTATACAGGGTTATTTGTTGGAGTCAGCTTCCAGTCAAGTGTCTGCCTATACAGGATTATTTGTTGGAGTCAGCTTCCAGTCCAGCGTCTGCCTATACAGGATTATTTGTTGGAGTCAGCTTCCAGTCAAGCGTCTGCCTATACAGGATTATTTGTTGGAGTCAGCTTCCAGTCAAACGTCTGCCTATACAGGATTATTTGTTAGAGTCAGCTTCCAGTCAAGCGTCTACCTATACAGGATTATTTGTTGGAGTCAGCTTCCAGTCCAGCGTCTGCCTATACAGGGTTATTTGTTGGAGTCAGCTTCCAGTCAAGCGTCTGCCTATACAGGATTATTTGTTGGAGTCAGCTTCCAGTCAAGCGTCTGCCTATACAGGATTATTTGTTGGAGTCAGCTTCCAGTCAAGCGTCTGTCTATACAGGGTTATTTGTTGGAGTCAGCTTCCAGTCAAGCGTCTGCCTATACAGGATTATTTGTTGGAGTCAGCTTCCAGTCAAGCGTCTGCCTATACAGGATTATTTGTTGGAGTCAGCTTCCAGTCAAGCGTCTGCCTATACAGGATTATTTGTTGGAGTCAGCTTCCAGTCAAGCGTCTGCCTATACAGGATTATTTGTTGCAGTCAGCTTCCAGTCAAGCGTCTGCCTGTACAGGATTATTTGTTAAACACTGACAACCTATCAGAACTATGTTACTAACATCATAAACAACAACTTTTGTTCAATGACTTTTAAAACTGTATCTTATTTTAGTTCATCAGATTTTCATACAAAAAAATAACGTTCTAAATATTACGAAGACTATGCAAAGCAAGCGATAGTACAATAGCGGAGGGGAGCGGGCATTGGGCGGCGGGGGTACTTGATGCGCTTCCGTCACGTCATACAGACTTATATTGTTAGAGCAAAATACAGAGTTGAAATGTGTTAGATAGAGCAACGAAATCTTGAAGATTTGTTTTTGGTAAATGAATTATGTTTTGTAAAAAATTCATAGAACAAAAGTGGTTGTCCATGATCTTAGTAATTAAATACAGTCCTGCAAGGTTGTTAGTGTTTGACAAATAACACTGTAAAACCCAGTAACAGAGGATTCAATGTTTTGTTACTTTTATATTATTCACGTTACTTTAAATATTTTAATTATTGACATGACAAAATATACGGCTTTGCTATGTAATTAATACGTGACAATTTAAATAATGATTGTAAAATATCAAATATGAGTGAGTACCTAGATTAAAGATTTTATGCAGGAAAATCATAATCACTATTAATTATACAGCAAGTAATTTTTATCACCTTCCAAATTGAAACATTATAATCTCTAATAAAAGTAATGAAATTCGTATTTTTTCTTTTAGTATCACTTAATACAAAAAAATTGAGATAAGGCATCAGAGACTTGTCCAAAGATGACAATGCTTCTATACACACTATGCGCTGCGTACACACACACACACACACACACACACACAAAAACACCCACGCACAAACATCGCCTCACGGCACACGTGTCTAGGCCCCGCCTCCAAACGTCGTGTTATCGCGTTATCAAAACATAAATTGCAATTTTTTCCTTCATACTTTCACTGGCAGGATCGTCAATTTGCAAAAGACATGTCGTAATGTAATAATACAAGATGCCAGATAAACGTGAAATAAAGTACATTGACCTTTTGTTAATATCTCTGCGTAGATACCCGAAAAACATGTTCTGTTTTTCGTTACTATAGAGTGTAAAGAATCGCGATAGATGTTGATTCAAGACAGCTTAATGTATTTATTTCCGTTTTTGAAATTAAGAATGTCAACAAATGTAGGAGGTCAATGACCGTTATCCAAGTTTAAAAAGTAGTTAATAAGAACTTCAAAAATAAGGCCGTATAATGTCTTTTGCTTACTCTTATGTACCTACGCCACAATGACCTAGGTTAGGTTAGGTTCAAACGGGCTGTTTTCCGCAACTCCACGACTAAAGCGCGTATTTTGCGTACGGATGGGACAAATGAGTCACTCGATCCACCCCTGCTCCTCAAGAAACTAACCATTTCACAGAGGTTACCTGGGTTACCGAAGTACTTAGCCCTGTATCCAGCGACCACTGGGCAGCTTAGAAGCAGGTGAGCTGCTGTCTCGTCCTCCTCCATGCAGGCTCTGCAGAGCGGACTGTCTGTAACTCCTAAGACAGAAAGGTGCTTGTTAAAGGTCCCGTGGCCAGTTGTAATGGCCGTTAATTTGCGTAACTGTACTTTGGTCAGTCGTAGGGCCTTTTTCGTAAAACGGCCATCGATGGAGGGTAGTGCCTCCTTGGCCTGCCTGCACTCACCATGCTCTCTCCATAGTTTGTGGTGTAGATCTCTGGTGCGTTTCCTTACCAGATTGCGTAGGTATCCGAAGGGAAGCGGCATAATAGGTTCGGGACCCACTACAGCCATGCTCGAACCCCTTCTGGCGAGTTCATCCGCTGCATCGTTGCCTCGGGAATCGCTGTGTCCTTTAATCCATTGAATGGTTACTTGGTTGTGTTTACCCACCTGGTTGAGCCGTTGGTGGTACTCGTATATTAGCCCAGAATTGACTGTGTGACTATTCAGCGCTTGCAGGACAGCCATGCTGTCTGAGAGTATGCGTATTGAGTGGTCCTTAACTTCCCTGGTCGTGATGGCTAAAGCTGCCAGGGAAATGCCCAAGCATTCAGCCTGGAACACCGTGTTATGAACCCCCAAAGGTGTGGCTATGTGGATGTTGAGATCCTCTGAGAAGACACCCGCACACGTGCCATTACCTATTTTGGACCCGTCTGTGAAGATCCGCAGCTCAGCAGGACACAGTCCCTCGCAACGGTCGTCCTCATGCAGTTGTATTTCGTATTTTTTATCAAAGATAAATTGCTTAGGTATCCGGTCGTTGATTGCTTTGGTTACGGGAAGTTCATTATTGAGTTCCTCGAGCAGGGCGGTGTGTTGTGTCTGTCTCTTACCCCAGAGATCCAGTGTTTTGAGGCGAACTGCCGCCATCGTTGCTTCCTGCTGTATGAACAGGTGGAGTGGAGGGAGTCCCAGCATGGCCTCGAGCGCTGCAGTCGGAGTAGTCCTCATGCATCCCGTTGTTGCCATGCAGGCTAGCCTCTGCATTTGTTGAAGTTTGTTTACTGCCGTGGCTAGCTTGGTGCGAGGCCACCACACCACGGCTCCATAGGTAGTCATAGGTCGAATTACGGCATTGTATAGCCAGAGTATGATTTTGGGGGATAGGCCCCACCTCTTACCTATCATTTTCCTGCATTACCAGTAGGTGATACACGCTTTGCTTAGCTTCTTCTCCAGGTGGGCGCTCCAGTTCAACTTACTGTCTAGGAAAACTCCCAGGTATCTGACCTCGTTTGATAGTTTGAGTTCAGTGTTGAACAGTTTAGGAAGGTTAAAGCGGCCTAGTGCTCTTTTTTGCGTGAACATGACTAGTTCAGTCTTAGAGGGGTTCACTATCAAATCATATTCCCTGCACCAGCGTTCTACAATGCGGAGTGCTTGTTGCATGAGGTTGCAGATTGTTCCGGTCACCTTCCCCGGTACGAGGATCGCTAGGTCGTCTGCATACCCTACTGTATAGTAACGATGCGCATTGAGTAAAGTGATAAGTTCGTTAATTACCAGGTTCCACAGTAGCGGTGAGAGTACACCCCCCTGCGGGCAGCCTCTAGCTATTAAGGCCAACTATTGTTCCTCTTCAATGCGAACTACTCGTTTACTTAGCATATTAGTAATCCAATCAATAAGTACCTGATCCACCCCGTGCTTGGAGAGGGCGGTACCTATGCTGGAAAAGTTCGTTCTGTCGAAGGCTCCTTCGATGTCTATAAAAGTGCCCAGACAGGTACCTTTCTGATGAATTGCTTCCTCTATCTGGCTCACAACCTGATGAAGAGCAGATTCAGTCGACTTACCTGAGCTGTATGCATGTTGATTACCGTGTAATGGTATTGCTTTTAAGGCTCCATCTCGAAGTTCCCTTTCACATAACCTTTCCATCGTCTTTAGCAGGAATGAGGTCAGACTTATGGGTCGATAGGATTTGGCGTTAGTATAGTCACTCTTACCTGGCTTAGGAATGCATATTACTTTTACTTCCCTCCATCCCTTGGGAACGTATCTAAAGGCCAGGCACGCTCTCAATAAGGGCAATAGGCGTGATGCCAGGGGTGCCCCACCCCACTGTAGTAGTGCAGGAAAAACACCGTCCGGACCCGGTGCCTTAAAAGGATGGAAGCTTTGGATTGCCCATTGAAGTTTCTCCAGCGTAATTACCCTGTGTGCATATCGCCAATCATCGTCTGTTGGTGTTCGGGTTGCGTCTGACCAGTCTGTTACCTGTACGAAAACGCAGTCTGGGAAGTGAGCCTCAATTAGGACGCGTCTAGCTTCTTCAGGAGACGTAGTGAGTGTGTTGTCTGGTTTGCGGAGCGTGGTCGGCCCAGGGGCATCCTGTTGGGCCAGAATTTTCCTCACCCTGTTCGCTTGTTGGCAGGATTCAATGCTACCACAGAATTTCCGCCACCCTGCTGTACGCCTGTACCTGATGCATTTTTTGTAGCTGGATTTGGCCGCATAGTAGGCGTTCCAGTCTACATCCGCAAATGTGTTAATGGCTCTGTTTAGAGCCTTCCTTACCTTGCTGCGTTTACGCTCCAGCTCCGCGCCCCACCAAGGCTGTTTACCCGGTGTGTTACGCGGGAGAGTTTCTGGGCAGGCAGTATGGTAGCTGTTCAGCAATGCTTTAGTGAGTTGATTAACTTGCGCGTCAATTTGCGTTGAGTCCTGTAGTACCATCGAATCGCCTGGTGGCGCAAACTTGGATTCTAGGCTGCGACTGTAAACGGCTTTATCCGTGTTGCGCGGATTACGCCTCGGTAGTGTAGGTGGTACACAAACCTGGATATCGAAGCGGATCCACCTGTGGTCCGAGCAGGAGGCCTCCTTGGAGACATGCCACCCAGTAATCAGTTCCGCCGCTCCTTCTGTCGCCAAAGTGAGGTCTATGATTGTGCGACTACGTCTGGTTACAAAGGTTGGTTCTGAACCTGTATTTAGTAGGGATAGGTTAGTAGTGAATAAGTATTCTACCAAAGCCTTACCCCTTGTATTCTGCTCGTCCATGCCCCACAGTGGATGGTGAGCGTTCGCATCTGTCCCGATTACCACCTCTTCCCCATTGCTCTCGCAGTAGGTGATCAGGCGGATCAGGTCGTGGGGTGGCGGTTCCTCTGCCTCTGGCATATAGACCGAGGCAAAAACAATCGTCATGCTGGTGGCGTCACGCTGTATATTCAGCCTAGCTGCAGAGGCATCTCTGCAACAGAAATCATTTAGTAGCTGTGCTTTAAGGTTACCTGTGATAAAGATGCACGATCTAGGATTTTCATGGTCCATAGTAACGAGGATCTTACCGCCAAGATTGGAGAAACCGCGTATGTGGCCGCCCCTAACCCACGGTTCTTGGATCAGGGCAATGGCCGCGTGTTGAACCTCCAGCCACTTGCGTAATTGGGCCGTCGCAGTTTGACTGTGGTGAAGGTTCGCCTGCACGACTTTACAGGTCGAGAAGGACGCCATTGCTGGCAGACCCCTCGTCCCCACCCTCCAGTCGCAGCCCGGCAAACAGGTCGCCCTCGTCGAAGTCCCCCCCCCGGGGTCGAAGCTGGGGACAACATAACGTCGTCCAGCTCTCCACCCGCCGGAGGGACGGCATCCACGGTGGCTGCGGTGGCGGCTGGCTCTGCTTCTGCAGCAGGGCCATCCGCTGGTGCCTCTGCAGCAGGGTCATCCGCTGTTGCTTCCGGTTTATTTGGTGGGGGAAGAGTATCCCCTGCCTCCTGCAGCTTGTTCTGCTCACGGTCCCACCCCCGAGGGACGTCGAGAAACTTGCCGTTCGGACCCTGGAACTTGACGTACACCGTACCCACCCCCATAGCGAGTCGGCGTTCGGCGTTCATCAGGATCGGAATTTGGTCCTCAGGGATGTCCAGCACCATGAACCAGCATGCCTCCTGCTTATCTGCGTGGATGAGTACCCACCTTCTTACGTCGACCCATGGATTCTGATAGCAGAGGCCTCGTCCGATGTTCTTCGAGTCCTCGTATACTCCATGGTCGTCAGGTATTGCGATGCCACAACGTACCCGCTTCTGGAGCTCCGACTGGCTGCGGACGACTAGCGAGGTGCTAGCCGGGAGAGCCAGTTCAGATACTGCCTGCTTCAGCCAAGCTAGAGTGTGGTCATTGCTGCACCACAGCTTAAGGACGCCCCCGGCGTACAGTGGCTTTGCGTTGAAGACCGGAGCGGGCCTGTCCTGCACAGGGGACCAGGCCTCGCTGATGATCCTCTTCTGGATTGCTGCGACGACCTGATCCGATACTCCCTGACTTAACACCCCCGTGCGGTCGTCCACTATGGCGACGCTCAGGGCGGAGCTGGCTGCTTGGGCGTAGCTCTTCGATGCGAACCGCCCGGACTGGTCAAGTCGCGGCCGCTTGTGCTCGCCACGAGGTGAGATGGTGTCGTTAAGAGCACGCTTTACCACGACCTGATCACCCCCAGCGGGCTGCTGCGTCACACTGGCTGATTGCGCCTGTTCTCCTGCAACATTAGTTGTCGGTAATACAGGCGTTGAACGGCTAGTGCCGGTCTCAGCTGGCAACTTACCTGTACAGAAGCTGATCTTACCCTTGGTCGGGGCAGCAACAGCCACCTGCTTCTTCTGAGGGACCTTCAATTTGCCGGCCCTCCTGCGTTCTTGACGACGCTCCTTACGCGCCGGCCTTTCCCTCCTCTTGGCTTGGTTCGGTGGAGCTTATGGACCTGAGGGGTCCTTGCAAGAGCAGTGGGCTTGTGGAGTAGATTTTTTACCCCTGCCCTTGTTTTTGTGCACCTGCCAGGTACCCGGGAAATCATCCTCTGCGTTGCAGCCAGTCCCTGATTTCACGGCGACCGTCGCCTCCGCGGTTGTGGACTGTGAGCCCACAGGAGGAGGGGGAGGATGATGTTCGGGAAGGCGTTCCTCAGCAGTGGCCTTAGCCATCGCCGGTACTGTCGCCCTCGAATTGGAAGGTCCGGTACTGGTCCCTTGCAGCGCCGTGGTCCTTCGTTTAGATTGGGACATAGTTTTGGTCTTGGCTGCGGTTTTCGCCACAGCTAGACCGGCACCCGCGCTGGAGCCTGCGACTTGCGCCGCAGGTACTCCAGGGGCGAGCGAAGTGCCAGCACCTCGCTTGGGAGCTCCGCCAGCTTTCGCCGGCTCCGCCCCAGTGGTGTTTTTAGATGGCCTTGTGTGATCCATGTTCAAAACTGATTTTAAATTCATCTCCCTGGCTCCCACCCTCCATAGAGCCCGCACCTGGGAACGTCGCACTGCTTAAAAGAGCACGACGTTAGGACTACCAGAGAGACATAGGTGCGCAAGGCTGGCTTACAGTGCGACATCGGGTGCTCGATCGGGCTGGCGTCGGAGGCCGAAAGGCCTGCCCCCAACGAACTGATCAACCCTCACTTACACCGTCAGCATGACCTTTACCCACCGCTTCAGCCGTCCGAAGACGACCTCAGCGGACCTCACGCACCTCGCCTGTGGCCCTCTGACGGGACACCATGGCCATTTCCCTACCCTTGGCTAGAAAGTAGGGCCACCGTTTCGCTTGAAATCCAGACCAAAGGGGGCGTGTTGCTCACTTTCAGCTCAACCCCCCAAGACTCCTTCATCCCCGCTCACGGCGCTCGACTGCGCAGGTCCTAGCGCAGGTGACTAATTTCTCCTACTCGCCATCAGCTGGTTTTAGTGACGGGCCGAGCCCGCAACCACCTTGTCACAGAGGGGTTGCGGTAAGGAGGGGAGCTTAGATTTTGATAGGAACTGGGAATAGGTGGGAAGTGACGGTGAAATTTGGGAGGCGAGGGTTGCAGGTAGGGGAGTGAGGGTTAAGTAGGAATTGGGATGGGACTGAGTGGAAAGCCCCCACTCTGTGGGTCGCCAGGCGGTTTCGGTTACGTCTGATTCTGATGGAATTAGACCAAAAACGGGGTGGCAACCTCGAGAAGGTACATCCGCCTGACTTGCCTTGAGGATCTGCACGACTGTAGCGCTCCCCCTCAAAGCCCCGCCACCTTACCGCCTCTGAAGGAGGTAGTAAGGTAGGCCTGCATCTATACTACCAAGCAAAGCAAAGCAAAGCGTGTCGTTGTGCAACCGCAAAAGCATACATACAGACCCTCCCCAATGACCTAAGAAATTGGAATCAACTAATGTTAAAACAATTTACTTAGAATCAACTTACGTAAAACGAATCACAAGCACAACTTTCTCAATAATTTTTAATAACGTCCACCATTAACCTTACGTGTTTTTAGGTACCTCTAAGTAGTTTTGCACATTGATTATTTTTTTAGTTTATGGACCACTAGTGTTATTTACTTTTTTTCACTTTTATTTTCACTTTTGATTCAATTCAAAGTTTCAAGTCCACCGTAGTTTGAGTCTCTGCCACGTCAGGAGTCGTTTAATTTTGCTCCCAAAGATAAAATTCATCACAAGGTCGAGGTCACAAGTTCGGGTGACCGTTGCATTGTGACAAAGGAAAAGGACCTCCATGAACTTAACTAAGTACGCGTCTTTTCACAATACTCGCGATTTGAGTACATGGTGTCAATGCCGGTCGGCGCGCGGCGCCGCGACGGTTCGCGGGCGCAGAGCGGCGCACAGGATCGCGGGAACACGCACGTCCGCCGCATGCGATGGCGTAGCCTAAACTAAAGAGCAAATCAGATTCAAGCGCGCGGGCGGCGCACGCTGCCATGCTGTCTACCTATCTCTTTCTGCATCACCTCGCTCGCTCGTTTTGCTAGGTTACCACGCAAATTTGCATGCCACTTACACACACAGCTTAGCTAAGCCTAGCTTGCTTAGTTTAGCTTTAGTATAGCTTAGTTTTCGTTCTACAACCGGCTTTACTATTATTTCTATGAACGCTTGCCCCGCAAGCCCCCCGTCCCCCCCAAAATTTGCGTTTAGGTTTACACATTGTACACTAAAGCAATGTACTCGCCTGGGTAGCTCGCTGTCCGACCGTCGACAGTTACCGAACTGTCTGGACCGAGCCCAAGTCGTCGACCCCGCGCACGGTTTCCGCGCGCCTCAAGGAGTTGTCAGCAACAGTAAGGGTCCAGCTGGGTCGAAGCCTACCGGGGCCAGGGTTAGTTTCGAAAGACAACTCGAGCCCCGGTATAAAGGCTTGAAGGAACGAGGTGGGTTTTTAGTCAGAAAGAGTTTGACACTATCTCCCGCTCCACCCAAGAGCGGTGGTTGTCATTGATGATTTTCCCAGCATAAAAAAAAAATTCCTCGACTCTAGGAGTATATGTACCTGTTTCTTTTTCAATGTAAGTACCTCTGTACTTTTGAATACTGGGGCCAGGGTTATCCGAAAGGGAAGCTCGGTCCCGGTACGAAAGGCAAGAAAGAACAGGAGTAAAAGTCTAACACTATCTCCCGCTCCGCCTAAGAGCGGGGGATGCCATTAGATGATTATTCCACCGAAAAAAATCCCTAGCCATTTTGTAAACGGTATAAAGCTTACTTACGCCATTCATGCCATTTCATGACCAAAACCCCATTTACACAATGCCTAGGGATGGCGATTGGCCGAAGCTGGTTATTATTATTATTATTATATATTCTTTATTGTACACATATACAAAAAAAAATACAGGACAAACATTATTAAAAATATGTGTACAATGGGCGGCCTTATCGCACAAGGCAATTTCTTCCAGACAACCTTTGGCAGACAACCTTCTTAAAGATTTAGGGCTGTCAGTGTACAACAATAAAAATAATACTGATAAGAAGTAACAACACAAATACATACATACATTACAAAATATACTAATAAATATCAAATATGTATTTAAGCCAGGAGAAGAGAAAAATCAAAGTGAAAGGTAATGCTCCTTTACCATTTTTTAAACGTTGGTAGCGTTTGAGCACGTCTCACTTCAATAGGTAACGCATTCCACAAACGAGCAGCTTCAACAGTAAACGATTTGTCAAAAAAGGATGTGGAATGCATACGAATACTTAATTTCAGATTTTCCGATGATCTCAGGGACCTAGAATGTTTATCACAAAGGAACCGAAAGCGTTCTTTAAGATAGAAAGGAGTAAAAGGATTAAAGAGCACATTATAAAGCAATGAAAGTATATGAGCATTCCGGCGAAGGTGAATAGGAAGCCATTTGAGCTGAGTACGAAATTCGGAAACGTGGTCATACTTGCGCAAGCCAAATATGAACCTGATGCAGGAATTTTGAAGTCGCTCAAGCTTGTTCAATTGGTCTTGGGTAATTTCAAGATAGCTGGCACCAGCATAGTCCAAGATTGGGAGAAGAAGAGATTGTGCTATCGCAATCTTAGTGTTGGTGGGAAGCATATTACGAAAACGCCTCAGGGAGCCCGCCGAAGCAAACAGCTTTCAACTGACCTCCTGCACTTGTTTATTCCAAGAAAGACTTCTGTCGATAAAAATCCCCAAGTTCTTGACAATGTGACTTATAGGAATAACAGTATTGTTAAAAGAAACCTGCGGAAGTGTCGACCAGTCGATCTTACAGACCGTACTGGGACTACCGACAACAATCACTTGGGTCTTAGTGGGATTGATCTTCAGCCCAAACTCAGCGCTCCAGTCACCTTTTCGAGCTAGGTCGTCATTAATAGTCTCAATGGCATCGGTCAACTCTCCAAGAGAGGATTGGGTGTAAATTTGGAGATCATCAGCATATAGGTGGTAGAAAGAAGATAGTCGTTGAGAGATAGCGTTAATGAAGAGTGCGAAAAGAAGAGGGGATAAAACGCCACCCTGCGGCACACCGGCAGAAGTGTCACACCAAGAAGAGAAAGATTCCTCAATGCAAACACGTTGCCGGCGACCAAACAGGTATTAAACCAGTCAATTACCGAAGGAGATATGTTCAAGGAGCATAGGATACTAAGCAAAATGTCAAAGTCAACGATATTAAAAGCATTGCTAAAGTCAAGTAGAGCTAGTACCGTTAACTTTCCCATCTTCATGCCAGACCTGATATCATCCGTAATATGCACGAGTGCTGAGGTAGTGCTGTGTCCAGGTCGAAAACCGGATTGATAGGGATTTAGGAGATTATGCTTGGAAAGGAAAGAGCTAAGTTGCTGGTGGACAAGCTTTTCGAGGACTTTGGATAGGAATGGAAGAATATAAATAGGACGATAGTCGGAAAAATATGCAGGATGAGATTTCTTAGATAAAGGGATGACTGAAAGGAAAGAGCTAAGTTGCTGGTGGACAAGCTTTTCGAGGACTTTGGATAGGAATGGAAGAATATAAATAGGACGATAGTCGGAAAAATATGCAGGATGAGATTTCTTAGATAAAGGGATGACTGGGCATCTTTTCAAGCTTTTGGGAAGACACCACTGGAAACAGAAAAGTTGAGGATGTAAAGGATAACAGGGAGGATGTTATCAAGGATAGGAATTATCATCTTTCGGCTGATACAGTCACTACCAATAGCGTTGGATGTAATTGATATAATACTCCTTTTAACATCTCAAGCAGTAAACTGACTTATGACAAATGGGGAAAAATCAGGTGTCGGAAGATTTGAAAGACGACTTAGTGTAATAGCTTTGGTGGCCCTATCCAATATGGGCGAAGTAGAAAAATGACTATTTAGTAAATTGTAATCTACGTCCTTAGGAGTTGTGTCATGAGACTTTTTTCCGATACCTAGTGATTTGAGAAATTTCCAGACCTTAGCTGGGTCACCGTTCTGTACCGAAGTATAGATAAATAGGCGATTTGAAGAAGAAGTGATTCCTAATTGAGACATATTTTTCCCTGTTGTAATCATTAGGTCGAATTTTGAACTTAAACCTCGCAGCTGCTTTTTTACGTAGTAAAAGTTTTATTTCATCAGTCAGCCAAGTTCTACGCTGGCTGGTTAAGCCTAGTTCCACGTGTAAAGACACTATTACGTAACACGTAAGCAATATTCGTGTCCCTGCTGCCTAACTTTGAAACTATGATTGCAAGTTAGACGGAACATAGCTTAGCCAAAATAATGTTTATTTATGTTAGCCTTAGTTTTGCTTTATTACTGATACCGTGACTGAGACGTATAATGTTAGTATGTTGTACCTACAAGATGTTGACATGCCCTCTCGGTATGATGAAAGCGGGCGCGCGCGCGCGGGATTTAGGCACTAAACAAAACGGATGACGGCGTCTAGTAGGTAGATACATACCTACCTACTAAAAGACAATATTTGTTTGAATTATTTTTATTTTAAAACTCGTTACATACGCGTCACCGATACAATTTTTAGTAAGTAGCATACGCAATTCCAAGTTGGCGTCCCGCGGGCAACTGTCGCAAGCCCGCGTGCTAGGAACGAATATCCCTGAGCGCGGGCGGCCTCCGTCAAAGAATGCCGCGGACCAATCACAGCGCCCCGGCGCATCGTACGACTCGTCGCCCGATCTCTCACAGTCGGCCGTCCTGATGCTGCTGGGTGTCCCGAACAGCTCCTTCTTCTCGATGAGTACAGGGAACCTCTTAAAGCTCATTATTTTAAGACCACCTATTAAGGTAGACACATTGACTTCTTAAAGTCAAATGATACCGCCTTTTAAGGCTTACCTCTATCTTAATAGAGAGTGTGCAATTGCCCAATAGCTTCAGTGTTCGCTTCTTAAGGCCTGCGTATACATGAAACGGTCTACTCATAACCAATTAAGTCTATGCCTTTCACTCACATATATAAAACAGTATTCAAGACCTCTGAAGGTCAATAAGGTCCGCCTCTTAAGGCCTACAAACGGTCCACTCATCATATGAGTCTACGTTCAATAGGTCAAGCATTGACTTGACTCTCCTGACTTCTAATAGTCTGATGGCCCGCCTCTTAAAGCCTTCAACTGCTCTGACGGTCCACCCATCTCACATGGATCTACGTTCAGCAGTTCGGTTCACACTTACTGTATGTAAGGTATCCCCGACAGTCATGGTCCGCTTCACAAGCCTTCATGATTCACCCTCCTAAAGGTGGCATGCATGCGATGTAAGGTTCAACGTACGAGCATCTCATGCTGACAATGTTGTGTCAACTATAATCCCTTAGTACTTTCTCAAAAGTACAGAGACGTCTACTACTCGTCCGTTAAATAAGACAATGATTTAGGCCATAAACAATATACTTTAAAATCACAGTATGTGCACAAAGGTACCATGGTACTTTTATAACTAGACTATAACTAGTACAATCAGTCCCAACTCTCTCATAGTTATCTTAATACAATGAGATCAAAATAAAAATTCTTAACAAGATTTCAAATTATCAATTTAAATAAAACATTAGTTATTCAGTTCTTAATCTGAATAAGTTTCATCTTCTTTTAATAATAATAATAAAAAGAACAAATAAAATAATAATTCAGTTCTTAATCTGAATCAGTATCGGACATACAATGGAACAACTTCAGTTTATCCCGAGCCAGCACATTCTCATAAGAGCGACCAGTTTTATTGCTAGCTTTAACAACATATCTGTCATGCGGGAGCACTTTAGTCACAACAAATGGACCATCATAACGTGGCACTAACTTGCCACTTCTAAGGCCCTTTCTAAATACCTTTCGTTGTACTAGAACCAACTGCCCGACCTTAAAAGGTGCCTCAGTACGTCTCTTACGATCAAAGTTCAGCTTCGACTGCTGAGCAGCAGTTTGCATTCTAGTAGTAGCAGTCCCTCGTAAGTTGTCAAAACAGTCCAATCTAACAGGTGTAACTAAGTCACCGACTAAACGAGGCCGGAAGCCGTACAACAGCTCTAATGGCGACTTCCCTGTCGTATTATTAATATTAGAGTTTAATCCTAATTGAACTTTAGGTAAGTACATCTCCCAATTATTTTGGTCATCACCGACATAAGCCACGAGTGCATCAAGTATTGTGCGATTATACCTCTCAATTTGACCGTTAGCCCTAGGACTCGCCACGGCGTTCATTACGTGTTTTATCTGGCGCTCCGTACAATACTTCTTGAACTCGTGACAATCAAAGGCTTTTCCACGGTCGCTAATAATTCTGTTTGGTAAACCAAACGTTTTTATAAATAGATCTAGAGTCTTAAGAACATTAGCACAACTAGTATCTCGCACAGCCTCAATCCATATAAACTTGGTAAATGAATCTATGATAGCGAAAATATACATCTTCCCAGAGGGACTCTTGCAAAAGGGACCAAGGTGGTCAACATGCACAGTATGAAATGGCACTGGTACCTTTTCTATTGGATGCAATAAGCCAACATGACGGCCCGTAGGCTTCTTGGCGTATTGACACGAAATACAGCTGCGTACGTATTTTTGAATGAAACGACGCATGTTACCCAACCAATACTTACTCTTAATTGCATCGTAAGTTTTATTAAAATTGACATGACCATTAGTGTCATGGAAAGTCTGCACAAGAGACCAACGGCATTGTTTTGGAACTACAACCTTGAGATTATTATTAATCTTTCTAAATAGCACTCCCTTTTCAACTACATAGTCCGCAGCCAAACCTTTCGAGTTACCGTTCGCTAATTCGTCAGCTAACTGACTAATAACCGCACGTATGGAGTCGTCATCGTGTTGCAAACTTTCGATAAGATCCGTTTCTACGCAACGCATAATTTTCACTATATACAAGTATATCGTCAAAATATGCGGTGGCGCACTCAAACTTCAACGGCCCTAATATGTCATCGATAGCTCGCTGAAAGACAGCAGGAGCATTCACAAGTCCGAAGCTCATACGTGTATACTGATAATGCCCGTCGGGCGTAACAAAGGCTGTATACTGCTTACTGTCATCTTCCAGTTGTATACAAAAATATGCAGATAAAACATCGAGACATGAAAATACACGCTGCTTCGCTAGCTTATCAAGCTGATCTTGTATAAGCGGCATAGGGTAACGCTCCTTTTTAGTTATCTTATTTAACGCCCGGTAGTCGACGCACATACGTTTTTCACCAGTCTTTTTGGGGACCAAAAGGACAGGGCTGGCGTAAGGCGAGTTAGAACGCTCGATAATTCCCTTCTCTAATAAATCTTGGACAATGGTACGTACGTGTTCACGGTCCGCAATTGACATTCGGTAGGGCCGGTAATAAATTGGTTTATTATCTGTAAGTTCTATTTTCATTTTTATAGCGCATTTACCTACTGTTTGACCGCACTCAGAAAAGCAATCGGAAAAATCATTTAGTAAGCATTCAAGCTCTAACTTTACAGAAGGCTCCAAATCCATCCCGACCTCATACCCAGACTCTTCGTCGCGGACTGTTATCGCACGTACCACACACTCACTGTTAGGTAAATTAATTACCTCCGATCCTAAGTTGATCATTTTAACACAGACCCGGCCGTCAATGACTTGGGCGTTATGTTTAGGTACAATAAATTCAGAACGAGGCTTCAAGTGTTCCGATTCCGGTATCGTAATAGTTCCATCAAAATCCGGGCAATCCAAAACTATTTTATTTACACCAGGTGAAAGCTGCAGGTCCTCGGGTATATGTAACCGAACACGCTCGGCATCCTCAGGAATATCAGGTAAGTGCGATAGGTAGTTTGCATTATACATCTTATGTGACGTGGGAGTCTTTATAACATAAACATTAGGGTAATCAGTAAATGGTTGACCAATGATAATGCCTATATCCTGCGCCCCGTCGGGCACTAAGTAAGCCTTAACACCTTCGCACGTAGCCTCATTGGCTGTAATGGTAACTACCATTTCCGCGAGAGGTGTAATATGCGATCCCCCGAACCCTTTTATAACACTGTTACTCGACACATTCTGCAAATCTAAACTCAGCTGTTTTGCTAAGGACTCTATTATCGTAATGCACGAACTTCCGAAGTCAATAAATGCTTCAGCATTACACCCGTTAACTGTAACCGTCATGTAATACTTGGCACTGGAATCGCCAAAATGTTTCATAATATTTACTTTTTGCGTACACGACATACTTGCATTACGGTTTTTCAATTTTAGACACTCGTCTTTAACGTGGCCCACCTTATTGCAGTAAGAACACTTCCTCATTTTAATGAAACAATTGTTTTCGTTGTGTCCCTTTTTGCTACAAAACGAACATACACTATCTAAATTCGTATTTTTGTCGCGAGTTTTATATGTACAACGCGCAGCGACATGTATGTCCGCGCCGCTTACACATTCGGCATTTTATCCGATCTTGCGTGTTATTATTATTAACGGAGTTTACACTTTGTTTTGAACTCACTGAAACCCTCGTATTGGTTTGCAACGACGACAGGTAATTCAACAACGCGCTGGGGTCGCGGCATCCCGCGGATATCGCGCCAATTTCAATGAGTTCACTTCCAATTGTACCTACAATTGCCTCCGTAATTAACGACGGTGCAAGCCCGCACGCGTTACCTAACGCTAATTTATCGTAATAAAATTGTATAAAGTCCATATCAGGCGATCGGATAACATTAACTAAATCTCGTAACATATTTAATTTACTTTTATGGGATGGGAAAGCTGTTAGTAACTTAGATTTAAAATCAATCCACGAGAGATTAATTTCTTGTAATTGGTCGTACCAGCGACGGGCATAACCTTTGAGTTTCGAGGAACAATTAAAAACTAAAGTTTTCTCATCCCATCCATACATTCTAGATATGCCCTCGACCTTACGAAGCCAAATCTCCATGGTAATTAATGATGTCTTAGGGTCAAAGTCGGGTATCGGATCACTTCGTCCAACATAGCGTAAATTAGTGTTATTAAAAGTATGATCTACATACGGTCCAGAGATGGAGATGCAGCGGCGGCCACAGGGGCGCCACAGCGCGACTCAACGTTCGGCGCATGCGCGCGCTGCGCGACGCTCGCGGCTTCTTGCGCAGACGACATGGCGGCTGAATGACTCACTGTAGCTGATTGTGGCGTAGGTGGGAATCCTGACGGATTCATACTAAACTGTACAACCTGGCTGGACGGCGGGAACGTTTCATAAGCACTTGATTCACGCGGCAACGGGCGGCCCGCGCTCAAGGTCACCAGCGGCGCCGTGACGCTCGTTGGCGGCGCTCTGTTTTGCTGGATCACGGTCGGTGCCAAAGC
Source organism: Mythimna ferrago (assembly GCA_910589285.2). Taxonomy (NCBI): domain Eukaryota; kingdom Metazoa; phylum Arthropoda; class Insecta; order Lepidoptera; family Noctuidae; genus Mythimna; species Mythimna ferrago. The sequence goes on along the minus strand of OU342692.1, from coordinate 11,443,362 downwards.
ACCCGCAGACGCCGATGTCGCTTCTTCTGGGTAGGGCAGCGGAGGTGTTATGATCCCATCGTCGGTATCACCACTCGTTGGCAACGGTGCTGCTGCTGGCGCACTTCCCTCCATCGGTGCCGACACCGGTGCACTAATGTACTTTTCGAGTAATGACACACGTTTCAACAAGCGGCGATTTTCCATTTCGGCCAAAAGCCGACGTCGTAACTTGCCCTCACGTTTTTCTTTCTTCTTTTTATGCGAACCCATAATAACTAGGTACTTACACAGCACTTCACACAACACTTAATTTCGTCCCACTACTGAGATAAAAGACAATATTTGTTTGAATTATTTTTATTTTAAAACTCGTTACATACGCGTCACCGATACAATTTTTAGTAAGTAGCATACGCAATTCCAAGTTGGCGTCCCGCGGGCAACTGTCGCAAGCGCGCGTGCTAGGAACGAATATCCCTGAGCGCGGGCGGCCTCCGTCAAAGAATGCCGCGGACCAATCACAGCGCCCCAGCGCATCGTACGACTCGTCGCCCGATCTCTCACACTACATGCAATCGCAGTCGGCGCGTTGTAGGTAAGTAATTCATTATCAAGGTCAGTTTTCCGTAATAATTTCGTTTTTATTTGTGGATTAAATTGGTTGATGTAAAATTTCTCTTCCTTCCCTTTTTAACGGGGTGAGGACTGACAAAATACCTCAAGATAATTTGTGCTAGTTAAGTAGGTAGATAGGGTTTTTAATGATTTATCTTGCCTGATAGATAGGTATTTTTGGCGTAGTTAAAAATTTTAAATCAACTGATTTACGCTAATCAAATTGATTTGGCTAACAACTTATTTACAAATGATTTTTTTATGTTCACAAATAAAATAAATAAATTACCTAAGTTCCTACTTATGTTACCTGGAGGTATTGTTCAAAGTGTCCACGTTCACAATCCAGGCAGAGTCTAGCACGACGTTGTTGATTTTCTTTTAATTTACGTAGCACAAACACATTTGTTTTCAAAGTTTCGAAAGTACTGATCACCTTTTCACGTAATTGTGTAACACTGGTGACTTCTTCTGCGTACACTAGTCTTTTCACATTTCCCCACAAATAAAAGTCAAGGGGTGTTAGATCCGGAGAACGCGGAGGCCAAGCCACTGGACCACCGCGGCCAATCCAATGAGTGCCAAACCTTTCACTTAAGTACTCACGTACTTGCCGACCGTAGTGAGGAGGTGCACCATCCTGCTGGTAGTACAAGTTGTGATGAGGTGACAAGGGTACCTGATCCAACATCTCCTCGACGACGTGTCGTAACAGCTCCAGGTATGTGGCACTGGTGAGTTGACCATCGATTAAATAGGGTCCAAGCAGTTGGTCCCCTATTATGCCAGCCCACTCATTAAGGCTGAACCTGTTTTGAAACGAATGCCGCTTAGTTACGCGCGGGTTATGTACGCGGTTTGCCCACTAGTGTTCGTAATGAACATTGTAGACGCCAACTCGAGTGTATAAACCCTCGTCCGTCCACGGGATGTTGGCGTCTTGGTGTTCCAGCAACCAGCGACAAAATGTAACTCGCGCGGCATTATCAGTTTCGTGAAGATCCTGTGCCTTGCGGTACTGAAACGGATGCTGCAGTTCTCTGTTCAGTAGCCGCCACACTGTGGTGCACTCCAAACCGTCGACCAGCATCTCGCGTGCTGGCGCGTGGCTCTCGCTCGAAGTATTCCAGGATATTTTCCTGCAAAGCGACAGGCAGACCTTCGTTGCCACGACCGTCAGCATGCCGGGGAACGTCGAATTGTCGAAACTCGCAGAATCTCTGCGTGGAAGCCAGCATTACCCTTTGAGATGGACGTTGGCTATTGGGAAACAGTTCTACGAACATCTCGATAGCTCGAGATACGCTGTCTCCACTGATAGCATACAAGCGGACTATCTCCGTCAATTCTAAATTTGAGTATTGGTCCGTCATTATTAGCACTAGACACCGCGTACGTAACCGTTAACCGAAGGCGCACCTGAGGGCGGAAAGTGCACGCGTATGCACACGCCGGCGCCATCAATTACACTAAAGTAAATCGATGGATCGATGGCCGCGGGGCGTAGCTAGGGTGTGCCGTGCGGGACGATGATAGGTGCTTTATGAAACTATCATTGCGTGTTTGTGTGTGTGAAAGCGCTGTTTATCGTTTCGTGTTTGTGTGTGTGAAATTGCGGTTATAATTTGCATAGAAAATGTATGGTCACCCTAGTTAAAATGAGGTAAGAAAGGGACACATCACCTCTTTGTCTTTGTGTTGCTCGGTACATTTTCCCCCTTTTTCTTGTCAATGAGACATATGAACTTAATGATAATGGGAATAAAGTACACTTTAGAGTTTGTAATATTGCTTCGTAATAAGTCCAGATTATCCGTAGGGTACCTATATAAAATCCTTGCTATCAATTTTGTGAGACTTTTTGGTGTTTCGCACAAGGAGTAAGTATTTCAGCAACTGGCAACTAGCTGTTTACATATACACTTGAGAGCAAAAAAATCGCACATGGCTTGTAATTTCGTTTAATACTGTTTTTTTCTTTAATATAAACATATTGAGTACAAATTATTTAGCAAAATTGAAGCATACAAAGTTAGCTTTATAAAAACACAAAATTAAGATCATTGACCTTCACGTAACTCACAAAAACCAGCGGTATACCCAATTCCCCAAATTCACCCATTTTCATTTCACTACTTGCACCTTTACCTAGAGCTACAAAAAGGGTCCTGTTTTGAAGTTTTAATCAGTTTCCGTTAAGGTGATAACGTCTCTATTAGATGCAGACGGATTTACTGGAAAAATATGGATACCACGCACGCAGAAGCCGTTCAAGTTATTGCCTTGCCCAAAGCAGGCCATAATCAAAATGAAGTCAACCGATAGCTAAATTTTAGCTGCTTTCCTGTTCGTCTGGTATACCAGAGGTTTTAAGAGACCCGTGGGTATATTCGGCGACTAGGATATGGCCGGTGGCGCATAGGATCAGGGCGTGATTATCGCTTTTCTGTAACAAGTACTTTGAGAAATCGGCTACTGAACACGATTGAACTGACACAAAGGCTTCAAGAAGTTTTCAATATCAGTATAAGTCAGTGGACGATTAGGAAAACACTGGATGAAGCAGGCCTGACTACACATCACTCCTCAAATGGTACCAAATTGACCACAGCTCACCGACAAGCGCGGCAATAATTTGCCACGAAACAGTTAAATTGGATGTATGCGTAATGACAAGCTGTTGTGTTTTCTGATAAGTGCAGAATGACCTAGATGACCATGATTGATGCTGCAGGGTCTACAGAAGGTCATCAGGGTAATTTTAACAATGCTGCATAAGCGAAGAAGTGGGTTTTGGAGGCGAATTGGGGTGGCATAATGTTGGACACTAAAACTGACATTGTATTCATAACTGGGCCATTACTGGCCTGATATCGAGAGAGTTGACGGCTTTATGATACATCAAAAGTGCTCGAAGAATGTGTGAAGCCACTTGTATGGCTTATGGTTGATTTTTTTCCTTAATGCAGAACAGCACCAGATCGCATGTCGCTAGAACAGTTTGCGACTACATGTAAGACGTTGGAATCATTGCGATAGAGAGGCCAGCTCGTAGGTCTGATCTTAATCCAATTGAACATATCTGGAATGACCTTGAAAGAAGACCTAGTGCAGAAAGCCTGGCTCTCCACGCCTCTAAGAGCTTAAATTTGTCATTGACGAGAAGTGGGACGTTATACCCTAAGATTTCATGGTAAAATTAATACAGCTGATGAAAAATCGAGTAACAGCTGTAAATAAGGCTGAAGGAGAGAATACACTTTATTGACAAACAGGATGACCAAGAATTTTAAGTTTGACTATCATTCTTTCTTAAGTGAAATTTGGTAATTTTTACCATTTATTGGATTTTGTGCTCTAAAACCTTTCAAGGATAATTTTTTTACACTGTATTTAATATCATTAGAAAAGTAACTAAATAGGCTTTCAATTATTGTACGACATATTTTCAATAACTATTCATATTCATGAAAAAATCTGCCTTAACAAAAAGAGTTATGATATGCGATTTTTTTGCTCTCGAGTGTATTTCAATTGGACTGCGTATACCTATCAACTCAAGTTTCGAGTTCCGGTGATTGTCAACAGTTTTCAGTTGCTGTAGTCGATGACTAAGTTATATATGTCTAAAAAGTCAAACGACTTGGGAATTTTTAAAGGAAATAAAAAAATTGTTGTTGGAATAGCGAATTTTAATTGTCATTTACTTGTTTCTTGAGATGATGATAGTTCTTCAATAGATGTTGATCGTATTATGGCTAGTGATGATGAATCAATAAGCGGGGTAGAATACTTAGGATTACATTTCTCTTACGATTTCAGATTCATGTTATTACTTTATAATTACTTATGACACTAACTGCTGTGATGACTTATATTTGCAAATGTATATGTGTACATATACTGTTATAATAAAAATTATCCTATTGGCTGAATTTTAAATATAACTTTGCAGTTTCATTAGGTGAGCACCTAATGAAACTGCAAAGTTATAGCTTATGTGCTATATTATTGCAATGTTTATGATTGTTGATTGAATGTTTATTATTGGCCGTAACTCTAAAACTGTACAAATAAGCAAACGTAAGTTCACTCTCAAACCCTGGATGACACCTGGTTTGATCAAATGTTCTTTGCATAAGGACAGGCTCCATATGCAAGCCAAAAATAATCCCAATGACCCTATTAAAAACCGAATTTACAAGCGTTACAGAAATTTTTATCAAGATCTACTACGTAAACTGAAAAACCAACACGATAGAGAAGAATTAGAAAACAATAAAGACCATCCTAGCAAACTCTGGAATACGATCAAACAAATTTCCAACCACGTTGTAACAAAAAGCAAGTCGCATAACCTTTGCCAAATTAAAGGCAATGAAATCGATTCACTAGATTTTTGCAATAAATTCTTTTCTAATGTAGGACAGCGACATGCGGACCAAATTTTAATTAAACTTAACGAAACACAGGACTCACTAGCATCAAAAATTAAAATTCCCGATTCTCCCCAAAACTCTTTCTTTTTGCATCCGACAAATCCAGATGATGTCGAAAATCTTATCCTTCAACTCAAAGACAATAGTGCCCCAGGCCTGGATGGAATAACAAACCGAATAGTAAAATATATCAAAGATCTTATTGTCGAACCGTTAACGTATATTTACAACCTAAGCTTGTCTACTGGAATTTTTCCTGATATCTGGAAAGTTGCAGTAGTGACACCCATACACAAAGGTGGTACTACTGATGATCCTAACAATTTCAGACCCATCTCTCTCTTAAGTACATTCTCTAAAATGCTTGAAAAAATAATTAATAAACAACTTATTCGCTTTCTGGAATCAAATAAAATATTATCAAACCAACAGTTTGGCTTTCGTCAGGGCAAGTCTACCGAGCATGCAGTATCACTTTTGACGAAAATCGTCTCTGATCATCTCGACAAAGGATTGTCATGCATCGGAGTTTTTCTTGACCTGGCGAAAGCCTTTGATACAGTGTCAATTTCAATTTTCCTTAAAAAACTAGAAGCAATCGGAGTGCGAGGTATTTGCCTTGAATGGTTTCGCAGCTATCTTACTGGTAGAAAACAATGCACTAAAACGAATTCCTATATAAGTAACACTCACGACATAGCTTTTGGTGTGCCTCAAGGCAGTATTCTTGGGCCCACGCTTTTTTTAGTTTATTTAAACGATATGTCCTCAATCAACATTGAAAACGCAAACATCATAAACTACGCAGACGATACAGTAGTAATCTTTCACAATAAAACATGGAATGGTGTAAAATATTCGTCACAAACTGGACTCCATCGCATTGTTGAATGGTTAAATAGTAACCTATTAACCCTTAATACCACAAAAACAAATTTTATTTGCTTTCACAAAACTGCTGTCTCTGCACCTCCACCCGACTTAGGGTTTACAGTGCATACTTGTCAACCATCCGCCGACGCTTATCTCAACTTAAACTTACCGACATGCGAATGCAAACAGCTAATTAAAGTAACACACACAAAATATCTAGGAGTAATCATAGACGAAAAACTTAACTTCAGTGAGCATATTGCGGCCACATCTGCAAGGGTAAGAAAGATCATATTTGTAATGAAAGAGCTAAGAGATGTGGCTCCATTAAAACTTCTTCGGAAAATTTATACCACACTATGTCAGTCGATCCTATCTTATAGTATCTTGGCCTGGGGTGGTACTTCTTCTTCTCATCTCTTAGGCTTAGAAAGATCTCAACGTGCAGTCCTTAAGACAATGATCAAAAAACCTTTCCGTTTCCCTACCGTTCTCCTTTACAAAGAAACTCAAGTACTTAGTGTCAGAAAACTATACCTATTAAAAATCACTCTTCTTACTCACAAAGAAGTACTAAAATTACCAGACTATGAGAACAAGGTAAGGAGGCGTGTGTTCAAGCTACCTATCATTCCCGTCAAAACAGAATTCGCCAAAAGGTTCAGCACTTATATGAAAACCCTTGTTTACAATAATTTCACCAAAATTCTTAGCTTAAGTAACCTATCGCTTCGTGACGTTAAAACTAAAATAACAAAAGAATTAATCGATTGGACGTATGATAGCACAGAACTTTTTATAAGACAGTTGTTATAATTAGAAATGATCTCATAGTTTTAAATAAAATAGGCATTAAATGCCTTTAGTTCTAAGTTTTCGTTATATTATATTTTGCAATATTAGTAACTTGTTATGTATAAAAATCCTTTAATGTTGTTCTTCAATAATTTAGTTTGTATCTACTCTAATTAGTATCTTTGCAATATTAGGTATAACAGACATATTACAAAACTGTTTCATCGTTGTTATTATGCGCATACATATTTATAATTTGTAACTCCAAAGAAAACTTGTAAGCTTCCTGCGGGACAGGCCTTGCCTAGTGCAGGAAGACTTCGGAAATTTATATTATGTTAATTAAATAATGAAAATCAAAAAAAAAAAAAATGATTAAGTTCATCTGTCTAGTAGTTTTTGCGCGACACATCCAATACATACGAGTACCTGCATCCATCTTCACAAACTTTCGCATTTATAATATTAGTAGCCTATTTATTGAACTTGCTCACGTGATGAAACTTAGCAACATATAGGTTATAAGCTATATTATTGCAACGTTTATCATTAAATTCATCCGTTTATAAGTTTTTGAGTAATAAGTAATAAACCATTAATTGTGGCGACACCTGGGGGAGGCCTAGCTCGAACAGTGGACGTTTTTCGATTGTAACGATGATGAAATGCAAACACGAACCGGTAAAGGAAAATAGCGTGAAGAAACTGCTGTACTGCCTATCTAGGTAGGTTCCACCAACGACCACTTACCCAGTTCCAACGAAAATGGTTCTATCACTTTGACTGGGATCGGTCATATCGGTGAAGCAGGCGAACATAAAACCTCCTCCTTTTCGAAGTCGGTCAAAAAGGGATGAATACAAAACCGACGGTTGCTGCGAATAATTTGTCTGTGTTGGCGCCGTCGACGGCGACCCTTTCGGTGCGGACACGCTCGGGCGTAGTTCGTACTTTAATTCTTGTTTACTTTGTGGATATAACCGTTGTGCCGTGTCTGTACCGAATAAAAGTGTGTATTTCTATTCTATTCTTTTCTATTCTACAACGTAATAAAATGAAAGCAAGTACTGCTTTTTCATTATCCATCGTCACACTGAACGCTGATCGTCGCGTAGATTGAGCAACTTGGCTTGCTTGGCAACCGTAAACGTTACATATAGCAACTATCAATTTTTTTTTTACAGAAATCTTTTAAAAAGTTGATAGTTGTCTCAACTTAGGTTGCTCCATGAGAAAAGCCCCTTAAATACTGCACTTTGCTATAATTTTTTCTAAGGCGCTTATAATTAAGATTTATATAAATTAAGTACCTAGCCATATAGCTATGCTAACGAAATCTGTTCCATATTTTTCCAGAAAACTGCATAGGTGGACACCATAGACGATCGCACATTTCTGAGGTGCTTAATCGAACCTACAATATTTACAACACAATGCCTACCAATTTTATGACATTGACTAGACTTGAAATGCACTTTGCTATAAATTTTTGCGTGGCGCTTACAATCGAGATTTAAATAAATGTTCCTAAGTAGCATCACACAAATACACTAGTATCAATATTTATTTTAAGTATGGGTTATATTTATATAGATTATATTTATTTGTAGTGTACTTTATTTACCATCATCCGTGCGTCACTGCGGGGTGCCAGCTGAAAATCAGCGCTGGGTGTTTGACGCCCAGCAATTGCTGAGTTGGTGACCCTTTCGGTTCAGGCACAGTCACTGCAACTTGTATTGTATGTCTGTACTTTTTTATTTTTTATTATTATTTTATGTTGTTGTATATTGTGTTGCTTGCGCCGAATAAATGCTATTCTATTCTATTCTATTCTATTCCATAGCTAGCAAATCCAGTGTTATAAATAAGAGTACAATTTTTATCAACTAGGTACTTGTTTACCTAATAAGTAAGTGTCTTGGTAAAATTAATTCGAATTTTATTTGGGGTTGCTGGGGAGATGCTCTCCAATATTCATCCTATCCATTGAATTATAAAAACATCCTATCGTATTCATCCTGCCATTTCTTTTTATAAATGGTAACTATCTACTGGAATAATTTACAAAAACAGAATTATGATATTTTATATAAAACTTTATTTTCACTATTGCCGACCAACAATAGTTAAGTCGTCAATTGTAAAAAAAAATCAAAATAATAAAGTGAATTTTCAATTTTTGTAGGTCAAAAATATTTCAAGATTATTAACACTTTTTGCGTAAACATTATCGATACATAGTAAATACTATTATTATTAAGTATTAGGGTGCGTCAGTCGTGGGAGCGCATGTTGATGTCGTCGTGGCGTTCGCGCTCGGTTTCGCGGTGGTCGCCTGACACGCGCGCACCGGCCGACGTGCCCGCCTCGTCGTGCTCGCGCTTGCCGGGCGAGTGCGGTGCCGAGGGGGCGGACTGCACCAAACGCCCCATGAGACTCGCACTCTTGTCTTTGCGCGGGCGGGTCCACTCGTGCGATAGCACCCGATCTAGTGTAAGGCGAAGCGTGATGTCAGGCTCCAAAATGTGGCGCACGATAGACTTGGCCGCCGCTGATACTGTGTCACGGATTCTGGATCTAAAAACCCAGTTGCGCGACATTTGGTCCTTTAGTAGTTTGCGCAGGTTCGAATCATCGAACGGCATGGAAGCATTCAGCATTATGAAGAGGATAATCCCGAGAGACCACACATCAGCTAGTTTGGGGTTGTAGGGCGTGCCACTCACCACCTCCGGGGCGGCGTATGCAGCGGAGCCACAGTACGTTTGGCTGAGTACACGTCGATTGTCGCCATCCGTGCAGAATCTAGCGAAACCAAAATCCGCCAACTTAACGTTGAAACGTCTTGAAAGCAAAATGTTCTCGCATTTCAGATCGCGGTGTGCTATATTCTTGCTGTGCAGGTATTGCAAGCCACTAGCCATTTGTCTAAACCAAATTTTGGCCTGGTTTTCTGGCACAACTCCATTCCGTTTTATAAAATCCAACAGATCGCCGTTGTCAGCGTAACGCATGAAGATAAACACTCTCGGTCCACGCTGTAGAATACTGTGCACTTGAATGATATGTGGGTTCTCGATCTTGGTTAGTATATCAAGTTCACGAGGAAAAAACTTTTCTAAAAAATCCCGAGGTGCTTTTTCTTTATCGAATATTTTGCACGCGAGGTGCATTCGCTTCGGGCTGGCTGCATCGCAGTACTCAGCCAGGTGGACGGTGGCATATGATCCTTGCCCGACTTTCTTGCCGATGAGATAGCCTCGTTGTTCCAAGGCATTCACCTCGGAGCTTCGAGGACTGAGGCGCTCAGCCATTGAGCTCTATCGACTCTATCCTAACCCGTTTAGGATACATTGGACATCTCACTACTCACGTATGTCCAAGGTTTCAGTGATCCTCCTGTCAAAATGTTAGCTTTTCGATTGATATTAGCGTTCAACACAACTCTCATGAAAGAGAGTAAAACAATATAATAATAATAAATCGTTAATAGCACGCACAAAATTTTGTTAAAATATTACGACATCACAAAGAATTTGGATATAAAAAACGCTTTCACTAGTAAGAAATCTTCCAAAAAGACGTATTTGCTACATTTATGACATTTTTTTTCCTTTGTTTCTAAAATTAAAATGATATTTTTTCAGAAAAGCCAACATCAAATAATTTTACAAAAAGATTTTATTTGCAGAGAAGTACGAAACGCCCGATTGAGCGAAAATGGTAAATACGAATAGTCCGGGAGGAGGCGTTGCAAATGAAAAAGTCATAGTAAACCGGCTGATACCTACTTATGGTCATTGATGGTTGACCAATAAGTGAACTAACCGTCAACTGCACTCAAGTAGCGGTGGATGAGGGTAGTGTACCCACACCCACACCCACATTCACTTAGTTAAACCGTCATCCGGCGTACTTTTAATTTTACTTGTTTTTATTTTGGTTTTAGTTCATGCGAGCGGCTGACACATAATCCCCCCTCTATCATGCAACTGACGATTTTTTTTAGCTCAGTTTGATGTAAAAATTTTTATGGAAAATACAAGGTGCAGTTTTAAAGGTGCAAAAAAATTCAGGAGGTAATTATGTTAGTGATTCTCGACCCGAATCAATAATAAAATGAGTAGGTATTTTTTTTCTTATATATGGAAATCGGTATGTGTGAACTACCTTTTTTATAAACTCTGCTAGTCTGATACCTCCCTTATAACCGCGCTTTCACACACACAAACGCACCATTATTTAAACCGCGCTTTCACACACATACACGCAACGTAAAGCACCAATAATCTCCCGCACGACACACCCTAGCCACGCCCCCGCGCCATCGATCAATCGATCATGTTTAGTGTAACTGACGTCGCCGACGTGTGCATACACGCGCTTGCAATATTCGCCCACAGCGCCTTCGGTTAACGGTTGCGGTATCTAGTGATGAAAGATGACAGACCAATACTCCAATGTAGAGTTGGTGGAGATAGTCCGCTTGTATGCTATCAGTGGAAACATCGTAACGTCCATCTCAAAGGGTAATACTGGCTGCTACGCAAAGACTCCGCGAGTTTCGACGATTCGGCGTTCCCCGGCTTGCTGACGGTCGCGGCAACGAAGGCCTGCTTGTCGCCTTGCAGGAAAATATCCTGGAATACTTCAAGCGAGAGCCACGGGCCAGCACGCGGGATGCTGGTCTACGGTTTGGTTTCCTCACTACGGTCGGCAAGTACGTTACGTGAAACGGTGATCACTAGTGATTAGTGCTTTCGACACTTTAAAACGAATGTGTTTGTGCTACGAAATTAAAAGAAAATCAGCAACGTCGTGCTAGACTGCTGTCTGTTTGAACAACACCTCCAGGTAACATAAGTACCTGCTTAGGTATTTATTTTATTTTATTAGTAAGTACATAAAAAGTCATTTGTAAATACGTTGTTAGCCGAATCAATTTGATTAGTGTAAATAAATTGATTTAAAAATTTTAACTACGGTAAAAATACCTACCTAACAGGCAAGATAAATCACTTAAAAACCTACCTATCTACGTAAATAGCACAAATTATCTTGAAGTGTTTTTTGTCGGTCCTCAGCCCATTAAAAAGTACGAAGGGAAATTTCACATCCACCAATTTAATCTACAAATAAAAACGAAATTATTACGGAAAACTGACCTTGAGAATGACACTGCGTCTGGTAGGTACGTTCATGTACCACTGCGTATCTAAATCTCGAGCGCGCGCGCTCTATGATACCTACCTACGGACGGAGGCACGGACGCCTCATAAGGTTTATTGATCTCGGCCTAACATTTTATTCATCAGCTGATACGTAAGTACCTATCGACGCGACGTCAACGTGACTTTTAAAAGATTTTCACATTGTGATGATGCTTAAAAGCGAGTAATTAAATAGCGAAATTTAAGACATTAATGTACATTATGATCATCGAATTCGATCTACATCTAAGGTTAAATTATTCATTTCGTAAAATAAGTGGGCGGAGCCTCGTACAGGTTGATGCACTCACACACACAGTGACACGGCGTGCGATAAATCGCAACGGGTGATTCTGTATTTTTTTAAGAAGTTTATTTAGAGAGTTATTCTGAAAAACGGTTAAAATTAAAAAAATAAAATAACAAGTTTTACTGATTATTGACCAGGTATCGTATTTTTATATGATTATTTATGAGTTTTATTACAACCTCCTGAAATATTGTGCAGTTTTAAAACTGCACCTTGTATTTCAGCCGGCGTACTAAGACTTAATTTTTTTTTAACTCTTCCGTAACCTTTCAATCCTAAACCCACCGCGGGTGCGTCAGCTGACGCGTGACGCTTTGTTCACCTATCAGTCATTCTCCAAAGGTCTCGCTTTAACCCTAGAAAGATAGTCTGCGTAAACTTGACGCATGCGTTTTCGAAAAATTGGTCTTTATTTCTAATTAGCGTGAATCCCCGGACATCACAGTTGTCGCCCCGACTTTTCGTGAGGCACATGCGTCAGGTATTATCAATTTCGAATTATAATGACTTCGTGAGTCAAAATGACGCATGATTATCTTTAGAGTGAATTTCTAGATTATTAAGTACCTCGATCGATAAAAGTGTTGTTTTTATGACCTCAAAGAAACATAATTTTAGGTTTTATTGATTACTGAAGAAGTTGAATGTTTTTGTTTTTTTTTTTTTTAATAATAATTTTATTTAAATGTTCTCTTTAATTTTTTATTTAATTCTGTATATAAAAATAAAATCGATATTATTTTGATTCAAATAAATAAATGCAATACATCAATATATTTGGTTATAGTGCATGCGTCAATTTTACGCAAGACTATCATAACCGTATTAACAAATTTATGATAATCTTTCTAGGATTAAACAAGATGGCAACCGATCGGCTTAAAAACATTACCTAAATGCAACTATACCTCCCGGACTAAAAGACCACTGGCACTGTGCGCGTGATTAAAGAAGCGTGTTTTACAGAAATGGGTATCGCATACTCATATATTATATTAGCTATATGGCGATATATAAACGGATTGTGAAATTCAGGACGCATACATCTTGCATCTCTTTAATTACCTAAGTAAATTTAAACGTATTTATTAAAAAAAAAAAAAAACAAATTTTAAATGTAAATGCATAAATATATTTAGGTAAAAGGTGTATTTGCGTTTTGTTTTTAAACTCAGTAGGTACATTATAAATCAACAAGATCAACTAAGCGTAATTTAGTCATTAAGTATAACTATCACGCATAAGTAAATATAAATTAAGGTCGAAATACAGCATAGTTTATTGCAAGCTTGATTTGCTAAACACCCTATGGCTGATTCTTTAACTTAATTGTATGTTTTGAATATTAATGATGACTTAAAATTCCTTATTTATCAATTACTTTTACAAACATTAGTGTAACTGTAGTCAAAATTAAAATAAACGCATTTTTTAAAACATAATCAGTAGACGGCCTTTCCTCAGTAATTGGGGCAAGGGGCAACTCCGTCACGGGCATAAATTGTTTGTAATTGCAGCTCCCATATTTAGCAAACATTCGAAAATAAAAGTTAATCAAAATATGTATGCTTTAGGTTGTACGTTTTATGGTAGCAATAACAATCTGTAGCATAGCGCGACAGTATATATAAAAAAATTAAATTCTACGCAATAACAACACTTTAAATCTGTAATCAAATTATCCATATTGTGAACTTTTTCATTATAGGTAAACTCGAACTAGGGAATGCAAAACCGGACAAAATTAATACCCGATTTTTTACATGGGGTTTGGTGAAACCGGTTTTAAAATGAGTTTTTTTTAAATTATATATTTTTGTATAAAAATTTTAAATTACTTATGAAATCCTAAATCATCATCATTTCAGCCGATACACGTCCACTGTTGGACATAGGCCTCCCCCAAGCGTCACCACATCGAACGTTCCTGTGCGTCCCGCATCGATCGGTTTCCCGCTACTTTCACCAGGTCATCGGTCCACCTTGTAGGAGGCCTTCCAACGCTGCGTCTTTCGGTTTGCAGTCGCCACTCCAGAACCTTTCGGCCCCAACGGCCATCTGTTCTGCGAGCAATGTGCCCTGCCTATTGCCACTTAAGTTTGGCAATTCTTTGTGCTATGTCGGTTTGGGGATAGTAGTAGAAGGTTGAAGTAATGATCTTGACTCCAAAACTGAATGTAACTGAATGTGTGTATTTTCACCAAGCACCTCCTTATATACTAATGTACAATGTTACGAACTAAGAACTTAATATTTACAAAACAACTTAACCAATAGTACTGTACAGAATGTCCCGCTATAACTAACTAACCACTAAAAATCACTTATCACTCTGTTCGTGTGCGTTACGCTAACACTATTGTCCAATCACTAAAATATTGTACAGTTAACTTTCGTGGCGCCAAAACTATTCATCCAATCGCTGCTCCTGTCCAATCACTGCTCTTGTCCAATCGCAGTGCAGTAACTGTTTCACGCGCGTCCCGCGAGGGGTCGTTAGCAACGTGTACAGGGCGCGCTGTCCTTTGTGGGTGAAAGCCTTTTTGCTCAGGTAGCTTGAAACGGTGGGACGTGAGGATGCTCCGCTGTTGAGCTCGCACGTGGCGATTTGTTGAGCTGGCACGTGGCGATTTGTTGTACAATGGCTGCGTGTTGATGAAAGTGATTATGCTGTGTAGTGGCTACAGGATTCCCCCTCAAGCGAAGCGTACCGGCAGTTTGACGACACGACCCGAACGTGTTTTTCTGTTGTTAGCGGGCGGTGACGTCATGCTTGTATGTGGTACTTGGGTTTCCTGGATAGCGGTTGGCGAAGTATGCTTGGTAATCTGTGTGTTGGTACTGGTAAATGGTATGGTAACTGGTGTGGTAATCTTGGCTGGAGGTGAGGTATAGGTAATAGAATTTGATGTCGTTGGTGATAAATTGCTGGTATCTTCTGTTATGACGTATGCAGGCTTCAATCGGTCGATTGATATGTTTGCTTGCCGATTAGGTAGTTGTAGGGTGTACACTTTGTCTGTTCGGCTTAGAACTTGATAAGGGCCTTCATACGGAGTCTGTAATGGTTTCTTGACTGCATCTGTTCTGATAAAAACGTGGGTGCACTTGAGTAAGTCTTGATGCACGAACACGCTTTTATTGTTGCTGTGATGCTGAGTAGCGACTTGCGGTTTATTTTGTTGGATGATGTCGCGAAGTTTACTGACGTATGTGTAATCCATTGTAGGATTGTTAGTGCTTGCGGTGAAGAATTCGCCAGGTAAACGTAAGTTATGACCATAGGTAAGTTCAGCGGCGCTCACACCTGTGTCTGTGTGTAGAGCGGCTCGTAGTCCTAGTAGGACGGTAGGTAATTCATCGATCCATGAAGTTGTGGTTGATAGTTTTGCGCGTAATGCGGCTTTGAGAGTGCGATGCCATCTTTCTAGAATGCCGTTGCTTTGCGGATGATAGGGTGTCGTGCGAGTTTTCTTTATCCCCATTTGTTTCATTAGGTTTTGAAATAGCTCGCTCTCGAACTGACGACCTTGGTCGCTTGTTAGCGTGGCTGGGCACCCAAATCTTGTAATCCAGTGTTGATAGACGATATCGGCTATGCGAGTGGCTGATATCTCGTCGGTAGGGATTGCTTCGGGCCATTTCGTTAATCGGTCGATCATAGTGACTAGGTACCGATGTCCTTGAGATGTTGTATTTAATGGCCCCAAAATGTCAACGTGCAGATGTTGAAATCTTTCGCTTGGTGGGAAAAATGAGGTGCTGGAGTGTGTGTGTCGCTGTATCTTGCTTTTTTGGCAAAGTATACATGAGCGAGTCCAACAGCTGATGTCTGCGTTCATGGATGGCCAGAAGTACTTTTGAGTGAGAAGTTTGCGAGTCGTGCGTGTACCAGGATGACTGATGTTATGTACGCTTTCGAAAACTTCTTTCCTATATTGGTCAGGTATGTACGGACGTACATAATTAGTTGATGTCTCGCAGTACAGTTCGACGTCGGTGTTGGGTATTGTTATCCTTTTGAGACAGATGTTTTGTTGGGATAGCATCTGTGCAATATTGCTGTCTTTTGTTTGAGCGCTGGCTATGTCGGTGTAGTTGATTGTAGATGGGCACGAAATTGTTTCTATGCGGCTGAGTGTGTCGGCGACGATGTTTTGTTTACCGCTCACGTGACGTATGTCCGTCGTAAATTCGCTGATAAACAAAAGTTGTCTTGTTCGCCTCTGTGTTTCCGAGTTGGATTGTATCTTCGACATAACGTATGTTAGCGGCTTGTGATCGGTAAATATGATGAGATGGCGTCCTTCGAATATCTTGCGGAAGTGTTTTACTGCCATGTAAATTGCAAGCAATTCTCGGTCGAACGTTGAATAGTTCTTTTGTGCGTCGGTAAATTTCTTAGAAAAGTATCCAAGCGGTTCCCAGATGTTGTTCCGGTATTGTTGGAGTACGGCACCCGCTGAATTGCCAGATGCGTCACAGAATAGGGCAATTGTTGCGTTGTGGGACGGGTGGGCAATTAGGGTTGCGTTTATGACGCTCTGTTTGCATTGTTCGAATGCTTGAATGGCTTCGTCGGTCCAAGTAATTGGTGTTTTGTCTTTTTTCTTGGCGTTGTGTAGGTAAGCGTTTAACGGTGCTTGTTGCGATGCGGCCTTCGGTATATGATCGCGATAAAAGTTTATCATACCGAGAAATCTTCGAAGCTCTTCAATTGTGGTCGGCTTGGGATAGTTTGCAATGGCGTCTATCTTTTGTTGCGGAGGTTTGATTCCGTCTGCTGATACGGTGTATCCTAGGAACTGGACTTCGGGTTGACCTAGGTTGCACTTAGCGGGGTTGATTGTTATGCCGTTTTCTTCGAGTCGCTTGAGTACGATGTGAAGGTGTTCTCGGTGTTGTGACTCGTTTTCCGATGCTAACAGTAAATCGTCGATGAAAGGGAAGACAAAATCTAGCCCTCGTAGAACTTCGTGGATATACCGTTGGAACGTTTGTCCCGCGTTTTTCAAACCGGGGCACATACGTGGAAATTCGAATAATCCCATTGGTGTGATAATTGCAGTTTTCTCTATGTCCTCTTCTCGTACACTCAGTTGTTGATATGCACGGTTAAGGTCGATCGTGGAGAATATTGTTTTCCCAGATAGATGATGGGTGAAATCTTTGATGCGTGGCACGGGGTAGCGGTCTGGTACGGTGATCGAGTTGAGTCGACGATAGTCACCACAAACTCTAATATCGCCATTCTTCTTAGGTACGACATGTAGAGGTGATGCCCAGGGACTTTTACTGGGTCGGCATAGACCTTGTTCGATCATATTTTCAAATTCCCGTTTGACGATCTCGAAACGGTGCGGTGGGATTGGTCGGGCGCGGCAGTGTATGGGTGGTCCACGGGTTTCGATAAAATGCTGCACTTTTAAGTTGCTGTTCAATTTCATCGATGTAAGCCTCGTGATACCGGGATACTGCGCTAGTATGTCGTGGTAGGTTTGTGACATGTCAATGCTGCGCACGGTTGGTACGTCTGATACTCGGACCGGGACGTTGACCTTCAGACTCGTGACACCGTCGATTAATTTTCGATTCTTGAGGTCGACGATGAGTTGGTGGTGTTGGAGGAAGTCGGCTCCGAGTATCGGTTTCGAGACGTCGGCAATGATAAATCGCCATTTGTACGGGCGTCGTAGGTTGAGATTCAGGCACAATGTCTTTTCACCGTATGTGGCTATCCTTGTGTTGTTGGCTGCATACAGTTGGAATGGCAGCGGCGTTTGCTTTTCACTGTTCGTTCTTGGTAGCACGGATATATTTGCTCCCGTGTCTACCAAGAACGATAATTTATTTTTGTAGTCGGTGACGTATAGGCGGTGTGATTTGTGAACGCCGGTGTCCGCCTCTGCCAACGTTCTCTCTAGTTTACCGAGTTCGTTTTAAACGAGCAGGGCGACGTACAGCGTCTAGCGTGCTCTTTGAAACGCCGGTGGTAGTAGCACAACGATGGGTTTTGTGATGGTGAGCTTGTATCTCGGGTTCGTGACCGAGAATTAGATCGATGTCGAGATGGGTGGCGGTTGCGGCGATGCTCGTGGTCGTATGACGGCGTATGTCTTGCTTTTAACTCCGCTATCTCTAGCGAGAGTTTTTTTATTTGGTTAAGGAGTTCTACCTGCATGGCTGCCTCTGTGGTTGTCGCTGTCTGATTCAACATCTTGTCGGCGAGAAGTGTGCTGCGCGATGTTGACTGTACGGAACGTCGTGTATGCCTTTTGAAATTTCAGTTGGTGAGACCCGCTTGTGGGAGGCCAACTGAAATATGCACTCACAGTGAACCGTTATGACGACAGCGAACAGATGGTAGCTGGGCGGCGGTTACGTGGAGATGACTGTGCCATGATACCGGCTGGCAGGCCAAGGGCCGGGTCCGTAGTTGGGCGAGGGGCATGTGTGACTTCTACTCCAGCCGGCAGGCATAAACCGGGTCCGTAGCTGGGCAGAATCACGTCGGGGTCACCACTTTGGGGATAGTAGTAGAAGGTTGAAGTAATGATCTTGACTCCAAAACTGAATGTAACTGAATGTGTGTATTTTCACCAAGCACCTCCTTATATACTAATGTACAATGTTACGAACTAAGAACTTAATATTTACAAAACAACTTAACCAATAGTACTGTACAGAATGTCCCGCTATAACTAACTAACCACTAAAAATCACTTATCACTCTGTTCGTGTGCGTTACGCTAACACTATTGTCCAATCACTAAAATATTGTACAGTTAACTTTCGTGGCGCCAAAACTATTCATCCAATCGCTGCTCCTGTCCAATCACTGCTCTTGTCCAATCGCAGTGCAGTAACTGTTTCACGCGCGTCCCGCGAGGGGTCGTTAGCAACGTGTACAGGGCGCGCTGTCCTTTGTGGGTGAAAGCCTTTTTGCTCAGGTAGCTTGAAACGGTGGGACGTGAGGATGCTCCGCTGTTGAGCTCGCACGTGGCGATTTGTTGAGCTGGCACGTGGCGATTTGTTGTACAATGGCTGCGTGTTGATGAAAGTGATTATGCTGTGTAGTGGCTACATCGGCAACCTTAGTTTTTCTGCGGATATCTTCATTTTTTCTTCGATCACGCAAGGAAACCCCGAGCATAGCTCTTTCCATTGCTCTTTGGGTGACTTTAAGCCTTCTGATGAGGCTCATTGTGATCGATCACGTTTCGGAGCCATATGTCATCACTTGCAACACAATAGTTAAAAACTTTCGTCTTGAGACACTGTGGTATGTTGGACGAGAAGATACGCGAAATCCTAAATAATAATTGTTAATTATTTAACATATTATATCAGTTACGCAGATAACATGGTGTTGCTGAGTCCCTCGATCAGCGCACTCAGGCGCCTTCTGCAGATATGTGAGAACTATGCGGTGGCTCATGGACTCAGGTATAATGCTAAAAAGAGTGAGTTGCTCGTTTTTAAAGCCTGTGGCAAGTGTTACGCCAACGTGCCAGAGGTAACTATCAGTAACACACCTCTAAAAAGAGTCACACAGTTCAAGTACCTGGGTCACTGGGTCACTGATGACGTGATGACCTGGACATTGAGAGGGAACGCAGGGCGTTGGCTGTCCGATGTTAGATGCTGATCCGAAGATTTGCACGGTGTAGCAAACAAGTTAAAATAACACTCTTCAAAGCTTACTGCCAGTCATTCTACACGTGCAGTCTATGGGTTAGGTATACGCAAAGGGCATACAACGCCCTGCGTGTGCAGTATAACAACGCGTTCAGGATGCTGTCGGGACAGCCGCGGTTTTGTAGCGCGTCGACGATGTTTGCTGAGGCGAGGATTGATGGCTTTCATGCCATCATCCGAAAGCGGTCTGCCTCGATCCTGCAGCGAGTGCGCGCCAGCTCCCACGGTATCCTGAGCGTGTTGTACGGCAGGTGGGATTGCCCAATGCTGCATCACTGGATCGGACTTCATGCATCTACGAGTATCTACTTGTATACTCCGTGGATAGACTGGGGTTTGATTCCAGATATTCAATATTTATTACCTGAAAATAAACTAACATTAATTTTTAAGTACTTACTAACAATTTTATATAACAATAATAATAATATTCCACAACTATCACACAACACCGTCTAGTCCGTCAAGCTAAGCAGAGCTTGTGTTATGAGTACTAGACAACTGATAAACATACTTATATATTTCTAAATACATACATATTATAGATAATTGACACCCAGACACAGAACCAATGATCATGCTCATCACACAAACATTTGTCCTGGGTGGGAATCGAACCCACGACCTCCGGCTTAGCAGTCAGGGTCACTAACCACTAGACCAAGAGGCCAGTCAAGGCCTCATGATGATCATATAGAACTCTGCTAACTAGTTGAGAGTGTTCTTTGGAGCAGCTTGTATGTGTGTATGTCTTAGTAAGGTATCCGCACTTAGTCCTATTGTACTTGTCCTTGGAGGCATTAACCGATTGGGGTGATGCCGATCTGGTCAGGTTCCACGCTGCTAAAACCTGGGCATGTCTTTTTCCACCAAATGGAGCTAATTTCACCCGGTTCATTCATTCCAGGGTGTAACCGTGCCGATAACCGACAACCTTGAGCTTCTTGGGGTAACGTTGTCATCTACCCTCAATTTCGGCTCTTATGTACATCGACGCAAAAGCACAACAGGCAGCCTAAAAATTGGAGATCTTAGCTACGGTAAGACGGTACTTTACGCCGGAACTGCTTTTTTTAGGGTTCCGTAGCCAAATGGCAAAAAACGGAACCCTTATAGATTCGTCATGTCTGTCTGTCTGTCTGTCCGTCCGTATGTCACAGCCACTTTTTTCCGAAACTATAAGAGCTATACTGTTGAAACTTAGTAAGTAGATGTATTCTGTGAACCGCTTTAAGGCCCGTATTAATAAACGTTCCTCAGCCCAATATCTCGTACCAAGCTTGAGGTCTTGATCGTATTAATAAACGAGATTCACAAGCTCTTTTTTTTTCATCAAACCCATACGTGTGGGGTATCTATGGATAGGTCTTCAAAAATGATATTGAGGTTTCTAATATAATTTTTTTTAAATAGTTTACGCGAGAGACACTTCCAAAGTGGTAAAATGTGTGTGTCCCTCCCTGTAACTTCTAAAATAAGAGAATGATAAAACTAAAAAAAATATATGATGTACATTACCATGTAAACCACCAACGAAAATTGGTTTGAACGAGTTCTAGTAAGTAGTTTTTTTTTAATACGTCATAAATCTAAAAAAATACACTATTATTAAAACAACGATCAACGTTACAACAAACTACAAGAACTTTTATATTATGTTACTTGCTGCTACGGAACCCTCCATGGGCGAGTCCAACTCGCACTTGGCATTTTTTTTATGGTGGGAAAAATCATCCAATGACAACAGCGGGAGATAGCGTCAGACTCTTACTGACTAAAAGCCTACCCCGTTCCTTCTAGCCTTCATACCGGGGCTCGAGTTCCCTTTCGGATAACCCTGGCCCCAGTAGGCTTCGACCCAGCTGGGCCCCTGCTGTTGCTGACAACTCCTTGAGGACTTGGGCTCGGTCCGGACAGTTACCGGACATTCGGACAGCGAGCTACCCATTGCTCACTGTCTGCAAGCCCGCGCCTACAGTGGCCGAAAATCGGGATCGGGATCCCGGCGGCGGCGGCGAGAGCGCCATTGCCTGATGCAGTCGGCCTCCTCCTTTGTGAGCATTACTGCTTCGCAGAAGTCGGCGACCGCCTGCCACTCCTCCTCGCTCCGGACCATGGCCTCAACCAAGGCCCGGCGCGTGAGGTCTCCACCGCCGATCGCCCCCACGAGGCCACGGCGATGCTCCGCCCAAGCCGAGCACACCTCGACTGTGTGCTCCACCGTCCTCCGGGGATTCCGCACAGTGGCGACACCCGGGCGTCACTTCCGCTCGAATCCGGTGCAGGAACCTCCCGAACGTACCATAGCTGGTGAGGACCTGCGTCATACGGAAGGTAAGGACGCCGTGAGGTCTTTCCAAACACGCCTCAAAGAGGGGACTTACCGCCATAATTATGACGTGCCCAACGCCGGAATTGCTGCTCAACCTTTACCAAGCGCTAGTTCGATCGTGTATAGAATGTCTGTCTGAAAATCTGTTCTCATTTTTGTTATGGGTCTGCCAAATATCAGGTTGATGCCCTTAATATCGATTTAGAAGCAAGTCAAGACGATCATCCGTGATGAATGTGATGATGCACTTGACGAGTCAAAATTCCAAAACCTTGAACATCGACGTCGAGTTGCTGGCCTCTCAGTTTTCTATCGATTACATTTCGGGGAGTGTGCGTTGAAATTACACAATTTAATTCCACCAAGTCCGTTCCATCATCTGACCACTAGACGTACGGCATTGCGCCATCAGTGGTTATACCTTTAGATATGTGAACCCAACCAATCACACGCCTCCACCACCGCCGCCATCTTGATTCGGCGCGATTTACATGACTACGTCAGACGATTTATTCGAGTTTGTGATTCCGTTGAACGTTGTATGATCGAGCGAGGCCTACCTGAGGGACAGATTCATCATTTACCCCGGTCACCAGAGAGAGTGGTAACGGCGAGAGATGTCGTGTGGTGAGCCGCAGGGATCGGTACTATAAGGACCGCCCTTGGAAATATCAGTTAAGACTACATGCTGCGCGGCGACCTCCCGGACTGAGTCAGTATGGTACAGTCTGTCAAGAAAGTCGTGAAAAGAATGTTTTGGGAACTACTGTTTTTGCTAATACTGGCAACACTGAATAATTGTTAAGCTGAGTACCTGAACTGTCACGTCGTATCTGTGTGGTTGATTTTTTACAATATTTCGGTGTTATTTCGAGTTTTTTAAATCGTGTAAGCGTTAAGATACAAAAAATGAATCGAAATGTTTATAAGAGCGGTGCGAGACAAATTATATTTAAAGTTTTTCAAGGGTGTATGGCCGAAATTCAAGGTGGGAGTGCTGGGACGAACAAAGACGATGTTTATGGTCGAACAGCAAAGTTAACCGGTACGTAAATATATTCTAAAGTTTAACACACTAACGGAAATATAATGTTTTGACCATCTTCTGTTTTTAAGTACAATTTATCTATCTTTAACATTGTTTATGTCTTGCTAAGGTTATGTTTACCTACGATTTATTATACTACCACTTAACGGTTTTGATATTTTGGTGTTTTTTATTTAGGTATGATAAATGTATTTGTATATTTAACATATCTTTATTGACTTCAGGTGTTACCGAAAGTACAGTTCGGCGCATTGTGGACTAAGGCATGAAGAATGGAGGTAAATTTTCAACGCTTGGAAAACACAGGAAAGGCCGACCTACGAAACAAACTACGAGTCAGATGTTGGCCGGTTTCATTTTGAAGAAGTTTCAGGCAACATTTGTGGAGTCGAATACCTCGACTCTGATCATTTGGATTTTTTTTTTTTTTTTTTTATTGTTGATAGGTTCGCGCTTGACCGCTATCTCACCTGATGGAAAGCGAGCGATTTGGATTAATAAAGATTTATTTCATAAACTTTTTATTTTTGCAATGAGCTCATACCTATCGATACTCAGCGCCATGCTGACGGCAGTGCAGAGAGGCAAAACATCGTGATTTGCACTTTGTAGTAAGTACATAAATGCTAGTAGCTGAAAGGACGAAAACAAGGGTTGATCAAACCAGACATTCTTATGAATATAAAACCAGATATCCAGAAGAATGTCTGTTTTGATAAACTCTTGCGTGTAGGTACGTAGGATAAACATATAATTATCCTAATAAGCAAATAGAGAAGTCTGGTTTCGTCGCAATGTTTATAAAACAAAATTCAGACTGGTAGAGAATGCCTAAGGCATTAACTCCGCCTTTGTACTTTTGTGTTG
The DNA here is from genome assembly GCA_910589285.2 of Mythimna ferrago. Taxonomy (NCBI): domain Eukaryota; kingdom Metazoa; phylum Arthropoda; class Insecta; order Lepidoptera; family Noctuidae; genus Mythimna; species Mythimna ferrago. The sequence goes on along the minus strand of OU342692.1, from coordinate 11,419,190 downwards.
GATAAAGTTTTAATAAATAAATGAGAACTACTATAACTATTATGTATCAGGTAAAATTAAACGTCACTTGAATGAAAATTAGTTCTAATAAAAATGTTGTTCGCCACTACGACAGAGTAAGTACTTTTATTTATAGGGAGCCACTACCAATGAAAGTCAAAACTCGTTTGCAAGCATGTATTAAATAGATAGACGAGTGTCAGATAGATCGGTAAAATAATGTACCTACACGGCAGTAAAGGGACCGTAAATCGGTAATTATTATTTTATAAATAAAAGTATCAATATCTTTTAGTCGAACTTTATTGGGATACCATGTTAATGATGGTGGCGCCCTCCCTTCTTTTCATGACTTTCTTGACAGACTGTATGTTACGCAGATGGCACGACACGCTGGGAGAGTCGTAGCAGGTGGTTGCGGTCGAATTAGCGACACATGGGGTTGCGACAGACGTGGAGAGGACTCGAGATGGTATTGCACAAGTTCGAGTTTACCCGTCGCTGCAAAAGCGACTGGCGTTGGTCGGATTCGTGTTACTATCACTTTTATCGGAATTCGGAACGATTTTTGCTCTCGTTCACTGACCTTTTTCTCTCGTAAGTTTTACATCCCCGCGTTCCGAATTGCGTGAAAAGCGATTATATCGCGAATTCGAATAACGCGCAACGTCAAAAATAGTACTCAATATTCCATAAAGTATTTTGTGACTATTTTTGGTCGGATTCGTGAAATAATCGCTTTTGACGTAATTCGGAACTAAGGGTGCTCTCGTTGCTCTCCCTGCGTTCCGAATTGCGTCTAAAGCGATTATATTGCGAATCCGATCATAGTCACAAAGATGATGATGATGCCATCTAGCCGATTTCGGCCACAGCGACCGCATTCCCTGGCTCTTCATGGCGGTGAGCTCAGATCTGCTGCTCTGTTATGTACCCTCATGTGACTTGCATATCCAACCTTGGCTGAAAAACTCCGATCACAGAGCGGACATGACAGAACACCATTAACGGTATGATACATTATTGCTGTTGGTGGTCTAGTTTTGAGGTCGTCGCGGTTTTGGTCCAATTCCGACCTCCTTTTATTTTCAAAGGCCTGCACGTGCCTCTGCACATAGAAAATATTTGTGACGTTTTGCGTTTGTCGGATTCGCGATATTATCGCTTTTGACGCAATTCAGAACGCAGGGTCTGTCAATGTCATTCTTGTCGCTGTCGATTGTCAAAAAATGTGTCAAGTTAATATCATTCATCAAATAATTTTTACTATTTTTTTCAAAAGTAGGCGTTTTGTGTTGGTAAACTCAAATTTATTATAAATTTAAATAGTATAATAATTTTATAATTAATTATATCTAACATAAATCTGCCAAGATGATGAACCAATATATAAAAGAGCTAGAACAAGTAAGATTGTTTTGTATTTGTTGAGATTATAATTTTTGCTGATATTAGTATCTATTAACTTTTCCAATTCAAATACATTTGCATAATTGTTTTTTGTGGATTTGTAGGATCCATTTGATCCTGATGAATTTGTGGAAAGAATGGTGAGAAGGAGTATGCAGGAGTCCCATTTAAAAGATGACCAATTTGATCCTGAAATGATACATGACATTTTTACACAAGCCATACAAGATCTGAAGGTGTGTATGCACGTTTAATATAATGAATTAAATCTAGCATTTATCATTTCCTGTGAAAATAGAAAAAAAAAACTTTGCTTTATTTTATTTAGAATAAAATCAAAATTGTTAGATTTTCACTATAATTAAATACATTTACATAGTCAGAAGCATTTCCGTTTCATGAAAATTATCTCATAGGAGCACTTGATCAAAAAGTATCCTATGTCCTAATGAGATGCATTTGTCAAATATTGTTCATACCTACAGGTCAGCCATTAAATCAAACATCCAGGCTATTACAACTTAAAGCTAGTAAATGAGCACAGTAAGCATAGCATAAAACATGGAGGAATAATTACATTTGCACAAATTGTCAGGTTTTACAAGAGAGACAAGAAAGGAAATGTACTCGGCTGGAGCAATCTGTTCAAGAGGAAGAAAAACTATATGGTGCTAAATTGGCTGAAATTATGGATCAACACACTGTAAGTACCTAGTATTCCTATTTCATATCACATATTTATAAATAATTTAAACCTTCAACCTTTTGTGTTGGATTGGTCCAACGAGTGATCTCATTTAGCATCTCTAGCAGGTTGGCTTAGGTCAGCAGCACATGCTGTCAGATAACTCCATCAATTTACTAATGTAGGTACCGCAAGACTATTTTAGTTACTTTCATAGTATCATGTCTTATGGTATTTTGCTATGGGGACAGGCTGCAGACATAGAGTCAGGCTACCAGAGCCATATTATAATCATCGCAGGTGCAATTGTCTTAGGGAACTATTTAAGAAAACAAACATCATGACCCTTGTCAATACAGTTAAGGAAAACATTATGTATGTACAGAAAAATATTCATTTCTAAGATAAGTGACAGACACAATTTTAATGCTAGTAATTACTTATGTGAGACCAACAACAGAGCGGTCTGATGGCTAAATATTGGTCACGCAAGATAGTAGAGGATACGGTTAAGAACGACCTTCACCGGTATGTTTAATGGATGAAACGTATTTTATGATAAATTTAGTATAGCGTAGAATATAACGCGGGTGGGTTGCCTAAGAAAATCCTGGCCAAACAATTTTTTTTTTTTTTTGAAAATGGCACCGGTGTGTTTAACGAATAAATTTAATACTAACCGAAAGAGTGAAGCCTTTAGAACATAAAAATGTTGGGTTGCCTATTTGTTTCCTGGCATAACTAAGGGTTGCCAGGTATAAACAGGTATGTATAAACAGGTGTGTTTATTTTGATATACAACAAATTCTATATCAAAATAAACGCTGCTTCATTACGAATACGATGTTATAGTGTTGTCTCCAAAAAAATCTGGTATGAATAACGGTTGTGCATTTTTCTAAAAAAAAAGTAAACTTTCAATTTTTAATTAATAATAGTCTGGCCAAGAATTTCTTAGGCAACCCACCCGCGTTATATTATTGAATACACTAAATTTATCATAAAATAAGTTTCATCCATTAAACAGACCGGTGAAGGTCGTTCTTAATCGGATCTTAGACTAAGAAGAAGAATACTAGGAATAGGTACTAATTAGATCAACATTGATTTAGCTATTTGGCTAAAATTTTATTACAAAATACCACTTGAAATTCTACAACTAGGGGGGCACCTTCAAATTAGAAAATTCTACTCTATATTATTCTTTTTAGGGTTGCCTTCAGATTTGAAGGCACCCCCAAAAAAGCATGCAATTAACGTACGCTATGGAGACAAGCATATTGTAAACTGGAAGATTATATCCTTGATAAAAATTGGCTAAATGCCAGTCCTGCTCCACAGCCACAACCACTTCTGCCTACAAAGTAGATATCTTTTTTTTAATATTTTTATAAATATTGGAAGAGATGCTAGTGCCTTTTTAGGGTTCCGTAGCCAAATGGCAAAAAACGGAACTTTTATAGATTCGTCATGTCTGTCTGTCTGTCTGTCTGTCCGTCTGTCCGTCCGTATGTCACAGCCACTTTTTTCCGAAACCATAAGAGCTATACTGTTGAAACTTTGTAAGTAGATGTATTCTGTGAACCGCATTAAGATTTTCACACAAAAATAGAAAAAAAGCAATAAATTTTGGGGGTCCCCATACTTAGAACTGAAACTCAAAAATTTTTTTTTCATCAAACCCATGCGTGTGGGGTATCTATAGATAGGTCTTCAAAAATGATACTGAGGTTTCTAAAATCATTTTTTTCTAAACTGAATAGTTTGCGCGAGAGACACTTCCAAAGTGGTAAAATGTCTGTCCCTCTAACTTCTAAAATAAGAGAATGATAAAACTAAAAAAAATATATGATGTACATTACTATAAAAACTGCCAACGAAAATTGGTTTGAACGAAATCTAGTAAGTAGTTTTTTTTAATGCGTCATAAATCGAAAAAAATACACTATTATTAAAACATCGATCAAAGTTACAACACATTACAAGAGCTTTTATATTATGTTACTTGCTGCTACGGAACCCTTCATGGGCGAGTCCGACTCGCACTTGGCCGGTTTTTTGTATTGTTGTTTTCGAAATGGTTTTTTTTTAATTTATGTTTAATAGAGCTTGTGATATTTTTTATTTTTGTATTTGGAAGCAATAGCATTGTATAATGTAGAAGCACTTTTTTTTTCTAAAAAACTGACCTTACAAATGTCTTTTGATTGAGATACATTTCAAATCTGTTGGTGTTATTTTGTACCAAAAAATAATAATATTAAAATTTGAATTTCTTGTTACACCCTTTTTTTTTTCGACGGGAAAAATCATCCTATGATAACCCCTGCTCTTGAGCGGAGCGGGAGTTAGTGTCAGACTCTTACTGACTAAAAAACCCATACCGTTCCTTCAAGCCAAGTTGGTGTTAAATAACGGAGAGACAAAACTATTATAGAAACACTGACTTCCGAAATTAAAGTTATTTTGTACTTTTCAGTGTTTTTTTAACATTGAAGTCGGTAATACACTCGAGAGCAAAAAAATCGCACATCATAACTCTTTTTGTTAAATCACTTTTTGTCATGTATGTGAATAGTTATTGAAAGCATGTCGTACACTAGTTGAAAGCCTATTTAATTACCTTTTTAATGATATGAAATACAATGTGAAAAAATGTCCTTGAAAGGATTTAGAGCACAAAATCCAACAAATGGGAAAAATTACCAAATTTACCTTAAGAAAGAATGAGAGTCAAACTTAAAATTTTTGGTCATCATGATTGTCAATGAAGTGCATTCCCTCCCTTAGCCTTATTTACAGTTGTTACTCGATTTTTCATCAACCGTATTAATTTTGTCATGTAATCTTAGGGTATAACGTCCCACTTCTAGTCAATGACAAATTGAAGCTCTTGGAGGCGTGGAGAGCCAGGTTTTTTGCACTAAGTCTTCTTTCAAGGTCATTCCAGATATGCTCAATTGGATTAAGATCAGAACTACGAGCTGTCTTCTCTATCGCAATGATTCCAACGTCTTACATGTAGTCGCAAACTGTTTTAGCGACATGCGATCTGGTGTTGTTCTGCATCAGGGAAAAAAATCTACCACTAGCCACACAAGTGGCTTCACATATTCTTCGAGCATTTTTTTGATGTATCATAAAGCCGTCAACCCTCTCGATATCAGGCCAGTAATGGCCCAGTAATGAATACAATGTCAGTTTTAGTATTAAAAATTATGCTACCCCAATACGCCTCCAAAACCCACTTGTTCGCTTATGCAGCATTGTTAAAATTGCCCTGATGACCTTCTGTAGACCCTACAGCATCCATCATGGTCATCTAAGTCATTCTGCACTTATCAAAAAACACAACAGCCTGCCATTACGTATACATCCAATTTAAGTGTTTCGTGGCAAATTATTGCCGTGCTTGTCGGTGAGCTGTGGTCAATTTGGTCCCATTTGCTGAGTGATGTGTAGTCAGGCCTGCTTCACCCAGTCTTTTCCTAATCGTCTACTGATTTGTACTGACATTGGGAACTTCCTGAAGCTTTTGTGTCAGTTCAATCGTGTTCAGTGGCCGATTTCTCAAAGTACTTGTTACAGAAAAGCGATAATCACGCCCTGATCCTATGCGCCACCGGCCATATCCTGGTCGCCGAATTTACCTACAAGTCTCTTAAAACCTCTGGTATATCAGACAGCCCCGGATCTACGATTTTTTCGAACCGGGGCAAAACCTTGATACTGGCGCCCCCTCCCTTCACTGTTTGAGAAAAACTGTTAATTAATACTGCCAATGAGTAGCATTTTTGTGACCATTTGTTAAAATAATAATCCTTTAATAAATTTAAACTTTTTATTATCTAATAACTAATAACTTTCATTTGTGACATAAAACAGAAACAGAAAAAATATATAACCAGGAAAGACTACAACTTTACACGGCGTGCTTTCTTTTCTGCGAAAGAATCTATTAGCTCCTCAAAGTCCGTTGCATAGGCGGTTTTGTTTTATATGGCTAGGATCGCGAGGCCAGATAGACGATCCTGACTCATTGTAGAACGTAGATAAGTTTTAATTATTTTCAGTTTGCTGAAGCTTCGCTCACAGCTTGCAGGTGTTGTTCCCCTTTGATGATTCCTCTTGGCAGAAAGATCACGGACACTACGCACGCGTTCAAAAATTTACTTGATCTGTTAAGATGCGTTTATAAATCACTTAGTATGTGTTCAAAAACTAACTGGGCGTATGGAAATAGAAAAGTTTGTTTTTCAAACATATTATATTAAGATTCAATTACTTGATAAAAACCTATGAGATTGTAGGAAAAGAAGCTTCATTTGTTCGATATTTCGAATTCTCGTCTCAAGGATTTAGCGCCCCCATGAAACTGCCGCCCGGGGCAAGTGCCCCGGTTTGCCCCCCCTTAGATCCGGGGCTGAATTATCAGACGAACAGGGAAGCTGCTGAAATTTAGCTGTCGAGCGACTTCATTTGGATTATGGCATGATTTGGGCAAGGCAATAACTTGAACGGCTTCTGCGGGCGTGGTATCCATATTTTTCCAGTAAATCCGTCTGTTTCTAATAGAGACGTTATTACTTTAACGGAGACTGATTAAAACTCCAAAACAGCACCTTTTTTGTAGCTCCAGGTAAAGGTTCAAGTAGTGAAATGCAAATGGGTGAATTTTAAGGAATTCGGTATACCGCTGGTTTTTGTGAGTTACGTAAAAGTCAATGATCTTAATTTTGTGTTTTTATAATGCTTACTTTGTATGCTTTAATTTTGCTTAATAATTTGTACTCAATATCTTTAGATTTAAGAAAAAAACAGTATTAAACGAAATTACAAGCCATGTGCGATTTTTTTGCTCTCAAGTGTATTTTTTTGTAAAAAGTTATTTTTAAATCATAATTTTAGTACGCATTAAATTTAGTACAAACGATGATGATATTTTTTTTTTTCAGCATTGTGTGGGTGTATTCAGTGCGTTGGATGAGCGCATGTCCCGTTGCGGAGGTCGTGCACTAGACGTGGGCGAGAAGCTGGGAGCCGCACGCGCGCCGCGGGCTCGGGCCTCTGCCGCCAGGGACTTGCTGTCCCATCTCTCACACTTCCTCAGCCCTGGACCAGTTCTTATTGACTTGTTTAATGATCCTAGCAAGGTTTGTGTTAAATGGTATTTATTCTATTAATCTACACTAATATTTTTTTGTTTCTTTTTTTTATTGTAGGTAGGTAGGTTAGTACTGCTCCGATACAGTATTCATCAGCATTTGAAATTAATTTTCATGTTGTTTTTTTTTTTTTGTGCTGCTGATTTTTTAACAAAGAACAGCAAAGAGCGGATAGCGAAGCATACTGAATGATGCTTCACGATCCGCTCTTTCTTTTCTTTTTTAACATTTGCATTCTTACCATCCAATGTTGAGCTCCTTAATAGTCCTGAGTTGAGCTACATGAATACTGAATAATGTTTGCACTGACTGGATAGATCTACTCAAATCTGTGTGGTTCTTCCTTAAAAGACCATCTCAGACATCAAACTGCATGGTTCTCATATGATTTGACTGTTACATGTATACTGTACAGACATTAAAAAAATTTTTACAAAAAAAAATTCAACCGACTTCAATGTAAAAATACATTGAAAAGTACAAAATAACTTTTAATTTCGGATGTCGGAGAAGAGATCGGTTCGATACATCCCCCACCCCCTTTTCTTTCAGTCAGTCATCGCCTACACGTATCCTGAGCTATAACCGAGCAATTTTACTTGTTACGACAATTCTGCTGTGATCCTATGAGGAGTTCTGTTCCATATCTTCGAAGTTCATGATCAGATCATAACAACTTTTCTATGTGGGTGAACATACATAAAAAAAAATAATTTAGCCGAACATGGAACCGCCTCCTTTTCGAAGTCGGTTAAAAAGAAACTTTGACCCCTTAGTTTGTTTCGGTGTTTTTTCGCAGGATAGTGCGGTAGCTAGGTAACACCGGCCTCATCTAATTGACGAAAAAAATGACGTGTACAAGTGTTGTTTTAAAACCTATTTGCAAAATAAATATCATTTATCATAAACTATAATTTCAGTTGAATGAAGCAGCCGACGTCATACAAAAACTGCATACAATCGCTCAAGAGTTGCCTCCGGACAAATTCGAGGTAGCCAAGAAGAAAATTGAAGCTAAGTATGACGAGATCGAGAGGAACCTTATAGAGGAATTTGTGAAAGCTCAGAACCAGGGCAATATGGCTAAGATGAAGGAAATAGCGAATATCATGACCAACTTCAAGGGATACTCGCAGTGTGTTGATGCTTTCATTGAAACTAGTCAAATGGTAAGTAGATAGATGATATGGAAACCTCAGGGACAAAGACAGACAACTGCAGACGTCGCGAATGCGCATTTTTGATCAATTTGCAGTCGACTGAAAAAATGGTGGATGCGGCATGTAATATCACAAGCTTTGCTTGGTTCGGGACTAGATGGCGTTGTGTGGAAGTTGTGGATAATTATTATATTATTTTAGTTTTGGATTAATTAAAAAAAAGACAAATAAAAAACAAGTAACCTACCTATTGTAAGATACGGAAGAGCGGAACCCAGGCTTTATTTTGCTTACTGGTGCCTCCAATCACTTGTTAAGGAATACATAATTGAGAAATAAATAAATTATTTGCTTTGTTTCACTTACAAATATATACATTAGTAACATTTTTAATTATTTCAAAACTAAAACATTTAAAAATAAAAAAATAATAATAAATTATTATTATTATCATGTCAATTAATAAATTTTAAATAATTTTCAGAACACATTAATGGGCAAGGACATATTTTCTGCTGTGCTGCCACTTTGCAAGAAAAACTACACGATCATAAGTAACGTGTTTCCGAACCCGGACCAGGTGATGTCCAAGTTTGTGCTGAACATCTTCCACTTGAAGCTGCAGAAGTACATACAGACCAAGCTGGCTGATAAGAATGATGTGGAGAAGTACTTGAAGAATTTGTATGAGATGTACACTAGGTTAGTGATATTAAAATTTATAAAGTTAGGTTCTTGAATAAAACGTATTCCGCTGTGGTGCTGTATTGATGAAGAGATGTATTTTTCAAATTGAAAGATACCGATCGGCCACGTCGCCATTACTTCACTGTCACGTCGCTTATAAGTTACTGATTTCTAGTTTTATTGAAAATAAATGTTGCACCACTCTAGGAATTAGTCCTGTATTGTGGGAGCGTTTATAAATATCTAATTCAAATACAAAAGACACAGATTCGTAACAACTATCTGTAGGCCATACAAATATTTGCGGGAATTAAACCCACGCCATGTAGAACTGCAGCCAATCGCTCAACCCCTGCGTCAGCCAACGTCAACAGAGACAGCACGTCTCTGGCATATTTTAATGACTAAGATGTGATGTGACCACAAAGATATGATTTAACGATCGACTTGACCTGTCTACTGATGTATGTAATGTACATACGTAGTACGTACCAGTACCTTTATTACTTTACTCACGTTGTTTTCGAATATCAGTAATTAGCAAAAAACACAATTTTTCAGTACCCAGCGAGTATGCGACGAACTAGTCCACGCTGGCCTCGTGTCCGCCGAAGGCAACACGACGACCGGCGATCTTCGCCGAGACGCGCTCGTCAACGGCGCGATGGCCGGTGCCAACGACGGCTATGCGGCCATGGAGACGCGAAGACTGAAGGCAGTCATGTCTAACGCACTGAACGCGTACTACGCTGAGAAGCAACATGTCAAGAAACAGATACAGGGCGGCGGGTAAGACTTCTAATTGTTCAACCCTTGTTCGAGGAGTGTTTTCGTGTCCTTTTTGCCAGGGTCGTATGATTGTGATTGGGTATTCCATCTCGTGTACAGTGCGTTTCACATAAGAAGTTCCTTCACCGTAATGTTGGCTCTCCTGTCTGTCTACAGAAAAAAGAAGGGAAAATCTCTACTCTACCAAAATTGTTGCCCAAGAAATCGATTTTTACAGTAGTTGCAACACTTTTTGGAGAATTATGAGGGGAAGGGGATTTTATTAAAAAAAAAAAGCAGGTGTAGAAGGAAGTTGTCAAGGGAAAGGTACGATATTGTGGCGTGTTATTTTCGGTATTTGAAAGAATGAGAAGAAAGAAAAGCAGGACAATCGAAATGGAGCCCAGCGTCCTATAATTTATTCAAAAACAGTTTTTAATGTTTCCAAAAGAAAAAAAAAAGAAATATTAAAAGGCAGTTGTTAAAAGTAACGAAATATCAGTTAATCTCCCTAATTTTAAGTAATTTCATTGCTCAAAATAGAGCAACACTGTTTTTCCGTATTGCCAACATTACGGCAAAGGAACCTCTTAAGTGAAACGCACTGTAGCTCATAAATCTCTATAGGTGACAGAAGAGCTGACAAGATGGAGTATTTAGTCATGGATGTGCGATCCTGGCGGAATAAAAGCAAGAGAATTTGTTGGATATATCCAACATAAGCGGTTGGTTAGACACAAAACATACATAAAACGTAATATCTAAGCACATTGACGATGCCTGCTGGGGCCGATGTCCGCACGCTACAAGAGTCCGAAACAGTCAACATGGGCCTTGGAACGCAAAAGGCAACTGGAGCAACACTGATAGGTTTTAGCCAATAAAAGTTTAACACTCCTTCTCGCTAGTACACGTACCATCGCGGTCATTTCTGCCTGATCAATTAAAAAATAATTCGCTTGTATCCTGCGGCGCGGCGCCAAACCAAACCCTTTTGTAGTTTTCGTTTCGAGTGCAAGCAAAAATGAACTTAGCAGTGGTTAGGCGGATATGTCTTTGATGGTACATTTTTACTGCATATAGCACTCATCCATGAAGGTAGGGTAAGTTGTACTTATAGAAAAATTTAAAATACTACACATTTAAGCGAAACCATGCTTATAGTTCCTTCTACACATCTACACTAATATTATAAAGAATTTGTTTGTAGGAGGTAATCTCTGGAAGTACTGTTCCGGTTGCTAAATTTTTTTCACCAATAAAAGCTGCTTGATTCCTGAGTGACGTAGGCTATATTTTATGTACGTGGGCGAAACCGCGGGTAAAAACTAATTTTTAATGAACTCTTAACGCCCGTTAGCTGTGACTGGAAGTTATGACCTTTGAAATATCTGCTTTAAGATAAACTTTCAATATCTTTTTTGTTAGACGATAACCGCATTTATGATCACCTGAAATAGAGCCCTATTTGCTTTTCAACAGTTTCCAAGAGCTGAGACGTGACATTCAAGCGGTGATCGGCACCCGCGCTAACATCAACATAGCGCAAATTGAGAACTATGGTGGGGAGACGTTCCTCAGCGAGCAACTGGTTCAGAAGATGATCAATGACGCTAAAACTTCTTTCACGAGATGTAAGACTGTAAGTGATGACGTCATTTATTAGTTATTACATTTATTTACTAGACTATAGTCCATTCATGTTAAGAAAATAGTGACTCATCTTTGTCACTCAGCTTAGCCACGCCCCTTGACCAATTAGATCATTGTAAATTTGAAAGATGACCTGATTAAGGTTGCGGGAATCCGATGGATGTGAGGCGCACTGGATCGTTCGTTGTGGTGACATTTGGGGGCGGCCTATGTCCAACAGTGGATGTTGGACATAGGCCGCCCCCAAATGTCTATCTATTGAAATGATGATGATGATAATGAAATTTGAAAGCCGTGTTCATACTGACCAGTGTCCAGTTGATGTAAGACGCGGTATGTTGCCAATGGAAGAGGTAACTGCAGCCCTGTCGACTCGTCGGCAGCAGCTGTTGACGCGTCGACGTCGATATTCCAAATTTGAAGATCAGCGGCCGTTATGTGTGTCAAGTGCCACTATAGGTCAGCTCTGCCATTGGCAATATGCCACTCGTATGTATAAGTTTAAAGCCCTTCAGACAGTACGGACGCGTCTTTTGTCAATTCAAAAAATTAATACCTCACCTGTTCGTAAAAATAAAAGTGAAAATTCATACGAATGATTACATTTTAAAATGATTTCGCGCGAAAGAAGTCGTTGGCTAAGTGCTAGTGTTAATATAGATTATGTTAATGATACTGAAAACGAATTCTTCAAATGGTTTTTTTTTTACTCTTGACTAGGTTATGATTCACTTCTAATTAAATTGGCTTATCTTTAATAAATACACCAGCTATCTGTATGTTTCAAGAAAATTGATGTACTTGCAAACTAACAAAATTATTATTAAAAGACAATGGAGCACTGTAGGCGTTATAGATTAGCGAACGCCGAGCCGTCTGCTCTGTTATCAATTCAAGTGTTTTATGTTTATAAATTAAGATTATATTTAATTAAAGAGAGAAATAAATATTACATTTAAACTTGACCTAATGAATGAAACAAGAAAAACAATCTGTTTGAGGAATTTATTACAGATACCGGCACGGATCTTGAGCGCTGGCTTCAAGTTGCGCAGAAGTCAAATATCGGGCCTACTTAGTGGTATGAAGTTAGACGCGGGGACGGGGAGTGTCAGTGATTGGCTCGCCGCGCCATCGTGTCATAGACGTCACTCGTGATTCGTTCCTTGCGCTTGCTGCATGTATCTAACAACGACGACGATTGGCTCGCCAATGTATAGAATGCGCAAAGCGATCCCCACTCTGACGCCGAGCGCTCAAGATTCGTGCCGGTACCTATACGATCTTTTTGGCCTTGAATCAGAACGACTGAAATTATTTACTTAAAATGGTATACTAGACCTGTACTTGTTTCCCTATTTTTCTGTATTGTTTTTAACCATTGAAATGTGACTTTGTGAATCTAACTGTAACCTTTTAATTCATTAAATCCCAAGCGAACGCCGGCGTTCGCGCACCTATTGTCTTTCTAATGTGTCTGTAATTTCCACGATGGAAAGGAGTTCATTGTGTAAAGGTCTGTTTATGCTCACTTTCCAATTCTAAGTCTGAACTATACAGTGCGTTTCAGTTAAGAAGTTCCTTCGCCGTAATGTTGGCAATACGGAAAAACAGTGTTGCTATATTTTTAGCAATGAAAATTACTTAATATTAGGAAGATTAACTGATATTTCGTTACTATTAACAATTGCTTTTTAATTTTTCTTTTTTTTTCTTTTGGAAACTGTAAAAACTATTTTTGAATTAATTATAGGACGCTGGGCTCCATTTCGATTGTCCTGCAATTCTTTTAAATACCGATAACAACACGCCACAATATCGTACCTCTCCATTGACAACTTCCTTTTAAACCTGTTTTTTTTTTAATAAAATCCCATTTCCTCATAATTCTCCAAAAAGTGTTGCAACTACCGTTAAAATCGGTTTCGTTTCGCATTTCGGGCAACAATTTTGCTAGAGTAGGCAACTCTTTTCTTTTTTATTTTTATTTTTCTGGAGACAGACAGGGGAGCCAACATTACGGCGAAGGAACTTCATAAGTGAAACGCACTGTACGTAAGGACGTCTTGTAATTGGCTACCTTTCGTCTACGATTGTTTTTCTTTTTAATCAGTTTATTTTTTATAACCTGTAAGTCCTGTATAAATAAATAAGTAAGATGACTGAACTCTGAAATAAAATCATAATGTTTAACGTAAATACTTATTAGATGAGCTAAATCTCTAGTCTAATCGGATTTTGTCCCATGAAGTGAGCGCAGTTATGCTAACTTATTATGTCTAGGCTGAATTATGAGTATCAACGGTCAATATGCCGTGCCTTTTCCCAACATAGTTCTGGTCACCTTCCAGTCAAACCCCATGCAGCTGGGTCCATGGCCGTTTCATGGACCTGCCTATCTGGCCTCCACAAAATCATATATAACAACTTGTTATTTTCAGCTATGTACTCCAAACGAGTTATCGAGCACGACCGTGGCACTACTGGAAGTGTTGATCCAGCATCTACTTATTGAACACGTGGACTACGCGTTAGATTTGGGCCTCCAATCCATTCCTATTGCCGAGAGCAAGTCTCCACCACAGGTAAAAGAACTGTTTACCAAGCAAAAATTAATGATGCATGTTAAAAACTATTTATTGTGGTTATGGCGCAGGCCTATACTAGTCGACAGATAAATAGATAGAACATTTATTTGATGCAACATAGAAAATGAACAGATAATACACAAAAGTATCAAGCCGCATACAGATATCGCGAGGCGTGCGTCGCGAATGGTTCGTCTTGCATGCCTCGGGTATGGACGTGTGTGCTCACAGTGAGCATTCGCGTCATGCGATCAAACCACCACGCACGGAATTCGTCAGTTCAACTTGAGCATGTGTCGTTCGGGACGCACGTATAAATGTACCGTCGTATGCCTCAGGTTGAGGCATGCGTGACGAACCATTCGCGACTTCTTTTAATCAGTTTTTATTTTATAAGCTATAAGCCAAACTATAATAGATAAATAAATTCATTACTACATATGGCGACAATTCTTATACAAAATAAATACGGCTGTTATATGAAGTTATAAAATAAAAGTGCTATAAATAGTAACGTTACTCCACAAGCAAGGTCATAAACCAAGATGGAAGTAATAATATTTTGTAATTTCGCAGATTTATTTCTTCGATATCGTGAAGCAAGCTAACAAAATTGTGCGAATGTTCGAGGAGCACTATCAGGAATCTGTCCTTATTTGTATGACGTAAGTATTGCTTCTAAAAGATTGTATGGAAATACGTTACTTAAGAATAAATGTTTCGACATAATCTAACTTAAAAAAGGCTATACTTAAACATGTAAAATTCTATGTTTTGTAGTTATACAGTTTGTATATGGTAATCTCTACAAATACAAATAATACAACATTGGTTTTAGTATCACACAGTACAAAATTTCATAACTGTATCATGAAAAATCACAAAGTTATAAGCTTGTTATGTCAGCCAGCATACAGTAAAATGGGGTGAATAGAGACAAAACTTTAAAGGGTATTTTCTCGATATTTGAATATTTTTTGCAGCATTTAACTATATCAATTTAATAATGAATTGTTATTCTGATATTATGGTATCAAAGTGAAAAACCAAACCAAAGTTTTGTCTCTATTTACCCCTAAGTCACTATTCACCCCGTTTTACGGTAGTCACCGGGCCATCCAGGCAACCGAGGTGTTATTTTGCACTTGAACCTAGCTGTTTGCTAGCGCACAATGCCCACTATGACCTGCCGTGACCTGTGTTGATAGTGTCCAACTTGTAACCTTTTGAAATATTTTTGGGAAAAAATATAACTTGGTGTAAAAACTATTGGAATCCATTCCGTTACTGATTCTGAATAAACTATATTCAGGTTTCACATAAAGTAAAAATAATATGTATCGCTTGAGAGAGCAGTGCTGGGTCAGTGGTAAAGGGCCCGACCTTTTTTTACGGTGGGAAATCATCTCATGATTTCTCCCGCTCTAAGGTGAAGCGAGCCACGTTAACTCTTTCAAAAATTCTGTGGCCCTAGCGAGCATCTGCGGGCCCCTACAATTTGCTAAAATTTTATCAAATACTGCA
The DNA here is from genome assembly GCA_910589285.2 of Mythimna ferrago. Lineage (NCBI taxonomy): Eukaryota > Metazoa > Arthropoda > Insecta > Lepidoptera > Noctuidae > Mythimna > Mythimna ferrago. Next base: position 11,403,550 of record OU342692.1, on the reverse strand, counting down.
CGCTGCCGACGAGTCGGGTTCGGTCCTTACGGAACGGCTTGACGGCGAACTAATCATTGTTCGTCGTCTGTAAGACCGCGCCTGCGGGAGCCGGGATTGCCCTGCGATTCCTGTGGAGGCGGCTGAGGTCTGATGCTGTTTGTTCCCTCACTGTTGAGGCCTTCTCCTTCGATAGTATTACTGTTTCGAAAGAACGATGCCACCACTTCCCATTCCCTCTCGTTCCTGACTATGGCCTGATCTAAGCGTATGGTGGATGCGCCACTTGGGCGGAACACTCCTTGACCGTATGCTCCACCGTCTCTTTCGGGCGGTCCGCACAATGAGCGTTTCTTAAACCTGAATCCGAAACAGGAACCCCGAAAAAGATTTGGCGACGCGGCCAACTCGAAGCGTTCGACGCAAGCGAAACGGTTGCAACTTGGCTAGGGGGGCTGAACTAGGCATGTTCGGTGAAAGCCTGGGTCAAGCGGAAGGTAAGGACGCCGTGACTCTCCAGCCACTCCTCAAACAGAGGACATAACGCCGTGATTGTAGCGTGCCTAAAGGCCTCGGCTGACCCGACGCAAAACCAACACCCGAAGAATCGTGGTGGCTTAAACACAGGCAGACGATTTTGTTAGTCATTTATTTCATCGCCATTGCTCTCAAAACGGTGAAGGAAAACATCGTGAGGAAACCGGCGTGTAGTATGTATGTTGCAGAACCAGAAATTCGAAAACGTGACATCCACCAACCTGCTCTGGGCTCGCGTGGTAGATTACTGCCTATTCCCTCTCCTAGAGGGGAGGGGAACACATAAGGCTGATTGTGCTTAAGCTACTGACCGCGTATAAAAACGGGACTGAAGCCATGGGAAAAAGCAAGTTTAGTAGTGTTAGTAGTGTTCATAAAATGAAAATATTTGTGTAATTTTATGTAAATCTTTTCTATAATCATTTTTTTGTTCGTGTTTTCTGACTTGTCAATATGGCTGATTTCGACAGCAATGACTAAAAGCCTAACTAATATTATTGCTTTTTAAATCAATTACCTGTATTTAAAGCCGGCCTTTAGCAACAACTGGGATTAATACCGCTCGACAACGAAGAAGGTAAAGTGTAGTCGGAGTAGCAACCCCGTTGAATAAGCGCGCAGGCGACCGCATACATACCGTGAAAAAATTGCCCTGGTCTAGCCGACTTAGGCCTACTGTTCACGACGCGTAGCTTAATAGACGCGGATTCGTCATTATTATACGCTTGGTGTACTGCCTGGTCACAGCTTACATACAAACTGTCGACAAAGCGGCAACGACAGATTCATAGTTTTGGATACACCGTTAAATTTTGATCGTTTTAATCCCGTGAAGGGTCGATCCGGTACATGAAACACTATCGATTTGTAAAAATAAAATTAAAAAATAAAGTACCTTTTTTTTCAAAATTCGTATTAATTTACGCATGTACGAAATTAATTTCTGTAAGAAAACGTCAGCTGAGCGAGTCCAATTACCTGTAGGTAGTAGTCGGCGTTGCGTACAAACTACCTACAGGTCATTGGACTCGCTAAGCTATGTATAATTACGAATACGCGTCTATGAAGCTACGCGTCCGTAGACAGAAGGCCTAACATAGTGCATCTTCATACTTATTCCCTACATAATAATAAATTAGAACCGATTTTCTCATCAGTTGAGAACCAGCGTCAAGCACTAGTTGTCTGGCGCTAGTGCTAAACTGGACCTATTTTTCCGCAGTCGTGTTTTCATATTCAGGCCGCGAACTTTTCAATCCACCTTCGTAGTAAGTTAATAAATAAGAAGAGTTCACAAAGTGTTTTGCTATAAAACGATAAACTTCCTTAAAAAATAAGTAGATAATTAATCGGAAAGGCAAATTGGTTGATATTCCTTGAATTGGTCGTCTGCGTTGCACCTCAAGGTCTCCCCTATCCTAACATTTTATCATATTTCAGTTCTTCAACGCGACAGAATGAATGTATGCAAAGGAAGGCGGCTATAATGGAGCAGCTTGAGAACAAGCTGGACGCTGGGTTGGAACGAGCTATCGCAGCTATAGTGAGCTGGGTTAAGCTGCATTTGCAGACGGAGCAAAAGAAGACAGACTTCAAGCCGGAAGGTGATATAGATACGCTCGCTTCATCGGTAAGTGGATTACGAATGTTAGGGCACTGAGTAGACACTTTATTTATAACTTTATTGCACACCTTAGGTTAATACAGGATAAACATTTACAAAAGATTATGTGTACAATAGGCGGTCTTATTGCAATTGGAAATTTCTACCAGACAACCTTTGGATGGACTGAACGAAAGGAAAAGATTTGGGGCTGTCAGTGTACAACATAAATTATGTGAATAAATATATATATATATAGTACAATAGAAAAAAAAAATACATAAATAAATTACCAAATAATAAACTAATAAATATTAAAAAATACAATACTCTTTAAATTATGTATATTGTATTGCGTTTAGAAAGGTTTTAAGGCTCACCAACAGTGTGACACATATTCGTACACCAACCGCCGAATGTCCACTGACTCGTATCATACATTACGTCACAATGTACGAGGCTACCCTCACAGCCAATACACCACATTATGATTGGATTTTGTGATGATAGGATTGTAACTGAAGTAATAAGAAGAAAAGTAATATTACTGGCGCCCGCCCCAGCTTAGCACGGGTGCCAGAAATCTTTGTAATTCTCGGTTATTATTATGCTTGGTGAGCAATGGTGGCCGAGTGGTAACGGCCCCGACTTACGAGTTGTAGGTTGTAGTTTCAAATCCAGGCAAGCGCTTTACTTTGTGTAATTTATTTCATCACTACTACTCTCAAAACGGTCAACGAAAACATCGTGAGGAAACCCGCATGTTCTAGAACCAAAAATTCGAAGACATGTGACATTCACCAACCCGCACTAAGCCCACGTGCTGGATTCCGTCTCATTGCGTCTCCTAGAGAGGAGGCCTGAGTCCCAGTGTGAACATTAAAAAGGCTGAATATGTATTATTATATGTAGGGCACTGAGTACACTCTTTAAATTATGATTGGACTAGCTGTCCGCCCGCGACTTCGTCCGCGTGTACTTCGGTTATCGCACTCTAAACGTGTTTTCCCGTATGAATAAGATGTTTTTCCGAGATAAAAAGTAGCCTATGTTCTTTTCCATGTCAAAGGCTATATGCATCCAAATCCATTCAGCCGTTTTTGCGTGATTAAGTAACAAACATCCAAACATCCACACTTTCACATTTATAATATTAGTTAGGATTATGTGGTGATGGGATTACAACTGAAATATCAAAAAGAAAAGTATTTCATATCTATAGTATCACTCGCGTCCCTTCCCACCTTAGCACGGGTGTTTAGAAATCTTAATAATTCTCGGTTATTATTATGCAAATAAAATTGATTGATTGATACGATCTTAAGAATACTACAGTGTCCGGCAAACTGTCGCTCTCGTATGGTTCATGATAAAGATAATTATTTATTAACATCTGCACACTTGAGTAAACTAGCAGATCTTGCTACAATAAAATTGAATTTATGGCGCAAAGTTTATCACCCTCTGAGTCTATATTGTATTTATAAATACAAATATAACGAGAACTATATTGTGATAATTGAAATCAAAGTGTGATTGAGTCCTCTGAACTGATTGACAGTACCTCCCTTTTTTTGAGGTGGACAATCATCGAATAGCTTTTCCACTCTGGGTGGAGCAAGAGGGTGTGTCAGACCTTTACTAGCTAAAACCCACCTGACTTCCTTCAGTTGCATCCTTGTGTTCCAGGACTACCGTAACTTTTTCGCCCCGTGCCTGAACGAGAGCCGAATGCGAGATGTTGTCGCCAATTGACAGTACCTTGGCGTCTATACAACCTTAATTTTTAGTAAATATAAAACCCGAAACACGTGTCTATTTTTATGTAAACAATCCATGTACTTTCATAACTGTATTATGAAAAATCACAAAGTTATAAGTTTGATATGTCAGCAAATATACATAGTCACCGGGCCATCTAGTCGACTCAGGGGTTTTTTGCACTTGCACCCAGCTGTTTGCTGGCGCTTAATGCCCGCTATGACCTACCGGGACCTGTGTTATACTTAGTGTTGGTGGTGTCCAACTTGTGACCTTTTAAATATTTTTGGGAAAAAATATAACATGGTGTAAAAACTATTGGAATCTATTCAGTTACTGATTCTGAATAAACTATATTCAGGTTTCGGGGTAATAATGTTTTTTATGATTAGAAATGGATACAGAGGGAGCAATCGTCGACAAAACGGAACTTTATAAACTTGTTATTTATATCTTGTACTTCGTTAATAACTCCTATGTTTCTCCAATAGGCTTGTCTGGCAGTGGTGTCGTACCTAAACAACGTGATGGACAAGATCCACGGCGGACTGGATGGCGACAACCTTCACGCCGTCACCTTGGAACTGGCCGTCAGGCTGCACAGGGTCATCTACGAACATCTGCACAACTACCAGTTCAATTCTGCTGGTGAGTCAGCTAGTTGCAAGTCTAATTCTGGTCTTGATACTTTTTAAGATCACACGTATAGAATAGAAATTCTTTTATTCGGGACAGACACGGTAAAAGTACAAAGTACGCCGAGCTTGCCCGCACCTCAGCATTTGCTGGGCGTTAGATACCTAGCACTGCGAGGTTACCATGGCGTTTAAAGTAAGATTGTTTTAATATTGTTTCAGTGTGGGTAAGAGATGGCGCTAGATCACCTGTATAGCTCTGTCTCTTACCCACATTGAAACAAGATTAAAACGTACTACATCATTACATTTATTCACAAGTTGAAAAATATCTGAGCGACGAGCAACATGGTTTCCGAGCGAAAAGATCAGTAAATACAAATCTCCTTACCCTAGTAGACTACATATCAAAACGTTTGGACCGTGGCGGTCAGGTTAATGTCTTGTACTTTGATTTTCGGAAGGCGTTTGATAGGGTTGATAATGATATTTTGCTTGCAAAACTATGCGCTATCGGTTTTCCGCCTGGTCCCCTGCGGCTCCTCGCTGACTACCTCCGCGATCGCCAGCAGTTTGTCAGGCTAGGCATCTATGAATCCCAGCCCTATCATACGCGTTTCGGAGTCAGTCAAGGATCAATCCTAGGACCACTTTTGTTCTTAATAATGGTTAACGATCTTCCATCAATTATTCATCACGCCAAAAGTCTACTGTATGCAGATGATTTAAAACTTTTTTCCGAAATTCACTCTGAAGCAGATTGCTTAGCGCTACAGTGTGACTTGAATGCTATATTAGAGTGGAGTATTAAGAACAAAATGGAATTTAACTCAAGCAAATGCTTCGTTATGAGTTTCACTCGCACACGACACCCTATCAACTATGCATACAAAATGAACGAGAGCACCATTACCAGGACAAGTGGAATGAACGATCTGGGTGTCACTTTTGACAACAGGCTAACGTTTCATGATCATATAATTTTGGTAGCAAAAGATTCATTTAGGCGATTAGGATTTATACTGCGTAACGCTAAAGACTTTAATAACATTAACGCTATTAAATCTATTTTTAATGTATTAGTTCGCAGTAAGCTGGAGTCTAGTGCATGTGTCTGGAATCCCTATGAAAAGAAATATATATTACTTTTAGTAAAGGTTCAGAAAGCTTTTCTTAGGTACTTGTATAAACGTTTTCATGGATACTACCCATTCTTGTATCCTTCTAACTTTCTCCTAGGGAGCTTAGGGTATAATTCTCTCGAGGTGAGAAGAAATAATGACCAAATCATTAATATGTCTAAAATATTTCACGGGAAAATAAATGCTCCTGAACTACACGACGAGCTTTGCCAGCTGTTTAACAGCTGTTATTAACTATAGCCGTAATCGGAGGCACCGACTGTTTGCTGTTTCTGGGAGTCGTACCGTCGCCCGAGCCCAGTCTCCTAGCCCTCGTGGAATCTCCGCGCTCAACATTTTGTCTGTCTGTTTGGAGTTCTGTGAGATGAGTGTATGACTGTGGTGTAGTTATTATTATTTTTGTATTGTTACTTCGTAATTTTTCAAATATAGTATGTCTTTAACTAATGTAATTGGCCTTTGGCCGTGTTATGTTAAAGTAAATAAATAAAATAAAAAAATAAACAATCTTACTTTAAACGCCATGGTCTAGGTCCTGATTTTTAGTTGGCACCGTGCAGTGATGCACAATTTTAACAGGCTTTCTTTTGGTGACCATGCAAATTCTAAAAGAAAAAAGCATTGGGGCCTAGTGATATCGGCCCCGACTTATAAGTTGTACGTCGTAAGTTCAAAGCTAGGCAGGCGCTTTACTTCGTGTAATTATCACCATGCTCATAAAACGGTGAAGAAACCTGTATGTCTCACACTGTACCCGCGTAGTGGACTACTGTATATTCTCTCTCGAGGTCTGAGTCCCAGCAGAGGGAACGACAGGTCATTATAGCAAAGCTTGGGAGCGGCCTATGTCTGTGCCGAACCCAAGCAAAAGACAAGGGCAGAAAGAACGGTTGTTCCTGTGAACCTGCAATTTCGCTATTTTAATTTCTTTAAATTTTGATACGGGTACCTTCATAAATATAGCAAGTCATATAATGTACAGGTGCAATGATAGCCATATGCGATGTGAAGGAGTACCGCAGCGCCGCGTGCGGGCGAGGCGCGCGCGCCGCCCCGCCGCCCGCGCACGCGCTGTTCGACGCGCTGCACGCGCTCTGCAACCTGCTGCTCGTCAAGCCTGAGAACCTGCACCAGGTCTGCGAGGGAGAGACGCTTGTGAGTACCTAGCTTATTGTTATCTTTTCTACTTAACATTGGAAGATTTACATTGATGATGGTTGAAGGAATCCGCTCGATTCGAGAAAACCAAAACTTGACGTAGGTGTATATAAGAAATATACAGAGAGTAAAGTCCCACATACCTCCGTTGGAAAGGATCTCCCTTTCCTAAGCAGGTATGTGGGTATGTGGGACCTCCAACCAGACAGGTGTTATGTCTGATGGGCAACTGCCCGTAGATGATTTCGGGCTGTCGTATATATTCAAATCGCGCGGAGAACTTTGATTGCTTGATGCAGGATTAATTCTTATGTAACGCCATAAATGTCGCTACAAGCCAATTCAGTTTTAACCAATTATGAACCTTAGGGTAATCAGACTTTCGGTTTCGACCTTCGGACTCAGACCACCGTTAGATCAACTTCTGTCCTGATAACACAAAATCGCAATCTTGATTTAACCTCGTCATTGCACACACAGTTTCCTGTACATAACTGTAATAATGTGTTATGTCGTCGATAAAATAACAATAAAATGTGGCTGGTAACGTAATTTCTGAGAAAAAAATAATGCGATATTTTTCTCTCTACCGGTTCTGAATATGTCAGCTTTTTTTTTATTTCTTTTTTCTATTCCACAACTATCACACAACGCCGTCTAGTTTCAAGCTAAGCAGAGCTAGTGTTATGAGTACTAGACAACTGATAAACATACTTATATATTTCTAAATACATACATATTATAGATAAATTACATCCAGACACAGATCAAATGATCATGCTCATCACCCAAACATTTATCCTGGGTGGGAATCGAACCCACGTCAAGGCCACTAACCAATAGACCAACAGGCCAGTTAAAACTATTTATTTAAAAACTATTTATTTATTACTATGGATAGACTTGCCTTTACAGCTGCCACCACGGATATTGAACACTGGCTTCAAGTTGCGCAGAAGTCAAAAATCGGATCTCTTTAGGTGGTGCCATGTGAGACGCGGGGGCGGGGAGCGTCAGTGATTGACTCGCTGCGCATCGCGTCATAGACGACATTCCTGATTCGTACATTGCGATTGCAGCATGTATCTAACAACGACGACGATTGGCCCGCCAATGTATGGAATGCGCAAAGCTATCCCCACTCTGACGCCGAGCGTTCAATATCCGTGGTGGCAGCTGTACCACTGTCTGAACTAATGCTAATGCTCCATCGTCAGCCACATCATCGCTTGATGTGGCTGACGATGGAGCACGCTTACTTAGAAGTAAACTGTTTACTCTTGACTTAATCTTTAATACGTCAGATATGTCCGACACACTCTCGCTTTTATTCCACCAGAGTCGCACATCCATGGCCAAATACTTCATCTCTGCAGCTCTTCTGTCATCTAGTCGAGGTGGAGTACCCAATATCATACACGACTCTAGCGAATAGGACACGCGGTGCCGGTGGATGGAGGTTAAAGGGTTAAAGATTTATTCCGCCCTATCTAAAGAAAAATTAAAAGCGAAACTCCGAAGACGAAGAAAAATAATATTTATTTTGCAAATAGGTTTTGAAACTAAAACACTTTTGCACGTCAATTTAACTAGACGAGCCTGGTCTTTCTTAGCTAACTACCCTGAGAAGAAACACCGAAACAAAGTCATGGGTCAGTCTCTTTTAAAGTCCATAATACATGAAACAGTTCGATTTACACACACACATTGGCTTCGTAACTTAAACTTATGAGGTTTTTTATCGTCATAATATCGATATATTCGATACCTAAAAAATCTGTCAAGTTTTGCTAACTAATTTAATGTCACCATATATTTTATATACCCCATAGTTCATTGATGATTGTAGATAAATCGTTAACCTAGCTTTCAAAACCTGTATAGAATTTTACATTACGAGCGTTCGATCTTTAATAATTTCAATTATAACTAAATAATTCACATTTAAATTTAAAAAAATAATAATTTCAAAGTTCGAACGCTCATAATAAAAAAAATCCTATACAGGTTTTGAAAACTAGGTCAAACAAACAGTTTAAGCGATATTATCACAATTTTTTTTTATTCAGCTCATGGCATTTTGTGTGCAATATAATTTTTGATAAGAGCCCTCTGTGGCGTCCGTTTTGATTTTAATATGTATTCAATTCTATTTTGAGTGAATAATTTTGAACCACATCTTGACATCGCACAAAATGTTTTGGGAACACATTAATTGTGCGCACAGCTTAAGGCGTGGAATTCCTTGCCGGAATCTGTGTTTCCTGATGGCTACAACTCGGGAATTTTTAAGTAAAGAGTGAATAGATTACTTCTAGGTAAGCGCGCTCCATCGTCGACCGCATCGTCGCTTTCCATTAGGTGAGATAGCGGTCAAGCGTGAACCTATCAACAATAAAAAAACAAAAAAAAAACATAAATGGGCTCATGTTTTTGAAGAATGCTAGTTACGTTGGCCTTTGTCTGTGTTTCTTCGGAATAAACCAAAGAAACATAAGAAAGAAAAAATGTTTATTCGTGCCTCACACAATCGTATAAACTAAAAATACGCAATGCAAAAGAAAGAAAGTTGTAATTAATGGGAGGCCAAAAAGGCGCCTAACTCAGCATACGCCGCGTAACTTAAAAGGATAAATAACGGAGAAATGTTAGATCTGAGAGACCTGCAGTCCTAGCCGTCTCGGTTCTCTTTCGTCGATCGCCTCGAGTGGGCCGTGCCTCCTATTCCTTTGTGCTGACCACGTGACTGATCGTTGAGATGACGTCCGAACAAAGGAATCGTAGGCGTGGCCAACTCGAGGCGATCGACGAAAGAGAAACGAAACAGTTGTTACGTGGCTAGCAAATAATATTAAGTCGTTTAAGAAATACTTATATTCGATACTTTTTAATTGCAATTTAGCTTCACTTTTCTTGGACTGACCGACATTTGACTATTCAAAAGTGCCTGCAAATGGTCTATTTGAAATAAATGATTTTGATTGGATTTGATTTAAACAATGATCAAGATCTCTTAATAAACCTTGATTGTTCAACCACACTGGTTGACTGGTTGGTGACACTGGTTGGTGACTACATCAAATTTCATTTTACCCTAATAATTACCATAGTCGTTTGACTTTTTAGACAGACTCTAATAAAAAATTATAAAAGAATAATATATTGATAGATTATAGAGGGCGTTATGTGTTATTATTAGTTAGCCCATACTGTCACACTGCTGGACAAAGACCTCCCTCCACTCACACAGTTGTGGAATATATATCTATACTCTATACATATAAATAAAATTGGAGTGTCTGTTTGTAATATTGAAATAACCGCTTTTACTACATGCATATGAATATATATACGGTACATACACAAAAATAACATTTTTTACAATTTTTGTCTGTCTGTCTGTTTGTCCTGGCTAATCTCTGAAATGGCTGGACCGATTTTGACGGGACTTTTATCGGCAGGTAGCTGATGTAATACGGAGTAACATAGGCTACTTTTATTTTAGAAAAAATAAATTCAATACAGGATTTTGAATTTATTTTTTCCACGCTAACGAAGTCGCGGGCACAGCTAGTATTATATATATTACTCTCATTCTGTTACAATGAATGGCAAATAAGTTTAGAAATAAATCTTAGGAATACTTTTTATCACGAAAGTATGCTATATCGCTAGATATTCTAATCGGTATAGTTATCGTCACGGATCTTTAGCGCTGGCTTCAAGTTGCGCAAAAGTCAAATATTCGGTCTCTTTAGTGGACGTGACGTGAGACGAGGGGGCGGGGAATGCCAGTGATTGGCTCGCTGCGCCATCGTGTCATATAGACGTCAATCGTGATTCGTTCCCTGCGTTTGCTGCATGTGTCTAACAACGACGACAATTGGCTCGCCAGGAATGCACAAATCGATCCCCACTCTGACGCCGAGTTCACCTTGACACATGACCGGCAGTACCAAATTACCACTAAGCGTAGCTACCGTAGTTTACCATTACCATCAATTAATAGCATTTTTTCTGTACCTACAGGCGGAACTGGATCATTCCATACTACACAACTTCATTCAGCTGAGGGCGGACTACAAGACCCACAAGCTATCCGGATTTCTGAAAGGAATGTCGTAAAAAAAACGAAAAAATGCCTTTTAATAGTGATAATATTTTAAGAGAGCAATGTAGTACTCAGGAATACGAATTACTCTGTGATTTTTTCACACAAAAATGCAATATACAGGGTTATTTTTAATACACTCATAAACAACAACTTTTTTTCTATGACTTTTTACAAAATAAAATTCATTTAAGTACCAAAAACAAACTTTCAAGATTTCATTGTTCTATCTAACACATTTCAACCCTGTATTTACCTATCTACGTCTGTATGGCGCGACGCAAGCGCATTAAGCACCAGCGCCGCCCGATCCCCGCTGTCCTCTGCCATTGTGCTATCGCTTGCTACGCATAGATTTCGTAATTAGAACGTTCAATTTGAATATTTTTATTTTTATATGAAAATCTGATGAACTTAAATATGTTTTTTTTTTAAAGAACAAAAGATGTTGTTTATGATGTTAGGAAAGTGTTTTACAAATAACCCAGTAGTAAAATTTTTATGGAATAGTTTTTTTTTTAATGACATTGATTTAGATTCATTGTTACGGTCTCCTTTTAAAATATTATACACTATTTTGTAAGATTGTTTTTATCTGTCGAAAGATGGAAAGCTGCTAGGAACAGGCCTCCATATACTCGATTGACTGAATTTAATGGCTTTTGTACCAGAGTGTAGATATAGATTTTAGATCAACACAGTTATAGTAATTCCTATGGTAGGCGCCATATAAATCTACCATAAAGTATATTGACCTTCTCCTAATATCTCTGCGTTGGTACTCGAAAATCTAAAGGATTGCAATAGATGTTCTTTCTTTATTTCAATTTTTTTATTAAAAATGTCAATAAATAGGTCAATGACCGATATAGCAAATTTATCTGGCTTCTACCATAGACAATTCTTACTTAAGTATTTATACATGTATTACATATCTAAATGATATATTGTTGCTTTATATATTAGTAAGAAAACATTATAAGTTTAAAAGTATTAAAAATTATTTAAATTGTATTTTTTTTCTTTTTATTTATATTCTCGTCAATCTTGGTTTGTTTAACATCTTAATTTTCAAACATTATTTAGCTAATAATGTTGATTGTGCTAGTCTATTGAGCTAGTCAGCGGTTTATTTTGTAAGATCTGTTTGTAATGTCGAAATATGAGGTACAGTATTGTATTGCGCTGACAAGTAGGATGTACAACGATTAGTTGATTAGGTAGCGGTAACGCAGCGAGGCGATCCGCTCGCTCGTATCATGTTGTATAATGCTTGCATAGCGCCTTATCAGCGGTATCTATACGACATGGCTTCACTACGTCCATTCATAAGTCCTCCCCTCCCCTTCGCGACGTTATTTGAATGAAGCTTGTGTGTGCGTGCGACGCGGGCGCAGCTACGCCTGTGTGGGCGCAGTGTCGCCCCGACCGGCCGCCCGACCTGTGCTCTCGCTCGCGCCGCGAATACACCCCTCGCTCATAACAGTGACATGCCCACTAGTTCAGTGTAACAACACATTGATAACGATTTTACCAAGTGCTGTGTAGATACCGCTAATCTGGATAAAATCATTAAAATCGAGAGGTAAGCAGTCCGCAGAATATGTTTATTTTCATTCAAGCCCCGACGCCTACGCTCCGAGCTGTGTCGCGATTTGTGAGCGACGAATTTACATGTTATAAGTTCATTCATTGGACGTTTGGGCCTATTTATATTATTATCAACGTGCGTGCCGTATGAATGGGTGATTAGGGCGACTCATTGTGAGCAGTTGGAGATCGAGCTGATGACTGATTCACGGCGATATGACGGCGCGCGCTTTGCCGACATCGCAATGAGGTCTTTTTGAGAATTTCTAAGTATCGTCGTGTATCGCCGGCTATGGCGCGACTGTTCTTTTTGTCGGCGATCGCTACGTTATCTAGGTGAGACCGGCCCGCGTCCGCTCCATTTCAAGTGGCGTTTTTATCCCGGCGCTACCTGAGCGACGAGTCGAGTGGAATCGTCTCGCCGCAAGGCGATCCCGCTAACGTCATGGCGCACCATATCGACAGATACCGCAGACCACACCTTCGTGCAACCTGCGATTCTGTGAGGTAGCTTTTTCTCTGCAATCGCGTCGATAGCCTCACTATTTATAGACAACTGTTTAGGAATTTCAGCGCACACTAGATCGACAACTCATTTCATTTCGTAGTAATTAATATTGATCATTAATCTCTATCAGTGCTAAGGTGACGAAAAGATAAAGAACAATAAATCACAAAGTTTACGATCATGTTTACCTAGCCGGCTGGGCAGTGAGACGTTGCTTCAATAATTTCACTATAGTGTATGTTATAACCTACGCACGGTTAGTAAAACAAACCTAATCTAACAGCAAGCTATTGCAAGAAAACAATGACGTCACTCTAAAAAATATATCACGAGGTGGCACACTCATGAAGAAATCAAGATAAGTTCGTATAAACACGTATCATTCCCGAAATATGTGGCCCTAATTTGATAGGGAAATAAAATATAAGGAAAAATTATAGGTAATAGTTCCGCCCATACCCCGTTACTATCAATTTGATAGAGTCAGCAGAACGATTTATGAGACGTGCAACTAAATTAATTAAACGAAAATAGTCGATTTAAACACGAACCCAAAGAACTCTATGTAGGTAGGTACCAACAACATTCATAAATCTTCAAAATTTTAAATGCAGAAGTTCAAGCCTTGGTTCGATGAAACTACTTGGAAACAAAAACGAACAACAAAAGAAATGCTTAAAATAGAAACATTTTATCAGTGTATCATAATAAAACACAAAAATGACATCCCCTGCTCTTACGCAAACAAGAAATCGCCGACAAAATCAAGTATCATCGTATCTTCAGTATCAGAAACATAAACCTAATAACGCGTTCTTGTGTTTGTTTTGTAAATAACTCGAGTAATTCCCCTTGCACAGGAAAAGCAGGAAAATTCTGCACCAAAACCAGTTTTGTATCGAGATTCAGATTATATACAGTGAAACGGGGTGAAAAAGAACAAATATTTGAAGGAGATTTCTACTTTATTTAACATGTTTCCCTGCATTTAAGTAATCCTATTTGTTTATTAACTAGTGGCCCGTCCCTGCTTCGCACGGGCAATCAACATAGCCTAGGTTACTCACGCAGTGATGGCCCAGTGGTAACAGCCTCGACTTACGAGTTTTAGGTCGTGGTTTCAAACCCAGCCAGGCGCATTACTTTGTGTAGGTAATTTATTTTCATCGCCACTGCTCTCAACGTGGTGAAGGAAAACATACTAAGAAAACCGGCAGGTCCTAGAACCTAAAATTCGGAACATTAAAAAGGCTGATTATGCTATGTTACTGATAGGTAGGTATCATAATATTGTAATCATATACATAAATCACTTGTTACTGCCAGCTGCTTATCTCACGTGAAATAAAAATATATAGGTAGGTATGCCTAAATCACTCAGTGATAAACTAGCATTCTTCTGGTAAAAGAATTTTTAAAATCGATCCAGTCATTTTTTAATTACTTCATTAAGTATAAAAAGAAATACAAATCTTTCCCCTTCATAATCTATACTAATTATATAAAGAAGTACAATTTCTAAGTTTGTATGTAGAGGGTAATCTTTGAATCTGCAGGACCCATCCCTGAGTATTTAATTATAAACTGATACTTGTTTTCATATCACGAGGTTTTCGGCCGACGCCCCGCTGGCAGAAGCAATCAATATCATATAATAATAAATCATTATAATCATCAATCATTAAAACAGTCCTGAAATACTAAACATACTTACATTCTCATGAAAATTCTCACCCTGAGCCCTTTCTAATGACCTAACATAACACTCGTTTAAAGTTTCGTTCTCAGAGTTGTGGCGATAAATACTACATATGACATTCCGACACCTCAATATAACAAAACAACTAGGTCAGGTACAATGAAATTATTGTCGCTAGCCCATTTATATACAAGTACCTACCTATCAATTGACTCTGTAGCGACAAGTCAATCAATCAATCCCCTGGTTTGTTCCCTATTTGGGGTCAACTTTCCTGATACTTTTACGCCATTCTAGGCGATTTTGCTTGTTTTCTGGCGTTTGGCCCTTTGTCAGCAGGTCGTTCTGTAGTGACAAGTCATAATCCATTTTGGTCATGTAGACTTGTCTACCATACTCACCGTTCTCTTTCCCTTGGCCAATGTATGTGGAGTCTTCTTCCATAGCCGCTATTTGTAATCCAGTCCCTTTCTATCATCATTTTCATTTCATCTGTCACACAAATCGTCCATCGTCTTTTGTGGACCACCAACAGCTCATGAGGTAATTTTTCTCTCTCTCTCTCAAACACTTTATATAAATTAAATATTAATCATAACATTCCCATCATTGTTTAAATTTTAATACTTTGATACAATGCAGTTCGCAAGAATGTACGGCCTTATGCCTACAGCCTACCTCCATATTCATTGATAATTTCTTGAAATCATTGCTCCTGTTTCATATTCGTCTCCCAGAGCAAAGAAAACCCTCTCTCTCTCTTTAAATTATGTACACTTCAAACAACACAATTGTGGCCACAACGACCGATCCTGTTCGTCTCGCATCCATCGGATGCGACCGACCTTCACCACGTCTTCGGTCCACCTGGGAGGCCTTCTAACTACTCTGTGACTACTTCAATTCAAGATAAATCTACGAATAGTCAAAATGGAGCAATCATCTCCTCCAGTCTTTCTATAGAGTTTAGTATTTATCACTCTCCTAGTATTTTCAGCTTTGCAGCCAGTAATAGCAACCACCAATTCTTACTGGGCCCGCTCCCAATCATAGAGAGGAGGCAAAAGCCCAGCCAGCCAGTGGGAACATTATAAGGCCGATTATACTGTGCTCTTCTAATAGTTCTGCTACTTACAGTTCGAATGTACGTAAAGTATTGTAGAACCATTGGCTTAGACTACATTATTTTAGGAACCGCATTCTTAGAAGGGACTGAAAATACCCATACAGCTCACACGTTATAGAATCACGTAAGTATCTCGAGTAAGAGATGATGATACCCGATGATAGTGTACTCACTTGCCTGTGAAACAGTAATTAGCATTTCAAATATTTGTATGAGGAAAATTGAGCGCCTGGTGGTAACATCTAACGTCAAATATTGTACTTTGTGTATCTTTTTGTTACTTGACAATTTCCCCTTCTACCAGATTTGAAAGGTTTTTAAGCTATTGCATAGCTTCTATCGCGGGCCTTGAGCGTGGAGACCGAATCCAGAAATTCCGTAACGAAAATAACCTAACACCCCCCACTAATTTGTTTTTTGAGCGTGGTGACCGATATGAAAACAAATGAGTGAACAATCAATCAAAATTCAATTCAATGTGTGAAAGTGTAACTTCAATTAATATCAAAGAAAAAAAAATCGAAGGAAAAAAAATACTGCATAAATAAAATAAATAAATAATTATAATTGCATAAGTTGATAAAAATGCTATGCAATAGCTTTACCGCGGCAGTCCCCGAGTACCACACGTCTTTTTTTAATTTATTTAATTTGGGTTAAAAAAACGAAAGTTTTAAAAAAAGTCTTTTTGTATTTATTTTGGATAAAGTTACTTTTTGTCAAGTAGGTAGGGTACTCAGCTACTCAATTATAATTTCCAAGTAAGTTAGTCTTCTTCAAGTCTCATGTCTGGTCTTAAATATTCACACCTGTTTTATGTGTTTCACAACAATTCGGTCTTATCATTGGCTGTAATCGATAACCGTAAAATTTTTGTATAGGGTAAGTACAATAACGGAATGTAATCGCCAATACATTGGGCACATTGTTTGTGTTTCAACGTAGTGCGGCAGTTATCGATCAGTGTTGCATCGCCATAAATCCGATAATGGTTATTGGTGAAATGAAATATCTTACACGTGATGCCTCAGCTAACCATGAAGGTTGTTCGCACAAGTTATGGGCAGTCTATAAAGCTGTGTTCACGTTTGAGACATTTCGAGTAGCTAGGAAGATGTTTAAATGATACTGCTGCTAATAAAGTTAAATGGATAGATATATTAACCGGACCAAAGGTTTAGAAATACAAAGGAGAGAAGTAGCACACGCGGTGATCGCTAATCGTGTACTGAATTCTCGACTAATATGAATAATGAAAAGAGGTAAAAATGCACGAATAAGCATTAGTGCATTATTCAACACCACCGACAAATTCGTGAGGCAAAAACGAATGTAGATGCAGCTTTACATTTGAAATGTAGAATTTCTGAAAAGCAAACCCGTGGCCTTAGAACGGAAAGGGCAACTGAAGGAACATACAGATTGGTTTTAGTCACTATAAATCTGACACGCTCTGTCGCTCCACCCTAGAGCGTGAAAGATGGAAATTACTTCTTCATTAGACGATTTTCCATTTCAACCCAGAAACAAACACTACTAATGATTATAGCGTAATGATTGGGAATCAAAAAAGAAAGAATAATGATAGAATGTGAACCTTTCTATTCTGCCATACTGTATTCAAGAAGAGATATACTTATTTCCAGCAAAATACTGCTAGAAACTATTGACGACTATGACGATTTTAATGTTGTCGTAGTTATCTTTCCCATATTCGATTAGGACATTCTTCTCTTCACGAACGAATCACCTCCAAAAATGTTGTTGCTGTTTTGAAAATAGCCAAGTGTTTGACATTTTCGGGGCGGAAAACATGAACAGGATGGTGTACGTATGCGCTTGATGTTGTGTTCATCGCATTCTAAACGAGGAATGTGACAACTGTACTCTTGCTATGAATGCATAGTACTCACTTTAGTAGGTAGATTAGTATCTACCACCTTCTAAAAGTGAGCATACTAAGAGTGAGTTGTTAGTACAACCCACTCCAGTTTTGCAAGGGTGTTAGAAATAGTCAAAGTACTTCGCTTTTCTCTACGACAATATGCACAGTATCATACATCTGATCCTTCCTCATGAATCACTCTGTCTATTGGTGTAAACCGCATGAAAATACTTTCAATCGTTTTTGAGTTTATCGCGAACAGATAAACAAACGCGCTGGGGGACTTTGTTTTAGAGTTGGTAAGTATTATTGGATTGGTCTATTACCTAAGTGTACCTACCTACTAAAAACAATATGAATATTTTATTTCGTCGTCCATGCATCATTGCGGACTTGAAAGTTAGCGCTAGGTGATTTATGCCCAGCAAATGCTGAGATGGTAACCCTTTCGGTACAAGCAAGCCCAGGGCAATTTTATTATATCATTCTGCAGGTTTTTCGCTTTGGCTTTGTATTTGATATTGTGTTATGTCTGTGTCGAATAAGTGGTTTTCAATTCTATCTAGGCACTTTAATACTTTGTAGGTGTTTAGAGTAGGTTTGATAATTTTATCATCATCGTGCGGATCAGTTGTTTTATTTATTTCAAGTATTGCCACGGGTTATGCGAAAGTGAACGCCGGGGTCCTGGAACGAAGGCAAAAAAGGAACAGGAATGCGTTTTTAGTCAGTAAAAGTCTGACACCCGCTTCGCCCAAGGGCGGGAGATGTCATAGGATGATTTTCCTACCTAAAAAAAAATTACTTAATCCAAGTACCTATGGACGTCAGCTTTCTTTTAACTAGTCTCGCTTTGCACTCTTATTATCTATGATGTCTTATTATGGAAATCATATCACATTGTTATGTGACCGTCTATTCTATTAGCCATGTTTCTAGTTATCTGTGTCTCGAGGAGTCAGGCTCCGCAATGCGCCATTATCGTATTATCAGACACCACCCGCGCGTTATCTACACACATGAAGGTCAGATGCTCCCGACGTGTGATTCTATTGTAATTCTATGTTCGATATTCAAATTTTTCGTCAAAGAGAAGATACCGGGGGTAGGTACCTACATTGAATTCGTTGTAAAGTCGCAAATATAAGTATATCGCATAATAGCCTTAGACTCATGGCTGCCAGACCTTCTTCATTTCGCACCTTTAAAAGAGCACTATACTAAAGTTGTGTTTTTAATTGCCATTTCTTAGTACCTAAGCCTTTAACTTTTCAATCTGATTATCAAAACCCATTCTCTGATTGTCAAGTCTTTGTTCCAATTGTTAATGTTCCTCGGTAATTGATTCGCTTATCAAGTAAATAAGTGGGTACAATGAAAACTTTATGACCTTTTTGGCCACTTTTGTTTTAAGGGTGCGATTTTAAAAAAGCTGATAGTTTGTCTGTGCGTGTCTCCAACACTGGTAGAAACGATGCCCTATTATGAAGTTTCAGTTACGGTGGCTTTGGCAGGAAACACTTTAAACTTACTGTAATTTTTCCAAATGTTTTAGAAAATCTCAATTTGAGAACAACATGTTAATCTGGCAGTAGATCTTCAGATAATCCAGTTATAAGACTGTTCATCTTATTAATCCACTTGATCTGTAGATACAGTTTAAATACTACCAGCGACTCGAAAAACCAGTATATCAGAACTAGTCAAAGATGTGCAAATGATTTACCCCTACCTAATCCCTCAGCCTTGGGCGTTCATTTTATCCCAGAGTAAACAAAAAAATCTGTCGATCAACATCTGACGAGCTAGCGCAGCTGAGGTTCGGTGTACTATGAGGCGTCGGCGGGGGTGAGGGCGGAGTGGGGCGACATCTGCGCAGGCGCACGTTGCGCCTGTGTGCGTAGTCCATCAGAGTGTGCGTGTAGGGTGCACTACACCTTGCACGCAACGGGACCGAACCCCGAGCAGGTAGGCGCGACGCTCGCCCGCTGACATAATTTGGAACGGATCTCACTTTCTTGATGGCGAATATGGGTTTGAAACACGCAGTTAAAAGATTGGCAAGTTGTTGAAATTTATGAATGCTGAGCATTTTTAATAAGAGGGATAAGCACCACCGAAGGCAAGCTCCTTTATGTAGACAGGTCCAGCGCCTGTTCCGTAAGTTGTGTAGTCATAAATAACACCTAATTAATGTTTTGTGATAGAATTACGGAATTCACAATGTTGGAATTCAAACTGCATCACTTGACCGCGAAATAAACATCTACATTAATACAGACTTTAATATTACAGAGCTTTTCCCCACGACTTCTTTTACTAATTTCGATTATTATGGAAGTCGAAGCCAGGTTAAAAAGTCCCATGTTCTTCCTTGGGGCTCAAACTGACTCCGAAAAATGAAATTTGGAAGGTAGGTTACCTTCAAAATTTCATCGAAATTGGTTTAGTATTTTATCCGTAAAAGCTTAATAGACAGACAGCGTTACGTTTATGATATTAATATTGATTATGTACCTAATGTCTACAGAACTAAATAGATAATTATCTGTAGGTATAATAATAATAATATTCCACAACTATCACACAACGCTGTCTAGTCCCAAGCTAAGCAGAGCTTGTGTTATGGGTACTAGATAACTGATAAACATACTTATATATTTCTAAATACATACATATTATAGATAAATTACACCCAGACACAGAACAAATGATCATGCTCATCACATAAACATTTGTCCTGGGTGGGAATCGAACCCACGACCTCCGGCATAGCAGTCAGGGCCACTAACCATTAGACCAACAGGCCAGTCGAATATAATAATATGTAGGTAGCTATCTAATGAGAGCAAAATATTTACTAAATGCAGTGAAACTAATGCCAATGCCAAATCAAAAGAAAACTACGTTAGCATAAGATCCACATTAACATGTACCAAATCCCTTTTAAAAAACAGAAACAAAAATTCAGAAAATCGTTTATCTGGCAGAAATCTAAACTAGTGAGAAATAAATCTTGAAAACATTTTTTGTGGTTGTGAAACCGATAATAACAGATGTTCACTATGTTCAGGAGTGTTCGCCACACTCGTTCGTTTACTATTTGCACACACACTGATACACACATACATACAAACAACACGATTGTATGTGTAGGTACGAAATACACTTATGTCACAAATATTAGATCTTTGTCATTCCAAGTACCTACCTACGGTGACGTAAGAAGATGACTAATATAACATCGCCAGCAGAATCTACGTATACAAAAACTTCATTATACTTTTACATCAATTCTATACATAAGTAAGCATCTATTAATATATAAAATGATGTGCAAGTATGCCAATCGCCTCACATCGCTCTGTACGACGCTGGCACAGTAACAATTCAGTCGGTGTACTAAATATAGCACAAAATAAAACAACTGTCTCTTGCCCTTCATTCACAACCCTTATCACGTTATAAATGAACCCAATGTCCATGGCCTTAGTGTCCACATTCACATGATGCGCGTGGGCAACGTAATTGGTTGACGCGGCCGTCTGCGCGGGCGCACCAGAATTTTTAATTATGAATTAATTAATAACGATCAACAACAAACGCGCCTAATCCCGATTACTCATTTTCGTGTCGTTTATGGCACGGCACACATAGATGATGTTGTCATTGTATATTTTGACGGCTCTGCCAATTGAGCTGTTAAAAAGATGTCTGTCTGTGCTCACTATCGTCATAGGGCTGAAAAATGTCGTGTTCAGAAGGCTTACTGCGAGGTTTTTGACGTACGCAATGTCAAATCGTAAAAAAAAAATTACCCATATTTTCAACCGACGCCAACACTAAGTCAATTTTAGTATACATTATATCGTATACCTACGGTAACGCGATGAATACGTTAAAAATGTCGAAGGCCACTGTTTAGGAAGCCACCGCATGTAAAATAAACTGAACCATATAATTACTTGATAAGTTGATACAATTAATATTATGCGCGCACACGCCCATGTGTTGGGGTCGACGACTCACTGATATAAATATTATTAAATATATCGCTGGAGATACCAAACTCCATCTATCTACGACCCTACAATGCACACAACTCTTGCGCAGATAGTGGATAGTTTCATGAAATACATTATACAGAAACGGCCATCATTGCGACATATATCCAGTAACTCCATTGAACTCTTTTTTTTCGTTAGTATTTTTTTAGTAAGAATGTATGCTCGTTTCATATCCATTCTGAACACTAGCTTCTACAAATGGCTTCGCCCGCATGAAAGTAGGATTCTCTACACAAACTTTGGGCCACGATTCTTTATGGGGCTCCACTTCTGTCGACCCCTTTAGGGGGTGAATTTTGACAAATCGTCTCATAGTGCTCGCCTATATCATAAAAGGAATCTTTGTGCCAAATTTTACGCTCTTAGCCCCAATAGTTTCGGCAATGCGTTTATATGTCAGTCAGTTAGTTTATTCTCCCTAAATATATAGATAAACTTGTAAAGCGATCTCATAAAATCCCACTCCATTTTCTAAAAAATATCTGATGTCCTACCTAGCTCATTCTGTCATAAAAACAGGTCCAAAATCATATGAGGTCCTATTAACTTTTTGACTAGGCGTCACCGTGTTTTTCCTCATGTTTTCCTTCTATATTAAACAATGGAATTACGTACCAATGATTTGCTTGAGACAACCATAAGCGTCATCTTATGACTTCTAATAGATGCCAAAAATGTTCATGTACACACATCAAGACATATCTAATCTTAATTATTTGTCAAGTCTTAACAACTCGGCTCCTATCTTTGTTTTCATCAACCTTTTGGGATATTCCATTACAAACTAAGACTCGTGTTAATGACTAGATATTCTTCTATATTTCATTGGAAAAAATATCTTTGAGCCAACTAAAGGCACGGATTTGGCGACATGAAATTCTTGACATTCTGATTTGATTTTGAGTAGACGCTATACAAGGTGTAAGGGACAGCCCTCCACAAACTTTAAGGGCTTGCTCAGTAGACGAAACTGAACAACCTTCCACAAAATTTTTTTTCAGGAAACGAAAAAAAAAATCCGCCTCACCATACAAAATTATAAACTTGATTGGACAGTTTGTATGGAGAGGCCGATTTTTTTTTTCGTTCTCTAGGTGGAGCGAAAGGGAGAATCAGACTATTACTGACTAAAACCCTGCTGTGTTCCTTCACACTCGTTACCCTTTATTTTCCAGGGTCAGGGTAACTCTTTCGAACAATCCGACAGCAACACTGTCAAGTCAGTAGGTACCTACCCAAGTCAAGTGCGACATGCAGTGCCGTAACTAGGTCGATGCCAGCGGTGTGGTGCCCAGGCACAGGGCGCAATCCCTTGAGGGGTGCAAAAAATTTATATCGATTCCTTTGTGTTTGTACTGTGGTTTTTTTAGAAGCTCAGTTATAAAAGCTCGCACCGGGCGTATTAAAAACTAGTTTATATCACTGGCTACATGCTAAAACTTAGATAGGACGAGTTTATTAACGCCCACAACCAGACTACTTACTAAGTCTATTTTAAGACACGATACATAATAAAGACAATTAAACACACTTAAGAGACCTAAGTTGTAGCTAGCCTTGAACATTTTGATAAGACGTGTAAATAGTAACACATTTAAGTTTTTGTAAGTACTTACATTATTTTGCACCAAACGTAGACTTACATCTTCTGATGAAGGTCAGGATGGCCAGGATGATTTTCGACCTTGACCCACGTAATTTGGGTTCGAGTCGGTGCAACTCGATTTCTTTTTTTTATTATTATTAATAGCCGCGCGATCTCACCAGCAGGCCTAGCCAAGCTACGACCGTTTCATTCGAATCTCTTTCTACAATCGGTGACCACGTGACTGCGTTGAGATGATGTGTATCCCATACATTTGAAGTTTTCTACTAGTGTTAACGATTATAGATTACTAACTTAGCTAAACGCTCTGATCGTAAGGGATGATGTGGTCGAAAATGAGAGCTCTATTGTCGACCACATCATCTCAGCAGCTTACCTAGAAGGAACCTAGTCCTTCTTGCCTTAAAAACCCTCAGGTTGTAGCCATTGGGAAAAAGACTACGGCTGGGAACTTTACTCCTTAGCTTTTTCCATAATGCTTATCAACCATCACTATAGGTATATATCTAATATACGAGTATCATTCATTCACAGTCCAGCCATTTTTTGTCCTTGGCATATTAGGCACTCATTCATTGGCTTCAATTTAATTCGGATTGAAACTTCGCACATTCCTTCAACACCCACGCCGCAGTTTGTTTATAAAGCTTCGATTCTCAAAACTAACTTGAAATAAGTTCAACAAAACAGATCAAAAGCAATATTATTTGTCGGCGTTTGTTTTAAGTTTATTTGAATCGACTGAATGAAAGGCACTTGTCTATGCTTTTAAAATATACTTCGTAAGAGCTTGTTGTAAGTACGAGTAGGTACAGGGAGGTCTTAGAGGTTTTATTAATATGTGGCTTGTGCTGTGTTCAGTTTATGGTGATTCAGAATATTTATTTTCAAATAGGGTAGGTTGATAGGTCATGTAATTCATGTTCCTTTTCTTTTCATCGATTTCAATGATATGCTGGTTTACTTTATTAAATTAATCTTTTTAAATTCGTTTTTTATAAAGAACAAAAGACAGTTTTTCCGCTGACATTTTCGAATGACAGATCTAGAAAAGAAAGCAGAAAAACAGCCAAGTGTGAGCTTGCGTAAAAAGACGCTAAATCCAGTAACTCTTTTGAACAATCCCGTTAGATTTTTTTGTGGTGGGAATCATCTGATGACTGAGGTAACGCAGGAATAGGATATACCTCCAATTAATTATCGTATTAATTTACTTACATTTTAAATACAAAATTATTTTTAGTTTATGCAAAACCTGAATTTAGTTTGTTCAGAATCAGTAACTGAATGGATTCCAAGTTTTACACCATATTATATTTTTTCTCAAAAATATTTAAAAAGTCACAAGTTGGACACCACCGACACTAAGTACAACACAAGTCGCGGCAACTCATAGCGGGCATTAGGAGCCAGGAAACAGCTGGATGCAAGTGCGAAAGAACCTCTCAGTCACCTGGATGGCCCGGTGACTATGTATTTTTGCTGACATAACAAGCTTATAACTTTGTGATTTTTCATGATACAGTTATGAAATTTTGTACATAGATTCTTTGCATAAATATACTAGACACGTGTTTCGGATATACTAAATGTAATGTTATATAGATGTATATAATAAATTAAGGCTAAGTAGGTGCCTAGTTGTTCAAAATGTTTATTCAGCGGCATTCCTTTGTGTGCGTTCGTGTTGCATTACAAGTGGGTGTCACATCACATCGCACGGTGTAGGCCAAGGTTCCTGATTTGAATCTGCGTTTAACAAACATTGCCGAACAGAAATATATTAGGTTTTTGTATCTGTGCGACAAAACAAGAACACTGATAGCAAAATGGCGCCTGGGCAGTATTTTTTCGAAAGAAGTTCAGTGGCTGTTTTAATTATACTTACACAAATTAATTACTAGTGAATATTGTTTGTAATTCAACTAATAATATATGTGGAATAGTTGAAATAGGCGCGATATCGGTAAAATGGAGCTAAGAATTATTTTATTTCGCAGGTAGTATTGACTACTTCAGTGAAGCTTGCCGAGATGGTTTGCTTAATAAATTTACTGCCAAATGCGGCAAAAACGTTAGAATGTGTATTTGTTTTAATAGAAAACAAAGTGACACTGTTTAATTGGCTCTTTTATGAAACCATATCAATTAAACATCATCATTTCAGACGAAATATAAAAAAAAAGAAATACGTCCACTGTTGGACGCAGACCTCCCTCCTATATCCATAACAATTACCTACCCACAAAAAAACCTCGTCTACTTTTATCATAAAGTTGTGCAAATTTAAATTTTCAGCAGTCGATGAAATAGAGGAAGTTGCTCCGCATGCGTAACCCCCCGCAAGTATCCTTTTCATACATGTACAGTAGGCACAACAGATCTTGAGTGCTCGGCGTCAGAGTGGGGATCGCTTTGCGCATTCCATACATTGGCGAGCCAATCGTCATCGTTGTTAGATACATGCAGCAACGAAGGGAACGAATGAGGAGTGACATCTATGACGCGATGGTGCGGCGAGCCAATCACTGACACTCCCCGCCCCCGCGTCTCACTTCGCACCACTAAAGAGACCGAATATTTGACTTCTGCGCAACCGCTCAAGATCCCTTATGGCAACTGTATTTATTATAATGCGGGGAAACACTCGCGGGGCGTGTGCGTAGCGAGGCAATTCCGAACAGTGTGATAAAATCCGTATGATAATAAAAATACCCAAATAAATTAACCCTGACAGTGTGTTTTTAACAGTCTCATCAATTCTCGATCCTGTTAATACGCTAAGATATTTGAAACAACATTTCCAGACATAATCATGCATATAGAATTATGAAGACAAATAATAATTAATTGCTTTTGTACTAAAACCGTCTCGGGTCAAATGTAAAATCATTATTAACATAATGGTCTATTACGTCAGTACTCACGGTTTCAGAATCATTGAGATCGTCACATGTTTGAATATTTTTAACTTACAACTACACACGTGCTAAATGAGTAATCTCAATGCGCCAAACAACGGTTTATAATCTAACTAGTACTTCACTAGCGAATTCGTTCGCGAGAATCTTCTATACATCTATACATATAAATAAAGTTGGAGTGTCTGTTTGTAATATTGAAATAACTGAATGATAATAAATGTGATTATATGCGTTAAGGAAGAAACCGTTTCAGTTCTACGTTAATAACTCGAAATGTACTTTTCTTCCGTAAACATCGAATGATGCACTTACGAATATCTACTTACGATCAAGCAATTACTCGCCGGAAATACGGAACAACACCGTGACAGTAGTTCCTGTTATGACGGAACCCTAAAAGCTTCCGATAAACACTGCACTGAGTAGAGAAGCAAGCAATGCATTTTACATTCTGTTTCACACATTAGTCATCGAGTTATGAATGGCTGAAGGGGTGTGAGGAAGGAGGGAGGAGAGGCTGGCTGCTAAATATAGCGAGCCAGTAACAGGTGGTCGTTCCTCACCCTTCCACATCCACCCACGCTGCGTATAACCAACACACTCACTCATTGTGTACCACATAGAATAAAGAAAGTGAAAATCTTCAAGAAAATATTTCCCAACCGCAAAAGAAAATCCTCATTACATTTACAGCTAATTTGAATTAATCTGTATAGTTTATTTACGATTCAGTTTATTTTTATGAGTTCCAATGTATTGGGAAAAGTGAAGTTCCGTTTCTAAAGATTTTACAACTCTTTGCCGGATATTTCGCGTTAAATCTTGGTCTATCTGAGAAATGTAGGTCTCGACCTGTGTGTTTTTATTTTATTGCTGTTTCTAAGCGAATCACGTTTTGTGATGAAGACGTGATGATGTATTAGTGCTGATAGGATCTGTGAAAGAGCTTTTGCATGTCTATTAACATACCTTCAACAATGGAGATGCTAAGCTATGCGGTAGATGGACATGTTCGAGACAAGAAGGACATACGGCGAGTATTCACCATTGTTAACATTAACACCTCTAAGGTCCGGACTAAGCGTTTCGCTTCGAGAGACTGGAACAATTTGCCTTCTGCGGTCTTCCCTTCCGATTACAATGTTAGGTGTCTTCAAGGTTAGAGTGAATTGGCTCTTAATAAATAACCGCGCTTTACCATCAATGATTGCATCCGTGCTTACCATCAGGTAAGATCGCAGTCAAGCACTAGTTTATCTCTATACATAAAACGAGAAACTAAAGGAGAGATTGACATATCAACGTACAGCTGAAATTTCTGGGACTACGAGCGTGAAATTATGCCCATCATCATCAGCCTTTTTTTAATGTTCCCATTGCTGGGACTCAGGCCTCCTCTCTAGGAGAGGGGCTATAATCAACCACGCGGGCCCAGTGCGGGTTGTGGATGTCACATGTCTTTCGAATTTTTGCCCAAGGTTTCCTTTATGACGTAGGCGAGCGCTAAGAAAGGATTTTCCAAAATTCACCACTAAATTGGTGCAAAGTTTGTATGAAGTACCGGGTAAAATGATGAATAGAGACTTAGGGGTGAATAAAGACAAAACTTTAAAGTGTATTTTCTCGATATTTGAATATTTTTTGCAGCATTTAACTATATCAGTTTATTAATGACTTGTTATTCTAAAAATCGATACTTTATTAGAGGCCGATATTATGGTTTTAAAGTGAAAATCCAAACCAAAGTTTCATCTCTATTCAGCCCGTTTTACGGTAACCCTTTAACGCGAAGCCGCTGGCAGAAGCTAGTATTATTAAAAAACGAAACTGCACAATCGTGCAGCATGATTATTACCCCGGTATTATCATTTTTATTTGACCGATTTCTTCTCATCGCGTTTTCAGTCGGATATCCGTCCACGGTGTCGATTGATCTGCGATTATCGGCGACGGTCTTGAAACGCCGAGGAAACGGAAAGGGATGTTACAGTTACAATTATAGAACTATCCTCACGCGACGGACTTTTTAAACGATTTTACGGAACCGAAGTGTTTGTTGTTACAAGAATAAAGAGTTCGTTTCCTACTATTGAGTGGGCGACGCGACTTTGTAAAACATTTAGAGGATGTTTGACAGGATTGCGTATCCTGTCTGTCAATTTGTTTTAGTATACAATGAAATGATCGGAGCGTATGGAGTACCGTACGGCTGCTGCTTAAGAGGAATACAGAGGCCCAACTTCGCCCAATTACGAGCTCTTAACGCGATTTATTTAGCGCCCTGAATTGAACTGTTAAAGAGATATATATGGAGCTATATATAGTGTATAGCTCCGTCCCTCCTTCTCGCTCGCACGTTTGACATTTTGACATGTCATGGTAGGGCCCCAGGACATAAAGTCCGGTCACTCTTGGACTACATACATATAAAAGAAAGATACTTACACTAAGACAGACCAATTGCAAAATATAAAGCACTAGCTTTTGCCCGCGGCTTCGCCCGCGTACATAAAATAGATCCTATGTCACTCAGGAATAAAGCAGCTTTCTATAGGTAAAAAAAAATAGCAATCGGACTAGTACTTTCAGAGATTACCTCCAACAAACAAAAAAACATAAAATCAAACTTTACCTCCTTATTATATTAGTGTAGATTTAGCGGTTTACTAAAAATCTACAGGTTTGATTATAAAATTAATATATCATAACATTGCTTGTAGAATAATCTGTCAAACAATCAAAATGATTTAATCGATAAAAGTAATTGTGATTTTTTTCTATCGTACTAAATTACCTTTATTGTTTTTAAATACACATCTATGTATAGAAAAGAAAAGGGTAAAGTGGCTCCCTACTTTGTTTTTGAGGCCTCATTCAAAGAATACTGGACTTATAAATCAAGTAAGTACGTTACAGTGTTCCTTACCCATTACCCTTTGCATGACTTTATGTACAATACAAATAAAATAACCACAGAATAATGTAAAAAAATGTTTTCTCTAAACCCACAAATTTGACAACGTGACATTAGGTGGGATGGTATTTATGGTAACTCGGGGTACATATTAAATATACTGAACTTTAATTAAATATTTTCGAAAAATATAATAAATTTATGCCTTCAGGGCCAACACATGGCAGCAGATGTATGAGCCCATAAATTGCAACTCAAGCACTGAAACTACTTCTGTCTCTACTTAGGGGACAAGTAGCCTAAGATAACAAGGCCAAATTTAATAATTAATATGAGGTATTCCATGAAGCACACCCAAACAAAGAACACCCAGACGAAGCACACCTAAAGTATTCCACTTAGCACACCCGTAGGTGGGCTTCAAATAAAAATTTAAAACAATTAATTTCCTATTCCACGAAGCACACCTACGAATATCACTCGATAGTGCGGAGACTAAGAAATAAAAATGTCGATAGAAGAAAATATTTATTATTTATAAGACTATTTGTATGCTATTCTTATCTAAACCTAAGTCCCTAGATTTTCTTTTTAAGCACATCATGCATACGTCTTATCTATGGGATTTATATTATATGAAAATTATGCAAATTAAAAGTATTGTGTCACATTATTATAATGAAACTGAATGATGTTAGAAATTTAAGTTAGTCTTTTAAATAATAAATATTTTCTTCTATCGACACTTTTATTTCTTAGTCCCCACACTATGCGAGTGATATTTGTAGGTGTGCTTCGTGGAATAGGAAATTAATTGTTTTAAATTTTTATTTGAAGCCCACCTACGGGTGTGCTAAGTGGAATACTTTAGGTGCGCTTCGTCTGGGTGTGCTTCGTTTGGGTGTGCTTCATGGAATACCTCATTAATATTGCTATTAATTTCGACATTTCTTTCCGGCAATTAGCTATTAAATTGCGATATACATACAAAGTTGGGCGTCGTACTTATAATAGCGCCGCCGTTATAATGAAATCTACAGAGTGAGTTTTCTCGGAAGAGGTGCGGGCGTCTGGCTGGAACAGTTAGCGCGCGAAATGCAACCATTTGCGCTTGCGCACCCACACATGCCAGACAACTTCATTCATACATACAAGCTTTTGTACCGACTTTGACAATTTTACATGATCCTAAAATGGCCCTTTATGATTCTAAACTCAATACATCAGACCTTTAGTTTTCAAAACATTACAAATCACGTTTAAAAGTGAAAGGAAAGTCGTAAATTGAGCTAATCTAAACACAGCTTTATTCAGATGCAGCCACTCCACAAAGAGATAAAAACATTAATCCCAAAATAACTATCGTACGTAGCATAGTGTTACGGATAAATTATCCTACCAATGTTAATTAAAGTGAAACAAGTCTGGGTGAAACCTAAACCAATCATCAATCATAATTTGCTGCGCGCAACTTGTTGGCCGGAGTATCCGCGGCGACCCTGAACACCACACTATATTTAGACCGAGAGCAGCCCTTTAATGCGACACACCTAGGGTTGCCGAAGCGAGAGAGATGAAATGGCAAACTGCACGGATTCCAGAGAGCATTGCTCGCGATCCTACAGCTTTTCATATAAATATTACTGGCCGTTTACCCCTAATTTGCCAGATGCTGTTTTCGCTGGAGTAGGTAAGCAATTGAGTAGATTATCGACTGTTCAGTAACCCTTATCAAAAAACAATAAGTCACGCGATGTTTGCACTTAGCCTAAGGCGAGTCAGGGGAGTCGACGCCACCGTCAGACAAACCGTTTTGCTCCACGCATTCACATGTGAACAGTATACCAAGAAAACTTTTTTATAGGCTATTCAGAAACAGATTATAAATTCCGTAAATATGTAAATTCGTTAAATATTTCTTTGAATACTCTGAATATGAATGAACATAGCAAAATGGAAGCAATGAATACCAATTTTGTATGTAAAAAAAATGTATTAAAGAATCGGCGAGACATGAAGATGTAGATACGAATCTTGCCTTGATTTGACGCATAGTTGAGGGAAACCTTCTGTTCCTAGTTTCCTTCTATGCTTTAGTAGTAGGATCGGAATAACCCAGTTGCTCATCTTCAGTGTGTGGCCAGAATGAAGGTCTGTTAACGAAATCTAAGGCAGTATCGGGATACATATCTCGCACCATTTCCATAGTTATATCTTCGAATTTCGGAAGAGCCTCTATACGTGCGACCTCTTTTTCTGCCCTGCGGTAAAATAAGGGAAATAAAAGTCTCTGCTTTTGATACTTGAAGTCATGTACTACGAAAACGTTTTTGGGATGTTCTTCTTTTACCGAGAGTCGATTAGCAAAAAAAAGTGTGACGGTTGCGTTGCAAAATTCAAAAGAAAAAAGAAATAATTTTACTCAATTTCAAGCTTTTCAATGTATTTTATTAATAAACTTGAAATAAAAGGACATTGGGTTACTTATTTAAAAATTTCAGGCTTAGATACG
This sequence comes from Mythimna ferrago, assembly GCA_910589285.2. Taxonomy (NCBI): domain Eukaryota; kingdom Metazoa; phylum Arthropoda; class Insecta; order Lepidoptera; family Noctuidae; genus Mythimna; species Mythimna ferrago. The sequence continues at coordinate 11,371,793 of OU342692.1, read as the reverse complement.
ATATTTACATTATTTTTGAATGGAACAAGCGGTTGCCGGTAAAAAACTTACGAGGCAACGCGTTCTTTTTTACTGTCGGTAATAGAATTTACTCCTGTACTTTGGAATTACTCTTGTACCCTCTTAGTTAGCAGTAGTAAGGGACGTTTTTACATTTTGGGTTAGAGAACTTCACGTCAATCGTCGTTAGCGACAATTTTACATTTTAGATAAAAGATTCGTAGATTAAAATGCGAACTACAGAAGACCGAGGCACACGTGGGCCACGTCTGATTTATACATAGAGTCACGTCGCGTGGCGTGGATCTAATGTAGCTCTACAAGTCTACTTGCCATTTCAAATGTATGGAGACCGACGCGCCCAGATTACGTGGCCCCACGTGTACCCAATGTAGTTCTACCTTAATATGTTTATTGGTACCTGTAGTGTCGAAATTATATCTGTAAAATATATAACATATACGCACGCTGCTATCTGAGCCTTGTTGGTTTCAGCAAACTTTGCGATCAGCGGCTTCAATTCTGACCACTGTTTGTCGACTGACGCCGAAAGTTTATCTTCAGGGTATGGGACCTTGAAGGATGTATACGCTGACTGAAACTTTTCCACGAGCCCTGGAACTGGGACTAGCTTCTTATATTGTTCCCAGTCTATCTTGGGCGGCTCCGGCGGGCTAGATAGCATGCTGCGAAAGAATTTAAACGAGATATTTCTGTTGTGCATGCGGCTGTCTCCTAACCTCTTGTTGATAACGGGAGTTTAGGAAACAGAATATTTAGTAGGAGATGAGTTGGATGGGCTAGCTAGAGACTGAATCATGTTTTGTAAGAGGCACTGATTACCATCATATTCTAATAATCTTTTGATGGCATGTTCAAGGAATGCAGTCTTATAACCAACCTGTGCTGGAATGATGACTTACAACCTATAGGAAAATATTATTTTATTGCCAATTACTAGTCCGTATTGTCCCACTGCTGGGAAAAGACCTCCATTAATATGATAAAGTCCTCTATTCTTTTTAAAAATCACGATTTTTCGCTTTTATTTTCCAATTTTCAATCAAGACATCCAGATCGTCGAGCCATTTCCTTCGTGGTCTGCCGCAGCCGTGTCGCTGTGTCTGGGTACCAATTTTGTGTTTTCATGCAGCAGACATATCCTGTACTGTCATTTTTAAGTTGCTTACTTTTTGACCCATATCGACGTATTATATTTTGGAGTAAATAGGAAAATCAATTGTCTTAATTTCTTTGTGTATATCCAGTAAAGATCCTGCTTATGGGTTATAATAGGTACAAAGAACTACACAATATGAAATACAAAATAGAATGGATTATAATATTATTACCGTCGCAAATATGCCTCTGATTTTCCCTTAAAAGCAAAAAACTTAACGCGTTGCTCAGGTGGCACTCGCTTTTCAAGTTCTTTCCAATTAATGGCAGTATTTGTTATCCTTTTTGTTGCCATTTTATTTTAATTAATTAAATATTCTCGAGTCCCGACTTATAATTTGAAATTGTTACTGTCAATTTGTGTCAAGTTGACAATAATCTAGAGTCTATGGGTGTTATATTCAAGGAATTATTTTACTTCATCTATGATGGTCTGGCCAAAATCTTGCTGCAGCGAAGTCTATCCACGCGCGCCTCTTGACTGCGCGAATGATCGAAAGACTTACCGTGGCTTGGAAGGCAAAACGCAACTGAAGAAACACAGGTAGGTTTTAGTCAGTAGAATTCTGACACGCCATCTTGCTCACCCCAGAGTGGAAGAAGTTATTTGATGGTTTCCCCCCTCAAAAAAAGGCCTACCGTGGCTATTCTTCAATGGAGCAAGATCTTTGACCACTCAGGTCCCAATACTTATTCAAACCAAAATCACACTAATATTGAATGGAAAAAGTTTGTGGGTAAGTATGTTAGAAGTTAGTTCGTTGCGCTTAAAGGCGTGAACGAATTTTGATGAAATTTGGCTCACGCTTGACCATATCCTAGAATTGCTCCGGCTTTTTTATCCCGAGAGTAGGTATGTTCCCTTGGGATAATCGTCTCGCGATGTCGTTCTACGTCAGTCGTGATCCATGTGTGCGTCTCGGTCAATGTAGTTCTAGGTTTACGATAACGCGATCAAAACGGTTACCGCGTTTGACTCTCTGATTGGTTAAAAGTTTGGAGCGGACCAATCGGAGCACCGAATGTCTTAAACGTGACGAGCGAGTTAACGTAAAACTCGCACTAGGCAGTCAGGTAGAAAATGATTGAATGAACGAACAGTCACGCGATGTAAGACATCAGATCCTCATGCAAACTGCGTTCATGCACGGGCTCTTGTTTCATAGGTCGGAGAGCATTCACTTGTTTATAGGTAACTTGCTTTTGCCCACAGCTTCGCTTGTGTAGGTACATAAAATACAGCCTATGCCACTCAGGAATAAAGCAGCTTTCTATCGGTGAAAATAATTTAGCAATCGGACCAGTACTTTCAGAGATTAATTACTTACAACAAACAAAAAAAAAAACTTTATCTTTTTATAATATTAGTGTAGATACTTGTAATTAAGGCTTAGCTTTGTGTCTAAGGGTGAGTTGCACCATTTAACTATAACGATAACCAAACCATAACCAGCCGTGAAACGGCCGCCTTTTGGTCAATTCGACGATTTGACAACTGTTAACGTTATCGTTATAGTTAAATGGTGCAATTCACCCTTAGTAGTAGGTACCTAATAATAGTTTCCGTAGAGAAAAACAAAGAACTTCTACATGTTTTTTTTAAATTTTGATTTGAAAATCTTGCGTTTTTACAGTAGGTTTTTAAGCTAAACACTACGTCCTGATTGAACATACGAGATTTTGAATCTCTGATGATGAGTTTTGATATGATTTTCGTGTTTTCATGAACAAAGAATTAATGTCAAATTAGAATTACGTTGAGTTATTAAGAGAACGGTTGCTGGTCTACTACAAGTAAGAACACACAAAACCTTTTGTACTCGCCCAAATCATCTTGGCACCTCTTTAATTAAACTTGTATTTATATTTACTTGGAAATATTACAAAGTAACTTTCGTAGTCTCTGAAACTATTGAACCGATTCTGAAAATTCTTTCACTAATATGTAGCTGCACTATCGTTGAGTATTAGGTACAGGTAAATTTTCTACTTTCATGCACGCGAAGCCAGGTATAAGCTTTTTTATTTGTAACAAATATCTCGACAGGACCTTATTTTAAGCGTAGAAGGCATAAATCACTTGCACTTTTAAGGTCGGAATCGGACCTAGATACACAAGTCCAACCACGAGCTCTTAACGAGTTAATGCGATCTATTTGACGACTTTGATTGAACTGTTAAAGAGATGGAGCTATATAGGTTGTATGGCTCAATTCCTCTTTCTCGCTCGCACGTTTGTCATTTTGTCAAGGTTAAGCCACAAATAAGAAAGGTACAGAAGTCAATCTACATATAAAGCGCGCTCAAGCAACACACACAAAGACACCGCTCACAGACACGATGTCTCGGTCGCGTCTCGGATCACTCGTCGAACAATTCCGGCTCAAACGCTCATTAGTGTGCGTCCACCGAGCGTAGGTATAAAACGTGAAGTACATACATGAGATTGTCTTCTGTACCTATCTATTTTGTGGTTAAGCTCCAGGACCTAAAGTTCGGTCACTCTTGGACTACCTACTTACATACAAAAGAAAGATTAGTGCACTAAGACAACACAAAACTAAGACAAAACAATTGCAAAATACAAACCATTTAGCGGTTTATTAAAAATCTATACGTTTTATTATAAAATTAAAATACCATAACGGTCTGTTGTGGCTTTACGCCACTCCACTGATGAAAAAAGACGCAACAGACTCTTGGTAGGCAATTCAAATGAGTGCGATTACTAAGAAGGGGACATACCTATGATATCAACATCGCTTGTAGATATTATGCGCTATTTATGTTACTTATTACGTACTGATAAGTTTATCAGTCTTGATTAGATAGCGCGTACATTGTCATTTTGTACGGTCATACGATATTCGCGGAGCTTGTTAGTCCGTTTCAATTATTCAGTATTGTGATGCGTAATATTCGGTCTTAATTTGTTTTTCCGGTGATTACCGCTTGTCCGTTCTTTCTCGCCGTGTTTTTTTTTTCATTTGATTCAGTGGCATTAGTTTTGACAAGACAGTACAGCAGTGTTAGATATCCTTATTTGTGAAGTTTTCAGTTGCGGTGTGTATTTGCTTTGAGGAACGTTAATAATCTTGGTAGGTATCAGGTGTTTTTACTATGAGTTCATCGTTATTATTAGTCTAGCTTAATTTATATTATGATGTAGTTCAAAATAGGTAGTTCTTTTGAGGTTTTTCCAATTTGATAGTCGCTTTCATCATGTGGAAGGGAAGACAGTTTTTTCTTTGGACCTATTCTATATATGTCTAGTAGATAACAAATTATACTTACATGTAATTAGGATATTTTTCTATTCTGTCGACAATCGATCATTACGAAAAAGTGTGACAATAGCATATTTCATATTTTAAACTTAAAAAAAAGTAAAATTGTAATATCCAGTTTAAAACCTTTGAATAATAGTAAGTATAGTCTGTCTCAAAAGTCAAACGACTTGTGAATTTTTGTAGGAAATAAATAATCTGTTGTTGGCAATGCGAATTTTAGTTGTTCTTGAGATGATGATAGTTCTACAACATATGTTGATCATAATATGGCTAGTGACGATGAATCAATAAGCGGAGTAGAATATTTTGAATCCGATTTCTTTTACAATTCCAGATTTATGTTATTACTTTATAACTTACATATGAAAACTTTGCAAATGTATTCTATTTTTGTAATTAGAATATCATTAAGAGACTAAAATAGGTATATTCTAAACGAAAATCATTTGCCGTTTTTATTGTTAAAAAATCCTCAGTCATATAAAATAATTTAAAAAATACTTTTTATTAGGTTCTTCTATTAGTGAGCAACGATCAAGATCTCTTAAACAACCTTGAATATTGAACCAGCGTTGACTACATCAGATTTCATTTTACTCTAATAATTACCCAAGTCGTTTGATTTTTAGACAGACTATACTTACTATTATTCAAAGGTTTTAAACTGGATATTACAATTTTACCTATTTTTAAGTTTAAAATATGAAATATGCTATTGTCACACTTTTTCGTAACGATCGATTGTCGACAAAATAGAAAAAAATTCTAATTACATATAAGTACCTATAATTTGTTATTTACTAGAAATATGTATATCAAATAGGTCCAAAGTAGTAGTTACTAATACTTAAACAAATTAAAAAAGAATTGAAAAAATTACATTATTTAGTTAATTTCACTTATCTCTCATCAAGAAGATTAAGTAAGTTCTATTTTACCCAAAGGTGACCAAAAACCGATAGCCAAGACACTCAAGAAAACATTCCGGACCATTCAAGTTGATAAATTAAGTTCAAACTTCAAACAATTGAGTAGCGCATCCTCTTCAATCACTGGCGACTAATTTCGGTGACTTGAGGCAACATTTAAAGCTTGAGGGCAATCTATCGGCTTCCCCTTTTCCACCCCTGCATTCAAATGAACAAATCGACACGCCGGTTCAATTACAAGACAATAATGTCGGGTGGTGTCAGATCGTGCCGTTTCCGGCGGATATTAGCCGTAACGACGCCGCTCCGGCTTCAGACGAGCCGAATTCTGACGACACATTTAGTGTATAAAATGTTCTGGCGATTCGACGAACAGCGAGCCATAGACTAAAAATAATATTGGTGAACTCTTTGGAGTGATGTGTACCGTTTTTAATTTTCGAATTCAACCTCTTTGTACAAATAATTTTGTTATGGTTGGGTAAAGATTTGGTAGACATCACGGTAAAAAATAATGTTCCTTTAATTGCTTTAAATGAAGAATATAATTAATTATCTGTTTAGATCTTAATAATACAGTTTTATTAATCAAAAGGATACTAATTGCACCTATTAATTGGGACGAACGTTAAAAAACTCTATAGTTATAAAACTCAACTCAACTACATACTCAGAGCATCCTTACAACATCAAAAAAGAAAAACTCCACGATTCCTACGCAGGTCTACACAAAAAACAAAAGACGGATAGAGCGAGTAGGTGTCTCGATATAAGGAACAGGTTCACTACCTTATCCAGGCTTCGACTAATTTGAAGTCTATCTCTTTCAAGCTTATAGAGTGTGAGAAGGACAGAAAGATATTGATAGTCGAATATTGGCGATAGTAGGCCTGCTTGCGGTTACCGAAGCCTTATTACGGGAGGTTGATGGAGCTACGTTGCATCAACTGGTAGTCATAAAAATAAATGTTGATGGGTGAACGGAACGGTAGCGAGACGCCAAGTATGTTTTATAGGCAAATAATAAACATTACTTTTTGTAGCTGGGATCTTTGGATATTATTTCGATTTTGTTTTATAGCTCTTGGAGATTTATTTCTTCATCGGGCTTTGAATATTTATTTTGGTTTTGCAAAGCGATTTGAAAGTGAAGAGTAATCATTGGATAAGGCATTGGTTTATCTGGCCAAGATCTTATGATATTTTAATGGTTATTCAACACATAGAGATGGCCTATATAGTTAAGTGTTACCTAGAGATAGGCCATCTCTAGGTAACACTTAACACTTGTAAAAGTGTTAAATAGAGGTCATTGAATGGAGTTTCTTGCACGTTCTTCTCCATAGAGATCTACTCTTTGGAACGTGCAATTTAGCTTCACTTTTCTTGGACTGACCGACATTTAACTATTCAAAAGTGCCTGTAAATGGTCTATTTGAAATAAATGCTTTGATTTTGTTTTTTTTTTTTTGAAACATTTTATTACTGGCGATTAAAATGTTCCATTATCTTCTATTTTTACAACAGGTGTCATTTATATTATCTTTAGTATAGGTACATTTTGGTACATATAATTCTTCTATACGTGTTCGTCATCCAACTCCTCCTAAACGTCTTAGCTGATTTAGATGAAACTTTGTATGTATATTTGAGTGGATGGCGTCGCAATCGGGTTTTAAAGTTTTTTTTTTTTGGCGATTAGCCAAAATTTGGACAGGACAACGTCTTACTACTCTATTCTACTTATATATATAATTTTGATACTGCCCTCAGCTGATAGGAGATCTAGATAGTTAATGTTGACTTTCTTGAAAAAGCCCTTTTGTCTCGTGCTCCACTAAAATCATGGTTACAGTTATGGTAATCATGTAATCAAATATGGTGGCCAGTTATGGTTAATTATGTATAGATGATGTATACCGTCACCCTTTAGTATTGCGTCACAGTAACCTTATCGTGTGTTGTTTGCAGCCCCAGCACCATGAAGCTGGAGTGGGCTGAGAGCGAGTCGGACTACGGGCTGGAGGAGGCCGCGTTCTACGAGGGCCCGCCGGCCGTCGCGCCGCCGCCCACCAAGCACGTGTCCTTCAGCCTGAGACTTGACCTGGTATGTATTTGTAGACTACCTTGTAGCTTAATTCTTTATTTAACATGACATAAGGAGATACAGACAGTTCACGTAGGGGCGAGCTTAACTCAACAATGAGTTTTCTCCCAGCAAACCTTTGAGTTACATACAGAGAGTGAACTTATTTGAGGCTACCGTAGAAGAAGAAAGATAATGGAATAGGGGGAGAGGACGAGTGTGCCGTGCCCCCCTTTTTTTTGGGCTGGCATGTTTTCTCTTCAACACCCTTGGTTGACTGGTGGAGAATAACCAAGGCATTAAGCATTGTACCATCAAAGACACTACCGCCTGACCACCGCTATGTTAATTTTTGCTTGCAATCGAAACGAAAATTTCAAAGGGTTTGGTTTGGTGCCGCGCTGCAGGATTCAAGCGAAATTTTTTTTTAATGATCAGGCTGAAATGACCGCGATGGTACCTTTGTGTTGCATTAAGTTTTAATAAATAAATATATATGGACTAACGCCTACCCCAGGATGTACAGCTACCGATTCGAAATTCTTTGATGGACGCCAAAATACAGCAGATATCTACTTTTTTACGGAACTATAAGTAATAATTAAAAGCATTAATATAACCCTCTCAGTTCAAGTTATCGTATTGAATACCTTTTCCATGAAAAAAACTCGTATTTTAATAAACATACAACTTGACACTGACCTAAAAAAGCAATTTCGCTTTTATCTCAAGCAGTTATTATTTTTACCTTCAATATTATTATTACGAGCCCGTTGTGTCAAACTGCAGGGTAGAGGCCTCCCTTACGTTATTCCACTGTTTTCTGTCCTTAGCCACTTCTGGCCAATCCTAGTCAATACTCAATTTGGACTATGGAATGCAATAAATGCATTCCATAGTCCAAATTGTCACACCATCTCCTACCTTCAATAGTTAAATCATGAATAATTTTCACAGTAGTGTATGGTGTAACCAATAGGTACATTCGCTTCAAAAGTGCAGTTCTGAAACTTATGTATACTTAAACTAGCTTCTACCAGCGGCTTCGCCCGCATAAAAGTAGGCTTCTCCATACAAACTTTGAACCCTTGATTTATCTGTTTACTGTTGACAAGGCCATGTGCAAAATTTCACACTCCTAGACCCATTAGTTTTTTTTCCACTTACTCCCATTTAATTATCCAGTCTCAACTTTGTTGCATTTGTAGAGCTAAGTAAACACGTTAGGATTGATCCAGCAGACGCTTGAAACCTTTTCAAAAACGATATTAACGTTAAACAAAATCTTCTTTGATGTAGCCCATATTCCCAGAATTAAAGTTGCCTTAACAGAATTCACATCAAACAACGAAATGCCTATCAACAATAATTGATGCGATTCATTCATAAAAACATGTGTTACGGATTCGTTTAGGTTTAGTTTTGATGGCCTTGTGTCAAATGTTAAAAGTTCAGAGACCTTCAATGTCAACCGCTTGAACTGTATGAGAAATTTTATAAATGCGCGCAAGAATGATGATCGGATGATGTTACTCTGGATCAGAAATACGGAGGTTCGATACCATATCCGAAACACCATAACTAGGTTTAGTTTTGATGGCCTTGTGTCAAATATTAAAAGTTCAGAGACTTTCAATGTCAGCCGCTGTGAGAAACTTTATAAATGTGCGTAAGAATGACGAAGTCTGATGATGTTACTCATGATCGAAGATTTTAAGGAAGTTCGATTCCTTATCCGAAACACCATAACTAGGTTTAGTTTTTATAGCCTTGTGTTAAATGTTCAGAGGCCTTTAATGTCAACCGCTTTGAGAAACTTTATAAATACGCGTAAGAATGACGAAGTCTGATGATGTTACTCTGGATTGAAGATTTTAAGGAAGTTCGATTCCTTATCCAAAACACCATAACCAGGGTCACTTTTGATGGACTTGTGTCAAATGTTAAAAGTTCAGAGACCTTCAATGTCAACCGCTGTGAGAGACTTTATAAATGTGCGTAAGAATGACGAAGTCTGATGATGTTACTCTGGATCAAAGATTTTACGAGGTTCGATTCGTTATCCAAAATTTCGAAACTCTGATTTCGATATCGGTTCCGATAAATTTTATTCAGAACTTATAACGGAAGTACAAACAATGTCTATACTTCTCGCGCAGGGAACCTTCCTCCCCGGCGCCTTTTTTCGATTATTCTACTACTCTTTCACTTGTTTCTTATTTTATAATTTATGTATTTACAAACAAAGGTTACAAATGTAGACTAGTAGAAAATGGCCCGCCTCTGTACCTTTATGCGCATAAAGTATTAAAAAAATAAATAGAAGAAGACAGATTGTTCTGGTTTTGTTTCGTATTTGGAATATTATAGTCAATTCTTAATTTATACTTATCAGAGTTTTTGATTAGTTTTAGTAATGTTTCATTAATCGCTTATGCTCCGATTTCTGATTCTGGTAAATCAAATCCATAAACAGCTGTTCCGAATTCGGTTCCCATAAAACCACTTTAGTTACATCCCTTCTCTGGATAAATGTAACTAAAATGGATCTGTGGGAAAAATGGCCTACTATTTACATTATATTGTAACAATGCAGCATGCGAAAAACCATTGTTTATTTACTCACCTACTGAGCTACATTAAATTAGTTCCATCGATGAGAAGTTGCGTTTCCGATCAAGATTTAAACCATCTATAGTTGACTTGCTTGGTCGTTAAGAAGCCGTTTTCTTTTTTGAGAATTATCAAACAAGTCTTCCCGCTTTGAAGGGGTCGATAGGGAATGTCAGATTTTTGAGGTTTGAGATATCTTTATTTCCCATAAGAATTTACAATTCACTTACATGAGAACTTAAAAATTAACTTACAAACATTATTGGCATATTTTTACTGACTAAAACCCAACCTTGTTCCTTCAGTTGCCCTTTGCGTTTAAAGGCCGCGGTAATTCATTTTCGACGTAAGAATTTGATGTTAAGTTGGTAGGTACCTATTTGTCAAAGTATTTACCTACTCTACTTTCGCCAAAAATTCTTTTAAAAAAATGTCATTAAAATGGAATCGATACGTTTTCAATTCTTACTTTACAACCTAAGAAAATCAGCAAAAAGACATGTCTCTTCAAGAACTTCACAAACACAGTCGTCAGTTTTGACTGACAGTCCAATCTCTGCAAAACGTCAAACACGCAGACCAAACACGTTTAGCACTCAAGTACGTCCATTACATCTTTAGCACCGACAACTTCCGAGCACCGGAACTGAGCTACGACTAAATAAAGTAAAAGTACTTTAGAAAGTGCGCTCAGAGGCGCTTACACTTATCAATGATCCCTTCGCGCTGATTAAGAAATGAGAGGAAATCCGAATGGACATGAAAAAGCAGTATCGTTTATGCTAAGCAATTGGTTTTCTTTAGAAAACTAACCACGGCAAGTTTCGACTTGGCACTGGCCCACATATCGACGTGGTTTCCTTACACTGTTTACATTCGCATTATTAATGCTGTTTCACTAAATACAGGTGCCAGAAAAAAATGCTGATTGCCTGAAAAATTTGTTGTAATATTAACAAGAAATATTATGTAAATTAATTTCCGTTTTGCCATCGTTGCTACTAGAATTTCATTATCATAGTTCCCAGACTAAATGAAAAAAACTGGTCTACTTTAATTTCTTTTATCGCTTAGAATCAAGCAATAGACGGTTCCTGATCAAATAAATTAGGAGGGTCAACGACACTTACTGATTTTAAATTAAGATCCGCAGATTTGACTATCAAATTAGTTTTAGGAAATTTTAAATGCGTACAAGACAAACAAGCGTAACAACTGTATTTTCTGGTTTTTATTCAAAAAAGAATATAAATACGTAAGTAAGTACACATAACCTGTGAATAGTACATTAGAACGTATTATACAGAACATTTGGCAGTTCAAATTACTTCTTTGTTGACTGTCATTAGATTTTCTTAACTAATTTTTCGGTATAATTTCCACGTAATTGGAAAAATAATAATTTCGAAATAACATATTTTCAGTCAGAGTTGTCAACCTAAAATCTATTTATACCCAATTGCAATATAAATATCGTTTACCCATTTATGTTGTCATATTTTGCCGCATAAATCGAATTTAAAATTATGAATTGTTTGGCTACTTGGGTGAAACTTTATGTCCTATCGCTCATACATATATAGTGTGACTGGTAATTAGTGTACGATACTTAAACACGTGATTGTGCTCATGATAACCAACAAGTTTTACTATGGAAACAAAACTGAAATCGCGAAAAAAAATCAGCTGTTCAGTACATTTATGTTTTCCTAATGTACTGAACAGCTGATATTTTTTTCGTGATTTCGGCTTTGCTCCCTTAATAAAAATTGTTTGTTATCATGAGCACAATCACGTGTTTAAGTATCGTACACTAATTGCCAGTCACCCTAAATATTAGTATAGGCTATTGCCATAAAAAATACCATTACTTTTACTTTAGAACTTACTTTTGAATTACACACGACAAGACGACGGTAGTACCTACCAACCTAAAGTTAGAGCTTACTACTGGTTGCTTACAAAGTAACAATGTACCATAGACTAGTTGCTTTTCTTCTTAATGAACGAGTCGAACTGTCCATGTCGTAAACACGTTTCTATACACGCTTCCTAAAGAACACTATAATCAGCAGAACTTATTCTGAACTGCATAGACTGGTTTTATTTTCAAATGAAAACAGTAGCGTTTTTGTAATTAGCTGGGCGTAGAAACCGGTACCTACCGGGCCTTGGAACTCATTTGTAATCTGTATGATTAAGGAAGGGGTATGGGGAATAATTCATACTTATGTTCGAGCGTGTTTTGTTTCTGTCTTTTGAAATACACAGATGTCGCAGAAGTTGAGAAACTGATGTTAAGGATACACGCTAGGGTATACCTGACAGGTTTACTTGCACAGTTATACCTGTCAGGTAAGCCTGTATGGAAATATACACGGTTGTGCAACATACACACTTCGGGTTACCTGACAGGTATGACTGTACTTACAGTAAAAATGTCAGGTAGTCCCTACAGTGCGTTTCACTTAAGAGGTTCCTTTGCCGTGATGTTGGCTACCCTGTCTGTCTACAGAAAAAAGAAGGAAAAAATCAAAAGAGTCGCCTACTCTACCAAAATTTTTGCACGAAATATGAACCTTAATCGATTTTTACGGTATTCGCACTACTCTATGAAGATTTAATGAGGGGAATGAGATTTTATTAAAAAAAAAAGCAAGTTTATAAGGAAGTTGTTGGATGGAGAGGTACGATATTGCGGCGTGGCGTTTTCGGTATTTGAAAACGCTTGCCTAGAAGTAATAACACGCTTGCCTAATCACTCTTGACTTAAAAATCCCCAGGTTGTATCTATCAGAAAACACATACTCCTGCAAGGAATTCCACTCTTTAGCTGAACGCACAATGGATGTGTTTTTTCTTCCTTTATCAAAACAGTAAAATAAAAAAAATATAAGTTTAATTACAAAAATCACGCGTTTTCTGAGAACAATAAAATAGAATTGTAAGTAGAACAGTATGGCGCCACTTATATACTTACTTATATCGCTTATACTAGAATCAATTATTTAGTAGAAAGGAAGCTTATTACCTAGAAAATAATTAATATTAGATCTCTCATCCAAAGAAAAGCTTTCATCCTGTTCGCAACAATATAAAAATTCATTTCTAATAAACGAATTAATCTATCTATATATATAAAAGGATAAACTGACTGACTGACATATCAACGCACAACTGGGACTAAGAATGTGAAAATTTGCACAATGTTTCCTTTTATGACGTAGCCGAGTACTAACAGAGGATTTTCCAAAGTTCAGGGTGAATTTTGGGGGCTTGCGGACAGTGAGCAATGGGTTGCTCGCTGTCCGGCCGTCCGGTAACTGTCCGGACCAAGCCCAAGTCGTCGACGGCGCGCACTGTTCCCGCGCGCCTCAAGGAGTTGTCAGCAACAGCAGGGACCCAGCCGGGTCGAAGCCTACTGGGGCCAGGGTTATCCGAAAGGGAGCTCGAGCCCCGGTATGAAGGCTAGAAGGAACGGGGTGGGTCTTTTAGTCAGTAAGAGTCTGACACTATCTCCCGCTCCGCCCAAGAGCGGGGGTTGTCATTGGATGATTTTTTCCCACCATAAATAAAAAAGAAAATAAAAAAAGGGTGAATTTTGGGATGAAACGGGGATTCAAAGTTTGTTTGGAAAAACCTACTTTTATGCGGGCGAAACCGCTGGCAGAAGCTAGTCTTACTGTAATAAGGAGAAACAAACTGACATATCAACGCAGAACCAAAACTACTGGGACTAAGAGTGTGAAAATTTGCAAAAGGTTTCCTTTTAGGCGAGCACTAAGAAAGGATTTTCTAAAAGTCACTCCCTAAGGGGGTGAAGTGGGGTTCCAAAAATTTGTATGGAGAAACGAGCGAAGCTGCTGATACAAGCTAGTTAGACTATCTACACTAATATTATAAAGAGGTAAAGTTTGTTTTTTTGTTTGTAGGAGGTAGTCTCTAGTGGTCTGGACTGGTCCGTATGCAAATTTTTTTTCACCGATAGAAAGCTGCTTTATTCCTGAATGACAAAGGCTATATTTTGTGTACGCGAGCGAAGCCGTGGGCAAAAGCTAGTCATCAATAAAGGTGTTTTCTTACACGCATGTCACCTTAGTTGCGAGGGTGTGCCCACGCCCCGGATGTGTCGCTGCGCACCACTGGACCGTGATCTCCCTGATCAACTTGTACTGCTGTTTATTTTTAATATCATATTGTTCGTACATTTACTTTCATTTAGTTTTATTAAGGGCTAGCTTCTGCTCACTTCTTCTTAGCGTATCGATGGCAAAACTAGCTACATTCCTCGCCTGGCCCGGAATTCGGCCACGGCAATGCCGTCCGCGGATGCTGTCACTAGGTCCCTACGTGAGCAGGAAACAGGGCACGTGATACAGGACGAAAGGTAGAACATGGTCTGCGGAGAGACGCCGCACCAACACTGAAGTTCGGAACCATCCGAGAACCCCCCAGTGGAGATTCACTGACAGTATAGTGTCTCTACGAACTCACTGACAGTGTAGTGTCTTACGTCCTGATATACGCCATGGTCAACCCCCTTTTTTTTGGTTATCAGTTAATAACTTCTCTGCTTGGTGGAGCGAGAAGGCATATCAGACTTTTCCTGACTAAAAAAACCGCCTGTATTCTTTCCAAGTTGCCCTTTGCGTTAAAATTTAAGGCCACGGTGACTCTTTCGAACAAGCCACTGAACAAAAAAAAAACGCTCTTTTGGGACAATCACGGTTCTCCTCTATCTCAAGTTCTATACTAATCCCTCCAGTTATTTAGGTGTGATAAACTAACAGACAGATAGAGTTACTTACTTTTTCATCAACCTAATATTATAAAAGGCAAAAGTATGTATATCTGTGTGTATTGTAGTTTGATTATAAATTAGATATCCTTTGTTTTATTCCAAGAATCCCAAATCTGTTTAGCCGTTTAAGCTTGAAGAAATAAATAGGTAAAAAATATACTTACACACACACATATACACATACAAATAATCTACCTATTAATATTAGTATGATGGGATGGATGTTTCTAGAGTACCTACAATAGAATAACGCATGAAAATTGTTGAAACACAATATTCGTTTGTACTTATTCAAAAAAACAACTCTGTTTACAATAATTAACAAAAACTAGACTACAGAAAAACATCTAGACGTACAAAACATGCAAAATTAATGCATTCGCAGAGACGATTAGCTTTTCATACCCACGCTACCAGTATTCAGGTTTCCAGCCCAAACATAAATAACAATATACCTACACAGATTTATTTCATACACACGGTCAAAATCAATCAACGACTAGAAGAAAGGAGTATTGAAAACAAACTCGCGTTCTTATTTCAAAGATCCCGCGCTTTTTAACTTTTTTTTTATTTTATTTTTAAACTTGTCCGTGACACTGACGCTAAGCTGCACTAATGAGTTTCGACATTAGCTGAGTACGACGAAAAACTGTTGGAACTTTTTACGAATGGGTTACAGAGTATTGTATTATTTTTAATGATTATTCGAGAGGGTTCGGGTAACGAATTGGTTTAGTAATTATACGAAAATTGATTATAATGGTAGGCACTCGGAAAGAATAACTTGGTCGCCGAGGGTTCATAATTTGTACACTAGGTTATAAAGATAGAGCTACGTGAAAGCTTTATGAAAGTACCAAGATATTAAAAACAGAATCAGAACGAAAACTTCATTAAAGTCTTTCAAAATAAATTGAGACCGCAAAGGATTTATGCGCCCCAGATTTTTTTTTATTTAAGCACAGTCTATATTCATAAATTGAAGCTATCATTAAATCATATTAAGAAAGACTCGTTAATATCCAACAGGGGTGAGATAAAGAGGCCGTCAAGTGTTATGACATTAACACCTTCATACAGTGAGTGCGACCATAAAGTATAATCGCTCTCGTGATTTACGTTCTTGTCGACAGCCAGCTCTGAAATTGCTGAGGAATTCAAATTTCGAATCGAATGCTTTTTTGGCTTAAATATATTTTATTATTCCACTAGCGACTCACTCCGGCATGGCATAGTGTGCAAATTACACTTCTGGACACATCTATTGGCCCACCTTGTATTTTCAGTTTCGTTTGTTCCTAGCTAAAATTTTATATTAGGTCGAGCAAAAAGTTTTTATGCAATTTTGAACCTGGCACATTCACAATTTCATTCAATAGTCTTTTTTTGAATTTCGAACACAGAATTTAAAGAAACTAAAGACAATTTGGAGCCTGTTTGTTGATATCAAACAATCGAATACTAAGAAAACTTGGTTTTATTGGTTTACTTGGATTTAATTCTTGAAAAAGTGATTGATATCTTTGGTTTTGCAACAAACATTACTTATTCTTAACATTAAGGTGAGGTTCTATCAATAATCTATGGATACTTCACCTGAAGTCGCCGCCCTAGCTGTGGCACTTATTCAGGCCGGACACAGCCAAAGAAACGTGAGTGCTCAACTTAATTTAAGTCGATCTGCGGTCCGAAATGTTTATCGGAGGTACCTAAAGACTGGCGGCTTTGTTCGTCGCCAAGGAAGGCCACGATCTCGGGTCACAACTGAAAGGCAGGATCGATTCATCGTGACGACCAGCTTGAGAAATCGTCACCTTACCTCTATTGAGATACAAAACCAACTTCGCGACTTCCACGGAGTATCTGTGAGCGCTCGAACTGTTCGGAGAAGGTTAAAAGAACGCGATATGGTACCACACAAGCCAGCTAATGGGCCCAAACTAACGCGAGCCCACCGAACAGCGCGCCTTCATTTCGCACGCAGTCATTTAAATTGGACACAGCAAGATTGGAGCCGTGTACTCTTTTCTGATGATGAGTCTAAAATTGTGTTACATGGCAATGATGGAAGGAAGAAGGTCTACCGACGTAAGGGAGAGCGTTTCGCACAATGCTGCTTTGAAGAGAAGGTTGCTTATGGCGGTGGCTCATGGACTGTCTGGGGCGGTATATCCGCGAGCGGCAAAACTCAACTTGAGGTTGTTACAGGACCACGGCTGCCAACATTAAATGCTTAAAGGTACATTCGTGAGTGCTTAGAACCTCACGTGATACCATACGCGGACTATGTGGGCCCAAATTTCCTTTTTATGCATGATAATGCAAGAGCCCATGCGGCCGGCATCGTCAGGGAATATCTTTGGGATGTGAACATCACAGTTATGGACTGGCCAGCCAGAAGCCCAGACATGAACCCCATTGAGCACATGTGGGACGAGCTAAAAAGACGTGTTAGGGCTCGTCAGCCAGTTGCCCAGACGATGCAGGAGTTGAAAACTGCCATAGAAGAGGAATGGGAGGTGATCCCTCAAAATTTCATAGAGCGGTTGATAAACTCTATGCCTAATCGTATGAGAGCTGTGGTAGATGCCCATGGAGGCAACACGCGTTATTAAATTAAACCTTTATTTGATAAGACATGTTTTTTATTCAAAAATCAATTGCCTTTAACAAGGCGCATATCCGACTTGTTAGGCGTAGCTCCATGTCGTATGGTATTCTGAATTCAAATTTAAAACAATGCGATCGAAAAAGATGGTAAAATGTATCAGGTTTAAAACTGCATCAACAGTTTTTGTTCAATCTAGCAATCATATTTCGGTAGGGGCCATCGAAACCTAAACTCTAAGGTGGGCCAATAGATGTGTCCAGAAGTGTATATATTGAACCTTCTTTCTTTATAGCTATTTCTAGTAGTTAAAACTAATCATAATCCGTTACCGACAGACAAATCCAGAATTCAGAAAGCGACTTTGTTACTTGTTGAATGTATTGATTAATTTTATCTGATATTCTATATTCCATACGCTATCGTGGCAGAATTCTATACGAATTCTGTCAAGTAATAGAATATCTTTACCTATTATTATGCAAAATTCTAAGAACACTTGAAGCCTGTTTATTTGTGATAACAGACTGAGATTGTATTTTATATCTCGAGTATTTAGTGGAACTGAAACAAAGGCTGTAAACACTGAAACTATTTCAGTTGTTACCACGTTCTACAAGAGGGTTTACGCCTCGCCGTAACACAACACAATTTCTTCCAGAACCGCTAGGCAAAGAAGAAACATAGGTGTGGTTTTAGTTGGTAAAAGTCTAACACCCTCTCCCGCTCTAGGCACCAGCCTAGTCATTGGTCATTGGATGATTTCCTAAGAAAAGAAAATTAGTTTATCAATTTTTTTTTTAAAGTTAAATTAATATATTTCGAACTAGCTTTTGCCCACGGCTTCGCTCGCGGACATAAAATATAGCCTATGTCACTCAGGAATAAAGCAGCTTTCTGCCGGTGAAAAAATTTTAGCAATCGGACCAGTGTTTTCAGAGATTACCTCCTACCAAAGAGAATTAAACCACAGTCATTGCCTCCTACAAACAAAAAAACATAAAAAAAAACAAACTTTACCTCTTTACTATATCAGTATACACTACTTATTACTTGCAAAAATAACATAACATAATCAGCCTTTTAATGATCCCACTGCTGACACTTAAGCTAGATTTGTAGGTAGAACGACGTCGCGTGGCGTCGCGTGGCGTGGATGAAGTGTAGCTCTACAAGTCTAGTTTCCACATAAAATGTATGGAGACCGACGCGCCCAGATCGGCGTGTGTGTGTCACACGTGTGCACAGTGTAGTTCTAGCTTTAGGTTTTCTCTCTAGGCGAAAGAATGGGCTATAATCAGACGCAAGTCCAGTATGTGACATAATGGTGACAACAAAAAGGAATAATAACTATTTACGTACCTACTGTTGCAAAACTGCAATGTAACTGTATAATAACATAACTAGATATGATCCCTTCTATCCTGGAGCTCATTAGGGAGAGCTAGACGATTTCCGGCTACTAATTAAAGGGACGATGCTAGTTACGTCCGCCTCGCAGGATATGACATATTTGTTGTGATTTTTCTATGTTATTATTTATTATACATCCTCAGAACATGATCCGATACAACTTAAGTTGCAAAGTTGTATCGGGTCATGTTCTGATACTTAAAAAAGCCTGACCTAAGATAATTAAAAAAGCTTATAGGAAAGGAATCATGCAAACTTGTCCTAATATTTCCCCTAACTATTTTGGATGCCCTGATGTAAAAATATGTCTGAACAGCAGTAACAGTCATAAGCCTATAGATACAAAAAACTTACTTACATGATAAGAACGATGAAATTTTCAATTTGTTCTGTGAATAGCACTCAAGGTCTTCGTTCACTTCGGACATTGAGCAACGGGTAGCTCGCTGTCCGGTCATCCGGTAACAGTCCGGACCAAGCCCAAGTCGTCGACGGCGCGCGCTGTTCCCGCGCGCCACAAGGAGTTGTCAGCAACAGCAGGGGCCCAGCCGGGTCAAAGCCTACTGGGGCCAGGGTTATCCGAAAGGGCGCTCGACCCCGGTATGAAGGCTTGAAGGAACGGGATGGGTTTTTTAATCAGTAAGAGTCTGACACTATCTCCCGCTCCGTCCAAGAGCGGGGTTTGTCATAGGATGATTTTTCCCATCGAAAAAAAAAGGTCTTCGTTCACTTTATTTTCTGAAAGATAAACAAGTGTTTTATTCAAAATTACCTACTTCCAAAGGCCATCCAATTCATCAATTGGCAACCAATATTTTATCAACCAACTGTGCGTCCCGCCGCAACTTCGCAGGGGAGTCGTAGGTAAATCTTTGAAATTCTCTGCTTTTCTCTACTATAATATAGAATAGAATAGAATATCGTTTATTAAAATATGCATGTATTATACATTTAAACCTTCCTCATATATCACTCTGTCTTTTGGTGAAAACTGCATGAAAATCTGATTAGCAATTTTTGAGTTTATCACGAACAGACGGACGTAGTGGGAGACTTTGTTTTATATAATGTAAGGGGGATATGTCTGTGATTAGTGGATTTTAAATATAAAATGTAAGTAACATTTTCCACTCAATTGCAACATAACATTATTTTCCTTGAGAATCGTCACGAGTGCCGCAAAATGTTGATAAAGCCTTATGTGTTCATAATGTTTTGTAAATAACGGTTACGCTATAACTGCAGTTTGCACGTTTTGCACAACTCTAATCTAACCCTTTTTGCCCGAAACTACTTCATTAGCGTTTTGCATCCAATTTGAATACAAGTCAGACTGGCTTTCGAACCTGTTCTTACAAATTTTCATTAAGATAAGTAACCTAAGGTTTTTGAAAGTGTAAATGGAGCAATTGTCATTCAATTTTATTTTACGTCACCTACAAAAATACTTATTAATTAATTTCGAACGCGTTCGCACTCTCATTGTCTTTCTATTGTGTCTCTAATTGACTTAAAGGTCCAAGTGACCAGGTCATAAAAATAAAAAAATAAAAAAATTGTGTCTCTAATTACGGTATTCGAAAGGTCATCGAAACGAGTACAATTTAAAGCATAGATTCTTTACAGCATAAATTAATACATTCTTACAGCTGCCACCACGGATATTGAACGCTCGGCGTCAGAGTGGGGATCGCTTTGCGCCCAATCGTCGTCATTGTTAGATACATGCTGCAAGCACAATGAACGAATCACGAGTGTCGTCTATGACGCGATGCGCAGCGAGCCAATCACTGACGCGCCCCGCCCCCGCGTCTCACGTCGCACCACCTAAAGAGACTCGATTTTTGACTTCTGCGCAACTTGAAGCCAGCGTTCAATATCCGTGGTGGCAGCTGTAAATATATGTTAATTCTGAGTCTTACGTGCCTGAACTAGTAAATCCTGTGTTTTAGGCGAGAAGAGATAAAATAATTTAAAATTAACAAATATAATCAAAAGGATTCTATAATACTATATATAAACTGATTATTTGTTAATTATTTATTTTGTTTGATTGTTTGTCAATACAAATGTGCAAGGCTAGTAGGTAAAACCAGGTCACGATTCAGCAAGTTTTTATTTACTAATTTCAATAATTCTTTGACACGTCTGTACACAACAAACATCCAACAAAAAAGATGACGTTTTAGTTTCTCCTATTTTTCTATTAATGCTATATTTTCTATAACTGGAAACCGTTAACGTTTTAGCTACTACACTTACTCGAACTAAGCAACGTCGCCGTCGTTCCAAAATTAAACAACAAAAAACTCCATAATTCACTCTCTCTGACAATGGAACACAATTTAATCTACCAATAATTTACTTTTTAACGCCGTTTGAAGGGTAATTTATCAGCAGGGGGATCAACAAGAGTAGATAAATCAGGGCATGTTTAAAAAGTTGCGTCTCATGATGCAAGGAGACAAGATCTCGACACCATACACGTTCTATAGCGATGAACGAGCGACAAATTGTCAATTAACCTCGACCACACGTTATTCACATCCCTATTTTACTTTTTTTTTATTTCGTTCGATTTTTGAATAGGCTGTTTATATCTTTAAAAAGTTTTTTCAAGAATTTATGCTCAATTGGGATATTTATGCTTGTCAAGGGAGGGTTTGTACTCAAGTTAGTATATTTTTTTGTTACTGCGTACTTTGCCTTTTATGGCTAAATGAAGTTGCTTAAAAACTTCAATCACACTAATGTTACAATGACGAAAGGGATTGTATTTACTTATTACTTCTTCATTCTCGAACGGCTCAACGGATTTCAATGAAACTTTCATCATCAGATCAGAGATAGAAAGGATATTTTTTGGCCCAGGAGCATTTTCTCATGCAGCTATTTGTTTTGTTATAATAAATATTTTATTTTGTCATTCTTTTCTCAATTTTCTAACCGCTGCTACCGGCTACGTCGACCGTTGCGGCTACCGACAGGTCTTGTGGTCAGTTTGACCCCCGCTACGTGCCGCACAAGGACACAATCCATTGGAAAACCTTACATATAGTTATAATCATACAGTCCCCTTTGAACGCTCCAGTGATTTAGCACTCAATGTCCCCTTTTCCTGCAAACGATCTTACCTACTTTGTAACGGACACGAACGCTTTGATTTAAAAGTTATAAGCAATTCATTTGAATCTTTATTCCTTTTTTTTAAGCCTAAATATTTCCTATCTTTTTATTCATCCAAATTAATCACTAACTCAAAATTAAGCGTCAATATTATATTTAAATCATTATATTTTAATTCGATAAATCTTTTTGACAAGAGAATAAATCCCCCAGTAATCAATACCCAGCAAAAAAAACAAGCAACCAGATAATAAGAGGTGTTCGAGTGAATTGGGATCGTGATCCCCTTCGCCCCAATATCGATAATCACGTGCCAAGGAATAGGGGTGACCCGACCCCACACTTTGAACCGAACCAAAATACCCCATGAATGTTTACGGGTTAATCAACAAGCACGGCTCAATGGACAAGGAATTCATTATTCTGCCATATGCATTCAGTTAAGATGTCAAGATTTAGTCCCCTGTGCCACCTAATTAAAGCGTCACATTCTGAATTACAATAATGATTATTATGACGTTAATGTCTGCTTTATTTCGAAAATCCTTTTGAATTTCGGACTTCCTGTTTTATAATGTAGGTATTTCCTGAAATCGTTACGTTTGGTTTTAAAATAGACGGTGCCTCTATAATAGTGCTTGAAAACACTTTCCTTTTGCCACTTTAGGATTAAGTTTACGCAAATCAGTGCTGATAAGAACTTAGAAAGCACTCAACTGCCAGGCAAGTAGCAGTTAGGAACACCAACCATGGTTCGTATTAGCACTGACGTATCTAGGGAATTTTTTCAGGGGGGCGTGGGGAGGCCCTTGACATGACTGGTTTTTGAGTGAAGTTATCAGTATTTTAGCGCACTCCTTATATACGCCTGGGCGTATTATCCTTATATATTTTAAAACAAAGTGTCCCCACCGCGTCCCTCTCTGTGTTATACGTTTTATTTTATTTTATGTTGCTCTTTACCACACCAACAATTTGTTTACAGATTTTTTATACTAAAATTTCAAAATATTATTATCATTCTGGTAGTTTAGTACAAAAAATCTAATCCAGTAAAATCTAGAAATAAATTAAAGTTGAGACATTATTGCACTCCCATCAAAGGAAGACAAAAATTTTTCGGGAATCGCGAGTTTTAAAATGTAAGTTCGATTACACATTTTTGTACTTAAAAAAATCAGAACTCATCATTATACCTACCATAGAGTTTCCCAAGCACCGCGATCGTCGCCATATTTTTTTTTTCCACAACTATCACACAACGCCGTCGAGTCCCAAGCTAAGCAGAGCTTGTGTTATGAGTACTAGACAACTGATAAACATACTTATATATTTCTAAATACATACATATAATAGATAAATTACACCCAGACACAAAACAAATGATCATGCTCATCACACAAACATTTGTCCTGGGTGGGAATCGAACTCACGACCTCCGATATAGCAGTCAGAGTCACTAACCACTAGACCAACAGGCCAGTCAAACTACTAGTCTATTGGCTGGTTCCTACTCCTTGCATTCAATGGACTTTCGAGGCAGAATAAAATATGTCACATACAAAAAAAGATGTTTGTACACTATAGCATTACGTCTGTCAGTAGGGTCTCATAGAGTCACATCATAACGGAGCATAAGTTGATTGGCCCGAGGGGACCCGCTGATTCGATTTTGACGTTTTTATTGGACCATATTGATATACTTTGTGATTAGGAGCTGTGTCATGGGCCACGAGATATTCAATTGAGAAGGGTCAGCGAGGGATACGCAAAAGTCTTCCATTTACTTACGAAATATGTTACGACTGGCCCATTGGTCTAGTGGTCAGTGGACCTGACTGCTTTGCCGGACGACGTGGTTTCGATTCCCACCCAAGACAAATGTTTGCGTGTTCAGCACGATCATTTGTTCTATGTCTGGGTCAAATTTATCTATATATGTATGTATTTAGAAGTATAAGTATGTAAATCAGTTGTCTAGTACTCATGCCAGAAGCTCTGCTTAGCTTGAGACTAGACGTCGTTACGTTGTGTTGTGATAGTTGTGAAATATATCTACTATATTATTATTATGTTGACAAGCTGAGTTTGTTTTGATTGTTCCAAACGAGTTACTGTGACACTCGCAATGGGCAACTGAAGGAACACAGGTGGGTTTTAGTCAGTAAAAGTTTGACACTCCTTCCCGGTCTACTCAAAGAGGGCTTGAATGACTCCTTCATTTGAAGACAAAAAAAAAATTGGGACAATGCTTTACGAAGGAGGGTAACGAGTGAAAACATCAGAATAGAATAAAGTTTATTGTACATTGATTTAGTCCACCGATTGCGATGAAACAAAACCTAAGTAATTGCTATCAAGTTACACACAATTTTAATGTATTTATAAAAGTCAGCTTAGCATAGCATAGTCGGCCTTATAATGTTCCCACTGTTGGGACTCAGGCCTCCTCTCTAGGAGAGGGAATGGGACGTAATCCACCACGCGGGCCCAGTGCGAGTTGGTGGAAGTCACATGTCTTCGAATTTTTGTTAAAAAAGTTATCTACATCGATTTATAGGTACTACTAAAATCTTCTACAGATTTATTATTACAAATAGACACTCCAATTTTATTTATATGTATAGACAACTAAAAACTATAATTACAGTAAATTAAAAAAAAATAAAAATAATAAAACCCTACGCTAATTACAACTAACTAAAATCAAACTAAAATATGGCGTCAAAAAACTCTTCCACATTGCTGTCGACTGGTAATATGCCCAAAAGGCTGGCGGCATTGCCACGCTGTATGGCAATGCTTATCCTCTGTCCGAGGTAAAAGCCAGCCCTTGGGTCACGCGAAGTGTCAACTAGACGTTTCGACAGATCTTTAAACAACTTGTGAGCACTCGGAACCCACGATCCGAGAGTTTCAACCCCAAACGGTTCGAAAATATAACTTCCAACAAGGTTGTTATATTTCCGCCGCTTGAGGTTCTCCGCAGCCGCAGCGGCAGCACCAGCACAACACGACGGGCTAAGAAAATGTGAAGGCGCAAGAGTATCGACACAAGTAGCGTCCCATAATAAAGGCCTTCCCATCTTCCAATGGAATAACGACAGATTTATTATATGTATAAACTAGCTTTGGCCCGCGGCTTCGCCCGCGTACAGGAAATATAGCCATGTCACTCAAGAATAAAGTAGCTTTCTATCGGTGAAAAAATTTTAGCAATCGGATCAGTACTTCCAGAGATTACCTCCTCAAACAAAAAAAAACAAACTTTGTTTCTTTATAATATTAGTGTAGATTATACTAGCTAATGACTTACTGACAAACCATTGTCTAACTTCTTAATGCAACAACTTCTTCGTGTTGTCAATTGAATATCTTAATCTTTTCCTTGTCCGTATATTTTCACTGTTTAGCTTGAAAAACAAAAATGTCAAGTTGAAGGCTCATAATGCGCTGTTGAGACAAGCGTCAGCGGAAGCGGCCAATTTGACTGTAATCGTATAGTCTGACATTCTGACAAATAGTACAATTTATTTGTTTAAGTTTAATATGCAGTAGTGGTATAAAGGCCAACCTAAAATAACAAAATAGTCTCTACCAACCAATGTTTGGGTTAAAAACACTGGTACCCAGTTGTTCAATAATAAATGGAACAATTTGCCAACTGCCCGCTTCTCTTTCGATTATAATTTGGGTGTCTTCAAGGCTAGAGTGCATAGTCTCCTCATAAACTAGTACGCCTCACCATCACCATCACTGCTTACCATCAGGTGTGATCGCAGCTAAGCACTATTTATACATAAAAAAATGGTAGTTATAATATTAATTTATTAAACCCCAAACGAACGCCCGGCGTTCGCTCTCTCATGATCTTTCTGTTGTGTCTCTAATTACGATAGGTATTAAGGGCCAAGCGCCCGAAAAGTGCCATAAAACAGTGATTTTCTGAGGCCTACTCCTCCGTAACGGCTAGGTCAATTGGTTTGAAAAAAATATGTTTATTATAGATTCATGAACAATAATATCAACATTTGATTTTTTCGTGCAATTAAAACTTTGGTCAAAAAAAAAATTTAGCAATTTCGCAACTTTTCCCTACTCCTTCGAAACGGCTTGGACCTTTAGAAACATTTTTACACATAAAAATTGGTGGTTAAATATTCTTCAAAGTGAACATTGCATATGTAAATCAATCAATATCTCGCAGAGAAAATGGATTTAAAGCGCTTTCCGGGCGCTGCTGGCCGCAAATAAATGCACAGATTTGCGTACTGCCGCCTAGGCGAGTGCGAGAGTTGCGTTCACATAATTTCGGCCAGATGGTTCAAGGAACTATACGCCTTTCAGCAATGCCTTTAAATCAATATTTATAATGCTTACTTAAACTTTTTCTGTTTGAAAGAATATAAAAAAGATTGTCTGCCACAGTCATCGTTTCAGTCTAAAAGCAGTGCATGTTGTAGGAGTGGACCTATATGTTTTAATTAGCGCTAAGCTACATAATCGCAAAATATTATGCAATACAAAATTATAGTAATCAATATGTACATAGGTAATCAGTCAGGGAACCGATTAATATCTTATTATGGTAAAGTATTGTTCTTGTCATAGATAAAGTCATATAAAGATTATTCCAACCTAAATGTAAGCAATGCTTTCGCTAAATAATTTAGATAGCAATCGATTTCTGGCGATGTCCAGATTATGTTGTTTAACAAACTGACCGATAATGGCTTATCGTCATTAAAGATAACGCAGAATTTGTTTGTTACATGAAAACAGATGAAAAAATGTGTAATAATTCTGATTCTACTTTTCAAGTCTCCGAAGAGTACTCAATCTATACATACTCGTATAATAAATCTGTAGAAATTTTAGTGCGCGCATCACGTAAAAACGAAATCGATGTACCTAGATAACTTTTATACATTAAAATTGTGTATGACTTTGCTTTTCTAGGCTTTGTTTTATCGCAATCGATTGATTGTATCGAAAGATAGTACATTCGTTGACTGTTAGGTGATACGAAGTTCGCCGGGTCAGCAAGTTTACAATATAAATAAGGGCATGATAGACTTTTACTGACTAAAACCCACACGTGTAACTCCTTCAAACATACCTGCAGTACAGCCCTTGCCTACGTTTCTTTCTGAGCAGAATTACTTGACAATTGATTTACACATTATTCACGTTGCGTATTTAAAAATAAATGGGTTTCGAAACCTTGACGTTAGCTCAGAGTTTATTTCTTATCGCATAGACTTTATTCTTTTGAATAAGAATGAACATAGATCAAAGGATCTTTTGAACCATTGTGTTGTTGTGACTTGTGAATATTTTTTAAAGCGAGGCATGTCCGAACAGCGAACGGAAGTGGCGGGAGTGTGGACAGCATACTCAGTCCTGTAATGTGCCTTGGGCTCGCGATGCGATCACCTCTGTGGTTCCTCTACCATATATATTTATAATATCCTCTTTTGATGTACACTGCGAGGTTTTTAAAAGCCTACTTGTCGATTCGGGTGTCTTGTCTGTATCTGATTTATAGGTGCCATTTAAACGCTAACGTTTGTTTGTTAAAGAATTTTGAACTCGTCTTATGATGAAATAATTTCTTGATTTGCAACGAGCATTGTCCTTACGTTGATAATGATTTTAATTGATGTTGATTGGTGTAGAATTCTTAAATATACTCGTACATACATACATATATTACTTTCATTTTCTTCAGGCTTCACCTTGAAGAAATTGAAAGTAAACGATAAACATAGAGTACCTAGGTTTTTAAGTTTCTGTAAAGCTGTATTAGATTTTATAAATATGTTTCTTGATTGCAAGCTATGCAAGCTGGTTTATCTAAGTGTATTTTTTTTAATCTTTTTTTTCTACTGTTTATTTATTATTAAACCTATCTTTCATGGGGGCCTCATATTTATTAGATACTGTTTTTCTTCAGAAACTATTTATATACTTTTTTCAGACGATTTTCCTTTAACAATTTTGTGAAAATTGAACATACAACCCAAATTATATCTTATCATACTGATTTTGAAGGCGGGTGGAAAACCGGTCCTAAAGGCCCTTCAGAAGTTGTTCGATTCCGTCATACTCGAGGGAAAAACGCCACAGGCATGGAGCAGAAGTGTGGTGGTACTCTTCTTTAAGAAGGGTGATAAAACCCTGCTGAAGAATTACAGGCCCATCTCACTTCTGAGCCATGTCTACAAGCTGTTTTCCAGGGTCATCACGAACCGTCTTGCGCGCAGGTTTGACGACTTCCAGCCTCCCGAACAAGCCGGATTCCGAAAAGGTTTCAGCACCGTAGACCACATACATACGCTACGGCAGGTCATACAGAAGACCGAGGAGTATAACCTGCCTCTCTGCCTAGCGTTTGTGGACTACGAGAAAGCTTTTGATTCGATCGAGACTTGGGCAGTGCTGCAATCTCTCCAAAGGTGCCAAATTGACTATCGGTACATCGAAGTGCTGAGGTGTTTGTACGAAAACGCCACCATGTCAGTCCGACTCCAGGACCAGACCTCGAAACCTATCCTCCTGCAGCGAGGTGTGAGGCAGGGAGATGTCATCTCTCCGAAACTGTTCACGGCCGCAATGGAGGATGTCTTCAAGGTTCTGGACTGGAGTGGACTAGGCATTAATGTCAATGGCGAGTACATCACTCACCTTCGGTTTGCCGACGACATAGTAGTCATGGCGGAGACTATGGAGGAGCTCAGCACAATGCTCAATGACCTCAGTAGAGCTTCTCTAAGAGTGGGTCTTACAATGAACATGGATAAAACCAAAATCATGATTAACAACCATGTAGCGCCCACTCCTATCAAGGTCGGAGACTCTACACTCGAAGTTGTGGACGATTACGTCTACCTCGGACAGACAGTCCAGTTGGGTAGGTCTAACTTCGAGAAAGAGGTCAACCGTCGAATCCAACTCGGTTGGGCAGCGTTCGGGAAGCTACGCGGTATCTTCTCGTCCAACATACCACAGTGTCTCAAGACGAAAATCTTTAACCAGTGCGTGTTGCCAGTGATGACATATGGCTCCGAAACGTGGTCGCTCACAATGGGCCTCATCAGAAGGCTCAAAGTCACCCAAAGAGCAATGGAAAGGGCTATGCTCGGGGTTTCCTTGCGTGATCGAATAAAAAATGAAGATATCCGCAGGAAAACTAAGGTTGCCGACATAGCACAAAGAATTGCCAAACTTAAGTGGCAATGGGCAGGGCACATTGCTCGCAGAACAGATGGCCGTTGGGGCCGAAAGGTTTTGGAGTGGCGACCGCGTACCGGAAGACGCAGTGTTGGAAGGCCTCCTACAAGGTGGACCGACGACCTGGTGAAGGTAGCGGGAAACCGATGGATGCGGGACGCACAGGAACGTTCGATGTGGCGACGCTTGGGGGAGGCCTATGTCCAACAGTGGACGTGTATCGGCTGAAATGATGATGATGATGATACTGATTTTGGCATAGGTAAAAGTTTATATGTTTGTATGTGTGTATGTGTTTGTAAACTGTGTATTATGTATGTTTATTACTCCTGTACGCTCAGACAATTTAAGGGATTTGGATAAAATTTCCCACACGGGTAGACCATATTCTGAAATAGGACCTAGGTTACTCCAGGAAGTGTTGCGAGCGGAACCACAGGCAGAGCTAGTAGTACCTAATAAAATGGTTTGTTTTGTTTTTAGGTTTAAGAAAAAACGGAACTTGTAACGTCACAATACGTATAATCACAATTTATCAGTTATGATTTGATTTATATTGGTCATTATTTATTTATCAAAATGTTTTAAAGGATTTATGCAATTATAATGCTGTTATCTTTAAAATCTTAGCGATAAGGTTGATTTTCGATGAGCTCTTTTGAGTGTGTGACTTCATTATATTAAGTACCGTTCAGGATACAATATGGTGGTGTACTGGAAGAGATGTAACGGTCAAATTTTAAAATTTCTATAAAAAAAATGTTCTTAAAATTCGTTAAATTTTGGTGTTTGCTTTTGTTTGTGTTTAGTGTAATTAAAGTTTAGTGTTCAAATATAAAAAAAAAACCTTGTAAAACTAAATGCTAATTATCAAAGGAAAAACCATGTTCGAGTTTGGTCAGTAGCTAGCTGTAGGTACCCGGATTTACTCGATGCCTAAAGATTAGGCGAAAAACACGAAATTAACATAAATTGGACTGTCTGTTTCATTTTTATTATTTTTGGGTGGGAAATAATCAAATAACTTTGTTAATATACTGCCTCCCAAGATACAGGTTTTTGCCTAGTTTGGGAGACAGCAGGCTATGGTTTATTAAATTTACTGTCCCAGTTCTAGTTACTAAGACTTAATTTATGGTTGTGTTCCAAATAAAATTATGATTATTCTTTTTATTCCTTGTTAAATTTCCGTAATCAAAATATTACCTAAAACCCCAAAATACCTATTATCCCAAAATGTCACTCAGTGTGACATTTTGGGATAGGTATAAACAAAAGATCATAACTTTGTTGATTATGAATATTATTTACTAGCTTTTGCCCGCGGCTTCACCCGCGTGCATAAAATATAGCCTATGTCACTCAGGTATAAAGCAGCTTTCTATCGGTGAAAAAATTTTAGCAATTGGACCAGTACTTTCAGAGATTACCCTCTACAAACAAAAAATCATAGAGACAAACTTTACCTCTTAACCACAACTCAGCCCAACAACGACTTAAATACTTCAATCCATTTATGATCTAAAAGCTCGTGTCTGCCAGACTTTCGTCATTTTATAAAAGCTGATAGTTTGTCAGTGCATGTCCCCAACACAGGTTTTTCCACCCATAAACATTTTCACAAGTGCTTTTACCTATAATGTTTTTACCTATAGTGTTTTTACCTATAGTGTTTTTCCACCTAGACAAATTTTCACAATGTGTTTTTATCTATAGTGCTTTTCTACCCATACAATTTTTCACAAGTGTTTTTACCTATAGCGTTTTTCCACCCATACAAATTTTCACAAGTGTTTTTACCTATAGTGTTTTTCCACCAATACAAATTTTCACAAGTGTTTTTACCTATAGTGTTTTTCCACCAATACAAAATTTCAAAAGTGTTTTTACCTATAGTGTTTTTCCACCCATACAAATTTTCACAAGTGTTTTTACCTATAGTGTTTTTCCACCCATACAAATTTTCACAAGTGTTTTTATCTATGGTGTTTTTCCACCCATACAAATTTTCACAATTTTTTTTACCTATAGTGTTTTTCCACCAAAACAAATATTCACAAGTGTTTTTACCTATAGTGTTTTTCCACCCATACAAATTTTCACAAGTGTATAGTTAGTTTTTTTTTTCCTTTTTAATAGTACCAAAGTTGTGTAGATAGAACAAATTAAATTAAAGTAAAATATTCCTATCGGACCAACTAAACAGTTGTACCGTTGAGAAAGAAAACAGTTGATCCGTTTCAAAGTTGATTAGATTGGAATATAATTATTCACCGAGTTCCATTCCGCACAACCAGTTGATTGGTTCAGTTGATCGGAGTGGAAGTACTGTATATAGTAATATACAACAGTAATATAAGTGTATGTGTAGTGCAGATAGTGTAGATCGAGACTTTACTTAAATAATAAAAAGACCTTTTCTAATAAGCCCTTTAAATCATCATCATCATCATCTTCCTGCCGTTGTCCTATTTTATTCCGGGTCGGCGAAACACGTTTTTTTCTTTCATTCTGTCCCGTCACTCGTCACGCTATCACTAACTCCCTTTTCTTTCATATCACTTCTCACACAAGCCATCCATCTTTTCTTTCGCCTCCCTTTCCCCCTCCATCTTACTTGTTTGTTTTTTTATTTGTAGGAGGTAATCTCTAGTAGTACTGGTCCGATTGCTAAAATTTTTTCACCGATAGAAAGCTGCTTTACTCCTGAGTGACATAGGCTATATTTTATGTACGCGAACGAAACTGCTGGAAAAAGCTGGTAAAATAATAATAAGCTCAAGCACTAATTAATATCAATTAAAAAAAAAGCTTTTTAAATATTTGTACTAAATAACAAAAGTGGTGTATAATATAAGTGTGATTTTTTTGTTTATCCAGTCCACCGAGGAATGACTCGGTCGTAGGGATTGCAAATATTCGATAGTTTTGATTTTCGAATATTCGAATAGCTCTGAAAAAATATTCGCATATTATTCGAATATTCGAAAATCAAAACTATCGAAATTTGCAATCCCGTTCGATAGCGGAAGTCGTCCCTAACGACTGTTTATGTTTGTAGTGCGATGAGGGCGGCGGCAATGCAGACGGCATCAAGACGGAGCCCCCGGAGGCCGAGGAGCCCCGCGCCATGCAGAAGGTGCCTTCTCTCTCCGACCTGTCGGACCCTGAGGCTTCTCTAGGTAAGTCCTAGTCTAAACCAAACGTTCATAACCAGCCGCATAGCACCCTTTGTGCTTTATATTTTTTTCTAGAAAGGAAAATCTTTAAATAACTTCCCGTTTTGAGTAGAGCGAGTGCAAGGGTCAGACTTTTACCGACTAAAACCCATCCGACGCCTTCAGTTCTCCTTTGTGTTCTAGCGCCCATAGAAAATTTACTTTTCTGTTAGCGTTCACGCCAAAAGTTAAGTACATAATGTATGACAATGACATTACCTGTCACGTGACTTCTCAGCAAGTAATGTCATTACCATACATTTTGTACTTAATGAACGTTTGACAGGAATGCCTACAGAAGTAAGGATGCGGTGACTATTCTATTGGTAACTATTTCTAACAATTTTGCTGCCCTGAACCTCTATCTCACCTCTCGGGATATATTCGGTATCTGTGGTTATGTTAGTAGGTAGCAGATGTTACCACTAGAGTCACAATAGAAAGACAATGAGAGAGCGAACGCGGCGTTCGCTCGGAGATCGATCGAGAGGTCACATCTACAATTGACATTATTATTATTATTATACATCTTTATTGCACACCTTAACTTACTAAAGAATAATAAAAAAATAAGTGTAGATACAATAGGCGGTCCTTTTGAGAGAAACAGAAAAATATTTTTGTCTAAATTACATCTTTATTATAGTTTACCTTTCCATTTCATTGTTAACACATTAACTATAGTTAAGTGGATAATTTTAACGTTAAAAACGAACCAGCTGGCATTATTAACTCGTATAATAAAACCGCTACAGATTCAGCGCTACACTCTCGCCAATTTGGCTAACCGTCAGTGTTCCGTCATCATCTGTTATTAGTTTGTTTATTAGGAAAAGATTAAGAATAGTTTACAATTATTTTAGGCTATTCACTCACGTCTCTGTCATCGTTCGGCTATTTTTAACAATCTTTTCTACAACACTAGCACCAGTTCTTACTGAAAACAACGCGGATGTTCTTACTGAAAACATCAATATTTTGTCTATAACTGCTCCACCTTTGTTTTAATAATTATATTGCTTTTGCAATATTTTTATTTTTTATTTATATTTCAACTGTCATAAATTTGTTAGTAATTTATTTTGTTAACATTTTATTGATAGTTGTAATCATTATATTATTCCTGATTTTTTTTTTTTATATAGCCTCTTTTTGTGTTGTGAATGTGAGAACACTGTATACTCCACGAACTCTTAGACTATTTCCTATTACGACTTACTTTGTTTTTTACTGAGAAAATTTTTATTGTGCTTTTGTGTACAATATTTGACTGGTCTACACTGTTCTTACATAATATATGTCAATATTGTAAAAACCCCCACTTTTTTAAAAGAGTAACCATGGAGTTTCTTGCCGGTTCTTCTCCATAGGAAACGACCAATTTGGAACCGTGCACTAGCTTCTGACGTTTTATAAGTGCCCATGTAGGCCTATGTGAAATAAAATATTTTTGATTTGATTTGATTTGATGTAAATAACAGATGATGAGCTGAGCCTCACCTAGATATTTAGCCGCTCCGGGCAATGATAATTTTCGCCGCTCTTTACGTACACACTGTACCTACACAGTCTTAAATATTCCACTATCTAACCTGAAGTAGGTTGGAAGGTGGCACTTCCTGATAGCTACAACTTAGGAGTCTTTAAGTCG
The DNA here is from genome assembly GCA_910589285.2 of Mythimna ferrago. Lineage (NCBI taxonomy): Eukaryota > Metazoa > Arthropoda > Insecta > Lepidoptera > Noctuidae > Mythimna > Mythimna ferrago. Next base: position 11,337,643 of record OU342692.1, on the reverse strand, counting down.
AGAGTGAATAGGTTTCTTATAGGCAAGCGTGCTTCATCGTCGACCACATCATCGCTTACCATCAGGTGAGATAGTGGTCAAACGCAAGCCTATCATTAATAAAAAAAAAAAAAAACTTCAAATTCTCAACCTGCCAACTTGGGTGTGAACGGCTAATGGCTAGGTAATAAGTCAATTTTGCCGCCCCTCATTTTTTGCCGCTCTGGGCAAATGCCCGGCTTGCCCCCCCCCCTTAGATCGGGCCCTGATGATGTGTTATGGAAAGACAGCAATATACCTTCTGATACTGTACTAGCCTTTGCAGTGGCTTCATCCGCCTAAAAGTAGACAGTATATGTAACTCATGATTTAAAACATACATTCAGCCGAACATAGAACCTCCTCCTTTTCGAAGTCGGTTAAAAAGAGTTTCCGTGGAGTTTCTTGCACGTTCTTCTCCTAGAGATCTACGCTTTGGATAGTGCAATTTAGCTTCACTTTTTTTTGGACTGACCGACATTTGACTATTCAAAAGTGCCTGCAAATGGTCTATCATAACTAATATTATAAATGTGAAAGTGTGGATGTTTGGATGTTTGTTACTTAATCACGCAAAAACAGCTGAACGGATTTGGATGAAATTTGGCATGCATGTAGCCTTTGATATGGAAAAGAACATAGGCTACTTTTTATCCCGATTCCTTAAGTACCTAATGCCACGCGGGCGAAGCCGCGGGCAAAAGCTAGTTTGAAATAAAGCTTTAAAAGTTTTGTTACTAATTATTTCAAAGGAACGTATTTACGGAATAAAATTATCCTATAGTTCTATTCTGGGACATGGTCTACCAGTGCGCCATTTTTTAAATCAAAAAATGATGCCAGAGTTTCTATGAAATCTGGACCCACCTTTCATAACGATAAGTAGGTAATTTGGAGCTGAATAAAAGTTACTCTGGCACCAATTCAAAATCTTAGTCCGTCCTGAGTTATTCTTGGTTTAACTTGATAGTTTTTCTAATAACTAAAACAATGTTATTTATTTACACTAATATTATAAAGAGGTAATGTTTGTTTTTTTTTTTTTGTTTGTAGGAGGTAATCTCTGAAAGTACTGGTCCGGTTGGTAAATTTACCAATTTTCACCGATAGAAAGCTGCTTTATTCCTGAGTGACATAGGCGAGTGATATATAATATGTACGCGAGCGAAGCTGTGGGCAAAAGCTACTATTTAATATATTACATTTCTGTGTACACACGTATTGTGCAGATACTCATACGTTTATTTCTCTAATAGCTTAGTTCCTAATTTACCAGAAACTCGCACAAAAGTCTGATCCTCATCGCAAAAACCGCACACCCACGCGGTATAGTTACCCAACAAATCTTGAACAATCTCGCTCTTGAACCGTCTCGCTGACGTACCAATCGTTTAGCTAACCGACTAACTACGGCATCCAGTGGAAGTGGAAGGTTGGCTTGATGGGGCCACTGGCGACCTCCTCTCTCCGTGCCTCAGTTCCTCCGGGGCTCCAGTAAATCACCGAGGAACGGAACTGGGTCGGGACCGTCTGCCATCTCCGGACTGCATCCTGTGCTTGTGTTGTTGCTAACTTGCTTGCCTCCGCCGGAATTGACGGATTCTTGTCTTACAATCGCTTAATAATATAAAAATGTCGCCATTTTTGTCTGTCTTTATCTGCGTGTGTCTTCTAAACCGCTCAACCAATTTTGTCGCAGTTTTCACTATTGTTAAGATATAATTCTTCCGGAAGGTTTATGTGTACCTATAAAAGCTTATCATCAAATGACTAGGGTGGAGCGAGAGGGCTTGTCAGACTTTCACTGGCTAAAACCCTAAACCCTAAATAAGGATGAAGGAACTTATAGGTATAAGTTCCTTTATCATTCATCAAACTCAAATCTCGATATTTTAATTAGTAGATAGCCATACAAATCAATCGTTAAGCTTGCTAGGTTAAGTAGGTACTAGGTATACTACTATTATGTCTTGCTTGCCAATAAAATTGTTCAGTCAGTAAATTATAATAATGTGAATCAATATCTTATACCTTAATAAGAGTACCTACTATGAATAAGGAGACAGATGACCATGAAAAGGAAAAGTTGATTTATAGGCTTTATTATTAATCTCACAGTTTTGAGAGCAGAGGTGAGGAAATAAATTACACAAAGTAAAGCGCCTGCTTGGATTTGAATCCACGACCTACTTACTCGTGAATCGTGGCCGTTTCCACTGCACTTTCACTGATTTGATCAATTAAAACTGTGAAGGAAAACATCGTGAGAAAATCAGCCCTCTCCTGAACCAAAAATTCGGAGATACACATCCACCAACTCGCACTGGATAGGCCCACGTAGTGGATTACGACTCATTCCCTCTCCTAGAAAGGAAGCGTTTCCCAGCAGTGGGAACGTTATAACCCTAATTGTATCAAATCTTGGCTTAACATCGTGTAGAGAAGTGGTACATAGGCGGACTTATTACAATAACGCATTCTCTACCAGTCAACCTTTGGGTTAATAAAGACAACACTGTGGTAGGTGTGCACAATAAATAAATTACAAATAGAATGAATTGAATCTTAAATGGCTTATGATAATAAAATATGTATAAAATAAATACCGGTAATGTTTTCAAGAAAGAAACAACCCTTGCCAATTTACTATTATAGCTAAGCAGTACTAAGTATATAATAAATAAATAAATACTAATGTCAAAAACAATAATTATAATATTGTTTAAACTCTAGGTATGTTAGGTTAAATCTAAATTGATAGCAGTAAGCAGCTTATTACTAAACTAGTAAGCCATAACTTAACAAGTTATTACTAGCAACACTAAGTTCAACGCATGTTCAATGTTGCCATAGCGAAACAAAACAAGCTGCGTTGTAGCTTAAATGTCAAAGGGCAGCAACGCTTCCAGTTGTCCTCGAAATGCAAAGAGAAAACTGGATATATTATCTGTCAATAAGTTATATAGATCTATGAAAAAGATAATAGAATATCGGAAAGCTAAAATAAGAAAATGCTTTGCTTAAGGAAATTTCCTCAAAACAATTTAGATTTTAATATTATTCATGATAAAATTGATGAATTGTTTTAGGGTTCCGTAACCAAAGGGTAAAACCGGACCCTTACCCGGTTACTAAGACTCCGCTGTCTGTTCGTCTGTCACCAGGCTGTATCTCATGAACCGTAGTTAGGCAGTTGAAATTTTCGCAGATGATGTATTTCTGTTGTTGCTATAACAAAAAATGGAATAAAATAAATTAATAGGTATTTAAAGTTAAATACACTGCCCTTCAAAACTTAAAAAGTACTACACTTAAAAATAATTTTTTTTTATTGTTATAAACTAGTGCTTGACTGCGATCCCACCTGATGGTAAGCAGCGATGCAATCTTTGATGGTGAGGCGCACTAGTTTATTAAGAGCCTATTCACTTTAGCCTTGAAGACACCCAAATTAAACCAAAACCACCCAAATTAAGATTATTATTTAATTATTAATTTGTCCTAAACTATTGTAGTTATTTATTTAAAATATTCCCTCCTTCACTCTCCAAAGCTAGCAGTCTATGAAGAGAAAAAGAAACGTTCTAAATTCGAATAAAAGGGGACCATATAACCAAAAGCATTAAAGTAATTTGTTACATAGCTCGGGAGCTATAGTTTATGTACTGGTATTCATAAATAGGTGAAGCCCGAATAGAATAATACGTCGCATCCTCGTTACCGCGGTGCACTTTCAGATTAGTTCACGTCCATAACAGTCTGCATCGTACCTAGACCAGATAAACTGCAGGACATATGGGACGCGACGTAAATCATTGGTGACGCTTCCGTACATTCGTAGCCCACTTGTAGAGATGTGCAAATGTCTTGTTGTCTAAACCAGCGGTTCTCAACAGTATCGTAACTAGAATTTTATATGCCCGGTGCCAGTTTCTGAAATTGCGCCCCTAAAAAAATCCCAGCTGGGTAGGTTTTCGCCTGACGCAGGTCCTCATCGGACGGATAAGTGTTTCGGGAGGTACCCGAGTGTCACCATTGTGCTGATCGTCGGGACCATTCGGTGTAGCATGGAGGAATTTTGTCCCGTTTGGGCAGAGCTGCGCCGTGTCCTCGTGGAGGCGTTCGACGGTGGTAGCCTATGCGTCCGCGTTTTCAATTTATATACACTTTTCTAAGTTTATCTTGGACATTACTGATGCCCCGTGCCTCGGTAAGCATGTAAAGCCGTTGATTCTGGTTGTCATTCGTAGATTCTTGACAGTCGTTACAGGGAGTCAGACGCCAGAAAGTCTGACCATATGTCTATCCAAGGAGTATCGTGATGCCCAGTGGGTTGTGAAAGTCTGACATGCAGTCGCTCCGTGTAAAACACAGGTATTCAACCGCATCTGGCTAGACTGGAAGCCGACCCCAAGCCAATTGGGAAAAGGTTAGGGAGATGATATTTCAATACTAATGGTCTGCGGATCACAGTTTGAGAACTACTACAGTCCTAATGGACTAAGACAGGTTTTCGTACCTACCTTTTTTTCAAAACTCGTATTAATTTACGCATGTACGAAATTAATTTCCTTAACAAAACGTCAATTGAGCGAGTTCAATGACCTGTAGGTAGTAGTCGGCGTTGCGTACAAACTATCTACAGGTCATTGGACTCGCTCAGCTCAAAATTTAAGGGTGTATATATCTCCATCCCTTTTAACAGTTCAGTTAAGGTCGTGAAATAGATCGCGATAAGAGCTCGTGATCCTCAGTTCTTGTTTGAATAGTGAAAATATTACAATGACAGAAAAGTATGAATCATATGGGATAGCTAGATAAACTGCAGGACACATGAGACACAACGTAAATCATTGCTGAATCTTCCGCACATTCTTAGCCTACTTATGCTTAAATGTCGTGTAAATGTCCTATAGTCTAAATGGTGCGAATCAGTTGATCGTTTCCCTGTCCAGATTCACTGTCGAGACGCTTTTCTGTAGCCCTAGCACGAACAACTTGCGAAAAAGTATTCGTATCGTTAACGTGAGCATTTTGTATGGAAACATGAACAGCGCCTCTGGTGTGCGTAATTTGAACTAATTTTGTGAGCACGAACTTACTCAAGTAAGTTTCGTATCGAATTCGAAACCTTAATAACGTAACCTTGAACCATTTGTATGAAGATAGCTAGCACGAAGGCAAAAAATGACGTATAGTATCGTCATTGTCGAAGGCTGGTTTGCGAGTTTCTCGAAAGTTTATTCACTGTAAATTTAACAGTGAGAAAACTTTCGTCGGAGTTTATTGGGAGCATAAAATAATAATTCAAATGATTGTGTTAATAAATTTTGTTAGAAAATGCTTAGATTAACAAGAAGAACCCCTAGACATAGTACAGTGTACTATTATTTTGCGGCGCGATCGATTGTTAAAAGTTGAAATGTACGAAGAGAAAGTGTGTGAATTATTTAAGAACACTATATTTTTGTAAATAGAAAACATGTTTTTCGTCTAAGTAAGAAAGCATTTTTGTATTTATGTCGCGAATTAGAAGATAAAAACAGTCTAAGATCAAGTAAAAGAATCAGCCTGAAACATAAACTAAGTGTAGTAAATACCTTCTTACTTACCGAAATTTTTTACAAAAATATGTTTATGCACTATACCTACCTATGATGGATATTTTTAATTATTATCATTAACACAAAAATAATCCTAATATCCCATAAAACACTGACAATCAACTAAGGTTTACAAAACAATCAAATTTTTTTTTTTAAGTACTTTTTTATAAATTCTACCGCAATACATATTGCGAGTTCTCATTTTGGAAACGTTTTATTGGTTTTATTGATGCGAGAGTTATGTTTTAGAACTTTTAGATGTAAAGAAATAAAATACAAGTTCACTTATAAACAAAATTGACCTTGAATGAGCTTCGCTTCAAAAAATGTCAATTGTTACGCGTCGTTCGTTTAGGAACACAGTCTCACTAAACACAAAGTTTTAATAATAAATTAAACAATTATACCATTTATCTTAACTGAATATTAACTTTTACTGCAGTTTCTTCGTATCGCATCAAAATTTGAACAGTTTTAAAGTTTTAAAGGTTCCGAAATCACTCAAAACTAAATACGTATATAGTTTTTGAACGAAATGTTCAATCAATTTTAAGATCATTCGTTCAATTTTGTACATCCTTACTTACATTAGTATGACGTCACTAACGTAATCGTATCGAGGTCTCTATACTATAACGAAAGTGCTTCGTGCTTCCGACTTTAGTTATGTTCCGTTATCGTATCGACAACTCGATACGTTTACGATACGAAACCTACAAATATTCGTGCTAGGGGCACTGGTTGGTCGGAGTCGTCGTTGCTGGTTCTGGGCCTTTTTTGTGTGTACCTACTTAGCTATCAGGTTGCACAATAAGTAAATATGGCATAAAAAAGTGCGAAAATGACCGACTACTTAACCTGTTTGTAACCTGGTCATTGACTGAACTTCTTAACAGATGTCTTTGACCCAATTAAGTGCTCAATCAGAAGGTCTTTTATATTTGCACGGTATTAAGTGCGTGGGGCATTGACCCGCTGTAGCGCCGCCTCCGGGGTGGGCTGCATACGGGCCCATTGTTTCTTGTAAGTTCGTCTGCAACGTGGGAACATCACTATCGGAACACGTGACGTAAATCCATCGATCCAATATTTAAATCGTCTTCGATGCATAAATAGTGGGTAACTAATGTGTTTGTTTGCCGTTAAATCTTTTGTGAATAAAGAAGAACAAAATGAAATTTAAATAGGGTCTTGGTTAAAAATAGTATCTATATTTATATACCTAAGGAGAAACTAACTGATTGACATATCGACGCTCAACCGAAAACTACTGGGAATAGGTGTTTGGCACCAAGTTTCATTTTAGGACGTACCCGAGCACTAAGAGAGGGTTTTCCTTAATTCTCCTTCTAAAGGGACGAAATGGATCTCTAAAGTTTGTATGGGGAAATCTGTTGAAGCCGCTGGCAGAAGCTATATGTATTTCGTGTAAATGTTCGTGCGAGTTTACTATTGCAGTTGAGACTTATGCCGAAAGCCGTGGCGTTAGGGAACCGAGAGTGCAATGAAAATTTCCCACGCGTGTTAGACTACGTTTTTCATACACTTGGAAGGAAACGTAGATTCATAACAAACAATTCATAAACATTACTTTCTCTACTAAATATTGATGAGAAATCTAATTTTTACCGTCATTGGCAACGAAGTATCCTTTAAAAAACTCCTGAAAAACCTTCGCATAGCTCTAACAGATTACTGTCGAAACATATAACCAACCACCACCAATACGATTACTGGCAGGTAATTCAGAACCACACAAGGATTTCACAACAAATACGAACATTACATTATATGTACCTACACAACCTTATCAATAATGTAATACAAACAATAGCTAGGTACAGATTACTATCAGGTACATTGGTACTAATTGGCCCTTCCTTTAATGAAGCATTTCATTGATAAACCTCGTAAAACACCGGATTTTCCTGCCACATGCTAACTAGCCTTTATGAATGGAAACACAAACTAATATCTTTTATTTATAAGTATAAAAACAATAATATAAAGTGTTATTGTTTTTAATTAATTAATAATTGAAAAACGGAAGTACGGCGATATTGACTATCCGGGAAAATCGGTCATGCAATATTAATGTATAAAGATGATAATATATAATTATACCTATTCAACCGGATTTTCCTTTAGGCCAAAAACCGCGCATTGTAGCCAATACTTTTTAACGTTTTGGTTGACTCATCAGGGGGCATCACTAGTCGCTGGGCTCTAGACGCTGTGCAAGCCTCTTTTTTTGTCGAAGGAAATAAATAATCTACACTAATATTATAAAGAGGTAAACCTTTTTTGTTTTTTTTTTGTAGGAGGTAAAAGGATGTAGCGTTAATATTGTAGAAACGATTTTGAACGATGTGAACTTGGCTACGAATTGTCTATTCGTTTGTTCCGACCACGCGACTTTACGTTGAGATGACGTCATTCCCATACGTTTCATCACTTTTCGACAGCGTTAACGATTGCAGAATAACAATTTGGCTAAGCGTGCTGGTCCGATTGGTAAAAGTTTTTCACCGATAGTAAGCTGCTTTATTCCTGAGTGATATTGGCTATATTTTAAGCACGCGGGCGAAGCCATCAATAACTTCTACCACTCTAGGTGTCGAGAAGTAGTGTCAGACTTTTACTGAGTAAAACCTACTCCTTCACTAGACCTTTACCTTCTAAACAATCCCTCAGCTAAGCAAGCCGCTTGCCAAAGCATTTTCGTACTTCGTAAGCTTTGAAACTGTATGAATGAGTAACGAATGGAGATTGATTGCATGAATGAATGAAACTTGATTGTTCCCGCTTGTTGCGGTGCCTGATCGCGATGATTACTTCTGCAGACTTATTAGCCGCTCGTTATTTGTAATGCCACCCTCGATGCTTGACCTTTCTTTGAAATACACTAGTCAAAAAAAGAGAGAATTGATTCTGCGATTATTGTATTGGTTTGCAAAAATTAAGATTCCAGTCTAAGACACTGATATGTGCTTTTGTGACTAATTTGTGACTAGTGAACTACCCGGGATAGTGTGTCTGTAATATTTATGATACTTATTAGATGTAGGTACATACTTACTTACCTACTTACAAAAATACATTGTTTTGTACTCTTTACTTTATTGTTGTCTCTTCTTGATCTTGATTTTTATCAGTTCGGTTCTATATTAAAATAAATTTCATACTTTAACATTTTCCCTTTTTTATAAGATTATTATTCCAACAGTATCTTATGTCACTCTGAGATATGAAAGAAAAGGAAGTTAGTGATAGCATGATGAGTGACAGGGTAGAATGGAAGAAAAAAACGGGTTGCGTCGACCCCAAATAAGATGGGACAAGGGCAGGAGGAAGAAGAAGAAGGAGTATCCTATGTGCTATTCCAGGACATGTTCTACCCTTGTGCGATATTTACATAAACTAACATACAAACTTCCATCATCATCATTATTCATTTTAGACGAAAGACGTCCACTGGCGGTAATAGGTCTCCCCGAAGTGTCACCACAGCGGACGGCCCTGTGCGTCTCTCATCCATTGGATTCCCAAGACCCTCACCAGATCATCATCGGTATACTCTCACCTTATTTATAATTTTAGTGTGAATTGTAATAATAACCTTAGATCAACAGCAGAACGAGAAAATGCATGTGACGGGACTAAAACGCCTGACTGAGACGAGACAGGTCAGTTAGAGTTAATTTTTAACGATTAAATAAAATTAAAAATTCATACAAAAAAAAAACAGAAACAAATAAACCATCAATCGTCAAAAACAACATTTTGATTTGTATTTGTTTTTTGTTTTTGATACGGTAGTCACGTTTTTGCGTGAGGAAAACTTAAGCAAAAAAAACAATTGTTCTTCTTACTAATAACAATAACTTTCGATATTGATGGTAATATTAAAATTATTCAGAACAGAAGCAAAAGACCTATAAATAAAACGTCATATCGTGGTGAAAACATAGAGGGCATGATAATAATGAAATTACAAATTGTCGGCAGTCCCTTATCACATATTATCGGAGTTCCAACTAACCATAGAGTGGTACAAAGAGAGCAATTTGTGTGACACTATCAGACGGCCCGTCGGACTGCGGTATGATTCACAGTACCGCGTACTGGCCACTTAGAATGGACTAATTATTATGTATTATGTTATGCCACACTAAATTGTGTGTAGGTACTTGTTGTGGTTTACTTTACATATTATTATTGTGAGTGGGTGTGGGTGTAATAAGGCCTTTCTTGTTAGATGCCTGCTTGAATTAAATTGTTTATTTTATTTTATTTTATTTATTAGGGAAAACAACCAATAACACATAGGGAATTACATAAAAAAGGCTTAACAATAATTTTACACATGGGATATCAACAACGTTCTCCACACATACACATGAGACATTTGGTTTGACAAGTGCTGTTATTTTTTTTTTTTTTTTAAAGGAATGCGGAAAGTTACTTTAAATTACAATTGTGGTTCACAAAAAATAGAGCCGGCTTATTACTAATTATGTTGATTTTTTAACATGTTGAGTAACATTATTTAAAAATTCCTTTTAGGTTTAGAAAACAGATCTAGATCGCTGAAATTTTTATTAAAATTGCTCGTAAGGCGATGAAGAGGGGCACGCAAGTCAGCATTTGTCCGACTGATACTAGTGGCAAATACAGGCCGTGCGCGCACCTCGCGTCCCTGGCGGTTTCTGGGCACTACATAGCACAACTTGAAAAACAATAAAAAAAAAAGTTGACTACTTAGTATGAGAACTTGTCAGAGGTGGGATTCCTCGACAGAACAGCCCGCAGTAAGCCCGGAACGAAAGGACTCAGATAGGTTTCAGTCGGTAAAAGTTTGATACAAGAGCGAGAGTAATTTGACGTTTTCCCATCTCAAAAAATAAAGTCTATAAACTTAGACTCGTAAATCATTACCTAAATAAAATAAATTAATCTTTAATTCAGATTTGCAACTTCCTTAGGGTAAACAAGAAAGAAAACATATAGTAAAAAAAATTAGAACATGTTAGAAGAATGTTGACGAATTTTAACATAAGTAACATACCATACCTATGTGTATGATATAAAATAAATATGAAATATATACTTATCATGCATTTTAATTGTTTGGAAATCCCCCAATACCATCTATATTTTCAACACTGTTTATTTGCCACTCGTAAAGTGATAAAACTAGCGACCCGCCCCAACTTCGCGCGAGTGTTAATAATCATTTAAATTCAGGGCTTTTCTCTGTTACAACATGCATGTATTTTATACACATAAATCTTCCTCTTAAATCACTCTATCTATTGATGAAAACCTTATGAAAATCTGTTTTGTGGTTTTTGAGCAGACGGACAGATTTGGCGGATTATTTTGTTTTATAAAATGTACCTATTAGATAAAGCATAAAATGTGTAGAAAGAGGACATTATTTTAAAGTATAAGTATATTATGCTAATCAAACTTTAGCCATCAATATATTTTTAAACGGTATACATAATTCAGTAGGTAAATTATATTAACGATAAAGCAAAACAATGGTGCTTCCATGAGTGGGACGCGCTGTCAAATTAAAAATAAAATACTGGCTTTAAACATTTTATTTAGTCTCAATCGAAATAAATCCATAAAAATGCAAGAAAAAAAAAAATGCGAAAAACCAGTCGGGTGTTGGTCACCTCATGGTCGGATGTTGCGGTGTCCATTTCCCTCGCATGTTGTTCCATATACACAGGATGTTGCCAAAACTACGACGCAACTGTGTATACTTTACTCGCATAACTACTAAAGTTACATTTGGTTACGTGGAAAACAATTATTATTTAACTTTTAGTTTACAAACATAGTGCTAAGTTTTAGGCGGGTTTACATTGTTGCTTGTCATTTCTTAAGGCTAGGTTCTACCAATTTTATACTTTTTTGAACCTCTAGACATCCACAAATATGAAAGAAATCACCATGAAAATTATATTTTATTAAAATTGATAAAAAAAAACACGAATTAGACCCATACTTACGATTTCAAACGTGTATATCTACGAGATTACATCAAAGAAATATTTGAAAGATAAATAAAATACATAAATAAAGCATATTTTTTAAAAGGGTCTGGCAAAGACAAGTATCTTGAACAGTTACTATGTTTTTTTTTATATATAAAAATAAAATCGCTGTTACGGGGTCACAAAATCGACATAGACCCGAGCAAAACCCCTACAAAATTCTCTGTGACTGACTACAACCAACTCTTAAGTTAATTTGCGCATAGTTTGTCTGTTTACAAGTTGATTTGTTTGGTATTGTCAAACGAGGAGAATAGGAACGCAGAGGTGAATAGGAACAAAAGGTCTTTAAGAGTCCTGAGTAAGTTGAGCTTTGCGAATACTGACAAATGCTTGCACAAAGAGAGGACCTGTCCAGTCAGTGGCTGTCCACTGACTGTCCTCTCTTTGTGTGGTTCTTTCCTCAAAAGACCATCTCATACATTGATCTACATGGTTCTCATGTGATTTGACCATTACATATTTTTCTGTATAGACTTTAAAAGAGACTGACTCCTGAGTTTGTTTCGGTGTTTCTTCTCAGGGCAGTCAGCTAAGAAACACCGGTCTCTTCTAGTTTAGAATGATGAAAAAATTTATGTGTAAAAGTGGTTTTTAAAAACCTATTTGCAAAATATATATCATTTACCATAAAACTTTGATTAGGATTTTTACTTTGATTTTTATTTAGAATTTTCTTAAAAGAGGTTATTGTATTCATAAAACTAATTTTATTATGCTACCAACCCTAAAATCAGAAAAAAAAATTCGGCTGCTCCATATAAATTTTGTCCAGTTATGTGAATATAAATTGTGCGGTCCAGCGAATTTTTTTTTTTTTTTGTTGAAACTTAAAAACTAATTTCTTTTTTGTTGTTTCACAAAGACATATTTATATATCTTTAATAGCCATTTATCGTAGATGTATACTGATCATAAAAATGGTCATTATAATGTAACTTTATATTACCTATGGCGTGCTAAGCGGTTTTTTATGCTCGATCAAGTTGAAACCAAGTTTCAAATGTCACCTGGTTTAAAAAAAATGTTACTTTTATCTTTATTTTTTCAACATTAAAGTCTAATTTGGTTTGCAGCCGGTTATTTAGTAACATTTTCACATAGCGACGACATATGTGGATTGTCTGCCTGGTACAGTTGCGTGTCATATGGTGGCATCATAATCAATGGTGACAAGTTCAAATTAATTTGATTTGTTGTTTCATGGGTGTGCCTAATTATGGGAAAAATTGTACCAAGGTAACGGACATTTGTCACAGTAAATAATAATATTCCACAACTTTCAAACAACGTCATCTAGTCCCAAACTAAGTAAAGCTTGTACTATAATAAATAAACAACTGATAGACATACTTATAATATGTTTCTAAATACATATGTAGTTACGTACATAGATAAATTACACTTAGACACGGAACAAATGATCATGCTCATCACACAAACATTTGTCTTGGGTGGGAATCGAACCCACGATCTCCGGTATAGCAGTCAGAGCCACTGACCACTAGACCAGCCAGCCAGCCTAATGAAATATCTACTTACTTTTATGTTAGTTTATGTATGAGCTACACAATTTTCTTTCCAAAGATCCACACAAACGGGTATGTAATACCCGCTTCAATGGCCACACAAAGCTCTGTAATTAACACCTGAAATAGAGACTCTATTTCGCATTGTACGTTTTGCAGTTGCACGCAAGATTTACCAGACCACCTCTTGGCGTATTATTTTGAACGAATAGCCGGCGTACTTTGCAACTTTGCGAGCACAAAGCTACGAACTATTTCTGTACTGAGTCGTTGTTGACACAAGAAAATTCTCATGAATGCCTACCATGTTGGTTCAAATAAACACGTGTTATATGCGCACACAATCACACGCGTACTGCGCATCGCGATGTGCGCGCACACAGAAGCGTTCCATTCATAAAAGTAGCTGCCTGGCTGGTGAATGGGCGCGGGTGGCGACTGGCGAGCAGCGAAAGCTCCGGCGACTTATGCGCGCTTGGTACCGCAGCCGACCAGTCGTCCAACTTGTTGTTTTATTTGTCCGCCAACGCTGACCGCTGCCACTACTAGAAAATAAGCGAAACGTCCAATATAATGTTGTGTAATTTATTTCATCAAAACAGCTCTCAAGACAGTGAAGGAAAACATCGTGAGGAAACCGGCATGTCCTAGAACCAAAACTTCGAAAACATGTGGCATCCACCAACTTTAAACCATCCCACGACTGATATCAAGCCTCAACAGCATTTTAAAACAAAGTTTGCTAAAAAAAATAGTGTCATTTGACAGTAATAAAAATACTCGAAAAAACCGGTTACTTGAAAAAAATAACCGTTTTTTTTAATCATTAAAAATATGCCGAAAAACCGGTTTTTCGGTTTTCGAGTTAACCGGTTTGCATTCCCTACTACCAACCCACGCTGGGCCGGCGTGGTGGATTACGGCCCATTGCCTATCCTACTGAGGAGGCCTGAGTCCCAGCAGTGGGAACATTTTAGGGCCGATTATGCTATGCTATGCCAAAAATTACGCACATTCCTTGCATTTTATACAACAAATTCCCCTACCGCGTCTGTCTGTCTGCTAGCAATAAGCTCAAAAACTACTGAACGGATTTTCATGCGGTTTCAATACACAGAGTGATTCATGAGGTAGGTTTTGATAAATAATACATGCTTACTATAGTTGAGAAAAACGGAGAATTTCAAACGTTTATAACAACTTTACGAAGCAGGGGCGGGTCGCTAGTAGACTAAAAAGTTATTTATTTACTATATGTAATATACTTTATTGTACAACTTATTTATTTATTATACACTTTATTGTACACCATTCCATATACAAAAAGGAAACTAAACTAAAACACATACATACAATGGGCGGCCTTATCGCATACCGCGATCTCTTCCAGGCAACCTTATTATGTGCCCAAGATAAACATTTGCCAAAATTAAGTGAGCAACGGCATGTCTTGTCGCACTGGGCAATCTCTCAGACAACCTTAGAAAGGACTGAACGAAAAGAGATAGATTTGTGGCGGTTAGTGTACAAAAATTATAAATTAGTTATAATTTTGCCTTTCATACCGAGGCCGAGCTTCCCTTTCGGACCAAAGGCGTGAAAGGCAAGAAGGAACGGTGTGGGTTTTTTAGTCAGTAAGAGTCTGACACTATCTCCCGCTCCGCCCAAGGGTGGGTGATGTCATTTGGATGAATTAAAAAAATAATAATAATATAAAATACATACATATAAGTAGGTATACCTACAATATAAATGAAACTTTTTTTTTTTTTTTTTTCGATGGGAAAAATCATCTTATGACAACCCCCGCTCTTGGGCGGAGCGGGAGATAGTGTCAGACTCTTACTGACTAAAAAACCCAATACTTGATAATGTAATTATAAAGTTATCTTTTTATTGGATTTAACATATTTTTTCCAATTTATTTCAATTAACTGTGTCGTGCAGAAATTAACCAGTGAAATTAAGGAGATAGCTGCATCCTAGAGGATCTATCAACGAGGACGTATGATATCGTATCTATTGAATCATTTATCGAACTCATTGATCACGGACTTTTATATGATAAGATATGGTAATTTACTTAGAAACGAAAATTATGTCAAATCTGATCATAAAACGTTGCTATAATCTACTTAAATAGGTTTGTACATCATGGAAGATTTGTTTATCAGTTCTTTCATTATAGGGAAAATGATTGTATTGATAAAAAAAAAATCATTCATAAAATGGTTGTTGATGTTATGTGTACTTAATTCAGTACCGCAGCCGCTCACCATATTACCGCTAGCAACAGGTAAAGAGGCATTTTTATTAATTTGTTAAACTTTATCATGTTAAAAAACGTCGTCGCATGCTTGTCACGTCTGCGCAGGAGTGTGCGCATCCTAATGTCCTGTTCGTCACCTCGCTACGCCTGCCTATCGTATACTTTGCATACTAATCTGCTATCTCGACACTGCAGGCACATATAAAATCATATTTTAAACAGGTAAATAATAATAATTACGTAGACCCTCCATTGAAGGTTTTTCAACCCGATATCGTAGCTTTGTGAATATATTATAAAGTATTTTTTTAGATACAATTGTATAGAACAAAAACGTATTACTTATAATGTATTAGTTCCTACGTACTTAGTTAATATCTAACTCTATATAAGTAACTAAGTACTGTTAATATCCTGAAACAATCCGGGTCCAAAATGTCTCGTTTATGTGACTTTAAATGTGTGTGAATGCACCCACGATGCAGGAGTAAAACATAGAGTGTGGCTAAGTTTATAAAAAAAAGAAATAGGTAGGTACCCTGAGGGTTCCGTAAAAACTTACCTATGTTAATACTTCGATTCTCGAATCGAGTCTCGAAGATTTTTCCGAATCGCAATAATACGAGTAGTAATAATTTTGTGATATACATACTAAAAATTCACGGTTCTTATACAAAGTAGACTTTTCCTTGTGATAAGAGACCTTGCTCCTTGCCAAATTTCAGGACTCCAGCTCAACGGGAAGTACCTACGCTTTAGGTGTTCTATTTCCTTGTAAAAATACGTGCTTATATTAAGATTGCGATTATTTAGAAGTTTGTTTTTTTCGCTACTCCAAAGTGTAGCAAACCTGAGTATTTGATATTCATTTCAGTAATCTCCACGCGTTCCTGAGAAAAAAGGTCTTGATAGAAGGCAGACTTTTGTTAGAAGTTTTTTGCCGACAAATGCGGAACCCTAAAAATTGGTCAAAATCTTGAGATAATAACCTTCTAATACTTACCTAGGTAAACATTATAATCAAAGTGAATCTAAAGTAGCGGATATATCTAAATATTATAGGTAATATCATTACTTACGATAACATCATTAACATCATTACTTATGCTATCATACCTACGTATATTACCGTATTACGAATATTTATAGTCATCCTCTTGACATCCGCATCTTCCTTAGACAATAATAAAAAAGTACTCGGATTTTTTTCGCGGTTTTTTAATGAGTGAATTTCAGAGGCTGTTTTATTTAGACAGAAAATGAAAAAAAAAACATGGTTAATTTCGATTTATAAAACCAATTTGGATTGAAGATTACCGTCAAACTCGACTTTATATACGAATATCTCAACAAAGCTTGCTTAGGCAGCAATTGTTTCGGAGCTGCTGACTCGAAACGTTTGCTACCAAATATTTACTGCAAAATCAATAAATCATGTTACATCCGTATTCTGAGGCAAAACAAAGTTCAAGGAGTTGTCAGCAACAACAGGAGCCCAGCCGGGTCGAAGCCTACTGGGGCCAGGGTTATCCGAAAGGGCGCTCGAGCCCCGGTATGAAGGCTAGAAGGAACGGGATGGGTTTTTTAGTCAGTAAGAGTCTGACACTATCTCCCGTTCCGCCCAAGAGCAGGGGTTGTCATTCGATGATTTTTTCCATCGAAAAAAAAGGGAAAACAAAGTGACCTTTTCCGTATCAATAACACTGGACAACTAAAAAAAAACTTTTTTGCGTGTAGCATGAATATTTTCTTAATTTAACTCAAAAAGCGTAAAGCCAAACGAAAAAATAGCAACTGCCTAACCTAAAACTTAATCATCCTACTAAAATAATATTATTCACGCGAAAGTTTGTATGTATGGCTGCATGTACATATGGATGTTTGGATGTTTGTAACTCACGCAAAAACTACGGAATGAATTTCGATGAAACTTGGTACACGAGTAGACCATGTACTAGAAAAGCACATACGATACTTTTTATCCCGGGGATAATTTTCTACTATCACGTGTGCAAACCCGCGGAAATTTTTAAAACTTAGTTTATTTGTGAACTGTAAAAGAAAAAAGTTTAATCAGAATCCATTTCTTTAATTTTGGTCATCTCTGGGTTCTTTAATTTTACTCAATTTCTTGCGATTTGACAGTATGACGTGATGTCACAACATGGCTTCGATCCTATTCATATTTGGAACGCATTGTAGGTAGGTATATAAAAGTACATCCTATTGGAAAAAAAAATCGATATCAGGGTTGGTACAAATTATGTCAAAGAAATGATTTTCCAATTGGCATCCGAGTCTTTTCGTCTCTCAGATCTTGTTATATTTTCTGCATTACCTCAAAGTTTGTGCCTGAAAATGTGATTTATACTGCTATAAATCCATTGCCGACTCGTTATGATATACCAAGCACATTTGAAATCTTGCCAACTTGCTGCAAATGGCTACCAACATACTTAGCACAGTTAAAAACACACTGTATAGCCCTAATTATCTCGGAAATGAGAGGTAAAGGGAACTGAAACTTTTGAATAGTTTCGTTCACGAGTGATTTAATGAATTAATCTCAATGTTTACAAAGTGTAGCTGTCCATTCCATAATTATTTGGCACTCAACAAACCAGATAAATAAATGAATTTTAGGTAGGTACATGGTTTTACAACACTAAATATTGCATTATACATTACCGCCTGTCCATAGATTGTAATTATGAATAAAGAGGTTTTTATAAAACTCAACTCGGTATTAAGATACTCGTTGTTACCTACAAACGTCCAAAAAATCATACAATTTCTGTAATTCAGTCATTCATTAACTAGTTACATATTAATTCGGCCAATCTATTTCGGAACGCCGTACTAGCGATTACACAAAAAAAATGTTTCTAAATATCGTAAACAAAGGTAAAAGCTCGCGCCTACGCGGCTACGACTTGCTACGATCATTTCGATCGAACGTTAAAAGCTTGGCGTACAACGCCATCTATCGGTGAGTGAAAAAGCAAGGACTATAATCAAGCGACTGGTTTGCGTCGTAGTTCTCGATAATGTCGCTAGATGGCGGTTGCGATCAACTTTAAATGTTATTATCACTTTGCACTAGAGGGCAGTGCAGTCAACATTTTTTGTATATTGAATCGAAAATGACTATAGCAGTATTTGTGCGTTTTGTCCTATTAAAATCCTTCAGCACAGCGGATATTTTTATTTATTTATTACAAAAAAAATCCTCCTCCACCAGCATAAATAACGTAAGACTAAAAATAAAAATGTTAACGATTTCAATATTTTTTTATATACTTATCATTTTTTCAAGCTAGAATCGAACCCGCGACGGTTGTTGTAAAAATCACCTTCTTGCTTTGAGCTATTGTGGCATAGCATTATTATTCCTTTATCCCTCTTTTGAATCGAAATAGATAGGGAACGATAAGATATCTTGATCCTTGAGGAACAAAACAGACCATTTGGATGGGATAATATGAGATTGCTTAAGAATGAGTTGCAATGAAATTAAAATAAAGAATAACGTTATTAATAAGTACTTTATAGTGTTTAAATTATGTAATTAGCCAATACTTCTGCTTCGTGAGATTTTTCTTCGATAAAAACTTAGATAAACTCGGTGGAACGGAAATGCGTGAACACATGAGTAAAAACTAAAAATATAATCGCGATATAAATTGTAATCAACCGGATATTTATAATCATTTATCTCATTAATTCACATGAAATAAGTATAATTGCTTTCATCGCACCGTTCTCATTGTGGTTATCATTTTTATTTGGCCATATATTTAAGGAAATTAAAAGTGTATTAGGATTAAGGATATTAAATAGTTTTATCAATTAATTAATCTAAAATTTAGATGAGGTTAAATAATAAAATTATTCTTCGTTTTCTACAATATTGGTGAATGTTGTCGTCAAAAAACAAAACAAGCTTGGTTTGCGGACCGTTGTTTATGTGGCTGTGACGTGCGGGCGAGCGCGGGGGTGCGGTGCGGGGGGCGAGCGTGGGAACCGCGCGGCAGGTGCGCGCGCGCCGGCCACTGATCCTGAACACACACACACAACGACATGCACACACGGACGGGCCCAGTCTCCATAGGCTCCGTTATTGAGAAAGTTCCGCTTTTCCAATAAAAAGGCTCTAGGATGTGTGACCAGGCGCCGGCTGAACCAATTAAAAAAAATAAAAATTCTTTTAACAAATTAAACTTTCATTCATTCAATGAATGTTAAAATTTCTCCGTTAGCATTGGCACTCGGCATTCATTATAAAAAATAAAGATTAGTATAGAGTTTATGGCTGTTATTAAAAACGAGGAAGGAAGAGGATCGTTATTTACTACGGTCGTAATGTTATATTATAATAAATGATATTAATAATTATGTGGTAATGTTTATTCGCTTTTTTGCATGAAATCTTGTCAGATTTAACATAGAGAGAGGAAATCGTTAGCCTGTACCGATTATGTCCTTCGAACTTCATTTTTGAAGTTCACTGTAAAGCTTATACATACATACCTGAATTTGTTTGTGATTACTAATTTACCTACCTGTTTCATTATCATTTTAAATAGGCCAGTACTTACCTTCAACTCGAACATGAAAAAACTTATCTATTCTAATAGGTATTATAAAAGTAATACCTACTTTGTTTATTGAATAATTTATGAAACCTAAATATTTTCTACTTTGACGTGGGCGAAGCTGCTGAAGACTAGAAGCTAGTCTATCTATATTAATTAAGCTAATTAGCTAGTTTTATATATTAATTTTTTTGTACCCTACTCTTGGGCAAAGGCCTACTCTTCATCTTTCGCAAGACCACACTTCCTCTTTCCAGTACTGAGAAAATCAGTCCAGTTGGTCCTGCTATCTTATTCGTGGTCTGTCTCTGCCGATACTCCATCTCACTCTCACTAACTCTGTGCTATTTTGTCCTGCAGTCGATCGGGCACATGTCCTGCCCAGTCCCATTTATGTTGGGCGCCAAATAAATAATTTAAATAATTGGTATTCTTTCTTTTGACGTGGGAAATCTTATCCTGCTCTACAGAGGAGCGGGAGAGAGTGTGCCAGACTTTTACTGACAAATACCTACCTGTGTTCCTTCATTTGTCTTTTGCTTTCTAGGGCCACGGTTGGGTGTGGTCGGGCCAGGCTTTCAAACGTTCCCACAGGACCGCGGGGGTTTTTTATTATGGAGACCTAGAACAAGAAGGACACAGGTGTGATTTTACTCAGTTAAGTCTGACACGCCCTCCGGAGTCATTGGATGCAATGATTTCCCACCTTTCCCACCACTATAGGTACCTATGCTGGGCATGTAATACCTGAACTGACAAACAGACATTGCCATAAGTATTCCACTTCTCCAATAAAACAAAAAGGCTGGCTAGTTAATATAGTAACCCCAGTTTCCGTGAAAGCTAATAAAAGGGCAATTAATTTTAAAAGCACGACGCTCTAAACTCCGCTGTTTGAGCAAGTTTTAAAAACCTTAAGGTAATTAACAGTAACCGAGTTACTGCTGACCGAGCGGGGTTCAATAAAAGTGGAGCAAAAATTAAATTCCTCCGGGCCTCTGGGCCCCCGGGTTGGGAGGCCCCCGGGCCTCTCGCTAGGGAGGCTCTTCCCTTTGATGTTACCACACAAAGTATAGTACAGCTAAGTGCACTAAGTTTAGTTTGCATAAAAGCTAGTTATTGGTTTTAATTCTATGCCAAACATAATTTAAAAGTGCTATTATTCTAGAAATTCTTTTTTAATATCGTTATTCAGCATATTATTTGACCTATACGGCAATATCAGGCAATTCTCAGTAATCACAATTACCTAAGAATATAAATTATTTGTGAAATCGATACAGGTAAAATAACAAGCAACATAAATATCAAAATGCTGCACAAATATTCAATTACAATTGAGAATTATAGAAATACTACGAATAAACCGCGGATGTCAATAATATTATTACCTAGCTGTAAAATGCATTTCTTTATTTAGATCGACTCTTTAGTTTTTCCTATGGTGTGACAGTCCAGTAGTTAAGGCGCCCGCCTATAAGCATGAGGTTGCGCGTTCGAAACCAAGCAACTACCAATGTGACCGTACTTTTCAAAGTTTATCTAAAACTTTACTGACACCCATTACCTTGGAAAGTACGTAAAGCCGTTGTTCCCGGTTGTCATTGGAAGATCTTTGACAGTCTATACATGTAGTCAGACTCCAGAAAGTACGTAAAGCCGTTGTTCCCGGTTGTCATTGGTAGATCTTTGATAGTCTATACATGTAGTCAGATTCCAGAAAGTACGTAAAGCCGTTGTTCCCGGTTGTCATTGGTAGATCTTTGACAGTCTATACATAGTCAGACTCCAGAAAGTACATAAAGCCGTTGTTCCCGGTTGTCATTGGTAGATCTTTGATAGTCTATACATGTAGTCAGACTCCAGAAAGTACGTAAAGCCGTTGTTCCCGGTTGTCATTGGTAGATCTTTGATAGTCTATACATGTAGTCAGATTCCAGAAAGTACGTAAAGCCGTTGTTCCCGGTTGTCATTGGTAGATCTTTGACAGTCTATACATAGTCAGACTCCAGAAAGTACGTAAAGCCGTTGTTCCCGGTTGTCATTGGTAGATCTTTGATAGTCTATACATGTAGTCAGATTCCAGAAAGTACGTAAAACCGTTGTTCCCGGTTGTCATTGGTAGATCTTTGACAGTCTATACATAGTCAGACTCCAGAAAGTACGTAAAGCCGTTGTTCCCGGTTGTCATTGGTAGATCTTTGATAGTCTATACATGTAGTCAGATTCCAGAAAGTACGTAAAACCGTTGTTCCCGGTTGTCATTGGTAGATCTTTGACAGTCTATACATAGTCAGACTCCAGAAAGTACGTAAAGCCGTTGTTCCCGGTTGTCATTGGTAGATCTTTGACAGTCTATACATAGTCAGACTCCAGAAAGTACGTAAAGCCGTTGTTCCCGGTTGTCATTGGTAGATCTTTGACAGTCTATACATAGTCAGACTCCAGAAAGTACGTAAAGCCGTTGTTCCCGGTTGTCATTGGTAGATCTTTGATAGTCTATACATGTAGTCAGATTCCAGAAAGTACGTAAAACCGTTGTTCCCGGTTGTCATTGGTAGATCTTTGACAGTCTATACATAGTCAGACTCCAGAAAGTACGTAAAGCCGTTGTTCCCGGTTGTCATTGGTAGATCTTTGATAGTCTATACATGTAGTCAGATTCCAGAAAGTACGTAAAACCGTTGTTCCCGGTTGTCATTGGTAGATCTTTGACAGTCTATACATAGTCAGACTCCAGAAAGTACGTAAAGCCGTTGTTCCCGGTTGTCATTGGTAGATCTTTGACAGTCTATACATAGTCAGATTCCAGAAAGTACGTAAAACCGTTGTTCCCGGTTGTCATTGGTAGATCTTTGACAGTCTATACATAGTCAGACTCCAGAAAGTACGTAAAGCCGTTGTTCCCGGTTGTCATTGGTAGATCTTTGATAGTCTATACATGTAGTCAGATTCCAGAAAGTACGTAAAACCGTTGTTCCCGGTTGTCATTGGTAGATCTTTGACAGTCTATACATAGTCAGACTCCAGAAAGTACGTAAAGCCGTTGTTCCCGGTTGTCATTGGTAGATCTTTGACAGTCTATACATAGTCAGACTCCAGAAAGTACGTAAAGCCGTTGTTCCCGGTTGTCATTGGTAGATCTTTGACAGTCTATACATGTAGTCAGACTCCAGAAAGTCTGAAGCTAGAACTACATGAGACTGGCGCACCCGTGTAGCACGCCTGATTTGTATGTAGAACGATGTCGCGTGGCGGGAATCAACTGGAAGCCGACCCCAAGCTAATTGGGAAAAGTATATGATGATTTAGTTTTTTCTATGGTTGAGTCCTCATCAATATAATTTCAGCCAAAAGACGTGCACAACTGGACATACACCTCCCCTAAATATCGTTGGTCGTGACAAGTACTGGTCATGTGTGGCTCACATCTATTGATCGGATTCCCGCGCGCGACCCTCATCGGGTTATCAGTCCACCTTGTGTGAGGTGCTTGGGCGGAGCATCACCGTGCCCTCGTGGGGGTGATCGGCGGCGGAGACCTCTCGCGCCGGGCCTTGGTCGAGGCCATGGTCCGGAGCGAGGAGGAGTGGCAGGCGGTCGCCGACTTCTGCGAAGCAGTAATGCTCGCTAAGGAGGAGGCCGACCGCATCAGGCAACGGCGTTCTCGCCGCCGCCAGGATTCCGATCCCGATTTCCAGCCACCGTAGGCGCGGGCTTGCGGACAGTGAGCAATGGGTAGCTCGCTGTCCGGACCACACCCAAGTCGCCGACGGCGCGCGCTGTTCCCGCGCGCCTCAAGGAGTTGTCAGCAACAGCAGGGGCCCAGCCGGGTCGAAGCCTACTGGGGCCAGGGTTATCCGAAAGAGCGCTCGAGCCCCAGTAAGAAGGCTTGAAGGAACGGGATGGGTTTTTTAGTCAGTAAGAGTCTGACACTATCCCCCGCTCCGCCCAAGAGCGGGGGTTGTCATAGGATGATTTTTCCCATCGAAAAAAAAAAAACCTTGTGTGAGGTCTTCCAACGCCTATACTACCAGAACCTTGCAGTTTTATGGTAATAGATGGCAGTTAGCTAAATAATATAATAATAATAATAATTGATAAGTATATCAATCAAACCTTACTATGATTTAAAGAATATTTTTACCAGAATCAGTACTTCCAAATACTATTTTCCTCTCTATAATATTATCTTCTGCAAGGGGCGTCGCCCGCGTTTTTAGAAAATATATAGCTCACTCAGTAAAGAAGTAGTAGTTCTACAGGTGAAAGAATTTTTAAAACTGGCCAGCAGATTCAGAGATTACCCCTACATACAAACTTATTTGTTTCTATTTATAATATTAGTAAAACTTAATTTAGATAAATTCCTCATACCAGGATATGTTTGTTTGACCTTTATTACACTTCAATGCCTGGTAAGCCTAAACAAATAGTTAAGCCACAAGAATATTTGTAATATAATACATCCATAGATATTGTATTACAAATATTACAATAATACCTAGATATTTTTTAATACCTATTAATTCAAATGAGACAAAACAATACGTAATATACTCGTATAATATACAAAGAATTATTAAATAGGTAACGTTCGGCCACTAATCATATTTTTTCGATACGTTTACAAGTAATAATTCAATATACAAAAGGTAAATGGCTTAAAAGAAGACACTAAGAGGTAGATAATGTACCCATAAATTAATTCCAGGAAGAAATAATCAAGCCAACAACTACTAATGCGCGAATTAATTTCATAATCACATAACGATATCAATTTATTGTAATAAATTATATCACCGATAATTCTAGAGTGAGCGTGGATTCTGAGGGGCGTCAGAGCAGGCCCTGAGGCGGGTCGAGCTAGCATTGATTAATTTATTGTTAATGAGCTGGCTGCTAAACGCACTCAGGTTAACTACTGATGGTACAGCTACTAATTATCGGAGTCTGGTGCCTTCCTCCTCATCTGAGGAGTAACTGTAGTTATAATTGTTTGTGCAGACTTGGCATACCATTTGTCTTGTGCCAACCTGTGAGTGTGATGTTTATTAGTATACTAGCCTCTGTCAGTGCTGTTACTCGCGTGAAATTAGGTTTTTCCGTACAAAATTTGGACCCCCGTTTTACCCCCTTAGGGGGTGAACCTTTAGAAAATCTTTTCTTATTCTTTGTACAAATATACATAAGTATACATCAAAAAAGATACCTCTGTGCGAAATTTCAGCGTTCTAGGTGTAAGGATTTTGGCTGGGCGTTGGACGTTGACTAGTCAGTTTAGGATAAGCTAGTTTCGCCTAGGTCAAATTAGTTCTCCCTACACGTGTAAGCCCCGCTCATGCGCCCAATTGTTCATGAAAAAAATAATTAGCAAGGCTAAAGCGGGAGCCTAAGCCTATCCTGTCCTTGTCAAGGTGCCCTAAAATTCCAAGCTTGCTTCGATCGCTCTTGGACTGATATCGAGGGTTTGGCCTAGGCGAATCTAGTTCTTCCTAAAATCGGGTTTGGCCGGTAACGTATAACAGATAAGCATGACTTTTGTGCGTTATGAAGAATGCTGTAAAATAAAAACTTTTTTTTATGTACATGGATACTTATAAAAACTAAACAATAGCGTATCGTATTTTTTAATTACTTACACAATTTCAAAACACAACGTCTTTTAAATGAGAATCAGTAAGTTTATGCAAAAAAAAAAGATCTCGTTGAACATTTGAAACCCAGTCAAATGCAAAGATACAGTGTAAATTGTCCAACAAAGACAGGAAATCAGGTTGCAGAAACAAACTAAAAACTTAAGACAATAACGCATTCAGGATTCGACACGATTTTCACCATTTACCATTGTTGCGAGCCTTGTAATGCCGAAATCTAGTTGTTGTAACATTACGGCTTTCTCTAGGCGACGGACGACGCCTCGTTAACTTTACCGACACTAAACTATCCATTACTAGGGTAAGCGCCAGAAAAGCGTGGAATAACGGCCATTGCCCCTCCTACATTTATTGACATTCTTAATTTAAAAAACGGAATTAAAGACAAGCTGTCTTAAATCGACATCTATCGAGATCCTTTACCTGTTCTGAAAAACAGTTCATTGATAGTTTTTTGGGAACCTTGGAGATATTAGAAAAAGGTCAATGTACTTTATTTTAAGTTTATCTGGCGCCTTGTATAGCTTATATAGTATACAATTGAGTCCTGTTACTATTTATCAGTGTTGTATTAATAGAACTAGATCGAATTGGTTGATACGACAACTTGATTCGATCGAATGATTCGACAAATTGATAGCACTGAAATTTCTGAAAGACCCAAAATACAGGTTTCAATCGAATTTGATTTAGTTTTTCCTTCAGGAAAAACCATTTTTTCTAGAAGTTTTTTTTTAAACTATATTGTACACGAAAACCGTTCCATGGCTACGCCGAAGAGAGAGATAGGCAAACCACAAGTTACCTGGATGATAAATATCCACAAGAACATGCAAAAGTTTAGCCTTACGGATGACGATGCCTATCAGCAAAAAAAATGATTAAGAAACCGACCCCACGTACCGGGAAGAGGCGAGGGCAAAGAAGGTTGTACATCAAGAAAGTAACACAACTTAAACCTACCTACATGGGAAATCATCAAATGACTCGTCCCACTCTAGGAGCGAGAGGGAGGGTCAGACTTTTACTGACTAAAACTCATCTGTGTTCCTTCTCGTTGCTTCCAGATTGCATTTTGTATTCCAGAGACACGGTAACTCTTTTGAGCAATCCCGCAGCCCTAGCTGAAACAAAATACCTTATTTTTAGTATATATGTGAAACCTGAAACTCCTGTCTAGTATTTTTATATAAAGAATCTATGTACAAAATTTCAAAACTGTATTATGAAAAATCACAAAGTTTTAAACCAGTTATGGTACCTGGTTGGCGACATAAATACATAGTCACCGTGCTACCCAGGCGTCTGAGGGGTTGTTTTGCTTCCGCACGCAGCTGTGCGCTGACTCTTAATGCCTACTATGACCTGCCGTGACCTGTTTTGTACTTAGTGTGGGTGGTGTCCAACTTGTGACCTTTATCTTATTTATAAATTTAATCATTTAATATCTAAAAAATAATCACTAGGTACGAACGAGTAAAAAAGGCTGAAAAACGGGGAAAACTCAGAGGGCATCAAAAAATTCGTCCACAACGATGTCAATGTGACCTTTATTAAATATTTTTGGGAAAAAATATAAGTAACATGGTGTAAAAATTAAATGGAAATCGATTTAGTTACCGATTTTGAACAAACTATATTCAGGCTTCGCATATACTAAATTGGTATATCTAAGGACAGGTTTCAACATCACGAAAACCGTTGAATTTAAGTCCTTGGCCATTAAGCGTGAACGTCTTTAAAAAAAATAAACATAGGCTTTATGATAGCAGTATGTGTGCTCAACTAACCTTTTCTTGTTGCCGAAGATCGCGTGCACTCTATCAGAATAATGTGTTGCTCGCTAAAAGCTCTCATTAAGCTTCGTAATTATTGCATGTGGCAACTCATTAAGCAAGTCCAAACATGTGTAGGTGCTTTATCAATAAGGCGATATTAAAATGCCTGTTTGCTTAAGGCTTATAGTCCCTTGAACCATCTGGCCAAAATTATGTGGACGCACCTCTCGCACCCGCCTAGGCGGCAGTACGCAAATCTGTGCATTTATTTGCGGCCAACAGCGCCCGAAAAGCGCGCGGCTGACCTTTAAATCCATTTTCTTTGCGAAATATTTATTGATTTACATATGCAATGTTCACTTTGAAGAATATTTAACCACCAATTTTTAAGTGTAAAAATGTTTCTAAAGATCCAAGCCGTTTCGAAGGAGTAGGGAAAAGTTGCGAAATTGCTAAATATTTTTTTTAGACAAAAGTATTAATAGCACGAAAAAATCAAATGTTGATAATGTTGTTCATGAATCTAAAATTAATTTTTTTTTTTTTAAAACCTATTTACCGCTGACCGTTACCGAGGAGTAGGCTTCAGAGAGTCACTGTTTTATGGCACTTTTCGGGCGCTTGGGCCTGCTGGTAACTCATTTATGTATTGACAGTCGTCCTAGGTTTAGCTGGGTACAACATAAGCCCATTATACGATTTTTTCCCACCATAAAAAAAAAAAAAAAGCCCATTATACAACAATGGTTTAATATATGCGAAACCCGAAACACATGTCTAGTATTTTTATGTAAAGAATCTATGTACAAAATTTCATAACTGCATCATGAAAAATAACAAAGTTATAAGCTTGTTATGTCAGCAAAAATACATAGCCACCGGGCCATCCAGGCGACTCAGGGTTTTTTTTTGCACTTGCAACCAGCTGTTTGCTGGCGCCTAATGCCCGCTATGACCTGCCGTGATCTGTGTTGTACTTAGTGTCGGTAGTGTCAGACTTGTAACCTTTTTAAATATTTTTGAGAAAAAATATAACATGGTGTAAAAACTAATGGAATCCATACAGTTACTGATTATGAACGAACTGTATTCAGGTTTCGTATAAATAAACTAAAAATAATGTTGTATGGGTCCCGTAATAAGCTAGATATGAGTTGAGGCCTTTATTTGAAGGAGGAAACCTATTAAATAACCTCTCCTGTTCTGAGTAGAGCGAGAGGGAGAGTCAATACTTTGCTGACTAAAACCCACCCGTATTCCTTCAGTTGCCCTTAGCGTTCTAGGGCCGCGGTAATTCTTTCAAACAAAGCATCCGTGCAAGCCGTGGCAGGAATTACAGAACGAGTCTTGACAATTCAATTTTTGCCAGGCACAATTTTATTACAAGCAAGTTGTCTTTTTTTTTGTAGATAGGTTCGCGCTTGACCATTATCTCACCTGATGGAAAGCGACGATGCGGTCGAAGAAACCTATTCACTCTCGACTTAAAGATTCTCGTGTTGTAGCTGTCAGGAAACACAGGCTCTGGCAAGAAATCAGCTTACTTTAGAACTAAGAAGCTGATTTCTAAAACTGTTTGAAAAGTTAGTTTTCATCATCATCATTTCAGCCCAAAGACGGACAACTGTTGGACATGGGCCTCCCCCTAGCGTCGCCATAACGACCGGTCCTGTGCGTCTCGCATCCATCAGATTACCGCAACCCTCATTAGACTCATCTCTCTACAGTTAGGGCCTGTCCGCACAGCGATATCTCACCGCGCGGAAAATATTCGCACGGATTTATTTCCGCACCGCACCGCGTCAAATCTGCAAGAAATCACAGAATTTTTTATCGCGCGTTTTTTTTATCGCCTGTGCAGAAACTTATCAGAATAACGAAAAAAAAACCGTGCGGTGAAATACCGCTGTGCGGACAGGCCCTTAGTTTTAACTTATATAATTAGAAGCATTTTCTTACAAACTTTTACGGCCTCGGAAAGTTAAGTTCTCTTTATTATTATTATGAGCCTGTTGTGTCCCACTGCAGGGCAAAGGCCTCCCTTCCGTTATTCCACTCTTTTCTGTCCTTAGCCACTTCTGGCCAATCCTTAAGGTAGGAGTCCGAATCGCCACGTCCAATCTCTTTTTTGTAACTGAAAAAATATTGGCATTCCTACTTACCTCTTTTTCATCCTATCATGCCTAAACACTTGCTTCTTTCTTAATCTAAACTTAGCAAATGACAGGCTAGTCTAAAAACACATATTGGTCGGTCAACATTATTTTGAGAACTTATGTAGTTAGTCGACATGAAAAGATAAAGAACAAATGAAACTTAAAAGCAAAATGCATAAAAAAAAGGAGTCAAAGGGTTTTACTCCTGAAAACGCATTTTAGTATATCGTTAGTATAGACCATGTTGCGTACGCGCATGACGCACGATGTTGCAACGTTTCTCCCGAGCGTTCGCAGAACATGGCCGTCAGCGCCGCCGATGTTGCCAGTATCGCATTGTGATCATTGTTAGTAAATATTCACTCATTATGCCCAAGGGAACATTTCACAAATGTTTTCCTCTGTTTGAGAAACGATTAGCGCTAACATTTTTGTTGTTAATCTGACAAACGTCATATAGGTTACTCGTGAAGTTCTACAGAATACATACAACGTTATTTTTAGTATATACGAATCATCAATTAATCAATCAATTTTTTATTTGCATAAAACATGGTGTACAATGGTGTTATGTCAAAAATTATTAGAACATACATGTTTTGCTTATATCACAGCATGCAAATATTTTACAAATTATTATGTCAAAGAAAAAATTATTATACTTACGTCAAAAAATTATTACATGTCAAAAAAAAATTATTACATATAAAAAAATTATTACATGTCAAAAAATTATTAGGTACATATCAAAAAAAATTTACACGTCCAAAAAAAATTATTACCTGAATATAGTTTATTCAGAATCAGTTACTGAATGGATTCCAATAGTTTTTACACCATGTCATATTTTTTCCCAAAAATATTTAAAAAGGTCACAAGTTGGATACCACCGACACTAAGCACGGTCACGGCAGGTCATAGTGGGCATTAGTCGCCAGCAAACAGCTGGGTTCAAGTGCAAAACAACCCCTCAGTCGCCTGGATGGCCCGGTGACTATGTATTTTTGCTGACATAACAAGCTTATAACTTTGTGATTTTTCATGATACAGTTATGGAATTTTGTACATACTAGACACATGTTTCGCATATATACTACAATTTTATTAATGTTGTATGTTTGCTTTTGTAAGCTAAGTAGACATCGGAGACCGTGGAAGAAAAACATATAAAAACATACCTGGCTTAATATTGCATGCAGATCTCAAATATCAGAAAATTACACCCGAGCCATTCAAACTGTATGCTATAGCGGCACTCCATAAAAATAAGCAGTTTACTTCATATATGGGAAAAGATCTGCTCAAAGAGGTGGTGTAGCATCAAATTACGAAGTATGAAAAGCATAAAATTATCGCACTGATGGCATCGGAGCCCGAGGATCCGATAATGTGGGAACTGAGGCACGCACCTGCTGTCACGCCTCGGTACACGAGGCAACACAATCATACTCCATCATTACCAACTATAACGAAGAAGGACACAGATTTGTCCACCTCTAAAGGAGTTAACAATCAGTACTAAACTCCGAGCTATATTTATGTGACATTTGCCCAACCGTACAACTTTGACCAATTAATAAATCTCGTTTATTGTCAAGCAACCATTTATTTTCAGGGATTGCTAAATTGTCTTTAATTAATTTTAATTGAGAGTCCTTACGAGTCTTAGCGAGGAATGTTATTGCGAACGCCCGCATCGACAGCGTGTGGGGACTGGGGTAAATATGACCCTCATACTTACGAATTCACACGAAAACCAACTTCACGGCTCGATTAATTTATTTCTGCAGTTTTTAATTAGAAAAACAAACGGGTGCGTTGTTTCCGTCCTGTTGTCCGAACACATTAAGGGACTGAAATGTTAGATACATTTTCATGAATGGAGATCTAAGAATCGCAACAGAATTAGCTCTTAAACCCGTTCGGCTACATTTACTTCCAAAGAAAAAAGCCGAACTCGAGCCGCGATGTATCTCCGACACAATGATTTGGCTACAGTTTACAGAAGCGACCGTGTAAAATTTCACTAGCTAGAAATCCGGCAGTGTTTTCCGGGCTTCCCAGCGCATCCACAATGGCGTCCCTTCCGGCCAGGTTCCCGCCAAAACAGAAATAAACTGACCCAGTTGCGCGGGCGCACGTCCGGCTCGCGCGCTCCGTCTACGATCTGCATTTCCGGTTCACTTGTAATTTTTTATGGCTTATGATTTTTTCAATCTGTCTGTCATAATGAAACATGGTGAAACTAATTATATCGCACAGTGAATGTTTCGTTGTGGTTTTTGTTTAAGCTTGTTATAGTTACCTTCGGTTTGTAGGTTGACATGTTATTTATACATTTATAATGAAATGCCTAGTTATTTTATATTACGCCAGCTTCCAATGCTGATACATATCATGATGAAACGGACATAACAATTGGCTAAAGTTATAAAAGTAAACAGAGGAGAACGGGTGTTCAAGTGGTTGCGCTAGATTCTTGTCAACGTTTTATGATCCTAAAATCAGTTGTATTCGTCATTATTTCACGTCTTCAAACTTCTCAGAAATGATTTAAATGAAACACATGGATACCAATTATGGTGACTAATTGTTCCTTTTCAAATAAGATTCACCGACAATAAACATTTTCTTTATCTTCAGCTACAATTTAACTTGTAAAGACATTACCGGGTCTGCTGATATAGTCATTATTATGAACTTGAAAATTATTTAATTTCATCTAAATGGTGTAATATTTTTCGCACGATTCATAATTAGGGCGAAGAAAACGCCAAAAATCCTTGATGACTAACTCTTAGTCAAAATGTAAATGATGAAAATCTTTGACTTATAATGGTTCTTAACTATCATTAGGTAAGTATAAAATATGTTAAGTAATCTCCTGCTGAAAAAATACCTCTTACAAAATGTAGCTGCTTAGTAATCTGTCAATGTTTGGCCATCCCACAGATCTGTATGGAAGCCAAGAAAAATGTTACTTGCTCAACCGTATCCACAATTTTATCGCCATTTATGAAAGAGAAAAAACAATAGAAAAACACACATAGGGTGTGCAAAGTACAGTCGCGTATTTGTACAGCTACAGTATGAAGAGGTTTGCATAACTTGCCTGCTTTTTGGAGCGGAAAGGGACGCGTTGCCTCACGGAGTGACCTTGCCACGGCGTGCTGCGCGGGCGCGACCTACAAAACATCTGGATCTTGCATCAAAGGACGCATTTCATGTATCCTGCACTGAAGTTGACTGAAAGCATTCCTCAAATGTCTTAGTGCTACGAAAATACTTGTCATTAAAATTATTGTATACTAGCTTCTGCCTGTGGCTTCGCCCGCGTACATAAAATATAGCATTTGTTACTCAGAAATAAAGCAGCTTTCTAACGGTGAAAAAAATTTTGCGTTATCGAGTTCATACATCCAGACAGACGCAATGGGGTTTTATTAAAACTTTACAAAGGATTTTTGAGGTGACAATTATATAAATTACCCTGGTTTGGGCATTTTTTTTATATCCGATAGACTAGGTATTAATACAGTTTTAATACGCCTACCACATATTTTTTAAAGAAAAACCAGCGTAAAAGGTTCCTCAGCGTCCAAACTGAACACTTTTACACAAAGGATCAGTTCAGCCTGAAAGAATGGCGAGTTGACCTTGTCACCTCTATAGCAACTTGCGACGTGACCTACAAACTCGCATCTGGATGATACATGAAAGGCAATCAACACCAAGAACCCCTGAATAGGCCTCCAGTGTTAGACAGTACAAACTTGCTACTTACTCCTTTGAAAAATAGTCTTCTATTAATGTCATTGAGCTTCAATCGCTTTAAACATTATTGTTGAACTTTTATACAATTAAACGTAATCAACGAAACTCTTGGATCGTGGGGTCCGAGTGCTCACAAGTTGTTTAAAGATCTGTCGAAACGTCTAGTTGACACTTCGCGTGACCCAAAAGCTGGCTTTTACCTTGGACAGAGGATAAGCATTGCCATACAACGTGGCAATGCCGCCAGTCTTTTGGGCACATTACCAGTCGACAGCGATGTGGAAGTGTTTTTTGACGCCATATTTTAGATAGTGTATTTTAGCGTAGGGTTTTATTATTTATTTATTTTGTAATTTACTGTAATTATAGTTATTAAGTTGTTTATAATTGTAGATAATTAATTAATTTATAATAGTGAAAATGTAAGTAAAGTAATATAACTGTATTAAACGTAATACATACACGTAAATTACATTTTTGAAATTTCATAAATTAAACATTTAAAAAATTTCCGGACACGAGGTCCAAGTTACAGGCGGTAAGGGCTCCTGAGAAAGAAATTAAGGAATCACCTAACAATATGAGCCGTGTCCAGGAGAACCGCTTTTTAAATCAAGCTCTTGATGAAGCCTTGTGTATATAAAGTCATTCTCTGACACAAGTATCGACCCAATGATCGTCGAATCCACATCAAAAATGTGGTCGACAAACTCACGAACCAAATCAAGATAGTACTTGATTTGCTGATCTTTCTTGATTTTCGCGTCATGCGGGATGTAAATAGACTATATGTCTATCCGTGTGCCAAATTTCATCCAAATTAGTTCAGCCGTAACGTTCAAGCGTGAAAAAGTTACAAACATACATGCTTGTCTTAGTGTGTTTGCAGGAAATGAACATATATTATGTTTTATTTGTCTAATATATTTATACCAACAATCTTTTCACACGAGTCGATTAAGCTTTTTTTTCATCAATAAATCTGTCTTCGGGGCTTTTTATATTTTTTTTTCCTCCTAATATGGCTAGTTTAACTGAGCAGTAATTAAAATGTAACACCGGTAGTCGGGCGTATTTTACATCCTCTATCAAATAATAAGACATAAATAGTGTTTTAGTGCATAATAATGTTTCGTCATTAAAGATTGATGTCCCTGTGCCTGATCGATGTGACGAGACTGTTGATTTTTTTTGTATTTTATGGGTTTTGTTGTTGTTTTTAGTATATTGTAAAGGATGGCGAGGAAATAAACAAAATTACACTACAATTGCTGTAGGATAGTGCGGGTGTCAGCTTTCGGATGCATACAACGTAGCTAGTGTTGCTACTTATCCTTTTCTCTAATCTTAAAGGTACATATTTTCGTCCTGCTGCCAAGTATGACAACAAGGGGTGATGGGTAGGAACCCATGCTATGTAACAAATACCTTAGACCGACAGTAATATGCAATGCACCAACCACACTAAAAAAAAAATTATTACAAAGCACTGGGGATTTACCCGGCATTTTAACATGTCGCGGTAAATCCCCTGTCCACGAACGACTAATCTTTCAAGCGAGAAAGAGGGTTGGACCTATCAACCCTATACAACATCCCTTTAACAGTTCAATTTAGGTTGTCAAATGGATGAATAGTATAAGTCCTCTTGATACCTGAAGCAACAACAAAACACCTAATCGCAATGCTTGAGGAAGCGTTCAGCTACGATCGTGTTTCGGCTGAAATTGTGATGATTCTAGGTAATGTTGCGTTGCCGTCCATCAATTTTACAAGCGACAGCTATTCATTTCTAATCGATATTAATCAGGCACTAAATCAATATTTTTAAACTAGGTAGGCCTATATACGTGCGTCGATCAAGCGATATGAACCAATATAAAATGTACTCGTAGTACTGAACGTGTACTTGGGAAACAAATACGCAATTAGTTTTTTTTTTATCGCATTAACTTTAAGACTGATAATGACTTCATTTTACAACATTTCAGGTAGCGTAATTCCTTTGCTCTTTCTACAACTTTATTATATTTAATTACAACTATTTTACTGTATAGGTAGGTACGGTTTTAGACCGGAAATATAGAAAGTTTAAATCAAAATGAGAAATGTCCAATTTAAGCTTTTTTCATTCGTCGTTTATTTAGTACATACACTAATTTAATGAAGAGGTGAAGTTTGTTCTTTTTATTTTTTTGTTTGTAGGTGGTAATCTCTGGAAGTACTGGTCCGTTTGCTAAAATGTTTTCACCGATAGAAAGCTGTTTTATTCCTAAGTGACATAGGCTTTATTTTATGTAGGTACGCGGGCGAAGCTGCGGGCAAAAACTAGTTTAGGAATAAAACCGTAAAATAAAGTTTCTCCAACCGCCAAAAGAGTAAAATATCCAAATCTGACTCTTGTACCGTATGGAGCCCGGATGTAAAGAATAGCACCATACCATCTCTTCCCGTGGGTGTCGTAAAAAGCGACTAAGGGGCACATCAAAGAATGGGCGGCTGAATTCTCTGTGCATTGCAACAACCACTCTGCGATCATCAACCCGCTTGTCATGCTCATGCGTGTTGATTATGGCAAACCTTTGGGGGTAGCCTATATCCAGCAGTGGATCTCTTTCGGCTGAAATGATGATGATGATCCATATCTGATGGTCCAGCCACCGTAGGCGCGGGCTTGCGGACAGTGAGCAATGGGTAGCTCGCTGTCCGGCCGTCCGGTAACTGTCTGGACCGAGCCCAAGTTGTCGACGGCGTGCACTGTTCCCGCGCGCCTCAAGGAATTGACAGCAACAGCAGGGGCCCAGCCGGGTCGGAGCCTCCTGGGGCCAGGGTTATCCGAAAGGAAACTCAAGCCCCGGTATGAAGGCTAGAAGGAACGGGGTGAGCTTTTAGTCAGTAAGAGTCTGACACTATCTCCCGCTCCGCCCAAAAGCGGGGTTATCATAGGATGATTTTTCCCACCATAAAAAAAAAATATCTGATGGTTTCAAAAAGCTAAGTATCTACATAATATATGACTAACAGAAAAGTAATTTGTCTAATCCTGCAGATTTCAAGTAGACTAGACTACCTTAGCAATGCTTGGCGAAAAGGCTGACTGATTAGATACATTTTCTGAAAAATACTGCAAAAACAAGAGAATGTTACATACGGATACATACGGTTTGTAATGGAAAACATTCTGTACCAAAAACCAAATATTATTAGAATTCAGAACCGTTTATTTCAATTAAACAATTTACAAGTAGGTACTTCTGAATTTGTCAAATTGTCGGTCAGTTAAAAAAAAATTGTACGTTCCAAAGCGTAGCTTCTATGGAATCGCATCTAAACATGACACTGGCTAAATGCACAAAACGTGCAAAGCCAAAAGAAAAAAAAACTGCAATAGACAATACCAATAACCAAACTAAAAACATAAATTCAGTAGTAAGTACAAACCTTAGTTACGCCTAGACGCGCCCCGCGAGCGGAAGTGGCTGTTACGAAATTAATGTGGCTCTAATTAAATAACAAGCTCCGGGCTCCCGTGGACGCCATCTTGTCGTTACTGTCAAAATAGAACTTCCCTGTCAACAGTAGCCCACTTCTGTGTAAATGTAAACCTGTATTTTTTCCATTGAAATGTATGGAGTGTTTAGATTTGTAACTTGCATGTTTGTGCGATGAATGTTTGAACTGCATGTGTTGTATGAATATTCTGTTAAGTGCATACATTATGAAATCAAAATAGAAACAATGTATCAATAAAAAGAAAAGTTTAAATGCCGCTGCAGACCATTTCTTTATGGCATTTTCCTTGAATACAATTCTGATTCAATTCGCCTGTCTTTGCGAATGTAACTTCTATATTACCATAAAATAAGTACTCAACAGAACATTACCAAGATAATTTGTAGAATAAAGTAAGCTCATACAGACTTAAAAGAACTGCAATGTCGTAGCTCTAACTTATGAGCGAGGGAACAGCATTCCTCCGAGGTGCCTCACGACTCTCGACCTCCTACGCGATACACTTTCAGGAAGTACACAAAAATCTATATTTATCAACCACAAAGACCATTATTGTCACTTTGTTAGAACAAAAATCGGTCTCTCGCGAGATAAGAACGCGGCACGTTTGTCGGCACACTTCAAACGCTGCGCACGCGTCTCACACAGACACGTTCGGAGAACAAGAGGTCTGGGGTTCGAGCCCAGCTCGGCTAATCAGCCACCGATACGTCGCGTTTAACCAATATTCTTGGAAAATGCCACAAAAACTTAAGTGACAATTTGCGCAACTAAGTACAAGCTAACTAAGATTTTTTAATTATTCTCTGAAACTCAATGGATATATATGTAATTTTGTATAGCTTCTATAGGAGGCTCAGTTGGTGATAAAAACCAAGCCAATAAGCTGGGAATTTAAAGCAGCTTGTTACAAAAATACGTTGCAATTTTGCTACGCAAATATATTACACGCCGCATCTAAATAAATATCCCATAATTCTGGTTTACGTTCGCTTCGTGAGCCTTTGTAATAATGCGTATTATTCAATTCTTTTCTCGGACTTGAACGAGAAAAAGATTAACCAAAAACAAAAGTTATCATTTTGGTACGTCATCAGAGGCGCTACCACGAGTTTTAAACGTGATCAATATTGTCTCTGCACCACCCTAGGTTTACTGGCAGAGAATGCCTAAGGCATTAAGTCCGCCTATTATGTACTTTGTGTTGCATGAAGATTAAATAAATAAATAAAATAAATCAATTTTACGACCTAAACTGAACTGTTAAAGGCTTTAAACGGTGTATAGCTCCATCTCTCTTTTTCACTCGTACGCTAGACATTTTAACACGAAATGGTAAGACCCCAATTCAAAGTGCGCCAAACATCAGGATTAAATCCAATCACTAGCCTTCTCAAATACAAAAAAAAATTTCAATGGTGTTCTACATATCTATGGTAGCGCGGTTAGGTTGGTAGCGCTTCGGTGGCAAGTTTTGAGTGGTGGCCCCATTGGTCATTACGATCGTTATCTGTGGCCCATCGACACGAGCGCGCGTTCATAGACAAATTGCTACCAATTCATTTGTACCTTTTGTTGAGGATGAGTTGAGATTTTTGAGTTGAATTTAGGCTTGGTATAAATTGTGTTGTAACTTTGTACATGGAAATAAGATGCTGTGTTTTTGTAGCAATAGTTGAAGGGAGAAGATAACTGGAAAGCTTTTAGTATTTTACAAGGGGAAAAAAATTACACAGTTCACTTCCAATAAAAAAAATATTTTTGGTCGGGATTTGCATTTTTATTTTTTAACACTACTTGTGGGCGTCCCAAAGAGTTGTTTTTCCTGCTCTAGTTTATTATGCGTAAAATCGCAAAGTAAGTACGTCAAAATATTTGTAGATAATACATAATAAAAAATTGTATTATCAGTCACGAGATTCATTTATATACGAGATGTATATTATTGTCGCAAAAATAAAATAGCCAAAATTGATATTGATATTCCGCGTTTCTAGTGTTAATACAGCTTGATTCACACTTTGGCTATATAAAACTCGATCTAGGAACTACTGTAGACATTACATGTGTTCTATGTAACATAAGCACACCTACCAAGGCCTCTAATAGTAGGTTTCTCACATTATGATTTATTGAGCAATCAAGTAATATTTTATGTAAAAATAAATTGTCATGTACAATCTTGAAAACTGCATAAACATCTTAATATACTTGCTTATAGATATGTACGATTGCAGCTACTGCATGAGTCACAAAGACTCTCAGGACACACCTCATTTTTAGTAATGAATATTAAATTTATCGCTCTGTTACAAGCTAATAACACTGTTTATTCATAATTATCTGCGCGACCAGTTTTAAGCATTTATTTGCATACCGTATTTTACCCAGAGGCGCATACTTCTTACAGGTATTACTTACACATTATATTAAATACAGCCTTTCGACTTTTTTTCCTATATTTATATGTTACTAGTTGTTGGACGCGACTTTGTCCGGGACACGATTGTAAAACTGTTCAATTTAATTTATGAATTCTGTACTAGTTATTCATTTCGATCTATTATACGTTATACATAAATATATTTTTCGCATGGAAAATGTGAGTAATTTAAGGGAAACATTTCTCCCCAATTGGAGAAACTCCTGTCAAAATGTCTGACAGTAAATGGCACTTGAATTTAAATTGTCCTTTGTTAATTATACCTTCATTTAGGCTATCCAAGCTTATCCAGTGGTAGAAATACAACTCCTAACATACTGAAAAACGGAATTTGAGACATGTTTTTACGTAATACTTATCTATACTAATATTATGAAGAGGTAAAATTTGTAAGTTTGTATGTAGGGGGTAATCTCTGGAACTAATGATCCAATTCTAAAAATTGAGAGCTACATTATTCCTGAGTGCTATAGGCTATAAATTATTTTTATAACATGTATAAAAGAAATTTTCCGCGGACGAAGTCGCGGGCAGAAGCTTGTTACATAAAAAATATTAAAAAAAAACAGATTATATGAGGTCCATATGTTTCTCACGCGTTTTCTTCATTTCTTCCACTAAGATAAATCAAATAAGATGCTATGTCAATAGGATGTGTATTGATATTGCTAAACCGTCGTGCGGTAATAATATAGCAGGTTTATAAATTGAATAGTGCATAAATATTGATCCGTCTATTACTGAACATGTGCTGAAAGTATTCATTTCCTTCTGCATAGTTTTAACCACATTTTAACAGACTTTGAGGAGGTTTTCAATTCGAATAGTTTAGGTAATGTCTACGACTAAGCTGCGCATAGGAACGCACAGGAACGTTCGCTGTGGCGACGCTTGGGGGAGGCCTACGTCCAACAGTGGACAGTATATCGGCTGAAATGATGATGATGAAGCTGCGCATACAGAAGCTGAAAATGAGCGCTGGGTGTTTTACGCCCTGCAATTGCTGAGTTGGTGACCCTTTCGGTTCGGGCACGCTCAATGCAACTGTATTGTATTTCTGTACTCTTTTTTATTACTATTATATTATGTTGTTGTATATTGTATTGCCTGCGCCGAATAAATGCTATTTTATTCTATTCTAAGTAGCTATTGGTTTCGGCTTAATTGCATAGTTGTGTGGCAATATTAGACCACTCTATCAGGACAAATAACATTTGCAACTGCATCAGAACCTCCAGAGAATTAATTTATTTCTCCATAATGTTAAATTTCGATAAATTCAGTTGTACGTACTAACGGGACAAATAGGATTGTAGGAGTCAATAGAACATGGGTTGACTTCAGAAAGGGAAAACCAGGGAGCTGGAACACTACACAAAGAAAAAACGCAGGTGTGGTTTAGTCAGTAAAAGTCTGACACGCATTCCCAGTCCACCCTAGAGCAGGAGATTTCCCACCGTTAAAAAACCGTGTACACGCGTGTTCCTTCATTTGCCTTACTCGATCCAGGTCCGCGGTAACTCTTTGGAACAATCCTGTAGCCCCTCTAACGCATACCTTACTCGTACATACAAGGTACATAAAACACAACTACCTTCAACACATATGTA
Source organism: Mythimna ferrago (assembly GCA_910589285.2). Lineage (NCBI taxonomy): Eukaryota > Metazoa > Arthropoda > Insecta > Lepidoptera > Noctuidae > Mythimna > Mythimna ferrago. The sequence continues at coordinate 11,296,624 of OU342692.1, read as the reverse complement.
CCTAAATCAATTTTCCAGATCTCGTTTAATTACAGGTATATCTTGTATACGTAAAAGGAGAAACTGATCGACTGAGATATCAACGCACAGCCGAAATTACAAGGTCTAAGAGCATGATATTTTGCACGTTTATTTTTATGATGTAGACGAGTAATAAGAGGGAATTTTCCAAAATTCACCCCCTCGGGATCCAGGACCCGATCTAGCTATTTAGCCGCTCCGGGCAACAATAATTTTCGCCGCCCTTTACATACACAAAACCATATAAGTCATGAGTCTTAAGTCTTACATATTTCCGCCTTCCAACCTGCAGTAGGTTGGAAGGTGGCATTAAAAATGCTCAACCTGCAACAACTTGGGTGTGGATGGCTAATGGCTAGGGGAGAATTCAAGTATTACGTAACGCAATTTGGGGGGAGGAGTGTCTTGTAAAACGTTACGGTGCGTTACAAGGGCGGGAGTGGGAGTATTTAAACAACGCATTACGTAAATTTTTTTTTTATTGAGAGCTAGGGAATTAAATCTTCCAAATCAGCAACCCTTTTCGTTTACGGGGAAACCCTCAATAGTATTGTACGTTACTTTTATTTTTATTTCCTAAGTTGGCAAACCATTCCTTAACATAATTGAGACTTTAATGGTCATTTAAATGTTACGTAACGTTTATGGAGGGGGAGGGAGGGGTACCGAAAAACGTTACGGTTCGTTACATGGGGGGAAAAGAGGGTCTAAAATCTTCAAAAATTGCGTTACGTAATACTTGAACGCTCCCTAGGATAAAAGATAGGAATAAGTCAATTTTGCCGCCACTCATTTTTTGCCGCTCTGGGCAAATGCTTGACCCCCCTTAGATCGGGCGCTGCAGGGATCCAAAATTTCTATGGAGAAACCTATTTTGACGCGGCCGAAACCACTGGCCGAATCTAATAAACACTAAAGTAATACATAGGGATTTTTGATGTCGATGGTTCCTATTATAAACTGAAAGATAAATGTCTTAATTTTTCAAAAGAAATAAAATGCGAAAAAAGCACAAACTACGTTCAATAGAAAGCTATGTATGTTAAAGCTAGAAACAGGCTACCGTCTTGTTAATATTATAATTATTTCCCTAATGTGAATTGCAAAATAATCTAGCGGCTTCCGGTCCATAATTACATACATACATCTAACATTTTATATATACTTATCTGTATCTGTCTATCTATCTATAAAAAGTTTGTAGTCATCTCACATTTTGTTTTAAATAAATGACTGGGTTTAAAACTGATTGTAATAATTTAACAAGAGGAGAATGAAAGTCGGAGCCTTGTAATTAAATAAAAAACTGACACTGGTATTAATAAATTCTGAACCAGATTTTAAATCAATATTCTTTTTAATCCAAAGATTTTTTTTTTTTTGGATACAAAGTCCTTTAAGCCATATCTTCATAACAATAGTTCATTTGTTTACCATTAGACTATGGATGTTGTCTACATTCATATTCTAATGTATTTATTTGACAGTAAATATATCAAGTCAACCTTCTCGGTAAACTTCGCTGAGGTAGTCAACACTACAATAAAATACTCAGCTCCATTTCACCGAGATCGTGACTGTTTCAATGATTCCGCATATTGTCCAGCGGCAGACACTTGAGACACAAAGTACACCAATTTTTTATCGCAATATTCAATAAGAATCAATTTGCGAGTATTTAAAACAGATACTGAACTTCACTCAAAAAAATCCTGCCAAAAACTCAAAAAAAAAGACGTGTGGCACTCGGGGACTGCCGCGGTAAAGCTATTGCATAGCATTTTTATCAACTTATGCAATTATAATTATTTATTTATTTTATTTATGCAGTATTTTTTTTTCCTTTGTTTTTTTTTCTTTGATATTAATTGAAGTTACACTTTCACACATTGAATTGAATTTTGATTGATTGTTCACTCATTTGTTTTCTTATCGGTCACCACGCTCAAAAAACAAATGAGTGGGGGGTGTTAGGTTATTTTCGTTACGGAATTTCTGGATTCGGTCTCCACGCTCAAGGCCCGCGATAGAAGCTATGCAATAGCTTAAAAAATGAAATAAAACGAAAGGCATATCAAATGAATTCGCACTGAGTGTTGAACTAAGAAGTTTCTTGGCGCTAATGTTGCCTGCCAGTATTTGCAGTTATGAAATTCTTTGATGAACAAAGGAAGACGCTTTGGAAATATTATTTTTAATTTCATCTTCCTGTCGTTTTCTTTGTTTTTTTTTTTTACTGATCAATTCAGTCATGTTAAATGTATTTCGCATTTTGCGAAAAACTACATTTAATAGCTTTCTTTTGGAAAAGAGGTTTTTAAATAGGCTTTAAAATCTAGTTTTTCAAGTTTTCATATTCATGAAATATTTTTAGTAATTCCATATAATCGACAGCGACGTCGAACCAGGGAGGCTATCTCTTGCAACTAGTTTTCGATGTCACGCAGGCATAGGTACTGTAATAAAGTACTAAGGTCTAGTAAGTGGAACAAGATCACACAAATATTACACGATTCCAACATAACTCCTCGCCACCACTAAGGAAGCTTAGAATTTCCATATAACGGGTAAAGTCGGCTGCATCGAGGTTTCAATCGTTATAAAATCACATAGCATTGTGAAGGTTCTATTAAACTCGGCGGCAGTAACTCATTGCCTACAGTAAAAGTAGCTGGAGATTATCTGAACGAGATTTGTACCCTGACTAGGTTGGCTGTGCGACCAAAACTAGACCCAGAACAGCTCAAAATTCGGCAACGATTAGACAAGTTTCAACTTTAAGTTAGCTTAAATAGAGTTTGTTTTTATATGGGTTGGTTTTTAGATGTGATGTTTTAAGGTTGTGTGCTTGAGACACTGGTCCACAGTACTAGGGCGGCAGGTGTTCCGAGGCAGCCTCCTCCCACTGCCGGCGCCGATCTCTCGATCAATAGAGATCAATGATCTACTCGAGATTTAAATACTAGTTCAAATGCCCGGTTTCACTTAGATTTAAATGAATTTAATTGAATATAGAAAACAAATAGGAGCAAGTTTTGTTTATATTTATTGTGAGGTTTGAGAGCTTAATTTATGAGTTTTACGAATGATATCTAAAAGCCTATTCAAACCCCGGATCTGTAAATCTGCTATCAAATCGTTTGTCGACTGATTTTGTTGGTTGCTGGCATTATTTAGAGACTGGTAAGGCTTTCAGAACTGTTTATTGCCCAGTAAGAGTCATGTAGTCGTGTAGAAACTAGAAAGAGCTCAAGACAAGAAGTCATAGTCATAGTAGTCATAGTAATTTATTGGTAAGGGATTCTTACAAGTCAAATACAGATTCTTACATTATATCTACTTAGTCTTTCGGCTGGGTCGCTTTAGTGCTTGGTACTCACTGCGCTTGTACAGTGGGATACCATACGCTATTCTACGACTGTTTAGGGTCTCATATTATGTAAGAGACTTCTCTGTAAGAAGCACTACTCTAGTCTAGCATCTCTTTACGTAGGAATTTCCTACCTGAAATTCTATTAACAATACTTATACCCTATTCGCGTTAAGATTAGACATTTAAAGAAACCATTTTTACCGTCTATTCAACCGATTTTAACTTCTATTTCGTAGGCATAAGGATGGCATTAAAAGCAAAAATGTGGTTACAATACCAACTACTTACTGCAGCCGCCATTTGTCATGCCAACAACGTAATAAAAGTCAAAATCGGTTGGACGGATAGTAAAAAAAGGTTTTCATAAATGTCTAATATTATTTTGAACAGAGTATTTAATAAGCATTGCCAAACTATTCAAAATGTATGTTTTTCACTTGGGCTGCTGAAATGTTATGTGGTTAAACATTTTCACTGAATTAAACACTGGTTCTCCCCATAGTAACGAAAAACTTTCGTACAGGCATACTCAATTCACACACACCAAAAAATACATATTTTGATCTGCTGATGATAACTTTGTACAGACAATAAATTCTAATTCCCTTTGTCTTTTTGAAGGAAGACATTCAGTTCCATAGGCAGAAGTAGTATTTACAATATGACCACCCATTTCTGAAACACCCTTAAAGTTTAAGTACCTTTGTGACCCGCCGCCGCAACCGTGATTCTGATCCCGATTTCCGGCCACCGTAGGCGCGGGCTTGCGGCCAGTGAGCAATAGGTAGCTCACTGTTCGGCCGTCCGGTAACTGTCCGGACCAAGCCCAAGTCGTCGACGGCGCGCACTGTTCCCGCGCGCCTCAAGGAGTTGTCAGCAACAGCAGTGACCCAACCGGGTCGAAGCCTACTGGGGCCAGGGTGATCCGAAAAGGCGCTCGAGCCCCGGTATGAAGGCTAGAAGGAACGGGGTGGGTCTTTTAGTCAGTAAGAGTCTGACACTATCTCCCGCTCCGCCCAAGAGCGAGGATGTCAATGCATGATTTTTTCCAACCATAAAAAAAAAGTACCTTTGTGACCGTACCTGGAAGTAGGTAAAGACACGTTAGCTAGCAGTGCCAATTTCAGAGCTAACGACAGCGTGCATAACAAGCTTACATAAAAACCTACACGAAGACATACAATTAGGTGTATGTTGTTAAAACAAATATAAATTTATCGCGTGTTCCATCAACTTGGTCGTTAGGTGTGAGGGAGGCGGTGTTCACGTCGCCATTTAATTTATTTGGTAATATAAATAATCTTTAATATCTAAAAACATGGAAACCATTTGAGATAGCATAATCTTAATATCGTCTGTTTTTCAATAAATGTTTCTATGATTCAATAATGAAAGAACAAGTATCTCTGGTCTATTTGAAGGTAAGGTTAGAAAAATGTCTTCCTTGGTACTCTTTTCTTAAAAATAAATGGAATAAGTTGTCATCGGAACTAGGAGAGCGTGAGAGAAACACCAGGGTTTTAGTAAAAGTCTAATACACCCTCGCGCTCCACACAGAGCATGTTTTTGATATTTACCAAATTGCTAATTTAGGGAACCCGTCTCTAGTAACTGGGTGTAAGGACTAGAGAATGAGTATTATGATTTTCGGAATCCTATCACACTCTGTGGAGTAGATTAGGGGCCCAGCAGGGTCGAAGCAGACGCCAGCAGGTTTTAATCCTGCTGGGGCCATGGGTGATGCGAAAGAGATCCCCGGGGCGCTGGAACAATGTCAAAGAAGGAACAGGAGTGGGTTTTTAGTCAGTAAAATTCTGACACGCCCTCCCGCTCCGCCCAAGGGCGGGAGATGTTTTTAGATAATTATATCATTTCGATAATTTTCTCACCTAAAAAAAACCTCCTATGGGGTAGATGCAGCCCACTCACTACAGATTGTCTTTGAGGTGATCATAAACTATCCCTAATCAATAGAACAACTAAAAATCTTTACGCTCTATTAAAACTAAGTGCGTTTACACTTCCCGAAATGGTGTAAAGATTAGATCGGCTACCGACTTCGATAAACTTAATGGATATACCGATTAATCTCTGGCTGCCAATTAAATCGCGAGAATCGATTCGTAAGTGGCGTTACAAAATTTGTTAGTGCAGCTCAACACGCCACCGATTAGCGAGTATTGTTCAATTCACTTTTGTATTTCGAAGACTATTCGGACTGGCTGGTAGAAAATTATAAAGAAAACTGTTTTTTTTTTTTTTAACAAAATCCATTTGAAATTAAGAACATTATGTCAAATTTAAAAGAGGTTTTTAGGGTTCCGTACCACAAAAGGAAAAAACGGAACCGTTATAGGATCACTTTGTTGTCCGTCCGTCTGTTTGTTTGTCTGTCTGTCAAGACCCTTTCTCTCGAGAACGCGAGGAGGTATCGAGTTGAAATTAAACCATATACTCAGGTCTGCGGTCCCTTCAAGCTGTGAAAAAATTTAACTTCTAAGTTAACGAATAAAAAAGATTCGGCCGTTTATGTCGTAATAAACGTATATTTTGATACTCTCAAATATCGAAATTCATAGGGTACTTCCTGTTAACCCACAAACCTGAAATTTGGCACAAAGCAAATATAGCAGCAAATTTGTTAGTACTAAAGTAAAAAAAAAAATTGCAATTCGGAAAAATCTTCGAGACTCCATTCGAGAATTGTAGTTTGCACGCAACCCTTAGTGCGCTAGTCAGACTCGCACTTGCCCAGTTTTTTTTTAATTTTGAGGGGCGGGTTTTTTTGGAGCGAAAATCAATAGTCGTTATATTCATTCGCTATTTGATTGCTTGTTGATATTATGGTGTAAAATTTATGTAGTTTGGTATCGCAATTTGATAAATTATGTGAAATCATTGAAACAGGTGCCATCTCGGAAAACGGAGCTGTGAACTTTATTGTAGTCTCAACTACCGCAGCGAAGCTTTCCAAGAAGACTGCATCGAGACATTTGTTGCCAAATAATGCTGACACATTAAAATGTGTTACATCCGCATTCTAATGGATACCCAAGAGACTAACAGGCTCACAAATGAACTAATACTGTTTGATTGGCTAAATACTTTTGTGAAGACATAACAAAGAAAAAAAATTGTCAGAATTTTATTCTAAGTACTTATTAACCCATTTAACCGCTTGAGTCAGATTGGTCCAACGAGTATTTTCGTGTCCTAGTCGCCAGAGTCGTTTATTTGCGACAGGACACTCCAACTCGTTCAGCTCTTCAATACCCATAGGTGACAGAAGAGCTGACGACATGAAGTATTTGGTCGTGGATATGCGACCCTGGCCGAATACATGCGACAATGTTTGTCGGATAAATACATCCATAGATGATTAAAAGGTTAAGACGAGTTCTCATCTTCCGGTTTATAACTCACAAACCGCGGTTAAGTTTTGAATAGTTTTTGATAAAATAATTTGGTAATTATGCTCTGATTACCAAATTATTTTATGAAAAGCAATCATAATTTTACAAATATTACTGCCACTTCAAAACTGATGGAAGTTATTATAATAAGATTACTCGCAGTGGTTGAAAATCGACTATTTAAACTTTAAAAAGATATTGTACTTAACTTATTATGAACTAAAAAACATATGTTTCCTGCGTTAATTAAAAAACTATAAAAATAATACTTAAATAAGAAACAGCTGTCATTTTTTGTGAATTAGCTAAAGGAACTATAATGATTAGTATGCAAATCGGTTTCAGTATAATCTCAAGCTGGTTTTCGCATGACTCATATAATTTCAAGTGATATTTAGATTTTGTCGGTCGATGTATTGATAAATGACTAAAAACTCATGTACCTAGACACACACATGGTTCACACGCATGCTTTTAATCCAAACTAATTTAAACTTTATTTAAATGCCAATAAAGTTTTAATTAAGACACCTGTTTATGGACCTCATGATTTTGACAAAATATTATCTTGATCTGTTGTCGACTTCCATTTTAAAGTTAGATGTTACAACCGGTGTGATTCATTCAATTAATATAATTCAAGAGCAATTAAATATTTTTTATAATATCTATAAATAACGGATGTTAGAACTTGCTGCAATAAAACGGCACAATAAATGTTTTGTAATGCCTTTGCAAGTTTGTGTCGTGCCTGCTGGTTGCACATAATGCCTGTACTGAAAAGCTAGTACCTACAGAATGTATTTTAATACCAACTTATTACCTAGGTATTCAGGATATTATACAACCTAGAAGTCTTATTACTTTTAAACTTAGTAGAAATCTATCCCCGAGTACCTAATTTCGTCGCAAGAAAAATCAATCTATCAAGTTATAAATCAATTAATCAAGTTAAAAAACTTGTTTGTTTGTTGTTGGTAGCCTGTTCTGTCCCACTCCTGGGCAAAGGCCTCCACTCCTTCCACATTCACGCGCCCGGGCTTCTTCTTCTTTTAACTCAAATAAATAAAAATGAATGACAAAAAGTAGGACCAATTTGTTGAATTTCTGTTTAAACTTTTATTTGCTGAACGCCATTTGCTTGTCCCAGACAGGTTCATGGAAAAGAAAATTGGAAAAATTGCGTGGCAAAACCGATTTTTTTTTATATTCGAACTATTCGTCTGTCAATATTGGGATTGGCAATCGTTAATCCAATAGCATTTGTTTTTTTTTATTTTCTAAGGGAAGGCTCTAGTCTTTTGACCATATTGCCTAGTCTTACATCCATGTTTTCATGTGTGATAAGTTTTTAACAATAATGACTTTCGTACTTTTACTTTATATACCATCAAAATACAGATAATACAATACAGTAACATATTCCAATGTTTTTGTAGTTCTTGACAGCAAATGTATCGAGTCAATCGTTTTGGCAAACTTCGCTGAGGAAGTCAACACTACAGTAAAATGCTCAGTTTCAGTGCCCGTGAATGATTCCACATATTGTCCAGTTGTGCAAACACTTGAGATACAAAATTACACGAATATTACATCACAATACACTAAGAACGAATTTGCAAATAATTAAAATATCCACTGAACTTCACTCGAAAAATGCCCGCCAAAATCTTCCAATAGCTTTTGACAGAATGACGTCTGTCAGGTCGTCTAGTATAAAAAAAAAAACAATAAAAACTCGTGTAAACCCCATTGTACACTGCAGTCCATAATTCGCTTGTAAAAACACATAGTAGTGGTGTTATTACATGTGATTACAACTTGTTGAGTCGTTGACCGCTCATATAGTTCGTGTAGACTTGGGTTATTTCTATTGGGAGCAAACAAATTGATACCGTCCACGATCGACGTACATTAAGGCTGTATTATCTACTCGTAGAACCCACTTTATATTAATTACGTTGCCCGAGAAATTGTTTTTGTTTGCTGCAGAGGAAAAAATCATAACCTGCCAAGTTTTTATTTTGGTAATGTTTAGATACATTTTTAGTATTAATATATCGAGTGTTTATACTAATAACAGATTACAACATAGAACTAAAATGAGTATTTTTTGTTTTAACAAATCATTTACTTAAGTATTTAAATAATACAACAAATAAATAATATTAGATATTTGAAATAGAATGAAGTATCATTAAGAGTGTACCTACTTTAAATAATAATATACCGTGTATACTAAAATAATGAACCACTACATCTGATAATTTCTATACTATACCTGTAAGAAAGGTAGATTATATGTCTGATGACTTCAGTCATTTACTCGAAATTATTTAACCTAAAAACGATTACCACGGTATCTAACGTTACATTTTGAACAGTTTATTTCTGATGATACGTGAAAAGTACTCAAAACACGAGGAAATATAAATTGTCAAGATAAATGGAACGCGATACGTACAGTAAAAGTTGTTTCATTTCAATAACACGGGTTATATTGATGGGAGCAATTAAAATCAGTCCAGTTTCCCGAACCACCACATCTAATATAAAGTTGAGCGGTGTGCGCTAGCGCACGTTAGTTAAGTGTGGCGCTGAAAGGGGTAACTGACGGCCTTCCAGCCCGAGTTATTTATCACACAGGATACGTAATGCTTTTAAAATTTATTTGCGTTTTACTCAGATGACACGGCAATACATTAAAACGAATGTCCTCTCCCAAACATACATCTCTCATACAGAGCTTTTTCATTCCAAACTTTTTACAATACCTTTAGTAGAGCTTCATTCATCGAAACAAAAATAGAATCGTAAGAGCAACGACAAGCTACTGTTCTTTTCTTCGTTTTTTAGTGCCAGCCATTCATTATTGTACACTCTTTATTGAGATCGCAACATTATTAATAAGCTTTTTGATTACAATCGTGTTACAACGAGAGTATAAAAAAGAGGTCATCATTTGTCCATGGCGGCCGACAGACAGACAATTTGGTGTAGATACTTATCCGTAGTCCATACGGTAACGGTAGCTCGGAGCATATGCGTATGAGCACACACACACGTGCACACGTCACGCACACACGCATACGGCAATGAATGGGATGCTGCCACCGGCGATTACAGATAGGGTTACCACCACACAATAATATTTTATCCTCACCGAAAATCACAACTAATTTAAAAACGGAGCGATTGAATTTGATAGAGGTATTTAAACAGAAGTGGTTCTCTTAATTGTAGATAATGACAGAGGTTGAATTAGCTGCATTGAGGCAGGAGATAAATGATCTTAATCAGAATGTGAAAGCTGCGATTGGTAAATTACTCGGTCGGTAGTTTAGTCATTGCGGCGGCACAGCCCTATAAATAAAACAAGGTAGATTATTGCGCGTGTAAGCGTGTTTCCCACGGCGTGCAAAACAAGTTCTTCGGCAAAGATAAGCTGAAACTTACCATGAGGCCGGCTAAATTAGTACCTCAGTGACAGTTTCCTGTCTCCTTTACATGTTTTCTATAGTCCGAAAGAACGCCTTTTACTTATTTGATTTCCTATTATTTAAATGGATTGTTGGAAAGCAGTACGCCCAGTGGTAACGGCTTCGACTTACGAAGTGTATTTTGTGGGTTTAAATCCAAACAGGCTCTTTACTTTGTGTAATTTATTTCATAATAACTGTTCTCAACAGTGAAAGAATCCGAAAAAGAACAGCGTGAGGAATCCAGTATATCTTAGAACTAAAAATTCAAAGACATCTGACACCACCCAACTACCAACCCGCACTGGGCTCGTGTAGTGTGTTGTGTAATTAAGACCTTCCCTCTTCTAGAGAGGAGGCCTGAGTCACAGCAGTAGAAAAAAAACCTTATGCTATACTTATGCTTATAAATAAATTATATAGTCAGAGAGACATCACATCACAAGACAATAAATTTATAAATATTTAATTTTTCACAAAACACCACTACGATGTAAAACTATTGAATGCTCCTGCATAGACGATAACTGGATATTGAAGAGTTCTTCACGTCTACATTTCTTTTGGTATAATATCATCAAATAACTCTTCCCCCTCTGTGTGAAGCGAGAGGTTGTGTCAGATTTTTCCTGACTGAAACCCACCCGTAATCCTTTGGTTTCCCTTTACATTCAAGAACCGTGATGACTTTAAAAAAAAACAAGCCAGGTGCGAGTCGGGCTCGCGAACAAAGAGTTCAAAAACGGCAAATAAATCACATAACAAATGTGATGTGTTTAGGAGCCCTCTTAAATATGTTTTTCAATACACTTACTCAAAAAAACCGGCCAAGTGCGAGTTGGACTCGCCCATGAAGGGTTCCGTAGCAGCAAGTAACATAATATAAAAGTTCTTGTAATGTGATGTAACTTTGATCGATGTTTTAATAATAGTGTATTTTTTTCGATTTATGACGCATTAAAAAAAAACTACTTACTAGATTTCGTTCAAACCAATTTTCGTTGGCAGTTTTTATAGTAATGTATATCATATATTTTTTTTAGTTTTATCATTCTCTTATTTTAGAAGTTAGAGGGGGGGGGACACACATTTTACCACTTTGGAAGTGTCTCTCGCGCAAACTATTCAGTTTAGAAAAAAATGATATTAGAAACCTCAGTATCATTTTTGAAGACCTATTCATAGATACCCCACACGCATGGGTTTGATGAAAAAAAAATTTTTGAGTTTCAGTTCTAAGTATGGGGACCCCCAAAATTTATTGCTTTTTTTCTATTTTTGTGTGAAAATCTTAATGCGGTTCACATAATACATCTACTTACAAAGTTTCAACAGTATAGCTCTTATAGTTTCGGAAAAAAGTGGCTGTGACATACGGACGGACAGACGGACAGACAGACAGACAGACAGACAGACATGACGAATCTATAAGGGTTCCGTTTTTTGCCATTTGGCTACGGAACCCTAAAAATGACTCTTATTGCACTGCACTTAGGTATATAAAGGTGCTTGTTACCAAACTGTGACATTTTGATTACCATTACGCACTCGTGCTATAAATGTAGTTAAAACCTTTTTATTCAACCTCTTTGTTCACAAAACAAATCGTACTCAAACAAAAAATTTCGCATAAGTTATTGCGTTCAATAGTATAAATTAGTGTCTTACTTACTTATTTCATGCAATTTTGACCATTTTAACTTGTACAAACGAATTTATTTAATTTTAAAAAAACATTCAGTAAATATATCGTACATTCACATACAAATTGTTTCTTTTTTTTGTGGTCTATGGCCGCCATTTTAACTGTCTGCCACGGTTCATGAGATACAGTCTAATGACAGACGGAGAGACAGTGGAGTCTTAGTAAAAGGGTCCCGTTTTACCTTTAAGAACCCTAAAAAATATCGCAGCCTATTCATGTCTCCATAAGTTTTCAATTTCATATTCTTTTTACTTACCTATGTGTCGTCCTTGCATTCTGCATTCAAAGTATAGCCATTATGTCATAAACAATTATAACAGGATAGAATTAACTTTTATAACATATTGTACTACCTGTGCAATAGCTAATCATGAAAGCGATTCTTTGCTAACAATTGCTATGAGCTTTTTGATAGGCGGTAACGTTCGTATATTTTTATTTTTTATGTGTGTTTGTACTTATTTAAATCGAACACTATGTGATCTGGTTGTTATTTTGGTTATTTTTACTATATTTGATCTGTTTCTTTTAGTCTGCATGTTTCTTGTATTTGTTTGTATCTTTCAATTTGTTGTTTTATTATCAATCAATCTTAATCTTCCATTTGTGAAAATTGCGATTGCGTTAATAACGGGTGAGGCGTGGATGATTACAATTCTCTGTAGACTAAAGTTTCATAATGACTGATAAATTAGTCATATACTACCAAAACTGCAGGGGAGTCCGTACCAAATTGCATATTCTTTATATGAATATTTTAGCTAACTGCTATGACATTATAGTTTTGACTGAGACCTGGTTGACGCCAGAGATATATAACACAGAGTTCATTGATGAGCGTTACGAAGTACATAGATGTGACCGTGATCGCGCGGCCACTAATAAGAAGGATGGAGGTGGTGTCCTCATAGCGATTTTAAAGGGGGTGCGATCAGTCAGAGTAACTTTGCGTACATCTGCGCACGCGTACATTGAGCAGGTCGTTGTACAGTTACCAAACTCAGCTACAGGCAAATTTCAAGTTATTGGGGCAGTGTATATACCGCCTAATACACCTGAATTCATATATTCTGAACATTTTGACCTATTGCACGCGCTACTCGAGGATAACAACATCGAAAATTTTTATTTGTTTGGTGACTATAATTTACCTGAGGTCGATTGGGTTCCCAGCTCTGACAGTAATTCTCTTACTGCTCAGATCTGCAGAGGCCACACGCCCGTATGTACTCATATGAGTATTTTTATGTCCCTTCTGAACGCTTATCAATATAACACTATTAAAAATCTGAACGGGAGAATATTGGACTTGGTGATAAGTAACGATGATTGCTCGATTTCTACACCCACCGATTATTTATTACAGCTTGACAACCACCATCCTCCATTCTGTATTCTCATCTCGCGACGTTTGCCTCATATTCCAATGACACACAAGGCAAACAAAAGGTATAATTATTATAAGGCAAATTATGACAAAATTAATGACGAATTAAAGGAAATAAATTGGAATGACGTCTTATGTAATCAATCTGTTGACACTTCTCTTGATACGTTCTATAATATCATTTATGAAATTATTAAAAGACATGTACCATTGACTAATTGCAGATCTTCTAAGTTTCCCGTGTGGTTCTCAAAACCACTTATACATATTTATAAAAATAAAACCAAGGCCTGGGTTAGGTGGAAAATGTATCACAATGTCTCAGATTATGAGCAGTTTTCGCTGTACCGTTCTAGATTCCAGGATGAATGCAAAATCTGCTATAAAAAATATATGGATTCCGTTGAGAATGGTATACGAAGCAATGTTAAGCATTTTTGGACATTCATATCCAACAGAAAGAAATCTACCGGCATTCCATCCACTATGACGTATAATAACAACTCCACTAACAGCCCAGAAAACATTTGTGACCTTTTTTCAAATTATTTTAATTCGGTTTACGAACCATCGACCTTTACTAATATACCATCTATGTACGACGACTGCTCTGAAAGCTGCACTCTGATGAATGACATCGAATTTACTATTGATGAAGTAATGAATGCGCTTAATACATTGGATCCTTCTAAAGGGCCAGGATCGGATGGTCTTCCGGTGATTTTCATTAAACAGACAGCCGTTAATCTATGTGTACCGTTGCATAAAATATTCAATTTATCCATTTCCCAAGGATGTTTTCCTCAAGCATGGAAACTCGCAAACATAACCCCAGTTTACAAATCGGGATCTAAGGATGATGTAGAGAACTATCGCCCTATATCTATACTGTCTGCTTTGTCGAAGGTTTTCGAGAGGTTAGTACATAATAAAATATACCCTTTGTTGCACAATAACATTGTGCAACAACAGCATGGATTCGTCAAAAGGAGGTCAACTACAACCAACCTGGTTACCTTTGTTGACTACCTGTTTAACAACATGGACTCTCGTGTCCAGGTGGACACTATTTACACTGATTTCCGGAAGGCCTTTGACAAAGTAGATCATCAGCTGCTCTTAAATAAGATTGCGTTCAATGGTATACGTGGCGATCTTTTAAGATGGTTCGCATCCTATGTGTCAAATAGAACTCAGAGGGTAGTGATAAACGGTTTCACTTCCAGCACTTTGAGTGTAACATCTGGAGTGCCTCAGGGCTCCATTTTAGGACCCCTTTTATTCATCATGTTTATTAATGACATCACCACATGTTTCAAACATTCCAAATTGTTGCTGTACGCAGATGATCTAAAAATTTTTAGGCCTATCAAAGACATGAATGATTGTCTCCTTTTACAAGAAGATCTAAATAGGTTTTCTTCATATTGCTCAAAGAATAAGCTCCAACTTAGCGTATCCAAATGCTGCTGTATAAGTTTTACGAAAAACAAAAATGTTAAAAAATTTCCTTACGCATTAAATAACGTCATCTTAACGAGAGAAACATTGGTTCGCGATCTTGGAGTTCTGTTAGATGATAAATTACACCTTGACTCTCATATAGCAAAAATTGTAAATAATGCCTTCCGCATGTACGGTTTTGTAATGAGATCAGCCACTGAATTTGTCCGTCCTTATACATATATATATCTCTATAAATCGTTAATCAGGTCCCAGTTAGAGTATGCGGTTGCAGTTTGGAGTCCTTTGTACAGTAAGTACTCAGACGCAATTGAAAACGTTCAAAGAAAGTTTTTAAAAGCCATGCATTACCGTTGTTTTCGCACTTACGCATCTTATGGTGATCTTTTGAATAAATACAAGCTTCAAAACCTCAAAACCAGACGTATCTTTTTGGAAACAATGCTTCTATATCAATTATGCAAAAACACACTTGATTGTACTGACATTATCAATAAGATCAGCTACGTAGTACCAAGAACAACCATATGCCGTGGGGTACGTATGCGGCCCTTGTTTGCCGTATCATCTACACGCACGAATGCAGGTTTACGAGCACCCTTGCGTCGCCTGGCTGATCAATATAATAAACTTTTCATTGATATTGATATATTCGCTGTTCCATCAGGACAATTTAGGCGACTTGTTTGTGAGTCTATTAATAATTCTAACTCTAATTCTGTTTATTAGTTTCTAATTTTTAATTTTTGGAAGCCTTTTCAAATTTGTCGAACTTCTTGCTTTTGTTTTATTAAAATTTTTGGAAGCCTGTTCAAATTCATCAAAAATGTTACAATTATCATTATTCTTTTTAAAAATTATTCATTGTACCTTAATTCATTCATTCTGTTATATTTTTTTTTTTTTGCAATTATTTGTTTCTTTTTTTGTTTTTCTTGTAATTTGTAAGGGCACGTCGTTCTGATTTGTATTTTTTTTTTTTGTATTCTGTGGAAAATGTCGTTAGTTGTGCATTTGTCTTTTTCTTTATGTAATTTTTTTTTTTTAATGTGTTACTGTATTGTGCAACTGTTTATTTTCCCTAATAAATAAAATAAAATAAAATTATTTTGCCTATATTATCAAATTACTTGTGAATGATGAGATTTTAATTGGATTCTTGATTTCAATATATAACTACAGGTATTGGGTAAACGTAATTTAAAGAATATGTAGCTCCTATTCATCTTATTCATCATATGCAAATTATATATCACACTAATACTATAAAGACGAAAAAGGTATTATAAAGTTTTATAAGTGTGTTTGTTTGTTACTTCTCCAAGCTTAAATGGCTGAACGGATTTCGATGATACTTGGTTCATGGGTAGACCATGTCTTGGAATAATACTCAAATAATACTTTATTGCATCCCATATTTTGTACATAGGTGGTATAAAATATTGTCAAGATCAATATGGACCCTGTCGGGCACAGCAAAGTTAGGAGACAGGATGAAGTTACAATTCATGGAATTAATTATTATTGGCAGATCTAATAGATGTATATGGTGTATGGTGAAATGTGCTAAATTATTTTAATTTGTTTTTTTTTCATCATGATTACTAAATTATGCAACTATATATTTAAATTAATCTTCCTTGGTTATTGCTATTTCTATTGCGTTTAGGAGTCTTTAGCGAATAAAGAGACAGAAGCTTAAATCGAGTTTATTTTAAACTATGTAACGTTACACATAAGCCATTTTCTTTTGTTGTACTTCTCCTCCATCGATGAGTTTTCACAAAATTGTGTAAGCGACGCTGAAATCGAACATCCAAATCAATAAAGCTACCAATCATAAATTATGTCGAACGTGCCCGACGCACAGCGGTTACAAAATTATCGTATTGCCCAATCGTTAATGGATTGTTTATAATATTGTACTTAATTAGCGTCCGCCATGTTCTCGCTCGATTCGTGAGAAGATGCTGATCATCAGATTACATCAGCTAAGGTAGGAGATAGCGTTATTGCTCTAATATCTCATATTGTTTTTATACTTTATATTAACATGCTGTTCCATTCATTCCGATAAATGAATAAAGATAAAATGTATGTAACATAAATTGAGACGCCAGTTTATTAGATTACTCTGATGATCAAGATAGGTTGTACTCTATATTTGTATATGTAAATTAAATATATTTTACGAAATTAAAAGTCGTCTCGTTTTGAAACGTACGGATAATAAATTCAGTGTATCAATTCATGTCTATAAAACAGCTGCAATAAATAATCCTGTATTGCAGTGGTAGTCGTCACAGACGGTTGGACACCGTCATCGTGTAATCAATGGAGCCTGACACGTAACTATACACGTGGCTAGAGCTGATCATCCGACTAATATCTACGCTCCAGTTACGAATCATTCAAGAAACATATCACACACACACATACATATTCAGTAAGTCACACTCACACATCAAAAGCAACTTTTTTGTTTTCAATTACCGATTCGAAAGGTTCATTATCTCTAGCATTATCTTGTTCTTTTTTCTAGTTCAAACCGGTGTTCGACTGAAAATAACCCGTGGCGACATCTCATTAAGCCCGTCAGCGTCGAGGACGCTTTGAAAAATGTCTCATTTAACCCCAACAGTCCCTTAATAGCCGGTGAAGGGTTAACCGACACAAATAACTCAATACGGAAGTAGAGACTGTATCGTCGACTACACTTTTTAATAGTTTTAATTAGGAAATAGTTTAATTTTTATGTTGTGTGAGTGGTGCTTGGAGGTTGTCAACGCGCCAACCAATAGCAAATTGGCGTGAGAAATGGTTAGTTGTATTGGTGTTGAAATTGATAGCCGGAAGAGCATATAAATATACGCATAACTAGTTTCTGTTCGGTTTGGAAACTTAATACTGGCTCGCAGTTTACTGACGGTAGCAGAAAATTAAACACTTGTCAGCAACATCATTTGTATACAAATCGTCTCATTTCTGACTAAAAATCCCATTCGTCTGCTATTTATTGTGCTAATATTGACATCGGAACTGATTGGTTTTTTTTTAATTAAAAGCCAATCAAATAAAAGACGTAAAATTTCACATCACATAGCATGTCAGAGATAATGTTTGCATAATTGCTAAGTAAAGTATTTTGCACCTAGCGCTCTGTAACTTCTGACAACACGTTATGTGAGCTTATATACTTAGGTATATAAAGCACCATCAACCCCTGTTCACATTTGCAACAGGTACCCAATTTGTGCAGTTGTATGTACTATCTGGTTAAGGTAAAAGATAAACAATATATAGTCATAGTAAAAAAGCATTGAACTATAATAGCTTATTTGATCAGTACCCCTAACCAAGTTGCTAATCTGCAATAGTTAACGCTTGTAGAAAGCTTCAAATGTACGGGAATGACGTCGTCTTAACGCTCAGTCACGTGGTCAGAACAAAAGAATTGGCGGCGAGGTAAACTCGAAGCGTTCGGCGCAAGCGAAACGGTTGTAACTTGGCTAGGGGGGCAGGTTATTTTTTTATTATTAGGTATTGATAGGCTCGCCTTTGACAACTATCTTACGCTAACCTAGAAATAACCTATTCACTTTGCATGTAGCCCCCTAGGGCAAACTAGAGGGCTACAAGTTATCAGGAAACAAAGACTCCGGCAGGTAAGTTCACTTCTTCCCTGTACGCAGAATGAATTTAGTAGGTATCCCCAAAATGTTTTAAACGTAAATGAGGTAAAATTACCCATCCGTAGATAAACCTTGTCAAACGTTGCTTAACCTAGGAAATCAAAAAGTAAAGCTGATATTATTTTCCGCCATCAGCTGAAGCTAAAGATATTATAAGTAAATGGTTGAAATAGGCTTCTTCTTGGTATCTACTAAGATTATATATAGGTTGCCAACCGTTGTTTTTTTATTGAATCACCAATCTCTTTAATTCTAGGGTTTTCATATTTCGCCAGTTTTTCATCAATTTCATATCCCTTTATCCTCAAATCGTCTAGAATAATTATCTCGTTGGGATTTTCTGTATTCGAAAATAAACAATCGGAGAGCTCCAATCTCTCGTGTCCATACAAAACATTTTGTAAGTCCTTGAATTTGGTAATAAATTCAGATTTATGCAGTTACCACGCTCGGGAGATACCCAATTGCAACTCACAAATCTCCTTATCATTCAAAAATAATAAAAAATATTGACATAGCTACGTATAGAATATTATACAGCATAATCCTTGGACACGAGACTCGACAAAAGTAACAGAATGGGCGAAAAACTAGCCCTAAATGTTAAAACATGTTCCCTTTGTTCGTTATCTATCTGGTTGATACACATGTCCCAAGTTATATAAAGAATCGGTATCAAATGTCAACAACTGAAGTTCTCATTGGAAGTAGTATGGTGACCACGCCTCTTCCTCAAAAAGATGACAGTTATATTATCATCACCCCTCGAAATAAAACGGTAAAAAGGGGTGAGACTAACAATGGTTTTTTATTGTAATCGTACATACATTATCTCTTTTATAACCGAAAACTATATAATATAGCGTCAATTTAATAATATCGTTTTTCAACAACCGGTTTGCAAAATAAAATGCTTTTTTTATTATTTCTTTCTAACCATAGATCCATATTTAAATAACGAACGAGTTAAAGGTGGGTTTTCACGTGTGAATTCTTATCTCAACCCAATAATGTTCCAAATCATAAATTATCTTTTCTTGTTTCAGGTATGTATCAAAGGCCACTAAATTACTCAAGACGTCAGGACTCAACGATATCAAGGTATATAATATATTTCAATTAACGCAAACAAAAACAGACATAGACAGATAATAAAAACGCTGTAGAAATAATTTTACAGCCATACAAAATGGTTTTGGTTAATCCAATCTTGTGACTAGTAGTTATGAACTGGATTGAAAACGGCAAACCGGTCATAGGTTCATTCACTCACTCAGTTCGGCCCAGCTGCCATTAGCCGGGTGAAGATTTCCGTCTCATTGAAAACACACTCTAAGATAAAGTACGACGCGCTAAGATACCAACAGACTTATTTGAGAACGATGTTTGACTAAACAATTGTTTGACATTGTTGATTTCCGTTTGGATCTCCATCTTACAATGCTTTAACGTTTTGTTAGCTGTGATATTCTTGTTGCTATGTTGCTGGAATTATTACTTTTTGATGTTTTACCCGTTCAATATTGTAGTTTACATTAAACAATTCAGTATGTTGCATATATCACATAATATAAACGAAGTAGTAGCGTGCGTAACACGACGAGTTTGCACACAAAACGCAGAATAAATAATTACGTTTAATTAGCACAGCAGCCCACTTAAATGCATATTATTTTTCGTGTTTAAATGCTACTGAATAAATATTTAATTATTAAAGTTCAAAAATAAGTTTCGAAACATCCTGTTGTATTTGCCAAATGATTTCGTAAACAGTGGAAATATATCGAATTCTCGGCAGGTGAGAGAGTCGTTATTTCAACAGTCAGTTATTTTCGCCGTTTAAAAACTATATTTAAAACTTGGTGTAGCTTAATTTTGTGCTTTGGGAAAACAAAACGCGAAGACGTCCTCGTGAAAAATCACCTCGCGCTTTATGATTGATCATTTCTTGAAACTGGAGAGCGTCCCAAAGCTGCGCCTGCGACGGCCGAACACGCGACACATATAATATTTTGAAAGCGTAATGTGTTGATTTGTTGAAAGCTCCCGAATGAGATATTGTGACGATATGACAGGGCATTTTGTTAGCGATCACATAAATAAACATCCGATCCGTATAACACTTTTATTGTGAACAAATAAAATATGAAAAGAAGCGGCCATGTCAATTTTTATTGTCTATGCTATAAACCGCTTAAAACCTTGTTGTTACTTTTAGCGCTTAGATCTGCTTGAGTCGACACAATAAAAAAAGATACGATTTGTTCTTCGGACAGCACGATGACATTTATTAAGCGCCGTATGTGACAAAAATTTGAATTTAAAATATTGTAATTGACAGGTACATGACCGTTGTTTATGGACGTGCTGCACTCACTAATGAGTGTTTTACATGAAACCGAGATGAAATATTCTGACTGCACGGCTATGCATGTGTAAATCAAAACATAAGTTTATTTGAGAGGCTTTAAAGATTCGGTATTAATAGGTTCTCAAAATGCACACCATATCACATGTTATATCGTCTGCATTTTGAACATAAAATATGCTGAAACAGAAACGTTTATTCAGACAAACTATTTTATAAAGAAACATGGTATCCTCTATCTCATTACACTGATATTTAATATGCAATAAAGGGCAAAATAGTACAATTATGTGAAGCTTCCTCTAACAACATCTTCCGCGTAACGTGATCCAATAATCACGCCGCGCCGCGCCGAGCCGGGCGGCGTCCGCGCATCGTATCGGATGACGGCGACAAATCGCTCGTGCATAATCGTAAATACGATTTTTTTATCCTACCGCCATTCATGGACGATCCCACTATATCCGGTGAGCGCTGCCACCATATTGTACGGCAGGTAACACAAAAATATTGCCTATTATAGCCCATAACACAAAACCTACCCAAAAACTGTCTTCGTAGAACAGAAATTCGCACAGCAAAAGCACAGGTTGCATTTCTAAGGTACCTTAAAATTTGTAAAAAAGGACGCTCTTTTGTGGCTGCAGACTGTGTGGCACCGAAGCCTTTTTGTTCCTGCAGAATACTCCAAAAATTTGAATGGGAACTCATCGATTATTTCCGAGAACATGCGATGACCGTCCGCGGCTGACAAATTGTCTGTAATACTATACCAGTGCTCGTTAATTACAGCCTGTGAACACTGTAATCGCTCGTTGTATTGTATCATCATTGAAGTTCTGAAACATAGTTAAAAACAAGTAAACTATATTCACTAAAACAGTTTTTAAGCTAAAAAGCTCTCAGAACTTAGTAATTTTCACAATGTACTTTCAATCCGGTCTATGCGACGATGCCCTATAAGTTTTCATTCATATAACAGCCTATAAGGTACCTA
Organism: Mythimna ferrago; assembly: GCA_910589285.2. Taxonomy (NCBI): domain Eukaryota; kingdom Metazoa; phylum Arthropoda; class Insecta; order Lepidoptera; family Noctuidae; genus Mythimna; species Mythimna ferrago. The sequence goes on along the minus strand of OU342692.1, from coordinate 11,274,725 downwards.
AGCTAGGGTAACATCTAAATATAACTCTAGCGGCACTTTCTATTACGTACCAGCTTCTCACTGAGCCAGACATGGCCAGTACTGGCCAGCACTTGGCCACAGTGTAGACGGCTGGTCGGCATCATTCATTCCTTTATAACCAGTAAACCTAGCCAGTTTAGCTCACGTCCGTACACATATCTAATAAATATTATTACTTACATAAGGTAAGCAGTTTTGTTATAATCAACATGCATATACCTAATGATATAGGTGCGGGCTTGTATACACGGTCTAGCATGTTTCGAAATATTGATCAACGATTTTTTATGTCTGCTAGACTTCCTCCGCTGTTTGTTACAAAACATCCTATGTATGAAATCGGAAGTCGTTGTCTAATTTTGAGTCTGCATATTAATTTATTTAAAAATACGATTTGCTAACAACATAGTCCAATGAAACGTAAAAGAAGTTAGCCTCAGAAATGTGAAACGTGTCCAAAGCGCTCATAACTATCAGAGTAACGCAGGATGTCGATTTCTCTTTTAAATTTAGCCTATAGAGATGTCCTTATAAGTTTGAGTCTTGGAGGCAGCCTCATACCGATCCCCAGTTTCCATTACCTCCAAGTTTCCATAAAAGAAATGTAATGATTAGATTCTCGGATTGAATGTTGTAAGAAATGTAAGGTGACGGTGGTTATCCGGCAGTTGCTAGCCGTTATGTGTCGCCGTGGACACAACCAGCAGGCCCCGGGCCGGCCGCCCAGGGGACAGCAGTGGCTCCATTCACCGATTACTAGATCTTCGCACCTCACCGACCACAGAACGCATCCCATTCACGACAAGCGAGTAAATCAACCGAGAACGTTAACACCTTATAAGGTCTAATTGGTGTCGTTTCCTCAGACGGAAAACAACTTTCTGCTATCGATGGAAAAACCACTTTCGTATGTGTTCGCTTTGAGTTACGACTTTTTACGATAACTATTTCTGTGCGCAAGGTGTGCTGTGGATGAATGTCGTTTGTGCTCCTGCCGAAGATGAAAAATGAACTTTTTGTGCTTAATGCTAGAGTTGATATTGGGATGGATGATAACGTGAGTTGGTACGTTTAGTTGGAGATGTTTGGTTTTATGAATGAAGCGCAACGTTGTGAGCGGAAGCGGAGCCGGGCGTAGTGCGGCTTTCCCGCGGCGGCCGGTTTCATTAATAATTAAAACGCTGCAACTGGCGGAATGGCCGGACGTGGAGATGATTTCTAGCCGCTCTTGTTGCGGCCACAGCTTCTGCTCCGTTGCCGTTACACGAGCCGTACCACTGTGCCATTATTTATATATTTTTAGAACGGAACATATAAATAAAAATTTAGACAACATCGGAAATTTTGTTATAAAATATGAGCAGTAGAGATGTTGCTCTGTAATGACGTATCATTAAACAGAAGCCGTTCGGAGAGTCGTCGTGCTCGGCTCTCGGCTCCATGACGCCGCAATAATATAACGGTCAACATACAAAGTAAAATTTGACCGCCTCATTACGCAACACGCGAGTGGAATGGTACCGGAGGGAACAGGAGAGAATAATACAAGTTACGCGAGCAGAAAAAGGACAAAAGTAGGTCTGAGAGAGCGAGATGGTGGAGTATGACAAATCTATAAAGAGAATGGGATAGATAAGGTAGCTAGATACGCGCGTCCGGCAGAGCACTTCCTGTCGCGGGAATATAGTGTGCCAGTGTCCTGCAAACATTAATAGCTGTCGATAAAGAAACAAACGTTGCACAATTAGAATTACATAATATTTTTTTTAGGTGGGATATAATCCAACTACTTCTCCTGCTCTAGGACGGAGCAGAAGGTCGCGTCAGTGTTACTGGCTAAAACCGCACCTGTGTCCTACGGTTGCCCTTTACTGTACAGGGCCACAAGTTTCGTCTACAGGAACTTTCCGTGGCCGTAGCGCGTATTGGCACTGCTGAGCCCCTACGTGTTTGCTGATATCTCTTTGAGGAACGCCGTCGATGGGTTAGGAGAATTACATAATCTAAAGTTTAAATGAAAGTCGAACCAAGTTCAGGATTTATCAACAATCCAGGATATTTCTAGAACTAATTTCGAAACAATAACATCACTAACACAAACGACATTCTCCACTAAAAGTATTTTCAAAAGATTCCTTTTTAGAATAGGTCAACCTTCAACAAACTTTAACACAAGATTCTTATCATACGCCATTTGCCTTTCTTCCTCCGAAACTGCATCAGGATCGCCAAACTTCGTCAGAATTCGTAAGACTTCGTCTCCTCACGTGTTCAGGCGCCGCTGAATCTGAGCATCACTTCCGTCGCCCACATCCACTGTAATGTGTAATTGTTGGCTACTCATTCCGTTGTCCTTCAGCTAATGTGGTTAATGGAACACGGCTCATGACTAACCCTACGTATTTCTGTCTCTTCTTAGAACTCATTCTGATCTTTCTATTACATCGTGTTTTGTTTATGTTGCGTATGTTTTATGAATGGGATCCTATGTTTAACTCCGCTGTTAGCTTGAGTCATAGCATCAGTTTCTAGTTGCCACCTTTGACTTGGGGTCATAAGTCACTTTCTTATTTTACTAGCTACGAGTATCCTCCGTGCTTTTACCCGGATCCTTGGTTACTGCTTTGCTTCTATCAGTGTTATGTTATATTCTACAACCTTCCTAGATAAATGGGCTATACAATACTAATGATTATTCAGTTCGAACCGGTAGTTCTCGTCCAAAAAAAAAACGAACACACTTCAGCTTTATAATATTAATAAAAAACCAACTGGTTTGCCAGTAGCTTAGCCTGCGTGAAAGTCGAAGGGAAACTTACTCCCGGAATAAAAAGTATCCTATATCCCTATTCCAGCACGCTTAGCCAAGTTGTTATTCTGCAATCGTTAACGCTATCGAAAAGTGACGAAACGTATGGGAATGACGTCATCAACGTAAAGTCGCGTGGTCAGAACAAACGAATATAAAATTTGTAGCCAAGTTCACATCGTTCAAAATCGTTTCTACAATGTTTAACGCTACATCCTTTGTTATACAAACGCTACATTGTAGAACGAGCGGCCGACCCAGGCGCGTCAACACGGCTACCAACTTATCGTTTTCTACAATTGCTGTCACCGAGGCGTTACCGATTAGAGAACGGAATTCGACACAAACTGGTTGTAACTTGGCTAGGGGGGCAGGTCTTCTCGTGTGCTAAATTTCATAGAAATTCGAAAAACATGAAAAGTTTCGAACTATAAGTACACCTTTAACTTCTGTTGAACAGTTTCAGAAAATGTTCCCCTAACATCCCGATGGTAAAACAAACGAAACGTTTTAAAACCGCTCTATCGCAGTTCATAATTGACTTTTTGTACTGCAGCCATGTCGGTAAGTTCGTTAGGCAGCCCTGTTAGCGGAAGCGACCCACGCCTGCTAATTGTGCTACTCTTTTTGTTTAGATGTCCACTCGTCTTGACTCGATTACGGCAATCAGAACCGCGCCCTTTGCCCCGGCCCGGGCTCTCGACGCCCCTTCGTCTCGCTCGGGATAATTGATCATCATGACTCTTTGTCTATATTGAACAACAAACATAGTGTTCCGTTTGTTTTCATGAGTTTCGTAATGCTCTTAATGATGTTTCAGACGTTGATGTTTTCAGTTTTCGGGAGCGTTGTGGTTTTTATCTAAAGTGCTCATTCTAAAACAAGATATATTCGCTTTTTATACACGTTAATGTTTTGCAATAAATGTTTTTGTGGCTTGTGATTACCAGTCCAGTAGGTAATTAAATTTTGAACGTCCTGTTTACTCAACTGGTTCTGATAATGTCCACAACACCTATCGCATAGTGATATGTACACTTTGGCTGGATTACGTTCTCCCTCAAACATTTATTTTTAAATTTTTTGTTATCCGTATATTATGTCCAAACAAAACCTAGCCGTGGAAACTAAAACAGTGTGAGCTAGTTGACATAATGTTTGTTCACATTTCTACTCAATTAAGTGCTGCGTTTCATTCATGTTTAATTATTTAAGGCTCGCTGCTCTGGCAAAGTAGGTCTATACGAGGTATAAATAGAAGTCACTATGGCTCGGTGCGCCAACCTGTCATACAACATTGTCGCGCCGGGCCTTACATTTATGAATGAACTCACAGATCTAGCGATTTCCGGCTAACTGTTGAGATAGTACGACACTCTTCCTGGTTCCTGCTATGGTATCTTTAATTACGCCGCCAGCATAAACGGACCGGTGTTGCAGCGACCAAACTCACTAAATGCGATCGTGTCGTGCAAGACGTAAAGTCCAGTTTTTCCCGCGGCCAGTGATCGATCGGAGTCCATTTCTGCTTTATCGAGATCGTTCGAAATATGAATAAAGATATTCTAAAAGTGACCAAGCGATCCTAATCGCCAAAGCGTTATGAACTTTACGACAACATGTTACGGTTAGATATGGATTAACGTGATCTTGTGGCAAGTGTGTCTCGCATCCTGTGGAGCACGTTTTTTTCCTGCCTCCTTCCCGGCGTTTCACCGTTACGCAATATATCGTAAATAATTAGCGGAAGGCAAGATTCCCGTGTCTTATGGAGATGCTGACTATCAGGTTTTTTTCGCCGGACGTTTCCTGCGTCCGGCTAACCGTAAAGTATCGAGTCTTCTTTAAATGTACACCTAGTAAGGCGGCTCTTGATCATAAACGTCCATTCAAACATTCTGCAACGAAGGCAGCTTTGAAGAGATTTTTTACGGCTGACAAGCTCGACTTGTTCTTGCACCGTCTATGGTTCAAGCCATTCACACGTGTGCATACTAATTTATATCTGAACCTGATCTATTTCTGATGTGTTTTCAATACGTAAACGTCATTCACTTACCTTATTCCTTTGGCTGTCGCTTGAATCGTTTATAACATGCCTCCGCGCTTTATTGAAAATAACAACAAATAATAAGCTCATCAGTGTATTGAAAAAGTATATTACCGTGTCGATTTGCCCTTGTGCGGTGCCGGCCGATAGATGGGCATCGTCGGCATTGCTGGGAGCGCAGTGCCGAGCCGACCCGGTCGGCCCGGAACGGCGACGTGTGCTCACGTCTGCACTTTTTGCTCGCACAACTAATTGCACGTATAACTTTTACCAAATTGCGCAATTTACTGCGCATTGCCCCCTCAAGATCTGTAAAAGCCATTTTTTCCTCGCTAACCGATTTCGAACACCTGATAACGAGATCGTGTCCTCAGTAATCGTCTGTAATTGAATTCGAAGTTTTACCACATATTTTGTATAACGTCGACAGAATCGAAAGATAAAGCTGTATAAACTTTCTCGTTTATTTAGTTCATTATCTTTTCTCACGCGATATGAGATAAATAAAACTCGGTTAATCGATCTAGTTTATTCAGTACGTAGGTACCGCAACCGCACCTATTTATGTTTATTCACAAATGAGTGTTTTTGCTGATGCTGTGTGATGGCGCGGCGCGACGCTGCGCAGTGCCGCTCCAGCGCTCCTCAGCCGCCGTCTGACGACTCTCTTCGTGTCCATGAGCACTCAAACATGCGCACCGATCATTTGGACGTAGAACAAAATAAAATGTTAACCGTACATGTTCTCACGATGGCGCTTAAAACGCTCGACAAGATCAGATATAAAATGTTGCAACGTCGAAGACCGGTCGACCGCGATACCGAACTCACTCCGGCCGCGATTAGAAAAGAATAACGATCGAATTTAATGGAAAGAGTATGTTAATGAGTGCGGCCCACAACTCGCACAGATCACGCGTCTGATAGTAATCAGAAATCACATCGCTCCGATTATTATGCCTATTTAAATGTGTAGCTACTCGAAAAACATAATTATGATTCTATGCGGCCATCAACCCGTTTGTTCCCCTATGATTTGTGTCCATATTAAAGGTCTATATAATATACAATCAATATAGCGTTCTCTTGTATTATTGTCTAGATAATATTATTAGAAGGATAGTAAAAATATGATCAATCAATTTGTCAGGAGACTATTCGTTTCTTGACTAATTAGCTGCGAACTCATCCGTTCCCACGAGAAGATATCTTAAAGAAAAATATTTAATTTATTTTATTATGTGTATTTCTGTTAGCGATGTTATAATTTTTATGGATGTATGATTTATTATGCAATAATTTATTGAAACAAAAAACATCACTGTATTTCGTGGTCTAGATACTCGTAGGTATACCTACATACAAACATTTCTACAAAAAGTAAGATTATCTAGGCAAGCGTGCTCCATCGTCGGCCACATCATCGCATATAATAAAAAAAAACATTATTATTATTCCAAACCCTTCAATATTAAGTAAGTTAGAAACCTTTCAAATGTGGTGGAAGGTGAAACTGACAAGTAACAAAAAAAGTTTGCACAGACTGACATGTGACGTCAATACCATTACGTTACGTGCTTACAAAAGAGATGGAGAGCTGTTCCCACCTCGCCCTTATTCTTGCTTATATTTAAAACACTAATTGCTCCTTCGTTAAATAAACAATTTTGATACTGTCTTCTTCTTACTTTTTTCTGAAACGTCAAAACATTTATTTTTACGATTATTTGTTGAATCATATTTATAAAATATTCTGGAAATATAAACACACTGTTAGCCGCCGATAATATAAAATTATCCCAAAAGAACATAGTCCCAGGAGAAAAATCTTAATCTCCGCAATCTTTTAGATACCATATTATGGCACATGGTCACCATTTAATGAATATATTAGGGGAAGTTTGAAAGTGGCGCCAGTGACTGAAAAGTTGAATCCTTTGTCTTGGTATGTTTATGTAAGGAGGAGGGATGAAACACATGTTGCTAAAAAAGTTATGAGTTTTCATGTGGATGGATGGAGAGAGAGAGGGTGGCCAAAGAAAATATGGATGGATTGTGTGAGAAGTGAAAGAAAAGGGAGTTAGTGATATCGTGACGAGTGACAGGACAGAATGGAAGAAAAAAACGTGTTGCGCCGACCCCAATTAAACGGGATAAGGGCAGGAAGATGATGATGATTATGGCACATGGTCACCTGTACTTAATATGAGGTATCTGAACATTCTGTCACCTTTAATAATTACCAACTGGCTGCTATTCACGTCACTTATAAATGCTCCTGTGAAGACGCATGTACCACTAATTGGTAATCAATTGAATGCATGGCGGTGCAGGGCTGACAGGGCAGATGCTATCGCCTCAACTCAAGATCCTATCGACGAAGCCTCCGTCCACCCGTCACCCATATCTCAACATCTCGATAACTACTTAAGCGCAACTATATTACGTACTCTCCAAATTAAGATGCATTGAGAAGCCTCACGAAGTTTCGTTTAACTAAAAAAGAAAAACTTCAAATACTTATGCTGTGCATGTTAATAACTTATATAATAAAAAATCGTTCACGGTGCATAGTGTTCCACGCGCCAGAGAGGTCAGCAAAACCGTAGAGGCTCAGCAGAGAATCTCTGAAAAAGAAACCCGTCCTAGAATGCGAAGGGCAACTGAAGGACACAAGTGTGATTTTAGTTAGTAAAAGACTGATGTCTATCGTTGGAAGGCCTCCTACATGATGGACCGATGACTTGGTGAAGGTTGCGGGAAACTGATGGATGCGAGACGCACTGGATCGTTAATTGTGGCGACACTTGGGGAGGCCTATGTCCAACAGTGGAAGTATATCGGCTGAAATGATGATGATGAAAAGTCTGACACATCCTCCTGCTCTACTCTAGAGCGGGAGAAAACATAGGGGTAGAGGAGGTTCGTTGGAGGTTTTCTGAGGAAGAATTAGGTAACATTTCCTGCCAATATAACGCTTAAATTATGTATTATAGGTTTTATTTATTGAAAATAGTATGTTTATGTATTGTGTGTTAGTGCTGCGCACATATTTGTACAGTTTATGTTAGCATAAGTTTTTGTTGTGCATTTGTGTGAGTTACTTTCATGTATATATCTTTTCATATACATGTATAATACCTGAGGTTTTAAGAAAACACAATTGTGGGCTAAGCTCGCCTGTGTACATCAGCTATCCTATATAAAGACTATAAGAAGAGTCCCACCTCTTAAATAAAAAAATAATAATAAACATTCATCTGTAATAGATATATCAAATGATTCTCGTAATGTCAAGAGAACGATGAGAAAATGAAGGCATTGATATAAACGGACTATTACGGAAGTAGAATAACCGATTTTATGTAAAACAAATCGATGGTATAAGCAGCCGAAGCTATGGTTAGCGATCAACATATTGATAAAGATATCGTCAGACGATATCAACATATCATGATGCATTAAGAGGGTTATTTAATGTTATTTGGAAGCGTAGCTATGCTGTCTTTTAGGTGGGCACTAGCTTTAACAATTTATTGTAGTCTAGAGGAGAGATACGCATAAAGGCCTAAATTGACATGCCTGTAACTTGCACTAAAGTATGCAAGTAGCTAGCATGCCGTAGTGTAGTGACATCCACTAATCAGAATTTATTACAGCTCTCTGGCATGCAAGCGACTTGCATACCCTTGTGCCGCCATCTACGAGCATTGCCTTTGGATGATTTTGAAAATCATGCTTAATATTATAAAGGTTGGTTTGCATGTACGTGTTTTGTTTTAGGTGAGCAAGCATTCAATGACATCTCCCTCCCTTGGGCGGGGGGGAGCGCATATTGAACTTTTACTGACTAAAAGTAACCTCCTAGTTCCTCCGATGCTTTTCATTCTAGGGCCGGATTTTCCTTTCAAAACCGAATCCATGGCCCCAGTAAACTTCAACCCTGCCGGGCCCCTACATTGCATGTATGTGTGTTTGTTACTCCTTCACGCTCACATTGATACACAGGTGGACCATGTCCTAGAATAGCACATAAGATACTTTTAGATATTTTTATCCCGGGTGTATGTTTCCTTGAAGTAATTTACTAAAATTAAAACATACACTGAACTTCACTTGTTAAAATACCGCCAAGACCTTTTTTTTTGGTGGGGAAAATCATCCAATGACAACCCCCGCTCTTTTGCGGAGCGGGAAATAGTGTCAGACTCTTACTGACAAAAAACCCCACCCCGTTGCTTCAAGCCTTCATACCGGGGCTCGAGTTCCCTTTCGGATAACCCTGGCCCCAGTAGGCTTCGACCCGGCACGGCCCCTGCTGTTGCTGACAACTCCTTGAGGCGCGCGGGAACAGTGCGCGCCGTCGACGACTTGGGCTTGGTCCGGACAGTTACGCGCGCCTACGGTTACCGCCAAAACCTTCAGAAACTGAGTGTGCTCTGTTTGCTCTAGTTCTTTCGGTGCCTAACTGCATTTCAAATGAGCTGAGACATGATCAATTCCAATAATTTTTAACTTTAAACAATCTTTATGGCTGAAAGAATTTAAGAACCTAGGGTGTGATAAAGTTATCTAAACATATAACTCTTGGCTCACATCATCACCATCATCATTTCAGCCGAAAGATGTCTAAGTAATACTAGATATCGGCGTCCTCAAGTGTCGCCACTACGACCGGCCCTATCTCGCATCCATAAGATTCCTGAGATGATCACCACGTCATCGGTCCACCTTGTGGGAGGCCTTCTAACGCTGTGGCTTCCCATACGCGATCGCCATCCCATCAGCCATCTGTTCTGCGAGCGATATGTTACTTGGCGATTATTCGAGCTATCGCGGTAACATTACTGAACAACATACACATAGTGGATAATAAACTAGCGACTGAATAGAGTATCGTCATTGTACGACCTATATAGTAACGAGTAGTGTAATAGACCATAATAGTACACATTCTCAACAGATGACAATATAACCGTTCGTTGAGTATTTATTGACATTATTGATATTAATCATAGGATCAACACTATTATTCCTACCTCAACATTATGGTCGTAGTAAACAATTACATATGGTCGCGTAAACAATTTTAATGTCATTTAACTTCCATCAGTACATTCAATACTAGCTGACCCCATGGTTTCACCTCCGTCTTTAGTTGGTTACTGCTCCGCCGTGGGTCATAGTGACGTTATACTATAGCATACAGCCTTAATTGATAAATGGGGTATCCAAACTAAAATATTTTTTCCAATTTGAACCAGTAGTTCCTGGGATAAAACAACAAACAAACAAACTCTTTAATATTGTGTGTATCTACGAGTGTGTATGCCAAATAAAAAAGTTTTTCTTCTTTCTTCTTCTTTCAGCTTTATAATATACTAGCTTTTGCCCGCGGCTTCGCTCGCCTTAAATTCGGGGTAACACGATTCGCCTTTCTATGGGGGGTTAGTGAACTCCCCATAGTGAACTCCCTTTAGTGAAATCCACTGCGGGTGACGTAACCTACGACAAACTTATTATTTACGGTTGGTACAGTAATCGAGTCTATGGATCGAACGGCAAAATTAAGTTTGTTTTTTATTGTATATACTTTTCCGGGATAAAAAGTACCCAGTGTGGTGCCCAGGATATTAAAGAATAATTATACCAAGTTTCATCGTAATCGAAGCGGTAGTTTTTGCGTGATGCCTGAACAAACAGACAGACAGACAAAAAAATTTTTATTCACATTTTTGGGTACAGTGTCGGTCTTGTAACACCCCCTGCCATTTATTTTTTTTATATTTTCAATGTACAGAATTTTCACTTCTACAGATTTATTATAAGTATAGATAACTAACAAATCACTCTAGCTCCGCATAGGTTTTCGCAACATTCCTCATGAAACACACTGTCCATTATTAAAAATTGTATGAAAATCCGTTTAATAGTTTTTGAGTGTATCACATTCATACAGATAGACAGACGCGGTAGGGGACTGTTTAAAACGTATAAGGATATACATAGTCATAGCAAATCTGTCATCATCCTTGCCAAATGGGGTGTCACACAGTTTCTGGGTTGTGGAGGTCAGGGCGGTCGCGTCATGTAAAATACTGGTACTCACTTTCATCCGGTTGGACTGCATGTATTTCTTCGTAGTAGAAGGTCGTTAGAGTCGAAAGTGTTGGGGCTAATAGGACACCAAAGAGAAACATCGTTTTAAAGATTTCAATAATAACTGTTTATTATCCTTTTCTTTATAAACCGGAAGGTGTGTTTCAGTAATATTACGTGAGACATGTGCTCTTAAGCAAGGTTAAAGGAATACAGTAATTATAACCATACGAGGGATTTCAGTCAAGTGGTCAGGGAACTGTGTCCATGAAATATAATATTTATTGGTTAGAAAGGAAACGACATTGTGTTGAAGTAGGATAGTTTTGTTTTTGATATACTCCAACAGAAAGCTTGATATTGTAACGCAAAATGCAGCGTTGGTAGGCTTCCCACCAGATGGACCGATGAACTGGTGAGGGATGCGGGATCCTATTGATGCTAGACCCATAGTTCAGTCTTGGACGATTATCGGCTGTATACATCCAGTATTAAAATATATACCTAGAGCGGGAAAAGTCATTGGAAGATAGAAAAAAAAAAATATTGACTGTAATTTTTGTTTTTTTTTTGTTGTATACCTTGCAATAATTTTTTTAGTTAGAGTAGCAACCGAACTCAACATAAGCAGTTGTTTAAAGGCTAGGCAGCCAGCCTTGGCTCAGTTGTCTAACATTATGAAATTTTAATCGGAGGGAAGTCATCAAATAATAAGGGTTAATTGATGATTTCATACAGGGAAAAAGCCCCGCTCTGTATACAATGAGCTCTGTATACTAAAACCCGCCTATATTCCATCCGTTGCACTTGTGCATTCCTGGACCACGGTAAACTTTTCAAACGCCTCTAGAAGGCCCCGTCATTTAAACGTTATGTGCTAAACCAGAATACTCTAAATATTTCTTACTTCATACACCATTCATTATCAATCTTAGATAACAATTGGAATGCCATAAGCGATAATATTACCCAACAATACAGATACTTAGATATCCTGCCATTCATAACAATAGTTTGTTGGCTTATTATTACTTTGTGGACTTTTATTATTACATATTGTTATGTTATGAGTCACGAGCTTTTAGAGGCTTTCCAGCGATTCCGAGATGTTGACACAACAAATACAAAGGTTATGGCGTTATGCCTACAACGATGTGCTAGTCTTGAGACATATACTACGACGTTATGAATCACTCACAAAATAAGGGCATAGTCCTATCTCGGCACCTTTTCATTTCGGCATTTTATAATGGGTACTAAGATGGGAAGATACCCGAGATAGGACTAAACCAAAATAAAAACATAATACAGGTACTTTGCGTAGAAAAAATTGCCTACTTTGACTCAAAAAGGCATTAAAAAGCTATAGGTATATTTTTGTAATCAGTGACCTCAGCTTATGCTATGCTCTTAGACCAAAATATTCAGCAAAATCGGCAGTACAGCTTTCAGTGAAATTCATCAAAGAGAGAACCAAGTCAATGAAAACTATGTCGAAATTCAATAAATCTACGAATCCATCAGTCTAGCATATTGTATTTGCAAAGAATCATCAACTTCCTTTAGAATCAAAGACAGATTTCTGCGTAAACTAATATAGTTCTGAGAACGTTATTTTGAGAGCATTACAATAACTTCCGAATCAATATTCGAATTCGTCGAACATTCGCGTTGAGGCAAGACGACTAAGACGAGTTATATGAACGATAACTTGAGGCTACAGAGTACGTCGTAGTCGTAGTAAAGTAGAACGGGTCCGGTCCATTCATAGTTTTGAAGACAAACAACCTCGCCCATCTAGTCGCCTGCCCGCCTGTCATTCACAACGCTATGCCATGCTCAATGAGCCGCGATGTTGCGACATTGTTGTACGAACACTCATACATCACTCATGTTGCTATACCACAGATGTTAACACATGTAATAAAGAATCAATAACAGTAATAACTTTACTTATTTAGAAATAATAAATTAATTAATAAGACATGCCTTTTTCGTCATCGCTCCAGTGATTTACTTTGTAAATTCATTGCAAAATGTACTGGAGCGCTTGAATGAACGGAAGGCAGATTTTCTTTGTCGACGATTTAAAAGTAGATTATGTAAAGCACACGACGTCAACGGCTTGTCTGGAGCAAGTTCCGTTGAGGCAAGCCGTCGTGTTGACATTATCGAAAGCAAGCTCAAACAGCGATTGGACCTCGGGCCTCGGCCGTGTTTACACATTGTATATTTCGAAAAATAAATAAATTGTCTTTCGCAGTTTCCACGAACAGGTCAATGCTAAAGAGATACACGACTACACGAGTGTTTAACTATAGTCAAGAAAAAAAAACTATTACAAACATGTTCAGATGCACATCAAAAGTAGTTTATCCAAATGTAAATTGGATAGTAGGTGATTCTTGTTTTGCATCTGTAATTGACTTTTTTTAATCAGAGATTAGCACTTCCTATTAATTAATTAATTAACAAATGATTTAGCACTTTTTCGTCGAACATTTTGAAACAAGCCTAACAATTTGGAAGCCATGAAGTAACCTTAATTACGATGAATATTTTTTTACCTTACAGTTTTTTAAGTTCCTATAATTATTGTACATCCATATAAATAATAATTAATAGCTAAGGTTAAAATGCTACCGATTGCTGAGCGCCATACTATATAAATTACCGCTTACCGTAACAAATTATATCGACAAAAAATCGAGAAATACGATTATTAATCGAATCAATTTCACGGGAGCCGTGATCGCATATCTATGCCTCAATTACGACGACCTCCGACTCGCTCGGTTTATCCATAACATGTTTTAGTACCTCATGTTCTCATGTGGGGAAAACTGAAAATACATTGGGAAATCTACGAAGATTTTCCTGGAATATTTTGAGTATGTTTTACTACAAATCTTTAACACTTTAGTATTGTTCGTTTGTTTTACCAAAAACAATAGTATGTCTAAATAAAACCTCAATTTGCGAAGAGCATTGTTCCGCCCTTCATATTGTTGTTGCGACCTTGGAGATGCGGGTTGTCGTGCACTAGGGCGGCGCGACACTTGCGCGAGGCGTCGAGCGATGATCGCGCGATATGAGCAGCCGCGCCGCGTCGTCGCCGCGACATCGCGAGGCTTCCGTTCCCGCGACCGACTCCGTGGGAACCGCTTTATTTTCGTATTTAAATTCGACCCTCATTAAACTGGTTTGCTTCAAAATTCGCTGCCTTCTTTCGACGCCTTTTACTCAACTTTTTATGGTTCCGTTCGACATTTACTGTTTGTGATTATTTTTATTTTGAGTCTAGACCTCGGCCGTGTGTAGTCCACAATGAGCTGCCTGTATGGCAAGTACCAGTTCGTCTTCATTTGTAAGAGCGCAGCGTTATTGATAACCGAACAGTTCGAGTTTACTTTATGTTTATTTTGTAATAGGTTTTCTTGACGTGAATTGCTCGTATTTCGTTTTTGTTTTACTTAAAAGTTGATAATACGAAATAATCTAAGATAACAACATACGTTTAATATTCCATAGATAATGTTTAGATTTCATGTTAATTTAATTTGGGCAATATAAATTAATGGATGGAGTAAGAACCAGTTGTTGTTGAATGGCCAGTGAGCCAGCGTGGCCAGTGAGCCATCGCCAGCGTGGCGAGTTGGGAAGAGAAACGTATCAGTGAACCATTATATTTAATTAATACAGGACGATTTATGTAGTAGATACGGTTGCGTATAATTTTTCTCATAACACTACCACGTAGGTAGGTATTTGGAAGTACTTTATTATTCTCATTTGAGTTATGGTTATAGTCTCACGACGTGGCTGTACTTCGGTGTCTATTCAATTATTTTTAGAAGTACTTTATGTTAATTTCGAGTCACATCTACTTTTTTATCGCATCAATCTGAAGGTTAGTAATTATTTTGTAATAGAAACTTCTTACAAATTAAATGGAAGTGTAAACAGATAGAGTGATTACGTTTTGGAAATTTAGGTGGCAATAATAATTATTTCTTTTAATTTTTATCTTCAGAAGACTGTGTTGAAAACAGGAACTTATAACATGATATCTTAAGTACCAACCTATAAGATTTAAATAATAAAAAGTCTTATCCACTCAACAAAAGTATAATACCAATCACGGCCGGAAACGTCATTGAAAAGACATAAACGCGAATCTTAATTTGATTAAAATTACTGTAACTGTATCTTAACCTTAAACACTCATACAAATGTTTTATTAACACGTTTAATTATGTTAATATCATCGAAGGGTTATCTTTCCCCGAAATGGTGCTCACTTCCCCACGGTATCACCTTACACCGGATGGTGGGTAACCCTGCAGTGCAAGTTAGTCTAAAACCTTACTGAACACTGCAGCTATATAAAAGTGAACTTTAAATTGAGTGCAATAACTTTGAAATTACTTTAAAATGTCTCATATTTCAACATTTTGAACGTAGAACTATTTTGCTTTTGTTTTACATTAGAATTTCTGCTTTGGTCTGTTTGAATAGGGTTTCTTTTAGAGTGACGAGTGTTGAGATCGGATACCGGAAGGACACATTGTATAGGCCTTAGCTACCTGTTGATAATTTCTATTGTGAGTGGTAAACGAGCACAATACTATGTTGTACGTTGAAAGAAGCTTCTAAAAGCATTCCTTCGATGAGTAACACTTCACTGAAATAGACTTAACGTTTATCTTTTTGCAAAAGATTGCTACGTCACTGGATGAAGAGTGAGTTAATATTATGTTTCTTATTAATTCATTTATTATGTCTCAATTAAATTCGAAAGGTTAAAGTCGCTTTATAAAAGAGTTATATAATAATGCAATATACAAGGTGTAAGGGACAGCCCTCCACAAACTTTAAGGGCTTGCTCAAACTGAACAACCTACCATAAAATTTTTTTCAGGAAACGAAAAAAAAAATCCGCCTTACCATACAAAATTATTAACTTGATTGGACAGTTTATATGGAGAGGCTGAATTTTTTTTTAGTTTCCTGAATTTTTTTTTATGGTGGGTTGTTCAGTTTCGTCTACTAAACAAGCCCTTAAAGTTTTATATAATTTATTTAATGTCCTATTCTTTTTTTTTGGTCATATAATTAAAAATTATTATTATGTATAACCATAATAAGTGCATGTGGTGTTAGCCTATAATGAATTGCTACACTAATCAATGAAGTTCCAAAACAATATTCAATGTAAATGTATTGTGTAAGCAGTTCTTGGCTGACCAAAATAAATAAATAAATTTATTTATTTGAAGAAAACTTTAAATCCACATCATAATGTTAGTATCATTTATTACTATGTTAGATCAGAAGTTCAATAATATTACACTCAAGTACATATTCTTACCACAAGACAAATTACAATACGTTATAGGTATAAATCTCTTTAGAAAACCTTAAAATAAAAAAGATACTTCTGTTTCACAGAATCGAATTTAAATCGACCTTAAACGGGAGTTTATCATTATTACACAATCAATATGACGCTTAACAAGATGTGTCATCAACATCGTGTGAGCATGTGAACGAAAATCTCTGAACATTCGCTTGTTAGCAATAAATACTCCAGCAATGCAAGTTGTCAAAAGCTCTTAAGGCGGCTCGTTTCAGGCGTCAAGAACAAGCGCTTTAAATGACTATACTTTTAAATTAGCGTCCACTCAATTCATATTTATATCCGCCATTTTTCATGCGCATCGAGCTGCGCATACGCAAATGCAAGCCATTAATAAATTACAGAAATACACAGCCACATTGATCTCTACGTCGACGACGACTACGTCACAAGTGCGCGTGTGTGTGCACTTCCTCTTGTGTTGTTTGTATGTGTGGAGGATCGTGGGGGGGTAGAGGTGCGGGGGAGGGAGGGGCGACTTCCCGCGTAGCACCTGGCGCTCAGAGGTTACATGCATCGACGGGATCCCATTGATTTGTGGCGAGAAGCACTTGAACTTAATGCTGTGATCTGATTTGCTCCTTTGTTTATGGTTTGCTTCTTTGTTGTGAAGTTTGCAAATATGTCCGTGTATTTGTCGGTCAATTTCAACGTTGCTTTACTTATTTTAGGACTACCTTGTTGATGACTGCGTTATTCTGGGATCAAGAAACATATGTTTCGAACATTGTAAATACTTCCCTGTCCAGAATAATTTAACACAACAACACACGTTGATTGTCTAATTTGCAGTCCATTTCTCAATATCATGAACAATGTTGCCCCAAGGCACCACGTTGACTCCATATAGCCTAAAAATATCGAAAACTCAAGCCCAACCAGTCTGCAATTCAGTCCTCGAGCTGTGATGACAATACCGACCACATCCTCTATTTAGTTAAGTGAAAGGCAATTGTAAGCCTCTTATTTGTTTTGAGCAAACCTTTTGGAAATAAAATGAATTTTTCGACCACCACCATCTTAGTCAACGCCTTAACCATATTCGTCAGGATTGTATATGTAACCAGATCCATAATTCAATAAAAATTAACTTCGTATTTCAAAATCTCCATTTATTAGATCCAATCAATGCGGAGTGAGAAAAAAAATGTTAATTGCGTAGAATTGGAACCGGTATAAATTAGTGATCTTTATCTTTTGTATTAAGTGGACTGGACACTGATATATTACTAAAGAAATAGTTCTTTACATTGCGAACATCTTGGGAAATAAATATTGTTTGCATATTAAAGAGAAATACCTACAAGCTGTTTATCTACTCGAAAACTTTCAGTCCGTTTGTCAACCTAATCTTTTTGATCTGAGATTGTATCTGTATTCTTTAATTTATCCATTATCTGATGTCTGTTACTTTTGATATAAGATCTCCGAGCCCCAGTGTAAGCTGATGTCAAAATATTTGCCGTGATCAAAGGGCCTCCACGTGGTGTCAAACATTGACTCGACGAGCGCGGGCGCACCTCAGCAGATAACAATACCGCGAACAATAGCCACGCCGGACCCACCGACACACCTACTTACAACACAAACTCAACGCACTTCAAACTGATGAGTTTGACTTATTCTCAAGTATTTGCCTCAACCATCAAGGACCTCTGTCGTTCTTCATTAAGCCCCTCCGCAGGCCTCCTGCATTAACATCCTGTCTTAGTTTCATTCATTTGTCATAGTCAAGAATCAATTGAGGTACTCTATGTTACTGCCAATTTGTACCACTTCCTGCCTACCTGTAGCTTGCTACAGAACATTATTGTGCAATTTAGTACCTACACCGATATTACTATTTAATCGTCCTGTTTGAACACGGTTTGTTATTATCCATAGAATGTAAGCTTCAACAGATTAATGTTAATGAGCGTTACTGCGTTACTATTCATTGAGGAATGCGCCGCTCGGTGCGTTGCGTGTGTGCAGATCTATGAATGAAGACGGTGGACTGCACTTTATGGTGCCACAAAAACCGAGGCCCTTTAGAAAATACTCCCGACGGATACACGGAGCGCAATATTTACTACGCCCCCCGACCCTTTCACTTCCTCTACGGCGACAACCTGCGTCGGAGCGAGACTGCGTTACGCAAGCGCAGCGGCCAGAGCGGGACGGCGGATTCATTCATAACCGAGTCCGCCATCCGGTCCGCGTTCTGCTCGATCACTTCATCTCCTTCTAACACTGCGTCTCCTCTCGAGTGCGAGCAGGTGCCACCGGATGCTTAATGATGTACCGGAGCTTCGATCGGAAGCTCTTAAAAAAAACCTCGTGCTCTTTCACGTCACCTCGAGCCGAGCCACATCCCGTGGCAGCGGGTATCTAGTGCACCCGCGGCGCCGGCTCGACGCGTATCGAAACTACAAGTGTGTCGTTGTAATGTGAAATTACCTCGTTTAATGAGGGGACAGTCGCAATTGGTGATTTTCGTAAGCTCGCTGGGAGTGAGACGGTGCGAGCTTCGCCCCTCCGGCTCGGCCGCGCGCCCATTCAGCTGCGAGTAGTCGCTCGCCGGCCACAGCGACGCACGCGCGCGCACCTCACGACAGTGCCACCACACTCTTCCGATCCTACTCCAATTTTGACATGACCGGTTCCAAACACGACCGCGAACGATCGACCTGTGTCCACAGCTCCACACAGTGTTAGCTCGCTAGTGATTTCTCTAATTGGTGCTTTGAGTGAGTGTCGCCGGGAATGTACGAGAACTCGGCCTGGACAACTTTACAATGGCCCAAATTGCATTAAATGGGTAATTGGTGTACGTCATTGGATAATGGATTCGGCTCATATACCTAGTATATGTAATCCTTCCAGGAGCGTGGGCCGCTGAGCATTTTGCACTTGACTCCCGGCCCTGCTCTTTGTTTGATGCCGTTCCATTTAAATATTTAAATTCAACAATGCGATTTCTGACCTCATGAGATGAATACGAAACTGTATATTTGTAGTATTTATTGTTTAAGTACATAGTTAGCCACATTCGGTTTATATTGTTCGCTATCAATTGAGTACAAACACGAAACAACCGCGATAACAAACTTCCAGGATTTTTTTTCAAAAGCTTCATGTGTACCTAAGCTAAATATTATTATTTATTTAGTATATTATAAGGTTTGTTTTGCTCTAATTATTTGTGAAGTAAACACACTGAATCTGTTACACTAATTGGATGATATTGCACCTGCTGAATAAATAACTTACAGTGTAATATGCTGCGAAATAATAATATTTCAACTTTACGTTTGCCACTATGAAATTTGCAATATAATTAGCTACTTTCAACTAACAGTTGTACTTGCCACTTAGCACCTAAGTGCTTGAGAAATAGTTCTAATATAATGCTGAACATAAATCTCCTAGGCCATTTTGTGTGAAAGAGGACTTTCTACCATAACTACGAGTACTTAGTGGATGAGGTTAACAATTAAGTGCGCCATTAAGCCGGTCCTAATAAATCCTGAAGGGATTTCAATTAGTTGATTTCCAAGCGTTTTTCCCGCTAATGCACATAGTGAGAATTCCACGAGGCGTTTTCTCGTCCGCCACGACGCAGGTACGCCGCGTTATCAGGCGCCCGCGCGACCGTGGGAATGAAAGAAGCGTGTTAAACAATGCCAACAGATAACAACATCGTCAGAACCCATTTGGGGTACCTTTAAGTAATTAGTCGTGTTTTCATTTACGGGCTCCGCACTAAATCCGTTTTGCATCACAAATTCCCGATGATTCATACTTGGATTATTCTGAGTTAGATTCTACGCTTCAGCGATTATGTTAATGTTGCAATAATGTTATATTTTGGTTGTTTCTATTGATAGTAACAGATGAAAGGTTAACGTTGTACAGCCTCGTTGGCTCGCTCGGTTCACGGCTAAAAACCTTCGCGAGAATTACCTTTGTTCTTTAAATTGGGGCCTGATTTAAATAAAAACTTATTTCATTGTGTCTACGAATGTAAATAAGATTGTAAACAGTTCTTATCAGATTATAAATAACAATTTACAAAACACTTGTAATTTTTATCGGTACGTAGGTTGTCAATTGAACAATTCCGGTTTGGTTAGAATGTCATTTCGAATTAACTTGAAGTTCGTACTTTTATTATTGTAAATTTTCTTTTTCATTCACTTCATCGTATTCTCACGTGAACATTCTTTAAATAGAATTCGTTTGTTATTGTTTATTTGTTGATAGAAAACGTTTATTTATATGGCCCTTTATGCAGCTTCGAATATTCGAAGAACATCATGAGACGCTATTTAGGCCTAATTATATTTCGCTTGAAATAATGCCTTTTACAAAGATTTGGCAGTTAGTGTCTCGGTGCATACTTTCCTGGTCTAAGGACGTGTACACACTGCGGGGAACACAAAAACCCCGTGTGCCGGCAACGGATACAGGTGTTTATTTTGAAGCCGTGCTACAATCCCCTACTTGTGGTTTTTTACACTTTTTTCTTTAAAGAAACCTTTCCGATGAGACTTTCATACTTGAGAGATGAGCAGAAAAACAACATGCCAGGCAGTTTTGTTTCTTATTTTGCCATTTGCAAATTTTTATTACTCGTAGTAATAAAAATACATTATATTCAATTTCACATTTCTTTTCTGTCTTTCTTTCTTGTCTTTTGACATATTTCCTTGATTTGTAGTTTTTGAATGAAATGCAGTCATAGTCATATTCTTATTCTTATTCTTTATTGTACACAAAAAAAAAAAACAGGACATAGGCGAGCTTAACCCACAACTGGGATTTTTTACAGCAAACCATGTGATTTAAAATGAAATTTTGCATTTTAAATTTGTCATAGTTAAGTTTATAGCAAAAATTAGTAAACAAAAATCATATTTCCAAAACCACTAATAAGAAATGACTTTCAGATTGATTAGTTGCAATATCCTACACATTAACGGTTTATTTTGGGTTTATTTCATAGAAGTATACGTCAGCTCAAAGTAAACATTTGACCGTTCGAGCCACGCGCCAAATTCCTAACAATAACTGTATTTACTTACTATTATATCTATAATAAACTTTATATTATAAAGCTGAAGAGTTTGTTTACTTAGTTGAACGCGCTAATCTCGGGAACGACTGATTCAAATTGTTTTTATTCTAATATTGGATATTTTTTTATTTCCCATTTATCGAGGAAAGCTATAGTCATACGTTATCGGGCTACGATCAATAGTACTGGAATAGTACCCAAATAAGTGACGGAAAGCTTAAATGTACAAAATAGCTTGCACCAGTGCATATGTAATGTCATATGGTCCAATTTTAAGAGCAAACGCTCAAAAAGTGTTCAATAAATTTTGATTTGAGTGTAACTTGATATATTCTGTATTAGAGTTTGATTAAAACATCACCCTGGTTTTAATTACAGTGAGATATCCTATCGAATTCTAAATACGGTCGTCTCATACCTTATAAGAGCTCAAAAATCAAATCTGTATGGTTCTTTCTTCAAAAGACCATCTCAGACACATGATTCGCATATAATTTGACCACATGTTTGCTGTATGGACTTTAAAAGAGGTCCCAAACTCTGTCACCGATACAAACTCAGGGTTTGTACCGGTGTTTCAAGGTAGTCATTTAGGAAACACCGTCCTCATCTAGTCTATATTTACCTGTAAAAGCGTGTTTTTAACTTATTTGCAAAATAAATATCATTTAAAGAAAAGATGGACGAATTCCGTGAAGACCGACTCAAAAGAAAAGGGAGTCAGTGATAACGGGACGAGTGATAGAACAAAATGGAAGAAGTAAAAGTGGTGCGAGGACAAGGGCAGGATGATCAGTAAGCATATAAAAAGCCAAATTAGTGTTGGGACCGCAACAGTCGTAGAAATCTAAAAAATCATATCATTCAGCATTTTCCAAGAAAGTTATCGAGAAAGATTGAGAATAAATTGTAACTTGTAACGATACGGGGAGGTTCGTTTGCTGGAATATAATAAGGAACTGGGCATCATTTTCCTTTACCTACACATACTACTAAATACCTAAAACAAATTACGTTGTAATATAGAAATATTACTTACCTATGTGCCTATTACGTCACATACCTACATTAATTCACTAAAACGCATGCAAGACTCGTAAAGAACAATACGAAAAATTCAACATTTTCCTCAAAGTATCAAATACTAATAACGAGCTACCCAATTACGTCGATGTATCGATATTTCTCAATAATTACTATTTCAAAACGTTAAAGTGCTTACCTAAAGTAAAATATCAATGTATTAAAAGGTTTCGCATCGCGAGTTTGAAACGCGAGGTGTACGTACGGACAAATTTTCGCAACCAGCGAACCGTGCCCTCTGACTCACAAAGGAGCGTTAAACTGAACGCTTAGCATTCAAATTCAAATGGTCCCCTCACTAGCTGTTCTAAAAACGAAATGAGCAAATCGTTTGGGTATAGTCGTGCAATTGAAATCGCTGTTGCTGTATAGAAACTAGATGGCCTAGCAAACTTTGTTCTATAATATAAATTATCAAAGAAAAAAATTGGAGGTGCAGGTAGAAGGGTAAAAAATAGTCGATAACCCAGGCCTACTAAATATAGACAAAAACATCATAAAAAATACCATTGGAGAAGTTCGATATCGAACACTGTGACACACTTTTATAATATTAAATATAAACAATCATAAAGAAAAATAAACTAGTGCGCCACACCATCAGAGATTGCATCACTGCTTTCCATCAGGTGGGATTGTAGTTAAGCACTAGTTTATATCAATTAAAAAAAAATGTTCTCTTTCAAATTACATATTTATATTTCATATTTTGTAGATCCTCAAAAACAAACTTAATGTACTTGGTAATACCTTATTCAAAGTTTTATTTATGTATATCAGTATTGACAATGAAACAATACCTAATCCTTCATTTATGGCATAAGGATGGCAGGTCTGGCGATGAATGGCAATATGTGTGGCATTTACTCTACAGAGCGGTCATACATAATTGATAGCATATATTGAACTAAGTAGGTCCCTACTGTTTTTTTACAATTCTAGTACTTTTTCACAACATACTCATTTGATTTACTTCTTATACCCATAACTTTTCCTTAATACCTTCGGAAATAATGAAAATTTAAACTTTTGACATTATATGAATAAATTTATACCATGTTTGTTTATAATAATAGCTTTTAACGAACAATGCCATTTAATATGTAGATTATATCCTGGCCGTAGGACGACAATCGCATAACATGGTCGTTTAGGCGAATAAGTTCAGAAACTTTGACTAATGAAGGACAATAACAAAGCCATTAATAACGTATCATTAGTTAAGTTTTATAATTTCCAAAATAAATCTGAAATTTTATGAGGATTGATATTTTTAACAGAACGTTAACATGTTGTTAATAGTCACTAATGTTGGAAGTTGGTCGGGAGCGCCGCAACCGTTGCGCTGCGCCTACGACGACCCAATTTTCAATGTGATGAAATGGATATCTAAACGAAGTAGCTCACCGGTATCAACATTAAAATTTATCCTTCCGTATTCCTGCTTTTAGTGACAGATTAGTTTACGAGCATCGTAACTCTTCAGCTACTAAATAGAGTAACTTTAAAAAGTATGTAAGCGTCACTTAATAACTCTAAAACTGGCTGGTTGTAAAACAACAAAAGGATGCCTTCGAAATTTAAAATGATAGTGTTGTATTTGCCGTATAACAATTGTTCATAAAAGCGAATGGATAGTTTTTGTGTTGACTTTTATTATTGTGACAATTTTCATAAATTAAAGAGTTAATCACCTCACTATTGTTCCATTTGAAAAGTTTTTTAGTTTTCATTATGTGTATGTTATTTAAATTATATCTCGTAGGTATATTTCTAAAATATTGTCGAATTACACGACTTGTACATCCAATATAATACAAATATGTTTATTTATTTAATAAGTAGTTAGCATGAAAACGCAGTGTTTGTCCCCAAGTGAGCATGATGTCTACTACATTGTGTTACATAAAATGGCGGTTGCGACACTGAACTTAACCTTACACCAAATGAATTAACATACAAAAGTACTGAAAATGGATGCATTTGAATGTCTAATTAACGCGTTTATATTTATTCTCCTAAACGAACATTTTGTGATTGTAATTTGAATTTTTATTACGAACCTAAAAGTTAATTGTGTTTAAGTTGTGTTGTTTAAAATTGACCTGAATGTTGATGACACACTTTTGCTTTTTAGCATACTGTGGCGTAGACAAAAAACAATGTTATCTGAATGTCTTGACAGTTTTATTTATTCGGTGCTTCAGGACATTAAACTGCTATTTACTTTTCATTGCATCTTCTTATTTTTACAAGGGGAAAAAGAAAATTTATTTAATGCCGGCCAATAATGTGTTGATAAACCGCGGTAGCCATTTTGTCGAGTCAAGTCATCGAACGACTATTATGCCGCCCACGTATTGTAAACAAACGTTAAGAATATGGAGCTTGCGGAGTTTTCCTCGCGAAGATTTTTCTCGCGCAAAGAGCGGAGAGCGTGGGCGTTGGGAGGTGTTCGCCAATCGGCAGCCAGCCCGCCCCGCGCCTCGCGCCTGCACACTCGCCCGTCTCCAAGACACCCACACCACAGAATGTCGCCCAAACCATACCCGTTTTATGACAGCCGTTCTACAATTATATTTTTCCTCGATAATTAGAGAGGTGCCGGAAAATCTCGCGTTAAGCTGCGCTGCCAAATTCCGACGCTAGAAATCATTTTTGTCTGTGGAATCTGACGTTAATTTGTCGACAGACAACCCTCTGAACTACTGGACATTCATTTCATATTTTAAAATGAAATACATTCACAGTAAGTCGCTATAAAACTTTTCTTAATCAGTATGTAGATTTGTAAACAAGCAAAAACCCCGTTATGATTTAGATACTTGTGTAGACTTGAGAGTGGTATATGGTACATATTAGTTTTTCTTGTAGTATCCAAGTTAGGAAAAGTCGTTCAATGTTTTTTTTTTAATCAAATTAAGCAATTTTAATCACGTCTCTACATTGAGGCTGTATAGGTAGTGTCTACATATGACTGCGAGAGATACCTTTAAAGTTAATCTGAGATAGTAGCCATTACGAACACTACTTTTTACAATCCATTGGAACAGGCATCTAATGACACATAGCTCAAAGTAAATTAATTTCTATTTCGAAAACCCTCGTCTGCCTAAAAAAACAGTAATTAAGAAAAAGAAAAAAAAACACAAGACCTGAAAAATGAAAAATACAAACAATCTAATATAAATACATATATAAAAGAAGAAACTGACTGACATGTTAACGCTCAGCCGAAACTATTGGTACTAAGAGCGTGTTTGTACGAGGTTTCATTTTATAAAGTAAGCGAGCACTAATGGAAGATTTCCCAAAATTCACCCTTTAAGGAGAGGAAACGAGGTTTCAAAGTTTGTATGGACAAACCTACCTTCACGCGACCGAAGCCGCTGGCAGAGACTAGACATAAACTAAAACGTAACAGATAGGTTACATTAGTTGACATAGCCATTTGACCCTAGCTTCTAGTTAAACAAATATGTCCCAACAGAAGTGATACAATACGAGTCGGAGCGGAGCGAGCGTCGTCCGTAATAACGTTTTAATTGAATGGTCGGAGGTCAAATCACTTGCGCCCCGCGTGACCCGACCGACGCGACACAGATATACGACCTGAACACGACAAGTCACACTCAGCAAAACGAACTAATCCTGGGTAAAAAAAAAAACATTCTATTTTCAAATTCGTTGCTTTGAGTTCCATTAAAACGCGGATATAATACATTCTAATGTTTTTTGCAATATTCGGCAGCTTTATCGGGTCAGCCTTTTCGGTAAGCTTCGCTGTAGTAGTCAATACTACAACAATTCTCAGCTCTATTTTACCAAGATCGCGCCTTTTTCAATGGTTCCATGTATTGTCTTGCTGCGTAGACACTTGAGATACAAAATTACACCATTTTTACATCACGATGTCGACTAGGAATCAATTTGCGAATTATTAAAGCAGCCACTGAACTTCACTAAGCTCGAAAAAATCCCGCCAAAGACCAAAAAAGAGTTTTTTTTGTAATAAAGAATTACAAAGACCCATTAAAGTACAGAAGTAGGTTTGGTACTCCACTTGTAGGTAAAAAGTGATACTTTTTTACGTAGGTATGACGTCAGCTAAAGTTTCTGTATCGACAACATTTTTTGTTAACGTGACAAAAGTACAAAAACCAATGTTTTTTGGTAATCTGACGGACTAACAGACCAAATAGATTTTTTTAGTCATCTACCCTAAATAAAGACTACGCTGGTCGTATGCTAATATTGACTGAACTCGGGCTTACGCTAACAATGTTACGATCATTATTATGTGGCAACACTAAACAAAGTATAAAAGCTCGCTTGCTTGCGCACAAACTGCACAATCTATTGCTATTGTTCACATAAACAACCCGCCGAATTGTTAGCGCTTGTTATACAAGCTCGCATTGTTCCACATTTGAATCGTGCGTCCCGCGTCACTCAGTTCGCCGAAGCATCCATTGTCGCCGTGTTTGTTGATGCGCGCGCAATCCGTGCAAAACGCGCTAAATCTCGCGAATACTTTGGCCGAAATCAAAACATGCATTGATACGCGGCGCGGGAACAAACCAGTTCTCGAACGCATCACAATGTAGCTAGTGGCTGAATAAATGAATTATCTTGCCTCATTTCTGTCAAGAAACCCATAAAGCGTACTTTCATTGCTTTTTATTTCAAAACTGGATCGGGCGTTGCCAGTTCGATCTCAAACCAAAAACTTGATGTGTTCAATATGACCGTTACATCATACGATTGTTCCCCCGCACTTATCGTAAATCCACTTAATTTAGAAATATTAAAATCTACAACCGAATTAGTGTCTGTCTGCTTCATCGGTCCAGATATGCGGGTGTCCACTTTCCCATTAAGATGGGGTCGAAGATGCGACCCCGGCGACCCTGTTTGACCGCGGGTTCGTTCCGCACACCTAACACATTTGGTTCATGAATGCCGCTACTCAACTAGATGGGAGCCATCAATTAGTGTCGCTCGACATTCAGTTACATTGTACATTAGCACTTATGTAGGTTATTGGTCTCGGCTAACTCGCCAACTTTTTTTGCACCTTTTGTTATTTAACCTTTGTTATCACTAAACAAATACGTGACAATTTTCCTTGAATTTGCGAAAATGAAAACTGAGAAACATGTTAACTTTTTACGCTTACTTCAATTCGTATTCGATGCTTGCCAAATGATTTAGTGTTACGATTCGCCGCGGTGCTAAACAAAGGGAGCCTAATATCATAGAACGTGATCAAAATGTAATCTAGTACAAATAAGATACAAATGTAATGCGGTCGGTGTCATTGAGGCGTGGGGTGACAAATTGGGCGCGACAATCGAGTTAGTTGACCCGCGCCCGGCCAATCTGTGCTCGCAGTCGCACCACACGATTAACCGCACAGACACACAGACAGACCGACAGACACACAAGCACGCACGCACTAACTGCCCCGTAATAGATACGAAGCTATCCGACTCACTCAATTGTGCTGCACAGATTATTTGAAGGGTTACTTACAGTCAATTAAAGGTACAGTCTTACTGATACAATAGTGAAACACATCTTTATTTTGAGCTCGTTACGAGATTTATTTTTGTTTCAAACTGTATTTTGGGAAAGAGCGTATTTTCAAAGGTCATTCGAAATCATGATAGAATTGTCATGAAATTATACCACTGGATAGTGAATTATTGTACTCTTTTAGAAATAAGTGGTTGGGTCGAAAGTATGTGTTACGACGCAGCTGCAACGCAACGTAGACGCCTACGCGTCGTAGCAGCTACGCATCGTAGCAGCTACGCGTCGTAGCAGCTATGCGGCGTAGCAGCCTACGCAAAGAAAATCGCACTTACAAAAATGCACTAAAAATATTATTAATTTCATTTAAAAAAATACTAGCTTTTGCGGAAGGCGTCCAGGTCATCTCGCCACCTCTTCCTAAGTCAGTCTAGGTGGCATCCACTTTGTCAAGACTCTTCGCCCAGCGGTCAATGTGCACACAGCTGACGTGTCCCGACCAATCTCATTTTATTCATCGAGCCATTTCATCATTACCGTTCACAACCACTCCAAAGATCAGAGTCAACAGTCGCACATACAAAAGGACTGTCATGGCCTCTATCTTACCAATATTAAAAGTTTGTTTGTATGGATGTTTATTAATCTTTCACGCAAAAACTTCTAAATGGATTTTGATGAAACTTGGTACATAGGTAGACCATATCCTAGAATAACACATAGGATTCTTTTTAAACGGTTTTATTTAGCTCACCCCGTTTGTTTTATTTTTCTTTGGTCAAATTTAGTAATTCAAATTTCACCCTCTTCCTGTCAACCGATTAATCTGAAATTTTGTATACACTTTTTTATTTTAAGAGTATGTTCCTTTGGGTTAATTCTCTATTATTACGCGGGCGAAGCCGCTAGCAACAGCTAGTTACACATGATTTTCGCTTTACGCCCGTCGGAGCAGCAGTTATTTGACTATTGTCCTCCAATATTGGTCGGCAACTAGACTCATTGAATGCCACTACTTAGGACACAAAGGACTCTTCCCGAGCGTCAATAGAGATTCACTCGCTTTATTCAGTACTGGATTTAATGATCTGGATTGCAGTAGCATTTAATAGGCATATAATACGATTTGATTGATTGAATTACATATACATGTGGCTATTGCTTCTTCATCTTAAGTAAAGTCGTAATGTCTCTTTTTTTTAAATAATCTTTTGATAGGCTCGCCCTTGGCCTCTACCTCACCTGATGGTAAGCGATGATGTGGTCAACGACGGAGACATGCTTGCTTAGAAGTAACCTATTCACTCTTACTTCAAGACCCCCAGATTGTAGCTAAAGGAAAACACAGATTTCAGTAGGGAATTCCATTCTGTAACTCTACATACATACAAAACGTTTTGTGCGTATAAAATACAAATTCTATAAACTTTTTGTTCCGTGCCCTTAAAACATAAAGTTCTGTATTATTATTTAGTACAGCGTCATTTGTCCAATAAAATGTCCGACCAATAATATGACAGTTATGTTTCTAAATGTGATTTTGATTAGACACAATTCGTCGCCCCCATCATGACTAAAGTACCTACGTTTTATTGACTCATACTGTGTCAATTGTATTGAAAATCTACGAGAGCATAATATTATATGTGCTATACTGTAGCAAAATGTTCGTACAACACAACCATATAAGCGTGAGAAACAGTTTTGCAGATACAAGAAACTATAAATTCTGAAATGATGTCCTTATCTGCGTAATCTATAAATAAAAAAGAAATTAGTACCAAGATAAGTTAGAAAAAAAGAACAAAAAATAAATATGCTCTATCACCGTGTGAACCGAAAAATATTCATTGAAAAGTGTTTAACAGATTACCATTAATCATTTCTGGCAATACTTTTTTTTTGTAATAACAACAAGCATTGGAACCCCTTTTTTAATAAAGCAAAATGAAGATGTTTACTGGTACTTAACCCTTGGACTATCGTTGGGGTTAGAAGTACCAATTCTATCAATTTGTGTCGCTCAGTTAGTTTGTTAAAAGCGTTATGACTATGAATATTGAGAATACATAAACATTGGATGATCTCGTTGCATCATGATTAAATTACCTTCTATACCCACATGATGTTAAGTAGATATCAATTGTTGGTTAATGAATATTCAAACAGTACCAAATTAACTACTTGAAATTCTGGGTAGGTTTCTGAATTGAGTTGTGGCCATTTAAAAACGTTTTAACTTTTGACAATTTTTGAGACATAAAAAAAATACTTAACTTCAAATTCTTAATTAAAAAAAAAACAATTTTTATTGAAGACAATACAACCGACTTCAATATAAAAAACACTGATAAATATAAAATAACTTTAATTTCGGAAGTCGGTGTTTCTATAATAGTTTTGTCTCTTCGTTATTTAATCGGTGAACATCATACTTAAAAAAAAATACATTCAGTCGAACACAGAACCTCCTCCTTTTTGAAGTCGGTTAAAAATTTGTTGCTAGAAAGTGTTGTTAAAAAGCGAGTTCTTGTTTTTTTTTTTCGTTAGAACTCCCATAGTCAACATTATTGTAATTGTACCATATCGTGGTCACGCACAACAAAATAAGCATGGGCGATTACGATTATGTTCATTATAACTACCGAATGTTCACCACTTGTTGAATACGTTGACTGACCATACACGAACATAGATTTATTTGTAACTTAAAAGGTTGAAAAAGTACAATGCTGTAGTGAAAAACCGGCCAAGTGCGAGTGGGACTCGCGTACTAATGGTTCCGCACCGTCCGTAGCAAAATATGAGTAAAAATAACATTTGTTTTATGGGAAAAAAAACCTCTTAAATATTTATTGTACTCTGTTTTTTAGTTTTTGTTGTTATAACGGCATTTCAATTATCTAACTACCACAGTTATTAGTTTATGAGATACAGCCTGGTGACAGAGGGACAGACAGACGGACGGAGAGCGGAGTCTTAGTAGTAACCCTAAAAAACTTGTTAAAATTATGATAAATGGCATTTTATTTAGTCTTCTAAACAGTTGTGTCTAGTATTTACCAATAGGTATCTACCTTAACTAGTAGTTACGGGCTATTTGCCTAGAGTGAATACTAACTTCTTAACATTGTTACTAAATTGACTTGGATAGTTCGACACTAAGTTAGCAAAATGATCAGTTGCGGGCTAGTGGTTTGCGTGAGAACCACCCCACGGGGTTACACGCGGCAGGGTTGTGCGAGGGTGGGAGCTGGGAACTCGGGGCGAGTGGGGTACCGGGCCGGAAGCCTGCATCGGATCGTTCCGCACACCTGTGGGAATGTTCGAGTACCTCTACACCTCCTCCGCCACTCTGCGAGCCTAGTACTATTAACAATTATCATACAACCGCGCCTTCGTTTATCCTCTTAATTACCACTCGGCTATTATTTATAACTATTACTGCAGTTAAAAACCAACATTGTGTTTAATGTTTTAATTTATTACCTCTACAAACAGTTAACGTATTCATCTCAAACGGCAGAAATAGGAGTCAAGTACAAAATTACATGGATTATTTCTCTATTAACAGGTGCTGTTAAATGAATACAAAAAACAATGAACAGTGATACAATAAGAATGAACTTTTCCTTCGTCACGTGACAATAATATCATCGCCAAAATGAAAAATAGCGAAGAGTGTTTAGACTGACGATAAAACTATAAAAACAGAAAAAGTGTGATATTTATTGATCTTATTTAAATTTTAAGTAAATAGTGTTAAAAGTCGTTGTAAATATAAATATAAGTGAAAGACAATAGATTGTATCGGCCTGCTGGCGGGTTGTGATTCGGACTTCCAGAGCCCGCAGCAGACCACTCATCGAGGCGACGGCGGCCATCGCAGGCATGGGAATCAAAGTCATGATGAAAGCTTTCAATAAGCCAAAAGGTAAGATTTTGCAAAAACAAATCAGTTGCACAATAAAAACACCCAATTTTCAATTAATCAAATACTTGCTGAATTTGCATACAACGAATCAAACAAAAATCAATCACAAACAATTGTATCGACATTTCGTCGATAACAACACATAGAGTCAAGAGTTCCACAATAGCGTTCGAATTTCAAATATGGATCGTGGTCGAAGGAATCGTAACAAAAATGGCATCCTCGCTTCGCTTAATGACGCAACGGCAAAACGCTCTTCATTTCGCGTGCACTTGTCCCGAATGTGAACCAGCCGTGACCGAAGGAAAAATATGAAAACGTTCATTTTCTAAATTATAAGCTACGGCTCTGCTATGTTTACAGAATATTGGACATATGTCTTGGTAGGAATTGCGAAATTGTTGTATGCGAAGATTGGACTGTTTACAAATACCGTGTAATCTTTGAGTTAACTTTTCTCGTATTGGAAAATAGCCGTAGTGTATAAGAACGCCTTGGAAGCGTTGTTCGATTTATTCAGTAAATCTCGCTCCACCATAGAGTGGTAGAAGTCATTTGATGATATCCCAAAAAAGTGTAAAAATAAGAATTTCTTAAGAACATAGATAATTAAATGGAAGATATAACAAAACTGATTTTGACCTTGATCTTGCCTAATGGACAGATAGATGATCTATGCTAGACTGAGCGAACTCGGAAGATGCCTGTTCACAGTATATGAGTTTTACAATAATTGAAAAAAAAAAACAGCTAGCTAAGGCTACTCGTATTTGGACTCGATAGTCGGAGCCTGAGCATGAAAAACTAACCAACAATACCTACGTTAAACTACGACTCGGGGCACGCGTTGTATTGTGGGCATACGTATGAAGCTTCAGATACATAAGAAAACAAAATCTCCCCCAACATGACGCGCAACGCTCAATCTACGTGACACTGCAACGTTGCCCAGGATCCCGCAACTTGCCACCCCAAAATTGTACGACGTATTCACGTGACGCGGGACACGTTGTTGCTAATGCCTGCGGTGCACGTTATGTTGAGGGACACTTTGTCCGCTCATATATCTGAGGCTTCAAAAGATTGATGGGTCAAATGATAGGAAACGACACTGGCAAAGATTTCCACATTTACCATACCTCTTAAGAATACCTCCCCTTTCGAGTAACAATATAAGGTTAACAAAACTCACAATCAATAACCAAAAGGGCCGGCCATCATCGCTCATCATATCGCAACTCAATTTCCTTTAATATCAGTGTATTTTGAAACATCGTGTCCGGCCGTTCGCTAGGACAGACAGTACGCTTGGGCAACACTCGGCCAAGCATTACCGTAATTATGACTAGCTGCTCGTATGCTCTGCTGATCTTGAAAGTAAAGACCTTGCGTGCTCATAACATGAGAACTGGAAACAATGTTTGTATACAAACTGACTGGTTGTTCGACCCTGATGTGTGCAGTTAGTGGACCTGGTGAGGCAGCGAGTTGAGGTGATGGTAGCCGACTCTAACAGAACCATCAAGTTTAACACATCCACCCAGACGATGCTTCGGAGTCTCTTATCTCCATGTAAGCTTTTTTCAAAAACTTTTAATCAAACTGCTAATTGAACACAAAAATATATTAAATTCATTAAACGTCATAAACTAAAATAATACCTACCCAGCTTCCGTTCAAACATTACGTTAACGTGCGCATACGCATCTCACACCGCGCCTGCGTCCGCGCCGGTGTCCGCGCAACGGACATGTCACCTCCGAGCTAACAAGCTGAACTATGTAACCGGTCCAAATGCAGTAGCTGAAGACTTGAAGACGCACGTTTTCTCATGCGACGAACAATAGCGCTATCAATGAGGCAAACAACGGATTTACGAGTTTACGACTCAACACATTCTTTGGGCCATAAAAGTCATAACAATTTACGGGCATAACAAAGAAACAGTGGCATCTAGTACGGGAGCTAATAACGCACAGCACAGCGCTCGCGGGGGCGTCCATTCACGCCGCTGATTGGCCCATCCGGTGCGCGCTCAATGAGATGATGCGCATGCGCCGGCCGCCGCCGCGCCGCCTCTGTCATTGAGCAAAGGTCCGTCGCCTACGTTCGTGATCAACGCAGCACAGATCACTGCCAGATAAGTGAGCATTGTTAGATTCTCCACCTCGAAAGGTAAAAACGATGAGGACTGTGATACCTCACTAGGATTGCTGCAACAAATGTGCATTCAAACAACTTCATCAACTGTTATTACTTTTGCCTTGTATGGTTATTTTAAAAGACCCTGTATCTTACAATTTATTAAAGTGGAGCAACGGCTGGGCAGCGTAACGAATTTTAATGTTTTAAATAAAAGTACAACTCATACGCAAAACGTTCATTTTCTGCGTCAGTGAGCAGAGAACCGTTTGAACAATAACAATTTCACCGCATTATGGCATAACCCTCCTCCACGCTTCACCGACTCGAGGGTGACATCGGTAAGCAAATGAACAATTTTTCAAAATGCGTACCTACATGCAGACAATAATTGGCTTCACACGGTAACGATATGTCGGGCTATAAGGGTAATAGGATTAGACACAAAGTATTCATTTGGTTAGTATAATTATGGGGCATTAACTTAATACAAACTTCGGTTCATAAAGCACTCAAAGAATGCTAATGCAAGCCTTTTTTAATAAAGTCTTTCTAAATTGACAGTTGCGTTCGTAAATAAGGCAATTACTTACAAAGTACTACTTTGATCGTGGCTTTTAGCGCGAATGATCGTTTTGCAATGATATTTAGTACAATTATAAGCAAAAAGAAGGCGATTTGAATGCGAAACAGCGCACGCGCCGTTTACGTCACGCGACGTTCCAAGTTCAAACGGTGAACAATGGGTTCGGTAAAAATGGCGCGAGCTTTTGTTCTGCCTGCTATTGTGGCGGCCGCCGGTGGAGATCGGTTCACTATGAAGATACGCATAACATATTCATGTATCATCACCTCATTTTCCTTACAAGACCAGGTAAAGCACAGAATCACACAAGACCTCTACAAAACAGAAGTACATTGTAGTAACTTAGTCTCAATGTTTGCAATAGAACACATAATTTGAAAATAATTCGTCGATTGATCGATTCCAAAGCAGCTGTTCCCTTCACTTTATTTCCAAAACAATTTAGATATAAATTTAAAGTTACCTATAACATAAAATTATGTGGAAATAATTGTCGTTTACAGTGCCTCGGTCTAGATAAACAAGGGGCATAATGGAGTCATTACGTCCATACATTTGTTTATCAACATGGTTTAAATTTGCTGGACGCAAGTGGATGCAACAAGTGTCGGTTAGGTTCCCCCGAGCAACCCTTGTCGGCCACCTGTTACTGTGAACCCGACATTAGCATAAATGAAATGTGTTGGAGTTGTAAAGAAACGCGGCCTGTTGCGTGCATTGTTCTTGTTATACATTCTTATTTTGCGGTACTCGGAATTTGTTGATTGCTACGCGATATAAAAATGGAGTTGAAACTTTCGAAGAATTTCGCTAAATGAGCTTAGTTTAAATTGTGTACCTAATAATTTTTAATTTTATAAAAACTTGATTTCTTAATAAAACTAAAAACGGTCTGAACTCTATAGATATACTGCCCCAAGAATTTTCTACAAGGTGCTCTGACAAAGAAACATTTTATCATTGATAACGATACTTATAAGTCCATAGTGTTTCTGATTGGCTAAGTCGCATTTCGCAAACCTACAAGTACAAAAACATTTTTATAATCGTAAACCCTAAGACGCTTTTACAATTTCACTAAAGTAACTGGCTGGATATTCTGACACTTTTTGTATTATCAAAAGTAGACACACAACACGTAAAGTTCCTAATTCAAAAACAAAGCAGGTATGGCATTAGTAAATACGGCCGAAAGTACGAAGGTTGCGGGCTGTCCTCGGTCGGGCCCGAACCAGGCAGCGCATCTCCGGTGCTTTGTGCACTTATCTACGCCATTCACGATTCTCTTCACCGCAGCGATACCAAGAACGTTCGACGTTCGATATGTTGGGAGAACTCGATGACTTGGTGGTTTGTTAAGTGGTACTGTTATTAAGCAAATAAAATTGGATAATTAACAACAGTATTTAAAACAAAACCGTTACTGCTCTAGGAAGTAGGTGCTCCTGTATCTTGAATGCGTTCACAAACATGTAACCTCACATACACGAGACACCCGGACCCGGAACAATTAGCTGCAGGTCACACAAGTACTTGGTCCATATGGGAAATGAACCCCCAACACGCAGTGCACCAACCAATCAGTCAACCACGTGCCGCCAAAGTATACTACTATAGTACTGTTGGTAGACTTAAATCCCAAAGACCTTTCTGCTGGAAAAATATTCAATTTAAACTGACGGTTCTTTCCTATGATAAAATACTGAACATTTTCTGTGGTTCTTTAAATCAAATTTTATTTTTTCCGTCAACTATGATGGATAACCATTTAACCACTTGCGTCGGACTGGTCCGACGAGTATTGTCGTGTCCATTCGCCAGAATCGTGTTTGCGATTAGGTATCCCATCTCTTTTAACTCTTCAATCCCCGTAGGTAACAAAAGGTGACGAAATGGAGTGTTCGGTCGTGGATGTGCGACCCTGGCGTAATAAACTTGAGAGTGTTTGTCGGATATATCCGACTTAGGTGATTACAAGTCTCTCTCTTAACCTAGCCTTATCGCATTTCATTTGGGGTCGACTCTCCTCGTCATTTTTTGCCAGACAT
Organism: Mythimna ferrago; assembly: GCA_910589285.2. Lineage (NCBI taxonomy): Eukaryota > Metazoa > Arthropoda > Insecta > Lepidoptera > Noctuidae > Mythimna > Mythimna ferrago. The sequence goes on along the minus strand of OU342692.1, from coordinate 11,237,940 downwards.
TTCGGTTCTGGGTCGTCGAGTCATCACTTGGGCTTTCTTTAGGTTATAGCTAATTACAGATATCCAAGTTAGAAGACGATTATAAGGCTATCAGACCGTATACAGCAAAAAAGTAAATACCAAAAATTAATGAGTAAACTGCCATAATTAAGTAATTTAATTTTCCGTTCTTACAAGCTATCAGTGACAATATAGTATCGTACAACGGATGGGGCTCATCGGAAACTACGCGACAATTACACCGAAATCACTCGAGATTAATTACTTTAATTACGGAAACGGAAGTCAAAACCATCGTGGTTTTTGTACATCCAAAAATACCATTCCAGATCTTAATGCCAAGCACGGTTGTTATTCGTGCCACCACCTTCTTGCATTATCGTCTGCAGATAATTACAATTGGCTTTATTTAAGTTATTAAAGAACACAAGAAATAAACAAGCCTATCTCAACATTCATTACTTCAGAGCGATGATAGCTTCCGTATTGAAACTGCAACTTTAAAGCACATTTCCCAAGAAATAACTGTTTATTTCTACACATATTTTCATCAGAACATCAACCTAGTAATTACTTGTTATCAAATTATTTCTTCAGAAATATCCTACAAGTGAGTTTTACTGTCGCAAATGATATGACACTCACATTCTGCAGACTTTATAAGAGTCAAAGAGAATTAATGTTCTTTTCATCATTCAGAAACCTTGGTACCATCCCAACACTCGAGTTAACGACCATGGAGGCGGTGCATATACTCGTACATATGTTTAATCCTTTTTGATGACACGACTTTTCTATTACTTTTAAAATAATTTTAAAGAACATAAGTTTAAATATTATGTACTTTTTATTTAGCGAGTTGTTTGATGTGAAAATATGTGTAGTATCATTAATTAGTTGGAAATGGTTTGATCTTTATGATATAAATTTATGGTAGACGTTTTTTTTTGTTTTTCATTGAGAGAAATATGAATTAGAGAGCCATCAGTTCTGTACAATTACTCAGAGCCGGAGGCTTGTTAGCGGAGAGCCTCACAATCAGTTACTTGTATTATATCTCTACGGATATATCGCACGGGCAGGTGGCTGATAAATGCGATACATTCTATACGCTCATAATATAATACCATCACTACAATGAGCATAAAAAGCGTATTGTATAATGCACATTGCATGTACAAACTTACAGAGATGAGTTTAAATACTTCAATTAAACGAGCGTTAATATCCGTTAAGGTAAATAAAAATTTATCAAGACGCAATGAGATGTTTTTTGAGAAAATTGCCGACGTGGAATATTTTTCATAATTTTAATGTGAATGGGTAAACAAGGACTATATTCAGAAATAATTAACGTCATTCTAAACCTAGTTGAAAAATGTATTTACAAAAGAACAAAATAATTGCGTAAAAGCTAAAATGATAAAGATTGGCCTAACAACGCAATCAAAGCACGCAATTCCTATTTTATTGTAACGTTAGTACAAAAAGATGCGTGTGCGCAATAATCGTGAGTCAAGTGCAGCTGCGCGAGATATATAGTGCGAGTAAATCACAATGTGCCGGAGTACGGCAATTAATGCCGGCGTGATTCGCAACCGGCGACGCCGAGCTGGCCACCTTGCACCCTCGAACACCTCTTATGTTATCCGCAGCAAAAATAGAATCCACAATCCCCCATTGTTACTTTGTTCAGCTTATTTTCTCCACAAACCGATTTCAATCTTGACAACTTGTTCAAAATAAAGATACGAAGCCACAAGAAAATAAAGCAATAAAAACACATTTAATATCAAAAGTTTTACTGCATGTTTCATAATAGATCTGAGCAGTCTTCATACGGAACATTTCTTTCAACTCATTTAGAAACATGAAAACATGACACTATTGAAACAAACACCGCATTTACACAACATCAAAGAGCCGAGCAGCGTCTCAACTTCTCGAGCCTTATTTTACTTAATTGTGATTGGAATACAAAATTCTTTGGCTCTAATTGAAACTAAAACGACGAACACAGAGAAAAATTTAAATTATATCAGAACGAGGTTCAGCTAGAGCAGATCAGAGGCCGAGCGGGCAGCGACCGTGGGAGAGGTGCACAAATCTCCGCATCTCAGAACTGGTCGGCAGGTGCGCGCGCGCAGCACACGCACACTGCGGAGGGCCACGCACACCGCCGACACAAACCAGGCGCACTTATGAATGAAGCGCACAAACCTGCACAAGTACTACACACACTCACACGAACACAACAAATTCAATCTTGCTTGTTTATCTCTGATTTATTTTATTCGAAACCATCAAGTCTCAAAAAGTTGGCTATTAATTTGTTCTTCGGTACTCGGTATAAATGCCGTAGATAAAGTAATTAATCCGATTGATAATGATCTTGGTTGACAAGAGATTGAACTCGCTTCCACGTTTAGGAAACTCTAACATTAAATAAACTATGGCATTAATATATAGTTTAAAGTAACCCTGGGGCTTATGAATAACTCATTGCAAGCAGATCATATCTAGCACCCATGCATATGAACAAACCTGATTATAAGGAGCGTATTAAAATAATAAATGGCTTCTACGATGAGGCAGTGATTTCTTTCACCGCCGTAATATCAGAATAAAGGTCTGTCGTATATAAAAGTTTAAAGACTTATGTAAAGAGAAGTTCCTAAGTTGACAAAGCGTTTTAGGAATTGATAAATCTTAGGGCTAAAGTAACAATTTTAACATTTATCAATAGCACAAAACGTTTCACGTAAATCTGGTATATTAAGCACACCGACATTTTTCTGCATTGCTTTGTTGCATATAGACTCTCATCGAATCGAATCAAAACTCCATTGTAATCTACGTAAGCCTGTACTGTGTGGACGTACCATAACAGCCAATAACTTACCATGAAGGGTAACTTTGTGGGCCTGTTCCCCAACTTCCAAAAAAGTTTTTAACTGGAAACTCATCTGCTAGGCAAAGTAATTTAATTGAGTCCAAACTTTGCATTTTCTGCCAAATGAATACACACCCATACTAAAAATGCTGGTATCTATGTTCTATTATAATAATTCTAAATCTGAATATGACAATATCATCATCATCATCATCAGCCTTTTTAATGTTCCCCTGGGACTCAGGCCTATCTAGGAGAGGGAATGGGCCGTAATCCACCACGCGGACTCATTGTGGTTTTTCATGATCATATTAAATGATAATATAATAGAGATTAAAGATATTGTTTACGTTTTGTTGCAGACATCCCGTCGCAGGTGCCGCCGCTGACGCCGGGCACCAACAAGAAGATGGCCGAGGCGCTGAAGGCTACCTTCGCCTCCTGGGAGAAGGAGCAACTGCGCCTCGGCGTACCAAAAGGTGACACTTGCTTTTTTTTTTTACTTTATTAATCCACTAGCGCTGCCAGTGACTTTGCCTGCCTGAATGTAGAAAATTGTCCCAAGAGCACTTGCTCCCGGTTTACTATCCTATGTTCTTTTCAAAGACATGGTCTACCCCTGTGCCGAATATCAATCAAATCCGTTCAGCCACTCACTCACAAACTTGCGTTTTTATAATATCACTGTCAATCTATATTGTTAGGTAAAAGTCTCTTCATTAGCCCTCTATTTCTCTCCAGTCTTTTCATGCGCAGACTCGACTCAACTTACGGGGTTCATTCGACTTGGACTTGGACTCTGCGCTTGGATTAGACTCTTGTGAACATGGCTATTAGCATAAGCATATACGGCCCCCAACCACTGGGATGCATCCCCACACTAAGATAGGGTAAGCCGAAATCCATAAAGCAGGCACAGTGTGGGACATATCTTTGAATTTTTGGTTCAAGGACATGCCAATTTCCTCAAAACGGTTTTCTTGATACTTGGGCTTAGACAATTGTGCTTTTTTTTTTCTTTTATAAAAAGAACATGTTTATAAAAGAATGATGGATTTCCTTCAATTTGAAGATAGGCATTCGTGAGACTGTTTCAATGAAAGACTTGTCTTGAATTGACTGACGATTTTAAAAAAAAATCTCTTAATGACAGAACACAAAGGGCAACTGAAAGACACAGATGTGGTTTCTATAAGTAAGTCTGACCCGCTCTCCATCTCTATCCCGATCCATGGTGGATCGGGATATATCATTGCATGATTTGCCAACTCAAATAAAAAAATGCTAAAGTTTCCTAGATTTTTTGGTCAACACATTTGCCGCTGCTACTTAATTACAGGATAGCAAGCTACAAAAACTATCAGTTGTATGTATAAACAATTTATATACCTAATTTTGGTATTTAAACTCAGCATTTTTACTGCTAATTTCGACTTCTTTATGCCCTAATAATTAACTTTTGTTTATAGACAATTAAAGTAAGCATTGGATGGAGGTTGAGCTATAAAATACACTCTAATTACCGCTTAACGTTCCGTAAATGCTTAGATAATTTCATAAAAAGACATTTCATTCACTTCAGCCGGGAAGAAATAAGAAAATATCCATGCGATGGTAAATTTCAGAGTAATGTAAACGCCGACATTTCATTTGAGCTCAGCAATAGCACTTTATGGTCAGGAAGAAAAGGTAATAAAACCACATAAATATTAATTTTAGACTTCAGTCGCTCGAGATCTGAGAGATGGAGGGAAAAAATCATCGCATGTTATTATTAATGCAATCAGTTCATTTTAATATGATGCACCTGCCTTTAAGTAAGCTAATAAAATAATGATTAATTTCTGTTACTAAGTCTCAAGTTGCATAAGGAAGAATCCCGTCGCAGCAGTTGATCAGGCTTCAAATGATTTAAGTGCAAATGGTGCGTCTGTTGTGGTCTGGAGTGGCGTACAGATGCGACAAACAATCGCGCCACTTTTAGTGTGTGTAAAGGAAAACGGCGTGAGGAAAATGGCATGTCCTTGAACCGAAAATTCAAAGACATGTGACCCGCAGTGTGCCCGCGTTATTGATTATGGCCTACTAGGGGGCAGAAGTGGGAACAGTGGATGTCGATCACTTAGCTTACTGGCTTGAAATCATTAAATTGCAAATGGGTCGTCTGGTGTGGTCTGGAGTGGCCTACAAGCGCGACAAATAATCGCACCACTTTTTGTCACCGCTTCGGTAAAGTGAAGTCGTTAGCGCGTAAGAATCTTCTGATAGCCGACTTGTTTTTCCCTTGTTCAATATTTAAGTGTATACTGGTTACAAGCAAAAACTGTTAGCGTACAGTTGACAAAGCGTATAAATACAAGGTATCATTTGCATATGGTAATGTGACGGACGCGTCGCCGTGTCGCGACCGCCTGCGATACGCACTCAAACCTTTGCTGGCGACCAAACTTTTTCTTACATTATATTAGAAGCATTTTACCAAAAAAAAATATTGTGGAGTGTAGGCATGTATTCTTCTGTAACGTGAGCGGTTACGGAGAGTCGCATGTATAAAATAATTTTATAGAGACAGTCATTTTATTTACCAAACCACAGAGTACCTAAAATGGACACATAAAAATAATGCCGAAACCCCAACGTGATTATACATTGAAAGAGCAAAAAAATGTTAAAAAGGTTTTCCCTACAAACAAAAAAAATGCAAACAGCCAAACATAGAACTTCTTTCTTTTTGAAGTCGGTAAAAATGAGGTATTTTGTTGCCACATAAAAATAATGGCGAAAAATCAATTGGCTGCGCAAATGGTAGTCGGTGTAAAACGTAATGATATTCGCCTAGGATGATATTGTGGACAGGTGGCGGGTTCGATGCCCTGGCGGCGGAAGTGCGTGCGTCTGCGCCGCGTCTATTCGCGCTTCCGGTGTGCCCGCGCTGCCCGCGCGCATCTAACACGAAATCACGCGCAGGATGTGAATAACACTTGCTAAATCTTTTATGATTATTATATTTTATCAATGAAGTCAGATTGGGAATGTATTACAACTATTTAGTGGGCTGTTGATCTTGAAATTGGTGCAAAAGGACGTACCAAACCTTCGTTGTTAAATTTCGACGACTCACAAGAGTGAACATAAATCAAAGCCGATATTACTTAACGACAAAACTATAACATTATGACTCTTAATATTATTACAAAATTCCTTTAAGTTAATAGACGCCCTGTAACTTTTCGTTTCGTTCATCATTCGCGTACAAAGTTCGTGATCAACGTACTAAAGTGTTGTATGCGTCAACTGAACACGTTGCTCAACTACTTTCATCTCCTGCAAGATTTACTAAATACCATTGAGTTAATAGGCACCCTGTATAACTTTTCCTCGTCGTTCGGGTACAAGGCTCGTCTTACTAAGGAGCTGTGTACATCAACTGGACACGTCGCGTTGCTCAACTACTTTCATCTCCTGCAAGATTGACTAAATACTATTGAGTTAATAGTCACCCTGTATAACTTTTCCTCGTCGTTCGGGTACAAGGCTCGTCATACTAAGGTGCTGTGTACATCAACTGGACACGTCGCGTTGCTCAACTACTTTCATCTCCTGCAAGATTGACTAAATACCATTGAGTTAATAGTCACCCTGTATAACTTTTCCTCGTCGTTCGGGTACAAGGCTCGTCATACTAAGGAGCTGTGTACATCAACTGGACACGTCGCGTTGCAAAACTACTTTCATCTCCTGCAAAATTGACAAACACCATTGAGTTAATAGTCACCCTGTATAACTTTTCCTCGTCGTTCGGGCACAAGGCTCGTCATACTAAGGAGCTGTGTACATCAACTGGACACGTCGCGTTGCTCAACTACTTTCATCTCCTGCAATATTTACTAAATACCATTGACTTAATAGACACCCTGTATTTCGTCGTCATTCGGGTACAAGCCTCGTTATCAACGTTCTATGGAGCTGTGTGCGTCAACCGAACACGTGTTGCCAAATCGACTTGATTCCTTAATTGTTCAACGTAATAAATTCAGTCATAAAACCCAATTTGATAAAGTTTTAAAGTACTTTGAATGAAATTAACGTTTCACAATGTTGGAGATCGAACATTAAAAGTACCTTTACAATCAATTTAAGTAATTATTCAGGAGTTAAATGATTACAATACATACATAATCAGCCTTTTAATGTTCCACTGCTGAAACTCAAGCCTCCGTTCCGGTGAAGGAACGGGCCCGTACAGTAGGCACAACGGATCTTGAGCGGTTGCGCAGAAGTCAAATATTCGGTCTCTTTAGTGGTGCGAAGTGAGACGCGGGGGCGGGGAGTGTCAGTGATTGGCCCACCGCGCCATCGCGTCCTAGACGTCACTCGTCATTCGTTCCCTGCGTTGCTGCATGTAACAACGAAGACGACTGGCTCGCCAATGTATGGAATGCGTACTTATATAAATTTCATGCACATGTCTTCGAATCGGTCCTGCTTGTGGGAGGCCTTCCAACGCTGAAAGGTAGACTGATGACCTGGTCAGGGTCGTGGGTATCCGCTGGATGCGTGACGCACAGGACCGGCCGTTGTGGCGACGCTTGGGGGAGGCCTATGTCCAACAGTGTCTTTCGGCTGATATGATGATAGTGATATCTCCGAAGTTTTGGTTCTAGGATATGTTGGTTTCTTCACAATGTTTACCTTCACCGTTTTGAGAGCATTGGTGATGAAATAAATTACACGAAGTACAGCGTCTGCTTGGGTTTGAAGTCGGTTAGGTTAATATTGGGTCACCTCTTCTCCTTATTTATGGTAAGGTAGGTTCCCATTGAAATAAAAAGGCATAGTCTACTGCCATAGCTTAGCATCGTGTGAGGGGGAACCACCTTAGTCCTGTAATATCAATTTAGATAACGGTGGGATCTTATCAGAGCAGACACACGGGAGCGATAAGTAGCAGCGCGGAACTGGTAACACTTGCCAGTGTGATGAGGTTTTGCTCTAATTAAACTTGTTTGAAAGGACGAGAAGGGTGTGATAAAGAAATGTGCCTTCAAATCTTCTGGTATCTTGTGTATGAGAGGTTACACGTTTGTGATCGCACCCACGTTTCTACTTAAAAAAAATAAAGAAAAATTCGTAAGAGATAGATACCAATCTGTTTTAGCATTTAATACATATGCGCCTGTATTCCTCACAGAAAGGTAATGGTAACCTCAAGGATACCCCACATCAGGCTTGCAGACGGCGAGCAATGGATAGCTCACCGTCCGACCGACCGATAGCCGTCTAGACCGAGCCCAAGTCGACAACGGCGGCGGCGCGTAGCGCGCCTCAGGGAGTTGTCAACAAAAATAACCCAGCAGGGTCGAAGCCTAGATTTGCGGACGGCGAGCAATGCGTAGCTCGCCGTCCAACCGTCTGGTAACTGTCCGGACCGAGCCCAAGTCGTCGACGACGCGTATTGTTCCACGCGCGCCTCAAGGAGTTGTCAACAACCGTGGAGGCCCAACAGGATCAAAGTCTACTGGGTGATGCTAAAGAGATCCCGGGCTCTGGAACAATGGCAAACAAGGAACAGGAGTAGGTTTTTAGTCAGTAAAAGTCTGACATAAAATGGCCGGAGATGTCATATAGATGAATTTCCCACCTAAAGAAAAGGTTACCCCACATAATTTTGATTTTTCGCTATTTTCAATTGCTGCAAAATTTATTATAAGGGTAGACAATCGACGTTTAACCTTGGAAAAACACGCTTGAATTATACAAGTAAAATTCTACAAAACAAAAAAGTGTTGTTACAGACAGTTAAGCGATCATCAAATAATACACATAAAAAGAAAAAACCTGTAACGCAATTATCGTAAAGAAGTAGCCTTCCGACATGTGTTAAACAAACATTTGTTGTCTAAAGAACTTACCACTAACGAGCAGTTTCCGTATAAAAAACATTTTTATAATCCATCGCATTATTTCCTTATAACACTCCTCTACAACATGTAAGGAAAACACTCAATGGACTATAAAAGAGGCTCAAAGTTCGTTGATTGTAGTTTTATAGTCGAAGAGCTTGAGTCTTATCTGCGTTGAGATCTCAACGTTTAATAGAATGAATCCCAGCGTTCACACTGACGACGTCCTGTAGTCGCGGAGACAGCGTGCAGCGTTATCTTACCATCGATTGTTTATAAAATTGCTCCATTAACATACTGACGGGCTTTGTTCTACCTGCGGGTTTCAATTAATGTAGGTACAAGTATAGAAGATTTGCAACTATGTTTATTAGTTCATTTTAAAGAAACATCTTGTAGTAGTAGGAAACCTGTATAAAACTAATCTCGGAATTTTTGTTTCATAAGTTATTAGTTTTTTGAAATTTGATGAAAGTAATTATCATACATAATGTAGCCACCATAGGCGCGGGCTTGCGGACGGCGAGCAATGGGTAGCTTGCTGTACCGTCCAGACCGAGCCCAAGTCGTCGACAGCGTGTATTGTTTGACGCGCGCCTTAAGGAGATGTCAGCAAACAATAGGGGCCGGGCAGGGTCGAAATACTGGGGCCAAGGGTTTGCTTCGAACAGGAAAAATCGGCTTTGTTATGAAAGGCAACGAAGGAACAGGAGTAGGTTTTTAGTCAGTTAAAGTCTGACACACCTTCCCGCCCCGCCCATAGAGCGGGAGATGTCATTGAATGATTTTTCCTCCTAAAAAAAACTCATAATGTAAATGATGAATCGTAAATTCTCAACATCTTAGACTACAAGTTTCTAATAAGTACTAAGCCAATGAAACCGGACAAGCGAATCAGTGACAAAACTCGCAATAAAACTACAACCTCTTTCAAATGAAGAAATATTATATTACTACACGTATTCACTTGTCACTATTTCAACAGCATCGATGGTAAATCATATTTTTACTGTCGCACGACTGAATACGTTGTCATTTCCCTTTGATGTCGCCATTTTAAATCGCTTTAAAGTTATGAAGTGACAGCGTCGCGTTCGTCGCGGTTCTTGTGGCCACACAACCACGGCATTTACATTAAACGTCATGTCTCGACGGCCACCGACTAAAAGCTGTAATTAAACTAATTATTTATTATTAGACAGCTTTCCCGCAGCCAAAGGAAAAACTTAAGTTCTGAGTGTAGGAGCAATGTATAACGTCGTATGTAACACATAACTCCATTTGTATCGATTGACTTTTTCTCGTAGTTAACCTAGCTAGGAACGATTAGAAAATCTTTAATGGCTTACACTGATTAAATTGATCGATCTTCCTTCTGAGCTAGGCGATAAACCCCTTTTCGCTTACAGTACTTGTGTTCCAATGGTGTTAAGTTCACAACATGTGTATTACAGACCGTTATTATATTTATTAAATATTTATATATAATACAATCATATATATACAGTAGAAAAGTACCTTTATAAATAAAGTCTTGAACCAAGAGAGCGTTTCGAATCTCTTTCTACAGTCAAGAACGTTTCGAATCTCTTTCTACTGTCGGTAACGCATCCGATTCCTTTGCTCTGACCACGTGACTTAACGTCGAGATGATGATGATGAATTCTCATAATCACAATCAAAGAGCTGAACGGATTTCAATCAAATTTAGCACACGGATAGACAGCAATAGCACAGAATTTATCCCAATAGTGTGTTCCCTTGGGAGACGCGGGCGAAGCTGGTAGCAGTAGCTAGTTACAGAACCTATAAAAAGGAACTCGGAGATATGGTGCATATAAGTAGTGTATATTCCATCAGAGGTAGCAATTGTCAAAAGTGGAAAATATTTGAGGATTGACCTCGATAACACACTCAGAAACAATTGAACTAGGTACAGTAAAACAAAACCAACACATTAGAAATCCTTTATCACCGCTATAAAGACAATCGGCTCGGCGCATACATTGGGGCGTCAAGGTCGGCGCGCTTCCGCCGCCTGCGCAAGTTCCGCTGTTGGCCAACCATCGGTTCGCTGCCCTGCTAATTGTCGATGTTGCAGCCCTCCGCCATCCGGCTACAATAGTGCACTTTAAGGCGCATAGTCCCTTGAACATTTGGCCGGAGTTAAATGCATACACACTCGTAAGGCCACTTGTCGTGTGCCCACATAGAGCCCCGCTGAGTTTTAAAACCATTTTCTTTGCGAAATATTGATTGATTTACATATGCTATGTACATTCTAAAACACACTTAACCAGCTATTTTTTTGTGTAAACATATTTCTAAAGATCAAAACCGTTTGAAAAAAGTAGGGAAAACAAGCGAAAAATATCATGTTGTTAAATATTTTTTTTAGACAAAAGTATTAGTCGCACGAAAAAATTATATGCTGATAAAGAATATAATAAATAATAAATAAATAAATAATAATGTTGTACATAAATCTATAATATATATTTTTTTTTTTCAAACCTATTAACCTAGCCGTTACCGAGGAGTAGGCTTCAGAGGGTGTCTGTTTTATGGCGCTGCTCAGGCACTAGGGCCTTAATACTTGATAGCGATAGCCAATCACTACCACCAACTGCCTGATTTCATATGCAAGCCCTATCTACATGCGTCTATCTTGAAATTGTGGGTATTGGTGCGTTAATTATTGATATTATATTTTGATAACTTTTTTCTTCTGAGTCTAATTAGTATTTCTGAGAAATAATCGTATGTAAGTAATTTTAATTAAATTAGGCTGAGACCAGACGAATTGAGATAAGCAAATTGTATACAGCAAAACGTACATAACTTGTTAAAAATGTTTGTCACGAGAGTTAATGGAACATCAAGTTATATGGTAACCATGCTTTCTGCAAACTGAGTCAATTACAGACGACCTTTGCGACCAAGTTTCAACGCATTCATGTCATTACAAGAGCTATCTTACATGATATTCAAACTTAGTCACAAGGTTCCAAATTCATTCCAACTATAGCTACGTATCTTTTGGTTCGTTTGTCGGCTGACCTTTGTAGATCGTTGGCAGTCGTTACATGTTGTCAGAAGCTTGATATTCTGACACCAGTCTTGCCAAGAGGTGTCGTGTCACTTATTGGGTTGTGGATGATAGATAGGTGATAGAGATAGGGTTCAGAGGTATATAGAACAGGGTGTAAAGTCGCGCAAACCTCCATTGGAAAGGATCCTCCGACCAGACAGGTGTTGCGTCTGGTCCAGGCAACTGCCCGTAAATTGATTTCTGTCTGTTGTATATGTCGTAATGGCCCGGAGATATCTGATAACACAATGCAGGTTAGATCTTATGTGGCGAAATTAAATAGATGTTGCTACAGTTGTTCCACGTAAATTACTGATATTTGGCTGCAACTGGTTAGAATGGAAGCTGACCTCAATGTAGTCAAAAAATGGCTAGGCAGATTTTCATTGAACCTTCACAACTTTAGCTAGCATTTGTTCCTCAGATCCTCGCCAATGGAACGAGGCGGCGGTGGCAGCATGGTTGCGGTGGGCGGCCCGGGAGTTCTCCCTAGAGGGTGTAGCCCTACAGCAGTTTGCCCGCACCCAGGGCAAGGATATCTGCGCCATGGGCCGCGAAGAATTCGTCGCCCGGGCGCCCGCCTTCATGGGCGATATTCTGTGGGAGCATCTCGAGATACTGCAGAAAGGTAGGTATTGTATACTGCCACAAGCATGCTTACTATTTTATTCTTATAGAACTATCCTAAAAAATATAGTCGCAAACAACAAATTGCAAGATATTTTTACAGTTACTCCAATAGTTTTCAAAGGCCATTTCCAATCACTTTTCGCACTAAGAAAAATGACATTTTCTTATATGTCTGATCCAATTGTGTCTTGATGATCATGAAAATGACTCTAATTCAGAATGCAGACTAATATTATTAATATTATATGTAATATTGTTAATTAGCTACAAAGATTAACTGGAACCCTGTCAAATTAGAACACCCAAGTCTATTTCTAAAAGTACTCGTATCACAATCAACTCCCAAACTTAACCGTCTCCAATGACAGCTAGACTCAAACGTCAGAGTGTTCCACAGACGTGGAGAAGGAGCGCTCACTGCTGGCCAACGTGCCGCCGAACATGTACGAGAGCAACGTGTGCCTGCCCGAGCTGCCGGAGTACATCCCGCCGCCAGCGCACCACTACAACAACAACAACAATACTGGTAAGTTAACACCTTTAAATTCAAATCAATTAAAAGTAATTTTATTATAATTAAACCGAAAATAGTGAGTATAAGACATTGAGACTCCACCATCGATATAAATCATGGGCTTGCGGACCGTCGGACAGTCCGTCCGGTAACCGTCCGGGCTGAGCTCGAATCGTCGACAGCGCTTAGTATTCCACGCGTGCCTCAAGGAGATGACAGATGACCAAGCAGGGTCGGACCTTACTAGGACTATCGGTTGTGCGAAAGAGAACTACGGGGTCTTGGAACCTGTCCTCCCGCTCCAGCCTAGAGCGAGAGAAGTCATTGGATGACTTCCCGACATAAAAAAAAAAACAATAATAGATAATTCCACAGCGCATTCAGGATCTTCCTAGTTTAGGAGTTTGTGCACTTTACATATGTCTGCTAATATTATTTTTATTGTTAATACTGGTAAGTCACACTCAGTACCATTATGTCCTCCCAAAAGTATAATAATACTCGTGTACATCTCACAACCGGTGGATTCACGCAACCACCATCAGGTCAACGGTCTTCCTTGTGGAAGAGTTCCTTAGTCACTCCTATGCACCATAAAACATAACTAGTTACTGTACGACCCGTTTATCGCGAAGCTTCGGACCTAAATACTACAGCAAAGAGGGAAGAATATAGCGTTATTTCATATGGTAAGTAGATGATTTGGTATGTTATGATTAAAACGGAACAAGTAAATTTTTTTTTTAGATTTTTAGTTTGAACTTTAGTCGCCCCTTGTATCACAGGAATTTTACTGAAAATTATTTTAATTATAAAAAAGTTACATTCCAAAATCAATAAACCTTTATCTAACCACCTCAGAAAATTTGCAAATGAAAAGTAATTTTTAAATGAGGCGTAGCATAGGGTAAGTCCGGTCTACGAGAGGTCTACGCTTGCTACGCCATTTTCGTAGCTGCTACGAAGATCTATACTATCGATTTATTTTCACACTAAAACGGTGATCTATGAAATTATTGATTGATTTAAACTTCTGATCACGATTCGGGTCAAACTTAGCCAGAGATCGCACAAGGTAAATATGTTTGGAAGGAGAAAGAGGAGGCGTCTGCCCAGGTGTGAGACACAAATTAGGGCAGGACAAAAAATTACTTAATTTTATTATAAACTGACTAGTATCATCACGCCTATAATATATTATGGTATTCTATCTATCTAGTAATCTAGTTAGCCTATTGTGTCCCACTGCTGGGCCCAAGTCTCCGCCTACTTTTACCACAGACGTCTGTCTTCACCCATTCCGGGTCCTCCGGTAAGGGTCAAGCTTATCTCTCCACCTTCGCTTTGGTCTGCTGCGATGTCACCTTGCGATTAATGGAAACCACTAAGTAGCTCTTTTAGCCCACAGCTCAACTGATATGCGGTGAACATTATCGATCTAGCTGAAATGTTTTTTTTTATTTATTTATAACTTAGAGGGCTTATAAAAAAAGAAATGATCAAAAAGAAAAACGATCATGGACAACAGCTAGCCAATTACAAATCCTCAGGTATAGTGTCAGACTTAAAATTGAGAAGTAAGCAAAAATAGACCTTAATACAATAAGTTAAACTTATTAAAAGGTTACGGTTACATACACAAAATCAATTGCAAAGGTAGTAAACGAGTAGTTAACTAAAACTCTTATATTAGTAGCTATTATATCCAGTATCAGCAAATTGCATGACAGTTCAGAACCACATCAGAAATTAAAGTTAGCGAGTTTTTGCTCGAGTTTATGGCAAGAGCAGAAATACAAACGTGCTTATCGTACAGAATTACAGATAAGGGTGAGCGTTAAGTGCGCTAAAGTGAGCCTCATTACAAGGAGCAGATAGTGTGTGATGGCCGACAATTACGCTCGAACCCCAGCCAGCGTTTATTGGTGATGGCATACCTTTATGACAAGTGTGTGTTTACTCGGTACCTTTACTTACAAGTAAATGTAGTTGGAAACTCGCTGTTAAAACTTAATGGGAATGATTTTAAAAATATGCGAGTTTGTTTCTTGTTTTTAGACATCTTATTTTTCTTATTTAATTTCTTCGTGTCGTTTGATCAGAGTTAGAATAGTGTCCCATGCCCACTTCACTGGGTGTCAAACATTTTTACTTAGCCTAAGTTTGGAATAACATAGTATTCTATTGTTGGTAACAGAATTTCAAAAAAGATTTAGTCGTTCCAGAGATTACTTCCTACAAACAAACTTACAAACTTTACCGCCTTGTGATATTAGTGTATTAATCTAGATAATTTAATTTATATATGGTTTTACATAAAATTATGTTTGTGTATTTTTTTTCCGTTTATTTGGTTTGATCTATCACAAAGTTCGTTTCAAACCCGCATTTTATGTAATTTGAACAAATCACTAATATTCTAAAACATAGAACTTCAAAAAACAATATTTGACAGGCCTGTTGGTCTAGTGGTTAGTAATCCTGACTGCTGTGCCGGAAGTCGTGGGTTCGATTCCCACCCAGGACAAATGTTTGTGTGATGAGCACGATCATTTGTTCTGTGTCTGGGTGTAATTTATCTATAATATGTATGTATTTAGAAATATATAAGTATGTTTATCAGTTGTCTAGTACCCATAACACAAGCTCTGCTTAGCTTGGGACTAGACGGCGTTGTGTGATAGTGTGGAATATTATATTATATTTTAACATGTCTAGTGAAATGTACCAACACGCCATTTATTTATTTGTAGACTTTTTTTCACGAATTTTAGATTACGAACCATAAAACCAGAGAGAATTACGATTAGATCTATTATTTAATTTGTTTTGACACGAGAAAACAGTTAAACTTCGGCCGACACTGTGGAAATTCGGCTCATTTCACATCGACCTGTTAATCAGAACATAAATCTGATCGCAGTCACATATATTACGTCGAATTATATAACTAGCCTAATACAAAATAGATGTATGTGCAAGCTTTACAGTAAAATAGACCTTATTGTTAGTTCTAGCAGTGTATATCCTGCGAAATATTCCTCGATAGGGATTGTAACGTAGATTTTGTAGTTACCAAAAAGTCTCAAACGCCAATAAGGTCGTTTTCCCAAACATCTCATTCACATCGAATGATGTAACGGCACCAATCTTTAGGTACACGTCGGTAAATGATAATTAATCAAATTTTACAATCGGGGGTGGCTGCGTAATCTCACGGATAAAAGCTCATTTCCATTAGATATAAAACGTTGTGTTTATTGCGTTGTAAATCATCAGCGCGGGATGTTTTGACTGGTGCGCGGGCTCGGCCACTGAAATAATAAATTAACTAAGGAGACAAGTTGTCCTCTAGCCGTCGCTGGGCCGGGTGGTCTCGTCACCACCTCAAACATTTGGACAACTAATTTACACGACTAATTGATGTAGGGCATATTTTATCGTGTTTTAGAAATAGGTGATGATGGATAAAGTCTATATTAAGGTGGATTTAGTTAGACTGAAAAGACGCGTCGAGATACCACGACGGATATGTATACTAAAGAAATACAGATGAACATTCAAAAGTGTATATCTACCTAATGTATGTATTATGTTAAAGTTTATATTTACCAAATCTTATGGTCAGGATGGTCTTCTAATCTATTTAAAGTTAAATAAATATACACAAGTGACTATAATATTATCTAACTACGAGTATTAACAACTGTACATTATGTATTTTCGCGTCGTCATAGGTCATCGATGTGGGCTTCGAAATAGGTACTCCTCCACATCGCTGATATCTGGACATGCCATGATGTGTCCGAAGACTGCCAGCATTGCCTCGTAGAATGGCAAAGCAAACTCTTTGTGTAAAGAAAGAAATATTAACTATTCGGGACATCAATACAGCCTTATATTGTACAAACTTTATATTAAAAAATGTATCAATTAAATATAATACTAAATTAAATGATTAATCGCAAGCAAAACATCAAAAACACACAATAACTTTTACTGTTGCGATCGCGAACCTTACTCCGATACCGTTTCGACTAGTTAACTCAATTATAAAAAACGCTATCGTTGATAAAAACTACGTTTTACAGTACTTTAAGTATCAGCACACACACGGTTTCCAGTTGGCTGGGCGTATGGCGCAACGTTGCGACCTTGGCGTGGTTTTTCCGCTCTCTTTCAGCTGAGCCGAGGTCTCCCAACCCGTCTTGCACCTTGTACCACAATTTCAAACGTGACATCTTCATACGTACATAATTTTGACTGAACTTAAATTTCCATGACGAAAGAATAAATTGTGTCTAACCAGGGCCCCAAGTCTGCTATTTTATAAATTCGTCATTCCAACACGATCACATTGTCATTTTGCTAAAAGTTTGTAATCTGCTAATTCATAATGATCGATCATTGATCGGTCACTGGTCTTGTAATAGAATTGTAGTAGAATGATAATTTCGAGCATATTAAAACCAATAACTGCACAATAACGTTCTTATGGTAAAACACTGATCAAATAAACTGTCAAAGTTTTAGCAGATTACCGCAAACGTCAAATATTCATTTGTCAATATGTACGAGATTACCATTCTATGTCACTTCTTTTAATGGAGTGTCAGTGGTTGACCATTGGAAAGTCATAATGACGCCATTATATTAGTAGATTACCAAACTTGTCAAAATCGACAATTATGACATCAATGATAGACCATTCTGACACTATTGTAATAGCTGACTTGAGGCCCTGGGGTTTTGCAATGCTGCTTGTTTAGCTAAGCCAGGACAATAGTGATTAAAAAACAAGGCCAGACAGGGAATCCTACGTTAATTTAGAATATCATAAATCACAGCCCACCCTTTTAGCTCAATTACTTGATCATTAAAATTGCGCTGACGCTACTGTAACAATGAAATGTTGCGTCTATTTTTAGACTATGTACATATGTGCGGTTTCGCAAATAACGTTTATAAATAAACCTATTGCACTTTACGCAAACGTATTTCAATTTTTACTTTTAACAAATCAATCGATTTATTGCTGATTTAGGACTGGTTTTTCAATAATCATATGAATTTTAACAAGGAAACAATCATGGTTTTTTCACATATTTTCAATGCAAAAGTTAAGTGACTATTGAAAAATCGTTCCTTGCAGAAACTTACACACAGCCACAATGGACAATTACTGAAAAGGAAACTCGTGGGCCTAGACTTTAAAGGGTATCTGAAGAATCTGAGATGGGTTTTACAAAAATGTCCCTGGAGCAGGAGAATTCGTCAGATTTTTTTTTACAAAAAACTTTAACTTACAGAAAACAAACTTACCAAAAGTACACAATCAATTAAAATCAAATAACAACAAGTACATCTAAGAGTAGATTGTCCAATCGCCCCTACCACGAGTTGCTGCGCGTGCGCAGGTCGCTTCGCGCCAGTCTTCAGTCGCTACGCTCTTACTCATCGCTCGCATTATTCTTGCACGCACCTAATAGTTTAAACCCGAGAACTACATGAACCTTTAATAATTACTTTACTATATACTATTTTGTATGTTTCCTTCGTCATATCCTAAAGGATAAGTGCCAGTGTACCGAGTGTTTGTGTCACAGTATGGAGACATTGGATTCTGGTTAAGCTATGTTTTTGCACCCTAGCTCTCGGTCTAGGGACTCCACGGATCTGGACCCTGGCATGGTGTGGCGTGGTGAGTTTACACTAGCTCCTGAACTATGCTTTTTCAATTACCTTAGACTTTTTCTTAAACTTTGTAATCTTTTAGACAGCGGCCATTTCTGTTAGTTCTTCTTATTTAGCTTTTTTTCAGTTAATAGATTAGGACTTGCATTGTCTATAAGATAATTTTGTTAGAAACGGTTTCTGAATTTCTTGATTTTCCGTTGCGACATCCAGTAGGTACCTAAATTTTCATTACTCTTGAAGGCCCAAAACGTATGTTGAACAGAAAGTTATCAGTAGAATGCATGAAGGCTGCATGGTGTGTCGTCACCGCCAGCGCATGCGCCTGACGTCGGGTGAGATTCGCGCGTCCTCGCGACAACCCGAGCGTGCCCAACTAATGCAAGTGGGCCGACGAAGCTGAAGGTTAACGCACAAAAACACATCGTATATATTCAATATTTTGCAACTGCACTCGTATTAATAAACCGTGTGGTATATGGTTAATGTTGTTGGTGCAATTTCGTGGCATCCGCGCTGTCGCAAGGGCCAGCGATACTCACCGGCGGCACATCCTCGCGTTGCGCACTCGCCGCTAATCGCCGGACGTACGCCTCGGAACAACGTTGCTAAATCGCTTACAGTTTAGACAATATGTCTAATGTTCTGAAAAATTCATTGGCACGCGCCGCCTTGTCGCCGCGGCGTCGTCGTGCGGCGCGCTCGGCTGAAACGAACTCCCCCGACGCGCTCACTGTATCCTTGTATCTATTACATACCGATAACTGCTGATTACACATGCGGTTAAACATAAATTATAAGTTAGTTCAACAAACAAAAGTCAAAAAGCGGGTCCTAAAATAATACGGCATCATTTAACTGGTGGTATCGGCAATAAACCGCTGCGGGTACAGTCATCCTTATTAGTGTACATTTACGAGTTAGCAGAGCAATATATCGGGCGTATTACGTGGCAGCCAATCATAATAATTTATTGCTATAAAGTGATATGGGCAGTTAATGTGGCGACGACTGCCGGCCGCTGTCCTGCGCATACGGCTCGCACTGATTTATCAGCCGGCGACGCCCCGCCCCGTCCTGATAGCCTTACCCTACAACCATTCAGCTTTTTATTGGACAAACATTAATTGATACAATATAAAAGCTAATATTCAGTATCGAATGTCGTGTCAAACGCAGTTTTTAACGTAATAGTCTTAGTTTGTCGTAATTATAATATAAAAATTCTGCTATTTACGACGCTTAATTACCATTTTCAACAAATAATAAGCCGATCTTATTGAGCGAGGCGTGCTTGACTTCTAAACGTTTGTATTAGACTGATATAGTGTATGTAGATATTAGTGTGGAATGTCCCTTGTGGAGTACGAGTAATAGATACAGGGCATCTGAGTATCAAGCTTCATTTTAAATGGCTGGCGCAGGACACATACCTACACGCGTACATGTTATGATCTACACAGCTACTGTATACGCATTGTAAAATAAAAAACAATAAATCTGCTCTGGCGCAGTGACTTACCAGCTTTCACAGATCCTGTTATATTAGACAAAAAAAAACCAATACAATCAGGACATTACAATCAGAAATCAATATCATTTACATTCACTTCTTAACCGTCAATAGTTTTGAAGTGTCGACAAGAAAAATATTGAGCTTTCTAAGATATCAATAAAGAGATATACGTGTCGTTTCGAGCAGCCACATCCGGCCGCCATTGTGTTTCAACTGGCGAACTTCCGGTGCAACCCGATACACACTCCTGCGCACGTGCGCAAGCTTTTCAAATTTCGATCTACGAAAATTTCGTACAAAGAACGTTATGAAGGAATAAGGGATGTAATAAAAAACAGATAAAAGAAAATAAGACAGTTAAATCTATCAAACGTAATTGGATGACATTAACGATCTAGTTTTATTATTTTTGAATGTAAATACGTAATTGCTTTAAGCAATAATTTATTTCCCACTTTTTGCATAATATCTGGATATAAATGAGTTAAATATAACTAACTACGAGTATTTAAAAAATAATTACGTACGTACAAAATCAGCATCGAAATACTAATAATTGATTGTTGAATTTCATTTTCAGTATTTTTATAAAACAACAGAATTTTTTCTCAAAAAAAAATGATAAATATTATTAAAACACCCTAACGACGACTTAAGGGATTTTTCAAATGACTAATTGAACTCAAATCAAATCAAATCAAATCGTTTATTTGCCTTGAATGTAGGTATTATAAATAAATATGTTATGAAAATATAGTGAGCCAGATACATTCTGCCTTAGTTTTGGCATGCAAAATTTAACAAATGTCATAGTAATGAGATTGAGTAAAATATTCAAATTAATAATAAAGACAATGATTACAATATTAATAAGAACTAATTTATTAATATAGCGTTAGCATCTAAAGCACAGTAATTGCACACATATTAGCGAATGAACGGACATACACGAACGGTATTTACTTAAAATTATACTTAAGCAACGGTAATAGACCGTAGAGACCATATTCATTGTATAACTATTAAATAAGCATGTAATCCCACCTTACCACCCATTCAAATACTGGCAGGTAAGAAGTTAATAAAAAAATCTACCCTCAAGGGTTGGCACACGAAAAGAGCAAGGGTACTTCTTTGATGGGGTGCTTGGGGACCCTGAGGGGCCCTTGTCCTCCAATAAGCCCGTAATAAGGGCCCTTCGCAAGTGCCCTTTCAATCAGGCCTTTTTCTTCACCTATCCCACGTGTCCTTGATTCAAATTCTAAATCTGATTTGCTTGTCAATGTTATTGTACGTGTAATATAAAGAAGGGTCAGCGAGTCACAAAGGGTTTTAATATTCAAAGGCTGCCCTTATCGTCTGATTTTACTGCTATTTTAATATCGTCGAAACGCATTGATAAACATTCATAGCGTTATTAAAGTTTCAGTAAAATAAAATGCGTTGATCCTTAACAATTCTTTTAATCTTTAAAGAGTCAATAAGGACCACTTCTTTCGTTTGGGTATTATTATATGTAGGTTTATATACCTAGATATTTTTTTTATGTTCCATTTTATTCTCGTGATAACATTTGTATACCTATAAACGTTGATGTGTGTGGGTGTATTTAAATAAGTCATGGAATTTTTCACACAATCGTACCTACTCAGATAACAATTTAACACACAGTTTTATATTTTTTGATTACGATTCGTTCGGGTGCACTTTCAACCATATTGAATTAGTGGATGTTAAAGCTTAGTTTTTTTTTTGAAAATCGATACGTCTATGAATTTGCAGGTGTTTTTTTGGCGTAATCTTTTTATTAGGATCTTTATAAGTGTGGGAATGGCGGCAAGTGAAGGAGTTTCGCGAACCATCGCGTTCCCGATGTTCCCATAGTGTCGGTAGACAAGCGTCTATACAAGTGTTGGGTTACTACAGTTGGCGCATCTCGAGGCGCCGACAAAGCCCGCCGGCGGCACCTTTGATGTGCCGAATTCAATTAATTGCCTTATTTGCGGCAGTGGTACGCTCATTGTAGGAATCCCCGCAAAAACAAATATTTGCTGAGTCTTCATTATCCGTTATTAGGTGGTGCGCATTTTAATTGTCTCCGCGACTCGTTTGGTTTGCCTTGATTGCGCTCCGACAGCAGTAAATCACATAAATCACTCATTTTTCTCGACGCTTTTAATGACACTTAAATGCCTGTCGAACATATAAACAGAACTGACTTGTCTAAAGTTGAATTAAAAATAAAAGACAAGCCCTAATTCGCCCCTGAAATACTTTGAGTATTGAAGGCACATAATGTAGGTACCTTCAATTGTGCTTGTTTTTAATTACTAGAAGTCCATGCATTATATTGCTTTTGAATTCAGTGCACGGGGTTTTCCCAGTAAAAGGAAAAAGCTTCGTCATTTCAACTGAATGAAAAAAACCTGTACATTTCAGCACGCTCAAACATTATTTCAATCTTCTTCTCCACGTCTCCACACAACACAAAGCATGGACTGCGATAATGTGTTACGTGTCCCCGATACGTTATCAACTTCAGCAGGGATACGAGGGGGGCCGAGGGAGGTCCGTGGGGGGAGGGGGTCTGGCTGCCGGACGGCGTGGGCGCCTGTCCTTCGCAACACTGCCCCTGGACTGATATGCCTGTCATAACAGCACGCTTTGCTCTTCCACTTTTTGTTATTTTCAACCCGCGATAACATTTTTTTTCTTTTATGCCATCCTTATTTTGGCTTGTCATACAGTGTCAACTTATTTGTCATTTCGGTGATAACAATGTCATCTTTGAAACAACAAATAATTTCAGATATAGGTAATCATGGTCATGATGATTCAGTGGTCGGTTTTCGGATTCCACAGTAGCTAGTGCGCAGATTTGCTATTTCAAATATTATATTAAATGTGTGTCATTATAATTATATTATGAACACATCAATACATGTGGACAGCTATGTAGTTCCGAGGTCGCTCAAACAAGAATATGTCACAATCATAATGTTCTCAGAAATCGTTCCAAATATAAACGTGGATAAATGTCGTATCACGCGCCATCGCGACACATGACGGAGGCCGAGAGAAATAAATTATTGCTACCGGAAGTGACGTCCCGGGCTCGCTCCAATTTAAAACACAACCCACGAAACAGCGTCTAACGTCGCACCGTTGACAAAAACTGGCGCGATGCAAGCTAAGAAATAATAGCCGTCAAACACAATCTCATAAAGTTTACCTTTCAATGTAATAGCCGCTATTTCAAATAAAAATAAAAGCAAATTATACTTAATGAATGTCACAAAATAATATATTATATCCTTAATTCGCCGGAAATAAAAATTTTTAAACCTTAGAGTCGGACTAATAGAGAACACAAATTGAATTTCAAATTAGAATTCAATCAGTTTGTATAATCGACATCAGGGCCGGATGCGCTGCTTTTTAATTAGTGCAAAGGTTAGGGACGTTACCGAAAAAACATTTATGTGTTGTCAATGGTCGGCGGCGGTGTCATTATATGCAACCGTTAGTTGCTGTTGAAGCCCATTGCTGTCTGTCTGACAGTTCTGGATGAAGTGCTCCCGTACTTTACAGATTTATGGACCGTTTTCAGTGTTTTTATCTAAAAAAGATTGTTTATCTGGCACTTCCGTCGCCTGCCGCGGCCGATACGCTCGCTAACGCTTTATTGTTTACACTTAATGTAATTCAAAGCAGGGAATTCCTCGGTAAATTGTATTTTTAAATTTAAAGCGGCGATGAGAATGGGGAGTTTACTTTGTGAATATCGATTGCCGACTCCGTGTGTCGATATCTGTTTGGGCTTTCGCGATCGATATTACGCCGGTACCATACGTAATTCTTTCTTTTTTGATGCCGACTCTTTGACTGTATATTGACGTGTCCAGATATAAAACAATGGCACAGATAGCTGTTGCTTCAACCGCTTCAACTAGCTATTGACGGATACAGTCTATCAAAAAAACGTCAGTACCTACATATAAAACAACAGCGTTAAAATAGGAGTAACAGCACTAATGTCGCACTTAGTTTTTGCGCACATCACCACAATTCTCCGCGTTTCCATTTCCTGATGCCTATGTTACATGATGGAGATTGTTCGTCGATCACAATATCCAGCGTGTGTTTATTTCCTTTGCATTTATTCAAATATTGGAAACTCATTTCCCGCGCTATTTCCCGGTGGAAGCGCGAGCGCCCGCGAGTGCTCTCGCCGCGCTAATTGCGTTCCGCGCTCCACAGACTCATTCTCCCAGTTCCACAACCTACATGTACTTGTAAGTAAGTTACTTGACAACGTGCCTCTAAATAAGTTAGGCCAATGTGCTTTGGTGCCAAGCTCGCTTAAAAATACGTATACGGCACTTATGTGATTATCAATTTTCAGGGCAGCATGTCAAACAATTTTCTGAAATGTAAAAGCTTTATCGTAGTACATCCGTAAATAATCGAATGATTCTACAGATCGTTAACTCAAAGTTTGACGCGATTAATGTCATGACACTGTGTGGTCTGCTGTCAAATTAGGCAGCACCACTTTATGGTCACTTTTCTCCCTTATCACGCACTAAGCATTATATTTGTGGCTGCCAGTTATAGCATACTAACAAAAAATCGGCGTCGGATCTTCCGACGGCGGCGTCGAAATCGCTTCCTCTGGCAGACAATAGCGTCCCGTATCCGGTAGCACACGTGCTCAGGTGGCTATTATGTCCCGGAGCGATCCGCGCCCCTTAACTACCTTTTGTGACCCAACTTAGTGCCACCCCCTGTAACTTGACCCAGATTTGGGCCAGCCCACTAGCTCGTGCCCTCCCATCGCTTCGTATTCTATCATATCGTATGTAAGCGCATCTGTCTCGAGGATCTTGTAAAGTGAAACTTTTGTCAACATCCTGGAGAGTTCATACATTCGCCACTGTGCCTATTCAAATATCAATATCATCTCTATTTTTTTCCATCATTTTATTTTGCTGTTTTATTCGCGATACCAAGAAATAGGGGAAGCTACAACTTAAATGTCGTTTTCATTATTTACCTTTGAATTTAGATCCATTGATTGTCGTCAACTAAAGATGTCTATGCTATGCTATTTAAAATTTAAAAGTTAAAGTTCAAATTACATAAAGGTTACAGCAATAGCAACACTGGCTTACAATAGACACGAATGGAAGTATTCTAAATTTAAAATTCAAGTGTGTTGCGTCTCGCGTGCCAGTCAAACAATGAGAATGAGAATCATAGTCAAGGCCGTACGCGTCATGGTCATTATTATAACGTAATTATGATCCGCGACGTTACCTTACACGCTGAATTTGCGAAACAATCCAACTGTTTCTTTTTTCTCAAGTTTAACGTGATCTTTACTCTTTTGTTTTGTTTTAAGACGTCACTGCTGCGTTTTTTTCCGAGTGTGGGTTCCATTTTTAAAGTTGATATTACTAGTTGTTTTGCTGGCTGAAAATCTGATATAATACGCCAAAGCCATTTATTTTTATAATTATAAAAAAAAGTGATTTCAATCCAGTAAGTGCTAAATTTTCAATAGTCAGGCAACTGAGGAATAAAAATAGCGATTTGACTGCTTTTGCATAGAAAATATGTCAAATAGTCATATTTATTCATCTGATAAAAGTAATCCCACTATTGAAAAATTGGCTCTTAATCGTTTTCAATAAACAACAATAATATGTGTAGATAAGTAGATACATTAGAAATTCTGTTAACAGGACCTAAATCAAGTCTGCAAAAATTGGAAAATGTGTTAATTATACTTGTTCCATAGGTTACTGTGCATTACAGTCGGATTTATATGCACGAGTTTTGTAATATAACATTTTACGTGGTCACTGAAAAAAATCACAATTAGATGCGTCACTTCTTCCATTATGCTAGCTCACTATCTGTCTAGTGTATCGGCCGGACAATTTAATCATTTTGTTTTTATATCTTCGCGAAACAATGCTTCCACGAACCTGCAAAGTATTTTTTAAGTGAAGAAGAATATAAATTACATCGCATTGTTCGCACTAAAATAAAAACCATGTACTCTCAGTTACTTAGACCACGTCCAGTATCCGTAGATCTTTGTAAAACTGCCGTGATCCTAATTTCACGTGCCCTACAAACGGTACTTTACATTGTTTTCGTTCAACACTCAGCTCTACATTTCATTTTCCTTAAATGATAACGAACAGGAAAATAACTCCACATTATAATAAGAATGAAATATTTATTATTAAACGTTCATTCGTTATATTTGCATAGCTAGATTAATTAGAATGGAAATAGGTACATTTTGCAAATGCGTATGTAGATAATTGACCGGCGCTATTTTTAGCGTGTTCAAAGACTCGAACAAAAGCTGATTGTGTATTGTGTTCGTATATATTTCGATAGAAGGTGCCCCGTGCTAATTTTCGTGATACTCATCAGGAGGGTTAGCAAAAAAAATCAACGGTCGCGCAACAGTTGGTCTTGTAGCAGGTGACGCGACAGGTCGGCTCGTGTTAGTTCGTAGCGCTTCGTGTGCGCTCGGCGCTAGTCGGCACTGCTCGGGCCACATTTTCCACGGCCGCCCTCTCGATCCGCCCGAAAGCTCTCAGTTGGAGATTAGCCGCGACGCGATACGGTGCTACGAATGCCTCTCGCATACAAAAGCTCGGAGTCGTCACGAGTAACGCGATAACATTACGTCGGCTCTTACTTATTCATAGATACGTTGTTTAAAGATTTTTACTTTTGAAGTGGTTTCTTAAATAATAAAATAAATAACTTTTAAAAATAATAAACTTAAAAAATTTAACTTAATAAAAAATTAAGACTAATAAAAATTAATGAAATAGTTAAATCAGTGTTGGGGTATAATGTGTTGGTGAGCAGTGGTGGAGTGCGCTGGTGCCGGGGCGGGTGCTCGGGCCGCCATGCTGCTGGTGGAGGCGCCGCGCGAAGCCGCCGTGCCCCCGTGCGCGGCGCCCCTCGACATCCCCATGTCCTCGCTCACCAAGCTCAACTTCACAGACTACAGTGCCAAAGTGAACAAACCGTACACGGACACGGAAAACAGGGACAATACGAGACTGAACTACGAGCAGGCGCTAGCCAGCGTGGCTCGGCTGAGCTATGAACAATCAGTGCCCAACACAGGCAAGCTGCACTATGAGCAGAACAGGCTGGCGTACGACCCCACAGTGGACTCACTGTGCGGAGACCCTTCATTTATTTTAAATACAGGTTCGTAAACACTTGAACTAAAGAATTTAACTGTAAAAAAAAAAATTAAAAATCCTGATTATACGTAGCAAATTACTAGATCTCTTTACCTAAGATACCAGCTTGCGATGTTTTGGGTCAATATTTTAAATACATCGAAAGAATTAAATACTATAAATCATTATCTTTATTGTTAGTAGTTTATTTTAAATACTTAATTTAATTGGAAGATTAGTTCTGACAATTTATATTTCTCATAATAATGAAATACCAACGAACTGCACTCATTAAGTCTGCGGTTACGGTAATTATTAGAAAACATGAACATGTAAATAACTTATAATATATATCTACAACAATACTAACCATTAATATTGCATAAATAATTGAAACATAATTATTTATGTGACACTACAGTTGTAGTAATTTACTTCGCGTTTAGATACACTTGTTTTATTTATTTACTGTATTCTTAACTATTTTTAACATGTCCTTATTTGTAAAGGCAAAATTAACATTGAAAAAAATTGTTTTTCTGAAGTAATAGTTACGAAATTGTGCAATCAAAAATATAATAGTGGCCATCAATTTCCAACTTCCGACAAAAAAATATAATTAAATTATTCTTCGCCTACTGTTAATTTAAGATTTCTAATCTATGTTTCCGATTTCATAACACACTTATTTCATTGAGGACGGGAAGTGAGCTAAGTAAACGAACGCTGACAAATCTGGTCGTTATAAAAGCGTAACGTTTATTTAAATCATAAACACATTTACGTTATAAATAAGCAGAGCTTCATTGAGAACTCTCAAGTTGGGAGCGGAAGCACTTTCGCCGCCGCCATGTTGGATCCGGCGGCGGGGGTGCGCGGGCGCACCTCGCGTGCTTCCGCCGCGTGACGCGCATAAAAAGCTTTGCAGTATTGTCACATCGCTTACATTTGCATACATAGATTACGTGAAAGCATTGTTAACGCCTCGATCAAGTGCTCCACACAATAACTAGCCTACCGCGTACTACCACGCAATTCTTATTTAAACTTTTAAACTTTATTTATATTATCTACTTATAACTATTACATGATATCTTAAATTTAGTGTGCGCCCTTGTACTATGTCGATTTAAATACAGGAAAATCAAGTTTATAATTATTTTTATTGATCTCATAAAATGAATCTACACGAAATCACACATCCATTAACGTTGGAAAACATTATAATTATAACAATAATTTATAGCTCTATCGTATATTTCACAGTCAAATTGTGTTTAATTCGCCATGAGTAAACGTTAATTGAAAATCAGATAGTAGTTAATTTTCTAAACCACAACACGTATCG
The DNA here is from genome assembly GCA_910589285.2 of Mythimna ferrago. NCBI lineage: Eukaryota > Metazoa > Arthropoda > Insecta > Lepidoptera > Noctuidae > Mythimna > Mythimna ferrago. The sequence continues at coordinate 11,209,125 of OU342692.1, read as the reverse complement.
CGTATGAATATTCATACAATAGCTTCAGATGTAATCGATGTCGAGGCGTGTCGGCTGTCATCCATGGTTCTCGCAAATGGTGGCCGGTCATAAATGGTGACCATTCTAGAGGTAACGGTCCAGGTCAATCACCTTTCAGTAATCGCTTCCTTCCTTTTACAGGTCGTCGCAAATCTCATAGTTGACGTGATCGAAATCACGATACGAACGAGCCGACGGACACTTATACTTATTTATGATTCAATCTTAGAAACGAAAATTTTGGAAGGTCGTTGTCATCGTAAATCTGATTTTATCAGAAATAGCTGCATTCTTGTCATAAATGTCACAGTCTGATGAAACGCGATGTTTTAAGGATTTCATTAAAGGTGATGGAAACTTGTACAATGTCTCATGAACGTCTTATTTTATAATCATGGATGATTTTTCCGTCGAGCACTTGACATCTTTCTAATTCGCTATAAGTAGCTAAACTTAAAGACTAATTATTTAAAAACTTCCGAAGTCAATTTAACACGTATTTTAGTTCTGATTTTGACGATACACTAGTGAATAAGAAAAAGACATTATATATACTCAAATTAATAATCCGTTTGTACTACCACTACCATAATATTATAAAGACCAACTTTCCTTTATTACATTAGGTACCTACCTAATTATTGTTCTGTAGATACTCTAGATACACTCACGTTTTACAAATCTCCTTACCAAATCTACCCCATTTTTGAGGTAGGAAATCATTAAATACGTTCTAGTCGGAGTGAGAGGAAGTGTTCAACTTTTATGACCAAAACCCATTCAACCAGTCCCTGGCGTACCAAACCTAGGGTAGTTTTGGACGAGCTGCGGGATAGTTCGAAATAGTTACTGTAGCCCTGGACTCAACTGGCGACTGAGGGAACATAGGTGGGTTTTAGTCAGTAAAAGGCTGACACGTCCTCTCTCGCCACCCAGAGTGGGAGAAGATATTTGATGATTTCGCACCTCAAACAAAAGGGTAGGTTTGGGTAACGACATTTGTTATATAAGTTTAAATGCTGAATCATCGCCTAAACAAAAAATAAAACTGCTTTCCTGTTAATATTTCATTACGTTCCATCTTTCAGCGCTATCAGTTGGACGCGTCTCAATTTATAACATACTAGCTTTTGCCTGCAGCTTCGCCCGCGAACATAAAATATAGCCTATGTCACTCAGGAATAAAGAAGCTTTCTATCGGTGAAAAAATTTTACCAATCGGACCAGTACTTCTGGAGACTACCTCCTACAAACAAAAAAAAAAAAACTTTTAAACTTTTTTGCTGTGTAGATTCCCAGTAAGAGCTACTTAGATGATAATGTAATGTTATCGTGCGCTGTCTGAAGGCGACAAACAACTTGTCACGTTAGATGCACCTGTCTAACGCTCGCAGCAGCTGCCCGGTGACCTAAGAAACATGTGCACGATACCAAAGTTTATCACTTACCTACACAAATACCTACAAACGGACTTTATTCATTAGCAGAAACAAAAAAAAAACTACCCGATCGACTTCGTTAACTCTGTAGACCACATTTTTCTAGTTAACAACAAAATATGAAATATCGATACTTAATTAGAGTTGATGTAGCGCAAAAACGACTTTGACAAATCAGAAATGTGTTTTTTTTCTGAGTTTTTATTTTAATCAGCTTTCATAGATTCATATCGTGTCCTTAACGAGCAGTTTTGTCCTACGAATAATTTTATTCATTCCTACTTTAATTCTCCATTTCGCGAACTGAATACTGTGTGCGGCTAGAACAATGTGCATGACTGATGACGTCAGTGGCTGTCAGTGACGTCACGTAGCTCGGTTCATTCATAAATTAATATGGCAACTTCCGGCCGCCGCCCGCCGTAATCCAAACCAACTTTTAAACGCTTTCAGTCTAATCGACACTTTCTAAGAAATTGGCTTTTAATGAAGAGTAGGAAAATCATTTACACTTTTGTAGTTACGTCAAGTATTTTTAAAATTTTCTTTAAAAATTCTTAGTTCCAATTTTCTTTAGACTGTTCATTTTCCACTTAGCTTATGGGTTTTCTATAATGACGTTCGCCAGATGGCAGCACTGAGTCGTCAGGTCCAGGCACCTGTCAAAACGCTTATGTTAAAGACATTAGTTAAATACATACGTTTTCAAAAGTAGAGAAGACCTCTCATCCTAAATGACACCGGAAGTGTGAATTTTCCTGAAATTTTTCATTGAAGACCCGAGACCGAAATTTTCATAAACGTTACCCCACACTAGGAATTACTCCTGTATCGTGGATGCGTTCATAAACATGTAAACTCACAACAACACAGCCAGCACAACACACCCGGAACAAATGTCTGTGGGCCATATAGATATTTTTTTCGTGCGTTCGTTCTATACGCCAACTTTGCCGACAATCATTTGAAGGAATGTATCCTAGCTATTCAAATATCACTCAAACGCTAATCTTTCAAAACCGATACAGTATCCAGGACAAAGGATGTTTAGCCATTAACAAAACAAGGAAACCCGAATATGACATCACATGTATCCGCTTCCTTGCTCATCTTTATACAAAAGTGATGAGCTTACAACACATACTGATCAATCGATTGGAAATTACAATCGAGTTGGATTTGGCTGTTAATCCATAACAGATAGAGTCTGTATAAAAAGTCAAACGACATGGTAATAGGGTAAAATGAAATCTGATGTAGTCAAACGCTGGTTCAATTATCAAGGTTGATTAAGAGATCTTGATCATTATTTTTAAATGATTAAATATTATACAAAATTCCCAAGTCGTTTGACTTTTAGACAGACTATACCTAATTTCCCTTTACAAATTAAACTGTTATAAATTTTCTTGTAGTAGTTTTCCAAAAAGACTTAGTTTTGTTATAATTTAAAGTTCATGTGGATGGATGGAGAGAGAGAGTTCAAAGAAAAGGTGGATTTATTCTGAGAGATATGAAAGAAAGGGGAGTCAGAGATAACGTGACGGACGACAGGACAGAATGAAAAAAGAACCCTAAATAACATTGGATAATTCGATAACGGCAAGAAGATGATGATAATCCATCGATGTTCATTGAACTTCTATAAAGGATTCGATTAAGTATCAAGAGGCAGTTACGTACTGTCCCGAAAAAAATCAAGTACTAATTTAACTTTCATCTCATCTATTTTATTTCTTAGATAAATGACATCAAAAGAAACTATTTTCAGTAACACAGGACGTTTTCAAAATAGATTCGCGAATCTAGCAATCAAAATATAGCTCGTATTCGCTTTAAAGTTTGAGAGTTGAATGAGCGTGACGTCAGAGCAGGTCACGTCGCCATTGATGCGCCCGCGCCGCCACTTCCGTCGTCTGTAGCGCCGCTACATCCTGCCTGCAGTTTTATGTCTATCACACTATTACCCACACCACACCACATTTATTTGCTTTTTAAATCTATTACTTGAGCTTTTTTATGAGTGGTGTGTCATTGATTTTATTTTCGTACAATGAATTTCGGGCTATTTGTAGTTGAACACCATGCCTTTATGCAGATCAGTTTCAAAACCTTTCTGAATTTATTTATGGCATCTATTATAATTTTACTACATGATCGCATTATGCATATATGCGTCAGCAAATTGCAGTTTTGCTAAAAAAGGAAAATATCTGAGTAACTTATAAAATGTAATTCGATATTTATTTCCTCCAAATGCCGGGCTCAACTAAATCGGCTTTTAAACGTATATTATTAATACAGCGAGGCAGGTTTAATGGCTTCCCTTATGTCAGCTATGTTCTAAGTATGACGGCGAGTGTTTACGTGGTGCTACCCCCCCTCGTAGCTCGCGCACGGTTTTTGTAACGAACGACGGCGCGTGCGCAGGTGGCCGCGCACCTGCCGCGCATACCGACTACCGACAACCGTAGACAAGGCATAGTGCACGCGATTTGACATTTTTGACATTAGCATTAGCAGCTTTATTGCACGTAGGTTGCTGCCTGAACGATGGACAAAGTTCCGGGCGAATATGGAGGTATTTTTACCTTCTAACGTCTACATGGAAGAGAGCACTGATTTATAAGATAAGATGGGACAAACATTGCTCCGGTATACCTACTGCGAGATACAACAGTAATGCTAAAAAAAGAACCATTGATAATTACAAATTAAAATTAAATAGATAAACAATTAAAAGTCATATCTACTTATACGGCTCGTTATGACGATATTACAGGACTTAAGATCACAATAAGTCGGAGTTCGAAACATCCGAAGTGCCGGTTGTATCGTTTGGTGAGTCTACGTTTTATTGAGTCTAGACAATGTAATAGCAGAACGATTTGCCGAGCGGTGCGAAGGTTTTATTGAACCGCTATCGAGTCCCAGGAATCGTTTACGAGTCTTTAAGCACAATCGGCATGTGCACCTATTAGTCAATCCATTAAATATTTAATGTCTACGGGAATTGAATTTTAAAGTAGAATCTTTGATTAATCTAATGACCAAACTTTTTATAATTGTGTCAAAATCAACGTCGCCATCTGCTGCGACAGATTATAAATAAAAAAAAACATTCCACCGGATATTATTGTAAGACCCAAATTATTTTTGTGACTAAAAACTAAACTCTGATATTTTTTGTTTAAAATCGATGTATAAATAGTGAACTAAAAAAGTGTGTTTGTAATTATTATCGGCTCGCTACACGCTATTTTATTGGTAATAAATATCGGTGGATCTGGTGTTAGTCGATTTCGCGTCGGTCGCTCGCAGGAAAACCGATTGCGACTCTTTATTTTTAAACGCAAGTTGAGGTCATGTGCTGTTATACCGTCTCACGATTGCGGGCTGCTATGTATCACGCTTTATATATTATGTTAACATCTTATAGGCAGAACCCCTCTTTTTCCTTGGGTTTTCAATATTTTTCTCAAGAGCCATTTTCCTGATAAAAAGATTGTCAAAAAAGCCGATAGGAAATTCCACATAAAAAAATATTGTGTGTATTATGTACAACGCTTTGATATCTTAATTCTCATATAAAATTTTACTAGTTGACGAACACACATTTCATGAAATACTTATTAAACACAATGGACACCTCGTTCGCGATGTCATTGCTCACACATCGCGACTTTAAAATATTTCACGCTTCCTGCCGAAAGATGTTCCAATTTTGAATTTGATTTAAACACCACTCGTTGACAGCCATTTCCTCTTATCCAAGAATAATGTAGTTTTCTCCACTATTATTTTCTCAGTTCACAATTTTTATGAACCGTCCCTCATTTGAAAAATTATAGTCATTTTCAAATATGCACCTGTTTTAAACGACAGTCTATTTCTGCATTAAAAAAATCTAAGAGAACCAATAATCAAGTTATTTAAAATAAAGAAAAAAGGTTAATTTGCACTACAAAATGATTTAGGTCAAATACCTAATTCATTTTCATTTATTCTACGCTGAAATATCAGGAAACAAAATCGAATTTTTAATTAGTCGAGTAATCAAAACTAAGAGGTACAAAAAAGGGACAACATTTCCTCCAATCAACATCTATCAAAAATATTTTCAACAACTTTATCACAGTAAAATATAGAGTTCCTTAATTGTGACTATTTACATTTTTAATTAATTAATGAGGCCAAATTATTTATGTCAAAACACCGGGCGGCGGCGGGCTGTCGTCGACTGCGGCCTGTCGCTGTCACAGAGCTCACCTGCGCCTGCGCACCGCATAAGATTCTAATTTTAAAAATTCATATTTCGACTTCCGTTCCCAAATGGGAATTGGCGCGATATGCGTCTCAACGTTATTATAAAATACGTTCGAATGTAGATCACTTTGTGCTGGACTTATGTAATCGACTACAACTAAATACACGAATTTTATCGTAGCACTTGCTCTCCTAATGGACTGGTTAGTTTTAGGACAAGATACTTCTGTCCACATATTTAAACGACCATCGAGATTCGGGTATTCCAATAAGAATAAAGGCCTGTTATAAACTTTCGAAATATGGTTACAAAAACGTCGTTATTGCTCGTCTGTCGGGCCACCATATGGCATCTTAGCGCGTGCTCGCCTCGACAAAAAACAACGACTCCAAGTTTTCGCAGCTCGAATTTCGTCACAGATAACAAGTAAAAAAGTGCGATAGTCGTGTCGCAGCTGCTGCCAGGTCTAAGGTTACTGTCTTAATCGCGAGTCTTACGACTTTTATTACATTACTCTGTACTACTACTTAAACTGTAATTATACTATCGATCTTAACTGCCTCATTTACCTGTAATTCATTAAGGAGGTAGATTAGATACCAGCCATTGAACTTTCTTAGTGAAATTATAAATACTTTGTTGTATCTCTTTGTAAATTCATCGTCTCATTTACTTATCTGATAGTTATCTTCGTTTTATATTCATGTTATCGTCAAAAACTAGATACAAACTTGCATCTCTACAATTGGTATTGTCATCTTTCTTTTGGACTGCTTCTTTGTGGTGATGACAGTCTAAGATTATCATTCCACTACTAACCTTTGAATTTTGATTAAGTTGACGAAGGATATTTTAAATATATTTAACACTATCGCAAGATCGATTATACAGTTCAATTTCAAATATTTTTTTCACATTATTATACGTGGACACTTTTAAAATGTTAGTAGCTAGTGCACGGTTTCAATGAGTCGTCATTGTCGTTCACATCCTACCTGGACATTACATTTCACACAATCATTGCATGTTTTCTTAGCTCTGCATCTTTTCTTAACTTTTCACATTGATACTTGAAACTGTTTAGGATCATTATGTTCTTGCCCTTATTCTGACCGGACTGTTTGGAGTTGGCACAGTTTTCAAAATTTCATATTCCTTAGCACATGAGCCCTCATCTCATTGTTCATTCCCTTCTTCGATATCATCTTTCACAAATTATTTTTGTCTTTTATTTAGTTTGTTTCTTTATGTACATATATGTATGTATTTAGCCATACTTACGTATTTTTCTCAAAATCCTGCATCTTTTGCCTTTCTACTTAAAAATGAGAAATGCGCAGATATTATCGATCTGTTTTTATACATGCCTAACTTTTCCTGTGACTTCGTCCGCGTGTATATCGATTACTGCAGAGACAAAGTCGATGAATTCGATCATCTTACTTAGGTAAGCTTCGAGCTTACTCCATTACACATTTCATCAAAATCGTTTCATGAAAGCATGACAGACTGAGTTCTTTTGCATTTAGAATATTAAGTATGGATTTGCTACTTTCTACATCCTAATTACTTTCATATGTAGCTTTACTGTTGTCGTTTAATTACCTTTGTTTCGTAATCTTTATTGCTGTTACCTAATGAATTCTTCTTACGTTGCTATTGTTCCTATTGTATTGAGACCAAGTTTTCCTGTTCGTTATCCTCATTAAGAGTCCTGTTTCCTCTTACCATAATTATTATTACTTACTTTTTCTTTACTTCTTAGACTATGTTTCTATGTACTTGACTATTGTTGGCCCTTGTACTATCTAGCCTACTCTGCAGGCCAATGAATGTTTTTTTTCTTCTTTTAACTAAAATATCTCCTTTGATGTATCTCCTATAATAGGCTCGGTATGCTAATGATATAAGTAAGTGAGTAGTGCGTCTATGATCAGATATGGAGGTATGTGAAAAATACCTTTTCAGACAATGTAGGTCTCATTAACCATGCTGTGATATCTTGCCGTAAATGGTTTTTTAGCCCCATGAGCAAACAAGCCATATTAGTGAGCATCTAGTATTTGTAATGATTGGAGTGACGATAGATTTAACACAATACTTAGACTAGGCAATAGAATCTAGGTACCTAGTTTGCCAAGACACAAAAAATGTTTACAGATCGAGATTTTTAGTAAGCGAGTTGCGTAGATCTTACATTTAGTTTCTATCTGAAATAAATCAGTGTGTGGAGCCAATGGCGCGTTGGAGCGGCGACCTTTCGACCCGAGCGTTGGCGCGCGGGGCGTGGCCGCGTGCGATTGGCTCGCCCCGCCCCGCGCCACCGCACCCGCCCCTCTCCACGCCCCACTACTCGATCTCGATGTGATGCTGTGACTGACGTATTTTAATCCATACATTTTTTTAAATGTATTGAGCAGCGTCTTTGACTTGTTCATACACTATTTTTTTCTTAGACGCAGTCTTCAAAATAAATACGGATGTTGCAGCGGACGGATATTGATAATAAATATTAGATTAATATCATAACGTTGTCAAGGTGTCTAATTAAGAAATAATTATAGACTAGACTATAAATAATTATTTTTAACGATATTAATACTAAATTTATTTTAAATTATAAAACTGCAAACAGGTTGTTTTTCCTGCGCAATATTTATTCAAATAATTTAAACTGGAAATCATTTAATACCTAGAATATAGGTGGGACTGGGTACCTTCAGCATCATCATTTCAGCCACTGTTGGACATAGTCCTCCCCCAACTGTCGCCATAACAACTGATCATAAACCATAAATACCATCAACACAGAATAGGTAGCATAACAATAAAAAAAATGTTAATAAAAAAAAACCTACAGCGTTCTCTACCAGAAAGTACTATCACCTGAAAAAACTCCTCGAAGGTCACAGGTTACTTCCAAAAGAGCTATTTCCCTCGTTCACAGGATTTATAGCTTCATTCCTTCGGCTCAGTCGCCGGGGGAACAATTGCTTCATTAAAATTCTTCGACTTGTCAAAGTGACAGATCGTGATTTGTTCACAAGACTGTTTTACTGATGCTTCATTTGTTCCGTTAAAAAACATTTCTATTCCACTTTTAGTTGACACCTTCACCCGTACGTGTAAAAATAAAAATAATTTATCCGTGTTTAAAATTTTAATTACATTAAGGGTATTTCGTTCTTCAAATTAGGCAATTTATCAACCTTTGCGGGTCTTTTGTTCTTTAAATTAGTTTAGTCTTTGCCTAAAGTGGCGAACGGTCGACCGTAACGTAACGTAGTACAATTAAGTTGACTTTACTCGCAGTCGACCGCACTTCTGCGGTACTAACACTTGACCTTGAGCTGGCCTACCGTAATACGGGATATCAAAAGAATGCAAGACCAATTTATGCTGGGTTTGTTACCGCTAACGTGTTTCTGGCCACTGGCCACTGGCCACCTAACCAGTGGCTTTATTTTATTTTATTGTGTTTCTATTTTTTTTTTGTTCTATTAAATACTTTTACAGCTTTTTACAGCTTATCACTTGTTCTACATAAGTTTATGTCAGTTTTATATTCTATCAAACATTGTTAATTTAAAATTGTTATTTTTAGTTAATTGTTAAAAAAAACTACACTTAGTTTAGATTATGGTAGATGATAAGTACTTTAAAAATGTATGGTGTAGGTAAGTAAACAATTGTTGGTTGGCCAATAAAGGAAAAAAAATAAAAAATAAAATAAAACCAGTAACCATATCATTCAATCTCGCAACTTCACTAAACTTTATTGATTTCATTCATTCAAGTGTTGTTATATAAACACACTTTTAGGTACGAAATTACTGAATGGACTGACATTTACAGTTTTCCTTGTATCTACTCAATTTTGTAAACATTCGCCAACCATGAAACGGGTGAAACGGTCACTTACGTGGGGTTTTTATAAGTATAGTTTGTCGCCCAATTCGTAGATACCGTAGGGAGCACATTTTGTGAGCATTTCCAATTAAATTAATTATTTAAAAACGACGGTACTTACTGATTAAATTTTTATCACAATTGTACCAATTTAAAACTGAAATTTCAGGTTTTTACAATGACTTATCGTTTCTTTAAATCAGTTCAGTATTATTTGAAGAAAAAATCAGCAAATACACACTTGTACGTTAAGTCGGTTTGGTTGCTCGCGAGTGTACTTCCAAACGAGCCGAAATAACCACTAGTACCTACTAGCTTCTTAAAAAACGAATACAGTATTCGAGAAGTTTCTTAAATTCGAAATAGGTGCTTACAGCGCAACGTACGAACCCAAACAAAGCGGAAAACGTAATCAAATAAAACAATAAGGTAATAAACTGTATCTATGGGGAAAACTGCAAAAATAACTGGACCTTATGACCGGAATTTCCCCATAGGTACTGCATACCACGTGCATATAACAATACCTGCATTTCCCTAAGACGGTAATTTCTCCATAAGTAGGTACCGCATAACCTGTGCGTATAAAAATACTTAAAATATCCGCAGCACTTTAAGACTTGTGCTACCCCATAGATACCGTAAACCACGTAGGTACGTATAAAAATACCTGCAGCTCTTTAATAGACCGGTACTACCCCATAGATATCGTATACCACGTACGTATAAAAATACCTGCAGCTTTTTAAGACCGTTGTTTCCCCATTGTACCGCATACCAAGTACGTGTGAAAATACCTGACCGTAGTTTCTTCTTAGGTAGGTACCGCATTTATCCTATGCGTATAAAAATACTTGCTAATTTAATACTAGCTCTAAGGAGCTGCAAGGTCCTTTCTGGGTTTAGGTCTGATAGTGACCCATAGGTATCGTATACGTCGAGCGTACAAAAAATACCTGCAAATCCTAAGACCCCCAATTTCCCTAGGTATTGTATACCACAACATGCTTGTAAATAAATTCTTGTTCCGTGGCCTAGTACGGGGCCAGGCAAGGAATTTAATTAGTTTTGCCATCGACACTCTAAGAAGATAACCTGCAGGGTGAGAAGAATGCAAGATGTTGGCCACAACAGGCAGGATTTCGACTTCCTATATCATCACCAAGTATTTTGACTTCTAGGACAGGACACTCAATATCAGCTCAGCTTTAAATTCAATTCATGGCAATAAAGAATGTAACTTGTAATCATTGTCAACGACGGTTATTACAGCATCAATGATGGCACTTAATCTTCATGATAATAAGATGAGATGCATCGGCGGTCAAGCGACAGACAATAAGCGAGTACTGACCCCGCGGTACACATGCACGGTACAGATGGAAACGCACACACATGCAATGTAACGTACCCTATTGTTAAATTGTTCAATCACACCGATACACTGCGTGAACAGTGGCACAGCACACCTATCTATTTTGTGACGGTGGTCTATCATACCTATAATATGAAATGAAAAAAATGAATGACTCTCGAGATTGACTGGACTTTGGATTAACTTTTTCTGAAGTTTCTGGATGGTTTATATAAAGAGAAAATTGGAAAATTTCCACGGGAATTTATATAAAAATAACCATTTTTCTTTATTACATTCGAACTATTCCTAGATATCAATATTAACCTTACCTGTAAATCCTTTAATTTATTTATCTGTAGATGTATTTATTTTGATATTACTTTTGACTTTCATAGTTAGTGCGTCACGCAACGGCGTGTCAGCTAGTATGAAAAGAAAATACAGAAAGTCGTTTAGAGGACCTACACTGTGACATTTCATTAGCGATAGAGTAATGTTAGTCCGTATTGATACAAGATCCTTGGGATGATGGCAGCCCGTCATCTTTGATAATAATAATATACTTAATAAGACTTTGTCGACAGACAATTATCGAAATTTTTTTGGTATTTAAGTTTTGAAACTCGAAAGCTCCTCGGACTATGAAGTAATAGGTAGAATGTTACTTTGTCTAGAACCCCTTTTTGGGGTGGAAGATCATTAAACATCTTCTCCCGTTCTAAGTGGAGCGAGAGTGTGTCAGACATTTAATGTCAGACTTTCGAACAACCCCTCAGTATCAAACCAAGGCCTCTATAGGAGTTATTCTATTAGGTAACGCCGTATGTGGTGAAATTCATTTTGACAAAAAAAAACATGTTTAACTAAAGCAGTGTCAAAGTTTTAGTCTATTTTATATGCATTATGTTATTGATACTCCGTGGTCAGTATGTCAATTGAAACAAAATATTTAAGGAGTAAATATACCTACTCCTTAAATATTTTGTTTGATAATGATAGATCTTAGAGCATTGAGACACAGAAACCTAATTTCAGATGAAACCATACAATATTGCAATTCATTAATATGTTCGTTGTCCTTATGCAACAATTACGCGCAGTACAGTAGTCTGTACCTTCATTACATTTTCCATCAAGTCCATATTTAACACTCAAGTTTCTTCGAAATCAATTTCCTAGTTAAATCGCAGGCCATTTGCAAATTAAATCAAACCTCAATTCGATGGTCGGTGTTATATCGTGACTACGTGGCGCGAGGGTGTCGGGGAGCGGTGTGCGAGGTGTGGCGGGGAGCGGGGGTGTGTGTGGGTCCGTCGGCGCACGCGCAGAACAAAGGGCGCGCCGTGAACCGCGACGGACGCGCTTCGGTACCCCGCGCCCGCCAACACACCTCGATATGCATGCCGTACTGATTTTTTTTTAATGGAAATTTTGTCTGACTGAGTTATCACAGTCACAGTACACCTACATGTTGAAGTGCGACGACTGAGTTAATATGGCTTTGTTATTAATCATCGTAGATTTCGACCGACCGGTACGCGCTGTAGCTAATCCACTGACTATGATGATCCTAACTTTTGCGTGTTTAAGACATGGTAGAAGCTTAGGTGCGAAGGAGAGCTATTTTAAATGTATTTTACTATATCTAGCTGGCTTGACCTTCGCCATCTACAAAATCCTTCACTGGCCATTATCCGTGACCTAAAACTACTGACATTTGTTCCAGGCGGCTACACGACTGGCGGTCCTCGCGAAACGAACGCGTACGGGTATTCGGAGGCGAGCGGCGGGTCCGCGCCCGCGCCCACCGCAGCCTCTCCCCTGGACGACTACTACCCGCCCGAGTACCCGTCCGGGCCCGCGCCACCCACGCAGCCCTACCTCGACGAGTACTACCACCACGCGCACGCGCACGCGCAGCCCCTGCTCACACACGAGCAAAAGTACCAGCCGCATCCCTACACCAAGCCTTATCCAAGAGGTGAGTCAAAAAAAAACAATAATACTAGCCTGTGACTTGGTCAAACACCCAGTCGCTCCATGTCATACTGGTCTAGCTACTTAAGCCCGCGTGGCGGATTAGCTATGACCTCTCCTAGAGAGGAGTCTGAGTCCTAGCAGTGGGAACTTTAAAAGACTGATTATGCTATGTTATGCTATGCTGCTGGAAACCGACACCAACATATGTATAGTCAGCAAAACGCTAAGCAGGCCTGCACTGAAGTATGTTTCCCTATGAAGAGTGGCTAAAGGCGAAATCGAAGAATCCTATTGTCCTACAAACACCATAGTATGAGTTTATGTCATCTATAACACAAGTTTGTCGTAGTACATGATAAAATATCAAGCGTGCGAGTGAGAAAGAGGGATGGAACTATATACCCTTTATAGCTCTATCCCGTTCACAGTTCAGTTCAGGTCGTCAAATGGAGCTCGTGGTTAGGGCCTCAAGCATGGAACATAATCATACCTTTTTGTATTGAGATTTGGTTTTAAGTACTAATTTTTTATTCTTACCAAATAAGTTATTATTATGAAGTAGCTTTACCAGAGGCTGGAAGTCTGGAAGTAGTAAATTATACTAAGGGACATAGGATACTCTCCGGATAATATTGTACTTTTTCATGAGCATGGTCTTCCATGAAAATCTAGTCAACTATCTAAGTATGAAAAAATAACAAACATAAATTAATGTTATTATTATATTTCGTCTTAAGAGATTTCCAAGAAAGAGCTTTTTTATAAAAATCCAGGTTACAACTAGCGCAACTAGTAACAAAACAGCTCCTTATTCCTTAAATTAAAAAAAATTAAAGGCAGTGATAAAATCACGCAATCATAAGAAATTAAAAACAAACATGGACATTCTCTCATTAGGACAGATCAGAAGACAACTGACTTGGTCACTTTAATTGATGTGGTGTACAGTTTCAACGTGGTCGTTAACTGAATCTTTCATGTGGTTATTATTTAGTGGTGATCATATTACTCTCGTATTTTTACTTGTCATCGTCACTGGAGTGCACTAATTGGTGTTAGTCAAACGGTTCGTTTTATTTCTGGTTTTTTCAAAGTGCTATTAAGAAATATATGACCCATAAGAATAATACGCTTCTACAGGAGGTGCTGTTCAAGCCTTAAAGTATTGAAAAAGTGCTAGCAATTTATGCTAGGATTTTCTGATTCACTTGTAGCGACATCTATAACGCCATATAGGAACTAAAATGCAAAAATTTGCATCGCGATATTTTAGAACATAGACATCAGCTGGAAATCAACTATTGGGCAGTTGCCCACACCACTTTACATTGTTTTATGGCTATTCGCAATATCTCTATTATAATTATCCTCTCATGTTTATACGGTGCCCAGGATCGATTCACCAGGTTGGTGAAAGTTGTCGATCTTTTTTTAGTGGAATATAGCCAATTAGCTCAGTCTCACACAACCCCTCCCACTCGGGGGGAAGTGAGAGGGAGTTTTTATTTTATTTAATTAGCAAATTCAAATAATCCCGCAATCCGGGCTAAAATTTGGGGATCTGATCTTTTGACCTTTGGGTTCCATATTTTGTAGTCTTGCCAGTGATGTGTTTAATTATAAAATGTTTTCCATTTTGTAGGCGGTGGGGGACGATACGGCGGCGAGGGTTACGGCGAGAGCTACGTGCAGGAGTACGGCGGCGCTTGCGCAGAGTGGAACGAATGGCCGTCCGACCAGCACGCGCTCATCCCGCAGGACAAGCTCGCCTACCCTGCTACAGGACCCTGCTTCACCGGTATGTACTACAACCTCGACTGCAGTAACTTGAATCTTAAAGTAAGCGCCACCATATTATCCAAAAGGTCAAGTCAGTCTGCTTTTCATACTCTTACTGATATGCTGGGACCTTCTTCCAGCAGTATGGTCTTGACTTCAATAACTTCAATCAAACATCTAACTGGACCACCATACAATTCGTAATACGATCAAAAGTCTAGCTTTTTATAGTTATATCAAGATTTTACAGACCGCCTGCTTTTCTTCCCTCTATTGCTATAGTTTAAATTCCATAACTTTCCATCAACTTCGGAAGTCCGTCCACTTCTGAAATGGTCTTCATTAGTCGTATAACGTAAAGCAACTGTGTGGCACGATTACAGGATCAGGGCCCATCCAACTGTGGCAGTTCTTACTGGAGCTTCTGACCGACAAGAGTTGCCAGGGATTCATCTCGTGGACCGGCGACGGGTGGGAGTTCAAACTCACCGACCCTGATGAGGTAAGAATTATTTTTAATTCAGTCCTGCAGCTTTACAAGAGCAATCAGCTTCTGAAAAGTTGAGCAGTAATTTAAAAACAACAATGTCAGAAAAATCTCGTTTTATTTAAAGAAAGAAAGAAAAAAAAAATTTACGGGAAACGACACAACCTTTTTTTTAATTATATAAATCAGTGATTGACTGCGATCCCACCTGATGGTAAGCAGTGATGCAATCGCTGATAGGGAGGCGCACTAGTTTATTAAGAGCCAATTCACTCTAGCATATAAGCGGTATAAACGACGAAGTGAAACGCTTAGTCCGAACCGTAGAAGTTTCAAATACGTAAAAGTGGATACTCGCCGTAGGACGGGTTGTCCGATGGTAGAAAGAGACATCTGAGGCCAAGCTTACTTTAGCTTTCAATTTTATATCCACGACGGATCAACCGCTCTGGACCAGACGGTGTGTCAGACTTTTACTTACTAAAATCCAGTTTTTCAGTTGCCTTTTGCGTTCCTAGACTACGTTTAAATACTCTTTCGAACATTCTCACAGGCCGGACATTCCAACCGTAGGGTTGCCGTAGCCGTGCCGTAGGGCTCATTTCGGGAAATTCCAAACTAAAGACTAAATATTAAATACTTTACAGGTGGCTCGGCGCTGGGGCATCCGCAAGAACAAGCCTAAGATGAACTATGAGAAGCTGTCCCGCGGCCTGCGCTACTACTACGACAAGAACATCATCCACAAGACCGCCGGCAAGCGCTACGTCTACCGCTTCGTCTGCGACCTGCAGAGCTTGTTAGGGTAAATTGCACTTATACACGACATGCCAGACAGATGCATGCAAGATCCTGACAGAGATGAGTGAATGAAACAGAGTTATTGCACCGATATTGAAGCCATTACATAAGACCGACGCACATGTGAACCACGCCTCATTAGTACGTAGAACCACGTTGCGTGGCGTGGATCGAATGTAGATCTACATGTCTAGTTGCCATATAAAATGTATGGATTCCGAAGCGCCCAGATCAGCGTACATGGCCCACGTGTGCCCAATGTAGTTCTAACTTGATAGTTGTCATTTATTAGGGCTGTCTGTAGGAATAACGTAAGAGACATCCACTACAAGTTTCCCGAGGTGATAGCTAGCAAACTTTGGCTACATTCGATATCGACAATAAGCAAAGCTGTTCGTAGCCATTACATATTAAACTACAATCATGATGTTATATAATTTGCATCAATCAGTTAAGTCGACATTTGATAAATAAGTAGTTTCGTGGCTCCTGCCCCGCTGTAAACAGCGACACCCAGATCTGTATAGTTTGACTGTAGTGCTTTGATCGCGAGTATATCAGATTGCTATAAATCCTAACATAACACTAGTATAAAATTCGTTTTGGACAGTCAAAATTCCAATGCACAGGCAACACAACAATTTATATTTGAAGCAGTTTTAATTAAGGAAACAATTAAATTAAACAAAAACCTTTTTGTTACAGCATATCACCTGAACAACTGCACGCGATGTATGAACCCAAAATGGAAAAGAAAGACGAGGACTGAGCGGGCCTCGCGCGCCAAGTCGTCCCCTTCGCAGAACCTCCAACCCAACGTACTATTAGCTACACTACTCCAGCATCCTACAGACTTCACCTGCAGTACGAACAACATCGTACTAAATGACTCAAGAAAGGTCTCGTATCTTTCCACCCAGACTTACCCAAGTGTGTTTTCAAAAGCTAATTGCTAACAAAGTAGGCCGAGCGCCTATAACAATCATTAAGATTTTATATTCATTTTTAGAACTTCATAATATTAAAATGGATTTGATCTCATATGCAGCCACCAGTGGAATTAATATTAACCAACTAATGAAGGCTAACACCGGAAGGTCCTATGTTATTGTTCACCTATATTTTACATTCATACACTATGTACCCATATAACCAATGGTGCCTTATTGAAACTTGTTATTTCATTTTGGGTTTGCAAATATTCGTTTTGATTGTATCGGACGCACGTAGCACGCAGCATGTACTCAGTGCAGTATGCAGAGCACCCTCTATATATCGTCTACTGTATCAAGTTAATGTGATAGGTATGCGCGTACAGTTTGCGACAAGGCAATTTAAATTCCTACAACACAGGAACAGAATTCAGCGAGATAATCAAAACTTAGTGCTAAAATAGTAAAATTTTACTATAATTTTAATGATAACTGTAAATATAAGTTAATTTTGTTACTTTATAAAATAATTAGGTATTATATTATAGTAGTTGTTAAGTGTTGTATGTTTAATTCGCAAATTGTTGCAATATGCGATTAAAATAATGAGTAGTCAGAATGAGGACGGACATAAAACGATTTTTGTATTCAGAGATTTTAGTCCAAAGATTATTAAATCTAAATTCCCACCTATTGGTAAGGATATGACAAAATTACCAAAGGGACTTCTCATGGCTGGTTTGAAGTGATTCTGATATTTTATCCTGTCTTATCGACCAGTGTTTTCCAAAAGTCATCTTACAATTCATGCAATATACTACTTATACATGAAACTCCGATGTACGTAAATATACTTGAGTATCCAATACATATGATTATGTGACCGCTGCAACACCGGGTGACGTCAACTGTCGCTGATCTCGTGGTAAGGGATTGTAATGTCTTACTAGTTATGAAATTAAATTAGTTGTATTATTTTCAATTTTTATAGCTCCTAGCGTACACCGAAGATATGTCGATAAGTTTTATTTTGTAAAATATCTCTCCTCCATCAATATGATACTTGATTTTCATTTCGTGCAATGAGGTTGGTAGGTTAGTCTATGTGGATCTTTTTGTCTTTGGTACTTTACACGGTGCTGTTCGCTCGATTTTTAAATGTAACAGAATTGTAAAACGATGTCTTCCCCGTATTATCAAATTGATAGGTCTGACTCCGATTGACATAGGTACTCTTTTACTGTTAACGATACCTTATAATAGTTGTAATAAAGTCCACAGTCGAATGTATTTTGCTCCTGTTTTATGTGCTAATAGATATCTCTACACGTTTACTTGTAAGCGAAGCCATTGTAAGTGAGACCTATAGTAGTTACGGCCAAATTTTGAATGTATAAGTGTCGTTGTATGTATTGATGGAAGATATAAAATTAAATATATATATTTACGAAATTATAAATATGTTTTTCTTTTCACAAAACAATCTCCTTTTTGGAATCTATATTTTTAGGAATGTGTAATACCACTTTCCCAAAATTATGGATCCTAGGTTATATCCAATACAGTTCATTCCAGCGGCGGGACAAAATCTAAATTTGATGTGGGCAAGAAATATTTTGCGAGGCCCCCTGACCGCAAGAGGACGGATTTTGTTGAGAGAAAAAAATTGTTCTGTTTTAGTCTGTCCAATAAGTCAACCGACTTGGGAATTTTGTATAATATTTAATCATTTAAAAAATACTTTTATTCGATACTTTTCATAAGGTTCTTCTGTTAGTAAACAATGATCTCTATCTCTTAATCAACCTTGATTATTGAACCCAAGTCGTTTAACTTATTAGACAGACTCTACTGAAATTTTTATTCATAAAAATGCAAACTTCTTCATTGTAGTTAGGTATTTTACATTATTAGGTAGACTTCCTCAACTAACAGTAAAGTACATGCGTCGTCGCATGATTGCATGACTGCATGTGTTTAGAAGCGCGAACACAGACGGTGCAAACAGAATGGGAAATCCCCAGCGAAGGATTTCCCGCGTCATTCACCGCCACCGCCCGCAACGCTAGCAAATGTGGATTACGCCGCCTCTGGTTCATTCTAAGTAGGCCTACCTGCAATTCAGAGTACTTATACCTATAATTTTACAGAATTATTTATTTAATTAATAGACTTTAGGTTAATCCCGTTTGGAATGCCAGTTATACTATCTAACGTCTTGTCATAAATGATGTTGATGATGATGTAATGAATGAAACCAAGAATGAGCCTTGCGAAATCCCCTAAACTTCAATCCATCACCCCTTCGCAAATATTATAATAAAATCGTGACGGAGATATACAGTGGACTACATTTGTAGTTTTTGAAAAAGACTAATTTTTTAAGCTGATATTTAAACATTCGAGAGATATCATTTGAAAAATAATAGGTACATGTTGATACAAGTGCAGAAAGTTTGTTATTTCGACCGAGGCGGAATTTGCACGAGCCGTAGGCAAATGTGTGTTATGGAGCCAAGGGCTGCAGTGTATATCAAACGAGTTTTTTCAATACACTTGCGAAGAAATGAATAAATGGGGGTTGATATGCGACTTTTGGAGGTCGACGCGCGCCCAGCCTGATGCAGTAAATGTTATAAAGTTATTCATTTTTCTGCACTAGAGCGGAAAACAGTCTATTGCGTGCCTATAAACGGTGAGATAAAAGCGGGTTTTCGAGTAAGTTTAGTTAGGTATTTTATTCATCGACTTGACGAGTGTTGTGTCTGGTCTGGGCAACTACCTGATAGTTGATTTAGGTCTGTTGTATAGTTCTAATCGAGCGAAAACTCCACCTTTTTGCAACTTACTAAGTTGGGTTTTTAGCCCACTATAATACAAAAAGCTACCGAATTGCCTATATTCGGCTCTTTTTCTTTTAGTTTCCCGCTATGTAAATTAACCGAGAGATGGATTGAACACTATTAATTTGTGATCAACTAAATACATAAATAAAAATAATGTTCTTAAACATTTAGGCTGAATAAAAATCCCGAAACTTTTTCATTTATTATCTAATTAAAGTATTTACTCCATTGTTGTGGAATTCTGTATATTCATAACCTATTAATTTTAACATATTCTAGTAAAAGTCTGACACTATCTCTCGCTCCTCCCAAGAGCGGGGGATGTCATTGGATAATATTCCCACGAACAAAAAAAAATGCGACACTCTTTTTATCAAGTGTATCGTTGTTGCCCAAGCTACCCACTCAGACCACTCAACGAATTTTTAACCGACTTCTAAAAAAGGAGGAGGTTCTCAATTCGGATGTTTTCAAAAATATACAGGGTTATTTGTAAAAGACTGGCAACCTCTCAGGACTTAATTACTTACATCATAAACAACAACTTTAGTTTTGACTTTTAAAAATTTATCATATTTTATTATAGTTTATCAGATTTTCATGCAAAAATAATAGTAGTTTATCTGTTTTTACACCACCTGCTCGATAATGTCGTTTTACACGTCATACAAACCTCACTTAAAACAAATCATTATACGCCTAGGGAGATAATGCAGTATGGCCGATCCCTAGGGAATAATGAGATTTGAATTTGGAGCATCAAGAATCGTCAACATTGTGAATTAAAATGTAGGCGCATCGAACAAGTTGACTCGAAATTCAAACCAAAGAGTATGTAATCACTATGATTCAAACTGGCCACTAACAAAAAAAAGAAAATAGAATAAAACGTGCGTACTGACGACACGGGAGCATTATAGAAAATTGAAACTATACAATCTTGGAGTAGTGAATTTTGTTTGTTTGATGAACTTGTAAATATAATACTTAGGTATATTTCTCTAATATATGATTTGGTCGACTAAATTGTCTTTTAATTATCTCACAGATGGTGTAAAAAGTAGAGTATGCAACACGGGGATAAAGCTGTCTTTGTCTTGGGCGGCTTAAATTCCTCACTTCACTCAGGTTTCTTTATTAACTCCCTCGCAATGCTCGGGAGTTAATTTTATAAATCCCTCACTATCGTTCGGGATTAAAATCAGCAACCTTCGTTTCGTTCGGAATTCAACATGCTGCCCGCGACTTAAAGACACTGCTTTATCCCCTAGTCACATAATAGTAGTTTATCCCGTGTTGTCAGTACGCACGTTTTATTCTATTTTCTTTTTTTTGTTAGTGGCCAGTTTGAATCATAGTGATTACATACTCTTTTGTTTGAATTTCGAGTCAACTTGTTCGATGCGCCTACATTTTAATTCACAATGTTGACGATTCTTGATGCTCCAAATTCAAATCTCATTATTCCCTAGGGATCGGCCATACTGCATTATCTCCCTAGGTATATAATGACTTGCTTTAAGTGAGGTTTGTATGACGTGTAAAACGACATTATCGAGCAGGTGGTGTAAAAAAATATTTAAATTGAACGTTCTAAATATTATGAAGTCTATCTTCATAATATTTAGAACGTTAGTGTAGCGATAGCACAAGAGCGGAGGGGAGCGGGGTACGAGCAGCAGGGGTGCTTGATGTGCTTGTGTAGCGTCATACAGGCGTAGGTAGGTATAACAAAACACCGAATTGAAATGAGCAAGATAGAACAACGAAATCTGGAAGGTTTGTTATTGGTAAATGAATTAAGTTTTGTAAAAAGTCATAGAATAAAAGTTGTTGTACAAATAACCCTGTATATAAACATACTAGTAATGAGTAAATCTGCATATAATAGGCATGCCGAGACCTCACACACGTCGTCCAATGAAAAGATAAACAGAAACACTGCTGCCATCATGGGTAAAACCTGGATGAGATTAGCATAGAAACGCGGAGATTGGTACAAGAAAAGAGTGGACTGTGAGCGAAGTCGAGCTGCGGATGATAATAATGACCTTACACGTAAACTTTAACTGACTTTTTAAAATTAAGATATTGCCAAAAAAACCACCAGGATTAGGCTAGAATCACATACTGAATCCAATCCATGGTGCTGCTGATTAGTCCTTTAATTAAAATAAGTTAATCTTATGCACGTGCCAAAATTATAATTTCTACACTGCCATGGGTTTACTGATAGAGAACATCATAAGACATTGGATCCATCTTTGTACTTTTATGTTACATAATATTATTAAAGAAAAAATAAAACCCACCATCTAAGAATTACAATACAAATGGGTGAATATCATTTTTTTCAATTTTGGTGGTGTACTTCAATTTAATGAAAAATAAGCACCTGGGTCCCTGGTTTTCACGAAAATTGAGGAAGAAGTTTCTTCTCTTCAGTTTTTTGTCCTAAGTTTTCACAGGAATTAGGGTCCTAGGTCCCTAATTATCGCGAAAACCGAAGAAAAAGTTGCGCCACCAAAATTGAATTTGAAAAATATTTATACTCGCCCAAATAGTCATAGATTATTTTGTGCTACTAGATTTTAAAAATCGACTAACAATCAACAGCTCAGACGAAATAATACTCTAAGAAAACAACACTAGCAATGGGCCTTCACTACTGTCAATGTCAAATTTGACACTTAAATATCTGTCGGACTGTCAACTCAGAGAATTATTTTAGGTTATGTTTCTTGAGGTTACTGTTTTTAAAAGAAATCTATAAACATCCCTAATAATGCGGCTATCACAAGTATTAAATAGACAACACCTCGACTTTATGTTCAAGAAGCATTGGTTGGTCCAGGGAAAACGCATACCTATCGATACTGGGGTCGAGGAGCATTTGAAAGCTAAAGGCATTAAAGTTGAAGATGCTCTCGAATTTATCAAAGAGGAGCCAGAACGAGAACGGTAAGATACTTTCTTCACAATGCATGCAGCGATTCATAATACAATGTGGCTGTTACTAAATCACGTACTTTCTTTCAGAATTAATATAGTAGGGCCTTATGAACGTCAAATCCCATTGGATCGAAATCACCCTGATTACAAAGAACAGCCATGCTATACTTTGAAAAGCACAAATGTACTGCTAGAGGGTATAGCTCAAGCCCAGGTGCTAACCAAAACAATAATAGCAGAGAACACACTGCCACCTAACATTGAAGAGCTTGCTAAAGTGCCGGCACCCTCAGCCATTCACGAAAATATAAAGAAAGCCATTCTATCTGCTAATGTTTTTGATTGTGAACAGAAAAAGTTGCCTAAGATTAAGGACCCAAAAAGACCAGCTTTTACTTTCCCTAGGATACTGGGCATCACGGATAGAAGAAGAAAGTAAGTATAATCATTTTTATTAGACAACTAGCTTTTGCTGTTGCGGCTTCGCTCCCGCTTTACCCTACTCCACCCTACTATACCCTACTCTACCCTACCCTATCCCACTCTACACTACTTTACCCTTCTGTAAGCTACCAAACTTCACATAAATCATGAACTAGATAGTCCGAACAAAGCCAAAACATTTGGTTTGGATAGGTGAGCCCGTTCTTAAGTTATAAAGTTACAACGAAAAGTGGCATTGTTTTTTTTATATCTATAGATTATTGAATGTAATCCAATCCAAGTATTTTTGGTACCAAGAAAATAAATAATCTGTGGACTTGTATTATTTTACATTCCTAAGCTACTGGACATAGGCTTTTCTGTATGTTTTAGCCAACATTTAGAAAAGGAGGTTCTCAATTTGTATGTTTTAATTTTTCAGTCAGATTCTGACCAATAAATTGCTTCAACTGGTTGAAAAGAGCAGTGACAGTGAAGCCACTCTATCCAAATATGTCCTGAATGATGTCGAAAGCCAAACTGTATTTGAAAAAGAAGATGATTTGATACAATTTCAAGATGTATCCAATATACTGGTGACCAGCAACAAACCAGTAAAGCATGATGTAGAGAAGAATGTAGAGTTTTCTGAGATCCCTGATCTGTATCCTGTTAAACACACTATTACATTACCACCTGAGCATTTCTATGATGAGACCAGCAAGTACCGTAAGTATATTCCTATTATAATATTATAAATGCAAATGTTTGTATGTATGGACGTTTGTTACACTTTCACGCAAAAACTACCTACTGAATGGATTTCAATGAAACTTGGACACAGATACTTTTATCCTTGGAGTTCCCCGGAGGATACTTTTTATCTGGAGAGATGTTCCCTTGGGATAATTTTCTACTATCTCATTCACAAAGTCGCTAGCAGCAGCTAGTATAAAATAATTCATGAATAGGCTGAAAAACTATCAAGAGATGTATAGATTTTCCTAAATACTTAACCTTAAATATTTACTGAGTACTTTTTACATAGTGATTCCATTAAAAAATTTTTCATGGTGTCTGACAAACATCCAATCTTACAATGACAGACAAATTACAACACTAATGTTGCAAACAACTTATATTTCAGCAATCCGTCCAAGCGTCAGCTTCAGACACCCACATACTACGTGGTTACACTACAATGCAACGGAAGTGGGCAACATCTATGAGACACCAGTCACTCCGCAGCAAATCCTTGGGAGATCACTGACTCATGCATTCACTGTGGCTAGTTCCTATGCCAAGCAGTTACATGGGGTATGTTTCAGTTTGATCATTTACAGTCATATTTTCAGTTACTCTTTCCCATTGTAGAGAAAGATGGTTTGAGGTTCACAATGGTGAAATCTGTTTTATACCATTTAACTTTTTTTTACAAAGTATTTTAGGCACTGGTGTACACTAACCCCAAGGTCTGGCTTTTACTTTGGACAGAGGATAAGCATTGCCATATGTGTGCCAATCTTTTGGTTACATTACCAGTTGACATTGATGCAGGGGAATTTTTTAACTCTATAGTTTAGATGTTTTCTAATTTTTATAGGGTTTTATTTTGAACCACAAGTGTACTTATTTGACTTCCAATTTCTTACCAGGCTGCATTTTGATAGGAATAGAAAACAAAAATTATAATATAATCAGAATTTCTACTATTGAGTTTGAGTGTTAACTAAAACTGGAAAAGTTCACTAAAGCAGCAAAATATGTAATATGTGCAGTTGCATATTTTTTTTTAGAATAATACCACTGTGAACAACATTATTAGAATGATCCTGGGGTGTAAATAGGTAATCGGAGGCCAATATGCAAAATGAGCAGAAGATGAATAACACATAATTTAATCATCTTTTTCTCCAAATATTTAATTTATACAAGTAACTAATAAATATATTGTATGTTTATCTCACAGGAGGATGTAAAGGACCTACCAGAGCCGATATACATAAATTGTATACAAACAGATGGTCAAAAATATCATTTTGGTGTTTTGGAACTGAATACACTGAATGTAGATGGTACTGAGGGCACTAAGAACGTCTGGTACTGCAAGAACGACTTGCAACTGTACGGCGCGAGTCGCTACTTCAGTGGCATGCCTGTCTTAGAAAACTATAACAACAAAGTATATGGTTACATAAATGCTTTATATAACTGCTAAGCCACCAAGTTTACCTATTAGTGTAGTATAATTATATTATTGATAATGTAAAAAATGGTTTTATTTCATCACAACACTCTCACAGTAATTATTCAAACTTTAATTATATTTATTCAAAGTCTCTGTTACTTCTAATATAAATCAACAAAACTATGGAAAACGCGATAAGAAAGCAAAGTATGATTGTTATGTATTCATGTGTATATCCCATTATATTTACAAGAACATAAATACATTTATTTCAGATTAGAATAGATAATGCTTACACATACCGAAACACTTTGTACATTAAATAATAGTACACCAGGAAATCGAAACGAAAAGATATAAACAAGCTCATTTATCCATCGCGAATTTTTGCAATCGACGTCTTCTCAGCTCGTCGGCAGCATCCACATCAGTCTTGTCTCTGGAATCAAAAGAGTTCTCATATCAAGGTTATGGCTCAATATATAAGTACAGAAGTCAATCTCAAGTATGTTCTTCACTTTTTATCGATCGCGCTAGTGTCAGCGCGTTACGCCGAACTGTACGAGTTCGACCGGGCGATTGAGCCGAGATATCGTGTCCGTGAGCGGTGTCTATGTGTGCGTTGCTCGAGCGCGCTTTGTTTGTAGATTGTCTTCTGTACCTATGTATTTTATGGTTACGGTTTCCTAGTAGTTTCATATAAGGTTACTTGGATTCCCGGCAGGAGGCGATAGTGTGTCCTCTTTGCAGCATTTGGGTACTTGAATCATTTTTTTTTTAATTATTTCTATCAAAATGTAACTTTATCAAGAATTTATCAAAACCGTTCAAAATTCAAGTAAGTTACAAGCCTTTCAAAACTTAAATAACTGAAAAAGAATGCACAAACACAATGTAGTGACGCGCGTAAAAAACAGCGAGATGTTCCTACCCGACACCCACACTTCCCCAAACAAATAATTGAAATTCTAATTGCTGTTTTATTTTATAATTCGTTTTGACTCAGTTTACATAAAAAGATTTATCCTTATAGTTAGTAATACACAGTCCTGCAAGCTTGTTAGTGTTTTACTGATAACCCTGTATAGTTCAGAAAAGGCTAAACATATTGATTGATAGTAAATTTTAATGATCTAGATAAGTATTACCTATTAGTGTCTATAGGGGTCGTGGTGTCGGGTTGCATGGGACTCGGGTCGTCGATGGTTTTGCTGGTGGAGGGCACCGGCGAGGGCTGCTTGTAGCTCGACGTGGTCGGCACCACGTCCGGCTCCGTCTTCACCTGAGACGTCGTCGGCAACGTGGACGCCGTATTCAACTCTTCTATTCTCCTGTACAACAAAATATTTATGTGTAATAATTAAATTTTTACACAAAGCTTTACTACCGTGATATTTATATAAATATTTTTTTGTTGTGTTTGTTATTGTCAGAAGGTTCTTATGAAAAAAAAATGAAAATTAGGATAGTGTAGGGTAGAGTAAGGTATAGTGGGGTGGAGAAGGGAAGAGCGGAAGCGAAGCCGCGCGGGCAAAAGCTAGTATATATACACCGCTAAATTTTAATCGTTTTAATCCCGTGTGACCGTAGTGACCTGTAGGTAGTTTGTACGCAACGCCGACTATTAACTACAGGTCATTGAACTCGCTTAGCAGACGTTTTCTTAAAGAAATTAATTTCGTACATGCGTAAATTAATACGAGTTTTGAAAAAACGGTACTTTATTTTTTAATTTTATCTTTACGAATCGATAGTATTTCATGTACCGGATCGACCCTCCACGGGATTAAAACGATTAAAATTTAACGGTGTATAGAAATGAACCTCTATTTCTCTTGGTCACACTATAACTTAAGAACGGCTGGACCAGTTTACCACCAGCACACCAGGAAGGTTGTAAAGCAAATAAAAAAAATACATAATTAGGGTAGGATAGATAGGTAAGTAACGAAGGGTAGAGTAGAATAGTCAGTTGACGGGAGCGAAGCCGCGGGCAAAGCTAGTATAATATGTATTTCAATGTAAACTTCTTGAAAGAAATTACTTAATTATAATGAAAGTCATATCAAAATAGGTTTTTTGAGGTGGGAAATCATACAATGACTTCTCCCGCTCTCTAGGCTTTGAAGCAGGAAGGAGTGTCAGACTTTTACTGACTAAATCCACACCAGTCCTTCAGTTTCCCTTAGCATTCTAGAACCACAGGTTTCTATTTCAGAAAACGCCCGCTGTCCTAGAGGGCATTGGCCCTGCTAGGACCGCGGGACCCTACTTTTTTCTGACAACTCTTTGAGGAACTCGTGGAACACTACGCGATGTGACTTGGGTTCGGTCCGAACGGTTACCAGATGGTCGATCGGCGAGCTATCTATCACTATTTGCTGGTAGTCAGGATCGAAGCCGATTCGGCTGGATCGCAAGGCTGTCTGTTCCTATTATTTAAATAATAACTTACGTTTCCGTTTGTGTAGACACTGTAGCGTTATTCTGTGGCAAGTTGGCTACGACTGTAGAGTACTGCTGCATAAGCAGCACAGAGGCGTCCAGCATAGATTGAATTTCTCGGAGTAACTGGAAAATACAACAACAAAAAACCTCAATTTGCAGCAACACATTCTATACTTATACTGCCCATCCAAAAAATGTTCCAAATCACACACGGTACAGTTAAATTTTATTGAAGTCTAAGGGTGTCTGGCGAGGGATTGCCACCACATTAAGTGTCTGACAGAGATTACTAAAAACCAACCAGAACACTATAAAAAAATGAGCTTTATAATAAAACGAATTTAGGTTGTTATATTACACACTTCGTTACTTCCTACCTGCTAAAGCCACCATAATTTAAACTTCATATTAGGGCATCATTCCTATCATACCATACTCGCATATCATACTCGCAAAGATTAAAAAAGATCATTAAACTTACACAAAAGGCACAGAATAATAATGATATTAATAAGGCTCACAATAAATCCAAGGCAGCGTGGCAAATTATCAACAATAATAACCATATTAAAGAACCTATTTTAAAAATTGACTATCAAAATGTGACAATAAAGGATCCTAGGGAAATAGCAACATCGTTTAATGACTTTTTTATTGACCAAGTACAAAATGACTCTAATGACACATCTGACCGAATTATTGACCTAGACAGTAACTCAAATTCAATGTTTATGCCACCGATTATCCCAAATGACATAATAAGAGCAATTAAATCGCTCAAAAATACAAAAAGTTTTGGTCACGATGAAATTGCCACCAGTGTAGTAAAATTTGTTAGTGATGTTATTGCTGAGCCTCTAAGTCATATTATGAACTGTAGCATTGAATCTGGTATATTCCCTAATAGCCTTAAAACTGTGGTAATAAAACCTCTGCATAAAAAAAATAATAGAGAAGACATGTCTAATTACAGACCAATAGCCTTGATCCCAATATTCTCTAAGGTATTTGAGAAGATTATTTATCAAGGAGTCGATAGCTTTTTGAGTAAATATAATATATTAAGAGAAGAACAAATGGGATTTAGAAAAAATAAGAATATTAATATGGCTATATATAAACTCTTACATAATATTATGACAAATGTTGACAATAAAATTCCCGTATGTGCAATTTTGACGGATATGACAAAAGCATTCGACTATGTAAACCATGACGTACTTTTAGAGAAGCTTTATACCTACGGTATAAGAGGAAATATCCTGGATCTAATAGAATCATACCTACGAAACCGATTGCAGTACACCGAAATAACGAGAGTATGCCTTAAAACTAAACGTGAACTTAAATATACTTCGGATTGTAGAGAGGTTAAACATGGCGTACCACAAGGTAGCGTTCTGGGGCCACCTTTGTTTCTCTTATATATTAATGATTTGCCCCGTCAAACACATCATCCTATGGTGCTATTTGCTGACGACAGTACTGTGATAGTAAAATGTTCTGACGTAAAAAAATATGAAAGTGAGATAAATGACACATTAAAAAATATTATTAATTGGCTTAGAATAAACAATTTGATCATAAATTTGCAAAAAACGAAGATAATGCATTTTTATCAACGGATTAGTCCCGCTAATATAACTGTCAGCTATAATGGGCAAAAAGTTGACTCAACAAATACAGCAAGATTCCTGGGAATCTTAATTGACAGCAATCTGAGTTGGAAACCTCATTCTGAGGATGTGTGTAAAAAACTAAGTAAATTAGCTTATGTCCTGTACAACTTATCGCACAAAGTAAGCAGTGCTACACTTCTAACGGCTTACCATGGTTTGGTTGCACCAATATTGAGGTTCGGAGTGATATTCTGGGGCAACTGTAGTGAGAGGGAGGAAATTTTCAAAGCCCAAAAACGATGCATAAGATCAATGTCAAAGTTAAAAACTACTGAAAGCTGTGAGCCTGTGTTTAGGTCGCTGAATATACTAACCTTCCCGTGTCTTTACATATTGGAAGTGTCAATTTTTGTAAGGTCGAATTTAAATTTATTTCCGGCTCTAGCTGACATTAGATTACGCTCAGGTCCTATGAGACTACAGTATGATAAATTATTACATACAGGAAAATACAATACAGCTCTATTAAGGAAGAGTATAATGTCAATGGGCCCTATCATATATAATAAAATTCCGCATAGCTTAAAAGAACACCCCATACGCATATTTAAAACTAATTTGACTACATTACTGTTACAAAAATGTTATTATTCTGTTAATGACTTCTTGAATGATAAAGATTTATAATTTAACTTTTTTTTTTGACATTTTATATGATAATAATTTATTATAATTTTTAGGTAGGTATACGATTGTATTGATTTGTAACTGATTGATTATTTATTTGACAATTGACATATTTATATAATTTTTGATACCAACTAAGTACTATATCGATTATGTTTAATGGATTGTAACTTTAAAAAATAAAATAATATTTTTGTATGCCTTAAGGCAGAATGTAGCGGAAACACCCAAATCTGTATCATCTTAAAATTGTACCTACATTGCTTGCAAATAAATAATTCTGATTCTGATTCTGATTCTGATTCTGATTCTGATTCCTACCTGTATTGGGGACATGCACTGAAAAACTATCAGCTTTTTATAAAATGACGAAAGTCTGGTAGCCACGGGGAGGTGTAGAAGTGTTATAATAGCAGGAGAGGTTTTTTCTATTGCAGAATAAAGAAATATGCTACTTCAATCTCTTACACACTCCCTCTTTCATTATTTAATTTTTGATTTCATAAAACTTGATTCTTTCAGATACGACTGTTGTGTACAGAGACTACTACTGTTCTGAAGGTGCGATATTTCACAGTGAGCCTGTTACCTGTAGTCGAGCCTCAATATTCCTGCGTTCATTGCCTTCCATGCGCTGCAGCTCGGCAGTAGAGAGGCTGGCCAGGTTAGCGGGCCGCGGCGGCGGCGGAGGCGGCATGCCCCACGCCATCATAGCTGCAGTACAGACTAAATGTTAGCACACAGTGGATGCCATCAAATTCGCCCCCTATTTGCACTGAAAAGGGTCTTCAAGGGACACAGAAATAAAAAACATGTAATTTAATTAGTTGATGTAATAAAGTTTTTTTCTATTCCTGCGGCACCTGGACCTAATGGGTAATTCTTTGAAACTGAGATAATGTTTCATTCATCTGGCCCAGTTTTCGTCATCATCATCATCATCAGCCTTTTTTTAGTGTTCCTACTGCTGGGATTCAGGTCTCTTCTCTAGGAGAGGGAATGGGCCGTAATCCACCAAGCGGACCCAGTGCGAGTTGGTGAATGTCGCATGTCTTCGAACTTTTGGTTCTAGGACATGCCGGTTTCCTCGCGAAGTTTTCCTTCACCGTTTTAAACTATCACATTGTTTTACCAGTTTTCGTACCTATCTATTTTGAGTCGTAAGCCACTGGGTGCAAATGAATGCCTTTGATACATTTAGTGATCGGGGAAAACTACTATGCAAATATAAATATTAAATTGTAAAGAAAAAACTAAGCCAGATTAATGAGACATTCTCTCGGTTTCAAAGAATCACCCATATCTAGTTCATTACTGAATAAAGCGTGGGCGAAAGTGCTCTCATCGATAGAATATAAGTTTAGCTAGACCCCATATTTATCTTTTCGAGTTAATGATTATTTTTTAGATATTTTGAACCCAGAAGGTGGTTGTATTGATTGCATGGTCAGTGGTCCTGGATAAATAACAGTTTCCCCATGCAATATGAAGGTAAATCTCAGTTTTATTATTAAGTATAAATATTTTAATTAGGCTGAGAGCCAGCACTTTTGAACGTCAAAGCTTATTCAAACGCCAATATTTTAGCTGGCAAGCAATGGTGCAACAAAGCAAGCGTCGTGTTAGGTACTCACGCGGTGGAGGCGGCATGTTCGGGAAGGGTGGCGGTGGCGGGCCGGGCGGCGGGGGCGCGGGCGCGGCGTGCGGCGCCAGGCCGGGCGCGGGCGCCGGCGCCGGCCCGCCCGCGCCCGCCTCGGGCGCCGGCGCGCGCAGCACGTTGAGGCGGCACGTCGGGCACGTCTGCTGCCGCTGGAACCACAGCCGCAAGCACGCCGCGTGGAATATGTGGTTACACGGTAGTTTCTTTGCACCTGTCAATTAAGATTGTTTGGCTATTGAACTACCTTATATTAAGTAATTCATAAATTCACTTTCACTTTTGTGGGTTTTTTTTAATATAGCAGTCCAAAAGATTCTTAAATATTAAAAAAGACTTATAACTTTATGATTATGTAATTATACAACTTAAATCTGAAACTACTTTTATTTATTTAATTCTCTATGCACACAAAATTACAGAGGAAGACTTAATGCCCTAGACATTTTCTACCAGTCAACCATTAACCTTTTTCTTAACATTTCAGTACCTATGAGATTTTTCTATAAATTTCAATAGGACAACTTTTGTCGTGTCAGCCAATAGTAGATGTATGGAGGAGCCGCTGCGACTGACCGGAATAAATTGGGACAAGGGCAGAAAGATTCTAAATTTATTGGACAGACAAACAAATGTCCTGTGCAACTTCAAAATCAATTGATTTCAATTTCAGCCGTGTCGCGTGATTATTCTGTCGATGTGTTATAACAACAAGGATTTTGTGATTTATGATTATAATTATCACAAGGTCCGATAAAGTCGTCACACCAATGAATAATAACCCATAATATTCGAATAAAATATGCATAAGAAAGTAAAGTAATGACTTTGCCACGATACACAAACACACGTCACACATAATACCTACCAGGTGTTCGAAGGCATCTGACCTCGCGTTGAGTTGAATTCGTTATTAAGTCTTAATTTAACCACACTAGTTTCAAGTTTCACCGGCCTTGTACTTTATCAACACGAATGCTAAGAATTCAACAATAACACTTGCAATTATATGCACAGTACATAAAAGTTGCAATTTTATAAATATTGTAACCACAATAATAATCTACAGAACTGTATCAACGCAAGCGATTAGGAAAAAACTGTGTGAAATCATGACGTAATATTTGGTTGGAATTCTGAAAGTCACGTATTTATTTTATCGCTGTATTTTTTTATCTATGAAGTAATTATTAAACAGGCAATAATGTTATCTAAATATTTTGACACCTCGATACCCTGCCAAGTGAAAGGCTGTATGTTATATTTTAGGTAAGCTTTGAATGAGAACAGTAATAGAATGAACTCCAGGATGTATTTAATTAGGGCGAACAAATATATTACGGTGCCGTGCGAGGACGACCCACTTCAAACATGATTGTAAAAGTTAAACTTACAGAGACATGAGAAATAGTCTAACCTCAGTTCAGAAAGGACTACCAAGGATAGAAGCCAAGCAGAAGTCGACCAATCACACTAATTGAGCGTAATATACATAGCGTCTCGCCTAGGTCTGTGATTGGTCACTCCAGCACGAGTCTGCTCCAATTCCTTTCGATGGAAAAGCACCCTTACTGATCCTTTCATGTAAAGTCACGATAAAAATAAGTTGTTTGTTCTGTTCAATATAAAACATGATTTACTACTTTGCACGTTCAGTTTTGTCACAAAGTCAATGCCACAGGATGACACTGACACACAGTCGCTAATTAAAAATATAACATTGACAATTAAATAAAATATTTTTGATTATTATTTCAATGAGCAGTCCATTGAAAAGGTTTTATTATAATAATAATATAATAATAATATTCCACCACTACCACACAACGGCGTCTAGTCCCAAGCTAAGCAGAGCTTGTGTTATGGGTGCTAGACAACTGATAAACATACTTATATATTTCTAAATACATACATATTATAGATAAATTACACCCAGACACAGAACAAATGATTATGCACATCACACAAACATTTGTCCAGGGTGGGAATCGAACCCACGACCTCCGGCATAGCAGTCAGGGTCACTAACCACTAGACCAACAGGCCAGTCCCTCCATTACCTCCTTGTTGCAGTAAAAAAGTCTCGACCCTGAGGCCCTAACCACCTAACCACGAGCTCTTAACGCGATCCATTTTACGACCTAAACTGAAATATTAAAGGGATGGACCTTTATAGTGTGTAACTCCATTCTTCTTTTTCGCTCGCACGACTGACGCGTCGTGGTAAGGCCCCAGAAAGAAGGAAGCGACGAAAAGCAAAGATACATACCGGTGTGCATTTCTTCGCGACAGATGATACACTCGTTGTCGGCAGCGGCCAGTTCGGCGGGCGTCGCGTCCGGGTACAGGGTGTTCATATTCCGGATAGCGCGCCGCGACAGAACCACATCGTTATAAGCCTTTTTGAAGCTCCTGCAATTGTAGATGCCATTATTGTATCAAAGAGATGACAGCAAATCGGGTCCAAGCAAGGCCGATGCCCGCTAGAACCACGGGATTCTGAAATCCTAGAACACAGAGGGCAACTGGAGGACACAAGCGTGGTTTTAGTCAGTAAAAGTCTGACACACCCTTTCGCTCTGCTCTAGAGCGGGAGAAGTCATTAGGTGATTTCTCACCTCAAAAAAGGAGTGCTATAACTCACCATCATAGTTTTAGTGTAAGAGAGGGAGACAGAGACAGAGCTATATAAAGCGCATATCACTAAAGCTAGAACTACATTAGACCGACGCACACGTGTAACGCCTGTATCCCTAGCCAAGTTGATAATAAGCGATCGTTAACGCTAGTAGAATACTTCAAATGTACGGGAATGATGTCATCTCAACGCTCAGTCGTGTGGTCAGAACAAAAGAATTGGGGTACAACTGGTGGGTTGGGGGCCAACTGGAGGCGTTCGACGCATGCGAAACGGTAGTACAGTTGCCATCACGGATCTTGAGCGTTCGGCGTCAGAGTTAACGAATTAGGAGTGACGTCTATGACGCGATGGCACGGCTAGCCAATCACTGACACTCCCCGCCCCCGCGTCTCACTTCGCACCACTAAAGAGACCGAATATTTGACTTCTGCGCAACCGCTCAAGATCCGTGATGGCAACTATAACTTGGCTAGGGGTGCTGATTTGTACGTAGAACGACGTCGTGTGGCGAGGATCAAATGTTGTTACAAGTCTAGTTTCTATATAAAATGTATGGAGACCGACGCACCCAAATCGATGTGTGTGGCACACGTGTGCGCAGTGTAGTATCTTTATCCTTTTCCACATTGGAATCATGATGGCATTAAGACGTCATATAAGGCCCCTGAACTCGCCCGCGACCTGACCCGACTACCCACTGTTAAGTCTATGCTAATTGGGCATCTTATGAAATATGTAAATGAAGCCCTATACACAAGCGACTTATCCGTCCAAAGGTATTTTTAATGCAGGATCTATACAAGTGATATATCAAAAACCACGACGACTTTGCTGCGATTTAATCGCGACGCAGTACATGATTAGTATCCGGTCTTTACTTTTGAACAATATTTTGTACTAAACTAATAAGACTAAAAAGAAATCTTGTTTTGAAAACAGCGACAAAATTGGTTAGTAAATGAAGCAATAATTAGCATATGTGAATCAACCACCACGCCCCCCACTCTAGCTCATACCAATGTATGAATTAGAGTGGGGGTGTGGTGGAACATCACCCCCTCTCTCTTGTACACACACAATACGTAACTTATTGCCGCGTTTACATGTGGGCCCAGCCTCGGCCAATCGCCATTGTGTTAACGCGATTTCACCGCATTGGCTACACAATAGCGAAATTTTGCTTTAGAGTTGGACACATAAATTATTTTGTACTTTTTTGCAAATGTGGTGCTTATCTGTAATAAATTGTGACACTAGACTATAGATTTAAGTGAAATTTTGTATAATTTTAAGTGTTAACAATTGTTGGTGAGCCTAATAAATAAAATAAATAAATAATGGCGTTGACGTCACATTTCAGTGTTACTTGAGAGTTTCCCCTTCCACAAGATTTGACAGGTTTCTAATTAGAATTGAACAGATTTGAAAATGTCTTCCTATTTGCGATTTTGGATAGTTTATTTTTGGTACAAATAATAAAAAATAAATTAATTAAATACTCAATTGCAGTTGCTAGCCATCTACATTATCTAACTTGATATTTTGTGCAGCAATCAAAAAGAAGAAGATGCTTAGCCCTTAATTTTTTCTTGAACCTTCTATCACCCTTATCACCCTATCAAAGTCTACAGTAACTGAAAGGGAGGAGGGGGGTTTCTAGCAAATTTTGTATACCTATAGCTAGATTCGGAATACAGTTTGCATCTCTGCAAAGTCTCAAATGAGTAATCGTTTTTGAGTTGAGAACTCGCGAAGATTTACTACACTAAAGACCTATTGTTGCCTTTCTTGCGATTACGAGTTTTACAGCAACGATTTTCCGCAATAACTAATAACGTAGACATTGGTTTCTGCATTAACATTGAAAAGATTTTATTGTTGGGGTATGGTGATAATTTGTTCTATACAACTAGGGCAATTAAATGCCTTAAAAACAGGGATGTATGTGCGTACATTATCTTACCTCATAGTTTCATACATAGGTCGGAAAGCAAAGAGTGGCAAGGTGTAGATCCTGACCATAACGGCCACGAAGCCTATATAGAGTAATACTTTGAGGAAGTTGATAGCCAACTCTGTGTACAGTAGAACAGCGGCTTTGCTCTCCCAGGGAGCCTCCCAGCGAGAGTCGATGGCATGAAGAACATACTGGGAAAGAAAAAAGGCAATTAGAAATCAACTTTCAACCTCCAGTGAGAGGATAAAGGTTGCCCGCGCGGGAATGTGACTATTATACTATGTAACTGAAGTCCAAGGAAAATACCAGGCTTTTAAAGAGATAATTTTAGTATTATCTCTAAATAATTGATTTATTTCCTAGATCTACACTTGTATTATAAAGAGGTAAAGTTTGTTTTTATGTATTTTTGTTTGTAGGTAAAGGCTGAAAGTACTGGTCTGATTGCTAAAAATTATTTACTGATAGAAAGCTGCTTTATTCCTGAGTGACATAGGCTATATTATGTACGCGGACGAAGCCGCGACCATAAGCTAGTATTTTATAAAATTAAAATCTAGTCCTGTGATCAATAAACAATACAGAATAAACAAATTATTTTTATGTTTTGTACAAAATTGGTTTAAATTATAATAAACTGGATTTCACCCATAAGTCTTTTCAATGTCAAGTGACTATTATGTATACTCAATGGCCATTCTGTAATAAAAGTAATTGTGAACAAAAGACTCACCTTGATCACTATATTTACGATCATTATTATTAAAATACTGTACTCGAAGCCAAAGACAAGTTGAACGGAGGGTCCCTTAGAGGCTGTGAACTGGTAAGCATGGTGGATGAAGTAGGAGTCTGCATGAGCTAGCAGCATCAGCAGAGTCAATATCCTCACATGGAACAACAAGCCTATTACTGGACTCCTCTCCATCTGAATAAGATAAAAAATGTGTAGTAGTACTTTGCAGATGTAGTCTTTTTCATTTGAAGTTTTAGGTACATGCTTTAGAACTCTACAATAAGGCTTGAATATAGTTTATTTTCAACATTATTAGATTTCAGTCTAATGTATCAAAACACACAGGTCTTCTTAGAAGCCATCTTACTAACACTTCAGCGAATTTGTTTTTGTACAGGGGCACTACCATATTAATATAGAAGTTAAATTATTGTAACTAAAAAGAATATTATAAGCTAGTTATCCTCTTAATCTTGCTACAGTTTAAAAAAAAAAATTGTCATAAAGATTTTTATATGACTGAAACAATGTTGGCAAAGCAATTAGTAATCATAATAATGTTTTTATTAAACTTTTGCAATTGTCCTGTTGCCAGAACTTCAATTTTGTATTTGGTTATAATATCAACCACTACTTCTACTCATTTGTTAACTACATCCTGCATTAATTTTTATTCCTTACTGTTATGAGAAGAAAGCATAAACATACATTTTTTAAAATAGTGATGAATAATAAAAAGACTAATAATTATCTTATTAGTCTAATTATTATTTATCACTTTCATATTATACACTTCAATGAATTCATAATGTTTCTGGCACCACTTGGCAGTCATAAGTAAATTACTCCCTAATTACAAACTGTAATTATAGTCTCTTTGTCTCGTATTAATAATAGTATCTATACTTACATAGTCAACTCTGTCTTCAGCAAGCCAATGGAATGCTTTGAGAAACAACAGAAGGGTGAACAGCGCAATAAACTTTGGATTAAAATCATCTCTGAATACAGTAAATGCCAAACAGGTCTCTGTTATGGCATACCAAGATCTTTCTATCAAGTGCTGAAATAAAAACAGTATAATTAGCAAGTAGTATAAAACTTACGGGTGATACAATTAGGCAGGTAATTCGTTCATTTACCTCAAATTCTGCAGGACGAAGCTGCCCAAAGAATATCTTCCTTAACAGTTTACCTACTAGTAAAACTAGTATAAAAGCTTGCAAATACATTACCTGCAAGTTCAAATTTATTGTTAGCAAATAATAACATAATTAGAAGGTTATTTCGTATGTTCAATAGGGCTTTACATAATATAATGTTATAAATTATTGTTTAATCAGATACTATGGCGGTGCGCCCATGCACCGTTAAACTTTTCTACAATTTATTATGTGAAGTGTATATTACTTACAGCCATACTAGGATTGGAATTAGTTAGATAAACTATCGAAGGATAAAACTGTTTCTTCTGGTAATAGGCATTGCCGATAACCACAGTCGTGAGTCCAAGACTGATCACAGTTGCTAGTAAAGCCTTCATTTTGATACTATTGCGTTCCGCCGATGCACTATAATTTTCATACGAATTAGCCACGGAAATTTCTACGCACTCCAAAATCGCGAGACTGTCAGTAAATACATTTTCAAAACATCATTTCGTGTCTGATCTTCGTAAAACACAAAACTATTTTTGTTTGACGTGTTCAATGTTCATTTGTGTCATTCCTGTTACCACAGATGTAAAATGTAAACAGATAACCATAGTTAATTGAAATAGGTCGGCAACCCTGACCTGAAAAGTACTTGACACAAAATCGATTAAAATATAACTTTGAGTTTTAACATCTGGTAATACCATCTAGCTAATGTCACGTACGCTTGTCATTTTATCAGTAAAAAAACACGCAAGGGGAAAGATGGATGTAGAATTTCAAGTGCATTTTTACTAATTCCTAGCGTCTATTTTATATGTGACATATAAATGTGGTGTTAAATAGTATCGGTAAGATATTTTACATGAACTTCTCTATCTGAAACATACAGGTGCCATAGCATCTGGTGTTTGCCGCGCAATCTACTTTCTTTTTCCATCCTACGCTTGTTGTCACTGCTTGTTGTGATCATTTGGAACATTCGCAATGTCAACTAGCTCTATTACAAAGAATTTACTTTGTACCACGTATAACAACTATTAAATATTAAGGATTAAAAGATCTATCTATCCATTTTTCATGGAATTCCTATTGTCCGACGACAAATTAAGCCCTGCCTGCTGTGTCACGTAGTAAAATCTTAGCATTCCTGAACATAAGTGTGTAATAAGAAAACCAATACGATAAAAAAATAGCAATTATGTCGATATTATTTCCCCATGCTTCTGTAATAAATGTAACAATTAATACACTAATGGTTGACACCTTTTTTCCAGAATTGGCAGATATTTAACCATCAACGCATCCTATAAAATGGTAAGTTAAGTTATACACAACTACCTAGTTGACATAAATATAAAAAAGAAAATTAATATTTTTACTTATTAATTGTTTTCTACTTTGTAGCAGGGTGACGACCCTCCATTCTTGCCAGTGGGTACAGATGTTAGTGCCAAGTATAAAGGAGCATTCTGTGAAGCTAAAATAAAGAAAGTTGTTAGAAATATTAAGTGCAAGGTAAGGAAACATGTACAATAAATCATGTTTGTAAGATAACAACTTTGGTCATTAGAACCTCATCCTTATTAATTCATTTTTCATTATCATCATTGCAGGTTACATTAAAAGCTGGAGGTGGCTCCATCACAGTGAATGATGATGTGATTAAGGGTACCCTACGAGTTGGGAACATAGTGGAAGTGAAACAGGATCCTAAAAAGGACCCTATGGAAGCTGTCATCACAAAGATACAAGATTGTAGCCAGTATACTGTTGGTAAGTAGATGCATCTATAGCAGCCACACTCAACCTTCTTTTTTCTCAGGCCACATAGCACTTCTACTATAATCATGATGATTCCATCATATAATTACATACTAAACTCGACATTTCTCTTCTCTTTTAATAGTACATGTAGACAAATAGGATTCTTGACTCCACTGACTTCACCAGCTGAGACGTCAAAAATGTTGTAAAAAAAAAAAAACAACTTTATACAAACTAAACCTACCTAAGTATCTAAAAATTGTCCTGAATTAGTCAAATTAGAACAGAACCACAACAAACAAAATGTCTCACAACACAGCTGGTCTCCACAGGAAAGTTAGACTAAAACCCTTCAAT
This sequence comes from Mythimna ferrago, assembly GCA_910589285.2. Taxonomy (NCBI): domain Eukaryota; kingdom Metazoa; phylum Arthropoda; class Insecta; order Lepidoptera; family Noctuidae; genus Mythimna; species Mythimna ferrago. The sequence continues at coordinate 11,168,721 of OU342692.1, read as the reverse complement.
AATGTCACTTGTAATAATCAACATTGCCACTAAATACAAGAACCCTAAGAACACAGGAGATTCTGCTAGAACTAGAAGACATTTATTTATTTGGTCTATCAACAATTGTTTACACAACAACTTGAAACAAAAATACCATCTGTATAAAAGTTTAAACAATGCAACAATTACTAAAAGGTAAACACCACATGAACTAAAAAAAATATACATTAGTGTAAGCTTATACCAGTTAAAAAAGCTGACATACAAAAAAAAAAACTATTGAAAAGAACTAAGTTCTTATAATTATAGTTAAATTTAATTATTACCTATTGTTAATATTTAGACAATTTCAATACTTAATGATTACAACAAATCTGATAAACAGTTAACAATTTTAGATATCTGCTTATAGATTACACATTAGAAAAAAACTGTCATCTTAGAAATCTATATCCATATATATAAGTGAAATACCACTCACTGATTAACCAGAAAATATCATAAACTATAACACCTACAAACTTAAAATTTGGCAGGTAGCAGTGGCGTGCCTGATGCCTTTACAGGGGGCAAGCCAAGGAATCTTGACCTAACTACTACTTACCTATAAAAAAAATCTCGTGCTACCACGTGTCATCAGTGCAGTAATGCTGATTTTTCTGAATTGCTACACTACTATTACAAATATAATGTTAATAGTAAGTAATAAATAATGATAACAAAAGCTTCACCACAACAACTTTATCATCATACCAATAATCGTGAAGTTTGAATAGGTACATGAATAGAAAAAAAAAAATTGTATTCTAATTCAAATTGTCTATCTTTATTTAAAAATGATTTTATTACTTACACCAGCGTAAAAAGTTTGTGAACGTTTTAATTCTACCAACAGCTGATTTTCAATTGCAATCAAAGATAATTCGGAAAGCCGCTCTTGTTGTCGAGTGTCGGCCGGCCGGCCGGGATGCTCAGCCAATACTTTAAAACGATTAATTTGAACTTAATGAATATCTAATGTAAGGTTGAGTTGAATGTGAAATAAAACAACCGAGTACTAGATACTGATCTAATGTTACTTTTTTTACGCCAATGCCATCTAGTTATGAATGTGTAACTAATACATAATTTTTTTTGAAATCTTGGTGTTTCAAACACTTGTTCTTTATAATAATATGTAATATTATTGGCAAATACTCACAATTGAAACAGCGGTAGCTTTTCGTTGTTCGCTTTTTTAAAACACACTTATCACTTAACTGTCGAGAAAGAGAACCAACTTTCTATTGGCGGTTTACCAAAAATAAAGAATGAAATAGGTAACAGCGTTCAAGTACTTTTGAGAATTTTCATGGCACTCGCGAAGTTATTTGAGTCATACCTGATGTATTCCAAGCATTGTTATTAACTTTTCTGAGAAATATTCAAAATAGTAAAGTTATAAGATTATATTTATCTTTAAAACTCAAACCCTACCAGGCCAATATCAATTCCACACATAATAATATCCACACACAACCACAAGTACAGTTTCCGAATTCATAAACTGTTAAATGACGGAAAACAAAAAAAAACTATCAAAACAATAATTACGTACAACACGATACCCGATCAAAGCAAAGAACTGAGTACTTTTTAGTTCGTACAACTTTACGCGTCATAGAGGGCGCCTCGTATTATAATATGCGTAAAAAATTTGTCAAAAAAAACCATTCATAAATTTACCAAAGCCCAGCTTTTTTTTAGAACAAAATGTTCGACGAGCATTTGCACACAATAAAAATCAAATTTTGATCTCAAAATTTGACGTTTTTATATCAAAAGTAGAGATAGAAGATAAAGCCTCATAAAAGCCTTTGAGGCAGAAAAAGACAACAACACATTAGTGTTCATCTCTTTCTTTTGTTAAGTGTTAGAGTGAGATCGGAGAGATTTCGCTCAGAATGGCATCCTCGCTTCGCCCTGGTAGTATCGTCTTATGAATGATTTTTGAATTCCGCACAACACAGTGGCAACTTAGCGTAACCGCGTAAGCGCGCGAAGTTTAAAGTTTAGATTTTTGTGATAATTAATTGATTGGTCGTGTTCTATGAATTAGGTAAGGTTTTGGTAGGGCAAGCCGGGCTTTTTGGCTTATATGGCGGGCACGCCACTGGAAGGTAGGTTCCTTATAGGGTGTAGATATATGCTAAGAACTTTTACGAATTTACGAAACTTCACCCCTAAGGGGGTCGGCGGCGGAGACCTCTCGCGCCGGGCCTTAGTTGAGGCCATGGTCCGGAGCGAGGAGGAGTGGCAGGCGGTCGCCGACTTCTGCGAAGCAGTAATGCTCGCAAAGGAGGAGGCCGACCGCATCAGGCAATGGCGTTCTCGCCGCCGGGATTCTGATCCCGATTTCCGGCCACCGTTGGCGCGGGCTTGCGGACAGTGAGCAATGGGTAGCTCGCTGTCCGGCCGTCCGGTAACTGTCCGGACCAAGCCCAAGTCGTCGACGGCGCGCACTGTTCCCGCGCGCCTCAAGGAATTGTCAGCAACAGCAGAGACCCAGCTGGGCCGAAGCCTACTGGGGCCAGGGTTAGTTTCGAAAGACAGCTTGAGCCCCGGCATGAAGGCTAGAAGGAACGGGGTGGGTCTTTTAGTCAGTAAGAGTCTGACACTATCTCCCACTCTGCCCAAGAGCGGGGGTTGTCATTGGATGACTTTTACAACAACAAAAAAAATTAAAAAAACCCCTAAGGTGGTAAAACTAGAGTTGAAAATTTGTATGAAAGACCTAAGTTTTTGAAGCAAATAACTCCATGCATATGAAGTTGCAGGCAGCCGCTAGTAAATTATATGAGACTAAAAGAGAAAATAGAAGAATATGTAAACTACATCCTATACAACTAAGGAGATACAGCAAGCCACAGGCATGTAGGATTCCCAATACAACAAAACATACTGGAGTTAATAAGAATATAATAGCAATACTAAACAAAGCTTTAAGAATAGTTTAGACAATCATTCAGATATAAGTTACTATTGAACAAGCCACTACAGAAGATATTGAACACTTCTATAACAACCAATCTTACATTACAAGGAAAAATTATGTTCAACAGCACAGTTGGTGCAATGGTTTAGCATTTGGCTACACCACTGCATGTCACAAGTTCAATTCCTCCATGGGAAAACATATTTGTATAACTTACTGATAGTGTGGTTCTGGGTCTGGGTGTCTTGTGTAGTGATGCACCAACAATACAGGAGTAATTCATAGTGTCTAACAGTTGTAATCCTGAATTTTAAACATAAGATACTTTATATACTTTATACTGGGTGGCCCAGAAAGGAATACACTTTTGAAAATTCAAGGAAAAAAATACTGTATAATTTTGAATTAATTTATTTTTAAATTTAATTTATAAATTGACATTGTCCAAGTGATTTCTTTGACAGTTACAGCATTCTTTCAATCTGGTATCAAAATTCTTTCTGTGGTTTAATTATCATATTTATGATTCTGAGATTGTAGAGAAGGTATTGTCAACTATATTATCTATTCTGAACTCTGTTATTAATTTTAAAAATATTGCAATAATAACTAGGCATGGCATATTTTTACAGTTTCTTGAAAACAAAGCTGCTGCTCTAGAATAAGCTTCTGCCTAATAATCCTTTTTTTTTGGGTCAACCCCAGGGATCATTGTACTTATATCCATTTGGGATAAAAAGTACCCTTTGTAGTTCAAGTCCACCTATGTACTAGTGCGATAACTGAACTAATCAGCTTTGATTCTGGCTTATGATTGTTAATTAATAATAAGAGAGGAGCAAAGTAATGTATAAATGATAGAGGAGCAAGGAAAAGTATATTTCATGTCTTGTAAACACTAAATTTTTCTAAACTGCACAATATAGTTAGATAAATACAACCCCACAAATCCTAAGAGCCAGTTGTAGTCGCTGAGTATTTTGTGTGTCGCTATGTTGATTTCGCGGCCCTGTAACAACAAACTTTTTATAAAAAAAAGAAACAATACATAACTTTTGAAGATTTTTGTTTTTGCGAGGCCTTTTTAAAAAAACAAGCTTTATTTCCCTGGCGTAATCTCGTAGACATATACGTTAGAAATCGTAAGTTGGGGACAGATTCACTATGTTTTTTATCGAGCCAACTAATTTATATCATGTTTTGATATTTGACCAGTTGTTGGTCATATAATGTTAAAAGGGAGTAGCAGGATAAGGTAGGGCCAGCGGCCCCCACGAGGTTTTGCCAAAATAAATTATGGTATTATATCAGTGACATGTATTATTACTGTTGACGTCAATTTAGCCTTCTACCTCACTTCGTTATGGAGATAATTGACTAAAATGTAAATTTTTCAAAAACTATTATAGATACACTAATAAAACTAAAACGGTTTGTTAGAGAATAAATTGTTCTACATTATATATTTTTTGTAGATTTTATTTACCTTAATTACTATTTAAAAAAAAAATAAAAAAAAATATATTTTTTTATTCATAGTTACGAAGAGATACAATCACAGAAAAAATATATAATATAGATCACTATGTCTAGTATTATCACTAAAAATTGCATTAATATCTGATGGGTGCAACACATCCAAAAAAAATTAAAACTGATCATGACCATTCTGGCTAGTAAAGACTTTACATCTGCCCTTTGAATAAACATTCTTGTAAATATATATGTCATCGTAAAATTGTAAATACCGTTAGATTATAATCTATCTCACGCGATAAAAAAACGAAAAAATGAAAACGTAACTATATTTAATAGGTATTAGAAAAAAAATATGTATGATTTTTTTTGTTATACTTTTTTGTATGTCAGAATTATTGATTACATATTAAATAATAATAAAATAAATACTTGATGTCACATACATCATAATTCCGCATGATGCAGGTCAGACATGCTAAGTTCGGGAGTTTCTTGCAACTGATTTGTACGAAAGAAACACCCGTCACTATTGTGTGGATCATAGGATATGGCACGGTGGAGCTTACGGTAGAATGCTCCACCCTACTTGGGTGAAGCCGCGGCGGTTGGGTGAACGTTTGGCAACGCGGCCACGTTCTCACACCAGGCCCTTGTACAAGCCATGGTCCAAAGCGAGTAGGAATGGCAGGTGGTCATTGGGCTCGTTCCGGTGGGTGAAGGTCCGCTGCCGCGACAGGTCACGGCATGGCGGACAGAGCTCCGGCGGGATCTCATGGTGAAATGGCGTCAGCGACTATCGCAACCCAGTGCTGGGCACGCCACAATCATGGCGGTAAGTCCCCTCTTTGAGGCGTGGCTGGAAAGACCTCACGGCGTCCTTACCTTCCGCATGACGCAGGTACTCACCGGACATGGTTCGTTCGGGAGTTTCCTGCACTCGATTCATGCGGAAGTGACGCCCGGGTGTCGCCACTGTGCGGAACGCCCGGAGGACACGGTGGAGCACACAGTCGAGGTGTGCCCTGCTTGGGCGGAGCATCGCCGTGCCCTCGTGGGGGCGATCGGCGGCGGAGACCTCTCGCGCCGGGCCTTGGTTGAGGCCATGGTCCGGAGCGAGGAGGAGTGGCAGGCGGTCGCCGACTTCTGCGAAGCAGTAATGCTCGCAAAGGAGGAGGCCGAACGCATCAGGCAACGGCGTTATCGCCGCCGCCGTCGCCGGGATTCTGATCCCGATTTCCGGCCAACGTAGACGCGGGCTTGCGGACGGTGAGCAATGGGTAGCTCGCTGTCCGGCCGTTCGGTAACTGTCCGGACCAAGCCCAAGTCGTCGACGGCGCGCACTGTTCCCGCGCGCCTCAAGGAGTTGTCAGCAACAGCAGGGACCCAGCCGGGTCGAAGCCTACTGGGGCCAGGGTTATCCGAAAGGGCGCTCGAGCCCCGGTATGAAGGCTAGAAGGAACGGGGTGGGTCTTTTAGTCAGTAAGAGTCTGACACTATCTCCCGCTCCACCCAAGGGCAGGGGATGTCAATGCATGATTTTTTAGTTCCGGTAACCGTTCAAACCGAGCCCCGGTCGTCGACAGTGCGTAGTGTTTTATGCGAGCTTCAAAGAGATGTCAGTAAAACCATAGGGGCCCAGCAGGGTAGAAGCCTACTGGGGCCATGGGTTCGCTTCTGAAAATAAAACCCGGGGCCCTGGAACGCAAGCCAAAGACATAGGAGTAGATTTTGTTCAGTAAAAGTTTGACATCCCTCCCGCTCCGCGCACGACCGGGAGATGTCATTGGATGATTTCACAACTAAAATAAAAATTAAATTAAATTCCTTACTAGCCAGGATGGCCACGAGAATTTTTTTTTTGGGAGTGTGTGTTGCAACCATTTGATATTAATGCAATTTTGTGGTAATACTAGACGTAGTGAGCTATTTTTTATATTCATACTGTGATTGTATCTCTTCGTGAACTATGAACAAAAAAAAAATATTTTTATTTATTTTTTTAAATAGTATAAATAAGGTTTTCGAAAAAAAATAATTTTGAAAAATTTTCATTTTAGTCAATTATCTCCGTAACGAAGTGAGGTAGAAGGCTAAATTCACGTCAACAGTAATAATACATGTCAATGATATAATACGATAATTTATTTTGGCAAAACCTCTTGGGGGCCGCTGGCCCTACCTTATCCCGATACACCCTTTTAATAAAATAATTTTTCGTGTTGTTGTCTTTTATATTTGTGGATTTCCAGAGGTTTAAAAAAGTTCAAAATGAGTAGAACTTGGCCTTAATATGACATGTCACTACAAGTACGATATTGCATCCATGTGAAGCAAGGGTATTCTGATGTGATCACTGCTAATTTAACTATAAAAGCCAAGTATGCATTTACTTAATTTATTGACTCCCTTCTAGTGTTTGACGACGGTGATATAACAACGCTGCGGCGGTCGGCGTTGTGTCTCAAGAGCGGACGGCATTTCAACGAGAGCGAGACTTTGGACCAGTTGCCGCTGACGCATCCGGAGCACTTCTCTACACCTGTGATAGCTGGGCGGAGGGGGAGACGCGGCAGAGCACAGTATGTTCTCATCAAAAAAAAAATTAATACAATTTTTACTGACTACATTCAATTGCATGCTATATTCAAAGAACTATTTTTTTGGTAGTACTGCTGTGTTATCAGAATTAATCAGGATACACCCTATGTGTAGTTTTCCGACCATCCTCCTGCCTTCATCACGTTTTTGGTTTGTCGCAACATTTCTGCTTCTTCCATACACTACAATCAGCCATATCTCAGTATTCACCGCTCTCATCTTTCATACTGGCTGTACTATACACTGCTGCCTACCCCTTCGGGGACCATAGGCGTGGTGTGGTTTTTTTCATTCACCAGCACCATTTTCAGACTTCATTTTTCATTTTCATTTCTTTGGGCCTACCACTTAACTGAGTCGTGCCTGTGGTAGCTAAATGCGCGGGAGGTTGTGGTGACTTGTTAGTCACCGCTGATGGGCGTCACAGCCCCTCTTGTACCGCGCATCTACCTCCAGTTCCGTGTCTCAGTTAAGGAGGATGAACCAGGCTAACTTGAAAATTATTTATTTTTTACGTTTTTTTGCAAAATAGCTCAGCATTAGGTTGTATGTTATTAGAAAAAATATTTACCACCTCTAATAATATTTACTGCGGTATTAAAATTAAAATCATCAATGCACCTCTTGTGGTTCGAATTGCCTGACTGAATGTTCCGTTTCAAATCATTGATATTTTTTTGGGTAATTCTTAACTTAGAGCAAAATGCCCATATTGGTGATTTTAATGGATAAACTTCGGTAAATTCATATTTTTGCTGTGACAAATAACTTTTTAATAACATACAACCTTATACTGGATCTGTCTTAATGCTATCATTTGTCCAGTTCCAAAAAGAGACGGATGTTATGATCGCAATAAGTCATCATGAAACGGTCCCCTAAATGTGACGTACGAATGCCAGCATTCTGCCTCTGTGGGAGAGAGACAGCTATACAAGATGAATGGCGCTATCTCTTTTTCGCAGTGGATGACGGCAACGGCACGTCATAGTAGAGAGGGTTGCCATTTGCAAAAACACGTAAGCAAATAGTAATTTCGAGGGACCCTGGCGCTTTCGCCAAACGGTAACCGCTCTATTGTAATATTTACAAATGAATTTGTTTGGCAAGGTCTGATGAGAGTGAGGGCTCCGGGTCGGGGCGGCGCGTGAAGGCCGACGTGGAGCCCCACGTGGGGCGCGTGGTGCTGGTGGAGGTGGCTGGCGGCGCGGAGCGGCGGCGGCCGCAACAGCCCACCTTCCCCGCGCTCGTGGTCACGCCCACCGCGCAGATCAAGGCCAAGGAAGACTACCTTGTGCGATCCTTCAAGGATGGCAGATAGTTAGTATATTGCTTATCTTTTCATTATGGGGAATGTGTCTTTGCGTTTTTAAACCATTTCAGGATGGTGTTACTCCAAATGAGTGTAAAACTTATACATTTTTCTTCTGTGGGAAAATGTTAATATGGGGAAAATGATAGGGTTTCGTCGTACTTCTACTTACTAATGCTCCCCCGATTTCTTTTGTTACTCTGAGTCGAGTGCCCAGAAAGTACTTCCCACACATATTCACACTACAGCTGTTAACCTGTAATATCCTTTGCGCTAATGTCTCGTGTGTATGTCTCAAACAAAACAACATGAAATTGTCGCAGCAACGTGTTTTACGATGCTGAATGCATCCAGTCTACACTCTGCTAGTTGGCCATTGTTTCATTACTTTATTTCTTCAATGGATATGAGGTTTTCTTTCGCCTGATTAAATCTGTAAATTAATATGGAAAGAAAGTTTTGTACCTATTTTTAACCATGTCACACGCACGTATGATCGTGAGATTTTTCACAGTTAAAGTTTGTATAGAGTTGCGCAGAAAGCCAAAATGCATCATTATACAAATAATGCAAGGTCTACTGGTTGCTACTAAGATGCTTTTATGAAATGACATGCACCGAGTGGCAGTACTGAGATGACACCAGGTTGATGCTGTCAAAATCTCAATGTGAAATTTTAGATGTACAAAGAATAGAGTGAGCTGTCATTCCACACAAATAAGTGAGATAGAAATATTATGTTTTTTTTTTTAATGAAGGTATACTAAATGCTCACTCAAGCCTCTTAAATTTTCACGACGAGATGGTTACAGAATGATCTGGTTGTTTTCCAAGTGACGCCAACTGGTGATGGGTATTTTCCTGAAAATCCTCATTATGTTGGAATATCCAGCACAGATCATATTCACTAGTACTTGTAATCATACCAAAAACAACTTCAACAATGGTATAATGTGTTTCTTTGTCTCCAGCTACACGGTTCCCAAGAAGGAGGCACGCGAGTTCCGCAAGGGCAGCGCGCCGCTGGAGTGGGCGGGCGTGGACGCGGCGCTACAGTACCTTAACAACTCCGTGCTGCCGCCGCACTGGGACCGCGAAGCGCTGTTCCACGGCCGGGAACCCAGAAATACCTCCGATGATGTATGTAGCCTGGAAATCTGCTTTATCTATCTGTAATCTTAATGACAGGATAGCGCGGACAGTTTCACTGCGCAGTACCCCTCACCTCCTGCTGTCATTTGAATTTGCTACTTTGGAGGGTTCCAGTCCACCATTAACGACCATCCATCCATCTCCCATCCATCTCGTCAGCTTTTCTGTCACCTTTAGGGATTGAAGAGCTGATCGAGTTGGAGTACCCAGTTGTAAACACAACCCTGGCGGACACGATAACACTTGTCGGACCAATCCGACGCAAACGGTTAAAGGGTTAAGTTACAGAACCTCCAATCGAAACTAGCTTTTAGGGCCGAAACTGAAACCGACTCTTCGATCGGTCTCTAGTGGTAATCACATAAGAATAAGAAATCTACACTAACATTATAAAGAGGGAAAATTTGCAATTTTGTGTGTAATGAATAAACTCAAAAACGACTGTGCCGGTTTCAAACATTCTTTCACCATTGGAAAGCTACATTCACCCTGAGTAACATAGGCTATATATATTGCCCGTGCGAAGCCGGGACGGGCCGCTAGTATATAATAAAGAGGTATAGTTTGTTTTTTTTTGTTTGTGGGAGGTAATCTCTAAAAGTACTGGTCCGATTGCTAAAATTTTTTCACCGACAGTTAGCTGCTTTATTCCTGGGTGACATAGGCTATATTTTACGTATGCATGCGAAACCGTAGGCAAAAGCTAGTAAGAAATATTATTAAGATTTTACTTACACTCTGACAGAGTTCAGATGACGAGCCTCGCGAGGAGAAGGATCACTTCGTGGCGCAACTGTACAAGTTCATGGACGAGCGCGGGACGCCCCTGAACAGGAACCCCACCATCGCTAACAAGGACATAGACCTGTACAGGCTGTTCAAAGTAAGTTATTTACTTTAGGCTGCCTATCCACAGGAGCGGATCGGGGTTGCGGACCTGACAAACTGTGAAATATTAACCAATAGGCTTGCCAAAAAACAGAGGAGCGGATTTTGCGCAATCCTATTGATTAATATTACTCCGTTTCTCCGCTCCACGTCGCTTGGCTCCTGTGGACAGGCAGTCTTAGTAGTTCAATTAATGACATGAATGTTTTTTTTTATTCAGTAACTTGCGTAGAGATAATAAACGATTATTATTAATGGACATCTTCGCATAAACTGATACATTTTATCGATATAATTATGTTTGACAAAATTAATTTAAAAAAAATCAGTAATTTGAGATGATTTCAATTCATCACCAAGTAAATTCTTCAGTTGGTAGTGATACAAGTGAGTAGTGTCCTGTAATTTAAGTTGGTTTTTAAATGAAAATTTGTATTCAAAGCCCTTTAAAAAATAGGTGGCTATAGTTCAGAACTTTGTCTTGTATGACATAGGGACTCATTTAAAATTTTTATAATTATCTCGAATGTTGAATTTAAATAATATTGGCTGTAACATATATGGGGCATCAGACTACAAAAAAAATGTAAATTAATTAATACTATAGATTTACTATTTTATCCGTCTTACTGAACATCGTTTCGTGTGACTGATGTGTGTAGTCACTATGGCGTTACTGGCCTGTGACGTCATACTTATGTAGCTCTTTGTATATAATTGGTTAAAATTGTTGTTATTGTTAAAATATTGACACGTCACATTTTTTTAGATTAATAAATAAATCTGTTTTCTTGTGTTACCTACTGTCTTAATTGTTCACTCATATCTGTCGTATAGCCAAAGAGAATTAAACCACTTGAGAGCTGATAGAGCGATTTCGTCTAGGCACACGATTCACTAGCGCGAGGCGGGGGACGGGGGAACATGCAGCGGTTGTGATTGGCAGATGCAACAATGTCAGTAAACATAGTGATGCACAAGTCAATTTTGCATCAATAATATCGTTATCGATAAAATCGACGTCGATTAATTCTGCTTGTTTTTTTAATTTTGCTTTGTAAGGAAAAATAAATGAAGATAAACCGAAGAATTATCTTCTCTGTCTTTATTTGTTATTCTTACTTATTTACAACATTTCTAAAAAAATATTAAAAAGTATTTTTTTTAAACTAAGACATCTTGAGATTAATCCATTTTTCTTTAACTTCCGAAACATTTGGAAATCTAAAATGTTAACATTAAAATGTAACTTAATTTTTTATTCACCGTTGAGAATAATCGATAAAATAATTTATCAACTATGTTTTGGAGTTATCACATCACTTCAGCACTCAATAGAAAGTACTTGGGATAGAAAGGGATAGACTTATCTAATATTCTAGTGAAAGTAAAGGACTTTTCAAAAGACATCAACGCGGTATCACTTTTTTCATAACCAACCATTTTAGCTTGAGCTCTCTAATTACCAATAATGTAAATAAATATAAAAATATTTTACTTACCGATGAAAACTTTTGCATACTTTTTTATAACTAGATGTTCTAGATGATTTCCCGCGCCATTTAATTGCACAGGAACTCATTTTTGCTTCGGTTTTATGCAATAAATGTTTTTAGGGTACCAAAATTAAGGAATGTGCACAGATCCAACAACTGGTCAGTACTAAAAAATGCACTCATATCGGCATCTAATATAAGTGCAAAATCATATATGTGTCGTGAGCCAGAGTCGCCCGTATGAGCGGTCAAGTGGTTGTATAGTCATTGCCTATAGCGAAGCTCAAAAGCTGTATACGAGCGAGCAGTAAATATGATACATTAAGATGTTTTTGAACATGTGCTAGGTCGTGGAGAAGCTGGGTGGCTACAACCGAGTGACCAATCAGAATCAGTGGAAGACCATCGCGGACAAGATGGGATTCCACCCTGTCACCACAAGCATCACTAATCTTTGTAAACAAGCATATAAAAAGTAAGTCTGTGTCGGAGTCTGTGTTTCCTGATAGCTATAACCTAGGGGTCTTTAAGTCAAGAGTGAATAGATTGCTTCTAGGCAAGCGTGTTTCATCGTCGGCCACATCATCGCTTACCATCAGGTGAGATTGTGGTCAGACGCGAGCCTATCTATTATATAAAAAAAAGTAGTGTTCTATTTATTTATATTTGTTATTGAGGTAATATTCAAGTTTGGTTGAAAATATGCAATTTTGCAAATGTGCTTAAAAGATGAATGTTTATGTATATCATGTAGTTTCCTTTACACATTGTGAGAAAACTTGAGGTAACTGCACAATGCTGCAGGAGTGTTGAGACCCATCAGCGGGCGAATTATTTATTAGTAACCGCACCGCGTTTTTTTTTAAATATATTTGAGATGACCTACAGCTGTGATTGCTCGTCGATTGACATAGAATGTGTTGTCAGGTTCCTGCACAGCTACGAGGACTTCTACCGCAAGCTGGGCGTGACCCTGGTGGCGCACCCGCGAGGCGCGCGCACCCCGCCCGCCGGCCGCTCGCTCATCCGCGACCGCGACCGACAGCCGCCCGCCTCCTCGTCCGCCTCCAGCTGCTCCACGCCCACTCCACCTGCGCCACAGGTATGTTCGCTCGGCCGCTCGCTCATCCGCGACCGCGACCGACAGCCGCCCGCCTCCTCGTCCGCCTCCAGCTGCTCCACGCCCACTCCACCTGCGCCACAGGTATGTTCGCTCGGCCGCTCGCTCATCCGCGACCGCGACCGACAGCCGCCCGCCTCCTCGTCCGCCTCCAGCTGCTCCACGCCCACTCCACCTGCGCCACAGGTATGTTCGCTCGGCCGCTCGCTCATCCGCGACCGCGACCGACAGCCGCCCGCCTCCTCGTCCGCCTCCAGCTGCTCCACGCCCACTCCACCTGCGCCACAGGTATGTTCGCTCGGCCGCTCGCTCATCCGCGACCGCGACCGACAGCCGCCCGCCTCCTCGTCCGCCTCCAGCTGCTCCACGCCCACTCCACCTGCGCCACAGGTATGTTCGCTCGGCCGCTCGCTCATCCGCGACCGCGACCGACAGCCGCCCGCCTCCTCGTCCGCCTCCAGCTGCTCCACGCCCACTCCACCTGCGCCACAGGTATGTTCGCTCGGCCGCTCGCTCATCCGCGACCGCGACCGACAGCCGCCCGCCTCCTCGTCCGCCTCCAGCTGCTCCACGCCCACTCCACCTGCGCCACAGGTATGTTCGCTCGGCCGCTCGCTCATCCGCGACCGCGACCGACAGCCGCCCGCCTCCTCGTCCGCCTCCAGCTGCTCCACGCCCACTCCACCTGCGCCACAGGTATGTTCGCTCGGCCGCTCGCTCATCCGCGACCGCGACCGACAGCCGCCCGCCTCCTCGTCCGCCTCCAGCTGCTCCACGCCCACTCCACCTGCGCCACAGGTATGTTCGCTCGGCCGCTCGCTCATCCGCGACCGCGACCGACAGCCGCCCGCCTCCTCGTCCGCCTCCAGCTGCTCCACGCCCACTCCACCTGCGCCACAGGTATGTTCGCTCGGCCGCTCGCTCATCCGCGACCGCGACCGACAGCCGCCCGCCTCCTCGTCCGCCTCCAGCTGCTCCACGCCCACTCCACCTGCGCCACAGGTATGTTCGCTCGGCCGCTCGCTCATCCGCGACCGCGACCGACAGCCGCCCGCCTCCTCGTCCGCCTCCAGCTGCTCCACGCCCACTCCACCTGCGCCACAGGTATGTTCGCTCGGCCGCTCGCTCATCCGCGACCGCGACCGACAGCCGCCCGCCTCCTCGTCCGCCTCCAGCTGCTCCACGCCCACTCCACCTGCGCCACAGGTATGTTCGCTCGGCCGCTCGCTCATCCGCGACCGCGACCGACAGCCGCCCGCCTCCTCGTCCGCCTCCAGCTGCTCCACGCCCACTCCACCTGCGCCACAGGTATGTTCGCTCGGCCGCTCGCTCATCCGCGACCGCGACCGACAGCCGCCCGCCTCCTCGTCCGCCTCCAGCTGCTCCACGCCCACTCCACCTGCGCCACAGGTATGTTCGCTCGGCCGCTCGCTCATCCGCGACCGCGACCGACAGCCGCCCGCCTCCTCGTCCGCCTCCAGCTGCTCCACGCCCACTCCACCTGCGCCACAGGTATGTTCGCTCGGCCGCTCGCTCATCCGCGACCGCGACCGACAGCCGCCCGCCTCCTCGTCCGCCTCCAGCTGCTCCACGCCCACTCCACCTGCGCCACAGGTATGTTCGCTCGGCCGCTCGCTCATCCGCGACCGCGACCGACAGCCGCCCGCCTCCTCGTCCGCCTCCAGCTGCTCCACGCCCACTCCACCTGCGCCACAGGTATGTTCGCTCGGCCGCTCGCTCATCCGCGACCGCGACCGACAGCCGCCCGCCTCCTCGTCCGCCTCCAGCTGCTCCACGCCCACTCCACCTGCGCCACAGGTATGTTCGCTCGGCCGCTCGCTCATCCGCGACCGCGACCGACAGCCGCCCGCCTCCTCGTCCGCCTCCAGCTGCTCCACGCCCACTCCACCTGCGCCACAGGTATGTTCGCTCGGCCGCTCGCTCATCCGCGACCGCGACCGACAGCCGCCCGCCTCCTCGTCCGCCTCCAGCTGCTCCACGCCCACTCCACCTGCGCCACAGGTATGTTCGCTCGGCCGCTCGCTCATCCGCGACCGCGACCGACAGCCGCCCGCCTCCTCGTCCGCCTCCAGCTGCTCCACGCCCACTCCACCTGCGCCACAGGTATGTTCGCTCGGCCGCTCGCTCATCCGCGACCGCGACCGACAGCCGCCCGCCTCCTCGTCCGCCTCCAGCTGCTCCACGCCCACTCCACCTGCGCCACAGGTATGTTCGCTCGGCCGCTCGCTCATCCGCGACCGCGACCGACAGCCGCCCGCCTCCTCGTCCGCCTCCAGCTGCTCCACGCCCACTCCACCTGCGCCACAGGTATGTTCGCTCGGCCGCTCGCTCATCCGCGACCGCGACCGACAGCCGCCCGCCTCCTCGTCCGCCTCCAGCTGCTCCACGCCCACTCCACCTGCGCCACAGGTATGTTCGCTCGGCCGCTCGCTCATCCGCGACCGCGACCGACAGCCGCCCGCCTCCTCGTCCGCCTCCAGCTGCTCCACGCCCACTCCACCTGCGCCACAGGTATGTTCGCTCGGCCGCTCGCTCATCCGCGACCGCGACCGACAGCCGCCCGCCTCCTCGTCCGCCTCCAGCTGCTCCACGCCCACTCCACCTGCGCCACAGGTATGTTCGCTCGGCCGCTCGCTCATCCGCGACCGCGACCGACAGCCGCCCGCCTCCTCGTCCGCCTCCAGCTGCTCCACGCCCACTCCACCTGCGCCACAGGTATGTTCGCTCGGCCGCTCGCTCATCCGCGACCGCGACCGACAGCCGCCCGCCTCCTCGTCCGCCTCCAGCTGCTCCACGCCCACTCCACCTGCGCCACAGGTATGTTCGCTCGGCCGCTCGCTCATCCGCGACCGCGACCGACAGCCGCCCGCCTCCTCGTCCGCCTCCAGCTGCTCCACGCCCACTCCACCTGCGCCACAGGTATGTTCGCTCGGCCGCTCGCTCATCCGCGACCGCGACCGACAGCCGCCCGCCTCCTCGTCCGCCTCCAGCTGCTCCACGCCCACTCCACCTGCGCCACAGGTATGTTCGCTCGGCCGCTCGCTCATCCGCGACCGCGACCGACAGCCGCCCGCCTCCTCGTCCGCCTCCAGCTGCTCCACGCCCACTCCACCTGCGCCACAGGTATGTTCGCTCGGCCGCTCGCTCATCCGCGACCGCGACCGACAGCCGCCCGCCTCCTCGTCCGCCTCCAGCTGCTCCACGCCCACTCCACCTGCGCCACAGGTATGTTCGCTCGGCCGCTCGCTCATCCGCGACCGCGACCGACAGCCGCCCGCCTCCTCGTCCGCCTCCAGCTGCTCCACGCCCACTCCACCTGCGCCACAGGTATGTTCGCTCGGCCGCTCGCTCATCCGCGACCGCGACCGACAGCCGCCCGCCTCCTCGTCCGCCTCCAGCTGCTCCACGCCCACTCCACCTGCGCCACAGGTATGTTCGCTCGGCCGCTCGCTCATCCGCGACCGCGACCGACAGCCGCCCGCCTCCTCGTCCGCCTCCAGCTGCTCCACGCCCACTCCACCTGCGCCACAGGTATGTTCGCTCGGCCGCTCGCTCATCCGCGACCGCGACCGACAGCCGCCCGCCTCCTCGTCCGCCTCCAGCTGCTCCACGCCCACTCCACCTGCGCCACAGGTATGTTCGCTCGGCCGCTCGCTCATCCGCGACCGCGACCGACAGCCGCCCGCCTCCTCGTCCGCCTCCAGCTGCTCCACGCCCACTCCACCTGCGCCACAGGTATGTTCGCTCGGCCGCTCGCTCATCCGCGACCGCGACCGACAGCCGCCCGCCTCCTCGTCCGCCTCCAGCTGCTCCACGCCCACTCCACCTGCGCCACAGGTATGTTCGCTCGGCCGCTCGCTCATCCGCGACCGCGACCGACAGCCGCCCGCCTCCTCGTCCGCCTCCAGCTGCTCCACGCCCACTCCACCTGCGCCACAGGTATGTTCGCTCGGCCGCTCGCTCATCCGCGACCGCGACCGACAGCCGCCCGCCTCCTCGTCCGCCTCCAGCTGCTCCACGCCCACTCCACCTGCGCCACAGGTATGTTCGCTCGGCCGCTCGCTCATCCGCGACCGCGACCGACAGCCGCCCGCCTCCTCGTCCGCCTCCAGCTGCTCCACGCCCACTCCACCTGCGCCACAGGTATGTTCGCTCGGCCGCTCGCTCATCCGCGACCGCGACCGACAGCCGCCCGCCTCCTCGTCCGCCTCCAGCTGCTCCACGCCCACTCCACCTGCGCCACAGGTATGTTCGCTCGGCCGCTCGCTCATCCGCGACCGCGACCGACAGCCGCCCGCCTCCTCGTCCGCCTCCAGCTGCTCCACGCCCACTCCACCTGCGCCACAGGTATGTTCGCTCGGCCGCTCGCTCATCCGCGACCGCGACCGACAGCCGCCCGCCTCCTCGTCCGCCTCCAGCTGCTCCACGCCCACTCCACCTGCGCCACAGGTATGTTCGCTCGGCCGCTCGCTCATCCGCGACCGCGACCGACAGCCGCCCGCCTCCTCGTCCGCCTCCAGCTGCTCCACGCCCACTCCACCTGCGCCACAGGTATGTTCGCTCGGCCGCTCGCTCATCCGCGACCGCGACCGACAGCCGCCCGCCTCCTCGTCCGCCTCCAGCTGCTCCACGCCCACTCCACCTGCGCCACAGGTATGTTCGCTCGGCCGCTCGCTCATCCGCGACCGCGACCGACAGCCGCCCGCCTCCTCGTCCGCCTCCAGCTGCTCCACGCCCACTCCACCTGCGCCACAGGTATGTTCGCTCGGCCGCTCGCTCATCCGCGACCGCGACCGACAGCCGCCCGCCTCCTCGTCCGCCTCCAGCTGCTCCACGCCCACTCCACCTGCGCCACAGGTATGTTCGCTCGGCCGCTCGCTCATCCGCGACCGCGACCGACAGCCGCCCGCCTCCTCGTCCGCCTCCAGCTGCTCCACGCCCACTCCACCTGCGCCACAGGTATGTTCGCTCGGCCGCTCGCTCATCCGCGACCGCGACCGACAGCCGCCCGCCTCCTCGTCCGCCTCCAGCTGCTCCACGCCCACTCCACCTGCGCCACAGGTACTATCACTTGCAAAAGTCCATAAGAATTCTTAAAACTTATTCGTTTGACGTTTAGTTTGACTTACGACCTTTTATTTTCAAGTTTCGCCAACAAATGATTGAAATTCACAATTTCATCAACTTATCATAAGTCAAGATGGCCCAGTGGTATAGGCACACAGATTGAAGCGCAAATCAGCGTGCCGCAAGTTCAAATCCCACGCAATTATTGACTTTTTGTAAGTTCTTACCCGATTGGAAGTTATGTATTTGCATTACATATATTAAATTATTCTTTAACTTGTTCACACATTTCTTAGAGTTAGAAAGGTAGATCACAAAAAAAACTAAATAAAGAATTAGATTTCTGCGAGGTAGACACGAGTTTTAACTTAACCGAAATGAACTGTCGTTTGGTTGTAGTTGTTGGTTAGTGACGTGAGGTTGACAGTATTGTAATATTCGCAAAATGCAGGCTAATATTAGTATTGAAGTGAGGGCGACTATCATTGGGCTGCATAAAAGTGGTCTTAATAAAACACAAATATCTGAAGAAACCGGACTGAATGTGAGTATAATAGCTATTAATGAATTGTAACTTTATTACAAATTAATCTTCTAATTAAAACGTATGCCATTTATGAATCCATTCATCGTATCTTTATGAGGTTTAAAAGAGAAATACGTAAATCGTTGGGTTTATTGGATTGGTTATTGGATTAATAAATGCAGTTTTATTTTAAAATTATATTCAATAATTATGATTATTAACATTTTATATAATGAAAATGAAGTGAAGTAGGTATAGCTGCCTAATATATATATTTTTTTTATTTTAGAAAAATACTGTAAATCTTTGGCTAAAAAGATATGAGGAAGAAGGTAGCCTTGCTAGTCGAAAGAGAAGTGGGAGATCGAAGCTTATTAGCGAGGCGCAGCGACGACATATGGTGGACGTATACGAAACGAATGGTTTCGCACCAACGAGACATTTTGCGGAATTATATGACACCTCGATGGATACTGTTCGCCGTGCACTTCACGCTGAAGGCGTGCATCACAGAAAACCTGCTAAAAAGCCGTACTTGACAGAGAGGCACAAACAAGAACGATTACGTTTCGCACTAAATATTTAATGTTAACTAAACTAAATGGCCTACCATTTTATTTTAACATATCTGTGATTATTCGTTAACAAACACTGTATTATATTGTGTTTACTTTCGTTTAAAACAGCTATATCTTTTAACTTGTGCCATCGCCTCATCTTAAGAATGCAGTGAACTCGCTATCAATTTTGTTGACAATAATCATGAGTCTATTTCGTTTTTTATTCTTCTACCCGCACTGTTTTAACATAATACTATAGTTCAATTTAATTTTCTCATCTAATTGACGATTATCTTGTGAGAACTAAAGTTCTTTTAACAGAAATTGAGGTTTGGTTTCAATCTTCTTTTCGTCAAGAAAATGAACAATTAAGCTATGACCTCAATACATTCATTGTGACGTTACACAAAAATAAAATGTTTACAAAGTCCAAATCATATATCACTTTTCAATAAATAACTGGATATAAACAATTACCTATATTTTATTTTATTAAAATTTGAATATCCGTTCATTGTTACGTTATTCATATTATGAATGGTCTAAGTGGGTATACTTCCAACAAACAATCTTAGGCGTAACATAGATAACGGTTACAAGATAACTTTTTGTCTAGGTAATAATTCGACGTCACAATTCTCATATATGTTTAATTTGTAAATATAAAGAATAAACATTTTTATTAAACACGTCTTTTTATTTCCACCTTATAACATCGAAAAGATGTAACAACTAAATAATTGCAAATTACGAATGTGATTCTTCTTGTGGTTAATAGATCACATTCGTAATTTGCAACTATTTAGTGCAAAAAATGCAATAGTATTTTTCATAGAAATAAAAAAAAAACAACTATATCAATATAGATTGGGAATTTTCAAAGTAAGAAATAACTGCAACGGACCGACCATGATTTGAACTCGGGTTACGTGATTTGCGAATCCAACACTTAGTTCACACGGCTACCAGCACATGACGTATTTGGGTGAATTTTAACAATGCTATGGTAAGCTCAGTGCGACGACAGTTCCTTAGTGTGTGTTATCTGTGGAATGTGGATACTCATACATGCGCACACATACGCACGGAAATATCGCGCTCGCTCGGTTCGTAGCAATGTAATCATTAGCGTTCCTATGGACTTTTGCGGCCTTACTGTATGTTCGCTCGGCCGCTCGCTCATCCGCGACCGCGACCGACAGCCGCCCGCCTCCTCGTCCGCCTCCAGCTGCTCCACGCCCACTCCACCTGCGCCACAGGTATGTTCGCTCGGCCGCTTGCTCATCCGCGACCGCGACCGACAGCCGCCCGCCTCCTCGTCCGCCTCCAGCTGCTCCACGCCCACTCCACCTGCGCCACAGGTATGTTCGCTCGGCCGCTCGCTCATCCGCGACCGCGACCGACAGCCGCCCGCCTCCTCGTCCGCCTCCAGCTGCTCCACGCCCACTCCACCTGCGCCACAGGTATGTTCGCTCGGCCGCTCGCTCATCTGCGACCGCGACCGACAGCCGCCCGCATCCTCGTCCGCCTCCAGCTGCTTCACGCCCACTCTACCTTTTTTTTTTTTATGGTGGGAAAAAATCATGCATTGACATCCCCCGCCCTTGGGCGGAGCGGGAGATAGTGTCAGACTCTTACTGACTAAAAGACCCACCCCGTTCCTTCTAGCCTTCATACCGGGGCTCGAGCGCCCTTTCGGATAACCCTGGCCCCAGTAGGCTTCGACCCGGCTGGGTCCCTGCTGTTGCTGACAACTCCTTGAGGCGCGCGGGAACAGTGCGCGCCGTCGACGACTTGGGCTTGGTCCGAACAGTTACCGGACGGCCGGACAGCGAGCTACCCATTGCTCACTGTCCGCAAGCCCGCGTCTACGTTGGCCGGAAATCGGGATCAGAATCCCGGCGACGGCGGCGGCGATAACGCCGTTGCCTTATGCGTTCGGCCTCCTCCTTTGCGAGCATTACTGCTTCGCAGAAGTCGGCGACCGCCTGCCACTCCTCCTCGCTCCGGACCATGGCCTCAACCAAGGCCCGGCGCGAGAGGTCTCCGCCGCCGATCGCCCCCACGAGGGCACGGCGATGCTCCGCCCAAGCAGGGCACACCTCGACTGTGTGTTCCACCGTGTCCTCCGGGCGTTCCGCACAGTGGCGACACCCGGGCGTCACTTCCGCATGAATCGAGTGCAGGAATCTACCGAACGAACCATGTCCGGTGAGTACCTGTGTCATGCGGAAGGTAAGGACGCCGTGAGGTCTTTCCAGCCACGCCTCAAAGAGGGGACTTACCGCCATGATTGTGGCGTGCCCAGCACTGGGTTGCGATAGCCGTTGACGCCATTTCACCATGAGATCCCGCCGGAGCTTTCACCCCGGCGTTGCATCTCCACGCGCATATCGTGCATGTGTGTAAGGACTGTTGCCTCCAGATCCCACGGTGGTAGGCCAGCCAGAAGGCTCGCCGCTTCGCGGGAGACCGTGCAGTATCCCCGCACCATCCTTATCGCCATGACCCTCTGGCAGGCGTTCAGTATGGCCGCCGGTTGCTTTTTCAGCGACGGCGCCCACACCGGCGCCCCGTAGAGGGCCATGGACCGAACGATCCCCGCGTAGAGCCTCCGGCAGGAGGCGTCTGGACCCCCAAGGTTGGGCAGGAGCCGCTTGAGCGCAGCCCCAGCCCGGTTGAGTTTGGGAGCCAGACGTCGGAAATGCTCCACGAAATTCCACCGGCTGTCGAGGACGAGTCCCAGGTACTTCATCGTCGACCCGACACCGATGTGAACTCCTCCTACCGTTAGTTGGGAACTCAATGGCGGCGCGTTCCGAGACTGGCGACCGTGGAAACACATCGCCTCGGATTTGTGAAGCGCCACCTCGAGTCCCAACTTCTGGATCCGATCAACGACCATCGCAACCCCGCGTGTCGCTAGAGCGACCGCCGCCTGGTACGACTCTCCCTGCGCTAGGACCAGCGTGTCGTCTGCGTAGTAAACCACGCTGACCCCGTCAGGGAAGTCGCCGCGCAGCACGTAGTCGTACCCGATGTTCCACAAGGGTGGCCCTAGTACCCACCCCTGCGGAACACCGCACGACATCTCTCGACGTTTCCAGTCTCCCTGGTGACCGGGATAGACTATAAGTCTCTCCGACAGATAGGCCTCGACCACTCGACAGAGGTATTCGGGCACCCGGTGGTACCGGAGTGCCCTCCGGATCGTACTCCAGGGCAGGGAGTTGAACGCGTTGGCAATGTCCAAGGACACTGCCACGACACACCTGCCCCGGGACACCGCATCCCCCGTCGTAAGGGCTCGCACGCGCATGATGGCGTCCACCGTAGAGCGCATCCTGCGAAAGCCGAACTGTCCGTCCGAAAGGTCCGGCCCCACCCGTGTTAGGCGCCCGACGAGGTGGTTTGCAATGACTCTCTCAAAGAGCTTGCCCACCTCGTCGAGCAGCACAATGGGCCGGTACGCGGACGGAGAGTCCGCAGGGCGCCCTGGCTTCGCTATGAGGACCAGTTTCCCCGTCTTCCAGCAAAGTGGGAACTGGCCCCTCTCCATACATGCGCTGAAGAGCCCTCTCAGTCGAGGCCCGAGAGCCTCCATGGCCAGGACCCAGGCCTTTCCAGGCAAGCCGTCGGGTCCTGGGGCGGTGTTTTTGGCACTCAGCCTTCGCACCGCCACTCTCATCTCTACCTCGGTCACCTCTGGAGCATTGTCGTCGTCGTCGCTGTTGCGGTCCGCGTCAGACACCGCTGGCGGTGGAGGCGGAGCCATGGGCGGGGGGAAGTGTTCCCCCCGCGCAGGGAACAGAGCGTTCACCGCACCCTCTACGATCTGGGGCCGGAGACTCTGAGTCAGTGGGGGAGCCCAGGGACGGAGCTTTTCCCGTACCATAGCGCCCACTCTACCTGCGCCACAGGTATGTTCGCTCGGCCGCTCGCTCATCCGCGACCGCGACCGACAGCCGCCCGCCTCCTCGTCCGCCTCCAGCTGCTCCACGCCCACTCCACCTGCGCCACAGGTATGTTCGCTCGGCCGCTCGCTCATCCGCGACCGCGACCGACAGCCGCCCGCCTCCTCGTCCGCCTCCAGCTGCTCCACGCCCACTCCACCTGCGCCACAGGTATGTTCGCTCGGCCGCTCGCTCATCCGCGACCGCGACCGACAGCCGCCCGCCTCCTCGTCCGCCTCCAGCTGCTCCACGCCCACTCCACCTGCGCCACAGGTATGTTCGCTCGGCCGCTCGCTCATCCGCGACCGCGACCGACAGCCGCCCGCCTCCTCGTCCGCCTCCAGCTGCTCCACGCCCACTCCACCTGCGCCACAGGTATGTTCGCTCGGCCGCTCGCTCATCCGCGACCGCGACCGACAGCCGCCCGCCTCCTCGTCCGCCTCCAGCTGCTCCACGCCCACTCCACCTGCGCCACAGGTATGTTCGCTCGGCCGCTCGCTCATCTGCGACCGCGACCGACAGCCGCCCGCCTCCTCGTCCGCCTCCAGCTGCTCCACGCCCACTCCACCTGCGCCACAGGTATGCGCCACAGGTATACTCGCTCAGCCGCTGATCATACCTTAGTTTTTTGCGTTCCAATCAAGAGGTCGCAGCTTTATACTCCTTTACTGAACCTAACTTTCCTTTCATTGCAGCGAGGTAAAGACAAAGATTCCGACAAAAGTGAGACTGACAAGAGTGAGAAAAGTGAAAAAGATGAGAAACTAGAAAAGATGAAGGAAAAAGCTCGCACCAGCGACGGAGAAGACAGCGCTGACAACCAACCACTTATTAACACTGCACCCAAGTATGTACACCACTAAGATCTTCATTTTACTGCCTAATTTGTGACTACCTACGCAGCAAAATGATCCAGTATTTATTTATGTTTACACAAATATAATTTGTGATTATATCAAAACAAGCGAGAGAGGCTCGACCCATTTACATGAGTCATGGTATAATGTTGGTGTTCTTTCTAGATGTGCGAACTGTAAGAACTTCAAATATGATAATATTAACTATACTTTTATTAACAGGGTGGACAAAGAGAAAGAAAGAGAAAAGGAGAAAGAAAAGGAAAAAGAACGAGAGAAAGAAAAAGAGAGAGAGAAGGAAAGAGAAAAAGAAAAGGAAAAAGAAGAGAAAGTAAAGGAAAAGGAGAAAGAAAAAGACAGGGAGAAGGAGAAACAAAACGAGAAGGAAAAAGAGAAAGAAAAGGAGAAGGAGAAAGAAAAAGAGAAGGAGAGAGAAAAGGAAAAGGAGAAAGAAAAAGAAAAGGAAAAGGAAAAAGACAAAGAAAAGGAAAAGGATAAAGAAAAGGAAAAGGACAAAGAAAAGGAAAAAGATAAGGACAAAAGCTCGGCGTCAACCAGCACTAGTGAGGAAAAGGAGAAGGTGGTGGTGAAGCCTCGGTCGCAGTCCAAGGGTCGTACTATCACGCCGGTCAGGACGGAACGCGACAAGAGGACGCCGAAAAGACGCCCCTTGTCTTCCAAAAGTAAGTATACAACCATTACTGATAAACAAAAAAAAATAAGAAATGTAAGCACGAAAAAAATTTTTACCATTTGGCTTAAAACGAGTTGTGGAGACTAATTGATTGGTTATGTTCTATGATTTAGGTGTGAGGTAGTGGTAGGTCAAGCCGGGCTTTTGGCTTGTATTGCTCGCACGTCCCTGAGTGCTAGTCGTAGCCAGTCCCTTCCACAAAAACCGAAAACATAACACATTTACGTTTAGATTTATTTAAATCCGTATACTATAAAGCCTTTTGTTATATTTGTATATTTGTAACAGAATATTTTATTGTTACGTACGTGGGTAATTAAATGCCGATTTACTAACAAAGAACTTTATTCACCACAAACAATAACAAATTAGTCCAGTCAACAATAATCCGAATCGCAATTAACACTAGAGTACCGTTACACTATCGCTTAGGTCGTTAGATAAAATCACACACTAAGGTAGTTCGCTCTTGATCGCAGTCGAAATCACAACTGACTCGCTTCCGGTCGGGGGCTCGTATTTATATGCGGAGCAAAGAAAATTCTAGATACCGACATCTCAAGATCGATCCAGAACAAAAGGGTCGCTTCGCGGGGTCATAAATCATTTTTCATCATCATTGCACGATGTACTAAGAGTCACTTTTATGCGAATTTCGACTCTATTATTAATGGCGGAGAGTACCATTTCCCTTATCGGTAGATACATACCTAACTATTAGTGGTACCTACTTTGTGGATGTTTCGAGATTTTTCTAAGCCTGGCTACGTACAACCATTCTAGATCTTCCGAACAGCAATGCGTTTTAATTATTGCGTGCTACTCATTATTTTCTTGGAGATATGGCGTGATGATCAATAAATCATTGTCGTTTTGTACACATGTGGGTCTATCATTGCACACTCGGCTCTATTTTATTTCAGAAAGTCTATCGTTCAGTGTGTCCATAGTATCACAGCGGGCCCTAACAGAATACCAATGCTGCGTTAGGCGCCTTTTTGGTGTCGTACAGATTATTATTTTAAGTTTTCTTTTTATGGCTGTGATCACAAACTTCTCCCATTATTATTATTATGTTTATCTAGGCGAAGGCATGAGCGCGGGAACGTCGCGAGCTTCTCGACGTCCGCACGCTTCAACGGACAGCGACAGTTCTGGACGGGCTTCAAGGTAACAACACCTTCATTTTGGAACTTGATTTTAAAATGCAATGGTTTTTTTCAGTATTTATGTTCGTCACTCAGTCGTACCCTTTAACCATCTACTTCGGATATATCCGACAAACACTCTCGTGTCTATTCAGGTAGGGTCACAGATCCATGATCAAATATTCCAATCAAATACTCTAGTGAGCTCTTCTGTCAGTTTTTGTGTATTAAGTTTCCATAAACCTGCATTTGTATACAGGTTTATAGAAACTTTACACACAAAAACTACTTCATAAATATATCATTACATGGAAATTACAGTATGCTCTTTTTCTTAAACACCAAACACTAACCTGACTAAGAAAATCAATTATATAAAATTAATTGTGATTCTGTGGCTAAATACTGCTTAAATAGTGCTTTTATTTCCACACAATGTAGATGCGGTCCTATAAAGAAGATGCAAAGCCGCCGCAGCCAGAGCGCTAACTCGGCAAGCAGTGGCAACACGATTAATTCGAACAGCAGCAAACGGCCGCGCAAGAGGAAGAACACAGAGTGAGTATTTATGTGATGATGATCAATTTTTGGCACAAGAAACTATAATTTGGTACTAGCAAAGTTCAAATTCCATTGCAACAAATGATCACCTAAACATTAATCTCAAAAAAAATATTATTTTTCTCTCTATGTATGTCTTACAAACTTGACAACATTCTTTTTGTATTCACAGGCCTTCAACAAATGAGCCAACACCTCGGTCCGGAGTTTCAAACGTGAAGGCTCAAGTGGGTGACAAGTTGAAAGTGTACTATGGACCTACCCAGTCCGAATCTAAGGTAAAAGTACGAAACAAACAACTGTTTTTATTTTAGTTTTTAAGTTTCACTTGTGGCTCGTAAATAGTGCCACAAATATCATATTATGGATTTGAAATTGCGGATCTGGATACAGATATATGAATACTGGTTTCGGGTACACATATGGATATGAAAGTGTTTCAGACTAGCTAACCCGACAGACTTGCTGTCTTACCTATGAACTATAAAATGCGCGAAGATTATAATCGTCGTAGTTTTTGAAATTTTCTGCGCAACCTTCTTAGTTCATAGAGTTCCATACTTAAATCGACAGAAACGGAACGAAGCTCCAGATGGAAAAATCCAAGTGTTGGATTTTTCCTAAAAAACTTATTAACACTTTTCAGATGCCCAATAACAGTTTACCTTACAACTTTAAAAAAAAAATTATAACTGCTAAAACTCAAGAGCACTTCAGAAATCACTTTGCTGAAACCTAAAGTCACTTTTCAAAAATCTAATAATATGAATAATATGGACCTAATGAAGTTTATTAAATCCCAATAACACTTTGACAAATGACTTTGATTGATAGTCGCTTTACGGTGCAGGTGACGTACGAGGCGAAGGTGATCGACAAGACGGCGACGGGCGACCTGCTGCGCGTGCACTACACCGGCTGGAACACGCGCTACGACGAGTGGATCAAGCCGCAGCGCATCGCGCTCAACGTCACGCAGCATGAGCAGCGCAACAAGAAGGTACGCCTGTTCTATACGGTGCAGGTGACGTACGAGGCGGAGGTGATCGACAAGACGGCGACGGGCGACCTGCTGCGCGTGCACTACACCGGCTGGAACACGCGCTACGACGAGTGGATCAAGCCGCAGCGCATCGCGCTCAACGTCACGCAGCATGAGCAGCGCAACAAGAAGGTACGCCTGTTCTATACGGTGCAGGTGACGCACGAGGCGGAGGTGATCGACAAGACGGCGACGGGCGACCTGCTGCGCGTGCACTACACCGGCAGATTTTAACTTTTGGTTCTATACGCTGGTCGTAAATACGTCGCGATCGCGTTGAGACGACCGAAAATAGGCCCACTTTATACGAATCAGTGTTTTTTTTTTATGGGAAAAATCATCCAATGACAACCCCCGCTCTTGGGCGGAGCGGGAGATAGTGTCAGACTCTTACTGACTAAAAAACCCATCCCGTTCCTTCAAGCTTTCATACCGGGGCTCAAGCGTCCTTTCAGATAACCCTGGCCCCAGTAGGCTTCGACCCGGCTGGGCCCCTGCTGTTGCTGACAACTCCTTGAGGCGATACGAATCAGTGTCGTAATAGGGTTACATAGCAGTCGTATTAATCACTATTTGATCATGTAGTGGTCGTGTAGATGTCATAAGGACCTCTTTTTGTCGAGTTATGACGTTTATTAACGCTACAGTGCGTTTCACTTATGAAGTTCCTTCGGCGTAATGTTGGCTCCCCTGTCTGTCTACAGAAAAAAGAAAATAAAAGAGACAAGAGTTACCTACTCTATCAAAATTGTTCCCTGAAATGCGAAACGAAATCGATTTTAATGGTAGTTGAAACACTTTTTGGAGAATTATAAGGGGAATGGGATTTTAATAAAAAAAAGCTATTCTAAAAGGAAGTTGTCAATGGAGAGGTGCGTTATTGTGGCGTGGCGTTTTCGGTATCAATCAATACATATTATAAAACAAAGTACCCCGCCGCGTCTGTCTGTCTGTCAATTTGCGATAAACTCAAAAATTACTGCAATGATTTTCAAGCGGTTTTCACCACTCGATAGCGTGATTCTCGAGGAAGGTTTTACTATATAATTTGTTAAGTTTTTGTATTTATTTCTGTGTACATTAACGATATTTGTTGAAGATGTCGGGAAAAAATAAGCCGTCTGGGAGTTTTCAACGAAAACGCTGCCTAAACCCTTTGAGATATAACAAAATAATAATATAATAATAATAAATGATTTTCTTTATTTCTCCTCACAATGATAAACTTATTCTAGGTTTTACATATGTCCCGTTTTTATATTTAACAATGTAAGGAGCTGGTGTTTGAGTTAGGCATAAAAAGGCTGTATTACGAATCACCCAGGTGGGGACCCCAGGTAAGACAGTTTTTTTATGTTATTTTATAAAATGAGGTGTCTGGTAAAAGATTCAATAATAAAAAAACAAAAATAAGTAATTATAATTTTGAAGGTAGAAGTAAAACTCATGGCGGTAAGTCCCCTCTTTGAGGCGTGGCTGGAAAGACCTCACGGCGTCCTTACCTTCCGTATGACGCAGGTCTTCACCGGACTGGTTCGTTCGGGAGGTTCCTGCACCGGATTCGCGCGGAAGTGAAGCCCGGGTGTCGCCACTGTGCGGAATGCCCGGAGGACACGGTGGAGCACACAGTCAAGGTGTGCCCTGCTTGGGCGGAGCATCATGTGTCATGCAAAGGCAGCGCGTTCGCGCGTCAAATTAAATATCTATGGGAGTTTTAGATACCTGTAAAATCTAAACTAATCGGTATTTTGTAATGAAATAAAAAGTAGTATATTTGTTATATAACTTAAAAGCTTTACTGTGACAAAGTTTCAAGCGATTTGGCATACCCAGTAACATTTTTCATTTCCACTAATATTTTTTTCTGCTAACGTTTTACCAATATTTGCGAAGTATTGGTTAACATTATTTACGGAATTTTGGGGTTCACTAGTGTTTATAAGTTCAATCGGGCTATCTTTGGGTTTAGTTAAGTATGTTATTTCTTTGACTATCTTCCAAATTTTTTCACTATTTTTTCCTGCGTTTTGGAACTATAGTTTCTCATAGTCTCTTTTAAGTTTTTTTTAGTAAAGATGAACAAAATTTTCGGTATCTTATATATGTAGTTTTAAATATCTTATTTTCTGGGTTTTTGTTTGCTTTTTTATACAGATTATCGCGGTTTTTAATGCACTTTAGAATGCCTGGGGTTTATACGGTTTTAGAATTTTCTTCCTATTTGATATTTTGACTTCTTTAGTGTTGTTTTCGATAGCTATATAAAGAATACTGTGAAAAAAATTAGCCGCCTCGTTGGCATTTTTAATTGTGTATAGTGGACTAAAGTCAAAATTTTTAAGTTCCGCTACTTAACAATTTTAGCAGGTTTTTGTTTTGGAAGACTAGCTATGTACAAAGAACACTATTGTGATCTGTAATTGTTGTTTGGAGTATAAGACAACGAGCTGTTAGTTTAGTCTTTAGAAACGTGTGATCCAAGCATGTTTTATTGTGCGTGGGTGATGTGTACGCTGGCATCATACCGTGGAATGCCAGCATATCTAGATATGCGGAAAGATTACTATCAGCACTGAGTTCGGCAATGTTAATATTAATGTCCCCCAATAATATAATATTTTGCTTAGATGACTATTTTAATAGTATCTGATCAAGAGATTGTAAAAGTATGGTGGAATTGTGTACCTTAAATAGGTCTACAGAAAAGTCCGCGGTGGCATATATATATATATAATATAAATAAAATAATAAAATAGCCATTTATTTCCAAATTTTGGGATAGAATATACAATATTCTTTGTGTGGCTGTTATAGAATGTCCCTTCGTTCGGTATACCTTTTGGCAATATATATCTATTTTACTACTTTTAAAAATTGACATTCATGAAGCGTTTATTGGAAAACTATTTACATAATTACGGTATTAATCTTATCAAAATAAATTACTTCGTGTTCAAGGCTATATCAGTATCTGAACATTACTTTTTGAATCATTTAAATCGGACTTACCATTTGAAAGTTATCATAAGTTTAATAATTCTCAAAATTAAATCCGCGCGATAGCTCCCGAGAGTTCCGCTCTTTAGTCGCTTCGCATGACGCGGTCGCTGACCCTCCCCCCGCACCGTCTTGCTTACTGTTTCTTTAGCTAATAAGCCGAACGACAATAACGCACGACCGATGACTGTTTTCTTTCGGGTGTTGTTAAAAAGTTATAATTGCATTTTTGTTTTGTGTTTATTTTCTTAACTAATATCCAATTCGTTTAGTTTTGTTCCGTGTCGTCATTTATTAGAAAATCTATTTCCTTTGGTCACGCCATCACGCGTGAACGGCGGTGTTAGTTATTGTGAGGAGAATGTTCTTATGGAAAAAGAAATGAAAATTAGGGTAGAGTAAGGAATAGAGTAGGGTATAGCAGGGTGGAGCAGGGAAGAGTGGAGCGAAGCCACGCGGACAAAAACTAGTTTGAAAGAATTGCAGGACAATCGAAATGGAGCCCAGTGTCCTATACTTTATTCAAAAATAGTTTTTACAGTTTCCAAAAGAAAAAAAAAATAAGGCATTTTAATGTTAACTGTCTGTCTGTCAAGACCCTTTATCTCGAGAATGCGTGGAAGTATTGAGTTGAAATTAAAACCATATACTCAGGTCTGCAGTCACTTCAAGCTGTGAAAACATCAAACTTGTAAGCGAATAAAAAAGATAAAGCCGTTTATGTCGCAAAAAACGTATATTTTGATACTCTCAAAGATTCATAGTGTACTTCCCGTTGACCCAGAATCCTGAAATTTGGTTTTATAGCACCGGTATAGGAAAAACTGAAAACAGTAAATTTGTTGTTACTCACGTCACAAAAAAAAAGCAATTCGGAAAAATCGTCGAGACTCCATTCGGGAATTGTAGTTTGTACGGAACCCTCAGTGCGCAAGTCTGACTCGCACTTGCCCTATTTTTTAATCATATCGTCTATCGATATAGTCGATATAATAAGATAAAGATTTGCCCAGAATATTTTATGTTAAAAAAATGAAATTCATGCAGTTTTTATTATTCGATCGTATATTTATTTACCTCCTTTTCCAGGGTTCGGGTATGAGTAGGCGCGTCCGCAGCAAGAGAATCGAAGGTATGCCTTTTGTAGATTAAATCTGATATTAGTCTCTACTTCACCGGTAATAATATTTTGAACTGATTTTGTAACTATGTCCCACAGAATCGTCAGCGCGATCTGATTCAGATAGTGACTCGGAAAGCGACGATGACGTCAAGAGGCCGCCTAAGAAGTCTGACGAAAAATCGAGCTCAAAAAGTAAAATAGCTTATTGGTGCATATAAATAAAATCATAGATATATTTATTTTATTATACCGTGTCCCTCGTCCACAGCTCCATCAAGGTCTAAAGACGTGAAGTCGAGCGACAGCAGCAGTTCGAGCAAGCCCCGCAAGCGGCCGGTGCGCACCGTGTCCACGCCCACGTCCGCGTCGCCGCCCAAGAAGGCGCGGCCCAGCGGCCACCAGGGCCGCGACTACGACCTCAACGAGATCCGCTCCGAGCTCAAGGGGCTGCACACCGTCAAGCAGGAGCCCGACGACGCCAAGCAGGACGCCGACAAGGACTCGCCGCCGCCCGCGCCCCTCGAGCCCATGCAGCTGGACAAACAACCCGAAGACGTCTACGAGTTCAAAGAACCAGAGCCTTTCGAACTAGAGCTGCATGACGAAAAGAAGAAGCGCACACATCGCATTTTTGATGATATATCACCGAGCAAATATACGTCTACTCTGTCCAAGTCGTTGAGTGAAGAAATCTCAGAAGACCCGTTGCGACCGCGGCCTTCGTCCCTCAGATCTCCTTCTTTATCTCCTTTTAGAGATTTCGGCGCAAGCCGCGACGCTAGCCGCCAGAGCCCTGAAGATGATTCTAAGGATGGACTGTTCTCACTCGACGATGATTCATTCCCTGGTGACGGCAGCTCAGGACCCACCTTTGAAGGCTTCACTCCAGCGAAAAACCAGGAAACATACTCAAAGAAGAGCAAAGTATCAAAGTTGAGAGAACTCATAGATGACTCCCCAGACAGTCCAGCAGACGATGAACAGTCTTCGGATGATGAACCTGAAGATATAACAATAAAAGAGGAACCTAGAGAACCAACTCCAGTATTAGCAGTTATTGAGCAACCTAAAACCCCAGAGACTCCTGTAAAAGACGAACCAAAGGAGCCAGAACCTGTCGAACCCATTCCAGAGCCTGTAATAGAAGAAGTCAAAGACCAACCCGACATTCCCGAGCCGCCTAAAACGCCTCCGCCACAAAAGAAACCAGACACTTCACCTGCCAAAACAAGCGCACAAACTACGACTACGGTCCCCACTCCTAGTATTACTGTCACTGCTGCAACCACGTCAGAAATTAAAATAGAAAATACAGAGAAACCAAAGAAAGAGGAGCCATTTAAGCTTCTCTCAGTTGCTATACCCGTCATGGAAGAAAAACAAAAAGAAAATACACTCAAACTTAAAATTGAAAAGAAATTGGATCCTGTGCCGGTAGAACCTGCTGTATTGAAGCTGCAGCCTCCGTCGAGTCCCTTGATCGATACGGAAGAAGATAAGTCAGAGCCGGACAGTCCTGCAAGGATCGATGTGCTTCCGGAGCCACCGCCAGGATTCTTACTACAGTCTGAAGGACCTAAGATAGCAGAGAAATTGCTCAAAGCCATCAGCAGCGCTAAGAGACTGTCGATGTCTCCCCCGCCCATGGATGACCGCCCGGTCACGCCCAAGACCGACACTATTAAGACGCCTAAACCTGAAAGTAAACTATCACCCATATCTCCTGAGCAGAAGACTTTAAAATCAGAAACGATGAAACCTTTGGTAAAAACTGATGCTACAAAGCGAGCGACACCGCCGGTCGGTGCAGAAACGATATTCGGTGAGCCATCTAACTTGCTCGATATAAAGCGTGATTTACTCGACGTTAAGAAGGTGAAGCCCGAGGAAGTCGTGCCTCGGCTGCAGAGCCCGCTGAATATCCTGGAGCGGCGCAAGAGCGTCGCGGAGCTACCGCTAAGCGTGCCCGGGAAGAACAACAAGGTGCTGAGTGACACCATCCAAAAGTTGTCGAGTCAGATCAACCAATCCGCCGCCGCCGCGGCCGCCGCTGTGCCGCTGCCCTTCCCCAGCGACGAGCGCACCGACTCCAGCGACTCCGATGACTCGGACAGGAGGTAGGTTACCTTACATTATGTCAGGTAGGGTTATCGTAATAATGTTTTAGTTACATACTAAATGTCCCGAATATCTTCAGCCACCTAAATAGATTTAGCGATTTTAATGGTTTTTACCTTTTTACAATTCTTTAAAGATCCTTGTTTTCATGTTGAAAACGATAGGTAAAGAGTAACAACTTTGTATCAAAATGCCAAATGACCATATGCAAACTTGTTCAGTCATTTTATAACATGTTTTTGATTTAGGTTAATAATCGACAAACTAGTTGTTGACGAATGGGGCTCATCGCCCGCGCACAGCACGCACAGCCCGCATAGCACGCACGGGCCGCACGGCACGCACGGGCCGCACGGCACGCACGGGTCGCACGGGCCGCACGGCGCGCTGGCGGCGCTGGGCTCGCTGGCGGCGCTGGGCTCGCTGGGCGCGCGCGCGCTGCACGCCGGCAAGTCGCCCGGCGAATGGAGCGCCGGCGAGTCGCTCCTCATGCTGGAGGATGCCTGCAAGAACGAACGGAAACACAGTACGTACTTCATTCACCTTTCTTTATTCTCATAACAGATGTTGCTTAGTATATTGTAATAAATAACAAATTCAACTCGATATCCCGAGCACCTTAATTTTTATAATTCTTAGATGATGGTTTTATATTTGAAATTGTTACAGGCGCAAGCGTTGTAGTAGCGGGCGGGCCACGGGAAGCTTTGCCGACGCGGGACGCTCGGGAGGCACGCGAGGTGCGAGAAGGACGCGAGATACGAGAAGGTCGCGAAATGCGAGAGGGACGCGAA
This sequence comes from Mythimna ferrago, assembly GCA_910589285.2. Classification (NCBI taxonomy): domain Eukaryota; kingdom Metazoa; phylum Arthropoda; class Insecta; order Lepidoptera; family Noctuidae; genus Mythimna; species Mythimna ferrago. The sequence goes on along the minus strand of OU342692.1, from coordinate 11,134,259 downwards.
ATGCGAGAAGGCCGCGAAATGCGAGAAGGCCGCGAAATGCGAGAAGGACGGGAGATGCGCGAGGTATTTATACTCAACTGTTTATTACATTCCACAATATATGCTTAGGTGGTAATTTAAATATAATATGAAACTTTGTAGACCAGGGTCAGTTGAATACCGCAAATAATAATAAAAAGGGAAGAAGTCTTGTGTTTACATTTATTTTCATTAAATGTGTATTTCGTTTACACTATACTATCTTTACAATCGGCCTAACCTTTAGGTCGGTTTCCAGCCTAGCCGGAAACAGCTGAATACCAGTATTTAACATGGGGATATTGTCTATCTAACCTTCCACAATCCAGAAACCGGGAAATACAATATCTCTTCACAAGAATGGTGGTCATTTTTCTGACTTCTGACTATCCATAACGACACTTTAATTCCGAAGTACGTGTAACATCCGCCAATCATATTTTGAACAACATACAACTTGGCTGCGCTTGAGTGCAACTCAAAATGTGAATGAAATGCAAAAAAGCCGCTCTATCTCGGACTGTTTCTACGTCTTTAATTCACTCTCGCAACCGATAAATAGACACCGACCATATTTGTATAATATACCCATTATACCTTATTTTCGAGCAGCAGAACAATTTAATTTTTTGTACAAATTAAATTGTACATAACTAATAAAAATATTTTTTTTTTAAATAAAATACTACAGATGTTGACGTCGAATGATACTTATTGATGAATAAATAAGCTAATACTTAGAAGTCACATAATGATTTTAAACGACGAAGAAAATGATTAACCAAATTAATAAAAAACTGTTTTCTTTTACAAATTAAATAGTCTGGTATAATTTAATTTGCTGTGCCATTTTGAATCTAACCATAAAATCAATTAAAACTGATTTATCTCATTTCCCCCAACTTTTAGTTAAACGTGTAATAGCTGTAACAGGTTTATTATGTGTGTCTGGAGTTTTGTGAGATGAGTGTGTGAATTTTTTTGTATATTGTCTTTAACTAATGTAATTGGCGAATAGCCGTTTTTGTTAAAGTAAAATCATAAATAAATTATTTCATAAACTATGAATTGAAGTCGCCTTAATGTATGTCCACTGTTGGCCAAATTTTGTATGAATGATGGCCCTTTCGTAATTTAACTGCCGTGAAAGAGAAATTTCTATTCGCGTTTTACCAAAAGCACAGAATGAAATAACAGCCTTCAAGTGCTTTTGAGAGTTCTGATGTATTTTCATGGCACCAGCGAAGTTATTTAATTCCAAGCATTCATAACGTTTGAGAAAAATATGCAACACCAACAAACAATTTATTTGTTTAAATGAGAGCAGCCTACAATCCACTGAGTTTTGTAAATTGAGCGATGAAACTGCCTATTATGTCATTTAGTTTTCTGAGAAATATTAAAATTATAAATTATAATAAATAAATAAATTTATTTCGCACTAAAACAGCAATTACGTCTTAGACTAAAGAAGGGAAATCAGGGGTAGGTCTAGGTGAAGTTACGAGATCATATTTATCTCTAAAACTCAAAGTATTTACTTGACTGAGTATCGAGTACTACACATTTTAATCCATTTCAACGATAAATAAACTTCAATCACTTTTAAAACCGTTACAGTAATAACCAATCATAACTTTAACCTTTAAATCCTGGAAATTACAGACACAATAGAAAGACAATAGGTGCGCGAACGCGGTTCGTTTGGGGTTTAATGAATTAAATTGACAGAAAACTAAAAAAAAATATCAATTCAATTACACACAAAACGGTAGTTACATGTCATAGAGTGCGTCTCGTAATTTTCGTAAACTTACACACAAACCATTTCATTCATACATTTTCCGAAGCCGGGAATAATCTTAGAACAAATTCCCGTATGAAAACCTAATCATAAACAAAAATTTTAATCTTACTATTAATGTTTTTATAGAGAAAAGAGATGGCAGATAAGCCAGGTAGAAAAGCCAACACGTCGATTGGGAAAGAAATACATTAGTGTTCATCTCTTTTTTGTTGTTAAGTGTTAGAACGAGATCGCAGATATTCATAATTATATTGTCGTGTCAGGTGCGCGAGGGCCGCGACGAGGACGGCAACATCTCGCTGCTGCTGTGCGAGGAGACCATCCCCGGCTCGCCTGCGCCCGACGCCGAGCCCGCACCGCCTCGCCAGCGCCTGCACATGCCCTTCGCGTCCGCGCTGCCGCACCAGCACACCAAAGGTAACCACAACATGTGCGAGGAGACCATCCCCGGCTCGCCCGCGCCCGACGCCGAGCCCGCACCGCCTCGCCAGCGCCTGCACATGCCCTTCGCGTCCGCGCTGCCGCACCAGCACACCAAAGGTAACCACAACATGTGCGAGGAGACCATCCCCGGCTCGCCCGCGCCCGACGCCGAGCCCGCACCGCCTCGCCAGCGCCTGCACATGCCCTTCGCGTCCGCGCTGCCGCACCAGCACACCAAAGGTAACCACAACATGTGCGAGGAGACCATCCCCGGCTCGCCCGCGCCCGACGCCGAGCCCGCACCGCCTCGCCAGCGCCTGCACATGCCCTTCGCGTCCGCGCTGCCGCACCAGCACACCAAAGGTAACCACAACATGTGCGAGGAGACCATCCCCGGCTCGCCCGCGCCCGACGCCGAGCCCGCACCGCCTCGCCAGCGCCTGCACATGCCCTTCGCGTCCGCGCTGCCGCACCAGCACACCAAAGGTAACCACAACATGTGCGAGGAGACCATCCCCGGCTCGCCCGCGCCCGACGCCGAGCCCGCACCGCCTCGCCAGCGCCTGCACATGCCCTTCGCGTCCGCGCTGCCGCACCAGCACACCAAAGGTAACCACAATATGTGCGAGGAGACCATCCCCGGCTCGCCCGCGCCCGACGCCGGCCCGTAAATACTTTGTCTAAGGCCCGAAACTGCGTAAATCCGACGCCCGCGACGGGCAGCCGTCGCGTGACAAAACGCGTGCGCACACATGGACGGGCCTCGTCGCGAAACCAGATTATTAACTACGCAGTGTCACTAGTTCAACTTTAAAGGTGTGCATGTAGTCGTGTCGATGGAGAACTTATACATTATCATGTAGCAAAATGGTCGGGGTGGGGCCCGCCTTCCCGCTAAGGATGCCCGTGTGAGTCACCGCAACGGAACACTTGTATGGGACCGCGCGGCCTCCGCTTTACGTAGTTTCGGCCCTAGATCGTGTACCCTATTTTGCGATGCGCATAGTGTGATGTTGTGGCCCTAGTGATAAACTAGAAGCTTTGCTACTATCGGGTGCCGCATGACAACTTATTTTTTTTGTTTGACAAAGTCGACTTTGATTTGTGATGATGTTACGTAATAATAATAAGATGTACTCACAGAGGAGAGACGGCCAGGAGCGGGCTGCGGCGGAGGCGCTCCGGGGCCAGGCGGCGCGGGCGGCGCGGACGGCGCGCGCGACGCCTGGCCGCGCCGCGCGCCGCCCGACCACACGCCGCCCACCACGCCTGACAGCAGCCTCGACCTGTCGCCTCCGCACAGGTACGCTACTTTCTACTTTACTAAACTTACACTCGGTAACTTCTTAATACGGAGACCAAAATCAAGGGGCTTGAAATACTACTACTTAGTATTCGAGTACTATCTAAAATACACTTGAATGAATACTTAGTTTTAAGAGGCCTTTTACAAAAAAACGCGAAATTGCAAGTGTTCGACGTCGAAATTGTATGTTTTACGACCGTTAAATGAAATAACAATTATTGTCAAAAATAGTTTGTGTTCTCTACTATATTAACTATTTAACCGATTTTAGATAACTTGTTTAATTATTTAGTAATAAGCTTTCTTCCGATGCATGTTTAGGCAAAAAGTCACGGAGACATGATTTGGCAGCTCTAATTTGGAGATTCTACTGAATATCTACCACCAAAAATAATATTAATTAGCTGTCAAATATCCTTAACTTCAAAAATTATTAAGTACATTTTGGTTATATGCCTTTTGTGTAAAGAAATAAAAAATCTACATAATTCAATTATCGACCGAAAAGGCTTCGAAACAAGCCCCAATATCTCTAAAGTTCTACATTATTTAGGCGTAAAATTTATACCATAATAATCATCAACATTTGCTTAAAATATAGTATTATTTTTATTTTTTTAATCGCTACTGTTATTTTGTAATTAAATAAATAAAAATACTATATATTTCACTGCGCCAGCCATCCGCGACTAGTACCGCGCGAGCGCTTGTCGAGGTCGGACCTATGTCAGTTTATTTCCAGCGCGCCTTCGTTCCGATACCATCATTGTGTGCGCTGATTGTCGTGTAGACGCTACCGCATTGCTGTTGTGTGCGTGTGAACTACGAACGCCGTTTTTGATCTTTGTATTTATTTTCTAACGGTATTCAATATGTGCAAAGTTCACACATTATTAGTATACCAGATAGTCGCTTATTGGAACGAAGTTCCTTATCGCGCGTTGTGTATATATATATATATATATATATATATATATATATATATATATATATATATATATATATCAACTTTTTTTTAATGTTTTTGGCTTGGAAACTATTTATTATCAACTTTTTCGATATGGGTGTCGTTTTCATGGTTTTCAAGGGTGTTTAAACCGATAGTATTGTCAAAATGTAAATCCAAGATGGCGGCTGCAAGAAATTATCAACTTTTTCGTCATGGGTGTCGTTTTCGTGGTTTTCGAGGGTGTTGAAACCGATTGTACTGTCAAAATGTAAATTCAAGATGGCGGCTGCAATAAATTATCAACTTTTTCGATATGGGTGTCTTTTTCATGGTTTTCGAGGGTGTTGAAGCCGTTAGTTCTGTCAAAATGTAAATCCAACATGGCGGCTGCAATAAATTATCAACTTTTTCGATATGGGTGTCTTTTTCATGGTTTTCGAGGGTGTTGAAGCCGATAGTTCTGTCAAAATGTGAATCCAAGATGGCGGTTGCAAGAAATTATCAACTTTTTCAATATGGGTGTCGTTTTCATGTTTTTCGAGGATGTTGAAACCGATAGTACTGTTAAAATATAAATCCAAGATGGCGGCTGCAAGAAATTATTAAATTTTTCGTCATGGGTGTCGTTTTCATGGTTTTCGAGGGTGTTGAAACCGATAGTACTGTCAAAATATAAATCCAAGATGGCGGCTGCAAAAAATTATTAAATTTTTCGTCATGGGTGTCGTTTTCATGGTTTTCAAGGGTGTTGAAACCGATAGTATTGTCAAAATGTAAATCCAAGATGGCGGCTGCAATAAATTATCAACTTTTTCGATATGGGTGTCGTTTTCATGTTTTTCGAGGATGTTGAAACCGATAGTACTGTTAAAATATAAATCCAAGATGGCGGCTGCAAGAAATTATTAAATTTTTCGTCATGGGTGTCGTTTTCATGGTTTTCGAGGGTGTTGAAACCGATAGTACTGTCAAACTATAAATCCAAGATGGCGGCTGCAAAAAATTATTAAATTTTTCGTCATGGGTTTCGTTTTCATGGTTTTCAAGAGTGTTGAAACCGATAGTATTGTTAAAATGTAAATCCAAGATGGCGGCTGCAAGAAATTATTAAATTTTTCGTCATGGGTGTCGTTTTCATGGTTTTCGAGGGTGTTGAAACCGATAGTACTGTCAAAATATAAATCCAAGATGGCGGCTGCAAAAAATTATTAAATTTTTCGTCATGGGTGTCGTTTTCATGGTTTTCAAGGGTGTTGAAACCGATAGTATTGTCAAAATGTAAATCCAAGATGGCGGCTGCAATAAATTATCAACTTTTTCGATATGGGTGTCGTTTTCATGTTTTTCGAGGATGTTGAAACCGATAGTACTGTTAAAATATAAATCCAAGATGGCGGCTGCAAGAAATTATTAAATTTTTCGTCATGGGTGTCGTTTTCATGGTTTTCGAGGGTGTTGAAACCGATAGTACTGTCAAACTATAAATCCAAGATGGCGGCTGCAAAAAATTATTAAATTTTTCGTCATGGGTTTCGTTTTCATGGTTTTCAAGAGTGTTGAAACCGATAGTATTGTTAAAATGTAAATCCAAGATGGCGGCTGCAATAAATTATCAACTTTTTCGATATGGGTGTCGTTTTCGTGGTTTTCGAGGGTGTTGATTTTCGATATGAGTGTCTTTTTCATGGTTTCGAAGATGTTGAAATAGTGCTGTCAAAATGTACATAAAATAGGATAGTATTTTTTTGGAACGAAGTTATGCGACTACGATAAAATAAATAAATGAATGGTTTGAATGTTCAAAATGGTATCATTGAAGTGACCTGATGATGATGATGGAGCCAGAAGATAGGCACCGGAACTGCGTAATTAATCAATGTATCCTACCCGTGTTTGGGCTTATTAGAATTGTCATGAGATGCACTTTGGTTATAAGGTACTATTGAACTGATCTGATGATGATGATGGAGCCGAAAGGTAGACACGGGAACTTCATAATAAAACATTGTATCCTAGCAGGGTTTGAGTTAATTGGAATTGCCATGAGAAAAATGTACTCTGGCTGTAAGTGTATTGCCACTAAAAAGTGTGAAATAAAAAACTTTTTACAAAAATAAATAACCGACTTCACTAAAAAAAAACACCACACAAACCATCAAAATCATTTTAATTTCGGAAGTCGGTGTTAAATAAGGAACAAACAATATCGAGAAACACCGACTTCCGAAATTAAAATGATTTTGATGGTTTTAGTGTTTTTTTTTTTTTTAAGTTTTTTAATTTAAAAACTTCCAAAAATAATGTTGACATGAATGTCAATTAATATTTCTATCAATCAATTAATAAACATACTTATATATTTCTAAAAACATACATATCTATAATATAAAAATGAATCGCAAAATGTGTTGGTAAGCGCATAACTCAACAACACCTGGACCGATTTCGCTAATTTTTTTTTTGTTGTGTTCGTTATTATGAGGAGAAGGTTCTTATGGAAAAAAAAATGAAAATTAGGGTAGTGTAGGGTAGAGTAGGGTAGTGTAGGGTAGAGTAGGGTAGAGTAAGGTAGAGGAGGGTAGAGTAGGATAGAGTAGGGTAGATTAGGGTAGAGTAAGGTAGAGGAGGGTAGAGTAGGGTAGAGTAGAGTAGAGTAGGGTAGAGTAGAGTAGAGTAGGGTAGAGTAGGCTGAAGTAGGGAAGAGCGGGAGAGAAGCCGCGCGGGTACAGCTAGTTATAGATAAATGTACTCCCAAAACGCTTTGTACGTATTGGTGGGATGTCCACCATGTATCGGTGGCGCAACGCCGTACGTCTTGAGGTCCGATGATGGAACGGACTTGGCGGAATTAAATTGTGTAAGTCTAGTGCGCACTCCCCGAAGTGTAAACGATAACGAAACGAATCAAATAATTCTACACAAATTTTAATATATTTTATAATGGTATGTGCCAAATTAATATTATTGACTGTAAATTTTATTATGTTTGACTAATGTGACTAATGACAGTGATGAAATTTCATGACATTATTGTACTATTGTGCATGCTTTAAAATATTTGCACGACTGTTAAGTCGAATATAGTGAGTCTTAAAAAATATTTCAACATGTTAATACCTATGTGTACCTATATTCTAGCAAATAAATAAATTTCATTTCACGATCGAACTTGCGCTTGATAGAGGTTGAGCAGCTGTTCCGGCGTGAAATACCGTCTCACCTTTGCTAAGATCCCCAATTTTTTGGCAGCTAGTTGGGCTTTTGCCTCGATGTAGGAGCCGAAATTAAGGGTAGACGATAGCGTTACGCCAAGAAGTTCAATGTGGTCGGTAATTGGCACGGTTACACCCCGAAAAGATGGAGCCGGGTGGAATTGGCTCCGTTTAGCGGAGAAAAGACACGCCTGGGTTTTCGTCACATTGAACTTGACCAGATTGGCATCGCCCCATTCTGAGACTGCCTCTAAGAATTAGTTCAAGCGTTCAACCATAGCCTCTCGAAATGACTGGATCTGTGACCCACTAGCTCGTGCGTTAGACACATATCTCTCAGCAACAGTGCTGTCGTCTGCATACCCAAAAGTTCCGGGTTTAAGTAGGTCATTTATGTGCAGCAAAAACAGTGAGAGTACCGACCCTTGAGGAACTCCGGCATTAATATCCATTTGACCGGACGAGCATCCATCAATTACCACTCGGATGGATTGATCCCTCAAGAAGTCTGCGATCCAATCACACAGACCAGTGGGTAGACCAAAGGAAGGAAGTTTAGTAACAAGGCTTTCGTGCCAGACCCTATCGAAGGCCTTCGAGATATCAAGGGACACGGCCAGCGCTTCCCCATGCTTCTCAATGGCCTCGCTCCAGATGTGAATGGCATACGTTAGAAGGTCCCCAGTAGACCGATTTTGACGAAAGCCGTATTGCTGGTCGCTGAGGGTGTCGTTAGCTTCCAGGTATGCCAGAAGCTTCCTGTTAATTACCCGTTCCATACTCTTACAGAGGATGGACGTAACAGAGATGGGTCGGTAGTTTGCCGGGTCAGCTCTACTGCCCTTCTTGGGCACAGGCTGCACGTTGGCTTGCTTCAAGCCATCGGCACTTTTCCAGTCTCATATGAGAGGCGAAATAGGCGAGTCAAGATCGGAGACAATTCAGGCGCACAAGTTTTTAGAACGACCGCTGGTATCCCGTCAGGGCCACTGGCTTTATTCACGTCAAGGTTACTCAAGACCCTACGAACGTCCTTCTAATGGATACGAATATCCGACATATTCGTCACGCACCCATCAGGAGAAACAGGGGGTCGCGCGTCACTGAAGTCCAGACGCGAATATACCGCAAAAAGAGAAGCAAATAAGTTTGCTTTCTCCTCAGCGGTGTGAGCCAGTGTCACATCGGGACTCAGCAGTGGCGGAAGTGAGGGACGGCAGAAGTTCGATTGAACCGACTTTGCCAGGGACCAAAACGCTTTACTACCAGCGGGGTATGAAGCAAGTTTGTTCCCTATTCGGTTAATGTGGTCGAACCGAGACTTTCTCAACATCTTTTTGCAGGACTTGGCAGCCCTGTTAAAGGCCTTCTTCTTAAGAGTCGCGTCGCCGGCTTTGCGCATATGAGCATCGGCCCAAGCTTGGTATGCCGCATGTTTTTTCGTGTCGGTGCGAGAACACTCGGTGCCAAACCAAGGTCGAGCTTGGTCCGACATTGCTTCGTCAGAGAATGGGATGTAGTACTGTCGTAACACATCCGTCACGGCATCAGCGCACGACGATGCATCCTTCGAAGAAAAGCAAGTGGGCTGCCAAGGATAGCATGCGAAGAAAGACCGCATACCATCCCAATCTGCTGACCTGTATCGCCAAACCCGCCGAGTGCCTCTAGGACTAGGATCGGGCGGGGAATAGATAGACACAGATTTAACCAGACAGTGGTCAGAACTGCCTAAAGGCGAAGATATCGACACTGAGTAGCGGTCTGGATCTGTGGTCAGCAGAAGGTCCAAGCAATTGGCTGTGTGCGAATCCACATCAGGTACCCTCGTTGCCCCCTGGACCAGCTGGGTGAGATTCAATTCCAGCGCTAGCTTCCGCATCTAACGACCAGCATGATCTGTGCACTGGTATGGGAAAAGCCACTCTTGGTGGTGCGCATTAAAGTTCCCCAGTAACACCAATTAGGCGGAAGGGTACCGCTGCTGAGCCGCATCTGCCGCCTCACTCAGATGCTGTGTGAGCCCGGACGTCTCCTGATCTCCACTATGCGAGCGGTAAACACAAGCGTAGATTATTTTATCTAGGCCCGTGTCGACCAAAGCCCAAAGCGTTGAGAACCTGGAGTCTTCAAGATTGCGGAGACGCCGATAGCAGATGTCGTCCCGGGCATACATACATACGCCCGCGAGTGGTTTGAAGTTGTGCTCCAAGGTAAACCCTGGGTATGAAAGATACGACACGTCGGACGGACCTCTGATCTGCGTCTCCGTAAGGAATAGTAGAGCTAGTTTTTTCAGTCTCCAGGTGGTGATGGACTGCAACGAGATTTAAGTGCAGACCTCGTATATTTGAGAGGTGCACTTTGTGAGAGAGGGAGTGCAGCCGCTGTTTAACTTTACTCTTTCCATTCCTTTTCATAATTTGAGAGTGAATGGAGAGGAGAAGGAAGTGAAATGGGGAGCCACGCTGCGTTCCTTCAGGCACGCACTGAAAGGACGACCTCATTAGGGGACTATTTGACTGGCCTGTTGGTCTAGTGGTTAGTGGCCCTGACTGCTATGCCGGAGGTCGTGGGTTCGATTCCCACCCAGGACTTAATGTTTATGTGATGAGCATGATCATTTGTTCTGTGTCTGGGTGTAATTTATCTATAATATGTATGTATTTAGAAATATATAAGTATGTTTATCAGTTGTCTAGTACCCATAACACAAGCTCTGCTTAGCTTGGGACTAGACAGCGTTGTGTGGTAGTTGTGGAATGGAATATCATATTACTATGTTTTTTTAACACAAAACTTTTTGACCACTAGAGGGCGCCACATTGTTTTTTGATATTTTTGCTAAGTACCGGTGAAGCCCTTTCAAATGATATCAAACACGGTGTATTTATCTTAACATTTATCACATTACCTTTTGTCCGCTAGAGGGCGCCACTTTAAATTTGAGCAACATATTGGAAATACACAAGTTAAGCCCTTTCAAATGATACCAAACACGGCGTATTTATCTCCATTTTTATTTTTAACACATTACTTTTTGTCCGCTAGAGGGCGCCATATCGCGTTTTGTGACACGTCACATTTCTAACGTCACGGTTCTAACGATACCTCATATGTCGAGTTCCGATAAGTAGATTAGGAGTTACAAGGAACAAATGAACATACTCACAAACATACATACATACATAGCCTGTCAAAATCATAACCCTCCGTAGTCGGGTAATAATTAAAAAAATATTCTCTTCTTTCTTCTCTTTCTATAATTAATATATTTGTTAATGAAATATATTACATTAATAATATTTAAGTTTCTGTGAAATTGTTACTACGAGTATTTTGGTGAACAATAAAGTTTATTCTATTCTATTACATTTGGTTGTTTTATTTATTAGAATACGTTGCAGCAACCATACTACTATAATATATACAATTAATACAACTATGCTATTGACTGTAGATATTATAATCGATTACTGCATAACAATTAAAAAATTTATGTGAACATATTTCTTAAAAAAAATAATAATAAGAAAAATCTATTAATATAAATTCGTTTTATAAAATTGAAATAACACGTCAACAATTTCCACCTACTAACCTTTATCCTAAGAAACCTTAAGTTACGGAAAATCAAGATCGTTTAGTCGCCGTATTAAGTGCGAGCGAGAAGTATGAATGAAAGTATCGGTGGCGTAGTTAGCCGTCCGCTCGAGCGCTCGGTGCGTAAAATACCTAAATTTGCGTAAAGCCGAAACGTAAAAGGGCTCTTATGATACTAAACAAATTGTGGTAGCATTTTAAACGTAAAGCTTATTGTAACGAAATTTGAATTCAACAGAGAGCGTCGTATATCTGAGCGAGATAGCCCTTCGGAACGCAAGGAGGACGAAGACGAAGGCCGAGTCAACGATACGGCAACGCTTGACGTCGAAAAGGCACATGGTTAGTCACAACACATGTTATTTATACACACACGAACAACACGCCCTTTTGCTTTGCACAGATGCAAGTTATAATCTCAACTAGTACTTTTCTCTTATTTCTGTCTTTGTGACCGTTAAGCACTAACCTTCACAATGGATCCCGATGCGGTTTTCACCATCATTAAGATAATTTATTGCAAAGGTCCATGTTTGTTTATCTTGATGTTTTTATACGGCACCAGTTTTCGATTTTTGTAGGGTACCAACCGAATTACATAAATAATGGAATGTATGTAACTGCCTGGTCACGACGTCGGTCTTAGCGGTGCGCGGCGCGGCGAGCGGGGCTGCGCTGGTAAGTAGGGCGTTTTGCACGTCACGTACCCTCAGTAGCGGTTAGTGGCAGTGGCCGAGGTGGACGTATTTAGATAGTCAGAACGTGTCAAAATCATGGTATGGAATAGTCTGGCCGTATACGATTACAGGACATCTTACCAAAACACACTGTTTGATATACATTGCATTGTGAGCCTAAAACGGCGCAATATGAGCTAGTTTTCAGTGATTATTAATGTATAGGTTACGTTTTCCCAGGCGGCGGGCGCTCGCGCAAGGCGTCGGAGAGCTCGGGGCTGGGCGTGCGCGGCCGCGCGCGCCGCCCGCGCCGCGACACGGACGACGCGCACCCGCCCCCGCCGCACCCGCACCAGCACCACCAGCATCACGCACACCATCCACCGCTCAAGTACAACTTTTATGTCGAACTTGGTAAGTTCTACTAGTTTTTATACCTTTTTTGTCCTATGATGAGTTCCCTGACAGTTCATTTTTTTCCGTGGCACGCATACTACTTTTGATTACTAAAAAATAAACTGGCAAAAAAAATAAAAATGAAATGATAAAAAAAATATTGTCTTTCGTAAATTAATAAGTAAATTATTGTGGTTATAATTACTTGTTAATAAATTAAGTAAATAAAATAAAAAAGTATAGAACTTAAAAATGTGTAATGCGTTAAACGGAACTTCTGCCAATAGAGATTGACACTACTCGACGACACACTAATCGACAAAATTGGATCGACCATCTTGTAATCGCATGTAACGACAGAAAATTGGAAAAAAGTAATAGAAAAAACTCAAAAAACTATAATAGAGGACTGGAATAAATACATCCGGATCGACCGAATTAGGGCCAATAATTAATCATCGCGGTTAGTTGGAAAAGATTCCGATTCCGATATGGATACGAGTTCAAATCAAGAGTCAAGTTCTGACAGTGAATAATAAATAAATTATTATTTTAAACCACAGAACATAGGAATCATACAGTAGATAGAAGGAGTAAGTAGGCGGGGCGCGCGTACCCCGAGTTTTGCGGAGTCCCGCTTATGCTCCATTGCGCATGCGCCATGCACATCAGTCTAGTTACGGTTGCCACGGTGATAATAACTAGTTAAAAAAATATAAAAATGCCCATCTGTGCTGTTTTGAAGTGCAAACACGACAGAAGAACCAAGAATTTATCAAATGCTGTTATATCCTATCATCGGTTAGGCCTGGTTTATTTTATTTTGATTATTTTTGAAAAATAAGATCTTATAAAAAAAAAACAAATAGAAGTTGACTTTATTTTGTACAGAATAAGGTCTACTTTTAAAAAAATATTCTAAAACATTCACCAAACGTCACTGTCAGCTGCTCAATTAGAGGTTACCATTATCGATAGTGAGTTATCGATATTGTAAAATTATAATGTTCTTTGTTGTATCGGGAAAGAAAATACCCAAGTGCTTCGACAAAATTATAAACGCACACTATTTTAATTTTAGCTAAATAAAATGTGAACAGAATCAAACTTTCCATGGGTCCAAATTGTAGCTTTCGTGTTATTTTGTGACTTCATATTTCCAAAATATACAGACAGACTGGAAGGCAAAATTGGTTTCCTACAAAAACTAGCACAATTTCTCAAATCACTTTGAAGGATCAGACTGTTTAATTAAAAGCGTAAAGAAATACATTACCGACACAGCAGTGCCAAAACTTTAGCTCTGAAGAATTTCTAGATATTGGTAGAAGAAAAAGAAGTCACTTTATTAAAAATCTGGTTATACCGAACCCTAGCAGTCTCGAAGAAGGTCAAAATGTTATAGTTCTATTCAAATATGTATGGACTCTAAAAGCAAATTTGTAGTCAGCCAAGAAACAATGGCTTCGTTTAGAATTAAACTACTGACGTTAAAAAATTATGTGTAGAAGTGTTTTTTAAAACATACTTATGAACAAATTAATTATTATTTATCAGTCAGTATTTTTGACTTTACGTGTTTTTACGTATCTATTTTATTAATTAAACAATTTTTCTACATTTTACACAAAAACGAGAAACAGCTACAATTTATTGTTGTCACGTTATTCGCTCTAGTTGTTTTTCAGCATCAAAAGAAACCGTTAATTTCAGTTATGAGTAATTTCATGGTTAATGAAATAGCTACAAGTCCCTTATAAATAAAATTAAAAATATGTAGGTATTTTGTTTTTGTAATTTATCGATTCCTGCTGTTGACTTTTATAAAACGCAACATCGATAAAATAAGGCAACGCCAATGGTACATCTCTAGAAAATGACGTTTAGCAATGTTTTTATTTATGAAACATTAATCTTATAACAAGTAAATAGAGCTCTAAATTCATTGCTTATATTTTGGAGACATCTAGTGGGGAATAGTGGAAATTGTTCTTATAATTATTCTATGCGAGGTAATACGTTAAAAAGTAGATAACAAACAACTCTGTGTACACTAAAATATGGTTTATTTTCTAAAACGGAACGATGGATAAACTGCCTTCTTTCAATTAATATTAAAATGCTCAATCACATTAAGGATTTCTTAGTGTTATGAAATATGAAATACCTGTCTTTGTGTGAGTTTGGGTACGCTGGTCCCGATACAAATGAAGTGCTATGCGATTTCTATCTACATTCCTCTGTTCTGTGTTTTAAACAGACTGCATTTTATTTACCACTAGCCGTCCCCCGCGGTTCCGCCCGCGTTATTTCAGGTTTTTTGGTTTACTGTAAAATTTCTTTAAAATCCGTATAGAGTAAGATCCCAGGACCGCCAGACATCACGTATTTTCTGACGAACGAAATGTGGACGATTGAGTACTATTAGTATGTACTAAGAACGCATGCCTACCTGCTAGCTTTCTTAGACGGCCAATTTTCAGGTATCAGGTAATCAAGGTACAAAAAATTATTACTTACCTCACGTAAATTCTCAAAGCTGATTTTTACGTATTTTGTAGGCAATATCTTTAACCCCAGACACATTCCGTCGGCCGTATTGTTTAACAGACGCTATAAAGCTCCAAAAAAAATTATGTAACTTCACGTATTTTCTCAAAGCTGATTTTTACGTATTTTTTAAAAGCAATATCTTTAAAATCAAGTCGCCAATACTCCCAGACACATTCCGTCGGCCATATTGCTTAACAGACGCTTTAATGATCAAGCATGAGAATTTACGTGAAGTTATGTCATTGTTTTGGGATCTTGGACTAGTAGACTAACTAGTTCTTGCGTGAAAGAGTAACAAACATCTACACACACATACAAACTTTCACATTTATCATCTATAAATCTAAAATCGGTAATCCGATTCCATTTTCTTTGCCAACTGATTCGTTATTGTAAAAAATCGATTAAATTTCGTTAGGTCACATCACTATAATTGTCAGACAAGAACTGTCAGGGAACTCATCATAGGACAAAAAAGGTATAGTACTAAAAATTAATCTGTATCAGCTTTTTAAAATTTTCGAGAACCAATCAATCTGCCAAACCTTTTTCCTCTAACCGGATGCAGGCGAGTACCAGTGTTATAAAATGGAGCGGCTACCTATGTGACCTCCACAAACCAGTCGCTGGGTACACCAACACTGCTTAACAATACTGGTGTCAGATTTCCTGGCTCCGAAAACGCCTGTTTAAAATTTATAAATGATTGATACCAGGACCAACAGTAAAATCGGCAAGTGTGCTTAAACTTAACCATGGCTGCTGTTATTATTTGTATATAATATATGGCTCTACTTATTCCTTCAAATTATCTGATTATTGAAACATCATATCTATCCAATAACTTAAACCCGCCAATTTCAAAAGAGGTACTGTGGTCCTGGAACGCAAAAGGCAACTGAACGACAAAGATTAAACCCCACCTTTGTTGTTCAGTTGTCAGTAAAAGTCTGACACGCCTTCTAGAGCCTCTAGCGCGGGAGAAGCCATTTGAAAAAAAATCTAACGGCACTTGACTGTGCTTGACTCCTCTAGCAAAGACCCACGTTTATAACACAAGCAAAACGTTAATTACGCCGCCCCAGTCACCGCGCGTTCCCTCTGAACTAGCACCAATATCTTAGTTCCTTATCAGTCAACTTGTCAAGCAGATCCTTCGTGGGACTGCCAGACGCGCATCAATGTGCTGACGTCACGGCTCGCGGACCTGCGCAAGGCGTACCACTCCGTGAAGGCGGAGCTCGCGGCCATCGACCGACGACGCAAGAAGTTGCGCCGGAAGGAGAGAGAAGGTCGGTAACTATAATAGGATAGAGAAATATCTTTATTTTTTAATTCTCTCTACATATCACACTTGGAACTTTTTATCCTTGTAATTTTTTTTATTGATTTGATGAAACAAATGTGCCCAATATTTTTTTACGGACTAAATAATTTTCGTTGTTGAAGTTGAAGACTACGGAAATAACC
Source organism: Mythimna ferrago (assembly GCA_910589285.2). Classification (NCBI taxonomy): domain Eukaryota; kingdom Metazoa; phylum Arthropoda; class Insecta; order Lepidoptera; family Noctuidae; genus Mythimna; species Mythimna ferrago. Next base: position 11,117,845 of record OU342692.1, on the reverse strand, counting down.
TTAACCTTATAATCCGCTTTCTTGGCAAGAACACGCTTAATATAAGGTTTTGAAATTTCCCTCGCTAAGCTCGGTAACCGACTTATGCAACTTCTTATAGAAACCTAAAGCTAACCTCCATTTGGGTATTACGATTATTTGTTAACTAATACGCGTAATAAACATGACAGAACGGTGGGCAGTTTCTTCTGCGTAAGACGAATGTTAAATAGACTGATTTACTCGCACTAGATCTTATTTGCCACAACGTCGTTCAAGGCACTCTGTTGGATTACGGAAGCTTCGGTTGGACTACAGCTACATGCAATAATTTATCAGTAACAATGTCACTAGCTCATCGTCATCCGCTTGTTCTCGTGACATTGGAACTCTATGGCATAAGGTTTACAGTGGACCCAGAATGGATCCCTGAGCCACTCTAGCTAAGATAAGGTGAAAAATTGATGTGCACTCATCTTTTTTTATTTGAAATATTCTATCCCTTAGATTTAACGATTCAATTATAGGCAGGGATTTTATCTTGCATAGCAACCCCCTATGTCAAACCCTATCAAAAGCTTGTTCAATATCAAGGAATGCGAAAGAATCTCTCCTTTCGAGCGGTTGTCTGATAATTTTACATACTCTATTCTACGGTGCTGTTTCTGGGATTAGGGATCTCTAGCAAACATGTTATATGTTGATCTCTAGCGAACATTGAAGTTATTAGTAACAGATTTATAGGTCGCCCCGGTTGGTACGAAGTTATTTCTTGTATATTTTTCCAATTCCATTTGTGCACTGACTTCATTATAATACTCTTCTAACGTCGGCTATTGAATATTTCTAAATAATTATTTTTTTTTTGTAATTAAAACCATCGTCTACTTTTCCAGCGGTGAAAGCTGCAAAGGCCGCATGCTCCTGATCAAAATTGTTCAAAAGCTGGCCGCCAGGACAGTGAGAAGCGGGGTTTGTTCGTTTTAGAATAAACACGACAACCATAGTGAGTGTACTTTTTAGCAATAGAATATAATTTCGTCGATTTAGTACATTTATTTTATCTCAAATGACGATAAACGTCAATAAATTATAATGAAATTTTAAATCTCGTTTACATAATTATGTACAAACACTGGTCATGAAAACGTATCGACGAATGTAAATAGAGTGGAATAAGTTTATTTTAGTATTTTTTACATAATTTGTACTATATATATGTATGCATTCCTCGTAGCAAAAGAGGATTTAATTTAATTTTCATTGTGCAATGAATGAACTTGTAACAGTTTGCACTGTGTAAATAGCAAGTCACTTTGAAGCCAGGCTTTATGATGGGCAAGATGTTTTTTAGACATCAGTCATTTATAGCCCCTATATACTATGTACTTCAAAACTGCTAACTTCGTGACACAAACAGTGAACCCTAACATATTCGTTTTTTTTTTTATTGGACTTATTTTAACTCCCAGTTCAGTCAAGGGACTTTTTGTCATTTTTGTAATAAAATTGCCAGCACCATTATTTATGGTACTTACGCTCCAGGGCCCACATCAACTGTGGAAAGTTGAATAAGAATTGTACAATATTTTAATGCATTTGAAAGGCTATGGACGTATTGACCTCATAAATTGTTATTGTAAATATCGAGCAACAAACAATGACTGCTCATTGTTTTTTAACATACATTGTGGCTTACTTACATTAAGTGGACTAGACTGAAGACTTGGTGGGTTTCGGCCGAACTTGTCCAACGACCCAGTGTAAACTCCTAGTCATTTGAAGATACAGTAATCAAGCGGTAGTCGGTCAAGATCAGCTTCGAGCTATACGGACGATCAAATTGTTGCGTACATAGGCAAATAACTCTACTTTTCATTTTTAAATTCTATAACATTCCTAGCGTTATTTATGTGGCCGAGCAATCTTTTTTTTTTTTTTTCTTTTTTCCAAATATATTATAAAGCAACGATCAGGAATTTCCTTGGCACGCCTTCAAGTTTCCAGCGTCCATATTGCTCAATGCCGAATTTAATCGACTTCAGCTGCAAACTAGGTCGCCAGAAGAATATACGCTTACACTGGGGCGAGCGAGGCCAACTTCAGCTACCCGACGAAGTCGTCTGTCGACCTAACTAAGGGAGCCTTTAGGATTATAATTATGGATGGCAATGGAAGGTAAATTATTATTGAAGACTGATGGATTGTCGAAATAATAACATGTTGGATTCTGAAGATAAGATTTATTTCCTAAAAATAAATGAATGTTTGTTATTATGTTTACGTCAATAAACATTTCCTGTAAATCGTAATAAAGTTTTTCATTTTAAAGAAAACGTCATAATGTAGTACCGTCAGTGAAGTGAAAATTTCCTAGTATAATACTTTGACGACATCATGATATCGTATGTACAGAAACCTAAGTCAAATGAATAGAATCAGGTAGTAAAATTTAATAATTGGTAAATAAATTGTAAGTGTGCTTAGTAGTAGTTAGGGTACTGCGGCCAAGGGTGCGGGTGGTGCTGGTAGGGCCCCGGCGGCTGCTGGTAGCCCCAGGCGGGCTGGTAGGGCTGCGCGTAGGGCTGCTCGTAGGACTGCGCCGCGGCCGCCGGCGCCGCGTAGTAGCCGCCGCCGCTCGACGGCGACGCCGCCGTGCCCGCGCCCGTCGCGGCCGTCGCCTCCTTCTTCTTGCTCGACTCCACGCATGTGCTACTGTGGTAATACACTAATCTTAGTGCCATATGATATCGTAAATGGCAGTTGAACAATTGTGAACATTATAACATTCATAAGTTTGTAATCCAGAACTTTTAGAAAGTATGTGCGGCAGAACATTTATATTTACTACTACTTTTTAATTAGTACACAAAAAAATGGGGCTCTATCTGTACCCGTCACTGATCATATTTTTGTAGTCAAAAGTAGAAATCCTAAAATTGACCACGAAAAGGTAAATTCATCATAGAATCAATCAAACAACAATTGTTAGTAGAAAATACTGCGGGCAGTGTTTTTCCTTAATAATTGTCACTTATTCATTAATTAATCAATAGCTTGCACAATATTACCATAAATAGAGTGACATTTTGGGACATAAACCAACGCTAATAACTTGGCTGTTTATGTTGTGATTTTACTTAAAAAATAACAAGGGCTCTTCTAATAAGCCCTTTAAGTATGTGTACTAATTAAAAAATTGTGGTGTATAAATACGGGTCACTGTAAAAAGAATGTATAGATAAAAGTATAGTACGGAAAGCGTCTTTTTCAGGAGTAGATGACAGGCTGAAGTGATGAAATCAAAAGTAGTGTAGGCGGGCGCCCGTTCCATATAAAGGTGCTCCATTCGCAACGTCGCGTGGCGAGCCGCGCAGGTACCCCTTGCGGGCAGCCGCGGGGATACGCGCGAACAAGTAAACATCGTTATGTGATACGGGTCGTATGCACAGAGGAAAACGTCTTTTGATACTGAAAGGGTTGGTGGGGGTGAAAGGGGAAATTCAGTCGCCCTGCCGTATGGAACCAGGCGAATGAGTTATATGAAGATCGAGATGCACGAACATCGTTGCGGACTGCGCCCGCGACGGTACCCGGAAACAGCTTGTGCGGCCTTGTGCCGTAGCGTTGGCCCTTACTTGGGTGGCGGGGGCGGCTCGTGCTTGTCCTTGCGCGCGCGCTTGCGCAGGTGCTTGGCGAGCGCGCGCGCGTGCTGGTGCGCGTCGCGCGCCGCCGCCGCGCCGCCGAGCTCCTCGCCCAGCTCGCGCCGCCTCCACGCCATCATCGCGCACGTCTCCGGCTCCGCGCCTTCCTCCTTGCCGTACGACGACACCAGCTCTGCACCACATACGATCATATATTTACAGGATAAACTTTTCATGTGATTATTGATGATCAAATTCAATACTATGGAACAAAAGCGAAAAATACTCAAAAGTCTCAAGCAAAACTAAAATATTATATAGAATTTATTCCTAGTGTGAGGCAGGTCGTTAAAAAAATGTTACACATCTCGACACAGCCAAATAGAATGTGCAAAGTTAAATAGAGTTCCAGAAATAAGCATGTTTGGGTACCGTCGAGCTCCTCATAGGGCGTGCCGGGCGTGTGCAGCGCCAGGTCGAGGCGCTGCGCGTGCAGGCGCGCGTTGAGCGGGTCGCGCAGCACGGCCGCGTCCAGCGCGGCGCGCGCGGCGGCGGGCTGCGCGCGCACGTGGAACAGGAAGCGCGCGTACTTGATGGCCAGCGCCGACGCCACAGCCTTGCTCTTCGCAGACGCTATGTAGCCCTCGTACAACTGACAGCACTTGTCGTAGTCGCCCCGGCGTCGTTCAAGATTTACACGTCTGAAAATAAACGTTGTAATGTTACGAGTCTTTAAAGTATTTGTTGTTTTTGTTTCATGATGAGAGAATTCTTGCAATTTATGCAATTTATCCTAGAATAATTCCGCGCTAAGTTTTGAACAAAACTGTTACCTGTACTGTATCTGCACGAGGTTGGGGCAGGTCTTCTCGATGCGGTCGAGGATGTCGGCGGCGCGCGCCGCGTTGCCGTGCGCCTCCTCGAAGTGCGCCCAGTGCAGGTGTAGCTCGGGCTTGTCCAGGTGGTGCACGCTGCATGCGCGCTCCAGTACCTCTCGCTCCACATTCACCAGCTCTGGGTTGCTCTCCACACGCTCTTCTAGGAACTTTATCAGCTGCAGAAAGAACACTGTTAATAATTTAAGTGTCGACTAATGAGGCCTGTTCGCAAGATCCGAATAACCGTTATTTACCGATATTCTAAAAAAGGAACCGTATTTTTATGAAATAAGGAAGGTAATGGAAACTAAACCGTAGATAGTGACTGATTAGGACATTGGATTATAGATTGTTGCCAAACTCACTGAGTACCTTTGTGTAAGAGAGATCCCCTAAGGTCAGGCTAGGTTCTATGTTATAAAAAGTAAAGATGCAAAAAAATCTCAAAAAAATCTCGGGTTTCAAAAAGGTTACAAATTAATACTAAGTAAAACGAGGGTCGGAGAGAAACCTATCACGCGGGCGAAGCCGCTGGCAGAAGCTAATAACGAATAAAAACAGACCCACATAAGACTGTGGTAACTGAAGGAATTATAAATCCACTTCACAATGGAAGAGTAGAGGTAAGCGATAGTGAAAAAGATTGATAAGCGGCGTCACGTAATAATTTGAATGTTAGAGGACTGTCGTCATGAAGATCGTCTTCGTTAAAATCTCTCAAATATTGTAAAAGGGCTGTTACGCAATAACAAATTACAAAACCTACTACATCACTAGGAACAGTAAAAAAATTATATGTTCTGTACTTTATTTATTTTTGCTTATTATAATTTGTTAATTTTTCAAGAAGGCGTGGTTGGGCAACTCTGAAACTGAGGAGTAGGAAAAACACTCAAAAATTCTAAGATCGGATTTTGATGATTACTAAAAAAGCATAATTCAATTTTCGAAAAATCAACATTCCCAGCTACAAATAGAACACATAGATTAAAAAAAAAAACTGAATTATTTATTGCACCATTCGATAGTGTCGCTAATAAGGATCAAATTCTAAGAAGTAATGTAACATACCCTCATCCAGAACTCTTCGTAGAGCGCGCAAGCTATAAGGCAGCGCTCATGTAGCACCAGCGCCCTCTTCAGCGAGCCATGCTGTTTCTCCCACTCCAAGTAAGACTTCCAGTTCTTGAGCTGACAGCGCTCCAGCGGCTTTACGTGGAAGTAAGGCCGTTTGATCTAGAAAAACAGAGATTATGAAAAATTATACATTTCTGAAATGTGTCATTAAATCATCCTACATTTTTAGGGTTCCGTAGCCAAATGGCAAAAAACGGAACCCTTATAGATTCGTCATGTCTGTCTGTCTGTCTGTCTGTCTGTCTGTCTGTCCGTCTGTCCGTCCGTATGTCACAGCCACTTTTTTCCGAAACTATAAGAGCTATACTGTTGAAACTTTGTAAGTAGATGTATTCTGTGAACCGCATTAAGATTTTCACACAAAAATAGAAAAAAAGCAATAAATTTTGGGGGTCCCCATACTTAGAACTGAAACTCAAAAATTTTTTTTTCGTCAAACCCATGCGTGTGGGGTATCTATGGATAGGTCTTCAAAAATGATACTGAGGTTTCTAATATCATTTTTTTCTAAACTGAATAGTTTGCGCGAGAGACACTTCCAAAGTGGTAAAATGTGTGTCCCCCCCCCCTCTAACTTCTAAAATAAGAGAATGATAAAACTAAAAAAAATATATGATGTACATTACTATAAAAACTGCCAACGAAAATTGGTTTGAACGAAATCTAGTAAGTAGTTTTTTTTTAATGCGTCATAAATCGAAAAAAATACACTATTATTAAAACATCGATCAAAGTTACAACACATTACAAGAACTTTTATATTATGTTACTTGCTGGTACGGAACCCTTCATGGGCGAGTCCAACTCGCACTTGGCCGGTTTTTTTAACTGTATCTTTCTATAAATTAAATGTTCATGTTTCACTGAAGTGATAAGTATATTATGTTCAGCTGCTACTTTGTGATTGCGCATTGTCAACAGAGTTTTGCACCACCACCACGACGAAGTGTCACCACCTACTGATGTGGTGACGACACGTCATCGTGATCTTTACGCTACTAAATTTTTACCCGCGTTAAAACGGGGCCAGTAGGAACGTGGTAGCGGAATGGAATGTACCCTATAGCCTATTTTATACGTAATGGTCATATGATAAATGTCAAATAAACCCGTACAGCCGTTAAGATGTATTTGACTAATAAACATCTAAAGTTTCAAACCCTTTTTTTTAATTCTTTTTTTTTTTCATTACTGTAGAAAAATGTCCCTAGCTCCTGTGTAGAGTGTATCCGCAGAATGTATCAATAAAACATGGAAATCGTCAGGTTACAAAAGTATCTAACGCCTGAATTTATCGACGACTGTTGATTCAGCTGAATGACTTTTCAGCCGGTGATGCGGCAAAAGGCAACAAACAAAGAACTAATATTAAAAATACTTTTGCATTTATAATGTTAGTTTAAAAGCACAGATTAATTCTGGAATAAACCACATATCTTAAAGAAAATGTATCAAAATCTATTACGCAATTTAAAAGATCAAAATGGTCCAACAGAGTTGAGAAGCGATTTTGCTTGAAATGTATTGATTTATTAAACTTACGCCTTCTTCGAAAGTCCACCTGGCTGCGACCTGTTCTCCGGTGGTCTTGTGCACTTTGCGTCGCGCCGCTATGATGCGCTCCTTGATCGCCTGCGCTTCTTCCTCAGACGCCTGGGGAAATATAATATTCAATAGAAAGGTAACGATACATTGGACGACACTTAAGTCGTGAACAACAAATCGTTTTGTGAAAGTTTTTTAGCCAAACCTAAGAAGGTTAAGGTTACAGAAAAAAAAAGTATTAATCTTGACTATATTTCTGAAAACTTTGTTATTTATCAGATACGATTTAAAAAAAAAAACCTAAATGAATGGTCGACTTATCTCAAACTTTGACTTTAAACAAATTGTATCTGTAATACTTTCCAACGTACCTCTGTAAAATTAATAACAATAACGAATCATTTTAATACAGAACTTGTTTTGTTATTACTCATCAACATCTCATAACCATCCACAGCCCGACTTCGCCCACAGGCGAGCATACACTCACAACTTATTTATTTCACATAGGCCTACATGGGCACTTATAAAATATCAGAAGCTATACCATAGACCTCTCTTTTGTGCCAAACCCCACGTTTCTGTGCCAATCTCATTCAGGTTCTACCCACGACGGCAACAATGTCGTCTGCCTATTTCGCCGTCATACCACCAACATTTCGGCTTCCAGCCCTTGGACGCCACTCAATCACCACCTTACTCAACCTATCGCCACGCCTTACCAAGTGTCCCGCCTGAAAACCTTCGGATCTTGACGTATGGAACTGCGGAGCAAGGAATGCTTCATGGCTGTCTGTGCAAGTCTCAGCTGGTATATAGCCTCTTGAGTGTTTACGTCTCAGCACTGTACTAAGTCATAGTGGGTAGAACACACTGGTTATATCGACAGAGACGGGTCATAAGGCACTGGAATTTTGACTGATTTCAGAATGTCATCCATTTGCTAAAAGCGGCCCACCTAAGCTGCATGCTTTCAATAACTCCGTTTGCTGGTGTTCTTTGCCAAGTGAAAGGATAGAGGCAAGGCATGTTACCTTGGTCATATACTATGGGTATTTTGTAACTGACAGTTTCAATAAATATTCATTTAAATAATGAAAGCTCGTGTTGGTACGTACGACATGGTCGAGCGGCTCGTCCTCGCCGGGCGGCAGGTCAAGCTGCGGCGCGGCGCCGGCGGCGTCCCGCACCTCTCCGCGCAGACGCACCAGCTCGGCGCGGGACACCACGCCCGCCACCGGCTCCGACATCACGTGCTCCTGGAAACTGAACACCACACCCATATCATTTATATTCACAAAACATCCTTCTAATTCACTTAACACACACACAAAACTTTTATTTTTACTATTTCTACTCATGTTTTTTTTTTGGTGGGAAGTCTTCAATTAACTTCTGCTCTGGGTGGAGTGAGAAGACGTATCAAACTTTTACCCACCTGTGTTCCTTCAATTGACATTTGCATTTCAGGTTAAGATAACTCTTTCGAACATTCCCGCAGCCCTAATTGTATTCATCTCTACAAGTTAATAGCTCCAATGGATGTTTAAAAACCGTAGCTTTATTTTGTAGCCATTTAATAATTGTACAAATCTCGAAGATTTCTTCTGCCTGTAGGTTGGCTCGCAATATTTACGTGTTAAGTGACGAACCAATAAGTCTTCTAGTATATCAAACATTGCATAGCGAGTGCTTCACAAAAATAATACGAACGTGAAAAAGATACCGTGCCTTTAGATAATGATGGATTTAAAAAATAATACGGATTTTGAATATAACTACTAACACTATGTGTAATTGACATAACAGTTAGCAGCAAATGAGCAAAAATATAAAGGTTACGTTACCAATACGCTCAACTTCTTTCTAACAGGAAAGTAAGGACCAAAAAAAAAACAATCAAAAAGTGCTCATATTTGTCTCTGTTATTTCTTACAATAATAATAATTAGGCATATCATTATCGTTAATGCTTTAAAAAATTCACGCACTATTATAATATATATAAACTATTGACAACACAAAAAACGTAAAAGAATCATGTAAATGCAAGGAATTCTAGACTTAAAGTTAGCACTTTGTTTACCAGTGTCGGTAATTAAGCATAAAATGACATAGTACAAACTTGTCGAAGTGTGAAGTATATCCAAGAGTAGGCGTGGCCAAAAGTCGATCATAAATATTGGTGACGTTGAGAGCCGATCCGTTCTCCGCTTCCCACTTGATGTATGATTCCCAAAGACGGTCCGAGCGGAACTCTAGGCCACATGCCTCTGTAAACAACGTACAGTCAGTTATATGCCGCAACTCACTCAAACTTACACATGGCACTGTAACATATATCAACAGCTAGTCCTGACTACTTCCAGGCCTCACTTTAGCTTCTATTAATTTGCTTGTTGCTCAAAATCCTTCAAACAGCACACTTACCGCAGTCTCACAACATTCCGGCGAACCGATCGTAGGTAAGTCACGCAGTCTTCATTGTTAAAGAATCAACGGTCATTCCCAATTATAATCGCATTTTACTAAATTTGTATGATAAAACTAACTTCCAAAACAATTTTATAAAAAAAAAAAACAAAATGGCTAAAATTTCCATTTCCAGTTTATCGTTTAATCTGCCAGTATCTTTATTTATTTCGTCAAAAATACTGCTTTAAGAATAGTAATGATGCTAAAATAGGAAGCCAGATGCAACCGAATAAGCCATATTATGTTGGTGCACCACCAAGTGCGATGTTTTTGCTTGTAATGGTTTGCTTTGTCTAGTTATTGTTGACGACAGTAGCATGGAGAAGTTAATTGAAGCCTTACCTATAGCCCTCTCATACTGCGCCCTAATGAAAGTGTGGTCTTCAGTTCTTGTTGCCTTAATATGATTTAGAAAATGTATCCATAGATCCACCGACAGTGGGATGGCTTTGAGGCCTCTTTCCAAAACCTGCAACACAAGAACATGTATCAAAGAAGTTCCACATGTCTGTAAGCGTCGCCATGCTCACGGCAACACTATGAAGCAAGGGAATATTGAATAGCATAATATTATGTGTCATATATTTAAGAATAGAGCAAGCGAGACGTAGCGTGCCTGCCGCGCGAGCCCCGCGGGCGGAGGCGCGAGTGCGACAGAGAGCGGGCGTGCGGGCACGCGACGTCTCGCCCGAGTCTATCTATTGTATAAAATGTTTGTCTGGTTATATTACACCTGTTCGCAGCCGACGCGCTGGCGCAGTAGTCGACCACCTCGCCGCACTCTTCCGTTACTAACGCCATTCAATGGCTAAATATGAAGATCAGCTGCGGTTCCATGATACCATGGTAGTTAACCTTAATCTTAATTATATCCACCATTCATTTAGTACTTACTTAAATATAAATACATGAAAAAGTATTACAATACATCATGCATGTACAAAGTATTATAAATATATGCACTAAAATACAAAATATACACCACAAGAAATGAACCACTAGAACGAAATCTATGTGATGGTAAGAGAACTCTCCGGTGCGAACGGACGACTTTGCCTTACGAACGATGACCACGTAGCACTGTTGGGAAAAAAAATAATTGCAAAATACCAGTTATGGCTAAAACAATTCAAAATCCAAGTGTTAACGCACATCATTATTCGACTGATCATCGGGTGTACCGCCTAACCAGTCACCACGTGATTTAAAGAGATTATAAACAATGCATCAACTGATAGTGAGATTACTCACTTCGAGGCACTTCTTTTTACTTCCTTTACGTTTTTCATAGTCGGCATATTTCCTCCAGTAGCCGTAACAATACGGGTAATGCGACAAAAAGGCATCGTACGCTTCGCGCGCCGCCTCCACATCGCTCTGGAACAATGGTCAACATTCGTCATCGTACTCTAACTACATTATATACGGAATGATATCGCGATTAGTAATCAGTTGGCCCTTGCCGATCGTCAATATTCATTCAGTTCTCATTGCTTCATAAAGCAATAAGATTAGCGACAGTTTTCATCATTTTGTGTGGATAATCTTAACTTTCAGTAAAAGCAATGTATTGATTGTTTATTATGTAGTGTAAAATAATTTCGTTAACAGTTGGTACGTACCTCTTGATCAACATATTGCAGTAAGTACGTCCAGCCAGTAAAATCAGTAGGATCGTCGTTGACAACTTTCCAGTATTTATCTAACTCAGGTAATGTCTTCTTCTTTGGTTTTTCATCAATTGAAGACCTTTTCTCAGATGGAACTGGCTTGCTTTCCCCATTCTGTATCAAAACATAAACAATATTAATAATAATCCTCTCGACCGAATTTCAATCATGGTGGCGACTCTTACGTAGTATGCAGGAGATATTATACTGCACAAACATAGCATAACATAGCCTTATAATGTTCCCACTGTTGGGACCCAGGCCTCCTTTCTAGGAGAGTGAATGGGCCGTAATCCACCACGCGGGCCCAATGCGGGTTGGTGGATGTCTTGTCTTCGATTTTTTTGGTTCTAGGACATGCCGGTTTCCTCACGATGTTTTCCTTCACCGTTTTGAGAGCAGTGGTGATGAAATAAATTACACAAAGTAACTAACTAACAAACATAGCTTCAATTAATTAAAATATAGAGATAAAACACGAGGATTATAGTATCTGTATCAATACCTTAGCAACCGCTTGTTTTTTGTTAGAAGATTCAGTTTCAGATGTGGGTGAGCCAGGATCGTATCCATCTCGTTCATCTTCGGTTTTACGTTTTCGAGATTCTTTGATCTCTTTCTTTGCAGCTGGAAGCTCATCTTCTGATACAACCTAAAATATACGTTTTAATTTCAATACATACAACATCTTAACTATAAATATAAAAAATAAATAAGTAAATCTTTTGAAGATGTGGGAGTACATTTGGCTGGAATACACAAAAAAATTAAAATCCACAAACATAAGCATGTGTTGGGTATGAGCTGCTCAATGAAAGAAGCCATTCTTATAATGAATACTTATAATCACAACGACGCGACGCAGAAACCACTTTAATCTATTTATTATGGCTAAGGCCGCTTGTATAGTTAAGAAAAGTAGGCGTACTTTAATGCTGATCAAGAAAAAAATCTTGCCTGAGCTAGGCACGACGCATGCTATGATGCGCTAGGAGGCAGCGTAGGAGAGGGGATACTACGATAAAATTCTCGTGAACGTGGTGCTATCTGCCACAGACACAGTGAAATTTCTTAGCACGTACAAACGCCATAGAAGGCCAGAGAACCAATGGTTGGTTCGCAGTAGTGACGAGGGTAAGATCAAAATTCGATGTAGGCAAGGTACATACCGCGAAGTCTTCTGGCGGCTTATGAAGACGGATGTTTTCAATATCACATCCGAACAGAGTAAATCTGTGTCTAATACTTTGATTGGTTTTTAGATGTTGCGAAGAGGGAAAGTAATAAACAAAAAGAAAGTCACAAACGGCGCAAAAGCGAATGGAGCGAACTTGACCAATCATAGCAGCCCAGTGGAGGGGTTAGCTTTTCCTTAACCTTTAAACCGCCTACGGACCGTCAAACACTGTCACGTTTATTCAGCCAAGTTTGCACATCCACGATCAAATACTAATCTATCACCTATGGGGATTGAAGAACTAAACGAGGTGGAGCTCCCGTCGCAAATACAAGTCACTAAGCAATAATAATAACTTTATTGGCTTGTACAGAAGAACTCGACAACTAAGAAAGTGTATTCAAAAACGAACGAAGAGAACTCCTAGCATTGCAGAAACACATAAACGATAAAGAACCAAGAGAACTCTGGCTGTAAGAGTGAGCACGCGACATGTAATTCATTTTTTAGTTGTAAACAACGCCGTCGTCCATGCCTCTGGTTGGTAGGACATAATAGAACGAAACGGGTTGAGTCGACCTCAAGTAACATAGGATAAGTAAGTATATATTTGTTCACGCAAGCAATATTCACTTTGGAACAAAGATGCTGATGAAGAAGATGTGAAATGTATTAAATTTTCGTCAACAATGTTGTCTTACAAAAAGTAATATCTAATCCACCTCAATTTATCGCATACAAAGTTCAAGTTAAACACGTCAACAAAACGTGATAGCTTTTTAGTGAAAACTATAATGTTACCTCAGTGTCAGCAGGGAGATCGGCAGGCTTGGGTCCAGGCAGCTCGTCATCAGACACATTCTCAGCATCTTTAATGCTTGGCTTCTGAACTTCAGGTAGTTCATCTTCTGACACTACTTCAGTCTCCTCAGCACTTCCCACCTTTTATTAAAAGTTAATACTTCATTTCATTCTGCTTTGCACTAAGCTTGCGTCTACCTTTATTAACCCTTTAACCGCCCATGATGCCTTGATCGATCCGACAAGTGTTGTCGCGTCCTTTCGCCAGAATAGTGTAATTGCGACTGGGTACTCTATTTCGTTTAGCTAGGTGACAGAAGAGCTGACGAGATGGAGTATTCGGTCGTAGATGTGCGACCCTGGCGGCATAAACGCAAGAGTGTATGCCAGATATTTGAATATACCTATATATCGTAGGCCGTTAAAGGGTTGAAAGGTATTAACAAAGATTCTTTTAATCTACATGCATACACCGCTAAATTTTAATCGTTTTAATCCCGTGGAGGGTCGATCCGGTAAAGAAATTAATTTCGTACATGCGTAAATTAACTCTTTGAATGTCGTAATTAGAGACACAATAGAAAGACAATTAATTACCTTATGTCGGACTGTGTAACTTAAGACATTCGAAAGGTTAATACGAGTTTTGAAAAAAAGGTACTTTATTTTTTAATTTTATCTTTACAAATCGATAGTGTTTCATGTACCGGATCGATCCTCCACGGGATTAAAACGATTAAAATTTAACGGTGTATACTATGCGCACAAAATAGATAGGTACAGAAGGCAATCTCATGTATGTACTTCACTTTTTATACCTACGCTCGGTGGACGCACTAATGAGCGTTTGAGCCGGAATTGTTCGACGAGTGATCCGAGACGCGACCGAGACATCGTGTCTGTGAGCGATGTCTATGTGTGCGTTGCTCGAGCGCGTTTTGTATGTAGATTGACTTCTGTACCTATCTATTTTGTGCTATGCGTTCCAAATGAGAATAGGATCGATTGCCATGTTGTGACATCACGTCGTAATGTCAAATCGAAAAAAAATTAGTAAAATTGAATAACTTGGAGATGAGTAAAATTGAAGAACTGGATTCTGATTAAACTTTTTCGATTCACAGTTCGTAAATAAATTAAATTTTTCGTAAATTAATTAAAGTTTTACCTTTTTATAGTAAATCGTGACGTCATAACATAGCAATCAATCGTATTCTCATTTCGAACGCATTGTACTTATTTCATACAATAAATGACAAAACTATACGACAATAGTACAGTGGTTAAAAATTTAACTTTTTAAGTTAATATTCATCAATCAGTATTAATGCACCAAATAGATTAAAGGACAAGTTCACTAAATAAATAATTAATAATTTGTTCTGTGTCTGGGTGTAATTTATCTATAATATGTATGTATTTAGAAATATATAAGTATGTTTATCAGTTGTCTAGTACCCATAACACAAGCTCTGCTTAGCTTGGGACTAGACGGCGTTGTGTGGTAGTTGTGGAATATTATTATTATTATTAAATATTGGCTTGTTATGTTAATAGCGTCCACGTAGCATCTAGTTGGACTACCACACTTAACACTAACACTGTTCAACTCTCAACTATGGCACTCTGAATCCTCTCCTTTAAGAGGCGGCCACATGGATGCAAACTAGCACAAAACAAACACATAAACCAAGGTGATCTAGGTTTGTCTTACGTTGATTGGACGTAAATCACGCGCCAACACGTTCGGTGGTTGGGAAAACGCGCCTGTCAACCAAGGGCGTTGAAGATAATGGATTACAAACCAAACACACAAACTAAGGTCACCTTGGTTGAAACCTTGGTTTACATCAATCTGACCGTCCCTTAAGCAGATGCACCAAAAAGTCAATATTAAAATGTTTAAAACATACTGTTATACATATTATATTATGACAACTAAGCAAACCTTGTTAGTTTTCTTTATTGGAGTAGTATTTGCTTCCTTAACAGTTGTTTCTTCCTTAACAGCTGTTTCTTCTCTGACAGGTGTTTCTTCCTTAACAGCTATTTCTTCCTTAACAGCTAATTCTTCCTTAACAGCTGTTTCTTCTCTAACAGTTGTTTCTTCACTAACAGTTGTTTCTTCACTAATAGTTGTTTCGCCCTTAACAAGTGTTTCAGATATTTCAGTTTTAACAATAATATCATCAGTCTGAAACAAAAGTAAACATTACTGTACTAGTATTTAATAATATGTTAAACACTTATTTTATAAAAAAAAAAAAACATTTGAGAGATCATGTTAGAGTTGAATTTTTTGAGTAAATGGAACAGCTTCTTGCAGCTCCTATTGCAAGAAGGCTGCACTGATATTTATTTTTGAGGGTTACCAGTTTAGAGGTATGCAAAATAGGGTGTAAAGTTCCACAAGTCTCCATTAAAATGTGAGGATCTTCTGACTAGACGGGTTGTATCTGGTGCGGTGCGGGCTACTACCCGATAGTCAATTTTAGACCGTTATATATGTTTTAGCAGCACGAGGGCATCTAATAACATGATGTAGGATTTTTCCTATGTGGTATCATAGATGCAGCTACAACTTGAGCAATACTCAACTTCTAATTCTTAACTAAACAACTGGGAAAGTAGCTACACAAAAAATCAGATGCATTATCAGAAATGTAAAATTCAGATAAAAATACACACTTCACTTTTCTCTTTGGGAACCTGTTCTTCTTCTTCTTCTTCTTTTACACTTTCTGTAAGTTCAGCTGGTTCCTTTTTTACTGGTGATTCATGCTGATAAATAAGACAGACATAATATTAAAACAATTAAAAGTTATGCAAAACAAATAATTTCAATAATAATTACAATTTTACAAAAAATTTTTTTTTTCCTTTACTTGAAAGGTTCTTATATGTATATAGGTATTTATGTAGACTATGTAGGGTAGTAAAAAAATTTTTTTTATTTTTCTCATTTCTCAATTCTGAGATATAGAAGTCTTTGGTTTGCCTGCCTTTCAATACTTCTGCTCTGTATTTACGAATCTTTCTGCGACTGAACTAAAGGAATTTATTTAAGGGCCTCAAATCGAGTTGGTGACGATTCCGACAAATTCAGACAAGTGCCTGAATTCCGAATCAACACATTTTATTTTCACCAACACTGTGAATATATTGTGTCCAAATTATCAGTAACTCCTTAAATCAGGAGAATCTTGAACAGTACCAAATAGCGAGGTAGGAAAAGCAGCCAGGAACTCTTTAAAGACTGTTGGAAAAATTTTTTAGGCAATAAAATGGAACAAGTACATAGAGATTGTTGGGGTGTAAATATGTCATTTTTTTTCCAGTAAATCTTGGTATTATGAGTGATAAACATGTGAGCAACTTCACCAAGATTTAAAATCACAAAATTATCAAGCAAAAGTGACCCATTTTTAACTGTATATTGTTTATTTAGATGCAGTTTCTTGTAAAAAAATTCTCAATCAATATTTTAATAAAACTGACATGCTGGATTCTTAAAAATATTGTTTCCGAGTTGTAGATACCCAACGTAACATAACCATATATATTCCATTTAATAGACTAAATTCATGTAAACTAGTGATATAGACAAGTATAGGTAGTCTGCTACTGTATAAACTAAAGAGTTATTACTGTATATACATTTTTTCTGATAAGAATGTAAGCTAAGCAATGACATGGTAATAAGGTTGATGTCAGAAACAAACCTCATCAGTTTCCATACTTGTTTGTTCGCTTTTCACAACCGGAGTATTATCAGACTCAACAGTAGGCTCAATCTCTGCCTCAACTGCAGTGTCGACCTTGATCCCTTCCAACTCGGCAACATGGTCACCACTGTCATCTGTTTTGGGTTGTGTCATGTCTTCAGCTGGCATTGATAAGCCAGCATCAGATAACTCACTGACTTCAAAGTCAGTGTCCACCATCGCCTTCTGACTTTCTGTAACATCACCATCAGTATCAGAAAGGGCCTTATATGCTGTGTCACTAAGAAGCGAGTCGCCGTCAGTGAGCACGTTATTAAGCGAGTCACTGGGAAATGTGACCGCGTTATCGCCCACATCGAAAGGGTCGGTGAACCCATCTGTATTGTTGTCCAGGTAGTCGCCAACGCTACCCGCAGACAGCTCCACCGCATTGAGAAAACCTTGGTTTGATGTCGACGTATCGTCCACCGCTGCCTCGACGCTGTTGAACTCGCCCTCAGTCAACAAATGCGACAATCCATTCGAATTCTCGTTTATCAAAGGGCCTTCATCCGTATCCATCGGTCCGTCAGACAAGCACTTCTACAAGAAATAATATCAAATTAAAATGTTGTGTTCAATCAAAGTGATCGAAAACATCAAACTTTTTTTATAACCTCGTGTAATTATATGTCAAAACTGACGATTATTACCTGCAAATCGGAACTCGCCTCATCATCCATTTCAGTAAAGTTTATAAACCGTAATACCTATTTCAGATACGCCTTGTTATTATTAATAAACAACGCTTATTCTACAAAATAATGCATCACACAAGCCAAAAGCTGTTGAAGTCAAACGAGTGCAAACGAGTGCAAACGAGACGAACGAGCGAGACCAAAGGCAAAGTACTCTGTCACTCCGTGTACTCTGTGAATACACAATAGTCGATTAGTCGATTAACCCAAGATTCCAAGAACGATTTTAATGATGGATTGATTTGATACAGGTCGCGCGATGAATCAAGATCGCTCGGCAAAAGTGGAAGGGGCATGCGCAGTATTCAATTCTACGGTCTATTTGGCGACGTACGGGCGGGTGTGCGCCGACGGCGACACGCCATTGGTAGATAGAGTCGCTCTTCAATTCCCGCGTTGCGTTCTCGCCTCTCATTGGATACTGTTGTACTTGGGTACTGTTGCGTACAGCTTGTGTTATCGTAATAGTAATACGTAGTCGTAAAAAAAAATGGTTAAAAATAAAGTTTTAAAACGGCTAGCCAGAAAAATGGTTTACGACGTGAATTATTACGTTAAAGAAAGAAACTAGAGTGCGTCTACTGAAAGCGTAACCTGGAGTTTTTTTTTTAAATTAAATTGGCAACATTGTTTTGCCGAAAAAAATCACGTCAAAGTCTATGGTTGCAATTGTCAGTTTTGGAAACAGATATTTATTTTTCAAGAATAATTGCTTAATTATGGGAAAAACAATAAACAGTAACGTGCAAAAACTGCTACACACTATGGTTAATAAATTCAAACAAAAACAAGAAGAGAAAGAAGGTGTTTTCAATGAAAACCAACAATGTTTACATACGATTTCTGTATTTTTAAGTTAGTATGACGTTTTAATCTTGATCCTTGTCGACTAATATTATTAGATAGTTATATTTAGGATATAATGATATTTTTTTTTTTCTTATATTTTTAGATAATGTGACATATTGCGAATTTCATAATGGACAAAAACATCGAACAAAGAAGGCTTTTGGTGAATCGACTTAATCAAAAACATATGCTAGTGAGTGGTAGAATGCGTTCAAAAGCAGTTGAGATGAATGAAAGATTTGCCTCACCTTGTCTGATAGTGTATCAAAATCTTCAACTGAAGTTAAAATTGCGAAAGTGAACGAAATAGTGACTGAAATCCTAGTTCAAGTTTGAGAGCTGTTGAACTTTTTGTGTCTCACGAGTCGATCCGTATCATTTGAAACAATCATTGGAGTATAAAACATGTTCCCACTTGACTGATCCCAAAAGATCTGAATTTACTCTATGCTAAAACGAATCGATTCCAACCCAACAATCTTGAAACACATTATTAGTGTTGGCGAGACGTGATGAAGTTGAAATCATGTTGACTATCGCGGTGTTGTGCACTTGGTATTCTTGCCAGAAGGCCAAATGGTAAATAAAGAATATTATTTGAATATTATATAGCGACATTTGAGAGATCAGATAAAATAAAATAATTTGGGATAATAACTAACATTTTGTGTGTTATTGACCTTTACCATACACCCACCAAATAATTAAGTCTACACACATGTTTTTGACTAGGATTAACTATTATACAATTGTCATAAATACAAAAAATACTCTAGTATCAAAACTTTTTTCTCCTACTATTTCAATAATACCACATTCAAAATTTTTGGTTGTAACCTCCTTTTCTCAGGTCACGCTTTCATTAGACGGACTCTAACGAAATTATTTTTTTTAATTTTATGTTTTATTTTATAATTTTTAATTTTTTGAATTTACCTACTTACAAGATAAATTACAATCAAAAACTAGTGTTATTATAAGTTATGTTACTAAGGTTCAAACATACGAAATTAAAAATAAAATCCTAACAAACTAAGAATTTCTGTGCGCAATTGTACACATGCGCCGACTGCCCCCACTACTTTCACCAAGCGATCTTGATTCACCGCGCGATCTGTAGCAATGAGCGAGTCGAGTTATTTTAATCGAGTCGAACCAGAAATGAGTAAATCGAGTCAAAGTACAAGTCAACTCGAGTTGTCTTTTCCTACAACTCGAATTGACTGTGTAGTCTGTCGGTACTGCCGAGTCTGCCCGCAACAGTCGCAGCCTGCGTCGAACAAACTCATTAGAAATTTGAGGCAAGTCGATGGTTTCGTGTTTCTTCGGCGAGATGGCGACACATTGAACTCATCCTTGTACTTTTTTAAATCATAGCTGTGATGATAGTAGCGGATTCATTTATTGTTTAAGTTTGAACGTTGTATTTTGCTGTACTACCTAATTTAATAGCTGATTATGTCACCTGAAAATAAAAGTATGACTGGGAGTTTATCTAAACAAAAAAAAAAAAACAAAATAGTATGTATCTTGTAAACTATATACCGGTTTGAACTGGTTTTAAAATTACCTAGAAAATAGAGTTTTTTTTCTAGACCGATAAACGAAAACGGTTGCCCACTGAGTCGAGTTGATTCGAGTTGCAACTCGAGTCAGAAACCATTTCAAGTCGAGTAATCGAAAAGGCGAGTGGGTCTCATGTCTCATTCTCATGCTACATTACGTTAAAGGACCTATTATACTGCGCTGAATATCGCGTGCGATATTTCGACTCGTACTATTTTTCATTCGTAGAAAGACAGTCTAACCCTTATTACACTACGCGATACGTCGAATCATAGACTAGATACGTCGAACCATAGACAAAACGAG
The DNA here is from genome assembly GCA_910589285.2 of Mythimna ferrago. NCBI lineage: Eukaryota > Metazoa > Arthropoda > Insecta > Lepidoptera > Noctuidae > Mythimna > Mythimna ferrago. The sequence goes on along the minus strand of OU342692.1, from coordinate 11,097,357 downwards.
TTTGAATATCGTGTAGTGTAATAGGTCCTTTAGTGGTAAATAAAAAAAAAACATAACCTGTACAGCAAAAAATATAGCAAATTTTTGCTACAAAATCCGATAAAAATAATATTTAATTATTTACTATTACCTATTTCTGATTTCTTCCTCATAGTTTTAATTATGCTGGGATTACGCACATTAATTCGTAGTGCTATTACATCCGGAGTCGATGTAATTCATCAGCAAACAAGGGTAAGTAATTATCATTGAAGATCAGAACTTAATTGGACTTGTTTTTATGTCGGCACAAGCTTTTTGTGAGATAACGAGGATATTAAATTATAGCGAAAATATTAAACAGTCAACATGCAACGGTCAGGACTGCTGTTTTGTACGAATCAGAAAGTTTCCTATTGGGCCAGGTATAAAAATGGGTATGAAAGGCAATTGCTTGCAGCTGAGGAGAATGTTAAGAATGGAGAGTTGTGTCACACGAATAAATAAAATAAGAATTTAATACTTAATATAAAACTTGCTGATAACCAAAAAGAAGTGCTGAAGAAGAAAAAAGAAATGGTAATGGCAGCTAGATACATACAACATATTTGAATACCTCCTTCTAAATAACCAACCTGATCCTCACAGGGACACAGTTGTTTGGTTTTATGGCTGGTAATAAACTAGGTGCCAGATAAACGTGAAATAAAGTACTATGTAGATAACTGAAAAACAAGCAATGAGCTGTTTTTCATCACTAGAAAATGTAGAGGATTGCGATAGATGTTGATTCAAGACAGCTTTGTCTTTATTTCCATTTTTGAAGTTAACTTATGTTGAAGTTATGTCAAGAATGACCATCATTCCAAGTTTATCTGGTGCCTATCTTAGTTTGTTATGTCATTAAAAACTAGTTCACAGTACTACGGATAGTTGTTCTGGATCTGAGTGTCTTGTGTATGTGAGTTTACATGTTTGGGATCACACCCACACAATACAGAAGTAATTCCTGGAGTGCAGCAATGTTCTAAAAAAAAAAAAAAAACTTAAGAGAATCAATATGATCATAGGCTTTTCATCAACAATATGTAAATAATAATAATCTACACTAACATAATAAAGAGGTAAAGTTTGTTTTTTTATTTTTTTGTTTGTAGGAGGTAATCTCTGGAAGTATTGGTCCGATTGCTAAAATTTTTTCACCTATAGAAAGCTGCTTGATTCCTGAGTGACAGGCTATATTTTATGTAAGCGGGCGAAGCCGCTGGCAAAGCTAATAATAAATATATGTGTTATATGTTCTTATTTCAACTTGATTGCAATCTATACATTATACGTTGTGTTAAGTATATTTTTGTTTTCTACAGAACACATTTATTTTAAAACGGAGACATCCAGTTCCCCTACACAAGAAGGGTGGTCGCCCATCAAAGTTGAGGGGCAGACATTTTGTATACAACCTGGTTGAAGATACAAATGTAACAAGAAAACCTGACATTAAAGTGATTCTTAGTCAATTCATTGATGGTTTGTTATTTCATTGATATATATAATTAATTGTTAAAATTAAGTTTATAATAATGTTCTCTTTTTATTTTATTAAGGCCTCCAGTTTTATACACAACAAAGTTATAGGGGATCGAAAATGGCCTGAACTGTTTCGAGAAAAGAATGTTAAAGCCATATCACTTTTTTGCTCAGCTTGGTGGGGGCACTGCCATGCCCCCTAATAAATATTTTTGATATAAAATCAATGCAAAAATGCTCATAAAATCACAGTCTCAAACTTTGTGTCCCGGATTTAATTACCATTATTCTGTATGCACTATTGCTGGGTTCTAAAAACAGAGGTTAGTGCCTTGGTTTTATTACTGTGACAAGATACTGCACCTTTATGTGCAGTTGCTGCAACAGACAAGGGGCAATCTTTAGCAGCTCTAGCAACCTTACACTTTCAAGCAGCAAACTTTACTTTGTGTAAAGTATGGTATTATATGTATACATATTTGCTTTTGTCAAAATTTTGGTTTTAAAATCTTTGACACATGCATTTTTTCCAGGTGTTGGCAACGAAGGCGACATACTCACATTACGTCCAATCCAGGCGTATCGCGATTACCTTATGCCTGGATTAGCTGTTTATGCTAGCCCAGAAAACCTAGAGAAGTATAAGGCCTATGCTAATAAACCGAAGACTGAAGATACCTTCAGTTCACCCTATGTTCACAGGGTAAGTAAACAAAAACGGTACGAAAAAATAAAAATTATGGTAGATATTTATGTTAATTTTTATACTTGCAACTGAACATGAATTCTTGTCAGCCAGCAAGATGAAGAAGCAGATGACGCATTTTGCCAAAGAACATCTTGTCTTCTTCCCTTTCTTATATTAAAATCAATAAAATTGTTGTTTGCCACGCCAAAACTCAAAAGCGGCTTGACCGATTTGAATAATTCTTTATTTTTGTTCGCTTTAACAGGTGTGGTTTTATAGCAAAAAACTGTTAAAAAAATGAAATTAAATGGTGGGGAGTAATATCACAGGGGAGAAGCTGCGGGCACAGGTAGTACATTATGAAAATCAAGTATCGCAGTGTTAATTTTTCGAATTCCCATTCCTCCCAAACTGCGTGACTGATGATCATGATTTTTTTTTGTGTATATTTCCTAGATCTGAGAATAAAGGTAGAACACACCTGTGCCACGTACGCCGATCTGGGCGCGTTGGTTTAGACTTACTTTATTAGATCCACGCCACGCGATGTGTCGTCTTTCTACGCACATATCGGTCGTGGTCCACGTGCGCGTCGGTCTAATGTAGTTCTAGCATCCTCTTACTCCCACTGGGTTTTTCTTTCGGAATGCCCGGAGGACACGGTGGAGCACACAGTCGAGGTGTGCCCTGCTTGGGCGGAGCATCGCCGTGCCCTCGTGGGGGCGATCGGCGGCGGAGACCTCTCGCGCCGGGCCTTGGTTGTGGCCATGGTCCGGAGCGAGGAGGAGTGGCAGGCGGTCGCCGACTTCTGCGAAGCAGTAATGCTCGCAAAGGAGGAGGCCGAACGCATCAGGCAACGGCGTTATCGCCCCGCCGCCGGGATTCTGATCCCGATTTCCAGCCACCGTAGGCGCGGGCTTGCGGACAGTGAGCAATGGGTAGCTCGCTGTCCGGCCGTCCGGTAACTGTCCGGACCAAGCCCAAGTCGTCGACGGCGCGCACTGTTCCCGCGCGCCTCAAGGAGTTGTCAGCAACAGCAGGGACCCAGCCGGGTCGAAGCCTACTGGGGCCAGGGTTATCCGAAAGGGCGCTCAAGCCCCGGTATGAAGGCTAGAAGGAACGGGGTGGGTCTTTTAGTCAGTAAGAGTCTGACACTATCTCCCGCTCCGCCCAAGAGCAGGGGTTGTCATTGGATGATTTTTTCCCACCATAAAAAAAAAACACTCGCAGTAAACTGTTTTGAACATTATTAATTCTCAAATACTAAATAAACTATTTATACTAAAACTTAACTATATACATAAATATAATACAAAATGACAAAGTACCTACGCTCAGGCGTCAAAGTACTCCTCCACATCGCTGTCATCCGGAAATGTGCCCAGAAGACTGGCAGCATTGCCACGTTGAATGGCAATGCTAATTCTTTGGGCGAAGAACGAGCTAGCCCTCTTGTCTCGTAAAGTGTCGATCAGTCGGAGTCGGCGGCGTGAAATTTCCTTGAAAAGGAGACGCGCACTCGGACCCCATGAACCAAGCGTTTCGACCCCAAACGGCCCAAAACTGTAATTACCAATAAGGTTACAGTATTTGCGCCTTTTAAGGGTCTCAACAGCAGCAGCGGCAGCGCCAGCACAGCCTGCCGTACTTGGAATATGGGATGGCGCAAGGGTGTCGACACAGGTTGCGTCCCACACCAGAGGCCTACCCACCTTCCACGGTACCAACGTCGTACCATCTGGTCTCTTCCTATCATCACGTACCAAACCATTTGGTTCTAATACGGCAGGTACGCCGGCGGTGACAAGAGCTCGACGAATAATATCGTTGATGCTAGCGTGTCGTGGTATGCGGCCTGCGCTCCTGCAAAAGGACAAGCCATGGCGTCCGAGGCTGTCGACACCATCGCCACAGTGGCACCGGTGTGTAGCAACACAAGGTGCGCCTAAGCGTAGACAGGTAGCGAGCCGAAACGAAGCGTCATCCATCATAGTGCCTATGGTGGATGACGGGAGTGCCTGAAGCCATAAGCCCGACTCCCATTCGCCCAGAGCCAGCAGACGCGCACGCTCAGCAGTACTTGACGACGTATTTAATAGGTTATTTCGTACAATACTGAAGAGCGGCACATCCCACCGTCTTTGTGAGGACAGGTTGTCGGGCAAATCCGTGTTGGGACAAACCATTTTCCAAGCGTTCAACGCATCGGGCAAGCACGGTACCTCAACATCAACCAGTGAGGAAGATAAAATATTCCTGGTTAATGTTTCAGTACTGTGCACCGAGGAGAGGAAAGCTGGTAAACTTATAGGTACTAGAAATTTTGCGGACGCCGAGGCCACCTAGCCGGATGGGAAGCATGGCTTGCTGCCATGCTCGGTCGTCCAAGGCCACATTTAGAATTGAATGTATATAATATGTGTTCCTGATAATTTGATCGACTTTTTCCATAACTTGTGGGTGCTTTCAAAGATGGGACGCGCGAAGGCTATACGTAAATTTAGGCCCAAAACAACAGTATCAAATGAGTGTGAATGCCGAATGCATGTTAATTTTGAAAAGTCTTTACGAGACGTCATTAAAATTTTGTAGATATCTTTTGTTCAATGAATGTTTGAAAAGAATTATTGAAAATTGGGGAGCCCAGGAGGTGAAGAGAATTTCTATCGGTGATTTTTATATTGGGTGCTATTGAGTTAAATTTTGCTAAAGTCGTCTGTCTGTCAGTCGTTAGGGGGAGGTAAATGAGAAGAAGAGAAGAAGAAAATTTGTTTTTCAAAAAAGTTAAATCTTTTAAGACCGTGTCTACTTCACGTCCTAGGGTTCCGTCATCCAAATACCAGATATTAAATTTAGAATTTAGCTGCCGAATGATAGGATTTATTGCCAAACTGAAAATGACTGGCCCAAGAGGGTCACCCTGTTGACAGCCGACGGCTGATTCCAAAAGGTTTTCTTTATTTTTCAAAATTTGGAGGGGTGTCTATAACATTGATAAAGGAAACTGTAAATTTTGGGTATTTCTTTTTAAGCTTCTGTCAACAAGGTGTCCCTGTTCATGGAATTAAAGGCATTCTTAATGTCAACCTTAAGAATGACCTCACCTTCGTTATTGTTGAGGTAAGTAGAAAGGGCATGTACCGCAGCCTCACAGCCCCTTTTGGATCCGAAACCAGGCTGTAGGGGCTGAAATTTTCTGGCAAGTGCTTCACTATAAAATGCACAGCAATATATACATAGTGAAGTTTTAGTATAAATAGTTCATTTAGTATAAGTTTTTTACGTACATATGTATTAAAATAATTTTAAAACAATACTTAAATTTAAAACAAATAAACATTCAAAATGAAAAAAAAAAATTCTCCAAGAATGCTAATGCAATGCCATGGAATTAAAAGTAGCATCTTGTTTTATGTTATCGTCTTTATTTTCAGACTATGACCTGCTTATCACGCACAGTTTTACAAATTACTATGAACAAACTCGAGCCATGGGTACTGGAGCCCTGGCACATTAGTGCTTCTTTTAGAAAATCAGGCTTCATAGTACCTGAACATGCAATTGAGATGCCCCCAGCACAAATTAAAGGACCGGATCTATCATTGCAAGATAAAGAATTTTATATTACCGTCACAGTGAGTATCTAACAAACAGCATATAAATGTCAATTTTAGAACGAAGCCAAACAAAAAATGTGGCTACGTGATTTATGTAATTGTTAATTATGTTGAAGCACAAAATAGATAGGTACAGAAAACAATCTACATACAAAGCGTGCTCGAGCAACGCACACATACGACACCGCTCACGGACACGACATCTCGGCTCAATCGCCCGGTTGCACAGTCGTACAGTTCGGCGCAACGCGCTGACCCCAGCGTGATCGCCTAGCGTAGGTATAAATAGTGAAGTACATAGTTGAGATTGACTTCTGTACCTATCTATTTTGTGGTTGAAAGTTTTACATCAAAGAGTAAATAATAATAGTTACGCTTTGATCGACAATCATAACAGCAAGGGTTGCGCTACATTTGGTCGCACCGGGTCACACTTACCTGTTTGTTCATTTGTTGCCAGCCGCCACATCGATTCCGCCGCGTACGACCGTATTCCTGCTCTCTCTTATTCAAGTAAAACCGGCCAAGAGCGTGTCGGGCCACGCTCAGTGTAGTGTTCCGTAGTTTGCCATCCGTCACAATAATTGTACCCACTTATGAGTTTAAAAAAATGCTTGCATATACGATCATACCACAAACTTAGTCCAGAAATTATTTTGTAGAACCTTTTTGTCTTTTTTGTACAAAAACTGTTCTTTCCATCAAGTTCAAAATGATTTTCCTAGAAAGTCCTTATAAAGTTCTACTTTTCAGATTTTTTTCATATTTTCTAAACTTATGGTTCAAAAGTTAGAGGGGGGGGGTACATTGTTTTTTACTTTTGGAGCGATTATTTCCGAAATTATTGACATTATCAAAAAATGATTTCAGTAAACCCCTATTCATTTTTAAATACCTATCCAACAATATATCACATGTTAGGGTTAAAATTAAAAAAAAAAATCACTTCTCACTTTACATATAGGGGGGCTACCCTAATAAAACATTTTTTTCCAATTTTTATTTTACCACTTTGTCGGCGTGTTTGATATACATATTGGTATCAAATTTCAGCTTTCTAGTGCTAACGGTCACAGAGATTAAGCGAGGACGGACAGACAGACATGGCGAAACTATAAGGGTTCCTAGTTGACTACGGAACCCTAAAAACGTATAGGAAAGTGTGATTCGATGAGACCAGATGTAGCTCTGCCCTAAGGATGGTGATATATAAAATCACGCTACGACCCAACGAAGCGGACAAGTAAACAAATACGCGGGTGAAAGGGCGGGGGCAGCTAATAACCAATAAAAACACCAGACCTTTTGGCTTATTCTATCTGATTATTGTGAATATCAATGTTTTAGAATACTACAGAGGCTTCTTATTTTTTCTGATTGTTTTCTTCGTGATTTAACCATTTTTTCTCAAACTTTCAGATCAACAAAACCGAAAAGGTAAATGTAAGATGTAGGATTTACCACTGGGCTTCAGGCGTGGACAGGCTGCCATGGGAAGAATCCCATTGGAAAAAACCCAAAGAACCACTATTCCCTGAACAAGCAGCAGAATTGGAGAAGATTCCTCTGCCTCAATAAATGTTAGCGTTGTGTATAAGTGTGTACAGTGTTCGAGTAGTAAGTAGATATAATATTATACTTCTTGAATAAATGTTTTGTTGTACTTTTGACGTTTAACCTTTTGAATGTCTTAAGTTACACAGTTCGACATAAGCAATTGTCTTTCTATTGTGTCTCTAATTACGGCATTCGACGAGTTAAATAATACAAAGGCATATTGTTTTAAAATACTCAATTTATTGCGAATCTTAGATAAACCTAACAAAAACAAAATGGTCGTGTTTTATCTGAACATAACAATGAATATAATACGCAATAACATTCAAACAGCATAAATATTTTTTAATAAGAAAAACATATTCTATGGGAGATCTCCCGCGGCAACTTTGCAGCGATACAATACAATCTCAAAAATTAGCGATGCGTACAATAACCACGATTCTGCATTGCTAGTGCGTAACGGCTTCAATAATAAAGAAAAACATTTCACCAGCCACAAGGTGAGACTAAAACTACAACACACGGTACGGTACTTAATACTATCAATTTGCCTAGCAACTAATTTCTAACAATATTGTTAGGAATTAGTTGCTAGGGGGACGAATTTTAGTGGATCAAACGCACATATTTTTTGAACTCTCATCATAACCAAACCTCACATCGAAACGAAAATGACCACACGATATTCAGCCATCTCGTTAACTCTTTGACAAATCAATTTTGGGCCCACGACACCACGCTCTACTAAACGAGTATATGACAAAGAAATGGGTTAGAACAAATTTCAATTTTTATGCCAACATACGCAGTTAACGATATAAAAGCTGGTGTTCCAAATAGATCACACATTCAAGTTATTAAATGTAAAATATTACCTAAACAGTATATATATTCACACGTTGCAGTTGTTTCAATTTTATTTCTTTCAAATTGAAGAAATATTTGCTTTAATTGTGAGCGCCAAAGTCTGTTAAAAAAGACATTAGACTGACATTAGTGGTGTACGAATTAAAATGCGGCATTACTACCGAAATTGACAATCATCACTTTTTATGTAATCAAATAACTAAGAAAGCAACACCAAAACGCCTTTTATGTTCAGGATCAATTCCTATATATTTTTTTAATATATACTTTACCGTGACCACCACTTAAATCACTACATATTAAAGTCCCCCGCCGCGTCTGTCTGTCTGTTCGCGATAACTCAAAATCTTCTGCACCGATTTTCAAGCGGTTTTCACCACTCGATAGCGTGATTCTCGAAGCATTTAATATTTATTTTTTTAAGTTTTTGTATGTATTTCTGTGTACATTAACGATATTAATGTTGAAGATGTCGGGAAAAAATAAGCCGTCTGGGAGCTTTCAACGAAAACGCTGCCTAAACCCTTTGAGATATAACAAAATAATGTATGGTGGAATTGTGTATCTTATATACATACATAGGTCTACAGAAAAATCCGCGGTGGCATATGTCTATCTCTTAAGGTTAACATACTATATCCATTTTACTACTTTTAAAAATTAGCATTCATGAAGCGTTTATTGGAAAGCTATTTACATAATTACGGTATTCATTCTTATCAAAATAAGTGACTTCGAGTTCAAGGCTATATCAGTATCTGTAAATTACTTTTTGAATCATTTAAATCGGACGTACGATTTGAAAGCTATCATAAGTTTAATAATTCTCAAAATTAAATCTGCGCAATAGCTCCCGCGAGTTTCGCTCTTCAGTCGCTTCGCATGACGCGGTCGCCGACCCTCCCCCCGCACCGTCTTGTCTTGCCTACTGTTTCTTTAGCTAATAAGCTGAACGACAATAACGCACGACTGAAGACTGTGTTTTCTTTCGGGTGTTATTGAAAAGTTATAATTGCATTTTTGTTTTGTGTTTGTTTTCTTAACTAAGACAACACCAACAATGGTAGTATATGTGAATTAAGACAGTAAGAACTATACTGCTCACGCGTGTAAAACGGAGGTCCAAAATTTATGGAGAGTAATGTCACGCGGCCGAAGGCGCGGGCAAAAGCTAGTGATGTATATTTTCAAAAATGATCATATATGAATAACGGTACGTTCACAACATCCCCGGGTATTATAATTATATACCCAACACCAACATACATAGGGTAGTTGTCCAAACCAGACATAACACCCGTTTGGTCGAAGGATCCTCCCTTTTCAACGGAGGTTTGCGGCACTTTATTCTCTTTTCTGCATACCTCTAAACCTTCTTTAGCCATTTAGATAGTTGAATGCCAGCATTCAACTATCTAAATGGCTGATGGCTCATGTAATTTAAACAGATGGCTGCAATGTGTACATTTTTAGATGGACACTTCTACTCTCCAATCTACGTCAATATGCATTGATCCTTAGATACTGAAGTTGACTTAAGGCGCGTCCCCGTGCAAAACGCAGCGGTAGCCCATTTTTGTGCAGTTTTTAGGAGCCAACTTCTCTTTATCCAATAGAAATACCAACTAATAAAAAATACATTAAATTTCTACGTAATCTTGACTCCAGAATGGTAGTTTTTTTTTTTTATATATATGTAACATAATATTAATTAAAGGGTCACAACGAAACTACAGAAATGTGAAGTAATGAATTTTAACACGCATCTCCTCGTAAAGTAACCATTATTCTGATTTGATACTTAAACTAATCGATAGGTAATTTAATAAAGAACAAAATGCTAATTTTATTTTTTTCAAAACACGAAAATTTGATTTTATATCGATTTTATTCTAAAATCTGAGCGTATTCTCTACGTTTTTCATGCGCTGGCTTAGTGTGCCGCAAGCTCTCGAAGGTGATACCCGTGCCGTTTGTTGCCGCGTCGACGCGCTCGCGCACTTACTCGCTCACGCAGAATATTATAATATTAGTTTTATAGTGTGTTTTTGTTATTGACGTTTGTTTTAGTTATAGCTTTATTTATTGTTTTATTTATCGCGAAAGGACGCTTTGTGTTTGTATTTTCATACTGTTGCGTTTTGCGAAAAGGACGCTATTATTGTGTAAACAGCCAAAATGCCTAAGTACAAGAAAGTTGTGCGACAAGGACGTGCAAAAGTAGCAATGATGATCGAAGCTCGGTAAGCAGTCTCGAATTTATTTATGTTCTAAACCCAAGTTCGAACGAATTTAAAAATATTAGGACGGGATTTTATCGCGCAAGGGGTTTTCAACTCTCGGTGGTTAGCCGAGCGTTCAGAATCCAACGAATGCAGGCTAATGCGTAAAAACATACTCTTGGAATCTCGACTCTCCGTACTTTATTGTGCGTTGAAAATTCAGTGCACCAATATTGCACATACGATCGTGGGCTAATGAATGAGAAATATTTTTTTTTCCTATTTCCTATAATGACACAATATACCTATTTATATGTTTTTAATTATTACAAAAAATCAATGCAATTCGTTTATTAATCTTTTTTTTTGTAGCCGGGCTAAAAGAGCAGGACAAAATAGTCAAGAAGACACGCCAACAACATCTAAAGATTCTCAACAAAATTACGTTGATAGCGCGTATGTATCCCATAAACCCACTAAGTACTGGTCTAATATGTGAGTAGTTAGCGAAGTGAATAACATCTCATCTTTATAATTTTATCGACAAATAAAAATTAATCTTTGCACTAAATGTTCGTTATCATACGCGTGCCATAGAGCTATGAAACTACAGACATGAACATTCACATTGATTCAGTACTTACGTGGTTCAGTGTTTGTCATGTATTCATTTTTAAGTGTAAATTTGAGATATAAAATATTTTAAAATAATTAATCTTTTATAGTTCAAAGGACCACCAAACTGATGCACAGCTACCTCTAATTGAGATTTCTAATATACAATCGAAAGAAAAAAGCAATAATGAGTAAGTATTATAAGACTGGCCTGTTGGTCTAGTGGTTAGTGGCCCTGACTGCAATGCCGGAGGTCGTGGGTTCGATTCCCACCCAGGACAAATGTTTGTGTGATGAACATGATCATTTGTTCTGTGTCTGGGTGTAATTTATCTATATGTGTATGTATTTCGAAATATATAAGTATGTTTATCAGTTGTCTAGTACTTATAACACAAGCTCTGCTTAGCTTGAGGCTAGACGGCGTTGTGTGATAGTTGTGGAATATTATTATTATTATTATCCTTTTCTCGATCATCTACAGTCACCAAAACTTAAAAAAAAAGATATCAATCATCTTTATGCAATATATTTCTTTTGTAGTACGGAAGACGATTTTGTACCAGATTTGACGGAGTCAGAAAATACAGAAAAAACCGATAAAAACATTGAAGAGGTAAGTTTCTTGAACTTTCCGCTCCAACTTTTGCACTTGAACGAAAGTTGAAAAAAAAAATTAAACCATGAATTACTCTAATTTGACTTTTTTGGATACATAATAAAAGGTTTTTTTTTTTTAGTTTCAAATTTCATATGAAGAAGAAGCAGAAAGTTGGGAAAAAGTTATAAACAGAAGAATTATTGATGTCAGCCACTTCCTTTCCGAATTAAAACGTATTTCAAACCATGGACCACTTGGATGCAGTTTCACAGAACTTGACCTCATAGCTGAAACCCGAATTGGTCTACAATCAAAATTTACGTTTAGGTGTAAGCTTTGCAATCAAAAGTTTGTCATAAATGGAGACAATTGCAGTACTACTTAAATATTAATACATGCGCTGTCGCTGGTACTATTGCAATAGGTGGGGGGCATTCACAGCTGGATGAATTTTTGTCAGCAATCAACCTCCCTTTGTTATCTGAGAAGACATATTCAGAGAACCATGATCTAATCAGTAGGAAATGGGAAGAAGTTTTAATAGAATCCATGAATCAGGCCGCAGAAAAAGAAAAACAATTCGCAATTTCTATTGGCAGGGTAAACAAAGACGGAATTCCTATAATAGATGTCATTGCTGATGGCTGCTGGTCCAAACGAAGTTATAAAAAGAATTATAATGCTCTTTCAGGTGCAGCTGCCATAATTGGCAAACATACAGGAGAAATTATTTTTTTAGGCGTTAAGAATAAGTACTGTTGTATCTGTGCCCGTGCAGAAAAACAAAATGTTGTTCCATCAGAACACAAATGTTTCAAAAATTACAGTGGTCCATCCACAAACATGGAGAGTGAAATTATTGTGGAAGGATTTAAAGAATCCATAAAAATGTACAATTTAATTTACGGAAAACTCATATCTGACGGTGATGCTAGCACCTACTCCAAAATATTACAGGCTCGCCCGTATTCTGATGTGACCGTTGAAAAAATAGAATGTCGGAACCATATTCTAAGGAATTTTTGCAACAAATTACAAGCGCTCGCCACAGACACTAAATATAACATAAAATACCGAAAACTCATAACAAAACAAGCTATACTACGAACAAGGTCTACAATTTGCAAGCTAATTAAAAAACATAAAACCAATTCAGATGTTCAACTTTTGTTTGACGACTTATTAATTAGCCATCTTCATGGCTTCGGAGACCATACTAAGTGCCGATCATACATGTGTGACAGTATTGGCAAAACGGACCTGCCAAATGATTTTGTTTTAAGCACTTTATGGCAAAGAATATGTTTTATTATTCAAAATGTTGCAGGGCATGCCCGAAGTCTATTGTATGACGTTGATAGCAACGTAGTGGAAAGATTTCATAGCGTGGTGGCTAAGTTGGTCGGTGGCAAAAGAATAAATTTTTCATTAAAGAATTCTTATCAAACTAGATGTCATGCCGCTGCCGTAGCTTTTAATGAAAAGAAAACTATTTCTCGGCTATACAAATTAATTAACAAAGGCGACAGCCCTCAAGGCAAAATAAAACGACTAGAAAGCAAAAGAGAGAATAAAAATGTAAAAAACAAACAAAATAGGAAACCAAAAAACCGAGGCTTGCACCTAGAAAGGTCAAAACCGGACCACAATTATGGTCAAGACTGCACTAAACCAGACATACCAATAGATGTTTTTAATAAGCTCAAAGAAAATTTTATAGCAAATTTAAAAAAAACTGATGAAGAAAGAAATATAATCGAACGAGCAACCATTTTACAAAGTGAATGCAGCGAGTGGCTAGAGTTGCGTAGGTCATTATTAACCGCTTCGAACTTCGGTAAAGTTGTCACGCGGCGAAATGACACAAGTTGTCATAATTTAGTTCGAGATTTGTTGTACAAAACCAACATTGACCATGTATCGTCAATAAAACATGGCAAGGAAAATGAAAAAATTGCCATCAAGCAATTAGAAAGACAACAAAATATTAAAATTGAACCTTGTGGTTTATTTATTGACGAAGAATTGCCATTTTTAGGAGCCACTCCAGATGGTTTATGTAGCGATGAAACAATCGTAGAAATTAAATGCCCAATAACGGCATACAAGTTGGGGTTAGACGAAGCTATAAAAAAAAGGAAAGTAACATTTTGGAAAATAACAAAAAAGGGGCTGGAAATCAATAAAAACCATCATTGGTACTACCAAGTGCAGGGGCAACTACACGTTACGAAAAGATCAAAGTGCTTATTTGCAGTTTGGTCAAATGAAAACTCTCCGCTAAAAACGGAATACATCGATAGAGATGATGCATTCTGGAAAGAAAAAATGAAAGAAAAGCTTACATCATTTTATGTAGACTGTTTATTGCCAGAATTAGTAGACCCCCGCTATCCTCGAGGTATGACAATAAGAAATCCTTCATACGTTGAAGAGGCACTGATAAACAAAAAAAAGAGTAAAGAAAATATAGAACCATTAGTTGAAGAGATTGAGTTATCAACCGATATAGAAAGGAAAAGTGAAGGTGATGAACCTTCTGACGTAAATACGCCTACATGTACTCGATATTTAGATTTTTGTGATATGTAAACTAAAAACAGCACACATTAATATTAATATAGAAGTATACATTTGGTCGAGTAAGTATTAGAATTTTGTATGGGGCAGTTGATAATTTTTTCGAGATTACAATGGTGGTCACATGGAGGAAGTTCTTTTGTTTGATAGTCTGTAGCTCACTCTTCCATATGACTATACCTTTTTTGTTACACGTTGTATAAAAAACAACATAATTAGATGATTTTTTGTGAAGTCATCGACAGTTAGTGAAATATCAGATTAAAACATAAAATTATTGTTTGTATAAACTGATAGGTACTTATATCTAAAAACGATGAAACAAAAAATACAGGGTTTTTCAGTTCTTTAACAGTACTAGCGGTCGATATCACGTCTGCGGAGTTTCGCTAGGTACCTACTGAAATCTAATAAATGATGATAAAATTGACTTTGTTATTTAATTTTTCTACTTTTATCAATCACCCACCGTCTGAATAACAGGTAACTAATCTTAAATCTAAAAAATATACTCGATCGAATGGTTTCATTCGGATCCAGTACATTATTCTTGACGTCCCAGTGGTGGAATTTTTCATCGGCTTTTTCCAATTTAAAACAAAAGTCCTTTTTTAGATTTAAACTGTTTAAAATTTAATCGTTATTCTAATCAACTCCGATGACATTTTTGGTAAAAAAAAAAACATTTTTTTTGTAAATTAATTAATTATTTTTTATTAATTAATTAAAAAGTCAAGACATTTTTAATTTTAAAAGTAATTCATTATTTTTTTTTCACAAAAAATACTAGAATAACGATATTATACAGTTTAAATTAAAATAAAACGTAAATATTGAAAAAAAAATTAGGAAAAAGCCGACAAAAAATTCCACCCTGAAGGATTCAGAATAGTGTACTGGATCCATGATAATCGTTTGTGCGTCGATATCAGAGACACCCTGTATACTTGTATTAGAATAAAAGTTGGAAGTATTCATGAACGTAGGTAAGTTGTATAGTCAATTAGTCACAGAATTCATCATGACCAAAATTATTTTGGCGAAACATTAAACGTTTCATAAAAAAAGATTTTTTTTATAAGATGCCATGTCTATGAATTCTTAGGTCTGCGATTTTTCCTTGTATTTGTAAGATGTTCGCTAGATGGCGCCAGTACTGCTTGACGAAATATTATAGAGGCGGGGTGCGGCGAAGAGGGAACGAATGCTCAAGGTTATTTGGTGAGGGTACCGCCTTAAAATAACATTGTCGAGCGTCAAACAAAGATTTAAATGTTTAGAAATTGCCTCACTCTGTGCCTACCTAGTGGTGAAACGAGAATATTTTCTTTGGAAACCGTTAGTCATGGCCTAATTAGACGCTGCTTTTAGCTTTGCTTTTCGTTAGTGGAAACAAGCATTCATTAAATTATTCAATGCAAAACTTAAAATAACGAGCAAATAAGCTAAAAACTAGACTGTTAATTTTTCCATAGATAATATTATAAATCAGGAACTTACGAAGTAATAGTTTTAGTTTACTAGTGCAGACTATTAATAAAGAGAAGAAATACCCTGTCCAATCAGTGTGGGTGTTAAGTATCGTACTATTAGTATTCACGTAGTGATTTTCAGGAAAAAGGGGTATTTTTGTTGTGTGCAATATTTGGATTGAACAAGGTTTTTTTACACACTGTACCTATTCCTACCTAGGTGCTCTTGATAGTAGATACCTATAGATAGAATGCTAGCAGCACGTCTTTAAGAAAAATACATGATGTTTGAACACCAATTTCTTTACCTTTGGTACCCAGGTGAGCCATACCTGTACCAATAAAAAAATAAAGAACAATTAAAGGTCTTTTACCTTTAGTTATAATGTATCTACAGGGCTCGCTCGCCCCCTCGTAGACCCATAACTTAGTTTCAAGCGAGCTCGACGTCCAGAGCGAACTCACCTGGTAAAAACGAAGAGAAGAATACGTGTTATACAACTTGCGGCTTAATGATTCCCGCTACAGTTTTTGAATTGTCAAGAAAATTTCTAAACACGTAATTTAATATCAGTAATCTTTTCCTTTAAGCCAGGCAAGCCAGCACATTTTTTACAAGGTTGTGTTGCCTCTTTACCTGGACATAAAAAACATAATAAATTAATTACTTTTACGTATATAGTATTAAGCCACGGTAATATTATCATATAATATGATAATTATACCGTTATTAAGCTTCGTCAGAATAAAATGAAAACAATCGCCTTATTATCTGGGTACTTACCTATTTAGTTACTAGTTACAACTGGCTGTATTTTGTCATCAGACTTGTCAATTCCAATAGGTTCCTCGCTGGGCGGAATGTCGCTAGCTGGTGCCTCAGATTTTTGCGCTGTGTAACCGTCTTCAATATCTAACGTTTCCTGAATTTCTTGCTGACTTTCAAATTGTTGCTCATATTGCAACTCTTCATACTGTGGCTCGACTTGATCAGTAAACCTTTCAGGCTCTTGATATTGCTCACCGTATTGTTCCTGTTCTGGTCCTTGATCTAAACCCGTATATTGTTGATCGTAACTTGGATCGTATTGTTGGGTCACCTCTTCATCATTCGATGTGGCAGGATAGGCTTCTCCAGTATTTTCATAATAGGCATATTCTTGATTTTGTGGGAACTGGTCTTGAGAAAAGTCTCCTGGATGCTCTACATTACCATGTTCAGTAGGGTAATTTGTATCCGTTTGTTCTGAATAAAACATTTCCTTTTGTTCAGCATCAAAATCTTGGATTGATTCAGTAAAATTGTGTGGATTTTCTGTTTGTTCGATGACACGTTCTGTCTGATCTACTGTTTCGAAGTTACTATTTAAATATGTTTGCTCTTGTGGAATATCAGTGACGTCTTGCTGCATTTGGACAGCTATATTTGGTGCGAATTGCTGATCGTTGCTAACTTCAGCTGCTCTTTCATTTTCTAAAATGCCATCACTTACACCAAGTGTCGACGGTGAATTATAATTTGAAGCTTGCATCGCATTTATTTCATAACCAGCATCGTAGACTACTTGTTCTGAATCTGCGGGCTCGTGTTGTGTAACAGACGCATCTTGATCATGTATGGGAGAAACAGCTTCAACAGGGTATTCATCTTGAACAATAACATTTTCCTCAATTTGTTTTGAACAAACATCTTCAATCGTTGAAATCAAATTAACATTGGGTTCAGGTTGTGATTCTTGATAGTTTGAGATCTCTCGTGGAACATTAATTGTGGGCTCATTGGATTGTTTGTACTCTAAAGTAATATTTTGTAATTGATCACCAATTGCATCCGTTTGTTCCACATTTGCTTCGAAGACATTGTTATTTTCGCTTGTGTCTGTATTTGCAACTAAATCTCCAGCTGCATGTACCGCATTCAGGTTATATTCACTATCCTGGGGTGTATCATAATGTAATACATCTGCAGGTAAATCCTTTTCTGGTAACTCGTTGATATGTTTCTTCGGATTTTCAACACGTACGTCTGTATTTACGTAGTTATCATAGTTAACAGCAATTTGATCTTGATTATTTCCTAGGAAACTATCCTTGCGTACACTCTGTTTGAAGTTAACATAACTGGGTTCATCATTTTCCGTTGGCTTTCCTTTTTCTTCATTTTTTAATATATTTAAAATTTCATATTTGCTTTTCCAATCAGTATTATCGTCAGAATTTGTTCTCAATTCTTTTATAGGAACAGTGTCCTGATCGAGAAGCATTTCTTGCAACCTTCCGGTGTTATGATCAGTTGTCCCATTCCTCATGTTACTATTCATGAACGTTGTTCTCGACTTCGGAATTAATATGTATTTTTTGCTAATTTCCTGGAATAAATATGATTCTTCATTATTTCTAACTTGTATGTCTGGTAACATCTGTTGTCTTTGATTTGTGATAGTTGATTGGTAATCACGAACAGATGACAACTCTGATTGAAATCCAGGACGATCGATTATAGCTGAGCGTATTTCGAAGGCGCTGGGCTGAAAGCGTTTAGTCACATAATCACATTGTTTAATCAATGTTGGTAGGTATTTTCAAACTATGTTTCAAATGAATTAGACAAATAAAAACTGGTACCTATTCAGCTGCATTTAGTTAGACCGGAAGCCGACTTCAACATTTTCGGCAGGCAGACTGATTTTGAATATTTCTGACACAATCGTACTGGTCGTACTCACCTTATGTCGTACTGGAACCAACGCGTTGGTATATCGCATTTTATCGAGTCTTCCCAAAATAAATTCATTCCGTTCCTTTCTTTTCTTATCCTCTTCCAGAAATGCGTCATATTGTTTCCTCAGCGCGTTGATACGGTCCGACTTAATTCTACGATAAAAAAAATAGGTTAGTGTATATATAGATTAAATGATAATTATTTTACTTTACGTGCGTTACTTTTTGTTTGACTTCCCCATATGAGTTTAATACACTATTACTGAGCGTAGCAGCCTCGAGTTGACCCGCATGGCATCGATGTAAACAAAGCAGTGCCGTGTCGACCTTCGAGAAGGTTTGTTAGGTAAATAAAAAAGAAGCACAGAACTATGATGAATGTACAGAGATTGACTACACTTTAGTCAATATCTCTTTACACCAGGTGCTCGATAATAGCCTTTTATACTTATGTAAAGCAAGTCATTCTATCCAGGATGTAATTTAGTATGTGCGTTCCCTAGGGAGTAATAAGATTTGAATTTGGAAAGTCAAAGACATTATTTTGAAAAAAAAAAAGTATTAAAATGTACATAATGAAGAGGTTTATAAAACTCAAACTGGCCACTAACAAAAAAATGATGTGGTACGACAAGTTTCTAAAAAAAAGTAATGAAAGAGCGGGAGCGTTATAGAAAATGGAAACTGAGTCAATCTCAGAGTCACAGAGAGAAGAGTCAGTTTTTTTGTTTCACAAATCTCAAAACATGTCGAGTGATAGAACTTGTTATAATACATATATTTCTCTAATTTAAGTATAATTTGTTTCTCTGTATTGTCTTACTCAGAGTATCCAACACGGGGAAAAACAAACTCTTAATTCGACGCATTTAGGATTTGGTACCTCAGTCGGCTCTAGAATCTGTTAGGAAGTCAGAATCACGTACAGTTGCCTTAGACACATGATTCTTTAGTCTAGCATGTGGGAATGTAGTGCCTACTTTATTTTTCGTGTCAGTTTCTCTCAGCAAAAACTTACTGTTTCTAGCAGCTAGAGCATACGTTGGAAAACGTAAGAACCTAGGTATTATATACCTACTTCAACGTGCAACGGAACAAAATGTTTCTGGTAAAAATATCAAAGTCACCACTGTAGCATACAGAGCTAGGAACCGAAAGGCTCACCTGACTGAGATAAATAATGCCACTGGCATTTTAAATGATCCGTCACCATACACGACGACATGTCGTCCGTTTGCTGTTCTGTATGCCTTTATGTTACAGATGAGCTCACTCAGAGGCTTGTTGCGTGGCACTGTGCCGTTGGGCATGGCATACACTCGAGTGCCTTTGAATGTGTTGCTCGCCACCTCAGATGTGTCTATAGATGTAAATCAACCGGTTTAAAACGTTTTAAATCAAAATGTTGCGGTTTTAAACCTCAAATAAACCGTTTTAAATGGTTGAAAACTCGCCTACAAAAATAAAAGATATGTGTTTGTTTGTATTTTTTGGCATCTGACGTCATGTTTCGTTTTAATTAGTTAATTGATCGCGAGTCACGTTCATGAATGACGAAGTCAACGAGTGTGTATCAGTTTGTGTTTGGTTTTAAAACGAATTAAATTGTTTACCTGCTTATATCGTTTGAAAACACAGAGTTTTTAACTTATCAATAGAGTTTTTATAACTTATGTAGGTAATGCCTAGGTACGTTTGGTCAGACGGACCAAGTAGAAATAAACCCGTTAAATAGATCAATATCAGTTTATCACACATTTAAAAAAATCCTTATACTTACAGTAGTTTAGGTATATAGATTATATCCCTAGCTCGGTCAAATCAAGAAAATGTAGTTATAATTAAGAAAAACATGGTCATCAACACCAATCGTTTTAAACCAAAAAATGGTTTGTTTTGGTTTTAAACGGTTTTTTTCGTTTAAAACAGATTGGTTTAATTGGTTTTAAACCAGCCTTACATCTATAGATATGTCTATCCGGGCACGTTTAGCATTTGGCTCATTTACTGACTTGAATCACAACTTCCAACTGATGTATAAAATATCGTAGGTTACTCGTGAAATTTATATCTACAACTAGTTGTACCTACTTTCTATATCCAAACTTAGTTACGTCGACCAATTTGGATGTAGATTTCACTTTTGGCATTGTAACATTTCAAATTTTCAACACAAGATCTCGTAACTGTCGTAATATGAGAAATCTGCCAGGGCAGCAGAATTGTTCGAAAGAGTGTGAGTGAAGAATCAAAATCCGACGTGTTTTAACTATAGTCTAAGATCCGATTAAGAACGACCTTCATCGGTCTGTTTAATGGATGAAACGTATTTTATTATAAATTTAGTGTATTAAATAATATATCGCGGGTGGGTTGCCTAAGAAATTCCTGGCCAGACTATTATTAATTTAAAATTGAAAATTTATTTTATTTTTAGAAAATTGCACAACCGTTATCCATACCAGATTTTTTTGCAGACAACACTATAACATCGTATTCGTAATGAAACAGCGTTTATTTTGATATAGAATTTGTTGTATATAAAAAAAAACACACCTGTTTATGCATACCTGTTTATACCTGGCAACCCATAGCTATGCCAGGAAACAAATAGGCAACCCAACACTTTTATGTTCTAAAGGCTTCACTCTTTCGGTTAGTATTAAATTTATTCGTTAAACACACCGGTGCATTTTACAAAAGAAAAAAAAAAATGTTTTGCCAGGAATTTCTCAGGCAACCCACCCGCGTTATATTATTTAATATACTAAATTTATCATAAAATAGGTTTCATCCATTAAACAAACCGGTGAAGGTCGTTCTTAACCGTATCCTGGACTACTAGTAAAAGTCGTCAATCCTCACTCCGCCGGCCGCCCAGAACCGGAGAAGTTATTATGATGATAAAAAAATAATAATATGAGAAATGGTCCATGTGATGCAATAAAATATTCGAGATAAGAAAGAAAATACCCATATTATATTCGTACTTTAGCGTGAAGTATCTCAAGTATGTAAGCGGAGCAGGCGTACCAGGCGCCGCGTTGTACCACATTATAACGTCAGCTAAATAGCGCCATGAAACGCGAACACTGCCAGCCGAATGACCTTCGACCTTGGTTTACGATCAGCCATCAAAATATGTATGTGGCTATCTATGCAATTTTGCAATTCAAACTAAAATAGAGGAGCTTTTGAATAATGCAACCCAGTCATATTTTCAGACTGCGTCCACTCTGTTACTGCTATTTTTTTTTTTAACTTGTCTTGCATTGAGACAATTTGTGATATACGAGCAAGTATGATTGAGCAAATAACAGATTAATCTGAGAATTAAAAAATATATTATTACCTAAAACCATACCTACCTATTGTTTCACCGTCACCGTCACCGCCAGTATAGCATTCACTACTACAGGCAGATGATATATGTGGATTCCGCCAGATTCTGTTCGATCACAAATTCAGGACACGCCCGGTCCACTGCCCACACACACAAGGTATTCATCGATCGTGTGCTGTGCAAAATCCAGGTCGCCTCTGCAATATTGGCAATGTTCCGTGGACTATCGGCTATTGCCATAAATATCCGGTTATCGCCCAGTCCTATTCAGGTACTCACCGAAGTAACTGTACCCGGTCAGCATGTGATGAAATTTGCACTACCTTTTCAACCAGGCTCCTAGGCTAGGTTATTTAATCTAAAATTGCGGCTGCTGAGCTGCTCAAGCCGCTCAAGCGCATGTCGTCGTTCCTTACGTTCCAGTCGCCGTCACAAGGCTTGGGACGACAGCCTTACGACTTACTGTTACGTTATCATCGCTTTGGCAGATCGCATAAATTCTGCGATCTGCCAAACCAAACATGCCCAACAGCAATGGGACTAGATACCTATATTAAAGACCTTTACTAACTTAAAAATAAAAACATCAATACAAATCATTTCAGGGAAATAAAAGCAGTTACACAAAAATTATGATGACATTTTTGCTAGTCGGAGTAAGCACGATTGAAGAAAAGAACCAGTGATCATGTTCACGCTGACTCATAGAAAATGCAAAGGGGTCTGTGCTCCTCTAAAAGTCACGGTCCAGTCTTTGGCTCAATGCCAATGGCGAAAAGTTCTGAGGCGGCGGGCGACTGTGTACTGGAAGACGCAGCGTTGAAAGGCCTCCCACAAGGTGAACAGATAATCTTGTGAGGCAAACCGGTCTTATGCATCTCGAATCCATAGAGATGCGAAACGCACAATACCGGTCATTGTGACACTTGCCTATGGCCAACAGTGAACGTCTTGCGGGTAAAATAATGATGATGGTACCTACAATTCCAAGGTTGCATCTGTTAGGGCACATTCCTGAGGATACTAAAGGGTTTCCGCTGAGCCTCATCGTTCCTCCTGGTTCCGCGCACAAACCACGTGATCATTGTGTCACCTTCGCCTTCCCTGATCGTGACAGGTCGCGGCATGGCGGACAGGGTTCTGGCGGGATCTCATAGTGAAATGGCGTCAGTCCGCGTCAGCGACTATCGCAACCCAGTGCTGGGTACGTCACGTTGAAGCGTGGCTGGAAAGACCTCACGGCATCCTCACCTTCCACATGACGCAGGTTCTCACCGAACATGGTAAGTTCGGTAGGTACCTGCACCGGATTCATGCGGAGGTGACGTCCAGGTGTCGCCACTGTGTGGACCGCCGGGAGGACACGATGAAGCACACGGTAGAGGTTTGCCCCGCTTGAGCAGAGTATCGCCGTGTCCTTGTTGGAGCGATCGGGGCGGCAGCGAACTCTCGCGCCTGGCCTTGGTACAGGCCATGGTCCAGAACGAGGAGGAGTGGCAGGCGGTCGCCTCCTTCTGCGAAGTAGTAATGCTAGCAAAGGAGGAGGCTGACCGCATTAAGCAACGGCGCTCATGCCCCAGCCGCCGCCGGGATTCTGATCCCAATTTCCGGCCACCGTAGGCGCGGGCTTGCAGACAACGAGCAATGGGTAGCTCGCTGTCCGATCGTCCGCTAACTGTCCGAGTTTACATTCCTATATACATATTAGTCAACAAAGAGCAAGTTTGTGGCGCATGGTCAAGACGGGCACAATAGGTATTATGCTCATCTTGAGAGTTCGTGGACCTAGGTAGGTACTTAAGTACCTATGTTTGATGATATATACGATCCACGATCTCTCATGCTCATGGATCAGTCGCTCTTCCAAGCATTTACAATTCGTCTTGCGATTTATTCACCTTGCTACGCCTGAAAAGAGACTAGGTAGGTAGGTACTTGGCTCAAATAAAGGTCGTGATTTATTGTCTCCTCGTCTACGCTTTTATCTATAGTTTTTGGCGCTTCGTTGGTCATGATTTTAGTCTACGATACATTTTACTAAATAACATAATGAATTATTTCAATAACTATAAACAATAATACGTACAGATGGTAAATCCTTTTGTTTTTAGTTATCCCTCGCGCTGAAAACATTTTTACTGATGAAATACTTAGTAAAACTTGGTGGTATATTTAATGTCTTTGGTAAAACGTAAAACTAAATCTGTGCCTCCTGTGAAAAGTGATATAACTCGACTTATAGCATTTTTGAGTTTTTGAAATAGAACTTATCAAAAAAAAAAAAAACTAACTAACTTACGTTCTTCTATCTCTTAGATACAGTTCCGGAGATAATTTTGTGCAAAATGATATAACTGCCGGGATTTTGACAAAAAACATCGTGAAAATTGATATTATTTAGACTGTTGTTGGCCCCTATAGGCAATTTCTTCAGACTTTTTTTTTCGTGTTTTGTGGTAGGTATAAGTAGAATTATATTAATTTCACATTTAATTTTTCATTATATTTATCGTGAATATTGATATATTTAGAGTTATATCACTTTGAACCAATTTTTCTCAATACTTTTGTTACATATGTGTAAACTGATATAAGTTGAGTTGTATCTAAAACTCAAACCAAATCTTAAAAAAAAAAATGAAGAACAAGATGTGCTTAATAATACAAGTGCGCATATCATGAGCTTTTTTCATAATAAATACGTGTACACTCTCGAAGTAAGCAAACTATTGCTAGGTTTCGCAACTCATAAGAGTGGAAATTCTTCTCTTCAGGAGAAGTCTGCCGACTATAGTGTATTACAAACGTGAATGAGCGTGGCGAGAGCAGAAGAAGCACACGAGTGTGAATATTCACTTGCCAAGAGATTGGTACCAACTAGTGCGTTTTATTTAGTGTTTTTGGAATGTGAAATCATCTAAACACTCCTCCAGCTCTAGGGTAGAGCACGAGGGAGTGTCTTAAACAGACGGAGAGACTTTTACTAACTAAAATCGCACCTGTATTCCTTGATCGCCATAAATATAGGTGTGGATTGACTGCTGAGCTAATGCCGTTTTGCTAAAATTTCTTTGAGTAGGCGCGTGGTACAATACGCGCCGGCGATAACTCGGTCTCGGCTCGGGCGGTTACCAAAAAGTTGGACAGACTAATACGTTTTATAGGATCTGGCAATGCATTCCATAAACAAGCAGCCTGGACAGCAAAGGTTTTATTTAAGAAAGTTGTGGAATGCAACAGCATCCTATATTCCTTCTTTGCTGTCGAGGACTACGGGTTTCCCTTTCAGAAGTTAACCCATGGACTCAGTAGACTTCGGCTTTGCTGGGCCCCTTCGGTTTCCCTGTAATTTCTTTAAGAAAGGCGCGTGGAACAAACCGCGCCGTCGACGACTTTTTTATTTACTTGGACTCGGCGCCGACGGTCACCGTACCCTTTGTGGCGAGCTATGCATTGTTCGTCGTCAGCTGAAGTCGTCGTGACTGAAAGTCGGGGTCGGGGTCCCGGCGGATTAAGCGTGGGGACGTCCGTTCTCTTACCCGTGCAGCTGCCTCCTTTGCTAGCAGGAATGCTTCGTAAAATGAGGCGATCGCTACCCAATACCCGTCGCTCTGGACCATGGCCTGTACCGGTGCTCGGCATGAAAGGTCGCTGCCACCGAGCGCCGCCATGAGTACACGGCGATACTCCGCCCATATAGAGCACACCTCCACTGTACCTATCCTCCAGGCGGTCTGCACACTCGCGCCGGGCCTTGGTTCCAGGCCATGGGCCGGAGCGAGGAGGAGTGGCAGGCGGTCGCCGACTTCTACGAAGCAGTAATGCTCGCAAAGGAGGAGGCCGACCGCATCAGGCAACGGCGCTCTCGCCGCCGCCGCCGATTCCGTCCCGATTTCCGGCCACCGTAGGCGCAGGCTTGCGGACAGTGAGCAATGGGTAGCTCGCTGTCCGGCCGTCTGGTAACTTTTCAGACCGAGCCCAAGTCGTGGACGGCGCGCACTGTTCCCGCACGCCTCAAGGAGTTGTCAGCAACAGCAGAGGCCCAGCCGGATCGAAGCCTACTGGGGCCAGGGTTATCCGAAAGGGAACTCGAGCCCCGGTATGAAGGCTAGAAGGGACGGGTGGGCTTTTAGACAGTAAGAGTCTGACACTATCTCCCGCTCCGCCCAAGAGCGGGGGTTGTTATTGGATGATTTTTCCCACCATAAAAAAAAGGCGGTTCGCACAATGGTGACACCTGGGTGATTCTTCTGCATGAATCAGGTACAGAAACCGAACGATCTGCCTCATGCGGAAGGACGCCGTGAAGTCTTTACAGGCACTCTTCAAAAAGGGGACTTATCGCCATAATTATGGCATTGGATACGCCATAATTATGGCGATAAGTTTCTTGGGTTGCGACAGTTACTGTCGCCATTCCACCATGAGATCCCGTCGGAAGTTTGTCCGCCATTGCACAACTTAGCGCGGCAGTGTAGCTTCGCTCCGGCGTTGCATCTCCACGCGAAAATCGTGCATGCGTGCAAGGCCTGTTGCCTCCTGATTCCATAGTGCCAGGCCAGCAAAAAGGCTCGCTGCTTCGCGGGAAACCATGCGGTATCCCTGTACTTACCGCCATGATTATGGCGTACCCAAAATTACATTTGGATTGTAAAATTATTTTACTAGGATCTCAATTTACCGCTTTTAAGAATTTTCATACAACTGTGTTTTATTTTGTAAGAGAATTATTGATTTTGGTGAAGTTTATTAAAAGCTGACTACTAGACTTGTATATGTTTACACAATTTATTTTTATTTTAGTGAGGGGTATAACTAAACTTGTATCACTTAACACATGTATTTCAAAAGGTTTTTTTTTTGCAAACTGATACAATTCAGTTTTATTTTGACCATAAGGTACTGATAAATAAAAATATCTAATCTTCGGGCTAGTTTGTTTATCATTAGTTTGAGCAACATTGCGCTAGTAACATAGTCTAAAGAGTTATTCGATTTTTTTGGTTTACATATGTGCATCAGTTTACACAAAGACAACTTATAGGTGCAAAATAATATAACTTTACTTGTATCATGTATCACGTAATTTTAGTACATATTGTATTACACAAAAAGATACAACTCACAGATTTTATTGTGTTACGTGAAAACTATAATATTTACCATAAAAAAATAATTCATTGTGAAAGAGCAAGTTTTTATCTACTTACAATAAAAAGTACTCAAGTTTAACCTAGCCTATTCAGTTCAAGAATTGAGATTTTTTTAAACTTTGCTCTCCTGTAAAATGGAGATTTTTGACTTATATCATTCTTTACAGGAGGCACAGAAATCGATTTTCAAAAATGAACTTTTGACATTATGATATTCACACAGATTAGGCAACACATAAGTACCTACTTACTAGAATGTAAGCTATGAAAGTAGGTCGGGTAACATCCTGGAGTGTCAGACTTTTATTGTCTGTGCGATAAAAGAACCGTCGTGGCGTAAAGTGAAAACAACAATAAAGATTTTAAGTAGCAACCCAACCAAGCCATCCGTCAAATGCCAAACGTCATAGTATGTTGACAGAAAGTTTGTTTACTATGTTATTTTATTGTCATTTTTAATTGAAATCTTCAGAAATGTGATAAAAAATTTCACTGAGCTGCAAGGGAAATAATTTTTAATATATTACAGTTTTGCAAAAGATAACAAATGGCAAATCACACCATTATTGATCAAAACAAAGTCACAAACTTGGGAAACATTGGTATGCTGTGTTTTTGGTACGTAACACTTTTATTTTAATGTTTTTAGACTTCGTAGGTGAACTCCTGTCCCTGTTATCTCCAAATATATATAAATTAAACGGAAATTCATTTAAACATGACGATATTTGTTTATTTTGTTTTGGTCAATATTTTCGATGGCTAGTATAAAGAGTATTGATACTTTAAATTTAAAATGCATTTCGACTAACTTAGAATATTTCTTTTCAGGCTTGAGTAAGGATACAGTAACTAAAATAAAAAGGGCAAGTGCGAGTCGGACTCGCGCACTGAAGATTCTGTACAAATTTACCTATGAAATCAATTCCCGAATTGAGTTACGAAGATTTTTCCGAATTGCAAACAATTTTTTTTTTTTGTGGCGGATCTACCTATCAATTTATAATTTTCAGATTTTTCCCTGTACTTGTTCTACGAGACCTTGACTTATGCCAAATTTCAGGATTATAGGTCAACGCGATTCACCCTATGAACTTTGATTCCCTTGAGTATCGAAATATATGTTTTTTTGCGACATAAATGGCCGTATCTTTTTTTTTTTCGTTAACTCAGAAGTTTTTCACAACTTCAAAAGACCGCAGACTTGAGTGTATGGTTTTAATTTTAACTCGATACCTCCAAGCGTTCTCGAGTTAAAGGGTCTTAACAGATAAACAGACGGACAACCAAGTGATCCCAAGGATCTTATATACGAGATGGTCCCTTATAGGCTAAATAGATTTTTTACAAAGCAACATTACAAATTCTGAAATGTACTTTATTTTCATAGTCATTAAGTTCATATTTTTCATTGATTAGCAAAAGGGAAAAATGTACTGAGGAAGACAACGAGAAAGTGGTAGTGTGTCCCAATTTTACCTTTATGTTTAAATAGGGTAAACACAAAGAATCGCCAAACTTAAGTGGCAATGGGCAGGGCACATTGCTCGCAGAACAGATGGCCGTTGGGGCCGAAAGGTTCTGGAGTGGCGACCGCGTACCGGAAAACGCAGTGTTGGAAGGCCTCCTACAAGGTGGACTGACGACCTGGTGAAGGTAGCGGGAATCCGATGGATGCGGGACGCACACGATCGTTCGTTGTGGCGACGCTTGGGGGAGGCCTATGTCCAGCAGTGGACGTCTGTCGGCTGAAATGATGATGATGATGAATGATGAAACATAAACTTGCTGCTAGCTACAATATTATAGTCAGTGACAATAGACCGATCCCAGTCAAAGTGATACAACCATTTTCGTTGGAACTGGGTAAGTGGTCGTTGGTGGAACCTACCTAGATAGGCAGTACAGCAGTTTCTTCACGCTATTTTCCTATACCGATTCGTGTTTGCATTTAAATGTTCATCATCATTACAATCGAAAGACGTCCACTGTTCGACATAGGCCTCCCCCAGGTGTAGCCACAATTAACGTCATTACGCAAAAACTTATAAACGGATGAATTTAATGATAAACGTTAACGTATAGCTTATAACCTATATTTTTGCTAAGTTTAATAGGCTACTAATATTATAAATGCGAAAGTTTGTGAAGATGGATGGAGGTACTCGTATGTATGGCTGTGTCGCGGAAAAACTACTAGACAGATGAACCTAATCATAAACATTGCAATAATATAGCACATAAGCTATAACTTTGCAGTTTCACTAGGTGAGCAAATTCGGCCAATAGGATAATTTTTATTATAGGGTGAAGCCGCTGGAAGAAGCTAGTCTAACATAGTTTCAAAATATCAAGATTTAACAGTCGCACTAAAATGACGTCACAATGTTGCTTACATAACAAAAACGATATTTATCTACAGCAGCGCCCTCAAATCCCACGATGGTTTACTTTCCGCACAGACTCTACTGACTAAAACAACTAGAACTAGTTTCTTCAGTTGCCTTTTGCCTTGGCAGATCGTAAGCAATCTTAAGGACAATTTTCGCATCGAAAGACGTCCACTGTTTGGACATGTCTCCTCTAAGCGTTTTTCAAAATACCTACTGTTGTTTTCACACTCGGCCTTAGTTTTTGATACAGAAATATAATCGCATTCATTTCCATTCGAATGCGGATTTAACACATTCTAATATTTAAAAATTGCATTATTAGATAGTAAATGAATCTAGTCAGGCTTTTTGCAAGCTTCGTCGAGGTAATTAATCTTTATATTATTCTTCTGTAACTCCTCATAAACGGCTTGACCAATTTGGATGAATTTTGTGTGTATATGTATATAAGTGGGTTGCTGGATGGATTGAAAATATAATTAAATCCGGCAGGTGGTGCTGCAATCGGCAATGCATGTTACCTACTAAAAGAGTTATTCTATGAGTATACATGTG
The DNA here is from genome assembly GCA_910589285.2 of Mythimna ferrago. NCBI lineage: Eukaryota > Metazoa > Arthropoda > Insecta > Lepidoptera > Noctuidae > Mythimna > Mythimna ferrago. Next base: position 11,067,464 of record OU342692.1, on the reverse strand, counting down.
GATGGGTGGAGAGGGAGAGGGAGGCCAAAGAAAAGATGGATGGATTGCGTGAAGAGCGATATGAAAGAAAAGGAAGTTAGTGATAGCATGACGAGTGACAGGGTAGAATGGAAGAAAAAAACGTGTTGTGCTGACCCCAAATAAGATGGGACAAGGGCAGAAAGAAGGTGTTGCTGCAATCGGGTTTTCATTTATTATTTTTTTAGGGTTCCGTGCCTCAAAAGGAACTGTCTGTCAAGGCCCTTTATCTCGGGAACGCGTGTAGGTATTGAGTTGAAACATTGATATTTATATAAAGTCAATGAGTTGAAATTAAAACCACACCTACCATTACCATTACCAACCAACCTACTCAGGTTTGCAGACTCTTGAAGCTGCAAAAAAAAAAAAACTTATAAGTTAACGAGAAAAAAAGATATTTCGGTGTATTTAGCAAAAACGTACATTCCGTCACTCTAGTCTCGAGAAAATTAAAATTATTAAGAACACGGACGGGCAGCGATTTGCGGGTTCGATTCTCGCACTGAATAAATATTTGGTTTAGGATATTTGTATAGATAGGTATGTGATTTTCATGTTTGTGAACGCACTCACGATACATCATAAATTAAAAGGAGCAACGTTAAAATAAATAAATAATAAAACAGCCACTGAGGTAGGTATAATCACCAAAGATTTTATATTCTATACCCTAGTAGGATATATAAAATCTTTGATAATCACTGAACAAAAGCCCACCAAAAATTTAAAAATAAAAATATTTGTGGGGTTGCCATTCGTGTACTAATATAATTTTTTGTACTTTATTTTGCGAAGTTCTATTTTATAATCTTCATAAGCAATAGATTACGTTAAAATATTCTAGACTAGCTTTTGCCCGCAGCTTCGCCCGCGTTCATGAAATATAGCCTATGTCACTCAGCAAAAAAGCAGCAAAAGCAGCTTTCTATCGGTGAAAAAATTTTAGCAATCGGACCAGGGGGCTTACCGTGACCTATTATAGAAACGTTTAATTCCCAGTGAGTCAAATTCTTTTCAAAAGCACACCAGCTTCTGAATCGCTAAAAATCGTACCATGATAGTTCTAAAGTTGAACGACTTTTGTACAGAGGTGAATAGTTACGCTCGAAATTCGCTCAATTTGACGTTACAGATGCTCAAAAGACGGGTCATCTGCTGTCAAATACACGTCAAATAGCACGCCATAGTACAAAAAGTCTAAACAAAAAAAATGGTTAACGAATCTTTAGCGGATTTCGTAAACGTCACTTAGCAGGCCAGTTACAGACCTGCTATAATGAATTCATAGTACAAAAATGCCGGGCAGTTCAACATCAGCTCTGCTATAAGAGGTCATAGTAAGCCCCCAATACCGGTACTTCCAGACCACCTCCTACAAACAAAAAAACATGAAAACAAAATACCTCTTCCTAATATTAGTGTAGATACACTTCTGGACACATCTATTGGCCCACCTTAGAGTTTAGGTTTCGATGGCCCCTACCGAAATATGATTGCTAGATTGAACAAAAACTGTTGATGCAGTTTTAAACCTGATACATTTTACCATCTTTTTCGATCGTATTGTTTTAAATTTGAATTCAGAATACCATACGACATGGAGCTACGCCTAACAAGTCGGATATGCGCCTTGTTAAAGGCAATTGATTTTTGAATAAAAAACATGTTTTATCAAATAAAGGTTTAATTTAATAACGCGTGTTGCCTCCATGGGCATCTACCACAGCTCTCATACGATTAGGCATAGAGTTTATCAACCGCTCTATGAAATTTTGAGGGATCATTTCCCATTCCTCTTCTATGGCAGTTTTCAACTCCTGCATCGTCTGGGCAACTGGCTGACGAGCCCTAACACGTCTTTTTAGCTCGTCCCACATGTGCTCAATGGGGTTCATGTCTGGGCTTCTGGCTGGCCAGTCCATAACTGTGATGTTCACATCCCGAAGATATTCCCTGACGATGCCGGCCGCATGGGCTCTTGCATTATCATGCATAAAAAGGAAATTTGGGCCTACATAGTCCGCGTATGGTATCACGTGAGGTTCTAAGCACTCACGAATGTACCTTTCAGCATTTAATGTTGGCAGCCGTGGTCCTGTAACAACCTCAAGTTGAGTTTTGCCGCTCGCGGATATACCGCCCCAGACAGTCCACGAGCCACCGCCATAAGCAACCCTCTCTTCAAAGCAGCATTGTGCGAAACGCTCTCCCTTACGTCGGTAGACCTTCTTCCTTCCATCATTGCCATGTAACACAATTTTAGACTCATCAGAAAAGAGTACACGGCTCCAATCTTGCTGTGTCCAATTTAAATGACTGCGTGCGAAATGAAGGCGCGCTGTTCGGTGGGCTCGCGTTAGTTTGGGCCCATTAGCTGGCTTGTGTGGTACCATATCGCGTTCTTTTAACCTTCTCCGAACAGTTCGAGCGCTCACAGATACTCCGTGGAAGTCGCGAAGTTGGTTTTGTATCTCAATGGAGGTAAGGTGACGATTTCTCAAGCTGGTCGTCACGATGAATCGATCCTGCCTTTCAGTTGTGACCCGAGATCGTGGCCTTCCTTGGCGACGAACAAAGCCGCCAGTCTCTAGGTACCTCCGATAAACATTTCGGACCGCAGATCGACTTAAATTAAGTTGAGCACTCACGTTTCTTTGGCTGTGTCCGGCCTGAATAAGTGCCACAGCTTGGGCGGCGACTTCAGGTGAAGTATCCATAGATTATTGATAGAACCTCACCTTAATGTTAAGAATAAGTAATGTTTGTTGCAAAACCAAAGATATCAATCACTTTTTCAAGAATTAAATCCAAGTAAACCAATAAAACCAAGTTTTCTTAGTATTCGATTGTTTGATATCAACAAACAGGCTCCAAATTGTCTTTTGTTTCTTTAAATTCTGTGTTCGAAATTCAAAAAAAGACTATTGAATGAAATTGTGAATGTGCCAGGTTCAAAACTGCATAAAAACTTTTTGCTCGACCTAATATAAAATTTTAGCTAGGACCAAACGAAACTGAAAATACAAGGTGGGCCAATAGATGTGTCCAGAAGTGTATAAATTGTCTTAGTCTGTAGTCTGTCACTGTACTTATTAAAATAAAATAAAATATTATGACTTTAATTTTGAATAAATTAAACGAATTAAATTCTAAGGATTTTTTGATAATTTCAGTCGTAGAGTGCGTCTACTGAAAGCGTAACCTGGAGTTTTTTTTTAAATTAAATTGGCAACATTGTTTTGCCGAAAAAATTACGTCAAAGTCTATGGTTGCAATTGTCAGTTTTTGGAAACAGATATTTATTTTTCAAAAATAATTGCTTAATTATGGGAAAATCAATAAACAGTAACGTGCGAAAATTGCTACACACTATGGATAATAAATTCAAACAAAAACAAGAAGAGAAAGAAGGTGTTTCCAATAAAAACCAACAATGTTTTTATACGATTTCTGAATTTTTAAGTTAGTATGACGTTATAATCTTGATCCTTGTTGACAAATATTATTTGAGTTATATTTATGATATAATGATATTTTTTTTTTCTTATATTTTTAGATAATCTGGCATATTGCGAATTTCAAATTTGACAAAAACATCGAACAAAGAAGGCTTTTGGTGAATCGACTTAATCAAAAACACATGCTAATGAGTGGTAGAATGCGTTCAAAAGCTATAATGAAATATTTGCCTCACTCTGTCTAGTAGTGCATCAAAGTCTTCAACTGAAGTGAAAATCGCGAAAGTGAAGCAAATAGTGACTGAAATCCTAGTTCAAGATTGAGAGAGATAGCTGCTGAACTTTCTGTGTCTCACGAGTCGATCCGTATCATTTGAAACAATCACTGGAGTATGATACATGTTCCGCTTGACTAATTCCAAAAGATCTGAATTTTCTCTGTGCTAAAACGAATCGATTCCAACCCAACAATCTTGAAACACATTATTAGTGTTGGCGAGACATGGTGAAATTGAAATCATGTTGACTATTGCGGTGTTGTGCACTTGGTATTCTTGACAGAAGGCCAATTAGTATGACGTTATAATCTTGATCCTTGTTGACAAATATTATTTGAGTTATATTTATGATATAATGATATTTTTTTTTTCTTATATTTTTAGATAATCTGGCATATTGCGAATTTCAAATTTGACAAAAACATCGAACAAAGAAGGCTTTTGGTGAATCGACTTAATCAAAAACACATGCTAATGAGTGGTAGAATGCGTTCAAAAGCTATAATGAAATATTTGCCTCACTCTGTCTAGTAGTGCATCAAAGTCTTCAACTGAAGTGAAAATCGCGAAAGTGAAGCAAATAGTGACTGAAATCCTAGTTCAAGATTGAGAGAGATAGCTGCTGAACTTTCTGTGTCTCACGAGTCGATCCGTATCATTTGAAACAATCACTGGAGTATGATACATGTTCCGCTTGACTAATTCCAAAAGATCTGAATTTTCTCTGTGCTAAAACGAATCGATTCCAACCCAACAATCTTGAAACACATTATTAGTGTTGGCGAGACATGGTGAAATTGAAATCATGTTGACTATTGCGGTGTTGTGCACTTGGTATTCTTGACAGAAGGCCAAATGGTAAATAAAGAGTATTATTTGAATATTATGTAGTGATATTTGAGAGAACAGATAAAATAAATAATTTGGAATATTATCTAACATTTTGTGTGTTATTTACCTTTACCATACACCCACCAATAATTAAAGGTAGAACTACACTGCTTATACGTGTACTACACACGCCGATCTGGGAGCGTCGGTCTCCATACATTTCATATGGAAAATAGAGTGTTAGAGCTACACTTGATCCACGCCACGCCATGCGACGCTACGTCCGCGATGCCGACACGTCGGTCCCAGAAATTTTAGAGGAAGGTGGGCGAGGCTATCCATGCGTCTGATCGCGGTGGTCAGGCAGAAGTGTCTTCGATGGTAAATGAAAAAGCGAGCTTAATCTGTTTTTAATGCTCCGATGAAATCAAAGGTTGTAATGCGCATCACACGTGTTATGCGTTGCGTCGGTGTAGTGTGCACACCTACCGCACACGTCTGAGACGTCTCACACGTGTGCGTCGGTGTAGTGTAGATCTAGCTTAAGTCTGCACACACGTTTTTGACTAAAGTTTAAGTTCCTATACAACTATCATAAATACAAAAAATACTCAAGTATCAAAATTTTTTTCTCCTTCTATTTTAATAATACCACATTCAAAATTTTTGGTTTTAACCTCCTTTTCTCAGGTCACGCTTTCGTTAGACGGACTCTAATAATTGTATTGTGGTAGTATAAAAAAAAACACGATTTCACTGACATTGTGTAGAAGTCATACAATTATTATAAAAATAAAAAATGTTTGTAAAAGTTATAATGGCTACTCATTTTTCTAAGACTTTATCTAACGTGTCTAGAATCAGAAATCCTCAGTGCCTCTATTTCTTTATAAACAAAAGTTCGCTGCCTGTTCCTGTGCCTCGCTGGTTAGTAATAATTTATGATGACCTCGTTACCGACACATGTTGGAAGGAAGGACTCTTTGAACAAAACCATACATTTTGTAGGACAAATATTTTTTTGCATAATTTTTGATGATTATCTTGAGATTTTAACAAAAAAACAAATAGTAATAAATTGAGAGTCATCAAATCGACATATTCTATCCCTGCTACCTCTGTTAGCTACCACGATCGAGAGTTTCTTATAGCAAATTGTTGAGCGTCTCATCGAAACGAAGCTATCCGCGAAGCTTCAGCTTGTTAATTTTTATTTTTACATCAACGATCTATACTAAAACTTTTGAGCGTAGGACTGGAATAACGTAAAGCGCAATTTGTAGGACAATAGGACTGTTAAATTCACAGAACATAGGAATCATACAGTAGATAGAAGGAGTAAGTAGGCGGGGCGCGCGTACCCCGAGTTTTGCGGAGTACCGCTTATGCTCCATTGCGCATGCGCCGCGCACATCAGTCTAGTTACGGTTGCCACGGTGATAATAACTAGATAAAAAAATATAAAAATGCCCATTTGTGCTGTTTTGAAGCGCAAACACGACAGAAGAACCAAGAATTTATCAAATGTTGTTATGTCCTATCATCGGTTAGAGCTGGTTTATTTTATTTTGATTATTTTTGAAAAATAAGATCTAATAAAAAAAAAAACAAATAGAAGTTGACTTTATTTTGTACCGCGTACGGTCTACTTTCAAAAAAATATTCTAAAACATTCACCAAATGTCACTGTCAGCTGCTCAATTGGAGGTTACCATTATCGATAGTGAGTTATCGATATTGTAAAATTATATATATTTTTTTTTTTAATTGAGATAAACTAGTGCTTGACTGCGATCCCACATAATGTTCTTTGTTGTATCGAGAAAGAAAATACCCAAGTGCTTCGACAAAATTATAAACGCACACTATTTTAATTTTATCTAAATAAAATGTAAACAGGGTTAAACTTTCCATGGTTTCAAAATGTAGCTTTCGTGTTATTTTGTGACTTCATATTTACTAAAGATACAGGCAGACTGGAAGGTAAAGTTGGTTTCCTACAAAAACTAGCACAATTTTCTCAAATCACTTTGAAGGATCAGACTGTTTAATTAAAAGCGTAAAGAAATACATTACCGACACAGCAGTGCCAAAACTTTAGCTCTGAAGAATTTCTAGATATTGGTAGAAGAAAAAGAAGTCACTTTATTAAAAATCTGTTTATACCGAACCCTAGCAGTCTCGAAGAAGGTCAAAATGTTACAGTTCTATTCAAATCTGTATAGACTCTAAAAGCAAATTTGTAGTCAACCAAGAAACACCGGCTTCGTTTAGTTTAAACTGACGTAAAAAATTACGTGTAGAAGTGTTTTTTAAAACATACTTATGAACAAATTAATTATTATTTAATAGTCAGTATTTTTGACTTTACCTGTTTTTACGTATCTATTTTATTAATGAAACTATTTTTTTACATTTTAATTTGCAAAAAGCGAGAAATAGCTACAATTTATTGTTGTCACGTTATTCGCTCTAATTGTTTTTCAGCATCAAAAGAAACCGTTAATTTCAACTATGAGTAATTTCATGGTTAATGAAATAGCTACAAGCCCCTTATAAATAAAATTAAAAATACGTAGGTATTCTGTTTTTGAAATTTATCGACTCCTACTGTTGACTTTTATAAAACGCAACATCGATAAAATAAGGCAACGCCAATGGTACATCTCTAGAAAATGACGTTTAACAATGACTTTATTTAGGAAACGAAAGCGCGGGAACCTTTGAAAGAAAAAGGCGCCTAAATTTGATTTTTTTTAAAATTAAATACATTTATTTTAATTTTACTGTAAATATAGAATATAGTGTAAATATAATTTAGTGGTTAGATTGTCTGTAGTATAAATGAACGATGGGAGGAGTTAAAAAACGAAAAAAAAGTGATCGTCCTGATGCACCACCATCTACAGCATCCTCAGACTCCGAAGATGATACCAGAGGGAAGTATCATATATTCAAGGTACCAGGCTACGCTAGGAAGTACCCAGAAAATAGTAAAAAGAACGAATATATTGTTTTCCTCTCCCACCAAACCGAAAGACCTTTTACCGACAAGGACAGGCTGGCCATTTCCCACGCAATTCGCAAATATTGCATAACAGGAATATTACACTTGAAATCAATAAATAAATTTAAAATTGGAGTAACTTTTGATCTGTCCAATAACGCAAACATGTTTTTACAAAATAAAAAACTACTGGACGAATTAAACTTGAAGGCAACCATACCGGCAATGGACACTGAGGTGACCGGAGTTCTAACTTCGGTCCCTACAGATTTATCTAATAAGAGAATTTTTACATTAATCGGCAGCTCACGTAACGTCATCCAAGTGAGGCGCTTCATGCGCCGCGTGCGAAGCGACAGCGGTGATGTCACATTTCAGCCTACACAGACTGTTGCAGTAACGTTTGCATCGACTGAATTACCGCAATATGTTTACCTTGACTCGTGGAGGCATGAGGTGACAATATACATTCCTCCTGTAAAACAGTGTCTGCACTGCTTGAAATTTGGACACATCGCAAAGTTTTGTAGGAATGCAGAGGTCTGTTCAATTTGCACACAAAATCATAATTACAAAACCTGCAGTGAAGATCCAAAAAATGCCAAATGCTCAAATTGTGGTGGCAACCACATAGCCATCTCAAATACGTGTCCACAAAAAAAACTCAAAATTGAACAAAATAAAATAAAATCTAGATCCACTAAATATTCAGAATTGTTTCATGAAGATTCATTCCCACAATTAACTCAATCAAATATTGAAACACAATTTAAAAATCTATGCAAATCCGATTTCTTTATGAATATTTTAATACAGGCAGTAACAAAAATGATTTCGAACCAAAAAGACACTCCTATTAATTCAACATCAATTAAAGAAATCCTACAACAAACTTTCAGAAACAGCACTTCTTCTCCTAGTCATGGAACTTAATATAATGCAGTGGAATGCTCAGAGCATAAATAGTAATAAGTTACAGTTTTCACAATTCCTTCATAATCACACTATTCATATAGCAATAATTTCAGAAACTTGGTTAACCCCTACCAAACCATTCAACATTAGAGGATATCAAATCGTTAGGAGTGATATTGGAAATAAACATAATGGTGTAGCTATTTTAATTAAAAATAACATACAATTTACGAAAATAGACACATATTGTGATAGTTCGTTACAAAATATTTGTGTAAGAATTATTGTAAATAACAAACAAATTAGCATAGTAAGTTTTTATTGTCCACCAAATTGCAATCCATCTTTTGATAAATATAAATTTGAATCTTTGCTAGAGTCTATTCCTGAACCCATGATATTCGCCGGAGATTTTAATGCTCACCACACGTCATGGGGATGTAATTCTGTTAATTCAAGAGGTAGAGATATTTTAGAGATTGTTGACGGAAAAAATTTGGTCTTGTTGAATAGCGGTGAAGCTACAACAGTAGGTTCGTTGACGTGGCGCCCAAATGCCTTAGATTTGTCAATGGTTTCTTCCTCTTTGGCTCTTTCTTGCGACTGGTCTGTACATGATGATCCGCTTGGTAGTTATCATCTTCCTGCAATCATAAAGGTTTTTCTAAATAATAGATGTCGAAACGACTATGATAACATTCATTTGCCCATCTACCCCAATTTTAAAATGGTGGATTGGAAAATGTATGCACAAAATGTAGATTTACTTCTATCTGATTTTCAGGTACAAAATAGTTCTCCATTGGAAATTTACAATAAATTCTTTGAAATCTTGAATCGTGCAATTGATAAGGCACTTCCATCTCGTAATAATTCTACTATTCATAAAAAGTCGTCAAAAAATTCTCCTCTCCCTTGGTGGAATAAAATTTGTTCTGAAGTCGTACAAAAATCGAAATCTGCTTATCTCAATTTCAAAAACAATCCGTCAGATGAATCATATATAGAGTTTAAAAGATTGCAAGCACTTAAAAAGCTTACTTTAAAAAGGGAAAGATCTCAGAGCTGGGCTGAATTATGTAACTCCTTCAACCGCTGCACGCCAATGTCAAGAATCTGGAAATACATGCGCAAATTTAATAAAACATATATATTTAACAATAATGATGATGGCTGGGTTCAAGATTTTTTGCAGAAATATACTCCGGATTACGTCAATAATATTTCAAATGTTCCCCTTGCTAGTGAATCTATTTCTAATAATAACTATCTAACCAAAACTTTTTCTATACAAGAGCTAAAGTCTGCTATATTTTCAAGAAGAGACAGTGCTTTTGGTTTGGATGGTGTTCCATACATTATGTTAAAAAAGCTAAGTGAAAAGGGTCTACAGTCATTCCTAAATATTCTGAATTATCTTTGGCTGAACAATGATATACCACATTCCTGGAAGTCTGATTGTTTGGTGCCTATATTGAAACCAGATAAGGTTCGTTCTAATCCTGATTCTTACCGGCCTATAGCTTTAACATCCTGTGTAGGCAAGGTTTTTGAACAATTATTGAAACAAAGACTAGAATTTTATATAGAACAAAACAATATTTTACCAGCTAACCAATTTGGTTTTAGGAGGGGTACATCATCTCGTGAGAGTATTTCTCAACTACAACTTGATATACAAAATAGCTTAAATAATAAGAATTGTTTAATGTCGGTATTCTTTGATGTGTCTGGAGCATTCAATAGTGTGAATATAAATATACTGTTTGCTGAACTATTAAGAGTAGGAATTCCCAACAAAATAGTTCATTGGGTTCAAAATTTCTTAACTGAAAGGGAAGTTTATACCAAATATAATGATAAATTATATGGTCCAAGGTTTGCATCTGTTGGTTGTTGTCAAGGTGGAATTCTCTCGCCGTTAATTTTCATTTTGTACATTCGACGTTTGAATCTGATTCTGGGTACAGAGGTCAAAAATCTCCAATTTGCTGATGACTTGGTTGTTTATGCTTCTGGAAAAAATTTAGGAACAATTAGTAACATTCTCAATAAATCTTTACAAGGATTGTATACATATTTTTCTTATTTGAATCTTGATATTAACGCACAAAAATCTAAACTGGTAGTTTTTGGTAAATTTGACAATTTAGTTCCCTCTGTATATTATAATAAGATCCCTATTCCTGTTTCCCATGATGCAAAATTTTTAGGTGTGATCTTCACCCATAATTTATCTTGGAAAAAATATGTTGATTTATTAAGTACTAGAGCTCATAGGGCCCTTAATATTTTAAAATCAATGTGTAGAACATCTTGGGGTGCAGATCCCAAAATATTGTTACTTTTGTACAAATCTATAATCCGTAGCCATTTTGAATATGGCTTCTTATGTTTTGCTAGTGATATAAGATTGGTTGAAATTTTGGACAAAATTCAGAATAAAGGCTTAAGACTCATCACTGGAGCATTTAAAAGTACTCCTATAAACGTAATGCAAGTTGAGTGTAATCTTCCTCCATTAAGCATAAGATTTTCTTTTTTGAAAGAAAAATTCCTACTAAAACTATATAGTAAAAACGATAATCACTTGTTCATAAACCTAAAACACTCTCCTCCTACTTCTATCCACCATCCTCTCTATATACTACAGGGCTTCTCACAATATGTAAATTTTCTTGAAACACTTCAAATTCATAGAACATCTCTTCTTCCATGTTATCATGGAGACTTCAACAGCAAATTCACTGCATTAAAAATTATTATTGAAAAAACATTTATCATCTAAAGAAGATGTTTATTCTAAAATTTCTGAGTTTTCTAGTTACAGATTTCTATATACTGATGGATCTAAGACTGATTTTGCAGTTTCATTTGCTGTCTTCGATATATTATTGAATTCAGGCACTGGCTATAAATTAAATTCAAATATGAGTATATTCACAGCAGAAGCAGTAGCTATTCTCTGCGCTTTAAAGCACATCAAACTCAAAAATGAAGGATGTTGTAAATGGGTTATAGTTAGTGATAGCATGAGTGTCCTGGAAAATATTAATAACAACAGGTTCAATGCTAACACTAATTATATAATTTATTTGATAAAACAATTTTGGCTAGACTTGTTCATTGTAGATAAAATTGAAGTTATGTTTATGTGGGTTCCATCACATGTTGGAGTTGAGGGTAATGAAAGGGCCGATTTTTTAGCTAGGACTATCACAAATTCCTCTAACTATATTCCAGATTCTAGTAGTCATCTCAATATTCATGTTCCATGGACAGATACAGTGTCTCTTCTAAAGAAAAGGTCAATTGACATTTGGAAAAGACATTGGAACAACATGGTTCAAAATGAAAACAAAGGTCTATGGTACGCTACATATAATGTTCCAATTGGAAGTATACCATGGTTCTGCAAATCGAATTCTTTCATTAACAGGAAATTTTACTCAACTATTCTAAGGTTACGTTTTGGCCACTGTCGTCTAAATTATCACCTTTTCCGTTTAAAAATAGTTCCCAGTTCATATTGTGATCACTGCAACTTAAATCAAGAACAAACCCTCTCTCACATTTTCTTCGAATGCCCATCCTTTGGCATTCAGCGCCTTGTGCTAATGGATGAGCTAATTGAAATATACGGTAGTTCTGAATTGGTACCGCGCTCCATCCAGGCTTTGCTTGTAAATAGCTCCACATATTTGGCTTTATTTAAATTCGTTGTAAATACTGTAGGACAAATTTAGTTTCTTTATCTCATTTTTTCTATTGTATATATATTTTATATAGTTTCGTTACTTTTGTAAATAATTTTGATTTACCTCTAGGACTGAAATGTTTGAACATTGATAACAGAGTAGGCACCTTATCTACTGATAAAAAGTATTATTCTCTTCTTTGAGTGACTCTATTTTTGAATTTTGATGGATGTGACAGTTAATCGGATTTGACATAAACAAAATATTTTGACATTAAATTTAATATGACGATTTTTGAACTCAATTTCATTGAAAAGAAAATATTAAGCTTAGAACTCTGTAGCTTGAAGCTAGAAGAGTGAGCTAATAGATAAATAATACTAATGACGTATACTGATATAATTTACTGAAGGATAAAACAAAACTAATGACTTGGCAGCATGGTCTGTGACCTTAGCCGGTTCCGTAAACGGAACGAAACAAAAAAAAAAAAAAAAAATTATTTAGGAAACATTAATCTTATAACAAGTACATAGAGCTCTAAATTCATTGCTTATATTATAGAGACATCTAGTGGGGAATAGTGGAAATTATTCTTATAATTATTCTATGCGAGGTAATACGTTAAAAGGGTAGTTAACAAACAACTCTGTTTACACTAGAATATGGTTTATTTTCTAAAACGGAACGATGGATAAACTGCCTTCTTTCAATTAATATTAAAATGCTCAATCACATTAAGGATTTCTTAGTGTTATGAAATATGATATACCTGTCTTTGTGTGAGTTTGGGTACGCTGGTCCCGATACAAATGAAGTGCTATGCGATTTCTATCTACATTCCTCTGTTCTGTGGTTAAATTATATCAATATATACTAAGTAACAAAAAAAATAGCTGGTTAGTAATCATTTATGATGATCTCGTTTTCGATACATGTTTTGCAAGACAGTATGTTTTTCAAACTGTCACATTGCTAAAAAAGAATTTAGTGGTTTTGGAATTTGAATATGGTAGAAAAATAGTTTGACTGTTGCGTTGGTAACACTAACATTGGCAAGTCACTGTCAGTCACTGTCACAGAGTACTTGTCAGTTTGCTTGTCAGTCACTGCTATTTTATTATTCTAACCTAAAACATTAGGTTTCAAATTACCAAGTTTAAATGATTTACAAATGGTGGCACCGGTTTGTCCGCAGAAGGACCAAACCAATTCCTGAAGACACAGCAGTACTTTGGAAACGACGGCTAAGTATAGCCTATGGCTTGTTAGCTTGGAACGCCTTTGGTTTAGTTGTTTATAATGTTTACAAAGGGAAGGCTGACTGGGCTCACTATTATGGCATAAAATCAGACGAGGAGCACTCTACTCCGCCAGGTAATTACCGGATAACCAACTCTTCATGGTACGAGTCCCAAGCCGCTAAACTCAATCAAAAGCCTATTGATTGAGTTTAGCGGCTTGGGTTATGTTATGAATAATGTTATTTAATTAAGACCTATTGAAGTAAGCTGCTGTGATTGTAGATACAGTGCAACTAACTATCAATATCATAAAGAACGTAATATCTTAAGTAGGCACTAGCAGGCTCATTTTATCTGTTCTGTTTACCTAACCTTCTCCAAACTAAGTTGGGATTAGCTTCTGTTCATATAATACCATATAAATACAATAAAGAATATATCTATCTAAATACCAGTATTATACATGCAGCAACTCTATTTGGCCTCCACAATAACATAATTCAGCATCCCATGGCAAGACTGGTGTAAATTTCCTTGTTTCTAACTTTCCATAGTTACTGTCAACAATCTACAAATGATAATGGTAGGAATCTCAATAAGCTAAGGTGGGCACCCATCCACAGGCCGTCCTTGGCAAGCATTGCTTAACCTAGGAGATCAACCCTTGCTACTGATACTATTTTAACCACTAGCTCCTGCATAAGTTGATTGTGAAAGGTTATTTAATAGATGTATAAAAGATATTGTGTATTTATTTATTTACTGTGATCATAATACATATATTTAATTATATTTTGAATAGTGTCCTTTACTAGTGTAATGTAGGGACTTGTCTTTGTGATCACATAAAATTGCAAGAATGTGTGTGTGTGAATATAAAAATTAATTTAAAAATTAGGACTGAATATTTCATGGTTATTATTCAATGTAGTTCTTTTTATTTTTAAAGTTCATCAATAAATTCACTACTACTATTAATTCATTAAAACCCAAGCAAATGCTGGCGTTCACTCTCTCATTGTCTTTCTTTTGTGTCTCTGATTACAGTATTTGATGAGATTACAGTATGAGATGAAGTTAAATAATTTCCTCTATTATCCAGATGAAGAAATAAATTTGATGTTTTATCTATTTCAGGTGAAGCATGGGCCAAAACATTAGGTATTAAAAATGCAAAAGTTTATAGAATATCTGGTCTTAAAAAAGTTGATGAATATGATATCATAGATGGAGAAGGAGTAAGAACTGACAAATCAGTTGCTAGTCATGATAATGAAACTTTAAATGAATGAATAGATATAGATTAAGTAGGTAGAATCAGAATTATTTGTGTAAATTAATAAAAAGCTATAAGAAAAATAAAATATTTTATTTATAAGATAAGGCACCAATCAATTACCTACTTAGCTATAAACAAATTGATTTCTAAAAGTATTTCACTTGGTCAAGTAACAAATTGTATTAACTTAGTAGGTATTATGTTATACTTAGTTCAAATTTACTTTTATTATTCTAGTTATTATATAACTGTCTAGAATATTGTTTTTGTAAGATCACAGTACAATAGGAAAACTTAAACAATATCAACAATTGGAGTGTGCATGATATGTGATGGCATGTCGCCTCCTCTCGATTTCTTGCAAAAGAGCAGATCTGTAACAAGTCAAGCAATTATAGAATATTAATTTGACAGACATTGGTCTTTACTGAAAACTCACATCATTTAAGCTAAGATTATTTAAGATATTCAAAGGTCAAAGTTAAAGGTAAGTTCACCATTGCTAGGTATTGATTGTTTTATTCATAAACATGCTCTGTACTCTACAACTGAGTACAGAAAAAGTTTGTGAATAAAAAAAATCAATGGTTACCAAAAAATAACGAAAGTTTAAATATTTTGTTTAATTTGTAAGCTATTTTTGAGTGTTACTCGAATTAAAAGAAAATTTATGTTATTTAGTTTTTTTTCATTTACTTAAAAATGCAGCAAAATTGGATCCTACAGCAAGCTAAAAAATATTGATGAAAAACTTTTTTTTTTAATTCTTTATTAAAATGAAAAACATGTACTTATATGAAAACCTGTGGTCCTAGAACACAAAGGGCAACTGACGCGCCCTCTCGCTGCGGGATTCTAATTGGAAGGTCTATATGAGCCCAAGACTTCAGGTAAGTTTGGACGTAATAATAATTTAGAGCAAGTTCTTACCTATATCTCTCATACTTCATAACAATAAGCTGCAACTCTTGTTTGTAGAGCCGCGTCAGCATATCCGAGTAGCAGTCCAGTTCGCTCAGCCTGAACATGTTCCAACGTAATTTGTGGTCAAGTTCTTGATCAGCTAGAAATTAAG
The DNA here is from genome assembly GCA_910589285.2 of Mythimna ferrago. Lineage (NCBI taxonomy): Eukaryota > Metazoa > Arthropoda > Insecta > Lepidoptera > Noctuidae > Mythimna > Mythimna ferrago. The sequence continues at coordinate 11,051,658 of OU342692.1, read as the reverse complement.
GCAATTGACAATTATTATAATATTTTATGATTACAACCCTAATCAATTTATTAAACCCCAAGCCAACGCCGGCGTTTGCTCTCTTTGTCTTTCAATTGTGTCTCTAATTATGGTATTCGAAAGGTTAAATGATAAAAGACATCTAACGAATTTTGTGGATTTGAGTTAGTGTTGTAAATACAAGCACTGAAAAGTCAGACTGAACGTTGCGTTACGCGGGCGCCCGCGCGGTCCCATACAATAGCACACACATTGTCGCGCCCGTTTTGCTACGTAATAACACATTAAAGTCCTCCATCGACACGACTACATGCACACCATTTAAGTTGAACTAGCGACACTGCGCAGGTAATAATCCGGTTTCCGATAAGGGGACACAACACAACACACGCGATGGGTGCCTGCGCGGGCTGCCTCTTAACGCAGCGTTGGCCCTAAAGCGTTGAGCGCGAGTCGACGACGCTTTTGAGCGACTTGAAAGACTCGAGTGTTGCGAGCGTAGGTGAACGACAGAATGGCAGGTTAAGTCATATTTAGCTTTGAAATTGTAACATAGAACCTCCTCCTTTTCGAAGTCGGTTAAAAACTACTCATCTATTGCCATATTGAAGTCGTGTCGATGGAGAACTTAAAATTTAATACGTAGCAAAAATAGGGCGTGGGATCCGGCTACTAGCGACGGACGCCCGCGCGGGTCCCCGCAGCGGACCCTTTTGTGCACTTTTATTTGGGCCGGGCGGGCGCCCGCTTTACGCAGTTTCGGCGCTAAGGGTCCCACATAGAGCTGCAATGTAATAGGTACGATGAGATTTCGTGCTTCAAAGGATCGGTTCAGGGGTCTTACCGTGACGTGTTAGAATGTCAGGCGTGCGAGGTGAGAAAGAGGGACGAAGCTATACACCCCATATAGCTCCATCCCTTTAACAGTTTAGTTTAGGTCGTCGAATGGATTGCGTTAAGAGCTCGTGGAAGGGCTCATGTTCACAAATTAATTAATTAATTAAATTATTACATGTAAATGTTACCTTTCGAGTACACAATGAGCCAATGGGGTATCTCTTCAAGTAAATAAGGCGGCACAAGAGTAGGAACATACGGGCTCACTAAGTAGCAGCCGCCAACTAAACAAGGATGTGCGTACGTTGTCTGATGAGTTATTTCACTGTAACAAAACAAGACAAAATTAGTAACTAGGTACTTATTATAAATTTTTATTAATGTTAAATGAAAACGGTCAGTTTTTTGGCTGAGACCCTAACTGATATCCGGATATGCACTTTATAAATACCTATAAAGATAGCCACCGCGTGGCTGCACATGAGACAGCACTATACAACTTGAATGAGGTTATTGCGACTTTTCCGTAAATATTACCACTGAAATACACTAAAAACCTAACTATTAGTGTCTATTTCTCATACTTACACCTTGCCGAAGTGATTCTAAAAACAAAAAAGTTGACTCGAGCCGACCTCTCAGTAACAGTGACAGGCCTTTGTTTGGCTCACTTTTCAAAATGAGCCAAGCAAAAAACCGGCACGCCGAATGAGATAGCATGTTATGTTTTGTCTCAATTTTCTTACTTAATTCTTATATATGCTTCTCACTTCCGCACTTCCCTACAGTCTCATTGCTATGTCTAGAGGTATATAATCTAAAGTGCTGCTTGAACGGTTGCGCGGTCGGGCAGATAAATTCCGTAGATCGACCTCAATATAAATTAAATTGTTAGGTACAGGTCTCGCGATGAATCAAGATCGCTCGGCAAAAGTGGAAGGGGCATGCGCAGTATTCAATTCTACGGTCTATTTGGCGACGTACGGGCGGGTGTGCGCCGTCGGCGACACGTCATTGGTAGATGGAGTCGCTCTTCAATTCCCGCGTTGCGTTCTCGCCTCTCATTGGATACTGTTGCACTTGGGTACTGTTGCGTACAGCTTGTGTTATCGTAATAGTAATACGTAGTCGTAAAAAAAAAAATGGTTAAAAATAAAGTTTAAAACGGCTAGCCAGAAAAATGGTTTACGACGTGAATTATTACGTTAAAGAAAGAAACTAACGAATTTTTTTTTTTTAATTTTATGTTTTATTTTATAATTTTTAATTTTTTGAATTTACCTACTTACAAGATAAATTACAATCAAAAACTAGTGTTATTATAAGTTATGTTATTAAGGTTCAAACATACGAAATTAAAAATAAAATCCTAACATACTAAGAATTTCTGTGCGCAATTGTACACATGCGCCGATTGCCCCCACTACTTTCACCGAGCGATCTTGATTCACCGCGCGACCTGTACTCATACATTTACAATAACATACGACTTACTTGAAGTAATAAACTCCATGGTGTGGTGTGGATACTCTCTGCCATGGTTGTGGCACACTTTCCAGTGGGTGCGTCCAGTGTGTGGTCTGCGTGTTATGGTCCATGTAGTAGCGGCGCCCGCGAAGAGTCCGGTCCGCAGACCATCCGGGAGGCAACGGAAGCTCACACTCGTCTGAACCTACAACACAATTATATTTGCTTTTCCCTACTTTTTTCCTCCAATAAATATCCAATTTTTTATATATGTATTATCTGGTTTCCATTTAAAAAACAGCTTATCATTTTGTAGAGAAAACAAAATGTATTGAACAAGTTGATTTTGGCATAAAATGTGTATTCTACTGATACGTAATAATAACTGAGAACAAAATTGCGACTAATAAAATGAGAAAGAAAAATATATTATTTGGTACACATATAAAAACTTAAGATTTTAAAAAACCCGGCCAAGTGCGAGGCGAAGGGTTCCCTACCATTACAGTTGCCATCACGGATCTTGAACGCTCGGCGTCAGAGTGGGGATCGCTTTGCGCATTCCATACATTGGCGAGCCAATAGTCTTCGTTGTTAGATACATGCAGCAACGCAGTGAACGAATGAGGTGTGCCGTCTATGACGCGATGGCACGGCTAGCCAATCACTGACACTCCCCGCCCTCGCGTCGCCCTTCGCACCACTAAAGAGATCGGATATTTGACTTCTGCGCAAGTGTTCAAGATCCGTGATGGCATACATGATTTTTTTCCCGTTTTCATAGGTACAGCCTATGAAAACGGCAAAAAAATCATGTATTTTGGGAGCACCCATAAATATTTATTTTATTCTGTTTTTTTAGTATTTGTTGTTAAAGCGGCATGCAACAGAAATATGAACATATTACGGTTCATGAGATACAGCCTGGTGACAGACTGACAGCGACGTCTTAGTAATAGGGTCTCTTTTTACCTTTGGGTACCTACCCTAAAAAGAAAACAAACATTGCGTCTCGTGGCGGCGTCAAATAGGTCCAGTTCAGCAAAAATGCCAGACAACTACGTGGTAGTTACTTGACGCTGGTTTTCAACTGAACCTTATTGAGAGTGTATGATTGATAATTAGTTTATTTATTTAGTTATTAGTGTGTGATAAAAATAGACCTTCTTTGATAAGGGAAAAGATAAAGAAGCTGAATGAGCTTATAAGAAGTAAAAACATAAACATGTAGGTAATATTTAGGATTTTCGTACATACCTTGAGAGCCAGTGATAATCTTACTTCCATGGGCTTTATTGTAAGGAAGGACCGAAGTATTCACACAATTCGAGTATATCGGCGATGACTGATTCGCTGTGGCGTATGCTACAACCATAAAAATGTATGTGTTGGATTATGATTTGGAAATATCAAATATACAAATAGCTTAGAATTATTACATGGTCACGCTTACTGTAGGTTCATATTTATACTTGCAGATCACACTGCACACCCATGCAGTAGTAGTATAGTTTTGAAGAAAATAGGAATTGTGTGAGTAGCCTATTTGAATCATACTAATATTATAAAGGCGAAAACTTGTGTGTATGTTTGTTATTTCTTGATGCTCGAACGGCTGAACGGATTTGGATGACATTTGGCACACTTTTTGGCCTAGGAGTATGTTCTCTTAGAACAATATTCTACTTTCGCGCAGGCGTAGCTGGTGGTAGCAGCTAGTATTGTTTATACACAAAGTATTAAAAAAGCAACAAAATTAATTGGAAAGTCCGTGTGTTTCCGACAACAATTAAACAGCAACCTCAACCCAGGGATATAAATGAAGGTGTGTTAGTATCAACCTCTTTTAAGTTGCTCTTTAACTTAAAAGAGGTTGATACTGACACATACAGGTATTATCTTCTATATATATAAAAATGAATCCCTATTTCCTTGTTCACGCCATCACACGTGAACGGCTGGACCGATTTCGCTAATTCTATTTTTGTTGCGTTTGTTATTGTGAGTAGGTTCTTATGGAAAAAAAATGAAAATTAAGATAGTGCAGGGTAGGGTATAGAGTAAGGTAGAGTAGGGAGTAGGGTAGAATAGGGAAGAGCAGAAGCGAAGCTGCGCGGGCAAAAGCTAGTTAATAATAAATTCATTTATTCCAGGCTTTTAATACCCATAGTTAAATAAAATTATAAGTTTAAATTAAATTACCTACATTATGTACTTTAAATTATATTTCATTTGAAATTTCAAAATTAGAAATTATTAATAACTAACTTTTGCCATAACATAAAATATATCCTATGTCACTCAGGAATAAAGCAACTTTCTATCGGTGAAAATATTTTAGCGTAGAAGTGTAGATAATATACAATGTACATATGAATTAATACAATGTCAGATTAAATTCAAGAAATATTACAATATCATATTCTGTTAAATAAATAATACCAAAACCAATAATAAAACCGACCAAATAATACAAAACTTACAATCTGTATAATTTTGAAGACATAGTGAATGTGGAGAAGGGGAATGCAGTCTCGGTGTTAGACTCATATTGGAAGACAGTCTCGGCATGCTGGATTCTCTTGATCCATATTGTTGTTGTTTCTGCTGTTGAACCTGGCGTGTTAAAGTGGTAAGAATATTTAAATTCCATTTAGAATTCCTATTCTTGTTTACTTATTGATTGAATTAACAAAACAACACTTTTGAGTGCCAATGATAGATCACTCTAAAAAATAAGCAGTACTTTTGCACTTTATCTTTATTTTGCTGCAATTTCCATTGTCTGTTGGTAAACACCAAATGTAATTGGTTATAAAAAAAATCTTTTGATCTACTGATCCAAATTAAAAAAATGCAATAAGATAATCAAGTATACAGCATACTTTGCCAAAGAAAGACCCTGTGCAGTTCAGAAACTAGACAGTAATATTATTATTAGTAAATGCATTATAGATCAACAAATATACCTGTTGCTGGTTCTGGTATATTGGATCTTCTTGTTGCTGCCTATAATACCTGTAGCTAGTTTGCCTGCTAAATGAGTCATCCCTTTCATTTAAAGTTGTATGAGAAGCCTATAAAACAGTTAAAATATAAGTCAATATACAGTCAACATTCATCAACACATTCCTACTTGAAGATATTTCATTACCACATTTGAATCTAAGAGATATTGGGAGTTGTAGCTGTTTGATGTACTTGCGGTATCACTAGTGGATAAGCTGGCAAACCTGCAACAAAATCATTACTTATTAGTAACCAAGTGGCTAAATCAACATACATGACATAATTTACTTTATTACTTGCTATTTATTACCTGTGGGCTAAATTTGGTACTGACTCACTGGGTGTATATTTTCCTGCATGTCCACTCATAGTTTGCGCTTTGCCAAATTTATTCTCATGGGTTTGCGAGACGGCATCATTCGCACCAAAAGGTTGACTTCGAGGTCGTTTATTGTGACCGGTTGTCCACACATTTATAACTAAGGAATAAAGAAAGTTAGTACACACTTAATGCAGACGATCTAATAGGATTAAATTGATTGAATACATTGAAATCAAGTTTTGAAAGCAATGTTAACATTCCAACAGGATAAACTTACTGGGTAAATCTGGAGGAGTATCTTTTTTAATATATTTTCCAACCACACCCTCGTTAACAGCTTTTTGACCTTTTCTAGATATCATGTTTTCAATTTCTATCTATTGGATGACATAATCTACGAATTTTCAACACAATAACTTCTATTGTTCACAATTTACAAATAAATAAAAAAAATAAATCAAACATAAAATATTGCCACAGATAAAAGAATACAACAAAATAACAATTTGTGACGTAACGTAGTGACGTTGACAGACAGTGACATGACAGCACTTGGGGAATTGTTGCCATACTAGAAAATGTAATAAAGGCGTTTTAACACATTCGTGCTAGTGGCGATTTGGCGAGGCGTATGGTGAGTAGTGGTGGGTCGTCGACGTTTTTACAGTAGACGAAACGAGACTGGTTTACCGTTCACGTTGAACTAGTTCATAAAACAGTTTAATTTTCGACTAGTTTACATTGTAGACTGAATAGCGTTTCGTAGTCACTCGTTCAGTCGAGTCGTTGAGTCGTTCCATTCAGTTGTTTCGTTTCGTCGTATGTCGTCGACTAGAATGCGAAACCAAGTTGATGTTACAATGTCGTTCATGCGTAAACAGGTTTATTCGTTAACTGTAAACCAGTCGAACAGTTGACGGCAAGAAAACAGTCTAAAAAAACCATTCGTTCATTCAACGCCCACGCCTAATGGTGAGTGGGTATACCGTATAAACAATGCGCTCGCGGCTCACTATTCATCTCTGTTTTTTATATAAACCAGTGCTTAACTGCAATACCTCCAGTCACCACCACCCGATGGTAAGCAGTGATGCAATCGTTGAAGGTAAGGCGCACTGGTTTACTTTGAGTCTGTTCACGAGCCTTGAAGACATCTAAATTACAGTTAGACGGGAAAATCGCAGCAGGCAAATTGTTCCACACCTTCGATGTGCGTTCTATAAATAACGAAGCGAAATGCTTAGACCGGACCATTGAAGTTTCAACGGTGAATACTCGCCGTCGTTGGGTTGCTCGATGGTAAAAAGGAGATGGTGAGGTAAAGGAGATGGTTGTAGAAAAGAGAATCAAGTGGAATCAAGTCATGCAAATCCCGCGCACACTCTTCAAAATGCATTCTGTACAGGCTGTCATAGCACTCTTTCTACCTAAATGTTCCTAGGCGAATGGCAAGGCGAGCACGAAGGTTTAAAGGACCTATTACACTGCGCTGAATATCGCGTGCGATATTCCGACTCGTACTATTTTTCATTCATAGAAAGACAGTCTAACCCCTATTATACTGCGCGATACGTCGAACCATAGACTAGATACGTCGAACCATAGACAAAACGAGTCTGAATAACGCGTAGTGAATAGATCCCTAAACGCCGTATCGATTGTTGACTTCGATTTTGATATGATCCCGAACGCAGCATTCATTCCATTCCAAACCATAGTTCCGAATTACGTAATAAGTGAATATATCGCGAATCCAACCAAATTTAATAGTCACAAAATCTATAGACTCTTGAGTACTATTTGTGACGTTGCGCGTTGGTCTGGTTCGCGACTGTTCGCGATATAATCGATTTTGACGCAATTTGGAACACGACACGGGGCAAGTTTCAAGTTTCAACTTGACAGTGACGGCCATGTGAACCGGCGAACGTTGTTCGACTATTATATTGTATTCTAAATAATACTACTAAATTTATTATAAAATGTTCTATTTAATAGGTTTAGGATTAGGTGACGCTAAGGACATTACTGTAAAGGGTTTAGAAATTGTTCGAAAATGTGACAAAGTTTTACTGGAAGGTTATACTTCGATACTTACAGTTGGGAAAGATATTTTGGTAAATATATTGTTACTTAAAACTGTATTGTAATGAACGGGAAGTTAATACGCTAAGCCATGTTGTGATTATCTACAAGAATAGCGGAAGTTGACTTGGCGATCATTGCCTTTTAAAACTAGCAGAGAGCTGTATAATTAATTTCTTGAAACATTCTACTCTATCAAAACCCCTTCTCAATAGTAGGTATTATTTTCGAATTTATAGCGTTTTTGAATTTAATAGCATTTACGGAAACAAATTATTTATTAACTAGCTGTCCCCCCGGTTTCATCGATGTCTTTGGTTACTGCTCCTCATTCATGGGTCGCAGCATGAAGTTATAGTTTAAAAGCCCAAATCGACTGGTACTACTGGAGTTTAGTTAGATTAAACAAACAACAAAAACTTGCTTTCTGAATCTGTCACTGAAACAGTTTCTTGAAGAGGATTTTCCAGTGTACATATCTCGTTGTATCGTGTGTATGTATCTTGGTCTGAAGTTTAGACCGCATAAATATCTTTGAACACGTGTTTCCACATCTCAAGTTTAAGAATATAAAAGCTGATTTCCATCCATTTCAGAACATATTTCAGACTTGATATCAACCTCATATTTGATGCCAAATATTGATAGTTTTGGGGACAAAAACTTCTAAAGGTATCATTAAAATTTTACTTTTTGACTTGAAAGTTTTTAGTTACCTTAAAAGTTAGATAAGTTGTAACAGTGAAGTTGAGTTACGTTCCCTAGATGACTCAGGTTCAATTGGCTAATATTAAACCCCAATTTCAGTTGGGTAGCCTATAAGAATTACCCGTTTATTTTTTCTTCTCTGCTTTAGACAATAGATTAGCTGAAAATAAATCAACATATTTTATTATCAAGACATATTATAATTTCAGGAAGAGTACTATGGTCGACCATTGGTGTTAGCAGACCGTGAATTATGTGAAGGTGCAATAGATGACATATTATTAGAAGCCAAAAATGCTGAAGTAGCCTTACTGGTTGTTGGTGATCCTTTGGGAGCTACAACCCACACTGACATGTTGTTACGAGCTAAACAATTTGGTGTCAAAACTCAGGTATCAAAACTCTAAGATCAGCTTCTACTATCAGGCTAAATCATTATATTTTATTTATTGTACACTACAAATTTATAGAATTAAATGATGTTTATATGTTATAACCTTATTCAGGGTGACAATTAAGAAGACTGTATTTTTTATTTTTTGAAGGAAAATCCAAGGACAGTCCCCTAAAACCAATTTTTTGTACTTTTTCTTTTCATGTTGATTTGACTCAAATTATGTCCAATACCAATATTTAGCCACCTGTACTTACATTGCGCATTGATCAAATCAATGGGCGACCAAGATGCTTACAACAGTACCTCATTTGTCAAATTGTAATAAGAAGTGTAAAAATATAAGGAAACAGATAAACATAATAATACAGAATCAGAACTATCTTTGGCTTCACAGTAATCAAAATTGCTTTGCACAACTATCTAACATATGGTAACTTTGGTATCCAAGAAATGGCTCATGTACTAGATCTTCATTGTTAATGTTTCAGATTGTTCATAATGCATCAATAATGAATGCTGTGAGCTGTTGTGGATTACAATTGTATAACTTTGGGGAAACAGTTTCAATACCTTACTGGACAGAAACGTGGAAACCTGATAGCTTCTTTGAAAAAATTGTTGCAAATTACTCAAGAAACTTACACACTCTTTGTTTATTAGGCAAGTAGATAAAATTAATACATAAAAAATGAACCTTTGCTGCACCCCATCTCTTGCCCTTGCAAAAAGCAAAGGCATTAACTACCACTGCTATTGTTTGTTCACTGAATCTAATTCAAGAAGAAGACTAGCATCTATTTTCGCTTGTCGCTTCAGAAATTGATTGGCAGGTCTTTGGGTTCGGTTGCACAGACAAAATATTATAATTGCACGCCTTTTCAGTAGCCCTGCAGGCTACAGGTGTGATATGTGCTCTCGCCATACCTACTTTTAAGCGAATCGAATGTTCGCTCGACCAAATCTGAGTGCTTAGTGAATAGGCTTATTATTTCAAAATAACCCCTATATATAACGGCGAGCTTGAGCATTCACGCGCGTTCCATCGTCGACCGAATCGTCGCTTTCCATCAGGTGAGGTAGCGGTCAAGCGCGAAGCTAGTATAGTATAGTACAACGGGCTGTTTTCTGCACCTCCACAACCAAAGCGCGTATTTTGCGTACGGAAGCGCGAACCTATCAACAATAAAAAAAAAATTGTGAACACAAACAAGCTGCATAATATTTGTGTCCCAATTCCCTACTTAGGTACTAGATATTATTCTCATAGGCTCAGCTCCTTGTTTGTTTGGTCCGTGGTATGAATCCACTCTTGCCTCTACGTCTAAATGTAAGCAGCAGTTCAGCTACTCTCATCGTTAGGCAGCATGATGCGCGTAGGGCGGTTGTGCGCTGTCTTTTTTTTTTATCAATTGTGTAATATTAGAAAAAAATCATAAGGGCAAAATACAAGATCACAAACGCTCTTTTTAGACAGTAAGGACGTTTGTGCGAGTCAATAAGTATTTCGCATCCGAGTTACTACAGTGTTCTCAACTCGCTCTCTAATTTTATTTCAGATATCAAGGTAAAAGAACCTACTGAAGAATCATTAACAAAAAAAGTCCGCCAGTACATGGAACCAAAGTTTATGTCCGTCAAAGAAGCAGCAGAGCAATTGGTGCAAATAATCGAAAATAATCCAGACACTTCAGGTTATATTAAAATTTATGCTTACTATTGTTGAGCGGGTGGTGGTTGTTTCACAATACCACCCTATTTCACAGGGTGGTATTGTGAAATTTATGTCCACTGTCTACCCTGCCCTAGAACTATCTACACAAATTAATTACTACACTAACTAATATTCGACTTGAGTATATTCTAATGTTTTTATAGTTTACATATTTTTAACGAATTTGGTGGATTTTGAGACAAAAATTTGACAAAGGTTTTTCTTTTTTGTTGGGTAAAAATCATCCAGAAACATCCTCCGCCCTTGGGCGGAGCAGCAGATAGTGTCAGACTCTTACTGACTAAAAAACCCACACCGTTCCTGGTAAATGTCTCAGCAAGCTACCCATTGCTCACCGTCTGCAAGCCCGCGCCTACGGCGGCCGGAAATCGGGATCGGAATCTCGGCGGCGGCTGGGGTGCTGAGAGCGCCCTTGCCTGATGCAGCCGGCCTCTTCCTTTGCTAGCATTACTGCTTCGCAGAAGGAGGCGACCGCCTCCCACTCCTCCTCGCTCCGGACCATGGCCTAAGCCAAGGCCCGGCGCAAGAAAGGCCGCCGCTGATCGCCTCCACGAGGGCTCACTTCCGCACGAATCCGGTGCAGTATTCTCCCGAGCTTACCATGTCCGGTGAGAACCTGCTTCATGCGGAAGGTGAGGGAGGACGCCGTGAGGTCTTCCCAATCACGCCTCAAAGAGGGGACTTACCGCCATAATTGTGGCGTGCCCAACATTGGGTTGCGATAGTTGCTGAAGCCATTTCACCATGAGATCCCGCCAGAGCTCTGCCCGCCATGCCACGACCTGTCGCGGCAGCGGACCGTTAATTGGAACCTGATGGAGGCGCGTTCCGAGTGCCATGGAAACATACTTAACCACGGACTTGTGCAGCACCACCTCGAGTCCCATCTGCTGGATCCTGTCAACGACTATCGCAACCCCGCGTGTCGCTAGAACGGCCGCCGCCTGGTACGATTCATTCGTTATCCGTCAGGGAAGCCGCCGCGAAGCACGTAGTCGTACCCGATATTCCACAAGGCTGGTCCAAAAAATACTAAGGTCAATGAACTGAATTTTCCGATATCTGCCGATACCATTTCCTTAATGCTCCCGTAAACTGAAAACAACTGAAAAAAAAAATGACTTTAGCGCCATCTAACGAGAACATGGCCCGCCCTCAGACTTGTAGCTTTCACCTTAAAATCGGTTCCGTGATTTCCTTTAGGCCTACTGTCCACGGACGCGTAGCTTTATAGACGCGTATCATTTTATCATTGGTGTATGCCTGCGTGAAGCTTACATACAAAACTATGAAACTGTCGACGAAGCTACCACACGACACCACGCTGCTGCCATTTCGTCGACAGAGTTTCACCATGGTGTTTCATTGTCTACTCAGTGGCCATAGCTATTTCAGCATGGCGAAAAAACTGGACAAGTGCTAGTAGAACTCGCGCACTGAGACTTCCGTCAAACTTAGGTAGCTATTTATATAATTCATTTCTCGAAAAGAGTCAAAGATTTTTCCAATCGCAAAAATACTTATTTTTTGGGTGAGGTAACAATAAGTTTACGTTTTGGATTTATGCCTATATCTGTGCCATAAGACCTTACCATGACCCATGAGTCATGACTATACCAAATTTCAGGTTTCTGGGTCAACGAGATATACCCTATGAATTTTGATTTCCTTGAGAGTGTCGAAATACTTACCATACGTTTTTTATGACATAAACCGCCGTATCTTTTTTTCCATTTATTTAGAGTTTGATTTTTTCACAGCTTCAAGGGACCACAGACTCCTCAATACTTCCACGCGTTCCCGAGATAAGGGGTCTTGACAGACAAACAGACAGACTGACAAAAAAGTGATCCTATAAGTGTTCCGTTTTTTCCTTTTGAGGTACGGAATCCTAAAAATACAATTATTGTACTTTTGGGGTTACCAATGTATGAAAAATGACTAATTTTTGTTGTGCTCTAATTCTCGATTGTGTTAGAAGTTAACCCAAATATGTCCCAGGTTCCTATTTTTAGTGCGACTATTTTGTTAGTTGCTCGATTAGCTTGGCCATGAGACTCATTAAAGTATTTACCTACTCATTTGTTAAAGTATGATATCAAACTTTTCGTAAATTACGTACATTATGAGTTATTGGGACTGCTTCGAAAAGTGCACTTGTTTGGACTTATGTATCTGCTTTAAGGCTCTACATAATTATGATAATTTCTGACCTTGTTTAGATGGCTGTGTTTTCTATCCAAGTGTTATCTATAAACTTTCAATCCTTTATAATTAGCAAGACGAGGTTCATTGCATAAAGCACACATTGCAAAAGTATTCCGATCTTCTTTTGTGCAATCTGATGTCACAAGAGATTGTAGAGACTGTAGACAATTATGTAAAATGTCGCCCCGCTTTCAGTAATTCTTGATAAGACCATACTGTTGGTTCCGTTGGTTGGCACTAGACTATAGTTTGTCTTTTCTTCAGCGGTTTATATATTTTAGGCTTTTAATAACCTTACTGTTGGGGTGAGCAGCAAGATGAATAAAGAAAGTTGAATTAATCATTTTTTCAGGGCTGTATCCGGCATTGATTATCTCGTCTGCAATTGTTTTCTGTTGCCTCTTATATCTTTAGTAACGTTGAAAGGGGTCGAAGGGTGTGGGTTTTAACTGATGATCTGTTGTCTTTTCTATGAAAAACACGTCCTATTTCAAGCCCGTAACTCTGACTATAGTTATGCATTTAAACCGCGTACATCGAAGGACTGGAACAGTTTGCCTGCTGCGGTCTTCCCGTCTGATTATAATTAAGGTGTCTTCAAGGCTGGAGTGAATAGGCTCTTAATAAACTAGTGCGCCTCACCATCAACGATTGTATCACAGCTTACTATCAGGCGGGATCGCAGTCAAGTACTAGTTTATAACAGATTAAAAAAAAGTTATTATATTTTCTGTGTTTTGTTAACTATTTTATAACTTGATATTTTTTCGTTTTAATTTATTGAAAACTGCATCTTAGTAAGTTCATTGTATTCCTACTCCATAAAGGACGATTGATGTGGTTTACTTCGTCTTAGACGGTTAATCAGCATCATCTGTTAGATCAATTGGTATCCCGTGTAACAATTTGATGTTACAGTATTTGGACTAAATGAAAGTTTCCTCTTTTCAATTCTATTAGTACTCTCTGCCCAATAGGGGACCAGGTGAATTGCTTGGAGCAGAAGGCACTGCATCTTTATCTTTTATTCTCTTTAACGGCGTTTGAGTCTGCCTATCTCCAACGGTCCCACCGAATGCGGATCTGGACTTTGTGATGAACAAGCCAGGATGAAATCCTTGCTCTACAAGTACTTTGGTACCAGTGCTCGCTTTGGCTGAGTGGCCTCTATATTCCTTCTCTCTTCCGAATGTTTGGAAAATAATATTTTTTGTTCGTAATCGTCAGGACAAGTCTGAGTAAAATATTTTTGCTGAAAAATATACTGGAAATTAAATTACACCATTGCGAAATTGGAGCGGGTCGCTAGTTAGTAATAACAATTAATAATTATATAGTTGAATTAATTAACATGTTTATGATGTCTCGCTACAAACGATACTTTTCAGTCAGTGGCGTAACTATACCATCCGAGGCCCGTGGCAAAATCATTGGATGGGGCCCAAAGAAAATCGTCAACTTATAACTTAATTTGGTTAAGTACAGACAATATTCTTTATTATTAACAAATCGGTTAGTTCTCTAATATACATACCTACCAGGACTTATATTTCGTCTCTGGAGGTCGGCTTCCGTGTGATGTCTCTATAAAGTGGTAAGGCTAGCAAAATGCCATGGGAAATTGATCCTTTTCTTATGAATGCGTTTAATTTTTAATAATTTACATTAATTTGTATACTTCTTCAGAGCTCAAGGCCTATTGGGCCGGGGCCGCGGGGGCCTCATTAGGCCAGGGGCCCGTGGCATTTTGCCAGCCTTGCCACCCTATACTTACGCCACTGTTTTCAGTAACAAATTATGACCTAGGTGCATGCTACCGTAGAACGGTAGGCTCGGTCTTGCGGACGACGAACAATGGGTAGCTCGCCAATCGGCCGTCCAGACCAAGTCCGAGTCGTCGCCAGCGCGTAGTGTTTCAAATGCTCCTCAAAGAGATGTCACCAAACCGTAGGGGCCCAACAGGGCCAATGCCTGATAGGACGGCGAAGATTTTCTGATATGAAAGGCCTGGAACGCAAAGGGCCACAGAAGGACTCAGATGTGGTTTTAGTCAGTAAAACTCCTTAATTGGTGTTATTTGATGATTTCTACTAGGTACCTACTGATACCAGCGACCCGCCTCAGTTTCGCACGGGAGTTAATTTTTTTTTTTAATTTACGGCTTTTCTCTACTATTACACATGGAATACCTTTCAAAAATTATCTTAACTTTCCTCATGAACCACTCTGTCGATTGAAGAAAACCGCTTGAAAATATGTTCAGCAGTTTTAGAGTACCTATATCGCGAATATGTGTAGACGGACACGATGGGAAACTTCTTTTTGTTATGTAAGGACAAATTAATGTTTATTTTAACTCTAGGTATGTAATTTTTGTTTTCTAAATAATATTTACTTTCTGTAATGGCCATGTAGTCTTTCCACCAGCCTAGGTCGACTGGTAAAGAACTCCTAAGGCATTAAGTCCGCCAATTTAACTTCGTGTTGCATAAATTGAGTTAAACACTACATTATTTTATTATTTGTTTTAAACAGGAATTAGCAAGAATAGCACAGCAGTGGGCCTTTCGCGGGTGGGAGCTACTGACCAGCAGATAGCAGTTATGTCGCTCGACGCGATGCGCAGCTTTGACCTCGGCCCGCCGCTCCATAGCCTCGTCATTCCTGCTCCCAATTTACATCCGTTGGAAATGGACTATCTTGCACAATTCAAATCAGTCAGTTGATTTATCAAATATTGTAGTTAAATAGTGTCATGAATAAAAAAAACTTAAAATGAGTTTAATTAATATATTTTTATTATTTACAATATAATAAGAATAATAAAAAATCATGATATTAACAGAATTTGATACGACCATGAGAAACCACATTCAAACCCATGATTGGTCCACAAAGCTACCACAAAATACATACTACAACAAAATTATTTTCAATTATAAATGTTAAAAGGTACATTAATTATTATTTGGTCTAAGTTTCACAATTATAAATAATGAAAACTATTATTATAATAATATACAAATAACGGAATGTAGATATACCAACATTATAATAAAATAGTACACCTATCTATTGGTATACATCAAACATCTCTAGATAAAACTGGAAACTGGTGGGTCAAATGATTGTAATTAATAATTAGGATCTTATAATATGGAATTTTACATAACACTAGCACAATTCTTAACATAATTATACAGTCTTTAGACTTAGTTGTAAAGGGTAGATACATGATTTTAATAATATATTAAACGAATTCACATAACTCGTGCTTTCTATTTATCATGTGAGATTACAAAACAGGGAACTATATAAATAGACATTGAGTTAGAGTATTTAAATTTTTAAACAGCTGATACTTGTTGATAGTCATCTTCGTCATCAGGCGTATCGTGATAATAATCATAAGGGCGCGTGACGCCCTCGTGAGAATGCGCCCGACTGAGCCGCTCGAGCCGCGCCACCTGGGCGGCCAGAGTGTAGGGCGCCTGAGGCATGCGGGGCGGAGGCACGGGGCGCGCGCAGCTCGCCGCGGCCGTGCACGAGCCGTGCCCACTGTCACTCGACGTTGCTGACCCGGTCTTTCGTAGTGGCAAGTTTATGTCCTGTGGTGAGGGCAAGAATAGTTACCACTTTCTTTGTTCGTTTTTATAAACTTATGTTTTCATTGAGAAAAAGAGTTGCTAAATATTTTAATACAACCCCAGGGTCCCAAGTATAGAGTAGGTGGTTTTATTCGGTCAGAACAGAACCAACCGAACCCCAAGCGAACGCCGGCGTCCGCACAGATTTTAAAATATTGAGCGTTATCCAAGAACGTAAATAAGAAGTTTTTCATAAAGTAGTCTGTAAATATCAGAAATAAGCAAACCTTTCTGTAAGTCCCTACATTAGGGGGCACTACCGTGCCCCCGCCAAGGCGAGCAAAAAGTGGCACGGCCGTACCATCCTTTTTTTGAAACAGTTCAGGCCATTTTCAACCCCCTATAACTTCGTTGTGTATAAAACTAGAAGCCTGAATTTTCAGTAACCAAGTGGGCATCGTATAAACACGGTATATTTACAATTTCATTCAATTTATAACTGGTCAGTTTCTTAATTTTGTCACTCACTGATTGACCGATCATCAAACTCTGGCGAACATTACACGGTCATGCAAGCGTCATTCAATTCCATCAACCTTGAATGATGGTGAATGATGGTTTTCGTCAATCAACACTAGAAACCGTCATGCAATGCATTAGACGGTAGGTTTTCCGTCA
Source organism: Mythimna ferrago (assembly GCA_910589285.2). Classification (NCBI taxonomy): domain Eukaryota; kingdom Metazoa; phylum Arthropoda; class Insecta; order Lepidoptera; family Noctuidae; genus Mythimna; species Mythimna ferrago. The sequence goes on along the minus strand of OU342692.1, from coordinate 11,034,628 downwards.
ATCAAGGTTCTGACAGTAGCAAAACTGACAGCTAAAACTACCGTGTAATGTTCGCCTAAGGCACTTCTAGCAGACGTAGAAGTTTTAATAATGCAAAACTAAAACATTTTGCAATTTCGGTAGTTTTTTTTTTAAATACACCAACTGCATGAATAACTTTGTAATCCCATATGAAATATAATGGATTACAAAGTTACATTTGCAGTGAATGAATCAGTGTATCTGTATATTTACACTAATATAATAGAGAGGTAAAGTTTGTTTATTATATATAGGAATCTACAAAAAGAAATGAAATACCATCAAAATCACAACTTGTAAAAAAACCAAGGCTCGAAACCCAGTTCTACTGTAAAAAGTTGTGAGATCCATGTAATACTAAGTGTGTTAATTTATTTAGTCCCTACTTGAAGGACCTTTTGCAACATCTTTTAATGACCATATCAATATTACAAATCTTTTATGTTTGAAATAAATATATTAACTTGGCAATTGGACTAAACAATTAATTTAATATGTATTACTGTGAGATAGATTTTGTTTTCACGAGAAGAACTAAGTTACGAGCCTAGGTTTTATTACAAGTTATGTTTTTGTTGGCATATACCTACCGCTTTTTGTGGATTGAAAAGTGATGTTACACTACTGCTCTCTGCCGATAAGTCGACTGGAAGTGGCGCAGGTGTATCGGAGTGTGATCTCTCGTGTGCTGTGCGAGGACAACAAATACCAGGGCCAGGTCCATCGCGGCGATGCGAACAAGGCGAGGGTCCCGGCGGCGGCGGCCGAGGTTGATGTGGCCTTGTTTTAGCTGGTTCTGATAGAGCAAGCAGTTTCCTCACTGCTTGAGGAGACGCCGTACCAAATTTATTTCCCGCAAAGCTCTTTTTACTCTCACTAGCTGATGAAGCACTGCTTGTTGTAGATAAAGATGGTGATGGGTGACGTCGCCTTGGGATAGCGGGAGCTGGCCCGGCTCCTTCACATTCCAATGATAAACTGTGAAGACGTTCTTCATCAGTTTCGACGTGCATTCGATTTAAATATGCTTTTACACGTCGAACCATTTGTGCTTCTTCAAACATTTTTTTAGGGTTTGGTACATTTGAAGATTTTTTCCTTCTTTTTACTGTCACTTGGCCTTGCTGTACTCCTCCAGTAGTAAGTTGGTTCAAAGCAACCATAGCATTAGAAGGTGGCTGTTTACCTAGCTCCAGTAAGGTAAGAAGGTCATAAGGAGCACTGCACATATTTGTGAGTGTGCGAACTTCTTTAGCTATCATACGCAACTTTTCGAAATTGACCATGCCTTCTACTTTAGTGTCATTGCCCAAATGTATAAATGTAAGATCCTTTTTAACCACTGGGTAAAATGGTATAACTGGTGATCTGCCTTGCTCTGTAGTAACCAGCTGCCTATACTTAGACATGTTCCTCGAGGGATCCATCAGCATTTGCAAATCGGTGAACAATTTTAAATACTTTGTTGGTAGTTTCTCCCAAGTCATCCTTAATCTTGACACTGCACCATGTCCTAATCCAGATATTATAGCAAACATGGAATTAAAGTTTTTACACTCTTTACAATGGCGAGCCACTTTAATGAACTGTTTTACTATTTTCTGTCGACGTGCAAGAGTCTGCTCATTAACAACTTCTGTTACAACCCAAAACATTTCCTTGTTTACAAGTTCTGCAAATTGTGACAACATTGGTGTGCCATATCTACTTTTCAGTTCGAATAGATCATCTACATACTCAGTACTCTCAATTTGTCGAAAGATGCAAAAATCTTGTAATGTTAGTTGCACTGCAACCTCAACTGCATTTAATTGTAGAAAATGTACCACACTCTCTCGTAAAAGTTCTGGTGCCATTTCATCAGGTACTAAATTTTCAGTAATTCCATTGGTTTTTAGGTAATACCTAGAGCTGAGACCAATCCTTTCTGCAAGATTTTGTAACTGGTCAGGCAAACGATGTTGTTTTATAATACCACCCTGAGCAACAGATACTTCACACAGTGAAAAGTTAGAACTGGGATCAGTGATACCAAATTCCTGCAAAGTCAACATTACAACTTCTCTTGCAGTCGTCTCTTTGTGTACCAAGAGATATTTGCAAGTTTGATCAGATTTGTATACTTTGAGTACATGTTCAGGATAATCAGAGGATTGATATTCATCATAACATATTGATATTAAATCAGGATTGCTGTGCGAGTTATAGAAGGAAGTACTGGTATTTGCTTTGTTTAAGGATTCAGAGTTAGAAAGAACACTGTCATCAGTAGGTAAACCATCAGTAATTGTGTTTTTAGGAAGAAGATTCATTTTCATTAAAGCTTTCTGTAGTTTTCTCTTAGGTCCCAATGTCATGAAGCCTTTCTGAGGTTCTTTCTTAATGCTCAACTGCTGTGGTTTCTTGGTGGGAGATTGGAACACTGGAGTTAATGTTATAGGATCATCATTGAGTAGTTCTGCAGTTGACAGTCTAGCTCTAGGGTCAGTGTGCCAGTGAACTCTATTAGAGCAACCTCTCTGCCTTGGAGAATTTTCTGGCATTAATAACATTTGTTTAAAAGCTAATAAGTTACTTTTTACTGTGATGCTTAGATGTGTAGAACCTGTTATTATTTCCATTGCCTTTGCATGACTCACATGCTGAAAAGATTGACCATTTACCTCTAAAACTTGATCTCCTCTTTTTAATCCAACATCCTCAGCCTTTGAATGCTTTTCAACTTTAAATATAAATATTCCATACCCTCTTTCATATCCACCCAATATAGTGAAGTTCAAAGGTTCGTCTCTGGTAGGACGAGACAAAGTAACACTTCGTGTTCTAGCTTTTGCTGAACAAGCTATGTTTAGCAGCCTCAATTGACTTTCCATTTTTTCACGCTCTAAGGCAATTTCAAAGTTCTCAAGGAACTCCATCATAGTTGAATCAGTTTCAAAGTCTGTAAAATGATTATTGACCCAAAGCAGTACCACACGAGTAACCTTGTCTCTAACAGCTGGTTCAGAGAACCAAGCTAGTAGTTGTTTTGCTACAACTAAAGGACTTTCGATGAATGTTCTATGTGTCAGCAGGAAGTCTTCAACATATGTAGAATCACGCGAGTTATCCTCAATGAGTTGTAACATTAATTGTTCTGGAGTTCCACGGATAACAACATGGCCTTGTTGTCGTCCTGACTCTCCAGCTGCTCCTCTATATTCAGTAACCAATACTACAACACCATTCTCATTTTCATGCCTTCTTATATTTTCTTCACCTTGGTGTAGTATTCGATAATAGTCAGTTTGTGTGATACAAACAAACTGACAGTCATCACATTTTGTAGTCATTACACCTTTGTGATATAATTTCTCAAGTGTAGCTTCAGCCATCCCAAAGCTGTCACCAACATTCAAGTGCTCTACTTCACCACTTTGATGCTCAATATTAACATGGCCATTAATGAGAACAGACCAAGAGTCATGTTCTTCTCCGTCATTCATAACTACTGTTCCAGCTTTCTCAACCACTGCAAACACCATGACAGCACATAATGCCCGCCGCACTGTCAATGTCATGTTTGTGAATGCTTTCAAGTGTTGAGTGAACTCCAAAAGTATTTCTATATCTTCATCAGTTCGCTCACTTGGATCCTTTTCAAGACATTCTCGAACAGCATCACGAACAGTCAGGCTGTCCATACTTTCTTCTAAATCTTCTTCCTCATCTGAGTCAACAATAGACTCGAGGAGACCTGATAGGTCTACCTCCATATCCATGTCGAGAGAGCTATGTACTGAGGTCATTGTGTCACTACCACTGTATGCAGAACTGGTGTCACTGGCGTTGGAGCACTTTAGCGTGTGGGGGTACAGCTCCGGACTGTGACGGCCTCCACGCCCACCTCTCAACATCGTGAAGTTTCGGACCTGTCCGAGTGACGTCCAGCTTCTGAAAAAAATTTCATAGAATACGTAAAGAAAAATCGATATCTCCTCCATTTATCAAATCGTTGTTTATTTATCTTTCATTTAATCCTAATATATTTAACTGTACTATGCGATGGCCCTTGATTAGAATAATATAAAGTGATGAACATTCAGGCAAGAACCAACAAATGCGGGAGACTTTCTTCTGTTGACTTAGTATTACAAGATCGAGAGGCACAATTGAAATCATAAAAGTTACGTCATGTCTTGTTTATATTGTCTGCTTTCAACAATAGGCGTTCGTACGAAAAACAATAAATAAATATATGAATTTCAAACCTTCACAATTTCTATTTATTTTGCATTCATGGCGGAACTGTCAGCGCTTCCATGTTGCTTTCTAAATTAATTACCGTTTTCCAACGACCTACAGTAACTTAATGTTTCTGCAATTCACAATACACACAATTTTTTATTGTCTTTAAAACACAACCCAACACTCAATAATTAATAAATAAGCCGATATTTAGTTACTATTTGAGGAAAATCATTAGAAAGCCACTTTCCTCTCCAAAGCTGAATAATATTACCATAGAGTACATAGAACAGAACGTAAGCATAGAGCCAGAGCAGAGCCAATCAGAATTTAGAGAGCATTCTAACATACTTGTATCAGGCTTCCAAGTTTGGTGTTCAAAATAAAATACACTTTTTTAGAAACAGCATTAATTATAGAAAACAAATGCAATAATATTTTTATATGTCTTAGCCGTAGGACAGTGACTTGAATCAGATAATTAAGTCGAACGGTTGAACATAAAAAAATGAACGAGAAGGTGTTTTTAGGCCCTTTGTGTAGAAAAATAAAATTAACTAAATTACTATCGCTAATAAGATTATCACATACAATTCAAAATTATCTTATCCTTGACCTTCCATGTAGCGCTTACGCGACTACTCATCGCACTGGTGATGATTATGTTGTGATGAGTGATGACTGATGAGAGATTATTTTCGGACATTCATCATCACCAAACATATAAATATAATATTGTAGATATACGAAATTTTCGGTAATTGTATCTTTCTTTTGATTTTTTTTTTGGACTCGAGATATTGTGATTCAATCTGTATTTTTTTTTACCATTTATCTATTCAGTCTATTGTCTATTATTTTTATCAATCATTTTTTACCTGTACCTTTGCTCCGTTTTACAACCGGAACAAGTAAAAACATATTCATAGCTTTTTATTTTTCAATAAAAAGTTTTGCATATTCTGCTTAAATTACAATTGTTTGTGACGTGACTTTACTTCTAAAATTATTATTTATTTATTTCCTACGACTGGTATTAACGAATAATATAAAGAGTGTTTGGAATGACTAACTGAACATTTTCTATCTCCATCTATTTTCAGAAATAGGTACTTTTGTATGAGTGTAGCGTTTTCGCAGCAAACCAGTGATGTTAATCTTTTAGTTACAAATTTTGTAAATTGATCGCTTCTCGTTGTGAAAAAAGTCGCATATACGTTGGATTAGTCTTGTGAAAGTGCAACATCCTAAAATAATCTTGTGTATAGCGTTAAAATGCGCCCAGTTTTAGAGTCGAAACGGATGGTGAGCGATGGCGAGAATACGGTGATAGATTTTTGGTGTTAAGTTTTGCTCCGTGTCATCACCGCTATAGTTTCCGATTACGTCCAGGAAAGACGATAACCGTTTTGATTCGCTGTTTTACGCGTTATTACAAGTAAATCTTATAAAATCTCTTGCGATTATTGTTAGAAAATATATTGTCATTGACTGACCGGCTGATATTACACGAGGCTTGTATGTATATGCGACTTCTGCCTTCTGCTATTCGTGACACGCCTCAGAAAATAAATCTAAATTTGTGAATCGAATTATTCTTTTCTGTATTTGTGTCATTTTAGTGATAGAGACGGTTTAAAATTACGTAACTGTTGTGGAATCTTGAAGTGTATAAAGAATGGCCTGAGTGTGACCACTCCATTACCGTCATGTGTGACGAAGAATTGTTTGTTTAGGCTCTAATATTGTGCATCCTACGGAAAGTGCGCGTTCGTCTCGTGGACTGGGCCAGATCATGACTCTGCTTGAAACAAAACAATTTTCGCATTGATCGCCGTCTACCTATCGTCATTTGGGACACTTTTATATTACCAAAATGTCTTCGGGAACTTTTGTGGACAGAATTGACCCTTTCGCCAAGCGGTCGCTGAAGAAAAAAACCAAGAAGTCTCAGGGCTCTTCTCGATACCGCAACACGCAAGATGTTGAGCTGCAGGCACTGCCCTTGCTCAAAGGTGGGTCCAATCATTATTTTTGCCGATTTATACTCGAATCTTCCGTTTTCTTAGCAAATTTGCTAGGTGTTTACATTATAAAAAATGGTTTTGTAAAATAGTTAATTCTAATTTTGCCAGTTCATTGAACTTTTGCCTTGATTTTTGTTGAACTATGTAAATAGGTTAGGAATAAAATCTTGTTTACTTAGAGAAGAAAATGTTCACTTGGGATACTTAGAAAACATAGTTTTCATTTTTATAATAATATGAAACACTGAACTGAAATATTTAGTAACTTTTGAAGGAATTCTTAAGCAAGTCATGAATTATTGTCTGACTCTTGACTGCACCTGATTTCTACCTATAAGTTAGGTAGTTTCTGTGTCAATAATGTATGTAATTCATGGTCATTTGATTAAATGCATGTGTTGTTTGTAAATCCCATTATGCATGAATATAATAGTTAAATTATCTTCTTTTTATTTTATCATTTAAATCTCATATTTATTTATTAAATTGATTATGTTTTTGTATCCCTAGAGTTCAGTTTCCATTATTTGTATATTATTATTTAAAAATCATAAATAACAAAAAGGTTTTGTAGTAGTTATTTATGTTATGATAAACATACATTAACAATGTAAATTGTTGATTGTATTAGAAAAACACTTTGTTATATTGTTTCTCCCTGATATTAATTAGCATTGACCTGCTCTTTTGACTGTTGCATGATATAAATTTGATTTGGTGCAATCAAATTACTGACAAAATACTCCTCTAAGGAGAACAGTATGAACTTGTTTATAACGGACTGGCCTGTAGCTATAATATTACAGAAGGATGAGATAAGATGGGTTTTGCCCTGTTCTTGGATTAACACAAGATTCTATTTTTATACATTATACCTGTGTAGGTATATTACTATTTCATGTAATATACATTTAGATATGAATAGTTCTGCCAGATCTTGCAACTATTTATAAAAATAAGAACTTGATAGCAGATAATAAAAAAGACTATGGAATCTGGCCATTAGCATGTTGTGAGTTGAAGGATATAACATAATTATGAGAACTCACTAACAAGAGTCTCCTGAAGATTGTGTTTATTAGTTAATGCATTATTGCCACGCATTTGTTTAATTATTTATGTCATTTTAGTTATTTTATTGCATAAAACCTTTGTCTAGGTCAGACTGGGTAGCGAAAGGTTCGGAATTGCCATTCGTTACCAGTATAAAACTTTAGCTGCGAAAATACATTGGAGCTTATGTATTTTTGCAGCTAACATACCTATTTATTTATGCATTAATGTCCGGGTAGAAAATTAAAATTAAATCATCATTAGATAGTTATTCTAATTAAAGTTAAATCAGGTATATAAAGTGGGAAATCAATAGCATAAAATATTAATTTTCATTCTATACTCACTTTATCCTTTTAGTAACAAATAAGCATAAAATGTTCATACTAGTGTAATTGTTTTCAGATGTTCCAAGCAGTGAGCAAGAGGAGCTATTCATCCGTAAGCTGCGACAATGCTGTGTGGCATTTGATTTCATGGATCCCGTAGCTGACTTGAAGGGAAAGGAGATTAAGCGTGCCACCCTCAATGAGCTTGTAGAGTACATTACTGGAGGACGTGGGGTTCTCACTGAACCTGTTTACCCAGAGATTATTAAAATGGTAAGTACAAGCAAAGCCATCATGACCATAGTATTAAGAATATCACACATCCTAACATATACAACACAAAAGTTGTTTCTACCTGTCTTTTATAGACTTTTATACTATACAACTGTTACCCCAAACCAGTTTTATTATTAGAAAGGCGATAAATGTGACGATGGTTGATAGACCATATAAAAAATAAATAAATTTTTTTTTTAGCATAATAAGACACCCTAATATCTTTTGACAGTTAGTAATTTCATACAATCTATTTGTCTATGGTAATCTATTCACCAGTTGTATAACACTCATACAATGCTTACCTATTTGAAAAATTTATTAAAACCCACACATTGCCCCTTCCCCTCTTTTTTAGGGTCCGTACTTCAAAGGAAACCCTTATAGGATCACTTTCTTATCCATCTGTCTGTCTATCTGTCAAGACCCTTTATCTCGGGAATGCGTGAAGTCATCGAATTGAAATTAAAACCACATAGGTACTCAGATTTGCCATCCTGAAAATCAACCTGTGAAAATATTAAACTACATAAGAAAACAAATCGCCACTCTCAAGGAATCTTTCATTGGGCATTTCCCGTTGACCTAGAATCCTGAAATTTGGCATAAAGCAAGGTCTTATAGAACAGGTATAGGAATAAATCTGAAAACCGTAAATTTATCTGTCACAAAAAATAATACTGTTTTGCGATTGGGAAAAATCGGGAATTAACTATTTACATAGGTAAGTTTGTACGGAACCCTTAGTGCGCGAGTCCGACTCGCGCTTCTTTTAATGATACTAGTGTACTAATGTATACTTGTGCTTGATTGCAATCCCACCTGATGGTAAGCAGTGATGCAGTGATTCCCTTCCTATTCAATTGCTTAGTTTTATTGATTACTAACTTCTGCCACCGGCTTCGCCCGCGTGAAAGACGTTTTCTCCATGCAAACTTTGGACCCCCGTTTCATCCCCTTAGAGATGAATTTCGGAAAATCCGTTCTTAGCGGATGTCTACACCGTATAAGGAACCTACCTGCCAAATTTTAAGTTTGTAAGTGTCATAGTTTCTGAGATTTCGTGATTAATCAGTGAATGGTATTTTGCTTTTATAGATACCATAATTCAATGTGGATTGCATGCAGACTAAATAGAATAAACTTTATTGTACACCTAAAAGTAACAAGACGTAAACAAAACTTAAATCTATGGGTACAATGGCAGTCTTATCGCTGACCGCGATTTCTACCACAAAACTTTAGGATGGATTGCATGCAGCTTGCTATAATTCACTCACTACTACCACTTCCTGATTACCTGTATCCAATCAGTAATCTATTATCACCTATTAGCTGACAGGTGCAGTAGTATTGACCTCATATTGTTAGTGCATTTGTATGCAGCGGGACGCTGACTGCCATTTTTTTGTCACAACACAAGCTAACTTTCACTAGGTCAATATAAAAGGTGAGACTCGTCATCTTCCTGCCCTTATTCCTTGTTATTCTTGGGGTCGTCGCAATACGTTATTTTTTCTATCATTCTGTCCTGTCACACTATTACTAACTCCCTTTTCTATCATATCACTTCTTATAAAATCCATCTTATTTTTCTTGGGCTTCTTTCTCCTTCTCCATCCATCCACACTCAGTAATTACATTTTTACTTAAATGTGTACCAATCTATATATCACTAAGAAAGACTGAGACTAACATCTTTTTCTTCTTCCTTCCCATATAACTCGGGGTCGACGCAACACATTTTTTTCTTCATTCCATTCTGTCCTGTCACCCGTCACACTACTACTAACTCCTTTTTTCTTTCATATCACTCCTCACACAATCCGTCCAGACTGAGACTATCATCAAATATAATTATTTATTTCGCCGTTTTTCCTTCACGAAAATAACTAAGATTCATCACAAATCACTAATCACCTATCTGCTCTCCGATTATGAGCCTACTGCCTATTTATCGATAACCTATCACTAATCGCCAATACCCTATCATTAATCACATTCCACTGATGAGCAATCACAGTTTGGTTTGGGTGAGCACAATTAGGGTGAAGCAATTAAAATTCCATGCACAGCAGTCCTGTGTTTTTGTTACCAACAACAGAAAAATGCTAAACCATTTGTGAAACTTTGGTTTCCTCCTAATCCCAATGCTATGAAAGAGACTGCATGCTATTTGAAATGTTTTATTCATCAAGGATCTACTCATCCAGTGAAACCCACAGATAATAAAACTAAAGATTTATTTGAAACTCGGTCTAGTTTTTCCACTGTAGAAAGCCAGATTCAGTCAACTTAGGCATATCAATCCTTTTGTTATTTGCTTCGAATTAGAATTCCTGACCTTTGTGTGTGTGAAAATACTTTTTTATTTCACGAAATTTAAAAAAATAAATATACATTTAACCAGACTTGCATTATAAAAGTATGTCATTTGCTTAGACTTTTCGAACTATGCTAAGGGGAACTCTGTTCTAACCTAATGGCAGCTGAGGACTGACTTCTTATCAGAACATCAGAATCTAGTATGTAAATGGGTAAAGCTAGAACTACATTAGACCGACGCGACGCATACGTGTAAAACGCCTGATCTGAAAGATGTCGCGTGGCGTGGATCAAGTGTAGCTCTACAAGTAGTTTCCTTAAATAAATGTATGGAGACGACGCGCCGAAAGCGGTGTGTGTGATACGTGTGCGCAGTGTAGTTCTAGCTTAATACTATTGTACCGCATGGTAAAACAGATAGTCCGACTTTCAGAGTGAATACTCGATTTCATTAAAAAAACAAATTTTTATAACAAACCTATTTATAAAAATTAACTCTCGATAAATTTAAAACAGGGCATTTAAATTATGTTAAAACTATTCTATAATTATTCACTCATGGTTTGTATCCAGTGCCACAGACTACACGATGGCCACACGTGACCCATGTCATTTATTGCCATGTGAAATACAATTAAACCCCATTCAAAAATCATAATTTCAGCCGAAAGACTTAGACATAGGCTTCCCCCATGTGTTGCTCAACGAACAATCCCAGCCGCCTCGCGTCCATCGTATTCCCGCGACTCTCACCAGGTGATCGGTTCACATTGCGGGAGGCCTTCCAACACTGCGTTTCACGGTGTGCGGTTGCCATTCCAGAACCTTTCGGGCTCATCGACCATTTGTTCTACGAGTTATGTACCCTACTCACTGCCACTTAAGTTTGGTGATTCGTCGGGCTACGTCGGCGACCTTGGTTCTCCTACGTATATCTTCACTCCCGATGCGATCACGCAAGGAAACTCCGAGACCTCCCATTCCATTCCATTTAAAAAAAAAAGTGTGTAATTTTTTTTTATTAGAGTAATCGAGTTGAGTCTAGTAATGTGGTCAGGCTCTCAACCCAATACTTAACAACGCCCTCACTCACGGATCGGACAGGGTTTTTACCATATTGTTTTTTGAACAATTAAATTCATAATTGGTTTTCTCGTTTGTACCAGAATTTAATAAGATTATAACCACGGGCAATAATAAATGTGCGTAATCAACGTTTGTGCTTTCGAGCTGGCATGATTTATAGCTACCAATAAAGGCGAAAGGCGGGTTAGTAAAGTCGAAGACAAAGTGACACCAGCAGATGATGTTAGGACCAACCGCAGGACCACTGCACCACCAGATTCGTGTGGTTGACATGTTTTAATGTATTCGAGTATCCCATAATAATATGTCGAACTAATCAGAAGATATAATAGTAGGTGAACCCTTGGGATTTTTGGATTTACTGAAGCCCGTCAGATTAATATATCTATGGGGGATATCTTGAACCGCTGTTAAGTACCTACACCATATATAAGTCCTTTAAGTACGGCCGTACGTTTAGGGCAGCGGATCAGAATAGTAAAAAATCGATAGCTACAAATACTGGAGCGCGTCAGATTAAGGTAAGGTGGGTTAATTGCATGGTCACATCAGGGAGTGGTGAGGGTTGCAAAAAAAACGTCACTTCAAGTTCAACATTCTCGAGTACGGTTGTTTTTTTTATGTTAGTTAGTTTTATTTTATTCCTTTATCCTTTAAAGAAATAAAATGGAAACCACTAAAAAAAATTGCAAATATTTTAAAAATATTTTGGAACTCTGTTTCGTTGTTTTTTGACGCTGGCTTACGAAATTGAAATATCCTTTAATAGTTTTTATTCAAGTCTTTTCTATTTTTTTTATACAGTCTTTAATAAAATAGGTTTCGTATGTGACTCATATGTATTACCCACGGATATCTATGGTATTACCTAAACTTTCTCAATAACTACAGATTCGATTTGGATGTGGTTTTCGTTATTTCACATTGAGATTTCAATATTATAACTGTAAAAGTAACTCATTCTGTCTGTTACCCCACGAAAGGACATAGGATAGATAGATAGAAATATTCTTTTTTGTTCACCCAAAACTACTGGGACTAAGAGTGTGAAATTTTCCACTAGGCGTCCTTTTATGGTGTAAGCGAGCACTAAGAGAGGCATTCCCAAAATTTACCCCTTAATCCCCATCCCCAACGAGGTTCTCACAAGCGAAGAAGAAGAAGATTATAAGACAGAGGTATTACTAAATATATTAGGATCTGATGAAAATCTTCGGAGATAGGTAGACACTGCAACCACGATAGTTCCAATCGTATGTTTACGTATTGTTTACACCATTTCGTAACATAACATCACGGTATGCTCTGAAGGGTTATGCAGATGTGCACAGTTTACTCTGGTGCAGTCACGACAAAAATATATAAACAAACATTGTCACATTTTTTATTCTATTCCCTGTTCGATGGTTAGATAAATTAACCTTTCGAATACCGTAATTAGAGACACAATAGAAAGACAATGAGAGCGAACCCGGTGTTCGCTTGGGGTTTAATGAATTAATAACAAACTGTCATACACTTATTCTTTCTTGAGTGGGAGAAGTTTAAATAGATAGAAATTGTGTTACATCTTATTGCTCGTGAGTGTATACGATCAATTCACAAACAGAATCAAGGTAGAATTACACTGCCCACACGTGTGCCACGTACGCCGATCTGGGCGCGTTGGTTTCCATTCATTTTTTAACGGAAACTAGATAGAGCCACACTAGATCCACGCCACGCGACGACGTTCTACGTACAAATCAGGCGTGGTCCACGTGTACGTCGGTCTATTGTAGACCTAGCTTCAAAGTGTTGATGAAATCATTATAGGTATTTTGTTATTCCTATATGTGCCTTACCGTAGAAATTCCTCACTGTTCAGTTTTAGTTGTGAATGATGATGTGATGAGTGATGGATCACCATTAAAAAGTTGTTCTACTGATAACTCTATCTATTCGTTAACTTGTGGATAGGGTCAGAAATAAGGTTAAGGCGCTCAATCTGCTGAACGCCCTGACAGCTCAGGAACCGAAATTCGACATATTTTTATTAACAGTAAAGTTATCAATATAGTAATATTTTTTTTAGTTTGTAGATTATTGACTTGCTATAAGCTTTAGTGCATACTGTATAACGAGCAATCTACACTAATATTATAAAGAAGTAAAGTTTGATTTTTTGTTTGTAGGAGGTAATCTCTGAAAGTACTGGTCCGATTACTGAAATTTTTTCACTGATAGAAAGCTGCTATTTTCCTGACTTCCAGAATCCTAAGTGACATAGGCTATATTTTCAACACGCGCTCGAAGCTGTATGCAAAAGCTAGTTTTATAATAATTGGCAGTCAATTCAATAGCCCTTGATATTTTTGATAGGTAATAGTGGGATATTGGACAAATCCAACTTCAATAAATGTACAGTTTTTGCGCCCGCCACTCTGTCACCCTCGTCCTATATCACACATCGACAGACCCTTAAAAGTAAACTTAGGGAAGGCAGTTCTAACCTGATGCTTTTAATTACGCCTAATGATTAATAATAACATAATCTCTTCTGTCGCAGATATCGGCCAATTTATTCCGCACTCTACCGCCAAGTGAAAATCCTGACTTTGATCCTGAAGAAGACGATCCGACTTTGGAGGCCTCGTGGCCACATCTTCAACTAGTCTACGAATTCTTCCTGCGCTTCCTTGAGTCAACTGATTTTCAGCCTACTATTGGCAAGAAAGTCATTGACCAAAAATTTGTACTGCAGGTAAATATTTATTTTTTATTTTTTAATCTAATTAAAATTGAAGTGCTTGTTTGTAATATCAAGATTTTTTTTTTACTAATTAAATATTTAAGTATATTTAATACCTGCTGGAAGAAGCAATTATTTAGGAGGACATTTTTAAAATGTAAAATTATCGACTCGGCCTTGTTTCGCATATATTATGTGAATCATAATCATTCCTAATCACTTTGATTTTGAACACTATCGCGTAGCGTAGAAAAAGCTTTCCCACAGACACGGAAAGCGATTTTTTAAAAGTAGTATTATAATAACTGTAAATAGGACTTTTTTATAATTGGGAAATCATCAATTCTCCCCTCGAGAGCGGGGAGGAGTGTCAGACTTTTGCATACTTAAGAGTGGTTTCGCACTACGCCCGATCTGAACCCTTTGAAAATTATTCAGTCCGTATTTTCAAATACCGTATGTTTAAATACGGTATTTTTAAATTTCAGACCAAATTCGGATAGCTCTTGTCGCACTACCTCTGATTCTTCTCTTCTTTCTGATTGAAGGCTGACTAACTGGCTGAATTCGAATATTGCTTACACAATAGACTGATCTTTAACCTAAACTGGTGCCTGCTGAGCGCTCCCTGGCCACATACCCCGCCCCACTGCTTCTCTGCTCGTACACAGCTCGGATTCGGTCCAGATGCAGTGCGCGAGTGTAGTCTTCTTCGGCATAGAGATTCTCGGATGACAGAGAGGAGTCTAATCTAGTGGGAAAACTAGCATACAAATAGTCCTACGTAGTGCGAAACCGCTCTAAATCCACAGTACTCCTTCAGTTTCCTGTTTTTCCCAAGTCTATTGTAATTCCTTCGAACAATCCGTAGCCGTAAATTATAGATAGGGCTGTGGCAACCTTTGAAAGAATGTACGTGTTCATAGAACGTACATGACATACACAACATAGTTGGGTTTTATTCAGTAAATGTCCAACACGCCCTCTCTCTCCACCCCAGAGTGGAAGAAGTCATTTGGTGATTTCCCACCTAAAAAATAATCCTATTCTAATAAATAACTATAGGTTTATAGATTAAGTAAAGTATATGTTTGTTCATTGAAGAAAAAGGATACGTAAATTACATTCTATGAATAGTTCAAGAATAAAATCTACGCGGATATGAAATGCGTATAAAGTGCCGATCCATGTAGGCAAAAAAAGTTTATAAATGACTAGATGTACTCGAGATAAACTTGTGATAACTGATAGGTGTCATCATCACACCGATATGTATTATTTTCTCATTGTTATATTTTGTATACACACCTATGCTCGTTTTCACTAACGAGCTACTAAGATAATTACTAAATTATAATCACTTAAAACATATAAGTATGTATGTATGATCTCTTGAAATTATATTTGCTGCAATTAATAAGATTATTTGAAAATATGAGAATGTGCTCTAACAATTGCTGTTCTATAAGTGTACATATATTGCATGCGAATTTACATTAAGAAATTAAGTAGGTAAGTAAGTAATCATTTATTGCGCAAAAAATTATAAGCCTTTATATAACAACAGTGATGAAAACATCAAAATGAGAGTGGCTATTTCACATAAATAAGATCATTGTCCTTCAAACTAGGAGACAATCCTGTATCTTGAAGAACAGTACATTTACCAGTATATTTGATACAGTTACATCAATTTAAAGGTAATTGTAGGACTATATCTGTAGGTCATACAAATATTTGTTCTGTGCGGTATTCGAATAGGCGACACGCCGCACAGCAACCAATCGATTAACCACTGCGCCCATCATGGATTACAGTCTGAACCATAAGTCTAGAATGAGTAGATATTGAAATCTGTTTTTTAATTGTTGCCATGATGAATCTCCAACCAATGCTCCTGACATAAATGATTGAGCTGCATATTATATAACATAGGAAAAAATGCAAGGTGAAAATGTTGTTTTTATTTTCTGTTTATATCATTATGACAGAATTATAATAGCATATATTTTTTGCAGCTTTTAGATTTGTTCGATTCCGAAGACCCGCGCGAGCGCGACTTCTTAAAAACGGTGTTGCATCGCATCTACGGCAAGTTCTTGGGGTTGCGAGCCTTCATACGAAAGCAGATTAACAATATATTCCTACGATTTGTCTATGAAACGGAACATTTTAATGGTGTGGGCGAGCTTTTGGAAATTTTGGGAAGGTTAGTAGACATTCTCGTCCGTGATATTTACCTAGTTACATAATTATGATAAGGTTGATTATGACATAGTGATACGTCGTTCTAAGATACAGTAAATACGTTATTTTTCTCATTACAGTATAATCAATGGATTTGCCCTCCCGTTGAAGAGCGAGCACAAACAATTCCTGGTGAAGGTGCTGTTGCCACTGCACAAGGTGAAGTGCCTCTCCCTGTACCACGCACAGCTGGCCTACTGCGTGGTGCAGTTCCTTGAGAAGGACGCCACACTTACGGAGCATGTTGTGCGTGGCCTTCTCAAGTTTTGGCCCAAAACATGTTCGCAAAAAGAGGTAATAAATAACTCATTAATAACGATATGAATAAGAGTATATTTACTTAAACTTCAACAAAATTAGTAACTTCCTCTGAAATCCTGGTATAACAATCGAACATAAAACGAAACATTTTATTTGGACACAATGTTAATATGTCGTACAATGTTATAAGTACAAAAAATGCTTCGACACAATTATTTATTTCGATTGTCAAAAATCGTCATTGTTAAATCTCGAATGTACAAGAGAAATTCCTAGTGTGGGGCAACAAATCAAAAGAAATACGCCATATTGTTCGAAGATTTCAGAGATCCACTATGTTACTTACAC
This sequence comes from Mythimna ferrago, assembly GCA_910589285.2. Taxonomy (NCBI): domain Eukaryota; kingdom Metazoa; phylum Arthropoda; class Insecta; order Lepidoptera; family Noctuidae; genus Mythimna; species Mythimna ferrago. Next base: position 11,017,697 of record OU342692.1, on the reverse strand, counting down.
TTTCGAAGTTTAGGTAAATTACGCTAGTTATTTCGTATTATGAATATGATCAGGGATTGAATTTTGGAAGTAGAATATGCCGAATATTATTCATATATGGCATATAAAAAGTAGTGTTGCTGATATATTTCGAGGCAAAGAATATGAACATTTTAACTCCAAATATCTTTACAACATGCCATTGTAGAATACTATAATCCTATAACAGGTTTTGTTTGCTTAAATATTATCCATCCATGTGATCCAATTTCACTGTGCTCTTTTAATTGAAGAAAGATAAATCTGTAAAGTGCTGCTTCCTGAGATATAATTCAGTAGTGTCGCTATATTTTCCATGCTGCCGAAACATTTTCCATGCTGCCGAAACATTTTAATGCTAAGTTCTCATAGTGATCTTTGCTTCTAAATGTGTTGGCCACTCGGCACTTTTCAAGCAACATTGTTTAAAACTTTAAGTGTCCTCTACCTAACTTAGCAGAAAAGTGAAAATACTGATGGGTCACTTGGCCTTTTTAGCACTTAGATTCAATGGTCTTTTTATGTCATACTAAACTTACGATGAAGCCTAATGAATTTGTTTTTCAATCATATACCTTCGTAAATGACGAAGTAATGTTACTTTTGCAATTTATCAAAATATTCGGCGCGTGGCAACGCCGTGACGTCACAAGCACAAAATAGATAGGTACAGAAGACAATCTAATGTATGTTCTTCACTTTTTATACCTATGCTCGGTGGACGCACACTAATAAGCGTTTGAGCCGGAACTGTTCGACGAGTGGTCCGAGACGCGACCGAGATATCGTGTCCGTGAGAGTTGTCTATGTGTGCGTTGCTCGAGCGCGCTTTGTACGTAGATTGACTTCTGTACCTATCTATTTTGCGTCACAAGTCTCGCGTTGGCTTGAACACTTGGAGATCGAGCACTGCTCGGGTTGTTAATGCTTGTAGTTAGCTGTGCAAACTAGTAGTACCACTAACTAACCTGCCTAGCCTTTTTCCAACTATGTGGGGTCGGCTTCTAGTCCTAACCGGATGCAGCTGAGTACCAGTATTTTACATGGAGCCACTGCCTATCTGACCTCCACAGCCAAATAACTGGGTAACACGAGATCCCTTAGCAGTGTCAGGTTTTTGGCTTCTGATTATTCGAAACGACAGGTAAAAATTTTCAAAAGACAGCCGGGAATAAGGGCTTGATGTCCTTTCCGAGGCAAGGAGTAGTCTCGGTATGTAATGAATGGTCACCCATCCGCGAAACAGCCTCTGCAAGCGGTGCTTAACCTTGAATGTCGATCGATGTTATTAGTCAAGTCAGGTCTAGGTTCGTTATTGTGTTGCCTGATAGCTAAAACCTAGGGCTAGGGTTCTTCATCTTCGACCACATCATTACTTATCATCAGGTGAGATAGTGTTCAAACGGGTGTCTAACCATAATAAAAAAAAAATATAGGTTACTGTTTTACTCATTTTAATGACGTCAACGTCTCTTTGTCTCTCCCTCCTTTGCTTACTTTCAGTGATTTGACATGACGAAGTTTCCTTGATGTCAAAAGATAATCCTCGGTCACGTATTTGTTCCATCGTTTTATGTTATAAATACTGTATCATGCCTATTTTATACTTTTCAGGTGATGTTTTTGGGTGAAATTGAGGAGATATTGGATGTAATTGAGCCTGCTCAATTCGTCAAAATACAGGAACCGTTGTTCAGACAAATAGCTAAATGTGTTTCCAGTCCACATTTTCAGGTAAGTGCCATTTTACGCATTTTGTCCCGACGAGGAAAGGGGATTGTGCTCCTTAATTTGATTCAAATGTTCCTCAAAGCCTTTCTCTATACAAATAAAATCTGGCCAAGTGCCTTAATTTGTTAGGACCCCTAATTTATTATGTTTATTTATTGGCCAATTTTTATGAATTTTGCCTTAGTTTTCCTGTATAATTCAACCTAATGGTATTATATTATTTTTGACTTCAATACTAACAAAAAAGTATAAAAAAAATATTAGTTGTGATTTTTATGGTTCCGATCTAAAGGAACGTCATCATATTACTAAATCTCGTTATCTGTATGTCTGGCATGAACCTTGTGAACGAGTAATAAATAGGACAATAAAAATAAGATAAAATTAATTAAAAGGCGGTTTATAGTAGGGAAGCTTTCGAGCCCGAGTTGCGCTTGGCCGGTTTTTCATTAATATCCAACTCTTTTCATGACATTTTCAACCCAGTATAATACATTTATTCTAAGTGAAGCTGCTTTAAAATATGTGGGTCAATAATAATATTAATATCTATTCCACAATCCTAACATTTAGTAAATTAAGAAAAAATATTTATAACAGTTAGGTATGAAACCCAGACAATTTTTTGCAGAAGATGTAACTCAATAATCTAAATAAAACGATAAGATGCTTCACTTGAGCATATTTTTCAAATGTTTCTTATATATGCGCGATTATAAGGTAGCGCATATGTAAGCAGAAAAAATGCTTAGATTCTTCAACTAAGATTATGTTGATCAGCAAATCCAGCTGCGTCAGTCGATCGAGCGACAACAGTGGCCAGACAAACAACACGAACGTATTTTTTTTTGCATATCGCGTTGTCTTTTAAAACTCACTGACTATTTTAAAGATATTAGCTTTTCTCACAGCTTGGCTCCTATAGCTAACCTTACGGATTTTAGTTTTGTTTAATAGGCTGCGGGAGTGAAGCGAGCTCTAGACATTCAACTGTCTTCCATCGAAAAATTCGCTTTGTAGGGTTCCGTACCTCAAAAAGAAAAAAATGGGACCCTTATATAGGATCACTTTGTTGTCCGTCCGTCCGTTTGTCTGTCAACACCCTTTATTTCGAGAACGCGTGTAGGTATCGAGTTGAAATTAAAACCATATACATACTCAGGTCCCTTAGAGCTGTGAAAAAATCAAACTTCTAAGTTAACGAATAAAAAAGATGCAGCCGTTTATGTCGCAAAAAAACGTATATTTTGATACTCCCAAAGATCGAAATTCATAGAGTAGACCCAGAATCCTGAAATTTGGCACAAAGCAAGGTCTTATAGCACAGGTATAGGAAAAACAGTAAATTTGTTGTAAACGACGTCACAAAAAAAAATTAAAAAAATTTGCAATTCGGAAAAATCTTCGAGATTCCATTCGAGAATTGTAGTTTGCACGGAACCCTCAGTGCGCGAGTCCGACTCGCACTTGCCCAGTTTTTTATTTTATTTTATTAGTATATCATAATTATCATTACACCACCCTTTACTAACAAAATATTTTATAATATTATTAAATAAAGGCTATAAATCGCGAACTAGATTTGGTACAAATCCAAGCAAAATTGAATCCTGTTTATTTCTGATAGTGTTAGTTAAACTAAAAGTTTTAGTTATCCTGCTTTGTAACAGCAATGCTCGTCTTACACTCCAACTCAATTTGTAAGTATCAGTCGAGATTGGCCAATATCAGGAGATATTTTAAACCTGTCTTAAACTTGTCCAAGCATAGCGTTAAATGATGTCGATCCAAGCAGTTTCATCTTCTTTCTATCCCTCTGCCGTAAAAGCGGCCATCGCCACACTATCTTCTTTAAAATTGTTTCCTGTGAGGTGTTTTTTTGAGCCGAAATGGGGTGAGAGCAGCGGGGGAGCTTGTACTGAAAAACAGGTAAAAAAAAAATTCAGTAAAAAGGTACCGCTCAGTCTGATGTTCTTCAAAATGAAACATTAAATCGCTTCGATTTTTGCTCAGCTTTCAGCGGTTGCAACAATTTACCTAACGCAATTCGATTGTAAAGTTCCGCTGAATGCTGCCATATGAGAATCCTATGATCTAAGCTAAGACTTTATTTCCGAGAGTAAAGTCAAAAAAGCGGTGTCTTCCACAGTGTTTGTTGCTTGCTAGACCCCGTGCACCGGCGTGTAACCATGGCATTTAGTAGAGCACAAACCCCTGGTGTTTCCTATGAGTTAGCATGAACAGGTTTCTTAGATTTTTCTCTCAAACAGGGCTATTCTATAACGAATAGCCCATGTTTGAGAGAACTACCAACACTCAGCCAGTACCACCCATTTTAATGGATATATCATCTCCTAGAAAAGATCTGATTTTTTTTTACTGTGAATTAGTTACCACATGTTTTATTGTGAATGATAAATACCAGATTCTCATTATTATTGGATCACAGTCGTATTATATCGTATATATATTCTAGCATGTTGATGTAGCCTCGGACATAAATTGAATGATTCAATAAGTCAACTGCTACAGCTCTGTGTTAAATAACTTGTAACTTGTTGTTAAATATCTTTAATTGAAAGCTGTATAAGACACAATTATATTACATTAAATAAGATCGTCATATCTATGTCATAATATAAATGTAAAAGTTCTTAAATAATATGTAAAATTTTGCTTCCAGGTGGCTGAAAGAGCACTTTATTTTTGGAACAACGAATATATAATGTCACTGATGGAAGAAAACAATCACGTGATAATGCCTATAATGTTCCCCGCGCTGTACCGGATTAGTAAGGAGCACTGGAATCAGACTATAGTGGCGCTGGTCTATAATGTGCTTAAGACTTTCATGGAGATGAATTCCAAGCTCTTTGATGAGCTCACTGCTAGCTATAAGGCGGAAAGGCAGAAGTGAGTGCATTATACTTTATATTATAGTACATAATAATAACGCGACATTTACTGGCTATATCACACTTTCCTATGCTCGATTCCTCTATTTTTCGTTTTAGTAAATGACGGTTCTAAACGACAGAAAAGGATAGAAGCAAAGGAAAGTGCCGGCCAGATGTAGGTCTACTGTTAAGTTGTGGAAAAAATTTTTTTTTCAACAAATCGTATAACGGGGTTTGAAGTTATTCTTCGCTGTATATTTGACTAGCGATGAGTTAGGGTCCCGTGTAACAGAGCTGTGTGGTTGCAGAGAGAAAAAGCGTGAGAAGGAGCGCGACGAGCTGTGGAAGCGGCTGGGCGAGCTGGAGATCAGCCACAAGCGGCAGCAGGCGGGCGCGGGCGCGCCGGCGCTGGCCAAGTGATGTCCCGAGACCACACCCTCCATCCACGACCTAGAATAATGCGATTGAATTTGTTTTCAGCTATGTATTGATATTTTCTATTCGATTACATTTTTGTTAATGACGTTATTAATTTTTAATACCTCTAACGGTCGGTCGTTCGGATACGCTGTCGTGCCGATGTCTCCGTGGATTCGGTTCGCTCGCGAGGCCGTCGGACCGCATCGCGCGTCTCGACTCATGTTCGGTGTGACTACAAATTACTAATAGTGCTAAATGTTAATATGTCCGCATCCCGATGCACTGTCATAATGATTATTACTATTTTATATACGTTTACATAGGTCTCTAGTTTACTTTAGGATTTTTTAATATTGTTAAATTGTTTAAATAAGTTAAAGTTGTATGTATTATTGATGCATGATCGATTGTAACGCATTTCGGATCACCGATAAATGTATTAATCGGGCACCCAGCTTTGGCTGAATATGATTGTACAAAAATGAATAAGAAAAAATTAAAAATGTAATTTGTTTAGTGTCCGCGGGACGTGGCGGCGCGGCCGACGCGTGGCGTCGCCGTCGCGGCCCGCGCCCGTAGATCGTTGTATGAAATTTTCATTTAAATTAGATGCTCGATTCAATAATGTAATTTCGTCGTACTATCATTTTGTATAGTTACATAGTGTAAATAGGCATTTATTTATTATAAATTTATAGCAGTGTGATTTGTATACATAGCTGCGGGAGAGGAACACTAATTGGGCAAAATCGGTCTGAGCGAACTGTAGACTATTCATGTATCATGCATACAGCTCGGTAAAACTAAAAAGTTAATTTGGATTATATTGGAGTAGAACAATGCTAAAAGTAGATATAATAATTTGTAAGGGAATAGTCATTAATTTGTATGATATTATTGTAGCAATTAATTTTTTCTATCATCACTTGTAGAGCGCCGCGGGCGCGGCAGGCCAGTGGCCGCTCGCGTCCGCGCCTCTGTATATACCGATACGCGCCGCGACATAGCGTACTGCGTGTGTATGTATGTACACTATGGAGATGTTTGTTATGTAAAATGTATTAACATTGCAAAAATTATATATGATCTTATATAAATTACTATTATAGAACACAGTATGGAAATAAAAAAGTTGACTCACATGAATTGAATTCTTTAAGTAAACATAATGTAAGCGTAGGCGCCCCGCGGCGGCTAGTAGTAAGCGCCGGCCTCGCTCGCCCGTCTCACCTACTGTCCTCCAGAGATAACGTTCCCCTAGTGATTACTCAGTTGCGTAAACATCATTGGAAATACACAAGAAATTTTCACATTACCCGGTTTTTCATTTCAAAACGAGGCCCGATTAGACACTTGCTGAAACGGTTAAATAACATTCTTTAAAAAAATATCACCTCAAACGATTAAACCAATCTTCAAAAATTAACATTTTATGTAACGGTCGCTAATGTTGGACCTTTTGAATAAATATGAACACGAGCGTACAATGAACTCGTGCGATCGATATACCGCAACAAATCAAGTTCATTAACACATCACTATGACTACCGCGGCTCAAACATCCAACGCCCAAGGTGATTGGGGCGGATACTACACACAATTCCCTTCATTTCTGATTTCTACACTGCCTGGAATACACACTTAAGTCGCTACATAAGGAGAACTTAAAGTGCTAAGTGAAAATTCGCCCTGAATGAGCTGAATATTCCATTTCAACTATCAGTTTCATAAATCATAAAACCATGAGGCTAACTGGCTCTCGAGCATATTATAGGACGACGCCTCCGAAGATGCCTCCAGGGCTAGTGGAATTAATAGAAGGATTAACAAGGGAAGTGTTGAAAAATAATCCAAGCGATATTTATGGGTTTTGTGCTGGTCATGTGCAACAACTGCTGGAAATAAGAGATGGTCCTCGTAAGTCATATATTTTTCTATTACTTTGTACAGATAGTCTAGACATGTTTTTAATTTTGCAAGGGTCCGACAGGAAAATATTCTTGAATTAATATATCTTTAACCTAAGTGGGAATGCCAACTGCACTAGATCTCTCCGATCTTATCAAAGCGGGTTGGTCTCAGAAACGATGTGCACGTGAATCTACACACACAACCAAGCCCAAACCTGCTTCTTGAGATGACCTACGACCTAAACTAGCAAGTCTATCCCACACATTTTGTTACTTAGAAAATAAGTAACATCTAGGGCTTGGTGACCTTACTCTATTAAAATGAATTGGCTCTTGTAAAAGCTTCCTGGTAAGTGTTCGGCAAGTATTTTAATAAATGAATTATTTCATATTTTTTTTATTTATGATCCTTTTTGTAAGTAGGTATGTCACTCTCACTCCCTTAGCTCATTTGTATTGCGCTTGAAATATACGGATTTTCCTTTCTATACAGGTCGCGCGATGAATGAAGATCGCTCGGTGAAAGTAGTGGGGGCAATCGGCGCATGTGTACAATTGCGCACAGAAATTCTTAGTATGTTAGGATTTTATTTTTAATTTCGTATGTTTAAACCTTAGTAACACAACTTATAATAACACTAGTTTTTGCTTTTAATTTATCTTGTAAGTTGGTAAATTCAGAAAAATTAAAATTAAAATAATTTCGTTAGTTTCTTTCTTAACGTAACAATTCTCGTCGTAAACCATTTTTTCTGGCTTGCCGTTTTAAAACTTTATTTTTAACCATTTTTTTTTACGACTACGTATTACTAATGCAATAAATAACACAAGCTGTACGCAACAGTACCCAAGTACAACAGTATCCAATGAGACGCGAGAACGCAACGCGGGAATTGAAGAGCGACTCTATCTACCAATGACGTGTCGCCGACGGCGCACACCCGCCCGCACGTCGCCGAATAGACCTTAGAATTGAATACTGCGCATGCCCCTTCCACTTTTGCCGAGCGATCTTGATTCATCGCGCGACCTGTACACGATAGTTTAGGTCTCCTCGTCTGTTGTACCGTGTCAAGAATCTTTTCCCAGTAGCGATAGATTTTGAAACAGTATAGTTGTTAAAACGCCAAACGACATTAGGAAGTTAATAATTAATTAATTATGGACTTAATAATTTTACAGTCAAAAAGAAAACTTTAACATTGGAAGAAAAAATCGTCAAGGCTCAAGAAAAAGTACGGCAGCGGGCAGAGAAGCGAAGACAACAGTATAATAACGACCTACTCAATCGACAGAGTGGTATGGGATCTGAAATACAAGGTACTCCAATAAATAAAGAAGATTCACCAGCGATTCTTCCACAAGGACCTACAGCAGTTTCTGTTCTTAAAAATCCTACACAGATTGAACAAGATTTGAGTAACACATCAGAAATAGAATCGTCACATGAGGTGTGTACACCAAGCGAAGATTCTCAACACCAAGAAGTTAAAGATTTAAATGGACAAGATGATGTTTTAAAAGATGATACAAAATCTGAACCCAGGGATACGAAGTGCGATTCAAAAAGTAATACTAATTTACCAGAATTATCTAATGAAACAAGTGGTAACAATACTACTCTGAACTCTACTTTAAATGAGCTACCGAAGATTGATACTCCTACTTCTAAAGTAGAAATGATAGATGATTTTCGTGCACCTATTGCAGATGAAGAAATGACGAATGCTAGGGAACAATCCTTTAAGGAAGATCAAAAATTTGTGACAGACGCTAGTGCTTTGCGTGAATATACTGTGAGCACTCCGAATCCAGAGCAAGATTTATCAACTCCAATTAAATGTGATATTGGTGAGAATGTTTCTGATGTTTTGTCACAGATCGAAAATACTAGTGATGTAGATGACCAGAACTTAATTAAACAGGAAATAAAAGTAATTACTAACGATATTGCTGACACTCAAAGTGACAATGTTACTTTACCACTTAATAACGAAGAAAACAAAAACACGAGTCAAACTGTTATTCCGAATGTTATCGATCCCGATATTATAAACGAGTCGAACATAGATAATTTAGCACAGACGACTGACAGTGCCGAGACTGTAAACAAAAATGAAGAAGATCTTCAGGAATCCAATACATTCGATATTTCTTTCAAAGAATCACCTACTGTGGAACTACAAGACCCACAAATGAATCCGGACATGCTTGAATCGTTACTAGAAACAAACACTGACAGTGATATCGTGACACTCCTTACACAGGATTCCACTGAAACCGATTTGAACTCTTCATTAGTGGATTTGGAACAAAACGCTTTCAAACATGCTACTGCAAATACAGAATTATCCGAAGGTTATAAAGATGATTCCGAAACGAACGGAATAATTGGCGCACTTGAAGAGCTTGAAGATAATAATACCCTACACAAAACTGTTACAAGTAGCATTGATATGATTGAAAATAACAACAAAGAAAATGATATTGATTACAATGATGATGATCACACATCAACAAAGTTGAATGAAACTCCTCAAATTCATAATCAAGATGGTAACATGGATTTAGAAACGGCAGCAGTAACTATACAGAAAGTTTTTCGTACGTTCCTCTTTAAAAGTAGAGCCTCAACTTTTGATGATACAGGGAACGATGAAACAATGTTTTTAAATGAAACTGACAAAGAAAAGGTACCTTTTGAAATATCTAACTATAATTTCTCTAAGTCTTTCAGAGTAGAGTAAAATTTATTGTGCACCAAAATAGCAACTTTTACTGTTGGGAACAGTTGCGGTTTTATTGCCGACAGCAATATCTACCAGATAACTTTTGAACGAACTGTTAGAATTTAATTTAAAATGTTAATTCAGACCGTGTTTATCAAATCTAAAGAATGTGATTTTTTACTTCCAGGAAGAATGCGATTTTTCTATTGCAGCTTCATTAAACGAAAGAAGACCACACGGGCTGACAAGAATGGATACGGTTCTGCAAACGGTTAACGAAGAAAAGTCTCTTTCCTTGTCTACTGATGACTCTTCTACGATGTCCAGTGCAGCGACTGTTATTCAAGCCCATGTCAGGGGATTTTTGGTCAGAAATAAGCTTAATTCAAATAAGACAGTTTCATCGACTTCTTTAATTGCTACTAATTCCAACGAACCGTCTCTAACTTCGCTAGAAATGGACAATGAACAAAATAAGAATAAAACAGTGTTGAATATTCATATTGTTCCCGAAGGAGGTAATTATTTAAGTAGAGATGAAAGTTTAATTACTTCAATGGACTTGTCTCTAGATAGCAGCCCGCCTTCGTCTATCAACTTACACCCTTTGGGTTATGATAAAAGTGAACGGCGGAAACGGTTAAAACGAGAAGATGCTATACAATCTATATCCCCACCAACTAATAACAGTGGAAAGTTAAGTGAAGATATGGATTCCGTGAAAGAATTACCACTTAATGATTTTGAAATTACAGAAGAGCATCAAACCGAAAGCAATGTCTTAAAAGATGATTTGGCTGAAAGTATAGTTGCAGAAAAAGATAAAAATAAAACCAATGCTGAAAATATTGCATTAGAAACGATCGCTTCTGATAAAGGAGAAAAGGTTATGAAACCAAAAGAATCTGTAGAAAAAATGAATAGTGATGAAATGGACGTTGTAACTCCTTTCATTTCAAATGAAGATAACAATTCGACGGATCTAAGACTAATGCATTCTGGGGAATTTCATGACGCCGTGCTTCCTACCAAGGTGTTGCGCAGTGACACAACAGTCGCCAGTGGTGAGTGAAGACATCTATTGTCAGGTGATGATAATTTCCGTTCTATCAAGGCCATCGCATGAACTGCTATTCAGTAAATCGATGCCGCTTGCCTTGTTATGTAGATAGCGATCAGTAGCCAGTAATGTAGTATGCATCGCCAATACGCATATAATAGCAAATGGACGAAAACAATAGATGACGTCAGTATAAAGGCAGAGTAGCGGCAGAACTGCAATAAAGTACTTGAGAAGCTTTTATAACACAGTAGGGCTAGGTTTTGGTAGTTTATAATACGTAATGGATCATTTTAACAATATTTTGTGTATAATTTATGTAGGTAGTTTTTTTTTTTTAATTTTTGACATCCGGTTTCTGAAAGGTATCGAACATTTATTTTATTGATCCTTTCAGGATCCGGCGTTAAGGCTGTTTGTTGTTAAACTGATTGTGGCCTTTTATTAATTTTCACAAACTTCAGCAACTAATAATAACAAGCCAACAATGAAACGTTTGTGCGTCTATATAGGCGGAATAAACATATTGTCTTTCTTTCTTCTTTTTTCCAACCTCTAAAAAATTGTGGTGGGTCGTTGTCGAATTTTTCGAAGACGAAAAGCAACCGTTACCGTGGAACAAATCTAATTAGAGAAACGGTTCTCCTTGAAAGTGATTTCAATCCGATTTCATACACAACATGAACATTTTCTAATGAAAACGGTTATAGAATTATGCGTTTTCATTGACTAAAACAACTATGCATTTTATTAACTGTTTTGCAAACGAACAGACGAACGGCAGAGTTGATACAAGTATTATTTTGAATTATTACATTCTAAAAATGTTTCTAGTAAACTCAGACCAACAATAAAAGATGGTCTGAGCTAGTAAAATATATAATGTATAGCGAAGACCGTTTCAATCTAAAACTAAAAACGGTTCTATCATAGCAGAGCAGAAAACGGTCCTTGGAAACGGTTAGTCTTTGCAACGCGAACGCCCACTATTAAAAATTGAATGTCTGTATCATGGTCTGAGCTGAAAAGTCTTGATCGTGTTAAATAGGTAGTTTTTTTTTTAATTTAAGATTGACCAGATGCTAATTATTCTTATTTTCTTTTCAGAATTCAAGAATGTACTGGTGTATTTTTTACTTTGGAATCATTCATAAAGTTGAATTGTAATCGTCAATTAAGTTAGAGCCTTTGTTACTGCAAATAAAATGATAAAAATAATATTGAATAAAGCACGCTTATGTTTTGTTGTCTTTATTTTCTTTCTTACCTAAAATAGCTAGAAAGAGTGAACCGAGATCGAAAATAAATATTAGCACCGCTTTGAATAGATTTCCTTTCTTTGTACCATTCTTATGAACTTTTCTTCGTCGAGCATGCGCGCGAGTGCTACAGTCGCCGCCATGCTGCTCTGCGCTCCGCTGCACTGCTCTGCACTCCGCTGCATTAATCCGCGCGCGGCTGGCTGACGGTCAAATGCACATTTGTTTTTTCTTTTCCATTTTTCTTCTTCTGCAAGCGCAGCAATAATAATCATGTCCCAGTCCACATCCATTACGAACGAGAGCGAGTTGTCTGTGCAAAGTATCGATCAGCACTAAATGATATGGCCGCGCTCGGAGTAGCTGCGCGCCGCCGCGCTCCTCTGCGCTCGAAGGCTCTCAAGGGCTCTTGGCGCCGCTCGAAGCCCGCGGAATCCGCCTGCGCGTTTTAAGGAAATGCGCTCCGCCGCGCCTCCAGCGGTGTGCGCTGGGCCCAAGTCGGCTAATTATAAAACTCAAAAAAACTGTTAATAATTAGAAAACTATTGAAATTAGGTACAAAATATTTTAGTTTTCTATTGATTCCACTAAATACTAATTGTATGTTTCTATATCTGCTAGAAGTGCCTTAGGCCGGGTTCCCACTATGCCGGACCGGTAAATCTACAGGATGCCGGAACAGAGTGTTCACATTACACCGGATCCCGGACAGTCAAGTACTTACCTTAGTTGAATTTGGACCTGAGCGCACAATGGACGACGAAATTGTTGTGTTGTGGTGGCATCTTAATGGAAGGCAAAATAAAAGAAAACGTTGGGTACATCCTATTTTACCAGAAAGGTTTTTAATGGGAATATTTGAGACGTTAATTAAAGTTTCTAGTTGAATATCCATGAGGTCCATGACACGTAATATCGAAAATGTGAGCCGAATGACGTGAGGGGAGCACGGGCGGGGCGAACGATCCGGCTCAAACTCGTTCACATTACTTCGTTCCGGTATTTCTACCGGAACTTCGCAGTGGCAAAACACTCGGTAAAAATGCCTGATCCGCCAAAAATACCGGATCCGGGATAATGTGAATAGCTTCATATAAATTGTACAGCCACTAGCCCTTCCGGCAGTTTTACCGGTCCAGTAGATTTGCCGGTCCGGCATAGTGGGAACCCGGCCTTAGAGTTTTGATGATCTCGGTCAGTCAGTGAATGACAAAATTAAGAAATTTTGACCAGTTATAATTCTTGAAACTACTGATATTAAATTGAATGAAATTTTAAATATACTTATTGTGTTTACACAATACCCGCTTATTAACTAAAAATTCAGGCTTCTAGTTTTATACACAACAAAGATATAAGGGGTCGAAAATGTCCAGGGGGCTTACCATGACCTCTTATGGAAACGTTCAATTCCCAGTGAGTCAAATGCCTTTCAAAAGCAGGCCTGCTTCTGAATCGCTAAAAATCATACCATGGCTGTTCTAAAGTTGAACGATTTTTATGCAGAGGTGAACAGTTACGCTTGAAGATCGCTTAATTTAACATTGCAGACACTCAAAAGACGGTCATCTGCTATTAATACTCGTCAAATAGCACGCCATAGTACAAAAAATCTATACAAAAAAAGGAACGAATCTTGAGCGGATTTCATAAACGTCACTTAACAGTCCAGCTACAGGCCTGCTATAACGAAGTCATAGTACAAAAATGCCGGGCAGTTCAACTTCAGCCCTGCTATAAGAGGTCATGGTAAGCCCCCTGAACTGTTTCGAGCAAAGGATGGTAGATATGGTATGGTGGTGGCTTTTTGGTGTACAATAAAGTTTATAATATTCTATGGCCACTTTTTTGCTTGCCTTGGCGGGGGTACTGTCTAATGTTGACAAGAATTATGTTTGTCTTACATTGAAACAATTGACTTGCTACTTCTTAATTCCATGCTGAAATATTGATTATCAATAGACAAAATGGCGTACTGTCAGCCCAATGTCATATGTCAAATGCGTATTTGTGTTCTGTGGTCAACGGTATAGAGTACAATATATATGCTCAATTGTCAAATAGGAAAAATCAAGAAAACAGTGTTGCTTTGATATTTTTCCAAATACATATTTTCTTCACCATGCCTCTACCACCGGCTTTAGCTGCGCGTTTAGCTAAAAGGGGGTTATTAAAACCAAAACCTGCAGATCCCATCCCTAACAATGAAACTCCTCCTGTGCAGTCAAGTGAAGAAATCATTGCAGAAGATTATGACAACAAACTTGATGAGCGTGCCAATAAAGAACACTTTTGGGAAGGAATCGAGGGCGTGAATGTTGACCCCATCAAAGGTCATAAAAGTTGTCCAAATAAAAGTAATATCTACCACGAGTGCTCAAAGTATTGTGTAAAAAGATGGAAAACGGGTAAATTAGTTCCAAGCGATAGTTACTTGGAATTTAAGAAAAAGGCGTTAGAACTGTGGCCCTTACCTTCAGGCTGGGAGGAAGTGTATGACGAAGGATTTGGTCAGCATTATTTTTGGAATGTTCATAATAATTTGGTTAGTTGGCTGCCGCCTGCCCACCCGCGAGCGACCCCTACTGAGAGTGCTGCACATTTACGAGAAGAGCGATTACTGAAAGAAGGTGATGAAAGTGACGAGAGCAGTGAAGCTTCTGACCAAGAAGTACCTCAACAGCAACAACACAAGGAGAAGAAGCAAGAACGCCGAGAAAAAGAGAAAGACTTGGTGCATCACAGGAATAAAAGACTAAGAGTTAAAGACAATGACTTGGATCCAATGGACCCTGCAGCTTATTCTGACATAGCTAGAGGCAGCTGGACCTCTGGGCTAGACACCCATGCTAAGACAGGAGTGGACTCAACTGCTACCGGTTCCCTGTATCAGATGAGACCATATCCTGCACCTGGAGCTATACTCGCAGCAAATGCCAAACAATCATCTCCATCACCATAAATATAATAATAAATTATTATGTCACAGACTTTTTTTTACTTTTTCAAGTCAATGGCAGAGATAATTCTGATTTACAGCAGCAGAAAGTCGTGCTAACAAAATATGTAGTTTTCACATTGCTAATAATTTCAGTGCATAATACAGTACTAACAGGACACAATATTTTTTTACAGGTTTCTTTTGTAAGTTTCACACAAGCCAAACTGCTGACAATATAAACTTTCACATTGTTACACCTTCAGTGTGGTTACAATAAAATTGAGACAATGAAGTTCAGAACATAGTTTACACGGGTTACAGGGGGGTAGCCCATATGATGACTGCCAGTTACAAAAAAATATATGTACCTACCTGTTTACTAGAAATCTTCAGATAATAGCAATAATAATGTACTTGGTATTGACACTTTTATCTAATAAGTTTTGTTGCCAACTAGTTAGTTATCCTGTATTGTTTTTTTATAAACTAGTTTCTGCCAGCGGCTTCACCCACATGGAAGTAGGTTTCTTCATACAAACTTTGGACCCTGTTTCCCTGTTCCCTTTACGGGGTGAATTTTCGAAAATCCTCTCTTAATGCTCCCCTACATCATAAAAGGAAATCTTGTGCAAAATTTCACGCTCCTTGGCCCAGTAGTTTCGGCTGTGTGTTGATATGTCAGTCAGTCACTTTCTCCTTTTATATATTTAGATAAAAAAATGGCGATAAATCACACTTCAAAAATTTATCGCAATTAACTTTTACAAATTTTTTACAAAATCTGGCAGTTTTTTTCTTAAATATCGTCATGTATCCCAGAAGCCAGTTAAAAATAGGATTTCAAAGAAAAACATTTATTCATAATAAACTTATCGTGCGATTTAATACTGATTAAGACCATGCCGAGCTAAAACTCGATAGGGTTATCTTTTTGCGCTCAACAGTTCCTCCTTTGGCTACAAACTCCATTATGAGGTCAGCTCCAAGGTACCAAAACGAAAAAAAAAATCGGTACGAGAAAGATCGTTCGTCGCCGCCGCCTGACATCCACTAACTAGGGAGGATCACAGATATTACGAACAACCGGCCTGTGTCTTTTATTTCCTGCAGTTTGCATGTCCAGTGTGGCTGTTTGGCATTGTTCCACCCATGCTAAAAAAGTCGACACAGCGCTAAACTATCTGCCACATCATAACAGTATCTCTACCATGAGTTTAAAGCAATAGTATTTGTAGATACTCGATGAAATTATGGTTCCGTAAGTGACCGCTAGAGGCGCTGTAAAATTTGCCATACAAAATATTTACGTAGTCGGTATCGAGTATCGACAAATACTATTGCTTTAAACTCATGGTAGAGGTACAGGATACTTAAAACCAACCCCACTTATTTAAGCTGCTGCATCTACTAGCAACTAGAGTTCCACCGGAAGTTCGCTGTGAAAAAGACAGCCGAATTGAAAAAGCAGTGCCGTCGACACGGGGCGGCAGCAGCCATCGACGCGTTGGCGGCAGCCGTAACTTATAGTGCTATAGTTTATTAGTTAAATGTCGACGCCCACCGTCAACTCGTCGACAACATGGCAACAAACCGGTCGTGTGTATCAACTCTTAGGGATAACTGTTTCAAAATCCATTTGAAAGATTTGCCCTAAACGAATATACATACATACAAACATTGTAAGTTAAATAAAAGCTTGAAATAAAACCACCTAATCAAAATACATACTATTTATTACCAGATTATACAAAATCCCTATTACTCAAAATAGTACTTCATCTTTACTTGTTTGGTTTAATAAAACCAAATGCTGTTTAGTTTGACTACTTATTTATCAAAAGTAATAGTCTAATTAATTAGACCGATAGGAAATCATCAGTGTGCACGTATAGCAAATTCTTTTTAACAATTGTAATTGCTGATGTAAAAATCAATATACCTAGACTATGTCACCAAAATTATTTACAATCATTTACATTTCGAGGCGTAAAACAGCAGTAATTAACAATATTACAAATTCATTCATCAAAAACGTTATTTTTGCCTGAATTTAGGTTCAAGCTAAAATGTATTATGTCAGTGGATATTAAAAACATCGAGGTTGTTTAATATCATTTGTTTTATATTAAACATTAGTTACAAATTTTAGCTTCCATTCATGCGTTTAGTTTCCGTGGATATGTTCGTCAGAATGTTTTCTGAAGTCATAATTCCAACTGAGCTCTGAGTGTTCGTCAATGCATCTGTAAAATGAAATTTAATAATGGTTGAGAATGTTAATAATTATAGATACAAGTTCTCTTATAACTACGAATATTATCGCCGGCGTCGTCTGAATTTAAAATGATTAAATTATTGAAAACTTTTTTCTAACGTTCGAGGTTGGGCATTCGTGACCGGCAATGCTGTATCATCATCTTCCTGTCATTGTCCCGTTTTTTTCTTCTATTCTATCCTATCACCCGTCACGCTATCACTGACTCCCTTTTCTTTCATATTACTTCTCACACAATCCATTCATCTTTTCTTTGGCCTCCCTCTCCATTCATTCACAAGTATACTCATAACATTTTTTAGTAACATGCGTTTCATCCCTCCTCTTCACATAACCATTCTAAGAGCGTTATCACAGAAGCGGTTTGAGAGCGGTTGCGGGGAGGTAGTGGGCGCGCAGCGAATGCGTCGCGAATACGCCGCGGCGGCGCAACGTTTTCAACTCGTGTTTGTAGAAAGCCTTTCAGATACCGTCAATTTGAGACACAATAGTAAGACAATAGATGCGCGAACACCGGCGTTCGATTGGGGTATAATGATATAACGTCGTATAATACACTCAGTAACAAAATAGATTCCGACGACACACTGCTTTTAGTTTTGTTACTTCGAAGATGGTGAAGAGATCTTGTTGCTGGATCTCGTTGCGCATCCGCAACAAATTCGCTACGCATGCGCGGCGTGTTCGTTGCGCACCCGCTCCGGTTTGAGTACGCGCGCAATCCGATAGTATGATACAGGTCGCGCGGTGAATTAAGATCGCTCGGCAAAAGTGACGTGCGGGCGGGTGTGCGCCGACGGCGACACGTCATTGGTAGATCAGTCGCTCTTCAATTCCCGCGTTGCGTTCACGCGTCTCATTAGATACTGTTGCACTTGGGTACTGATGCGTACAGCTTGTGTTATCGTATTAGTAATACGTAGTGGTAAAAAAAAATGGTTAAAAATAAAGTTTTAAAACGGCAAGCTAGAAAAATGGTTTACGACGTGAATTGTTCCGTTATGAAAGAAACTAACGAAATATTTTTTTTTTGTTTTAATTTTAATTTAAAAAAAAAATCATTTTTCTGAATTTACAAGCAAAAACTAGTGTTATTATAAGTTATGTTACTAAGGTTCAAACATACGAAATTAAAAATAAAATCCTAACATACTAAGAATTTCTGTGCGCAATTGTACACATGCGCCGATTGCCCCCACTACTTTCACCGAGCGATCTTAATTCACCGCGCGACCTGTAAAGCTCTAAGAAAAACTATTCCCCTTCAACTTTTCTGTCACTGGCGCCATGTTCAAACTTCCTCTAATATACTAATTCTTCACTTTATCGTTTTTCGTCACACCACACATCCATCTCAATACAGTAGTGACTAGGTATTGTGATCATTGTGGAAAAAAGAGAAACCAGAGCTGGTACATATTTTTATAATGACGTCTTGAGTAAATATAGTGATCACGAACTTTGTCTGCATAAGCACAATTAGTAAGTCTTTCCTCATCTACTTTTATTATATGTATTTAAAAAGGTCTTTCTCTTGAAAATAAATAAAAAATCAGACATTTGATTAATAGTAAATATTTACCTGATTGAACAACTACAACGTATGGTGCAATGTCGAGCATCCGTGAGACTAATCCTAGCGTTGGTTTGTGCGCAAGGTCTATTTTATAAAACTTTTTGATGGTGAATTTTTCGAGCGCTTCCGACAGTGAGCCCGACAGGTTGGCCAACCGGCGACGGGCGTTATCAGCCGTGAACACACCGACCACGGATCTAAAACAAAATACACCACTTGTTATTATAAGACAGCCAGCGGCTTCGCTCGCGCGAAAATAAGTTTCTTCATACAAACTTGAGACCCCCGTTTCATCCTCACAGGAGACGAGAGAGAGAGAGAGAATTTTGGAAAATCCTTTCTTATTCTTTATTTAATCTACACTATAATGTTACAAAGAGGTAAAGATTTTTTTATTTTTTTTGGTTGTAGGAGGTAATCTCTGAAAGTACTGGACCGATAGCGAAAATTTTTTTCACTGATAGAAAGCTGCTTTATTCCTGAGTGACATGAGCTATATTTTATGTAAGCGGGCCAAGCTGCGGGCAAAAGATCCCATCATAAAAAGAACCCATGTGCAAAATTTTCAGTGTTCTAGGGCCAAGGGTTTGGGCTGGGCGAGTTAGTGATTCGGGACTTTGCCTTTTATTCATACAGAAGAACCTTTTATATTCTAAGACTCACAATAGGAGGCAGGAAATAGTGTAACGTCGCTCACGCAGTCTCAATAAGCTCACTATGATAGGCGTAGATCTTGTAGCATGAGGAGCCGAGATGATCCAGAGCATTTTGTAACGTGACGTAATATACACATAGTATATACTTACTAATTAACATATAGAGCTATAATACAATTAAGGATTTTTCTCAACAATCGAAGAAGAATTAGTATGATCTCATCTCAGTGAAGGTTATTACCATGAAAAAATCTCTATTATTGGTCTAACATGGGTGTTATGCAACAAGCGCCCGAGGTTATGCACGGTCT
Organism: Mythimna ferrago; assembly: GCA_910589285.2. Lineage (NCBI taxonomy): Eukaryota > Metazoa > Arthropoda > Insecta > Lepidoptera > Noctuidae > Mythimna > Mythimna ferrago. Next base: position 10,997,914 of record OU342692.1, on the reverse strand, counting down.
CGTGAAACTTGATCTATAATAATTTTCAATATAGGTAGAAAATAATAATAATGAACGAAAAATATTAATATCATTGTGAAAAAAAAAATGGACTATTGTGTTGTCATCAGTCTTTGATGGGTGTGCAAAGTTTGAAGAAAATCTGATCGCCATAAGGTCAAAATCGAGCTCAAAGGCGTTGGTTACAAACATACAGGTGAAGCAAATATAAGCGTGTTAAAAACCACCACTATGAATGTATATAAACATAATGATAAACCTAGGAAGAAGTAATACATTATGATAGTTTTAGTGTTTTTTTTTAGTGAAGTCGGTTATTTTTTTTTGTAAAAAGTTTTTTTGGGCGTTTGTTGTATTTAAAACACAGCACCTTTGTTAGCGACTCTTTTTAGTGACAGAAGATGTCAAATATTCTTGTAAGTGTACAAGAATTTCAAGATTTTAAATAATGGCTTATGGTCTTGGTTTATTAGGGAATTGGGGGAATTGTTTTTGTTTATATAATAAATTAAAAAAATAAATTCCTACGGCATATTGTGATGTAAAATTGATGTAGTTTTATATGTCAAGCGTCTACACTACTGGACAATATATGGAAACACTGACATAGGCGCAATTTAAGTAAAATGAGAACTACAGCGAAGCTTACCGAGAAGGCTAACTCGATACATTTGCTATACTTTAAAACATCAAATATGTTGCATCTGCATTTTAATGGCTTACAAAATGATGATATTCTGTATCAAAAATTGAATACTTTCTAAGCTTGGCACTGGCTGAATTTGCAAAACGTCAGAAAAAGTCGCCGCGCAGCACTTAGCCCATGTTCCACAAGGATGGTCCTAGTACGGATCCCTGCGGAACACCCCACGACATCTCTCGGCGTCTCCACTCATCTTCCAGGACGAGTCGAGTTGCTGTCCCATTGACCTACTCTCATAGTCCGATTGTAAAGAAACATAGAGTGCACCTGAGAGAGATTAGCCATAGTGGAGTAGTAGTAGTAGGATTACTTCTTACCCTTTATCGTTGACAACCGTCAACAGTTGTGATTGTGTTTCTTTGAGAACAGCGAGTGCTTCAGCCGGCGAGCTGTCGTGAGAGACGCTCTTGACAGGCTCCACCATGTCTTGCGTTACCGGTTTGCTCCACCACCTAGAAAATATACATACATCTAATAAATAACCTGTTATAGTAGTCTCGCATACATTTTACACCATTATATACATAAAAGGTCATTGGACTCGCTCAGTTGATGTTTTCCTATAGAAATTAATTTCGTACATGCGTAAATTAATACGAGTTTTGAAAAAAAGGTACTTCATTTTTTAATTTTATCTTTACAAATCGATAGTGTTTCATGTACCGGATCGACCCTCCACGGGAACGATCAAAATTTAACGGTGTATAAACAGAAAAGAGGTTGACTGTACGGTCGGTGCGATTTATTTCATTTTAATACCAAACAGTTTGCCTGCTGCGGTCTTTCCGTCTGATTATAATTTGGGTGTCTTCAAGGCTAGAGTGAATAGGCTCTTAATAAACTAGTGCGCCTCACCATCAACGATTGCATCACTGCTTACCATCAGGCGGGATCGCAGTCAAGTACTATTTTATAACAGATAAATAAAAAAACAACTAATGCCACTGGCATTTGTTCTGTGCCGAGTGTTTCTTCTTCCTGCCTTTATCCCATACTACTTGGGGTCGGCGCAACACGTTTTCTTCTTCCATTCTGTCCTGTCACCCGTCAAGCTATCACTAACTCCCTTTTCTTTCATATCACTTCTCACACAATCCATCCATCTTTTCTTCGGCCTTCCTCTCCCTCTCCATCCATCTACACGTATATTCAGAACTCTTTTAGTAATATGCGCTTCATCCCTCCTCTTCACATAGCCATCCCAAGACAACCGATTACCTTTCAACTTTTTAGTCACTGGCGCCACATTCAAACGTCCTCTAATATACTCATTTCTCACTTTATCCATTCACGTCATTCACACACGTCAACATTCTCATCTCCGCTACATGCAATATTTTTTCATCCTTCTTTTTCACAGCCCAACATTTTGATCCATACAGTATGACAGGTCTTATGACGGACAGGTAAATTTTACCGTGCCGAGTGTTTACTGTACAAAATTCAAGTTTTTGGCATTTATTCGCACATTAAATTAAATTATTTAAAGAGTGGTGTCCATTCAGAATAGAAACAAAAATGAGTTCAAAGAAATACCAGTGATATTTTTGGTATTAAAATGGAATAAATCGTCGGTGCAGGAGTTGAGTGGATTGGCTGCAGCATTACTGTCATGAGACAGGACAACGTCAACGGTCGGGTAAGTAGTTGTCCGCCGCGGTTTCACCAGCCTCTTTGGTTACTGTTCCGCTCCCTTGGGTCGTAGTGTGATGTGTCCGACTTCTTTACGCTTAAACGGCTGAACATTTTGGGATAAAAATTGGCCCACTGGTTGCCCATGCCCTGGAATAACACGTAGGATACTTTATCCTGGAAGTGTGTTCCTTTGGGTTATTAATATTCTACTTTCACGCGAGTGAAGTAGCGTTCGGTTTACCCACGCGAGTGTAGGTATTCGTAATATTAACATTTTTCTTATTGTTATTAGAAACGTTCCCCACGTTATCTATCTCAAACATGTGCTAAAATTCTTAATTAACATGATAACACCTTGACACTCGGATAATAATTTTGCATTATTGACATTAAATGAAGATAAAGTTTAAAATTACGTAATTGAAACGAAATTGATTGTAGTTTATCTATGGTCTATGAGGAAGGTCAGCGTTAATATTTCAGGGGTGATCTGCAAGCTACTGATAAGTCTGTAAACTGTGGGAATAGACACATCAATAACTATTCCTATCATCACTGGCCCAGCTACCTCAGATCTAGGCGAGGCAGAGCCCCGGGGCTCTCAAACTCGGGGAACCTTAAAAACTTCATTAGTAAACTTCTTATTGAATTACCAAGAATTACTCCCACTTTGGAAATCTAATTAAAATAAGTTGTAACACTAATCATAGCAACTCGTTTTAGGTAGTAAAAGTTTGATACCCCTCACTTCACTTAGAGCAGGAGTTGTCATTTGCTAATTTATCATGTAAAAAAGTGGCCCCAGTTTTTTTTTGCCCAATGATAGCAGGTCATCTGGGCTACGCCCACTGCACACTCACAAGCTTCTCCACAGTTTTGCCTACGCAGGCAGTTCACAGAAGACCGTATCTACGTGTGGTTGGTAAAACTCACTACAGTTTTACCACACACTCACTACAGCGTTAATTATCGCTAGAACTAATACTTAGTATGATTTTTCCGACGATTTTATTCCGCATGTGTAATCGAAGTTTAGCGTAACTTTTAGATAAGATATGAGACGAAAAACTGGCACGCATATTATAAGTTGGAGCATTATACACCGTTAAATTTTGATCGTTTTAATCCCGTGGACGGTCGATCCGGTACATGAAACACTATCGATTTGTAAAGATAAAATTAAAAAATAAAGTACCTTTTTTTAAAATTCGTATTAATTTACGCATGTACGAAATTAATTTCTTTAAGAAAACGTCAGCTGAGCGAGTCCAATGACTTGTAGGTAGGTTAGTACGCAACGCCGACTACTCAGGCTACTAACTAACTAGCTAACGACTACTAGGTCATTGGACTCGCTCAGCTGATAGAAAGAGTTACTTTTACATTTATAATATTAGTAGGTATGGATTATTAAAAAAAATGTATTTTTTACTATAATCTTATCAGTACCTATTTAGTTCTGATATCGTTTCGTTAAAAAGGTTATCGTTACGAAAACGAAGAACCCACAAGGCCGAAACATTTAAGATCAGAAATCGGCTGTGGCCTTGGAACGCAAAGGCGACTGAGGGAACATAGGTGTGTTTTAGTCGCTAAAAGTTTGATACTCTCTCTCATTCCAACTAAACTTAGAGAAGTCCATTGATGATTGTCCACCATAAAATAAGTTAGGTGTCTTTTATAGTGTAATACTTATATAAAATCTGTGTTTACACTCGCTCTACTCAGAGCGGAACAAGTTTTTTGACGTGCTTTCGTAATTATCCGCCATTATTCAATAACGTACTTTTTTTTCGTGTTTTCAACCCTTTTAATTGATACACATTCCATGGGCATAGCATACAAAAATAACTAATCTGCGATCTTCAGGAGTGTGTAACTTTAAAAACTATTTGCAAGATTAAACCTAAACAAATATGCATACAAACATTGCAAAGTAAAGGTATAAGTTATATATACCAGCGATATAATTGACTAAGTTTTATCAAATCAAGTTAAATAAAAACCTGTAAAAAGAAAACATTAATACTCACGGTAGGTTATCCTTTTTGATTAATGGTTGGAAGTTGCGCGCCTCCATCCACTGGTCAGAAATGAACTTGGTCATGTAGTTGCGAATGTTATCAGGTAGCAGTACGACGCACTTCTGGCCTTCCTTCAGGGAGCGCGCAGCTTGGATGGCACCCCACATGGCAGACCCACTGCTGCCACCTGCCCAACAAATATATTTTTATACCAAGAACTATCTGTCCTCCGGCCGGGGTTTCACACCTATCTTTGGTTATTACTCCGCACTTATTGGTCATAGCCTGATGTTATATAACATAGCCTATAAATGGACTACAGAATTTTAAAATTCGATTCGCATGAATGTTACAAAATTTTTGAAATTGAATCGCATACAATTCTGTTCAGTAGTTTTAGAGGTTGTTACGAACAGACAGATAGACACAGTGAGGGATTAGTTTTATATTATGTAAGGATATCATATTAAATATAAGGCATACTAATTTATTAATGTGAAAGTAAATCTCTGTTTGTTACGCTTTCACGATTAAACCACTGAATAGATTTTTAAGGGTACGGAGTAAGCTTGAACCCCAAAGATCATAGACTACCTTTTATCTGGCTTCGACATCGTGTCCGCCATAAGTGACATTCACGCAGACGAAGTCGCAGAAAAACGCTAGTCAGTAATATATATGTATGGATTTAATTGGGGTAAGTATCGTTTAAAGATAATTTAGGCAGAATCTAATCGAGACAGAACTACATTAGACTGACGCACACGTCTAATACGTCTGATTTGTACGTAGAACGACGTCGCGTGGCGTGGATCAAGTGTAGCTCTACAAGTCTAGTTTCTATATAAAATATATGGATCGGCGTGTGTCACACGTGTGCGCAGTGTAGTTCTACCTTAAAAGTTAAGTAGCTCACCACATAGTAATCCCTCGTCCTTGATAAGTCTTCGCGCCATTTCCAACGAGGTGTGGTCCTCGGTCTTCACCCATTTGTCGATGACACTTCTGTCGAGGGAGCCGGGCAGGAAGTCGTAACCGATGCCCTCTACCTTTGGACAAATAATAACACCTTTGTACAACGTGTAACATAACACGCATCACTAGTATGATCAATATCGGCTGCTGAATCGATTTCAGTTGTTTTTAAATAGGTAATTTACAATAATAATAGTATCCCACCACTTTCATATTACGCCATCTAGTCCCAAACTAACCAGAAGTTGTGGTATGAGTACTAGACAACTGGTAAACATATTTTTACGTCGTTAAACTAGAACACGCCATATCTTCGATGAAATAATGAGTAGCATCAAATATTTAAAACGCATTGCTGTTCGAAAGCTCTAGAATGGAAGTACGTACCCAGGCAAGTTCTCGAAACGTCCACCATAAGTACCTATCACTATTATTATTTAAGGCATCATCATGCTTAAAGTATAAAAATGTGCATTATTATTTAAATAATAATAGTAGGTAGGTACGTAGGTAGATAAGGGAATTAGTACCTTCTACGTTTAACAATAGAGTCGAATTCCGCGTGACAGTGATGGAGGTACATATTGATTAAAATGATTTATTGCTCTAATCTTCTAGATTGGTCTTGAGACGTCGGTATCTAGAATTTTCCTTGCTTCGCATATAAATATGAGCCCCCAACCGGAAGTGAGTCAGTTTTAATTTTGACTGCGAACAAGAGCGAACTACGTAAGTGTTAAGTGATTTTATCTAACGACCTAAGTGAAAGAGTAACGGAATTCTAGTGTTAATTGTAATTAGGATTACTGTTGACTGGACAAATTAGTTATTGTTTGTGGTGAATAAAGTTTTCTGCTACTAAACCGGCATTTAATTACCGAGGTTCGTAACAATATTTAAGTATTTCTAAACGCAACACTTATTATAGATAAATTACACCCAGACAGAAAAACTGATCGTGCTCATCACACAAACATTTGTCCTGGGTGAGAATCGAACCCACGACCTCCGGCATAGCAGTCAGGGCCACTGATCACCAGACTAACGAGCCTGTCTAATTAGTGTTAAATTAAACCTAAAATAAATGTTGATTACTTTAGGACAAAAAGAAATACCTATTCTGATTAATCTTGATCGCGTCACTATAGCGTTTGTGTTTGTGTGCGTTGATAACAATATCGATGCGCTATCAGTGTAGTGGGTCGATTCCCATATTATTTACCTACTATAAGGATAACTAATATCATAACAAAAAACACTATCTATGCGTATTTGAGTAAATTTCAGTGCTTGAATTATGTTTGTTACTTAATTTCTTAATTGTGTTGTATGTCAAATAAAATATGTAAGTTGTGCAAACAGCCAAAACTATGGAAGAGCGGAGTTTTCTAACATAGGCATCATCATGCTTAAAAGAAGGCTCGAATCATAACATAAACTAATCTAGTGTAAAGTTGTACATTATTCCTGCTGTATGTACATGCCACCAGACAATCGAAAATACGAGTTTGATGTTGATTAAAATATGATTTGCGACCATCGACTTAAATTCTAGTGAACAGCACGTTCACGGAAACTATTTTATTATTTATTGTCAAAATACTGAAAAATAAAAACAAGTTCGCTGCAGCGCTACATTGGCATTAAGTGGTCTAACAGAACTATTAAAACATACTCGTACAACGCTAAGACAGCTTCTATAAGATACTTTGCGCCATGAATTTCGTAGCATTTACGCGTTTCGTTAAACATAGTGTTCAATATAATGTTCAAGGTGTACGGACTACATTACACCTGAGTCGATTGCAGTGAGTGCTCTGACGCGTAATCTAGTGCGTAGTACATATATATCGATGTTTGCGACCGTAACACGTATTTATTGACGTAATAATAATCATTAAAATCATTAATACCACTCTCTCAGTTCATCCCAATTGAATGGCTATTTCGTTTAAACTCATTCAATAGGGTTAGCTTAAGGCCCAAGCGCCCGAAAAGTGCCATAAAACAGGGACTTTCTGAAGCCTACTCCTCGGTAACGGCTAGGTTTATAAGTTTGAAAAAATATATGTTTATTATAGATTCATGAACAACATTATCAACATTTGATTTTTTCGTGCTATTAATACTTTTGTCTAAAAAAAATATTTAGCAATTTCGCAACTTTTTTCCTACACCTTCGAAACGGCTTGGATCTTTAGAAACATTTTTACACATAAAAATTGGTGGTTAATTATTCTTTAAAGTGAACATTGCATATTTAAATCAATCAATATTTCGCAAAGAAAATGGATTTAAAGGTCAGCCGCACGCTTTTCGGGCGCTGCTGGCCGCAAATAAATGCACAGATATGCGTACTGCCACCTAGGCGGGTGCGAGAGTTGCGTCCATTTAATTTCGGCCAGATGGTTCAAGGGACTATATGCCTTAATTGAGTGGGTTGTATTGATGATTTTAATTAGATATTATAACTCAGTAAAGCCATATTTGTTACGATCGCTAATAATATTTTTTTAATGAAAATAGAACCTAACACCTGCAAAATGATAACTCAGTAAAGCCATATTTGTTACGATCGCTAATAATATTTTTTTAATGAAAATAGAACCTAACACCTGCAAAATGCAGTAAACGTAAGTAAATTTGAATTCCGCGGAATTACCAGGCGCCTCCCTTAACAACGCTGCGCCGTGGTATTTATTTATTTATTTATTTAAAGCTTTATGCACAAAAAAACTGTACAAAGGCGGACTTAATGCCTTAGGCATTATCTGCCAGTCGACCTTAGGGTGGTGCAGAAACAAAACATGGCAGGTGCAACTTAATAAACAGACAAAACAGAAGAGAAACAAATATATACAATAGTAAATACATACTTAGATACATACATATAACAAAAACAATGCTGTTGTGAAAAAACAAATCCAAACCAATTAGCTCGGTGATGATTCTACCAACATCTTGCGAATATGCTCACGTGCCTTCACCTTAAAAGAAAATCGGCTTGTTGCCATCCTGATATTCCTTTGTGCCTTTGTGCATGAAAAGTTAGTATGGATGCTTAACGAATGACAATACTTATGCGACAAGTTTATAAACATGCAAAGCATCGAATAACAAAATATTGATAACTCTATGTTTACAACGAATGCTGAACATGTGGACCACGGCCGGATGATGAAAGAGAGCAATAAACTTGTGAGATAAATAATATTTTTCATATATTAACGTCATGTTGTTTAACCAAAACACTAGGCTATAGTTTCATCAGGGTATTATGTTTGATCTGTATGCTACGTCGCGCGTCAGGTCACGGCTGATGTTAAATGGATTCGGCATAGCAGGCCATCCGTGTCGAATCGATTATGATTTAGAGATTGCTCGAAATAGCACCATAACAGGCTTTGTTCGAGGCTGTCACTTTAACCCCATATGTATTGTCGTCAAATATATCTAGTAACAATAAAACGTGTTACTAATACCGTGTTCTTGTATGAACAGCTTGAGTGATGAATGTATTGTGCACGAAGATGTCAACATACTATTGTATGTATGCTTTAGCTAAACAGAGATTTATCAAGTAGTTACACCTTGTTTGAGATGGGAAATCATCAAATAATGCTTCTGCTGTAGGTGGAGCGAAAAGTAAAACTTTTACTAAATATAAAAGAATAAAATCAACTATGATCCTTCAGTAGATCCCAGGGCCGTGGTAACTCTTTCGAACAATCCGCAGCCCAAGCGGATATTCTGTTTCGAGGACACACTGGACGGAAGAACTGATACGATGTAATTCTAATTAGGATGACTGTCACTTCAATAGTGATTTTAAGCGTATATATGCGTCGCCTTAATTAGCACATGTATTATGTAGATACATAACAATATTCATGATATTTATGTGTCACATCCACACTAATATATCAAAGAGATGAAGTTTGCACGTTTAGATGTCGGAGGCAATATCTGGACGCACTGATCATTTCACTAGTACAAATCTACATTACACTATAACAGAGTCTTAGAGGCTAGATAAATTTTATCCACGAAAAACCGGCCAAGTGCGAGTCGGACTCGCCCATGAAGGGTTCCGTAGCAGCAAGTAACATAATATAAAAGTTCTTGTAGTTCGTTGTAACTTTGATCGATGTTTTAAAAATAGTGTATTTTTGTAGATTTATGACGTATTAAAAAAAAAAACTACTTGCTATATCTCGTTCAAACCAATTTTCGTTGGCGGTTTCTATAGTAATGTACATCATATATTTTTTTTAGTTTTATCATTCTCTTATTTTAGAAGTTAGAGGGGGGACGACACACATTTTGCCACTTTGGAAGTGTCTGTCGCGCAAACTCTTCAGTTTAGCAAAAAATGAAATTAGAAACCTCAATATCATTTTTGAAGACCTATCCATAGATACCCCACACGTACGGGTTTGATGAAAAAAAAAATTTTTGGGTTTGGGTTTCAGTTCTAAGTATAGGCCCCAAAATTTATTGCTTTTTTTCTATTTTTGTGTAAAAATCTTAATGCGGTTCACAGAATACATCTACTTACTAAGTTTCAACAGAGACAGACAGACAGACATGACGAATCTATAAGAGTTCCGTTTTTTGCCATTTGGCTACGGAACCCTAAAAAGGAACGTTTCATTCACTATCTTAAGTTTTCTAATTGATATAATTTTCATGAATGTTAACCGTAACTCTAAGGTGTAGTAAGATGTTTTATCTTACTACACCTTAGTGTTTTAAAGCCTATGATTTAGTGTCGCATAAACCATTACAGCAGAATTAAGAACAAAAATTGAATAAATTGGGCTTTACTGGATATCATTATACCTGAACACCACAACAAGTGTGTAACTAATATATAAAGAGACAGAAAGACGACATTACATTTCATATTCATCCGATTATGAAGGCAACAAGTATGGCGTAACACAAGGAAGTGTCTTAGGGCTAATCCTGTTCCTGTTATATTAAATTCCATTAACAGATAACAAATTTAACATAAAATCTACGATAAAATCATATCATGCTTAAATTGAATCGTTGTTACGATTATAGTGTTATAAAGCGGATTAACAGTACCGATCACAATAGAGCATTCGTTGCGTTGAAAATCGCATTAGGGAAATGAACGACCTGCAACTGGATAAATTATGTACTATTCTTTAAAGGTAAGGTTTATTACCGCTACCGTTTCTTTACATCTACGCAATATATGTACGTAGGGAAGCATCAGAATTTATTTGTTAAAGCATGCGATATTACGTAAAGTTAGACGAAACCGAAGAGATTGATGCTTGATACGAGCCTGTTGGGGACAGGCTCGTATCAAGCAATATCCCAAGGTCAACCAACTATAATTTAAAAGCTGCGTCACGTGCATACGCTTATATAACTTAACTATAATAATAAATTACCAAGTGATTTATAAACTTTAAACATATTTTTTTGAAAATAAATTATGAATGGCAATCGATAATTTTTATTGTGTTGAAGATTATGTTAATGTACCTACGAACGTACCAAATATTTGCATGCTGATATTTAGCGAAACATGTTTGCGCCTTTTTACCATATTTTATACCGTGTTTTTTTTTTTTTTTTTACAAATAAATGTATTAGGTACCTATTATTATTACAGTAATATGCAAAAAATGCGCCCGCAGGCACGCATAATATTAGATCATAACTGTTACTTCACATGTGCACTTATAAAACGTCAGGCGTCAGTGCATGGTTCCAATTAGACGTTTCTTATGAAGAAGTAACATCAAGAAAAATTATGTAAACTTTATAGTATTATTCCACATTTTAGTATTAATTTGTATGAGTGGACAATTAAGACTAGTCAATATTGATCTGTGGAAATATTTACCTCATAGATCTGCACATCCGATTTGTTGAGTTCTTCGGGCTGCGCAAGTATGGAGCCATAGGGGTCGACGCCGACCACGACGCACTGCGGGCAGCGCTCCTTAATCTTGTGACCCACGCCGGAGATGGTGCCGCTGGTGCCAGCGCCCATCACCACCATGTCCACATCGTCGTCCAGCGACCACAGGATCTCTTCCGCCGTGCCGTCGAAGTGCGCCAGGGGGTTGCATGGGTTATTGTACTGCAATTATTGTGAAACTCATACTTCTGTGTTTACTTAAGGATAAACCATATCACATGGTCTGTTTTCACCCATAGGCATTGTCTTAACAAAGACCGACAATCGCTCGAATATGCCACTGTCGAGTTCATTTGTACTAGTACGCACTGAGAGTATGCGCTATTAGTTGGTTCTAGCTTTCGCTCACATACATTTTCAGATGTTGGTGACTAAAATCAAATAGCAACCCTATGAAGGAACAATGGCGCTGAATTATATTAAAAAGTCTATGATCCTAGTATTATGTTAATATAATAGTGAGCAGTAAACACAATATAAAATTATAAACATCAAACAATTTAAAGGTCTCTATTGCAGAAGAAAGAGTTTATGGTGGTATGAGAGGAATAGTTAGCACCTACTGCTAGAGATAAATATTAATTTGTTAAGAAGGTATTAAGATTTATTATTATTTAGAATACTGTTTTATTATAAGTATGTATAGATTACGAATAAACCTGTTGGTTATGAATGAGGTTAATGTGTGTGAGAATGCCACTTGAGGTAAACAACTATTGCAGAAAAGAGGTAAGCTATCTGTCCACACTAACCTACCAGACTCAATTACACACTGTCAAACAAACTCCAGGTTTTGCCCCACCTTCCTCTTGCATAACCTATGATAACATTTTATTTAATAATAGTGCAAATTCAACTATATACTACTGCTATTATATGCTCTATAAAAAAGTCAAGAAATATTATTGACTAGCTTCTGCCAGCAGCTTTGCCCACAAGTAGGTTTCATACCATACATACATACAAACTTTGGACCCATGTTTCATCTCTTCTGCCCTGCATTCAAAGGAGATGGTCCATAATGTATGGACTAAAAACTCAGAATCGATTGGGACTAAATGGGTATCAGTAGTTTCATTATATAGCACAATTTACCCCACTGAAAGCGCAATGCCAAAATTAATGGGGTATAAGAGCTATAGACTGACAAAGTATAGGTATGAAAAAATCGTGAGTTACTTGTGATTTATATCAGTTTTTACAATATCAGCAATATACTAACAAATATAATGACAGGATTAACGCACAGATCACGACGGCATCAAATGAAGGACTGTGTCGGGGGTCGGCGCGTACGCCAGTCCATTCAAGAAAAGGAAGGAATAGAACATAGTGTGCGCCTATTATTCTCTCGATATTGTTTTGAGCGCGAAAAAAATACCGAGTCATGTTCTGACTGAATATGAAGATAGGTCGGGCAATCTACTCCTCTCTTTTGCACTTCGGAGTATTTTCGTTCTAAACATCTTTTGTATATACACACACTGACGACGCAAAACCTGTTACTTATTGTGGCCACTCGAGCGTGCTAACTGAACTGATAAGAGAAAGAAATGACAATAGCATGCCTGAAAACCAAAAAATAAGAGTTGTTATTTTATGACACCATTTTACCGAAATACTAAATACTGAACTAAAAACATTTAATAAGTAATAATATTAATAATGCTTGTATTGGACTTGTGCTTGCTCTTGCTATGTACAACTAGTTTATAGTACATATTATTGCTCAACATAGTGATTACACAGTTGATTGTTATAACTTTTACAGTAATCCTATTATCATTGTTAATCAGTAATAATTATTGTTTTTGTAAAAACTGGAAAAAATCACAAGTAACTTTCATACATATACTTTGTCAGCCTATAGCTATATATTAGTTTTCGGCCCCATTGATTTCGGCATTGCACTTACGGTGGAGTAAATTGTGCATTATAATGAACCTACAGATAACCATTTAATCCCAATCGATTCTGGGGTTTTTTGGACCATCTCTTTTGAGTTTGGAGTTTGAGTTAACTCTAATGACGTCATAATATAACTCTAGGGTAGCTATTCGAGTTATAACAGAACGACTCTGGGTTGCAGCTGTACATTACTCTGTTTATTTTTGAACACAGGGCAGGGAGTGAATTTTAGACAATCTTCTCTATGTCATAAAAGGATTGGCATTAGTCTATTTCTCTTTTTATATGATATGTATATAGGTTTATGGCTTGGCACATACTTGGTCCAAGAGGACTGCATCAGGGATCTCTTTGGCTAGTCTGTAGGCAACCATGATATTACTAGTTGGATCATCCCATGCCGCTTCAGTTGGGGTTCGGATTATTTCAGCCCCCAGGGCTGTTAATGTGTTCACTTTCTCGTCAGACATTTTTTCTGGTAATACTATTATACATCTGTAACCTAGAAGAGATGCAATTAAGTTTATTCAATACTTTATTTCACTACATAGTTATACTTTATGAAGAGTTTAGTATCTTCTTGGATATCAAATTCTACATCACAGAATAGAAAAGAAAATGGAATTTATTTATAGTTCTAGTTCTATTTCTTACATGACTTTCAGAAAATCTTCTTTTAATTTTTTTTAAAATTTAGTCCTTATGGTGTTGGTAGTCGCTTACCTCTAACAGCAGCAGCGAGGGCCAGCCCAATGCCAGTATTGCCAGAAGTAGGCTCTACAATAACAGACTTGCCAGGCTTCAGTATACCTTTCTCCTCGGCATCAATTACCATCCGATAAGCTATGCGGTCCTTCACAGATCCTCCAGGGTTTAAAAACTCACATTTTGCATCTGATAACAGTCATAAATAAATTAAATGAATTTTATGAGCCATATTGAGCACATGAGTTTTCTCTATTTTTTAATACTTAGTCTCTTTATTGGTAGGACCCCCACTCCTTTTATTTGACAAAGTAAATAAATCATATCCTATTTATATCATAATATGCTAAATTATAATTTTAAAATAAATAAGCAGATATAATATCAATACCAGAAATATCAATTAACATAAGGGACATATTTACATTTTAGTAGAAAAACTCTTATGTCAATTCTTATTACTGGTATTGAGATGTTCAAGTAAAAAAAAGGGGTCAGTGCTCTGAGGCCATCAAAAAATTCTCAATGTCTGAAACTATAGATAGGAAAAGTGCCAAAGTTTAAAATTAAAAGAAGCGAAGGTGGAAATTTATGTTGCAAAGTGAAGGTTAGTGATAATAATGCAAATTAAGAATAGAAAAATAACTAGCAACCACACAATTAAGTTTATAAATTTGCAAAGTGAAGGTTAGTGATAATAATGCAAATTAAGAATAGAAAAATAACTAGCAACCACACAATTAAGTTTATAAACTTGCAAAGAGAAGGTTAGTGATAATAATGCAAATTAAGAATAGAAAAATACCTAACTAGCAACCACACAATTAAGTTTATAAACTTGCAAAGTGAAGGTTAGTGATAATAATGCAAATTAAGAATAGAAAAATAACTAGCAACCACACAATTAAGTTTATAAACTTGCAAAGTGAAGGTTAGTGATAATAATGCAAATTAAGAATAGAAAAATAACTAGCAACCACACAATTAAGTTTATAAACTTGCAAAGTGAAGGATAGTGATAATAATGCAAATTAAGAATAGAAAAATAACTAGCAACCACACAATTAAGTTTATAAACTTGCAAAGTGAAGGATAGTGATAATAATGGAAATTAAGAATAGAAAAATAACTGGCAACCACACAATTAAGTTTATACACTTATTTAAATGATTAGAAAATGTACTCACACATTTTATACATTCTTCTTTAGGTAAAATACTATGTAAAGTGAAGGTTTTTAGTGATAATATTGTAAATTAAGAATAGAAAAAAAAAACTAGCAACTACACAATTAGGTTTATAAACTTATTTAACCTCTTACATGATTAGAAAAAGTACTCACACATATCACATTTTATACCTTCTTCTTTAGGTATTTTCGAAAGTTTTACTAGTGGGGTGTTACCAATCACATTTAAGATATCTGGATGAATTTTCTGGTTTCTATCACTGAAAATTTTAGGACGCATTCAATTTCAGTATGTGTTTCTTGTGGTGTACTTGCAATGTTTATATTAAGGTTGTTATGTATACTTACAGAGGTCTTACAATGTGCGGCATTTCCTTGAGGTTAAAAAATTTCTTCACCACATTTTCAGTAGTGTTATTCACTTCCACATGGTTAGACATTTTACAGCGTTTTCAGGCAGTTAAACCTGAGGGTTATAAAACTTTGTTATCGTATACCTAAATGCTAGAATTTTAATTAAAATAATAAAGTTAGACCCGTGATTCAAACTGGTGATAACTTTCAACACTGATTAGAGATGTTGTCTTGACATAATAATTATAATTCTACTTTAAGTTTCATAATAACACAAACCAAGTCACTTTAGTTTCCGCTAGCTATACTGTACAGCAGTTTTAGAAATAAAAAAAAGTTTATTCCGAACACTCAGATCACTCACAGTTCTCACCAAATGTCACCAAATACTGAATTACCAGAGTAGGTACTACGCGTTCCAAATGAGAATAGGACCGATTCCTATGTTTTGACGTCTCGTCGAACTGTCAAATCGAAGAAATTTTGGCAAAATTGTAGAACTTGGAGATGAGTAAAATTGAAGAACTGGATTCTGATTAAACTTTTTTCGTTCACAGTTCGTAAATAAATTAAATTTTTCGTAAATTAATTTATGTTTCAAAATTTCTATCCTCGATTTGACAGTAAATCGTGACGTCACAACATGGCGGGCGATCCTATTCTCATTTGGAACGCATTGTATGTTCCTACTTTTTCTGAAAAGACAGTATTCTCGTATCGTAGTATCGTACCAAATATCGTACATAATCGTACTCAGTTCTGAGAGAGAAACCGTCAATGCTGTCATTGAAAAATATCGATATATGGATATTTTTTTCTTCAATATATCGATATTTGCAGCCGATATATTTTGATCCATTAAATCGATAAATCGATATAAAATATTCAATATCGAAAATCGTATCTAAAACTATATTTTTTCTAAAATTAATTTATTACCTACAATACTTAACGGAATTCAAAGTTGTAAAAGATAGGAACGAACGGAAAAAACTGTATTGTCTATGACTAGTATGTTTTTACAACATATTTAAGTTAATATTTTTATAGAGCAAGGGCGGATCCAGCTTTGGCGCCAGGGGGGGTCACATAGTCGTGGTCAAGTCACACGTAGATTATTTAATTTTCATAATAATAAATACAGGTAAAAAGTAAGTATTTTATCAAGAATGCAAGTACTGTACTTAAAAATACCTACCTATTTACGTCTTCTTCTCCCGAAACACGTTATCAACCCCTGCTCTTGGGCGGAGCGGCAGATAGTGTCAGACTCTTACTGATTAAAAAACCCACCCCGTTCCTTCTTGTTTTTCATACCGGGCCGAGCTACCTTTCGCAGCTAACCCTGGCCCCGGTAGGCTTCGACTAGTGTTGCCAGATCCGATTGGAGTAAAATCGGGACTAATGGTAAAACAAATCGGGATTTAGGGTTTTAAATCGGGACGAATAAAAAAAAGCTTTTTTTTGGGGTGAAAAATCATTCAATGACTTCTCTCGCTCTAGAGTGGAACTATGTTCTTCAGTTGCCCTTTGCGTTCCAGGGCTACAATCACTCTATATGTGCCGTGTGTAATTTTAACGCACTTAACATGTGTGACAATGATGCGAATGCTACTGATATATGTAACTTTGTATTAAGTAATTATAATGGCTTTTAATTAACCTTTCAATCGTGGAAATTACAGACACAATAGAAAGACAATAGGTGCGCGAACGCCGGCGTTCGCTTGGGGTTCGGATAATGAATTAATTTATTGATAAATCGGGACATTTAGCGTCCCGATCAGGCGCAAATCGGGACACGTCCCCAGACCCCTCAAAATCGGGACATCCCGCGCAAATTGGGGAAACCTGGCAACACTAGCTTCGACCCAGCTGGGCCCCTGCTGTTGCTGACAACTCCTTGGGGCGCGCGGGAACAGTGCGCGCCGTAGATGACTTGGGCTTGGTCTGGACAGTTACTGGGCGGTCGGACAGCGAGTTACCCATTGCTCGCCGTCCGCAAGCCCGCGCCTACTGTTACCGGAAATTGGGATCGGAATCCCGGCGGCAGCTGGGGCGCTGTGAGCGCCGGTGCCTGATGCGGTCGGCCTTCTCCTTTGCTAGCATTACTGCTTCGCAGAAGGAGGCGACCGCCTGCCACTCCTGATAGCTCCGGACCATGGCCTGTATCAAGGCCCGGCGCGAGAGATTGCTGCCGCCAATCACCTCCACGAGGGCACGGCGGGGCATACCTCCACGAGGGCACTGCGGGGCATACCTCCACTGTGTGCACCACCGTTTCCTCCGGGCGTCACTTTGGCACGGATCCGGTGCAAGAACCTCCCAAACTTATCATATCCGGTGAGAACCTGCATCATGCTGAAGGTGTGGACGCCGTGAGGTTTTTCCAGCCACGCCTCAAAGAGGGCCTCCATAATGGTGGCGTGCGAGCACTGGGTTGCGATGAATAGTCGTTGACGCCATTTCACCATGAGATCCCGTTGGAACTCTGTCCGCCATACCGCAACCTGTCGCGGCAGTAGACCTTCGCCCCGGCGTTGCATCTCCATGCGCAAATCGTGCATGTGTGCAAGGACTGTTACCTCCAGATCCCATGGTGGTAGGCCAGCAGAGAGGCTCGCCGCTTCGCGGGAAACCGCAACCGTCCGGCGACGGCGCCCACACTGGCGCCCCATAAAGGGACATGGACCGAACGATCCCCGCGTAGAGCCTCCGGCAGGAGACGTCCGGACCCCAAGGTTGGGCAGGAACCGCTTGAGAGCAGCCCTAGTCCGTTCATTTTGGGAGCCAGACGTCGAAAATGCCCCACGAAATTCCACCAGCTGTAGAGGACGAGTTCCAGGTACTTCATCGTCGACCCGACGCCGATGTGAACTTCTCCTACCGTTAATTGGGAACCCGATGGCGCGTTCCAAGGGCCATGAAAACACATAGCCTGGGACTTTTGCAGCGCCACCTCAAGTCGCAACTGCTGAATTCTATCGCAACCCCGCGTATCGCCAGATCGACCGCGGCCTGGTACGACTCTCCCTTATTGAATTATCTTTGTCCCTACATTAGTAAATTTTTAATCGTGAATGTCAGTCGAAACAAAGCGCGCGCAGTGTGTCACACGAATTGTGAGTTCAGATGAAAAGTGGCGGTGGCGCGGTAAAATTCAAATTTTATAATGCGTTCGTTCCCGAATATTATGTTTACCTATGATATTATAAGTACTTGTAATATCATTGATGTTTACTATCATACAACGTATTAATTAATTAAATATTGAAGGTTACAAATTATTTAAACATTTAAAAATCTATATTGAGCCAAAAAAATATAAAAACGTTATGTTTACCAATTTTAATTAGTGGTCCACCTACGTCCCGGACCTAGCCCAGGGGGGGGGTCATGACCCCCATGACCTCCCCCTGGATCCGCCCTTGTTATAGAGGGAAATTTTGTATTTTTGTGTGTATGTTTGTAATGAATAAACTCAAAAACTATTGTGCCGATTTAAAAAATTCTTTCACCACTAGAAAGCTACATTCACACTGCCCTGATAAACATTAGGCTATATTCATTGCCCGTGCGAAGCCGGGACGGGCCGACAGTATATAATAAATATATAGTTTTTACTTTTATTACCGGAAATTATGGTGGGTTGTCTGAAAGAATTTTTTTTTCAAATATTAAAAAAATAATAATTTAATTAAGATTCTCTTAAATTAACCTTTTGTATAAAAATTACTATTACCTATTATTAAGTGTGTGCGCGGGAATTGCATGACTTGATTCCACCATCTCATTTCTACCATCGGCCAACCAACCCGACGTACGGCGAGTATCCATCCTTACGTTGTTGAAACCTTTACGGTCCGGACTAAGCGTTTCGCCTCGTCGTTTATATCGCGTACATCGAAGGACTGCAACAATTTGCCTGCTGCGGTCTTCCCATCCGACTATAATTTAGGTGTCTTCAAGGCTAGAGTGAATAAAGAAAATAGTGCCCCTCGCCATCAAACCATCAGGTGGAATCAAAGTCAAGCACTCTTTATATCAAATAACCAAAAAAAAATTATTTAAACTGAACTAAAGAAATTATGATTTTAAAACCGAAAATCTCGAAAAATTTGGCCGATTTATCAATATTTATTCCTCAATATATCGAGGCCAATATTGATATAAATTTTATAAATATCGGTTTCTCGATATATTTATTCACTGCCGACATCCCTAGCCAATTGTCAAACTAATAATTAGATTCGTAGATGAAACGTACCATATACTGGAACAGGTTTTTGAAATAGGTATGTGGCTTGTATGGCGTCTTACACGTAAATAGGTACTTGATGGACTACCTAGTCGATGAACACGATTAGGTGTAAGAAACGTGCAAGAAATACTATATAAAAGAGAAAACAAAAAAAAATACACACATACACACGCCCTCTATGAGCGTCCCGCGGTCGCGTAGTCGCGTACCGACAAGATACTTGGATAGTGCATCCCTTTCGCACTCGTAGGCGTGGCCGGACGTCACTAAAGCCCCATATACGATACGATCCGTCTGTACGATTCGTCTGCACAGAGTACTTTGTAACATTTCGTCTGTTCAGACCGATCGTAACGACGGATCGCAAGTGTATGTCAAGATCGTTAACGATTTACTTCATCGAAAACGATATCGGAGATCGCAACAAAATCCCATGCAATCAGACGGATCGTACAGACGGATCGACAGTGTATGGCCCCTTGCGATCAACGATTCGATTTTGTCAGTCTGACGCCAGTCGCCGCAAGCATCGCACGCCTTCTTCATCGCGTAACGTAGGTATTCGTACAGTCGTACACTGAGTGTGAGTGTAGGTAGGTATTCGATGAGTGAGGCAAATAAAATGACCACGTGGAGTAACGACCATGTAATATGTATTGTATTAAGAGTTATTCAGAGAGCAAGAGCCTCTGTGGAAAACGAAACACAAAGATTACCATAATAACGTAAAGAGAACCGCATGTTACGAAATACTTTTAGAAGAAATGAAAAAAAAATAGATAAGTAATCTAGCGGACTTAATAAAGTAAAAAAAAAAATAACAATTTAAGAATAGTTTTCCGGTCATTCTCCTGTAATTGTACGATCCGTCTGTACGATCGATCTGCAGGAGATCGTTAACAATTGATCGCAACAAAAGTGACGCACATACACGTAACGATCGGTCTCAACGATCGGTCGCAACGATCTTCATTTACTTGTTTGAAACGGAAGGATAAAGTGTGTGATCAAATAATTCAAAACGTGCTCCAGAAAATGGAAAACGAACTTCTTTTGCTTTCACATGTGGCGATAATTTTAATTCAGTTACAAAAAAAAAAGAAAGCCTAGAAAAGTGTGGGTTAATAAATATAATTCATTAAACCCCAAGCGAACGCCGGCGTTCGCGCACCTATTGTCTTTCTATTGTGTCTGTAATTTCCACGATTGAAAGGAAATCAATATTCGCACATAAATATTTTAAATGAATTAAGGTTCCATCCAGAAGATTGGCACAATTACATGAGAATGTTAATTTTTTTTTACTTTTATTAAGTCCGCCGAATTATCTATTTTTTTCGTTTTTTGTTGAAGATACGACTTAGTTGGTATTGTAACCACTTTTTTACTTTTAATGTCATCCTTATCCCTCCGTAATAGAAGTTAAAATCGGTTGAACACACAGTAAAGAAGATTTCTTTATAGGACTTCTCAATGCGAATGGGGATACATGATTAGAAATGGTTTTGTAAACAAAACGAAACCTTTTAAATACGCCAGCTTTTCTTTGATATATGTTTCTATATTTTATTATAAAAAAACTATCAGTCCTAAACCTGTTAAACCGAAATTACTCCATCACTCGATCGTCGATCGTCTCGATATTATTTAAATAAATATTTATATAATATACTCACGGAAACGTCAGAAAATTCGACACTCATAAATACTCGTGGCTTACGAAGACTCACTAGATATGGAAACGTCAAAATACTCGATACGCCTAAATGCTCGTGGACGTGGACCTAGTTTTTACCCGACTACGGCAAAGCCAAAGGAGGGTTATGATTTTGACAGGCTATGTATGTATGTATGTAAGTATGTTCATCTGTTCCCTCATAGCTCCTAATCAACTTATCAGAAATCGACATAATATGAGGTATCGTTAGAACCGTCATAAACGTCCGCTGAACATAGGCACAAAACTCGATAAGGCGCCCTCTAGCGGACAAAAAGTAATGTATTAAATATAATAATGGAGATAAATACGCCGTGTTTGGTATCATTTGAAAGGGCTTTACTTGTAAATTTCCAAAATATTTCTTAAATTTAAAGTAACGCCCTCTAGCAGACAAAGAGTAATGTGTTAAAAAAAAATTAAGATAAATACACCGTATTTTATTATCATTTAAAAGGGCTTCACTAGTACTTATAAACAAATATCATTAAAATTCAATGTGGCGCCCTCTAGTGGACAATATGTTTTGTGTTAAAAAAATAAGATAAATACGTCGTGTTTGGTATCATTTGAAAGGGCTTCACGCAAATAGTATAGAAGCACAGTGATTTAACACCAAAATTGTTGAAATAAAAATAAAGTAAAAAAAACTAAAACCCGACTACGACAAAAAACGACACTGAAAAAGTATGTAACAAGTTTTTCAGGATGCTGAAATAAACAAGGTAACTGGAAAAACAAGAACAGAATAAAAAGAAAATCCGTAGTCACACGTTAAAGTATTTCGGTTGGTGCCTGTAACGTGTGACTACGGATTGTCTTTTTATTCTGTTCTTGTTTTTCCAGTTACCTTGTACATTTTTGGAATAAGTATTACGGCAGACCCGTACTTTTAAGCAGGGGCTTGCAGGGAAACCGATAGGAATTTTGTTTTGTAAGGGTGCAAATATAGAGATACAGGTTTTTCGGTCCCGATATGTCGGTACGGGTCGGTACAGATAGGTACCGGTAAAACCACATAAAGAAACAGGTAATCGGCCCGATTATCTGTCCTAGAAGAAGATATAAATAACGTTATAAAAAAAAACAACACCAACAACACCACTATTTTTTAATTAGTTCACACACTTAAAGGGCTTATTAGAAAAGCCCTTGTTATTTTATAAGTAAAATCTCAATAAATAATATTCATAAACAGCAAAGTTATTAGCGTTGGTTTATGTCCCAAAATGTCACTCAATTTATGGAAATATTGTGCAGGCTATTGATTAGTGAATGAATAAATGACAATTATTGAGGAAAAACACTGCCCGCATTATTTTCTACTAGCAATTGTTATGTTTGATTGATTGTATGATGAATTTACCTTTTCGTGGTCAATTTTAGGATTTCGGTTTTTTCTACTTTTGACTACAAAAATATGATCAGTGACGGGTACATATAGAGCCCCATTTTTTTGTGTACTAATTAAAAAGTAGGGGTGTATAATTAAGTTACGTCATGGGATCAGTAACGTTATGCCTGTATCCTTACAATAACGTTACAGTTGAAACGTAACATATTAACTTGTAACGTTACCAACGCCACCAAGCTCCGTTTTCAAGCAAAGTAAGTAAATAAACACGGTGAAATGCGTTTTACGTACGTTGCCGCTGTGTGGCTGCAGCGAGCAAGTTGATAAAGCTGGTAATGTAGCGTATCGAAATGAGTAACGTTATTATTTCATTAAACAAATAACGATACTATATCGTTATAGCAATAACGATATAAATTGATATCGTTATTAAATAATTTTAGATTTTGTTCCGTTTCTGAACTTATTGCTTATCGTTAAGAATATTGTTACGATCCTGATGGAACGGTTTCTGCTTCTAAGGCGTGTGTAACTCTTTAGCGGGTATGAGGCGCCAGCAAACAGATGGATGCGAGTGCAAAACAACCCCTCAGTCGCCTGGATGGCCCGGGGACTATGTATTTTTGCTGACATAACAAGGTTATCTCTTTGATTTTTCTTGATACAGTTATGAAACTTTATACACAGATTCTTTACATAAAAATACTAGACAGGTGTGGCAGGTTTCACAAATAAAACGAATGTTGTCTACTTGCTGCTAGTAGGTAGGTACTTAAATGAAACAAACACTTTTTTATATATTGATTAATAAATAGATTATAATTTTAATTATGGGTATTGTTCATTAGCCGTCATTAGTAATTGTATCTTATTAAGTAGTTTCTTGTTTGCTTAAATATGTCGCTGATGTTCGATGATGTAGTCCAAGACGATTTCCGAAGTAATTATGCCTTTTGGTATAAATCCTGAAAGATAAAATTAAAAATTTTTAGTTTAGCACAACGCATTGTAAACCTAGTGTAAAAGTATCCTTGTTACCGAATTTTTTTTTTCTAGTTGTTTCAAAATATCGTCTATATCCTTTTAAATAAAAAAAAAATGTAATCAGACAAGGAGCAATAAGGGCGGACATTGGTTGGTAGGTAGATTCAAACAAATACAGAAACCGGAATCTGTAGGCTTCGACGTTTTTCAATACGCTTAATTTTGAAAACGTCGTTTATCACTGCTGCCCTCGGCTCCATACATCCTCGACAAGTCTCACAATGACAAACTGTCTTTATTTGAATTAAAAAAAAAACTACATGTTTCAAATAGGCTTCGGAGCCTTTTAGTATGGATGGGTCCATAGGCAGATGACTATTGGCTTTATCGAAAATCCGGTATATTATATATGGTACAGAGGTGACTTGACTCGTTTTTATTTGGTCCAACCCAATGCACATGACTCGTAGCATATATTACTCTTGCTACTTGGCTAATCCAGCACAGTAGGTAACCAGAAGAAACATTTAACAAGAACCTGGGCACATACTAAAGCGGGAACTATATTAGACCGACGCACACGTGGGCCACGCCTGATCTGTACGTAGAGTACCGTCGCGTGGCGTGGATCTAATGTAGCTCAGCTCTACAAGTCTAGTTGCTTTAAAAAATGTATGGAAACTGACGCGCCCTTTCCGGCATGTCTCAGAACCAATTATTCGAAGACATGTGATATTCAACAACCCGCACCGGGCCCGGGTGGTGGATTACGGCCCGTTTTCTCTCCTAAAGAGGAGGACTGAGTCCCAGCAGTGGGAACATTAAAAGACTTGTTATGCTATGCTTGCTTATGCTAAGTGCACAAACGGTCTTCTTGCAGAGAACCTGTACAGTAAGAATTAATTAATATTACCTGGGCCGTTGTTATTTCCATTAACGTATTCCTCGACGACCACCACAAATGGCGCTATATCTAATATTCTCGCCGCCAGCCCCACGGTGGGGTTCCCTTTGTTTTCAGCAATCTTGTGACACTTTTTCATCACGTATTTGATGACTGAATCGTTGAAATCGAGATTACCCTTCTTTTTTGGATTTGTGGCTTCAGATCTTAAACTGTCTTTACTAACGACGCCTTTGAGGAAACTGAAAAAAATAGATATTTACGTAAATATAAGTTTTGAAAGGATGGATGGAAAAGCTTTTATTGAGTACAATGAGAAAACATTAAAAAATCTTCATCTGAACGACGACATAAGTAGGTAGTCAAACAGAGGATCATTGACACTTTTAATACATTCACATTCATTATTCATTTTGTAGTTCCTATTATAAAATTACTATGTTTCGGGCATTATGGTTTAGGGCAGTTTTTTGACCTGGGACGATTTTGGATTTATTGCCGTACCTACTACAATTTAACCATGTATCAAAAAAAATATAATACATCTTTAAAACTTATAGCCACACCATATTCTTTGAAATCAAAAGCAACGAGCCCTGTCATAGAAAACACAAAAGTTCTGATAGAAACTTAAAATCAGTTATAAAGTTTGATAAAAAACGTTTTTCGGACCATATTTTAGTGCTTACAGATCACCTGTGGTCAGCGGACCTCAAGTTGGAAACCACTGGTTTAGAGGGAGTTAAACAACTCCCTCAACTCGCTAGTAAACAGTAGCGAGGTCCCATATGCACAGAACTTGTCCCTGTATTGGCTGTATTGTATGTAATTCAATTTATTTAAAAGTCATAAAAAAACAACGGCCAAGAGCGTATCGGGCCACGCTCAGTGTAGGGTTCCGTAGTTTCCCGTCCGTCACAATAAGTGTTCCCACTTATGAGTTTAAAAAAAAATGCTTGCATATACGATTATACTACTAACTTAGTCCAGAAATTATTTTCTTGTACAAAAACTGTTCTTTCCATCAAGTTCAAAATGCTTTTCCTAGAAAGTCCTTATAAAGTTCTACTTTTGAGTTGTTTTCAGTGTTCTTTTTTTCATATTTTCTAAACTTATGGTTCAAAAGTTAGAGGGACACACACACACATTGTTTTTTACTTTTGGAGCGATTATTTCAGAAATTATTGACATTATCAAAAAATGATTTTGGTAAACCCCTATTCATTTTTAAATACCTATCCAACAATATATCACACGTTAGGGTTGAAATTAAAAAAAAATCACTTCCCACTGCATACAAGGTGCAGTTTTAAAACTGCACAATATTTCAGGAGGTTGTAATAAAACTCATAAATAATCATGTAAAAAAACGATACCTGGTCAATAATCAGTAATACTTGTTATTTAATTTTTTAATTACACTAAACTAAATCGATTGATTGATGGCCGCGGGGGCGTGGCTAGGGTGTGGCGTGCGGGATGATGATTGGATGGTACATTATTTATGAAACTATCGTTGCGAGTTAGTGTGTGTGAAAACGCCCTTTATTGTTCCGTGTTTGTGTGTGTGAAAAAAAGCGCGGTTATATAAAAAAAAAAAATTACCTACTTATTTTATTATTGATTCGGGTCGAGAATCACTAACATAATTACCTCCTGAAATATTTTGCAGCTTCAAAACGACACCTTGTATAGCTACCCTAATAAAACATTTTTTTCCAATTTTTATTTTACCACTTTGTCGGCGTGATTGATATACCTACATATTTGTACCAAATTTTAGCTTTCTAGTGCTAACGGTCACAGAGATTAAGCGAGGACGGACAGACAGACAGACGGACAGACAGACATGGTGAAACTATAAGGGTTCCTAGTTGACTACGGAACCCTAATATAAGTATGTCTGTAATATAAGGAGGTATACTACATACCCATCATCGTTGACGACGAAAGCTACTGAACTGTGAGATCCCATGGCGGCGAGGGCGTCCAAGCAAGAGCTCCTCTCTTTAACAGCCGGCACCGAGCGGATGATTTTTAAATTCGAAATACACCTTTTCCACCAGCTGAAATAGGTATTTAAGAAGAGTTAAATATTTTTAGTCATATTAGAAACCAGTAATATTAAAAATAATTAGGTAAATCTAAACTAAGCATATACGAAGGTCAAATTGTTTGTGAAAGGCAATCTCATTGGTACAGAAACATTCTATGTTTGACACATAGAGTGTTTACGCTATGTGTCAAATACGCTAGTTATTTTTTGTTTTATTATTTTATGCTGGAAGTTGGCCAGCGCACAACCGTGTGCTTAGATTAAATAAAGTCATCCACTAATTGTCTGATAAACTCAAAAAGTACTGAACGGATTTTCATGTAGTTTTACTAATAAAAAAATAGAGTTATTTTTGAGGAAGGTTTAAATGTAAGTGCAACACATGTACTACGCGTTCCAAATGAGAATAGGACCGATTCCTATGTTTTGATGTGTCGTCGAACTGTCAAATCGAAGAAATTTTGGCAAAATTGAAGAACTTGGAGATGAGTAAAGTTGAAGAACTGGATTCTGATTAAACTCTTTTCGTTCACAGTTCATAAATAAATTAAATTTTTCGTAAATTAATTAATGTTTTAAAGTTTCTATCCTCGATTTGACAGTAAATCGTGACGTCACAACATGGCAGGCGATCCTATTCTCATTTGCAACGTATTGTATTTGTAGTACAAAGTAGTAGT
The DNA here is from genome assembly GCA_910589285.2 of Mythimna ferrago. Taxonomy (NCBI): domain Eukaryota; kingdom Metazoa; phylum Arthropoda; class Insecta; order Lepidoptera; family Noctuidae; genus Mythimna; species Mythimna ferrago. Next base: position 10,970,500 of record OU342692.1, on the reverse strand, counting down.
TTATGTGACTAGGGGATAAAGCAGTGTCTTTAAGTCGCGGGCGGCATGTTGAATTCTGAACGAAACGAAGGTTGCTGATTTTAATCCCGAACGACAGTGAGGGATTTATAAAATTAACTCCCGAGCATTGCGAGGGAGTCAATAGAGAAACCTAAGTGAAGTGAGGAATTCAAGCCGCCCAAGACAAAGACAGCTTTATCCCCGTGTTGCATGCTCTACTTTTTACACCATCTGTGAGATAATTAAAAGACAATTTGGTCGACCAAATCTTAAACTAGAAAAAAAAAAGTATTATAATTACAAGTTCATCAAACAAACAAAATTCACTACTCCAAGATTCTATAGTTTCAATTTTCTATAACGCTCCCGTCAGTACGCACGTTTCATTCTATTTTCTTTTTTTTGTTAGTGACCAGTTTGAATCATAGTGAATTTCACAATGTTGACGATTTTTAATGTTCCAAATTCAAATCTCATTATTCCCTAGGGATAGGCCATTATGGCCTCATCTATCCCTAGGGAGATAATGCAGTATGGCCTGGCCATACTGCATTATCTCCCTAGGGATAGATGACTTGCTTTAAGTGAGGTTTGTATGACGTATAAAACGACATTATCGAGCAGGTGGTGTAAAAAATCAATTTCGAACAGCTCTGCCTAGTTGGGTGGATCACTAGTTCTCAATAAAAGTGCAGATTCTTTTTTACAGCTATAAATACGTTTTGTATACATATATCATCCATATTATGAAAGTGGACCTACCTAACTCTAAAATTGCAGTACATATGTGGAAAATTACCAAGAACGTCTTTATTTTAATATAAGTAGTCAGTTAGTACATTAGATAATATGAGTATCTCCCGTGTTTGTCTCTTACTCATAATTTGAGTTCTTTTTCATTCCAAGCTTTTAAAATACGCTTTTATATAATAAATTTATAATAAAATCTTGAGTTCAATTTTGAGTTAGGTCACCTCATTCTAAGGATGTGTTATATCAATCGACTTAGGGCCGGTTTCTAAATTGAGTACTTTGAGTTAAGGACATCTTAAACCTTACTTAAGTGTTAATTTTTTTAAGTTCAAATGCTTAAATCAGAAATCGGGGGTTAATTTTCTACGGAAGATTTCTTATGATTGAAACAGGGTTACATACAGGAAGTCACGTTCAGGAGGTTCCTTGAACAGATTGGCCTCCATCCACTGGTCGCTGACGAACTTGGTCATATAGTTGCGGATGCCGTCGGGCAGGATCACCACCACTTTCTTGCCAGGACCGAGATTGTACTCTTTCGCGGCTTGAATGGCCGAGTATGTTATTGCCCCGCTGCTCCCGCCTGAAAATATGAGGGAATGGAGCGTTGTGTATGATTAGCGCCGGTATTATAAAATGTCAAAACAAATTGAAACAACCATAAAGCAGAACCAAAGTGTATTTTAATGGTAGCTGCTGTGTGCCGCGTGCATAAAGTTCTGACAACCGCTTTAAATTCCCTTAACATATTACCAAATACGGTTCCAATGCCGTGAACATGGGAACCATATACATTGGTTTCCACTGCGTACAGCTTCTAGGCTGTTTTTGTTTATGATCTTGAGCACTTCCAAGGGTATGCACCTTGTATTCGTTACCAATTGAAAAAAATTGCTCCCAAAACATTTCTTACCGCATAATAATCCTTCTTTTCTGATAACCTCTCTTGACATATTGAAAGACTGGTAATCATTAGGCTTTACGACCTTGTCGATCACTGATTTATCTAACACATCCGGCACAAAGTCTCCGCCAATTCCTTCGACCTGGAATATATTTACACGAGTGTAATCTTGAACAATCTTTATAAAATATTAACCCACGTATTGGGCCTTCATAATATATTCTAAGTCTTTTTGAAGGGCACTTCCTCCACTTACATCTACTATCCCATGAATATTTAAAAAAAAATAACTATCTATAGGTACCCGGTACCGAACGGTTAATTTGGTGGAGTCGAGGACTTAGGTACAGATTATAGGACTAAGATGTGTAGATTAAGAAGCAAATCTATCAAAAATGTAGTACTATCAACCTAATCGATCGAATGAAGATTGTAGAAAGAATGTCACTTACAAAGAACAGGACCGGTTCGCCTTCACCAAAGATGATGGAGCCCTGTGGGTCCACGGTGACGATGATGCAGCCGGGGCACTTCTCCTTGAGCTTGCGGCCCACGCCGGTGACCGTGCCGCCCGTGCCCGTGCCCATCACGAACATGTCCACGGTTCCCAGCGCGTCCAGGATCTCCACCGCCGTGTGCTCGTAGTGAGTCAGGGGATTCACTTCGTTTGAGTACTATAATGTACATAAAAACTTAAATATCAAGTAATTGTTTATTGTAAATCTTTCTACGCACATATACAAAAGTAAATTGAAGAATTCCTCCACATAGCAATTATTTTGCGGCTGGACAGGTCCACTCAATTCTGTGTGGTTCTTTCTCCCAAAGACCACCTAAGACTCTAATCTGCATGATTCCCGTATGGTTTGACCCTTACATGTTTACTCTATGAGACTTTGACCTCTGAGTTTGTTTCGGTGTTTCTTATCAGGATAGTTAGCTAAGAAACACCGGCCTTATCTAGTTTAAATTAACGAAAAAATTTACGTGTTTAAAAACTTATTTGCATTTATCATTCGGAAAAGCCTCCAAAAGACTGGTAGCATTGACACACATATTAATTCAAAATTAAAGATAATTAGCAAAAGGAACAGTAAACTCTACTTTATAACAAACAAAGTTCACATATATTTAGGGTTTTTCAACTAAAAAACACAAATCCAAACTCGATACTTGAGTTGGTGGTACTTGAGATGGAATCAAATTGTGTCAAATTACGAGTATGAGTACAGGTTTAGCGTAAGTTAGTAACAAGTATAGGTTTAGCGTAAGTCATATTACTTTGTATTTGTGGTAGGTTTAACAGAGCATTGTAATCCATTGAATCAATGTGCAGGTTTGGATCTTGATGCCACTAGTAGCTGTTTCACACAACACATATTTGCACTTGATTTAAGTGGTAAAATTTCCAATAATCAATCAAAACTAAAAACACGCTACACACTTAGTCTCAAAAAATCTTATCTCTGAGCTGAACAGACTTTTGGTGTTCATGTTTGAACTGATATGCTCCGTACCTGGTTCAAAGACATCGCGTGCGGGTTCTGGTCTAGCAGCCGCTGGGTGACGGACATGAAGCTGTCAGGGTCCTCATAGTGCGCCATGGCCGGCGTCTGGATGATCTCCGAGCCGAGCAGACTCATGGTGCTCATCTTCTCGTCCGAATTCTTGTCAGGAGTTACGATGGTACAGTCATATCCTGGAAACATAATTTTTAGGGTACTCCATTACCTCTGACAAATAAATGCATTCTATTTTAACTGCCAGTTTTGCACAATCAGTGCGATCACGTGATTGTTGATATTCGCTTGAGAAACACATCGGAGAAATGAATTAACTAGAATCACCAAATATAAAAAAATTTGTTAACCAATAAACTTGTTTCTGGTTTTCATTAGACGGCCGATATAACATCAATTGAGTTTGAAACTTGTTAAACTAATAATTGTACACAACATAACATAACATAGTTACCGCAAACTGCAGCTGTGAGGGAGACTCCAATGCCAGTGTTTCCGGACGTTGGCTCAACGAACCCGGTGCCAGGTTTAGCGAGGCCAGCATGTTCCGCCTCTTGTACCATTGTATATGCAATACGATCTTTTATTGATCCTCCGGGATTCATAAATTCGCATTTTGCATCTATAACAAACAAAATTACTGTAGAATAGATAGATACTAGAGACTTGCAGGTAAAGCTAGGAGGACGCCGCATAGCAGATGAAGCAAAGTACACGCCGCGTAGCGTACCAGAGAAATTAACGTAGACGCCGCTTAGCAGATGAAGTAACGTAGATGCTGCGTAGCAGATGGGGCTATGGCTACGCAGACGCCCGCCGCGCCTGGGTAGCAAATGAAACTACGTAGACGTCGCGTAGAAAATGAAGCTACGCAGACGCCGCGTAGCAGATGAAGCAACGTAGACGCCGCTTAGCAGATGAAGTTACGCAGACGCCGCGCAGCAGATGAAGCTACGCAGACGCCGCGTAGCAGACAAAGCTACGCAGACGCCGCGTTGCAGACAATGCTACGCAGACGCCGCGTAGAGGATGAAGCTACGCAGACGCCGCGTAGCAGATGAAGCTACGTAGACGCCGCGTAGCAGATGAAGCTACACGGATGCCGCATTACAGATAAAGCTACGCAGACGTCGCGTAGCTGATGAAGCTACGCAGACGCCGCGTAGCTGATGAAGCTACGTAGACGCTGCAAAGCAGATGAGGGGATATATACAATGTGTTTCAAATAAGAATAGATCGATAAATAAATTGAAAAATAAATGTATTGTAAACCCTCGATGCATGTAACGATGCATCCTACTGAATCGATATATTGTCAACACTTCAAAATTGTATATATACATTTTTTGTATTTGATGCATCTAATACGCAATCTATGAAACACATATCTATGAGTATGACCAACACTGCAGGGACTCTCATGAGGTTTCGTGAATTGGAACACAATAATCAGTTTAGAAAATAAATATAACACGCCCAATATTTATCGGTTTGGCTGAATAGGTTATATTGTCTTTGCAGCAAAGCCGTTAAAGCCAAACTTAAATACTAATTTATATACCAAAACCTAAACTTTTGTTTTTTACATAGCATTTAAATATTATTATATTAGATTTTGTAAAAAAAAATATAGCTGTGTTGAAAACATATTGATTAAAATTCACAACCACACTTGCGTCTTAGCTTTTGATTTCCAGCCCATTGTTGGTAGAAAAACACATACAGATTCGGCGTATAAACATTAAGCGTACCTAAGTATCATTCGAGCAACTAATGGCGAACGGCAGGCTTGTATGGGCATTTCGTACTGTCACTGACTATTATATGAATTTCGTACATAAGTCGATGCGTACCGCTATTAAAATTTCGTGTATTGGGATAGTTTTGATTACATTAGTAAATAATATGATAGACAAGCCTTGTGAAAATTCTTGACAGGTAAAAGCTGTAAAGTTAAACTCGCGTGAGTGTATTTTACCTAAATAGTACATTGTTACCCTAGGGGTGAAAGTAACCTATTTCGTCCCGAGAAGAAGTTTCGAGGGACTAAACCGGCGGTAAAAGGTTCCACTACTGCTTTAGCCTCTTCTCTTATGAAATTAGGCGTTAAATCACTATTTTAATCTGATGAATCCCTGCTGTACGGAAATGTAAACAAAACTTGAAAAAACCAACGACTGATTTCTATTTTCACGCCTATTTGTTTTTTTTTTCTGTGCCCGGTCAGCTATCCAGCCTCATTAATGAAAAATTAATTGTAATCTTTTGAAAATAAAGTATTTTAAAGAAATAGTTGAACAAATAAGTCACTTAAAAATATAATATTATTTAACTTTAAGTTATTTAAATTTTATATCGCGCTGTGATTGACTGGCTGTATGAAAAATTGGAGCATGGTTCAATAGAAATGTGAAGATAGGACTAGTTTTTAATAATTTGACAGCTGTCAGTTGAAAGTAAAACTCCCTATGGATGAAAAATATCACTTTCAATCCGCTCTTCAGGCAACTTCAGACCTACTTTCAGAGTATGAGTAATGAAAAGCACATTTGCGTCACTCATGTCTTTCGCCGAAAAGTCTGGATCTATTTTTTTGCACCTGATATCAGAGTTAACTTTACATATATTATTTTTAATACAAGTATAATAGCGCTCAGCTTTAGCTAATAACTATAGAAAAATATCCAATAGGATAATACATCTATATCTATAAAAGGGGAAACTGACTGACATATTTATATATATCAACGCACAGCCGAAACTACACGGACTAGGAACGTCAAATTATGTACAATAATTCCTTTTATGGCGTAGGCGAGCACTAAGAGCTGATTTTTCAAAATTCCGTCCATAAGGGGATGAAACAAAATTCAAAATTCAAAAGTTTTTTATTTCACATAGACCTACATGGGCACTTATAAAACGTCAGAAGCTAGTGCACGGTTCCAAATTGGTCGTTTCCTTCGGAGAAGAACCGGCAAGAAAGTCCATGGTTACTCTTTTAAAAAAATAGTTGTTCTTACAATATTTCCATATAGTATTAATAGGTATTATTTAAGAACATTGTAAACCGGTCTATATTGTACTCGAGAGCACAATAAAAATAAAACGGGGCGGGGATCTGAAGTTTGTCTGGAGAAATCTATTTTCATGCGGGAGAAGGCGCTATCATACCTTATGATAGCGGCTTCGCTTCGCTTAGTTGTATCGCGATGACATATGTAGTCTTATGTCATCGCACATCAATGACTTGGCCCTTAATAAAATAAATATATATCACCTAAGAAATACAAATTTTTTACCCATATGATGAATCTAGGACAATTTTGTAAGAAACTTTTTATTTAAGACAGTAAACTAAGTTTAAAGAAAACTTAGTTACTGTCTTAAATAAAAACCGACGACCTGGTGAGAGTCGCGGGAATTCGGTGGATGAGAGACGTACAGGATCGGTCGCTGATCGGTGGTCGATGATCTTTTATCATCATCATCGTCATCATCATTTCAGCTGAAAGACGTCCACTGTTGGAAATAGGCCTCCCCCAAGTGTGGCCACAACGACCGATCCTGTGCGTCTCTCATCCACCGAAATCCCACGACTCTCACCAGGTCGTCGGTCCACCTTGTGGGAGTTGTTTCTAGTTTAGTTTCGAGTATGAATATAGAAAGCACTTCGATTTTTATAAAATTTCCTATAAAATACAAGATTAATTTTACAGTCGATATAATTGAATGCGTAAATATGCTTGGCCAACATGCGTATTCTTATTGTTAACTTTGCGTAGCCGTAGTGGCTATGCAAGTGATTTATTGAGGTGGACAGGATCAAGTATGAAATTCACTGAGATTATACACACACATTTGTCGCCTCGAAGAAAATTTGTCTCTAGACCGTCTATCGAGTCTATGTTTAAATTAAAATTCTCAACTTTTGTAGTAATGTTTTATTCTAATATACAATAAAAAACTTCTTTTTAAATCTTTAATTACTAAAGGAACAATATTAAATCGTGAAGAAAACCTGAACTTTTTTTACTTGTTCGTATTAAGCACTAAATTAAAACACTTATACAACTTTAGTGAGATTGTTTATTATTAGTCGATGTGGCCGGCTCGAGTAAAACTTACGAGTAAAGAACTCGAATCACAAAGAGAAAGCTTTAACAAAAATATGGAACTTTTCACACAGAGATCGAAAGCGCGCGTGAATCCATAATATCAAGCAAACGTCAAGTCGGGCGGCGTACCGCGGGGACCAATCAGAGCGGCGCGTGAGCCGAGTGTAATCCATTATGTAACGCATCCCAATTCCCAATCCCAAATCATAGTCGCGTAAGCGTTGAGGTATAGTCACGGAACGTTTTTACTGTTCCGTGGGTATAGTAATGACGCGGCGATTAAGAAAGTTTGCTGCAACTTAATATTTTTCTGACATTGCGAACTCTTCTTGTGCAAACACAGTAATTAACGCAATCTTCTTATCTTTTGACAATCTACCCGGACAAAATAATGTGACGGAGGAGTATATCGTCCACTCTCTCATGCGAATTACATACACACACATACACATACATAAAACACATTACATTATGATAAAAGTGTGTAATGTTGGTGATTACCGTTCTCAGCTCTCTTAAGACCCTCGCCATGGCTCGGGTCTAAATACCGCCTCGACGGTAATAATTAATTACTCACGTGTATCATACGACGTTTTTCAATACACTTGTGAAGAAAATAACTGTAAAACTAGTAAACTTTTGTGGCGGTAAAAATCTGTTTTCATATGAGCGCACATATTTTTTTTTTCCTCGTGGGGAACGACGCGCGCCCATCCTGATAATAAAATTATGGCGGGGGAGAGGTTGGACAAAATGTTTTAACTACATTATAGCACTAGTGTGTAATGGTAATCAAAATGTCACAGTTTGGTAAGAAATGCCATTATATACCTAAGTGCAGTGCAATAAGAGTCAGTTTATGAGCAAGTGTATTGAAAATAAATATTATCCAACTTGCCTCTACCAGCGCAGCAGTTTCCCTCTCGTTAATTTTCTACATTATCATCCTACCATCCTATGGAAACATACTCCCGGGAGAAAAGTATTATCTGTATACTATTTATTTATTTTATTTATTTATTTAACTATTTATGTACACACATAGAAATACAAGAAAAGAGGAAGGAAACAGAAAAAATAGTACAAAGGTGATGCTTATTTCTAATGAAATCTCTTCCAGCATACCTGCGACAGGAAAGTTGAAGAAAAAAGAGAAGTAGACACCGTGTGTAAAAGTAAAAGGAAAATTAGTACACACAAAATAGTTATAGTTAACAATGAAATAGTATAAAAAAATAATAATAATTAAAGATATATATATACTGCTATAATTATAAACATACACATAATAAAATAAATACCACACAAATACATACTAAATAATACCTAAAATAAAATAATACATACTAGTTTAAATATGCAATTATGACGAAGTAGAAAGATAGTGCTCTTTCACTCTTCTTTTAAAAACTGCTACTATTTTAGGACATGATCTACCCGTGTGCCAAATTTCGTCCAAATCCCTGCAGCGGTGTCAATTTGAAAAAGTACCAATCATACACTAACAAACTTTCGCCTTTACAATATTAATGTGACTTTAAATAGTTAAATAATAGTAGCATTTTAATAATTATTTTAAAATACAGACATACCTACATATAGAATTACGAAATCTGAAAATTTCAGGCGTAAACGGTATTTACATTATTTTTCAAGGGGGACAAGCGGTTGTGGGTAAAAATGAACAACGTCACTGAGGCGGTTGTGTTACAGTAAGACAGTTTTCGGCAAGAACCTGATAAATAAATACTGAAGACGACCACAACTCCATAAAAATTGTACGCCTTGTTATCGTTAAATATTTCTACACGACTCAGGAATACTTTAGTTAAAAGAATAAAAAATTACTCTAACACCTGACTATGACTTTAATAGTGCAATAATATATAGCCAGTTAACTTAGTATGCAATCCATAATATCCATACTTAGTATTATAAATTTAAAAGTAATTCTGTTTGTCTGTTACAATCAATTTCACGTATAAACTGCTGAACCGATTTTGATGTTTGATACTAAGTAAGCTTGAACATAGGCTCTTTATTATCTGACTTCGACTTGGCTTCCGCTATTAACGACATTCTCGCAGACGAAACCGCTGGCAGAAGCTAGTTTAATATAATAGATGATAAAAGAGTATGTAATAATATGACTACGTTGCTAACCATTCGATTTCATTATTATATTCACCAACACGCAATAGGCCCGCGTGGTGGATTACGGCCCATTCTCTCTCCTAGAGAGGAGGCTTGAGTCCCAACAGTGGGAACATTAAAATGGCTGGTGATAATGATTATATTTAGTTTCGCATAACAGAAATGGTGAATGTGAGGATTTGAACTGTTATATTGTTTAATATAAGATTCGAGTACCATCTATCTACCGATATTATGCTAATAAATTATTAGAACTTTCTTTACCTTGTGTTGTTTCTTATTTTCCAAACCGGCCCATCTCAATAAATAAACCAAAAATAATTTTATTACGCATGAATGTTACCTTGAGATCTGAATATAACTTGTTTGTATTGTTGTTACGAATATCCAGTGGCGTAGCTAGACCCAAAGGGGCCTTGTATTAATATTTTTTTATAAAAATATAATAATATATAATTATGAGTAAAGTGGTTTCGTTATTACACTCGAAAATAGGATTACTCAGGCCGGGATAATCACTTGGGCGGAGCATCGCCGTGCCCTCGTGGGGGCGATCGGCGGCGGAGACCTCTCGCGCCGGGCCTTGTTTGAGGCCATGGTCCGGAGCGAGGAGGAGTGGCAGGCGGTCGCCGACTTCTGCGAAGCAGTAATGCTCGCAAAGGAGGAGGTCGAACGCATCAGGCAACGGCGTTATCGCCGCCGCCGCCGCCGCCGCCGCCGCCGCCGGGATTCTGATCCCGATTTCCGGCCACCGTAGACGCGGGCTTGCGGACAGTGAGCAATGGGTAGCTCGCTGTCCGGCCGTCCGGTAACTGTCCGGACCAAGCCCAAGTCGTCGACGGCGCGCACTGTTCCCGCGCGCCTCAAGGAGTTGTCAGCAACAGCAGGGACCTAGCCGGATCGAAGCCTACTGGGGCCAGGGTTATCCGAAAGGGCGCTCGAGCCCCGGCATGAAGGCTAGAAGGAACGGGGTGGGGTTTTTTAGTCAGTAAGAGTCTGACACTATCTCCCGCTCCACCTAAGGGCGGGGGTTGTCATTGGATGATTTTTTCCCACAATTAAAAAAAAGACGTGTGGCACTCGGGGACTGCCGCGGTAAAGCTATTGCATAGCATTTTTTATCAACTTATGCAATAGACCTCGCCAACAGCTGCTTAACCCCACACATCCAAAACCCGACCTCGCCAACAGCTGCTTAACCCCACTCATCCAAAACTAGACCTCGCCAACAGCTGCTTAACCCCACCCATCTAAAACCAGACCTCGCTAACAGCTGCTTAACCCCACCCATCCAAAATGAGTCCTTGCCAACAGCTGCTTATCCCCACCCAACCAATACCAGACCTCGCCAACAGCTGCTTAACCTCTTCCATCAAAAACCAGACCTCGCTAACAGCTGCTTAACCCCACCCATCCAAAACGCCGACAGCTGCTTAACCCCACCCATCCAAACACAGACCTCACCAACAGCTGCTTAACCCAACCCATCTAAAACCAGACCTCGCCAACAGCTGCTTAACCCCACCCATCCAAAACCAGACCTCACCAACAGCTGCTTAACCCCATCCATCTAAAACCAGACCTCGCTAACAGCTGCTTAACCCCACCCATCCAAAACGCCGACAGCTGCTTAACCCCACTCATCCAAACACAGACCTCACCAACAGCTGCTTAACCCCACCCATCTAAAACCAGACCTCGCCAACAGCTGCTTAACCCCACCCATCAAAACACAGACCTCACCAACAGCTGCTTATCCCCACCCATCCAATACCAGACCTCGCCAACAGCTGCTTAACCTCTTCCATCCAAAACCAGACCTCGCCAACAGCTGGTTAACCTCTTCCATCAAAAACCAGACCTCGCTAACAGCTGCTTAACCCCACCCATCCAAAACGCCGACAGCTGCTTTCACTCATTTGTTTTCTTATCGGTCACCACGCTCAAAAAACAAATAAGTGGGGGATGTTAGGTTATTTTCGTTACGGAATTTCTGGATTCGGTCTCCACGCTCAAGGCCCGCGATAGAAGCTATGCAATAGCTTAAAAAATAAAGGCCGGGATAATCAAATCTTGATTGAAAATATGTCTGTTAATTGGAGTATGTGAACTAAGGTGTAAGTTTTCATTGTGATCTTATGAATAGAATGCTGGAACAAGCGGAGCGAGCTATAAAATAGGAACGTTCTATCGTATACTCACTATCTATAATATAAAAATGAATTGCTGAATGTGTTCCTAAGCGCAAATTTCGAGAACAGCTAAACCGAATTTATGCACACGTCGGGGTCCCTGTACTCTGGGGGCCCCATTGATACGGCGCTGGCTACGTCTCTGCAATGTCACACTTATTCTTTATTTACGTAAAATTTTAGTGATTTGTTAAACACGCGTCGTGTAGTTGTCACAATATGACACAGATAACTGTTCTGTCATACTCATATTACACTCAGTAGGCGAGGAATTAAAGATATATAATATTACTGATGTAAAGATATTATCAAGTCAATGCACAGGAGGTTGTTGTGTGTTGTCCTGCTATTTGTGATAGCGAAGCGATTATCAGGAAAATAAAATAGATGTTTAGTTAAACATAGATTTTATACGTTACTCTAACATTTAACTTTTTTGTGGTGGAAAATTATCAAATACATATTATCTTTTGGTCTGGGTGGAGCGAGAAGAGTCAGATTTGTGAAAATCTTAAATCAAAAAAGGGTTTTAGTCATTACTGATTGCTGACTGCAGATCTGTAGAGTCGTGTTCTTTTACTTTTCCTCTGCATTGCAGGGTCGCGGTAAACCCTTCAAAAAACCCCGCAGCGCAGCCTAACTCACTAATTTATCACACATACTATAACTTTTTGTAAAACTATATATACATAACTTCAAAAACGCTCGTTAATTAATTCATGATATTCTACATAAACGCTCTAAGAACTTACTATGAATACATGAAAAAGCGCGCTAAGCCGTATAAATGTTAATTTGCAGTTTTTCAGAGCTTTCTATCCTTCGTACTAATAAAAAATAAATGATACTTACATATTTCACATTCCAGCCCGTATGCTTTAGGTATTCGATTCAACCTGACCAGGGGCGTATGTCCGATACACTGAAGTATGTTGTCGTATATTTTTTTCCCTCTGAAAACAATATTTATATTAAGACATTATGCTAATAATATTTCAGATAGAGTCTTGAAAGAGTCAAAACTTTACATTATCACTTAGCACTTGTGGTAAAAGTGTATATCACATTTATTGTAACTAATTTCACGTTTGGTAAAGCAGAAAAAAGTAGAGTAACATTAGGAATTAAGTTTCTTTACAGTTTTCTAAAATATCTAAAAATATTTTCAATTAACTTCACTTTTTATATGTTAAATGGTTCAACCGGCCAACTGTCGGTTGTTTTGCCATATAAATAATTTCAGGCCACCCTTTATCATCTAAGGGTGTAAAAAATAGCCTACGACCTATTCTCAGACCTACCAAATATTGACAAAAAAAAAAATCATAAAAATCGGACCAGCCGTTTCAGAGTAGTTCGATAGTAAACACTGTGTTTTTAAATATTAGATTTAATAATTTTCCCGGTCGCCTAGCTTAAAAAAAGCATTAAAAATATTAAGTCAAAAAGCAACCCACCGTTCGTTGTGACTGACGTTCATTGTTACAATCCGTTTTGGTTGATCTTCACAACAACACTACCTGACAGAAACACTAAGAGACTCGCTAAGTGCAAGGATGTGATGGGACTTATATATATATGAACATGACCGTTTCATTTTATAGCTTTATTTATGTTCGATAATTTGTATTTTTTTATCACAAATCAAAATGTCGATAATGTATTTCTTATCGCGAAAATCAATGTATACCTTGGTATCGTTACTACAGTTATTAACTTTGATTTATTTTAACAAGCTCCGTTTACTTTTCTTTACAGAAATATTGGACATGCGAGCGGAACATTAAAACGCAGACGATATCTATAGAAATGCGTGCGCTTGTCTATTAGCGTATTTTATATACCTAACTAAAATATGGTCATGTGTCCACGTGGCATTAAGTACTCTATCACATGATGGTCAACAGGAGATACAAATTTAATTGTTAGTAGGTTTAAGAGTAAATACTTTAATTAAATATTTAAATTACCGTACAAGTTATTAACACCTTTGCAGGAGTACATGTATAAATCAGATAAAATCATACATCTGTACAGGTGTGTGATTTTAACTGATTTGTCTAAAAGCAACATAAGTATTGAACATAGGTTTAATAAATAATGGATCACGTATACATCTCATTTGTAACCTTCATCCGTAGCCTTCATCTAAAGGTTTTCATGGTCAACTTGTTTATTGATCAGGAAACATTATAAATATATGTAGTATAACAGTAAATAGTAGTAAATTGATTTCTAGTTGTGTGGAATCAGTGGGCGCACCTTATTTTTCCTAATACCAACAGGTACTCATTGGAAGCCGCTTGTTTGTGATCGGTGACCATGGAAAGTTACTCATGTTGAATTAATGAATAACACGCGTTTTTAGTTAATGCGTATTTTTAATATAAAATAACAAACTTTTGCAAGAGGCTTCGCCCGCATACATAAAATATAGCCTATGTCACTCAGAAATAAAACAACTTTCTATCGGTAAAAAAAATTTAGCAATCGGACAAGTACTTCCAGAGATTACGCCCTAAAAACAAAAAAAAAACTTTACCTCTTTATAATACTAGTGTAGATTATCAAAATATTTTTTATTCAATAATTTCAATCAATATTTTTAGATATAAAATTCTCAGTCTAAAATTGGGTACAGTCTCGTTATGTCAAGTTCTGAACTTCGCTGTGTTCATATCAGAGTCGAGGACATCGTCCTGTCGCTACTCCAGTGGAGATGAAGAAATCTGACAAGTTCACCTTTTATTACTAAACGAATTAATTTAAATTAGAATTACTCCTGTATCGTGAGTGCGTTCACAAATCTGTAAACTCAGACCCTCACGGCACGTAGACCCAGAACCACTACAAATGTGTAGCCCATACTAACATGTGTTCCACTCAACACGCAGCGCAGTTTTCAACGACGTAGGACTTTTCGCCAACCATGCTGACTTACTTTAGCTTTAAGGTGTACAGATGGATAGGGGACAGCAAAGGTGAAAACAAGTTTCTAATGAATTTTTTTTTTTTAAAACAAGCTTTTATAATACTTATAGACCCCTACTTTTTAATTAGTACCCAAAATATGGGGCTCTATCTGTACCCGTCATTGATCATATTTTTGTAGTCAAAAGTAGAAAAAACCGAAATCCTAAAATTAATCACGAAAAGGTAAATTCTTCATAGAATCAATCAAACATAACAATTGCTAGTAGAAAATACTGCTGGCAGTGTTTTTCCTTAATAATTGTCACTTATTCATTCATTAATCAATAGCCTGCACAATATTTCCATAAATTGAGTGACATTTTGGGACATAAACTAACGCTAATAACTTTGCTGTTTATGAATATTATTTATTGAGATTTTACTTATAAAATAACAAGGGCTTTTCTAATAAGCCCTTTAAGTATGTGTACTAATTAAAAAATAGTGGTGTATAATTAATACTCGTCAAGACGAATCATACGATCCCAAACTCCATGTGTCGTTTAACTACTAAGCTCCTATAGCCACCTTCCGGTTCCATCATCAGATCAGCTCCATGTCATAATAATTTTGCAATGTCATCTAATTTACACATGCATGCAAAATTTCAGCTCGATCGGTAGCCGGGAAGTGGATCAAATTTAATTTGCAAGATTTGATTACAAACATCGGGACAGGTGAAACTAAATAAAAGTTTAACTTACATCTTTTACTACTAGATAATTTCCGACTACACGGTAAAGCCGACTATTCGGCCACTTTCGTAATCGGCTTATAATATTCGGCGGAAATCGTCGAGTATTTCGGCTTCTTAACTTATATAGGAGCTGGTTCTTCTTTATATACTTGTAATATAGCTTCTTATTAAATATGGATACATCCTCATGACAGTATTTGCTACGGTTGTTCGAACTCATAGTATTTGCTGTTTATCCCTGTCCACCACGAAAAATACCATTTGGCACTGGTTATACTTGATTTTACGGGAATCTTGGTCCAATTGGTCAATAAAAATACAAACGGGAGACTTTCTTTTTGACATGATGATTAAATTAATTGAGATTTTTACTTTAATGAACAATAAAAGATTTTTTTTTTTTTTAAACACCGCTCTGACTAGTTCAAGTAAAAATTAGGAAACACTTGTGAAGCAAATAAAACGTTTCTCGAAACGCTGGCATGTGATGGTTGCAACATGCACGCGAATTAGCGGTCAACGAAGCGTTACGGAAACTGCCGAATACCATCGAAACCGTGATCGGCTTGGATGACTAGTCGGCCTCTTTATAACTGACTAATTGGCTAGTCAGCCAAAAGTTGTAATCAGCACAATGCTACTTTTTACACTAATTTTTAATGATGGCTTTGTTTCTATTCAAGAATCCTTTTCCTGGGGTAGTAAGTTCGTAAGGACATCGGGCCTAAGATCTATGGACCATGCTTGAGAGGTTCATGCACCGCTAATCAAAAGGACTATCAAAATCTATTTTAACGATTCAACTTTAAATAGAAACTGGTAGCTTGATTGTTATTTTTCATTTTATCAGTGGATAACGTATTTACACAGGTTAGGAGTATTGGAAGATAAGACTGTTTATGTATTTAAGTACTTATCTGCGATATGTAGACAGTCCTGCAGACGGCAAAAATAATGCACTGATAAGTTTATCAAGAGTATTTTCATTTTAGATGAAAAGTAAGGTGGCCAAGTACCTAAGTTCTTTTTTACGTTTACGTAGTGAAACCTGTAGCCCGATTCACGTAATGAAAACCGTAACGATATCGTAG
Organism: Mythimna ferrago; assembly: GCA_910589285.2. NCBI lineage: Eukaryota > Metazoa > Arthropoda > Insecta > Lepidoptera > Noctuidae > Mythimna > Mythimna ferrago. The sequence continues at coordinate 10,954,098 of OU342692.1, read as the reverse complement.
CGATTTAGTCGTTTAGACCATTTCCGTATTCACATCCATCAATCGAGTTTAAACGACACCGATTTTAAAGTCGTTTGAAAAAGGTCCATTTAAAAAGAAGTCTGTATTACATTATCCTGGTAGAATACAGATTAATGTAACTGGAAATAAGTCGATAGATTCTGAGAATCGCTTTTGGATAGGACTTCGATCGAACGACTGTAAAACTTCAACGATATTTGGCTTGTTTGATTTTACGTGAATCGGGCTGTTTTGTATTCCGTGTTTACTTATCGTTCACGTCGCGAGTGATTCCGGTATTTATAGTTGTTGTGCCGTACCTTTACTTACCAATGATCACGAAGGGAGTGATGTAAAATATCCGGGACAGAAGCCCTACGTCGGATTTCTTGTTTCTGCGTTTTCGCTAAAGTTAAATAGTACATTTTGATACTTGCAGCAAGTTTGTCATTACGACCGAGGCGGAATTCTGTGTTATGGAGCCGAGGGCTGCAGCAAACACATACATATAGGTATATATATAAGATATTTTATTGAGGATTTTCGAAATAAACCACAAATTGTTTCTCTGAAAACAAAGATTTGTTTTATTCAACATGCTTTTACAGTATAACAATTATCGTTTAACTAAAATTACACTTTTATCTCACCTGAAAACAAAGAAACGACATTTAAAGTTCACTAATATCGCCTCCTCAATTATATCCCTTTAATTATCTCTCTACAAGTTTTTATAACAATAAAATGCACAAAATAATCTAAACATCATCTGTCATTGAATGATACGTCACCCCGTATTCACAGCTTAAAAATTAAATTAATGAAATGTCATTTCCAAGGAGGTCATTTCATTACATCTCCCCCCCATAGGAACGAAAATTCTAAATAATATAATACAAACAATGCACCTGCAAGTTATCTTTATACCTATTCGTTTTCTTCTACTTCATCTTCTGCCGTAACAGGTTGTAATTTTGTTATGTGGAATAAAGTTGATTCTGTTTTTCTGTTGCCAGTGTCAATCTTATAAATGGAGTTCGATATTTTCTCTATTATCTTGAAAGGGCCTATTTTTAATTCGTCTAATTTTTTCCTGTTCAGTCTATTTCCATTTTCTACATATACACTGTCTCCTATCTCGAACTCTTGTATTTTCCTATTTCTATCAAATATTTTCTTGTTGTACTTGTGAGATTTTATTGTATTCTCTAATGGTAATCTTCTATCAGCAATCCACTTGTCTTCCTTTTCTATTGTTTTCTGTTGTCATATATACAAACTTTCGGCTTTAAAACATCAGGGAATTATATTTTGCTATAAACATTTGAAGGAACACACATACTATTTTGCATGCCATGGTTTTTGAGCAGTTTGTTCCACTTAACAAGAGGCGTGTTGCCTACAGTTTCAAAGTGCTGTTATAGACCATGTTTTCAGCGTTCCCTGTTTGAGATAGGAGGTGTTCAATGCAGATATAACTATATTAATAATAATATATCTAATAATAATCAATAATAATAATCAAAGTCAACTAGTCAAGTAGCTATATCTTAAAGACAGTTGGAATATCTCAACACGTACCATCGGTGGAGCACGTGGAGTATTTGCTGACCAGGCGGAGTATACCACCGGTGGCCACATCACACTAGATTAATGATGAAACAAAACAGTTAAACTTATAATAGGATTCACCTCCCTAGCCTTTCTCCTAATAGCTTTGGGTTGGCTTCCCGTCTAATCAGATGCGGCTGAATACCCGTACTTTATACGGAGCTACTACCTAACAGACCTCCAGTTACTGGGCCACATGATATCCTTGGATAGACTGATGGTCAGACTTTCTGGAGTCTGACTACCTGTAACGACAGTCAAATATATACAAATGACAAGCAGAACCAATGGCTTGACGTGCTTTCCGAGGCACAGGGTGCCAGTAATGTCCTCGATAAACTTAGAAAAGTACATATGATATCGAAAAATTCACTTTTTCGATATCATATGTACTTTTCTACTGGCCTTCTTTGGTACTGGCCCAGTTTCGAAGCCGCAAACCTGATGATGCGGGTGCCTCATAATAGTTTGATATTAGCTTGTTAGAAAGAGAAAGAATGCATAATTTGTACCTATCCTTAGAGGGTTCACCGTGGTGTACCTTACCCGGCAACACTTTTAATTTACGGAGTGTTGATGTATCACCGGTGGCTATGTGAAGATCTACCCGTTGGATACCAAATACTCCGTTCAAAATAACATTAGACATTATTTTAAGAAAACCTTTTTTACTGTCCGTTCAACCGATTTTGACTTTTATTACGTTGGTGGCATGACTAATGGCGGCTGCAGTAAGTAGTTGGTATTGTAACCACTTTTTTGCTTTTAATGCCATCCTTATGCCTACGGAATAGAAGATAAAATCGGTTGAATGGACGGTAAAAATGGTTTCCTTAAATGTCTAATTTTAACGCGAATGGGGTGTAGATATTCATGAGATGCTGGTCTGTAGCTCGATTCACGTAATGAAAATCGTAACGATATCGTAGCGATTTAGTCGTTTAGACCATTTAAATATTCACATCCATCAATCGAGTTTGAACGACATCGATTTTAAAGTCGTTTAAAATTCGTCGATTAAAAAAAAAACAGTATTACATTTTCCTGTTCCAGTCTGTATGCCGTCCAGACGATACATGTCTTCGAATACTCCAGTGTACCTACATAGCTCCAGTTGCATGGAAGATATCGCGGAGTAAGTGCGCCATAAGACGAAGTTCACACTGGGGAAACAACTACTGGAGTCACTTTCAATTGCAAGGGGTTCGTGGTGCGAGTCTCGAACACTTTCTGCCCCTCATGTTGTAGAAAGACTTTTGGCCGCATGGTGTTCCGTCGCTTCCGCAGACAGGTGCCGCAGAACAGCAAGAAGTGAATTCAGTAGGTAGAGCATAGCACAGCATAAATTAGCCTTTTAATGTTCCCACTGTTGGGACTCAGGCCTCCTCTCTAAGAGAGGGAATGGGCCGTATTCCACCATGGCGGGCCCCGTGCGGGTTGGTGAATGTCACATGTCTTCGAATTTTTGGTTCTAGGACATGCCTGTTTCCTTAAAATGTTTTCTTGCACCGTTTTGAGAGCAGTGGTGATGAAATAAATTACCTGCGCCTGCTAACGCCGTTGCCTGATGCGTTCGGCCTCCTCCTTTGCGAGCATTATTGCTTCGCAGAAGTCGGCGACCGCCTGCCACTCCTCCTCGCTCCGAACCATGGCCTCAACCAAGGCCCGGTGCGAGAGGTCTCCGCCGCCGATCGCCTCCACGAGGGCACGGCGATGCTCCGCCCAAGCAGGGCACACCTCGACTGTGTGCTCCACCGTGTCCTCCGGGCGTTCCGCACAGTGGCGACACCCGGGCGTCACTTCCGCATGAATCGAGTGCAGGAAACTCCCGAACGAACCATGTCCGGTGAGTACCTGCGTCATGCGGAAGGTAAGGACGCCGTGAGGTCTTTCCAGCCACGCCTCAAAGAGGGGACTTACCGCCATGATTATGGCGTGCCCAGCACTGGGTTGCGATAGTCGTTGACGCCATTTCAACATGAGATCCCGCCGGAGCTCTGTCCGCCATGCCGTGACCTGTCGCGGCAGCGGACTTTCTCCCCGGCGTTGCATCTCCACGCGCATATCGTGCATGTGTGCAAGGACTGTTGCCTCCAGATCCCACGGTGGTAGGCCAGCCAGGAGGCTCGCCGCTTCGCGGGAGACCGTGCAGTATCCCCGCACCATCCTTATCGCCATGACCCTCTGACAGGCATTCAGTATGGCCGCCGGTTGCTTTTTCAGCGACGGCGCCCACACCGGCGCCCCGTAGAGGGCCATGGACCGAACGATCCCCGCGTAGAGCCTCCGGCAGGAGGCATCTGGACCCCCAAGGTTGGGCAGGAGCCGCTTGAGCGCAGCCCCAGCCCGGTTGAGTTTGGGAGCCAGACGTCGGAAATGCTCCACGAAATTCCACCGGCTGTCGAGGACGAGTCCCAGGTACTTCATCGTCGACCCGACACCGATGTGAACTCCTCCTACCGTTAGTTGGGAACTCATTGGCGGCGCGTTCCGAGAGCGGCGACCGTGAAAACACATCGCCTCGGACTTGTGAAGCGCCACCTCGAGTCTGCACGACAAGCTAATTTAGCAGTAAGACGGCGAAACACACTACCGACAGCAATTGGTCTTACTCCGCCACCCTTTTCTCCAGTGCAAACAGGGAAGCTCCGTACAGGAATGGACAAACACAAGGGTTCAACTGACCACTAAGCAGGAAATTTGCCAGCCTAGTCAGACTCCCCACAAGGCGCCTTCCATTTTCCCCCGCCGACACAGAGATCAACTCTTTAAGGTGCCCAGGCCGGTTCCCGTCCAACCCCGCTGCAGATCCAGTATAAAAAGAACCAAGAGCCGCTACCACGTCCTCTGCAGTGACCGACAATGGCGTAATTGAAGGGTCAGGGTCTGGTAGAAAACTGAGAGGACGTGAAGGATCAGAGTGCTTAAGCTTCAATGAAGCAAGGGTGTCGGCATCCCCCCGAGCGAACGAGTCATCGGATAACAATAGCCGTACTGCCCCTCTCAAATCGCCCTCGAAAACCTTAGTTTCAATTTTTTGTTTTAAACACTGGGAACCTGACCTCCTACTTGCGTTTACTTTACTGTCGTGACAATACATAGGTGACATTATATTGGCTTTGACTTTAGATGTCACATTACCGGGCAACTCTTTTGCTGGGACTCATACAGATGTGTAAGCAAACGATAGAAGAGCACTCCACTCATCAATCCCATTACCAGCAACACAAGAATCTATGAGGTCGCAGAGTTTCCCTGCCGCCTGATTTCGGGCACCCTTAGGTATATGCCGAAGAACGGGAATACTCGCCTTGCATGCAGCTAGCCTAACTAAAGGATTCTGAGCAGACGAATGCGCCGGGGGCACTTGTAACGACGAAGAGAAGTTAACTGTGTCGGCCGGCGAGACCTGTGACACTGCGCCTGAACGTTGGGCATGTTTGTGCATGCGCCCGATGTGCACCTTCAGCCCGTGCGAAGAGAAAACGCGAGACGAACCCGGGCAGTGGGGGCAAGATAAAAATGAAGGCAAACTCAATATGTACAAAAAAATTGAATTGGAAAGCTACAAATTAAAATCTCGATAAAATACACCCAAAAATAAAGTGGCTACAACAAACAATACATCAATTATAATTATATAAAAATAATTCAGCAGTTCAATCATTCATATCAGATTAAATTTGAAATAATATTAATACAGAATCAAACATTAGTCCAATAGATATGTCAAAGGGATATAAAATAATTAACAATAATTACCAATAATTGAAAAAAAAAATATCATCAAATTGATGTATAAAAATACATCACATCAAAAAGAATATCACTACCTATTACTAGTAGCTTCGTAATAATATCATATTGTTTGACTACCCAATAATAAGTAATAGGAGCAGGAATAAAATAAAATACAACAAAAGCGGGTTTTAAAAATAAATTCGCTATTCGCTGTGGAGAGAGCTGCCCTCTGCTGTCCCCTACTGGAAATTCAAAGTGAATCTGGTTCCTCTGGTGGTCGCAGCGCAAATCTCGGCCCCGTACATCGATCCAATATTGAATGACAAGTCACGGGCGAAGTGATACCAGGCTCGGAGACTAGATGGCGGTAAAAGTGGGTTCGAGCTGGGGATATTTTACTTTTTACAAAGTAATCCCCTGTCCAACTGTAATCCACTTTTACATTCACAGCACCACTTTTATTTCGCACTTTCTTGACTAGAAATCACAAAATTATGACGATTCTTCGACAAGATCAGCAGCTTCCACAAAATCTTCGGAATCCACAACACCATCGGATTGATTTCCAAATTATTAATCCATTCTGGCCAGAAATACAGGGAAAACATTAGAGCACTCCTAATTATCCTGTATCGATGTAAATATTTACTTATAATTGAGTAAAACGTAGTTCGAAACAATAAAAACGAAAAAAAAAATACACAGAGGTGAAACCTCTTGCGGGGCTGCCTACCCGCTTTCCTTTTATATACCACCTAATAGTAGAGACAATGAATATGAGTTGTTATTTAGATTAATTGAACAATTTTGTAGTAATTATCGTGAAGTAGTAGTGATAGGAGATTTTAATTTATATTCTTGTACAGCAAATATTAATTCATACTATGAGTTTTTTATGACATTCTGTGGGTTTACTCAAAGCAATAGAATATCTAATTGCAACAACCGATGTTTGGACTTAGTATTGAGCACATTTGAGAGGGGAGAGTGTGTGAGTGTAGTCGCGGCGGAGTCGCCGCTTGTGTCGGTGGACGCGTATCACCCGCCGCCGTTAGACGTGTCCGTCAGCCTGCATTCACGTGCAAATACCCACTTAGCGCCCAGTTTGAGATCATCGTCAATAACATCGGAAATGGATAAACATGTCAGCTGGCATTTTAACAAAGCCGATTTTTGTTTGTTATATTCAAAGATCGGAGCAGTCGACTGGATTCCTTTATATAACTTAGACTTAGATTCGAGTTTAAAGTATTTTTATGACACGATTTATTCGATTATAGATGACTGTGTTCCCAGGAAAAAGCGAAACTGTATGCACTTGAGGTACATTTGTCCCGAGTGGTATACGGGTGAGATAATTCGCGACATAAAACTCAAAGCTACCCTTCATAAAAAATATGAAAGTAGCGGTTTAAAGACTGATTACGAAACGTTTGCTCAGTGTACGCTAAACGGACCCAAGTTAAACGGAAAATCTTAATAGCACACGAACAATATCGCCTTCGTATACAAAATCAAATGCGAAGCGACCCTAAATCTTTTTGGGCTTATGTGAATTCTAAAAGAGGTAATAGTAGTAACCAAAAGATTTTGAAGAACGGCGAGGTCTTGACGGGAGAACAAGCAGTTCAAGAATTTGCTGAGTATTTTTATTCAGTGTATTCTGTAAATAAGCCTAAATTGGATGTGGATGCAGCGGTTTTGGAAGCGGGCACTGAGAACGGCGCAGGGCGGGTTCATCTTGACAGATTGGAGTTGGATGACGTGCGCCGCGCTCTCCAGCAACTTAAGCCAAAAAAATCATCTGGACCTGATGGTATTCCGCCGTATATCTTTAGAGACTGTCGAATGGTGTTAGCCGAACCGCTTTTGTACATTTACAATCTTTGCCTTAAGGCAGCTGTATTCCCAGAAATGTGGAAAATTACCCGGGTTATACCGGTACCGAAGGGAGGTTCGAGAAATAAAGTTGAAGAATATAAACCTGTTGCTGTATTATCAACAATGGCAAAAGTACTGGAATCTGCTATTCATAGAAACGTATATCAGCAAGTTAGCTCGCAACTAACAGACGCGCAACATGGATTTCGGCCGAATAGGAATACTACGAGTAATTTGCTTAGCTACGTAGCGGAAGTATTGCCAATAGTAGACATTGGGGGGCAAACTCATGCTGCGTACTTTGACTTTAAAAAAACATTTGATTTAGTAGATAATGATGTGTTACTGAAAAAGTTAGCAGGGGTCGGTTTCACCCCGCATTTGCTTAAGTTTTTTGCGAGTTATATGAGTAACAGGCAACACTATGTCGATTATGCAGGATACAAATCAAAGGCATATTATACTAGATCTGGCGCAAGCCAAGGAACGAACCTAGGGTCCCTAGAATTTTTGTTAATGATTAACGTCCTACCAAATGTCGTACAAGATGCTAAGTGTTTACTGTTTGCAGACGACCTCAAGCTTTCTCTCCCCATAAAGAATACCAATGACTGTGAAAGACTGCAGAGAGATATAGACAGAGTGGTAACTTGGAGTAAGAATAATCTCCTGCAGTTTAACACATCTAAGTGCATAACGATCAGCTTCTCACGCTTGCACACTCCCATAACGTATAATTATACAGTGGACGGGGTGCTCATGGAAAGGGTCACGAAAGTGAAGGACTTGGGAGTCCAATTTACCACTGAGCTAACGTTTCGTGATCACATAGTTAAAATATGCAAAAAAGCAACTAGAAATTTAGGATTTGTGCTTAGAACGGTTCAAGGCTTCACAAATATTAAAGCTATAACAACGTTGTATAATGCTTTAGTAAGGAGCCAATTAGAATGTAATGCAGTTATCTGGGCTCCACATGAAACTAAATATAGTCTCATGTTGGAGCGCGTACAAAATAAGTTTATTAGGTACAAATATATGAGAGAATATGGTGTATATCCCTTTTATCCATTGAAGTATCCAACTCTATTTGTCTTAGGTATGGTCGGATATAATGAATCGAGGGTCAGGAGGCAGCTCACACTCGTAACCTATATCTTTAAGATAATTAGAGGAAAGATACACAATGCAGACACATTGCGAAGAGTGGAGCTAGTCGTGCCGGACGGGTATGTGGGTCGACGTCGACAACCGCAGCTGCTGGCGGTGCCGCGCGCGCGAACTAACCTGCTGCGCGAGGCGCCGCTGACGAGCGCGCTCCGCACTCTCAACCTCATCGCCGATGACATCGACTTATTCTCATGTGCTTTGAGTACGTTCACTAGAATAGTAACATACAGAATTACCTACGGTATAAACAGTGGCACTATTTAAAAAAAAGAAACTGCAATAACGCATTGGGTCCATTTAGCCTGTAAGGATATTGTACATTTTTAGAAATAAATAAATAAAAAATAAATAAATGCACGGCAGTAAAGGGACCGTAAATCTGTAATTATTATTTTATAAATAAAAGTATCAATATCTTTTAGTCGAAATTTATTGGGATACCATGTTAATGATGGTGGCGTCCTCCCTTCTTTTTCATGACTTTCTTGACAGACTGTACTAAGTATAGCAAAAAGTGTCGTTATAACTTTTCGTGAGAATTTTTTCCGTCTAGTCCCCTTTCACAACACGCGATAAGGAACTTCGAGAAAAAATTGAGAGAATTACATTTTGACAGCACTATCGGCTTCAGCAACCTCGAAAACCATGAAAAAGACACCCATATCAAAAAATTTGATAATTTATTGCAGTCGCCATCTTGTATTTACATTTTGACAGTAAAATCGGTTTCAACACCCTCGAAAACCATGAAAACGACACCCATGACGAAAAAGTTGATAATTTCTTGCAGCCGCCATCTTGGATTTACATTTTGACAGTACTATCGGTTTCAACACCCTCGAAAACCATGAAAACGACACCCATGACGAAATCTGTAGTCACACGTTAAAGTGTTTCGGTTGGTGCCCGTAACGTGTGACTACGGATTGTCTTTTTATTCTGTTCTTGTTTTTCCAGTTGCCTTGTTATTTTTGGAATAAGTATTTCGGCAGACCCGTACTTTTAAGCAGGGGCTTGCAGGGAAACCGATAGGAATTTTGTTTTGTAAGGGTGCAAACATAGAGATACAGGTTTTTCGGTCCCGATTTGTCGGTACGGGTCGGTAAAGATAGGTACTGGTAAAACCACATAAAGAAACAGGTAATCGGCCCGCTTATCTGTCCTAGAAGAAGATATAAATAACGTTATAAAAAAAAAAACGTTATCGAATATAATTTTCGTAGAACAATACACCACGATTTTTTAATTAGTTCACACACTTAAAGGGCTTATTAGAAAAGCCCTTGTTATTTTATAAGTAAAATCTCAATAAATAATATTCATAAACAGCAAAGTTATTAGCGTTGGTTTATGTCCCAAAATGTCACTCAATTTATGGAAATATTGTGCAGGCTATTGATTAGTGAATGAATAAATGACAATTATTGAGAAAAAACACTGCCCGCATTATTTTCTACTAGCAATTTTGACTACAAAAATATGATCAGTGACGGGTACAGACAGATAGAGCCCCATTTTTTTGTGTACTAATTAAAAAGTAGGGGTGTATAATTAAGTCACTTCATGGGATCAGTAACGTTATGCCTGTATCCTTTTACAATAACGTTACAGTTGAAACGTAACATATTAACTTGTAACGTTACCAACTTCACCAAGCTCCGTTTTCAAGCAAAGTAAGTAAATAAACACAGTGAAATGCGTTTTACATACGTTGCCGCTGTGTGGCTGCAGCGAGCGCGCAAGTTGATAAAGCTGATAATGTAGCGGATCGAAATGAGTAACGTTATTATTTCATTATACAAATAAAGATACTATATCGTTATAACAATAACGATAAATTACAAATAACGATATAAATTAAGATATCGTTATTAAATAATTTTAGATTTTGTTCCGTTTCTGAACTTAGTGCTTATCGTTAAGAATATTGTTACGATCCTGGTGGAACGGTTTCTGCTTCTAAGGCGTGTGTAACGCTTTAGCGGGTATGAGGCGCCATCAAACAGATGGATGCGAGTGCAAAACAACCCCTCAGTCGCCTGGATGGCCCGGGGACTATGTATTTTTGCTGACATAACAAGGTTATCTCTTTGATTTTGCTTGATACAGTTATGAAACTTTATACACAGATTCTTTACATAAAAATACTAGATAGATGTTGCAGGTTTCGCATATAAAACGAATGTTGGACTTGCTGGTAGTAGGTAGGTACTTAAATGAAACAAACACTTTTTTATATATTGATTAATAAATAGATTATAATTTTAATTATGGGTATTGTTCATTAGCCGTCATTAGTAATTGTATCTTATTAAGCAGTTTCTTGTTTGCTTAAATATGTCGCTGATGTTCGATGATGTAGTCCAAGACGATTTCCGAAGTAATTATGCCTTTTGGTATAAATCCTGAAAGATAAAATTAAACATTTTTAGTTTAGCACAACGCATTGTAAACTTAGTGTAAAAGTATCCTCGTTACCGAGTTTTTTTTTATAGTTGTTTCAAAATATCGTCTATATCCTTTTAAATTAAAAAAAAAATGTAATCAGACAAGGAACAATAAGGGCGGACATTGGTTGGTAGGTAGATTCAAACAAATACAGAAACCGGAATCTGTAGGCTTCGACGTTTTTCAATACGCTTAATGTTGAAAAACGTGTTTATTACTGCAGCCCTCGGCTCCATACATCCTTGACAAGTCTCACAATGACAAACTGTCTTTATTTGAATTAAAAAAAAAAACTAATGTTTCAAATAGGCTTCGGAGCCTTTTAGTATGGATGGGTCCATAGGCAGATGACTATTGGCTTTATCGAAAATCCGGTATATTATATATGGTACAGAGGTGACTTGACTCGTTTTTATTTGGTCCAACCCAATGCACGTGACTCGTAGCATATATTACTCTTGCTACTTGGCTAATCCAGCACAGTAGGTAACCAGAAGAAACATTTAACAAGAACCTGGGCACATACTAAAGCGGGAACTATATTAGACCGACGCACACGTGGGCCACGCCTGGTCTGTACGTAGAGTACCGTCACGTGGCGTGGATCTAATGTACTGAGCTACATTACTACTCTACAAGTCTAGTTGCTTTAAAAAATGTATGGAAACTGACGCGCCCAGATCGGCGTTCGTGACCTACGTATGCCCAATGTAGTTTTACACCCGAGAAGTGCCATAAAACAGTGACTTTCCGAAGCCTATAGATTCATAAACAACATTATCAATTTTTGATTTTTGTTTTGCGATTAATAATTTTGTCTATAAAAAAAGTATTAAGCGATTCTGCAATTTTTCCCTACTTCTTCGAAACAAACGGCTTGGATCTTTAGCAACATTTTTACACATATCAATAAATATTTCGCAAAGAAAATGCAAATAAAAGTCAACGGGGCTCTATCCGAGTGCAGCTGGCCGCTATTAAATGCACAGATACTCGTACTGCCGCCTAGGCGGGTGCGAGTGTTGTGTCCATTTCATTTCGGCCAGATGTTCAAGGGACTATAAGCCTTAAGGCACACAATATATAGGTACAGAAGTCAACCTACATACAAAGCGCGCTCGAGCAACGCGCACAAAGACACGATATCTCGGTCGCGTCTCGGACCACTCGTCGAACAGTTCCGGCTCAAATGCTCATTAGTGTGCGTCCACCGAGCGTTGGTATAAAAAGTGAAGTACATACATGAGATTGTCTTCTGTACCTATCTATTTTGTGCGTAAGGCGTGGGACTACAAACGAAGTGCGTTTATTGATTCATATTACCTATTATAATCGAGATCATGAATAATACACGGCCTAGTTTACTCAGTGTTGTTTTCCTCATAGAGTGTAGCTCTGTAAGCATTTATGTTACCTATTTAGCATTACTTAGAAACCTAAATGCAGGTAATATGCAGGTGAGCCGGTTTTATTTTATTCTAGTGCATGAGTTGAGTCGGTTAGTAACTTAGTGACTTATTAATTATGATTTATTCTTCTTTGCATCTGATTACTAAGTTGCCTCTTGCTGATACTGTAGTACAGGGATTTAAGATACAGAAATTTTATTTATATCAAGAACATTACGAAAAAAAACTCCCAGTCGGGATTTAAATCATTTGTAAATTATTCGTTGTTTAAATATACCATACACATTATAATAAAGTTCCCCACCGCGTCTATCTGTCTGTATGAACGCGATGAACTCCAAAATTATTGAACGGATTTTCATGCAGTTTTCACCAATAGACATGCTTGACATAGAAAAAAGCCGAGAATTTCAAGAATCTAAACACCCGTGCGAAGGAAACCGGCATGTCTCAGAACCAATGATTCGAAGACATGTGATATTCAACAACCCGCACCGGGCCCGGGTGGTGGATTACGGCCTGTTTTCTCTCCTAAAGAGGAGGTCTGAGTCCCAGCAGTGGGAACATTAAAAGACTTGTTATGCTATGCTTGCTTATGCTAAGTGCACAAACGGTCTTTTTGCAGAGAACCTGTATGTACAGTAAGAATTAATTATTATTACCTGGGTCGTTCTTATTTCCATTAACGTATTCCTCGACGACCACCACAAATGGCGCTATATCTAATATTCTCGCCGCCAGCCCCACGGTGGGGTGCCCTTTGTTTTCCGAAATCTTGCGACACTTCTTCATCAAATATTTCATGACTGAATCGTTGAAATCGGGATTACCCTTCTTTTTTGGATTTGTGGCTTCAGATCTTAAACTGTCTTTACTAACGACGCCTTTGAGGAAACTGAAAAAAATAGATATTTACGTAAATATAAGTTTTGAAAGGATGGATGGAAAAGCTTTTATTGAGTACAATGAGTAAACATTAAAAAAATCTTCATCTGAACGACGACATAAGTAGGTAGTCAAACAGAGGATCATTGACACTTTTAATTCATGCTGTAGGTAGTTCCTATTATAAAATTACTATGTTTCGGGCATCAAACTGCCCTAAACCATAGTTTAGGGCAGTTTTTTGACCTGGGACGATTTTGGATTTATTGCCGAACTACAATTTAACCATGTATCAAAAAAAATTAACACATCTTCACTTATAGCCACACCATATTCTTTGAAATCAAAAGCAACGAGCCGTGTCATAGAAAAAACAAAAGTTCTGATAGAAACTTAAATCAGTTATAAAATTTGATATTTAAACGTTTTTCGGACCATATTTTAGCGCTTACAGGTCACCTGTGGTCAGCGGACCACAAGTTGGAAACCACTGGTTTAGAGGGAGTTAAAAAACTCCCTCAACTCGCTACTAAACAGTAGCGAAGTCCCATATGCACAGAACTTGTCCATATCCATATAATTAAATTTATTTAAAATTCATAATACACTTCTGGACACATCTATTGGCCCACCTTGTATTTTCAGTTTCGTTTGGTCCTAGCTAAAATTTTATATTAGGTCGAGCAAAAAGTTTTTATGCAGTTTTGAACCTGGCACATTCACAATTTCATTCAATAGTCTTTTTTTGAATTTCGAACACATAATTTAAAGAAACAAAAGACAATTTGGAGCCTGTTTGTTGATATCAAACAATCGAATACTAAGAAAACTTGGTTTTATTGGTTTACTTGGATTTAATTCTTGAAAAAGGGATTGATATCTTTGGTTTTGCAACAAACATTACTTATTCTTAACATTAAGGTGAGGTTCTATCAATAATCTATGGATACTTCACCTGAAGTCGCCGCCCAAGCTGTGGCACTTATTCAGGCCGGACACAGCCAAAGAAACGTGAGTGCTCAACTTAATTTAAGTCGATCTGCGGTCCAAAATGTTTATCGGAGGTACCTAGAGACTGGCGGCTTTGTTCGTCGCCAAGGAAGGCCACGATCTCGGGTCACAACTGAAAGGCAGGATCGATTCATCGTGACGACCAGCTTGAGAAATCGTCACCTTACCTCCATTGAGATACAAAACCAACTTCGCGACTTCCACGGAGTATCTGTGAGCGCTCGAACTGTTCGGAGAAGGTTAAAAGTACGCGATATGGTACCACACAAGCCAGCTAATGGGCCCAAACTAACGCGAGCCCACCGAACAGCGCGCCTTCATTTCGCACGCAGTCATTTAAATTGGACGCAGCAAGATTGGAGCCGTGTACTCTTTTCTGATGAGTCTAAAATTGTGTTACATGGCAATGATGGAAGCAAGAAGGTCTACCGACGTAAGGGAGAGCGTTTCGCACAATGCTGCTTTGAAGAGAGGGTTGCTTATGGCGGTGGCTCATGGACTGTCTGGGGCGGTATATCCGCGAGCGGCAAAACTCAACTTGAGGTTGTTACAGGACCACGGCTGCCAACATTAAATGCTGAAAGGTACATTCGTGAGTGCTTAGAACCTCACGTGATACCATACGCGGACTATGTGGGCCCAAATTTCCTTTTTATGCATGATAATGCAAGAGCCCATGCGGCCGGCATCGTCAGGGAATATCTTCGGGATGTGAACATCAAAGTTATGGACTGGCCAGCCAGAAGCCCAGACATGAACCCCATTGAGCACATGTGGGACGAGCTAAAAAGACGTGTTAGGGCTCGTCAGCCAGTTGCCCAGACGATGCAGGAGTTGAAAACTGCCATAGAAGAGGAATGGGAGATGATCCCTCAAAATTTCATAGAGCGGTTGATAAACTCTATGCCTAATCGTATGAGAGCTGTGGTAGATGCCCATGGAGGCAACACGCGTTATTAAATTAAACCTTTATTTGATAAAACATGTTTTTTATTCAAAAATCAATTGCCTTTAACAAGGCGCATATCTGACTTGTTAGGCGTAGCTCCATGTCCCAAACTCAACCGGGCTGGGGCTGCGCTCAAGCGGCTCCTGCCCAACCTTGGGGGTCCAGATGCCTCCTGCCGGAGGCTCTACGCGGGGATCGTTCGGTCCATGGCCCTCTACGGGGCGCCGGTGTGGGCGCCGTCGCTGAAAAAGCAACCGGCGGCCATACTGAACGCCTGTCAGAGGGTCATGGCGATAAGGATGGTGCGGGGATACTGCACGGTCTCCCGCGAAGCGGCGAGCCTTCTGGCTGGCCTACCACCGTGGGATCTGGAGGCAACAGTCCTTGCACACATGCACGATATGCGCGTGGAGATGCAACGCCGGGGTGAAAGTCCGCTGCCACGACAGGTCACGGCATGGCGGACAGAGCTCCGGCGGGATCTCATGGTGAAATGGCGTCAACGACTATCGCAACCCAGTGCTGGGCACGCCACAATTATGACCTCACGGCGTCCTTACCTTCCGCATGACGCAGGTACTCACCGGACATGGTTCGTTCGGGAGTTTCCTGCACGGGATTCATGCGGAGGTGACGCCCGGGTGTCGCCACTGTGCGGAACGCCCGGAGGACACGGTGGAGCACACAGTCGAGGTGTGCCCTGCTTGGGCGGAGCATCGCCGTGCCCTCGTGGGGGCGATCGGCGGCGGAGACCTCTCGCGCCGGGCCTTGGTTGAGGCCATGGTCCGGAGCGAGGAGGAGTGGCAGGCGGTCGCCGACTTCTGCGAAGCAGTAATGCTCGCAAAAGAGGAGGCCGAACGCATCAGGCAACGGCGTTATCGCCGCCGCCGTCGCCGGGATTCTGATCCCGATTTCCGGCCAACGTAGACGCGGGCTTGCGGATAGTGAGCAATGGGTAGCTCACTGTCCGGCCATCCGGTAACTGTCCGGACCAAGCCCAAGTCGTCGACGGCGCGCACTGTTCCCGCGCGCCTCAAGGAGTTGTCAGCAACAGCAGGGACCCAGCCGGGTCGAAGCCTACTGGGGCCAGGGTTATCCGAAAGGGCGCTCGAGCCCCGGTATGAAGGCTAGAAGGAACGGGGTGGGTCTTTTAGTCAGTAAGAGTCTGACACTATCTCCCGCTCCGCCCAAGGGCAGGGGATGTCAATGCATGATTTTTTCCCACCATAAAAAAAAAAAAAAAAAGGCGTAGCTCCATGTCGTATGGTATTCTGAATTCAAATTTAAAACAATACGATCGAAAAAGATGGTAAAATGTATCAGGTTTAAAACTGCATCAACAGTTTTTGTTCAATCTAGCAATCATATTTCGGTAGGGGCCATCGAAACCTAAACTATAAGGTGGGCCAATAGATGTGTCCAGAAGTGTATAAGTATGTCTATGTAATATAAGGAGGTCTACTACATACCCATCATCATTGACGACGAAAGCTACTGAACTGTGAGATCCCATGGCGGCGAGGGCGTCCAAGCAAGAGCTCGTCTCTTTAACAGCCGGCACCGAGCGGTTGATTTTTAAATTCGAAATACACCTTTTCCACCAGCTGAAATAAGTATTTAAGACGAGTTAAATATTTTTAGTATTATTAGAAACCAGTAATATTAAAAATAATTAGGTAAAACTAAACTAAGAATACATCAAATTGTTTGTGAAAGGCAATCTCATTGGTACAGAAACATTCTATGTGTCAAATACGCTAGTTATTTTTTGTTTTATTATTTTATGCCGGAACTTGGGCAGCGCACTTCCGTGCGCTTAGATTAAATAAAGTCATCCACTATTGTCTGATAAACTCAAAAACTACTGAATGGATTTTCATGTACCTACTTAGTCTTTAACCGACATCAAAAAGGAGGAGGTTCTATGTTCGGCTGAATGTATGTTTTTTTTTACTAATAGACATAGTTATTTTAGAGGAAGGTTTAAATGTAAGTACAACACATGTATTTGTAGTACAGAAAAAGCAATTTCGCCGTGCCGAGCTGGGTGGACCACTCACATAGTTTTCAATAATAGTGCAGATTTCTGGTTTTTTACGACTATAAAATTAAATACGTTTTGTATACATATATCATCCATATTATGAAAGTGGACCTAACTCTAAAATTGCAGTACATACATATGTGGAAAATTACCAAGAACGTCTTTATTTTAATTTAAGTAGTGTGACATTAATATGAGTATCTCCTGTGTTTGTCTCTTACTCATAATTTGAGTTCTTTTTCATCCCAAGCCTTTATAAAGTACGCTTTCTAAGGTCAACTTATAGTTAAATCTTGAGTTCAATTTTGAGTTAGATCACCTCATTCTAAGAATGTGTAATATCAATCGACTTAGGGTTATTATTGAATACTTTGAGTTAAGAACATCTCAAACCTTACTTTTAAGTGTTAAATTTTTTAAGTTTAAATGCTTAAATCAGAAATCTAGGGTTAATTTTATACAGAAGATTTCTTATGATTGAAACAGGGTTACATACAGGAAGTCACGTTCAGGAGGGTCCTTGAACAGATGCGCCTCCATCCACTGGTCGCAGACGAACTTGGTCATATAGTTGCGGATGCCGTCGGGCAGGATCACCACCACTTTCTTGTCAGGACCGAGATTGTACTCTTTCGCGGCTTGAATGGCCGAGTATACATTTGCCCCGCTGCTCCCGCCTGAAAATATGAGGGAAAGGAGCGTTGTGTATGATTAGCGCCGGTATTTTAAAATGTCAAAACAAATTGAAACAACCATAAAGCAGAACCAAAGCGTATTTTAATGGTAGCTGCTGTGTGCCACGTAAAGTTCTGAACGAGTTCATTTGTTATTTAATATTCCTGTAAATATTGTATCCAACTACTCTACAACCGCTTTAAATTCCCTTAACATATTTCCAAATACGGTTCCAATGCCGTGAACATGGGAACCATATACATTGGTTTCCACTGCCTACAGCTTCTAGGCTGTTTTTGTTTATGATCTTGAGCACTTCCAAGGGTATGCACTTTGTATTCGTTACAAATTGCAAAAAATTGCTTCTAAAACATTTCTTACCGCATAATAATCCTTCTTTTCTGATAACCTCTCTTGCCATATTGAAAGACTGGCAATCATTAGGCTTTACGACCTTGTCGATCACCGATTTATCTAACACATCCGGCACAAAGTCTCCGCCAATTCCTTCGACCTGGAATATATTTACACGAGTGTAATCTTGAACAATCTTTATAAAATATTAACCTACGTATTGGGCCTTCATAATATATTCTAAGTCTTTTTGAAGGGCACTTCCTCCACTTACATCTACTATCCCATGAATATTTAAAAAAAAATAACTAGCTATAGGTACCCGGTACCGAACGGTTAATTTGGTGGAGTCGAGGACTTAGGTACAGATTATAGGACGATAGGAGGATGTGTAGATTAAGAAGCAAATCTATCAAAAATGTAGTACTATCAACCTAATCGATCGAATGAAGATTGTAGAAAGAATGTCACTTACATAGAACAGGACTGGTTCGCCATCACCAAAGATGATGGAGCCCTGTGGGTCCACGGTGACGATGATGCAGCCGGGGCACTTCTCCTTGAGCTTGCGGCCCACGCCGGTGACCGTGCCGCCCGTGCCCGTGCCCATCACGAACATGTCCACGGTTCCCAGCGCGTCCAGGATCTCCTCCGCCGTGTACTCGAAGTGAGTCCGAGGATTCACTTCGTTTGAGTACTATAATGTACATAAAAACTTAAATATCAAGTAATTGTTTATTGTAAATCTTTCTACGCACATATACAAAAGTAAATCGAAGAATTCCTCCACATTGCAATTATTTTGCGGCTGGACAGGTCCACTCAATTCTGTGTGGTTCTTTCTCCCAAAGACCACCTAAGACTCTAATCTGCATGATTCCCGTATGGTTTGACCCTTACATGTTTACTCTATGAGACTTTGACCTCTGAGTTTGTTTCGGTGTTTCTTATCAGGATAGTTAGCTAAGAAACACCGGCCTTATCTAGTTTAAATTAACGAAAAAATTTACGTGTTTAAAAACTTATTTGCAAATATATATCATTTATCATTCGGAAAAGCCTCCAAAAGTCTGGTAGCATTGACACACATACTTATTCAAAATTTAAGATAATTAGCAAAAGGAACAGTAAACTCTACGTTGTACCAAACAAAGTTCACATATATTTAGGGTTTTTCAACTAAAAAACACAAATCCAAGCTCGATACTTGAGTTGGTGGCGATGGAATCAAATTGTGTCAAATTACGAGTATGAGTATGGTTTAGCGTAAGTTAGTAACAAGTATAGGTATAGCGTAAGTCATATTACTTTGTATTTGCGGTAGGTTTAACAGAGCATTGTAGTCCATTGAATCAATGTGCAGGTTTGGATCTTGATGCCATTAATAGCTGTTTCACACACCACATATTTGCACTTGATTTAAGTGGTAAAATTTCCAATAATATAATCAATCAAAACTAAAAACACGCTACACACTTAGTCTCAAAAAGTCTTATTTCTGAGCTGAACAGACTTTTGCTGTTCATGTTTGAACTGATATGCTCCGTACCTGGTTCAAAGACATCGCGTGCGGGTTCTGGTCCAGCAGCTGCTGGGTGACGGACATGTAGCTGTCGGGGTCGTAATGGTGCGCCATGGCCGGCGTCTGGATGATCTCCGAGCCGAGCAGACTCATGGTGCTCATCTTCTCGTTCGAATTCTTGTCAGGAGTTACGATGGTACAGTCATATCCTGGAAACATAATTTTTAGGGTACTCCACTACCTCTGATAAATAAATGCATTCTATTTTAATTGCCAGTTTTGCACAATCAGTGCGATCACGTGATTGTTGATATTCGCTTGAGAAACACATCGGAGAAATGAATTAACTAGAATCACCAAATATAAAACATTTTGTTAACTTAAACTTGTTTCTGTTTTTCATTAGACGGCCGATATAACATCAATTGAGTTTGAAACTTGTTAAACTAATAATTGTATCGGGATCATAGTTACCGCAAACTGCAGCTGTGAGGGAGACTCCAATGCCAGTGTTTCCGGACGTTGGCTCAACGAACCTGGTGGCACCAGGTTTAGCGCGGCCAGCTTGTTCCGCATCTTGTACCATTGTATATGCAATACGATCTTTTAGTGATCCTCCGGGATTCATAAATTCGCATTTTGCATCTATAACAAACAAAATTACTGTAGAATAGATAGATACTAGAGACTTGCAGGTAAAGCTAGGAGGACGCCGCATAGCAGATGAAGCAAAGTACACGCCGCGTAGCGTACCAGAGAAATTAACGTAGACGCCGCTTAGCAGATGAAGTAACGTAGATGCTGCGTAGCAGATGGGCCTATGGCTACGCAGACGCCCGCCGCGCCTGGGTAGCAAATGAAACTACGTAGACGTCGCGTAGAAAATGAAGCTACGCAGACGCCGCGTAGCAGATGAAGCAACGTAGACGCCGCTTAGCAGATGAAGTTACGCAGACGCCGCGCAGCAGATGAAGCTACGCAGACGCCGCGTAGCAGACAAAGCTACGCAGACGCCGCGTTGCAGACAATGCTACGCAGACGCCGCGTAGAGGATGAAGCTACGCAGATGCCGCGCAGCAGATGAAGCTACGCAGACGCCGCGTAGCAGATGAAGCTACGCAGATGCCGCGTAGCAGATGAAGCTACGCAGACGCCGCGTAGCAGATGAAGCTACGCAGATGCCGCGTAGCAGATGAAGCTACGCAGACGCCGCGTAGCAGATGAAGCTACGCAGACGCCGCGTAGCAGATGAAGCTACACGGATGCCGCGTAACAGATAAAGCTACGCAGACATCGCGTAGCTGATGAAGCTACGCAGACGCCGCGTAGCTGATGAAGCTACGTGAAGCTCGTGAATTGGAACACAATAATCAGTTTAGAAAATAAATATAACACGCCCAATATTTATCGGTTTGGCTGAATGGGTTATATTGTCTTTGCAGCAAAGCCGTTAAAGCCAAACTTAAATACTAATTTATATACCAAAACCTAAACTTTTGTTTTTTACATAGCATTTAAATATTATTATATTAGATTTTGTAAAAAGAAAAAATATAGCTGTGTTGAAAACATATTGATTAAAATTCACAACCACACTTGCGTCTTAGCTTTTGATTTCCAGCCCATTGTTGGTAGAAAAACACATACAGATTTGGCGTATAAACATTAAGCGTAAGTATCATTCGAGCAACTAATGGCGAACGGCAGGCTTGTATACTTTACTTTATCTAGTGTACTTTACCTAAATAGTACATTGTTACCCTAGGGGTGAAAGTAACCTATTTCGTCCCGAGAAGAAGTTTCGAGGGACTAAACCGGCGGTAAAAGGTTCCACTACTGCTTTAGCCTCTTCTCTTATGAAATTAGGCGTTAAATCACTATTTTAATCTGATGAATCCCTGCTGTACGGAAATGTAAACAAAACTTGAAAAAACCAACGACTGATTTCTACTTTCCCGCCTATTTGTTTTTTTTTTTTCTGTGTCCGGCCAGCTATCTAGCCTCATTAATGAAAAATTAATTGTAATCTTTTAAAAATAAAGTATTTTAAAGAAATAGTTGAACAAATAAGTCACTTAAAAATATAATATTATTTAACTTTAAGTTATTTAAATTGTATATCGCGCTGTGATTGACTGGCTGTATGAAAAGTTGGAACATGGTTCAATAGAAATGTGAAGGTAGGACTAGTGTTGGGTAAATAGCCGGATGCTTTGAGTTATTATCGATTATAATCCATAAGTAGCCATTAATAGCCTTGCAATGGATGATAACCCTGCTATTAATGTATTGTTAAAAAAATAAATGCTTTTTTTTTGTTTAGTGTAAAATCTGTGGGTGTGATCATAAATTGGGTGCGTGTACGCAGTGTGATTCAATGTATTGTAATTCTTTTTATTTATTTTCACTTTTTGTATGTGAAAAAGTGTTAATAATAAAATAAATACACATTTTTGGAAAATTCAGTTTTGTTAATTTAGAGACCCAATACTACCCAATATTTGACACATCGCTTTGTGATTTAACCATCAACCCAATTAATTACTTGATTTAACAAAATGGAGTACTATATCTCGTATGCACAAGACGAATGACGTAAGCCGGAAGAAGAGAGCTTTCAACAGAGCTGCCAAGTCTAGCAAGAAGGTGATGCGGATGTCTCGGTTCGACCACATTAGCCGCATCGGGAACAAACTAGCTTCATACCCTGCGGGTAGTAAGGCGTTTTGGTCCCTGGCTAAGTCGGTCGAATCGAACTTCTGCCGCTCCTCACTACCACCACTGCTGAAACCCGATGGGTCGCTGGCACATACCGCTGAGGAGAAAGCAAATTTCTTTGCCTCACTCTTCGCGGAATCTTCGCGTCTAGATCCAGGTAACGCGCGGCCTCCTGTTCACCCTGATGGTTGCGATACGAGTATGTCGGATATTCGCATCCATCAGAAGGACGTCCGTAGGGTGCTACGTAACCTTGACGTGAACAAGGCTAGCGGTCCAGACGGGATACCAGCAACTGGTCTGAGAACGTGTGCACCTGAATTGTCTCCGATCCTGACACGCCTATTTAGGCTTTCATTTGAGGCTGAAAAAGTGCCGATTGCATGGAAGCAAGCTAATGTACAGCCCGTGCCCAAGAAGAGGAGTCGGGCTGACCCAGCTAACTACCGACCAATCTCAGTAACGTCCATTCTCTGTAGGACCATGGAACGTGTACTCAACACTAAGCTCCTGGCATACCTAGAAGCTAATGATATCCTAAGTAACCGTCAATACGGCTTTCGCCGAAATCGGTCAACAGGAGATCTTCTAGCGTATGCCATCCACATCTGGAGTGAGGCCATCGAGAAGCACGGGGAAGCGCTTGCCGTCTCCCTCGATATCTCGTCAAATGGCTATTAATGCCGGGGTCCCTCAGGGGTCAGTACTCTCGGCAACATTATTCTTGCTGCACATAAACGATCTGCTCAAGCCCGGTACCTTTGGGTATGCAGATGACAGCACTGTTGCCGAGAGTTACATATCCAACGCGCGAGCTAATGGGTCAAAGATCCAGTCTCTTCGAGAGGCTATGGTTGAGCGCTTGAACTTGTCCTTGGAGGCAGTCTCCGAATGGGGCGATGCCAATTTGGTCAAGTTCAATGCTGCAAAAACCCAAGCGTGTCTATTTTCCGCTAAAAGGGGCCAATTCAGCCCCGCTCCAACTTTCCGGGGTGTAACCGTGCCGAAAACCGACCATCTTGACCTTCTTGGTGTTACGCTGACATCAACACTCAAGTTTGAGCCATACATCGAAGCAAAGGCTCAACTGGCTGCAAAAAAGCACAGCTGTTCCGGCGTGAAGTATGACGCCGGAACAGCTGCTCAAACTTTATCAAGCTCAAGTTCGATCGTGTATGGAGTATTGCTCTCATCTTTGGGACGGATCTGCCCGATACCAGCTTGATGCACTTGAGGCAATTGAGAGGCGAGCTAGAAGGATAATTGGCGATGATACACTCGTCGAGTCGAGGCTTCAAAGTCTTGAGCATCGACGCAGAGTTGCTAGCCCGTCGGTTTTCTACCGGTTGCATTTCGGAGAGTGTGCGTCGGAATTGCATAACCTAATTCCGCCTAGCCCGTTCCATCATCGGACTACCAGACGTACGGCTATGCGCCACCGGTACATGGTGGATATCCCACCTACACGCACAAAACGTTTTGGGAACACATTCATTGTGCGTGCAGCTAAGGAGTGGAAATTCCTTGCCGGAGTCTGTGTTATCTGATAGCTACAACCCGGGAATCTCCATCGTCGACCGCATCGTCACTCTCCATCAGGTGAGGTAGCGGTCAAGCGCGAATAAATTTTAACCGATACGTAAAAATGTAAGGTACCTACAATAAGTAAGTTACTTATTAGCTCTTTTCTGTGAATACGACGTAGGTAAATTATAGACAATGGAAAATACCCGAGCGGTTAGTTAGTAGGTAACATGCATCCCCGTACCCCCGTTTCTCATGCTATCTCTTTCTGGCGCTAATATTATTCGTGCCAGAAAGAGATGCATGAACTGCACTACAGCGACGCCAACCGAATCCGGAATCAGTACGTCGACTGATATGTTTCGGTGAAGAAGTCCCTTTTCGTGTGTTGTTGGTTTGTGTGTATAATCATAAAATAAATAAATAATATTTTTAAATGGGCCAGATTAGTTTAAAATTGCACATTTATTGACTACAAAGAAAGATGATGAAAATGAAGTCTAATCTGTCAGTCCTAAGCCTGAAAACCATGAAGGGAAATTTTCAATCACTAAAATAACATTAATAGCAGGGTTATCATCCATAATTGCTATTAATGGCCATTAACTGAGTTTTAATCGATTATTAGCCAAATGATATTAACCGGATTATTATCATTGCCCATCACTAGGTAGGACTAGTTTTTAATAATTTGGTAGCTGTCAGTTGAAAGTAAAACTCCCTATGGATTAAAAATATAACTTTCAACCCGCTCTTCAGGCAACTTCAGACCTACTTTCAGAGTATGAGTAATGAAAAGCACATTTGCGTCACTCATGTCTTTCGCCGAAAAGTCTGGATCTATTTTTTTGCACCTGATTTCAGAGTTAACTTTACATATATTATTTTTAATACAAGTTTAATAGCGCTCAGCTTTAGCTAATAACTATAGAAAAAATATCCAATAGGATAATACATCTATATCTATAAAAGGGGAAACTGACTGACATATTTATATAAATCAATGCACAGCCGAAACTACACGGACTAGGAACGTCAAATTATGTACAATGATTCCTTTTATGGCGTAGGCGAGCACTAAGAGCAGATTTTTCAAAATTCCGTCCATAAGGGGATGAAACAAAATTCGAAATTCAAAAGTTTTTTATTTCACATAGACCTACATGAGCACTTAGAAAACGTCAGAAGCTAGTGCACGGTTCTAAATTGGTCGTTTCCTATGGAGAAGAACCGGCAAGAAAGTCCATGGTTACTCTTTTAAAAAAATGGTTGTTCTTACAATATTTCCATATAGTATTGTTACGCCATTAAACGTGAACACGCCATATCTCCGAGAAAATAACGAGTAGCGCGTAATAATTAAAACGCATTGCTGTTCGAAAGATCTAGAATGGTTGTGCGTGGCCAGGCTTAGAAAAATCTCGAAACATCCACAAAGTACCTACAACTAGTAGGTAGGTAATAGAGTCGAAATTCGCATGAAAGTGACTCTACTAGTACCACGAGCAATAAAAATGATTTATGACTTCGAGAAGCGATTCAATTGTTCTGGATGTCGGTATCTAGAATTTTCTTGGCTCCGCATATAAATACGAGCCCCCGACCGGAAACGAGTCAGTTGTGATTTCGACTGCGATCAAGAGCGGACTACCTAAGTGTGTGAAGTGATTTTATCTAACGACCTAAGCGATAGTGTTACGGTACTCTAGTGTTAATTGCGATTCGGATTATTGTTAACTGGACTATTTTGTTATTGTTTGTGGTGAATAAAGTTCTCTGTTAGTAAATCGGCATTTGATTACCCACGTACGTAACAGTATTAATAGGTAAAAAATTAACATTGTAAACCGGTCTATATTGTACTCGAGAGCACAATAAAAATAAAACGGGGCGGGGATCTGAAGTTTGTCTGGAGAAATCTACTTTCATGCGGGAGAAGGCGCTATCATACCTTATGATAGCGGCTTCGCTTCGCTTAGTTGTATCGCGATGACATAGTAGATATAGATAGACAGTCTTATGTCATCGCACATCAATGACTTGGCCCTTAATAAAATAAATATATATCACCTAAGAAATACAAATTTTTTACCCATATGATGAATCTAGGACAATTTTGTAAGACACTTTTTATTTAAGTCATTAAACTAAGTTTAAAGAAAACTTAGTTACTGTCTTAAATAAAAACCGACGACCTGGTGAGAGTCGTGGGAATTCGGTGGATGAGAGACGCACAGGATCGGTCGTTGATCGGTGGTCGATGATATCTTTTATCATCATCATCGTCATCATCATTTCAGCTGAAAGACGTCCACTGTTGGAAATAGGCCTCCCCCAAGTGTCGCCACAACGACCGATCCTATGCGTCTCTCATCCACCGAAATCCCGCGACTCTCACCAGGTCGTCGGTCCACCTTGTGGGAGTTGTTTCTAGTTTAGTTTCGAGTATGAATATAGAAAGCACTTCGATTTTTATAAAATTTCCTATAAAATACAAGATTAATTTTACAGTCGATATAAATGAATGCGTAAATATGCTTGGCCAACATGCGTATTCTTATTGTTAACTTTGCGTAGCCGTAGTGGCTATGCAAGTGATTTATTGAGGTGGACAGGATCAAGTATGAAATTCACTGAGATTATACACACACATTTGTCGCCTCGAAGAAAATTTGTCTCTAGACCGTCTATCCAGTCTATGTTTAAATTAAAATTCTCAACTTTTGTAGTAATGTTTTATTCTAATATACAATAAAAAACTTCTTTTTAAATCTTTAATTACTAAAGGAACAATATTAAATCGTGAAGAAAACCTGAACTTTTTTTACTTTTTCGTATTAAGCACTAAATTAAAACACTTACACAACTTTAGTGAGAGTGTTTATTATTACTCGATGTGGCCGGGTCGAGTAAAACTTACGAGTAAAGAACTCGAATCACAAAGCTTTAACAAAAATATGGAACTTTTCACACAGAGATCGAAAGCGCGCGTGAATCCATAATATCAAGCAAACGTCAAGTCGGGCGGCGTACCGCGGGGACCAATCAGAGCGGTGCGTGAGCCGAGTGTAATCCATTATACGCATCCCAATTCCAAATCATAGTCGCGTAAGCGTTGAGGTATAGTCACGGAACGTTTTTACTGTTCCGTGGGTATAGTAATGACGCGGCGATTAAGAAAGTTTACTGCAACTTAATATTTTTCTGACATTGCGAACTCTTCTTGTGCAAACACAGTAATTAACGCAAAGTAATAAGTAAATAAAATTAACGTAATAAAGTGTCTGGTTGTTTGGAAATGGGTTGACGTTGTGTAAACCGTAAGATGGGAAAATCAGCATGAAAAAATACAATAAGACGGTTGCCACAGTAGCGATTTTTGATCTCGGTTTTCTATTTCTTTTTGGCGATTTGGTTGTTGGTTCTATATCTGGTTCTGGTGATGTTACATTATTTTGATTAACGGGCAAAACTGAGAGTTTCACAATAGGTCGTTTCATGACTCCATTTTTGGTTTTTAATGAAACTGCTCTTACCGTCATTTCCCGGGTGTGTGTCGACCACCCGTCCAAGAGCCCATTTTCCTGGGGGTAGATTCTCATCATGAATTACCACTAGATCTCCAATTTCGATGTTTTTTCGTGGTTCCATCCATTTGCTTCTTGCTGAGAGTTGTACTAAGTATTCGGTTTTCCATTTTTTCCAAAGGTCTTGGAATAATTTGCTGGTTAGATGCCATCTAGTTCTAGCATCTTGCTCGGTTTCTATTACAGTTGTTCCTGGTCTTCCCGATAAGAAATGAGCTGGTGTTAGGTAATTTATATCGTCAGGATCTTCGGTTAACGCGCAAAGAGGTCGCGAGTTGAGGCACGCTTCTAGTCTAGCTAACAATGTGGTATGCTCATTGAGCATGATTTTCTTGGAATAATTGTGGTATGATTTTCTTGGAATAACTTTGGAAAAAATGGAAAACCGAATACTTAGTACAACTCTCAGCAAGAAGCAAATGGATGGAACCACGAAAAAACATCGAAATTGAGCTAGTGCCTGTGGTTTAGTTTGGCCTAATTTCTCCTTCTTTTAAGCCAGAACACAGGTTCTGGCTTAAACGGTAGTCGGACTTCATACGTCCTGTTCTCAAGCCTCTTAGTGGTTTTGATAAAGAACTGCAGACACTCATGGTCGTCGTTGGACATCTCTATCTTTTGGTTTATATCTTCATTCTCCCAATATTTCAGAAGGTCTTCTGTGTTGTTGAGAACTACGTTGCATTGGTAATGTGTTTTCATGGATCCACAGAGCAGCCATCCTAGTTGCGTCTGCTGAGTGATTGGTTGCTTGTCAGAGTCTCCTCTTATGATTCCTCCTAACATTATCTTGCTGTAAACATCTGCACCTAGAAGCATGTCTACGGGTCTGCTTATATGAAACTCCGGATCGGCCAATTGTATCCCTTGGATATGGTTCCATGTTGTTGGTTTGGTAAACGTGTTGTTTGGCAGTCGCTCGATCAAGTTGTTCATTACGATGACGTTCGTGTCGCAAGTGAATTCGTTATTTGCTGACTGTAGCGTTACTTGTAACATTCCCTTCGCGTTGTTTTCTTTTTCACCGACGCCGTAAATTTGACCTTTGAAATGATCCCTTTTTAATCCCAATGTTTGCGCGGCATTTTCGGTGATCAACGACAGTTGAGAACCCTGGTCAATCAAGGCTCTCATCTTGTGCTGTGTTCTATCGACTCCTTTTACTTTTACGATTGCAGTGGCTAAAAGTACTTCAGACATGTCATCCCAAGACACGTGAGCTGACCTAGGTGTGCTTCTTTTGGTTGCAACACTCTTGTTAGAGGTTTCTTCCGCTGACGTAGTTGGACTTTGTTTTCCCAATGCTTTGTGAAGTAAAGTGTTGTGCGTACCTAAGCATTTGCGACATCGCTTGCTCGATTGACATGGTTTATTGTTATGACTGCATAGACAGTTTTGACAATAATTTAATTGCTCAATTTTGTTTGCCTTTTGGTCGTGCGTCATTTGCAAGAATTCAGGGCAACGCCACAATCCGTGTTCTGAATTGCACAATGCACAGGTTACTGACCGCGACACATGTAACGCATTCATGTTAGACTTGGAACTGTCTTTGTTGCCTGATAGATGGTTATAGCGATGAAAACTTTTCTTCTGGTTTTGGTTATGGTTTTTGCTTGATTGATGCGACGTGGTTTTTGGGCTAGCTGGTTCCTGCTTACGACGAGACGCTTCCAGCGCTGTAAATTTCGTCTCCAAGAACTCTAGGAACTCCTGCAGTTCGGGTAGCTCTCTAGGATTCTTGACTAATTCTATATATTCGGTGAAAGTGTCTTCATCAAGCTTCTGCGCTAGTAGGTGCACTAAAAGTGGATCACAAGTCGTAATATCAACTCCCAGATTCTGTATAGCGTGCATCGTCTCCTTGGTTACGTCATGCAGCTTCTTTATCGTAGCTAGCGACTGCTGTTGTATGTTGGGAAGCCCGAGCAGTATATTGATATGGGACGTGAAGATTAACTTCTTGTTACCATATCTGTGGTTCAAAATCTTCCAACATACATGATAATTGTCAGAGCTAATCTGTAAATGGTGGATCAGGCGCTCTGCTTCTCCAGTCACCTTACTCTTCAAAAACTGCATCTTTTGTGCATTAGACATTGAAGGATTTTTGTTAACGGCTTCGCTGAAAAGGTCTTTGAACGGAATCCATTGGTTATAAGTCCCATTGAATACGGGGATATCCATTTTCGGAGCTGACTTTTCACGGTGCTTCACTGCCCACATCTTCTTGTTGATTTCGTTAGTCAACTCACTGTACTTTTCCTCGTGCTTGTAGAATTCTATTTGGTACGTGAAATCGTCGCCCCCATCTTCTCCTTCAATTTCCCAATGAAGCTTGTCGATCTCACCCCATCGGCTATCTAATGACTTTAAAGCGTTCTCGAATTGCCATTGATTTTCGAACTTATCTACTTGCATGTTACTGACGGTTCTCATGAATGCTTTGAAGTTAATATTCTGCTTCTTCATTAACCCGTCTAGCATGCTGGACGCTCTGTCCTTATAAACCGTATGCTCTCGCTGTGGTAATTCCTCATAGCGAGACGACGTACCTGGTTGTGGTGCCGCCTCAGCTTCCTGTCGGCTATATTCCACGCCTAGCTGCTGCTGGGCCCGGGTACTTGGTAATGGTTGTACCTCTTCCGCTTCGGCTCTGCGGGGGCTTTCATCTTTCAGTTGCTTCGCGCCTAACTGCTTCATGGTTTTGTCAATAATTTCCTTACTGCTCAAATAAAATTCCTGGGCTGTTTTGAAACAACCTTTTTTGAAGTAAACGTGGTCAAAATCGGCAAACTCGCACATTTTCCTGTGGTTTTTTTGATAATCGCGCCAGTATGCTTCCAACATTTGAGCCTTGCGCTTGTAATTATCAACGGTCTTCCTCTCGGATCCATCTTTCTTTATGTTGGTTAAAAACTTATTCAGGATTTCATAAAATTCCGTTTGGTTGATGAACAGAGAATCGGAATCCATGATTGAGTTGGTAAGAAATTATTTGGTAACGATTAATATAAATAAATGGTTTGATCTGATCTTATAGCTCCAACCGACCGACTCTGCAATCGAAGGTTCTCCAAACTGCAGCGATCTTCTGGTTCGCGTGTCACTGTATCACTTTGTATTCACTGGTAAAAAAAAATGCTCGAAGGACCATGTAAAAAGTAGTGCTTGGCGCTATGGTGACCTAACACTCTTTTCGTGTGTTGATAATATATAGGATATGGTTTGTATGGTAAGTTAAAGTCTCATAATGTAAAGAGAATAACTATATTGCACTAAATCACTACAAAACTAGGTTACAAGCTAGATAAAATGGTAAATATGGTAAAATGGTAATGGTTTTGAGTACGTGTAGCTCTAATGAGACCCGAACGCGAACTGGCCCACATTTTGGTTGGCGAGCGAATGTGCATACTTGCATTCGATGCAATTATGCATTTTCGCTTAGTGTTCGATTAAAACTCGAACACGGCCCATTCCCTCTCCTAGAGAGGAGGCTTGAGTCCCAATAGTGGGAACGTTAAAATGGCTGGTGATAATGATTATATTAAGTTTCGCATAACAGAAATGGTGAATGTGAGGATTTTAACTTTTAAGTATATTGTTTAATATAAGATTCGAGTACCATCTATCTACCGATATTATGCCAATAAATTATTAGAACTTTCTTTACAACATAAGTTGTTTCTTATTTTCCAAACCGGCCCATCTCAATAAATAAACCAAAAATAATTTTATTACGCCTGAATGTTACCTTGACATCTGAATATAACTTGTTTGTATTGTTGTTACGAATATCCAGTGGCGTAGCTAGACCCAAAGGGGCCTTGTGTTAATTTTTTTTATAAAAATATAATAATATATAATTATGAGTAAAGTGGTTTCGTTATTACACTCGAAAATAGGATTACTCCGGGATAATCACTTGGGCGGAGCATCGCCGTGCCCTCGTGGGGGCGCTCGGCGGCGGAGACCTCTCGCGCCGGGCCTTGGTTGAGGCCATGGTCCGGAGCGAGGAGGAGTGGCAGGCGGTCGCCGACTTCTGCGAAGCAGTAATGCTCGCAAAGGAGGAGGCCGAACGCATCAGGCAACGGTGTTATCGCCGCCGCCGCCGCCGCCGGGATTCTGATCCCGATTTCCGGCCACCGTAGACGCGGGCTTACGGACAGTGAGCAATGGGTAGCTCGCTGTCCGGCCGTCCGGTAACTGTCCGGACCAAGCCCAAGTCGTCGACGGCGCGCACTGTTCCCGCGCGCATCAAGGAGTTATCAGCAACAGCAGGGACCCAGCCGGGTCGAAGCCTACTGGGGCCAGGGTTATCCGAAAGGGCGTTCGAGCCCCGGTATGAAGGCTAGAAGGAACGGGGTGGGTCTTTTAGTCAGTAAGAGTCTGACACTATCTCCCGCTCCGCCCAAGAGCGGGGGTTGTCATTGGATGATTTTTTCCCACCATAAAAAAAAAGCCGGGATAATCAGATCTTGATTGAAAATATGTCTGTTAATTGGAGTATGTGAACTAAGGTGTAAGTTTTCATTGTGATCTTATGAATAGAATGCTGGAACAAGCGGAGCGAGCTATAAAATAGGAACGTTCTATCGTATACTCACTATCTATAATATAAAAATGAATTGCTGAATGTGTTCCTAAGCGCAAATCTCGAGAACAGCTAAACCGAATTTATGCACACGTCGGGGTCCCTGTACTCGGGGGGCCCCATTGATACGGCGCTAGCTACGCCTCCGCAATGTCACACTTATTCTTTATTTACGTAAAATTTTAGTGATTTGTTAAACACGCGTCGTGTACTTGTCACAATATGACACAGATAACTGTTCTGTCATACTCATATTACACTCAGTAGGCGAGGAATTAAAGATATATAATATTACTGATGTAAAGATATTATCAAGTCAATGCACAGGAGGTTGTTACGTCCTGCTATTTGTGATAGCGAAGCGATTATCAGGAAAATAAAATAGATGTTTAGTTAAACATAGATTTTATACGTTACTCTAACACTTAACTTTTTTGTGGTGGAAAATTATCAAATACATATTTTCTTTTGGTCTGGGTGGAGCGAGAAGAGTCAGATTTGTAAAAATCTTAAATCAAAAAAGGGTTTTAGTCATTACTGATTGCTGACTGCAGATCTGTAGAGTCGTGTTCTTTTACTTTTCCTCTGCATTGCAGGGTCGCGGTAAACCCTTCAAAAAACCCCGCAGCGCAGCCTAACACACTAATTTATCACACATACTATAACTTTTTGTAAAACTATAGATATACATAACTTCAAAAACGCTCGTTAATTAATTCATGATATTCTACATAAACGCTCTAAGAACTTACTATGAATACATGAAAAAGCGCGCTAAGCCGTATAAATGTTAATTTGCAGTTTTTCAGAGCTTTCTATCCTTCGTACTAATAAAAAATAAATGATACTTACATATTTCACATTTCAGATTGTATGCTTTAGGTATTCGATTCATCCTGACCATGGGCGTATGTCCGATACACTGAAGTATGTTGTCGTATATTTTTTTCCCTCTGAAATCAATATTTATATTAAGACATTATGCTAATAATATTTCAGATAGAGTGTTGAAAGAGTCAAAACTTTACATTATCACTTAGCACTCTTGTGGTAAAAGTGTATATCACGTTTATTGTAACTAATTTCACGTTTGGTAAAGCAGAAAAAATAGAGTAACATTAGGAATTAAGTTTCTTTACAGTTTTCTAAAATATCTAAAATTATTTTCAATTAGCTTCACTTTTTATATGTTAAATGGTTCAACCGGCCAACTGTCGGTTGTTTTGCCTTATAAATAATTTCAGGCCACCCTTTATCATCTAAGGGTGTAAAAAATAGCCTAAGATCTATTCTCAGAACTACCAAATATTGAAAAAAAAAAAAATCATAAAAATCGGACAAGCCGTTTCAGAGTAAGTAGTTCGATAGTAAACACTGTGTTTTTAAATATTAGATTTAATAATTTTCCCGGTCGCCTAGCTTAAAAAAAGCTCTAAAAATAGTAAGTCAATAAGCAACCCACTGTTCGTTCTGACTGACGTCCATTGTTACAATCCGTTTTGGTTGATCTTCACAACAACACTACCTGACAGAAGCACTAAGAGACTCGCTAAGTGCAAGGATGTGATGGGACTTATATATATATGAACATGACCGTTTCATTTTATAGCTTTATTTATGATCGATAATGTATTTTTTTATCACAAATCAAAATGTCGATAATGTATTTCTTATCGCGTAAATCAATATATACCTTAGTACCGTTATTAACTTTGATTTATTAACAAGCTCCGTTTACTTTTCTTTACAGAAATATTGGACATGCGAGCGGAACATTAACGCAGACAATATCTCAACACGCAGCGCGGTTTTCAACGACGTAGGACTTTTCGCCAACCGTGCTGACTTACTTTAGCTTTAAGGTGTACAGATAGATAGGGGACAGCAAAGGTGAAAACAAGTTTGTAATGAAAAAAATTTTTTTAAAACAAGCTTTTATAATACTTATAGACCCCTACTTTTTAATTAGTACCCAAAATATGGGGCTCTATCTGTACCCGTCATTGATCATATTTTTGTAGTCAAAAGTAGAAAAAACCGAAATCCTAAAATTAATCACGAAAAGGTAAATTCATCATAGAATCAATCAAACATAACAATTGCTAGTAGAAAATAATGCGGGCAGTGTTTTTCCTCAATAATTGTCATTTATTCATTCCCTAATCAATAGCCTGCACAATATTTCCATAAATTGAGTGACATTTTGGGACATAAACCAACGCTAATAACTTTGCTGTTTATGAATATTATTTATTGAGATTTTACTTATAAAATAACAATGGCTTTTCCAATAAGCCCTTTAAGTATGTGTACTAATTAAAAAATAGTGGTGTATAATTAATACTCGTCAAGACGAATCAAACGAGCCCAAACTCCATGTGTCGTTTAACTACTAAGCTCCTATAGCTACCTTCCGGTTCCATCATCAGATCAACTCCATGTCATAATAATTTTGCAATGTCATCTGCTTTAACATGCATGCAAAATTTTAGCTCAATCGGTAGCCGGGAAGTGGATCAAATTTAATTTGCAAGATTTGATTACAGACAAACATCGGGACAGGTGAAACTAAATAAAAGCTTGTAAAAGTTTAACTTACATCTTTTACTACTAGATAATTTCCGACTACACGGTAAAGCCGACTATTCGGCCACTTTCGTAATCGACTTATAATATTCGGCGGAAAACGTCGAGTATTTCGGCTTCTTAACTTATATGTAGGAGCTGGTTCTTCTTTATATACTTGTAATATAGCATCATATTAATTATGGATACATCCTCATGTCAGTATTTGCTACGGTTTTTCGAACTAATAGTATTTGCTGTTTATCCCTGTCCACCACGAAAAATATCATTTGGCACTGGTTATACTTGATTTTACGGAAATCTTGGTCCAATTGGTCAATAAAAATACAAACGGAGTCTTTCTTTTGACATGATGACTAAATTAATTGAGATTTTTACTTTAATGAAAAATAACAGAATTTTTTATGTTTTTTAAACACCGCTCTGACTAGTTCAAGTAAAAATTAGGAAACACTTGTGAAGTAAATAAAACGTTTCTCGAAACGCTGGCATGTGATGGTTGCAACATGCACGCGAATTAGCGGTGAACGAAGCGTTACGGAAACTGCCGAATACCATCGAAACCGTGATCGGCTTGGACGACTAGTCGGCCTCTTTATAACTGACTAATTGGCTAGTCAGCCAAAAGTTGTAATCAGCACAATGCTACTTTTTACACTAATTTTTAATGATGGCTTTGTTTCTATTCAAGAATCCTTTTCCTGGGGTAGTAAGTTCGCAAGAACATCGGGCCTAAGATCTATGGACCATGCTTGATGTAACTGGAAATAAGTCGATAGATTGTGAGTACCGCTTTTGGATAGGACTTCGATCGAACGACTGTAAAACTTCAACGATATTTGGCTTGTTTGATTTTACGTGAATCGGGCTGTTTTGTATTCCGTGTTTACTTATCGTTCACGTCGCGAGTGATTCCGGTCTTTATAGTTGTTGTGCCGTACCTTTACTTACCAATGATCACGAAGGGAGTGATGTAAAATATCCGGGACAGAAGCCCTACGTCGGATTTCTTGTTTCTGCGTTTTCGCTAAAGTTAAATAGTACATTTTGATACTTGCAGCAAGTTTGTCATTACGACCGAGGCGGAATTCTGTGTTATGGAGCCGAGGGCTGCAGCAAACACATACATATAGGTATATACAAACTTCCGACTTTAAAACATTAGGGAATTATATTTTGCTATAAACATTTGAAGGAAAACACATACTATTTGCATGCCAGGGTCTTTGAGCAGTTTGTTCCACTTAACAAGAGGCGTGTTGCCTACAGTTTCAAAGTGCTGTTATAGACCATGTTCTCAGCTTTCCCTGTTTGAGATAGGAGGGTGTTCAATGCAGATAACAATATTAAGAAATAGTCAAAGTCAAGTAGCTCATCTTAAAGAATATCTTAACACGTACCATCGGTGGAGCACGTGGAGTATTTGCTGACCTGGCAGCGTATACTACCGGTGGCCACGTCACAGTAGATTAATGATGAAACAAAACAGTTAAACTTTTAATAGGATTCACCTCCCTAGCCTTTCTCCTAATAGCTTTGGGTTGGCTTCCTGTCTCATCAGATGCCGCTGTATACCTGTATTTTATATCGACTTACTGTCTGTCAGACCTCCACAACCCATTTACAGGGCCACATCATATCCTTGGATAGACTGATAGTCAGACTTTCTGGAGTCTGACTACCTGTAACGACAGTCAAATATCTACAAATGACAAGCAGGACCAATAGCTTGACGTGATTTCCGAGGTATGGGGTGCCAGTAATGTCCTCGATAAACTTAGAAAAGTACATATGATATCGAAAAATTCACATTGGTACTGGCCCAGTTTTGAACCCGCAAACCTGATGATGCGGGTGCCTCATAATAGCTTGATATTAGCTTGTTAGAAAGAGAAAGAATGCATAATTTGTACCTATCCTTAGAGGGTTCACCGTGGTGTACCTTACCCGGCAACACTTTTAATTTACGGAGCGTTGATGTATCACCGGTGGCTATGTGAAGATCTACCCGTTGGATACCAAATACTCCGTTCAAAATAACATTAGACATTATTTTAAGAAAACCTTTTTTACTGTCCGTTCAACCGATTTTGACTTTTATTACTTTGGTGGCATGACTAATGGCGGCTGCAGTAAGTAGTTGGTATTGTAACCACTTTTTTGCTTTTAATGCCATCCTTATGCCTACGGAATAGAAGATAAAATCGGTTGAATAGACGGTAAAAATGGTTTCCTTAAATGTCTAATCTTAACGCGAATGGGGTGTAGATATTCATGAGATGCTGGTCTGTAGCTCGATTCACGTAATGAAAATCGTAACGATATCGTAGCGATTTAGTCGATTAGACCATTTCCGTATTCACATCCATCAATCAAGTTTGAACGACACCAATATTAAAGTCGTTTAAAATTCGTCGATTAAAAAAAAAACAGTATTACATTTTCCTGGTAGAATACTTATTAATGTAACTGGAAATAAGTCGATAGATCGTGAATACCGCTTTTGGATAGGACTTCGATCGAACGACTAGAAAACTTCAACGATATTTGGCTTGTTTGATTATACGTGAATCAAGCTACTGGACGTATTAATCAAATGATGGATTAAGTGACTGAAACGTATCCCAAATTACAAACGTTCCGAAAATTCACTTTTAATCCCCTCCCCCCCTCCCAAGGAACTACCCTTGCCATCTTCATGATTTAAGTCGATAGAGCCGTCAACTGTTCCACTGAACATAGGCCTCGCCCAAGTGTCACCACAATGAAAGTCTTGTGTTTCGCATCCATCGGATTCGCGCAACCCTTATCTGCTCATGGATCCACCTTGCCATCACCGCGATTGCAGGCCTTTAGACTGATATCCTAGTAACCCAATCAGTCTTTATATGAACTTATATCATTTAAATAGTAGCGTTTATATCATTCGTTTCGTTTCATTTTCCGTCATGATTAACTTAAATATTGCTATTTACGTTTTATTACACTTTTACTGTAGTGAGCTAATAAAAAATAACGCAATTTAACATTATTGATTTGCTCATTCATGTTTATAACGACTTGGTTATAAATTGAAAGCAACGCCATTGTTAAAATAAATAAAGCTAAGTCTAGAGTAAAAACTTGAAATATAATAATATGTCTAATATAATTTTCAAAAATAGGGAAAATAAAAAAGCTATCAAAACCAATACTTTGTCTTTCTTTCCTATTTTTTTTAAACCACGATCGCCTATACAGGTTTTAATAGTCGCTCCCACATGCTCCTTATACACTTCTCTAAAACCCTCTCTCATGCCTACCGCTGCTTTTGAGCAAGCAATTTACTGTTTTCTGCACTAGTGCGGATATGTCATAATTTATCGTATCTGGCTGGGCGCCGTGCTGCCGTTTGTCACTGTAGCTCCAAGCTCCTTGTCTCGCCCGCCGCGACTCGGGTGAATTTCGCCTCGGTCGCAATAACAAAGTTTTCCCATTTGTGTCCAAATGTACTTTTTCGATATACTTATGTCGCATAGTCAGTTAAATATGGTCAAGTGTGATTGGGTCTAAGTAACAAGTTTATAGACGGAGGAGGGAGGTTTATAGTCTTTCTAAGGGTCAATCTCACAGATGTGCTAACAAAGTTAGATGCGTCTCAAAAAACCGTCGCCAATTTACGTAAGGAATTTAATGAATGTAAGGCAAAACAACGCGGCGGCAACTAGGTCATCAGTCAATGCAATTAACTTAAACATGCGTCATGGAGCTGGTCACAATGTATTGTCGTCGAACTTCACGTCAGCTGCAGTTTCGTCACCAGAGTATACGTCGATTGCTGAGATTGCAGAGTGCCCCACCCGAGCGCCCCGTAACTCTGTGATAATTGTGGTGCAGATCACCGTGGTTCCTCCATGCAGCGCCACACGAACCCTTCGCCCCGTCCGACTGCCTTTTTTTTTTGGAAAAATCATCCAATGACAACCCCCGCTCTTGGGCGGAGCGGGAGAAAGTGTCAGACTCTTACTGACTAAACGACCCACCCTGTTCCTTCTAGCCTTCATACCGGGGCTCAAGCTCCCTTTCGGATAACGCTGGCCCCAGTAGGCTTCGATCCGGCTAGGTCCCTGCTGTTGCTGACAAATCCTTGAGGCGCGCGGGAACAGTGCGCGCCGTCGACGACTTGGGCTTGGTCCGAGCGACCGCCGCCCGATACGACCTTCCCTGCGCTAGAACCAGCGTGTCGTCTGCGTAGCAAACTACGCTGACCCCGCCAGGGAGGTCGCCTCGGAGCACGTAATCGTAACCGATGTTCCACAAGGGTGGTCCTAGTACCGACCCCTGTGGAACACCGCACGACATCTCTCGACGTTTCCAGTCTCCCTGGTGACCGGGATAGACAATATACCTGTCCGACAGGTAGGCCTCGACTACTCGACAGAGGTATTCGGGCACCCGGTGGTACCGGAGTGCCCATCGGATCGTACTCCAGGGCAGGGAATTGAAAGCGTTGGCAATGTCCAAGGACACTGCCATGACACACCTATCCTGGGATACCGCATCCCCCGTCGTGAGGGCTCGCACGCGCATCATGGCGTCCACCGTGGAGCACATCCTGCGAAAGCCGAGCTGACCGTCCGAAAGGTCCGGCCCCCGTCCGACTGCCTGCTTTTGCAGCTACAGCGAATCCGATCCGTTGAGATTTCACTAGCGTCACCACGAGCGCCCTAGTCCGAAACCTGTGCTTGATAAGGCAAAAAACAAGTTTGAGAATAACGATGGTTTCGTTACGATGCAAAAAAGAAAACGTCGAACACAAACTAACAAGAATCGCTGCGGCATTGCATCTGTAACTTCCAGTTCTGTATGCCGTCCAGACGAATACTCCAGTGTACATATCTCCAGTTGCATGGAAGATATCGCGGAGTAAGTGCGCCATAAGACGAAGTTCGCACTGAGGGAACAACTACTTGAGTCACACCGTAATATCGATTGCAACTCAAGGGGTTCGTGGTGCGAGTCTCGAACACTTTCTGCCCCTCATGTTGTAGAAAGACTTTTGGCCGCATGGTGTTCCGTCGCTTCCGCAGACAGGTGCCGCAGAACAGCAAGAAGTGAATGCAGTAGGTACACCATAGCACAGCATAAATTAGCCTTTTAATGTTCCCACTGTTGGGACTCAGGCCTCCTCTCTAAGAGAGGGAACGGGCCGTATTCCACCATGGCGGGCCCCGTGCGGGTTGGTGAATGTCACATGTCTTCGAAGTTTTGGTTCTAGGACATGCCTGTTTCCTTAAGATGTTTTCTTGCACCGTTTTGAGAGCAGTGGTGATGAAATAAATTACCTGCGCCTGGCCGGGTTTGAACCCGCGATCTACACAAGTCATAAGTCGGAGCCGTTACTACTGCTCTCACTACGCTCAATGTGCAGTATTATTAACGTATTCATTAGTCTTATTTACTAACTATAAATTGTATATGGTAAGTCTGTAAGGAGTATCTATGGGCCAAGATACCTGACAATAAATGATTTGTTTATTATATTCTTATTTATAATGCATCCCTCTACCTGGTCCAATAGGATTGATGATTTTTATTCCAATAGTAACATAAACATGAAGAAAAGTGTAACAGTTACAATGGGGGGTGTCAGGAGAAAAAGTATGTCGAATCGAGTAATAATTAAAAAGCTTATTTAATTAATAAATCATTTAATACAGGTTAAATACATGAGTTTAATAATCAAATATAATGATATTGTATAAAGAAATACACAGTCATTGACATTACAAAACTTGTAACTATGTTAAAAACTGCGTTTAAAGCGGGATCTAGGTTACTTCCCGTTGCAGGGTTGGCTGTGCTCATGGATGTAGTCGAGCACGTCGTCTCCGGTAACCACTCCACTGGGAACGAAGAAAGCTGCAACAATAATAATGACATTATGATTATGACGGTAGCAGAACGTACAGGGAAAAATACAGACCGGGTTTACAAAATCTGGAAACTGTTTTTGCCATGCTCTGACTTGTGGGGCTACCCTTCGTGTTATCAGATCTTAAGTAGGCAGTAATCTCTAGTTGTCTC
This sequence comes from Mythimna ferrago, assembly GCA_910589285.2. NCBI lineage: Eukaryota > Metazoa > Arthropoda > Insecta > Lepidoptera > Noctuidae > Mythimna > Mythimna ferrago. The sequence goes on along the minus strand of OU342692.1, from coordinate 10,913,320 downwards.
TGTTGAGTAGGCAGAAATGAACGTAATATAGTTTTCAATAAGTGTACTGAAAACTATAATACGTTTATTTCTGCCTACTCGGAAATCCGCTCCTATTTTTACTGCTTTAGGCACGCAGTTAACTGTTTTACACACTAGTTCAGAAAAGTACTCGAGCTCACCCCCGCCACAATTGATTGTATTTATCGTATCAGACACTAAGCGATCCCCCCGAGTTGTCTCGATCGCAATGACAAACTTTCTCGACTTGTATTAATAAACGGCGTATCTCAGTTATTTACTATCATCACCCGTGAACGAGTAAGGCGCTGCGCAGACAGAGACACTTTTTGTTCCAGTTACCGACACCAAACACTTTTTGATCGTCATGACGTACTCATGACGATCAAAAAGTGTTCGATGTTACGTGGAAGCAACAGGACACAAAAAATGTTTACGTATGCGCAGGGAGTGGAAGATTTCATATTGGTTCAATAGAAATCAAATATTTATCGGTAGCTTGTATCTGACACAAGACACACGTTTGCGCCCTGCCTAATAGTTCCTTTAAACGTAACCTGTATAAGTCAAAGAAAGTAAAGTAATTCTGTTTAGTGCCTGTGTTCCTTACCGCTAATATCGTAACCTTCCTTCCCGATGATGACGTAGGGAGTGATGTCGAGGATGCGCGACAAAAGCCCCATGGTGGGCTTCTCTGTCTTCGCGTTGACGGCCAGCGTGTAGACGTGCTTGTCCAGGTGGTCGGTGACCACGTCCTCGAAGTCGTACTCCACGCAGTCCTCGCCGGGCAGCTTCGTGGGGTTCGTCGCTCTGTTGCGAAGGCTGTCCTTGGACACAGCGCCCACGAAGTGGCTAAAAGTAAACACCATATTGATTTTATACAATTCTCTTCTCCAATATCCGGTAAAGCTTAACAATTGTTTGAGTTAGTCTTAAGGTAGATTATAAGTTTTTGTGTTTTCTGTACTGGGCGATGTGGTCGCTAAGCGACAAAGCCTTTTATAATCGAGCAAAAAAACCTTTCGAATACCGTAATTAGTAAGACAATGAGAGAAGCGAATGTCAGATGAATTAAGTATCTACAGTCTCTTGAACATTTGGCCGGAGTTAAATGTCACACATTCATTGTGCGTACAGCTAAGGAGTGGAATTCCCTGCCGGAGTCTGTGTTTCCTGATAGCTACAACCCGGGAATCTTTAAGTTAAGACTGAATAGGTTATTTCTAGGTCGCTTTCTATCAGGTGAGATAGCGGTCAAGCGCATACCAAAAAAAAAACGTAAACCCGCATGCGTCCGCATAGAGCCCCGCTGACTTCAAAACCATTTTCTTTGTAAAATATTGATTGACTTTCATATGCTATATAATGTACATTCTGAGAAAAACCATTTCTGAAGATCAAAGCCGTTTGAAAGAAGTAGTGAAAACAAGCGAAAAAATATCATGTTGTAAAATATTATTTTTAGGTAAAAGTATTAATCGTACGAAAATATCATAGGTACGTTGATAATGTTGTATAATATATGAATTTATAATAAACATATATTTTTTTCAAACCTATTGACCTAGACGGTAGCGAAAACTAGGCTACAGAAAGTCACTGTTTTATGGCACTGCTCGGGCTCTAAGGCCGTATCATACTCAGCTTTTACTTCAGAACAGAGATTCACGGTGTCAAAAGTGAAATAAATGAGTAGATATAGTTACCCGATGTTATCGACGATGACGGCAATGTTCACGTTGTTTGCTTTCATAGCTTCCAGGGCCTGCTGACAGGAGCAACTCTTGTTCAACTTGGGGTAAGTTCGGTCCAAGCTCAATTCGCTGATCGGATTTTTCCACCACCTGAAATGATCCAAACGTTTGAAACAATGAGGATTTTGATTGATTTTCGTCAACCGATGAAATGATGATTGATAGCAATTGTCTATTATTATTGACTGACAGGAGAATAATAACACCACAGAACAATCGCTCATATCTACTTATAATAAAAGGAGAAACTGACTGACTGACATTTCAACACACAGCCGAAACTACTGGGAATAGGAGTGTGACATTTTGCATAAGGTTTCCTTTTATGAAGTAGATAAGTACTAAGAGAGGATTTCCTAAAACGCACCCGCTAAGGCCTAAGGGGATGAAACAGGTTTCCCAAGGTTTATCAGGACAAACCTACTTTCAAGCTGACGAAGACACTGGCAGAAACTAGTATAGGTATGTACCTGTACAGGGTTATTTGAAAAACACTGGAATCCTCTCAGGACACAACAACAACACCACAAAACATCAACACAACATCATAAAACAACAAATTTTGTTCTATGACTTAAAAATGAATCGTATTTTAGTTCATCAGATTTTCATACAAAAATAAAAATATTCAAATTGAATATTCCAAATGTATGCGGAGTCTATGCGGAGAGCGATAGTATAATATCGGAGTGGTGCGCGATCGGGCGGCGGTGGTGCTTGATGAGCTTGCGTCGCGTATCACAAACGTATAGGTATAGCCAAATACAGTTACAGAGTTGAAATGTGTCAGATAGAACAAATAAATCTTGAACATTTCTTTTTAGTAAATGAATTATGTTTTGTAAAAAGTCAGAACAAAAGTTGTTATTAATGATGTTAGCAATTCAGTTCTGTAAGGTTGTTAGTGCTTTAAAAATAACCCTGTTTAAAGGTACTGTTAAATAGAGGCCGGTTTTCGAAACTACTATAGCTCACTTCATGGTGTGCGCTGGGGGCTCCATGAAGCGGTGCGCCTCCATCCACTGGTCGCTGACGAACTTGGACATGTAGTTGCGGATGCCGTCGGGCAGGATCACCACCACGCGCTTGCCGGCGCCGATGTTCAGCGCCTTCACCGCCTTGATGGCGGCACACATGGCTGACCCACTGCTTCCACCTGGACAAACATATTATATTAACTTATTCATTTGTGTTAGTTGTGAAAAAAAAATCGAATTTAAGATTTAAAGAGAATTCTTTAGATGCTACGCCGCCAGATATTGTGATTGAAGTAAGAAATATTTGCGATAGCCTGCTGCCATCTAAATCAAAACTATAATGTAAGTACTTTGGAAAATTTTCTTCATTACAAAATGGACAAAAATGCGGTTTAATTTTCAGAGAAGGTATTTTTTCGTAAGTGTATTGAAAAACCCTCGCCTCGGATCACCACGTGTATAAACTTTCTCCACTTGTATCAAAATGAACATTTTACGTTAATAAGAACTCGCAACTATTCGTCAAGGGTATTTAAAGTTGTCAAAAATAAAGGGCCCGTTTTGATATTTCTAGCGGTACTACATCGGACCCCTAACTATTATTTCATTGTTTCTTTCAGTTTCGATCCAAGCTACAATTACCAGAACGGATCCTGAGCACTGGCTTCAAGTTGCGCAGAAGTCAAATTTTCGGTCTCTTTAATGGTGCGAAGTGAGACGCGGGGGCGGGGAGTGTCAGTGATTGGCTCGCCGCGCCATCGTGTCATAGACGTCACTCGTGATTCGTTCCCTACCTTGCTGCATGTTCCAATGTATTGAATGCGCAAAGCGATTTCCACTCTGACGCCGAGCGCTCAATATTCGTGCCGGTAGTTGTACGAGTATATTCTAGGGTTTCTCTCAAATGTCAAAATGGGCCATTTATTTTGTAACGAGTTTAGCAGTATATGCTCGCGGATGCATAACCTACTAATCATTTGTGTATGTATTTTATAATTTCGCTGTTTTCCTCCACTTCTATATTTCTTTGTCAAGTGCCTTTTTATTACATATTATTTACATTAAAACGCTTCCTTCTTATTTTGCTACAAAATGGCGCTTTAACAGAGACCAGCGGGGTAACCATGACGTTCAAAGTAAGATTGTTTTAATCTTGTTTCAGTGTGGGTAAGAGATATCGCTAGACCACCTGTATAGCTCTGTCTCTTACCCACACTGAAACAAGATTAAAACAATCTTACTTTAAGCCTCATGGTCTAGGTCCATTTGTAACGAAATAAAAAGGAAACCCTTAACGTTTCGCTACAATACGTAGGTATATTAAAATAGTAAACAATATGTTATTAAGAAAAAATAGATCGTAGGTCCACATTCTATTGTTTCTTTATCATATTAAAGAAATTCACGGTCAACTAACAACAGCGAATCCGTCATGCAGACTTGTTTTAAAGTTAATATATAGTTATATTAAATCTGAATATAATATGCCTGATCGTCTTGCTTTTTTATTTTTATTACCATATAGATTATCATGGGTTGATAGCAACGTCGATATAAAATAATATGATCGTTATGGAAAGGAAATACCAAAGATATCATTTGGCCTAGGTATTGAAACTATATATTATGTAAAAGGAGTAATTAACTGACATATTGAGGCACAGCTGAAACTACTGGGTCTAACGGGCTGTTCACGAGTCACGACTGCGGTCTTATGAGGTCTATGACACGTTGGCGCTTGTCTTAACCAACTACGCGAGCGACACCGAGCGATAGCAAGACAAGGCAAATATACTGTCTAGATGTTGGTATTAGTCTTTACTTGGCAACGCTCGGCCAACATGTATTGCAGGCTTTAGTGTCGAGAGCGATGCGGCATTGATACTGCGTGCGTTTTCGTTATGAGCGGCGTCTCCTGGCATGCTTCAAACATTTTCATACTTTTGATCTTACACTCGCCTCTCTGCGTTTAGCTACTGCTCACAGCCATGAAGTCGTTTTTTTTTTTCGGTGGGTAAGTCATCCAAATGACATCCCCTGCCATTGGAAGGAGCGGGAGATAGTGTCAGACTGTTACTGACTAAAAACCTACCCCGTTCCTTCTTGCCTTTCACACCGGGGCCGAGCCTCCGTTTCGGAAACAGACCCTAGCTCCAGTTGGCATCGACCTAGCTGAGTCGAAGGACATTTTGCACAAGGCTTCCTTTTATAACGAAGGCGAGCAATAAGAAGGGATTTATGGAACTTTTAATTGGGACAACCGGGGTCCAAAGTTTTATATGGAGAAAGCTACTTCCACGCGGTTGAAGCCGCTGACATAAGCTAGTCGGTTAAATGCGTCATTATTGTATATAATCTCACCGCATAACAAGCCCTCCTTCCGCGACAGCTCCCTGGCCATTAGGAAGGCTTCCTGATCAGTGACCACCTCGACGTGGTCCACCACTGACTTGTCCAGCACAATCGGCGCCCAGGTTCCTCCGATACCTTCCACCTGTAAATAATGATAGCTAAATTAGCCAAAAGTCATATGATTCGAACATTGGCTGGTAGTGAATAACTTTAATGCATTTAGTTCGCCTATTGTACCTAAAGAAATATAACACATTTTGATAGATGTGTAGAAAGTTACCGAATTTGAAATTCTCGGCTTTTCTCTACTACACACATGTCATCATCATCATCAGCCTTTTGTAATGTTTCCACTGCTGGGACTCAGGCACACATGTATTTTACTCCTTTACCTTGCTCATGAATCTCTTTGTCTATTGGTGAAAACTGCATGAATATCCGTTTAGTAGTTTTTGAGTTGTTTACATATAGAGAATCAGACTCGGTAACGGGCTTTGTTTTATAATATAAAGGATGAGGCAGGTTTATATTTACCAAAAATGGATGAGCTTTTCCTTTCTTGTTGAGCATGACAGACCCGTCGGGTTCTGCCGCCACCAGTACACACTGGGGGTTCTTCTCCTTCAGCTTCTTGCCGACTCCGGTCATGGTGCCGCCGGTACCTGCACCCAGTACCACTACGTCCACGTCACCCAGAGCTGACACAATCTCCGCTCCGGTGTTCTCGAAGTGAGTCATCGGGTTTACGTCATTGTCAAACTGGAAATTTAATGGTAACATTTTATTTATAGGTCAGCATAGCATAGTCGGCCTTTTTTTTTTGGTGAGTAAAAATCATCCAAATGACATCCCCCGCCCTTGGGCGGAGCGCGAGAAAATCAGACTCTTACTGACTAAAAAACCCACTCCGTTCCGGACATGCCGGTTTCCTGACGATGCTTTCTTTCATCGTTTTTGAGAGCAGTATTGATGAAACAAATTACACAAAGTAATGCGCTTGACTGGGTTTGAACTCGGGATCTACAACTCGTAAGTCGGGGCCGTTACCACTCGGCCACCACTGCTCTCAAGTTATAGGTTAATTAAGCGTAATTTCTGGTTAACCCTATAGGAGTGATTAACCCTATAGAAGTATAAGTGTTAACCCTATACACTCTCATATCAAGCGTGTCCTAACCGAAAAAGCATATTACAAGGTTAAAGACTATGTCGAAGACACGCTTGTTTGGCAATGACTACCTCTGCACATGTGGCCCCCTGGTAAATCATCAATATTTTGTCTATAACTGCTCCACCTTTGTTTTAATAATTAGATATACATTTTTTTTTTCTCTGACACATTGCTTTTGCAATATTTTTATTTTTTATTTATATTTCAACTGTCATAAATTCGTTAGTAATTTATTTTGTTAACATTTTATTGATAGTTGTAATCATTATATTATACCTGATTTTTTTTATATAGCCTCTTTTTGTATTGTGAATGTGAGAACACTGTATACTCCACGAACTCTTAGACTACTTCCTATTACGACTTACTTTGTTTTTTACTGAGAAATTTTTTATTGTGCTTTTGTGTACAATATTTGACTGGTCTACACTGTTCTTACATAATATAATATCAATATTGTAAAAACACCCACTTTTTTAAAAGAGTAACCATGGAGTTTCTTGCCGGTTCTTCTCCATAGGAAACGACCAATTTGGAACCGTGCACTAGCTTCTGACGTTTTATAAGTGCCCATGTAGGCCTATGTGAAATAAAATATTTTTGATTTGATTTGATTTGATTTGACTGCTTGCGTACACATAGGTGACAGAAGAACTGACGAGATGGAGTATTTGGTCGTGGATGTGGACCCTGTTAGAAAATCGCGAGAGTGTTTGTCTGATATATCCGACGTAGGTTTAAGATTAAGTTTTTTTTTTAGATGGGAAATTATCAATCAAGTTTTCCAGCTTTAGATGAAGCGAGAGGGAGTGTCAGACTTTAACTAAAAACCACCTGTGTTCCTTCAATTACCCTTTGTGTACCAGGACCATGATTAACTCTTTCGAAAATATCTCAAAAAGATGGTATTATTGGATTGTTGCCTAGTAAAAGTGAGCCCATACCTGATTCAGCATCACCATAGTGTCAGGGTTCTCGTTCTTCAGCTGACGAGCGATCGAGATTTCCAGGTCACCAGTCTTGGTTTGAATCACTTCGGCCCCCAACAAGCGCATGGTGTTTACCTTCTCCGATGAGTTTTTGTCTTGTGTTACAATAATACATTTATTTCCTGGAAGGAAAACTTCATTATAATTAACTAGATAAAGACATTTAATAAGCCATCGAAGGACTGAAACAGTTTTCCTGCTGCGGTCTTCCCGCCCGATTATAATTTAGATGTCTTCAAGGCTAGATTGAATAGGCTCTTAATAAACTAGTGCACCTCACCATCAACGATTACATCACTGCTTACCATCAAGTAGTAATTAGTATCGCAGTCAAGCACTAGTTTAAATAGTTTTAAAATAATCAGTTTTATAAACAAATGATCCAGATAATATTGATATGTGATTCGTACAATGATTGACTCTTCATCGTTTTTACATATTTCGTATTATGTGGACGTAAAACCTACATAAATATATATACTGAAGTTTATAATGCCTTTTACTTTTACTGTAAGTTTCTAGGATGAAAACTTATCGCAAAACTAGGCAAGTAATATGGAAGAATTTCGTTTTGAAAACTGACATTAGCTGGTCAAATATGACTGGCTACTGTCATAGCGTGATGTTATATAGCCTTCCTCGATAAATGAGTTACAACACTAAAAACCAGTAGGTACTTCCTGCGATTAGCGTGATTAAAGAAACAAAAAATCTCTACAGCTCTATTGATCGTCCTCATACAAATTCTTATTATCCCTATTTATTATTATGTATATTATTTAATGTTGTCATAACAACGAGGAAATCTACACGCAATTAAAAATTATCTTTACCCATTAGAGCAGCATTGAAAGCAATCCCGATGCCCGTATTCCCTGAGGTAGCCTCCACAAACGTAGTGTTGTCATCCACAAGTCCCCTCTTCCTTGCATCCTGGATCATTGCTAAGGCGATTCTATCCTTTATAGAGCCACCAGGATTCATGAATTCACACTTGGCATCTGGGAATCAAAATAGTCGGTTTAGTAAATACATTCCTACCCCGTATATTGTTCTTGTTTATTTTCATCATCATTTCAGCCCTACTGCTGAACATAGGCTTTCTTCAAAGACATTAAATATTTTGGCCTCAAGCGACGTCACATCGACGTTCTGTGGGACACGGAAAACCGTTGGATACGAGACGAATTCCTATTTGTCTCGTATCCAACGGTTTCCCGTGTCCTTCAGCAGGTCATTGGTGTCGGAGGTACATTCCAACGCTGCAACTTCTGGTATGTGGTCGCCACTCTAGAACCTTTCGACCTTATCGTCTACCTATTTTGCGAGCGAAGTGTCCTACCCACAGCTGCTTAAGTGTGCCGATTCTTCGCAATATATTAGTAAAATTGGTTCTCCTGTGGTTATCTACTTTCTTCTTGTTTTTTGTTCAGATTTAATTAAATCTTTAAATAAAAACAGTGCACTTACAAACATCACACTCTAGTCCGTGGTCTTTCGGCAGCTTGTTCAGTTTCACTAGGGGTGTGTTTCCCACTAGTTCTAAAACGCTGTTGTACACCTTGCTGTCAGCTTTACCACTGAAAGTTACGAGAATTATAGTAAAGCATTATCGGTTTAGCAGCTGTTGAACGAAGCACAAGAGAACAAAAGAAATATGGTAGCCGGAAGGGACCGTTGTTATAGAATGAAATCTAAATCTATTTGCCAAGAGGCGTGCTGAATTGAGAATTACTTTAACTAGGACAATTGTAATGAAACACATTTTATAATGTTGTTGTTTGTAGGTGGGGCACTGGTCTCATCTCTGTGAGAGGGAAGAAACATATCGATGAATGTCAAAAGTTTTATTTAAAAAATGTAATCTTTAATTTACAGAACCAAGCTGGTTGCAAAAGTACCAGCAATTCATAAGAACATTACAACTGAGTAACTAAGTTCCGTTTTCGTCAAGTGAATCTTGACTTAACGTAAGGGTAACTTGTAGGGAACCAGATCCTTAATCCGAAGCTGAAGAAACTTCGTTGACTGGCACGTGGACTTACCTCGACTTATAGTCATTCTGTGGTTCCTTAGTATCGAAACGCCTCCTGATGCTCACTAGGTTTCCGGCCTTCTTATACATGTTGGAGCAGTACAGTTATTTAACTTTATTGCAAAACTGACGCGAAGGCGTATAGGTGCAGGACCGAGCTCGCTTCCAGACTGATCTTCCTTGGACCAAAGCGCCCTTATATATTTCAAAGTTGTTAAGGTAAAGGAGTTTATGACGTATAGGGAAATAAAACTAGTTGAACTATTACTGTATCATTTTCAAATCCAATTTTCCCCGTGTTGTTATTACGTACAGTTGTGTTTCTGACTTTTCTTCCTGTGTGGAAATCGTCGTCGCGTCAATACAATGCTCGGTTACAAAAACAAGCGTCACTAGAACGTAACTTGGGACCCGTCATTTCTGTTTTGACTTCGCTTTTTTATTAAAACAACAGCAATATTTTATTTACTTACATATTTTATTTTAATAGAAATACGGTAGCTTAGCAGGAATAAAGATATCTTAAAATATAAAACGAACAATATAAAAATAAGTTCTTAAACATTTATTATTTACATCGCAGCTAAGAATTATTAAAGTAGCTAATTTTCCATTTCCGTCTTCAGAATTGGAATAAGCCTCTATGAATTACGCAGTTCACCTGTAGTCCAATGAAATAGACTCGTTCACCGTACAGCGCTCGCACACAAAACTGCGATGCGATGCGATACGACGCCGCATCGCAGAAAGTTGCTGCATTGCGATTACGTGCGGTACAACATCGGTTCAAGTGACCATACGATGTACGATGTGAATGAATTCGCAAGTTCTTGCGATGAGTCTTGTGAGCTCACCACGTCGCATCGCAGTTTTGTGTTATGGCCCTTAATGAAACTTCAGTTTTCAGTCACTTTTATCTGCTATTTTCTGAGATCACCCACATTGTCAAGGGTCACAAAGTTTTGTATTTTGACACTCGGTGATCAGCGGAGTTTATTATAGTCACACTGGCAGAAACAGTGTCTGGAGACGATGATACACTTATCACTACATTGCACTTTGTCACTCGTTCACTAAAGTTGTGTTAGTGGCCGAGTCCCGCTCGGCTGCGTAGTTCTCGTACAGCCAGTTCCAGAACTTGACTCGCTTGGCCTCCGGGTCCGCCCGCACGGTGAAGTTCCCGTCGATGTCGAGGTAGCTGATGTGTTCTGTGTCGTTGACTTGAGGCCAGGTGAAGTCGACCACTGATTCGTAGTCCACGGTAGGTGTGGGGTTCCTGAAATACAACCATAAAATTATTGATACAGAGTCTCCTAGACTTAGCTGATAGGTCATTTGTTAATGCTATACACCGTTAAATTTTAGTCGTTTTAATCCCGTGGAGGGTCGATCCGGTACATTAAACACTATCAATTTGTAAAAATAAAATTAAAAAATAAAGTACCTTATTTTCAAAACTCGTATTAATTTACGCATGTACGAAATTAATTTCTTTAAGAAAAAATCAGCTGAGCGAGTTCAATAACCTATAGGTAATAGTCGGCGTTGCGTACAAAATATCTACAGGTCATTGAACTCGCTCAGCTGACGATTTCTTAAAGAAATTAATTTCGTACATGCGTAAATTAATACGAGTTTTGAAAAAAAGGTACTTTATTCTTTAATTTTATCTTTACAAATCGATAGTGTTTCATGTACCGGATCGACCCTCCACGGGATTAAAACGATTAAAATTTAACGGTGTATATAGGTAATATATGAAGACTCCACGGGAAAAAATATTAACTGATTTTTTTGTGCCACCTATTGACTTTTGAGTAATCAGAATTGGGTAAAACCATCTTGTGTAAGCTTCACGCAGGCGTACACCAAGAGTATAATGACGAGTACGCGTCTAGGAAGCTACGCGTCCGTGTACAGTAGAACTTACTCTCATATTCTGATGAGATGGCCAGGCGATACGACCGGGGATCAGGACCAAAGGCTTTACGTGCTTACCGAGGCACGGGGTGTCATGTCACACCACTAATTTCCAAACTCCAAGCTGTTAAAGACTAATAGTAATAAAAGCACTTGTAGCCGGACACGAGAATCGAACCCAACAAGACCCTACACTCAGCAGTCGCACTATCAACCACGAGACTAAACAATATCTTAGTAATTGTTACCGTATTGTAAGTAGCTTGTACTTACCCGGTTTTAGCGAAGTTCGTCCACATCTGGACCATGCGCCGAGAGACAGCCAGCTCGGGCGAGTCGTCATCCAACCTATAATTAAGCCTTGAGAAATAGAAGAGGTATCCCATCTCGTCGCCGTGGCAGGCGCCGGCGTGCGAGATGCCCAGCATGCGCTTGAAGAGCCCGAGCGCGCCGTCGAACGCGAACCGGTACAGGTACGTGGGGCTCGTGCGGTTGCTCTGCGCCTGCTGCCGGACCGTCTCCAGAACTGGCCGCAGGAACATCACGTCTGTGAATAGCTAATGAGAAACCATACATCATTGTAAGCGAGTTTGTCTAGGATTAGAGTAGGTATTCGTGAGAATGCTAATTAGTACAGTTTTACGACTTGAACTGTTTCAAGATGCAAGTACCTACGCAACATGTAACTAATCCAACCTAACCTAGCATAGCATAGTCGGCCTTATAATGTTCCCACTGTTAGGACTCAGGCTTCCTCGCTGCGAGAGGAAAAGGGCCGTAATCCACCACGCGGACCTAGTGCGGGTTGGTGAATGTCACATGTCTTCGAATTTTTGATTCTAGAACATACCGGTTTCCTCACGATGTTTTCCTTTACCGTTTTGAGAGCAGTGGTGATGAAATAAATCACACAAAGTAATGCGCCTGGCTGGATTTGAACCCGTGATCTACAACTCGTAAGTCGGGGCCGTTACCAATCTGCCACCACTGCTCTCTTCATATAAGGCTGTAAGTTAGTCCTGATTGCGTCTTTTCCGCCGAATAAAATGGTTTTTCTTTCTTTCTAAAATACTTTCTTTACATAATTTTTTAACTGGTGTTCGTTAGAAAATTATGTTACAATCATAATTCAAGCACGGAGTTTTTACTTAGGCAGTATTTTTTTAAAGAAACTGGTTATCATTGTAAGAAAATATTATATAATCTACGCACTACATGGCAGCGTATCGGTGTTGGACGCACGCACATAAAAACATGCTTATAGTGACGCATGATCAAGATTTATCAAGATTTCATTAGAATCACACTAATATTATTAAGTTGAAAGTTTGTTTGTGCGTGTGTGTATGATAGGTCACTTCATGCTCGATCGGCTGAAATAGATTTCGATGAGACTGGGTACAAGGGTAGACAAAGTCCTGGAAAAGCACTTTTTATGCGGGTGAAGCCGCTGGCAGCAGCTAGTATTATTTTTGTTTTGATTTATTTTTTTATTACTTTAGAATAAAAAAAATATCTATTTTAAAAAGTAGCTGAAATTAATGTACTGAATCGATTCTGAATTACTTTCTAGTTTCAGGATGTGCATTTACCGTGCTACATGTTATTTAGTGGAGACAAAATTAGGATACTTAATTTGATTTATCAGTCTCTCTCTAATGCAATTTAATGTGTGAGAAACAAAAAAAAATCTCGGTTTTTTTTAAATCAATGTTCAAAACATAGGATTTTGGTTTTGAAATTGAAACATTGATCCATGCTGAAACCATATCTTGTGTAAGCTTACGTCAATAAGACTGTCAATGTTCCTGTTCTCGATGGGTTTCTGCTGGAAGTAGAACGCTCTGATGGCGTCGGAGATCTTGTCGGTGAGGGAGTCGTTGTGCCCCAGGAGCGCGGGCGGCACCACGCGCCGGAACTCCTGCTCCAGCTCGCTCAGCAGCTTCGGGTACCGCTGGAGTCCTGGAAACATCCAAAACCAGGGCGCATTCTAAATTAAGTATTTTAAGTTAATCTAAAACGTCTTAGGCCCTAATTTTCAGGCCCGACAATATTTCAGATTAAATAAGAGTTTGAGAATTCTACTCATTCAGAAATCGGGGGTGATACTTGTGACAGACGATGAAAGAGTGCCTATCAATGAAATTATGATTTAAATATGTAGATAGTTCTGCTTTTCAAATGACTGACGGAAATCATGATCTAGAAATACAAATCAAAGAATTAAAAACTATAATGGAAGACATTGGTACGGCTAAGTATGTAGGTACGACATGAAGCTCATAATATCTGCATTACTTTTGTGGTGTGTAGGTACGTATTTGCATAAGAGTTCGTCATTCTTCATGATAAGTTAACTGTAATTTTGCCTAAATTAATTTATAAGTAGTTATTTTGTTAATTCATTAAACCTCAAGCGAACGCCGGCGTTCGCGCACCTATTGTCTTTCTATTGTGTCTGTGATTTCCACAGAAGATAGACGAAAACCGGTTTGCGCAACAATATACTAGACACCCCGCTAGGCAACGATTAAAAAAACGAAAAACAAAAATGATTGTAATAAAATTCCATACCAATTCTTCTCGCAATAGATTTCGTGTCCAAACTTTTAGAGTAGGTTTTAAAAAAAAAAACTTAGTTTAAGGGTTTAGGTCAACTTCGTTTACAAAGATATATTGAAAAACAGTTAATTACGTCAAAATTACCTGTTTTTTATTTAAAATTACGTACGTCCCAATTTACATACTTTAAGTCTAATCATCACCAATATATTGGTATCCCACGATGCAGGAAAATAGTGTGGGGCAACGTGTTCTAATACTTAATCTACACTAATATTATAAAGGGGGAAAAATTGTATTTTTGTGTGTATGTATTTAATGAATAATTTAACTACTGTGCCGATTTCAAAAATTATTTCACCATTGTAAAGCTACATTCACCCTGAGTAACATAGGCTATATTTATTGCCCGTGCGAAGCCGGAACGGGCCGGTAGTAAAAAATAAAATAACAATAAATGCCTTATCTGATAAACAAACAGATTTAAACCAAGGTTTTCCTTTTTGCAAATGTTTTACCGGAATCTCCGAATTCAAATACCCTTGAACGAAACCCCAATGCTGTTGATGTTGAAACTAACGTAAACAAAACACTTGTGCCAATAAGTAATTCCAATCAATAGTTACGTCAATTATGTGATCGTCTGAGCGCAGCCCACCGGCCCTAACTAGTAATTAAGAAAATCGATAGGTCAAATTAGATCACTTTTATAATATGATTATTTTTATTGTGTTTTTGGGTACAATTGAATGGTCTACACCAGCGCTCGGCAACGCGCGGCCCGTAAACGTTTTATAATTTCAATTAATTAATTACAATTTTTGGTAGCACTTATCTAAGCGAACAAACTTTTTCAATTGTAAACTATACAAAAAATAAATATGCTTATCGTCTCACAGATGAGCATTTGAGAGCCATATTACGAATTTCAACTACAAATATGACGGCTAATATACAAGAACTAGCCTCCCAAATACAACTTCAGACATCACATATTTTTTTATAAAACCAACTTCTTGTTACTACAACAACTAGTAGTTATTTTGTAGTTTTTATTTCTAAAGTGTGTTGTAACAATTTTAAAAGCATTATTATTTTTTATAGAAATGTTCAATTGTACGCAGGTATCAGGTAGAATCATCATCATCATCATTTCAGTCAAAAAACGTACACTGCTAGAAATAGGCTAAAATAGAATAGGATCAAAGTTTTATCGCTGCAAGAGTTATAGACATAGTTATATTAAACAGCACTTTGAAAAAACTATATTTTTATATTTCACTAAAAAAACCGGATTATTGTATTGTCATCAGTCTTTGATGGGTATGCAAAGTTTGAAGAAATCTAATCGCCCAAAGTTGGTCCTCGAATCGAGCTCAAAGGCGTTGGTTACAAACATACAGGTGAAGCTAATATAAGCGTGTTAAAAAAAATACGGTAAGTTACGTAGAGCCATAAGTGTTCGCCTCACGGAAGCAGGATATTGTTAATGTTATTTACAAGCGTGTGGGAAAGTAGCACGCCGTGGATATGATCGCACGTGTTATTTATTATGTAAATACGAGTAACGACTCGGTCCAACTGCGGTCGCCGCGGTTACTTTGAACGCAGTTAGAACATTATGCAACGGAACAGTTTACATCATCGAAATAACTATATGTTACCTATGTCTTTTCACTCAATTAACTACCAATGCTGAATGATTTTTGTCAATATTACCTCCGTGTTCTACTTTTAACTGTATGTTCCTTGTTCTTTTTAGGTTTCCGTCCATTGCATGTGCGCATGCGTGCAACTCGCACTAAAGTATTGGTGGTGCGAGTATCGAACTGTATTCTACACCTTATTAAGAAAGAAGTCTTTTGATCACAGGGCGTGGTGTTCCGTCGCTTTCGCGGTCAACTACCACAGGACAGCATCAAGATAATATAATGCGAATATACTAACATAATTTTAAATCATATTTATCAACAAAATAATGTAATACAGTTATGTATGTTAGTCTAAAAGGTATTTGTGATATGGGTACTGTAACTTGAAACGAAATGATTATAATGACAAGGTTCTGATTGGTTACTGTAACTATGACATACAATGATGACCAATGGGTAAATAGGATAGTATTGTCCCTAAGTTCCTGTCAGACGAGATGACGCAAAGGAAGCCTCCCAAACAATATATTTAGAGGAAAGTCACATTTACTTAAGATGAGTCGTATATTTTCTAGAAAAGCTTTTGTCGCAACCATAACACATCGGTTGTGAAACCAAAACGTCGTTAATGTGTGAGTCACATCGAAATTAGGTTCGTAGAAATGGCGGGTAAAGCGTTCGAAGATGGAGTGACATAATAGGTACAAGATGAGCAAACAGTTTGAAATGTTTATCTCGTTTTAACATCGCAGTGACGATATGATTTCATCCATAGATTTTATCAGGGTATTGTAAGTACCTACGTACTTCAAATGTTTCTGTTCTGCATATGTTCAGATAGTCTGCTTTTGCGTAAAAAATAAAATCTTTATCTGATTATGTGATAGGCTCTGTGGAGCAGGCATAATGAAGGTCACCTTCATCTTTTGCATATATTTTAATGCAACAATATGGCACCACAAACCATATTTCCAAAATTAAAATTAAAGTTCACCAAGCGTGTCTATTTCTAAAGAACGAACTTAATAAATTGAATGAGTTATGGCCATGTTTCGCCAAGGCGAAAGTTAAAGCCTTTGTGAAGGGCTCATGTCTGCGATAAGTTCCGTTCACCCGGATTGCAACAGGTCGCCAAGGATTTATTAAGTCGCCTTCATAGTTATTAACGTTGAATTGCTTTCCGTCATCTACGAGAATGTCCCGCATCAAATTGAGCAACATGTAATACACGGTAGGTCTGCAGTCTGCACTGCAGTTAGGTATTTCCGAATAGGAAAGACTTGAAATAACCAACTAGTTATGTCGATAAGTATACACCTCATGAGTGTGTTTTATATTTGCAGAATGTGTGTAACCTATTGAATGGAAATGCACATACATTATACCTATGTGTCTACTTATATTGTATGAGTGTTGGTGTTTGTCTCTCTTTCTTCCTTTTTTTCACATTGCTTTTGGCAATAAAACTGCCTCTTGTTACGTCTTAATTAGTTTTAAGAGTTCTTAATTATGATTTTTATGGTGTGTTTAATATTTAAAAGTGTCGAATTTTGTGCGCAAAATCAAGGACATATCAAGAAGTTACGACAAGTAGATACTTACGTCGAAACAGTATAATGCCTTCCTGCGCGTTGTACCCCGTGAGGAAGGGCACGTCGGCGCCGGGCAGGGTGTCCGCGGGGGGGCGCGTGAGGAAGGCGTCTGGGGCCTCCTTCTCCAGGGTGGGCAGGAAGGGGAGCGCCACGGTGCTCTGTAGGTCGGCAGACTTGCCCGGCGCGCTCGACAGCCGCGCGCCCGCCTTCACCAGCAACTCGCTCGGAGTCGCGCGGAGGTAACCTGCAGTTGTAAACAGCATATGAGCACCTCCAATTAGAATTGAGTCAAATTAGAAGCATCAGAATTCCACTTCGCTGGTCCAGCGAACCTGGTGACCCGCGAAGTGGCCAGCTCTAGCTTAAACTGAACCTAGCGCTGGCTGGCATGTAGGTAGATAACCGTTCCATAACTTTACGCTAGACCAGCTCAAAGCCTAAAATGTAATTACCAACAAACAAGATTTTTTGGTAATAACTTTAGCGCATTTCATTAGAGTAAAGAATTCTTTCTGTGTATACCTTTGCACATACAAGGAACCGGCTGAAAGTCTATGGTCTAAGTATAGGCAACGAAGTTCACACATATCTACATCAAGAATTCATGAAACTTGTGTGGAAGCATTTCAATAGTGTTAATACTTGTCCGTCCGACGCGTATCGCGAGGACTGATTAAAAACGGTGCAGGAGAAGAAAGTTTCGAAGGACTCGGAGGAGGCCTTTGCCCAGCAGTGGGACAGTAATGGCTAGTTAAAAAAAATACTTGCCCAGCAGTTCGTCAGTGTTGTTGGTGTCGATGCCGAGCTCCCGGCCGAGCTCGAAGGCGCGAGCGCGGGGCTCCTGCGCGAGCGCCCACGGTGCCACGGCCACACCGCTCTGCGCGATGGCAGCGTGGAACAAACCCTGCCAGGACAACCATTTTAGTTAGAGCGAGTTTATATTTCTATATGTTTGGTTATATATGCTAGAACTAAAAAAATACGAAAACTGTTACGGCCTCCATCCTGGGGCCCAAGTCTGCTAATTTTATAAATTCGTCATTACAACACATTCCCATGTCATTTTGCTAAAAGTTCGTAGTCTGCTAATTCATAATGATCGATCACTGATCGGTTAATGGTCTCGCAATAGAATTGTGGTAGAATGACAATATCGATTTGTCTCGTAACAAATTAAAAGCAATGACTGCACAACGACGTTCTAATGGTAGGACATTGATCAAAGGAACTGTAAAAATTTTAGCAGATTACGTCAGACATTCATTATGTCCGAGATTACCATTCTATGCTATTTCTTTCAATAGAGTGCCAGTGGTTGACCATTGGATAGTCATAATGACGCCATTATATTAGTAGGTTACCAAATTTGTCAAAATCAACGATTATGAAATCAATTATAGACCATTCTAACATTATTGTAATAGCAGACTTGAGGCCCCAAAAAATCTGCGTGGTGGTTTCGGTCCACTCCCTCTCATAGAGAAAAGGCCTATGTCCCGTTATAGTCTGTTTAATAAGTCAACCGACTTGGGAATTTTGTATAATATTTAATCATTTAAAAATTACAAATATTCGGTACTTTTTATAAGGTTCTTCTATTAGTGAACAATGATCTCTATTTCATCAACCTTGATTATTGAACCCGTGTTGACTACATCAGATTTCATTACCTAAATCCTTATAATTACCCAAGTCGTTTAACTTATTAGACAGACTCTAGTGGGAATATTATTGGTTTATTAGGAAATCAATGCGAACTACATATATACTCGTGTTTAAACAATAAGTTTCACACGGATGGATAAATAATGCTAAATTTTGCAAGTAGGATATAATTCTGATCCGAAAACGGGCGAACTGACTGCCAATGACATAACGAGATACATATCACCGAAAAAAAGAGTTGCGGGAAATTAGAAAACCGAAATCAGAAAACTGGATTAAACGCTTGATTAAATTAATTATATGGTTCCCGGAAAAACGGTAACTAGAGGTTTGTTGCTAAAGGTAAACTTGTGTAACTGTTGTCTTCTTTTGATTGTCGTGGTGTGGAAGAAGTTTCCTTCAAAAACACTATGTACATGTAATTTGGATTTTTTGAGTAGAGCACATAAGTTTATCTGCATGGAACAATTTTCTGTGAAGATCCAGCTAAAAGAACGGAACAAAATAATGGGTCGCTATTTATTTTTCAGTGTTAAATAACTGTACTTACTTTTTTTACTTGTTTTCGATGAATGCGTCACATAAATTGATGGACATAGGTAGATACATAAGATATCTAATATATCCTTATATACCTAACATACCTACAATAATAAATTTGCACCGGGGTTAAGTACAACAGTTCTTACATATAAGTAAGTAATTACGTAGCAGGATAAACACGGAACTGTTATTGACAACGGGAAAATAAATGTGTCATCTTCATCTCATAAATTGTACAGCAAATATGTTCATTTTCGTCGTCATATTACTTACATAAAAAAGTATGTCAGGGATGCATCATGTGCCTGTCGCGTCATCCGGACATTTATTTAATATACGAAATCCGCTTTTACACTGGCATGCGCCAATTACCAAGTACTTATGTTTACATATTATTTCGACATCCAGATATAACCTGTAAACTTATCTACCATTTTTTAAATCCACTTTGAAGATATAACCTAATGAGTTGACAATCGGACACTCCACAGGCGCCTTCCGACAAAACCATCCAGGGGATTGTCCAAAGCTATATTTTGCAGGAAACAACATAGTGTGTCATGAACGTAACGCCAGCGATAGATAAGCATGTTGTTTACTTACGTTTAGTAGGTAGGTACAAACCTGGGAAGTAGGTGACAACATGTGCAGATGTACGGAGGCAGCACCGGCCGACTCGCCGAAGATGGTGACCCGCCCGGGGTCGCCGCCGAACGCCTCGATGTTGTCCCGCACCCACTTCAGCGCCATAACCTGGTCCTTTACACAACATCTCCAAATTAGGCCGCTATCACACGCGAGTTCACGCGACTCGCGAGCCGCGCGTCCGTGACTCGCGCGAGCGTCACGGTCCGTGCAACACCTATGGCGGCTAAATCGCTTTCGTTCACGTTACCTAACAACTATCTGTGGCGTAAATCTATTAGCGAACTAATAAATAATAATAGAGAACTCAGATATCAATCTTGTTTAAATCTTCATCATAATTTTATTATCAGCAGCTGTTTATGTTGTTATTTAATACAATTATAATTGATTTTGCATGTACTCAGCAGTATGTCTAATGAATGTTTTTGTACATGAATTAGGGATTAAGTAATAACTTTATTTACATATTATGCATTTCTGTAGTATCTTGCGTCAAGAGATTGCGAACTTGACCGGAATGTGTAAACCATGACCGAGAATTATTATCTATAGTCTATGATTAAATTGTAATAAAATGTTTGTACTGTTACAAAGCGGCTACGACCAAACATAAGGCATTAAGTATTACTATTAGAACAAGTTTGTTAGGCACACGTTAACAAACCACTCGGTGCATAGTTTGCGCAAAAATTACAGAACTTACTTCAAAGGCGTTTGTAAAGACGTTGTGAAAAAGAATGAAACTATAAACTACACTTTTCTTTACACGAAATCTCGACAAAAACACATTCGGTCACGTGCGCTGACAAAATAATTTTCAGGGGGGAGCATCTTCAGTAAATATTTGATCACCTCAAACAGAGGTAGAACTGACTTGTCAACTAAAGAAGGATGAAGGAGCTACAAGCGATAGAAGCGAATTAGATAATTATTATAGCACCTCGCATCGGATACGCTAGGAATAATTTAATATTATAAAAGAAAGTTTGATCTTTTTTGAAAATTAAAAATAAAGCCAGAGGGTGCAAGTGTCAGTGCCCCTTATACGGGTGTACTAGGGGGTGCACTGACACTTGCATCCTGGTGCCCATTCTCTTGTAAACGTGTCACTTTACTGTCATCAATTTAATAAAAAAATTGTTTAGTTCCAAGAATAGAAGGCAATCTTTAACTTCTGAACTGTACCTTAAGACCCATATTCCCGGAAACTTCATCATTTTCGAGGCTCAGGAAGCCCAGCGCTCCTAGCCTGTAGTTGAGCGTGACCAGCACGACTCCGGCGCTGACCAGGTGGTCGGGCCCGTACAGGAACGCGTTGCCCGAGCCCATGGCGAAGGCCCCGCCGTGGATCCAGACCATCACTGCTAGCTTTGGATTGTACCTGGTATCATAATTACTTCAAGTTTAAGTATAAAACCTTGTTGTGCGTCATGGGCCTTAAATAAAGCATTATTTTAATTGAGACAACCATGACAAAGAATGTATGGAATTGACTAACAAAATGTTGGCTTTACATTTTGATTTCGATAATGGTTATCACTAAAAGAATGTTATTTTCCTCCTATTTCCGATTTAAGCGTTTGAAGTTGAGTATTTTAGAAACTTTACCCTGAAAACATGTTTTTGGTTTTAAAGAAGGATTTGACACGTTCTTATTATGAACTCGACAAATTTAAATCAGAAACCCGCCCGTTGTGGGAAATCATCAAATAACTTCTCCCATTCTGGGTGGGGCGAAAGGTACTTTTGCTGACCAAAATCCATCCGTGTTCCTTCAGATGCTCTTTGCATTCCAGGGCCGCGGTGACTCCTACGAACGATTCTGCAACTCTTCGAATAATCTCATCTACAATCTAGACAAGACTAAGACCATCATTTTGGGTTTTCTTTTTCTGGGTCAATCTGGATTTTCCAGAAGGGTTTCCTCAGTGACCACAACTAGGAGTGCGTAAGCTGTCTTAATTGGTGACCACAAACATCCCACCAGTGACGCTACCTTTCATTTCTGGTCTCAGTTATTCCGTCTTGCACCGCAACACAGATGATTCAATCAACGTCATCATTCTTTCATCCGAGTCTTATTAGTCAGCGAAAGTGAATGATGACGTCGGCACTTGAGGAATCTAGCGTCATTATCAAGTGCATTATGACTTGAACGACCTTTGGGTAACGGTCGGGAATATAATTGTTGATCTTTATCACAAAATGGTCTCTTATCCCTAGAAGAATAGACATACTATAAACCGCTAATTTAACAATTATTTGCTTTATTTATCTACGCACAATCACGTTGTATAAAACCAAATACTAAACCCAAAGTGATTCGATTTAAACTGACTGAACATGACTCTCGCAAGAAAGGGTAATCTTTTACTGCAACCTCGAGTTCATTAGTACATTCAAACTCTGCAAAAAATGTTTGTTACTGTAAAGTTGCCTTACCCAGACATCTTATCAGGGAGTGCCGGAGTGTAAACGTTGAGGAAGAGGCAATCCTCGTCTCCCTTGTATGTGTCGAAGAGCATGAACCTATGAGGGCACACGGCACCCTCCTCCAGCGCATCTCGCACTCCCGACCACGGCTCCAGGGGTGCAGGCGGCCGGAACCGAAGCGACCCGCGGGGCGGCTGGGCGTACCTTCAAGACAATCATTACTCAATTATTATCGCATATGCAGCGAAGATATTAAAACACGCTTATTTATACTGCATCGCTAGTCTGTGATAGCACTGTACACCACTGTACTGCTGAACATGAAGGGCTTTGAATCCCGAGTCAAGAGTTTTTTGATCTAAAATTACTAGGATCACTGATCTGGAGTTTGAACCTTTGCTCCGTTGATGGAGAGGCTCGCTCTTTATTATATCAGACGAAACAGGCGAAAAGTGGGAGTACCGTGTGTAGGTACACCTGTGGTTAAACTCTTCGGGGCATGCAATGACAAAGTTAACTAGCGGAACGTTAACGAATGGGACTCGCCGATGGACTCCGCAAGCTTGTTCACCTTCTGCCTAAAACGAACCAAGATAATAAAAGCAAGGCAAATAAACGCTAGGAAAGTGGTAAAAGAGCAGAATGAGTGTTGGTCTGGAGCCAATCGAGCTTCCAGTGATTCCCACACAATAGCAAACGTTCGCTCAATTGTGATGTTTACATAGAACTTTAACCAAAAAGAAATGGTTTGAAATCTGAACTTGATCATTTGTCGTGTTCGTATCTTACCTGATACCCTTAAAGCTGTAGTACGGCGTCTGCGCCGTGGTCCTGGTGAGGAGCTTGCGGCCGCGGAGTGCGCCCAGCTGCGTGGTGACGAGCGGGCCGCCGCCCACGCGCATCCGGTCCACTAGCGCGTGCACGAGCCGCGCCGCGCGCGCCGGCACCGCCTGGAGTCGCCGCAGCGCGTGCTTCAGCCCCACTGACTCGCTCACCGTGCTGGAAAGCCGGCGCCATGCTCCCGTTACCTGGTTAAGTAAAAGTCAATTAATACATCATAACCCTTCGAAAGAGAGGGTGTTATGGAGCCAATCGCTGCAGTGAATTTCGATGTGCACCAAACGACCATCATACGTCCGTCGTTCGTGCGCCTACCATATTGTCTCTGCACCACCCTAGGTTGACTGGCAGAGAATGCCTAAGGTATTAAGTCCGCCTATGTACTTTGTCTTACATGAAGTTTAAATAAATAAACGACGCCTTACCCCACACTTCTTTTACGACTTACTCCTTCGTAGTCGTAGCCTAAATTTTGATACCAGTCTTGTCAAGTGATTCGTGTTACTAAGTTGTGGTGGTTAGATACGCAGTCATTCCATGTAAATTATAGGTACTCGGCTGCTTTTGGTTTGACTGAAAGCCAACCCGAACGTAGTATCAAGTTAGCCACACACGCTAGGGTATACCTGACAAGGTTGGCCTGTACAGTTATACCTATTAGGCAAGTTTGTGTGGAAACCTGCACAGTTTTGCAACATACATGCTCCGGTTTACCTGTAAAACTCAACTGTAAAAGAGGAAAACCTGGCAGGTATACCCTAGCGTGTATGGCGGGCATTAGGAAAAAGACTCGGCAGATTGATGGATTTTTAAACAAGACTAAATAGGCATCTTCTAAGCCCGCTCGATCCACCGCAAACCTCACCCATCAAATGAGATCGAAGTCAGAGCGAGATCAAAGAATAAGAATCTCCCTAATATTCTAAAGAAGAAAGTTTGTGACACTTTGTGAGTGTGTGTGAGTCCCTATGTATGTTAGTTGTTTCTCCACGCTCGCTGAAAGGATTTCGATGAAACTTGGAGAACATGGTCTTCCATGGACTTTCAGAGGGTAGACCATATTCTGGAATAGCATATAGAATACCCACTTATCCCGGGAGTTGGTTGCCTAAAGACACCATAACTTGGACAAAGCCGCTGGCAAAAGCAAGTAAAATAAAAAAAATCCGGCTATGGTTACTGCTTGCTAGCTTGAGATACTAGCCGTGTTGCAAAACAGTCGTGGTCATAAGAGATTATCAGGCCCCTGATTATATTAAAAGAAAAAAATGATTGACAGAACTCTCAGAGAACGTGCAGCAGATGTCAAGAATCCTACCTGCATGTTTAAGAGGTGTCCATAATAACTATAATTTGAATTATTTTGACGCCGCTGCGTGTGTTTAAACATAGCCGTTAACTTATTAAACCAATTTCAGTAAAGTTTAACTGCTTGTTGTGATCATTGACACCACATGCTCACGCAGACCGCACGCAAGCCTCACATACTACTCGCGTCGAAAATGTCACGCAACGCAATACACCTATATAAGTCATTAATTAATATCATGTCAGCTATGTTATGCAACCAAGTAACTACGAGACAAACATTAACACGGACTTCCGAGAACTTACCTAATGGTATTTCTTTCTAGAACCTTGCCCCACATTAGGAATTACTCCTTTACCGTGGGTGCGTTCACAAAAACGTTAGCTCATGTGAGTTTTACACAAGACACCTAAACCGGAACAACTATTTGTAGGCCATACAAATATATATTACTAGCTTTTACCCGCGGCTTCGCCCGCCTCTTTCTCCCCCTTTTCTCACTTTAAAAAAAAATTGCCTATGTCCGTCTCCAGGGTCCCAACTATCTCTGTACCAAAATTCATCAAAATCGGTTTTGCCATTTAGGCGTGAAGACGTAACAAACAAAAAAAACAAACTCAGTTTCGCTTTTATAATATTAGTAAGGATATCCAGGATATCCTCCATCGGTTTAGGTAGTTAAAAATGTAAACAATCTTGATATGTCTTTTTATCGAAAACAAATCGCATAAAAGACATACAATAGTACATTGTTACACTAGGGGTGAAAGTAACTCATTTCGTCCCGAGAAGGAGTTGGCGGCCGAGCGGAGCGAGGTCGCTAATTCGAGGGGTTAAATGGGTTATTTTCACCCCGAGGTAAACACTGTGCTTTTCATTACGAATACGAGGAAACTAAAAATAAAATAAAAAGTTTTTAAAACCTGAGTTGTCGTACGTACCTATGATTTTAAGCAGGTATCTTTCTTCTGATTTAGGCGGTAAAAGGTATTCCACTACTGCTTTAGCCTCTTCTCTTATAAAATTAGGCGTTAAATCACTATTTTAATCTGATAAACATAACGTGTTAATACAAATCTCTGTTGTACGGAAATGTAAACAAAACTCTAAAAAACCAACGACTGATTGCCACTTTCCCGCCATTTTGATTTTTTTAATCTGCGGCCGGCCAGCTATTCAGCTACATTAATGAAAAATTAGAAATTAATTGTAATCTTTTAAAAATAAAGTATTTTAAAGAAATAGTTGAACAAATAAATCAGTTAAAATAAAACATTATTTAATTAATACTTGTCTTTAAGTTATTTCAATTTTATAACGCACTGTGATTGACTGGCTGTATGGAAAATTGGAACATGATTCAATAGAAATGTGAAGATAGAACTGGTTTTTTTTTAATAATTTGACAGCTGTCAGTTGTAAAGTAAAACTCCCTAGGGATGAAAAGTATCACTTTCAGCCCGCTCCTCAGGCAACTTCAGACCTACTTTCAGAGTATGAGTAATGAAATAGTACATTGTTACACTAGGGGTGAAAGTAACTAATTTCGTCCCGAGAAGGTGTTGGCGGGCGAGCGTAGCGAGGTCGCTAATTCGAGGGACTAAATTTGTTACTTTCATCCCGAGGTAAGCACTGTGCTTTTCATTACGAATACAAGGAAAGTAAAAATAAAATAAAAAGTTTGTAAAACCTGAGTCGTCGTACCTATGACTTTAGGTAGGTATCTTTCTTCTGATTTAGGCGGTAAAAAGTTTTCCACTACTGCTTTAGCCTCTTCTCTTATGAAATTAGGCGTTAAATCACTATTTTAATCTGATAAACATAACGTGTCTCTGTTGTACGGAAATGTAAACAAAACTCGAAAAAACCAACGACTGATTGTCACTTTCCCGCCTTTTTTTTTCTGTGGCTGGCCAGCTATTCTGCCTCATTAATGAAAAATTAGAAATTAATTGTAATCTTTTATAGATAAAGTATTTTAAAGAAATAGTTGAACAAATAAATCATTTAAAATATAATATTATCTTTAAGTTATTTCAATTTTATATCGCGCTGTGATTGACTGACTGTATGGAAAATTGGAACATGGTTCAATAGAAATGTGAAGATAGAACTAGTTTTTTTTTTAATAATTTGACAGCGGTCAGTTGTAAAGTAAAACTCCCTAGGGATGAAAAGTATCACTTTCAGCCCGCTCCTCATGCAACTTCAGACCTACTTTCAGATTATGAGTAATGAAAAGATTATTTAAATTTAGATAATTACCTAACATCAGTTTCAGTAAATACCTAATTGTCAACATTTTTAAATTAATTTTTAGACATTTTTTTCGATAAAAGACATGTTAAGATTGTTTACATTTCTATCTAAACAGATGGAGTATAGTTTTGTGCGGGATTCGAACCCGCGACACACTGTGCGGCGCAGCAGTCAATCGCTCAACCAGTGCATCCACCGCCACCGTGTCGACAAAAGTAGTCTAACTAACCGACAGACTTAGTAGACTATTTTTGGTTGGAAGTTATCAAATCGGAGTTAGACTATTACATATTAAAGCCACGGGCCCCAGTAACTATTTCGTACAATCCTGCAGGCTTAGTACAGTAAGGCTTACGTAGATTATACACCGGATTTATCTGCACTGCTTTGTTTTATAAACAAAACTCTACAGACAGTGGTGGCATCATGAGACCAGTGCCACAATGCATCAGATCCACATCAGAGAAATGTCGGTACCGACCGGCGACCTTATGGTTACACTAGTCGATATAATTTTCCACATTTTCAGAGGTATTGCTCCACAGAAAAAAGAGTCCTCTTAAAAATATGTATATCGTTTTATCTTACTATTCATTTTTTCTGTCCAGAAACAGAAAAAGAAATAAAAATGCCATTAAAAAGTTATGAGCTGACGCTAGGTACTTTGGGTGTAAAAAGTAAAAAAAATCGTGTAAAAATCTCCAAAACGAAGTCGGTACTGACAAAGCTCAGTTACCGAAGAGTTCTATAAAATTATAATAATCTTGTTTATTTTATTTACACTAGACGTTTTGTATATAGACAAGCTTCTTACTGCTCCTCACTGGTACTATCTCCGTCGGACACGGTGTCAGATGAGTGCCCGACCTAGCTCTTTAGCCGTTCGGGGCAAAGATAATTTTCGCCGCTCTTTACATACACAAAACTATAAGGTAAGTCATGAATCTTAAATATTTCCACTATCCAACCTGAAGTAGGGTTAAAGGTGGCACATAAAATTCTCAACCTGCCAACTTGGGTGTGGATGACTAATGGCTAGTTTGGAAGATATAAGTAAATTTTGCCGCTCCTCATTTTTTGCCGTTATGGGCAAATGCCCGGCTTGCCCTCTTAGATCGGGCCCTGCAGATGAGATATCGTGCTTATTGACCACCGCCATCAGCGAGTTCGAGCTCGCGACTAGTTCAGCCTTAAATCGGAAAGAACTTAGAACTCTAATTGGGATTCAGATCGGATTCAGTACGCAAACACTATTAGACAATGTTTTAACATTGGTGTGGCTGACGTAGCCATAGACTCATAGATGGATTAGGCAATACTCTTCAAGTACATTTAAACTTGATAAAACACAAAATGTTAAACGCATGCTCTAACAGATCGAGTGATTCTCAAATCATGTAAACATAAAATGTCATTGAAATTAATGCCATTGACATAAGTAGTCTTCAGTCAATAGTCAAATAATGTCTAGTAGGGGGTCGTCCATTAATCACGTAAAATTCTTTAAGAACTTTTTAACCCTCTTCTGGGGAGAAGGGTGTTAGCAAGTTCAAAGGTAGACCTGGTAGTACGTGGAGAAACTTACCTCACCTCTACTTAAAATCGCTTCTTTTTTCGCACAAAGTACCTAGCATAATTTTTTTTAATATTGTCTTTATTAAGGAAACCGTTGCCCAGGCAACGGCGAGTCGAGGTCACGTGACGTTTTAAGGTTTAGAATCGGGCGCTTAATGAAAAACATGCTGTAGACCTACTTATACACTGTGTCTACATGACTCATCCAACTCTCCTCTCAATGGTCTGCTGGAAGAAATTTAATTTAAATTATGCAGTACCTTTGAGCTCTTCTATCAGTCTTTATGCTCTTTTCATTTGTGTTTTTTGTGTACATAAATAATTAAAAATAATAGATACTGTATGTGATATCTAACTAAACCCCATCCAGCCTGTGATATTTAGTGTTTTTCCTAATTTATCCCCTTTCAAGCCTCACGTAATTAATGAACCTTTCCTAGCTAATAATGATCTAGACTTGCTTGTACATAGACATAACTAAGTATTACGAATAAGACTGTCACATAATCTTTTATTACGCTTCCGTCTTAAAGCAGTTATATTTAGTGCTGTCTATGATCTAGATTTTTATCAACAATAAACTGGTTACTATGTAGTCTCTATCGAAATCTGAACTTATTTGCCTTTCTCCCTGATCGCTTTGACGATCACGGAAGGAGGAGGTGGTCTTTGGAAGTAATCACGGAGCCATTCTTAGATAAGGAAGCGGAAACTTATTTCCATGTCTTCCTACTTTCCCTGCGGATCGGTCAAGCCAAGCGTCGTCGTCGACCAGTATTTGTTCTTGTAAAACACTATAACAGTAACCTCTCAGGACTAGATTATTAACATCATAAACAACAAATTTTAATCTATGACTTATAAAAATTTCTCATATTTTAGTTCATCAGATTAGATTTTTGTACAAAAATAAAAATATTTAAATTGAAAGTTCTAAATAATACGAATCTACACAAAGCAAATGATATTACAATAGCAGAGAGGAGCGGGGATCGGGCGACAGGGGTGCTTGATGTGCTTGCGTCGCGTCATACAAACATAGGTAAGTATAGCAAAGTACAGAATTGAATTGTGTTAGATAGAACAACGAAATCTTGAAGGATTGTTTTTAGTAAATGAATTATGTTTTGTAAAAAGTCAGAAGAAAAGTTGTTGTTTATGATGTTAGTAATATACAGTCCATGCAGGACTGTATTACTTGGTTGGTAGTGATTTACAAATAACCCTGTATCATAACTATCCAAGTACCTAGTGATCTTGTCGTTTCTATTTCTATCATCATAAAGTTATTTAAATGAATTACATATAATACAGATACATACTTGACCATTACGTCAGTACCTATTCAATTAAACACGGTGTAATTTGCTCGTATAACTTGTATTATCCAACTTATAATAAATTGCATTTAGAGCTAATTGCTATCGCTGAAGCTTTGGCCTATATCGAGTCATTGGACGGTGATCGTTTCACTCCATTATAAGTTTAATGGAGCGAATCACGTAACGGAAGACACAGCGTCAGAAAGCCTAATATAAATATAAATAACTACTATACTAAATGATTACCAGCTATAATAAATGTTTATTAAACAATAACTGCAAATTATCCAATCAACTTTGATAATGTTAATGACCGATTAGATATCGTTACATGTAGCCAACACATTGTAACTACGGCAGCAAGGACTGACATGGCCGCCCAGGGACCGCGGCGGCCTCCAACCACGCTCCAAATACTACCTACATAAATTATGAAGGTATTTCGTAGAGCAGCTATCGGAATTAACACGTCTAAGACATGACCATGTTTCGACATTTTTAATTTTGTTCCGGTAGTTCTGTGTTGCAAAGAATGACGATTTCATTATATCATGCTTAGAGAGATGCTTATCAAAATATTTTGGTAGGTCGGTACTTAAAACTTCCCAGAGCATTACAAGCCCTCACAACTCGTATCTTCTTTATGTATAAAAAGCAACATCCCGAAGTCCCGACTCACTCACTTACTCATCAACGCCCAGCGCCAACTTTTAGACCTAGAACGCTGAAATTTTGCAGAGTTGTCTTTTATGACAATACCATGTTATGGCAGGATATGCTGATACAAATTTACTGTAAAACCTTATGTACCATACTCTAGCAAGTAAATGATTTGAATGATTGATTGATGATGAACACGAAGATGAAGGAAGGATTTTTTTAAATTTACCCCCTAAGGGGATGAAATGGGGTTCCAAACTTTGTGTGGAGAAACCTACATTCACGCGTAATCACACTAATATTATAAAGAAGCAAAGTTTGTTTTTATGTTTTATTTTCTTTGTATCAGGTAGGTAATCTCTGAAAGTACTGGTCCGATTGCAATTGAAAATTAATTTTTCATTACTCATACTCTGAAAGTAGGTCTGAAGTTGCCTGAGGAGCGGGCTGAAAGTGATACTTTTCATCCCTAGGGTATTTTACTTTACAACTGACAGCTGTCAAATTATTAAAAAAAAAAAACTAGTTCAATCTTCACATTTCTATTGAACCATGTTCCAATTTTCCATACAGCCAGTCAATCACAGCGCGATATAAAATTGAAATAACTTAAAGACAAGTGTTAATTAAATAATGTTATATTTTAAGTGATTTATTTGTTCAACTATTTCTTTAAAATACGTTATTTTTAAAAGATTACAATTAATTTCTATTTTTCATTAATGAGGCTGAATAGCTGGCCGGCTGCAGAAAAAAAAACAAAATGGCGGGAAAATGGCAATCAGTCGTTGGTTTTTTCGAGTTTTGTTTACATTTCCGTACAACGAGATTTGTAATAACACGTTATGTTTATCAGATTAAAATAGTGATTTAACGCCTAATTTCATAAGAGAAGACGATAAAGCAGTAGTATAATACCTTTTACCGCCTAAATCAGAAGAAAGATACCTACTTAAAATCATAGGTACGACGACTAAGGTTTTACAAACTTTATTTTTTATTTTTAGTTCCTCGTATTCGTAATGAAAAGCACAGTGTTTATACCTCGGGGTGAAAGTAACCCATTTAGTCCTTCGAATTAGCGACCTCGCTGCTCTCGCCCGCCAACTCCTAGTGTAACAATGTACTATTACCGATAGAAAGCTGCTTTATTCCTGACTGACATACCTATTTTATGTATGCAGGCGAAGCCGCGGGCAAAAGCCAGTACTCAAAGCTGTTGGTCTAGTGGTTAGTGACCCTGACTGCTATGCCGGAGGTCTTGGGTTCGATTCCCACCCGGGACAAATGTTTGTGTGATGAGCACGATCATTTGTTCTGTGTCTGGGTGTAATTTATCTATAATATATAAGTATGTTTATCAGTTGTTTAATTCATTAAACCCCAAGCAAACGCTGGCGTTCGCGCACCTATTGTCTTTCTATTGTGTCTGTAATTTCCACGATTGAAAGGCTAGTACCCATAACATAAGCTCTGCTTAGCTTGGGACGAGACGGCGCTGTGTGATAGTTAAAAAAAAAAAACATAACATTTAATGTCACACACATTCTCGGATCTGGACAAAGATCGACGCTTTATAGCCGATACTTATAAATGTTTTGTAACTTGTGTCGCTGTTGCTCAATCTACCAAATTGTTAAAATGAAAAAGACGCCTCATTGAAGATCTCGAAGTGTTTGCGTAATGTTAATATCGAAGGATGGCCTTTACGAACACATTGGTCAACAGTAACAATAAAAAACGTGCCCAAGTAAGTACGTAAATTGTTAAAATGCCAAGGTGTTTTGTACTTTAAAAAAATAAATAATAAATGTTGGCCACTTTAAGCTATTTATTGGCAAAACGACGTCGAACATTGATTTAATCTAAGATTGTGAATTTGAAAATGGTATGAATGTTACATACAAGATATAGTAACTTTAATAGTACATCATTACCCTAGTGGTGAAAGTAACTGATTTAGTCCCGAGAAGGAGTTTGGCAGGCGAGCGTAGCGAGGTCGCTAATAGTTCGAGAGACTAATAAGTCTTTAACCCGAGGTAAACAGTGCTTTTCATTACGAATACAGGGAAAGTAAAAATAAAATAAAAAGCTTGCATCCTGAGTCGTCGTATGATTTTAGGTAGCCTGTATCTTTCTCCTGATTTCGATGGTGAGAGGTTTTCCACTACATCTTTAGCCTCTTCTCTTATGAAATCAGGTGTTAAATCCGTATTTAAATGTGATTAAATTATCGTATTAATACAAACTTCTGCTACACGGTAATGTAAATAAATTTTACAACTCGAAAAAACCAATGAAGGATTGCCACTTTCCCGCCATTTGGTTTTTTTTTCTGTGGCCGGCCAGTTATTCAGACGTTATTTTTCATTTTCATTATTGAAAAAATAGTAAATATTTTTCCTAAATATTTTTTTTAAATAAAGAAAACATTTAAAACAAAATAAGTCATAAAAATATTTTCTAAATTTTATACAGCGTTGTTTTGGCTGTATAGAAAGTAGGAATATGATTCAATAGAAATGTGAAGATTGAACTAAGTTTTTTTTAATAATTTGACAGTTTTCAGTTGAAAGGAATTCTCCCTAGTAATGAAAGTATTACTTTCAACCCGCTTCTCAGGCAACTTCAGATCTACTTTCCGAGTATGAGTTATGAAAATAATATTATCTACTTTTAGGGATCCAGCCTGAAATTGCGAAAAATTTAGCTGTCATTTAAATATGTGGAGTTGTTGCAGTTGATTTTTTTTATAATTTCCGGTTCGGTCTCAGTATAAGTTGATATTACCAGTGTGGTCATTTATATTGTCGTCTCCACATTTTATACGTTTATACTTATTTATCTACGCTCTAATTTTTTTTTCTATAAATTTAAGTTATTTTAAAGAATCATTTTGGTTCGGTTGGTCAAAAAACTAAGGCTTTTAAAAAACTTTTTTTGAACACCATAGTATTTTCACATCACGTTGCATTTTATTAACCCAATAATTCAATTGTCTAGTTGTCTATAAACTAAACTAGTCCCGTAATAAATGTTTTTCCCGTTTTTTGGGAAGAAACATTTATTGCCATGCAACACAGGTTACCGTTCGTCATTCATTCAAGTTCACAAACCGTGCGAAGCTAAAAGAAAAAATAAGTAATAAAGAAAAATACAATTGGAACCCGTTTTTTGAGAAAATGAGCGACTCCATTGGACTTTTTGTGAGCTGTAGGTACTCGTATTATTATTTTTGAAACGTTTTTTCACGGTGGCGTTTTAATATCAATTTATATATTTTTTTTTTTTATTTATCTTTACTATTTCACTATATTATTATAAAGAAATAAAGTTTGTTTTTTTGTTTTTATGTTTCTTTGTTTGTAGGACTGAGGCAATCTCTGAAAATACTGGTCCGATTGCTGAATTATATCCGAAGAGGGTATAAGTAAAATAAGACGCCAAAATTGTCGATTTACGCAGGCGAAAGCTAGAAGTATATAGTTTAACCCGTTGACTGCCGGAACGTAGATCTATGCGAGACACAATGGCTTTTTAATTGTGTCTCTAATTACGGCATTCGAGAGGTTAATCTACTTCTCGTCTATATGTATTTATTTGGCAATTACTACGCAAATCATGTGCGTGTGAACTGAGGGACCACACTGGTATTTCGCAAAATGATATCGTAGGATTTAGTAGTAGACGTAAAACAATGACAGATCAAATGTGGGAATTTGTAACACAGTGAGAAAAAAAAATTAGATCGTATGTACTTTGTAACGATTAGATAGTTATATTAGTCATAGAAAAAGATTATGTGTATTTCTACATGCATATACAACATTTGCAAAAAGAAAAGAAAAATAAATATCGCCACAATTTGAAGATGTATGTATGAATGCGATGTGTACTTAAATATGTGTCACACGCTGTGTACGTCCGTCGTCGTCTTGTACTAGGTATGTCTTTTAAGTTCTGTCGTTTAAATATTTCTCGCTAATTTTGAATATAGAATTGCTCAATTTTCAAATTTGTTTGAATTTAGAATAGCAAAACATTTGAAATAATTAGAATTGATGCAACTACAATGCGTTCCAAATGAGAATAGGATCGCCTGCCATGTTGTGACATCACGATTTACTGTCAAATCGAGGAAATAAATGTTTAAACATTGATTAATATACGGAAAATTTAATTTATTTATGAACTGTGAACGAAAAAAGTTTAATCAGAATCCAGGTCACAGCGTTGTTTTGAATCTATCAAGTCGCTCACAAAAAAATGAATCTCTCTAAGGAAAACTTTCGTGCTATAATTTTTTACAACTTTCGGAGAGGCCTAAGTCGGATTCAATGTTTCGAGGAGTTAAGATCTGTATTTTATGATGAAGCTCCTTGTCTACGGACTGTCGTCGGACGCTAGTGTTTAGGATTCCAGCGTGGAAATACTAGTCTTAGTGACAAATCTCGTGAACGTCCAAAATCCGCCTTTACTGAAGAAAACATCGTTGCTGTGAGACAACTGATACTCGAAGATCGTTATGTGACATATAGAGAGATTGAGGCGTTAATAGGCATCTCAGGGACAACCATTCAAAAGATCTTGCATGAGGAACTTGGTGTGAGAAAGCTAGTTTGCCGATGGATTCCGCATTTGCTCTCCGATGATCATAAGACGGCCCGCGTCAGATGGTGTAAAAAAACTTTCCAAAGGTTCAAGCGAGGAGAGTTAAATCACGTCTACGACATTATCAGTGGTGACGAGTCTTGGATTTATGCCTACGACCCTGATTCCAAAGAGCAATCCACAACCTGGATGGCTGGGTCTTCCGAGACGGGCCAAAGCCGACTAAAGTTGTTCGCTCTCAAAGCACTTCGAAGAAGATGTGGCTACGTTCGTGGCGAAAACGGGTCACGTTGCAACAATTGCGTTTGAAGATCGTAGAACGGTTAATGCAGAGTGGTATACGTAAGTCATCGCTGAAGTTCGGAAAGCTCACCCAAAGCGACGCATCATCCTACACCATGACAACGCAAGCTCACATACCGCTGGTAAAACAATTGATTATTTGAAGCAGGAAAACGTAGAAATTCTTGACCATCCCCCATACAGTCCTGACCAAAGCCCTAACGACTTTTTTACACTCCCTAAAATTAAGAAAACTCTTCGTGGGCAAAGGTTCTAGTCCAGTGAAGAAGCAGTTGACGCTTTCAAGTCGGCCATTTTGGACATACCGACTTTAGAGTGGAATAAGTTTTTTAATAACTGGTTCGAGCGAATGGAATAATAGATAAATATTGTCTATAACCGAATATCATCATAATATCTTGGAAATATGCTCCAACTGCAAATGAGCGTGGTATTACGTTTGTATGGAAATTCATCCGTCGCCGGCCCCTTAGATTCTAGTGGTGCTTTTTTCTTCAAACGACAAAATTTAAAAGGCATCCCGCGTATATGAGTCGAAATGCTTGTTTTCAACCCCTAACGCAAGAAAGGTTTTATAAGTTTGAACGCTATTTGTGTGTGTCAGTCTGTTTGCCTCTGAGTCTGTCTATGGCACCGTAGCTCTTAAACAAGTCAACCGATTTAGACGCATTTTTTTTATTTAAGAATAGATTTTCGTAGATTTTTTACCAAATCTTTGCAAATATGTTCAAGTGGGGTATCGAATGAGAAGGTAAGCAGTGATGCAATCGATGCATTGGTGTACATTACAAAGATGTAGGCCGGGGGATTTTTGATTTAAGTTTTAATTATAATTTTTCGATCACCTTGCGAAGCTATAAGCTAGCGACGAGCAAATTATATAATTTATACAGTTATAAATAAATTGAAGGTTCCATCTCTTTTAACAGTTACTGCAAGTAGTAACAGGTCCTTATACAACTTTTTGTGTCAGGTTATTAATGTTAATTTGATAATAAAGATGTCACACGGACCGACCATGTACATGTCCTCGTAGGTGCTTACATGCATTTTTTTGGTGGAAGGTTCGCCATCGTGTTCATCTTTTTTAAATATTTAGTGTTATCTGAATTAATTTTAAAATAAATCATGCGATCCCTTGAACTCCGTGAAGTTATCAAATTTTAAGATAAATCGTATCGTCATTACGAATGATTCTCTATAAGAATAATTTTACTGTTGAATATGGTTTGAAAAAGGCCGGTTTTTTTTATTTAAACAATATTCGACAAGTGTGAGTCGGATTCGCACACGAAGAGTTCGGTACCATAAATCGAAACAATCTTTTCTGTAAAGTTCCTTGTATGGCATAATTTTAATAAAATAATAATTATTTGTTGTAATAGTGGCAATAGAAATGTGTGTATTTCTGTAAAAAATTTAACTGTTTACCTATTACGGTTCATGAAATTCTGCTGCCAGACTGAGTGACGGACGAAAGGACAAACAGCGTCTATAATAATAGGATTCCGTTGGGTACCAAACACTGATAATGGTTTTACTATCCTAGAAACGTAGGAACAAATTAATCATACCTTACTCTGTTCGATACGAAGAATTTTTTTTTTTTTAGGTGAATAATCATAAAATGGCTGCTCCCGTTCTAAGGTGGAGCGAGAGGGCGTAGCAGAATTTTATTAACCTTTTAGGTTCTAGAGCCACGGTAACTCTTTCAAACATTTCCGCAGAAGTAGACAGGTAATAAATTCGTATTAAACAACTAAAGAGCATTACATAATATACCGCGTGCAGTGTAGAGTTATCCAACTTATGTAATTCCGAGTCGGTTGCAAGCGCAGTAAGACAAAAAATATTGACTTTCGCATAGTAATAATAAAAAAATAAAGCAAAATAAAACACTGCACCCTGACCGTCTTTCATCAAAAAAGACGGTCAGGGTGCAGTGTTGCGAAAATGCCAGCCATAATACAATTCTTAACGACATGAATGATTGTATGGTAATGATTACTTTTAAAGTCCTGATAATAGTATTATAGCCTCCTTAATAACATCAGTGTGGACGTGCTGTGAGTCACAGTGTGCGCTTAATCTCGTCCAAGTGTTGCAAGACGCTCCTACATTGGTTTAGGTAGGTGCTTATATGGGACTGGCCAACCACAAGTGACGTGTAAGGCGCCGCGCAAATGGATACACTTTTTGTTCCAGTTACCGACACCGAACACTTTTTGATCGTCATGTCGAGTATGTGTTATGTGAAAGCAACTGGGCACAAAAAAAAATAGAGAGGATGATTTCATACTGGTTCTATAGGAATCAAATATTCATCGGTACTTTTTTTTATGTGGGAAAATCATCTCAATGACATCTCCCGCCCTTGGGCAGAGCAGACTTCAACTGACTTAAAACCCACTTCTGATCCTTCTTTGCCATTGTTCCATTCACCGGTACCTTGTATCTGACACGAGACACAAAAGTGTCCACATTTGCACCCTGTCTAAGGAAAAATAATTGACACCAATATGCTAATCGTTTTCGGGGTAAATAAGATCCTTGAATTCAATAGCGTTCACATCTTCATTAAGAAGCGGTTTTGATAGTTTGCGGCTGATATTAAGACTTAAAAGTTCGGGAATATAACATAATATTTGTTAACTAACCAGTTTGTCAATATACAAAAAGAAAATACTAATCATGGGAACAAAATAAAAATTGGTAGAAAAGCAAAGACTCAAAAATTTTAAACAATATTCTCTCATATACTTAGGTAAGTCTCGCCAAGAATTTATTTTCTGTGGCGGCCGTGACTGACAGACTTCGACGTTAAAGTCCATATTATGGGACTTCTCTTTCTTATTAGCAGCTTTGAAGCTTTAAAACTTTGTTGTTGATAAAGATATTTTAAAAATTCTTTCATATTTGTTTACTAGAGCCGAAATATTAATTTAATTTACTTAATTCAAAAAACTGCATGTAACATATTCCGTTCAGGTCTTCCATTCAAGATTGAATACGTTACTTCTAGGCAAGCGTGCTCCATCATCGTCCTCATCACCGCTTATGGTCAGAGGTCCAACCACGAGCTCTTAACGCGGTCCATTTGATGACCTAAACTGAACTGTAAAGGGTTGGAGCTATATAGGGGTGGGCACCATCCCTCTTTCTCGCTCGCACGACTGAAAATTTAACACGTCATGGTAAGGCCAGGCCCCTGTTGAGATAGTGGCCAAAAACGAGCCTATAAATAATAACATTAAAAAAAAATTGAGATAGACAACAATAAATTAACTTTAGTGACAGCTTAGCAATAATGCGTTTTTTTGTAAACATTAACAAAGTGTTACCGTAATACCTGGGCTAAATTCAACAGGAAGTCATTACACTATATTACATGAAATGAAACGTGAACCGATTTACTAGTATGTGCAGAATGGAGATTAACCTAAAATATAGGTGCCTATTGCAGATATCTGCGTGGAATGCACATTACAGTATTACAGAAAACTCTAGAAAACATATAATTAAGTGTTTATTGCGGTTTTAATCTATTTTGAAATTGCTTGACAAACATACATAAATAATACTTTGAAGCTAATGATATCCGGGTAACGTACCATTAAAAGTAAAACTTATAAAATATATGCGTTCAACCACCAGTTACTACATAGTCGATAATATGCACTAGAGCTATTTTTCATGAAATCTTTTTTAATATCATAATACCTATAGTGATATCCAAGAAGATCGCATGAGTTATTTTTCTTATTAGCTAGTGGACTGGCGAGGTAAATATACCTACTTTTAAGCATAATAAGTTTGAAAAATTAATATTTGAAAGAAATGTTTATTTTTTAGAAGTGAAGTGATTTTTGGTTGCAATGTAATTATGTTGAAGCAAAAAGAAATACAAATGATTCTTGTAACGTTTATAGTTTTATTTCTTCGAGTGCACATCCCGGGTTTACCAACCAGAGCTTGAGAAGACCTACGCATGTTTCTTAAAATACAGTGGCTATTGCGAATTTCTAAACGTACTCGTCGCGTAATTTATGTCTATTTGTAGTGAGATTTGTACGAAAACTATGTAGGTATATACTCACAGAACAAAGAATATATACTCGCTATCTGGTAAAGATAACAGAAAATAACTCTTTTCTCTCTATTTTTCAATCGAGTAGAGACATTTACTCGCTCGCTTAAACCTCACGTTAAGCCCTCTGAATTATATAACCGTTTCCCACAGCACAAATCATGCAATGCTCAGCAATTATTGTCACACACAAGATAAAGATTTCAAAGGCCATGTTGCCAGAACGACATCACTTGTGAAGCGTATAATGTAGATCGTATGA
This sequence comes from Mythimna ferrago, assembly GCA_910589285.2. Taxonomy (NCBI): domain Eukaryota; kingdom Metazoa; phylum Arthropoda; class Insecta; order Lepidoptera; family Noctuidae; genus Mythimna; species Mythimna ferrago. The sequence goes on along the minus strand of OU342692.1, from coordinate 10,873,799 downwards.
ATGCGATACACTTCTTGTTGCTTCACTTCTGATTTGACCGTTTAGAACAATTCCCTGGATGACAACGCAACGCACTGTTGTAACTTCACGTGCACAGTTTGGAAAACGCTATATTTTTGTTACAGAGCAAGATTATATACCTACGTAACCTTTGTGGGAGATTAAAAAGATGGGACTTATGTCGTAATATGATTTCCTAACTGTTGCAAGGGCTATTAGAAAACCTACACGGTGCCACGGTCTCGTATGGGAACTGAGACAGATTTCATTTCTGTGTTTGCAAATAAGAAGGTAATTACTGTACGTGGAGGTCGTACATATACAGGGTTATTTGTAAAACACTAGCAACCTATTAGGTGTTAGATAAGAACATCATAAACAACAACTTTTGTTCTATGACTTTTAATTTATCATATTTTAGATCATTACATTTTCATAAAAAAATAAAAATATTTAAATTCAACATTCTGAATATTACGAAGTCTATGCGAAGCAAGACATAATACAATAGCGGAGGGTAGCCGAACATGAACTTGTCCTATTTAATGTTGATCTAGTGGTTAGTGACCCTGACTGCTATGCCGGAGGTCATGGGTTCGATTCCCACCCAGGACAAATGTTCGTGTGATGAGCATGATCATTTGTTCTGTGTCTGGGTGTAATTTATCAATAATATTATGTATGTATTTAGAAATATATAAGTATGTTTATCAATTGTCTGGTACTCATAACACAAGCTCTGCTTAGCTTGAGACTAGACGGCGTTGTGTGATAGTTGTGGAATAATATATATTATCTTTGATTTAATTATATATGGAATATTATGAATATTATGTCCATTTACTCACTTTACTTAAGAATGTATAGAGTACCTGCTGGTGTAAAATAAATAGATTCTGGTCTATATTTATCAATGTTAAGTGATCTACTATAAAATGACGGGCAAATGAAATATGTTCCATTGTTTAAAATCAATGTAAGTAAAAGACGAGAGCAGGCAAAGAAATAACGTAATTTCAGGTTACAGATCTAGGGTAGGACTCTCGTCTTATACGCACATTACCAGCTGCGCATTCGGTATTATATAGAATAACTAGGCATAGTATAAAATAAATAATATTTCATACATTACCTACATGTTTTTGGTAGGTATTTTAGCCCAGGTATTATATAGAATACCGGATTATACAGATTACAGGTATCATATTATATACATTTTGTTTCTTTCTATGTCAATGTTTTTGCAATTGTTTTTTATATTAATTAACTTCATTTTCAGATTTTTTATTGTAAACTTTTCATTTATTGATAGGTTTGTTTTTATAATTATAGCCTCTTTTTTATAACGTGAACGTTAGAACACTAGACTCTGCCGCTTTATAGATTACTTTCTATTTCGATCTACTTTTTCATTATTTTTATTGTGCTTTTATATAAAATGTTGACTGGTCTACACCTGGACCTTTCATACCTATTAATAATATAAAAAATCAATCCTTGTTTTCAAGTAACCATGTATTTTCTTGTCGGTTCTTCTCGATAGAAAACGACTAATTGGAACTGTGCACTAGCTACTGACGTTTTATAAACGCTCAAGTAGGCATATGTGAAATATAAACATTTTAAACCTTGATATTTTTTTAAAACCCTATTTCAATAAATAATATTGATATTTCACGAACTTATTCTCTAACCTACATTATGTAATTGTTTTGTGAAGTGTAGTAACACATACTGGGTATTACAGCCATTTATTTATCTATTACATCACACACGGCCAAAATAATGCAACAGTATAGAACTGCATGCAATTGTTGTTAGTATGCATTACGTATATCACCTTTTCAGGATTTCACGTTTTTAAGAATGTGAAGATATTGAAAACTTGATTTGCGGTCCTTTATTTTTTCCTTTTCATAGTAAAGTAAAAAAAAAAAGTCTCATTTTGATAAAGCGTAAGGCAAAACGAGAAATAAAAATCGGGTTACACAAAGATGTTCATTAGTTTGTATTTAACCAATAAAACTACCTACCTAATATAACTACTAGATGACTTATAGACGATCATGGCTTTGGGTCTCGTTGTTGGATGGTGCCAAACGTAAAGTCTTGTGTTTGATTTTCAGGTTGAGAATAATACAAAACAATATATCTGATGTGGAATTGACCGCTATGATCGAATTGCAGCTAGGAGGACTATTAGTTAGACAATTCACATTAGAGCTTGAGAGAGCATTACCTTCATGGAATTGAGGCTGGTGGCGGCGTTAGCGACGACATCCCCCAGCGTGGCGGGCGGCAGCGCATCGCTGCGCAGCACGAGCGCGCAGGCGCACAGCAACACGCCGCGCCACCAGCGCACGCGCATCTTCACAAGTACCACTGTCCGACTCACTCAGTACTGTTGTCACAGGTAGTATCACCGACACTAGACACTGGCACTCACTCCGTCCACTGATTATCGAAGCATCACTTTATTTTGAAAACTATTTTGTATTCAATACTCTGGATTCAAAGTATTCTAGATGTGCACAGATCCTCTGGTTTTTCAGAATATCCAGTCCGTCCAAGGTTTATCTGTTTATGAGGGTTCTTTGTCACTAGCTTCTCCCAAAGGCTTGATCCACGTGAAAGTTGGTTATTGTAGATACGAAGTCGAAGCCAAATAAAAAGTAACCAAACCTATGCCTTCATTGGGGTCCAAGATTACTCCGTACCAAATTTCATCAAAATCAGTTCTACAGTTTGACCATGATAGCATAACATACTGACAGAATCATTTATAATAGTTGTACTTATTCTTTTACGATTTATTCTTATACGATTCGTAAAGTTATAAGCTTAAGCCATTTTACTATTTTTATGTCTACTTAAATAAAAGTCAATTACAAAAATGTATGATAGAGTGGCATGAAATGGAACTGGGCAGGTCATGTCTGCCGCATGCCCGACAAACTGTGGGCCAAAGTATCACAAAGTTGATTCCCTGAAACGTGAGACGGGCGTTGGCAGACCACGAAGGAGATGGCGCGACGAACTAGACAGATTCCATCAGATCTGGATGGAAGGAGTGGAGAGAGGACTTTGACCAGGAGTGGGACAGAACAGGCTAAACAAAAAAAAAGGTTGGCATGCAGAGTTAACTGTAGCCGTCGACGCGTCAGCGGCAGCCGTCTACCTACAGTGACACTTCTTTGACACACACGACGGCTGCCGCTGATCTTCATTAGTTGGAATATCGAGCGAGATCCTTGGTCGAGCGTCAACAGTTGCCGTTGGCAACATGCCGCTCCTGTGTTTGAGCTTACAGATACGAGACAAAATATTTGTAAAACTTAATTCTCTTGTTTTGCCATCTAAATAGGTAAGTAGAAAACATTCAAGATATTTTAGTCGGTTTACGTAACTGAAACGTTTTTATTGTTTTAATTTCAAAATGTCAAAAGGATTATCGGATTAAAATTGTGCGTAATACATATATATCGATGGAAATTGGTGGGGAGCAAGGGGTCCTAGAGAGCACATCGATTCGTGTTTAAATAAAGTTTAATTTCATATAACTCAGTAAATTATTTCGTTGTTATCTATCATGGTGACATATGTAGGCGCTTAATAATAGGTAACATCAACAATTTCCTTTTCTAAAAACGACTTAAATAATTTGTTAATTTCCAAAGATATTATATGGGCATTCTTTGAAAATTAACAAATTATATAAGCCATCGGTTTTCTTTATCATGGTTTCATAGGATTGTTTAACTTTTTTGACTGAATGTAAAATTTTTATGATGTGTTACAACAATTTCAGGAAGTAAGGTAGCCTATCACTATATAGTTATAACTAGGAAGTCTCAGTACGTGTAATTATTTGTGCGTCTATTCGGCCAGAATAAACATGTTTTCTTTCTTTCTTTTGTTCTGTTATACCCACATTATTATACCAGATTAATTGCCTTTCATCTCGCCGAGAACAACCAACTTAACTAATAATGGTTGATCTTGACTTCTTGAAGCTAGTAAATGCTTATTTCGCAAGTTCAAGCGAAGTGCATTAACGAAAACAATGATTGGGAAATGATAATGATTTACCGCTTCACTAGATGTGACTGTGGTAACTCTTGATAAATTACTGATTGATTAGTTCTATAGATATCGACAAAGAGGATTTGAAAGAACTACCTTAATAAGCACTTCGTTTTATTTGGTCATTAAAAGAGCCGATTTTATTTTCACGCGTAAATTGCTTCACCAATTCTAACGAATTTTGGGACGAAAATAAATTGAAAGTTACAGATGGAAATAGGACTAATTCGGGTATATTGCTGACTTAGTATAATTTCCGACTTTCAAGACGGTGAGACCGCTAGAAGTAGGATCATAAAGGTAAGGATTAGTGACCAAATACAAGGGGGTATTTTTTCAGTGTGCTTCTCCTTCAAATGGCTTAGAAAAGATAAATACAGAGAACTTCGTGTATGCATTCAGGAAGTGCTGTTTCTGTAGAAATACTATTCACCCTATTTTCTTTGGCAACCCAAAAAACAATTCATCCAAATTGAGGCATTAGGCATCCGATTTACCGTAAATAAATGAAATAAAAACAATCAACTGCATTTTATCGAGTACCTAAGTAAAACAAGATATACTGAACAGATAAATATTATTTTAAAAGTTTATTTTTAGTCGTTTGTCTACTTAATAATACCTAATGCCTGAAAGTTTACACAGCGTGGCGACACATTAATAAAAAAATCGGACAGCCTAGTATGTCATCTCTAATGCGAGCTGCATGCTCCAGTACTCGCGCCAGTCGACTCGCGGCGAGTTGCCGACCGAGCCGAGCGCGACGCTCGACATTATTCAACTAACTTGCACTTTCACTCTCCACGCACGGATCGACGCTGAGTGAGTTGGGTGACAGGTTACTTAATAAAAATATAAACAAAAACATTACCTACATATTAAGTAACATTTATTATTAACTTCGTAGATTTTTGGGTTTTTGGGGCCAGATTTAATCTCAGAACCTTAGTATATCTTAGAATTTTCGAATTTATTGTTGTAATTTGCCTGCAGCGATCTTCCTGCCCTATAGAAATTAAGTGTCTTTAAGGTTAAAGAACCTATAAACTAGTGCAATTCACCATTAACGATTGCATCTCGCATCTGTAGGATCGCAGTCAAGCACTAATTTATACCATTTAAAAACAAAAATACCAATCCAACAGCATGCAAGCAATTGCATGTTACAACGAATACTTTGAAAAATAACAATTTCGTAAAAAAAAATATTCTTCCTTGAAAAGACATCAACGACATCAAGGACAACAATGTTTTCAACAAGTGGTTCCGTAGAGAACGTAACCAAGTAACACAACCTTTCGTCCGGTCTTCACCAAATAATTGCATTTTACGTCATAAAATCATACAGTACCTCATCTAAAAAAATATTTCTTTCTAATAATGAAAGAAAACATGTTTATTTGGCACACAATGAAGAAACAAGTATTGAAAACTTAAATTAAAAAAAAACAACAACAACAATGTGTCTCATGGCAGTGTCAAATAGGTTCAGTTCAGCGGTTGCCTGACGCTGGTTTTCAACTTAACCTTTGAATGTAGGTGACTGACGGATGAAATCAGTTTTGATATAACTGGATTAAATGTATATGTATCGGTGCTCAAACGAATACCATGGCTCCAGTACACGATTCTGTAATTGTCCATTGTTAAACGGAAAAGGTCCAATCCACACAGAGGTCGCGTGGAGATGCAACGCTGGGGCGAAACTCTGCTGCCGCGACTGGTTTGGACACGACATGGTGGACAGAGTTCCGGCGAGATCTCATGGTGAAATGGCGTCAGCGACTATCGCAACCCAGTGCTGGGCACGCCACTATTATGGCGGTAAGTCCCCTTTTTGAGGCGTGGCTGGAAAGACCTCAGGGCGTCCTCACCTTTGGCATGACGCAGGTTCTCTCCGGACATGGAACGGGACACAAAATTCGGGAGGTACCTGCACCGGATTCGTGCGGAAGTGACGCCCGGGCGTCGCCACTGTGTGGACCGCCCGGAGTAGGTACACGGCAGAGGTCTGCCCTGCTCGGGCAGAGAATCGCCGTGTCCTTGTGGGGGCGATCGGCGGCAGTGATTTTTCGCGCAGGGCCTTGGTATAGGCCATGGTCCAGAGCGAGGAGGAGTGGTAGGCGGTCGCCTCCTTCTGCGAAGCAATAATGCTAGCAAAGGAGGAGACCGACCGCATCAGGCAACGGCGCTCACGCCCCAGCCGCCGCCAGGATTCCGATCCCGATTTCTGGCCACCGCAGGCGCGGGCTTGCGAACGGCGAGCACGCTCAACGAGCTACCCATGCTCGTTGTCCGACTGCCCGGTAACCGTCCGGACCGAGCCTAAGTCGTTGACGGCGCTACTGTTCCTGCGCGCCTGAAGGAGTTGTCAGCAACCGCAGGAGCAGGGTCGAAGCCTACTGGGACCAAGGGTCTGCTTCTGAAAGGAAAGTTCGGCCCCTGTATGAAAGGCAACGAAGGAAAGGGGTGGGTTTTTAATCAGTGAAAGTCAGACACTATCTGCTGCTTCGCCCAAGGGCGAGGGATGTAATCTGGATGATTTTTACCCAACGAAAAAGAAAAATAAACCCGCATAGAGGTAATTTTGAGATATTTGAGTTTTAAGTTCAGATCGTACGGATTTCGTCTTTGATTCGCCACTTTAACTTTTGGCATAGTTTACTAAAGGGTAAAAAATATAAAATTAAATTTTAATTAAAATAAAATTAAAATTTCCCAAAACTACCTCTGTGTGGGTTGGATCGATAAAAACGCTGTCTGAATATTGAAGACCAGCACTAGTTCAGAAGCATCTTCCACGGCAACATTATAGCGGGTAATGCAAGCGAAACTACGTACACATCGCCTTGACCACGGAGACCAACAAGGCAATCAAAATTTTGGGCAACATGTGAAGAAATTCTGTTGAATAGACTTGCGCGAGTCGTTTACCTTTAATATTTTCAATCTCACAGGAACCATGCTTTCTTTCAAGGAAGTAAGTTAGCTCATGAAATTTAGTGATACCTACTGTAGCTATCAGAGACAGACAGTCAGACAATCAATGACAATGCCTTTTATTTAATAATCTGTAGTCCGACTAGAGATTAATAAAATTTAAATTTCCCAAAACTACCTCTGTGTGGGTTGGATCTTTTCCGTTTAACTTTGGCCAATTATGGTGCTAACATTCTCCTCACACTTAATAAAGTCGTAACACAACAAGGCAGTAATGCGTATAAATAAGATCAGAACCCCGGAACAGAGTTACACAACGCTTCACTGTATATTATATACCCAGTTATTTCAGATTAAACAGTTACATCACTCCTTACATCCCTAAGTGTAGGAAGTTAGCCGGTATTGCTAGTGAAGGGATCATCGAGCATTTATCTTGCAGAACCGGCAAGAGGTATCACGAAAATGATCTTTCAAATACCTGCTACCAAAACTTACTACCTACCTAAGAGCAGAATTATCAATAGTTAGAGTTATTTATTTATTTAAACTTCATGTATAGTAAAGGTAAATAGGTGGACTTAATGCAACAAGGCATTCTCTACCAGGCAACCTTTGGGTTAAAAATGATAACACTGTGGTAGGTATCCACAATAAATAAATAACAGATATTCCAAATAGGAGGTATCATTAAATCAAGTTCATTCTAATAATTAAACAATAATCATAAAAGGTACGAGTATTAGAAACCAATAAATATATAAAAAAATTCGGCCCTAACAGGATATTATCATAGCAAATATGGAAGTAGATATATAATGTAAATAACATCAAAACGAACTATTACAAACTTAACCGGTAGCTATAAATTTAATTAATTGTTATTGGGATCTAAAAGTGCATTATATCTGCTATTATGTAGTAACTAGACCACCGACAGTTATAATACATTAAAGTCAAAGTCAAAATATTTTATTTCACATAGGCCTACATGGGCACTTATAAAACGTCAGTAGCTAGTGCACGGTTACAAATTGGTCGTTTCCTATGGAGAGATAGTGATAGTGATAGTGAAGAGGATAGTGTTATGACATGTCCGCTCTGTGCTCGGAGTTTTTTGGCCAAAGTTATTAAGAATATTCAAGTCAGATGAGGCACATAACAGAGCAGCATATCTTAAATCACAACCACCATGAGGAGACCAATGAATACAGTCGCTGTGGCCGAATTCAGCTAGATGGCATCGTCATCATCACCAGTGCCAGAACTAAAAGAAAAACCGGATATAATGCTTGCGTCAAGTAAGCAAAACAAAACATTAGCTGTGCTTAATTTGCACATTATCTTTCTGTGGGTTTAGCTAACAGAGGCGTAGCGTGGACTAATTTAAACGTGGGCGAAGGAGCATCATCTTTCATAAATTCGAAAACGTTTCAACGACTGTTACAACCGAGTGTTTGACCGCATCGTCGCTTACCGTTAGGTGAAATAGTGTTCGACCGCGAGCCTGTAAATTATAATAAAACTGGGCAAGTGCAAGTCGGACTCGCGCACTGAGGGTTCCGTGCAAACTACAATTCCCGAATGGAGTTTAGAAGATTTTTCCGAATTGTAATTTTTTTTTTGTGACGTATGTTACTACAAATTTACATTTTTCAGATTTTTTCCTATACCTGTGCTATAAGACCTTGCTTTGTGCCAAATTTCAGGATTCTGGGTCAACAGGAAGTACCCTATGAATTTCGATCTTTGAGAGTATCAAAATATACGTATTTTGCGACATAAACGGCCGTATCTTTTTTATTCGTTAACTTAGAAGTTTGATTTTTTCACAGTCACAGTAATTTCAACTCGATACCTCCACGCGTTCTCGAGATAAAGGGTATTGACAGACAGACAGACAGACAGACAGACCGACGGACGGACAACAAAGTGATCCTTATTTTCCTTTTGAGGGGTTCCGGGGGTTCCGTATTTTCCTTTTGAGATACGGAACCCTAAAAAACTCTCGTTCATAAGAACGAGAGTTAGTAGTGTGGTAGTTTTTGAATGCCATAATTAGAGACACAATAGGAAGACAATGAGAGAGCGAACGCCGGAGTTTGCTTGGGGTTTAATGAATCCTCGCAAACGCGAGGCCCCTTTAGGTGCGAGGCTTTGGGCGAGCGAGGGCCAAATTCGCCCACGCCTAGCTACTACTACTATTAGCTAACATCAAGCTTTATAACTAGATAAAGTTAAGGTGTTTTATCGTACTCATAAATCGACTGTGCCAGCGCAGACGTGCGTGTTAGCAGCTAGTTTGTTCCGCAGTCGAGGCTATGCTTCCCTGAGATTAGCGCGTAACACTGCGATGGTATCGTGCATGCCTCTCACACTATCTGACGTGATCACATTGTAGTATCACATACTTAATAAACAATCACGATATGCTTCAGATGTTGTGAACATGTAATGCACTCGTTATTATATGACATACGATGTAAAATAAGACGTGTGAAATAGAACGATGCTCACTTTTTTTGGGAGCAAATCATCAAATAACCCCTCTTTGGGCGGAGTGAGAGAATATGTCAGACTTTCAGTGACTAAAACTCGCACGTGTTCCTTCACTTGCTCTTTGCGTTCCAGGGTCACGGTAACTCTATCGCACTATCCTACAGCCCTGAAGAACGATGCATACCAGGTTACTAATATCATTCTAGGTAAAATTGTTTGTTTGTTATTTTAAGATTCTCTGAAAGGACCTACTGATCAACACCCACAGTATCTATCACACTTTAAAGGATTTACAGAGACAATAAAAAAAACCATCGCAATAATATTATGAAGGCAATAGTTTGTAAGTGTGTGTGTGTTTGTTACTTCTTCACGCTCGAACGGCTGAATAGATTTCAATGAAACTTGGCACACGGGTAGACCATGTCCTGCACATAGGAACTCTTTTTTTTAATTATTACTACTACGCTTGCGAATGCTCTGGCAGTAGCTAGTTAATTGCTTTATAAATGTTTGAAAAATTTGTCTACTCGGTAACGTAATTAACGCAACGATATTGTTGAATGGTCAAAATAAAAGATATTGCCATTGATTGTGTTACGAAAATACATTCTCTGATAGCTACAGTATCTTTGAATGTCATGAGCTAACTTATTTCCCTGAAAGAAAGCATGATTCCTGTGAGATAGAAAACCTTGTAGACAAACAACTCGCGCAAGCCTATGCAACAGAATTTCTTCATAAGTTGCTCGAAATTTTGATTGCCTTGTTGGTATCCGTGGTCAAAGCGATATTGTACGTAGTTTTGTTTGCATTACCCGCTATAATTTTGCCGTGGGAGATGCTTCTGAACTGGCGTTGCTCTTCAATACTCAAACAGCGTTTTTATGTAAACATGCCCTTGATATAAATCTAACAAATTCATCGTTCTTAACATATCGAGAATTCTCTGTACCTCGGAAAGCATGTTAAGCCGTTGGTCCTGGCTGTTATTTATAGGTCTTTGCAAGTAGTAGGCGCGGGCTTGCGGACGGCGAGCAATGGGTAGCTCGCTGTCCGACCGTCCGGTAACTGTTCGGACCGAGCCGAAGTCGTCGACGTCGCGCAATATTCCCGTGCGCCTCAAGGAGTTGTCAGCAACCGTTGGGGCCCAGCAGGATCGAAGCCTACTGGGGCCAAGGGTCTAGTTCCGGAAGGAGGTTCGGCTCCGGTATGAAAGGCAACGAAAGAACGGGGTGGGTTTTTTAGTCAGTAAGAGTCTGACACTATCTCCCGCACCACCCAAGGGCGGGGGATGTCATCTGGATGATTTTTACCCACTGAAAAAAAAAAGATCTTTACAGCTTTTACGGCCAGTCAGAAGCCAGTCTGACACCAGGGGCACGGGGGTTAAAATGGCGTGCGAACAAGAAAGAGGGATGAATATATAAAAGAAGAAACTGACTAATTGATACATCAACGTACAGCCGAAACTAATAAGACTAGGAGCGCGAAATTTTGCACAAGGCTTCCTGTTATGTGTAGGCGAACACTAAGTGAGGATTTTCCAAAATTTGACCTTGAAACGAGGATCCAAAGTTAGTATGAAAAAACCTAGTTTTCCGCAGACGAAGCTGCTGACAGAAGCTAGTACTCTATATAGCATCGACTGGCCTGTTGGTCTAGCGGTTAGTGACCCTGAGTGCTATGCCGGAGGTCGTGGGTTCGATTCCCACCCAGGACAAATATTTGTGTGATGAGCATGATCATTTGTTCTGTGTCTGGGTGTAATTTATCTATAATATGTATGTATTTAGAAATATATATATATAAGTATGTTTATCAGTTGTCTAGTACCCATAACACAAGCTCTGCTTAGCTTGGGACTAGACAGCGTTGTGTGATAGTTGTGTAGAATCTATAATATAAAAATGAATCGCAAAATGTGTTGGTAAGCGCATAACTCAACAACGCCTGGACCGATTTCGTTAATTTTTTTTTTGTTGTTTTCGTTATTATGAGGAGAAGGTTCTTATGGAAAAAAAAAATGAAAATTAGGGTAGTGTAGGGTAGAGTAGGGTAGTGTAGGGTAGTGTAGGGTAGAGTAAGGTAGAGGAGGGTAGAGTAGGGTAGAGTAGAGTAGGGTAGGGTAGAGTAGGGTAGAGTAGGGTAGAGTAGGATAGAGTAGGGTAGAGTAGGGTAGAGTAGGGTAGAGTAGGATAGAGTAGGGTAGAGTAGGGTAGAGTAGGGTAGAGTAGGGTAGAGTAGAGTAGAGTAGGGTAGGGTATAGTAGGGTAGAGTAGGGTAGAGTAGGGTATAGTAGGGTAGAGTAGGGTATAGTAGGCTAAAGTAGGGAAGAGCGGGAGCGAAGCCGCGCGGGCAAAAGCTAGTATTATATATTATTATAATATTATATTATAGCTCCATCCCTTTAAGAGTTCAGTTTAGGTCGTAAAATGGATCACTTTTCGAATACCGTAATTATAGAGACACTATAGAAAGACAATGAGAGAGGCCGCTTGGGGTTGGATGAATTAAGAGCTTCTGGTGGGCCTCAGTCTTACCAAAGGTAATCGTATACCCAGTTACTGGGTTATGGAGGTTAGATAGGCAGTCGCTCCATATAAAATACTGGTAGTCAGCTGCATCTGAATACCAGTATTTTATTTAAGTGGTTGTTTTATGTATATGGTTAGACTGAAAGCCGACCTCATTACAATTGGGAAAAGGCTATGCTGATTCTTTCGCTCTTCTACTCTTAACCTAAGTCTAGCCTGCTAGTGAGTGCAGAAGACATCTACACACTATTAAGACTGGCTCATTATTGGTAATAAGGAATACGCGTGGCGTAGATTTTTTTTTTATGGCTGGAAACATCATCCAATGACAACCCCCGCTCTTGGGCGGAGCGGGAGATAGTGTCAGACTCTTACTGACTAAACGACCCACCCTGTTCCTTCTAGCCTTCATACCGGGGCTCGAGTTCCCTTTCGGATAACCCTGGCCCCAGGCTACGCGTGGGCAAAGTGGGTCCTCGCCCACGGCCTCGCACCCAAAGGGACCTCGCACAAGCGTCGTCTCGCGTCGTCTTTAAGAATGAAGTTTTTTAAAAAAATTGAAGGCTTGCGTTTGACCACTATTTCACCTAATGGTAAGCGACGACGTGACTGAACACCAGGTCTTGGCGACCCGGTATTCGGTCACGTCGTCGCTTACCAACAGTCGCTGTCTTGTTTTCGAATTTACTTATGAAAGAAAAAGCCTCTGATGTGCCTTCGCCCATGTCTTAATTAGTCCACAATTCGCCCTGAGGAATAGATGGTCTAGAGAGATCAACAGGTTGTCAGATAAAGTAACTAGTTCTTTTTTTCAATCATATATAGTGAGATAAACACTAATATATTATTATAAAGGCGAAAGTGTACATTAATTGTATGGTTGTTGCTCCTTCACGCTGAAACTGCTGGATGAAATTAGACATACGGGGAGACCATGCGCATAGGAAAGATACTTTTTATGCCGGAAGAATGTTCCCTTGGTTCCCAATTTTTATATTTTCACGCGGGTAAAGCCGCTGGCAGAAGCTAGTTTATATAAGTACAATTACACACACACACACAGTCACAGTTTATTAAGTACAGTTATATAGGTAGAGCTTAGACCGAAGCGACGTCGGTAGAAAAATTTTTGACTGGCCTTGTTTATGACGGAATTGTTGACTCATCTGATTATCCCGTTTTTTTGAGGATGGGAAATATCATAATTTCTCCCTGTTTGGCCAGAACGAGAGGGCGTCAGAGTTCTGACTAAATCCCCCCATGTTCCTTTAGTTGACTATTGCGTTCCAGGGTCATGGTAACCTTTTAGAACAATCCCGCGATGTGCGGTATACTATACAAAGAACTTTTTTTTGAACAGTAGACCCTGTAGAACTTTAGGGAGCTCCAATAAAACGCACTAGAGCGTAGTGCTTCAGGGTTCCAGTAGCTACTCTATTAGTGCTGACAAACTATAGTATAGACCTATCTTTTACTAGGGAGTAGACTGACAGGTCCAGTTAACGAATTTACTACCTAAGTTTTATCTTTAGAAAACTTTTTCCCACCCTTAACTCCTGTATCGTGTGTTCACAAACATGTAAACAAGACACCCAGACATTAAACATCTATCAGGCTATAAATTTTTTTCCGTGTTGTTCTCGAACCCGCAACACGTAGCGTAACAGTCACTCGCTGAACTACTGCGCCAACTATGCCAATAAGACACCCAGTAACACTCCATTGGTATGAGTAGGTAGGTTCATTAGCACACCCAGTACCCACTGGACGCCTACAACTAGTGAAATTATCAAACTACATATTCATATTGACATACATATTTACGAATTCTTAGCCCCAGTTTCTGGAACGATAAATTATCGCAAAATTATTGTGACAAATTGTCAAAAAGTAACGTACTTTTGACAATTTGTCGCTTTTGTTGTGTTGTTGATGATTGGTTGAATGGAATATTCATTAGCCAACCCTATAACTTATAAGTTGTGTTTAATTTTTGTCGCATCGATTTATATTTCCAGAAACCGGAGTTTAGATTTTTGTATATCGTATTATGAAACCGCCATTAACTAAAAAAAAATTCATTAGGTACCTAACAAAACAAGATTACTCAACGAATTTTTACCCAAATGTTACGCTTACTTAAAAGCGACAATTGCGTTCAAACAGTCGCACTCAGACACAGCACTAACAACTGGAGTTCTTACGCACTGCCCACAACAAGGTCGATTACTTTACAAACTTTATTTAAATACGGAGTGGTAGGTCTGTTGTTCAAATTTCGTCAACAGATTCGATAGCGGTGAATGCGCGCGCGTGTCTCAGGTACGTTCACTTTACTGATCGACCATCGTCGGTCGTGACTCGTAAACTCGTAACAGGCCTAAGAACTGTTACCCAACACCCGAGTCAGCCACCACCACCGCCGGCAGAACATATCCGGGGAGCTATGTTATCCAATACATGTTTTTCGGTACTGCTTTTACAAGTTGACTGCGATAAGGATACTATGCATATGTGTCTGTTGTTCTCGTTATGTGCTTCCCCATTTAATGGGGTTTAAAAAACAAAATCAATCCCAATCGCATGTACGTACAGCACAAGTAATATGTATTATATTAAATTAGATTGTTTAGTCCGATTGCCAAGTCAATCTAGGTCATCAAGGTCCCTTAAGTAGGGACTGAATAAATTAACCGACTTGGTATTATGGATCTCACAACTTTTTCATCACATCATCACCAGCCTTTCTTAATGTTCCCACTGCTGGGACTCAGGCCTCCTGTCTAGGAGAGGGAATGGGCCGTAAATCCACCACGCGGGCCCAGTGCGGATTGGTGGATGTCACATGTCTTCGAATTTTTGGTTCTAGGACATGCCGGTTTCCTCACGATGTTTTCCTTCACCGTTTTGAGAGCAGTGGTAATGAAATAAATTACACAAAGTAATGTGCCTGACAGGGTTTGAACCCGCGACCTACAACTCGTAAGTCGGAGCCATTACCACTCGGCCACCACTGCTCTCAACTTTTTACGGTAGAAGAAATAAGTTGCAAGCCTTGGTTTTTTTGTAAGTTATGTTTTGATGGCATATAGGTTACACTCCATCAGATACGCTTACTTACCGCATATCTAGCCTCCGGGCCTTCCGGATTAGTTACGTGTTACAAGTAGCGGCTGCGGTACCGAGATATGAGTAGGTAATGCTAATCTGGTCATCTTGTTTCTTTAGAATGATAATATTTCACCCGGAGGATACAGTGAGCATACTGTGGAGATCTACACCTCTTGTGTGAAACACTATGTCTTCCTGGAAGCGATCAGCCAGAGCGACCTTTCGCTCGGGAAGTCCCTCTCAGGAATGGAAAGCAGTTACGTGGAAAACAGTAATGCCAGCGAAGGAAATGGGAGAAAACATGAGGAGAAAGAGACAATCCTCTCGCCTTAGGCCCTGCAGATGACGCCCGGGGGGTCGAGAATCCCCCTGCGAGTCCTGACCGTAGGCTAGGCACGGCCGGGCTTGCAGACGGCAATAGTAATGCGTTGCTCAGATGGGTGACCATGCCTGTAACTACTATTCCCCGTGTTTCAAAAATTAAGCATTTTAAACCGTTGAACTCAAAAGAAAAACGCCACAGGCATGGAGTGGGGTTGTGGTGGTACTCTTATTTAAGAAGGACGACAAGAACTTATTCAAGAATGATAGGGCCATCTCACTTCTGAGCCATGTCTACAAGCAGTTTTCCAAAGTCATCACGAATCGTCTCGCGCGCAGGTTCGACGACTTCCAGCTTCCCGAACAGCTTATACAGAACAGTGACAGGTTATACAGAAGACCGAGGAGTATAATCTGCCTCTTTGCCTAGCGTTTGTGGACGACGAGAAAGCCTTTGATTCGATCGAGACTTGGGCTGTGCTGCGGTCTCTCCAACGGTACCAGATTAACTATCGGTACATCGAGGTGCTGAAGTATAAGTAGGTTAAAGTCACCCAAAGGGCAATGGAAAGGGCTATGCTCGGAGTTTCCTTGTGTGATCGAATCAGAAATGAAGATATCCGTAAGAGAACTAAGGTTGCCACATTGCACGAAGTATCGCCAAACTTAAGTGGCGATGGGTAAGGCACATGCTCGCAGAACAAATGGCCGTTGGGGCCGAAAGGTTCTGGGGTGGCGACCGCGTACCGGAGGACGTAGCGTTGGAAGGCCTCCTACAAGGTGGACCGATGACCTGGTGAAGGTTGCGGGAATCCGATGGATGCGAGATGCACAGGATCGTTTATTGTGGCGACACTTGGGGAGGCCTTTGTCCCACAGTGGACATCTATCGACTGAAATGATGATGAACCGTTGATTGCGGTTGTCATTATTACATCTCGGGTAGTCAGAAGCCAGAAAATCTGACTAGTCTTGCCATTGATGTTACCCAGATAAGGGTTGTGGAGCTCAGATACCCGTTCCCTCCATGTAAAATACTATTATTTTATGTTTGCATGTGGTTAGACTGGAAGCCAGTGGCGTAGTTAAACCTAAACCCAAAGGGAGAGCCCATTATTGAAGCAGAGAAGAAGTGATTTTGTCATCATGTAAGGCCGAATTCGAAAATAGAATTACTCTGACTGGGATACGACTAGTTATGTATGACTAAAAATAAGTTTATTCGTTGAGACATGTGTATTTGAACAGGTTGTTTTATTGAGAATGAGCTGAGCGAGCCATAAAATTGGATTATCCTCGTGTATGAAGTATTGCTCTCATCTTTGGGACGGATCTGCCCGATACCAGCTTGATGCACTTGAGGCAATTGAGAGGCGAGCCAGAAGGATAAAAGCCTCGACTCGAGTGTATCATACTCGTCGAGTCGAGGCTTCAAAGTCTTGAGCATCGACGCAGAGTTGCTAGCCTATCGGTTTTCTACCGGTTGCATTTCGGGGAGTGTGCGTCGGAATTGCATAACCTAATTCCGCCTAGCCCGTTCCATCATCGGACTACCAGACGTACGGCTATGCGCCACCGGTATATGGTGGATATCCCACCTACACGCACAAAACGTTTTGGGAACACATTCATTGTGCGTGTTTCCTGATAGCTACAACTCGGGAATCTTTAAGTCGAGAGTGAATAAGTTTCTTCTAGGTAAGCGCGTTCCATCGTCGACCGCATCGTCGCTTTCCATCAGGTGAGATAGCGGTCAAGCGCGAACATATCAACAATAAAAAAAAATCCTATTACGAGTACATTACATAGTCATTATTCATTTTCTTATCTATTATTTATGTATATTGTTACTAGCTTTTGTCCGCGGCTTCGCTCACGTATCGTAAAACCTTACAAGATTGCCCAGAAGATCTGAGTTTGCCCAGCCCAGCACTTTTCACAATTAGGTACTTATTCAAAATACTGATAACATATTTTAGTTACGTTGGGAGAAATTTGAATAAGTGCCTGACCACACTACATAACTGCGGATCCAGCTTTGGCGCCAGGGGGGGGGGCACATAGTCGTGTTTTTTTTTGGTGGGTAAAATCATCCAAATGACATCCCCAGCCCTTGGACGGAGCGGGAGATAGTGTCAGACTCTTACTGACTAAAAAACCCACCCTGTTCTTTCTTGCCTTTCGTACCGGGGCCGAGCTTCCCTTTCGGATAACCCTGGCCTCAGTAGACTTTGACCCGGCTGGGCCCCTGCTGTTGCTGACAACTCCTTGAGGCACGCGGGAACAGAGCGCGCAGTGGACGACTTGGGCTCGGTCAGTTACCGGACGGTCCGACAGCGAGCTACTCATTGCTCGCAGTCCGCAAGCCCGCGCCTGCGGTGGCCGGAAAACTGGATCGGAATCCCGGCGGTGGCTGGGGCGCTGTGAGCGCTGTTGCCTGATGCGTTCGGCCTCCTCCTTTGCTAGCACCACTGCATCACAGAAGGAGGCGACAGCCTGCCACTCCTCGTCGCTCCGGACCATAGCCTGTACCAAGGCCCGGCGCGAAAGATTTCCGCATGAATCCGGTGCAGGAACCTCCCGAACTTACCATGTCCGGTGAGAACCTGCGTCATGCGGAAGGTGAGGACGCCATGAGGTCTTTCCAGCCACGCCTCAAAGAGGGGACTTACCGCCATAATTGTGGCTTGCACAGCACTGGGTTGCAATAGTCTCTGACGCCATTTCACCATGAGATCCCGCCGGAGCTCCATTCGCCATGCCGCGACTTGTCGCGGCAGCGGACTTCCTACTTTGCGGACCAAAGTTCGTGCCAAAAACTTTTATTGGAACTCGATTTGTAATTACTGCAGGTAAGTAACTTTTCAACCACTGTTATTTTGTGATAAATAAACAAGAAAGGTCGAATATTTAACGCAAAATCTCTGTTAAATTAGAAAATATGATGATGGGCAATGTTAATTTGACAAAGGTTTTTCTGACGCAGCGCAGTTGTTACAACTTTGCCCACCAAAAAAATACCGTTAGGGTTGTCACATCAATGTTAAATTAAATCTGATATAAGTAGGTAGGCTAGTTTTACAATCATTTCGGAACTAATTAAGCAATGTTTATAAAATGAGATGTTATACAAATTATAACAAAAATTAAGCAATAGATACATGTAAATTTTTATGAAATTAAATACAGGTATTAATTATTTTTTGTTTTGTTTTGTTAATTATTTTGTTAGTTTTTTCTGGTTTATTTTAGAATGAATATCACTAGAAAAAAAAAAGAAAAATATTAGGATGTTAAATAATGTAGAAAAATAATAATATGTATAGAAACCACTTAGAATACTGTGAAGGGTTTATTTAACATAATTATTACAAAATCATAAAAAGAACTATTTATTCGACCACGCTAGATCACAGACACAGATTAGAGCGCGTACAGATAGTTAAGAACTACCAACCACGTTCGGATACTCGTAATAAATTCGGAAACAGAGGGCATACAGAAATTACATGGACGAAATGTTAAAATTAGCAGTTCACATGATAGAAAATAACAGAATGTCAAGAAAGGAGACAGAAAAGACGTTCGGGATGTCGCGACGGACGATATTGAAGAAATTAAAAAAGTAAACTTGAAATCATTGGGGGAGGCCTTTGCCCAGCAGTGGGACAGTATAGGCTATTAAAAAAAATAAAACTTGAAATCAGCTGGTGGACAAAAGAAACTCGCAGAGGAAGAGGAAGGAACTTTTTTTTTGTTTTATATAAACTTAGCTTACTTTACTAAGTTTAAATAAAACAAAGCTAACGCCTAAGTTAGCCTTAAAATACTAACTAACGAAAAAAATTTGATTATTTAAATATAATAAAATAGTAATAATATATTTATTCAGGGTAAAATATGGTAAATTGGTTACATAGAATCTTAGGAGTAATTACAAAGGCAAATACTATGTTAAGTGCCTGTACTAGGATAAACCTGTATCACAGGCGATATAAGCTCTTACACTATAGTTTTGTAGGACAGTAGAATTCATCACAATATTTAAAAAAGTCTATAAATAGTGAAAAATATAGGTAATTAAATTATTTATAATGATAAATACCTAGTTTACTTAAACACTAAAGGTCACAATATGTTATTTTGTATTCTAAAACTGTTTCTTGCACTTTATTCTCTAGTTACACATATATGATTTTGCGTCAGCAGAATTAGTAATTGGTTCGAGGTTGCGTTAATTCTAAAGAGTTATGTTTACATTGGACAAATATGCTAAAATAATAAGAAAAATTATCGTTTGTAGGTCAAAAAAAACACTGGAATTTTGAGTCAGCAGTAAGCGTTACACGGAAGTCTGGCTTTGAGTATGACGCTTTAGGCGCCCTCATAATTGATAGGGTTGATGTATCTATAATCCGCTATTTTTCTAGCAGGATACTCAGCTTCTCCTTTTTTATGGTTGGAGGGCTTTTTCCAATTTATAAAAATCCTTGGCTTCGAAATTAGAGCTCTTCGTATGTTGGCTGGCACTTTCACGTAGTTACAAGTCTGCGAATCTTTTTTCCCCGATTTGTGACTTAATTTAACCATGGTTAAAAAGGAATCCATGGAAATCGTTGGAAACTTTTCGGCTACATTCTGTTCGTAAATGCACCTGAAGACTTCAGTTTCGGCCAAAGAGGACGTCACTCCTATATCTACAATCCAGGGTTTGCGCTTGCTGGGTTCGTCGGCGGTAAGGCCAGATTTAGATTGCAGGACTGCGTGCTTAATTTTATCCGCGTCATCTTTCGTCTCCTTACTAATTATGACGCCTCCGTTTTTAGTCTTATGGACACCAGGTATATGCAGCTTGACTTGATCTGGTCGTATCATCTTTTGCACGATTTTTGTTTCGTCACTGGACTTCAATTTGTTGTTGGGATATATGGCCACGGAGTTTAATTTGGTTGGTCGAACGAAATCTTTTGTCCCCTTCTTCACCATGTCGGCAAACGAAACAGTACCAGAGTCCTTAGTGAGGTTCAAGATGTGGTCTGTCAAGTTGCACTTTTTCATCAGATCTTCATTGAGGATGCGTTCTTGGATTGCTTTCTGCTTTAAGGATTGATATAGGACTGCCATCTGTGAGGTACCAGATCCTATTTTACGGCACAGAGTTGAAATTTTTAATTTCTGCTCTGTATTGAGTTTGCCATTTGAGGCAATAGAACAAATCTCGTTTAAACGCTGGTCAATGGCTGACATCCATCTTTGTATCTCGGATGTTGAAACAAGTTCGATTGGGAGATCAGATTGGGCTGGATTTTGCGTCATCGTCTTCGCTGGAGATGCGGAGAGATTCACTCGATCTCTTGAGAAGGGGCTGTTGTCCATTTTATTTATAACTAGTTCACTTATTCTAAGTTTCCGTTGTATTTACTAAACTACACACTAGATAGGCAAAAATAATGCAAAAAGAAGGTCACTGATATTATTTTATAAAATTTAATATTGCTACCGAGCACGTCTGTATGCTACGAGTGCTAATATCGTAATGGTAAATATTTATAAATTAAAGTTTAAGAGCAAACTATGTTATCATAACGTACATCATACTGATTAACAATAAAAAGTGTCAACCCTAGTCCATTATTTTATTTGTATGTAAAATTACAAAAAAATACTTTCGACTCTGCCCACTCAAATTTGACAGGCAAGTCAAATTTGAGTGGGCAAAGTCGAAAGTATTTTGATATGAACGTTTAAACGTTAAGTATTAAGATCCTATGATAGATTGATATTTCTTCAAAAGTTTCTGCAAAATCGACAAACTTGTAAAAAGTAGCCTAAAGGGTCTAGCAGAATAAGGAAGGGCCAGCGGCCCCCGAGAGGTATTTCCAAAATAAATTGTGGTATTACATTAGCGACAAGTATTATTACTGTTGACGTGAGTTTAGCCTTCCGTCTCACTTCGTTCAGGAGTTATTTGACTAAATAGACAAAAACGTAGGTATTTTTCAAAATATTTTTTTTTCAAAAACTATTATAGCGACACTAATAAAACTAAAACGGTTTGCTAGAAAATAAATTGTTCTACTTTATATATTTTTTGTAGACTTTACTTACCTTAATTACTATTAAAAAAAAGAAAATATGTTTTTTTAATTTTTTATTCATAGTTTACGAAGAGGTAAAATCACAGAAAAAATATATAATATATATCACTATGTCTAGTATTATCACTAAAAATTGCATTAATATCAGATGGAAGCAACACTTCCAAAAAAAAATTGCCTGCCATTCCTACTCGCTTCGGACCATGGTTTATACAAGGGCCTGGCGTGAGAGCGTTGCCGCGTTGCTGATCGTTGCCGCCGACCGCCCTCATGCGGACACGGCAGTGCTGCACCCAAGCGGGGTGGAGCACTCTACCGTAAGCTCCACCGTGCCCTATCCTATGATCCACACAATGGTGACGGGTGTTTCTTTCGTACAAATCAGTTGCAAGAAACTCCCGAACTTACCATGTCCGACCTGCATCATGCAGAAAGATGATGCATGTGACATCAAGTATTTATTTTATTATTATTTAATATGTAATTAATAATTCTGACATCATATACAAAAAAGTATAACAAAGAAAAATCATACATATTTTTTTCTAATATTAAATTTTGTTACGTTTCCATTTTTTATTATTTAATCGCGTGAGATAGATTATAATCTAACGGTATTTACAATTTTACGATGACATATATATTTACAAAAACGTTTATTCAAAAGACAGATGTAAAGTCTTTACTAGCCAGAATGGTCATGATCAGTTTTAATTTTTTTTGGAAGTGTTGCACCCATCTGATATTAATGCAATTTTTAGTGATAATACTAGACATAGTGATCTATATTATATATTTTTTCTGTGATTGTACCTCTTCGTAAACTATGAATATTATTTTTTTTTTTAAATAGTAATTAAGGTAAATAAAATCTACAAAAAAATATATGATGTAGAACAATTTATTCTCTAACAAACCGTTTTAGTTTTATTAGTGTAGCTATAATAGTTTTTGAAAAAACTAATTTTGAAAAATTTACATTTTAGTCAATTATCTCCGTAACGAAGTGAGATAGAAGGCTAAAATCACGTCAACAGTAATAATACATGTCACTGATATAATACCATAATTTATTTTGCCAAAACCTCGTGGGGGCCGCTGGCCCTACCTTATCCTGCTACACCCTTTCGCCCACTGTACAAATTGAAGTTTTTAGCACATAAATATACATTTTCTTGATATTTTTTTGTATCCTATGCAAAGAACATTACATTTGACAATGTTGTAGCACAATTACTAATTAAAAGTAACATTATTATTTAAAATATACAGTGCAGAATACAAAATCTCAAGAAATCTGAGCAAAGTTGTACGGTTTTACGGTAAGTGGGGGGTTAGAATGAGGCTAAAAGTAACCTATGTCACTCTCAATCCCTTCAAATATCTCCACTTAAAAAATCACGTCAATTCGTTGCTCCGTTTTGCCATGAAAGACGGATAAACAGACACACATACTCTTTTCCATTTATAATATTAGTATGGATGGTCATGTGAAGAGAATTGATGAACGCTGTTACTAAAAGAGTTATGAATATACTTGGGATGATGGACAGGGAGAGGGAGGCCAAAGAAATAGTGGATGGATTGTGTTGTGTGAGGACTAATATGAAAGCGAATCAACGATACCGTAACTGCTGACAGGATATAATGGAAGAAAAAAACCGTTGCATCGACCCCAAGTAATATAAAGCAAGGGCTTAAACTTTTCGGACGAACTATAGTAGCGACATCTGCAATGAGCAAGTAGCAGTTTTATTTGCATTTATTGCATATTATTTTTTTATTTTGAAAAAAATACAGTTCTTGCTCACTTTCCCTTTTTTAACCACACACTTTATAACTCGTAGTAGCGCATATGTAGTAGATACAGTCGAACAAGGGTCTCCAAGCACGTGGCTAAAATTGGAACTAATGACGCCACTTTGTTTATTCAATTTTTCACTAAATAAAATAATAGCTATTTTCTATTCTAAATCTGTGATCATACTGATTAGTCAATTTCATTCAAATACCAAAAGGTTAGTGTATCCGAAATTCCACGCGATCGGAAATTCGATCATGCGATCAGTGCGTCAATTGCTTTGTTTTTAACTCAAGCACCTGATAGGATGACATTGACATATGACGTCATGTTATGTTTTATCTACCAAAGTAATTTCGTGCATCATTTCGCAAAGAATTGTTAACAAATTTAAGTTTACGAGAACTCGAATCGCTTTTTCCTTTTCGTTAATTTAAACTCCACCCGACGCCTAGCATATAAATATCTTCTACTTGAAAAGTTAAAAAGGAAACAATGGCGAATATTCCGGGACCAGGTGCAGTGGCTTCTGCGCCTGAAGATCTTCCGCCTCCTTACTCAGCTGTAGTGGGCAATCCACAATATGGCTTCGTAGCGCCTGGAGGGGAGCCGTTCACAGCCGCTGGAGCCCCATACCCGCATCCTCAACCTAAGCAGTTTACAGCACCGGGGGTGTATCCGCACCCTACCATCACAGTGACGAACACTCAGCCTCAAGGGGGTGACATGGTGCCGCCGCAGCCGCCCATGCCCGTGGGGATCGTGCTCCCGCCCGCAGTCGGAACTGAACCAACGACAATTAATTGCTTCAACTGTGGAAAAGTTGTCACAACAAGAGTTACATACACAACGGCCTGGCATACTCATTTAGTAGCCGGATCCATTTGCGTTATAACTATGTAAGTTACCTTCTTTAGTACAAATCCATTTTACAAACATTTAATTTTATAATATCATCGAAAAATATTGCATGTAGCAGAAGGAATATTGAGATGTGTAAAAGGACATGTTGTGTCAACAAGAATGGTCAAAGTGAGAAATGAGTATATTGGAGGAAGTTTACCAGAGAAAGTGGCACCAGTGACTGAAAATTTGAAAGGGAATTACTTATGTTTTTATGGCCATGTAAAGAGGAGGAATGAAACACATATTACAAAAATAGTTATTAGTATACATGAGGATGGATGGAGAGGGATAGGGAGGCCAAAGAAAAAATGGATGGATTATGTGAGGAGTGATATGAGAGAAAAGGGAGTTAGTGACAGTGTAACGGGTGACACAGTAACAGTGCAAAATTTCATATTGGATGCTAGCCCCAAATAAAATGCAACGAGGGCTGGAAGATGATGATATAGGTTTATAATAAAATTGCTTGTATATAATTATATGCCTTATTCTTTCCCATTCCACAGAGTTGATTTTATTCTTTTGATAATATTAGAGAAAAATAATAACATATTTTCATAATAATCTGCCATCAATAATACTAACAATTGTTATGATTTTTCCAGGGTTTGCTCTCTATGCTGTCTTGGCCTTGTCCCGTACTGCTTTGATACCTTCAAAGATGCCGAGCATTACTGCCCCAATTGCAATACTTTCATCGGTAAAAGTAGCAAGTGTTAATTGGGTGACAACATTTCCACCGTGATGAGCTATGAAGATTGCAGCTTCGAATATGTTGAAAAACAAAAATGTTATAAAATATACTAAATTGTAAGAAGCAATTATGGTGCCATCAACTCCACTCTAAAACCCATGTGTCCCTAATTGCTAATGGTTATATTATCTTTTCGAGTTTTGATGTTTGTGAATTCTCGTCTCATCTTCATAAGTATGACTAATATAAAATATTGTAACACAATGGTACAAGGTACTTCACCTGCAGTGTTATCAGTGTATTATGAATGGCACTGCAACTATTAATCACAGTACACAACTAAGGTTTAAGATGCGGGTGAACTTGTGCATGAAACAATATATTAACCCTTAAGAATTTTAGTAAAGTTACAACAGAATTATGGCTCGTTTTAAAAAAAAGACAGGTCATCTGTGATAATCAACATCCACTGGTCCATTAGTTTGGACGCAGTTTCCTTTAACTTCTGCGATGCAATATTTTTAATTTGTGCTGTCCATCATGAACGCCTGTTTATTGCCTATCACTTCAAATGGCCTCAACTAAAATGACAAAGAAATAAATATGGCAACAATTTTAATGCTACAAAATATTAAATGTCCCCAAAAGTTTAAATAAATTGGTTTTTATCACAATAATTAAATTTTTATCAGTGCTTACAGCAAAATTAATGTTATGTACCAAACTTTAACTCTGAATAAAATATTATTATTATTATTAATGTGTGTTTCACAAAATGACTGTTCAGTAGTTTTACTCATCTGCATGTTTCTGGAACCTTATTAATATTTTATTATAGATTTTCCTGAAATATGCACCTGAGACACTACTGTACAAGATATTGACACATGTAATGCAACAATTTAAGTAATTAATTGTAATTGTTCACAACTTTCTAAATATTAAATTATTATGAAATCCCCAGAACATTACATACTTACAATTAAAATCTTTTTTTTTTAGATTTTCTTCCAAGAGTTATAAAAATGCATTCCATCCATTTTAAAATGTTCTTTTTTAGTACTTGCTTTAAAAACAATTTTTGCTGAATAATTACTTCATTTATTTAAAATTAAATGAAAGAAGAATGAAACAGTACCAAACTGGCATTCTGTGAACTAACAGGTAACATTGTGATTGAAATTAGACTGAATTATTATGATTGAAGTACAGTGAAATATAAACAAAGTATTAACCTCTCGTATGCCGTAATTAGAGATCGAGAGAGATAGATCTACGCGAGACACAATGGCTTTTTAATTGTGTCTCAATTATAAAGCCATTGTGTCTCGCGTAGATGTACGTTCCGGCATACGAAAGGTTAAGTAGTGCAGCTATAATTTATTAAATTCTTAAATGTTTTTTTATTGCAGTATGTTATCACTTTTTAGTTTTAAATGCAAAATAATTTTAGTAAATGAAAGTAATCCATTTTTTAAGGGGTAATGTTATAAAAACCTTTTGTAAATGTTCTTCATTCACTGTTTACAAAATATATAATAAGGTATTTATACTATGAACTAATTTTGTTTTATTTTTATGTTATGACAAATATAAGTATGATAGTGCAACAAAAAGTGAGCACCTAGATATTGTTTATTTTTGTTTTGCTCTGGGTTCGATTCCCAGATTGTATATGTGGGACTGCTTATAATGTGCAGATTTATTTCTGCAACTGAGTTTGAAATTAAGTATGATATAAACAATCATAGAATTTTTAAAATTTGTGATTGATTGTTTCTTGCGCATTGGAGTCAAGAGACTAAACTAATATAATAGAGGTAAAATTGTACAACAAAATACAGGGTGTAAGGGACGGGCCTCCGAACGAAAAAAAATCGGCCTCAAGTTTATGCTTTTTCATGGAGAGGCCAATTCTTTTTTTGTTTCCTGAAAAACAATCTTGTACAAGATTGTTCGGTTTCGTCTACTAAGTAAGAAGTACCTAACTAAGTAAAAAGTACCTTACACCCTGTATAAAAGAGGTGTAGCGACATCTATGGCGTCACATAAGAACTAATCCTGCATCGCGCAATTAAAGTTCTCCGCGCGATTTGAACATAGAACAGCCCGACATCATCTATCGGGCAGTTGCCCACCAGACAACACCCGCCTGGTCGGAGGATCCTCCCTTTTCAACGGAGGTTTGCGGGACTTAACTCTCTGTTCCGCATACCTACCTCCCAAACTGGTGACTCTCGACAAAGAACGTCAGCGCAGCTTTCGTGCAGCCACTATTTCGTGACCACATCATCACTTCCTCAAGCTTTCGAGCAGCGATTCTTACAGCCAGCACCCACGGCTATAAAGAGTATTCTGACCATCAGCATGCGTACCTGGTCATCACCCTCAGCTTCATCAGCAACCTTGGCTAAGCACACCTCACCTTCGGCCAGCACATGTAGAGCTATGAAGAACTTCACCTGATCGACGTCAGCAGTCAAGCCCTACTCCGCATCGCTCCGCACCGCATCGCATCGAGCATCGCTCCGACTCACTGGAGCCGGCAGCACTACTCAGACTCACTGGAGCCAGCAGCATTACTCCGACTCACTGGAGCCAACAGCATTACTCCGACTCACTGGATGAGCGTACAGCATCATTCCGACTCACTGGGACAGCACCACCCCGACTCACTGGGGCATCATCCCGACTCACTGGTACATAATCACCATCGATCTCCGATCTCCGGAGGGGAGTGATGTAGCGACATCTATGGCGTCACATAAGAACTAATCATCTGTCAGGCAGTTGCCCACCAGACATAACACCCGTCTAGTCAGAAGATCCTCTCTTTTCAACGAAGGTTTACGGGACTTTACACTCTGTTCCGCATACCTCCAAAGAGGCCAGAGTCTTAGCAGCCGGAACATTTTGAAGCAAAACCCAGGCCAGGCGGACTTTACTTAGGTAAATAAAGCTCATGCTTAGGGCGCTGACCTAAGCTTTTCGAGCACCCAACAACAATAACAAAAGATACATTAGTGAACTGAATGACGAATATCAAAACAAAAAAAAACATGGCATAATCCTTTCCTTGTAAGTACCTACAACTATATCAGGTCTGATAGATAAGATAGCAACAATCACTAAAGATAACAAGGTAAATTTTTAGTGTATAATCGTAATCAATACTGTATTCATGCGAAGTAAAAGTTTCAGTATCATTACATTTTTACTAACATGGATATGAATAGTGGTGTGCACCCTGCACAAAGTGAAATAATCCGGCAAGTGTATCAAGAGGAAACAGAAGAGAAAGGTATATACCACAGAGAACCACCACCGTCATACGACGCGACATACAATTATGTCCCACCAGCACCAGTGACTAATCCGCCAATTACTAATCAGCCACCAACCCGAACTGTCATCTTACACCTTCCACTGAAGCATTCTCCGACTCTCTTCAACTGTCCTAAATGTGATGAGAGAATTGTAACGTCCGTTACATATACCAGCACAAACAAAACTCACATGCTGGCTGGCTTCATTTGTGGGATTACTTGGTAAGTTATTAGAATTAATAGGTAGGGACTGATCAGTACCAAGAGAACCCTTTATCACTGTCATTACGATGAACAAAGAGTTCTCATCATCCATGACTTGCTACTTTTTCAATCTATATTGTGAATAGTGTATCAGTTCTACAATGTAAACGACTGGTTTGTTTTGTCCAACTTATCCCACTATCTTCTTCCTCCTCTTAAAAAGGTAGATACCTAAATATCTACTTATTTTAACAGTAGTTTTGGATAGAGCCAGTAGGTAGGTACCTACAGAAGCTGTTAGTTAACCTTCGCTTTCTCTGTTGTAGTGTCATCACATTTCAGTTTGGGCAACCTTTTTCAGTTACTTGACAGTTTTCCTTCATCCCCCCACAAAGCACAGACCTCAAACCACCGGAGTTTATGATGCATTGGCGACAATGACTGTTGCAACCTAATGCTGGGCACGCCATAGGCACGGCGGTAGGTCCCCTCTTTGAAGAGTAGCTGGAGCGGCAACACGGCGTTCGGCGTCACCGGACATGGCAAATTCGAGAAGTTCCTGCATTGAATTCAAGCGGAAGAAACGCCTGGGTGTCACCATTATGTGGACCGCTCGGAGGACACGGTAGAGTATACGATGGAGGTGTGTCCTGCTTAGGAAGAGCACCGCCGTGTCCTCGTGGAGACAATCGGCAGTAGCGAACTCTCGCGCCGGACCCTGGTTCGGGCCATGATCCGGAGCGAGGAGAAATAGCAGGTCACCTTTTTCTGCGAAGTAATAATGCTAGCAAAGGAGTAGGCCGCACACGTGTGGGAACGAACGCCCTCATACCCCAGCCGCCGAGATCCCGACCCCGACTACCAGCTACGGTAAACGTGGGCTTGCGGACGTCGAGCATTGGGTAGCTTGCCGTCCAGCCGTCCGGTAATTGCCTGAACCGAGCCCAGTCGTCAACAGCGCGTAGTGATCCACGCGCTCCTCAAAGAGATTTCAGTAAACCGTAGGGGCCTAGCAGGGCCGATGTCCGCTATCTTCGGAACGGGAAATTTCTGGAAAAGAAACCCCTAGTCCTAGAACGGGCAACTAAAGGACACAGGTGTGGTTTTAGTCAGCAAAAGTCTGACACGACCTCACACTCTACCCAGAGCGGGAGAAGACATTAGATTTCCACCCTTAAAAAAACAGATTTTTCTCTCAGGTTATCTGAAGAGGAGGGTGTACAATAGTAATCGTAAATTAAAAGAAAACACTAGATAAGAAATCAACAACAATTTCCTACTCAACTTCTGAGGTACATTTTCATGAATGTAAACGAGAGAGAGAAATCACTTTGAAGAGTACCAGACCCACGAAGGTGGACATTTGAACAATGTTATTTAAAAAAAAAAAATCCTGTGTCTGAGAATGTAATATTTTAATGCATAAATATAAACATATTTGTTATTTTATTTTTATGTGTCTACAAGTGTTTTATTTTTTAGATACAAATACCGGCACGGATCTTGAGCGCTCGGCGTCAGAGTGAGAATCGCTTTGCGCATTCCATACATTGGCGAGCCAATCGTCGTCGTTGTTGCAAACATGCAGCAGCGCAGGGAACGAATCACGAGTGACGTCTATGACACGATGGCGTGACGAGCCAATCACTGACATTCCTCGTCCCCACGTCTCACTTCGCACCACTAAAGAGACCGAATATTTGACTTCTGCGCAACTCGAAGCCAGCGCTCAAGATCCGTTCCGGCAATTGTACCTATAGTACCCTATTTTGGCCGCGCTATATTGGGCTGAAGTCAAGATTTTTAGTTTATTTTGTTTCTACAGTCCAGGAAATGGTATTCACAGTAATTGGTGTTTCCACTTTAGTGAAATTAGTTAAATTATTGCTTCAATATTCACCTAATAATACTATACTAACATACAACTCTTATTACATATAGTGCTTAATGTCAGATGTTAATATCAAGCTCGGGGCCAAACCATTGCTTTCACCTTATGTAATAACTAATGATATTTTACCTTATTTACAAAGTTTAATTAATAGCTGCCGAAAAAACTAACCAGTTTCATACATTTTGGGCCAATCAAATCATGAAATATTGTAAAATTAAACTTTTCATTTTTCGTATTTCAGTTGGTGCTGTATTTGCTGTTTGGCTGCAATACCATACATCACGAAAGTGTTCAAGGAAGCTCAGCACAACTGTCCTAACTGCAAGGCATTTTTAGGTTCTTATTCTAAATTCTAAACTGTCGCTGTAGTACTCATGCATTCTACTTTCCAGAACTATTTTCCTATTGTACACATTTAACGCAAATAATTATTGTTCTTTAATATCAGATTCAGGATCAAACACTGACCTCTCAATAGTAGAAAAGTCAGTTGGATCAAATTAAAACGTACCCATTGTAGGTTTATTTTTATCATGACATTTATTCAAGTATTGTTTATACTAAATTTAAATTTAGAATAATAACAGTATAAAAATGTGTTATTTCTATTGTGGGTACAGTATTTTTTTTCATATGGTTTCTTCTTCATCCATAAATATACTTTTTCATGTTTTAAGATCCAGGGGTTCTTAACTGCTTCTTTCGAGTTGCCTGCCTTGTATCACCACAACACTGATGTACTTACTTATTATTTTAATGTATAAATTATGTGTATTTCACTTTTTATCACCATCTGAAAAATAAATAAAACCAATTGCAAAAGCTGTATAGATCTAAATATAGAGAAGCAAAAAATAAAAACACTGTAAGGTATGTGTTTTCCATATTTTTAGTAATGTAATGGACAAATAGACATAGCTAGGTAATTTGTAATACTTCAGGCTGGCTCTGGATATACATGGTGTATATCCAGAGCATGCATGGCATTTTTATACAGCAGCCAACCTATAATAATATATCCTACAATATGTTATATATTTATAAAAAAAATGTAAATAATGAACATAACTATAATTATTAAATATTTAATTATCTTAATATAAACACATTTGTTTCATTAACCCGTGCATATCTATAGGTGTATATTTGTGGAGCTGTACCTACAGACAGACATTTTTATAAGCAGCCAGAGTGACATCATGCTACAGACAAGGTGAAATAGGGAATAACGGAAAGGTTTGCTTATTTTAAATATACACAGACTACTTTAAGAAGAATTTCTTATTTACCTTCTTGGATACCCTATAAATAAAATGCTCAATATTTTATAATCTATGCGGACACGGATCCGCTTGGTGTTTAACCGATATGGCGCGAAAACACGCACAAATGGGGTTTGCGTAGCAAATCTCCATACTAACCAAAAGGCAATACACAAAATGAAGACTAAAGACGAAAATTCTGTTTTTTTTTTTACTTGGTTCAACATTTTTTGATCCTCACCATAAACACTAGCATACCTATTTAGTATATTTACACAGGTTACAATTATTGACAGTTGCTTGCTAACAAGTATGTTTAAAGAAAAACTAATTTTACCGAAATTCCTGGAACATACCTCAAAAGTAAATTCAAAATTGATTAACTGTTATAAGGGACTTGCAATCTGAAACAATCTGATGCAATTTTCCATTTCCCGTCGACGGCAACGATCACAAACGTTTGTTGAAAGGGTTTCTTGGTGTCATCGTTTTGATAGGTCACATCTCCACAAGCTTGAATGAGGTAGGTCAACTTATTTGACACCAAATTCTCTGATATAGGTTGTGCATCTAATGTCTTGAGCACATGATTACTAGCTGGTAAATCCATCAAGAACTTCTGTATCTTGTCATTACCGTTGATACCATTG
Source organism: Mythimna ferrago (assembly GCA_910589285.2). Taxonomy (NCBI): domain Eukaryota; kingdom Metazoa; phylum Arthropoda; class Insecta; order Lepidoptera; family Noctuidae; genus Mythimna; species Mythimna ferrago. The sequence goes on along the minus strand of OU342692.1, from coordinate 10,841,473 downwards.
CCATTCCAAACCAGCAGGCCTGTATCCAAGTATAGTTTTGATGACAAGTGCCGGTTATTATCTACCTGCTTGTAAAATATTTTGGTAAACTCTTCTGCAGTTTCACAAGCATTATCAATGTTTTTGACGGCTGCCTCTGACATTGTTATATTCACTATAGATATATAATTACAATGAAAATGCAAATAAAATAATGTCACCGTTTCACAACACAACAATGTGCAACAATTGATGATTGCAGATTGACATTTGATTTTGACATCAATGAGTCATTTGACATAACATTTTATTAACTTTAAATCAATTTAACTTATTACATACACAACTAAAAACTATAATTACAGTAAATTAAAAAAATAATAATAATAAAACCCTACGCTAATTACAACTAACTAAAATCAAACTAAAATATGGCGTCAAAAAACTCTTCCACATCGCTGTCGACTGGTAATGTGCCCAAAAGGCTGGCGGCATTGCCACGCTGTATGGCAATGCTTATCCTCTGTCCGAGGTAAAAGCCAGCCCTTGGGTCACGCGAAGTGTCAACTAGACGTTTCGATAGATCTTTAAACAACTTGTGAGCACTCGGACCCCACGATCCAAGAGTTTCAACCCCAAACGGTTCGAAAATATAACTTCCAACAAGGTTGTTATATTTCCGCCGCTTGAGGTTCTCCGCAGCCGCAGCGGCAGCACCAGCACGACACGACGAGCTAGGAAGATGTGAAGGCGCAAGAGTATCGACACAAGTAGCGTCCCATACTAAAGGCCTTCCCATCTTCCAAGGGAATAACGACATGCCGTCCGGTCTCTTGCCATCGTCGCGTGCCAGGCCATGGGGTTCCAATACGGCTGGAACGCCGACGGTGACAAGAGCGCGTCTGATTATATCGTTGATATTCGCGTGTCGCGCTATGCGACCCGCACTACGGCTGCATGACAGACCGTGGTGTCCGAGGCTGTTGACGACTTCGCCACAGTGGCAGCGATGAGGAGAACAGCATGGAGCACCTAGACGTAAGGCAACAGCGAGGCGGAAAGTGTTATCATCGAGCAAGGTGCCAATGTTCGACGACGGTAGTGCGTGAAGCCAGAGACCCGACTCCCACTCTCCCACAGCCAGCAGGCGCGCTCGCTCTGCAGGAGCAGTAAATGTTGCAATCAGGTTTTCCTGAACTACTTTGCAGAGCGGCTCATCCCACCGTCTTTGGGATAATGGTTCGTCGGGCGGATTAGAATTCGGGCAAGCGAGTCTCCAGGCATCTATAGCCTCGATGAAGCACGGCACATTGAAATCATTCAGTAATGGAGATAGAATATTCCTGATTAATTTCTCAGTGCCGTGAACCGAGGATATAAAGGCTGGTAAGCTAATACTCGAAATTTTGCGGACGCCGAGGCCACCCATACGGATAGGAAGAGTAGCCTGAGCCCAAGCTCGGTCATCCATGGCTACGTTTAAAATTGATGTCAGAGTATGCCGAATAATTTGGTCCATTTTTTCCAAAAGCTGGGGGTGTTTCCATAAATGAGAAGCGCGAAGGAAATAAGTTAATTTAGGGCCGAAACAGCAGAAACGAATTATAGTGATGGCCGAATGCATGTTCAATTGGAGTAATCTTTTCGAAACATCATTAAAATTTTGAATTTTTTCCTCGACAAAGTTGGGAAAGGAATCTTCGAAAATAGGAGACCCCAGGAGGCGAAGAGAGCTTTTTTCTATAATTTTAATATCTGGGGCTATTGTATTAAATTTGGAAAGGGTGTGTTGTCTGTCGGTGCTGTCAGATAAGAATAGTTCACATTTTGAAAGGTTTAGATCAAGTCCTATTGAGTGGAGTTCATTTTTTAGAAAGTGTAAGTCATTTAAAACTGTATCTGCATCGCCTCCTAGGGTACCGTCGTCGAGATACCAAACGTTGAATTTGGAATTTAACTGTCGAATAATGGGGTGAATGGCTAAACTGAAGATCACTGGCCCGAGGGGATCACCTTGTTGACAGCCAACAGCGGATTCCAAAAGATTGTCCCGATATAGTAATTTAGATGGTTGTCTGTAACATTGCCAAAGGAAACTAAAAATTTTGGGTAATTCTTTTTTAGATTCTGCCAGCAAGGTATCCCTATTAATCGAATTGAAGGCATTTTTTATGTCAACCTTTAGGATGACCTCTCCTAGGTTAGAATTTAGGTAGGTCGACAAGGCGTGTACGGCAGCCTCGCAGCCCCCTTTGGAGCCGAAGCCTAGCTGCAGGGGCTGAAATTTTTTCGAAACAGCCTCACCATAAAATTTACAGCAAATCTTGGCTGCCATACGACGGTATGTAGTGCCCACGGCAATGGGTCGGATGCCGCCATCTCTCTTGCGAAGGGCACATAAATTGGCCCCGTACAGAGTGTCGATGACGGCCTCGTTCACCTTGCCTGAGAGCATTAGGTTAACCAGAGCCGTAAGCTCCTTCAAGAGCAACTCACCAGCTTCCCCGGCGCCTGAGCAGATGAGGTCCTTCAGATGTTGAGGACTCAGGCCGTCGAGGCCGCCGGCAGAGCCGCTCCGAAAGGAGCAAACGGCTGAGATTACCTCTCGACCTGTAACGGTGAGGGTATGAATGTCCGAATCAGGAGGGTCAGGAAAAGAGAGGCCATCCGCTGGGGCTGGGTGTTTGCTCTCCAGAGCTACCAGAGTATCTGGAGAACACGGCGCCAGCACATCACTACTGAAAAGAATAACATAACATAACTGATTGTTTTAAATAATATTCTTGGCTTGGATACTAAGTTTTTTAAGCCATTTCTTCGAACTATACGTAATAATATGGATGTACAACATTTTTAGGGTTCCGTAGTCAACTAGGAACCCTTATAGTTTCGCCATGTCTGTCTGTCCGTCTGTCTGTCTGTCCGTCCTCGCTTCATCTCTGTGACCGTTAGCACTAGAAAGCTGAAATTTGATACCAGTATGTATATCAATCACGCCGACAAAATGGTAAAATAAAAATTAGAAAAAAATGTTTTATTGTGTCCTTCGGCCTCATTCGGGGTCATATAAACAATATTTGAGTCTAGCATCTTCCGTTTCCGTGTCACATCTATATGGGTATATGGGTATATGCTACAATCTCCCACCATCATGACGTATTTCCGCTTTCGTTCACCAGGTGGCTGCAGCGCGCCAACTCGTTCATTGGCGTCCTGTTTTTCGGACGGTTCACATCTTTTAAAGTTTAACGTTGTTAACGTTCGATACTTTATAAAATAACGTTTGGTATATGCTTAAAAATATAAAGTATAAAATTACATTTTGAAAAGTGTTTGTTTTTTAAAACTAAAAATTTTTAAGTTTAGAAATTACGATGACGGATAGTGTACATAACCGCAATGAATCCGATTCCTCATTGGATTCGTCAAGTTCAAGTTCCTCGGAGTCATCACAGTCGGAGTTGGAGACTGAACAGGTGGAAAGGTCCCGTAAGAGGAAGAAGGCAAGTAGGAAGAAGAAAAGTAAGCGTAGCCGAGGACAAAGCAAGGTAATCAAAAAACTTGCGAAACAGGTCAGTGATTTGAAAAAATTATATTACTACCCTCAACATCCGTTTTATGAGAGTTATGAATGCGATAACCCAACAGATGGTGATACATTTGAATCGGTGCTGGAGCAACCAGTTCCAGAAGGGCACCTGGAATCCGGGCCAAATCTTGCACAGATTCAATCATTTGATTTTGATTTGGCAACGCAATTAAAGGAGCCAGCTGTTACGACTACTCCCTCAAATCAGTTGGAGTTACTAAATTCTATTCAATATTTCAATAACGATAACTGGAACAATGTTAGATATATGGAATCACAAAAAAATTATAATGCTCGTCCTGGATATGTTGACCTTGAAGTAAATGATGAAATCAAGTCATTAGAAAAAGTTTGTCATCTACCCTCAGCTGATAGATTTCTGGGCGCTGTAACTCGCGCACTTGTAATGCAAAGTGATGCTATGCAGCAGGGTTTTAGGCAGATAGTTGACTGGGCCAAGGTTTCCGGTAGCGTGGAGCCAGACCAGCTGGCATTAAAATTAAAAGAAGTTTTCTCCGGTGATTATCATAAGATTTCACGTGATTGTTTACAATTGGTGTGCGGCCGTAGAGCCGATATAGTAGAACAAAGGCGCGAAGTGTTCATTAAACAATTAAGAGAAAAATCATTTAAGCCATGTTTGAAAAAGATACCGCCGTCAAGTGAATTTTTGTTTGATAAAGTACCTTTTAGTGAATTTGTTAAGAATAATGGCGGTGTCAACAAAATTTTTTTCACAAGTAAAGTAAATTTTTCTGCGCAAGAAAAGAAAACCTCTAGACCCCAGGCGGCGTACCCTGGAACTAGCGGATATAGATCGTCCAGTCGCCCGTCGGCACTGACGATGAATTATAGATTTCCTCTTCCACAAAGTGTAGAATCTTTTTACAATTATAACGCGATGAATCCAAGATTTTTTCGTCCCCAACCAAGAGGACAGCTGGCTGGTCAACGCCCTTACCAGCCCTCTAGTTTTCGGAAAAATGAACCGCAAAACAACGTACGAGGTAGGGGCTCGAGTAAATTTAATAGAAAGTTCTGACTCGGATCAAGTATTTTGGGGGGGTTGCATACAAAATCATGTTACGGAATGGATAAGCTTGAGAGCACCAAAACCACTAATAAAAATTGTAAAGGGGTATCGAATTCCATTTCGAAAGAAACCGCCTCTGGTCCCACCAAGGCAGGTGAAACGTTGCAATATTACTGTGCCATCTCCAGAGATGGACATAGTAATTCGAAATCTGTTAGAACAGAAAATTTTAGAACGTGCCCCCATAACTCCGAGTTTTGTATCAAATTTCTTTCTAATTCGCAAGAACGACGGAACCTACCGTCCTATTTTCAATTTAAAAAGTTTAAACAATTATTTGATAATAAGCAAATTTCGTTTGATTTCGGTAAATCGGATTCCAGATTTCATACAGGAAAGGGATTGGATGGTCAAAATAGACCTTCGGCATGCTTACAACCATGTACGTGTAGCACCTGCTCACCGTTGTTTTCTACGTCTAATATATCGAAACCGATTACTGCAAATGACTTGTTTGCCATTTGGCCTGGCGACAGCGCCCAAAGTATTTGCATCGCTGACAAACTGGACAGCCGAGATTTTCAGGAATCTAGGCATTCGTGTAGTGGTTTTTCTCGACGATTATCTTCTAGTAGCACAGGACAGGGCGACACTTATAAAACACGTCAAAATTGTTTTCCAAATTCTGAGCCGGTTGGGTTGGCAGGTAAACAGGGAGAAGTCGATACTAGTCCCTCAAAAAATAATAGAGTATCTGGGTCTGATATGGAGTCCCTGAACAAATCAAAAAGGTTTACCAGAAAACAAGATTCGGAATATACAAATAGTGTTGGCGAAGTTGCTTCGGCGACAGAAGGCGTCTCTTCGAGAAATGCAGAGTATTATAGGCATTCTGAATTTTGCTCGACTGGTAGTTCCAATGGGTCGCTTAAATTTTCGTCATCTCCTAGCTTATTGCAACCTAGTCCTGAAAATGCCATATCAGTCGACTTATCCCTTGCCTGCGGAGGTGCTAACAGAACTGAGATGGTGGAAGGTTCACTGTGTGGAGAAGTCCAGGCTTCATCCTCTACAAGCAAAAAATTTTTTAACCACAGACGCGGCAGATACAGGTTGGGGGGCGGAGTTGAACGGTCTTCATATTTCAGGCACCTGGACAGAAGAAGAAGAGCGGCTTCACTCGAATCACAAAGAAATGTTAACTATTCTGAAATGTTTGTTAGAATTCGCTCCGTCTCTGAGTCACACCTCGCTTCTTTTACAGTGCGACAACAAGGCGGTAGTAGCGTACTTGAGGAAGGAGGGGGGAAACAAGTCGCAGACTTTAATGAAGTTAATATATCAGATCTTTCAAATTCTTCAAGAGTACGATATTCATGTAGTTCCCCATCACATTCCAGGCAGATACAACAATGTGGCGGACAGTCTGTCGCGTCATTCGAGGTTACAGGAATGGCATCTGCTCCCCGAATTCACCAGCATTGTCTTTGCGAAGTGGGGTGTTCCCCAGATAGATCTGTTTGCGTCCAGCACAGCTCACGTAGTACCTTGTTACGTAACTCTAGATCAAAGGGATCAGCGAGCATGGAGACACAACGCGTTCGCATTCAAATGGGATTTTCGTCTAGCTTGGGTCTTTCCTCCTCCGAGTTTAATACCTCGTGTACTGATGCATCTAAATCAGGCTCGAGGTGTATTTCTGATAGTCGCACCGAGGTGGTCTCGAGCATTCTGGAGAGCAGATTTGAAGACAAGAGCGATAGCGCCTCCATTCACAATTCACAGGTTATCGAAGGTACTCGTAGACACGAGGACCGGGCAGCCACCATCACGAGCGAAGGAACTGTATCTAGAAGTATGGAAATGTGGGGGTGGTCTGAATCCTTAGGAGACTGGTCTGAAGAACAAAAGTCTTTACTCAAAGAAGGTTGGAGGGCGTCTACTTTAAATACATATAGACCAGCATGGCGGAGATGGTTGAATTGGTGTACCAGGTTTGGTGTAAATTTTTCAGATCCTACAGGTAGTGAATTGGCTCGATATTTGGCAGATTTACATATAAAAGAAAAATTGTCTTATCGTACAATCCTCCTTCATAAATCTGTTGTATCTACTTTGTGCAATACAAAAAGCGAGGCCCGTTTAAGTTCAAATATTTTGGTAAAACAAATGATTAAAGCTATAGCATTGCAGCAACCTAAGAAGTGTCCACCCTCTGTCTGGGATCCTCAATCTTTGATAGGTTGGTTGGGTAGTAGGTCTCTTCAAAGTCAGTCTATTCGAAATTTCAAGGGTTTGTGCAGTACTACTGTTGTTGTGTTCAGGGCGAAGGGTACACGACTTAACATTACTTAGCGTGTCCCGAGATAGATGTATAATAAGTGAGAATAGTATTATGTTTTGGCCGCATTTTGGTTCGAAGACTGATTCCGAAACACATGTACAGTCAGGTTGGAAGCTGTTAGGTAATATTGAAAGGGCGGCTGTTGATCCAGTGTTCTGGCTTAAAAAACTTATAGACACTGGGAAACAGCGTCGGTTACTTTGTTCTAGTGATAGATTATTTATTACTACATGTGGAAAAGCTAAACCAGCTACTAGAACTATTTTGGCAGGTTGGGTTAAATCTATTTTGAAGGAAGCAGGAATTGAAGCTACTCCAGGTAGTTTCCGTTCAGCAGTAGCTTCTCGAAGCTGGTTGGATAATGAGCCTCTTGATGAGATAATGGCACGGGCTAATTGGAAATCTAGTAATACTTTTAAAAAACATTATAGGAGAGAGGTGATCCCACCACAAGGTAGCTCCTTGATTCATCTTTTTCAGCCAATTAATTAATATTTGAGATAAATTAAAATAAATTTAAAACATGTTGATTATGGTAAGTTAATTCAAATACAATTAGAATTATTAAGGATATTTTATAAGGTATTTATGAATGTTTTTGTTTATTTTGTAATCAAGGGTTAAGATTGTAATTAGCTTGTAATTATTATTTTGCGTTAAAATAAGTGTTATAATCTATATTGATGTCTTGTATACTTATTCCATAAAGGTTTACTCATCTAATTTAACTTGTATCATTTGCAATACATTGGCGTCCCGTTCACCAGGCGATAACAAACAAAGCCTCAAATATTGTTTATATGACCCCGAATGAGGCCGAAGGACACAATAGCAGCGTTTTACCTTCAAATAAAACGCATGTTGTGTCCGGAGACTCATTCGGGGTCATACTTTTAAATACTGCCTGGTTCGATTACTTCTTAAGTTATAGGATTTTGAGGCCACAATGAACGAGTTGGCGCGCTGCAGCCACCTGGTGAACGAAAGCGGAAATACGTCATGATGGTGGGAGATTGTAGCATATACCCATATACCCATATAGATGTGACACGGAAACGGAAGATGCTAGACTCAAATATTGTTTATATGACCCCGAATGAGTCTCCGGACACAACATGCGTTTTATTTGAAGGTAAAACGCTGCTATTAGGGTAGCCCCCCTGTATGTAAAGTGGGTAGTGATTTTTTTTTTAATTTCAACCCTAACGTGTGATATATCGTTGGATAGGTATTTAAAAATGAATAGGGGTTTAATAAAATCATTTTTTGATAATGTCAATAATTTCGGAAATAATCGCTCCAAAAGTAAAAATAACGAGTCCCCACCCCCTCTAACTTTTGAACCATAAGTTTAGAAAATATGAAAAAAATCTTAAAGTAGAGCTTTATAAGGACTTTCTGGGAAAATTATTTTGAACTTGATGGAAAGAACAGTTCTTGTACAAAAAAGACAAAAAGGTTGTAGAAAATAATTTCTGGACTAAGTTTGTAGTATAATCATATATGCAAGCATTTTTTTTAACTTCGTTTACATATTTTATTATCCTGAACGTATCTTCTTTCCAAGCAAAAAAAGAATTATGAAAATCGGTTCTCGCAATCCAAAATTACCACCGAAAACTTCTTCTGGTACTTATGTATTATTAGTAACCCAATTCGCATTCGCGCTGTTAGGATTTTTCCTGAGTTGATGGGGTCGGGTATTATCGAATTGTTCGGTTGGTCTCTCCTTGGCATTGGCGGTATTATTTTATAACTACATAAAACTTCTATCAGGAACATGCTAAGGCAATTTAGAACAAAACTAAAATTCATTTTTTTAACGCCATCTATCAAAATGTTAAGGTAAAAACCAGTTCATAAATGGTTCGATAGATGGCGTTGCGTAATGACGTCATCTTTTTAAAAGTCGATGTTAAGATTTTCCGTGCTTTCATGACATACCGTGGTAAAAAATCGTTGCTTCTTAAATATTTTCGTAATTTTACGAGTGCACAATCGCTGAAATTTCTACTACGTGCATAGTGTTTTAGTTAGTGGTGGGTCGTCGACGTTTTTACAGTCGACGAAACGAGACTGGTTTACCGTTCACGTTGAACTAGTTCATAAAACAGTTTAATTTTCGACTAGTTTACATTGTAGACTGAATAGCGTTTCGTAATCACTCGTTCAGTCGAGTCGTTGAGTCGTTCCATTCAGTTGTTCCGTTTCGTCGTATGTCGTCGACTAGAATGCGAAACCAAGTTGATGCTTACAATGTCGTTCATGCGTAAACAGGTTTATTCGTTAACTGTAAACCAGTCGAACAGTTGACGGCAAGAAAACAGTCTAAAAAAACCGTTCGTTCATTCAACGCCCACGCCTAGTTTTAGTTATCACCGTCCTTTGGGGGCCCGTTTTTAGGGTTCCGTATTTATTAGACTTCCATAAGTCAACGTAACAAATAGCCTTTTTTTAAACTCATAAGTGGGAACACCTATTGTGACGTACGGGAAACTACGGAACCCTACACTGAGCGTGGCCCGACACGCTCTTGGCCGGTTTTTTTGTAGTATTTGGCTGCACAGGTATCGAAACTTTCTTGACATGCTTCGATGAAGTAATCAAAAATAGAGCTGAGAATTTTAATACAACAAAATTGTCAGCTCTATTTTACCGAGATCGGGCTTGTTTAAATAATTCCAAGTTTCCAACCATGATTATTCAACCAGTGAAATACAATATCTAAACTAAAAATCAAATTATTATTCAGATCAATGAAATAAACTAGGAAATAAATCAAATAGAAAAACGACCCTAAGCAACCTTTTTTTTGGCTAGGTTCAAGTGCTCTATCCTATGTTCTTTTAACCAAAGTCGAAATTGCAACAACGCCATCCCTATCGTCCTGGATGAGTAGGACAAGAATGTGAAAGACCCAACACCATATACCGACCCATCTCCACCTCCAGAAAACATTATCCCTTCTTCTCCACTCCCCTCCGCTGATCTAGACTGGATGAGACCTGGTCATTCCAAAAGGGCGAAAGTCTAAACTATTTTGATTTAACTACTCAGTGTTTATGTTGATTTGTTTTGAAACCATAAATGTCTCATTTATGGTTTATACCTACATGTACGATGAGAAATTTGCACTCTTGGTTTTTTTAACAAAATATATACATACATACATAATCCAGTGCAATGTTTTTTTTATTTAACTAGCTGGTGGACTTCGTACCGCCCAACAGTCATTAAATATAGTATATCGTTCAATATAGTCAACCGATTACAATAAAACAGCCTAAATAAGCGTTATCTACATCGATTTCCTACAAATGCGTTCCAAATGAGAATAGGATCGATCGCCATGTTGTGACGTCACGATTAACTGTCAAATCGAGGAAAGAAATTATTAAACATTAATTTACGAAAAATTTAATTTTTACACCACCTTTTCCGAACACTGCGGTAGAATTGCTCATCTTTGACTTGCTGTATCTTCCCAACCAATGGACAAATTTTATTTGGGTTTCGTTCAAATTGTAGCAAGGACCTAACAACATATAAAAAAAATCGTAGTTCCATGTGCGTTTGCGGTTTGTGCTTTTTGTGTCGATATTGACTGGACTATCTCGCGACCAATCAGAAAAGATTTTTTTAGATGAGAAATCATTTAATGACTTCTCACGCTTTAGGGCGGAGCGGGAGGGCGTTTCAGGCTTTTACTGACTAAAACTCACTCCTAATGTTCCTTCGTGCCGGGGCTTGTGGACGGCGAGCAACGGGTAACTCGTCTGGGTCAGGATGACTGGACCAAGAGAGATTTTTGAAGTTTGAGCAATACCAAGTTGCTGTTCGGCCATCCAGTAACCGTCCGGCCGAGCTCGAGTCGTCGCCGGCGCGTAGTGTTCCACGCCCGTCTAGGGATGTCAGGGACACGGGCTTCCCAGCCCTGCTTCCAGACGAAGGTAATGTTGAAAAAAAAACTCAAGAAATTAGGAAATAGTTTATTTGATGTCTTTCTATTATCATTTATCATACAAAGTGGCTTACGTATTATACAATTAGATTTAATAATATTATTACTACTTTTATAATAGGTGACCCTTCGCAACCACGGATTCGGTTGCTGCGATTTCTTAAAATATACGCTGGTCTGGATACTTATAAATATTTTTTTAAATAGATGTCAATAATATTTTGTCGAATATTTTACATCACTGTGCCGGCATTACAACGAATATTGCAAAAACGAGGTTCATAGTTAAAATGAAATCGCAGAACCAAACCATTCGCGGATACGGGTATTCTACTGTTTAATAAAACATTTTGACACAGTGATCCACTACACGCGTCGTACTCTATTGAAACAATAAAAAATAACATAAAAATAACTTCAAACTAGATCTTATCTTTAACAAGCATTTGATTTATTTATTTCTAGAAATAAAACAGTCAGCATTTTAAATTCAAATCTTACCCTAAGGCACTGACAAAATGATTATGCGCTAGATAAAAAAAAAAATATTTATAAATAATAATATAATTCTAAAGAGTAAATAACATTCCTTAAAATTATTAAGAATAGAAAATTGTTAATTCGGCAAATTAGAAATAGGGTATATCAGAGTTAGGTAAATGGGAATTTTATTCATTATACAATTATACAATCGCACGTCACAATAATTAAATTTGTTGCTATAATTTACACTTTATTTTTTTTAATATTTACTAAGCTAACTAGATTATTAGGTATTTAAATAAAATAGTAATTTTCAAGATCAGTATTGCTCAATTGCCACAACGAATTGATTTTATTACACATCACAGTTAAATATTTACTGAAAAATATTTAAATAATATCTTTTGATCAGGCAGATATCGAATTATTTAATCGATGATTGAATTCGATACAAAGTGGTTCAAATATTGCTAGTTATAAAATTATCGTATTGCCTATACAGTCCCAAAAACGATTATTAATATTCGTAAAATAATAAGATATGGAATCATTTTAAAATAATTTACTCTTTATAATGTATTTGTACGTGTCATTTATCCTCCCAATCAATAACAATAATGATTTATTGTTGCACCGCATACTTTCTGAAGATTTACGTGACACAGTATTTTTTATTACAATGTGTCGACGCGACGCAGCATCCTGTGGTCGTATGAAAAACAAATTACTGGCAGCCACCTGAATGTTAATTCTTCCTTCGTTTACAATATCATAAACCATATATGATTTCCAAAGTAGATATAGAATTAGATTAGCGATCCTATTATTAAACTATGCTGCCTCTTTCCTAATTGGATATTAGTCGGGATTAAATATAAACGAATCTGAGATGCAATATGTAAATATAATTTTAGAATCTTAATTGCTGCCAAAACATGCTGCCTAGTCAACACTACTCAATAATCAAGTGAAATGTTTTAAATAAACGTAAATTAAACGAATGTTCCTTCTTTAACATGAATCTGGGAAGTGCACACTTATTTATTTTAATATACAGACACATCCTACCAAAAACACAAACGTCAACACTACTCTGGTGCAATTTATATCAAGTTGCGCGAAACTACTTGAATGGACGATATTGCGATTGTATGTTGTCGAGTACGATTAACGCTATTACTTTACATTCTGAACAATAGTTTGCGAGTCCCTTATAATATAATTACCAATATTGATTAATAGTAACATATATGAGAGCGGCAGCGCGCGGCGGCGTCTGCACATCTATGTTACCTGTGCGCGAGCGCACGCACTGGACAGGAATGACACCTCGATGCTACGTCGCTAACGCTTACCTCTTGTTATTTTTCTTCGAGCCCCTGTGGGATTTACAACATTATTGTAACAACTCAATACTGTTAATCACAACAACTTTTACATTTTTAATTTTGAAAACAGAAAAGTAATACGTAATTTACCTGTAATGGTCCGTTGCTAACGTCTAAATTGTGTTTGTCAGACAAACCAGCCATAAGTCTTTCCTGCCGACAGAAGTGAATAAGAGAGTGTTAAATACAAAAAATAAAAACAGAAAATGATATCTTATTTCATGGCAAAAACATAGTCTCAACAAACCTCGGCACTCCGTTCTGAATCAGCAAACGTGTGGTTGTGGATGTTCTTTGCCTGGTGCAGCTCTTCTTGTAATGAGTCGATTTTATTTTGCATCTGTAGGAAATGCAGTAAATAATTTCTGTTTTAATAATACATTTACACCATCACCAGCGTAGGCGCAGTAACATTGTTCGACAATCAAAATAGGAGAAAAAGAAAATGTCCCACTGAAAAAGTAACATGAAGAACATCCCACTGCCGAAAGATTAAATGTTTGCATTTTTAATATGTTTGTTCTTATATTTTTTTCACAGACATGTAACATGTTTCCCATGCTTTGATCACCTATATTTCAAACTAACTAAGTAAGGAGTAGACACAGGAGGCAACGCAGATCAATCGCAGATAAATCATAGGTGTATTTAAACCCCAAAAAGGGATTTCATCATGTCTTACTAGTTACTTCCTTTTCTAAACGCGCATGGATTAAGTTACTGCGCGGTTATTCGAAAAATTACAAGTAGGTATTTATAGAATCATCAATGAAATCAAATCATACAAACAAGATATTACACTACGGTACCTAATACCTCGACATAATAACACAAAAGCACACAAAGTGCAAACACCAAGATCACCGTTATCTGTACCTCCTCTACGATAGCAGGCAATGACTTTTCTATGCAGGAGAATGCGAACGCCAGAGGTTCCTACGTAAAATAGTAAATTGCAATAAAATTATGCCATAAGCACTAACAAATAGCAGAAAATAACTACAAAGTGCACTGATATTGCTTTGGTTTATATTGTTCATTGAAGACAAATTTACATTTGTCTGCATGTGTATGGTTATCCGCAAAATCATCGGCACAAATCGCATATTATGTATGACTATTTTATGAATACATTGCCTCTCAATAGATGGTACAAACAACATAGATTGCGACATACCTGCAACACGGTGCGCTGCCTGAGATCATCTAGTTCGCGTTGCTTTTCAGCCAACTGCTGCGCCCACCGTTGCTCCTCTAACGTCACATTCTGTTGTAGGCGGCTTAGTACTCCTTCCTGTTTCATTTAACGCGGTTTAGAACGAGTTATAGGCACAAAGATATTGATAATGACCAGAAAAAACAAAACTTACAGTATCGTCAATGATTCTTTTGTACTTTTCGACGAGACTTTGTGACTGTTCATTCTGCTGGATCAAGTCCTTGAGCCTTGCGTCGGTGTCGGCAGCTGGTGCGGGAGCGGGCGGCGCGGGCGCGGCGAGCTGTGCGGCCAGGCCGCGCGCGAAGCTCTGCAGCCAGTCGCGGCCCGCGCCCGCCGCGGCCACGTGAGGACACGCCTCACGCAACACGTTCGCCACTTCGATGTACTGTGCCTCTTGTGCTTTCGCGATGGCCTCCTAACACAACAAGCATTACACACTCAAAATGTGTTAAAACAAGGCATTCAACGTTTCTACAACATTCACGACTATTTAGATATTTTAGAGTTCAGTTACAAGAAAATTCAAGAAGATACACAAAACCAAAACTACATGTCATTTAGTGTTCAAAGTAATCCCTATAGTATTTCATTTATATCATATGAAATTTGAACTGAATGTAACATTGATTAATTGTTATAAGAAGTGCATAAAGTATGTTAGCAACATGTATAAACAACAAAGCGAAGCCGGCCGAAGATGTATGTAAATGCGAGTGTACACGGATACATTGTACATAGGCCGCCTGGTGTATGTACAGTAGATAAAGCAGGCACTTACGCGCAGTGAGTCTTGGGCCGGCATCGCACTTGCCGCTTTCGTCTGAAGAGCCTTTTCGGCAGACTGTAACGCCTCCATTACTTTCCAGTTTTTAGTTCGCAATTCCTATGCGGGACGAGTCAAGTAGCTTCATTAATTGGGTTAAAAGATAAAGATAAAACAGACTCCAAAATTGTAAGTGTTTTTAAATTATACAAACATGCATTGTTATTGTAAGAAGAATTAGAAGGTTGGAAGCACGACGTTCAAGAATCGTTCATTCAAAATTATAGGACTCTCAAGATTAAAATTATGAATTTGATTTAAAAAACTGTACAAGTTTGAATTGTTTTGAGTTATCAGGCGCCATCTCTACGAGTGCATGTCTCGCGACTATATTATCGTCCTGCCACTTTTTTATATGATAACAACTCTATGAACGTGTCTCCACACGGGAATATTATCGTCGCGATTCGTCAAACTAACGTCAACTCGCGACGATTCACTCTCTTGTGGAGATAGCGCCTAAGAGCTCATACACACGAGCGATATGTTGCCAAGGGCAAAGACAACTGACGCCGTCGACACTTCAGCGGCAGTCGCGGACATTCCAACTATAATGACTCGCCATCATGTGTCACTATAGATCGAAGGCTGCCGCCGACGCGATGATGGCTGCCCCGTGCCGACGGCTGCAGTTACCACTGTCGTTGGCAACATGCCGCTCGTGAGTAATGAGCTCTTAATGATAACTCTACTACGGTCGTATAACAATAGCATTGGCGATTAGCCGTGTGGCGTCCCTCACATTGTTCTTGTCCTGGTAGGTCTGCAGCTGCTCGTGCAGGCGCGCCAGCTGCTCGCGCTGCTCGCGCGCGCCGCGCTGCGCCGTGGCGAGCTCGTCGCGCAGGGACTCCACTATGCTCTCCACCTTCGCCAGCTCCGCCGCCTGACGATAACACATAATTAAGACGTCACTCACGGACAGATCGCAACAATTATTATAGTTTTAAAACGAAACTTGGCAAAGTATAATAATTTAGTTTATTAGTAGTTCCTAAGGGTGTTCAAACACTTATTACAAGGGCAAAACTGTGGGTAGAAAGCTAGTCCATTAAAGGTAGAAAATGGCTGTTTAATAAGATATTTGATTCTACAGATTATATGTAGTAAAAATACCAAGGATTTGTACTAACCTTAACTTGATCATTGGAAGGTAGTCCATTTTGCGCGGGTGCCGCTTTCAATTGTTTAATTTCAGCTAATTCAGTGTCCCGCGCCACCAGCTGTTCACGTAGTGATGCGATTTCATTTTTTAACTGAGCAAACAACATTATACAACGATGGATTAGAACGAACGAAGAATGAACGCAGAAGAAGGCACTATAGTGGCATGGATATTGGCGTTTGCCACACTTGACGGAAATCCCGTCGCAGAAGATCGGTCGCTCCGCGTAGTGTGCCTGCATGCATGTATTGACGTTCGGTCGCCGATCTTCCGCAATGGGATTTCCGTCAAGTATGGCAAAAGCCTGATAAATGTCGAATAAGTTTAATTTTCAAAAAATAAACCAATCAACAAACAAAACATTGTCAGCTCGATTGTTATTTACCTGTTGTTTTTGTTTTTCTGATTCTTCCTTGAGTATCTCAAGATTGCTCTCTGCAGTCTGGGCACGGCTCGCCAATCTCTGCACTTCATTCTGAAGCTCTGCCATGGCTGGAAACGTTGTGTCAGGTTAATTTACATGAAATATATGTACTGGTCCGGTGCCAGAACTGTGGTATGGAGAAAGTAAAGCCCCTCGCCCACGGCGACTTTTTGCAGCGACGCTGTAGCGCGTTCGCATCGATACAGTCGCGACGCTGTAGCGCGTTCGCATCGATATATCGATGCTGTTGGCATCTTTTCTATAGCGCTTGCAAATGCGACTAACGCGCATTAGTAACGATGCTGTCGCGCGCTTACAAAACGCGCGACAGCATCGCTACGAAAAGTTGCCATGGGCGAAGGGCGGAATATCGACGTCACGAGTGTTAGGCGTCGTGGCGGGTAGTTCACGAGCACTCAATGTAACTTGGTTGTAGCGTAGAAATCAAGGTCAAGCGTTAGCTGTCGATATCTTGGGCCGTATTTTACAGTACTGTGATATTTATATCATTATGATTTCTTTCCAAAATAAAATGGTTTTACAAGTTATAGCGTTTAAGTTATAACGGCACTAGAATCGTGTGTGAATCGTTTAAAAGTCAAAATCACTATAAAGTATCAGGGCTATATTATATCAATGTCACAACGATCTCGTTGTGAGGGCAATCGTAAGTCATAGTTAGGCATATGACCTGTAAGTTTCACTTGCGCCAAGAACATAACGCAGAGTTAGTTGCTAACGCGAGGTTTAATAATAAATGTTTCAACACGGGTCTGGTGTTAGCAACCTACTCGCAGTTAAGTCGCAGTAAGCCTGAACCCACAGAACGGATGAAAGAGGTTAAAGTGACCTTGTGACTGGGGCAGGCGTGCCACAAAATAGGGCGATGCTCATAGTTCAACTACCAATAGCAAACTTGCGATCTAAGTGTGCGTGGTCTGTTAGTTGCGTAATGCTCGTTCGTATTGGTTTATTACCTGTAGTGGAGTTAAAGGGTGAGAGACAAGTGGCGACACTCGTACTACAAATCGGAAAGTATTTCCTATCTAACCTCTTTCATGTTTTCTCTGAAGAGCCCCCCTACCACGAGCTTTTAACGCAATCTATTTGACGACCTAAACAGAAAGGTTAAAGGGATCCAGCTACATAGGGTGTATAGCTCCATCCCTTTCTTGCTCGCACGCTAGCCATATTAACTACGTCATGGTAAGGCCCCTGATTGTCTAGTGTATGTAGATAACTGACCTGCGAGTCGTTCCTGCGCCTGGCGCAGCTCCTGCGCGGCGCGCTGCTCGCCGAGCGCGGCGTGCTGGCGCTGCTGCTCCAGCTCGCTGCACGCGCGGTTTGCGTCCTGCACAACAATCTACACGTGAATCATGCCGCTCTACTGGGAACCTACACTCTCGTTAATACGCATGTATCGAGGGACACATCGCAAGTTTCAAACCTTTCATAGCACCAATTTTTACTAACCAACCAACATTCATTCATTGACCATTTTGACCAACCAATATTACTGACTTTCTTGGTTACAAAAACAGAACGTTATTCATTGTTTGGTTTGCTACGAAAAGATATTAGGGAGAGGACAACGATAGCTATTGCCATGCCAAAACGAAACATGTATAGTTTTGAATTTCTAGGTGATACACTGCGTCCATGCGCAGTTGCGTCGCCTCCAGCTTGTGCACCGGCAGCAGCGCACGTAGTGAGGTCGCTAGCTAGTTGTACAGGTACCTGCAGCTGCTGCGCCAGCTCGGCGGCGTGCTGCTGCGCCATGGCGGCAGCTTCGCGCGCCGCCGCCGCGTCCATGCGCAGCTGCGCCGCCTCCAGCGCGTGTCCGGCTGCAGCGCACGTAGTGAGGTCGCTAGCTAGTTGTACAGGTACCTGCAGCTGCTGCGCCAGCTCGGCGGCGTGCTGCTGCGCCATGGCGGCAGCTTCGCGCGCCGCCGCCGCGTCCATGCGCAGCTGCGCCGCCTCCAGCGCGTGTCCGGCTGCAGCGCACGTAGTGAGGTCGCTAGCTAGTTGTACAGGTACCTGCAGCTGCTGCGCCAGCTCGGCGGCGTGCTGCTGCGCCATGGCGGCAGCTTCGCGCGCCGCCGCCGCGTCCATGCGCAGCTGCGCCGCCTCCAGCGCGTGTCCGGCTGCAGCGCACGTAGTGAGGTCGCTAGCTAGTTGTACAGGTACCTGCAGCTGCTGCGCCAGCTCGGCGGCGTGCTGCTGCGCCATGGCGGCAGCTTCGCGCGCCGCCGCCGCGTCCATGCGCAGCTGCGCCGCCTCCAGCGCGTGTCCGGCTGCAGCGCACGTAGTGAGGTCGCTAGCTAGTTGTACAGGTACCTGCAGCTGCTGCGCCAGCTCGGCGGCGTGCTGCTGCGCCATGGCGGCAGCTTCGCGCGCCGCCGCCGCGTCCATGCGCAGCTGCGCCGCCTCCAGCGCGTGTCCGGCTGCAGCGCACGTAGTGAGGTCGCTAGCTAGTTGTACAGGTACCTGCAGCTGCTGCGCCAGCTCGGCGGCGTGCTGCTGCGCCATGGCGGCAGCTTCGCGCGCCGCCGCCGCGTCCATGCGCAGCTGCGCCGCCTCCAGCGCATGCGCCGTCAGATCCGCCTGCTGTGCCGTCAGTTGCGCTACAAGCTGCGCTTCCGACTGCAAACAGACATGCTCAGTACTAGTGTTTGACCAAGGCCAAATTTCGGTCAAAAATCAGGCTGATAGGACCGAAACGATTGGCTGAGTTTTTCAACATGTTTGCTCAGATCTTCTCACAAAATTTCAATTTGTTCAGGATGGAATATAATAATCATTGACTTATATTCTAGTGACAGACAAGCACGTTCACGGAAACTTTTTGTCGAAATACTGAAAAGTTAAAACTAAAATCCGCTGCAGCGCTACATTGACATTATGTCGTCTAACAAAAATATTAAACATTACAGCGCAAATAGCTAGGATACATTTTTGATTTTTCACAATCAAAATGTTTAAGCGCCATGAATTTCGTGACACTTACGCATTTCGTTCAACATAGTGTAATGACATGTTACCCATATAGATTTTTATACCGCAGTTTTTTGCCTACAACACTTCTTAACAATAACACTCTATTTCAAAATTTTAACAATAGCCCTCGTTAGTGTAAATACAGAAAACCACGTTCTACTACTTTAATAAATAAGTGAATTCAAAATCTTGTAAAATAATGAAACCATTTATTGTAACCATCATTCTGAAGAACAACTATCCTTAGTGAATGATGGTCAGGACGGACTGCGCTGCTAATATTTAGTACAAAGTACAAACAACAACTATAACTATAGCATAATCAGCCTTTTAATGTTCCTACTGCTGGGACTCAGGCCTTCTCTCTAGGAGAGGGAATGGACCGTAAACCACCACGTGGGCCCAGTGCGGCTTGGTAAAAGTCGCATGTCTTCGAAATATGCCAATTTCCTCACGATGTTTTCCTTCACCGTTTTGAGAGCAGTGGTGATGAAATAAATTACATAAAAACGAAAACTTT
Source organism: Mythimna ferrago (assembly GCA_910589285.2). Classification (NCBI taxonomy): domain Eukaryota; kingdom Metazoa; phylum Arthropoda; class Insecta; order Lepidoptera; family Noctuidae; genus Mythimna; species Mythimna ferrago. Next base: position 10,821,551 of record OU342692.1, on the reverse strand, counting down.
TTTCAACTTAATATTTCGGGGCGAATCAAAACTTGATTCGTAGTCAGAAATTAGCACTTGGTTTACAGAAGCTATAAATGATTGAAGGCACATTCCGTAGTACCTAATCTACAAGGAATAGCCAACTCATTAGAAAACGTTTTCCAGCTTTAGTCCCATAAATATCATCAGCTTGACAGTGTGCAGAGCAGATAAACGGATATACTAAATATCCGTTTATCTGCTCTGTTGGAGGAAGCCACGTGTTTTCACTTCTATCCTCTTGAAGATTTTTTATCAATTTTTCTCTTTTGGGCTGACCAGAGTAACAAACTTGAATATATGAAGGGGAAAATCTTTATAACAGTAATGCAATATCACTTATATTACACATACGACTACAAATGCGACTGAACCGAATTTATATTTGAATACTAATCTATACGTGAGAGAGAATCTAGAGAGCAGTGGTGGCCGACTGGTAACGGCCCCGACTTTACGAGTTGTTGGTCGCGGGTTCGAACCCAGCCAGGCTTTGTGTAATTTATTTCTTCACCACTGCTCTCAAAACGGTGAAGGAAAACATCGTGAGAAAACCGGCATGTCCTAGAACCAAAAATTCGAAGACATGTGACATTCACCAACCCGCACTGGGCTCGCGTGGTGGATTACGGCCCATTCCCTCTCCTAGAGAGGAGGCTTGAGTTCCAACAGTGGGAACATTAAAAAGGCTGGTGATAATTGATGATGAATCTATACGTAATATCTAGGTAGGTACGTAATACATCAGTACTAACGAACTACAGAATAATGTTTAACTACAAAACTTAGCGATGAAAACTGATACTCAATAATTTGCTAGCATTTCTTGCTAAGTTTTTACAATATCGAAAAACAGACATATTCATAATTTCTGAATTTGACGGAATTCATTTATACAAAAAAGAAAAAATATTAAATAAAATATAAAAAAAAAAAACAGAGTAAAAAACATCATGCAAAGTTCGTGAAAACCCGATTTTTGTGGGAGAGAACATCTGCATGTTTTATTCTATGATTGTAAAATAATAAAAGCTTTTAAATAAATTATTTATATATTTTAGCTTTTATATTACGATATCAGAAGCTATTAAATTGCTTGAATAATCAGTTATTTTACTTACATGACTACTGAATTAATATTTATGTCCCAAATTTACTTTGATTTGAATTTTTATTTTACAAATATCTACTTTTATGGAATATTCTTTGCAGATAACAATTTTAACTGCTAACTAATAGGTACGTTAAACTATTTAAATCATCACTTGTGATATCAAGTGTAATTTTAATCACGACATATTAAGTTTAACTCGTTTTATATTGAAATTACGAAACATTTTATGTAACAGCTATTATTATATACATATATATTATATTTTTTTTATATTATTATTATATTTTTATCTGTTTGCCTTCACCCGCTAGAAAAATGGGGCGACGGAAAACGCGACCTAGAAAAATCTTAGCTACATATGAAAAAAGTTATTAAATTTCAAAATAGTATTCTGACCTCGGAAAGCCTCTGGATGTGAAGCTCCATCTGCACGCGTGCCGCCTGGGCCTCGCCCTCCGCGCCCAGCTTGGACTGCAGCTGAACACAAGCACCATGTGAAACACGCGGCATAGCAATGATTGATGCTGACTACGTATTAGGTACCTAACATAGCAATATTACAACATATACGCAATATTACTACAGCACCCTTCTATAAACTGATATCCGTGATGCCTACTAAGAATTATCATATAGCAGGCCATTTGTGTGATGGCAACTGATTGTGATTTGGCGGTTAACTACGGCATTGAATGTGTTAATTGTATTAATAATGCTAGGTGGTATGTTGGTGAGTAGTGGGTAGTACCATGAGTTTCTCCTGCGCCAGCTGGTGATTGTCGTCGAGCAGCCGCTGCAGGCGCGCCTGCTGCGCGTGCAGCTCGGCGCGCGCCGCCGCCGCCGCCTGCTCGCCGCCGCGTGCTGCCGCCGCCGCGCGCGTTCGCTCCGCATTCAATTGCGTCCTAAAACAACCACACTTTATTACAGGGGTGCTCGCTAAGGCATATTATGTTGTTAATAAACCTCGAAATATATTAGCAGCAAGAGATCGAATGCAAACTTACAAATACGAAAGGCAAGTAATAATAAAGTAAAATCAAAACCACATGACCCTAAAGAAATATAAACAAAAGAATTCGTCGAGATTGCATTACATAATTATATTTATCTCATAGTCCGATAAATAGATCCTAATAAAAAAAATGATCAACAGTATATTATTATAGTTTTTGTTTATGTGTTTTTGTATTTGTATGTGCCTACTTATACGTATTTTACATAAAATCAATCTACATATTAAGAAAAGGTAGTTTGTTTTTTTTTGGTTGTAGGAGGAAAAATTTTGTAATCGTACCAGTACTTTCAGAGATATTAATCTCTGAAAGTACTGGTACGATTACAAAATTTTTTTTCGCTGATAGAAAGTTACTTTATCCCTGAGTGACTTAGGCTATATTTTATATACACGAACGAAGCCGCGGGTAAAGGCTAGTGTTTATTATTATTATATTTTACCTGAGTTCCTTAAGCTTAGCGTGCAGCGCCTGTGAGGCTTCGATCTCGTCAGCGAGCGCCTTCTCCTTGTCAGCCAGCTGCTTCTTCAGCTTCTGAATGGGGTCGTTGGGACCCTAACAAGAACATATCATACAAATAATACATCATAACAGATACAATATTATTGCTTTACAAATGCGTGTCGGCCTTGCCCTGACAACATTTCATATGAAGTTTATTATTTCCATTATTTTCAAAATAAGACTTATTCCCTTAGGCTTTCATTTAGGGTAGTCAGCAAAATTAAAATTTTCAAATTTTTTTGCATTTTGCAGATCAGTGTCAAGTTGTATGTTGATTAGAATATGATTAACGGGCGTAACATGTATTTATTTACGGAATTGTAATCATAAAAATATCAATACAACCCTCTCAGTTCGTCTTACCCTATTGAATAACTTTTTCAAGAAATTGCCAGTCAAAGTAGCCAGCATATAAGCAATACACACGCACATTGTGAACAACATTCAATTTGTTTCATACTTGATAGCTATGCTTTTTTTATTTAAGTTTTTCAATGTGGGAAGTCATCCAATGACTTTGGGGGCATGAAGAATGAGGGCGTGTCAGACTTTTACTGACTAAAACCACACCTGTGTCCTCCATACAGTTACCCTTTACGTTCCACCACGGGTTTCCTTTTCGGAAAAAATCCTCGCGGCCCTAACGGGCATCGGCCCTGCTGGGCCCCAACGGTTTGCTAGCATCTCTTTAGAGGAGCTCGTGGAACACTACGCGCTGTCGGTGATTTGGGTTCGGCTCGGACAACAATCGGACAGCCGAACGATTAGCTCCAATTAGAGATTGGGGCCGCGGCGGCTCGGGCGTGACTCACGCTTGCGATCGTCTCCTTGCTAGCATTATTGCTACGGAGAAGAAGTTGCTTCGAACACGCGGGCAAACCTCCACCGTATGTTCCACCGTACACCTCCACGATGTTCACACAAGGGCGACATCCAGGTATTTCTACCGCTTGAATATGGTAGCGATGGTGGGCCAAAATTTTGTTTACTTACAAAGTTTACAAAATCAAAACTACAAATATATGGATAGAATATACTTTGTTGTGTTCGATTTTCTTATTTGTTTTAAAGTGACTGAAAAGGATTATTTACACAGTTGTTACTCCTGTTGAACAACTAAACATTTTTAATACGTTGAGCGTAAGTCATGTGATCAAGTGATGTACTTCGAATGACGTGTTGTTTTAAACTACTTTTGGCGTTAGAATCTTGCACCTTTATTGAGTATCTACTATTTAATTGACACGAAACCCTAATTCGATAGCCTCGTCAAAGTCATTTCTCGCCCTTAAGGCAGGACGCAAACGTGTGTCTTGTGTCAGATACAAGCTACCGATGAATATTTGATTTCTATAGAATCAATATGAAATCAACCACTCCCCGCGCATACGTAAACATTTTTTGTGTCTAGTTGCTTCCAGTTAACACATACATAAAAAGTTTTCGGTGTCGGTAACTGGAACAAAAAAGTGTCTCTGTTTGCGCAGCGCCTTAAAACAAAAACCGCACACACAATTTTTCTTTTTAAATTGCAATTATTAGGCACACCTTCAACTTTGCAATCTAGCCACTACAACCCATTTGTAATCCGATTGTCAAAGTGTGTCCGAATAGTTAATATTCCTCAGTAATTGATTCGCAACTTCTTGTCGAGTAAATATGTACATTGAAAACTTTATGACGCTCTTCTGAAAAATCACCTGTTTGATATAATTTTAATGGTGCGAAAGGTTCAAATTAAAGTCGTGAACTCATCTTGGTGAAACCTGACATTACGAGTGTTTTTGATCGATTGCGACTGAGATTAGAGTGTGAATGTTCCTTTAAAATACGGGAATTGGCCCTCTTCTGGTTGACATCATATAAAATCATAAGACGCACAACTGTTCGTTATGACGCGCGCGAGCAGCAATACGATAGTTCCGGACATCATTCCTGCATACTACTCACACAATGGCTGAGCGACGTCAAAGCAATTTAGGTGAGTGCCCGTCTTGTGGTCACCTGATCGTCATACTATGTACATTGCATCGGATAGCGTGAAATCGTCCTTTAAATTCACAATCTTTTGCTCTTATTTTGATGCCGACACACTGTTCGGCGCAAAAACGAAAAATATTGTTATTGTGAACCCAATGCTATAAAAAATCTTTATATTTTAATAATGTATAGGTATTTAGTAAAGATTGTAATGTATTAATCATGTGTTTATTTATAGGCCTTATTTTCCTGACAATAAAGAAATATTAATATAGATTTTTTTTTGGCGAAATAGAGATAGCCTTACTGTGCACATCTATATTGCTGATTTTGGAGTACACAGACGAGTCGTTATGCTTTTGTCAACAACAGCCTCTAGACGAAATGTTACTTTAAAACCTCAGTTACATTAGGACATTACCTGACATTACCTGTCGCTGTGAATATCGATAGTCGTCATTTTTTTTTTTTTTTTTATTAATTATAGGTTTTGCGTTTGACCACTATCTCACCTGATGGTAAGCGATGATGTGGTCGACGATGAAGCACGCTTGCCTAGAAGAAACCTATTCACTCTCGACTTAAAGACTCCTAAGTTGTAGCTATCAGGAAACACAGACTCCGGCAGGGAATTCCACTCCTTGGCTGTACGTCATTTATGTATATATATTTCTGTCTATAATTTTCAATAATTATGTATGTATAAATGTATTTATTATACGGCATATGTATATATCTATGTATCTATTATACAGCATATCTATATATCTGTGTATAGTCTGTCTAAAAAGTCAACCGACTTGGGAATTTTGTATAATAAATTTATTCATTTAAAAAATACTTATATTCAATACTTTTTATAAGGTTCTTCTGTTAGTAAACAATGATCAATTCAACCTTGATTATTGAACCAGTAGTGTTGACTACATCAGATTTCATTAAATCCTAATAATTACCCAAGTTGTTTGACTTTTTAGACAGACTATCTATTATAATATATGTTTAATTCTGGTTTGTCACACCAACAACAGCCCCATTTCTTGTCCAGGCAATTATTGTCCATACCCGGTTGCCTGGAAGAGATCGCGGAATGCGATAAGGCCGCCCATTGTATGTATATGTTTTAGTTTCCTTTTTGTATGTTTAATGGTGTACAATAAAGTGTATAATAAATAATAATTAGGGGACAAAATGCCCCCGAACATGTCGCGCAACGCTCAAACTTCGTTACATTACAACATTGCCCAGCGTCCCGCAACTTGCCCTCTAACATTTTGCGACGTGTACACGTGACGTGGGACATGTTGGACAATTTGATAGCGTTGTACGTCATGTTCGGGGGGCATTATGTCTGAGACTTTACACTTGTAATTGTTTGTAGTAGTTTTGTATGTAGGTACAAATAAATGTTTTTCTTTCTTTGTTTTCTTTCTTTAGTAACAAAAATTTTCCTGAAGGCAATACGAGGCCATAATAACTCGTGCATACCTCAGTCCACTCGGAGTGCTCGGGCAGCGGGTCGTGGTGCTTGTTGAGCAGCGCGTCGGTGAGGATCTGGATCTCCGTGCGGGACAGCGCCGCGTCGCGCACCACGCGCACCAGCTCGCCCACGTTCACGCCGCCGCTGTCGCCCGCTACTGACCACAACCATGTGTCACTATCTGTTATAATACGCACGAGTCGTGTGCACGGTTCGACGGCAATCACTCTGCTTCAGGGCATACAATACAGACTAGAGTCGTCGGTTCAGGTACATAATGTCAAAAGTTAAAAAAAACGTTACATGCTTCCAAATGCTGCGAGCTTAAAATAACGACAACACAATCAATTTTATAGTATCTCTCATGCTCTCGCCAGCAGATCATTTGGACGTGTTTTTGGAATATTATTTGCATGAAGCGGAGATTGTATGGAGTGACGAGAATGGATAAGGTGAGAAATTATTATAAAGTTTGTAAAAAGTTTGAAAGTGGCGCCGGTGACTCAAAAGTTGAAAGGGAATCGTGTATTGGGTATGGTCATGTGAAGAGGATGGACGAAACGCATGTTACTAAAAGAGTTTACATGTAGAGAGGAACAGGGATGCTAGAGAAGAGATAGTCGGAATGTGGGAGGAGTGATGTGAAAGAAAAGGGACCAGTGGTAGAGTTACGCCTGACAGACAATAATATATATCTTATTTTTCATATATTATATTATATATTCATATATCTTATTTTGATCACAGTATAGCATAATCAACCTTATAATGTTTCTACTGCTGGGACTGGGAGAGTGATAGAGTGATAGGGGCCTCCTCTCTAATGGGTGAGAAATCGCATTGGGGCATTGTCACATGTCTTCGAATTTATGATCCTAGAACATTTTAGGTTTCCTCGCGATCGTTTCCTTCACCTTTGAGCAAAGATGGTGAATCAAATTACACAAAGTAAAGCGTCTGTTTAAACTCACAACGTACAATTTATAAGTCGAGGCCGTCGGCCGTTATAACCACAGGGCCACCACTGCTCTATATATATATTATATAGCACACATAATCAACTGTTCAGTCAATACCTCCTGTGAAATAATATATCTTAAAAAATCGCAAAAACAAGTCTAAATTCCGGTGGTTGCGGATGCAAGCTATTCCTTGGCACAGGCGACGACTTTGATAGTGTTGTATGTTACCATATTTATGTCAAACAGCTGGTGGTTTTTAGCATTATTACAAAGATGCACAGACATAGTCGGCGTGTAGAAGAACAATACACACAACAATACACACTCACCCATAAGGGAAAGTACATTGGGCTCTGGTTTCTTCTTCTTGCTCTTAGGGGGAGGGGAGGAAGCCGGGGGCGGCGCGTTGGCCAGAGCCTGGCGCAGCAGCTTCTCCGTGGTCAACTCGCTGGGCTGCGGCGCGTTCAGCGGAGGTACCACCTCTTCGCGGACGACCTCTGCCACTTCCTCACTGGGCTTTTTCTCTGTCTTCTTGCCTAAAGTTTATTCTCATTACATTCTAGGTTCTAGGTGCGAATTATGATTATATTTCTTTATCATTTATTCATTCTCAAGTTTGCATAGGCGTAAATAGGGAGAAGGCCAAGTGACTGGCCAAAACACTGATAACTTCTCACAAAAACCAGGCCAGGCCCTTAAAAACCCTAGATACGCCAGTGCAAGTGTGTACAACAACGTGTACGGAAGCGTGAGTAATTCCATATTAAAGTAGTGGACTTTTACAAATTTATCTATACGCACTCTTGCGCTGTTCCTTTGCTGCTTCGCCACTGTTGTGTCGCTCACGAGTAATTTCCTCCTTAACGACTTCAACTGGCGCGGTTGGCTTGGCAACTACCTTGGCAGTCTTAGCAGGCTTGGCTGGTTTGTTCTCCTTCTTCTCTACAACTTCTTCCACTTTCTCTGGAGCCTAAAAATATAAGATGCAATAACAAATCGCCTTCTTAAACCTATAATAAACAACATGCTATTATCAGAAAATACATACAAACTATTGTTACTTTGTATTGAATCATGCTTACGAACGCGCGTGCATTGATAGTGATACGCTTACAGTGAAGCCACGACACGACATAAAGACAGTGACGCAAGGAGAGACGGGTCGAGAATACGACTCCGGCACGTGTGTATCATGATGTTCAGGGGTGCTCAAATTTATATATATGGCTGTTTTCACTAACACCGGAACACCTAAATGGACGCATAAGTAAAATCGCACTGTTGGATTTTTAACTCTTGGCTCAGCACAAGAGTTGAAAATCAAACATTGAAATGATATTTAGACCTTCAGTTAAGTATCCAGATAATAACGGCGATCTACCTAAAAATACTTAGGCACAGATCGACAATTTACTCTAAAAACGTAATATCTAAGTAAGTACTAATTTTGCATGTTTTACCTAATAATTATTATATTATTACTTCGGACATAGTAAAATAAAGATTAGGTTGTCGTAGTAAAAGTAATCGCTGTTGTAATTATTTATTTTTTGGGAATTCCCGCGATCGGCCTTTGAGCGCCCCTGGTGTTAAGAATGAAAACGAGTCGAAAACATCAATGCAATGAAGAATTAATTTCAGTAATTGTTAGTACTAAAGCACATGCGAAAACTAGGAGGTAATTTCTAAATTATTTATTACAATTTACTGATACTTGTACATTGCAGAAATCTAAAACTATAATATTGTATTAATGTACTTTGTAAAATTTTGCGTACCAAAACCAATGAATTAATTGATGCTTTATTATTCTATTCTACTTGACTACAACAACACGTCACAAGTTAAGGGACACAGACAACATCTCGGACACATATAACGTTCGTAGGTGTAGACTCACTTTTTCCGCTACCAGTGATGAATGCATCAATTCAAACTCATCTTTGGGATGCATTTCCTCAAAGTGGTTGGCGACAGTGGTGGTGGCAGAGTCTGGTACCGCGCTGGGATCGCTAACGCAACTCGGATCCTCTTTGTTTATCAGTATCGGCTTTACTTTAGGATCCTTGCCGCGTTTGCGGATCTGTACAGACAGTGACGCACTGTAGTGAACCACTCATCTAATTTATCATTTTATACATATATCCAATTGTTAGTAACCAGGATTCACCCATCCTTTAATTTTTATATTAAAATATTGCCCATAATGTATAGGTACGCCAGATTTGAAACAAGGTGATCTATAAGTCATTTGAAATGCAAATAAATACATTAATCAAATACTGGTCAAAGTCATATGAGTAATGCTCCTTTTGGCTTCGCTGTAGTCGGGCAAAAACGGTACCATGTTTTTAACGTCTTTTAATTTAGGTAAACCGTTTTGACCACAGAACTCCGGGCAAGTCATTCTGTAGTGTAAGAGCCATTTTTGTTATTTTTTTTTTATGGCAAAAGTCTTTCACCAGCTGGTGTTAGTAACGTCGTAAACAAATTAATAGGATTTAGATTTAAACTACGTGGTGTACACAATCGTACGAACTTATCAAGTATCAATAAAGTCGTGCAGATTGTGAAGTTCTTGAACCCGAGTCGTGGGTACAATACCTACCCTGAATTATTGTTATGATAAAATGCACATATAAAGACTGGGTCTATTTGGGGGAGATATTTGGAATTAAAGTTGACAGCGCAACACTTTAAGATGCTATATTACAGCGTTATTTTACTGTTTTGGGATATTCAACCAATAATATACCACTTCTAACGTGAGTGGCAACTTTGCAGAAAAATCGAAATTGTGACGCGGCGACGCGACGACTGTGCAAAGCTTACAAGGACAAAAGCCAAACCCATTTCTAAGGACTTGTGGGCCACCTTGTACTTATCCCAAGCAAGGTTCTACAAGACACCTGTATTTAATAAATTGAGGAAATTCAAAGACAGTTTTCCCATTGTTAGTTTTCTGAGTTAGATATTAATCTCTCAGTATAGGTACAATTTTAGTATTTTAGTATTTTGAAAATAAATTAACCCTCTGAATAGAATCCTATAACCTATTAATAATATATTGTATTGGCATATGAAATCATTAGTGAGGAATCAATCAAGTCTATCTAAACCAAAATATGACATTGTAAAGTTTCTTCTTATAAAATGTTTAAAAGTAAATCAAAGCCAACAAATTCTTCATAATTATAGTTTTGATAACTTTATCTTTTGAAAAACATATTTTTTTGAGATAACAATTATTTTTAAATTATGATAAAGTTTTAATGTATGTTTTTACTATGCATACCATCATGCAATGTTAACATTTTGCAGTCCTGTTTCACAAAGAAGTAATATGAGTCACTTTTAAATATTTATCTCTTCAGATAATCAGAAGAAAGTGTAATAATTAATATTTGCAAGAAGATAGATTGAGATATGGTATGTATTTATAAAATGAAGTCACTACATTCCTAAAGCCATATTAGTAAAGAAAATCAACCATTACCCCTAGCACAGCTTATAAGAAAGAAATAAATTACTTGAAGAACCCATTAGAATTTACCAATAGGAGCCCACATAAATAATAGTCATGCTACTGGCTAGCACTAATCATATATTTTGTGTTCTCAATTAAAAACAAGAGAACTTACCTTGACATTGGGAATTTCCCTAGGAGCATCAACAACTACCGCTGGGTTAAACTCAACATGTCCCTTAGGAGCTGGCATCACCTCATCTTCTACCCCACTCTCGGCCAGTGCCTCACTCTCCGGCTCACTGCCAGTCACCACTGCACTCTCTTTGTTCTTTTCCTTCTTTGCTAACTAAAATACAATGTACATTATTTTAACTGCTATTTAAAAAAATAGTATAGTTTGCTAACACTGACATTCAGAAATTCATCTATTTATTTATTCCTTAACCTCTTGTATGCCGTAATTAGAGACAATTAAAAAGCCATTGTGTCTCGCGTAGATCTGCTTGGCATACAAGGGTTAATGTACAGCATATAAACAAAAATACAAGACAAACATTAAGTTCTACATATTTATTTATGTACACATAAACACTTAAAAACGAAATGAATATCAATCATCATCTGTTAAATGAACACAATTAAATTGGAAAGTAAACAATTTCTCATGGACTAAAAACTATAGTTGGTAAACAACATCGATGACCATGTTCTTTACATGGGCCATTGATGGTAAACAATGATTACTTTGTAAAGTAGTTGTATTTTTCCTGATAATAAATAAATTCTGAAATTCATACATATATGCCTAAACCAACAAAGTATATTTGTTGAAAAAAAAAACTTATCTACCCCCAATTCTCAAAAGAATTTAACCTTTCAAATAGCGATATTAGAGGCAATAGAAAGACAATGAGAGAGCGAACTCTGGCATTCGCTCGAGGTTTAATGGTGGATTACATTTGATTACAGCCCATTCCCTCTTCTAAAGAGGAGGCCTGAATTCCAACAGTGGGAACATTAAAAAGGCAGATGATGATACTTAAGCCAGCTTGCTGTTGTAGATGATGGATAGTTAGTACAAGCCCTGAAGGGGAAGTGCTCCTAACAAATATTATCACAACTTAATATTGTTTCTCACTAGTTATAATGCAATAAAATATTAATGTATTATCATTTCGCATATTTTTCATTATGTCTAATTTGATGATTTGTTTTAAAGATGAGTCTGTTTCCTATTTTGTATAAAATTAGGTGATCAGTTTTTCTAGATTCATATGGTTATTATTATAATACTAGTCTGTAGCATCACAATGATAGACAAAGGCCTCCAACAAATATTTTTTTAAAATCAATCCTACACTTTTAAATCAATCCTACAATCCTAGGTGTAAAATTTAAATATGTGTTACCTTTTTGTTAGCTTTCTTCTCTTTCTTTTTAGGTTTATTTTTGCTTTCAGCAAGAGCAAGTAGTTCAGTAGTGGCTCGGCGTTGTTGAGCAATAGCCTCCTCATAGCTGGTGCCTGAGGCCGAGAACAGCCCCATGAGGAGCAGCATAGCGAGTCCAGCCACTCCCACCCCACACAGCACAAGCAATGCCTGCAGCTCCATTGGATCTGCTGCACACGCCTACCCTTTATTAAAATTACGAACAATCTAATTATTGACCATAAGAATCTTATTGGAATTTTTACTACATGATGATCTGAACTGCTAGCGCAAAAATGTTATCTCATAATATTAACAATATTGCATTTCATTGATCATCTACGATTCTAGCGGCACAAACCTAACGGCAAATAGTACAAGTATTGTACAGAGTATTTAAGAATTATTTGAGAATGTATACGAACCGCGCGCTGACCTGATAAAACACTTTTAGAGTATTGCAAGCAATAGCAAGAAACTAACTGTAGTTTTTCATTAATTTACTTGGAAATATTCTAACAAAATGAAGGTATGAGCTGACACGTAAGCAATGACACATGTCAAAGGTTATTGACAGTCCTTTCGCAAAAGAGCTGATGATACTGTAAAAAATAATATTCCAATTGGTACATCCAGTACCGGTACTTTAATCCAGGACATAAGGGACTATGAGATACGTAGATTCACAGCCAGTAATAGAAATATAAATACTAATAGCCATAAAACGTTAATTTACAGTTCAACGATAAGATAAATTGTATTTACCCGTACCTAGTAGTCTCCTGTGTTATAAGCAAGCAAACACTTTTATTTTAATTATTTTGCCACCAATTTACACTTAGGGTCACTAAACAAAAGAAATTGGTAACGAAAATTGTATTTGCTTTCAGGTTTTCTTTTTTTCCCTGACTAGTAAAACCGGAGGACCGCCGGAGGAAACACGAACTAACCAGCTTAACCACAGACTACCTAAAGCCGACAATCAGACCACAGACCAGACAGGCATAAAAGAGTCCTGTACTGTGTACAACACGCCTTATTCATGATTCTGAGTCCTTAAAACGTAATTATTTTTACTGCTTTTTATACCGCAAGTAGTAATGCTAGCAAAAGAGGAAGCCGCACGGAACGAATGTTCTCACGCCCAGCCGCGGAGATTCCGAGCCCAACTACCAGCTACGGTAAACGCGAGCTTGTGGACGTCGAGCAGTGGGTTAAAGCCGTTATAGCTCGCCGTCTGCCCGTCCGGTAATTGACTGAACTGAGCTCAGGGGGCTTACCACGACCTCTTATAGCATGGCTAAAGTTGAACTACCTACTATTTTTGTAATATGTATGACTTCGTTACAGCAAGCCTGTAAATGGCCTGCTAACTAACGTTTACGAAATCCGCTCAAGATTCGTTCACCTTTTTTTTTGTACTTAGAGACTTCTTGTAATATGGCGTGCTATTTGACGTGTGACTGCAGATGACCGTATTTTGAGCGTCTATAACGTTAAATTAAGAGATCTTCCAGAGTAGAGTCTGTGCGGAAAGTAAACCATCGTGGGATTTGAGGGCGCTGCTGTAGATAAATATCGTTTTTGTTATGTAAGCAACATTGTGACGTCATTATAGTGCGACTGTCAAATCTTGATATTTTGAAACTATGTTAGACTAGCTTCTTCCAGCGGCTTCACCCTATAATAAAAAATATCCTATTGGCTGAATTTGCTCACCTAATGAAACTGCAAAGTTATAGCTTATGTGCTATATTATTGCAATGTTTATGATTAAGTTCATCTGTCTAGTAGTTTTTGCGCGACACATCCATACATACGAGTACCTCCATCCATCTTCACAAACTTTCGCATTTATATTATTAGTAGCCTATTTATTGACCTTGCTCACGTGATGGAACTTAGCAAAAATATAGGTCATAAGCTATATTATTGCAACGTTTATCATTAAATTCATCCGTTTACAAGTTTTTGCGTAATGAGTAACAAACCGTTAATTGTGGCGACACCTGGGGGAGGCCTATGTCGAACAATGGACGTCTTTCGATTGTAATGATGATGAACATTTAAATGCAAACACGAACCGATAAAGGAAAAGGCTTATGTTTAACTTACCACCAGATATAGTAACATATTAAAGACAAAAATAGTAAATGATCACCAAAATTAAACCTACATTTTAATGTAAAATTATAACCAAAGTTTTAACATCTCGCTATCCTATTTAAGCAAAATGAATCCAAATAAAGCATCGGCGGGTTCTGCCGATGCTTTATTGGTTACGGAGATATCAGTAGTTAAAATTTTGAGGTTAGGTTAACTACCTGCCAAGACATCTCGACGGAGCCCCGCTACGCGGGGCTCCTACTTCTGGGTGGTTTAAAAAAAAATGCTCTACGGGGCTAAAAAGAGCGCATTAATTTGCTCGCTAAGATTTGGTTATCATTTACTACATTTGGTGTTCGAATACAATTTAAAATACAGTCGTAACAAGGGTACCAAAGCGTTTTATGGTGGTCATTATATTTAATCCCCAAAGGAAAATAGCATGAAGAAACTGCTGTACTGCCTATCTAGGTAGGTTCCATCAACGACCACTTACCCAGTTCCAACGAAAATGGTTCTATCACTGTGACTGGATCGGTCTATTATCACTGACTGGAATATTGTAGCTAACAGAAGGTTTATGTTTACCCTAGTTAAATATAAAGGTAAAAATGGGACACTACCACTTTCTCGTTGTCTTCCTCAGTACATTTTTCCCTTTTGCTAATCAATGAAAAATATGAACTTAATGACTATGAAAATAAAGTACACTTCAGAATATGTATGTAATGTTGCTTCGTAAAAAATCTATTTAGCCTTTATGGGACCATCTCGCATATAAGATCTTTGGGATCACTTGGTTGTCCGTCTGTTTATCTGTTAAGACCCTTTAACTCGAAAACGCTTGGATGTATCGAGTTAAAATTAAAACCATAAACTCAAGTCTGCGGTCTTTTGAAGTTGTGAAAAAATCAGACTTCTGAGTTAACGAAAAAAAAAAGATACGGCCGTTTATGTCGCAAAAAAACGTATATTTCGATACTCAAGGGAATCAAAGTTCATAGGGTGAATCTCGTTGACCTAGGTCAAATCCTGAAATTTAGCATAAATCACGGTCTCATAGAACAAGTACAGGGAAAAATCTGAAAATTGTAAATTTAGAGATCCGCAACAAAAAAAAAAAAAATTGTTTGCTATTCGGAAAAATCTTCGTAACTCAATTCGGGAATTGATTTCATAGGTAAATTTGTACAGAATCTTCAGTGCGCAAGTCCGACTCGCACTTGCCCTTTTTTATTTTAGTTACTGTATCCTTACTCAAGCCTGAAAAGAAATATTCTAAGTTAGTCGAAATGCATTATAAATTTAAAGTATCAATACTCTTTATACTAGGCATCGAAAATATTGACCAAAACAAAATAAACAAATATCGCCATGTTTAAATGAATTTCCGTTTAATTCATATATATTTGGAGATAACAGGGACAGGAGTTCACCTAGGAAGTCTAAAAACATTAAAATAAAAGTGTTACGTACCAAAAACACAGCATACCAATGTTTCCCAAGTTCGTGACTTTGTTTTGACCAATAATGGTGTGATTTGCCATTTTGTTATCTTTGGCAAATCTGTAATATATTAAATATTATTTCCCTTGCAGCTCAGTGAAATTTTTTATCACATTTCTGAAGATTTCAATTAAAAATCACAATAAAATAACACAATAAACAACAACCTGTCAACATAATATGACGTTTGGCATTTGACGGATGGCTGGGTTGGGTTGCTACTTAAAATCTTTAATGTTGTTTTCACTTTACGCCACGACGGTTCTTTTATCGCACAGACAATATCTGTTAACCTTTGAACAAAAGTCGTTCAACTTTAGAACTGTCATGGTACGATTATTAGCGGTTTTGAAAGTTTGATAATTGAACGTTTCTATAAGTGGTCATGGTAAGCCCTGACGTTACGGACGCTCAAAAGATCTGCTGTCAAAAAGCACGCCATAGTACAAAAAGCAAAAAGTCTATACGTGTCTATAGAGAAAAAAGGTAAACGAATCTTGAGCTGATTTCGTAAACGTCATGCTATAATACAGGCTTGCTACAACGAACTACGAAGTATAGTACAAAAATGCCGGGCAGTTCAACTTCAGTCCTGCTATAAGAGGTCATGGTAAGCCCCTGATGAGATATACATATATGTAATAAACCTTTAAAGCGCACTGTACTATATTAAATCATCTCATCGAGATCGTACAGGATACGAGAATATCATACAGAATTTAAAAAAGTAGTCAACGTTTTTGAACGAAAATTAAAAAATGGTTTCCACCAGACAGATGTCAGCACAGGATGTCAGCTTTCATAATCAGTTGCATTTCATCGTAGCAAATTTTTGTCAATTGGGTACTACTACTAAACAGCTGTCCTAATTCCATAATCATAATTCAACAGTCTTCGATATTATGTAAAAAGTATTTTAAGCAGTGCGCCAGTTGTGTGAAGTTTACTGTTCTAATGTAATTAAAAGTGTCACAATAAATCCTTGATTTAATCTTTTTGTCCAAGAATGTCGATTCCTCCACTCGTTTGCAGTACTCCTCCACCACCCGACCAGTGTGAAGACGAAAAGGATCCTGGTGATTTCGATTTATCGTACAGTTGTTAGTATAACTGTTGTTTATATTTTTCAATTATTAATAACACTAAATCAAGTAGTTGCATGTAACTTCTTGTGTGAGTAATAGGGTTCAATCATACAATAACAATGGCATGTATTATGTTAGTAGTGTATGTGATATTATAAATATTTGATTAATCCTACAGTCTTTATCATCTAATGTAAGATAATTTTAAAATAGTAAAGGAAGTTCATGAAAGTCCTGTTTAGTTTTCTCAGCTTCAACTCTTCATTAATAGCATTTGTGGAAGATATACCACAATTTTGCCAATAACACATGCAAACATTGGTTTTGTTTTCTCACTGTCAAACGTTGGTTTAGTTTTCTCATTGTTGTGTACAATTATTGCTGTTCAAGATTATTGTGATAATTTTTAACACTTATACCTTACTATAATTTGTTATACCTACTTAATTATTTCAGTATCACAAGATGATGATGATGATGACGAAAACAATGATTACAATTATGGCAACTTTTCTTCTTACAATCATTATCAATCTGATAACAAACCACTTGAAATTAAAGATCCAGAGATAACAAAAAGCATAAACACTGGGGAACATAAAAACTTATACAAGGAGTATGAACCTAATAAGGAAACGGAGCAAAGTGGTGTTAGCCATGATGAGTTTGAAACCAATGATATTAATGAAAACAAACTAAAATCTGAAGACGATTTGAATATTGAAGATTTAAATTTAGAACTTGATGAAGAAATTGTAACTAATATTGTTGAAAATAGTGATGAAAATGAAAGTAGTGACCAGAACACAGATAGTTTAAAGGATTTAAACATTCCATGTTATTCTAATAATAGTAGTCAAGATGACAAAACTAATGAAAATGTGATTGACTCCACTGTTGCTATAAAGCAAACGCTTGTAGATTCAGATGAAGCAAATGTTGAACAATCTATTGATGTTAATGAAAAACATGAGACTATTGCAGAAGATCTTGATCTCAGTCATTTGAAAGGGAACGAAGTGGTACCATCTATTTTAGAAATTGAACCCTCAGTACAAGAATGTTCTTCAAAAAATTCAAATGACTTTCTAGAAAATGTTGAACATTCCTTGAAGCAGTTGGAAGTCGAAACAAATGAAAATGTAGTAGACGATGATTTTGGAGATTTTGATGATTTTCAATTTGCCAATACTAAAAGTAATGTTACGAATTTTGTTGAAAGTTCTAATCCATGGGAAAGTAATGATACTAATGAAATGGATTTTGGTAACTTCACAGCTAACTTTGAAGAAAACAAATTGGAAGTTTCACCAGATTTAGAAATTAGTTCCTTGTCTAATAATGATCAATGTGAGAATCAAGTCAAAGAAGAGGATAATAATTTAGAAGATGATGATTTTGGGGACTTTGATGATTTCAAATCATCAACTGTAAAAACTCAAGAAACTAGTGAAGTTCAGGAAGAGGAAGAATGTCAAGAATTATCAGTTCTTAATCTACAATCAACAGATAACGAACATCATATCATGGAAAGCATTACTAAAGTATTAACTTCAGTATTTATTGAAGAAATATCAGAACCTGATGTAGAATTTGAGGGGAAGTTAGAATCACTGCTTAGTGAAACATGGGGTCATTTGATGGAAACTGATGAAAGGCAACCATATATTGTGAACTGGAATAACTCTTTAGGACAAAAAACACTTTTAAAAGCTTTATGCATAGACTCCAGAAACATTGTAAGTTATTCTCAAACATGAAACTTTCATTTCCACATTTTGTTTGACTGGCCTGTTGGTCTAGTAGTCACAGGCCCTGACTGCTATGCCGGAGGTTGTGGGTTCGATTCCCACCCAGGACAAATGTTTTTGTAATGCATGATCATTTGTTCTGTGTCTGGATGTAATTGGGTGCCATTGTACGGAATGCCCGGAGGACACGGTGGAGCACACAGCCGAGGTGTGCCCTGCTTGGGCGGAGCATCGCCGTGCCCTCGTGAGGGCGATCGGCAGCGGAGACCTCTCGCGCCGGGCCTTGATTGAGGCCATGGTCCGGAGCGAAGAGGAGTGGCAGGCGGTCGCCGACTTCTGCGAAGCAGTAATGCTCGCAAAGGAGGAGGCCGACCGCATCAGGCAACGGCGTTCTCGCCGTCGCCGGGATTCCGATCCCGATTTCCGGCCACCGTAGGCGTAGGCTTGCAGACAGTGAGCAATGGGTAACTCGCTTTCCGGCCGTCCGGTAACTGTCCGGACCAAGCCCAAGTCGTCGACGGCGCGCACTGTTCCCGCGCGCCTCAAGGAGTTGTCAGCAACAGCAGGGGCCCAGCCGGATCGAAGCCTACTGGGGCCAGGGTTATCCAGAAGGGAACTCGAGCCTTGGTATGAAGGCTAGAAGGAACGGTGTGGGCTTTTAGTCAGTAAGAGTCTGACACTATTTCCCGCTCCGCCCAAGAGCGGGGGTTGTCATTGGATGATTTTTCCCACCATAAAAAAAAAAACTTTTTTGTTTCTAAAGTTGACCACTGTCAATAATATGCTACTGCATTACATACACCCACACTTTAGATTCTACTATTACTATTCCAGATCTACATTGCTGAATGTAATTTTTTTTTACAAATATTATTTGGACGTTTTGTAACAATACATGTTAATTTGTCGTTAAATATATATATATATATATTACACATCTAAGTACTGATATTTGCCTGTACAAAAAGTTTCTGAAATAATTTAAAAACAAATAAACATTTGACACTAAATGAACCTCAAATAAAATAAAATAGTTTTCGTGTTGTTTTAAAGTACATCAAATAGGGTGTTTATGTAAATTTTTAATATATTATGGGATATATGTTTCAGCTTTTTGGACCGAAATGGAGTAGCCACATGCCTAAATATGCAGCCAACTTAAGTGTTGCACCTCTTCAACCACAAAAACAAGCTTCTGCTCCATCTAATGCCAGTCAAAGTGAACCAGTTGCTGACAAAGTACCCAGCAAGCCCACCACTTGGTCTGATCCTTTCACTTCAGATGGACAAGAATGTAAGTTACAGTAATCTCTGATCTCATTAATTTCTAACAAAATTACAGTGAATCAACCTCAATTAACATTATGTAAATGGCACATTATGCAACTCAGTAAAACAACACGCAAGTTATGCACACTCCAGTTGAAATGCCAGAAAAATACTATATTTGTAATTGTTATTGAACCAAAATATTGTGAATACTTGAAAAACAAAATAATAGCTTGTCATAATATACTCACCATGGTAATTCTTTTGCATGTCTTGCACTTGGATCAATAACATCCACCTGTAAATTATCTGCTTCATCCTATTCCAATAGTCACCTATGCCGAAGCCCTTCTCCTTGACCTAGAACACCTTATGGCCACCCTAGACCAAATGGCTCACAACCATTCCACCCTCAAGATATCTGAATTACTAACACATGGTAAGTTGATCTTTAACACAGGACTCCCAGAACAGTTGGTAAGATTTAGTATTTAATTAATTATAATTACCCAATGAAACCTTTGCGGGTTCATAGTCTCTATACACCCCTACTTTAAAATTAGTACACAAAAAAATGGGGCTCTATCTGTACCCGTCACTGATCATATTTTTGCAGTCAAAAGTAGAAAAAACCGAAATCCTAAAATTGACCACGAAAAAATAAATTTATCATAGAACCAATCAAACATAACAATTGCTAGTAGAAAATACTGCGGGCAGTGTTTTTCCTTATAATTGTCACTTATTCATTCATTGATCATTAGCCTGCACAATATTTTCATAAATTGAGTGACATTTTGGGACATAAACCAACGCTAATAACTTTGCTGTTTATGAATATTATTTATTGAGTTTTTCTTATAAAATAACAAGGGCTTTTCTAATAAGCCCTATATGTATGTGTACTAATTAAAAAATTGTGGTGTATAGACGCAAACAGCCCATTTCTCATGGTCGTTTTTTTGCGATAAAAGGTGAGGCAGCACCCGATAAACTATCGTGTGCAAAGCAGCAACAATTATATCACACTATCAGCGCATCTCATTGTGTCAAGTGAGAATGGACACGCCCTCCACTTCACTCACACTTATGGGTATGTCCATATCTTTCAAACGCGAGCTGCGTGTGTGCATTTCAAGTTCACGTCCCGTCTGCGCGCCGCTCGCACATCAGCTTTGCGCTGTGCGTGAACGCTCCGCGTGCTGCACATGGGAATATGTGGTCACTGATATACAGTATGAAGCAAATGAAAATACATGCGCGCGCCACACCCGCTGTGCAAGCCTTGCTAGAGTTGCGCTAAAGAAGTGCATCAAACAATTGCATGCATGCAGTACACGAGGAGCTTGCGAGAGGGTTACTAGCGGTGCATTCGCCTGATGTGGACGCACCCTGATTAAGCTGGGCTGCAAACGACATTCACTATTCCTTAGATGAGATCACAGTTAAGCGATAGGACCATTCATCTTGATTATTCGTATTTTTAAGGCGAAATTCCATACGAGTACTGCAGTTAGTGTATCAATTAGTGGATATAGCAGTAGAATACAACATTTTAGTAATTTTAATCGTTTATGCTTTATGCAATTACATTACTCTGAAACATAATTTTTTATTCTATCAATACCTGTTTCAGCTTGTAACACAGAACATGATAGTGCTACCATAACGCCAAGACCAACAGATCTAGATGTCTTTGAAGCTGCTATGTCAACTAAGTCTGAGAAGATATACTCAAGTACACTTAGTGTACAACCAATACGACAAATAAACTTACCCGACACCCATATTTTTACTCCGACCGACTCTGAAATACCGAGGTCTAAAACAATTCATTATGATCCCGGCCCTACAGTTCTCTTGCCACAGCCGGTCGCAACAGATACTAAGAATATGGCAGACAAAACTCTTACGCTGAATACAAGTAGTGTAGTTGAAGCTAACACAGATGAAAGTGATTACTGGGAATTCCAAGATTTCAAGAGCACATCGGACGCCAGTTCCTTGCCAGGAAACCTGGCAAGTCAACCAAAAACACCAGAGGATAAGAATCTTCAAACGTCTACAACGGTAAATGCGTTACCTCAACCTAGCATAACATACCAACCGCAGTTATTGCAACCCATTAAGGTAGAACCTTCAATGCCTACACTAAATTGGCCTGATCCTGGTGAAGTTAAAGTCGCATATGATGATTTCACAGACTTTATATCATCATCACAGCCAACTGAAAAACAAGACAGTGCAGTAATACAGCCCCACGAATTAGAAACACAGATAAATATCGCCAATAAGTCTGAATATACGAATGATCTCAAAGGAAAAACTAAGGAGACTTTTAATGAATTAGCAAAACCTGAAAATGAGGGTTTTGATGACGATTTTGATACATTCCAATCGGCTATGCCTTCAGAAGTTGCACGGAACGACTTTAAGACTACCGCTTTTGGAAATTCAATTACTCAAATGCCATCAAGTCGACAAACAGACTTTGAGTATGCGTCTCCGAAAAGTAACAATATAAAGTCTAATTCCATATCATTTACGACTATTCCAAGACCAAACGAAGCTTTAACACACAGTGTAAGTTACAATTCGAATACAGCAGAGCTTACCAATAGGAGTTCGTTATCTTCAAACACACTACAAGCCAGTGTTCTGCAACCTACACCCGTCAGTTTCAGCGCACTGAACACGCAAAATCAAAGAACAACAGGTCAAATACTGCAACCTTTGTCTTTAGAGAGTTACTCACAAATAAACTGGCCAAGTCCTGGCATAGACTTGCAGGATCTCTCGAGATTCAATCCTGTTGAAACTCTACAATCATTGAAAAGTGATCTAAGTGTCAGTGGTCACAGTAAGGGTGCTTCACCAGTTCACTCACAAAAAAGCTCCGTAGCTAACCAATCAGCAGATGATGACGTATGGGGCGATTTTGTATCAAGCAAACCTAAACAACAGCCTTCTCAGCTCAAGAAACCACCGGTCTTTGCGGAAGATGATGAATGGACAGACTTTATATCGAGCCCAAGTGTGAAGCCCCAAAATGGTTTAAATACAATAAGTTTTAACGTTTACACTAACTCAAATAACCAGAAATCTGTACAGAACAAAGTAACAATGAAAAATAACCAGATGCCTGTCGATATTCCGACATTAAATTACATAACTCCTAAAACCAACCCTCACAAGACATATAACGATAAACATTTCCAAAACTTATAACAACACAAACACAATAATTATTCTCATAATTTATTTTATCTGTACTTAATGTAATAAGTATTACATAAATTTATAATTATGTAAATAGGGTGGTGGTATATGTATAATAATTTGTAATATTTTTTAAAGTATTTATATGAAAGTCAGAATTTATTGTAATTGATTTTGCACTAGATTTGTAGTACCTCTAGTTGGTAATTGTAGGTACCCTACTCGAAATCGAGTGACAATTGCTCGAATATCAAAATCTCTAACCTTTTGACCGGTACAGTCATGACAAAGCAAAATGTGTCCAGCACGCCACGGTCACGATTACGTGACAGATTAAAAACTAAAATCGTAGCTCGGCGCTGAGAGCACGCTTTTGCTTTTTTGATGTTCAAAATAAGAATTATGATTTTACGGATATTGACCAAAAGCATTCGCAAAAACTACGAAATGTAAATCAGACAAATCGTCTCACTGTGTTTTCGGCGAAAAAGTTAGGGCAGTCGCTCATAAGAATGTTTTTCTATAATCACTATATTTATCCTACTAGTTTCTGCCAGCAGCTTCACCCGTGTGAAAGAAGGTTTCCCCATACAAACTTTGGACCTTCGTGTCATCCCCTTAGGGGGTGAATTTTGGAAAATACTTCTTATTATTATTATTTTATACATCACAAAAGGCACATTTGTGAAACATTTCGAACGTTGATGAGTCAGTCGGTCAGGAGTTGGCCATTTATACTCGTATGGTCAAACGAGGATTGACATATCATCAAATCATAGCGTTTAAACAATCTGGCCAGTTTTAGTGGGCCATATCATAAAGTAATCAATTCTAAAATCTGGCCACGATATATAGGGTGACTGGTAATTAGTGACCGATAATTATACACGTGATTGTACTCATGATTGCAAACCACTTTTCCAAAGAAACTTTATATTCATTATTTAACCGGAATATGTAGGTACCTACACTGATTACATACACCGATAGGATTGCAAGCGGCGCGGGTGCACTATCACTAATGTAGGTAAGGTACATGACACAACGGCATTACGCGTCTAACAACTGGGAGGTCGCAGGCGCGTGCGCGCCAATTTGCGTGAACAACCGTTTTGTTATTACGATTAATTAGTTTAATCTTTTAATATAAAACTAATAATTTAGTTTAATAAATTAGTTTAATTAGTTAAATCGAGTATAAAAAAAAGTTTCTTTGGGAAAGTTGTTTGTAACCATGAGTACAATCACGTGTATAAGTATCGGTCACTAATTACCAGTCACCCTATATACAGATATTTACAGCGATTTAAGCCCTAATTGCCCCTTCTCAAAATCCACCTATTTTTATTTTAGTTTTCAAGAACAATTGGGCTAACGATTTTACTCGAGATTTTGTTACTCGGTTTAGAGAGGGGAACCCGGTAATGTACCCGTTATTAGCTGTTACATTAGCACTTGCACAATATGACTAGAAAAGCGATAACGATGTACATACAAGACGTATCGAAGATAATATTTTAATGTTTAATTTAAATTCGTCATAATGTGCAAGTTTGTATCAAGTCCCGTCCTTAATTGTTTTGAATTAGTTTAACATTAAGTTTTCGTTTGTGCGATTGAAATAAGTTATGACTGTGTTAATACAAAAATGTAAGTCAGTAAAAGCAATATGTTATTGTAAAAACTAATTGTTTTATTGTATTTGTATATAATGTGAATTACTTATGTAAAAATTGTAAATTTATTTACTAGTTTATCTATATGAGAACATGAAGTAATTATTTTGATTGTTAAAGCACTGATTTATCAAAATTATCTAAACTAATACTTACTGTAAAGTTAATGAAATTATTTGTTTGTTTATATTTTGAAAGGTATAAAACTCTGGAAGTACTGGACCTTTAAGAAAATTATTTCACTAATACAAAGATATACCTACTAGGTATTGATGAGTATCTATTCATAGAGTATGTTTTATAGGTAGTGAAAAAAATATTATTATTTATTCACTCTATTTGCAAATTAAGTGAAACAAATTAGAAGGTCTGCCTTATTGGGATATGCTGAATAAATGTTTAGATTATTTCACACCACAATGGTTTGCATAACATTTAATCTGAAGCAATTCTATAAAAAAGTCTGCGATACTTTACTAATCAAACATTTTCTTAAGACACAATAAAGATTTTTATATTTAGACACAATAATGGTTTTAAAATAATTTTAATTATTTATTTTATTTTAAGTATTGGCATCATGAATTCATCATTATTTGCACTGCACGGTTTGAGTTAACATCGATAAAAAACATTATGGTTAGCTTTGCAACGTGGAGCATGTGCGTTAAGTATGAGGAAACGTAAGTGCGTTGTGGGATGGACACTTTCTTTTACTTACGTAACTAAGTAGGTAGGTACGGAATCTTCATGATATTTTTAGACTTCCACGCTGACGTAGTCACGGGAAGAAGCTAGTATCATATACCTACCTACACTAAAATTTGCAGAATAGTCAACTATTCTGCTGTTGTATTTTGAGCGAGGCGCTAAAATAAGATTATTTTTTTTAGTAACAGACATACGATTACCTACTGGTTATCACAAAATAGGGTCTTCAGGCTCAAAACACGTATTCGTGACGCATGACGACACCTGCGAAGCAGCAATGCTAGGAAAGGAGATGGCCGCAGTTCTGCTAAAGGAAAGGACTCCCTCACGCACGCCCCAACCGCCGCGACAGTAGACGACCGGGGCTTAGGGATTCTTAGAGCGATCCCCAGCCACCGTTGGCGCGGACTTTTTTACGACGTGCAATAGGTAGCTCGCCGTCCAGCCGTCCCATAAGGACCGCACCGAGTCATCGACGGCACCGCTGTATCGAATGAAACTAGATCGTAATGCGGTCGAATCAAGTATTTTTTTACTTTTTGATCTAATGCGTTGCTTTTGTGATCTAGAATTCTAGTGCATCAATTCTTCGCACCAGTCAGTGGCGGCTCTATGAGTGACTCTTGTCGTATTTGCAATGTATTTAAAACGAAAGATGTATTTCTAAATCTACACAAAACAGATTTGATGCCGGAGTGCAAAAGTTAGCCTACGCCTCCGCTCTTTATGCTTCTCTAGGTACATTGTTTTTTGACCATTCAAAAAGGAACTGGACTGCTCAGTCCCTCGTGTAGAAAATATTTAAAAATGTATGACCGAGCTAAGCGAGTTAGATTCAGCACACCGTCGAGGGTAGAATTTATTTTGATCATTCGAAAAATACATAGGTTTCTTTCTTTCTAGATACAGTGTCACATTTTCTATCTTAACTTTTGCCATTCAAGAACCTTCTATTTTTTTTTTTCTTCCATATCGATTTGATCAGCCGATTTCCACTTTAGCGTTCATAATTTTTAGCTTTCCCGATAATACTGCTATATCTATTTTCCTCTTCCCCATCATTCTACGCTCCATGCTTCGCTGACGTAGTCTGGTTTGTTGCGATTTTTTGAGCGCTCAAGGTGGCTGTGGCAAGGAGGCTCTTGATAAACACATGATCGGGTGGGGAGTATGCAGGTGTTAAATAGATTCACTTTTACAGAGGTACAGTTGCCATCACGGATCTTGAACACTTGCGCAGAAGTCAAATATTCGGTCTCTTTAGTGGTGCGAAGTGCAACGCGGGGGCGGGGAGTGTTAGTGATTGGCTGGCCGCGCCATCGCGTCGTCATAGACGTCACTCCTCATTCGTTCACTGCGTTGCTGAATGTATCTAACGACGAAGACGATTGGCTCGCCAATGTATGGAATGCGCAAAGCGATCCCCACTCTGACGCCGAGCGTTCAAGATCCGTGATGGCAACTGTACCTACTTATTATTTTGTCCTTCATTGCTTTAAATAGAAGAGATACTGTAATATCTCTTCAACGCTTATTCTATAAGTACGTCTTTGCTAGATATATCGTTTATATTGATTAGGGTTTACCCAAATATGTATACCTTATCTTCCACATAGCCAATGGGAATATTGTTTACTATGATTGTTTCTTTCTCTCTATTTGCCTTTGTTTTTGTTGTGTTCATGGTCTCCTTGATGTGTGTATCAAGATCTGTTAGCATTTTTAAAGTTCGTGAGAAGAGCTTGCGAACAAGAAACATCAGCGAATCTCAAGTTTGCCGGTACTCGCCATTGATTGTTAGGCCACATTTCGACTACTGGAATTATCTGAAGATTTCCTCGAGCACTGAAGTAAAAAGTTTTTGGTGAGAACTTATTTCTTGAATGGTAGAAGTTAAACTAAGCAGAAAATGTGTCAATGCTATATATAGATAACTTATCAAGTTATTCCTCGTGACTGTACACAGAAATTGGAGTTAAAGACTTCGTCGATTAGTTCAAAAAGTTTAATTAGGTATTAAGAGAAACCTAGAGTGCATCGAGCTCAATAATTTACCAATCCGCGTGTGACTTAGATTTTTTTTTGTCCATTTAGACAGCAAATAGGAGTAAAGTAACGAATCCAATCTATTTTTACAGCAAGCTAGGTATAACGTGCTACCCCAGTTTCATCTTGGGTTATGGAATCGATGTGCTAAGGATAAAATATATTTTTTTCTTCATAAATTAATTAAAATATTTTAGTCTTTTTGTGTTGTTGTACCACTAGCACCATCGTAATGCCGCGAAAACTTGTTTCGAGCTTACAATGAAGACCCCAAAACGTATGTTACGAAGTTGAAGTATCGGTTGTTAGAGCCGTTAGGAGTTTATTTATGTCAGTATTCTTTCTAGGAAAATTAAATGCTCATTTTTTTAAAAGTCATTTATCTATTTTAACAATAATTATGGCGGTTTGTTATTATTTTCTATAACTACCTACATACTTGCAAAAACTGCTCATCATGTTTATTCCTCTGGTAAACATTATCTGGCGATTGAAAAATTGGCTTTTAGGTCCTCAGATAATATTTGATGAATTACTTTTGAAGACCAATAATTATAATCTTATGAATGTATTTGTTTATACTGTTAACGATTGGTTGTAGAAGTCATAGAGCTGATTGTTTAATAAAGTGTAAATAATGAGACTTATATCCTTCTAAACTGTGGTTTTATTGTTATTAAAACATGTCTGTGTTTAGTTTTCTGCATCTGAGTGCTCAATATCTTCTATATGAGTACCTATGCCCTCTTTGTCGTCATCATCGATATGCGTAAAGAACTTCGGTAAATTATTTTCCATTGTTACTCTAAACTGGCATTGCTCGAACTCTGGCCAAGATACGAATCTGAAACAAATAATAAGATATTTTTTGAATTATTACGGGATTTTCAGCCATAGAAATCATTGTTTTATTTATAAATTTTTCCTGTAACTAGTACTTGTGAATATGAAGAACCTAGTCTAGAACAAAGATGCTCTGAGAAACGTACATAACGTCAAACATGGGATCTCCCACGTTATCAAGCAGGTTGTATTTTGGCGCTCAACTACAAGTTACCAAATAATGAAATAAACGAGCCAATAATGATGCCTCTTTAACTTACTTCTTGAATACAGTAATTTTTTGTTGTAAATTTAAATCTCCGAATTCGGTGAAAATGGTCATGTGAGGTAATTGGGCGTCGTCTTTAGTGGGTGCTAATTCTTTGTTTGTGTCCGGAGGATCTTGACCTGTGATTAGCCATACACCGCAACCAGGTATCCATTGTCTGTAATAAATAGCCATACATAGAACACGAAACACTGCCTTTCGAAGTTATCCACAAATTATGTCACACGTAGGGGGAGGTGGGGATCGACAGAGTGACTGTGTGACATGGGGTGGGATTCATAAGTTTTGTGACATCACATTTAAAAATTACATAGGTATCTAAATATTAAATAGATTTAGGGACTTTATAATTTTTATTTTACTGTAATTATATTATAAGTTAAGTATTTTAAAAACTTAAATTATTCGTGTAAATAAATAGATAGTACATTTAAAAAGTAAAAGAAAAACATTAAATAGCAAAATGTTATCTATTAACAGAAAACTTATTTATTTATTATATTCTTTATTGTACAAAACATCAACAAAAAAATACATGACAAACATTATATTATTCAAAATAAGTGTACAATGGGCGGTCTTAACGCACAGGGCGATCTCTTACAGACAACCTTTGGATGGACTGAAAGAGAGGAGAAAGATTTAGGGCTGTCAGTGTACAACATCAGAAATATGAAATAACAACACAAATACATACATACATTACAAAAAATATCCTAATAAATATCAAATATTAATATGTAATTAAGCCAGGAGAAGACAAAATCAAAATGAAAGGTAATGCTCCTTCAACATTTTTTAAACGTTAGTAGCGTTTGAGCACGTCTCACTTCAATAGGTAACGCATTCCACAAACGAGCAGCTTGGACAGTAAACGATTTCTCAAAAAAAACCGGCCAAGAGCGTGTCGGGCCACGCTCAGTGTAGGGTTCCGTAGTTTCCCGTCCGTCACAATAAGTGTTCCCACTTATGAGTTTAAAAAAAAGGCTATTTGTTACGTTAACATACTAAGTACGGAACTCTAATAAATACGGAACCCTAAAAACGGGCCCACAAAGGACGGTGATAACTAAAAACAGTATGCAAGTAGTAGAAATTTCAGCGATTGTGCACTCGTAAAATTATGAATATATTCAAGAAGCAACGATTTTTTACTACGGTAGGTCATGAAAGCACGGAAAATCTTAACATCGACTTTTAAAAAGATGACGTCATTACGCAACGCCATCTATCGAACCATTTATGAACTGGTTTTTACCTTAACATTTTGATAGATGGCGTTAAAAAATGAATTTTAATTTTGTTCTAAATTGCCTTAGCATGTTCCTGATAGAAGTTTTATGTAGTTATAAGATAATACCGCTAATGCCAAGGAGAGACCAACCGAACAATTCGATAATACCCAACCCCATCAACCTAGGAAAAATCCTAACAGCGCGAACGCGAAATAGCCCAGCGCCATCTCTCGGGGAATTGGGTTACTAATTAATACATGGTACCAGAAGAAGTTTTTTATTCTCTTTTTGTTTGAAAGAAGATACGTTCAGGATAATAAAATATGTAAACGAAGTTAAAAAAAAAATGCTTGCATATACGATTATACTACAAACTTAGTCCAGAAATTATTTTGTACAACCTTTTTGTCTTTTTTGTACAAAAACTGTTCTTTCCATCAAGTTCAAAATGATTTTCCTAGAAAGTCCTTATAAAGTTCTACTTGTCAGATTTTTTTCATATTTTCTAAACTTATGGTTCAAAAGTTAGGGGGGACACACACATTGTTTTTTATTTTTGGAGCGATTATTTCCGAAATTATTGACACTATCAAAAATGATTTTAGTAAACCCCTATTCATTTTTAAATACCTATCCAACAATATATCACACGTTAGGGTTGAAATTAACAAAAAAATCACTTCCCACTTTACACATAGGGGGCTAGCCTAATAAAACATTTTTTTTCCAATTTTTATTTTACCACTTTGTCGGCGTGATTGACATACATATTGGTACCAAATTTCAGCTTTCTAGTGCTAACGGTCACAGAGATTAAGCGAGGACGGACAGACAGACAGACAGACAGACAGACAGACAGACGGACAGACAGACAGACAGACGGACAGACAGACAGACGGACAGACAGACATGGCGAAACTATAAGGGTTCCTAGTTGACTACGGAACCCTAAAAAGGATGTGGAATGCATACGAAAACTTAAAATTATTTTCAACTCTATCTTTATGACTTCAGGGTTTAAATTTATAAATTTCGGGACTGTTGTTTTAATTTAATACTTTTTAGATGTGTAATTGCCAAATATTTAACATCACATTGGAAGGAAGGGTCCCTAGTGAAGGGAAACTGGGGGAAAGTCTCACAAATGTAACCAGCTGAAATACGAGGGAGGACGGGTACAAAATCATAAAATTGGTATGTCGGCATTGATAGCCATCTGGCTATATATACACCGTTAAATTTTAATCGTTTTAATCCCATGGAGGGTCGATCCGGTACATGAAACACTATCGATTTGTAAAGATAAAATTAAAAAATAAAGTACCTCTTTTTCAAAACTCATATTAATTTACGCATGTACGAAATTAATTTCTTTAAGAAAAAGTCAGCTGAGCGAGTTCAATGACCTGTGGGTACTTTGTACGCAACGCCGACTATTAACTACAGGTCATTGAACTCGCTCAGCTGACGTTTTCTTAAAGATACTAATTTCGTACATGCGTGAATTAATACGAGTTTTGAAAAAAGGCTAAGTATGTGCCTTTTTTTTAAAGTACCCATTGCTGAGACTCAGGCTTCCTCTCTAGGGGAGGGAATGGGCCGTAATCCACCACGCGGGCACATTGCGTGTTGGTGAATGTCACCATGTCTTCGAATTTTTGGTTCTAGGACATGCCCGTTTCCTCACGATGTTTTCCTTCACCGTTTTGAGAGCAGTGGTGAAGAAATACATTAAACAAAGTAATTCGCCTGGTTGGGTTTGAACCCGCGACCTACAACTCGTGTCGGGGCCGTTACCACGGCTCATATAGATGTTTAACATCTTCTATACATATAAATAAAATTGGAGTGTCTGTTTGTAATATTGAAATAACTGCTTCTTACTACATGCATATGAATATATGTATATACGGTACATAAACCAAAATAACATTTTTTACAATTTTTGTCTGTCTGTTTGTCCGGGCTAATCTCTGAAATGGCTGGACCGATTTTGACGGGAGTTTTTATGGCATGTAGCTGATGTAATAAGGAATAACATAGGCTACTTTTATTTAAGAAAAAATAAATTCAAAATCCTGTAGTCCGCGCGAACGAAGTCCGGGCACAGCTAGTAATAAATCGACGGGTGCAAAGTAAAAAAGTTATCTATAATTTTGCGATTTTGTGATAGTTGCAGTAACTTACTAAAAAATTATATTCTAAGACATGGCAAATGGTCTTTCAAGTGTCAACAATAAAGAAATAATAGTTCTTTATTTCAAAGGTTTTTGAAAAAAAATAATTACTAAATAATTGCTTATTATTCACTTATTATTACTAACTATCAGAAAATCGAAAAATTGGAGATAACTTTATTTACTTCGCACCCGTCGAAATATTAATCTAAAATAAATATTTTGTGTGATTACTTACTCTAACATTGGTATAACCCTTGTTGATTTGGAAAACATGTGCGGTTTGAAGAAATACCATAGAAGTGGTAAATATTGTGATGGACAAGGCAACTTGTCTTTTTGAGTGATGTTAACCAGAAGAAGTCTATGCTCATTCATCTGAAACATAAATATTTGTGTTAAACTGGCTGGAATAGTCTTTTCTTGAGTGTGTTAGAGTCGGCTTCCGGTCAAACCGGATGCAGGTTGATATAATCTAGTATTTTATATGAAGTGGTTGCCTATCTGATCGCAACCCAGCAATTGGGTAACACAACTCTTTGGCACGACTGGTGTCAAATTTCTTGGCTTCTGACTATCCGTAATGACTGTCAAAGATTTAGCACTGTGACAAACTATCAGCTTTTATAAAATGACATAAGTCGCAGCTACGAGCTGCACTCAGCTACAAATGACAGGCGGGACTAACGCCTAACATGCTTTCCGAGGTACGAAGAAATCTCGATATGTTAAGATGTTCACCCATCCACAGTGTGACCTTGGCAAGCATTCCTTACCTTAGACATTGATTTGATTTTTTTTGAAGGGGTAATAATCAAATAGTTTCTCACGCTTAGGGTGGAGCTAGAGGGCGTGTCAGACTTTTACTGACTAAACCTATCTGTGTTCCTTCAAGTGCCTTTTATGTTCCAGGGCCACAGTAACTCTTTTGAACAATCAGTAGCCCTAGTAGGCTGTAGGCATATGACCTACTGGGTCTCGTCTCTTCAGTTTTTCTAACATTTCTGAGGCGTGCCTGGTACACAACTCATTCGCCTCGAAATTGGCCCTTACTGGATGGCGGGACGGCAAGCTACTCATTGTTCCCCGTCCGCATGGAGTTCCTCAAAAATTTCTGCCTGACATCTCTCAATAACATGTTGTGCATTTAGCACATTAAATAATAATTAATTAAAAATTACAAAAGTATTAAAAAAGTATTAAACAGTAATTCTTTTTCTCACTTCTTTATTTCTACCCCTGTCAAAACAGTTGTTGTGTTGTTACAAGCTGTGATAAAATCTGAGTTCTTATCTGAAGCATTGTAGCTCCTAAATAGAAGATCCAATCGTGATTTTTAGTGACTCTCCAAATAATTCATTAGGTCCTTCTTTCTTCCAGGTTTGGCTTAAAGACAATAATATTTTTTTTATTATTGGGCATTTTAGTTTTAAATATTTACACCCAAATCTAGTGCATGCATTTAGACTTAAAAAAAATAGTATTTCATGATGTTTATTTTGTGTATATTTCAACAATCTTGTCACACCATTGTCATTTGCCCTGAAAAACGTCAGTGTAGTAAATAAATTATTTGGAGAGTAGGTAGTACAATAATTTAATTAATTATGTAATATGTTGAATTTAACCTTTCGAATACCGTAATTAGAGACACAATAGAAAGACAATGAGAGAGTGAATGGTGGCGTTCGCTTGGGATTGAATTAATTAAAGAAAAGGTACTAACCGTTGTAATTTTTTTGCTGTTTGGTCTATGTGTCCATGGCAAAAAGTGAACTTTTGGCACAGTTGTCAGAACTTTGTGATCAAATAGCAGCTGGAATAGTGCTGGTATTGATCTGTGTTTCGACAACTGCACCTCATTATCTGTAAGAAACTACAAGATTGAATAAAATAATATTGTTGAAAAACACATAAATAAATAACATATTAAAGTTATACTTCGTAATGGTGGCCTGGCATAGTGATGAATAGATCCGGTTTTCCAAGTTGATTAGTTGAATTGTGAAATATGATGTTGTTGATTAAATGTTTCACAAAAGACAATCCAGGCATTGATCCGATTATTTTAACAACTCTCTCTGAAAAAAAAAAGAGGTAGGTCAATCCTGTTACAACACTTTGAATACAATAATTTTATGTCCAGTAGAACTTTATGTCATCTTTACATTTGTGTATTTTGATTAGACAACACAATACTTTGATTTCAAGAACTTTTTTTTGTCTATTTTGTAAGGGTCTACAATTTGGATTGGGCTACAAGCTTCAACTGTCTGATCGACTGACTCCAACATGTTAATAGTTTGAAAAAGTTTACTTCAGTCAATTAATAAAACAATAATAAATTAAAACCTTTTTCATCTGTGCAAAGATCTCCTAGTAATTCCTGGATTCTGTTTCCTTGGTCTATTTTGTCTTTAAAAGCCAATTTCCACATGCCAAAGAAATCTGCTACTTTGAATGTTACTCTACCTGGATATTTCTCTTGTATTTTCTGAGAATAAAATATACAGCTTAAAGCATTATTTACGTGCATAAGAGTGTAGCTAGAATGATAATTTATTTAAGAACTAAGGTAAACTTACACTCAAGTGAGTTGAAAATTGGCTCGACATTTCATACATATAAATAGGATTATTCTGACATTGTAATAATTCCTCACTCAAGAACCCGAAACCCGGATTCACTTCTATTAAAGGAGAATTATTGTTTATTCGTTCTTTGATAGTGTTTATTATTTGTTTAGCTGTTTTCTTGTTTATCAGGTACATACTTTCAGGTGTCTTATACTTTTTAAGAAGTGCGTTGGGCACTTTATCTTTGATATCACTGTAATCAGGTGTACTACTAATGTAATTGACGACATCTGCAGAAAGTTTTGGAAGTGGTTTCTCCTTTGGTTGTCGGCTGGATTTATGAGATAACCTCAAATATAATTTCAGGTTACTTCTTTCGGTAATGAGACGAACACTAGTAACTGATTTTTTTAACATTATGAAAACAACTTTATGCTTTGGTTATAAGTCGACTTATTTTCTATAAACTATTTGTATTTTTCGAAGACCTGCAAAGCACCATTGGTTGACAAATAAACAAACAAATATGTCACCTGTCACTTGCTATTAGAGGTTTGCACCGGTAAAAGTACTCGATTAAAATAATCGGTAATTCACCGATTGATCTCCGGTAATCGTCGCATCTTATTTTTTTATATAATAAATTTACACAAAATAAAAGACACATTCAACAATCAATTAAATAAATAAATTGGCTGCTAAAGATGCTGTAAAAGCAGAAACAAATAATATTTTCCAGATCCGAAGCATATCTCTAAGCGCAGAAGAAATAGCCACGTCAAGTGAAAATAGTACAAGAGAAACAGCCCCCGTAGCCAAGTTACAACTGTTTCGCTTGCGTCGAACGCTTCGAGTTGGCCGCATCGCTGAATCTTTTGTTCTGACCACGTGACTGAGCGTTGGGATGACGTCATTCCCTTACATTTGAAGCTTTCTACTAGCGTTAACTATTGCAGATTAGCAACTTGGCTAGGGGTACTGGTCGCCCGGATTTGCTTGGATTTCTAAAAATAAACACCAGTAATGCAGATATGACATCCGCTTCGCCTAAATACTAAATACGGAAACACAGTATCCTGAAAAAAGCCACAATTGGGATGAAGTTGTGCAATTCTGGATATTCAATAAACATTTAAAGTTATTAGACGAAATAGCCTTCAAATACCTAACTGTGCCTGCTACTTCTGTAAGGTCAGAGAGAGTATTTTCGACGACAGGACAAATACGAGTACTTAATGATAGATTATACAGGTTACGCTATGACGCTGTTGACATGTTGTGTTTTTTGAACCAAAATCAGTATTTATTGTCTTTATAAAACGTTTTTTTTTTTGGAAATAAATGATTATATAAATTAAATCAATTAATTATTCTTATTTTAAATGTATAAATTAAAAAAGAAACAAAATTTCATTATTCTCCGGTGACCTCTGGTTTTTCTCCGGAGATTGGTCAATCACCGGTGAATTCAATCGGTTGTTGAAATCTCGCTCCGGTGCAAACCTCTACTTGCTATTTTTTTTATGCCAAATGTTTTGGCTTGGGTAGTAAGTCTTTTGAGCAATGTCTTCGTATGAATTTTAATATTAGAAAAATCCAAGGATCTTAAACACCTTATGGTAAAAGATGCTTGGAGTAATATAACAATTTCCTAATGTTTTTGGTTTTTGTAATATTTGGCAGCAAATATTATGGCATGTTTCAGTGAACTTCGCCAAGGAGGTTAACTATTGAAACAGCCTTCTTGGCAAACTTCGTTGAGGCAGTCAACACAATTTATTGGCAAAATTAAAATTTTTATAAAACCCTCGACGCATAAAAGCTATAAACAGTCAAAGAACTGGTTAAATCAAGTCTAATGAGCCCAAACTCGACGTGTTTATTAGTAGACATTCCAAGGTTTCATTAGTCACCTCCCAGTTAGAGCATCAGGTCCTCGTCCTCATGAAAAATGTTTAAAACTGGTTAAGACAAATATTATGCGCCCAAACTCGACGGGCTTACTAGTAGCCATTTCAAGGTTCCATCAGCCACTTCCCAGTTCTAGCATCAGGTCTTCGTCATCAAGTTCTCGTCGTCGTTAAGATAAATCTAAATGAGCTGAAACTGGATGTGTTTATTAATAGGCCTTCCAAGGTTACGTCTCTTATCTCCGACCTCCATCATCAAATGTTTATTAGTAAACTATATATCCATGAAGTGTTTAAGATCCCTGCCACAGCCAACAAATGCACTGATGACCTTGAACACCTGGACAAATCTTCATACATTTTTTCTAAGAACCATCTCAATATCATAAGATTTCAAATAAAAAAAACCGCATCCATATCGGTCCATTTGCTTAGGCGCTACGATGCCACAGGGCACAGACAGACACACAGATACCTCAATCTTATAACACCCCTCATTTTCGTCGGGGGTTAGAAATTCTCACCTGTATTTTACCATGATGTTTCAGTGATTCCACATATTGTCCAGTTGTGCAGACTCTTGAGATACAAAACTATAGGTACTTTCATATCAACTAGGAATCAAAATGTGAATAATTAAAACACCCACTGAATTTCAGGTGAATTCAATTTATTTAAAGGCTCCATCAACGAACGTCCGATGGTTTGCCAGTGTCGGTGACGTCAATGCAGGGACTACACTCGAAATAGTACATTGTTACACTAGGGGTGAAAGTAACTCATTTCGTCCCGAGAAGGAGTTGGCGGCCGAGCGAAGCGAGGTCGCTAATTCGAGGGGTTAAATGGGTTACTTTCACCTCGAGGTAAACACTGTGCTTTTCATTACGAATACGAGGAAACTAAAAATAAAATGAAAAAATTGTAAAACTTGAGTCGTCGTACCTATGAATTTAAGTAGGTAGCTTTCTTCTGATTTAAGCGGTAAAAGGTTGAGGAAATTAGGCGTTAAATCACTATTTTAATCTGATAAACATAACGTGTTAATACAAATCTCTGGTGTACGAAAATGTAAACAAAACTCGAAAAAACCAACGACTGATTGCCACTTTCCCGCCATATTGTTTTTTTTTTTTTGCGGCCGGCCAGCTATTCAGCCTCATTAATGAAAAATTAGAAATTAATTGTAATCTTATAAAAATGAAGTATTTTAAAGAAATAGTTGAACAAATAAATCACTTAAAATATAACATTATTTAATTAATACTTGTCTTTAAGTTATTTCAATTTTATATCGCGCTGTGATTGACTGGCTGTATGGAAAATTGGAACATGGTTCAATAGAAATGTGAAGATAGAACTAGTTTTTTTTTAAATAATTTGACAGCTGTCAGTTGTAAAGTAAAACTCCCTAGGGATGAAAAGTATCACTTTCAGCCCGCTCCTCAGGCAACTTCAGACCTACTTTCAGAGTATGAGTAATGAAATAGTACATTGTTACACTAGGGGTGAAAGTAACTCATTTCGTCCCGAGAAGGAGTTGGCGGCCGAGCGAAGCGAGGTCGCTAATTCGAGGGGTTAAATGGGTTACTTTCACCCCGAGGTAAACACTGTGCTTTTCATTACGAATACGAGGAAACTAAAAATAAATTAAAAAGTTTGTAAAACCTGAGTCGTCGTACCTATGATTTTAAGTAGGTATCTTTCTTCTGATTTAGGCGGTAAAAGGTATTCCACTACAGCTTTAGCCTCTTCTCTTATGAAATTAGGCGTTAAATCACTATTTTAATCTGATAAACATAACATGTTAATACAAATCTCTGTTGTACGGAAATGTAAACAAAACTCGAAAAAACCAACGACTGATTGCCACTTTCCCGCCATCTTGTTTTTTTTTTCTGCGGCCGGCCAGCTATTCAGCCTCATTAATGAAAAATTAGAAATTAATTGTAATCTTTTAAAAATAAAGAAATAGTTGAACAAATAAATCACTTAAAATATAACATTATTTAATTAATACCTTCAATTTTTAACAGTGGACATCTGGCCCGTTTTACTAAACTGGTTCGGGCGAATCTACCCATGCACATTTTAAAAAGTGGACATCTGGCCCACAGGCCAGTTTTTACGTGGGCGTGATGTCCCATAACCCCTTTTTATATAGTGGTGCAGGTACCATAACTAAAACGTGAAAAATAAAAAACTTTTTACAAAAAAAAATTTAACTGACAGACAAAACTATCTATTACATAGAGAAACACCGACTTCCGAAATTAAAGTTATTTTGTACTTTTCAGTTTTTTTTTTTTACATTGAAGTCGGTTTAATTTTTAGGGTTCCGTAGTCAACTAGGAACCCTTATAGTTTCGCCATGTCTGTCTGTCTGTCTGTCTGTCCGTCTGTCCGTCTGTCCGTCTGTCCGTCCTCGCTTAATCTCTGTGACCGTTAGCACTAGAAAGCTGAAATTTGGTACCAATATGTATATCAATCACGCCGACAAAGTGATAAAATAAAAATTGGAAGAAAATGTTTTATTCGGGTAGCCCCCCTATATGTAAAGTGGGAAGTGATTTTTTTTTTTTATTTCAACCCTAACGTGTGATATATTGTTGGATTGGTATTATATTTTTTTATAATGTCAATAATTTCGGAAATAATCGCTCCAAAAGTAAAAAACAATGTGTCCCCCCCCTCTAACTTTTGAACCATAAGTTTAGAAAATATGAAAAAAATCTGAAAAGTAGAACTTTATAAGGACTTTCTAGGAAAATTATTTTGAACTTGATGGAAAGAACAGTTTTTGTACAAAAAAGACAAAAGGGTTCTACAAAATAATTTCTGGACTAAGTTTGTAGTATAATATATGTACGTATATGCAAGCATTTTTTTAAACTCACAAGTGGGTACACTTATTGTGACGGACGGGAAACTACGGAACCCTACACTGAGCGTGGCCCGACACGCTCAGTGTAGGGTTTTTGTTGTAAAAAGTTTTTTATCTGAGACATAAGCGCTCCATGAACCATATTCTTTGGAATCTCAGTGATCTCATAATAAACTTTTAAGTATATTCGGAAAAATATAGGTACTTGGCGCCTGTCGTCGCGTGCACTGCGATAGTGAGCTTATGCTTCCGGTAGTTTTTCGTCAAGATATTAACTTCGTCGATAATCGCACAAGACAAAACCTTCCGCTAATTGGCCAGTCAAAGTCTGTCAAAGCGACCCGGATGTGAGAAAATGAATTTTCCTGGAGGATCAGATCCGTGCTAATGCTCAATAATAATAATAATAACATCGAAGTGACCTGATGATGATGATGGAGCCGGAAGATAGGCACCGGAACTCTGTAATTAATCAATGCCCCTCAAGTAAAAGTGTATAATCTACAAGTCCGTAATAGGTAAGACCTATGAATCAGAATGTTGGGCTGTGAAAAAGATGGATGAAAAAAAAATTGCACGTTGTACAGGAAATGTTGAGATGGATGGTGTGACTAGAATGAATGAACTGACAACAGAAATGAGTAAATTGGAAGTTTGAAACCAGTGAATACTTATAAAAAAACCTATTTACCCTACTACCCCTCCGCGCGGATTATTGTGGGTGCAGGACGTGTTGCAATTTATCTTTGCTAACAAATAATCAAATGAAGAAGTGGACATTCGTGTATAGTTAAAAAAAATATCTTTGTGTATTCTCAAACTTTTGTAGAATAACATGAAAGTCCCATTTAGAGTTCTGCTACGTAAAAATGGATGAACCCAATAACTTCTGATTTTTTTCTTTCTACGCCATAAAAGCCAGATGCTGCCACCACTTCAGCGTCCATTTTCGCCAGTGTCTGTGATAAAACTGGTCAAAATCGCGTTAAATCCATCCGCACGGTTGGGCGCGTAAACCGCCTAGCCGCGTGGAGCACCGCTAAGAAATCCGCTTCACCGCCACCGCCCTCCACGGTGCCGTGTGTTAATCGCCTTATC
Source organism: Mythimna ferrago (assembly GCA_910589285.2). Taxonomy (NCBI): domain Eukaryota; kingdom Metazoa; phylum Arthropoda; class Insecta; order Lepidoptera; family Noctuidae; genus Mythimna; species Mythimna ferrago. The sequence continues at coordinate 10,781,224 of OU342692.1, read as the reverse complement.
CCCTCAATGCGTTGGGCGGGAATAAAACTTAGCAACTTTCGTTTCGTTCGAAATTCAGTAAGCAGCCAAGCTGGGGAATGTCGCGAAGCCGGGGCGCCCTGCGGACTCTCCGTCCGCGTTGTGCTGCTCAACGAGGTGGGCAAGCTCTTTGAGAGATTCATTGCAAACCGCCTCGTCGCGCGCCTAACACGGGTGGGGCCGGACCTTTCGGACGGTCAGTTCGGCTTTCGCAGGACAGGATGCGCTCCACGGTGGACGCCATCATGCGCGTGCGAGCCCTTACGACGGGGGATGCGGTGTCCCGGGGCAGGTGTGTCGTGGCAGTGTCCTTGGACATTGCCAACGCCTTTAATTCCCTGCCCTGGGGTACGATCCGGAGGGCACTCCGGTACCACCGGGTGCCCGAATACCTCTGTCAAGTGGTCGAGGCTTACCTGTCGGACAGGTACATTGTCTACCCTGGTCACCAGGGAGACTGGAAACGTCGAGAGATGTCGTGCGGTGTTCTGCAGGGGTCGGTACTAGGGCCGCCCTTGTGGAACATCGGGTACGACTACGTGCTGCGCGGCGACTTCCCTGACGGGGTCAGCGTGGTTTGTTACGCAGACGAAACGCCGGTTCTAGCGCAGGGAGAGTCGTACAAGGCGGCGGTTGCTCTAGCGACACGCGGGGTTGCGATGGTCGTTGACAGGATCCAGGACTGGACTCGAGGTGGCGCTTCACAAATCCGAGGCTATGTGTTTTCACGGTCACCGCCCTCGGAACGCGCAGCCTTTGAGTTCCCAGCTAACGGTAGGAGTTCACATCGGTGTCGGGTCGACGATGAAGTACCTGGGACTCGTCCTCGACAGCCGGTGGAATTTCGTGGAGCATTTCCGCCGTCTGGCTCCCAAATTCAACCGGGCTGGGGCTGCGCTTAAGCGGCTCCTGCCCAACCTTGGGGGTCCAGACGCCTCCTGCCGGAGGCTCTACGCGGGGATCGTTCGGTCCATGGCCCTCTATGGGGCACCGGTGTGGGCGCCGTCGCTGAAAAAGCAACCGGCGTCCATGCTGAACGCCTGCCAGAGGGTCATGGCAATAAGAATGGTGCGGGGATACCGCACGGTCTCCCGCGAAGCGGCGAGCCTTCTGGCTGGCCTACCACCGTGGGATCTGGAGGCAACAGTCCTTGCACACATGCACGATATGCGCGTGGAGATGCAACGCCGGGGTGAAAGTCCGCTGCCGCGACAGGTCACGGCATGGCGGACAGAGCTCCGGCGTGATCTCATGGTGAAATGGCGTCAACGACTATCGCAACCCAGTGCTGGGCACGCCACAATCATGGCGGTAAGTCCCCTCTTTGAGGCGTGGCTGGAAAGACCTCACGGCGTCCTTACTCCTTACCTTCCGCATGACGCAGGTCCTCACCGGACATGGTTCGTTCGGGAGTTTCCTGCACCGGATTCGTGCGGAAGTGACGCCCGGGTGTCGCCACTGTGCGGAATGCCCGGAGGACACGGTGGAGCACACAGTCGAGATGTGCCCTGCTTGGACGGAGCATCGCCGTGCCCTCGTGGGGGCGATCGGCGGCGGAGACCTCTCGCGCCGGGCATTGGTTGAGGCCATGGTCCGGAGCAAGGAGGAGTGGCAGGCGGTCGCCGACTTCTGCGAAGCAGTAATGCTCGCAAAGGAGGAGGCCGAACGCATCAGGCAACGGCGTTATTGCCGCCGCCGCCGCCGCCGGGATTCTGATCCCGATTTCTAGGCTACCGTAGGCGCGGGCTTGCGGACAGTGAGCAATGGGTAGCTCGCTGTCCGGCCGTCCAGTAACTGTCCGGACCAAGCCCAAGTCGCCGACGGCGCGCACTGTTCCCGCGCGCCTCAAGGAGTTGTCAGCAACAGCAGGGACCCAGCCGGGTCGAAGCCTACTGGGGCCAGGGTTATCCGAAAGGGCGCTCGAGCCCCGGTATGAAGGCTAGAAGGAACGGGGTGGGTCTTTTAGTCAGTAAGAGTCTGACACTATCTCCCGCTCCGCCCAAGAGCGGGGGATGTCATTGCATGATTTTTACCCACCATAAAAAAAAAGCTGGGGAATGTAGTTGTGCATCTTTTAACTATTACTCATCAAAATTTCAGCCATTTTGGACGCGTAATTGTTATTTGACAGTTACTTGTGTGAATCGATGTGAGATGTAGAAAAAGAAAATCTTCTTTAACCAAGACAACGCGCCCTCTCACATCTGAGCGATAGCCGAAAATCTACGTATTACAGTTTGAACTGATTGATCATCCACCTTATTCACCAGATCTAGTCCCAAGCAACTTCTTTTTGTATCCTTATCTAATAATTGCGCTCGGTGGATAGAAACCGTTAAATGCGAAGGAAAAATTCATGAATAATTATTTTACCCAAGCAAAAACGCCAACTAACTAATATTTGAACGGTTAGAGAGATGGGGGCATCGCTGGAAAAAGTGTGTAGAGTTACAAGGAGACAATATAAAAAAAGAAAAGTTAATTGTAAGAAAAATGTCGTGTATCTTTCTTAGGTAGGTCGAAAACTTTTCAGACCACCAGTATAAAAAAAAGGTTATAAAAAATAGAGTCTGACGGATTTGATATCCAACAGTTTCGGCCAACAGAACTAATTTCGGCCGCAGCTTCAGTTTCGGCCAAAAGCGTCGCAATATTCTGTCGACAAAAGCGTCCCAATATTATCTCGACAGAAACTTGCGCTGAACTAACAGTTGTCATGGTCATAGTGGTCGTTTGTTTACTGACTGTAATCATTAGTAGATTCGATCCCCATATTCGATTAACGGCAATATAATAATAAGGTCTATTATGTAGTTTAAACATAGTAACGTGGCATACCCTTCGGAAAATACGCTTGTAAATATTCCCACCAAGTTAATATTTGTAAACTTTAAAAACCGTTTAAAAATTACAACTAAACTTAATAAGACATTATAATTTTGTGGTAAGGATCCTCTAAGGTATTTTGTGATTATTCACCATTTAAAAAATAAGTTAATTTATTTTTTATGTTTGAATATTTTTCATTAACACAGGAAGTCAGTAACTTAGTTATGGGGTCCTAGCCCTTGAAAGTTTTGATTTGACCAGAAAAGAAGGATCTATAGAATATTGATAATGGCACTATGTCTTGTCTATTATTATTATCTGTAAACCTACAATACGAAAACAAAAAGTCTCCTACCTCGGAATTTACTCACTACCGCCACTGCTGAAACCCGACGGGTCGCTGGCATATACCGCTGAGGAGAAAGCAAATTTGTTTGCCTCACTCTTCGCGAAATCTTCGCGTCTAGATCCAGGTAACGCGCGGCCCCCTGCTCATCCTGATGGATGCGATATGAGTATGTCAGATATTCGCATCCATCAGAAGGACGTCCGTAGGGTGCTGCGTAACCTTGACGTGAACAAGGCTAGCGGTCCAGACGGGATACCAGCAATTGTTCTGAGAACGTGTACGCCTGAACTATCTCCGATCCTGACACGCCTATTTAGGCTTTCATTTGAGGCTGGAAAAGTGCCGATTGCATGGAAGCAAGCTAATGTCCAGCCCGTGCCCAAGAAGGGGAGTCGGGCTGACCCAGCTAACTACCGACCAATCTCAGTAACGTCCATTCTCTGTAAGACTATGGAACGTGTACTCAACACTAAGCTCCTGGCATACCTAGAAGCTAATGATATCCTAAGTGACCGTCAATACGGCTTTCGCCGAAATCGGTCAACTGGAGATCTTCTAGCGTATGCCATCCACATCTGGAGTGAGGCCATCGAGAAACACGGGGAAGCGCTTGCCGTCTCCCATTAGTAAGCTTCCTTCTTTCGTTTACCCGCTGGATTGTGTGCTTGGATCGCAGACTTCCTGAGTAACCAGTCCATCAGAGTGGTTATCGATGGCTGCTCGTCCGGTCAAATGGCTATTAATGCCGGGGTCCCTCAGGGGTCAGTACTCTCGGCAACATTATTCTTGCTACATTTAAACGATCTGCTTAAGCCCGGTACCTTTGGGTATGCAGACTATAGCACTGTTGCTGAGAGTTACATATCCAGCGCGCGAGCTAGTAGGTCACAGATCCAGTCTCTCCGAGAGGCTATGGTGATGCTATTTGGTCAGGTTCAATGCTGCAAAAACCCAGGCGTGTCTATTTTCCGCTAAAAGGAGCCAATTCAGTCCCGCTCCAATTTTCCGGGGTGTAACCGTGCCGATAACCGACCATCTTGACCTTCTTGGTGTTACGCTGACATCAACACTCAACTTTGGGCCATACATCGAAGCAAAGGCTCAACTGGCTGCAAAGAAGCTGGGAATCCTCGCAAAGGTCAGACAGTACTTCACACCGGAACAGCTGCTCAAACTTTATCAAGCGCAAGTTCGATCGTGTATGGAGTATTGCTCTCATCTTTGGGACAGATCTGCCTGATACCAGCTTGATGCACTTGAGGCAATTGAGAGGCGAGCCAGAAGAATAATTGGCGATGATATACTCGTCGAGTCGAGGCTTCAAAGTCTTGAGCATCGACGCAGAGTTGCTAGCCTGTCGGTTTTCTACCGGTTGCATTTCGGGGAGTGTGCGTCGGAATTGCATAACCTAATTCCGCCTAGCCCGTTCCATCATCGGACTACCAGACGTACGGCTTTGCGCCACCGGTATATGGTGGATATGCCACCTACACGCACAAAACGTTTTGGGAATACATTCATTGTGTGTGCGGCTAGGGAGTGGAATTCCTTGCCTTCAGTGTTTCCTGATAGCTACAACCCGGGAATCTTTAAATCGAGAGTGAATAGGTTTCTTCTAGGTAAGCGCGTTCCATCGTCGACCGCATCGTCGCTTTCCATCTGGTGAGATAGCGGTCAAGCGCGAACCTATCAACAATAAAAAAATTTAATAAATGCAGTATTTAGCAACAAAGAAGTGGAATGATTCCAGCTGAGAAGAAAGGTCACTTTATCATAATGACGTGATAGCTAGGTATTGTGCTTGCTTTTATGTAGGTAGATATTCACCTACCGAAATAAAATTTAATTAATTAAGGGTAATCGTAATCACCTTTCGTCCAATGCAGCTGAACTCCTATACGGGCCCGTTACAGTGTTATCAGAGCCGATAATCACTGGGCCTGTCAGACTTGATATATCATTTAGCACAGTAGCAAAACTTTCATTCTACTTGTACAAACATCACAGTGATTTTGGAAATTTAAGAATAAAATATGTTTAACGTGTACATTTTGCTGCAGCTGGCTTTTGCGAGCGCGCTTGGAAGTGTCCTATTTCATGACTGTGGTAAGCAAATCGCATCCTCTTTTGTATTAAAACTGTAACTAGAATTAAGAAACTAAATTTGATTTTAGCTAACTTCAAAGTATATAGGTGTGGTACAACCTACATATCAACCTACTTGAAAGAGTGCTAGTTTAGGTATTTCTAAATTTGAAAAATAAGCTGTTTTGCATTTTACCGACTAATCATCACTTATTTATGCTTACAAAATGATTGATGACGTGCTAACAAGGTACCTACACCTAAGTGCAACAACTACATATACCTAGTGCAATCAACAAATCAAGAGGTATATAATTAGGAAAAAAAGACTTTCTTATCCAGGTAGCGATTAAAGCTCTTGTCGAACTGCAAGTCTTTATATTTCTAAAATCTCAATTATTTTTACTTACGTAGTAAATAGATATAGTTTGTCAAAACAGAGTATGACGCAGTAGTAAGCAAAGAATTGTTACTGAAAGAAATGTCTCTTTACCTTAAGTTTTAATGTTCTAAGTGTAATATTTTACAAGTTTTTTTTTGGTGAGAAAATGTCAAATAACTTCTCCCGCTTTGGGTGGAGCGAGAGGGAGTGTCAGACTGACTGACTAAAACCCACCTGTGTTCCTTCAATTGTTCATTGCGTTCCAGGGTCACGATAACTCTTTTGGACAATCTTACAGCCATTACACAAGTTTCCGATTTATATTTTATACCTTTATTATTCATATTTATATTATTTAAGATTTATATTTTTAACCTTGAAGGTTGAGTGTAGGTATAAAATGGCGTCTAAAGGTGGTGCACATCCTTATCACCACATCTGTTCCAGCTTCTTAATAAAACTAGTACCCGTATGTCAGATGTTCATAGCTATAAGGCCAGCTGCTTAGATTTCTCATTGTAAACCGATTCAGGTAGGTACTCCGTATCCTGTGCGTCGCCCAGACCGATATGTTTTATCAAAAATACATACAAGTGAATTAATTCCTGTCGGATTATGAGACCGCCAATTATGCTTTATCTTATGTGTAGGTAAGCCAAGCCATTCATTAATTTCATCGTCATATTTTTAAGAAGATAAGAAACCTATATTTTAAGAAAATGAAATATACTAAATTAATTATAGTCAGTACCTATGTAACGTTGGTAGGGTAAAGCAATATTGTAATTTGGAAGTAATAAATTAGAAACTTTCACTTTATGCTCTACCGTTCTACGTTTTCTGCGAGCGATCCGCACAACCGTGGTACCCGGGCGTTTCTTCCCGCCGAATCCGAAACAGCTCAGCTGAGGACCTGCAATAGGCCAAAATTGAGGGCATCATCGTGGCACGCATGTAACCACTTCTCAAAGGATTAGGCGCACAATGCCACATTCGCAAAATGACATATTGACGCAAAATGCCACATTCGCAAAATGTCATATTCTCAAAATGTCATATTCTCAAAATGCCATATCGCAAAACGCCACATTAGCAAAATGCCACCTTCGCAAAATGCCATATTCGCAAAATGACTTTTCGCAAAATGCCACTTTCGCATAGTGCCAAAATGTCATTTCGAACTCAGTATTTTTTTTATTTGGACGTTAGTATGTTTTTATGAAAAAAAAAAACTCACTGCAAGAAGTAAATATGAAATATGCGATAATTATGATTTTTTTAGAATGTGTCATTTTGAGAATGTGTAATTTTGATAATGTGGTATATTGCTAATGTGACATTTTGAGAAAAGTCATTTTGCGAATGTGGCATTTTGCTAATGTGGTATTTTGCTAGTGTGGCATATTGCGAAATGTCATTTTGCGAATGTGGCATTTTGCGTCAATATGTCATTTTGCGAATGTGGCATTGTGCGCCTAATCCTTCTCAAAGAGGGGACTTACCGCCTCGATTGTGGCGCGCCCAATCTAATTGTATGTACTTATGTCCACAAGAGATTTGATTTGACGCTCCTATAGCCTGACTACTATCTGGTGTAAAAGGTGTCTACCTGCTTTTCTACAAATAATAACTTGTGTAATATCTGTCAGACGAATTGAGGCTAAACTGGTTTCTTACCCTTCAGTTACTAAGCAGTTTCGGCCCCTCTGTAAATCGGCCGAAAAGAACATCTATCGTCGTACGGTACGACCAATGTTGAAACCGAATCAAAGGTCGGGTAAATGACATTTATCTTGCCTCAATAAAGTTTCCAACTTAAGACCTTATATTATAACAAGAAAAAAAAAAACAAGGTAGCCGTACCGAACTTGTCGATTAAGAACCAGACGCCATAACCTCAATAAGTTCAATAAGAATAAATTATTTACTTCCTAACCTCTGTTGTTAGTTGGTTCCGGTTTTCATTCGTTGATCTTTTACAGAAAGTCAGACCACCAGCCTATCCAAGGAGTACTTAGTAACTGGATTGTGGAGGTTTGATAAGCAGTCGGACCATGTAAAACACGAATATGCTCCAGGTTAGCCTGGAAGCCGACCCCATGCTAGTTAGGAAAAGGCTAAGGATATAGCGGAGTTCCACAATTGTAGCGCCGGATTTACTAACTTAATTAGTTTTGTTACTATTTTACTGCAGTAAAACTGTTTAACAATTTATTATTTTATCAACATTCGTTTTGATTAATTGTTGGTTGGCTCTTAATCAGTTCTTTGTCACCCTATCATTGAGTAAAAGTCACTATAAATATAAAATAGGTAGGTAATTACATCATTATCATAAGATTAGTACACTCAACCACAAGCAACGTTATCACTTAATACCTTGAGCTAGCCTAGGTTGGCTAGGGGTTTCAATAGAGTACAAGACCAACTTAAAATATTTTGTTTCCAATGACGCGTGCTCTGTCGACTGTATTGTGGCAATTAGCACTTATCTACTATTCACGTACCTACTTATAACGATAAAATTTGATAAAATAAGTATTACTCTCGTTTATTTTTATGGCGCTGCTGTGATTTTAAATGCTATCGCTTTTGTTAAGCTTTGTCATAATCTCCAATATTTAATTCATTATGACTTTCTAGAAAGAACTGTTTTTTTAAATATTTATACCTATTTTATATTATATCTTCTCAGTGGCATGTTATCAACAAGGATCCTTTTTATTAACTTTGCAATTCTGCACTATTGTGGAGAGTTGCAGAGAGATCAAGCCTAGCCCCAAAAGTTTAATGCTTTTCCCGAGGCATGGGATATTATCACACCGCCGTGCCGCGCCGACTACTAAACACCTGTTTCCTACTGAAAAATCACTAATGTAATTACCAGCATGATTTAAACGAGTATCCTTGGAGTTTCTTGCAAATTCTTCTCCTTAACCCGTTGTATGAATGATGAACGCAGATCTACGCGAGACACAATGGCTTTTTAATTGTGTCTCTAATTACACTTTGGAACGTGTAATTAGCAGCATTTTTCTGACTTCTTGACAATTCGAAATTGCCTGTAAATGGTTTATTTGCAATAAAAATGTTTTTGATTTCGATTTAATTTCGACCCAAATACCCAAAAACACTGTCCGGCCTTCTATTTTTTTAGATGGGAGCTCCACCGTCCTTGGGTGTGGCGGGAGAGCGTTTCAGACTTTTACTGATTAAAAAACCACTCTTGTTCCTTCTTTGCCATCGTTCCAGGGCCCCGGGGATCTCTTTCGCATTACCCATGGCCCCAGTAGGCTTCGACTCTGCTGGGCCCCTACGGTTACTACGGAGGCGCGCGTGGAACACTATGCGCCATCGACGACTTGGCCTCGATTCGGATGGTAACCGGACGTTCGGGCGGTGAGCTATCGACTACTTGCGGTCCGCAAGCCCGCGCCTACGGTGGCCGGAAGTCGGTACAGAATCCTGATTGGGGCGCGAGAGCCATTGTCTCGCGCGTGCGGTCAACACTTTTGCTAGCATTACTGATTCGCAGAAGGAGGCGATTTGCCACTCTCCTCGCTCCGGACTATGGCCTGTACCAAGGCCCTACGCGAGAGATCTTTGCCGTCGAGCGCCCCCACGAGGACACGCCGGTGCTCTGCCCTGGCGGGGCACACCTCTCCACAATGGTGAACCCGGGCGTTTCTTCCGCACGAATCCGGTGCAGGAATCTCCCGAACTGATCATGTCCGGTGAGAACCTGCGTCATGCGGTGTTATCTTTCCAGACACTCCTCAAAAAAGGGATTTCCCGCTATAATCGTGTCGTGCCCGGAACACTGTCCGACTTGGGAAGCGAACCCGAGACGGTCATTGGTACACTTCTGCGGTCGCGCTTGCGACCGTAATACCAATGACGCTGTCGGTGCAGTTTGTTACAATGATAAAGTAGGCTTTGTCCTAGTTATTATAAGATTTTTTTTCGATTTGTTTATTGACTAAAATTATAAAAAGTAGGTAAGTCACCGTGAAGTAGGTTGATTAGGCGGGTCAGTTCAATCGTTTCTAAAATAGAAATATAATCTTATCTTCAATCTTTTCCAAGTAGACATATTAATAATTTTATCTTTCGTCTTATTAGTACTCAATTTCAGCCTAATTCCGATTAAGTAGATATTAGGTCTACGGAAATGAATGTATCAATCGCTACTGTAAAAGGAAACCTGTCGATTATTATCTTAAATAGTGTCCAACTGCAACAAAATTTTTAGCCGAAACCGTAACTAAATATTCGGCTTCACTTCTGGTTTCGGCTATTAATCTTGTATGAGAGAAGAAAAGATGCAATTAGGGTACAAAAGGTCTATGATGGCTATTATAGATCGAAAGTATTCTCTGTCATCTCTCCTGTTACCTGTAAGCCTGTAACTACCATACGGATAAAAAAGATTCTTGCGCTGTATATACACATGTACCTAACTGTAACCTTTCGTATTGTGCGTTGCTAGTAGCACAATGAAATGACGCTTTTTTAAATATTGTAGATTTTCTTCGATCAATTGGAAAGATAATCATGATAATTAGCCACAAAGCAAGAAACTCACAAAATTCAAAGCTCTTTTCTTTTTTTAACTCGGTAAACATTTATAGGAATCACATAAAACGACTACTAAAACTATTTTAATCACAAATATCTTTATCTTTGTACACGTCGTGGCCAGATCCTAGAATTGGTCACTTCATGATATGGCCAACTGAAACTGGACAGCCCCCCTAGCCAAGTTGCTAATCTGCAATAGTTAACGCTTGTAGAAAGCTTCAAATGTACGGGAATGACGTCGTCTTAACGCTCAGTCACGTGGTCAGAACAAAAGAATTGGCGGCAAGGTCACCTGGAAGCGTTTGGCGCAAGCGAAACGATTGTAACTTGGCTAGGGGGGTAGATCGTTTAAACGTTAACGTTTGATAATATGGCAATCCTAGATGCGTAGCTAGATGCAAGGAAAATATAAATGGTTACAATTTTTATAAGATATAATTATAATATTATGAAAAATTTTATGGCTCCTTAATGAGCAGCCTGGAACTGGACGACCCTACTACACTATAATTAAATACTAGATTTAGTTGGTTTTAGTCGAGCCGAATATTTATTATTCAGCCAAGTTTTGACCGACAAAATAGAAATGTTTTTTCTTTCAGCCGAAACCGGAATTTCGGTCGTTCTCTAATGATTAAGTGACGAGGTAGGTAAGGTAAACCATTAATGTGAAGATAACACAGAGATTTAGGGAATTTGATAAGATAGTTGTAATATCAGTAACCATATGGATTAATTATATTCTCGAGCTGAAGTGCTTAACGAGGCGATTCCGTAGGTACTTACCAAAAAAATTAAAAAATATATTGTTATAGATAAGTAGGTATTTACTAATAATAAATATCTACCTACTAATTATAAAATTAGCTAGTAACATAGATACATAGATAATAAATTTAGCAAATATTGGTATTATCGATGAGTTGCTTGATAAGTGCGTTTTTAGGGTTCCAAGCAGCCGACCGACTGTGATAACGGAACCCGTTATGAACCCAGAATGTCTCGTGAGTCCGTCTGTCACAATCAATTTGCTCCGAAGCTACTGAACCGATTGACTTGATACACATAGTACCTATAAATATCTAAGACACAAACACACACACGTAACGTAGCGTACATAAACAACATTAGTTTAAGTAGGTATATGCGGAACCCGAAACACGTATCTAGTATTTTTATGTAAAGAATCTAATGTACAAAATTTCATAACTGTATCATGAAAAATCACAAAGTTATAAACTTGTTTCGTCAACAAAAATACATGGTTACCGAGCCTTCCAGGCGACTGAGGGTTGCACTTGCACCCAGCTGTTTGCTGGCGCCTAGTGCCAATTGTAACCTGTGTTGTATGTACTTAGTGGCGGTGGTGTCCAACTTGTGACGTTTAAAATATTTTGCAAAAAAATATAACATGATGTAAAAACTCCTGGAATCCATCCAGTTACTGATTTTGAATTTGAACAAACTACATTCGAGTTTTGCATAAACTAAAAATAATGCTGTGGTTTTTATTATGGGATTGAAATCGGAAAAAATACAAAATTAAGCTTTCACACTTGACACTGGCTTATGCGTAAACCGAGCAAAGTCAGAAGAAAAATAAAATTATAATATTCTAAATTAAAAAAAAATACATTTAACTGTTCGACTTTTAATTGTTGTTTTAAAATTAAGCTGAAGTGAAGGTGGATACCTACTTTGAATAATTAATATATAAAATAGCTGTAATTACTACAAAAAACCGCCCAAGTGCGAGTCGGACTCGCCCATGAAGGGTTCCGTAGCAGCAAGTAACATAATATAAAAGTTCTTGTAGTTCGTTGTAACTTTGATCGATGTTTTAATAATAGTGTATTTTTTTAGATTTATGACGTATAAAAAAAAAATCTACTTACTAGATCTACACAGACGGACAGACAGACAGACATGACGAATCTATAAGGGTTCCGTTTTCTGCCATTTGGCTACGGAACCCTAAAAATGTTGTAATTATTTACTACAAAATTCCTCTAATATTCATTCATTTTTCTTTTCATCAGGGTCGGCTTACGAATTAACTGCTGTGAGGATACAAGGGTGCGAAAATTTTTCTGATCTGTGTTTCGTCACAGTTGGCGAAGACGTGCAAGTCGACTTGGAATATTATGCGGGTAAGGATATCCTATGCAAAAACTACAACAACTGAAAACTTTACAGTTTAGGCCTTTTTCTTATGTGGGAAATCATCATTCTATGAATAGCATCTTAAACTTGTACCTACTTACTTTTAACATTGCAAAAATTAAATAATTGAACTAATTATTTCCTATAAAACAACTTTCCTCGGCGCATACTTAATTAACTTTTTATTCTAAAGAAGAAGAAACTTATAAGCTTCCTGTGGAACAGGTCTCGCCTAGTGCAGAAAGTCTTCGAACACTCTGTTATGTTTAGTACTGAATGAAAACAAAAGCATTATACTCACCCTAGATCCTTTATTTTTCTTTAATAAATTATTATTCTAATTATTCTTTTCAAATGACTTCTCCCGCTCTAGTGTGGCGCAAGAGAACGTGTTAGACTTTCACTGACAAAAACCCATTTACCTAAGTTTCTTCATTTGCCTAATTTTTTTTTGCAGGTTTCTTGTCTCAAAACCTTGACCAAAATGTTGTGATCGAAATAAATCATCTCAACTTGAAGCCGGGTGTTACTCCCGGTAAGTTTACTTACTTTTACTTGCTTCGTGGATCACTCGTGTTCCATACAATCGATAACGGTGGGTAGACGACGCGGAAGCGACCATCTCTTCTCTTGCGAAGGTGTAAGACACAGTACGTTAGAGCCTATTACACCACTCGATATTCAGACAGTCTTAACCGATATCGCGTAGTTTAATAAGGATTAAGCAGACTGTCTTACTCGGAATGAAAAATAAGGCGAGTCTGAATATAGTGTGCTTAATAACGCGTAGTTTAATAGGCCCTGTAGTCGACACGAAGATTTTACATAAGGACCTACTTTTTTTATAGCTCGCCATTGTTCTATAAGATGAACTGACTGTTTTATCTAATATTCTGAATATAATACGTAAATAATTAATAGAAAAAAAGATAAGTAGACCAGGTACATGGTGCTCCCGTTTTCAGGTATTTCGCTATTTATGGGCTCTGGGCGAGCAAAATATTATGTATTTTACGAGCTTTTATTTAGTTTCTCCTGTCCCGATGTTTGTCAGTAATCAAATCTTGTAAATTAAATTTGATCCATTTCCCGATTACCAATTGAGCTGAAATTTGATGCGTATGTAAATCAGATGACAATGCAAAAAGTAAAAAAAATAAAACCCGACTACGACAAAAAAAGACACTGAAAAAGTATGAAACAAGTACAAGTACATAAAGAAAATTCAGTTCTTGTTTTTCCAGTTACTTACCTTGTTTATTTTAGCATCCTGAAAAACTGGTTTCATACTTTTTCAGTGCCGTTTTTTGTCGTAGTCGGGTTTTAGTTTTTTATTTAAGGGCCAAGCGCCCGAAAAGTGCCATAAAACAGTGATTTTCTGAGGCCTACTCCTCCGTAACGGCTAGGTCAATTGGTTTGAAAAAAATATATGTTTATTATAGATTCATGAACAATAATATCAACATTTGATTTTTTCGTGCAGTTAATACTTTGGTCAAAAAAAAATATTTAGCATTTTCGCAACTTTTCGCAACTTTTCCCTACTCCTTCGAAACGGCTTGGTCCTTTAGAAACATTTTTACACATAAAAATTGGTGGTTAAATATTCTTCAAAGTGAACATTGCATATGTAAATCAATCAATATCTCGCAGAGAAAATGGATTTAAAGCGCTTTCCGGGCGCTCCTGGCCGCAAATAAATGCACAGATTTGCGTACTGCCGCCTAGGCGAGTGCGAGAGTTGCGTCCACGTAATTTCGGTCAGATGGTTCAAGGGACTATACGCCTTAAACAAATTTGATGTTAAATCACTGTGCTTCTATACTATTTACGTGAAGCTCTTTCAAACGATAACAAACACGACGTATTTATCTTAATTTTTTTTAACACAAAACTTTTTGTCCACTATAGGGCGCCACATTGAATTTTCACGATATTTTCTGATAAGTACTAGTGAAGCCGTTTCAAATGATATAAAACACGGTGTATTTTACTTAAAAAAAAAATTAACACCTTATTTTTTTTCCGCTAGAGGTTGTTACTTTAAACTAGAGCAATATGTTTGAAATGCACAAGTGAAGCCCTTTCAAATGATACCAAACACGACGTATTTATCTCCATTTTTATTTTTAATACTTTTTGGCCGCTAGAGAGCGCCTTATCGAGTTTTGTGACACGTCACGTAGCCTATGTTTAGCGGACCGTTAAGACGGTTCTAACGATACCTCATATGTCGATTTCCAATAAGTAGATTAGGAGATATGAGGGAACAGATGAACATACTCACATACATACATACATACATACAACGTTACATTTTAATCGTTTTAATCCCGTGGAGGGTCGAACCGGTGCATGAAACACTATCGATTCGTAAAGATAAAATTAAAAAATAAAATACTTTTTTTTAATAACTCGAACCAATTCTCGCATGAGTGAATAAGGGTCAATTTATACTAGCGCAGAGTCGAAGCGCATCGAAGCGTCTATCCAAAACTGATCGTAACAAATTCAACCTTAACTCCACAGCGTAACGCACGCATTACTTCTGAGATTTTAAAAAGACGCGCGCATTCTTCGGAATTCGCGCGTCTGCGCGTGAACAACGTTGATTGGTGCGCGCGCATTCTCGCGTATCCGTGCGCCCACTAGCGAACTTACGCGTCATCAGTCGGAAATTGGCCAATTCAATAGCACTGCTGTTGATGCCCATTAGGGTCAATTTATACTAGCGCAGAGTCGAAGCGCATCGAAGCGTCAAGTTCTTTACAACTAAAGCGAATCCGCACGAATGCGCGCGTATTCGCTAGAATACACGCGCACTCTTTTACGTGTAGTAATGGGCATCAACAGCAGTGCTATTGAATTGGCCAATTTCCGACTGATGACGCGTAAGTTCGCTAGTGGGCGCACGGATACGCGAGAATGCGCGCGCACCAATCAACGTTGTTCACGCGCAGACGCGCGAATTCCGAAGAAAGCGCGCGTCTTTTTAAAATCTCAGAAGTAATGCGTGCGTTACGCTGTGGAGTTAAGGTTGAATTTGTTACGTTCAGTTTTGGATAGACGCTTCGATGCGCTTCGACTCTGCGCTAGTATAAATTGACCCTTACTACACGTAAAAGAGTGCGCGTGTATTCTAGCGAATACGCGCGCATTCGTGCGGATTCGCTTTAGTTGTAAAGAACTTGACGCTTCGATGCGCTTCGACTCTGCGCTAGTATAAATTGACCCTAAGTAATGCAAACCGTTAGTAGCCACCATTCCAATAATTATGCGTTCGCCTAGTCAACGTGGACTCACTAAAAATAGCCAATCCTAGATCAAACTCCGCCCCTAAACCCTATTTGATTGGCCATGCGACGCGGCGCGCGCCTTGTGTGCCCCGCGCACCCCGCGCGCTAAGTGCAGCGCGTGAGTGACACATGTCATGGAATAATTCAGTTTCACAGAGTACTTTGTTCAGTTTCTCTCAAGACGTCATAGGTGTGTCGTCGCGCGAAAATAATGGCGTCTCGGAATTACGTGTATTCCAACCTGAAGTTGGTGACGAAATCGCGGGTCTTGATGCGCCGGTGGCTCGAAGTTTTTACAGTGCCAAACCACTTGCAAGTTTTGTGTTAAACGTGCAAGATTATGTATCCAAACGAATGCTATGCTCTTGTGAAGTCTATCTTAACAGTGATGATTCAGAGGTGAATAGTTTTTAGGTTTATAACATCCCCTAAGACGACCCATTGACCCAGAACTCTTATTGATTCTGGTAAATAATTTTGATTAGGCTCCTACTTATGAACAATTTAACGTGTCGTTTAAATGTTAAATAAATAAAAATACAAAGGAGATTTATGTAAGTAACAGAACTTTTTTTAATCATTGTACATAATTTTGATTCCACATTTTTAAATACGCCATAACTAGCAGGCCTGTAGAGATTTATTTTTACATTTGTAATGTAATTAATTACCTAACACTTTTAACATAAGTAATTATTTTATTAGGTAGGTCTTAGGCACAAAGCAGTTAAGTCCGTCCTAAGTCTGTACAAGTATGAAGGAAAATTTGGAATCATTTTATTTATTTTACGTGAACATCAGCTGAGCGAGTCAATGACCTCTCGACCGACGTCGTTGCGCGACGTTGGTACCTAGGTGTCGTTACTATTTATTCGATGCATTTTGCGAGTATTACCTTATCACTTGCTGTTTTTTTTTATTTTAAAACTTACATCGCTCTACAAGCTTTGGATGAATAGTATTATAATTATTTTAAAATGTATATTAAAATGTAACGGTGTATATGTTATGGACCGGGTGATTAATGCGGGCATTATAGGGTTCGAGCATTATGAATAATGTCTAGCTGTATTGGACCAAGTGATTAATTACTATCTTAACTTCAATATTTATCACATTGCGCGGTCATTATTATATTGCTACATGACAATTGGGCAATTTGATAATAAAGCTAAAGACGCGGTGCGAGGGCGGGGAGGGAAGCACGCAGGGTGTGACGGTTGCATAATAGAAAATCAAAACTTTCCTAAGCAAATTTCAAAAGAACAACGTATAAATCAACAAAGTTTAAAATAACGATGGTCATTTGATCAAAAGTTCAGCTGACCAAAGTCTGGAATATCAATGTTTAAATTATTTATTACACTACTGACCAAATCGTTCAAAGGTCAAAATGGATTACTGGATAAATTATTAATTATCAAATGGATTAACTGAAAAAGGTAAAAATCTCGAATGTAGGAAACAACTTGGACGTAGCGTTCGCCGGCCGCTGCCGCGGCACCGCTCGCTTCGCTCGCTCGGCTCACGCGCGGTTGGTCACAGTTCTAACCTAACCTAACCTATTTTACCCAGTTCAAAGTGCAATCATAATACAATCACATTTTTACGAGAGATTGTTGGTATTATTCGTTATTTCGAACTGGCAGAGTTTTAAGGTAGATAATAGACTCCTTGATATAATTAATCCAAATAAGATAGTCTGATTATTTTAATGGTTTAATATTTAGTTTATTTTAAGTTAAATGACAATGCCAATAAAAAAATGGTAATTAAATATGTTTGTATTACTCTGCCCAAAAGGTGATGGGCCGTATGTATAATGCCCGGTCAATTTGATTATTTGAATAATTATTATCAAATCGCACTCTCATATTGGGCATTTTTCATAATGACCGTGCATTATGAAAAATGCCCAATTTATCATTTGGTCCATAACATATACAAACATACATGCATACATAGCCTGTCAATATCATAACCCTCCTTGGGCTTTGCCGTAGTCGGGTAAAAATTATTATGACATGGAGCTGATCTGGTGATGGAACCGGAAGATAGTCATAGGAACTCGGTAGACCCCATCGAGTTTGAGCTCGTATGATTCGTCTTAAAGAATACTTTGGAGCTAGATTGTAACCAGGGTCTGATGATGGAACTGGAAGAAGGCCGTAGGAACTCTGTAATAAACTCAATAAGATAACCCTATCGTGTTTGACGTTTTTGGATGAGTATTCATTATATAGGCATACCTACATACCAATATAAATTTTTGATTGACTTTTTATTTTTTGGTAGAAAGCTGCGGGATCTTCGACTGTCCCGTGATGACCACAGATACAATGAATTCTCTCACCAGTGTGATGTCGGTTCCCAGCAAGATCGCATTGGTAAATATTTGTCATATCTACTTGTCTCGTCAATTGTAACAGGGTAGGCACTGCCACTTTGCAACTGTTAAGAGCATATAAATATAAAAAACAGCAAGAATTTGAACACCAGGATGAGATTTTCTACATTTCATCTTCAGGTCACATCTTGATATAGGTACAATTACAAATGCACACTTGTATCAAACGACATTTTCTATGCTTGTATCAAACGACATTTTCTCAAAAACTGGCGCTCTATGTCGCATTCGTGCGGGAAAGTGGCTATATTATTATGTGGTAGTAGGGCGTAAATGGCTCATTAATATTTGTTACGAAATATTTATTTATGGTGTTTTCGTAAGTGTGATGAAAAATGTCGTCATTACTCGTTTGGAGGTATGCGGAACAGAGAGTAAAGTCCTACATACCTCCGTTGAAAAAGGAGGATCCTCCGATCAGACAGGTGTTATGGTCTGGTGGGCAGTTGCCCGATAGATGATTTCGGGCTGTCGTAAATGTTCAAATCGCGCGGAGAACTTTGATTGCGCGATGCAATGCAGGATTTCGTATTTTCTTCGTAGTTCTTATGTGGCGCCATAGATGTCGCTACACTCGTATTGGTACAATAGTGTACCTACATTTGTCATCAAAACATAAAACATCGACTTCTGAAAATGAAACTTATTTTGCACTTTTTAGTTGTTTTTAGGGTTCCGTACCACAAAAGAAAAAAACTGAACCCTTATAGGATCACTTTGTTGCCCGTCCGTCTGTCTGTCTGTCTGTCTGTCGGTCTGTCAAGACCCTTTATCTCGAAAACGTTTGGATATATCGAGTTGAAATTAAAACCATATACTCAGGTCTTTGTTTTGATTTTTGAAAAAATCAAACTTCTAAGTTAACGAATAAAAAATATACGTCCGTTTATATCGCAAAAAAAAAAGTATATTTTAATACTCTCGAAGATCGAAATTCATAGGGTACCTACTTTCCGTTGACCCAGAATCTTGAGGCACAAAGAAAGATCTTATAGCACAGGTATAGGAAAAAATCTGTGAAAATGAAAACAGTAAATTTGATGTTACCAAAGCCACAAAAAAAAAAAAAAGACGGGTTGCACTCCGGGAGTGCCGGCAGAAGTGAAAACTTGATTATTAACGTTGAGCATGTTTGATATTTTGGAATGGTTAGGGAATAATTTTGCACCAATTGCTTTATCAGTATAAAAGTACTATCATTTATGTGGTAGAATACAATATTCATTTATTGCGCTATCGTACACAAACATGACAATTTATATTACATTAAAAATTTAACACTTTAAAACTATTACAATTATTTTACATTAAAAAGTTTATCTCCGAAAAACTACTGAGGTGTCAAGGGACACCCGGATGGATCGAAGTTCCGTTCTGGCTTGCTTTCTATAAGAGAGAGAAAGAGAGAAAGACAGAGAAACATGCGCACGCCGCACGGCTTACAATAGCTTACTATAGAAAAAGTGTCGTTACAACTTTTCGTGAGAATTTTTTCCGTCTAGCCAATACAATATAACTAAAAAATACTATCCTATTTTATGTAAATTTTGACAGCACTATTTCAACATCTTCGAAACCATGAAAACGACACTCATGACGAAAAAGTTGATAATTTCTGACATCCGCCATCTTAGATTTACATTTTGATAGCACTATCGGCTTCAACAACCTCGAAAACCATGAAAAAGACACCCATATCGAAAAAGTTGATAATTTATTGCAGCCACCATCTTAGATTTAAATTTTGACAGTACTATCGGTTTCAACACCCTCGAAAACCACGAAAACGACACCCATGAGGAAAAAGTTGATAATTTCTTGCAGCCGCCATCTTGGATTTACATTTTGACAGTACTATCGGTTTCAACACCCTCGAAAACCACGAAAACGACACCCATGACGAAAAAGTTGATAATTTCTTGCAGCCGCCATCTTGGATTTTCATTTTGACAGTACTATCGGTTTCCACGCCCTCGAAAACCATGAAAACGACACCCATGACGGAAAATTTGATAATTTCTTGCAGCCACCACCTTGGATTTATATTTTGACAGTACCATCGGTTTCAACACCCTCGAAAACCACGAAAACGACACCCATGGCGAAAAAGTTGATAATTTCTTGCAGCCGCCATCTTGGATTTACATTTTGACAGTACCATCGGTTTCCACGCCCTCGAAAACCATGAAAACGACACCCATGACGGAAAATTTGATAATTTCTTGCAGCCACCATCTTGGATTTATATTTTGACAGTACTATCGATTTCAACACCCTCGAAAACCATGAAAACGACACCCATGACGGAAAAATTAATAATTTCTTGCAGCCGCCATCTTGGATTTACATTTTGACAGTATTATCGGTTTCAACACCCTCGAAAACCACGAAAACGACACCCATGACGAAAAATTTGATAATTTCTTGCAGCCGCCATCTTGGATTTATATTTTGACAGTACCATCGGTTTCAACGCCCTCGAAAACCATGAAAACGACACCCATGACGAAAAAGTTGATAATTTCTAGCAGCCGCCATCTTGGATTTATATTTTGACAGTACCATCGGTTTCAACACCCTCGAAAACCATGAAAACGACACCCATGACGAAAAAGTTGATAATTTCTTGCAGCCGCCATCTTGGATTTACATTTTGACAGTACCATCGGTTTCAACACCCTCGAAAACCATGAAAAAGACACCCATGACGAAAAAGTTGATAATTTCTTGCAGCCGCCATCTTGGATTTATATTTTGACAGTACCATCGGTTTCAACACCCTCGAAAACCATGAAAACGACACCCATGATGAAAAAGTTGATAATTTCTTGCAGCCGCCATCTTGGATTTACATTTTGACAGTACCATCGGTTTCCACGCCCTCGAAAACCATGAAAACGACACCCATGACGGAAAATTTGATAATTTCTAGCAGCCGCCATCTTGGATTTATATTTTGACAGTACCATCGGTTTCAACACCCTCGAAAACCATGAAAACGACACCCATGACGAAAAAGTTGATAATTTCTTGCAGCCGCCATCTTGGATTTACATTTTGACAGTACCATCGGTTTCAACACCCTCGAAAACCATGAAAAAGACACCCATGACGAAAAAGTTGATAATTTCTTGCAGCCGCCATCTTGGATTTATATTTTGACAGTACCATCGGTTTCAACACCCTCGAAAACCATGAAAACGACACCCATGATGAAAAAGTTGATAATTTCTTGCAGCCGCCATCTTGGATTTACATTTTGACAGTACCATCGGTTTCCACGCCCTCGAAAACCATGAAAACGACACCCATGACGGAAAATATGATAATTTCTTGCAGCCGCCATCTTGGATTTACATTTTGACAGTACTATCGGTTTCAACACCCTCGAAAACCATGAAAACGACACCCATGACGAAAAATTTGATAATTTCTTGCAGCCGCCATCTTGGATTTATATTTTGACAGTACCATCGGTTTCAACACCCTCGAAAACCATGAAAACGACACCCATGACGAAAAAGTTGATAATTTCTTGCAGCCGCCATCTTGGATTTATATTTTGACAGTAAAAGTGTCGGTACAATTTTTCGTGAGATTTTTTTCCGTCTAGCCCCCTTTCACAACGCGCGATAAGGGATAGCTGTCTACTCTCCATCCGTCTTACGCTTTTTCGATCAGGTCACGTGTCCTGACGCGAGTTTAAGATTTTATACCCATTACAGAAAAAGTGCTCAACGCCGCTAAAGAAGTTTTCACTTCAAAAATTGTAATTTGGAAAAATCTTCGAGACTCCATTCGGGAATTGTAGTTTGCACGGAACCCTCAGTGTACGAGTCCGACTCGCACTTGCCCAGTTTTTTTTTTTTGTCGGGAGTATTTTTTATAAATATTTCTTTTTACAGAACCAGCGTGGAGATCTGATTTGGAGTATAAAAAATGAACAGGGAACGGAAGTGTTGTGTTACGAAGTACGAGTGCAGACACAGAGTCGTTTGCAGAAGCTTCTGCGACAATATATCATGAAGACGGTTCCAAGAGACCGCGACCACCAGCCCTGACGCCACCCAACCATTCCTGTAGCGAACCAACTTAAGGCCCAAGCTCCCGAGCAGAGCCATAAAACAGTGATTTTCTGAAGCCGGTAACGGCTAGGTCAATAGGTTCGAAAAAAATATGCATTATTATAGATTCATAAATATCGTTTTTTTTTGTGTGACTAATACTTTGGCCCAAACAAATTTTTAACAACATGATATTGTTTCGTTTGTTTTTTCTACTACTTTCAAACGGCTTTGATTTTTGGAAAAATATGTTTACAAAAAAAAATTACTGGTTAAGTGTTCTTCAGAATGTACCATCAAAGACACTTCCGCCTGGCCACCGCTAAGTTTATTTTTGCTTGCACTCGAAACGAAAACTTTAAGGGTTTGGTTTGGCGCCGCGCCGCAGGATTCAAGCGAAAATTTTTTTTAAGTGTTCAGGCAGAAATGACCGCGATTGTACTATATCGTCACCCTTCCTGCTAACTGTCCTAACTAGCAATTGATATTTTTCCAGGACAACCGTTTTTCGGTCGGGCGTTACAATCATATTCCTGTAGTTATATTATATTATTAGCTGTAGCTTTATTAATTAATTAATAAGTTTTTCAATACACTTCCTCAGAAAGTGACTCTTCTTGCACTGCACTTAGGTATATAAAGGCACTTGTTACCAAACTGTGACATTTTGATTACCATTACGCACTCGTGCTATAATGTAGTTAAAACCTTTTTATTCAACCTCTTTGTTCGCAAAACAAATTTTGAATATGAAAAAATTTCACATACGTTATAGCGTTTAATCGTATAAATTAGTGTCTTTACTTACTTATTTCATGCAATTTTGACCATTTTAACTTGTACAAACGATTTATTTAATAAAAAAAAATCATTTAGTAAATAAATCGTACATTCAAATAAAAATTGTTTTTTTTTGTGGTCTAAGGCCGCCATTTTAAGATGCGCGCGGTTTTTGGCTTGATTTATTCGAGTATAATTCAGTGGTTGTAATAATTAAATAAAATTAAATACTACAAAATCATTAGAAACTGTTACATGCGTACCTATTCCATTTGTCGCTACGAAAGACATTATAGGTATGTAGTAAAAACTTTTCACGCAAAACACATAAACGTAAGACTAAGCAGTATAATTAAAATACCTTAGCCTTCCCCTAGGGGTACATAAAAAATTATGCGCGCGCATATGAAAACAGATTTTTACCGCCATGGGCGCCATGTCACAAAAATAGTTACTAGTTTTATATATTGTTATTTTCTTCACAAATGTATTGAAAAACTTCGTATGATACACGTGAGTAATTAATGATTACCGTTCTCGGCTCTCTTAAGACCCTCGCCACGGCTCGGGTCTAAATACCGCCTCGACTGTAATCACTAACATTACACACTTACATCATAATGTACTATTTTATATTGCTCTTGGCTTATTCTTTAAGTTAGTAGTGGCCATAGGTAGCATATCAATCAATATAGCATATCAATCATATAGCATAACAATCAATATTTCATAAAGAAAATGGGTTTAAAGGTCAGCTGGTCCATTCCCTTGAACATGTGGCCGGAGTGAAATGCACACATCTATAAGCGGGTGCGTGCGGCAGTACGAGTATGGGTGGAATTAACTCCAGTCAGATGTTCAATGACTAGGTATGTAGTAACTAACTACAGTAAAAAAAACGGTTTTGGAAAAGTACGTTTTGTTTTATTTGCCTATTATTTTCAATTTTACATAAGTTGATGAACTAAAATGACAGTGTGAGTTGTCACGTTATTGTACCTAATGTAAAAATAGTGTTGTACCTACCCTGAATTAATAGCCGGATTTTGCGGACAGCCAGCTCGGTTCCCGCAGAGGGCGCTCTACAATGGACGCCATAATGCGCGTGCAAGCCTTACAAGAACATGGGAATTGGGATGCGCTGTTAGGATGTCTCTAGACATCTCCAGTGCCGTCTTTCATGATAATGGGGCCCTTATAATCATAATAAAGCACTATTTTGTTAGAAGAGACAAATAACGTAGATATGGCAATCGATAAACCTGATGTTTAGACAAGAGTAGAGGAGCTATCGGTTATTGTTTGGTAATCGAATAAGGGGCCCCAATCGATCGCGGGGCCATGGGCACATGCCCATGCAGTGTGCCCAGTGGGGAAGAGGGGCCTGGACAGCTCTAACGCTGGATTGGATTGGATTTGCATTAGGGAGTCACTCCGGCACCAGGAGGGGCCGACTTACCTCCGTCGTGTGATTGAGGCCTCCAGGGAGAGTGACAACGGTGAGAAATGTGTTACGGTGTCCCGCAGGGATCGGTATTAGGGCCGCCCTTGTGGAACATCGCCTACGTCTACGTGCTGCAGGGCGGCCTCCTGAGATCTTTGCGCAGGGGGAGTCGCACCAGACGGCGGCTGAGCTAGCGACACGCGTGGTTACGTTCGAAGCTGTGGAAGATAGTAGCGGGAACTGGGGAATAAAACAAAGTCTCCTAGCTGTGTTTGGGCTTATTAGCCCCTGAGACCCCAGGCATTTAAATAGGTATAAATACGGATAAATAGAAAAGCTTGCTTATTTTCGAAATTTACCGACTACTATAAGAAGAATATAAGGTACCATCGGGTCTGATTTGATGACGGACCCGGAAAGTGGTAGGTGTGGAAACTTCGTAATGTTCTTCTGTCTAAACGTTTGAAAGAATTACCATGGCTCTAGACCGCAAAGGGAAAATGAAGGAACCCATTATTAGACAGTATGGGTATTATAATATACCTACCTGTTTCTATTTGCGACGAAAGGACATTTTTCACAAGAACTCACTAAAATATAAAGCCCTAATAAAATCATATATTAACTTATTATTATGGCGTGACAACGAACAAATGGTAAATTAGTTATTAATAATAATAGCTTTTACAATATCGTATCCAAAGGTTATCGACGGACCCTGTTTGTTTTAGATAAACCTAAACAAAGAAACAATAACATCAATTTTAAAGACAAACAATATTTTGGGCTGTCACTACAATACCTACTATCATTTGCCGCCTTTTTCTTAGGGTGGGAAATCATCAAATAACTTCCCCCCCCCCCTCTACCGTTGTAAAATTCCATTAATCCTAAATTAATGATATGGCTAAACAGGGATTGATAATACCACCAAAACTTTGACGTTTAAACGATCTGGCCAGTTGTGGTTGGCCTTTGTCATAAGTTTCACGATATGGCCGGTCACATCATGAAGTGTATCGTGGCCTGATAAATTCTAAGATCAAGCCACGACATATAAGTAAACTCTAATCGCGCGGAGAACTCTGATAAAGCGAGGCAGGATAGTTCCTATGGCTATGTGGCGACATAGATGTCACTACATCACTACTCTTCGAAGATCGAAGATCGATGGTTTTGCTCGTGATGCATGAAAGGCCCGTAGAAGGTCGCATAGTTCTCGGTGAACATAAACTGTCTGCGCGATGATGCTCCAGTGAGTCGGGGTGGTGCTGTCCCAGTGAGTCTGGATGATACTCCTGTGAGTCAGGGTAGTGCTGCCCAATGAGTCGTAATGATGTCCCAGTGAGTCGGGGTGGTGCTGTCCAATGAGTCTGATAATGCCCCATTCAGTCGAGGTAGTGCTGTTTTAGTCGCAGTGAGTCGGGATGTTGCTCCAGTAAATCGGGATATAACCCCAGTGAGTCAGATTAGCGCTGCCCTGTGAGTCGCGATGATACTTTAGTGAATTAGGGTGATAAAGTTCCAGTGAGTCGGGGTGGTGCTGCCCCGTGAGTCCGATAATGTCCCATTTAGTCGAGGTAGTGCTGTCCCAGTGAGTTGGGATGCTGCTCCAGTGAATCGGAATATACAACCCCAGTGAGTCGGATTAGCGCTGCCCTGTGAGTCACGATGATACTTTAGTGAATCAGGGTGACAAAGTCCCAGTGAGTCGGGGTCATGCTCCAGTGCGTCAGGGCAATGATTTATTTTTATATTACTTTGGTGGTGATGTCCCAGTGAATCGGGATGATGCCCCATGATGAAATTACTCACGCAGTCACGCCTATCGGTCTAGGCATTATTTATTTTAGAACTAGAATTAGTGTTTATTTATCACGTGCCAGTTCTAAATCCTGCAAAAAGGAAAGTACCTACCTACATACCGGTGAAAGAGGGTCTACAGTACTTAGGTACTTACTTATTTGTTGTTTCTAATTTGAATGAGGTATGCATTTTGAGGATCCCGTACCTTACCTAAGTGCCTACATACATAAACTTTAATGCGCATAGCTCTTTCGAAATTTTCTGGTATTTTAGTGTAGCGCTAAAAGCAAATTAATATTTTTTGACATGTCAGTGCATACGGGTGGTTGAATTTACAGCCTTATATAAATTAACACTTACCTAAATACATACTTATCTGATTTGTTTATTGCAATGTGCTATAAGTGCCTGTTTTCTCGAGCACCTAAGTGTGTCAAATACATATATTTTTCTATATGCTGCAAGGTTATGTTAAAAGCTATAAAAAAATACACAGGTAATTCTCTCCACTTATCTCCAAAGATTGCAAAAATGAGACTGCAAAAAAAAAATAAGACGATATTTCCATGCAAAGAAAACCACACTGATATTATAAAGGCGAAAGTTTGTGTGTTACTTCTTCACGCTCGAACAGCTGAACGGATTTCGATGAAACTTGGTACACGAGCAGACCATGCCTTTGGATAGCACATAGAATAACTTACACCATAGTATGTTCGATACCTACAACAAAACATGCAATTTTTAGTCTATCTTTCTGTCTGTTTGTTTTGCAGGCTTATCCCAGATAATGATAATCTACAGTCGTTAACGATTGACGACGCTAGTAGAAATCTATCCAAAGGTTGAGATGATGTCATTGCCGACATCATCTCAACGTTAAGTCACGTGGTTAGACTTAGAACAAACAAATAGGAGGCGTTACCGATTCTAGAAAGAGATTCAAAATGAAACAGTCGTAACTTGGCTAGGCCTGCTGGTGTATCTCCGAAGCAATCTCACTAGTATACAACTGATGATATAAATAAGAGTAACTTGGGCTATGTTTATTTTAGAAAACCAATTAGGGTTCCGAACACTAAAAAAACTTTCTTGAAATTGTGACCAAATGGTAATGTGTTCTTGAATGCGGACAAAATCGCGGGCACCAGCTAGTATTTCATAAGTTTTATTTTATAATTCAGCTACTAAAGTAGAGGAAGTCAGTTCAAAGTGGCCATAGAAAACAAAGCGGTTACGCTTCATTTTTCGGTTATTTCTATTGATTGAACAATGGTCTAGCATAATAAACCTCCCGCCCCGCTCTGATCAGCCATTGTGTAGCGGAGAAATGACGGGAATATTTTATTTCGTGTTCTATTAAAATAATGCAACGTCACTTCAACCTTTTTTGGTGAAACCTCATGTAAGTATTTGAATTTTTCATTACATTTACTCCCCGAAATGATAATAATAGATAATGTGAGAGCAATTTATGTTGGCTTTAAATCTTGGATAACTTAAAGCCTGGTCACATTTAACACTGCGCGCGCGCCTGACTGGTCTGATTGTGCGTCACGTTGCCGCGTGTCGTGTAAAGGAGACTGTTGATAAGACGCATTTTTCGTGCCCATCACGTTCATGATCGCGGTGCACGTGATAATACGCACAGACTCACAGAGTACCCATATTTTTCCGTATAGCATAGACGCGCACAGTGAACCAAAAGTGTGGTACATGGAGCGCTTGTTTCAGAACTACGTAATAACTTAAATACTTACCTACTCGGTGCCCAATACCAAATATACGGTACCCGGTACAATTGTACAAAATGACAAATGCTTTAAAATAGTACATTGTTACACTAGGGGTGAAAGTAACTCATTTCGTCCCGAGAAGGAGTTGGCGGGCGAGCGTAGCGAGGTCGCTAATTCGAGGGGTTAAATGGTTTACTTTCACCCCCAGGTAAACACTGTGCTTTTCATTACGAATACAAGGAAACTAAAAATAAAATATAAAGTTTGTAAAACCTGAGTCGTCGTACCTGTAGCCACTACACAGCATAATCACTTTCATCAACACGCAGCCATTATACAACAAATCGCCACGTGCCAGCTCAACAAATCGCCACGTGCCAGCTCAACAAATCGCCACGTGCGAGCACAACAGCGGAGCATCCTCACGTCCCACCGTCGCAAGCTGCTCGAGCAAAAAGGCTTTCACCCACCAAGGACAGCGCGCCCTGCACACGTTGCCAGCGACCCCTCGCGGGACGCGCGTGAAACAGTTACTGCACTGCGATTGGACAAGAGCAGTGATTGGACAGGAGCAGCGATTGGATGAATAGTTTTGGCGCCACGAAAGTTAACTGTACAATATTTTAGTGATTGGACAATAGTGTTAGCGTAACGCACACGAACAGAGTGATAAGTGATTTTTAGTGGTTAGTTAGTTTTAGTGGGACATTCTGTACAGTACTATTGGTTAAGTTGTTTTGTAAATATTAAGTTAGTCGTTCTTATTGGTTAAGCTCTTAGTCCGTAACATTGTAAATTAGTATATAAGGAGGTGCTTGGTCAAAATACACACATTCAGTTACATTCAGTTTTGGAGTCAAGATCATTACTTCAACCTTCTACTACTATCCCCAAAGTGGTGACGCCCCGACGTGATTCTGCCCAGCTACGGACCCGGTTTATGCCTGCCGGCTGGAGTAGATATCACACATGCCCCTCGCCCAACTACGGACCCGGCCCTAGGCCTGCCGGCTGGTATCATGGCATAGTCATCTCCACGTAATCGCCGCCCAGCTACCATCTGTTCGCTGTCGTCACAACGGTACACCGTGATTGCACATCTCAGTTGGCCTCCCACAAGCGGGTCTCACCAACTGAGATTTCAAGAGGCTAAAACATACACGGGTATCGTACCACGCAGTAAGTTACAAACTCAAGATGTCCCTGCCCCCAAACGTTTGCCAAACGGAGCAACAATCAAGCCCGGCAACATCGCACACTGTGACGAACGCTGAAACCGCCGGTATATCGCTGACAATGCGCATTCCACCGTTCTGGCGCGACCGACCGCGACTGTGGTTCATCAGCTTCGAAGCCGCTACCAACGACCTCAAAAAGAGCCAAGCTCAGCTCGCCCAAATGGTCATAGCGCAGCTTGAGCGGCAGGATATCGAGCAGATCGTAGACCTCCTGTACAACCCACCCGAGACTGAACAATACACGGCAATAAAAGAAAGGCTCATATCCGCCTACGAGGAATCTGACAGTCGGCAGTTCCAAAAGCTGCTGTCAGAAATGGAACTCGGTGAGCAAAAGCCGACTCAATTACTCCGCCGCATGCGAAACCTGGCTAGAGACAAGGTTCCCGACTCCACGCTACGCCTCATGTGGACCAACCACCTGCCATCACACGTGCGCTCAGTCCTGGCAGTCAGCGAGTCTTTCAGCACAAAGACCGCACTGGAAGAACTTGCACTGCTCGCCGACAAAATGATGGAACAGACAGCAGTAGCCGAAGTCGCAGCCGTGCAGTCACCGGCACCACCCACACCAGATATTCAGTTTCTTATTAGCGAAATCAAAAAACTCTCGTTAGAAATAGCAGAGTTAAAAGCGAGACCTACGCCGCCATACGACCACGAGCATCGCCGCAACCGCTACCCATCTCGACATCGATCTAATTCTCGGTCACGAACCCGAGAAACAAGCTCACCATCACATAACCCATCGTTGTGCTACTACCACCGGCGTTTTAAAGAGCACGCTAGACGCTGTACGTCGCCCTGCTCGTTTAAAACGAACTCGGTAAACTAGAGAGAACGTTGGCAGAGGCGGACACCGGCGTTCACAAATCACACCGCCTATACGTCACCGACTACAAAAATAAATTATCGTTCTTGGTAGACACGGGAGCAAATATATCCGTGCTACCAAGAACGAACAGTGAAAAGCAAACGCCGCTGCCATTCCAACTGTATGCAGCCAACAACACAAGGATAGCCACATACGGTGAAAAGACATTGTGCCTCAATCTCAACTTACGACGCCCGTACAAATGGCGATTTATCATTGCCGACGTCTCGAAACCGATACTCGGAGCCGACTTCCTCCAACACCACCAACTCATCGTCGACCTCAAGAATCGAAAATTAATTGACGGTGTCACGAATCTGAAAGTCAACGTCCCGGTCCGAGTATCAGACGTACCAACCGTGCGCAGCATTGACATGTCGCAAACCTACCACGACATACTAGCGCAGTATCCCGGCATCACGAGGCTTACATCGATGAAATTGAACAGCAACTTAAAAGTGCAGCATTTCATCGAAACTCGTGGACCACCCATACACTGCCGCGCCCGACCAATCCCGCCGCACCGTTTCGAGATCGTCAAACGGGAATTTGAAAATATGATCGAACAAGGTCTATGCCGACCCAGTAAAAGTCCCTGGGCATCACCTCTACATGTCGTACCTAAGAAGAATGGCGATATTAGAGTTTGTGGTGACTATCGCCGACTCAACTCGATCACCGTACCAGACCGCTACCCCGTGCCACGCATCAAAGATTTTACCCATCATCTATCTGGGAAAACAATATTCTCCACGATCGACCTCAACCGAGCGTACCAACAGCTGTCTGTACGAGAAGAGGACGTAGAGAAAACTGCAATTATCACACCGATGGGATTATTCGAGTTTCCACGTATGTGCCCCGGTTTGAAAAACGCGGGACAAACGTTCCAACGGTATATCCACGAGGTCCTACGAGGGCTAGATTTTGTCTTCCCTTTCATTGACGATTTACTGTTAGCATCGGAAAACGAGTCACAACACCGAGAACACCTTCACATCGTACTCAAGCGACTCGAAGAAAACGGCATCACAATCAACCCCGCTAAGTGCAACCTAGGTCAACCCGAAGTCCAGTTCCTAGGATACACCGTATCAGCAGACGGAATCAAACCTCCGCAACATAAGATAGACGCCATCGCAAACTATCCCAAGCCGACTACAATAGAAGAGCTTCGAAGATTTCTCGGTATGATAAACTTTTATCGCGATCATATACCGAAGGCCGCATCGCAACAAGCACCGTTAAACGCTTACCTACACAACGCCAAGAAAAAAGACAAAACACCAATTACTTGGACCGACGAAGCCATTCAAGCATTCGAACAATGCAAACAGAGCATCATAAACGCAACCCTAATTGCCCACCCGTCCCATAACGCAACAATTGCCCTATTCTGCGACGCATCTGGCAATTCAGCGGGTGCCGTACTCCAACAATACCGGAACAACATCTGGGAACCGCTTGGATACTTTTCAAAGAAATTTACCGACGCACAAAAGAACTATTCAACGTTCGACCGTGAATTGCTTGCAATTTACATGGCAGTAAAACACTTCCGCAAGATATTCGAAGGACGCCATCTCATCATATTTACCGATCACAAGCCGCTAACTTACGTTATGTCGAAGATACAATCCAACTCGGAAACACAGAGGCGAACAAGACAACTTTTGTTTATCAGCGAATTTACGACGGACATACGTCACGTGAGCGGTAAACAAAACATCGTCGCCGACACACTCAGCCGCATAGAAACAATTTCGTGCCCATCCACAATCAACTACACCGACATAGCCAGCGCTCAAACAAAGGATAGCACAATTGCACAGATGGTATCCCAACAAAACATTTGTCTCAAAAGGATAACAATACCCAACACCGACGTCGAACTGTACTGCGAGACATCAACTAATTATGTACGCCCGTACATACCTGAGCAATATAGGAAAGAAGTTTTCGAAAGCGTACACAACATCAGTCATCCTGGTACGCGCACGACTCGCAAGCTTCTCACTCAAAAGTACTTCTGGCCATCCATGAACGCAGACATCAGCTGTTGGACTCGCTCATGTATACTTTGCCAAAAAAGCAAGATACAGCGACACACACACTCCAGCACTTCATCTTTCCCACCAAGCGAAAGATTTCAACATCTGCACGTCGATATCGTGGGGCCATTAAATACAACATCTCAAGGACATCGGTACCTAATCACTATGATCGACCGATTAACGAAATGGCCCGAAGCGATCCCTACCGACGAGATATCAGCCACTCGCATAGCCGATATCGTCTATCAACACTGGATTACAAGATTTGGGTGCCCAGCCACGCTAACAAGCGACCAAGGTCGTCAGTTCGAGAGCGAGCTGTTTCAAAACCTAATGAAACAAATGGGGATAAAGAAAACTCGCACGACGCCCTATCATCCGCAAAGCAACGGCATTCTAGAAAGATGGCATCGCACTCTCAAAGCCGCATTACGAGCAAAACTAACAAACGCAACTTCATGGATCGATGAATTACCTACCGTCCTACTAGGACTACGAGCCGCTCTACACACAGACACAGGTGTGAGCGCCGCTGAACTTACCTATGGTCATAACTTACGTTTACCTGGCGAATTCTTCACCGCAAGCACTAACAATCCTACAATGGATTACACATACGTCAGTAAACTTCGCGACATCATCCAACAAAATAAACCGCAAGTCGCTACTCAGCATCACAGCAACAATAAAAGCGTGTTCGTGCATCAAGACTTACTCAAGTGCAGCCACGTTTTTATCAGAACAGATGCAGTTAAGAAACCATTACAGACTCCGTATGAAGGCCCTTATCAAGTACTAAGCCGAACAGACAAAGTGTACACCCTACAACTACCTAATCGGCAAGCGAACATATCAATCGACCGATTGAAGCCTGCATACGTCATAACAGAAGATACCAGTAATTTATCATCAACCACATCAAGTTCAATTATCTATACCTCACCTCCAGCCAAGATTACCACACCAGTTACCATACCAATTACCAATACCAACACACAGAATACCAAGCATAATACTTCGCCAACCGCTATCCAGGAAACCCAACTACCACATACAAGCATGTCGTCACCGCCCGCTAACAACAAAAAAACACGTTCGGGTCGTGTCGTCAAACTGCCGGTACGCTTCGCTTGAGGGGGAATCCTGTAGCCACTACACAGCATAATCACTTTCATCAACACGCAGCCATTATACAACAAATCGCCACGTGCCAGCTCAACAAATCGCCACGTGCCAGCTCAACAAATCGCCACGTGCGAGCACAACAGCGGAGCATCCTCACGTCCCACCGTCGCAAGCTGCTCGAGCAAAAAGGCTTTCACCCACCAAGGACAGCGCGCCCTGCACACGTTGCCAGCGACCCCTCGCGGGACGCGCGTGAAACAGTTACTGCACTGCGATTGGACAAGAGCAGTGATTGGACAGGAGCAGCGATTGGATGAATAGTTTTGGCGCCACGAAAGTTAACTGTACAATATTTTAGTGATTGGACAATAGTGTTAGCGTAACGCACACGAACAGAGTGATAAGTGATTTTTAGTGGTTAGTTAGTTTTAGCGGGACATTCTGTACAGTACTATTGGTTAAGTTGTTTTGTAAATATTAAGTTAGTCGTTCTTATTGGTTAAGCTCTTAGTCCGTAACATTGTAAATTAGTATATAAGGAGGTGCTTGGTCAAAATACACACATTCAGTTACATTCAGTTTTGGAGTCAAGATCATTACTTCAACCTTCTACTACTATCCCCAAAGTCTATCCCCAAATACCTATGATTTTAAGTAGGTATCTTTCTTCTGATTTAGGCGGTAAAAGGTATTCCACTACTGCTTTAGCCTCTTCTCTTATGAAATTAGGCGTTAAATCACTATTTTAATCTGATAAACATAACGTGTCTGTTGTACGGAAACGTTTTTTCTGCGGCCGGCCAGCTATTCAGCCTCATTAATGAAAAATTAGAAATTTATTGTAATCTTTTAAAA
Source organism: Mythimna ferrago (assembly GCA_910589285.2). NCBI lineage: Eukaryota > Metazoa > Arthropoda > Insecta > Lepidoptera > Noctuidae > Mythimna > Mythimna ferrago. Next base: position 10,747,138 of record OU342692.1, on the reverse strand, counting down.
ATAAAGTATTTTAAAGAAATAGTTGATCAAATAAATCACTTAAAATATAACATTATTTAATTAATACTTGTCTTTATGTTATTTCAATTTTATATCGCGCTGTGATTGACTTGCTGTATGGAAAATTGGAACATGGTTCAATAGAAATGTGAAGATAGAACTAGTTTTTTTTTAATTATTTGACAGCTGTCAGTTGTAAAGTAAAACTCCCTAGGGATGAAAAGTATCACTTTCAGCCCGCTCCTCAGGCAACTTCAGACCTACTTTCAGAGTATGAGTAATGAAAAAATCTTTTTAACAACTTGCTTAAAGCAATTTTTAAGGATGTAGATATATTTGTAGTAGGTACTTGCAGAGCAAGACCGTACTAGATGCAACATTATGATGTAATTGTATAATGTTAGTGATTGCAGTCGAGGCGGTATTTAGACCCGAGCCGTGGCGAGGGCCTTAAGAGAGCCGAGAACGGTAATCGTTAATTACTCCTGTGTATCATACGACGTTCAATACACTTGTGAAGAAAATAACAGTAAAACTAGTATTTTTTTTTTGTGATATGGCGGTAAAAATCTGTTTTCATATGCGCGCGCATAATTTTTTTATTAACCCCCAGGGGAAAACTAAGGTGCTCGTATTTTGATCATACTGCTTAGTCTTACGTTTATGTTTTTTGCGTGAAAAGTTTTTACTATAATGTCTTTCGTAGTGACAATGGAATACGCATGGATCATTTTATAATGATTTTGTAGTATTTAATTTTATCTTAATAAAACCGCGCGCATCTTAAAATGGCGGCCATAGACCACAATAAAAAAACAATTATTATTTGAATGTATTTACGATTTATTTACTAAATATTTTTTTTATAAAATAGATCGTTTGTACAAGTGAAAATGGTCAAAATTGCATGAAATAAGTAAGTAAGACACTAATTTATACCACGGAACGCAAAAACTTTGTGAAATTTTTTCGTACTCAAATTTTGTTTTGCGAGCAAAGAGGTTGAACAAAAGGTTTTAACTACATTATAGCACTAGTGTGTAATGGTAATCAAAATGTCACAGTTTGGTAACAAGTGCCTTTATATAGGTACCAAAGTGCAGTGCAATAAGAGTCACTTTCTGAGCAAGTGTATTGAAAATAAAATAAAATTGACTCTCCTGTACAATTTGATAATTTCCTGTGTTGATTTTTGTTCAATGTTTTACAAATAACCCTGAAAATAAATCTTTTTCTGCATCTCTTTATTCTGTTACTTACTTTACAGTTTCCCTTTCCACCAGATTTGAAAGGTTTCTAGTAGGCACGTAGTATTAATCGCATTAAAAAAAAAATCTTTCTGTTTGTGATTTTGGATAAAGCTACTTTTTGATGAGAATAAATGATGGGTCAACTATACCCTATTGCAATAATTACAGCTGTGCCCTGATTTGACCGAAGCGAAGGTGCGATTTGAATTTATTTTATTATTGTTAAAAGTAAATTTAAGTACGAGTAATAGGTATATAAATCAAAATCAGCAGACACAACTGCCTGACTCATCGCTAACTCTCGGGAACTTTAGGGTCACGTTCAAGGTACATTGACATTTTGTCATCCATGACGTTTATCGAGAATTCAACATGATTAAGACTGTCACATTCGGTCGATAAGACCATAAAAGTATAACAATAACATATATATGTCATTCTACCCAATGTGTAGCTCGCCGTCCGCTCGTCCGATATGAACCGAGCTCGAATCGTCGACGACGCGTAGCGTAGTGTTCCACTCGCGCCTCAAGGAGATAAACCACGACGGGCTCATCAGGGCACGTTGCCAGCTAAGGGGAGGAAACCCGTGGTCCTAGACCGCAAAGGGCAACTTAAGGAACTTAGGTGGGTTTTAGTCGGTAAAAGTCTGGCACGACCTCCCACTCCACCATAGAGCGGGAGAAGTCATTATATTTTTTTTTTTTTTTTTTTTTTTTTTTTATTGTAATTCACAAAACTGATGTACAATCACGCATACAAAAAAATACATTACAACATAATATGTCTGATTGACACCTACTAGATGTGAATCTAACATGGACACGTAAAATAAACTACTTATGTGCTATTAATAAAAACTTACAAATTGAACATTTGAGGTGAGAAAAAAAAAAAAAATTAAATTATAAAAAATTAAATTATAAACAAATCTAAAAATATCACAACATTAAGTTTTTGAGTTTAATTTTTATTGAGGCTACAGAACCAGCAAAGACATCTACATCACTACGAATAGAATTGGCAAAAGAAAGCATGCGGCTTATGGGAGAAGAGTTGCCTATATTAGTTCGACTGTGGGCAGGACGAATGTTCTTCGGTTAATTAAGCGGCTACCACTACGAGGGATGCTAATTTTTACTTTTTCTAATATCTCAGCAGAATCTATTAGACCATTTAGTAATTTAAACAAAAACATAAAATCCAAATATTTCCTACGTGCGCTTAAAGATGTAACTTTATAATGACTCAATCTAGAGTCATACGAGTTCAGACTACGACATCTATTATCTGAGTAGCATAGATGATACAGAAACCTTTTTTGAACGCGCTCGATCCGATCTGAGTGTACCCGGTAAAACGGGTTCCATACCGTACTGCAATATTCAAGAATACTACGAATAACGCTATTGTAAATGGAAATAGTCAGGGCGGGTTCTCTAAAAATTTTCATTTCCCTGACGATGAAGCCTGACAATTTCGCCGCCCTACTAATAATTTGGTCATAATGACTCCTAAAATTTAAACTACTGTCAATTAAAATACCAAGGTCTCGAATAGTATTAACTTCTTGGAGCGGGCTGTTATTAATCGCGTAACAAGCTTGACACGTCTTTTTTTTCCGACTAAATTTAATGAAATAACATTTATTTTGATTCAAAAACATATTATTTTGTACACACCAATTAAATACGTTATTTAAATCTTCCTGAAGCTGAACAATGTCGGAATCGTTATATATAGTTCGATATAGTTTTAAATCGTCGGCAAAAAGTTTATATTCAGAGTTAATATGACTACCCAGATCGTTTATAAAAACTAAGAAAAATAAAGGCCCCAAGTGTGATCCTTGAGGGACCCCTGATGGTATGCAACACAGTTTGGATTTAAAACCTTTAAGATACACCAGTTGTGAGCGATTTCTTAAGTACGACTCACACCAGCGAAGCAGTGATCCATGAACACCCATACCTTCCAATTTAGTGATAAGCAAGTTGTGATCTACTAAGTCAAAAGCCTTTTTAAAGTCGGTGTATATTGCATGAACTTCATTACTTTCGTCTAATGCTGATGATATATAAGAAACATACTCAATCAGATTGGTCTGAGTCGATTTTTTGGGACGAAAACCGTGCTGATTATCATCTAGCATATTTTGAATGTGTGAAAACATTTTTTTCTGCACAAGCGACTCAATGATTTTACCACACGTGGAAAGTATTGACACTGGTCTGTAGTTTGCAACATCATCAACACTTCCAGATTTAAAAATTGGCGTGATGTGCGCTACTTTCCACTGATCAGGGAAATAGCCCTGGGATAAAGAGCAGTTGAAAATTGATGTCAGAGGATCTGCCAGGTTTGCTGCACACTTTCTAAGAAAAAGAGGAGGGATTGAATCAGGCCCTGGACCCTTATCACAGTCAAGGGAAGACAAGGTATCAAAAACTTCTTTTACCTCAAGTTTGCAGTGACTGAAAGTATTATTATTAAAGAAAGTATGGTCAACTGACGTTGAAGAGCGTGTATTACTATTTTGTACATATATGGACTGAAAATGATCGGAAAACAGATTGCAAATTTCCTGACCACCCCGAGCAACCTTATCGTCTTTAAGAGTCATTTTATTAGGTATGTGATTGTCACATAACCTTTTATTTTTTAAGTAACTCCATACATATTTCGGATTTATGCGCAGGTGTTCTGTTATATTCTTTTTAAAATTCGCATAGCAATCTCGGATCATATTACTGCAACGCGTCCTTAGGCATTCAAAAGCAATTTTATCTCTAGGATTACCGTATTTTTTATATAGCTTATGATATTTGGCTTTCTCTTTAATTACTTTTAGTAAAGCTCGGGTATACCAGACAGGATAGCGTTCATCTCGTGGTTTTGTAATCGGAGTATGCTGGTTTATAATTGGCATGAGAATGTCATAGAACTTCTGCAACATTTCGTTAACATTAGTTGCAGAATTTAATTCATCAGACCAAGGAATTTTCGCAAGTTTGTCGTTGACCGCGTCGTAGTTACAGAGATAGAAGTTTAAATATGGAACTTTATTTTGCATTAGAGGATTGGCATGATTAGTTCTAAACAATATTTCTAACGCTGGATGATGAGGATCAATCGGTATAAATGGACATGGGGCCTGAGTTACTAGCACTGTATTTTTGCTACTACTAAGAACTAAATCTAAAATTCGATTTGAAGCGTTGACTGTAGTGTTACACTGGTGAAGATCATTAAATGCTAGCATGTCGATTAACATATTTTCTTGACTGCTACTTGATCTTTTAGGGATTAAAAGAGCTGAATCCACATTATATTCCCAAGCAATGCTACCCATATTGAAATCACCAATCAGTAAGTTGATGGAATTAATTTTACTCTTTTTGTTGATTACTTCTGTAAAGTTTTCAAATAATTCATCGATGTAATCTTGTTTAATTGGAGGAGGGATATAAACAGAGCAAATATTAATGTTTAGACCACTCTCACACTTGATTGTAATCCACAATTCCTCACAATGGGACTCCCAATTCAATCTCCGTGAGACCTCATACTTGTCTAGAGTTGCAACAAACACACCGCCACCATCCTTTTTTGTAGTCGAGGACACCGTAGATGACCTATCGCGCCTAAATACTCTGTATCGGTTATCCAAAATTTCATGGTTAAACACCGTATCATTAAGCCAACTTTCAGTACCAATTATTATATCATAATTGGAATTCAAAGCAGCAGTGTAAAAAGCCTCTGTTTTGGTACGTAAACCTCTTACATTTTGATAATAAATTCTAAAAGTGAATTTTAAATTTTAAAACATTATTTTGCGTGCAAAGTATGACAAATATATATATAGTTACAAAGATGCTAAACACTCCAAGTTTTTAACTAGCAGAGATTTGGTTGTTACATCTTTTCTCACAAATATCCGACCATTCCGAACCCATACAAAGTTATATTTCCTTTCCTTAGCAGCAATTCTTGTGGCTGCATGCAGTTTTTTATTAGCCATAGTCAGATTTTCCGTTACGAAAATTGGCTGTTTTTCTCCACCAATACCAATATGGGTGCTGTTCAACTTCTCTGACTCATTCTTCTTGTTAAAGTTCCTCACTGCAGCAAGTAAATTATCACGAACGCGAGGGCTGACCAGCTTGACGACTATGCTACGTGGTCGATTGGTTTCTGTATTTAGTTTGGCAACTCTATGAAATGACTGGATTTCGGTATCGCGAAGTTCATTTCCCACCACTCTGCCTAACTGTTGCACGACCGTTAACAAATTTTCGGTTTTGTGCTCAGGAACACACTGTATCTCAATATTGCTCTCACGAGCCAACTGATCCATTTGCTGGAATTTAGTATCTAATTCCCTTACTTGAGCATTCAACAGGGCGTTATTCTTGAGAAGTTCGACATTACAGTTATTATTTTTAGCATTTAATTTAACTTGCTCATCAAAAGCATCAGAAAGGAAAGAAACAGTCTTCTTATACTCCTCCAGGTCTTCGTACATTGAAGAAAATCTCAGGGTAAGGTCGTTTACATCCCTTTGGACCGTAGCTAGAGTGTTTTGAAATGTTGATAGAGAGGCCTGCTGGCTATCAAACTTCTCGTTCATTTCCTGGCGCAACTTGCGAATCTCTGCAAGTATTGTGTCTTGCAAGTTAACTTCAGTGCTACCATGAGCCACTTGAGGCGAAACTGGTGGTGACCTCTCTGCTGGCGTAAGTCTCTGACTAACAAGTGATCCCAATTTAGGGGAAAACATTGGAACCGGTTCAGGAGCTGTCTGATCAGTATGTGGAGCGTGGCTCTTAGCGTGGACTGGTGTGTTAGTGTTGTCCAGTTTAGGTCTGCTAGAAACACAAATTGGACAAGTCCATTTGGTCCTAGGTGTTGACGGTTCATCGTATTTCACACACTCCAAATGGTACTGAAGAGCACATTTGCTTAAACAGCATTTTATTCTTTTCTGCGTAACGAGAATAGTAGCGTTACAACAACCGCAAATCATTGCAGCAAAAAAAAAAAAAAAAAAAATAAAAAACAAAAAAAAAAATCGAAGCAAAAATACAAAAAGTGAATCCTTCGCTGAGGTTCGAACTCGAGATCTCCTCTTCGTACTACGTAGTTGACGACGCTGCTCAACCGACTCGGCCACAGACGCTGTGTTAAGCCAGCTCGAAATATAAGAGTAGATGTAGATTTGCTCTGCCAATACCCAGTAGCTTGTAGATAATTACGTTGACAAAGTTTTTCTGAAACACCCACTTTTGCACAAACTGGATTTTGCAAAGTCACTTTTCTTCAAATGTTCAATTTACGCTTTCGTTGAAGTACAGGCACTGGACACTATGCAAACGATATCACTTATGCCCCATACACTGGGCTTTAGTTTACACGCAGTGTTTATATTATACGCAATGTTCTAACAATATTAGTACTTTTTCGTTTACGGAACGACAAAATGTAAGTGTTTACCAACTGACTACCCACTGTGTAACTGTGTAAATATGATTACCCACCTCCGAAAAATATGGCATTTTGCCCACCTTCATGATCATGCAAATAACCGAGAGCCCATAGGCGTAGGCATAGGTTCATGTAAAATAATAATATTCCACAACTATCACAACGCCGTCTAGTCCCAAGTTAAGCAGAGCTGGTGTTGTGAGTACTAGACAACTGATAAACATACTTATAAGTACATATACTTATTTCTGAATACATATACCTATACTTATATAAGTAGATAAATAATACCCAGACACAGAACAAATGATTATGCTCATCACGCAAATATTTATCCTGGGTGGGAATCGAACCCGCTGTCTTTGGCATAGCAGTCAGGGCCGCTAACCACTAGACCAACCATATCGATTATTCATTATGGTCAGGCCAGTATTATAGATTAAGTATACACATATTTATAATACTTTTTACACCACCTGCTCGATAATGTCGTTTTACACGTCATACAAACCTCACTTAAAGCAAGTCATTATATGCCTAGGGAGATAATGCAGTATGGCCGATCCCTAGGGAATAATGAGATTTGAATTTGGAGCATCAAGAATCGTCAACATTGTGAATTAAAATGTAGGCGCATCAAACAAGTTGACTCGAAATTCAAACCAAAGAGTATGTAATCACTATGATTCAAACTGGCCACTAACAAAAAAAAGAAAATAGAATAAAACGTGCGTACTGACGACACGGGAGCATTATAGAAAATTGAAACTATAGAATCTTGGAGTAGTGAATGTTGTTTGTTTGATGAACTTGTAAATATAATACTTATATTTCTCTATGATTTGGTCGACCAAATTGTCTTTTGATTATCTCACAGATGGTGTAAAAAGTAGAGTATGCAACACGGGGATAAAGCTGTCTTTGTCTTGGGCGGCTTAAATTCCTCACTACACTCAGGTTTCTTTATTAACTCCCTCGCAATGCTCGGGAGTTAATTTTATAAATCCCTCACTATCGTTCGGGATTAAAATCAGCAACCTTCGTTTCGTTCGGAATTTAACATGCCGCCCGTGACTTAAAGACACTGCTTTATCCCCTAGTCACATAAACTACTATTATTTAGTCTAGCTAAATACCAGTATTTTACATAGAGCTGCCTATACAGCCCAGTAACTGGGTAGCACGGTATCCTTTGGCAAGAGCAAGACTGATATCAGGTTTTCCGTCTGCTGATTGCCCGTTACGACCGTCAAAGACCTACAAATGCCAGCTGGAAGTTTGCGTGGTGTGTTTTCTGAGGCATGGTGGAGTTACCAACACCCACGACGAGACATCAACATGGACTAAGGTTGCACGGTATATTTAGTCATTTGAACTTTATATTATAGACAAATGACATAGTACGGAAAATACTGTTGTGTAACATAAACAATTTTGTATTATACTTAGGTATATAAAAGTTTCATTAATCTAAACGTGCTGAAACTCGCCCTTTTATTTTTCTCAAACCTGCAAATTCAATAGAGCCTTTTTTCACGTTTGGTTAATTTTTAAAATTCTAATAAGAGTAACGAAAAACTAAAAACCTAACTATATATTCATGAATTTTCCAAAACTACCTACGGGTAGTTTGCAATGATTTATGCTACATTTTACCAAAAAAATTGTAGCAACTGGCAACCCTATGTCACGATTTCACGAATGGTTCCCCATCCTCGGTCAGTCCGCGGCGACTTCCCTGACGGGGTCAGCGTGGTATGCTACGCATACGACACGCTGGTTCTAGCGCAGGGAAGCTCGTACTAGGCGGCGGTCGCTCTAGCGACACGTGGGGTTGCGATGGTCGTTAATAGAATCCAGGAGTTGGGACTCGAGGTGGCGCTGCACAAATCCGAGGCTATGTGTTTTTACGGTCGCCGCCCTCGGAACGCGCTACCATCGGGTTCCCAACTAACGGTAGGAGGAGTTCACATTGGTGTCGGGTTGACGATGAAGTACCTGGGACTCGTCCTCGACAGCCGGTGGAATTTCGGGGAGCATTTCCGACGTCTGGCTCCCAAACTCAACCGGGCTGGGGCTGCGCTCAAGCGGCTCCTGCCCAACCTTGGGGGTCCAGATGCCTCCTGCCGGAGGCTCTACGCGGGGATCGTTCGGTCCATGGCCGTCTACGGGGCGCTGGTGTGGGCGCCGTCGCTGAAAACGCAACTGCGGCCATGCTGAACGCCTGCCAGAGGGTCATGGCAATAAGAATGGTGCGGGGATACTGCACGGTCTCCCGCGAAGCGGCGAGCCTTCTGGCTGGCCTACCACCGTGGGATCTGGAGGCAACAGTCCTTGCACACATGCACGATATGCGCGTGGCGATGCAACGCCGGGGTGAAAGTCCGCTGCCGCGACAGGTCACGGCATGGCGGACAGAGCTCCGGCGGGATCTCATGGTGAAATGGCGTCAACGACTATCGCAACCCAGTGCTGGGTACGCCACAATCATGGCGGTAAGTCCCCTCTTTGAGGCGTGGCTGGAAAGACCTCACGGCGTCCTTACCTTCCGCATGATGCAGGTCCACACCGGATATAGCACGTTCGGGAGCTACCTGTTCCGGATTCAGGCGGAAGAGACGCCCGGGTGTCGCCACTGTGCGGAACGCCCGGAGGACACGGTGGAGCACACAGTCGGTGTGCCCTGCTTGGGCGGTGCTTCGCCGTGCCCTCGTGGGGGCGATCGGCGGCGGAGACCTCTCGCCCCGGGCCTTGGTTGAGACCATGGTCCGGGGCGAGGAGGTGCGGCAGGCGGTCGCCGACTTCTGCGAAGCAGTAATGCTCGCCAAGGAGGAGGCCGACGGCATCAGGCAACGGCTGGTTTTTATTCTGGTCCCGATTTCCGGCCACCGTAGGCGCGGGCTTGTGGACAGTGAGCAATGGGTAGCTCGCTGTCCGTCCGTCCGGTAACTGTCCGGACCAAACCCAAGTCGTCGACGGCGCGCACTGTTCCCGCGCGCCTCAAGGAGTTGTCAGCAACAGCAGGAACCCAGCCGGGTCGAAGCCTACTGGGGCCAGGGTTATCCGAAAGGGAGCTCGAGCCCCGGTATAAAGGCTAGAAGGAACGGGGTGGGTCTTTTGGTCAGTACGAGTCTGACACTATCTCCCGCTCCGCCCAAGAGCGGGGGTTGTCATTGGATGATTTTTTCCCACCATAAAAGAAAAAATCCTCGGTCAAATCTGTGTGGCAGTTACTACCCAACTCCTACGCCCACTTTCTTTCTGAATAAGATAAGTATCCAAATCTTCTAGGTCCAGGGGCCATTGATAAGAAAGCCATTGCTTTTTTTTCTTAATTTGGGGGCACGGCAGTGCCGCCCGCCAAATGACAGCTGACTCACTTTATAAAGTTACATAGGTATCTAATAAATAAAATATTACAATAATTACAAAATAAGTCTTCCTTTAGGTTATTTGAACTACGTTTGTGAAAAAGGACGTTTCATATGCGCCTATCCCGATACAACGCCACTCCCGGCTCGAGTGCATTGGCTTGTCCCACACATTATCAAAATCAATCTAAATAAAATGCATGTTATTATCGACAAGCGATATTTTCTCCGAATCGAGTCGCCGCTTAACAAAGCGCCATAACTCACATAATTTATTTATTTTTAACACTATGGGTAGGTACGTTATGTTATCCCTACATCAGCTACATAGCTCATAAATTTCCAGTTCTAAAACGATACCTACATAATAATATAGCAGCATGCGACCACCACTGTATATATTGGCAAGCGCGATCATAGCGAATTTGTCTCACCCAACGTGTTACATACGGAGGAGGCGCGCGCGCGTTGTATCTTGTCGTGCAGTGTGCTCCGTCTAGTAGTCCGAGCGTGACCGGTGTTCCGTCAGACCTCGCACATCGCATTCGCTAACCACTCGCCACTCGTCAGACGCAACAATGGTCGCTCCCCGTGTAGTCGTGTGCTTCGCCGTGCTCGCGGCCTCAGCTCTCGCCACCAACGTGCAGCAATGTCCAGGTAATACTCGCTTTTACATAAGCCCGTTAGTTGAGAACACGACCTGCTTTCGTTTTGTTTGTCGTTCTCAGAAAACTGTGTGTTTCTTAATAAGATGCATTGTAATGCGATGCCAATGTTTAGACAGTTGAGGTCAGTAAAACTCAATAAAAACGGGTGAGTGTTAATATACCTGTTATTTACAAACATAATAGTTAAGTTGTACGCTCAGACCTGTTTTTGTTGGTCTGAGGTTGATATTGAAAAGTTTAAGAGATATCTCATTCTGTTTATAACTTACTTACTGATAAAGAAATTTAATAGAAAGAACCATTATTTTATAAGTAATTCTTGTCTATTAATTGGTGTCTATTAACTGCTTACCTTACGAAACAAAAGAACAATTTAATGAACACAAGGATTTCAGTTTTACCGGCACGCATATCTGCCAATACATGAAATACGCGGCTCCGCGAGATGTTTCGTGAGCACAGACCCCTCGCAAAACGGTGAAGACGATGTGTTCGCACGGTCTCCTCCAACTTCTCCACTGACCACTTGACCACCTTGAGTCAGTGTCAGTCTTCAAGTTATGCAAGTGTCTCATATTACAATTAAGTAAGCAGGTACTTAGTTATTACAATAAATTATAAACAATACTAGACCAAAGCTAGCAAGACACTGAGTATAGTCAACGTCTTGAAGAAGTATGTAAGCATGACTTACCTAGACACATTGTATGAGTTTTACGTAATATCAATATGACCTTTGCCATTGGTCTGTATTGTTCCACAAATAGATATCCGTTTATTGTTGTCTTATTTTAACTATTAATTTAAACGAATCTTTCGTATGTTCTATATTCACTTGCCGGGACAATTTTGACGACACGGTCGACGCAGTGGTTGAGCGATGATGGTTGACTGTTGCGCTGCGTGTCGCGAGTTTGATTCCCGCGTTGGAACCAATATTTTTGTATATCCTACATATAGTTGGTTCAAATCTGTGTGTCTTTTGACATGATGATGTAAGTTTAAATGTTTGTGAACACACCCGTTATACAGGAGTAGTCTTGTGTTGGAGGACGTTTTCTATTCAAAAGTAAAAATTATTATCTATATATTTTCGATATCTAACTGTAAATACAAATATCGTTTTAAACCAACTTACCTAATACCACATAATACAAAACAAAGGGGATACTAAATACCAAACTGTTTAGTTACCGAGGTTTTCTGTGTTCAACAGGAAGACATCAACAACTTCGCCAAATGTCAAAGAACCCAGTAAATAGGTAAGAGAGGATCCAAAAGTCTCCCCCTAAACCTTAGGGCCTAAGGGGATCATACGAGAGTCCAAAGTTTGTATGAAGCAAACTTCTTTCACGTGAGTGATGCCTCTGGCAGACAGAAGCTAGTTTTATTATATAATGTAGTAAGCATCAAACATTATTTACAATGTAAATAATATGTAAATGGATGTCACATTAACGTCTCCATTGACAATAATTTATTTTTAAAGAAATAATTTTGTCATGATATGTGATTTTTTAGTCGGCTTAAACAGGAATAGCGAAAAATTGTCTTTCTTCTTCTTCTTCCTGTCCTTGTTCCGTTTTATTTGGGGTCGGCGCAACACGTTTTTTTCTTCCATTCTGTCCTGTCACTCGTCACGCTAGCGAAAAATAGTCTAAGGGTGTTTTTAATATCGTACGGATTTTATTACGCATACAGAGTTGCTTCGCATGCAGAAAATTTATACATTGCAAAAAAAAACGCGTCCCGCTTGCAAATTCCACGCAAAACAATAAATACTTGTATGAAATGGACATTTGCGTGGGTTACGCGTGCGGGACGCGACTCGGGTTCGATTTTGATGAAAACTATAATAAAACTGCATACTTAATAGTTTTTTTTTTTTGGCCAAGAATCGAACCTGTTGATAAGTGTCGTAGAAAATAAAAAACACAGTGTAGGTACATAGGTATACCTATTATTGTTTCTTCGTTATTTAACACCGACTTCCGAAATTAAAGATAGTTTTAACTTTTCAATGGCTTTTATTTATTTGAATTCGGTTGTATTTTTTTTTGCAATTACTTTTTTATTTTACACTTGTGGAAAAATCCATTTGATAATTATTTTATTGTTTAGTAGACTTAGTGAAACTTTTAAGTTTAGTAGGTAGAGTGCGTCTACTGAAAGCGTAACCTAGAGTTTTTTTTTTTAAATTAAATTGGCAACATTGTTTTGCCGAAAAAAATCACATCAAAGGTTATGGTTGCAGTTGTCAGTTTTTGAAAACATATTTATTTATATTTGCTTAACCCGTTATATGCCGGAACGCAGATCTACGCGAGACACAATGGCTTTTTAATTGTGTCTCTAATTACGGCATACGAAAGGTTAATTACATAATTGGGAAAAATAATAAACAGTTACGTGCAAAAACTGCTACACACTATGGTTAATAAATTCAAACAAAAACAAGAAGAGAAAGAAGGTGTTTTCAATGAAAACCAACAATGTTTATATTGTTTATATACGATTTCTGAATTTTTAAGTTACTATGACGTTATAATCTTGATCCTTGTCGACTAATATTATTAGATAATCTGACATATTTCGAATTTCATAATGGACAAAAACATCGAACAAAGAAGGCTTTTGGTGAATCGACTTAATCAAAAACACATGCTAGTGAGTGGTAGAATGCGTTCAAAAGCAGTTGAGATGTAATGAAAGATTTGCCTCACTCTGTCTGGTAGTGCATCAAAGTCTTCAACTGAAGTTAAAATCGCGAAAGTGGAAGAACTAGTGACTGAAATCCTAGTTCAAGTTTGAGAGAGATAGCTACTGAACTTTTTGTGTCTCACGATTCGATCCGTATCATTTGAAAAAAACACTGGAGTATAAAACATGTTCCCACTTGACAAATCCCAAAAGATCTGAATTTTCTCTAAGCTAAAACGAATCGATTCCAACCCAACAATCTTGAAACACATTATTAGTGTTGGCGAGACGTGATCATGTAGAATATTTTATTTGACTATCGCGGTGTTGTGCACTTAGTATTCTTGCCAGAAGGCCAAATGGTAAATAAAGAATATTATTTGAATATTATATAGCGACATTTGAAAGATCAGATACAATAAAATAATTTGGAATAATAACTAACATTTTGTGTGTTATTGACCTTTACTATACACCCACCAAATAATTAAGTCTAGAGTCTGTCTAATAAGTTAAACGACTTGGGTAATTATTAGGAATTAATGAAATGTGATGTAGTCAACACGCGTTCAATAACAAAGGGTGATTAAGAGATAGAGATCATTGTTTACTAACAGAAGAACCTTATAAAAAGTACCGATTATAAGTATTTTTTAAATGATTAAATATTATATAAAATTCCCAAGTCGGTTGACTTATTAGACATACTATACACACATGTTTTTGATTTGATTTAAGTTCTTAAACAACTATTATACAATTGTCGTAAATACAAAAAATACTCTAGTATCAAAACTTTTTTCTCCTAATATTTCATTATTACTTACCACATTCTAAATTTTTGGTTGTAACTAGTGTTGCCAGGTCTGTTTGTATAAAAATCGGGACAGATGGTAAAACAAATCGGGATTTAGGGTTTTAAATCGAGACAAATATTTTTTTTTTAATAAAGATTTTTTTAGATGGGAAATCATCCAGTGACTTCTTTCCTTCTGGGCTGGAACGAGAGGACGTGTCAAATTTTTACTGTTTGACACGTCCTTCTCACGACTTCTTCAGTCGCTCTTTCAATTTCAGGGTTTTTGATTTATCGGGACATTTAGCGTCCCGACCAGGTGCAAATCGGGACGCGTCCCCAGACCCCTAAAAATCGGGACATCCCGCGCTAATCGGGACGCCTGGCAACACTAGTTGTAACCTCCTTTTCTCAGGTCACGCTTTCATTAGACGGACTTCTAGTAGTTAAATAGGTAGCTACGATTTTTAAAAAAACTTTTTACAAAAAAAAAAGGGTAGTAATAAAAGCTCCGACAAAAAAAGAAGAATTGTCCTTACTCAAAATATTAAATCTACTGCCTAAAATACTAACTTTCCGACTACTTTTGTCCGAATAAAAATGATGAAACGACCGAATGAGATACTGAAATCTTCGAAAAATAAACATGACTGTCTATTGCTGTAATACTTTTCTACCAGCATAAATTACGTTCTACTGAAAACTTTGCTTTGTAATTTTTATCTTTACTTGCCTACTATTAATTCATAAATTACCTTTCATATTTCATAGATTGTGGTGGTATTTTAACTGTCACATTATACTGAAAATATTATTCTGAGTGGCTATACAGAAACTTATAAAAAATATAAAAATGTACTTGTAACAATAACATTTAATTGCATCATATATGATGAATTTTACTTACCACGGGTATGCTTCGATATCGGTACCTATTTCAGGCGTCAAAAAGTTAAAACAATCGTATTCATGGGTACGTATAAAAATCCCGAATTTTAAATTACCGATGGACGAAATCCCGAAAATTGAAACGCCAAATGGACGAAAGTTTAAAATCCCGAAAGTTCATTTGTTCGAATGTTTAAAATCCCGAAGTTCAAAATCCCGACTCGTCCGTGTCGGGGTGCCCTAAGGTCCCGATTTGTTTTATTTTGAGAAGTCGCTTTTGTCACAATTCTAACCTAACCTATTTCAGCCACAATCGGTCGTAAAAATGTGTTTACCATTGTCTAATAGTCTATTCACAGGTAGATTGTATCTTGATTGCTCTTTGAACTGGGTGAAATAGGTTAGGTAACGTTAGAACTGTGACCAACCGCTACGTTCAAGTTGTTTCGTCTATTCGGGATTTCGTCCTTTCGGGCATTTGAACATCGGTATTTTGTGTTTCGATAAAACGACTATCGGCATTTAAACCTTTCGGTATTTTGAATTTCGGTGTTTTGCACGTCGGTGTTTCAGCCATAGGTATAATGAACTTTCGGGATTTTGATACGTACCCCTATTCATGCCTTAATCGAAAACCAAGTAGACTTTGGTTTCCTAGAATATTATACTGTATTATTATTCGGCAAATTTCCTAACTTTTATAATGTCAGCGAGAACAAAGATAAAAATAAAACAAATCAGTTTATTATGAAAATGTAGTTACATATTAGATCCAAACCCCATCGCGCGGGCCGAACAGTTGAGGTATTTTCATCATTATTGAGAGCTAAAAAATAAATTTGATAACCAACAATAGAAATTAAAACAGTTCATGCAAGTTATAAAAATATGATTATTTTGACCAAACCTTTGTTGTCGGTAACTTAGTAATTTTGTCGGAGGTTCAGTATTCTATTCGGAAGTTTAGTTTTGTTATTCGAAGATCCATTTTTTTTTTTAGGAGAAAATGTAATTTGAACATGCTCTTATTTGTTGTTAAATTGGATATTTTTTTTCGTTTATGTTTTGTTTATTCGTCGGTAATTCATTATAACGCTAGTTAATTAGAATAATAGTCGGCCACAGATCGCTGGAGATTAAATTGTTTTTCGGAACCATTATTATTTCCCAAAAAAAAATACAACCGACTTCAATGTTAAAAAAAAACCGGCCAAGTGCGAGTCGGACTCGCCCATGGAGGGTTCCGCAGCAGCAAGTAACGTAATATAAAAGTTCTTGTAGTTCGTTGTAACTTTGATCGATGTTTTAATAATAGTGTATTTTTTTTAGATTTTTGACGTACTTATTAAAAAAAAACTACTTATTAGATCTCGTTCAAACCAATTTTCGTTGGTAGTTTACATGGTAATGTACATCATATATTTTTTTTAGTTTTATCATTCTCTTATTTTAGAAGTTAGAGGGGGGGGGACACACATTTTACTACTTTGGAAGTGTCTCTCGCGTAAACTATTCAATTTAGAAAAAAATGATGTTACAAACCTAAATATCATTTTTGAAGACCTATCCATAGATACCCCACACGTATGGGTTTGATGAAAAAAAATTTTTTGAGTTTCAGTTCTAAGTATGGGGACCCCCAAAATTTATTGCTTTTTTTCTATTTTTGTATGAAAATCTTAAAGCGGTTCATAGAATACATATACTTACTAAGTTTCAACAGTATAGCTCTTATAGTTTCGGAAAAAAGTGGCTGTGACATACGGACGGACAGACAGACAGACAGACATGACGAATCTATAAGGGTTCCGTTTTTTGCCATTTGGCTACGGAACCCTAAAAACACTGAAAAGTGGGTACAAAATAACTTTAATTTCGGAAGTCGGTGTTTTTATAATAGTTGTCTCTTCGTTATTTAACACCGACTTCCGAAATTAAAGTTATTTTGTACTTTTCAGTGTTTTTTAACATTGAAGTCGGTTGTATTTTTTTTTTTTTGTAAAAAGTTTTTTATTTTACACTTTTTAATTATGGTACCACCACTAAAAAGTACCTCTCAGCCAAATTTAAATACCTTATAGCCAGAGAGCATCTCATAACGATTCTAATAATCCCAAACTCGGCTAGATTACATTAATTTACCTTCTGGCTTCATCATCAGATCAGTCCGATACATCCCCTCCCCCTTTTCCTTCAGCCGGTCATCGACTACACGTATAAAAAAAGCAATTTTACTTGTTACGACAGTTCTGCTGTGAACATATGACGAGTTCTGTTCCATATCGTCGACGTTCATGATCAGATCATAACAATATTTCTATGGGACCAACTTGGAAGCATAACTTTTCAATCAAAAAAAGAATTTTCAAAATCGGTCCACAATTGACTGAGCTATCGGTGAACATACATAAAAAAAAACATACATTCAGCCGAACATAGAACCTCCTCCTTTTCGAAATCGGTTAAAAATTGATAAATTTTATGGGAAAAGTACACAGAACATTCACGCAGAACTTGTAATAAATTATAGGTGAAAGCGGTAAATCTTAGCTTAGTCAGACTGGACTGAGAGATTACATTGCCTTCCTACGAATCGCTCAATGAAGGCAACCCAGTACGGGCACAGATCACTTATGTGTAGGTATTTAATTAGCCAACCGGTTTGAATATTAGGTACTTATTACGTGTTGTATCATAAGAGATTAAACTACCTCAAGCCCGATTAGAAAAACTCAATAAATTGAATCATAAGCAAAGGTCGCTCGCAAACTAAATCGATTGTCGACCTTGTTTGATTCCAAGCATTATTGATACAACCGATGACACTTGCTAAAATTCCAAACAGCCAATCCAACCCAACCTTCCAATTTTCGAGTTGTTAATAAAATTAGTAATCAATTTATATGATATTTAGTTTTTTTTTATTAGCTATTTTTAGCATTTTTTAAGGTTAAAACGTCAGTTATATACACATTAGTGAAGTTAGTATAGGTATAGCCTTCTTTAGTCCGGCAAATATCCTTCATTGCAGCTGAGAACATTTTCGGAGATATGGACATCTCCCTGCGTCACACCCTGATGCAGGAGAATAGGTTCTGAGGTCTGATCCTGAAGACTGACCGATATGGTTTTTTTTTCGGTGGGATTAAAACATCCAGATGACATCCTCCGCCCTTGGGCGGAGCGGGAGATACCTAATGTTAGACTTTTACTGACTAAAGAACCCACCCCGTTCCTTCGTTGCCTTTCAAACCTGGGCCGAGCCTTCCTTTCAGAAATAGACTCTTGGCCCCAGTAGGCTTCGACCCTGCGATTGCTCACAACTTCTTGAGGCACGCGGGAATAGTGCGCGCCGTCGCCGACTTGAGCTCGGTCCGGACGGTTACCGGGCGGTCGGACAGGAGACTGACCGACATGATGGCATTTTCGTACAAACACCTCAATACAGCCCAAGTCTCGATCGAATCGAAGGGTTTTTCGTAGTCCACAAAAGCTAAGCAGAGATTGGGTCTTCAGCCGCAGTTTAGGTACAATTGCCGTCACGGATCTTGAGCGCTGGCTTCATGTTGCGCAAAAGTCAAATATTCGGTCTCTTTAGTGGTGCGAAGTGAGACGCGGGGGCGGGGAGTGTCAGTGATTGGCTCGCCGCGCCATCGCGTCATAGACGTCACTCCTGATTCGTTCCCTGCGTTGCTGTATGTATCTAACAACGACGACGATTGGCTCGCCAATGTATAGAATGCGCAAAGCGATTATCGACTGAAAAGCGTCATTCCTATGAGCGAGACAAATTGTAATGAGTCTTGAAAACGGCTTGTAGAGATAGCTTAGAAGCGATATGGGTCTGTTATTTTTAAGTAGGGCATTGTTGTCCTGCCTTCACCACACCTCTTCTCTGTGCCCTGGCGTTCTCACCGCGAATATGACGGAATCAGAGTCTGAAAAGCTATCACCGGTTTTCCATACACCTTCAGGAGTTTAGATGAAGTTCCGTCATTACTATACTAGACGCCTTGTTGTTTTTAAGCCGCTTCAGAGTCATCCTAATACGAGATTAGGACAGGCTAACATCCGGAATGTCTTTGGTAGGTATAGCGTGGGGTCAATCTAGCTTTTATGGCATTTGCTAGATTTGCAGCGAGTTTAGTAATTAACGTCAGCCTCCTGTCTATAAAATTCCTCGATCCCTCTCAAAAGCTCTAATTTGATGGTTTGATTCGGCCATCCTCGCTGTTCAGTTTTTGAGTTGGCTTATACCTAATAGACAGATTTCTTGCATACACTCCACTAGGTACGTCGTCGGGGTGTTCCGAGATCGGGGCCTAAACCTGGTTACCCACGATTATCAGGGAATATCTTGACGATATTATCTTCTATATTATAAAAGAAGAAACTGACTGACTGACATAGTATTAACGCACAGCCGAAACTACTGAGACTAGGAGCGTGAAATTTTTCAAAGCTTCCTTTTACAACGTAGGCGAGCATTAAGAGGGAATTGCCCAAAATTCACCCCCGAGAGCAAGAAACGGTGGTCTAAAGTTTTTTTTGGAGAAACTGCTTTCACGCAGGCGAAGCTGCTGGAAGAAGCTAGTTTCATATTTAATCAAAAGGTCACAAGCTGTAGTACTAGAAGGATACCGTTCTAACTTTATTGAATTATCTAGTCATGTTCCACAGGGATCCCATTTGGGACCTTTATTTTGCAATGTGTAGATATTTCCCTATAGATACCTACCTAGAGATTTGTTTGACAACACTGATTCTTTAAAAAACTCTGAACATTTAATTTTTGCTGATGACAAAATAATATTCTGTATGTAGAATAAATTCAACTGATGATTGTAGAGCCCTCCAAGAGGACATTATTTCAAAAGAAAAAAAAATCATGCTAAACGTCACAAAGTGTCAATGTACTAGTTAGACTATTAGTTACCTACACGCAATGATTTGTTTACACGCGTAAAAAAATCCATTGTTTGGTTTATTCAGATAATTTTAATGGAATGAATATAAACAAAATTATGGCAGTTCGTCAGGACATAGGGGTTTATTTTTACAATAAATTACCATTCTCAGATCACATAGACCTTATTAGCACAAAAGCCTATATGAGTCTTGGATTTGTTCTTAGGTCCTGTAAGGAATTTAATAACATTGATGTAACTTAGATCAAATGTATAAAATATTTAGCATAATATATGTCTCCGCACATATGCTAAATATATCGATTTAAGTTACATGTTCGTCTTAGAATATGCGTGCTCAATCTGGTCCACCTAAACACATCCTTACTAATATTATAAAAACGAAAGTGAGTTTATTTGTTTGTTTCTTTGTTACGTCTTAACGCCTAAATGGCAAAACCGATTTTGATGAATTTTGGTACAGAGATAGTTGGGATCCTGGAGACGGGCATAGATATTTTTTTTACGCGGGCGAAGCCGGGGGTAAAAGCTAGTAATTTATAAGAATAAAATAGAAAGATTATAACAATGCTAACGTCTAGTTTACTTAACTACCGCTTCCGTAAACCTCTAATATCCTAAGAAGACAGCTGTCGAACTGTACAGTCTGCTAATACCTACTCGATGATAGACGTAAAATAATGGATGTGTTTGCTTTACGATATATAATGCTCAATGGGCGCCTGGACTGCCCGCAGTTGTTCGCACTCGCACTGGTAGGTTTTAACACTTCCCTACAGCGAGCGCACTCGTCACACATCAATGTTACCGGTTACGTGCCTCGCCACTCCAGTAATTTTGCTAAAAATTGTATAATGGCTCGCATTGTTCAAATTTATAATACAGATTTCTCTCAAGTGGATATATTCAACTGCAATAATCCAACTTTAAAAAAGCTATTTGTTAAAACTTACGAAGGTTGGTGCTACCCCCGCAAGGGATGCGAAGGATTCTTCGCACGCCATGCCGTGACTCGCACCGCCATACTCAAGGGTGCATGGGCAGGATTTCGGGATTTAGGAGCCATTTTTGGGTTTCCCATAATCACCACGCTTAGCAGGCGAGATGGCGGTCGTAGTGTGGTTGTTAAAACATGCACAGAATACTGCCTTTTATTCTCTGGTGAGTCCCTTTGTCACCTCTTACCGACACTTCTGGGATGTGTCATGTGATAGGATATTGCTATTCTTTACGTCCGCCATTTGGTAAGGACCAATTCTTACATATTTTAAATGATGAACCTTTAACGTTAGATAATAAAATTAAATTATGTAACTTTGCCCCACAAGTCACAAAAAGTAGGACAGAGCAGAGTAGACTGGCGGTATTTTGGTATTGAACTTAAAAACACTCTCATAAAGGTTTAGTATATTTAGGTCCACTTGGGTTTTTTCCATATAATTTAGTGAGGCAGACTAGAATAATTCATAAAATAATTTAGTACCTACCTAGGTATTTGTAATTCACTTGTATAAAACGCAAACGCAAAGTACGACCTAAGCAAGTGTGTGTGTATGTTTGTTAGGTCCTTCACGTTCAAAAGGCTCAATGGATTTATATGAAAGACACACAGGTAGACCATGTCCTATCAAGCGCGCTTAATTGTCGACCACTTATTGCTTACCATCGAACGCAAGCCAATAATAAAATAAAATAAAAATATTAACTTGGAATAAGATTTTCCTCTCACGCGAACGAAGTCGCTTACAGAAACTAGTACTTACCCTTACTTACTAAAGATATCACACAATTAGAAACGTCAATTGAACAATGGTCAGGCTAATTAAGACGGATAATTATACAGATTATAGGTACGAAAGATGATAATTATACTTATTAGACTTGGGTACTGAGTAGGTACCTACATGCGCAGCCACAGTCATGGCTATCAAGTCCATTACAGAAGCAATTAACTGAGATTCTAATGGCTGTGAAGGGCTTACTGCGAACTGCGTTATTATTAACTAACTTGTAGTAAAATATTAAACAAAACAGCAAAAATATAACTATTCTTTGCAGTTAGACCTCTTGGGCAATCATATTTATAGAAACACGATTCTGACATACACTGATAATAGAGGATGGACTATATTACAAAAAAGGCTCATAGATTTTTTTCCGAACTTCTATCGTAAACTCGTTACATTAACGACTATAATTCGGAAAAACAAAATTCGTCTGTTTTTTTTTTATCCCGCCATTTTATTTATGTAATTGGTATCTATGTTGAATGGTATATACTATATGTATTTAGTTAGGTTAGTTATATCATTAAAAATATGAACGCGAATGAAGTCCTTTATGGAAACGACTACTTAATAATATGGTTTTAGTTTTTTTTTTGTAGCGCGTTGTAGTATAAATAAGTACAATTCGACAACAGCGCCGGTTCCGACCTAGCGATTGGATGGTATTTTTAGAAAACATTTTTAGGGTTACAAATATACAGCTCCGTGACAAACCTACTGCAGACAAACAGCCACACACGCGAGGATACGTCTCAAAAGCGGCAGTGGGACCCGTAGCACGTGACGAAATTGATGGAGACGACATGACGCCCTTACTTTCCGACTGACACAGATTTCCGGAAATGGTTGCTTCGAATAGTACCTACTTGTGCCGTATAAGCTGGAATCATGCCTGCTTGCTAACTATCTTAATGACACTCACACAGCGCAGCACACTATTGAGAAATGCCCAGCTAGGGCAGTAAGCGCCACCGTGACCTCATCGCGCTAGTCTGTGGGTTAGGAGGTTAAGGTTATCCCGAGGCTTTCGCTTCTGGAGGAGGTCCAGTCTATGCTGTCGCCTTCTTCTGTAAGAAGGAAGTGAAGGAAAGGAGGCGGCAAAAAGGGAACGGGAGAATACAATCTCTCTCCCTATTCTTAGCAGACGCAACGACTGCTGGAGGGCGCGAAAAAATCTCCGGCCGCCATAGTGTAGCCACTGTAGCCTGTAACAGATTTGCGGAGTCTGTCGCCTAAACAGTGTTAGGTTCGAGATGGCAGTGCATCTCTAGACGAATTGCGAACGAATGTGGCTGCAGAGAGTGGCAGGGTTCGCATGAATAAGGGGTAAGGGGGGAATAAGACAATGCCTAAGCCATAGAAATATTTCTTATATCTATGGCCCAAGCACTCAAACGGCCAAAGGTAGCTACAGAACACCGAGTGGTTTTAGTCAGTAAGAGTCTCACAGATCCCTACGCACGCCTGCTGTGTGAGACAACGACGAGGATTTTCACACATTAAAAAATACACGCGTTTAGATTTAGTTCCTACCTAATAGATGCTGCATTTTGGAACCATCTGGATGCCGAATAGATCATGAGTTCTGAATTCAGTTGGGTTTGGGATTTTATTATACAAGTGTATAAATAAGTGTCTGCTTGTCAACTGCAATGACTAATCAAACAATAGCCATTAGGTAGATTAGTAGGTACCTCTTTTTTCAATATATTAGGTAACCAGCTATTGTTTAAGTCGAGCAAAGAAACGCGCCCGTGCGATTGCAATTACAGGATGAATCTAGTAGAAAAATTAATTTGTCACAGCAGATACTATCAAAGTGCTTTACTGTGAAGAGAATCTATCTAACGTCGCAGGTACATAAGCAATCACGTGTGTGCAATGTGCATCTCATGGGCAATTAACGACCTGCTTGAACTTGACAAACTATGTGGTCAGCGGAAAATACAAACATGCCATGACAAGAGGCAGATGCATACGATTCATTATTTACTACACGAAAGCTCCACTTTAAAAATTTATTACGAACTGTTCGTGCTTAAATACTTGATTATAATTTCAATTCCATGATACTTATTAACCTCGTTCTATAATCAGTTTATATATGAGTTTTTTTGTTGACCCGTGTGATTTGTGAAGATGACAATGTACGCTCAGATCTATGTATAACAATACAGGCACGTGTACCTACGTGATTACATTTAAATAGATAAGTACCTAATTTACACTTCCTCATCGATTTGGACTGTAGTTTTATTGACTTTAGATAACAAAGGTTTTATTCATCGATGTTCTGAACAGTCCTCCGAACGTTTAGTTATAGAATAATACTCAAATTATAATTTAAAATAATTTAAACCGACTAACATTCTGGTCACGAAAGTCTTCGACTCATTGTGCATACTCAAATATCTTATTTGACGGTTTGTAATGGAAAAACGTTTTTTTATGGTCTTCATCTTCTGAGAAATAAAATTAACTAGATGGGAAAATCCTTTTTGATAGAACATGCATTGAATTTATTACAGGTACAATTGCCGGCACG
The DNA here is from genome assembly GCA_910589285.2 of Mythimna ferrago. Classification (NCBI taxonomy): domain Eukaryota; kingdom Metazoa; phylum Arthropoda; class Insecta; order Lepidoptera; family Noctuidae; genus Mythimna; species Mythimna ferrago. The sequence continues at coordinate 10,722,718 of OU342692.1, read as the reverse complement.
GATCTTGGGCGCTGGCTTAAGTTGCGCAGAAGTCAAATATTCGGTCTCTTTAGTGGTGCGAAGTGAGACTTGGGGGCGGGGAGTGTCAGTGATTGGCTCGCCACGCCATCGCGTCATAGACGTCACTCATGATTCGTTCCTTGCGCTTGCTGCATGTTTCTAACAACCACGACGATTGGCTCGCCAATGTATGGAATGCGCAAAGCGATCCCCACTCTGACGCCGAGCGCTCAAGATCCGTGACGGTAATTGTAAATGGCTCTTTCAGGATCGAATGCTTATTTTCAAGAATTGTATAGGCTACCAATTTAATTAGAATTAATAACAAATCAGAGGTTTCTAAAGTGAAATAACTGTAATATAATAAATCCAGTAAGTAATGACGATTTTTTAATTAGTAGTTGATAGCTATACCTAATCACCAAAAAAAACCTTTAACAACTTAAAGGTCGGTCGGTCGCAATTTTGAAGGTACGCGGAACAGAGAGTAAATTCCTGCAAACCTACGTTGAGACGATCCTCCAACCAGACGGTTGTTATGTCTGGTGGGCAACTGCCCGATAGATGATTTCGGGCTGTTTAATAATAACTATTAATAATAATGAATTATAATATTTAGTTGGAAAATGGAAAACTGCTATTCCTACCTACTGCGATACTTTGTACGCAATGACCATACAATTTGTACGGAACCTTCGGTGGGCAAACCCGGCTCGCGCGTGTCTAGTAGGTAGGGTAAATACGCCAAACGTCGGCCTCCCCCCAAACTTCGGCCATCTGTACATTTTCAGCTTGCATTCATTCAAAAGGTAATTAAGTGTCAATTTTGCTTCTCGAATTGCAAACTTAGTTCATACTTTATACGTACAAACCGTTACTATCCGATTCCGTCACTTGTTCTTCTCATACTGAGCGTCAGTAGCGATTGCGTCGTTGAAGCGTCAAATTCGCATGTAAAGTAGCTTACTTGAAGTGAATACTCACATTTCGGGGATTGATATTACAACGATAAGACATTTAATTATTTTTGTTTTAAGCTTTATTATCACTAAAGGGTTATTTTTACTATATTTTAAGATAGTTTTTTCAACGTTTTGCGTATATTTTTCAAGGCAAAATAGGAGGCCGCCATTAGGGTAACAGTTTTGATTTAAAACCGGATTCTCGGCCGTGGCCGACTTAAAGTAAATGCAGTCTGTTTTATAAATTCCAATTGTACCAATTCCATTGGCTTAACAATAGAATTTGCAAAGCTTATAGACAAATAAATCTATTTTACGTTTAATCGCCAAATTACGGCCGGGGTGATATTAGTTGAATCTCGAGAAATAAGGTACAAGAAATAAGGGCCGACATTAGAAATATTCAAGATCGTAATGTCGACCAGCTTCGAATTCGAGCGTCACTATACAGGCTGATGAAAAAATACTTTATGTTTTTTCATTGATTGGTTAGTCATTTTTAATTTATTTATCAAAGTTATTTTATCAAAATGAAATATTTTTTTATTACAGTTTATTAATATTGTAAAGAAGTTAAGTTTAAATGTAGGAGTTGACAGTATTGAAGACATATTTATGGTAGCTTTATGGTTCGGGACTTGCTATTTATTAAACCCTTCTTATTAGCTTAAAAAATATAAATGGTTGGTCGTGAATCTTTATTGTACCAAAAAACTGCCTTTGATACTAAGTTTGTTTTCACTTAATGCTTTTAATTTAAGGTAGGTTCTACAATGACAAAGCAGGGAGATCTTTTTATAATTTTCTATGATTCCGTGAAGCCTAAGGCCCAATCAAAGAAAATTATGCGGTTACGATTTTTTTTTGTTTGGGGAAATAAAAAATATTTTACTATTTAACAAATACAATTACAAATATATACTTAGACGTGTAATATTAAAATTCTGCCAAAATAAATCATGTTAATAATTGTCACTGTCTTAATTTAAAACACCGACCCGGCCGACATTTGGGAAAAACGCGACCGACCATGGGCCGTGAATGGCCGACTTTAGAGTTTTTCTGTTCTCGACACATCTAAACCTTATTACTTTTTTCTTTTAGTAGAAATGTCGATCTTATGCCTATAAACATGAAATAGATTAATCAAACTATCCAAAACCGCATCAGAAGCTATCTTTCGTTGAAAACTGACGGTGCTAGAGCGATCCGCAGTCAGAAAATCGCTAAGGGGGCCGACATTTGGCGTATTTACCCTACTTATGACCTTTATATCTATAATATAAAAATGAATCGCAAAATGTGTTGGTAAGCGCATAACTCAACAACGCCTGGACCGATTTCGCTAATTTTTTTTTTGTTGTGTTCGTTATTATGAGGAAAAGGTTCTTATGGAAAAAAAAATGAAAATTAGGGTAGTGTAGGGTAGTGTAGGGTAGAGTAGGGTAGAGTAGGGTAGATTAGGGTAGAGTAGAGTAGAGTAGGGTAGGGTAGAGTAGGGTATAGTAGGCTGAAGTAGGGAAGAGCGGGAGCGAAGCCGCGCGGGCAAAAGCTAGTCTATAATATAAAAATGAATCGCAAAATGTGTTGGTAAGCGCATAACTCAACAACGCCTGGACCGATTTCGCTAATTTTTTTTTTGTTGTGTTCGTTATTATGAGGAGAAGGTACTTACGGAAAAAAAAAATGAAAATTAGGGTAGTGTAGGGTAGAGTAGGGTAGTGTAGGGTAGTGTAGGGTAGAGTAAGGTAGAGGAGGGTAGAGTAGGGTAGAGTAGAGTAGGGTAGGGTAGATTAGGGTAGAGTAGGGTAGAGTAGGGTAGAGTAGGGTAGAGTAGGGTAGAGTAAGGTAGAGGAGGGTAGAGTAGGGTAGAGTAGGGTAGAGTAGTGTAGGGTAGAGTAGGGTAGAGTAGGGTATAGTAGGGTAGAGTAGGGTATAGTAGGCTGAAGTAGGGAAGAGCGGGAGCGAAGCCGCGCGGGTACAGCTAGTCTATAATATAAAAATGAATCGCAAAATGTGTTGGTAAGCGCATAACTCAACAACGCCTGGACCGATTTCGCAATTTTTTTTTTTGTTGTGTTCGTTATTATGAGGAGAAGGTTCTTATGGAAACAAAAAATGAAAATTAGGGTAGTGTAGGGTAGTTTAGGGTAGTGTAGGGTAGAGTAAGGTAGAGGAGGGTAGAGTAGGGTAGAGTAGGGTAGGGTAGAGTAGGGTAAAGTAGGGTAGAGTAGGGTAGAGTAGGGTAGGGTAGGGTAGAGTAGGGTAGAGTAGGGTATAGTAGGGTAGAGTAGGATATAGTAGGCTGAAGTAGGGAAGAGCGGGAGCGAAGCCGCGCGGGTACAGCTAGTAAAATATAAAAATGAATCGCAAAATGTGTTGGTAAGCGCATAACTCAACAACGCCTGGACCGATTTCGCTAATTTTTTTTTTGTTGTGTTCGTTATTATGAGAAGGTACTTACGGAAAAAAAAAATGAAAATTAGGGTAGTGTAGGGTAGAGTAAGGTAGAGGAGGGTAGGGTAGAGTAGAGTAGGGTAGGGTAGAGTAGGGTAGGGTAGAGTAGGGTAGAGTAGAGTAGGGTAGAGTAGAGTAGGGTAGGGTAGAGTAGGGTAGGGTAGAGTAGGGTAGAGTAGGGTAGGGTAGAGTAGGGTATAGTAGGGTAGAGTAGGGTATAGTAGGGTAGAGTAGGGTATAGTAGGGTAGAGTAGGGTATAGTAGGGTAGAGTAGGGTATAGTAGGCTGAAGTAGGGAAGAGCAGGAGCGAAGCCGCGCGGGCAAAAGCTAGTGTACCAATATAGATGTTTGTTCGCGATTTTAAAAATACCATTGTGTTGAGGATGGTAGTGACTCGTCATGTAGGGAGCTACGTAGTGACTATCTATCTAGAAACCTGTGTGATTTTACGAATAAGGCCAATAAAAAAAACACATGATTAAAAAAAATATATGGGTACTTATCCCAAAAAATAAATGGGTAGGTATTGCTAAAACCCTGAAGTGATAAATAGTTTAGGTAGGTACATGACGAAAGATACTCTCGTAATCGCGTAAGTAGGTACAATAAAACACTTTCAACATTTAGTAAGTTCTTATTCCGAAGAAAATGTCATCGAACGTCGCATGGACCGATAACTACAAGCATATTATTATTATTTATGATTTATTTAATTGTATTTTAAAAACATTTATATAAAAACAAGTGTACGTACAACAAGCGGTTTTATCGCAAAGGGCAATCTCTTACAGACAACCTTATGATGGACAAGCATATTTTTATTTCACTAATCGGGGGCAGATAAGGTTATCTCTCGGTTTTAAATATCTATTTAGTAAACTAGCTGATGCCTGCGACTTCGTCTGCATTGTACTCGTAAAACAGCACGTCATGTGGGCACAATTTCAAGAACTTTTTTGTTTTGCGCGAAATCCTAATTCTTTTTCTAAAATAAAAGTACCTAACCAGTAAAAATCCTGTCAAAATCGGTTCAACCGTTTCGGAGATTAGCTAGAACAATAATAAATAAATAGCATTTGTGTTATAGGTATCAAATATTTCATATGTTTTTAATAAACAAAAACAAAAAGACACTTCAAATTAATTTATATGTATAGAAGAAGATGTAAGTACAGATTATTGTAATTTATGTATAATACTCGTCTTGATATTATATTCTTTTGTGACATACACAAAGCAATTTATAGCCTATCAGATGTCACGTCTCGTATCCTACTTTATTTTTGATAAATATACTTTATACTTTTGCAAATACTGTATTTCCTACCTTTATTGTGCTGCATAAAATGAAATACATGGTTCAATAATATAGTTTATCCATGTTCATAAGTGTTTATACGTAGAAGTATCGATATCAGTCTGTTACTATAGCCATAGCTAAAATAATCGTAACTACACTTCTACGTTGAAATAGACCCTTGTAGGGTTAAAATAAAATTTTAAAAGTACATATTAATTATTGATAAGTCAAGCCTATGTGGCATCAGACAGCTTACCAATAAAAGTACCTACTTACATAAAATTATTTCATACAAACTCTTTATTCCCGTCACATCAGATTTCACTGAAACAGTTTTTTTCAGTAGTGAACCTAAATTGGAGGGAAGAAAAAAACAGGAAAAATAGAGTTGCTTGTTTATTTTTAATTTGGGAAAATAAAGCATACAGCTTCTAAAAATTTAAGGATAGTGAAACATTCTTAGCCAAAATATGTTGTCAAGAAAAGAAAAATATTAAATAAAATGCTTTAAATTTATTTTTTCATTACTAAAAAATAGATAGGTCTTATTTTTACCAAAAACAGATGGAAACCCTAGTCACGTCTAACGGCGTATCTGTAAATACGGCAGACGTGATTCAGATAAGACAAAATTCCATCAGCCATCTTTTGGAATTGTTACCGTAAAACATGGCAACTTTGCCCTCGACATTTGACTTTGCCCAGTTGTGTATTTTTTTAAAAACTTAATACATACCAAATTTGTCTATAGTTAGTAAGAACATTTTGTCTATGGTAAAAAATTCATCATTTTTCTGGCAACACTGTGTGACGCGCTGTCACAGATGTTACTTCAGTTGTCTGTCAGACGTCGTTGAAGTTAGAGTGTTTTTTTGCGGGCAAAATCTTTTAAAAAAACTTTTTCGAGAAGTGCTACTTGGAGTTATCGCAGGTAAGTAATTTTTATACATCCGTTATTACATTGGAAATGAATAATATAGACTAGTTTTCTTCGCTAAATGCGTCGTATAATCATAAAATATAACGGTGGGCAAAGTCACAAGCATATTTTTTGAATATCGTTGACAACATTGCCCAACGTTTCTTTTTCACTAGGGTTGTCACCCGAGGTACATTTTTTAACCTAGTAAAAAAGGAGGGTTCGGATTTGATGAACAGTTAATAATGTTGGTAAACATATAAAGTTTAAAAACACAGTTGGGATTTGGAAGATACGAGGGCTCGTATCTTCCAAATTCTGACTGTGTTTTTAAAGTTTTTTGTTGATTGGTTTTAGGTTCTTAAAAACTATATGTATTTAGATGAGACTTAAATGGGTCGTTGAATGTGTACATGGTCTATTGTTTTATCAGTTTTTTTTCTATGCGGATAGTTATGAATACACTGACGGACTAATAAATCGCATCAAGTTCAAGACACAATAACTTTTAATATAAGTACTATGAAAGTTATTCAAATTTTATTTTCCCGGCTATAATTTTATCTTTTACTGCAGTTCTGTTTATAAATTTACATTTTTTTTAATAATGGGTAGTCTCGACATTTTCATTTAGTTTAATCTAAAAACTTTGCATACTAGTACCTAATCCTGAACTTTGTTGCAGTTTATTTGTCCGTCAGTGTAGATATGTATCCAAATTAATTTACGCTAAATGTTGATTTATATTATATAACAATAACATAAAAGATAAGTAAGTACCTAATATTTATAGGTACTTAAAATTACTAAAAATTATATTGCATAGTTAATATTGCGATGAGTCATCGCAATTTTAACTATGCAATATAATTTTTCTGTAAAACTCATTACAAATTTTAGTGTTATTTGTTATTTTCATATAAAAACAAAGACCGAGAAAGGTACTATCACTTGCAAAAGTCCATAAGAATTCTTAAAACTTATTCGTTTGACGTTTAGTTTGACTTACGACCTTTTATTTTCAAGTTTCGCCAACAAATGATTGAAATTCACAATTTCATCAACTTATCATAAGTCAAGATAGCCCAGTGGTATAGGCACATAGTTTGAAGCGCAAATCAGTGTGCCGCAAGTTCAAATCCCACGCAATTATTAACTTTTTGTAAGTTCTTACCCGATTGGAAGTTATGTATTTGCATTACATATATTAAATTATTCTTTAACTTGTTCACACATTTCTTAGAGTTAGAAAGGTAGATCACAAAAAAACTAAATAAAGAATTAGATTTCTGCGAGGTAGACATGAGTTTTAACTTAACCAAAATGAACTGTCGTTTGGTTGTAGTTGTTGGTTAGTGACGTGAGGTTGACAGTATTGTAATATTCGCAAAATGCAGGCTAATATTAGTATTGAAGTGAGGGCGACTATCATTGGGCTGCATAAAAGTGGTCTTAATAAAACACAAATATCTGAAGAAACCGGACTGAATGTGAGTATAATAGCTATTAATGAATTGTAACTTTATTACAAATTAATCTTCTAATTAAAACGTATGCCATTTATGAATCCATTCATCGTATCTTTATGAGGTTTAAAAGAGAAATACGTAAATCGTTGGGTTTATTGGATTGGTTAATGGATTAATAAATGCAGTTTTATTTTAAAATTATATTCAATAATTATGATTATTAACATTTTTTATAATGAAAATGAAGTGAAGTAGGTATAGCTGCCTAATATATATTTTTATTTTTATTTTAGAAAAATACTGTAAATCTTTGGCTAAAAAGATATGAGAAAGAAGGTAGCCTTGCTAGTCGAAAGAGAAGTGGGAGACCGAAGCTTATTAGCGAGGCGCAGCGACGACATATGGTGGACGTATACGAAACGAATGGTTTCGCACCAACGAGACATTTTGCGGAATTATATGACACCTCGATGGATACTGTTCGCCGTGCACTTCACGCTGAAGGCGTGCATCACAGAAAACCTGCTAAAAAGCCGTACTTGACAGAGAGGCACAAACAAGAACGATTACGTTTCGCACTAAATATTTAATGTTAACTAAACTAAATGGCCTACCATTTTATTTTAACATATCTGTGATTATTCGTTAACAAACACTGTATTATATTGTGTTTACTTTCGTTTAAAACAGCTATATCTTTTAACTTGTGCCATCGCCTCATCTTAAGAATGCAGTGAACTCGCTATCAATTTTGTTGACAATAATCATGAGTCTATTTCGTTTTTTATTCTTCTACCCGCACTGTTTTAACATAATACTATAGTTCAATTTATTTTTCTCATCTAATTGACGATTATCTTGTGAGAACTAAAGTTCTTTTAACAGAAATTGAGGTTTGGTTTCAATCTTCTTTTCGTCAAGAAAATGAACAATTAAGCTATGACCTCAATACATTCATTGTGACGTTACACAAAAATAAAATGTTTACAAAGTCTAAATCATATATCACTTTTCAATAAATAACTGGATATAAACAATTACCTATATTTTATTTTATTAAAATTTGAATATCCGTTCATTGTTACGTTATTCATATTATGAATGGTCTAAGTGGGTATACTTCCAACAAACAATCTTAGGCGTAACATAGATAACGGTTACAAGATAACTTTTTGTCTAGGTAACAATTCGACGTCACAATTCTCATAAATGTTTAATTTGTAAATATAAAGAATAAACATTTTTATTAAACACGTCTTTTTATTTCCACCTTATAACATCGAAAAGATGTAACAACTAAATAATTGCAAATTACGAATGTGATTCTTCTTGTGGTTAATAGATCACATTCGTAATTTGCAACTATTTAGTGCAAAAAATGCAATAGTATTTTTCATAGAAATATAAAAAAACAACTATATCAATATAGATTGGGAATTTTCAAAGTAAGAAATAACTGCAACGGACCGACCATGATTTGAACTCGGGTTACGTGATTTGCGAATCCAACACTTAGTTCACACGGCTACCAGCACATGACGTATTTGCGCGAATTTTAACAATGCTATGGTAAGAACAGAAAAATAATAATGTTTTTAAGCTCAGTGCGACGACAGTTCCTTAGTGTGTGTTATCTGTGGAATGTGGATACTCATACATGCGCACACATACGCACGGAAGTATCGCGCTCGCTCGGTTCGTAGCAATGTAATCTTTAGCGTTCCTATGGACTTTTGCGGCCTTACTGTACATACTTTTTAGTTTTTTTTTTTAAATTATTTTTTAGTTTTTGAACACTTTAGAAATAAAGCATATTATGTAAAAAATGATGTTATATTATTTTTAATTTATCATTATAATATATTATAATATTCCACACTAAAAATTAATAAATAGTTAAGTATTGTCAATGGTGACAACCCTTGAACAATCGCCATTTTGTACGAAAAATGTTCTAGAAGGCTTTTTGACTTTGCCCACTCATTTTTAAGGGTCAAGGAATGTGAATATTTGGCGTATAATTTAATACATTATTGCATTGCTCAGTATTTTCATTCAGTCCTTTTCGAATAGTGATATAGTCCATAGTAACGGAGATCTGTAATGTGGGCAAAGTTACCAAATGTATATGATTTTTTGCCCAACACCTATAATTGTTATTTTCACTAATAAATATGCTTTTTTTTTACTATTTTTAGTTTTGTGTATCGAGACATGAGCATATAGTATTATGTGGCACCGAAACAATAATCAATTTATTAAAATTTTCCAAAATGTCATTAATTAAGCATTTATTTTTTAAATTTATGGGCAAAGTTGCCATGTTTTACGGTACCTATTTACTGTACGAGGTCATACGTAGGTAAATATTATCAACGACATGTAGGGGTAACTACTTACATACATGAGTAGGTAATGAAAAAAAACTATAGAATTACTTTATTAAGGCCTGTGCACACACGCGCGTTTTAAAAACGTATGTACGTCGAAGCGTTGGCGCGCTTTTATCCTATTCAAGGTCTACAGGCTGCGTCGGAGTCGCGTGCGTATCGCGTCTGTATCGTTACAAACGCGCGGCAACGTCGCCTTTAAAAAACGTGATGTGTACAGGCCCTTACGTGGAAACAGGTTACATACATCCATTAGCGAACTTACAACATTCAATGACTCGTATTTTACCACTGCCATTCTAAAGAGCAATTAATAATCAACCAGTTTTTAAGTTTGATGCCGGATGCACAAAAACAAAAAGTGCAAAAAATCGGACAAGTAGGTAAGTACCTACCTAAGTCTAAGTACGTGTTGGACAATGCGGAGAGATGTATTCTGAATTCGGGATAAATACATAGGTATAACGCATGCACACGTTCAATGGGCACGCCACAATTATGGTGGAAAGTCCCCTCTTTGGGGAATGCGTGGAAAGACAACACGGCTTCCTTACCTTCCGCATGTCCTCACTCCGGATCCCTGCGGAAGAAACACCCGGGTGTCACCATTATGTGGACCGTCCAGAGGACACGGCGGAGCATACAGTGGAGGTGTGACCAGCCTGGGCAGAACACCGCCGTGTCCTTGTGGGAGTGCTCGGCGGCAGCAATCTCTCGCGCCGGGACTTGGTACAGGCTATGGCCCTCGCGCCCTGGCCGCCGGGATTCCGATCCCGATTTCCGGCCACCATAGTCGGCGAAAATTTGACACTCCCTCACTCCTGATTCACCACGCGGGAGAAGTTACTTGATGACTTCCTTGATAAAAAAAAAGGAATTCATTAGATCGCAAAGTTTAGTGTGTCGTACTCTAAAGGTGCTTAACACCCTCTTGAATGCGATGTGTTTGCGGACAAAAGGACTCGATGAATCAATATTGTGGACATTATGTCAATCCTACAGGATTGCACATACATGCACCACATACAAGGAGCACATACATGCACCACATACAAGGATCACATACATGCACCACATACAAGGAGCCAATAAAAAAAATATTTGCAAGCTGCGTTTTCAGAAATATTTGTAACAAAAGATTAGAACATCTTTATTGAGAAGCAAGTGTCAGCCGAAGCGTGTGAGCAGTTTGTCATTGCCTTAGACTCGAGCAGTCGAGCTGCACTTGCGCCTTGTGCGGAATGACAAGTTTCCACACTTGCATTATAATGAACCTACTGTTCTGCAACACTTCAAATAATGTTTAAATCATTTTACCTGGAGACTAATTTGTTTTTTTTCTTGTTTTTACAGGCCAAGAATTCGAAAACCTGAGTGATAATGTGCAGCTATCACCATGCAGGAAGCCCCCCTGCAAACTCAAGAAAGGCACCAGTCAAGCCATCACCATTAACTTCACGCCAGGTAGGTACCTTATTTAATTATTGCCAAAAAATATTATATTAGGAATTTCCTTTACAATCCTGTTGCTTGTAATAGACAGTGTGTTATGCAGCTTTACTGCTATTCTTGAGTGAAGAGTCTTGAGAGACGCACGTCAAAGGGTTACCTATGATTTTTCCTTCTCGGTTAGATATCTAAGGACCTGAGTAACACAACATAAACATTTATTTATCAAGGGTGCCTTACAAACTAATATTGTAAAAAGGATTTAATTTTTGGGATAGACTGTTAGATATGTGCATTAGGAAATCCTGCCTCACAGATTACCAGAAAAAACTGTTTTTATTTTAGAACCACAGTTTGTGGGGGTCTAGTATGACAAGATATTATTATTGGAATAGTCAGGTAAGTCGCTATGACCTCGAAAAACAAGTAGACTGTTTATTAATAGAGGAAATAAAAAAGGACCTTGACTTCCTCCACAATATTACGTAGACCAAACAAGATACGTACCTACCTATACCTATAATTATTCAGTGTGTAACACAATGACTAAGTATTACAAGCGATCGAGCGCAATAAATGTATCAAATATTAATAGGTTGTTCAAGTTTATGACAAGAGGAAAACGTGGCAGTTATATTCTGCAGTAGGAAATAAATATTAATGAAATTGTTCACTGGTTGAGGCTCTACTTCCGACATGGCAGAACATCAACTTGAACAATAAGGTACAAGGGCACACACGCAATACAGAACTAGTTTTATTAGACGAACTTCGTGCCGCCTAGCAGTCAATTAATGTAGAATATCTTTCGATATAGTCAGCCGATTGCCATGAAACAAAGCCTAAGTAATATATCAAGTTACACACAATTTTAACGTATAAAAGTTAACTACATCGATTTCGTACATTTTACGTGATGTGCGCACAACTATAAACTTCTACAAATTGATTTATATATTTAGATAGACCAGCTGCCGCCAAAGAGTCAGTTAGTTCAAAATTCTCGCCTTTAAAAGTAGATTCCTGTACAAAATGTAAATACGAGCGAGACTAACTAACATTATAAAACTTGGAAAATAGTCGAGTCAATAGCGTCTAAGAGCGAATGCACCGCTAGCGAACCGCTCGCGAGCTGCGTTCTCGCGCCAGCCCCACGCGGGCATTCGCAGAGACCAAAGTGCACAAGCCGCTCGAGTGCCGGTCGCTAGCTGCGTTAGGCGGACTCCCGCGCGGGCAGCCGTCGTGTGACGTCCCACGTGTGTCGAGTGCGGCGGTCCCCGTAGCGGAAACCGGATTATTACCAGCGCAGTTTTGCTAGTTCGCTCGTTTTGTACGAAATATTACATTAAAGTTCTCCATCGACACAACTACATGCACACCGTTAAAGTTGAACTATCGACACTGCGCGGGTTATAATCATACGTTACACACACGCGACATCATGGGACGAGAACGCAGCGTCAGCCATAATAAATCCTCGGCTTCGTAGGGGTGCAAATATACATAAACCGTCTTCGTTTATTGTTCTACAAAGTAACCTGCAGTTTTAAAACAGTGATATTTTTCGTATTTAGAAGAAGTCCCACACAAATAAATATTATTTAAAAAAAATGAGAATTAACTTTTAACTTATTTATATTTTTTCATCCTTTTGTTTATTAGTCAGTCTTAGTTTTAAACTATCCATAACATAACTAATTTGCAACAAAGAACATTATTAAAAAACATTTTTTTTGTAACTTGTATGTCAATAAGATCTTACTTTCTTTTATAGGAAGCGACATGCCTGATGTCAAGAACCACGTGACTGCGGACCTGTTCGGCGTCGAGCTGCCGTTCGTGGGAGTGGACGGCTTGTCCATCTGTGACAAGCTCTACACGGAAAACGGCGACAAAGCCACGTGCCCACTCAAAGCAGGCACTAAGTACACCTACAAGGACACTTTCCCTATACTCGCATTCTACCCCTCGATCAGTCTCAAAGTACACTGGGGGTTGCACGACAGTAATAATAAAGATCTCCTCTGCTTTGAAGTGCCCGCGCGAATTGTCTAATTTTACAGAACCTTTACCCATACTCAAACAACCATCACAATGTCAATAAAAGTGCCCACTTTATTAAATATACTCAGGGGAATGATGCATTATATTTTATACATCAGCCGATATACGTCCACTATTGGACATAGGCCTCCCCTCCCCCATCCTAATATTTTATACATTTCTATAAACATTCAGTTCCTAACGTTAAAAAAAAATGTCAAAGTTGTAACGTGATTCGGATAAAGAACTGGATAGCTGAATTTATTTTATTCGCATGTACAGTTAAACCAGAAATGCGTTCGGTAAATTTTCTTTGAGTTTCAAAATTAGTACGAACGTCGCACTACAAAATGGATAAGTAGTCCATGACTGAAACAGCTCAATACTAAAACTCATCAACGCGCGTTCATATTTCCAAAGATGTCGATGAAGCGTAGACTGTACTTTTTCTGGGAGATCTGTATGTGGTACTTGTATTAAAGTAGATGTAAGTTTATAAGTAAGAGGAGGAAAGACGAAGAAAATGTTTTTAATTTGTTTTAATTGCCATTACAAGTAATTAATAAAATATATCTAATAATTATATTACAAATGTGTTTAATTTTATATTTTATTTATCTTCCATAAACCTTTAAGCTAATCATTAAGTACGAGTTTATTCCGATGTAAACAAACTAGCTAGCACTAATTTTTTGAACCGGACGTAATGGCCGCAGGTACCTCGAAGCATATTAAGCTTTTTTTACCGGCTTTGAGGCTCCAGTGAACTTTAGTGTTGAGCGTGGGGTACACGGGCAGCACAGGGAACACGTTGGTGTACTCGTACTCGCCGGGCGCCAGCGGGCACGCCACGTACTCGTCGGAGGCCGCCCGCTTCACGTGCTGGCACGCGTCCGTGCCGTCCACGCCCAGGAACGGCACCGGCGCACCTCCGATATACGCGAACACTTCATTCGTCATCGATTCGATTTTGTTGACTGAAAACAAAAAAAATGTGATCTATTAATATCCTTACTTTCACAGCATCTAAGTAAATGATTTATGTATCAGGGTCGCCTTCAATAGCTCAGTGCGGAACAGTACTGTTGTCTGCATACCCAAAGGTACCGAGTTTTGGAACTATGTGTAGCAAAAGCAATGTTGCCGAGAATACCGACCCCTGAGGGGACCCCGGCATTAATAGCCAATTGAATGGACACGTAGATATTGATGACTACTTGGATATCCAATCACAAAATTCAGCGGGTCAACCGAAGGAAGAAATCTTATCAAATAGAACCGGGCAGGCATATATGCCGCATGTCGCAACAAAATTTGGGCGAAGTCAACCATTGACTGGATCCTGAACAGGGACTGGTAACGCAGGCGCTGTAGAGGGCCCAGAAGGAGCTGGTGTGACGAATTGAACTCCTACCTATAGAATTGGCCAGATGTATTATAACTAGGTAAAGCCAGACATCATTTCCCCGAAAGTATTCACGGCCGCAATGGGGGATTTCAAGGTTTTGGAATGGAGAGAGCTAGGCATTAATATGAATGGTGAGTTTATCACTCGAGACTTCGGTTTGCCGACGACTTAGAAGTCATGATTGAGACTACGGAGGAACTCAGTACAATTATCGGTAACCTCAGTAGAGCTTTCTGAAGAGTGGGACTTAAAATGATCATGGAGAAAACCAAAGTCATCAATCATCAAACATCCATGTAGCACCCACTCCTATCAAGACGGGGACTCCGCACTCGAAGTTGTGGACGACTACGTTTACCCGAGACAGACGGTCCAGCAGTGGATGTCTTTCAGATAAAATGATGATGATGATGATAATTAAGTTGAGGTAGGTACTAAAAAGGTAGTAAATATTTACAAAAATTAAATTGAGACACATTTTCAATTTAATTTTTGTAAATATTTACTGGATGTAAATATTCAGTTGTAATTCCTGACGTCAGACAGAATGTCTGATCACTTTTACACGTTTTATCGCTGTCAATAGAGATCTCGAAAGTATCTCTATTGATACTAAATATTTGAAGTTATAAGCCAAATAGTGGCAAAAAGGTAATGTATTTTCTAAACACCAAATATCGCTAATGATCCAGGGGCTCTGACGCTTACGAACTAAGTAACTAGCGCTTTTTACATTTAATTTTTTATTTGTTTCTATTTATGTATTTCCTCGTCGAAGAGTTTTTGCGTTGGATATTTTTTTACCAATTTTAATTTCAGTTATACCTAATCTAAAACACTAGAATTCCTTATTTGAATAATTACCTTACTACTTTTAACATTATAATTTTTCAAATAAAATGTTAAATTATGCAAAACAATTTTTTTGAGTGGTCTGAATGCATTTAATGAAAAAAAAAAACAATTTTATTATATCAATAACGCCTCAGTAAGCAGAGGCGTTTTTGCTACTGCAATACAAATCTTTCCTTTTTATAATATTATTAGTAAACAACATCAAGGACGATGCAAAAAAAAAACAAGTTATAAAATTATCGACTTATGAAGGATTTCGACATATGAATAGGATGTTGATTTGATTGTAGACGTTTAAAAATCATTCAAATTCTAATACTTACTACTAATTTCCTATAAATTAGCATTACTTCAAAATATCCTTGAAATAAAAAAAAATGTAATTATTAAAAAAAAGTCAGTATTTCAATTCATTTGAATCTTATTACTCTTTGAGCTATTTATAGCGAAAATTATTACCTTTACCATAAATATTATTTCTACGACCTCTACACTACAATAATTGCTATTAGGGAATCCAATCCCGCAAGCACGGGATCCCGCTTTTGCGGGATCCCGCACCTTTTCTGCGGGATTGAAAATGCGGGATTACTCATGCGGGATCCCGCATATCTGCGGGATTGAAGTTTACTCGGGAACTCGTGACATTTTTTTATAGAATTTGTCTGAAAAAACATTATTTTGTTTTGCGACAGTACCTACCTTGCAGTTAAATAATTTTAGAATTTCTATTTTGTGTTGTGTGAGCCCTGTATCGCAACTGGAGGCTTAGGTACTCCTATGACCAGGGATTCCCCTAAGCACGTGAATTTAATTTTCTAAAAGATGAAGGTCTGTTAAATATTTAAACTTTTGTATTAGATTCATATTTGGATTGCGCAAATATGATCATATTTCTGAATTTCGTATTAAGCTCAAGTGGCTGCCAATCCGCCTTCGCCGGAATACTCATATTTTATCGTTGCTTTACAGTGTCCTGTTTATTCCTACAACCCCCTCTTATCTTAAAGAACGTTTTAAGTTCATTCATGACACACATTCTAGACACCTGAGATCATCGGAGAATTTGACCCTTTTAATGCCCTCGCATTCTACAAAAATTTTGTGATAAGTCGTTTGCGATCCAGGCGGTGCGTTTGTGGAACGCGTTGCCATTAACTATTAGGCAAGCCCAGTCACTAGTTTCTTTTAAAAATCTACTTAAAAACCATTTCCTTTCTCTCTAACATTATCTTGTTTCTATGTAATTTAATTTCTTCCACCAACCCTACTTTAATCTTTTATTCTTTCCTTTTTTTTTATGAAATTGTGTAACATATAATATGTATGTATATATATATATATAATTATATATTATGTTTTAAATAGAGTGATCAATTTGTTAGCAGTACACCACAGACTACCCCCTGTATTATTTTAAGTTCTTATCCATCCTAAGGTTGTCTGGAAGAGATCGCTCTCAGCGATAAGACCGCCTTTGTGCCCGTTAATTTAAGTTTTTGTTTAAACTGTATTACTTTTTGGTGTACAATAAAGTTTATTCTATTCTATTCTATTTAATTGTTCAAAGCAACTGATTTTATATAAAAATCGTAAAGTAATTACATGACAATTTACTTATTAATGAGTTCAATCCCGCAGGCATGCGGGATCGCGATTTTAATGCGGGATTGGATTCCCTAATTGCTATAGGATGGCGCGGGTGACAGCTGTCGGATTCATACAATGTAGCTACCTAGATCCTTTTCACTCATTTTTAAAGATGCATATTTTCGTCGTGCTGTCATCAAGTAAATAAGTTTCAAATATCTGACTTTCAAATGTTGCAAAATAAAATATTGCTAGCCTTAGCAATATTTTCGAAATAAAAAGATCCCAATTGTTTTTCGAGTTGGAGGGAAAACTATGAAGGTATCAGAATAGTTTATTTCATGGACTCGATGATTATTTCGTTGGTCAAGATGTTGAAACAATTTTTTTTTTTTAGAGTTTATGGTTCTACTGTATCAATTAGTATATTTTTCTCGCAAAAGATTAAATAACGTCGTTTGATAGATATCTGTGCGGAAATGCCATTACTTCACGAGGTTCTAATCTCTCTACCTCGGACCTCCTGAAGCAATGACATATTTTCCACTTGCATCAAAATGTACTATTATCTTAAAATTTGCGTTTTGCTCACGGCTAAAAACAGGTGAGGACATGACCATCTTCTGGTTTGTCGCGATACTCTATGTTGTCCCCTTGGCTCTACTTCAATAAAATGCTAGAAATCGTTTTTGGATTTGGACAAGCACTTAATGGGGGGGGGGCATTAATTGATTGTCCAAATCAACCTAACACATAGTCTTATATCATTTGTCTCCATATTCAGCAATAGTCCTGCAACCCGGGTGTTGCCCTTGTATACAGGGAGACGCGCTGGTGGGTATTACGGTACTATAGTTAGCGGCACGGATGTTGAGCGCTGGCTTTAAGTTGCGCAGAAGTCAAATATTCGGTCTCTTTAGTGGTGCGACGTGAGACGCGGGGGCGGGGAATGTCAGTGATTGGCTCGCCGCGCCATCGCGTCATAGACGTCACTCCTGATTCGTTCCCTGCGCTTGCTGCATGTATCTAACAATGACGACGATTGGCTCGCCAATGTATGAAATGCGCAAAGCGATCCCCAGTCTGACGCCGAGCGCTCAAGATCCGTGCCGGTAACTATACTGCTCTACGAGAACGGTCTTTTTTTTAGGTGAAAAAACACCAAATGGTGGAAGAACCCACGCTGGCTAGAGCGAGAGGGAGTGTCACACTTTTATTCTGCTTCGGGGTTTCGATCACCTCCTTCGCGTGCTACTTCACATAAGGTGTCTGCTACCCATTCGCTCTCGCTCCGTATCATAGTCTGAAACAGGGCCTGACGCGAGATGTCACCACAACTAATCCTCTACGAGGACACAGCGGTACTCTACCCAAACCAGGCAGACGCTCCATCATATGGTCCACCGTGGCCTCCGGGTGATACGCGGAATGGTGACACCTGGGCGATTCCTTCCGCTGGATCCGAAACAGGTAGCTCCCTAAACGTGCATCAGGTATTCAGGTACAAAGGGTTAGTTTTTGAATTGAGTATTTGAAGTTACAACTCGACTTCAAATTCGGACTATTTATTCTTTTTTTAAGTCTTCTCGATCCATACTCGCATACAACAGTATCATCAATCATCGCAGAAAAATCAAAAGAGATAATAATGCCTCAAAACCAAATAAAATAAAATTCCATAGAAAAATACTTATCCCATACGGTTTTAAAGAATTTTCCATGGGAAATCCCATCGGAAACACGGCTTCTTATTAAAAAGATGTTTGAATTTATGATACGGAAACAAATTGAAAATGCTAATTTTATGATTCCATTGTAATTTAAAAATGAGTTGGATGCTTAATTAACGGAAAAAAACAAAACTGAATTTAATCGAGGCCATTTAGCGAACATTCAACATTATATCACAGTGAGCCCTAACAGAATACCAGCGCTGCGTTATAGCAACATTAGGCGCTTTTTTAGCCTCGTACAGATTATTATTTTAGGTTTTCTTTTTCACGTATTTTTAATAACTTATGTGAGGCACAAATAAATATTCTTTATTACTTTTAATATATCTATATAAACATATATTGAAAGAAAGAATGTTTCTTTAAATATGTTTCCTTATGCGAAACTGCAAAAAAAAAACGTAATTCAGAAAATAATAATAATAATTCGTCGTTTACGTTTTGCACCATCTTTAGTAAAATATAAGTATCCAAAAACGTTTACTGAATGTGTTTTTAATATCGTGCGGATTTCATCACGCATGCGAGATTGCCCCGCATGCAAAAAATTTTAAAATGCAACAAAACGCGTCCCGCGTGCTTATTCCACGTATTACAATAAATACTTGTATGGAATGGACATTTGCGGGGGGTACGCGTGCGGGACAATCCCGCTTGCGTGATCATAACTGCACGATATTGAAAACACCCTCAAACGGGCAGCAGACAGTGTACTCACCCACAGAGAATTTGAAAGTGACGGTAACATTGGTGTTCTTCGGTAGATTGCAGCGGTTTTTGCTGCACGGTATTACATGAATTTTATCTTGTAAATCTTCGAACGACTCTCCTGAAATTATAGCAGTTTTCATCAGTTGGAGTAGGTACGATAAGTCCTGACATCAGTCGTCTATCGCAGTTTACTTAGATAAAAAAAAAACCAGCAAAAAAACAGGGTGGCCTCGCTCACCAAGGGGCCCGAAGCTTGCCAATTTTACAGTTTTGGCCAAATTTCTACCATTTTAAAAGATTAGATTTCTTGTTTTTGTATATATAATACAAATATTTTCAATATGAAATTAAAATACATATTTTTCTAAGATAATAAAATGCTAAAATTACTTAAATACGCATGATCAACTCAGTTTTTTTCCTATTTTTTAGGGCCAAATAATTAGGCCCCTTTATAGACCTCCATCCTTTATAATTGTTTTTTTTTTTTTGTATTGTCTATAATATTGCTATAAGTATGTATAATACAACGTTTTTTGTAAAAAAAACTTTGGAAATACGGGTTATTTCGGAAACGCGGAAATAATGCGCCTCAGTAATAATAATAGAAAAGTAATAGCCATGCCAATTAATTCCAACCTCCAATTTAGATTTCAAAGTCAGTCCGAAATTACCAAAGTTCAAGTTTCATAAAACGGCAAATACCTATTTATATATATTCTATATATCGGAGAGAAAAAAAAAATTAACATATGACTGGCTAATTTCAAAGGTAAAGGCTAGATAGTGGCTGTTCCACATAAGTACAACAAAAAGCATACCTGGACACTGCTGCGCTGGTGTTACATTACCGCTACAAGATATTATTGCGAAGACTGTAAGTAGCGCTGCAACGAACCACACTTTATAAATCATTTTAATAATTGTGAGTAGGTATCATAAAAAGCGCCAGCAAAACGATACAAAAAAAAAGGTCGATTTTTAAGTAATATCATGAGCACAATGAACAAGGAATCGCGGCAAGTCTAAATACGGCGAAGCGACGATCTGTTTATATACCTCAAACGCGCACTAATTCAGGAGCAAAAAATTATGAATTAATATTTTTGTGACTTTTAATGTTGTTGTATATGTACGCGCCCCCAAGCGTTTAGTTTAGCTACGATACAGAATATGAACTAACCCCCCAAGGTCGAACATAAATCTGACAATATCTACTGCATCGCACTCTACGACCGAGTGATCTATTACTGTAATACCTAAATTAGTATCTAAGCACAATATGAAACAATACACTATTTTATTAAATACTTTGTTTTTAAAAACTTTTGTAGAGACATATTTACCTAGTTTCTTGGCCGACGGTTACCTTATTAGCTAATATTTTTATTATAAAAACAGTCTCCGCTAACATTTCAATTTTAATTAGGTATTACTCACAGACATGGTTCTTTTATTCATCAGCAATAGTAATGTGTTACCTACTTAATTAATTTCGTCATTTTTCAAAAATTATGGCAATAAAGAAAACAATAGAATTTTATAAATATTAAAAACATAATTGCATATAATTAAATTATAAATGTCGCTACTTAAAGCTATGAGGCAGATTTAATACTTTTGTATTTTTAAACTAATAATAGGTTTACAAAATTACAAACTTATACCTATGATTAAATTAAACAATTAGTTGAATATAACATGACAGCACTTCCACCCTGCTCAATTAATATTTAACGATTTAGCAAAATAAAATCTACAAAATTAAAATATAACATGTAATATTATGATTTTCAGCTTGACATATCGGTTACTTATAGTTTTTAGCTATGCTAGTCTGTAATAATATTTAAGGAGTGGCTAAAAAAGCGCTACGACGCCCTACACTTTCCGCCTGACGCAGGACCTCACCGGACAGGGCCAGCTCGGGAGGTTCCTGTACTCCTAGCCAAGTTGATAATCTGCAATCGTTAACGCTAGTAGAAAACTTCAAATGTACGGGAATGACGTCATTTCAACGCTCAATTACGTGGTCAGAACAAAAAAATCGAGGGCGTGGCCAACTCGAGGCGTTCGACGCAAGAGAAACGGTTGTAACTTGGCTAGAGGGGCTGTTTCGAATTCAGGCGGAAGATATGTCTAGGTGTCACCATTGTGCGAACCGCCCGGAGGGCACGATGAAGCATACGGTGTACGTTAGCCTTGCTTGGTGCAGCACCGCCGTGTCCTCGTGGAGGCCATCGGCGGCGGCAGCCTCTCACATTCGCCCCGAGCGATTTCCAACCACCGCAACCGCAGGCTCGCGGACGACATACAATTAGTAGCTCGCCGTCCACCCGTCCAGTAAGGACCGGCCCGAGTTAACGGCGAGAGATATCAGCAAAACCTAATAAGGCCAGCAGGGCCAATACCTGCTAGGGTTACGGGAATGTTAGAAAGAGTGACCGTGGCCTAAGAACGCAAAGGCCATCTGAAGGACATAGGTGAGTTTAAATCAGTAAAGGTTTTATACCTTTTGCACCACCCTAGAGCAGGAGAAATCATTTTTTGATTTCCCAAAAAATCACATCATTTAGAATCACAGGATTAAATTCAAAGTCTACATGGAACAATAATTCAAGGGCTGTTAAAAAAAAATACGTGACTCAATTACCTACATGGATTGGTTGATTAATTGATTAGCTACGCGGTTGTTTGTCAAGTGTATTTTGTTCCGTTCGGCGGATTTAAGATTGAGTGACTTGAAGGAGCAGACTTGTTTTAACAATTTATTGTGTTAAACTCGGAAAACTGCGGATGAAACCCTGACTACCTCCATGTCAACCAAATCAATACCCTAGTTCAAATCGACGTCTGACTATATCAGAGCGGTTGCTGAAAACTGTGGGATATCAGTTGGATTGTCACGAGATTTTGACCTAGATACTAAGGGTGAGTTGCACCATTTAACTATAACGATAACCAAACCATAACCAGCCGTGAAACGGCCGCCTATTGGTCAATTCGACGATTTGACAACTGTTAACGGCTTTGTTATCGTTATAGTTAAACGGTGTAACTCACCCTAAAGATGCACCTCTTTGATTCAAAATTTGTTTCACGCCTGGACCGGACGATCAAAAAGCCTGTCGAGTCCAGGTTTCTCAAGAATTAAAAACGGGAAACGAAGGTTTTTACTTTCAGATTTTTGACAATTCCTGAGATTGAAGAAATCGACGAAAGAACTGGATTCCTGGACAGTTTCCAAAAGTCTATACACTATTTTGGGAAGTGTGCGCGTCTTACTTTGAAGGAGACCCAGATTTGTAACTTCTAAATAAAGTCATACTTGTTTTATGACGTGAGTCATTTTTTAAAATTCCTCAACGTTAAAAAAAAAATCTTTTTTCTTCTGCTATGTGCCCTTTGTTTTATATTAGCGTTAGATTGTAAGATTTTTTGTTGTGCTAGGCAGTTAGTGCAGGTTGTATCTTATACATAACGACAGAGCCAGTCCCTAAGTTTACAATACTAAAATTAACCTTGATAACACGTCTTGTGTTTTTTTATTGAAACCGGATATTATAAATAAATAATAATTTGCTTATACATAGAAGGCAACAATGCCAGACCTTAAGGTAACAATTCTAAAATTAACCTTGATAAGTAACACATCTGATACATTTGTATTCAAAATGGATATTATAAATATACTCGTATATTAATATGTTCATCTCTCATCACCTTGTAAACAATTCACTGTAAACTGCATTTATAAATAACTAGCTGTGTCCGCGACTTCGTTCGCGTGGACTACTGGATTTTGAATTTATTTTTTCTAAAATAAAAGCCTATGTTACTCCTTATTACATCAGCTACCTGCCAAAAAAAGTCCCGTCAAAATCGGTCTAGCCATTTCATAGATTAGACCGGACAAACAGACAGACAGACAGACAGACAAAAATTGTAAAAAGAAATATTTTGGTGTATGTACCGTATATATATTCTAATGCATTAGTAAAAACCAGTTATTTCAATATTACAAACAGACACTCCAATTTTATTTATATGTTCTTGTATGTATGTATAGATAGGTAACGACCTCGCAAACCATTCATGGTAAACTCGAATTAATTAAGTTGTTTTTAGTTTTAATTTTAACTTATTCATATTCGTTTGTTTTTAGGGTTCGCCTACCTTAATGAGCGACTTTGTCTGTGTTAGTTTTATATCAAAAACTATACTGAATGTATGAAGAACAAAATAAACTGTCTAGTTTGATCTGTATTCTGTGTCACTGAAAATCGCTGTTTGAATTATAGCGTGTCTCTCACAGCCGCTTCTGTCAGGAACTAATGTTATCGACTTGAAAAGGCTATGAACCGTATTGGCCTAGTTACCCTTCGCCAGATTATACAGCCATGACACGGCCATGCAAAAAATATTTCCAATGATGTACGTTATTTATTATTTTCATATACTACCCAAAAATATATAATACTCGTATAATTACTAGCTTCTGCCAGTCTTCAACCACGTGAAAGTAAGTTTCTCCACCAATACCTTAGTCGGTGAATTTTGGGAAATCCTTTCTTATTGTTTGTTAACATCATAAAAAGAACTTCTGTGCAAAATATCAGAGCTCTAGGTTCAAGGGTTTTGGCCAGGCTTTGACGAGTCAGTGAGTGAGACAGGACTTTGCTTTTTATATATGTCGCGGCAAGATCTTACAATTAATTACTTCATGATATGGACTACTAAAAAGGGTCAGATCGTTTAAACGTTAACGTTTGCTGATAAGTCAATCTACGTTTGGCGATATCGTTTAATGTAGGACTTCTTTAAAAATAAAAACTCTAAAGAAAGTAGGAACTTATGTATTGCTCTCGTACGAACAAAGAAGCTTAAAATTTGCAGTCAAATAAAAAGCCAATTGCAATAGATATTTTCAACTGTGCATTAAAAATATTATTCTTCACTAAAAATAGCAAAGGTACAGCAAATATTAATGGACTTTTTACAATTATTATGGGACTTGGGACACCCCAACTCGGACAGATAAGTCTAGAAGGAAATGGCGGGGTCTAGTGAACGGGCGAACACAGACTCCACCGTCTCCTTCGTGATTATTTCTTTTAACCATCCGGAAGAGCATATTAGTGCACAATTAGTAATATTCATGGAACAGTGGACGCTACCGGAGGACAACGTAACTATTATACGATATAATCAGCCATGTTTGACCATATCATGAAATAATCATGCGTTTAGAAATAGCACCACTTCTGGAAATGGCCGGTAACATCATGAAGTAATCAATTTTAAGATCTAGTCATGACATATATACCTACAGATTTACAAACTACAATCATCGAAATTTTCACTTGAAAACTGGAATTTCACAGAAATGAACCAGTTTGGCGTAACCGTGAGGACCACATTATTATTGTTTCAAAAGTAAGTATGTTCATATCAATTGAAAGGGTTTAATGTGCACATACAAAAAATTTCAATGTCATAAATTCTTAAGGGGCCGGCGACGGATGAATTTCCATACAAACGTAATACCACGCTCATTTGCAGTTGGAGCATATTTCCAACATATTATGATGATATTCAGTTATAGACAATATTTATCTAGGTTCCTACGTCTTTCTTTTTTAAAAAAACAAAAATAAATTTAAGCGAATTGTATTTCGCACTATTTTACTGCGTAAATGGCAAAACATGCCATTTGGCTTTTCGATGGTCATACGTTGACAACTCGTAACCCACATTTTTTCGCAAAATGAGTTAAGCACATCAAAAATTTTTAAATTAAGCGCCAAATCTTCCTATTGATAACTCGTAATAAACAAAAAATGTCACTCGAACAATTTATTCTACAGTTGACAACCCACAAAGAAAAAGTATCAACCTGAGCTCATTACTGCGCGAGTTACAAGGTGTCAACGCAAAATGCAGTTCGCAATAACAGAATAAGATTAAGATACCATACGAAACAAATATCGGAACAGCAATAAAAATATCATCAGCTGAGGAAAAACAAATAAATAAGAGGCAGATGAAGGAAAATGTGTTGTCTTAGACATCTTGTATGTTCTGTGAAAGTATGTCCTTATTATAGGAGCAAGCTTTTCCGAAGTCAACTCTGATACTCAGACAGGGTCAGGCATCAGTTTTTGTTACATGCATATTAGATGAGCTTTATGATATGATTTCCAATTCTGAAGGCGAATTTGTAACAAAACCTATCATTATTTAGAGTGACGGTTGTGCACCTATCAAAATAGAATGCAGTATTAGTAGCTAAATGCTCTAGCCAACTTTGCTGCTATGAATAATGTGGTTATTTACCACTAATGTCTAGAACCTGAGCATAAGCAGATGAAAGTGGATAGCATCATGCTGCCATCGAACGTGGCATAAAAAAACATGACGCTATTTATGTTCTATGTAATATGCAGACATATGGCTTGGAAATCACGAAAAGATCTATACGACGTCAAATTTTAACAAAATCCAAAAAAGCCAAAGTGATGCGTCATGAAAGTATCAGGCTTGAAAAGAAAAAAGGAGATCCTGTTGTCACAGATCTTAAAGTTTTATTTTACAAACCAGATAGTAACAAAACTATTCTTTGTTGCCAAGCAGGCCAAGAAATCTTGGTTCTCCTGCGGATATCTTCATTTCCGATGTAATCACGCAAGGAAACTTCAAGCATAATCCTTTCCATTGCCCTTTGGTTGACTTTAAGCCTTCTGATGAGGCACATTGTCACTGGCAACACACACATACACAGTCATAGACTTTCGTCTTGAGACACTGGTATATTGGACAAGAAGATACTGCGCAGTTTCCCAAAAGCTGCCCAGCCGAGTCGGATTAGACGATTGACCTCTTTCTAGAAGTTAGACCTACCTAACTGAACAGTCTGTCTCAGGTAAACGTAGTCCAAAACTTCGAGTGTAGAGTCTCCGATCTTGATAGGAGTGGGTGCTACATGGATATTTACCATGACTTTGGTTTTGTCCATGTTCATTTTATATCCCACTCTTTCGGAAGCTCTACTGAGGTCACCTCGCATTATACTGAGCTCCTCCGTAGGCCTTCCACAACCGATGACCTGGTTAGGGTTGCGGAAATCCGAGGGATGCGAGACGCACATGATTGGCCGTTATTGCGACACTTGGGGGAGGCTTATGTCCAAGAGTGAACGACTTTTGGTTGAAATAATGATGATGATGAGGCCAAGAAATATTAATTTTCCGGTAACAACCTACGAGCAACTTTTTAAGAACTCGCATAAACTTTATAAATTTTTAATGACTTGCAAGCTCCTAAAACTGTAATACCTACTGATTATCACTCTTATTTACGATAATTAGTCGCAAATTTAATTGTTTCAATTTAATAAAATAGTGTTTATTTAAATTGACAACTCGCAAGTGTACGTTGACTGCTCGTAACTCGTCAGAAGTGAGGATTTTTTAATATTGTTTACTCGCAACTGTTTGTATATTGAATAATTAATAAAAAACCTATGTGGGTATTTCATTTTTTTAAATTATATCAATAGATAACTTGATTTTCCACCAACTACTTTTTTATTTCATTTTTTTTTTATTTATTTTCGAAATTATACAGTTTTTTCCCTCTCCTGTAAAATTCTATACATTACAGTTACGTGCTGTCAACCTATGACCATCGTTTTCCTGTATTAAAAATAACAATATTTCTAATATTCTCGACGTAGGAACCTAGATAAATATTGTCTATAACCGAATATAATCATAATATGTTGGAAATATGCTCCAACTGCAAATGAGCGTGGTATTACGTTTGTATGGAAATTCATCCGTCGCCGGCCCCTTAAATATTCGATTTACAGAATTCGGAGATAAGGTCTCCTTATTATCAAAGCGGAAATATGTATTTTTGCAAACAAAGTTAATATTGCAACCACAAAACATTATAAAATAGATAGAATAAACTCTTAAAATTAAACATACAGGGAACATTTAATTTTGTGCACCCGAAGTGGTAACACTTCATTAGTGCTCACTAGCGTTATCTTTTCGCCGAAATTTCTATTGTTTTCAAGGTGTTTTTTTCTCGGAAATTGATAGTTTGTGATATTGTTGTGCCATGGATATTCAAAAAGAAGGTGTCTACGAGATTTTGAATCATATGGTGTTTACTTTAAACCTGTCAGTATCGGTAACCAGCACCGTCAAAGAGACACTTCCGTTTTCTTTATTTTTTGTCGCTTTCCCAAATTCAATTAGACTTTTACTTAGGAACGAACAAATCGCCAAAGATGATACATATCAAAATAATCTCTTGTTTGTCTAGTTTCTTTTATACTTGGGTATAGAAGGGTTATTTGTGTATCCTGTAACGATAAATATGACATCATAATTTGACCATCGACATTCCAGCCCTATGACCTATGGGCGTGCTGTACTGTGCGTCAGTGAGCGAGTCTGATTCACCCTTTGCCGGTTTTTTGTTATAAATCAGTTAGATTTTAATTGAAGAAGTTGGCAGCTCGACGCCAAAAAGGAGTACTAAAGAGGTGTCGGTCAAAAAGTTCTAGAACAGGTTGTGTGCGAAGCAAGTATAGAAACATCATACGTCAATTGTCTGGCTATCAATTAACATATAAAAGCTAGATATAATAAATTTTATAATGACTGTATTCCTTTAGTTGAATTTTGGAAACATCGAATGTCTTTATTAGGTGAAAACTTAATACTTACATTTTTTTTTTATTGCTTATTCAAAAATTTTTTTATCAATACAGATCATGTGACTGTACGAAGGAACTGAGTAAATATCCATGTTTGTTTAAACTGCTTTTGCAGATACGCCTTGTGTAAAACCATTATAAAACTAAAAGCGATATTATTAAGTAGTTCCTCAAATATGCGGCAAAATAAATTGGGGAAAAGCTTCTTTTTCTACCTTGCACCAGAACATTTCCTTTATAAACATTTTGCTCTATGTACTATATTGTTCTTTCACTTTGTTACGGCATCACGTGAGAATCATTTTACACAAATACAAATAAAACTCTTTATACATAGCTGCTGATATAGAGAGTAGCATAATATAGCTTAGCACCGACAGAGCCCACCTTAAAAACTATGACATGTTCAACTTGATATGTCTATTATATATTATGTACATTTTGTTGATTTTCAGATCTAAAAAAAATATAAATCTATGAAAAGAGAACAACTAGAGATACGTTTAACGTAAAAGGTGGTATTTTTTTTAATAAAACCCTGATATTTAGATATATCTCACCACACTCTTATCTTACAGGATGTGCTATCTGTCCGGCGCTGGATATAAATTGCTAAACGTTCTCGTCGGCACTTTGAGGAAAGCGTCCTTTAGATTGCCGCAGTTGGACGTGGGAGCCTCGGAGAAATATTGATCCATATTTGCAAGTAAATACTTCGAAGGGTCAGTCCCGACTATGTATTCATCTATCACGCGATAGATGGCCTGAAACAATACATTTTAATATCATAAACAAATTAATGTTAATGTTTGGATTCCGAGGCGGGGCGGAAAATGGACACGGTAATATCAGAGAAGGCACAGTTATTAGTAATTTAATAAATAAATATGAATAATAAAAATTAAAAAAAGTACTAATAGTCGTTTTGAATGACAGTCAGTGGCATATTTAACATTAGGCCACTATGAGGGCCCAGGGCGGTTGATTGCAGCTATTGCCATAAATATTTTTAAATAAGAATAGAAAAAACTCCTTTATACGCTTGTCCGCCGCCCGGTAACTTTGCGTCTGCAAAAGAAAATGTGACCTATCCAACGCTGATATTTTCGAGAAGGTAAATAAATATTTAATTTTTTATTAATCAATAAAAGGTACCATAATAATAATATTTACACATATGCCGCTGCTAGCACTAGCTAAATTAATTCCTAAGTACTAATGTTTCAACTGTATGTCGACATTGAGCCTAACGTACTGTCGCCTAGTATTAGCAGTGGCGTATTTAAAGACGCCTAATGTTAATGAAAATGGCCATTAGATCAGCTGAAGCTACCCGAGTAATAAAGCGTATTGAATAGAGCCCTGGCTTCGCATAATTACAAATCTTATCCACAAACCCACTTTATCTCTCTTTATTACTGATAACTATATCAAAACCCGTTTCATGGTTTAGAGAAGCCGTAAGCAGAGAATCAGGCAAATGTAGACAGCAGTTTTTATTTTATTTTATACTCTTTTCCGATAAAGAAGACATAAAGAGTGAGTGTTCACCTGAAAGGCTGGCTGCTTGTCACTATGGAAGGCTTTGCGGCTCCCGTGCAGCAGGTAGATGCCGTGCTCGGAGGCGTCGGCGCACGCGTCGCCGTACATGCACTGGTCTGAGCGGTAGTTGTAGCGGCACGACAGCACGTACACCGCGCGCTCGTGGTAGTGGAATATTATATTTATTATGTCCTGCAACCAAATTGATTTTTCAGGACACTCGAAAACTCGCTCCTAGAGTCGCAAAATAATATAGGTATTTCACATTAGTGTGAAATCTACACGAAAAAGTACAACAGGCAGTTCCCACTGCAATTTACAGATTATTATCAGGCCTGGTCGCCGGACTGCTCTCACTCAGTCGAACGGGCATCCTCCGAATCCAAATCGAAACCAAAATCGGAGGGGAGGCAGAATCGTCAAATGAAACACTACTAATCAAAGAGTCGGTGAAGTAAAGTAAAAGGGTCTTATTTCACCAGGACACCATGGTGGCGCAACCAGTCGTGCCACCGACAAAATGTATAGAGCTCTACAAGGTGCAGTTTTAAAACTGCACAATATTTCAGGAGGTTGTAATAAAACTCATAAATAATCATCTAAAAAAACGATACCTGGTCAATAATCAGTAATACTTGTTATTTAATTTTTTAATTACACTAAACTAAATCGATTGATCGATGGCCGCGGGGGCGTGGCTAGGGTGTGGCGTGCGGGATGATGATTGGATGATACATCATTTATGAAACTATCGTTGCGAGTTAGTGTGTGTGAAAACGCCCTTTATTGTTCCGTGTTTGTGTGTGTGAAAAAAAGCGCGGTTATAAAAAAAAAAAAATTACCTACTTATTTTATTATTGATTCGGGTCGAGAATCACTAACATAATTACCTCCTGAAATATTTTGCAGCTTCAAAACGACACCTTGTATAGAGCGTTACTCACCTGGTGTCTGTTTGGTGTTTAGATTTACAGCATCTATTAATATCACATGCTGCAGTGACAAAAATAATAACAATTAATTTAGTAAAATTATGGTTACCCTAGTTAAAATAGAGGTAAGAAAGAGACACACAAGACCTTTGACGTTGTCTTGCTCAGTAAATTTTTCCCCGTTTGCTTGTCAATATGAACTTAATAACAATGAGAATAAAGAACACTTTAGAGTGTGATTGCTTCGTAGTCAATCTAGTTTATCCGTAGGATCAATAAAATCTTTGCTCTAGTGTCAGTATGGTGTCTAGTTTGGTGTCTTGCTATATTTCACTGGGACACCATGGTAGCGCAACCAGTTGCGCTATCATGGTGTCCCGGTGAAATATCTCTCTAAATGAACACCGGATTCACAACTAGTGATGGGCAAAGCACTGGGTTTATTCCCGGTGTTTTGATAAAAACCCAATAAACTCCCGAAAACACCCATAAACACCCAACAAAATGGTTTTTATTTTATGCAAATACTTAAGTAATATTAAAAACAAGTTTTAAATGTTATTTTTATACTACTCTGTCAAGAAAGTACCGGGAAAAGATCAATAATGCACAATTTTTTTGTTATTCATCCAAATTTATTTTATCACCTTCAAAGTATGCCCCTTCAGAAACGATACACTTACGCCAACGAATAATCCAATCATCAAAACATTTAACGCTGTTTCCGAAATTGAGTTCAGTTCTCGCCGCGAATTCTCCTTTATGTCTTCTACAGATTGAAAACGGGTGCCTCGAAGTGGTAATTTGAGATTAGGAAAAAGATAGAATGCGGCTGGAGCCATATCTGGCGAATATGGTGGCTGCTCGATGGTATTTGTTGAGTGTTTGGTCAAAAATTCGTTCACAATGATGGCCTTGTGCGAAGGCGCATTATCGTGGTGCAAAATCCAAGAATTTTCTATCCTCAAATCTGGCCTTTTTCGTCGAATTTGCTCTCTTAAATGCGTTTGACCTTCCGGTAAGAATTCCGAGTGCACAACACCGCGATAGTCAAAGAAAACAGTGAACGTGACTTTGACTTTTGATTGACTTTGGCTTGGTTTTTTCGGTTTTGGTTCAGTTGGAAGGCGCCACTCCGAAGCTTGTTGACTTGTTTGCATGTCAAACTCGTAAACCCACGTCTCGTCGCTAGTAACAATGCGTTTCATGAATGTTGGGTCAGAATTGACTCGTTCTAGCATGTCCTCAGCGACTCTCATGCGATTGAGTTTTTGGAGAAAATTCAGGTCTCTTGGGACTAGCCGAGCGGTAACATGTTTCATACCCAAATGATTAGTTAAAATGGTACGGATCGACTCGTGAGATACAGAAAGTTCGGCGGCTATCTCTCTCAAACTTGAATGAGGATTTTCAGTCACTATTTCCTTCACTTTTGCGATGTTAACTTCAGTTGCAGAGGTTGATGGCCAACCAGAGCGAGGCAAATCTTCCATCACATCTCGACCGCTTTTGAATGCTTTGAACCATAAACAAATCATCTATTCCCGATACTTTTTTGACTGAATGTATTTTCTTATGATCTTGTGGATAATTTACGGAACCGTTGCTTTAATTCTAGGAGACTGCAAGATATTTATTAAGAGATAGAAAAATCTATAACTACAAAACCGGCCAAGAGCGTGTCGGGCCACGCTCAGTGTAGGGTTCCGTAGTTTCCCGTCCGTCACAATAAGCGTACCCACTTATGAGTGTAAAAAAATGCTTGCATTTACGATTATACTATAAACTTAGTCCAGAAATTATTTTGTACAACCTTTTTGTCTTTTTTGTACAAAAACTGTTCTTTCCATCAAGTTCAAAATGATTTTCCTAGAAAGTCCTCCAATGATGGAACGGACTTGGTGGAATTAAATTATGCTATTTCAACGCACACTCCCAGAAGTGTAATCGATAGAAAACCGTCAGGACAGCAACTGGGCGTCGATGCTCCAGGTTTTGGAGCTTTGACTCGACAAGTGCATCATCACCGATGATTCTCTTGGCTCGCTTCTCAATCAGAGCATGAAGCTGATACTTGG
This sequence comes from Mythimna ferrago, assembly GCA_910589285.2. NCBI lineage: Eukaryota > Metazoa > Arthropoda > Insecta > Lepidoptera > Noctuidae > Mythimna > Mythimna ferrago. The sequence goes on along the minus strand of OU342692.1, from coordinate 10,690,149 downwards.
CAGACCCATCCCAAAGATGAGAACAGTACTCCATACACGATTGAACTTGCGCTTGGTATAGGTTGAGCAGCTGTTCCAGCGTGAAGTACCGCCCCACCTTAGCTAAGATCCTCGATGTAAGAGCCGAAATTGAGGGTAGACGATAACGTTACCCCAAGAAGCTTAAGGCTGTCGGTTATCGGCACGGTTACACCCCGGAATGATGAAGCCGGGTAGAATTGGCTCCGTTTGGCGGAAAAAAGACACGCCTGGGTTTTAGCAGCATTGAACTTGACCAGGTTGGCATCGCCCCAGTCGGATACTGCTTCCAAGGACAAGTTTAAGCGCTCAACCATAGCCTCTCGGAAAGACTGGATTTGACTCACTAGAATGTGCATCGAACACGTAACTCTTAGCAACAGTGCTATCGTCTGCATACCCAAAGGTACCGGGTTTAAGTAGGTCGTTTATGTGCAGCAAGAACAGTGTTGCAGAGAGCACCAACCCCTGAGGGATCCCGGCATTAATATCCATTTGACCGGACGAGCAGCCATCAATAACTACTCTGATGGATCGCCCCCTCAAGAAGTCTGCGATCCAGTCACATAGACCAGTGGGCAGACCGAAGGAAGGAAGCTTAGCAATAAGACTATCATGCCAGACTCTGTCGAAAGCCTTCAAGATATCAAGGGAGACTGCAAGTGCTTCCCCATGCTTCTCGATAGCCTCGCTCCAGATGTGAATGGCATACGCTCGAAAAGAACTGCCCTTCTTGGGCACGGGTTGCACGCTAGCTTGCCTCCAAGCCACTGGTACCTACTACGGGTAAGGAGTTTATCTACAATTAAAGCCAAGACTTAAATTTGTTTAATGTAATAGCAGATTTGGTGATTTAGTAAGCTAAGAAAACGGGAGTGGGTGCTGCATGGATGTTTACCATGACTTTGGTTTTGGCCATCTTAATTTTAAGTGTCACTTTTTCGGAAGCTCTACTGAGGTCATTGAGCATTGTACTGAGCATCTCTGTAGTCTTAGCCATGACTGCTATGTCGCCGGCAAACCGAAGGTGAGTGATGTACTCGCCTAATATCCTGATAACCTAACCTTGAAGACATTCTCCATAGCGGCCGAGAACAGTTTCGGAGAAATGACGTCTCCCTGCTTCACACCTCGCTACAAGAGGATAGGTTTCGATGTCCGGCTTTGAAGTCGGACTGACATGGTGGCGTTTTTGTACAAACATTTCAGCACTTTGATGTACCGATAGTCAAACTGGCACCGTTGGAGAGACTGCAGTACAGCCCAATTCTCGCCCGAATCAAAGGCTTTCCCGTATCCACAAACGCTAAGCAGAGAGGCTGATTATACTCCTCAGTCTTCTGTATAAACTGCCGCAGCGTGTGTATGTGGTCCACACGGTACTAATCGATGGTCATAGGTTGACAGCACGTAACTGTAATATATAGAATTTTACAGGAGAGGGAAAAAACTGTATAATTTCGAAAATAAATTAAAAAAAAATGAAATAAAAAAGTAGTTGGTAGAAAATCAAGTTATATATTGATATAATTTAAAAAAATTAAATACCCACATAGGTTTTTTATTAATTATTCAATATACAAACAGTTGCGAGTAAACAATATTAAAAAATCCTCACTTCTGACGAGTTACGAGCAGTCAACGTACACTTGCGAGTTGTCAATTTAAATAAACACTATTTTATTAAATTGAAACAATTAAATTTGCGACTAATTATCGTAAATAAGAGTGATAATCAGTAGGTATTACAGTTTTAGGAGCTTGCAAGTCATTAAAATTTCATAAAGTTTATGCGAGTTCTTAAAAAGTTGCTCGTAGGTTGTTACCGGGAAATTAATATTTCTTGGCCTCATCATCATCATTATTTCAACCAAAAGTCGTTCACTCTTGGACATAAGCCTCCCCCAAGTGTCGCAATAACGGCCAATCATATGCGTCTCGCATCCCTCGGATTTCCGCAACCCTCACCAGGTCATCGGTTGTGGAAGGCCTACCGAGGAGCTTAGTATAATGCTCGGTGACCTCAGTAGAGCTTCCGAAAGAGTGGGATATAAAATGAACATGGACAAAACCAAAGTCATGGTAAACATCCATGTAGCACCCACTCCTATCAAGATTGGAGACTCTACACTCGAAGTTTTGGGCTACGTTTACCTGAGACAGACTGTTCAGTTAGGTAGGTCTAACTTCTAGAAAGAGGTCAATCGTCTAATCCGACTCGGCTGGGCAGCTTTTGGGAAACTGCGCGGTAGGTATCTTCTTGTCCAATATACCAGTGTCTCAAGACGAAAGTCTATGACTGTGTATGTGTATGTTGCCAGTGACAATGTGCCTCATCAGAAGGTTTAAAGTCAACCAAAGAGCAATTGAAAGGATTATGCTTGAAGTTTCCTTGCGTGATTACATCGGAAATGAAGATGTCCGCAGGAGAACCAAGATTTCTTGGCCTACTTGGCAACAAATAATAGTTTTGTTGCTATCTGGTTTGTACAATAAAACTTTAAGATCTGTGACAACAGGATCTCCTTTTTTCTATTCAGGTCTGATACTTTCATGACGCATCACTTTTGGATTTTGTTAAAATTTGACGTCGTATGGATCTTATCGTGATTTCGAAGCTATATGTCAGCATATTGGTGATAGATGGAACATAAATAGCGTCATATTTTTTTATGCCACGTTCGATGGCAGCATGATGCTATCCACTTTCATCCGCTTATGCTCAGGTTCTAGACATTAGTGGTAAATAACCACATTTTTCACAGCACAAAGTTGGCTAGAGCATTTAGCTACTAATACTGCATTCTATTTTGATAGGTGCACAACCGTCACTCTAAATAATGATAGGTTTTGTTACAAATTCGCCTTCAGAATTGGAAATCATATCATAAAGCTAATCTAATATGCATCTAACAAAAACTGATGCCTGACCCTGTCTGAGTATCAGAGTTGACTTCGGAAAAGCTTGCTCCTATAATAAAGACATACTTTCACAGAACATACAAGATGTCTAAGACAACACATTTTCCTTCATCTGCCTCTTATTTATTTGTTTTTCCTCAGCTGATGATATTTTTATTGCTGTTCCGATATTTGTTTAGTATGGTAGCTTAATCTTATTCTGTTATTGCGAACAGCATTTTGCGTTGACACCTTGTAACTCGCACAGTAATGAGCTCAGGTTGATACTTTTTCTTTGTGGGTTGTCAACTGTAGAATAAATTGTTCGAGTGACATTTTTTGTTTATTACGAGTTATCAATAGGAAGATTTGGCGCTTAATTTCAAAATTTTTGATGTGCTTAACTCATTTTGCGAAAAAATGTGGGTTACGAGTTGTCAACGTATGACCATCGTAATGCATTTTCGGAATCCGGCTTGTTCGGGAGGCTAGAAGTAGTCGAACCTGCGCGCGAGACGGTTCGTGATGACTCTGCAATTGTCTGCAAACGATGATAATCTGGGGATGATAATATTGTTACGCCGAAACTTAAACATGCCATATCTTCGATAAAATTAATAGCTGTTGTAAGAGTTGTTGCTAGTTTGAAGCTAAAACAATTAAAACGCATTGCTGTGCGAAGCTTCTAGAGTGGAAGTACGTACAGAGGCCTGGCAAGTTCTAGAAAGGTTCGCCATAAGTACCTACCACTATTATTATTAAATGGGGTTTAGTAGGTGTGTATGTATAGTCTGTCTACAAAACCAGACGACTTGGGTGATTATTAGGATTCAATGAAATCTGATTTATAGTCAACACTGGTTGAATAATAAGGGTTGATTAAGAGGTCTTGACCATTGTTTCCTAATATAACGTATCGAATATAAGATTTTTTTAATGATATAATATTATTAGCCACCTTTAAAAAATTCTCAAGTCGACTTTTTAGTTGACTTTTTAGACAGATTATAGGTAGATAAGGGAATTCGTACCTTCCACTTTTAATAATAGAATCGAAATTCGCGTGAAAGTAAGGGAGATACATGTTTGCAATAAAAATGATTTATTTCCCCTCGACACGACTCTATTGTTCTATATTAGTTTTGAAACATCTAGAAAAAATATTATTACTTTAAAATCAAATTCAAAGTTTTTTTATTACGTCGTAGCCTAGGTCCTGCTTTGAATCACATGGTCAGACGAAAAAAAGTAACTTAAAATATGTCATATTGAAATTAATTTTTAATCATATCATTTTTTTTTTGTTTTTATTCTTCAAGACGTTGTATTGAATAAAAACATTTGAATACCTAAATAGAGCGGATCTTTTCAAACTGTACTTATTTCCGGTCAGGGCGACTCTTTCAGCCGCAAAGAATTAAAATTTGATGAAAGTGAAAGAAAAATCTGTAAATGGTAGCTGGAATTGTAGCCCACTGTGCAGCTTACACTTGGTCAGGTCGAAAAAAAGCATAATTTAATTCATTAAACCCCAAGCGAAAAAAAAAACAAAAATTTGGGTGTTTATCGGGTATTTTCCCCAAAACACCCGGTTTTTTCCCACTTGGGAATAAACCCGGGTGGGTGGATTGCCCATCTCTATTCACAACATTTAGAATACGGTACGGGGGGAGAGGGTCCCCGTGCCGCAGACAAACAAACTTGTTTGTGTCTCCGGTTAATATTTTTCGGAAATGAAAAAAATCGAAAAAAAAAAAAAAAATCGGGGCAAAATTATTCGGGAGTTTTAATCTTTTGGAATCGGAATCGAGCCTCCGTAAAAGCTCACTTATATATTATCATGACCAACCTATCAATAGTAAAGTACAAGTAGCTGTACCCATTAAATAAACTGCTTGCAGGAAAATAAAAAAATAAAAAATCTAGAACAACGTACCTGATCGCCCCATGGTATGTTTTGCTTCCATTTCAGCATGATCGGAGTGACATAGTCTACCCAGCCGAACGACCGCATCCTCGTCAAATTCATTAACATGACACCTGAGTTCAGACCTACAATAAACAGATCATTATGTTTAAAAAAAAACCTTGCCCTACACTAAGAATTACTACAGTATTGTGGATGCCCTGTGTATGTACACAAGATACCCTGACACAACTATGTGAAGGCTAACACATCCAGGACACTACTGCCCCTTTCCGGAGTACATCTATTAGACTGCTATCTTAGACCAGTGTGCGGGAATTGGTTTCCCTCGAGAATATTCCTGTCTCCCATATCCAAACACCATATAAAAAAAAACTGCACCAACTGTGCAATAATATAAATGCAGTGGTCAAAGGTACTGTTTTGGATTGAATACAACTGATAATGATGATTTTGTAATGACAACCACAAGATTGAGTGTTGTTGATCTGGCTACCAGTAAAGTTATGTTTCCAAATAATATCAAAATAAATAACATTTCTCTGAAAAACAGACATTGTGTCTGTGCTAATATTGACATATCATTCATCAGAAAAATATTTATAACAGACACATTGTGCATAGTTTTGGAAGTATTGGAACTTTGATTGGATATGTCATTAAGCAGGCAGGGCAGGGTTGTAAGCATTAAGTCCGTCTTTGTACATTTGTGTTGCATTAAGTTCTAATAAATAAAGAAATATGTACAGTGCTACGATAAATTCTAAAATAACAGCTAATAGGTAACCATGAAATAAAATTATGTTCTGTGAAGACCCAAATTGTCCATCCAAAGGTAGCATGATGGATGATTAGTCAAGATACAGTAACAAAAAAAGATACAAACAAACGAAACAAACTTTTGTAGTTAATTAAATTTGTAAATGTGTAAAGATAATGTCACTGTATTATCCATACCATATTTGCCATAAAAGGGATGTTTTGCAAATCTTGGATACCAAGAGACATTTGGATTATCATCTTCTAAGGACATAGCAGATATCTGTGATGTATTGAACTGTGAGAAAAAGTGCCAGAGCTCTTCCACAGGGCCCAAGAACAAGGTATCTGCATCCACATAGATCATTGCATCAATGTGAGGTATTAACTTCTGAAATGTAACAAATTTCTATTAACAAAATGTTCTTATCAACTAAAATTTATATTTATATTAGATAGATTGTTAACCAAACTAATAGGAAATTTATCCTATTAGTTTGGTTATCAATCTATATCAATATTATAAAAAGAGATTTTTATTTGTAATAATTATTCATTACCTACCTATTATTTAACTCAAAAACTAATAATACCATTTTAAAAATATACCACCAGTAGAATGCTACTTTATTACTGAGTAACAAAGGCTATACCTATATTTTTTACTTTTACATGGCTATAGCCGCTGGCAAGCACAAGTATTCAATATTTAGTAGAGTAAAACTATTAAAAAAAAATTATAACATGGTAACAAGTTTCTTACAGGTATAAACAATCGTTGAGCTGCACATTTACTAAATAGGTTCATCCAGTCCTGTTCATGTTCTTCAGGAAAGCTAACTTCATGAAGTTCAAATTCCAATTGGTTCTTAGTTAAATGCCTCCATCTTGTTAAAGTTTCATTAAACTTTGGTCTGAGGCTATCGTCGGCAAATATTACGAAGTGTACTCGAACTCTTGTAAACAATAACACAGACTTAACCACATTCAAAGATTCGTTGAATCTTGAGTCACAAACTACAAAAGATAACACTACTCTTTCTGGCTCTTGACTTTCCTTGCTGTTAAAAACCCTGAAAAAATCATTCATTTTTAATTTGTAGTGAAATCTAAAGCCCACTGCATTACATTACAGCAATAGTCACAAAGTTCATACTTACTTGGTGGACAGAGGCCTTTTGACTTTAGAATACTCATTTTTATTACTACTAACTTTAGAATATAAGTATAGAACAGTAAAGCTGCTCAATATTAACAAAATCATAACTTTAAGTGATAACTTTTTCATATTTTTGCTGATAAATTACTCACAACAAAACAGTGTCTTTCATTTTATTGGACGCTACTGATCAACTGACATTAGACGACAAATGACAATGTCAAAACCTGACATTGACAGAAACTCTTTTTTTTTTTTTTTTGTATTTTTATGACCTGGTCACTTGGACCTTTAAGTCAATTCTTATTTTATTTTTCAAAAGACTGCACTATGTATCACATCACTTTTTATAAAGATTTAATTGTGTTCTTAATATATTTATAGAGCGGTTTGAAAGTGTTTTGGTCTTTTAAAAGGTGTCTAATTGGCGGCGGGCGGGCAGAATAATCACACTTAATGTTCACATCACTGAGTTCACTAGCCAACACTAATCTGTCAAGTAAAAAGTTTTGACAATCAAAAATAAGATGCTCAACGGTCCCTTCTTCGGATTCACAATAGGGGCATCTGCTACTTGCAATAATGCCAAGTCTAGCAAGGTGTGACGGTGCAGTATTATGGCCAAAGCGCAATCTATTAATCGTAGTGATAAAGTCTCGGCTGGCTTCTTTTAAATTATTGTACCACGGTTTATCAGGTAATGCTTCTTGAATATTGCCATACCACTTTCCTTTTATGTCTTGGTCTTTCTTCCACATTTCTAACCATAATTTACATATTTTTTCATTGATACATTGCAGGAAATCAGTCATAGGAATGTCCATTGCATTTCTAACATCAACAGCATTATTACCTTCATATGCGATTTTATCAACTGCTTCATTACCAGAGATACCCCGGTGAGAAGGAACCCACAGGAAAGCAATTTTGATGTGCTTAAGGTAAAATTGATGAACTATTTCCTTGACAAAATACAGAATATAATTTGACTTAAATGAAACTGTAAGGTTAGTTAACGCATTTATCAAACTCAGTGAATCCGATACTATCAAAAAATATTTACAATGGCTAATTTGGCGAATATGTAATAATGCCTGATAAACCGCATATGCCTCTGCAGTGAATATAGTACTTAAATTATGCAGAACAAAGCTTCGAGAAACTTTTCCAAGTGGATCATATATAGCAGCATGTACATAATCACTCCCCTTACTGCCATCAGTGTAAATAACATAATAATTCTGATTATCCTCCAAAAATTGCAACATATCTAAATTATTATTTATGGGATTTTGCAATATCTTTACAGGATGTGAAATACATTGGTAAGAGAAGGAGTAACATGGCCATGGGCACTGTTTTCTAATACCAGTTAAACTATCTTCTGTTTCTAATAATATTTTGGATAATGTTGGGGATTTGCCATTCAAGAGTTCCTCTCCTGTTGTTAGAGGCCCAGGAGTTCTATTTACAGAAGGTGCAATTTTATTTATTATTTTTCTATTATTAGCAGCAATTAATTTAAGACAGAATCTCTTTGCAAGTAAAATACGTCTCAAAGCTAGGGGCATAATTTTAGTCTCCACTTCCATGGCCCTTATGGGAGTAGAGCACATTGCACCAGAAATTGTTCTCAAAGCCCTGTTCTGCAATAGATCCAATTTATTTACATGACTACTATTTATATAAACTAGAGAACTATAATCAAAATGGCTTCTAACAATACTTTTATACAAAATTGATAATATTTTTGGGTCTGCTCCCCATGAGACGCCTGCAAGGCATTTAATTACGTTTATACCTTTTAGAGCATTCTTTGATATGTATTTAATATGTTCCTCAAAAGTTAATTTCTTATCTATGACAATACCTAAAAATTTCTTTGAATTTACTAGTTTTATAGATTCTCCATTGTATACTACATTTAAGTTTGTGTTTTCATTTCCAAATATCATCGCACTGCTTTTTGAAGGATTAATTGATAAATGTAGCACATCATTATAATAATGAAATAGTTGAGACAAGGCTCTATTAATATTTTCAATTGCAATTTCTACATTATAATTACTACTGTACAAAACAATATCATCTGCAAACTGCAAAATATCTACATCACTATTTACAAATTTACAAATCTCACTTGTGTATATGTTGTATAGCAAAGGAGATAGTGTAGCACCCTGCATTGTACCCTTAGATGCACATTTTGGACCATGTAATGCATTATTGTGTCTTACGTAGAGTGTTCTTTTATTTAAAAAATTATATATCCATTTACATAGTTGACCAGGTACACCTAACCTAGACATAACTTGTGCAAGTATAGCCGGATCTAGACTGTCAAAAGCACCTTGAACATCTAAAAATACACAAACAGTGTGTAACTTTCTTTCCTTTGCATGTTTCAGGTCTGAAATTAAGGAAGTGAAGCTGTCTGCACAACTTCGCCCACGACGAAATCCATATTGTACATGTGGAATGATGCCATTAGATTCTATATACCAATCCAAACGATTTTTAATCATGTTTTCAAATAATTTACCTAGACATGAAGACAGTGATATTGGTCTATAAGAGCCGGCAAGCTCTGAAGGTTTATCTGGTTTGAGAATCGGAATGACACATTGTGTTTTCCATGATTGTGGAATACATTTACAATGCCAAAGTAAATTAAGGATATTAAGAAATATTTTTTGTGCAGACTCATCTAAATTTTTGATAATACTATAGGGGAAATCATCTAAACCAGGTGTTGTGTCTTTCCGGGATAACAAGCTCATTTTAAATTCGGACCATGTAAAAGGATCTAGCAAAAATTTAGAATTTAGATTATCATTATTTAATTCGAAAATATTGCCAAAACTATTAATGTCAATTAAATTGCTATTGTCGGACAATTTATCTAGAAATTGAGAAATAAACTCATCTTTATATGATTTATTGCCAACTCTTATACCTTTGAACATTTTAAGAAGATTCCAAATCTTACTTATAGGAGTAGTTCTATTAAAAGTGTTACATATGTTATCCCAACCTATTCTTTTTTGTTCCGATATGGTTCTTTTTTTAAGTGCATCTTTTCTTTTATATGCTAAATAGTTCTCCATGGTAGGTTCCCTTCTATAAAGTTTCAATGCATTGTAAGAGGCAATTACACTTTTTTCACAAATGTCATTCCACCAAGGAGCTGGAGGTCTGCTTTTGAAATCATTTGGTTTATTAAATTTAGGAATCGTCATATCTTTTAAAGTATTCAATCGAGAACAAAAATCATTGTAGGTTGAAATAGGATCATACAATTTTAGGACTAAATCATTAAATATTGTTTTGGAAATAGTTTTATACTTTTCCCAGTCTGCTTTTTTATATATAAACCTATCAACAGGAGGATTAATATGATATTTATCTATTTGTAGTGAAATTTCTGTTATTGTTGGGTAGTGATAGCTGCCCATAGCGTCGTCATGCACAGACCACTCGCATATTGATGCGAGATTAGCACTAATAAAGCTAACATCAATTGCAGACGGATTTCGTCTCGGGTTGTTAACAGTTGTAAACCTACCGTCATTTAAAATACATAGATCCAAGTCATCTATGATATTAAATAAATCTTGACCTCTGCTCTTAGTGGATAGGCATCCAAATGCAATGTGGTGTGCATTAAAGTCACCACTGACAAAAATAGGCTTTGGAAGATCATTAATTATGTTACGTAGTCTATTGATCCGTATATGTCCACTAGGAGGGCAGTATACACAAAGAATAGTCAAGCTACCATGTACAGTAGATAAGGACAAAGCAACAGTTTGAATGTCTTCATAAAATCTAGTGTTAAAAACTTTTTATTTTAAATATGGTTTAATCAATATTGCTACACCATTATGAGTATTATTAGAATTTTTATTATAAATATTATAGCCAGGTATTCTAAAACTATTGTCTTTAAACCATGTTTCGTTAAGTAAGCAAATGTCAATGTTTTGTTTTTGTAAGAATTGAATCAATAAGGGTTTTTTACTATTAGCACTTTGAATATTATACTGAGCAATACGAAGCTTAGACAGTGTGTGTCTTGGATCCATTATTTTAGATTTTTAAGAAGTATTTCTTTAATACTATTTACGGTGGTAGGCGTATTATCTCCCTTATTTCCCAGTTCCACCAATGTCTGTACCAGGGCCATAAGTACATCATTGTTGGCAACTATTTGGGATTTGATGTCACTCTTAGGAGGGACATCTTTAGATTTATTTACACTTTGTACAGAATTATTTACAGATATAGGTTTATTTACAGATTTATGTACAGACTTATTTACCAATTTATTTACAGTGTCCATTGGTTTCATTTTTGGAGGTGGTAGAGGTGGAAATTGAGTATTTTCATTCATGTTTTGTTTTGTTGTTGTAGCACTTGCATATGTAATTTTATTTTTCTTTTCTAAAATTTTATTCATCTTAATTGGACATAATCTAGATATTGCCAGATGAGGCCCGCTGCAGTTGCAACAGCAGATCTCTGTTGGTCTATCACATTCTTTATATAAATGCTCACCTCCACAAATGAAACATCTTTGTTTGCCATTACATATCCTAGCAGAGTGGTTAAATTTAAAGCAGCGGAAACATTGCTGTAATGGGGCGACATATTCAAAAACTCGGTATGAAAACAAATCATATTGTACATTGTCTGGAAGTATATTTGATAGAAAAGTAATGCTAACTGTTTGTAGTGGTATCCGCTCTTGTCCTACTTTCTTTGAAAATCTTCTTACTGCTATTATTTCATAAATTGATGATAGTTTAGTGTAAAGTTCTTTGTTGGAAATGTTTGCTGGTACATATCTAATTATGCCTGTTTTTTCTATTTGCGCAGCCGGAATAAATGCTTTCAAGCCATGTTTGTGAAGAAAAGCGCTGTTATTAATAAAGTTATTGGCCGTATTAAATTGTTTGAATATTACTGCTAGTTTATTTGCATTAATTCTCTGTATAGCCGTCACACCTTTTATTTCGCTAGAAAATATATGGTTGAGGTAGATAGGGCTCTTATTGCCTATTCTATCCTTATTATTGATAGCTTCAATGAAGACTTTGAAGTCTACGTAATTAGCATTTTCCGGGTATAGTCTTTTGTAATCTGGTTTAATGTACGGTAAATCAAGCTCACCGCCGCCGCCATCCAAGTCCATGTTCTTTCCTCCGTCTCCGGCCTCAGACCGAAGACGTTTTGGGGTGGGTGGGTTGTCCCCACCCCCCTCGTTTCCCACCATTTATATAGCACACCTAACACTGTTATTTTATTAAATTTTTAAGTAAAAAATGCAAGTTTTTAATTAAAAAAGAATTTGAGATTTTTTTCCGCGCGCTCTTTTTTGAAGTTCCCGCCAGAATCGACAGAAACTCTTTTTATTTTAAATATTTTTTTTAGTGTGGGTACTATGTTTTTTTAAGCAATGTTTACCTAGAATAGGATCTATAAACCATTTTAACACAATTAAACAATGCAATGTTTTTATAGTATTTGGTCGCAAGTGTACCTACCGTACCGAGTCACCGTTCTTGGTAAGTTTCGCTGAGGAGGGAACGTTGAGAGGGAAGAGCCTCTTCCCTCTCAACGTTCCCTAGTATATTACAAAGTAGGTACTCTGTGCTTCAATGTTGACTAATATTGAAAAGAGACTCTTTTCAAGTCTGTGTTAAATACTCAGCTCTATTTTCCCGAGATCGAGTCTGTTTCAATAATTCTACATGTTGTTCAGTTGAGTATGTGAAGGAGAAGTCAAACCTTTTTTGATTGTATTTTCCATGTATTTTCTTTAGCTTATAACTGTTTTTTTTTTATCCCCAAATGAATCAAACTAAAAGTTACCTAAATATCAGGTACATAAAAAACTAAATCCATGCATTAAATATCTACACTTGAGAGCAAAAAAATCGCACATGGCTTGTAATTTCGTTTAATACTGTTTTTTTCTTAAATCTAAAGATATGGAGTACAAATTTTTGAGAAAAATTGAAGCATATTAAGTTAGCTTTATAAAAACACAAAATTAAGATCATTGACCTTCACGTAACTCACTAAAACCGGCGGTCTACCCAATTCCTCGAATTCACCCATTTGGATTTCACTACTTGCACCTTTACCTGGAGCTACAAAAAGGGTGCTGTTTTGGAGTTTTAATCAGTTTCCGTTAACGTGATAATGTCTCTATTAGAAACAGACGGATTTACTGGAAAAATATGGATACCACGCCCGCAGAAGCCGTTCAAGTTATTGCCTTGCCCAAAGCAGGCCATAATCAATACGAAGTCGCTCGACAGCTAAATTTTAGTTGCTTTCCTGTTCGTCTGGTATACTAGAGGTTTTAAGAGACTCGTGGGCATATTCGGCGACCAGGATATGGCCGGTGGCGCATAGGATCAGGGCGTGATTATCGCTTTTCTGTAACAAGTACTCTGAGAAATCGGCTACTGAACACGATTGAACTGACACAAAAGTTTCAAGAAGTTTGCAATGTCAGTATAAGTCAGTGGACGATTAGGTAAATACTGGGTGAAGCAGGCCTGACTGCACATCACTCAGCAAAAGGTACCAAATTGACCACAGCTCACTGACAAGCCCGGCAATAATTTGCCATGAAACACTTAAATTGGATGTATGCCTAATGGCAGGCTGTTGTGTTTTCTGATAAGTGCAGAATGACTTAGATGACCATGATAGATGCTGTAGAGTCTACAGAAGGTCATCAGGGCAATTTTAACAATGCTGCATAAGCGAAGAAGTGGGTTTTGGAGGCGAATTGGGGTGGCATAATGTTGGACTTGGACACTAAAATTGACATTTTATTCATCACTGGGCCATTACTGGCCTGATATCGAAAGGATTGACGGCTTTATGATACATCAAAAAAGTGCTCGAAGAATATGTGAAGCCACTTGTGTGGCTTATGGTGGATTTTTTTTCCTTAATGCAGAACAACACCAGATCGCACTTCGCTAGAACAGTTTGCGACTACATGTAAGACGTTGGAATCATTGCGATAGAGAGACCGGCTCGTAGTTCTGGTCTTAATCCAATTGAGCATATCTGGAATGACCTTGAAATAATAATAATAATAATAATATTTTTATTTGCTCAGTTAGTAGGTAAATAATAAAGATGTCTGGAAAAAAATATGCATGGATCCATTACTAACTACCTTAAACTAGGCATGCAAAACAGTTTTTATTTATTTTGAGATCAATAGACACAACATCTGGTTACAATTTATTTAGTACTTGAATATAAATGAATGTATTTAATAATTATGTGTTTATATGTCAAATTCAAATAATGTCAAAAAAAATAATTAAAAAAATATATGTCAAATAAAAGTTATATAAATTTATGTCATGTAATAATTGCAAAATACTATGTCAAATGAACGTTATATAAATTGATGTCATTTATCATTACAAAACAATATGTCAATTACAAAAAATAATAATAATAATACAAGATTTATGTCATTAATAATCACAAAACAATATGTCAAAAAATAATAATAATAATGTCAAAGTGTCAAAAAGTCAAATTATCATCATTTAGAAATTCATAAATCGAATAGTAACATTTTGAAATTAATAAGGCTGACAATTTCTTCTTAAAAAGTGTAATAGTCACATTTTTAAATTCATCGGGAATTTTATTATATATTGTCGGGCCCATACACAAAACACTTTTCCTCAATAAGGCAGTATTATGACCACCAACACGTAGCATGTTTTTGTACTGCGTTCTTATTGGCCCCCTTTTAGTTTCTGACACTGTACTAAAAAGATGCAAATTGGTTTTCACAAAAACCGCAATTTCAAATATATAGAGTGACGGAAAAGTAAGTAATTTCAGGGACTTAAATATAGGAGCACAACTATCAGTTACTTTCAGGTTACACATTGCCCTAATACATCGTTTTTGAGCCTTGAATACCTGTTCTCTTAGACCACAACTTCCCCAAAATATTATCCCAAATCTCAAAATTGATGCGACTAAACCATGGTATGCGACCAGTCTTGTGGCGATGTTCACTTTTTTAGATAAGTTGAAAAGCACATACGCAGCTGTACTTAGTTTTTTACAGACTTCTTCTGCTTGTGGCTTCCAGGTTAGTTGGCTATCTATCATTATTCCTAGAAACTTTGCGACCAGTGCTTGGTTTACTTTTTGGCCACTGTAATGTAGATTTAGTGATTGTGGTAACTTACGCTGATAAAATTGCATTATAGTAGTCTTCGGTATGTTAATAATTAAATTATTTTGGTCAAGCCAGTGTATAATGTCAACTAAAGTATTATTTATGTCCTGTTCATATGTTTTTATGTCATTACATTTAATCAAAGCAGTGCTATCGTCAGCAAATAAGACCATGGGATGGTTAATGCAGCGGGGCAGGTCATTAATATAAAGTAGAAATAATAAAGGTCCTAGCACACTGCCCTGTGGTACGCCAAATCTAATAATTCTTTCCTCAGACAAGTATTTCTTTTCGCGCCTGCTTTTAAAACATATTTTAGTTATTTCTGTGTATTGCCTACGGTTGGAAAGATATGATTTTAGATTAAGTACATTTCCTCTGATGCCTATAATATTTAACTTGCTGATAAGTATTTTATGATCAACACAGTCAAATGCTCTCGTCATGTCCGTAAGAATTGCGCAAATTGGTATTTTATTATCCACATTCTTAATTATAATATTTATTAAATCGTAAACTGCTGAATTTATACCCCTATTCTTTCTGAATCCCATTTGTTCCCTGCTTAGGATATTATGTTTAGCTAGGAATTTATCTATGGAGGCATAAATTATTTTTTCCATCACTTTAGAAAAAATAGGGATCAAAGCAATCGGCCTATAGTTGGCTAGATCTTCTTTGTCATTTTTTTTCAGAAGTGGTTTGACAATGACCGTTTTTAAACTGTCCGGGAACACTCCAGAGCAGATACATAGATTAAGTATGTGACTAAGGTGCGAGGCTATTTCCCCCGATACGTATTTTACAACTATTGTTGATATACCGTCATAACCTGTGCTACTTTTGTTTTTTAGTGATTTTATCGCCGTTATAACATCCTGAGGTAAAGTAGGTTGCATAAACATCGAATGTGGATTATTATTTATCAGGTTGGCAGTGTTCGGTGTTAAATTTGACGTTATTTTATTTTGTGTTTGGTCGATAAAAAAATTATTAAAAGCGTTTGCGATTTCTGTCGGATGGGTAATTGTAGAACCCTGCAGTTTAATCTGAGAGATAGGCTCGGTAATTCGTACTTTATTATTTATAATCTGCCAGGAAGCTTTTGATTTATTGTTCGAGGTGTTAATAAAGTAATTATTTTGCGCTTTTTGTGTCAATTTAATTATTTTTCGAAACTTACGTGAATAATTTCTGAAAATATTTTTATTAAATTTCGAAGGCTCGTATCTATATTTCCACAATAAATGCCTTTGCTTTCTACTGCACACTCGGATACCATGTGATACCCATTTAATATTTCTATTTGATTTAATAGTTATTAATTTATAAGGAAAGCAAAGGTCATACAACAAGCGAAAATTTTCCAGAAAGTAATCATATGCTACATTAGGATCTTCAGTTTTGTAAATTTCAGAAAAAGATAGACATTTTAGATGATTTCTGAATTTCTTTAAGTTTTCACTGGTTAGTTCACGTTTTTTGATACGCCAAGAGTTTATCCTACATGATTTATTAACCTTAACATTTAATATCTGTGCAGTATGGTCTGACAGCGCAAAATCCACCACTTCTGAATCACATCCTAATTGAGGACTGCGGGCAAAATTGTCTAAACAGGTACTGCTGGCCAGCCTGGTGGGTTGTCGCAGTTCTAACTCAAGATTGTAGCCCAAAAGAAAGTTTTCAAAGTCACGAGTTATGCCATTTCTTTTTAATGTATCTATATTGAAATCCCCACACAAAACTATTTTCTTATTTGATTTGGTACATATCGTATTTAGAATAATCTCTAATTTTTCATAAAATACATTTAAATTATTAGACTTTGGTGGCCTATAAATACATAAAATGATTAGATTTTGATTTGACAATTCTATACCGCAACATTCGATGACATTAGCTATAGAATGCCGCGATACACCTAAAAGCTCTTTGTATTCTAGACAGTTTTTGATAAAAATACACGCTCCTCCTCGTTTCTGAGACCGTCTCGCATATATAGCTGCTAGCTTATAGTTTGTGACATTCAATAGTTTCTCTTGTCCGGCCATAACAAAATGTTCTGTGATACAAATTACATCTATGCAATGATTTCGAAAGGAAGGATGCGCCCATCAGAACATTTCTTAAAAACCTTCTTATTACAAGCAAAAATAGCGACATCTGTGATAACTCATAGGAACTACGTGACAGCCGCACTGCATAGGTGTTCGACGTAACCTTGTTCGCGCGTATGCATTTTTTCGCATATTGGCAGTCAGTATAATTAAATCAATTGCATGCCGTTATAGGTAGGTACATACATAACGATTTCCTTTTTGCGATGATATTTTACAGGTCACTATGAAAATATAATTAAAACAAATTAAATGAGTCTCAATCAGCTGTATTTGAAATTTAAATAAATATATATATAGATAAATAGATAGATAAATAGAATTAAATATATAGATAAATAGGAATGCGTGAGGCCAACACCTTAATCTCAAATCGTGGTATTGCCGATCCTTTTAACCTCCGGAGTCCAGCTTTTGAAATTTCAATATCATTGTCACAAAAATGAGCAGAGCATACTCTTGTATTTTTATGAGGCTTGAAATAAGGCTCCTTTCGTTGTTTCCTAATAATTCGACTCCAAATCTCTTTACGCGTTGAATCACTTGGAAATCTGTAAAAAAAAAAATTGAGTCGTAATTCGTCATCGCGAATTTGTCCATACATCCATACTTTTACTTATATTATAAATACGAAAATAACTGTCTACCGCGCTTTCATGGCTAAACTACTGAACTGATTTCGATGAAATGTGGTACGGACTAAGCTTGAGCCCCAAGAAAGGATATAGGTAAGCAATTTTTAATCCACTTGCAACCGTGATAACCGAAATTCGCGCGGAAGTAGTCGCGGGCGAAAGCTAGTAGTTTAACGGTCATCTCAGTTAGCGTGAAGAAAATAAAACTACATTTTCAAAATAATTTAAGAATAAAATTTTCAGTTTCAATTAGGTAGGTATCGATTCTAAGCTTTTTTTTTTAATGTTTTTGTTTTACCCTTATTGAATATAAAACACATTAGATACCAAAATTCAAAATTACAAGCACTAAGTTCAAGAATGAAATAAATAAAAATTACGTCCGTACAAGTTTACTTCGTGCACTTCGCGCGTTCAGTAGCGGCCACACAATGGCTGCCATTATGGAATTCGATAGTAAATTATTTATCGCTATAAAATGTGTTTATTTAATAACTTAATGGTAAAAAAAATAATGTAATGTTACTTACCGATGATACGATATCCCATGTTCCTTTTTAACCTTTGTATCATAATTTTTGCAGCCTTTTACCACACAACTAGGCATTTTTATGACAAGCAAATATTCGTTCACTCCCGCACACGGACCACTGTCAACTGAGTCGCGTTGGCCCTAAACTATAATTTTAGGGCCAGCGCGCTAGTGCCATTTAATCGCGCGATTGGCCTGGTCCTTACGCTAGTAATATATATGTCAATGCATCTATGTCTTTTTTTTCCTGTGATAATTCCTGAAGGTGAACAGTTAATAAGTCAGACTTATTTAGCAATCCAGCAATATTCTGGTGTAATATTTTTATTTTATTATAGACGAAAAAAGTCACTGTCACTTGACGGATTACCAGGAATAGTGTTTATAATAGGATCGTTTTCTCCATTTACGTTACTTGGTAAGTCATAAGGGAATAATTCCATGTCAATTTTAATTCTATGCATTATGTCTTTGAATAAGCATTGTATTCCGCTTTTATTTAATTTGCCTGTTATATTTGAGAACATGTCAAGTGATAGTCCATAGTTAGAGTCAAAAAAATATGCATAGTCATTATTTTGGATATCCATACAAAGTAGATTATTAAAAATTTCAACCTTATAATTATATATAAGTGCCCCGCGGATATATGTAGGTGCACAAATTATTATGTTAGTGTGTTTTACAGTCGCTAAGCATTTGTGTATTTCTTTTACCAGATCAATCAAGTTGTCGTTTGCTTTGATGTCAACTGTCCCCAATACAATTAGACAATAATCATTCATAGTAAAATGTTTTAACTTTGACTCTATACCTGACAATAGTACTTTTATGTTACAATTTGGTGAAGTATAACTACAATAGTTAAAATCGTTTGCAAAATTTTCATCAATAGCTTTGTGGCGTATTACGTCGCAACACCGCCTACTATATTTTGTGTGACAACACCAAACATTTCCGGCGCCAGACTAGAGTCTGCCGCCATATTGAAAGACATAGACTGTTGCCGCTACTCGAGACAGTGTGAGCTCTGGTTGTAATTTTGGCCCTCGTGTAAGTTATTACTGCTTACTGCAAATAGAAGATATTCCGAATTCCACGACGTGTTTCATTGTGTGTGTACCTCCAAATTGGTGACCCCGACGTGATACGAGACGCAACTACACAGCAAGGTACCTACAGCAGGAACGTGGAACCGGACTTCAGCAGTAAACCTCGCTGAGATCTTCAGCCTGCTTAATGTGACAACGCTCCGCAACGTTCCCAGGCTGGTTTTATCACTAACCGCCGGGAAATCGCCGAACGAGAAGTTGCCGAGTAGATACCTACCTACCTACCGGCTCACGCCAGCACGCTACGCGCGCCTTTCCGAGGATTGGAAGGCGTACCAACGGTTCGCAGAAAGTTTGTGTTAACTAGTGCATCATTTTTCAAGCAGTTTTCGTCATCCTACGCATCATTTTCGCGTTTTCGCGAGTTTGGAATGCTCCGAGGCCATCGACCCGGAAACGGAATTTCGTGAAGACCTGCGACTAGTGACGCCATACGCTACCTATCGGGGAGTAGCGGAACTTCTCGGTTAGTAATCGAATGAATGATTGAACTGCTGTCAACCCGATACGTCACTGTCATCTGTCATCGCAACGCGGGATTCTGAAGACTGGAAATTGAAAATTGAAATACGACTGCATGCCTGCATGTGCATCTTAACGTACTGATCCTACTAAACATTTACTAAAGAACTAACTTGTGGTGTGCTCGGTGGTTTCAAACGCTAGTAACAAAACTTTATCAAATCTATCTCTTTATATCTTTATTTTTACACATTTTTGTTTTTTCGGTTTACATATTTTTGGTGTTTGGTTTATCGTGTGCGTGTTTGCTTAGAAGTTAGCTCTGTCTGAAGCTCATTTTAAGTCGCTAAGGGTACAAGGTATTGTATTTTTAAATTAAGCTATTTGCACCCATTTGTTTTGTGGATTATTTTTATATTCTTGTTGTCTGCAGCACATGCATAATTATCTTGCTCATTCTGTATATACCTTGTCTTCAGTGTTAAGTTGCTTGTTATAGTTTTAAGCAACCTGACTGAGTGGTAACTGCAACAAACGTATACCTCGTTTTATAATATATTTATATACACATTCAACATGGAGAGCCAACAAATTGAGGAGAGACTCAACCAAATTTTGGCAAATAATGAACGACTGATGCAACAAAACGCAGACCTGCGGGCACAATTAAATGCCCAAAGTGTGCAGAATCCAGCAGCATATGCGGTCCGTCCTAAACTGCCTCCTTTTTGGCATGAGCATCCCGCTGGATGGTTTGCTCACCTGGAATCACAGTTTGTTTTATGTAATATATCGGTGGATGAAACAAAATACAATTATGTCATTTCACAATTTGATTCTAGGATATCTCATGACGTTGAAGACCTGGTCACTAACCCTCCTCCAAAAGGTTGCCGGTATGAGTGGATAAAGGAGGAAGTTATCAAGCGTTTCTCCACTTCCGAGTCACAAAAAGTCAGACAACTACTATCAGGTGAGGAGCTCGGTGACCGGAAACCTACTCAGTTTCTCCGTCATCTGAAGTCTCTGGCTGGTAAGTCGTTCAAAGATAACACTATAATTAGAGAACTGTGGCTACAACGTCTACCAAAACATGTTCAGGCAATTTTGACTGCCCAAGGTGATCTCACCCTGGACAAAGTTGCCGAACTGGCTGACAAAATATTAGAGGTCAACCCCGTCTCCGTCAATGCCATTTCTCCCAGTACAGCTAGTGCTCCTGACCTTGCTGCCATAATGGTGCAAGTTCAAGAGCTTACACGTCAGGTGGCCGCTTTAACTACAAGGGAGTCTAGCTCTAGGCGACGCTCTGGACCTAGGTCCCATCAACCTAGATCTAGATCTGCGTCCCAGGCGGCGCGACAGCCTCTGTGTTGGTACCACCATAAATTCGATGCAAAAGCAACTAAATGTACCAAACCATGCTCGTGGTCGGGAAACCAACAGAACAGTCAGTAGCAGCGGCGACTGATTGCTTCAATAGCAGCCGCTTATTTGTTGTGGACAAAGACACCAAATTCAGATTTTTGCTAGACACTGGATCTGACATTTGTTGTTTTCCTAAAAAATTGTTAGGGAGTAAAGTAGCAGACGTAAACTACAATTTATGCGCAGCAAATGGCAGTACCATAAAAACTTATGGCTGTCACACTTTGACACTTAACTTTGGTCTCCGCCGCTCTTTTAAGTGGAACTTTGTAGTTGCCGATGTTGATACCGCCATCATTGGTGCTGACTTCATGGCCTTCTACAACTTGCTTCCCGACTGCAGAAACAAAATAATACGCTGCGGAGTTACTGGTCTTACTGCTCCAGCCTCCATAGCTAAATTTAACCAGGTCAGTGTAAAAACCGTTAAAATCGAAGATTCAGATTTTCATAAAATTTTATCTGAATTTCCAGCTATTACGAGACCCCCTGGCATCCATCGCGAGGTGAAGCACAACACGGTGCACTACATCAAGACGACCGACGGCCCACCCGTGGTGTCTAAGCCGCGACGCCTCGCGCCGGACAAACTGCGGGCAGCGCAGAAGGAGTTTGCAGATATGGTGCAAGCAGGCACCGCACGCCCTTCCAAGAGCCCGTGGTCATCGCCACTGCACCTAGCCCCGAAGAAAGACTCTTCATGGCGCCCTTGCGGTGACTATAGAGCGCTGAATGCTCGTACTGTACCGGATAGGTATCCTGTGCGCCATATAGGGGATTTTGGTCATGCTCTCGCTGGTTCTACCATCTTTAGTACTATTGATTTAGTTAAGGCTTATCAACAAATTCCAGTAGAGCCAGCTGATGTCTGCAAAACTGCCATTACAACACCATTTGGTTTGTATGAATTCCCTTATATGACGTTCGGGCTCAGAAATGCTGGACAAACATTTCAGCGTTTCATCGATGAAATTGTTCGAGGGTTGGATTTTTGTTTCCCATATGTCGATGACATTTTAATATTTAGCAGGGACGCCACGGAGCATTGTAACCACTTGCGCACGCTCTTTGAACGATTGGCTAACTACGGTGTAGTAGTTAATCCAACTAAGTGTGTGTTAGGCACATCTGAGGTTATTTTCCTCGGTTATAAAGTCTCTAGTAAAGGCATAAGTCCCCCGGAAGAAAAGGTACAAGCCTTGAAAGATTTCCCCCTTCCCAAAACAGCCCAAGGTCTCCGCAGGTTCTTGGGCATGATAAATTATTATCGACAGTTTCTGCCCAATGCTGCCGAGACTCAAGCCCCGCTCATTGACTTCCTTACAGCTACGAAGCTTAAGGGAGCCAAACCCATGCCCTGGACTCCTGAACTGGAGCACGCCTTCACTGCATGCAAGGACAGCCTCTCTCAGGTCACCAGGTTAGCACATCCTGTACCTAACGCCCCATTGGCATTGTACACAGATGCTTCTGGCACACAGGTGGGCGCGTGCTTACAACAGCAGACTGAACAGGGCTGGCAACCACTTGCTTTCTTTAGCAAGAAGCTTACGGCAACTCAGTCAGTGTGGCCAGCGTATTATAGGGAACTGTTGGCAGTATATTCGGCAGTGCAGCATTTCAGGTATATATTAGAGGCGCAACACGCCACAATATATACGGATCATAAACCTCTTTTGTATGCTTTCAAGCAACGTAGAGAAAAGCTGCCACCCAGCCAACTTAATCAGCTCACCTTTATCTCCCAATTTACTACCGACATACGACATGTAAAAGGAGACGATAACGTCGTTGCCGACACGATGTCGCGCATCGAAGCCGTCTCGCTCGAGTGCGATTATACCGCGTTGGCTCGAGCACAAGACACTGACGATGAATTAAAAACCTTATTTGACTCGTCTCTCAATATGCAACGTACTTTAATTCCAGGCACGGACACCACCGTCCAGTGTGACGTCTCAACAGGCAAGCCGCGCCCCTACTTGCCAGCACCTCTGCGCCGCGCCGCCTTCGAGCGCCTGCACGCGCTCAGCCATCCCGGTGCTCGCGCCAGCGCGCGCCTCGTGGCACAACGTTACGTGTGGCCTGGCGTTGCACGCGACTGCCGCACCTGGGCAAGAGAATGTCTCCATTGCCAGCGAGCTAAGGTGACGCGCCACTTGGAACTTTTGCCGCTCCATCTTCCAGGTTTCGCCACGTCCACTTAGATATAATCGGCCCCTTGCCAACATCGAGAGGCTACTCATATTGCCTGACGGCGATTGACCGTTTCTCTCGATGGCCTGAGGCTTGGCCGATGACTTCGATAACCGCCGAGGAGGTAGCTGATCGTTTCGTCGAAGGTTGGATTGCTCGCTTCGGTGTTCCTACCACAGTCACAACTGACCAAGGCCGTCAATTCGAGTCGGACCTTTTCAAACGGCTCATGAATGTTGGCGCGACTGAGCGAAGGCGAACCACCAGCTACCACCCTCAAGCTAACGGCATGATCGAGCGCTTTCATCGACAATTGAAAGCTGCTCTCATGTGCCACAGCGACACCTGGCACCGAGCCTTACCGATCGTGCTTCTCGGCATTCGATCTGCCTTGAAAGAGGATCTCGAGTGTTCGGCTGCCGAACTTGTTTACGGGGAGCCGCTTCGCCTACCGGGAGAATTCCTGATAGCCAGCACGTCCCATAACATTGACAACGTCAACGATTTTGTGACGGTTCTGCGCACGAAAATGGCCAATTTGCGTCCAATTCAGGCCTCACGACACATGCGGCCGACGTCGTTTATTTTCAAGGACCTTCAGAATGCCTCTCATGTTCTCTTGAGAGACGATACTGTTCGCCGTGCGCTGCAGCCGCCCTACACAGGACCCTACAAGGTAATGTCACGGACTGACAAGTTACTCGACATTGACATTGCAGGTAAACGCGTGACGGTCAGTATCGACCGCGTGAAGCCTGCATACATCGCACCTGACTTAGAGAGCGACCTTTCCCGGGCAACCGCTCCGCAACAGATCGTAGCGCCCGCGCCTGACGTGCAAGCGCCTTCCGCGCCTGCGCCCGCGCCACCTGCGCCTTCCGCGTCTGCACAGCCGACTGTGCCCCCTGTTGCGCAACAACCAGTTACCACCCGGTCAGGTCGCACGGTTAGATTTAAGGATAGGTTAGATCTTTAGCTTAAGTTTTATTTTTTCTTTAACTTTTTGTTGCCTATCTTGTGTCATCAAGTGTATGTATATTTTTATTTGTAAATAATTTTTTTGTTATTTTCTCCGTAGGGGGGTGGTTGTGGCGTATTACGTCGCAACACCGCCTACTATATTTTGTGTGACAACACCAAACATTTCCGGCGCCAGACTAGAGTCTGCCGCCATATTGAAAGACATAGACTGTTGCCGCTACTCGAGACAGTGTGAGCTCTGGTTGTAATTTTGGCCCTCGTGTAAGTTATTACTGCTTACTGCAAATAGAAGATATTCCGAATTCCACGACGTGTTTCATTGTGTGTGTACCTCCAAAGCTTGTAGCATGCCTCGTTGTGTAAAATTACTGAGTACGCAAAGTTGTCTATTTTTAATAGTCTCTGTAGTAATCTTTTTTGAAGGTATAAATGGTTTGTCTGAAGTTACGTTTTCCTTCGTCGGTTTTAATTTAGTGTTTGCTTCCTGTTTTTTTGCTTGTTTTGTTGAAATAGGCTTCAAGGATTGTTCGTATTTCGGTTTTGGATTTTTTTCAGTTGTCGGAGTATTTTCAGCTATTTTATCGTTTAAAATTACTTGTTTCCTATTTGTTGCAGGCGTTACGGTGATGTTTTGACTATCTTTAAGTTTCTTTTTAGTTCGCGGTGTCATATTTTTTTTATCCGTAGTATTCATGTTTTCATAGTTTTCTATGATCTTCATATATTTATGTAAATCTGATTTTAGCCGAAAATTTTCACTATTTAGGTTTTCAATCTCACGTAGTGCTATTTCTAAATCATTAGACAGCTTACTAATTTTTCCATTCAAGTCAAGAGTAGTTGGGCTAGCATTTATTGATGTGTTTGATAAGCTCATCATAGTGGAGTCAAAAAGTGCTGAATTATCTGAGTCAATCTGGGTGAAAGAAGACTTAGTGCAAAAAGCCTGGCTCTCCACGCCTCCATGAGCTTCAATTTGTCGTTGACGAGAAGTGGGACGTTATACCCTAAGATTTAATGGTAAAATTAATACGGCTGATCAAAAATCGAGTAACAGCTGTAAATAAGGCTAAGAGAGGGAATACACTTTATTGACAAACAAGATGACCAAGAATTCTGAGTTTGACTCTCATTCTTTCTTAAAATTTGGTAATTTCTCCCATTTGTTGAATTTTGTGCTCTAAACCCTTTCAAGGATGTTTTTTTACATTGTATTTCATATCATTAGAAAGGTAATTAAATAGGCTTTCAATTAGTGTACGACATGTTTTCAATAACTATTCACATTCATGACAAAAACTGCCTTAACATAAAGAGTTATGATGTGCGATTTTTTTGCTCTCGAGTGTACGATTATCTGTCGATATCATTATGCTATTGTCAAAATATCTTTTTTTTTTTCAATTTTATGGCATGTCAAAATATCAGGTGTTAGTAGTGTTGCCAGACCTCCTGATTTGCCTGGAGATTTCCTGACTTTGCCAAGTTTCTCCTGATCTACTGATTTGGTTAGTAAATCTCCTGATAATAGGCTAGTTGCCGTAAAAAATGTAATTAGTCCGTCTTTTAGATAAGGGACACGTATTTTTTTATTTGTAAATTTAACCAAAAATGATAAAGATATAGCCTATTAAAGTTACGTGTAACGTCACGCCGCCGTGCTGCATTTTTTCGCACGGGGTGAAATCACACGTAATTTTAATGGGCTATATCTTTGTTATTTTTTGTTTAATCTAAAAAAGAAAAATATGTGTCCAATATTTTTTTATAATCTAAAATACGGACTAAATAAAAAGTAATTATTTTGACCCTGGAAACTATCCTAATCCAACTGAACTAAGCGCAAGAAGAAACGTATCTAAATCTTCTAGTGTACCTACCTAAGCTAGGTACGTATACAAGTTCTAATGTAAATAACACTTCACAGTGGAATTAAATAAGATATTTATATTATAAATATATTGACAATACAGCTTGTTGTATTTGTGACAGACACTTTTGTTTCCTATTTGTCTATGTGACCATAGTACGTGCATATTGCATTACCTACCTATTTTCAACACCCCCACTTAATCCAATATGCTTAACACAAAACATATGTTTCACGCCACATAGACCTTTGGTTAACATATCTGCAGGCATAGCCTTTGTATCACAATATTCAATACATATTTCTTTATCATTAGCTAATTCATTCAAAGTGATACCTAATGTTTATATGTTTAGACCGTCTACCAATTGATGGGCTATACACTAATTTATTAGCACTTTGACTATCGCTAAATATAACGATAGGATTTTCAATATTTCCTGCTAATTCAGCTAGTAAACCCTTTACTGAAATTACCTCCTTGGCAGCCTCACAAATAGCAACATATTCTGCTTCCGCAGTACTAAGCGCAACACAACGCTGTTTACGAGCTTGCCAAGTCACAGCAGCACCACCAAAAAACAAAGCATAACCAGTAAATGAATGACCATCACTATTACTACCCCAATCAGCATCAGCGTAGGCCGTCATAGGCTTACCGGTTCTTTTGTAACACAGTGCATAATCAGATGTACCTTTAAGGTATCTCAAAACCCTTTTTAAAGCACTAAAGTGTGTACTGTTATTGTAGGAATTAAATTGGCTCAGATAACTGACCGTAAATGAAATGTCAGGTCTCGTAGCACAGGCTAGATACATCAACGAGCCTATTATTTCTTGATATCTTCTATCATCTTGTTTATCTCCTTTCTCTAACCTCAAGTTACATTCTATTGGAGTTCCAACCGCATTACAATCTTGCATGCCATATTTTTCCAAAATTCTTTTAATGTAATTACTTTGCTTCAAATAAACTTCACTCTTAGACCTGTTTCTCGTTACAGTAATACCCAAACAATCTCTTACTTCACCTAAGTCTTTAATCTTAAAACGTTTCCCAATTTTTGTTTTAAGTTCTTCAGCTTTTGCAATTACATCTGTAAATATATAGAAGTCATCCACATAAAGAGCAATAGCCAAGAAATGTTTGGTATTTTTAGTCATATAAACACATTGGTCATATTTTGATGGAACCAAACCTATTTCTAAAAGGTAAGTGTGTATTTTCTCGTTCCAGCAACGAGGTGACTGTTTCAAACCATATAATGATTTAATTAACTTGCAGACTTTTTTTTCTTCCCCCCTTTTAACAAACATTTCAGGCTGTTCCATATACAACTCCTCATCTAGGTCTCCATTTAGGAAGGCAGTTGTCACGTCTATATGGTGAACTTCTAAGTTTCTTTCCGCAGCCAAACCAAGTAAAAGCCGGATAGAAGATAGCTTGACTACTGGAGCGAAAGTTTCAAAATAATCTTCTCCTTAAACTTGAGAATAACCTTTCGCAACTAGTCGCGCTTTATAACGTTGTACAGATCCATCTGCTCCCCTCTTCAGCTTAAAAACCCACTTGCTTTTCACAACATTTTTGTCTGGACGATTTACAAGTTTCCACGTTTTATTTTCAATCAATGAATTATATTCATCTTGCATTGCTATCATCCACAAGTTTTTATCACTTCGAGTCATAGCATCTTTCACTGAAGCAGGATCTGCATAGTCTGTTACGTTAAAATTGTAAACAAAGTTTTCATCTATCTTTGTTTTTCTATTTCTCAATGGATAGCGTCGCTCCAGTGATGAAGATGCACCATCCAAATCTAGAGGCACATTCATCGAGTCGATACTATCTTGGAATTGATCCTCTGTTTCAGGTGTCAACAATTCCTCAACAGTTGTATCCACCTCACAACCACTTGAAGAAGCCAACCGTTCAGGTTCAGGGCTCCTTACATCAAGATCTGACTGATTAGACCTAATAGGGATCAACTCTTCAACTCCTACTGAGTCCTCAATAGTTTCAGTCGATAATGGGACACCCACTACAGTCGACTGAGTAGTGGTAACATTGTTATCAAGTACGAATATATCCTTAAAAGGAGAGTTATCCTTTATGGGACTACTTGATGCTACCACACTTTCATTAAACACCGCATCTCTTGCGACTATAATTCTGCGTGTATCATTTAAATTCTTAAAACGATAACCTTTTTGATTCTTACTATAGCCAACCATAATTAATCCGACTGACTTAGAATCAAACTTTTTTCTACCACTTTTAACAAGTACTTCAGCTTTGCTTCCAAATATCTTAAAATGAGAGACATCAACCTTCTTTCCTGACCACACTTCCTCAGGCACCTTATTTGTAAGAGCCATAGTAGGTGATCTATTCTTTAAATAAATCGCACAAGTCATGGCTTCACCCCAAAACCTCTTATTGAGACCACTATCCTGAAGCATACATCTAGCTTTCTCGGTAATTGTGCGAATTGTCCGTTCTGCCACCCCATTCTGTTGAGGTGTATATGCAACAGACGTTTGATGTCGTATCCTATGCTGACGTAGAAAATTTTCAAAATCTCTATTGACATATTCTGTGCCATTAACGCTTCTGAAGCATTTGATTTTCTTACTAGTTTGATTTTCGACTAGGGTTTTAAATTCTTTAAATTTAGCCAAAACCTCAGTCTTAGATTTCAGCATATACCCGAAAGTTTTCCTACTAAAATCATCAATGAAAATCAAACAGTACCTATTGCCTCCCCAAGTATCTACCTCCATGGATCCAGCTAAATCACTGTGCACGAGCTCTAATAATCCCTATGCCCTCTTATTTTTGCGTTTAGGAAACTTTTTCACGCACATTTTCCCTTTACAGCAACTTACACAGGATTCCTTGTTGGTTTCTTGAAATGTCAAGCCAATAACCATTTCTTTCAACTTTTTCATTTGGCTTTCAGACAGGTGCCCCAATCTTCTGTGCCATAATTTAAATGCACATTGATTGTCAGGGTTTCCGGCAAGAACCAACGCTTTATCTTCTTTATTTATAAAATATAACCCGTCTCTTAGTGGTGCTGTCATTATAGGTTTCCCGACAAAGGACACATCATTACTAAAAATTCTACAACAAGTCTTATCAAAAACAACTACACAACCACGTTGACAAATTCTACTTACAGAAAGTAAATTTGTTATTAATTCTGGAACATGTAAGACCTCCTCAAATTTAATTTTGTGATTCTCGAATAAAACATCGCCTTTAGCTTTTGAAACTATTTTGCCATTGTTGGCAGTAGTGATATATTTATTGTCATCAAATCATTCTTACATGCTGTCATATGAGACGTTGCACCAGAATCAATAACCCAATTGCTCTTACTATTAGTCAAAGTAGACAGTAAAGTAATAAAATGATCACTCTCACAAGTAGCGGCGACTGAAGCCATACCGTCCGCTTTGCCGTCAGTTTTAGGAGACTTGAAAGCCTTATATTGCCACTTGTAGTGTCCTTTCTTCTTGCAGAAATGACAAGTAATCGTCTTATTTCGTTTACCACTCGGTTTTGAAATCATTGCTGAATCGTTATTATCGGTTGACGTTACAGCTTTCCGTTGTCCTTCCCTAAGCAAAGCCGTTATAACAGTTTCGGAAGTTAACTCCATATTTGAGTGCTCTAAGGCCATTACTAACGGATTGTAAGCATCTGGTAACCCGGCCAACATAATAACAGCAACAAATTCATCATCTAAACCCGCCTTTATTGACTGTAGAGCTTGATGTGTAGATTGGATCTCGGTAATATAAAGTTGGACATCCGCAAAATTTTCTAGTTTAAAACTAAACAGTTTCCTCAATAATGTAAGGCGCCTGAGTAGACCTCCATCTGCGTAAGCCTTTTGTAGTGCATCCCACGTTTCTTTTGCAGTTCTGGCATTGACTACTAGCGGAAACACATTTTCCGCACACATGAGGCATATTTTCGACCTTGCTTTCGCATCTTTTTTCTTAGCGGCCTCGGTTTCCAATTTATAACTGTCCGCAACTTCGACACAGTTCCATAGATCACAGTGGATCAGAAACATTTGCATGGCAAACGACCACGTACCATAATTGCTCTGACCGACGAGTTTTTGTATTGTCGTCGAAGGATTTTGCATCTTGACAAAATATATATTTTCTATCGAAATATCATAACAATAGCATTTATTTCGCTGCAAACCCCCTTTCTGGCCCCATAACCTAATGTAAATAACACTTCACAGTGGAATTAAATAAGATATTTATATTATAAATATAATGACAATACAGCTTGTTGTATTTGTGACAGACACTTTTGTTTCCTATTTGTCTATGTGACCATAGTACGTGCATATTGCATTACCTAGGTACCTATTTTCAACAAGTTCCTTGGAGTCTCCTTACAAAACTATAAGCCATTACCGGGCACCAACTCTTCAATATCTTATAACGTGTTATTGTTGCACATAAGAAAATGTTTTTTTTTTTGGTGAGTAAAAATCATCCAGTGACGTCTTCCGTCCTGGGGCGGAGCGGGAGATTTAATCGGTGCCGTAGCGAGTGGAGACTAGAGAATAAAGAAGAAGTATAATATAATAGACTTTTGTTGGAATCGGTAGAAAATGTTCCACAGAGGAAAAAAGTATTCTTCATTTTATATTAAAGACTGAAAGTAGCACGTCTTGAAAACTAAAAACATTTAAAAAAATAAAAGTTGTTTCGATTTTCAAATCAGCGGCAAAACGGCAACAAAAATAAACGTATAAGTATTTTATTGATCTCCTGATTTATCAGACCAGTCTTCTGTTTATTTTACTCTTATTTCCAGGAATTTGAGATTTTGGTCTGGCAGCACTGGGTGTTAATGTCAAATTGTCAAGCGAAGCTCGAAGTCTCGAACTTTTTATCCACATTTATCATAGCTCTGAAAAGGGAAAATCTCTCGTCAAGAGAGTATTATTTCCTTTGTTAAAAACTGTGAAACAACAAATAACACTCGTGCAGTGGTATATATCAGAATGTATACCGTCACCAATACAATTAAGAGCAACTTAAAAGAGAAAATAATAAACGTAGCAAAGAAAAATCCAAAAGGCATTTCAAATAAAGACATAACAGCCGCAATCCCAGAAGTACCACCTGCTGATCTTGTATCTGCAATCAATGAACTGTTACAGCAAGAATTTTTTGATTTGTTTAATCAAAATGGTGTTTTAGTCTATAGGTAAGGCTTTTTGTTATTACATTATTGAAAAAGATTATTTACATGCCGTAAAGGATCACTGTTACTCTATGATGACTTTCTGATCAAATTTTGTAATTCAGGTTAAAAACTCAAACAAGTAAGCAAGCAGTGAAAGGTGCTGACAATGAAGAAAAAGTAGTATTTAATTTAATAGAAGAAGCTGGAAACAAAGGTATATGGATAAGAGACATCAGAGTTCGGTCTAATCTGGCTAACACACAGTTAACTAAAGTATTGAAAAGTCTTGAAAGCAAGAAACTGATTAAAGCTGTAAAATGTGTTAATGTGAGTCAATAACTAACTACTTGCAAATTATATGGTTTGCTTTTGATAATTAGTCTTAGTTGCTGTGACAAGATATGGTGAAGAAGACTAATTGTTAACAAGATTTTATTTTAATTTTCAGGCCTCTAAGAAAAAAGTGTATATGCTTTACAACTTGGAACCTGACAGATCTATATCAGGAGGTGCTTGGTATCAAGATCAAGATTTTGAGTCTGAATTTGTAGACATCCTGAATGTCCAGTGCCATAGGTTTCTTAGTCAAAGGTCTGATAAAATGAAGAACAATCCGCGTGGACCAATTGTAGGCAGAACTCAGTCTTATGCTACAGCTGCTGAAGTACAAAAGTATATCACAGATCTAGGAATAAGTAAGGTAGAGTCACTCAATAAATATCAGCTTATTTTTTATTAATAATCTAAATGCTATAGATACATTACATTATATACATAGTAGCTAATTATCACTAAACTAATATTAGATTTAAAGCAACTCAATACTCTTGCACATTCCATAGGATATTTTGTATCAAACAAAATGCATATTAGTTAATGTTTAAAATTATTGTGTAAATATATTTTATTCATAACAAGCTTTGGAAGTGCCAAGAACACTATGTTCATAACCTTTTTTTAAAGTTGAACATTTAAAAAAGTTGGTACTTAAGATAGAATATCTACATGTGTACTGTCCTAATACCTTTAAGAATATAAAATGTACATTGCTGCTGAGTATATGACTAGCGTTCACCCGCATTTATAAATTACATTGTATGAATTAAATTTTTGTGACAGTGGCAATGTGTAATAAATTGTTTCAGGTTGAACTAGATGTAGAAGATGTTATCACAATACTAAATACTTTGGTCTATGATGGTAAGGCAGAGAGCAGTGTGTATCCTGATGGGAGTAAAGTTTACCGTGCAATAGACCCTCTCATACCGGCACCAGGGCTAGTACAAGTGCCGTGTGGAGTTTGTCCACTCATCCATAAATGTGCTTCCACTGGACTTGTTACCCCACAAGATTGTACTTACATGAAAGAGTGGTTGGAATAAAAAAAAATATAACATTAAGCTATGCTTATTTATTCCCTGATGCCTAATTTACTACAACAGTTAATATAAATTTAAGTACCTACTTAATCTTAACAAGTTTAAAAAAGATGAACAATGGTTAAATACAATTTCGGCACCACCTATGCATATTTTATAATACAAACAAGGTTGTCAATAAAAGCTATACAGATTCCAGCGTCTGTATTACCTCACTCTATAAATAGTATCATCACAATATATATTTTCAAACACTACAAAAAGTATCATCCACAATAAGTCACCTTTTGCTAAGTTACTTTACTGCTTGATTCAGGAAATAAAAATAAAAAAACATCTAAAACTGGTAATAACATTACTAATTAAATCAACTGTCTTATGTACTGAAGAAGCGACATTATACAACATAGTACTCAAAACAAACTTCTAAAATTATTTTCTATATTATATAAAGCTGAGGAGAGTAAAGCAGGCTCCCTTTTTGGATTAAATGCATTTGCTTCTGTAGCTTTATTTGTTTCCTCATGTACTACATGCTTATTGTTATTGTTGGGGAATAGAGAACTGAAGGCATCCATCTGGATATAGTTAAGAGACTGTAGAATCAATCCCTTATTAGGGTATGGAGTAGCAGTAACAATGACTGTATCATAATGAGAATCCTGATGGTTGACATTTTGAGGCTTTGGTGCTTCTGGCGTTGGATGCAGTGATGTTGAAGGAGGTATCAGTACAGGAGGCTCCTTCAACACGGGTGGGGGAGTCTTTGGTTTCTCTCCACCTGAAAGTTCATGTACGTATAGATAACTTTGTCTTAGTATAGAGGGGTTTTAAAATGCCAATAACTGAACACCTAAAACACTTACTTATTGTATAAATAATCCTCTCCATTTCTCTCAATTGGGTCTGTTGTGTCTGAACAGTAAAGTAGAGATCCGTTATGGTATCAGAAATGTGCTTCATTTCCTCTTCCTTCTTGGCTTCTTTGGCAGCTTCCTTTTTGCTTTGCCTGAAAAAAAAAAAAAATATACTCACAAGATCTTTTACACTTACTTAAAGAATTGACAAAAAAAGAAAAAATATGTCAGGCCTATTAAATTGTTTGATGGAATTTATAAAAAGTAACTGTTATTATTTACTTATTATGCTAGAAAGAACTGGTAGCCTGAAATAATTGATATTAACAATACTAATATTTAATATAGTGGTAAGGAATTACATTCTTTTCTGTGTATTCCAAAAAGATATACAAAAAACCTTAACACTTTAAAGCTAGGTAATTTTCTAGTTCAATTTCCTTGAAATATAAAAAAGTAAGAATGTTTGTGCAAATTTGATTTTTAACCCGTTGTGTGTCTAAATGTGGATCCACGCGAGACACAATGGCTTTTTAATTGTCTCTAATTAAGGCACATAAGAGGTTAAGGGTTGAATTCATAGATAAATGTGTTTGAATTCAGCTAATTCTTTAAATGATACAAACCAAAAATATTATTGATTTACCATAAGTTTTTTTATCTGAAAAAAACTTATGGTACTTAAATCAATAATGGATGTTAAGGAAAAATGGATGATCCTAAATGAAATACCACAGGAGTGTGGCCAAGCTAGTTTAATAAAAGTGTATTGCAAACACATATAATAAGTGTTTTAATTTTAACATTTGAACTAAAATTTAACCTTTCAAATACTGTCAATTAAAGACAATGGCAGCGCGAACAGTGGCATTCGCTTGGTGTTTTATGAATAAGATAAGTATTGACTTTGTTGGTAACTGGTGGTTGGTTCTGTCAGGTCATCAATTTTTCGTTCAATTTATAATTTTAAAGTTATCTGTGCTTACCTGTTGTATTCAAACACTAATATAGCCGCTCCTATGGTGAATATCAATGATTCGCCTAGAAGGTTTGCACCAAGTTCAATCGCCATTTCTTGGCTGAGAACCGGTATGTTTACTGGTCTACCCAAGTTTAAAATCCACATTTTAGCCTTTACTTCACACCAATTATAGACTGAAAAAATAAGCCTTTATTTTAAAAATCAGTCGGTTAGACTTTTGGGAAAACTATGTTCTGTGTTATTAATGTAATAATGACAATTTAGTGAAACTAAGGTACTGCTCATTTCGAAAATGTTGTCAAAAGTGGCGATGTCGTAATCGCCAGGAAAAGGTGTCCTGTTTTAGTCAAAGACATTGCATCGTAGGCATTGCATGATAGAATTATTGTGGTTTAGGTGAACAATATCAACACTTACATTGGGCAGGAGGCATACAGACATAAGTTCTGAAAAAAGGGTGATGTTTAGCTCGTTCTTTGCAAGCATTTGCAATCGGTTTACTTATCTGCTTTATCAACAAAGCGCCTAGTTTTGCAATTGGAAATGCTCCTACAACCATTGTTAGGTTGAAAGAATTATGTCTAGGTATTTGATTATGTAGTCAGATAATGCAAAATTTTACAAAATACTAAATAAGCACAAGGTCAGTATTATTGTCTATTAAATTGATCGGTTGACATATTGACATAAGTTGAAGCAGTGTTGCAAAAGTGAGAAAAACGCAAAACTTAGGCCTGAAACTGCGTTAAGCGGGCACCCGCGCGGTTTCATACAAAAATGCTCCGTCGCGGGGACCAGCGCGGGTGTCCGTCACGGGGAGGCGCGCCCCGCACCCACGCAACGGGGCCCGCCTCCGTGCGACGGAACACGTCGCGGGGGCACGCGCGCACAACAACCTAGATTCAATAAACGGGCTTACTGGCTGTCGTTTTTTTTTTTGCTAGTCGTCGTTTTGCTACGCAATAATATATTAAGTTCTCCATCGACACGACTATACAAGCACACCGTTAAAATTGAACTAGCGACACTGCGTAAATCGGTCTCCGCGACGGGGACCGTCGCGTAGCCACGGAGCCCACCCACATGTCCACGCGCGTAGACACGCGACGATTGCCCGTCGCGGGCGCCCGCTTAACGCAGTTTCAGGCCTTAGATTTTATGTAGGGATCGAAATATTGTACACCGAAACGGAAAGGAATTACGTTCTGTTACAGCAAATAGAAAAAAAATCAAATTATTCTAATTATCAAATAACGTCTAAAGTAACGTTATACTGAAAAAAAGATTGAAAAAGATAGCTTGATCTCTGCGACATTTGTCAAACTAACATTCCTAGGGTTGTCATGATATAAAAAAAATGTCGACAGTAATTTTCGACGCTTCTAATCGATAATCTATATATATAAAAGAAAGTCGTGTTAGTTACACTTTTTATAACTCAAGAACGGCTGAACCGATTTGGGAGGTAGCTTTAAAACCTTTAACATTATAATATAATTGGGTTTAATTACAAACAATACTAAAATGAAACGAATATTTTAATACAAAATACATTTATTCCCCTAAAGGTACACCCCAAATCAACATCTAAATCAGTTTCTGAATCACTAGAATAATTTTGTGTAGAAAAATTATGAACTCGTAAATATTATCGAATCGAACGTCCCGCTTAATAATGTTATTATTATAGCGCGGCAACCCTAGAGCGTTATTTCTGTGCCGTCCGCTAGAGCGCGTTTAGTAAGTTGACATAACGAGTTGTGACACGTTCGAGCGGCAACGGCGCGCGCTAAGAATAAAATCGTTGTATCTCTTTTAGTTTTAACTTCTTGAGTCTGTGAATAAAACCTAGATACATGCGTTTGAACTGGAAGTGTTAGGTAAGGTTTGTTTGAAATGAACACTCACATTTTTCGCCGTGAACAAAATAGATAGGTAATTCCATGATGATAAATATGATCTAGATAAGCTGTTCTATAGTATGAATATGCGGTAAAAACGTAACACGGTTTTTAAGAAGTTATCCGCTAGTATTTGCTTAGACTAATATAGATAATATGAATAATAGGTACCTACTTGCGCATCTGTTATGTCTCTTGTGTCTGTAAATCGTTTCATTGCGGCGTTGATGCAAACAAACTTCCTGTCCACGTTCGAAGTATTCTACCCGTTAGATTGCCCGTGTGCCGCTGAGCGGCACATGACCTTGAAGCCTCGATTGCCCGTGTGCCGCTGAGCGGCACATGGGCGCCCCGCACCTCAGTCGTTTAAGTTTTTGAAGTTTACTCTTTTCTGTCTGTCTATAGTCTATTTGTATAAATTTATTTCGCCTCGCCATTAAATTTCCTACCAAAATAAACCAAACTGTATATCCGAACGATGGAAAAAAAAAAAAAAAAAAAAAGTTGAAGTTGACAATGTTGCGTAATTGTCAGTGTCGTGTTACGCTTGTGTAAACAAAGTGTGTTTAAATAGTTAAAGTGGCTCGATTTGCTTGGTGTTTGTTTTATTTTCAAGGTAAGTTAACAACTAATACGTAGAAATAAAGTTTTTAGCATGAAACACGACATTTACTCGTCATAACCCGAAACTTGGCGGTACGGTTTGGCGAAAAATTTGAATTTACTGTTGTCACTAATTGTCATATTCATCAGCAATGGTAAACGCTATTGCTATGACTTTTGTTTATTTTGTAAGAATATTAGACTACCTACATTATTGTATTACTTTTATTCTAGGCCTAAATGTGAAGTTTAACGGTAAATCAACACGCAAAATTTAACCTCTTAATCCCCGCGCGAACGCCGGCGTTCGCGCTAATGTCATCGCGCCATAATAAATTATTTTGTATGGACGGGTGTATGGTATTATTTTTTTTCATAATCTATATACCCTAAATATCGTAATTAAAAAATAAAAACACAATGTCATCGCTTTAGTTTTCGAGATATGATTTTTTAAAAACTAGTCGTGTTTAAAAAGCGCTTATCTCTGTGTTTACAGTATCATATTTCGACTCCGTACTCGACGAAACATAAACAAAACACTCGAATGTGTCGCCCCATTCATACTAAGAACAAAAAACATAACACTTACGAGTTACAATAACATCTTGACGCACAATGGATTGTTTATTTGAAATGCGAACCCGCGCGCCGGGAGGCCATAAAAAACGTCTCAAGTGGCGGGCAATTGAGATAAGGTTTGCGGGGGGACGCGGGCAAGCAAGCGGCTACAGCATTCGTCCACTGTTGTAAGTTATTCTAATATTCCGACCCAACATATTTTTAAAAGTTGAATGCCGAAAATTTTGCCGGAAAATGTTTATAAGTGGTTTTCTCGACAAAAAATATCATAATAATATTATTACATTAGTATGATAATTCCGTAAAATGTATGATAGAATTTTTATTGTTCACCTTCAGAATTCATTACGGTTGACAATACCGCAGCATGATGAAATGTAATTAGGTACCTACCTAAATATCTTATTAGTATGAAAAAAAAATTGTGCTTTCCTACCTATCTAAATGTTTACTATCCTTGCCCGGCTTACCTACTCTTATATAGCCGTCTACGAGTATAACATAGTTGACTTAGTAGGTAGCAGGTGGGATCGCACAGTTAAGTAGGTACTAGTTTATATCAGATAAAAAAAAACCGGCCAAGAGCGTGTTGGGCCACGCACACTGTAGGGTTCCGTAGTTTCCCGTCCGTCACAATAAGTGTTCCCACTTATGAGTTTAAAAAAAGGCTATTTGTTAGGTGGCTAGTGTGTAATGGTGGTAGGCTAGGTGATAACTAAAACAGTATGCAAGTAGTAGGAATTTCAGCGATTGTGCACTCGTAAAATTACGAATATATTTAAGAAGCAACAATTTTTTACCACGGTAGGTCAGGAAAGCACGGAAAATCTTAACATCGACTTTTAAAAAGATGACGTCATTACGCAACGCCATCTATCGAACCATTTATGAACTGGTTTTTACCTTAACATTTTGATAGATGGCGTTAAAAAAATGAATTTTAGTTTTGTTCTAAATTGCCTTAACATGTTCCTGATAGAAGTTTTATGTAGTTATAAGATAATTCCGCCAATACCAAGGAGAGACCAACCGAACAATTCGATAATACCCGACCCCATCAACTCAGGAAAAATCCTAACAGCGCGAACACGAAATAGCCCAAAGTATAGCGCCATCTCTCGGGGAATTGAGTTACTAATTAATACATAGGTACTAGAAGAAGTTTTCGGTGATAATTTTGGATTGCGAGAACCGATTTTAATAATTCTTTTTTTGTTTGAAAGAAGATACGTTCAGGATAATAAAATATGTAAAAAAATGCTTGCATATACGATTTTACTACAAACTTAGTCCAGAAATTATTTTGTACAACCTTTTTGTCTTTTTTGTACAAAAACTGTTCTTTCCAGCAAGTTCAAAATGATTTTCCTAGAAAGTCCTTATAAAGTTCTACTTTTCAGATTTTTTTCATATTTTCTAAACTTATGGTTTAAAAGTTAGGGGGGGGGGACACATTGTTTTTTACTTTTGGGGCGATTATTTCCGAAATTATTGACATTATCAAAAAATGATCTTAGTAAACCCCTATTCATTTTTAAATACCTATCCAACAATATATCACACGTTGGGGTTGAAGTTTAAAAAAAAATCACTTCCCACTTTACATACAGGGGGGCTACCCTAATAAAACATTTTTTTCCAATTTTTATTTTACCACTTTGTCGGCGTGATTGATATATATGGTACCAAATTTCTTTCTAGGGCTAACGGTCACAGAGATTAAGCGAGGACGGACAGACAGACATGGCGAAACTATAAGGGTTCCTAGTTGACTACGGAACCCTAAAAAGGTACCTTCTATAAATATCTAGATCGGTGGAGATCTGACGACGCAGTTGTTACTTAATTTGTATTTCAACATTGTTCTTTTTAGTTTACCCTTTGCTGTAAACGTCTTTCCATGAAAATTGGGTGAAGTGAATATATAATGAGTTTTTAATCCATCCAATCAAGTTCAATATTAATCCAAGTTTTCATGTGTGTGTATCTCACCTCTATCCGCAGTGATGCGATGCGGAAAAAAATATTTTCAATTTCAGTTCAGCAAACGCAAAGTTGATATTCCTTGAGCAGTGACCATCGCACCGCTCTGCGTCTTGCCAAATGTACGACGGCACGGAAGTTCATAAACTCATGTAAAGTACTTGACCAGTCAGTGCAGTAAAACCATCTTTTCATCTTCACGTTCCCGGAGTAGGATTGAATGCCGCGACAGATGAAAAAAGGGCTTTAAAAGAGAGGCTTTTAAAACTTTTCCAGTGATGAATAGGGTGCGATAAGGTGGCCAGAATAGCTCAACATATTTTCACGGGGTAACACAATGGACGATCTCTTGCCAGCTACCAGTACCTACATCTGTCACTGCACGCTGCTGTAGAGTGTCTGGAACTTTGATGCCGCGATTAGTTATCAACTTATCATGCTACAGCTTGGCTCTGTATTGGTTCGCACCCGGTACCAGGTTCGTGCGGAAGAAACGCCCGGGTGTCACCACTGTGTGGACCACCTGGAGGACACGGGGGAGGTGTGCTCCCCTTAGGCAGAGTCGCCATGTCCTAGTGGGGGCGATCGGCAGCAACGACCAAGAGGTCCAAGCCATGTCCGGAGCAAGGAGGAATGGCCGGCGGTCGCCTCCTTTTGCAAAGCATTACGCTAACGAAATTAAGCGAAGGAGGCGGCCGCACGTGTCAGGGATCGGATTTCCTCACGCTCTAGTCGCTGCGACCCCGATCCCGATTTCCAGTCACCATAAGCGTAGACTTTCGGACGACAAGCAACGGGTAGCTCGCCGTCCTGCCATCCGGTAAACGTCCGGACTGAGGCCGAGTCGTCGACGGCACGTAGCCTTCCACGCTTGCGTCAGAGATGTCAGCACAACAGTAGGGACCCAGCAGGGCCGAAGCCCATGGCCATGGGTTGTCCGAATACACAAGGCAAAAAAAAGAATATAGGAGTTTTAGTAGTTGTGACACGCTCTCCCATTCCGCCCTAGAGCGAAAGAAGTTATTGGATGATTTTCCACCTCAAATAAACTTGTACGTAGGTATATTTCCGAAGATAGACGACATTTCTTGTATATTGTACTATTACCGATACAATTCCATAAAAGATATTTATCGAATTGGCTTCATTAGCTATCGTCTAAGAGTACTCTGATGCAACAAATAAGGTAAAAAAAAAATAACAGATTTTCTTTAATAAATATAATATTTATTGTTGCATTTTATAGAAATTGTACAGAGCATAATGAGGTTTCATCTAGGGCTTTTCTTTGAAAATCATCATTTTCTGCAAGCACCCGTCATTATTAATAGAAAAATCTTTTATTTACAGCTTTATAATTATTTTGAATATCGAAATTGTGGAAGAAATTAAAACGAGCGGTTTTTTTTAACTCGCTTATTTAACATAAGAGGTAGTACCAAGCTAAACAATAAACATAATAGGGTATCTATAACACTAGAACCTACATTATAATTCACGCCATAAATACTGTATAAATGCATGAATCAAATAAAATGAAAGAACCATTATTTTTCATTCTCCTCTGGTATTAATTAAACCAATGTGTAATAATTGATTGTCTATAGCTACTACAAAGGCGACGTAAGACTTATTTAGTTTCATTCATAAACTTCTGTATCTTGTCGGGTTCTGCGAGTTCCTTCAGGCGATGGAGGTTGTCCCACCAGAGTTTCAGCCGGTGTCGGCGAATCATGTTGAACCAGGGCGTGATGGGACCTTCCAGAGTTGGGAGGAACCTGGAGACATTAACAGATTGTTACAGATTATATGTACCATTAATGACACTTCCGCCTGATCACCGCTAAGTTCATTTTTGCTTGCACTTGAAACGAAAACTTTAAAGGGTTTGGTTTCGCGCCGCGCCGCAGGATTCAAGATTTTTTTTTTTAAGTGGTCAGGCAGAAATGACCACGACGGTACTTAGATGGCCCGAGACAGTGATGTAAGCGAGTTGTAGAGATAAGCGCCCGGGCGAGCACTCGGCGCTGTGTTCATATGTACCGAGTACTCGGCCGAGAGCACTGTCTCGCCTGTTTACTCGGTACGTGTGATCAAGGCATAAGAGTGTGAGAGAAACTAAACAATAATACAGCCAGAGAAATAATACAGCAGAAATAATACAGTCTGTTCACAATGACAATGATATTTTTTATTTTTACGAAAAACGTTGTTGTACAGTTGGAATTACCCCTGTATCGTGGGTGCATTACATGGTGTGTGAAGGGACATGTATTGGTCGCACAGTCGCTTAGGATTTTTCAACGAGCAGTTAATTTTGTAATGGTATTGTGTAGGGACTATAGTTGCAAAACTTCTGAAAAATTCGGAATAATTCCGGAATACTTCTGGGAAAGTTTCTTTAAATCGGAATAATTCAAAATGAGTTTAATTAAGATTTTTTTGCTGAAAAATCGTATTTTGCATCGATCGTCGATCGCCGCCGCCGCTGCTGCAGCGCTGGCCACAGAGTACTTTGTACACTGGCGCCGCAACGCGCGCGCGGGCCCGACTGCCACGAGTCGTGCGTGCAGGCGATGGCGGTGCGGGGTGCGGTAAGAGGGGATATGCTCCCCGGAGAAGTTTTC
This sequence comes from Mythimna ferrago, assembly GCA_910589285.2. NCBI lineage: Eukaryota > Metazoa > Arthropoda > Insecta > Lepidoptera > Noctuidae > Mythimna > Mythimna ferrago. The sequence continues at coordinate 10,647,669 of OU342692.1, read as the reverse complement.
CCCCCCGCGAGAAAGATTCGTACCCCGCAATCGAATGTTTCCGAATGTTTCCGAATATTTCGCCGGATTGACGGAATAATTCAATCGGAATAAACGTGTTTGTTAGTTAATAATTGTTCAGTGGCACATACGTAAGTAAAATATAAATGTTTATTTTAATATAAATGGGATTGATTAATGTTAGTCTGCGATTAACAGGATTTTTATTCTTTTGTTTTTAGGTAGGTACCTACTTATTTCGAAATCGAATGCTATTTTTATAAATGTCAGTTGTGAATTAAAAAACCAGGTCTAGCATTATTTGATTTGTTTTTTGAAAAAGGGTTAGAGTCTGTCTAACAAGTTAAACGACTTGGGTAATTATTAGGATATAGTGAAATCTGATGTAGTCAACACGGATTCAATAATCAAAGTTGATTAAGAGATAGAGATCATTGTTTAACAGAAGAACCTTATAAAAAGTACTGAATGTTTTTATTTTTTAAATGATTAAATACTATACAAAATTCCCAAGTCGGTTGAGAGAGATCTCTGATTCGCGAGTCGCATAGCCCACCAAGTCAATAGAAACATTACGCGTAAATTTTTTTTTGTCTATTTAGTCAAATAACTCCTGAACGAAGTGAGACGGAAGGCTAAAATCATGTCAACAGTTATAATACTTGTCACTAATGTAATACCACAATTTATTTTGGAAATACCTCTCGGGGGCCGCTGGACCTACCTTATTCTGCTAGACCCTTTGTACAGAATCCTCAGTGCGCGAGTCCGACTCGCACTTGCCCTTTTTTATTTTAGTTACTGTATCCGTACTCAAGCCTGAAAAGATTTATTCTAAGTTAGTCGAAACGCATTATAAATTTAAAGTATCAATACTCTATAAACTAGCCATATAAAATATTGACCAAAACAAAATAAATATATATCGTCATGTTTAAATGAATTTCCGTTTAATTTATATATATTTGGAGATAACAGGGACAGGAGTTTACCTAGGAAGTCTAAAAACATTAAAATAAAAGTGTTACGTACCAAAAAAACAGCATACCAATGTTTCCCAAGTTCGTGACTTTGTTTTGATCAATAATGGTGTGATTTGCCATTTGTTATCTTTGGAAAAACTGTAATATATTAAATATTATTTCCCTTGCAGCTCAGTGAAATTTTTTATCACTTTTTTGAAGATTTCAATTAAAAATCACAATAAAATAACATAGTAAACAAACCGGTGTCAATATTATATGACGTTTGGCATTCGACGGATGGCTGGGTTGGGTTGCTACTTAAAATCTTTAATGTTGTTTTCACTTTACGCCACGACGGTTCTTTTATCGCACAGACTATACTTGTGTCGATACTCTTGCGCCTTCACATCTTCCTAGCTCGTCGTGTCGTGCCGGTGCTGCCGCTGCGGCTGCGGAGAACCTCAAGCGGCGGAAATATAATAATTTTGTTGGAAGTTATATTTTCAAACCGTTTGGGGTTGAAACTCTCGGATCGTGGGGTCCGAGTGCTCACAAGTTGTTTAAAGATCTATCGAAACGTCTAGTTAATACTTCGCGTGACCCAAGGGCTGGCTTTTACCTCGGACAGAGGGATAAGCATTGCCATACAGCGTGGCAATGCCGCCAGCCTTTTGGGCATATTACCAGTCGACAGCGATGTGGAAGAGTTTTTTGACGCCATATTTTAATTTGATTTTAGTAAGTTGTAATTAGCGTAGGGTTTTATTATTATTATTTGTTAATTTAATGTTATTATAATAAATAAGTAAATAAATAAATTAACGCGAATACAATAGTCCTTATATTTTGTGACTATTAAATTTGGTCGGAATATAATTTGAATAATATAATTAATTAAATTATATTATTCGCAATATAATCGCTTTTGACGTAATTCGGAACTCTATTCAGACATGGCTCAAAAAACTTAGTACCTACGCAAACCAATAACAAAAAAAATGCATACCTACTCTTTGTTCTGTGCTGTCAAGTCATAGACTAAAATTATCAAGTGACAAGTTTTGACATATGAGTTGACTAGAGTCAAGAATTTATTTATTGACATTCACTTATACATATTTTATTATACATTATCATTAAATCGTGCTTTATGTGTATTAGCCACATAGCCCACAAACAATCGGACTATTTATTTGTATACATATATCACGTCAAAGGTTCTTGGCACACCTTGCGTGTTATTATTGTTTCAAGTGCTATCTTAAATTAACCACAGGTTTATCAGGTATTTCTTTCGAGGTATTAGCTCAGAACAGATTTAGCTCTCGCAAGTAAACACATGACGGTACAAAAATACGAGAAAAAAGTCTTACGAAAATCGTAAAAAAATGGAAAACCGAATTAGATGTTTTGAAGAGATAGCTGCTGAAGTATTTGATGTAGAGAATGCAGTGACCGATTCGTCTTCTGATCAGGTACTTAAAATTAGTCTTTATTATCAGTATACAATGTTAAAAACTAGCAGGCTTCATATTTATATATTAGAGGTTAAGAGGTTATAATTTTCATGATTTACTAATTTCATGAAATAAGACCTTCACAATGTGCAGTAACTAACATTATACAATTTTTCAGGTCGACGTTGAGACTATGATACTAAAAATTTACAAACAGTTTGAGAAAAATGCTGAAATTGAACCAGAAATTCCTGTAGTACGAAAAAGAGTTCATAGTCAATTATTAAAAGATTGTCTAGGATCGTTACCACAGAGCTATGAATGCTTGGACGCAAGTAGAACATGGATAGTCTACTGGGTATTGCACTCATTGTGGCTACTTAATGATATGCCTGATGCAGAAACATTATCAGATGTAGTCAAGTTTCTGACATTATGCCAGCATGAGGAAGGTGGATACGGTGGTGGCCCCGGACAGTACCCTCATCTTGGAACCACTTATGCTGCTGTAAATGCTCTGAGCATTATAGGAACTGAGGAAGCATACAACTCTCTGGACAGAAGCAGTTTACAAAAGTTTTTATGGACTGTGAAAGATGTTGATGGATCATTTGCTCTCCACAGAGGTGGGGAGCAAGATATCAGAGGTGCCTACTGTGCCGTCAGTATAGCCAAAATAACAAATACATACACAGATGCCTTATTTGATAAAACAGCAGAATGGATAGTCAGCTGCCAGACATATGAAGGCGGGTTTGCTGGGTGCCCTGGCATGGAGGCCCATGGTGGCTATGCATTTTGTGGGATTGCATCTTTGGCATTGCTGAATAAAACACAATTATGTGATGTTGATGCACTGTTGAGATGGTGCGTAAATCGTCAGATGCGTGTGGAAGGTGGCTTCCAAGGAAGAACAAACAAGTTGGTGGATGGATGCTATTCGTTTTGGCAAGGGGCTGCATTTCCAATTATCAGTGCTATTCTCTCCCAAGGTAAAATCTAGTTTGATAACCCTTAATTCATTAAACACCAAGTGAACGCCGGTGTTCGTGTACCTATTGTCTTTCTATTGTGTCTCTAATTACCACGATTGAAAGGTTTATCCCTTCAAGAAAACACTTATAGTGCTGAAAACCATCTTTTAGTGCTAAATGAATGTTTTGTTAGTTCTGAGTGCAAATTTTCTACGCCAGCCATATATTTTTTTCCATCAAACATTAGTTGGATTATTATTTGTTGTGTAATTGAAAATGATTCTGTACTACCTTTTCGATAAAAATCACCACTCATACTCAATTTTTTTTTTTTTTTCAGAAAATAAGGAACTAATTGAAACAGTACTATTTAATCAGGGTGCCTTACAAGAGTACATAATTATATGTTGTCAAGCCTTGCCTGGTGGTGGTTTTATTGATAAACCTGGCAAGTAAGTAACTTTATCATCTATTTTTTTCCTGTTTGCTGTACCTACCATTTAATTTTAAAAAAACCCTGAAGACAGCATTTACCTACAGGAAAATTGGTTCTATTTATTTGAACGTTTTTTTTTACCCTTTTATGTAAAGGGTAAAAAACCAAGAACATCAAGTGGTCTCTATAGTGTTGAATTACTCAAATCCGTCTTGATCTCGATGACGTGAAGCGTTACAGACGTGAGGCAAAGACATGGCTGTTGAAATGATTATGAGGAAATTGAACTTTTAAAAAATTGAAAAATGTCGGGACCATTTGAAAGAGTTAAAGTGGCCCGTGGCAAATGAAGGAACATAGGTGGGTTTTAGTCAGTAATAGCTTGCAATCCATCCGACATCCAACGAAGGAAGTCATTTGACAACCATCTTGAAAAATGTGTTTATAATGTGTAATGATTTAAATCTAAATGTTGGAGTCTCAAACATACTTTGATAAAAAGTTTTTAGTAATCTGTGCATATTTTTGGCTCAAAAATTTTTCACATCCCCATATTTGACGGTTTTTATGGTCTCTTAATAAATTAGGTTTTAAATCTACTTTTGCATATGTACCTATTTAATAACCATAACCCATTGTTTCAGGCATAGAGATATTTATCACACCTGTTATGCCCTGAGCGGATTGTCAGTGGCACAACACGGCACCGGGGCTGGCGATCCGTTCGTAGTCGGCAGGCCAAGCAATGAACTCAACAGAATACACCCCCTGTACAATGTCGCACCACATCTCGCCTACAATGCTGTTCATTATTTCATCAGACATCCGCCACCAGTAAAGGACAAAAACTAATGTTTGAAGACAATTCCTTAGTGCTTAGATGAATATTCCACCATAGTATTGATTTCCTATGTCATAGGGATAATTTCTGAATTGCGAATTTGAAGTTATAAAGCTTGAATGGTTTTCAGTCTAAAATAGAGATTGATATTCAACATCTAATTTGTAATTCAAAAATTCGGGGTTAGTAAATATTTTTTCCATTGTGTTGAACCTACTATCTACCTACTATAACTTATGAAATTGTAACTCCAGTAAATTATGGCTGGACTAGAGCTGATGAGGATGTGGGAGTTGGGACACTTTTCATGACTGCAGTATGTTGCATTGCGATAATTTTCGACATTCACACGGGCGATGCCACGGCCAAATCTAGACCTACATTATTTTTACACTGACCTTGCCATCGGCTTCGCCCGCGTGAAAGCCAAAGAGTAAATCCTATACAAGGAATTAAAGTGTGCATTTGGATTGAGGGCCCAATTTTTAAATCCTTACGAAACGAAACAAGGTAAGTAAGTAAAGCAATGACCCATTATCTTAAACTTAAATTAAAACTGGTGTCCTTAAATAACGTGGGCTCTCAATCCGAGTTTTAGACTATGCTTCTTTATGCAAGCGTCAGGCTTGCTTAAAAGTAGTATAGTCTATATCTCGGAAAATACTGTCGGAGTTAATAATTATATAGGAATTTAATTCAGAATTTCTTAATACGATTGTTTCTTTATGTAAGCGTCAGGACTGAGAGCCCACGTTATTTAATCATACCAGTTTTAATTTAATTTTAAGAAATTTATGGGTGTTTGCTTTAAGTTTTACTATTTTTTTTACCAAATTCGTTTTATTCGTTTCGTAAGGATTTAAAAATTGGGCCCTCAATCCAGTTACACACGTAATTAAATAGTATCACATCTCCTAATCCAGAAAACAGTTATCGTAACAGTTCAGTGACATTTAATAATGACAGATTACCTACCGGCACAGATCTTGAGCGCTCGGCGTCAGAGTGGGGATCGCTTTGCGCATTCCATACATTGGCGAACCAATTGTCGTCGTTGTTAGATACCTACACGCAGCAAGCGCAGGTAACGAATCTCGAGTGACGTCTATGACACGAGGGCGCGGCGAGCCAATCACTGACACTCCCCGCCCCCGCGTCTCACTTCGCACCACTAAAGAGACCGAATATTTGACTTGAACTTGAAGTCAGCGCTCAAGATCCGTGCCGGTAATTGTACATCGCGAATTGAGCACGACATGTGAACATGATTTGACTGTGACTACGAGTACCTATTACTTTGTAGTTTGCTGTGCAATCATCATGCAAACTTTTAAAACTTGTCACCTAAAATAAACTTCAAACAAATACTTATTTTTAACACGCTTATACATATTAGCTTCACCTGTATGTTTGTAACCAACACCTTTGTGCTCGTTTTTGACCAACTTTGGGCGATCAGATTTTCTTCAAACTTTGCACACCCATCAAAGACTGATGACAATACAATAATTCGTTTTTTTTTTGTGAAAAATAAAAATATAGCAAAAAAAAAAAATCACACTTTCATAGCATATCAAAAAAAAAAAACGAAAAATATAAATATCATTGTGAAAAAAGCGTGGGGTGCTCGATTTACGAAAAATATGGCACAATGCGCCCCACGCTTTTTTCAGAATGATATTAATATTTTTCGTTCATTATTGTTATTTTCTACCTATATTAAAAATTATTTTACACTTTTTAGTTTGATATGCTATGAAAGCGTGATTTTTTAGTTTTCTTTAACTATATTTTTTTTAATTTGCTTTCGCAATTACTTTTAACCGTCTAATTTTAGACACATTTCAAGAATTGATGTTAGCTACGTTCACAGTGACTAAAAATATATTGGAATTGGTACCTATCATGTTTGTGAGAGATTTGCCGAGTTATATGGATGTATAATTTTTTTTTCGCGCATAAACTTATGTTTTCCAATGCTTACCTACATCTGTGTCCGTAGTAATATTCTGTAGAAACATAATGACATCTCACCGAGACAACTCGACTCCAACTTCTCGACAGTTAGAACTCTGTCCCAAAAAAAATTACACTTATAGGTACTATCCCCATAGTGTGGCAAATAATCTAAAAGCAAGCGAAGCGACTTCGGGAACTACAATGCACTATCCATCCTATCACGGAAATGTTCTAAGAGGATGACGAGAGTTGTGTTCGCCCGCCGTCCGCGTGCCCCCGTCACCTCGTCGTGTTAAGATTCCAAGCTTAATGCATACTTCTATTTTATACTTAATGGTTAAAATATTATTTTTACAAAGTTGGAGTCGATTGGTCAGTGTCAAGAAGTTCTGGGTTCGACGGGTCAAAGTTGGATTAGGTATCGTAGAATCCTTATGTAGGATCATGGACGAATAAAAACGGCGCGCCATTTATACCGGGTACACTCGATAGCGTTGCTTAGGATCACAAATGCTAGATCGACTATTTTTTGTGACATACTTTACTGTCCGGCTGTTGGGCAAATGCTTTTCATTCTTCTTCTTGGCATGTCGCCTTCTCCGCCCAGTCCCTTGTAAAAGCCACCAAGTGGTCGCGCCTAGCGTTATCTAGACTTTCATTAGCTACGACGTCTGTTCTCTCGTTCTCTCCTACTAGCCCAGCTGTGCTGATGCATTTTACATAATATACCTATTGAAAATCTGTCTGGTCGGGTGTCCTATTATGTGAGCCGCCTGGAGAGAAACAAATGGTAAAAAAACCGGCCAAGTGCGAGTCGGACTCGCTCATGGAGGGTTCCGTAGCAGCAAGTAACATAATATAAAAGTTCTTGTAGTTCGTTGTAACTTTGATCGATGTTTTAATAATAGTGTAATTTTTTAGATTTATGACGTATAAAAAAAAACTACTTACTAGATCTCGTTCAAACCAATTTTCGTTGGTAGTTTACATAGTAATGTACATCATATATTTTTTTTAGTTTTATCATTCTCTTATTTTAGAAGCTAGAGGGGGGGGGCACACATTTTACCACTTTGGAAGTGTCTCTCGCGTAAACTATTCAATTTAGAAAAAAATGAAATCAGAAACCTCAATATAATTTTTGAAGACCTATCCATAAATACCCCACACGTATGGGTTTGATGAAAAAAATTTTTTTGAGTTTCAGTTCTAAGTATGGGGACCCCCAAAATTTATTACTTTTTTTCTATTTTTGTGTGAAAATCATAAAGCGGTTTACAGAATACATCTACTTACTAAGTTTCAACAGTATAGCTCTTATAGTTTCGGAAAAAAGTGGCTGTGACATACGGACGGACAGACAGACAGACATGACGAATCTATAAGGGTTTCGTTTTTTTCCATTTGGCTACGGAACCCTAAAAAAAGAGACAGTAGAATGACTGAATTTGATATTTTTTGTATCTATATTTTTTTAACTTTTTAAAATGTTTTCGTTAGATCGTTTTTATCATGTAGCTATTAAGAAAGTAACTACGTTATTCCAGCAAGATAGTGTCGATTACTACAACTAATTCAGTACAACGAATAATTAGGTACCTAAAATACCTAATAGATACGAAGGTAATATGCTGACTTTCTTTTTTTCGTTCTGGACGTCAGTTTCTCTCTGGAGCAACATTGCAATTGGTGTACGAACTTAATATTATGATTGTAAAACGTAGAGCAGTGGTTATCAATTTATCATTTCAAGCATCAGTTCCGCGTAATTGATATTTTGAGCGCCATCTAGTGTATTATTGAACGGGGGCCGCTGCTTATCAGGGTCTCGGTAAATAACTCTCGTCTCGCGCAAATTGTTTCGATCGAAAGCCACCAGATAGCCTCCAAATTATCTGTTATTATTATTCTGTCGATGTATAATGTTCCATCATAGATAGGTAATAAATATACCTACTTTATTCTTCACTTGTAAATAACTAGAAGTTCTATTCGCCCCTTTTATACGTCCATCATCTAGGTATGTGTAGGATAACCAACGAATTCTACAATCAAGTGACAGGTATTAAGTGGTACCAGAATGGAGTATTGGAGCAACACCAATGCATACAGTTTATTTCTATTAGAAGTCGACCATAATATACCTAAGTACTTACCTATATTGTTTGTAAATAAGATTCCAAAGATCTATTTAAAACTAATGTAGCACTGAATTTTCTTATACTATTCATTACAAATATCATTCTCCCTAAAGATGTTTAATTTAAATGCTTTTTCCTTACTTATGCTACGAGGCCTTGCTTCATGCCAAATATCAGGATTCTAGGGCAACGGGAAGTACTTACTTAAAACCCTATGAATTTTGATTCCCTTGAGAGTGGAGTGTCGAAATATAGGTTTTTTGCAACATAAATGGCCGTATCTTTTCGTTAGCTTACAAGTATGATGACCTGAGTATATGTTTTTAATTTCAACTCGATACCTCCACGTGTTCCCGAGATAGAGGGTCTTGACAGAGACAGACAAACGGACAATAAAGTGGTCCTATAAGGGTTCCGTTTCTTCCTTTTGAGGTACAGAACCCTAAAAACGCGCTAGGTACCTCAAAGATGGCGTGAAAACGTGTCTATTTTAGATAAGACAATTACCTCTTCCAACTTTTTGAATCATTATTATGTACTTATCTTAAAAACTGTGGCTGTTAGGAAAAAATCTTTTACATATTTTTGTAGATAATTATCTGATCTACAATTTTCATGCACCACGCAGTTGTAATGAGTCAAAGCCTGCGTGAATGAATTATTGTGAGTGGATGAGTGGATGGATGGGTGTGGTTAGCTTTATTCTTCAATAAGTCGTTGCAGGAAGAAGCCATACCTGATGATTGGTGCAACAGTTCTTTGGTGCCTATCTAAAAAAAACAAAGGTGATGTGCTTGAGTGCAATGAAACCATCTGGCCAAAATTATGTGGACGCACCTCTCGCACCCGCCTAGGCGGCAGTACGCAAATCTGTGCATTTATTTGCGGCCAACAGCGCCCGGAAAGCGCGCGGCTGACCTTTAAATCCATTTTCTTTGCGAAATATTGATTGATTTACATATGCAATGTTCACTTTGAAGAATATTTAACCACCCATTCTTATGTGTAAAAATGTTTCTAAAGATCCAAGCCGTTTCGAAGGAGTAGGGAAAAGTTACGAATGTGATGTTGTTGTATGTAATATTTTTTTTAGACAAAAGTATTAAGGACGCGTGAGCAAGATTCACTCGCTCGAATTTAGGTATCTTGGTCGCAATACATCGACCTTACGCGCACGCACACATAGAGCCCATTGTTCGCTCAATTTTATACTTTAACCGAACATGTCTTGATATTTGAGGTATTATTTTATTTTTCTTAGTAAGTATTAATTGAGTCAAGCTTGTTTGATTTTTAGTATCAGTATTACTATATGGCAATATGTAATTGTCTGCTTATCCAGTTTTGAGTACTACTCTTATAGCAAAAATAAGTAGTTGCCATATCGTTACGGGTAATAACGACCAATTTCTTTGTAAACCTACGATTATTTCCCAGGCTTATTTCTTTAAAAATATTATATTTAACAAAATCAAATTGGTATTTGAGATTAATTTTATCAGACAATTAGGTACAACGCACAACCCCTCTCCGACATGAATTAAATCTTCAAACTCAATAAATACTCGTACGATGTCTGAAGCAAGTAGGTATTTCCAATTTAATATTCGATCTAATCGTAAAATACAGTTAAAACTATGAATACTTATGTATTTTTAACCGACTTCTAAAAAAGGAGGAGGTTCTTAATTCGGATGTTTGATTTTTGGAACGAAGTTCCTTATCGCGTGTTGTGAAAGGGGGCTAGACGGAAAAAATTCTCACGAAAAGTTGTACCGACACTTTTTGCTTTTTTTTTCTTTTTTTTCCTTCTTTAATATTCCTTCACTAATTTTTTTTAATGTTTTTGGCTTGGAAACTAAATCTTTATCTATTAATGGAAATCCAAGATGGCGGCTGCAAGAAATTATCAACTTTTCCGTCATGGGTGTCGTTTTCATGGTTTTCGAGGGTGTTGAAACCGATAGTATTGTCAAAATATAAATTCAAGATGGCGGCTGCAAAAAAAAAAATTTCGTCATGGGTGTCGTTTTCATGGTTTTCGAGGGTGTTGAAACCGATAGTACTGTCAAAATATAAATCCAAGATGGCGGCTGCAAGAAATTATCAAATTTTCCGTCATGGGTGTCGTTTTCATGGTTTTCGAGGGTGTTGAAACCGATAGTACTGTCAAAATATAAATCCAAGATGGCGGCTGCAAAAATTAATAAAATTTTCGTCATGGGTGTCGTTTTCATGGTTTTCAAGGGTGTTGAAACCGATAGTATTGTGAAAATGTAAATCTAAGATGGCGGCTGCAATAAATTATCAACTTTTTCGATATGGGTGTCTTTTTCATGGTTTTCGAGGTTGTTGAAACCGATAGTGCTGTCAAAATATAAATCTAAGATGGCGGCTGTCAGAAATTATCAACTTTTTCGTCATGAGTGTCGTTTTCATGGTTTCGATGATGTTGAAATAGTGCTGTCAAAATGTACATAAAATGGGATAGTATTTTTTAGTTATCTTGTATTGGCTAGACGGAAAAAATTCTCACGAAAAGTTGTAACGATATTTTTTGCTATAGTAAGCTATTGTAAGCCGTGCGGCGTGCGCATGTTTCTCTGTCTGTCTCTCTCTCTCTCTCTCTCTTATAGAAAGCAAGCCAAAACGGAACTTCGTTCCATCCGGGTGTCCCTTGACACCTCAGTAGTTTTTTTTTTTTTAATGTATGTTCGCGCATAACTTCGTTGCTTGCCGACCGATTTGAAAAATTCTTTTTTTGTTGGAAAGTGTATACTTCCCAAATGGTCCCATAGTCACCAAGTTGGGATCTGATGATGGAATCTTGGCGAATTCAAGGGAACTCCTCAAATATCATAAGCAACCGTATAGTTCTTTTGGTATTTTCATCAAAGACTTAAGCATTTACACTCAAAAAATAACATTTGATGAAGTGGAACTGGTGAAGAAGACCAGAAATGGCCAGTGGAAGTTCATACTCACACAGATATCACAATGAACATAGTTATGCGAGCCGGAAGATAGGCACCGGAACGCCGTAATTAATCAATGTATCCTAGCCGTGTTTGGGTTTATTAGAATTGTCATGAGATGCACTTTGGCAATAAGGTACTATCAAACTGATCTGATGATAATGATGATGAAGCTAGAAGATAGGCACCGGGGCTCCGTAATTAATCAATGTATCCTACCCGTGTTTGGGCTATTTAGAATTATCATGAGATGCGCCGCACTTTGGCTATAAGGTACTATCAAACTGATCTGATGATGATGATGGAGCCGCAAGGTAGACACGGAAGCTTCATAATAAAACAATGAATTTATCCTAGCAGGGTTTGAGTTAATGGGAATTGTCATGAGAAAAAGGTACTCTGGCTGTAAATAAGTGTATTACAACTAAAAAGTGTGAAAAAAAAATATAACCGACTTCACTAAAAAAAACACTGAAACCATCAAAATAATTTTAATTTCGGAAGTCGGTATTTCTCGATATTGTTTGTTCCTTATTTAACACCGACTAGTGAAATCGGTTATATCTTTTTTGGAAAAAGTTTTTTTTTTTTTAATTATAAGGTAAAATATACAACGGATTTAGGTGTTATGTGTACTATCCAGACCCTATTTGTAGCATAGCCAATTTCTGTATTGTATTTGTGTGAAAAGATTGTATGGGGCTAAATAATTTTAAAGCATGTAACTGGGAGATGAATAAATCATTGTTAATTTGATATCATGATATTGTGGCAACTTTAATTCCTTGTATATCAAAATGGTAACAGGAAAAATTGATTTATAAATACACTAGCTTTTGCCCGCGGCTTCGCCCGGCGTAACCTAATGTTATTTCCCATAAATTTTGGACCTCCATTTTACACGCGTGAGCAGCGTAGTTCTTACTACCTTAATTCACATATACTACCATTGTTGGTGTTGTGTTAGTTAAGAAAACAAACACAAAACAAAAATGCAATTATAACTTTTCAACAACTTCCAAAAGAAAACACAGTCATCAGTCGTGCGTTATTGTCGTTCGGCTTATTAGCTAAAGAAACAGTAGGCAAAACAGCGCGGGGGGAGGATCAGTGACCGCGTCATGCGTAGCTACTGAAGAGCGGAACTCGTGAACTCGTGAATTTAATTTTGAGAATTATTAAATTTATGAAAGCTTTCTAATAGTACGTCCGATTTAAATGATTCAAAAAGTAATTTACAGATACTGATATAGTCTTGAACGCGAAGTAACTTATTTTGATAAGAATTAATACCGTAATTATGTAAATAGCTTTCCAATAAATGCTTCATGAATGCCAATTTTTAAAAGTAGTAAAATGGATATATTATGTTAACCTTAAGAGATAGACATATGCCACCGCGGACTTTTCTGTAGACCTATATAAGATACACAATTCCACGATACATTATTTTGTTATATCTCAAAGGGTTTAGGCAGCGTTTGCGTTAAAAGCTCCCAGACGGCTTATTTTTTCCCGACATCTTCAACAAATAACGTTAATGTACACAAAAATACATACAAAAACTTAACAAATTATATACTAAAAGCTTCCTCAAGAATCACGCTATCGAGTGGTAAAAACTGCTTGAAAATCGGTGCAGTAAATTTTGAGTTTATTGCGAACAGACAGACAGACAGACTCGGCGGGGGACTTTGTTTTATAATATGTAGTGAAAAGTGTCCTAATTTATCTTGGTACTCGAAGATATAGGCAAGCGTGCTCTATCGTCGGCCACATCATCGCTTACCATCAGGTGAGATTGTGGTCAAACGCGAGCCTATACATTATATAAAAAAAAAAAATCCTATTACTACTGTCCGTTCAACCGATTTTGACTTTCATTACGTTGGTAGCATGACAAATGGTGGCTGCAGCAAATAGTTGGTATTGTAATTAGTTTTTTGCTTTTAATGCCATCCTTATGCCTACGAAATAGAAGTTGAAATCGGTTGAACTGACAGTAAAAAAACTTTCTTTATATGTCTAATCCGCGAATAGGGTACAGCTCCTATTACTTGCTTCGATTTGTCTGTCAGATATTTAGCAATATAAAAAAACTACTGAGGTGTCAAGGGACACCCGGATGGAACGAAGTTCCGTTCTGGCTTGCTTTCTATAAGAGAGAGAGAGAGAGACAGACAGAGAAACATGCGCACGCCGCACGGCTTACAATAGCTTACTATAGCAAAAAGTATCGTTACAACTTTTCGTGAGATTTTTTCCGTCTAGCCAATACAAGATAACTAAAAAATACTATCCTATTTTATGTACATTTTGACAGCACTATTTCAACATCTTCGAAACCATGAAAACGACACTCATGACGAAAAAGTTGATAATTTCTGACAGCCGCCATCTTAGATTTACATGTTGACAGCACTATTGGCTTCAACAACCTCGAAAACCATGAAAAAGACACCCATATCGAAAAAGTTGATAATTTATTGCAGCCGCCATCTTAGATTTACATTTTGACAGTACAATCGGTTTCAACACCCTCGAAAACCACGAAAACGACACCCATGACGAAAAAGTTGATAATTACTTGCAGCCGCCATCTTGGATTTACATTTTGACAATACTATCGGTTTCAACACCCTCGAAAACCATGAAAACGATACCCATGACGAAAAATTAAATTTTTTTTTGCAGCCGCCATCTTGGATTTATATTTTGACAGTACTATCGGTTTCAACACCCTCGAAAACCATGAAAACGACACCCATGACGGAAAAGTTAACAATTTCTTGCAGCCGCCATCTTGGATTTACATTTTGACAGTACCATCGGTTTCAACACCCTCGAAAACCATGAAAACGACACCCATGACGAAAAAGTTGATAATTTCTTGCAGCCGCCATCTTGGATTTACATTTTGACAGTACCATCGGTTTCAACACCCTCGAAAACCATGAAAACGACACTCATGACGAAAAATTTGATAATTTCTTGCAGCCGCCATCTTGGAGTTATATTTTGACAATACTATCGGTTTCAACACCCTTGAAAACCATGAAAACGACACCCATGACGAAAAATTTAATAATTTTTTGCAGCCGCCATCTTGGATTTATATTTTGACAGTACTATCGGTTTCAACACCCTCGAAAACCATGAAAACGACACCCATGCCGAAAAATTTTTTTTTTTTTGCAGCCTCCATCTTGGATTTGTATTTTGACAGTACTATCGGTTTCAACACCCTCGAAAACCATGAAAACGACACCCATGACGGAAAAGTTAATAATTTCTTGCAACCGCCATCTTGGATTTGTATTTTGACAGTACTATCGGTTTCAACACCCTCGAAAACCACGAAAACGACACCCATGACGAAAAAGTTGATAATTACTTGCAGCCGCCATCTTGGATTTACGTTTTGACAATACTATCGGTTTCAACACCCTTGAAAACCATGAAAACGACACCCATGACGAAAAATTTTATAATTTCTTGCAGCCGCCATCTTGGATTTATATTTTGACAGTACTATCGGTTTCAACACCCTCGAAAACCATGAAAACGACACCCATGCCGAAAAATTTTTTTTTTGCAGCCGCCATCTTGGATT
Organism: Mythimna ferrago; assembly: GCA_910589285.2. Classification (NCBI taxonomy): domain Eukaryota; kingdom Metazoa; phylum Arthropoda; class Insecta; order Lepidoptera; family Noctuidae; genus Mythimna; species Mythimna ferrago. The sequence goes on along the minus strand of OU342692.1, from coordinate 10,632,308 downwards.
TGTATTTTGACAGTACTATCGGTTTCAACACCCTCGAAAACCATGAAAACGACACCCATGACGGAAAAGTTAATAATTTCTTGCAACCGCCATCTTGGATTTACATTTTGACAGTACTATCGGTTTCAACACCCTTGAAAACCATGAAAACGACACCCATGTTGAAAAATTTGATAATTTCTTGCAGCCGCCATCTTGGATTTATATTTTGACAGTACTATCGGTTTCAACACCCTCGAAAACCATGAAAATGACACCCATGACGGACCATTTATTTATTTTTATTGTCATAGTCGCTTAACTATCCATTGTGATATATAGGTAAGTATGAAGTTCCGTTGGCCATTTCTGGTCTTTGTTTTAGAATAAAACTCATTCTGTATCAGTGAGTCCATTATTACTCCATAATAACAATTTTAAAAATAAGTATGATATTTGTACTTTTATTTCGGTCCGAAAAAGTAGCACGTCTTTGCAGTCGCAGTATACAAGTCGGCACACATTTTAGACGTATTTATTTTTTGTAAGAGAGCGATACAGACATCCGTTCACAAGCGCTTCTGAGCGCGGACTGACGCTAGACATCGCGCGTTCAATGAAAAATGTATGAAGAAATATTAAGAGTGGTTTTATTTTGGTCATAAATCATAAAGTTATTTATGTAGGTTCAAAATAATTAGCTATAGGTGTTGAAGACTATATAAGCTGTATTATTTTATGTTTTTTAAAGTAAAAATGTTTACTGGATTTAAGTTACGGGTTCCTACTCAGACCCTGTGTTTCGTAATTTTCTTGTATTAGTGCGTTGGTAAAATCGTATTTATATGAAAATTTTATATGAGACCGTAATATTTTTTTTATGCCATCCTGGAGATAAATATATTGTCTTTTATTTGATACCAAGATATACTCATAATTATGATTCCTAGAGCATCATAATGGTTCCCGAAAAACCGTGATATTTGTCGAAATAGGTGAATACGTCCTTAATAGCACGAAAAAATCAAATGTTGATAATGTTGTTCATGAATTTATAATAAACATATATTTTTTTCAAACCTGGCCGTTACCGAGGAGTAGGCTTGAGAAAGTCAGTGTTTTATGGCACTTTTCGGGCGCTTGGGCCTTAAGAAGAAAGGTATGCCTGGGAAGTATGTGCAGTTGATCAGAGCGATGTACAGTCGATGTAATACCCAAGTCTGATCCACAGTGGGCAGCACTGGAAACTTCTATGTGGCTGTCGGTTTACATCAGGGATAGGCTCTCAGCCCATTACCTCTTCCTGATGATAATGGACGCTCTGACGTCGGACATTCAGGAGGACCTGGTGTATGCTGTTTGCCGACGACATTGTGCTGGTTGCCGAGAGTGGCCTAGAGGTCCAAAACAGATTGGAGGTATGGTGGCACAGACTGGAGAGTGTTGGCCTGAAATTGAGTAGAACAAAAACGGAGTACTTGTTCTGCGGTTTCGGCGGTCTCTCCAAACCTGTGCCTTTAGCTCTCGCCGGAACGCCCATACCAATCTATTCCGACTTTCGGAACCTCGGGTCGCTCGTCCAAGGGGATGGTGAGGTAGACCGAGACGTAACACGTCGGATCAACGCAGGATGGATGAAATGGCGACAGGTCACGGGGACAATTTGCGACCCACGCATGCCCCTCAAGTTGATGGGTAAAATTTACGAGTCCGTCATAAGACCTGTCATATTGTATGGATCAGAATGTTGGGCTGTGAAAAAGACGGATGAAAAAAGATTGCATGTAGCGGAGATGAGAATGTTGAGATGGATGTGTGGTGTGACGAGAGTAGATAAAGTGAGAAATGAGTATATTAGAGGAAGTGTGAAAGTGGCGCCAGTGACTGAAAAGTTGAAAGGTACCTAATCGGTTGTCTTGGTATGGTCATGTGAAAATGGATGGAGAGAAAGGAAGAAGAAAAGATGGATGGATTGTGTGAGGTGAAAGAAAAGGGAGTTAGTGATAGTTTGAAGGGTGGCAGGACAGAATGGAAGAAAAAAACGTGTTGCGCCGACCCCAAGTAATATGGGATAAGGGCAGAAAGAAGAAGATATAATTATTGCTTGATCAAAGTCTAGACGATTACATGAAAAGTAGCTTGCAGGTTCTATTAGGAGCAGGGACACCACAATCGCGGCGGTAAGTCCCCATTTTGAGGAGTGGCTGGAGAGGCGCTACGGTCTACGAACTTTCCGCGTGACGCAGGACATGGCAAGATCGGGAAGTTTAATATCGGATTCAGCGCCCGGATGTTACGGTAGGCGATCGGCGGCGGCGGCCTCTCACGCCGAGCCCTGGTTCTGTTGTTGGTAGCGATTGGCGGAGCGAGAATGGGACGCAGTCGCCTCTTTCTGCTGGAGTAATGCTCCAGCCGCCGCGACATATCAGCCCCGGGCGTCCGAAGTTGTAACGTAGATCGCCGTCCGACCGACCACTAAGGTCCAGTAAGGACCAAGCCCGTGTCGTCGACGGAACGCAGTGTTTCAGGCACGCCACAGAGATGTCAACAAAATCGTAGAGGCCCAGCAGAGCTGATGGCCATTACGGCCACGGGGAATTTTTGAAAGAGAAACTGTGGTTCTAGAACGCAAAGGGCAACTGAAGGACACAAGATTGGTCTTTAGTCAGTAAAACTCTGACACGTCACTGGTTACCATTTATGTTTGGCATTGGTTACTTGCGGTCAGAAAAGATAGGGGGTCCATAGATTATTATATACTGAGAAGAGGATCCCACCTTGCCTCCACTCTTTCTCAATAAATTAGCATTTCAAAAATGCTAATTTAACCAATGTCCTTGCTAATGCAGAAAATATGTCTTTCAGTGTTATCTGTAAACATTGTACAAAGGAAAATACCCAATCAAGTACCTACTAATTATTTACTAAATTTGGAAGCGATTGGCGATAAAGTGCCGGCGACAGTCACGTAAGGAAATATCATAAAACTGCATTATATTATGCTATAATTTATTTCGTCGTCTTTGATTTAATAAAAATGTAACTATTACAGGATTTTTATCTATAACCTTAATCATATCTGTAATAAATACATAAGAAACCTATACACGTTTTTCAATTAAACAAATATGCAACATTAACAATTTGTGTGATGAAGATAAACTTTAAAGAACTACATACATAAATAAGCATTATATATTTGGTAAAAGTAGCCCTTGTTTTAATTTACACCAACACAAATTCCTCAGATTCAATGTCTGTATCACTGTCTTGGATATTCGGAGTCACCCAGTTTTGCTCTGTTTCATAAATTGAGTATCTAACATTAGGAAAGTTCATAACATTACTACAAGAGCCACTGTTTAGAGTGAATATAGGATACTCTAAATTAGTAGTAACTCCCTGGGGGACTAGGAATGATTGTATTATATTAATATAAGTTTCCAAATCATGCTGCGTTGCCAGGTAAAAGCCTATACAACATGATGGATCCATTTTACTAAGCGGCATTTTTCTTGGAGATCTGCAATGAAATGATTGTAAGGAAAAGTTTGGTTGCCATACATCAACCATTTCCTGACAGTAGTGAGGATCCAAGTGAATCAGTCTATCATCTTGGTAACCCACAAAGTACAGGGAATGTTTGGGTCTTCCCCCAATTATTCCTATGCAGAAATCTAATGTAAGCAGTGATGTAAGGCAAGGGCCATAAATAGGATTAAATTTATCAGAGCCCAACTTAACAGGTACTAAAAGAATCAGTGATTTCCAAGAACCATTTGGTAAACGACAAAGTGAAAATACATCTTGAATATAAATAGTTGAATCTTGAGCAACATAAACTTCTAAATTATCAAATTCATAATTTTCCTTTGAGGCAGCTGCCATGACAGCTTTTAAACAGTGAGCAACAGACGCAGGGCCGTACCAGTCTCCTGGTTTCTTTCCCAGAGATTCTCCCAGAGTCACCATCTGGTGTATAGATAGAGGACTGTTTACTGATGACTTGTCACCAAACCATTTGATAATCATGCGGTGTAGACAATCTTCTTGGAATTCCCTAGCATTTTGTATAGCTTTCTCAGGAGTCCACCTCCAAGACCGCCCAAGAAAGTGAGTCACTAAAGCTTGGGCCAGCAACATTTGTCCACTTCTGAGCATGCAACCCCAACCGCAATCAGTTGTAAATGACGAACCTGACATGGTAGGAAATTCTCTTCTGTAGGTCATCCAAATTTTGCTAATGAAGTCAGATTTAAAGCCTTCAATGCCTTCACCATATATCTGTTCCATTGGGTTATTTGCAGTTGCTTCTGTACCAATTTCTGTAGAAGATTCTAATGATCCAGTCGGACTAAGTTTACGATGGTAGCATCGTCCTAGTAGCCATACTGGCGATTCCTTGGAAAAGCTGGTTTTCAGTTTGACTGTCCATCCAAATTTCACGTTATTCCACATGGATAGGAGGCGGGATTCAACTTTACCTTTAAGATCGAGTAGCTCTTCCGACCCATCGCGAGCATTTGAACCTGCAGCTTTACTTTTATCAACATTTATTCCAGATGCATTTGGCGTAAGGCCGTTCTCAGATGGTTTCAGTTCAGAGTTATGTGCAACAATGCTACTGGCGCCGTTCATTATATTACTTATGCATCATACCTTCTGTTACTGTTGGAATTATAATCCAATATTTGTTGACTAGTCAGCAGTACGTATTATCTTTCTCAGATTATGGTTCAGTCCCATACTCAACACATTTATGCTGGCTTAAAATTACAGTATTTGCACTGAATTGTTTAAAATATTAACAGCACATCTGTTTATGTTTATAAATAAAATTAATGCTATTTTCGTAAAATATGAACAAAAACATTACGAGAGAATGAAATATACACGCACAACACACAATGACAAATCCTGACACATAAATAAAGTGTTGCCAAACCTATCAATGCTAAAGCTGCACTGCTCAGTCTGTAATGAAGTTTAGAAGTTTCTAAATATTTAGCAGACAAACTCCAAGAAACTATCGAAACGAAATAATCGTAAAATCTCCACTTACTTAGGTACATAAAATAATCAAATAAATGGAGTTGTCATCTTAAACAAAAAGTTGTAGCTTTGGTGGTCTAAAATAAAAATCGGAAAAATTTCAGCCCCTGCAGCTTGGCTACGGCTCCAAAGGGGGCTGTGAGGCTGCCGTACACGCGTTGTCGACCTATCTAAATTCAGGCAAAGGAGAGGCTATTCTTAAGGTTGACATAAAAAATGGATTTAATTCTGTTAATAGGGACACCTTGTTGTCAGAAGCTAAATACCTCAAATTTTTAGTTTTCTCTGGCAATGTTTTAGACAACCATCGAAATTACTGTTTCGTGACAAAGTTTTGGAATCCACTGTTGGCTGTCAACAAGGTGACCCCCTCGGGCCAATGATCTTTAGCTTAGCTATACACCCAATAATTCGAAAACTAAATTCCAAATTTAATGTGTGGTACCTCGATGATGGGACCTTAGGAGGCGATGTAGACACCGTTTTCAACGATCTACAATTCTTAAAAAACCAACTTACTTCTATTGGACTAGAACTCAACTTTTCTAAGTGTGAGTTATTCCTATCTGAAAGTATTGACAAAAATCTGACTTATTCAAAATTCAATGCAATAGCTCCTGCAATCAAAATTATCGACAAAAGTTCTCTTCGCCTCCTTGGGTCTCCAATTTTTGAGGATTCCTTTCCCAGTTTTGTGGAGGAAAAAATTAAAAATTTCAATGATGTTTCGGAAAGATTGCTCGAAATTAATATGCATTCGGCCATTACCCTAATCCGTTATTGTTGTTTCGGTCCTAAATTAATATATTTCCTTCGTGCTTCCCACTTATGTAAGCACCCTCACCTTTTGGAAAAAATGGACCAAATAACAGGCACACCCTAACTTTAATTTTAAATATGACCTTGGACGATCGAGCTTGGGCTCAAGTTACTCTTCCCATCCGTATGGGAGGCCTCGGCGTCCGCAAAATTACCAGTATTAGTTTACCGGCATTCATATCTTCGGTCCACGGCACTGATAAATTAATCAGGAACATCCTAACTTCTACACTGATTCCTTTAGAAGTGCCGTGTTTCGCCGAGGCTTTGGATGCCTGGAGAATCGCTTGCCCGAATACAAATCCACCTAACAACCCGGCTTCCCAGAGACGGTGGGATGAGCCGCTCTGCAAAGTAGTTCAGGAAAACCTAAACGTAACATCTGCTACTGCTGCGGAGCGTGCGCACCTGCTGGCTGTGGGAAATTGGGAGTCAGGTCTTTGGCTTCACGCACTGCCGTCGTCGAATATTGGCACCTTGTTCGACGATACTACTTTCCGCTTAGCTGTTGCCCTACGTCTAGGTGCTCCTTGTTGTTCTCCTCATCGCTGCCACTGTGGCGAAGTTGTCAACAGCCTCGGTCACCACGGCCTGTCATGCAGTCGAAGTGCGGGACGCATAGCGCGGCACGCGAGCATTAACGACATCATCCGACGAGCCCTTGTCACCGTCGGCGTTCCGGCTGTTTTGGAACCTCATGGCCTGGCACGCGACGATGGTAAGAGACCAGACGGTATGTTTTTATTTCCTTGGAAGATGGGTAGGCCTTTAGTGTGGGACGCTACCTGTGTCGATACTCTTGCGCAATCCCATCTTCCTAGCTCATCGTGCTGTGCTGGTGCTGCCGCGACGGCTGCAGAGAACCTCAAGTGGCGGAAATATAACAGCCTCGTCGGCAGTTATATTTTTGAGCTGTAGCCACTACACAGCATAATCACTTTCATCAACACGCAGCCATTGTACAACAAATCGCCACGTGCCAGTTCAACAAATCGCCACGTGCCAGCTCAACAAATCGCCACGTGCGAGCTCAACAGCGGAGCATCCTCACGTCCCACCGTTTCAAGCTACCTGAGCAAAAAGGCTTTCACCCACAAAGGACAGCGCGCCCTGTACACGTTGCTAACGACCCCTCGCGGGACGCGCGTGAAACAGTTACTGCACTGCGATTGGACAAGAGCAGTGATTGGACAGGAGCAGCGATTGGATGAATAGTTTTGGCGCCACGAAAGTTAACTGTACAATATTTTAGTGATTGGACAATAGTGTTAGCATAACGCACACGAACAGAGTGATAAGTGATTTTTAGTGGTTAGTTAGTTATAGCGGGACATTCTGTACAGTACTATTGGTTAAGTTGTTTTGTAAATATTAAGTTAGTCGTTCCTATTGGTTAAGCTCTTAGTCCGTAACATTGTAAATTAGTATAAAAGGAGGTGCTTGGTGAAAATATACACATTCAGTTACATTCAGTTTTGGAGTCAAGATCATTACTTCAACCTTCTACTACTATCCCCAAGACTTTTACTGGGTCGGCATAGACCTTGTTCGATCATATTTTCAAATTCCCGTTTGACGATCTCGAAACGGTGCGGCGGGATTGGTCGGGCGCGGCAGTGTATGGGTGGTCCACGGGTTTCGATAAAATGCTGCACTTTTAAGTTGCTGTTCAATTTCATCGATGTAAGCCTCGTGATGCCAGGATACTGCGCTAGTATGTCGTGGTAGGTTTGCGACATGTCAATGCTGCGCACGGTTGGTACGTCTGATACTCGGACTGGGACGTTGATTTTCAGACTCGTGACACCGTCGATTAACCTTCGATTCTTCAGGTCGACGATGAGTTGGTGGTGTTGGAGGAAGTCGGCTCCGAGTATCGGTTTCGAGACGTTGGCAATGATAAATCGCCATTTGTACGGGCGTCGTAGGTTGAGATTCAGGCACAATGTCTTTTCACCGTATGTGGCTATCCTTGTGTTGTTGGCGGCATACAGTTGGAATGGCAGCGGCGTTTGCTTTTCACTGTTCGTTCTTGGTAGCACGGATATATTTGCTCCCGTGTCTACCAAGAACGATAATTTATTTTTGTAGTCGGTGACGTATAGGCGGTGTGATTTGTGAACGCCGGTGTCCGCCTCTGCCAACGTTCTCTCTAGTTTACCGAGTTCGTTTTGAATGAGCAGGGTGACGTGCAGCGTCTAGCCTGCTCTTTGAAACGCCGGTGGTAGTAGCACAACGATGGGTTATGTGATGGTGAGCTTGTTTCTCGGGTTCGTGACCGAGAATTAGAGCGATGTCGAGATGGGTGGCGGTTGCGGCGATGCTCGTGGTCGTATGACGGCGTATGTCGCGCTTTTAACTCCGCTATCTCTAGCGAGAGTTTTTTTATTTCGTTAAGGAGATCTACCTGCATGGCTGCCTCTGCGGTTGTCGCTGTCTGCTTCAACATCTTGTCGGTGAGAGGTGTGCTGCGCGATGTTGACTGTACGGAACGTCGTGTATGCCTTTTGAAATTTCAGTTGGTGAGACCCGCTTGTGGGAGGCCAACTGAAATGTGCACTCACAGTGTACCGTTGTGACGGCAGCGAACAGATGGTAGCTGGGCGGCAATTACGTGGAGATGACTATGCCATGATACCAGCCGGCAGGCCTAGGGCCGGGTCCGTAGTTGGGCAAGGGGCATGTGTGATATCTACTCCAGCCGGCAGGCATAAACCGGGTCCGTAGCTGGGCAGAATCACGTCGGGCCGTCACCACTTTGGGGATAGTAGTAGAAGGTTGAAGTAATGATCTTGACTCCAAAACTGAATGTAACTGAATGTAACTGAATGTGTATATTTTCACCAAGCACCTCCTTTTATACTAATTTACAATGTTACGGACTAAGAGCTTAACCAATAGGAACGACTAACTTAATATTTACAAAACAACTTAACCAATAGTACTGTACAGAATGTCCCGCTATAACTAACTAACCACTAAAAATCACTTATCACTCTGTTCGTGTGCGTTATGCTAACACTATTGTCCAATCACTAAAATATTGTACAGTTAACTTTCGTGGCGCCAAAACTATTCATCCAATCGCTGCTCCTGTCCAATCACTGCTCTTGTCCAATCGCAGTGCAGTAACTGTTTCACGCGCGTCCCGCGAGGGGTCGTTAGCAACGTGTACAGGGCGCGCTGTCCTTTGTGGGTGAAAGCCTTTTTGCTCAGGTAGCTTGAAACGGTGGGACGTGAGGATGCTCCGCTGTTGAGCTCGCACGTGGCGATTTGTTGAGCTGGCACGTGGCGATTTGTTGAACTGGCACGTGGCGATTTGTTGTACAATGGCTGCGTGTTGATGAAAGTGATTATGCTGTGTAGTGGCTACAAGCCGTTTGGGGTTGAAACTCTCGGGCCGTGGGGTCCGAGTGCTCATATGCTTTTTAAAGAATTGGCAAAACGCTTAATTGACGCTTCGCGTGACCCAAGGGCTGGCTTCTACCTCGGTCAGAGAATAAGCATTGCCATACAACGTGGCAATGCCGCCAGCCTTTTGGGCACACTTCCAGTCGACAGCGATGCGGAGGAGTTTTATGACGTCATATTTAGCTAGGCATTTAGTGTATATATTATTTTTAATTATTTAAGTTCTTGTTTAATTTGTTTATTATTTCCTAGCAATTAATTTTATTAAATAAGATATGTTTTGTAACATTTGCAAAATAATATATTACTGATTCTGACCAAACTAAAAAATAAAAATCTGGGAAATTTCCAAAAAAAATGTATTTTATTGTCTGTGCGATAAAAGAACCGTCGTGGCGTAAAGTGAAAACAACATTAAAGATTTTAAGTAGCAACCCAACCCAGCCATCCGTCAAATGCCAAACGTCATAAAATGTTGACACCGGTTTATTTATTATGATAATTTATTGTGATTTTTAATTGAAATCTTCAGAAATGTGATAAAAAGTTTCACTGAGCTGCAAGGGAAATAATATTTAATATATTACAGTCTTGCCAAAGATAACAAATGGCAAATCACACCATAATTGATCAAAACAAAGTCACGAACTTGGGAAACATTGGTAAGCTGTGTTTTTGGTATGTAACACTTTTATTTTAATGTTTTTAGACTTCCTAGGTAAACTCCTGTCCCTGTTATCTCCAAATATATATAAATTAAACGGAAATTCATTTAAACATGACGATATTTGTTTATTTTGTTTTGGTCAATATTTTCGATGGCTAGTATAAAGAGTATTGATACTTTAAATTTATAATGCATTTCGACTAACTTAGAATATTTCTTTTCAGGCTTGAGTAAGGATACAGTAACTAAAATAAAAAAGGGCAAGTGCGAGTCGGACTCGTGCACTGAAGATTCTGTACAAATTTACCAATGAAATCAATTCCCGAATTGAGTTATGAAGATTTTTCCGAATTGCAAACATTTTTTTTTTTTAGGCGGATCTACAAATTTACAGTTTTCAGTTTTTTCTCTGTACTTGTTCTATGAGACCTTGATTTATGCCAAATTTCAGGATTCTAGGTCTACGAGATTCACCCTATGAACTTTGATTCCCTTGAGTTTCGAAATATATGTTTTTTTGCAACATAAACGGCCGTATCTTTTTTTTTCGTTAACTCAGAAGTCTGATTTCTTCACAACTACAAAAGACCGCAGACTTGAGTGTATGGTTTTAATTTTAACTTGATACCTTCAAGCGTTCTCGAGTTAAAGGGTCTTAACAGATAAACAGACGGACAACCAAGTGATCCCAAGGATCTTATATGCGAGATGGTCCCTTGCAGGCTAAATAGATTTTTTACGAAGCAACATTACAAATTCTGAAGTGTACTTTATTTTCATAGTCATTAAGTTCGTATTTTTCATTGATTAGCAAAAGGGAAAAATGTATTGAGGAAGACAACGAGAAAGTGGTAGTGTGTCCCATTTTTACCATTATATTTAACTAGGGTAAACATAAACTTGCTGCTAGCTACAATAATCCAGTTAGTGATAATAGACCGATCCCAGTCAAAGTTATAGAACCATTTTCGTTGGAACTGGGTAAGTGGTCGTTGATGGAACCTACCTCGATAGGCAGTACAGCAGTTTCTTCACGCTATTTGCCTTTACCAATTTGTGTTTGCATTTAAATGTTCATCATCAATACAATCGAAAGACGTCCACTGTTCGACATAGGCCTCCCCCAGGTGTCGCCACAATTAACGGCATTACGCAAAAACTTGTAAACGGATGAATTTAATGATAAACGTTGCAATAATATAGCTTATAACCTATATTTTTGCTAAGTTTCATCACGTGAGCAAGTTCAATAAATAGAATACTAATATTATAAATGCGAAAGTTTGTGAAGATGGATGGAAGTACTCGTATGTATGGATGTGTCGCGCAAAAACTACTAGACAGATGAACTTAATCATAAACATTGCAATAAAATAGCACATAAACTATAACTTTGCAGTTTCATTAGGTGAGCAAATTCAGCCAATAGGATAATTTTTATTAAAGGGTGATGCCGCTGGAAGAAGCTAGTCTAACATAGTTTCAAAATATCAAGATTTAACAGTCGCACTATAATGACGTCACAATGTTGCTTACATAACAAAAACGATATTTATCTACAGCAGCGCCCTCAAATCCCACGATGGTTTACTTTCCGCACAGACTTTATGAAAAATGACACGGAACGCTTTGAATGCGAGCCAGAGTTGCATCTGTGATATGACTAGTTTTATATATTTAAATAAAATGACTACAGATTTTCAAATTTATTTTTAACTAGCTGCTGCCCGCAACGTCGTCTGCGCGAAGGCTCTACAGCACCAAAAATACCTAAGATGTCAGTGTCGCTATAGTATTATAAGTAAACAACTTTTAAAATAGCATTAAAATGTAAGTTTTTTTTGCAAGCGAAGCAAGTGAAGAGAGTTATATGGGAATCCTGCTGAGTTCAGTCATAAGATGTGACTGAAGGAAATAGAGAAAATAATGCAGGAATACATTCCAGGACACAAAAGAGTAAAAATACGTACAAAAGTATCATACCTTACAACACTTCCCTATATACTACGTTGGTAGTTAAGCTGCCAGGAGCCAAAATGCAAAGAGAGTCAGGACTGGTGACACGGGAGCAAGCGACGTACAGTTGCCCGTGTGAGAAGCAACTCGTCCTGAGGTCGACATCCGCTGCCCTCAGTGTCTGCCCCTGCGACTTATTGATGGTCATCGCGAAGCAAACACTCACGGGGAACTGTACGCGCTTGGACTGGAACGGGAAGTTGTGAGGTATGAAGGGAATGCGTGGTATAAATACTGCCTCGCCGACACCACAACCCGTAAGAATTTCCGCCTCAATGGTGTGTCTGTAGAGCGTGATGACTTTAAGGCGGGTCCCGTTACACAACTTCGGAGGTGATAGGTTCCGAAAAAGCATAATCGGGACAACGACCTTCAACTTGATGGTATGCGCTGGAAGTCCACTTGCTGACAGGGAGTTTAGAAATTCCACGGGATAATGTGTGGCGTCATCTTGCTCGACAACATTCCCCTCAATTTCCGAGAGAATGCATTCGTTATTTGCTGCAGCCTGATCATTTTTGGACGTCGGCGTTGTCGCTCACACACCCAAGAAGCTGGTGCGGTATACGACTGATGTCCCCGTACACACAGCGAATGAGTTCTTCTAAGCTGGATACTACTCTACCGAGAGACTCTGGAAGCACCACCTGTCAGAGTGCCTTCGCCAAGACTTAGAAGGACATCGGAGAATTCTTGCAATGCACGTGCATTGTCGCCGAGCCGAGCTCTCATATTAATGGTCAAGCCCAGCGTGACCACAACGAAGATCGTTTCAACGAAGCATTCACCTCGTCAGCCCCCGATACCCGCGTCACCACGGGAAGTGTTTGCCGGAAATCGCCACTGAACAGAACTGTGACACCACCCATCAAATGTTCGTTCCTGCGGATGTCCTGCAGGGTTCTGTCCACGGCCTCAACTGGCTTCCTATTGGCCATCGTACACTCATCCCAGACGATCAGAGAGCAATCCTTGAGCACGTATCCCTTATCGCTGTTACGTGACACACCACAAACAGGCGTTTCAGCGCTCTCTAAATCGATGGGAATTTTAAACATGGCATGTGCTGTCTTGCCACCCGGAAGCAGAATGGCAGCGATTCTCGACGACGCTACAGCAATAGCAATTTTGTCCTGCCTCCTGACCTCTTCAAGTATGTCAGTGGTAACAAATGTTTTTCCTGTTCTACCAGGAGCATCCAAGAAAAACATTTTACCCTGGTTTTACCCAACGCTTTCAAGGACGGTGTCATAAATTTGTTTTTGCTCTGAAGAGAACCAAGTGACATGGTCATTTCGTATGGTGGTCATTTCGCCCGGATCGAATTCCACGGCCTTGCTGCGGTGATGATTGGGGAGCTGGTAACCCATATTCGATCAGCGGTTTGCCGCCGATAGAAATGACCACATCTTGAAGTGAACTGAGAAAGGTGTTCAGCACGCGTTCATCAGTTACTTCGACTTCGTCTCCAGTAGCACGCCTCGCGCTCGTAGAAAATCTTCAGACAGATGATGATAAGATTCAAGCGATACTTCTCCCACAAAGCTACCGGGTTCGCGACTCCACAAAACACCAAGATGACGGCAAACAGATGACGCATGCGGCTGGGAGTGTCACTGACGCTCGCCTCCGCGAGGATCCCAATTTAGGTCACAGTCGAGAAGGTGACGTGCTACGCAGGCTGCGCGGTAAGTGGGATACTCCACGCCATCAAATGTCCTCAGGAAGGCGAAAGACGTCGGGCCTCGGACAGTGTGAAGTAACAACCGCAGAAAATAACATTCGCCATTATTCGGATGCACGGTAGGTTTAAACCCTACCCAATGCGGTGTCCTTGAAAATTCCCGGAAAACCTTCCACAGCACCTCCTCGTTGACGTCGGTTAAATACACCCCTTTGCTTGTCGTACGTGTAATATGAAGGCACCTCGTCATACGTAAGGGATCTCGCAAACTGGTCGACTTCACAGAGCTGGAAAAATGTCACCATGTAATACTTAACACCGCATGATTTTGAGGGTTTTGTTGGAACTTGAATTTGTCAAAACGATACAACTTTTATGAAGAAAATGCACATCAAATCACATCACCATCTATGAATTTTAAGAATAACTAACTACTAACCTCGCCAACATGATCAAATTTAAATTATTAATTTCCAAAAAGTGTTAACATGTAACTTGATTTGATTTTTATGAAATCTCATAGATGGCGCTGCTTCAAAATTGCTTTTATACTACTAACATTCATTAAACTATGTTTCTCTGCCCAAATTACTGAAATGGCGTAGTTTTTATAGTGTAAAGCTAGATAATAGCACGGTTTACTCAAAAACAACATTTAAATATGCATCGTTAAATTACACGCTGTCACAGAATGCGTAAGAAAAATAAAGATTCACAGCTCCTCCTCCGTAAGTGATAGCGTGATAATATGTAGCCTATATGTTGACCCGACCTCTTAGTAATATTCATTCAAAATTTGAAGTAAATCCATGCAGTACTTTTTGAGTTTAGCCCGGACATACATACAGACAAACAGACAAAAATTCTAAAAACTATATTTTTGGCTTCGATATCAATTGTAGATCACGCCCCAAGTATTCTTTTAAAAAAATATTCAATGTACAGTTTTGACTTTCCTACGATTTTATTATATGTATAGATGATCATTACTTTGTAGCGACATCTATGACGCCACATAAGAACATGGCCAACTTTACCTAGTGTGCAGGGTGTGCGGTGCACACGGGCGCCTAGATGTAAATCAACCGGTTTAGAATGTTTTAAACCAAAACGTTGTGGTTTTAAACCCAAAATAAACGGTTTTAAAAAGTTGAAAACTCGCCTACAAAAAGCCTAGGTACGTTTGGTCAGACGGACCAAGTAGAAGTAAACTTCTATCAGTTTATCACACATATCCCTAGCTCGGTCAAATCAAGAAAATGTAGTTATAATTAAGAAAAACCGGCCAAGAGCGTGTCGGGCCACGCTCAGTGTAGGGTTCCGTAGTTTCCCGTCCGTCACAATAAGTGTTCTCACTTATGAGTTTAAATAAAGGCTATTTGTTACGTTGACATACTAAGTATGGAACTCTAATAAATACGGAACCCTAAAAACGGGCCCACAAAGGGTGGTGGTAACTAAAACAGTATGCAAGTAGAAGAAATTTCAGCGATTGTGCACTCTTAAAATTACGAATACATTTATTTACCACGGTAGGTCGTGAAAGCACGGAAAATCTTAAGAGCACGGCGACAGATGAATTTTTCATACAAACGTAATACCACGCTCATTTGCAATTGGAGCATATTTCCAACATATTATGATGTTATTCGGTTATAGACGATATTTATCTAGGTTCCTACATCTTTCTTTTTTAAAAAAACTTGCCTAAAACGAAATTAAAGCGAATTAGGTATAATTCGCACTTTTTTACAACGTAAATGGCATGTTTTCATTTGGCTTTTCCTACATATGTCCAATATTCTCAATGTAGGAACACAGATTATACTATCAATTTACAAATGATAGAAAACAAATTGGAAAAACATTCAGTTTTCATTCATCATTTTTGGTATTACGAAACACGTCCAATTTATCGCAAATTTCCAAGAGTTACTAGTGCTATCGCGGCAAGCGGGATGTCAGTGTCATTGTGTGCGTGCTGTCATTACTTCAGTTGCGTTCATAGGTCGAGTTTTATTGTAATATTTTTGACACTATTGACTTAAATAAAATAGTAGGTACGTAAGCATTTAAAGTTTAATAAAAGGAATACAGAACTCTTAAGGACATGTCAGACTTTAGCTGACTAAAAGCGCCGTCAAAAACCCCTTAAAAAAAGAGTAAAAAAAAAAGCGCCGATGACGATTTGGGTTCGGTCCAGATGGTTACCGGATGGCTGGACGGCGATTCCAAGCCCAGGGTGGCTAGAAATCTGGGTCGAGATCCAGGTTGCTGGGGCGTCAGGGTATTTTCTTGTCCATGCGGCCGCCTTCTTCGCCAGCATTACTGTTTCGTAGAAAGAGGGCTCGGCGCGAGAGGTCGTTGCCACCGATGGCCCCCACGAGGACGCGGCGGTGTTCCGCCTAAACGGGGCACATATGTACATCTCTACCGTATGCTCCACCGTATCCTTCAGACCGTCCACACAATGGTGATAGCCAGGCGTTTCTTCCGCCCAAATCCGACGCAGGAGCCTCCCGTACTTGCCATGTCCGGTGAGGATTTGCGTAACGACAGTCGCTGAGATCCTGCCGGAACTGTCTGCCATACAGCGACTTGTCGTGGAGCGGAATTTCGCCACGGGCTCTACCGGGCACTACCCGTCATCTCCACGTGTAAATCATGCATATGCGTGCAAAGGACTGTTGCCTCCACATTCCTTGGTAGCAGGCCTGCAGGAAACCGTGCGGGTATATTGCAGGAAACCGTGCTTTGTCTTTGTACCATTAGGATGGCTAAAACTCCCTGGCATGCGTTCAGCTTGGCAACTGATCACTTTCGCAGCTACGGCGCTCCATAAAGGGCCATGGACCGAACGATGGCTGCGTAGAGCCTCCAGCAGGAGGCGTCTGGACACCCCAGGTTGGACAGGAGCCGCTTGAGTGCTCCAGTCTAATCCAGTTTTAAAGAAAGAAAGAAAGAAAAATAATTTATTTGGTACAGCACAAGGCGCAACACAAAATAAACAATAAGTAACATGTTTGGGAATCAGACGTCGGAAGTGCTCCTCAAAATACCATCGGCTGTCGAGGACGAGTCCCAGATACTTGTAAACTTTTATTGTAATTTGGGAAACCGGCGATGGCTCGTTCCGATGGCCATGAAAACACATGCTCTCGGACTTGTGCAGTGCCACCTCGAGTCCCAACTGCTGGATCCTCTTCATGACTGTTGCAACTCTGCGTGAAGAGAAGGCGATGGAACTTCATCGATTCCTCCCTGACGTGGCGGTTAGGCTCAAGGCAACTTGGGTCGACCCGGACTACAAAGTCTCGCAGATCCTGACTGGACATGGATATTTCTGGAAGAAACTGTATGATATGCGGTTATGTGAGGTTACCGTGTGCTATTGCGGTGATGAGGACGAAAGATTTGATCACGTTCTGTGGCGATGCCCCCTTATACATATATATCTTTCGTCGCTGTGACGAACAGCGACGAAAGATATATATGTAGATGATGGACGGGATAAGTGATCCCGCTTGGATGAGAGACCGGCTTACTGCTGCAATCTCATGGCCTCAAAAGAGTTCGAACACGAATGGCACAGACTAAGGAGTAAGCAGGCAGCGAACCCGTACTGTGTGTTTGTCTTACCCACGTGAGGGGGGACCGTTAGTATGCCGCCCCAGGATGTGGAGAAAGGCAACATGGGGACAAGACGAGGAAATTTGTAAAGGAGTCAAGAAGCGGCTGCGGTGATAGCGCGCTCATATTTCTAGGGGTGGACTGTGTCCGCAGCCGTCTCATTTCGATTCGGCCCATATGACATGATGTCGGTGGGGCCAAGGCTGGTTGGAGGGTGTTGCAACCCTGCGTTCCGCTAGTTCGACAGCCGCCTGGTACAACTCTCCCTTCGTTAGGATCAGCGTGTCGTCTGTATAATAGACCACGCTGACCCCGTTGAGGAGGTCGCATAGCACATAGTATGCAAATATGGCTACAAAAAACGGTGACATTAAAATATAAACTACACTACAACTAGTGGCGGAGCCATGGGCGGATAAGAATGCTCCCCTTTTGACGGGAATAGAGCGTTCATCACACCCTTCATAAACAGGGGCCGGTACTCTGTGTCAGCGGGGGAGCCCAGGTACGGAGCTTGTTACGCACCATTTCGTAGGGTCGTCCCCACGGGTCTCTGTTCAGAGTCCCCAGCTACACGTCGCGGGCCTCCAGTTTGGCCAGCCGTATCTCCGCTCTGAGGGTGCGCTTCGCTGTTCTTTATTCCTCGTACGCACCTGGTACGGGTGGAGCCGGATCTTGCGGATGGCCAGTTTGGCTTTTGCAGGGAGTGCTCTATTTGGACCCCGGTATCACCAGGTGCCGGTCTACCTCATTCGTGTGATCGAGGTCAACCTGAAGGACAGGTTCATTATCTGCCCCGCTCACCGTGGTGAATGGAAACGCCGAGAGATGTCGTGCAGTGTTCCCCAGGGATCGGTACCAAGATATGGGTCGGAATGTTTTTGGGACTTGTCCTCGACATCCGTTGGAATTTCGAAGAACACTTCCGACGTCTGGCTCCCAAACTAGACCGGACTGGGGCTGCCCTGAAGCAGCTCCTACCCAACATACAGGTCCTTAGCCCTTTGCCGGAGGCTCCACGCAGCATTGTTTGGTCCAAGGCCCATTACGGAGCGACGGTGTTGGCCCCATTGCTGTGAAAGCGACCGGGGGCAAAGCTGAACGCATCCCAGAGGATCATGGCCATCCAAATGGTGCGTGGATACCGCACGTTCTCCAGCGAAGCGACGAGCCTCCTTGCTGGTCTGCCACCATGGGATCTAGAGACAACAGATCCTTGCACGCATGCACAATTTGCGCATGGAGTTGCAATGCCGGGGTAAAAAACCACTGACGAAGGCGGTCAGAGTACCGGCGGGATCTCGGGGCAAGCCATAATTATGGCGATAAATCCAATCTTTGAGGAGTGGGTGAACAGACGTGGAAACATCCTCACCTTCCGCATGACGACACCTCACCTCGTGGTAAGTTCGGAAGAAACGCCTGGCTGTCATCATTGTGTAGACCGCCCGGAGGACAAGGTGGAGCATACGGCGATGGTATGCTCCACTCAGGAGGAGCACTGCCGCCGCGCCGTGTCCTCGTGGGAGTGACCCTGGTACAAGCCATGGTCCGGAATGTGTAGGAATGGCAGGTGGTCGGCTCCTTCTACGAAGCAGTTATGCTAGCAAAGGAGACAGTCGTACACGTGAGGGAACATCATTCCTCACGCCCCAGCCACCGGGATCCTGATCCCTTTTTCTAGTCACCGTAGGCGCAGGATTGCGGACGGCGAGCAATTTGTATCTCTCCGTCCGGCCGTCCGGTAAGCGTCCGTACCGAGCTCGAGACGACGATGTTGCATAGTGTTCCACTCGCGTCTCGAGGACATGTCAGCAAAACCGTAGGGGCCCAGCAGGTTCGAAGTTTACTGAGGCCAAGGGTTGAGCGAAAGAGAACATCGGGGCCTTGAAACGAAAGAACAGTTTTCATTTCCCTAAAAGTCTGACACTAAAAGAGCGGCAGAAGTCATTGAATAATTTCCCACCTATGAAAAAAAAAGCTCTCGCCTCCATAACATTTTCTGATTTGACCACAAGAAGACCACCTTGGGCACGCCACAATTATGACAGTAAGTCCCCTCTTGGAGGCATGGCTGGAAAGACCTCACGACGCGGGCGTCCCCACCTTCCGCATGACGCAGGTTCTCACCGGACACGTAAGTTCGGTAGGTTCGGGCTGTACCGGATTCGTACGGAAGTGACGCCCGAGTGTCGCCACTGTGCGGAACGCCCGGAGGCCACGGTGGAGCACGCAGTGGAGGTGTGCCGCTTAGGCGGAGCATCGCCTTGCCCTCGTGGAGGTGATCGGCGGCGGCGATCTCTCGTGCCAGACTTTGGTACAGGCCATGGTTCGGAGCGAGGAGGATCAGTGGCAGGCAGTCGCCTCCTTCTGCAAAGCAGTAATGCTAGCAAAGGAAGAGGTCGACCGTATCAGGCAACGGCGCTCACAGCCGCTGCCGGGATTCCGATCCCGATTTCCGGCCACCGTAGGCGCGGGCTTACGGACGGCCGTCCGGTAACTGTCCGGATCGAGCCCAAGTCATCGACTGCGCGAACTGTTCCCGTGCGCCTCAAGGAGTTGTCAGCAACAGAAGGGGTCCAACCGGGTCGAAGCCTACTGGGGCCAGGGTTAGCTCCGAAAGGTAGCTCAGCCCCGGTACGAAAGGCAACGAAGGAACAGGAGTGGGTTTTTAGTCAGTAAAAGTGTGACACTATCTCCCGCTCCACCCAAGAGCGGGGGATGTCATTAGATGATTTTCCCAACGTAAAAAAAGACCACCTTTGTATGACATAATATCTGCTATTGTTATCATAAATGTTGGCGCGGTAATAAAATTTCCAAAAAACGCATTACTAGTTCGTACATTCACAAACAATTCCCGAAGTATTCGGCAAAAATAAAGCAAATAATGAGTATACCTCATTTTACTAATGCAGATAAAACCAAATACCTATTATTTACAATGAGAAACACTTATCCAACGCTGACTAATCTAAGTATTCAAGCGCATAACAATTGTAATTTACATTTTGCTGATATTGCATGTACTTGTCCCACTTTAGCAAGAACTGACCATATAAAATATTTAGGTGTAACGATTGACACAAACTTGAATTTCCGCAAACACATCGATTTATTATGCACCCGTGTGCGTAAACTAATATATATTTTTAAAAACTTACGTAACATTGCCGAATTTAAATTAATTAGACAGGTCTATTTGGCTTTGTGTCAATCTATAATTACCTACTGCATAACATCATGGGGTGGTGCCGCTAAATCAATTTTACTACCTTTAGAACGCGCCCAAAGAGCAGTTTTAAAAGTTGCTACTTTTCGCCCATTTCGTTTTCCTACAAATCAGCTTTATAAGGTATGTAAGGTGCTAACAGTACGCCAATTATTTGTTTTGAATGTAATTTTGTTCCAACACACTGAACTTTATTTCCACCCAATACCCTCAGATAGGAGAAGAAAGGATTTGGTTTGTGCTAACTCTAAGACTAAACATGCTTTTGCTAAACGATTTTATTTATTTTTAGGACCCTACTTATACAACCAGTTTAACAGAATACTAAAGATTTATAGTTTAAGTTACAATAGGTGTTATTTACTAGTTCAAGAATATTTGGCAAAACACAATTATGCAGACACGGAAAAACTTCTAGAAATTGTAAAATAAACTTTATCTAATCTAAATCACTTTCTTTACCTAATTAATAGTCTGTTTGGAGGTACACACACAATGAAACACGTCGTGGATTTCGGAATGTCTTCTATTTGCAGTAAACAGTAATAACTTACACGAGGGTCAAAATTACAAACAAGAGCTCACATCGCCTCGAGTAGCGGTAACAGTCTATGTCTTTCAATATGGCGGCAGACTCTAGTCTGGCGCCGGAAATATTTGGTGTTGTCACACAAAATATAGTAGGCGGTGTTGCGACGTAATACGCCACAACCACCCCCCTACGGAGAAAATAACAAAAAAGTTATTTACAAATAAAAATATACATACACTTGATGACACAAGATAGGCAACAAAAAGTTAAAGAAAAAAATAAAACTTAAGCTAAAGATCTAACCTATCCTTAAATCTAACCGTGCGACCTGACCGGGTGGTAACTGGTTGTTGTGCAACAGGGGGCACAGTCGGCTGTGCAGACGCGGAAGGCGCAGGTGGCGCTTGCACGTCAGGCGCGGGCGCTACGATCTGTTGCGGAGCGGTTGCCCGGGAAAGGTCGCTCTCTAAGTCAGGTGCGATGTATGCAGGCTTCACGCGGTCGATACTGACCGTCACGCGTTTACCTGCAATGTCAATGTCGAGTAACTTGTCAGTCCGTGACATTACCTTGTAGGGTCCTGTGTAGGGCGGCTGCAGCGCACGGCGAACAGTATCGTCTCTCAAGAGAACATGAGAGGCATTCTGAAGGTCCTTGAAAATAAACGACGTCGGCCGCATGTGTCGTGAGGCCTGAATTGGACGCAAATTAGCCATTTTCGTGCGCAGAACCGTCACAAAATCGTTGACGTTGTCAATGTTATGGGACGTGCTGGCTATCAGGAATTCTCCCGGTAGGCGAAGCGGCTCCCCGTAAACAAGTTCGGCAGCCGAACACTCGAGATCCTCTTTCAAGGCAGATCGAATGCCGAGAAGCACGATCGGTAAGGCTCGGTGCCAGGTGTCGCTGTGGCACATGAGAGCAGCTTTCAATTGTCGATGAAAGCGCTCGATCATGCCGTTAGCTTGAGGGTGGTAGCTGGTGGTTCGCCTTCGCTCAGTCGCGCCAACATTCATGAGCCGTTTGAAAAGGTCCGACTCGAATTGACGGCCTTGGTCAGTTGTGACTGTGGTAGGAACGCCGAAGCGAGCAATCCAACCTTCGACGAAACGATCAGCTACCTCCTCGGCGGTTATCGAAGTCATCGGCCAAGCCTCAGGCCATCGAGAGAAACGGTCAATCGCCGTCAGGCAATATGAGTAGCCTCTCGATGTTGGCAAGGGGCCGATTATATCTAAGTGGACGTGGCGAAACCTGGAAGATGGAGCGGCAAAAGTTCCAAGTGGCGCGGACACGTGGCGCGTCACCTTAGCTCGCTGGCAATGGAGACATTCTCTTGCCCAGGTGCGGCAGTCGCGTGCAACGCCAGGCCACACGTAACGTTGTGCCACGAGGCGCGCGCTGGCGCGAGCACCGGGATGGCTGAGCGCGTGCAGGCGCTCGAAGGCGGCGCGGCGCAGAGGTGCTGGCAAGTAGGGGCGCGGCTTGCCTGTTGAGACGTCACACTGGACGGTGGTGTCCGTGCCTGGAATTAAGGTACGTTGCATATTGAGAGACGAGTCAGATAAGGTTTTTAATTCATCGTCAGTGTCTTGTGCTCGAGCCAACGCGGTATAATCGCACTCGAGCGAGACGGCTTCGATGCGCGACATCGTGTCGGCAACGACGTTATCGTCTCCTTTTACATGTCGTATGTCGGTAGTAAATTGGGAGATAAAGGTGAGCTGATTAAGTTGGCTGGGTGGCAGCTTTTCTCTACGTTGCTTGAAAGCATACAAAAGAGGTTTATGATCCGTATATATTGTGGCGTGTTGCGCCTCTAATATATACCTGAAATGCTGCACTGCCGAATATACTGCCAACAGTTCCCTATAATACGCTGGCCACACTGACTGAGTTGCCGTAAGCTTCTTGCTAAAGAAAGCAAGTGGTTGCCAGCCCTGTTCAGTCTGCTGTTGTAAGCACGCGCCCACCTGTGTGCCAGAAGCATCTGTGTACAACGCCAATGGGGCGTTAGGTACAGGATGTGCTAACCTGGTGACCTGAGAGAGGCTGTCCTTGCATGCAGTGAAGGCGTGCTCCAGTTCAGGAGTCCAGGGCATGGGTTTGGCTCCCTTAAGCTTCGTAGCTGTAAGGAAGTCAATGAGCGGGGCTTGAGTCTCGGCAGCATTAGGCAGAAACTGTCGATAGTAATTTATCATGCCCAAGAACCTGCGGAGACCTTGGGCTGTTTTGGGAAGGGGGAAATCTTTCAAGGCTTGTACCTTTTCTTCCGGGGGACTTATGCCTTTACTAGAGACTTTATAACCAAGGAAAATAACCTCAGATGTGCCTAGCACACACTTAGTTGGATTAACTACTACACCGTAGTTAGCCAATCGTTCAAAGAGCGTGCGCAAGTGGTTACAATGCTCTGTGGCATCCCTGCTAAATATTAAAATGTCATCGACATATGGGAAACAAAAATCCAATCCTCGGACAATTTCATCGATGAAACGCTGAAATGTTTGTCCAGCATTTCTGAGCCCGAACGTCATATAAGGGAATTCATACAAACCAAATGGTGTTGTAATGGCAGTTTTGCAGACGTCAGCTGGCTCTACTGGAATTTGTTGATAAGCCTTAACTAAATCAATAGTACTAAAGATGGTAGAACCAGCGAGAGCATGACCAAAATCCCCTATATGGCGCACAGGATACCTATCCGGTACAGTACGAGCATTCAGCGCTCTATAGTCACCGCAAGGGCGCCATGAAGAGTCTTTCTTCGGGGCTAGGTGCAGTGGCGATGACCACGGGCTCTTGGAAGGGCGTGCGGTGCCTGCTTGCACCATATCTGCAAACTCCTTCTGCGCTGCCCGCAGTTTGTCCGGCGCGAGGCGTCGCGGCTTAGACACCACGGGTGGGCCGTCGGTCGTCTTGATGTAGTGCACCGTGTTGTGCTTCACCTCGCGATGGATGCCAGGGGGTCTCGTAATAGCTGGAAATTCAGATAAAATTTTATGAAAATCTGAATCTTCGATTTTAACGGTTTTTACACTGACCTGGTTAAATTTAGCTATGGAGGCTGGAGCAGTAAGACCAGTAACTCCGCAGCGTATTATTTTGTTTCTGCAGTCGGGAAGCAAGTTGTAGAAGGCCATGAAGTCAGCACCAATGATGGCGGTATCAACATCGGCAACTACAAAGTTCCACTTAAAAGAGCGGCGGAGACCAAAGTTAAGTGTCAAAGTGTGACAGCCATAAGTTTTTATGGTACTGCCATTTGCTGCGCATAAATTGTAGTTTACGTCTGCTACTTTACTCCCTAACAATTTTTTAGGAAAACAACAAATGTCAGATCCAGTGTCTAGCAAAAATCTGAATTTGGTGTCTTTGTCCACAACAAATAAGCGGCTGCTATTGAAGCAATCAGTCGCCGCTGCTACTGACTGTTCTGTTGGTTTCCCGACCACGAGCATGGTTTGGTACATTTAGTTGCTTTTGCATCGAATTTATGGTGGTACCAACACAGAGGCTGTCGCGCCGCCTGGGACGCAGATCTAGATCTAGGTTGATGGGACCTAGGTCCAGAGCGTCGCCTAGAGCTAGACTCCCTTGTAGTTAAAGCGGCCACCTGACGTGTAAGCTCTTGAACTTGCACCATTATGGCAGCAAGGTCAGGAGCACTAGCTGTACTGGGAGAAATGGCATTGACGGAGACGGGGTTGACCTCTAATATTTTGTCAGCCAGTTCGGCAACTTTGTCCAAGGTGAGATCACCTTGGGCAGTCAAAATTGCCTGAACATGTTTTGGTAGACATTGTAGCCACAGTTCTCTAATTATAGTGTTATCTTTGAACGACTTACCAGCCAGAGACTTCAGATGACGGAGAAACTGAGTAGGTTTCCGGTCACCGAGCTCCTCACCTGATAGTAGTTGTCTGACTTTTTGTGACTCGGAAGTGGAGAAACGCTTGATAACTTCCTCCTTTATCCACTCATACCGGCCACCTTTTGGAGGAGGGTTAGTGACCAGGTCTTCAACGTCATGAGATATCCTAGAATCAAATAGTGAAATGACATAATTGTATTTTGTTTCATCCACCGATATATTACATAAAACAAACTGTGATTCCAAGTGAGCAAACCATCCAGCGGGATGCTCATGCCAAAAAGGAGGCAGTTTAGGACGGACCGCATATGCTGCTGGATTCTGCACACTTTGGGCATTTAATTGTGCCCGCAGGTCTGCATTTTGTTGCATCAGTCGTTCGTTATTTGCCAAAATTTGGTTGAGTCGCTCCTCAATTTGTTGGCTCTCCATGTTGAATGTGTATATAAATATATTATAAAACGAGGTATACGTTTGTTGCAGTTACCACTCAGTCAGGTTGCTTAAAACTATAACAAGCAACTTAACACTGAAGACAAGGTATATACAGAATGAGCAAGATAATTATGCATGTGCTGCAGACAACAAGAATATAAAAATAATCCACAAAACAAATGGGTGCAAATAGCTTAATTTAAAAATACAATACCTTGTACCATTAGCGACTTAAAATGAGCTTCAGACAGAGCTAACTTTTAAGCAAACACGCATACGATAAACCAAACACCAAAAATATGTAAACCGAAAAAACAAAAATGTGTAAAAATAAAGATATAAAGAGATAGATTTGATAAAGTTTTGTTACTAGCGTTTGAAACCACCGAGCACACCACAAGTTAGTTCTTTAGTAAATTAAATGTTTAGTAGGATCAGTACGTCATGCAGGCATGCAGTCGTATTTCAATTTTCAATTTCCAGTCTTCAGAATCCCGCGTTGCGATGACAGATGACAGTGACGTATCGGGTTGACGGCAGTTCAATCATTCATTCGATTACTAACCGAGAAGTTCCGCTACTCCCCGATAGGTAGCGTATGGCGTCACTAGTCGCAGGTCTTCACGAAATTCCGTTTCCGGGTCGATGGCCTCGGAGCATTCCAAACTCGCGAAAACGCGAAAATGATGCGTAGGATGACGAAAACTGCTTGAAAAATGATGCACTAGTTAACACAAACTTTCTGCGAACCGTTGGTACGCCTTCCGATCCTCGGAGAGGCGCGTAGCGTGCTGGTGTGAGCCGGTAGGTAGGTAGGTATCTACTCGGCAACTTCTCGTTCGGCGATTTCCCGGCGGTTAGTGATAAAACCAGCCTGGGAACGTTGCGGGGCGTTGTCAAATTAAGCAGGCTGAAGATCTCAGCGAGGTTTACTGCTGAAGTCCGGTTCCACGTTCCTGCTGTAGGTACCTTGCTGTGTAGTTGCGTCTCGTATCACGTCGGGGTCACCAATTTGGAGGTACACACACAATGAAACACGTCGTGGATTTCGGAATGTCTTCTATTTGCAGTAAACAGTAATAACTTACACGAGGGTCAAAATTACAAACAAGAGCTCACATCGCCTCGAGTAGCGGTAACAGTCTATGTCTTTCAATATGGCGGCAGACTCTAGTCTGGCGCCGGAAACATTTGGTGTTGTCACACAAAATATAGTAGGCGGTGTTGCGACGTAATACGCCACAGTCTGCAATATAACTGCAATATTATTATTCGTTAATTTGTTTAAACATAATGTATCGTAACTAATCTAGTTTTAAAATATTTTTACTCTAATGGTTTATTTTTAAGTCATTGAAATTATTGTCTTCGTTTTAATTTAGCTTTCATTTCTATTGTTGTTTTTCTTTTTTAAATGTTTGATGTAAATGGATGGCCTGAAACACAGGTTTTCATTAACCTAGATCAGGCAGATCTATCTATACTACAGTTTGAATTAAATTTATGTCGATTGTAATTAAGGACGCGTGAGCAAGATTCACTCGCTCGAATTTAGGTATCTTGGTCACAATACATCGACCTTACGCGCACGCACACATAGAGCCCATTGTTCGCTCAATTTTAAACTTTAACCGAACATGTCTTGATATTTGAGGTATTATTTTATTTTTCTTAGTAAGTATTAATTGAGTCAAGCTTGTTTGATTTTTAGTATCAGTATTACTATATGGCAATATGTAATTGCCTGCTTATCCAGTTTTGAGTACTACTCTTATAGCAAAAATAAGTAGTTGCCATATCGTTACGGGTTATAACGACCAATTTCTTTGTAAACCTACGATTATTTCCCAGGCTTATTTCTTTAAAAATATTATATTTAACAAAATCAAATGGGTATTTGAGATTAATTTTATCAGACAATTAAGTACAACGCACAACCCCTCTCCGACATGAATTAAATCTTCAAACTCAATAAATACTCGTACGATGTCTGAAGCAAGTAGGTATTTCCAATTTAATATTCGATCTAATCGTAAAATACAGTTAAAACTATGAATACTTATGTATTTTTAACCGACTTCTAAAAAAGGAGGAGGTTCTTAATTCGGATGTTTGATTTTTGGAACGAAGTTCCTTATCGCGCGTTGTGAAAGGGGGCTAGACAGAAAAAATTCTCACGAAAAGTTGTACCGACACTTTTCTCTTCTTTAATATTCCTTCACAATTTTTTTTTAATGTTTTTGGCTTGGAAACTAAATCTTTATCTATTAATGGAAATCCAAGATGGCGGCTGCAAGAAATTATCAACTTTTCCGTCATGGGTGTCGTTTTCATGGTTTTCGAGGGTGTTGAAACCGATAGTACTGTCAAAATATAAATCCAAGATGGCGGCTGCAAAAAAAAAAAAAAATTTCGTCATGGGTGTCGTTTTCATGGTTTTCGAGGGTGTTGAAACCGATAGTACTGTCAAAATGTAAATCCAAGATGGCGGCTGCAAGAAATTATTAAATTTTCCGTCATGGGTGTCGTTTTCATGGTTTTCGAGGGTGTTGAAACCGATAGTACTGTCAAAATATAAATCCAAGATGGCGGCTGCAAAAAATTATTAAATTTTTCGTCATGGGTGTCGTTTTCATGGTTTTCAAGGGTGTTGAAACCGATAGTATTGTCAAAATGTAAATCCAAGATGGCGCCTGCAAGTAATTATCAACTTTTTCGTCATGGGTGTCGTTTTCGTGGTTTTCGAGGGTGTTGAAACCGATTGTACTGTGAAAATGTAAATCCAAGATGGCGGCTGCAATAAATTATCAACTTTTTCGATATGGGTGTCTTTTTCACGGTTTTCGAGGTTGTTGAAGCCGATAGTGCTGTCAACATGTAAATCTAAGATGGCGGCTGTCAGAAATTATCAACTTTTTCGTCATGAGTGTCGTTTTCATGGTTTCGATGATGTTGAAATAGTGCTGTCAAAATGTACATAAAATGGGATAGTATTTTTTAGTTATCTTGTATTGACTAGACGGAAAAAATTCTCACGAAAAGTTGTAACGATACTTTTTGCTATAGTAAGCTATTGTAAGCCGTGCGGCGTGCGCATGTTTCTCTGTCTGTCTCTCTCTCTCTCTTATAGAAAGCAAGCCAAAACGGAACTTCGTTCCATCCGGGTGTCCCTTGACACCTCAGTAGTTTTTTTTTATGTATGTTCGCGCATAACTTCGTTGCTTGCCGACCGATTTGAAAAATTCTTTTTTTGTTGGAAAGTGTATACTTCCCAAATAGTCCCATAGTCACCAAGTCGGGATCTGATGATGGAATCTTGGCGAATTCAAGGGAACTCCTCAAATATCATAAGAAACCGTATAGTTCTTTTGGTATTTTCATCAAAGACTTAAGCATTTACACTCAAAAAATTACATTTGATGAAGTGGAACTGGTGAAGAAGACCAGAAATGGCTAGTGGAAGTTCATACTCACACAGATATCACAATGAACATAGTTATGCGAGCCGGAAGATAGGCACCGGAACGCCGTAATTAATCAATGTATCCTAGCCGTGTTTGGGTTTATTAGAATTGTCATGAGATGCACTTTGGCAATAAGGTACTATCAAACTGATCTGATGATAATGATGATGAAGCTAGAAGATAGGCACCGGGGCTCCGTAATTAATCAATGTATCCTACCCGTGTTTGGGCTATTTAGAATTATCATGAGATGCGCCGCACTTTGGCTATAAGGTACTATCAAACTGATCTGATGATTATGATGGAGCCGCAAGGTAGACACGGAAGCTTCATAATAAAACAATGAATTTATCCTAGCAGGGTTTGAGTTAATGGGAATTGTCATGAGAAAAAGGTACTCTGGCTGTAAATAAGTGTATTACAACTAAAAAGTGTGAAATAAAAAACTTTTTCCAAAAAAAATATAACCGACTTCACTAAAAAAAACACTAAAACCATCAAAATAATTTTAGTTTCGGAAGTCGGTGTTTCTCGATATTGTTTGTTCCTTATTTAAACTAGTGAAATCGGTTCTATCTTTTTTGGAAAAAGTTTTTTTTTTTTAATTATAAGGTAAAATATACAACGGATTTAGCAGTTACGTGTACTATCCAGACCCTATTTGTAGCATAACCAATTTCTGTATTGTATTTGTGTGAAAAGATTGTATGGGACTGAATAATTTTAAAGCATGTAACTGGGAGATGAATAAATCATCGTTAATTTGATATCATAAAAGGGTAACAGGAAAAATTGATTTATAAATACACTAGCTTTTGGCGTAACCTAATGTTATTTCCCATAAATTTTGGACCTCCATTTTACACGCGTGAGCAGCGTAGTTCTTACTACCTTAATTCACATATACTACTATTGTTGGTGTTGTGTTAGTTAAGAAAACAAACACAAAACAAAAATGCAATTATAACTTTTCAACAACTTCCAAAAGAAAACACAGTCATCAGTCGTGCGTTATTGTCATTCGGCTTATTAGCTAAAGAAACAGTAGGCAAAACAGCGCGGGGGGAGGATCAGTGACCGCGTCATGCGTAGCTACTGAAGAGCGGAACTCGTGAACTCGTGAATTTAATTTTGAGAATTATTAAATTTATGAAAGCTTTCTAATAGTACGTCCGATTTAAATGATTCAAAAAGTAATTTACAGATACTGATATAGTCTTGAACGCGAAGTAACTTATTTTGATAAGAATTAATACCGTAATTATGAAAATAGCTTTCCAATAAATGCTTCATGAATGCCAATTTTTAAAAGTAGTAAAATGGATATATTATGTTAACCTTAAGAGATAGACATATGCCACCGCGGACTTTTCTGTAGACCTATATAAGATACACAATTCCACGATACATTATTTTGTTATATCTCAAAGGGTTTAGGCAGCGTTTGCGTTAAAAGCTCCCAGGCGGCTTATTTTTTCCCGACATCTTCAACAAATAACGTTAATGTACACAAAAATACATACAAAAACTTAACAAATTATATATTAAAAGCTTCCTCAAGAATCACGCTATCGAGTGGTGAAAACTGCTTGAAAATCGGTGCAGTAAATTTTGAGTTTATTGCGAACAGACAGACAGACAGACTCGGCGGGGGACTTTGTTTTATAATATGTAGTGAAAAGTGTCCTAATTTATCTTGGTACTCGAAGATATAGGCAAGCGTGCTCTATCGTCGGCCACATTATCGCTTACCATCAGGTGAGATTGTGGTTAAACGCGAGCCTATACATTATATAAAAAAAAAAACCTATTACTACTGTCCGTTCAACCGATTTTGACTTTCATTACGTTGGTAGCATGACAAATGGTGACTGCAGCAAATAGTTGGTATTGTAATTAGTTTTTTGCTTTTAATGCCATCCTTATGCCTACGAAATAGAAGTTGAAATTGGTTGAACTGACAGTAAAAAAACTTTCTTTATATGTCTAATCCGCGAATAGGGTACAGCTCCTATTACTTGCTTCGATTTGTCTGTCAGATATTTAGCAATATAAAAAAACTACTGAGGTGTCAAGGGACACCCGGATGGAACGAAGTTCCGTTCTGGCTTGCTTTCTATAAGAGAGAGAGAGAGAGACAGACAGAGAAACATGCGCACGCCGCACGGCTTACAATAGCTTACTATAGCAAAAAGTATCGTTACAACTTTTCGTGAGAATTTTTTCCGTCTAGCCAATACAAGATAACTAAAAAATACTATCCTATTTTATGTACGTTTTGACAGCACTATTTCAACATCTTCGAAACCATGAAAACGACACTCATGACGAAAAAGTTGATAATTTCTGACAGCCGCCATCTTAGATTTACATGTTGATAGCACTATCGGCTTCAACAACCTCGAAAACCATGAAAAAGACACCCATATCGAAAAAGTTGATAATTTATTGCAGCCGCCATCTTAGATTTACATTTTGACAGTACAATCGGTTTTAACACCCTCGAAAACCATGAAAACGACACCCATGACGAAAAAGTTGATAATTACTTGCAGCCGCCATCTTGGATTTACATTTTGACAATACTATCGGTTTCAACACCCTTGAAAACCATGAAAACGACACCCATGATGAAAAATTTAATAATTTTTTGCAGCAGCCATCTTGGATTTACGTTTTGACAATACTATCGGTTTCAACACCCTTGAAAACCATGAAAACGACACCCATGACGAAAAATTTAATAATTTTTTGCAGCCGCCATCTTGGATTTATATTTTGACAGTACTATCGGTTTCAACACCCTCGAAAACCATGAAAACGACACCCATGACGAAAAAGTTGATAATTTCTTGCAGCCGCCATCTTGGATTTACATTTTGACAGTACCATCGGTTTCAACACCCTCGAAAACCATGAAAACGACACTCATGACGAAAAATTTGATAATTTCTTGCAGCCGCCATCTTGGATTTATATTTTGACAGTACCATCGGTTTCAACACCCTCGAAAACCACGAAAACGACACCCATGACGAAAAAGTTGATAATTACTTGCAGCCGCCATCTTGGATTTACGTTTTGACAATACTATCGGTTTCAACACCCTTGAAAAGCATGAAAACGACACCCATGACGAAAAATTTAATAATTTTTTGCAGCCGCCATCTTGGATTTATATTTTGACAGTACTATCGGTTTCAACACCCTCGAAAACCATGAAAACGGCCCACATGAAAAATTTTTTTTTTTGCAGCCGCCATCTTGGATTTATATTTTGACAGTACTATCGGTTTCAACACCCTCGAAAACCATGAAAACGACACCCATGACGGAAAAGTTAATAATTTCTTGCAACCGCCATCTTGGATTTACATTTTGACAGTACTATCGGTTTCAACACCCTTGAAAACCATGAAAACGACACCCATGATGAAAAATTTGATAATTTCTTGCAGCCGCCATCTTGGATTTATATTTTGACAGTACTATCGGTTTCAACACCCTCGAAAACCATGAAAACGACACCCATGACGGACCATTTATTTATTTTTATTGTCATAGTCGCTTAACTATCTACATTGTGATATCTATGTAAGTATGAAGTTCCGTTGGCCATTTCTAGTCTTTGTTTTAGAATAAAACTCATTCTGTATCAGTGAGTCCATTATTACTCCATAATAACAATTTTAAAAATAAGTATGATATTTGTACTTTTATTTCGGTCCGAAAAAGTAGCACGTCTTTGCAGTCGCAGTATACAAGTCGGCACACATCAAGCAAACCCCTAGTAAACCCCTATTCATTTTTAAATAATAGGTATTTAAAAATGAATAGGGGTTTACTAAAATATATAGGTACACTAATCGTTTTAAAACAAAAAAATGGTTTGTTTTGGTTTTAAACGGTTTTTTTCGTTTAAAACAGATTGGTTTAGTTTTAAACCAGCCTTACATCTATAGGCGCCGAGTCTCGGGGGCGCCGAGCGCCGCTCGCAAATACCTATCTCAACCTATCTCCAAAGATGGATCGAACGAATATAGTTTAGGTACAATGATATACAAAGTTGTATATCCTAGCCACATGAGTAGATAAACCGTTCCTAGCGTCGCGCGTCAGCTCTCTCAAAGACAACTCATGGCGCACGTGCGGCTCGGTACCTACATACCTAAAAACTTTTGGTTCAACGTGAAATCAGTTACATAAACACACAATCAATTTTAAAAGTCGATGTTAAGATTTTCCGTGCTTTCACGACCTACCGTGGTAAATAAATGTATTCGTAATTTTAAGAGTGCACAATCGCTGAAATTAATTGGAAACTAAATAGCATTGTATAATGTAGAAGCACTTTTTTTTTTTCAAGTTTTTGTGAATGTGAAGCACCATGGAGCATCTTTATTAGGTTACAACTTGTTTGACATTACGAGCATGGCAGTTGAGAGTTTGTCATGCTCACCCAAATGTCTTGCTGGTGGTGGCACGTGTTATTGGGTCATTCGGTTCCCTTTAAAATGGTTGAGCTGAGTGGGGCTGATGCACGTGTCATGCCCGTGAACGGGTGCCATCGGTTGAGACTGGTCATCTCTTGGCTGCCAGTGGCTTAATTCGGTTTCTATTTTTAATTACATTTAATAAAAAGAATAATAACTCCATAGAGACCTACGTATTGGAACGTGCAATTTAGCTTCACTTTTCTTAGACTGACCGACATTTGACTATTCAAAAGTGCCTGCAAATGGTCTATTTGAAATAAATGATTTTGATTTGATTTGATCAGTCTTAAATCATTACAATAATTGTAATGATTTTAATTATTAAAGACTATATTCGCGTAGTGTAGCACCACTATCTAGGGTATAGT
Organism: Mythimna ferrago; assembly: GCA_910589285.2. Taxonomy (NCBI): domain Eukaryota; kingdom Metazoa; phylum Arthropoda; class Insecta; order Lepidoptera; family Noctuidae; genus Mythimna; species Mythimna ferrago. Next base: position 10,598,649 of record OU342692.1, on the reverse strand, counting down.
TGCAAAACTTCTGAAATATTCGGAATAATTCCGGAATACTTCTGGGAAAGTTTCTTTAAATCGGAATTATTCAAAATGAATTTAATTAAGATTTTTTTTTTTTTTGCTGAACAATTGTATTTTGCATCGATCGTCGATCGCCGCCGCCGCTGCTGCAGCGCTGGCCACAGAGTACTTTGTACGCTGGCGCTGCGACGCGCGCGCGGACCCGACTGCCACGCAGCCACGACTACGAGTCGTGCGTGCAGGCGATGGCGGTGCGGGGTGCGGTAAGAGGGGATATGCTCCCGGAGAAGTTTTCCCCCCCCGCGAGAAAGATTCGTACCCCGCAATCGAATGTTTCCGAATGTTTCTGAATATTTCGCCCGAATATTCCGCCGGATTGCCGGAATAATTCAATCGGAATAAACGTGTTTGTAAGTTAATAATTGTTCAGTGGTATTTATGTAAGTAAAATATAAATGTTTATTTTAATATAAATGGGATTGATTAATGTTAGCCTGCGATTAACAGGATTTTTATTCTTTTGTTTTTAGGTAGGTACCTACTTATTTCGAAATCGAATGCTATTTTTATAAATGTCAGTTGTGAATTAAAAAACCAGGTCTAGCATTATTTGATTTGTTTTTTGAAAAAGGGTTAGAGTCTGTCTAATAAGTTAAACGACTTGGGTAATTATTAGGATATAGTGAAATCTGATGTAGTCAACACGGATTCAATAATCAAGGTTGATTAAAAGATAGAGATCATTGTTTAATAACAGAAGAACCCAATGATAGAAGAACCTTATAAAAAGTACTGAATGTTTGTATTTTTTAAATGATTAAATATTATACAAAATTCCCAAGTCGGTTGAGAGAGATCTCTGATTCGCGAGTCGCATAGCCCACCAAGTCAATAAAAACATTACGCGTAAATAGCCCAGTCAATAAATACATTGAATTTGTTGTTTGTGTTTGTTGTTGTTTGTTCTATGTTTGTTTTGTTTGTGTGTTTGAACGAAAAATATTAATATTATATTGTAAAAAGGGTGGGGCGCTTTGTGCCATATGTTTCGTAAGAGTCGAATCGAGCACCCCACGCTTTTCCTAAAGTCAATGACCATGACCCCTAAGTATTTGACCTAAAATGTTATCGAAAAAAAATTGATCTGTGTTATTTAGAGAAGTAGCGCTCGCCGGCGCGGTCAAAGCAGCCCTTTGGTGTCCCGGGCGTTTCCAAACATTTTTGCATTTGACCTTGAGTTCAAGGTGATTGACTTTGGTGTCAAGGTCATGCCCTATGGTGTCCCAGGTGTTTTCCAACTTTTTATACATTTGACCTTGGGGTCAAAGTCATTGACCTTGAGGTCAAGGTCTGGCCCTTGGGGTCAAAGTCATTGCCTTTGGGTGTCACAGGTGATTCCCAACATTTTAATGAAGTAAAGGTTTAAGTAAAGGTCATTGCCCTTGAGATCAAGGTCATAGAATAAAGGATCATTGTGTTGTCATCAGTCTTTGATGGGTGTGCAAAGTTTAAAAAAAATCTGATCGCCCTAAGCTGGTCAAAATCGAGCTCAAAGGCGTTGATTACCAACAAATATATAGGTGAAGCTAATAAAAGCGTGTTAAAAAAGGAGGTTATGAGTTTGAACCGTATGTATGTATGTTTGTCCGCGATCATCTCGCATTTGGCTGAACCGAATTTGATGCAGTTTTCAGAACAGTATTATTAGTCACTATATGTATATATACGTGACATAAAAAAATGTTGAAACAAAAATGTTTAAGTAAAAAGATAGAACTGACTTCAATGAAGCCGGAGCACTTCAAACCACCCCCAAGCGAAGACTTTATTGAAGAGGTGCACTCACAACTATAAACTTAATATATTCCTACCGCTCACAATACAACTAAAGATAATATTTTACAACTTCCAAGCGCGAAGTAGGTAGTAAGGTCGATTTTCTTGGTTTTTTTTGACAGTTGAAATATTCCGAAAGTTTCGGAATATTTCGGAATACTTCCGAAGTATTCGACGGGAATGATTCGGAATTTTTCCCGCCAGCATCTATAATATAGTTGCAAAACTTCTGAAACATTCGGAATAATTCCGGAATACTTCTGGGAAAGTTTCTTTAAATCGGAATTATTCAAAATGAATTTAATTAAGATTTTTTTTTTTTTTGCTGAATAATTGTATTTTGCATCGATCGTCGATCGCCGCCGCCGCTGCTGCAGCGCTGGCCACAGAGTACTTTGTACACTGGCGCCGCGACGCGCGCGCGGGCCCGACTGCCACAGTGCCACGAGTCGTGCGTGCAGGCGATGGCGGTGCGGGGTGCGGTAAGAGGGAATATGCTCCCCGGAGAAGTTTTCCTTCCCCCCGCGAGAAAGATTCGTACCCCGCAATCGAATGTTTCCGAATGTTTCCGAATATTTCGCCCGAATATTTCGCCGGATTGCCGGAATAATTCAATCGGAATAAACGTGTTTGTTAGTTAATAATTGTTCAGTGGCACATACGTAAGTAAAATATAAATGTTTATTTTAATATAAATGGGATTGATTAATGTTAGCCTGCGATTAACAGGATTTTTATTCTTTTGTTTTTAGGTAGGTACCTACTTATTTCGAAATCGAATGCTATTTTTATATATGTCAGTTGTGAATTAAAAAACCAGGTCTAGCATTATTTGATTTGTTTTTTGAAAAAGGGTTAGAGTCTGTCTAATAAGTTAAACGACTTGGGTAATTATTAGGATATAGTGAAATCTGATGTAGTCAACACGGATTCAATAATCAAAGTTGATTAAGAGATAGAGATCATTGTTTAACAGAAGAACCTTATAAAAAGTACTGAATGTTTTTATTTTTTAAATGATTAAATATTATACAAAATTCCCAAGTCGGTTGAGAGAGATCTCTGATTCGCGAGTCACATAGCCCACCAAGTCAATAAAAACATTACGCGTAAATAGCCCAGTCAATAAATACATTGAATTTGTTGTTTGTGTTTGTTGTTGTTTGTTTTGTTTGTGTGTTTGAACGAAAAATATTAATATTATATTGTAAAAAAGGGTGGGGCGCTTTGTGCCATATGTTTCGTAAGAGTCGAATCGAGCACCCCACGCTTTTCCTAAAGTCAATGACCATGACCCCTAAGTATTTGAACTAAAATGTTATCGAAAAAAAATTGATCTGTGTTATTTAGAGAAGTAGCGCTCGCCGGCGGTCAAAGCAGCCCTTTGGTGTCCCGGGCGTTTCCCAACATTTATGCATTTGACCTTGAGTTCAAGGTGATTGACTTTGGTGTCAAGGTCATGCCCTATGGTGTCCCAGGTGTTTTCCAACTTTTTATACATTTGACCTTGGGGTCAGTCATTGACCTTGAGGTCAAGGTCTGGCCCTTGGGGTAAAAGTCATTGCCTTTGGGTGTCACAGGCGATTCCCAACATTTTAATGAAGTAAAGGTTTAAGTAAAGGTCATTGCCCTTGAGATCAAGGTCATAGAATAAAGGATCATTGTGTTGTCATCAGTCTTTGATGGGTGTGCAAAGTTTAAAAAATCTGATCGCCCTAAGCTGGTCAAAATCGAGCTCAAAGGCGTTGATTACAAACAAATATATAGGTAAAGCTAATAAAAGCGTGTTAAAAAAGGAGGTTATGAGTTTGAACCGTATGTATGTATGTTTGTCCGCGATCATCTCGCATTTGGCTGAACCGAATTTGATGCAGTTTTCAGAACAGTATTATTAGTCACTATATTATGTACCTATACGTGGCATAAAAAAATGTTGAAACAAAAATGTTTAAGTAAATAGATAGAACTGACTTCAATGAAGCCGGAGCACTTCAAACCACCACCAAGCGAAGATTTTATTGAAGAGGTGCCGGCCGGACTTCAATAAAGTCGGAACTTTATTGAAGTCGGTTCTATTGTCCTTGATGCGACGTGCACTCACAACTATAAACTTAATATATTCCTACCGCTCACAATACAACTAAAGATAATATTTTACAACTTCCAAGCGCGAAATAGGTAGTAAGGTCGATTTTCCTGGTTTTTTTTTGACAGTTGAAATATTCCGAAAGTTTCGGAATATTTCGGAATACTTCCGAAGTATTCGACGGGAATGATTCGGAATTTTTCCCGCCAGCATCTATACTCCGGACTGCAAAGCTAGGTGTCGCGTGTTCGAATCACGTAAGAGGCAATTTTTGTGTGCTAAGTACACGTTTTTTTTTCTCAAACTGTGGATATATATATATCTATTTATATACCTACTTACTTAAACATAAATATCATAATAGGTATCCGCACTAGGGGACATGTCGCGCAACTTGTCCCGCGACATTTGGCGACAATGTCGAGCGACATTCTGCTCGTCCACACATCGGAAGTTGTTCAAGATGTCGCCGAAAAGTCGCGTGATGTCCCCGAGTGCGGATGGGGCTTAAGTATTCCATGTTGTCCGCATGCCTACTAGAGAGCGCCAAGATATTAGTTGCACACGTGACACGGGCACTCCGAAGGCTATAAGCCGCCTCTGATCATTGAACAAAAATTTGTAGGGGTATTATGGTGTACTCATAATTAGATTGTCTAAAACATATTCACAACGGACTTTTTTTCAATAAAATCAGACATGCTTTCTTTGGAACATAATTAAAAAGATGCGACAATCCCATAGACTTTCGCATGACATACCCACTTTAAATGCTCATTACTTTAATGATAGAGGGTAGTTCATGATTACATAGCCTGTCAAAATTATAACCCTCCTTTGGCTTTGCCTTGGGGTCTCAAGTCCTTGTCGATTTACTCCCGACTTTTGGACATGCCTGAATTTTATTTGAGCTCTTTCACAAATAACATTAACTTTTTACATAAAAGCGATAATTTTAAAGCTATAACCTGTTATAGAAATTGTCTAATACCCACGAAACCGTGATTGACACAAACTAGTCGGCCTGTTTACGACCGATTAATCGGCTAGTCGGTCAAAATCATTGTCGGAATGTCGGCACATCTATAATTTTAAACCAAATCTAAAAATAAAATACTTTAAATTCTATTCAGTTGTTTATTAATAATAAAATCATCAAATCTCCATTTTATATTGGGTAATGCTTGTTTTATCTGGAAAACTAGTGCGTAATATGAACATGCTATTTACTTCAGGAGTTGAATCTAAGGTTTCTAAGTACCCAAACCAGTATATAACTAGACCAGGTCCAAATCTGTTCCAGTAGCAAAGAAGTTGTTCCTTTAGATAACCAGAGTGGTTTTCTTCATCTCCAAAGAGAGCTTTACTTTCAACCCAGTTGACAATGAATCCATCGACTGCTATGGGTACATCTAACTTAAAATCTGGTGTTTTGTCGTAGCCTCGTGACCGCAACACACTTTCATCAGAAAATGTGATGTTCATTAGTCTTAATTCTCTTTCTAATCTTAACTCATACTCTAACCCTATAGACCTGAAAATAAAAATAAAAATTTAATAGACAAAATGTACTGTAACAATTTTTTTAACTTATCTATTTTCAAAGATCATTCAAATGCTTACTGTTTTATTATATCTGCATAGGGACCATACTGGTTATCATTCATAATACCCTGAAACATATAAATTTTAATGTCTTGATTAAAATAATGTCATGGAGTACTTAGTATGTCATGATTTTCATTAGCTAAATAAAAATGCTAAAATATTTTAGAAAGAATCACAGAAAATCAGCAACATACAGTAGAAGCTACAGTGAAATGATTGTCATACCATAAACACTTGGTACGCAAGGTCCTTCTCCTCGATCAAAGTTGTATCTTTGATGCATTTCTTAGCTAATGATGAGTCAGAGTACACACCCTGTAAAAGTGATCTTGCAAACAATGCAGGACTGATTCCTTGACAATCCGAGAGCCTGTTTATAAGAAAGTTATATTGTTTAATATTTGATTTTCATTTAAAACATAGGCACACAATGATTATTCGTAAAATATTGTTACACTTACTGTAAAATTACATTTTCTTTACTCTTGTCCCGCATTAATCCTTCATAAAATTCATGATATTTACTAGAAATTTGTGGAGATTTCCTGTAACTGTGTTTCATGGATCTTTGTACTAATAAAGATATTATACTGCCCAAAGTAGATTGTGGTAAGCTGTAAATTAAATTGCATTTTATATTGGTGCCTTAGATCCTATTTCTAGATATTATAACCTTATGGTTTGTACTCACTGTTTATACTTCTTTTTCAATTCATTTTCGGATTTGCGACTGTATGATGTTAATTTATTAAAGTCTTCGACAATAGCGTTGTATTCCTCTATCTTCATTATGTTGTGTGGTTTTGTATCAGTCATGATTAAACAGTGTTTTTCTTTCAGGTCATATATAATATAACACGTCCCACTGCTTCACACAGTTCACACTTTCACAGGGAATTTCAAAATCAAGTTAAATAAACAATGCAAAGAGTATGTGTAGAGCTATATAATAATAAAGACGATGATTTGACAAGTGCAACTGCAAATGCCAAATTCTAGAAATATGTTGCCAGATTTTTAGTAAAAGTGATGTCCCCGAATGGGGAAGATTTTGTGTTCAGAGGGCGCCACAAGTATGATCTATTTACATTCTGTGGTTCGGAGCGGTTCTTATGAAATTGTATGAAACAGTATGAAATATTTTTGTATTGACGATGTATTGTACCTGGAAATTAAATCACCTCAAAGAGGAATTAAAGAGGGGTGCGACCTGTAGTGGAAGAAAGGCAGACCTTGTAGAGAGGTTAGTAAATGAAAGTAAAAAAAATACTGCAGTATTTTATATTTTTATATATGGGAAAAAGTTATTGAAAGGCGTCTGAGAGAAGAGAGTGAAATTTCGCAGAACCAATTCGGTTTTATGCCGGGTCGGGGTACAACGGATGCCATTTTTGCTATACGCCAGCTGTGCGAGAAATACAGAAGTGCGCATAAAAACTTGCACATGGTATTCGTTGACCTCGAAAAGGCATACGACCGAGTACCTCGTGAGGTTCTGTGGTGGGCCCTTAAGAAGAAAGGTGTGCCTGGGAAGTATGTGCAGTTGATCCGAGCGATGTATAGTCGATGTAATACCCAAGTCCAGTTTACAGTTGGCACCACTGGCAGCTTCAATGTGGCTGTCGGCTTACATCAAGGGTCGGCTCTCAGCCCTTACCTCTTCCTGATGATAATGGACGCTCTGACGTCGGACATTCAGGAAGAAGCTCCCTGGTGTATGTTGTTTGCCGATGACATTGTGCTGGTTGCCGAGAGTGGCCTAGAGGTCCAGAACAGATTGGAGGTGTGGTGGCACAGACTGGAGAGTGTTGGCCTGAAATTGAGTAGAACCAAAACGAAATACTTGTTCTGCGATTTCGGCGGTGTCTCCAATCCAGTGCCTTTAGCTCTCGCCGGAACGCCCATACCGATCTGTTCCGACTTTCGGTACCTCGAGTCGCTCGTCCAAGGGGATGGTAAGGTGGACCGGGACGTAACACGTCGGATCAACGCAGGATGGATGAAATGGCGACAGGTCACGGGAACCGCTTGTGACCCACGGATGCCCCTCAAGTTGAAGGGTAAAATCTACAAGTCCGTGATAAGGCCTGTCATATATATATATATATATGTAAAAAAACAATGCACATTTCACGACGCGTTTTACGGTCGCGGTGTTCGCGGTTGTTTGCGGCTCCCGCTGCTATGCCGAGGAACTAGTAGAAACGCGCGAGCTGCGGTCACCCGCAGCTTGCGAGTGCGTAAAAAATCCGCACGATGATGCAGATCTGCACTCCCGCAAGTACGCGAGTACCTAGGTGCGTTGAAACACAACATGCAGCGTGTTGCGTGGCAGTATGATAATCAGATGCAACGCCGGGCCAAAGACCGCTGCCGCAACAGGTCGCGACATGGCGGCCAGATGGTGAAATAGTGCCAGCGACTAGGGCAACCCAGTGCTGGGCAGGCTACAATTATGACGGTAATCCCCTCTTTATAGCGTAGCTGGAAAGACCTCACGGCGTCCTCACATTCCGTATGACGCAGGTTCTCACCGGACATGGTAAGTTCGGGAGATTCCTGCACCGGATTCGTGCGGAAGTGACGCCCAGGTGTCGCTACTGTGCGGAACGCCCGGAGGACACGGTGGAGCACACAGTAGAGGTGTGCCCCGCTTGGGCGTAGCATCGCCGTGCCCTCGTAGGAGTTATCGGCGCGGCGATCTCTCGTGCCGGGCCTTTGCACAGGCCATGGTCTAGAGCGAGGAAGAGTGGTAGGCGGTCGCCTCCTTCTGCGAGGCAGTAATGCTAGCAAAGGAGGAGGCCGACCGTATCAGGCAACGGTGCTCACAGCGCCCCAGCCGCTGCCAGGATTCCGATCCCGGTTTCCGGCCACCGTATGCGCGGGCTTGCGGACGGTGAGCAATGGGTAGCTCGCTGTCCGGCCGTCCGGTAACTGTCCGGACCAAGCCCAAGTCGTCGACGGCGCATACTGTTTCCGCGCGCCTCAAGGAGTTGTCAGCAACAGCAGGGGCCCAGCTGGGTCGAAGCCTACTGGGGCCAGGGTTATCCGAAAGATCAGGGTTACTTGAGCCCCGGTATGAAGGCTAGAAGGAACGGGGTAGGCTTTTAGTCAGTAAGAGTCTGACACTATCTCCCGCTCCGCCCAAGAGCGGGGGCTGTCATTGGATGATTTTTCCTACCATAAAAGAAAGGTATAATTTATTTTATGAGTATTTGCATCTATCAAATTACCTTCAGGAATTACAAAAACCTGACCATGATTATTTTTACGATCTTTACGAATATTTTTCGGTTTTTTGGAAAAGATCGGTTGCGGCACCTCACTATTTATGAAATGGAAAAAACATGCAACATTCGAATTGTCAAATCGTAGTATTACCTACACTACACGTTATTCAGACTCGTTTTGTCTATGATTCGACGTATCTAGTCTATGGTTCGACGTATCGCGCAGTGATTACACAGGGGTTAAGGACCTATTACACTGCGCTGAATATCGCGTGCGATATTCCTACTCGTACTATTTTTCATTCATAGAAAGACTAACCCTTATTACACAACGCGATACGTCGAACCATAGACTAGACTGTCTTTCTATGAATGAAAAATAGTACGAGTCGGAATATCGCACGCGATATTCAGCGCAGTGTAATAGTGGTGTAATAGGTCCTTTAATACTGCGCATGCTCTTTCCACTTTTGCCGAGCGATCTTAATTCATCGCGCGACCTGTACATAGATGAGAATAAGTACTAACGTGCGAACTATGAACTAGGCTTCGGCCTTCCAAGGGTAGAGTAGACCTAGACCCAAAGAAGTCATTAGAGTTAACTCTAAACTCAAATTTGAACGCAACCATATGTCAGTGTCACTGTCATCAGTCAGTTTTTTCAGTATGTTACAAAGTACTCTGTGGTCAGTTCGAGCTAGACTGACTTCTATGAATGCGTCAAGAGAGAACCACAGTAAACAATTACCTACGAAATAATAAAAATATTTTCTTTTAGCAACAATAAAATTTCTTTATAAATCAAACAAGATGATGCCAGGAAGGATCGGTAATTTACCTATAGCAAATGAAAACCCATTGGGTCTGTCTTGGCACGATTCTGCATGGATACCTCTGCTTAGCCCCTCTAATATTATGGATTATTTTTCTGAAAGATCAAATCCGTTTTTTGATCGTACATGTAATAACGAGATTGTAAAGATGCAGCGTCTTAGTATGGATCAACTTCAGTAAGTATCTCATTATAAGTTAATCATCATTGTGTTCTATTTTCTTTTTGTTGTGTTGATCGGTCGTTGTGGCGACGCTTGGGGGAGGCCTACGTCCAACCGTGGACGTTTATCGGCTGATATGATGGTGATGATGTATATAGAACACAGTTCGTCGTTTCGAGTGACTTTTACCTATTCTAAAGTTCCTTTGATTTAACTGATTTAATTGTGTTACAGGAACATGACGGGTCTTGAATACATATTGCTGCATGTGCAGGATCCAATCCTGTATGTTATTCGTAAGCAGCACAGACATAGTCCCACTCAAGCTATTCCTCTAGCTGACTACTACATCATTGCTGGGATTGTGTATCAGGCTCCTGACCTGGCCAGCGTTCTTAACTCTAGATTGGTAAGCTGCTAAAATTTACTTACATGGTTAAAACTGTATACAAAATCCTTAAAGCTTAAACAAAAACTAAATTATGGTTGGGTGGTACGGATTTGTTGGTATGGATTGCCTATTGGTTGATATGGATTGCCTACGCTCTGACCTAGATATAAGACGGCCCTTGGGTCACACGCTACTTGGTTTGGAACCCTGGTCTAAATTATTTTAACAATGTTGTTTACTGGTTAGCAGATTAGGGCAGTATTGTTTAATGAAAGCAAACATGCTCTATTGAATAAAATATTTCAGTGATTTTCTGGTAGAATTCTTAACTGTACATTTGAGATTACCCTGATGGCTGTAGAATAACCTACAGTCCTGAAAAATCTCATGATACATTGGCCCCTTATTGCTATGTGATTATTGAGCTTAGCATCAGTTTTTGAGGCCCTATTATTCATTGTGCAAGCAACCTCCTGCCAATTTATCCATATCTTCAATATGATTTTGGACAATCTCAGTACCCTGAGTACACCTCTAAAGAAGTATGCTTAGAATAGGTACTAAGATTTTCGGTTATTGTACGACCCAGCTCCCAAGTTTTTGGCACTGAATGTGTTAATTTTTTTTTTTGTGTAGTAGAATACCATTATTGGTCAGATCATAGACATGGTTAAAATTAAATATCATAATTATAACCATATTAACCCAGGTAACCTTAGGGAAATGGTTAGCGACACCAAGGCGCTGCTAGCCTTTCTTGAGGAGCTGGGGTGGATCGAGTAACTCATTTGTCCCACCCGTACGCAAAATACGCGCTTTAGTCGTGGAGTTGCGGACAACAGCCCGTTGTACCTATACCTATACTAATATCATAATTATAATTACTTATAATGTGTTTCAGTTGTCTGCTGTCCATCACCTACAATGCTCATTTGAAGAAACTATGTCATACTCAAGGTATCACCCCAGCAAAGGATACTGGTGGGATTTCAAAGCAACTAAATCAGGTATACCCATATTAGTTTTCACTGTCGTCCATTTAGGATGCATCATAACAATAATTATGTCTTAGTCGGTTAACCAGTCTATCTACTTACTCAAATAATCTCAGTAATACTGCCTGCATAATTCACATTTAATTTGTTTCTAGGGCCAAGTCCATTCAATACTGGTCAGTCCTCATCTAAAGATGTAAGCAGCACTCCTAAAGAAGAACCATCAACATTATTCCAGCGACAGAGGGTGGATATGCTACTAGCAGAGCTTGTGAGACAGTTCCCATTGCCTGTCACACAGGCGCCCAGCCAAGTGAGTGCTATTTTACATCAATATACTTTATACTTTATTTATATTAGTTACAACAAGTAAAAAAATATTATTGTTTTAAATTCAATCCTTATCCACTATGTTCTAAGAAAATCCAAAACACACATTATTATTTACCAAATTATATTTATAATTGGTCTAATTGGACTGGTCTCAAAAAGGTGAAGGCAAACATCATGTGGGAGGAACTAACATAAGTTTTATTCCATCGGCCGTCCGGTAACTGTCCGGACCAAGCCCAAGTCGTCGACGGCGCGCACTGTTCCCGCGCGCCTCAAGGAGTTGTCAGCAACAGCAGGGACCCAGCTGGGTCGAAGCCTACTGGGGCCAGGGTTAGTTTCGAAACATAGCTCGAGCCCCAGTATGAAGGCTAGAAGCAACGGGGTGGGTCTTTTAGTCAGTATGAGTCTGACACTATCTCCCGCTCCGCCCAAGAGCGGGGGTTGTCATTGGATATTTTTTTCCCACCATAAAAAAAAGAAGAAAAAAAAATCCACGAGTTAGATAAAAAGCCTAGTTTCTCTATTACTAATAGAGAAGCTGGGCTTTTAATAGACCATTAGAGAACCTATATTAAGAATTGAATCTAATTGTGTGTAAATTATACCATTAAAAATTTTCAGGCAAATGGCGTTACAGTTAAGACAGAGAATTCAAATGACAAAAGTAATGATAAAGCTGCAGATGGGAATATAAATAACATAACAATAAAACAAGAACCTGTAGACCCAAGCAGTTCAGATATGACTAATGGAGGTTTACAAGGACATGCTGAAATAAAAACTGAAATCAAACAGGAAAATATGAAGCCACCTCCGGAAAAGAAACCAAGATTATAAATTTTTACCATGTACATATGTTTATTGAATAGAATAAATTAGTCATTAATGTCAGCCAGAAATTTTATATCCTCACCTTATTTTTATTATAAAACTAGGTCCCCCATTATGTGTGTGTCTATGTGAATATGATAAACAAAAAACCTCTGAATGGATTTTCATGCAGTTTTCACCAATAGACTGATTCACAAGGTTTTTTTTTTTTTATTTGATTAAAGGGCTTTGTCGCTTAGCGACCATATCGCCCAGTACAGAAAACAAAAACTTACAAACTACCTTATGACTAATTCAAACAATTGTTTGGCTTTATCGGACATTGGAGAAGAGAGGATTGTATTACAAATGCCAATATCATAAGTTTTACACGAGGAAGGTTGTAAGTGTATATATACAGGGTTATTTGTAAAACACTAACAACCTTGCAGGTTATCATAAACAACTACTTTTGTTCTATGACTTTTTATAAAGCATAATACATTTACTAAAAACAAACCTTCAAGAATTCCTTTTCTATCTAACACATTTCAATTCTGTATTTTGCTATAATTACCTACGTCTGTATGATGTAACGCAAGGGCATCAAGCACCCCTACCACCCGATCCCCACTCGCTTCCACTATTTTACTATCGTTTGCTTCGCAAAGACTGCGTAATATTTAGAACATTCAATTTAAATGTTTTTATTTTTGTATGAAAATATGAGAGCAAAAGTTGTTTATGATGTCAGTAACATAGTCCTGAGAGGTTGCCGGTGTTTTACAAATGACCCTGTATATATCTTATACCCTGCAAATCTTTGGTAGTTTAGAATACCTATATAATTACTTACTTGTATGAGAATAGCTTTTGCCCGCGGCTTCGCCTGCCTGTAAATTTTGGACCTCCGTTTTACACGCGTGATCAGTGTAGTTTTACTACCTTTTTTTTTTCCGATGGGATATATCATCCTTTGACAACCCCCGCTCTTGGGCGGAGCGGGAGATAGTGTCAGACTCTTACTGACTAAAAAACCCATCCCGTTCCTTCAAGCCTTCATACCGGGGCTCGAGCGCCCTTTATATATATATATACTAGCTGTACCCGCGCGGCTTCGCTCCCGCTCCTCCCTACTTCAGCCTACTATACCCTACTCTACCCTACCCTACTCTACTCTACCCTACTCTACCCTCCTCTACCTTACTCTACCCTACTCTACCCAACTCTACCCTACTCTACCCTACCCTACTCTACTCTACCCTCCTCTACCCTACACTACCCTACACTACCCTAATTTTCATTTTTTTCCATAAGAACCTTCTCCTCATAATAACGAACACAACAAAAAAAAAATTAGCGAAATCGGTCCAGGCGTTGTTGAGTTATGCGCTTACCAACACATTTTGCGATTCATTTTTATATTATAGATATACGAGTATATATTTTTCACACACTGGAGATCTATAAACAACTATTCAACACAATATACACCATTGTTTTAGTTAAATAGCAAATAAGTTGCACTTTTCCCCTTAAAGATAAATTCACAATGCAAAACCACCAACGCTGGACATACAGAATTAAACGCGAAATCTAATAAATTGTAAATATATACACAACTTACTCCACACATAACACTTCACACACATTCAGCTCGACGTCCGTATGCCACTACAGGGACCCAGCAGAATACCAGCGTCAGGTATATTTGCCTGACACATGCTGAGTTGGGCTCCCATTTGATGCAGCCTTGAGGCGCACACCGCACTACACGATTAACTTGTTTTTTTTTTTTTTTTTTTATTGTTTAACATGAGTAAGAACCCATGTTTGTATTTTTATAGTGCTTTTGTATACTTTCTGTCTATTTTTCTGAGTGCATCAAATAAATGCTATATCTATCTATCTATCTTTCGGATAACCCTGGCCCCAGTAGGCTTCGACCCGGCTGGGCCCCTGCTGTTGCTGACAACTCCTTGAGACGCGCGGGAACAGTGCGCGCCGTCGACGACTTGGGCTTGGTCCGGACAGTTACCGGACGGCCGGACCGCGAGCTACCCATTGCTCACTGTCCGCAAGCCCGCGCCTACGGTGGCTGGAAATCGGGATCGGAATCCCAGCGGCGGCGAGAGCGCCGTTGCCTGATGCTGTCGGTAGTTCTTACTACCTTAATTCACATAATTATACTAATACTACCATTATTGGTGTTGTGTTAATTAAGAAAAGTCAGTTAGTCTTCAGTCGTGCGTTATTGTCGTTCGGCGTATTAGCCAAACAAACAGTAGGCAAGACGGTGCGGGGGGAGAGTCAGCGACCGCGTCATGCGAAGCGAGCGACTGAAGAGCGGAGCTATCGCGCAGATTTAATTTTGAGAATTATTAAACTTATAATAACTTTCAAATGGTACGTTACGTCCCATTTAAATGATTCAAAAAGTAATTTACAGATACTGATATAGCTTTGAATGCGAAGTTACTTATTTTGATAAGAATTAATTACCGTAATTATGTAAATAGCTTCCAATAAACGCTTCATGAATGCCAATTTTTGTAAAAATGGATATAGTATGTTAACCTTAAGAGATAGACATATGCTACCGCAGACTTTTCTGTAGACATATATAAGATACACAATTCCACCGTATATTATTTTGTTATATCTCAAAGGGTTTAGGCAGCGTTTTCGTTGAAAGCTTCCAGACGGCTTATTATTTCCCGACGTCTTCAACAAATATCGTTAATATACACAGAAATAAATGCAAAAACTTAACAAATTGTATATTAAAAGCTTCCTCGAGAATCACGCTATCGAGTGGTGAAAACCGCTTGAAAATCGGTGCAGTAGATTTTGAGTTTATCGCGAACAGACAAACAGACGCGGCGGGGGACTTTATTTTATAATATGTAGTGATATTTAAGTTGCTAGTTAGTTTTATTCGCAGCACGTATCATTTTCCCTCAAGTGCACGCGACTATGTAAACCTTATAAAAGAAAATCTTCCCTACTCAAGTCATAATTAACAGACCGTTCTTCTTTCTTTCAAGTACAACAGAGCGAAGCATGGTTTGAAGTGGAAACTGGAATACCTCAGGGCTCGATTCTGGGCCCAGTGCTGTACACCTAGTATATTTACATTGGATGTGCCCATAATCGATGGCATAACTGTAGCAATTTATGTTGATGGTACGCTACATTATCTTTTCTACCTCAGTTGACCACAACCCTGAAATAGTGTTACGCGACGTACAACTTTAATAATTCATTTCTCGCCGAAACCAACAGTAGTGTCAAATAATTAGAATGTGTTGAAAGATCTAGAATCAAATCTTCCATTGTTATTAATTGATTTGTGAATTAGTAACTTTAGTTCCAGTACCAGTTGTATAAAAGCGACCCCTGAACAGAAGTCACTTTTGTTTAGACAGCGAGTACTTGTGACTGTTGTATGAGTATGAGTGGAGTGGAACCCATTATTGCTGAACTGTTAAACCTATGCTGGTAAACAGCTTGAAGAGGAACCACCTTTTATAAGTAGGAAGAACAGCTGTGGCCACTTACCATTAGGCCATTTGTTTTAGAAACTAATTAGCTTATGGTCTGATGAACAAATGCAAATAGAGGAAGAAAAGTATGCAATAGCCAAATTAAGCAAACATTAAAGTTTGTAAGTTTGAAATATTTCATGATAAAATAATTTATTATTTTCAGGCACAAATAGGAATTCCAAATAAAAAACAAATAAGTCATCAAAATGATTATCTATCTATATTACATCTTAAAATATTCTTTGTTCTTTTCCTGTTGGATGTTATACAAATTGCCAATATTATCTTGAGCATTTGCACCATTAGTACAAATTTGGCAGTTAATTCTGCGTTGGTCTTGTAGGTCCAGTAGACCCTTTTTCTCTTGGTGCACACTGAAATTACAGATAATTGTATACCCATGAAGAGGTAACAAAAAATAATATTAGAATAAACATAATCTTTACTCCGCTGCAGTTGTGTTGAAAAATATTAATTTTTGCAAACTCCAAACATAATCACTTACTAGAATTTTTTACCTTTACTAGTGAACTATTGAATGGTATACCTTGACATGGCTTCCCTGAAGCCTAGTTCAATACCAGTGGCAAAACCTTGCTTATAACCAACATTGAAGCTGTCTTGGAATGTAGCAGTTTGACCATCAGATGCCCCATCCATGTAACCAATCTAGAATGTCATTAGAATGATAAATAAGAACTTTTTTCGCTAAATATATCCCGTATACTGTTGATTTTACCTTCATGACTGGTTCTAATGTGCGGGAAAACGTTTTTCTTGATATACTTTCATTATATTCAGACATTTGTTATCAGATTATTTCGTTTTTGCATGTAATTGTTTAGAATCTTGGGTAATTTATTTAATTTAATAAATTCAGTTTTTTACAACCTATTCTTGTTATTTTTCTGTTTATGCAAGCTAAACTGGGGGATAATCTGTAAAGAGCACGCAATTAAAAATTACACAAATAAATAAAAAAAAAAGTTTTAGTTTTCAGCCAGAAATCAAATTAGAAGATAAAATTAATGTTTTCTGTGCTATTTTATTTATTATGTATTATGCTAATATCACAAAAAAAAAACTTTATACCCTAATAGAATGAAATGAAAATAATGACGATGATTATTACTAATTTTGCTTTATTTTACAGAAAAAGTCGGAATTTTTATTGTCATTACTACACGTTCCAAAATTATTCCAAATGATATTACTAATGACCACAGATTAGAGAGCGTAATTATGACCGATTCCTGTTTTGACGTCTCGTCGTACTGTCAAATCGAAGAAATTTTGGTAAAATTGAAGAACTTATAGATGAGTATAATTGAAGAACTGGATTCTGATTAAACTTTTTGTTGTAAATAGGTTTAACCTCTAGAGCCCCAGCGGCACAAAAACGTGCCAGTAAACAAGTATTACCGTTGAGCCCCGCTGGCACATATTTGTGCCACCAAACCCCGACCGATTTAAAACTGTATTTGTAGTAAAGATAAGTCTTAATCACCATACGTTAGACCATAGATCTTTTGATGTTGTATCTTAGCAACTACTGTTATCTTTCATCTAGAAGAAAATGTCGTTTATGTTTTAATGATTTTACTCAATATAAAATCTGCGCATATATCTCTGCAATTCCCTTTTTAGTTTTATTTCCAATAGGTTATGGGCCCAGTCCATAACTTGGTTGACGCTAAATTTGTAGGGAGTGAGTAGAATTTCTTCTCAAGATGCAGAAGAGTGAAACGGTCACCATACAAAAATTGATGGGCCAATCCAACTATGGCACATGGTCGTTTGCAATTCAAATGTTTCTCATCGATCATGATTTATGGGATTGTGTTGGAGAAACATTCGTAGCAGAAACTGAAGCTGAGAAAGGTGAATTTCCCCTTCGGTCCGAGAAATATTGATTCCCAAACAATCTTTTGCTTCTCCCAAATCTTTTATCTTGAAGGCTTTAGCCATTGCTTTCTTGGTGTCCTCATAGATGTTACCACAGCGTTCCTTAACGGTGATCTAGAGGAAGATATATATATGGAGCAGCCCGAGAGTTTTGTCTCTAAGATTAACCAGGGCAAAGTATGTAAGCTAAAAAAGGCAATATATGGCCTAAAACAAGCTGCACGTTGCTGGAACGTGAAGGTACATGACCACATTATTAGGAGTGGATTTTCTAGGTCAAAGTATGACTCTTGTGTTTACATGAAAAAAGGGAAGGACTCAATTCTTGCCATTGCATTATACGTTGATGATTTTTATATTTTTGGGAGCGAATTTAAAGATATTGAGGACACCAAGAAAGCAATGGCTAAAGCCTTCAAGATAAAAGATTTGGGAGAAGCAAAAGATTGTTTGGGAATCAATATTTCTCGGACCGAAGGGGAAATTCACCTTTCTCAGGCCAATTTTGTCAAGAAGATCTTAGAAAAGTATGGAATGCAAGATTGCAAACCTGTAGTCACTCCAATTGAGTCTAACTTACGGCTTGCAAAAGGAGAGAAGACTGAAAATACCCGCTACCAGGAAATAATGGGTTCTCTAATGTATTTGTCCTGCGGTACAAGACCGGACATAACATTTGCCGTCAGTTACTTAAGTCAGTTTAACTCATGTTGGTC
Organism: Mythimna ferrago; assembly: GCA_910589285.2. Classification (NCBI taxonomy): domain Eukaryota; kingdom Metazoa; phylum Arthropoda; class Insecta; order Lepidoptera; family Noctuidae; genus Mythimna; species Mythimna ferrago. The sequence goes on along the minus strand of OU342692.1, from coordinate 10,580,190 downwards.
AAACGAGCACATGGTGGCTCTGAAAAGGGTACTCAGGTATTTGAAAGGTACCATTGATTACCGATTATCTTTTAAAAGGACCGGTAAACCGTTAGTTGCTTATGCCGATGCAGATTGGGGGAGTAATGCGGATGGGCATTCATTTACCGGTTATGTTCTTGTTTTTGGTGGTGCCGCAGTGTCATGGCAAGCACACAAGCAGCTATGTGTTGCGTTGAGTACAGCTGAAGCTGAGTACATCGCTATTTGTGAGGCTTCCAAAGAAGTAGTTTGTATTAAGGGTCTTTGTCAGGAAATGACAGGAAATAATGTAACCATTGATATGTTTAGTGATAGCCAAAGTGCCAATAAGTTAGTATATAATCCTATTGGTAAAAGGTCTAAACATATTAATATAAAATACCACTATGTTAAGGAGTTAGCTGAATCTAAAGTGATTTGCATCAAATACTGTGAAACTGGTTCTATGCCAGCTGATGCCCTGACCAAAGGTTTGGGCAGTGTTAAGTTTAAGTTTTGTTTGCAACGTATGGGGATTCAGTGGGGGTGTTGTAAATAGGTTTAATCACCATACGTTAGACCATAGATCTTTTGATGTTGTATCTTAGCAACTACTGTTATCTTTCATCTAGAAGAAAATGTCGTTTATGTTTTAATGATTTTACTCAATATAAAATCTGCGCATATATCTCTGCAATTCCCTTTTTAGTTTTATTTCCAATACTTTTTTCGTTCACAGTTCATAAATAAAGAATCATGGCCAATTTGGACTAGAAAAAAAAAAGTGTTGGTAACGAAATGAGATTGTCATCATAACATAATATATTATCAATGTATTTATCTGGTGGGTTCAGTTTAATTTTAAAACTAGGAGAAAAAAAGATATTCATTTTTTTTTATTTTTTTTTTTCAATAGAACGTGTCATAATATCTATAATCATGAACGCATCCTTAATATTAACATTCATAGAGAAGTCCATAGTTTTTGAGTAGTCGATATCGATTTAATTTCTAAATAGAAATGAAAAAATACATAATTGTTAGATTATAGCTGTTTATGATTTTGTTACTTATTTAATCAAGATAAGCCACTAACAGACCTTTTTGATTTTTATTATATGATTGAATCAAGTCATGAGTTAAAAATGATTTTTGCTTCTAAAAATCGTTAATGCCGTAAATCGATTGAATACGGAGCCATCCTATTTTTGACAAACAAACAATATATTGTGTGTTATTGTCTCTGCGCAGACCGTCTTGTAGTTTTGGCAACGATTGTTTTGTGTGTGATCTTGTGTTTTCCCTATAATTCTAACCATAACTTGCTGTTTACGGACTCCGATCTAATCTTCTATACTAGTTAACTTGGCATTCGTCTTTTGGACTTTGATTTCATCTAGTTTTGGATTTGTTAGTGAAGTGGAAGTAGTCATGTCTTCGCTCATTCTGTTTTAAACTGTGGATAGAACAAGATACTAGAGTGGTGTCTTTTATTGCTGAAAGGATTTAGCCTCGTATCGTAAGTATTCAGATATCAACTTACTAACATCACAACTCATCGTACGATATTTCATTTTAGTACATCGTCATCGAAGTGTTTTACATACAGTAATATTTATTTAAAAAGTTCCTTTTTTTTTTTTTTTTTTTTTTTTTTTTAATTTGTATAAACTAGTGCTTGACTGCGATCCCACCTGATGGTAAGCAGTGATGCAATCGTTGATGGTGAGGCGCACTAGTTTATTAAGAGCCTATTCACTCTTGCCTTAAAGACACCTAAATTATAATCAGACGGGAAGACCGCAGCAGGCAAATTGTTCCAGTCCCTCGATGTACGTGGTATAAACGACGAAGCGAAACGCTTGGTCCGGATCGTAGAGGTTTCAACAACGTAAGGGTGAATATTCGCCGTTCGTCGGCTTGTCCGATGGTAGAAGTGAGATGGTGGAATTAAGTCATGTAATTCCTGCGCACACTCTCCAAAGTGCATCCTGTAAAACACCGAAAGGCTGGCTACCCTTCGCCTATGCTCAAGACTTTGTAGATTGGACTCAACCAGATCTGGATCACCAAGAAAAAAGAAAATAAAGTACTTTCCAAATGGATTCTTCAGCAATTACTTCATTTTACAGATTGAGGACCTGTTTAGATGCTGTGATGATGAGGGTTGATCAAATTATTCATGGAGAAATATCAAGCCATGACAACCAACTACCCGGAAGTAGTCGAACTCAGGTGGTGGGTCACTCTAGAATCTGCTCGATGTGTGGATGTTCAATCCTTCGAAGAAAAAGTGATTTAATATTACGCAACAATCCTTCAGAACTGCAACAAATGATTACTACCTGCATAATGAATTCTATCCAATCACAAGAGGTAATTTAAACAATTTTTTAGTATTACTAAGACTAGCTGTTGTTTTAAATAGTAATCAATTGGATTTGATGTTTATAACTCCTAGATCTTATTTTTAAAAGAAACAACATTGCAACGAAAGCTGGGTTCAAAATTAATAAATACAGTGAAACCTGGTTAAGTGAGACATCAAGGGACCTGCAATGTCGTTTCACTTATAGAGGTATTCCACTTACCCAGTGTCTCAGATATACAGGTATAAATAAATATCTGTCTCATTTACAGAGGGTTCCATTAATAGAGGTGAGAATACAGGTTATTTCAGTTATACAGGTGCGAACATTAAATAAAATAACGTGTTATGTATGTAAATGAGTTTTAATAAAAATATAAGAATGAGTAAACAAACAATGTTATCTCAGTTACAGAGGTTTATGCATATAAAATTTACTCGCTGTATCAGTTATAGAGGTAACTATGACGATAAATCGAAAGAACAAATCCCAGATATAGAGGCTTACCTCGTCCCACTAACAGAGGTAATTCAGTGCCAAAGTGTTGGGACCTCAGCATGAGTTCCAGTTATGGAGGTTTCTCACTTATCCAGGTCCCACTTAACCAAGTTTCACTGTAATAACACATTTGGGTTAACTGGCATTAGAGATTATTGATGCAATTGTCTAGTTGGTCGACGCACACTAGGATGTTGTGCTCATGTTATGACCATCGTTTGGTTTCTTGGATGGGCCAGATACGAACAAAATGTAGCTGCTCCTGCTGCATTTCTTGATGATATATTCTTATGAGAATTGTAATAAAGAATAAAAAAGTACCTAATCAGTTTTTATTTTTTTACATACATAATTTATTTTTACCAGTACCTTAGTGATTGTGATCTTGCAAGTGAAGAGGATTAAATGATAGCAAGACAACTCAAAAATTCTTTATTTAATTTTTATGTCAGCATGTTTAGTAAGATTCTTACATATGAATAAAGATAACTTGAGCTTTTTATTCATATTCATTTATTTGCATCTACAATGTTTTAGAACAGATATAGTGTGTCTTCCAAATAAATCTAAAGGCTTAAGACTTAAATTCGATAAATTAAGCACTGTTTATAAAACAGTGGGACGCCTGACCCCAATAAGTTTGGTTCATACATCGGTTTTGCCCGTACGCGGGCTTTTAGGTGAATCTAGAGGATAATTTCATAATGGTTAACCAGTATACTAGTCTTTGAAAATGGCTACTAGGCTGTACTAAGTTTTAAAGTCTATTGTTGCCATCGACCCTGTCCAATAAAAACAAAGCAACATTCCGCTGCGTCTATTTATTAGGTACAGTCAAGAATCTTGTTTGTCCGTAGGATATATAAATTCTTGGGGTACACCGTACAGTTTATCCTATTTGGCGCGAAATGGACAAATGACATATTTGACGTATTTTTTTACAGCTACAGATTATTAATAAACCACATAACCTTAAAAAACATTTTAATTATTTACTAGTTTCTCCGTACTTTTAAAAATATATTGAATGCCGTACTTAGTAATGGTTATTCAGGCAAATCAAACGATACATGTTTCATCAAGTTACGATTTACTAATTTTTTATAGTCCAAGCATGTTAAGAGATTGACCATTGTTCTTTTTCGTAAATTAATTAATGTTTAATTTCTTTCCTCGATTTGATAGTAAATCGTGATGTCACAACATGACGGGCGATCCTATTCTCATTTGGAACGCATTGTACAATTGAATGAATATTGACATTGACAATTGATACTATTGACAGAATGATTGACAGTGATGTGATGATACTGATGGATGACAGCAGTACGCAATAGCAGAGATACTTTTGGTTGGTTTTTGTTATTAGTTTTGGCTTGAATACTAAGTCCCTTAAAATACATATTCGTATGAATAGTTCATTAGTTTAATCTAGTATATTAGATACACACGTCCATACACGGCGTACACGGCGTCCATACACACAATAGGTTTTGCTGTCAGTTTTGCCAGAGTCAATGTTTTGATTGGAGATTACCAAACGTCAGTCATCGTTCGTTCCCACTACATAGACATGCAGTGATAACGATGATTGACGTTTGCATAGTATGATTAGGTAAATGACTACCTAACGAAAACCCAAAGATTCGAAAACCATTATCCATGATTTATGGAATCGCCTGTATAACCGTGTATTGGACGCCTGCATGACCGTGTATCGGACGATCGGACCTAAGCCTAAGTCCAAAGAGTATATAATCACTACGTTCTACGTTCTTCGTCCATAGAACGCACGCACCTCAAGTTTATAATTTTATGTTTACATTACTATTATTCTGTCACCAGTGTTGCCAACTTAGCACTTTTAGTGCTAGATGTGCCACTATTTTCACAAGGCCAGCACTGAAATCGAACATACAGCACCTAGCACTCAATCTAGCACTATTTAACAGTCAAGCGAAATTTTCAGATTCTAATAAAACGCACACACGCACAGCATGCGTGCAGTATAACAAACACATTCGTACTGACACATAGATTTATTATCTATGGAATTACACATAGACAATAAGTTTATGAGTTTTTGATGGGATTTCTTCGTGTGATGTTGAGTGACTGTTATTTGCAAATTGATTCCTAGTGGATATTTAGAAATCCTCGTCTGGCGACGCTAGCTCGCTCAGTAGCTGGAGGCATGAGCGTGTGAGACCGGATAGTGGTGTGATTAGTGTGGTGCGAGGCTGGCGAGGCACTGGCCCGGATATTCTTCTACAAGCTTTTTTTTTGTTTGTTTGTAAATATACATATTTTAACAGAGAGCGAGATTAAAAATAATAATTTTAACAGTTTTTATGTAAAAAAAAGGTAATTTATGTAAAAAAAAAATTTTACTCATGTGATTTTATTTCAAGCACTATTTTTGGAAATCCATAGCAATCTAGCACTATTTGAGAAGATTTTTAGCACTCACTGGTGGTATAGAGTTGGCAACGCTGTCTGTCACTGTCAAATACTCTCAGAGTGTCAGGTGTCATTCAGATTGAGGTTATGTTGTAGTGTGTTGTAAATAATTAAATAAAAACATACCGCACTAGTTATCATTTGAAGGAATAATATGAAGAAAAGTAAGAAGTTTTTTGGAAAAAAGAAAGGTTCATTTAAGCCTGCGACGAAAAAGAAGAAAAAAGCTGCAGAAGAAAGGATTGTTAACAAGAAAGCAATTTTTAATAGATACAAAAATGCCCAAAAGATCGAGGAAGAAATGCAGAAGAAAAGAAAAATGGAGGAGAAACTACAGCAGCAAGTAACATATTCGGAAAGTGAGGAGGAGGAAGATGCATACGATCAGTTGTTGTCCTGTTTTAATAACAAAAAATCAAGAGCTGTTGCGGAAAGTGACGAAGAAAGCAGTAGTAGTAGTGACATGGACGAGGTGCTAGACACAAATGAAGGAGAGCATGCACAGCGTAACATCGATGATGACCAAGAGTCTACAAGTGGAGCAGACAGTGATGAAGATGTTCAGGTAATAACTTTCTATCTATTATGAAATATAAGCTAAGAAGCTAGCAGCAGCTAGTACCATCGCAGTTTATTGCGACTCGAGGACATGATGATAATCTCTTCGTGAATTATTATAGTGTGGCATATAATATTGTGGCATGAACCTTATAATAAACCCTGTGCTAATTTGTTGGATAACAAGTTACTCCTTTATAGTTTCAGACCACAAGGGTTAGTGGTAGGACTTCATAGTTCAATAAATATTTTTCTGCTGATATAGGTTAAATGATTTTTCAATGTACAATTTAATTTTTCACCTGTTGAAATATGTTCTTAAATTCAAATTAAAATTCAAAATATTTTTATTTCACATAGGCCTACATGGGCACTTATAAAACATCATATTCATCACATATTATAACATCATATATTTTCATGAGCTCCAGCATTTTGCTGAGCGCTGGCCGTTTTGCGTGGATGTGACGCATATCTTATGTGTTTATTTTAGGTCGATATTGTTATTTATTTTTTATGGTATGCGTCATGTTTGACGTGAATAAACACTTTTTCTTTTCTTTCTTTTCTTTCTTCTTTTCATCAGAAGCTAGTGCACGGTTCTAAATTGGTTGTTTCCTATGGAGAAGAACCAGCAAGAAACTCCATGGTTATTCTTTTAAAAAAGTGGTTGTTGATACAATATTTTCATATTACAGTAATAAAAGATATTATACATATGTAAGAACAGTGTAGATCAGTCAATAATATACCCAAATATAAAAAAAAAGTGAGTTGTAATAAGAAGTAATCTAAGAATTCATGGGGTCTACAGTGTTCTCACATTCACATTTTAAAAAAGAGACTAAAAAAAAGGCCAGAAAAATACAAATAATTACAACTATCAATAAAATGTTCACAAAATAAATTACCAACTTTAAGATAGTTGAAGTCTAAATAAAATATTACAAACGCAATGTGTTAGAAAACAAAACAGAAAAAAATAATAAAAAAAATATAACAAAATGGACCACTTAATAGACACAATATTAATGAGTTACCAGGGGGCCACATGTAAAGAGGTAGTCATTGCTAAACAAGCATAGTCTTTAATCTTGTAATATGCTTTTTTGGTTAGGAACGCTTAATATGAGTTCTGAATTTTCCCTCACTAAGTTCAGTTATGTTAGTTTATTTGTTAATTATTTGAAATGCAGAATTAATACTTACTTTTCTCATTATAATAAAATGCTTAAATAATGTGCTTCAAACTTAATACATGTGTCAATTTTTCAGGTGCCTATGGATCATGAAATGGACACTGGAGAAGATAATATGTCTGATGATCCTTTCACAAAACATCTGCAGCACGATCTAGGAGATGAACTACTAGTCTCTCTCACCAACACTCCACCGACTGTAGAGATCACAAGCAAAACTTGGCCAGTTTTAGGAAACCTATCCATAGTTATACCAATACCCATAGAAACACTTTCTAAGAAAGTTAAACCAAAAGTTTCAATATTAGAAGAAAACACTTATGCAGCAAAAGGAACAGTGCCAACACTGATTAACAAAATTGATTTCGCACAGTTACACATCAAATCTCAAATACATGGCAATATAGTATCAGCCAATAAAACGAATTTAATAAAAAGAGACTTAGAGCTTACTGAAATGTTCACACCGTTGCAAAAAGAACTGTTTTCTATAATGAATAACTATCAAGATCTGTATTACCCTGAAAGATCATTCAGCAATGCCGATGAAATACGTTATACATACTGCCTTCATGTAGTGAATCACATGTTGAAAACTAGAACTAAAATCCTGCATCATAATGCTAAATTATCGAAGAAGAATGATTTGTCAGATGAATATCGCGATCAGGGATTGGTGCGACCTAAGGTATGTTTAGCATAACAATAGGTATAGGTACAACGGGCTGTTGTCTGCAACTCCACGACTAAAGCGCGTATTTTGCGTACGGGTGGGACAAATGAGTAATTTTATCCACCCCAGCTCCTCAAGAAAGGCCAGCAGCGCCTTAACCATTTCATTAAGGCTACCTGGGTTTTCGAAGTACTTTGCCCTGTATCCAGCGACCACAGGACAGTTTAGAAGTAGATGAGCTGCTGTCTCGTCCTCCTCCATGCAGGCTCTGCAGAGTGGACTGTCTGTAGCATAACAATGCATCCGCACTTTGTTTCTTAAAGAATGAATGCTGGTTGAGTTTTTAACTTGTGGTACTATTAACAACTCAAAAAATTCCCCCAAGTTCTATAACTTGGGAGCTTCACAAATATTAATTGAAACATTTTGCAGGTTCTTATTATGGTGCCCTTTAAGGATGCTGCTTATAGAATAGTCAAAACTTTGATAGAAATTCTGGTACCTAAAGAAGCAGGAGAAGTAGTAAATAAGAAGAGGTTTGAAGACGACTTCACGGGTGGGGAACTGATAATGCCCCGAAAGAATCCCAAGCCAGAAGACTATGAGCTTATGTTTAGTGGCAACACTGAAGATACATTCAGACTTGGCATGACAGTTACTAAGAAAACCCTTAAGGTTAGTTATCCTCCAAACACGAATAAATTTGTTTAGAAATAAAACTGAATTTTTGCTTATTTATAACACTTGATTGCAGCTCTATACAGATTTTTACTCTTCAGACATCATTGTGACATCACCACTGGGCCTACGAATGATAGTAGGCGCGGAGGGTGAGGAAGACCGCGACTACGACTTCCTGGCCTCCATTGAAGTGCTGGTCATGGATCAGACTGATGTCTTTCTGATGCAGAACTGGGATCATTTGCTGCATGTCCTTGATCACTTCCATTTGCAGCCGAAAAAAACCCATGGCACTGACTTCTCAAGGGTCAGATCTTGGGCTGTAAATGGATGGTCTAAGTATTACAGGTTGGTTCATTCATACTCAGCTAACTGGAAAGTCTACTGGTGTGTGTGGATGGCCAAACTCAAACCTATGAGGAAGAATATTGAGAGTTGAAGGAATCTTTCACCAAGCTCGATTTTGTTGAAAACTAATACAAAAATGTATTTTCGTAGTCAGGAAACTGAACCTGTTCATTCTGGTGAAAGTCATGGGAAGCCGATAGTAGACTTAGGTAATAGGAAATTGATGAATTTCAGTTTTTTTTAGTAGTATATTTCGGTTTTGGCCATCTATGCCTACTTAAAAAATTCAAACCTCTGTAAGGAGAATAGGGTAATTAATATGTGAACAAACTCATGCAATAATCATTGTAAAATGTAAAGTTTTTTTTTTTCTTTTGCAGACAAACACTTTTATTCTCATCTGTATCATTGCCAGAACTAAAGTCTGTGATAAACAAGAAATGTCATAACTATGCTGGAAAAGTCATGATCGAGAATCCAGCTGAAGTTGGCAGTATACAACAGGTGTTGGTACAAGTGCCGCAGGTCTTCCACAGGTGAACTATTTAATCTTTTACTTTAAATTAGATGTACAAACATACTACGCAGAAGTTAGGGAAAGATCATATTATTATTTTTAACTATTTAGGTATTACCAAAACCTCCACCTAACGAATTTGTACCTCAACACATTGCTGGCTAATATGCTATGAAAATTGGTTGTCTGAAAATAAAAAAACAATACACGAGAGGTTGGTCAAAGGAGAATGAACGCTTTTGTATGGGTTATGTAATTTGGAAGCTCATAATGATGGTTTAATTTAATTAGGAATTTTAATAGGTGTGTAAACATAAAATCACTTGAAACTTTGTTACAGTAAAGCTTTTATGTATACAGATACATTGGTTTTTGGTTTATAAAAAAATAATAAAAAACTATGATTTTACATGCATACAAAGTAGGTATGCATCAAAGACATTAAATATATACTACCAATAGACAGGACATAGCGAACAAAAGTCCAAGCCGAAACTTGTTACTTAGTAGTAACAAGTCGCTCAGTCTAGTATGACACCCCTAAACGTCAAGTCGTGTTTGTATCCGCTTTAGGCACTAAAAGAAAATCATTTTCTGAGAAAACGTGTTGAGTTGCGCATTACGCTATTGCAAATCTTGTTATGGTAAAATTATTGGACCTAACTTCGGTTTATTTTCGTAAATATTCTTGGTATTTACGCAGTAACTAATTAAAATTGAACAATTTCCATGAATAGTTCTAGAACATTTGCTGATTTTATGATAGCGCCATCTATTGCTGAAAAGTTTAACCTTACCTAGCACACACCAGTGGCGTAGCGTGGGTTTTCGCCGCTTGGGGTCGACCAGAAATACGCCGCTCTTTGTTGTTTATTATGTTTAAGAACACCAGTATTAAGAACGACTGCAGGTATCCCGTCGGGCCACTAGATTTATTCTTACGTACGTCTTTCTGATGGATACGAATATCCGACATACTCGTCACGTACCCATCAGGAGAAACGGGGGGCGGTGCGTCACCGGAATTCAGACGCGAAAATTCCGCAATAAGAGAGGCAATTAAGTTTGCTTTCTCCTCAGCGGTGTGAGCCAGGGACCCGTCGGGTTTCAGCAGTGGCGGAGGTGAGGGACGGCAGAAGTTCGTTTCACTCGAGTTTGCCAGGGACCAAAACGCTTTACTACCAACGGGGTTTGTTCCCTATTCGGCCAATGTGGTCAAACTGAGAACTCCACAACACCTTAAGAGTCACGTCACTTGCCTTGTGCATACGAGTGTTGGCCCAAGGTCGGTATGCGCGTGTTTAATCGCGTCAGCGTGAACACGCTCAGTGCCAGTGGATTAATAAAAAGCAATATACCTGCTGCAGCACGCAGAGTAGACTTAACGTAACATTGCGCTCGCAATTTCGAATATCTAAGTTTTTTTTCCAAATAAATAATTTGGCGCTTTCTGCCGCCTCCTTTCGTATGCCGCAAAGGGTCATGGCCCCCACCGCCCTCCCCTCCCCAAGCTACGCCACTGGCACACACTGAAGCTTCTACCACGAGCTCTTAACGTGATCTATTTTACGACCTAAACCGAACTGTTCAATCCTTTTTCGTTCGTACTACTGACATTTTAACATATCATGGTAAAGCTCCTGGCCACCTACCGAGCAATAGTTGAATTTATACAAATTTTGACAAATTTAATTCGCGTGATTGCTATTAAAAGCTAGATGGCGTCACTGAGAGATAGGATGACAGTTTTTCTAAGACATTTCTCCTGATAGCCGCTCTATTGTATCTCTTTAAATCTCTTTGGTATGCATACATTGTATCGAGTTGCGTATCACGTCATTTTACAACGCTTCGCTTAGTCGCAATTGCCAGCTGTAGTAGCAGTAGTTTAATCGAGCAGTATTTTGTTTTAACGCTTCCAGTTGTAATAATTAAATTAATAATGGACGAAAGATTCGAAAAAGGATAATCAGATAATCTACCTAAAATAGATGGAATTAAAATAGATTGGAACGAGAAAAAATACTTTTTCGGCGCACTGGTTGTATTTGTACATTTTGGCACACACAACACATAATTTTTAGTCCCATACTTTATTCAAATTTCTATAGATTGGACGTTTATAAAAAAAAATATAGTGAAACGCAAGCACAAAATGTCTAATGACGTAAGGTAGCGGTATGGAAGAGGTGATTCTTTGAAACCGAAAGAATGTCTCATTCATCTGGCCTTTTCTTCTTTACAATTTGGTATTTTTTATTTGCATATTAGTTTTCCCCGATTACTAAATATATCAAAGGCACTCATTTGCGTCCAGTGGTATATGACACAAAATAGATAGGTATGAAAACTAGGTCAGATGAAAGAGACCTCCCCTCGGTTTCAAAGAATCTCCCAAAAGCGGGAACTGGCTGAGCGAGTGTTGTACTATGGCGTCACGCGCATTGAATGATGCGGGTCGGTTTTCGCACGCTCAGGCTAAAATTTTATATGTTGGGAACTAATTAACTTATCGGAATAATTCTTTCACGAGTATTTTTTATTTTCAACGGAGAATACAGAAAGCTCACGTTAAATTAGTGAACATTCTTCATTGTAGGACACCAACAGCCAACACATGCGTAATCCTTCTATATTACAGGTTTGCAGCAGCGAATCCCTTAGAGGCAGTGGAGGCTAGGTTCCAGTACTTCATCAAGGAGATACTGCCGAAACAGCGCGACACGCTCATGAGCCACACGCTCATCTACGTACCTAGCTACTTTGACTACGTGCAGTTGAGGAACTACTTCAAGAAAGAAGATATTGGATTCGTTCAGATCTGTGAATATTCTAAGGTTAGGCCTTGAGGTTATAGCAATATCAACTTATATATTAATGAGGATGTAATTATATTTTTGGAATTTGTAGCTATATATATTTGATATTGTCTGTTCCTTTATAACTGGTTTTTATTAATTACAGGATGCAAAAATAGCGCGTGCAAGAGATATGTTTTTCCACACAGAAGCCCATTTTTTACTTTACTCAGAGCGAGTCCACTTCTTTAGAAGGTTTAGGATAAAAGGCATAAGACATATCATATTTTATCAGCCTCCTACGTATCCACACTTCTTCTCAGAAATGTGTAATTTAATGCAGGTGAGATTTGATGTAGTTTATTGTTATTTGCCTCTCATCGTTTCATAAGCACGTATCTTCCAAGATTAGCTGTACTTTCTTCGATTTATAAAGCAGCCGAATGGTGCAACGGTGTCCGTCTTATAAACTTATTTTTGCCAAAAATTGCGTTGATTCCTGTGCAGCCGACAAACATACATCCTTTTTCGCGCTTATTTAAAAAAATACTGTTTTAAACACTACTCTGTCATGAGCTGCAGCAGAAGTGGACGTTCTGAAGCTTCAAGTTGTCGATACAAATATTGCTTTTGTGTAATCGACTGCTCACCTACCTCCACAGGAAGTGAACCAGAACAAGTTCGGCGGCAGCGAGTGCAACATGACAGTGACGGTGCTGTTCTGCCAGTACGACCTCAGTCGCGTGGCGGCGCTGCTGGGAGCCGGCCGTCTGGCGCGCCTCGTGCGCTCCGACAACCACGTGCATATGTACGTCACAGGGGAAAAGTGACAGCAGATATCCTCATCAATAAATTGTGATAACTAAAACAATTCTGTATTTTATTTTAGTCTGTCAGTAGGACATTATTGGGAAAAGTTAAGGGCTGAAACTGTGTAAAGTGGACGCCCGCGCCTGGCACCCGTCGCGTGTCAAAGCGCATGTGTTCACGCGGACGGTCCCCATTGCAGAAACTGGATTATTAACTACGCAGTGTCGATAGTTCAACTTAAACGGTGTACATGTAGTCGTTTTGATGAAGAACTTATTATATTATTACGTATCAAAACGGGCGCGGGTCCCAGCTTCTCGCGACGGATGCTCGCGCGGTTCACCGCAACGGAGCACTTTATGCAGTTTCGGCCTTCGCAGTTTGATTTTCACTTTATCGTTCGGTTTTATAAAGTTACTAGTCCAGTACTTACCATGTTTACCTCCAAACTGTATTATAATAGTACATTATGATATAAGTGTGTAATGTTAGTGATTACCATCGAGGCGGCTAGTTTTACAGTTATTTTCTTCACAAGTATATTGAAAAACGTCGTATGATACACGTGAGTAATTAATGATTACCGTTCTCGGCTCTCTTAAGACTCTCGCCACGGCTCAGGTCTAAATACCGCCTCGTCGGTAATCACTAACATTACACACTTATATCATAATGAAAATTCTTTTCTTGTTTCGCTATGTAACTGACATTAATAAATAGTAAGAGGACAGCCTCTTATTAACCAACCAAAACTATCGGTATTTGAGTCTTTGATACCTCAAGCGTCCTAGTAGAATCAGGATAAATCGGCAGAGAATTGAATTTTATATCGACGGTTGAAAGGCAAAATGATCTAAGCGATATTGAGTAAACTTTAACAAAAGAGTGATTTACTTATTAATTCTTAGAGTTTACTTTTGTAAAGTTAACTCAATGTCGCTTAGATCATTTTGCCTTTCAACTGTCGATATTATTTAAATAACTAGATTTCTGGGAGACAAAGCTAGTACAAACCTATATTTGTATACACTAGCGATATTCCTAGCTACGTTTCTGCACAATTAACATCTTCACTCTGTTGGAACGAGACCATTATTCCAGAAGAGACCGTATCGAATCTTAACTGTTCATTGCTCTGTTACAGTTTCGTCATACCGAAGAAGGTGGATGAGAGATCTATTTTGATTTCCCACTACGCGTTCAATGAGACTGTAGCGAATCGGTTAGCACAGATTAATCGCTTGAATTTATCGACATGTGTTAGAACTTCAGTTTTACTTTTATATACTTTGTTGATTTGTTCAGATGTGTTTTTTTGTACAGCGATGCAATGTTCTCTTCGACTTGAATGAGGTATTTTTCGGGTTCCGCACCCAAAGGGTAAAACGGAACCCTAATACTAACAATCCGCTGTCCGTCTGTCTGTCTATCCGTCTGTCACCAGGCTTTATCTCATGAACAGTGATAGCTTGACAGATGAAATTGTCATAGATGAATTACTTTTTTCCCATCCTAGTTATCTATCTCATAAATATATAATCTTTCTTCTCCGCTCTTTGTAATTAATTTAGATGTTCTCTAACCTTACAAGTACTTAGGTCACGCGTGAAGGAACGGACTTCTTCACGCCGAAGCGGCCAGGATCCTGACCCCGATTACCAGCCACCCGCTGTAGGAGTGGGCTTGCAGATGGCGAACAATGGGTAGCTTGCCGATCAGCTGTCCGGTAACCGTCCGGACCGAGCCCAAGTCGTCGACGGCGCGTAGTGTTCTACGCTCGCATCATTTGTGGTTATTTTTTTAAACCACTCAGAAGAGCATATTTTAGTGCACAATTAGTATTTTTTGTGGAACAAAGACGTATTTTGTGGTAGAAAACAGGAATAAATCGAGGACCAGTTAAATATTATCTTATTAATTTATATTAAGGAAACATAAAAAAATTGTTTAATTATTATCAAAATGATTTTAATACACGACAACACTACATTACATACATTGCCTCAACGTAAACGACTACACACATAATAGGATCATTTTAAACACAAATAAGTCCATAATTTTCAAATAATGTAATAACTAGGTACGTCTAAAGTCTAATTACGAAAAAATCATGTTAAGCATTTCTCTAAAACACAGGTAGGTTATCTACAGTATGGTCAAAATACGAGTAGGTAAGAATGGCCACTCTGAAGTTAGGCGTTCCGAACTATGCGCATGCTATGCTTCGCATGTAAAAAATACGCAATATTCATTCGCCTTAAGATTGTTAAAAAGGATTAGATGCTGCGCAGCCAATTGTGCAACGTTCGGAGCGGCCAAGATATTACAGCCGTATTGTACATCATATCTACATAGGTAATACAAATCTCACTAAGCCACTAACTTCTAAACAATAATTCTTATGATTTATTTATTTAATACCTACCTAACTAAATATTTTTATTTAAATAAAATAAATCTCTAGTAATAATAGCTTGCTTACTAATTTAGTGCTAGAGATAACCATTATAAGTACTTAATTATGCAAAGTAGGCAGGTTTTTTCATAGTTTTTTGTAAGGTGTCGCTAGTAACGTCTTGGGCTATATATGGGTAGTATTAGTAGCGATTAGTGCCTTGTAACTAGCATGAGAGCACACTATGTGTGGCGATTGCACTAAATGATTTATTTCTGTTTAGATTTCATGAAATCGTCTTTTAATATAATATAATATAATAATATAGGTAATATATATTCCATAACTATCACACAACGCCGTCTAGTCTCAAGCTAAGCAGAGCTTGTGTTATGAGTACTAGACAACTGATAAACATATTTATATATTTCTAAATACATACAGATAAATTACACCCAGACACAGAACAAATGATCAAGCTCATCACACAAACATTTGTCCTGGGTGGGAATCGAACCCACGACCTCCGGCATAGCAGTCAGGGTCCACTAACCACTACACCAACAGGCCAGTCTTAATATGTTTTAGAGACGAATATTTAAATTTCCCGGGTTACTCTGGCGCATTCTCATATGTTACCTGTTACTTCGTCACATTTCTTTTTCTAACCTAACGATTAGTGTTTTGTACTTAACTACCTGTACCTATCTACCCTTTCCCTGTTACCAGTTTGGAGCAAGGTTAGGCTAGAAAATATACCCACGTGCAATGCAACCATACCTGCATTATATTTTTCTACACTATCTATTCTATGTTTAATTCAAGATTCTGCCCTCACCGTCAATCATGCATATCATCAGTTCAGCCTTCCGATGTCACTGGTGCTAAAATAATACTCGTATAATAAAGGTATCTACTTAGGTAATTATAACTAAATCTTATGTCCGGTTCCTAAAAAAATTGCAATAGGTATTTTTTGGTGGCGAGTAGAATCGTGAGATCTTTAAGTAGGTAAAAGTCCTACTGATTTTTTGGAATGATTTTTTATTTGTATGTAAAGGTTTCTAAATGATTAAGCTTTTTAGAAAGTTTTAAAAATTATACCTGAGAGCCAGACCACACGATGCGGTGCGTCCGCATCATGTCGTCCAGCTCTTACCTACTTTGATAAGTTTTAACGACGAACATCTGTTAGTATCTAACTACCTACTATATTAATACCTGCCCATTAATGGTCCTTAATGTTTAGGAATCGGGCATTAATGTTTAGGTAGGTACCTATTGATTTACATTTTATACTTACATTTTTATCGGCCGGTTCCTATGTTGATAAAACTATGTAGTTACTGCGTAGAGTTAAATTTTAGGTACCCATTTATAATCTAAAACAAGGATGGGCAAACTATTTTCACCCGTGACCAGAAACACGTTTCGGGTCATTCTTTGAAACCGATAGAATGTCTCATTCATCTGGCCTAGTTTTTTCTTTACAATTTGATATTTTTATTTGCATATGTATTAGTTTTCCCTGATCACTAGGTAAATGTATCAAAGGCATTCATTTGCGTCCAGTGGCTGAATTACGACACAAAATAGGTAGGTAGGTACGAAAACGGCCAGAGGAATGAGACACTCGCTCGGTTTCATAGAATCACCATCTTTCGCATTTGTCAAAATAAGTATTTATAACGATTGTGTACAGGAATATGCCCGCAGGTATTAGTTTATCCATCCCTGATTTAAAACTATTTAGAACTTATAAAATAGCTTTTCACCAGCACGGTACTCGACACTTAACTACACTTTAGCGTGAAGGGTTATATCAATCGATGTTAGTTACAATGGGGTTTTGCTCAACATACCTACCTACTTATCCTATAGAATAACTGACTAGACTGCGTAGACTGACTAGTAGTAGTAGTTAAGCTGCCACAATATTAAGTATCTACAACTTTCTCGAGAATGCAGTTCCAACGATCTTCACGTTATCTTAGTCACATTCTTTAGTTTACGAGTGAGTAGGCGTCATGTGCCACTCTCCGTGTCGTTAGTGCTAAACCCTGAAGAAGTGTTGAATCCTGGCGTGATAACGGGCAGGTTAGTCGCGTTGAGAGTCGCGTCCATGCTGGGCTCCGTGACACCGTCTTCACTAAAGCCGCCAGTGATGTTCTCTGGCGTTGATTGAATGATGTCGCCACTCACTGTGGTATCGCCTCCTCCTAGGGATATAAATTATTTCATTAATACTTAAGTAGGTTTGCTCATTTTCAGTAAAGAAAGGTCATCGTCGTCTCGGGACTGTTTTATAAAAGGCAATATTATCAGTGAACGTCAGGTGAAGAATGACCAGGCAACAGTCGTATTTATCTTTGAAATACTACTGCCTAAAAATTACTTATCAATTGCTTCTATTTGCTTACCATGATGAGAGGATTGCTTATTACATAACTTAAAAGATAATAATATATATAGGTAACATTTAATGTTGACCGTCCATTCTGATTTCAGAATGGTTAGAATATTATAAAATAAGCAATTCCCTCATTTTGATAAGAAATTGAAACAAGCACAAGTAATTTTTAAGCACAATTGCAAAGTTAAATACGACTGTTGACCGGTCATTGTGCGGTACACAATTGGCATCATTATGTTCAATATTCAATAGCTTAATATCTAATATCGACAAAAACGTACTCGTAAACATCAATTTTGGATCCTTGCTTCTAGGTGCATACCTATCTATTGATAAATCTATGTCCCTACACAGTTCACTCCCTACCTCTTAAGAGCGACCAACTCGAGGTACATTTTCATACCGCTATTACATGATTATGATGTTATTTAGCCATATTTCTATAGATATTTTGGATATACTGATATCTTGTGGATATTATCTTGGCTTCTATGAAAATCAAAATATAAATTTGTGTAAATCAATCCAGTAAAGACATGTCCGTTTGGATTGAGGAGCCACTTCATGATTTTAAAAGGAAACTTACCCCTTATTTAGTAGGAAAGCAGATAATTTTGTAGGCCAAACCCCGAAATTTGTAGTAAAACATATCCAAAGTTATATCAATTTTAAAGTGGCTCCTCAATCCAAACGTCTGAACTGAGGAGCCAGCTGGAACACCGAAAGTACTCAATGAATATTATTGAAAATTTTGTATCATTTAGTAGTAATTGTGTATAGTACCTACTAAAAATTTGAGTCTAATACTGTTGATATTCAAGAACATACAATACTTTTAATGTGGCTCCTCAATCTATACACATGACCCGTAATTTTTCAGAAAAGCATTACTTCAATCGATACGCAATTTCGTTATCATTTAGTAGTAAGTATATTAGATTTGTAGGATAAGAACCAGATATCAAACATGAGTGGATCAAGAGATATAGGACATTTAATGTGGCTCCTCAATTGAGATGCTTCGGTAAATAAATTGGCCTCTAATCTACTATACTTGTGATGAAATTTGGAACAAAAAACACCTATATTTAGTATAAAATTCTACTAAATGTACGTATAATCCCCGCTTTAAAAAAATACATATCTACGAAGTTATTAGCTATTCTTTCATTTCCTATGAAATGGTTTTGAAGGGTGACCATGAATACATTATTTACTAAGACAATCTTTGTTTCATGGCATAGAAGCACAAAACTGCAAATTTATGTCGATACTTATTATCTACCCTCAATAATATTTATTTAGTAACCTAACGTTCACTAGCAATGAAACTCACTTGTTTGCTCACATATTGACATAAACATAAAGGAGACGTTCAATAAATGTATGGGGCTTGGGCTAAACATAATTAAGAACAGCAATCTGACTTATACAGGCTAAATGGGCATAATTATTTTGATTTTTTCGAGCATTAAATAAGATTTTTCGCCCCCCTTTTTTTTTAAAGTTTATTAAAACTATAAGGTTGCATTACTACAAACATTATTTTAATAGGTTGGCAACCCTGTAGCAATTGAGGTGAAAGTGTATCTATGTGTGTACATTTGTGGTACTTATCCCCGCGTTCGGAATTATGATATCACCGCTGTGTCAAGAAATCGCCAGGCGTACGGTACGGTACGGTATGGTAATTCGGAAGAACTGTTGGCGTGCTAACATCGAAAATATCGATTTTCGGAACGCGGATATTATATGTGTGTGATGACGGCGAAAAAATATCAGACGGCTTTTCGACATAACCCTGGCCCCAGTAGGCTTCGACCCAGCTGGGCCCCTGCTGTTGCTAACAGCTCCTTGAGGCGCGCGGGAACAGTGCGCGCCGTAAACGAATTAGGCTCGGTCCGGGCAGTTACCGGACGGTTGGACAGCAAGCTACCCATTGCTCGCCGTCCGCTAGCTCGCGCCTACGGTGGCCGGAAATCGGGATCGGAATCCCGGTAGCGGCTGGGGCGCTGTGAGCGCCGCCGTTGCCTGATGCGGTCGGCCTTCTCCTTTGCTAGCGTTACTGCTTCACAGAAGGAAGCAACCGCCAGCCACTCCTCCTTGCTCCGGACCATGGCCTGTACCAAGGCCATGGTCCGGTTACCGCCATAATTGTGTCCATCACTGGGTTGCGCCAGTCGCTGACGCCATTTAACCATGGGATCCCGCCGGAGCTCTGTCCGCCAAGCTGCGACCTGTTGCGGCAGCGGACTTTCACCCACGTACAAGTCGTGCATGTGTGCAAGGACTGTTGCCTCCAGATCCCATGGTGGCAAGGAGGCTAGCAAGGAGGCTCGCCGCTTCGCGGGAAACCGTCACCGTGCGGTAATCGACCTACCGCTTGTGTTTACTGGACAGATATTCTTTGTGATTTGGATTATCGTTTGTTCGAAAACCATGGCTGTATGTGTTAATTGCACTATTTTCCTGTATCCATAGAAATAATATGTACCTATGGATTTGTGCTGCATAAACATTGTTTTTTTTTGGTAAAGGTATCCACTATTTTGTCAGTGTTACACAGGATTGGTAGTAAAGCGAAACGTTGAGAAAGACATCACGGCGTCCTTACCTTGCGTATGACGTAGGTCTTCACCGGACATTGTAAGTTCGGAAGGTTCCAGCCTTGGTACAAACAATTTTCCGGAGCAAGGAGGAGTGGTAAGCGGTCGCCTCTTTCTGCTTAACAGTAATGCTAGCAACCGTCCGGTAATCTTCCAGACCGAGCCCAAGTCATCGACGGAGTATTCCATGCGCACCTCAAGGAGATGTCAACAAAATCGTAGGGGCCCGTTCGTTTCGTTTTTGGCCATTTGGCTACGGAACCCTAAAAATCAGCCTCTCCATACAAAATTATAAACTTGATTGGACAGTTTGTAGGACTTTACACCCTGTTCTGAATACCTTTAAACCCAAAATATATGAAGAATCTCTGTACCTACCTACTGTGTCCAGTTGTTAAAAATTAAATTTCAAAAATACTTATCGTGATTTCATTTAACATCATTTATTTTTTCATTTTATTTCAGCCGAAAGAGATCCACTGTTGGACCTCCCCTTAAGTTCCGACTTTATTCTTAACTCGATTTGCTGCTGAGAAAATCGTGATTTCATTTAACATCATTTATTTTTTCATTTTATTTCAGCCGAAAGAGATCCACTGTTGGACCTCCCCTTAAGTTCCGACTTTATTCTTAACTCGATTTGCTGCTGAGAACCTCCAAGCACAGCCTTCTTCATTGGCCTTTGGGTGACTTGAGTTTTCTTATGAGGCCTATAGTAAAACGCAACGATTCATTGTGAGTGAGTCATAACTGGCTACACACACTGGTCAAAGAATTTTGTTTCGCGATACTGTGGGATTTTGGAAAAGAAGATGGCATGACTTCCCTAATTTAACAAAAATTGACTTACCTAGTTTGACCGTTTGTCCCAGGTACAATCACAACATGGTCACCATTAATAGCAAATTCTAAATGAATATTGAGAAGTATTTTTTTATCAAATACCGAATATGTACAATTTTGATTTGTACATATGTATTTAGTAGACATTTATACTAAATGTTAGTGTTTTTGGTTTTTGATTTCATTGTGATATCAGGCACATACAATCAATCATTTATTATGTAAAACGTCAGGACTGAGGAGCCAAATAAAATGCATTTATTTACTAAATTTAATCAGTTTTACTACTTTCTCTGTATGCTACAAATTCAAAAATACTTACTACTAAATGTTTTTTGCAGTGGAATTATAAATTGACCAATTACTTTCATGTAAATTCACGCTCTTGTGTATAGATTGAGGAGCCACATTAAAAGTATTGTATGTTCTTGAATATCAACAGTATTAGACTCAAATTTTTAGTAGGTACTATACACAATTACTACTAAATGATACAAAATTTTCAATAATATTCATTGAGTACTTTCGGTGTTCCAGCTGGCTCCTCAGTTCAGACGTTTGGATTGAGGAGCCACTTTAAAATTGATATAACTTTGGATATGTTTTACTACAAATTTCGGGGTTTGGCCTACAAAATTATCTGCTTTCCTACTAAATAAGGGGTAAGTTTCCTTTTAAAATCATGAAGTGGCTCCTCAATCCAAACGGACATGTAAAGACCTCTGAAAATCTGTTATTTTACGTGAACTTTGGCCCTCTATAACGTACCTACTCATATACGTGGGACGCTCAGAAAGTTTAAAAAAAATAAAAACTAACTTCTATGGATAAAATATTTTTATTAAATCTTTTAACAGGAACGTTCGATGTGGCGACGCTCGGGGGAGGCCTATGTCCAACAGTGGACGTGTATCGGCTGAAATGATGATGATGAAATCTTTTAAAAGAACTTCCCAGCCAGCCTCTATACAAAGTTTTATGCGTCTGAACCAATTTTGAAAACTGTATCCCTTTCAGCTGATTTTTTATTTTAGGGAATAAAAAGAAGTCACACGTTGCCAGATCAGGACTGTAAGGAGGGTGCCCCAAGACTAGTGATGCAAGAGACTCAGTCGTTTAAGTCTTTTAAAACTAGACTAGACTTATTTTTGACGACTTAAATGACTCACGACTAAATTAGTCTTTTAACCCTCAAGTCTTGGAGTCTTAAGGCTTAAACTAAAGACTAATTTGAGTCGCAGTCCTTTAACCTCATAACAAAAAAGCTAAGTCGTAACGTAAAAAGGTTAATACAACTAAAAGCCTTAAAGGACTTAAAGGACTCACGCCTTAAACGACTCGGGAGTCGGGAGTCTTGTAATGAAACTAGAGAAACGTAACTATATAGGAGCTTCCTATTTTCGCGATCTTCAAGAAAATATTTGTGTTTGTAATATAGTGGTTACAGAATACGAATAAATTCTATGCACAGTATTATTTATAATGAGTAATTTATGACAAAACGGAAGTTCACTTATTTCACTGTTTTTACTGCTTAGTTTAATATTGTGTTGTTAAAAACGAATCGACATCGAATTTTTTGACTGCTTGGGGCGCCACATTGAATTTTGATTAGTATAATTTAAACCCTTTGAAATGATATCAAACACGGTGTATTTATTTGTCCGCTAGATGGTGCCACAATTAATGAAAAAAGAAAATGTAATTTGTTATTGTAAACTTCCGACGATGCGGACGTAAATTCGAGGCGATTTATCGGTCGCCAGTGATTCCTCGTAATGAGTTTAAAGTTACCTGTGGGCTGGCACAAAATAAATAGGTACAGAAGTCAATCTACATACAAAGCACGCTCGAGCAACGCACACATAGACACCGCACACGGACACGATATCTCGGAGCGCCCCGTTTGCTCGTCGAAAAGTTCCGGCTCAAACGCTCATTAGTGTGCGTCCACCGAGCGTAGGTATAAAAAGTGAAGTACATATTATATGAGATTGTTTTCTGTACTTATCTATTTTGTGCCTGTACTATTTGCAGCACGAATAGTCACCCGATGCTGTGATATTATAATACCCGTGCAAAATCGAGAGTACCTTCATACGAGTATTATACCCGTAATTCTAGGTACTCATGAATACAAACAACTTTCCCAAAGAAACTTTTTTTCATACTCATTAGTTTTGTCACAATAACAAAGCAGCTGTTCGCGTAAAATCGCGCGCGCGCGCCTGCGTCCTCTCAGCTGTTATCTGCGTAACGTCCTTGTGTCTGACGAATCGTCAGCTTGATCAGACTCGAGCTCTCTCAAGCCTCCCCAAGTGTCGCCATAATAATGATCGGTGCCCACTGTTGGACATAAGCCTCCCCCAAGTGTCGCCATTTAGGCCTATAATGACTGATGCCCACTGTTGGACATTAACCCCCCCTCGCTATAATGACCTATGCCCACTGTTAGACATAAGCCTCCCCCAAGTGTCGCCATTTAGGTGCTATAATGACTGATGCCCACTCTTGGACATAAGTCTCTCCTCGCTATAATGACCTATGCCCACTGTTGGACATACGCCTCCCCCAAGTGTCACCACTTAGGCCTATAATGACTGATGCCCACTGATGGACATAAGCCTCCCCTCGCTGTAATGACCTATGCCCACTGTTGGACATAAGCCTCCCCCAAGTATCGACATTTAGGCGCTATTATGGCTGATGCCCACTGTTGGACATAGGCTCATAAATATATACGAGCCCAAACTCGATTGGGTCGTGTCGTTTAATTACCAAGCTCCTATAGCCTCCTTCCGGTTCCATCATCAGATCAGCTCCATGTTATAATAATAATGCATTGTCATCTGATTCAGAATGATCAGCTCAATCGGTAGCCGGGAAGTGGGTCAAATTTAATTTTTAAGATTTGATTACAGACAAACATCGGGACAAGTGAAACTAAAAATAAAAGCTTGTAAAATACCTAACGGTTTCAATAAAAGTGTGATTATGTATGTACTTACTTCATTGTTTTAATTTAGGCATTATTTATTACCCACCCAATCAGATTCTAAACAGCTTGAGCTGTATTGAATATGAAGCACGACTCTGTAAAGCATCATGAAGCGCGAGTGCTTTTATAAACGACTCGAGTCGTTTAAGCCTTATTATAAACGACTCGAGTCGTTTAAGTCTTATAAACGACTCGAGTCGTTTAAGCCTTTTAGTCCTTTAGTTAAAAGACTTCAGGGTTTCAAGTCTTATTAATAAAGACTGGAAACTGTAGTCTTCTTTCCAGACTAGAGTCGCTTAAAATGAAGTCGAGTCCTTTTTAAAGGCCTTAAACGACTGAGTCTCTTGCATCACTACCCAAGACTCTGACCGGTGCGGTGTGGTGTCCAGGATGTCCCTCGTTTTGAGAGCTGAGTGCGCGGGTGCATTGTCATGGTAAAGCAGTACCCCGCGAAGCCCAATGTTCGGTCGCTTGTTGCTAATTGCAGAAAAACTTCTGGCAGACGATTCGGCGTTGATGCTGCTTTGGTTTCGTAATGGAGTTGAAATCAGATACCCTGTCAAAGTGAAGAATCAGCAATAAAATTTTTCCTTGCGCTTCTCAATCGTTACCTACACTTTCGTTGGCGTTGGTTCGTTTTGACAACAGCCAGACTGTCGACTGACGCTTTGTTTCTGGACGTAAAGATAAATCCAGGATTCGTCACCTGCCACAATGTCGTAAACGCGCCGAGACGAGTCTACTTTAATTTTTTTAATCATATTACGGCACCACGGAGCTTCGGTGAGGTTGTGTGGCACCCAGCGGCAAACTATCCTCTTCACGTGAATTTATTTGCTCATGTAGAATCTTGTGATCGCTTCCCGAACTAATCTGTAGTGTGGGCTGAATCTCTTCGTATGTAGTTCGCCTGTTTTCTTGATTTTTTTTTATTGCCAGCACACTTTCTTTTGCCACAGCCGTCGTAGGACAATCACTCCTTTGTTCATCTCCCAAAGTAAGCCGACCGCGCTTGAACTCGCTATACCAGCGGTAGATGGTTGCTTTCGAAGGTTCTTCATACATAAAAGCAATTTGAAGTCGATCAAATGACTCATCAATAATTACTCGTAGAGACATAATAGAAAGACAATGAGAGAGCGAACCTGCGCTCGCTTGCTTCTAAAATCGTAGAAAATCATCGCACAAAAATGATCTCGATGCAGAATGATCCATTTTTAAATGAGATACGATAATTTAATTTGGCTCTCGAAAAAATACCATTGTTCGCATTTTGAATGTCAAATTCAAAATGCGAACAATGGTATTTTTAACAAGTAAAACTTTCTTTCTGAAGTAGCCTGGTGTTAAAAATTTATAAAAGTACCTACATGACCTGCACTTTTAATTAACCGACTTCAAAAAGGAGGAGGTTCTATGTTCGGCTGAATGAATGTTTTTTTTTTATGTATGTTCACCGATATCTCCGTCAATTGTGGACCGAACTTTTTCGGTCTTCTTCGTCTTCTTCTTCTTCTTCGGTTTGACTAGAAGTCAAAATTGCATGAAATAAGTAAGTAAGGCACTTATTTATACCATGGAAAGCAATAACTTTGTGAAAATTTTTCATACTCAAAATTTGTTTTGCGAACAAAAAGGCTGAACAAAAAGGTTTTAACTACATTATAGCACTAGTGTGTAATGGTAATCAAAATGTCACAGTTTGGTAACAAGTGCCTTTATATACCTAAGTGCTGTGCAATAAGAATCACTTTCTGAGCAAGAGTATTAAAAAAGGTTTTATCACGTTCAACGTATCCATACGTTCTGGCAGGATTTCTCAATAAAAAATCTCTTTCACTATTTGATGTATCTTCTTGAGGGTCAAAATCTTTGTCGGATCCAAAGTCACCGACGCGGTCTTGGAATGGATCCGCCTAGGTTGAACCATCAGAATCCTCAAAAATTCTCATCAGAAATCTCTTTCGCTATCCATCTAAAACAAACTAAATAACTCATGACATAACAAATTCATGCAATACAGTTCTGTACCTCAGAGGTAAACAATAGTAACTCTACTTTTAAAAAAAATATGTTTTTTTGCACTATTAAAATCGTAAGAACCTGTTCTACGTAATGGTATAGGGTATGAAGTCCTACGACATCTAGGAAAAGAAATATCCAATCGTAAACCCACAAAAACGTGTCGGGTAGAGGACTTCAAATGATGATAAGATTGTTTACTTTTCAGCTTTATGCGCACTTAATGTTGTTCTTAACTTTATTGTAATTATGTGTAAAACATATTAATTCCATCTAATAAATATAAAAAATACAATTGAGTTTGTTCCAATATCTTTAGAGCAACTATGTCAAAAATACATTTAAAGTTTCTATCCGCACGTTTTTGCCTCTCCTGTAAAATTTACTTTTTGGCACATAATGCTGTTTACCTCTGAGGTACAGAGTTATAATTGAATTAGTTTACAACCTAGTAATAATAAGATGTTAGCATAATCTAATATTTAATATGTTTATTTGTCTGCAAATAAAACGATTCGCCACTCTCGCGCAGATGGAACGCGCGCACCTCGCTGATGTGACACCGCTGCATTGTGTGTAATCACGTGTAATCACGGTGTGGGTACAGTGTCGCCGCACATTATCAACAGCTCATTTTTTAAACGGTTTTAAACAATGTTCCCGTGACAGTACAGTTTTGAGTTTTCGGTATGTTGTGACACAAGATACAATATAACGAATTTTTGCTTTAAAATTGAACCAAAATCAACGTCTTGCCGTAAAGAATATTCTGTTTTTGAACGTCATCATACGTTGTGCCGTATCAAAATCTCAAATCATGGCGTACAATCAACTGGGGCCAGGGTTATCCGAAAGGGCGCTCGAGCCCCGGTATGAAGGCTAGAAGGAACAGGATGGGTCTTTTAGTTTGTAAGAGTCTGACACTATCTCCCGCTCCGCCCAAGGGCGGGGGATGTCAATGCATGATTTTTTTCCCACCATAATAAAAAAAAAAAATGGTGTACAATCACATTCTGTCCACGAAAGTGTTAAACCATGCTCGATGTTGACGATAGGCGAGTGGAAAAGGACCTTCAATAAGTCATACAATTGTTCATAAGTTCGTTTTTCACACGTGCCTAGGTTGGTAACGATGGTAACGTAAGTATATCTAAACTTAAAGTTTATTCAAAAGCGACCACTTTGAAACTGAAACAGAACCTAGCCTACCTAAGTACTCATTAAGTTTCCTGGTAACGTGATTCGTTTGCGTTATGATTTCCCACTGAAAAGTTACCTAATAATGAATTGATCTAAAAGTTATATTAGAGGATTTTTTTTTAGGTCGTAAATCATCAAATAACTGCTCCTACTCTGGGTAAGCGAGGAGTGTCAGACTTTTACTGACTAAAAGTCACCTGCGTAAGGAACACAGTTGCCCTTTTCCTTCCAAGGCCATGGTACCTATCTTTTTCGAACATTAATTCCCACATCGTTTAATATTATTTATTTTCCGGCCACCATAGGCACGGGCTTGTGGACGACGAGCAATGGGTAGCTCGCTGTCCGCTCGTCCTATAAGGTCCGAGCCCGATCGACTTGTTGACATGGTGCGTAGTGTGTAGCCGTAGCTGGGCCAATACCTGCCCTATGGGTTTGGTTGTAAAAAGGATATACTCATGGTCCTGGAACGCAAAAGCCAACTGAAGGAACGTTTTAGTCAGTAAAAGTCTGTAGCGCCTTTTCGCTCCACCCTAGAGAGGAAGAAGTCATAAGATGATTTTCACCCCAAAAAAGAACCCCTTTAATATTGGCGGCCGCAATTTCCTCTGCTGTTTTGTTATCTGTAGGTGGAAAAAGAAGGGAAGAAAAATATCCTCTTACGAGATGATATTTTTCTTATTTTACGATTTTTAAATTGTACCAATTTAATATAAGTAGCTACGCATAATTCAAATAATAGGAAAATTGGTGAGAAACAATAAAATTGAAACTTCTTAATAAATTATGAAAATTTATTTACACTTCAATCAAAAAGTTTTGAAACTTTTTGATGGAAGTGTAAATAGCTTTGTTATATGTAGATATGTAGAGCTGGGGATCTAACTACCTAGTACCTGTACACCTTCCGGTGTATCTACACACACCTACCTACAAATAAAGTCTTCTAAATATTTAGAAAACGCTCAGTGTGTGCATTTCGTATGATATCTATTATTAGAACAAGATTTAGCTGTATGTTTATTTATCAACTCAGATTCATAGAATGTTGCAGATGTAACGTGCTGGCGAGATGTTAGATTAAAGTTTTGAAGCCAGTTGTGGCTTGCGAGAATAATTTTGTAATTAAACTATCTAAGTAGGTACTACGGTTTAAAGTATCGTAGTATGAGGCTATCCGCTCTTCACTGACATTAAAAATAGTGCATATTATATCGATAAACATATGTGAAAAGAATGACACAACTCCAAAATTAAGATTTTGGCATAAAATATGAAGTACTAAATATAATTTTACTGCATTGGATTAATAAATATAAGTATATCGTTATAATTAAGTTATTAATTGCATCATATTTTTTGCCTAAAAATCTTTGGTGAATAGAACTTTGAGGTAAAATAATTTTGAGGATATAATCTACACTACGAGTACTTAAAAGGAAAAAAAAGGAAGTTTTTTTTTATGTTTTTTTGTTTGTAGGAGGTAATCTCTGGAAGTACTGTTGCTGGACGTACTGGTCCGATTGCTAATTTTTTTTCCTCCGATATAAAGCTGCTTTGTTGCTGAGTGACATAGGCTATTTTTAAGGATGCGAGTGAAGCCGCGGGCAAAAGCTAGTTATTTATAAAAATGCTCAGTCATCTTGATCCCAATGAGCGATATCTTATTAATATGGATAGAACTAATCTGACGTTGCAGTTAGTTCATGGGTTTGTCGTTAGGCATTCGGCCTTGGCTGAGCTTACCGTGGTTGGGCGGAACGTTTTTCACGTAAAGTCTGTGTAAGTGATCCGCACAGCAACATTGCGAAACTTTCGCTGCTTGAGTTCGAGTATCCGCCCGAGTGCGTTCCTCCACTTACCCAATGCACGTTACACAGTGCGCTATTTTGGGCAATTCACCAGAAACCGTTTGTGATTTATATGTTATAAACATGATCAGTGAATAACCGAGAGCGAGTTATTGTGACTACCAACATCTATAATTAGAGCGGCTGCTGGAGGCGCACGAACACTCAAACTTCGACGGTCCGCTCGAACGTCTTGAGAATCCTTGTATTCGAGTACCTAGTTACATATAAAATACTTAGGTATATTACAAGGTAAGTAGAGTAAATCAACGATTGCATCACCGCTTATCATCAGATGGGATCGCAGTCAAGCACTATACCCTATTTGCGTTAAGATATACCATTTAAAGAAACCTTTTTACTGACTGTTCAACCGATTTTAATGTCTATTTCGTAGGCATAAAAGGTGGCATTAAAAGCAAAAAAGTGGGTACAATACCAAATACAGTTTTAAAATCGTTAAGTAGTATCAACTTGGTGCATCAAAATATTCAAGGATTTATGAACAAGGATTTAGAAGTAGACTTATTCCTTAATTGCAATAATATTGACATTCTTTGCTTAACTGAACATTGGCTTAAGATCCATCAATTGATGTTTAATTTTAGTAATCACCAGGTTGGTAGTTCTTTCTGTAGATGTGATGCCATACGGGGTGGCTCACTAATTTTAGTAAGCAACAATCTTAAATTCAAAGAACGAAAGGATATTGTGAGCCTATCTGTTGAGCGGTCAGTTGAAATTGCCTGTATTGAATTGGAGCAGTTTATTATATTAAGTGTATATTAAGTGGAAGGGGGTTTCCTTCTGGATTGTATGACGCTTTGAAAAAGTAATGGATGAAGTGTTCCACAAGATTTGTAATTCAAATAAGTACATAATTACTTGTGGTGATTTTAATGTTAATTTATTAGAAAACTCAGGTTTATGTAGTAAAATTTTAAGTCTATTTCGGTCATACAATCTTGTTAATTTATTTTTGGAGCCCACAAGAATAACTCCTACTAGTGCTACATGTATAGATAATATATATACTGATGTTGTACCCAGTCACAAAGAAATTATAAATTTATTGGATTCTGATCATTGTGGGCAATTAATTACTTTTCATAACAAAAACATCATAGTGACTAAAAAAAATATCACTGTTAACCCTAAAACTGCAAGTCATTTAGAAACTAAAAAAGTCATTTAAAACTAAACTCACTAATAATTTACCAGACTTGTCGACATTTGATGATGTCAATCACCAATATGAGGGTTTCTTTAACATGTAATGTAATCAATTTAATTCTACATTTATACCTAAGAATATTTCAGTTAATAGTAATGTGTCGTTCAGTGAATGGGTTACTAGTGGTATTCATAAAAGTAGAACTCGGCTTTACGAATTGTATGATGAAAGAATTCTCGTTAACACTGCTGAATTTAGTTTATATGTGCGGAATTATTCAAAATTGTTTAAAAAAGTTTGCTCTGAAGCAAAATCGCGTTGTTTGAGTTCCAAGATTAAAAAACAGTAATAATATAATTAAAACGACTTGGAACATTATAAATAGTGAAACTGGTAGGTCTACAAGACCATGTAATGACTTTAACCTGGTAATTGACGACAATGTGATCATATCGGACTCACAGGTAGCCGCAGCTTTTGAAAGCTTCTTCTCAGAGATCCCCATATCAACAACAAAATCTCTGAATTCATCACCCGCTGCAGCAGAGTCTCTGCTTAAAAAAAATGTTAGAGTTTGTGATTCTGATTTTAATTTCGAATATGTAACTTATGTAGATATTATTAAGACCTTCAATTCTTTAAATGTAAAAAAGACTGCAGATTTATGGGGTAATTCTGTGGACGTTGTTAAGTCTATAATCCACATTGTAGCTCCTTCTTTAGCTTTTATTTTTAATAATTGTATCGATCGCGGTGAGTTTCCTGACCTAATGAAAAATAGTAAAATAATACCATTGTTCAAAACCGGTAGTACATCGGACCCCACAAATTACAGACCTATTTCAGTACTACCGACCTTTAGTAAAATATTTGAAAAGCTCATTCTACAGCAATTACAGAGATTTTTTAATAGACATAAATTGTTGCATACCAAACAGTTCGGTTTTACAAGGGGTCGTTCGACAACCGATGCTGGTGTTGAACTTTTAGGACATATTTATAATGCATAGGAAGATAAATGCGATGCCTTGGGCATTTTTTGCGATTTGTCCAAGGCCTTCGATTGCGTTCCCCATGAAACATTAATCAGGAAACTACACCATTACGGGATCCGGAACTCCTCCCTGGATCTTCTTACATCATATTTGAGTGAAAGGATTCAGAGAGTAGACGTAAACGGACAAAGATCTCCCGGATCTATTGTAAAAATGGGTGTCCCCCAGGGCTCAATTCTTGGCCCATTTTTGTTTATAATTTACATAAACGACTTACCTTACCTCATAGAAGACAATCAAAATATAGTGTTGTTTGCAGACGACACTTCACTTTTGTTTAAACTTAAACGCCAGGAGCAGGTTACTGACGATATAAATATAGGTCTTTCAAAAGTAGTACACTGGTTTAATGTAAATAACCTGCTTCTTAATGAAAAAAAAACCAAATGTATTAAGTTTACCATGCCTCATGTTAGGCAAGTAGAAACCAGTGTGCTAATAAAAGGTAAAGAGGTGAGTCCTGAAGATACTACAGTGTTCTTGGGCATTACTCTAGACGCTAAGCTTCAGTGGGGCCCACATATAGACAAATTGTCGAAAAAACTTAGTTCAGCAGCATATGCTGTAAGACAAATTCGAAATTTAACTGATTTAGAGACAGCCCGTTTAGTTTACTTTAGCTATTTTCATAGTGTCATGTCGTACGGAATTCTATTATGGGGAAATGCCGCCGATATACAGACCATTTTCGTTTTACAGAAAAGGGGTATTCATTCAATTTATAAATTAAGTCCCAGATACTCCCTCAGAGATAAATTTAAAGAAATTAATGTAATGACTGTGCCTTCACAGTATATTTACGAGAATATTTTGTATGCTCATAAAAATATAGACATGTTTAAAAAATACAGTGATATTCATAATTTTAATACAAGAAACAAACATAAATTTGTAGTTCCTGTAACCAGGCTCAAAAAAATAGGGGGCTCATTTAGATGCCAATGTATACACTTCTATAATAAACTTCCTAGTCATATTCAACCACTAAGCCTTAATAAGTTCAAATCATTTGTAAAACGAAAACTTTGTCAAAAGGCTTTTTACACTGTAAAGGACTATATTCAGGACGACAAGGCTTGGGATTGACCTGCTCCAGTACCTACTACCTACAACTGTTGATATTTTAATTTTTCTTCTTTTTGTATTTTTTAATTATTTTTATTTTCAAATGTGCTTTTTCTTTTTCTTTTATTTAATTTTTTACAATTTGACATTGGAGATTATTTTTTATTTTACAAATTGACGTGTATACATTTTAAGTACTTAAAGTATTTTTTTTTTCTTTGACACAAATATTTACTTTGCTAAATATTTTGTAAACTATCAATTTCCTTAGATTATTGTAAATGTGAGGACTATGTTGATTGCTTTTTCTTTGCTTTTTGTAATTTTAACGTATGTCTGGCAATTTGAGTATTTTCTGCGGCCTACCCAAGTCCTTTCATTGGTATTGTTCGTCAAGTCGTGGAGCTCCTTAGTAGTCCTAAGTTGAGCTTTTCGAATACTGACAAATGCTTACACTGATTGGACAGGTCCACTCAAATCTGTATGGTTCTTTCTTCAAAAGACCATCTCAGAAAAATCTGCATGGTTCTTTCTTCAAAAGACCATCTCAGACAAATCTGCATGGTTCTCATATGATTTGACCATTACATATTTACTGTATGGACTTTAAAAGAGACTTTGACCCCTGAGTTTGTTTCGGTGTTTCTTCTCAGGGTAGTCAGATAGGAAACACCGGCCTCATCTAGCATAAACTGACGAAAAAAATTTGACGTGTAAAAGTGTTTTTTAAACCTATTTGCAAAATAAATATCATTTATCATTTATCACTATTTACTGCAGCCGCTATTTGTCATGCCACCAACTTAATAAAAGTTAAAATCGGTGGAACGGACTGTAATAAAAGGTTTTCATAAATGTCTAATGTTATTTGGAACAGAGTATAGTTTATAATATCAATTTAAAAAGCCATTTTCCAACTAAGTGATGGTTGGCCACCTGTCTAGCCTTTTTTTTTTATGGTGGGAAAAAATCATGCATTGACATCCCGCGCTCTTGGGCGGAGCGGGAGATAGTGTCAGACTCTTACTGACTAAAAGACCCACCCCGTTCCTTCTAGCTCTAGCGTTCTTCATACCGGGGCTCGAGCGCCCTTTCGGATAACCCTGGCCCCAGTAGGCTTCGACCCGGCTGGGCCCCTGCTGTTGCTGACAACTCCTTGAGGCGCGCGGGAACAGTGCGCGCCGTCGACGACTTGGGCTTGGTCCGGACAGTTACCGGACGGCCGGACAGCGAGCTACCCATTGCTTACTGTCCGCAAGCCCGCGCCTACGGTGGCCGGAAATCAGGATCAGAATCCCGGCGGCGGCGGCGGCGGCGATGATAACGCCGTTGCCTGATGCGTTCGGCCTCCTCCTTTGCGAGCATTACTGCTTCGTAGAAGTCGGCGACCGCCTGCCACTCCTCCTCGCTCCGGACCATGGCCTCAACCAAGGCCCGGCGCGAGAGGTCTCCGCCGCCGATCGCTCCCACGAGGGCACGGCGATGCTCCGCCCAAGCAGGGCACACCTCGACTGTGTGCTCCACCGTGTCCTCCGGGCATTCCGCACAGTGGCGACACCCGGGCGTCACATCCGCACGAATCCGGTGCAGGAAACTCCCGAACGAACCATGTCCGGTGAGGACCTGCGTCATGCGGAAGGTAAGGACGCCGTGAGGTCTTTCCAGCCACGCCTCAAAGAGGGGACTTACCGCCATGATTGTGGCGTGCCCAACCTGTCTAGCCTGGTGTAGCTGAATATCAGTGGTTTACATGGAGCGAGCGTCTACCTAATTTCCACAACCTAGTAATTCGGAGAATACAAGATGTGCTTATGACAAGTCTCAATGAACGCAAATCTGTATAGACGGGTAGATATCTACAAATGACTGCAGTGCCGGATCAAGCTAGCGCGGGGCCTGTACAAGAGGGGCACCACTAAAACTTAACTGCTACATTTTCTTGGTGGAAAATTAGCGTTGAAAAAAACAGGGAATATTCCCGTTTCTTTCAAATACTGTTGTTTTATTCAATGTAACATTCGAAACTTTCAAGAAATTTATAAATTATAAATTTCATGTATTTTTCCAATAAAACCGAAAAAAACGGAAAAATATGAAAAGAACCGAAAACTTCATGTTTATTTTTTCAAATGCGTACTCTTTTTTTAAAATTAATATAATCTAGATGACGCAATCTGATGGTGAGGCGCACTAGTTTATGAGGCCTATGTCCAACAATGGACAGCAATCCTTATAGCGCCTAAATTGTGATACTTGCGGGAGGCTTATGTCCAACAGTGGACACAAGTCATTATAGCGAGGGGAGACTTATGTCCAACAGTGGACATCAGTCATTATAACGCCTAAACGGTGATATTTGGGGGAGGCTTATGTCCAACAGTGGGCATCGATCATTATCGCGAGAGGAGGCCTATGTCCAACAGTGGGCATTAATTATTATAACGCCTGGGTGGTGACACTTAGGGGAGGCTTATGCCCAACAGTGCGCCTAGGTCATTATCGCGAGGAGGCCTATGTCCAACAGTGGGCATCAATCATTATAACGCCTAGGTGGTGACACTTGGGGAAAGCTTATGCCCAACTGTGGGCATAGGTCATTATAGCGAGAGGAGGCCTATGTCCAACAGTGGGCATCAATCATTATAGCACCTAGGTGGTGACACTTGGTGGAAGCTTATGCCCAACAGTGGGCATAGGTCATTATCGCGAGGGGGCCTATGTCCAACAGTGGGCATCAATTATTATAACGCCTAGGTGGTGACACTTAGGGGAGGCTTATGCCCAACAGTGGGTATAGGTCATTATCGCGAGGAGGCCTATGTCCAACAGTGGGCATCAATTATTATAACGCCTAGGTGGTGACACTTAGGGGAGGCTTATGCCCAACAGTGGGCATAGGTCATTATCGCGAGAGGAGGCCTATGTCCAACAGTGGGCATCAATTATTATAACGCCTACGTGGTGACACTTAGGGGAGGCTTATGCCCAACAGTGGGCATAGGTCATTATCGCGAGAGGAGGCCTACGTCCAACAGTGGGCATCAATTATTATAACGCCTAAATGTTGGTTATTGCTGACGCAAAATCAAAGTCGAGTATAACCTTCCTTCCTTCCTTGGTGTTTAAGTTTAGTCCGAACCCAGTACTTTAACTATGGAAACGTAATGGATAGACAGAGCTAGTTTCACATTTATAACATTAAGTTTGGATAACCTAATTAACACGTCATCAAGTGTTGCTGATTGTGCGCTTTTGTTGGCTGTAGAGGAATGGGAGTCGAGTCTGTTGTTTAGGCACTCCCGTCATCCACCATAGGCACTATAATGGATGACGCATCCTTTCAGCTCTCCAATCTATATACCCTTAGGCGCACCTTATGTTGCTCCAAATTGGTGCCACTGCGGCGAAGCTGTCGCCAACCTCGGCCACCATAGCCAGTCTGCAGGAGCGCAGGCCACATGGCACGGCACGCTAGCATCGACGATATTATTCGTCGAGATCTTGTCTTGGCCGCGGCCTACCTGCCGTATTAGAGCCTAGCGGCTTGGTACTTGTCGATGAGGAGATTAGATGGTATCTCGTTGGTGCCAAGTTGGATCGGCCTCTGTAATGGAACGCTTTGCGCCATCCCATGTGCCAAGTACGGGGGGCTGAGCCTATGCTGCCTTCCCTTCTTGGGTAAAGCATAGATAATATAAATCAAGATGAATTCCTATTTCCCTTGATCACGTCATTACAAGTGAACGAAAAAAATAAAACACACAACAAAAAAAGAATTTGCGAAATTGGTCTGGACCAATTTCTCAAAGTTTTGTTATGTTACGGAAAGAAAAGTTAAGAACATTGCGTAAAAATAAGAAAACAACGACGACTATATTTAACCTTCGCGCGGTTGACAGTTCAGAGCTAAGATATGGGTACGTCCGTCATCAGCCAGTAAACTGTAAAGATGGGAAAACCATATACGAAGTCAAAAGTCACTATTTGATCCAGCCAGCCCAACTAGCGAAAATTTTAAACATACATACTAGGTATACGATAAACAGAGCACTGGCCGCTACTCCATACTTTCCTTTCATAAAGTGATTCATTGCGTGACTTACATGTGCGTAAGTAAAAGTTATAAAATAACATAAAAGAGAAAAATACATGTTGATGTATCTTTTGGCACTATTGAACCTTGAATTAAAATGTCGTAGTTCATTGGATCTTCATTTCATATGAGGTTAGAAAGTGCTACAGCGCTGACCCATTGCTCAGGGCCCGTACAAAGTTGCGTTTTGTTCTTTCCGTTCGCCTTAGCCTAAGCAGACCACTTCAAATATTTTTTATTTAGACAAAATTCTTTCTTAGTTTCTAATAATCATCCACATATTATTCACAACAAGTGAATAATACAAACGAATCTGATTGTGTATCTGCTTACACCAAAGAGAAAAATACCTACACAAAATAATAATATTCTGGGCAAAAGTACAGACAAAAAGCGCGCTTTCATTGCTCAAAAACGTTGCATTAGTACTATATTTAAATTATTAAATGTGAAACAGATTCCTGTAGGCCATTTAAAAAAAAATGTACGTACTTACACTACCATGTGTCTACATATTTGAGGAGGCAGTATTTGTAATAAATAATATTGACGTACAGTATAATTATTACACGTGTATACGGCGTAGGACAAATTGCGTACAGGGGCCGTATTATGACCTCTTAAAACCATCATGTTTTCGGTGTGAAAAAGAGACGGAGCTATACAGGACGAATAGCACTATCCTTTTCTCACACAGAAAACATGATGGTTTTAAGATGTCATAATACGGCCGCAGTACTAGCTAGTTGTTAGAATAAATACGGAAATGAAAAAAAATTAAAGTCTCAATGATCTGTTATTAGACATGTACTAGTACTTTATAAAGGGATTATTGGACAATATGATTTCCAATATGTTTTTACCTCAGCATGTCATGATGCATTCGGAAACCTTTTTTTATGGTGGGAAAATCATCAATGACAACCCCTGCTCTTGGGCGGAGCGGAAGATAGTGTCAGACTCTTACTGACTAAAAACCCACCCCGTTCCTTCAAGCCTTCATACCGGGGCTCGAGCTGTCTTTCGAAACTAACCCTAGCCCCGGTAGGCGGCCCCTGCTGTTGCTGACAACTCCTTGAGGTGCGCGGGAACAGTGCGCGCCGTCGACGACTTGGGCTTGGTCCGGACAGTTACCGGACGGTCGGACAGCGAGCTACCCATTGCTCACTGTCCGCAAGCCCGCGCCGACGGTGGCTGGAAATCGGGATCGGAACCCCGGCGGCGTTGCCTGATGCGGTCGGCCTCCTCCTTTGCGAGCATTACTGTTTCGCAAAAGTCGGCTACCGCCTGCCACACGACCATGGCCTGAACCAAGGACCGGCGCGAGAGGTCTCCGCCGCCCATCGCCCTCACGAGGGTACGGCGATGCTCCGCCCAAGCAGGGCACACCTCGACTGTGTGCTGTGTGCGGCACCCGGGCGTCACTTCCGCTTGAATCCGGTAAAGGAACCTCCCAAACTTGCCACGTTCGGTGAGGACCTGAGTCATAAGGAAGGTAAGGACGCCGTGAGGACTTTCCAGCCACGCCTCAAAGAGGGGACTTACCGCCATAATTGTGGCGTGCCCAGCACTGGGTTGCGATAGTCGCTGACGCCATTTCACCATGAGATACCGCCGGAGCTCTGTCCGCCATGCCGTGACCTGTCGCGGCAGAGGACTTTCACCCCGGCGTTGCATCTCCTTGCGCATATCGTGCATGTGTGCAAGGACTGTTGTCTCCCATGGTGGTAAGCCAGCCAGAAGACTCGCTGCTTCGCGGGAAATCGTGCGGTATCCCCGCACCATCCGTATTGCCATGACCCTCTGGCAGACCGAGCCGAGCCGCTTGAGAGCAGCCCCAGTCTGGTTCAGTTTGGGAGCCAGACGTCGGAAATGCTCCTCGAAATTTCACCGGCTGTTGAGGACGAGTCCCAGGTACCTCATCGTCGACCCGACGGCGATGAGAACTCCTCCTACGTCGCTAGAGTGGCCGCCGCCCGGTACGACTCTCCCTGCGCTAGAACCAGCGTGTCGTCTGCGTAGCAAAGCACGCTGACCCCGCCAGGGAGGTCGCCTCGCAGCACGTAGTCGTACCCGAAGTTCCACAAGGGTGGTCCTAGTCCCGAGCCCTGCGGAACACCGCACGACGTCTCTCGACGTTTCCAGTCTCCCTGGTGACCGGGGTAGACTATATACCTGTCCGACAGGTAGGCCTCGACCACTCGACAGAGGTATTCGGGCACGCGGTGGTACCGGAGTGCCCTCATGCATTCCTAAGCCCAATGAATACTGATAGACCGTACAAATTTTTTTTTTGCGATGTTTCAATAAATTTACTGTTTTCAGATTTATTCCTATATCTGTGCCATAGACCTTGCTTTATGTCAAATTTCGGGATTCTGGGTCAACGGGAATTGTACCTTTTATATGATTCCTGAGAGTATCGAAATATACATTTTATGTGACATAAACGACTGTATCTTTTTTTTTTCATTTACTTAGAAGTTTGTTTTTATAGGGATCTTTAAGGGACCGCAGACCTATATGGTTTCAATTTCAACTCGATACCTCCGCGCGTTCCCTAAATAAAGGGCCACAACAATGCGATTCTGTAAGGGTTCCGTTTTTTCTTTCATTGGTACGGAACCCTAAAAATAGGAGTGAAGTTACAAAAATTCGAACCTAGCTAGAAATTGGCAGGATTGTTCAAAACATAATTAATAAAACGAAGAAACCTTAAAAGTCCTCATCGATCCTATACCTGGAGAAAATAACTCGGGGTCAAATGTTAGAAAAATGGGTTTGTCGCAATTTTCAGCAAAACGGTTTTATCATAAAATTAGCACAGACAAAAATTGTAGATTTGATAATTATCTAGGTACTTATAAAAATGTCCAAATACTTTTTTTCATTTTTGAGATAAAATAACTACAAGAATACTACTTTAGCACATACTTTAATTTCATAGGTAATGTCAATATATTTTATACTAACGCTCCCGGAGGCCGTTTTCCTGCCTTAAAGTTAGCTTTTAATAAAAAATAAATCCAAACCTGATTACACCGCCAGCCACCAGGATCAAATGCATTCACAAACTATTCAGGGCCCACTCAAATACAAACAAAATTACTTTCAAATCGGTCAAGCCGGGAGTAGTAAGGTAACAAACACACGTACGGTAGAATTATATTTGTATAAATAAAGTTAATGTAAGTATATTACCACAATATAAAAATCATATGATTTTTAGACTGTGATATTACATTATATAATCAAAGAGCTCAAATGACTTCGCTTAGAAGATGCTTTAAAGTCTATTAATGCGTATATTTACGACGTAATTATACGGTCGTAAATTTTACTTGCAGACGTGACTATTAAGCTAAGTCCACACTATAGCGATCGCTGATCTATAGAACACAAGAAGAGTACTAGAGATCAGTTTTTATTGTTTATGTCCATCAAATAAAATTTTAGTCATAAATAAAATTGTACTTATACATATTAACTAATTGGCTGTTCAGTAAGTGCTTGCATAACTCGACAGATTATAAAGGACAGCTGCTTTAATTCACGCAACAAAAATTAAGAGGTCGTCAAAAAACCGCGCGCAGGGTAATAATATAAATTACAAAAAGTAATGCGCCTGGCTGGGTTTGAACCCGCGACCTACTTGCAAAAAGCCAAGTCAGGGCCGCTACTACTGGGCCACCACTGCTCTCGTGTGCTCTTACAACATCGTGTAAAAGTTAAAAACACTGTAAAGAGTAATATTTTTTCCACCTATTGTAATTCTCTAAATCCTCCTCCCCTTGTAATGGACACGTAAATTTTTATGAACAGACCTTTAGGCGCATGGCGTATTAAAAATAAAATGAAGTGAATTTTTTACCGACTTCAAAAAAAGGAGGAGGCTGTCAATTCGCTTGTAACTATTTTTCTACTTGATTATAATAATATAATATAATATTCCACAACTATCACACAACGCCGTCTAGTCTCAAGCTAAGCAGAGCTTGTGTTATGAGTACTAGACAACTGATAAACATACTTATATATTTCTAAATACATACTATAATAGATAAATTACACCCAGACACAGAACAAATGATCGTGCTCATCGCACAAACATTTGTCCTGGGTTTTATTGGATTCCCATCGAACCCACGACCTCTGGCGTAGCAGTCAGCACCACTAACCACTACTAGA
Source organism: Mythimna ferrago (assembly GCA_910589285.2). Classification (NCBI taxonomy): domain Eukaryota; kingdom Metazoa; phylum Arthropoda; class Insecta; order Lepidoptera; family Noctuidae; genus Mythimna; species Mythimna ferrago. The sequence goes on along the minus strand of OU342692.1, from coordinate 10,539,374 downwards.
CCAACAGGCCAGTCAAAATATATAATACTTCAAAGTTATGTATTTATTCTCAAAAGATGCGTAAAGTGAAAATATGGAAGACGCATATAATTTCCAAATCTACACTACAATAAATTGCTATAGTATGGTGCGGGTGACAGCTGATGGATCATACCAAAGAGTATGTAATCAATACAATGTAATATTTTCGTCCTGCTGTTATCTTAACTATGCTATGTAAAAAGGCCTTAGCTGTATACTTTTTACACCTTGGCTTCTATACAAAGCTAGATGATGATTTTGGTGTTTGGAACTTACATCACTAGACAGGAAATGGAAAACCGACAGCACGGGTACCCTTAATAATTATAATCAAAATTAGTTTTCTAAGGTTCGAAAAAACTGACAATTTAATTTGGAAATTAACAAATACAACATAACTCTGTACACAGTAAAGAAAATAACTATTTACGCTGCGCAAGTAAGTTGAAGATTAAAGTATTGAATACTTTACCGTTAGCGACGATTATCACGTACGTGATCAAATGTAGTCCAATTCATTGAAGATGTTTATTGGAAGCTTGTGTTGTTCATCAAAATATCAGCCTGCTTAGATTATATACATGTATATATACACACTCACTTTCATTTACGAGTAATCTTCTATACGTTTTAAAAATACGAAGCAAAAGTAAATTATTTTCAATCGAAGCGATAATGCAATTAAGGTATCTCTTCTGTTTCAAAACACCATAAACTTAGAACTGTGCGCTCTTATGCTTAACGAAATGCTAGCTATGGGTTCGATTAATCATCCCGCGATCCCGTGGAGAATCCTACCCACGCCCATCATATCATCACTTATCTATTGATCATAATATCAAGACTCAATAACATTTTGACAAGCTTCATTGAATAATAAACCCGATTACATAGCGTCCCGATCTTTAATATACCTATTGTTGACTTTTTATCATCTTTGATATCTTAAATACCCAATAATAAATTACAATTGATAAATCGATATAATACGATTATTAGTAACTAGCTTTTGCCTGCAGCTTCACCCGAGCGTGTACATAAAATATAGCCCATGTCTCCCAAGAATAAAGCAGCTTTCTATCGGTGAAAAAAATGTAGCAATCAGACCAGTACTTTCTTACCTCCCACAAACAAAAATCATAAAAACAAAAAAAAAATCTCTTTATAATATTAGTGTAGATGTGCATTATTAGGTACAGTGTTTTATATTAGCCTTTACTTATTATATAGTACTCTATTTACATGACAGTCAGCCAGAATCAGCTGTTATTAAGTGCTGTTGTGCCCAAACAATTTAAGAAGTTTACAATCGACTAGAAAAGAAAAAGAAGCTCTTTTTGTTGCTGCAGAACATTTTATGACAGCTCTCAAATAGAACAGAGTTATGACCTACTAACTTCGATCGCGATAATCTTTTTGTAAAAACTTTAACACCCTTTCAATTGCCTCACCATCAGAGATTGCAACACTGCTTACCATCAGGTAGGACCGCAGTCAAGCACTAGTTCATATCGATTATAAAAAAATAAAAAAACCCTATTTTGAAGGTGCCCAATAATGTCAGTCTTTATTATTCATTTTGAATTAATGCCAAGTCCCCAAAACCCCTTAGTGTTCACCTATATCATAAAAGGATGCAAAATTAAGGTTTCCTAGACCCAATAGTTTCGGCTCTGCGTTGATATGTGAGTAAGTCAGTCAGTTTCTCCTTTTAGATGAATCTGTACATCAATGAAATAGCGATGGTGGCGACCTGCAGTACTTAATGTTGTTTTGATCCGGGTTAGAACTAAAAGATATCTGCTGTTAGTGATCATTACAAATACGTGGCTTACTAGATAATTGTTAGTCATGTCACGAGTAATTGTTATGAATTTAGTACAAAGCTCAGGAATATGCACGCTCACACGGGGTATCGTTATATAAGTACAACGATTATCTGGAGTATCTCGTATGCGTATCTGTACGAGTCCATGTTTACGAGAAACACGTAAGTAGTGGTAGGAGTAAGAGGGAAGCGTGTCGGTGGTGTGACGTACCGGTGAGGGGCATTAAGCATGTGGGCATTGGTGTGGTGCTGGTTTGCTTCTCTACAGTGTGAAACACCTTGCGTTGCGCATACTGCGCGTCCTTGGGCTCCCAGAAGAACACGTAGTACAGCGAGAGCATGATGGCGGCGAGCGACACGCAGAACACGTACACGATGACGGTGAGCACGCGCACGCTCTTCTTGTCGCGCTTGCGCTGCTCGTAGAGCGCGTCCAGCACCACCTCGTGCCCGCTGGCCGTGCCCAGCCGCACCGAGCCGCCCAGCGAGCGCACGCTGCCCGACGCGCACGACTTGCCCGACATGCTGCCAGCAATAAGCACTGCCGCACCGTACGCGACAAATCCAGGTAACTGGGACACGCTTATTGATATGGCCCAGTTCTCCTGATGCGCCGCGGCCGAGTTCCGCGCCGGGTCACGCCGCCCGTGTCTGCCGCTTGACACCTCCTGATGCCGACTGCTGGCTCATTATTATGGCGCCCGCTTCGGAATTCATTTGTTTATCCTTTAATTTCACGCTCGGTATACGTAAATCTATTCCAGTTCCTCTGACGTAGCCATACGATCGCGAATCGTCTGTCATAGAACCGTCCCTGAACTTTCATTGTTTTCAGTTAACGAGCATTGTGTTTTTTTTTTAGTTTTTTTTTGTTGTGAGTAAGAGTTAGGTATATTGATACGAACTTGTAGGAAATGTAGCTGTCACTTTGTTAGTTCAAATACATCATTAAAACGAAGTCACACGCGAGCGTGCCGGTTGAAGGGGTTCACACCTCGTTATTTGTTTCGAATGAGAGCAAGAATAATGACGATGAAACGAAGTTAATTTACTTGACTAGCGGCACGTTATTGTGACGGCGGGCCGTGGTGCCGGGGCAGCGCGGGACGTGCGCGCGGCGGCCGCTCCGCGTGTGCCGCACGCCGCCGCCGCGCCGCCGCCGCCCGCCGCCGCCCGCCGAGATCAATATGCAACACTTCTCTTATTCTTTGCAATGCCTGTTGTGGTGGCATCTCAATGCAATTTTCTGGTGACTGGTTTACAATGGCTCAAATCTGTCTTATTTTTTGTTGCTACCATAATACTTATACATGTGGTCGATATAGATTAGAACTATAAAACATGCCGCACAATTCATTAGAGTTCGGAGTCTTACTTAATTACAACGACTACCACCTACATGTACTTAATTATAATGAACAATAGTACTGTAAACGAAGCTATATTACCGATACGGTTTAATGATTTACTTGTCAATTATCCAATTGTCATCAATTTCTACAGAGCTACAGAGCGATTAGCTGCGCAGCTTCCGTGGTAACTGTTGTGGGAAGTCATATTTTGACCTTAATTAAATTACTGGCTCCACGTTAGGTAATTTGCATCAATTTAATATTTGAATTTAAGGTGGTTTGGAGCTCATAGACACGAGCGGCATGTTGCCCACGGCAGAGGCAACTGCAGCCGGCGACAAGGGGGCGGCGGCAGCCGTCGGCCTGTGTCACACTTGACACACACAACGGTTGCCGATGATCTTCATTTGTTATAATGTCGACGGCCACCGTCGAGCATCAACAGCTGTCGCCGTCGTGTCAAATGCATCAAGTCCGATAGATTTAATATCCATTTTGTTTAATTTCAGACAATTAACTTAATAAACCTCGAAATTAGTAAACCAACAATTAACTTATCAAACGAAGTGAAAGCAAGTTCGCAACAGTCTTTGTAACATTCTGTCAGTAAAACGATTGTAAAAAATGTAAGGGATTGACTATAGGGGGTAACGGAATGAAATAGTTATGTTGGCATAGCAATGTTAAACTTTCTTCTCGAAAGTCGAAAAAAAATGTATGATCTCCCAGATTATTTTTTATCAGCTGTCGATAAATTTGTACGGAAAGTGCAATTCTGTTTTTCGAAAATCGTCAAACTTCCTTCAAGACAGGTAGGTATTAATTTCGTTAAGTTTTGACTACTTGTAACAAATACGAGAGCTCATTTATCAGCGACCGTAACTAGACTGATGTGCGCGGTGCCTGCGCAATGGTGCATGGGCAATGGGTCGTAGTACAGCTTCAGACTATCTGTAAACGTTTGTCTTGGTGACCATGAAATATTGTACTGTCCTACAAAACCACCACACGTGGGTTCGGCACTTCTACGCCCGCTGTAAGCTAGCGCTGCTACGCCGTAAACTTGGTGCCTCTATGTCCGCTGTAAAGTGGCGCTACTATGGCTTAGGCTTGGCACTTTGCTACGCCCGTCCTAAGCACACGCTACTATGCCGTCGCGTAGGCTCGGTGTTCTACGACCCCTGTAAGTACACGCTGCTACGCCGTAGGCTAGGTGCCTCTACGACCCTTTTAAGTACAAGCTGCTACGCCGTAGGCTAGGTGTCTCTACGACCCCTGTAAGCACACGTTGCTACGCCGTAGACTAGGTGCCTCTACGCCCGATGTAAGCTGGTGCTGCTACGCCGTAGGCTCGGTGCTTCTACGACCCCTGTACGCTGGCGTTGGTACGCCGTAGGCTAGGTGGCTCTACGCCCGCTGTGAGCTGGATCTGCTACGCCGTAGCCTCGTTGCTTCTACGACCCCCCTGCCTGACCCCTGTACGCTAGCGTTGCTACGCCGTAGGCTAGGTGCCTCTACGAGCGCTGTGAGCTGGATCTGCTACGCCGTAGGCTCGGTGCTTCTGAACTACGTACGACCCCAGTAGCCCGATTCACGTAATGAAAACCATAACGATATCGTAGCGATTTAGTAGTTTAGACCATTTCCGTATTCACATCCATCAATCGAGTTTGAACGACACCGATTTTAAAGTCGTTTGTAATTTGTCGATTTAAAAAAAAATCTGTATTACATTATCCTGGTAGAATACTTATTAATGTAACTGGAAATAAGTCGATAGATCGTGAATACCGCTTTTGGATAGGACTTCGATCGAACGACTATAAAACTTCAACGATATTTGGCTTGTTTGATTTTACGTGAATCAGGCTACAGAACGCTGGCGTTGCTACCGTAGGCTTGGTGCCTCTACGCCCGCTGTGAGCTGCATCTGCTACGCCGTAGGGTCGGTACTTCTGCGACCCCTGTACGCTGACGTTGCTTCGCCCACATTGGATCAAAAATCGACTTTCATAGACTTAGGGTTAAAATCACGCATTTGTAATTTGAAAATTACAAATGCGTGATTTTTTTCCAGATATTGCTTTTACCAGCAATCACTATGTATAAAAATGACACCTGATTTAATTCTGCCCTAAACCGAAAGAATTATATTTTTTTAATGAAAAATCCGATTATCTCGGAAACGGCATGGAAAACCGTAATATCCTTACAGGTGGTTATATGACTTTGGAGGTAAAAGGAACAGAGGGTAAAGTCCCAAATACCTCCATTGAAAAGGGACAGGTGTTATGGTCTGGTGGGCAAATCGCACGGAGAACGTTACTTTTGCGATGCAGGATTAGTTCTTATGTCACGCTATAGATGTCGCTACATCACTCCTCTCCGGAGATCGGAGATCGATGGTTCTTGATACTTCTTGTTACGTGCCGGGCCAGTGATAGGTTGGTTCCAGTGGGTCGGAACCGATGCCGCATAGTCTCGGTGAGTCGGAACTGTATACAGTGATGCCTCAGTGCGTCGGGGTATTGCTATCCCAGTGAGTTGGGATAATGTCCCAGTGAGTCGAGATGATGCCCCAGTGAGTCGGGATAGTGCTGCCCCAGTGAGTCGAGATGATGCTGCAGGCTCCAGTGAGTCAGAGTAGTGCTGTTGGCTCCAGTGAGTCGGAGCGGTGCTGTGCGATGTAGGGTTTGACTGCTGGCATCGATCAGGAGAGGTTCTTGATGGCTCTTCATGCGACTGGCTGAAGTTGCGTAGCTTAGCTAAGGTCGCTGATGAGGCTGAGGTGATGACCAGGTATGACCAAGTAGGCATACTGGTGGTCAGGATACCCTTTATAGCCGTGGGTGCTGGCTGTATGGCTCGCTGCTCGAAAGCTGGAGGAAGTGATGATGACGTCACGAAGTAGTAGCTGCACGAAGGCTGCGCTGATGTTCATTGTCGAGGGTCACCAGTTTGGAGGTAGGCGGAACAGAGAGTAAAGTCCCACATACCTCCGTTGAAAAGAAAGGATCCTCCGACCAGGCAGATGTTATGGTCTGGTGGGCAACTGCCCGATAGTTGATTTCGCGCTGTCGTATATATTTAAATCGCGCGGAGAACTTTACTCGCGCGATGCAGACTTAGTTCTTATGTCACGCCATAGATGTCGCTACATCACTATTTACATATGGTTTTTGTCATACCCGATATAAAGGTAAAGCTGATGAATTTTTTATAAAAATCATCGAAATACTTTTTTTTAATATTTATTATTATTTAAGAAACAGTTTTTTTGTAGTATTCCAGTTAAGAACATTGATAATTATGAATAATATTATTTACACATACATTAAGTAAAACAATAACGTTATTAAAAAGCTGTATAATACTTTTTAGGGTTCCGTAGTCAATTAGGTATCGTACCCTTATAGTTTCGCCATGTCTGTCTGTCCGTCTGTCTGTCCGTCTGTTCGTCCTCGCTTAATCTCTGTGACCGTTAGCACTAGAAAGCTGAAATTTGGTACCAATATACAACGTGCCGTTTTGAAACTGCACAATATTTCAGGAGGTTGTAATAAAACTCATAAATAATCATATAAAAATACGATACCTGGTCAATAATCAGTAATACTTGTTATAGGGTGTGCCGTGTGGGAGATGATTGGTGCTTTATGAAACTATCGTTGCGTGTATGTGTGTGAAAGCGCGGTTTAAATAATGGTGCGTTTGTGTGTGTGAAAGCGCGGTTATAAGGGAGGTATCAGACTGGCTGCGTTTTAAAAAAGGTAGAAATCGGTATGTGTGACATACCGATTTCCATAAATAAGAAAAAAATTACCTACTCATTTTATTATTGATTCAGGTCGAGAATCACTAACATAATTACCTCCTGAAATTTTTTGCACCTTTAAAACTGCACCTTGTATATATCAATCACGCCGACAAAGTAGTAAAATAAAAATTGGAAAAAAATGTTTTATTAGGGTAGCCCCTCTATATGTAAAGTGAAAAGTGATTTTTTTTTTTTATTTCAACCCTAACGTGTGATATATTGTTGGATAGGTATTTAAAAATGAATAGGGGTTTACTAAAATCATTTTTTGATAATGTCAATAATTTCGGTAATAATCGCTCCGAAAGTAAAAAACAATGTGTGTGTCCCCCTCTAACTTTTGAACCATAAGTTTAGAAAATATGAAAAAAATCTGAAAAGTAGAACTTTATAAGGACTTTCTAGGAAAATTATTTTGAACTTGATGGAAAGAACAGTTTTTGTACAAAAAAGACAAAAGGGTTCTACAAAATATTTTCTGGACTAAGTTTGTAGTATAATCGTATATGCAAGCATTTTTTAAACTCATAAGTGGGTACACATATTGTAACAGACGGGAAACTACGGAACCCTACACTGAGCGTGGCCCGACACGCTCTTGGCCGGTTTTTTCATATTCAGTTCTGTTGGTGTGGGGATAAGAGCTTTAATTTGATAATCCATTTGTCTTTTGTGATCAATGACAACTTCTTCGCTCTTCTTCGCTCTCCTTCACATTGCTTCAAATAATAGCAATCAAGCTTGGTTTGTTGCACTTTATAGTAGGATTGATAAATATTTTTAGCCCCTTCCCGAATAGCTGCCTCTCGCAACGTGATATCTACTGTGACTATTTTAGTAAAATAAGCAATCCAAACACTTTTTCTGGTGGACATAGAATGTCAAGACATAACTTTAGGTTCCATCGAGAATATAGTTAAGTCAATGTTAGGTTCAGTCAATGTTAGGTTCCGAGTGGACTCGCCCTCCCGGTAATTTACTTCTATTTCTTAAGAATTTTAGGGTTATCGTGGTAGTATCTGTGTAGAATGGTGTGTGGCCGATGTTCGTTCTAAAATTTCGGCAATTTAGAGATTGATTGATTGCCGTTAACACTCACCGAAGTGAATGTCTTCTCTGGTTGATCATTACAGTACATACAGTACATATCAGTGGTAACAATATAAGTATATCTTATCCTATACTATTCTACTAAAAATGGTCTGGCTCTAAGTTAAATTTATATCACCGTTGTACTATATTATTTTACAAAAATAATTGAACTTAGAAATGTTAAAGATATCAAGAAACACAGAGTTTCGTGACATTCAGCATAGACAAACAATATCCACAATCGCAAATAATAGCAAAACATAAACCGTCCGAGCGTTTGTCAAAATACGCTCAAGTAATGGTTAGATTAGTTTATGTTCATCTAAAATAATCATTTGCAAAATGAGTTCTATTTTACATTATTTAACAAATATACAGAAAAACAAAGTTAATAACGCAACGCACACATACGCGATACATGTTTCATTTATGGCTCACCCATCCACACTAATATTATAAAGAGGGTTTTTTTGTGTGTATGTTTGTAATGAGTAAACTCAAAAACTACTGTGCCGATTTCAACATTTAAACTGAGTAAAATATGCTATATTTATTGCCCGTGTGAAGCCGGGACGGGCTGCTAGTATATGATAACATGACAACTCTCCAAGTCTACTTTAATTTTTTTTTAGTTTTTCAGTATACTATTGCGTATAGAAGGGATTTATGTCCTACCAAATGTTATCGATATAATACCGATATATAAAGAACATATAGGACGATATAAGTTAATTTAAGCCATACGTGGGTACGGATCACTAAAATGATCAATTCAGACACAAAATAATTTACATTAATATTAATAGAGGTAAAGTTGGTTTTGGTTTGTAGGACGTAGTCTCTGAAAGTATTGGTCCGATTGCAAAAAAAAAATAATCGATTGAAAGCTGCTTTATTCCTGAGTTACATAGGCTATATGTTAAGTTCGCGGGCGAAGCCGCGGTCAAAAGCTAGTAAAGAATAATATTTTACTTACATAAATTTTTATTTGGTCAATTGATAAAACAAATTCAGTAAATAACGCCACATTTAACCTATACTTACTGAACGGGGACCGATCTTGTAAACGAACCGATGTCGACGACGGATCAAAAGATCAGAGTATTTGTGGGGATTCGGGGAAACATCAATACAAGGTTACTGGTAATTTGACTGACGGGAGTACGAGATAGTGCGACCTATTTGCAAGAATTAAGTACCCGACGAATAGTCACTTCGAAATTCAATTTTGGCGTTTATTTTTTTGTTTGGCCGGAGTTCTTCGCTAACGAGCATTTTACTTTTAGGCCCGTATTAATAAACGTTCCTCAGCCCAAGATCTCGTACTTGATATGAAGCTTGAGGTCCTGATTGTATTAATAAACGAGATTCACAAGCCCAAGCTCAAACTCAAATCTTGGTAACTGAGATTCTGTACGAGTCATGTGTCTATTAATTAGCAATGATCATGAGCTTCTGACATCGTATAATCGGGGATCGAATGATATCGCACTTGAGGACGGAGTTGAGCATCGTTTATTAATACGGGCCTTAGACTTTGATTTTCGTTTCTAATTGAAAATAATACTTTAAGAAGGTTACGTTAGAAAATATTTTGTAACAACTGTTATTTAACAAAAACACTATGTTATTATATATCGATAAACAAATTTTTCAAACAAAACCGACTTTACTATAAAATCCACTAAAAGATCAAAATGTGTAACTTTAGTTCGGAAGTTGGTGTTTCTGGTTTTATTTGTTTGTAAAATGATTTTTATTTCTTACTTTTTAGTTGTAAGGCACTTATAGCCAGAGTAGGTACCTACATGTCATGCCAATTTAAATTAGCCCAAATACTGCTTGGATACATTGTTGTATTATGAAGTTCCCGTCCACATCCACCTACCGGCTCCATCATAAGATTAGTTTGATGATACTTTATAGCCAAAGTGCATCTCATAAAAATTCTAATAAGCCCAAACATGGCTAAGATACATTGATTAATTACGGAGTTCTGGTTCCTGCCTTGAGAAATCCACTTCATCAAAGTTTGTTAGTTTTTGACTGTAAATGTTTGTCTATGAGAATACCAAAATCACTATAAAATTGCCTATAATATTTGAAGAGTTCCCTCAATTCCACATAGATTCCACCATTAGAAATTTATTATGAAAAAAATGGGATCAATCTGCAGATTGCAATCTGAGAGCACATCACTCCAAGTAAAAAAAAAATTTGCAAATCAGTCCATACATGTCGGAGTTCTGAGGTAAAAAATATAAAAAGAAATATACAATCTTTAGAATCTCCTTTTTTGAAATCTGTTGAAAATCTTCGACATGTAGGAACGTTGACACCATATATTTCAAAACTTTAGTACTTCAGTTTTAGGCGCGCAAAATACAGAGGTAACGTCAAAAAATTAACTACTTAATTACTACCTTACGTAGTACTATACCAATCTTGTAAGCACAGCTAAGTTAGCTGGGTTTTCACGACCAGTTGCAAAGTCCAGTCACAAGATGCAAAGCTGCTTTTGGGTAGTTGCAGTCGTTTTGCGCGTATTGTTTCTTAAAGCCGCCTAGGCTTCATAGAATGCTTAACTGTCACAATAGAGCACAAAACCCCGTACAGACAGAAGGCTAGTAGCAAATCAGCTAGGTACCCTGTATCTACAAACATCCAAAACATGAATTTTACGATAAATGTTCTAAATAAACAAATTACGTTCGGCATCGATAAATCTCATGGAAGACTTTGTTGTAAATCAATGCCCAATTTTACGAACACTGTCCAATTTCACTTTGATTTAGGTATGTTTTAATTGATGAAAATTAAAACATACACATTACCACTGTTTTCGATGTTTTCAAGCTTATTTATACTAGAGTACTGGAACCATCGACAACATCCGTATATTATTAGGTTTTACACGAAGGGTTTCCTGTAATCCAATTAGCTTAACCCAATTGTGTCCAAAACTGAACATCAATTACCTCATTTTGTTGACTTTGTGTTGGCTTTGGGAATTTTTACGTGTTTATTTAAATGTTCCCAATACCACTTCGGTTTGCCATTTTGACTGTTTGTAATTTATTTTAGGGACGCTACGAGTAGGTTTTTATTGTTCAATGTGTTGGTCATCAATCTTTAGAAGACTGATCCCTCCCAGGAGATCAACTTCTACTAGGAATTATTAAACTACTGCAAATAGGGAACGGTCACCCTATCTTCTATCTATCCTATCCTATTGTTATAACAATATGGTGGTCTTGTGGTATAAAAAGATATTACAGCAAAAAAATGGCTCAGAAACTACTTTTATTTTCTTAGGTAAAAATGCTGCTTTCGGAAAAAGTTCTAACCTCTGTTACCCATAGGAGCTTCCTCGGCAAGATCAAGAAAAAAATGCCGCAATGGGAAAAGAGCGTCCTCTTGAACGACCGAAGCTGAACTGTTAAAGGGATGGAGCTATATACAGTGTATAGCTCCATCCCCCATGCACGCTTGACTTTTTTTAACACGTCATGGTAAAATCCCAGGTAGTCAGACGCCAGAACATCTGGCAGCACTACCACTAGCAGCATATCCAAGGAGTGTCGTGTTGCCCAGTAACTGGGTCGTGGAGGTCGAGTATTCAGCCGCATCCGGTTTGGCTGGAAGCCCACCCTAAGCTGCTGCAGTTGAGAAAAGGCTTAGGAGACGATAATGATGATGATGACAACGGGAAAAAGAGACAGCAATTCTAAATGAACGTTCCAAATTTTCCAAGTCTTGTGTAAGAGATGCAATATGTTCAGCTACTTGTGTAGCTCCACAATTTACCTTTAAGTTTCTTGTCTCATGTGAAGTTATTTTTCGTAAACTTTTCACCTATATTGTGGATATTTTTTCTCGCTTTTAATGTGGGAAAGAACTACGTATATCTTCTTTGATAGTACCTTTACTTTCCCTTTAACATAGCGATTGAGTATACGAGTATATACTACCTACATGTTTACTATTATACTCGTACTTAGTATGTGGTGCTTGGTTTTATATATTGTATCTCTTAAGAAAACACATGTAAAATACTAGAAGGGTGGAACATTTTTTACGGAATCATTTTTGTAATTTTGTCAAATTAGGTTTTTGATAAGAAAAAAAGTTTAACATACATGGTAGAGTAGTGAGTACGAGTGTATCCGTTTGAATTCAGGTGTTTAATTTTTCGGGGTAGCAAATGTATTTTTTCGATTTTAAATACTATACCGTTTGCAAAAATTCAAGGCAGTGACTTATAGTCGTAGTAAACCTACAAAATTTACTACATCTATACTAAATAACGGAATCACAAATATTATTTAACCTCGTGGCTGCCATGGATTTGGATAGGGTTTATTTTTAGTAGAGGACCACATGGCCTGATCAAACATTCGTGAAGCATAGACTGCTTGTACTTCCTGATTTGGTTACAGTTTTGTTTGAACCATCGTGTATCGACTATGAAACATTTTTAATATTCTCATTCGTCCTATGAAGGGTGACCCAATGTGCGGGCGGTGCAACACTCGGCGATCCCCTACAATTAAGTAATTGTAGTGTATTCACCCAATTAAGTAATTAATTGAAACCGCTATGTTTCGCCGTTTCGCTATCCCTGGAGGATCCCACCCAGCCACGCCGTAATATTTCTTTACTTAATTTTCTTAATTTAAATAAGTAATTATTTTTTAATTGTATTAATAAAGTTTCACTTCTCGAGGAACTGGAGCTGCTCAGTTATTAAGTGTTGCCATTTTTGTTACAACCATGTTTTATCTGCTCATCAGAAATTATATTATTACAACTTGGAAACGAAACGCTTTGAGCGTGAAAACTTACCGTAGCTGTTAGTGGTAGTAGGAGGCTGGAGCTCGGGCTGCTGCTGGCGCTGGTAGTGCGTGCCGTTGTCGTGCGTGCTATTGTCGTGCGCGGCGGGCGGCAGCTCGGGCGACCGCCACACGCACACGTAGTACACGGACAGCAGGATGGCCGCCAGCGACACCGACAGCAGGTACGCCAGCACCGTCAGCACGCGCACCAGCTTGCTGGCCGGCTTCTGCTTGTAGATGTCGCGCGTCGCCGACGGCGGGGTGGGCGCGCCCTCCTCCGTCGCGCTGTCCTCCTCCGCCTGACCACTTTGACCACACACCGACATGCTGCTCTCGCTAACTACATGCTCGAGAGATATTCGGCGAAAAATAAGTCGGCCGTGTCCGCGTGTAGTGTCCGCGGTCGGGTGAGTGCGGCTGAGCTGTCCCGCGGCCGCCGCGCCGTCCGCTGACTCCCGCGCTATTCGCCGCGATCAACTACACGCGTCACAGATTTACGACTGCTACCAACCACCGATATACAAACTTAACATTTTATACCTATAGGCAGATAAAAGATGTTCCTCTCTATCTATAAAACTATGTTGCAAGTAATTTGTATAAATAGGTAGATATAAATCTAAATACGTTTACCCGTTTTCTTTGTCCTGGATGTACTTACCATAAGTTTTTTTATTTATGAATGCTACAAAAGTTCGAATAAGCACGGTAAATCCTAAGATTTGTCTGTAAAACCTAAGTAGGCGTTCGTATTACGTTATGGACGTAAAACTCCTTTCAGTGATATCTTAATTTAATTGTTATATTACTCTTCAGAATTTTCCTTCGATTTACTTTGATTTTTATAGAAAACTGAAACTCCTTAGGTTTTCTGAAAATCGCACATATTTGTAATTTCATCCGTCCGTAGGTAACTAGGTGCTAGGTAGGTTATGTACCGAATTGTCTTTACTGGATGGTATAATAGGTACTTTATTTTAGACTAGCACTTGCCCGCGACTTCGCCCGCGTACATAAAGCCTATGTCATTCAGGAATAAAGCAGCTTTCTATTGGTGAAAAAGTTTTAGCAACTGGACCACTACTTCAGGAGATTACCTCCTACCAACAAAAAAAAAAAACAAAAAAACAAACTTTACCGCTTTATTATATTAATGTAGAAGTTAAGTTAAAACAAGACGTTGATGTACGACTCATTAAATAAATAATATTTCAATCGCTAGGCTAGCCGGTGATAGCCAGATAGCTAAATTTTTTGTACGTCTTGATGGAGAGCCAATAACAATAATAAAGAATCATTCATTCCGTGAATTAGACGGATTCCAAGGTTCTGATTCTTAGCTCTGAAACATGACAAATTGAAAACGGTGCAGGTGATCCCGCTACTTACATCATCACATATAGCGGTACCGAATACCGCTTCTACTATACACCGCTAAATTTTAATCGTTTTAATCCCGTGGAGGGTCGATCCGGTACATGAAACACTATCGATTTGTAAAGATAAAATTAAAAAATAAAGTACCTTTTTTATCAAAACTCGTATTACGCATGTACGAAATTAATTTCTTTAAGAAAACGTCAGCTGAGCGGGTTCAATGACCTCTAGGTAATAGACGGCGTTGCGTACAAACTACCGTACTTCATGTACCGGGTCGACCCTCCACGGGATTAAAACGATTAAAATTTAGCGGTTATAGGTAGGGGTACTGTGTGGGTATTGGATCCATGTTGTGTTAAAAATAAATAATTATTATATGTTGGATTTCGATTTCGGTTCCGATATTTATTCAAAACTTCTATCGGAGGAACAAAAAAGTTTGTAGGTACTGGTCGCAGCCCCCCCCCCCTTGCCTGTTGTCGATTACTGTTTCACTTCTTATTTTGTTTATATATATTTAAAATGTTGTGAATTAGCTCTTCTCGAGTATTTATAATATAATATATAAAATATTTGAATTTCACTTTTTAATATTAGGATGTATAACGGTTTGATACCTTTGCTTCTCCTTCAAACCTGCAAAGGTTAAGCGCGAGAAAAAACTATATTAAATAATATTAACTAACTAATTCATTTGTGTTATTTGTGAAAAAAATGTCGAATTTAAGATTTGAACTGAATTCTTTAGATGCTACGCCACCAGATATTGTGATTGAGGTAAATAAAAAACTTTTTATTAAAAAAAATAAAACCGACTTCACTAAAAAAACACTAAAATGATCAAAATAATTTTAATTTCGGAAGTCGGTGTTTTTCGTTATTGTTTGTTCCTTATTTAACACCGACTTCCGAAATTAAAATTATTTTGATCATTTTAGTGTTTTTTTAGTGAAGTCGGTTTTATTTTTTTTAATAAATAGTTTTTTATTTCATACTTTTTAGTTGCAACACACTTACAGCCAAAGTACTTTTTTCTCATGTCAATTCCAATTAATTCAAACCCTGCTAGAATACATCATCATACATCATTTTCATATGAAGTTCCCGTTTCTACCTTCCACCTTCCGGCTCCATCATCAGATCACTTCGATAGTACCTTATAGCCAAAGTGCATCTCATGACATTTCTAATAAGCCCAAACACGGGTAGGATACATTGATTAATTACGGAGTTCCGGTGCCTATCTTCCAGCTCCATCACTATCATCAGGTTACTTCGATGATACCATTTTCAACATAACTATTTAGAACTATTCATTTATTTGTATTGTCATAGTCGCTTAACTATGTTCATTGTGATATTTATTTGAGTATGAAGTTCCGTTGGCAATTTCTAGTCATCTTAACCAGTTCCACCTCATCAAATGTCACTTTTTGACTGTAAATGCTTAATTCCTTGATGAAAATATCAAAATGACTATATAGTTGCCTATAATATTTGAGGAGTTCCCTCGATTTAGCCAAGATTCCATCATCAGATCCCGACTTGGTGACTATGGGACCATTTGGGAAGTATACCCTTTCCAACAAAAAAAGAATTTTTCAAATCGGTTGGCAAGCGACGAAGTTATGCCCGAACATACATAAAAAAAAAAAAAAAAAAAAAATACAAACATCCGAATTGAGAACCTCCTCCTTTTTTAGAAGTCGGTTAAAAATACTTGCTGCCTTCTAAATCAAAACTAAAATTTTATACATGACAACTTTGAAAAATTTTCTTCAGTAAAAAATGAACAGAAATGCGTCGTAATTTGCAGAGAAAATATTTCTTTGTA
Organism: Mythimna ferrago; assembly: GCA_910589285.2. Taxonomy (NCBI): domain Eukaryota; kingdom Metazoa; phylum Arthropoda; class Insecta; order Lepidoptera; family Noctuidae; genus Mythimna; species Mythimna ferrago. The sequence goes on along the minus strand of OU342692.1, from coordinate 10,523,215 downwards.
AGAGTATTGAAAAACGTCGTTAGATACACGTGGAGATTTGTCACTGCAGCACTCGGCTCCATAACACCCTCGCCTCGAGTCGAGAATTTCGCCTCGGTTACAAAATCAAACTTTCTCCACTTGTATCAAAATATACCTACTAATATTGGCACTAGACTTATAGAAATAAGGCTATTTGGGACGAAGTTCAATGAATACAGAGCTAAAGACAGGCTTGTAAATATAACTAAGACGGTATATCTCTCTGACTATAATCGTTGTATTTTAACCCTCCTCGTGTTTTAGCTGCCAGTTAGCTATTTCATACAAGACACCTACACTACCTACTATCGGTCGAATTGGGTTGAATTTAATAACTTATACCTACTATTCTGCCTCATATTTTTGTCACCCTCTATATTTTTCTAGCCATCAAATATTGTGGTACAGTGGCGTAACTAGACCGAAATACGCTGTACCTAAGTTTTTTTTTTTTCACATTTTTGTGTCAAAAGATAAAAGAGGTTCTTTGTCTCATGATGACAAGAAGAATTAAGAAAATTGATTATTATTCTGATTGGAATGAGACAAATCAGCTTGTTAATTGGATATATGGCCTACGATCATCGAACTCCAGCGAACTTTTAGCTTTCGCGTATTTTGACAAATAGTTCCCATGAATGGGCTTGTCTATCACTAGAATATAAGTCGATGTCTACGATAGATTAAGTTTACATTGTGATATAGAGAATTCTAGAACGAGCGGAGCGAGCAATAAGATAGGAACATCCTTCCTAAATGAATTGTTGAACACGACGGTGACCCCCGAGGGCGAAAATAATGCATCCCAAGGGCCCTGTATCATCAATTGATACGACTGCCGACTTACGATCTAACCTTACCTTACGTTTTATTTTTATTTAAAAGTACGTAAACTTAAGTTAATTTTTACCAGGCATTTAATTCATTAAACCCCAAGCGAACGCCAGCGTTTGCGCATCTATTGTCTTATGTGTCTCAAATTGACGGTATCTGAAAGGTTAAAGGAGGGATCAAAACTTGAGAATATCTCTTCAACTATATAATTTACTAGCTTTTGCCCGCGACTTCGTCCGCGTACATAAAATATACATATAGTCAATCAGCAATAAAGCAGCTTTCTATTGGTAAAAATTAGCAATTGGACCAGTAATTCCAGAGATTACCGCCTACAAAAAAAAACATACAAAACAAAAAAAAAACTTTACCTCTTTATTAGGTATTAATTTTTCTCCCCCTAGGGGGGAATTTCCAAAAATCCTCTCTTAGTGCTCACTTGCTTCACTGGTGGAACCTACATACAAAGTTTCAAGTGAATCCATTAAGAAATAAAAAATTTCAATTTACCCCCCTTTCCTCCCCCTAAGGGGGATATTTCCGAAAATCCTCTCTTAGTGCTCTTTTGCTTCACTGGTGGAACCTACATACAAAGTTAAATCCGATAAGAAATAAAAAAAAAAACAATTCATCCCCCTTTTCTCCCCCTTGGGGGGAAATTTCCAAAAATCCTCTCTTAGTGGTTTGGAGGTATACGGAACAGAGAGTAAAGTCCCGTAAACCTCCATTGAAAAGGGAGGATCCTCCGACCAGACAGGTGTTATAGTCTGGTGGGCGACTGCCCGATAGATAATTTCGGGCTATCGTATATGTTCAAATCGCGCGGAGAACTGTGATTGCGCGATACAGGATTTCGTACTTTCTTCGTAGTTCTTATGTGGCGCCATAGATGTCGCTACAGTGGTAGCCTACTCCTCCCAACAAACACACATGCTAAATTTCAGCTCTCTACTGCCAGTAGTTTCGGCTGTGCGTTGTCGGTCAGTCACTCAGTAACGGAAGAGTTTTATATTATAGATTTATTATTATTTATTTATTTATTTATCAGTTGCTTGCTATAGGAATACTCAAGTTCTTCGGGCACATCACCCGCAACGAGGACTCGATGGGACGATTGGTATTGCAAGGGAAAATTGAAGGCTAAATATCACCAAATCTGTGACGCATTCCAGCATCCATATCCTAAGACCAGAGTAGGTTACTCAATTTTGTTTTAAATAATTTAAACTTGAGCTTGACTGCGATCCCGCCTGATGGTAAGCAATGATGCAGTCGTTGATGGTGAGGCGCACTAGTTTATTAAGAGCCTATTTATTCTTGCTTTGAAGATACCTATATTATAATAGGATGGGAAGACCGCAGCAGCAAAATTGTTCTAGTCCGACGATGTACACGGTATTATAAAGGACGAGGCGTAACGCTTAGTCCGGACCGTAGAGGTGAGATGTGGTATTGAGATGAATCCTCGAGTATGATAACTGATAAGGCATCTACTTCAATACTACTGAAGCTGTTAATTCTCCTACCCCTGTAGGCAACTAGCTCATCGTTCACCTATTTGGTTCGGTTCTGGAGCCAAATACACCGCAATGCAATAAAAACGACGCAATGATTACATTGCAATGAGTAGGTACCTACTCATCTGTCCCGCATCATTAAAGCGTTAAGGTTTCCCAATTGTCGTACCTATGTAGTTTATTAATTTCGTTACATAATTGTATTATAATTATGATTTATTAGTATATCTATTCTTGTATTCACCTGTTCTCTTTCTTTTATAGCATCTACCTACCACTATTTTTCTCTGCATCGCAGAAAAGTTTGACTGGTAGAAAATGCCTAAGGCACCTCTGTACTTTTGTGTGCATACAGTATTTGTTTAAAAATATGGCCTGTATTTCGTAAATGTATGGAGCACTTGAGCGAGCAAGCCGCACAAGAGCGCAAGGAGTTCATCCATTAGACATAATTGGATCGTCGCCGGTACCTAGGGAGCTGTATGATATTGTGTGCCCACCTCTATTGTTCCACGCTCAGCAATCAATCATCCCTGTAATGGACAAGCGTCTGGGGATATGGTGGAGTTACTTTTTCATAATATCTACTTTATATACAAAAAATCAAGCTGTAAAGTTGATAATTGATTGGACCATCTGGATAAATATAGATCGAGATAACCGTGGAACATAAAAAGAGGAATAAATTACTATATTAATGTGGATTATTATATTTATCAGTATTTTAATACTCTCTTGACAACAATGTACTTAGATAAGATTGAAGGTTAGGAACGCGAAGTCGGAGTCTTGTGAGTCGATTGCGAATTGGTTAATAATGATTGATCATGTATTTTTTTTTAATACTCTTACTCGAAAACCCGCTCTTATTCCTACCGCTTGTTAGCACGCAATTGACTGTTTCACCGCACTACACAATTTATTGTGTTTATCGAATTAGGCTAGGCGCTAAGCGACCCCCACGAGGCGCCGGTCAACCTCCGTATTGTTATTTCTTCGTAAATGTAATGAAAAACATCGTTTGATACACGTGGAAATTGTTCACTGTACTCGGCTCCATAACGTCCTCGCCTGTGGCTCGGTTTAATTCCGCCTCGTTTGCAAAGACACACTTTCACCACTTGCATCAAAATTTACTATTATTTTCCTTGTTTCGCCACAGAATAAGGTTTCGCTAACTGATATAAGTACCTACGTAAGTATAGATGCACTATATAGGTATTATTCTTGCTTTCTAAATAAAAATACATAATTGTGATTGTGTTTTTTAATCATAGAACATGAAAATATTTAAAGTTTGCTTTTCTGTCTGTCGAGTAGTTTCTGTTTGAGTGCTCTGCGCAGGATCTTGCCGGACGGGTTCTTCGGAATCTCGTCGACGAATATCACTCCGCCGTGCAGCCTCGACACGGCTGATAACTGAGAAAAAACGGCAAAACACAAAACGGGTTAAATTTTTATACATAAAATGAAATGTAACATCATCATGTGTTCTCCAAAGACGTAGGCAAGTAGGTGGAGGTGTTGTAGGGTAGATATGGTTTATGCTGAGATGTAATGAGAAACATAAGTGTGAGAAGTGATGCTACAGGTGAGTGGTATATTTAATATCTTTGTATAGGAGAAGCCTACGGAGGTATACTAGATTTAAAAAAAATCTAGATGCAATTGAGAAATTTCTAATAAAAGACTCGACAACATGCACTTTTACCCTTTTGTGAATAATTGAATCAAGGAGCTCACACTTAGGGTTCACAATTTTCACTAGTCACAACGAGGCCACCACTTCGAACCTTTCTGTGATATTGCATCTATGACTAAACAAAAATTGTCTTCAATACACTTGGGCACGCAATTTTATGTTTTTCGCACCAGTGCGGAAAAGTGCGCGTGCTCGCCCCGTCACTATTTCATTGCATTTGGCCCGGGTGAATACCGTCTCAGTCGCAATGAGCAACGTGCTTCTCCACTTGTATCAAAAATCTGCATCACGGAACTTCGCCCCTAGGCCTATTTTCTATTACCTATTGAATGGCTCGTGCTTGAGCAATATCTTAGCTGAAGGTGAGCGATTATGTATTCGACGATGCAGCACGTTTGTCTAGAAGTAACGTTCACTCTTGGCTTAAATATTCCCTTTTTTGAGAAGGGAAATCATCAAATAACTTCTCCCGCTCTGGGTCGATCGAGAGTAGTGACAGATGTTTACTGATTAAAACCCTTCAATCGCCCTTTACGCTCTACTAGGAACTCGGTAACTCTTTAATTGGCTTACATATCCCGGAATTTCATCGCATCGATTGACTCTTCTTCTTCACCGAGTCTTTGGACGACACTCCTTACCACATTTATAGTCACCAAGCCTTGCATGTGTCTTGTCTTGCACAAAATAATTTGATTAAGACTAATCTATCTAGCTAGAAATAGTACATTATGTGAGTAGGGGATAAAGCAGTATCTTTAGGTCGCGGACGGCATGTTGAATTCCGAACGAAACGAAGATTGCTAATTTTAATCTCGAACGTTAGTGAGGGATTTATACACCGCTAAATTTTAATCGTTTTAATCCCGTGGAGGGTCGATCCGGTACATGAAACACTATCGATTTGTAAAGTTAAAATTAAAAAATAAAGTACCTCTTTTTCAAAACTCGTATTAATTTACGCATGCACGAAATTAATTTCTTTAAGAAAAAGTCAGCTGAGCGAGTTCAATGACCTGTAGGTACCTTGTACGCAAAAAAAATGAAAAAGAGGTACTTTATTTTTTAATTTTAACTTTACAAATCGATAGTGTTTCATGTACCGGATCGACCCTCCACGGGATTAAAACGATTAAAATTTAACGGTGTATAATTAACTCCCGAGCATCGCGACATAGTTTATAAAGAAACCTGAGGCAAGTGAGGAATTCAAACCACCCAAGACAGAGACAGCTTAAAGGCCCATTTAGACGGAGAGAGTTTTTCGACTCGAAGATACGATTATCGAAAGAACATAAAAAAGTTTCTCCGTGTAAACACTCACGATTGTCGCCTGTCCTCTAGGGCGACAATTGCCTTGCAATAGAATATATCTGTCTCCGTCTAAACAGAACTTCAAAGCGAGAATCGTATTTCGAGGTTTTCTTGCAAATACTGACTTCTCAAATTTTTAATTTTTGTTTTTATTTCGTTTGGGCCAAATTCCTCAACTCCCAATTCTCTTGCAAATGCATTAAGAGCTGCATTTCTTGCATCACGATTTTTATAATGCTCATTCTCCGTATTCCACAAACACTCGTAATTTCTATAAATTTCAATGAACTTAACATTATCAGCAGTACCAAATTTAAATGATTTTTGTGTCATTTTGAGAACAATACTGTAGCAATCACTGAACTCGAATGGCAACTCTCGCACTCAAAACGGTTCAAACCGATTTGTACGATACTCGTATGAACTTGAAAAAATGTCATACGAGATCGTGTTTATACAAGTCGAGAACTCGTAAGCAAGAATCTTCTTAATATTTTATTCGCTGTGTAAACAGTCGCAGTAATTTATCTCATGCGATAAAGTACTTGCGAATCTCGTATGACATAATCGTAGGCGAGAATTTAGTTCTTGCCTGTATGTAAACATTTTGATACGATAATGTTATGGCGATTATTGCTTGCGATTATTACGTACGATTTCTCGAACCAAAACGCGCGAGAAACTCTCCCCGTCTAAATGGGCCTTTATCCCCGTGTTGGATATTCAAAAACTTTATTTTAAACTTTCTTGATGCACACATTTTAATTCACATAATGTTGACGATTTTTGATGTTCCAAATTCAAATCTCATTGTTATTCCCTAGGGATCGCCCATACTGTATTATCTCCCGGATAGAAGGACTTGCTATATGTGATGATTATATGACATATATAAAAAGACATTATCGAGTAGATCATGTAAAAACAAGTTTAGTACCCGAGCATCAGTGAATTCCAGTAGATCCTTCTCGGTGACGGTGGCGCCGGGTCTCTTGACGACGAAGGCGGTGGCCAGCTCGCCGGCGGCCTCGTCAGGCGCGCCCACCACGCCGCACTCCGCCACGCCGGGGTGCCCCAGCACCACGCTCTCCACCGCCGCGGGCGCCACCTGTGCCACAACACATACTATGCTCAATAACTAAACAATGTGAACTAAACAATAATAAAACAAAGTTATGCAAACCCACATTTTTAGTGAAATTGAGTTATATATTTCAATGGATACCCACCCAACTATGTATTCTAACTCCTCAGTAAAGATCCTGGCCGATATACCAAGCCATAAGAGAGAAAATGAAAGCCGCTTTGGGTACAAAACCAAAAAAGTTACTTTTGAAATGATAAATGGACTCATGTTGCATATAGTACCTTCAAGTCTTCAACATTTTCTCTACGAAAAAGAGAACGAACCCAATAAGGTTCTCATTAAATAAAAAAAATAAAAATTAAGGTAGTGTTTTTTTTTATAAAGGAAACCATAATATTCGATTATATTTTACACATCAGATGAACCAGCTTATAAAATAACCAAGACGGTTAGTTTCGCATAGATAAATATATTTTATAAAATTAAATTCAGTTGTTATAACTATGAAGTTTTATTTTGCCTTTGACGAAGTGAAGAGTTTGTAACAAAGTAGAAGTATTTATATTAATAGGCTCGCGCTTGACTGCGACCTTACCTGATGGAAAGCGACGATGCGGTCAAAACATAGCGCGCTTTCCTAAAAGTAACCTTTTCATTGTTGACCTAAAGAACCTCTGGTTGTAGCCATCAGAAAATACAAACTCCGGCAAGGAATTCCACTCCTTAGTTGTAGGCATAATGAATGTGTTCCCAAAATAAATTGTGCGTATAGGAAGGATGGCCAGTATTCATCATGTTCCGGTAGCACATCACCGTACGCCTGGTGATCCGATAATGGAACGAGCTTGGCGGAATTAGGCTATGAAGCACACTCCCTGAAATGCAACCAGTGGAAAAACGAGAGACTAGCAACTTTTTTTTTTTTTTTTATGGTGGGAAAAAATCATGCATTGACATCCCCCGCCCTTGGGCGGAGCGGGAGATAGTGTCAGACTCTTACTGACTAAAAGACCCACCCCGTTCCTTCTAGCCTTCATACCGGGGCTCGAGCGCCCTTTCGGATAACCCTGGCCCCAGTAGGCTTCGACCCGGCTGGGTCCCTGCTGTTGCTGACAACTCCTTGAGGCGCGCGGGAACAGTGCGCGCCGTCGACGACTTGGGCTTGGTCCGGAGAGTTACCGGACGGCCGGACAGCGAGCTACCCATTGCTCACTGTCCGCAAGCCCGCGTCTACGTTGGCCGGAAATCGGGATCAGAATCCCGGCGACGGCGGCGGCGATAACGCCGTTGCCTTATGCGTTCGGCCTCCTCCTTTGCGAGCATTACTGCTTCGCAGAAGTCGGCGACCGCCTGCCACTCCTCCTCGCTCCGGACCATGGCCTCAACCAAGGTCCGGCGCGAGAGGTGTCCGCCGCCGATCGCCCCCACGAGGGCACGGCGATGCTCCGCCCAAGCAGGGCACACCTCGACTGTGTGCTCCACCGTGTCCTCCGGGCGTCACTTCCGCATGAATCGAGTGCAGGAATCTCCCGAACGAACCATGTCCGGTGAGTACCTGCGTCATGCGGAAGGCCGTGAGGTCTTTCCAGCCACGCCTCAAAGAGGGGACTTACCGCCATGATTGTGGCGTGCCCAGGACTAGCAACTCAGCGTCAATGATCGACTTTGAAACCTCAACAAGACGAGTGCATCATTGCCATTGATCCTCTTGACTTGCCTCTCAATTGTCTCAAGTGCATCAAGCTGGTACCTATCTGGCAGATCTATCCCAAAGATGAGAGCAGTAATCCATACACGAATTTGCACTGCTTGTGAAGTTTGAGCAGCTGCTCTGGCGTGAAGTACAGTCTGACCTTTGCGAGGATTCCCAGCTATTTTTCAGCCAGTTGAGCCTCTATAAGTCAGCTGGGTTTATCAGAGTAAGAAATTTAAAATAGGTAGGTAAGTAATTTGCACTACCTAATCTAACGTACCTACTTAATATCTATTATGATTAGAAATTATCAGAGAATGTACGTTGAAAATAATATTTGCGGTGTTAAACAATGATATCTCTAGGCACCAAATGTAGATAAATAGTCATAAAACAGGGGATTGCGATTATCGATAGAAATAAATTGTAATAAAGTAATAGATTATCAAGTTAAAGATAAAACTCAAAATCCCTCATGAAAATATGAGGAGTTATGCGAAAATTATGATTATGGCGTAGAGGCAGTTAGTTTACGTGATCTGAGTGATTCTTACGATGTTTAACGAGTATTTTCGCAAAAACGAGAATTTACCTCATATTTTCATATGATAGCCGGTCTAGATCAGTAAAAAAAACTTTTTACAAAAAGAAAATAACCGACTTCACTAAAAAAAACATTAAAACCATCAAAATAATTTTAATTTTGGAAGTCAGTGTTAAATAAGGAACAAACAATATCGAGAAACACCGACTTTCGAAATTAAAATTATTTTTTATTTCACACTTTTTAGTTGCAATACACACGCAGCTACAGTACCTTTTTCTCAAGACAATTCCAATTAATTCAAACCCTGCTGGGATACATTGTTTTATTATGAAGTTCCCGTGTCCACCTTCCGGCTCCATCATCATCATCAGATCAGTTCGATAATACCTTATAGCCAAAGTGCATCTCATGACAATTCTAATAAGTCCAAACACGACTAGGATACATTGATTAATTACGGAATTCCGGTGCCTATCTTCCGGGTCCATCATCATCATCAGGTCACTTCGTTCATTTTCAACATACCTACACAGAACCATTCATTTATTTGTATTATCGTAGTCGTATAACTATGTTCATTGTCATATCTGTGTGAGTATGAACTTCCGTTGGCCATTTCTGGTCTTCTTCACCAGTTCCACTACACCAAATGTCATTTTTTGACTGTAAATGCTTAAGTCTTTGATGAAAATACCAAAAGCACTATATAGTTACCTATAATATTTGAGGAGTTCCCTCGATTTCGCCAAGATTTCATCATCAGATCCCGACTTGGTGACTATGGGACCATTTGGAAAGTATACCCTTTCCAACAAATAAAGAATTTTTCAAATCGGTTAGCAAGCGACGAAGTTATGCGCGAACATACATAAAAAAAAAAAACACAAACATCCGAATTGAGAACTTCCTCCTTTTTTAGAAGTCGGCTATAAATCATAAAAAGTTCTGGGATTTTATGAATAGCATTAATAAAGAATAAAAGTATAACCTGATGTCCCTTATATTTAATGAGTTCTTTAAGTCGGTCCACTATGAAGAAGCACCCGTCTTGGTCGTAGTAGCCGACGTCCCCGGTCTTCATGTAGCCCTCCTCGTCGAAGATGGCGCGCGTGGCGGCCTCGTCCCCCGCGTACCCCTTCATGATGATGGGTCCCTTCAGGCAGATCTCCCCATTTTCGTTGGGGCCCAGCTTTTTACGAGTATCTATGTCTACAACCTGTAATTGGTTCGAAATTTAAATTAATAGTACCAATTTTACCATTGTCTCTACGGAAAAGTACCTACCTGTAGTAGTATTTTTTTTTACGGATTTGTCAGCGACAAAAGTAAGAGGTACAATAAACAAGTAAATATAGAATCTACAAATATGTGAATGTTCTAAAATTCATCTAATAATTACTAATTTATTAATTTTTTTAGTACCTAACTAGATATTCAGAAGATGGTTAAATAAGTCTAGACGGAAGTCTTTAGGAAAAGGCTTGACAAATCGATTTAATCATTTGAAAGTCAACAAAATTAAAACAAATAAAATTAATTGTTCTATGAAACCTACCTTGGCCTTGACTCCATAAAGAGGATAGCCTCCGCTGCCTGGCTTCCTCACAGTCGTCTCATCGTCTATGTCTTTGGTAGCTGCCAGTGAAGTTTCCGTCATTCCGTAAGCTTGGAATATGCCCTTGCAATTTTTCATTCTGCAAGTAAAGAAGTTAAGATGTAGAAATGTGAGAGAAGCTAATGTTGGCTAAAGGCAACTTCTATTGTAATTAACAAAAAAATCCAAAGTAGTACAAAAAAATCTATAATAGGTGGGTATATAACAGGGAGTTGTTTGTTGTGAGAGAGTAGACAATAACTGTACAGTGTACGACTATAGCAAATATTAATTACTGTTGGTAATCAGCGTATAGCAGCAAAACCTCTCCATCCTGAGAACTGGAGAGGAATTTCCTGCCGGAGTCTGCGTTTGATAGCTACAACCTAGCAAGTGAATATGTTACTTCTAGACAAGCGTGCTCCATCCTCGGCCACATCATCGCTTACCATCAGGTGAGATAGTGGTCTAACGCGAGCCTATCAATAATATTAAAAAATAAATTACCGTCACAGCAGACCTACGGATATGTTGATATACTAAGATTTTAGAGAATGTAATTCAAATAGGTAAGTATAAGTAGGGATCTTTACCGTTTTAAACAAAGTGTGATGGTTTCCGCAGAAAGCGGCGCAGCGCCGCACCAGACGGCGTTGATGGAAGACAAGTCAAACTTCTCCACCACCGGCGCCTTCGCCAGGAACACCACGATAGGGGGCACCGCTGCCAGGAAGGTCACCTAAAAGTTTAACATTTATTACTTATTATTATGTTTTTTTTTTTGTCAGCAGGCAAATTGTTCCAGTTTTTCGATGTACGCGATATAAACGACGAAATGAAACGCTTGAAGTTTCAACAACGTAAGGGTGGATACTCACCAGTCGCCAGTCGCCGTAGTATGTAAGTCGAGTTTTTCGATGGTAGACGACAGCTGAGCGAGTCCAATAACCCGTAGGTAGTTGTCGGCGTTGCGTACAAACTACCTACAGGTCATTGGACTCGCTCAGCTGACGTTTTCTTAAAGAAATTAATTTCGTACATGCGTAAATTAATAGGTAGGTACGAGTTTTGAAAAAAAAAAGTACCTTATACTTTATTTTTTAATTCTATCTTTACAAATTGATAGTGTTTCATGTACCGGATCGACCCTCCACGGGATTAAAACGATTAAAATTTAACGGTGTATTTATTAAAACTTCAATCTTGTGTGAAAAGATATAAAAAAAAAACTGTTTAAGTGCAGAATATAAATACTGTTTCATGGTGATGATCGTGGAGATGAGATCGCGATATCGCGATTTGAATGTTGACTTTTTTTATTGAATACGAAAATTGGACTTCTGTATATGGCGGATTAAAATTAGCCATCTCATATTAAGATGGCCAATTTTTTATTATTTACATAATGGAAGTCGTTACCAACTTTGTATTTCTGTATGGCCCCTAAATATTTGACAGGATTGAATCCATTCATGTACACCAGCTTCTTCTTCACTAGGATGTAGTTGATAGTCGACATCAGGCCGTAGGCGTGGTACCACGGCACTATCGTCAACAGAGTGGTGTCCGGCAGTCGGGTCTCGGTTCTGAAATATATTATTAATTTAAATCAATTTATTTTTTATGTCTGCTATGCTTGTTTTAGTTGAAGACTGGTTCGTGCGGTCCGTGTACGTTTAACCCGTTGTATGGCCGGAACGCGGATCCACGCGGGACACAATAATTATTTAATTGTGTCTCTAATTACGGCATACGAAAGGTTAAAGGTATATACACCAATTATTTATACCTGCTGGCTGCTGAGGCTATAATCTAATTACTCTTTTTTATTAACTAAATGGTGGGACCAGCTCTTCTATCCAAGTCAATATTTTTATTGTAACAGTATTTAACTAGGTAATTATGGCCGGATAAGTAGTTAATGTTATAATGAGTTACTTAAGCTAAATACCTAAAAATCTCCGAAACATCATCCGGAATGGATTTCTTTTTACGTTATTACCCAAAAAAAAAAATAACCGACTTACTAAAAAAACACTAAAACCATCAAAATAACTTTAATTTCGGAAGTCGGTGTTTCTATAATAGTTTTACCTCTTCGTTATTTAACACCGACTTCCGAAATTAAAGTTATTTTGATGGTTTTAGTGTTTTTTTTAGTAAGTCGGTTATTTTTTTTTTGTAAAAAGTTTTTTATTTCACACTTTTTAGTTGCAATACACTTACAGCCAGAGTACCTTTTTCTCATGACAATTCCAATTAACTCAAACCCTGCTAGGATACATTGTTTTATTATGAAGTTCCCGTGTCTACCTTCCGGCTCCATCATCATCAGATCAGTTCGATAGTACCTTATAGCCAAAGTGCATCTCATGACAATTCTAATAAGCCCAAACATGGGTAGGATAATACATTGATTAATTACGGAGTTCCGGTGCCTATCTTCCGGCTCCATCATCATCATCAGGTCACATCGATGATACCATTTTCAACGTACCTATTCAGAACTATTCATTTATTTGTAACTATGTTCATTGAGAGATCTGTGTGAGTAGGTATGAACTTCCGTTGGCCATTTCTGGTCTTCTTCACCAGTTCCACTTCTTCAAATGTCATGTTTTGACTATAAATGCTTAAGTCTTTGTTGATGAAAATATCAAAAGAACTATATGGTTGCCTATAATTTTTGAGGATTTCCCTCGATTTCGAAAAGATTCCATCATCAGATCCCGACTTGGTAACTATGGGACCATTTGGGAAGTTATACCCTTTCCAACAAAAAAGAATTTTTCAAATCGGTTGGCAAGTGACGAAGTTATACATAAAAAAAAAAAAAAATACAAACATCCGAATTGAGAACCTCCTCCTTTTTTTATTAGAAGTCGGTTAAAAAGGAGAGTTGGTAAAGTTCTTATATAAACTCCACGCCTGCGAAGTCGCAGGTAACAGCAGGTTACCTATATAATAATTGACTGATATAATTAGATAAGGCTATTTACAAAATATCTTTCTGACAACTCAAAATTATCTGTTATAAACCTATAATTTTTACAATAATCTGCAAATTCAAGACGCTATCTGCGATCTACAACGACTACAACGTTAATTACCTGTACTTATTGAACTTTGGCCGCTTATTTATACACTCTGTACAAAGGTAAGTAATACGTGTCTATTTTAATTCCGAGTTCAGCGATACAACGATATCAATCAATCTGTCTAACCTTTTCCTAACTACATTGGGGGCCCTCGACCACGGCCTCTCTCACAAAGAGAGAAGAGCCCTCATTTGTGCGAGGCCCCTTTGGGAGTGCCAAAGGGGCGTCGCACAAGGAAGGGCTCTTCAAGAACGAGTTTTTTTTTATAATTGAAAGATTCACGTTTGACCACTATTTTATTTATTTATTTATTTATTTTATTTATTTATGTACACATAATGTAGACAGGATAAACATATACAAAGGGCGGTCTTTTTTTTTTCTTTCCACAACTGTCACACAACGCCGTCTAGTCTCAAGCTAAGCAGAGCATGTGTTATGAGTACTAGACAACTGATAAACATACTTATATATTCCTAAATACATACACATTATAGATAAATTACACCGAGACACAGAACAAATGATGGTGTTCATGACACAAACATTTGTCCTGGGTGGAAATCGAACTCACGACCTCCGGTATAGCAGTCGAGGTCACTAACCACCAGACCAACGGGCCAGTCTTATCGAAGAGGGCAATCTCTTACAGACAACCTTAGGAAGGACTGAACGAAAGGAGATAGGTCTACTTGATGGTAAACGACGATGTGACCGATCACTGGGTTGCAACAGTCGCTGTCTCGTTTTCGAATTTATGAAACAATAAGGCCTCGATGATGAGCCTTCGCCCACGTCTAAATTAGTCCACGCTACGCCTATGACTTCCAGTCTAACCGGATGTAGTTGGGTACCAGTGTTTTACATGGAGCGACTGCCTATGACCTCAAGAACCCATATTTGGCTAGTTTATACACCGCTAAATTTTGATCGTTTTAATCCCGTGGAGGGTCGATCCGGTAAAGCTGAGCGAGTCCAATGACCTGTAGGTAATAGTCAGCGTTGCGTCCCTACCTACAGGTCATTGGAATCGCTCAGCTGACGTTTTCTTAAAGAAATTAATTTCGTACATGCGTAAATGAATACGAGTTTTAAAAAAGGTACTTTATTTTTTAATTTTATCGTTACAAATCGATAGTGTTCCATGTACCGGATCGACCCTCCACGGGATTAAAACGATCAAAATTTAACGGTGTATACTACTCTGTCAAGAAAGTACCGGGAAAAGATCAATAATACACAAAATTTTTGTTATTCATCCAAATTTATTTTATAATTATCACCATCAAAGTATGCCAACGAATAATCCAATCATCTAAACATTTTTTAAACACTGTTTCCGAAATTGAATTCAGTTCTCGCCGCGAATTCTCCTTTATGTCTTCTAAAGATTGAAAACGGGTGCCACAAAGTGAAATTCAAAAATTCGTTCACAATGATGGCCTTGTGCGAAGGCGCATTATCGTGGTGCAAAATCCAAGAATTTTCATTCCACAAATCTGGCCTCGTCGAATTTGCTCTCTTAAATGCCGCATAATGCTTAAATAATATTCTTTATTTACCGTTTGACCTTCCGGTAAGAATTCCGAGTGCACAACACCGCGATAGTCAAAGAAAACAGTCGACTTTGACTTTTGATCGACTTTGGCGTGATTTTTTCGGTTTTGGTTCAGTTGGAAAGCGCCACTCCGAAGCTTGTTGACTTGTTTGCATGTCAAACTCGTAAACCCACGTCTCGTCGCCAGTAACAATGCGTTTCATGAATTCGGTCGGAATTGACTCGTTCTAGCATGTCCTCAGCGACTCTCATGCGATTGAGTTTTTGGAGATAATTCAGGTCTTTTGGGACTAGCCGAGCGGCAACATGTTGCATATCCAAATGATTAGTTAAAATGGTACCTACGGATCGACTCGTGAGATACAGAAAGTTCGGCGGCTATCTCTCTCAAACTTGATTGAGGATTTTCAGTCACTATTTCCTTCACATTTGCGATGTTAACTTCAGTTGCAGAGGTTGATGGCCATCTCGACCGCTTTTGAATGCTTTGTACCACTTATAAGCACGTGTTTTTGATAAAGTCGATTCACCGTAAGCCTTCTGTACCTAACATTTTCAGTGACTCCGAACACGAAATTTCATTGGCGATGCAAAATTTAAGACAAACTCTTTGTTCGATGTTTTTGTCCATTATGAAATTCGCAATATAGGTATGTACACTAGATATGATATAACTAAAAACAGCACTATATTTAATATAAATAACAGATGCAACTCAAACTCCGCGCCAAAATGGAAAACAGTTGTACCAATCTAGCAACAACAAAAAAATCTAAAATTTGAATTTGGAGCCATAAACAAATCATCCATTCCCGATACTTTTTTTGACTGAATGTATACACGATAATACAGTCTGTCTAATAAGTCAACCGACTTGGGAATTTTGTATAATATTTAATCATTTAAAAAATACTTATATTCGGTACTTTTTATAAGGTTCTTCGGTTAGTAAACAATGATCTCTATTTCTTAATCAACCTTGATTATTGAACCCGTGTTGACTACATCAGATTTCATTAAATCCTAATAATTACCCAAGTCGTTTAACTTATTAGACAGACTATACCACCGCACAAGAAAAGCGATAACTTAAAAATAAATAAACCAAAAGCTATTTTATAATTACTCAAAACTGGACGCGGAGTACAGTACGTTTAGGTGTGTCAGCATAACTCCCTTGGGCAAGCCGGTGGTACCTGAAGAGTACAGGATGTAGGCGACGTCGGACCAGCCCTGCACATCTTCTACCTCGTATTCATTGGGGTTCACGTGCACCCCCACACTCTTATATTCAATTATACCGTTCGCAACCGGTTTGCCATTTAATTGTACTATTTTTTCAATACTCGGTACTGTTTTTATGGTTTCCAAATTTCGTTGGAGTCCCACTTCAGAGGCCAAAATAATTTTTGGTCGCGATATATTAAGCACGTGCGTCATTTCATCTGAAACAAACAGTTTATTAATATAATTTTCACACCTAGTTTAGTTGCATTTAATCGGCAGATAGATGTCGTGGCCAGATCTTTGAATTGGCCACTTCATGATATGGCCAACTAAAACTAGCCAGATAGTTTAAACGTTAACGTTTGATAATATGTCAATCCTCGTTTGGCCATATCATCGATTGTAGGATTTCTATGATAATTAAAGAGAAAGTATGCCAAACGAGGATTGACATATCATCAAACTTTAACGTTTAAAACGATCGGGGCCTGCAGCCTGATTCACGTAAAATCAAACAAGCCAAATATCGTTGAAGTTTTATAGTCGTTCGATCGAAGTCCTATCCAAAAGCGGTATTCACGATTTATCGACTTATTTCCAGTTACATTAATAAGTATTCTACCAGGATAATGTAATACAGATTTTTTTTAAATCGACGAATTTCAAATCGACTTTAAAATCGGTGTCGTTCAAACTCGATTGATGGATGTGAATACGGAAATGGTCTAAACGACTAAATCGCTACGATATCGTTACGGTTTTCATTACGTGAATCGGGCTACTGAAGTCTGTCTGTCTATCATTGATTTCATAATTGTTGATTTTGACAAGTTTTTTTAATGTCGTCATTATGACTTTCCGATGGTTAACCACTGACACTCCATTGAAAGAAATGGCATAGAATGGTAATCTCGTACATAATGACAAATGAATATCTGACGTATGCGGTAATCTGGAAAATTTTTGACAGTTCCTTTGATCAGTGACCATTACGACGTCATTGCGCAATTAGTGCTTTTAATAAGCTCGATATTGTCATTCAACCACAATTCTATTACAAGACCATTGACCGATCAATGATCGATCATTATGAATTAGCAGATTACAAACTTTTAGCAAAACGACAATGGGGTCATGTTGGAATGACGAATTTATAAAAATAGCAGACTTAGGTCCCGGGTCAGTTTGAATTGGTCATATCATAACAATTGTAATCTACTCTTATTATATCTCGGTTTGTTTGGCTCAGTTTGCTGTGATTAATTTTGGTGGGTTAAAGCTCTACCGATCACTTGGAAGTATCAGCTCTAGGCTGGCTGCCACAATTGAAATTTTAAACTTTCAACATTGAGCACCAGTAGTACCTAATAAGGGGTCCAGTATTATGAAAGCTACATTTCCTTCCCACAAATTTAATAATATTGAATGGCAGGATCAATGATCACAATTTTCAGCAGTAGATAAGTACCTAGTTGGTAGTGATTTGAAACTTTGGGACAGAACAATCATTATGACAACATAATTATGTGTACCTAGGTATGCTATGTTTGTGCCTTTGGCTGTGGCATCACACACAGTCATTAGCCTGTTCAGCGCGTCCTAGTCGCGGGGGTGGGCAGCCTTTCAACACAGTAGGCCGTGTTGTAAGGGTGGCGAAGTTTGGACAGGGACCCAGTACTGCGGGGTATATCGCAGCCCCAAGCCCAGGGTTACGGGTGAAGACTTCAACGGCTATGAAGGCGGAGATAATATTTATCGGTACGGTGGAACAAGCGGAGGGAGCACATGCCCAGTGGAAAGCTGCCCTTGCGTATCGAGGTTACAGGTTGCACTGGGGCTGCACTACCAGGCAGGGTGGTGTAGTATAGGGAAGGTGGCGGAAGAGACTTCGGTCCAACGGCAGCTCCCGAGTTCTTCAGAAGAGCGACTGCCTTGGCGTCAGGTGGCAACCGGCCGTAAAACCAACAGCCAACAAATCACCACTCCTCACATGAATGTACAAGAAAATGAAAGAAGGCTATAATACTAGGGCGTACCCCTTAAGCGACGCAAATGCGAAGAAGGCGATCTATGATACGAGTACCGTTAGGGCGTACCCCCGAAGCGACGAAAGTGTTGACAAGAACAAACATTCGCATTTGAATATTAGCAAAATAAGACTTGCAACATGGAACTTGGGGTCCCTCACTGCAAAAAGTCAAGAATTGAGTAAAACCCTACAGAAAAGGTGCATCAACATCTGCTGCCTACAGGAAACGAAGTGGAAGGGCTCAAAATCGAAAGACATCGGAAACGACTACCAGGTCATTTATTACGGCACAGACAATAAAAGAAACGGAGTGGCAGTGGTTTTGGACCATAACTTTAAGACACGCATAATAAATATTAGTAGGAAAAGCGACCGTCTTATTGCAGTCAAGTTAGCTTTGGACGACCAACAAATAACTAACATCATATCAGCCTACGCCCCCCAAACAGGGTGCTCAGAGGCAGAAAAAGATCAATTCTGGGATGACATGGACGACTTGATAATCGATATACCATCAAATGAATATAAGATAGTCGGTGGCGATCTAAATGGACATGTGGGGGCCAAAAATATTACGGGACGGAACGCGCATGGTGGCTTTGGATTTGGAGAAATAAATAAACAGGGGGAAGAAATCTTGGACTTTGTTACGAGACATTCACTAACGCTGATAAATACAAATTTCAAAAAGAAACAAGAGCATCTAATCACTTATAAAAGTGCAGGCCATACCTCACAGATAGATTATATCATCTCGGATCTGGCTGTCAAGAAAAAGTTCAAGGACTGCAAAGTAATACCAGGCGAAGCACTGACTTCACAACATCGCATACTTGTGGCCGTGTACGTTCTGCCCAAGTCAATTAAAACTGTTATTGACAGAACACCTAGAACTAAATGGAAAGATTTGGATAGCTCCAAAGGTGAAACACTACTGGCTGCGTTAGAGGAATATCTCAAAAACGACGTAAGGGCAGTAAGGGCAACTTATGAACAAGCTGAAGATATGTGGTCTAACTTCGAAGTAGAGTGTAGAATAAAAGCAGCAGAGATCTTAGGAGTCTCCAAAGGCCCTCCTGGTAAAGGAAAAGACCCTAGGTGGTGGAATGATAAGGTAAAAGAGGCTCTAGCCAATAAGAAAGTTTTCTTTAAAACATGGCAAAACTCACATCTGGACGAGGATAGGATCAAATATAAAGAGGCAAAAAAAGTTGCAAAGAGATGCATAGCGCAGGAGCGAGAAATCAGCAATAACACCTTTTATAATAATTTGGAAAACGCTAAAACTGCAGAAGAAATACTTAAAATTGCAAAATTTAGGCATAGGGCCACTATGGATATTAAAGTTAATAAGGGCTTATGTTTAACTTACCACCAGATATAGTAACATAAAAGACAAAAATAGTAAATGATCACCAAAATTAAACCTACATTTTAATGTAAAATTATAACCAAAGTTTTAACTCGCTATCCTATTTAAGCAAAATGAATCCAAATAAAGCATCGGCAGAACCCCATGGTTACGGAGATATCAGTAGTTAAAATTTTGAGGTTAGGTTAACTACCTGCCAAGACAGCTCGACGGAGCCCCGCTACGCGGGGCTCCTACTTCTGGGTGGTTTAAAAAAAAATAACCTCGAACAAGGTGACGGGGTCTGTGTTCGCTCGCTTCGCTCGCTCACTACGACCCCGCCACCTTCTTCTAACCTAAATCTATCCGACCCGGGGTGCCCTAAAATTCCACTAAGATAGATTGTTGATTAGACAAAGTATCATCCTGCTCTACGGGGCTAAAAAGAGCGCATTAATTTGCTCGCTAAGATTTGGTTATCATTTACTACATTTGGTGTTCGAATACAATTTAAAGTACAGTCGTAACAAGGGTACCAAAGCGTTTTATGGTGGTCATTATATTTAATCCCGTTAATAAGTACATAAAAAGTAAAAACCAAAAATTATTATCAAGTGATGCAGAAATCAGGAACAGATGGTTCGAGTATTATAAAGAACTTCTTAATGAGGAATTCCCAAATGAAGATCCAGCAAGGTGCGAGCCCACAAATGGACCAATTTCCGAAGTAAATGTAGTCGAAGTTAGACTTGCGTTGGCTAAAATGAAAAGCCGAAAAGCTACAGGCCCTGACGAGATACCAGTGGAGATTTGAAAACGTCTTGGTCCAATAGCCGTAGCCTGGCTGACAAAATTGTTTAACATAATTCTGGCCACCAAACGCATTCCTGAGTCGTGGCGCCAAAGCTACTTAGTTCCATTTTATAAAAACAAGGGCGATGTGGCACAGTGTGAAAGTTACAGAGGAATAAAACTAACCTCACATACACTTAAAATATGGGAACGAATTATTGATAGACGTCTCACTGATATTTCTGTAATATCTCCTAATCAGTTTGGCTTTACAGCATCTAGATCGGCCACTGACGCTATTCAAGCAATCAGAATACTGATGGAGAAATATAGAATCAACAAAAAGGACCTACACCTAACATTCATTGACCTCGAGAAAGCGTTCGATCGAGTACCACGTAAGTTAGTTTGGCAGGCTCTTCGTGCTCAAAATATACCAGAGTATTATATTGACCTAGTCAGGGATATGTACAATAATGCTAGCACAAGAGTTCGAAGCCTGGCAGGGGTTAGTAATGCATTCGAGGTCAGGGTGGGCGTCCATCAAGGTTCTGCTCTCAGTCCGCTTTTATTTAACTTGGTGATGGACTATCTTACCAAGGATATACCGTCCCCATTGCCGTGGACTATGTTATACGCGGACGACATTGTTCTAGCCGCTGACAACGCGCAACACATGCAAGACCTTTTAAATACGTGGACACAGTCCCTGGAACGGTATGGCCTGAAGGTTAGCAGGAGCAAAACCGAATACCTGAAGTGCTCTTTCAGTGGAATCACGGTACCGGAGACTATCTACATTGGATCGACTCCTATTGCCACGGTAGAAAAATTCAAGTACCTTGGCTCCATGCTCACAACAGACGCTAACGTCGACGCCGATGTGACTCATAGAATCAGTGTCTCCTGGCAGAAATGGCGGTCACTAACAGGTGTACTGTGCGACCCACGTATCCCAATAAAAACAAAGGGTAAGGTATATAAAACTGCAGTCCGTCCAGCGCTACTGTATGGCTCCGAATGTTGGACAGTAAAGAAGACGCATGAACAAAAGGTCCATACCAACGAAATGAAGATGCTAAGATGGGCGGGGGGTGTGACTAGACTTGACAGAGTGCGAAATGAACACATTCGGGGAAGCTTCAAAGTCGCACCGATCTCCGAAAAGATGACTGAAAATCGCCTTCGTTGGTATGGACACGTCCAAAGACGTAGTAAGGATCACGTGGTCCAAATCGCCCTAAGCCTACCAGAACAAAAAAGAGGTAGAGGCCGCCCGCCATTGACCTGGTGGTCAAATATAGAGAGGGACCTCAAGAAAGCCCAGTTGCCAAAATTGACAACCCAAGATAGAGCCACTTGGCGCAGGAAAGTGAGGAGACCCGACCCCAAATAATGGGACCAGGGAAGGAAGAAGAAGAAGAGGTATGCTATGTTTGTCTACTAGAACCTGAAAAAATAACTCCAAACTTCTTTCAGCATGTACCTTTAGTGTAGAGTACGTTGAGCGTGGTGACGGTGGCGCCGCAGCAGACCACGGCCAGCGCGCACGGGATAAACTCGTCCCTGTTCTCGCTACACAGGGCCACCACATCACCCCGCTTCACCCCCAGCCGCTTGAGCCCCGTCGCCACATTCACAGTCTCCTGTAGTATCTGCTTGTATGTTATCTTTTGATCGGTGTCGCCATTGATCTGTGAATAGGGAATATGCATGAAAAAAGGTTTGACATCTACTTAACCAACTTATCAATAAATATAATAATTAACAAATACATCTGTTTCTCTCGCCAAGACGCCGAATTTTATGGCGACCGTACGGGTGTCATGGCCTTTGACGTCAAAGGTCATGTCCGAATTCTCTTTCTAATTAGCAGCTTTGAAACTCTGTAAGTCCGTTGTTGATGAACATTTTGTTTTCATATTTGTTTACCAGAGTTAAAAAAAATATTTAATTTAGCAAAGAAAAGATGGCATGCTCTACTCTACAGAGAACACAAAGGAACGGGGGGGGAAGTTCCTAGAGAGCACACAGGCAGCACGATGAGTTCCAGTGAGAATCCGACCACCATGAGCAGGGCTGAAAGGGCCCAGCGAAATATAGCAGCAGAAAATTAAAGGAAAGACAGAGCTCGATCTAAAAGCCGTCTCAAAGCAATCGGTACCGTCTTCAGCGCACTGCTCTCGAGTGCCTGCCAGCCGCACATCACCAACTGAACGGCAAGAGTCAGGGCCCAGGGGTCATGACGTTTCTCAAGCTAAAACCAAAGGAAACACCAGCACCGAAATCCTAATCGATCAGAGCCGACAACGGGCATTAAGTCAACCCACCGACCCTCGTTGTAAATTCTAGTATTACAGATCACGTACACAGCGCTTCAAATTTATTTGAGTAATAAGGAATGTCTTTTATTCTTCTCAAAACATAAGGGCGACAATGTCCTGCTTAAAAATTACAGGCCCATCTCACTTTTGAGTCATGTCTACAAGCTGTTTTCTAGAGTCATCATGAACCGTCTCGCACGCAGATTCGATGATTTCCAGCCTTCGTAACAAACCGGATTCCAAACAGGCTTCAGCACCGTAGATTATATACATGCGCTGCGGCAGGTTATATGTATAGAAGACTGTGGAGTACAATCTGCCTCTCTGCTTAGCGTTTGTGGACTACGAGAAAGCCTTTGATTCGATCAAAACTTGAGCTGTACTACTGTCTCTCCAACCGTGTCAGATTGACTATCGATACATCGAAGTATTTGTACAAAAACACCACCACGTCAGTCCGACTTCAGAACCAAACCTCGAAATCTATAATATCCTCTTGCAGAGCAGTATGAGACAGGCAGGGAGACGTCATTTCTCTGAAACTGTTCACGACCGCAATAGACGATGTCTCCAAGGTTTTATAATGGAGAGAGCTAGTCATTAATGGCGAGTACATAACTCACCACCGTTTTGCCGACGACATAGTAGTTATGGCTGAGACTACGGAGGAGCTCAGTACAATGCTCGGTGACCTCAGTAGAACTTCCGAAAGAGTGGGACTTAAAATGAACATGGACAAAAGCAAAGTCATGGTAAACATCCATGTAGCACCCATTCCTATCTCCTAGAGACGACTCTACACTCAAAGTTGTGGGCGGCTACGTTTACTTGAAACAGACGGTCGAGTTGGGTAGGTCTAACTTCCAGAAAGAGGTCAACCGTTGAATCCGACTCGGCTGGGCAACGTACGGGAAGCTGCGGATATCTTCTCGTCCAACATACCCCAGTGTCTCAAGACAAAAGTCTAAGACCAGTGCGTGTTGCCAGTGATAACATATGGCTCCAAAACATGGTCGCTCACAATGAATCTCATCAGAAGGCTAAAAGTCATCCAAAAGACAATGGAAAGGGTTATGCTCGGAGTAATTGCAGTTTCTTTGCGTGATCGCATCAAAAATGAAGATATTCGCAGGTGAACCAAGTGCATCGACAATAGCTCGAAGAATCGCCAAACTTAAGTGGCAGTGGGCAGGGCACATTGCTCGTAGAACAGATGGTCGATAGGGACGAAAGGTACTGGAGAGACGACCACGTAGTGAAAGACGCAGTGATGGAAGGCTGACACACAGTGGACTGATGACCTGGTAAATGTCACGGGAATCCGATGCATGCGAGACGCACCGGAGCGGTCGTTAAGGCGACCCTTGGGAGAGGCCTATGGCCAACAGTGGACGTAACGACGTTCTGCTGAAATGATGATAATGAGTTCTCAATTTGTTCTGCATTAATCGACAAAATTAGTTCTAACCCGTGAAGTGGACAAATGCTATGCAATTCAAAGTGGGGTGCGGAAGATGCACCCACTCCCTCCAAAAATGTTCTGCTGGCATTTTGTAGCGACATACATATGCTCGGTTTTCGCAGTAACGGCTCGGGTTAATCCTACTTTCTATCGTACCTACTTAATTCTACTCATAATAATTCGATGTTCACTATTGAACCTTCACGTCTCATCGGCTAAATTAATTTGTATGAACCATACAAAAATGTCGGTAAAACTGGTTTTGTCACAACTGAGGCTGCCATACGAGGTACCTGCTTATGCACACCAAGGATCTTGTATACCTGCACACTCATTACTTGAGGATTGGATTTTTGTATTTATTTATTTATTTAAACTTCATGTACAATAGTGGTACATAGGCGGACTTAATGCCACAAGGCATTCTCTACCAGTCAACCTTTGGGTTAAAAAAGACAACACTGTGGTAGGTTTGCACAATAAACAAATACATAACAAGTAGTTCAAATGGAAAAATATAAAATAAGTTATTTATAATAATAAAATACATATATATGCTAAAATAATAAACTATAATAGCGAGATACTTAAGTACATAAAAAACTTAGATATTAAATAAACTATTTCTACTAAAACCTAACTATGTACATAAATATAAAAAAAAAAAAAAAAAAATGACAAAGTACGCTCAGGCGTCAAAGTACTCCTCCACATCGCTGTCATCCGGAAATGTGCCCAGAAGACTGGCAGCATTGCCACGTTGAATGGCAATGCTAATTCTTTGGGCGAAGAACGAGCCAGCCCTCTGGTCACGTGAAGTGTCGATCAGTCGGCGTGAAATTTCCTTGAAAAGGAGACGCGCACTCGGACCCCATGAACCAAGTGTTTCGACCCCAAACGGCTCAAAACTGTAATTACCAATAAGGTTACAGTATTTGCGCCGTTTAAGGGTCTCAGCAGCAGCAGCGGCAGCGCCAGCACAGCCTGCCGTACTTGGAATATGGGATGGCGCAAGGGTGTCGACACAGGTTGCGTCCCACACCAGTGGCCTACCCACCTTCCATGGTACCAACGTCATACCATCTGGTCTCTTCCCATCGTCACGTACCAAACCATTTGGTTCTAATACGGCAGGTACGCCGGCGGTGACAAGAGCTCGACGAATAATGTCGTTGATGCTAGCGTGTCGTGGTATGCGGCCTGCGCTCCTGCAACAGGACAAGCCATGGTGTCCGAGGCTGTCGACACCTTCGCCACAGTGGCACCGATGTGGAGCAACACAAGGTGCGCCTAAGCGTAGACAGGTAGCGAGCCGAAACGACGCGTCATCCATCATAGTGCCTATGGTGGATGACGGGAGTGCCTGAAGCCATAAGCCCGACTCCCATTCTCCCACAGCCAGCAGACGCGCACGCTCAGCAGTACTTGACGACGTATTTAATAGGTTATTCCGTACAATACTGCAGAGCGGCACATCCCACCGTCTCTGTGAGGACAGGTTGTCGGGCAAATCCGTGTTGGGACAAGCCATTTTCCAAGCGTTCAACGCATCGGACAAGCACGGTACCTCAACATCAACCAGTGAGGAAGATAAAATATTCCTGGTTAATGTTTCAGTACTGTGCACCGAGGAGAGGAAAGCTGGTAAACTTATACTAGAAATTTTGCGGACGCCGAGGCCACCTAGCCGGATGGGAAGCGTGGCTTGCTGCCATGCTCGGTCGTCGGTCGCCGTAAATAATAAACTAATAAATACTATGAAAAATATCAAATCACTATGAGAACTTAATAACAATTCTGAACGAAGACCGAACTAAGGTTGAGAAGACTTCAAGTAGTAGTATTTATATTTTTGGAAGCTATCTTTATACTCCCAATTTCTATTTGAATAAACAAGCAACTCATTAGTTATTTCCTAGTATATTTTATTTGATTTGAGCAACGTATTCGTGTTTCAACGTAGAGGTATCGTTAATAACAGTAATTAATTATTCATATTAGTGTTTAATTTTACGCATCACAGTAAAGAATGACGATAGAATATTTTATGTACTTTATTTTTAAGCAAAAGTATAAAATATATTTACCGAAAAAAAGTAAGATACGTTATTATAAATATAGTTTGGTTGGCAACCCCAGTGTAGATGTATTGTATGATTATTTAAGGCATATAGTCCCTTGTACCATCTGGCCGAAATTAAATGGTCACTACTCTCGTACCCGTCTAGGCGACAG
The DNA here is from genome assembly GCA_910589285.2 of Mythimna ferrago. Taxonomy (NCBI): domain Eukaryota; kingdom Metazoa; phylum Arthropoda; class Insecta; order Lepidoptera; family Noctuidae; genus Mythimna; species Mythimna ferrago. Next base: position 10,496,830 of record OU342692.1, on the reverse strand, counting down.
TACGACTATTTGTACATTTGTTTGCGGCCACCTACGCCCGGACAGAGCCTCGCTGACTTTTAAATCCATTTTCTTTGCGAAATATTGATTGATTTAGATATGCTATGTTCACTTTGAAGAATATTTAACTACCAAATTTTATGTGTAAAAACGTTTCTAAAGATCCAAGCCGTTTCGAAGGAGTAGGGAAAAGTTGCGAATGTGATGTTGTTGTATGTAATATTTTTTTTAGACAAAAGTATTAATCGCACGAAAAAATCAAATGTTGATAATGTTGTTTATGAATCTACAATAAACGTATATTTTTTTCAAACCTATTAACCTGGCCGTTACTGAGGAGTAGGAGTAGAGAGCTCCAGAAAGTCACTGTATTAAGGCACGTTTCGGGCGCTTAGGCCCTAAGAAAGAACTGGTGACTAAGTAGCACCCGTACTGTGTAGCACAACCGTTTGGAGCCGCTTCTTACCCCTTCATAACTAATAGTACATTATATAAGTGTGTAATCTTAGTGATAACCGTCGAGGCGGAATTTAGACCCGAGCCATGGCAAGGGGCTTAAGAGATCCGAGAACGGTAATCATTAATTACTCACGTGTGTCATACGACGTTTTGCAATACACTTGTAAAGAAAATAACTGTAAATTAACTAGTAAACTTGTGTGGCAGTAAAAATCTGTTTTCATAGGCGCGCCCATTCTTTTTTTTCGTAGGGGACGACGCGCGCCCATCCTGATAGCGGGGGAGAGGTTGAACAATAAACTTGCTCAAAAAGTGACTCTTATTGCACTGCACTTAGGTATATAATGGCACTTGTTACCAAACTGTGACATTTTGATTACCATTACGCACTAGTTTTTTTTTTTTTTTTACTAATGATAGGCTTGCGTTTGACCACTATCTCACCTGATGGTAAGCGATGATGTGGTCGACGATGAAGCACGCTTGCCTAGAAGAAACCTATTCACTCTCGACTTAAAGACTCCTAAGTTGTAGCTATCAGGAAACACAGATTCCGGCAGGGAATTCCACTCCTTGGCTGTACGCACAATAAATGTGTTCGCAAAACGTTTTGTGCGTATGGGTGGGATGTCTACCATGTACCGGTGGCGCAACGCTGTACGTCGTGTGGTCCGATGATGGAACGGACTTGGCGGAATTAGATTGTGCAATTCCAGTGCACACTCCCCGAAATGTAAACGATAGAAAACCGACAGACTAGCAACTCGGCGGCGATGCTCAAGGCTTTAGAGCTTCGACTCTACAAGTGCATCATTGCCGATGATTCTCTTGGCTCGCCTCTCAATCGACTCCAGCGCATCAAGCTGGTATTCGCAGATCCATCCCAAAGATGAGAACAGTACTCCATACACGATCGAACTTGGGCTTGATAAAGATTGAGCAGCTGTTCCGGCGTGAAGTACCGTCTCACCTTTGCTCGAAGATCCCCAATTTTTTGGCAGCCAGTTGAACCTTAAACTACTACTACTAGTGCTATGTAGTTAAAACATTTTTGTTCAATCTCTCCCTTGCCATAATTTTATTACATTTATTGAATCAGGATGGGGGCGCGTCGCCCCCACGAGGAAAAGAAAAAAAAAAGAGGGCGCATATGAAAACAGATTTTTACCGCCATAAAAGTTTACTAGTTTTACAGTTATTTAATGTACTATTAACACCTTCCAAGCGAACTTCGCACGATCTAACAAACAATGATCCCATGTAATTAATAACTTTCGATATAAGTAGTCAACCGATTGCGATAAAATAAAGCCTAATAGTACAGGATACGGTTAAGAACGACCTTCACCGGTTTGTTTAATGGATGAAACCTATTTTATGATAAATTTAGTATATTAAATAATATAACGCGGGTGGGTTGCCTGAGAAATTCCTGGCCAAACAATTTTTTTTTTTTTGTAATATGCACCGGTGTGTTTAACGAATACATTTAATACTAACCGAAAGAGTGAAGCCTTTAGAACATAAAAATGTTGGGTTGCCTATTTGTTTCCTGGCATAGCTATTGGTTGCCAGGTATAAACAGGTATGTATAAACAGGTGTGTTTTTTTTTTATTTACAACAAATTCTATATCAAAATAAACGCTGTTTCATTACGAATACGATGTTATAGTGTTGTCTGCAAAAAAATCTGGTATGGATAACGGTTGTGCATTTTTCTAAAAATAAAATAAATTTTCAATTTTTAATTAATAATAGTCTGGCCAGGAATTTCTTAGGCAACCCACCCGCGTTATATTATTTAATACACTAAATTTATAATAAAATACGTTTCATCCATTAAACAGACCGGTGAAGGTCGTTCTTAATCGGATCTTAGACTATAAGTAGGTAATCAAGTTACACACAATTTCAATCCTACAAAAGTTACCTACATCGATTTCGTCATTTTATCCGAGAAAGTCATTTTATGCGCGCACAACTAAAAACATATACAGTTTTATTATATTATGTACCGCATGCCCCTCAAGTTGAAGGGTAAAATTTACAAGTCCGTCATAAGACCTGTCATACTGTATGGATCAGAATGTTGGGCTCTGAAAAAGAAGGATGAAAAAAGATTGCATGTAGCGGAGATGAGAATGTTGAGATGGATGTGTGGTGTGACGAGAATGGATAAAGTGAGAAATGAGTATATTAGAGGAAGTTTGAAAGTGGCGCCAGTGACTGAAAAGTTGAAAGGTAATCGGTTGTCTTGGTATGGTCATGTGAAGCGGAGGGATGAAGCGCATATTACTAAAAAAGTTCTGAGTATACATGTAGATGGATGGAGAGGGAGAGGAAGGCCGAAAAAAAGATGGTTGGACTGTATGAGAAGTGATATGAAAGAAAAGGGAGTTAGTGATAGTTTGACGGGTGACAGGACAGAATGGAAGAAGAAAACGTGTTGCGCCGACCCCAAGTAATATGGGATAAGGGCAGGAAGAAGAAGATGTAAAAAAAACACCAAATTATGTACTATTGTACATAGCTAGCAAGGTCAAATGTTGAGGTTATAACTTCATATTTAAAATATTTATTTATTTATTGCACACCTTAACTAAAAACCTTTATTTTTTTATTTTTGATGGAATTTTATACATACAAATCTACATAGGCACACCCACATAAATACAGTGCGTAGTAATTAATATAGGTACCTACGTATAATATTATAGTAGATGCCTATGATACAAATAACTTGACGAGATAGGTATAATGTAAATATGTTAAATTAATAGTGCCTTGTGTGTTTGTAGATACTTATAAAGTTTATCTTGTAATACTATCAAGAATGAAACCCACAGCGATCTGTAGTTGAAATAAAATGCATTATTCATTAAGAGACAGCTTCTCGCGCTATTTTTAGATCAAACTCGTATAATTTATCTGTAAACGACTTCGTTGATCACAAGATCACAATGAAGGTCAAAGTCTACTCCAATGAGTTAAACTAAAACTAAGTTAAATAATAAAACTTACCACGGCAACAGCATCTTCTCCTTCGCAAGCTTGTCTCAATTTGTCTATGGCATACTGTCCTAGAGACAAGTGGCTAGGCACACACAACGCCGGACCGGTCGAAACTACTTTGTTTATTATCATTGTATTTAGATACTGCACACCAGTTGTATAAATGCGTTAATCACCGGCACTACTAAGCACTACTAACACCACCAACTGCCGCGACTCACCAGCCCATAACTGAGCTAATACTACTATAATGCTGTTTATCAACAAGCGCTTAGCATTTACGTAATCATTTATTAAGTCTATACAGTATAAACGTTACATACATGTAAGTTATCGCATGAGGCCGACCCGGGTTGCTACTATGCAACATTAACAAAACTAGGTATTTTCAGTTAGATTACATAGTTACTCGAGGATTCTATGAAACTGGCGTACAATACAATATCATTAAATACATAATGTATATTACTATTTATTATGACTACGCCTATATTGACCAACCGCTTATTATGAAGTAATTTCAAAGCGAAATTTGATTTTCACTTAAAATTCTTTGTAACAAAGTCGGATATAATGACTTCGTTTATATAGTGACATGTCGCATATTATGACCCATTTTTAGGGTTCCGTAGTCAACTAGGAACCCTTATAGTTTCGCCATGTCTGTCTGTCCGTCTGTCTGTCTGTCTGTCTGTCCGTCCTCGCTTAATCTCTGTGACCGTTAGCACTAGAAAGCTGAAATTTGGTACCAATATGTATATCAATCACGCCAACAAAGTGGTAAAATAAAAATTGGAAAAAAATGTTTTATTAGGGTAACCCCCCTATATGTAAAGTGGGAAGTGATTTTTTTTTTTATTTCAACCCAAACGTGTGATATATTGTTGGATAGGTATTTAAAAATGAATAGGAGTTTACTAAAATCATTTTTTGATAATGTCAATAATTTCGGAAATAATCGCTCCAAAAGTAAAAAACAATGTGTCCCCCCCTCTAACTTTTGAACCATAAGTTTAGAAAATATGAAAAAAATCTGGAAAGTAGAACTTTATAAGGACTTTCTAGGAAAATTATTTTGAACTTGATGGAAAGAACAGTTTTTGCACAAAAAAGACAAAAAGGTTGTACAAAATAATTTCTGGTCTCTGGACTAAGTTTGTAGTATAATCGTATATGCAAGCATTTTTTAAACTCATTAGTGGGTACACTTATTGTGATGGACGGGAAACTACGGAACCCTACACTGAGCGTGGCCCGACACGCTCTTGGCCGGTTTTTATTAATAAATTGTGTACGGTTATAGTGAAGTCATGGTTCCTAACGACTTCAGTGAGTGTCTGGGAGTATCAAGTGACACCACACGATGCGCGTGCATGGCTTGTTTTTAAACGACTTCCAAAAAAAGGAGGAGTTTCTCAATTCGGTTGCATGTTTTTTTTATGTTTGTTACCTCAGAACTCCGTCGTTTTATCGTTTAGGGACCGATTTTCAAAATTTCTTTTTCTTGCTTCCAGATTGGTCCCATTTCATCCCATTTCCCAAATTCAGTTTGATGATGGGATCCATGAGGAATCAAGGGAACTCCTCAAATATTGTAGGCATTTTCAGCATTTGCAGTCAAATAGTGACATTTGATGAAGTGGAACTGGTGAAGAAGACCAGAAAAGGTCAACGGATCTTCATACTCAAACAGATATTACAATGGACAATACAAATAAATGAATGGTTCTGAATAGTTATGTTGAAAATGGTATCATCGAAGTGATCTGATGATGATGATGGGGCCGAAAGATAGGCACCGGAACTCCGTAATTAATCAATGTATCCTAGCCGTGTTTAGGCTTATTAAAATTGCCATAAGATGCAATTGGGCTATAAGGTACTATCGAACTTATCTGATGATGGAGCCGGAAGGTGGAAGGTGGAGGATAGGAACTTCATAATAAAACAATGTATCTTAGCAGGGTTTGGGTTAATTGGAATTGTCATGAGAAAAAGGTACTCTGGCTACAAGTGTATCGCAACTAAAAACTGTGAAATAAAAAACCTAAAAAAAAAACCGACTTCACTAAAAATACACTAAAACGATCAAAATAACTTTAATTTCGGAAGTCGGTGTTAAATAAGAAACAAACAATATAATACCGAGAAACACACAATTTTTGAGTAAATTATGAAGTGTCAAAGTTCATGCAAAATAGCAGATTTTCAGAAGTCTTTAATGGATTAGTTTTACACAAATGTACTTATAAATTGATTTCAATAGAAGCCTAGATAATATCCACAAGATACTGTCTTTCTAAAATATCTAATGAAAATGTATAATAAAACCATAATAGCGTAAGAGCGGTTGTATGAAAAACAGTGAAAATGTATGTCGAGTTCTGGGAAGTTGAAGATGCAGCAATTGTATATTAATCCCATGAGTTGAAAGGCTTTCCTTTATTTATAAAATAACATAACATACATCATAGACTCGGAAAAAAGGAGTTTTAGCACAATTTGTTATTTATTGGTTATTAGTGGAGAGTAAAAAATATAGAAAAGGGAAAAAATAATGTTTAGTGTAGTATCCACGCCACGGTGCGCGGGCCAATCTTGCTCCTCGCTGGTTTTTTATCCGCTACTCGCCTTCTCCATATAATTATGTACATTTCATGTTCGCAAAACTCGACAACATTAGGGAAGACTCGTTTTATTTTAATACTGATATTTTCAATACCCTACCTAAATGACGCGCTAAATTAAGTATCTTTTATATTTAAATTATTTAAAATGACGAAATATTCAAAATTTAGCTACGAGTATGATGGAGCGACATAGTCAATATTGTGACAAAGCTCATTAATAAGATTAAAATATAAAATTAGCGACATAATAAAAAATAAAATTAAGTATCTTCCTACCCTAAACTACTGAATTGAAAGCATGACAATGATGTGTGATTCATTTGGTGTCACAATAACTAATATTATCCTCCTCCAGTATCATTAATAATAACTTTGTTGTCAACAAAACCAATTAATATAGTTACATTCCTAGCAGCTCTGTTACACAATAAACTCAGATATAAAGTTACCTACCTATCCGAGGCACGTTGCACCGCTGGCCGACCGCAGATAGTTGGGGGCCCAAGTAATGTGCTAGCCACATATCCCCGCCATCTGTAGAAAAATCCCGGAATGCGCCATCGTGCTGGTTGGCGACCAGATGAGAGGGCCCGATGGACATTTTCGGGGAGACTCGGGCGTCCCCGCATTCTCCAGACTAGTCCCCTAATGATGTCGTCCTTTCAGTGCGTGCGTGAAGGTTAGCAGCGTGGCTCCCCATTTCACTTCCTTCTCCTCTCCTCCATTCACTCTCAAATTATGAAAAGGAATAGAAAGAGTAAACTCAAACAGCGGCTGCACTCCCTCTCTCACAAAGTGCACCTCTCCAATATACGAGGTCTGCACTCTAATCTTGTTGCAGTCCATCATCACCTGGAGACTGAAAAACCAGCTCTACTATTCCTTGTGGAGACGCAGATCGGAGATCCGTCCGACGTGTCGTATCTTTCATACCCAGGGTTTTCTTTGGAGCACAACTTCAAACCACACGCGGGCGTATTTATGTATGGCCGGAACGACATCTGCTATCGGTGTCTCCGCAATCTTAAAGACTCCAGGTTCTCAACGCTTTGGGCTTTGGTCGACACAGGCCTAGATAAAATAATCTACGCTTCTGTCTACCGCTCGCACAGTGGAGATCAGGAGACGTCTGGGCTCACACAGCATCTGAGTGAGGCGGCAGATGCGGCTCAGCAGCGGTACCCTTCCGCCCAATTGGTGTCACTGAGGGACTTTAATGCGCACCACCAAGTTTGGCTTTTCCCATACTAGTGCATAGATCATGCTGGTCGTGAGATGCGGAAGCTAGCACTGGAATTGAATCTCACCCAGCTGATCCAGGGGGCAACGAGGGTACCGGATGTGGATTCGCACACAGCCAATTGCTTGGACCTTCTGCTGATGACAAATCCAGACCGCTACTCAGTGTCGATATCTTCGCCTTTAGGCAGTTCTGAGCACTGTCTGGTTAAGTCTGTGTCTGTCTACTCCCCGCCCGATCCTATCGGCGTGTTTGACGATACAGGTCAGCAGATTGGGATGGAATGCGGTGTTTCTTCCGATCGATCCATCCGGGTGGTAATTGGCTGCTCGTCGGGTCAAATGGATATTAAGGCCGAAATCCCTCAGGGGTCGGTACTCTCGGCAACACTGTTTTTGCTGCACATAAATGACCTACTTAAACCTTTGGGTATGCAGACGACAGCACTGTTGCTAAGAGATATGTGTCTGACGCACGAGTTAGTGGGTCACAGATCCAGTCATTCCGAGAGGCTATGGTTGAACACTTGAACTCGTCCTTAGAGGCAGTCTCAGAATGGGGAGATGCCAATCTAGTCAAGTTCGATGCGATTAAAACCCAGGCGTGTCTTTTCTCCGCTAAACGGAGCCAATTCCACCCGGCTCCATCTTTCCGAGGTGTAACCGTGCCAATTACCAACCACCTTGAGCTTCTTGGGGTAACGCTATCATCTACCCTCAATTTCAGCTCCTACATCGAGGCAAAAGCCCAACTAGCTGCCAAAAAATTGAGGATCTTAGCAAAGGTGAGACGGTATTTCACGCCGGAACAGCTGTTCAACCTCTATCAAGCGCAAGTTCGATCGTGTACTGCTCTCATCTTTGGGATGGGTCAGCCAAATACCAGCTGGATGAACTAGAGTCGATTGAAAAGCGTACCAAGAAGGTCATAGGCAATGATGCTCTTGTGAAGTCGAAACTCCAAAGTCTGGAGCATCGACGCCAAATTGCTAGCCTATCTGTTTTTTATCGTTTACACTTCGGGGAGTGTGCACTAGAGTTACACAATTTAATTCCGCCAAGTCCGTTCGATCATCGGACCATACGGCGTTGCGCCACCGGTACATAGTGGACATCCCACCCATACGTACTGCGTTTTGGGAACATATTCATTATACGTACAGCTAAGGAGTGGAATTCCCTGTTGGAATCTGTGTTTCCTGATAACTATTATAACCTAGGGGTCTTTAAGTCAAGAGTGAACAGATTGCTTCTAGGCAAGCGTGTTCCATTTTCGGCCACCTCATCGCTTACCATCAGGTGAGCTAGTGGTCAAACGCAAGCCTATCCATTATAAAAAAAAAAAAACCTAAAATAATAAGCCATTATCAATCGAACCATCGTGGTTCGATAATGTTTACAATACTATAGTAACCCTCGTCTATATGCCTAGACTTTGAATTCACCTGTAACGTACCTAATTGAACGTAGATATCGTAAATATGTAAAATCTACCCGGTAAAGAAAAGGCCAAGTGCGAATCGGAATCGTCCGTAGCAAAAAAACACACGTTTGTTGTAAGGGAGCCCCCTACATGGTAGTGGTAAGCGACGATGTGGTCTAACCCTAACTTGCGACAGTCGCTGTCTCGTTTGCGAATTTATAAAAGAAAAAGGCCTCGCTGATGTGCCTTCACCCACGTCTACATTGGTCCACGCTACGCCTCTGCCCCTTAAATATTAATATGATTCGGGTTTTTAGTATTTTTTGTTGTTGCGGCAACAGAAATATATCATCTGTAAAAATTTCAACTGTCTAACTGTCACAGACAAACGAACGGGTAGCGGAGTCTTAGTAGGTAATAGAGTCCCGTTTTACCTTTTGGGTACGGAACCCAAAAAAAGTTCAATGTGGGTAAAAACAGGTGGCAGTTTTATACATATTTCATAAGAACGAAGTTTTTAGTAATATTCATTAATGTGGCGTAATTACATACCTAATTAAAAATTTAAAAAAAATAAAAATTCGAAATGGTTATAATAGTTTATCAATAAATAATCATTCATACTACGCGTACGGCAGTGGTGGCTGAGTGGTAGTTCTAGTGATATCATAAATTCTTATTAGAAAAAATATTACATAATAGTTCAGTTGAAAACCAGCGTCTGGCAACTACCATGTAGTTGTCTGGCATTATTGCTGAACTGGACCTATTTGGCGCCGCCGTGAGACACACATTGTTAGTTGTCTCTTTTTTTTATATAATAATTTTTTTACACCACCTGCTCGATAATGTCGTTTTATACGTCATACAAACCTCACTTAAAGCAAATCATTCTATCCCTAGGGAGATACTGCATGTATGGCCGATCCCTAGTAGACCAGGGTCGATAATTTTTAAAACCAAAAAAAATAATAGTAGGATGAAACCCATTATAAAAGGAGGAGAATATTATAAAAATGAAAGGAAAAATAATTTACGGGCGATCTGAGGTCGGGAAGGGGATGGGGGTGAGCTTTTAAGGGTAAAAAACGGTTTTTCTCGATTTCCGGCAAAACTAAAAGTCCTATAGAAAAAAGTCAAACGGCAAAGTTGTAGGTAATAAAAAGATCTAAAACTTTTGTATTTACACTTTTTTCACATAACCTCAAAATTTATGTGAAAAATTCAAAAAACCAAGTTTTTGGTTTTTTATTTTTATCTTTTTCAAAAGAAATTTTTTTTTCACGAAATTTTGTGAAAACTTGCCTTTTTATGTCCCAAATACGCTGTAATTTATTTGATTTGAAATATTTATTTTTTCACCTTATTTTGAATTAATATCGAAAAAGCACCCTAATTTTCAATCGAAAATTCACCCGTCTAAATATCAGCTTTTTTCAAAAAGTTGGTATGTTTTCTGTTCGTTGAAATCTCTACTTTCCGATGGTGAAAAAAAAGTATGTGTTACTTTAGTAAATCTTCTCAGAAAATGCAAAAAATCGAAAAAAACTCGAATTCGAATTTTTTTTTTTAATTATTATATACAATTTTGAGCTATTTATTAAAATTTACACTTTAATTACTCGAAAAACGTAAGATTACATGTTACATTGATAAAAAAAAAATTGCAAATCAACATATACTACTATAATTAACAAACAAATAATAAGTTAATAAAATTAATATTTAATAAGACATCTATATTTGGAGAAAGTAGTCGAATCTTCTTTAAATTATATGCGTAGATGCCTATTTATAACTATTTTTTGAAAACTTAAATACCTGAGTGAGATACGAAAAATTTTAGCCCATCAAAAGGTATTTCATAGAGAAGTGGGGAAGGGGCTAGGCGGGTCTGGGTCTTACTACATACATACCTACTATTTCGTAGCAGCAGTAACAACCGTTAGCCTAGCCAGTATTCGAAATACAGTACAGTATACAACATCGTTTATAAAAATACACGTGCACGCTGAGTTTCTTTAAGAAAATTGTGACAAGTTTACTTAAAAAAAAAACTAACAAGATTAAAACAAGATTAAATTTTTTCGATTTTTTGCATTTTCTGAGAAGATTTACTAAGGTAACATATACTTTTTTTTCACCATCGGAAAGTAGAGATTTCAACGAACAGAAAACATACCAACTTTTTGAAAAAAGCTGATATTTTGACGGGTGAATTTTCGATTGAAAATTAGGGTGCTTTTTCGATATTAATTCAAAATAAGGTGAAAAAATAAATATTTCTAATCAAATAAATTACAGCGTATTTGGGACATAAAAAGGCAAGTTTTCACAAAATTTCGTGAAAAAAAAATTTCTTTTGAAAAAGATACAAATAAAAAACCAAAAACTTGGTTTTTTGAATTTTTCACATAAATTTTGAGGTTATGTGAAAAAAGTGTAGATACAAAAGTTTTAGATCTTTTTATTACCTACAACTTTGCCATTTGACTTTTTTCCATAGGACTTTTAGTTTTGCCGGAAATCGAGAAAAACCGTTTTTTACCCTTAAAAGCTCACCCCCATCCCCTTCCCGACCTCGGATCGCCCGTAAATTATTTTTCCTTTCATTTTTATAATATTCTCCTCCTTTTCTAATGGGTTTCATTCTACTATTATTTTTTTTCACTTTTTATTATTTTTAAAGGCTTCTACCCTGGTCTATAGGGCATAATGAGATTTGAATTTGGAACACTAAAAATCGTCAACATTGTGAATTAATGTACGTGCATCGCACAAGTTGACTCGAAATTCAAACTGGCCACTAACAAAAATAGAATAAAACCGGCTTACTGACAGGAGCATTATAGAAAATTGAAAGTATAGAATCTTGGAGTACCTAGTGAATTTTGTTTGTTTGATGAACTTGTAAAATATAATACTTATATTTCTCTAATATATAATTTGGTCGACCAAATTGTTTTTTAATTAGGTATCTCACAGATGGTGTAAAAAGTAGAGTATGCAACACGGGGATAAAGCTGTCTTTGTCTTGGGCGGCTTGAATTCCTCACTTCACTCAGGTTTCTTTATTAACTCCCTCGCAATGCTCGGGAGTTAATTTTATAAATCCCTCACTGTCGTTCGGGATTAAAATCAGCAACCTTCGTTTCGTTCGGAATTCAACATGCCGCCCGCGACTTAAAGACACTGCTTTATCCCCTAGTCACATAAACTACTAATTAGTGTCTACATGTTGTTACTACATTGTGTGTATCTACGAGTGTGTATGCCAAATAAAATAGTTTTCTTTCTTTCTTTCTTTAATAGGAAAACAAATTATATAAACTAATTAGACATTAAAATAGTTAAATAATTAATAACATATCGTCGCTTACAGCTTGGTCCTTTAGAAACTTGCCAAATGTGGTGTAGCACGCGCGCCTCAAATAACTGTCAGCAAAACCGTAGGGGCCTAGCAGTAGCAGGGCCGAAGTCTACTTGGCCATGCGTTGATTTTCGAAATTTAAGCTCGTAGTCCTGGAACGCAAGGGCAAAGAAGGAAAGTATGTGGTAAAGTAGGTGTGGTTTAGTCGTAAAAGTCTAACACGCCCTCCCTAATCTCGAAGTCAAAGTCAAAGTCAAAAACATTTTATTCAAATAGACCATATGCAAGCACTTTTGAATAGTCAAATGTCGGTCAGTCCAAGAAAAGTGAAGCTAAATTGCACGTTCCAAAGCGTAGGTCTCTATGGAGAAGAACGTGCAAGAAACTCCATGGACAATCTTCTCGAAGTCATTGGATGATTACCTACCTTAAAAAACCGGCCAAGAGCGTGTCGGGCCACGCTCAGTGTAGGGTTCCGTAGTTTCCCGTCCGTCAAAATAAGTGTACCCACTAATGAGTTTAAAAAAATGCTTGCATATACGATTATACTACAAACTTAGTCCAGAAATTATTTTGTACAACATTTTTGTCTTTTTTGTACAAAAACTTCTTTCCATCAAGTTCAAAATAATTTTCCTAGAAAGTCCTTATAAAGTTCTACTTTTCAGAATTTTTTCATATTTTCTAAACTTATGGTTCAAAAGTTAGAGGGATTTCCGAAATTATTGACATTATCAGAAAATGATTTCAGTAAACCCTTATTCATTTTTAAATACCTAAACAACAATATATCACACGTTAGGGTTGAAATTAAAAAAAAAATCACTTCCTACTTTACATATAGGGGGGCTACCCTAATAAAACATTTTTTTCCAATTTTTATTTTACCACTTTGTTGGCGTGATTGATATACATATTGGTACCAAATTTCAGCTTTCTAGTGCTAACGGTCCCAGAGATTAAGCGAGGACGGACAGACAGACAGACAGACAGACGGACAGACAGACATGGCGAAACTATAAGGGTTCCTAGTTGACTACGGAACCCTAAAAAGGGGGCTTAAATCCAATTCAAGAGCATACATAAATATAATAATTATATCAGGCGCAAATAGATTTTATCAGGTTTGAAATGTAGCTTGATAAATCGATCCACGGTAGACTCATCTAGCCTTTTATCAAACACCCTCATGATGCAATTGGTGCTTCCTCCCACTCTGCGTATCATTGACGCCTTATTGAGTTGTCTGAATGGTCTAGCCCGTCTTTTCGCAAACGAAAAAGAAATAGAAACGCCTTAGTAAAAACTTATTTTTTTCTGAAAACATGGAGTTTGCATAGGATAATCGTTTTTGCTGATAGATAAGTACTGTAAATATTAATTAAGCAAATATGAAAACAGAATAAGGCATTCATTATTATTTTATATTGATAATAGATATCTTATTATAGATCTTTTTTAATTCTTTATTGTACACCATAACAACTACCTATAATATAAATAGATAGTGAATTCATCTTCGAGCAAACCATCACAAAGAAGGTAGGATTCAGTTTACAATTTTAAAATTACAAATAAATAAATAAAAAAAACAAGGAAAAATAATATCTAATTGTTACTATTTTGATGTAAAATAAAGTTTATTCTATGCTAAAATAATACATGAATAGACGTATGTACATACATAAATATACAGCTACCTATATAAAAATGAATCGCTAAATGTGTTGCTAAGCGCAAATCTCGAGAACAGCTGGACCGATTTCAGTAATTCTTTTTTTGTAGTGTTTGTTATTGTAAGGAGAAGGTTCTTAGGGGAAAAAAATAAAATTAGGGTAGTGTAGGGTAGTGTAGAGTAGGGTAGTGTGGGGTAGTGTAGGGTAGAGTAGGGTATAGTAGGGTAGAGTAGGGTAGAGTAGGGTAGAGTAAGGTGGAGTAATGTAGAGTAGGGTAGAATAGGATAGAATAGGGTAGACTAAGGTATAGTAGGGTAAAGTAGTGTAGAGCGGGAGCGAAGCCGCGGGCAAAAGCTAGTATTATGTAAATATTTACTACATCATCTTGTTTTTCTTCATGAACACATCCAAAGTAAGGTTGTCACGTAGGGAATGAGGGAGAGAGTTCTAGATACGCATTACAGTGACGGAGAAGAATCTAATCTCTAATCATTCACGAAGGTATACCTATTGTATACCTATTTAGTACACATGAACATCTAGTACTTAGGTACTGTTCACTTTCAACAAGTAAGACATGTAACAGTTCTCTTATCTCTCCAACATTCAGACTTTGTATGAATGGAGTACCTATATTACTCTTGCTAATTTATCTATAAATACCTACATACAAATAAGAAAAACATTATAAAAATAAGTAAACCAGCTTGCCCTTGTTGAAATCTTCGATAAGTAAGCGCCTGCGCACACTCGAGACAAGACGTCTTAGACAGACTTGTCTAAGACGTCTCAGACTTGTCTACTAGGCCTGGGTCGTATCGCTTTTTCTGAGTATCGTATCTGAATCAGATTTCGAGTTTCAATATCAGATTTCGAAACTATATATTTCAATATCTAGATATTGTGCGTACGCGTTCAATTTTCAAACCTAATCCAATACGGTGTTTTTGGGTTGCGACGATATTCGATGAAAACCGGTATTGTAGGATATCTAGATATTGTGCGTACGCATTTTTTAGGTATACATATAGTTTCAAACCTGATCCGATACCGCGTTGTTGAGATTCAATGCGACGGTGTTGGACTTACGGATGAGAATCAGAACTGATTCTATCAGATTTGACCTACAGACAGAACTGTCTGTAGGTTTGTTTGTTTGTTTATTATAAATAGGAACTTATGTTTCTCTGATCCTGCAAGGTTGGGTTTGGGTTTAGATAATTTGCCTTCTCGGTGTTGATCGTGGTGAGATTGATACGGTGTCGTATTACTTATTTAATTTTTATTTCATATTTGTGAGAATTTAGGTACCTAGGTACCTACAACACTGAAAACAAAAAATTCCATCACTTACTCCAGACTTAGGACTGGCTATTAAATAATTTTAATAGAAATAAATTGATATACTTAACCTAAACTATACTTTAAATTAATAACTTTAAGATTGGAACTAACTCATTAAAATAGTCCATAAAATATGATGAATAGATTCAAAATCATAATATTATTTTTACTGTAAGTACAACTTGCAACTAAAGTAACATTGCCATACCCATACCGCTCTAACTATTGCAAATTGATATCGCTTGCGCTCTCTCGCACGCGAGTTACGCGTACGCGCCACTTAGGCCGAAATCTGATGTAGAGCGATATCGGGTACTGCGCGACCGACCGGTGTGAATATCAGATTTTGTAATATATAGTTTTCGGACGTGCCAGCGGTTTTTAGATATTTGTACCGGTATTGTCATAGACGCGATGCGAGTGCTCGGGCGGTACGTCAATATCTAGATATTGAAATATATAGTTTTCAAATACGCCAGTAAGCGGTTTTTAGATATTGTACCGATATATAGATTTCGTAACTATATACGATTTGTATCGCCCAGTCCTATTGTCTACGACGTCTGCGACAAAACTGTTTTGTCTAAGACGTCTCAGACTTAACTACAGTGTGTTTCACTTAAGAAGTTCCTTCGCCGTAATGTTGGCAATTTGGCAATACGGAGAAAAAGTATTGCTATATTTTGAACAATAAAATTACTTACAATTAGGGAGGTTAACTGATACTTCATTACTTTTAACAACTGTCTTATAAATTTGTTTTTTTTTCTTTTGAAAACTGTAAAAACTATTTTTGAATAAAATATAGGACGCTGGGCTCCATTTCGATTGTCCTGCAATTCTTTCAAATCCCGAAAATGCCAAGCCACAATATCTTATTTCTCCATTAACCCTTTTAGACCTGCTTTTTTTAAATAAAATCCCATTCTCCTCACATTTCTCCATAAAGTGGTGCAACTACCGTTAAAATCGATTTCGTTTCACATTTCGTGCAAAAAATTTGGTAGACTAGGCAAATCTTTTCTTTTTTCTCTTCTTTTTTCTGTAGACAGACAGAGGAGCCAACATTACAGCGAAGGAACTTCTTAAGTGAAAGGCATTGTACGACGCGCGACGTCTACGTGCGACAAGGTTTTGTCGCAGACGTCTAATGGACCTTTTTTTTATGGTGGAAAAAATCATCCAATGACAACCGCCGCTCTTGGGCGGAGCGGGAGATAGTGTCAGACTCTTACTGACTAAAAGACCCACCCCGTTCCTTCTAGCCTTCATACCGGGGCTCGAGCGCCCTTTTGGATAACCCTGGGCCCCAGTAGGCTTCGACCCGGCTGGGTCCCTGCTATTGCTGACAACTTCTTGAGGCGCGCGGGAACAGTGCGCACCGTCGACAACTTGGGCTTGGTCCGGACGGGCTACCCATTGCTCACTGTCCGCAAGCCCGCGCCTACGGTGGCCGGAAATCGGGATCAGAATCCTGGCGGCGGCGGCGGCGATAACGCTGTTGCCTGATGCGTTCGGCCTCCTCCTTTGTGAGCTTTACTGCTTCGCAGAAGTCGGCGACCGCCTGCCACTCCTCCTCGCTCCGGACCATAACCTCAACCAAGGCCCGGCGCGAGAGGTCTCCGCCGCCGATCACCCCCACGAGGGCACGGCGATGCTCTGCCCAAGCAGGGCACACCTCGACTTTGACGTCTAAAGGACCTATTACACTGCCGCTGCGCTGAATATTGCGTGCGATATTCCGACTCGTACTATTTTTCATTCATAGACAGTCTAACCCCTATTACACTGCGCGATACGTCGAACCATAGACTAGATACGTCGAACCATAGACAAAACGAGTCTGAATATCGCGTAGTGTAATAGGTCATTTAGGCAAATCTGCGACGTCGTAGTAAAGTCTATCTAAGACAGTTTTGTTTCAAATGAACGCAGGCGCTATTTCGAAATATGTAAGAAAATTGAGACAAAACATGACACGTCTCTTTCAGCGTGCCGGTATTTTCTTGGCTCGCTTTGAAAAATTAGCCAAACAAACGCTAGTCACTGTCACTGAGAAGTCGACTCGAGTCCATTTTTATATTTTTAGAATAATTTATTCTACTCATTTCTTGATTTAACCTTTCGAATCGGTATTCGAAAGGTTAAATCAAGAAATGAGTAGCTATATCAAAACTTCAAATTGAGAAGTTATGCTCAGCACCAATTTTAAATATTAATGTAAAAGAGAATTTAATTGAATTTTGATTTGAGAATAATTTAAAGCAAATATTTTTATTTCAGGTCATTAATTATATTTACACTATTTACGTTTTAATTTCAATTTTAAAAAGACTTCGTCTCTTATGGGCTTATTACACCACTCGATATTCAGACGATCTTAGTTTCAATCTCAGTCGATGTCACGTAATGTATTAGGTGTCTGACTGTCTTACTCGGAATGAAAAATTAGACAGTCTGAGTATCGTGTGCTTAATAACGCGTAGTCTAATAGGCCCTTTAAAGTAAGGACTGTTACAGTGTTCCAATTTCCAAATGATGCATTTAAAACATTACTGATTCCGAAAGATTGGAATGACTGAAAACACTGTTCCGAAACACTAAAAATGTTTCGGAACAGTGATCGGTTCAATAAAAAGTTACACACGCCTGTCGCCTATTTGACATTGACTAATGACATTTGCATCTGTCATATTGTTATCCATGAACTTTACTTTTTTAAGTTTATAAATTCGTTAACATGTGGATAGCTTATTAATAAAAAAAAAACTCCATCCAGCCAAAGCTTAATCTAAGAGCCAAAGTCTAACCGAGCTAATCCATTGCTAATCATATCTTTTTGATAAGATTATTATAATTATTTCTGATAAGCAACTACAAGTTTCTTTCTTGATCAACATTTTCTGAAGTTGACTTTCAGCAACTGACGATTTATTGCAAAAAAAAATGGTAACTATCCATAATAATGTGGTGTCTGGACCTGAAGAACGAAGTATTCCAGCGCATTTATCATATGGTCAATTTATGTTTGACAAACTGAAAAACGGTGGTGATAATGTAGCCTTAGTAAGTATAAACATTAACGTATTTTTTAAGTTTTTGAATTATTGTCAACAAATTAGTAACTATTTTGAGAGACACCAAACCTATCACGCCAACGTTACAATAATACCTAATAGACCTCATAAACCTTGAAGCCAATTAGAATGAAATTGTTAGTCTAATAAATGAATGTTCTGTGAAATATTTGATCATCTGTTAGAAATACAAATAAAATGATTATTGAAGTATGGTCAAGTATTAACGAGGTATAATTTAAAACAATTTATGGTTAATAAACTCAATTTCTAGCCAGACTTATAAATCCTGTACAGGAACTAAACTTACCTAGAACAGAAGTTATCCATTGTTTTAAAATGTATCAAATTAAAAAAAAATGTAGTCTAATGAGTTTTCATTGAATCATCATAATAAATGAAAATCTAAGTTTCAATAGTTAGACTATAATTAATTCAATTTCACTATTCAAAGATTCAAGATTCAAAGCATTTCATTTCAAATAAACCATTTACAGGCTCTTTTGAAATGTCAAGAAGTCAGTCAGTTAGAAAAATTATGCTAATTCAACATTTCTAAGTGTACATCTCTATGGAGAAAAATATGAACATCAATGTTATTTAAGTTTCAATTAGACTATAAAAACTCATTATTATTTTTTTATTCTGTTGTAGATAAATGCAGAGACAGGAGAATCTGTAACATATAGGTATATTCTTCAGAATAGTGTGAACATGGCAGTAAGTCTACGTAAGCTAGGATTGCAAAAAGGAGATGTTGTGGGTCTGAGCAGTGAGAACAGATTTGAGTTTGTGGTGGCAGCACTGGCTGTTGTATACTGCGGAGGAGTGCTGTCCACACTCAACATCACATATACACCGGGTAAGAAGAAAAGTGACCTGGAAGGTCTGCTTACAAATTCTTGAGAAAGAGTCATAAAATTATACATTTACCGCCAGTGGCTTCACCCACAAAAAAGTAGGTTTCTCTATAAAAAGTTTGGACCCCTGTTTCATCCCCTTAGAGAGTGAATTTAAAAAATCCTTAGTGTATGCCTCCTGCTGACAGTTGCAGGGTGCGTGGTGGGAGTGCCGTGGGTAGGGACGGGATAATATCAGAATCTTTGATCCAAATTTCAGCAGCTTTGGTTTGAGCTGTGTGTTGATAGAAAAGTGATTTGCTAATGGTTGCTTTTTATATAATATAATATTCCACAACTATCACACAACGCCGTCTAGTCCCAAGCTAAGCAGAGCTCGTGTTATGGGTACTAGACAGCTGATAAACATACTTATATATTTCTAAATACATACATATATACAGATAAATTACACCCAGACACAGGACAAATGATCATGCTCATCACACAAATATTTGTCCGGGTTGGGAATCGAACCCACAACCTCCGGCATAGCAGTCAGGGCCACTAACTACTAGACCAACAGGCTAGTATGTATATAAAAAGCTACTTCCTGACTCATGAACAGCTAGCCCAAACCCTCGGGCCTAGATTGGCAAAATATTGCTCAGAGGTTCCTTTTAATATGTATACAAAAAATAAAAAAAGTATATTCCAAAATTGTATAAAATAAAACAGGGCTCCAAGTTATGTATGGAGAATGCTACTTTCATGTGAGTTAAGCCACTGGCAAAAGCTTATATAAAATAAAACTTATAAGTATTGTGTTATACTCTGGCAGTTATTATTCATTTTCTATTCTTCTCTTTGACTTAGTGGTTATTGTGTTCTGTCTATGTTGAATAAATTATATCTATATCATCATAAAAATATAAAGAGATTTTTTTTTATTATTGTTTGTAACAAATATACCTACTCAAAAACTAAAGGACCAATTTGAAAAAAATCTTTCACCAGTAGTATGCTACTTTATCACTCAGTGACATGGCATATATTTTCTACTAATAAACAGGTGAAGCCACTGGCAGAAGCTAATGTGACAATAAAGAGATACTCACCTCTATATTTGATTAATATGATTTTAATTTACTTATTTTTTTTTAGGTGAAATAATACATTTACTAAAAATAACGAAACCGAAATTCATCTTTATTTCGCCTATCACATCACAGAATATCTATGATTGCTGTCAAGAACTATCATCTCCGTGCAAACTGATCATGTTCGGAGAGTTTGAAGTTGTTCCTGGTTGTATCATGTACGATAATCTGATAAAGAATCATGTAATTGTGGATGACTTTATTCTGACTGATGTTAATGGAGTGCAAGATACAGTAGCCGTGATGTGCTCCTCGGGAACAACTGGCATGCCAAAGGGTGTAGAACTCAATCATATCAACTTCCTCACATTGTCAGCACATATGAAGTAAGACCCTCAATTGTACACAAAATTATTTCTTTCTATCTTTTGATTGCTATAGAGAAGGTTAACAATAAGAGAAGCTTGAGCTAAAAAAGTGTTCACAAAACAATAAATAAGTTAAATTATATTGCTAGTTAGCAAATGACCATGGTCGACTTTAACAACTTTCATTATTCTCAATGTCAGCCGAGTAGCTCATACTAAAATAGCTATTGATTTTTTTAAATTATTATTTTTTAAATTTTTATATTTTTTTATTATCCTAGGTACTACTTTGAATATGTACAGAGTAGAAAAAATAAAGCCATAGTAACTGGATTGTCACTAATACCATGGTTTCATGCTTATGGCTTCATCACAACATTTGCTATAATGGCACTTAATACAAAAATTGTATTTTTAATCCGTTTTGATGAACAGCAGTACTTGGAAACAATTCAAAATTACAAAGTAAGTATTTTTGTTTCTTTTAAATACATCTTTGTGACTCACATGTATAGAATACAGACTCATAATTGTTATGATAATTTCTTTAAAATTATTATTTTTTTCTTCTTAAGTTATAGTTGTATTTCGATCATTACATCACATCATTTCCTCAAGAAGGCAGGCAGATACTGAAGGCCCATCCTACTGCACGCCTCTTCCACAATCATTCATTTTTTCATAATCATGTGTGCCAGCTACAAGCACTACCCATCTGACTTACCAACATCTTCAATAAGGTCAGTGTAATCTCTTGTCTTAACACGTGCGACGCGAGGCTGCTAGTTACAAATCAGTGCATAGCTGGATGAGCTGGATCCAAAGGACACGCGTCCGCTTATATACGTATAGATTTTTTTCGTACCATGAGTATTCAACCAGACTACAAACGAGGACGCGGGGAGGGTGCGTGGAAAACTCAAACATAAGAACTTCTTTGGAGTGCCCAGTGGGCATGAGAGCGCGGGACGTGCACGTGCATCTCACGCCATGCTCGTTCGTAAAAGTGGCTGCAGTGAGTGCACGGGCGGCGAACGGCAACTGCACGGGGGCGGGCATCTCAAACTAGTTGGCGCTAATCGCGTGCGTTATGATGGCTCGACTACGGACAGGCACAAAGCGCGCGTCCAGCACCCGTTCCGCTCCCCGCACCGCGCTGCCAGTCTGGCTGAGCCCTGACACTAGTAGTAAAGTCCAATAAGCGCCCGCCCTGACTTAGTTTATAATTTCCTCGCACTTCTATATTTTTTTTATTGCAACTTCAACAAGATAAATAAAACTTATTTTAAAATAATAATTAATTTTCAGATAAATATGACCTCAATAGTGCCACCCCTTGCTGTGTTCCTTGCGAAGCATCCTCTGGTTCCTAAATATGATTTGACGTCCTTAGTTGAAGTGTGGTGTGGAGCTGCACCATTATCCAAGGATATTCAGAAAGCAGTTTCGGAAAGGTAAGTTTCAGAGGATACGGGACAGAGTCTAAAGTCCCGCATAACTCCGTTGAAAAGGGAGTATTCTCCGACCCGACTGATGTTATGTCTGATCCGGGCAACTGCCCGATAGTTGATTTCTAAATGTTATATATGTACCTTTTAATCGCAAGGAGATTTCCGACACACGATGCGTTTGATTTTATTTCTTTAGTGGCGTCATACCTATAATATGTCGCTACAAAGTTATACCTAATGAGGTTTAAATTAATAAGAAAATAAAAATAAGAGGCAATGTAAACAGCATCATCGTTATGTCGTAAACTAGTGCTTGTTTGCAATAAAATCGTAACGATCCTTGTTCACAGAATCGCACTACATTATCGAAACGAACGCTGACATGCTTGCTTCGAACCATGTTACATGCTTTTAGTTATGAACGAGAAATCGTTTATCCTCGTACAAACGCAAACCGTAAACTACTCTAGAATTGAAACTAATATCTTTATTAAAATTAGGTATTATGATATAATTGGATATGATGGTCACAATCACTTCTAGGTCTGTCTGCTCTTGTCAATGATTCTTAGATTTTCTATTTTAGAAATAACAAGAGATTTAGGGTCAGCTCACACAGAGCAGCTAGTCGCTCAGTCTGCCATTGGCTCGATCAAGTGCAGATACGCGTTTCCACTATGTCGTAACGGTCAATTTGTCGTCGGACAAATATCGCCTCGAGCTGTTCCCATTATAAAAATTGTTTCTCGTGCCCACGGCAGATAGTCGCTACAACACATGGTGTACCGTGACAAATTTTTATCGTCTTAAGACTGTCGTGCTAACCGTTCCCACTGTCATGACAATTTGTTGCCACTGCAAAAAAAGTTGTAGACGTCAGTTATCGTGTCGTTCTATGTTACACCTCCATTTAAATATATGTATAAGCCACGACACTTATAACTACACGATTATCTATCGTCACGACAAAGTGGCAACGCGACCTAAACGTTACTGATTTGTATAATTGTTACTAATTCGCAGGACAGGTATCGACTTTATTAAACAAGGATACGGCTTGACGGAAGTAACAATGGCTTGCCTTGTGGACCTGACAAGCGGCGAGAAGGTGGGCTCCTGTGGTACACCTGCACCTGGCATGAGCGTCAAGGTACCTACTTTTCTTGCATTCAGAAAACACACTGTTCAGGTCGGCAGTCATTGGCACAGCTGGGCAGCAAAATCAAATATGTGAGCTCCAATTCTTCGATTACTCGACCTTGTCAATTGTTATCATAAGAAATATAATTGTCTGCATAACACATTCGGCCCCACCACAATTTCTTGGAACACGCATCCATAACATGTGTCATATTAAAATAAAATAAAAATAAAAAAAGCCTTATATTTCCAGTTTAACAAAGTTAACCTAAAAAATGTTGTTTCCTACCTATACTTAACAAAAAATTTAATTAAATACAGTAGAATTAGCATCTATGTAACTTTTCATTACGTAATATTAATATAAAAAATCACATTTTAAGTAGGTAGACAGTAGCATTTGACTGTACTGGAACCCCCCTTTTTTTTTTTTTTTTTTTTTTTTTTTGGTGGGAAAAAATCATGCATTGACATCCCCCGCCCTTGGGCGGAGCGGGAGATAGTGTCAGACTCTTACTGACTAAAAGACCCACCCCGTTCCTTCTAGCCTTCATACCGGGGCTCGAGCGCCCTTTCGGATAACCCTGGCCCCAGTAGGCTTCGACCCGGCTGGGTCCCTGCTGTTGCTGACAACTCCTTGAGGCGCGCGGGAACAGTGCGCGCCGTCGACGACTTGGGCTTGGTCCGGACAGTTACCGGACGGCCGGACAGTGAGCTACCCATTGCTCACCGTCCGCAAGCCCGCGTCTACGTTGGCCGGAAATCGGGATCAGAATCCCGGCGACGGCGGCGGCGATAACGCCGTTGCCTGATGCGTTCGGCCTCCTCCTTTGCGAGCATTACTGCTTCGCAGAAGTCGGCGACCGCCTGCCACTCCTCCTCGCTCCGGACCATGGCCTCAACCAAGGCCCGGCGCGAGAGGTCTCCGCCGTACTGGAACCCCCCTCAGGAATGGCAACAAATAGCCTAAGACCGAGAGAAATGGAAAGCTTTGGAGGAAACCTTTACCATGTGTCACATTAAACACACCTAATTATACAGGCTTATTTGTAAAACACCGGCAATCTCTCAGAACTATGTTACTAACATCATAAACAACAACTTTTGTTCTATGACTTTTAAAAATATATCATATTTGAGTTCATGAGATTTTAATCTATCCATCTATATATATAAAAATGAATCCCTATTTCTCTTGGTCACGCCATCACGCGTGAACGGCTGCACCGATTTTGCTAATTCTTTTTTTGTTGTTTGTTATTGTTCATATGGGAAAAAAAAAAGTGAAAATTAGTGTAGGGTAGTATAGGGTAGAGTACGGTGTAGTAGGGAGGAGTAGAGAAGAGCGGAAGCGAAGCAAGCGATAGTACAATAGCGGAGGGGAGCAGGAATCGGGCGGCGGGGTGCTGGGTACGCTTGCGTTGTGTCATACAGACGTAGCTAGGTTTATCAAAATACAGAGTTGAAATAACAACGAAATCGATCGAATCGAGTTAGATAGAACAACAAAATCTTTAAGGTTTGTTTTTTAAATGAATTTTGTTTTGTAAAAAGTCAAAGAACAAAAGTTGTTGTTTATGATGTTAGTAATTCAGTCCTGCAACGTTGTTAGTATTTACAAATAACTTTGTAGATCAAACATCCAAAATATTAATTTAAAATATCATAATAACATTATAATAACATACAATAATGTAGGTACTATTTGGTGCATTGTTTTTCAGATTATTGATATCGAGAATGGACAAAAGTTAGGACCGGGTCAAGAAGGTGAATTATGGATCAAGTCCCCATTGCGTATGAAGGGGTACATGGGCGACCGCGCCGCTAGCGACGAGCTGCTCGACAGCGAGGGCTACGTGCGCACGGGCGACATCGGCTACTACGACGCCGACGGTTACTTCTATATTGTAGACAGACTAAAAGAACTCATCAAATACAAAGGCTTCCAGGTAAAGTTATTAGTTGCCGCGTAATGTTTCGGTTTGTGACATGTACTCGTTCATATTGTTGGTCAACAAGACTGTCTTGTTTGTAATTATTTAATTTACTTAGTACACTAACTGAATTTTTTTTTTTTTATATTATACCATGGAAGGAATGGAGTAAGGGAGGTCTTTGCCCAGCAGTGAGCCAGTTTGTTAGATATAATAATAATTTTACCAATAAACTTGAAGTTTTTCGTAGAAAAAAAATATTCCTGGGCCTACTACTATTTAAAAATAAACATTGTCCCACAGTAGGAATGACTCCTGTATCGTGGGTACGTTCACAAACATGTAAACTCACATGCCTACACAACACACCCAGACCCGGAATACTTGTGTGGGTTATACAAATATTTGTTCCGTGCGGGAAACGAACCCACGACACATAACACAGCAGCCAATCGCTCAGCCATTGCGCCAACCTAGTCATCAAACTATGAAGTTCCAATGCCATCACGATTTAGTTCTGAGGAATAAGGGAATGGTGCTATATGTACTGTAATTCACCGTCTCTCTCACACCGAAATCGTGATGCTTTTCTGACGTCATAGATGTTTGTTCAGGTGGCGCCCGCGGAGCTGGAGGCGCTGCTGCTGCAGCACGGCGCGGTGGCGGACGCGGGCGTGGTGGGGCTGCCGGACGAGGCCGCCGGCGAGCTGCCGCTGGCCTTCGTGGTGGCGCAGCCCAACTCTAACGTTACCGAAAAAGACCTCGTCGAATTCGTTGCGTCAAAGGTAAAAATGTTATTAATGTTGAAAACTCAACTCGACCAATTTCGTATGAGCTTTCAGGGTTATTTTCAGTACATTTTGTACAGTCAAAGAATTATAAGATAATTATGCACTGCAATAATTATAAGAATCTCTCTCAAATTAACACTGCAAGTGCAGTGGAATCTTGCTGTCGCAGTTCACACATAAGCAATCCAGCCCTCACACGGTACTACTGCTACTCACTGTATGATACAGATTTCCGTGTAATCAACTCACAGATCGCTTGCTAATACGGAGATACGATATCGCTTTTGCTGTAATATATTGTTAATTCTTAATACTATCCGATAAACTACCCATCTGCTATATAAAACGTCCAAAACTTAATTTTATTTAATAAAATAATATACTTTAAACAAAATATATTCTACTTGCAAAGAGTATTTTGTAATAAGTAATGCAAGAAAAGGTGTTCGACCTTTTAATTCTTTGACTAATAACGTCATAAATCTCCGTCATTCTTCTAAGAATCTAGGATAGCCATGCGGCGACTCACACAGCGCTTACGTGTTCTATTGTCTTATCGAACTAGAAGTTAACGTAATTTAAAAATATCTATACATTTATTAAGGATTATATGTATAATAAAACATTGATAAAAATATTATTGAAAAATATTAAGATAACAATTTCTTTATCAGGTGTCACCAGCGAAACGTCTACGAGGTGGCGTGATATTTCTCAAAGATATACCTAAGAACGCTTCCGGTAAAATTCTTAGAAAGGAGTTAAGAAAAATGTTGCAAAAGTATAAAAGCAAGCTTTAATAACCCAAAATATTCTTTACATACCTCATAATAATAGACATATTTTTTTCAAGTACCAAAATAGATATAATATATATTATAGACAATTTATGTTAAGGATTTAATAAAATATTGCGGTTGTTGATTTTTTATCAAAATCTGCTCATCATGGAATCAAAGTAGTTTTATTTACATATAATATCACCATCTTCGTTTACTGTCACAGTGAATTTGCTGAATTATCCTATTTATTGGCGAGTGCATCTTTTAATTCTTGCGGTATTCTGTTTAATGCGTAACTGTGTAGTTCTTTAGAAACGGCCGCCAACACTCCGGTTTTGTTAGGGCGCAACTCTGCCCTGCCGTATTTATAGAAATCGCCAAGAATGTCTGTCAGTTGGCCTCCAGCGGCAGACAGGACTGCTTCTGGTGCACACGTGTCCCATTTCTTGCAGCCAGGGCTGGCAAACACGTAAACTGACGCCTTGCCTTCCAGTAGTTGCAGAACCTATAAAAGTAAAAATATTTTTGCAAAATCTATACTAATTTAATAAAGAGGAAAGATTTGTATTTTTGTTTGTGATGAATAAACTCAAAAACTACTGGATGGACACTTTTTCTCCATTAGAGTGATTCGCCGGTAGAATGCTACTTTATCACTGAGTGATATGGCATATATTTGTACTTTTACGCGGGCGGAGCTGCTGGTAGAAGCTCATTATCATCATTTCAGTCGAAAAACGTCCACGGTTGGACAGGTCTCCCTTAATAGTCGCCACAACGACCGGTCCTGTGAGTCTCGCATCCATCGGATACCCGCGTCCGTCACCAAATCACCGGTTCACCTTTTGAGAGGCATCAACCATCTGTTCTGCGTACAAAGTGCCTTGCACATTGTCACTTAAGATTTGCAGAAGCTAGTAGTTATTCGGAAGAAGCTAGTAGAACATATTTTTTATTAAAAGCAGCCACTTCATACCTTGTACCCTGCACCACCAACTCTTAGTATCTGTGCAGCATTCATGACTTGCAATGCCTTCTCAACCAGTGGATTGGAATGGCTCCTGGTGGTGGTAATGATGAGGGAGTCGGGTGGCGGCGCCAAGGTGAATCCTCCCACACCTACTTCCTGTAGCCCCCATATAGTTCTGCCCATTATTTTCTCTCCTCCCAACATGGTTTTGTAATATGGCTGATGAATTACTCCAGCCACTGGTTTCTCATTGACTGATATTCCAATCAAAACCGTCACATGCTCAAGAAATCCTGCAACAATGTATTAAATTATTTTTTATAATATTATTCCAACACCCATGCATCATGCAATT
Organism: Mythimna ferrago; assembly: GCA_910589285.2. Lineage (NCBI taxonomy): Eukaryota > Metazoa > Arthropoda > Insecta > Lepidoptera > Noctuidae > Mythimna > Mythimna ferrago. The sequence continues at coordinate 10,468,866 of OU342692.1, read as the reverse complement.
TATTATTTGATTATTATTATTATTATTATCAAGGTATCTAAAGAAAGTAATTAGAAGAAATATAAAATTAGGTTGTATGTACAGCCAGAAATAGTTATAAAATATCAAGTTAGTTTATTTATTACATTGGTTAGGGTAATTTTATGTAACAAATATGTACAATACATACATTGAAACAAACTTCTTGACCATGTTCCACTGTGTCCAAACTACTACAGTGCATTCTAAACAACAAAAGCTCAAAAACCTATGCAAGTCTTCAATTTACCATAATGTGATTGGAGCAAACTTAAATACCACTTCACACTTATAAAAGGATGTGTTAAGTACATTTTCCATCTTTCCCATGGATCTCTCTTCAACATAAGCGCACCTAGAATTATTTTACATACAATAAATAATTTCAGACATAAAAATTATAGAGTATGAAAACGCATGTTACAGAAGGAGGGTGTTGGTATGACTTTGATGTTGTAAATTGAAATTAAAATAAATATAATTTTAAAGAAAATAAATACTAAAACATATTGTGGTGCCTTGATGAAAATGGATGAAACTGAATAAAAATTGTGTTTACCTTGAGTGTACTCTGCGGTACCATCGAGAGGATCAACCCAGACAACTATGTCCTCCTCTTTGACACTCCGAAGGTTAACTGGGCACTCCAAAGATAACACATCTTTGTCTGCTTCTGATGTCAAACAGTCACTGGCAACATCACCCTGGGCAAATAAATACATAATGTAATCTTCTTATATATAAAAATGAATCGCAAAATGTGTTGGTAAGCGCATAACTCAACAACGCCTGGACCGATTTCGCTAATTTTTTTTTTTGTTGTTTTCGTTATTATGAGGAGAAGGTTCTTATGGAAAAAAAAATGAAAATTAGGGTAGTGTAGGGTAGAGTAGGGTAGTGTAGGGTAGAGTCCTTACTCCTCCTCTACCTTTAGAGTAGGGTAGAGTAGAGTAGGGTAGGGTAGAGTAGGGTAGAGTAGAGTAGGGTATAGTAGGGTAGAGTAGGGTATAGTAGGCTGAAGTAGGGAAGAGCGGGAGCGAAGCCGCGCGGGCAAAAGCTAGTAGTTTATATAAACATAATACCATGTCTGCATGAGTGAGCAGAATTTAGTTGCCATTCACAATACAATTAAGAGAACCAATTTTATTTTTAACCTTGGCAGTCAGGAAATTCTCAACTATTATACTTTAAATTACCTGCATATAAAAGTGAATGTCGATTAAAGCACAATAAAACTATATAAATTGATAATGATTCAAAGAAACAATAATAACATAAATAAAAATAGGTAAAAAAACTTTTTAAGTTAAACGGTTTTATGTTAAACATACATTGCAATGTTTAAGATAAATGTACTAAAAACCAAAAAATAATAAAATAGATACAGTCGTGGGAATTATAAACATATGCATAGACTAGACTAAAATAAAACCGTGGGGCACGTCAATTGTCTACAATCGTTGAATAAAATGTTTGTTTTGTAATGTTACACTATAATTACAATTGACGTGCCCCACGGTTTTATTTTAGTCTAGTCTATGCATATGTTTATAATTCCCACGACTGTATCTATTTTATTATTTTTTGGTTTTTAGTACATTTATCTTAAACATTGCAATGTATGTTTAACATAAAACCGTTTAACTTAAAAAGTTTTTTTACCTATTTTTATTTTCTAGTTTTTAGTTTTTATTTCGCATTCTGTTTAATTCATTTAGTGCTTCATTATTGCAAGGTTTCTTGCCCGTTAGTTTATTGCAGTCCAACTCCTCTATACGTAGTCCCTGCAAAGATCTTACTCTACTAAGAGCCACGTAGGCTTGACCTTCTTCAAACAGTTTCGCACCTAAGTATACGACTGCGTGATCCACAGTGCTGCACTGCATTTTATGTATTGTAGATTATTAATTAATTATCTTAGATTTCAATTTTGCATAGTAAATTGTATTCTACTTGTTGAGACCTTTCATTTGATACCCATGTTGATGGGATTGATAAAACCTAAGTTATCCGCCATTTTGTAGAGGCCACCATCTTGGATTTTAATTTTATATAGTACATTGTATTATACTGGTTGAGCACTTTCATTTGATACCCATATTGATGGGATCGATAAAACCTACGTTATCCGCCATTTTGTAGCGGCCGCCATCTTGTATTTCAATTTTTTATAGTATATTGTATTCTGCTTGTTGAGCCCTTTCATTTGATACCCATATTGATGGGATTGATAAAACCTACGTTATCCGCCATTTTGTAGCGGCCGCCATCTTGGATTTCAATTTTTTATAGTATATTGTATTCTGCTTATTGAGCCCTTTCATTTGATACCCATATTGATGGGATTAATAAAACATAAATTATCCGCCATTTTGTAGCGGCGGCCATCTTGAATTTATAATGATAATGAATAAACATAATTGTATTGTCTCCAAAATCCAAAGTGTATACAAAATTTCAGATTAATCGGTTGACAGGAAGAGGGTGAAATTTGAATTACTAAATTTGATCCAAGAATAAAACAAACGGGGTGAGCTAAATAAAACCGTTTAAAAACCAGCCAAGGGCATGTCGGGCTGCGGGCAGTGAAAGGTGCTGTTGTTGGGATAATTTTTCACAGATGCACAAAATTTTTAATAATATCAACTACAAAAGAAGTTTTTATTTCAAGTCAGTTATTGTGCGGTTGTTACTTTAGGATTTATACACCCCTACTTTTTAATTAGTACACAAAAGAATGGGGCTGTATCTGTACCCGTTACTGATCATATTTTTATATTCAAAAGTAGAAAAAACCGAAATCCTAAAATTGACCACGAAAAGATAAATTCATCAAAGATTCAGTCATACATAAAAAAAATTGCTAGTAGAAAATACTGCAGGAAGTGTTTTTCCATTTAAATCGTCCTTTATTCATTCATAATCAATAGCCTGCACAATATTTCCATAAATTGAGAGACATTGGGACATGGGATAAACACCAACGCTAATAACTTTGGTTTTTATGAATATTATTTATTGAGACTTTACTTAAATAATAACAAGGGCTTTTCTAATAAGCCCTTTAAGTATTTGTACTAATTAAAAATTAGTGGTGTATTATTATATTTACATTATTATTTTTATTATTATATATTTATTTATTATATTATTATATAAATTATCCAAAAGTTTTTTTTTTAATTCATCAAATTTGTAGGTAAAATTTGCAGTTTTACTCATGACTAAATATACATTAAAAATACTATTGATTACTGTAAAACAGGGTCAATAGAGACAAAACTTTGGTTTGGTTTTTCACTTTGAAACCATAATATCGACCTCTAACAAAGCATAGATTTTTTAGAATAACAATTCATTAATAAATTGATATAGCTAAATGCTGCAAAATATATTCAACTTTCGAGAAAATACCCTTTAAAATTTTGTCTCTATTCAACCCTAAGTCTCTATTCACAGGTCTGTTTTAATATTTTTCTCTACATTATTTTCACTGCCATATATTATTTATGTTAACAAATAGCACTGAGACTATAGAGTAGATGCACATAAAAGTGTAAGAGTTGAAAGTCCCCTTAACATATTTTTTCATATTCTATGCATTGTCTAGTATTAAAAACAAAACTGGTTCTATAAAGGGTTCTGTTTCAGATATTTGGCTTGGGACCCTAAAAATAAAACTAGTCAAAATAACTGACTAATTCATTAAACCCCAAGTGATCGCCGGCATTCACTCTCTCATTGTTTTTCTATTGTGTCTCTAATTACGGTATTCAAAAGGTTAACTGGTAGGCCGAACTAACGTAAGGCTAACATATTTCATTTTCTATCTTGTGCCTACTTTCATTATTTGCATACCCATGTAATGGTTAAACATGGAGAACTTTATTTTTCATCCAAAAAAACATCAATGTATTTATTTCTACCCATGTTTGCAAATAAATAAATGATTTGATTTTGATTTGATTAAAATAAATAAATGAAATATCATGGTGGTAGCACATGTTTCACAAACTGAAAAACAAACATGTTGAGTGAATCCAGGAAATCTTATTGATACCAATTTTGAAATCGTTTAAGTAGCAGAATTCACAGAAAGTATTTTTGGGTGAGCTATTGTACCTATAGATAATTAATAGTCAATTATGATGTAAAATGCCCTAAGGGGTGCGTATGTGTACATGAAATAAGCCAAATTATAGACAAGTCACTTTACCTCAATATCAGAGCCATCCTCTTCACCAATTATATTCACTTTGGGATACTGTGCTGCAAGTGATGCAATAATACAACGCTGAGCAGATCGGTCAGCTTCTGTTTGATAGTCATCTTTACCCTGAAATGGTGAAAGCATGTCCCACCTTATTCATAAACCCATTTATAAACAAAATTCCAATACATGGTTAAATTGGAACTGTACTACTTAAACCTATACTATGCATTTAACAAGAGGGATTCTCGATCTCGTAATTGACGTTTTAAATTAATAAGAATTCTTTAATTTTTAACAACAAAAATAACTGTAAATAAATTGGACTCAATTATGAACTTTGGCCCCAGTTTCACAATTCCTACTTTTTGTAAAGTAGACTTGATTTTTTAGGTCAGAAAGTCTTTGTATAATAAATCGGATTACAAACCTTTTCAACTATTCCGAGTTCTCCTTTACTCATAACATCACGAACAATTTTTCCAGCCCTGTTGGCCACGGATACTGAAGAAGCCAATAGCCTCACAACAAGAGGAACGTTTGTCGTCATTTTTCACTATAGTCGTATGACCTCGGTTCTGTGTGATTGTGTTTAACAATTCTACAAGTAATTTTAAACTTTGAACATAAAATTTAATTCAGCGTCAAGCGAACGCAATCGTCCGCAACAAGTAGTGAAATAGGTACCAAAATAAAAAATCACCTGACAATTTGACATTCTGACATTGACAATTCGACATCCACTTCAATTTTTTTTTTTTGTTAATGTTAGGTTTGGATACTAAGTCTTTGAAGTTCTTCATATAAATAGGCACTTTGTTTATAGAACACTATATTAATTACACATTCTAATGTTTCTGTTGTATATTATGATAGCAAATATATCAAGTCAGCCTTCTCGACAAACTTCCCTGAAGTAGTCAACACTACAATAAAATTATCAGCTCTATTGTCTGTGCGATAAAAGAACCGTCGTGGCGTAAAGTGAAAACAACATTAAAGATTTTAAGTAGCAACCCAACCCAGCCATCCGTCAAATGCCAAACTTCATGTGATAATGACACCGGTTTGCTTATTATGTTATTTTATTGTGATTTTTAATTGAAATCTTCAGAAATGTGATAAAAAATTTCACTGAGCTGCAAGGGAAATAATATTTAATATATCACAGTTTTGCCAAAGATAACAAATGGCAAATCACACCATTATTGATCAAAACAAAGTCACGAACTTGGGAAACATTGGTATGCTGTGTTTTTGGTACGTAACACTTTTGTTTTAATGTTTTTAGACTTCCTAGGTGAACTCCTGTCCCTGTTATCTCCAAATATATATAAATTAAACGGAAATTCATATAAACATGACTATATTTGTTTATTTTGTTTTGGTCAATATTTTCGATGCCTAGTATAAAGAGTATTGATACTTTAAATTTATAATGCATTTCGACTAACTTAGAATATTTCTTTTCAGGCTTGATTATGGATACAGTAACTAAAATAAAAAAGGGCAAGTGCGAGTCGGACTCGCGCACTGAAGATTCTGTACAAATTTACCTGTGAAATCAATTTCCGAATTGAGTTACGAAGATTTTTCCGAATTGCAAAACAATTTTTTTTTTTTGTGGCTGATCTACAAATTTACAATTTTCATTTTTCTCCCTGTACTTGTTTTATGAGACCTTGATTTATGCCAAATTTATTATATTGCCAGGATTCTAGGTCAACGAGATTCACCATAATGAACTTTGATTCCCTTGAGTATCGAAATATATGTGTTTTTGCGACTTAAACGGCCGTATCTTTTTTTTTTCGTTAACTCGGAAGTCTGATTTTTTCACAACTTCAAAAGACCGCAGACTTGAGTGTATGGTTTTAATTTTAACTCGGTACCTACAAACAAGTGATAAATAGATTTTTTACGAAGCAACATTACAAATTCTGAAGTGTACTTTATTTTCATAGTCATTAAGTTCATATTTTTCATTGATTAGCAAAAGGGAAAAATGTACTGAGGAAGACAACGAGAAAGTGGTAGTGTGTCCCATTTTTACCTTTATATTTAACTAGGGTAAACATAAACTTGCTGCTATAGTCCGTCTAACGAAAGCGTGACCTGAGAAAAGGAGGTTAAAACCAAAAATTTTGAATGTGGTATTATTGAAATAGTAGGAGAAAAAATTTTGATACTCGAGTATTTTTAGTATTTATGACAATTGTATAATAGTTGTTTAAGAACTTAAATTTTAGTCAAAAACGTGTGTGTAGACTTAAGCTAGAACTACACTACACCGACGCACACGTGTGAGACGTGTCAGACGTGTGCGGTAGGTGTGCACACTACACCGACGCAACGCATAACAAGTGTGATGCGCATTACAACCTTTGATTTCATCGGAGGATTAAAAACAGATTAAGCTCGCTTTTTCATTTACTTAGGTGTGCACACTACACCGACGCAACGCATAACACGTGTGATGCGCATTACAACCTTTGATTTCATCGGAGGATAAAAAACAGATTAAGCTCGCTTTTTCATTTACAATCGAAGACACTTCCGCCTGACCACCGCGATCAGACGCGTGGATAGCCCCGCCCACCTTCCTCTGAAATTTCTGGGACCGACGTGTCGGCGTCGCGGACATAGCGTCGCATGGCGTGGCGTGGATCAAGTGTAGCTCTAACAGTCTATTTGCCATATGAAATGTATGGAGACCGACGCTCCCAGATCGGCGTGTGTAGCACACGTATGAGCAGTGTAGTTCTACCTTTAATTATTGGTGGGTGTATGGTAAAGGTCAATAACACACAAAATGTTAGTTATTATTCCAAATTATTTTATTTTATCTGTTCTCTCAAAAGTCGCTACATAATATTCAAATAATACTCTTTGTTTACCATTTGGCCTTCTGGCAAGAATATCAAGTGCACAACACCGCAATAGTCAACATGATTTCAATTTCACCATGTCTCGCCAACACTAATAATGCATTTCAAGATTGTTGGGTTGAAATCGATTCGTTTTAGCACAGAGAAAATTCAGATCTTTTGGGATTAGTCAAGCGGGAACATGTATCATACTCCAGTGATTGTTTCAAATGATACGGATCGACTCGTGAGTCACAGAAAGTTCAGCAGCTATCTCTCTCAAACTTGAACTAGGATTTAAGTCACTATTTCCTTCACTTTCGCGATTTTAACTTCAGTTGAAGACTTTAATGCACTACCAGACAGAGTGAGGCAAATCTTTCATTACATCTCAACTGCTTTTGAACGCATTCTACACTAGCTGCGTTTTTGATTAAGTCGATTCACCAAAAGCCTTCTTTGTTCGATGTTTTTGTCAAATATGAAATTCGCAATATGCCAGATTATCTAAAAATATTAAAAAAAAATTCATTATACATAATTCAGTCAACAAGGATCAAGATTATAACGTCATACTAACTTAAAAATTCAGAAATCGTATATAAACATTGTTGGTTTTTATTGAAAATACCTTCTTTCTCTTCTTGTTTTTGTTTGAATTTATTAACCATAGTGTGTAACAGTTTTCGCACGTTACTGTTTATTGATTTTCCCATAATTAAGCGATTATTTTTGAAAAATAAATATCTGTTTCAAAAACTGACAATTGCAACCATAGACTTTGACGTGATTTTTTCGGCAAAACAATGTTGCCAATTTAATTTAAAAAAAAAACTCCAGGTTACGCTTTCAGTAGACGCACTCACAATATTCCAGTCAGTGATAATAGACCGATCCCAGTTAAAGTGATAGAACTATTTTCGTTGGAACTGGGTAAGTGGTCGTTGGTGGAACCTACCTCGATAAGCAGTACAGCAGTTTCTTCACGCTATTTTCCTTTACCGGTTCGTGTTTGCATTTAAATGTTCATCATCATTACAATCGAAAGACGTCCACTGTTCGACATAGGCCTCCCCAGGTGTCTCCACAATTAACGGCATTACGCAAAAACTTATAAACGGATGAATTTAATGATAAACGTTGCAATAACCTATATTTTTGCTAAGTTTCATCACGTGAGCAAGTTCAATAAATAGACTACTAATATTATAAATGCGAAAGTTTGTGAAGATGGATGGAGGTACTCGTATGTATGGATGTGTCGCGCAAAAACTACTAGACAGATGAACTTAATTATAAACATTGTAATAATATAACACATAAGCTATAACTTTGCAGTTTCATGAGGTGAGCAAATTCAGCCAATAGGATAATTTTTATTATAGGTTGAAGCCGCTGGAAGAAGCTAGTCTAACATAGTTTCAAAATATCAAGATTTAACAGTCGCACTGTAATAACGTCACAATGTTGCTTACATAACAAAAACGATATTTATCTACAGCAGCGCCCTCAAATCCCACGATGGTTTACTTTCCGCACAGACTCTAGAAAGATCGCGCCCGTTTCAGTGATTCCACATATTTTTCAGTTGCGCAGACACTTGATATAAAAAACCACCAATTTTACATCTCAATATCTACTGGGAATCAATTTGCGAATAATTAAAATAGACACCAAAACTGCATTCGAAAAAATCCCGCCAAAAACTTACACTACCTACACTAACGTATCGTCACGCCACGGCGTCTTCACTTTCCGTCTGACGCAGGTCCTCACCGGACAGACTAGTCTTGTCCGATAAGGACTAACAGACTTGACTAGTTCGCATAGGTTTCTGTTTCAGAATCAGGTGCATAGACGGAATAATCACCCGCGTGTCCATCAACCCAGAGCACCAACGATCATTGCATCGTTGCTCTTGGATGGAGGCGATCGGCGGCGGTAACCTCTTGCGTCCGACCTTTGTTCTAGTCCATGATCCGGAGCGAGAGGGAATGAAAACACCTTAGGCATGGACTTTCACCCGCATATCGCAGCGTTGGCCCTAAAAGTCTAATGCCCCGTTTACACGTGGGACCAGCCTCACAAGAGGAACGTTTGTCGTAATTTTTCACTATAGTCGCATGATCTCGGTGATTATGTTTAACAACGCCTCGGCCAATCACCATTGTTGAGCATAGCAAAACTAGACCGTATCGGGACTAACCGCACGCTCCACCACAAAATAGATGGTACAGGTCGCGCGGTGAATTAAGATCGCTCGGCAAAAGTGGAAGGGGCATGCGCAGTATTCAATTCTAAGGTCTATTTGGCGACGTGCGGGCAAGTGTGCGCCGACGGCGACCCGTCATTGGTAGATCAGTCGCTCTTCAATTCCAGCGTTGCGTTCTCGCGTCTCATTGGATACTGTTGTGTACAGCTTGTGTTATCGTATTAGTAATAAGTAGTGGTAAAAAAAAATGGTTTAAAATAAAGTTTTAAAACGGCAAGTCAGAAAAATGGTTAACGACGTGAATTGTTACGTTAAGAAAGAAACTAACGAAATTATTTATTTTTATTTTAAAATTTTGATTTTTTCTGAATTTAACTACTTAAGATAAATTATAAGCAAACACTAGTGTTATTATAAGCACGGAACAGTAAAAACAGTGGAAGAAGTAAGTAGGCGTGGCACTGTCGCCGCTAGTAAGAATCGCGTTGCGCACTTGCTGTTCAAGCGCTCTCATTCTCTAACTAGACTGCGCAACATAATAATTAACGAAAAATAATATTAAAATGCCTTATTGTCCCATACTGTACTTTAAAAACCATAGTCTGACTAAAAATCTAACTCATGGAGGTGTATCATACCACCGAAAAGTATTATTTTCGGATTTATTTTAATAAAATGAAAAAATAAAATTACGTGAAACATTGCGCAGGATATACAAACAAAACTAGTCCTTAGTTACATCACAACAAAGTTGATTTTCTTTTCTCGGTTATTAGCTTTTCTGGAATATTCGTTAGTCTACCTATACTTTTGACGCTATCCAAATAGTGCGTGACTTTATCGATAAAATCAATCGATATGTATAATATGTATTACATTGCCTTTTTAAAATATATATTATAGTTTAATAGTTTTTGTAAGTATTATAATACAGATAATTATTAAATTAATAAATATAATAAAATAAAAATTGTGGTATGATATTTGTGATGTATTTTAAATAAATTTAGTTAAAGAGTTAGGAACAACATAGGGCGTTTGAATTATACTTAATATTCTTATGTTTAGCAGTGGGCGATGACGATCATTTCAGCTGAGATGATGATAATTGATGTACTATGCAAATAAATACCCTTTTTACTACGTTTAAAATTGCCTTTAATCATATTAATTTCATAATTTTAATACTATCACACTATCTCATACAATTTTTTTTTGCATGATATGTTTTAAATACGTTTTCATACAATCGATACATATTTCGATCGAATAAGGTCACTTCCCTATCTGAGTAGCAGCGAGCGCATTCGCGTCAGTGATACGCCATTCAAATACCAATCTTATTTATACGTAATTACAGTTCATACTGAATATTATATACTGAACAATGCCATCTAGCGACGAGTGGCAGTACTTGGTAGTCAAAGATGTATTTCTTTCTTGTTTTTGTCAATTTGATTTATATTCGTTTGAAATTAAAGTTGCATTTCGTATAAATTTTTTTTTGCATTTCGTCTACGCCCTGTTTTTGTTTTCAGCCAATCATATTTTTAGGTTTGCAGTAAGAGTAAATTGTAAATGTATGAGTTTGGCGACACCGGTTCTGGAACAAACATTTTCTCAAGCTACTTCCACTGTTTTTACTGTTCCGTGATTATAAGTTATGTTACTAAGGTTCAAACATACGAAATTAAAAATAAAATCCTAACATACTAAGAATTTCTGTGCGCAATTGTACACATGCGCCGATTGCCCCCACTACTTTCACCGAGCGATCTTAATTCACCGCGCGACCTGTAAATAAGTCAATCTCATGTACAATTACCGAAACGGATCTTGAGCGCTGGCTTCAAGTTGCGCAGAAGCCAAATACTCGGTCTCTTTAGTGGCGCGAAGTGAGCCGCGGGGGCGGGGAGTGTCAGTGATTGGCTCGCCGCGGCTTCGTGATTCGCTCCCTGCGTTGCTGCATGTATGCAACGACGATGATTGGCTCGCCAATGTATGGAATGCGCAAAGCGATCCCCACTCTGACGCCGAGCGCTCAAGATCCGTGCCGGTAATTGTATGTACTTCACTTTTTATACCTACTACGCTAGGCGATCTGGCTAGGGTCAGCGTGTTGCGCCGAACTGTACGAGTGCGACCGGGCGATTGAGCTCAGTATGTTACAAAGTACTCTGTAGATTGAGCCGAGATGTCGTGTCCGTTAGCGGTGTCTATGTGTGCGTTGCTCGAGCGCGCATTGTATGTAGATTATCTTCTGTACCTATCTATTTTGTGGCTCCACCCAGAGCGAAGTCATTTGATGATTTTCCACCTTAATAAAAAAAAAACTCAATGTATATAATAAAACTTTTATTTAGTGTTGACTAACCAACCATAACCCTAAATTTAATAAAATATCAATATTTATCAAAATTAAACTGCGTCATTACCCAATGCGTACTAGTGCACAATATTTTTTAAGTGTACGTATGTAGGTAGGTCCATACTAAGAATTATAAAGGCATTGAGACATTTAAAGTGTTGTTGTGAAGCAGATATACAGGGATATTTGTGAAACACTAGCAACCTCTCAGGACTATGTTACTAACATCATAAACAACAACATTTTTTTTTACATATTTTAGTTCATCAGATTTGCATACAAAAACACAAATATTTAAATTGAACGCTCTAAATATTACGAAGTCTATGCGAAGCAAGCGATAGTACAACAGCGGAGGGTAGCTGAATATGAACTTGACCCATTTACGGGCAGCCCTCACTAGTCGGTCGGTCGCTTTGATGCGCTCGCGTCGCGTCTTACGTGTTCTTGTAGCGAAATTCGACAGTGCGAACGTAATTATCTTTACATGATGGTGTATCAATATTATAATGTCGAGTACACGGAAATGGTGCAAATGCTTGCTAGGTGTGATGACAATGTTTCGAAAACCTGCTTAGGTACTATTACTACGAGAACAGTGCGTGGGAGGCGTAAGTAGATATGGCAAAATACAGAGTTGAAATGTGTTAGATAGAACAACGAAATCTTGAAGGTTTGTTTTAGGAAAATGTATTGTGTTTTGTAAAAAGTCATAGAACAAGAGTTGTTGTATACGATATTAGTAATACAGTCCCGCAAAGTTGTTAGTGTTTTACAAACAACCCTGTACAAGAATGATTGTGGTACAAGTTAATAGGTACATATTATTTGGTTTTCTTGCAGATGTAGATAGTTAGGGTTACCTACATCTTATACATATAATAATTTTGTAATTTGAAAAGTAACGCCTTATGCAGAGGAAAAATCTTTTAATTATAAAATGCAACTTTTTACAAGAATAACAATGATCTATCTGAAACTATTTCACAAAGAAATAATTTTCTTAATGATAATTTAAGCAAAGATTTTATTCTTTACTTTCGTTATTATTTCTATAAAAAAAAATCCTTTGAGTCTCAGTCAATCGCTTCAATATAGTGCTACAATATTATCATCACATTCATCACTTGATCGTTTAAATAACCGATAAAATTTATCCGACAATGATCATTTATAGATAACAATTTGGATAGCTATATAAATATTTTATATGATTAAGTATATAATATAACATTGAAGCAAGATTTTTATCATAAACGCGTTTTGAATGAAACACAAATATATATAGTGCTCCTTTTTTTTTTTAAATGATTAAATTCTTTTTAAGTTTTAACTACAACAATGTTCACATTTTATATAAAAAATAAAACAAAATTAATTCGAAACCCATTTCTTAAAACTACACAAACATAACATTGTTTGGAAGTTTCAATTATAAAATAATTCTTAGTATTATTCTAAATTCTGTAAACAGTGTTCTTGACATTATATATCTAAGTTTTAAATGCCGATAAATTTAAGCAAAAAAGCTTTAATAAACTTAAAATAAAACAATACAATGCAATAGTATGATCATGTATGATACACCAATTGATTATCTTGATTGAAAATGATTTGTATCTAATGCAAAATAAGTAGGGTACTACGTGGAACAACCATTGATTTATTTTGTGGCTAAACAGAAAAGGCGCCAATTAATCTACTCGGTCCTGGCCACACGCTTGTTTCATCATGAGCCATCCACTACTCTAGCTAAAATATGAGTCAGGCCGTGGCGCATTTTCAAACGTAAGTTGAAGCGCACTAATGTTAAATTATAAAAAATACTAACGTTCCAGTATGTGAATCTGCAGTGCTTTACCATTTTTTATTTATTCCAATATGTTTGGTCGTTCCGAAGATCACTCACTCGTAAAATCCAGTCTGTTTCATGTTTAGATATAATAATATACCTCTGATCTTTTGATTTTTATTTAAATATAGGATTTTTTATGTAACAATCCATAAGCGGACTTAATTCAATAAGTATAAATATATCACGACTCGAAAGGTTTGAAATGAACTGTTTTCTTTAAAAATAGCATTTACACTACCGAGTGGTTATATTTAGCGACCGATTTCTAAGAGTACCAGGAAAAGCCAAATGTTTTCAATATTAAAACTTCATAAACTAAAGCGGGAACTGATACCTCAGCTATGCGAGCCAAGCTAGGTTATTACCTAGCTTGGCTCGCATAGCTGAGGTATTGCACAATAGTTGAAATGTTTTTCCAAAATCCTCAGTAACAATAATCCTAAACTATCTTTAACAAAATTACAAACTTGGCATAAGCTTTGATCCGAGGAAATAATATTACACCTATTTAAAATAATAAAGGTAGGTACTAGGAAGAGATAATGTAAAATATTTACCTCCTAGTGAGTCTGACCCCGCTTGTATCTAATTTAAATGTTGACGCCATGATGAATTTATGGCTCTGTTCATGAACATAACATAACTTGCATAACAAATCTAATAGAATTTCATTTAAAATACCATATAAAATGTCTTTACTTTTACCTAAAAATCTAAAATAAAATTTTACATGCCTATTCAAAGTATCATTTAAATTTCATTTACTACCAAACTAAGCTTTAATTGCAACAAAAGATATTTTGATAAAATCTTTTATGTATCCATAATTCTATAATATATAAAAAATATCCTCTGCTTCCACAGCTTCTAGAGGCCTATTTCATAACAAACTATTTGCTGAAAATATAATAATAACACTTGTATCACACATTGTCTAAAAAACTGTACATTTATCCCAATGACCATACAGCCCATAGACGTCTAATAACAGGTAACGCATATCAATCAAGTCAATACATAATATGACTTAAAGATCTGATGCTCGCCACAGAGCAATTTCCAAATAGTCTCAAGCACTTCTGTGAGCCGTAAACACTTAATCAATAAAAAAAAAAGGAAATATGTAAATATAATAATGGCCCCTTGTTTATTATGTTCGTGTGTCAGATTACATTAATTTTCTGATTTATTTATCAAAGTTCATCTTATATTGGACATAGCTGAAGGCCGAAACAAGACGTTACTCACATGACGTCTTGTTTGTGTCTCTTTCCTAAGTATTTTTTTCACATTCCCGTTGCTAATTCCCACGACCGCCTCTGATATCGATAAAGCAAAAAACCTATTTACTATTTATACGAAATATGTACTACAATAAAGACAACGTAATAGGACGGATTTTAATTGTGAATCGGTTGTCGATTACAAAAATATTTTTCGGTTGTTTTTTACATTTTATGTTATCACTTAGAGTTTATTAATTACATATTTTATGTTTAAACAATATTAAGAAATAGAGTATTATATTATTTGAATTTCGTACAATTAATAATTTTACGAAATATCATTTAAAAAAAAATCCATCTTCCCTAGTGTGACCGTAATGACCATGGTCGGGCCAATCAGAACGCAGTATCCCGCGTCCCCGTACCTCAGATAATTGACAGAATAATTTTGGTGCGCTAGATCAAGCTTGAGGCGTCTATGGCCTGTATAGTTCTTGATTTATCCTAAATTTACCATGATTGAATTTGACAGGTATTGATACTATAGATGGGCCATCCATTTATCACGTAAGACGATTTAAGGGCGGAGCAGGTTCGACCATGTCTTATTTTCAAAACTAACCAATAGTATATTCATTTTCCTTTACTTATTACGTAATAAATAGGTCAGCCTGTCTTATTTTGGGTGGGGAGGGAGTCAAAAACTAGTAAAAATCGTCTTGCATAGAACGTAATAAATGAATGACCCCATATTGGCCGATAAAAAACTAAAATAAAATCAGAATTAAACAGCATTTTTATCTCAATACTTTACCACTTTTTGTGTGTTATGATTGTGACAGTGTTTTAGAGAATATGCGATTGTTTCATTTATTTATTTAGGTTGTAGTTTTAGAATCATCATAAATATCATAAATAAAATAGTTGCGGAGTTTTTCAGATACAGAGCGCAGAATGATGTATCAGATATATTTATATTAAATCACGAGAGATTTATATACTTGCTTAATCTGGAGACACATCCAATGGATTGTTTACTGAGTTCGAGCCGGTGCATGTGCTATCGCATCTGCTCCGATGCGCTTTTCAGATGTTAATCGTACTAGTTTAGGCTGTCAACTTCAACTAGACACTTTCCTTGGTATCATCTTCGGTGACCTGTTTGAGGATGTGTTTGACGATTTGATCTATGGTGTGCGTGTCGAGCATGCGCGCGATGTTCTTGTCTTCGATCACGTATAAGAACAAATGCTTGGAGTTTTCACGCAGGCGCTGTACGCGTGTCCATTTCTCGCGGTCTGCGGGCTTCGCACCACACTGCTCGATCACTTTTTCTAATATCTATACAAAATGGTTCAGTAAGTTTATTTATCTTCAGTATCGCATTAATATATTGATTAAAACGTATAAAATAACATACCACGTCGACGGTTTCGTCGGGCCAACCAAACAAGTCAAGTGTCTCCTCATCAATAAGGTGTGAAAGTAAGAGCCTTAAATTCTCTGTGAGCTCGTCCTCTGCCGACTGTAGGACAGCATTTTCTTTCTGGAATATAAAATTGTGTTTATTAGTCAACAAATTAAAATTTTCATTAGGGGTATTGTATTATCTATGTAAGTTATTTTAACGTTACCTTCTGGGGCTCGCTACTGGAACTGTTCTGCTCGTCTTGCATACCGCCGTAGAGGACGCCTGAGCCGCTGTAGCCTTGAAGAATACGATCCGACTCGGCATCTAACAAGTTTACTATAGATTCTATTTCAGACTTCTTCACTCTTTCCACTGAATTATCCATACCCTGGGAAAAGAAATATAAAGTGGGATTGGCAATTGCACTAGGAAGTTATAATCATAGCATAGCTGATAATGATTTATTTAAACTTTATGGACGGTAAGTATCAATTAGGCGAATTTATTGCGACCAGGTATTATCTTAAGGCAGCTCCACATTAGCGCCGTAAACAGACGTGAACGCGAATGTGAAAGGTTTGCGGGGTTCACGCGCGTTCACGTCTGTACCCCGATCAGATTCGGTACTTTATCCCGCGACAAAGGACTCGCGTTCCCTTCGCGCGGCGTTCACGCGTACACATCCACATTCACGGCTCGGACGTGTATAATAAATAATTGGAAAAACTTTCTATATAAATATATCCACTGTTTACATATAAATAAATTTGCCACTGGGCTCAAAATGTAATTCTGATAACTTCTTCTCCATTCAAAGTCTAAAATGATTTTTTTTATAACTAATCAGACAGATCTAACCATATACTAAAAATTCACGACACCAGCAAACATATTTTGATCGGTTACGAATTTACATGTATTTCAGTCATCCACCGTCTTTTTTCCAACGCTTTTTAATAACTTTCTTATTTTGGAAGTCTAAATAGAGATATGTTGCCACAGCAAACAAATTTATTTCACGTTTCACGAACGATTGTGAGCATCCCCTGAATGTGACAAGTTCATCATTCAGGGGATGCTGTGAATTCGTGGCGTGTATCCGGGAGTGATGCGTGTGGCGGGCACGCTGCACACGTGATGTAGGTGCCTGCGCACGTGGCGGATGGGCTGCTGCTGTTCAGACCACAACACTAGAGACAGACTCACCAGCACACTGCGCACGTGCTGCAGGTGTCCCTTGAACACGGCGGGGTGGTGCTTGCGCACGTGGCGGATGAGCTGCTGCTGTACTGACTACAACACTAGAGACAGACTCACCAGCACACTGCGCACGTGCTGCAGGTGTCCCTTGAACACGGCGGGGTGGTGCTTGCGCACGTGGCGGATGAGCTGCTGCTGTACTGACTGCAACACTAGAGACAGACTCGCCAGCACACTGCGCACGTGCTGCAGGTGTCCCTTGAACACGGCGGGGTGGTGCTTGCGCACGTGGCGGATGAGCTGCTGCTGTACTGACTGCAACACTAGAGACAGACTCACCAGCACACTGCGCACGTGCTGCAGGTGTCCCTTGAACACGGCGGGGTGGTGCTTGCGCACGTGGCGGATGAGCTGCTGCTGTACTGACTGCAACACTAGAGACAGACTCACCAGCACACTGCGCACGTGCTGCAGGTGTCCCTTGAACACGGCGGGGTGGTGCTTGCGCACGTGGCGGATGAGCTGCTGCTGTACTGACTGCAACACTAGAGACAGACTCACCAGCACACTGCGCACGTGCTGCAGGTGTCCCTTGAACACGGCGGGGTGGTGCTTGCGCACGTGGCGGATGAGCTGCTGCTGTACTGACTGCAACACTAGAGACAGACTCACCAGCACACTGCGCACGTGCTGCAGGTGTCCCTTGAACACGGCGGGGTGGTGCTTGCGCACGTGGCGGATGAGCTGCTGCTGTACTGACTGCAACACTAGAGACAGACTCACCAGCACACTGCGCACGTGCTGCAGGTGTCCCTTGAACACGGCGGGGTGGTGCTTGCGCACGTGGCGGATGAGCTGCTGCTGTACTGACTGCAACACTAGAGACAGACTCACCAGCACACTGCGCACGTGCTGCAGGTGTCCCTTGAACACGGCGGGGTGGTGCTTGCGCACGTGGCGGATGAGCTGCTCGCCGCGCACGTAGGCGCGCGCCGACACGCAGTACATGCAGCGCCGCGGCCGGTCCAGCGTGTGCGTGTCCAAGTGGCGCCGCAAGTTCACCTCCGAGTGGAACGACTTTGAGCAAACTTCACAACTGTATGCTGCAATTATTACAAAATAATAAACATTGTGCCATTCTTGAACTTTATTATCTACGTTAAATAAAACTAATTAAGAAGAATAATATTTCATTTCCTGCACATGCGGATTAGGCGCACAATGCCATCTTCGCAAAATGCCACAGCATTTTGCGAAGATGGCATTTTGCTAATGTGACGTTTTGCGATATGGCGTTTTGAGAATATGGCATTTTGCGAATGTGGCATTTTGCGTCAATATGTCATTTTGCGAATGTGGCATTGTGCGCCTAATCCAACTATTGGTGCCATACCGTCGGCTGCTACAAAACTTTAAATAAAGCCAGTTTTAATTGCTAAAAGTACTTTTACTCAAAGTTTTGTATAAAGCCACTTTAACAAAAGCGTACTTACGCTACTTTTACTTTGTACTACAAAGCAACTTTTAGTAACTAAAAGTGGCTTTATTAAATGTTAATAAATTCATAAAGTAAGCCGACGATACAGTTAAATTAAACTATAATTTATGATCCTTTAAAAAATATATGCTACTTTTTTTCCACTTACGCTTGTCATCAAAATGCACTCTCAAATGATTTTCCAAACTAGCTTCATTGATGAATTCTTTTGTGTTGTATGTACACGATGACACGGGACAAAATAACTTGTCTAATCCCATATGTTCCCTCATGTGAATCAGGAGCCTGAAAGCAAAAATTTGATCTAATATATAAAAATGTCGTATCAGTTTTTTTTTGTTATGGAACTCCTCCGAAACGGCTAGCCTAATTTTTATGATTATTTTTGTGTATTTTTTAGGTCAAAGAATAGGTCGTAAGGCTGTTTTTCACCCTCGAACCCGTATCCTCCATTTTTAGGAGAAGTTAAATAACTTTAAAATTATAAAAATAAATAACGCTAGGCCCCACGGAAGCGGAGCAGTAACCAAAGTCGCGGGTGAAACCTCGTGGGACGGCTAGCTGATAATATTCCTCAACAACAAAAATAAATAATTCATCAAGTAGGTAGATGTTTTTTCTTGCATGTTGACTGGGCAATGTTTGAGACAGGTGCTACTTGTAGCTAAGATTATTACTTAGGGCTGAAACTGCGTAAAGCGGGCGCCCTCGCGGTTCCATACGAAAGTGCTTCGGGTGGACTGTGGGTGGGGTACGCGGGCTTGCGTCGCGGGAAGCAGGGCCAGCGCCCATGCACTCCGTTAAAGTTGAACTATCGACACTGCGTAGGTTCGGTTTCCACAAGGGGGCCCGTCCGCCTGAACACACGCACTTTATCACACTCATTAATCTCTAAACGTATGAGAGTAAGATGACGCTACCTGGCTCTGGAGGAGAAGGTCTGGCCGCAACTGCTGCAGAGGTTGCCGGTGTGCTTGTCTAGATGGCGCTGCAACTGCACGCGCTGGATGTACGACTTGCCGCACACGGCGCACTTGTACGGCTTCTCCGACACGTGCGTGAGCGCGTGCCGCCGGATCACCTCAATCGTGAACGTGCTGTAGCCGCACTGCACACGC
This sequence comes from Mythimna ferrago, assembly GCA_910589285.2. Taxonomy (NCBI): domain Eukaryota; kingdom Metazoa; phylum Arthropoda; class Insecta; order Lepidoptera; family Noctuidae; genus Mythimna; species Mythimna ferrago. Next base: position 10,448,883 of record OU342692.1, on the reverse strand, counting down.
AAATACAAGTGTATTGTAGTATACAATATTACTCCTTTGTACAAGCGAATTTTTAACTAAGCAGCTAATTCCTTTCTAAACTACTTTTTTTTTTTTAGAATTTCTACTAAGTAGACATGTGACATTTGTGACTGATTAATATCAGTTTGTAGATTTTTCAAGATTTTGATGTTGAATTTAATTTACCAACAGTTCACTTACCTTTTAACTCCTAATGCTGTGATAGCAGTAAACAAATAATTAATGGCTTTAATAAAATAATATTATTGTTTTTTACACTAATATATTAAAAGCGAAATTTGTCACACTATTTGAGTGTGACAAATTCACTATTCGAGACTGAACAAATTTTGATGAAACATGATACACAGGTAGACCACGTCCTGCAATAGCACATAGGATATTTTTTATGCCGGGACTGTGTTCCCTTGGGATATTTTTTTTACTATCATGCAAGTGAATCCACTGGCAGCGGCTAGTATCTTTTATGAAAGTGAGAAATTCTGTCATAATTTACCCGTGTCCAATGCAAATTCCCATTCACTAAAATTGTGAAGATTACATGCAAACTTTGAATTCTTTCTCTTCAGAAAAATATTTAAAATAATAACATAAAATATGCATCCTTATATTTATTTATTAAGGTAAGACCAACAACTTATTTATAATGTTCCCACAGTTGGTACTCAGGCCTCCTCTCTAAGAGAGGAAATCGGCCGTAAAACAGCCGCGCGGTCTCAGACTGGGTTGCTGGCTACTTCTGGACACAGATGTTTAGGCTATACATAGATTCTGTCATTCTGATAACATTTTAATTCATTAAACCCCAATAGAACTTGCGTTCGCGCACCTATTGTCTTTCTATTGTGTCTATAATTACCACGATTGAAAGGTTAAGTAATATCTAGGTAAACACAATTTTTATGCCAGATTCAGTCGACCGAATTATGCAGTGTTATTAAAAGTTAAATTGGTATAATTTGTCCTTACCACATCACAGGCAAATTTCTTCTCGCCATGTATTTCCAGGTGTTTGGTCATGGCGGCTCGGGAGCTGGTCCACTTGCTACAGTGGTGGCATTGATACTGATCAGGTGTTTCTGCACAAAAATCCTTGTCTCCTTAGTACAATATTTTGTGTGTCACATGTGTTGGCAGTTGGCAAAATGATAAAAGTAAGATTAATGTTGTAATAGCTTGTGTGTAAAAGTCCGAATGCAGTACCAATGCAGTACAAATTTTTTTGATGCTTGAAAAGCAAAAGTTACTTATTTATTAAAATTAGTGTTGAAAACTTTTCTTAATGTTTTGGTGTACAATAAAGTTTATTCTATTCTATTCTGTTAACCCAGCCTGGGGGTTTTGAGGGTTGGTCTCATAGAGATTTTACAGCATGGTTGGTATAGAGGTTCATAAATTTGCTAAGCAGTGGGCTGCTCAAAAGTGACCCACCCAGTTTTTCCAACCCCATGAAGTAGGTTTAATATAATAAAGTAAACAACTGTACAAATTATGTGTTAGGGTATTTTGCCTGTCGCTTTCAAACATTCAGAGAGAAAAAATGTTCATCATTCATTCCATAATACTGAAAAATAATAATATAAGATGATTTTACCTGCATGTTCTCTGTGCCAATGGTTAATCAATTTGGAAAAATTCTTTGTTGAGAATAAACAGTGCTTGCAGTTAAAAGCAGTTTTCATAATATGTTGCAACCTTATGTGGACCATTAAATTGTCTTTTCTGGAGAATATTGCATTACAAATCTGTGGAGAAAAAAAAACATTGATTCAAAAAAAGATAGAACTCCACACTTATGTGAATAAGAAGGCATTATGCTAATATGGCTGAAGTAAATAATTCTATTCATAACAGCTTACATTGTGTAGATTTTTTTGGTAACTAACATAACAAAAAAACTTAAACAATATTAAGTATCTAAGATAGGCAGATTCATAAGTCTATATTGGGCGTAAAACTAAATAATGGCCATGACAATCATTTTTATTTTGAAGTCAGAAAGACAGATATTATAAGATTTTATTATTAGTAAATCAATTAGGATACTCCTGCCAAACATATCTTCACATGTTATAAAATCAAGTGTTAATAACTGCAAAATCTAGTGTGTATTGAGATACTAGGAGTGTCTCCAACTGGTTGCTCTAGCTCAGGATGATGGTGCTTTCAATAATTTTTGAATAACAGATGAAAAACAGCTAATATTGTGATATGAGCCTGTAGTATGATTTGGCAAAGACAATGCAATCCAATTTTGGAATTTGCATTTGTTTCCATATCTACTCAGAAAACTACAGCTTTGAAGTTTAAAACAAGAAATGAGTATCTATATCACTCTCGGACTTGCAGACAGTGAGCAATGGGTAGCTCGCTGTTCGACCGTCTAGTAACTGTCCGGACCAAGCCCAAGTCGTCGACGGCGCGCACGGTTCCCGCGTGCCTCAAGTTCTCAGCAACAGCCGGGTCGAAGCCTACTGGGGCCAGGGTTATCTGAAAGGGAACTCGATCCCCGGTATGAAGGCTTGAAGAAATGGGATGGATTTTTTAGTCAGTAAAAGTCTGACACTATCTCCCGCTCCGCCCAAGAGCGGGGGTTGTCATTGGATGATTTTCCTCACCATAAAAAAAGGACAACAAACTCATCAAAACTTCAACTTGAGAAGTTATACTCAGAACCATTTTTATATAGGTATTAATGTAAAAGATTCGTAGTTAATAAGACAGTTGTAACATGTAAAACCTTTCTGATTTCTTCGACTGGCCTCACTATAGACTAAACCAGTTAGGTTTGCCTATGTTGCAAATCTGTTTACCGGTGGAGATATCTATAGTATTAATTAATATCCAATGATTTCAATGATTATGATACTTACTTCACAACTATATGAGGCTTGTCCTCGTCCATCACATCCACTCTGTGCCATATGCCGCAGCACATGCGAGCGCCGGACAAATGTTCGCTTACAGTGTGTACATGAAAAAATGACTCTCTCATGAACATTCTTAATGTGATTAATCAAAGCTTTCTTATTTGGACAACTGACACTGCACTTATCACAAGAAACACTGTTAGGTAGCTTGGAGTGCTCATTAAGAAGATGCTCTGTGAAGCTTTTCTTAAACCTGAACTTTTTGGTGCACTCTTTGCAACTGTATGCTGCCTGAAAATACAAGAGATAATAAGACACGATATTAATGAAGTTTTACTAAAATATCAGTTCTGTCATTTTTGGACTTCCAACTCTTCAGTAATGGTCTTTATGGAAGAGATACTGCATTTTTATTTTGTAGCAGGCCAGCATTTAACTTCTTGAATAAAATTTATGGTGGTCTTGCATGGTTACATGGTTTGATACATACTCAGTAATGAATATCTACATGGATACGTTCTTCTCGATCAGCAATATTAATAACAAGCGCCTACTTAACTACTTAGTATGATCATTGAATGTATGTCAAGTATTTTGTGTTTACCTTTGAGAAACCCATTTCATTATATTCTAAGGCGCGACACCGTCTGTGGTGTAACAATAACTGCTTTCCTGTTTGGAAAATCTTACTGCAAATGTTACAGACGTATTCAACATCTGAAGGAGAACTTATCTCGTTTTCCTTCTTCATAATCACAACACTGTATGAATTGTTTTTCACCAGGTTTTTGTTAGATCTTTTCAGTTGCTTATTTTTGGACCCAGGCGGTCGCCCTATCTTCTTTCGTTTGGGTGCCATTTGTATAAAAAGACGATGTACCTAGTGTTGTTTACATTTATTTCTCTGATTGTTGTTTACCAATAGATGTGCAATAAGTTCACTTATATAAAATTTGATATTCTTTTCACTCAGGCGCTAAAAACTCCTCAAGCGCCACGTATAATAATTTTAGATTGCGTGCATGACGTAGTGTTGCCAACTTAGGATATGAAGTATGAAGATGTTTTCTATTCTGACGCAAATCTAATAACTACATCAAATAAAATGTAATAAAAATACAATTATTATGAAGATATATTTATTTGCATCAAAATCTTCCTCATGGATCCTACCTGTGAGTGAAAACTGCATAAAAATCAATTCAGTAATTTTTGAGTTAAAATCGTGAATAGACACACAGAAAGAAGCAATAGGTTTTGGGATAAAAATAAAGAAATAGGAAACTTTTGGTCACTGAAAACTATGTATTTTAAGACTTAAAGGAAAAACAATAGTCACAGATTACAGGCCTGCACTCAAAGGATCATGGCGAAGTCCTGAACAAAATTCTGCTGGCATATTTTTTTAGTGTCAACTGATGAAAAATATACAAAAGTAGACAAAAGTATACAGATTAAATTTCTAAACATTTTCTTCACAGACATTACTATTATAAAAGAATCCTTACATTAAAGATAGGTATTCCAGTTTAAAGTTAATGAGATTACGTTTATTATGTCAATAATACCTACATACCAAACTTGCCATGCTTTTTTCTGATGATGTGATTCTCGACATTATATTTATTGTAGTGACAATGTCACATTGTGTCATTTTAGCCACTACATTCTAAGTACAAACAGTTATTTTTATTTTTATGTTTATTATCTAGTGCGGAAATGTATTTCCTAAGTATTTATTATCAATACATAATGCAAAGCATATTATGTTACTTGACCAAGATTTATATTAGTGGCAACATTAAGGATGAGTTGCACCATTTAACTGTAACGATAACCAAACCATAAGCAACCGTGATACGGCCGCCTATTGGTCAATTCGACGATTTGACAACTGTTGACGGCTTTGTTATCGTTATAGTTAAATGGTGCAACTCACCCTAAGAGTTTAGTTTAACCAAAAGCCATGGGGTTAATCCCGAATAAAAAAAATGCCAAGCCATCATGATTATTTAGGGAGAGTTGCACCATTTAACTATAACGATAACAAAGCCGTTATCAGCTGTCAAATCGTCGAATTGACCAATAGGCGACCGTTTCACGGCTGCTTATGGTTTGGTTATCGTTATAGTTAAATCGTGCAACTCACCCTTATTGTAGTAAAAAATCTAGTCAATTCAGTTTCGAATTATGACGATATTTTTGAATTGCATAAACTGGCTATTAGCATGATTTGATAATGCGTAGTAAAATATCTCGCAACTATATGTCATGGTGATATATGGGTTCATTAAATCTATGATGTAGACGCTTAATAATTTCATCAACAATTTCCTCGTCGTCAGCCGTTGTTCTTTGAGTTTAGAGTTAACTATAATGACGTCATTGGGTAATTACTCTACCCCTGGCATTTTTGAACGCGAACGGAGTTCAACTGTCAATGTCAAGCTTAGTGCCGCTTAATCCAACCTAGGGATGTCAGAAATGCAATAAATATCGATATTTTTGAAAATATCAATTTCGATATCGATGTTTATTTAATAATATCGATATATCGGTAGCGGTACGATACTAAAAAAAATGGTCTAATCTACTTCACTTTTTGGTTCATTTTTCTCGTTTGTTTGTCTATTTTTTTTTAAAGTTCCATACAACACTAAACATGATTGGATTACTGGAACTTTATTATTACTTTTACTTTACTTTACTGCTCAAATTGATTATTGATTAAATTAGTTAGATTCTAGACTACAATCAACTCAAATGCAGAAAGACGCGCGCGTTGAGGTTATAATACGGATAACGGACGGACAATTGTTGAATTGAATGTTTTTTGTTTTGTTAATTTTCTCGTACCCAACGAAGTAAGAGGGCAAAGGGAATTGAGGCGAGCCTAGTTAGATACACAAAAGAATGTTAAGAATGAAATTACTGAACTTTGAACTGACATGTCAAATGTGTTATTGACATAAAAACAGAGTTGCCAACTTAAAAACCAACATAAGTACCAAATTAAAAAAGCAGTTAAGTAGCTAATTGAGTCGACCAAATAAAAACACAAAAAAAAATATCGTTTTTGATACAATTTCAATCTTGAATATTTGATATCGATATATCGTTTTAAAATATATCGCCCAAAAATATCGATATATCGAATTGAAAATATCGATATATCGATTTATCGATATTTATTCTACTAGCCTAGTCCAACCTACCCTGCTCAAAGTTAGAGTTAGGTGGGTTAAGTCTAGGGTAGCTACTCGAGTTATACTTTACTTTAATTCATTAAACCCCAAGCGAACGCCGGCGTTCGCGCACCAATTGTCTTTCTATTGTGTCTGTAATTTCCACGATTGTAAGGATTTTTTTAATTAACCCTAACTTTGAGCAGGGTAGGTTAGAGTAAGCGGCAATATGCTTGAATTTGACAGGTGAACTCCGTTCGCGTTCAAAAATGCCAGGGTAGAGTAATTACCCAATAACGCCATTAGAGTTAACTCTAAACTCAATTTTGAACGCAGCCCTGGGTTGCAACTTGCAACTCTACTCAACTCTGGTTATTTTTGAACAATGGTGATTATTGGTGATGACATTGACAGGACTCTTGCTTAGAAATGTAGACCATAAGACTAGTCTATGTCTATGGTTTGCTGCTATTTGACCAGTTTATGAGCCGTAGAAAGAGCATATAATATAGGCCTTTGCAGTGCCCATTGAACACAAAGGCCACAACCCAAACTAATATCTATATACTTATTACCTATTCAGTGGCCCAAAGCAGGGACTTAAAAACACCTTCATAAAGGTTACAGAATTATAAGTTGAATTGGTAACAGAATCAAATATGTAACACTTATAAGAGTGTTTTCAATGTGTTAACCCAAAACACTTATAAAAGTGTAACCGTGACATATCTGTAACAGATATAAAGTGTTAACAGTATTATTAAGTGTAACAGGTAAAAGCAGCGTTGCCAAATTTGCAATTTGCTTATTTATGTTAGGTACTGTACATTTATTTATACCTAAAGCTATGCTAAAACTCATTATTTCAATTACACATATTAACACTTATTAACACATATAAAAGGTTACAGTTTCATTCGGTAACATTATTGTATCTGTTACATTTAAGTGTTTTTCTGTTAAAACTGTTTTAGAAAACAGTTTTATAACACATTGTTACGGTTACAGTTTGAGTCCCTGGCCCAAACAAAAACATTGGTCAGTACTGGAAAGGACTTCATTGGCGGGATTTCTTTAAGTAAAGTTTAATGGCTGTTTTAATTATTCGCAAATTGATTCCTAGGCGATATTGTGATGTAAAATTAGTGTAATTTTATATCTCAAGTGTCTGCGTAACTTGACAATATGTAAAATCATTGAAACAGGCTTCATTTCGGTCAAATGGAGAATGTATTTGCACCCGCATGGTGAACTGGTAAACTGTTGCGATAGTAAAAGTTTAAAATACTAAAGCCAAAAACATTAAAAAAGAAAAAAACAAAAATATAAACACAGCACTGTGCACTGGCGATATAAAATCTTTGGCACTGGCTGGTTCTGAGTAGCCTAAATGGCGACAAATCGCCTACGTTGGCCACACTGATGCCAGATATCATGTTTTCATATTTACGGTGCGTTCAGGTGCGTTCACTCTATTCACAAATAGGTAATTAAAGTTTGTTCATTTTAGATTCGTGTGATTTATTTCATTGGTTAAAATCTTAATTAAAATGTTTGATTATTAATAATTTATGCTATTTTGGACATGCTGTTGGATGTTGTTGTATCCCATTTTTTACATTGTGATAAATAGCGACCAATGACCAATTAAAATTTATTTTTGGTAACCACTAGCAAAAGCAGCAACTCAGCTCAATTCTTTTTGTTTACTGACTAAATAAAAATAGGTACAAGATATTTGGTTTTCGGAGCCCCGTTATGTGAAATCCAATCTAAATCTCTTTGGCGATATCCTAAATAATAAAACATCTGTATTAGTTCAGTTCCCATGGTAACCATAAGCGTAAACGAAATAATCAAAATCATCATGACAACGTGTTTGACACAGTTCATTTTGATTTCAGTGAACATTAGTGTACTTATTTTAAAGATTTCTGGAACTATTGAATACTGTTAAATTATTTTATACTTTGTGTAGCATTATGAACTATGGAAAAAGAATTAGATCCAGATGTTATCAAAACGACGCAAGTAGCCTTGGGAAAATATGTAAAGCGTCCGCCGTTAAGTGAGAAATTATTGAAGAAACCCCCTTTTCGATTTTTGCATGATATATTTACGACGGTAAGTCGTAGGTATATATATTGTATAGCTATGTCATTATTATGAAACTTGCTAGTCTTGCGTCGTGTCTCCACTTGTCCAGGGTGCGGTTTCTATAACAGATCTCGCGAATGCACCGTTTGCGAACCGCTTGCGCACTGCGCGCGTGCATTTCATTCGTACGAGTGACGCGCGTGCGGTTTTGGGGTTTCGTACGAACAAGTGCGAAGGAGTCGTTCGCGAAATGCACAAGCGCCGTTCGCAAGCATCTCGCGAGCCGCTAGCGGCGCATTCGGTACGCACCATGACAAGCGCTAACTCAAAGTCCCGCGGTCAAGTGCTGCTGTTTCAGTTACAACGCTATGCACCATGATAATTTAATGTGGCCATGGCAGGCTCTTACAAATTGCGAATTCTAATCTAACGCCATTTAGTGAGTGTTCTGCTGGGTATCGATCGCAATTCCTGGCTAAGAACTCACTAAGTGGTGCGGTGAACTCAGCCGCGCCCGCCGCGGTGGAGGGGCAGCTGTTTTATTTCTAAATTCACGAGACCGGAGTTTTCCGAGGTTACGCGGCGCAGTCGTCGCGGTTTCGCGTTTTCGCTTCTTCCAATAAGACGAATAATTGTTTATCTGAGTAGTGACTCACTACTTAGACACTTCACGGTGATGCAGAGATGAACGGAATTGAAGAACTAGATTCGTTAATCGTAAATAAACATTTAAAAAATATCACCCTACCTATCTGATTCGATTTTTTTTCAGTCATTCTTCGGGCGTTACAGGAACGCTTGCGCTTTTGTATTGTCTCTTGTAGGGGTTTTGTTTATGTATGTGCAGTTGTATGATGCATTATCCATTAGGTACTACAACACAATTCGGTTGTAGATTTGACACTATTTATTCGTTCATGGATGAAGTTTGCAGAATTCATATCGTCATGCATGACTCATGATATTCACTTGATTAAGATTTAAGCACATGGTAGCAGTCCATTTTCAACAAACTTTGTTGACTTGCTGGGTACCGTTCAGGTACGCATATTTAGGGAAATTTTATTGTGATGGTCACCCGAAAAATTATTTGACAAATGGGTCTAATTTTGGGAAATGAACCTTCCACTGGACCGGCACGTAGCACGAGTCGACCGATCACCGGAGAGGAGTGACGAAGCGGAAGCAGCCTCTAGACGGCACATAGGAACTCGATGTCATATTTTGTATGGAATTAAGAGGAGAGTCCTTAAGAAACACCTCTTATAGTTTTCATAATTTCTAAAAGTACTTGGTACCGCACTCAATGAAGGATAATAAATATCTCGCGGTGAAACTATTGACACATCCATCCTTCATTTTCTTTGTGGAATTCAGTGTGGTGTATTTTTATAAATTTTGAAAACTGTAAGTGCATTTTTAGGTGTTTTAGGGACTCTCCTTTTAAAATAACAAATAAACTCGTTCGGTAGGTACTGAAAGCCTTCCGCGAACTAAGCTGACTTTTGGGGATGGATTTTTTTCTTTCAAAATAAATGAGACCAATCTCAAAGTATCCTTATTCAATAAAAAATAATCAACAAAATGTATCTGCCTATTCTGTTAAGTTTCAAAATAATAAAAGGGTCGACATGAGAACGTCTCTTCCGTTCATTCGGTTATAAACCGAATTAGGTAAACAAAATACTTGAAAATACCTATATCGGAAGTTTCTGTCGACTTTCATTACTTATTTTAAACAAGTACTTACCTATCTTTACTTCTTTATAATATTAGTGTAGATATACATATGTACATTTTTACTTTTCAGGTTTTAAAGACAACAGGTTTCTTTGGAAATTTGTTTGAGGAAAATGAACTGGTATCAGATAATGTAAAAGACAGAGATAGCAAAATATCATTTCTTAACAAAGTGATATTTGTTTTGAGTAAGTTGATATAAAATTAAGTACTTCTACTAGGTTCCTTATATATTATACTTTGCTGCAAGTGACTTAATGTGCTATTATTTTGACACGTAAACAGGTTCAGCTACAGGACAACCACTTGCTGCAAAACCATCTAAAATAGTTGCAGGTCAAGAACCCGACAAAACTAATGAATTACTTCAGTGTTTGGCTAAAGCACTCGATGAAAAATTATCTTCAGAGGAAGCTGTAAAAAAATATAAAGAAAATACAAAGCCAGCTCAAAATTCTGAAACTAAGAACAAGGAGCCAATCAAATCAACCAAGAAAGCAACAGACTCGAAAAAGTTAACATCGCGAAGCAGTGACAAGTTAAATAGTCAAAGAAATGATGTGACACGAACTACAACTAAGCAAGATAAAGAAAAGCTACATGATGTTAAATCAAAAAGAAGAGAAAATGGATCGATCAAATCGGAACCTCAAAACCTCAAGAAAACACAACAATCAAAAACAGTCAATGCAAAAAATGGAAAGGACAATACTAAGGAAAAAAAAGATCTGCCCACAGGCGATAACATACAAAAGCTGAGTAGAAATATGTCATCCAATTCTACGGAGAGAGAAAAGGGACACGAAACGTTAAATAAAGCTCAAAGCCAAGAATCGAATACAACCGTAGAAAAAGGAGATCAACTAGGCAAACAAATAAATGTTCATCAAGTTGTAAGTCCTAGAATCGAACAGGATGTCGAAGGAAAACTTAACAGCTCCTACACGATAGCCGAAAATGAGTTGAACTCATCGTCATCTTCGAATGATTTAAATGAAATCACAAATAATAATAAGCAAGATGAAATAAACCCACAAGAAATAATTGTAAATAAAAAAACAGCATTTATTGATGTTGAAAATCAAAATCAAACAAATACTGAATATAATGTTGATTTAAAGTCAAAAAGTTTGGATCTAGATGTAAATATTGAAGAACCACAAAAAATCAACACCCAAGCTCTTATCGAACCCGAAAGCAAAATTATAAATGCAGAAAAAGACTCAGTGACTTTATCTAAAGATCCATTGATTACAACAAGTGATTCAAAAATTCCTCGACCACCCAGTGTAAGGCCTTCATCTTCTAGACCAGGAGCTCCGAGAATGAGGGAAAAGCTGGACAACGTTATAAAAGATTCAGATAATTTACTCTTAGGTAAAGTCAACATAATCATTGAAAATACCCAAAACGAAGAGGTTTGTAGAAATTATCACTCGCGCATATTTACTTACATAAATACTTATTTTACATTTATAAAACGTTGCGTGTATGATTGAAATAAGTAAATTTTAATTGCAGGAAGAAGAAACAAGTCTGTTAGTAATAGAACAACATGGAGCCTTCAATTCAGTTTCCCAAGACCAGCAAGAACTGCAGCTATCATCAAACGAACACGGACATCTAGTTCAACAGATTTTAGACTCCCAGAAAGAGCTGTCTCATATAACAGGAAAAACAGAGATTGTATGTATTCCTTCATTTAATTATTAAAAAGAATGTTAAATTTATTGAATTTTTTGGATTTTTGCAGGAGTGGCAATTCGGAGCTCAGAAAGCCAGAGAGGCGATGAACCAAGAAATCGAGCAACTTCGGTTTAATATTCAAGCTTTGTCTCGGGTAGCGAATCCCTTGGGAAAATTATTAGATCACATCCAAGAAGATGTTGAAGTGATGCGTCAGGAACTCCATCAATGGTCAAACATTTACGAAGACGTTACCAAAGAGATGCTTAAACAAAAGACGTGAGTATTTTCGGTTTCACACAGTCGTCTTCTTAAGTCGACGGCAGATTTGCTGTAGGTATTGTTCGGTGATCACAACAATTTAATCTTTTGCTGTCCTTTTGGATATGTTTCAGTTAAAGGCAAATAATTAGTTAAAAGTTAATAAGTATGTACAGTTCAAAATATTCCAATAATATAATTTTATTGATCCAGTTCAATCTGAATTCACTTGCCAAAGCCCGATCCCTTTGGCAAGAGAATTGAATAACCTGCGATTCTAACAAGAATTTTATTAAGATAGGTATTTTCGATCTGTTAAAAATACGGCTTGCAAAGAAAACTTATTTGCGTATCAATAACGTTTTTTTTTACTTTGTTTAACGGAATCTTAGTCAAATCTAAATGATTTAAAAATGTTATTATTTAAACTAAATTGGGTAAATAAATATGTTAAGTATGCAAGGCATAATTCATTAAAAAACTGTTCTATCATTGTTGGCAACAATTTGCCGTCTTCTTCTTCCATTCGCCACTACTTACGACACTTCAGACAATGATAGTTACAGAGATGAGCGGAATCGAAGAACTAGATTGTGAATTTCTGATTAAACTTTTTTCGTTCATGATTTGAAAAGCATTGTATAATTTAGGATGATGTATTCATATTCATTTATTAGCATCTACAATGTTGGCAAGTTGGTACAAAACAGGCTTAGCTTAAAGCTGTGTAGGTTTCTCTTCGACTCCACTGTGCTGTATTTAAAACTTTGAGAAACCTAACTTTAAGTACTTATCATAATTTTATTTTTTAGCTTGAACGAGGACTCGTTGACGCCGTTCCATTCTAAATTAAAACAAATAGAAACGGACATTGAAGAAAAGCATGATAAAATAAATGACCTTAAGATAATGATACATAAAAATGGTTTTAGAATTGAGAAGTTACTTACGAGTGGGAGTGTGCAATAACAATTTATCACGTAGATTTTATTACAATAAACATGATCAAAATAAATATTTTTCAATTCATTTCAATAAAATCAAAACGACCTCAAAAAGAAACCAGTTGCATTCATCATCAATTTACTTTCCTTCTGTTACGATTTGTATAAGCCGAGTCTATAATATTCATAATGAAAGTGTTTCTAAACCACTGACAAGCGGCTGCTGACCTACCTAACATTTACATTTAGAGAGTAAATATTTACTCTTATGATATTATTGTTTATCATATTATCATAAGAATTCATAACTCTTCCATTACGTTGCATATTTTGACAGAATTATTTATCGCTATCTGCCATCAGACGGACTGCATCGCAGCAACTGCACGCAGTCCTTAAATTCAACTACATGCAGTTTGATCTGACTTTGCGCAGTTGGCGCCACGCATCTAGCCCAGGAGCTTAGGCTGACATTATGCGGACTGCATCGCAGCGACCGCGCGGGCGATATATTTAACTGCATGCAGTTGTACGTTCGACTTCGTGCAGTCATGATATCAACTGCACGCGGTCGGCTGCAGTCGAGTGAAGTCAATATCAACTGCATGCAGTTGTGCCTTCAACTTTACGCGGTCGGCAACAGTCGCGTAGTGTCGACGCACGCTGTCCATCGCTAACCGCGCATACTGTCAGTGTGCAGTTAACTACAAAGAGCAAACGCACATTGACATTGTCAACTTTATTTTGAGGCACTTAAAGATCAAATCATACCAGCGATCACGTGCAGTTGATATCATGACTGCATGAAGTCGAACGTACAACCGCATGCGTTAAATATATCGTCCGCGCGCGGTCGCTGCAATGCAGTCCGTCTGTTGTCAGCCTTAGATTGGTCAAAGCCTCCAAAGATAGCAACAGCTGGGCATTGAGGAACATGGCTGGAGCTTCCAGAGAGCGCGGCCCTTGGCCAGAACAGTCCAGAACACATTGACATCACTCACGACCGCATTGTAAGTAGACTTACTTAGCTACTCAACTCAGATTGGCAGTAAATGGTAGTACTAATTTTTTATCTGACTTTCTAAAAAGGAGATGTCAACCTCACCTGATGGTAAGTGTTGGATACGGGACAAGTAAAACGACAGCTAGCCGGAAACGCACTGACTTATTCTCATCTATGGCACTGACGCTTTATTATTTAAAAAATACACTTGCACGAGAGCGCGCGGGTGCGGGGTGCGGGGCGCTGCGCAGTGGCATCTGCGCAGGCTTACGCGCATCGCTCGTCTATGATACATTACAAAGAGTATATAATCACTACGTTTATGCATTATAGGTACCCAACAGTAAGTCATGATGTGGTCTAAGTTGTAGTTATCAGGAAACACACGACTCCAGAAGTGAATTCCACTCCTTAGCTGTACCTACGTACAATGAATGTGTTCCCAAAACGTTTTGCGCGTTTGAGTGGGATGTCCACCTTGTACAGGTGGCGCATCGCTGTACGTCTGGTGATTCGATGATGGAACGGGCTTAGCGGAATTAAATTATGTAAATCCAACGCACACTCCCCCAAATGCAACCGGTAGAATTTCGAGATTGGCAACACGGCGTCGGTGCTCAAAACTTTGGAGCTTTGGTACCGGGCTTATGTGCAGCAGGAACAATGCCCGGTATGCAGGGCCGGTTTATGCATGTTGGGGCCCCTAGGCAATGCACGTCTCGGGCCCCCCCTACCCTCTTCTAATTTCTTAATATATTTTGTGTGTAACACAAATAATAATTTATTCATAATTACGTTGTTTTTAGGGTTCCGTAGTCAACTAGGAACCCTTATAGTTTCACCAAGTCTGTCTGTCTGTCTGTCCATCCGTCCGCGAATAATCTCAGTGACCATTAGCACTAGAAAGCTGGTAGTATCCGACCGAATGTTCGGTTTCGGTTTAGGTCGAGTTTCGGCAAAAAAAACGAGTTTTGGTTTAGTTTCGGTTTCGGTGGCAAACTTGCCGAAACTACGACCGAAACAGAAACTGCACTCGGGAGTTCTCTCGCTGTGATCGGTCATGTTCAGCGCGTTAAATTCCTTCCAAGGGTAAAGCAACGAAGACATTTTGCCGTGTCCACGCGCCTAATCATGTCGTCACTGGCTTGTGTTTGCAGTTCGTTTTACTTTTACCTACTCCCAGACTAAAATCGAGTGCAGTAAAATTCATGATAGTCAACGAATAATAATAGCATTAAAAAAAAAAATAGGAACGTGCTGATTACAGTAATGTTTTCTTTATTTTTCCCTCAAAACATGATCCTTGTAAGGTAGTGTCGGTTTTGGTTTCGGTTTCGGCCGAAACCGAGACTTGCCTAAATTCGGTTTCGTTTTCGGTTTCGGTTGAAAAACCAGTTTCGGTCGGACACTAGAAATTTGGTACCAACTACCAATATGTATATCAATCACGCCGACCAAATGGTAAAATAAAAAGCGGAAAAAAATGTTTTATTAGGTTATAGGTACCGCCTACACGTAAAGTGGGGAGTGATTTATTTTTTTATTTCAACACTAACGTGTGATATATTGTTAGATAGGTAATTAAAAATGAATAGGGGTTCACTCAAATCATTTTTTGATAATGTCAATATTTTCGGAAATAATCGATCCAAAACTTAAAAAAAAATGTGTGTGTGTCTCGCTCCAACTTCTTTTGAACCATAAGTTTAAAAATATGAAAAAAATCTCAAAAGTAGAAGAAAATTATTTTGAACTTGAAGGGTTGAAAAGTTTTTGAAAAGTTGTACAAAATAATTTCTGACCTAAGTTTATAATTTAACCGTATATGCAAGCATTTTTTTAACTTATTTTACATATTTTATTATTCTGAACGTATCTTCTTTCAAATAAAAAAAAAGAATTATTAAAATCGGTTCACGCAATCCAAAATTAACACCGAAAACCCAACTTACATAACCCGCTAATAAAAGATTGTGTTTTATAAACTCTATTTGTTGACCGATTTTCGCATAATCCAATGCTAGGATCGTTAGTTAAATGTCATGTCATCAAAATTCTTCTTCTTCTTCTTCTTCTTCCTGCCCTTGTCCCATTTTATTTGGGGTCGGCGCAACACGTTTTTTTCTTCCATTCTGTCCTGTCACTCGTCACGCTATCACTAACTCCCTTTTCTTTCATATCACTTCTCACACAATCCATCCATCTTTTCTTTGGCCTCCCTCTCCCTCTCCATCCATCCACATGTAAATTCATAACTCTTTTAGCAACATGCCTTTCATCTCTCCTCTTTACATGACCATACCAAGACAAACGATTTCCTTTCAACCTTTCAGTTACTGGCGCCACTTTCAAACTTCCCCTAATATACTCATTTCTCACTTTATCCATTCTCGTCACACCACACATCCATCTCAACATTCTCATCTCCGCTACATGCAATCTTTTTTCATCCGTCTTTTTCACAGCCCAACATTCTGATCCATACAGTATGACAGGCCTTATCACGGACTTGTAGATTTTACCCTTCAACTTGAGGGGCATCCGTGGGTCACAAGTTGTTCCCGTGACCTGTCGCCATTTCATCCATCCTGCGTTGATCCGATGTGTTACGTCCCGGTCTACCTCACCATCCCCTTGGACGAGCGACCCGAGGTACCGAAAGTCGGAACAGATCGGTATGGGCGTTCCGGCGAGAGCTAAGGGCACTGGATTGGAGAGACCGCCGAAATCGCAGAACAAGTACTCCGTTTTGGTTCTACTCAATTTCAGGCCAACACTCTCCAATCTGTGCCACCACACCTCCAATCTGTTCTGGACCTCTAGGCCACTCTCGGCAACCAGCACAATGTCATCGGCAAACAACATACACCAGAGAGCCTCTTCCTGAATGTCCGACGTCAGAGCGTCCATTATCATCAGGAAGAGGTAAGGGCTAAGGGCCGACCCTTGGTGTAAGCCGACAGCCACATTGAAGCTTCCAGTAGTGCCCACTGAAGAACGGACTTGGGTACTGCATCGACTGTACATCGCTCGGATCAACTGCACATACTTCCCAGGCACACCTTTCTCCTTAAGGGCCCACCACAGAACCTCACGAGGTACCCGGTCATATGCCTTTTCGAGGTCAATGAATACCATGTGCAAGTTTTTATGCGCACCTCTGTATTTCTCGCACAGCTGGCGTATAGCAAAAATGGCATCCGTTGTACCCCGACCAGGCATAAAACCGAATTACAAATAATTTTTTTACTGTTTATGAAACAGTCTATTTCTTTTTTCCTGAAGCACGGGGCCCCTAGGCAGTTGCCTACAGTGCCTAATGGATAAAACGGCCCTGACCACACACGCCTATCTGGGCGCGTTGGTCTCGATTCATTTTATACGGAAACTAAACTTGTAGAGCTACACTTGATTTGACTTGATCCACGCCACGCGACGTCGTTCTACGTACAAATACAGGAGAGTTACACGTGTGCGTCGGCGTCGTTCTAATGTAGTTCTAGCTTAGATCCCCATCGTCGAAGAACAAATTCAGTGTCAGAAGACCGTCTCAATGCACCTCATATTCTGTGGTTGTGCTGTGAGCTTATGTTCAGTTTAACGATGTTACTAGGAGTGAGACTAGGAGTGAGACAAGGAGTGAGACAAATGTAATATTTTTACGTAATCTTATTTAATTTATCACAAACTTACAGAAAAACACATACCTACATTTACAAGCCTTATAATTCAATGTATTTATAATTAATTACAATAATATTAACCTTCAGTAGGTTGGTACATTAATGCTTATTAGGTATTCGATTCGATTTCGTCTAGCTAGTCTATGGCTAGTTTACATTGATCCAGTGGAATCAAGTGACCTTGGAAAGTTGGAGGGAAGTTATTTATTTACATAAAAAAAATATCACTCATTAATTTAGTAACGCAAAAACTGTTCATCATTCTCCAAACTAATAGAGAAATCGAGCACTAGTTTTAATTCAGTTAGATTCCAGACTATTAGTTTCCCGTCCGTCACAATAAGTGTTCCCACTTATGAGTTTAAAAAAAGGCTATTTGTTACGTTGACATACTAAGTACGGAACTCTAATAAATACGGATCCCTAAAACCGGGCCCACAAAGGACGGTGATAAACTAGTAGCTATTTTTAGGGTTCCGTAGTCAACTAGAAACCCTTATAGTTTCGCCATGTCTGTCTGTCCGTCTGTCTCTCCGTCCTCGCTTTTAATCACTGTGACCGTTAGCACTAGAAAGCTGAAATTTGGTACCAATATGTATATCAATCACGCCGACAAAGTGGTAAAATAAAAATTGGAAAAATATGTCTTATTAGGGTAGCCCCCTATATGTAAAGTGGGAAGTGATTTTATTAAATTTTAAACCCTAACGTGTGATATATTGTTGGATAGGTATTTAAAAATAAATAGGGGTTTACTAAAATCATTTTTTGATAATGTCAATAGTTTCGGAAATAATCGCTCCAAAAGTAAAAAACAAGGTGTGCCCCTCCTCTAACTTTTGAACCATAAGTTTAGAAAATATGAAAAAAGGACAAACTAATACATAGGTACCAGAAGAAGTTTTCGGTGGTAATTTTGGATTGCGAGAACCGATTTAAATAATTATTTTTTTGTTTGAAAGAAGATACGTTCAGGATAATAAAATATGTAAACGAAGTTAAAAAAAAAATGCTTGCATATACGATTATACTACAAACTTAGTCCAGAAATTATTTTGTACAACCTTTTTGTCTTTTTTGTACAAAAACTGTTCTTTCCATCAAGTTCAAAATGATTTTCCTAGAAAGTCCTTATAAAGTTCTACTTTTCAGATTTTTTTCATATTTTCTAAACTTACGGAATCATTATCAAAAAATGATTTTAGTAAACCCCTATTCATTTTTAAATACCTATCCAACAATATATCACACGTTAGGGTTGAAATTAAAATAAAAATCACTTCCCACTTTACATATAGGGGGGCTACCCTAATAAAACATTTTTTTCCAATTTTTATTTTACCACTTTGTCGGCGTAATTGATATACATATTGGTACAAAATTTCAGCTTTCTAGTGCTAACGGTCACAGAGATTAAGCGAGGACGGACAGACAGACATGGCGAAACTATAAGGGTTCCTATTGACTACGGAACCCTAAAAAATGACTTTATATTCCTCCCGTACAAAACGCGAATTTCATATGTAAGGACCTAATAAACTGGTTTAACTCAATCCAGATCCATACTCCGACTACTTATGAAGTTAATATCTATACTAGTTTTTTTCCTTAGTTCACTTCTTCAACCGTTCTGTCGTAAGGGCCAGGCCACAACAGTGCGTTGCGGCGTCGCATCGCAAAAACAACATTGCACAGCTATGCGATGCGATGTCGCAACGCAAAAATTTCATCGGATACGACATCGTACGACAAGACGCTAACCGTCAGTTCAGTTTCTAGTGAGACATGGACCGCACTGCGCGTGTTCTACTTCTGCTTGCGTTAAGGCGTATTAAGAAAAAGAAACAGAAAAGAAAGTACTGGGTGCACCCATTACTGACAATTATGAATAAAGATGGAAACCACTTCAAAAGGAAATATGAGGCGCTAAAAGTGGACGAGGTTAAATTTTTCGATTACTTTAGGATGAGTGTAGTAAGTTTTGAAGAACTTCTTAGTTTGATAAAGCCTCATTTACAAAAGAAATACATATTTAGAAAACCCATCGAACCTCTGGAGATGCTGGGATTAACTGTAAGGTAAGAAAAAAATAAACTATTTTTTTACTATAATCATACTGTTTAATCATTTTCATAATTTAGTGTTATTCAAAACTCGTATTCCGATTGTGTGTCATTCGTCAAATTTGTTAGTTCCTCATCGAAATGAATTTGTTCTGGCTCATTTACATCATCATTCCTTGGCGTTTGTGGAGACGATTGCATAGGTGCCGGTGGTGTTTCGCATCCGCTTTGGAAGGCACTGCGTTGAATGGATGTTTGATAGCCACTCTGCATAGGCATTTGAGCTGATTGGTAGCCACTCTGCATAGACATTTGAGCTGTTTGATAGCCAGTCTGAACAGTTGTTTGAGATGTTTGATAGTTTGCTTGGACGGATGTTTGTGAAGTTTGATAGTGGCTGGGATAGTATGATGGTTGGTGTAAATCACTTAATATCTGTAGGACACGACTTTGGAAAATTATTGTTTGATTATCATTCAATTTTTCCAATGATGGCAAAATTCCTTTAAAAAAAGATAAATGTCTACTTTCAGGTGTTTTTAAAGCAGCTATAATATTCTTCTCAAATTCGTCTTCGTCAATTTTTCTTTTACGCGATGCAGGCTGGTAACGTGGCATGACAGGTTGCTGGCTTTGTTGGGTTGAGGTGCTTGGTCTTATTTCTTCATCGTCAAGACTTGATGTTGTTTTATTTTGAGAATTCTTTTTCAGAAATAGGAGCTGGTCGTATAGATGATATTGTTTAATTTTTTTGGCCCCAGCTCCGGATTTACATTGCTCGTTTAATTTTTTTTCGTATTTTGTAAAATTATCCTTGATTCCTCTCCATTTCTTTATGACATCGTTACCTAAAAAAATATGACGAATAATGATTTATTTTGTTTTCTTTCAGGTACCTGGCGACGGGAAATACTTTTAAAGATATGCATTTCACATATTATCGTGGAAAATCTACAATAACAGGAATAATAAAATTTGTTTGTCGTATTGTATGGAACATTCTTAAAAGGTTGGAATTACCAAAAATTACAACAGAGCTGATGGAACAAATTGCTCAAGAGTATGAAAAAAAGACCAACTTTCCTAATTGTATAGGAGCGCTAGATGGAAAACACATTCGTATATTGAGCCCGGATCACAGTGGATCCCTATTTTTCAATTATAAAAATTATAATTCCATTGTTCTATTAGCACTTGTTGATACGAATTACAAATTTATATATGTCGATATAGGTGCATATGGTAAGGAATGTGACTCCACTGTTTTTCAGAACTCAAATCTATACGACTTATTAAAAAAAGGTCAATTATCTATACCTCCGCCAAAACCGTTACCTGGCTTTCAAAAAGAAATTCCTTTTGTCTTCGTGGCGGATGAAGGATTACCACTGACAAATAATATAATGCGCCCATATTCTGGGAAATTTTTATCGATAGAAAAACGAGTTTTTAATTATCGTTTGAGCCGAGCTAGACGATATGTTGAGAGCGCTTTTGGCATACTCGCAAATAAATGGCGCATATTTCATCGACCCATTAATGTTTCTTACGATTTCACAATAGACATTATAAAAGCATGCTGTGTATTACACAACTTTGTATTGAATCGAGATGGCGCACAAACGTTTGAAGAAATGATTATTGACGATTCTTTGCAAATTTTACACGAAACAACACATGAAAGTAGAACAGGAGCTAACATAATCAGAAACGAATTTTGTAATTATTTTAATAGTAACATTGGAGGTCTTAGTTGGCAGTTAACAAAAATATAAATGTTTATAAGTACTTACCGAGTTTTGTTTTTTCAACACTATTTAACTCCTCAAAATTTGAATATAAACTTGTACACACTTCCCTCCATGCTTCTGTTTTTAAAAATTTGTCTTTGAATTGTGATATAGTTTTGTCCCAAAGGACGGGACGTTCGTAAATTAAAGATATCAGGTGGTCGACATCGTACTGCGCCATATCGCTTAAAAAACACGTGCAGGTCGTTCAAAGTATGGACACCGACTAAACGGCAAAGCGTTGTCGCATCGCAGATTTGTACGCTGCGGCAGCGCATCGGAAATTTCCACGATGCGTTGTGCGGCGTCGTTGATTTTTGCGATGCGACGCCGCAACGCACTGTTGTGGCCTGGCCCTAAGTCTCCCGCGCCCAACTCATGGCTGTTTGACGACAGATCATAGTACCGCTCACCGCGGCGGACACCTGATGTCTGCGGGCCAGTTACTACACTGTATCTCTATGTCTGAGTATGGTCTCACCTCTCTCCAAAAGATTAGGCCTCTCAGGTTTTTCAGAGCATCAATAAAGGAGTTCGGGGATCCTAATGTGCGAGTGCGTATTTCAATGACAACTGTGCAGTCGCCTACACTCTAAGCCCGGTTCTCCAAACTGCGTCATCTAGTCTGCTCGATTTCAATTATTGCCCTTCGCTTAGCTCTTTGACGGTCTTGGAATTGCGTTATAGTCTGCATGCTGAGCTATCATTTTTCGGTCCCACATTTCATGACTGGAAGGACACATTGTGTAAAAATGGACTCATTGTTTGCCGCATAACTTTTTGTTATTGTTAACGAAAAACAATTGAGTACATAATTATGTAGGTGCTATAGTAAAGGGAAAAAGTGCATAAATCATTAAAGACGTAAAGTATGCATTTCAAATGATTAGTGGTAATATAGGATAGTTATTTTAGGTATAGTTGTACAAAGACCACTTTTGCATTTGCACTTTTGTTTGGAAAACACGACGGATATTGGATGTGCTTCGATTATGTTTTCGTACAGTGTGCAATCCATCTGTCTAGGCCTTTTTGGGTCGGCTTCCAGTTTAACCGGATGCATCTCAATACCAGTATTTTACATTTACATGGAGCGACTGTCTATCTAACCTCCCGATACCTCTTGGGTCCGGTCTGGTATATTTTGACGATTTCCCTGGGCCTCAAGTCTGCTATTACAATAGTGTCAGAATGGTCTGTCATTGATGTCATAATTGTCGATTTTGACAAGTTTGGTAATCTACTAATATAATGGCGTCATTATGACTTTCCAATGGTCAACCACTGACACTCCATTGAAAGAAGTGACATAGAATGGTAATCTCGTACATATTGACAAATGAATATTTGAAGTTTGCGGTAAGTAATCTGCTTTTATTTGATCAGTGTTTTACCATTAGAACGTTATTGTGCAGTTATTGGTTTTAATATGCTCGAAATTATTATTCTACCACAATTCTATTACAAGACCATTGACCGATCAATGATCGATCATTATGAATTAGCAGATTACAAACTTTTAGCAAAATGACAATTGGATCGTGTTGGAATGACGAATGTATAAAAATAGCAGACTTGGGGCCCTGAGCACTGCAATGTTGTCAATATCTTAATTTTATTTTTGAAAATGAAGCAAAATTTACTTCCTTACGTCGCGTCGTCTGACTATCCGTAGCGACTGTCAAAGGTTTGTAAATGACAGCAGGGACCAACGGATTATCGTGATTTCCAAAGCACAGACGAATTTTGGTATTATGATTATTGATCCTCAGAGCGACTTCGACAACCTTGTAGATCGACACGTGCGTGTATATAATATGCATAACATTATTTTTGATAAGACTTGTTTTAGGCAAAGGTTGCCTGCAAAGGGAGGAGGGCGCGACACGAGTGCAAAAGTGGCCTAATTTGTATCTAGGTCCGTAGGTATCCGTTAGCGCTAGGCGGCACTTAATTAACGTCTTTGAAAGCGCGCTGTTAGATTTTAAATGTTTGTAAAACTTGGTTCAGTGCGCCAATATTTGAAAATCTGACAGTACAATAATGTCGAGACATTCGATTTAAACGTGTCGTTCGTGAAAATTTTGATATTAGTGGAGTTTATAACATGAAACCTTTGTTATTGCAGTATTGGGTTTTCAACTGTCGGAACTGAGCCAAGCGAAATAAATACTACCTAGTAGGTATAGGAGAGTGGAACATCAGAATCAGAAGAACAGTAGTTTTGGTCCTTGTGACATTTGTAAAGTGTATGAAATTAAATTTAGAGAACCTTAAAAACAAACAGTTGACTTACAATTTGCCAAAACGGATCTTGAGCGCTCGGCGTCAGAGTGGGGATCGCTTTGCGCATTCCATACATTGGCGATCCAATCGTCTTCGTTGTTAGATACATGCAGCAACGCAGGGAACGAATTAGGAGTGATGTCTATGACGCGAAGGCGCGGCGAGCCAATCACTGACATTCCCCGCCCCCGCGTCTCACTTCGCACCTGACTAAAAAATCCCGAATGTTTGACTTCTGCGCAACCGCTCAAAATCCGTGATGGCAACTGTAGGTTATTGTAAAAATTACATACTTAACTTTACTAATAAACTTAAATCTGTGGTAAAAACCGTGGTTTTATCGCTGTCTGCGATATCTAATAGATAACCTTGGAAGGAATAAAAACAAAAAAAGCGGGCAGCCAGTGGCTTCGGTCTCGTGGAAGTAGGTCTCTCCATAAAAATTTTGAACCCCCGAATTTCAGAAAGTGCTATCTTAGCGCATATGTAGGTACGTCAAGCAACTATCTGCGCGTGCGTGCCAAAGCCAAAGGCTAATGCAAAATATTGGCATAATTTACTTTTTTTCTTTTCGCCAGGAATGAAACATAGGTTAACGTAGTTATACGACAATACGAGGTATCAAAAAGAACCCATAACCGAGCAGAGATACATATAGAAGCATTGCTAGTTCGTTTTAGCAGGCGTTACCTGTTTTTCTTATAATATTACTATAATTAAAGTCAACTCTTTACAACACTAAACGCCTTTTACCACACCCGGTGTTGCAGGTGCAGAAGTGAGGGGCGCCGATTAACTAATAAGATAAATTATGTAGTGTATTTAACAATGAGAAACTTAAAATTGATATTTTAAGTATTACACGGACTTTTCGTATATAAACATAACGCCAGAAAAAAGCAATAGCGATCTATTAATTAATAGTCTCTAACTTAAATATAATATATTCCACAACAATCACACAACGCCGTCTAGTCCCAAGCTAAGCAGAGCTTGTGGTGGCTTGTGGTTTGTGTTGTGTGGGTACTAGACAACTGATAAACATACTTATATTTCTAAATACATATAATATGTAATTATAGATAAATTACACCCAGACAGAGAAACTTTGTTCGGTTATGGTTGGTAGACATAGGTTTCACAATTGGGGTAAAGAAAAAAAAAATGCCAGCTATGTAATGCAAGTTTCATTCCCCTTTCAGCACAATCTATTCAGTGGTTTTTTTTTATGGTGGTAAAAATCATCAAATGACAACCCTGGTTTACATTTTAATAAATCAATCGGTCAGTAATGGCTTTTATATTTATAGCAGAACCATCAGAAGTTGTTTGTAGTAACAGTAAACCTAATATTGACACCTAGGAACAGTTTTCCCATTTTTTGTATTTTCTTTTCATGAAAACCTTCCTAAAATTTTAACAAATAATTTATTTATCTGATCTTATCTTTATCTTTGGTCCTACTAT
This sequence comes from Mythimna ferrago, assembly GCA_910589285.2. NCBI lineage: Eukaryota > Metazoa > Arthropoda > Insecta > Lepidoptera > Noctuidae > Mythimna > Mythimna ferrago. Next base: position 10,423,787 of record OU342692.1, on the reverse strand, counting down.
TGTCATTTTTTATCACTAGTCATTCATTTTTATTTAACCGTTCGAATACCGTAATTAGACACATAGGACAATGAGAGAGTGAATGCCACCATTCTCTTAGGGTTCAGTGAATTAAATACATTTTACGCAATATTATGGTAGAGAGATAAAAAAAAAGATAAGCTGAATCATTATTTATTCATGAAATTTAATACTCCATAATACAGTGAAAGTTTGTCTTTAACTAAATTCTTGAGGCAACCTAGGCCCGGCGCCCATTATCGGCATCAGCAACAAAAAGGATCTTTCGGCATCCCTACATGCAAGCGCACACTGTCGGAAATGTATGCATGTAGGGATGCCGAAGGGTGCCGAAGGATCCTTTTCCTTGCTGATGCCGATAATGGGCGCCGGGCCTTAGAAACAGAACTTGTGTAACATGGGTACCGTTTTCAACATGGCCAAGAACAAAAATACTTGGACACCCACTACTGACTGCCACAGCATTCAATGACCATGTACAGATTTTATTTGGGGAAAGGGTAATAAAGTTTTTGTATGCAGTCTTAACGTTTTTGTATGCATGTACACTACAATTAATTTGGGCACATAATTTTGAGCAATATTGTTTGTTTAACAACAGGTGCAAAAATAAAAATCAGAGTTTTACCAAAACCAAGCACTGTTCTAACGATCCACCTCCTAAGTTAAGAAACAACATAAAAGAAACACTACGTACGTATTTTATGTTTCTTCACTTAGAAGAAACATAAAATAGTATAATTTTACAATTATTTTTGGAGAGAAAAGATACAAAAAAGGTTATTTTTGAGGAATGTGTCCTTTCCTAATAAATACCACATAAATTGATACTTAACATAACATTATGGTGTTGATGATGAATCATTTTTATTATTGTTATCACTATTTTCTTTTCCACGGTCTATTTCTGGGTCATTTCTTGATCGTTTTAATATAACAGCAGCATGCTCCATCACCATGACTAATCTATGCTGACTCTCCAATCGTTCTAAACAACCTTTGCAAATTGTTTTTGGCAATGGATCTGACTTTGACACCTGAAATTTAAACTTCTGCAATTAAAAAAACTAAGCAAAAAAACTGTAAAAAAATATTTAAAACAATAAATTGAATATTTTATGATAAATCAACTAAGTAATTACCAACACCACAAAAACCAGTAATGAATGGTAACTAGTATCCAGCCTTCCTCCATTTATTGTTGGACTAACATTAAATCTAAAATTAGTTTTTTAAGCTTAAGATTTTCATAAGTTTTTTATTGCTGACATGTTCAGTAGATAGTAATTATTATAATATTTCGAGCAATAATTGCTATTGTATGGTTGAAAGTAATATGATTACTTAGTACACATAACAAGCAACAAAAGACTAATGAATAATGAAAAGTATATAACACGTGTTACTCAATCAACTTACATTTATTGAAAGATATCTGCTAATTTTTTCGGATACGCCCAAGCGTGTGCCTTCTTCGCCATAAATATGAAGGACTACTCGATGCATTTCAGAACATAATCGACATATAAAGCCCGTCAAAACAGCTCTGTCTAAGCTTCCCATGATGATGCAGTAAAGAATTATTACTTCGAGAAGTATACCAGTTAGTAGTTTTGGTTATTTTCAACTGCAACTTTGGTTTATTTATTTTTATTTTCAATCACAGTTTTGTAAACACTTCACACTTCGTTTCTTTGAGAATTATTGTAATAATAATTTTATGTATGAATATGACATTTGTTTGTTTAACTGACATTGGCACTTGGCAGTAGGAGTGAGGCATATTTATCGTAATAGATAGAAGTAACAGATATTTACAAATAACTAATAACAATTGTTACTATCAACTTATTTATCTGTTATTTTAATAACAGACCCTCGAACACTGTTACCGCGGCTGTTACTGTTAAGGTCTCTGCACACAGCGGGCGCGGCGCGGCGGGACGGGACGGCGACGCGACACTGAGCAGTTGTAATGTACTAGATATTACGGCCGACGCCACACAGAGCCGTCCCGCTCGACGCGACGGTAACCGTCGCGCCACGCCGCCGCCGCGCCGAGCGGGAATACAAGTCAGAAGCGGCGGGGACGGGCGATTTATTTCATGCACCCATTTCCGTTTACGTTGTTTTTTCTTAGCTAGCGCAAATAAGAGCAAGAGCGTTTCCACGTCTGAATCGCTCAACATCTTTTTGATGAATGAATAGCGTCGCGATACGGTCGGCGTGATCGCGCCCGCAGTGTGACCGATGCCGCCGCGCCAGCGCAGCGTCGCCGCCCCGCCACGCCGCGCCCCGCCACGCCACGCCGGCTGTGTGCAGAGACCTTTATTCATTGTAACAGTCCCTACACAAACAGACTGTTAGTTGTTACTAGTTGTTACCAGATACTCAATAAATAATAGGTGTGTCTCTTTTCCTCATTAAAGAATGGCCTTTGCGAAAAAGACACCTATTATTTATTTCGGAACATGTTTACTTCTCACTCTTACTAAAGCGGTTAAACTACGCTGAAAAGAGAAGCTGCTAGTATTTATTAATCCTAAAATATACCTAGTTGGTGGTCTTGCAAGACCAAAAATAAACGAAAAAGTGACTTCTAAATTTAGCTGTATTACCTGTTACGTGGCCTGTTACTGACCAGTGACCATAGTAAAAAAAAAAAAATTTTATTTTTATTTTCTTTAAGGCAATTTTAGATTTAGTTTAAAAAATAGGTCCATATTAAATAGTAAATTGTTTTAAACCAGCCAACCGAAACGCAAAGCGAACGCAATAAAGAATTGAATTGAAAGCTTTAAACTAGTCAAATATTGATCGTATAATCGTATCTATCTTTAATGTAATTAATATCTTTGGTTTAGCGGAATTAATTAAAAAAAAATCCAGTTATTTACGAGTTTTTGTGGCCAACCAGTATACAAATCAAGTAAGAGTAAGAGTAATTTGCCAAAGTTGGTAAGTTTTACACAAATAGTATTATTTAAAAAATTATATTTTTATAGATTTGCGAGGCAACCATAAACAATAACATTTATTGTGTTAGGACTCCCTTATAGTCTTTGGTTTGACATTTGATTGGGATTGGTTGTAAAATGTTTCAAGTATTTACGACTTATGTCTATAAAGATGACTTTCAATTGAAAGTTATTTAGCTAATTTGTTTGTTTTATTTAAAATTTTGAATTTGAAAATTTTAGTTTTTCTTCTTTCATTACGATTGCGAACGAAAGTGGTAAATCGTAATAATAAAATTTTCGTAAAGATTTCTCTGTTTCTCAGTGTTGGTTTACGGCGTATTAAGTGATAAAATAAGTTGAACACTTTTAAATGTGCCAGTTTCAGAATTGTGTAGTAAACTGACAATCCTAAGCCTGTAATAAAGTATGAAGCAAAGTGTTCAGTTAGGAATTTTCTAAAGAACTATCAGTATCTCCTATCTGTCCAATCTATAAAATGTTGGGGTTGGGGTCTCAAAAATTCAAATTAATTCATTTATTAAAATTAGGCCGAATGCAAGCATTTTTCAGCAGTAACTGGACGACAAAAATATAAATACACGTTTATACCTATTTTCTATACGATTTTCGGCTTTTAAGAGGACATAATAAAGAAGATATTCAACTGAGATTTAAATACGTATTTATCGTCCGTACAAAAATAACAGGCTGTTATTTATTAACAGGTATTTGGATCTGTTATTTTTATGTAACAGTAACAGTCATAACAGATATCGTGTTTAACCTGTTACAACCCACCTCTACTTGGCAGGCAGTATTTATTTTTTTCTACACGCCATTTCAATAGGCTTAAGTCTTAACCCATACCATCTCATCAAACAAAATACTCTGTGCTCATCATCAGTAAGTATAGTCTGTGCGATAAAAGAACCGTCGTGGCGTAAAGTGAAAACAAAGTTAAAGATTTTAAGTAGCAACCCAACCCAGCCATCCGTCAAATGCTAAACGTCATATCATGTTGACACCGGTTTATTTATTATGTTATTTTATTGTGATTTTTAATCGAAATCTTTAGAAATGAGATAAAAAATTTCACTGAGCTGCAAGGGAAATAATATTTAATATATTACAGTTTTGCCAAAGATAACAAATGGCAAATCACACCATTATTGATCAAAACAAAGTCATGAACTTGGGAAACATTGGTATGCTGTTTTTTTGGTACGTAACACTTTTATTTTAATGTTTTTAGACTTCCTAGGTAAACTCCTGTCCCTGTTATCTCCAAATATATATAAATTAAACGGAAATTCATTTAAACATGATGATATTTGTTTATTTTGTTTTGGTCAATATGTTCGATGGCTAGTATAAAGAGTATTGATACTTTAAATTTATAATGCGTTTCAAATAACTTAGAATATTTCTTTTCAGAAATCAATTCCCGAATTGAGTTACGAAGATTTTTCCGAATTGCAAACATTTTTATTTTGTGGCGGATCTACAAATTTACAATTTTCAGATTTTTCCTGTACTTGTTCTATGAGACCTTGATTTATGCCAAATTTCAGGATTCTAGGTCAACGGGATTCACCCTATGAACTTTGATTCCCTTGAGTATCGAAATATACGCTTTTTTGCGACATAAACGGCCGTATCTTTTTTTTCGTTAACTCTGAAGTCCGATTTTTTCATAACTTCAAAAGACCGCAGACTTGAGTGTATAGTTTTAATTTTAACTCGATACCTCCAAGCGTTCTTGTATTAAAGGTTCTTATCAGATAAACAGACGGACAACAAAGTGATCCCAAGGATCTTATATACGAGATGGTCCCTTACAGGCTCAATAGATTTTTTACGAAGCAACATTACAAATTTTGAAGTGTACTTTATTTTCACAGTCATTAAGTTCATATTTTTCATTGATTAGCAAAAGGAAAAAATGTACTGAGGAAGACAACGAGAAAGTGGTAGTGTGTCCCATTTTTACCTTTATATTTAACTAGGGTAAACATAAACTTGCTGTTAGCTACAATATTCCAGTCAGTGATAATAGACCGATCCCAGTCAAAGTGATAGAACCATTTTCGTTGGAACTGGGTAAGTGGTCGTTGATGGAACCTACCTAGATAGGTAGTACAGCAGTTTCTTCACGCTATTTTCCTTTACCGGTTCGTGTTTGCATTTAAATGTTCATCATCATTACAATCCAAAGACGTCCACTGTTCGACACAGGCCTCCCTCAGGTGTCGCCACAATTAACGGTTTGTTACTCATTACGCAAAAACTTTTCTAATAGACATTAGACTGTGGCCACGAATGGTGTCAGAACTGCAATAAAGTATCGATATTTTTGAAAATATCAATATCGATATTTTTATTTAAAAACTAGCTGTGCCCGCGACTTCGTTCGCGTGGATGTCGGAACTTAACAATGTATTTTTTAGTGCAAAGCGCCGTTGAAGGATACTTACCGATACAAATACAATTTATTTATTCTAGTGCTTCTTTATAATAACATTAGCTGTGGAACCATCTGGAGCGTACACAAAAAGATTATTGGGGTTGTTTACGGGTGGAAGAACTACGTATAGTTGACCATGGTCCACCCCTGCAACGGATAATGTCTGGCCCTGAGTAATATTAATCGTCATGGCATAACAGAGACTGACTGGGAATTGCACTCGTTTGAAAAAGAAAGGAAAGTTGTTTGGAATTATAGGTATTCTTGGAATAAAAATAATATTCTATCATCGGCACCGCAACCAGTTAATATTTCAGCTTCGATTATGTTTTGCTGCAGATTCATGATTTTGAGCCGAGTGCCGTTACAAAGTTTGGGAGGACATACATTTCTGAGGAGAATTATTGGTACACCGATTTTTAAAACTATTTTGTGGCCTGGAAGTCCGGGTGTGTTGAGGGAATCCAAAAATTATACCGGGTAGTGCGTGGCGTCATCTTCTTCCATAACTGCATTTATATCGGTGTATTCTCTACTATTCCCAGACACATAAGTCAATATTTTTAAATTGCATCACTGCTTACCATCAGGCGGGATCGCAGTCAAGTACTAGTTTATAAGAGAAAAAAAAAAATAATTGCCACAGCTTGGTCATTGAGGGGAGTCAAAATAGCTCGCTGACATAGCCAAGAACAGGCTTCATTTCCCATGTTTGTGTAATCTTCGTACACAAAAGAAATTAGCTCCTGTGGTGATGTAACGCAAGAACAGAGATTATCAACCAAAATAACTTTTCCATCTTCTTGTACGGGGTATGTCTCTGAGAAAGACTCGTACTCGCGTGAGAGAGCGTGGCGCTCTCGGTCAGCCGATAAACGCGCTTCGCGGTCCTCTCTGCTTCCTTGGGAGCGCAAAGTCGCGGTCAGAATTCTTTGCGAACTTAAGGACGTATTCACCTATTTCGACAAATATCACGGTTTTTCGGGAACCATTATGATGCTCTAGGAATCATAATTATGAGTATATCTTGGTATCAAATAAAAGACAATATATTTATCTCCAGGATGGCATAAAAAAAATATTACGGTCTCATATAAAATTTTCATATAAATACGATTTTACCAACGCACTAATACAAGAAAATTACGAAACACAGGGTCTGAGTAGGAACCCGTAACTTAAATCCAGTAAACATTTTTACTTTAAAAAACATAAAATAATACAGCTTATATAGTCTTCAACACCTATAGCTAATTATTTTGAACCTACATAAATAACTTTATGATTTATGACCAAAATAAAACCACTCTCAATATTTCTTCATACATTTTTCATTGAACGCGCGATGTCTAGCGTCAGTCCGCGCTCAGAAGCGCTTGTGAACGGATGTCTGTATCGCTCTCTTACAAAAAATAAATACGTCTAAAATGTGTGCCGACTTGTATACTGCGACTGCAAAGACGTGCTACTTTTTCGGACCGAAATAAAAGTACAAATATCATACTTATTTTTAAAATTGTTACTATGGAGTAATAATGGACTCACTGATACAGAATGAGTTTTATTCTAAAACAAAGACCAGAAATGGCCAACGGAACTTCATACTTACATAGATATCACAATGTAAGATAGTTAAGCGACTATGACAATAAAAATAAATAAATGGTCCGTCATGGGTGTCGTTTTCATGGTTTTCGAGGGTGTTGAAACCGATAGTACTGTCAAAATATAAATCCAAGATGGCGGCTGAAAGAAATTATCAAATTTTTCATCATGGGTGTCGTTTTCATGGTTTTCAAGGGTGTTGAAACCGATAGTACTGTCAAAATGTAAATCCAAGATGGCGGTTGCAAGAAATTATTAACTTTTCCGTCATGGGTGTCGTTTTCATGGTTTTCGAGGGTGTTGAAACCGATAGTACTGTTAAAATATAAATCTAAGATGGCGGCTGCAAAAAAAAAAAATTACGTCATGGGTGTCGTTTTCATGGTTTTCGAGGGTGTTGAAACCGATAGTACTGTCAAAATATAAATCCAAGATGGCGGCTGCAAAAAATTATTAAATTTTTCGTCATGGGTGTCGTTTTCATGGTTTTCAAGGGTGTTGAAACCGATAGTATTGTCAAAACGTAAATCCAAGATGGCGGCTGCAAGTAATTATCAACTTTTTCGTCATGTGTGTCGTTTTCGTGGTTTTCGAGGGTGTTGAAACCGATGGTACTGTCAAAATATAAATCCAAGATGGCGGCTGCAAGAAATTATCAAATTTTTCGTCATGAGTGTCGTTTTCATGGTTTTCGAGGGTGTTGAAACCGATGGTACTGTCAAAATGTAAATCCAAGATGGCGGCTGCAAGAAATTATCAACTTTTTCGTCATGGGTGTCGTTTTCATGGTTTTCGAGGGTGTTGAAACCGATAGTACTGTCAAAATGTAAATCCAAGATGGCGGCTGCAAGAAATTGTTAACTTTTCCGTCATGGGTGTCGTTTTCATGGTTTTCGAGGGTGTTGAAACCGATAGTACTGTCAAAGTATAAATCCAAGATAGCGGCTGCAAGAAATTATTAACTTTCCGTCATGGGTGTCGTTTTCATGGTTTTCGAGGGTGTTGAAACCGATAGTACTGTCAAAATATAAATCCAAGATGGCGGCTGCAAGAAATTATCAAATTTTTCGTCATGGGTGTCGTTTTCATGGTTTTCGAGGGTGTTGAAACCGATAGTACTGTCAAAGTATAAATCCAAGATAGCGGTTGCAAGAAATTATTAACTTTTCAGTCATGGGTGTCGTTTTCATGGTTTTCGAGGGTGTTGAAACCGATAGTACTGTCAAAATATAAATCCAAGATGGCGGCAGCAAAAAAAAAAAATTTCGTCATGGGTGTCGTTTTCATGGTTTTCGAGGGTGTTGAAACCGATAGTATTGTCAAAATGTAAATCCAAGATGGCGGCTGCAAGGAATTATCAACTTTTTCGTCATGGGTGTCGTTTTTATGGTTTTCGAGGGCGTGGAAACCGATAGTACTGTCAAAATGTAAATCCAAGATGGCGGCTGCAAGAAATTATCAACTTTTTCGTCATGGGTGTCGTTTTCATGGTTTTCGAGGGTGTTGAAACCGATAGTACTGTCAAAATATAAATCCAAGACGGCGGCTGCAAAAAAAAAAATTTTTCGTCATGGGTGTCGTTTTCATGGTTTTCGAGGGTGTTGAAACCGATAGTACTGTCAAAATATAAATCCAAGATGGCGGCTGCAAGAAATTATCAAATTTTTCGTCATGGGTGTCGTTTTCATGGTTTTCAAGGGTGTTGAAACCGATAGTACTGTCAAAATGTAAATCCATGATGGCGGTTGCAAGAAATTATTAATTTTTCAGTCATGGGTGTCGTTTTCATGGTTTTCGAGGGTGTTGAAACCGATAGTACTGTCAAAATATAAATCCAAGATGGCGGCTGCAAAAAAATATTAAATTTTTCGTCATGGGTGTCGTTTTCATGGTTTTCAAGAGTGTTGAAACCGATAGTATTGTCAAAATATAAATCCAAGATGGCGGCTGCAAAAAAATATTAAATTTTTCGTCATGGGTGTCGTTTTCATGGTTTTCAAGAGTGTTGAAACCGATAGTATTGTCAAAATGTAAATCCAAGATGGCGGCTGCAAGAAATTATCAACTTTTTCGTCATGGGTGTCGTTTTCGTGGTTTTCGAGGGTGTTGAAACCGATTGTACTGTGAAAATGTAAATCTAAGATGGCGGCTGCAATAAATTATCAACTTTTTCGATATGGGTGTCTTTTTCATGGTTTTCGAGGTTGTTGAAGCCGATAGTGCTGTCAACATGTAAATCTAAGATGGCAGCTGTCAGAAATTATCAACTTTTTCGTCATGAGTGTCGTTTTCATGGTTTCGAAGATGTTGAAATAGTGCTGTCAAAATGTACATAAAATAGGATAGTATTTTTTAGTTATCTTGTATTGGCTAGACGGAAAAAATTCTCACGAAAAGTTGTAACGATACTTTTTGCTATAGTAAGCTATTGTAAGCCGTGCGGCGTGCGCATGTTTCTCTGTCTGTCTCTCTCTCTCTCTCTTATAGAAAGCAAGCCAGAACGGAACTTCGTTCCATCCGGGTGTCCCTTGACACCTCAGTAGTTTTTTTATATTGCTAAATATCTGACAGACAAATCGAAGCAAGTAATAGGAGCTGTACCCTATTCGCGGATTAGACATATAAAGAAAGTTTTTTTACTGTCAGTTCAACCGATTTCAACTTCTATTTCGTAGGCATAAGGATGGCATTAAAAGCAAAAAACTAATTACAATACCAACTATTTGCTGCAGCCACCATTCATGCTACCAACGTAATGAAAGTCAAAATCGGTTGAACGGACAGTAGTAATAGGTTTTTTTTTTTATATAATGTATAGGCTCGCGTTTGACCACAATCTCACCTGATGGTAAGCGATGATGTGGCCGACGATAGAGCACGCTTGCCTATATCTTCGAGTACCAAGATAAATTAGGACACTTTTCACTACATATTATAAAACAAAGTCCCCCGCCGAGTCTTTCTGTCTGTCTGTTCGCAATAAACTCAAAATTTACTGCACCGATTTTCAAGCAGTTTTCACCACTCGATAGCGTGATTCTTGAGGAAGCTTTTAGTATATAATTTGTTAAGTTTTTGTTTGTATTTTTGTGTACATTAACGTTATTTGTTGAAGATGTCGGGAAAAAAATAAGCCGTCTGGGAGCTTTTAACGCAAACGCTGCCTTTGAGATATAACAAAATAATGTATCGTGGAATTGTGTATAATAATATATAATATATCATTTATAAGCTTAAGCTATTTACATAATTACGGTATTAATTCTTATCAAAATAAGTTACTTCGCGTTCAAGACTATATCAGTATCTGTAAATTACTTTTTGAATCATTTAAATCGGACGTACTATTAGAAAGCTTTCATAAATTTAATAATTCTTAAAATTAAATTCACGAGTTCCGCTCTTCAGTAGCTACGCATGACGCGGTCACTGATCCTCCCCCCGCGCTGTTTTGCCTACTGTTTCTTTAGCTAATAAGCCGAACGACAATAACGCACGACTGATGACTGTGTTTTCTTTTGGAAGTTGTTGAAAAGTTATAATTGCATTTTTGTTTTGTGTTTGTTTTCTTAACTAACACAACACCAACAATGGTAGTATATGTGAATTAAGGTAGTGTAAAATGGAGGTCCAAAATTTATGGGAAATAACATTAGGTTACGCCACGCGGGCGAAGCCGCGGGCAAAAGCTAGTGTATTTATAAATCAATTTTTCCTGTTACCATTTTGATATACAAGGAATTAAAGTTGCCACAATATCATGACATCAAATTAACGATGATTTATTCATCTCCCAGTTACATGCTTTAAAATTATTCAGTCCCATACAATCTTTTCACACAAATACAATACAGAAATTGGCTATGCTACAAATAGGGTCTGGATAGTACACATAACTGCTAAATCCGTTGTAAGTATATTTTACCTTACAATTTAAAAAAAAAAAAACTTTTTCCAAAAAAGATATAACCGATTTCACTAGTCGGTGTTAAATAAGGAACAAACAATATCGAGAAATACCGACTTCCGAAATTAAAATTATTTTGATGGTTTTAGTGTTTTTTTTAGTGAAGTCGGTTATATTTTTTTTCACACTTTTTAGTTGTAATATACTTATTTACAGCCAGAGTACCTTTTTCTCATGACAATTCCCATTAACTCAAACCCTGCTAGGATAAATTCATTGTTTTATTATGAAGCTTCCGTGTCTACCTTGCGGCTCCATCATCATCATCAGATCAGTTTGATAGTACCTTATAGCCAAAGTGCGGCGCATCTCGTGATAATTCTAAATAGCCCAAACACGGGTAGGATACATTGATTAATTACGGAGCCCCGGTGCTTATCTTCTAGCTTCATCATCATTATCATCAGATCAGTTTGATAGTACCTTATTGCCAAAGTGCATCTCATGACAATTCTAATAAACCCAAACACGGCTAGGATACATTGATTAATTACGGCGTTCCGGTGCCTATCTTCCGGCTCGCATAACTATGTTCATTGTGATATCTGTGTGAGTATGAACTTCCACTGGCCATTTCTGGTCTTCTTCACCAGTTCCACTTCATCAAATGTAATTTTTTGAGTGTAAATGCTTAAGTCTTTGATGAAAATACCAAAAGAACTATACGGTTGCTTATGATATTTGAGGAGTTCCCTTGAATTCGCCAAGATTCCATCATCAGATCCCGACTTGGTGACTATGGGACCATTTGGGAAGTATACACTTTCCAACAAAAAAAGAATTTTTCAAATCGGTCGGCAAGCAACGAAGTTATGCGCGAACATACATAAAAAAAAAACTACTGAGGTGTCAAGGGACACCCGGATGGAACGAAGTTCCGTTTTGGCTTGCTTTCTATAAGAGAGAGAGAGAGAGACAGACAGAGAAACATGCGCACGCCGCACGGCTTACAATAGCTTACTATAGCAAAAAGGATCGTTACAACTTTTCGTGAGAATTTTTTCCGTCTAGCCAATACAAGATAACTAAAAACTACTATCCCATTTTATGTACATTTTGACAGCACTATTTCAACATCATCGAAACCATGAAAACGACACTCATGACGAAAAAGTTGATAATTTCTGACAGCCGCCATCTTAGATTTACATTTTGACAGCACTATCGGCTTTAACAACCTCGAAAACCATGAAAAAGACACCCATATCGAAAAAGTTGATAATTTATTGCAGCCGCCATCTTAGATTTACATTTTCACAGTACAATCGGTTTCAACACCCTCGAAAACCACGAAAACGACACCCATGACGAAAAAGTTGATAATTTCTTGCAGCCGCCATCTTGGATTTACATTTTGACAATACTATCGGCTTCAACACCCTTGAAAACCATGAAAACGACACCCATGACGAAAAATTTAATAATTTTTTGCAGCCGCCATCCTGGATTTATATTTTGACAGTACTATCGGTTTCAACACCCTCGAAAACCATGAAAACGACACCCATGACGGAAAATTTGATAATTTCTTGCAGCCGCCATCTTGAATTTATATTTTGATAGTACTATCGGTTTCAACACCCTCGAAAACCATGAAAACGACACCCATGACGGAAAAGTTGATAATTTCTTGCAGCCGCCATCTTGGATTTCCATTAATAGATAAAGATTTAGTTTCCAAGCCAAAAACATTAAAAAAAATTAGTGAAGGAATATTAAAGAAGGAAAAAAAAGAAAAAAAAAAGCAAAAAGTGTCGGTACAACTTTTCGTGAGAATTTTTTCCGTCTAGCCCCCTTTCACAACGCGCGATAAGGAAATTCGTTCCAAAAATCAAACATCCGAATTAAGAACCTCCTCCTTTTTTAGAAGTCGGTTAAAAATACATAAGTATTCATAGTTTTAACTGTATTTTACGATTAGATCGAATATTAAATTGGAAATACCTACTTGCTTCAGACATCGTACGAGTATTTATTGAGTTTGAAGATTTAATTCATGTCGGAGAGGGGTTGTGCGTTGTACCTAATTGTCTGATAAAATTAATCTCAAATACCCATTTGATTTTGTTAAATATAATATTTTTAAAGAAATAAGCCTGGGAAATAATCGTAGGTTTACAAAGAAATTGGTCGTTATTACCCGTAACGATATGGCAACTACTTATTTTTGCTATAAGAGTAGTACTCAAAACTGGATAAGCAGACAATTACATATTGCCATATAGTAATACTGATACTAAAAATCAAAGAAGCTTGACTCAATTAATACTTACTAAGAAAAATAAAATAATACCTCAAATATCAAGACATGTTCGGTTAAAGTATAAAATTGAGCGAACAATGGGCTCTATGTGTGCGTGCGCGTAAGGTCGATGTATTGCGACCAAGATACCTAAATTCGAGCGAGTGAATCTTGCTCACGCGTCCTTAACTCCCTTTCGGTGAAAGTCTCAGACTCACGTGAGAGAGCGTGGCGCTTTCGGTCAGCTGATAAACGCGCTTCGCGGTCCTCTCTGCTTTCTTGGGAGCGCAAAGTCGCGGTCAGAATTCTTTGCGAACTTAACTCCCTTTCGGTGAAAGTCTCAGGCTCACGTGAGAGGGCGTGGCGCTCTCGGTCAGTCGATAAACGCGCTTCGCGTTCCTCCTCCCTGCCGTAAGAGAACGCTCTAAGTCGAGACTCACGTTGGGTAGGCGTTTCTGACGCAAGAGTTCTGACTTCCTTGCTTAAATTGCTGTAAGCCTCACTTCACGATCTTCTTTTGATTCTTGGGACGTACTTAGTCTCACCCTTTTCGCATCTCGGCTACGCTGCGAAAGGTTTGTTTTTTTATTCTAGAAGGCATTTAAAAAAAAAACTGAACCAAACTAATAAAATTTTGAACCAAATAATTCAACAATTCAGGACAACACAAACTTTCAAAATGAGGATGAAGTTAAAGACATGTTGAACCAACAAAATATCAAACTAAGAAAAGTAAATAAATCGACTCAAATTGCAAGATACAATTTACTTCGCACTTCAATAACAAATTCCAAGATACAATTTACTTCGCACTGCAATAATTAGACCGAATCCAACCAAAAACCTTTTTACAGTAGGCACAATGGATCTTGAGCGGTTGCGCAGAAGTCAAATATTCAATCTCTTTAGTGGTGCGAAGTGAGAGAGTGTCGGTGATTGGCTCGCCGCTCACTCCTCATTCGTTCCCTGCGTTGCTGCATGTATCTAACAATGAAGATGATTGGCTCGCCAATTTATGGAATGCGCAAAGCGATCCCCACTCTGACGCCGAGCGCTCAAGATCCGTTGTGCCTACTGTACCTAGTAATACGAATAAGCGAACGATTTACGATGTTATCAAGTCAAGACCTTTTAAAGGGCAAACCTTTAGACAGAACTGCAAAGACACCTACAAATCTCAAAAATGCTAGCAGACATGGGTTAAGGTCATTCTTTCAAGGAAAATCTTTACTAACACCGCGATTCAGAAAATGACGTTACACGCCAACGCCATCTATCGAATATCTATATTCAATACTGCAGCATTCAATAATACAGCCAGCAGCCGTTGCAGCCAACTTAAAAACCAACATACGTACCAAATTAAAAAGAAGAGCAGCAAATTGAGTCGACAATATAAAACCAAAAAAAAAAATCATCGTTTTTGATACAATTTCGATCTTGGATATTTGATATCGATGTATCGATATATCGTTATAAGATACAGGGTGTGGCGTAAATAGTGGTCAACGTTAACGAGTCGATATACCATATTGTTACGCCATTAAACGTGAACCCGCCATATCTCCGAGAAAATAAAGAGTAGCACGTAATAATTAAAACGCATTGCTGTTCGAAAGGTCTAGAATGGTTGTGCGTAGCCAGGCTTAGAAAAATCTCGAAACATCCACAAGGTACCTACAAGTAGTAATAGGTATTCATCTAACCGATAAGGGAAATGGTACTCTCCGACGTTAACAATAGAGTCGAAATTCGCATGAAAGTGACTCTTATTACCACGACCCATAAAAATGATTTATGACTTCGAGAAGCGATTCAATTGTTCTGGAATTCTGGATAGATCCGGGGATGTCGGTATCTAGAATTTTCTTGGCTCCGCATATAAATACGAGCCCCCGGCCGGAAGCGAGCCAGTTGTGATTTCGACTGCGATCAAGAGCGTACTACCTAAGAGTGTGAAGTGATTTTATCTAACGACCTGAGCGATAGTGTAATGGTACTCTAGTGTTAATTGCGATTCGGATTATTGTTGACTGGATTAATTTGTTATTGTTTGTGGTGAATAAAGTTGTCTGTTAGTAAATCGGCATTTGATTACCCACGTACGTAACAATATATTCAGCTATCACATACCACAATTTAAAACCACTTTTTATCTTATGTCTCAGAATAAAAGTGATCTATATTTTTTTTTTGAAAAAACAACGCCTTGTGATACTAATTTGGCTCTAATTTCAACAAAAATATTTTTTTTCTTATTTTGTTCTTTGTATATTACTGCTAAATACATGTGCTATAATACGCAAATAACTGATTTACTGTAAACTTAAAATATTAAAGAAAAAAATTGTATATTTCAAATTTTAACTATAGTCTTCAGATGATCACAAGACTTTGGGCGCGAATGGTGTAAAAGAAATGTACTACACTGTCGGTGCCCAATATTGAAAAAATATGTCCATTAAATGCAGATTCTAATGTGGTATAAAAAAAGTAATACCATGATTAAAAAAAAAGTTATTGAGAATTAACTTGAAAAGGAGCTGAATTTGAAAAAAGTACACTATTTAATTTAAGTACGTTACCGATGTTGCAAAATATCTTGGACCTAATTATAAATACTATTTAACATAACTATTAAATAATAGTTATTTAGGGTCAAGCATAAGGGTAAAAAAGGGTCAATTAATTCCCAGAAATCGGTATTTGGCCGGATAACAAATCAGACTATGTCAAGATGTAATAAAAATCTAACTAGTCAATTTTGACTGAAAATGCTTCAATGTGATCTCGTAAGTTGCATGCGCTTCTAGTTTGTGTGTTTATCTTCACCGTTGAATTCCTTTATTTTTTTTCCTGGACTCTGATTTGCTTCTGTTTGGACTGTGATTTGCTTCTGTTTGGACTTCTTTGTTTTTATGATCCCTACGACGTTGGCTACATTATTTGGACTGCGACTTGCTCAACGATTATACAAACCTGCAGTACAGTGACAATTTTACGATGTCTCAGTACACACCGCAGGAATATTATGCTGAAATGCATTTTATTTATGGTGAATGCAGAGGCGTTGGTAGAGATGCAGCCCGACTTTATCGGGAAGATATCCAGGTCACCGTGTATTTGGTAGAGTACATACTGCATATTCTGAGGGTAGGATACCTGGCAGAGGCGTAGGCGGTGCAAATGAGGCACGACCAAGGGTTTACAATGACGACGAAGCGTTACATTTAGTCCACGAAGATCTATCTACTTCAATTGGTGTCAGATCATTTATCCGACGATGCAGAGCGTCCATAGCCGTCAGTGGTGGTCACTTCGAACATTTAGTCTAAAGATTTTGTTAAAAATAAAAAAAATAAAAATGTTTTTTTTTTTAATAATTGATTTATTTGAAAATTTAATAAAGAAATTGGGAAATTAGATATTAGGGATTATATTCTTCAATATAAACTAAAAAAAAAATACTTCTAGTTAGGTCCAAGATATTTTGCAACATCAATATTACATAGCGTATTTTTTTCAAATTCAGCTCCTTTTCAAGTTAAATCTCAATATTTTTTTTTAATCATTGTATCAGTTTTTTTTTTATACCACATTAGAATCTGTATTTAATGGACTTATTTTTTCAATAATGGGCACCGACAGTGTAGTACATTTCTTTTACACCATTCGCGCCCAAAATCTAGTGATTATCTGAAGACTATGGTTAACATTTAAAACAAACAATTTTTTTCTTCAATATTTTTTAGTTTACAGTAAAACAGTTATTTGTGTATTTATAGCACATGTATTCAGCAGTAATATACAAAAAACAAAATAGAAAAATAATGTTTTTTGTTGAAATTAGAGCCAAATTAGTGTTGCACGGTGTTGTTTTTCAAAAAAAATATAAAGATCAGTTTTATTCTGAGACCTATGGTAAAAAGCGGTTTTAAATTGTGGTGTGTGATAGCTGAATACATGGTGTATCGACCCCTTAACGTTGGACCACTATTTACGCCACACCCTATATCGCCCAAAAATATCGATGTATCGAAATGAAAATATCGATATTTATTCTAAAAGCCTAGCGAATGGTGTGGACGACTTGGACGAGGAGCGTGTTTATTCTGTCTAAAAAGTCAAATGACTTGGGGATTTTGTACAATAATTATTTAATCATTTAAAAAAACTTGTCTTCGATACTTTTTATAAGGTTCTTCTATTAGTAAACAATGATCAAGATCTCTTAATCAACCTTGATTTTTGAACCAGCGCGAGCGTTGATTACCTACATCAGATTTTATTTTACCGCAATAATTAGCCAAGTCGTTTGACTTTTTAGACAGACTCTACCTTTTGCTAAAACCGCTTTTGTTTATGGTATCCTACCCAGAAGCATAGCTGGGCGTGGGCGCCGTGGGCAGTGGGCTCTCGCCGGCCGCACCCCGCGTGCGAGGGCTCTAAAGACGAAGGTTTTGTTTTATAATTTAAAGGTTCGAGGTTTGTCTAATATTTCACCAGATGGTAAGCGACGATGTGGTCGAACACTGCGTTGCGAGTTGCGACAGTCGCTGTTTCATTTTCGAATAAATAAAAGTAAAAGGCCTCGCTGATGCGCCTTTGCCCATGTCTAAATAGTCCACACTACGCCTTTGGAGCCCTTTTACCACGGCTTTGCTGTCTAACCCTTTGTCAGTAGGCTTTATCTCATAACGAGTACTATGCGACAGGTAAATAGAGTAGGTACTTAGTTGAAGTTTTCACAGAGGTCTCTTAGATTGTGTTGAGTAGGTCAGTGTTTCAACAGCTTGAAGCTTTCTACCTTTTACGTATTGTATAACAAATTAGTTTATCTTTATAATAACAGTTTAATTAAATACATAATGGATAATTAAAATTAAAAAGAGTAAGACAATGTATTAGAATGTTAATTAAATTTATTTAATTCATCCAAAAATGATTTACATTTGTCCCTTAAAATTTTAACAGCTTCTACAAATATCACATTAGGCTGCATAGCTCCAACAGACTCCACATTAACTGAAATAAAAGGAATTGTATTCTTAGCGATATTTAACACATCATAAAACATTAAAACTTCATATTAAATTAAGCATAAATAATAATAGTATACCTATTAAGCTGAATGTTCCCACTGCTGGGACTCAGGCCGCCTCTTTTCGAGACGGAATGGGAATAATCCACCACGCGGGCCCAGTGCGATTTGGTGAATGTCATATGTCTTCAAATGTTTGTGTGTTGTTAAGTTGTTGGTAATGTTCTCCTTCACCGTATTTGAGAGCAGTGGTGATGAAATAAATTACACAAAGTAATGCGTCTGGCTGGGTTTGATTTGAACCCCGTGACCTACACGGTAACGGCCACGAGTTAAGAGTTGTAACTCGTAACTCGTGGCCGTTACCACTTGACACTCGGCCACCACTGCTCAATATTAAGATCGTACTATAAATTTTTCAAATATTTATAACATCTAAAATGGGTCGAGCGTTTAAAGCACACGAGGGGTAAAACTAAATACTCACAGGGTCATATTTCAGGATCTACTGAAGTTATATCTATGAAATTAGGCATACTTACTGCTTTAGTACTAGTATATGAATATGTAGGTAATTTTTATCTCTGTACTTGCAATAGGCACTGAGCTACAGGGGGGTCAAAAGTGGGTCGAAACGGTTCGGGTAAATAGTGCACGGCATGCGCGCGGCCTGTTGCTGGAACTTGGCCTGCGCACTTCCGTGCGCTTAGATTCGCATGTAGATAAAAGCTCATTAAATACTTTGTGAGTTGGAGACAGAAACTTCAAGTGAAATACTATTACAACTCATTGAATACATATAATATGAAGGGCGAATTCAAAACATTTAAAATACGAAAGTGTGCAAGTAGTAACATTAGTTTTCATTTTATAAGGCTACGAATTCGACTTCGCTTCAACAATAATCGACATTTACGCGGGCGATATCGCGAGAAGATCTAGTGCCTTATAAATTAGGACAAATGTTTATGTGATGAGCATGATCATTTGTTCTGTGTCTGGGTGTAAATTTCTATAATATGTTTGTATTTAGAAATATATAATGTATGTTTATCAGTTGTCTCGTACTCATAACACACACTCTGCTTAGCTTGGGACTAGACGGCGTTGTGTGATAGTTGTGAAATATTATATTATATATTATTATACAACTGTTAGGGCCGACGCTGCGTTATGCGGGCGCATGCAAATAAATGTTATTCTATTAATATCTGTCTATAATACAATGATTATAAAAATACATACATATAAAATGGTCCCGGACTCGGCTCAATATGACGGCATCTTTTATTTCGTCGTATCTATAAACATTTCTGCTGCAAGTGTCATATCTGGCGTCTCGAACATATGCCCGCCCTTCAGAGTCCAAGCTGATGACTCCTGGCGCGAAGCAACTTTGTAGCAACGACGCTTCACTGCCGCGCACTTCGCGTGTCAGTGTCACTTCAGGTAGCAGGCGATACGATGCGGTAGCTAAGATATTAAAACTTATTAATTTGTGAGCACGATTTTTAGGGTTCCATAGTAAAATGACAAAAATAGAATTGTTATAATTTTGTCCTGGCACATATTCTCATGTAACAGAGGCATTTTACTCATCATTTGGACTTTTTATTAAGGATGGAAGTTAACAAAACAAAGTGAAACAATGGCTCAACTCTAGCCTCTAGGCATTGTTTAGTGCATTGCTAGAAGCATTACAATATCAGGGTTGAGAAAAAACAGAGCCATGAAGATAAACATACATAGAAATAATGATGTTTTATACAAGGTGTCGTTTTGAAGCTGCAAAATATTTCAGGAGGTAATTATGTTAGTGATTCTCGACCCGAATCAATAATAAAATAAGTAGGTAATTTTTTTTTTTTTATAACCGCGTTTTTTTTCACACACACAAACACGGAAAAATAAAGGGCGTTTTCACACACACTAACTCGCAACGATAGTTTCATAAATAATGTATCATCCAATCGTCATCCCGCACGCCACACCCTAGCCACGCCCCCGCGGCCATCGATCAATCGATTTAGTTTAGTGTAATTAAAAAAATAAATAACAAGTATTACTGATTATTGACCAGGTATCGTTTTTTTTACATGATTATTTATGAGTTTTATTACAACCTCCTGAAATATTGTGCAGTTTTAAAACTGCACCTTGTATGAAGTGGTTTACTAATGTCATTTTATGGTTTGTGAAATACTCATCATTCATTAAACCTCAAGCAAATGCATTCACTCTCTCACTGTCTATTGTGTCTCTAATTACAGTATTCGAAAGGCAAGCCGTTCGCTTGGGGTTTACTGAATTAAACAGGAAAATTACTTTTGCTGTCAATCAAATTAGAATGTGTATGTTTTTTATGGTTAAGAAAAAATTTTTGTGAGCAAGGTTTTTTTTTTCGATGGGATAAATCATCCAATCACAACCCCCGCTCTTGGGCGGAGCGGGAGATAGTGTCAGACTAAAAAAATCCATCCCGACAGTGCCTCAGTTCTACAATCCCTAGGAAAACCTGCTACAAGCTCAAAAAAATAGGACGCTCATTTAGATGCCAAAGTATACATTTTTATAATAAGCTTCCCAGTCCTATTCAGGAACTTAGCATTAATAAATTCAAAATATTTGTAAAGCGAAAACTTTGCCAAAAGGCTTTTTATACTGTAAAAGAGTATCTCGAGGATAAAACGGCTTGGGATTGACCTGCTCCAGTACCTACTCACTATAATTATTATCATTTGAATGTTTTTTTGTTTTAACTGCCTTTTTTTTTATTGACGATTGTTGTTGTTTTACAATTATGATATTGTATATATATTATATA
Organism: Mythimna ferrago; assembly: GCA_910589285.2. Classification (NCBI taxonomy): domain Eukaryota; kingdom Metazoa; phylum Arthropoda; class Insecta; order Lepidoptera; family Noctuidae; genus Mythimna; species Mythimna ferrago. Next base: position 10,402,663 of record OU342692.1, on the reverse strand, counting down.
TTATTATTTTTTTAACAATTATGACATTTATTTTTACTATTTGACTGATTTTTTTTTATATACTTACTTTTTTTACAATTTGTAATATTTACACTTTTGTAAATTATATTATTGTGAATGTGAGAACTATGTGGATTACTCTTTCCTTTTCTTTTATTTTCACATGATGTCTGGCAGTTTTGAGTATTTGATGTGGCCTACCCAAATGTCCTTTCTTTGGCATTGTTCGTCAAGTCGTTGAGCTCCTTAGTAGTCCTGAGTTGAGCTACACGCATATTGACAAATGCTTGCACTGACTGGACAGGTCCACTTAGAACTGTGTGGTTCTTTCTTCAAAAGACCATCTCAGGCTCAATCTGCATGGTTCTCATATGATTTGACCATTACATGTTTTGCTGTATGGACTCTAAAAGAGACTTTGACCCCTGAGTTTGTTTCGGTGTTTCTTCTCAGGGTAGTCAGCTAGGAAACACCGGCCTCATCTAGCATTAATTGACGAAAAAAAACCATTGACGTGTAAAAGTGTTTTTATAAAACCTACTTGCAAAATAAAGATCATTTATCATTTATCATTTACAACCTCGAAACTTATACAAGAATGCCACTCTGCTTTAGAACGCATCACAGTGTTAAATAATAACACTGTGACTTTACAGTGGATAAAGGGACATAGCGGCTCACTGGGCAATGACGCAGCTGACGAGCTGACGAGCTGGCAAGGCGGGGTTCTGGCGCGGTGGTCTTCGGACCTGAACCCATCGTGCCGATACCCTTTAGTCAGCTGCGTGGTTGGCTACGTGAGCACACAAATGCACAAGCGGGAAGGTGGTGGTCCCTGGCACCGGGCTGCAGGCAGGCTAAAGAAGCAATGCCGTTTTTAAATAAAAACCTAACCAGCAACCTTCTACGACTAGACAGAGGCAGCCTGCGTCTGGTGGCAGGGACCATCACCGGACATTGCTCCCTGAATAAACACTTTTTAACAATAAATATCACAGATAGCCCTCTGTGCAGAGGATGTATGGAATCAGAAAAAACTGTCGCGCATGTGCTCCTCGAGTGCACAGCCGTCAGCGAGATAAGAACACGAACCTTGGGAACACTGAATTCGCTGATGGACGCCCTGAGCAAACCAAAGAGACTAATCTGTTTCTGGAATGAGGTGGGCTGGTTGGAGTAAAGGCCACTATGGCTCACGCACAATGGTCCGATATGGACTAAGTGCGGAAACCAGACCACGAAGATAAGATAAGATAAGAACCCATCCCGTTCCTTCAAGCCTTCATACCGGGGCTTGAGCGCCTTTTCGGATAACCCTGGCCCCAGTAGGCTTCGACCCGGCTGGGCCCTGCTGTTGCAGACAACTCCTTGAGGCGTGCCGGAACACTGCGCGCCGTCGACGACTTGGGCTTGGTCCAGACAGCGGGCTACCCATTGCTCACTGTCTGCAAGCTCGCGCCTACGGTGGTTTGTGTGCACAGTGCAACAAAATTTTTTTTTAAACCATAAATCAACTATTACAACATATAATAAAAACATACCAACTGGGGAAAACTTAGCATGGTCTCTGCCAATGCCTTTAACAGCAACAAGACTTAGATCCAGCTCATGCCCTGGCCTCATCTTCGACACAAGTATGTCTCCATGCACGGGGCCAACATCTGCTTCTTTATGAACTGAAGCTTGATTTCCAATGGGCTGCCATTTTATTTGTGATGAATAAACTGAAAATAAATTAACTTTTAATGATACTGAAGCATCACTCTGCAGGAAGTAAGTGTTGTAGTGTGTGCAAATATTAGCAATTATTTTTACTTTCTATTCACAAAAATAAGAGAGTTAGTTGATAACTTACCACTGTGGTTTTCATATAAATCTTCTGCTCTAAACGAGTCTTTTGGTTGTGACTTATTTAAAGTACATTTCACTTTCATTGAAAACTCTAAAGTGTTGAATTCAGTCCCCTCTGTTGCATCTGTAAACACAAAAGCTATACTAAGAACAATAATCACATAGTAAATTTTACACTGATGACTTTTTTCCAATGTCCATTAGAATACCATATTAATTCATTAAACCCGAAGCGAACGCCTGTGTTCGCGCACCTATTGTCTTTCTATTGTGTCTGTAATTTCCACAATTGAAAGGTTAAAAAAATATATGTACCTTCAGGGCGATACTCAAACAATCTAGGGTCTGCTTTGAGCGGAATCAGTCCCAATCTGTGCGCCAACACTTCATCCTGAATAATTGAAGTGTTGTTCCTTATCATCACTTTTTCGATAGCCATGCTTGGAACTTCACTTAGCATCAACCTCCGAAATGCGTTAGCAAATGCAGGCTGTATGCCAATTAAATCAAATTCCATTTCAAAGTTGTCCATCCGCACAATAACTATCCGAAACTTCTTTGTGAATTTTTTAAAGCTCCATTTTTCGTCAGCCATACCATAATCATTAGGAGCATTCTGAAAGATAGTACAAGACTACTGTTAACGTTTTTTTAAGCTTGATAGTGTTGTTTATTGTTAATTTTACTGATCAAGGTACCAAACTAAAAACTTCATTATTTATTTAATCACTATCGCCTATTAATGTAGCGCAACCAAATCTATAATAATTTACCTTAACCCGAAACTCTTCTAAGAGAACACGAGGTTTCTCATCTAATTGAGGCATTTTACGTTTTATTTTAAAATAAAGTTTAGTCAGTAAAAACACGTGTTAATATTGACCAAACCACTGCAATAGAACCATAGAACCAATAACAAATGGTTCAGATAGAATGTCAAGTTTGACAAATTATGACAGTGACATTAGACTTCCTCCATGCAACCCTGCGTTCCGAATTGCATTATCAGTGCGTAAGGCCCACACCCACGGCAACTTTTTGTAGCGAAGCCGTCGCGCGTTTCGTAAGTGCGCGACAAGCGCTATAGAAAAGATGCCAACGCGCTACAGCATTGCGACTGTGTCAATGCAATCGCGCTACTGCATCGCCACAACAAGTCGCCATGCGTGGTGCATGCGTGCGGGGGCCTAAGCGCGTCAGCAATTCGCCTGACATACGCGGAACGCGCGGGAAAAGATACATCTTTTTTTTTTTTTTTTTTACTGTGGGAAAAAATCATGCATTGACATGACATCCCCCGCTCTTGGGCGGAGCGGGAGATAGTGTCAGACTCTTACTGACTAAAAGACCCACCCCGTTCCTTCTAGCCTTCATACCGGGGCTCGAGCGCCCTTTCGGATAACCCTGGCCCCGGTAGGCTTCGACCCGGCTGGGTCCCTGCTGTTGCTGACAACTCCTTGAGGCGCGCGGGAACAGTGCGCGCCGTCGACGACTTGGGCTTGGTCCAGACAGTTACCGGACGGCCGGACAGTGAGCTACCCATTGCTCACTGTCCACAAGCCCGCGTCTACGTTGGCCGGAAATCGGGATCAGAATCCCGGCGACGGCGGCGGCGATAACGCCGTTGCCTGATGCGTTCGGCCTCCTCCTTTGCGAGCATTACTGCTTCGCAGAAGTCGGCGACCGCCTGCCACTCCTCCTCGCTCCGGACCATGGCCTCAACCAAGGCCCGGCGAGAGAGGTCTCCGCCGCCGATCGCCCCCACGAGGGCACGGCGATGCTCCGCCCAAGCAGGGCACACCTCGACTGTGTGCTCCACCGTGTCCTCCGGGCGTTCCGCACAGTGGCGACACCCGGGCGTCACTTCCGCATGAATCGAGTGCAGGAAACTCCCGAACGAACCATGTCCGGTGAGTACCTGCGTCATGCGGAAGGTAAGGACGCCGTGAGGTCTTTCCAGCCACGCCTCAAAGAGGGGACTTACCGCCATGATTGTGGCGTGCCCGGCACTGGGTTGCGATAGTCGTTGACGCCATTTCACCATGAGATCCCGCCGGAGCTCTGTCCGCCATGCCGTGACCTGTCGCGGCAGCGGACTTTCACCCCGGCGTTGCATCTCCACGCGCATATCGTGCATGTGTGCAAGGACTGTTGCCTCCAGATCCCACGGTGGTAGGCCAGCCAGAAGGCTCGCCGCTTCGCGGGAGACCGTGCAGTATCCCCGCACCATCCTTATCGCCATGACCCTCTGGCAGGCGTTCAGTATGGCCGCCGGTTGCTTTTTCAGCGACGGCGCCCACACCGGCGCCCCGTAGAAGGCCATGGACCGAACGATCCCCGCGTAGAGCCTCCGGCAGGAGGCGTCTGGACCCCCAAGGTTGGGCAGGAGCCGCTTGAGCGCAGCCCCAGCCCGGTTGAGTTTGGGAGCCAGACGTCGGAAGTGCTCCACGAAATTCCACCGGCTGTCGAGGACGAGTCCCAGGTACTTCATCGTCGACCCGACACCGATGTGAACTCCTCCTACCGTTAGTTGGGAACTCAATGGCGGCGCGTTCCGAGACCGGCGACCGTGGAAACACATCGCCTCGGATTTGTGAAGCGCCACCTCGAGTCCCAACTCCTGGATCCTATCAACGACCATCGCAACCCCGCGTGTCGCTAGAGCGACCGCCGCCTGTTACTACTCTCCCTGCGCTAGAACCAGCGTGTCGTCTGCGTAGCAAACCACGCTGACCCCGTCAGGGAAGTCGCCGCGCAGCACGTAGTCGTACCCGATGTTCCACAAGGGTGGCCCTAGTACCGACGGACAGAACCATAGACAAAACGAGTCTGAATAACGCGTAGTGTAATAGATCCTTAAAGGACCTATTACACTGCGCTGAATATCGCGTGCGATATTCCGACTCGTACTATTTTTCATTCATAGAAAGACAGTCTAACCCTTATTACACTACGCGATACGTCGAACCATAGACTAGACTGTCTTTCTATGAATGAAAAATAGTAAGATCGCAAGCGATATTCAGCGCAGTGTAATAGGTCCTTTAAGGCGCTGGTGATGCGACGCCTGATCCCGTGTCTATTCTTGTCAGCCTATATTTCGTAACTCAAATAAATTGAAAAAGGAATTTATTAGTTATAATTTTACAAAATTATTTTATTTGGGTAGAGTCTGCCTAATAAGTTAAACGACTTGGGTAATTATTAGGACTTAATGAAATCTGATGTAGTCAACACGGGTTCAATAATCAAGGTTGATTAAGACATAGAGATCATTGTTTATTAACAGAAGAACCTCATAAAAAGTACCGAATATTTGTATTTTTTAAATTATTAAATATTATACAAAATTCCCAAGTCGGTTGACTTATTAGACATAGTATAAAGGAAAGTTAACAAACTTATGATTGGATTATAGGTTATTTTCATTGACTTAGGTACTATAAAAAAGTATGAGAACTTTGTAAGTATTTTATTGAATAACTATTCTAGTAGCACTTCAGGCATCAAAATCCATGCTAGTCTTTATCGGAAGAGTCGGATGAGTCCACTGTCAATTTATCCATTTTGAGATTACACCTACAATATTACCTACAAAAATTCAGTCATTCTTCTGGCGTTACATCTCACTTCTTTTTAACTGCCCCTCTTTTCAATAGGTTTCAAATCGCAGTAGTTGGGCTGTAAACACTCCAGCTCATGTTGATTTAAAAGTTGTTCTATAATTTCATACTGCAAAAAACCGGCCAAGAGCGTGTCGGGCCACGCTCAGTGTAGGGTTCCGTAGTTTCCCGTCCGTTACAATAAGTGTACCCACTTATGACTTTAAAAAAATGCTTGCATATACGATTATACTACAAACTATATAGTCCAGAAATTATTTTGTAGAACCTTTTTGTCTTTTTTGTACAAAAACTGTTCTTTCCATCAAGTTCAAAATGATTTTCCTAGAAAGTCCTTATAAAGTTCTACTTTTCAGATTTTTTTCATATTTTCTAAACTTACGGAAACATTATCAAAAAATGATTTTAGTAAACCCCTTAAATACCTATCCAACAATATATCACACGTTAGGGTTGAAATTAAAAAAAAAATCACTTCCCACTTTACATATAGGGGGGGCTACCCTAATAAAACATTTTTTTCCAATTTTTATTTTACTACTTTGTCGGCGTGATTGATATAGGTACATATTGGTACTAAATTTCAGCTTTCTAGTGCTAACGGTCACAGCGATTAAGCGAGGACAGACAGACGAACAGACAGACGGACAGACAGACATGGCGAAACTATAAGGGTTCCTAGTTGACTACGGAACCCTAAAAAGGGGACCCTCTTTTAGCATTTTATGAATTCGTATAATTGTGCTTTTGTCTAACAGTTATTCACTCCAATATTATTTTTTTGTAAGCCACTCTTGGATAGAGCGCTGCTGGGACTTTAAGCGGTACGACGACGATTCATTACTATAAAACAATTCGGTTGTAGATTTGACACTATTGTTTCTTTTAACCATCGCATGAAGTTTGCATAATATTCATAACGCCAAGTACCGCGCGGGTACAAATATGTAAGGGACTTTTATTGTTATGGTCACCCGAAAAATTATCTGTCAAATGGATCTAACGTTGGAAAATGGCAACGTTAGGCCCGCGTAGGCCCGATATCGTCTCATTCTTTTTATCAAGCACTTTTGGCTTTCAAGATAATATCATTGCCAGCACTTTTAATCACTTTCCATAATAATGATGACGATTATTTCCAACAAATAACAACACAGAACTGTCAGAACTCATCACACTTTGGAAAAAAAAAAACTCATCACATTCTCCCAAGAGGATATTATTATATTATTAGAGAAGAAAATTTAATTCAGGAGTAGCAACACTACGACCATAGATTACCACGAAGGTCCAACATTATAGTTGCAAAACTTCTGAAATATTCGGAATAATTCCGGAATACTTCTGGGAAAGTTTCTTTAAATCGGAATTATTCAAAATGAATATAATTAAGATTTTTTTTTTTTTGCTGAAAAATTGTATTTTGCATCGATCGTCGATCGCCGCCGCCGCTGCTGCAGCGCTGGCCACAGAGTACTTTGTACCCTGGCGCTGCGACGCGCGCGCGGGCCCGACTGCCACGCAGCCACGAGTCGTGCGTGCGTGCGTGCAGGCGATGGCGGTGCGGGGTGCGGTAAGAGGGGATATGCTCCCGGAGAAGTTTTCCCCCCCCGCGAGAAAGATTCGTACCCCGCAATCGAATGTTTCCGAATGTTTCCGAATATTTCGCCCGAATATTTCGCCGGATTGCCGGAATAATTCAATCGGAATAAACGTGTTTGTAAGTTAATAATTGTTCAGTGGCACATACGTAAGTAAAATATAAATGTTTATTTTAATATAAATGGGATTGATTAATGTTAGCCTGCGATTAACAGGATTTTTATTCTTTTGTTTTTAGGTAGGTACCTACTTATTTCGAAATCGAATGCTATTTTTATAAATGTCAGTTGTGAATTAAAAAACCAGGTCTAGCATTATTTGATTTGTTTTTTGAAAAAGAGTTAGAGTCTGTCTAATAAGTTAAACGACTTGGGTAATTATTTGGATATAGTGAAATCTGATGTAGTCAACACGGATTCAATAATCAAGGTTGATTAAGAGATAGAGATCATTGTTTAATAACAGAAGAACCCAATGATAGAAGAACCTTATAAAAAGTACTGAATGTTTGTATTTTTTAAATGATTAAATATTATACAAAATTCCCAAGTCGGTTGAGAGAGATCTCTGATTCGCGAGTCGCATAGCCCACCAAGTCAATAAAAACATTACGCGTAAATAGCCCAGTCAATAAATACATTGAATTTGTTGTTTCTGTTTGTTGTTGTTTGTTCTATGTTTGTTTTGTTTGTGTGTTTGAACGAAAAATATTAATATTATATTGTAAAAAGGGTGGGGCGCTTTGTGCCATATGTTTCGTAAGAGTCGAATCGAGCACCCCACGCTTTTCCTAAAGTCAATGACCATGACCCCTAAGTATTTGACCTAAAATGTTATCGAAAAAAATTAATCTGTGTTATTTAGAGAAGTAGCGCTCGCCGGCGCGGTAAAAGCAGCCCTTTGGTGTCCCGGGCGTTTCCCAACATTTTTGCATTTGACCTTGAGCTCAAGGTGATTGACTTTGGTGTCAAGGTCATGCCCTATGGTGTCCCAGGTGTTTTCCAACTTTTTATACATTTGACCTTGGGGTCAAAGTCATTGACCTTGAGGTCAAGGTCTGGCCCTTGGGGTCAAATTCATTGCCTTTGGGTGTCACAGGTGATTCCCAACATTTTAATGAAGTAAAGGTTTAAGTAAAGGTCATTGCCCTTGAGATCAAGGTCATAGAATAAAGGATCATTGTGTTGTCATCAGTCTTTGATGGGTGTGCAAAGTTTTAAAAAAATCTGATCGCCCTAAGCTGGTCAAAATCGAGCTCAAAGGCGTTGATTACCAACAAATATATAGGTGAAGCTAATAAAAGCGTGTTAAAAAAGGAGGTTATGAGTTTAAACCGTATGTATGTATGTTTGTCCGCGATCATCTCGCATTTGGCTGAACCGAATTTGATGCAGTTTTCAGAACAGTATTATTAGTCACTATATGTATATACGTGATATAAAAAAATGTTGAAACAAAAATGTTTACATAAGTAAAAAGATAGAACTGACTTCAATGAAGCCGGAGCACTTCAAACCACCACCAAGCGAAGACTTTATTGAAGAGGTGCACTCACAACTATAAACTTAATATATTCCTACCGCTCACAATACAACTAAAGATAATATTTTACAACTTCCAAGCGCGAAATAGGTAGTAAGGTCGATTTTCTTGGTTTTTTTTGACAGTTGAAATATTCCGAAAGTTTCGGAATATTTCGGAATACTTCCGAAGTATTCGACGGGAATGATTCGGAATTTTTCCCGGCAGCATCTATATCCAACATACGGAAGGCGGCTGGCGGGTCATGTCTATCTTTTTTTGGCGGGAATCACGGTGTGTGGAAGCTCTGCCCGAATAGTTAGCGATCGTCATTATTTCCAATATTTTATTTTGTTTGCCTTTTTCTCTATAATTGTAACTTGTTTGGCCGAAAGCCAATAAAACCTTTTTAAAAAGTCATCTCGTGTTTCCATTAAATTTGTAACAATATAAAATCTTTGCGTTCTCCTGAGACCTGACACAAACGTCAAGATGGCGGCTAAAGTCCAGGGATTTTTTGTTATTGGACTAAAGCTTGCTTCGCATAGACTTCGTAATATTTAGAACGTTCAATTTGAATATTTTTGTTTTTGTATGAAAATCAGATGATCTAAAACATGATAAATTTTTAGTCATAGAACAAAAGTTGTGGTTTATGATGTTAGTAACATAGTCCTGAGAGGTTACCAGTGTTTTACAAATAACCCTGTATATCAACGCATGCAACGCACACTCGATACTCGATACTACTGGGACTAGGAACGTAAAAGGAGACGTAAATATGGCAATGCCGGCTTTAGAGGAGATCGACCCGGACGGTCACCTCCGGCGCCGGGTCATATAGGGCGCCACATGCGACACTTAACTTCACCACATTTTTTATTTATTTCTCAAGGGTGAAGCGAGAGGGCGTGTCAGACTTTTCCTGACTAAAACCTACCTGTGTCTTTCAGTTGCTCTTTGTGTTGCAGGGAGTTTCTAGAACGCATTGGCCTTTCTGGGCCAGTTCGTTGCTTAGGTACTTCCAAGTGAGTAAGCAACGAACTGGCCCAGAAAGGCCAATGCGTTCTAAAAACCGAACATTCGGTCGGACACTACTATTTTCATTGTGATATCTAAGTGCTTCACAGTCACATTAGTGTGAAGATCCGTTAGGCATTTATTTATTTATGTACCTATTTATTTATTTATTATAACTTAATGCCTTAGGCATTCTGTACCAGACAACCAAGGGTTGTGAAGAGAAAACATGGCAGGTGCATAAAAAAAAAGAGAATAGATTGATTGATTGATATTACTTGTTGACTGTAAATGCGAGTTTCAAATCGAGTTTTCGATAAAAATACCAATTTAATTTGTTGCCTATAATATCTTAGGAGTTCCCTCGATTCCGCATGGATCCCATCATCATAACTTAGATCTTGAAAAAATGGGACCAATCTGGAGGCAAAAAAAAGAACAAAAAAAAAATGCCAATCGATACATCAACGACGAAGTTCTGACAAATTTAAAAAAAAATGTTTAATACAGAAACAACCAAATTGAGAATCTCCTTGTTTTGAAGTTGGTGGAAAAGTAAGGTATTTTCCTTGGGGATATCTTTGCCATGAACTCACATCTACAATTTCTGCCCGTATTCAGGATACTAGTACCTATTAATAACACCACCCTCGCCTCGAGTGAGTTATATACCTACTCTAAACTCCTTCGCTTGGTTGGGAGTAGGTAGTTGGGAGTTACCCATTACGGCCATACGAATGCGGCGGCACCTGTGCCATTAATGAAGTAATCTTCTTTTTACGTAGGTATCGTTTTTAATGGTCACTGTATGTATGCCTGTGTAACCACCCCTTATCATATTGCGGTAATGAAGATGCGGTCATCCCCTCATGTCACTGCTTACCACTTACTGAAGATGGTAAGTTATGCAAAAAAAAAAAAACATTTGAGCGTGTGGAGAGTACTGTAGCAAGCCAGAGTGGATCAAACACAAATATTTAATCAATTCAAAATTGTATAAGTGAACAAATTGCTTCTGCAACTATGTCGAATTTCAAGTTGATAGCAGTCTGTACCGCTGCTGACTGAATGGCCGTGACATACAGGCAAAAGTAAGTAAGCGCTCATAGCTCACTACAACAAACGCAGGCTGGTGCCAGAGGTCGTAAGGTCGAGCATCAGACCGTTTCACTCTTAGAAATCCACAGCGGGCAAAAGCAGAAACATTCATTAAGTTTTTATGGGAAAAAGTAATATTATGAATTTTTAGTTTGCTTACACTATTCTAGTCCTACATATAAAAGGTGTAAGGGACAGCCCTCCACAAACTTTAAGGGCTTGCTCAGTAGACGAAACTGAACAACCTTCAACAAAATTTTTTTTCAGGAAACGAAAAAAAAAATCGGCCTCGCCATACAAATTGTCCAATCAAGTTTATCATTTTGTATGGTGAGGCTGATTTTTTTTTCCTTACACCTTGTCTAAAGGAACATAAACTTGCACCTCTAGTACCTAATCAGATTCGGAGTCTATATGTACCTACCAACCGCAGAGCACTCGAAGGAATAACATTCGTATCGAAATAAGGTGAAAATAACATAAAAAAGGTGGCATTCGTTTCCTAGGAGTACTATACCCAAACGAGTAGTTTAAATTATCTAGATAGATTTAGATTAGGTACACTCTGTTTTTGTTGTGGCTTCCACTGCAGTATCAAACGCGGGAAACTGAGAGTAAACAAACGATTTGTTTATTCTGTATCGGAACAAGCGTGAAGAGAATATTGCCACAGAGAGGAGGCATTTGTTCCAGCAGGCAGAGGCCGGCAATGCAACTTTTAATTTGATGGGTACTTGTATGAATTTCTCATTTTTTTTTTGTTTATAGATTTTTTCAAATAATGTCCCGGTCTGAGTGAAATGTGAAGGAGTGTCAGAATTTTACTGACTAAAATTCACCTGGGTTCCTTCCTACACAAATGGTAAACATTTGTGTTCCCGGGTCGCGGGAACTCTTTCGAAGACTCCTGCAGCCAAACCTGTAGCCCATATCTTTTTCCAGGATTCCGTACCCGAAGGGTGAAAACGGGACCCTATTACTAAGACTTCGCTGTCTGTCCTTCTGTCTGTCACCAGGCTGTATCTCAAGAACCGCGAGAGCTAGACAGTTGAAATTTTCACAAATTGTGAATTTCTGTTGCTGGAATAACAACAAATACTAAAATCAAAATAAAATATATATTTAAGGGGGTTCCCTTAGAACAAACGCGATGTTTTTGCCGAATTTTCCTAAAGTACGGTACGGAACTCCGACTCGCACTTGGTCAGTTTTTTTAAATTATTGATAGGCTCGCGTTTGACCAGTTTCCCAACTGATGTAAACGATGGAGCACGCTTGCCAAAGCAGTAGGTAACCCATTCAGATGCGTCGCGCGTCGGTAACAAAAATAGTTACTAAGTATATACTTACTACCTTCTATCCTGTGACACGGATTCGAACCGGTATTACAACTGCAGACACCTCTTCCTAATAATTTTGAAATGATTCAAAATAACAGATAAACCCGAGCAAGTCATTTTGTTACTTCATAAGGAAATTGAAACGGATATGTACGTACGTATGGCACATGGCACTGTCCCAGACAGTCCGGTTGCACGTGCGTACGTCACACGCGGCCACTAATATTAAAGGTGTTGACCTGGTTTTTTGTTAAATTGATTTGGTCTTACATCACTTTGATCATACCTTTTTATTGCTGATCATGTAGTAAGGAAAGGTTCGTGAAATGTAGGTACCTTCTTTCTAGGTCATCTGTGGATATTATGCAGTCGATGTCTTCGCATAACATGGCAATTGTCGCTTAAGACGATGTAGAGATCAGAAGACTGCTTAATGCCAAGAATAAAGGAAATACATAAGTAGGAACACCCATTAGCAACCTAAGGGAATATCCTAAGGATTAGGAACCATGTAGGCCTACACTAACTGTAAGTATCTACATTATGTAGGAAGTTTTACGTACGGGTGGTAACCTAGGAACTTAACATGTTTTGTAATCAGAGCATAAGTATGGGTACCTCTACCGAGTAACTCTAGTGACACGACTGGTTGGTGCACAGCTTTGGAATTAGCTCGTAGTACCAACGTGCGGTCTGAGCCCGGACATGTTACACAAGTTGCGACTTAATGCATTAGTGTGTACAAGTTAACTAAAAGTTAGATAGGTAATTATTCATTAATCAAGTTAAAGCGTTTATTTGCTGACAAGGAGAACGACTCTTTCAAATTATATCTACTGAATCAAAATAAATGTAGGTAACTAAGTAGCGAAAGTAGGTACTGGTGTCCCCCAAATGATAATCTGTATCAACTGTGGCCGGTACTTATGCAACATGACGAGAGCGGGCGCCGCTCGCCAGCATCAGTCGCCACCTTGCCGCCAGCTGCGACGCGCAGCGCCCACAGACCTCCACCCGCTCTCCCAGTGCCATTACAAACAACATAGTGCCTATATGGATGTCTTGCTACACTAATCTATACATGTGCATCAAAATATAATCTTGCATCAAAATGCTCTCGTTTAATGTTTTCACGTTGATGGCGGTGCTCACTATCGGATATATAAATTCAGGTAAATATTTCATTTTTTAGCTTTTATTATCTACCTTCTAATTACCTATCAGACAGAATCGATTACTGTTTTGTATTTTGCTTTTGTTAAGCTCATTTTCAGTAGACTTTTAGAGTTTAAATTGTAGCTCTATCAGTATTACCTATAAATACCATTTCTAGTTAGTAAACATTTAATTCATGATTTATAATGCAACAAAAGCATTTCTGTTGATGCCCGGAGCTAACTTTCCTATTACAATAAGACTAGCCTGTACCCAGCTATTCCACTGAAGGACAAACGCCTCTTTTCATTCAAAAAAGGCAAGTTGATCATTCATTAATGACCACTCTTGGCATCTTGCACAAGACGGATTAGCGATTGATCAACTTTAAGTCCAGGTTACCTAACAATGTTTTTCTTCACCGGTACCTATCAGTGGTATTTAAGATAAACTTGGACGGTACACATGGTTTGAAAATGTCACATTAGTACCTACTTGTCTGGATTTGAACCCACGACCTCAAGCGTGCGAGACCTTTATTACTGAGCCATTAAGAAATATTTTTGTAATTATTCTGTTTTACACACTTTTATAGTATACAAGCCGACAAACCTTGTCCTGTCCAAATACATCCTTACTATGATAACTAATTATAAATGCGAAAGTATCATAACTCTGTGTGTCTGTTAATTACCTCTTTCCGTTATAACGACTGAACTGATTTGGATGAAACTTGGCACACAGGTGGACCATGCCCCGGGTAAGAATAAATCCCGGGTGTGTATCCTGGGGATACTTAAATTTTATGTTTTAAATAATGGGTGGGTGGTAGAGTGTGTTGAGTTGCGTCACGGAACGGTAGAAACAGTGTTCCGTGGGTTGCGTGGAGCACATACGCGCCTTCGACTACTCGAGCTCGGTCCGAACGATTACCAGACGGCCGGACGGTGGGCTACCCATTGCTCGACGTCCGCAAGCCTACGCCTACAGTGACTGAAAATCGGAACCAGGATCCCGGCTGGCGGCTGGGGCGGCGTGAGGACCGTTCGCAAGCATTACCTACTGCTTCACAAAAGTAGGCTACAGCCTGCCATTCCTCGAATCCTTTAGCTAGGTCGTTGCCATCGCCCCCACAAGGACACGGTGGTTCCTACCTTTACCGTTAGCCAACCGTGTCCTCCGGGCGGTGATACCCGGGCGTTTTTCTCGCAAGAATCCGGTGCAGGAACCTCTGGAACTTACCATGTCCGGTGAGGACCTGCGTCATGCGGATGGTGAGGACGCCGTGAAATCTTTCCAGCCACTCCTCAAAGAGTGGACTTAGGTACCGCCATAATTGGCGAAATGGCGTGCCCAGCATTGGGTTACGACAGTCGCTGTCGCCATTCCATCATGATGTCTCGCCGGAACTCCGTCCGCCTGCCGCGACTTGTCGCAGCAGCGGAGTTTCGCACCGGCGGCGTTGCATCTTCACGTGCAAGTCGTGTATGCATGCAAGGACTGTTGCCTTCAGATCCCATGGTGGCTGGCCAGCAAGAACGCTCGCCGCTTCGCGGGAAACCGTGTAGTATCTCCGCACAATCCGGTTGACCATGACCCTCTGGCATGCATTCAGCTTTGCCGCCGGTTGTTTTCGCAGCGACGGCGTCCGTACCAGCGACCCGACCATGGACCGAACGGTACCCGCGTAGAGCCTCCGGCAGGAGGTAATCGGCCAGCGCTGCTTCGAAGCAGTCGCGTGGGCAAAGTTGTCGTTAAACTTTGAAACTCGAATCACTTTATCATTGCTTTGATACAGCCCACTGCAGCTGCGGTGATACAAGTCGGGCCCAGCGCTGGGAATTAATTACTTATGTCGTACTTATTTAGAGGTTAGGTTCGCATGACATTTAATTTGACGATTTCGAGTCGGTGGTGTGAAAGATAAAGCAAATGCCAGCCAGCTTCTGTTTCATATCTGTTATTCCATGAAATGATCTACCTGTGTGCCATTTCATTCAAATCTGTTTAGTAATTTGACCGTAAAAAATTAACAAAAATACACACAAACTTTCACCTTCTTATTATTAGTGTGATAGAATACACACTGAAAATTTCAACTACCCATTACAGTTCATGAGATACAGCCCGCTGACAGACCGACGGATGGAAATAGAGTCTGTCTAATAAGTTAAACGACTTGGGTAATTATTAGAATTTAATGAAATCTGATGTAATCAACACCGGTTTAATAATCAAGGTTGATTAAGAGATAGCGATCATTGTTTACTAACAGAAGAACCTTATAAAAAGTACTAGTAGTAAGTAGTAGTAGGTAAGTAAGTAATATAAGTATTTTTTAGAAGCTTAGCAATAGAGTTCCGTTAGTTACCCTTAGGGTAAGATCTTTGAAACAAATTACCCATCCAGCAGCCACTCTCAAGTCATGCGCTTACTAAATAACAGCATTTTATTTGTATGGAAATAGACAATCAAGCATTCCTTTTAGTTTAAGATTATGAAATATACAAGGTGCTTTATAACCCACATAATTATCTATTGTTACATTCATTACACAATTAGCTACAATATAATATCTACGTCATTGCAATTACATTATGATTTTTTCTCTAGTTACTACAACTTATCTCGGTACTTGCTTTCACTTTAACGACTCCTCTACTACTGACTATATACGAGTAGCTGATGATATCTAGTGCGTATTGCGTGTATGATACGAGTACAGAGGACCACGAGCTCTTAACGCGATCCATTTGACGACCTAAACTGAATTGTTAAAGAAATGAAGCTATATATTATATGATATCCCTAATAGAAATATAAAAACTAGCCAAGAGCGAGTTGGATTCGCGCACGAAGGGTTCCGTACCGTCCTTAGGAAAGGGCAAAAAAATCGCGTTTGTAGTATGGGAGCCCTCTTAAATATTTATTTTATTTTGATTTTAGTATTTGTTGCGGCAACAGATATTCATAATTTGTGAAAATTTCAACTGTCTAGCTATCGCGGTTCTTGATATACAGCCTGGTGACAGACAGACGGACAGATTGCGAAGTCTTGGTAATAGGGTCCCGTTTTTACCCCTTGGGTACGGAACCCTAAAAACATGTAGATATCTCTATCCCTGATTCTCGCTCGCATGTCTGACATTTTAACACGTCATGGTGAGGCTCCAGTACGGTCGAAATATGTTGGGTAGCCACTCTGAAGTTGTCGTTCCAATCTATTGCGCACACTCGAAAAAATACGCAATAACCTCTGCACTACGCATCCACCATGCAGCCTTGTTCGAAGCGGTCAAGATAATTCGGCCGTATCTACTTACAAACGTCAAGTGTAGGTAGTTAACTGAGGAAGCGTACAAGGCAGGGCTGTAGCTAGAGTCGAATTTGAGGTAGGCCAGCATTGGTGTAACCAGGTAGGGCGGAAATAAAAAAAAATCATTATTGATCTGCCCTCGAAGCGCGGACACCTAAATCAATCACCATGTGTATCTCTGACTAGTGGGGACTGATCAGTGATATACCAAGCCAAAGCTAAAGCTATTCGTGGATATTAAATCCTCAATTATGAAGAACAAGTGAACAAGATGGTTAGACTTCCAGATTTGGATGTAGAAATCCACGTCTGAGTGAGACTGAGGTAGGGTCATTGTGATTTCAAAGTAGGGCATTGCCCCACAATGCCCCCCCTCCCCCCCCTAGCTACGGCCGTGGTACAAGGGCTCCAATAAATTACAATAATAAAATTTATTTATTAGTAACTTTCTCTTGTTTTGCATGTGCTTCCGATGGTTAGAAACTAATTAGGTATTATTCGTTTTCTTTACTTGGTTTTTTTTTTCGTTTTTTCATTATTATTTAAATATTGAGATAGTCTATTTTAGAGTAAGTATTTGACAGTTATAGAAATAAGTGGATAAGTGGCAGGTGGTGGTCGTGGCTTTGATCCCGGCAGTCGCACACCGTTCGTAGTAAATTGTTACGGTACCGCGCCGCAACGCATTGTGTGGCCCGGCTCTCAGAGGTGCAAATTGCGAATTTTTACCACGGTGATCTTCGCACAGGTAAAGCCCCATCACGCTGCTGCCAGCCCATAGGACGCAGACACTCCCAAATCCGTTGCTTCTGTAAATCCTGAAAGGCCTCTGTTTTGTTCATAATGAGAATCTACATTCAGATTTCCAAAACTACCATCCAGCATTTTATGAGACACCTTACCAAGCGTTTCTTTGACACTGCTGTAAAACACTGCCACCCCTTAATCACATCGGCCGCCTGATACGAACCCTCCCATCTCTAAGATGCAACGTTCCGGGGAGACTCCGTCACTCCCAAGAATGCGCCCTCGCGGTCTCGGCACAGAGCAGCGTAACGTGCCCTCGACGCGTGCCCTAGGCGCGGGCCACACAGAAGAGACGTAAGACTAGGACGCGTCGCGGACGGGGCGGAGACGAGACGCGGACGCGACTTTTTGAATTATATAGAAGAGACGGGGCGGAGACGCGACGCAGTCGCGCAGTCAGCATTCAACAGTCTGATTGGATGAGACGAGAGAGTGAGACCGCTCGCCCGGCGCGGCGCGGCTGGCATACCACCCCGCGCCCCGTCTTCTCCGCCGCCGCATCCCGTCCTCGTCTCCGCCGCGTCCACGCCCTGTCTCTCCTGTGTGTTTTGAACAAAGGGCGCAGACGTAAAGGCGCTGCGCCCGCGCCCCATCTTTTCTGTATGTTTCGCATCGCGACGCTTCTATACATTTTGTATGAAAAGGACGCGGTAGAGACAAATGTCCGCGCCCCGTCTGCGTCTTACGTCTCTTCTGTCTGGCCCGCGCCCTAAACACAATGCATTGAGCGCGCACCGCGGGCACCTGTTATCCTGAATTTAGTACCTATTTCAAGAAATCATAATCATTTCAGTCGAAAGACGTCCACAGTTGGATATAGACCTCCCCCAAGTGTCGCCATAACGACCGATGCTGTGCGTCTCGCATCCATCGGATTCCCGCGACGGCCGCGACCCTCACCAGGTCATCGGTCTGACTTGTGGGAGGACTTCCAAAGCTGCATCTTCGGGACTTTTATTGGCAGATAGCTGATGTAATAAGGAGTAACTTAGGCTACTTTTATTTTAGAAAAAATAAATTCAAAATCCTGTAGTACACGCGAACGAAATTGTGGGCACAGCTAGTCCTTCATAATTGTTACTATCATTTATGTTAGAATAACGAAAAAACACAGTTTAAATTTTAAAAAGTACAGTTTTTTTTTAAATTAGGCAATAAGCCGACGAAAAATTCCTCCACTGGGGGTTTAGGAATCATGTACTGGATCAGTGGTACTCGTTTGTGCGTCAATGTCAAAGGCACCGTGTATTATGTAATTTAATGTATTTTTTTCATTACGGGGCGGAATCCCTAGTGTACCTTCCGCAGGGAAGTAGCTATCGTGGTGTCAATGATACGGAGTCGCGGCACAAAATAGATAGGTAGCAAAACCGTAGGGGCAACAGGGGGAGGCGAAAGAGAACCCCGACACCCTAGAACGATGTCAAATATGGAACATAGGAGTGGGTTTTAGTTAGTTAGTCTGACACGCTCTCTCGCTCCACCCTAGATCTGAAGAGCCATCGGATGATATCCTACCTACCCTAGTTCAGAATACTCTGGTTGCATCCAGTTGCTCTGGTCTTCCGCATGACGCAGGTTTTCACCGGACATGGCAAGTTCGGGAGGTTCCCGCACCGGATTCGTGCGGAAGTGACGCCCGGGTATCGCCACTGCCCGAATGACACGGTGGAGCACACAGTGGAGGTGTGTCCCGCCTGGGCGGAGCATCGCCGTGCCCTCGTGAGGGCGATCGGCGGCGGCGATCTCTCGCGTCACAGGCCATGGTCGGGGGCGAGGAGGAGTGGCAGGCGGTCGCCTCCTTCTGTGAAGCAGTAATGTTAGCAAAAGTGGAGGCCGACCGCATCAGGCAACGGCGGCGCTCACAGCGCCCTAGCCGCCCGCCCCGGGATTCCGATCCCGATTTCCGGCCACAGTAGGCGTGGGCTTGCGGACGGCGGCAATGGGTAGCTCGCTGTCCTACCGTCCGGTAACTGTCCGGACCTAGCCCAAGTCGTCGACGGCGCGCAATGTTCCCGCGCGCATCAAGGAGTTGTCAGCAACAGCATGGGTCCAGATGGGTCGAAGCCTACTGGGGCCAGGGTTAGTTCGAAAGATAATTCAGCCCCGGTATTAAAGGCAAAGAAGAAACAGGAGTGTGTTTTTAGTCAGCAAAAGTCTGACACTATCTCCCTCTCCACCCAAGAGCGGGGGATGTCGATGATTCAAATCAAATCAAATCAATCAAATCAAAACATTTATTTCAAATAGACCATTTACAGGCACTTTTGAATGGTCAAATGTCGGTCAGTCCAAGAAAAGTGAAGCTAAATTGCACGTTCCAAAGAGTAGGTCTCTATGGAGAAGAACGTGCAAGAAACTCCATGGACACTCTTTTAAATCATATTATGTGTTACATATAATGCTTGGTTACATATTACTTGTTGCTTCTATCATGTGAGCACAATGTCGATAATGAAATAAAAAATGTAAAATAATTAAAAGATAGAAACTGAATTAAGCCACTGGCAGCTAAGAGATGACCAGTCCCATCTGACGGCACCCGTTCACGAGCATGACGCGTGCATCAGCCCCACTCAGCTCAACCATTTTGAAGGGAACTGAACGACCCAATAACACGTGCCACCAACAGCGAGACATTTGAGTGAGCATGACAAACTCTCAACTGCCATGCTCGTAATGTCAAAAAAAAAAAAAAAAAAGTTGTAACCTAATAAAAATGCTCCATGGTGCTTCACATTCACAAACTTGGAACAAGTGCTTCTTTATTTATTTATTATTTTTATTTATCTGTTATAAACTAGTACTTGACTGCGATCCCGCCTGATGGTAAGCAGTGATGCAATCGTTGATGGTGAGGCGCACTAGTTTATTAAGAGCCTATTCACTCTAGCCTTGAAGACACCCAAATTATAATCGGACGGGAAGACCGCAGCAGGCAGACTGTTCCAGTCCTTCGAAGTACGCGGTATAAATGACGAGGCGAAACGCTTAGTCCGGACCGTAGATGTTTCAACAACGTAAGGGTGGATACTCGCCGTGCGTCGGTTTGTCCGATGATAGAAATGAGATGGCGGAATCAAGTCATGCAATTCCTGCGCACACTCTCCAAAATGCAATCTGTAAAACACCGAAAGGCTGGCTACCCTACGCCTGTGCTCAAGGCTTTGAAGATTGGACTTAACCAAATCTGGATCACCAATCAGCCTCTTCGCACGCCTTTCCACCGAGTCCAAAGCTGCCAGGTGGCACTTTGCAGCACCAGCCCATATGTGGCTGCAGTACTCCACACACGATCGGACCTGTGCTTTGTATAACATTAAAAGCTGTCTCGGTGTGAAGTACCGCCGGACTTTTGCGAGAACGCCTAGTTTCCTAGCAGCTACTTTGGCTTTGGACTCAATGAACCGCCCAAAATTGAGGTCGGAGGAAATTTCGACACCCAAGAGCTGAAGGCGGTCGGTACAATCCAAAGATACATTCTTAAAGGTAGGAGCCGAGGTGAACGGGCTCCTTTTGGCGGTGAACAGACACGCCTGTGTTTTGGCGGCGTTGAATCCCACCAGATTGGTTTCTCCCCACTTGGAGACTGCCTGAAGCGAGATATTCGTACGCTCTACCATAGCCTCTCGTTCGGACTGGATTTGCTCTTTACTAGCCCGAGCACCTGGCAGGTATCTCTCTACAACTGTGCTATCATCTGCATACCCATAGATACCGGGCATCAGCAGATCATTAATATGCAGCAGGAAAAGAGTTGCAGAGAGCACTGACCCCTGAGGAACTCCGGCATTAGTCGTCATGGGCTCTGATGAGCATCCATCGACAACAACTCGAAGAGACCGTTCTCTCAGGAAGTCTTTTACCCAGTTAATCAGACCAGGAGAAATGCCGTATGCTGGAAGCTTACTCAAGAGGCTAGCATGCCATACCCTGTCGAAGGCCTTCGAGACGTCAAAGGAGACAGCAATTGCTTCCCCATTCTTCTCGAGGGCCTCGCCCCACAAGTGGGTGGCATACACTAGTAGGTCCCCAGTAGATCGATTGCGGCGAAACCCGTACTGTCGGTCACTGAGGAGATCGTTACCTTCTAGGTATGCCATGAGGCGCGAGTTCAATATACGCTCCATAATCTTGCAGAGTATGGAGGTTACCGAAATCGGCCGATAGTTGGTAGCATCGGCACGACTGCCCTTTTTGGGCACGGGTTGCACGTTGGCAAGCTTCCAGGACTTGGGCACTATTCCAGTCCTAAACGAGAGGCGATACAAGCGTGTCAATACAGGAGACAACTCGGGCGCACAAGCCTTGAGAACAATCGCTGGTATACCATCTGGTCCACTAGCTTTATTCACGTCTAGACGACACAGTGCTCTCAGAACTTCTTTGTTCCTTATGCGAACCTCGGGCATCGAAGTGTCGTAGTGAGGTAGAGTCGGTGGAGTAGCACTGCCAGTATCAAGACGAGAATTATGGGCGAAGAGAGATTCTACATTATACAATGCAATTGTGTCTTTCAAATTAAAAAATAATAATATTAGTTTCCAACTAATCAACTAATTAGTACGCCCTAGTGGTAGTGGAGCTGGACCAGCATTGAGCCAAGCATTTTTATCTTGAATATAATCCTCCAACTTATAATATGCTTGCCTGCATAGTGTGCGTTTAATACAAGATTTAAATTTCGTTTCATTGAGTTCTAATATTTGGGGTGGTATTTTATTAAAACATTTCAAACAGTACCCCATGAAAGAAGAGGCCACTTTAGCCAGTCTGAAACCTGGTTGAACTAATTGATCCCTATTTCTTGTAACATAATTATGTCTATCGCCTCTTTTGCTAAAAAGATGAAGATTTTTTCTAACATACATGATGTTTTCATAGATATATTGACAAGGTACCGTCATTATGTTAATATCTTTAAACAGTTCCCTTAAAGAATCGCACCGGCGGAGATTGTAAATAGCTCTGATGGCTCTTTTCTGTAATATAAAGATTGACTCGATGTCTGCAGCCCGTCCCCATAGTAAGATACCGTACGACATGACACTATGAAAATAACTAAAATAGACTAGTCTAGCGGTATCAACATCCGTAAATTGGCGGATTTTTCTAACAGCATATGCAGCCGAGCTAAGCCGTCCTGCAAGAGATGTTAAGTGAGGACCCCATTGTAGCCTAGAGTCAAGCGTAATCCCCAAGAAAACTGTTTTATCAACAAATTCTAGTTTCTCATTGTTCAATACTATGTCGCAATCACTACTTATGACATTTGGTAAGGAAAATCTTATGCATTTAGTTTTTATCCCATTTAGAACTAGATTATTAGCAGTGAACCAGTTTTGGACCTGCAATAAAGCGTTATTTTCATCGTCAAGATTATTAGTCCTTCTATTTATCTTAAAAATCAAAGAAGTGTCGTCAGCAAACAACACCATATTAAGTTTATTTTTCAACAAATAGGGTAAATCATTAATATAAACTAAAAATAAAAAAGGGCCTAAAATTGAACCTTGGGGTACCCCCATTTTCACATTTAATCCCGACGAATTGACACCGTTTATTTGAACTAGTTGCTGTCTGTCATTCAAATACGATTTTAATAAGCTTAACGCTGTTTTGCCTAGTCCGTAATGCTCCAGTTTCAGGAGTAATGTTTCATGAACCACACAATCAAACGCCTTAGACAGGTCGCAGAAGATGCCTATAGCATCTTGTGCCTCCTCCCACGCATTAAAAATGTGTTTTAGTAAGGAGACACCAGCGTCAGTTGTACAACGTCCTTTGGTGAAACCATACTGTTTATCGTGTAAGATGTTATTGGTGTTAAAATGATTAAGTATTTGATTTAACATCACCTTTTCAAATATCTTGCTAAAAACCGGCAAAACGGACACCGGCCTATAATTATTAGTGTCTTTACTGTCTCCGGATTTAAAAAGTGGTATCACTTTACTATATTTCATTAGATCCGGAAAGACTCCTTGATCTATACACAAATTAAATATTAACGCTAAGTACGGCGCTACAGTCTCAATAATTGAGGTACAAACTTTGATAGACATACCCCATAGATCTTCTGTCAATTTAATCTTGATTTCTTTAAAAGCTTTTATTACTGTTATGGGGTTTATATGTTTAAAGTTAAATTCAGTCGAACAGGCTACAACGTTCGCCTGCAATAAACCAAAAGCATGCGATGGCGACGAATTTAGGGCTTCAGTAGTTTTAATTGGAATACTGGTAAAGAAATTTACAAATTCTGCTGCAACTAGTTTGTTATCGCTAATAAGACCATGATGAGTCTCCAATGTGTAATCATTATTATTTCTTTTGTTTCTGTTGGTTTCATTATTTATTATATTCCAAACCGTTTTTATTTTATTATCTGCTGTTTTAACTTTGTTGCTGATGTATAAGGCCTTAGCTGCCTTACAAGTATTTTTAAACATTTTAGAATAAGTAGCAACATATTTATTAAAAGTTTCAGTGTTAATAATAGGCTTAAGGCCATACAACTCGAAAAGTCTTTCCCTACTTATTCTGATTCTTTTAGTTGCCCAGTCACTAAATCTAAACTTAGGGCAGATAGTTTTAGTTTTTTTTCTCAAACGTCTGATTAAACTCCTTTTGAACTACTGAAAAAAAATTTTTATACAAAATATTACCATTTTACCATCGCATCGGAAAAAAAAAACATATACCTATGTCTTCGAATTTTTAGTTCTAGGACATGCCGGATTCTTCACGATGTTTTTCTTCACCGTTTTGAGAGCAGACCTTCTCAATGCTATAGCTACAGCTAGTGCTCGACTTTTTCATGATATTATCAAAATCGATAAACGAAAATAAAAATATGCCACACCATACAAAATTAAAAACTTGATTGGCCAGTTTGTATGGAGAGGCAGATTTTTTTTCGTTTCCTTAAAAAAAAAGGCTTGTGGAAGGTTGCTTGTTCACTTTCGTCTACTGAGCAAGCCCTTAAAGTTTTGTGGAGGGCTGTCCCTTACAGCCTGTATATGCCTATTATATTTGAGAAGTTCCTTCAATTCCTGATGGATCCCAACAGAACTTTATTGTGATATAACTAAATAGAAAAACTGGGCAAGTGCGAATCGGACTCGCACTAACCCTGCTACCCTGCTTGCACTGAGGGTTCCGTACACAAGGACACACGCATGAAAAATATTTTTTTTTCGTGATGCAACTACAAATTCACAGTTTTCAGATTTATCCGTATACTTGTGCCATAAGACCTTGCTTCATGCGAAATTTCAGGATTCTAGGTAAACGGGAAGTACCTATGAATTCTGATTTCCGTAATTGATCAGTGATTAGAAACTTCGTTTTAAAAGTGCGTGTAATTGGTTTTTTTTATGGTGGGTAAATCATATCTAATGACAACCCCCGCTCTTGGGCGGAGCGGAGATAGAGATCTAGTGTCAGACTCTTACTGACTAAAAACCCACCCTGTTCCTTCGTGCCTTCATACCGGGGCTCGACCTACTCTTTTAAAACTAACCCTGGCCCCAGTAGGCTTCGACCCAGCTGGGCCTCTGCTGTTGCTGACAACTCCTTGAGGCGCGCGGGAACAGTGCGCTTCGTCGACGACTTGGGCTCGGTCCGGACAGTTACCCGACGGTCGGACAGCGAGCTACCCATTGCTAGCCGTCCGCAAGCCTGCGCCTACGGTGGCCGGAAATCGGGATCGGAATCCCGACGGCGGCGAGAGCGCCGTTGACTGATGCGGTCGGCCTCATCTTTTGCTAGCAATACTGCTTCGCAGAAAGAGGCGACCGCCTGCCACTCCTTCTCGCTCCGGACCATGGCCTGAACCAAGGCCCGGCGCGAGAGGTCTTCGCCGCCGATCGCCCCCACGAGGGCACGGCGATGCTCCGCCCAAGCAGGGCACACCTTGACTGTGTGCGTGTCTCTACCGTGTGCCTCGTGCGTTCCGCACAGTGGCGACACCCGGGCGTCACTTCCGCACGAATCCAGTACAGGAACCTCCCGAGCTTGCCTGTAATTGGTATATATAAAACGATTATTTCAAATAGACCAATTACGGGCACTTTTGAATTGTCAAAATATCATGTAAGAGTGTCGAAATACACGTTTTTTTGCCACATAAACGGCCGTATCTTTTTTTTTCGCTAACGCAAAGTTTGATTTTTTCACAGCTTCAAGGGACCGCAGATTTGAGTATATGGTTCTAATTTCAACTCGATACTTCCACGCGTTCCCGAGATAAAGGGTCTATACAGACAGACAGACGGACGGACGGACGGACAACAAAGTGATTCTATAAGGGTTTCGTTTTTTCCTTTTGAGGTACGGAACCCTAAAAAATTAATATTACAAATCAGAACATAAATAACGAAGTTCTCAGGAAAATTGAACACCTTCTCTTTTTGAAAGTCATTAAAAAGGTGCTCAAGGCTTTGTTTGTTATTTAAACAAAAAAATACAAAAACTACAACCGATTTAAAAAAAAACCGGCACAGTGGTGTTTCTGGTTTAAATTCTTCTTTCGACCCCGACTTCCAGAATGAAAGCTAATTTGCGATAGTAGAGTATAGCTATATTAAGTATAGGATTGACAAAATACCCGTAAAATGCATACAAATAATATAGTCAAGGTTTGAAAAAATACCTATAATTTACTCAATGTAACGTGATGTAACCCACACATTGCTTTGGGATTGGCAAATGTAATAATAAGTAATGGGGACTAATGAAAACAAAAGAATCATTAAACTGTGGACCATAAACAGTGGCGGATTAAGCGAGCGCGGGGGCAAATTCGACCAAGGGGCCCCTGTGTAGGCCTATTTAGTAATATATCTTATTTTTATTCAATCATTAGTAACCCCGTTGAATTTAAGATTGCATATTTACGTACCTACGTGGAAAGTACGATAATGAGGAAATCTAAGAGATTGACTATTATATTCAATGAAATAATCAGCTGTATTTGGATTTCAATATTAACTAGATTAAAAGATTTTTTTTGCGTTCATGTGTCCCCTAACGCGAAGGCCTCCGAATGCGCTGGGCTTGTAGCATTTGCTGCTCTTGCTACATGGTTAATCCGCCACTCTCAATAAACAAAAAGTTATGCCTGAATCGATAACCCCAAGAACATGGAATTTGATCGTTGGTGAAATGAAGGTATGCTAGTGTTAATGTAAACTTTCATATCTGCATCCCTTTAGAACGTACCAGCGCGATGTCAATGAAATGGTGACATACGATACAAGCAGCAATTCCGAAAGATTTCTTATCATTTATTGAAGAGTTCCACATTCTATTCACGAACATTTTTTAAAAATTAAAAACCTTAACCGAATACCGGCTTCTTTCTTTGGGGGCTCCCATGCTCCTGACCCCGGTACGCAGAGAAGCTTAGCCCATTCTCTACTAACCTTAAAAAAAAAATAGCTACATTGTTTTACTAAAAAATATATTTTGATTACATTCGTACAATTCAGTACAATTTAATTTCACAGATCTGAAACAAGAGACGAAAGCATTTTTGTAAACTAGCATAAAAAAGGATGGACAAGTTTTCACAAGAATGTTTAGTTGAAGTTACAAATTCAAATCACATTATACGGTGATAATGAAATTCAGTAGATAGTACACCATTATTGCACCGTTGTGGCGGTGCGGGTGGGGCAGTAGTGGAGGGAACATCTCGCTATTCTATCTCTGTAGTACGCTTTTAAATACTGCCACCTACTCTGCCTACTGGCGTTGATTTTGCAGTTTGTGCATCTTCTTTGTTTATTTTTCTTTTCTTTTCTTTGCACGGTTTGTGGTTTGTGCATTTAGCCAGTGTGAAATTTAGAATGTATTTAGTTTTTGATCCCCGATGAATCCTGCTCAAAAACCTCCTGTTTTGTTACTTGGCAGCTAGTTTCTCTTTTCAATAGATTTAACTTACATAATTTTGAAAGGATTAGAAAAAATCTTTTATTTTCGACTATGCTTATAGTTGCTTTTAAAACAAATAAAAATAAATAAGACAACTATTATATTTGAAGAAGGTATTTGTACAGGCGATTTGACATCTATAGCATATTATTGTATGCAGCAGTATACGAGTAGCAGAATACAATTTAAGCATAATAGTGAAATTGTCTGAGGAGTTTATGTTGAAAAACAAGATGACATCAAGCAGTTACAATTTTGGCCGCACGACAATAGTACTTATTAGGTACAAACACCAGGTCCAGTTTGATGCAAATGGGCAAACTTTGTCACTGCGACCAAGGCAGACATAACTTGCAATGACAAATGTCACGTGCAGTAATGGACGTTTTTCAACTCGTTTACCAAGAAGAACAAATAAAATATAATAAGACACATAATTATAGTTTTATAGCAAAAGTTTGCGAGAAATGGTTTGCGGAATTATTTTTCGAGTGTCACTCTCAATTCCTCTCGGATCTGGTCACCGACCTGCCTGCAATATAGCTGAATAGAATAAAATTCGTGTTGGGGCTGACCTTTTCAGCAGACTTTTCAGTACGAGAGCGCAATGCACTGCATTGTGAGCCTAATAGCATTACTATTATAGGAACCAGTTTTCAATTAATTGTGTCGAAAATAAAGTTTTCTATACTTTAAAGCTTTTTATATTTATTTGAGAGTTGGTTGAGAAAGACTGACATAACCAACCAATACATAAGGAGTGAAAGTTAGTAATAGTATGTCTATTACCTACGTTACACGGTATCCGCACTTCGTAAATAGATAAAACAGCAATATAACAAAATATACTGGAGTATCCGTCGTACAGGGCGGAGCGTAGCGATAATTGGTAGGTTCCTCTGTATCCGCACGAATCTGCCGAATCAGTGAGCCCTAAGGTGTGCTAAAAGTACTCAAATCTTATCAAACCCAAATCAAAATAATAATTAAGTATAATCTTTTTCTTGAGCGAGGTATCTTGGTAATAAGTGGAAAAAGTTATCCGAAAATGTTTGTGTTCTTTCGCTGATAAAAAGCTAACTCATCACTTAAGTGGGTAGGTTAACCTACTAAGTTTCATTTTTGAAACTGAGCGAGCCGTCGGAAATGCTGGCATGATGTGAAACAGGATTATCGCTCGATCAGTGCTCGCCGTCCGCAAGCCTGCGCCTGCAGTGGCTCGCAGTAGCGCGCGTGTACTGAAAATCGGGATCGGAATCCAGGCGGCGGCAGGGGCGTGAGCGCCGTTGCCTGATGCAGTCGGCTTCCTCCTTTGCTAGCATTACTGCTTTGCAGAAGGAGGCGCCCGCCTGCCATTCCTCCTCGCTCAGGACCATGGCCTGTACGGTGTACCAGGGCCCAGCGCGAGAGATCGCCGCCGCTGATCGCCCCCACGTGGACACGACGATGCTCTGCGGGGCACACCTATACCGTGTGTTCCACCGTGTCTTCTGGGCGATCCACACAGTGGCGACACTCGGGCGTCACTTCCGTACGAATCCGATGCAGGTATTTCCCGAACTTACCATGTTCGGTGATAACCGTCATGCGAAAGGTGAGGAGAGGAAGCCGTGAGGTTTTTTCAGCCACTCTGGATATTGACAAAAACCGCAGTTTCATAAATATTCTGTGAGAGACTTAATGGTTATCAATTTGTTCTTGATTATATGGCCATGAACTATGGATGTGAAAGGGTCAATCAGGAGATGGATAAGCCTAAATAAAATTATCTACTGCATCTATTCGCATTTAGCTGTATGGTTTTAGACACACTTCTACCATTTCACTTTGATAGTGTGCATCGTGAGTCAAAGGCTATGAAGAAACCGGTCATGAGTTTTCGACCGTGATTTTTGCATTAAATGGATAACTTTGGTGTTCTTATTCCGAGTTACTGAAAGACTTCGACAACTTTTTATAATTGACCAAAATTCCAAAGCAAATTTTTCAAAAAACAAGTTGTAGGTAGGTATTAACCAAACGAAAACCTAAAGGCCTCTACATACCAAAGCTGCCACCGGGTACGATGCGATATAAACGCAAAACAAACCCGGGCAACGTAACCTGCCGGTGCCGCCGGTATGTAGAGGCCATTACATATTTTAAAACGAAGTCCCCACCGCGTCTGTCTGTCCGATATGTAACGTGATAAACTCAAAAACTACAAAACAGATTTTCATGCAGTTCTCACCAATAGCCAATGATTCATTTTTTATTTGTTCCGAGTGGAAATCGAATTCGCGGTATACAGCACAGCAGCCAATCGCTCAACCACTGCGCCGACCGTGTCATCAATACAGAACTAGCTTCTGGCAGCAACTTCGCCCGTGTAGAAATAGAACATTATTCTTACTGGGAGATCATATCCTATGTCCAGGATATGGTCTGTCCTTGTTCTTAAGGCGTATAGTCCCTTGAACCATCTCGCCGAAATTATGTGAACGCAACTCTCGCACTCGCCTAGGCGGCAGTACGCAAATCTGTGCATTTATTTGCGGCCAGCAGCGCCCGGAAAGCGCTTTAAATCCATTTTCTCTGCGAGATATTGATTGATTTACATATGCAATGTTCACTTTGAAGAATATTTAACCACCAATTTTTATGTGTAAAAATGTTTCTAAAGGTCCAAGCCGTTTCGAAGGAGTAGGGAAAAGTTGCGAAATTGCTAAATATTTTTTTTTGACAAAAGTATTAATTGCACGAAAAAATCAAATGTTGACATTATTGTTCATGAAACTATAATAAACATATATTTTTTTCAAACCAATTGACCTAGCCGTTACGGAGGAGTAGGCTTCAGAAAATCACTGTTTTATGGCACTTTTCGGGCGCTTGGCCCTTAATTTGATCCGAATCCGTTCAGCTGTTTGACCTTGATGGAGTAAGTAACAAAAATACACGCACATACAAACATTCACTTATATGGCTATAATGGTTAAATAATGGTCTATCTCTTAAATTCATTTAGTTCATAGCATCCTTGGAATTTTGATATTTAAAAACAAAAAGACCGGTCATTTTTGTAATAATAAATAAAATCGAAGCGGCATTAAAAACAAAGCCGTCAATGATGAATTATAGATCTTTAGCGATAATACTTAACTATGCAATTAGGTAATTGTTTGACCCACTTAGCGGTGCATTTTCGTCGACCTTCGGCGGCGCAGCAGCTGCTCGGAGTAGGTACTGGGCCTAGTCACCGCACGCCGCTCTCCGACACGCCTGCTTACTTTGTCACTATTGTTTTGTATAATTATTGAACCCCAATTAAAAACTCGTTATCTGTCTAATTGTCCCCTATTCAAATAGGTATATTTTAAATGGTAGTGGGTACAGTAAAGTCGGGTTACTTTAGCTCTGAGGTAACATTGGCCCAAAATTAACCAATAGGAACACGGGACACAGTGATTTAATAGCTTGAGCCTAAGTTATACTTCAGAGCTACAATAAACCGAGTTTACAAGACAGAAATATCTCAAAATATGCTTAGGAAATATAGGCAGCGTGGTGTACTTTGGTACGAATTCAACCACATCATTTTTAAAGGCCCGTTTCGGAATATCAATCGTCATAATGAATCGTAATCTGTCGGTCATTTGAAACTGCAAATATAAGTTTGCTACTAATAACAAAGAAAAGAAACGCAAATAACGATTTTTTGATTATTCCATTATAGGTGCTATGAAACATTGCTATTTGTCTAATCATGATTACCTGCAGGTCAAAAGGAAGAAGGTAAAGTTCCTACCCTCGTGTCAAAATGTATACGGCATAAATGACCGCGTATTTGTGTTGCGTTGATTTGAAAGCTTAATTTTTAGGGTTCCGTAGCCAAATGGCAAAAAACGGAACCCTTATAGATTCGTCATGTCTGTCTGTCTGTCTGTCTGTCTGTCTGTCTGTCTGTCTGTCTGTCTGTCTGTCTGTCCGTCTGTCCGTCCGTATGTCACAGCCACTTTTTTCCGAAACTATAAGAGCTATACTGTTGAAACTTTGTAAGTAGACGTATTATGTGAACCGCATTAAGATTTTTACACAAAAATAGAAAAAAAGCAATAAATTTTGGGGGTCCCCATACTTAGAACTGAAACTTAAAATTTTTTTTTTCATCAAACCCACGCGTGTGGGGTATCTATGAATAGGTCTTCAAAAATGATACTGAGGTTTCTAATATCATTTTTTTCTAAACTGAATAGTTTGCGCGAGAGACACTTCCAAAGTGGTAAAATGTGTGTCCCCCCCCCTCTAACTTCTAAAATAAGAGAATGATAAAACTAAAAAAAATATATGATGTACATTACTATAAAAACTGCCAACGAAAATTGATTTGAACGAAATCTAGTAAGTAGTTTTTTTTTAATGCGTCATAAATCGAAAAAAATACACTATTATTAAAACATCGATCAAAGTTACAACACATTACAAGAACTTTTATATTATGTTACTTGCTGCTACGGAACCCTTCATGGGCGAGTCCAACTCGCACTTGGCCGGTTTTTTTAACTCGACACACAGACAAGTGATTCTGTAAGGTAGTAATAAGTACCTCCACCGTCCACGAGCAAGTTTATCGCCCCGCCGCTGCACCGGACTCATACCACTTCTTTCTCTAGTAACGTCCTAGTTGACAAAGATCGTACGTTGACATGATGCTACAGAGTACTTTGTAATATAAGTACCTACCTTCTGAACATGATGCGTTCTCGTCGCACGAAAAGTTCAATTGTAGAAATTTCTTTAGTGTCCTATTTGAAGCTCGCGAACACAAACAAAAATTGAATAATTTTGTTCAATTGCGTCCGAACATGTGATAAAATATGTCGATATCTTTTGAGTAACCTAATTGGTCATCTCGCGAGCATATAGTAACGTGAGGGGCCGTCGTGCGATCTCGACACCCCTATTGAAACACACGACGAAAACGCATACCTAGGTAGTGTCATCGAACGATTCTCGCCAATAGGACGCCGCCTAAGACCACGGCAATTCGAAAAGTGACAAATGATGAGCAAAAAAGCGGGACGTGCTCGTCGCGTGACACCACCTCTCGCAGCGCACTCGACAACTTTTTCAACAATACAAAATGTGCAACAATTTCCTGTAGTCATGCAGGAATGCGTCGAGACTCGCGACCAGTCGTTGCGGTCGCAAGGGAATACGTTGGCGAGAGAATAATCGTCTCATAGAGAGTGATACCTATCTATTCCGCGATTCTCTCCCTTGTGGGGGTAGCACATTAGAAGTCCTATTTAGGTAGGTATCTCCTCAAAAAGGAAAACGAAAATCTCATAGGATCACTTCATTGTCCGTCTGTCTGTCCACCAATGTGTCGTCCACCGACATCCATGTCATAGACCGATGTAGATTACAGAAAACATTTTGTCCTCTATAATAACGATAAGTTTGTCCAACAAGACTGTTTCATTAGCAGAGCGGTAGATTCTGCTACTTACTTTAGCTTGGTCCTTATAAGAGGGTGATGAGTTCTGTCAAACTGTTGCTGATTAAACAACTCGGTATCAACTCGGGTATACGACCACAGTTTCTCTTGAAAGGTGCACCGAGAAAATGTTGTGCTGCCAAGCTGCCATCAGCAATGTGTTTGTTAAAATAACAGACCGGGCGATCTCTGCTGGTGGGAATATCTCTAACAGCAA
The DNA here is from genome assembly GCA_910589285.2 of Mythimna ferrago. Taxonomy (NCBI): domain Eukaryota; kingdom Metazoa; phylum Arthropoda; class Insecta; order Lepidoptera; family Noctuidae; genus Mythimna; species Mythimna ferrago. The sequence continues at coordinate 10,369,695 of OU342692.1, read as the reverse complement.
ACTAGGATATAGTGGCCGGAGTATATAGTGAGGGAAGCCGAGTGTGCGAGTCCTTGCGCACCCTTTCCTTCGCAACCATCACTTCCGTGCTTCCTTTCCTTATTATGCGAGCTCGTCTTTCTCTTGGCCAGTTTTTTGTTCTGAGACGGTTCTAAATGCGGTGGTTATGTAAATAAGTGTGATTAGGTATTTCATAGACATATTTAGCATAGGTATAACATTGACTATACTAACATTACTAAACCTTTATTAGGACATTAAAAGTTCCGAATTCACGAAAAAATATAACATTACGCATACTATGTTACTGCATTTTTCAAATCAAAGTAAGGAAGTACTTACCTAGATCAAATTCGCAATGAATGCATTATTAAATCATAAGTGCCTACTCAATAAAATAACTGAAATCCGAAAAATATTATTCAGTGGTCCAATATAATCGAGCGCCGAATCGCGCCGGAATTCGAGGCTTGGAGTCCGGCAAGCCGGGAGTCGCGTCCTCCACCTTGGGGTGACATGGGCAGGGCGGCGCGGGCGGCGCCGCAGACTTGCTGGAGTGCACGCGGCCGCGGCAGAAGTAGCCGAAGTCGGGTCGTTCCATACTCAGCTTGTCCTTCATACAGTCATCGAACACTTTTTGTGTTTTACGGCAGTGCCTGAAACTGTAATTCCCTGAGCTTTTGTCCACACAATTAGCATATTGTTTAAATTCATGAAGGCATTCGTTTTTTATACTTCGGAGAACTCCCATAGCACACGCAGTTACCGACTTGCCGAGCCCAAGGCATGGACGCGGGTCGTCTCGCTCCTGGCGACAGAGGACGAACTCATTATTGACACCCTCGCACTGCTTACCGATGTATGGCGATGCGGTAATAAGAGTTGTTGCCGACATATTCACTTCTGTTGTGTCCAGGTCCTCACACGTGGGAAGGGTCACATCATCTGTGATAACCATTTCAATCGATCTTTGACAAAATAATCTTTAAACCAATGTAAATATATGTATTATTTAAAAAACCTTAGGCAATTTTTTTGGAGTTGGGGCAAATTTTATAAGATTTAAAAGATAGTAGGTAGGTATACAAAATAATGATTGCTATTGATGCTGATGCAAGAATTGTTCCACAGCAATTCCACAGATATATAACGATTTCTAGTTTGACGTTCAGTCAGTGTCAATAAAAAGATGAGAAGGTTGGAAAGGTCAGTGAAAAAACCTTTTTACAAAAAAAACCGTCTTCAGTAAAAAAATACACTAAAACGATCAAAATAACTTTAATTTCGGAAGTCGGTGATTCTCGGCATTGTTTGTTTCTTATTTCTGCGCTACAATGTTATTATAAAGTTATCTCAACTCAGATCCCCAAGATACAGGTTCTACTTAGTTTGAGGACCACCATCTAAATATATGTAAAATCCCTAATTAGTTACAGACAATATTAATGATTATGTAATAGTTTTAAGGTATTCTTCATTTATTGTAACAATGAACAATAAACATTATTCTTATTTAACACCGACTTCCGAAATTATAATATAATAGTAGTTTATGTGACTAGGGGATAAAGCAGTGTCTTTAAGTCGCGGGCGGCATGTTAAATTCCGAACGAAACGAAGGTTGCTGATTTTAATCCCGAACGATAGTGAGGGATTTATAAAATTAACTCCCGAGCATTGCGAGGGAGTTAATAAAGAAACCTGAGTGAAGTGAGGAATTTAAGCCGCCCAAGACAAAGACAGCTTTATCCCCGTGTTGCATACTCTACTTTTTACACCATCTGTGAGATAATTAAAAGACAATTTGGTCGACCAAATCATATATCAGAGAAATATAAGTATTATATTTACAAGTTCATCAAACAAACAAAATTCACTACTCCAAGATTCTATAGTTTCAATTTTCTATAATGCTCCCGTGTCGTCAGTACGCACGTTTTATTATATTTTCTTTTTTTTGTTAGTGGCCAGTTTGAATCATAGTGATTACATACTCTTTGGTTTGAATTTCGAGTCAACTTGTTCGATGCGCCTACATTTTAATTCACAATGTTGACGATTATTGATGCTCCAAATTCAAATCTCATTATTCCCTAGGGATCGGCCATACTGCATTATCTCCCTAGGCATATAATGACTTGCTTTAAGTGAGGTTTGTATGACGTGTAAAACGACATTATCGAGCAGGTGGTGTAAAAAAGTTATTTTTTTACTTAACACTTTTTAGTTGCGATTTGCGATACACTTGCAGCCAGAGTAGGTACCCTTTTCTCATGACAATTCCAATTAACCCAAACCCTGCTAAGATACATTGTTTTATTATGAAGTTCCCGTGTCTACCTTCCACCTTCCGGTTCCCATCAGATCAGTTCGATAGCATAATAGCCAAAGTGTATTTCATGACAATTCTAATAAGCCCAAACACGGCTAGGATACATTGAATAATTACAGAATCCGGTGCCTATCTTCCGGCTCCATCATCATCATCAGATCTCTTCGATGCTACCATTATCAACATAACTATTCAGAACTATTCATTTATTTGTATTGTCGCTATGTTCATTGTGATATCTGTTTCAGTATGAAGTTCCGTTGGCCTTTACTGGTCTTCTTCATCAGTTCTACTTCATCAAATGTCACTTTTCAACTGCAAGTGCTTAAGTTTTGATGAAAATACCAAAATAACCATATGGTTGCCTATAATATTTGAGGAGTTCCCTCGATTCCTCATGGATCCCATCATCAGAACTGGAACTGATCTGACTGGTTTTGAAAAAAAATCGGACCAATCTGGAAACATATCATGTAAGAGAAGAAAAACATTTTGCAAATCGGTCCATAAACAACGGAGTTCTGAGGTAAAAAACATTTAAAAAAAATACAACCGAATTGAGGATCTCCTCCTTTTTCAAGCAGTCGGTTAAAAAGGTTGAAGGCTACCCAGGTGACTCAAAGTTACTTCTACTCACAAGCATTTGATTCACGACGCGGATAATTCAGTGAATCCTGCACGGTGTTTTCGAAAACTTTACAATCTACCTATACAACTTTTCTTACAATCCTTTGACCAAACAATTAAGAATTGGGTCGAAGGTATACTTAGTTCGACGGTGTTCAGGCTGACAATTTATTTCGAAGAGATGGGAGAGACGAAAACATCAACAAAATACCAGTCTATTCGATTTTGTCAAAAACAAACTTTTTTTTCTTACACTTCCACTTGTATCAAAATGTAGGACTTACCAACTATTCCCAAGGTCTGGAACCCTCGGTGATCGAGTCTATTCTTGCGCTTTGCCGGTTTTTTATGTATCGGTAACGATATCTGATTCCTTTTAAAGAAGGTGCCTAGTCTAAGTGTTAATTGTTATTGTGGTATTTTTCTTCTCAGTGGACAGCCAGTCAGTGGTGTGCCCGTCAGTGCGCACGAGTAGTGGCTGGCTTGACCTGTTCCCACTGCCATGCCGGAAGAATTCCGAGTGTCGGGTTATGAGCAATCAGCATCTCTGTTGCAATGGTTTCTGCACCAAGGGTGTCAAGCCATCAGGGGCAATCCAACAACAACGGTTAGTACCTACTATTGTTATTGCTTTTTACTAACAAGTTTTTCACCATCAATACGCTACAATGTCAGCAACCAGCTTTCAGGTTATTATGGTCATTCGTGTAAGCCCTTTTTCACATTAGACACAATAAGTGGGACTGGGTAGTTTCGTTATCTGACAATGTCGAGTTGACGTGCGACAGCTTGTATCGTTATGCTGCCACCGATTGGTCCGAGTACGTAGTTGTACCAGCAACTACAGATGATGCATGATTTTCCATTAATAAAAAAATATGAAACTATCAGTCCCACGATATATAGTTTCGCTATCGCCTAATGTGAAAACGGCCTAACCGGTATTACAAATTAAAAAATAATAATGATCAAAGCCAGGATTGTAATGGATATGAAATTTCGGATCTGGATACAGATACAGATAAGAATAATATATCACACGGGTTTCGGATACTGTAATTCTGTTTGCCAGTTTCGGATAGTTTCGAATTTTCGATTACGGATATCAGAATGGTAAAATTATAATAGTAAAATACCCATAAATAGCATGTTTTGACTTTTATTTCTAGTGTAGATTACCTATAATTTGTTTGGCCGGGCAAAATAAAAAAAAAACTTGTCGTAACCTATAATTCTTAGCCTCTACCTTTACGTAGGTATACGAAATTTTAATATCAGTTTCGATTATGGTTACTATTATTTTTTTTTTTTCGGATATCCTATAGTTTCAGTTACGGTTACGTAGCTCCCTATCCGATATCCCTGATCGAGGCTTTGTACAACTCATTTTTGCACTCAAACGATTTACACAGTTGCCATAACGGACCTTGAGCGGTTGCGCAGAAGTCAAATATTCGGTCTCTTTAGTGGTGCGAAGTGAGACGCGGGGGCGGGGAGTGTCAGTGATTAGCTCGCCGCGCCATCGCGTCAAAGACGTCACTCCTCATTCGTTCCCTGCGTTGCTGCATGTATCTAACAACGAAGACGATTGGCTCGCCAATGTATGGTAAAGCGATCCCCACTCGGACGCCGAGCGCTCAAGATCCGTTTTAGTTGCCAAAACGGATCTTGAGCGCTCGTAGTCCGACGCTCAAGATCCGTTTTGGCGTGTAATTAGCATTTATGCATAAGCAGGAATTTAAATTTTATACGCCATTTTTGAGTTGTGCTGGTGTGTCACCACTGGCAGTACCGCCAGTCCGCCACGTAAATGTTATAATAACAGAGCCATCAAGCCTACCAAGTACCTCCTATGCATAGTTGCTATTATTAACTGCTTAAGTAATAGGTATTTATCTACCTAGGTACTCTCAAATTGTAAAAGGGTAGATAGGTACCTATTTCTATATTATTGTTGGAAAGATCGCTTCTTTCATAGGAATTATTGTAGAGAACGGAACATCTCGACTCACGCTTGGATAGCTATTTTACATTGCTTTGTTTTTTGAAGGCTAAATCTCGATGTAGTACATACTCCAGTGACTTTCTAGAACGTTAGGAAATTACAAATATTGCAAATACATAATATGCATTTTTAAACAGGTTGCTAAATAACTCATTCAGCTCCATTCTGTTGGTTTGTATCTATTTGAATGAGATGGTGTAAAGCAAATTAATGTCAATAAACAACAAAAGTAATATATGGCTCCGAAACGTGGTCGCTTACAATGGGCCTCATCAGAAGGCTTAAAGTCACCCAAAGAGCAATCGGATGTCCCGTCGTGTCTCGGGGTTTCCTTGCGTGATCGAATAAAAAATAAAGATATCCTCAGGAAAACTAAGGTTGCCGACATAGCACAAAAAATTGCCAAACTTAAGTGGCAATGGGCAGGGCACATTGCTCGCAGAACAGATGGCCGTTGGGGCCGAAAGGTTCTGGAGTGGCGACCGCGTACCGGAAGACGCAGCGTTGGAAGGCCTCCTACAAGGCGGATCGATGACCTGGTGAAGGTAGCGGGAAACCGATGGATGCGGGACGCACAGGAACGTTCGATGTGGCGACGCTTGGGAGAGGCCTATGTCCAACAGTGGACGTGTATCGGCTGAAATGATGATGATGAAAAAAATTAAGAAGGTCTGAAGGTCGATCTTTTTTTGAGGTGCGAAATCTTCTAATGACTTAATCTCTTTCTAAAGTGGAGCGCGAGTTCGACTCGACTCAATCTTTTACTAAATCAACCTTTGTTCTTTCATTTGTCCTTTGCGTTTATGGGTCACTCTAGTATTTAATAGCGATCTAAGTTATCTTTAGTGACATTAAGACCAAGTTTTTATAAATTTAATTTAGGTACCTACATACTAAGAATTGATGTCAAAAGTGCATTAAAAGAAGGTCGACTCACTTACCTATATATACAGGGTCGTCAGATCGATATCTAAACAAAAAAGAAACAGATTTTCTTATTACTTAATGGCTATACGGGGTCAAAGACCGCTGGTAGTGTGAGCAGATACCTACATAGTCATTAGATACTTTATCTACTGAGTGATTATATGACTCTGTGCACATCTCTACGTCGTCGGCGTCGTAGGAAGGTAATCACGTATTGCACATATGTATCTAGGTAAATATTGTAATCAAATGGACTATGAATGAATAGGGGAGACCAAGTACCTACCTATGGTATCAACGTAACATTTTTCATTTTCTTTAATATCACACTCGTGTCTAAATAATTCTATTCAATACCTACACTCATAGACAGCAGCAGCAGCTAGACATTTAAGAGAAAAACGAGCAATGAAAAAATGTGTTAGTCATCCCTACCCCTCGTTTCTCGTTATTCTAGTCTTATTATCAAAAATCAGTGGCGGATTAAGCCACCGCAGGGCCTGTACTAATTTGACCAAGGGGCCCCAATGTGGTTAAGAATTTATTTTATAATAAAATGAAATATTTTGTACAAAATGATTTAGCAATGATATTTTTTTGCCACTAACACGTAACACTCAAATACTTTAACGAAATGCCAGACACTATGTTATAATGTTACAATTACAGAAAAGGAAAAGTAATCATCATAGTCCCCGCTTTCACAATAAAAAAAAAAAATTATTATTATTTTACAAAGTACAATTGTAAAATAGAATAAATATAATCGTCAATTTCAAATTATTTCACAAACCGAAATGCATCAATAGTTATACTTACGTTTATACTGTGCTTATAGTGAGTACGAGTACTCAGTACTCACTAGGCTTCTCACTGGTTTTGGAGGCATTGACGTTTCGACAGTCCCTACGTATATAAAGACATGTCCAAAATAATCATTTTTTGTTTATTTCATTATTTACTTAATTTCATTGATACTATCAATTAATAAACATTAATAAACAATAATAATATATTAATGTTTATATTAATAAATATTATAAATAACGTACTTAATAAACTTTGTTTCATTGATCTTATCAAGTAAGTAAACAAAGTAAATAATTAAATAAACAAAAAAATATATTTTGGATACCTGTCTTTATATACGTTGGGACCGTGCTGCTTTAGAACTGTATTTACATTTGATTTGAACTTAAAATCCGGTCCGGTCTTAGTCGGACACTTTTCAGAATTATCAATTTTCTTTCACCCATTTTTTTTATATGGGAAATCATACAATGACTTCGCCCGCTCTATTGGTCCAGAACTTTACTGACTAAAACCCACTCCTTTCATATCTCGTCAATGATTATAATTCGTTGGTTCGATATTTCGGTTTTATCATGGTGTACTTTTCCAGTAGAATACTTGTATACGATGCCCATCTCTTAGTGCTGTTTGAATGAGGCCCAATCAGTATTTATTTATTTATTTATTTATTTATTCTTCATGCAACACAAAGTACATAGGCGGACTTAATGCCTTAGGCATTCTCTACCAGTCAATATGTCGGTTGTAGAGTTTCCAGCTTATCGTTTTTAAGTTAAAATAACTGGGGTTAATCTGAACCACAATCCAAACATGATTCAGATTTAAGATAGTGTTGCGCAAATTCCTTGACGGCGAAAAACCCCCATAACTGAAAAAAAATATTTTATTAGAGATTTTATTGGAAAGACTTCTCAAGATTTGTAATGCTCCCACATGCCCAGAGGCCCGGGCTAAACTAAAATTGTTCAAGGGAACCAATTTCGATGGTTTTAAGTGTAATAACCAACGTAAAAAAGGACGTAAAATATTATTTTACTTTTTATGCCAGTCGTACATTTTCTAGTAGAAATTTCGATTATTAAGCGGGCGAAGGCACGGACTGAAGCTAGTTAATTTTACTTTAATATAATATACTATAATATTCCACAACTACCACACAACGCCGTCTAGTCCCAAGCTAAGCGGAGCTTGTGTTATGGGTACTAGACAAGTTTGTATATCAATGTAGACAACTGATAAACATACTTATATATTTCTAAATAGATACATATTATAGATAAATTACACCCAGACACAGAACAAATGGTCATGCTCATCACATAAACACTTGTCCTGGGTGGGAATCGAACCCACAACCTCCGGCATAGCAGTCAGGGCCACTAACCACTAGACCAACAGGCCTGTCAATATGTGTAGTAAACTAGTAAATCCTGGATGAAACTTATTTTTAATAGTCTCTCTGGGTATTACATATTTTAAATGTATGTAAGTGTGTGAAAATCCACATATCAATCTTAAAATCCCGTGGATATTAAGATTGATTGGTTACGTGTAATATACCAAAATGGAAGAATTCTAAGATATCTTCTTTAGAATTTTACTTGGAGGAAAGTCTGCAGTAGGTAAATAGACTTTCGCATTCAAAGTACCTAATCAGCTATAGGTTGGATTTCGCACTTTACTTGGACTATTTTTATTTTTCACGTTTATTTTCGGGATTTCCGAACGCGCAGGACCCCCCAATACGCGGGGCCTGTAGCATTTGCTACTCTTGAGTCCCCCACTGGTCGTTGTGCGCCACCCCGCGCTTACGTGTGCTGGGTGGGGAACCGCCTTGCGTCTTCTGTCACCCCGGGGCATCTGATGCGACGGAAGACTTGGTGCCGAACTACCAATAGCCCTCTATCAATTGGTACATCGTGTTGAAAACCGTTCATTATTTATACATATTGACTGAGTTATAGGGGGCAGTTGCAGATACAAGTGATTGAGATTCAGAGTCAGTCTACCCATTTAAAACAAGATAGTGTTAGTAACGGGATCCCTCCTTTTCGCATAATATTCTTTTTCCTAATATAAGTAAGTACTTTGGCATAACGATTCTGGTATTATTTGTTTTGCCATTTTTTTTTTGCATACAATTTATGTTGGCATAATTATCTTGAAGGCTAATTTGTTCTGGCATAAATTTAATTCGCATAATGTTACTAGGCCTAATGACTATTAGTATAACATTCATTCATTAATATTGTTTTCTTATATTCTTTATTGTACCTACATAACTTTACACATTATACATAGTAGGAAAGGCGAGCTTAACCTAAAATTGGGTTTTCTTACAGCAGACCTATTGTTGGTTAAAAATTAAATATGTTGTGCAGTTTTGCTACAAAAGTTAGTGACAGAACCGAATCGCTCCAAAACCGACGCCGCGTAGTCTTGTCTGCCCTACCCCTAGAGTGTAATTTAAAATCGCGTAGGCGTGTAGGGGCGAGGTGACCCGCGAGCTGAGGAGCAGGCGGCTGCAAGCGAGCCGCCGCGGGTGAGGCTGGCCGGTAAAGCCGGCCAGCAAACCGAAGCTGCGGTGGTGAGCGAACGAAAGCCGTCTGCGACGATTAGCAAACGTGGGGCCGCCAGAGGCCCGCAGCGCCGGAGCCGTGACAGAAACCATGCCTGCTGCATGTTGCATGCTCGCTTGAATGCTGCATGCTTGCTTGCTTGCTTGCATGTTGCATGCTTGCTGGCATGTCTGGTGAATGCTTGTTTACATATTGCATACTTGCTGCATGCATGGTATATGTTTGTTTGCATGCTTCTTACAGGCGAAAAAAACTTACAAAATTCTTTAAAACAAATATGTTATGTATCACCTGCTTCAGGAGAAAATTTATGCTTTAGAATGTTATTCTTAATAAAGGATGATGCCGGATTTTATATGGGCACCGTTCCCACCTTCCAACAGACATGAGACAGGTGTAATTCGAAGCTTCTAGTTAAAAAAGAAGTATTTTTTATTATCACGACACATCTCTAAAGTATGGGGTTTAGGTTTTATAAAGCACTAGCAGTTGCCCGCGACTTAGTACGCGTCAATTTCTGTTATTATGATCGCGGTTAAGAAGTTTTTCAAAGAATATATTTTAAAGTACTTCTGCGTAAATGATATTTTTAGTTTTATTTTTTTGTGGCAGACGAACATACCGATTTTCTCCGCAAACTGATCTTGACAACGCGACATATAGTTGGCCGTGTGAAAAGTAGTCTTGACGTACATAAATCGATTCCTACGTATTTAAATGTTTGCACATGTGATTTGTTAATTGTTACGGCAAAAGATAACATAAAGGGAAATTGAATTCTTTTCTTTTTAAATTAAAAGGTAAACCATTTGGAATCATTGGGATGCGAGGTATAAGCATTGTATGCTGCTGGACCAGTCAAAACTATTGCAACGATCACGTTATTGCGAAGACATTTGACTTGAAGTCGGGTCCCGTTACATAAATTTGGTGGTTTAAGATTTCTAAGTAAAATTATTGAGGCACCTACATATTTTTAAATTGAGAGAATGTGGGGGAAGGCCACTCGGGTACCTTTCAGATACCGTCAATTTGAGACACAATAGTAAGGCAATAGATGCGCGAACGCCGGCGTTCGCTTAGGGTTTAATGAACTAAAGAATTAAGAATAGACCTATATCTATATCTCCTGGAAGTAAGTAACTATATCTCCTGGAAGTTTAGTTAAAATTACGTCGTTAATTTCGTCAACGCTACTACAACAACGTTTCTCGTCGCCAATATTGCCCTTTGACACATGCATTGATCATCTTTATTTTCTATTTCGACGATATCAGAGTAAACTTTCCATATTAAATCCTCAATGCTAGTCACTCGTTCTCCTAAGGCGGTTATTACCCTGCCACGCACCACGCAGTGTAGTGCGTGAATGCGTGTCTTAACGTTGCTTGTAAGTACCTCCGCTTAGAAAAACACGCAACACAGTCCAACACACTGAAAATGCATCCACGCGCATTCATGCTAATCACGCACTTACATGCAAGAACATGCACTCGCGTGCGTGGGTGCGGGGCGACACGCAAGGTACGCCACACTGAGTCTCGTAGTACCGTGCGTGATTTTGTATGAAATGAGTGCGTACCTGCGTGAATTTACAAAACGCACCTACGCGCGTGAGTGCTCAAAAAACCCTCACGATGATGCAGATCTGCACTCCCGCAAGTACGTGCGAAGGTGCATTTTCACGCGCTACGCAGCGTGGTGCGTGGCAGTATGATAACCGCCTAAATCGCGAAAAATTTCAATTTTAATTTCAAAACGAAGTACTTTCCCTTCTCCTATTAAAAGTAACTTTGAAAGAAAATTTGCAATACCTTCACCCAAATTTAAATGTGCTCTTATATTCATAGATAGCTTTAAGGTATAGGAAAATTTTGGGCACAATTAAATACTCTTAATCAACAACACATTTATTTGGATAAAGATTAATAATAATATTATGTTGATAAAACTCTTTGGCAAATAATTGGCAATAATGCATTAATTTCGATCAAATTTGATTATCTTTTTATTTGCGGTGGGAAAATCATCTAATGACGTCCCCCGCTCTTGGGCGGTGCGGGACAGTGTCAGACTTTTACTGACTAAAACCCACTCCTGTTCCTTCGTTGCCTTTCGTCCCGGAGCTGAGCTATCTTTTGAACTAACCCTGGCCCCAGTAGGCTTCGACCAAATTTGATTACCTTAAAAATGTTATAATTAGTTAATCTTAAAAGATAGACATATACTGACGCGGACATTTTTTTAGACCATTTAAAGAGGTATAATTCTTTCAAACATATTTTTTGGGTAACTTGAACCGTTTACGCAGCGCACGTAACGGAAGCCCTCAAATACGAATAATTTTCCCCGTTTTTGCAACATTTTTCACTGCTGCTTCGCTCCTATTGGTCGCAACGTGATATTATAAGCCTTCCTCAATAAATGGACTATCCAACACAAAAAGAATTTTTCAATTCGAACTAGTAGTTCCCGAGATTAGCGCGTTCAAACAAACAAACTCTTCAGCTTTATAATATTAGTATAGATTATATTTTGACCTAACCTAACCTAATCCAAGTGTTTTGGACCTTAAATAAAATATAATATAGTACTGTCATATATTTTTGAATGTGGTTTTGAGAGCTCTGTACGATTCTGCAAAATTATTGCACAAAGGGCATTGCGTAAAACTGTCCCCAAAAATGACACAATCATTTTTGGGGACAGTTTTAAGCAATGCTCTTTCTCAAATATTTTTACAGAATCGTCTAGGGCTCGCCGAGTCGCATTAAAAAATGTATGATATATTATGAGTATATTTAAGGTCTAAAACACTTGGGTTAGGTTAGGTTAAAACATAATGTATAATAAAACCTAAACCCCATACTTTTGAGGTATGTCGCTTTAATAAATGAAACTCTATTTAACTAGACGCTTCAAATGACACCTGCACGCTTAGCCAAGTTGTTATTTTGCAATCGTTAACGCTGTCGAAAAGTGATGAAACGTATGGGAATGACGTTATCTCAACGTAAAGTCGCGTGGTCGGAACAAACGAATAGACAATTCGTAGCCAAGTTCACATCGTTCAAAATCGTTTCTACAATGTTTAACGCTACATCCTTTGTTATACAAACGCTACATTGTAGAACGAGTGGCCGACTCAGGCGCGTCAACACGGCTACCAACTTATCGTTTTCTACAATTGCTGTCACCGAGGCGTTACCGATTAGAGAACGGAATTCGATTGTAACTTGACTAGGGGGGCTGTTTAAAATCTGTTGGTACCCACTAACAGATTTGAAACAGGTGTCATTTGGGGACAGTTTTACGCAACGCCCTTTGTGAAATATTTTTGTAGAATCGTACAGAATTCTCATAGCCGCATTCAAAAATATATGACACTATTATATTATGAGTAGGTATATCTAAGGTCCAAAACACTTAGGTTAGGTTAGGTCAAAATATAATGCTTTATAAAACCTAAACCCCATACTTTAGAGATGTGTCGCCATAATAAAAAATACTTTATTTAACTAGACGCTTCAAATAACACCTATCTCAAGTCTGTTGGGGGGTGGGGACACTTTTATGCAATGCCCTTTATGCTTTAGAATGTTATGATTAATCATTATTATGATTCGAGAAATTATGCTTAAAAAAATATGCGTAAGCTGTTTATGCGTAAATAATATTGTGCGAAAATATAATTAAGACCTTAGGACAAACAAAAGTATGCCAAGTTATATTAGGTCTTAAAATTTTATGTAAATGGACAGGAACCGTTGTTATCCTGGTGCCGCGGGATCAAAATCAAATGTAGGGTACATTTTAAGAAAGACATAATACTCTAATCGAAAATGTACAGACAAGGGCAACAAAAATGGTCCGTCCCATTCGCAATCTATCTTACGAAGAGCGCCTTAAGGAACTTGACCTTATCACACTGGAACAACGTAGACAAAGGGGTAGGCTTATTGAGACTTATACAATACTCACAGAATACTGCGATTTGCCTAGCCTTCAAGACCTTTACACACTGAATGCCAACAAACATTTACGAGGACATTTCCTCAAGTTATGGGGAAATGCATCCAAAAAGAATCCTTTGAAACAATTTCTACCTAACCGAGTTGTAACATCATGGAACAGGCTCCCGGAAAGTGTTGTGAAAGCTCCCACATTGAACTGCTTTAAAAATCGGTTGGACAGACTAAACATGTCCAAACTAGGTATATGGAACACACGCATCAGCTAAAAGCTGCTAGTGTGTCTTACTAAATAATAATAATAATAAATCACAAGCAGTCCAATCGTTTCGGAGATTAGCCGGAATAAATAAACAGACAGACCAAATTTTTTAAAGTTGCTTTTTTGTTATATCGAATACACTTTCATATGAATTTAGTAAAAAAAAAATATTATTTTGATATTATAGATTATAACATCAGATTGGTCGCCGGGCAACCCCCCACATTAGGTCGGTCGCTGGGCAAACCCATGAAAGTACAGTCAGTACGATAAAAACCCGCGAAAGATTAGAAAGAAAAAAAGAAAATTTCGCTTATTGGCATTACAAAAACGGAAACACCTTAAAATTAAACAAAAACTACCTGCTATACTAGGGTGTTCAAAAAGTAATGAGAATAGCTATGTTAGAAAATGAATTTCTATAATATTATTTTATTTTTCGACGTAATCATCCTTTAGGTCAATAGCAAATCTTTTTTCTAGAGCCAAAATTCCCTTTTTAAAAAAAATCTTCATCTTGAGTACTAAAAAAATCGTTTACGGCGGCCTTCACTTCTTCGTCATCTTCAAATTTTGTGCTTCTCAAGTGTTCTTTCAAACGCGGAAATAGGTAGGAATCACTAGGGGCCAAGTCCGGTGGATGATCGAAGATCTCAAAGCCAGCATCTTGGATTGCTGCCATGGCAACTACAGACTTGTGCGCAGGCGCGTTGTCTTGACGAAACAAAACTTTTTTCGCGAATTTCCTCGTTGATTTTCAAGGATTTTCTGACGTACTTTTTCTGTTTCTGTTACACGACGATCATCCAGAATAATATTTTCAACTTTTTCGACCATTCCCTGAGTGACTGACGTCGAAGGGTGGCCCGAGCGTGGGTCATCTTCAACCGATATTCTACCACGTTTAAACTCTGCACACATGGAGGAGCAGACTCCTCCAATGTCTCACGTAAATCTTTAAAAATTTGCTCCATAGAAAAATGTTCACCTCACGGATTTCAATTTTATCAATTTTTAGCGAGAGCTATCGACACGTCACAAACAAATAATTAATACAACTGACACAGACAAGATAGAAAACTAATTATTTGAGGGTATTATGACAAAGACCTAATCTTTCCGTGACAATATTTTTTTTTTTCAAGTAGGTATCCTCCATTACTACGTCATTCTCACTACTTTTTGAACACCCCTCGTATATCAAAGATTTGTTATCTATGGGTATGCAGATGATAACACAGTTGTAGAGAGATACCTGCTAAGTGTTCTGGTTAGTATGAAGCTAATCTAGTCCGATAGAGAGGCTATGGTAGAGCGTACAAATGTCTCACTCCTGCAGTCGGCAGTCTCCATGTGGGGTGAAGTCAATCTGGTGGAATTCAAAGCCACCAAAACACAGGCGTGTCTGTTCACCACCAAAAGGAGCCCGTTCACCTTGGCACCTGTTCGGCGGTACTTCACACCGGGACAGCTTCTAATGTTATACATAGCACAGGTCCGATCGTATGTGGAGTACCTACGGCAGCCATAATTATATGAGCTGGTACTGCATAACGCCACCTATCAGTTTTGGACTCGGTGGAATTGGTGATCCAGATTAGTTTAAGTCCAATCTACAAAGTCTTAAGCACAGGCGTAGAGTCGTCAACTTTTCGTTATTTTACAGGATGCATTTTGTAGAGTGTGCGCGGAAACCGCATGACTTGATTCCACCATCTCATTTCTACCATCGTCGTACAACCCGACGTACAGCGAGTATCCACCCAGATACTCGTAACGGTACGTAAGGGTACACGTTGTTGTTACGGTATACGAGTAAGCGTTTCGCCTCATCGTCAGTCGTCGTTTACCGCATACATCGAAGGACTGAATCAATTTGCCTGCCTGCTGCGGTCTTCCCGTCCAATTATAATTTTTAGTTGTCTTCAAAGCTAGAGTAAATAGGCTCTTAATAAACCAGTGCGCATCACCATCAACGATTGCATCACTGCTTACCATCAGGTGGGATTGCAGTCAAGCACTAGTTTATATCAATAAAAAAAGACCACCGAATTTTATATCCAAAGATTGCACCGAGTATGTAGGTAGTGCATAATTATAACGCAAGAGAACTCATTTAGATATATATCATAAAAACTAAAACCACCAATGGTCTTGAGACTCGGCATTCACTTCACATTTTGATCATTAAAAAAAAACTGGCAAATCATCGCTTTTACGCAATCAGTAGGATTAGAAATATCTTTTTACACCACCTGCTCGATAATGTCGTTTTACACGTCATACAAACCTCACTTAAAGCAAGTCATTATATGCCTAGGGAGATAATGCAGTATGGCCGATCCCTAGGGAATAACGAGATTTGAATTTGGAGAAGAATCGTCAACATTGTGAATTAAAATGTAGGCGCATCGAACAAGTTGACTCGAAATTCAAACCAAAGAGTATGTAATCACTATGATTCAAACTGGCCACTAACAAAAAAAAGAAAATAGAATAAAACGTGCGTACTGACGACACGGGAGCATTATAGAAAATTGAAACTATAGTATCTTGGAGTAGTGAATTTTGTTTGTTTGATGAACTTGTAAATATAATACTTATATTTCCCTAATATATGATTTGGTCGACCAAATTGTCTTTTAATTATCTCTCAGATGGTGTAAAAAGTAGAGTATGCAACACGGGGATAAAGCTGTCTTTGTCTTGGGCGGCTTAAATTCCTCACTTCACTCAGGTTTCTTTATTAACTCCCTCGCAATGCTCGGGAGTTAATTTTATAAATCCCTCACTATCGTTCGGGATTAAAATCAACAACCTTCGTTTCGTTCGGAATTCAACATGCCGCCCGCGACTTAAAGACACTGCTTTATCCCCTAGTCACATAAACTACTATTATCGATATTCTGATATTAGGTCAACCACTTGTATGATACATCATGTTTTGTCATCACTTCGTCAAATTTTGACTAATTCATTGACATAATGTGGCGGATAACTAACGGTTTACAAAAAAAAAAACTACCGATAAACCTAGATACTAATTAATTAGTATTAGTAAAAAAAAGTCAATTAGTACCACGGATATCTATGATTAGTACTGTGACGCAGCTCAGCTCGTCGATAACCAACGTATAGGGATACTTCCTGAAATGAAACACTTCGGGCGGTGCACTCTTATATTTTTCTTACTTATTTCACGAATACATGTTATTCATATAAAAATCACTTCAGCACTGAAAAAACAACAGACATTCTTTTTTTCTACTAACTTTCAAAACTATTCTAGAACAGCATAATCCTTCGAATTATATTTAAAAGCCAGTTCGTTGGTTATATAAAAAAAGCAACTCATGCGATCTCCTTTCGATATCACATGAGCTACGCCCCAATGAATAGAAATGTTGAGGCAACAAGCATTTATATTCTAAAAACTTTCGAAGGACTAAGCATGACCTACCTATACCTAACACAGAGGTCCCTACCTATGGAGGAAAAAAATTCACATTGTGGTGGTCGTCTCTTTAGGAGCGAGCCTAAGTCATGACGAACGTTAAACAATATTCAAAATGTATTTACAAACTTACTATGCGCTAACTTTGCGCTTCAGTCATACTCGCATCGGATCCCCTACACATTCTCATTATAAGAGTCTACTCCAGAGTTAATCAACCACAAAGATTATTAAAAATAACTCCCAAAATAGCTAAATCATTAGAGTCAACTAGACTCTCTTTGCATAGGCTATGCCCCAATAGCAAAGTTGATATTAGCTCAGTTTGAATAATGCAAAATCCTCTCATAAGGGATGACCGACGGGTCTCTTAAGGGAGGACGGGAGGATATTTTCCTCTCACTAATAACTTTAATAAATCATTCTGGAGTACAATCTTGCCTAATCTAACTCATGCATACACTTCTATAGGAGGTATTTATTTTCTCTGACTCTGTCCTCTGAGAACTCCCGGCTGCGTGCACACTTAACCATGTCTGCTGGGCGCGCTCGCCCGGCAGCATTTACCCATTATTCATGAAACAGAAACACTAATTAAAACATTTTTTCACTAAAACAATCTATGTTATGATAACATTACAATCTGACATAAATGATTTGACAATGACAACTCTATTCGTATTTTTATTTTTAAACTGGATTCTAAGCCTTTTGAGCCTCAATTTATTTACATTCTAACATAAAATGGTTTTAGTCTATTTACATGTACAATGTCCCTAAAACGCCTATTATTTGGTTTTTTTATTACATAATTCACGTCTGAAATTCTTCTAACTATTTGATAAGGCCCCTTATAAAACCTACTTAATTTCAAACTTTTATTCAAAATTCGTCTAGGTGTATAAATCATAACTAACTGATTGGGTAAAAACCTTACTACTTTGGCCTTCTTGTCATAATAAGCTTTCTGTCTTGCTTGTGCTTTTTTTATATTATCTATGGCACATCGTGACAGATGACTTTTCAGATCGTGACGTCCTACGTAATCTAAATGACTTTCATGACTTGTCATGTCAGTTATGAACAGTGGCTCCTTCGCGTAGAGAAGCATGTGTGGTGACACTCTTGTGCTTGCTTGTTTACTTGAATTGTACGCATAGCACACGAGTGGCACATAACTACACCAATTTCTTTGATCAGCCCTCACATACATGGAAAGCATTTGGCAGATAGTTTTGTTGTAGCGTTCCGTCAAGCCGTTCGCCTCAGGGTGAAAAGCCGTGGTGAAGCGGGATTTTGCTCCGAAATAACTCACCGTTTCCTTGACTAAACGAGAAGTGAAAATCGACCCCCTATCAGATATAATTTCCTTGACACCACCAAATCGACAAAAAATATCCTCTATCAGAAAGTCGCTGATCTTCCGTGCTGTCGCTCTGGGTACCGCTCTGCAAACTGCATACCTCGTAGCATACTCTAAACTAACGATAATATATCTGTTACCATTCAACGATTTTCTAAAAGGTCCTAAGACATCGATGCCTACCTTCTCCATCAAATCATTTACTACAATGGGCTGTAACTGGGCTAATCGATTATGTTTCTTTCGCTCCTGACATAACAAACAACTATTGACATAACGCTCTATCTCCTTCTCTGCATCTTTGATGAAATACTTCTCTCTAAACTTAGCCAACGTCTTAGCTAATCCTAAATGACCACCTGACCAAGGATTATCATGCAATTCATTTAAAATCTCGTACAAAAGCCCTTTTGGAATCACAACTAGTTCACAAATACCAGTCACTCTCCTGGCTTTCTTACGCAACACACCATCCCTGACACTAAAACCTTTAACATCATTACCCCTATTAGCAGCAATCCTATCTAACCAACGTTTACAAAAATCATCCCTCTCTTGCTCCTCTCGCATCTTTACAACTTCTATTCTATACAGCTGCATGCCATCCTCCAGCTGCTCCGTGGTACTCCTCTGCTCCTCGACTTCTTGGCCTAAGGGATTTCTACTCAAAAAATCAGCAATGACATTATCTCTGCCTGAACAATGAACAATATCGAAATCATAAGCCTGGATGCACAGCGACCACCTAGCTAATCGTCCGTTCATGTCTTTCCGGTTTCTCAGCCAACAAAGCGCCTTGTGATCTGTCATGACCTGAAACTTCAGACCCCAAAGAAAATGTTTGAAATAATTCAGAGCCCAAACCAAAGCAAGACACTCCTTCTCCGTAGTGGAATATTTCTTCTCTCCGTCGCTCAGCTTCCTTGACGCGTACGCAACTGGATACATTAATTCTTCACCCTGCATTAAACAGCAACCTACCGCTTCACCAGATGCGTCTACATATAATCGTGTAATTAGTTTAGGGTTAGGGGAATAAAACTTCAGAAGGGGTGGTGACTCCATAATTTTTATTATGCTTCGGAACGCTTCTTCTTCCTTGTCTGTCCACCTGAACACGACGCCTTTCCTTAACAATTTTGTTAAGGGCAACACTATTACTGCAAAATTACTAATGAACTTACGATAGTAAGAAAACAAACCCAATATAGATTTTACTTGTTTAGTATTTGTTGGAGTTTTTAATGTTTTCAACGATTGTAGTTTCTTTTTATCTGGTCTGATTCCATCTCCTGAGATCTCATGTCCCAAAACAGAAATTATATTATAGCCGAAACTGCATTTGCTCGGTTTCAGTGTAAGGTTTGCTTTCTTTAATCGCTCCATGACATCTTCTAATGACTCTAAAAATTCAGTGAAATTATTACCCCAAACTAATATATTATCTACATAACAAATAGCCTTTTTGTACTTTATCCCAGCTAATACTTTATCCATAGTTCTCTGAAAAACAGCTTGACTTGTCTTAAGTCCAAAGGGTAAAACATTAAACTCATATAATCCTGATGACGTAATAAACGCTGTTTTATGTTTATCTTTCTCACATAAACGATGTTGCCAATAACCCGAATTTAAATCTAAATCAGCAAAATAACGTGCTCCCGCTAAATATATCATAATATCTTCTATAATTGGCAACGGATAACTATCAGTAATTACCTTTTTATTTAATTTTCTATAATCTACACAAAATCTCCACGTTTGATCGGGTTTTTGTACTAACACTACCGGGGATGCATATGCGCTCTTGGATTCTCGAATAACTCCATTATCTAACATTTCTTCGACTTGCGAGTTAATTATTTCAAGCTGCTTTGGAGAAACCCTATAGGGTGGGTGATGAACTGGAATCTCATCTACAGTTCTAATGGTGATTTCATCTAAGCTACATCTACCTAACTCTGAGGCCGTAAATGCAAAATTTTCCCGATATGAGGAAAGGAGGTTTTTTAGCTTAAGTTTTTCATTAAGACTTAATTCTGAGTTAATATTAAGTTTATTTATGGTAGTACATTTTTCAGAAATATTTGACATTAAATCTTCGTCATTTTTTTCTATTAGTTTAGAAAAATAAAGATAATCATTTTTCGAAATATAATTCAACCTTCCTCCCTCTCTGGGTTCATGTCCATAAATGACATTATTTTTTTCATTTGTTCTGTCATGCTGGTCATGATGTACCATAGGGCGTGACATTGACGCGACATTTCGATCACAATATTCACAAAACTTTACACAAATATTATTCAATATTATACAACTATCAGCGAAATTTATAATTGCATTATATTTATGAAAAAAATCCTGACCGAGGATTAAACTTTGACTAATGTCCTTAATTATTACAAATTCATTAACAAAAATACGTGAATCTATCATAAAAGTTATCTTCACTTTTCCGAGAACCTTCAGATATGATCCTGATATTGCTTTCACAAAATGATTCGTCCCGTCATTGGTACTCTTTAGTTCAAGATTCGTAGCTAATTGCTCTGATATACACGAAATTGATGCTCCAGTGTCTATCAGCGCACTATAGGCCTGTTCAGCTATAAAAATATTAATAAATGGAGTAAGATCACCAGTATTTTTTTTTCTGTTTTCTGTCCGGAGGTGCTCTCTCTCGGACACAGCTTGCAACTCCGCTTGTTTCCTTATCGGCTGTGCCCTTGCTCGTTTGGGTGGTTGGGTGCTGGTGGGCTTCTTTGGCTGGGGGCAGTTTGTGTACGATTATTCCAATTATAACGATGTCTAGGGCGAAAATTGTATCTGGGTGTATGGAACGTCTCCGCATCGCCCGCACTTTGTGGTGTGGCACTTGATGTCGCCGGGATAGATGGTCTCGGGGTTGATGGGGACCTTTGGTTTGTATTGGGGAGATGATCGAAACTAACACGCGAGGGTTGCAATGGTAAATTAATTGAATCATGTTGTGTTTCGCTAAAAATCTCCTCGACTTGCTGAAGCGTGGCTCGTAGCTCCGCTTTTGAGTTATATAATCGAGTTGCTAATTTCAATTTATAATTTATGGTGATCCCTTTTAGAAATGTTTTAATAAAAATTTTATCGTCAGATATGCCCGCTTGTTGCCCGTAATCAGCCAGTCTATAAAAAAAAGCCACAACATCCTCTTTCTCGCTTTGACGAGCGTTATAGAATTTTTCTACATAATCCGTTCCCGACGGGAATTCGTTTTTTAAGCTATCACATAAATCTTTGAATGATGTTCTTTCATTATAAATAAATTTAAAATAAGCTAGAGCCGGACCGTCTAAATATGCTCCCATAATTAATGCTAGGTCGTTTTCCGCCCATTTATTTATCGCTGCAATTCGGCGGAATTGCAAAAGAAAATCATCAAAGCTCGTGCCGACGCCCGAAAAAAATATTATTTGTGCCATGTTGTATGTTTGTGTTTTTCCTATTTCACTTAGCTTTCACTCCAAAGCGTGGGTCGGCGCCTCCACCATGTGACGCAGCTCAGCTCGTCGATAACCAACGTATAGGGATACTTCCTGAAATGAAACACTTCGGGCGGTGCACTCTTATATTTTTCTTACTTATTTCACGAATACATGTTATTCATATAAAAATCACTTCAGCACTGAAAAAACAACAGACATTCTTTTTTTCTACTAACTTTCAAAACTATTCTAGAACAGCATAATCCTTCGAATTATATTTAAAAGCCAGTTCGTTGGTTATATAAAAAAAGCAACTCATGCGATCTCCTTTCGATATCACAGTACCTATCTAGGTTTGTCGTACTGGTCATTACTGCGACATAGTTTATTTGCACATCATGCTCAAGCATCACTCTTGTATTGTACGCTAATCACCGACACTATCATCATAAATATCATCTAGAATCCATTGGTGGTTTCCATTGTAGACTGACCTCGATAACGGCTAGCGTAGCGGCGCTGAGTAGTCCAAGCCCCAGCACGAGCAGCAGTACAAGCACAAGCACCACTAGTAGCACAACGACCACCACTACCACCACGACCACTACTACATCTGCTCCGAGTACCACCAGCTCGACCACGACCACCACGACGACCACGACGCCGCGCCCGACCACCACCACCACCACCACGACCACGGAAGCCCCGCGCCCCTTCTTGCAGCTATTGCAGATACCACAAGTCACCCCGCAAGTTAGCGCGCCTGTCAAGACCAGTGAGTATAACTAATCTAATATTGCCTTTTTGTACTTATACCTATATAAAGTACCTATAAGTTTTTTTTTTATAAATTAGTCAATCTGTGTTTGAACCAAAATATAATATTCTTAAGTGAAATTAATTTCAAGGATCGGTAGTTGGCAGGTACTAGTCAACGTAATATGAAGGTAATAGGGTTTAATGCTATTTAACGCTTAGCTTAATTAGGTGCCTAGTTAAATATTTACGACACGCACACCGATTGTTGGTTATTTTGTTTAATTGCATTGCAATATAGGTTACGATTGTTTCCTCAATTTAATTAATAACCAAAATTATTTCAAAGACGACAAACATTTTTGGCTTTAACAGAATTCGTTTTTAAATCTAAGACGGCATTGTCGTGAAACTGAAAACATAAACAAAACAATCAAGGCTGTCTCTGCGTTCTTGAAAATATAGGACGTGGCCGACCGGATCTCTTGCGCAACAAAACCTTAGCAATATTAATTTAGGAAAAACGTCTAGTTCAAGTAGTTACAGCAAGCATTTTAATTCAAATTATATAATCCATAATATACTTCGGCATAAGTGAAACAATCGCCTCAAATATCTGCGAAACATCGGCATGCATGCATACGCTAATAAATAACCGAATCTTACCTACCCTAACCGACCTGCCTCATCTACTGAGTCAACTAAACTGTTAGTTAACTTCGGTTTGATTTACCAATTATCTAATACCGTGAACATAGATTAACGCCACAACTAAAATTATAACAAAAGCTTGATAATGAACTAGGCTCATAATATTGTTCTTAGGCAATTCCATAACTGCTGACGTAACTTATTCACGCTCACACAACTCTGAATCCATTTATGGGTATAACGTGGATTACTCGAGTGCAGGCAAGACGCAGAAACTGGTGTGTCCGAAATCTGGACAAGTGCCTGTGCTGCTGTTCCCAATCCCGTGCGAGAAAACCTCGCAATGCCGAGCGACCAGCGGGCCCGACCAAGTGTGCTGCGAGGGACGCTGCGTGAAAGGCGTTCCGGCGCCGCGACCTACCTCGGCACCCAAAACACACCAACGTATGTTTTTTAATACATGCAACTACCTACTTGAAGTAATGATAATGTTGAGAATTGCGTAATTTCTTACCGGTTTAAAAGTTGACCTAAGAAAAATGAATGTGCTTGCACGTATTGGGGCGTTAATGATCAGATTTTTGCGACGCAAATACTTATAAATACTTTGAGCAAGGCTAAAGTGATAGGTACCTATCACCGACATAATATGGTCGAAAGTACTGTCTTGGAGGCATCGTTAATTCAGTGTTCTCACATATACATAAAAGTGCAACTAGCTACTGCTGAGCGTGGGTTCCGGGTTCGATCCCGGGCGGTTGAGCAGTTTTTGTGCGGTTTCTATTACGAAATTCTCAGTACCATCCTAGAGTCTAGATTTGTCTCTAGTTCAATTATAGTGTTATCCCAATATCTGGTAGGTACTGACTGGAAATATGACGGCGAGTAAGTGTGTACCAATTCGCTTAAATGACTTGTTAGGTAACGATTAGGTAGCCATATACGCTAGGGTATACCTGACAGGTTTGCTTGTACTGTTGAGTTATACAGATAAAACGGAACGTGAGTCGATGCGGGCGTGTATGTTGCACCACTGTGCAGGTTTCCATTCAAGCTTACCTGACAGGTATAACTGTGCAGGCAAACCTGTCAGGTATACCCCAGCGTGTACGGCTACCTTTAGAAAGTCGATATTTTTTTGTTGAAATATACAGCCTTATTGGGAGTGATACCTCGTGAATGTCCTTCGGCGCCGCTCGGCGAACTACTGTTCGAAGTCCAAACTTGCAAGGCCGACTCGGACTGCTGGCCGAGGATCTGCTGCCCTGACGGCACCCGCTCCTACTGCCGTACTGCGCGGGCTCGGCTAGACTTGGTGCCCGTCGCCAACCAAATTGACGGACGTAAGTATACAATTGTGGGAGATTTATTAAAAGCTAAGTAAACGAAGAAACCATCATTGGTTATTTTAGGCCAGGCAGAAAACGAATTTGATACCAACTGGACCAGAATGCTTGAAAAGTAATCTGTATGTTCCTAATCTATAGGTACATATAAATATAATTGGAGTGTCTGTTTGTAATATTGAAATAACCGTTTTTTACTACATGCATATGAATACGGTACATACACCAAAATAACATTTTTTTACTATTTTTGCCTCTATAATAACCGGCTAATCTCTGAAATGGCTGGACCGATTTTGACGGGACTTTTATTATTGGCAGGTAGCTGATGTAATAAGGAGTAACTTAGATATTTTTATATGAGAAAAAATAAATTGAAAATCCTGGATTCCACGCGAAGTCGCGGGCACAGCTAGTATATTATATTTTTAGTACCTAACTAATTAGATACATTATTTTATTTTAGCTAGCTGCTTTTAGCCGGATAGGAATAGAAAAAAATTGGCCAAGTGCGAGTGGGACTCGCGCACTAAGGGTTCCATACCGTCCGTAGCAAAAACAATTTTTTTGTGGAAGCCACCTAAAATATTTTTTTTTTTTTTTTCGGAAATTATGTTATAGCGACAACAGAAATACATCATCTGTGAACATTTCAACTGTATAACTATCACGGTTCATAAGATACAGCCTGCTGACAGACGGACGGACAGCGGAGTCTTAGTAATGTCCCGTAGTCATTTTGGATAGGTACGGGTCCCTAAAAAATTACCCACAGACCACAACACAATATTTGCATTTTGTTCTTTTCTAATATACCTACCTACTATAATAAAATAGCCTCTGCCAGCGGATTCGCCAGCGTGATAGTAGACCTCCTTAGCGGGTGAATTTTGGAAATTCCTTTCCTAGTGCTTGCCTACGTCATATAGGAAACCTTGTGCAAAAACATATTCCTAGTCCTAGTAGTTTCGGCTGTGTTTATATGTCAGTCAGTTTAGATTTTAATACAGTAGGTATCCAGTAATGCTCCTGCCCACCCACGTCATAAAAAAATCTGACGATATGATTAGGTACCTATATCGAAAACGGTTTATAAGCATTTCGTAGTTATGAGTTACTTGTACTTATGTATATCAATTAGGTACATAAACCCTTTGGGACTTCGCTGTAAAACGTTTAAAACATTACTTCTGCAATTCTTTCATAGTAATTCGTATGTACCTATAAGTTTCTATAACGATTACATAGTAGGTACCTGCCTAGTATTGCTAATTATACAGACGTACCTAGGTAATGACTTGTCATAATTTTATGTTTCAGCCGTGCGGATGCTTGAGCAATACTTGCAGTGCACGCCTCCTCCTCAATACGACCTGTTCCCCCAGAAGTGTAGCTCCAGTGTAGACTGCTTCCCCAACTTGTGTTGCGCGGAGGGTGGCAAGAAGCACTGCAGGCCGCCACAGCGCAGCCTTCTAGCATTGCTCGCCGGAGTCGGACAGGTAGACATTATATTCGTGTAGTGGAACATTGATGGCTTTGAAAATCCTACTAATATTATAATGTGTAAGGACAGAAGTTCATAACTTCTCCAATTTTATTGATAACTACTTTTGCATGTACTGCAAATTTTTCGTAAGTGCCTTATTTGAATACTTACTATATATATCTGTGATGACTTAATGCGTTATGTGTGCCATAGGCACAATTTGGCACATATTTTTGGCATAATCAGTAACTTCCCACTATTGATATTTTATTAGATCTGGTTGTGGTCGGGTCAGGAACCGTGATCCCCAGCCCGACCACAATCGTACTCTTATTACTCAAAATGTACAAGGCACAAATTCCTGGGATCAGTGGCACAATAAAACACAATTAAAATAACCAATTTGTGCCATAGTAAAATATCGGTTCCATGTCGTGGTCGGGTCAGGAACACGCTCCACTTACTCTTGGTTTATTTTTCAGAGAGTCGGATCTACGATAGGAAACCTGCGGCAGGCGCAAGCAAACGCAAATTAATTGTAGAATAGTAATATTTGTGATTTAGGTATCTAATGTAGCTAGTTTTTTATACTTTTGTACAGTTTTGTAAAATAAAGATTTTATTTGTTTCTATTGTTTTGATTATTAAAATTAAATTGCAATACCCTTTCTGGGGCTGAATGATACCACAATGCCAGTATACTATAATTAATGTAAACTAAGGCACCCATGTGGGTTCTTACAAATGTGACCATGAGCAAAGTCAAGGTTGATCAAAGGAGCGAGAGTGTACCACATCTTATTGGCACACTCCTCAGAGGTTTATTGTTTAGAGACTACGCTGGAGCTCCAACATAATACTGAAGTCCAAGATGTGTATGGTTAGCAGATTTTGAAATGGAGGTGGGCAGAGCTCTTGGCATGATCTCCTCACTCAATTGGGTTTTGACTGGCCTGTTGGTCTAGTGGTTAGTGGCCCTGACTGCTATACCGAAGGTCGTGGGTTCGATTCCCACCCAGGACAAAAGTTTGTGAGATGAGCACGATAATTTGTTCTGTACAATTGCTGAAACGGATTTTGAGCGCTCGGCGTCAGAGTGGCGATCGCTTTGCGCGTTCCATATATTGGCGATTCAATCGTCTTCGTTGTTAGATACATGCAGCAACGCAGGGAACAAATCAGGAGTGACGTCTTGAAGCGATGGCGCGGCTAGCCAATCACGGACACTCCCCGCCCCCGCGTCTCACTTCGCACCACTAGACCGAATATTTGACTTCAACCGCTCAAGATCCGTGACGGCAATTGTATCTGGGTGTAATTTATCTATAACATGTATGTATTTAGAAATATACAAGTGTGTTTATCAGTTGTCTAGTACTCAAAACACAAGCTCTGCTTAGCTTGGAACTAGATGGCGTTGTGTGATAGTTGTGGAATAATATAAATATATTATTAGCTCGTGATTAGCTCCTGGGATATTTGCTGAGAGGCAGCAAAAGAAGTGTTGAAAAACCAACCACTATTTAGCATGGATGGAACTAGGTTGCTAATTATGATAAGTTGTGTGTTCATATGAGTGTCAATACATATATGAATATGAGGCACCAAACAAAAAAAAAAAAAAAGGAATTCAAATCTGTATTCTCATTATGCAATTTGTTTCTACATGATTGACTCTGGAATTGTGTTGTTGGAGTATGTTCAATTAAAACCAGTTTATTAACTTAATTTAAAGTTTATTGGTTAACATTTTAATCAAGCTGAAACAAAAGAAACAAATATGTTAATTAAGTTTATAATATGGTTAATATTAATGATCAAAAGGAAAGTATTCTCAAAATTCGAAGGTCCTTTCAAAATAGTTAAGTGAAAAATTGTCTTCACTTTGAATCATATTCAACAGCTTAACCGGACAAGTCAAAATACTATTACTACTATACTGCAGCATGTCAACAGTTTGGTATCTAGTATACCTAGTATAATTGGTAAAGCGATGAATGGTAAGAATTTTTATTTAACACGTTCACTGCCACCACAATTCTTTTGAAGTTCATAGCGATGCCGCCCTGTAAAGCCACGCGGACACGCCAGGCGTATCGGCGGCACTGCATCTTGTTAAACATGGACACGCTAGGCGTGTCCAGTGGTACCTCGATAGAGTTAAATTCTAAATCTGTCTTTTTTCGGTTTAGCGATGAGTATTAGTTAGTTTGTCATTCGCTGAATAAGAATAAAGGTGATTCAAATACGGTAGTGAGATTTAACCTGGAATTATGGCTGAAAATAAATTTTTAAGTAAGTAATTATCGTAATTTTGTAAGAGATCATA
Source organism: Mythimna ferrago (assembly GCA_910589285.2). NCBI lineage: Eukaryota > Metazoa > Arthropoda > Insecta > Lepidoptera > Noctuidae > Mythimna > Mythimna ferrago. Next base: position 10,341,330 of record OU342692.1, on the reverse strand, counting down.
AAAATTTTGTGGTTATTTTGAAATATTTCATAACATTAACTTAGATAAGGCAATTATTGCAAGTTTACGGAACGATACCTATTTTATTTGAAGATAGCGTATTTATTTACTACAAAAACAAAATGTTTCATAAAAGTACTTATGTTTGCCATAATTTTCTCACCTAGAATATATTTTTATCACTTAGGTTATACTTTTATTTCACTAAATACGAATTTGAATGTCAAGTAGGTAGCTACTTGACATTCAATCAATTATCTTCATATTTTATTGATTTTTGTATATATGCACATTATTTTAGCTATATTTGACGTCTTAGTACAAAGGTTGACAATCTATGATTAACTTGTTTAGGTGGACACGCCTGGTGGGTTCTCGGCATTACATAATCACTTAAAAAAAAAACACAAATTAAGAGATTTTTCTGGGGGCCACCTCAAAAATCCTTAGGTTATTGCTAGAGGATTATGTACTGAGAATTCCAAAATAAAATTTTGGCTTATTTTCGAAATATCAATGAAACATTTAGGACACGCCTGGCGTGTTCTAGGCATAGTTATAGAAATTCGCAAGAACACAACAGGTGTGTCGGCGGCATTGAACGTGTTAAATAAATCTCAAAAAAATAATAGTAGATTATGTGACTAGGGGATAAAGCAGTGTCTTTAAAGTCGGGTCCGCTGCGCCGTCGAAACTTTTTCCCATCTCAGGCTCAATCTGCATGGTTCTCATATGATTTGACCAGTACATGTTTTGCTGTATGGACTTTAAAAGAGACTTTGACCCCTGAGTTTGTTTCGGTGTTTCTTCTCAGGGTAGTTAGCTAGGAAACACCGGCCTCATCTAGCATTAATAAACGAAAAAAAAAAAAAAAAATGACGTGTAAAAGTGTTTTTATAAAACCTACTTGCAAAATAAAGATCATTTATCATTTCAAAACTCGTATTAATTTACGCATGTACGAAATTAATTTCTTTAAGAAAACGTCAGCTGAGCGAGTCCAATGACCTGTAAGTAGTAGTCGGCGTTGCGTACAAACTACCTATCTTCTTCTTCCTGCCCTTGTCCCATCTTATTTGGGGTCGGCGCAATACGTTTTTTTCTTCCATTCTACCCTGTCACTCGTCATGCTATCACTAACTTCCTTTTCTTTCATCTCATTCTTCACGCAATCCATCCATCCATTCACCTATATATGCGTAAATTAATACGAGTTACTTTATTTTTTAATTTAATCTTTACAAATAGATAGTGTTTCATGTACCGTATCGACCCTCCATGGGATTAAAACAATCAAAATTTAACGGTGTATTCAATTGCAAACAGTTTTTGCTACTCTTTTAGACTTAAATTCTGCACATAACTATGTTGTGAGGTTCTTTCAATTTTATTTCACTTTACTATTTTAAAGGCCAGAAACTGGTAAAATATGTAAGCTTATTATGTTATTAAAAAATGTCACAAAATAGACTGAATAGAATAAACTTTATGAGTACATCAACAAAATTACACAGAGGGCTTCCAAGAATGATATTAAAATAGAACTGTTGATAATTTCAATAATTTTGCCACAAATAGTGGTGAAGCATCAGATGATTGTCTGACCACAACTGAAATTGCTGCTATGTATCAACTGGTATTTTCAGGTTTAGAACTATAGGTACAAAGTAGATTTGAGAAATGTGCCAGCTACATGAAAACATTTTCAAGGGTGCAAACATAATGATGGTTTTTCGGTCCCGAAAAGTCGGTACGGGTCAGTACCCTACACTGGCCAATGCTTAAACCTGTATAACTCGGTCCAGGCAGTCGGTACCAACCAGTATGAACCCGTTTCTTTATAAATGAGTATATTTCTTTATAACACGGGAGAATTATACCTGCACCAATCCATACCGAATTGCCTGCACTGGTAGGTAACCTGTTTCTTTATGTTTGCACCCTAAGAGACTATCAGCACATATTTGAGTAAATTCTGTAACAAATTTTGTTTCTTTCGGTACTAGAAAAGCTACTAATGGCAAAAAGTTTTTATGTAGTTAATGATCAACAATCTTATCCACAATACCTATGTACAAATATATTTTAGACTAGCTTTCGCCCGCGGCTTCGCCTGCGTACATAAAATAAAGCCTATGTCACTCTATAGATGAAATAAAAAATAGCTTTCTATTGATGAAAACATTTTAGCTAATGGAGTCTCAAAGATTACCTTCTACAAATAAAAGAACAAACTTTACCTCTTTATTATATTAATGTAGCTAAAAACCCGAAGTAAACTTGTACCAAAACTCCATATTTTATTTTAGACTAATCTTGGTACAACTTACATAGTCCAACTTCGGCTATGGTGGACTGTTTGCAGTTGCATTAGGTATATAAAAATAAGCTGTCCTATCTAGTAGGTCCTTACGTTTCTCAGACTGAACATTACAGAGGTAAAACATCAAAACAACCACTATCCTATCACTAATAAATAGTTGTCATTGATACATACCTTTTTGAATCCGATATCGTGAGCGTACTCTCTGAAGCACTGTCTACAGATGTTCAGACCGTACTTGCGGATAAGACCATGTCTGTTGGAGCAGGCGCGGCTGAAACGTGCAAACTAACATTTCAAACACGTGTTCTAACCAATATCAGTTCATTATCAAAATACATATGCTGAGAATTCTTACCATGAGCGGGAGCCCTGGCCGTATCTGCGAGGATGAGAATACCAAATGTTAGCGTGACCCATTGTGCAAATTATTTAATTCTTGCGCTGCACCGCAGTATGAAACACGTCCAAAATGGCTGCTGCACATAAAAGACCGAATTTTAATCTATGCGTCTATGGTACGGAAGTTATAGTTTTTATGTTGACATTTATTACATAGTTCGACACCAAGTCGTTTAGAACGCACGATCTACTTTAGTCTATGCAAGGGCAACTTTCAAAGAATGACAAATTATGAAGTGTTTGCCATGATATATACGATATAGCGAAATATGAACTATACTGGGTAGCGCATTGTATTTGCAAAGGCATGTGTTTCTTTAATTATGTGGGCATGTCAAAGGACCAGTACTCAATGAGGTCAATGAACTCATGAATATGTTCATGACTTTGAAAATGTCGATGACGTTCGTGACATTGACGTGTTCAAGTCTAAGTGATGCCTGCATCCGATTAATTTAATCGAATAATTCAATTCGTCTATTCTAATCGAGAACCGAAAAAGTTTTCAACAAGACAGTACCATTTTTTCAATAGGTTTTGGACAATCATGGCGGTAAGTCCCCTCTTTGAGGCGTGGCTGGAAAGACCTCACGGCGTCCTTACCTTCCGCATGACGCTGGTCCTCACCGGACATGGTTCGTTCGGAAGTTTCCTGCACTCGATTCATGCGGAAGTGACGCCCAGATGTCGCCACTGTGCGGAATGCCCGGAGGACACGGTGGAGCACACAGTCGAGGTGTGCCCTGCTTGGGCGGAGCATCGCCGTGCCCTCGTGGGGGCGATCGGCGGCGGACACCTCTCGCACCGGGCCTTGGTTGAGGCCATGGTCCGGAGCGAGGAGTGGCAGGCGGTCGCCGACTTCTGCGAAGCAGTAATGCTCGCAAAGGAGGAGGCCGAACGCATCAGGCAACAGCGTTATCGCCGCCGCCACCGCCGCCGGGATTTTGATCCCGATTTCCGGCCACCGTAGGCGCGGGCTTGAGGACAGTGAGCAATGGGTAGCTCGCTGTCCGGCCGTCCGGTAACTGTCCAGATCAAGCCCAAGTCGTCGACGGCGCGCACTGTTCCCACGCGCCTCAAGGATTTGTCAGCAACAGCAGGGACCCAGCCGGGTCGAAGCCTACTGAGGCCAGGGTTATCCGAAAGGGCGCTCGAGCCCCGGTATGAAGGCTAGAAGGAACGGGGTGGGTCTTTAAGTCAGTAAGAGTCTGACACTATCTCCCGCTCCGCCCAAGAGCGGGGGTTGTCTTTGGATGATTTTTTCACACCATAAAAAAAAAAATAGGTTTTGGAATTTTAAATGATTTTAGTAAGTGTTAAATAAGTAAAACGCTTTTGCACCTCTTCTTTTAAATAGAAAATGTTGGAAAGACAAAACTCGCCATGTACTTACCCGTAGTAACCAACCACTTCCTAGATTTATATTATTTATAAAATAAATGTGAGATGGTAACACTATAAAATCTTTCTCCTTGTTTGCTGATTCTCTTTCTCTAAAAAATCAATTTAATTTATCAAAGAAAAGATCTACAAATCCCTGAAAGACTATTTGGAGATGACGCCTCGATACGAGTAATATTTATATTTTCATTCGCTGTTCGACTAAAAAATGGACTAAATATATGCGTCAGACGTTCGACTCGACTACACCAGTGACCAGTGGTGGTTGACACTAGTTGACAGTTAAGTTATTGTACGATTATTTTATGTATGTGGGGGACTAATTCGAGGCTATAACAGGTGATTAGCTAAAGATAAATAATTTATTTTTGTGTTTTTACGTTTTGTATTGTAAATTACTTTTATCAAAACATACACGGCTAGTATTATCGAGCTATTGTTAGAAGAATTTTACATACTTGGTACCTAAGTATATCGATGCTAAGTTGTCATTGCACTTCTTCATCAAAATATACAATTTAATTCAATAATTCAGGATGAATTCCATCCTTGTAACGCTCGTAAAATTGTTGTTTTATTGAATTGCTGGTACCTTAGTACTTCATATAAATTTTAAATTTACTTCAAGACAGCCACGTTGACGTTCGCATATTGGCGTTATTTCTCACACCGTGGAAGCAATATTTACTTAATTATCCGAATAAAAGCAATGATTATATCTTTGTACTTACGCCTTTTCAAACTTTCATACCTTTGACTAGTTATTACGAACTTATACGCACGACAAGATAATTCCTGCTATGTAATGAATCCTAAAATACTTGTAAATCTATTTTTGATGTTATTCCAAATTTTAATTAGTACCAAATTCTCAACTCGTCAGACCTGCTGAGTAGTCTGTCTATTTTTTTGTCTGCTTCACTTCATGTATATTTTTTTTTGTATTTGTGGCTGACAAGTGTAGAGATGTAATAACACTTTTTTTCTCTTCTAGTTATACCTTAAGTTAGACCAAAAAATTCTAGCTAGAATAGTAATTTCGTTTGGAAATCTGTATAAGTATTTCATCCATCTTGATCACTATTGCTTTCTTTAAAAAAGCTCCCATCCAAAAACATGCACCTTTGGAAATAAATGAAAATAACAGCCTGTACATATTTTATCAACAAATTTGCCTTTTTTTCAGCTATCTACTTTCAGAATGGGGTTCATATTTAATGTTATAAAGAGATTAATAAAGACAATCATTAAGCTGTCTTTATTTTTGGCTCTGATTGCCACGGTCATTGTTCTTATACCTAATTTGCCTCCTTACACAAAGTTTACCAGCATTGAGTGAGTAAACATTATATTCTGAATATTTTATAAGTATTTTTTGTAGTTTTTTTATTGATTATATAAAATCATTTAGTTCATTAAACACCAAGCGAACACCGGTGTTCGTGCATCTATTGTCTTACTATTGTGTCTCAAATTGATGGTATCTGAAAGGTTAAGTTGTCTAATTAGAATCTTATAAACCTTGTTACTGTTTTAGTATATCACCAGTACAACCAAGAGTTGGTCCACTAGCCATTAACAGTGCCTTAAACAATGCTGGAAGATTATACAGTGGGAAACTGCTAGGACCTGAAGCTTTCCAAGTATTTAAAGGTGAACTCTACACCAGTCTTGCAACTGGAGAGATTGTCAAGCTGTCACCTGAAGGGCATGTTACATTTGTGACTACACTTGGCCAACCATGCAGTACGTAACATTTTGTACTCACTTCTTTCCAAATGGAAATCACTTTAGAAATTATATCACAGATATCAACTAGAAAATAATATATTATAATAATTTTAAAAGTAATCTTTGATCCTTTGAAGAAACAACTTCATTATTATAAAGAATTAAAATTTTGTTTGCGTCAATCATTGTATTCAAATTTTCAACCATTTGAACCATTGTATGCATAATTGAATATAAATTTATTTTCTTAGATTGTTAAATATGAGGCTTTTGACTAAGTATTAAAGAGTTGGTATTTTGGTAATTCTTGTTAAGTTTGGTCTATCAGTCAGCATGGGATCAGTACTACATTTGGAGGCCCTTTAGCTCATCAGTCATTTTATAGGCAAAACTACAAACCATGTTCTTTTTTTAATTAAATCTTGACATGAAAAACAATAAAAATATGATGATGCGTTGTCATTTCAATAGTTGATTTTTGCCTACGCAGATCATTTCCTAATTATATTATTATGTTCTATAGGGTATATAAAAGTTTTGGCTACTTAAGATTTTGCTACCTCTTTCTAGAAACTTTTTGACTGAACCTTCATCTGTAGAAACAAAATGCTTGCTATAATAGTTTTGATATATTTTTTTATAGGTGGAACTATCCATGAACATATTTGTGGTAGACCCCTTGGGTTCGTAATAGATGAAAAAGATGAAGCCTTATATGTGGCTGACGCTTACCATGGCATTTGGAAAGTAAACTTAAAGACGAACAAGAAGCAGTTACTAGTCTCATCTAGTGTGAAGATTGAAAAGCGACAACCGAAACTCTTCAACTGCCTTGCATTGGCCAAGAATGGAGACTTGTACTGGACAGATTCTACCAGTGACTTTAACTTGAAGGATGGGGCAATATCCATGATGACAGACCCTTCAGGAAGGTAAAAGAATTATCATTGTACCTTAGTAGTTTATTGTTTCATGTTCATAAAATTGATTTAACATAATGTTAATGTTAATTTACAATTCTATTTTTAGATTGTTGCACTATGATGCTGCCAAGAACCAAAGTAAAGTTCTTCTTGATGACCTATGGTTCGCAAATGGTGTGGTTGTGTCTCCTAACAATGAATTTGTAGTGGTCTCTGAGACTCTCCGTTCCAGAATAATGAAATATTACATCAGTGGTCCCAAAAAAGGACAAAAGGAGGTTTTCACTGATGGTTTACCAGGTACTTGTTATTTTATTTCTTTAATTGTTGTTCAAAATTATGGAGTTTGTGGTTAAATTTTATAATAACAGTCGCAAAGATCGAACTTAGGTTGTTTCGTGCACCATCTGACGCCGGAAAAAATATACACTAGTTTTACCAAGGGATATCATATTACCCAGTTATTGTACTGTGTAGGTCACATAGGCAGTCGCTCCATATATAATACTAATATTCAGTTGCATCCAGTTGCACTGAAAGTCAACTCTAACTTAATTGGGGAAAGCCTAAACAACATCTTGGATGTCCTGAAAAATTTCATTGTTAATTTGATGTCTAAGCACTTTGATTATGATTTTTTTTACAAAGATTTTACTTATTGCTAATTATAATTACTGAATGACCCTACAATTTCTTGATATCATCAACACACACATACATAGTCAGTCGCGTACAACAACACATAAATATGCTATGATTTTATATAGAAGCACTTTATTGGTTGGTTTTTACAAGAATATTAATAAATACTTTTATATCCACGGTCAGGGCTATTGAATAATTTCTTAATCATATACACTTGCAACATACCAACAACAACCATTAAGCTTATCTGAAAGCCAGACCACACGTCTACGATAAAAGTGTCCTCGAACGCTATGTAGCTGTCGCGCGACTTAGTGGCGGCATAAACGTTGAGCAGACGTCGAGACTTCACCACGTGCCCCAACGTCACGGACAGAGAATCCGCCATTGGCGCCACCTCCACGTAATACGCTTGGCCGTTTTCATCGGTTCCCTGCCACTCCAGCACTTCTTTTTGTGGGGCTCCATCGCCTTCCACCACCGTCACTTCTGATGCAACTTTACTTGTTGAATCTCGGTCTTCTACTAGGACATATATAAATACGAGTTTAGAATTCATTAAGCTGAATGTATTGTCCATACAAAAGGCATAGTCGCCATCCACTTCCAAATTGATGATGATCGAATTTTCTGATTTTTTAACATCCTTCACCAGTTTATAATCATTAGGGTCAGTTACTTCGAAGGTAATATCCAGATCTCCGTGTTGTCCATCCAACACCTGATAGTACACCTCCAGCATTTGTCCAATTTTCCCTGATTCAAAGACACAAATCCGTGCTCCGGGCTCTATTCTAAAGGTAATATCACTCGTGTATATATTTTGACCAAAGCATTTCGTACTTAATATTATAGTAACAAAAAAGAAAATAGTGGTAGAATACGTCATGACTGTAATGACTTTCTTGAGGATACTATTACCACAAACTAGGGAATGCTAAAAATATTGTATATAATTCATTATATCAGTATTGACATAGGTGTTTTGTACATACATACGAGTAATCGTGGTGAAATGACGCGTTCTTTCCACCTGTACAAACAGGCGTGCCCGACAACTTGCGCGCGCTGCCCGACGGCTCCGGACTGTTGGTAGCGCTGTACAACGCCTTCGAGCCCGAGCGGCCGCCCGTCACGCAGCTGCTGGCCGCCACGCCGCTCGTCAGGAAGCTGCTCGCTCGCGTACAACGACTCGTTGAGATACCCTTCGAATATCTCAACACCTTTTATCCCCATATTGTATTTGAAGAGATTGTATACTTTGTAAGTATAGTTGTATATGAATTTATTCCTAGTTTGGAGCCCTGAATTTTTTATCCTAAAAGTTTATATTAATTACAGGTTGGTCATTTTAAAAGTGTATCTGGCTTAACCCCACCGATATCTGGACTTCTGCAAGTAGATTGGAATGGGAACATTGTAGCAGGTTACTACAACACAGATAAAACCCTGAGCCATATCAGTGATGCTATTGTGTTCAACAATAAACTTTATACAGGCAGTCCACATCAAGATTATGTAGGAACCGTACCTGCTCCTCCTCTTTTGAAAAAAGCATTTGAGGCGTCAGTAAAGTCGGACGCTAAGGTTGACAAGAATGAACAAAAAGCTAAACCTATCCAACAAGCACCTGTCAAGAAGGCTGAAGAAAAACCTAAAGCAAAAGTAGATGAAAAGCCCAAGGCGGAAACCAAACCCAAAGTCGAAACACCTAAGCCAGCTGAAGAAAAACCTAAGGCAGAAAAAGAAGCACCAAAAGTAGCCAAACCTGTCGCGGCAGCACCAAAGCCCCCGCAGGACGCTAAACTTGCCGCCACAAAGCCTAACGCGGAAGCGAAGGCGCCCCAGCAAGCACCCAAGGCACCACAGCCAACACCGAAGGCGCCCCAGGAAGCACCCAAGGCACCACCACCAACACCGAAGGCGCCCCAGGAAGCACCCAAGGCACCACAGCCAACACCGAAGGCACCCCAGCAGGTACCGCAGGCACCCCAGCAAGCACCGAAGGCACCCCAGCAAGCTCAGAAGGCACCCCAGCAAGCACCGAAGGCACCCCAGCAAGCACCACAGCCACCCCAACAAGCACCCAAGGCGCCTTCACCAAACAAACCTGTACCTACTCCAGCAAAACCAGAGCCTGTAAAAGTACCTACTAAAACTGAACCCAAACAGGCAACTCCTAAACCTGAAGTTAAAACCACGCCTCCTCCAAAATCGGCTGAGAAAACTACCTCTCCTCCTCCTCCGAAGAAAACAGAAACAAAAAATGAAGCATCTAAGAAAGCTCAACCAGCCGTCAAACAAGATGCTCCTAAAACTGCTGAAATTAAGCCCAAACCTATAAAAGAAGAAATCCCTTCGGACACCGCCAAGCCGGCCAAGGAAACATTAAAAGTGATAAAAAGAGATGGTCCCGCCGAGATCCATGTGCCTAATCAGTAAGTAAATGTGGTTGTGGTTGTATTCAATGTAGGTACTAGTTTAAAGATCTCTTTGAAAGGAACAAATTATGAAGGGAAACTAAAACATTGGTTGTATGTATTTTAATATTTTGATAAGATTTGCAAGCTGCATTTACGCGCTCGTGATTAGTGGTACCTACGTGTATGTTTTATTTTATCATTTTAAGACATTCCAATTTAATTCCTTTTGTAGCATAAATACACCTTGTAGAAAAAGAAAATAGAACCTTTGCAATGTTAACTAGTTCATAGAAAACTGTACATTTTTTCTTTGAATCTTACAATAATTTTAAGGGTGTGGCCAAAGGAGCATAACCTATCGTGATTTGCATTACTCAAAGTGAATTTATTGCATTCTGCATTGATTTCAATGGGTTTACTTGCTCAATATCGAGCAAGCAATTTACTAAAGATTTGGCGCACGCGGCGTGAGGTGCACACAATTAAAGCAAATTAATATTTTTATATTGCACGCTTCTTCATAAAATTATCGATACAAATTTATATCGCTTGCTTGACCGTGAATGGGTGGAATGACGCGCAAATCGCTCTTTAACCGCTATTTCTTATTTTTCCTTTGTACCTAGTTGATTCTTTCAACTGTTGTCATTCAGCGATCCAATGATCAAATATGACTTCAAAATGGACGTATTCTTGAGTTTTTGGGGATTTGCTTTGAATATCTTGGGATAACGTTGCTTTACAAATCAATTCTCTGAGGGTGTCTTAGCGCCGGCTCTTCCGTGTTCCGTCCTCTTTTTTATCATCGTCATCACAGCGGAAAGACGACCAAAGCTAGAAATACCCCAAGAACCGTCACAATGACCGGCTCTTCCTGAGTTGCAGGCTTACAGCAGATACTCGCCATCTTTATTTTAGTGAATTTTAGGTTAGGATCCACCCTCTGGCGTAGACCATTATGGACCTGCCTTCTTAATAGCTTAAATAGCCACTCGAACTCGAGAACTCACATTAGAGCCCTATCGGTCATCATCTTTGTATCCCACACACTGTCACTGGTTATCATTTCACGGCCACCATTGTTTTCTTGTATTTCTTATTCTTGTTTCTATCAGGCAGGTTAACTCCACGTATCCTTGTTTTCATATTTATTATAGTGAGTCAGAGCTTGTTACCTTAAGTGAGCGACCACTTATCAGTCGTATCAATGCCGTATGTATATACCACAGCATAAGATAATGTGTATTGCTATTTCATAAGTTAATACTCACTCACCGTTTAAACTCCGCCGATACGTAATAGAAACAAACACTTGAATGTTAGTCTTGAGAAGTACTTAAATGTGGTGAGTATTTGTAAGACTAGTTTTGAGTATACCTAGTAGTGAATGTAGGATATAAAATGCAATGATATTTCCAATCGATTAGCATGATTTTGCTCCCTGGCTCCACCCTTATAATAATTGCGAAAATCGCCACAACACCGTAGGTAGATAACTAGTATTTGCACTGTTATTATTCCAATTCTTAAAATATTTAGGGCTGATTTGTCAATAGAGGGATTATTTTTAAAAAGGTAAATATGGTGGTTTTACATATTTTTTATAAGCTACCCCCACCATCGATTTTATTGCTCTGATAAAACTTATCTGATGATTGAAAAATCGAACTTTAATTATTTGTTAAGGTTTAGGTATACTATTTTTGGCTTTACTAAATTGATTTCTTCCTTTTAATTATTATGATTGTGATATAAGTACCTACGAGTTAGTTTAAATTTATCAAATTGGACCAATTTATAAATTATGTTTACAAAAATAAATATGTTAAGAACATCACAAAAATTGTATTCTCTTCAGATCGTAACATTTCAATTAAGTATGCGTAAAATGTTGTTTGTTTTGTAATGTTATTTTTAGTGCAAATCATTGTATTTATGATGACCATTCTTGTTACCTTGGTGGCGATTATTTATCTTTACCGTGCGTTCGAACTTACGAAACATTCACATGGGGACATGAGCAATGTCTTGTTTTTATTAATGTATCGATTCACATAATGCCTTTGTATTATAAAACAATTTCATTTACAATGTTTCTTCGTGAATAATATCATAACATGTTGTACACTACATGTTTCAAGTTTAACGGCTCATCTGGACACACATGATATAGAAGGCTGTGAGACAACAGGAAGATCGTCCACCTAAGGAGACAAATCTCAAAACAAACGTTTCTATTGAGTTGAACAGCAAATCGTGTAATCGTCAAAAACACTCGATTGCAATCTTGCAATATAGTTCAACAATACAAGATGTGAGGTGTCTCATGTGTCAAATTTCAAAACGTTTCGTAACGTTGTCTAGTGCGAACGCATAGTTACTCAGAGACCCATACTACATAGTTAGTTACCAGTCACCATATAGTGCAACAATATGGATGACATTATGAATGTTTATTCAAAGATTATTTACATATAGTTATATTACAGTTTTAATGGTAATATTGCCACAAAAAAAAAATATACGCGTTGATTTCCAAACAGAAAAACAATGCTATAAGTAAATAAAGAAATGCGTTAGACTACAGCAACAAGTACACTAAACTTATGTTTCACCCAAAATAAATTTAAATGAGCAATATTTGATGTGTAAGCAATATAAAGTATATTTTTATTACATAATGTACATTTATACATTAAACCATTTTAAATTTTATATAATTTTTTTAAAGTACCACGCTGTTTCCTTTACACACTGACACAGACGCTGACATTTGCTGCATCTAGAATTTGTGTCGTTAATTTAAGAGTTCTACAAACTAACATGGTTGATCCTTACCAAGAGCCACCAAGAGGTTCGGTCTGCAGAAATTTAATTTTTATGACATCAAACATGCCTTATTCTTTATTGTACACAAAAATTTTAACAAACAACAAAATACAGGATATTTGATGTGCATAGGCGAGCTTAACCCACAACTGGGTTTTCTTACAGCAAACCATGTAAATGAAAATGAAATTTTCATTTGCCTTACTTTGCATACTTAGATATATTTAGTTGTTTTTGGCAGATGATAGAATCGCAGGCCGCCGCGCCGCTCTAGGCGATGCAATAGAGCTGGACATCCCAGCCAAACATTTAGAGGTCACGAATAAAAACTAATTTAGATATCTACTTATCTTATTATTACACAAAAAAAATCAGTATATTCACAATCTTAAATCTTCACCCGATGGAAAGTCCACCGTAGGCGCGGGCTTGCGGACAGTGAGCAATGGGTAGCTCGCTGTCCGGCCGTCCGGTAATTGTCCGGACCAAGCCCAAGTCGTCGACGGCGCGCACTGTTCCCGCGCGCCTCAAGTTGTCAGCAACAGCAGGGACCCAGCCTGGTCGAAGCCTACTGGGGCCAGGGTTATTCAAAAAGGAGCTCGAGCCCCGGTATGAAGGCTAGAAGGAACGGGGTGGGTCTTTTAGTCAGTAAGAGTCTGACACTATCTCCCGCTCCGCCCAAGAGCGAGGGTTGTCATTGGATGATTTTTTCCCACAATAAAAAAAAATACCCGATGGAAAGTATAAAATTATTATCCCAAGGGAACATATTACCAGAGAAGTATTATAATTCTATGCCTCTATCCCAGCTAGGACATGGTCTAACCATGTGCCAAATTTGATCCAAATCCGTTTAGTCGTTTGAGTCTGAAAGAGTAACAAACACACATACAAACTTTCGCTATAATATTACTGTTTGATTAGACACGTGGCTAGTGTTCTTTGACAAAATTTCTATTATCTTTTTTCAATAGGTTAGCCATAAAAAAAATAAAACAATCTTAAATGAATCATTTCGTTTTATTTGTTAGGGAAAATATTATGAATAATATGTATAAATTAGTTTTAAAGTACATCAGAATGGTGTGATAATATACATATTTCTACAATGAACTTAGTACAGTCTGTTATGTAGCGACTTTTAGTGGCACAGACAGCGAAGATAGTTCAATTTTTTTGAATAATTAATACGTACTTTAGCGATAGTAACACACGCGTCACGGTAAGGGAGAACATATCTTTCTATGCTTATTTGGAGTAACTGAATGTAAATGAGGTGTTAGGTATCATACAGGATGGCCAGTTTACAATGATCCTAAATAATTTTTAGAAACCTCTCACAGGGGTTTTCCAAAAACTCCATTACCTTCAGCAATTATAATATAGTTCAGGCGAAAGGTAAGTTTTCGACAACTCGCTCTTCAGTCCCTAATATCTTATGGATTCCATGACAGGGCTACGTTTCCATCAAGGATGAAAATACGAAACGAGGGATATAACTTTCGTGCAACACAAAAGTATAAAGTCGGACTTCATGCCTTAGACATTCTCTACCAGAGAACCTAAGATGATGAAGGGTCAATATGACAGGTGCATAAAAAAAGGATGCAAAATATGTAGATAAAATAAATATAGGTACGTAAATATATTTTATATAGAGTAAAAGAAAGGGGGGGGGGGGGGTTTAAATGCAAACTGACTAGTGGCCGTCCTAATATCGAGAGAAAAGCGAATTCCACAGAAAAATGGACTTTATATAGAAGGAAGACTGAACAAAATCAGAAAAGTATGAGAATGACAAAGCAGTAGGCGTGTGAAGAACTGCGATACCCACCAATAATATTAATAATATTCTGCAATCACTATCTTATACATGATAGTGATTGCAGAAATGCGTGTGTAAGATGTCTGCAGCCTATTTCGATTATCTTGTTCTGCATGTCCAGTTCCGCGCACAGCAGAGTCCCATACGCATTCAGAGGGGAGGGTCATACCGTTTTATAGATCACTTCTTAAGGGTGAATTTCGTTCAATGGGATTGAATCGATGCCTGTACCTCTAGCCAAGGTGATAATCTGCAGTCGTTAACGCTAGTAGAAAACTTCAAATATACGGGAATGACGTCATCTCAACGCTCAGTTACGTGGTCAGAACAAAAGAATGCGTGGAGTGGCCAACTCGAGGCGTTCGACGCAAGAGAAACGGTTGTAACTTGGCTAGGGGGGGGGGGGACTGTACATTAGATGTTCTACGCACATTACCACTCCATTCTTCACAAATAGATTAACACAATCGGTTATAAAATGCAAGAGAGCACAATAATTTATACAAATGATGCAAAACGCTTAACATAATGGAATGTTTAATGCCAACTATATCTAAAATGTTCGCAACAGATGATTACATACTTATAAAGAAGTTTTAAAAGACATTCTTAAGCTGGAATTACTTTCTTCTTAAAAGGGCCTTTCATGTTTTTTTTTTCAAAAAGAAGACGAGATAAAAAAGGAGAAACATAAGAATTGTTACATATCATATTCATAATACTTTTTTATTTTCAATAAATATTACTATTTACATTGAAAATATTAATAGTCCAAGATCCCAGAGCGATCTGACATAACTTATTTTGACATGGATAAAACCTTAGGTTGTCAGTAGCGTCTCATGTGCTTTGAATATCTGTGACGCTACTGAGAAAATAAGGTACCGTTTCATCCATGTGAAAATAAGTTATGTCAGATCGCTCTGGGATCTTATTATATAACACTATTGGTGTCTAATTCAATTTATTGCATTAAATATTCAATTCACTTTTCCGCGCTATCTCCTAATATCTACACTTATTATTTCAACTTGAACGCCACAATTTTTTACCTGTATAGTCGGTCCTCCGTACAATTCGGAACTTAGTATTAAAAATTGGCTTCTGAGCCCTTCAATCTGTTAAAACATAATTATGTTGTATGTAAGGCATACCGTAACGGCGTTTTATTTCCACCGTTCATCTAGTCATGAACAAGTCTTGTCTATGTTACTAAGTGAGCAAAGAAGGCGGTTGCTATATAAACACTTGCTCGGCCGCGAGCGCGTCCGCAAACGGTTTAACGACGCATCTCGTCGCGAAATAGAATATTAAGCCAAAGGTTATTGAGATCGGAAGCGCCGGCAGCGCTTTCTTGAGTATCGCTAGTAGAAGAAGAGTCAGGCACAAACCCTGTGAATAAAATCGGAAACAGTTACAATTCAGTTCACGATATTTATAATTGAGGCGAGAAGAGGGGGTTACATCTACTGCCAACAGCCGAGTAACTTATCGGAAAGCAATGAATAAGAAATAACAACCACGCAAGGTTTATAGATTATGACAAACTGCACGACTTTTATAATAGGCAGATCAGTGAACACTGTAGGCATATTAGTCGAAGTGTATATAGTACATATATGTGAAAATACTCACGATTAATATAGCTACGAAACACGCAAGAGTGGTGTTCCAGTCTCCGTACGAGCTGGCCTTGCCGACTAACACGCTGTAGAATATGAAGTCGCCTAAGCCGAGCTTCACACCCTCTGGGAATTAATCAAAAACAAAATTAGTTATAGTTTTATTGAAAGTATTTATGTCTATAAGCATGATTGTAATGTATCAAGAAATTAACAGTGTATTACACAAAACTTTATGATTCGGGTATGTAAGAAATAATGACATTACATCTAGAAAAATAATTTTCTCGAAAGGGTCAAAATTGGTATCTTACGCTATGTGGCTGGTCAATACATTTTCTGAATTATGTAGTAGTATACTATACAGTCAAGTCAGTCGCGCAGGCGCCGCGGCTGGCCCGCACGCGCGCGCCTCGCCACGTGGAAGAGATAGATAGTAGACTTACTTTCCTCGTCGTCGGGCCCGGGCGCGGGCGGTGCGTGCGGCGCGTGCGGCGGCTCGCTGCGCTCCACGCGCGTCGTGTAGCGCGCGGGCTCGGCGCCGTCCACGCGCAGGCGCCGCGGCTGTCCCGCACGCGCGCGCCTCGCCACGTGGAAGAGATAGATAGTAGACTTACTTTCCTCGTCGTCGGGCCCGGGCGCGGGCGGTGCGTGCGGCGCGTGCGGCGGCTCGCTGCGCTCCACGCGCGTCGTGTAGCGCGCGGGCTCGGCGCCGTCCACGCGCAGGCGCCGCGGCTGTCCCGCACGCGCGCGCCTCGCCACGTGGAAGAGATAGATAGTAGACTTACTTTCCTCGTCGTCGGGCCCGGGCGCGGGCGGTGCGTGCGGCGCGTGCGGCGGCTCGCTGCGCTCCACGCGCGTCGTGTAGCGCGCGGGCTCGGCGCCGTCCACGCGCAGGCGCCGCGGCTGTCCCGCACGCGCGCGCCTCGCCACGTGGAAGAGATAGATAGTAGACTTACTTTCCTCGTCGTCGGGCCCGGGCGCGGGCGGTGCGTGCGGCGCGTGCGGCGGCTCGCTGCGCTCCACGCGCGTCGTGTAGCGCGCGGGCTCGGCGCCGTCCACGCGCAGGCGCCGCGGCTGGCCCGCACGCGCGCGCCTCGCCACGTGGAAGAGATAGATAGTAGACTTACTTTCCTCGTCGTCGGGCCCGGGCGCGGGCGGTGCGTGCGGCGCGTGCGGCGGCTCGCTGCGCTCCACGCGCGTCGTGTAGCGCGCGGGCTCGGCGCCGTCCACGCGCAGGCGCCGCGGCTGTCCCGCACGCGCGCGCCTCGCCACGTGGAAGAGATAGATAGTAGACTTACTTTCCTCGTCGTCGGGCCCGGGCGCGGGCGGTGCGTGCGGCGCGTGCGGCGGCTCGCTGCGCTCCACGCGCGTCGTGTAGCGCGCGGGCTCGGCGCCGTCCACGCGCAGGCGCCGCGGCTGGCCCGCACGCGCGCGCCTCGCCACGTGGAAGAGATAGATAGTAGACTTACTTTCCTCGTCGTCGGGCCCGGGCGCGGGCGGTGCGTGCGGCGCGTGCGGCGGCTCGCTGCGCTCCACGCGCGTCGTGTAGCGCGCGGGCTCGGCGCCGTCCACGCGCAGGCGCCGCGGCTGGCCCGCACGCGCGCGCCTCGCCACGTGGAAGAGATAGATAGTAGACTTACTTTCCTCGTCGTCGGGCCCGGGCGCGGGCGGTGCGTGCGGCGCGTGCGGCGGCTCGCTGCGCTCCACGCGCGTCGTGTAGCGCGCGGGCTCGGCGCCGTCCACGCGCAGGCGCCGCGGCTGGCCCGCACGCGCGCGCCTCGCCACGTGGAAGAGATAGATAGTAGACTTACTTTCCTCGTCGTCGGGCCCGGGCGCGGGCGGTGCGTGCGGCGCGTGCGGCGGCTCGCTGCGCTCCACGCGCGTCGTGTAGCGCGCGGGCTCGGCGCCGTCCACGCGCAGGCGCCGCGGCTGGCCCGCACGCGCGCGCCTCGCCACGTGGAAGAGATAGATAGTAGACTTACTTTCCTCGTCGTCGGGCCCGGGCGCGGGCGGTGCGTGCGGCGCGTGCGGCGGCTCGCTGCGCTCCACGCGCGTCGTGTAGCGCGCGGGCTCGGCGCCGTCCACGCGCAGGCGCCGCGGCTGGCCCGCACGCGCGCGCCTCGCCACGTGGAAGAGATAGATAGTAGACTTACTTTCCTCGTCGTCGGGCCCGGGCGCGGGCGGTGCGTGCGGCGCGTGCGGCGGCTCGCTGCGCTCCACGCGCGTCGTGTAGCGCGCGGGCTCGGCGCCGTCCACGCGCAGGCGCCGCGGCTGTCCCGCACGCGCGCGCCTCGCCACGTGGAAGAGATAGATAGTAGACTTACTTTCCTCGTCGTCGGGCCCGGGCGCGGGCGGTGCGTGCGGCGCGTGCGGCGGCTCGCTGCGCTCCACGCGCGTCGTGTAGCGCGCGGGCTCGGCGCCGTCCACGCGCAGGCGCCGCGGCTGTCCCGCACGCGCGCGCCTCGCCACGTGGAAGAGATAGATAGTAGACTTACTTTCCTCGTCGTCGGGCCCGGGCGCGGGCGGTGCGTGCGGCGCGTGCGGCGGCTCGCTGCGCTCCACGCGCGTCGTGTAGCGCGCGGGCTCGGCGCCGTCCACGCGCAGGCGCCGCGGCTGGCCCGCACGCGCGCGCCTCGCCACGTGGAAGAGATAGATAGTAGACTTACTTTCCTCGTCGTCGGGCCCGGGCGCGGGCGGTGCGTGCGGCGCGTGCGGCGGCTCGCTGCGCTCCACGCGCGTCGTGTAGCGCGCGGGCTCGGCGCCGTCCACGCGCAGGCGCCGCGGCTGTCCCGCACGCGCGCGCCTCGCCACGTGGAAGAGATAGATAGTAGACTTACTTTCCTCGTCGTCGGGCCCGGGCGCGGGCGGTGCGTGCGGCGCGTGCGGCGGCTCGCTGCGCTCCACGCGCGTCGTGTAGCGCGCGGGCTCGGCGCCGTCCACGCGCAGGCGCCGCGGCTGTCCCGCACGCGCGCGCCTCGCCACGTGGAAGAGATAGATAGTAGACTTACTTTCCTCGTCGTCGGGCCCGGGCGCGGGCGGTGCGTGCGGCGCGTGCGGCGGCTCGCTGCGCTCCACGCGCGTCGTGTAGCGCGCGGGCTCGGCGCCGTCCACGCGCAGGCGCCGCGGCTGGCCCGCACGCGCGCGCCTCGCCACGTGGAAGAGATAGATAGTAGACTTACTTTCCTCGTCGTCGGGCCCGGGCGCGGGCGGTGCGTGCGGCGCGTGCGGCGGCTCGCTGCGCTCCACGCGCGTCGTGTAGCGCGCGGGCTCGGCGCCGTCCACGCGCAGGCGCCGCGGCTGTCCCGCACGCGCGCGCCTCGCCACGTGGAAGAGATAGATAGTAGACTTACTTTCCTCGTCGTCGGGCCCGGGCGCGGGCGGTGCGTGCGGCGCGTGCGGCGGCTCGCTGCGCTCCACGCGCGTCGTGTAGCGCGCGGGCTCGGCGCCGTCCACGCGCAGGCGCCGCGGCTGGCCCGCACGCGCGCGCCTCGCCACGTGGAAGAGATAGATAGTAGACTTACTTTCCTCGTCGTCGGGCCCGGGCGCGGGCGGTGCGTGCGGCGCGTGCGGCGGCTCGCTGCGCTCCACGCGCGTCGTGTAGCGCGCGGGCTCGGCGCCGTCCACGCGCAGGCGCCGCGGCTGTCCCGCACGCGCGCGCCTCGCCACGTGGAAGAGATAGATAGTAGACTTACTTTCCTCGTCGTCGGGCCCGGGCGCGGGCGGTGCGTGCGGCGCGTGCGGCGGCTCGCTGCGCTCCACGCGCGTCGTGTAGCGCGCGGGCTCGGCGCCGTCCACGCGCAGGCGCCGCGGCTGTCCCGCACGCGCGCGCCTCGCCACGTGGAAGAGATAGATAGTAGACTTACTTTCCTCGTCGTCGGGCCCGGGCGCGGGCGGTGCGTGCGGCGCGTGCGGCGGCTCGCTGCGCTCCACGCGCGTCGTGTAGCGCGCGGGCTCGGCGCCGTCCACGCGCAGGCGCCGCGGCTGGCCCGCACGCGCGCGCCTCGCCACGTGGAAGAGATAGATAGTAGACTTACTTTCCTCGTCGTCGGGCCCGGGCGCGGGCGGTGCGTGCGGCGCGTGCGGCGGCTCGCTGCGCTCCACGCGCGTCGTGTAGCGCGCGGGCTCGGCGCCGTCCACGCGCAGGCGCCGCGGCTGGCCCGCACGCGCGCGCCTCGCCACGTGGAAGAGATAGATAGTAGACTTACTTTCCTCGTCGTCGGGCCCGGGCGCGGGCGGTGCGTGCGGCGCGTGCGGCGGCTCGCTGCGCTCCACGCGCGTCGTGTAGCGCGCGGGCTCGGCGCCGTCCACGCGCAGGCGCCGCGGCTGGCCCGCACGCGCGCGCCTCGCCACGTGGAAGAGATAGATAGTAGACTTACTTTCCTCGTCGTCGGGCCCGGGCGCGGGCGGTGCGTGCGGCGCGTGCGGCGGCTCGCTGCGCTCCACGCGCGTCGTGTAGCGCGCGGGCTCGGCGCCGTCCACGCGCAGGCGCCGCGGCTGGCCCGCACGCGCGCGCCTCGCCACGTGGAAGAGATAGATAGTAGACTTACTTTCCTCGTCGTCGGGCCCGGGCGCGGGCGGTGCGTGCGGCGCGTGCGGCGGCTCGCTGCGCTCCACGCGCGTCGTGTAGCGCGCGGGCTCGGCGCCGTCCACGCGCAGGCGCCGCGGCTGTCCCGCACGCGCGCGCCTCGCCACGTGGAAGAGATAGATAGTAGACTTACTTTCCTCGTCGTCGGGCCCGGGCGCGGGCGGTGCGTGCGGCGCGTGCGGCGGCTCGCTGCGCTCCACGCGCGTCGTGTAGCGCGCGGGCTCGGCGCCGTCCACGCGCAGGCGCCGCGGCTGTCCCGCACGCGCGCGCCTCGCCACGTGGAAGAGATAGATAGTAGACTTACTTTCCTCGTCGTCGGGCCCGGGCGCGGGCGGTGCGTGCGGCGCGTGCGGCGGCTCGCTGCGCTCCACGCGCGTCGTGTAGCGCGCGGGCTCGGCGCCGTCCACGCGCAGGCGCCGCGGCTGGCCCGCACGCGCGCGCCTCGCCACGTGGAAGAGATAGATAGTAGACTTACTTTCCTCGTCGTCGGGCCCGGGCGCGGGCGGTGCGTGCGGCGCGTGCGGCGGCTCGCTGCGCTCCACGCGCGTCGTGTAGCGCGCGGGCTCGGCGCCGTCCACGCGCAGGCGCCGCGGCTGGCCCGCACGCGCGCGCCTCGCCACGTGGAAGAGATAGATAGTAGACTTACTTTCCTCGTCGTCGGGCCCGGGCGCGGGCGGTGCGTGCGGCGCGTGCGGCGGCTCGCTGCGCTCCACGCGCGTCGTGTAGCGCGCGGGCTCGGCGCCGTCCACGCGCAGGCGCCGCGGCTGGCCCGCACGCGCGCGCCTCGCCACGTGGAAGAGATAGATAGTAGACTTACTTTCCTCGTCGTCGGGCCCGGGCGCGGGCGGTGCGTGCGGCGGCTCGCTGCGCTCCACGCGCGTCGTGTAGCGCGCGGGCTCGGCGCCGTCCACGCGCAGGCGCCGCGGCTGGCCCGCACGCGCGCGCCTCGCCACGTGGAAGAGATAGATAGTAGACTTACTTTCCTCGTCGTCGGGCCCGGGCGCGGGCGGTGCGTGCGGCGCGTGCGGCGGCTCGCTGCGCTCCACGCGCGTCGTGTAGCGCGCGGGCTCGGCGCCGTCCACGCGCAGGCGCCGCGGCTGGCCCGCACGCGCGCGCCACGCCGCATCGAAGCCGGCCGCGTCGCCGCCCGCGCTGCCCGCGTCCGTCGCGCCCTCAGACTGGGGACGCCCACCTGAACCGGATACACTAAATAACTCACTGGACCTTTGTTCCGTAATGACATCCAGCCGGAA
The DNA here is from genome assembly GCA_910589285.2 of Mythimna ferrago. Classification (NCBI taxonomy): domain Eukaryota; kingdom Metazoa; phylum Arthropoda; class Insecta; order Lepidoptera; family Noctuidae; genus Mythimna; species Mythimna ferrago. The sequence continues at coordinate 10,319,365 of OU342692.1, read as the reverse complement.
TGACAATCCTTTTTTTGTCGTTCTTACAACAAATCAAGGATATCAGAAAAAAAATAAAATAACATGCCATTCGCGTATTCGGTAAATGGTTCTTATGAATGATTTTTAGTCATGAGATATGTAGGTATGTATAGTAAAAAAATCTTTAAAACAAACAATCGGCATCTTTGGATTCAAAATAAAGAAGTAAGAAAACAACGCTTACAAAAAATAAATCAAAGAGAATTAACATCTGTTAACTTTCTTTATTCCAATCATCTGATTTAAATAAAAAACGTTGTTAATATTCAATGATTGTCTCTAATGGAAAAGGAATATGTAGTGCGATATTAATATCATAGCGTTCTATTGATGATTTGTTACGCGCGGATAATTGCGCATGGGATAAGTGGGATACGATCACGCAGGCATGCGGGACAACGGACCGTGCGGGTTGAGAGGACGCAGCTCGCGCGCACGCGGCTCACCTTCCCGCACCGCCTCGGCCGTCTCCTCCGCCGCGCCGCCCGGCGTCGTCGCCGCCAAGCAATACATCACCGTCGCTGAAAATTCATCATTATTCATGGTGTGTTCATGAGTTTCGTTAGCCTTTGATAGACGGAACTCGACAATTATCGTCGGTTAAAAAGTATGCTAAGTCCATTCCTAAGGTTTTACAAATTGACAGATAGAGATAATTTCGCATAATTGTATAATACTTGTTTACCTGACATACACACATAGTCCTGTCCAAACTGAAATAATACAAAAATCCTCAAAAAAAAAAACTGTTTTCCAAACTTGGCAGAAAAACTTGAAATTTTTTATTCCCAAGGACCTTGTCGGAATTTTTTTAACACAAAAATGAATACTATTGGTCCTGTCACTCTCTTATGATGGGTTTACCAATGACTAGCAATTTATTTTTATTTAGAAAGATAGATTACTTTATTAAATAAGCCCTAAATATCGCAGGAGTAACTTGAATGACCCACATTTAGCCTATCATACCACTCTTCATCAATTCAGCAATTTCCTAGTACATATTTAAACAGATCTGTGATCAATACCCACATGAATAAATTAATGCTGGGAATATCGGTTCGTTTCGTTCTTGTGCTGTTTCTACAAGTATTCTTAATGGACCCTTTGGCGTTAACACTGCTATCAAATCTGAAACAAAAGATAAGGTTTAAAACGAGTTGACGGCGAAAACAACCATTATTCTTATCAGTCACAAGATATCCACAGCTGGACACAAGCATGACACTTGGGGGAAGCCTTCCAAATTTTAGGTATTCTGGTGCGCGGACCTATCGAACATCTGTTCAACAAGCAATCTGCCAAAGTGTTTGGATAGGTTTGTCAACAGTCAAAGTAAGTATTTTTGCTAGTAAGTTTGGCAATTTATGAATTAAATCCTGCAATTTTAAATTTCCTTGACGTAAGGATGTAAGCGAATCAACTATATAAACTACATACCCCAAATGGATATCACAGCAAGAACAGCCCATGTGGTCCATTCAGGAAGGTACTTGATGAAGACGAGCGCCATCAGTGCTGCAATGAAGATCAGGTAGGCCTGCTGCAGGCGCAGTGGCCCCTTCCAGTGGATCACGATCATGCCGACCACGCCAAAGTTCCACATCCCGAACAGCAATGTTATGTAATCCATTGGTATGTTGTACGCCCTCAGTGCTTCCCTGAACATTTGTTTATGTTATTTATATTATTGTTGCGAGGTTAGCCAAAGTCATCTATGGAAGTATATATTAATTTATTTGTTACTAGACTTTGCCAGCGGCTTCGCCCGCGTAAAAGTATCTTTCTCCATACAAACTTATGGACCCCGTTTCAACCCCTTAGGGGGGTGAATTTTGGAAAACCCTCTATTAGTTCCTACGTCATAAAAGCAAACTTTGAACAAATTTTCACGTTCCTAGTCCCATTAGTTTTGGCTGTGCGTTGATATGTCAGTCCGTCAGTTTTCCCTTTTATATATACAGATTAGTCAAATGGTTCAATTGAATATTATGAATGTCAGAAAAAGATTCAATGTGTAAACTATTCCTTTCCCAGTATTCAAGGGCGTGTACTAGGTTGGATCCCTAGTATCTTGATAGAGTCCAAGCTAATTACGGATAACACTAATTTTAATAGGCAGTTTTCTTTCAGACCTTATATTTTTATATTAGGCTTTAGCACCATGTGTACAACAAGAAATTTCTTTAATTCTCATTTTAAAAGAGGGCTTTTAAAATAAGAATCACAGCAGAACTGTCGTAACAAGAAAAAATGCTTTGTTTATAAGTGTAGTTGATGACTGACTGAAAGAAAAAGGGGGGGGGGGGATGTATCGAACTGATCTGATGATGAAGCTAGAAGGTAAATTAATGTACCTAATCTAACCGTGTTTGGGATTTTTAGAATTGTTATGAGATGAATGACAGAAGTTTGACTGAGAGGTACTTTTTAGTGGTGGTACCATAACTAAAAAGTATAAAATAAAAAAATTACAAAAAAAAAATTATAACCGACTTCATTGTTCACTGAAAAGTACAAAATAACTTTAATTTCGGAAGTCGGTGTTAAATAACAAATGGACAAAACTATTATAGAAACAGCGACTTCCGAAATTAGAGTTATTTTTGTACTTTTCTGTGAACAATGAAGTCGGTTGTATTTTTTTTTTTTTTGTAAAAAGTTTTTAATATTATTAAAACGATTTTTTCTTTTGTAATTATATATCACAAGGAAAATGACAGATAGGAGTATTGATAATACCAGGAAAATCCTACAAAAAATATTAGCGAAATGGAGCATTATACTTACTCAATATATAAATAAGAGAACAGGAACAGCAGCATAAGTGATGACAGTATCAGCCACCCATGGATGATTTTGTAGCATCTCTTCTTGTACAGTACTATGAGCAACACAGTCATTAAGGCAATCACACTTAGCAGGATCAATGAGTTTGCTAGAGCATTCCATACTTTTGTAACTGCATATGGACTCTCCTCATGGAATGGTGTGTAGGCTCTGAAAAAATATTATACAGTATAGTTATAACACTAAATGACACCACCGGATGTTGCACATATCAGCTCATTATCCTTTTGACCTCCAGTCACATACACAAACACATGATAAAGTAAAAAGTATTTTAGAGTATTGTTATTGTAGTATTGTTCTTATTTGTATTGTTAATTATACAGCTAGACTCATGCCAAATTATATTATGTGAACTGTTCTATTTATTTCATTCATACCAGTACAGTATACGATAAATAGCAAAAGCAATAAAATTGTAGCTTGGCACTGACAGCACATTTTTGCTTTTTCTAATGTGGGGGTCAAAGTGTTAATGTGTCTGCATGACTATTTTAAATACTTACAAATATACATCTTTGACTGAATAAAAATTAATTGAAGAAATAGTGGCGACGACGACGAGCATACACAGGGTGACAGGCACAAACAGTTTGATGACATGACGGGCTCCATATTTAAGTTCAAGCTCTTCTAATTGTGGCTCTGCTGGTGGTGGCTGTGGAGGCATGTTGGGCGCTGAACTGCTACCTGCTCCTGAGCCACTGCTTGGAATCCCCTCAACACTCTGAACAAGCAAACATTAGATTTAAACAGTTCATAATGTTTATTTAATACCATATAACTGATGCAGTCTTATGATCTTACAAGTATCTGACCATTTTCGATATTATAACCATAAATTCTGGGAATGTCCTACTCTGTCAAGAAAGTACCGAGAAAAGATCAATAATACACAAAATTGTTGTTATTCATCCAAATTTATTTTATCACCTTCAAAGTATGCCCCTTCAGAAACGATAGACTTATGTACGCCAACGAATAATCCAATCATCAAAACATTTTTTAAACGCTGTTTCCGAAAATGAGTTCAGTTCTCGCCGTGAATTCTCCGTTGTCTTCTACAGATTGAAAACGGGTGCCACGAAGTGGTAATTGAGTTTAGGAAAAATCTTTCTTTTTCCTAAACTCAATTACTTAAATCATCCATTCCCGATACTTTTTTGACTATCAGTCAAAAAAGTATCGGGAACGGATGATTTGTTTATGTTTCCAAATTCAAATTTTAGATTTTTTTGTTGTTGCTAGATTGGCACAACTGTTTTCCATTTTGGCGCGGAGTTTGAGTTGCATCTGTTATTTATATTAAATACAGTGCTGTTTTTAGTTATGTCATATCTAGTGTGTATTGCGAATTTCATATTTATACTGACCCGGCAAACGTTGTTTTGCGTTTTAAATGTTAAGGGTGGACAACCCTTAACATTTACCCTATACTACTGTATTATCACTATACAATTTTGTTCATTTTGACTTATTTATAGACGACTGTTTTCTAAAAATTGAAGTTAGTGTTGGTAGCTGGCTTAATTTGGTAAACAAGCAACTTACCCAGGTTGGCACAGGTAATAATGATGTAATATTCCCAGACCCCATCTGGTTTGCCACCAGGCCACCAGGCAAACCAAATGGGGGCTAGGAATATTCGCAAATTATTCATAAACACGAAACTACCTTGTTTAATACTCTTTCTAATAGTAATAAAAACCTTCAGTGTAGTTGACAAGAAGTAAGCGAAGAAATCAACAAGGGGCAGACAGCAAATTTCTTATATAGTATTTAGAGATTGATTGTACTACGCGTTCCAAATGAGAATAGGACTGATTCCTATGTTTTGACGTCTCGTCGTACTGTCAAATCGAAGAAATTGGAGTAGTAATGGGTAAAATTGAAGAACTGGATTCTGATTAATTTTTTTTGTTCACAGTTCATAAATAAATTAAATTTTTCATAAATTAATTAATGTTTAAAAATTTATTTCCTCGATTTGACTGTAAATCGTGATGTCACAACATGGCGATCGATCCTATTCTAATTTGGAACGCATTGTACACATTATTGTAATAATAAATAGGGGCATTCAAAAATGTAACCAGAACAAAATGCTGGGTCCTAGCCATTTTGCTTCCAGGTGTGGAATGGTTTCATTTGTTAAGTTTTATTTTAGTATTATAAATGTAAGTTTCAGAACTACCACATAGTTTTGATTTCTCTTACTATGTTGATTTTGTGAAGGTTAATTTCTCTTGAGTCGCCAGGCGCCCACAAGCTCTTATGGTACTATTATTATTATTTGTGTGTCAACAAATCTCAGAAACCTGAGGTCCTGGACCTTTGGGAGCATTTCAATGGAATGTGGTACCAACCGACTAGTATCCCTGTATGCGCTATGTTAGTACACCCACCCAAGGACTAACCTTGGTTGATGAAAAATTATTGCGACAGACATATGGAAAACAAAGATACGAGTAATTTTTGACCGCTAATAGTATTGTTTTTACATCAAATTAGCAGGCTTAAAAATGGTGCTTGGATGCAACAAATATATTATTGTTTTCCAAATAATTACTTTTTAACCCTTAGTTCCGAATTACGTCAAAAGCGATTTTATCGCCCATCTGACCAAATTTAATAGTCACAAAATATAAGGACTATTGAGTATTATTTGTGGCATTGCACGTTGGTCGGATACGCTTTATAATCGCTTTTGACGCAATTCGGAACCCGGGGTAAGTGTTTTTGTGACATATAAAATAAGTAAAACTTATTTTGATGTCTAAACATGTCCGTTAATTGTTTAATCTGGTGATTTTAGTACATATGTGGGTTATTAATTTATTATTGTATATTCTAGATAGTAAACATATGATTTTTTTTGAGTTTTAGGAAGCAGCTACCACTGAATGTAATAATGCACGAACAAGTCATATCACTGGAATACATTGTTTAACTTTACCATTTAACTTCATGGGTTCAATTATCCATTTTGAACATCAACCACTTCAAGACAGATTACTCTAAATTTAAGCACTTGAAAACTATTTTAATTAGTATTCCAAAATCACTTCGCACTCAACAAGTCGACACTAATAAGAATTTTGTTAATGTAAACAAACATTCTTTATGGTTCACACTGACATGCAAATTATCAACACAGCTGGTCACAGCTTTTTAAATTTTTTTTTTTTCTACTTTATTAACCTTTAGAATACTTTAATTAGACACACAATAGAAAGATAATGAGAAAGCAAATGCTGGTGTTCGCTTTACGGTCAGCCCCTTATTTGACTATTGCTCGGTCATCATTCCATACACAATCAAGTACATTTGAACAGGTTTTAAACAGTAATCACACTAAATACATAACCACTTGTGTTCAGAAAAAAGTTTCTAAAAATAACACTTTCAAGTATAGTCTTTTAAACAAAAAGTTGATGTGTAGGTTTATAGGGAACTAAGGAAAACCAAATTTGGTGATTCATAACTTATGATAAGCAAACAACTAAGCAGCCAATTATGGTGAATCACTGGAACCAGAATGCACAAGACTCACAGACATCACTTCACTAAGTACTACATATATTTTTCAAATAGATTAGATATTGATGAACGATGGTTAAATCTTGTTGGTTTTACAAACAGAAGTCTCATAAATGTCGATAAAGTTTAGTCTAATAGCAAATTTACTTACGCCATAAGAGCGTGGATTTTCGGATTTAGTCTTTCGTTTTTTCGCTATACGTTCTGCAATCACCCGATCGGGGCGGGCTTCAGCGATGTGGCCGTCCATGAGTGCTGTATGCTCAGTCGCCTCCTCTATTTCGCTGCCGGTGTCACTCATTCAAGTATTCTTTGGATCTCAGACATTATGTTCAACACTGTTTATTAATGCTATGATTCAAGTTCGCTTTTAAATTAAACAAAGCTTAAATGCAAACGTCCTAAAGACCTACGCGTTTCGAAAGCCTAAGTCACATATGTCATCAGCAACAGCACCACAGACAGAAGTCCATTTTAATTTGATATGTCAAACAGGAGTCCAAACGAGTGCGAGTATGAATGAGAATTTGCTTTACCTACTCTGTGGTCCGCGTTGTCAGTCATCAAACACAACGATAGATCTAAAGGACCTATTACACTGCGCTAAATTTCGCGTGCGATATTCCGACTCGTACTATTTTTCATTCATAGAAAGACAGTCTAACCCTTAATAAGGACCTATTACACTGCGCTGAATATCGCGTGCGATCTTACTAGTTTTCGTCCACTGTGAGGATTAACTTTGCAGATGGGTTGAAACTTGATCCGACGTTAAATGTTTTTTTAATTTCGATAAATGCTTTTTGATGTTCGTCAGACCAATGCCATTTAACACCCTTTTCAGAAGAGCGTATAAGGTACTAAGGATTTCGGACGTCTTAGGTACGAAATTACGATAGTAGTTTACTAACCCCAAAAATGATTGAAGTTTGCCTACATCCGTGGGTACTGGAGCTTTTTCAATGGCTAAAACTTTTTCTGAAGATTTTTTTAACCCGTCTTTATTTATTACGTAACCCAAATAACTGATTTCGTTCTTGAAGAATTCACACTTTTCTCTTTGCAAGCTTTTGCCTGCATCTTGCAGCCTCTGTAATACTTCCGTTAACCTTTGTAAATGCAACCCCGGGCTATCAGCTGTTATAAGTATATCATCTAATAGGCATAACACGCCATCTATACCAGACATTAAGTTTTCCATGGCACGTTGAAAAATAGACGGCGCGCTGGTTAGGCCAAAAACCATGCGCGTATACTGAAATAAACCGCGATGAGTGTTAATGCATGTAATTTTTTGTGAATTTTCATCTAAAACGAATTGGTTATAGGCCATGGACATGTCTAACTTTGAAAACTGTTTCCCTCCGTGTAATTTTGAAAACAATTCGTGAACCGTGAGCTATGGGTATTGTTCTACGACTAATTGTTTATTTATTGTAACCGAATAGTCTGCACACAGCCTAACACTTCCATTGCGTTTTAACACTGGCACTATGGGTGAAGCATACTCTGAGTGATCAACTTGTTTTAGTATCCCTAGGTTTACTAGACGGACGATTTCGTCATCCACCTTGTCTCGCAATGCAAACGCGATAGGGCGAACCTTAAAAAATATTGGTTTTGCGTCGTCTTTTAAACGTAATTTAACCTCGAATTTATTAAACCTACCTAATTTATCTGAAAAGACGTCACTAAACCTATTTTGTAATTCATCAACTGTTTTCGCTTCATTACGAAATTACATGGAGCTAATTTTAAATTATATATGGATAAAAAATCTCTACCGAGCAATGGCGGGCCTTCGCTGCGTACCACGTAAACATCGAGTGTGTGTGTACTCTGCCTATATGTGACGGGCAGGCGAACTATGCCGAGACACACGATACTGCTACCTGTGTAGATAAATAGTTTTTTCTTAGGTGGTGATAAAGGCAACCTGCCAAAACAATTTCTGTATAAACTATCGGAAATCACTGTTACTGCTGATCCACTATCAACCTCAAATTTTAATTGCGACCCGTTTATTAACACCATTTCTGTCATAGGTTCTCCCCGCCGTGATGCGATGTTACAACAAAAAGCCTTAGCATCATCATCCTCCTCACTCGCGTCACTGGTCACAACATGCTTAACTTTACACATTCTACGTAAGTGACCTTTAGTGTTGCACTTTCGACATTTAAAATTCGCGAATCGGCATTGAGCAGATGTGTGGTTCGCTCGGCCGCACACGGAACACTTTTCTTTTACCGGGTCCTTCTCGAGAGCTGCACTTTTACCCTGCACCTTGAACACTGAATTTTCTTGGTGAACGGTCGACACAATCGACGTTGAAACGCCGGCCGCGGCACTTGCTCGCGCGCACCGGATGCTCTGCGCCAACTCCACTGCCTTCGCTAGGGTCAAGGTATCAGTGTCCCTCGTGAACAGTTTGTCCCTTTCAGAACCCGCCGACATGCCCATCACGAACCGATCTCTGAGGGCCTCCTCTACGTTGGCGAACTTGCAATATTTTGTGAGACCACGCAGGCGTGCTGCCCACTGCGCATGCATCTCACCCGCTTATTGCGTTGCCGCGTAAAATGCGTAACGCTCTCCGAATCCGCACCGTTTTGGAGAAAAATGGGTGTCCAGGAGTTCATATATGTCTTCTAATGGCACCTCCTCCAGTTGCAGGCAGTCTGCGAGTGCGCTCAGCAAAATGGCGCGCTTTCTTGAAGCCGTTGGGTCGTTTAACTCCGTAATCTCGTTTGCCACGAACCACTGCCGCAGGCGACTTTTATACGCCTTCCATTCGTGTACTGTGTGGTCAAAATTACCCAATATCCCGAAGTTAACCTGAGCCATTGTGATTAGCGTGGGTTGGTCTCGTCGCCACTGTTGGATACGGGACAAGTAAAACGACAGCTAGCCGGAAACGCACTGACGCTTTATTATTGAAAATATACACTTGCACGGGAGCGCGCGGGTGCGGGGTGCGGGGCGTTGCGCAGTGGCATCCGCGCAAGCTTACGCGCATCGCTCGTCTATGCTTATGCATTACAAAGAGTATATAATCACTACGTTCATGGATTATAGGTACTCAACAATAGGTTCTATTTAATCTAAGGCGCGATACGTCGAACCATAGACTAGATACGTCGAACCATAGACAAAACGAGTCTGAATATCGCGTAGTGTAATAGGTCCTTAAAGATTTGGCCAGTTTTGGTGAAATTTCTTGGAGTGAAGTTCAGTGGGTAATTTATTTATTCGCAAATTGGTTTCTAGTGGATATTGTTATATAAAATGGATATAATTTATGTCTGCGCATCTGAACAATATGTGGAATCATTCCGAATCATTGAAATAGGTGCGACCTTGGCGCTGAGAATTGAGAATTCTACTATAGTGTTACCTCAGCCAAGTTTGCCGAGAAGATTGACTTGATAAATTTATTGCCAAGTACTACAAAAACATTAGAATTGTACATCCATATTCTAATGGATTGAAGACAATTCACACGAAGACTTTGCTTAAAAGACTTAGTATTCAAGCCAATAACATTAAACCCCCGACTAGAATAATAATAATAATAGATAATTACAATAGATAATAATAATAATAATAAACGCATACATGGCTCATGAGGGTGCTGGAGTTATACAAAATAGATATAACTTTACGCACCTTTCTTGAGTCATGTATGAGGCAATGGAAGACGGTCCTTCGCTATCCAGGATGTCGACCGATCCAGGGGAACGATGAGCCTATTTGGATTAAACGGGGAATATTTCAGGGCGACAGTCTGAGCCCGCTTTGGTTTTGCTTAGCCCTGAATCCTCTTAGCACATTGCTGGAGGATTCAGGACTAGGCTATCGGTTGAGAAGAGGTGGTCAGGTCATATCTCACCTTCTTTACATGGATGACCTGAAACTCTTTGCCCCCAGCACTTTGCAACTGATGGAGCTACTGAAGGTAACTGAAACTTTCAGTAGTGCCATCAGGATGGAATTTGGTGTGGACAAATGTGCAGGCATGCATGTAAAGCGAGGGGAGATTATGGAATCCGAGGGAATTCAACTCCCGGATTCCATACACCTTAGATCCCTTTCCTCGACCGAAACCTATAAGTATTTGGGTATGTCAGAAGCCTTAGGCATTAACAATGCTGACATGAAGCAATCGCTGAAGGAACGCTTCTTTGGCCGCCTGAAGAAGGTATTAAATAGCCTTCTGTCGGGCGGAAATAAGGTGCGCGCCTTCAACGGTTGGGTCATGCCGGTTTTAATGTACTCTTTTGGCATACTCAAATGGACTCAGACCGAACTTGACGCCCTGGATAGGCGAGTTCGTACATTGCTGACGGCAAATCGGATGCATCACCCACGATCCTCGGTGATGAGACTGTACATCCCGCGGAAGTGTGGAGGTCGAGGCTTTTTAAACGCAAAGACCCTGCACAACCGCGAGGTGTGCAGTCTCAGAGAATATTTTCTTAAAACCGATGTGGGTATGCACCGAGATGTGGTCGCAATGGACAAGGGACTCACCCCGTTATCCATGGCTAAAGAGGACTGGCATAAACCTGTAATAATGACTACTGATAACCGCAAGGAAATATGGAAAGGCAAGGAGCTTCACGGGCGCTTTTTCCGGGCTCTTCACGAGCCTGATGTAGATTTCTTGGCGTCCGTGGCCTGGTTACGTTTCAGTGACCTCTTCGGGGAAACTGAAGGTTTTGTCTGTGCGATTATGGACGAAGTTATCCTAACGAACAACTACCGGAGATATATAATGAAGGACGGGACGGTTGACGTGTGTCGGGCATGCCACCGTCCGGGTGAGTCTATCAGACATATTATCTCTGGTTGTTCTCGTTTGGCTAACGGCGAATATTTGCACAGACATAACCAAGTAGCCAGGATTATCCACCAGCAACTTGCTTTGAAGTACAACCTAGTGGATTTAGAGGTACCGTATTACAAGTATGTGCCCGACCCAGTTCTCGAAAATGACCATGTCACTTTGTACTGGGATCGGTCTATCATTACTGACCGGACTATTGTAGCCAATAAGCCGGATATAGTGGTGATAGACCGATCAGCGCGCCGTGCAATCATAGTCGATATCACCATCCCGCATGACGAGAATCTCGTGAAAGCTGAGAAAGAGAAACAAATGAAATATCTCGACTTAGCACACGAGGTTGTCGACATGTGGAGTGTGGACTCGGCTGTCATTGTGCCGATTGTCGTAACCGCCAATGGTCTTATTGCCAAAAGCTTCGACGACCATCTGTCGAAGCTGTCGTTGCGCGGTTGGATCAAGGGCCAGATACAAAAGGCAGTACTCCTCGATACGGCTCGCATTGTGAGGAAGTTCCTGTCTCTGGAGCCCTAACCACCGGTAGCTTGGACCCTGCTCCCGACATCGGTGGACTACTGTTTTTATATTTTTAAATGTTTTTTTTTTTTTTTTTTTTTTTATATATATATGAAAAATATTTAAAAATATCAAAAATATGTAATATAAGAAAAATAAAGGAAATAATAATAATAATACGCTGGCAACTCTAGATGTGAAAAGTGTTGTGTGTCGTTCAAGCAAATTTTATTATAAATTAATAATTTTCGGTACCGCAAACCCACAATTTTTTATTCCAATATCCCTACAGTAAGCAATAAACCAAATCTAAACTTCTCTTCAACAAGTAAAGGCCGAAAAATGAAAGGAAAAGAAAATATAAAATTGACTAAAGACAGATGACATTTTATGTCATACAATAATATTTTGTACTGGAATGATGATGAAATAAAACGACAACAATGCTAGAATGTTGACAAGAGCTGCTGCACGACGTGCACGCCCACCACCTCCGGCCTCGTCGCTCAGCTCCGCCTCGCCGCCATCGGAACCCAGCCTCACTGAGAGTGCTGTGACACCGGCCGTGGCAGCTGCGTCGAGCTCGAGCGACGAGTACTACTCGCCGCCGACGACACCACCACCTACGCGTCGTCGGGGAGGACGCCGGCCGCCGGCGTGCTTAGGACCTCGAGGCCCACCGGCCTCTGATAGGGTCCCAGCTGCCGGCGGAAGTGTGCCGCGCATGCGATGGACGCAATCGACCAATGAAAACGTCATGCGCGCATACTATGGGGCTACAGAGGGAGGAAACAACCTGACCGCGTACCGTGTTCGGATGCTCTCTTTGTTTCAGGTGCTTGAGCCAGCCGTCAACGTTTCGGCACAACGACTATCGGATCAGGTGCGGGTCATCCAGCGTAATCATATGTTGGACGATACTGTACTTGATCGCCTCCGAACGGAAATGAGTGACCGTGTCATTACCGCCCCGTCGCAACCTGTGGTGCCAGTTGTGGCACCACCGCCCAGCCACATATCCTTTCACACTGACGAGGTGAGTACTGACACGGTCACTAACGTAAGTACCCAGTGCAATAATGAACTGAGGAGTGCTTTGGAGTGTGCTATTCGGGAGTATCGCAACATGCCGCTTGAGTTTAGGCCGCGTTTACCTCGTTTGCCCATGCGTAATAAGAATAAGGCGCTGGTGGCTGCTCTGGATTCGCAGTTGTCAAACTATTTTGATGACTGCGAAGATCTCACCGATACACACTCGATCATGTACTGCGCGGCCGTAGCGGCATGTCGTGTAGCTCACGTAAAATTTCCAAACAGTGACGTAGCTACACGACCAAAACCAGCTGTGCCGGCCTGGCAGTGTAGGATCGAGCGTCGTATTGGTGGGGCCAGAGCACTCATCGGCAAACTAATCTGCTTCAGGGAGGGCAACACTCGCCCACGAGTGATGCGCTTTGTGAGGCGGGCGTTTTCGGGGACTGACATCAACCCCCGAGACTATATGTCCCGAGTCACAGAGCGCATCGACTTCCTGAAGCAGAAGGTGTATGCATGGGCAAACCGTATACGAAGGTATAAGCGGCGGGTTGAAAGATACACTCAGAATAGCACATTCCGGAGTAATGAAAGGTGGGTATATAGGGCTTGGGAGCGACCGGACCAAGGTGTGACTGACACGCGCCTTCCGGATGATGACGCCATGTGTTTGTTCTGGCGCAACATCTGGTCGGTGCCTGTCAGTCATACTGAAGGTGGTTGGACTCGAGAGGTCGAACGAGCGTGCGAATCGATAACAGAAATGGGGGCAATCACAATCAGCCCCCAAGATGTGGCCCGTGCAGTCCGTCCGTTGCCTAATTGGAAATCTCCAGGGCCGGACGGACTGCACAACTTTTGGATAAAGTGGTTACAAAGATCGCACGCTCGTTTGGCATCTCAGTATCAGGCCGCCTTAGAGTCTGGCTCGCTACCCGAGTTTCTTACAACAGGAGTTACCCACCTGCTCCACAAATCTGGTAGCACCGCGGAACCCAAAAACTATCGGCCGATTACGTGTCTGCCGACGGTTTATAAGGTTCTTACATCCATTTTGAGAGCAAAGATTAACCACCATGTTGATAATAACGCTATCATGTCTGCCTCTCAAAATGGATGTAGGAATGGGTCCCGCGGTACGAAGGAGCTACTCCTCATCGATATGGCCATTAGCCAACAGGTTCGGCGTTCCCGAAAGGATCTGTCGACATGTTGGATAGACTATAAGAAGGCCTATGACTCAGTTCCTCATACATGGCTCATGAGGGTGCTGGAGTTGTATAAAGTTGATGCAACTCTTCGCACCTTCCTGATGTCATGTATGAGGCAATGGAGGACAGTCCTTCGCTATCCAGGATGTCGAAATATCCAGAGGAACAGCGAACCGGTAAGGATCGAGCGAGGTATATTCCAGGGTGACAGTTTGAGTCCGCTTTGGTTCTGCCTAGCCTTGAATCCTCTGAGCACATTGCTGGAGAATTCAGGCCTAGGCTATCGGTTGAAGACAGGTGGTCAGGCTATATCTCACCTCCTTTATATGGATGACTTGAAGCTCTTTGCCCCCAACAATCTGCAACTGATGGAGCTACTGAAGGTAACGGAAACCTTCAGTAGTGCCATCAGGATGGAGTTTGGTGTGGACAAATGTGCGGTCATGCATATAAAACGAGGGGAGATTGTGGAATCCGTGGGTATCCAACTCTCGGATTCCATACACCTGAGATCCCTCTCTCCAACCGAAACCTACAAGTATTTGGGTATGTCGGAAGCGTTAGGCATCAATGCCACTGACATGAAGCAATCGTTGAAGGAGCGCTTCTTTGGCCGCCTGAAGAAGGTACTTAACAGCCTTCTGTCAGGTGGAAACAAGGTGCGTGCCTTCAACGGTTGGGTCATGCCCGTATTGATGTACGCTTTCGGTGTACTCAAATGGACTCAAACGGAACTTGACGCCCTGGATAGAAGGGTTCGTACACTGCTGACTGCATATCGAATGCATCACCCTCGGTCGTCGGTAATGAGACTGTATATCCCGCGGAAGGGCGGGGGTCGAGGCTTTTTAAATGCTAAGACCCTGCACAATCGCGAGGTATGCAGTCTCAGGGAATACTTCCTAGCCGCCGACGGGGGTATGCATCGTGCTGTAGTAGCAGTGGACAAGGGACTCACCCCGCTCTCCTTGGCTAACGAGAACTGGCGCAAACCTGTAGTGCTTGACACTAACGTACGCAAGGAAGTATGGCAGAGTAAGGAACTTCACGGACGCTTTTTCCGGGCCCTTCATGGGCCCGATGTAGACCAACTAGCGTCCGTAGCCTGGCTACGCGTCGGTGACCTCTTTGGGGAAACCGAAGGTTTTGTCTGTGCAATTATGGACGAAGTTATCATGACGAATAACTACCGGAGATTTATTGTGAAGGACGGCACGGTTGACATATGTCGGGCATGTCACCGACCGGGTGAATCAATCCGCCACATTATCTCTGGTTGTTCTCGTCTAGCTAACGGGGAATACTTGCATAGACACAATCTTGTAGCCAGGATAATCCATCAGCAACTTGCTCTGAAGTACTCTCTTGTGGAATCGGAGGTGCCATACTACAGGTATGTGCCCGACCCAGTTCTCGATAGTGGCGATATCACGTTGTACTGGGATCGGTCCATCATCACTGACAGGACTATTGTAGCCAATAAGCCTGATATAGTGGTGGTGGACCGAAGGGAGAGGCGTGCAATGATTGTTGACATATCCGTCCCGCATGACGAGAACCTCGTGAAAGCCGAGAAAGATAAACAAATTAAGTATATCGACTTGGCTCGCGAGGTTGTCGACATGTGGAATGTGGACTCAGCGATCATTGTACCGATAGTCGTGTCAGCCAATGGCTTAATAGCCAAGAGCCTCGACCAACACCTTAGGAGGCTCTCGTTAAGCGGCTGGATCAAGGGCTTGATTCAGAAAGCGGTACTCCTGGACACGGCTCGTATAGTTAGGAGGTTCCTTTCTCTGGAGCCCTGACCGCCGGTAGCTTGGACCCTGTTCCCGATACCGGTGGGACACTATTTTTTATATTTTTAAATGTTTTTTTTTTAAATATATTTTTTAAGGAATATTTAAAAATTTAATAAATATGTTAAAATGTATAATAAAGGAAATAATACTAATATAGATGTAATTCAACCGGTTTTAAACATTTTAAACCAAAATGTTGCGGTTTTAAACCCCAAATAAACCGTTTTAAACGGTTGGAAACTCGTCTAAAGGACCTAATACACTGCGCTGAATATCGCGTGGGATTTTCCGACTCGTACTACCTATTTTTCATTCATAGAAAGACAGTCTAACCCCTATTACACTGCGCGCGTTAGGTCGAACCATAGACTAGATACATCGAACCATAGACAACGAGTCTGAATAACGCGTTCTCGTAGTGTAGATAATAGGTAGGTCCTTTAAGCGCCCGTACGCACAATTCATCTTAAAGTAGGTACGTCTAGGGATAAATAAAATCTTTGGGTAGGTACGTCCCACCAGCTGCTGGATGTCACAGATTATAAATAGATGTAATCGAATGATTATTCTGAGAGAACGTGTTTAAATTAAACGAATTTTAGTTATTTTTAATAAAAACTTTGTACTTCTTTGTTGTACGATCTTTTCATTCCATTTCATTGGCATAAAAATTTTTTGAAGTTGCATTCTCTTTTTCTGATTTGATTGCATTTTTTTCTAATATTAAACTAATTTAAGGGTGAATTGCACCAACTAACTTTAGGTAACCTTGCTTTAACCATAACTGGTACCTGTCAGATAGCTGTCGGCTGTCATATTTCTCATTAATAGCGCCCAACCCGGGATACATTTTCACGCAACCGCTCTTACGTGATTATGATATTATGCGCATCTTTCTCTAGATATTTTGGAAATATCTTGTGGATATTGTCTATAATCTATCTTATTTTCTGGAACAAGTTTCGTGAAATATTCGAATGAATAACGAAATTACTGAATGCCGACCGAGCGTCCACGCGTTATTTCCTTTATTTCACGTTGCCTTTTTATCAAACATTGTGTTGGATTGCGTTAAATGAAACAACAAACTTTTAAACCATAGTCAAGTTGATGATAGATGGATTGAGACCCTCTTAAGCGAAAATATGGGTCTTGTCAATGTGACAATTGTTAAAATGACGTCATAATTAACAACAACTTTAACTCTAGGAATTCGAGCAGTTATAGTTACGGTCAAGAGAGATGCCGAGCAATTAAATAATCTCTGTATATCATCTTTTTTTTAAGGTAGGAAATCATACAATGACATCTCCCGCCCTTGGGCGAAGCGGGAGGGTGTGTCAGACTTCAACTGACTAAAGCCCACTCCTGTTCCTTTTCTCTTCGTTCCAAGGCCCTGGGGCTCTCTTTTGCAACACCCATGGCCCTAGTAGGCTTCGACCCAGCTAGGCCTGACATCTCCTCGAGGCCCGCGTGCAACAATACGCGCCATCGATGACTTGGGGTCGGTCCGAGCGGTTACCGGACGGTTGGATGGCGAACTAGCCATTTCTCGCCATGCGCAAGCCAAGACTCCGATTTCCGGCCAATGACGGAAAATGTACACTTGTATCTTCTTTATTAGTTTTACTGTTTCGCCTCCTCGCTCCGGACCATGACCTGTACCAAGGCCCCGGCGTCTGCGTACTTTTATAACTTATTAAAATATTATTGGATTCAAATAAACTTCTGTTTTTAATTAAACACTAGTTTTATTAGGAATTTATTTTATTTTATCCACACATTACTTCTTAGACTACTTATGAAAATCTATCACTTCCATCCATCCATTGAGGTTGGTGTCGTAACCAGTTCGTAGCATCTTCTAGTCCTGAAATGTAGGCAGCTGGCCCACACCTCTACATCTCATTTTCTGGCGCACCTTTATCCAGCTTCCTAGATATACCTTATATCCGAGATATACCTTTATACCAGTAACCAATTATTTACAAAGATTCGAACAATACCAAAGACATTAAATATATACTACCAATAGACAGGACATAGCGAACAAAAGTCCCAACCGATACTTGTTACTTGGTAGTAACAAGTCGCTCAGTCTAGTATGACACCCCCACCCCTAAACGTCAAGTTGTGTTTGTATCCGCTTTAGGCACTAAAAGAAAATCATTTTCTGAGAAAACGTGCTAAGTTGCGCATTACGCTATTGCAAATCTTGTTATGGTAAAATTATTGGACCTAACTTCGGTTTATTTTCGTAAATATTCTTGGTATTTACTAGGGAATGCAAACCGGTTAACCCGAAAACCGAAAAACCGGTTTTTCGGCATATTTTTCATGATTAAAAAAACCGGTTTTTTTATTCATGTAACCGGTTTTTCGATTTATTTTTATTACTTTCAAAAGACACTATTTTTTAGCAAACATTGTTTTAAAATGCTGTTGAGGCTTGATATCAGTCGTAGGTTTGTTTATTAATATGTATTTTTGTACCATAGTGATAGCAACACCAATTGTACGGTTCTTCTGTTTACGATCATTAAAAATTCAGGCCGACCGCGTGTTGTAAGAACAGGCAGTGAATACTGTCAGGGCCAGAATTAAAATCTCGCAAGGGCATCAAAATTCTTATTCGCAGATAGAATACCCACCGTTGTTACTCATCATAACATCATCAGCTTAAACGAGTCGCTTTTATAGAAGAGAGAGTGAAAAGATCAAAAATCTTTGCTTGTTCGTTACACTGAAGAAAAACTCAGGGTTATTCTTGCTACCGATGAGAAAATTTTCACAATCAAGGAATATTGCAACAAGCAAAATTATCGGATGTAAGCTTCTAACTGCTTTTAACTGTCTGACATCAACCACCTTCGGTTTGCCGACGACATAGTAGTCATGGCTGAGACTACGGAAGAGCTCAGCACAATGCTCAATGGCCTCAGTAGAGCTTCCGAAAGAGTGGGTCTTAAAATGAACATGGACCAAACTAAAGTCATGATAAACAACCACGTAGCACCCACTCCTACCAAGATCGGAGACTATACTCGAAGTTGTGAACGATTACTTCTACATCAGACAGACAATCCAGTTGACAACACACAAGATCAAATCGGCAGACAATAGAATAAAGACTGTGTGGAAAGTTATTAATAGTGAAACTGGTAGGAACAAAGTACGCAGCACGGATTTTTTATTGGAGACTCCACATGGTCCCAAAAGCTCTAACATAGAAGTAGCCCAAGAGTTTGTGAATTATTTCACCAATGTACCTCTTAGGACAACGGAAGCTCTAAATTCCTCCCCTGAAGCCTCAATTACTCCTATTAAAAGCAAACTTGCCAGGCTGTCCGGTTGAATTTCAATTCAAACATATAAACCCTATGACAGTCATAAAGGCTTTCCGGCAAATCAAAGTCAAATTAACCGAAGACCTATGGGGAATGTCTGTTAAAGTATGCACATCCATAATTGAGACTATAGCACCATACTTAGCTTTAATATTTAATTTGTGTGTGGACCAAGGCGTCTTTCCAGATATAATGAAATACAGTAAGGTTATACCACTTTTTAAATCAGGTGACCATAAGGACACTAATAATTACAGACCTGTATCAGTATTGCCGGTTTTCAGTAAGGTGTTTGAAAAAGTTATGCTTAATCAAATGCTTTACCATTTTAACAGCAATAAAATCTTTCACGATGAGCAGTATGGTTTCACCAAAGGACGTTGTACGACTGACGCTGGTGTCACTTTATTAAAACGTATATTTGCAGCGTGGGAAGAAGCCCAAGATGCGATAGGGATTTTTTGTGACCTCTCAAAGGCTTTTGATTGTGTTAATCACGAAACCTTGCTTTTAAAGCTTGAACATTATGGGCTAGGTAAACTTGCACTCAGCTTGGTAAAATCTTACTTAATTGACAGGCAACAGCAAGTTCAGATAAATGGTGTCAATTCTCCGGGTTTGAAAGTCAAAATGGGTGTACCGCAAGGCTCAATATTGGGTCCTTTTCTCTTTTTAGTATATATAAATGATCTACCGCATCTATTAAAAAAACAACCACATATTGTATTGTTTGCTGACGATACCTCGTTAATTTTTAAAATCAATAGACGTTCCGCAAACCTTGATGACGTAAATAATGCTCTACAGCAAGTCCAAAACTGGTTTACTGTTAATAATCTAGTATTAAATGGAAAAAAAACTAAGTGCATAAGATTTGCGTTACCGAATGCTAAAAGCAATTATTCCGACATAGTATTGAACAAGGAGAAAATCGAGTTCGTCGAGAGTACGGTTTTCCTAGGGATCACGCTTGACTCGAGGCTACAATGGGGTCCTCATTTAACATCTCTGGCAGGACGGCTTAGTTCAGCAGCATATGCTGTCAGAAAAATCCGCCAATTAACTGATGTAGATACTGCGAGACTAGTCTATTTTAGTTACTTTCATAGTATCATGTCTTACGGTATTTTGCTATGGGGACGGGCTGCAGACATAGAGTCTATTTTTATACTGCAGAAAAGAGCTATCAGAGCCATATATAATCTTCGCAGACGCGATTCTCTTAGGGAACTATTTAAAGAAATAAACATCCTGACGGTCCCTTGTCAATACATTTATGAAAACATCATGTATGTTCGGAAAAATATTCATCTTTTTACTAAGATAAGTGACAGGCACAATTTTAATACTAGGAATAGGAACAAATTAGATCAACCTCGATTCAGATTGGCTAAAGTACGTAGCTCTTTCATGGGGTACTGTGTAAAATTTTATAATAAAATACCAATTGAGATTCTACAACTAAATGAGTCCAAATTTAAAACATGCATTAAACGCACACTATGTAGACAAGCATATTATAAACTGGAAGATTATCTCCTTGACAAAAATGCTTGGCTAAATGCTGGTCCTGCTCCACAACTACAGCCACTTTTACCTTCAAATTAGTTTTTTTTTTTTATATATATAAATATATTTCTAAGTATTGGAAGAGATACTATTCCCCTTTTTGTATTTTTTGCTTTCGAAATGTATTTTTTATTTATTTGTTTATTTCAATAGAGCTTATGATAATTTATTACCTTTTTTAATTGGAAACTAAATAGCATTGTATAATGTAGAAGCACTTTTTTTTTCAAGTTTTTGTGAATGTGAAGCACCATGGAACATCTTTATTAGGTTACAACTTGTTTGACATTACGAGCATGGCAGTTGAGAGTTTGTCATGCTCACCCAAATGTCTTGCTGGTGGTGGCACGTGTTATTGGGTCATTCGGTTCCCTTTAAAATGGTTGAGCTGAGTGGGGCTGATGCACGTGTCATGCCCGTGAACGGGTGCCATCGGTTGAGACTGGTCATCTCTTGGCTGCCAGTGGCTTAATTCGGTTTCTATTTTTAATTACATTTAATAAAAAGAATAATAACTTATTATTATTACGTATCCACCTACATTGTGCTCACATATTAGAAGCGACAAGAAATATGTAACCAAGATCTATGTAACTCATAACATATTTTAAAAAGAGTGTCCATGGAGTTTCTTGCACGTTCTTCTCCATAGAGACCTACGTATTGAAACGTGCAATTTAGCTTCACTTTTCTTGGACTGACCGACATTTGACTATTCAAAAGTGCCTGCAAATGGTCTATTTGAAATAAATTATTTTGATTTTGATTTTGATTTTGGTTGGGTAGATCTAATCTCCGTCGAATCCGACTCGGCTGGGCAGCGTTCGGGAAGCTGCACGGTATCTTCTCGTCCAATATACCACAGTGTCTCAAGACGAAAGTCTATGACCAGTGCGTGTTGCCAGTGATGATATAGTGCATATGGTGTCAAAACGTGGTTGCTCACAATGGGCCTCATCAGAAGGCTTAAAATCACCCAAAGAGCAATGGAAAGGGCTATGCTCGGAGTTTCCTTGCGTGATCGAATCAGAAATGAAGATATCAGCAGGAGAACCAAGGTTGCCGACATAGTACAAAGAATCGCCAAACTCAAGTGGCAATGGGCAGGGCACATTGCTCGCAGAACAGATGGTCGTTGGGGCCGAAAGGTTATGAAGTGGCGACCGCGTACCGGAAGACGCAGCGCGCAAGGCCTCCTACAAGATAGACCGATGACCTGGTGAAGGTTGCGGGAATCGGGACGCACAGGATCGATCATTGTGGCGACACTTGGGGAGGCCTATTTCCAACAGTAGACGTCTATCGGCTGAAATGATGATGATGTGTAAGCTTCTAACTCCAAAGAACACTCTCAACAGGTTATCAGAGTCCTGAATTATCATCATGCGGCATCAGTAATGGTTTGGTGAGGGTATCACGGAATGACCAAGGTTCATTTTCGTGAAAATGGGCTTAAAGAGTATCAAGATACTATCCTAAACGTCATAGCAAAGCCTAGTTTATTATTTATTATTAGTTTAGTAGTTTATTCTATTTGATAATATACTAGGGGTTTTTCAGCAAGACTCAGTTTCCAGTCACAAGGCACGCACTACTCAGGCTTGCCTTGCAGCGAGTGCTTCGGGCTTCATTAAGGCTGATGATTGACTTTTGGCTAGCCCAGACCTCAACCTGTGAACTACAAATTGAGATCTATATTAGAGAGCATGGGCTGCATGTAACAATAATTCAAAATCCTTAAAAAATCTTTACGATCAGCAGTGGACAAGTTTCTAATGATCACCGTGCGTAAACAGATAACGCTTGGCCTGAACGCTTAAAAGCCTGTGATAGGGCTAATCTACACTTATACTAATACTCGTATAATAAAGAGGTAAAGCTTGTTTATTTTTTGTTTGTATAGATAACCTCTAGAAGTACTGGTCAAATTGCTAAAATTTTTTCACCGATAGAAACCTGCTTTGTTCCTGAGTGACATAGGCTATATTTTATGTACGCGGGCGAAGCCGCGGGCTAAAGCTAGTGGTGAATATTTTGAGTTGAAGTGTATATTAACTTCTAGCTTAGATTCTCTATGTATGACATCATTCTGAGACATTCGTTTTTATGAAGATGAGATTTTTTTATTTTTAACAGGATTCATATTAGGTATACAATATATTTTTTAATAGATAAGTTCCAAGATAAGTTTAAAAATATTTATTTAGATTTTCACAAGCAAAAAAAAATTAAAATTTTCACTTAAAAATAAATTTCAAAAAAACTAATTTTAAAACCGGTTACCCGGTTAACCGGTTTTTTTTTTAGGAAAACCGAAAAGTAAACCGGTTTGTAATTTTGGCGGTTTTTGCATTCCCTAGTATTTACGCAGTAATTAATTAAAATTCAACAATTTCCATGAATAATCCTAGAACATTTGCTGATTTTATGATAGCGCCATCTATTGCTGAAAAGTTTAACCTTACCTAGCACACACCAGTGGCGTAGCGTGGGTTTTCGCCGCTTGGGGTCGACCAGAAATACGCTGTCCTTTGTTGTTTATTATGTTTAAGAACACCAGTATTAAGAACGACTGCAGGTATCCCGTCGGGGCCACTAGCTTTATTCTTACGTACGTCTTTCTGATGGATACGAATATCCGACATACTCGTCACGTACCCATCAGGAGAAACAGGGGGCGGTGCGTCACCGGAATTCAGACGCGAAGATTCCGCAATAAGAGAGGCAATTAAGTTTGCTTTCTCCTCAGCGGTGTGAGCCAGGGTCCCGTCGGGTTTCAGCAGTGGCGGAGGTAAGGGACGGCAGAAGTTCGATTCACTCGAGTTTGCCAGGGCCCAAAACGCTTTACTACCAATGGGGTTTGTTCCCTATTCGGCCAATGTCGTCAAACTGAGACCTCCTCAACACCTTAAGAGTCACGTCACTTGCCTTGCGCATACGAGTGTTGGCCCAAGGTCGGTATGCGCGTGTTTAATCGCGTCAGCGTGAACACACTCAGTGCCAAGTCATGGTTGAGCTTGGTCCGACATTGTTACGTCAGAGAATGAACTTGGATTAATAAAAAGCAATATACCTGCTGCAGCACGCAGGGTAGACTTAACATCGACATCAAAATTTGCTTGGCACGTACGTAACATTGCGCTCGCAATTTCGAATATCTATGTTTTTTTTTTACAAATAAATAAATTGGCGCTTTCTGCCGCCTCCTTTCGTATGCCGCCTAGGGCCATGGCCCCCACCGCCCTCCTCTCCCCAAGCTACGGCACTGGCACACACTGAAGCTTCTACCACGAGCTCATAACGTGATCTATTTTACGAGCTAAACGCTAAACCGAACTGTTAGATCCTTTTTCGTTTGTACTACTGACATTATATCATGGTAAAGCTCCTGGCCACCTACCGATCAATAGTTAAATTTATACAAATTTAATTCTTGTGATTGCTATTCAAAGCTAGATGGCATCACTGAGAGATAGGATGACAGTTTTTCTAAGACATTTCTTCACTATCAATTACAACCACATAAACGGAAACGTTTCAAGATATTGATAGTGGACATTCGTCTCGAAAAAGAAAATAGTTCTGGTGTTACCTTTCTGTACTTCTTTTCATATTTCCAAAATATTTAAATTAGTTTGCCGGTCGTAGTACTTGTCCAGTGGCATTGAATTCCTTTTGAATGCTTTTCCATGCTTTTTCTTTTGGTTTGTACTAGATCCGTCGGTTTTTTGGACATCAAAACATTCTTGTACTTTTCTTTATGGATTTGTAATTTAATAACTTCCTCCTTAATAAAATTAACACTTCTCGCCCTGAAATATTTTATATGTCTATTAATATACCTACTATTCACTTCTCCCATACTTCTCATATAATGATTATCGCATAAGATTAAGTATATTTAGTTTTATTTATTTTCTCACTCGTTTTTAAGTGCAGTCTAACAATGAAATGTAGGAATACTCTTTGTAATGAAGTTCTACAAATTGTTATTGTTTATTTCTCCTAAACACTCAATATTTTCACTGCAATTTGTATATTCAAAGTATTTTTACAGGAAAATGATTTGTAAACATTACAATCCATCCAAAAAATACAATGTCAAAATTAGCACCTTCCAGGGAAAAATGACACCCGACTCGAAGTGCTACTATTGATAAAAAATTACTTATAAATTAATATGAAATTAATTATCTTTTCACTGGGCACCCTTTTAACTTTAACTTTGGCTCGGCGTAAATGGGACACCGACCACAGCCACCGGTGGCCAGCGACGGCGACTTAACACACTTTTTAATATATTTTGTATAGACGCGCCGCACACGTGTATCCGGTGGTGGCCACTCGCTACAGTAGTGTCCGCGACTCGCCACTAGTGGTCACTACGTGCCACACAAAACGCCGACACCCGTCACTGTCGCATTGCTCCACCCCCCGCGCAGTTAACCGTCCGACGTTCTACGTATCGCACGCATACCATCATGGAGCACGACGTCTCAATGGATGTTGATACATTCATATCGGAAATCCATTCACGTCCCGCTATTTGGGATTTGAAATGTGGCGGCTTCCAGACACCGGTGGCTGTCGCTCGCTTCTGACACTTTTAGAAATGTGGCGGTAGCGTGCGACAGACACCTGTGGCTGTGGTCGGTGGCCCATTTGCGCCGAGCCTACATGTCATTTCGATGCAACTCACCCTTAGTTATTCAAAATAAAAACTTTTTTACTTCTTGGTTGTACGATCTTTTGGAACGAAGTTCCTTATCGCGCGTTGTGAAAGGGGGCTAGACGAAAAAAAAATCTCACGAAAAGTTGTAACGACACTTTTACTATCAAAATGTAAATCCAAGATGGCGGCTGCAAGAAATTATCAACTTTTTCGTCATGGGTGTCGTTTTCATGGTTTTCGAGGGTGTTGAAACCGATGGTACTGTCAAAATATAAATCCAAGATGGCGGCTGCAAGAAATTAACAAATTTTTCGTCATGGGTGTCGTTTTCATGGTTTTCCAGGGTGTTGAAACCGATGGTACTGTCAAAATATAAATCCAGGATGGCGGCTGCAAGAAATTATCAACTTTTTCGTCATGGGTCTCGTTTTCATGGTTTTCGAGGGTGTTGAAACCGATAGTACTGTCAAAATGTAAATCCAAGATGGCGGCTGCAAGAAATTATCAACTTTTTCGTCATGGGTGTCGTTTTCATGGTTTTCGAGGGTGTTGAAACCGATGGTACTGTCAAAATATAAATCCAAGATGGCGGCTGCAAGAAATTATCAAATTTTCCGTCATGGGTGTCGTTTTCATGGTTTTCGAGGGTGTTGAAACCGATAGTACTGTCAAAATGTAAATCCAAGATGGCGGCTTCAAGAAATTATCAAATTTTTCGTCATGGGTGTCGTTTTCATGGTTTTCGAGGGTGTTGAAACCGATAGTACTGTCAAAATGTAAATCCAAGATGGCGGCTGCAAGAAATTATCAAATTTTTCGTCATGGGTGTCGTTTTCATGATTTTCGAGGGAGTTGAAGCTGATAGTACTGTCAAAATGTAAATCCAAGATGGCGACTGCAAAAAATTATCAACTTTTTCGTCATGGGTGTCGTTTTCATGGTTTTCGAGGGTGTTGAAACCGATTTTACTGTCAAAATGTAAATCCAAGATGACGGCTGCAATAAATTATCAACTTTTTCGATATGGGTGTCTTTTTCATGGTTTTCGAGGTTGCTGAAGCCTGTAGTGTAGTGCTGTCAAAATGTAATTCTCTCAATTTTTTCTCGAAGTTCCTTACCGCGCGTTGTGAAAGGGGGACACTTTTTGCTATCAATTTTTTTTATCTCAAAATTTCTTTGGAATACATTTTTTTTGTAATTATATTGTCGTTCAGTCACACCTTTTTCACACCTGGCAGCCCTATCCTGCTGTACAGCAAGCCTACGCACGATCCATCTGCACGACGTCCGTAGTGAGGGGGGCGGCTTGCTGGATCGAAATGTCATCTTGCACGTTGTGACGTTGCGTCCAGCAAGCAATTAATAATAATAATTGACGTACGTCAAGCCTACGCACGGGAGTTCGTGCATCGTGTAGGACTAGTGTTGCCAGGTCCATTTGGATAAAAATCGGGACAGATGGTAAAACAAATCGGGATTTAGAGTTTTAGATCGGGACAAGTATTTTTTTATTTAATAAAGATTTTTTTTGGTTGAAAATCATCCAATGACTCCTCCGCTCTGGGGTGGAACGAAAGGGCGTGTCAAACTTTTACTGAGTAAAACCCAGACTTCTTCAGTCGCTCTTTGAGTTTCAGGGTATTTGATTTATCGGGACATTTAACGTCCCGATCAAATGCAAATCGGGACGTGTCCCCAGACCCCTAAAAATCGGGACATCCCGCGCAAATCGGGACGCCTGGCAACACTATGTATGACCTTGGCGGGACATACGTCAAGACGGATCGTGCGTACGGCGCTTAAAGAAAAAATCCGTCTTGACGTGCAGGAATTTCTGAAGCATCCCACCCGCGTTATATTATTTAATATACTAAATTTATCATAAAATACGTTTCATCCATTAAACAAACCGGTGAAGATCGTTATTAATCGTATCCGCTACTACAGGGAAAATTCCCGTTTCTTTCCAAAACTGTTGTTTTATTCAATGTAACATTCGAAACTTTCAAGAAAATAGAACAATTTTACCTAAAAATAAAATTAATATTAAGATAGACGTATCCGGTTCCGGTACGGTGCAGCGCTATATGTTTCAGCAGCGTCATATCCGCCCCCAATCCGGCAGGTAGTAGGGATGCGTTTGCAAAGTGCATGACGACATGCATGCAAGAACCTCATTGCGGCTCGATTTATGGTGATTGATACAAGTTGTCAATCACATTTTATAATTATGAATCAGCAGACAGAAATATAAATTGGCTTAGAGAAAGGTAAGTAGGTATGGTATGCTTAATATCAATTTTATTTTTAGGTAAAATTGTTCTATTAAGCTCATCTGTACCTTTCTCTAAGCCATAAATTGAGAAGTGTTTGTTATCGACTGTTGGATTGGGGCTACATTAATAGAACGCCAATGTGATCAGCTAAATAATTAATACATTTTTTAAACTCTTATAAATAAAATACACATCAAATTAAAAAAAAAAACGAATACACTGTACTTTATGGATTTTTAGTTGGAAATATTCTGAATACCGGTTGAAGTAATAATAAATTGTGTCATAGTGTTAGGTATGTGGGGAGCAAAAACTACAAGTAATTCTCTAATATAAGACTCCTGTTTACAAGTATCTTGCTGATTTTCAAATTTTAAAAGCTGCTTTGCATTAAATGTTTTCAAAGTCTTTTTTAACATAAGCCTAGTGGTGACCATGTTAGACCATGCCAGACCCAGAGATGGCAATACACTAGATGTATCCTCAAATGAAGCTGTAACTTGGTTTATGCAGAGAACAGCTAAATTGAATTCTTGTGCCATTGTAGTTAATACTGTAGCAATTTCTCTCAAGTCTCCAGCTCTCTTCACATAATTTGTACTTTCACATCTGAATGGAGCTGCAATAGAATCAATGACTATTATAGACAAGTCATTCTGTGCTAACAATTTAGGTAATCGTATCTTTACACAAGACATCAAATCTTTTGCCTCTGTAATATGTTCCACATAAATATTTTTTCCATAGTCAATGTTGGGGTCGAATTGTGAAAGATTCATTTTCATTTCCTCAAATCTTTTACTTGGAAATACGTCTTCA
Organism: Mythimna ferrago; assembly: GCA_910589285.2. Lineage (NCBI taxonomy): Eukaryota > Metazoa > Arthropoda > Insecta > Lepidoptera > Noctuidae > Mythimna > Mythimna ferrago. The sequence goes on along the minus strand of OU342692.1, from coordinate 10,290,858 downwards.
GTGCAAATATATACACACCCATGAGCCCAATTTGTTAGGGCTATTTGTAAGGCTAATTGGGTCTTTCCACTTGCGCTTTCGCCATAAACTTCTGTTATTGTACCTTTTAGGAGACCACCGTTCAATTGATTATCTATGCTAATACACCCTGTTGATATTGTGAGTTGATTGTTGTTTATTCTCTTCAAATCATTCCCTGAAGTACTAATTGGACAAATATTATCAGTCACAATATTTTTTAGCAGCAAGATATCATCAACACATAAGTTTGTGGATTTCTTGATGTCCCAAATAGATAGAATAACTATTTGTTTAACCGTGCATATTCCGGCTCTGTCTATTACTTCATATATGTTTGGAGGTAATAACTGTTTTAATGTCATTATGTTGAAATACAATAACTATGTAAATATTTGTTTTCAAATCAATGGTTTTCAATAACTAACAATAACTTTAATTTACAATAACTTATCAATCAACGCGTAGTGTTTTCAAATTCAAGAAAGACCACCCACAGACCACCTATAATACTGATAGACGTTTTAATTTTTTTCTTTGCCCCATTTAGGAAAGCTAAGATCTTAGACCATATTGCCTCATCATCAGTAATTTATTAGATCATTATCATATTAAAGTGTAACCGAGTATTTCTACGGATTAGACTTTAGATGTACAATTAGCATTGCTCAACTCACGCACAAATTTCATAATATCTGCTTGGTCTGCCAACAATTCGCCTTGCCATTGACGTAAATAATTAGCCCCGCGTTCCGAATTGCGTCAAAAGCCATTGAGATGTACCTATGGAGATGGCATATTCTACTATAGAAAGAATAGTTATACAAATATCTATAAAATCGACACATTTACGAGAAAAACAGTGTTGTCTCTTTTTAATAAAGCTGTAGCTGCATAAGAAAAAAAAGACAAATACAGTTTGTCAAGTGCTTATTTTGGTAACACTTTCATGTGACGTCATAAGGTTTTCTATGCGTGACGTCCTCCATGATGTTTTGCGCCGAATTTTGTGGTAGATCAACTGTCAAACAGTTGCGCGCTTACAGATTTTTTGTTGTTTATATTGAAAAATACGGTTAAAAACTTGGTATTGTGGTGCATTGGGCTTTGTTATAAACAATCAATCATGCCTTCGTGTTGCATAAAACAGTGTGGTGCAAGGAAAAACAAAAATCAGCCTGAATTGACCATTCACAGGTTAGTAACAAGTTTTCATTGCTTTTTCACGAATTTTGTATAATGTTTTGTTACGAGAAGATCTTTAGAAAGGTCATTGAGACCTGTGATAAGTTTGTATAGTTGTTAACGTTGTTATTTTCTTTATTTCATTTCATTGTTTATATACATAGTGAACTTAGTGATGCGCGCATACCTACAATCAGCGATGTCGAAGTATCGATAATATCCAATTTAATTAATTATTGTGTAAAATGTTGCAATGGTTTTTTTCGACAGATTCTCAGTAAATGAAATTTTGAGGAAAAAATGGCTATCAGTTATTGGCATTGAGAATATTAACCCCCGACATAAAATGTGGTATGTCTGCTCAATGCACTTCGACGAATCATCCTTTAATAAAACTCTCGATGTGACAAGGTTACATGACAACGCAGTGCCCTCGTCTTCTCTAATGGTAGGCTTATTTTCTCTGTATATTTTACTATGTCGAGTAGGTGACCGGGTGAACTTTGTGACACCTTAAATTATTTTTATTGTAACTTTTTTCCTAAACCACCCTAACTTTGTTTCCTGTCACATTCACTATTGTTACCGAATCATATTAAGAGACTCAAGAAAGCTAATGTTGTGTTGCCTGATTAACTAATGTTATGCCTCCACACATCTAAATGTTGTCAGGGATGACAAAAAAAAAACAAACAAACAAAACCAAAGTTTTTAATTCAAATGGCTTGAGAGCCTTGCAGCATTTTCAATAATTTTAGTAAAGGCTACTGTGATCATATTTTGACAGTAATTAAGGAATGAAGTAGGTTAGTTGTTAGATTGTGTAACTAAGAGATAATATTTTTATTTTTCAGCCTAAAAAAACCACAACCTACATCCTACTTCAAGTATGATGGTAAGCATTTAAATTTTTTGGTTTTTGTAAGTAATTTATTTAACCAAACAAAAACAAAATTGATTAAGACTGATAACAAGTTTTGAAATTATAAAAAATCCCAATAAATGTCAGTCGAGAAAGCTTGATCTCCTAGAAGTGTAAGTGGCGTGTACGCGTCTAACCTAAACCATGTCCATTGTTTTAGATTTCCGATGAAACGAGTAGCTCTGTTTTGTGTGAAATACAAAATAAATCAGAGCTAGCCCGTCCAATGGAGTTAGAGTTGCCAGATGATAATTCAACCAAAAATGTGCCATTTGTAAAGGTAAATTATAATTGGTTTTATCTCAAATATACAATATGTAACTGGAATAATATGCACTGTTCCCGCGTCTCAAGGAGTTGTCAGCAACAGCAGGGGCCCAGCTAGGTCGAAGCCTACTGGGGCCAGGGTTAGCTCTGAAAGGTAGCTCAGCGCCGGTACGAAAGGCAACGAAGGAGCAGGAGTGGGTTTTTAGTCAGTAAAAGTCTGACACTATCTCCCTCCCGCTCCGCCCGAGAGTGGTGGATGTCATAAGATGATTTTCCCACCGAAAAAAAAACCCTTATACACCCCAATTAGAAAAATAATTGAAGATAAGATATATTTATTTGTTCAAATATGTGTACACATACAATATTTAAAAAATGCATGCAGGGTGACAAAGTAATGAAAATTGGTTCAGACATGTTTGCCACATACTATATGGCGTGCAAATGTTTTGAATGGTTTAAACAAATTAAAATGTTTACTAAGTACATCATTGGAATCATTGGAAAAATATATCAATGTCAAAATTAATATAGCATAAACATTTAGTTCTACGAAATTAGCAATGAGTATAAATGTCAAAAAGGCCATGACATGTCCAAAGAAAAGTAAAAATAATAATAATATAATTTATGTCTGTAACTTAAATATATGGTAATAAATGTCAAAGTATACACAGTTATGTCAAAAGTATTAAAATCATAATTGAATCTAAGTCACTCTAAATGGTTCTGTCAGAAATTCATTAATGTTATAGCATGCTTTATCTGTTAAGACTGACTTTAGTTGTTTCTTCAATTGTACATTATTATTATAACTTTTTATGTATAATGGGAGCCATGCAGAAAACACTCTTGCGTACTCAGAAGTACTGAATTCTAACAGAGTTTTCAGGCGTTATCTCTCTTTTTTCGCATTGTCTCTTCAAGGAACAAGCTTTTAAACCATGCTCGAAATCGACGATAGGAGTGGAAAAAGAGCCTCCTATTATACTTTTCAGATACCGTCAATTAGAGACACAATAGAAAGACAATGACAACGCGATCGCTTGAACTAAAACACAAAAGCGAATGTTTTAATGCCTACTTAGTTATGTGCAGTTAAATTTTCTAAAATTTTCTTTTTATGTATAAATAAAAATATGTTCTTTTAACGTAAAAGGTCTTTTATTTCAATCGATCCTTTACAGAAACTATATACACCGTTAAATTTTAATTGATTTAATCCCATGGAGGGTCGATCCGGTACATGAAACACTATCGATTTGTAAAGATAAAATTAAAAAATAAAGTACCTTTTTTACAAAACTCGTATTAATTTACGCATGTACGAAATTAATTTCTTCAAGAAAACGTCAGCTGAGCGAGTCCAATGACCCGTAGGTAGTTGTAGTCGTTGCGTACAAACTACTAAATGATTAAAACGATTAAAATTTAGCGGTGTATAATGAAATGTGTTAAGACATTTCGCATTATTCAATTTTAACCTAATTCAAAAAAGAAGCTTAAGTATATTTATATTGACTGATTTCTCAGTCAATTTTATTGTGGACTTATTTCAAAAATGTTTGTTTAACTGAAAGATACTCCCGAATTGGTCCTATAGAAATATTGTAATGAACTGTTGATGAACTTCGAAGATATGGAACGGAAGTCCTCATAAAATCACAGCAAAACTGTCGTAACAAGTAAAATTGCTTTGTTTATGCATGTAGTCGATGACTGACTGAAGGAAGATGGTGATGGGGTAATTTTACCTGATCTGATGATGAAGCCGGAAGGTAAGCACCGGAACTCTGTAATAAATCAATTTATCCTTGCCGTGTTAAGGCTTATTGGAATTGTCATATGTACCTGCATAGCATGACAATTCCGATAAGCCCAAACCACCTATAGCCAGAGTACCTACTCTGGGAGGTTTGGATGATTATATTCTATGCTGACAGGTACCACAACTAAAAAGTGTAAAATAAAAAACTTTAAACTTTGGGGTCAAGTTCATTGACCTTGGGTCGAGGTCATTGATGTTGAAGTCAGGGTCATGCACTTGAGTGTCCCAAGCGTTTCTTTACATTTAGTAAATTTGACCTTAGCGTCGAAGTCATTGACCTTGTGTTCAAGGTCATTGCCCTCGGGTGTCCCAAGTGTTTCCCTACATTTTGTACATTTGACCTTAGGGTCAAGATCATTGATCTTGAGGTCAAGGTCATTGCCCTTGGGTGTCCCAAACGTTCTCCAACATTTTATACGTTTGACCTTGGTGTCAAGGTCATTGCCCTTGAGGCCAAGGTCACATGAAGTGTCCCCTGATGTTTCCCCACCCTTCTACTCCCACATCTCACCGGATCCCGAACGCTTGATCAGGCGTTATTTTTGGGTGAAATTTTTCTAAATATTTTTTCCTCAGTGCCCTGTTACGTACACTCCAACCAAAAAATCAGCCATGTACCTTTAAAACTACCTATCTAATTAAAACATTCGAATTATTTCAAAATATCGATATCGACTGCGCGTGTTGCTATAAATTACAACACTATAGAAAGGCAGCCATTTTATGCGCCAGATTTTTGTAGGTAGTCACGCTAATTCTGTAGGTATGCCCGATCCATAGGGTTTATTATATCAGTGTCAAAAGCGGTCATATTCCGAATCCAACCAACGCGCAACGTCACAAGTAGTGCTCGTGTTCAAAGTCCCTAGCTAGGTGATTATTATAAGTCGGATATAGTCTGTCTAATAAGTCAACCGACTTGGAAATTTTGTATAATATTTAATCATTTAAAAAATGCTTATATTCGATACTTTTCATAAGGTTCGTCTGTTAGTAAACAATGAACTCTATCTCTTAATCAACCTTGATTATTGAACCCGTGTTGACTACATCAGATTTCATTAAATCCTAATAATTACCCAAGTCGTTTAACTTATTAGACAGATTCTACGCTATATAATCGCTTTTGACGTAATTCGGATCTAAGGGTAAATACTGACAGATACTATGTATCTGTCAGTATTATTTGACATTTACTGACATATTAACTAGTGATGTGCCGAGTCGCTGTTTTGGTGACTCGAGTCAACTCGAGTCAGTTTATGCGGTATTCGAGTCATGACTCGATTCCACCATTCCAGCCCAGTACTCGAGTTCTATGTGTTGAATTCGAATATTGACTCGAGTCCAGGATTCGAGTCTAGGATTCGAATCCAGGATTCGATTCCAGGATTCGAGTCCAGGATTCGAATCCTGGACTCGAATCCTAAACTCGGGTCCTGGACTCGAAACCATGACTCGAGTCTGGAAATTCAGACCCAGAACTCGAAAAGAGGAAAAAAACAGCATGTATACAGCGACGAGATGTTTAAAACAATGTGGGTATTATGTGTTAAGTTTTTGCAGAAATCTGGGTAAATAGATTCTGCTACCGTATAATTTGCTCCACTTTTTAAATATTTTATGGAATTGAAATTAAAAACATATAGGTTCTCAAGTCGGCAGTCTCTTGAAGCTGTGAATAAATCAAACTTCTAAGTTTACGAAAAAATGGCCGTTTAAATCGAAAAAAGTGTACATTTTGCAAAGGAATCAAAATTCTGTTTCAGGATTTTGCGTCCTGAAAGTTATAAAATAAAGCAAGGTCTTATAGCAAAATAAAGCAAGATCTTATAGCACAGATATAGGTATAAATCTGAAAACTGTTTTGTAGATAAGACAAAAGAAAAACTTTTTTTTTCGATTTGGAAAAATCTTCGTAATACAATTCGGGAATTGAACTTTTTTCATAGATAATTTTGGACGGAACCCATAGTGCGCGAGTCCGACTCGACCAGGCGTTACTTCATTAATTCAATTTAATTCCTATCAACAACACAGATCGAGTACGAGCGAGTCAACTTAACTCGAACTCGAATGCTAGATTCGAGTCAGCTGCACTCGCGTTTTATAATTGAGTCAGCGAGTTCAGAATTGAGTCTTCCTGGCTTGAGTCCTGGAATCGAGTCACGCGTACTCGAGTCCTGGAATTGAGTCTTACGTACTCGAGTCTTGGAATCGAGTCTTGTGTACTCGAATCCTGGAATCGAGTCTTGCGTACTCGAATTATTTTTGACTCGAGTACGGAATCGAGTCTGGCGGACTCGAGTCAAAATAAATTGGTACTCGAGTAAGCGAGTACAAAGCAGGAATCGAGTCAGACTCGAGTCAAGCCTTACTCGGCACATCACTAATATTAACATTTATTGGAGTTTGTGTCGTGCCGACGTGCCGTATTGTGTTGTGTGTTGGTTTTGTTGTTATCAAAGTCACATAGTTAGAATACAGTGAAAAATTATAATAATTCTAATTTACTTTTAATTTTTGGAAATGTCTTGTAATTCCTGTACAAAACCTTTTTCATTGCTTCGTAAAGAGGTATATTTAGACGATTTTAATCTATACATACTTATTACATACTTAAAAATAAAATTGGAGTGTCTGTTTGTAATATTGAAATAACTGCTTTTTACTACATGCATATGAATGTATATACGGTACATACACCAAAATAACATTTTTTTCAATTTTTGTCTGTCTGTTTGTCCAGGCTAATCTCTGAAATGGCTGGACCGCTTTTGACGGGACTTTTTTTGGCAGGTAGCTGATGTAATAAGGAGTAACATAGGCTACTTTTATTTTAGAAAAAACAAATTCAAAATCCTGTAGTCCACCCGAACGAAGCCGCGGGCTCAGCTAGTTAGCAATATAATGATAATGGTATGGTTGGTCATATCCAACTAATTTGTTCTCGGTAAACTCTACTTGATCACCGATGAATAATTCTTAATTTTTTACATTCCATTCAATTATTGTCATCATCGTTGTGGTGGATATTTGAGACGTGGTGGGACAGTAAGGTAAAGGACTAGTTGTGGCTACAAGGAAAGTTTTTAGGAGGCAAATCTTAATTTTTCGATAAATTGCAAGCAACAATATTATTAATTTTTGCAATTCGTGACTTTTCTAGTACTCAGTTGAATGTTTCAATCACTACCATAATAAGGTACATGCGTTAACAACCACCTTTAAAAAAGCCACTTTGTATAATCAACCATTCATCATACCCAGCTAAATCAGATAATATTTATTAATTCATGACACTCCAAGCGAACGCTGGCATTAGCTATCTCATTTTCTTTCTATTGTGTCTCTAATTACCATAATCTAAAAGTTTATGTTAAAGAATGTTTTCAGAGAGGATGTCCCAGTTGCGGCTTCAGCTATTGCTCCAAATGTTTGGACAATAAAATGTTTTTGGCAAAACTAAATGCTGAAACTAAGGTTAGGCCAGGTAGATACAAGTGCAGTGAAACCTCGATTATGCAGGCTTGGTTGTCCAAAGTCATCCATAATATTATAATCAGGGTTCTCCAGCTCACCAATAATCAGGGTGTATAAAATTTTACAATGAAGTGGAACATTACTTTTAAATATTTAATTAATTCTGATTCTGAAATAGGGTGAGCAATAATTTGTTTCAGTTTCTGGTGCTCTAATAAATTGTGTTATAATTCATTTGAAAGGTTATTACAACCTCAGAGCGTAGACAACAGCTCAATATGTTTCTAAGTTGCCAATAACAATACCAATGCACTGCTGGATATATAAGGTGAATTAAATGACACATTTGTCCCATTGCTTTAGGTTTGAAAGTTGTGGACATACAATACCATACCGCAGGGCTTGGAAGTGTCACTAATTGAATGCAATAGATTGAATCCAACATAACTGAAGAATAGTGAAGATTTATAGAACATAATATAGCCATCTGAATAATCAAGGTTTCACTATTTTAAATATTTCATGACTCCTTCACTATACCTTCTGGTTTATGACATAGGTACTTTATTGTTTAAGGTATGTGCTAAATGTAAAAACAATCAATCAAAACCTAATGAGCCAAAAACTATTGAAGCACCTGATGCATACTACAGGTAAAAATTTTTGTAAAAATTTTTGTTAAAGAAGGTTAAAGTGACTAAAATAAAATCATGATAATAAGATACCTGGTATATTTTAGGAGAATAGGTGCGATGGACCCAAAAGAACCGGTAATTGCTAATAGTAATGCAACAACAAAGGATGATCAGCTAATTTTAGATAAACTACAAAAGTTAAAAGAAGGCAGAAATCTAACTCCTTCATCGACAACAGATGAAGATATCAAAAGTCGTCTTCAGAATATCAAAGGTGAAATTCCATCTACTTCAGATGCAGAGATAGCTTCAAGACTGGCGAAATTAAGAGGAGTGCCCATTGAAGTTGTTAGTGCTAAGGTAATTTTGAAATCGTAAATTCTTCACTAGCTCTTTTCAAAATTATTATGAATAAATAGCAATTAAAATATATTCCTAGGGCGGATTATATATGTGCCTCTAAACAACGTTGTTATACTAGAAAAGAAAATAAAAAAAGAATTATCTTCATCATTGTCTTTCTGGACCTCATCTCCATACAAGTGTGTAACTGAGGAATTAGGGCCGACCCTGTGATAAGGGCGTAGTGGCACCCCTCGCTTGACTATGCGCATATAATGTGTGCGGCGGTCCCCTTAGCGGAAACCGGATTATGTCCTTTGCAGTGTCGATAGTACAACTTTAACGATGTGCATGTAGTCGTGTCGATAGAGAACTATTATTACGTAGGAAAACGAGCGCGGGGCGCGACCGCCCGCGACGGTTGCCCGCGCGGCAGGCGCGAGGGTGCACTTTTGTATGGGACCGCGCGGGCGACCGCGTAATGCAGCGTCGGCCCTGAAAAAAGTTTCAGTTCTCGCAAGCGAGGCTGTTGGATCTCCGACTACCTAAAAACTATAGAGAGCAAGTAGTGTACTTACTTAATTTATTTTTCCAGTTGCATTAATAACTTTGTCTTCAGTTACTATGAGTGTTTCTTAGTGGTAATAGTGACGACTTACGAAGTTACAAGTCGTATATCTCTGGTTCGAACCCAGGCAAACGTATTTGGACACGCCATAATCATGGCGGTCACGGCGTCCTTACCATCCGCATGAAGCAAGTCCTCACCGGACATAGTAATTTTGGGAGGTTTATGTAGGTACCTGATTCGTGCGAAAGAACGCCCAGGTGGCACAATTGTGTTGTCCGCTCGGAGAACACTGTTTAGCAAACGATGCAGTTGTGCCCTGCATAGGCGGAGCGCCGCCGTATGCACGTGGGGGCGATCGCCAGCAGCGACCTCTCGCGCGTAGTGTTTCACGTGCGCCTTAAAGAAGTGTCGGCAAAACCGTAGGGGCCTAGCAGGGCCGAAGCTTACTAGGGCCATGGGTTGACTTCTGAAAGGGATACCTGGGGTCCTGGAATGCATTGTAAAGAAGGAACATAGATGTGGTTTTAGTCAGTAGACGTCCTAGAAATAAAAACTTCGAAGACGATCATGTGACGTCCACCAAGTTGCGCTGGGCCTGCGTTTTTGATTACTGCCATGGATGGCCCGGGCCCCTCTGTAGTCTACTAAAAAGGGTGCCCCTGAATCGTAGCAGTGCAAAAATTATAAGGATTTTTGCAGTTTACTGAATATGTACCTACCTACTATGAAGTACGAACTTATTTTTGCTGTCCGAACCATTATTTTGTCATGCGTAAATACTACCATACGCGCTTTGCGTGTTTTTTTTAATCATTTCAATGCACCATATTTTCTAGCCAGTATTACCTCCACCGGACACAAGGACAGAACAAAAGCAAGCTAATGACTTAATAAAGCAATACATGGAGCAAACCAACATTGATACTAAATACACAGAAGAGTTTGATGGTCTTATCAGTGATATAGAGGCCCGTATGCAGAAACTGAAAGGGAATAACCCAGCTTCGCAAGATCCTACACCAATTCAAAAAAATGATGAGTCAGAATCAGAAGATGAGGAGACAGCCGTCAAAAGAATAGTTGAAAAGGTAATTTTGTATTTCTAAACTGGTTGACAGAAAAACAGCACTTATTGAGTTACTCTATAATTTTATTTGGGGAACAGGCACTAGAGTTAGCGCAAGATAAATTGGCGCGTGGCCGAAATTGGAAACGAATCGTTTGACGTTTACTTATGTCATGTGTCAGGAGAATGTGTTGTGTTCTGTGTTTTTTATCGTTTCTAAAGTAAATAGTCGTCATTATTGTTGGTTTAATGCTCTAAGTCATTATTATACCGAAAGTGATTTAAAGTGCGAGCAGGGATATTATCTTGAAAGTCAAACGTGTTTATGAAGAGAAATGAGAAAATATTGGGCCTACGCACGGTACCATTTTCCAAAATTAGACCTATTTGACAAATAATTTTTCGGGTGACCATCACAATAAAATTTCCTTAAATATGCGTACCCGAGCGGTAACTAGCAAGTCAACAAAGTTTGTTGAAAATGGACTGCTACTATGAGCTTAAATCTTAATCAAGTGACTATCATGACGATATGAATTCTGCAAACTTCATCCATGAAAGAATAAATAGTGCCAAATCTAAAACAGAATTGTATTGTAGTAATGGATAATGCATCTTACCACTGCACATAAATAAACAAAGCCCCTACAAGAGACAATACAAAAGCGCAAGCGTTACTGTAATGCCAGAAGAATGACAATGTATCTCTACAAGAAAATATTTTTTAAATCTGATAGGTTAATGGATCTCAAAATGAACAAATTAACAATGGACTTATCCGACTCTGCTGATAAAGACTAGCGTGGAATTATGGTGCTTAAATTGCTAATTAATTTATTAAGATATTCAATAAAAGATTTACAAAGTTCTCACGATTTTTTTTTAATAATAAAGGTAAAAATTAAATAAATAAATTCTTTAAATTACACTGTGTTCTGAAAGAGCGTTTTTAATCAAATTAAGGAAATAGATTTGTTAGGCTAGCAACATTAAGCACGCCCCAGCTACGCGCCAAGTTATCTTGCTCGCACTCTACAATAATCTATCAATAGGTACATATAAATAAAATTGGAGTGTCTGTTTGTAATATTGAAATAACTGCTTTTTACTACATGCATATGAATATATATACGGTACATACACCAAAATAACAATTTTTTCAATTTTTGTTGTCTGTCTGTTTGTCCGGGCTAATCTCTGAAATGGCTGGACCGATTTTGACGGGACTTTTTTTGGCAGGTAGCTGATGTAATAAGGAGTAACATAGGCTACTTTTATTTTAGAAAAAATAAATTCAAAATCCTGTAATCCACGCGAACGAAGTCGCGGGCACAGCTAGTTGGGAATAAAGCTTAAAACTTTATTTTGTTCATAATATTGCGCTCAGCTCATCAATTATGAAAAAATGTTACGTATCGATCGTAATCACGGTGGATGTGTGTCCGTCTATGCATGGAGACGGAACCGAGTAAATAATTGACAACAGTACCTATAATTGACCTGTTTTTTCGCTTCGTTTTCGAAGGCCTTATGACAAAGATGATTAAAAACGACCACTGGCTAACTAGCCGAGACGGCCGTTCAATAACTTTTGTTTTAAACTTTGACCGTATTCCGATCATCTACTTGGAGAAGGAAGCTCTCCTTCTTTGTTTCTAGATATTTCCGACTCTCGCTATTTATGGGTGTTTTTTTTTTAGATAAAGGCAGAGGCAGTTTTGGAAGATGATATAATTACACCATCAGATGAACTACCTTTCTGTGAAATATGCAATGAAGATGCAAGGATGAGGTGCCTTGGCTGCAAGTATCTGTTCTGCAAAAGATGCTTTTTAGATCACAAAGATGATGATGACGGCTGTAACAGATATGAGCCTTATGAAGCGCCAAAGGTTCAGTAATTCTTCAAATGATTACCTAATTACGTCCATGTTATTTCTACTTAAATACTATAAGCTATAAGTGATTAGCTTGACTTCGCCCAGCACCTAGTTTTGTTTTTACAGTAAGTACTAGTTGCGCTATAGCACCATAATATAGCTTTACCTATATTTGAATTTTTTTAAAGAATATGCTTATTGTGGTTTTTAGAAAATAGAGAAGCATACTTTTTAAAAAAGGTCTTAAAAATATCAAAAAGAATAAACGAATTTTCTCCCAAGGGGAAGATTTTTGAAGTGAAAACTTCTTTAGCGGCGTTGAGCACTTTTTCTGTAATGGGTATAAAATCTTAAACTCGCGTCAGGACACGTGACCTGATCGAAAAAGCGTAAAACGGATGGAGAGTAGACAGCTATCCCTTATCGCGCGTTGTGAAAGGGGGCTAGACGGAAAAAATTCTCACGAAAAATTGTACCGACACTTTTACTGTCAAAATATAAATCCAAGATGGCGGCTGCAAGAAATTATCAACTTTTTCGTCATGGGTGTCGTTTTCATGGTTTTCGAGGGTGTTGAAACCGATGGTACTGTCAAAATGTAAATCCAAGATGGCGGCTGCAAGAAATTATCAACTTTTTCGCCATGGGTGTCGTTTTCGTGGTTTTCGAGGGTGTTGAAACCGATAGTACTGTCAAAATGTAAATCCAAGATGGCGGCTGCAAGAAATTATCAACTTTTTCGCCATGGGTATCGTTTTCGTGGTTTTCGAGGGTGTTGAAACCGATGGTACTGTCAAAATATAAATCCAAGATGGTGGCTGCAAGAAATTATCAAATTTTCCGTCATGGGTGTCGTTTTCATGGTTTTCGAGGGTGTTGAAACCGATAGTACTGTCAAAATATAAATCCAAGATGGCGGCTGCAAGAAATTATCAAATTTTCCGTCATGGGTGTCGTTTTCATGGTTTTCGAGGGTGTTGAAACCGATAGTACTGTCAAAATATAAATCCAAGATGGCGGCTGCAAAAAATTATTAAATTTTTCGTCATGGGTGTCGTTTTCATGGTTTTCAAGGCTGTTGAAACCAATAGTATTGTCAAAATGTAAATCCAAGATGGCGGCTGCAAGAAATTATCAACTTTTCCTCATGGGTGTCGTTTTCGTGGTTTTCGAGGGTGTTGAAACCGATAGTACTGTCAAAATTTAAATCTAAGATGGTGGCTGCAATAAATTATCAACTTTTTCGATATGGGTGTCTTTTTCATGGTTTTCGAGGTTGTTGAAGCCGATAGTGCTGTCAAAATGTAAATCTAAGATGGCGGATGTCAGAAATTATCAACTTTTTCGTCATGAGTGTCGTTTTCATGGTTTCGAAGATGTTGAAATAGTGCTGTCAAAATGTACATAAAATAGGATAGTATTTTTTAGTTATATTGTATTGGCTAGACGGAAAAAATTCTCACGAAAAGTTGTAACGACACTTTTTCTATAGTAAGCTATTGTAAGCCGTGCGGCGTGCGCATGTTTCTCTGTCTTTCTCTCTTTCTCTCTCTTATAGAAAGCAAGCCAGAACGGAACTTCGTTCCATCCGGGTGTCCCTTGACACCTCAGTAGTTTTTCGGAGAGATAAACTTTTTGATGTAAAATAATTGTAATAGTTTTAAAGTGTTAAATTTTTAATGTAATATAAATTGTCATGTTTGTGTACGATAGCGCAATAAATGAATATTGTATTCTACCACATAAATGATAGTACTTTTATACTGATAAAGCAATTGGTGCAAAATTATTCCCTAACCATTCCAAAATATCAAACATGCTCAACGTTAATAATCAAGTTTTCACTTCTGCCGGCACTCCCGGAGTGCAACCCGTCTTTTTTTTTTAGGTCTCGCTGTAGCCCTCTGCGATTACCTCTTCCGTTTACGTTCACATAACAGTAGTGTCCGACCGAAACTAGTTTTTCAACCGAAACCGAATTTCGGCAACAGTCTCAGTTTCGGTCGAAACCGACACCGAAACCGAAACTTCCTTACAAGGACCATGTTTTGAGGGAAAAATAAAGAAAACGTTATTTAGAATAATCAGTCAGTCCTTACTTTTTTAATGCTTTTTAAATGTAGGTATTTATATTCATTGACTATCATGAATATTACTGCACTTGATTTTAGTTTGGGAGTAGGTAAAACGAACTGCAAACACAAGCCAGTCCCCGGAGGATACGGTGGAACATACGGTAGAGATGTGTCCTGCCTGGGCAGAGCACCGCCGTGTCCCCATGGGGGCGTTGGGCCTTGGTACAGGCCATTGTCCGCAGCGAGGAAGAGTGCAGGTGGTCGCCTCCTTCTGTGAAGCAGTAATGCTAGCAAAGGTGGCGGCCGCACGCTCGTTGGCAATAGCCCTCGCGCCCTTTTCGCCGGGATTCCGATCTTGATTTCCAGCCACAATAGGCGCGGGCTTGCGGACGGCGAGCAATGGATAGCTCGCCGTCCTACCGTCCGGCAAGCGTCCGGACCGAGCTCAGGTCGTCGACGGCACGTGGTTTTCCACGCGCGCCTCAAGGAGTTGTCAGCAACCGGGGCCCTGGCACAATAGCAAAGCAGAAACAGGAGTGGATTTTTAGTCAGTAAAAGTCTGAGACTATCTCCCGCCATGATTTTGCCACCTAAAAAAAACACAAGCCAGTCACGACATGATTAGGCACGTGGACACAGCAAAATGTCTTCGTTCTGACCGATCACAGCGCAAGAACTCCCGAGTGCAGTTTCGGTTTCGGTCGTAGTTTCAGCAGGTTTGCTACCGAAACCGAAACTAAACCGAAACTCGTTTTTTTGCCGAAACTCGACCGAAACCGAAACCGAACATTCAGTCGGACACTACATATCAGTGTGTGCTTATTATCTATCCTGTTCCCTCCCTAAACGACATATAGCTATCACTGTCTCTTTATCTAATTTTGGTAACCGGTTCACGGATCGTTCGGATCTTTCGAAAGTCTAGTTGAGCTAATGGTATCGCTAACAAAACGAGTTACATTTTGCCCAAAATCGATTTAACTTGTCAACTTCATTGCTTTTTTAGGATTCCTTTTTTTATACAAGTAGAGTTTTTCATTCAATTCTGTATTCCAGTTTGTTTCGAGGAACGTTATTTCTTTTATTAGGTTTAACACTGACTTTTCCCAGTTTGTTCTGAATCGTAAGTTTGAGTCTTTATGAGCGCATTGCCACCTCATTTTTCAGAAGTAGTGGGTTTTGATTCACAATTAAAAAATCGTCGGGTTACACGACCAATTGTATTTTCTGTTTTCTGAGTAACATGGCAACCCAGTTTATTATTTTTGCAAATATTTGAGGCACAGTACTCCTCAGGCGTTAATGCGTATGTTGAACTGCGGTAGTGTAGTGCTAGGTAACGCCAGTGCCTTTTGCTACTGGTACTTTAAGATAGGCCTATGATAGGGTTTTCGTCATGTAAGTCCCTTTTTTGTAGGAAGTATTGTAGTTTTCGATGGTTTACCAATCGGAACTTTTGTAACTTGACAGAACTGGTCTCAATTGTCCCCTGACTAGTGTTGTAAGGAACTCAAGTCTTGTTGTCTCATTTAATAAGACTTGAGCTATTTTTGAAGACTCAAGTCTTATAATTAAAATGTAAGAGCTGAAGTCCTTTAGAATTTGGAGTCTTTTGTAAAAAGACTTGAGTCTTGCCAAAAAGAACTCAAAGACTCAGTCTTTTTAAAAGAACTCATGACTGAATCCTCTAAATCTATAGTTATAGTTTGAAGTACATAAAATAGCAATTAACAAATTATTGATTTATTAACTACGTTACTATTATATATATATATATATTATTTGTATTTATTAATTAAATTATTTTAGTGTATTGAGCCACGAAGACAATCACATTGAAGCCCTTATAGTTTTATTTTCCAATAGGTTTCGTCATTAGGTAATTAAATTTCCTGATTTAGGTGATTATGGTCTTACTTTATCGTCTTGACTAGTCATATTCATTATTTAATATTATTTTAGTACGGGAAACAAGCTAAAATTTTAAACTGACAAAATACGTTCGTTTCAAGTAACAAAAATATATTTGCCTACTCTCTTTCCGTCAAAACTGCCAGAAAAATTAATCGCTCAAATCGCTTTCGTCACACCAACTCAAGTTTATGACTCAGTCTAGCTCAAAGAACTTAAGGCGTATAGTCCCTTGAACCATCTGACCGAAATTATGTGAACGCAACTCTCGCACTCGCCTAGGCGGCAGTACGCAAATCTGTGCATTTATTTGCGGCCAGCAGCGCCCGGAAAGCGCTTTAAATCCATTTTCTCTGCGAGATATTGATTGATTTACATATGCAATGTTCACTTTGAAGAATATTTAACCACCAATTTTTATGTGTAAAAATGTTTCTAAAGGTTCAAGCCGTTTCGAAGGAGTAGGGAAAAGTTGCGAAAAGTTGCGAAATTGCTAAATTTTTTTTTTTGACAAAAGTATTAATTGCACGATAAAATCAAATGTTGATATTATTGTTCATGAATCTATAATAAACATATATTTTTTTCAAACCAATTGACTTAGCCGTTACGGAGGAGTAGGCCTCAGAAAATCACTGTTTTATGGCACTTTTCGGGCGCTTGGCCCTTAAAAGACTCGAAAAGACTCAGAGGACTCAAAGGACTCGGACTCATGTGACTAACGAGTCGTAGTCTTGAAAATCTACTCAAGCCTCGAAATGAAGACTAAAAGAATCGAGTTTCTTACAACACTACCCCTGACTCTGGTGTTAAGAACATTTTTAAGAGGAAGCCAGTCTTGTAGTTTAATTTTATTATTTTCTTTTGAGGAATTATTTTTTTAATTTCTTAGTTCATCAGCAGGGAAGTTGATGTTCGGATTTTTTTCAGTATTACGCAACTTATGATGCTTATGATGGATTTTAGTGCACCTACATTTTTCCACGTTGTTATGTGGTCTGCTAGTTGTCCCGCCTAAGCCAAAGCATTGGTTGTTAAAGGTAACACCGCCTTTTTCCTCCACTCCTTTCCTTATTATTGTGACGTTTGTGGTCCTTCGATAACTGGTTTCTGAGGTCACTGTGACTGATCAAAATCCTGCATCGCACAATACATTTGCTCAAGTGTATTGAAGCAAGTCGGTGGATATTGAGTGGAATTTACTTTCTAACGCTAGCATATTCTTTAGGCTTTCTGTGGCCTCTAGATGTTGTTCTGCTACTTTTTTTTTGGGCTTCCTGAAGTTTCAGTCGCTGTATTAAAAGTTTATGAGTTATGGTACCAAACGCTGAGTCACATTTCCCCATCAGATCCTTTAGTTGATTGTGGTGGGAGTGTCGGTACATTGTTGCATTTATCCGGAGACAATGGAAAACTGGTGAAGCTTGAAGTTTTTTTGTGAGTCAGCGTAGCGAATTTTATTCCAAGTTGATTCCCCAAGTCTTTGACTTTTATTACCTTATTGCTCCAGATGGGTTTACTCTGGATATGGCAGGTTCACTCTTTTTTATCAACGGCGAGAATGTGTCTTAATTATGATTGGTCTCATTGGAGCCCAACCAGTATAGGGAGGCAGCTCGCCAGCTTGAATAATCGGGTCTATTTTCATTATTGTTTGTGCTTATCATTTTGTATGTTTCATAGCCTCCACACAAGGGCGGATCCAGCTTTGGCGCCAGGGGGGGGGTCACATATCCAGGTTTTTTTTGGTGGGTAAAATCATCCAAATGAGAACTCCCGCCCTTGGCCGGAGCGGGAGATAGTGCCAGACTCTTACTGACTAAAAAACCCACCCTGTTCCTTCTTGCCTTTCGTGCTGGGGCTGAGCTTTCCTTTCGGATAGCCCTGGCCCCCGTAGGCTTCAACCTGGCTGGACCCTTGCTGTTGCTGACGACTCCTTGAGGCGCGCGGGAACAGAGCGCGCCGTCGACGACTTGGGCTCGGTCCGGACAGTTACCGGACGGTCGGACAGCGAGCTACCGATTGCTCGCAGTCCGCATGCCCGCGCCTACGGTGGCCGGAAATCGGGATCGGAATCCCGGCAGCGTCTGGGGCGCTGTGAACGCCGTTGCCTGATGCGGTCGGCCTCCTATTCGCTCCGGACCATGGCCTGTATCAACGCCCGGCGCGAGAGATTACCGCCACCGATCGCCCCCACCAGGGCACGGCGATGCTCTGTCCAAGCGGGGCACACCTCCACTGTGTGCTCCACCATGTCCTCCGGGCGTTCCGCACAGTGGCGACATCCGGGCGTCACTTCCGCACGAATCCGGTGCAGGAACCTCCCGAACTTACCGTGTCCGGTGAGAAACTGCGTCATGCGGAAGGTGAGGACGCCATGAGGTCTTTCCAGCCACGCCTCAAAGAGGGGACTTACCGCCATAATTGTGGCTTGCCCAGCACTTGGGTTGCGATAGTCGCTGACGCCATTTCACCATGAGATCCCGCCGGAGCTCAGTCCGCCGTGCCGCGACCTGTCGCGGCAGCGGACTTTAGCCCCGGCGTTGCATCTCCACGCGCAAATCGTGCATGTGTGCAAGGACGGTTGCCTCCAGATCCCATGGTGGCAGACCAGCAAGGAGGCTTGCCGCTTCGTGGGAAACCGTGCGGTATCCCCGCACCATCCGTATTACTATGACCTTCTGGCATGCGTTCAGCTGGGCCTTCGGTTGCTGATGCAGCAACGGCGCCCACACTGGCGCCCCATAAAGAGCCATGGACTGAACGATTCCTGCGTAAAGCCTCCGGCAAGATACGTCTGGACCCCAAAGTTAAGCAGGAGCCACTTGAAAGCAGCCCCGTCACATAGTCGTGGTCGAGTCACACTAAGTCATTATTTAATTTTTATAATAATGTTACGCTATTAAACGTGAACACGCCATATCTCCGAGAAAATAAAGAGTAGCACGTAATAATTAAAACGCATTGCTGTTCGAAAGGTCTAGAATGGTTATGCGTAGACCAGCTTAGAAAAATCTCGAAACATCCACAAAGTACTTACAAGTAGTAGTTAGGTATTTATAGGAAATTGTACTCTCCGACGTTAACAATAGAGTCGAAATTCGCATGAAAGTGACTCTTATTACCACGAGTAATAAAAATGATTTATGACTTCGAGAAGCGATTCAATTGTTCTGGAATTCTGGATCGTTCGTGGGAAGCCGGTATCTAGAATTTTCTTGGCTCCGCATATAAATACGAGCCCCCGGCCGGAAGCGAGTCAGTTGTGATTTCGACTGCGATCAAGAGCGAACTACCCTAGTACTTGAAGTGATTTTATCTAACGACCTAAGCGATAGTGTAACGGTACTCTAGTGTTAATTGCGATTCGGATTATTGTTGACTGGACTATTTTGTTATTGTTAGTGGTGAATAAAGTTGTCTCTTAGTAAATCGGCATTTGATTACCCACGTACGTAATAACTGGTGTCAGAAGTGAAATGCCATTACCACAGAGGGACGACGAACAGCGACCACGAACAAGGAGGCAAATGGAAATGGATGCTGCGCGTCATCGTGTGGAAGAGGAAGATCAGGCTGGTATGGGAGCAACGGCAGCTGCTGAGGTGCCAACAGGACCATCCTCGGAATTGAACCTCGCTGCGGTGTTGGCCGCTATGCAAGCTAGTATGGAGGCAGCCCGCCGCGAACAGGAAGCCGCTCGCCGCGATCAAGAGGCTAAGCAGAACCTGATCCTCAATAAAATCGACAACGGCCTCGTCACGTTGGGCGAGAAGGTAAAGAATCTCACCTTAGAGGTCAAGGAGGTTTCCGCTCGAGCTGATAGCCTCGAAACAAGGATTGATGGCCACGAAGATCGCCTGCTGGACATCAACAAAAAAATTATCAAGCTCGAAGCACGCGAACCCGTTGCTGTCGGCTCATCATCGCACACCCCCTGTGCATCTGCCGCAAAATTTGATGTGCCGCGTTTTGATGGCACGTCTTCCTGGACGGCATTTAAGTACCAATTCGAGACATTGGTCGAAACAAACCGCTGGGATGATAAGCAGTCTTTTGCGGCATTAACTTTGGCTCTACGAGGGGACGCCCTGCTAGTCCTAGAGAACCTCCCTGCGGACGGCAGGACATTGGAGCGTCTCATGGAGGGACTGGACACTCGTTATGGAGACAAGCACCTCGAGCACGTTTTCCGCGCTCAGTTACGCGAGAGAACGCAAAAGTCGAACGAGAGCCTCCAGCAATGGGGAGTCGAGGTTGAACGGCTAGTCCGGCGTGCGTACATGTCAATGACACCAGAGACGGTGGAAGTAAATCTGGTGCAAGCATTCATCGACGGTCTACGGGATATTGAAGTCAGAGCTATGGTGCGACTCGGACACCACCAAACTTTAAAGAGTGCGATGGCTCACGCTCTGGAAGTAGAAGCCGTACGACAAGATTCACGCACGCACAGAGTTCGAGAAGTGGTGGTCTCGCCGTCAGTGCAACCACGTCAACGAGAAGTGGTAGCTGCTTCTTCGGCAAAGTCCCGCTATATTCCGACGTGTTACGGGTGCGGAGACAAAGGGCACATTCGTACCGATTGCCCCAAGAGGAAGAGGGGGAGTGTGGACTCCGGAACTCAAGTTAACGAGGAGTCGTTAAACTAAATGTCGCCAGGGCCGCGGGGCGGGTGCTGGCTGGTCAACTGAAGGCCCCAACCATCACCATCAATCAAGTTCACAACGGAAATAGTTTGATCATCGAAGGGACGCTGAATCACCGGGCTTGCAATTTTACCATTGACACGGGGGCGTCACGGACTGTTATAAGACCTGAGTTGCTGAAATGCACCATCTTGTGGCAAAGGGAGTCTCCATCCTGCCGACTTCAGACAGCAACCGGCCAGCCAGTCTCCGTCCTCGGTGATACAGAAATTGAGATCAAAATCGGTGATCAAGTGTATATCCATCCTGCGTTAATTGCGAATATTACCGACGATTGCATACTGGGTCTCGACTTCTTGCGGAATAACCGATGTATTTTAGATATCGACAGGGGAGTATTGAAATTCCCAGATCAAGAAGTCTTCCTGCGAGGAATTAAGTCATGCAACCTCTATTGTTTAAAGAATACCACACTGGCTCCGAGAACAGAAACCTTAGTCGAAGTAAAGTTTCCCAAGAAAATCAGGCAAACAAGATGTGTTTTGGTTGAGGATACTGGCCGGCACCCGGAGATCATCACCGCGAGGACATTAGTTATGACGACAGGGAAATCCAAGGTCAGGATTGTGAACCTTGGGAAAGAAGAGGTCCAACTGAAGAAAAACAGTGTTGTTGGGAGATGTGAAGAAGTTCAGTATCTCCGTCAAATCAATAAATCTCCAGCAAAGCAAGACACGACCAAAGTCGAAACTGATCACTTCCAGCAACTTCTGGAAAATGCTAAGAGCAACTTATCGACTGCGGAACTACAGCAAGCCAAGGAATTTCTGCTACGGTTTCGAGATATCTTTGCAACGGGAAAAGACTGCGGGAGAACAGGTCTCGTCAAGCATGAGATAGATACAGGTGATGCGAGACCAATTAAACAGAGACCGCGCCGCATACCCTGGGCTAAGGAATCTGAGGTAGCAGAAATGGTAAAGGACATGGCTGATAGCGGAATAATTGAGCCTTCTACGAGTCCATGGTCTTCTCCAGTCGTTCTGGTGAAGAAGAAGGACGGCAGCACAAGATTCTGTGTGGACTACAGAATGCTGAATAATGTAACAAAGAAGGACAGTTATCCCTTACCAAGGATAGACGACACGCTGGATATGCTCAGTGGCATGAAGTGGTTTTCGACCATTGATTTGAAAAGTGGCTACTGGCAAGTGGAAATCAGCGAGAAAGATAAAGAAAAGACAGCGTTCAGTACGGGTATTGGCAGCGGCCTGTGGCAATTTAACGTCATGCCTTTTGGGTTATGCAACGCTCCAGCGACGTTTGAACGCCTCATGGAGAGAGTCATGGTGGGCCTTCTTGGTGACGTCTGTCTGGTATATTTGGATGACGTCATTATAATGGGTCGCACTTTTAAGGAAAACCTGAGGAATATGGAGAAAGTGTTCACCAGGATACGAGGGGCTAACCTAAAACTAAGCCCAAAGAAGTGCGCCCTGTTCAAGAAGGAGGTCAGCTACCTAGGACATGTTATTTCCGCTGACGGGGTGAGAACCGACCCTGAGAAGATAAAGGCAGTCCAACAGTGGCCGGTTCCAAAGAACAAAACGGAAGTACGTGCATTTCTAGGGTTGTGCACATACTACAGGCGGTTTGTCAAGAATTTTTCGGACATTGCAAAACCTCTACATCAGCTGACTGAGGATAAACGAGATTTTATCTGGGACGAGGACTGTGAGTCAGCATTCGACGCGCTAAAACAACGGTTATGTAAAGCGCCTATACTGGGGTATCCGAGCAGAGACGGAAGATTTGTCGTTGATACCGATGCCAGCAACACGGGAATTGGTGGAGTGTTGTCACAGGTGCAAGGTGACAGACAGGTCGTAATCGCTTACTTCAGTAAGGCACTTTCAAAGCCAGAAAGGAACTACTGCGTGACTCGACGAGAACTGCTGGCTGTGGTAAAAACCTTGCAGCATTTCCACAAGTACCTCATAGGAAGACAATTTACGTTGAGGACGGATCACGCTGCATTGAAATGGCTTCTACAATTTAAAAACCCTGAGGGCCAAGTTGCAAGATGGCTCGAGCAGCTGCAGGAGTTTAACTTTGTGACAGAACATCGTAGTGGAAAAGGGCATAACAATGCTGACGCCCTGTCGCGACGTCCATGTAATGAGGACTGCAGACACTGCCAGCAGAATGAAGCCCGAGAACACGTTAATTTAATTAGGGCTGAAGGCAACTTCAAGAAATCCCAGGAAGAAGATGACGATATTCGACCTATACTGGACTGGAAGCGTAGCGGAACTAGGCCCCAGTGGAGTGAAGTATCGTCACATAGTCCCGTCACAAAGAGCTACTGGGCACAGTGGGACAGTTTAGTCCTAGAAAATGATGTGCTTTGTAGGAAATGGGAATCGAACGATGGCAAGGAGGTGATCACACAAGTTATAGTGCCACGGTGTGAAGTAGTCCCCCTGCTACAGGAAATACACGATGGTGCTTCCGGAGGACACCTGGGCATCAAGAAAACTCTACTGAAAGTGAGACAGCGGTATTACTGGCTCAATTGTAGAGATGACATAGAGCAATGGTGTCGGAAATGTACAGCGTGCGCATCTGTGAAAGGACCACAGACTAGGAGCAGGGGCAGGCTTCAGCTGTACAATGTGGGAGCCCCATGGGAACGCATCGCTATCGACGTCGCTGGACCTTTTCCAGTTACAAATGACGGAAACAAGTACATAGTGGTGATCCAGGACTATTTCACAAAGTGGCCCGAAGTCTTCGCCATACCCAATCAGGAAGCGACGACAGTGGCGAAGAAGGTGGTCGAAGAAGTAGTATGTCGGTATGGCGCACCTTTGGAAATCCATTCCGATCAAGGCCGTAACTTCGAATCTGCGCTGTTCCAGGAAATGTGTACTCTTCTGGGAATTTATAAGACACGCACAACACCTGCGCATCCTCAGTCGGACGGAATGGTGGAAAGGTTTAACCAAACCCTGGAGAATCACCTGGCTAAGGTTGTCGATGACCATCAGAAGGACTGGGACCGGTATATTCCACTATTTCTGATGTCTTACCGATCGGCAGTGCATGATAGCACGGGACATACCCCAGCAAGAGTGAATTTCGGCAGGGAGATGAGACTTCCAGTCGATGCCATAACTGGCGTGCCACCTGACAAGACTAAGCCAGTTACGGACTACGTAAGTGACCTTCAAGATCAATTGGACGAAGTGCATAAACGAGTTCGTGAGAATAGCATGAACACCAGCGTAAAAATGAAAACTAGATACGACCGTAATGCCAATGCCAAGGGATTTGAGGAAGGTACACTGGTCTGGCTCCACAACCCGCTTCGACGGAAAGGGAAGTCGCCGAAACTCCAAGCTCGATGGGAGGGACCTTACACCGTGTTAAAAAGGATTAATGACGTGACCTACCGCATCAAGAAAGGGCTAAGAGGGAAACCCAAGGTTGTCCATGTGGATAGATTGGCGCCGTATCACGGATCTAATAATGCTCGGGACGAGCATGACTAAGAGGGGGGCACTGTTACGCCATTAAACGTGAACACGCCATATCTCCGAGAAAATAAAGAGTAGCACGTAATAATTAAAACGCATTGCTGTTCGAAAGGTCTAGAATGGTTATGCGTAGACCAGCTTAGAAAAATCTCGAAACATCCACAAAGTACTTACAAGTAGTAGTTAGGTATTTATAGGAAATTGTACTCTCCGACGTTAACAATAGAGTCGAAATTCGCATGAAAGTGACTCTTATTACCACGAGTAATAAAAATGATTTATGACTTCGAGAAGCGATTCAATTGTTCTGGAATTCTGGATCGTTCGTGGGAAGTCGGTATCTAGAATTTTCTTGGCTCCGCATATAAATACGAGCCCCCGGCCGGAAGCGAGTCAGTTGTGATTTCGACTGCGATCAAGAGCGAACTACCCTAGTACTTGAAGTGATTTTATCTAACGACCTAAGCGATAGTGTAACGGTACTCTAGTGTTAATTGCGATTCGGATTATTGTTGACTGGACTATTTTGTTATTGTTAGTGGTGAATAAAGTTGTCTCTTAGTAAATCGGCATTTGATTACCCACGTACGTAACAATAATAAATACAGGTAAAAAGAAAGCACATGAAAACTATATTGTGCAATATAAAAAAAAACATTATTTTTAACAATTTTAATTAGTGGTCCACTTACGTCCTGGACCTAGCCCCCTGGATCCGCCCTTGCCTCCACATGGTCTAATCTAGAGTCGGTAGCATTTCTTTTTATAAGGAAGATTATGATGAGTCGCTTTCACTTTATTATTATTATTTGGTAAGACAAACTAGCAGCTATTAGCTGATGCGTGTATTTCAAATAGTTTAAGTGTTTGACTAGGATATTTTGACCTGGACCTGGAGTAAATTTTAACTCTATTTTTTGTGAGACTACATCTGGTGTCGAAGCGTCTGAGATTTGATCTGTGGAATAAACAGACGCTCTTATTGTCTCTACTGCCATTTTGCCTGTTAATAATAAAGTCCGCCTTAGGATAGAATGCTTTGATCAGTTTCACTGATGGGATTGGAAAACGTGTTTGCCGTTAAGGTTGTGTGAGTGTGTTTGTAGAAAGGCGGCAAAATGATACGCGTGTTCTTGGTTTGAGGTTTATTAGACGACTGACTGACTCCAGTGAACTTAACTTAAACAGTAACTTAACCTAATGTGCCTAAGACTAACTATGACTATTGTGCCTACGCGCTACAGTCCTCCCCCCTTAGTTGAAGCTAAATTTTATTGTTACTAACCCCAATACGACATTATAACTATAAGTACAATACTATAACTACGGAAATAAAAGTACTTAAACGCTACGGTTGTCGGACACTTTTAGCGCGCACTTCTCACTGTTTATGCCACACTATATGTCGGTTTAAGGTTGACGCTCGGGAGGTTTGTCTGCATGATGGGCTGTGCGATGTTGCTGGCATGCTGTGTGATAGCGCGGCTGATTCTTGTCTCTACGGCGGTTTCGATGCGACGTTTGCAGTATCGCCACCCCACATAGAGTACGCAGAGGGTTACGGCTGTGCTGACTACGACGACTGCGGCCAAGGACATCTTGAAGGTGGTGCTGAGGTTCTCGTCCTCAATCTTGGCTTTGTTGCTCGCAGCTGCGCTGTTTTATGCTACGATGGTCATTTTGCTGGCTGGTTGACCCATATTGTAGGGTCGAGGTGCTTTGACTTGGGTGATGCGTGCTTGTTGTCGTCTAGCAGCGAAGTGCCGATGTGGGCTGTAGTTGACGACGAAATGACGGTTCACATGTCGAATCTCACGGTCTTCTTAACGATGCGGCCTGATCTTGTAACTTGCTGAGAGGCGGGCTTTGCGGTGTCGGATGACGTCGTATCACTTGGCGGCTGTGGTACGGTGTTGAGTGGCATCTTATCGCTCGGCGGATGTGGCGCGTCGTTATAAGTGGTCACTGTTCTCTCCGGGCGTGGGACCAACACATCATTATACCTTAATAAATAGGCTGGTTTCAAGCGATCAAGTGACACCGTGGTTTGTTTGCCATTACAGTCTAACGTATAGAATTTATTATGGCGCGATAACACTTTGAACGGGCCCTCATACGGTGGTACTAAGGCTCACCTTGCCTCGTTTCTCATAAACACATGAGAGCAAGCTGATAAATCTTTGTGAATGAATACGTTATTGTTCGTGTTGCTATGTGAGCTTGAAATACTAAGATTTGGGACCGATGACAAAGATTGCGTCAATTGTTTTATAAATTCGCGATCGTTAATATTGGACTTAGGTTTAGATTGGAATAGATCGCCTGGAAGTCTAATACTACTACCATACAAAAATTGTGATGGGCTATATCCAAGTCTATTTTAATCGCTGTACGTAAACCTAAGAGTATTATAGGCAATTCATGTACCCATAATTTGTTATCTAAGCATTTTGCCATAATAGCGGCTTTTAAAGTGCGATGTAGTCGTTCGACCATACCGTTTGCTTTTGGGTTGTACGCTGTCGTACGGATGCGTTCGATACAGAGTATTTTCAATAATTGAAAAAATCGAAACAAATCAGATTCAAATTGACGACCTTGGTCTGAAGTTAGTGTTCAACGAACACCCTAGCAACTGTTTCAGCTGTTATTTCCTTTACTGGTATAACTTCAGGCCATTTCGTCACCCTGTCTATAATAGTGACGCAATATTTGAAATCCTCAACAGGGGGCAAGGGGCCAATGATGTCGATATGAATCTGTTCGAAACGATTTCCTGTGTTAAATTCGCCTAACGGAGTTATTGTGTGGCGTTGGATTTTACTTTTTTGACATGGAATACACGTTTTAACGAAGTTTTTGACATCGGTATTCATATTACTCCAAAAATATCTAGATTTAACTAAACGTTTCGTAGTCGCGACGCCGGGATGACTCACGTTGTGCAGTGTTTTTATCGCGAGTTCTCGGAATTGCTTAGGTAGATAAGGACGTATATCGTTCGTAGAGGTTTCGCATGCTATTTTTATCTCGGTGTTCGGCATAGTAATTAGTTTAAATCGAAGATTGTCACGTTTGCGTAGGCTTTCTAATTCAGAACCGCTTTTTTGTAACTCGGATAATTTTTGGTAATCGAATAAAGATGGCATGGTAATCTCTTCAATTCTAGATAATGCGTCGGCTACTGTATTTTTATCGCCTTCTATATATTTGATGTTATCGCAAAATTGAGAGATGAAATCTAATTGCCTCAAACGCCGTGGTGAATCTGAATGTGAAACTTTTTTTTGTTAGTGCGAAAGTCAATAGTTTATGATCTGTTAACACGGTTAGTTCTCTACCTTCTATCATATGACGGAAATGTTTAATTGACAATGACATGTATATAGCTAGAAGTTCCCTGTCGTAGGTACTGTATCTTGCTTGGGTATCCGTCAGCTTTTTTGAATAAAATCCGAGGGATTGTAATTTTCCGTCGACTTTCTGATTTAAAGCTGCGCCTACGCAACTACCAGAAGCGTCTTTCATTAATACTAAGGGTGCGGTTGCATCCGGGTGGGCTAGCATGACTGCATTGTTTATAAGTTGTTTACATTGACTGAACGCTTTTAATGCGCTTTCGTTCCATGTAATCTCAGTTTTGTCGCGTTTTTTTGAGTTATGTAAGTACGCGTTAAGTGGTGCTTGAGTCTCTGCGGCTTTTGGAATGCTTTGCCTGTAGAAATTCATCATGCCGAGAAAACGTCGAAGTTCCTCAATTGTTTTTGATTGCGGATAGTTATGAATAAGTTGTGTTTTTTCCGCACTCGGTTTTACGCCCTGCGAATCTGAAAATCTAATTCGGATTTACCAAATTCACACTTATTTGTGTTAATTGTTAAACCATAGTTATTTAAACGATTTAATATTGTTTCTAGATGTTGTAAATGCATAGGTTTTGATTCCGATGCGATAATGATGTCATCTAAATACGGAAATGCGAAATCCAGACCTTCCAGTGCTGTATTTATTAATCTTTGGAAGTCTTGTGCTGCGTTACGTAATCCAAAGTTCATTCTGGTAAATTCGAATAAACCGAATGGAGTTATGACTGCAGTCTTAGGAATATCTTCGGGTGCCATGCGAATATTAAAATAGGCTTTTCGCACGTCAATTTTAGAAAATATGGTTTTCCCTCTGAGTAGGTAAGTGAAATCAAGTAGTCGCGGTAATGGGTAACGGTCAGGTATAGTTTGCGCGTTGAGTCTACGATAATCTCCGCATGGTCTTATTTCCCCATCTTTTTTAGTAACACATACAAGTGGGTTAGCCCAAGGACTATTAGAAGGTCTACAAATACCTAATTGCATCATTCGTTCGAATTCAGCTTTCGCTATTTTGTATTTCTTTGGATTGAGCGGACGTACTTTTTCATGAACCGGGGGACCGGTGGTATAAATGTGGTGTTGTAAGTCATGTTTGGGGTCTATCATAAAATTTTCTAGTTTGGTGATGCTAGGAAACTTCTGTAAGATAAGATGGTATTCATCATTGATATCTATTGAACGAATACTCGGTTTGTCAGAGATTATGACGTTTGTGTTGCGCGATAACAATGTGATTTTGTCGACTAATTTCCTACCATGTAAATCTACCATGAGTTTGTTTGCGGCTAGGAAATCAGCGCCTATAATCGAAGTATGTACGTCGGCTAATATAAATTTCCATCTAAATGTACGGCGTAACCCTAAATTAACCGTAATGGTTTTTTCACCGTATGTCTTTATTTTTGTGCCGTTTGCTGCATATAATACATAGTCTGACGTCCTACAGGCGTTTTGCTTATTTGCGGCTAATACGGAGACGTCAGCACCTGTGTCGATTAAATATTGCACACCTGTTGTAATGTCTGTTACGCACAAACGATATGAATGTTCGACACCGGCGACGTTGTTTATTCGTGCTGGTGTCTGAATTAGTTTTCCGAATTTTGTGTAGAATGTTTGCGGCAATTAGTGAGATCTCCGCATTTGCGCGCATTATTGCCGTAGATATAGTGATAAAAACACAGAAAATTTGAGTCGCCAGGTTTCGCAGACTGGTTTAAAAACTTTTCTCTGTCTTTTTGTGAAACTTCGCGACTTTTGGAACGCGATCGAGATGGGCCGGAGGCATGTCGGGCTCGTCCTCGCGGTTCGTGATGATTATTTCTATTGCTGTCGCTTAGTTTGTTATTTAATGCCGAAATTTCCGCTTTAATTTTGTTGAGTTCGTTTAAAATTTCGCAAGTATTATTTTCTGAACTCTGAGAGGGCTTCGAAACAGGAGCTATCTCTGACGGTTTGGTATTTTCCATAATTCTATCAGCGATTTTGGCTAAACTATCTAATTTTACTTAGCCTGAGTCGCATGCCGTTAAGACGGCTCTAACAGAATGTGGTAGGCGCCCGGACCCACAATAATTTTAAAGTTTCGTCTGGAATTCGGTTTTTTCCTAGATTTTGCATTCGTCTAAGTAGCTGTGACGGCTATTGATCCCCGAGCTCTATCTCATTTAAGAGTTGGTTTAATTGTTTAGTTTCCGACTCTTCGTAAACGGAAATTAGCCTATTTTTCAGTTTCGAATTTATTTGATTCGGGCATGTTTTCTAAAATATCACTAATGTCACTTAATTCGCTCTGTTTTAGCCTAGCTATTAAAAGTTGACTTTTGTGAAGATAACTTGCCTTTTGAGGGTCCACGATGTCGCTGAATTGGTGGAACCAGAGACTCGGCCGGTCTCGCCAGAAGTCCGGTATTCTCGGTGTGATGGTAACTGCCGTCATCTGCTGTGGCTGCTCTAGGGTTGGTGGTGCAGCTGTAGACATGGCTGCAGGCTGTGGTTGAGCAGCGGCTTGGTATCGCGGGTCGTTCATTGCGCGCGGTTAAAGTACGGTTACGGTATGCGAGAGTTATAAGAGGCGCGCGTGCACACGTCGGGTCACCACTTTGCCGGTAAGGTTGTGTAAGTGTGTTTGTTAGCAGAAGGGCGGCAAAATGATACGCGTGTTCTTGGTTTGAGGTTTATTAGACGACTGACTGACTCCAGTGAACTTAACTTAAACAGTAACTAATGTGCCTAAGACTAACTATGACTATTGTGCCTACGCGCTACACGTGTTTTATTCAGGATCTTGTGGTCCTTCTTCCTACCGAGGAGTTCCTCATTTGACCAATTAATGACTTTTCAGTCCCTTTAACCAATGTCCCAGCCTCACTTCGATGATAGGTTTAATTCTAGCTATCCTCCTCTTCATCATAATTTCGCATGAACAGTGCACCCATTGTGGTGAAATTTTGCAAAATCGCAAACTTTTAATTATTTTCATTTTACATTGTAGGTACCTAGTACACACAGCTCGCTTTCATAAACAAAAGCGTATAGACACTGGGCGGCAGTTAAGTTTGCAAAAGTCGTTTTTTAGGTCTCTTTGGTTATAACCGGGATGAGAAGAACGAGGTGCCATGTTGTCCCTAGCGACCAATAGCGACGTGCTTAAGTTACGTTTGCTCCCTTTGATTTACCGGCGACTGTACCGCGGTACCGCCGCGCCGTATCCGAAACAATCGTGTCTTACATTATTATTATTCTCATTCGATTTGCGTTATTTCTGACGAAAAATAAGGCTCTTATAAAGGTGTCTATAAGACGTTGCCCTGTGCGATAAGACCGCCCATTGTACACTTATTTTTATGTCTGTCCTGTATTTTTTGTTTATATGGTGTACAACAAAGAATATAATAAATACTTAAATAAATAATATGACGCATCTCCTTTATTTTTTATGAAACAGGATAGTTAAATAGTTATACACACTGATACGTGAACATAAACGAAAGGCATAAAACCGAAATGTACATTTATTTCACATTTTTTTAAATTTTGGGTCGAGCGAGCTATATCTAGCCGCTCCGAATCGTACTTTCCTATGATTCTATCCTTTTCTATCACATAGAACAGTTTTTTACCAAAGCGACAAAGAGAACATGTTGCCATTTTGCCAACCGCCTCGTCAATTCCACAGCGGCCGCGTGCGGTCGCACTCCTGCTATATTTCTATCTCTATACTTCTGTACTTTTTAGGTACATTTATTTGGTGTAATTATATTTTATGAGTAATGGTTAAATAATAAAATATTACAGAACACCCGCCATCTTGACGTCAATATGGCGGGTGTACCTTAATTTTGAAATAATTTAATTCTGAAGAAGGTACAAATATTTTAGAGCTAGGTACTGAATAGTACATTTTAGGTACATTTTAACGGTAATTGCTATAATTTATTTCACTGAGGTACACCCGCCATTCTGACTCTCACAAGGAAAACCCATACAAATCTATTCACTGGTATAGTTGTACTTGCTGGGACTTCTTTTTATACTATGTTAAGATAATTATTATTTAATACAATCACATATGGATATTGTTATTATTGCTATATTGTTTTTTGTGCTAAATACTATTTATATAATTTGAATAAAAAAAATGAAATTAACTTGATGTTTTATTTTTAATTTTCTTTGTCTTAAATTCCTCTATAATGTTAGGGATGTGTTTTAATAGCTCCTCTTCTGGTTGCTTGTATTCATTTTCGATCCAAATGTCTTTGAGCTTGTTTATAATAGGACCATACATTTTGCCTGGTGGTACTCCAGCATCTTTCAACATTTTACCACTGATTGGGAATCTTGGCACTTCCCATTCATTGAATTGCTTTAAAAGCGTGTCTCCTCTGTACTTCAATACTTCTTTAACATATTCAATTGCATCCTTTTGTTTTATCTTTGTATTCAAAACTAGTTTCTCATATGGTCTGAAATATGAAATCATATTTGTTAGAAAGACGAGGAGTGCAAATTTTTGAAATATATAGAATAGAAAAGGGTAAGTCCCACATCCTTCATTAAATACGGCAGATCCATAACAGATGGGTGTTGTATCTAGTGTGTTACTGTAATAAAATATAAACTCACAATAATGGCCTGGAAGCTATTTTGTCTCCCCTGTGTTCTACCAAAAAATAGGCTAGGTCTCTGTCATAGCCTGAGAACTTAAGTCTGCTGTACAACAATGTAACGTCATCCAGATCTGTTAGAAGAGCTGCTAGGTAACTCATTGGATGCAACTTCAGGTGTTCCGCTCTTTTTAACACTCTGTCTAGTTCTTGAACATTGGGAGATGTTGGTAAACCTGCAACAAATATTTGCTATAGAGCATATTCCCATTATAATTAAAAGCATTAACCATAGTAAGACACAGGTATTTATTTATTATACATTAACAATACAAAGTGTTCACCTATATATTCTGCCACTCCCACATCAAGCATTGTCTTCAAAAGGCTGCCAGCAAAATTTCCCTGGAGCATTTTCTTAAGCTCGACCCAAATTCTTTCTCCTGATATATTTTGAAGTCCCTTAACATTTTCTTTTAAAACTCTGAGGGTGTTTTCATCATGATTATTTGGTTTATCTGCTATCTTTCCATAGAAACGAAAATATCTCAATATTCTGAGGTAATCTTCTTGGACTCTTCTTTCAGGATCACCAACAAAGACTATTCTACGCTTCAATAAATCTTCATATCCAAAAAAGTAGTCATAAACAGAGCCATCAAAACCTATAAACAACATAAATGAATCATAAAGAAAAATATGTTCATGTTCAAATGAGGAATCACATTTATAATATATAAATCTCTTACCTAAAAACATGGAATTAATTGTGAGATCCCTCCTGTTGGCATCTAGTTTCCAATCCGTAGTGAACTCAACTTCAGCATGGCGTCCATCAGTGACTACATCTATCCTAAGTGTAGTTACCTCAAAGCTCTCCTTATCATTGATTCTGGCAGTAATAGTGCCATGCTTCTCACCATTTGCATTAATCATCCGTATGTTTTCAGTAGTGAACATATCTTTCATTTGTTTTGGAGTTGCTGTAGTAGCAAAATCAAGGTCTTTTGGACTCTGGCCCATTAATAGATCCCTGAAAATGGCTTAATATGTAAAAATAATGCAACACAAAAAGTGCTTATTTTACTAACAATATACAATATAGTCAGTACAGTAAGCAATGAATTTAATTGCCAGTAACAATGCAGCAGCAAGCAAATTGATTTAGGACAGCTTGATTGCCTGGGTGCTACCAATCACAGTGTGCTATGATTGAAATATTTTAGAATAAAATCAGTGAAAATTCCTAATGAATTCAAAGTATTTGTAACATAGACTGTCATAAACAATTAATTTCCCTGGCTGATGTTTGAATACCCCAATTACCTGACTGCACCACCAGCAATCCTTATTTCATAATGGTACTTTTCAAATAAATTCTTGAGATCTGTAACTTCAGGAGTGAATATACTTTTGAATTCTGCTGATTCTAACTTCAGCACAACTGGATTTTCTCGACATTTTAATTCTTGATCCATTTTCGAACGTATTCGACGCCTTAAAGTTGTATTGTTTGTTGTGTATACCTAAAAGTTGTGTTAACAGTTACCAAAAAAGAATAGGAATGGTACTTAATTTCCTGACAGAATTTCAGCTCAGCAGCAAATCACAACAGGGTCTGGCAGTCTAATCAATCACTCTCTCTCTCATAGTCTGATGACCTGACATGACTGGTGAGAGAGAGATCAGTCGCAGGACCAACGGCTTTAAATGCTTTTCGAGGTAAGGCGATTTCACAGCAAAAATTTTTAAAATTTGGGCTCAAAGAGATTCCTAACAGACAACCCCAATTGAATGATTCGGTAGTTTGGCAACGAACAACGAAAACAGAATATACCATTTCGCCAGCCATTCACTAAAACATTCTTAAAAATCAATGTACAAAAATCTTTAACCTAACCTATAAAAATAGGTCTCTTGTAAATATTGTCCACTTACCCTTTTCGGAATGGTGCTACCAAATTTAAATATCCCTAAACATATGGTTTGCATAACGCTTTCAAAAACTTATTTAAATATCCCTAAACATATGGTTTGCATAACGCTTTCAAAAACTTATTCTTGAATAAATCAAAACAATCACATTTTCTTCCACTTTTTTTTTTTGTTTCTTCTTCCCATTTTGACAGGGAAAGGCAAAGGCAAAGCCATGCAGCCATAGTCTTATTTAATTATTTTTTTCCAAATTGTCAAATGACAGTTAGCCATGCGTTCCGAATTCGCGATTTAATCGCTTTTGTCGCAATTCGGAATGCAGGGCTAATTTTACTAAAGGTACCAGCATGAATCTTGAGCGATCGGCGTT
This sequence comes from Mythimna ferrago, assembly GCA_910589285.2. Taxonomy (NCBI): domain Eukaryota; kingdom Metazoa; phylum Arthropoda; class Insecta; order Lepidoptera; family Noctuidae; genus Mythimna; species Mythimna ferrago. The sequence continues at coordinate 10,256,207 of OU342692.1, read as the reverse complement.
AGAGTGGGGATCGCTTTGCGCATTCCATACATTGGCGAGCCAGTCGTCGTCGTGGTTAGATACTTGCAGCAAGCACAGGGAACGAATCACGAGTGACGTCTATGACACGATGTCGCGGCGAGCCAATCACTGACACTCCCTGCCCCCACGGCTAACTTCATACCACTAAATATGCCCGATATTTGACTTCTGCGCAACTTGAAGCTAGCGCTCAAGATCCGTGCCACTATCTGTACCCAGCGTTCCGAATAGCTATAAAAGTGATTATGTCCCGGATCCGACCAAAAGTAGTCACAAAAAAGGGCCATTTATTGGTAATAATTGACAATTTTAATTGTGACCTTATGCGTTGGTCAATAATATCGATTTTGACGCAATTCGGAACGCAGGGTATGAGTGACTAGTGACATTGCATAATTCGTTCGGTAACATAACTGTGTAACCCTGAATATTCTTGGTGTAATCTAAGGACTTCATATACCCTATTTTCGACGTCATCACTCATATTTTTTTCAGGTTTAATTTGTATGTAAAATAATAAAATAAAAACACTTTTTATATATCTATATAACTATTATATACATACAAATAAAATTGTAGTGTCTGTTTGTAATATTGAAATAACTGCTTTTTACTGCATGGCATGCATATATACCAAAACATATACATAAGGTACATACACCAATACGTAGTTTTTTTACAATTTTTGTCTGTCTGTTTGTCCGGGCTAATCTCTGAAATGGCTGGACCGATTTTGATGGGACTTTTTTGGCAGGTAGCTGATGTAATAAGGAGTAACATAAGCTACTTTTATTTTAGAAAAAATAAATTCAAAATCCTGTAGTCCACGCGAACGAAGTCGCGAGCACAGCTAGTCTACAAGTAAGAACTATTAAGCGTTTCGCAATAGGCTCAGTACAGAAACACGTCAGTGGGCCGTATGTCACTCATGAACCGTAGTGGATACTTGTGGAATCGCAGTTTGTGTTTTAATTGCCACTAAAACAAAAATCAACTACTTACACTAATCAGTAATCTACAGAGATGTCGACGACTTGGGCTCAGTCCGGGCGGCGAGCTACCCATTACTCGCCGTCCACAAGCCCGTGCCTACGGTGCAGGTGGCCGGAAATCGTTATCAGGCATTACTGTTATAATTATAGGCTACCGCCATACTACGTCAATGACCTCTCGCGCCGGACCCTGGTACAGGCCATGGTCTGAAGCGAGGAGGAGTGGTAGGCTGTCGCCTCCTTCTGCGAAGCAGTAATGTTAGCGAAGGAGGTGACCGCACGTGCCAGAGAACGGCTCTCACGCTCCAGCTACCGGGTTCCGATTTCCGGGCACCGTAGGCGCAGGAGTGTCGACGGCGAGCAAAGGGTAGGACGGAGCCTAAGTCGTCGCCGGCGCGTCGTATGGAATACGATATACGTGCGCCTCAAGACCTTTCCAGGAAACCGCAGGGGCCCAGCAAGGTCGAAGTGTACTGGGGCCATGGGTTCGCTTTTGAAAGGAAAACCCGGCCTTGGGATGCAAAGCAACTAAAGAGCTAGGAGTGGGTTTTAGTCAGTCAGCGGTGAGAGTGTGGCAGACTTTTACTGACTAAAACAAGAAAAAGTAAACGTCTGCCATGCACGCACCACTCCGTCCAAGGGCGGAAGGTGTCATTGGATGATATCCCACCCAAAAAAAAACTCTTGTCCTTTGAGTTTCGTGGGTAGCTGAGACTTTTGTCTAGGTTAGGGATATATCATCTAGAACTAGGTAAAATAAAAACAGACATAGGTATCCACCTTTATTGGTTTAAAATACAGTTCAATAATTACAAACATTGAAGTTGACTTATGGCATAGCTTAAACTAGTGTCATTTGCCACCCATTAAACTATTCATCCCACTAGAGCCTTGCTGCAGCTGTCTCATCATGTTCTGCAGGCCAGTCATGCCACCCATTTGCTGCAGGATGCGTGGATCCATCATTTTTGCCATTTGTTGGTTAAGCTTAACCATTTGAGTTTGGTTTACATTCTTTGCCATGTCACCACCTTTGAATAATCCTTTGATGCCACCCATCTTTTTCACAACTGCTGCAAACTTGGTGTACTGTGCAATTAAATCTTTTACGTCCCTTTCCGTGACGCCGGCTCCTTGAGCTACTCGCGTGATCCTGGTGGGTTGTTTCGAAAAAAGTTTGGCGCCATCACGGTGGTCCAGTTCTCCTTCATTCATGGAGTCCATTATTGTCATTAGCCGCTTCAGTTTAGCCATCGATTCTTGTTCACTACCTTTTGACATTAGATCTTGGGAAAATCCAGGAATCATACCCTGCAAAAAAAGAAAAATATTATCATCATATTATGCATCAATACAGGTCGCGCGGTGAATCAAGATCGCTCGGTGAAAGTAGTGGGGGCAATCGGCGCATGTGTACAATTGTGCACAGAAATTCTTAGTATGTTAGGATTTTATTTTTAATTTCGTATGTTTGAACCTTAGTAACATAACTTATAATAACAGTAGTTTTTGATTGTAATTTATCTTGTAAGTAGGTAAATTTAAAAAATTAAAAATTATAAAATAAAACATAAAATTAAAAAAAATAATTTCGTTAGTTTCTTTCTTTAACGTAATAATTCACGTCGTAAACCATTTTTCTGGCTAGCCGTTTTAAAACTTTATTTTTAACCATTTTTTTTACGACTACGTATTACTATTACGATAACACAAGCTGTACGCAACAGTACCCAAGTACAACAGTATCCAATGAGAGGCGAGAACGCAACGCGGGAATTGAAGAGCGACTCTATCTACCAATGACGTGTCGCCGACGGCGCACACCCGCCCGTACGTCGCCAAATAGACCGTAGAATTGAATACTGCGCATGCCCCTTCCACTTTTGCCGAGCGATCTTGATTCATCGCGCGACCTGTAACTATGAATCACTTTGAAAATCTAACTTGTGCACTAGCTTACCATTATTTGTGAGAAAGGTCCCATTTTCATGATGTTTTGAAACTGTTCATACATGGCACGCAATGTGAACTGTCCATGTTTAAGTTTTTCTAATAATTCATCATTATCATCAAGTTTGAGTTCATTTACTTTATCCAAAAGGCCCTCAATATCTCCCATGCCCAGCAGTTTGTTAATAAAAGGTTTTGTTTTAAATGATTCCAAGTCGTCAATGTGTTCTCCAGTACCTATGAAGATGATAGGACTTTGTGTAGCTGCCACTCTGAAATAGAGAAATAAACAAAGTTATAAATACATAGTTCGAATAAGTTAACTTTTAGATTATTTTTTTTTCCTTCCATAATGTCTTCAAGTTCATAGAATCCTCCTCCTTGTATTCCTCAAACTTGAGGGTCGCGTCGTGACCTCCCTACTTCATCTTAGATGGGATGCTCCGTAGCCCTTACATAGCAGTTCGGACCAACATATCCATTTAGCAAGAACTCCAAATCTCCTCACGGCTGTCGTCCGAGTGTCTTCGCAAGGTTCTGCAATACTTCGGTCACATTGCAAGGAAAGACAGCGGCAACCTCGAAAGGCTCATTGTGACCAGGAAAGTGGACGGGAAAAGGCCTCGCGGGCGCAGCCCAATACGTTGGGCCGACCAGATCCGCACCGCTCTAGACACTACGATGTACAATGCCCTTCACACCACCAGAGACAGAAACAGATAGAGGAATATCATAAAGGTTAAAGTGATGATAGAATACTCACGCTGATAACGCACCACCACCCTTAGCGTGACCGTCCAGTTTAGTGATGATGACTGAACCAATGTCTACTTTTTCCTTAAAAGCTCTAGCTTGGGCCTCGCAAGCTTGACCAATTGTTGCGTCCATCACGAATATAATGTTGTCTGGTTTCTGAGAAAAATAAGGATTAGTTAAGCTTATATCAACTTGTAATTAGTAGTAGGAAATAATGTCTCTAATAAATGTACGCCCGGGTGTCGCCGTGTGGAATGCCCGGAGGACACGGAGGAGCACACGGTGTCCCCCGCCTGGGCAGAGCATCGCCGTGTCCTTGTGGAGGCGATCGCCGGCGGCGATCTCTCGCGCCGTTACACCCCAGCCACAGCTGGGATTCCGATCCCGATTTCCGGCCATCGTAGGCGCGATCTTGCGGCTAGCTCGCTGTCCGACCATCCGGACCAAACCCAAGTTTTCGACGGCGCGCACTGTTCCCGCGCGCCTCAAGGAGTCTGTTGTCAGCAACCGTTGGGGCCCAGCAGGGTCGAAGCCTACCGGGGCCAACGGTCAAGTTCCGAAAGGGAGGCTCGGGCCCGGTATGGAAGGCAAAGAAGGAACGGGGTGGGTTTTTTAGTCAATAAGAGTCTGACACTATCACCAGCTCCGCCCAAGGGCGAGGGATGTAATCTGGATGATTTATACCCATCAAAAAAAAAATCTCCAATAAATATTTCAATTCTTAAGACTACTATCTTCGCTAGATGGAAATCCAAATTTGTATGGTATATTTTCGTTCTATTGGACACTAAATAATGTTTAGTGTCCAATAGAACGAAAATATTTCGAGGTATATTTCAGAGGGGAGGGGGAGGAGGGGCTCAGTGAAACAGAAGATGGAGTTCTCACTAACAGCATTTGTATAACACTATACAACACTCCCTGACAGAATGGTACCCTAGAAATGGTAAACGAAATAGAGGTAGACAAGACGGGATGAGAGAAGACGGGAGGAACTTAGCTCACAGCGGGTCCAAACTGAAGAAGAGTTGCAAAGGGCAGAAAGTAATGGAAGACATTTAGAAGAAGTATACGGAAATCCGGGAAACGCGTGTTAAAACGCTTCTCCGTTAACACTCTCATACATCATAATTATCATGTTTGAATTTAAAACAAACAAAAAACAAAGGTAGTTTGGAATATTAATGAAGTGGTTCAAGAACTCACAATAGCATTAGCAACAGCCAACATCTCCTCAAATAACGACTCTTCCTGTTTGTGACGACCACTCGTGTCCACTATAATCATCTCAAATCCTTCTTTTTTGAACATTTCCACACCAGTGGTTGCTATAACTACAGGGTCTACTTCTGTGTAACTGTGAAAAGAAACATACATTGTTGAACAATTTCCACAAAATAAAATAATCAGTATTATTATAAGTCTTCCTAAGCCGGGTGCTCACCTACGAGCTGTAACTGTAACTGTTGCAGATACAGTAACCAAATTTTATAAGTGAATATGTAGTTCGCGAGTCCGTTGTGGTTTGATGGGAGCCCGTTGTGGTTCGACGCGTGCCCGTTGTGGTTCGATGCGAGCCCGTTGTGGTTCGACGCGAGCCAGATGCAGCGAGCCGAAACTTGTCGGTTTTTTCCACGAACGAAAAGAACGCGGACGCCTAAGCGATCGCTCGTAAGTAAATACGCTTCTTGTAACCGTGTAACCATTTACGACGGAAATATTGACAATGGAGTGGACTGATTTAAAATGTTTGGATTTAATTGAAGAGTACAAAAACAATTCTTTTTTATGAGATTCATTTAGCGGTTGTTTCAAGTTAGTCTTCAAGCAAATTATCTATTAAAATATATGCTGCAGTAGCAATCGCTTCCGACGGAACAGCTATGCGCGCCGCGAGAGACGACGAGTACTGCAGATCCATTCAGTTACAGTAACCACAAAGAGGAAATGTCTACACATGAACTATGTTACTGTATCTGCAACAGTTTCGGTTACAGCTTGTAGGTGAGTATCAGGTTTAAAAAAAACATTTAATTTTCACAGGTAGGGAATGTGTGGCCAGTAGTCTAAACATCAGGAGGAAAGTAGAAATACCAAGTATAGGCAACTCAAAGGATACTGTGTGGGAGTTATAAGTCAAAGCCCATTTACTCCTAATCTACACTTAACTTGTTTTGGTACTTAACGTAAACAATCTTGATATGTCTTTTTATATTTAAAAAGTTATAAAAATACATACAAAGATTATTTTCGGTTAAAGTAAATATATAATTGTAAATATTTTTAGACAATTTTGAGATAAAATACTTCAAGATTTTTTACATTTACTTAAGTAAGTACATAAACAAATGAAGCCAAAATATCTTAAATCAATAAAGAGGAAGAATTGTTTGTTTGTAAGAGTTATATTGAAGTATTGAGATCAATTAAAAAAAAAAAAACTTCCATAGTTTAGCTTAGCCTAAGCTGGTATGACTTCCATGTGTCATGGGCAGCCGCAGAAGTGGTAATTTTTTTAATTTCTGTGAACAGTTTTCTGTTAACTTGTTAAAAAGGTAGTAAAAGAAACCAACCTTCCATAAAAAGGTATCCTGGCCTTAGTACAATTCTGTTTGACCTGGTCATAAGCACCAGCTCTGAATGTGTCAGCGCAGACAAGACAAGACTTCCAGTTTTTTCTCAAGTAGTGATATGCCAGTTTTGTACATGTTGTGGTCTTGCCGGAACCCTGAAGGCCTACGAACATGATGACGTTGGGTTTGCCTTTGATGGGTTGGTATGGCTTCACACCTGGGTCTACTAGCTGAAATGTTTAACGAGTTTTATTTACAATTTATTTCAATGAGTATAGTTTCATTCTTTTTTAAATTTAATAATCAGATTGAACTTTAAAAAAAAGTCTTGACAACCATCATTCATGGTTGTTGCATAGTTCCATCAAGGCTCTGATATAAAATACCCCTTGTTTAACTCTTCGAATGCCGTAATTAGAAACACAATAGAAAGACAATTGCTTATGTCGAACTGTGTAACTTAAGACATTCAAAAGGTTAATATGGCTTGCATTGTGTGGAGGTTCTGCCTTTGGAGCTCTAGGTAGTTAAACTGTAAACTGCTGGATGGCAGTTTATCTTAATATGAGTGTAAGAAAGTTCAGTTATATATATCTATAGACATTTCAATAGTCAGATGTTCTGCTATATATACGTAGACCATTTGCTAATTGATTATGAGGCCTCTGCACTACTGGTTGTTTCATTTCAATCATTATTAAATATTAGAACATGTCACATTTTGAAATAGGTAAGCTACTAAATTCCTGAAGTTGTAATTTAAATAGGGGTTCTTATTGGAATATTTAATACATTACACATTCATTACTAACCACTTTCATCTGTTTATTTACAAACATTTAATTGTTACACAATAAAGCAAGCACAATATTGTAATATTGTAAAGCAAAATACATTGGGATCACAGTCAGTAGTTTATATCAATAAAAAAAAAAATACATAGATCCTACCTTGACAAGTTCTTTGAACACAGCTGACTGAATCATCCGGCGCTTGTTGAGGCCACCAGCCATCTCATCAAAATCAATGACTGCCCTAACATTCTCTCGAAGATTCTTTACCAAACGAATGTTGACATCAGCTTCCAAAAGAGCAGCGCATATTTGTTTCAGCATAGAATTTAATACCTGTAAGTGTATGGGTGATCACTATAAATTTAGTAACCTACTGACACCAAGATTGATTAGCATATTCTTATAGGTAACAAACGTACATCTTCATTTATGATTGTTGCCCTACTTAAGGACTGCAAGGCAGTAGTAATTTTACGACCTAAATCTGCTAAAACCATCTTGAAAACAAGTCAAAATTGGTTACAATTTATAGAATATTGCCAAATTTGTTTGGCATCAGCTGTTAGGGGAAATTGCTTGTTTTTAACTTAACGAAAATGGATACTGAAAATTAAATACTTCAGATACATTTTAAGAATTCATTGTTTATAAATCTATAATTAAAATCACGTTTCATGTAATTTGTTTTAAATTCACAACACCACTTGATGAGTATTTTAATATCCCATTCACAAAAGATAAAATGACATGAAGAGTACACGACGAGGAGACACGTCAAATCAAAAGATATACGTTTAGATCTCCGTTCTGAGAGGTTTAAATAATTAAAACAAATACTGTAAAAACAGCAGCTAAGATTGTAAAAAGGGATCATTAAATTTTTACTTAGCAACTAAGTAATTTTTGTGGATTTATTTCAGTTATTAGAATTCTGATCACGAATATAAACTATGTTTCCATTTACGTTAATAGAAACATAACGCAATTTCGGTAGCAAGTTAGAGAATGCCATTCTTTGCAAAGAACGTCGGCCAAAGTGGCGAGGCGAATGACAAGCGCATGTATCGCATCATGTGTGTGTTATGGATGATAAATTGATAATACCACACACATTCGTGAATTCGTGCTCGCCAACTCGTTATTTGCCTCGTCCATCATTCCACCAAATAGCGCGCTCGCAATTCATCCCGCGCTCCTTTTGTTATAAACAAACTTAAACAATTATTATATTTCTAGCCTTTAGCCTTCTAGGACGTGGCCTAGGTTTATTTATTTTTCAACTTGCAATAATTTATCTTTGGTTATCTGTAGTTAATGTCAAACCCATGTCAAACTTGAAACCTCGTAATTTTTTATCTGTGGCGCAAATTCCGCTTTGTAATCATCGGATTGTGGAGTCATTGATTTTGGGAGAATAAAGTTATTTTACAGTAGTATATTTGAATTAGGATAGAAATCTAAAATGGTAATTCAAAGCGTTCTATAACACTGATTATATAATTACTCGTGATATACGCTTTCGTTTGTCATAATCCACTTTTTTTTTTTAGGGTCAGAACCAATCTGGCGGAGGAAGCGGTGGAGACAAGAAAGATGACAAGGATAAAAAGAAGAAATATGAACCTCCAATCCCAACTAGGGTAGGTAAGAAGAAGCGCAAGGCAAAGGGACCTGATGCTGCGCTGAAACTACCGCAAGTAACACCACACACAAGGTGTAGGCTGAAACTGTTAAAGTTAGAAAGAATCAAGGATTACCTTCTCATGGAGGAGGAATTCATTCGCAACCAGGAAAGACTGAAGCCACAGGAGGAAAAAATTGAAGAAGAAAGGTCGAAGGTGAGATTTATTTACTTTGAGGTTACAGAATAGCTCTCTCCATGTTATACTAAGAGAAGTGAATTAATACAAAGTCGCATTATGAAACTGTAAAATTGTTCATCTGTGAGAATATACAAAAAAAAATAACCAAATTTTTGCTATCTCACTCAAATTAATCCTTTGTTGGGGATGACATTTATATACACATCACTTTCTATGGCAATAAGAAGTCAAGACAAACAAAACTGATATTTCATCTCATGTAACTGCAATGAACAGTTGCATGATGAGTTTTTAATCATAATGTAGTTAATTTTCAATATTTTATTGCATCAGAACATATTATTTAATTAAACAGGAAAATATCTGTCTCTATTGTGAAAATTATTAATAGTGTTCCTAAAATTTGTCAGGTGGATGACCTTAGAGGGACCCCAATGTCAGTGGGGAACTTGGAGGAGATCATAGATGACAACCATGCTATTGTCTCCACGTCAGTGGGCAGTGAGCACTATGTCAGCATTCTCTCCTTTGTTGATAAGGACCAGCTGGAGCCTGGCTGCTCAGTGCTGTTGAATCATAAGGTAAATCTATAAAGAACAGTATACAGTCCTAAAAATGTTTTATTATTGATAGGTTTGTGTTTGATCTCTATCTCACCTGATGTTAGGAAGTGATATGGTTGACAATAGACCCTGCTTGTTTATAGTAACCTATTCACTCTTAACTCAAAGACCCCTAGCAATCAAATTGTTGTTAACTCTCTCTTCTAAATAATCTAAGATATTTTATTCACAGGTCTAGCTTTGTTAACAGACATAAGCTGTGTCAATGTGTGTCTGGTAGAATAGAAAATATGCAAACCAATATTCAACATTTTACCAATCACTTCAATATTTGCTGAGAATGACTTAACAAAGAAAATTCTAAGCTGTTATGCGTTAAGAACAAAAGTAAAGCATAATTAAAAATGCCTATACTATTTACTTACATACAATATCAGTTCCTTATAAAAGGTTCATCCTGAATTTTTTACCCAATTATCTGCCTGCACCAGTTGTTCAGCTTCTGGTTTTGTCACTTGCAAATCTTTTTTTTTTATTATGCTCCCGTTTGACCACTATCTCACCTGATGATAAGCGATATTAATAAGAAATATGTTTCTGTTAAATTTCCTGACTACCATGAGAAAAAATATAATTATTCTTTAACCAATACTTGTAACCTTACCTGTAAAAGCAATCTTAAAAAATTACTTTTACAGGAAAAGGTTGTTTGGTATTTATCAAATAAATAATAATAAATATGAGAAAACACTTAAATATGTACATTTCTTGTAGGTCCATGCTGTTGTAGGTGTGTTAGGTGATGATACGGATCCCATGGTCTCTGTAATGAAGCTTGAGAAAGCTCCACAGGAGACATATGCAGATATTGGAGGACTGGATACTCAGATACAGGAAATTAAGGTAGGATAGAATACACAGTGAGGTATTGGGTAGTTTTTTCAAATATTAATTCACTGTTCAAAATGCAGTATATTGTGCATACCCAATTTAGAATTACTCATGGCTACTTAGGCTGAAATTCGGCTGCAGGTAAGCAATAACAAATCAACCCACAAGAATTGATAAATTGCCTTAAAGTCAAAAGAATACAATCAACTTCAATTGAAAAAAAAGACACTGAAAAGTGAAAAATAACTTTAATATCGGAAGTCGGTGTTTCTATAAGAGTTATTGTCTTCTTTTTGAAGTCTGTTAAAAAAAAAAAACAATTTACGTCATACTTTCTTTTCCATGCCTAGTTTGTGTCCTACTGTTGGGTAAAAACCTTCGATTTCTCCTTCCAAACCTCTTTGTACTTGAATTATTTCAGGAATCTGTGGAACTGCCACTTACGCATCCAGAGTACTATGAAGAGATGGGAATCAAGCCTCCCAAGGGTGTGATCCTCTATGGTCCACCTGGAACTGGCAAGACCTTGTTAGCTAAAGCTGTTGCCAACCAGACCTCTGCTACATTTTTGCGAGTTGTTGGCTCAGAGCTTATCCAAAAATACTTGGTATGTGTGCTAAATTATTTGGTGCTAACTTGTTTTTAGTAGTTTTCCATTTATAAAATATTAATATAATATGGGATTTGTGCAGGGAGATGGACCCAAGCTGGTACGCGAGCTATTCAGAGTGGCTGAAGAACATGCACCGTCAATTGTTTTCATTGACGAAATCGATGCTGTAGGCACAAAACGGTAAAGCATGTAATGTTTATAATTGCTTATTACATTTATGAGAAAATAACTGTTCTAAGAAATAATATTTTTACAGTTATGACTCCAACTCTGGTGGTGAGAGAGAAATCCAAAGAACTATGTTGGAGTTACTCAACCAACTTGATGGATTTGACTCACGAGGTGATGTTAAAGTAAGTATAAATAAGTTCCACGTGGTTTAAGCAGCAGTGGTCTAGCGGTAACAGCCCTGAATTACGAGTTGTTGATCATGTGTTTAAAGTTTTAAACCCAGCTAAGCGCATTGCTTTGTGTAACTTATTTCATCATTACTGCTCTCGAAGCTAAGAAAGATTACATCGTGAGGAAACCACAAGTGATATACAACCAACCCATAGGCTGTAATCCACCACACAAGCCTAGTGGTTCCTGTGGTGGATTCCATCCTATTCCCTATCCTAGAGAGAAGGCCTGCGTCTCAGCAGTGAGAACATTATAAAGGTGATTAAGCTTATTACCCAGGTGGATGGTATATTGCTAAGGTTTTATTTTCTGAATATTGACTTTAAATGCATTCAAATATCTTTCTCCATCAAGTAGCTGTAAAGGTTTTCATGCAGAATAATTTATTTATTACAAGGTTTTAGGAAGCCGCCGGCACTTACCTGGCGGAACAACGCGCGCGCAGCTGGGCGTAGTGGAGCGCGCGGATTGGTCCGCTAGCTCGCGCCGGGTTCGTGTCGGTGTGTAGACACCTATACTAACACAGGGTCTAATTTGCAGGTTATCATGGCCACAAACCGCATAGAAACCTTGGATCCGGCTCTGATTCGCCCTGGTCGTATTGACAGAAAAATCGAATTTCCTTTGCCTGATGAGAAGACTAAGAGAAGGATTTTCACCATCCACACATCAAGAATGACACTGGCCGATGATGTCAACTTGTCAGAACTTATCATGTCGAAAGATGATCTCTCTGGTGCTGATATTAAGGTAGAAATTATTCTTGATCTGTAATATAAATGAGAATGTTTTGTATGATGCATTGCGTCGCTGTTTTCTCGCACTAAGGCACAAATACCTGCACTAGACAACTTTGAGCTATGGGTTCAATTAGTACCTAAAACTGTCTCTAGAAGCAGCATGGTGACTACGTGGCATGTTGTACCCACCTTCATTCTTATTCAAAACCTATTAAAAAGAAACTTAATTCAATAAATATAGACGACTCTAGGGTACTCGACTTTATTTTTATTTGATTGTACTTAGTGGTTATATTTTTTTAGGCTATTTGCACCGAAGCCGGTTTAATGGCATTGCGAGAACGCCGCATGAAAGTAACTAATGAAGACTTCAAGAAATCAAAGGAAAGTGTCCTATATCGCAAGAAGGAAGGCACACCTGAAGGACTTTATCTTTAACCAGTTTTCATAGTTGTTTAATTATTATTTTACATCTATCTTCTTATATTTTCTGCGTAAATAAAATGTGTCGTATAATTAAATCATTTGTATTTATCTTTTTCTACTCAAAAGATCAGAAACTAAATAATTCCACATTACATCACCCTTGTATGACTCGAAGGGTTAACATGAAGTCCAGGGGCGTCAACTCCGTGTGTGCTCGGGGCTTTAACTGCCTCAAAAGATAGGGTGCGGAGCTCCCACGAGAAGCTCTACTGTATTCCTTTAGCCTGCTGACATCTAACTTTTTAGTTTATTGAGCTGGATGAAAAAAGATCAACTCACAAACTACCAGGAGATCAGAATTATTAAGTCTTGAAATTCACGCGGGCGAAGTCACTGGCAAACAACCACCCTGGTTGGCCAGAAAATCTTACAGAAATCCTACTGATATTATAAACGCGAAAGTTTGTAGGTATATAAAGACGATTGTTACTCTTTCACGCAATAATTACTGAATAATTTCAGTGAAATACATACTTACAGAATACTTTTTATCTCGGGATTATGTTCCCTTGGGATAATTTTCTAGAAACGCGGGCAAAGCCGCTGGCTTCAGTTAATATAACATATATACAGTTCGATCCTTTCATTAATAAGGTCTTAAATAATTAGAGTCCAGTCAATATCGACACAAAAAAGTACAAACATCGCAACGCGCATGTAACTATTATTTTTTATATGTTGTTAGATCCCGAAAGGAACCGTTTTTACTGTATCGCAACCAATGAACTTTGCTCAGCTTTCGCTCAAGTTATAGCAAATTTAGTTATCTATACATCTATTCTATACATATAAATAAAATTGGAGTGTCTGTTTGTAATATTGAAATAACTGCTTTTTACTATATACTAAAATAACATTTTTTACAATTTTTGTCTGTCTGTTTGTCCGGGCTAATCTCTGAAATGGCTGGACCGATTTTGACGGGACTTTTTTTGGCAGGTAGCTGATGTAATAAGGAGTATCATAGGCTTCTTTTATTTTAGAAAAAATAATTTGAAAATCCTGTAGTCCACGCGAAAGAAGTCGAATTTGAATTTTCGCTTTTGAAAATCCGCTTATGCCGTTGAGTTTGTTGTTCCCCAGTCATCTCTGTCTTTTTTTTCAACTACTCTTCTAAAACATAACTAACGCAAATAATACAAATCCATGTTATAAACTGAGGACGTGCTTCTCGCGGCAAGTCTTTGAAAACTGGTTAGAGCGGTGGTGGCGTCCGCACTTTCCACCTGATGTAGGTACGCACCAGACACGATTGTTTCGGGATGTTCTTGTATCAAATTCGGCGGGAAGAAACGCCCGTAAATTAACATTGTGTGAATCGCCCAGAGATCACGGTAGAGCATACGCAGGAAGCATATGGTTCCCATTCCTTGTTCCCATTTCTTCCTTATCATCATCATTTCAGCCGAAAAACGTCCACTGTTGGACATATGCCTCCCCCAAGCGTCGCCACAATGAGCGGTCTCGTGCGTCTCGCATCCATCGGATTCCCGCAACCCTTACCAGGTCATCGGTTCACCTTGCAGGAGGCCTTGTGGCAATGGGCAGGGTACACAGGGCCGTCTTTCACCTATTAGCGGCCCCTGGGCACATTAGGATAATGGGGCCTCTATTACCATACCATAATAAATATGATAGAATATAGATGATAGAGCTTAGAAGTTTATTAGATAAGCTTGTGTTATGATAAATAGATAATAGGTATAATGTGATCTAAACTAAATAACCAGCAACCAGGATCAAGCTAGAGCTCTACATTAGATCGACGCACACGTGGATCACTCTTGATCTTTACGTAGAAAGAGGTCGTGTGGCATGGATGTAGTGTAGTTCCACAAGTCTAGTTCCCAGATAAAATGTATGGAGACCGACGCGCGCAGATCGAAGTTTGTGGCATGCGTGTGCTCAGTATAGTTCTACTTTTAGTCCTTATAAGTATGCTGATTGAAGAGGTAACTTTCTTTCTAGATTTGAGTTGAGTAAAATCGCTAATCACATCTTCAAAATCTGTGTTTTAGACCATAACATATTCTATCGACATAGTGACAAACTGTTCAGATAATTCAAACTTAACTTTTTGAATAGGTACCGTAATTAGAGACGCAATATAAAGACAGTGAGAGAGCGAACGGCGGCGTTCGCTTGGGACTTATTAAGTTACAAAGTAATTAATTCAACGCTGGCGTTCGTTTGGGGTTTAGAGAATTACAAAGTACCTAATTAATTAATTCAAACTTATTAAACATGCTGCAATCGGTAAGCCCGATTTTTAAGAGAGAGTAGAGTAGCTGTCGGTTATCGTTTGGTAGTGGAGTAGGTGGCTCATCCGATCGCGGGGCTCTGGGCAAGTGCCCAGTGTGCCCAGTGGGGAAGAGGGGCCTGAGGGTACATTGCTCGCAGAACAGATGGCCGTTGGGGCCGAAAGGTTCTGGAATGGCGACCACGTACCTACCGGAAGACGTAGTGTTGAAAGGTCCCATTTCTTACGAAGCAGTAATTTGAGTGAAGACGGTGACGGTAAGCTTGAAGAAAGGGCTTCTTCATGGCCCAGAAGTCGCAAGAGACATTGGGCACTGAAAATCGCAGGGCGATTCGCGGACACCACAGCTGCGGGATTGCTGACGAGCAATGGGCAGTCTTAGTTTATATTCTTTGAATGGGTAGCTCACAGTCTGGTATAGTCTGTCTAGTAAGTTAAACGACTTAGAATTTTTTTAAGGAAATTTAAAATCTAATGTTGGCAACCGGAATTTTAGTTGTCATCCACTTATTTTTTGAGATGATGATAGTTCTACAACAGATCTTGATCGTAGTATGGCTAGTGATGATGAATCAGTAAGTGGAATAGAATATTTCGAATCAGATTTCTCGTACGACTCCAGATTTATTTTATTACTTATGACACTATTATGTCTTTGCAAATGTATCCTACTTTGTTAAAAGAATATCATTAAAGAGACTGAAATAGGTATATTTTAAACGAAAATCTTTTGCATTTTTTAATGTTAAAAAGTCCCCTAATAGTATTAAATCATTTAAAAAAATACTTCAATTGGATAATTTTTATAAGGTTCCATTATTAAACAATGACCAAGATCTCATAATCAACCTTGATTTCTGAACCTGTGTCGACTACATCAGATTTCATTTTACCCTAAAAATTACCCAAGTCGTTTTACTTATTAGACAGACTATAAGGACCAAACCTGAGTCGACGCTGCGTCGTCGTTGTGATTCACGCGCTCCTTATAAAGTTGTCGGCAACCTTGGAGGTGCGTGGGTCGATGCTTGCCAGGATTGCGGAATTGTTTAAAAGAGTTACCCATACCATGTCATTTAACGATTTTATCGAAGAAAAAAAAAATATATAAACTCAACGTAAGCAATGAAATGCATCTGGGTCATAATAAAAAATGTTTAGCGAAATAAAAATTAGAAATTAAATTGAATCAGCAAGATTTAATCGCTATTAAACTTTTTTCAGCGATTTTGCCTTCGTGAATTTTAATATACTCATGATTTTGGCTATCATTCAATTTTAATCACTCACACATTTATATTTCTCCTAAGATCTTATTGTTTTTTGTCTCAATAACTTACTCAACGAATCATTGTTGGAAAAGTCATAAGTATAACAAAAACTAGTATTTATTAATTCCATAATACCTAGTACTTAATAATTCCATTCATAGATTCTATTCCATTTGTGAAAGAAGTCGGATGTCACCATCAATGTCAATGTGACATTGTCAGTGTCAGATATGCAAGCGGGATTGTTGACGAAAAACAATTATTTGAAAATAAAACAATTTATTTGTTAATTTTGTTATGCCTGAATCTAAATTCAGGTACCCCATATTTTAAAGATTAGCACATACCAGTTGATGGTCTTTGGGTGCCGATAGTTTCCTATCGACACCAATGTATATAGATCGAATTTTGAACAGCATTCGCTATATAGCGATACACTTTCACCCCGCAGGGTCGAAGCCTGCGCTCAGTGCGCTCAATGCCAGTCAGTCAGCCGCGCGGTACGCTAGTGTTTCGTCGACCTCGCCCAGTAGAAGGAAAATGGTGTGTTAAATACGTTCAATACCTAATAAAGTACTAAGTTGACTCATGTTTGTATTATCTCATAGGGTTATTATTTTATAGGCAGACAAATTGAGTCCAGAAGAGCGCGACGTACAGCTGCAGCCACTATTACAGTCTGGTTGGAAAGTACAAGCCAACCGGGATGCTATTGAGAAAGAGTTTAAATTCAAGGACTTCAACCAGGCCTTTGGCTTTATGACCAGAGTGGCACTGCTGGCTGAGAAGATGGATCACCATCCAGAGTGGTTTAATGTTTATAATAAACTTCAAGTAAGTAGTCAATTGATTATTTATCAATGGAATGTTTACAAAAATAATTTCCAATCACGATTGAGTTCAATGTCATTTTTTGTGACTTACTGATTATTGTTTAGTTACTTCATCAGTTATCAGAGTGTAACTAAATATGTAATTTTAATTAGTTTTGGTTCTTTATTTTGTCAAACAATATCAATATTTTTAAGATTTACTATGATTATTCAGGATTTAAAGTTAAATTATAAAATCCAAAGAGCCTAAGTGACAATCAACACGGTAATGTACTAAGTGTAATGCACCGTCACAATTTCAAATATATAAAAAAAAAATATGATAACCGTCCTCTCGTCATGCAATATTGTATAAATATTAATAAATTATCAGGTCTAAAAATTCAACATAACTTTATCATTTACCATTCATTTTTTATTACTTGTATTATTTAAAATTCCTGTACTAGTGTTAATAGAAATATTGTATTCATTATCTTGAGATCGTACTTGCAGACCCAGCTCCAGGCTTTGAGGCACTGCGTGCTGAAATACAGGCACCTAGCCTAGTTCAGCAGTAGATGCAAAATTAAGCACAACTGTGACTTGTGCAAATATAATATATATATATATATAATATAATAATATTCCACAACTTTCACACAACACCATTTAGTCACAAACTAAGCAAAGCTTGTGGTATGAGTACTAGACCACTGATAAATTTAAATTATTTATAGTCAAATTGTGTTAACTGTATTTTTCTGGTGTAATAAATTATTATTATCTGTAATTAAATAAGTGTTTTATTACAGGTCACTTTGTCTTCTCATGATGTCAATGGCCTGAGCAAGAGGGATATCAGAATGGCTACGTTTATGGACAAGAATTATAGCTAAGTTGCTTTCTTTGTAAGTGTATTTAAAAGTTATCGCAGACAATATCAATAAAAATATTTACATACATGTTTAGATAATTATGTTTTGAATTAATTTGTTGTTGTATGAGTGGAAAAGTACTACAGTTAAAAGTAAAAAGTGCATTAACAACAAAAATTTCTTTGATTTTTATATGTATTATATTTTTCTCTCCTATTAGAATGAACCCGAGTTTGATCCTGAATTGCATTTTCGGTCGAAAACTAACAACTAAAAATGTGACCAATTGTTAGTCGGACTCGCATCCAAATAGTTCCGTACAATTCAGAGAGCTTGCTTTTTTTCGCGAAATATCATTATTCTAGGTCAATGGCAAGTACCACGTACCCCATCGGTTTAGCAAGTGTCGAAATATGCGTTGTAATACATTGGTTCGTGAGTCTGGCTCGCCGCGCGCCGGACCAGTTGATCATTTCATTTTTTTTTTCTTTATTATTAGCACTATATATCTACAATGTTTGATGGTTTTACACGATACAGTGAAAAAACGAAACAATAAAAGCGGTAGAAAAAAATCGAAATACCCGAAGCCGAGAAAAAACTAAAATTTGTTTTTGGTCAAAATAAACTGTAGGTATTCAATTTGTAATTTATCGTATAGAGGTAAATATTGTTAGGTATAGGTACCTATTTGGTACACTAATATTTATGGAGTCTCAAGTCCCATCCGATCCCACGGTACGCGTACGAAAGAAGTTATTAAAGGCAAAAGTTCGTAAATATAGTTTTTAAGGAAAAAATCATTAAAAAGCAGACAAAACGTGATCTAAAATCACGCAATTGTCTACAAAAACTAACTCAAAAAAAAAAACTACCTCAATATTGTTTTCATTCCTGAGATTGCGTCGCGTAGGCGGGCAAAAAGTAAGCTTCTGGTATGAAAACTGCTACATTTTTGATTCCAGCCGTGTGAATGCACATAGTCCTTTGGGATAAAAACCACACCAGTTCCCACACTTGTAACCAGAACTGGGCAATTATTAAAAGATTGATTATAGAAACATTGCCATTATAGTGACGTTATTTAATCCGGCGCGCCTACTTGTAATACGGCGTGTTTTACAATATGGCTGCAACATCACACATGTGGAACATCATAAAATAGGCCGGACTCGGTTTAGGGCCGGGCGCACAGTGTTTCCATCTAAGTTCATCATATGTTTAACGACGATAGTTCTATCTCCCAATGTGAAAGTCTCAACAGCCAAGTGGTTAGACTGACACTCTAAAAAGAAAATAAAGCTCCGAGTGCTAAAAGTATTCCCCGACCTTGTAATTATTCATTACTTCACAAAACGTGCTGTGTCAAGGAAAGTTGCTTTTTTATTTTTAATGAAGTTGGTATCAGTTATCTGTATACCTAAATGCAGCTACTTTATCAAAAGTCAAGGTAGTCCGTAGTACCTAGTAAACAAGTATCGAATCGAAATTACACTAATGTTACCTATAAAAGCGTCTCTATTTGCCTTCACGGTCAATCTGCCGAACGTATTTGGCACAAGGGTAGATCATGTTTTAGAAAAGCACAGGATGTTTACCTATATATCTTAGGAGTTTGTTCCTTTGGGATTATATTATTTTCACGCGGGCGAAACCGCTGGCAGACACTAGTGTAATAATAAATTTATTATGTTTATATTGTGTTTATTAGAATCGTGCAGATTAGGTACACGTCGATTAGTTGCTAAAGCAAAGAGGGCCGGCTATCCGTGTTCTTACTTTGACAAGTTCTTGATCGATGTCAGTTTGCCAGGGCTGCGGATTGTTAGAGCGAGTTCCACCGTGGCCTTCGCACAGGCCAACTGCGGAAATACTAGGTTTTAGTCAGTAAAAGACTGAGAAGGAGTGTTTTGTTTCAGCCAGAGCAAGAGAAGTCATTTGATGACTTCCCACGTAAAAAATGGGTCGGATGTCGGTATTGGGTATGGTTTTTCCTACTTGTAGCATTTTCTGTTCTGTACTGTGTTACACTTAATTTTACGGGATCTACCTATACTGCACTTTCTATTTGAAAATGATTGAATTTTACTTGGGCTCTTTTATTTTAATATCAGTACAATAACAATATTGTCTTTATTTTTACACAAAAACACCGCACTCTGACCAGTGCAAAAGTAAAAATAAAAAAACAATGGGAAGTAATCAAAACATGGTGAAGCATCAGGGAAGATGCCGAATACTTCCGAAACCGTAATCGGCTGAGACCGACTAGTCGGCTGGTTCGTCGGCTTTTTTACTACCAGCTAATTGGCCTCGGCCAAAGTAATAGTCACCACATACCTATCTACTGTTTATTTTATAAAAATATAAGAAGAAGGAAGAACCTTCTAATACCTGCCCATTTACTGAAACGACAGGTATTTTGTTTTGTTTCCCGATTAGATTGAAAAGCTGATACCAATGTTACTAGGAAATGGCTAGGAATTCAAGACAATTTTTAAATTTTGGAATAACTAACTCTCAGATAAAATTCAAATTCCATTGGAGCTCATACTTTTTTAAGGTATTTTTAAAACAAACCGAATTTTAATTCGTTAATCATCTTAATTTGTACAACACTAAAGTGAATAGGAACTCGAGTTGATGGCGATGGAATCTGAAATATCTTGAATTAAATACTTATAAGAGGTTTAAGTGATTTTTTTAATGTAGCAGGGACAGGTCCGCTTGTCGTTGAAAGGCTCGTTTTCGAATACGGAAGTACATGGATAAGCTCTTTCTATAGTCCTCTTCAATTCGAGAGCATGCGCCAAACCCTTCGCCTCGCATACAACTTTCATCTGAAATATATTCAATAATAATTTACCTAACTGCTTACGCGATACAAAAAAGACGCCTTGATTTGTGCTAATTATAAATTACCACTTGCATAAACTTATAAATAAAATAAAACTAACAAAACGGCACAAATAATGTGAGCGTTAAATATAGAAATCTATAAATATCGAGTCTTTCAGGAAAAATATCGTAAGCGACAATTTGCATTTTTTGCGGGAATGAGTTTTCTCTACTTTCATAATTAAAAAGTATTTACGAAAATACCTATGATAGTAGCAACAATTCTATTAGATCGGTAGTTATATGAAGAAATATTTTTTTAATATAGTTATCATGAATACTTTTTAATTATGGAAGAGAAAATCTAGTCCTGCAAAAACGCTCACTGTCGCTTACGACGTTTTTCCTAAAAAGACTCGATATATAAATGAATCCTATTTCCCTTGGTCACGCCATCACGCGTGAACGGCTTGACCGATTTCGCTAATTTTTTTTTTGTGTTTGAAAAAAAATGAAAATTAGGGTAATGTAGGGTAGAGTAGGGTAGTGTAGAGTAGAGTAGAGTAGAGTAGAGTAGGGCAGAGTAGGGTAGAGTAGGGAAGAGTAGAGTAGGGTATAGTAGGGTGGAGTAGGGAAGAGCGGTAGCGAAGCCGCGCGGGCAAAAGCTAGTATCAGAATAAAATAAATAAAAATACAATACATTAGAAAACAAAATCAAGCTTCAAAGAAAAAGTTACTTAATTTTTTTTTAAGTTTCTGGACATATACATAATCAGCCTTTTTTATAATGTTCCCACTGCTGGGACTCAGGCCTCTTCTCTAGGAGAGGGAATGGGCCGTAATCCACCACGCGGGCCCAGTGCGGGTTGCTGAATTGAATGTCACATGTCTTCGAATTTTTGGTTTTAGGACATGCCGGTTTCCTCACGATATTTTCCTTCACCGTTATGACAGCAGTGGTGATGAAATAAATTACACAGAGTAATGCGCCTGGCTGGGTTTGAACCCGCGACCTACAATTCGTTGGGGCCGATACCACTAGGCCACCACTGCTCCAGTTTCTGGACACTATTTGCAAATAAATCAAGCTCAACATCCCATACCGTGTTGAACATTCGACATACTCTTTGAATGTATGAGTTCTGTCTGTAATGTTTCCTT
Organism: Mythimna ferrago; assembly: GCA_910589285.2. Classification (NCBI taxonomy): domain Eukaryota; kingdom Metazoa; phylum Arthropoda; class Insecta; order Lepidoptera; family Noctuidae; genus Mythimna; species Mythimna ferrago. The sequence continues at coordinate 10,234,383 of OU342692.1, read as the reverse complement.
AAAAGTGGAGACAATCCAATGGCCGTCTCTATCAATATCTGCTCAATGTAGGTACACATGTTCAAGCTGAACACGCAAACCACCATGCACGGTGTTCGTCAGTAGAAAACGCAAACAGCACCTGTCCGTCCACACAAGCGCACGGCTCGTACTGAGGCGGCGTTCGCAACGATTCTATGTTATGACGCGAATGCTCACTGTGAGCACACACACGCGCACACAGCCCGAGGCATGTGAGACGAACCATTCGCGACGCACGCCTCGCGATGTCTGTACGCGTCGAATGTCATTCGATTTGATGTAAACGTACCTCAACAAAGTAATCCGAGCCGTCCGTCCACGAGTTGTCTTGGAAGTGGCGGTGAATATTGTAGCCTCCAGATGAGATGAGTGACATGAACGCAGATTTAGATTGAGGGTCGTTCTTTACACCAACCTGTTATCAAGAGCGCAGTCATTACATACGTGTTTACTAATGATATAGACCCCTAAAATTTTATTTATCTGTCCATTTTCACTAACACCACCTAAAGCTTGTAAATAGCTTATGAAGACGCCATATCTAGTTTATGAAGACGCCATATTTTTTTAAACGTTGCCCTACTCTAGGAATAACTCCTGTATCATGAGTCGGTTCACAAACATGTAAACTCATATACACAAGACATCCAGAACCGGAACAACTATCTGTAGGCCATGCAAGTATTTTTTCCGTGCGGGAATCGAACCCATGACACGCAGCGCATGAGTGCAGTAGTCATTCGCTCAACCACTCTGCCAACCGTAGACTATGCTATGGTTTGTCTACACTAATATTATAAAGAGGTGAAGTTTGTTTTTTTGTTTGTAGGAGGTAATCTCTGAAAGTTCTCGTCCGAGTGCGAAATTTTTTTCACCGATAGAAAGCTGCTTTATTCCTGAGTGACATGGGCTATATTTTATGTATGCGGGTGAAACCGCGGGCAAAAGCTAGTATATAATATAATAACTGTTTGTGTGAAGCCAAGGTGGGTCGCTAGTCTACTTCAAAAAAGCATCACTTGCCTATATGCCGTTAAATGTTTGTAGGTACGGTACCGTCATGCTGAAAATGCATTTTTGTTTAGGCTTTCATTCAGGTGTCGCTTAGTGTTAGTGTAAAATTGGAATTGGTTATGGGCCGCACAAAATCCGGGTCGCTACAAAGAACTGTAATAATTTCTTCAATACATAAGATGACGATAAATGAAATTACAGTACGTAGTAGCAGACTGACTAAAGAAATTGCATAAAAATACGAAATAAGAAATAGCTTGTAACTTGATAACAAAAAAAATACCTTGGTACATATTGCAGTTTATTTTATGAAAGGAAGCTTTCATTATCGTTTTAATATTTTGTAGGTACTAGCCATAAATTCTATCTTGCGAATAAATATTACATAGTCGAAACCAAATAGAAAATAGATACTCCGTACCAAAATTCATAAAAATCGTAAAACAGATAAGAGTTACTTTCACATTTATAATATTAGTTATCTTCCATGAGTCCATATTAATTCGATAAGCCTTTATGGTTTTATACCACCTTCACGAACTCGTCGCAGGATTGTGTTGAAGCTCGCTGTTTTGTTGAGTTTCTTGAAGGCTCTAGATGTGGATTTCTTAGCATAGTGCCTCACGATGAATTGGTATTCTCGTGTATAGTTGTGTACCTTGGCCTACCATCTCCTGGTCTTCAGAATTTCAAGTTGGTTTCTTGAAATCGCTTGAAGTACTCTTTAGACACTAGGTAAAGATAATCTTATAGTTCTAGTGGTACCTACTACGCAGACTTCTTCCTTCCTTCCTGTGCCAGTTAATAATTCGTGAACATTCTTTAGGTGTCAGGAATATGATGTTGCATTGAATACTGTGGTGTCTAAGAAGGTCACATATTAATTAACTTGCAAACTGGCAAGGTAATACCTGTTAAGGTTTATGTTAAAAAAAAGTTTAGGGATTCAGATTCGAAACAAGTTTGATGGCGATGTGACAAAAAAATCTAGATATAACATTTTATATTAAAATGCTTCTAAGAATATAATAATAGATAATTGAACACGAAGCCTTTTCATTTGCGTCTCCACATGCTACTATACTGTATCGAATTCAAAAAATATTATCACAGCTCGGTTTGAAGAAAGCGTGGAAAATGCTCTTTTCTAATTTTGCATTTTGTTCAAAATACAAATACATATGTGTTTTAATCACTTAGGTACTTCTACAAATGAAAGGTCTCTTGAAATTTATAATTACGCATAATTAATCTACTTTTGATATAATAATTTTACGAGCTGTCTTTTTTTTAAAACTAGTGCTTGACTGTGATCCCACCTGATGGTAAACAGTGATGCAATCGTTGATGGTGAGGCGCACTAGTTTATTAAGAGCCTATTCACTCTTGCCTTGAAGATACCTAAATTATAATCGCACGGGAAGACCACAGCAGGCGAATTGTTCCAGTCCCTCGATGTACGTGGTATAAACCACGAGGCTAAACGCTTGGTCCGGACCGTAGACGTTTTAACAACATAAGGGTGGATACTCGCCGTTCGTTGGCTTGTCCGATGGTAAAAGTGAGACGGCGGAATCAAGTCATGTGATTCCTGCGCACACTTTCCATCCTATATGCAAAACTTAGGGGGACATCACTATTGATACCGACCCGTTATTTTTGCGGCCCATTGTATTGGCCCAGTGTATTTTACATAATAATATTGTAAGTTCTCACCCTGAACTTCACTAAACGTCCTTCAGCGGCTAATCCTCTTTCCAAACAACGAACCAACATGACATTGTCAACATTTCCTCCGGTGAGCAGGCATACCACACTACAAAACAATACTTTTTTTACACCACCTGCTCGAAAACGTTAAGTAATTTAAAGCTGCAGTTGCCTGCTGTATCTAGACTATAATATTGTACTGATTTTCATTATAGCCCTCTTGAAAGGTGTGTTTACCTTGGGCTAACTTGAATCCTTCACTACGTTCAGGAAATCAGGATACCGGTTCCAAATCCTCGCTTCGCTCGTAAGTTAAACTCTGAACTCTCTCGCTCCAATCGGGAGTTGATTAACCAACCCTTGATCCTTCTTTATAGTGGGACGTAAAATACCAGTGACATAAGACAATGCTTTATCCCCTCCTTGCATAGACTTCTATGTTTAAAAACGACCTTATAAAAAAAGTCTCGAGTTTCTGTGTGTTAGCAATCCAGATGAAAAGATTTTTGGACGCTAACATGGTGTGCGCTGAATTAACATAACATTGTACATACTTCTTTGATTTCAGTTCAGGAACAAGGTTTCCGATGATAGCCGCCAGTGTGCAGGCTCCTGCACCTTCCACTATGAATTTTTCTCTCTCTGCCAGATGCAGCATCGCGCGGGTGATCCAGTCCTCTTTCACTAGCAGCTTTTAAAGATATTAAGCAAATTAATTAATGTTAATTTACTATGGTTACCAATTGTAGATTTTAAAAAGTTAACGAAAAGCTGGTTATTTAAAAAAAATCGGGCTTTTTGTATTTCATAAATTCGTCATGTCCGCCTGAAATTCTGGACATTTTCGATGGAAGTAAGCACAATGAACCGAAATGGCAGCGCCGCTCATCGATATTTTGTATTTTTTTTTCAAATTTGCCCTGAATTATCTTCACTAAATATGATAATTATATATAAAATAATTAAAAAATATCCTAAGAATATAGTGCCCTAAAGTAAAAAGTTTCCGATATATTTAGAAGTATTATACATCGCTCAACTTAATTACTTTCAAATATGTGGCAGTTTATGGCAACTACATCTCTGGACATTTTATGTTTGGTAAAGTGACCTGTCCTACCACGAGTAGAGTCGATCCGTTTGTTATATGGATGGAGAAAGGGTGTATAGCTCCATCCCTCTTTCTCGCTCGCGTGCTTGAAAATTTAACACGTCATGGTAAAGCTAGAACTACATTAGATCGACGCACACTTATAACACGCCTGATTTGTACGTAGAATGACGTCGCGTGGCGTTGGTCAAGTGTAGCTCTACAAGTCTAGTTTCCATATAAAATGTACGGAGAATGACGAACGGCACACGTGTGCAGTGTAGATCTACCTTAAGGCCCCCAGCTCACCTAACGTAACAGAAACGCATTGTTCAAGTCATCCACAAACTATAGGACACGCGGGATTGTAAACGCGTCTCAATTTAGGTAAGGCCTAATGAAGAGCATAGACAAAGTAGAGAGTATTTAGTTACTTATGTATCATTACCATTTTGTCTAGAAGGGGCTTCGCGGTAGCAAAACCATTAACACCAACTTGACTGACAGTGATAGCATCGGCGACGTTTGTTTGTATCGGCATAGTGACCGGCTCATCCGTCTGCAGCGACTCGAAAAATGTTGGCGTTAGCTCTGGTTGAACACCCTGCGAGGAAATAGATAAAAGGGAAGATTTGTGGGGACAATGCTGCGTTTAGTATTTAAATAAATACAGTAAACTAGCTATCTACAATAGTCACAGAACTTACATAAACAAGAACTGAAGGTTTCTGGTGCTTAATAACCGTCGCCGTGGCAGCGGCTAATCCTCCAGAACCCACTGGCACAATCACAGCGTCCAGGATGGGCAGGACTTCTAAAATTTCCAAAGCCATGCTGCCATACCCAGCGAGTATATGTGGATGGTCGCGCCTTAGAAAGTCAAAATAAACCGATTTTAAAAAGGGGGATTCCGGGATTCGTCATCATTCTTTGTCATATTGTTGGTCATCTTTGTAGTAAGGTGATTACGTTAAAGGAGAAACTGACTGACTGGCATATCTACGCACAGACGAAACTACTGGGACCAGCCCCCCTAGCCAAGTTACAATCGAATTCCGTTCTCTAATCGGTAACGCCTCGGTGACAGCAATTGTAGAAAACGATAAGTTGGTAGCCATGTTGACGCGCCCGAGTCGGCCGCTCGTTCTACAATGTAGGTAGCGTTTGTATAACAAAGGATGTATCGTTAAATATTGTAGAAACGATATTGAACGATGTGAACTTGGCTACGAATTGTCTATTCGTTTGGTCTGACGCGCTACTTTACGTTGAGATGACGTCATTCCCATACGTTTCATCACTTTTCGACAGCCTTAACGATTGCAGAATAACAACTTGGCTAAGCGTGCAGGAAAGTGAAATTTTACACAAGTAAGGCTTTCGTTTATGACGTAGGCGAGTACTAAGAGAGGATTTTACAAAATTCACCTGCTGAGGGGATGACATAGGGGTCCACAGTTTGTATGGAAAAAACTACTTTCACGCGGATGAAGCCGCCGGTAGCTTTTAAAGTGTCTGACACTTACAAAAGGAGAAACTGACTGGCTGACATATCAACACACAGCCGAAATTACTGGGAATGGGAACGTGACATTTTGCACAAGTCTTCTTTTTGTGATAAAAGTAAGCACTAAGAAGGGGTTTTCAAAAATTCAACTTTTATGGGGGGAAAAGAGGCTAATCCGTTTGTATGCAAAATTACATTCCTTGGACAAGTAGGTACACTAGATCAGAATAACAGCCTTTCGAAAACGTGGAAATGCAGCATTTTTAATCAATCATAACGCATGCTTAATCAAAAAGAGACGTAACTCAAAAAAGTGGATATTTGAAAATTAAACTTTATTTTCTAACGTATTTTTTTTCAGATTAAAATATGCCTTCTTTTTTAGTTAGGTCTGTTTATGATTAAGCATGCGATAAGTATTAGAGTACACTCCACCAGAGGCAGGGGAATAACTACTGCATATTTTTATGTTATTATTAAAATTATATAGGTAAGTAGTACCTAGTAGGTAGGTAGTAGGTACCTTAGTTTGTTCTTCGTCAGAATTGTTATTAAGTTCTATTTAAGATTTGATATTTTTCATAGTATTTATTAGTTTATTATTTTAGCATATTTATGTATTTTATTATATATAAATAACTTATTAATTTTTTTTTCCGTTTTCATTAGATATTTGTTATTTGTTTATTGTGCAAACCTACCACTGTGATCTCTTTTTTAACCCAAAGGTTGACTGGGAGAGAATGCCTTGTTGCATTAAGTCCGCCTATGTACCACTACTGTACATGAAGTTTAAATAAATAAATAAATATAAATAAGTAAGTGCAGGACAGGTGGTGGTGGTGGCGTTCGGGTGTATTATGTAGGTTGACTGGTAGAGAATGCCTTGTTGCATTAAGTCCGCCTATGTACCACTACTGTATATGAAATTTAAATAAATAAATAAGTAAAGTTATCGATACATACCCATTAATATAACTAAGTCCCTTATCTCTTGCCAGAGCTCGTGCATATTTTTGAGCTTCCACAAAGTTTGTTCCATGCACAACCACTTTCGCGCCGTACCCATGACATCTTTGCATTTTGTCAATGGCCAGTGAAATAGGCATGACTACAATTACAGGAATGTTCATCTTTGCCGCGTGATAGCACAGGGCTATGGCTTCATTGCCTGTTGATGCCATGACTATACCAAGCTTTTTCTTGTCAGTTGGCAAAAGTTGCAGAGCATTCAAAGCGCCCCTTTCCTTGAAACTGTAATGAAAAGTAGTGTAGAAACTGACTTAGAGCCGCTAATTTGATTATAAGTACCTAGTTGTCGTGTATCAATATCAATCTGCTGAGCCTATACCTAAATAGGTACGTTGGACTTCTTTGGCTTGGCTTGCAGTCTTACAGCTGAATTACACGGAGCTATTGCTGTTTGATCTACACGACCTACGATATCAGATATCCCAAGACTGGTGTCACGTTGTCTGGCTTCTGACTATCCGTAACGACTGTCAAAGATCTACAAAATGACATCTAGAACCAACTTCTGAGGCGCGGAAAAATCTCGGTATGTGATTAACGGTCACCCATGGACCAACCTCGGCAGTGTCCGGTCGGCGGTTTTTGTTTGTTTTATCTACACTAATATAATAAAGAGGTAAAGTTTGGTTTTTTTATTTTTTTGTTTGTAGGAGGTACCTAATCTCTAAAAGTACTGGTCCGATTGCTAAATTTTTTACACCGATAGAAAGCTGCTTTATTCCCGAGTGACACAGGTTATATTTTATGTACGCGGGGGAAGCCGCGGGCAAAAGCTAGTCTGTTATAAACTAGTACTTTTGAAGTCACGAGACTGCACCACGCTCTTATTTATGAGACAGTTCTCTGACCCCCACCCCCTCACTAGTGCTATAGCGTTTTAGTGTGGGGGTGAGGCTACAAGTAGAACGCTTTTTCCCCACACGAACGATGTACCTGCATGTCTTGGGTCATGGTTTAGTTTACTATTTCATCGAAATCTGTTAGCTTGGTTTAGCATCACCTAAACTGGGCATTCCGTTCCTGCTTGGATTGTACAGGCTTTCAAATTTAACTACAAATACTTGTAAAGAAAGTTACAGATACTTACCTGCCAGATTTATGCATGAATTCCAATTTATAATAAATGCCCACACCAAATTCTTTCTGCGTATGTGCCGCCTGAAATTTAATTAAATTATGAAGTATATAGGTACAAGGAAAAGGGGGAGAGGGAGGCTATTGCTTTGCTGTGGGACAAAATATGCCTGATAGAAAAATTAGTTAGGCATGCTAATTTACCTAGGTATCTATAGTTTCCTACTGCCATTGAAGTGGATAACTTTACACAATGTGAAAAAAGAAGTAAAAAGCGAATTATAGAGAATGTACGATCAAATTAAGACAAAAATGCAGCAGAACGAAAGGCTGCAAAAATATTTGCTACTGAAAAATAACATGTTTTGAAACGGAAGTACATTTTAAAACGGAATACTCACATGTCTAATATGTAGTCAAGAATGCTTATTAATAGGTATTATGTTACGATTTAATTATCTGAACAAATGATTAAACTGTACAAACATAAAGATTTGTTATCGGTTATATTTAAAAACATAATTGGTTTGATTAATTGAAATCCTTGTATTCTTTGCATAACTTACCATGATAGGCGTGTTGAGAATGTATGGCCGTGTCCGCGCAGCTGCGTCGAGGACATCTTCATACTTGACTATCTTGGGATTATCACAGTCACAATTTTCGTCGAAATCCTCCTAAAGGTTCAGTTATATAAAATCAGTTTTGACTAATCCTTCAAAGAAAACAGTAACAAGTGTCTCTACGGTAGGGCTAGCGTTCATTTAAGTATCATCTGAAGCGATAACTGTCGATAAATTAACGGGAAGCCCCGTAGACGCAATAACGCCTAATGAAAGTAGCGCCAGTGAAATTCGATATTTTATTATTTATTACTGTGATCCTCTAGTTTCTCATTGCAGGGTAACTCCCACCTCACAATCAAATCCTATATTCTTAGGGACCTTGTAAAATGAGATCCAAGAATAGCAATATTTCAGTAAATATGTTTACGGTACTTACATTTCTTCGACTCATTTTTTTTTTGTAAAATAAATAGTGTGCAAAGGAACAATAGTTTGTAAACCTACAGTTGTGTCTATTTATGAGTCTTTGAATTTTATTATTTGTAATAAGTTATTGTCTTATTGCATGGTTTTGTAATGTTGCTTGATGATGAAGCTTCGTGATGGTGTTTGTTTCCAAGGATGTTCCCGCTGTCAAGATTTTTGGTTGTTGACAAATTGATTGTCAGTGCAAGGAAATCTCACACAAAGTAAAACATCAACCTTTTTAAACACGTTTTGATATTGTACCTAGATACTGTCTGTCTAATAAGTTTTTGGAGGTATGCGGAACAGAGAGTAAAGTCCCGCAAACCTCCGTTGAAAAGGGAGGATCCTCCGGCCAGACAGGTGTTATAGTCTGGTGGGCTACTGCCCGATAGATGATTTCGGGCTGTCGTATATGTTCAAATCGCGCGGAGAACTGTGAATGCGCGATGCAGGATTTCGTACTTTCTTCGTAGTTCTTATGTGGCGCCATAGATGTCGCTACATCACTCCCCTCCGGAGATCGGAGATCGATGGTTCTTTGATGCTTCATGATGCGTGCCAGGCCAGTGATAGGTTGGTTCCAGTGGGTCGGAACCGATGCCGCATAGTTCTCGGTGAGTCGGAACTGTCTGCGGTGATGCCCCAGTGAGTCGGGGTGTTTGCTATCCCAGTGAGTCGGGATAATGCCCCAGTGAGTCGGGGTGATGATGTCCCAGTGAGTCGGGATGATGCTGCAGGCTCCAGTGAGTCGGAGTAGTGCTGCTGGCTCCAGTGAGTCGGAGCGGTGCTTGTGCGACGTAGGGCTTGACTGCTGGCGTCGACCAGGAGAGGTTCTTCATAGCTCTTCATGTGACTGGCCGAAGGTGCGGTGTGCCAAGCCAAGGTCGCTGATGAGGCTGAAGGTGATGACCAGGTATGACCAGGTAGGCATGCTGGTGGTCAGGATACCCTCTATAGCCGTGGGTGCTGGCTGTATGGCTCGCTGCTCGAAAGCTTGAGGAAGTGATGATGACGTCACGAAGTAGTAGCTGCACGAAGGCTGCGCTGACGTTCTTTGTCGAGGGTCACCAGTTTGGAGGTAGGCGGAACAGAGAGTAAAGTCCCGCAAACCTCCGTTGAAAAGGGAGGATCCTCCGACCAGACAGGTGTTATGGTCTGGTGGGCGACTGCCCGATAGATGATTTCGGGCTGTCGTATATGTTCAAATCGCGCGGAGAACTGTGAATGCGCGATGCAGGATTTCGTACTTTCTTCGTAGTTCTTATGTGGCGCCATAGATGTCGCTACAAGTTAAACGACTTGAGTACTTTACTACTTTTTATAAGGTTCTTCTGTTAGTAAACAATGATCTCTATCTCATAATCAACATTGATTATTGAACCCGTGTTGACTACATCAGATTTCATTAAATTCTAATAATTACTCAAGTCGTTTAACTTATTAGACAGACAGTATCTTGACTTGCAGTCGGACCAGCTCAGACTAGAACAGCCTACCTTGACGTGCCAATACCATCTTAATTGTCATAAATCGACCTGTATAGCTCCTTCTCTCCCTCATACTCATTGATATACAAAAAACCCTCATACTCGAATTATGACGAGTTTAATAATGCATACACCGGCACCATCTACACGGCCGTTCGTGACTGTAGGCACGAGATCACTCCCTTATCGTAGGAATATAGGTAAACAAATAAAAAAACAAGTTGGTATAAGTGGTAACGCTGTTTTAATTGTCTGATAAAAACACTATAACTCACCATTAGATAATATCTTGTCTTATTGTTAGCAATCAGTAAAAAAGGGTTGGGAAGCAAACACATTTGTTTCTGAGACTGAAGGTGTCGCCAGTGAATTCACAGATGTTAGGGAAGAACTTTTCTAAAAGATTTTTTATTGTGTTCGCTTGCTTGAAATTTTTGGTTTCACAAATTATGTTAAGCTGTGCAATAAAAAAAGAATAAGTTTAAATAGGTATTATGACAGACGTCGTAGTCGTTGCAGATTTAGAGATAAATAATGAATGAATATCTGAAAATTATGGTCTCTATGCCACTGCCGTTAGGGAACAGAATTAGATTAGGACAAGCACTCACGAACATCAATAACATCTTGTGAGTGGGTAGGTACTTTTAAGGCCTATTATAGGGTAAATATAGGATTATAATTATGTATTTATACGGTAGATATCTTACATAAGTATCAAGTAATTTGCTGTCTTCAAGCCAGTCTTGATCCACTCCAGTACAGATTACATTGCCTTGCAAATATTTGATCACTCTTAAAATTTTATTTCGTACGGGTTCTTTCCCAGGCGCCACACGCACCTATAACCAGATGTATATCTTTTGAAGAATAGACCTATACTTATCTAATTTTCTACTCGTCTCGTAGATAATTATTTCTTACGGTCATTGTGAAAATTCGCCCTTCCGCTGCCTTTCCGTGTATAATGGCCCGTCTCAAATGCCATATATCTATGTTGCCTCCGGACACGACACAAACCACGCTATAAAAAAAGTTCACTCAGTTAGGTTGTTCGAATACAATACAAGACCAGATAATTTTTTTTTTGCCCTGGTAATAGGTACTCTTTGGAGTATTTTTCAACTTTTACACAGGCCAAACCGTTGATAAAAGTTTTAAATTAATGAATGTAAAACTTACTTCTTGCCTGTTAACTCCGGAAGTATGTTAGGTATGCACATGAGTGCGCCTAGACTGATTGCACCTGCGCCTTCGGCTACCATGCTTTCCTCTTCGAGTAGGTGCAAAATAGCTCGTGCCGTCCAGTCGTCGTGGATCAATACCTTCAATCATTGTGTATAGGGATCAATGTTAACTCTTGGATAAGCAATTTTACAGGATGATGTGTCTAGTAGGTAACGGGCCGCAACAAAAGCCGTAATAAAAGCACAAGTCGGCCGTTGTCTAAGATAGTGTTTTTAACTTGTGCATAAAGTTTTAATCTATATACCTATATGTATAAATGAATCCCTATTTCCCTTGGTCACACCATCACGTGTGAACGGCTGGACCGATTTTGCTAATTCTTTTTTTGTTGTGTTTGTTATTGTCAGGAGAAGGTTCTTATGGAAAAAAAATAGAGTAGGATTGAGTAGAGTAGGGTAGAGTAGGGTAGAGTAGGGTAGAGTAGGGTAGAGTAGGGTAGAGTAGGGTAGAGTAGGGTAGAGTAGGGTAGAGTAGGGTAGAGTAGGGTAGAGTAGGGTAGAGTAGGGTAGAGTAGGGTAGAGTAGGGTAGAGTAGGGTAGAGTAGGGTAGAGTAGGGTAGAGTAGGGTAGAGTAGGGTAGAGTAGAGTAGGGTAGAGTAGGGTGGAGTAGGGAAGAGTGGAAGCGAAGCCGCGCGGGCAAAAGCTAGTAAGTAAATAAATAAACTTTAAGAAAAATTTCTGCTGATGTGTACCTGTCATTTTCATGATTGTGGCACCAGAAGCCACTTTAAAGTTACAGTCAAAACAAATTTTAACCTTAAAGATATGGCAATGTTAACAATGTTCAATTTTACCATCTCCTGTGGCTCCACCACGTAAAACGTTACAGTATTGTCAAAAGAGGTAATTGTTCGTCTTAGTTGCTTTAATCGTAACTAAGCCGTAAACCGCCACAATTTGATCCAGAAGTTAATGTTATAGTTCTTGGTGACGTGTGTAACTCTCTCAAACTCGGCTAGTTCTGTAATTGACGTCCGGGTCTTCGGGAAGGTAATGCTTTAAGTCGAGAATGAAAAGATTACTATTAGTTGAGCGTGCTTCATCGTTGGCCACATCATCGCTTGCCATCAAGTTACATAATTTTCAATCGCGAATAAATCAAACTACTTGTAAAAAGTTCAATAGGTAAGAGCTGAAACTCACCAGTTTGTCAACAAGTGACTGCGCTGTGTGGAATGCGTTGTCACCGGCTTTCGGTATAGTGAGTGAGGCCGCCAGACCCTTTACAGCTGTAGTCTTGTACGGTCTCTCGTTATCAAGGGCTTTGGCAAAACAGCAACTTTTACCTGGTTGTATTCCCTAGGAACAGATGTTTTAAGACGGAGAGTTTTAAGATAGTACTACTTTATTTAATATATAATACCAGTCATCGAAATGATAATTGATAAAACTAGCCACAAGAGGTTATCGGTGTGAAACAATTATAAGTGAATTTTGAAACAATGTGAATGTGTTTCATGATGTTTTTCCTAACTTGACTCATCCTCTTTCGTGTGAGCCGGGGTTCTGTCTTAGCAAAAAGTGCGCCATGGCCCATAATTAAACATTATTTGATGTTGACTTTGATTGATCCGACTAACAGGTACAGGTAGTAGACAATTTTAGATCTTCCAATGCTTCAGTTTGGTGAAATTGTCATTTGTAGACCTTTGACAGTCGTTACGGATAGCCATAAGCCAGAAAATTAAGGACGAGTTTTGAAGGGGTTTCGTGCACGTTGCCCAATTACTGGGTTGACCACCAGGGTCATCAGTGTCATAACTAGGGCCGTGCCAGCGGTACCCAGGCAAAGCGCGGTGACCCTGGAAGTGCGCAGAAATAATCAAACCAGGGCCAAAGTTTTGTATTATGCATGTCGTTCTGATAGAGTAACATTCTACTGGTGAAAGAATTTTGATCTGGGTGAGATTAAAACTTCTTTCAAGGGGCGTAGTTATAGAAGCTCGCATCGGACTTGTAAAATGCTGGTTACGACACTGGTGGTCATATAGACAGTCATTCGTTGTAAAATACTGGTATCGAACTGCATCCGATTACAACATAGTTGGAAAAAATTACATTTGCTGATTGTTTTTTAGTGATTGGGAGATACTCAAATGATGAAGAAGAAATAACCTTACGTATATCTTAACGTCTGGTTTTATGTGCTTGACAAATGTGGCTATGCCTGCTATCAGCCCGCCGCCACCGACGGGCACTATGATTACGTCGGTCTCGGGAAGCTGTTTCAATATCTCAACGCCGATACATCCTGCTCCTGCTATCACATCAGGATGGTCATATCTGAAACGCCAACTTTTATATTAGTCATCTCTAGCTACTTTTCTTTATCTACACTGATATTATAAATAGGTAAAGTTTGTTTTTTGTTTGTAGGAGGTAATATCTGAAAGTCCTGGCACGATTAATATTTTTTTTTCACCGATAGAAAGCTGCTTTATTCCTGAGTGACATAGGCTATATCTTATGTACGATGTAATATATTCAGAACGTAACAAGGTGAAATAACCTACCGTGCATTTGATCAAAAATATTGGCAATGCATCATTACCCATTGAGGTAGGTGCCCACGTGACCCTGGTCTGCTATGAGTTTAAAAGCGCATGTTTTAGCCTCGTCGATGTTCTCTCCACAGAGCTCCACTGTGGCGCCGTACTCTTGGCATCGGTTCACGACGGACGGACGGGTGTGCTCCGGGAGGACTACAGTCACTTGAACTTTATGTAGATAGCCTTGATGAGCTAATGCCTGTGCACCGAAAAAATAACAAAACTAGTTTAATTTCCTTTAAAGTGTGGTTTAGTTAGATTAGAGAATTTTAATCTAGGTAGTTTGTAAATTAGATTTTAATCTGTCATAATATAATGTTAGGGTGAAACTACATATGTTAGCAAACATTCGCAGTCTTTTATTGAAAATAGTAGGTAGGTACCTATACTTCAGAAAGGAAATAAATGGTTACCTACACAAATGAGTAATTTTATGTTATAGCTAAAATGCCAATGGGTAGAATCATTTATTTTGTTTAGATAATTATACCTACCATAGCCCAATTTCCTACTGACGCCGTGAAAACACCATTTTTGTGTTGTTCTGGACTTAATTTAAGTAAAGCATACATTGCAGATCGTTCGTGGAAACTGTTTAAGTAAAAATAATGGTTATGTATTATAAAATATTTAAAAAAATCATGGAAACATTCATATATTATTTTAAAACAAAATAAATACCTTCCAGATGCATGTCCGGTTTCTATTTTAAAATATAAAGACATTTTAATTTTTTTTGGATTTTTTGATTTCTGAAAATAAATTAAAATTAGTATTTTGATTATAATGGTATTATAATTCGGTCTATGAGATTGATCCCAGCCGTCCAATATGGGGTTTTTGTCGATAAAACCCTAAACAGTAATCAAATGTAATAAATACCCCAAAAAGATCAAAGATTGGGAACCTAGCCTAGTTGGGGCCTAGCGGAAGTTAAAGTCAGATTTACGCAGGTCAACTATGAGACTCCTTAGACTATACTTATGGTTAACGTATAGGTAGTTTTTTCTGTTACCAAGAGTGGAGTGACAGGAACAAATTGTTTCAAAACATCATTTGCTTTCTTGACGTGGTTATACTGTATAGTTTTCGGGTTTTTTGGATTGGAATATCGGTCGTACTCAGGATGCAGTGGTTTCTGGAAAAGTTAATTCTTTATTGCTCTTTTATACTTACTCTTAGGCTAAGCTCAAGCGTAATTTATGATTAAGTTCATATTTAAATCAGGCTTAGCTATATAAAGTCTCCCTGAACGCAACGCCACGGGGTGGTTTGAAATAAGTTGTTTCGTGTTGCAAAGTGACGCGACACCGCGATGCAAGACGCGCATCATGAACCTGCAACGCCGTATCTGTGAGGTGAAACATGGGTTTAATGGGTTCTAAAACGTCGCCGCTGTGTAGCTTCGTCTACTGGCAAAGTATCGTTGCAACGACGGACGTTGCGCTGTGTAATGTGTCGGTGTAAATTGGCCCTAAAGGGGTGACCAGATGGTTGCAAACTAGCGTTCCAACCAAGGTGACCTTGTTAGTTTCAATCCGTGTAGACAGCTGTTTTAATCCATGACCTTGAAAGCCCTTGGTTGGAAAGCGCATATTCCCAATCACCGAATATGTTGGCGCGTGGTTTACATCCATGTAGCTGAAACACAAGCCAAGCACTCTCATAAACTTTATTCTTTATTCTCTTATAAAGATTACATCCCTAAGAATCTTAAAACTATAACTTACTGGACACCAAATGTCTGCCTTTGGTAATTCCCGCTTGGCGAGTGCTGCCGGAGATAAGCCTAGGGAGTCCCGACACTCCGGGGGGGTCGGAGGTGGGAGCGGTGCTCTAGGCATGATGGTAGCTAAATCTTTTAAAAGTTACATGTAAACAAGGTCATTTTTGATTTTCCAATAAATTAATACAGATTTAAATTTTTTAAAACATTACATTGGCTACATCATAACACCTGTTTTAAGGGACGGATTTGTCACTGACGTATGTCACGGATTACAGACTGTTCCTAGCAGTTATTTATGTGCGTGCATTTCATGTAAGAATTCCCTTTGCCGTAATGTTAGCAATACGAAAAACAATGTTGCTATATTTTTAGCAATGAAATTACAAAATAATAGGGAGATTAACTGATATTTCGTTACATTTAACAATTGCCTTATAATTGTTTATTCTATTCTTTTGGAAACTATAAAGACTATTTTTGAATAAAGTATACAACGCAGGGCTCCATTTCGATTGTCCTGGAAACGCCACAATATTATCGTACCTCCATTACCACCTCCCTTTAAGAACTGCATTTTTTAAAAATCCCTCTCCTCTCATAATTCTCCATAAAGTGGTTCGACTACCGTTAAAATCTTTCTAATCATTTCGCATTTCGTGCAACAATTTTGCTAGAGTAGGCAACTCTTTTCTTTTCTTTTTTCTTCAGACAGATAGGGGAGCCAACATTACGACGAAAGGAATTCTTCCGTGAAATGCTACGTGCATTACCTACTTAATGTCTTGGTTTGGGAATTCCCGACAATTTCAAAGTCCCGGGACACGAGACAGCCTACAATCAAATTCCCGGAAATTCCCGGGACTTCGAGACTTTTTGTTTTAAATAGGGGTAAGCATTTCTTAAAGAGTTTTAATTAAATTAATTTCTGGTGAAACGAATTAAAAATCCAGGTAAGTGCTAAACGCAAAAAAAAGGTTCTTATAGTGAACAAACTTACATTTTTCAAATTTTTACCTACACTTGTGCTGTGAGACTTTTCTCCATATCAAATATCACTATTCTAGGTCAACGGGAAGTATCCTATGAATTTTAATTCCCTTGACAGTTTCGAAATACACGTTCTTTTGCGATATAACTAAGTTTGGCAAAAAAAATGTTAACATTTGAAGGAGCACAGTTTTACAACAAAATACCCCCAATTATAAAAAAATTATACGCTCATTTATTAGGCTACGTTGCTGATTTAATAAAATAGACATTTAAAAAAATCAGTGTCAACAGATTGTCGTTTTTTTTTTGATTCGATTGTCGTGTCGAAAACACTCGTTTTCAACAGATGTCGGTTTAATTGTGTATAAGTTAACAATACTACAGTATTTCCAAACTCACATGTTTTCCTTTATCAATTTCGACAACCTTGTCTCGTCTCGAGTCTCGACTTGAAATTCCCGGGACTCGAGACACCAAAAATTACGAAAATTCCCGGGACTTCGAGACTCGAGATGTCCCAGGACCCTAACCCTAGTTCACATCGAGTTCTAGAGATTTAAAGAGAACTTTATTTAATAAATAGGCTCTTAATAAACTAGTGCGCCTCACCATCAAAGATTGCATCGCTACTTACCATCAGGTGGGATCGCAGTCAAGCACTAGTTTATCTTAATTAAAAAAAAAAAAAAAAAATAACGATAAACTAGTATCGCCTTTATAACGTTATTTCTCTTATCGTCTTCTTGTGTATATGTTACGCTCAAAGATCGAAAATGCTCAGTGAGCGGAAAAATAGCTCACAACGCGTTGTGGTCACAGTAAAACATCCACATGGCGAATTTCGTGTTATGGCTCTAACGAAAACGTGCACGACGCGTTGTGGCTATCACAGAAAGACCAAATAGCGAAATTCGTGTCGTGGTTGACTTGCTATTCGATCTCAACGCGTTGTGGCAATGAAGAAAAGCCAGGACGCGTATAGAATATTATTTGATTACGACGCACACTACTTTCTTAAATGGATCCTACTAGGCCTAGGCTGGAAATGTTTTGGTAGATGTCCTTAGGAAATATTTTTTATTTTATAAAATCACTGCATAACGTGTTTGTCATTATTAAATATGTTGTATAAATTAAAATAAAATGATATTTGTTATTTATTGAGATTACTTTATATTAAAAAAAATCAACGTATTAAGTAATAAATTACCGAACACAGAGTATTAATCATTTGTAAATTAATTATAATTCACTTAAAATAATAGGGAATAATAGGGACAAAATTATGAAATATATATGAAATGTCATCTGCAAAAATATAATTTTATGATTGGACACCAGTGGTATGTCATTCACATATAATAAAAACAATATGGGACCTAGTACACTTCCTTGAGGGACGCCACATTTATTTATCCTAGAGTCAGAGCAATGGGAAGTTAGTAAGTCTTCATTTACATTGTCTATAACAACGTATTGTTTTCGATCACTTATGTAAAACGAAATCCACTGCAGTGCAACTCCTCTTATTCCCAGGTTTTCCAACTTTTTTAATAATACGTCATGCGCTACAAAATCAAAAGCTTGAGACAGGTCAAAAAACAGATCTGTTGTTAATTTATTCTTGTTTAAATTACTCAGGATATTGCTCACAAGAGTAAATATTGCTTGTGTGGTTGACTTTTGCTTTTGGAATCCAAATTGTTCGTTTGCTATAATTTTAAATTTGCTACAAAAGTCGACAGTTATAAGCATGTATTATCCTGACACGCGACGATCGCGAGGCGGTCGCGAGGCAAGAGATCGGATACAAGTCTTTATTAGGTAGGTAGGTTAGGCATGTAAGTAAGTAAGTAAAAATTTATTTGTTTAAACATGGTGTACATGATACATTGCATGCAAGATAATAATATAAAATAAGTTCTGGCATGTTCAGCCGCATATCGTGGCATACAAATATTTAGGAAGAGATGGTGCATAAACCGTGATCATCAAAATTTTATAGGTACTTATTTTTAGTTGAGGTTTCAATAGCATAGTTTTAGATATAATTCAATTTATATTATTATAATACACTTGAGAGCAAAAAAATCGCACATGGCTTGTAATTTCGATTAATACTGTTTTTTTCTTAAATCTAAAGATATTGAGTACAAATTATTAAGCAAAATTGAAGCATACAAAGTTAACTTTATAAAAACATAAAATTAAGATCATTGACCTTCACGTAACTCACAAAAACCAGCGGTATACCCAATTCCCCAAATTCACCCATTTTCATTTTATTACTTGCACCTTTACCTAGAGCTACAAAAAAGGTGCTGTTTTGGAGTTTTAATCAGTTTCCGTTAAGGTGATAACGTCTCTATTAGAAACGATGGATTTACTGGAAAAATATGGATACCACGCCCGCAGAAGCCGTTCAAGTTGTTGCCTTGCCCAAAGCAGGCCATAATCAAAATGAAGTCGCTCGACAGCTAAATTTTAGTCGCTTCCCTATTCGTCTGGTATACCAGAGGTTTCAAAAGACACGTGGGTATATTCGACAACCAGGATCTGGCCGGTGGCGCATAGGATCAGGGTGTGATTATCGCTTTTGCTGTAACAAGTGCTTTGAGAAATCGGCTACTGAACACGATTGAACTGACACAAAAGCTTCAAGAAGTTTGCAATGTCAGTGTAAATCAGTGGACGATTAGGAAAAGACTGGATGAAGCAGGCCTGACTACACATCACTCAGCAAATGGTACCAAATTGACCACAGCTCACCGACAAGCCCGGCAATAATTTGCCACGAAACACTTAAATTGGATGTATGCCTAATGGCAGGCTGTTGTGTTTTCTGATAAGTGCAGAACGACTTAGATGACCATGATGGATGCTATAGGGTCTACAGAAGGTCATCATGGCAATTTTAACAATGCTGCATAAGTGAACAAGCGGGTTTTGGAGGCGTTTTGGGGTGGCATAATGTTGAACACTAAAACTGACATTGTATGCATCACTGGGCCATTACTGGCCTGATATCGAGAGGGTTGACGGCTTTATGATAAATCAAAAAAGTGCTCGAAGAATATGTGAAGCAGCTTGTGTGGCTTGTGGTAGATTTTTTTTCCTTAATGCAGAACAACACCAGATCGCATGTCACTAGAACAGTTTGCGACTACATGTAAGACGTTGGAATCATTGCGATAGAGAGGCCAGCTCGTAGTTCTAATCTCAATCCAATTGAAAATATCTGGAATGACCTTGTAAGAAGACTTAGTGCAAAAATCCTGGCTCTGCACGTCTCCAAGAGCTTCAATTTGTCATTGACGAGGAGTGGGACGTTATGCCCTAATATTTCATGGTAAAATTAATACGGTTGATGAAAAATCGAGTAAAAGCAGTAAATAGGGCTAAGGGAGGGAATACACTTTATTGACAATCAGGGTGACCAAGAATTTTAAGTTTGACTCTCATTCTTTCTTAAGTGAAATTTGGTCATTTTTCCCATATTTTGGATTTTGTGCTCTAAACCCTTTCAAGGATATTTTTTTACACTGTATTTCATATCATTAGAAAGGTAATTAAATAGGCTTTCAATTAGTGTACGACATGTTTTCAATAACTATTCACATTCATGACAAAAACTGCCTTAACAAAAAGAGTTATGATGTGCGATTTTTTTGCTCTCAAAATTTTTTAAACTACATAAAGGACATTATATATAGGACACAGCAGCGCAGATC
Source organism: Mythimna ferrago (assembly GCA_910589285.2). NCBI lineage: Eukaryota > Metazoa > Arthropoda > Insecta > Lepidoptera > Noctuidae > Mythimna > Mythimna ferrago. The sequence continues at coordinate 10,214,168 of OU342692.1, read as the reverse complement.
CTTGTCAGAGACATACGAGTGTCACTTGGAAGCCAATTGTTGAAATCTACCGCCATTATAAAAAAAAGTAAAGAAATAATATAAAATTTTGCAAAGAATCACTATTTAAATTGTATATTTTCTGTGTGAACTACGTCAATAAGAAAGGGCCTATGGTCATGCCCTTTCTTTGTTGGTGAAATCTAAGAAGTTCTAGCATTTGCAAGCCAATGCCTATGCTTACCTGCACAAAAGCCTACTTGTGTAACCCATACCCACCAGCCGGTGCTTCTGTGGATTGGAAGGGTTCCCGTCATTTGCCATCCCGAGACAAAACCCTACCTGGCGCCCTCATTAGTTTGTAAGGTAAATTTAGTATAAGTCAATTAGGTTAAGCATTTCGAGTTGCAAGCAACCGTGTACTTCATAGGATTGTGTAATAAAGATTGTGTTGATTATAACTGTGTTTTCACTGACACCACCACCACGTAAATAGCACGTAACATGGCCATGTTATGTGTTATATAGGCAACAAAGAAAGGGCATGACCATAGGCTGGAACAATAATTAACACCGATTTGAACATCGCTCAACGGTCCAGATTTACCAAACTTATATATAACAACAAATCTTAAGGACTCACCCCTTTCTTATTGACGTAGTTCACACAGAAAATATACAATTTAAATAGTGATTCTTTGCAAAATATAATGACCAATTTTATATTATTTCTTTACTTTTTTTATAATGGCGGTAGATTTCAACAATTGGCTTCCAAGTGACACTCGTATGTCTCTGACAAGGATCTGCGCTGCTGTGTCGCTCGAATTCACGGTCAACGTTCTTTATACCATGTTAGAAATAAAGTTTTGAAAAGCACATGTCATGTTTTGAAAATATATAAACAAGGCAAAGGTAAAACTTTAAGTTTGTTGTTTTCAAAAATGGAAATAAAGACATAAAGCTGTCTTGAATCGACATGTATCGTGATCGTGATCCTTTGCATGACATAGTAATGAAAAGCAGTACACTGTTTGTTTTTCGTGTACCTACGCAGAGATGTTAGGAAAAGGTCAATGTACTTTATTGCACGGTTACCTGGCGCCCTCTATAGTGAAACTTTGCACTAGGTTCCCTTTTATGACGTCAGTGAGCACTAGAGTGCGTCTACTGAAAGCGTAACCTGGAGTTTTTTTTTTAAATTTAATTTGCAACATTGTTTTGCCGAAAAAAATCACGTCAAAGTCTATGGTTGCAATTGTCAGTTTTGGAAACGGATATTTATTTTTCAAGAATAATTGCTTAATTATGGGAAAAACAATAAACAGTAACGTGCAAAAACTGCTACACACTATGGTTAATAAGTTCAAACAAAAACAAGAAGAGAAAGAAGGTGTTTTTAATGAAAACCAACAATGTTTACATACGATTTCTGTATTTTCAAGTTAGTATGACGTTTTAATCTTGATCCTTGTCGACTAATATTAGATAGTTATATTTAGGATGTAATGATTTTTTTTTTATTATATTTTTAGATAATCTGACATATTGCGAATTTCATAATGGACAAAAACATCGAATAAAGAAGGCTTTTGGTGAATCGACTTAATCAAAAATACATGCTAGTGAGTGGTAGAATGCGTTGCGCAGTTGAGATGTAATGAAAGATTTGCCTCACTTTGTCTGATAGTGCATCAAAATCTTCAACTGAAGTTAAAATTGCGAAAGTGAAGGAAATAGTGACTGAAATCCTAGTTCAAGTTTGAGAGCTGTTGAACTTTTTGTGTCTCACGAGTCGATCCGTATCATTTGAAACAATCATTGGAGTATAAAACATGTTCCCACTTGACTAATCCCAAAAGATCTGAATTTTCTCTATGCTAAAACGAATCGATTCCAACCCAACAATCTTGAAACACATTATTAGTGTTGGCGAGACGTGATGAAGTTGAAATCATGTTGACCATTTTAATTGACTATCGCGGTGTTGTGCACTTATTACTTACTATTCTTGCCAGAAGGCCAAATGGTAAATAAAGAATATTATTTGAATATTATATAGCGACATTTGAGAGATCAGATAAAATAAAATAATTTGGGATAATAACTAACATTTTGTGTGTTATTGACCTTTACCATACACCCACTAAATAATTAAGTCTACACACATGTTTTTGACTAGGATTAACTATTATACAATTGTCATAAATACAAAAAATACTCTAGTATCAAAACTATTTTCTCCTACTATTTCAATAATACCACATTCAAAATTTTTGGTTGTAACCTCCTTTTCTCAGGTCACGCTTTCATTAGACGGACTCTAACAGCCGATTTTCTAAAATTCACCTATTGTAAGGGGATGAAACAGATGTGCAAAGTTTGTATGCAGAAACTTACTTTCACGCGGGCGAACTCACTGGTAGAAGCTATAGTAATACATATCAAAAGAAAAGTCTCATTGAAATGCGATGTTGAAATGTTATTTATTGACAAAATCAGACATACGGATAAGGATAAGCGTAATGTTATGAATGACATTAATAATGGTCGCAAATTCAGAGTCCACTACTGCATGCACACAGGATTAGGTGCGAGACAAGGGCCGCGCTTCTTGCTTGAAGACTTGTCAGCTTTGCCGTTCATATCTTGGAACATGTAGTCATTGTAGTGCTTCTTGATGAGATCCACCAACTGCTTCGTATGGTCCCATCCTCTGGTTTCACATATAACTTTAAGCTGAAACGTTCAAAGTTTTTGTTAATGTTGCTGGTGTCATAAATATAAAAATATTTTCACGACTTGACTGAACTGCATGATAAAAACGGTAGTAGACAATTATTAGCTATTATTTTTTTTTTGGGATTCGGAAAAAAAAATCCGAGGCTTCGTTCCGGAATTCAACTATTTACATAGGTGAATTTATACGGAACCCTCGGGGCGCGAGTTCGACTCACACTTGCCCAGTTTTTTATGCTGTCAGAAACGTTGTGCGACGTTACACAATGACGTACGACTGCGTTGAACGCCTTAACGATAAGAGTTGCGGGATGTTTGTGACTCCACAACGCTGTACTAGCTGAGTAAAGAGTCTACATCGTTGTACTAGCTGAGTAAAGAGTCTACAACAGCACTTGTACTAGCTGAGTAAAGAGTCTACAACGCTACACTAGCTGAGTAAAAAGTCTACAACGCTATACTAGCTGAGTAAAGAGTCTACAACGCTATACCAGCTGAGTAAAGAGTCCACAATGCTATACTAGCTGATTAAAGAGTCTACAACGCTATACTAGCTGAGTAAAGAGTCTACAACGCTATACTAGCTGAGTAAAGAGTAAACAATGCTATACTAGCTGATTAAAGAGTCTACAACGCTATACTAGCTGAGTAAAGAGTCTACAACGCTATACTAGCTGACTAAAGAGTCTACAACGCTATACTAGCTGAGTAGAGTCTACAACGCTATACCAGCTGAGTAAAGAATCCACAATGCTATACTAGCTGATTAAAGAGTCTACAACGCTATACTAGCTGAGTAAAGAGTCTACAACGCTATACTAGCTGAGTAAAGAGTCTACAATGCAGTACTAGCTGAGTAAAGCGTCCACAACGCTATACTAGCTGAGTAAAGAGTCTACAACGCAGTACTAGCTGAGTAAAGAGTCTACAACGCTATACTAGCTGAGTAAAGAGTCTACAACGCTATACTAGCTGAGTAAAGAGTCTACAACGCTATACTAGCTGAGTAAAGAGTCTACAATGCAGTACTAGCTGAGTAAAGAGTCTACAACGCTATACTAGCTGAGTAAAGAGTCTACAACGCTATACTAGCTGAGTAAAGAGTCTACAATGCAGTACTAGCTGAGTAAAGAGTCTACAACACTATACTAGCTGAGTAAAGAGTCTACAACGCAGTACTAACTGAGTAAAGAGTCTACAACGATATACTAGCTGAGTAAAGAGTCTACAACGCAGTACTAGCTGAGTAAAGAGTCTACAACGCTATACTAGCTGAGTAAAGAGTCTACAATGCAGTACTAGCTGAGTAAAGAGTCTACAACGCTATACTAGCTGAGTAAAGAGTCTACAATGCAGTACTAGCTGAGTAAAGAGTCTACAATGATATACTAGCTGAGTAAAGAGTCTACAACGCAGTACTAGCTGAGTAAAGAGTCTACAACGCTATACTAGCTGAGTAAAGAGTCTACAATGCAGTACTAGCTGAGTAAAGAGTCTACAACGCTATACTAGCTGAGTAAAGAGTCTACAATGCAGTACTAGCTGAGTAAAGAGTCTACAACGATATACTAGCTGAGTAAAGAGTCTACAACGCTATACTAGCTGAGTAAAGAGTCTACAACGCTATACTAGCTGAGTAAAGAGTCTACAATGCAGTACTAGCTGAGTAAAGCGTCCACAACGCTATACTAGCTGAGTAAAGAGTCTACAACGCAGTACTAGCTGAGTAAAGAGTCTACAACGCTATATTAGCTAAGTAAAAAGCTCCGTACCTGAACGCTGAATAAGTTCCGAGGCACGCAGCTGATGCAGGTCCGCTCGGGCACGCAGTCACGAATGGTGACGCCGATGCCCGTCAGCCTGCCGCACAGCTCGGCCAGCCCGCCTGGTTTGTCCCACACAGCCACCTTGAACTTCACCAGCCGGCCCTCGGCCGCCATGCCCCTGTCGAGCGAGCGCCCTAATGTCGTCGGGTCTATGTTGCCTCCAGAAATCACGACCACAACTCTGAAAACAAATAATTATATTACTTTTATAATAGTATTAAATAGATTTAAGTGTAGTAGCAATCTGAAATTTAAACGGTTTGGAAAGAGTAATCTCTCATAACATCAAGAATAACGGATCTGATTTAAAAAAATAGTTAATTAACCTTTCGAATATCTTAAGTTACACAGTTCGACATAAGCAATTGTCTTTCTATTGTGTCTCTAATTACGGCATTCAAAGAGTTAATAATTGTATCATACATTGATACACCACTATCGCTGCTTATCAGACGTTATGTCACAGTGACCGGTTCCTGGGCTATGCGAGTGAAGTCACGGAAAAATGCAACTTTTTGGTGGGGGCCAAAAAAGTTGTACTAATAGCAAAAAAATAAATAATATAAAATGTTTACTCAGTCTTGGTAAAACGAACGATCGTATTGTTTAATTACTTTGTGAACTGGCGACCTACCCCAACTTCACACCGGTGTTAAAAACCGTTGTATTTTCGGGTTTTCTCTACTATAAAATGCATGTGTACCTAAATGCACCTAAACCTTCTTCAACAATTACTCTGTCTATTGGTGAAAATTGCAATAAAATCCATTTAGTTAGTAGTTTGAGTTTATCGCGTTGATACAGACAAACTGACGCGGTGGGGGATTATGTTTTCTAATACGTAAGGATGCCGAAGTATAAAAATAAAAGTGATGCTAACTTTTTGCCTTTTAAGTTAGGTAACAGGCCGCACATAAGAGCAGCCATACCCACTGCCCCGGCGCCTTCCACGTTGAACTTTTCCTCTTCAATGACATGCATGATCGCGCGCGCCACCCAGTCTTCTGGGACAACCACCTAAAAAATGATCAATGTAAAACCCGACAAGCAAATTCATCTTCCATTTTTCCTGTCTTGATATGGTGATACTTAGATGAATATCCGAACGAGAAAAGTAAAATTTAATACCGGACGTGTTTTTACCGATAAGGAGAAAGGAGATTCAAATGGAACATGCTGGTGCTTCATCGTGTCCTCCAGGCGTTCCACACAGTTGCGACACCCGGACGTCACTTCCGCACAAATCCGGTGCAGGTACCTCCCGAACTGACCTGTCCGGTGAGAACCTGCGTCATGCGGAAAGTGAGGACGCCGTGAGGTCTTTCCAGCCACGCCCCAAAGAAGGGACTTACCGCCATAATTGTGGCGTGTCCAGCACTGAGTTGCAATAGTCGCTGACGCCATTTCACTATGAAATCTCGCCGGAGCTCTGTCCGCCATGCCGCGACCTTTTGCGGCAGTGGAATTTCGCTCCGCCGTTGCATCTCCACGCGTAAATCGTGCATGCGTGTGTTATATATAGTGACGAACGTCATTATATATAGCACAACATGTATAACGCAGTTAAGGCTTATAGTCGCTTGAACCATCTGACCGAAATTATGTGGACGCAACTCTCGCACTCGCCTAGGCGGCAGTACGCAAATCTGTGCATTTATTTGCGGCCAGCAGCGTCCGGAAAGCGCTTTAAAACCATTTTCTTTGCGAAATATTGATTGATTTACATATGCAATGTTCACTTTAAAGAATATTTAACCACCAATTTTTATGTCTAAAAATGTTTGTAAAGGTCCAAGCCGTTTCGAAGGAGTAGGGAAAAGTTGCGAAAAGTTGCGAAATTGCTAAATATTTTTTTTAGACAAAAGTATTTATAGCACGAAAAAATCAAATGTTGATAATGTTGTTCATGAATCTTTAATAAACATATTTTTTTTTCAAACTTAACCTGGCGGTTAACGAGGAGTAGGCTTCAGAAAGTCACTGTTTTATGGCACTTTTCGGGCGCTTGGGCCTTCAATCAGGAATTATATCTAATATTTTACGAATATTGTTTGTTGTATTTTATACATTGGTAACATTCATGAAGTTCAAATCAAATGTAAAAGCGTGCAAGGACTGTTGCCTCCAGATCTCCCATGGTGGCAGGCCAGTAAAGAGGCTCGCCGCATTGCGGGAAACCGTGCGGTATCCCCGCACCATCCGTATTACCATGACCCTCTGGCATGCGTTCAGCTAGACTCTCGGAAGCTGTCGCAGCGACGGCGCCCACACTGGCGCCCCGCAAAGGGCCATGGACTGAACGATTCCTTCGGTTGGGCAGGAGCTGCTTGAGAGAAGGTTGACTGGTAGATAATGCCATGTTTCACTAAGTCCCCCCATGCATGTAGTAGTCTACACATGAAGTTTAAATAAATAAATAAAATTGGTAGAAAAGTAAACGCGATATAACAATTTTAAACAAATATTGTCTCTGCGGCTAGAGTCTGTCTAAAAAGTCAAACGACTTGGGTATTAGGATTTAATGAAATCTGATGTAGTTAACACTGGTTCAATAATCAAGGTTGAATAAGATATATTGATCGTTGTTTACTAACAGAAGAACCTTAAAAAAAATATCGAATACAAGTATTTTTTAAATAATTAAATATTATACAAAGTCGGTTAACTTTTCAGACAGAGTATAAGAACCGTGTTCTACGGCGGCGGCGGTCGTACAGGTTTCATGACCTTTGACGTCATCGGTCTTCTCTTTCATAATAACTGCTCTGAGGCTTCGCAACTTCGTTGGTGATGAAGATATAAATTTTTATATATGACCTAAAAAGTATTTAATTTTACAAATAAAAAGTTGCATGAATGTTCACTAATCTATTTGAACAGTCTGAATTACGGTAATCGATCGCAACGCTAATAGTCTTGTGCTGTTGGGCAGCTTGACTCACTTGGCTCAATTACTATGTAGGAAAAGAAAGATCTATGAAAATATATATAAGTCATACATGATGCTTGACTGCAATCCCAACTGATGGTAAGCAGTGATGCAATCGTTGATGGTGAGGAGCAATAGTTTATGAAGACACCTAAATTATAATCGGACGGGAAGACTGTAGCAGACAAATTGTTCTAGTCCTTACCTTAGCAACATTAAAAACTGGAGCAACAATCAAAAACTTTAATAAGATACTTCGCAGCTCCGCTTCCATCATTATAATCACTATTTCTGTAAGAAAAGAACAGGGATCCATGCGACGAGATTATTGCTGTTAATTTAATAAACTCACCATTTTAGTAAGTAGACCTTTGAGGGTGTGGAAAGTGTTAACACCGACTTTATTGACAGCTAATCCATCAGCGATTGTACTATCTATCGGGAAGAAGATGCGTTCGTTTTTCTTGAATGACTCCGTCATACTGCGTGTCTTGTCTGTTTCGATTCCCTGTATTTAGGCGAAAATTTTAAGTAATAATGAAAAAACTCTAGAACTGAAAACCATTTTTTTAATATTTGAAATATGTAGTGAGTTACGAGCTACTGTGAAAGAGAAAACCACGCAAGTGCTGATTCTACGGTCACTTTGTCTATGATTTTACCAATGTTATACAAGGTGCAGTTTTAAAACTGCACAATATTTCAGGAGGTTGTAGTAAAACTCATAAATAATCATATAAAAAAACGATACCTGGTCAATAATCAGTAATACTTGTTATTTAATTTTTTAATTACTCTAAACTAAATCGATTGATCGATGGCCGCGGGGGCGTGGCTAGGGTGTGGCGTGCGGGATGATGATTGGATGATACATTATTTATGAAACTATCGTTGCGAGTTAGTGTGTGTGAAAACGACCTTTATTGTTCCGTGTTTGTGTGTGTGAAAAAAAGCGCGGTTATAAAAAAAAAAAAATTACCTACTTATTTTATTATTGATTCGGGTCGAGAATCACTAACATAATTACCTCCTGAAATATTTTGCAGCTTCAAAACGACACCTTGTATATTTATTATTTTTCCAATGGTTGTTTTATCAATGTTCGTATTTAATTACTTATTATTTTGTTTCGATACCTTTTAATTCATTGAACCTCATTTATCTTTTTAACCGACTTTTAAAAAAAGGAGGTGGTTCTCAATTCGATTGTTTTTTTTTTTATGTTTGTTACCTCAGAACTCCGTCTTTTATGGACCGATTTGCAAAATTTTTTTCCCCTCACATGATATGCTTCCAGATTGGTCCCATTTTTTTCCAGTTCAGATGATGGAATCCATGAGGAATCGAGGGAACTCCTCAAATATTATAGGCAACTATATAGTTATTTTGGTATTATCATTGAGGGTGTTAAGGTTGTGGAAGACGGTAAAACGCAGCGTTGAGCGAAAAGATTTGTAATTGCAAAAAAGAAAGTTATAGAACAAAATTTTAGGTTAGGAAGCGCGCGCTGTCCGTCGCGTTGAAAATGGCACTGCGTCATCGCAAAACAAAATGGCGGTTCGGGACACGCCCCTTTAACCCTCTCAGACACCGCGCGTTCCCTTTTACATTTTTTTATGTTTTTAAAGGTATCATTAACACGCCCCACCCCAGTGCTGCCTCAGCAGCACTCACCATCAACTGGTATTCGAGCGACACGCGTGACCGGTCTAGTCAACGTTCCTGACTTGGTCTTTATCCGAATCATTCTGACTCGGTTGTCTTTTCCAGGGATCACTTCCTGAACTAATCCTTTGGGCCAAGAGTTGCGAGGGTTATCAGGATCCACAATAACTACGAAGTCGCCCACTTGTATATTTTGGTGCTCCTCTTGCCATTTCTTCTGTGGCAGCAAGTCCGGCAGCACCTCCTTGACCCATCGGCGCCAGTACATGTCGGCTAATCTTTGGGCGATCCGCCACTGCTTTCGCAGATAACCATCTGAATCATCAAATTTTCCTATGTGAGGTAAGCCTGACGATGAGCCCAGCAAGAAATGATTAGGAGTTAACGTTTCAGGATCAGTTGGGTTTACAGATACGTGAGTTAACGGCCGGCTGTTCACTATGTTCTCTACTTCTGTCAAAAGCGTATTCAGAGTTTCATCTTTGGGTGCACGTTCTTTTAAAATTATTTTCAGGCTGGTCTTCACGCTTCTGATGAGCCTTTCCCACGCCCCACCCCAGTGGGGACTCGCGGGCGGTATGAAAGTCCAGTTGGTTCCGCGGTTCAAGGCCTCATCTTTTAACACTTCTTCATCTAATTCTTTTATAGACTTTTTCAGCTCCTTATCCGCTCCTCGTAAATTTGTACCGTTGTCAGAATACAAATACAATGGCCATCCCCTTCTCGCGGCCATCCTTCGTAATGCCATAATAAAGGAGTCAGTTGTGAGTTTTGTGACTACTTCCAGATGAATTGCTCGTACTGTCAAGCACGTGAATAAGACGCCGTACCTTTTCTCGCGACGCCTTCCCACCGTCACTTCCATGGGACCAAATAAATCCACACCGCAGCAAGTGAAGGGCCGTTCATGATGCGCCATTCGAGCAACAGGTAAGTCTCCCATCCTTGGTGTTTCAGGCCTAGACCTTCGTACTCTGCAAACTGAGCATCTAGACGTCACTTGCTTGACAGTGGGTCTTAGCCTGGTGACCCAATATTTTTGTTTGACCTCGTTTACCACGGTTTCTTGATTCCCGTGAGCGTAGTAGTGATGATAATATTTGACGATCAATCTCGCAACGTAATTTCTTCCATCTAATATGATAGGGTTTTTTGTTTCAGGTAGGATGCCAGGTGCAGCTCCAATGCGGCCCCCGACGCGCATGAGCCCGTGTTCGTCCAGGTAAGGCGATAAGGTAAGTAGTTTACTTGTTTTCGGTACACATCTGTTGTTTTTTATTTCAGTTAATTCGTTACTAAACGATTCAGCTTGTGATTTCTTTAGTAATAATATTTCAGCATTCTTCATAGTGTCATCGAACGTAAAGGTAAGTTTCTTGCATTTGTTTATAAACTTGAGCACCAACGAAGCCGATCGACGTAAGCGAAGCCATGAACTGAAACGAGTTGCGTCAGGTACAGGTAAGTAAATTTCTTGTGTATTTGTTCTTATTAAATTAATACACTCCAATTGTGTTTCTGTTCTTTCAGTGGATATGACGTCATACGGCCACTCGTCTTCTTTGCGTCGTAAGAATGTAGGTCCGTAAATCCATTCATCTTGCAAGACGGGCCAGGTGTAGTTTTCCCGCGTAGCAATATCAGCCACATTTAATTTCGTGGGCACGTATCGCCATTCATTAATCCGCGTTAACTCATCAATTTCGCCTAAACGGTTCGCTACGTACACTTTATAGTTGCGAGCATCATTTCTTATCCAGTGTAGCACTGTTGTTGAGTCACTCCAGAATACACGCCGCTCGGGCTTCATAGTATGTTCTCTAGCTACTGAGTCTGCTAGTCTAGCCGCTAGGACAGCCGCTTGAAGTTCCGAGCGCGGAATAGTTATCGGTTTATTTCCTACAACCCGACATTTACTCGCGATGAATGCTACGCGTGTATTATCTTTGTCGTCCTTCCATCGCCAGTACGCAACGGCGCAAATTGCTTTACTAGACGCATCACAGAATATGTGCATCTGTAGGTATCTATAACTCTCTTGGGTCACGACCTTTCCATCATAGGTATTGCAACAGCTGTGCGTCGTAGTGCTCGTAGCCGATGTCGCGTCCGCTACGTTCGTAGCAATATTCGTAGCACTCGTAGCCGGGGCGCTTGAGTTGGAAGGCGGGGAGATTATATCTGTCTTCTCGCTCACTCCCGTGGTAGCAGCCGCATAGTGCCTCGGCAAACTAACATCTTGTAATGATTTCAATAAGTAAATCCATTTTGACCATTTTTCAAACACTGTATCGGGAACTTGATCGTCCCAACTGATATTTAATTTCCACATTTCTTGTATTATAATTTTTCCATTGATAGTGTACGGTGCTAGAATGCCATATACGTCAAAAATGGACATTAACACACGTAACATTTCCCTCTTGGTAGGTTTTTGTGTCCCATTTATGATACTTTCGGGTATCCGCTTGAAAGATACGTCGAATCTCAAAGTATCATCACTCGGATGCCAAATCAATCCAAGCGTGCGTTCGCCTTCGTACTGTTGGCCTATTTTGAATTTGACGGCTGCGTCGCCTAGTAAATCTTTAGGTAGGCTTGCGAGTACTTGTTTACTGTTGCTCGTCCAATTGCGCATCTCGAACCCGCCTTTCTGGTGGATGGATATGACGTCATGAAGCAGTTGTATTGCGGTTTCTTCGTTAGGTAGGCTGTCTATATAATCGTCCATATAGTGACTTTTATGTATAGCAGAAACCGCAGCAGGCATTGACGACTCATACTGGTTTGCGTTTTTGTTTTTTATAAATTGGGCTATAAAGGGCGAGCAATTAGCACCAAAAATTAGAGACGTCATCACGTAGGTATTTATAGGTCCTTCTGGTTCTTCTCTATATAGAAATCGGAAGGCGTCTCGGTCTTCAGGTCGAATTTTTACTCTGAGGAACATATCTTTAATATCTCCAGATACGGCTACTCGATTTTCTCTAAATCGCAACATAATGCCAAATAACGACATAAGTAGGTCAGGGCCCTTTAATAAGTAATCGTTAAGTGATAACCCGTTTGTTTTGGCTGCTGCGTCAAACACTAAACGCAGTTTTTTCTTGTTGGGGTTATCGACCCCGAAGTGAGGTAAGTACCAAGTTCTTGGCGGTGTAACATTTGCGTAGTTACATCTTTCTGCGTAGTCATTGTCAAGTAGATGTCGTATGCGTTCTTCGTATCTTTTCGCATATTCCTTGTTTCTTTTTAATTTGAGTTCTACTCCTTTCAGTCTGCACAATGCCGATGGGTACGAGTCCGGCATCGTGGCCTTCTCGTCTCGCCAAGGTAAGCCGACATGCCATTGGCCATTGATGAGTACAGAAGTCCGTTCTAAATGTTCTTCAGCGCGTAAGTCTTCAGAGTTCTGCCTGGGCTTGCCAGACACGCCCATGGACTCGATTGAGAACGATCTTCGTATCTCGTCCTGTATCTCTCGTAGTACACATTCTGTTTCTATGACGTCACTAGTGACACACAACGAGGAGTGACGTATAGACGAATCAGGTAGGTAAACATTAGGCACCCTTCCATGCAGGCACCAACCCAGAGGAGTCCGGGTGGCACAGGGTTCATTGGGTTTTCCCACTCTTATTTCCAGAGGTAAGAGAAGGTGGCAATTATCTTGTCCGATTAAAACTTGTGGTTGTAGTTGTGTTTTTGTGCACAAGTTATTGCTGATGTCACATAAGTGTTCGTACTTTTCGTTATTTACTGTTGCCAAACTTTGTGGTAGATTTAATTCCTTCACGATTCGCGCATCAATTGTAAACATCTTGGTATCAACACCGCACAAGGTCATCTTGGCGCGCTGTGCACTGCACACTAGTTCGGTGTCATTCCATGCGCCACACACACGAAGACATTCCCGGCGGCCGCGCAGCCCTACTTTATCCGCCAGCGAAGCACTAACTAACGACACAGTCGAACCGTCGTCAAGCAGCGCGGTCGTGCTCACACTGCCGTTGGGTCCGTGAATGTTTATAGGTACAATTTTTAACATTACGGAACAGCTGACATTGATATTTGTTATTGTTTCGGTTGAGCTTTCAGTATCGGGTGGAACATCGGTTTGTACCGCTGGCACAGGTTCACTGTTGTCTTGACGGGCCACATAATGTAATAAGCGATGATGCGATTGTCCACAATTGTTTACATCACAGCTAGGAGCGGTGCACGAGTCCCTACGATGTTGCGCGATTAAACACTTATAACAAATACCGTTCCGCTTTACGTGCAGCCATCTGTCCTTTCGTAGCGATTTTTTGAACTTTTTACACTCAGTTAATTTGTGACTAGCCGTACGACAATAACGACACTTGTCTTCACTTTGTCCGTCTTGCACTAGAACAGTTTGAATATTGTTTACTTTATCACTATGTTTACGTTTGGAATAGTCCGTTATAGGTTGTAACAAAGTAGCACTACAGGTTGATATTTTCATAGCTTCTTCACTCAAAAAGTCATTCAATATATCCAGCCTGCACTTTTCTTGCGTTTTTATTAACGGATAGCTATAGTCTGCCCACTTGGCTAGCAGCACGGTAGGCAGCTTCGACAGCACCATATTGACCACATCAACACCCTGTAAGTACTCATGTCGTTTGAGTTGTCGCACCGAAGCAACATAGTTTTTTATTTTCACACTAAAAGGTACAATGTCTTTATGATAATCTGGCGGTAGCGGGTTTAACTTTTTCACGTCGTGCAGGATTCTTGATATAATAATGTCCGAGTTACCAAATTGTAATTCTAACGTAGACATAATTGTTTCAGGTGATGTAGAAGTAACTAACAGGGCTGACACGGCTTCTTTAGCGGGACCACGGAGACATTTTCTTAGGCGCCATAGGTTCTCCCTCTCGCTAAAATTGCACATAAGTGTTGACTCCTGGTAAGCACTCTTGAAGAACAGCCATTCCATGGGGTCACCAGAGAATATGGGAAGTTCCCGTGGTGTGCTGAGGCGGCTGAGTAGATTTTCGTTGTGGCTAGTGGGCACGGAAGTGATGACTAGGTCCCTCAGTGCGCTGGCTAATTGTTGAACTGCACCGTCAGTGCCGCTACCCTCCGGCAGCGGCGGGAACAGCGGGCCGGTAGATTTTCCTTTTTTGTTGACCCCCTGTTGCTCCAGTTCTTGTTGGCTGCGCTCCAACCACTCCTCGATGTCCCTGCCATCGTCTTGTGACTCCGACGCTGGTTAGTACAGGATACGGTTAAGAACGACCTTCACCGGTTTGTTTAATGGATGAAACCTATTTTATGATAAATTTAGTAAATTAAATAATATAACGCGGGTGGGTTGCCTGAGAAATTCCTGGCCAAACAATTTTTTTTTTTTTTGTAAAATGCACCGGTGTGTTTAACGAATAAATTTAATACTAACCGAAAGAGTGAAGCCTTTAGAACATAAAAATGTTGGGTTGCCTATTTGTTTCCTGGCATAGCTATGGGTTGCCAGGTATAAACAGGTATGCATAAACAGGTGTGTTTTTTTTATATACAACAAATTCTATATCAAAATAAACACTGTTTCATTACGAATACGATGTTATAGTGTTGTCTGCAAAAAAATCTGGTGTGGATAACGGTTGTGCAATTTTCTAAAAATAAAATAAATTTTCAATTTTTAATTAATAATAGTCTGGCCAGGAATTTCTTAGGCAACCCACCCGCGTTATATTATTTAATACACTAAATTTATAATAAAATACGTTTCATCCATTAAACAGACCGGTGAAGGTCGTTCTTAATCGGATCTTAGACTAGGTGGACTGTATTTTTCATCCAGGGCTGCTATGTCTGCAGCTAACTTTTTGTTTATGAGTTCCATTTCAATTTGAGCTTTCGCTTTCGCCGCTTCTAATTCGAGTTTTTTCTTATGTGCAACTACCGACGATCTTGATGTTCGATGTGATGGCCTTGAACATTTTGACTTTCGTGACGCAAGTTCACCTGCTTCTTCTACTTTCGCAGGCTCGATCAGGTTGGGTTTGGCCACATCATCCTCTTTGGCCGATGGTTGCTCCTCACATTTCAGCAAATGTCGTTTTTTTGTAGTGCTGCGCGTGTTGACCATCTTGTTCTGCGGTGGCGTGTGGTACATTACTTAATGATCCGGCTCGAAGGACCACTGTTAAGGTTGTGGAAGACGGTAAAACGCAGCGTTGAGCGAAAAGTTATAGAACAAAATTTTAGGTTAGGAAGCGCGCGCTGTCCGTCGCGTTGAAAATGGCACTGCGTCATCGCAAAACAAAATGGCGGTTCGGGACACGCCCCTTTAACCCTCTAAGACACCGCGCGTTCCCTTTTACATTTTTTTATGTTTTTAAAGGTATCATTAACAGAGGGCTTATGGGCTTACAGTCAAAAAGTGACATTTGATGAAGTGGAACTGGTGAAGAAGACCAGAAATGGCCAATGGAACTTCATACTCAAACAAATATCATAATGAACATAGTTAAGCGACTATGACAATACAAATAAATGAATAGTTCTGAATAGTTATGTTGAAAATGGTATCATCAAAGTGATCTGATGATGATGATTGAGCCGGAAGATAAGCACCGGCACTCCGTAATTAATCATTGTATCCTAGTCGTATTTGGACTCATTAGAATAGTCATGAAATACACTTTGGCTATAAGGTACTATCAAACTGATCTGATGATGATGATGGAGCCGGAAGATAGGCACCGGAACTCCGTAATTAATCAATGCATTCTAGCCGTGTTTGGGCTTATTAGAATTGTCACGAGATGCACTTTGGCTATAAGGTACTATCGAACTGACCTGATGATGATGATGATGGAGCCGGAAGATAGGCACCGGAACTCCGTAATAAATCAAAGAATTCTAGAGGTGTTTGGGCTTATTAGAATTGTCACGAGATGCACTTTGGCTATAAGGTACTATCGAACTGATCTGATGATGATGATGATGGAACCGGAAGATAGGCACCGGAACTCCGTAATTATTCAATGTATCTTAGCCGTGTTTAGGCTTATTATATTTGTCATAAGATGCACTTTGGCTATAAGGCATATGATCATGATCTGATGATGGAGCCGAAAGGTGGAAGGTGAACACGGGAACTTCATAATAAAACATTATATCCTACCAGGGCTTGGGTTGATTGAAATTTTCATGAGAAAAAGGTACTCTGGCTACAAGTGTATCGC
The DNA here is from genome assembly GCA_910589285.2 of Mythimna ferrago. Taxonomy (NCBI): domain Eukaryota; kingdom Metazoa; phylum Arthropoda; class Insecta; order Lepidoptera; family Noctuidae; genus Mythimna; species Mythimna ferrago. Next base: position 10,197,804 of record OU342692.1, on the reverse strand, counting down.
AACTAAAAAGTGTGAAATAAAAAACTTCTTACAAAAAAAAAAATAACCGACTTCACTAAAAAAATACACTAAAACGGTCAAAATAACTTTAATTTCGGAAGTCGGTGTTATATAAGAAACAAACAATAGCGAGAAACACCGACTTCCGATATTAAAGTTATTTTGACCGTTTTAGTGTATTTTTTAGTAAAGTCGGTTACTTTTTTTTTTGTAAAAAGTTTTTTATTAAATATAGCAGCATATGCTGAGTTAGGCGCCCTTTTGGCCTTGCACAGATTTTAAAGTTCTCTTTTTTTATTATTATTATTAATCGAATTCTATACAGTAGAATGTGAAAAGTGTGAGGTACGAATAAAAGTTTTTTCTTTCTTTATTTCTTCTTCTTTCTTTCTAATATGTATTGAAATTATACATCAGTTGGTAGACGGGGGCCGGGGTTGCCCATTTACTTAGGTACATATATCCCGTGCTTCCAACTTATTATAGAGGTAGGAACTTTTGGGGTTTATGATTAATAGCAGTTTACCATAACCTTTTCCTTTTTAAGTCGGTTAATGAGAACGATAAAAAATAAGGTTATCATATTGTTATAAAAAATATTTCATGTTTACTATTGGCTGACAATCCAGATAGGATTTATAATCAGTTTTTATTTTATGGAGTGCAACGGTCGGTGGATGCTGTTTTTACTGTTCCGTGGATGCTATGCTGTCGTATCCCCTACTGATACTGTTACGTTGCGTCGCTACGCGGTGCCGTCGCGGGCAAGGCGACACCTCGACGTGCTTCCGTAGGCTCGTAGCTGCGTAGCACAACCCGCTACGGCGTAGCTGTACTACATTAAGGCTTATAGTCCCTTGAACCATCTGGCCAAAATTATGTAGACGCACCTCTCGCACCCGCCTAGGTGGCAGTACGCAAATCTATGCATTTATTTGCGGCCAACAGCGCCCGGAAAGCGCGCGGCTGACCTTTAAATCCATTTTCTTTGCGAAATATTGATTGATTTACATATGCAATGTTCACTTTGAAGAATATTTAACCACCAATTTTTATGTGTAAAAAGGTTTCCAAAGATCCAAGTCGTTTTGAAGGAGTAGGGAAAAGTGGCGAAAAGTTGCGAAATTGCTTAATATTTTTTTTAGACAAAAGTATTAATAGCACGATAAAATCAAATGTTGATAATGTTGTTCATGAATCTATAATAAACATATATTTTTTTCAAACCTATGAACCTGGCCGTTACCGAGGAGTATGCTTCAGAAAGTCACTGTTTTATGGCACTTTTCGGGCGCTTGGGCCTTAAGAACGAATTTAGTTATAAATAAATTATATTGTTTACTAGTTGACCCGGCGAAGTTCGTAGTGGTACGAACCTTTAGCTAAACTGTTAAAGGTTAACGCTATCTACTGTTATTATCAGAACCAGCATAATTAATTTTAAAATAGCATTTTATTTCGAGATGACCTTGTAACTACGACGGACTAACGAACAGCTATTCATTTTTATACATATAGATGTTCGGTCCACATGTTTAGCTATTGTGCACAAATGATGTGTTATTATTTACAATAAGTGAACTCACATAAACTTCAATTTCGGGTTTGAGATGTTTGACTGCGACGGCTACTCCAGCGAGCAGGCTGCCGCCTCCGCACGGTACTAACACTGCATCCACGTTCGGCACTTGCTCTAATATCTCAATGCCCACGGTGCCTTGACCTTCTATTACGTTGGGATGGTCGAAACTGAAAAGCAATTTTCTTTTCAATACACTTACTCGAAAACCCATTCTTATCCTTACGGCCTTCAGGCACGCAATTAACTATTTTTTGCCCTAGTGCGGAAAACTACGAGCTCGCATCCGCTACAATTTATTGTATTTATAGTCCACTCAAATACTATATCAAATAATAGGGGTTAGTTAGGTTACAATAATTCGCATCCAGCTGAAAATTGGTAGGATTGTTCAAAACACCATCATAAATGAAATCTAATAATAGAAAAAAAAAACCCGACTGCGTAAAAAATACTTTAAATAAAAACTGAAAAGAAAAAGAACAAGTTCAGTCCAGTAACGTAGATAAATGTATTAATTAACACAAAAATTAAAACATGCACACACATTTATATTTGTGCACACACCTTTATATTTGTGTATTTAGTGTTTTCGATATTTATAACATAAATGTGAATGATAATATTTTCGGTTATCTGTCGGTTTTTCCAGCTAATATCCGAAACGGCTACGCTGATTTAGACGGGGCATTCACTGATGGATAGCTAATGTTACAATCAGTTACTTAAACTACTTTTCATTTTCTTGCGGGAACGGGATTTCATTCATTGAGATATAGGTTTTTTGAGGTGAGAAATCGTCTAATGATTTCTCCCGCTCTTTGGTGGAGCGGGAGTCCATGTCAAACATTTACTGACTCAAACCACACCCTGTGTCAGTTGCCCTTATCATTCTAGGATCACAAGTTACATGATAGGTTTAGGTAACGGCCCTATTGGCCCCCCTGCGGCTTTACTGACATCTCTTTGAGGAACGCGCAGTACACGACATGCTATCGGCGATTTGGGTTTGGTCTAGACAAAAGCCGGACAGCTGGAGTGCAAGCTATACATTGTACGTCATCCGAAAGCCCGCGCCTACAGTGGCTGGTAGTCAGGGTCGGGGTCTCAGCGGCTGGGTCATGACGATGTCTATCCCTCACGTGGGCGGCTGTCTCCATCACTAGCATTACTGCTTCGCAAAGGATGCGACCGCCAGCCATTCCCCCTCACTCCGGACCATGGCCTGGATCAGGGCCTGGTGTGAGAGGTCACCGTCGCCAATTGTCCCCACGAGAACCCGGCAGTGCTCCGCCGATGCGGGGCTTACATCCACCGTAAGCTCTACCGTGTCCTCTCGGTGGTCCGTACAATGGCGACACCCCTGACCGTTTCTTCCACCTGAATCGAATGCAGGAACTCTCCAAACTTACCATGTCCGGTGAGGATCTACGTCATGCGCTATGTGAGGACGCGGTGACACCTCTTCAACTACCACTGCTCAGAGGGCACCTACCGCCATGGTTATGGCAAGCCCAACTCACGGATAGTTAATGTTATAAGGAGTAACTTAGGCTACTCTTCATTTTCTCGCGGGAACGGGTGTTAATTTTTTGGGGGGGATATATCTCTGAAATGGATAACCTTTTCTTAAGTGATTGCCCCAAAAAAAGGGAATAACGAAGTCGACGGTAACCGCTAGTACAAAATAAATAACATAATTATTTCCTACTGTATATTTTTTCCAATATGGTCATGACATACTATTTTGAAATCCTCATGATGAGCCCTTTAATTTGATACCCATATTGCCGTATTAACATTTTTTTACTCTTCTTCTTCTTCTTCTTATCGTATCGATGGCAAAACTAGTTAAATTCCTTGCCTGGCCCAGAATTTTTACTCTGAAATGTAGCATCTCATAGTATATAATTATATCGTTTTTTTTTAACGTCACATATCTAAGAACACTTGGGTTATCAAGACGAATCTAACGATATGTTAATTATAAAAATCCGTTCAGCGGTTTGGAAGATATGTGGAAGAATTCCGCCTCGGTCGCAATGACAAAGTTTCTACTAGTCTAAGATCCGATTAAGGCGTATAGTCCCTTGAACCATCTGAACGAAATTATGTGAACGCAACTCTCGCACTCGCCTAGGCGGCAGTACGCAAATCTGTGCATTTATTTGCGGTCAGCAGCGCCCGGAAAGCACTTTAAATCCATTTTCTCTGCGAGATATTGATTGATTTACATATGCAATGTTCACTTTGAAGAATATTTAACCACCAATTTTTATGTGTACAAAATGTTTCTAAAGGTCCAAGTCGTTTCGAAGGAGTAGGGAAAAGTTGCGAAAAGTTGCGAAATTGCTAAATATTTTTTTTTGACCAAAGTATTAATTGCACGAAAAAATCAAATGTTGGTATTATTGTTCATGAATCTATAATATAACATATATTTTTTTCAAACCAATTGACCTAGCCGTTACGGAGGAGTAGGCCTCAGAAAATCACTGTTTTATGGCACTTTTCGGGCGCTTGGCCCTTAAGAACGACCTTCACCGGTCTGTTAAATGGATGAAACCATTGATGAAACGTATTTTATGAAAAATTTAGTATATTAAATAATATAACGCGGGTGGGTTGCCAAGAAATTCCTGGCCAGACATTTTTTTTTTAAATACACCTTTGTGTTTAACGAATAATATTAACCGAAAGTATGAAACCTTTAGACCATAAAAACGTTGGGTTTCCTATTTGTTTCCTGGCAATTGGCATAACTTTGGGTTGCCGGGTATAAACAGGTATGTCAATGCTAGAAGTACCCACTTTTATATTAAATAAATTGTATATCAAAATAAACGCTGTTTCATTACGAATACGATGCTATAGAGTTGTCTGCCAAAAATCTGGCATGAATAACGGTTGTGCATTTTTACAAAAAAAAAGTCAATTTTCAATTTTTTAATAGTTTGGCCAGGAATTTCTTAGTCAACCCACCCGCGAGTTATTATCTACTAGATTTGTCATAAAATACGTTTCATCTATTAAACAGACCGGTGAAGGTCGTTCTTAATCGTATCCTCTACTATCCATTTATATCAAAATTTACCTACTATTTCAGTCTCTCTTCTTCAGTCTAATCTAAGTACATATATTTTTAAATACGAAGTGTGCTTACCCGTTAACATATATCATTCTCTTTTCTTTAGCTAAGGTCATAGCATGTCTTTTAGCCTCAGCCATGTTATTCCCGTACAATACGATCTGACCGCCATGTCTCTCGGCATTGGCTCTCTTAGTGAGTGGGGCCTTCAATGGCATAACGACTATGCTCGGTATGCCTAGCTGGGTGGCATTGTAGGTCAAAGCTGTACCGTGGTTGCCAGCGCTAGCAGTTACCACACCATTCCTCCTTTGATCATCGGTTAGCACCAGCATAGTGTTGCGTACTCCGCGCTCCTTGAAACTTAAGATTTAATTACATTAATATTAGGCAATTTTATTATGTCAAAAATGTTTACAATCAGTTTTCATTTTGTCGAGTGTCACCGCGTCGGTAGATGCTATGTCGTATTCCCCTACTGAATGTCACGTCGAGTCGTCTCGCGCCTGTGCGGTCAAGACGACATGGCGTGCTACCGTAGGCTCGTAGCAGCGTAGCAAAAATAGCTACGGCGTAGCTGTGTGCTACGCCAAGGACATTTTTTGTTTTCAGTAAAATGTTGTGTCGATAAATGAAATAATGACACTGAACAAAATAATTGTATTTTTTTAATTATATTACCATCCTGTGAACTGCAGGAACTCTTGTTTCATATACACTTCCATCCCCAGTTTCTCCGACATGTGAGCTCGCTGTAGTCAAACAATTAAATTACACTGATTTTCCTGAACACATCTAGTTTCGTACTTATGTCGCGTGTACTTTTTTCTTACTTCTACCAGCGGCATCGTTCGCGTGAAAGTAAATAATATTTATGTCTAAGTGATAAGCATACTACTGGTGAAGAATGTTTGAAAACGGTTCAAGGATATTAGAGTTCATTCGTTAATACAAAACAATATCAGAGTTTGATGATATTCAATCCTTGTTAGGCCTTAGGATTCATGTAGGATTTCTGTGATAATGTTTATGTCTATTTATTTATCTGTGACATTTTATGTCAGTGGCGCGTAGTGGATACGAGAAAAAAAGTGAGCGACGAGCGTGTCAGATTGCGTGAATTACATTTTAGAAGATCAGCTATAGGAACGCTTTAATGTGCATGCCGTGACCAGACTTTAGAGTTGATCACTTCGAGATATGTCTAACTAAAACGGGTAACGTTAACATTTGATGATGTGTCCATCCTCGTTTGCTATATCATTAATGTAGAATTCCTGTGATAATAAAAGGACTAGTCATAAGAAAGTAGGCCAAACGAGGATTGAAATATCATCAAACTTTAACTTTAAAAACGATTTGGCTAAATTTACTTGGCCGTATCATAAGGTGATCAATTTCTATGATCTAGTCACGACATCAATATAATAATAATCTAACAAAAATACAAATCTATTCTCTTCATACTGTTAGTAGATATAGAATACGCATCCTGTTAACTAAAAGCTACGAGAGTATCGCGTACCTACCGGGCATTGTGTCCGAGTGATGAAGCCGACCATTCGACGTGATGCCTCTAATATTGATTGGTATTTGACCTTAACTGGATTGTCTGGATCACAGAATTCATCATATTCTGGATCCTTGAAACAATATGTAACGATTTCATAAATTAATATTATTGTGCTATTTATTTTGATTATAAAAACCGACCAATTGCGAGCCAGACTCACGCACAAAGGGTTCCGTACCGTATCTATAAAATCAATCAAAAAATTGTATCTGTTGTATTGGAGCCCCACTTAAATAAATATCTATATATATAAAAGAAAGTCGGTTAGTTACACTTTTTATAACTCAAGAACGGCTGAACCGATTTGGCTGAAAATTGGTGGGGAGGTAGCTAAGAACCAGGAGAAGGACATAGGATACTTTTTTTTTTTTTTTTTAGGGTAGAGTAGAGTAGAGTAGTGTAGGGTAGAGTAGGGTAGAGTAGGGTAGGGTAGGGTAGGGTAGAGTAGGGTAGAGTAGGGTAGAGTAGGGTAGGGTAGGGTAGAGTAGGGTAGAGTAGAGTAGGGTAGAGTAGAGTAGAGTGGGGTAGGGTAGAGTAGGGTAGAGTAGGGTAGAGTAGGATAGAGTAGGGTAGAGTAGAGTAGAGTAGGGTAGGGTAGAGTAGAGTAGAGTAGGGTAGGGTAGAGTAGGGTAGAGTAGGGTAGGGTAGAGTAAGGTATAGTAGGGTAGAGTAGAGTAGAGTAGGGTAGGGTAGAGTAGGGTAGAGTAGGGTAGGGTAGAGTAGGGTAGAGTAGGGTAGAGTAGAGTAGGGTAGAGTAGGGTAGAGTAGGGTAGAGTAGAGTAGGGTAGGGTAGAGTAGGGTAGAGTAGGGTAGAGTATGGTAGAGTAGGATAGAGTAGGGTAGAGTAGAGTAGAGTAGGGTAGGGTAGAGTAGGGTAGAGTAGGGTAGGGTAGAGTAGGGTATAGTAGGGTAGAGTAGGGTATAGTAGGCTGAAGTAGGGAAGAGCGGGAGCGAAGCCGCGGGCAAAAGCTAGTTATTATATATATATTGTTATTATAGCGACAACAGAAATACATCATCTGTGAAAATTTCAACAGTCTAACTAATACTATCACGGACTGACAGTGGAGTGTTAGTAACAAGGTGCCGTTGTACCTCTTGGGTCCCGTTTTAACCTTGAAAAGTATACTATGACAACACATTAAACACACTTTTATTGAATTCTGTTAAGACCAACCGTCTGTAAACAGTTCAGGGTAGCTAAAGATACACGTTAGTCAAGATTACCAAGCCAAACCATCCTTCACTTGCATCCTTCGTCAAAACACAATATTCAGACTTGTTTACCACGCCAAACCCCTTTGAATAGCTGGTATGATGGAGCAGATAGGTGCGCAACTAATAGCGCAGTTTCTAAATTAATTGAAAAATCTGGGCAAGTGTGACTCAGACTCGCGCAGTGAAGGTTCCATCCGTGCAAACTACAATTCCCGAATTGAGTCTTGAAGATTTTTCCGAATTGCAAAAAAAGTATGTCTTTTTGTGACTTAGGTAACAAAAAAAAAAATACTTTTTTCTAATTTATTCTTATACTTAACTGTATAAGACCTTGCTTTGTGCAAAATTTCAGGCTTCCGGGTCAACGGAAAGTACCATATGAATTTCGATCTTTGAGAGTAATGAAATATAATTTTTTTGCGACCAACGACATATGCGAAAAAATTCAAACTTCTAAGGGTCTAAACAGACGGACCGCATTTCAACTGCAATCCAACCGTAAATTGCAGTTTGAGTGCAGTTTGAATGCAGTTGACACGACTGCAATAGAACTGCAAGGGAGGGCGGAGCGTGCGGGCGGGTGAGTATGGTGCAGTTCGGATGCAGTCGGTGTGCAGTTCACACGACTGCAATCGGACTGCACGTTTGGTTTGCAGTTCTATTGCAGTCGTGTCAACTGCATTCAAACTGCACTTAAACTGCAATTTGCAGTTGGATTGCAGTTGAAATGCGGTCCGTCTGTTTAGACCCTAAGTTAATGAAACGAAAGAGACATCTTTTTATTCGTTAACTTAAAAGTTTGGTTTTTTCACAGCTTGAAAGGACTGCAAACCTAAGTATATGGTTTTAATTTCAATTCGATACCTTCACGCGTTTTTTTTTTTTGATAGGTTCGCGCTTGACCGCTATCTCACCCGATGGAGAGCGACGATGCGGTCGACAATAAAGGGTCTTGACAGTCAGACAGACGGGCAGACAGACAGACAGATAGATAGACAGATGTACGGACAACAAAGTGATCCTATAAGGGTTCCGTTTTTTTTCCTTTTGAGGTACGGAACCTTAAAAAAGTGGCGAATGAACATTGTCCTCTCATACAAATATTGTAAAAAGATTAAAGGGAATGTTTTTCCGAACTGGTTTATGTCCCGTTATGAGTGTCCCTGACCGCGGTCAAACTCGACCATGCCGAAATTGGTTGACTCGAGCAAACCGAGTCGGGGGACGTAAATTCAGGCCTCAAAATGACGTGTTAAAATGTCAGGCGTGTGAGTAAGAAGGGATGGAGCTGTGTACCCTATATACCTAATAAAAAAAACCTCCATCCCTTTAACAGTTCAGTCCAGGTCGTCAAATGGATCGCGTTTAGATCGAGCCTGTGGTAGAGCCTCTGATAGCGCAAGTAAGCCGTTATGAATGAAAATGTTGGAAGTCTTCGACATATACTCACATCTTTAGGATTGGCCATATTTTTTTTTTTATGTTTTCTGTTTTTTTTCTTATAACCCACTAGGAATTTTACATATTGATTGTGTACATGGGAATCGGCAAACTTTAAAATTTTCAAAACATATTGAACGTCAACGTTTTATGGTTTGTGGTCTATCAATCAATCAATTTGTCATTTGGTCGGTCATGGACAAAGATTTTATAGTAGGATATATAAAATCTTTGGTCATGGAATTATTATAAAGATACGAACAAAAAAAAATGTATTCTTATACCAGTCACTGATCTCTTTACTCATACTTAGGGCTGCCATCTCTAAAACCTGTCCCCCAGGACCGGAAGCGTAGGTTCCCCTGATTTTGGAGCTTTTACACCGGACATTTCAATACTTTTTTCATTTACTTACATCTTGATTAAAATATATTTCACTCCGTACTTGATAGAAGTGAACTTTAATTGTAAGCCTCTTTTGTTGCATGAAATAGTGTGTTTAATCGTTTTTGTGACTACAAGTGAGTAATTTTGCTTTATTTTTTAACTTTCTTAGGTATTCAATAAAAGATAAACAAATCCAATATTAGTTACTCAGTTAATAAAATTAAATGAAAAACTTGTTTAATTTCTTATTTTTCCATACAATTAACAATATTTAGTTTAGTTTTAAAAGAACTGAAATCTTAAATCAAATTCAGAAAGTTATAATAATTTATACTAAAGCCATACCATTACCATGCGTCGGTCGAACGCGCTCCATACTCGCTCGCCGCTTGCGTAGTAAAATAGCGTCGGCAGTGCGTGCGGTGAAATACCTAACCCATAGCTTTTATTTACGTAAATTATGGAAACGGGATCTAATCAAAATCCCGGACTACAATTGAAACCCCGCCCGGACGCTCCCCGGACGTCTTCCAAACTAGGACAAATCCGGGGAAACCCGGACGGATGGCAGCCCTACTCATACTCTATAACCACTGGTCATGGAGTACAGTTGCCACAAAGGATCTTGAGCGCTCGGCGTCAGAGTGGGGATCGCTTTGCGCATTCCATATATTGGCGAGCCAATCGTCGTCGTCGGGAGGTACGTGCTGCAAGCGAAATTAACGAAACACGAGTGGCGTCTATGACGCGATCTCGGCGAACCAATTACTGACGCTCCCCGCCCCCGCGTCTCACGACGCACCACCTAAAGAGACCCGATTTTTGACTTCTGCGCAACTTGAAGCCAGCGCTCAAGATCCTTTGTGGCAACTGTATGAGTGTAATACCTATTCTAGACGTTAGGTGATTATAATTGGAGCGTACTGGTACAATTGAGGTGTCCCTTCCACAACGTGAGCAAGTGCGAGTTGGACTCGGGTTCTGGCGGTTCCGTATAAACTTACCTATGAAAACAGTTAAATTCCCGAATTAAGTTACGAAGATTTTTCCGAATATCAATTTTTTTTGTGACCCAACTATAAAGGATCACGGGCAAATTTCTATGAAACCTGGGCGTAAGACGAACACAACTGCATCTAGTGCTGGGTCCCATTGCCAGAATCAAAATTATATAAATAACACAAGCCATATCCACCGGGTTTACTTGTAAAATTGTTTTAACAAAGTTAAATAAAACCAAAAACTTTTAATAATTACGTACCGTAGATGGGCATAATTAAAAAAAAATATATATTATTTGAAGGGTTACCAAAGGAGAAGCCCATTTTCCCTATATCTCTGGGTCCCTCTGTTACAGTCATGAAATTGGTTTTATTTTGTAGAGAAATACCCCAAGTGTAACCTCACTTAATTTCAATAAAATTGAAAATTATATTTCTGAGATTTTCTTATTTGAATTTGTAACTAAGTTAGGTTCAAAAATGCTTAAGTGACAAGCAACGGTACAATTAAAATAAAGATAATTCTTATTTAGTTGTATTAAATTAAAAACTAGTCACAGGCAACGGCGCTCACGCCCTAGCCACCGCAGGGATTCCGATCCCTATTTTCGGCCGCCGTAGGTGCGGGCTTGCGGATGGCGAGCAATGAATAGCTCGCTGTCCGACCGTCCTGTAACCCTCTGGACTGAGCCCGTCGTCGACGGCGCGTACTGTTCCCGCGCGCTTCAAGAAGTTGTCAGCAATCGTAGGGGCCCAGCAGGGTCGAAGCCTACTAGGCCAAGGATCTGTTTCCGAAAGAGAGGCTCGGCCCCGGTATGAAAGGGAATGAAGGAACGGGGTGGGTTTTTTAGTCAGGAAGAGTCTGACACTATCTCCCGCTCCGCCCAAGGGCGGGGGATGTCATCTGGATGATTTTAACCCACCGATAAAAAAACCTAGATCATGCTATCAATAATAATAACAGGGACCGTACAACAATGTCAAATCTAAAATAATGTAATGTGTAATGCATTATATTTGATTTGAAGCCAAAGTCGTAGGTAAAATCACAGAAAATACGATTATGAAAATAGCAACAAAGTGAATGATTTGACGTTTAACGTCATGTTTGACATGTTATGTTATATTGTCGTAGTTGCTTAACTATCTTCATTGTGTTAGAATATCATTAAGTAGGGCTAAGGCTAATAAACCTTTTTTTTTTTTTTGTAATTTTACTTCTGTGTTAATAATATATAATATATATTAGTCTATGATCTATATGAGTGTGAAGTCTCGTTGGCCATTCCTGGTCTTCTTCACCAGGTCCATTTCATCAAATGTTACTTTTTGACTGTAAATGGTTGAGTTCTCGATGAAAATACCAAAATCATCATATGATTGCCTAAAATATTTGAGGAGTTCCCTCGTTTCCATATGAATTCCAACATCAGAACTAGATTTTGAAGAGAATGGGAGCAATCTGGAAGCATATCGTTTTAAGGAAGAAAAAAAAAAAGCAAATCCGTCCATAAACGACGCAGTATTGAGGTAGCAAACATAAAAAAATATGATAAAAAATATACAGCCGAATTTGAAGTCGGTTAGAAACCCACTCCTATTTACCTTCCTTCCATGTATTCCTCTGCATTCCAGGACCCTGGGTTTCCCATTCAGAAGCCAACCCATGGCCCTGTAGGCTTCGGCACTGCTGGGCCCCTACGGTTTTGCCGACATCTCTTTGAGGCGCGCGTAGAACATTACATATTACCGGATGGCCGGATAGCGAGCTACCATTCAGTTGCGGGTGAAGTGATGCTTTGAGGTGGCCTTGTGTATGAGTGTGGCCAACAACATCATCATCTTCCTGCCCTTGTACCGTGTTATTTGGGGGTGGCCTCCAACAAACGGAATGGAAAAAGTACCTAAAGGACCAGCCTTTTTTTCATTCCGGTTATCTTCCATTCCACAGGTTGCTTACCTTATCATGAATTTCGTAACGAAATAAAGCAAAAACCAATTAAATTACAAGTATTATTTTAATTGCACGATAATGAGACGGGGTAGAAATGGTACAATTTCATTGCATATTTACTTCTGCATGCACATGGGGTTGGGTGCGAGGCATGGGCCGCGTTTAGTGCCCGGCGACTTGTCTGACTTCTCGCCCATTTCTTGAAAGAAGTATTCTTTATAGTGTTTCTTAATTAACTCAACCAAGTCTTTAGTGTGCTCCCATCCTCTGGTTTCGACAATAACTTTTAACTGCAACAAAGAGATTTCTATAACTAAGTGGGCAGATACGGAAGTATACCTGTAGGGTACTTAGTAAGTAGTAGTAAAACTAAAACCAAATAGCATAAGTACTTGAACACTGAAGACATCTCCTTTGACCCAGGCGCGTTCGGGCACGCAGTCCCGCATGGTGACGCCGATGTTCGCGAGCATGCTGCACAGGTCCGCCAGCCCGCCCGGCCGGTCCGACACCGTCACTTTGAACTTCACCAGCCGCCCTTCTGCGGCCATGCCGCGCTCCAGAGCACGCGACAGGGTTGTCGAGTCGATATTGCCCCCAGAGCAGATTGCAACCACTCTGTAATAGTAGTTTATGTGACTAGGGGATAAAGCAGTGTCTTTAAGTCGCGGGCGGCATATTGAATTCCGAACGAAACGAAGGTTGCTGATTTTAATCCCGAACGAATGTGAGGGATTTATAAAATTAACTCCCGAGCATTGCGAGGGAGTTAATAAAGAATCCTGAGTGAAGTGAGGAATTCGAGCCGGCCAAGACAAAGACAGCTTTATCCCCGTGTTGTATACTCTACTTTTTACACCATCTGTGAGATAATTAAAAGACGATTTGGTCGATCCTATATAATAAACTATTTTAACTTTTACATGTTTAATAAATAAAACCTTTCATAAAATAAAAATATTTTTTCTGTTTATAAACATAAGCAACCTCATTCTTATTTTTATTAAAACAGCCTCTAGCTAGAGTAGCTAGTCTATGGCCGCCATTTTGGATGCGCGCGCATAAGAAAAAAGAACAATTTTTACCGCCATATTACAAAAAAGAAACAGTTTTGCTGTTAAAGCAATAATTAATTAATTTGTAAAAATTTTCTTCTCAAGTGTGTCGAAAAACGTATGATACACGTGAATATTGGCGATTACCGTCCTCGGCTCTCTTAAGATCCTCGCCTTCGGCTCGGATCTAAATACCGCCTCAGCGGTAATCACCAACATTATAAACTTGTATCATAATGTACTATTATTTGAGCATTATGTGCTTGTAGAAAGAGCCATTGTAGCAGTTACTGCACCATTTTAAGAATTACTGAACCAATTATTTTAGGAATTTCTCTTTTTTACCGGAATAGGAAACTGTTAAGATAAAAATAAATTCAGCGATAAAAGAGAAATTGATTAAAAAGAGAGAATCACAGAGTCTCAGGCCCTAGTTTGTGGAGGGTGTGGTGAGCACTTTGTTCCCTGCTCGAGGGGAACACTCCCCCCGCCCATGGCTCCGCCACCAGCGACCACAATGGCGACGACGACGACGATGCTTACTGGGGCCAAGGGTCTAGTTCCGAAAGGGAGGCTCGGCCCCTGTATGAAAAGTAACGAAGGAATCGGGTGGGTTTTTTAGTCAGTAAGAGACTGACACTATTTTCTGCTCCGTGGATGTCATCTGGATGATTTTTACCTACTGAAAAAGAAACCTCATTTAGACGATGAAAGTTTTTATCTGTGGCTAATAACGAATTAAAACCACGACTTGTATAAACTAAACAGTATTTAGAGACGGGGCAACTTTTACTGTTGTTTCGACGAAGAACAAGACCGGTCGATGTGGCGCTTGCTTGGGGAAACATTTCAACTGAAAAGATATGGCTATGAAATTAGTCTCAAGTCTGAGATACTCGCAAAAGCCGAGGGAGGTATCCGTCAGCTTGCGCGAGTATTGGTAGTATATAAATGGAACAAAGCAAAGAATAGGTCAGTACTTACTTTTTTCCTTTAAGGTTAGGGAACAATCCAGCCATAATAGCTGCGATCCCAACTGCCCCGGCTCCTTCCACTACAACTTTTTCTTCTTCGATAATGTGCATGATCGCACGAGCGACCCAATCTTCTCTTACCACTACCTATAAACAAAAATTAAATTGTCGTTCAGTTTGTTGAAAAAAATGGCACTCGCATTTCGATCATTCAATTTAATTCTATTATTTACCATTTTATCGACAACACCTTTAAGGTTAAAGAACGTGTTGACTCCGACTTTATTTACGGATAATCCATCGGCAATTGACGGTTCCAAGTTAAGAAAGACCCGTTCATTCTTCCTTAGCGCCTCTACCATGCTGTTAGTGCGGTCTGTTACAATTCCCTGAAAAATACGAGTTATGTTTTACGTTACGTTCATAGTCGTCATTAAAATAAGTATAAATCAGATGGTATCTCACATAAACTTCAGCGTCGGGTTTGAGATGTTTTACAGCTATTGCGATTCCAGCTAAGAGACTGCCACCCCCACATGGAACCAATACCGCGTCCACAGAAGGCAGTTGTTCTACAACTTCGATACCGATGGTGCCTTGACCTTCGATAATATTTGGGTGATCGTATCTGCAAATGATGCGAGCAAATTTTACTGACCACAAATAAGTAAAACCCACAAAGAGTGGATTTGAAATTAAAACTTTATAATAACCACGGTACAGTCCTGTGGATGTAAACTTTGAGACTTACCCATTAATGTACATCATTTTTTTTTCTTTCGATTTTGTCATACCAAAGAGTTTTGCATCGGCTAATGTGTTACCATGTAATACTATTTTGCCGCCTTGTCTTTCCGCCTTGTTAACTTTGGTGATTGGTGCATTCGTAGGCATGTACACCACGCTGGGTATACCCAACCGAGCGGAGTGGTGCGCTAGAGCGCAGGCGTGATTTCCTGTACTAGCAGCTGCTACACCATATTTCTTTTGTTCGTCGCTCA
The DNA here is from genome assembly GCA_910589285.2 of Mythimna ferrago. NCBI lineage: Eukaryota > Metazoa > Arthropoda > Insecta > Lepidoptera > Noctuidae > Mythimna > Mythimna ferrago. Next base: position 10,182,534 of record OU342692.1, on the reverse strand, counting down.
GCAAAGATAAAGTGTTGCACACACCACGTTCCTTGAAACTATTAAAATTATGTTAAACTTATCTAAATTTGCGTTAACTAGTAACACGACCACGTTTATTTAAGGTTCAGTTGTAAGTTTTACCATCCTGTAACTTGTAAGAATTCCTCTTTCATATATAACTCCAAACCCAGTTTCTGCGACATGTGAGCTTTCTAGAAAAATAAAATGCAATAAGTATATTCATTAATTTAGCACCTATGATGTTCGTCTTTAGTGTTGGCGATTATCTTCAGCTCACGTAAAGGTTTTATAATTTAAGTTAGTATGAGAGAGTACCTGCAATGGTGTCCGAACAATTTGGCCAACTATTCGTTTTGAAGCCGCTAATATACCTTCATATTTTACTCGTCGTGGATTGTCTGGATCACACCACTCGTCGTATTCTGGATCCTAAACATGTTAAGATGCTAATAATATTTATCGCTAAAAATATAACAACTCTGTTTTTCCGTATTGCCAACATTACGGCGGAGGAACTTCATATGAGAAACGTACTACTGCCCTGGTCCACTTACATCTTTTGGATTCATCTTGAAGGTTTTGCTGTATTTCTGGAGTTATCTACTTTTGTTTGTCTGCCACATATTTCAACATTATAAACTATTAATTTTTCATTGTGTTGGAAATATGGCATTTAGATATTTATTTAAAAAAACACTCGTAATTCGACATTATTTTTGTTAAACTTGACACTTCAATTTTCATTTTATTTTTATTTCTGTCTGATGAGTGTTGTATATGAAAGAAAGTTTTCATAAAGGAGGTTGACTTGATTGTCCAATGTAATGAGGATGTTAGAATAGCGGAGACGTGTGTTGACAGAACTTCGGTATTTACTTACACATGTCGTATCGACCTAGCTTCAGTGGATACAGTTGAACAAGAATATATATAATACAGTTGCCAAAAATTATGAGAAATCTCATAATTTTTGGCGTGATGATTTTATACATATATTATACAGAGTGTTTGGTGCATCGTGTGGCAAATTAAAATGGTCGACTGGAGGGGTCATCTGCTATACTTTCAGACTCCTAAACACTCCTCATGCCCTGTGGAATTTTTTCATTGACTTTTTATTGTTTTATATAAAAAAGTCTCAAATTTTATATAAAAAAATGTATTAGGTCTACACTTTCAGTTTCAATTTTATTTACATAGGTATTGTATTAAAGCATTTATAAATTCAAAATTAGTAACATTGACTAACTAGTTCTTTTTTAATTTACTCGCAAAGTTTTGGACTTAAATTAAAGCTGTCCATGTTACAGCTACAAAAAAAAAACCAAAAGCGACCGGGAACTTCCAACTCTTCAAAAATTCTTGCTAATGATGCGTCACATGCCATGAAAGTCAACTTCAACTTCAACTCTTAATTAATGGCCTTTGTGGAAGAGACACTACAATTTTACCAATAACACGTGCGGACTGTTAATTTTTTACAACTTTGTGAATTCGCTAAAATTGTGAATCGTGTCGCATTGGGCTAATATTCTAAATTATGATAAATTTTTTTTCGCTAAATTATAACTACCTAATAAATAAACCTATTGAATCTGTTATCTCGTTCTTATAAGATAAAATCTGTCTCGTATCTCTCCTTTTGTAGACTATACTAGAAATAAAAATAAAATTCATTTTTAGCATTTATTTCATGATTTTTACAAATCCTGCTCAAATTATTGGCTTCTGTTGCGTGCGAATGCAGGCCCGATATCTGTTTCGTATTTCGACAGTTGTTGTACGAAGTCGTATTTCTTTTTTAATTGTATTGAAAACCGTTTCGATGCGTTGAACTAGTACCTCCGTTGTTGGAACCTCCGTGGTGTATACCAGCTCTTTGGCACGTCCGCAGCCCAAAGCCATAAAAGTCTAACGGAGTTAGGTATAGGAAACGTGTTGGCCATGCTATAGAGACATCGCGATCAATCCACTCATTGGAGAACACATCGTCGAGATATGCGCCAATGAGTGGGCAGTCATGCTGAAATGCTTTGGGCTTATGTTCATTAAATAAGGGTACCTCGGACACTTTTTAGGGTTTATGTTAAACCGAAAAAAATCCACTCGTCTGTTAAAGTCGCCATCCTCAACACGTTCAAGCACGTTCTCTAGATCTAACTCGCGGGGCAGTGAGCTGTGCTCGAAATGCACGTGAGAGTGGATCGTGGGCGGTTCGCGAGCGGCAAATTCGCCAGGTCTAGACACACCATTAAATCTGGCCACGACAAATCACACACGCAATGTCTGATTCGATTTTTAACCAATTTCAAAAAAAGAGGTTCGCAATCAGGATGAATTTTTTTAATGTTTGTTATCTCATTCAACTCCGTCATTTATGAACCGATTTGCAAAATTCTTTTTTTTTTCTTAAAAGTAGACCAGGGTCGAGGGTCGGGTGGGGGTCAGGGTAGGGTAGTAGGTAGTCTTTTAGATTCCTATTTTTTAATCCAGCTATAAAATATATGAGTAGGTACAAAAATTAAGTCACAACATTTACCTCGCAACACGCTCTTGGTTCATTAAATTTTCAATAATCGTCAAATTTATTGAAAATCCGTTGCGGACTTGTTTGTCGCTCTATTCAGTTTTCGCTGGTTTTCGCTAATCGACGTCGATAAGAGAGAGAGAGTGTCTAAGTTAATAAAATAAAATAAAAAAAAAACAAATGATGGCAGAATAATGTCTTTCTTTTAATTATAAATAACCTTACAACATTTTACGGCCCGTGCACGACTTTGCTGCTGTGAGCGGTAGCTAAGCGCGGGGCGGCGAGCAGTAAGAGCAAAAGTATGAAAATGTTTGAAGCACGCCCCGCTCGCCGCGCCGCTCGCCTCTAACACGAAAGTCGTGACCAGGCCATTACATGGATCTAGTAATCTAATATTATAGGGTAGGCACAAATTTCTGGCCGACTAAAGATTAAAGGTGAATTTATATAATTTAATTGATTAAATATAAGTCGATGATTAATAGGTGTTAATGTTGAAACCAAGTTATCTTGTGTCCCGGTTCGTAGTTATTAATCCTACTCGAAATTTTTGCCATAAGCTTTACTCCTTATCTTGCAAGTAACCTCACTAAAATTATCTATATTAACGAGGACTCTGTGTTTGTCGCACGCAATCACAAAAAAAAAAAACAATAATATCTCGTAGATCTACCTCTCTGTGTACCTTTCTAACGTACCTCGTTGGCTAATGTCATTAATATTGAAGTCTACCAGTCCGGTAGTTAAAACCTTAAATTAAAATTAGCTTATTGAAATAATAATGTCATCAGAATATTCTTCTTAGGGCCAACGCTGCGTTAAGTGTGCGCACGGGCGGGGTCCCGCGCGGGCACCCGTCAGGTGACGTCGCACCTGTTTTGTGTGCGATGCTATTTCAACTTTAACGGTGTTATGTTGTCGTGTCGATGGAGAACTTTAATATTATTACGTAGCAAACCGGGCGCGGGTCACCGCGACGGAGCACTTTTGTATGGGACCGCGCGGGCGTCCGCTTAACGCAGCGTCGGCCCTTACTTATCACAGAAATGTGAAATAACCTAATCTATCTATCGAGTACCTGCTCGTGCATAATCACTACTTGAAAGATATAGTTTGGACTTAAACTGTGCTTGAAGAATGAGGATAGAATAATATTTCTAAAGAATCGAGCTCTCCGTCCATTTAGTACTACACCTCAGCCAGAGGCTTTACATTTATCAGTAAAGAGTTGGGGAAGTGCAGTTGATCAGCTAATGTGACACGTCATCGAGAGACTCGGTGCTGTTCCGGCGCGGGTAGGCGTCGTACTCTCCCGCGAAGTCCCACTCCCGGTACGTGCTCGCGATCACTCCCCGCAGCTCTTCCAAGTGGTCAGGGCCACGGGTTTCACACACCACTTTCACCTATAAACAAAATAAAGACTTTAAAATCTGCTCTTTTCCAACTTTGTTGGTGTTGATGTGTAGTCTAACCAGATACCGGATGCAGGTGAAGACCATTACTTTAATGGAGCGACTATGCCTAACTGACCTTCACAACTCTGTAACTGGGTAACTCGATAACCTTTGGTATAACTGGTGGCAGTTTTTCTGGCTTCTGACTACCTATAACAGCGGTCGAAGAGGTACAAATGACAGCCGGGGCCAACGGCTTAAGGTGTTTTTCGAGGTACAGAGGAATCTCGGTATGTAATGAATGGTCCATGAAACGACCTCGACAAGCGATGTTATAAACAATAATATTATTTCTGCGATATTATTCCAAAAACCGTGGCTATAGAATGCAAAGGGCAACTGTTGGAACATCGGTGGGTTTTCGCCAGTAAATATCTGATATTCGCTCTCGCTCCACCTAGTTAAAGAAGCTACTTGGTGATTTCCACCCCAAAAAAAAAAATGGTTATTATTATTTCCCCACAAGATCTTCCTACTAATAAAAAACTTGATTCATACCCGAACACTGAAAATATCGCCATGCACCCAAGCGCGCTCTTGCATGATGTCCTTGATGGAGACGCCGGTAGAGGAGATGAGCTTGCAGAGCTCGGCGATGCCGCCGGGCCGGTCGCTCACCGTCACCTTGAACTTGGCGAGGCGCTGCTCCGCCGCCAGCCCGCGCTCCAGGCAGCGGCCCAGGATCGTCGTGTCGATGTTACCGCCCGACAGGATACACACCACCCTGACACATAACAACAACGTGACTTGTCAACTGTAGGTAGGCGTCTATTCGTTCGGTCTAAATAACTAGCACCAATTTGATTTGACCTCACTTTAGGTTTACTAATGGAATATTTGCACGAATAGGTTTTTTTTATTACTATACATAGTCTCGCGTTTCACCTCTACCTCACCTGATGGTAAGCGATGAGGTGGCCGACGATGGAACACACTTGCCTAGAAGTAGCCTATTCACTCTTCACTTAAAGGTGATCGGAACCGAAAAAAAGGTGATCGGACCAGTGATCGGAATAGGTAGGGCTTTTTATGTTCATTGACAAAAAACATTGATGTTAATATGGATATTCCACGGGATTATTAATATGTTTTTGCACAACTTCAGAATAAAAATGTTTAAATGATTGTTGATTCTTGAATAAGAAATTGTTACTTAAAAAAATATACCTGGTCTAATGAATCAAGTTTATCTATTTTTTATACTATCCTTAATCCCGTCCTTCTTATATTTATCCGTCAGAAAGGAAGTGTAATCTTTCATTAGTCCCGAAGGCAAGAAGATTTTTTTTTTATAATTTTACTAAGTACTTATAATTCAACCTGTATGATTCCTATGTTCTGTGATTCAACCAAATGGACCCAGGACTCGGGGAATATCCTGCATATTATTCTAATCTATGGCAAGTACATATAGCCCTATCTATTCCGATCTCTGGTAATAACCCAGTAAAATCTATATGAATACAGCTTAAGGAAAGCCTCGAAGAACAGCCTAAGGTTTACCCTGAAAACAGCTCATCATCACAACTTAGGTGAAGTGTACTTGTGGTGAACTTTAACTCCACCTGGTAGTGGTAAGTTGGTGGAACATGGACAACAACTAGGAGATATTTATGGTCATATTTATAGTCTCATAAACTACCAAGCGACCAGAATCAGGAAGAAGAACTATACTGTCTATATAAATATAGACTGTAAACTCAAAGGCAAGCTAGAGCACTCACTTCTTGCCGGCCAGCTCAGGCACGAGGCCCGCCATGATGGCCGCAACACCGACGGCCCCGCCTCCCTCCACCACGTACTTCTCCTGCTCGATCAGGCGCAGGATGGCACGCGCGATCCAGTCCTCATTCACCGTTATCTGACAACCAAGGAGCAAGACTCTTACATAGGTATTTGACATCTTTCGTGTCTATCTCATAATTAATGGATAACAATATTTAACTACTACTACAGTACAATTCACGAATGATGGCGGCCGTGAAGTTTGCGCAGAAGGCTGCGCAGTAACGTGTTTTAGGAACCAAATGGCGACGTGCGTGTGCGAGAAGAGTGTAGTATGCGCGAACGCTCGCAAAGGCTAACTTCACGGCCGCCATCATTCGTGAATTGTACTGTACCTACTAGTTTAGTAATCATGGATTACTTAAGTAGTAGGTAGACGTTGTTAATATAATCATCCACGTCAAAAAATAAACTGCGTCAACTACGTTTTAAAAACAAACTTTATAAAAATAGGATGATAAGAATTTTAAATTATGTAAAACGCATGTACCTATTTTTAAAAATATATGTCGTAGAGAACGATATTGAACTACAGAGTCTTTTTTTGTTATTATTATGGTACCTACCAAGGGTATAACGCAGTGGCGTCATTTTTTATACGTCACGAGGCCAGAGTCATGTTATAGGGGCTGCGACCCGCGATGCCAGGGCAGTTTAGCTTGCACAGTTTCAAGGGTCACACACCTCTAACATGAAACTGTCGGTTAACCCGTGTATTCGTAATTATTTAGTATAGGTACTTACAACACTATTGTGAATTATAAAAGTGACATTATAACTAATTGTGAACTGTGAAACTGACATTAGAAAACTCAAGTGCATAGTTATTAATATCCCATCAAAATGAACCCAGTACCACTGAATCAAAATGATGACGGTAATATCGCTCAGCCACTCTTGGCGCCGTCATCAGAAGTGGGATCTGAATCTAATTCCCACTGGTGCGCAATGCTTGAAGTGCAAAAAAAAAATAGGAAATTTGATGTGACTAATTGAAATCATAAGAATACCAACAACGGTGTTTGAAATTACGCTGCCAGAATTCAACTCAGAACACCCTGATTCCAGGCCACGCGCTTGGTGTGCTTCCGTGACAGTGATATCGGTCTCACCGAATACCTCCTCAAAGGGCCATCTCTCGTCATAGCCCTCAGCAAAGCCCTGAAAAGCAGTACTTCATCATGGTTATCACAAATATCAAACGCAGGCATGACGTGGGCGCATGTTCGTGATTTATTTCTCGTACTTTATGAGTGATTATTTAATGTAAACAACGGCAAGTCGAAAGAAAGTGAATGTGAACAAATAGCAGCAAGCTTTAGCCGCGGAAGCACGGCTTCGACGAGCAGCTTGAGCTACGCAGACGCAGGCAGCGCGGTTGCAGAGCGACGCGACGTGTCAATAGTGGTCAAGTATCCGGTGTATGCGGAAAGTTGGAGCAATCTGGTCAGTCGTACAATTCTTATTTTGAATCCGGGACTGAATGGTCGCTTATTAAGTAGTACATCAGTCATAACTTCGAAGGGCCACGTAAGTACGCAATTGTTGTTATTAACGGTGTCGGTTGGTCGGTTAACATAAACCGTAGCGAACAAATCTTATGTGACGTTTTTTTAAATTATGGTCACGGCTTACGTATTTTATTTCAAGTGGTACCAGACGTTTGCTTGAAATATGCTAAGAGTGGCCGACGGATAGCGACGGCGTTGAAATGTTGGGTGACGTCACGGGATTGGCATTTGCGTTCAAGTGCACGCGCTTACCCTGGGCGCAGACAAAAAAAAACATCTGTTAACCTCTTGACTCGGGGTGCATAGGAGCTTTGGCAAGCCCAAAGTTTCCATAAAATATTCAGACATTATTATTAGGTATGTTTTACTAAACATTGTGCAAGACAGTCATTCTAATTTGCAATTAATGTAGTCTTGCTCATGACTCAAGTCGTTTCATCATAACACATCAAAACACATCTAGGATTCTGACTGGAATCACTATACTTATTTTATTTTATTACAATCGAAAAACAAACAGTATTAACAACTAACAAAACAATAAATTATGCAACTGTAAACCAATGACATGTTTTCACATTTGATTGTCTATGGAGAGCATGCTTGGAAGAGATTACAATGATAGTATGCGCTTTAACAATATGACACAATTACAACATTTGGTCTTGTCGGAAAAGTTAAAACGGTTGTCGAACCAATGTTTGGTAAGTATTTGATTGAATATACGCGGCTTAGAAGTGAATAAATCAAGTTCAGAAAAGTTAACTAAATCATTGTAGGACTTTGCGCATCTTATAAAGAACGAATTCTGTCCGTAATTTGTGTAGCATCAGGGAACGTTAAGAAGAAGAAAGAGTATTCTAGAGATCTAGTGGGGGCGCCTAAATTAATCTTGGAGAGAAGTTGCGGGGCATCGATGTAAGATTGTGCTAACTTAACCAGGAAAGAGATATCTCCCTAAGTGGTAAGTACGAAAAATCTAAATTTGATAAAGATAAAGCTAAATTAGTAAAGTTTCATATGGATACGAAACGAGACTAAATTGAATCAAAGATAAAAGGGACCTTTTAAAGTAGTGGAGTTACTTCATAGTGGTTTTTATCTTTGAAACCTTTGAGTGGTAACCGAGCCTATGAGTATGCTCACAATCGTATACGAAAGATGCCTCTAAGTAGCGCTAGTAGTAGATTTATTTGATGTAGAAGACGATGAGGAGTATATCTCCAGAGGAAAGTAGACACATACCATGGCTATTTGGTCGCACTGCATGCACTTATCTGTAGTCGTAACTGCAATTCATGCGTGAGTTGTTCAGGGCGCGATGAGCAGTAAGTGCTACGGTGGGGGCCTGTGTATTTTTGTGTTGGTCATGTGTTGACCTGAAGTTTGGTCGCACTGCACGCGCTTATCTGTAGTCGTAACTGCAATTCATGTGTGAGTTGTTCAGAGCGCGATGAGCAATAAGCGGTGCGGCGGGGACCTGTGAATTTATGTGTTGGTCATGTGTTGACCTGAAGTTTGGTTGCACTGCACGCGCTTATCTGTAGTCGTAACTGCAATTCATGTGTGAGTTGTTCAGAGCGCGATGAGCAGAAAGCGGTGCGGCGGGAGCCTGTGAATTTATGTGTTGGTCATGTGTTGACCTGAAGTTTGGCCGCACTGCACGTGCTTGTCTGTAGTCGTAACTGCAATTCATGCGTGAGTTGTTCAGAGCGCGATGGGCAGCAAGCAGAGCAGCGGGGGCCTGAGTTTCTGAGGAAACTATTTTGTGTTGGTCATGTGATGGCCTGAGAGTCGTGGACTCTATAAGAGAAGTGTTTGTTGCTTGAAGCAATAATGATACAGGTGGCAAGGTTTGTCACTAGCTGCTGAGACAGCTGGGCCATGAGCGTTGTATGTGATCTAACTGTGTTTTGTATTAGTGTACCTAAATGTTCACTTTTGATACTTTTGAAGCTTAGAGGTAGCTTTTGATACTTTGATTAGATTTGATTCTAACAAATGTTGATATTGAATTGTCTATTGCTGTTGCACTTGTTCTTGGTCAGGTTGGCCGAGGTTGTACAGTTGCTCCTAATGTGAATTTTGGTTACAGGTGTACACGAGGACGTGTAATTTGTCAGGTTGGCCGTGTCGTAGAGAACGATATTGAACTACAGAGTCTTTTTTTGTTATTATTATGGTACCTACCAAGGGTATAACGCAGTGGCGTCATTTTTTATACGTCACGAGGCCAGAGTCATGTTATAGGGGCTGCGACCCGCGATGCCAGGGCAGTTTAGCTTGCACAGTTTCAAGGGTCACACACCTCTAACATGAAACTGTCGGTTAACCCGTGTATTCGTAATTATTTAGTATAGGTACTTACAACACTATTGTGAATTATAAAAGTGACATTATAACTAATTGTGAACTGTGAAACTGACATTAGAAAACTCAAGTGCATAGTTATTAAAATCCCATCAAAATGAACCCAGTACCACTGAATCAAAATGATGACGGTAATATCGCTCAGCCACTCTTGGCGCCGTCATATATAAAAATTATCAACACAACACGGATTGTTTTCACGTGATTACGTTAGTTATACGCTATGCTTATAATGATACGATGTCTCCTTTAGTTAAATAAAACTAAATACTTAAGAAGTAAACAATTGACGTAGATATTTACGCATAAATTATATGCCAAAGCTGTATGCGTAGGTAATCGTGACGTTTTCTTTAACCGATAGATTGATAAAATTACTTACTAATCAAAACACATCCGGTTTGATCCACTCTGTTCTGGATGAATACAAGAAACCTATTCCCTGAGCCAATTGCCTTATTTGTACAGAGTGATATTTTTCAACTTTTGTTTTTTTTTTAAATGAAGATCTGATACTTGACTAGGTTTACACTACTCAAAGATTTTATATATCTACTATAACTATACTATCTACTAAACACTAGAGCAGAATGTAGTGAAGGACACCACACGTGATGACTTTCTACGGACAAGGTGTTATGAAATTGAAATAACTGAAAAACTCTTACATTTTTGATTTAGAGTAAAGTATGAAAAATGTTAACAGAAAAGTTAACATTTTTCATACTTTAAACTAAATAAAAAATGTGAGAGTTTTTCAGTTATTTCAATTTCATAACCTGTTGTCACATACGAACATAATGTGGGTCGATTTATTTTTTGTTCACAAAACACGAGTATATTTGATTTGATTGTACTATGATTAAATGTTTGATGATTTCCTCATTTTGTATTTCATCATCATCATCATCATTTCAGTCGATATACGTCCACTGTTGGACATAGGCCTCCCCCAAGCGTCGCCAATTTGCATTTGCGATTTCATAAATATCTAAAAATTATATTGATAATTTATAACGATGAGTACATAATCACCCGCCTTGCTGGGCACTTACCATCCTGTCGACGATGCTCTTGACGGTGGCGAAGGCGTTGTAACCGACAGTGGGCACGGCCAGGCCGTCCGCCAGCGTGGACCTGATCTCCACGCTCACCGGCTCCTCGTGTTTCATCGCGCTTTGCATGCTGGGGCACTTCTCCGTCTCCACGCCCTAGAGCATAACATTATTAACAAACAATCAATTAATTTAGCCTACCTAGCCTTACGGATGGCGATGCTTATCAGCGAAATGACCCTAGGACCACGACTCTACGAGTACCCTAGCGGGCATCGGCTCTGCTGGGCCCCTACAGTTTGCTGACATCTCTTTGAGGCGCGCCTGGAACCCTACGCGTCGTTGACGACTCCGGTTCCGTCTGTAAAGAAAGAGCTCTGCGATTCTCGACGTCCGGAGGGTCTTCTGTCGCGGTGGCTGGGGCGTGAGGATATACGTTCCCTCTTGCGGTCGCCATCTTCGCTAGCATTACTGCTTCGCAGAAGGATGCGACTGCATCCCAATCCCTCTCTCTCCGGACCATGGCCTGAACGAGGGCACGGCGCGAGATATCGCCGCCGCCGATAGCCTCCACTAGGACACGGTGGGGCTCCATCCAATATAATAATATCCGTATGTTCTGTCGAAGCAATGAGTAGTCGAACTATTGGTTTTCGGAATTGCGACTGTGTCGAAATAAGTAACAGTCGAAGTTCAGAATGACACGCCAGTAATTTATGTTTCGTAGTGCCTAAGAAAAGAAACATTACCGCGTCGCTATCATCATCACTCACCGATACCCTCTCTCGACGGCGCCTACGTGATAAGTCAATGTTATTTCCGTCATTTCGGTATCAGTATATACTCGCACATGGCATATATGCATAATAAACTGCTTTTGAGGGGTGTGAACAAGAATGACTATGAATAATCTGCTGTTTATAATATGAGGCTATATAAAAAGATAAGCGCGTTGCGTCATGTTCAATCATTTACAGATTTAATAAAAAACTTTTTACAAAAAAAATACAAACAGTGAAAAGTACAAAATAACTTTAATTTCGGAAGTCGGTGTTTCTATAATAGTTTTTTCTCTTCGTTATTTAACACCGACTTCCGAAATTAAAGTTATTTTGTACTTTTCAGTGATATTTTTAACATTGAAGTTTTTTTTGTAAAAAGTTTTTTATTTTATACTTTTTAGTTATGGTACCACCACTAAAAAGTACCTCTCAGCCAGACTTAAATACCCTATAGCCAGAGAGCATCTCATAACGATTTTAATAATCCCAAACACGGTTATATTACATTATTTTACCTTCTGGTTTCATCATCAGATCAGTCCGATACATCCCCTCCCCCTTTTCCTTCAGTCAGTCATCGACTACACGTATAAACAAAGCAATTTTACTTGTTACGACAGTTCTGCTGTGATCCTATGAGGAGTTCTGTGCCATATCTTCGAAGTTCATGATCAGATCATAACAATATTACAATGGGACCAACTTGGAAGCATAACCTTTTAATCAAAAAAAGAATTTTCAAAATCGGTCCACAATTGACCGCGATATCGGTGAATATACATAAAAAAAAAACAAACATTCAGCCGAACATAGAACCTCCTCCTTTTCGAAGTCGGTTAAAAATATAAAGCATGTTAGTTAAGGAATGAGCTCGCTCAAATACAGAACACTACAATTTGCATGAAAAGAATGCAGTGTAGGTAAATTGCTCTTACAAGGTAGCTAAACATGAAACTAAAAGATTTCAGCATCGAAAAGCATAGTTGCGGCAGATCTGAACATACCTACGACTCTGCTTACTTCCTTCCTTTGTCTTGCGAGAACTTTTGGGGAAAGCCCAGGGAGTATAGGTTTCGTACCTCACTAAAAGCACCCGATGATCACCATCAGTACATGAACGGTTCCTGCGCCGTTACCTCTAAAATACCATTCTGGAACGTTGACTTTTGAACAACGACTGTAATGCCTCACTGTGCACGGCAGCACGTGATCACAGCCGATGCTCAATAGGCGTTCAGAGTCCCCTTTTTGAGCGCCGGTCATTCTGAAGATCCGTGAAGTTACGGCCTGTTAAGCTCCTTCTGGAGCATCGCGGCGCAAAGAGGCCATTTCTCCTCAGTTTTCTGTGTCCGTCAGCATGGCTCTCACTACTACTGGCAGAGACAGGTCTCGCCTGATCCTGGCGACAACGATCAGATCCTCGAGCGTGTGCTGTACAGAATACAGATCGCTGTTGCAATAGTGACAACTTTCCGTGGCCTCTCGCCCAATGCTATTTAGGTACTGGCCAAAGTAACCGTACCCGGTCAGCATCTGAGTGATCATATAGAAGATACACTTCTGTCAGCCAGGCTTTGAGGTGCGACAGGAAGGTTTCAACAATGCGGATACGAGAAGATAGACTGTTGTCCCAAGGTAACATACCTACTACTATTCCAGGAACGCCGTCGAAGTCCACTCAACCAGGAAGAAACAAACATACACACACACACTCTCAAACCTTCGCGTATTCTCGCACAAAATAAATATTTGTATGGCCTATAGATAGTTGTTGTGAGTCTGGGAGTCTTAATTAATGTTTATGTGAGCTTACATGTTTGTAAACGCACCCACGATACCACGATGTTGCGTAGCAACGTTCAGTTTCAATACAGCTAAAGGTATAGGTAAACAATTTAATGAGGACTAATTACGAAATAAGCCAAAGTGCCTACACGATAAGAAAAAACGTGTGTCAACGTCTGTTTATCGGAATGACCTTTGACATCGTTTGTAAATTACGAAACGGGAGTCTTTAGATAATTACGGGTTAGCTACAATGGAGTGATTACTGGTCGGTCTTAGAAGTACATACATGTTTTACTTTTCTAAGTGGGACAAGGCCGCTATACCAATCTCAACCACGGCCATTAGTGAAAGCCAGAGGACAAGCGCCTGCCTCTATTATGCAGTGTCATGTGTCAGAGAGTATTCCCGATGTGATAAGCAGATTTACTGACTGTGACTGACGTACAAATCACAAAGCTTGTTATGTCAGCTAAAATACAGAGTCACCACTAGTCACCAGGTCATCCAAACGACTGAGGGGTGGCTTTGCACTTGCACACAGCTGTTTGCTGGCACCTAATGCCTGCTATGTCCTGCCGTGACCTGTGTTGTAGGTACTTAGTGTCGGTGGTGTCCAACTTGTGACCTTTTTAAATATTAAAACGATTTGAATGCATTCAGTTACCGATTTTGAACAAACTGTACTCGTATTCAGTTTAAACTATAACAATTGTATTTCTACCGCCTGCGTATCTACTAGTCTCCATTGAAGCTGGCCACCCCACCTCCGTGACCGCTTATGTCGGGACTCGGGAGGAATATAATTGTCTTGACCCGCTTGAGCCATAGCTCCACAGCTATTTATACAAACGATGCGATCATTCTATAGAGGGTGTCAGGAGAGGTCATCAAATAAAGCTCTAGGTTTACTTAGGCATAGGTCCTTCCTAAATCTTATTTGCTGTGTGAAATAGCGAGCAGCCGGGGGGCCACTCGCTAAAATGGTACGTCATAATATAGGGATCTAGGGATACTACTATGAATGACCATTGCCATCATGATACCGTCGTGGAAAAAGGATATTGCTATTCGTACTGTACAGCTCCGTCTCTGTCTTACGCCGGATTCATGATGATTTTTAGACATCAAAGTTGTGCTCTAAAGTTTTTGTAAAGTTTTAATGGTGGTTACGTCACATTTTAATGTGTATTCCAAAGAATGTCCCAAATTCCTTGATATTCTGCTACTTGACATTTTGTTTCCTCTTCCACCAGAATTAAAAAGTTTCTAAATTAAGTACTTACTACTGAACGGATTTGAAAAAATCTTTCTATTTGTGATATCTATTAATACAAATAATAAAAACCGGCCAAGTGCGAGTCGGACTCGCCCATGGAGGGTTCCGTAGCAGCAAGTAACATAATATAATAGTTCTTGTAGTTAGTTGTAACTTTGATCGATGTTTTAATAATAGTGTAATTTTTCAGATTTATGACATGAAAAAATTTTTGAGTTTCAGTTCTAAGTATGGGGACCCCCAAAATTTATTGCTCTTTTTCTTTTTTTGTGTGAAAATCTTAAAGCGGTTCACAGAATACATCTACTTACTAAGTTTCAACAGTATAGCTCTTATAGTTTCAGAAAAAAGTGGCTGTGACATACGGACGGACAGACAGACAGACAGACAGACAGACAGACAGACATGACGAATCTATAAGGGTTCCGTTTTTTGTCATTTGGCTACGGAACCCTAAAAAGCGATGAGTCACGTCAACTACCTCAATAGTTCAAGTATTTCAACATTTTTCTGTTCCAAGAAATTACCTACAGGGTTCCTCACGATGTTCACCGTCATCGGTGGGAGCAGGCGGCTTTAGAGTAGCTATAGGCATGAACAATGAGATATTAAAGCGGTATTCAATTCTTAGCTATTTTGACGGACGTCTTTTATACAAAAAACATCGGATCATCAGTCATATGACTAGAAATAGAAATAGATAAGAATTAACCTAAGACCTCATCAGCCTCTCAGATATCGTTTGTGTTAACGAATTGAATCTAGTTTTTCATTACAATATTCGAAGGGTAAAAATCCCTTATTCACACCAAGAATTTTTAATACAATATAGGTAACCTTGTATACGTATAGATAGTATGAAAAATCCTTGTCCTTGTCACACAGCTATGTATTTGCTGACGGTTGACATGACAAAATACAAAGATTTAAAAACCTGTTGCGCTGTCACCAAGTTAGATACCTACCTACTTGGTGCCGGCGCAACAGGTTTACACGAGCGCACGAAGATGAAAGGCACAGGTGACAGGTAGATCATTGACTTGTAATAAGACAAAAGTCATTGACGAAAGTAATAATAAGGTAACTAGGTATGGGATAACTTTCGACTTTCACGAAGACAAAGCCGTTAGCAAAAACTAACAAAATGAATGAATGAGAAATTAACCAGAAAGGGTTTAATTAGAAAATATCTTAGAGCATTAAACAACCAGTTGGTTTAATGCTCTAAGGAAAATATAAGACACCATGTGGTTAAAATATTTTAAAGATACATTTATCAAGTTAGAAATATATCGTCAATGCCTCGCTTAGCACCCTGGTACCTATCCAGGCGTCAATCTTACTCAAGCATGTGACAGAAGCGGATCAGGGGGGCAATCGCATTATTTTTTTTCAACTAAATCGCAACCGAACCGCTACCATATCACAACTTTTTGACCGTTTCGTATCGCGCTAAATAGAACCAGAATCTCAGTCATATCGATTAGGCTTCGGCTGGGCGTTGCGCCGTAGTCAACCGTCTCTCAACGGAGCACAAAGGAGGGGCAATCGGGGCGTTGTTAAAACGTAAGTGCGAGGCAGTGAGGCATAAGCTCTGGGACGACTGCTATAAGTACGATCGCGAGTACGCCGCACACGGCTTGCAAATATCCAATTTCGCATTACGATGCGTTGCAATAGGTAATTTAAAAAGTGTACGGATTGGTCCGGGTTAAAACGGTGCTGATCCGTTATCGTTGATATGTTAGTTGCGACCTTTAACTTCAAATCCCTGACAACGTTTTTGAAACAGAAAAAGAATTAATAAGTGCAAAACTATGGAAGGTCGAAACGAAAACACACGGATTGACGTCGACAAATATTACTTAACCTTGAATATCAACCCATACAGTCGCAGTCAGATATATTACCAATAAGTAAATCATTACTGTTGCAGGAATATAACCGTAACCTATCAATCTTTTCATGTCTCACATCATATCACAACAATGACTTTAATTCTCTTTGTATCTCAAGTTTGTAAGCCAATCAACTGCGTCCATGGTCCCACGACACAATACAACAGAATAATATATTATGAATCTGTAGAAACAAAAACCACTTAGTAACACTAGATCAAAGTAGACACTTTGGTCTAGTGGTTCTGACTGCTATGTCGGCGGCATAGATGTCCGGTCAGCGGTCATGGGTACGATTCCAACCTAAGACAAAATAATCCGAAGGGGAAGCTCGGTCCCGGTACGAAAGGCACGAAGGAACGTGGTGGGCAAGAGTCTGAAACTATCTCCCGCTCCGCCCAAGAGCGGGGGTTGTTGCACGACGATAAGATATACACCCCTACTTTTTATTTTATTAGTACACAAAAAATGGGGCTGTATCTGTACCCGTTACTGATCATATTTTTGTATTCAAAAGTAGAAAAAACCGAGATCCTAAAATTGACCACGAAAAGGTAAATTCATCATAGATTCAATCATACATAACAATTGCTAGTAGAAAATAGTGCGGGCAGTGTTTTTCCATTTTAATCGTCACATATTCATTCATAATCAATAGCCTGCACAATATTTCCATAAATTGAGAGACATTTTGAGATAAACACAAACGCTAATAACTTTGCTGTTTATGAATATTATTTATTGAGACTTTACTTAAATAATAACAAGGGCTTTTCTAATAAGCCCTTTAAGTATTTGTACTAATTAAAAATTAGTGGTGTATTGTTGTTGATAAGACAAAATAACATGTTTGTGTGATGAGCACGATCATTTGTTCTGTGTCTAGGCGTAATTTATCTATATGTATGTATGTATGTATTTAGAAATATATAAGTAGATATGTTTATCAGTTTTTTAATACTCATACCACAAGCTTTGCTTAGCTTGATACTAGATAGCGTTGTGTGATATAGTTGTGGAATATTATTAGATATTTCTTCTTAAATATATTATTTAATTTTTTTAATATTTCTTAAAAAGCATACTTATTAAAAAAAAACATTTATAAAAAAAAAACATTTATATATATATATATTTTTAATAGTATCCTACCGGTATCGGGAACAAGGTCCAAGCTAGAGGTGGTCAAGGCTCCTGAGAGAGAAGTCTCCTAACAATGTGCGCCGTGTCCAGTAATACTGCTTTCTGGATAAGACGCTTGATCCAGCTGTCTATCGTGAGCCTCCTAAGGTGTTGGTCGAGCCTCCTATAGTTATCAAGCCATTGGCTGATTATGCATATTATTATTACTATTACTTACGTAGATGAGGACGTGCGGCTTGAGGTGCTTGATGGCGGTGGCCACGCCGGCCAGCAGCCCACCGCCGCCCACCGGCACCAGCACGGCGTCCACCTCGGGCACCTGCTCGATGATCTCCAGCCCCACCGTGCCCTGCCCCGCCATGATGTGCGGGTGGTCGTAGCTACCACAACAAGTCGTTGGTTAGGTTACATTACGGTAAAAATTATAACAAGTATTTATTTTCTAGTAAGTATTTATTTTCTGTAATAATAAGTATTTATTTTCTCAACTTTTTTTCTCAAATAATTCATTTTTTTTCGTAGGTAGGTACGCGAATTTTGTTTCTTTTTACTACTAATATACCTACCCTGCTAAACTGCCTCTTTTCGTCTTCTAGGCGGTTCATCTACGCAAAGGCATCTTCCAAGGACTCTATTTTCAAGAATTTTGTTTTTTTTTACTTTTGACTACACAAATATGATCAGTACCTCTACCATGAGTTTAAAGCAATAGTATTTGTCGATACTCGATACCGATTACGTAAATATTTTGTATGGCAAATATTGGTTTCGTTGGTGACCGCTAGAGGCGCTGTAAAATTTGAAATACAAAATAATTTACGTAGTCGGTATCGAGTATCGACAAATAATATTGCTTTAAACTCATGGTAGAGGTACAGTAACGGGTACCTACGGATAGAGTCCCATTTTTTTTGTAAGTAGGTACTACTTAATTAAAAAGTAGGGGTGGAGACATCATAGTTAACGTATGCATGCTATCACAAAGTAGGTAAATAAACTCACCCATTGATGTAAACAAGCGAGTGATCTTGGGCCATTCTCATAGCGTGGTACTTCGCCTCCTTCATATCGTGTCCATGTATGACGACATTGGCGCCGTAAGAACGACAATTCTCGATCTTCATGATGGGGGCCACATTGGGCATCACGACTGTAGCGGGGATGTTGAGCTTGTTGGCGTGATAGCTAAGCGCCTGCGAGTGGTTGCCGAGGGACGCGGATATCACGCCGCGCGCTTTATTCTCCTTAGATAGCAAACACAGCGCATTTCTTGCACCGCGTTCTTTGAAACTGCGAATGGAAACTTAAATTTCAAACATTTAATTTAAATAAACTCTCGTTATTAAAAACTTAGTAAGTCGTAACGCCATTTTCTTTTTGCCATAACCGATTGCCGAAAATCTCATGATTTTCAAACGACGTTTTTCAACACAAAGATTTTTGTATTTTCTTACGTACGAATACAAAACCTAAATACAAACTTACACAAATTGCTTGTGTGTTGGCCGAGTGAAACAATCATTATTGAACGAATTGCCTTCACGCACACAGAAATATTGTACACTTGAATGAGATCTCTACGGCTCATTGTTCTTAATAAAAATTTCTTCGTGAGATCAAAATATATAGCTAATTTAAATACACAGCTATTTCATTTGTAAGTAATTAAATGGATATACCTTCCAGTGTGTTGAAGGAAATCATTTTTTAAATAAATTTCCATTCCAAAAGTTGTAGACATGTGAGATTTCTGGAAAAGAACACTCATTAGGTATCTAGGTATTCATTCTATTGAGGTTTAAAAATATCTTAAAGTATATAAGTACCTAGATAAATACATAGGTATAGTAAGGTACTAAATTAAATGATGAAATAAAACTAGATTTTTTCTTCATTTTATGTTACGAATACCTAAATACTAAATTCGATTTGACAAGAAAATTACCAAAGAATTTTTGTTGAAATAAGTACTTAAGAAGCAAATTAGTATTACCGATACATGGGCTTTGAAAAGTCAAAATTCATCACTCACCACGCATGGCGTTTTCACGATGTCACGCTGGATTCTAAAAGCAGCCGCCGATACATCTTCAAAAGAAATTTTTTGGGGCTTCTCTTTATCGCACATCGGATCATACTCAACCGTCTGGAATACCATTTTTATTAAGTTCTCGATAGAAAAACTATAACATAATTAAATCTAATCCCCCACCAGTCATCGATTCCCCTTGGCTTCTTACAGAGAAGTGAGTGTTTCGAGACGTTATCGCTTATAAAAGCACTAATTATTATATGATAAGGGTTAAAGGTGAAACTATGCTCGTGATGGAACATGCCTTGTCTATTAGGCCAGTAGGTGGGCACATATCAGTTATAAGTAGGCACTTACTGCTGGTTCAAACTTATAACGTTCCATTTAGATAAATGTTATTCACAATGAATTTGTTCAATTTCGACCGACTACGGAGGCGCGCACTTCTAAAATGAGTGTGCTTTATCTTTTGTTTAATTTTCGTCAAGTATATAATTGATAAGAATTTGGCTGCTGTTAATCGCAAAATATCTAGTTACTTGATTTTGTCCTTAAGTAATTAATTTTGTCCTAAAACAAACAGTTTCGTCGTTGAATTTTAATATTTCACCTAAAAGTCTTCATTTAATAAAAAGGTAAACTTTGTGGATCAAGGGGTCATCATAAGCCACAGTTAGTCAAAACAACTGTGAAAATCTTAGTGAGAATAGTGATACCCGTGCTTTACATTTTTAACTTGCATACTGTATTTATTTTGAAATAATGCAAGAAAAGAAAAACATGTTTTTTTTCCCAACGAAGAACAAAACGTAAGCCATACCTACTTTTTAATCTGTGGAGCCGGCTTATGTCAATGTCAAATTGCCAATTGTCAATGTAAGCCATAGGGATGTCGAGTCTTAGTTAAGAATATCGATATGAAATAGAATCGAATCGTGGTCCAAATTATGAAAAAAAAAAAACAAATTCTAATGGATTGACCTGATTCTTTTGTTTTTAAGCTATAATAAAAATAAGAACCGGCCATCTAAGTGTTGAACTGGCAACCAAAAAGTTCTGTACCATAAACCGAAAAAATCATGTTAAAAATCGTGAAAGGCCTTAACCATATTTTTATACAGTGTGTATAAGGGAAATACATACTGTGCAATAATTTTAGTTAAATGACATGTATCCATGTACCTTACGTCTTCTTTCTAAATTTTCTTTCTTGCGTCCTAATTCTTCCAAATCGATTCTTAACGAAAGTTAAACGTAAAAAAATAAAAAGGATCAATCACAATGGAGGCCAGAATCCCTTAAAAAATCTTTTCTAGTCCATATAAATGATCTGGGACGGGCTGATAGCTGGCACGGTAAGAAATACCTCACCAGAATAACAACTGAGCGGCAATCACTGAGCAAAGGGCCGTGTGAGGTGGTCGACACAGATAATTATTGTTTCAATTCTGACTCACTTATAAAATAATCTGGTTCCGATTAATTATTGTTTAGGTATGGAACCCTAAAAATGTGATACAGATAAAATTCTTCATGTGTTTTATAAAAAATACGTAAGGAAACAGAGTACAAATAAACACACCGTGTGCAAACAAGCACAAATTGACTTGAGTGCTTTCATTTTACTTAATAAATATAAATTTTAATTTTGTAGATAATAATTTGTTTAATAAAATCCACATCTAAAAATAGTAATACGTACTGTTATGGATTTTGAATGTCTCAGATCGATTTATGAGGGCAACACATTACGGTTAATAGTAAGACTGATTAATAAAATCGATTTTCTTGAGCCATAATCGATTCGAACGATCGATAAAGCGATTTCAGACATATGATATTGCCAATGTGTTGCCAATGTGCCATCCCTAGTCGTCAGTTTTGATGTTAGCGTGTTGTTGCCTGTTTTTTGATAATAATTAATTAAGAAAACAATATAAGAGTGCTTGCGTCGTGTAATTATCAGTATCACGTTAAAATTTATTAGCGAAGATGCCTTATGCTAATCAGCCTTCAGTACACATTACAGAACTCACAGACGACAATGTAAAGTTCGTCGTTGAAGACACGGAGCTTAGCGTCGCCAATAGTATGAGACGTGTGTTTATCGCAGAAACGCCGACGATGGCTATTGATTGGGTACAGCTAGAAGCTAATTCCACTGTGCTTAGCGACGAATTTCTTGCTCATCGTATCGGTCTCATTCCACTTATATCAGATGATGTGGTGGACAAAATTCGTTACTCGCGAGATTGTATGTGTGCTGATTTTTGTTCAGAATGCAGCGTAGAGTTTACACTGGACGTCAAATGTACAGGAGATCAAACAAGGCACGTCACTACTGCAGATCTGAAATCGAGCGATCCGAGAGTGGTGCCCGTGACGTCAAGACACAGGGATGAGGACCAAGCTGACTATGGTGAGACTGATGAGATCTTAATTATTAAACTACGTAAAGGTCAGGAATTGAAGTTGAGAGCATACGCAAAGAAAGGGTTTGGCAAGGAACATGCTAAATGGAACCCAACTGCCGGAGTTTGCTTTGAATATGATCCTGACAATATCATGCGGCACACATTGTTTCCCAAACCTGATGAGTGGCCAAAAAGTGAACACACCGAGCTTGATGAAGACCAATATGAAGCAGAATTCAATTGGGAGGCGAAGCCAAACAAATTCTTTTATAATGTGGAGTCATCAGGTGCACTTAAACCAGAAAACATTGTTCTCATGGGCATTGTGGTGTTGAAGAACAAACTACTCAATCTACAAGTTCAGTTGGCACAGGAAGCACAGAACGATGCATTAGCTATCAATTAGTTTGTAAAATAGTACTATTAAAAGTTTGATCATTGAACTCTATGAATGTGTTATTATTTTAAAGTATATCACTCACCTAGCAATATATTAGCACATCACTTTTCATATTTTACAGATACTAGGGTCAAAGATTGTACAAATATTTATATGAAGTTTTGAGTTCATTTTATAACAGAAATGATTGTGAAGTTTTCTACTAGTATAGACCATAATAAATGGATATTCAAGGATATAAATTATCCAATATAACACTTAAGCTATTTAATTCATTAAACCCCAAGCAAACACTGGTGCTCGCTCTCTCATTGTCTCTCTATTGTGTCTCTAATTACAATATTAAAAAGGTTAAACTCAAAATTATTGTTATTAATTAATTGGTAATTACCGATGGATTTCGCAGATACTTCTCCATAATTATTGAGAAAATAATAGTGTTGCTGCTGTTGCTGATATAAACAATCTGTACAACTAGATCAATCACTGGCCACTTGCATCATGCAATGTTATTATGTTCAAGAGAATGTAAAATGCAATCATGCATTCAAAACTCGTTTGGCGAGGTAATTTTGTTAATCTAGTTCTATTCTTTGGATCATGAATCTTAATAGCAGTTAAATTACAAGTATGCATTTGTTATCAGTGATACCTATTAAAGCAGAAGTACCTAATTAGTGAAATACAAGTTCATTTTGTAATTTGCATTATGGTTTGCTTGTGTATTATTGTTGCTTCCTCCTCGAGATAAACTACATGCACATATCCTCACACTCACATACACTGCACAAGTGCGCCTTATTTTTGTATTTTATTTTACTTTTAGATTTTGTTTCTTTTCTCATGTTTTGTTTTCAATTGCATATATTTTATAAGTTTAAGTGGAAGAGTGAAGTTACTTAGAAAAAAGCATCTTTTTGCTTAAAAGGTGATTTCCTAATCACTAATAATTTATAATAAGATACAAGATTATTTATTTTGCCAAGAACATACTATATTTTGTTTGTGTGCCCACAATCCACCTCTCAAGTCGTTTTTATTTACATTCAAGGACCCATCAGATCTCCACTCATAAGCACGCCAGTAAGCCCTAATGTACGATAGGCTGCAATAGATTTCACAGCTGTCTGTACAACTTGGACAAATTGTTAAAATTTTAAACAATGGGGGCCTGGAGTTCGGAGATACGGGCTTAGGCCTAGTTTAGACTCCCAGATCTACAAATTACAAATTCACTTATTTTTTCTTAACAATTTTCTGTCAAATATTCTAACGATAACGAAAAATGGTCTTGCTAGTGGATGTTTGCCACTAGCAAGACCATTTTTTTAGTATGACGAATGACTATACAACATCAAACAGTTATAGATCCTGGCCATATCTAAATTAGGTTCGGCCTATCTGACTAGACGAAATTAAGTACTAGTTTTTAATAGTGTCTCTAAATAAATAAATAAACTCCTCACCTTCAACAACACTATTTTTTTAAGTTCGGTGAGTGTGCGTTGGAATTGCACAATTTAATTCCGCCAAGTCCGTTCCATCATTGGACCACTAGACGTACGGCGTTGCGCCATCGGTACATGGTGGATATCCCACCCATTCGTACAAAGCGTTTTGGAAACACATTCGTTATGCGTACAGCTAAAGAGTGGAATTCCCTGCCGGAGTCTGTGTTTCCTGATAGCTACAACCTAGGGGTCTTAGTCAAGAGTGAATAGGTTACTTCTAGGCAAGCGTGCTCCATCGTCGGCCACATCATCACTTGACGGCGCGCACTGTTCCCGCGCGCCTCAAGGAGTTGTCAGCAATAGCAGGGACCCAGCTGGGTCGAAGCCTACTGGGGCCAGAGTTATCCGAAAGGGCGCTCGAGCCCCGGTATGAAGGCAAGAAGGAACGGGGTGGGTCTTTTAGTCAGTAAGAGTCTGACACTATCTCCCGCTCCGCCCAAGAGCGGGGGATGTCATTGCATGATTTTTTCCCACCATAAAAAAAAAAAAAACATCATCACTTACCATCAGGTGAGATAGTGGTCAAACGCGAGCCTATCAATAAAAAATAAAAAAAAAAGTTTCCGCACTAGCAATAACTCCTATAAGGCAGGTGCGTTCACGTCCGCGTAAAACTTACATATCCTACACAAGTTCCTTGCGGGAATCGAACCCGCGATACGCAGCGCAATAGCAAATAACCTGTGCGCTAACTGTATCGTGAAGAAAATTATGATATTCACCTTAATCCTGCTAATGTTACTCTTACTACTAACTGAAGGCATCTGCCTTCACGTTTCAAGTTTATTTCCTAAATGTATTGCAATCTTACAATACATTTAGGAAATAAACTTACTAGTTACAAAAAAAACTGTATCACTACAAAAAGCAACACTAAAAGTTTTTAAATAACTTTAATTTTGGAAGCCAGTGTTTCTGGTTTTATTTGTTTGTTATTTAACACCGACTTAACTCAGAAATCCAGGGATTGTCCCTCGATTTCTGAGTTATAAAGAGTGTAAGAGTGTGAGTCGATAAGAGTTGAGAAGAGTGTAAGAGTTCGGGCATGGCGCTATTTTTGGTGAGAAATCATCAGATGACTTCACTCGGTCTACATGGAACGAACGAGAGGGCGTGTAGGTAGTCAAACTTTTACTAACTACAACAATATTTCTATCGGATTAATTCGGAAGTATATAAAAGTATCGATTAAAAAAATCGATTCACAATTGACCGAGAAATCGATGAATATATCTACTTATATAAAAAAAAAACCACCAATGTTTTTAGTTGTCCTTTGCGTTCAAGGGTCCACACCCTTGAACGCTTCAAGGGTGTGGACCCTTGAACGCACTTTTGGAACTTTTGAAAGAGTGACCGTGGGGTCACACTTTCAAAAGTTACCACAGCCCCAGCAAGCATTGGCCCTATCTACTGGGCCCCTTCACTTTTGATGATCTTCGAGGCGCGCGTGGAACACCAGAATAGCTTACACCTTAAACAAGAACCCTAGACATGCGAAGAAACCTAAGATGCCATTAAAATATCTGTCACTAATATAACACACTTTTGTCAGATGGATTATTCATTAAAATGACATGACAATAAACTGAATCATAAATTGCAATTCAAATCCTTTTCAAATAGAAAATTTAACAAATAAAATGTACCTACAAAAAGAACCGTAAACCTGCAAATTAAATGAATGAAGAAATTATAAAGCAAAATATAATTTTCATATTATTTTTTACAATAGTACTAGGGAGAATTCTTACTAAAACATGTCTCAAATAGCTGAATCTGAACTAACCGTGTCATTTTTAACGTGCAATATCCCCGGCGATAGCTTTCCGAAGGAATATGAACTTCGTACTGAGAAAGAAGAGCCCGAGGTAAGCTTCTAGCTAAATAGACCTCTAACTTCAAAGAATTATGATCATCATGCGTAGCAAAGTAGGTACCTCCATGAATCCTGTATGTGTAAAATAATCCTACTAATAGTATCAACTACTTACCGTATGGACTTTAATGAACTTTACAATATTATTGCTTATACATTACAATAATATTAGGCTGTGTTGCTAAGCGCAAATCTCGAGAACCGATTTCGCTAATTATTTTTTTGTTGTGTTTGTTATTGTGAGGAGAAGGTTCTTGTGGAAAAAAATTGAAAAGTAGTGTAGGGTAGAGAAGAGTAGTGTGTGGTAGAAAAGGGTCTAGTAAGGTATAGTAGGATGGAGTAGGGTAGAGCCAAGCCTGCGGGAAAAAGCTAGTAATATATAGAGATATTGTGTGTCCAAAATATCTGAGACGCCTTCACTACTAAACCGCAGAACCAATTTTGATATATTTAAATGAATTTTGGTATAAATATCGGACCTTTTAGAGAAGAAAATAATCTACTCGAAGAACTAATCCCACGCAGACGATGTCGCGGACACTAGTTAGTATATTATAATTCCCTAGGGGAGTACAATTCAGACCTAATGAAGCGTGTCTGAAGGGATGCACTTTGTAAAATTGTAGTTTTTGAGGAGTTGACATACCTAAATAAGTACGACAAGCTGACTCTATTCTTTACCAGAAACCATGTGCCTGTTCTTAATTAAATACTTTAAATTGCATCTGTTCTTCAGGAAGTTAATAAAAAACCTATAACGGATACGCCAAGCAAACATAAACTAAAATTGCAAGACATTCAAGATGCGCAAAATCGTATCAAGAAGTATGTTGTCTGCACACCAGTCATTGTGAGTTTTAGTCGTTTGTCCCAGAAGATTAAGTCCATTGTTGTACATAAGAACTTTGATGATGTGACTGGAAGTAAAATTTGGTGCAAGTTCCACCGTCACATCATCGGGTCTTGTTGGGCTATCCTTCTCTATTATTTACCGGTAATAAAGCTCACGTCAGTAGAAAATGTACTCGTATGAATCATGTAGCGGTAACGTCATCAACTGTCCCCCTTCAGAAATGTCAGTATTGATCCACTGCATCGTATACCTAGCTAACAGTGCGGCTTCAAAGGCACTGCAACTAAAATGGGACAACGCGTTTTCATAAAATGTTTTCTTATATAACTATTAGAACATTACTTATCTGAGCCGGGTCCGCCTGTGGAAATCTTTAGCAGCACGGTTAACTGGTTGGAAAGCCACGTATTCATACATAACATGGCCATAGGTTGCAAAGATGATCCCGTTTTGTATGAAAATGTACATACAAAGCGAAGCTAAGTAGTTACACGTGTCAGGCAGGCTACTGTGACATCAACACCTTAATGATTATTCTGTCATCTACACATGTCATCAGGATCAGCTCAGTATCAGAAATGTAGATATTTACACAATGCCTGTGGTAGTGATTCTGATGCCCCTACTGAATTGTTTTGATTATAAATAAAGTACCTACCTTAGAATACTAATAAGATATTTTTTTTAGGAAGCAAAACATATAGGAAGGTCATTTTGCAATGTCATTTTGAAATGCGAAAACTTACAAAATACAGGAAGGTACGTTTGAAACTACTTAATAGTCATATGTGTTGGTCTTTTAGTGCTTTATTAATACAACTTTTAAATCTATTGTAGTTTCAAAGCGCGTGGAGTTTGCAACGTTTTCACCAGCATGTCGCCTTCAGATAGGAGCAAGGGTTGCACTGTGTCCGGGGGCAGAAATTTTGTCAGCGCTATGACATATTACGGGTTTCGTCAGTCAGTTCCTATCAACGTGGTGATTCCTAAGGACTGCCCACTCGTCGACAAGCATCGGTACAAGGAGAACTTTGCGATCGTGAAGGTTCACGGCAACGACCGCAACGACGCTAGCCTGCATGCCCTCAGTTATTGTGACGAAATCGGCTCCATTTATGTGCATGGGTAAACCATATTCTCATTTTATAATAATATAATTTAAGTTGGAAGAAATTAAATATTCTATATAATAGTAAAACAGCAGTAAAACATGATTCAGGTTTATCGATAAATGACTTTTTGAATCTGTTAAAGTCTAGGCGTTTTATATGGAGTTAACGGAAATGGGTAGTCATATTTTAGATTAGCTTTTGCCCGCGGCTTCGCTCGCGTTAAATTCGGGGTAACACGGTTCCCCTTTCTGTAGGGGGTTAGAAAGAGACAAAAAGTAGCCTATGTCACTCTCCATCCCTTCAACTAGCTCCACTTAAAAAATCACGTCAATTCGTAGCTCCGTTTTGCTGTGAAAGACGGACAAACAGACACACACACACTTTCCCATTTATAATATTAGTATGGATATGGATCATAGATATAAGATTCTATGATATGGATCTTAGCAGTGTGCAGCGCCCCTTAGTGAACTCCACTGCGGGTGACGTAACCTACGACAAACTTATTGTTTGTGGTTGGCACAGTATTCGGGTCTAGGGATCGAACCGCAAAATTAAGTTTGTTTTTTATTGTATAGATATACTTTTCCGGGATAAAAAGTATCCAGTGTGGTGCCCAGGATATTAAAGAATAATAATACCAAGTTTCATCGTAATCGAACCGGTAGTTTTTGCGTGATGCCTGAACAAACAGACAGGCAGACAGACAAACAATTTTTAATCACATTTTTGTGTTCGGTGTCGGTCTAGTAATATTTCTATGGTCTAGTAACACCCCCTGCCATTTATTTTTTTAATATTTTTAATGTACAGAATCTTCATTTCTACAGATTTTTTTTATGTATAGATAATGATTTTGTTCTGCCTATGAAAATTAACAATTTATTTAAGGAAGTCATAGGCAATTTAAAAAAAAAAACAGGTTTTTCAAGGTGAGGTTCAATTTATATTCGGTATTTACAGAGACTATCTTGAAAACGTTAATAATTTCTACGGATAGAAGCAGTATTTAAAATATGCCCAGTGAGTGACCACCCATTCCCATTATATCCTGTAGGTAAACAAAACTGATTGTTCAGTCAGCAATGTGCTGATGACAGCCGTAAGTAACATAAGCCGACCTGTTTCTGTCTGCAGGGTTTAAAGGAGTCTAATATGAAGGAGATAACGGGAGTTTTATTCGCTCACTCACAACCCAATCATCCTTTTCGAACCTAAAATTGATATGTTAGGTTCGAAAGCCTATAAACCTATGAGGGATTAAAGAAAGTTTTCCACATAGATCACAGAGGTGAAAAGCATTAGGAATCGTTAAGGCGGCCTAAGGTAACATACGCATATTCGTTAATGCAGGACAGACAGATTGGACTTAATTGCGGGCTATGGCACGCTGGGACTGGAATTGTTGACCCAACTGGAAACCATGGACGCCATCCTGTGTCCTGTCGGCAGCGGTGGGCTCGTGGCGGGTCTCCTGATGGCTGTCAAAAGCCTTAAGCCCAACTGCCTGATATACGTAAGATAAGTGGATTACACATATGTACAGTACTATCTATTAATAATAATACAAACCATGCCAGTTCAGGTGACCATTTCTATTTATTTTGTGTGCCTTTCGGGTTTACAAAACATGTAAAATATGAAAAAAATAACAATTTAATATCTTTACGTCTCGGAAGTGTCGCAATGACTAGTGCCATGTACCTCCTCTTCAAGAATGGAGAAGAACGCTGCAAAAACAATGGATGCACCGTAGGAAAACCTGGTTCAGTTGATTTGCCCAATCATATGCCTGTTTATGTCTTATACATATAGTAATTTCAGCCTGTCGAGTAGTATTTTCCACCCATCCGTCATATGATTCAGTTAATTGTGTACGACCATTTTTACTAGGGCGTGGAATGTTCGGCTGTACCCACAATGACTAGAGCGCTCCAAGAAAAGAAGCCTGTCATGATTCAGCAGAAACCGACCATTGCTGACAGCCTCTGCTGTGGTATCGCTAGCCAAAACGCTTTCAACATTATTAGGGGATATCTCGATAGAATGGTTTGTCTCAACACTTATATTGTAGGAAAGTTCATCATCATCATCATCATCAGGCTTTTTAGTTTTTCCACTGCTGGGATTCAGGCCACCTCTCTAGGAGAGGATAGTTTTTACCACCATTAAAAAATAAGGAACATGTAGGTTCGGCCTTCGGGTATAAATAGTGTTGTTGATTTCTACTTAGGTACTTAACTAGTAGGATGTACATCTAAGGATCGCAAAAAATCTACTATTTGCTATAAACAGCACCTTGGAGAACCTTTCGCTGTTCTTAGATATACATATTATGTAGCAAATAACATGTTAGTGTCCTACCGAATGTGCAGTTTCGGTTTCGGTCGAGTTTCGGCAAAAAAACGAGTTTTGGTTTAGTTTCGGTTTCGTTCGGCGGCAAACCTGCCGAAACTTAGACCAAACCGAAACTGCGTTCAGGAATTTTTGGGCTGTGTTTGGCGCGTTAAATTTCATCCAAGCGAGTAGGTAAGCGACGAAGACATTTTTGCTGCGTTCACGCACCTAACCAAAAAAGAAAAAAAAAGTCCTGACTAGTTTTATTGGTTGATTTAACTCTCTTACTAAAAAGCTATACCTAAACTAACATTAGTTAGGTACTTGGTACTTACTACAGTTCATTAGTGAGGGTAATATTATGGATTCAAAGTTTCAAAATTCAAGTAGCAAGTTCAATTAGATCTATCTCATTTAGAATGAAATGAATCAGATCAAGTAGGTACATTTAGAAATTTTTTTAGAAGTTTTTTTTTTATTAGATTATAAGTGAAATTAGATTAGATTAGACCTACGTCCCTAATTGTTTTTTTTTATTTCTATAAAATTAACACACTTATAATTAATGAGTAGGTACTTACGTAGTTACCTTTAATATCCGTATAATAAAATTAATATTTCATTTATTCTGTTTGTCGATTTTTGTAATCTAAAAAAAAGTGTAATAAAATTCATGATAGTCAACGAATAACACAAAAAAATGCATAATGCATTATAAAAAAATAAAGAATGACTGATTAATAATGTTTCTTTATTTTTCCCTCAAAACATAATCCTTGCAAGGAAGTTTTGCTTTCGGCCGATACTGAGACTGTTGCAGACATTCGTTTTCAATTTCGGTCGTAAAAACCAGTTTGGGTTTGGGGAGTAGTATTACTCCTACTAAACCAAATCATCATCATCATCAGCCTTTTTAATTTTTCCACTTCTGGGACTTTTTTTTTTTATGGTGGGAAAAATCATGCATTGACATCCTCCGCCCTTGGGCGGAGCGGGAGATAGCGTCAGACTCTTACTGACTAAAATACCCACCCCGTTCCTTCTAGCCTTCATACCGGGGCTCGAGCGACCTTTCGGATAACCCTGGCCCCAGTAGGCTTCGACCCGGCTGGGTCCTTGCTGTTGCTGACAACTCCTTGAGGCGCGCGGGAACAGTGCGCGCCGTCGACGACTTGGGCTTGGTCCGGACAGTTACCGGACGGCCGGACAGCGAGTTACCCATTGCTCACTGTCCGCAAGCCCGCGCCTACGGTGGCCGGAAATCGGGATCAGAATCCCGGCGACGGCGGCGGCGATAACGCCGTTGCCTGATGCGTTCGAACTCCTCCTTTGCGAGCATAACTGCTTCGCAGAAGTCGGCGACCGCCTGCCACTCCTCCTCGCTCCGGACTATGGCCTCAACCAAGGCCCGGCGCGAGAGGTCTCCGCCGCCGATCGCCCCCACGAGGGCACGGCAATGCTCCGCCCAAGCAGGGCACACCTCGACTGTGTGCTCCACCGTGTCCTCCGGGCGTTCCGCACAGTGGCGGCACCCGGGCGTCAGCTCCGCATGAATCCCGTGCAGGAAACTCCCGAACGAACCATGTCCGGTGAGTACCTGCGTCATGCGGAAGGTAAGGACGCCGTGAGGTCTTTCCAGCCACGCCTCAAAGAGGGGACTTAACTTCTGGGACTCAGGCCTCCCCTCTAGGAGAGGGAATGGGCCGTAATCCACCACGCGGGCCCAGTGCGGGTTGGTGGATGTCACATGTCTTTTAATTTTTGGTTCTAGGACATGCCGGTTTCCTCACGATGTTTTCCTTCACCGTTTTGAGAGCAGTGGTAATGAAATAAATTACACAAAGTAATGCGCCTGACAGGGTTTAAACCCGTGACCTACACCTCGTAAGTCTGAGCCATTACCACTCGGCCACCACTGCTCTCATAACTAAACCAAATACAGAATTTAAAAATAATCTCAACTTTTTGTAGATAACGGTGGATGAATCGTGGATTTCGCGAGCAATGATCAACATTCTGGAGCGAGAGAAGATGGTGGTGGAAGGGGCGGCGGCGTGCCCCGTAGCCGCCGTGATGGCGGGGAAAGTGCCGGAGCTGCGCGGAAAGAAGTAAGCTGACGTGCGTGATGCACGTCCACGCAATCACGCAAACATACTACAATGAAAATATAGGCAAAATGCGGCTGCCTTTTTTAGGGTTCCGTAGTCAACTAGAAACCCTTATAGTTTCGCCATGTCTGTCTGTCCGTCTGTCTGTCAGTCTGTCTGTCTGTCTGTCCGTCCTCGCTTAATCTCTGTGACCGTTAGCACCACAGAAATCTTAATAATAAGGCAATATTAAGATTTCTATGGTTAGCACTAGAAAGCTGAAATTTGGTACCAATATGTATATCAATCACGCCGACAAAGTGGTAAAATAAAAATTGGAAAAAAATGTTTTATTAGGGTAGCCCATGTGTAAAGTGGGAAGTGTTTTTTTTTTTAATTTTAATCCTAACGTGTGATATATTGTTGGATAGGTATTTAAAAATGAATAGGGGTTTACTAAAATCATTTTTTGATAATGTCAATAATTTCGGAAATAATCGCTCCAAAAGTAAAAAACAATGTGTGTGTCCCCCTCTAACTTTTGAACCATAAGTTTATAAAATATGAAAAAAAACTGAAAAGTAGAACTTTATAAGGACTTTCTAGGAAAATTATTTTGAACTTGATGGAAAGAACAGTTTTTGTACAAAAAAGACAAAAGGGTTCTCCAAAATAATTTCTGGACTAAGTTTGTAGTATAATCGTATATGCATGCATTTTTTTAAACTCATAAGTGGGTACACTTATTGTGACGGACGGGAAACTACGGAACCCTACACTGAGCGTGGCCCGACACGCTCTTGCCGGTTTTTTTTTCTTCAACTATTACAACGCCGTCTAGTCCCAAGCTAAGCAGAGCTTGTGACAAGACAACTGATAAATATACTTATATATTTCTAAATACATACATATTATAGATAAATTACATCCAGATAAAGAACAAATAATCGTGCTCATCGCACAAACATTTATTCCGGATGGGAATCAAACCTACGACCTCCGGCATAGCCAGATCACTAACCACTAGACCAACAGGCCAGTCATATTTCTTCTTACCCTATGCAGAAAGTAATTAATAGGTAGATGATGACTTTGGACGCCAACACTACAAACTTGGTCGATGTGGCGGCGTTTGGCTTAAGTTTATGTCCAGCAGTGAACATCTTACGACAGAATTAATGATGCCTTACCTACAACCTTTCGACAAAGTCTTTTCGTAACACATTTTGTGTTTTGAAGTGACCTTGACTGAAGGTGTTAAATACAGAAGTTTAACCTACCTACTGCTGGAATTGATTTTTGAATGTTTGTTGCAGCATCGTGTGCGTGCTGTCAGGAGGCAACATCAACAGCACCCGCATGTCGCGCGTTATCGACCGCGGCATGGCGGCCGAGGGGCGCCTCGTCAAGTACAGCGTGACGCTGCCCGACGTGCCCGGCGCCATGGCCAAGCTGCTGGCCAAGGTCATGGACATCGGCGCCGACGTCAAGAGCTTCGTGCCCGAGCGTGCCTGGATGAGACGGGACATTTTTACTGTTTCTGTATGTTCTTTAGATCAAATCATCAAGTACGAGTATCTACATCAAATAAAATATATGTAGATTGTAATTTGATGTAGGCACTTGTTGTCTCTAGCAGTGGTGGCCCAGTGATAACGGCTCCGACTCAGCCTGTTTACAAAACGGTGAAGCAAAACATCGTGAGGAAACGGACATGTCCTAGAACAAAAAATTTAAAGACATGTGATATCCACCAATGCGCACTGTGCCCTCGTGGTGGAATATGACCCATTCCCTATCCTAGAGAAAAGGCCGGAGTCTCAGTAGTGGGAACATTATAAGGTTCATTATACTGTACCACTTGTCATCATTTCCTCAGAAGCTAGACCAACTTAGCAGAATAAGTAAACAATTCTCCAACTAAGGTCTTTTTACATATTATGGGTAGGAGGATAGCAGGACGAAAATATGCATCTTTAAGATGAGAGAAAGACTAGATTATATTCAACCTACATTGTATGAATCCGACAGCTGTCACCTGCACCATGCTATAGTAATTGTAGTATAAAGTGACTTTATCTTTCGATAGCCCCAACATTAGATTCATCGGTGTGATCAGTGGCAATACTGATTTAACGTACATTATGGTGTGTTCAGACCTGGCGAATGCGCCGCTCGCGAGTCGCTTTGCTCGTTCGTACGAAGTCATTGCACCGCGCGCGCTTCGTACGAGAACATAAAATGCACGCGCGCAGTCGCGAGTTGCGCATTCACCAGATCTGGACGCATCATTACGCTTACAGGTAAACATGCTGATTGAGACAAGTGACCTGCATCATGCCAAGGACTTGGAGAAGAAGTTGCTGAAGGACTACCCGCACTCACACTTTATCATGTTGTAATTTGATCTGTTTTGGTTCAGTTTCGTTCCTGTGCCTGTCATGCTCACACTTAACAATTCTAATACAAATGATAATAAATTACTTACTTTCTATCAAATGTGATCTTGTTTTCCTTTTTTCTGCCTTCTCTTTTTTTTAATGGATTTCATACAATATAAAAGAATCTTTAAGGGCAGGGGAAGTCAAGGTTCTGAAAGGGCTCGTTTATAGAGACGAAGCCTCACTCGATTCTCCGGTCAAGAAAAGACGGTTGCGTAAAACGTGGCGTTGTAAGAGACAACCAAAGAGACAACTTGAGAACTAGTTGAAGACGATGCCTGCCGCAAGCAGTATCATTAATAACAATGCATAGCATTATATAACAATGTCGTCAGTATGCAATAAATAGCATTTTAATAACAATGTCGTCAGTAGTCTCTCAACAGCCAATTTTGATTCGCAAAACCCCAATGTAAACTATGGAACATTATTTTCTACAGTACCTATGCCAAGAATTTAATAAGGCGTGTCCAGTCAAAAAAGTTCAAATCGGTAATAAATCCAAATTTAATGAATGGGCTACTGCTGGAATAAGAAAAAGCAGAGACACTTTATATCAGCTATATCATGAAAAATCCTTGTCGTCTGATCTTAATTTGCATAACCATGTTAGACTCTATTCAAAAAGAGTCTGCGCCCAAGCTAAATCTAAATCAATAAGTAAGATAATTGGAAATTCTAATAATAAAATAAAAGCTGTCTGGAAGGTGATAAACAAGGAAACTGGAAAGACAAACCAACGAGATCGGAATGAATTCTCACTAAAAATTGATAATAAAATCATCTCGGATAGGTCAAAAGTAGCTGAGACGTTCGAAAACTTTTTTACCAACATTCCAATAGAAGTTACGAAATCTCTTCCTTCTTCATCTTTGTTAGCTGAATCTTTTTTAAAAGAACATTTCACTAAGGATATACCAAACTTTGAATTTAAGCGTATTTCTGTGGATATAATAATAAAAGCATTCAAAAGTCTTAACATAAAAAACACTGAAGACTAATGGGGTATATCCGTTAAGATTCTTGGAGATATTATTGAAACAATTGCTCCTGTCCTAACAGGCATATTTAATCAGTGTTTAGACAGTGGTACGTTCCCTGATTTAATGAAACACAGTAAAGTAGTACCAAGTTTTAAATCAGGTAGTAAGAGTGATCCCTCTAATTATAGACCAATATCTGTGCTTCCAGCATTGAGTAAAATCTATGAAAAGGTCATGCTCGACCAGATGTTGTCTCATTTTAATTCAAATAGGATTTTGCATAGTCATCAGTTTGGTTTCACGAAAGGAAGGTCAACAACAGATGCAGGAGTGAAACTCACGGAGTGACCATTGCATTGTTGAATTAAAACCCTCATCAGTTTGCACTGTTTCTTCTATTTATTACCTACATATTTGTCAATTGGTACTTCTTGTAATAAAACTTCATCGCGAGTTCTGCCATAGGTTGTGTCAGTTTGCAAACCAGAATTTTGTACTTGTCAGCTGAAAATATGAGCAAATAACACAGGTTTACAGTTCAGTAGTTACATAAATTCTAAATTCCAGTTTTTAATGTCCAAGATAGTACAGAAAATGGTAATCCTTGAACATTTATAACCCAGAAAATATGTCGATGGTACAAGTATGTATTTAAGCGAGCGTTTGGTTTCAGAATGATCTTCCCGACAAGGATGACCAGCCGCACGTCTTATCCTTCGGTGAAATCAAACAAGCTGCAGAAAAGATCGAAGGAGGCATCATACATACACCACTTTGTGTAAGTAGAGTATCGAAGACTCGAAAAAAATAAAACAAACTTATCGAAATAACTTTCAACTTTCCTAATTATTATTATGCTGTTATGATTTCAGGAAGCGAAAATCAGTAAATATATGGACTACAATATCTATTTGAAATGTGAAAATTTACAATATACGGGCAGGTAAGCATTGACAAATTTATGGCAAATAATTATCGTGGCGAACCATCAAATGAAACAATTTCCAGCTACTACAGCGGAGGCAGAGCGCTACGACAGCGTAGCGTATAGATTTATTTGCTACAGGTATAGGCCTATTTAAATACTACCGCGTAACCAGAGGGTTACGAGAGCGTAGCGTTTAGGTTTATTTGCTACAGTAGTGTATAGTGTTGCCAGGCGTCCCGATTTTCGCGGGACGTCCCGATTTTTAGGGGTCTGGGGACGCGTCCCGATTTGCACCTGATCGGGACGCTAAATGTCCCGATAAATCTCTTTCTCGCACAGCGTCTTCTACGTTATTCAATCCGCACAATTATAAGTAATCTGTGACTCAATAATCCATCTTCGTTTATCTATTCCATTCATATGCAATAAAATGTAACCAACAATATAATTTTAAAATAATATTAAAACTTTTAAAACAGCGGGAATCATTCATAACTTCAATATTTTTTTAGTTTTTTTCTTTATTCCTGCACCTTTTTTTTTATGGTGGGAAAAAATCATGCATTGACATCCCCCGCCCTTGGGCGGAGCGGGAGATAGTGTCAGACTCTTACTGACTAAAAGACCCACCCCGTTCCTTCTAGCCTTCATACCGGGGCTCGAGCGCCCTTTCGGATAACCCTGGCCCCAGTAGGCTTCGACCCGGCTGGGTCCCTGCTGTTGCTGACAACTCCTTGAGGCGCGCGGGAACAGTGCGCGCCGTCGACGACTTGGGCTTGGTCCGGACAGTTACCGGACGGCCGGACAGTGAGCTACCCATTGCTCACTGTCCGCAAGCCCGCGTCTACGTTGGCCGGAAATCGGGATCAGATTCCCGGCGACGGCGGCGGCGATTACGCCGTTGCCTGATGCGTTCGGCCTCCTCCTTTGCGAGCATTACTGCTTCGCAGAAGTCGGCGACCGCCTGCCACTCCTCCTCGCTCCGGACCATGGCCTCTACCAAGGCCCGGCGCGAGAGGTCTCCGCCGCCGATCGCCCCCACGAGGGTACGGCGATGCTCCGCCCAAGCAGGGCACACCTCGACTGTGTGCTCCACCGTGTCCTCCGGGCGTTCCGCACAGTGGCGACACCCGGGCGTCACTTCCGCATGAATCGAGTGCAGGAAACTCCCGAACGAACCATGTCCGGTGAGTACCTGCGTCATGCGGAAGGTAAGGACGCCGTGAGGTCTTTCCAGCCACGCTTCAAAGAGGGGACTTACCGCTATGATTGTGGCGTGCCCATTTATTCCTGCACCTGAATCGTGCGAAAGAAATGCCCAGGTGTCAGCATTGTGTGGACCGCCCGGGTGACACCATGGAGCTTATGATGGAAGTGTGCCCTGCTTGAGCGGAGCACTGCTGTTTCCTTGTGGAGGCTTTTGGCGGCGGCTGCTCGCCCGCTCGCTGGGCCCTGGTTCTGGCCATGATCCAAAGTGAGAGGGAATCGGAAGCAGTCGCCTCTTACCACGAAGGAGTTGACTGCAACCACAAAAGAAATGACCGTAACCGCGAAGGAGTTGACCGCAACCGTAGAAGAACGTAAACCCTCACGTCCCAGTCGTCTCCGAAGGATATGTCCCGGGCGAGTCACACAGCAATTTCCGGCCACAATAGATATGGGTTTGCAAACGACGAGCAATTTTAGGTCGTCGTTCGCCCGTTCAATAAGTACCAGGTCCGAGGCGATGCCGCACACGTTTCTCAAAGAGATACCAAGAAAACTAAAGGGACTCGTAGGGCAGATGCCTGCTAGGGCTGCGGGAACGTTTCAAACAGTGCCGGTGCCCCTGGAATGCAAAGGTCTGAAGAAGTCTGGCTTTTAATCCGTACAAGTTTGCTCTTGTTCCACCCTAAAATGGGAGAAGTTATAAGATGATTTCCCAACTCAAAAAAAAAATTACTGAAAAAAAAACTGTCCCGATCTAAAACCCTAAATCCCGATTTGTTTTGCTGTCTGTCCCGATTTTCATCCAATCAGACCTGGCAACACTAGTAGTGTAGCCCTCTCGCTCGTAGCAAATCGGTTTAAATACTACGGCGTAACCAGAGGGCTACGAGAGCGTAGCGTATAGGTTTATTTGCTACTGCAGGTGTCTAGCCCTCTCGTTCGTAGCAGATCGGTTTAGTTTATATACTACGGCGTAACCAGAGGGCTACGAGAGCGTAGCGTATAGGTTTATTTGCTACAGTGTAGCCCTCTCGCTCGTAGCAAATCAGTTGAAATATTACGGCGTAGAGTCTGTCTAGTAAGTCAACCGACTTGTGTAATTATTAGAGTAAAATGAAATCTGATGTAGTCAACGCCGGTTCAATAATCAAGGTTGATTAAAAGATATTGATTATTGTTTTCTACTAGAAGAACCGTATAAAAAGTATCGAATGTAAGTATTTTTTAAATAATTAAATATTATACAAAATTCCCAAGTCGGTTGACTTTTTAGACAGACAATAACCAGAGGGCTACGAGAGCGTAGCGTAACGGTGTATTTGGGACAGTGCAGTGTAGCCCTGTTATAGACTTGCGGCGGGTTGATATATTTGCTACAGCGTAACCTTGTCATAGTGGGTCGGTTTATCTGGCTTTCAGTTTGCAGTGTAACGTAGCTTTTTAATTGCACATAGCATATCTGTCCCTGTACCTATTATAAATATTTTGTAATTGCACTTAGTTGCGCCGAGCGCGGCGTACGCAACGCACTGCTGTCATACGGCGCGGAGGCGTCCTCACGCGGCGTGATCGTGCCCTCACGGGCCAACATGGCGCTCGGCACGGCGTACCAAGGCGGAACTCTCGGCGTGCCGGTACCTACTTACATATTAAACTACAATGGAATCATAATGGCATTACAGTCCCGTATGGACTCCGTAGAGCTGAATATCCGTAGGCGTTGGCCTACGGATGTTCACCAGGTGAATATCCTAGGTGTGATGAATATCCGGACTGGGCTCGAGTCGTCAACGGCGCGTAGTGTGCACGCCCTCTCGCTCTGCCTTAGAGCGAGAGAAGTCATTAAATGATTTTCCACCTAAAAAAAATGCCTGGTGAATATGAAGTGAGCTGTCAATCTCTAGCACCAAGGGAATGACAGCTCGCTTTGTCTAAATTATCACGGTGAGCTTGTTACAGGATTGAAGGGCTACTCATATGAATTAATGTTCACACACACACACGACCCCTGCATCCTGCATCTACGAGTCCTGCCCGATTGTTGTTTTTATGTACCATAAAAGACACTTCCGCCTGACCACCGCTAAGTTCATTTTTGCTTGCACTCGAAACGAAAATTTCAAAGGGTTTGGTGACTTTTTTCGAATTTTTTTTTTATGTTATCAGGCAGAAATGAACTCGATGGTGCATAAGTACAAACTAGCTGACCCGGCGAACTTCGTACCTACCGCCTAACGCCAGTCAACCGTTTTCGATGAAACAAAGTCTAAGTAATATTTCAAGTTATACACAATTTTAATGTATAAAAGTTATCTCCATCGATTTCGTACATTTTACGTGATGCGTGCACAAATAAGACTTTTCTACAGATTTATTATATACTAACTTCTGCCAGCAGCTTCGCACACGCACATAAAATATAGCCTATGTCACTCAGGAATGCAGCAGGATTCCATCGGTGCAAAAATTTTAACAATCGGACCAGTATATACTCTCAGAGATTACCTCCTACAAACAA
Source organism: Mythimna ferrago (assembly GCA_910589285.2). NCBI lineage: Eukaryota > Metazoa > Arthropoda > Insecta > Lepidoptera > Noctuidae > Mythimna > Mythimna ferrago. The sequence continues at coordinate 10,142,235 of OU342692.1, read as the reverse complement.
AAAAAAAACAAAAAAACAAACTACCGCTTTATTACATTGGTGTAGAAGTGTAGATACCTATATGTCGTGGCCAGATCTTCTATGATCTCTTCGATGATTGATTACTTTGATATGGCCAATTAATATTGGCCAGATCGTTTAAACGTTAACTTTAAATTGATGATGATGTCAATCTTCGTTTTGCTGTATCATTGATGTAGGATTTCTATGATAATAAAAAGTCTAAAGAAAGTAGGCCAAATGAGGATTGAATATCATCAAACTTTAACGTTTAAAACGATCTGGCCAGATTTACTTCGCCATACTATGAAGTGATCGATTTCTATGATCAAGTCACGATAGGTATATAGGTAAAAAAATCCCGTCGTATGCAGGTGACGGTGGTGATGCCGGAGCGCACGCCTCCCGCGCACGCGCAGCGCTGCTCGGAGCTGGGCGCCGACGTGGTGCTGTGCGGCGACTCGCTCGAGGACGCCATCAAGTACGCGCGCAAGGTGCACCATGACACCAACCAGATACTACTCAAGTAAAACATTTCACTGCTTTGCTGCTGCTAAATAAAAACAATGTACTTTAATTTTGTTTTTCTATTCAAAATATGTGACTAGATACTCTTCTATTACAGACTATAACATTGTTTAACTACAAATGTCCTTTCAGTTCGGACGATCCGTTGGTAATGGCGGGTCTAGGCACGGTGGGCCTAGAGATCATCACGCAGCTTCCAGAAGCAGACGCTGTCATAGTGCCGGTGGGCGGCGGCGGACTGTTGGCCAGCGTGCTCGTCGCTTGCAAGAAACTCAAGTGTTCCTGCCTTGTTTATGTTAGCTTATAACACCTATTCTATTCATAGTAGGCACAATTCTCTGCTAACCTCCAAAAGTCATCACACTCGAAGGTACGGCACGGTCTGTGTAGTGATTGAATGATGGGCTGGTGTGCTACGTGTCGAGGTTCGATTCCCGCACGAAACTGTATGGCTTATATACTGATAGTACCGGGTCTGGGTGTCTTGTGCCTGTGAGTTTACATGTCATGTTTGTGAACGCGATATACGATACAGATATAATTTCTAATGTTCCTATTACTTAATCAAAATATGTAACTACTTACTCATTACTAGATGGATGGCACAATGATCTTTTCATGGTCACAGTTCACCGATCACGGTTTACCGATTTCCCGCGACCATCAGAAGATCGAAACTCTAGACCAGTCGCTGTAAATGCTTGGGAAGGGCCTAAATGCTGCATTCACAGTTATTCAACTGGATGATGTAAAAATTTTACCAAATTGCAATAATTTCAGGGAGCTGAGTGTTCAAAGGTGCCGAAGATGATGAAAGCGCTTCAAGCGGGCCGACCAATCTCGGTGAACGTATTGCCCAACCTAGCAGAAGGTATCAGCGCCTCCATTGTCGGGAACAATGCATTTTCAACCATCAAAGGCAGGCTTGACAGGATGGTGAGCCACTTCTTCCGTCACATCAGCTTTGCATTATGTTTGTACTTAGCCTATCATGGTCAGCCTAAAAATATTCCCACTGTTGGGACTCAGGCGTCCTCTCTAGGAGAGGGAATGGGCCATAATTCACCACGCCGGTCCAGTGCGTATTGATGGATATCACGTCTTTGAAATTTTGGTTCTATAGGACATGCCTAGGTTTCCTCACGATGTTTTCCTTCACTGTTTTGAGAGCAGTGGTGATGAAATAAGTTGCAAAAAGTAATGCGCCTAGCTGGGTTTGAATCCGCGACCTACAACTCGGTCGTCGAGTTGTCACCGCTGCTGTTGTTTACTTGTTACTTAGCAGACTATTTTCGGCATTGCAGTTGGTAGTAGACGAGGTGTACATAGCTCGGGCATTGATATCGATGCTGGAGCGCGAGCGGCTGGTGGCGGACGGCGCGGGCGTGTGCGCCGTCGCGGCGGTCATGCAAGGACTGGTGCCGGAGCTTCGAGGGAAACGGTATGGCCTCCCTCATGACAAATACCCTGTATTAGATCTAACGAATCTTTTATGTTCTGTCTAATCCAGTAAACAAGATTTATTTATTGTATTGTTAATTAAACCAATATTGTACACTTCTCTAAAAATATGTAAAAGTACAAAAAATTGGTAGATATGATAACCTACATAGTGTTGACAAGTGTGCCGTGTAGGTATGGGTAATACAATTAAATATCTATTGAAACTTCGGACGCACACGGACACCATTGCGTACTTTCTCTCGCAGAACACTTATTTTTCCTCCTAGCTACGTAGTAGGGTACTTTGGAATAGGAACTCAGGTAGGATTTCGGTGGGTACTTTTCAAACATGAAGCAGAGACACTGATGCCCTCGAGTCGCGGTGTATGGGTGCCAAACAATGACGCTGCATTCGAGTTTACTTGGAACCAGTGGTGTATAACAGGCTGATAACATTGTACCTGCCTGCGCACGTACAAGCGTTTCTAGAAACGTGATCTCGAGAAATCAGACAGCGGTCGAACTCGAAGGTCACACTCAAGTCCTAAAGTCGGTAACACGCATAGATATCCGTGGTAACACGAGTACGGATACCGGTACGCATCTTGAGCGCTGACTTTCACTTGCTCAAAAGTAAAATGTTGGGTCTTTTTAGCGGTATGAAGTGAGACGCGAGTGCGGGGAGTGCAAACCTTGTACGGTTCGCCGATACTGTGTACCTACGATGTGCAAAGCGATCCTCGCTCTTTTACCGAGCGCTCAAGATTCGTGCTGATCTTAGTAACTAATTACGGTACATACTTAAGTACCGTCTGAACTAATAACAATTTTTTGGACAGAGCTGTGTGCATTGTGAGTGGTGGTAACATCGACTCCGGACGTCTTGCGCGCAACATTCAACGCGGCCTGGGCTCCAGCGGGCGGCTCATGCGGTTCGCAGTGCCCGTCCCCGACCACCATGGCGGGCTCGTGCAACTCGCCAAGACCATCTCCGAAGAGAGCGCCGTGCTCAAGAGCTTGGTCACAGAGCAGATGTGGGTGCACAGTGACGTCGGAACCACTTGGGTATTTATGTTAATAATGTACTTATGGAAAATCCTCTTCAATTGTTTGTACGTAACAAGTAAGTTTGTTATCTACATTGGTGGCAACAACCGCCATTAAACTGGCCTAGAACATCAGACACGATTCAGGCAACCGACTTACATCGTCTTATTTATAGGTAGGACACCTGCAAATAGCCCAGTCAAATTCTAAAAACTTTAGTTTCATCAAATAATTCAGTTACAGCTTTCTGGTCGCTAGGAAATAAAGCCACTCACTCGAACACGATGCTTGGAAACAGAAGCGATCATGGCAGTCAAAATCGGAAAAAATTATACCGCTCAAATGGCCTACTCCCGAAATGAAGCACAATCAGTGCCGTAACTAGAGCGGTGCTAGCGGTACCCAGGCACAGGGCGCAGTCCATGGAGGGGCACAAAAATATATATTAGTCCTTTTTGTTCGTATTGTACTTTTTCTAGAGGCGCAGTTAGAGAAGCTCGCACCGGGCGTAAAAAATGCTAGTTACGCCACTGAGCACAATACTCGTTTTACGGCATTTAAATTGTTACTAGCAAAATATTTGACTCCAAATTGACGATTTCTTCAATGTTAGCTTTCAAGACTTGCAAGGTTCGTGGTTTATGGTAAACGCGAGTTTTCAAAAGCTCCAGAGGAAGGAAGAAGTCTGGCGCCGTTAGATCTAGCCATATCCATTGTTTTACCCGTCTGCTCCAGGTTTTTGCCGTCTGATTACCCTTAGGCGATTATCACACTGCCACGCATCACTATGCATGTTACGCACGCACCTACGCGCGTACTTGCAGGAGTGTAGATCTGTATTATCGTGCGGTTTTTACGCACTCACACGCGTAGTTGCGTTTTGTAGATTCACGCAGGCTGACTCATTTCATCCAAAATCACGCACGGCACTACGAGACCGTGTTGTCCCGCACCCACGTGCATGTTTCTCCGCTTGTAGACGCGTTGATACATTTCCTGTGTGTTAGACTGTGCGTGTTTTCTACACGGATATACTTACAAGCAACGTTAAAACACGCATTCACGCGCTACGCTGCGTGGTGCGTAGCAGTGTGATAATCGCATTAGATGCCAGACACGCAGAAGAGGGTAAGCTATTGTGGTGAAATACTGATCTTGGGAAATATCTGGGTCACCAAGCACGTAAGTGATTACGATTAGGCGACGTTCTACAACCTCTCACAAAGTAGGTTAATTGTAAGGATGTTCATCAATGAATCTTTAATACTACAATCAGCATGCATGGTGATATTTGTGCTGATTTCAGGCCAATGTGGTGGTCGAGACAGCAAACGAAGAGCATGCGACTAATTTTAAGGATCGCCTGCGCGATCAATATCCTACCGCTAGGTTCGCCGTCCTCGACCTTGATGAGAAACACAAAGCTACAGTACGATGAAACACCGCTAATTACATATACAAAGTTCTAATTTTTTTTTTTTACTAAATGTTTATATTTTTGATGAGTATTGTATGGCAGTTGAATTCATCTTCTAGTGTGTAAATATTAAAGAAGAGGATTATAAATTAATAACTAAAAATGTTTTTGTTACTTTTTATTGTTTTTTACTTATACATAATCTTATGCGACAGGGTCATCACCCTTGGTGGCCCTCGTGTAGATCACCTGACCGTGATGCTGGACTACCTGTTTGATTAAACCTGGAACAATGAAATGAACACAATCAACTAAATGTTGCATGTAAAGTGAGGTTTCCTGAGGATAGTAGAAGTTCAGACTCAATATATCAGTTTGAAACTGTCATGGTTGATCTAGAAAAAAGGTTCATCATAAGATTGTACATTCTTAAAAAATAACCAGATTAGTTTTAATATGTTATATGATTCATCGCTTATCAAACAACAGCACTAGAATCTATCCAACAGTGGAATGAAAAAAACGAAATAATTCATTGCATAAAATGGATTTGTGCTGTGAGCCAACTATTTGAATAAGTACTACTAGCCTGTGTTTGGATTATCTCCTTTAAGTAATATGTAGTTTGGTCTGCGATATGAGTTCTATTCAAAGCAACAAATTGTATGTTAATGGACAAAATAAAAAATTCTACAATCAACATATTTTTTACATTAGGTGAATACTTACTAATAAAAAATTTCATGACTTCAATATCAATTTGTCAGTTTCAACTGCTAATAATCACAATTTCTGCCAGATAAACTCAAGAAATGAATTCAAACAAATAATATAAATGTGAAAGTAACTTTATCTGTTTTGCTTTTACAGTTAATTCAATTAATTCATTAAACCCCAAGCGAACGCCGGCGTTCGCGCACCTATTTTCTTTCTATTGTGTCTGTAATTTCCACGATTGAAAGGTTAACCCCAAGCGAATGCTGTCACTGTCTTTCTATTGAGCCTCTAATTGACGGCATTCAAAAGGTTAAACTACTGAACAAATTTTAATTAAATTTGGGATGGAGGAAGCTTGAACTCCTAAGATGGATATAGGCTACTTTTTATCCGACTTCCACTTTGCAATAATGAAAATTTATGCAGATAAAGCCACTGGCAGAAGCTAGTGGAACATAAAGAAGATAACCCAGGGCATCATGTTACTTTGCTATTAAATAATAATTTTGATTTGACACCAATTTCTATTTTAAAGCTCAAATTAACACATGGAAAGACTACAACCTTTATGTTGAACAATAAAATTATATATACCTTTTTCTCTAAGCTCGATGAGTGCCCGTCTCGCAAGAGAACCTCGGACCTTCAACCTTTCAGAGACAACGGCGGGTGTGATCAGCTTGTACTGGGGCACTTCCTTGTACAGTTTTTCATACGTAGGCTTGTCAAACAACACCTGGTTGTTCAACTTGTCGCGGACTTTTCCTTTGGACCACTTCTGCAAGGCGAGAAAAATTAATGTTAGTAGTATTATATGAAGGTCCTCGTGAACATGGTTTGAGTACAAGGGTATTGCCATCAGCCTCAATATATCAGTTAATTTACTCTCACAGAGTTCAAGTCTCAATGTATAATCATCTGGCGATACACCTGCAATTACTTTAGTATTCCACTGATTTACAAAATAAAATTAATAAGACAAGTGCTAGATTCAGGTGAGACAACCAGAACGTAGTCCTTGATCCACTGAACATATTTCACTCATTGTTCACTTTCTCAGTAAAGTACGACGCACGGGCGTTCAGTTTGTCACACGCACACATAACCTATATTTTTAAGTTCACAATTTGTTTACCTTCTTCTTGGCTTTGCCGCCACCGGATCCTTCCTTCTTCTTTTGTGTTTTTTGGGGCTGCTTGGCCGAAGCCTTAGTGTCCTTCTTGGGCGGCTGAAATTACAAAAACATCGTTGACAACAAGCTTCGCCACGAGGTCTTTCCAAATTCCCAAATTGATTTACTAGTTAACACGAAACTTAACCAAAATTAAGTCACTCGATAATTAAAAGTTCATTATTTATATAAATTGTTGGTAAAATCTTAATGATTACGATATTATTAATGAAAATCGAAAATAATAAAGCGACAGCTTATTCACTCACCATCTTGAAACCGGAAAGAAGGTTCAGAGAATATTGTCTATGAATTGAGCTGTTCTGACGTTTACGTTCCAAAACTGAACCCATAAAATTACAACAAACTCTATACGATTAAATAACATGTGGATGTTCATTTTTAATATAAATATTACATGTAATTATTTTATTTCCCGCTTACAAAATTAGAATTAAGCATCATCTTCTTACTTCTTGTTCGAGATCGAGAGGGTCTATTTTCTGGTCGAAATCTCTAAAGTAAAATTAATAATCGTTTTTAATAATGAGTTTCAGAATGTTTCACTGCGTTCACCAAAACCATAGACATTTTTCAAACTCCCACACGTCTAAAACCGCATTTACAAGTTCACGAGAGTGGCGAGGCGAATGGCGAGGGGAACGTATCTGTAAACGATGCATTCTAATCGCATCGTACATTGGATTATCATTTACAATAAATGAATTGCACGATTTGCGCAAATGGAGATGCAACGCAGGGTGACTCTCTCCTGCCGCGCTAAGTTGCGGCATGACGGACAGAGTTCCGGCGAGATCTCATAGCAATCAAACGACTGTCGCAACCTAGCGCCATAATTATGGCGGCAAATCTCACGGTCTCGTGGCGTCCTCACCTTCAGCTTGACGTCTTCACCGAATATTTTAAAATCAGGAGATTTTTGCTAAGGATTCAGGCAGAAGCAGGCGCCCGGTTGTCACAGTGTAGGTGTGCCATGCTTGCACAGAGCACAGTCGTGTTGTCGTGGAGGCGATCCGGGGCGTTAACTTCTCGCTTTGGGCCCTGATTCAGGTAATGGTCCTGAACGAGGGAAAACGGCAGGCGGTCGCCTCCTTCTGTGAAGCAGTAAAGCTGGCCACATGCTGGCGAAGGATACGGGTGCATACGTGAGATAACGGGTATCCTTTCACCCCAGCCGCCACAACCTCGATCTCGACTACCAGCCACGACAGACGCGAGCTTGTGGAAGACGAACATTAGGTAGATAGCTGGCCGTCCAGCCAGCTATCCGGTCGTAGTCCGCCGGACTGAGCCCAAATCGAAGACAGCGCGTAGTGTTCCACGAGCTCTTCATATGGATGTCAACAAACCGTAGGGGCCCAGTAAGGCCGATGCCCGCTAGGCAGAGGGGATTTTCTGAAAAGGAAAGTCGTGGTCCTAGAACGCAAAGGGTAAGGGAAGGTGGGAAGTCATAGGATGATTTCCCACCCTAAAAAAGACCTTTTTAAATAACTGCAAACGCTACCACTGTTGAAAGGTCGTCCAAGGTGTTGCTAGCATAAAAATTGTTTTCTGCTATACACCAGTAAAAAAATACAACTCAATCAAACAATTAGTCTTTATTTATAGAAGCTCCCAATTCTTTTACCTCAGTCCATAGTTCACCAGTTGCAATATTATAATAAATAATTATGTACAATGTTTCTACTTTTAGGTACCTATATTAACAGTGTTGCCAGTGCCAAAATGACGCAATGTAAATGGGTTATTTATTATACACCTCTGCCTACCTCTACGAGAAAAACAGGCTTAATTAAATAAATAATTTGAAAAGACTAGATTATAATTGATGCTACATTTGTGACTTCAATGATTCGTAGTATGATAACTCTTCTTCGGTTACTGACGATCGGAATGATTCCACGCCGTGTAAAAATTCTGAAACTCCCAGGATAATCGAATCAGGACTTAATTCACTCTCTTTTACTGCACCTAAAAATAAAGTAGGTATGTATTACTTTTTATCACAAAAATAGTGGCCCCAGTTAGTCTAGCTGTAGACCTAGAGAAAAAGCAGCAGGTTGAAAGATTAAAGAATCGGATAGAGAAAGCAAAAATAATACCATAAAGGCAGAAAACACTTTTGCCCCATCAATCAGTCAACCCAGACATAATTTTGACTGGTGCACGTTGCCATGAACTCATGACGATAAACGGCGCTGAACACAAGCTCCTTATGCAAAGACACTCGATAGATTTTTTTTTTAATAATAATAATATTTTTAGTAATAGTAGCTTGTAGATTAAAGAATCATATCCTACTAATATCATAAATGTGAAAAACTTTAAGATGTTTGTATGAATACCACACGGATGTAATCTAGCTTTCTAACAAAGGTAATTTTGTTCGGAACTTGATTTGTGTTTGGAGAGTGTTGATTGCGGCTACACGGATTTAGCCACGCGCTAACACATTCGCAAAACAGTTGCTGCGGGCGAAATTGCGGTTGGAAAAAGGTGCCCGTCCAAGAACGTTGGAGATCATATCAAAATTTAGATTACATTTGCTGTCTACATGGATTGCAATAAGCAAGATTACCTCTGTTGAGACACTAGATTACACCCGTGTGGTCCATTCTTTAACGCCTGAATTAATTTAGCAAAAGGATAGACCGCTATTTTGGTATATGAGGTACTTTAATAAAATCTAATAGTAATTTTCCAGTTAACCTACCAGCATGCAGTTTGGCAACCAGCGCGCGGACGGCGGCAGACCTCGCGGTGGACACCACTTGCAGCAGGTCGGCGCCCGTGCAGCTGTCCGGCAACGCCGCCGCCACTGACTCTAGGTCCACTTCGTCGCGTAACTTGTAACTGTGCAACACACGAAGCTATTATAGTATCGGCTAAGTTAGTTCACACTGAGACTCGACGTGACGCGACGCTGCGCGAATAGCGACTCAAATTACAACTTTATTTACTACACTAAAACATACACATTTCAGATGGTGCAACGGATTCTAAAATCTGACAATGAAATGTGTATCTTTTCGCGTAGTAAATAATGCGCCGTTGACACGCGTTTTTAGCGCTACGCACGCGAATCAGACGCAGCCTGTAGACCTTTAATAGGATAAAAGTGCGCCGTCGACACACGTTTCTAAAACGCACGTCAACGGCGCGTTTAAAAAACGTGGTGTGCGCATGCCCTAAGTTAGGTTTGAACAGATTTCAGCAGAAAATTCGACTCCTCCAGCTTCACCCACTAGTGTTAGGGGAATAAAGTCCACATTTTGTTTTCGAGTTGGTAAAGCGCAAAATTCTGTCACGAAACTTCAGAAAACACCAGAAAAAAAAACCAACAAGTAGTAGTACGCATACTGACTTTCTACAAAGCGCTTTGAGCACGCAGGTTTTCTCTTGCAAGCCGCAGTATGGCCCCACGTATATGAGTTTGTCGAGGCGGCCGGGACGCAACAGCGACTGCTCCAACAAGTCGGGCCGATTAGTCGCACCCATTATGAAGACGAAACTAGAAGTATCTGCGTCTGAAATCAATTAAATTAAAACTGTACGGATGTTAATTGTAATACTGCGAGAATAAAAAAAAATAAGATTTATAAAACGCTAAGAAAATCGTACTAAGATTATATTGAACTAAACACTGAAGATTTCTAACAAGCCCTAGCCAAGTTATGACCGTTTCGTTTCGATTCGATTGCGTCGAACGCCTCGAGTAGGCCGCGCCTCCGATTCCTTTGTTCTGACCACGTGACGTTGAGATGACGTCACCGCGCTCTTGTTTCGCACGGGTGTTAGAAATCTTTCAAATTCTCGGCTTTTCTCTACTATAATAAGCATCATATATTATTCACCTTTTCCTCATAAATCATTCTGGATTCATTAATGCAGTGCATTCATTCTGGATTCATTAGTGAATCCGATTAGTAGTTGAAAGTCAAAGGCTGATCGAAATTACGGTCTTATAAACAGCGTCTGTTTGGTGAGAATTTTATTTCATAATAACATAAATGTAAGAATGACGTCAACATCTGAATATATTGTTCTGTCCCTGACCTCTTGGCTTTATCTCTCGTCTTGAATGATGCATATCACTCGACAGTTCACACCGTATTGTATGGGCCAAACTAAATTATGCTGTTTTGCATTGCAAGTGATACTTTGCAATGCAAAACATCATGTTATAGTTGCCATAACGAAATATGGTGATAAGGTAGTTGCCATGTCTACGAAACATAATAAAATATTGACTGAAATCAGATTATTTAAAAAATTGCCCCCACTGAACACTACAGCATGAACCTGACACATTGCCGACAGCCAGAACACCGTTTTATCGGTATCGCTGTGAATTATTGGTCTCCAATGTTTGGCCCAACGTGCCTATCTTTATTTTTAGGTTGGTGATCGTCCACTGACCGATGACTACTGCGCGGGAGGGCGTGTCAGACTTTCACTGACTAAAACCCACTCCTGTTCCATCTTTGTGTTGCGTTCCAGAACCTCTGGTTTTCCTAGGCCCAAAGTATTATGTAAGTGTTGTTACTAACCCTCCCCGCTGCTGACGCCGTCGAGCTCGGCCAACAGTTGGCTGACGACGCGGTCGCTGGCGCCGCCGGAGTCGCCGGCCGCGCCCCGCCGCGGCGCCAGCGCGTCCAACTCGTCCAGAAACACTATGCATGGCGACGATGCGCGCGCCGCCTCGAATACTGCCAGATAAAATTGCATATTATGGTTTGTTGTAATGGCTTCCTATTTTTGGAAAAGCATTGTTAATACCTAGATACAAAGTTTATTTTCCGATGCCAATTAAATATTTTTAGGACCTTTACAAAGAACTAGTTGTTCTGACATCAACTTACAAGTATTTATCTATGTACACACAGATTAGAAGAATAAAAGAAGAGTACAAAAACCTTTTCTAACATTTTCTTCAGACTGTCCAATATACATGTTAAGTAGCTCTGGTCCCTTGACGCTTAGGAAGCTCACATTGAGTTCTGTGCTAACGGCTTTAGCTACAAGGGTCTTGCCGCAACCCGGAGGGCCGTAGAGCAGTATCCCTGTAACAGAATTAGAAATGTTTGTTAAACTGCAAAAATCTAATAAGTACAAAAAATATCATAAAAGGTAAAATAGACATCTCACCTGATCTTTTCAAACTAGACGTTTTGAACAAATGTGGATATTTTATTGGGAACTCTATAGTCTTCAATAGCTCTTTCTTCAGCTTCTCCAGACCACCAATGTCTTCCCAGTACACCTTCGGTATTTTAGGTGCATCCAAATGTTGACTTTGCAGCCCTCGAATTGACTCTGTTTAGGAATATGTTGAATCAAGGTTTAGTAAAATCTAGGCAAAGAAAAAGGTCATTATTGAAGAAGATTGCTAAAGCAGTAAAGCACTCACCAAGAGCCAAGTTAAAATCTTCCTCTTGAACTAAATGCAAGTCAGGCACTGGTGGTAACTGATTATAACTATTGTGCTGTTTTAAATAAGACTCTCTTATTGCGAAATGCAATAGAGTATCCAAGTCACCATAGAGAAACATCTCGGTTTTTGCTGCAACCCTCTGCAAGACATCTCTTGAAGACTTACTCAAGCACACAAGTTCTTTGTCAGTGCTCAATTGGTTTGGAGAGAGCTGTTCTTCGCCATCAATGTTCAGCTGCATCACAGTCGCAAACCACTCCAGCATTTCATACCTTTGCTGAACATTTAGTCGAGGTATATGGATCTTTTCTAAGAACATTCTCAATACATTTGGCTTTAGGTCTTGCCTTTCCGTTATTGCAATGAATATGATTGCGTGTTTGGTGTAGTTTTGGAACAAGTCTGTGATGGTGTTCATGAAGTATTCTAGGACTCTACAGTCTTCGTTGTTTTCGGGGTCAACTGCAAATACCTAGAAAGTAATTATAACTGCTTTTTTATTATTGACGAAACCCATTTAATTCAATTCAAAACAGCATTGTCTAAGATCAAGGACGTCACAAAGTGGTACAAACATAGAAAGCCCTCCTGGTGATCTGTATGTCTAAGAAGAGTTGACCAGAACAAGGAATATAAAGAGAGGGAGAGCTTTTTAACTAAGTAACCAAATTATTCATGTTAAGTATTATTGAAATGAATACAGCCACAATTAATGGAGCTTAGCAAAAGCTATTTAAAAAAATCACCATAGTACCTCAAAGTTATCCAGCACAACAATGACAGGGGCTGCTGCCTTTGCTTTCTGTACCATGGAGTTGATCTTGCTCTCAGTTTGTTTGGCAGTGGAACTCTGAAGAGCATTGCAGTCTATTGGGAGAGAGTTCATTCCTGGAAACAGGTAACAGGCTTTTATGAGTAAAAATCTTTAACAGTAAATGTAGTATTGCTTTCATTTTACTATACATATACTGGCTTTTGCCAGCAGCTTTGCCAAAAAATATAGGCCTATGTTACTCAGTGATAAAGTAGGTGAAAGAATTTTGAATATTTGTCCAGCAGTTTTTAAGCTAAATCGTAACTTACAAACAAACAAAAAATCAAATCTTTCCTCTTTATAATATTAATTTAGATAAAGTGCTTCTTATAATATACAGGTCTTCAAGTGACTTACATTTGAGTAAGATGAAATGATAATTTTACTATTATTTGTGTTATTTTATTTTAAACATAGTTCAAAACTCACCATTGTATTTAGCTAGTATTTTGATAAGGAGATGTCTGCCAGATCCAGTTGAGCCAGTGAGCAGTAGCATTGGAATGATAGGTGTTGACATGGAGGACATGAGGTCATCTGAAACATTTAAAAATTGATCACCATTCCATTCCCCATAATAAAAAATTAAGAAATTAAAATTGGTGTATTTTGTAGATACTTTACTCATTTCTCCAGTCAAAAATGGGTGGATTGTGTCTTGTATCTGATCAAATTTATGTTTTAGCCCTGTTGGACACAAATGCAGCATATTTTTCAAGCATTTGTTTTGCCGTGGTTTAAAGAACTCATCTTTTGGCTTGATACTATGTACATTTTCTCCTAAAGTTAGCTGAGTCACACCCTTTACTATAAAGAATGTATGCACTATTTTGTCCTTGGTTTCATTGTTCATTTCAGCAACATCACTACACAGCTTCTTGCATTTGAAATATAGTCTTCCAGTTGATTGCACTAAGTCTAAATACTTATAATGATACTTTGCAGTCATATCTGGCGTGAGGTCTATGCTAAATATGTCATTAGTGCTCACTAACTTAGGTGTACCAAAATAGTTATTTAAAACCTCTTTTATGAAGTCATTGGCTAAGTCATAATCATTTACTATGAGGCTTACTTCCGCTGCCGCTGCTATTTTGGGTGAGCAATCTAAATTAGGCACAGGATGAAATGTCACACTGATGTCTTTACAAAAATTTAAGCCAAAACAAGAAGCAATGTTATAAAACTCATTTTCATTGGTAAATGCAATATTTTCTGAGACATGTTTAGATCCAACTATTGGCACTATTCTTATATTATCCACTCTGTTTTGTGCTGTATCAGTCCAGAGCTTCTTGTGTAACTCTGAGGTCATATACTGAAGATTAAACTGAATTTCTTTATTGCTACTGTTCTTCTCTTGGTGCTTTCTTCTCTCATCTGGAGTCAACTTTAATGCTACCCATAGAACTCCATTGTCCAGGTAGAATAAATTTTCACTACCCAGTTGAATAAACTGTTCTTTGGATATTATTATGCATTTATTCATAAGAACAGGTAAGTTATCCTCCAATCTTTCTTTTATAAGTGATTTAACTAGATGTAATGGAATAGTTTTCACTTCAAAACAATCCATGGCTTTTCGATTAGAATTCTTCCTTAGCCACCAAATTCTATACTTTATCGAGAGAAAAACCAGGAAGCAGTAGTAGTTGTACTTTGGATAGACAACTTTTAAACAAAACTTTATCACCCATAGTTTACGACAAGTTTGCTCATTCATAGTAACTTAGATCACTTTTATGTAATCGCTTCAGGTCACTAAAAAGAAAAAAAATAAAAGATAACAAAAAAGACTTAAACTTAAATCCAATTCGGGATTATTTTTCACTTATTTTTTGTTAAATCAATGATAACAATGCATATTGCTGATAATCCTGACGCTGATAAAAATTCATTGACACTGACAGTGACAACAAATAGAATGTCACTTTTGACAATTTTTTGACATTGCTAAAGTGCGTTCAATTATTTTCCACAATCATATGTCGACGACGGACGTGAAGTCATAGACGCACGGAGTATCTATTATTATTATCTATTATTATCTATTAAGTATTATCTATTATTATCTATTATTATCTATTATTATTCATAGTTCACTTTTGCCTGCCAAGTTTCCCAATATTCACGCCAGCAACATCCATATAATATCGCCGCCGCCGCCGCCGCCGGGATTCTGATCCCGATTTCCGGCCACCGTAGGCGCGGGCTTGCGGACAGTGAGCAATGGGTAGCTCGCTGTCCGGCCGTCCCGTAACTGTCCGGACCAAGCCCAAGTCGTCGACGGCGCGCACTGTACCCGCGCGCCTCAAGGAATTGTCAGCAACAGCAGGGACCCAGCTGGGTCGAAGCCTACTGGGGCCAGGGTTATCCGAAAGGGCGCTCGAGCCCCGGTATGAAGGTTAGAAGGAACGGGGTGGGTCTTTTAGTCAGTAAGAGTCTGACACTATCTCCCGCTCCGCCCAAGAGCGGGGGATGTCATTGCATGATTTTTTCCCACCATAAAAAAAAAACATCCATATAATAATAATATAATATTCCACAACTACCACACAACGCCGTCTAGTCCCAAGCTAAGCAGAGCTAAATATATGCCAAACAGATTTTTTATTAGTTCAGCTAAATTTTTCCTTGCACTTGTTATGTCACTCTTTCACGTTTTCACTATCCAGTCCCACTCAGTTTCGGTTTAACATGCCTTATCCTTGGCTCCATGCAAATAATTTAGTACCTATGTAATGTTCCTTGCAAAGGCCTTCATTCCTTATTGTCACAGGGCCTTAAAAGGTAATTGTGACAAGGAACTTAGTCTAGGGTATACTAGTTCTTTGACCCTCTCTGTTACAGAGGGATGCCCGGATGTAGTCCAAAATCGTGCAGAAAACGGTAGAAAACCACTCCCCATATTATTATAATAGGTACTCCTTGATAGAAACGTCGGTTATTTGGCAATTTTGACATAAAGATAGTTATTGCCCAGTATATCGTTTAAAATTTTAATATAATAAATTAAAATGTATTTAACGTGGGCTTCTTTCAACAATATAAGGATGCTTATGATGGCATGCATGCCTGTAGTAATATTCTATCTGATTTGGTTGGTCAACACATCAGAAGGAATTCGCAGTGAAGAAGGAACTTTGTTAGATCTCGTGTGTTGGCCAGATGGCAATGCTATACCCGTTATAATAGCATGTGGATCTGTTATTGCAGTTGTTATAGAGGTATCAACAAAAAATATATCATGCCCATCTACCTAGTCTCCTATCACTTTAGTACATCTGTTCGAATAAAATTACCAGTCCTAATGCGTGTGATAGGCATAATGAACTACGAGTACCTATCAATTAGACCCTAGATCGTTCATTTATTTAAAAGTTTACTACTTAGGTATTTCGTTTCTGTTCAGTATCATAACATTAAGTTCCTTGCTCACCAGCTGTACGGTTTGTACCAGTTATTTAAAGCTGGTTTACCAAAAAGAGAATATGACGTCACTAACGGTCTCTTCTACTACGTCTGGGCGCTTATAATAATGATCATCATTTTCCTCGCAATCATGTTCTATTCGGGACTTCAGTCGACTATAATACGAGGTAGCTTAATCTTGTTGTACATTAAAATTGATTTACTCGACCTATGATAAACACCACCTCCTTACCCTTTCTTTCTTACGTGAAAAATCATCAAATCACTTCTCCCGTTCTGTATGGAGCAAGAGGGAGCTTCAGACTTGACTAAAACCCACCTGTGGTCAATTAGTTGCCCTTTGCGAGTGCCACGATAACATTATCGACTAATTTCGAAGCCTTGGCAAGCACCACCTACCTAGATGTTTGGCAGTAACTAAAAAGGTGGGTCTTTTAGTTATTGGCAAACGAAAGAAAAGAAAAAAAAAAACGGATTTTTTAAATATAAATTATTTACAGAAATCGCTTGATTGTAAGGATTCTTTACTAATAAGGTATATTCTAAACCGCCCAAGAGCGGGGGATGTCAATGCATGATTTTTTCCCACCATAAAAAAAAAAAAATACAAAAAAAAAAAAAAAAGGTATATTCTAAAGAGGTAATTAATTGACCGTAGCTAAAATAAAAGGCGGAATAACAAAAGCCATGCTCAGATACTCAAGCCATCTGCCGTCCAAGGTGGCTATAGACAGACTGCAGACAAGGTTCCATTGCTGCGGTCGAGTCAATTTCCAGGAGTGGTTTTTCATCCCCTGGTATATCAATGGGGAGCCTACGGACTCGAAAACTTTGTTAGTACCTAAGTATATCATGTATCAATGTATCAAAAGATAGATAGAACCAGATATGGTGCTGTGATTGGATAAGTAGGGTCCATTTTTGATCGAAGTAGGTATGTATTTTTATCGTTTTTAGTCTTTATAAGGGCCAGCTTACTTACATAAATCATCAGTAGTAGTGTAATGTTGTTTGCTGGAGGCTGAAATGGTAATTAGGAATTGAAGCTCAAAGGTCCTTCCAGCCAGCCGATATAATGTAGCAACAAATTGTATGATCATAAAACCTAATTAGTTGTTGGTGGTTTGTGGTGTAAACTGACAATATTCCGCTATAATTTAGACTGATGGTCGACGAAACACAGAACAGTACATTATGGAGTCTATTAGAATCAGACGCAGAGGTATTGTGGGGTAAGCTACGACAATCTTTGGTTGGACAAAATTCAGCGTGACCGCGAACGCTTAGGAGCGTGGCGAATAGGGGAAGAAAGGCATACATAATTATGTTCCTAGACGGATACTTTTTATATAATTCCAGTAACGGTACTATCGTTTCAATAGTTCAAACCACAAGTTCGTGTCGGACAACGTTCCGTACAGCTGCTGCTCCACAGATGAACTATATCCCTGCATACACCACGGAATTACTCAAAAGGGCACTATTTACAAGTATAATCCTGCGGTTAGTGTCAATTTATCTCATTGTGTAACTGCTTCTTGTAGTGTTAACACACGCTCGTACTTGGTTATACGGATTTGGTCCGTCCGTTCCAAAGTCGAGTGTAAGTTAATAGGTTACTAATCTAGTATTAGCACGCACTCAAGCTTGGTACGATGGACTCCATGGAAGTCACGCTCAAGTTGAGGATGTGTTATTAATACTATTAAATTTTGTACGATTAAGCCATATGAGATGTAGTACCTAGTAGAGCAAACATCAACGCAATTTTTTTTAATGAGTTCAACTCCATGACTTAGCGGTGGTCAGGCGGAAGTGTCTTTGATGGTACCTGTAAACAACAATCTCTATCTAAATATTTATATCCTGTCTATAATTTGCAGACACAACTGACGATATGGGATGCTGGCTGTGAGGAAAAACTGATCAATGAAATGATGTCAGTGTCATGGCGGTTCAATGCCGTGATGGCTCTCATTATAATGGCAATGGTAAAATATTGCTATCTTAAAAGATCTGCCATTAAAATTCATGAGGAAATATGTTACCTATTTTTTGCTCACACATAATAATCATGGAGCTATAAACATATTGTGACTATAGTGACAGACGTAGACATACATAGGTACTCATGTAGCTAACAAGAGTCACGCGGAAACTACATTAGGCCGACGCACACGTAGGTGACGCCTGAGGCGTGCGCGGTTGCTGTGATGGACATTAATCGGATCTATTAATATTGCAGAAAGTCCCTTCGATTTTGAGGCCCACCTTCTCGCATCCACTTTGCTGCGACCGTTGTAATCGTAGGTCCTCGTCCATGTTGCGCTTTCTAGCTTTTTTTTTGTGTTTTCTCATGGATGTCGTCCACCCTGGAAAGGTGACTGACTGTTATTGGCTAAAATCACACAGTTTTGGTGAACTGCTTATAATCAGGGCGTTGGAAGACGCAGGAGGTGACGCCTTCCTTCCGTTAGATACTTGCCTTATAATAAGCATGATTAACGTCTGTGTCCAGAGGTGGATGCCTCGTTTGCAATGATGATTTATACTATTCGATTTTGTTCCATTACTTGAGGAGTCCGGCTCTGATGACTTACATGTTTCATAACAATAAACTACTTCTTTCACGCAGATAATACAAGTAATAGCAGGGCGGTATCTCCACACAGCCTACAGAGGTGGTCTGCATGTTGATAACCAGATCACCTGCAAAGCATACCTCTTGCGTTCCATAACCGACACTGAACCGCTGCAGAACTCGATCAGGAAGAAAGTGTTCAAGAAGAGGAAGTTCCGTCAAGCGCGAACTTTGCATTGGGTCTCAGTGTCGTACAGACGCGGGAAGAAACGATACGTGACGTCATCGGCGTCTGATGGGAACAGCTCAGATGAGTTGTTGAAGCCAATTTATGAATAAGTTTAAGGAAACTTGTGAAGTGTCTTCATTGACGAGTCAAACCTCAAGACATGTTTAATACACCAGTGATTAAAGTCAGAGATGTGATACTGGGGAATATAATAAAGAAAACAAATGATACAAAAAAGATTGACACTTAATTTATTCAGTCACATCCACATGGCTTGATTCCGTGTGACCAGACCGGACAAGTGACATTCACCAACCCGCACTCGGCCCGCGTGGTGGCTTACGGCCCATTCCCTCTCCAAGAGAGGAGGCCTAAGTCCCAACAGTGGGAACGTTATAAGGCCGACTATGCTATGCTATGCTAGACTAGACACAGATAGGCACTCTCCTTTGAGATTTTCGTTGTGATGTAGGTAAGTATTGGGGTCGTGAGGAATAAATAAAAGGTAAGAAATTATTAATTAAAAAAAAAAAAAACTGTTTTCTTACACCTAAAAATAATAAATTATACTTATTACAATAAGTTGTAGGTAGATAGGTAGGTACATACTTAACTATTAAAATAATTACTTTGCATCTACTTCGTCTCGTTGACAGGTTGTACAAAACCTTGAAAATGAATTTATTCTGTATTCACAAACGACTGTATCAATTCTGGCTCGGCAATTTCATTGAGACGGTGAAGGTTGTCCCACCAGTACGACAGCATGTGATGGTGTATCAGCTTGAACCATGGCGTCACGGGGTCTTTGAGGGTTTCTATAAAACTGATCAGAACATACTCCTTTAGGCATAGTGTGCACCGACCAAAACCTAAATGGTTTTTAGTGTTGTTGACATTACTTCAACACTCTCTGTGTTACTAAACCGTAAAGGAAACGGTGATGTCTTAGCTCTATCCAAGGAAGTCTAGTGGTCGCAGCATTGGACGAATAAATATTTTTCAATACATTTACTCGAAAATCCGCTCATAACCCACCGCTTTTAGGTATGCAATAGACTGTTTTCCGTAATAATGCAGAAAAGTGCGCGTGCTCTCCCCACCACAATGTTATTATATTTATCGTATCAGGCTGGGCGCGCGTCGACCCCCACGAGTAGCTGTTCAACCCCAGTTTATTCATTTCTTTGTAAGTGTATTGAAAAAAGTCGTTCGATACACGTGCAAATTTGTCACTGCAGCCTTAAGGGGCCGGCGGAGGATGAATTTCCATACAAACGTAATACCACGCTCATTTGCAGTTGGAGCATATTTCCAACATATTATGATGATATTTGGTTATAGACAATATTTATCTAGGTTCCTACGTCTTTCTTTTTTAAAAAAACAAAAAGAAATTTAAGCAAATTGTATTTCGCACTTTTTTATAGCGTAAATGGCAAAACATGCCATTTGGCTTTTCTTGTATTAAAAATAACAATATTTCTAATATTCTCGACGTAGGAACCTAGATAAATATTGTCTTTAACCGAATATCATCATAATATGTTGGATATATGCTCCAACTGCAAATGAGCGTGGTATTACGTTTGTATGGAAATTCATCCTCCGCCGGCCCCTTAACCACTCCATAACACACTCGCCTACGGCTCGTGCGAATTCTGCCTCAGTCGCAATGACAAACTTTTTGCACTTGTATCAAAATGTACTTTTGTGTATGGTCTCAATAGCTACTTTTTAAAATGGACAGACAAACGAATAGGAAGACTAGGTGAAGAGCACCAACATTTAAGAAAAGTACCTACATTATAAACTAATGGTTTCATACCTGTCCATCTTGTTCCTGGGGATATATTTGACGTCATCAATTTCGTTAGGGTTGGGGTTCACAGGCGCGTCGCTCTTTAGGATGAGCACGTGGTCCAGTTCGTATTCTCCCCATACGCCGTCGCCCGGATCCTCGTATATGAACCGAGATATGAATGTGAAGTCCTCACGGTTTAGCTGAAGAAAGTTTAACTGTCACAGTTTTTATGATTTCGTACCCAAAGGGGCCTATTACTAAGACTCCGTTGTCTGTTTTTCTGTCACCCGGCTGTATCTCATGAACCGTGACAGTTAGACAGTTGAAATTTTCACAGATGATATGCTGTTGCCGTTATACAATTGCCAAAACGGATCTTGAGCGCTTGGTGTCAGAGTGGAGATCGCTTTGCGCATTCCATACATTGGCGAGCCAATCGTCGTCGTTGTTACATACATGTAGCAGCGCAGGGAGCGAATCATGAGTGACGTCTATGACGCGATGGCGCGGCGAGCCAATCTCTGACACTCCCCGCCCCCGCGTCTCACTTTGCACCACTAAAGACACCGAATATTTGACATCTGCGCAACTTGAAGCCAGCGCTCAAGATCCGTGGCGGTAATTGTATTTATTTGTCGTTTTTGCTACGGACGGACGGCATGGATCCCTTCGTGCGCGAGTCCGACTCGCACTTGGCAGGATTTTTATTTCACATGGGACGGGACTTATGGTATTTTGAATGAGTTTACATAGTGTATCTGAGTTCAGACGGATTGTGTCTATTGCGCAACCCCTCCTACGTGACTATCTACGTTAACTTGGTTGGACATTTTTCGGATTCGGATCTTATGAAGTTTGCAAAAGTTCTTACTTGATGTTCTGGTATCCCCAGTTCCTGGTTAAGCCTGCGTATAGCAGCGGTCGTGACATCTTCTGGAACACCGTTGATCAGTAATGGATGACTGCAGCATGTATTGGTGAAGGCATTTGGATACGTTACCTGAAAAAAAGTTTTTAGTGAAAGAGATAGATTGATATAATCTTTATTGTACACCAATAATAAAATTACAATAAGAACTTAAAATTAATAGGGTGTCACCATAGGCGGTCTTATCGCTAAAAGCGATTTTTTACAGATAACTTTATAGAGAGGTTCCCTTTGTTCTTTTACAAGCTTGTTACCGAATTACCGGCTTTAGGCGGATAAGTAATAGATTCCAAGTGACATTAAAAGTTGAAGTAGCCTTCACTTGGTTCTTAGATTGTATAAGGTCAATATTGTATCAGTAGCTCAGTCTCGGGTTAACCATATTTTTATCGCCATTTCATTCTCAACCACTGTAACTCCTGTAAGACACAATCGACAGAAGTGGGAAAATCCGCCCCTAAGACGACCCACTAACCGTGGGACCAGAAGAAAAGCGCTGAGGCAATGAGCTTCGGAGAAGAGTTTAACTGTCTTAGAACCCGTAATGCCCGCCATACAGGCTAGGGTATACCAGACAGGTTTACCTGTACAGGTAAACCTCAGCGTGTATTTTGCAAAACTGTGCGGGTTTCCCTATGCAGGTAAATCTGTCAGGTATACCTAGCGTGTGTGGCTACCTTAACGAAATTTTACTTTTTGAGCAGTTCTCTTCTGAACGAGCAGTTCTCCCGCTGAGTTGAACATCAGCACACTGAAGGCTCTGTGCAGAGGCACCCTGCCGTTGGGGCCGACTCGGTGGCAATCCCGCTTGCTGGCAGAACCGACGATGTTGTCATTTTCGTCCACCAACAAACACATGTCGTTGTCCAATGATGCTGCCTAGAAATAAACTCTTAAATAAGTATTTAAGATTCACCAAAATGGTGTCTTCTTTTAAATGCGTTTGAACTGGAAGTGTTAAGGTTTGTTTGAAATGAACACTCACATTTTTCGCCGTGAACAAAATAGATAGGTAATTCCATGATGATAAATATGATCTAGATAAGCTGTTCTATAGTATGAATATGCGGTAAAAACGTAACACAGTTTTTAAGAAGTTATCCGCTAGTATTTGCTTAGACTAATGTAGATAATATGAATAATAGGTACCTACTTGCGCATCTGTTATGTCTCTTGTCTCTGTAAATCGTTTCATTGCGGCGTTGATGCAAACAAACTTCCTGTCCACGTTCGAAGTATTCCACAGCATTCGTCCACTGTTGTAAGTTATTCTAATATTCCGACCCAACATATTTTTAAAAGTTGAATGCCGAAAATTTTGCCGGAAAATGTTTATAAGTGGTTTTCTCGACAAAAAATATCATAATAATATTATTACATTAGTATGATAATTCCGTAAAATGTATGATAGGATTTTTATTGTTCACCTTCAGAATTCATTACGGTTGACAATACCGCAGCATGATGAAATGTAATTAGGTACCTACCTAAATATCTTATTAGTATGAAAAAAAAAATTGTACTTTCCTACCTATCTAAATGTTTACTATCCTTGCCCGGCTTACCTACTCTTATATAGCCGTCTACGAGTATAACATAGTTGACTTAGTAGGTAGCAGGTGGGATCGCAGTTAAGTAGGTACTAGTTTATATCAGATAAAAAAAAAACCGGCCAAGAGCGTGTTGGGCCACGCACACTGTAGGGTTCCGTAGTTTCCCGTCCGTCACAATAAGTGTTCCCACTTAAGAGTTTAAAAAAAGGCTATTTGTTAGGTGGCTAGTGTGTAATGGTGGTAGGCTAGGTGATAACTAAAACAGTATGCAAGTAGTAGGAATTTCAGCGATTGTGCACTCGTAAAATTACGAATATATTTAAGAAGCAACAATTTTTTACCACGGTAGGTCAGGAAAGCACGGAAAATCTTAACATCGACTTTTAAAAAGATGACGTCATTACGCAACGCCATCTATCGAACCATTTATGAACTGGTTTTTACCTTAACATTTTGATAGATGGCGTTAAAAAAATGAATTTTAGTTTTGTTCTAAATTGCCTTAACATGTTCCTGATAGAAGTTTTATGTAGTTATAAGATAATTCCGCCAATACCAAGGAGAGACCAACCGAAAAATTCGATAATACCCGACCCCATCAACTCAGGAAAAATCCTAACAGCGCGAACACGAAATAGCCCAAAGTATAGCGCCATCTCTCGGGGAATTGGGTTACTAATTAATACATAGGTACTAGAAGAAGTTTTCGGTGATAATTTTGGATTGCGAGAACCGATTTTAATAATTCTTTTTTTGTTTGAAAGAAGATACGTTCAGGATAATAAAATATGTAAAAAAATGCTTGCATATACGATTTTACTACAAACTTAGTCCAGAAATTATTTTGTACAACCTTTTTGTCTTTTTTGTACAAAAACTGTTCTTTCCAGCAAGTTCAATATGATTTTCCTAGAAAGTCCTTATAAAGTTCTACTTTTCAGATTTTTTTCATATTCTCTAAACTTATGGTTTAAAAGTTAGGGGGGGGGGACACATTGTTTTTTACTTTTGGAGCGATTATTTCCGAAATTATTGCCATTATCAAAAAATGATCTTAGTAAACCCCTATTCATTTTTAAATACCTATCCAACAATATATCACACGTTGGGGTTGAAGTTTAAAAAAAAATCACTTCCCACTTTACATACAGGGGGGCTACCCTAATAAAACATTTTTTTCCAATTTTTATTTTACCACTTTGTCGGCGTGATTGATATATATGGTACCAAATTTCTTTCTAGGGCTAACGGTCACAGAGATTAAGCGAGGACGGACAGACAGACATGGCGAAACTATAAGGGTTCCTAGTTGACTACGGAACCCTAAAAAGGTACCTTCTATAAATGTCTAGATCGGTGGAGATCTGACGACGCAGTTGTTACTTAATTTGTATTTCAACATTGTTCTTTTTAGTTTACCCTTTGCTGTAAACGTCTTTCCATGAAAATTGGGTGAAGTGAACATAAAATGAGTTGTTAATCCATCCAATCAAGTTTAATATTAATCCAAGTTTTCATGTGTGTGTATCTCACCTCTATCCGCAGTGATGCGATGCAGAAAAAAATATTTTCAATTTCAGTTCAGTAAACGCAAAGTTGATACCTATTCCTTGAGCAGTGACCATCGCACCGCTCTGCGTCTTGCCAAATGTACGACGGCACGGAAGTTCATAAACTCATGTAAAGTACTTGACCAGTCAGTGCAGTAAAACCATCTTTTCATCTTCACGTTCCCGGAGTAGGATTGAATGCCGCGACAGATGAAAAAAGGGCTTTAAAAGAGAGGCTTTTAAAACTTTTTCCAGAGTGAATGCGTGATGAATAGGGTGCGATAAGGTGGCCAGAATAGCTCAACATATTTTCACGGGGTAACACAATGGACGATCTCTTGCCAGCTACCAGTACCTACATCTGTCACTGCACGCTGCTGTAGAGTGTCTGGAACTTTGATGCCGCGATTAGTTATCAACTTATCATGCTACAGCTTGGCTCTGTATTGGTTCGCACCCGGTACCAGGTTCGTGCGGAAGAAACGCCCGGGTGTCACCACTGTGTGGACCACCTGGAGGACACGGGGGAGGTGTGCTCCCCTTACGCAGAGTCGCCATGTCCTAGTGGGGGCGATCGGCAGCAACGACCTCTTGCGCCGGTTCCAAGCCATGTCCGGAGCAAGGAGGAATGGCCGGCGGTCGCCTCCTTTTGCAAAGCATTACGCTAACGAAATTAAGCGAAGGAGGCGGCCGCACGTGTCAGGGATCGGATTTCCTCACGCTCTAGTCGCTGCGACCCCGATCCCGATTTCCAGTCACCATAAGCGTAGACTTGCGGACGACAAGCAACGGGGAAGCTCGCCGTCCGGCCATCCGGTAAACGTCCGGACCGAGCCCGAGTCGTCATCGGCGCGTAGCGTTCCACGCTTGCGTCATAGAGATGTCAGCACAACAGTAGGGACCCAGCAGGGCCGAAGCCCATGGCCATGGGTTGTCCGAATACACAAGGCAAAAAAAAGAATATAGGAGTTTTAATAAATGTGATACGCTCTCCCATTCCGCCCTAGAGCGAAAGAAGTTATTGGATGATTTTCAACCTCAAAAAAAAAACTTCTAGATATATTTCCGAAGATAGACGACATTTCTTGGATATCTGTACTATTACCGATACAATTCCATAAAAGATATTTATCGAATTGGCTTCATTAGCTATCGTCTAAGAGTACTCTGATGCAACAAATAAGGTTAAAAAAATAACACATTTTCTTTAATAAATATAATATTTATTGTTGCATTTTATAGAAATTGTACAGAGCATAATGAGGTTTCATCTAGGGCTTTTCTTTGAAAATCATCTTTTTCTGCAAGCACCCGTCATTATTAATAGAAAAATCTTTTATTTACAGCTTTATAATTATTTGGAATATCGAAATTGTGGAAGAAATTAAAACGAGCGGCTTTTTTAACTCGCTTATTTAACATAAGAGGTAGTACCAAGCTAAACAATAAACATAATAGGGTATCTATAACACTAGAACCTACATTATAATTCACGCCATAAATACTGTATAACTGCATGAATCAAATAAAATGAAAGAACCATTATTTTTCATTCTCCTCTGGTATTAATTAAACCAATGTGTAATAATTGATTGTCTATAGCTACTACAAAGGCGACGTAAGACTTATTTAGTTTCATTCATAAACTTCTGTATCTTGTCGGGTTCTGCGAGTTCCTTCAGGCGATGGAGGTTGTCCCACCAGAGCTTCAGCCGGTGTCGGCGAATCATGTTGAACCAGGGCGTGATGGGACCTTCCAGAGTTGGGAGGAACCTGGAGACATTAACAGATTGTTACAGATTATAATTATGTACCATCAATGACACTTCCGCCTGACCACCGCTAAGTTCATTTTTGTTTGCACTTGAAACGAAAACTTTAAAGGGTTTGGTTTCGCGCCGCGCCGCAGGATTCAAGATTTTTTTTTTAAGTGGTCAGGCAGAAATGACCACGACGGTACTTAGATGGGTTTGTAAGCCAGATCATGGACGACGATAGCTCATAGGCATTTCATATGTATAGGAATGGCCTGAGCTGCGTGTCTCGTATCTGAATGTGAAGTAGATATGGTTTAATGCCTTGATCACACGTACCGAGTAAAAGGGCGAGACAGTAAAATGTTGCTCGCCCAAGACAGTGATGTAAGCGAGTTGTAGAGATAAGCGCCCGGGCGAGCACTCGGCGCTGTGTTCATACGTACCGAGTACTCGGCCGAGAGCACTGTCTCGCTTGTTTACTCGGTACGTGTGATCAAGGCATAAGAGTGTGAGAGAAACTAAACAATAAAATACAGCCAGAGAAATAATACAGCAGAAATAATACAGTCTGTTCACAATGACAATGATATTTTTTATTTTTACGAAAAACGTTGCTGTGCAGTTGGAATTACCCCTGTATCGTGGGTGCATTACATGGTGTGTGAAGGGACATGTATTGGTCGCACAGTCGCTTAGGATTTTTTTATCAAGCAGTTAATTTTGTAATGGTATTGTGTAGGGACCGAGCGAAGGTTCGGTTTCGGTAGAAAGTCCTGTTTCCGTCGGACATTAGTATTGTATAGTCCATTCTATATTTAACCTCGTAAGGTCCAACCTTAGGTCGATATACATAAACGACCCAATGTGCTAAAATTAGGTGCAAGTAGTTGCGGCGCAGAACTTTAGTGTAGTCAAAAAATGTACAAATGTATTGCTTTTGGCTAAATTCTTTTAAGCGGTATTTCCTATACCTAAAGTTAACTATTTCATGCAAAAAATATATTGAAATAATATGTTTATGGTAAATATTTTTTTGGGATTGTTTAAACCAAAAATAACGATTAAATATGTCATAATTTTAGGTCGCTGGGCTGTAGTTTTATGATTTTAAAAAGTATCTTGGGCCGGAATGTCTAAATATTTTTGTCCTTAAATTAGGTCGCTGGGCCTTACGAGGCTATGATCTTGTATATGTCTTAGTCTTCTCAAATGGGGTGGTATTGTATTGTTAGTTATTAAGAAAAAGTTTACCAAAACCAGTTCTGAGTATCCCTGTAAAAGTAGGTCTCTCTTTTTACCTGACTACGGCAAAGTCAAAGGAGGGTTATGATTTTGACAGGCTATGTATGTATGTGAGTACATATGTTCATCTGTTCCCTCATAGTCATATATATGTAACGTTAACGTAAACGTGAACTTACGCGTTAAACTCAGCCTTAGGCACAAAGCAGTACTCGGAAATCTCGTTGGAGTTGGGCTTGACCTTGACGTCGCTCTGGAAGAAGAGGATGTGGTCGATCTCGTGCTCGCCCCACACGCCGTCGCCGGGGTCGTGGTAGTGCACGCGCGTCATGAACATGAACAGCTCCGGGTCCATCTGGGTGACAAACAGTTCTTTAAGAAATTTTGTTCATTTTATTTTTAAGAAACGAATAAACAAATACCGAACAGCATTATCTGCCCTCCTACCCAAGTTATGACCGTTTCGCTTCGATTCTCTAGCGTCGAATGCCTCGAGTAGGCCACGGCTCCGATTCTTTTGTTCTTACATCATCTCAACGCTTAGTTACGTGGTCAGAACAAAGGAATCGGATGTGTGGGCTACTCGAGGCGTTCGACGCAAGAGAAACGAAACGGTAGTAATTTGGCTAGAGGGGCTGCTCTTATTCGTAGTTTAAAGACTGCAGAAGCTAAGAAAAAAAAAAGATAATATTTATGTTGCATTGTTTGAACACAAAATGATTTCTAATTTGCTAGTTCACAATTTTATTGTCACTTTCAATAGGTTATGTAAAAAGAAATAATGAGCTCTTGCGCCGAATAGACTAAAATTGCCCTATTGCTTGGTTTATTTGCTACTTTGGGTAGTCTTCAAACATACCCCAGTGTAAATATAGTGTTTAGGGCTTTGGGATTGTTCAAAAAAGTTAGTGTTGCCCTCGAACGCAGAGCAAAGGAAGAATCACAGGTGGGTCATAGTTATTAAAAGTCTGACACTCACATTCCCATCGCACAGGACTTATTTGACGACTACAAAAATAAAAGGGTCAATAATAGTCAGTATCTTATCAAATACCTGGCCTAAAGGAATGCCTAGCTCGTGGTTGAGCCTGCGCCTCGCTGCCGTGACCACGTCTTCGGCCTTCTCGTCTATGTACAGTGGATGACTACAGCACGCATTTGTGTAGTAATCTGGGTAGGTTACCTGAAATAAAACAAGTATTACATGTAAAGACTACTTTAGTGAGAGTAGAAAAAAAATAATATACAAGGTGTAAGGGACAGCCCTCCACAAACTTTAAGGGCTTGCTCAGTAGGTGAAACCAACCTACCACAAAATTTTTTTTAGGAAACGCAAAAAAAAATCCGTTTCACCATAGAAAATTATAAACTTGATTGGACAGTTTGTATGGTGGGGCCGAATTTTTTTTTCGTTTCCTGAAAAAAATTTTTGTGGAAGGTTGTTCAGTTTCGTCTCCTGAGCAAGCCCTTAAAGTTTGTGGAGGGCTGTCCCTTACACCTTGTATAGTCATATACTGCCAGAGTGTCTATTTACATATAATCCAGGAAAAAAGGAACTTTCTATGTATGTTAATGACGTAGTCATTTAGGTATGGTGCTATATGAGGCCATGAGAGCCAGAGTGGCCTAACAACTTTTTTTCATTACTGAACCATTTTGAAAAAAAAAAACTGCCCCTATATTAAATAAATAGTGTAACTGATACACAGAAAAACATCATAATAATTAATTACAATATCATTGCTTCCTTTTAGGGACAATTGGACATGGTCAAAATTCAGTACAGTTTGAAGAGTATGGTATCAGAAAATATTTTGATTAGCAGAAAAATTCGATAATCTATTAAATTAGACTAGAGCCCAAGTGGACTTTGTACTAAGCACAATGGAATTTCGTAATATAGATAGTGTCATGCACAAAGATTACAATATAAACAATCACAAAATACTTGCATTGCATTATCTATCTACGCTAAATAAAACTGAGGAGATTTTGTATTGCTGTAACTACCAGTTGCGTTGAAAAAATTTAGCTATATATGAAATAGCCAGGTACATGACAAATAGTATAGGAACATCTTAGTGTATACTACTTACTTTTTGGCTAGCCCTTCTCTGCATGAGCATATCTCCTCTTTTGTTGAACAGAAACACACTAAAGGCACGGTGGAGCAATACTTTGCCATCCTCTCCTACTTTATGGCATTCTCTTTTGGTAGCGGTTCCAACAAAGTTATCTTTCTCATCAACTAATAGACATATGTCCTTGTCTAGAGCCTCCAACTAGAAATGTGGAATAAGTGGATTATTTTATATGTAGGTATAAATATGAGAACAGTAGATAGAATAATGTATTTTTATTACAAAGAAAGCTATCTTTACAGATTGCTCAAATGCGATAGTGAAGTGCATATCGACACTTGAAAGGCAAAAATTACTAAGCAACACTGAACAAACTTTACAAAACGCGATTTAAAGTTAATAACTTTGAATCACCTGTAGCGACATCTATGGCGCCACATAAGAACTAGGAAGAAAGTACGAAATCATGCATCGCGCAATCAAAGTTCTCTGCGTGATTTGAACATATACGACAGCCCGAAATCATCTATCGGGCAGTAGCCCACCAGACTATAACATCTGTCTGGTCGGAGGATCCTCCCTTTTCAACGGAGGTTTGCGGGACTTTACTCTCTGTTCCGCCAACCTCCAAACTGGTGACCCTCGACAAAGAACGTCAGCGCAGCCTTCGTGCAGCTACTACTTCGTGACGTCATCATCACTTCCTCAAGCTTTCGAGCAGCGAGCCATACAGCCAGCACCCACGGCTATATAGGGTATCCTGACCACCAGCATGCCTACCTGGTCATACCTGGTCATCACCTTCAGCCTCATCAGCGACCTTGTAGTACAGGATACGGTTAAGAACGACCTTCACCGGTCTGTTTAATGGATGAAACCTATTTTATGATAAATTTAGTATATTAAATAATATAACGCGGGTGGGTTGCCTGAGAAATTCCTGGCCAAACAATTTTTTTTTTTTTGTAAAATGCACTGGTGTGTTTAACGAATAAATTTAATACTAACCAAAAGAGTGAAGCCTTTAGAACATAAAAATGTTGGGTTGCCTATTTGTTTCCTGGCATAGCTATGGGTTGCCAGGTATAAACAGGTATGCATAAACAGGTGTGTTTTTTTTATATACAACAAATTCTAAATCAAAATAAACGCTGTTTCATTACGAATACGATGTTATAGTGTTGTCTGCAAAAAAATCTGGTATGGATAACGGTTGTGCATTTTTCTAAAAATAAAATAAATTTTCAATTTGTAATTAATAATAGTCTGGCCAGGAATTTCTTAGGCAACCCACCCGCGTTATATTATTTAATACACTAAATTTATAATAAAATACGTTTCATCCATTAAACAGACCGGTGAAGGTCGTTCTTAATCGGATCTTAGACTATTGGCTTGGCACACCGCACCTTCGACTAGTCACATGAAGAGCTATGAAGAACCTCTCCTGGTCGACGCCAGCAGTCAAGCCCTACGTCGCACAGCACCGCTCCGACTCACTGGAGCCTGCAGCATCATCCCGACACACTGGGACATCATCACCCCGACTCACTGGAGCATCATCCCGACTCACAGGGATAGCAACACCCCGACTCACTGGGGCATCACCGCAGACAGTTCCGACTCACCGAGAACTATGCGGCATCGGTTCCGACTCACTGGAACCAACCTACGCTGGCCTGGCGCGCATCAAGAACCATCGATCTCCGATCTCCGGAGGGGAGTGATGTAGCGACATCTATGGCGCCACATAAGAACTAGGAAGAAAGTACGAAATCCTGCATCGCGCAATCAAAGTTCTCTGCGCGATTTGAACATATACGACAGCCCGAAATCATCTATCGGGCAGTAGCCCACCAGACTATAACATCTGTCTGGTCGGAGGATCCTCCCTTTTCAACGGAGGTTTGCGGGACTTTACTCTCTGTTCCGCCAACCTCCAAACACCCTTTGCAAGGTCTACTGAATGTTGCATAGTAATTTTTGCCTTTCAGTTGTCAGCAAAAGCAAGCCCAGCCAGGTCGAAGCCTACTGGGGCCAGGGTTATCCGAAAGGGCGCTCGAGCCCCGGTATGAAGGCTTGAAGGAACGGGATGGGTTTTTTAGTCAGTAAGAGTCTAACACTATCTCCCGCTCCGCCCAAGAGCGGCGGTTGTCATAAGATGATTTATCCCATCGAAAAAAAAAAAAAAAAAAGCGTCAATGTATACATATTGTATTTACCTATAATTGTGTAATATAGATTCTTAAAAATGTCAAACTTGTATCAGTGGTGCAATACTAATTTCAGTTGCATGATATTCAATGCTTACCTGAATGGGATCTACACCATCTTTTTCTTCTGCTTGTGGTTTCAAAGGCTCAGAAGCAAGTAGCCTCTTCTCCACCCGCACCGTGTTCCACAAGGACCGTGTTAGCCTTCGTACCAACATCTTGAACAGTCGGACAAAGAATGAATTTTAGATTGTTGCAAGTTCAACTTCATGTGACACAGTATTTTTATGGTAATTCAAAAGATGTTAATCTTAGAGCACAATGCAACATTCATGTTAGTATAATTGTGTCTTTTATAAAGGCATTTACATATGAAATAAATCAGAAGTAGAACAGGATGCCTGGATGGGTACTAATATGTTATATATCTAATACTATTCTGAATTTTAAAGTAGGTAGCAGCAGAAATTAAAATAAAACTAAAATCTCACAAAGCTTAGTTCCTCTTCTACTATGGTATTTAAAATTTAAAACAATACAATTTCAGAAACCCATTAGCCGAGTAACTTAATCAGTTTTCCGGGTTTTAAATAGAACCTTTGTTTAATTATAATCAATTTTAGATTAATTAACACGCAAAACATGATATAAAAAAGGTTATGTGGAATTATGAAAACCCAAAGATATTTAAAGATACATAATGTATTTGTGAAAACCATAATAATGAAAGAATGAAATCTTAGCATTGCATCTAACTATCCTCCGGTGTTCATTCTTTATGAATAGCTTTTATGACAGACACCACAATTTTTTAAGCCAATTTTATTACCTTTACCTATAATAAAGCTTAACTTTCATGCATTTTCTTAGGTGATAAAAATGTTTGCTAGTTGCATGCCTCTGAATGTCGGGAAATACTTTACAAATGCAGGATATGGTGGAGAAATCATAGATATGACCCAGTTACGGCATTATTTGCACAAAAACAACATTGTCTGTATGGTTTGAAGTCTTTAGAAGTTTGAATAATGATTTCCATTTTTGATAGGATAGATTTCATTCTCTAGGTGACCAAAATTAAAAATGTACCTAACTGTGCTAATGTGGAACTATTTATTGTTTTAGCAACAGGCCGATAAAAATATTTCTTGAAGATGGTGTTTCTCAAAATTTCCTTGTGAAATACATATAATATATGTAGCTTGAGTTTTAATGAAAAAAATAATAACAGTACCTTTCTGCGTGTATTACTAAATTATATTAATATCTCCACCGATGCGCATTTAAACAACACACAGAAATAAATCAAAAGAACACTTCGTCCGCCAACAATACTTTATTTTTTCTCCAAAATGTCTCCCCGCTAGTGATCAGTGATGTCCAAAAAACACATTTGACACTGACAGTGACAGCTGTGAAGTTACGTTTTTTTTTACAAAACTTGTGATTCGGTAACAGGCGATAATTATTAAAAACCAATTGTTATGGAAAATATTTATTGTAAAAACTTCTGATGCAAAACGATAACGATAAGAATACGAGTCGATTTAATAAGATAAGAATTTGATTATATGATAGATGTGTTGGAAACTTAAATTCTTTTGCTGATTTACTCCTGTTACCGTTCCACAGTCTGTGAATTAGCATTTATCAATATCATTGCATTTATCTTTTGTAATAGGCATCTTATATTTGTATGAATCATTGGTAAGTAGTTTTATTTTTCAGTGGATATATAATATGGTTAATAGATCGTTCTAAAAGGAGCGACATCTATTTTTAAGTTATTTATGCTTTCCTTGTGTTTATGAGCTACAGGAAGGGTGCGTCGTTCTTAAAATAACTTTGTCGAACAAACGGGACTTCCAAAACTGTTCATTATAGTTCTGATTTTTACTTTATCTAGTCATGTCGTATAGGAAGGTAAAAAGTTTTGAACTTAACGAAGAGTGCAATCTACAGAGTGCGTGAAAATCGATTTGCAATAGATTTGCAATAGTTTTTTAAAAATATCGAAGTCTTAATGTTCAACTTAACTTTATAACACAAACTACTATGTCTAACGTGAAATTAGCGATACGAGTAAGGCCCTTTACTGAAAAGTAAGTTTTATGCCGTTATGATTTAATCTGAAGAACGAGATAGGAAAATAACTTGTTTTATATAATAAACTGGCAAGTTTTTATTCTAGGAAATTCATTATTTGAATATCAATTAATTAATTTCCAAGAATAAGGACTTGACAGTAGGTATATATTTGAAGTATCGTGAAGTTAAACGCTCTTAAGTTTACTAAGTTATTTTTCAATATCTACACTTTACTTAGGTATCTACTCGAAAATCCGCTCCTCTTATCCCTATCACTTTTAGGCGCGTAATTTACTGTTTTCCACACTAGTGCGTGAGTTCGACCCCGCCACAATTTATTGTAATTATCGTATCGAGCCGGTCACTACAATATGCAGCTCCCACGAGTCACAGATCCCGTTTATTTAAGTATTTATTTATTCGTAAATGTGTTGAAAAACGTCGTTTGATACACGTGAAATGTGAATACAATTGTCACTGCAGCACTCGGCTCCTTAACCCTTTCTGTGTCCGGAACGTGGATCCACGCGAGACACAATAACTTTTTAATTGTGTCTCTAATTACGGCATACGAAAGGTTAATACCCACGTCTGCAGATCGGGCGAATTTTGCATCACTTGCAATGACAAAGTTTCTATAGGCGTATCAAAATGTAATTTTTAATAACGAAAATACTTTATTTTACAGGGAATTGAGGTCGGATAAGGATCGTGTGCCAGTTGTAAACGTTGTAGATAATAACACAGTTACAATAACAAATATCAAAGTAAGTGGATATTTCTAAAATACTTACCTAAATAACTACTACTACTACTACTACTAGAATAGGCACCTACGTTATTTTGTAATTATGGACATTGCTAATACAAAAACTAGCAGTCAAGTTGACGCCTTTTAATATTGCACAGATCTTTCCTAAAATCTTGGTCAGCTTTCCTACTGATAGAAAGCTTTGTTTGTAAATAAACCGAGTAGGTAGAGTTGGTTCAGTACAGATAATGACAGAATACCTACATTCAGTAGAAAGTCTCTTAATATTTTCGGGCAAAGAAAGCTGGATCGTTGCCATCCGAAAATAGATTTTCAAAATATGCTTATTTTTCATGCAATATTGTTTTAGAATCGCTAGGTAAGTCTATTCTATGTCAATGTTTTTACGAGTGTTGTTTTTCAATTATTTTCAAGCTATGCAAGACATTTTGCAAAGTTGACTTACTTAGTTAAAAATAGAGCAGTGGTGGCAGAGTGGTAACGGCCCGACTTACGAGTTGTAGGTCGCGAGTTCAAACCCAGCTAGTGACTTTGTGTAATTTATTTTTTTACCACTGTTTTCAAAACGGTGAAGGAAAAAATCGTTAGGAAACCGGCATTGCCTAGAACCAAAAATATCAAAAATATGTTATATCCACCGAACTGCACGGGCCCGCGTGGTGAATTACGGCCAATTACGGGGGGAACATAATAAGGTTAATTATTCTTATGCTAGTTAAAAATAACGGAATGATAACTACTTACAGAAGATTGTTGTTGTACTATTGTGACGCTTATCGTTTGTTTAGCATCATTAAAAAACTACAACCCATACTTTTAGATTTGAATAGCAATTTACCAAATCAATGCTATGGAAGTGTTCGTGTTATATGGCTTGGTTGGAGTGTAGCCTTAGGAGCGCTATGGCGCGGGACTTAGAAAATTTTTCGAAAAAATTTGGTGGTGCCTATAAGCGTATGGTACGTCCCAAAAATTTTTTTAACCAAAAAAATTTTTTTTTCGTTTTCTTTGCTTCTCATAGCGCCCCTAAGGATATACTCCAACTCCTAAAAATCCGCCCCTAAGGCTACCCACTGACTCTATTACAAGTTAGTTATAGTTATATCTCATGAGGGATTATTTGCCTAGGTTAGCGTATCAGGCGCTGGCGACAGTCGTGAGCGGACCCGCCAATATTATGCTGATTATACCTTCGACAGTTTCTGCCCCGTCACGCATTCATCTTACGCATCGCAAGAAAAGGTTAGTGTCTTCATAAAACTATATTAAAAAAAAAACTGAAGATAATTTTAAGGGTTAGGTCTTTTGGTGTATTAGCGATGCACGATGTTGGCGTTACTTTGGATTTATCATCCAACATCCTATAGACACATATATGTATACCTATACGAGTATAACTCTTCTGTACGTGTTTTTGTCACATATCTCTTAAAACGGCTTGACCGACTTGGATGAAATTTCGTATGTATATTTAAGTGGGTCCCTGGATGGTACAAGAATAAAATTAAAATTAGAGCTACCGACTGCTAGTCTACGCTAATATAATAAAGAGGTAAAGTTATTTTTTTTTTGTTTGTAGGAGGTAATCACAGGAAGTACTGTCCGATTGCTAAAATTCTTTCACTGATAGAAAGTTGCTTTATTCCTGAGTGACATAGGCTATATTTTATATACGCGGGCGAAGCTGCGGGGAACAGCTAGTATACTACATAAAGAGAATTCAAGACACTCAGTAAAGCTGGTAATAAATTGAAATGTGTATTATAGTCACAGTTCTTCAGAACTCTTTTGCAATTGCATGTATTCATGTAGTTTCCTACTAATTCTCGACTTTGCTCTCGTATGTTTATCTATGTTCCAATGCTAGGTGTTCGAAGCCATCGGTCAGGACGTGATAGCCAGCGTGTCCAGGGGTTGCTCAGCATGTGTGCTGGCCTACGGGCAGAGTGCGACCGGCAAGACACACACCATGATGGGGACGGACACCCAGCCCGGACTGATCCCACGGCTCTGTAAGGCGTTGTATGAACAGCAACCGGTGGATTTTACTATCAGGTATTGTGTATTTTTCTATCTTCACTGTGTTAAAAATATAGGAACCATCAATGACACTTCCGCATGACCACCGCTAAGTTCATTTTTGCTTGCACATTAAACGAAAACTTCAAAGGGTCTGGTTTATTTCCGCGCCGCAGCATTAAAGCGAACATTTTTTTAACAATCAGGCAGAAATGACCGCGATGGTACAATGCGTTTCATATACGAATAATATGAATAAGATCCACTTAGCAGTAGCATAGCTAGGCGTGGGTGAAGTGGCCCCTCCTTCAGAGCCTCGCAGCCAAAGGGACCTCTTTAAGAACGAGGATTTTTAGTAATTGATAGGCTCACGTTTGACCATTTCACCTCACGATATGGTTGGACACTAGGTTGCGACAGTCACTGTCTCGTTTGCGAATTTATGAAAGAAAAAGCCCTCGCTGATGTGCCTTCGATGTCTAAATTAGTCCACGCTACGCCTCTGCGACTTAGCGCCATGTTGTAAATTTTGTGACGTCATATCTGTCAAATTAAATAAATTGAGTAGAGCATAATAATAAAACTTTTAAAACATTTGAAGAATATTTAATCAGAATTTAGTTCTTTAATTCTGCTCATGTGTCTGCATCACTGTTTGAGTGATCAATTGATCATTGTCGTCGTCATCACCATCGGCATCATTTGCTGCTTTCCCCTATAAAATAAAACATGGACTAATATAAGTTTTTGATATTTATATCGCCAACTGTTGTTATTGTTACCAGTATATTTTATAATTACTCGTAGTAGCGACATCTATGGCACCCGTCACTTAAGAACTAATCCTGCATCGCGCAAGTAAAGTTCTCCTTGTGATTTGAATTTAAGTAGAGAACAGCCTGAATTCATATGCCGGGCAGTTGTCCACGAGACATAATACCCGGAGGTATGTGGGACTTTACTGTCTGTTCCGCATCAAACTGGATCAAGTCGGGATCACTTTCCACAGTCCTTGGTCGGAGGATCTTCCCTTTCCAACGGAGGTATGTGGGGTTTGTGGGATTTAATCAGAGTTTAGCTCTTCCGTACCATTCATCTCGGCATCACACTTTCTTTTTTTTATCACTATCTGTGTTGTCATCACCATCATCATCCCTGGTTCTTTCCCTTGTAGAATAAAAGATGGATTAATATACGTTTTTAATATTTATTTCATCAATGACATTGTGACGTTCGACAAGGAAAATGAAAGTGTTGCACTATATTAGGGCTAAAATAGGAATTGATGGTGAGTCAAACGTATAAACCAAAGCCATGGTTGGTTGGTCCATAAGTGAAAGTTAAAGTAGGTAACCCTCGCTACCTCCCTCCATATCTATTTCATTCAAATAAGGTTCTTAGAAAGGGGGCCTCACAAGAACCTTCCATGAATTCTAATGGCAAGTGCGCTGTGTGAGGTAATGTTGCACATCAGATGCTATCCACTTCGAGCTACGATAAGCGTGACGAGAATTTACTGTTGAAAATGGAATTTTTAGAAGTACCTATTAAACCTACATTGTTGAGTTTTGTTTTGAAATAGCTTCTTCAATAGAATAGATGCAATGTGTACCTCAACTCTTTTTAGGTACTTAGATATACCTAGTTTTAGTTAAAGAAAGGACGAAGAAAGAAAATATGAAGTATTCAACTTATTTTTTATTTTTTTTTAGGTACCTATATCATATTGTATAATATAAGTTACAGAAATAATGAATAATTAAATTGGAAGGCCTTATTGCAAAAAGCTACTTTTAAAGACATCATTTGGATAGTTTTAAAACTGAAAAGGAGAGACCTCAAACTCTTTTTCCTTCCCCACCTTGGTATATACCCAGTTTTGATTAACGTATTTTGCAAAAAAAGACAAAGGCCATGCAAAGATCCAATCAAAGATCAAAGATCAAAAGACGTACGGCGTTGCGCCACCGGTACATGGTGGACATCCCACCTATACGTACAAAGCGTTTTGGGAGTAAATTCATTATGCGTACAGCTAAGGAATAGAATTCCCTGCCGGAGTCTGTGTTTCCTGATAGCTATAACCTAGGGGTCTTTAAGTCAAGAGTGAATAGATTGCTTCTAGGAAAGCGTGCTCCATCATCGGCCACATCATCGCTTACCATCAGGTGAGATTGTGGTCAAACGCAAGCCAATCCATTATAAAAAAAAAAAACAGGTGCCCAGAGGCCTTACCATGACGTGTTAAAATGTCAGTCGTGCGAACGAGAAAGTGGTATGGAGCTACCTTAAATTAGCTCCATCCCTTTAAAAATTCAGTATAGGTCGTAAAAAGGATCGTGTTAAGAGTTCGTGGTAGGGCCTCAACTCAAGGCCTCGTAATGGTTAAGGTCGCACAAATATAAATGGTTATTATTATTATTTTTATATATTTATATATCTCAAGACCCTGAGGTCCTGGACCTTTGGAAGGCATACGAGGTGCCGAAGCCAACTCGCAATGGCCCTTTAGATAATTTTAATGCAACGTGATACCAACCGACGATTATCCTCCCTGTACGTTATTAGGGCCTTTGTAAAAACAAATTCAGTTATTTCCTTAGCTATCATCCATTGTTCTGTAATGTTTGTTGCTTTAACGTCTATTCCTAAAAGCAGTTTGTTTTCGGCAAGTAAATTGTTTCCATCGTTTATGCATTCCGTGTGAAGGAGCCATAGGTGGCGAGCACGCGATGCGATGTCAAAATGAAATGGGTGTCGCGTCATTATTTCATCGGCACCGATTCTTTCACGGTAAATGATTGCGGACATTATTGCGTAGATACTAACAGTGCTTCCCTTTATAATAAAGCTTGGTTTTTTGCCGCAGCTTCGCTCTCAGGGGCTATCCAACACTGCTATACAAAACAATATAATATAATATTCCACAACTACCACACAACGCCGTCTAGTCCCAAGCTAAGCAGAGCTTGTGTTATGGGTACTAGACAACTGATAAACATACTTATATATTTCTAAATACATACATATTATAGATAAATTACACCCAGACACAGAATAAATGATTATGCTCATCACACAAACATTTGTCCTGGGTGGGGATCGAACCCACGACCTCCGGCATAGCAGTCAGGGTCACTAACCACTAGACCAACAGGCCGGTCGACAATAACAACATTCTAAACAATACTCAAACAATATTCTAAAGATTTACTTTATACGTTAACGTTTGATGACAGGGCAATCCTCATTCCAGCGGCCGTATTATGACATCTTAAAACCATCATGTTTTCTGTGTGAGAAAAGGATAGTGCTATTCGTCCTGTATAGCTCCGTCTCTTTTTCACACCGAAAACATGATGGTTTTAAGAGGTCATAATACGGCCCCAGGGCCAAGTGGAATGAGGATTGCCCTATCATCAAACGTTAACATATAAACTATCTGGCACAGTTTTAGTTAGGCATATCATGAAGTAATCAATTTTCAGATCTGGCCACGACACAAATATTACAAAGACGTTTAAACCCTTTAAACCTATAAACAAATACCAGTGCGTATATGTTACCCTCTTTTATCTGTTCCGTGGGCCAACCCTTTGTCCTCGAGTTGACTGTATCAATGATCTGACAATGAGTCCCTTATCTGTTAGACTACAAGGTTCTTGTCACTCTAAGCTGACTTTCGCAACGGAACCAACCTTGAAATCTAGAGGAAAAATGTGCTGCTTCCTGTTTTTTTCTGAGATAACTCAAAAAAATATAGGAGGCATCAGCTAACGCGTACCTAATGAACATATATCACGTTTTTAGGGTCTCTGCCCAAAGGGTAAAAACGGGACCCTTTTGCTAAGACTCCGCTGTCGGTCACTTACCAGGCTGTATCTCATGAACCGTTATCACGGTTCTCACTGTCAAACCTGTGAATTTCTGTTACCGCTATAATAATAAATACTAAAAACAAAATAAAATTAATATTTAAGTGGTACTTCCATACAACAAAAGTGAGAGTCCGACTTGCACCTGGTTAGTTTATACATCCCAATACTCATTACTCACTCAATACTCAATACATATTCAAGAGTAAACATTTCCCCCCCTTTTTTTTTCAGACTCTTACTGACTAAAAAACCCATCCCGTTCCTTCAAGCCTTCATACCGGGGCTCGAGCGCCCTTTCGGATAACCCTGGCCCCAGTAGGCTTCGACCCGGCTGGGCCCCTGTTGTTGCTGACAACTCCTTGAGGCGCGCGGGAACAGCGCGCGCCGTCGACGACTTGGGCTTGGTCCGGGAAAAATTTCAAATGAATTAAAAATATTAACATTAAAATACTTTAAATGAAAGTGCAACCATAAAAACCAACTACAAATTGTGTGAGTCTCTGCCTGATTCAAACAATTTACAGAAACTTTTGAACCACGTTAGCTGTACTTTTGCTGTTTTGCTCTTGCTGTTTTACCTTTTTAGCTGCAGTTAAAGAAAGAGTACTGAAATAAGTAGTACATTTGGATACAAGTGCAGAAAATTTGTCATTACGGTCGAGGCAGACTTTGTGTATCAAACGACTTTTTTCAATACACTTACGAAGAAAATTAAATAAACAGGGGTTAACCTGCGACGCGCGCCCAGCCCGATACGATAAATATAATAAAATCGTGGCGGGGAGAGCACCCGCACTTTTCTGCACTAGTGCGGATTACAGTCTATTGCGCGCCTATAAACGGTGGGTTAAGAGTAGGTTTTCGAGTAAGTGTATTAAAAATGTTTTGAGTTCTGCATCAGTAATTTTCACGAAGGTGTGATAATTAAGTTTCTTTTAAATTAGTTAGAAGCGCGTTTGAAAACTTTTTTTTTACTGTTGTTTTTTCCAACACTCGTTTAATATATTGTCGGTTGTATTCGATTAAGTTTGAATGGTAATAAAGAGAGGCACCGTGGCTTCCTGACCTCAAGGCTGAAACGACACGCGAGCCTTTAACACCCTGCGATCATGGCTTTATCTGCGCTAATATCTCCCTACACGATATACATGTGTTCGAGTTACGTAGCTATATAAGAACTATTGGAAAGGTGTTGTTTGTTTATGCTGATGATTGCAACGTTCTAGGTATTGAATATTTTGATACATTTATTTAAATTATCGGCCAACCAATAATCTTATAAGTACATTAAAACATATGTATAAAAAAAAAAATAATATGTGTTAGTGTTGCAATTTCTTATAGGGACTAGACATGAGTAATGAAAATAATTAATAACGCAGGTTATCCTGACAAAGACAACGTTTACCTACTTAAAAATTGTTAAGATTGTAGATAGTAGGCTTAGCTGGGTACAGCGTAGCCGTTGCGTAGGCTCGGCGTAGCAGCCGCGTAGGTTTAGCATAGTACATTCGGCGTAGCATTTAGTGTATGCTTCACGTAGCAGGTTCTGCGTAGCAACTGCGTAGGCACGGCGTAGTAGCCGCTTAGACTTGGCGTAGCATGCTTCGTGTAGCACTCATCGTGAATGCTTCTTAGGCATTCAGACGTATGATAGTGGTTTTTAGATAGTTTCTCTTTGTTATCCCTAAACTTAGACACATTCAAAGCAGTCTATCAAGGCACCCTGACTCCATAATTAAATTAAATCTGGACTGTTAATCTAAACCCTAACCTCTAGTTCACTATCTGTGATTAGCAATGCATGATAGGTGATTGCTCACTCTGTAACAAGTACGTTTTTCTGAAAGCCTTTTTTCATCCAATTACAATTTATTTTTCGAAGCAGAAAATTTATAGATAACTACATAATATCAAAAATTTTAAATA
The DNA here is from genome assembly GCA_910589285.2 of Mythimna ferrago. NCBI lineage: Eukaryota > Metazoa > Arthropoda > Insecta > Lepidoptera > Noctuidae > Mythimna > Mythimna ferrago. The sequence goes on along the minus strand of OU342692.1, from coordinate 10,099,587 downwards.
AAGAGTTAGTCAAACTTTGAACTTCATTATTTAAAACAAGAAAAATGGTATAGACAGCAGCTGTGTATGCGGTAGAGTTAGTACTAATATTGTAAAACTTTCCCAATTAGAACACATTATACAAACAGTGCGACTTAGGTCTATAATGTGTGGTAGAGTTATTACTAAGTCGTTTATACCTAGAGCGAGGGGTGTAGACACAAATATTTTCAGTGGTGAAGTAGCTAGTAAGGCTTCAGTCCTCCGAGAAGTGGTCGTGAGTCGCGCCCTGTCGGCAGTCGCGCCGAGTGTCTCCCGCCCTCGACATCGAACGTTAGATATAGTGATAAAGGATATACACGAGGTAAAAATAATAATATCTACACAGTTAATAAATACTTATTGTAGAACTAGTGACTGGTACAATTTAATTTCCGATTTTACATAAAAACAAACCTATAACGTACTGACACCTAAGAACACAACAAAAAGAAATCACCACAATCAACTCATTATTACCTACAAACGGGGTGAAAAGGTATGCAGGGAAGAAACAAAACTTTGATTCGTTTTTTTGCTTTGATATCATATTATTGGTATCTTACAAGCATTTTTTTAATTATAAAACGAATCAATTGAGTAGTTGAATCAAACTATATTTACATAAAATGAAAATAGGAACTCTTCAGTTTGGTTTCTAGTCACCTCGTTTGACAGTAGAATTATCTCAGTATACTCGTAGCTCGTAGATTTTGTGTCTGCCTGAGGGTCTTCTGAACTTCTATGCAACAAAAAACTTACTATGTCTGCCTGAGGGTCTTCTAAACTTACTATGCAACAGATTTTGATGAAGTTCACCATGATTAGAAAATTTAATCCAGGTTTATGTGTATTAATAGGAAACTTGCATTTAATAAACAAATCCCGTTATTTTTGACGAGCGTACCTTTAGCAAGTACATTTTCCTAAAAAAATAGTGATCAAACGCGAGTCTATACATAATTAAAAATAAAATAAAATATGTCTTGTGTTTTTTTCCGCTTTGAAGTGTTTTGGTAAAACTTATATTAGCGGTAGGACCCGTTTATCAATTTTTTCAATTATGTGTCTTTTGAGTCGTGTTTTTGTTATATTAACTAGTTATATATTGTTTGCTTCCGGTTTTGATTTCCCTTCACTTTTTGACTTCTGCTTCCTAAAACAATAATGATTTTACAAAAACTATTCACTGCTAGATTACAGATAACATTTAAAACTGAAATATATAATAATATTATATCTGGCCAGTCTGGCTGGCCTGCTGCGCAAAGGTCTAAAAAAACGCGGTCTTCCCGTCCGATTATAATTTGGGTGTCTTCAAGGCTAGAGTGAATAGGCTCTTAATAAACTAGTGCGCCTCACCATCAAAGTTTGCATCGCTACTTACCATCAGGTGGGATCGCAGTCAAGCACTAGTTTATCTCAATTAAACAAAAAAACGTGTTGTGATTCCATACCTACTTGTATTGTGTTCAATGTGTATTGTTGTACATACACTGAACACAATAAAAGTAGATACAAAGTTTCCTAATAGCAGTTTTCTTATTGTAGGTGTAGGTATTGTATTTTTTTGTATTGTCATAATTGAATTACCTATGTCATAATGGTTAAAAACCAGTGTAATATGTAGGATAGCTTTGTTTTTTGAGGTTGAGGAAATCATCAAATAACTGTTCCCGCTTTGGGTGGAGCGAGAGGGAGGGTCAACTGACTTAAAACAGACCTGTGTTTCTTTAGTTGCACTTACGTTCCAGGGACCTCGGTGACTCTTTCAAACAATCCCACTGCCTAAAAGAACAGTGTACTGTACCGTGGACAGCACAGGGTACAGAATAGTGTACAGAACAGTGTAGTATGGTGTACCGTACCAACCTACTGTAGCTAAAGTACTGTAGTAGATACCGTCAGTTAAGTTATATTACGACTCTTTTGGTGAATGACACAGACGTGATGCTATGTTAGAAAATACCTTTCTTTCCACGGTTTAATAATAATCCATGTATTTCTACATGTTCCACGTTAGTTTCGCGGTGGCGAGTTGTTTTATTGCGTCTGTATCACGCCGTGGGAGGTGTCTGATACCGCCGCACCGCGCCGCCCTATGCAATATCTTCGTACTTTAAACTGTTTCATTCCCACCATAATTACAGTGGTTTACAAAATAATGGAAAAACTGAACTTAGACACCACTTCAAAAGTTTTGATTATCCGTTGAAGAAGCAATTGTCTGGGATTGGTACAATGGAAAAATGTGAATATTTCCGCTAAATCTGGGAGAAGAAAGTCGTAAGGCATGCTCATTGTTAGTTGCTGCGATAGGACACACCCCGGATGTCGGCAGTTGCAAGTAGTGTTGCCAGGTCAGTTTGGATAAAAATCGGGACAGATGGTAAAACAAACCGGGATTTAGGGTTTTAGATCGGGACAAATATATATTTTTTTTTAAGTTTTTTTAGATGGGAAATCGTCCATTGACTTCTTCCCCTCTGGGGTGGAACGAGAGGGCGTGTAAAATTTTTACTGAGTAAAACCCAGACTTCTTCAGTCGCTCTTTGAGTTTCAAGGTTTTTGATTTATCGGGACATTTAGCGTCCCGATCAGGTGCAAATCGGGACGCATCCCCAGACCCCTAAAAATCGGGACATCCCGCGCAAATCGGGACGCCTGGCAACACTAGTTGCAAGCAGCCTTGCAGACGACGAGCAATGGGTAGCTCGCAGTCCGGCGAGGACCGAGCCCGAGTCGACGGTGTGTGGTGTTCTACGCGCGCCTCAAAGAGATATGTTAGCAAAAATGAAGGACCGATACCTGTTATAGCTGTGGGAACGTTTTTAAGAATTACCATGGCCCTAGAAACAAAAGCCAACTGAAGGAACGTAGGTCGATTTTAGTCAGTAAAAGTCTGGGATACCTTCTCGCTTTACCCTAGGGCGGGATATTTGATAAGATCGCCTAGTTGAGGTAACAGATTTATCAATATTTTACTCGTAACACGTAGATAAATTAATTAATTAAATCGCAAGTGAACGCCCGCGTTCGCTCTCTCATGTCTTTCTATTGTGTCTCTATGTGTTATTTTTAATATTAATCTTCTGAACTGACTATACTTTTTGACATGGAATGAAATTTTTTATGAATATTAAAATTTTGCTAGCGTAATAATATTGTGTTGAATTTATAATTTAATTTAGTAGCATTTTTCTTTAATAATTTGTATATCAACTGACAAGACATAGCGCACTACCTAATTTTTAAGATCTTGTATTTAATTATCACTTATGTTTACGAATGAATGATTCTGATTCTAATTATGGTATTCGAAAGGTTGATGATCTGAACTTTTATTTAGAAAGATATCCATCATATATTTTTTAATCCTTACTCCATTACCAGGTAGGTAGGTCTTAGCCATTTCCACATAGTTAATAGTTAAACAAAGTTCAAAACATAGTTCCAGTTAGTAAATAGCGGGATGATTTATTATCAGGCAATTAGTTTGGTCGTGACTAGCTGACGTTAACTTCCACACAAGTTTAAAGTTGCCTTGTTACGGGTGGACAGTTGACTTAATTACTATTGTTTACTCATTTATCTGTTAGAGCTAGACAAATTGAACTGATGAAACAGTTCTAAAAGTTAATTTTGATGGCTGTATAAATATTTTTTTTAATTGATAGGTCCGCATTTGACCATAATGGTCTTACCTGATGGTAAGCGACGATGTGGCCGACGATGGAGCACGCTTGCCTAGAAGTAACCTTTTCACTCTTGACTTAAAAAATATAATAAATTTATTTCAGACTAATTTCAATGTTAGTGACGGAAAATTAAAACTACGTTATTATAGTATTAAAATGCTAAATTAGTGAAATAGTTCATAAAAAAAATCATTACAAAAACCACAATAATCATAATACTTATCTGTCAAACAACAAAAATAAATATGTAGTTCATAAAACATGAAGTTTTATAAATCTATCCCTCACTGGTCTTGCAGCGATCATCTTTAGAATTCTTTTACCACTACCCCTAATTGGACGCATGAGTGAGGCTCACTTTTTACGGATTATTGCATAAAAGTCATCCACACCCGCGTCAGCAAACATGCCTGAGGCACTGCAGAATGTAGGAAGTTGCACCAGAACCCTAAAAGCGTTGTTGAACTGGACTCTAAGAGCATTATGTATGCACGCTGCGTAGAATTCACAGGGCACAGGTGTAAAAGTTTTAACGGTAGGCTCTGAATAAAGTTATCTTTACTTGTACTGTACACCTGGCAAACCTATGCACCAACATGTTCGCGCGCATCGACTGTACTCTCCGCTCTCGCTCAATATCTGCGTCATCATTTAGTCTCGTTTATAACGTGTCCTAGATACTTAAACTGATAGACTCGACTCAAAGACTCCTCGTTTAAATAAACGGGTGGGAAATGCTCAGGTTCTTTGTTCTTACCTCTAATTACCATATACTCACTTGTTGCTCGTTGTACATTAAGCAGTGATCCCTCGCGTATGACTTGCAGATACTGAGTCTTCTCAGTCCACAAACAGATGAACACAAACGACGACCCTCGTCGCGAAATTTGCCAAAAATTTTTCTACTTGTACCAAAATGTACTATTGTATAACAGTTTCCTGGAGATCTACAACGAGAAGGTGCACGACCTGCTGTCTGGCGAGGTGCCGCTCCCTCCCTGCCACTCCCTCCCGCGGCGCAGAGGCAACGCGCGCAAAGACTTGCGCGTGAGAGAGCATCCTTCTAGAGGACCCTACGTGCAGAGTAAGTGGATGCTACTATCAATCTTTCTTCACCTTTTTGCTTTTTGGGGTTCCGTAAATAAGTCGACAAAAACTGAACCTTTATAGGATCACTTTGTCCGTTTGCGAGTCTCTCAAAATGGTTAAGACTGTTTTTCTCAGTTACGCGTGGAGGTATTAATGAAGCTGAAATAAATATAAAATAATCATATCTGCTACCACATACATTCTGTTCATAAAACACAATTTTAATTTTTATTAAATATTAAAACCTTAAAAGTATCCACCTCTTTGCTTTAAAAAAATAATAATCACGGTTGACCTTGACGAAATAGGAATGAAAAAAGCCCTTGTTATGATAAATTTAAAAAAAAACACGAGGGTGATAAACATGGCATGTCGAACCTATTACTAGTGCGATAAGAGCCTGTTTTCGAGTAAGTGTATTGAAAAATATATTTCGCATATTTTGACACTCGCATATCTTTCAGCATTTTGACGTTAACTAATTAACGTCCAAGTCATTTTTAGGCCGAACCCCCCGCGCGGCCCCATACAAAAATGAACGCGCGGGCTACAGTCGCGGGCAGCCGCGCCCTGCGCTCTTTTTGCTACGTAATAACACATTAAAGTTCTCGATCGACACGACTACATGCACACCGTTAAAGTTGAACTAGCGACACTGCGCAGGTAATAGGTAATCCGGTTTCCGCTACGGGGACCGTCGCACGAGACAAATGCGCGACGCTACGCATATAAAACATATAACATCGTGCTTTAGCTTTGTACATGAAGCCACAGTCACATCTTCTCATCCCACACACATAGATCTCCGCCGCGTGTCAGTCCAGGACGCCGAGGCTCTTCTGACGCTGGTCGCGGAAGGGGCTCGCCGCCGCCGCACAGCCGCCACGCGCCGCAACTCCACCTCATCGCGCTCACACGCACTGCTTGAAATAGCCACGCCTCACGCCACACTGCACCTTGCTGATTTAGCTGGAAGGTACTCACCCGAATGAATCATCTCATTGAAATAGGACAGGAGGTCCAGGAGAATGAACATGATACTGCCTTTGAAATAGGTTACATATATTATGTCATCGTAATATTATAATCTACCGAAAAATAATGCACCAAATTGTAAGCAGATATTACGGTTCATAATCTTTCGACAGTTTACAATCTCACGAGATAGAACAGAACCTAAAGGTATTTACAATTTTACGGTGACAAGATATACCGTTTGAAACGTTTTTGGATAGGTATTATATTTTATGTTCACACGACCACAGCCGGTATACGCTGATTTCGTATTCTAATAAAGCGTACCTACTGACCTAATGTGTTAGGCCAGCTTAAATTCAAAATGTAGGTACCACTATGTGTGGTCGATTGTACATTTATAGTCGACATAAGTACATCTCATAATCATCCGGCACTCTGATATGGCCTAACTTCATTTGTAGGCATTACCTAGTTCTTAGCTTAAGTATTCTGTACGAGGTTTGAATCTTAGAGTAGTAACTTGTAACAAATATGCTAATGATAATATTGACACATTCACTGCGCTGGGCCTTTTAAATATTTCCGGAGGTTTACAAAAAGGTAGACAGGTCAGAGATGGCAGAGTTCTGACAATGCTCGCGGTTTATCCAAACAATATTTTGCTACGCCCTTTGTTAAGCTAGAAATATAGAATTTTTTAAATTGTATTCCAGGTATATACCTTCCTATAGCTCTATAGCTATATACTAGGGAGGGGCTATCCCCTCCCTAGTATTTATGATAAATTCGGATGGTAAAATTTTATTTTTTTTTGCTTTATTTTACGCTCTTGTTACATTATCTATTCAAACTGACTTAAAAAGAATAAAACATAATTATTGATGATCAAATTCAAAACCTACCTATTTTAAAATTATATCGTGTGGATTTAATCACGTATGCGGGTTTGCTCCGCATGCAGAAAATTTCAAAATGCAATAAAACGCGTCCCGAGTGCGTATTCCACGCAATACAATAAATGCTTATGAAATGGACATTTGCGGGGGTTACGCGTGCTGAACAAACCCGCTAGCGTGATGAAATCCGCACGATATTGTAAACACCCTTAAAGTACCTAAGTATATGCGAAACCGGAAGCACATGTCTAGTATTTTTATAAAAAGAATCTACGTAAAACTAAGTATTACGATGTAACTGTATCATGAAAATCACAAAGTTATAAGCTTGTTATGTCAGTAAAAATACATAGTCACCGGGCCATCCAGGCGACTGATGGGTGGTTTTGCGCTTGCACCCGGCTGTTTGCTGGCGCCCAATGCCCGCTATGACCGCCTATTATGCCGTGAGTGTTAAGACGAAAACGAGGGCGGGGTGAAAAGTTCTCGGCCTGACCCAGAGACAGTACTCCGATCAGCAAAATTTTGTTGTTCCTGCCTGGATGTGCTTTTAATTTGTTCATATGAGAAGTATGAACATTTTCTCTTAAGTAGTTTGTGTGCAGGAACGGTTACAGTAAAGGTCTTGCGTGTTATTTTTGAAAATGGGTAAAATTTAATATCGTGTGGTAATCAAATTCTTTATTTTGGATGAATTAACCTCAACAGAAACTTATCCAAAGTTGACACAAGTTTACGGGGACTCTGCTCCTTATATGTCAATCGTTATAAAGTAACCATCTGATTTTAAACATGGTCGCACATCCCTCGGAGATGACTCACGTGAAAGAAGGCCGAAAACTCCAGAAACTATCGACAAAGTGCATCTTATTGTATTGAATGACAGACAAATGAAGGTGAGTGAGACAGCTGAGAGTATAGGGAGGGATCTCGGAGAAATGGGTGCGAAATATTTGGCAAAAAAGAAATAGAGTTATAAAACTTTTGCGCAATATGGGTGCCGCATTTGCAGAATGCCGACCAAAAACTAATGCAAAAAAAAAAATTCGCAACAATCATTGGACCGTTTCAAAAGGGATCCGACTGATTTTATGCAGCGATATGTAATAAAAGGTGAGACATTAGACCACTACTAAGCGCCAGTGAAAGTGAAGTGGGTGGAAGCCGGTGGTGCAGCGCCAAAGAAAGCGAAGACGATCGCAATTGCTTGAAAGCTCATTGTCAGTGTGTTATGGGATTCGAAAGGGATGCTTCCTTGTTAATTGCATCAGGTTAATTGATTTTCTTGTAAAAGAGAAAACAATTACAGAATAATATTATTTAAACTTTCTTGACCAGCTGGATGCCAAAATTCACCAGAAAAGAACTGGCTTGAAGAAGAAGAAAATCATCTTTCATCAGGACAGCGCCTGTGCGCAAGAGTGCGTTGGCGATGGGAAAACTTCGGGATTTGGGGTTCGATTTGCTCGGCCATCCCCCATATTCTCTTGATTGGGCATCATCTGACTCCTACCTGTTCCCAAACTTAAAGAATTTTCTTTCTGGGAAGCGCTTCACATCGAATGCAAAAGTTGAGAGGCCCAAAGATGACTATTTTCATAACCTTTCAGACTCACACTCTCAGAAAGGAATAGTGAAGTTAGAGAAATGTTGGACCAAGTGTATTATCAATCAAAATCATTTATTTCAAATAGACCATTTGCAGGCACTTTTGAATAGTCAAATGTCGGTCAGTCCAAGAAAAGTGAAGCTAAATTGCACGTTCCAAAGAGTAGGTCTCTATGGAGAAGAACGTGTAAGAAACTCCATGGACACTCTTTTAAATCATATTATGTGTTACATATAATGCTTGGTTACAAATATTAATTAATATTGAAGTTAAGAGAGACTAAGTAGAATAATAAAATCACATCTTAACTGTTTGTAGTCTTTCGATATCAGGCCGAGAACTTTTCACTCCGCCCTAGTAGTGTCGATGATGTTCAACTAATAACCTTTTAAAATAATTCTGGGTAAAAATTTAACATGGTGTAAAAGCTATTGGAATCCGTTCAGTTACTGAATCTGAACAAACTATATTCAGGTTTCGCATAAACTAAGAATAATGTTGTAGATATTTGTTTAAAAGCAAACACATTCAATATATATATCTCTTTAAATCTCTTTGTTTAAAAGGAAAGATTCTCTTCCGATCTCCTTGGATGTCACAGTATAAATTGATGGTACCTGACCGTCAACTTATTTATTTATTTATTTAAACTTCATGTAGGTACAATAGTAGTACATAGGCGGACTTAATGCCACAAGGCATTCTCTACCAGTCAACCTTTGGGTTAAATTAAAAAAGACAACACTGTGGTAGGTTTGCACAATAAACAAATACATAACAAGTAGTTCAAATGGAAAAATATAAAATAAGTTATTTATAATAATAAAATACATTTAGATGCTAAAATAATAAACTAATAAATACTATGAAAAATATCAAATCACTATGAGAACTTAATAACAATTCTGAACGAAGACCGAACTAAGGTTGAGAGGACTTATTCGACATAGGTTCGACAGAAGATGGAGTTTATCTATTTATAGATAGATTCAGAGCTATAGGATCTTATCAGGGAAGTGATGAATAATGTATGCACGTGTATATTCTTCGACTTCCGCAATTAGGCAGTCAGAGATCACTGTGTGGTTTCAAACAGTATATAGTGTGCGCCATAAGGCTTCATTACTACTATAATTAATAATACTTATTATATATATATTATTAATACTGTTATTAATACCATTGTATATTTATAATGTAAGGGAAGAGCGGAGCCCTTTAACTACAGGCATTTCTATGCCTAAATGGAGACTCCTCGACATCTAATTTAAGCAAAAATAATGAGTTATTTTATTTATCTTATTTATTTTAATACTAACTTCATTTGTAGATATAATATTTTCTGCCGTCTGTAAGAATGTTCGAAAGAGTTACCGAACCCTGTTCCCCTGGAACGGGCAACGGGCAAAAGGCAACTGAAAGAACATATGTGGGCTTTAATCAGTAAAAGTCTGACGTGTCCTCTCGCTCCACCCAGAGCGGTAGATTTGATTACTTCCCACTTCAGAAGAAAAGTTAAATAGAACTGTCTTGAAACAAATATTGCAATAGTTTTTCCTAAAAGAAGTTGTTTACTTTTAATATTTAAACTATTGATTAATATAATAGTCTAACTAGGACGCATGAATAAAAATAACTGCAATATATTGCATTTCACCAATATTTATAGCTACGAGTATTGTACACGTAATAGGTTATTTTTTTATGTAATTGTAATTACAAATAAACACACAACAACAGATTATGTAAGAGCAGATGACTACGTAATAATTGGTATGTAATATTTTTGAGTTAAACAACGTTGATGTCAAGAGTCGCCATTTTTTATTTTATATTTTATGTTCCACAACTACCACACAACGCCGTCTAGTCCCAAGCTAAACAGAGCTTGTGTTATGAGTATTAGACAACTGATAAAGACACTTTTAAATTTTTAAAAACTTACATGTAATAGGTAAATTACACCTAGATACAGAACAAATGATCGTGCTCATCACACAAACATTTGTTCCGGATGGGAATCGAACCCGCGACTTCCGGCGTAGCATAGCAGTCAGGGCTACTGACCACTAGGCCAACAGGTCAGTCAAATTGTCTTTCATTTGCATCTTTTAATTGGTGTGGAGTCTTATCCTACCCGTTTTTTTAATTTCATCATCATCAATATCATTTCAGTCGAAGAACGTTCACTGCTGGACATAGGCCTCCCCCAAGTGTCGCCATCAGATTCCTGTGATCCTCACAAGGTTATCGGTCCACTTTGTGGGTGGCCTTCCAATGCTGCGTCTTCCGATACGCGGGCGCCACTCCAGAACCCTTCGCCCCGAACCTGCGAGCAGAGTGCTTTGCCTTTTTCTAAGTTACTTTTAAGTAATAACAACGGCATGGGTCAATATCCTAGGTTAAGCAATGCTAGCCGAGGTCGGTTTGTAGATGGGTGATCTTCTTAACTAACCGAGATTCCTCCGTGCCTCGGGAAGAACGTTATGTCGCTAGTCCCGGGTGGCATTTGTAGATCTAAAGACAATCGTTATAGGTATTAATTTCTTTAAGAAAAGTAAATTCTCAAAAAAAGCGGACTTTCTATATAATATTATCATCAGCTAGTCAAACTTTGTAGACGTCTATTTTATAGTTCGGATATGACTATTTTTTGAAGAAATTGTTTCATTTCTATAATTTTTGTTACAATCCGTTTAATTAGTTTAAATTTCCAATGACAAACCTACAGCTTACCTATTGCTCTGCTTACCCCTTACATGAACGCGTGAGTAAATGTCAGGCTTTACAAGATCAAAGAATGACAGACGAATGCCCCTAATCCATCGAGTAGGTTAAGCTTCGACGTGCCTACCTGTAGATTGAAGAAACCCCACAATCAACGTTACCTATTCTAAATACTAATACTAATTCTAAATATTTATTTAATTTATTAGTCATAGTATTAAGCACTGAAAAGTACAAAATAACTTTAATTTCGGAATTCGGTGTTAAATTACGAAGATATAAAACTATCTAGTATAGAAACACCGACTTCCGAAATTAATAGTACATTGTTACACTAGGGGTGAAAGTAACTCATTTCGTCCCGAGAAGGAGTTGGCGGGCGAGCGAAGCGAGGTCGCTAATTCGAGGGGTTAAATGGGTTACTTTCACCCCGAGGTAAACACTGTGCTTTTCATTACGAATACGAGGAAACTAAAAATAAAATAAAAAGATTGTAAAACCTGAGTCGTCGTACCTATGATTTTAAGTAGGTATCTTTCTTCTGATTTAGGCGGTAAAAGGTATTCCACTACTGCTTTAGCCTCTTCTCTTATGAAATTAGGCGTTAAATCACTATTTTAATCTGATAAACATAACGTGTTAATACAAATCTCTGTTGTACGAAAACGTAAACAAAACTCGAAAAAACCAACGACTGATTGCCATTTTCCCGCCATTTTGTTTTGTTTTTTTTTCTGCGGCCGGCCAGCTATTCAGCCTCATTAATGAAAAATTTGAAATTTATTGTAATCTTTTAAAAATTAAGTATTTTAAAGAAATAGTTGAACAAATAAACCAATAACATTATTTAATTAATACTTGTCTTTAAGTTATTTCAATTTTATATCGCGCTGTGATTGACTGGCTGTATGGAAAATTGGAACATGGTTCAATAGAAATGTGAAGATAGAACTAGTTTTTTTTTTATAATTTGACAGCTGTCAGTTGTAAAGTAAAACTCCCTAGGGATGAAAAGTATCACTTTCAGCCCGCTCCTCAGGCAACTTCAGACCTACTTTCAGAGTATGAGTAATGAAAAGTTATTTTGTACTTTTCATTGTTTTTTAACTTTAAAGTCGGTTTAATTTTTTTTTGTAAAAAGTTTTTTATCTAGTTTAACTTCTTATAGTCCATCCTAAGGTAGTCTGGTAGATATCGCTGTCAGCGATAAGACCGCCATTGTACCCAAAGATTTAAACTTCTGTGAAAGTGTTACTATTTTGTACAATAAACTTTATTCTATTCTATTCTAAGAAAAGCTTATTCTACTTTATTCTATTGTCCTAAAATTGTACCTATATCATATAATCTGTGTTATGTGTTCAGTGAGAAAGCAAGTTGGGAGGGCTGTGGCGGCGGCCGGCAGAAGGAAGGCTCCAATATAAATAAGTCATTGGTGGCACTCAGCAACGTCATCTCTGCACTTGGTACGTATGTGTAGGGGTAACAACATCATCTGTACTTTGGCAGCCTAAAATGAGCAATAACCTACCAGATAGTAGTTTCAAAACTATATTAACCTTTTAACCGCTTACGTCGGATATATCCGATAAACAATTTCGCATTTATTCCGCTAGGGTCGCATATCCACGACCAAATACTCCATCTCGTTAGTTCTTCTGACACGAGATGGATTACCCAGTCGCAAAAACACGACCCTGGCGACTAGGACACGAAAACATTCGTCGGATCAATCCGACGCAAGCGGTTAAAGGGTTAATCTGTAAAGTTTTGTCTAGTGTTCTGGTGAGTAATGAATTGGTTATTTTAGACCGTCAAAGTTGCAAAGGCCAACTGTATCTGGGCCAACATATAACTGTAGCGTTTACTCTACCTACTAAAAAATATTATGTTGGTTTTTGATAAAAAAAAAACACTCGCCAAACTAAAAATATTTTTATTTGTTTTTTCACCTGATTATTGCAATGTGAAAAGGGTACTAATGGTATGGTATATGGTATATTATGTTTTTCCTACAAATATCTTTTGCCCTGGATCAGCTTATATAGTTTTGTAATAATTACCTACTTTTAATTTTTAGGGTTCCGTACCTCAAAAGGAAAAAACGGAACCCTTTAGGATTACTTTGTTGTCCGTCCGTCTGTCGGTCTGTCTGACAGACAGATGTCTGTCAAGACCCTTTATCTCTCGCGTGGAGGTATCGAGTTGAAATTAAAACCATATACTCAAATCTGCGATCACTTCAAGCTGTGAAAAAATCAAACTTCTAAGTTAAGATACGGCCGTTTAAATGTCGCAATAAAACGTATATTTTGATACTCTCAAAGATCGAAATAATTCATAGGGTACAACCCAGAATCCTGTTTGGCACAAAGCAAGGTCTTATAGCACAGGTATAGAAAAAATTCTGTAAACAGTAAATTTGTTGTTTCATACGTAACAAAAAAAAAAAAAAAAAAAAAATGCAGTTCGGAAAAATCTTCGAGACTCCATTCGGGAATTGTTTGCACGGAACCCTCAGTGTGCGAGTCCGACTCGCACTTGCCCAGTTTTTTGTAAACTTTGTGTCCTATCCAGGTAATTTTATCATTGTATTGGCTCATGGGCACATAATTTCGAAGGCACACTGACTTCTAAGAAACAGGTTATTCCAGTCTTTTTGCTCTGGCCCACTTAGCCATGTTCCTAAAATGACGTTTGTGTATTTTTTGGAAGATAAAGATTTATTATTATTTTAATAATTTTACCTGCACAATTTGTCGACGTTTTTTTTCATATTTCAAAGTCTACACTCCCTATTCTCCTTATGCTTAATAGGGACTGAATATGGATTGTATTTATTTATTTATTATTATTTATTATAATCTTTATTGTACACCAAATAAACAAAAATACAGGACAAACACCTAAAAGAACAAGTGCACAATGGGCGGTCTTATCGCACAGGGCGATCTCTCATAGTGTATTTTCATTCTCTTCCATATATTTGAATTTGATTACATATACAATTTGCATGTTACCTAGCGTGTTCGCGAAATATGTTTGACTCACTAATTAGCTTAAAAAAAAACAGTTCTTTCCAACAAAATTTCTGCGTATTTGGGCACGTAGGTATGCTACCAGTGCAAGCTCGAGGCTATAGGACATATTTTGACATACTCGTTTTTTCCAGTATTGCTAAATTATTTAGTAAGCGTTGTAGAGACTGGAAGTAAAAGCTACAGGTAAGTAGGTATACTTCTCGGATCTGATGTGAAGAAATAAAAAATCCCCGAAACAATATTTTGTTACTTATATTTTCGGTCACACTTATTACATGGTGACTACCATTGTGCCCACAGTTTTAAGTTTGTGTAAAGGTTTAGTTACTTTACAATAAAGTTTATTCTATTATATTTTATGGTGTATCAAAAACTAATTGACTTAAAAAATTCGATTATTTTGCAATCCAACTCAATTTTTATTCTGAATTTGCACAACCCTTTAGAAGTACCCATATTAGATCGAGCAGCCTGCATGCTGATAAGCTAAATTTCATGCGATCTAAGGAGGGGCCTTTGATATCACAGTACCATTAAGTTATATTCATTAGTACTTTGGTGCCTACAAATATGTAGAGATAATGATTTCTGTATTCTATATTTTTTGTAGATTTTCACAATATGCCATTTTGAACGTAAATATTTTAATTTTAAGATTTATAATGATGAGTTTACCATTATTCACCATATATTGACATTTGACGGCTCATTTAATTATAAAATGATAATTCTTTTATATTGTATTTAATCGTTTATCAATAAAGTATCTATAAATATAAATTAGCTAAATACCTTGTTTTAGGACATAATTAGTTAATAAAACTATTTTCTTTCTTATTTTCATTGATAGGAACAATTCGCCTTCTTCCAAATGCCACTACTTAGACATTTTACACAGTGACGCAGAGATGAGCAAAATTGAAGAACTGGATTCGGATTAAACTTTCTTCGTTCACGATTCGTAAATAAATTAAAGTTATAAATTAATATTTATTTTCTAGTGGGTGGGGGTGCTACACGTGGGAGGTTCGTTCCATATCGCGATTCAGCTCTAACTTGGCTGCTAAAAGACTGCTTTACTGGTGGAGCCAGCACATTTATCATAGCTAGTAAGTACAACTAGGTATATTATAAAACGAATTGCAACACACAGTTTTGTTTAATTAGAATGTTAGGTAAGCTTCGAGGTCTATGACTATAGCTCTTATGAGGTGGACCTTGACACACATTTAATGTAAATTAGTATGCGTGATTATGTCAGTTAACTCAGAGATTTAGTGTTGAAAGCTGTCCTGACCTTGATACGATGCTTCTATTTATTATATGAAATGTCTGTTACGTGTTTATTTTACGAGCATCTCATCAAAAATTCAATTTGAAATGAATAGCGATGATAATGAAAAGAATATCTTCTTCAGCTTTTTCCTACTTTACTTTACTACATTTATACAGCTGTTTCACCAAGTGTTGCCTGCTACGGAGAGTCAGCGTCTACGCTCCGCTGGGCAGCCCGAGCTCGGCAGCTCCCCACACCACGTGCTATCAACTGCGGCTCCCACGTCGCCTCACGAGCTGCGTTACAGGCACAGCTTAATCAACTCATCTCAGAACTCACTAGGAACCATATCAGATATGTCAGTATCAGTATCAAATCCCACAAGTACGGCTAACAACTTACAACTATATAAATGCTGTTTTATCACTTGCAGGTACCGGAAACTGGAAAAATATCATTTGATGACGAACATTGGACATTGCGAACAAATGAGCATGATTTACAACCTAATGATTTAAGTAACGCAGCAAACATAGGCAACATTATGAACTTCACGCGTCCAAAACCAGACGCGACAAATTCAGAGTCAACCGCTTCATCAGTAGCTAGCGGGAGTTCAGATGTCATTAACAACATAGACAAGAACTCAACAATTGCAAGCGAAATCAATAAAGAAATGGATAAATTGTTTGGACCTGCCCTAGAAAGAGCCAGCAGCGGGGATGACCTGAAAATTGTCGCTCCACTGAGACACAAAAAGAGACAATTCAGATCTCAAGAGGTTTTAGCTAATAACGAGACATCTTTGCCAGGCCAAAGTAATAATTTGGCTAATACTCTCCCAAGTCAAAGTGAAGTGCAGATAAATGATGTACCAAGTTCGGAAAAACTTAAAGTTCCTAGCATAACCATTCTTCACGAAAACCAGAGAGCAGAAATAGTAGCTTCAGTTACTGAAAGACTGTATACTAAACTAAAAAAGAAAGAAGAGGCTGCCGTTTCTAAAGTAGAATCAGTGGTGGACAGGAAAATTATAGAGCCACTAAGTGAGCTAAAGATTTGCACAAATGCACGTCAGCGGCTCATGGAATTAAGTCAAAAAGCTATACGTAATAAAAGAAGAATAGGTATACCAGCGCACACACAGACAAGAATTACCGCAACTCGTGTAAAAGATCAAGGTGTCGACGTGCAAACAGATCTCTACTCATATATTTCCCAAAATAGGCTATCTCACACATTCTACCGGGATGTAGCTACTGAGACAGTCCCAATGACACCGCGTTGTAAAGAAATAGCCGTAGGTCCGACAGGGTCACTTGATTCAATCGATATTTCTACAGAAACTAAAAGAGTTCTTTATAAAAATTCTTTTATGATGACGGACATAGTAACAAAAAACGAGCGATACACTCAGACGCTTGTCGTACCGCCGCCTAGAAGAAGAAAACGTGCATCTTCATCGAAACACGTCTGCCAAAAAGAAAATCGTAATTTAACTGAAGAATGTTCTGCTGCACCAGTTATAAGCATAAATATATCGCAGGTGTACCCTGTGGATATAGAATCTCAAAGTTCTGATGATAATTTAGACAACATAACTATAACAAATAGCAAATCAAGTGTTGCAACTGCTACTCCAGATTTGTTGACAAACCATAGTACCACTGACCCACAAAATATTATTGATATAAGAGAAGATGAAATTAGTGTTTTAGTTAATGTTGCAGAAGATGCCAAAGTTCCACCTAGATTTCAAAGCGTACACGAAGAAAAATTCAAAGATTACAGCACACACAATGAGGAATTTCCAGATAATGACGATTTAACACTACCGAGAGTGAGTCCCAATTCTGTAAGAAAAGTTAATTCATCTGAGATTAAAAATATGATATTAGGGCGTAATGAAAATATGTACCCTTACAATATTATACTATCACCGCCAAAACAAAGAGATACTAAAAGAATCGTTAAATTTAAAGATACTCAAGCAGATCAAGTCATGGCAATTGCTTTAGAAACGGGAAAAGATAATGAAAATGATGATAATACTAAAAATGAAACAGAAACTGCTTCAGATATGACCACATCTGAGAAAGATTTTCCAGCAGACAAAGAGTATGAGAGTGTATATTCCGATTCTACAGAATCTAGTAAAGTGGAAACCGATTCTTTCATTTGGAAAAAGGGTGGTAGCAGAACAATGGGAAGTTTAAAGAGGTCGAATTACGTTCCCGTATACAAGAGCACTAAATATAAAACGGCAAAACCAAGGGTTTTTAAAGATTTTGCAGGATTAGAATATGAAGGAAACAGTAGAGGTTTTACAAATGATGAAATAGGTCAAAATGTAAGGGAGTTTAGTTCTAGCGATAGTAAAGATACGGATAACGCATCGGAATATAAAAATAGACTACGCAAGACATATTATGAAAATAAGCCATATTACAATCGTAGCAGTGATTATAATTACGACGATTTAAATGAATTTCAGAGTATCGAAAGGAAATTACTTGACTCTTGTAGTAATTTGGAGGAATCGGTTAACAAATATGAAAATTATGTTACAAACTACAAAGGAGGTATACAAAATGATCGGGTTGAAACAACAGCACGGAGGCCCAAAGAGTATCTACAGCATTTAGTACAGTTAAGAAGAGAAGTAGTGAAAGCGGAGAGCGAGAATACAGATAGTTCTATAGATTTAGCTCATAAGTAATGTCATGGTTTTTGTGTGTTTAGAAATAAGTACCTATTTAAACGATTTCAGTTTTTTCTTCTAATAATTTTTGTAACAAAATTATTTTGTATTAAAAGTATTCTTTAATTCGTGTTGTTTTTATCAAAATATTCAATGACATAACATACGGTATACGAGTACTTACACCTTATCTTAGATCTTACATAAGCCTAATTTCATAACATTCTGTTATGATCCAATCTGTAAATTGCAACAACTAACGAGTGACCGGTGCATAGTCAAATTCAAGTTCATTGCAATCGTAAGAGTTGTGACCCTGCTGTAAACTAGTATACAATATTATGAAACAGACAAGTCCACAGCAAAGTGCCTTAGCTTTGAGAACCACACTGTTCATTGATAATGCGCGAGCGCAAGCGAATAACGTCAACAGAGAAATTAAATAAATACTAGGTAAACTATGAAAATTTAGCGAATAAAAAAAAGCTGTTGTGTTGTGTGATTTTTAAATAATTCTGCAATGTCTTTCATAATTATGCAAGTGTTTAATCCTCAAACAATAATATTTGTGGTTGTTACTATTATTTACACATTTCTGTGGTTCCGCTATAAGTTCACGTATTGGTCGAAACGAGGTGTCACCGGGCCGAAGCCAGAGTTTATTTTTGGGAATATTAAAAAAGTGATTAAAAGAAAGGAACAGTTTTTTCAACCGTATTATGATAATTACTTTAAATATAAACATTTACCTTACATCGGTATGTACTCATTCCACCAACCGGTGCTGTCGATACATGACCCAGATATAGCGAAACTGTTGTTGATCAAAGACTTCGACAGCTTCCAATCCCGGGGCACATATGCCGGCGGGGTGGGCGACCCGTTGGCGGCGAATCTGTTCAACATTTACGGAAAGCGATGGAAAAGCCTGCGGTTGAAGATGACGCCGACGTTTACTCCGGGAAAACTGAAGACTATGTACCCAATTGTTGAGGACATAGCAAAACAAGCCCTAAATTATGTAGATGTGTTAAATTCTAATGAAGAAACTATTAATTTCACCGATTTTTATTCAAAATATGCAATGGAGATTATTGGGAACGTTGGATTTGGTGTTGAATGTAACGGTTTTGTAAATCCAAAATCGGAATTTTACATAAGAGGACATGAATACTTTGATCATCAATCTCATTACTGGTGAGTGTAACTAATATCGGTTTTTATTATTTGTAAGTTTTTGAGATAGATCATGCTAATAAATGAACCCTGAGTGTATTATGTGTGTTGTTAGTCAAACCGCAAATGATTTCGCAACGTGCGATGTAAGGTTTTCTAGCCACGAAGGAAGTAGATGAAGGACATTTTGTGATATAAATAAAAAAGGAAAGGTCTATTCAAAGTTCAAGACATTTTTTTAATTTTGATTTATGTATGTAATTTTGCAATCAATCAATTTTTATATGATGACAAAAGCTCAGGGAGATCGAACAGAGAGGACTGTTGCCTACACTCAGCAGAAGAAGAGTGAAATATAAAATGCTAGATACGTACATACTACCTACTGAGTTTAACGCTATTTAATTTTTTAGGAGACTAATCCGAGCGTTTGCGTTTTTCGCTCCAGACACGTTTGACAGCTTAAAGATCAGACGAATCAGTTCTAAAATAGAGAACTTCTTCTGTAATATAGTAAAAAAGACAGTCGAACACCGACAGAAGCATTCTTTGACGAGAAACGACTTCTTACAAACGCTTATTCAATTAAAGAACGGGCATGTAGTCGACGAACAAGGTACGTAGGTGAGATAACTGCATTACACATTCGTTTATGTTTAAAACATTTGTTTTGTAAGAGTAACCTAGTTAGTACGTGGTGCTTCGTTAACTTTATACAACATGTGGAAGAGAACAACTAACACCATTTCCTTATGCAATATTTTGGCACCTGAGACCAAGTTTATGTGTCAATCTGCATACATTGTATATGCTAATAATGTCACTAGAATGTTATAAAAATTATAAATAGTAATAATATTAAAACTGTAAAGTCTATTCTTTTGCGTTAACTAATAGGTAACGTTTAAATAAGATCTTAAAGTAATCTGTAAAGTTTAACTAACATAGATCAAAAATTAAATATTCCAGGTGAAGTGAAATACACGAAGACGAATTTCCCGTTCACGATGACTGATGTGGCTGCCAATACCATGTTGTATATGATAGCTGGCTACGAGACATCGGCCACGACGGGTCAGTTCGCGGCGTATCAGCTCGCACTAAACCCTCACATCCAAGCCAAGGCGCGGCAGGAGGTGGACACAGTGCTAGCCAGGCATGGAGGCGAGTGCACGTATGAAGCTCAGAACGAGATGGTGTATTTAAATATGATTTTGGACGGTAAGTGCCTAAACGGAAAAGATCTCACTAATATTATAAAGAGGTAAAGTTTGTTTTTTTTCTTTGTAGGAGTAATCTCTGAAAGTACTGATCCGATAGCTAAAATTTTTTCACTGATAGAAAACTGCTTTATTCCTGAGTGTCATTGGCTATATTTTATGTACGCGGGCGAAGCCGCGGGCAAAAGCGAGTTAATTAATATTCCAAACTGTCATACGATACTGGATGAGTACAACGAATATCCCATCAAAATTAACATTGACCGCGCTAACGCACTAGGTAGGAAACTACTTCCCATGATTATTGAAATTCTGATTATTTATAATTTTTGTATTTGATTGTGACCTGATCACATCACTAACGTCATATCATATGAAGCTTGTTTCCTTATATCATAGCTTAAACGTATAAGCAGCCTTATAGTGTTCTCTCTGTTGGGACTCAGGCCTCCTCTTTAAAGATTAATCCACCACGCGGGTGTAGTGCCGGTTGGTGGATGTCACATTTCGAATTTCTGCTTCTAGGACATGCCGGTTTCCACACAATTATTTCCTTTGCCGTATTGAGAGCAGTAGTGATGAAATATTTATATAACATAAAGTAAAGCGTCTACTTAGCTAGCATAGTGAGCAGTGGTGGCCAAATGGTAACGGTCGACTTACGAGTTGTCGCGGATTTAAACCCAGTCGGGCAAATTACTTTGAATTATGATAATAATTTTATTTCGCAAACCTGTGATGGTGATACAATGTAATAAATAAAGAGTAGGTACAAGCCATTATATATAGTCATATTTTGTGTAATTTACTTCGTCATCACTGTTTTCAAAACGGTGAAAGAAAACATTGTGAGGAAACCGGCATGTCCTAGAACTAAAAATCGAAAACTTGTGATATCCACCAATTCACACTGGGCCCGCGTGGTGGATTAGGACCAATTCCCTCTCCTAGAGAGGAGGCTAGAGTTCCAGTAGTGTGAACATTATAACGCTGATTATGCTTATGTACTCATAGGCGCTTTTTTTTAAATAGAGATTTGAACCCGCGTCGTATGATTCGAAGTAGAGGCCGTTACCACGCAGTAGCGTAGTTAGGCGTGGGTGAAGTGGGCCCTCGCCCCCAAAGGTATCTCGCACAAGTGAGGGCTCTTTTTTATAATTGAATAGCTTTTGCCTGCAGCTTCGCTTCCGCTCTTCCCAACTCCACCCTACTATACCCTACTCTACCCTACCCTACCCTACCCTACCCTACCTTACCCTACCCTACTCCCTACCCTACACCACTGTACACTACTCTACCTTACTCTACCCTACTCTACCCTACGCTAACCTACTCTACCCTACTCTACCCTACACTACCCTACTCTACTCTACCGTACACTAATCTACCCTACACTACCGTAATTTTCATTTTATTTTCCATAATAACCTCCTCACAATAACCAAACACAACAAAAAAAGAATTAGCGAAATCGGTCCAGCCGTTCACGCGTGATGGCGTGACCAAGGAAATAGGAATTCATTTTTATATGCAGTCAAACCTGGCTAAGAAAGAGTTCAAGGGACCGCGATCTTTTTCTCTCTTATAGAGGTTTCTCACTAACCCGAGTTTCTACGTTAAAGAGATACAGAAGGGGTCTAGGTCTATCTCACTTGTAGAGGTCTATAAAATACGGCTAATGTGTGCGTAATTGGAAAGAAAATACGTGCACGTATATTTATTAAAATTATAGCTAAATATAAATGTTTAATCTACATAATCTGAGAACAGCTAATGTTTCCTAGGAATGACGGAATCCGATGGATGCGGGACGCACAGGATCGTTCATTGTGGCAACACTTGGGGGAGGCCTATGTCCAGCAGTAAACGTTTATCGGCTGATATGACGATCTGAAGATGATGACGTTTCCCACGTCCAAATTAGTCTACGTTACGTCACTGACCACTGGGTCGACGTGCTTGGTTGAAAGTAACAGCAACCTTTGATGCACCTTTGATGTGAGATTGGGGCAACTGATCAAATCAGTTCGGCTCTTTGACCAAGGAGTAGGTTAATGTTGTTGACTGGATTTCAGAAACCAAGATTTTCGTCAAGTCGAGTTTGCGTCAAGGCTCATTATTTGCACACAACATTTATTACTGGGTTAAGGTTTAGTTATTGCTGCAACACGTTCTTAACTTATAATAGGTAATTATTGTGTCTGACAACAAAAATGAATTTAATACCGTCTCGGTAAAAAATTAGAAGAACCTATAGTAAAGGGAGTGGTAATATACACCGCTAAATTTTGATCGTTTTAATCCCGTGGAGGGTCGAACCGGTACATGAAACACTATCGTATCGTAGTTTGTACGCGACGCCGACTACTACCTACAGGTCATTGGACTTGCTCAGCTGACGTATTCTTAAAGAAATTAATTTCGTACATGCGTAAATTAATATGAGGTTTGATTTTTTTTTTTAATTTTATGTTTATAAATCGATAGTGTTTCATGTACCGGATCGACCCTCCACGGGATTAAATCGATCAAAATTTAAGGGTGTATAAGTAATTTTGGTTAATATAAGTAATTTGGTGATATTTTTCTAAAGGAATGAGGAATGAGCCATAATCTACCACGCGGACCCAGTGCGGGTTGGTCAATGTTACATGTCTTCGAATTTTTGGTTCTAGGACATGTCATGACATACACACCAGAAGGTAGCCTAATAGGCAGTTCAGACTATGCTATACAATTTTCTCTTTAGACATATTATGCCATATTGCAATATAAGACTTCTACCAGCATAACTTACCAGCGCTGGGTTCTGCCCCGCAGCAAATGCTGAGATGATAACGCTTTTGATTTATCATTCTGTACTTTTCTTCTTATATTTTATTTTGTGTTGTTACCGTTTGCTTTGACTGTGAAGAATGAAAAACTGTTCTAACTATAAATAAAGCTATTATATTGGCTACTAGCTTTTGCCAGCGGCTTCGCCCGCGTATAAATAGTAAATGTATGCCTATATTACTCAGCTAAATTGTAGCTTTCTTATGGTGAATCTCAAATCTTTCCTCTTTACAATATTAGTTTAGATTAAAGTTATTTATTAAAGAGACGAATCTGTTAGAGAGGTATTTTATAATAGCTTTGTTGATGGCGATCCGTTGTAAAGCGCTGACAACATTGTCAGCATTATGTCATGGGTATGGTAGTCCGTTGGAACGAGATGAGCCTCGGAAGTTCATAAAGCGACTAATGATGATACATAGCTCGTGCAGTATTGCTTTCCTAAGAAAATCGCTCAAGATTATGGCATAAGCATTTATGCATTAGTAAGCTTACACTGGTCAGGGTCGCGGGAATCCGATGGATGCGTGATGCATAGGACCGGTCGTTGTGGCGACGCTTGGGGGAGGCCTATGTCCAACAGTGGACGTTTTTCGGCTGATATGATGATAATGATGATGAAGCTTACACTATGCAGCATAGCTATATATTCTAAATGTACATGTCTACCCGCATAACCGCGGTGTTAGACCGCCATTGTACCCCTAAGTTTTTGTGTAAGTTATGTTACTTATTTTTTGTACCAATAAAGTTTATTTTATTCAATGCCAATGTTGTGGTGCTGTAAAAATATTGGCAAATACAAAACAACATAGTCAAAGCTGCCCGAAACTCTCAACGCTGACTATCCTAATCGAAAAATGTATTTCCTAATCCAGAAACGATGCGTATGCATCCATCAATGCGCGCTCTATTCAGAAGATGTAACAAAGACTACAAACTCCCCAAGAGCGACCTGGTCATAGAGAAGGGTACCATGGTGTTCATACCCATACACGCCATACACATGGACCCGGATATATTCCCCGAGCCTGAGAAATTCGACCCTGAAAGATTTTCTCCGGAGAATAAGGCAAAGTTGCACCCATGTCATTGGATGCCATTTGGAGAAGGACCAAAGAAATGTTTAGGTAAGATTTTTATGTTATTAATCATAACGGTTTAAATCATTTAGAGAGTTAAAAATCCTCCCACTAATATTTTTGAGGTATGCTTATTTGCAAAGAAATACCCTCATTTATTCTCTTTGAATGAACAAGTCTCAGAAAGAATAAATAAAAAAATGCTGGAATACTGTTGGTTCCTCTTCAGAGATTACATTTATATAGTAGAAATGTCAGCTGTATGACAGTAAAAATATATAACAAATTACCCCCCGAATTCAGAATGCTACCAGTAGATAAATTTAAACGTAAGATGTTTGCATGGCTCTTGGACATGTGCTTTTATTCGGTTAATGAATTCTTAAATCACAGTTTTTGACATTATTATTATTTTGACATTCTATTTAGTAATTTTTGACATTAAGTATATTTTTTTTTTGACATAATATATTTTTTTGACATAATATTTTTTTTGGCATTATTAAAACTGACAATTTTATTTTATTTTATTCTTATTTATTTTTGACGTTACATTTTTATCAATATTTTGTGTGTTTACCTATTGACTTGTATTTTGTTTTTAATTTTTTTGGTTTTGAGTACTTGACATAAATATAATTGTGTGATAATTTTGACATTCCATTTCATTGTAATAATATAAGTAATGTAGGTAACAAAATTGTGCTGATATAGATAATATTTCATAAAATAAATCTTAATTTCAATAATGTTTCTACACCGGCAATGGTAGTGTACGTGAGACGTTTTTAATATTAAGTTCTTGTATGTACCGTATACTTGGAAATAAATGGATTATTATTATTATTAAAAAAAAAAAAATCAAAGAGTTAAAAAAATGTAAGTAAGTATATCACTGGAGTTAAAAATGGTTAGTTGAAATTTATTTATGTTTGGGCCCCTGTCCTATAACGCACTATTATCCTGAGAGTGCGTCGTTCGGTTGGGAGTAGAATTTCGGTGCGGCCTAACGTTCGGCAGATTCTCTACTGAAAATGAAACTGGTGCAGAATTCTTTTCTCCCAAATCTTGTTGAAACCGAAAACGAATACGGTCGGTCACTAAAAATAACATCTATTGTATTTACATATGTTTTATATTTAAACTGGCATGGCATCTTTCCATAAGGTGTTAACATTAATATTTAATGACTGCTTGAGTAATAAATTAAACCATTCTTTATCATCAACTAGTTCTATTTTTCAACACGTCAATTTGTAAGTTTTAGAATCTAAGTTGATAGTTGACAAATATTCACTTTTTATATTCAGAGAATTCCTTTAAGTTGTCATTGAGATGTCTCCATCTTTTCCATTTTATTGCACACTAAGCCCTCCGGGAGTTTCGTTACGACACATATGTAAGCCAATCATTGCTCATTAATCAAATGTTCAGTTGTTATTTTGCTTAATCAAACGTTTTTTTTAAACAAGTTTTGCGGTTGCTTATAGCTTCAATCTGTTTTTTAACCGACGAAAAATAGGAAAGGACATTGAAAGCGACCTTATAAATATTTGAAAATGGAGTACCACCCCTAAGAAAAGGAGAATAGGGGATGATGGATTGTTCAACCACTAAATGTTTACTTGTGAACCAATTCTGTTGATCTCATATGCCGCATATACATAGTTCTTACGTAGAACTATGTGCTACAACGTGAGTAATTTATCTGATAAAGAAGACGGAAGACAGTGAAGAGAATTCCTTACCGACTTATAGCTACCTCTTGTGTTGGCTTATTGCCAAGCTTAGTCTAGGGTCCTGGAAACACTTTCGAATAATCTCATAGCCCAAAACTTTTGACTCTACGTAATTATTTGCTAGAAATCTGATGCCACCAACACTACATTAAATTGATTATAACTACTTTAAAATTATGTAATGACAGATTATATTTCTCGAGGCAACAATATTACTATGGTGAGCGCTACGTACGCCTTAATTGTCATGTGCATTAGTCCCTATTGTTATTAAGATTTTCTTTTTATGTAAAATGTATGTGATGTGGCTGTACTAAATTTAAAAAAAATATAAACACTTTCCCTTTTTATTCAGCGGTTAAATTTATGCCATTTTAATAAAAAAATAAATATAAAATCAGGTTCAGTTCATCAGTTTCTGATTATCCTTTAAACAAACAAACAAACCTCACTGTTTATAGTAGTTGCTTATGTAGATGTATGGATTGTGTAAGAAATATTTAAAGCCGATATGTGCATCTATTGGCGTTGTTCTTGACCTGCTCGTGCCGGACTGCATAGCAAACGAGTCATTGACATTAGATACTTCACGCCATTATGTAAAAATTATTATATTGCATCACTTCATCTGGTCATTATGACCCAATTATAATAAGACTAGCTTCAGCCAGCGGATACGCCCGCGTGTAAGTTGAAAATGATTATCCCTGGGAACCGTCTTCTATGTAAATATATTAAAGGATAAACTGACTAACTGACATATCAACGTACAGCCGAAACTATAGTGACTAGGAGTGTGAAATTTTGCATAATGTTTACTTTTATACATAGGCGAGCACTATGAGACAATTTTCCATGCCTTCTATAAGGACGAAATGGGAGTCCAAAGTTTGTATAGAGAAACCTACATACATGCGGTCGAAGCCGCTGGCAGAAGCTAGTTAAGGTATAAAAGAAAAAAAGTAGTTGTTGCCTATACTATATCATTCTAGTTTATGTTTGTGTCTTGTTATTTTTTGGTGTAATATAGTTTATTCTATTCTATCCTCATCTTCTTGATCCATATTAAAATATATCAGAATTGCTTTGGCTGTTAAGTGTGGAAATGTAACAGACAGATAGACACTTTGATTTGGATTTAGTTTACAGTATTTTTTGTTCTTGTAGTATTTTCTCTCAGTCAGTTTAACGATCGCGCATACTGGCCATAGGCCTAGTAACTAAATAATTTGTTAAAGATAATTTGGATGATAGTGTTCTTACATTGTCGTTTGTTCAGAAACCTATTTGAGAGATACCTACAATCAGTCGTTTGTTTTACAGAAACGGGAGCAATAACAAGTAAAATATTTCAACTGTTTACGAAAAACAGATTATACAGTTCGATTCCAACCTCTCGATTTCCAGGTGTAAGGCAAGGCTACATCCAGTCGAAGATGGCGCTGATAAAAGTGCTGAGCAAGTACGAACTGATCTTAGATGAGAGGACCGAGGTGCCGATGAAGATCAAGAACTCTTCACTCGTATACGCAGCGCAAGGCGGAGTTTGGCTCAAGCTGAGAAGACTGGACACGTAGAAAACGTACCAAAGTAACTATACCATTTAAAAAAAATGGATGTGTTTAAAATTTGCCGTTCTGAAGTATGCTACAAATATAAAGTTGTTACTTTTTACTGGAAGAAATTTATCTACATTTATTTTAATTCCTTGTAAAATATACCTACGTGTCTGCGCTTAAGCGTGTACCGTGGATACAGTGCATGTTTTTGGATCTTCCAGTAGTGTTTGTAGGTAGGTAGGATGGTTTTACTAAATTGGTCCGAAAACGCGCAATATATTGCAAATAGAGCGATTTTAACGCTTTGTGCTACTTCCTACACACACGATAGTGCGAACGCACCTAACGAATATTGCCTAATGACGATGTTAATACCACCTGATGATAATTATAACCTTCGTTATTTTCAACTATAAATAAAGAGCCATGACCTTTTTCCCATAAATGCACGAATCGAAAAAAGCTGTGTGACATTGCGATCCAGTGACTAAAAATTATAATAAAACCACCACCATTAGCTCACTCACATCTCTCGGGTACGGTTCGAAGAGGCCGCCACCAACTCGCTCGCAGATCTAAGCGCAGCGCAGTGTTTCAGCGGGGATACGAGACAAAAATAAGTCCTACTTTCTATCCTTCTTTCCTTCCACTTCTCACGCAGCATCATAAACGATTTGACGGTGCAAGTTCATGGTACACGTTTGTGAGTCGATATGTCTTACATCATCATTTCAGCTGACAGACGTCCACTGTTGGACATACAACCGATGCTGTGATGTGTCTTACACTGTGTGTAATTCGGGTGGTAACACTAACTGTAAATTACTGTAAAGAAAAAGTAAAGCAGGAATCTTTTTGGTGCAGAAACTCTTAAAATCGTGCTTGTTAACCGACTTCTAAAAAAGGAGGAGGTTCTCAATTCGGATGTTTGTATTTTTTTTTTATGTATGTTCGCGCATAGCTTCGTCGCTTGCCAACCGATTTGAAAAATTATTTTTTTTTGGAAAGGGTATACTTTTCAAATGGTACCATAGTCACCAAGTTGGGATCTGATGGAATCTTAGCGAAATCAAGGGAACTCCTCAAATATTATAGGCAACTATACACCGTTAAATTTTAATCGTTTTAATCCCGTGGAGGGTCGATCCGGTACATGAAACACTATCGATTTGTAAAGATAAAATTAAAAAATAAAGTACCTCTTTTTCAAAACTCGTATTAATTTACGCATGTACGAAATTAGTATCTTTAAGAAAACGTCAGCTGAGCAAGTTTAATGACCTGTAGGTACTTTGTACGCAACGCCGACTATTAACTACAGGTCATTGAACTCGCTCAGCTGATGTTTTCTTAAAGAAATTAATTTCGTACATGCGTAAATTAATACGAGTTTTGAAAAAGAGGTACTTTATTTTTTAATTTTATCTTTATAAATCGATAGTGTTTCACGTACCGGATCGACCCTCAACGGGATTAAAACGATTAAAATTTAGCGGTGTATAGTTATTTTTGTATTTTCATCAAAGACTTAAGCATTTACAGTCAAAACATGACATTTAATGAAGTAGAACTAGTGAAGAAGACCAGAAATGGCCAATGGAAGTTCATACTCACACCAATATCACAATGAACATAGTTATGCGACTACGATAATACAAATAAATGAATGATTCTGAATAGGTATGTTGAAAATAGTAAAATCGATGTGACATGATGATGATGGAGCCGGAAGATAGGCACCGGAACTCCGTAACTAATCAATGTATCCTAGCCGTGTTTGGGCTTATTAGAATTGTCATGAGATGCACTTTGGCTATAAGGTACTATCGAACTGATCTGATGATGACGATGGAGCCGGAATGTAGACACGAAAACTTCATAATAAAACAATGTACCCTACCAGGGTTTGAGTTAATTGGAATTGTCATGAGAAAAAGGTACTCTGGCTGTAAGTGTGTTGCAACTAAAAAGTGTGAAATAAAAAACTTAAAAAAAAAATACCCGACTTCACGGATAAGGAACAAACAATATTAATAGAGAAACACCGACTTCCGAAATTAAAATTATTTTGATGGTTTTAGTGTTTTTTTTAGTGAAGTCGGTTATTTTTTTTTTATAAAAAGTTTTTTATTTTTGGTTATTAATTTGAATGTTCATATAAGATTTTTTTATTGTTTCGGCATAGTTTAAATGAAGCCATTTTATGCACAGCTATTCGTGTAGACGTTGATATCGACGATGAAGAAGGCGCGATGTGTATTCAGCAATTATTACCAGACCAAGACTGTTGAACGCAAAAAATATATAGAAAACAATTATTATGGTCCAACAAAATGAATTAGTGTCGTCGCACATGGGCCACATACCACAGCTACAGCCACAAACGCCGCCACGAGAAGCTAGAAGTGGCCACAAGCCACTTTCAGCTGCTGTTTTTTTTTAACCCATACGCGCAGTATCATAATGGTCTCTGACGAAGAAGGTTTAAATGCGCGAGGGCGTGTGACAGCGTTTTGTATCGGCGTTTATAGGCCGGTGCGGGCCACCAGAAAAGAGCAGCGGTAATTTGAAGAGTATGGTGGCCACCGGCGTCAACCGTGTGCGGCGAATCCATATGAAATGTGTGAAAAGTATAGGTAATATGCCCCGGGTGTCGCCACTGTGCGGAATGCCCGGAGGACACGGTGTAGCACACAGTCGAGGTTTGTCCTACTTGGGCGGAGCATCGCCGTGCCCTCGTGGGGGCGATCGGCGGCGGAGAACTCTCGCGCCGGGCCTTGGTTGAGGCCATGGTCCGGAGCGAGGAGGAGTGGCAGGCGGTCGCCGACTACTGCGAAGCAGTAATGCTCGTAAAGGAGGAGGCCGAACGCATCAGGTCTTCGCCGCCGCCGCCGGGATTCCGATCCCGATTTCCGGCCACCGTAGGCGCGGGCTTGCGGACTGTGAGCAATGGGTAGCTCGCTGTCTGGCCGACCGGTAACTGTCCGGACCAAGCCCAAGTCGTCGACGGCGCGCACTGTTCCCGCACGCCTCAAGGAGTTGTCAACAAAAGCAGTGACCCAGCTGGGTCGAAGCCTACTGGGGCCAGGGTTATCCGAAAGGGAAATCGAGCCCCGGTATGAAGGCTAGAAGGAACGGGGTGGGCTTTTAGTCAGTAAGAGTCTGACACTACGCCCAAGAGCGGGGGTTGTCATTGGATGATTTTTCCCAGAATAAAAAAATAAATAAAATAGTTAATATGGGCGGTGGCGGCGTTTTGTGGTTGTGGCCGGTGGCCCGTCTGCGGCGACCCTTAGTGGCATTAATTTATTTATTTATTTATTTATTTATTTAGGATCGCCAACATTACAGGCACTGGGAATTTACATAATCATTTTATAAAACTGTTCAAGTGCTGTAACACTTACAGACAATCACTACATTTACTATAGAACATTATATTTTAAAACACATAAACATATAAAATCAGTAAATAAGTTCATTTTCAATTGTATAATACATCAAGGAGAAAAATTAATAATTAATAAAAATAAAAATTATGTCAGCAATAATAACAACACAAAAACACAGAACAAGAAATATAAATTTGATAATTAGGTACATTACAATAGAGCCAATAATCTGTCTCACTTTTATTTGTAAAACCGCAAATAAATATCCTATTTGGTGGGGCAGGGTAGAATTTCAATCAACATTATTTCAAGACTTTATGGGCTGCCTATCATAAAATATATACTAAATCATAAAATTGTTGTAGGTACACACTTGACCTCAAATTACTGTGAATGCAAGAAGATGTATATATAATATTTTCTAGGCTAGGCACTATGTAGTTTCGAGTGTGACGACCGGCCATGAAGTTCCAAAGTGGTATTTGCGTTTGTGCATCATCATACCTATAGGTCGTCTATTTATAATACTCAGATAATATTCCGTCTATTTTAATGCTGTGTGGCTGTAATATCGCACGAAAATTTGTTGCATTCCTCTTTCTTGTCACCTATGGTTTCCGCTCCAAAACTATTCCTCTTTTGGCACCAATCGGTATTTTAGCTTGGTGCCAAATGTGGAAAAAAAACATTCGTTCCTCTTTCGGCACCTATTATAGTTTCTAAAATTGTCTTTTAAATAAAAACTGAAAATTCGTGTCACGATAAAAACATTATAATATTCGGGATAAGTATTAGTGGTTTTGGTCGCATTTTTATGCGGCTGTGTATTTGACGAATGCGCGATTCGACGAACTACTTGGTCATATTTTTCACGATAGGTATGCGGTAACGCAAATATTCGCCGAAACCCGATAGTGTAGCTACAGCATAAGAAACAAAATATCTGATCATAATGTTATAAATATTATATGGATACAGGTTGATGGTATTACTGAATATATATTTCGAGAGTTCAAGTGTAGAAGAGAATAATTAGCTACTAATTGACTGATTGTATTTTGTGGTAATTAAATAGCTTAAGTAGTGATATTTTAGATAATAGTGTTTATCTTTAAGTAACATTTGTAAGAAACCGCTCTAGACATACATACATAATATTATATGTATTATTAAAGAATGGGCCAAGTGCGAGCCGGACTCACGCGATTTTTTATTTTTTATTTTTGTTTTATTTCCAATTTCTGAACTCTGAGGTGTGTCAGACTTTTACTGACAAAAACTACACCTATGTTCCTGCAGTAGCGTTACTTTTAGTAGGGTTACCTTTTCTGAAGTCAGCCCACGGTTTTGCTAACATTTCTATGAGCCGAGCGTGAAACACTACGGGCCATCGACGGCACCAGGCTTGAACTTGACGATTTTTCTCGTTTGTCACGATAACAAAAAAACTAAGACTATACAGTACGTTGAAACATCATGTAACATCCCGTTTGTGTAAAAAACGTTGCAGTTTTAAAAATATATGATGATCTCTAGGTATTTTTGATTTCCTAAAAAGTTTGTCAATTTATTATCACAATTAATTGAATTATTGGATTTGCGGGGACAAAATATCCCCCAACATGACGCTCAGCACTTACGTGACACTGCAACGATGCCGTGTCCCGCAACTTACCCCCCAACAATGCCCAATATTTTACAACGCTCTCACGAGACACGAGACACGTTGGACAATTTGACAGCATTGTGCGTCATGATGAGGGACATTTTGTCCCTTAGTGTATCAGATTAAAAAATAGGTCTAGTAGTGTAAAAAATAAACGCTGATAAATATACAGGGTTACTGGCAACTCGACGTATTCCTTGCAGGACGTCATGGTAGGACTAAAATGCAACAAATTAAGCCACCAAATGTTCTACCGATATTCAGTAGTTTTTGAGATGGATAATTCGTGGATAGGTCAAAACAAAGTTAGTCTAGATAATGTGATTTTAAGACATTTAGGGAAATCAGAAGGTATCACCAATATTTGTACAAACTTTGCAAAAACTTTTACAGATGAAATTCTAAGTATTAAACATAACTGTAATATTAAATTTTTGGATAGAAAAAAATATGTTAAGCCTAGTGAGGTGAGTTTTAGGTACAACAGTGTGAGTTCATTAGACATAGAAAAAACTATAAATAAGTTGTCGTGTGATAAAGCGCCAGGTCTAGATGGAGTGAGGGTCAAGGATATTAAATATTTACGGAAAAAATTAAGTCCTATTTTAGCTAAATTCATGAACATGTGTTTGACTAAGGGTATGTATCCTGATGAGTTGAAGAGTGCAATTATACGTCCTATCTATAAATCTGGAAGTCACAAAGAATATGTAAACTATAGGCCCATAGCCATACTGTCTGTCTTTGACAAAATCATAGAAAAAAATATTGTCGGCCAGATCAGTAGATACTTAGAACGTAACAGTGTTTTGTCTGACACACAGTATGGTTTTCGGAAAGGGCGTAGTACTGTGACTGCCCTTACAGCGTATTCAGACTATGTGAACGAGTCTCTCGACTCTGGTAAACAGGTTATATCACTTTTTATTGATTACAAAAAGGCGTTCGACACACTTGATCACGATATTTTGCTACAAGCGATGGATGAATGTGGAATACGTGGTCCCACCAATAAGTGGTTCAAAAACTACCTGACCAATAGAAAAATTCGCACGATGATTGCTGGTGTGACTGGCGAGGAGGCGAGTGTGACCCTGGGAGTCCCGACCGGGTCAGTTTCTGGCCCAGTGGGGTACATCATGCACGTAAATAGTGTGTCGAATGTCGTGGAAAAGTGCCGAGTGTATATGTATGCAGACGACATGTGTGTGGTATATGCTTCGAAGGACATATCCGAGGTACAAAAGTACATACAAGAGGACTTCGAAAGTATTACCAAGTGGGCGCACGACAACGGAATTATATTAAACATCTCAAAAACAAAATGCATGCACATACACTCACCATATAACTTACTAGCTAAAGCTGTACACAAAGATAAACTTGATATAGTGGGACATACTTACGAATGTCTGCATAGTGACCAGAATAATTGCAAATGTAGTAAATTGGAGTTTGTTAGCACGTTTAAGTACCTAGGTCTTAGTATAGACATACATTTTAACTGGAAGACGCATGTCTCTGACGTTTGTAATAGGATGAGATCTGTATTAGGTAAGTTTTATCAGTTGAGCAGTGTAGTAAATAAACACACGTTACTGATGGTGTATTATGCGCTCGCTGACTCACTAATGACCTACGGACTTATTGTATATGGGCGAACGTTTAAAACATATTTGGAAGATATTAAAAAAATACAAATAAGAGTTATCAAATTCTTAGTTAGCAAGAAGGTAAAAAAAGAATGCGACAAAGAGTACGATAAATTATATTCCATTTGTAAAATCCTGCGAGTTGAGTATTTGATAGGCTTAGAATACTATTATTGTGATGAGTATAAAGTAACAGTTTTAAATAAATATAATACAAGGAGTGTGAGAGAAAAGAGATTAGTTCAGCCTAAAAAAACTAATTAGGTACTATAGAGAAAGAACGTCCAAATTTTTAGTCCCAAAAATATTTAGTAAAATAGATTTTTTAAGAGAATCCCCTAATTTAAGTCAGGGCATTTTAAAGTCAAAGCTGAAGGATTGTCTCCTCGACAAGATTTCATAGTACGTAGTGTAGTAAGTAAAATATTTATTGTATTAGTATAAGTAAAATATTTATTGTTTTGGAACAAGTGGTGCACTCGGCGTGTCTACCCGGATGCTTGCGTTACTTGGGCATTGTAGAATGAACTTTACCAAACAGCAAATAAGTTTATAGTTTGTATTGCCGAGTGGCGCGAGTACTTTGCCGGACGCGCTGAATGCTTACCCACTTTATCGTAATTATGCAAAAATATTAACCTAATGTAGCTATGATTTTGTTTGGATTGATGTAGACTTTTGTTGTTTAAGTTATAAAAGCGAGCGTATCTCGCCATCAAACTGTAAAGTTTGGCGAGGAAATTATGTATTTAAACAACGAAAACTGTTTGAGAATTAAATAAAAAAAAAAAAAAAAAAAAAGATAGTAACGTTTATAGGCAAAATTCCAAATTTAATCATTTGAAGCCAATTTTAAAACTATTTACGGCGCGACTGTACTGAAATTTAAGTTATTATATTATATTGATCCTATAGCAGATCTTTCTTAGCACTTAAAATTCCAAAAAATTCTAAAAATTTGGCAAATATCACAAAACAAAGATTTAATTTTCTGTAACTTTTGCTAACAGTTCATACAAAATGTAGTGTAGTGCAAAAAAAACCTACGCCTGATGTACCTACTACAAAAATATCCTTGTCTTATCACTCAGCCATTCAGAAAGGTATGATTGTCAATACTTTTGCTTGTGTGACAGGGAAGAGAAGAGTTTTATAGGGAGCTGGTAAAATTGCAAGACGACCGTCAACGTTATTTAGTTTCAACTCTACTTCGCACAAACTCGTAAATAAAATAAGAATTGACTTAACCTTTAAGTAGGGACACAGGGTCTCACAGACCCTTGGCACTTGTCGTTGACGTGAAATAAAGTACTTCCCCACGCCCCCCGTGGCTTAGCGGCTCAGTAGCTTCGAGTTTAGTCGCGAAACCCCCAACGAAGGAGAAGGTTGCGTCGTGCTGTGCAAAATACGTAAGTTAAACGGATTTAAAGTTTCGAATGGGTCTGTGGGACCCTATGTCCCCAGATCTTTTATAAACTAAATTGTATAACATTTTTTTTTGTTTTAGATTTTATATCCAAAATTGCCGAAAATAGTGAACCAAGTACTTCTGGTTTGAAACGACCATTGCGATATGTACCTAGGGAACAACAGTCGAATAAAATATTACGTCTGAACAGCCCATCTTTTGAAAACGAACTAAATTCTGTTTTGTTGGCTTCGGATGACTCAGATAATGAAGAAAAAGTCGAAGATCTTCTTATTGATGAAGCTGAATTTCGTCAACGCCATCCAGAACATGATGAACAAGATCAAAATGAAGAAGAACTACCCTCTGATTCAGAAAATGTGATTATCGAACATAGCTCAAGTGAAAGTTCAGAAGATGAATGCTCATATACTATACAATAAACATCAAAATAAGGATATAAGATCGAGGTATCTTTATAAAAAAATTAGCCCGTTGTTTCGTTGTACCTCATATGCAAAGAAGATACACATCAAACAAAAATTTGCTAAGAGAACTGAAACTAACAATGAAACGCGTTTTCGGGAAGGATGTGCCCCCTGATGATGAACCAACTCCTGAAGAAAATCAGAATAAGAAGAAAAGATGCTACATCTGTCCATCAAGACTTCAAAGGAAAATCTCCTCAGCTGTGTTGCATGCAAAAAGCCTATATTATGTCTGCAATGCTCCAACCCACTATGCAAGGAGTGTCAAATATAATGGGGTAATTGACCCCCTGTCAGTTTTTTTTTGTTTATTATTAGAGTTACAAAACAATATTTTTTTTATAAAACAAAGATTACTTTTTAAGGATAATATTTAATTTTGTTGATTATTTAGAAGAAAAATTATTTAGTGGTATTATAAGTGATCTCATTGCGAATTGAGACTGAAAAATGCCTATCTTTGTTTACTTTGTAATAAAAAAAATAATTCTTATAAATAAATGCTAAAATGTTCAAAAGTCTATTATTTTTAAGCCTATCATTCACACTGATTAATTAAAATTTTATTTATTTTGTTATTTCATATCAAAATAATAGAAATATTACAGGGGTCTGTGGGACCCTATGTCCGTTCTAGTGTTACAAAAAAAAGATGTCCCTAGTTAAAGGTTAAAGGTCCAAGTGACCAGGTCATAAAAATCTAAAAAAAAACATGTTTCGTTAACTAAAAAAAATTAAAAAAAACCTATTAACTCAAAAACTACTGAATATCGGTAGAACATTTGATGGCTTAATTTGTTGCATTTTAGTCCTGTGTATATACGTTCTGTAAGGAATACCTACGTCGAATTACTAATAACCAAAGATTTTATATATCCTACCTACATTCAATATCTATCATCGTTGTGTGTGCAAACTTTTTGTCTGGGCCTAGTTGTTAGCCATTCTCTAAGCAGTTGTTTGTAAATAGGTATTAACCCTTATATATCAGTTTATGGCTCAATAGACAATAGTTTTCTACAGCTGTCATGATCACGT
The DNA here is from genome assembly GCA_910589285.2 of Mythimna ferrago. Lineage (NCBI taxonomy): Eukaryota > Metazoa > Arthropoda > Insecta > Lepidoptera > Noctuidae > Mythimna > Mythimna ferrago. The sequence goes on along the minus strand of OU342692.1, from coordinate 10,062,299 downwards.
CTTTGGAAAACTGAGTAATATAAACAAACAACGAGTTATTCATCTAAAATGTTTGTTATTGTTGTTATGACGGTTTTTGTTGTTGCTTCGTTGTTTGTCAGTGTTGGTTTGGTTGTTCTTATATATGCCCCGACGTTAGAAGTGTTTAGGCAATCGATGTTCGTTAATTTCATCAATGAGAACATGCATAGACGCATTAGCATTCAATCGAGGCACGCCGATTGATCGGCGCTTTGCGTGACCGGAGCTCTGGTTCGTTTGTTTGGTCAAAGAATGATTACCTTTCAACGTGGCGGTGCTAGCAATTTTTTGGCCATGTATCCGGATTGCAGCGAAGTGAAAGAGTTTTGACTCGAGGGTCACGAAATGCGATGCACCAAGCGAATCTACCTTATGCTGCAAGAGTCAGCGTCGAGTGAAAAATAAAATATATGTCTATTATCTACAAGGCCACAAGCCTACAAAGTAGCGCTGTAAGCAGCAGCAAAGTTCGCTACGAGCGAATTTGCATGAGCGGTGGATGATTCGACGCGCGTTTTTTATGAGCGTCGAAAACAATTGTATGAGAAAATTCCACAATGTGGACAAAACAGTCGGTCCACGTGCTCTGATAGAAGGGCCAAATTCAAGACTGGCAGAAAGGAAAAAATATTCCATTTGAAGAAGGTATGTCGAAAGCCGTACACGCTACAGGCGAATATTTGAAGTTCGTGGCTGTTGGAAATAAAACTAACAAGGGAATTGCAGAGATATATGCGCAGATTTTATATTGAGTAAAATCATTAAAACTTAAACGAAGACGTGTGCGTGTGGATTGAGTGTTCTTTTTTAAAAGTTCATTATATTTATACGAAATCAAGAAAGGATTTAGGAAATAATTGTGATAACTTCATGGTGAAGATAAAACAATTGTGAAATCGATGGAAAAAAAGTAGTGGACCTTTAACTGGAACACTCAATCCTCTAACCTGAGTAAATACTACACTCTCGTATCTCGAAATATACTAGATATATGTTTAACATTTGTATGTGGTTTAATTGTGTTGCATTAGTGAAAACTATTCGGAAAATTAGAATTTACCAAAGACATTAAACATATACTACCAATAGACAGGACATAGCGAACAAAAGTCCAAACCGATACTTGTTACTTGGTAGTAACAAGTCGCTCAGTCCAGTATGACACCCCTAAACGTCAAGTCGTGTTTGTATCCGCTTTAGGCACTAAAAGAAAATCATTTTCTGAGAAAATGTGCTGAGTTGCGCATTACGCTATTGCAAATTTTGTTATGGTAAAATTATTGGACCTAACTTCGGTTTATTTTCGTAAATATTCTTGGTATTTACGCAGTAATTAATTAAAATTCAACAATTTCCATGAATAGTTCTAGAACATTTGCTGAATTTATGATAGCGCCATCTATTGCTGAAAAGTTTAACCTTACCTAGCACACACCAGTGGCGTAGCGTGGGTTTTCGCCGCTTGGGGTCGACCAGAAATACGCCGCCCTTTGTTGTTTATTATGTTTAAGAACACCAGTATTAAGAACGACTGCAGGTATCCCGTCGGGGCCACTAGCTTTATTCTTACGTACGCCTTTCTGATAGATACGAATATCTGACATACTCGTCACGTACCCATCAGGAGAAACAGGGGGCGGTGCGCCAACGGAATTCAGACGCAAAGATTCCGCAATATGAGAGGCAATTAAGTTTGCTTTCTCTCAGCGGTGTGAGCTAGGGACCCGTCGGGTTTCAGCCGTGGCGGAGGTAAGGGACGGCAGAAGTTCGATTCACTCGAGTTTGTCAGGGACCAAAACGCTTTACTACCAACGGGGTTTGTTCCCTATTTGGCTAATGTGGTCAAACTGAGACCTCCACAACACCTTAAGAGTCACGTCACTTGCCTTGCGCACACGAGTGTTGGCCCAAGGTCAGTATGCGCGTGTTTAATCGCGTCAGCGTGAACACACTCAGTGCCAAGTCATGGTTGAGCTTGGTCCGACATTGTTACGTCAGAGAATGAACTTGGATTAATAAAAAGCAATATACCTGCTGCAGCACGCAGGGTAGACTTAACATCGACATCAAAATTTGCAATTTCGAATATCTAAGTTTTTTTTTCCAAATAAATAAATTGGCGCTTTCTGCCGCCTCCTTTCGTATGCCGCCTAGGGCCATGGCCCCCACCGCCCTTCCCTCCCCAAGCTACGCCACTGGCACACACTGAAGCTTCTACCACGAGCTCATAACGTGATCTATTTTACGACCTAAACCGAACAGTTAGATCCTTTTTCGTTCGTACTACTGACATTTTAACATATCGTGGTAAAGCTCCTGGCCACCTACCGAGCAATAGTTAAATTTATACAAACTTTGACAAATTTAATTCGCGTGGTTGCCATTCAAAGCTAGATGGCGTCACTGAGAGATAGGATGACAGTTTTTCTAAGACATTTCTCCTGATAGCCGCTCTATTGTATCTCTTTAAATCTCTTTGGAATTTACGAAGGTTTATTTAGAACACTCAATCGTCTTATGGTGCGGGACGAGTGATCCTAAATTCTGCAATTTTGGCTTAATAAAGTCTTAATATTCTTTCTCTGTTTTACGTGTGTAACACAGAGTCAATTGTGAAACCAAAACCTGGGCGTAAAACATAATAGTTAAAGAGAAAATAGAAAAAATCCAATCTTTTCAATGTCCCGTATGAGTGTTCCATATTTTAGCGTTTATTTACTTAATCCGAACTTGTATACAAATGAAAGCTACATCAGAAATTGAGAAAATTTTAGCACTAAAGTTTAATACGTTTTTTAGTTTGGAGACTGTTTCATTTCAACAGTAATCAATATTATTATATTTCTAAGGGAGAAAATCGCGTAGGGTAACAATGAATACGTAAAATTAAGAAAAAGTTGTATTTATAAATATTTTATTACAAGACAGACTAGAAAAGCTGTAACAGTAATTTCTTATGCTATAGTAAGTATTACTTAGATTTGAATTGGAGTAACCTCTAGACACACGGAACCGTGTCAAGCTAAGTTCAAGCCAGGGTAAAGGTGAGCATCAGCCGTGCGTATTATAACACGAACCATTCCGAGCCACTTTTTAGGGTTCCGTAACCAAATGGCAAAAAACGGAACCCTTATAGATTCGTCATGTCTGTCTGTCTGTCTGTCTGTCCGTCCGTATGTCACAACCATTTTTTTCCGAAACTATAAGAGCTATACTGTTGAAACTTAGTAAGTAGATGTATTCTGTAAACCGCTTTAAGATTTTCACATAGAAAAAGAGCAATAAATTTTGTGGGTCCCCATACTTAGAACTGAAACTCAAAAATTTTTTTTTCTTCAAACCCTTACGTGTGGGGTATCTATTGATAGGTCTTCAAAAATGATATTGAGGTTTTTAATATCATTTTTTTCTAAATTGAATAGTTTACGCGAGAGACACTTCCAAAGTGGTAAAATGTGTGTCCCCCCCTGTAACTTCTAAAATAAGAAAATGATAAAACTAAAAAAAATACATGATGTACATTACCATGTAAACTACCAACGAAAATTGGTTGGAACGAGATAATATATAAACGAAGGGCTGCGCCAATTTCAATCGTAGAACTGTCAAATGTAAAAAAAGTCCGTTTCAGTCATCCGAACTTATTTTTATTTATTTATTTATTTTATAATTTATGTACACACAGTAAAAAGAAGAAGATACAACATTATTATAAATTATGTACAAAGGTACTGCTTATTTCATGAAGAAATTTCTTCCAGCAGACCTGCGAAAGGAAAGATCAGAAGAGATGTAGACAATAGTGTGCAGAAATAAGTAAAGAAGAGTTAGTGAAATCTTAAACTAATAAATACTGTGATATCGAAAGGAGATCGCATGAGTTGCTTTTTTATATAACCAACGAACTGGCTTTTAAATATAATTCGAAGGATTATGCTGTTCTAGAATAGTTTTGAAAGTTAGTAGAAAAAAAGAATGTCTGTTGTTTTTTCAGTGCTGAAGTGATTTTTATATGAATAACATGTATTCGTAAAATAAGTAAGAAAAATATAAGAGTGCGCCGCCCGAAGTGTTTCATTTCAGGAAGTATCCCTATACGTTGGTTACCGACGAGCTGAGCTGCGTCACATGGTGGAGGCGCCGACCGACGCTTTGGAGTGAAAGCTAAGTGAAATAGGAAAAACACAAACATACAACATGGCACAAATAATATTTTTCTCGGGCGTCGGCACGAGCTTTGATGATTTTCTTTTGCAATTCCGCCGAATTGCAGCGATAAATAAATGGGCGGAAAACGACCTAGCATTAATTATGGGAGCATATTTAGACGGTCCGGCTCTAGCTTATTTTAAATTTATTTATAATGAAAGAACATCATTCAAAGATTTATGTGATAGCTTAAAAAACGAATTCCCGTCGGGAACGGATTATGTAGAAAAATTCTATAACGCTCGTCAAAGCGAGAAAGAGGATGTTGTGGCTTTTTTTTATAGACTGGCTGATTACGGGCAACAAGCGGGCATAACTGACGATAAAATTTTTATTAAAACATTTCTAAAAGGGATCACCATAAATTATAAATTGAAATTAGCAACTCGATTATATAACTCAAAAGCGGAGCTACGAGCCACGCTTCAGCAAGTCGAGGAGATTTTTAGCGAAACACAACATGATTCAATTAATTTACCATTGCAACCCCCGCGTGTTAGTTTCGATCATCTCCCCAATACAAACCAAAGGTCCCCATCAACCCCGAGACCATCTATCCCGGCGACATCAAGTGCCACACCACAAAGTGCGGGCGATGCGGAGACGTTCCATACACCCAGATACAATTTTCGCCCTAGACATCGTTATAATTGGAATAATCGTACACAAACTGCCCCCAGCCAAAGAAGCCCACCAGCACCCAACCACCCAAACGAGCAAGGGCACAGCCGATAAGGAAACAAGCGGAGTTGCAAGCTGTGTCCGAGAGAGAGCAACTCCGGACAGAAAACAAAAAAAAAAATACTGGTGATCTTACTCCATTTATTAATATTTTTATAGCTGAACAGGCCTACAGTGCGCTGATAGACACTGGAGCATCAATTTCGTGTATATCAGAGCAATTAGCTACGAATCTTGAACTAAAGAGTACCAATGACGGGACGAATCATTTTGTGAAAGCAATATCAGGATCATATCTGAAGGTTCTCGGAAAAGTGAAGATAACTTTTATGATAGATTCACGTATTTTTGTTAATGAATTTGTAATAATTAAGGACATTAGTCAAAGTTTAATCCTCGGTCAGGATTTTTTTCATAAATATAATGCAATTATAAATTTCGCTGATAGTTGTATAATATTGAATAATATTTGTGTAAAGTTTTGTGAATATTGTGATCGAAATGTCGCGTCAATGTCACGCCCTATGGTACATCATGACCAGCATGACAGAACAAATGAAAAAAATAATGTCATTTATGGACATGAACCCAGAGAGGGAGGAAGGTTGAATTATATTTCGAAAAATGATTATCTTTATTTTTCTAAACTAATAGAAAAAAATGACGAAGATTTAATGTCAAATATTTCTGAAAAATGTACTACCATAAATAAACTTAATATTAACTCAGAATTAAGTCTTAATGAAAAACTTAAGCTAAAAAACCTCCTTTCCTCATATCGGGAAAATTTTGCATTTACGGCCTCAGAGTTAGGTAGATGTAGCTTAGATGAAATCACCATTAGAACTGTAGATGAGATTCCAGTTCATCACCCACCCTATAGGGTTTCTTCAAAGCAGCTTGAAATAATTAACTCGCAAGTCGAAGAAATGTTAGATAATGGAGTTATTCGAGAATCCAAGAGCGCATATGCATCCCCGGTAGTGTTAGTACAAAAACCCGATCAAACGTGGAGATTTTGTGTAGATTATAGAAAATTAAATAAAAAGGTAATTACTGATAGTTATCCGTTGCCAATTATAGAAGATATTATGATATATTTAGCGGGAGCACGTTATTTTGCTGATTTAGATTTAAATTCGGGTTATTGGCAACATCGTTTATGTGAGAAAGATAAACATAAAACAGCGTTTATTACGTCATCAGGATTATATGAGTTTAATGTTTTACCCTTTGGACTTAAGACAAGTCAAGCTGTTTTTCAGAGAACTATGGATAAAGTATTAGCTGGGATAAAGTACAAAAAGGCTATTTGTTATGTAGATAATATATTAGTTTGGGGTAATAATTTCACTGAATTTTTAGAGTCATTAGAAGATGTCATGGAGCGATTAAAGAAAGCAAACCTTACACTGAAACCGAGCAAATGCAGTTTCGGCTATAATATAATTTCTGTTTTGGGACATGAGATCTCAGGAGATGGAATCAGACCAGATAAAAAGAAACTACAATCGTTGAAAACATTAAAAACTCCAACAAATACTAAACAAGTAAAATCTATATTGGGTTTGTTTTCTTACTATCGTAAGTTCATTAGTAATTTTGCAGTAATAGTGTTGCCCTTAACAAAATTGTTAAGGAAAGGCGTCGTGTTCAGGTGGACAGACAAGGAAGAAGAAGCGTTCCGAAGCATAATAAAAATTATGGAGTCACCACCCCTTCTGAAGTTTTATTCCCCTAACCCTAAACTAATTACACGATTATATGTAGACGCATCTGGTGAAGCGGTAGGTTGCTGTTTAATGCAGGGTGAAGAATTAATGTATCCAGTTGCGTACGCGTCAAGGAAGCTGAGCGACGGAGAGAAGAAATATTCTACTACGGAGAAGGAGTGTCTTGCTTTGGTTTGGGCTCTGAATTATTTCAAACATTTTCTTTGGGGTCTGAAGTTTCAGGTCATGACAGATCACAAGGCGCTTTGTTGGCTGAGAAACCGGAAAGACATGAACGGACGATTAGCTAGGTGGTCGCTGTGCATCCAGGCTTATGATTTCGATATTGTTCATTGTTCAGGCAGAGATAATGTCATTGCTGATTTTTTGAGTAGAAATCCCTTAGGCCAAGAAGTCGAGGAGCAGAGGAGTACCACGGAGCAGCTGGAGGATGGCATGCAGCTGTATAGAATAGAAGTTGTAAAGATGCGAGAGGAGCAAGAGAGGGATGATTTTTGTAAACGTTGGTTAGATAGGATTGCTGCTAATAGGGGTAATGATGTTAAAGGTTTTAGTGTCAGGGATGGTGTGTTGCGTAAGAAAGCCAGGAGAGTGACTGGTATTAATTTGTGAACTAGTTGTGATTCCAAAAGGGCTTTTGTACGAGATTTTAAATGAATTGCATGATAATCCTTGGTCAGGTGGTCATTTAGGATTAGCTAAGACGTTGGCTAAGTTTAGGGAGAAGTATTTCATCAAAGATGCAGAGAAGGAGATAGAGCGTTATGTCAATAGTTGTTTGTTATGTCAGGAGCGAAAGAAACATAATCGATTAGCCCAGTTACAGCCCATTGTAGTGAATGATTTGATGGAGAAGGTAGGCATCGATGTCTTAGGACCTTTTAGAAAATCGTTGAATGGTAACAGATATATTATCGTTAGTTTAGAGTATGCTACGAGGTATGCAGTTTGCAGAGCGGTACCCAGAGCGACAGCCCGGAGGATCAGCGACTTTCTGATAGAGGATATTTTTTGTCGGTTTGGTGGTGTCAAGGAAATTATATCTGATAGGGGGTCGATTTTCACTTCTCGTTTAGTCAAGGAAACGGTAAGTTATTTCGGAGCAAAATCCCGCTTCACCACGGCTTCTCATTCTGAGGCAGATGGTTTGATGGGACACCATAACAAAACCATTTGCCAAAAACTTTCCATGTATGTGAGGGCTGATCAAAGAAATTGGTGTAGTTATGTGCCACTCGTGTGCTATGCGTACAATTCAAGTAAACAAGCAAGCACAAGAGTGTCACCACACATGCTTCTCTACGCGAAGGAGCCACTGTTCATAACTGACATGACAAGTCATCAAAGTCATTTAGATTACGTAGGACGTCACGATCTGAAAAGTCATCTGTCACGATGTGCCATAGATAATATAAAAAAAGCACAAGCAAGACAGAAAGCTTATTATGACAAGAAGGCCAAAGTAGTAAGATTTTTACCCAATCAGTTAGTTATGATTTATACACCTAGACGAATATTGAATAAAAGTTTGAAATTAAGTAGGTTTTATAAGGGGCCTTATCAGATAGTTAGAAGAATTTCAGACGTGAATTATGTAATAAAAAAACCAAATAATAGGCGTTTTAGGGACATTGTACATGTAAATAGATTAAAACCATTTTATGTTAGAATGTAAATAAATTGAGGCTCAAAAGGCTTAGAATCCAGTTTAAAAATAAAAATAAAAATACGAATAGAGTTGTCATTGTCAAATCATTTATGTCAGATTGTAATGTTATCGTAACACATTGTTTTAGTGAAAAAATGTTTTAATTAGTGTTTCTGTTTCATGAATAATGGGTAAATGCTGCCGGGCGAGTGCGCCCAGCAGACATGGTTAAGTGTGCACGCAGCCGGGAGTTCTCAGAGGGCAAAGTCAGAGAAAATAAATACCTCCTATAGAAGTGTATGCATGAGTTAGATTAGGCAAGATTGTACTCCAGAATGATTTATTAAAGTTATTAGCGAGAGGAAAATATCCTCCCGTCCTCCCTTAAGAGACCCGTCGGTCATCCCTTATGAGAGGATTTTGCATTATTCAAACTGAGCTAATATCAACTTTGCTATTGGGGCATAGCCTATGCAAAGAGAGTCTAGTTGACTCTAATGATTTAGCTATTTTGGGAGTTATTTTTAGTAATCTTTGTTGTGGATTAACTCTGGAGTAGACTCTTATAATGAGAATGTGTAGGGGATCCGATGCGAGTATGACTCCTTGTCCTCTGACCCGATAAGCGTCCGAAGAAATTAGTCATAAAAGTATTGAGTCTTAGAATGTAATCCCAGTCTGGGTGGTTGTCACTCTGGCATCCTAGGTTAGAAGGGTGCAGCACTGTGGCTTTTTTGGAGGTTTTGCTGCGGTGGGGTTTAAGCATGACAACGTTGAATGATAAGCGAAAAGTTAGCGCATAGTAAGTTTGTAAATAGATTTTGAATTTTGTTCATCGTTCGTCATGACTTAGGCTCGCTCCTAAAGAGACGACCACCACAATGTGAATTTTTTTCCTCCATAGGTAGGGACCTCTGTGTTAGGTATAGGTAGGTCATGCTTAGTCCTTCGAAAGTTTTTAGAATATAAATGCTTGTTGCCTCAACATTTCTATTCATTGGGGCGTAGCTCATGTGATATCGAAAGGAGATCGCATGAGTTGCTTTTTTATATAACCAACGAACTGGCTTTTAAATATAATTCGAAGGATTATGCTGTTCTAGAATAGTTTTGAAAGTTAGTAGAAAAAAAGAATGTCTGTTGTTTTTTCAGTGCTGAAGTGATTTTTATATGAATAACATGTATTCGTAAAATAAGTAAGAAAAATATAAGAGTGCGCCGCCCGAAGTGTTTCATTTCAGGAAGTATCCCTATACGTTGGTTACCGACGAGCTGAGCTGCGTCACAATACTTATATAACTATATATATACCTTATACTAAAAATACATAATATATATATATATACACAAATAAGGTTATCACACAAGAGAGGAAAGATAGTTCTTTTTTACTTGAGTCTTAAAGAGAGAAATAGTTTTCAACTCACGAATGTTAGGCGGAAGAGAGTTCCACAACCTTACTGCATGGACAGAGAAAGAGTAGGAATAGTAGCTGGATTTATGAGGGGGGGATTTAAGAAGGGATCTCAGGTGTGATCTGCACGGCGCGTCGCTAGCGCGTGCGTAAGAGAAACGGTCGCGCAGGTAGGAGGGATAAGAAGGGTTGTGTAGGATGTTGAAAAGGAGACATAAAATCCGAGTGTTCCTGCGAAGACGGATGGGGAGCCACTTGAGTTCCTTGCGAAGATGAGAAACATGATCATACTTTCGTAGACCAAAAACAAACCGAATGCATAAGTTTTGCAGTCGCTCAAGCTTGTTTAATAGCTCCTCAGTAGCATCCAGGTAGCAGGCGTCGGCATAATCTTTAATCGGCTGAATAAGTGTTTGGGCCAAAGAGATTTTCGTTTTCAAAGGCAAGAGACCCTGGAGGCATTTGAGTGAATGGAAGGAGAAATTTACCTTCCGATTGACTTCATTGACCTGCGCACGCCACGAAAGATTGGAGTCGATGATGACACCCAGATCCTTTGCTGTTTCAGTGTAGTCAATACAGACACCATCGAGAACTAAAGGCTGCAGAGAAGAAACTACTGCCGCATTGCGGACGAATCTACTGCCTATGATCATGGCCTGTGATTTAGTTGGGTTGATCTGCAGGCCAAATGATTTTGCCCAAGCGCTGATACAAGCCAGGTCACGATTCATGGCAGCAATCGTAGAATCTGCATCAGCTATAGTAAAATGTCGGTAAAGCTGCAAGTCATCTGCGTAAAGATGGAAACTAGAAGATATTGCTCTGGTAACAAAGTTAATGAAGATAGAAAAAAGAAGAGGAGAGAGAACGCTACCCTGAGGAACGCCCTCAGTGAGATTACACCAGTCAGAGAATAACTCTTCAAGGCGAACACACTGGGAGCGACCCCGAAGATATGAATTGAACCAGGTTAAGACGGAAGAAGAGAAATTAATGGATTTAAGGATGCCGAGTAAGATATCGAAATCCACAGAGTTAAAGGCGCTACTAAAGTCAAGCAAGACAAGGACTGTAAGAGACTTGTTTTCCATAGCCCAGCGGATATCGTCAGTCACTTTTAAAAGCGCAGTTACAGTACTGTGACCCGCGCGAAAACCTGATTGGAAAGGAGAAATTATCGAGTTAGACGCCAAGAAATGAGATAGCTGTCTATGAACTAAGTGCTCAAAAACTTTGGAAAGAAATGGGAGGATAGAAATAGGTCTAAAATGAGTTAATAAAGTAGGATTGTTAATTTTAGGTAAAGGAATAATATAACCCTGTTTCCAGGCTGATGGAAAGGAGCATGAGGTAAATGAGTGATTGAAGATATGCGTGAGGACTGGAAGTAATGAGGGAAGGATGAGAGTAATCATTCTTGAGCATAACTTATCACAGCCAACTGCAGAAGAAGTAATCGCGAGGATAGCTTTCTTAACGTCAATCTCGGTAACATCGCTGAAGTTGAAGTGGGGATACTGTGGCTACGGCAAACCAGAAAGACCATCCAGTGTCGTAGCTTTAACACAAGGATCTAATTTAAAGGGAAGATAAGAGAAATGTGAGTTGAGATCATTAAGGTTCACATCCTTACACTGGTTGGTTGGTGATTTGCCTATGCCAACAGACTTAAGAAATTTCCAGACGTCGGAAGAACTACGGTTATGGAGTTGTTCGTGGAAATAGCGTCTCTTTGCAACTTGACACAGGCGCCTGCAGCTGTTACGCAGTGAAATAAAGCAAGAAAGATTCTGCTCAGATGGTCTACGCTTATACCTACTCTTAGCTTTATCCCTGCGAGCCATAAGCTCCTTAATATGAAGAGTTACCCAAGGAGCTGGATAATGTTTTACCTTGACACGTCGCAAAGGGGCATGCTGGTCAAACAATCCGAGAACGGTAGCATTAAAATAATTCACCTTTTCATCGATGTCGTCAGTTTCTATCAGAGGGGACCAGTCGACATTGCTAGCATCTCACTTAATTACATACTGAATGATTAATTTATTTAATCAATATTTTATTTTTAATGAATCTGTATTATACAAAGACTAATAAAGAATAACATATCGATTGAATAAAATGTAAAATAATGTATAAAACTCAGAAACAGAGATTAATAAAGTCAAGTAGTAGTGCTTACAATGGAACGTTGTAGCAAAAGGTTGCAAAAGGTCTCAGTATTATATATTATATAATCTATGGCAAAAGGTAATAGAGATGCGTTCAAAACATGGTAATATGTAACCCTAAACGTAAAATAAGTTTATAGAAAAACTTAAAAATGTTTTTTTCCTGCGTTTCTTTTAAAATTGTTTTTAGCGTATTAGACACATAATATAATTGGCTAAATTTTAACATTTATTTCATTACTATACAAAGTCAGGTGAAAAATGGTCATTCTTCTTTGAAAATAAGAGCCAAGTTAATAATTATTATGTAGGTATGTGATGCGGAATCAAGACATTCACAGTTTTGGTGAATCTTTCTTTTCTAAATTTAAAAGACCGTATGATAAAGCATGTAAAATTTTAGAACCATCTTTACTATTGTTTATTGTTTCCATAAAATCATCATAGCAGAACATTTTATTGTTAATCAACCCATGCGCTTTGTAGTGGCCAAGATTATTTGTAGAACGTAGTGATTATATACTCTTTGATTACACTGTGCAACAAAATTTAACTTTTTTTTTCCCACCAGAACTTTTTTGCCACATATGGTTTTATTTCGACTCCCTTTAGTAGAAAACAGATTTAGAAAAAATTAGTTAGCTACAGTTTTTTTGTGACAGCCACTTCATTTTTCATGAAAAACACTGATACTTATATTGCAATTAATTTAAAAAATACGGTTTTTTAAACTATATGTTACGATTTTTTGGAGTATATTGCTTAAGGTTGGTTACCACAAGAATCCAACCAAAAAACTGCTAGTATTCAAGGACTCCATTTGCACTGGTGTGGGTTTTTCATACTGAAAATGACCTGTCAGAACCTTTCTCTAATGCGTTGCGCAAAGTATCCCAGATTTTTGGTACCGAAGTCTAAATGTAATTGTAGAAAGTGGAAAATTATAACTCAATGCTTGATACATTTTAATTGATTCCTATGTGAGATTTTTGTAATAATTTGTTTCGTAATATAAAAAAAATAAATATGTTCTTGTAAGTTTGTTTTTAAAAATCACCAAAAAGATGATCTAGACTGTTCTAGATCAGCTTGAATCAGTAATTAGTGTTCCTCTCTTATTAAGTACAAAGGCTAGATCATAAATTTTATCTGCAATTACAATACACGAAGGTAAGTTGATGGTATCAGTTCCAGCGCATTTGTTTTGTTTGGTGCTGCAGATTTTGGCACATTAACACTATGAGAAAGTATTTGTATTGCAAAACGTACATTTGTATATTTTCTAGAGTATGTTTACGTCATTAACATGTGGTGTGTCTGCGGTCTTTAGAATCCTGTTCAAAACATAGGGTTTCCGAAGCCATTAAGCGCACTACTTTTGTCTAAGCAATAAAATTATTGACTCCTGTCGTAGAACCTATCTTAAGCACTCACCTTACTTTAAGAAAACCATGGAAAAATCAAAACTATAACGATAATACCATTTTTCCCGGTCAGCAAAATTTTTTCATTGATTTTTAGAACTTAGTTCACCACATACACAGCAGAAACTGTTAGGATGAATGATACACCTTCTTAATGTGTCGAGACACAAAAAATGATTAGCTTATGCATGACAAACTTACAATTTAACACTATCTTTAAAAAAATATTGTAATTCCTGCGACCGCAGTGGAAAGTTCGGGAAATTTTTAAGTGGCTGTCACGCCCAATCTGTAGCTAATAGAAACAAAGTATAGTAGTGTTTTATGATGAGGGTAGATAGCTAAGTAAAAATAACTCTGCACAATCTTGGTGGGAAAAACCTTGTTGATCAGTGTTATTTGCATCCATACCAGGAACGAATTCAATACACCCCACCAATTTATTTTGTGTATTTCTTATAAGAATAGTTTTTGGTATGTCCTTTACCTTTTCTACCCCATTTAAATCGAAGGATATGAAATGTGAAAGTTCATTAGTCATGACTGTCTGATTTTTACACTATTTACACTGTAGTGTTTCAGAGTGAGTTAAACAGATTGCTTCTTCTAAGGAAGAAATTCCGGAAACAGAAAGTATATCGATATTAATGGGTAGAAATGCAGTCTTCCTTATAATATTATTTGTCTTACATGACTGGTTTAATCTCATTTTTGTAGTAGTAGCACTAACAATGCTATTTATCAACAAATTCTCAAAAATAAACGACACATTGCACGCATAATCTACATTGACATATTTCTCATCGACATTTTCATTTCTGAAATGTTGGAGTGCTATGCAAGCCCGCAATATTAAAATATTTTGATTTGTATCTTTATTAGATAAACCTTTTATGTACTCTATAGCTAAAATACCTTTCAATGAGTCTATATAGTTTTTAATATTATTATTTGTGATATATCCCAATGCTACAATATATATTACAGTACAATTCACGAATGATGGCGGCCGTGAAGTTAGCCTTTGCGAACGTTCGCGCATACTACACTCTTCTCGCACACACACGTCGCCATTTGGTTCCTAAAACACGTTACTGCGCAGCCTTCTGCGCAAACTTCACGGCTGCCATCATTCGTGAATTGTACTGTACAGAGTCTAAGCCGCATTTATTCGTTAGTTCTACTTTATTTTTACCGTCTGTAGAGATGCGACCACACAAGTTACCATTTTTTACGAATATAACATCTACTTTTCATTTTGGTATGGTCATTTTTGCTTTTCCTCTCCAATTTTCACAAAAAGATGGTTCATCAGAAAATATGGAATCGAAAGGAAATTGTTGATCAGTGTCAAATTTTGAAATGAAAAATGAAATTTTTGGAGTTTATGCGTTTTCTTGAGCGTGTAAGAAGGTCTTTTGTTAATTTTGTCCTGATATAAATCACTTTGTACTATTTTCATCTCACCATCGAGATATTCTAAATGTGTTCTATGGAAGTGATCGATCCTATGTTTTTCAATTTTGGTTTTAAAGACTAATGTTTTTAACGTTTTAAAATAGCTCTCAATAGCTGATAAAGACGAAGATTTATTCTTGGATGAAAAAGATGAACAAAGTAAATTAGACCACAAGGGCAGTTTGCACAATAATCTCTTTAGTGTCGAAATGAATGGCGGATAGTAATATTTGTTGGCGTTTTCCAAATATCGCTGCTTTTATTAGATTCGACTATTCGATCAAACCACGTGAAAAAAGGTGTGTTATCTAGTTTATTTAGCTCCTTATCACATGAAATCTCTTCTTCGAATATAGCTTTTTCAATTTCTTCATTATGTGTGGTTTCCTCGGTAACATCGTTTAGTAAGCTATCAAGGCGTTCCTTAGCCCTTTTAGCTTCAGATTTATCAAATTTATCATGGTCATAACATTGCCCTAGACAAATCTTTACAATATCCTGAATGATATGTTTTACAATAGCATAATTCTCGCATTTCTTAAGAATTAAAATACAGCGTATATAAAAATATTTTACATTTGAATCTACTTTATCATTAAAATATGTTAAATTATATAAGGTTTTGATGAAATGACTGGTATCGAGTCTTATGTAGGTAGCTGGCAAATTGGTAGTTTCGCCTTCTAAAACTGAAAAAACCGGCCAAGAGCGTGTCGGGCCACGCTCAGTGTAGGGTTCCATAGTTTTCCGTCCGTCACAATAAGTGTACCCACTTATGAGTTTAAAAAATTACTTGCATATACGATTATACTACAAACTTAGTCCAGAAATTATTTTGTAGAACCTTTTTGTCTTTTTTGTACAAAAACTGTTCTTTCCATCAAGTTCAAAATGATTTTCCTAGAAAGTCCTTATAAAGTTCTATTTTTCAGATTTTTTTCATATTTTCTAAACTTATGGTTCAAAAGTTAGAGGGGGGGGGACACATTGTTTTTTACTTTTGGAGCGATTATTTCCGAAATTATTGACATTATCAAAAAATGATTTTAGTAAACCCCTATTCATTTTTAAATACCTATCCAACAATACAAGGTGCAGTTTTAAAACTGCACAATATTTCAGGAGGTTGTAATAAAACTCATAAATAATCATGTAAAAATACGAAACCTGGTCAATAATCAGTAATACTTGCTATTTAATTTTTTTTAATTTTAACCGTTTTTCAGAATAACTCTCTAAATACACTTCTTAAAAAAACAGAATCACCCGTTGTGATTCGATTTATCGTACGTCATGTCTCTGTGTGTGTGAGGGCGTCAACCTGTACGAGGCTCCGCCCACTTATTCTACGAAATGTTAAAAACGAATAATTTAGCCTTAGATGTACCTACCTAGTTAAATTTCGATGATCATAATGTAATTTCGTTAATTAACTAATTTTTAAGCATCATTACAATGCGAAAATCTTTTAAAAGTACAAGTTGACGTTGCGTCGTTAGTTACTTACCTATCAGCTGATGAATAAGAGGTTAGGCCAAGGTCAATAAACCTTATGGTGCGTTTACTCGTGGGCCCAGCCCAGCATTACACAAAGGCTAGGGATGGCGATTGGCCGAAGCTGATTCGACGTGTAAAGGCACCATTACATATCACGTAAGCAATACCTATTCGTGTACCTGCTGCTTAACTTTGAAACTATGATTGCAAGTTAGACGGAACATAGCTTAGCCAAAATAATGTTTATTTATGTTAGCCTTAGTTTTGCTTTATTACTGATACCGTGACTGAGACGCATAATGTTAGTATGTTGTACCTACAAGATGTTGACATGCCCTCTCGGTATGATGAAAGCGAGCGCGCGCGCGCGGGATTTAGGCACTAAACAAAACGGACGACGGCGTCTAGTAAGTAGTAGGTAGATACATACCTACCTACATGCAATCGCAGTCGGCGCGTTGTAGGTAATTCATTATCAAGGTCAGTTTTCCGTAATAATTTCGTTTTTTTGTGTGGATTAAATTGGTTGATGTAAAACATCCCTTCCTACTTTTTAACGGGTTGAGGACCGACAAAAATACCTCAAGGTAATTTGTGCTAGTTAAGTAGGTAGGTAGATAGGGTTTTTAATGATTTATCTTACCTGATAGGTAGGTATTTTTGGCATAGTTAAAAATTTTAAATCAACTGATTTACGTTACTTAATCAAATTGATTTGGCTAATAACTTATTTACAAATGTTTTTTTTATGTTCACAAATGAAATAAATAAATTACCTAAGTAGGTACCTACTTATGTTACCTGGAGGTATTGTTCAAAGTGTCCACCTTCACAATCCAGGCAGAGTCTAGCACGACGTTGTTGATTTCCTTTTAATTTACGTAGCACAAACACATTTGTTTTCAAAGTTTCGAAAGCACTTATCACCTTTTCACGTAATTGTGTAACACTGGTGATTTCCTTTGCGTACACTAGTCTTATTTTAAAATGGACTTTGGCTATTGGGAAACAGTTCTACGAACATCTCGATAGCTCGAGATACGCTGTCTCCACTGATAGCATACAAGCGGACCATCTCCGTCAATTCTACATTTGAGTATTGGTCCGTCATTTTTTAGCACTAGACACCGCGTACGTAACCGTTAACCGAAGGCGAACCTGAGAGCGGAAAGTGCACGCGTATGCACACGTAGGTGACAACAATTGCACTAAAGTAAATCGATTGATCGATGGCCGCGGGGGCGTGGCTAGGGTGTGTCCGCACGGGACGATGATAGGTGCTTTATTATGAAACTATCATTGCGTGTTTGTGTGTGTGAAAGCGCGGTTATAAGGCAGGTATCAGACTGGCTGCGTTTTAACAAAGGTAGTTCACACATACCGATTTCCATAAATAAGAAAAAAAAAATAGAAAAAATTACCTACTCATTTTGTTATTGAATCGGGTCGAGAATCACTAACATAATTACCTCCTGAAATTTTTTGCAGCTTCAAACCTGCACCTTGTATATCACACGTTAGGGTTGAAATTAAAAAAAAAATCACTTCCCACTTTACATATATGGGGGCTACCCTAATAAAACATTTTTTTCCAATTTTTATTTTACCACTTTGTCGGCGTGATTGATATACATATTGGTACCAAATTTCAGCTTTCTAGTGCTAACGGTCACAGAGATTAAGCGAGGACGGACAGACAGACAGACGGACAGACAGACATGGCGAAACTATAAGGGTTCCTAGTTTACTACGGAACCCTAAAAAGGTTTTGAATATATTGTTTTACGCTATTATATGGCGTATAAGCTAGAGTATTAGCAGATAATAAGGCAGATGAATCGTCTGTAATTACATCGTGGGGTATAGTATTTACGTAACTTAACCATTTTTTTAACCAATTTAAAATAGATTTATGATTATGAGAATCTGCGACCATTTGAAAAATAGGCACAGATTTTAATTTGTCATTGTCTGTAATCAGCCCAGCGTACAAGAATAATGTCTTTGTAATATTTGTACCATCCGATAGACGTATGGGTTCAAAGAATGACCCCGTAGCATCTATCGTAATAGAAACTCTTTTAAATTTCTGGTAGTACATTTTAAAATATTCGATTTGTTTATCGGTCCAATAATAAACGTGTAAATTGGGATGTACACAAATTTCTCGAACAGAATTTGAAAATTCTGCAGCTTTGGCTAAAGTAATCAATGATGTCAATGGATTGCTGTCAAACGACTCGCCAAGTTTTGCATCTGACTAAATTTTCCGCAAAGCAGGTACAGATGCGTCCGTTTTAACATTATCACTGGCTAACATATTTGAAGTCGAGTTTTTATCTTGCCGCTTGATTTTAAACTGCTTGCATTGCCACTTGTAGTGGCCCTTTTTCTTACAAGAATGGCAAATAATTTCTTTTCGATTCCGTGTACCACTGCTACTTGCAGCAGTATCAGTCACCAATGCAGAATCATCATCCTTTTGAACATTAGGAGACTGCTGGCGTTGACCCTCCTTCAGCTGATATAATCGACTCCGTGGTTATTTTCACACCAGAATGCTCGATTGCCATCACTAATGGATTATATGAATCTGTCAAACCTGCCAACATGATGATCCGGATGATCCCGATAAATTCGTCGTCTAGAGCTGCTCCAATATTATAAGTTGGAGGATTATATTCAAGATGGAAATGCTTGGCTCAATGCTGGTCCAGCTCCACTACCACTGGGGCGTACTAATTAGTTGATTAGTTGGAAACTAATATTATTATTTTTTAATTTGAGGGACACAATAGCATTGTATAATGTAGAAGCACTTTTTTCAAGTTCGTGAATGTGAAGCACCATGGAGCATTTTTATTAGGTTACAACTTTTTTTTTTTTTTTTTGACGTTACGAGCATGGCAGTTGAGAGTTTGTCATGCTCACTCAAATGTCTCGCTGTTGGTGGCACGTGTTATTGGGTCGTTCAGTTCCCTTCAAAATGGTTGAGCTGAGTGGGGCTGATGCACGCGTCATGCTCGTGAACGGGTGCCGTCAGATGGGACTGCCAGTGGCTTAATTCAGTTTCTATCTTTTAATTATTTTACATTATCGACATTGTGCTCACATGATAGAAGCAACAAGTAATATGTAACCAAGCATTATATGTAACACATAATATGATTTAAAAGAGTGTCCATGGAGTTTCTTGCACGTTCTTCTCCATAGAGACCTACTCTTTGGAACGTGCAATTTAGCTTCACTTTTCTTGGACTGACCGACATTTGACTATTCAAAAGTGCCTGTAAATGGTCTATTTGAAATAAATGCTTTGATTTTAATTTTGATTTTGGCTTGTTGAGTTGCCTGTACTTCGGTGACATATGCTTCCATATTTTGAAAACTTGACAGTTTCAAACTGAACATCTTTCTTAAAAGGGACAGCCTTCTCATCAAACCCGGCATCTGCATATGCCTTCTGCAGAGCTAACCATGTCTCACGTGCCGTCTTAGCGTTAGTTATTAGGGGGTATACGTTTTCAGCAACTAACAGGCATATTTTAGCTCGTGCTTTGGCATCTCGTCTTTTCTCAGCTTCAGTTTCTGCTACGAATGTTTCTCCAACACAATCCCATAAATCATGATCGATGAGAAACTTTTGAGATGCAAACGACCATGTGCCATAGTTGGATTGGCCCATCAATTTGTGTATGGTGACCGTTTCACTCTTCTGCATCTTGAGAATAAATTCTACTCACTCCCTACAAATTTAGCATCAACCAAGTTACGGACTGGGCCCATAACCTGTTGGAAATAAAACTAAAAAGGGAATTTAATTACGTTTTAGAGTTTATTTAATATTTAAGTTTTTTATGTACTTATGTATCTCATTTAAGTTATATAATAATTGTGATTTTGTTATTTAATTACAGACAAAAAATAAGTGACGTAAGAAGCAAAACGCACATAAAAAGGAATAAAAAATCAAAACTGAAAAAAAAAAGACAGAAATGGATCAACCAACAACAAAAAACGGTTGTTCGAAAGACTAAGAACTAGGTTTTAGTCAGCAAGTCTGACAGCGAGCTTCACACGCTTCACCTGGAGTAACCCCTCCCGTTATCAAAAAAAAGTTAAGCAATCTTTCTTTTTTTTTCACTGGCTAAAATAATTCATCTCACTCAATATTTTGTAAGTCCCCCGGGATTTGATCTACGTCTGGTACTCAGGTACTCCGCTCCGCATAATGTTACAATTAATAGCAATAAAACTATTAGAGTTTTCCTCGATAAACGGGCTAAAATGTTTTTTCAATTCGAACCTAGTTCCTGGGAAAAGCACGTTCCATCCAACATACAAGCGAACTCGTCAGCTTTATAATAGGTACCTATTAGTACCTTAGATTACCCAGATCAATGTAACATTGTACATATAGCAGGTAGAAATAAATGAAATACATTACTATTCTTATTTGGTATTTTATTGGTCTGGAAGATGTAAAATAACAATATAATACTTATTGAAATTGTTGTCAAAATCCTTTCCTATAGACAACATAAACAAAAAAAAAAAAGACGTGTGGCACTCGGGGACTGCCGCGGTAAAGCTATTGCATAGCATTTTTATCAACTTATGCAATTATAATTATTTATTTATTTTATTTATGCAGTATTTTTTTTCCTTTGTTTTGTTTTCTTTGATATTAATTGAAGTTACACTTTCATACATTGAATTGAATTTTGATTGATTGTTCACTCATTTGTTTTCTTATCGATCACCACGCTCAAAAAACAAATGAGTGGGGGGGTGTTAGGTTATTTTCGTTACGGAATTTCTGGATTCGGTCTCCACGCTCAAGGCCCGCGATAGAAGCTATGCAATAGCTTAAAAAACTTCGGCTTGATTATAGGGACTTATTTATAAATGTTCTAAGAATATTTATTCTCCGAGTAAAGCTTAGCGTCCACCGCGTCAGAATCGGAGCGTACGCAGTGTACGTGCTGTCGGTATTTACAAAATGTCATAGGATGCGTCTGCAGATTTGGATTTTGTATTGGCAATTTTCGATCCATTGCACGCTGTACCATACAAATCCATACAAAGCAATGAATCCGTCCGCTCCGTACGCTCTGATCCCGACGCAGTGAACGCTAAGCTTATGTCTTCTTGAACTGATAATTTTTCTCTTTTTAGTTTCCCCCGATTTTCGCATGTGCGTTTGGAGCGAGGTTGATCGAAGCGAAGTGATCGCGGTTTACTCTATTTCGCGCGTACGTAGGTTAAAGCCGGTGTAGCGCTTAAGGCTGCCCGCCCACGCCCGATAAATCGGTGACCGATTTTTTGCAGGAGAAAAATAGAACACACTGATAGCAATAGTGCAACGCACATGTCCTACAAAAAGTTGGTCAGAAATAAGAACAATGTTACAAACATGAAAAATCGGCCCGATTATCTTTCCACAAAAAGTCTTACGTGGCCGGGCAGCTTATATCTCGTGAACCACATCGCTTCGCAATAGCATTTGCGTTGAATCGCCATGTAAGGGTAAGGCTAATAACTCACGAAGCGGATTTTAACCGCGGCAGCCGCGGTTGCAGGCCCCCCTGCTTCTGAAGAATGCAGAAAAACATGTCAAAAATTAAAGCACATTACACGAAGCGTTTTACGCCCGCGGTGTACGTGGTTGTTCGCGGCTCCCGCTGCTGTACCGGCGAGCAACTAAGATAGTTGCCAGATAAACGTGGTATAACGGTAATTGGCCCTCTTACATTTGTTGGCATTTTTAATTTCAAAAAACGGAAATAAACACATAAAGCTGTCTTGAATCGACATGTATTAATGTGATCCTTTACATGATCTAGTAATGAAAAGCAATTCATTGTTTGTTTTTCGGGTACCTACTTAGAGATATTAGGAAAAGGTCAATGTACTTTATTACATGGATATCTGGCACCTTCTTATAGTAGAACTTTGCGGGCCGCGGTCGCCCGCAGTTTCAGCGGCATGTGCGGCAGGTGGTTTGCGCCCGCACGTTTTCACCGCCTGTCTTGTAACCGCATGTCTTGCGATAATCGCCCGCCAGGTTTGCGGGTGAAAATCGCGACTGTGGCGGCTGCGTAACCGCGTAAATCTGCGGTCTCGTGAGTTTTGAAATAAAGTAGCTGATTCCACTACCGCGGCGAGCGCGGGCGAAACCCGCTTTGTGAGTTCTTAGCCTAAGGACCTGAGATCTTACCATGAGCTCTTAACACGATCCGTTTTACGACCTAAACTGAACTGTTAAACAGATAGAGCTATATACTTATCTCGATATCTTTCTCGCTCACACGTCTGACATCTTGAGGTCTAGCGCATCGCTGGAGGCGCGGCAGAGCGCATTTCCTTGAAACGCGCGGAGAGACGCGCGGTGGCGTGCAGCTACTCCGAGCGCGCCCATGTCATTTACTGCCCCGCACACGGGCCACAAAAAACGCCGCTTTAATCTTCTTTTTGAGGCGGCCTTTTTTTGTGGCTCGTGTGCGGCGGTGCCGCCACAAAAAAACGCTTGAAGCGGCTTCAAGCTTCTCCGGATAAAAGGTGACGCGCGCTTCAGCTGTTTTTTGTGGCCGCTTCTAGCTTTTTTTTTGTGGCGGCGTTTTTTTGAGGCCCGTGTGCGGGGACGCTTAGTGCTGATCGATACTTTGTACAGACAACTCGTACTCGTTCGTAATGGATGTGGACTGGGACACGATTGTTAATTATCCTAACTAATATTATAAATGTGAAAGTGTGGATGTTTGGATGTTTGTTACTTAATCACGCAAAAACGGCTGAACGGATTTGAATGAAATTTGGCATGCATATAGCCTTTGACATGGAAAAGAACATAGGCTACTTTTTATCCCGGAAAAAATCTTATTCCTACGGGAAAACACGTTTAGAGTGCGAACCGAAGTATACGCGGACGAAGTGGCGGGCGGACAGCTAGTATATAATAAAACTACGCTCAACACACAACCACACTAGTTAATACTCTCCAGGCATCTGATCGCCAGCCAGCCAACCTGCCAGCCAGGTAGTGCAGTGGAGCGCAGAGCACGGCAGCGACTCGATCAGTCGCGCGCATGCTCTTGTACACGGAACAGTAAAAACAGTGGAAGAAGTAAGTAGGCGTGGCACTGTCGCCGCTAGTAAGAATCGCGTTGCGCACTTGCTGTTCAAGCGCTCTCATTCTCTAACTAGACTGCGCAACATAATAATTAACGAAAAATAATATTAAAATGCCTTATTGTCCCATACTGTACTTTAAAAACCATAGTCTGACTAAAAATCTAACTCATGGAGGTGTATCATATCACCGAAAAGTATTATTTTCGGATTTATTTTAATAAAATGAAAAAATAAAATTACGTGAAAAATTGCGCAGGATATACAAACAAAACTTGTCCTTAGTCTCATCACTACAAAGTTGATTTTCTTTTCTCGGTTATTAGCTTTTCTGGAATATTCGTTAGTCTACCTATACTTTTGACGCTATCCAAATAGTGCGTGACTTTATCGATAAAATCAATCGATATGTATAATATGTATTACATTGCCTTTTTAAAATATATATTATAGTTTAATAGTTTTTGTAAGTAATACAAGGTGCAGTTTTAAAACTGCACAATATTTCAGGAGGTTGTAATAAAACTCATAAATAATCATGTAAAAAAACGATACCTGGTCAATAATCAGTAATACTTGTTATTTAATTTTTTAATTACACTAAACCAAATCGATTGATCGATGGCCGCGGGGGCGTGGCTAGGGTGTGGCGTGCGGGATGATGATTGGATGATACATTATTTATGAAACTATCGTTGCGAGTTAGTGTGGGTGTGTGAAAACGCCCTTTATTGTTCCGTGTTTGTGTGTGTGAAAAAAAGCGCGGTTATAAAAAAAAAAAAAATTACCTACTTATTTAATTATTGATTCGGGTCGAGAATCACTAACCTAATTACCTCCTGAAATATTTTGTAGCTTCAAAACGACACCTTGTATAATACAGATAATTATTAAATGAATAAATATAATAAAAAAAAATTGTGGTATGATATTTGTGATGTATTTTAAATAAATTTAGTAAAAGAGTTAGGAACAACATAGGGCGTTTGAATTATACTTAATATTCTTATGTTTAGCAGTGGGCGATGACGATGATTTCAGCTGAGATGATGATAATTGATGTACTATGCAAATAAATACCCTTTTTACTACGTTTAAAATTGCCTTTAATCATATTAATTTCATAATTTTAATACTATCACACTATCTCATACAATTTTTTTTTGCATGATATGTTTTAAATACGTTTTCATACAATCGATACATATTTCGATCGAATAAGGTCACTTCCCTATCTGAGTAGCAGCGAGCGCATTCGCGTCAGTGATACGCCATTCAAATAGCAATCTTATTTTTACGTAGTTACAGTTCATACTGAATATTATATACTGAACAATGCCATCTAGCGACGAGTGGCAGTACTTGGTAGTCAAAGATGTATTTCTTTCTTGTTTTTGTCAATTTGATTTATATTCTTTGAAATTAAAGTTGCATTTCGTATAATTTTTTTTTTGCATTTCGTCTACGCCCTGTTTTTGTTTTCAGCCAATCATATTTTTAGGTTTGCAGTAAGAGTAAATTGTAAATGTATGAGTTTGGCGACACCGGTTCTGGAACAAACATTTTCTCAAGCTACTTCCACTGTTTGTACTGTTCCGTGCTCTTGTAGTAGCCTGAGGGCGCTCCGAGCACCGCATGCGAATTTATTCTTATATTAACCGTATGCCAAGGCAGTTAAGGTTTATATTAAATTACGGCATGGTGAAGCCTCAGGTCACATTACCGTGCTGTGTTTCACTATGGCACGTTGTCTTGTCGCAAGCGTGCAGCTCGACAACGTCACAAAACCCGTTTGGTTGAAGACTGATTGCGAAATTTTAGACGACGTAGCGCTTGAACAACACAGTGTAATGTTGGTATCATGCAACGACCTTCTAGACGCCTAATAACAGGTGACGCATATCTGTCAACACATATGACTTATAGATCTGATGTCTCGACCAATCCGAACGCAGTACCCCGCTCCCCTGTACCAATCAGAACCTAGTACTCCGCTTTCCGTACCTTATAGTCGACAGAATTGTTTTAGTGCGCTAGTTTAAGCATGAGGCGTCTAGTGGCTGTAAGGTAATGCCAGCCATACACGTTCAAACCTATCGTCCAATCGGTATGACGCTACATGTTTGATCAAACAGATTTGACCGTGTATGGGAGTGACAACATGTTGACAACATCTTAGTCATACCAATCCACTCCCACACACGGTCAAATCTGTTTGATCAAACATGTAGCGTCATACCGATTGGACGACAGGTTTGACTGTGTATGGCCGGCTAAGGTCGTTGTGTACGACGAGGCACTCTATAAGGCACCGACGCACCGTCACGATGACACGGCAACGTGCCGCAGTTAGGCGCCACAGCACTTCACGTCGATCGTAGGTACCTACATTTATTTGCAGCGTGAACTTAATTTCCTAGCATTTTATTAAACGGTTGTCTTGAATATGTAAAAAATCACACTTTGATGATCTATGTAAAAATTCTAGGCGCTTTACTATGACGACTCTTCGAGAAAGAGAGAGAGGAGTAATACACGATAAATAGTAAGTACTATAATTCCTTATTCATAATATTAATTGGCCTTACTTGCACCACAATCCACTAAGTTTCCATAGTAAATACCTACTCCTTATGTTGTGTTAAATATAAATGTATGAAACAAAATATTTTTGAAAGGGCTTGAAATAAAAAGCCATGTATTAAATACTGGCTTTAAGAACCGTCTTATAAAGTATCTTGTTGATACAATTATGAAACAAATAATACACATACTGCACCTTCGTAGGAGAAACGAGAAACATTGCAAAATCAATCTTGTTTGTCCTTTGTCTGTGTCTCTTTATCAACCTCTTTTTTTTTTGCTGGTTTTGGAGATTCATCCCCAGCGACGATGTCGTCGTCAGATATGATTCGGATCGGTTCCTCTACTATCTGGACACTGAGATTTGGTCTACTTTTGTCCGTCTGGACGCCGACCGCTTTTAAACTTGATTTCCTTGACTTTCTTTTTGGTACATTTTTTGCAGTCCGTCGTAACTGTGAAGTATGTTTTATCTGCGAGTCATCGTCTAGATCCGGCGGTTTCGAAGTTGAGGCTTTAGGACTTGTTCCATCCGTAAACTGAATCGAATCTCCCTTCTTTTTTTTAGCTTGATGAAAAATAATGCTGT
Organism: Mythimna ferrago; assembly: GCA_910589285.2. NCBI lineage: Eukaryota > Metazoa > Arthropoda > Insecta > Lepidoptera > Noctuidae > Mythimna > Mythimna ferrago. The sequence continues at coordinate 10,035,737 of OU342692.1, read as the reverse complement.
CGAGTCTCGTGAGTGCTGGCTTAAATTCATCGTCCATGTCGAAAAGTGAAGAAATAGATTCTTGTCCGAATTGCCTCTTAATTCTTGTTAATGATACGCTTGGGTCTGGGGTAAGTGTGGTAAAGGAATGTTGTTCTAACTTTCTGTCGGAAACTTCAGGCAACTTTAAATTATCGACTAAGGCATAAAGCCATTTGACAATAAACGCCTTATCTTTAGGGACACGTTTAATTGCCTCTTTTCGAGCTAGTCTTTTCCACTCGTCAGGGACTAATGATGGTTCAGAAGATTCCGTTCTGCGGCTTGCCAGATAAAGCAAATCACCTCCATCTTCCAGCAGTTTCGATAGTCCTCGTTCATCGTTTGATATTCTGCCGCCAGTGGGAATGTAGTCGCTTGCACATTCGCTTTCAATGTTCACCCACGTCTGAGGCGAAACACTTTTAAGTAGCACCTCGTTCTTTTCCTGAATAGTGAAAATATTTGATAGTATTGAGATATGATGATGAGCCAGTTTGAGTCTACACGAAATTAACGTCAGTAACGAATATTATTAATTGCGCTCGGGATCCAATTGATTGAGGTTGAACTACTTAGAAGTAGTTCAACCTACAACCGCCTGCCGCTTAGAAGTATTTCAGCTAGAGCTGGTTAAAAAAAAAATAACCACGAAGGCAAGGTAGGAGCTCTGCTCCGCTTCACTCTCACCTTAGCTTTCTAGCTTAACCTGTCCGTGTCGGGGTACCCTAAAATTATGTTAATTCTTCATGTCGCACTAGAGTAATGTTGAGCTTCAGTGTGTCCCACAACCGAGCATTTGAACTAGCGTGAGTCGCTGTAGAGTTTTGTCGTACCTACAAGCGGTAATCACACGCATTCATTTGTCGAGCTCACGTAGTACACTTGATTTTAGTAATCATTTATATTTTTAAAAGAGGAGTCTCAAAAAACCTGACGCAAAAAAGAACAAAAAAATTCTAAACAAGACACTTTTAGCAGTTTGATGCGGTTAGTGGAATTTATTTTAATTCAATCATATACACCGTTAAATTTTGATCGTTTTAATCCCGCGGAGGGTCGATCCGGTACATGAAACACTATCGATTAGTAATCGGCGTTGCGTACTAACTACCTACAGGTCATTGAACTCGCTCAGCTGACGTTTTCTTAAAGAAATTAATTTCGTACATGCGTAAATTAATACGAGTTTTGAAAAAAAGGTACTTTATTTTTTAATTTTATCTTTACAAATCGATAGTGTTTCATGTAACGGATCGACCCACCACGGGATTAAAACGATTAAAAAACGGTGTATACGAGTATGTCATCAACAGTCGGGTTTTCTCTTTCAAGCATGCTCTTCATAGATAATTAAATGTGAAAACATGTCATTAATAGTTGCCGAATTTGTTGTTTTGTTAGCTGCTAATACTGTTTGTTTTCCGATTATAATAAAATAAATAAATAAATAATACATAATTATAATAAATAAAAGTTTCTGCATCAGTACCTACTAAATAGTACAAACCAAAATTCTATCAATGTCTCCATGCAGTTCGACCGACACCCGGACTAGTAGGAAGTCGACGGCCAGCAGTACTCGGACGAGGGCCAGCAGGGCCGACAGCAGCCAGCAGCAGGTGTGCAGCCAGGCGGAGATAATGGTCAGCCGCGTGGCCTGGTACACGCCGCGGATGCGCCGCTCATACGTCAGTGTCGCTACGTTCACCGTATATGTGCAACTGTGGAACAGTAGAGAGTAGTCAACGGTCAGCAGTACTCAGACGAGAGCCAGTAGTGCTGACAGCAGCCAGTAGCAGGTGTGCAGCCAGGCGGAGATGATGGTCAGCCGCGTGGCCTGGTACATGCCGCTGATACGTCAGCGTCGCCACGTTCACCGTATACGTACAACTATGGAACAGCACAGGTACTGGAACTATAAGTGGTAGTACAGAAGCGTCAACTTCGACTTAATAAGATTAATGTTCCGAATTGGACGATTTTTTTTATTACATTTCTCAAAGCTTAGGGAAAAGATAAGGGCATAGTATAATTATAATAATATAATATAATATTCCACAACTATCAAACAACGGCGACTTGTCCCGAAAAAAAAAAATCATTATAATAATATGTATGTGTGACGTCACATGACTGTAACGCTATAAGCCTCAAATACACTAGGGGACAGAATGACCCCAATATGACAAGCAAAGCTGTCAAATTGTCCAACAATATGTCCCGTGTTACGTAAACCGTTACAAACTGTTAGGAAACTTGAAAAATTGCTGAACACTGGGCAATTGAGCTCTCCCCGAGCGTATCGGATTGCCGTCAGCCGGCAAATCGGACTATGAGAACAAAGAGTGCACCATGTGATGCGCGTATAACTTAAAACTTCTACAGGTTTATTACCCATATGTATACATTATATTTAAATATAAATAACTATTGTGACTGTGCATACGTGGGACTGCCGGTAATTTCGCCAAGTTTGCGGCATAGTTCCTCCAAGCCTTTATGAGTGATTACGGATGAGTACACGCAGAGACTGCCCATTGCTAGCGAGAACACGAATACAGGTGGAAGCACTCGCCACGGCCGTTGCAAACTGGAGAGAGTAATATCATCATCTTAAATATAATTCAGGCGAATAGTTGAATGGCGTTGTTTAGTAAAAAGTAGTGCACGCTTGCCTAAGAAGCAGTTCCGTAACTAGGATGGTACCAGCGGTGGCCAGGTATAGGGCGTAGACCCTAATGCGGTGCAGAAACGACTAAACCAAGAACAAGTTTTGAATATTCTTTTCATCAGAAGTAGCATTACTGTTTCCCATTACCTCTGGTTCCGTATCATGGTTTGAACTACGGCCGGATGTTCAGGTCAACCACGTTGACCGCCTCTATACGGCAGGGCTGCACCCAAGTGGGGCGAACTTCCACCGTACTCATCGTGTACTCGGTGCGTATGGTGCGTGCACTATGTGTCTGGTGACGCCCGAGCGTTTCTTCATTCATTTCTGGTGTGGATCTGCATCAGGTTGTTTAAACCTACATACCCAGATCAAACTATTTTAGAGTTACAGTTCCAGAAACTGGCACCGGGCCTACGTATTCACTCTTGTCTTGAAGACCCTCTTGATGACTACAAATCAAGAAACAGACTCCGGCAGGGAATTCTAGACTGCTTTACGGCCTGGCACATTACCACAGTACAGCGCCTTTTAACGTGAATAACGCGAAACGGCGCGACACCTGACTACGGCACTATGTCGCAGAAATGTAGCCAGGCTTAGAATCCTTCTTTTAAAGCCAGGTACAGACCTACATGGTTTACAGGATTTACAACAGTCTGTACTGTTGTAACGTAACATGCAAGGTAATATGAAAGGAGCATCATTCCTATGTGAGGACGTAGCGAGCGCAGGAACCGAGCATGTACCTCATTGTAGAAATGCTCTGTTTGCGCGCTTAGTACTGCTCGTGTAATGGTTCATTGGTTGATTATTATTTTATTTAATACTAACATTAGGCTAAGTTTGTACTACTACTGACACATATGGATAATTATCTGAAATAAATATTTTGAATTTGAATTTGAATTTAGTGTGCACGGTTCACGCACTCAAGGCGTCTACACTGTGGGAATTCTGTTACGTTACATGATACATTGCGATAATGTGCTTCATTGCGTTGCACCTTGCATGTTACGTTACAGCAATCTGTATCCGGCTTTAGATCCAATCTATCTCTATACCAATAACTTATCACGAACTTAACAAACAAATAAACAGGCAGATAGAGCTATTTTCGCATTTAACATTAGTATGGATAAATTACCCAGTGAGAGTCCTGCTCCCGGTGGAGCACATGAGGAACATGGTGGTCCACACCAGGCCGAAGATGCCTGACACCAGCGGCACGTACGTTGGCAGCGAACAGGTGCTCTTCTCAACCCACTGAGTGCTTAAGAAGTCCACTGGCACTGTAAACAGTTTGAATCGATAACCCCCGTCCCCGTTCTACCGCGGGGAATTTATGAAGGGGAAACCCGTACTCCTAGAACGCAAAAGGCAACTGAAGGACACAAGTGTGGTTTTAGTCAGTAAAAGTCTGACACGCCCTCGCGCTCCGCCCAAGGACGGGAGATATCATTGGATGATTTCCACAAAAGTCGTCCCCTTTCTAGTCATACCAAGATCAAATCATTTGGTTCAATTAGATCATGAAATGACACTTGTGGTACCCCACCTTTCAAAAATTCGTCGGGCCCTAGTACAAGCCATGGTCCGGTCCGGAGCGAGGAGGAAAGGCAGGCGGACACCTCCTTCTGCGAAGCAGTAATGCTACCGAAAGCCGCGGCCGCACGCGTGAAGTAACGGACCTCACAACCCAGCAGCCGGGATCCCGATCCCGATATCCATATTTCTCAGGCCTTGTCGCATTTTTATAATAGAGAAAAGCCAAAAATTTCAGAGATATCTAACACTCGTGGGTAGCTAGTACGGGTCGCTAGTTTTCTACACTAATAGTTAAAAACACACTAATAGTTAAAGAGGTAAAGTTCACTAGGTATATTTTATGTACACGGCGATGCCCCGGGGAAAAGCTAATATACTATAAAGCATATAACTCTATAAACAAATCTTTATCTGAAAACAGTGTCTACAGTCTAAATTGTTTGTTAAATGAATCTGAATATACAAATATTGGAATGAGGAAGAGTAGTTCATTGCGAGGTGGCGACGCTCTCTTTTTTACGTGCGTAGCCATAGATTATTCTATAAACGGTTCAGAAAAATTCATTCTATTTACGTAGTTGGATAAATTTACTTTTTAAAACAGATACCAAATAAAAGATTAGTCAACTGAAGTGCATATTTGTGTTCAATTCCATTTTTTGGAAAATCATCAAATAAACTTCTTCCGCTTTGGGTGGAGTGAGAGGGCATGTCAGAATTTTACTGACTAAACCCAACTTGTGCTACTTCAGTTGCCCTTTGCGTTCCAGATAAGGTTGCCAGATGGACGGGAATGGTTTGGATTCTCCCGACTTTTTTAGTGATCTCCAGACTCCAGAAAAATTACAAAATCTCCAGAAAAACGGATATTTCTAAAATTCCTTACGAAAAATGATTTAAAATTACCACGCTTCAATTCCTGTAAGCACTGCTTACTGTGAAAGGGTGTTCTGTTTGCTAAATCTTAATATATAAAAATCAATGCCACTTTTCGTTGTAATTTTATAACTCAAGAACGGGCTCACCTATCCAAACCAAATGTTTAGGCTTTGTTCGGACTATTTAGTAGATGGTTTATGTGAAGTTTGGTAGGGTAAAGTAGGGTAGAGTAGGGTAGAGTAGGGTAGAGTAGTGTAGAGTAGAGTAGTCTAGAGTAGGATAGGGTAGGGTAGGGTAGAGTAGGGTATAGTAGGGTAGAGTAGGATAGAGAAGGGTAGAGTAGGGTAGAGTAGGGTATAGTAGGGTAGAGTAGGGTACAGTAGGGTGGAGTAGGGTAGAGTAGGGTATAGTAGGGTAGAGTAGGGTACAGTAGGGTGGAGTAGGGAAGAGCTGGAGCGAAGCTGCGCGTGCAAAAGCTAGTAATTTATATACCAAAGACCTAAATCGCATGGCTTTCGATTTAATTAAAGTTAAATTAGTAATTAGACTAAACTTTGAAGCAAACTGTTTGACATTCAAGTCAGTTTTAAACGGTGCTAAAGGTTCCAAATTAGTGGAATCGGTGAAGTCTAATAGCAAGTACTGTACATGTGGCAAACAAGACCATAAGCCTTCCTGCTTATTGTCATCGTGTATTCTTGTAAATTTAAAAAATAAATATTTTTCTTATTAATATTTTATTTCTCCCGACAATAATCCCCAAATCCCAACTATTTGAATTTTTTTCCAGATTTTTTGTAATTCTGATCTGGCAACCCACTTCCAGGCGTGCTATTCTCTAAGAAAACAGCCTTGAGCGCAGCGCTGGCCGCAGCGACGAAATCCAAATATGTACATTGGATTAACAATTCAATGCTCCTATACATTGGATTGTTAATTCAATGTACTGCGCTGTCGACAAGTCGCTGCGGCCAGCGCTGCGCTCAAGGCTGTTTTCTTAGACAATAGCACCGCAGGTCCATGATGACTTTTTCGAATATTTCCCGTAAGGCTGCTGCCTCACTAGCCAGTCCTCAAAGAAGGGACTTACCGCAGCGATTGTGGTAGTCTAAGATCCGATTAAGAACGACCTTCACCGGTCTGTTTAATGGATGAAACGTATTTTATGATAAATTCAGTGTATTAAAGAATATAACGCGGGTGGGTTGCCTAAGAAATTCCTGGCCAGACTATTATTAATTAAAAATTGAAAATTTACTTTTTTTTGTAGAAAATTGCGCAACCGTTATTCATACCAGATTTTTTTGCAGACAACACTATAACATAGTATTCGTAATGAAACAGCGTTTATTTTGATAAAGAATTTGTTGTTTATCAAAATAAACACACCTGTTTATACATACCTGTTTATACCTGGCAACCCATAGTTATGCCAGGAAACAAATAGGAAACCCAACATTTTTATGTTCTAAAGGCTTCACTCTTTCGGTTAGTATTAAATTTATTCGTTAAACACACCGGTGCATTCTTAAAAAAAAAAAAAATGTTTGGCCAGGAATTTCTCAGGCAACCCACCCGCGTTATATTATTTAATATACTAAATTTATCATAAAATACGTTTCATCCATTAAACAAACCGGTGAAGGTCGTTCTTAACCGTATCCTGTACTATGGCGTGCCCATTCATTCAGATACCATTAGGTCAAGTTATTTTTTTTTCTTGTTTGCACGAAGTAATCTTTGAAAGTACTGGTCCGATTGCTAAAATTTTTTCACCGACAGAACGCTGTTTTACGTCTATTTCTGAGTGACATATACTATATTTTATGTACGCAAGCGAAGCCGCGGGCCAATGCTAGTACCTAATATGGGTAACACTTACAATCATTGTTTCCTTTATTGGAGGGTATAAACTCATAGATGACGTTCTGTTTGAGCGATGTGAGGGACATGAGCTTCGGGAACAGCACACATTTCTCGTCAAACAAGTACATGAGCATGTGGAAGCAAAATGTGCAGAATGAACCAAACACAAACGCTAGGAAGAAGAGAAGCAGGTGGGCTCCTGGAAAAAAATCAGATTAGTCCACACCATAGAAATTATTTCTATGGTCTACACCGATGGTCGATGGGGACGAAAGGTTCAGAAGACGAAGCATTGGAAGAACTCCCACAAGTTGGACCGATGACTTGGTGAGGGTCGCGGGAAGCCTGTGGACGCGAGACGCACAGGACCGGTCGTTATGGCGACGCTTGGGGGAGGCCTATGTCCAACAGTGGACGTCTTTCGGCTGAAATGATGATGATGATGATCAGACAAGTCTATACCAGGGGTATCTCACAAGTTGCACCATAATTAACCACCAGTCCAAGTATCACGTCACTTGCAGTGTTCTAGGCAGCCTTTTTCAGGCTATTCATTCATGTAGGTAGCTAGTCCTAATCAGGGTGAGGCGTCGAGAAGCCTTATATTCTCTATTCTTTCTGTGATAATGATCACACCATAGCGCTCACAAAGGCTTACCTAGACTAGACTTTCAACATGGGATATTTAGAGCTGTGGTAGGAGCAAGATTTTGCAATAGCAGTGAGTGACCCTCTTAAACGAGTATTTACCTATTGAACATCTTAATTTAACGGTAATATAGCCATAGAGCTGTCTTGAATCGACATCTATTATTATCCTTTACATTTTCTTCTGTTGAAAAATAGTTCATTGTTTGTTTTTCGGGTAGGTACCTACTTGGATATATTAGGATAGGATCAATGTACTTTATTGCATATTTATCTAAGGCTATATATTTATTGTTTTTTTTTTTTCAATTCAGGAGACAAAGTAAGCCTCTTGTTTAATTTGCCTTTGCCTCGGCACTATAGTGTTTAAAGAGATTCGATACCCTTCCATACTCCATTGATTTCGTTTTCAGATCTTTCGATCAATCGATATTCTTCAAACAACGGGACTCTTTTATTTACAGATGCTGATTCTTGTGCAGATTTTGGTGCAGACCGCATTTTTGTTCTGTTTGTTCCTGTGGTCAAAGCATAAACTGACTAATATATTATAAACTGGGGGTCAAAGGGCAAAACCTTACGAGACAGATTTCTAGCAAACATAATCAGCCATGAATGACAGTATGACAGTGTGATAAATAGTAGAGGTCAGTGGTATGACAGCATAAAGGTGAGAAGAAAGCAAAGAAAAGTTTTTTTGAAAACGAACTTTTTAAGTATCTATATAAAAATAATCGCCCAGTACCCACTGACTTCTACCACCAGTACCATACTGGGACGCGATGTAGTACGAGATCTGATAAAAGAAATCTCTTCTCTCATAATGTTAATTGATTACGATATTATAAGCTAGATAATGCGTTCATTAAGACTCGGCGCATAGGTTGCCTAGCTAAATCTGGTGCCAATGATGTTAAACAATAAAAATTGTGTTTACATTTTTGACATCAATTACCTCATTTGTTATTTGGCAAAGTCCAGCATTAGCTAAAAGAATGTGCCCCAAGGAACTAAAAAAATATAGGTTGGCTCATTTTTTGGCACAATGAGTAGGGTTGCTTCGTTTAAAGAGGTGAGTAAATGACCATAATTTACCCTCATCTGATTGTTAATCGAATTATATATCAAAATATAAAAGGTATTTTTATACACACCGTATTAGGTTGCTTTACCAAAAATGGTGCGAATGCGTGGTTGCCTAGATTTAAAATGTAAAATTTTCTGCACTATAGTCCAGGATCCCTGGTCCTGCTGCTACCCCTCCCAAGAAGAGCAAAGCGGCACCGGCCACTAAGGCGGCGGAAGCCCTTTCCGAGGCGACAAGCATGCGACCTATGCCGACTCCCCTGCCTAATCTCCGGTCGAAGCTGAATGGCAAGTAGCCGGAGCCAAGAAACGGGCGGAAAGCGGCGGCGGCAGCGCAAAAAGAGGGCCATCGCGGCTAGGCTCCGCGCCTCGGATTTTTCGGCTGCAGTGATCACACTGCAGCCGGCGGCGGAGAAAAAGGACGCGACCTACGGTGAAGTTATCCGGAAGGCGAGGCGAGAGGTGAACCTCTCCGAACTCGAAGTCACCGGAGGTTTCAGGATGTAGCACACCGCGACCGGTGCCCATATGCTGGAGGTCCCCGGAGCGAACAGCGGCACCACCGCGGACGCATTGGCTGAGAAGCTAAGGGCGGAGGAGGCCCGAGTGTCCAGGCTCACAAAATACGTTGACATGCGCATTATGGGCCTGGACGACTCAGTGACGGTGGACGAGGTCGTGGCCGCCGTCGTCAGAACGGGAGGGTGCCTTACCGCCCAGGTCTGAGCAGGCGCCATCTGTGCTGACAGCACGGGCATGGGGGCAGTAACGGTGAGCTGCCCCATGTTAGCGGCCAAGAGCATCACCGGGGAGGGCCGACGGCTTTTGGTGGGCTGGGTCTCTGCGCGAGTAAAACTGCTGGAGTCCAGACCTCTGCGGTGCTATCGCTGCCACGTGGAGGCCGGTTGCGCAGCGGAGGTGGATCGCAGTAACCGCTACTTTCAGTGCGGTCAGGCAGGTCACAAGGCAGCCACTTGCAGTGCAGCGCCGTACTGCTACGCGGCGCATATGCGGCGGCAGGCAAAACGGCCGATCACCTGGCTGGGGCAGGTCCTGCGACCCCCCCGCAAAGGCCAAGGGCAAAGCCCCGAGGCCTATACCCGCGAATGTGCTCGCCGATGCGGCCGCCAAGTTGGCCACCACCGCCATCGCCTCCGCAGACGCCGCCGCCGCGGCCATCGCAGCAGAGCCCTCATGACGGGCTGAAGAGGAGACTGTAATGGACTGTCAATAACGGCTCCATTACGTCTCCTCCAGGCGAATATCAACTACTACGCCCCCGCTCAGGATCTTTTCTCTAGAGCATGGCGCAGTGGTCGATCGATAGCCGTACTATGTCCAACCCCGCGGAGACTGGGTTCAGGGCCTGGACGGCTCGGTGACGTTAATTTCGTCGGCCGCCGCCGGTACCCCGCCCCTCGAGGCCATCACGAGGGGACGGGGTTGCGTGGCAGCACGGTTCGGGGACCGATGACCTGGTGAGGGTCGAGGGAATCCGATGGATGCGAGACGCACAGGACTATAGGTCGTTATGGCGGCATGGTGGCCTGTCCAACAGTGGACGTCTTTCGGCTTAAATGATGATTTCTCTAGTGCTTCTATGACTTGCCTGACTTCTTGACTCCACTGTGTTTAAAAGTCGTACACTGTACCTATGTCTGTGGATTAATATCATATCAATGACGACAGCAAGTCTATTAGGCATGTGCATGTCATGTGATGTAACTCGAGATTGTTGATTCACAAACAACAGGGTAATCGATATGATCGCGATTAGTGATGTTTGCGGATCGATAATTTGACGACGAGTCGATATTTTGTTCCACCACGCAACGGCTCTAAAAAAATATGTTTGGTTAACAAAATAAATCTACTGATTGTTTATTATTTTTCTCTTATTAATTGGCATATTATTCAATAGCACAAGATCAATTAGTGTATCTATTCAGAAACTTGTGATTTTAAGTATTTTTTACTTTTAAATAATTGGCATATAAGGTCATGGCTAAAAGTGCTATAATATTTAAAAACAGCCGCACGGATCGACTTTCAAGGTTAAGCAACACTGGGCGGTCTGTAGATGATTGATTGACTATTTGATTGGCCCTTTGGTCTAGTGGTTAGTGGCCCTGACTGCTAAGCCGGAAGTCGTGGGTTCGATTTCCAAAGTCAAAGTCAAAGTCAAAATCTTTATTGCAGAACACAGTACAATCAATTATACATTTCTGGATGTCATGTGAATGCTCAGCAAACTGTGTTTTACCAAATTAGGCATGCAAAATTGTAATAAATTGTAATAAATTAAACATTATGGATACTTAATATATGTCAGAGATTAATAATTACTAATAATAATGTCAACAAAAAACAAAATAAAATTAATATAGTCAAACAAATAATGTCCATACAAAATAAAAACAAACTCAAAATAAATACAATAGTAGATTAAGTAAAGTAAGTCGGACTTAGAAAGAAGTAACCCTTGTCATTATTGTACACATAAATTCCTGTCTAACAGGTACTCATTCACTGTGTAATAAGTCTTATTTAGCAGTAAATTGTGCAATTGTTTTTGTCACATTCTACCACCCAGTACAAATGTTTGTGTGATGAACACAATCATTTGTTTTGTGTCAATATTAATGTATTTAGAAATATATCACAAGCTCTCTTTAGTTTGAGACTAGGGGGCGTTGTGTGACAGTTGTGGAATATGATGACAGCAATAACGCAACTTTAAATTGTACTATAAATAGTATGCCAGAAATGTCGGAAGATGATGAGAACAATCAAATAAAGAAATTGCAGGAAAAGATTAATGAGTTGACGTCTCAATTAAACAGCGCGCATAGGGAAATTGAGATATTATCTTTGGAAAATAGTAGTTTGAAACAAAATAATGAAGATTTAACAAGGAAAAATAACTTATATAAACAAATTGCGAGCTCTCCAGCCAAACAAAAGTCAGCGACACCCAAGAAAACTCAATCAAGACAAACTAAACATACACAAAAGAATGTAAATATAGGGAATAATACTTCTTTATATCAAGACGGCAAAACTGAAACTCTAGATGTCATTCATACTTCTTCTCTCAATAAAAGAGTAACGAGCAATGGTATCAAACCTAATCTAAAACAGTCGCCTGCAAAACGTAAAATATGCATTCTTAGTAGTGAAAATAGCAGTAGAATATGTAAATTAATAAATAACACCAGCTTACCAAACAGTCATGAAATCTGTCACTATCGTAAGCCGAATTGTAATTTAGAACTCATTTTAGACAATATAGATGGTAAAGTTGAGAATTTTACGAAATCAGATTTCTGTATTATCTTTTTAGGAGAAGAAGATTTCAAAAGAACTCAAAATTATATTGAACTTGTTGTACATATTCGTAAAAAAATTTTACATCTGAATCACACTAATTTTATAATATGCCTACCATTTTTTAAGTACATGAATAATGTAAACATTATGTTCAATAGCAGAGTTGAGACCTTTAATAATCTACTCTATATGGATGCACAAACAAATAATTATGCTTACGTTTTAGATTCCAATCTTAACTTACCATACACTTTTGATACGTACAGCCCACATTACGGTACACTAAATAAAAGAGGTTTACAATATGTTATATCAGATTTAATAGACTTAATCTCATACTGTAGTACTATAGAAGCCACGACTACTATTAACTCCGAAGTACTATTGGCTTCAGAATGTTGCACTTCATCAAGCACACCAGAAAATATAAATTTTTTTCGCGTATAACCATTTAAATATATTACATCAAAACATAAATGGCTTAATTAATAAATCTGATGAACTCACGATATATTTAGACGACTTAAGTCGCAGCAATAAAAAAGTTGATGTCCTCTGTATCACGGAACATAATATGTTAAATGAAGATACCTATTCACTGAAAATTCCCAACTATTCATTAATCTCAGCTTTTTTTAGGCATAAAAGATATGGAGGGTCATGCATCTTGGTACATAATAGTTTAAAAGCTAAAATCTATGACTTAAAAGAACACACAATGAGAAATATTGTAGAGTGTAGTGCAATAGAACTTCCTGAGCATAATACAATTATAATTAACGTTTACAGGCCCCCTAGCAACAAATTAGAAAAGGTTAATATATTTTTTTCAAAATTTAATGATATCCTTAATAAAACCTGCCTTAAAAATAAAAAAGTAATTATATGTGGTGACTTTAATATCAATAGACTTAAAAGAGATAAAATAGCTATAGAATTTGAACAATTACTTGCTAGTTATAACCTTAAATTAATGATCAATGAACCCACGCGTTTGAGTAGTAAAACATGTATTGACAATTTTATATGCAATAAAAAAGGATCCAGGTATGAAATACTAGAACTAGCACTATCGGATCATACCGCTCAACTGCTGCAGTATCCAACCAAAGAAAGTTTTAATATCACACATTGGTATACGTATAAACGTGACTATAGTGCCTCAAATATAGGTAAGTATGTTGAATGCATCAAAAACCTCTCCTTCGAGGAAGTTTATAGTTCAAAAACGGCAGATGATGCATTTAACAAATTCCACGACTTACTTAGTTTATTCTATGATCTCTGTTTTCCCTTAATAAAAGTTAAAGTTCCTATACACAAACGACCACAGTGGGTCTCAAAAGGTATTAGAGCTTGCTCCAAACGTAAACGTCAATTACTTTGGAAGTACAGAAAAACTTCAAACATAGAATTAAAAAATACGTACCGGACCTACAACAAAAGATTAAAAACAATAATTAAATTAACCCAAAAATCTCAAAACGATTACTATATTAAATCCTCAAAAAATAAAGCAAAAGCTACATGGAAGATTGTAAATAATTATAAAGCAAATGCTACCCATCAGTTCAAAAAAATTGACAAAATCAATGTAAATGATATACTAATCACAGACCCACTTACAATAGCCAATGAATTTAACCATTTTTTTATGTCTCAAGTACCAAATAAAGTCGCTCCTAATAATATAAAAAATAAAGTTACATATAATAACTCAAACTCACTGTTTATGAACCCATGTAGCCCTAAAGAAATTCTTCAAATAATAAAATCACTAAGAAATACAAACAGTACAGGGTATGATGGGATAACCACTAAAATGCTTAAGACAGTGGCGGAAATAATAGCACCTGTACTATGCCAAATAATGAATACATGCATTGAGGATGGTGTCTTCCCGTCAAGATTAAAATTATCTATTGTAATTCCTATATTTAAAAAACAGGATAGAGAAAATATGAATTGTTATAGACCAATATCTCTTATACCTATATTATCGAAAGTTTTTGAAAAAGTAATTTATAACAATTTGTATAACTATATGGAAAAATATAAAATCCTTGCAGAAGAACAGATGGGTTTTAGGAAAAATAAATCTATTAACAACGCGCTGTACACTTTTCTCGAAACGGTACTAAAGGGTATGGATAGCAAAAAAGACGTCACAGCTCTTTATATGGACATGACGAAGGCCTTTGACTGCGTCAACCATGAAACGCTGTTAAATAAATTAGAAGCATATGGAATAAGAGGAAATGCTAAAGATCTTATAAAATCATATTTAAGTAACAGAGAACAAAAAACTGAAATATCTAGCATTTCTCATATTACTAAAGTTGAAAAGAAGTACCTGTCAACACCTATAAAAGTTACCAGGGGTGTACCCCAAGGGAGCATCTTGGGTCCCTTGCTATTTATAATATATATCAATGACCTTCCCAAATCCATCAAGTACCCAATGGTTCTTTACGCTGACGATAGTACAGCGATGTTTGTATCTGAAGACCCCATCACATATGAATATGATATAAACTGTGCGTTATCATCTATAGTTAATTGGCTAAATTTAAATGAACTGAAAATAAATCTATCCAAGACATATATAATGAATTTTAAAATTAAAAAATCAAAATCTAATACATTGCGGATAAATTACGAAAATAATAACATAGAAAAAGTAGACACTACAAAGTTTTTGGGATTACACATAGACTCTAATATGACATGGAGGACACACATGGAACAAGTGTGTACAAAATTAAGTAAATATTCATATGCTTTGTATATGCTTCGAAAAGTTGTTAACCAGAGTGCACTCCTATCTGCTTACCATGCCTATGTTGGTTCGACATTAAGATACGGTATAATGTTTTGGGGTAACGGCACTGAGAGAGAAATAGTTTTTAAAGCCCAAAAGAGGTGTATCCGTGCAATCTGTGGATTAAAATCCACCGATACCTGTAAACCACATTTTATTAATTTAAAAATATTGACATTCCCATCATTGTATATATTTGAATTGGCTTTAGACGTAAGAAATAATTTGCATAAATATAGAACACTAAAAAGTACTAGACATGCCAGTACACTTTGTGCAATGAGCCACAAAACAATTATGTTTGACAAGAGTGCATTTTGTATGGGCCCCAGAATATATAATAAGTTACCCAAATCTATTAAAGAAGCAAATAATCTAATTACATTTAAAAACAAATTAAGAGTGTATCTCATAAGTAAAGCTTATTATTCAATTAAAGATTATTTAAATGAAAAATGTAATTAAATATGTACTTAATTCAATAATGGTTTAATAAAAATTCTGTGTGTTTAAATTGTTCATAATTTTAATTGTTATAAGGAAATGCATGTAAATTTATATATTTTATAAAATGTAACTTTTTATTTTTTTAATGTAGTAGTAATATTTGTACACCTCTAATGGTAGGGTATGGTCCAAAGAACAACTCTTTAATTTTATACCACCTCATGTTTTACCCATACTCAAACAAATAAATGATTTGTATTTGTATTTGTATTTGTAATATTATTATGATATTCATTACATGAGAGAGTGGTGGCCGAGTGGTAACAGCCGCGATTTACGAGTTGTAGGTCGCAGGTTCAAACCCAGCCAGGCGCATTACTTTGTGTAATTTATTTCATCACCACTGCTCTCAAAATGAAGTAAATATCGTGAGGAAACCGGCATGTCCTAAAACAAAATTCGTAAAAATGTGACATCCAGCAACCCTCATTAGGTCCGCGCAGTGGATTAATGGCCCAAGCTCTCTCCTAGAGTCTCTCTCGCAGGCCTCTTGGCCTGAGTCCCAACAGTGGGAACATTATAAGGCCGACTATGCTATTCATTACATGCCGAGATTCCTTCGCCCCTCGGAAAGTATTATTTGACAGTCGTAACCGTTAATCAGAAAGCAGAAAATCTGTCACTAGTTTTACCGTGGGGCATGGTGTTGCCCGGGTACTGTGTTGAGGAGGTCAGATAAGCAGTCACTCCATCTGTTATAAAATGCTGGTACTCAGCTACAATTGGTTAGACTGGAAACCGATTAAAGCATATACTTTTTTCACATTAGACAATAACGATACCATACCATGTGACGTAGTGTATATACATTGGTAGT
The DNA here is from genome assembly GCA_910589285.2 of Mythimna ferrago. Taxonomy (NCBI): domain Eukaryota; kingdom Metazoa; phylum Arthropoda; class Insecta; order Lepidoptera; family Noctuidae; genus Mythimna; species Mythimna ferrago. The sequence continues at coordinate 10,019,543 of OU342692.1, read as the reverse complement.
GCCATACATTATATAACTAACGAGACGTAGCTACTGGCATGACTAGGTACTCGAAATTGCTCACTGGCAAATTCAATTCAAGTTGATAATTGTACGATCCGTTCCCACAGCTGGGTCCCGCTCACTAATCATAGATTTTAGGATAGGATTGGACTGGACATGTTTTCAGCATATCAGATCAGCTGTAAGCTGAAAGACAGTACTGAAGGACCCAATAAGTACATATAGAATAGAATAGAATAAACTTTATTGTAGGTACACCATAAAGTAATACAGCTTGTACAAAAACTTAAATTAATGGGTACAATGGCCTATTAATCTTTTCTTTTTTTTATGCACCAACCATATTTTCTCTTCACCACCCTAGGTTGACTGGTAGAGAATGCCTAACTCCTAAGGCATTAAGTCCGCCTTTGTACATTGTGTTGCACGAAGTTTTAATAAGTAAATAAATAAATCCACTTATTTTATAAGTTGTTATAGTGTACAATAAAGAATTAAATGCTAAGCGACGACATCGGGACAAACCAAGACGAAGAAAAGTAATTATAGAGATAAAAACTGAATATTTAATGAAAATTAAAGAATATGTTCACGCTTATTAAAAGAAACTCCATTCATCAGGTAAACTAACCAAGTGAAAATAATATTTTTCGCTACGCTTTTAAATTTATTACTGCTGGGGAAACTCATATACGGTAAATATTTGTAATGACCGTGTTTAATGTACAACCGCGTCACTCTCGTATAATACCTATATTTCATTGTTCTTATCGATAGTAACAGTACAGTAAACGAGACACATCATTACAATGGAGTCGGCGACAAGCGCCCGATAGCTATTAGCGCTGAACTTACTAAATATTTATCTCGCTTGGCCACAAACACTAAACAGTACAAACATTTATTTGAATCATGAAGACGTTTGTTTCGTTGTGCTCCGTGTTTTTGATAGTAAACGCTAAAAATATTGATTTATCGTCCAGTGAAAATGTTTTGTGGACTTTTATGAACAAGAATAACAGTAAGTTATTTATCCACGGGTCTTTTGTTTACTTTATTTACGAGAATGTTGCTATCTTTAATATATTATTTCATTAAATTCGATTCGATAACCGATGCGATAAGGAAAGTTCAAAATATAATACCAACATTGAGTTGTTTATAAACTTGATTTCAAACAAGTTTAGAAACATTAGGAAAAAACAAAATATTCAATTTGGTTTCATTATAAATTAGTTCTGCAGTTATTATCAGAGGTCGGAATTAGGTAGAGCCATTCTTATACTTAGACTGATTTCATAAAGCAAAAGAATAAAGTGGATATGCCTTAAATCCCAAACTTATGAGCAGATTTTTTGACACGATCTATAATATAAAAATGAATCGCAAAATGTGTTGGTAAGCGCATAACTCAACAACGCCTGGACCGATGTCGCTAATTTTTTTTTTGTTGTGTTCGTTATTATGAGGAGAAAGTTCTTATGGAAAAAAAAAAATGAAAATTAGGGTAGTGTAGGGTAGAGTAGAGTAGTGTATGGTAGTGTAGGGTAGAGTAAGTTAGAGGAGGGTAGAGTAGGGTAGAGTAGAGTAGGGTAGGGTAGAGTAGGGTAGAGTAGAGTAGAGTAGGGTAGGGTAGAGTAGGGTAGAGTAGGGTATAGTAGGGTAGAGTAGGGTATAGTAGGCTGAAGTAGGGAAGAGTGGCAGCGAAGCTGCGCGGGCAAAAGCTAGTCAGAAATAAGTATAGTAGATTGTTTTGCAGTCTGCGGTTGTGTATAAATTTGTTAACCTCACTTCAGTTGACGTAGAGAGATCTTTTTCAATGAAAAATACTAATAAAAATTGTATGTGGTTTAGAATAGAATAGAATAGAATAGACTTTATTGTACACCAAAAAGTAATACAGCTTATACAAAAACTTCAATTTGTAGGTACAATTATGGCGGTCTTATCGCTGAAAGCGATATCTTCCAGACAACCTTAGGATGGATAAGAGCTTAAAATAATACACGGGGTAGTCTATGGTGTACTGCTAACTATATAAAACACAATACTCAATTATAAATACTTATATACATACATATTATAATAAGTTACACAATTTAATTAATTAATTATTTTTTTTTGGTTTGTTTGTCTTATCTGTCTCTGAGCTTTTTATTATTGTTTATTTGTAATATTGTTGGCCACACAGGATTTTTCATTACAAATCCCGTGAAGATCCATATTAATATTAACATTTATCTAAATGTTGATATTAGTATGGATCTTCTTTTCTTCTGAAAATGCAAGTACATATATAACTCTACCTGATTCCGATCTCTGTATGTTATTGACAAATACGAGGTAGAGTACTAAAAAGACTAAAAACTCAAACGACTTGGGAATTTTAATAGTTTTTATAATTTTAGTAGAGGTACTATATTTTTATTAACATTTCTGAGAGATAATAAATGACGTCAATTGTCTAGCGTACCTATTACGTTTATGGTAAAAAAATCTGATGAAGCGAAAGATTATAATAATTATTAACTATATTCGAAATACCCAAGTCGTTTGACTTTTTAGACAGACTATACCTAGTATCTTACCTATATAACGATGAGGAACTTGTTTCAAACTCGATTAATGGTCTAATCAAGGACCTCTGCGCAAAAAAAAACCATTTACACACCAGTGTGTAAAAGAAACGGTTTTTTTTCTTTATTTTGCTTGTCAAACCACTCCTTCAGTCATTAGGTCAATCAGTTCCGGTCGTTGAGGTTAAATAAAATGGTAAAAGAGCTTTACCTGTCTCTTTAAGTTTTCTTCTTCTTTTCAATTGTATATTTGATATTATTTATTAATATGTCTGTTTACTAGTTGCTGCCAGCGGCTTCGTTCGCGTGAAAGTAGAAAATTGTTGTCAGGGAATATAATCCCAGGATAAAAAGTAGATGTCCTGTATGCTAAACACGGATATATTAGGGCATGTCCTATCCGTGTGTCAAATTTCAATCAAATCCGTTAAGCCGTTCAAACGTTAAGAAGTAGCAAATATACACATACATTTTTGCCTTCATAATATTAGTGTGATTGTTTGGTATTTTATCTATGTATTTTATACATTATTTAGGTTATAGAGCCGGCTCTACATTTAGTCACTTTTGTTTAGTCCATCCAAAGGTTGTCTGTACGTGAGTATGATAAGATCACCTAGTGTACACTTGTTTTTGTAAACGTTTCTCACAATAAATTAGAGATCGATCGAAACACGATTTGCCTGTATAACATGTTATGTTTCTGCACCATCCTAAGTTCGACTGGTAGATAATGCCTATGGCATAAGTCCGCCTTTGTACAGCAATATGTACATAAAGCTTTAATAAATAAATTTGCCGAAACCGTAATCCAATACTCGGCTCCTCTTCCAGTTTCGGCCGCAGCGTAACCGAAACCGGAACTGACATGCTTGTTTACAATGATTTTATTGAGCTGTGTTATTTTAGTTTTATTATGTCATGATCAGAGTAGAATCTTATTTTTTAATATTTTATTTAAGATGTAAGCAAGGTGACTATTGTGATGGTACCACAATGTATTGTATGCTTGGTCATTAGATCTCAAATTTCATGTAAGTTAACTATGATACCATTCTTTAAACTTAGATACGTGGTAACAGAAAAACTGACAAGAAATATGAATAATTTTTCGATACAGTTATTCCTAAATTATATAGTTATAACTGTCGTAAAATACCTCCTCAAGAATCAAATAGATCGACGATTGCATAAAAAAATATCTTGTAAGAGCGTAAAATGAGTGTATTGCAACTTGAAATGAATTAAATAATATTAATAATAAAATATAACATACCTGCACTACTACACTACAGACGAAAGAGTCAGTTAGTTTTTAGTATCTATCTCAAACATCAGATCAAAGACGCTACTTTTAGTGGAGTTCAAAATTTTATCCTTTTTGGCCGAAAATTAAACTCAAGCCGAAACTAGTATTATTGGCCGAAAATGCCCGAAACCGAACCTTTGGTCGTTTTCTACAACAAATACACTTCAACTAGCAATGTTTTTTATTTTACAGCTGTGGGAGGCAACGCGACAGTACCGGGCGGTGTGTACTCGGACTTGCAAGCCAACGGCTTTATTGGAGACATCCTGTCCGAAGACAATGACGTGCGCACGCGCTGGGTGGCTTATGATGGATGGTCGTACACTGCCAAGTTTCATGGTACCCGTAAAATGTTTTTATTTTTCCTTTTTTTTATGTTCCAGATATCTTCGTTCATCTTGGATAGGGTAAATTATATGTTGAAAAGTAGTCCAAAGATGGTCAGGCAGGATATTGTAAGCCTTTATCCTACCAAGTTGCGCCAACCTGTATCATACTTTTTACACCACCTGCTCGATAATGTCCTCTTTTAAGCAACCATCACTAAAATAAGTCATTCTGTCCCGAGGGAAATAATGCAGTATGGCCGAGGATCCCTAGGGAATAATAAGATTTGAATGTAGAACGTCGAAACCATCAACATTTACTGAATTAAAATGTACGTGAATCAAACAAGTTAATTCAAAATTCAAACTGGACACTAACAAAAAAAAAACAATAAAACGTGGCCGTGGTTACTAACGAGTTAAAGTAATGAAAAAGCGGGAGCGATAAAGAAAATTGATATTGAAACTATAGAATTTTAGAGTAGGTAGTGTTTGTTTGTTTCAAATCTCAAAATATGTTGATTGACAGATAAACTTGTAAATAAAACTTATATTTCTCCAACATCATTCATTCATTTTGTTTTTCATCCCACCATCTCGGAAAGAGTACCTACTTTTGCTCTTCGATATCTGAGAGCAAAAGCCGTTTTTATTCTATAAAGAGATAAAGTAATAGACCAGGGTCGATAATTTTTAAAACCAAAAAAAATAATAGTAGGATGAAACCCATTAGAAAAGGAGGAGAATATTATAAAAATGAAAGGAAAAATAATTTACGGGCGATCTGAGGTCGGGAAGTGGATGGGGGTGAGTTTTTAAGGGTAAAAAACGGTTTTTCTCGATTTCCGGCAAAACTAAAAGTCCTATGGAAAAAAGTCAAATGGCGAAGTTGTAGGTAATAAAAAGATCTAAAACTTTTGTATTCACACTTTTTTCACATAACCTCAAAATTTATGTGAAAAATTCAAAAAACCAAGTTTTTGGTTTTTTATTTTTATCTTTTTCAAAATAATTTTTTTTTTCACGAAATTTGGTGAAAACTTACCTTTTTATGTCCCAAATACGCTGTAATTTATTTGATTAGAAATATTTATTTTTTCACCTTATTTTGAATTAATATCGAAAAAGCACCCTAATTTTCAATCGAAAAATCACCCGTCAAAATATCAGCTTTTTTCAAAAAGTTGGTATGTTTTCTGTTCGTTGAAATCTCTACTTTCCGATGGTGAAAAAAAATATATATGTTACCATAGTAAATCTTCTCAGAAAATGCAAAAAATCGAAAAAAACTCGAATTCGAAAAATTTTTTTAATTATTATATACAATTTTGAGCTATTTATTAAAATTTTACACTTTAATTACTCGAAAAACGTAAGATTACATATTACATTGATAAAAAAAAAAATTGCAAATCAAAATATACTACTATAATTAACAAACAAATAAGTTAATAAAATTCATATTCAATAAGACATCTACAATATTTGGAGAAAGTAGTCGAATCTTCTTTAAATTATATGCGTAGATGCCTATTTATAACTATACTTAGATAACTTATATACCTGAGTGACTTACGAAAAATTTTAGCCCATCAAAAGGTATTTCATAGAGAAGTGGGGAAGGGGCTAGGCGGGTCTGGGTCTTACTACGTACATACCTACTATTTCTTAGCTGCTGTAACAACCGTTAGCCTAGCCAGTACCTATTCAAAATACAGTACAGTATACAACATCGTTTATAAAAATACACGTGCATGCTGAGTTTCTTTAATATAATTGTGACAAGTTTACTTAAAAAAAACTAACAAGATTAAAAAATAATAATCTCCTTTATTTTGCACAAACAAATTTAGTTACACCCATGAAAAAAAAAAAATTCAAAATACATAAAAAATATATTAAAAATCTATAATAAATATATATATTTTTTTTATATTCTTAGCTATGTTTTTTATGTCTTTTAAGATATATTTTGAATGTATCTAAAATATATTTGAAATGTATAAAATATATATGCAAATCGGCCAAAAGTTAGTTATTAAAAATATATTTACGATAAATATTTTATATATATTTATTATAGATTTTTAATATATTTTTTATGTATTTTGAATATTTTTTTTTCATGGGAGTAACTAAATTTGTTTGTGCAAAATAAAGGAGATTATTATTTTTTAATCTTGTTAGTTTTTTTTAAGTAAACTTGTCACAATTATATTAAAGAAACTCAGCATGCACGTGTATTTTTATAAACGATGTTGTATACTGTACTGTATTTCGAATAGGTACTGGCTAGGCTAACGGTTGTTACAGCTGCTAAGAAATAGTAGATATGTACGTAGTAAGACCCAGACCCGCCTAGCCCCTTCCCCACTTCTCTATGAAATACCTTTTGATGGGCTAAAATTTTTCGTAGGTCACTCAGGTATATAAGTTATCTAAAAATAGTTATAAATAGGCATCTACGCATATAATTTAAAGAAGATTCGACTACTTTCTCCAAATATTGTAGATGTCTTATTGAATATGAATTTTATTAACTTATTTGTTTGTTAATTATAGTAGTATATTTTGATTTGCAATTTTTTTTTTATCAATGTAAAATGTAATCTTACATTTTTCGAGTAATTAAAGTGTAAAATTTTAATAAATAGCTCAAAATTGTATATAATAATTAAAAAAAAATTTTCGAATTCGAGTTTTTTTCGATTTTTTGCATTTTCTGAGAAGATTTACTATGGTAACATATATATTTTTTTTCACCATCGGAAAGTAGAGATTTCAACGAACAGAAAACATACCAACTTTTTGAAAAAAGCTGATATTTTGACGGGTGATTTTTCGATTGAAAATTAGGGTGCTTTTTCGATATTAATTCAAAATAAGGTGAAAAAATAAATATTTCTAATCAAATAAATTTCAGCGTATTTGGGACATAAAAAGGTAAGTTTTCACCAAATTTCGTGAAAAAATTATTATTTTTTAAAAAGATAAAAATAAAAAACCAAAAACTTGGTTTTTTGAATTTTTAACATAAATTTTGAGGTTATGTGAAAAAAGTGTGAATACAAAAGTTTTAGATCTTTTTATTACCTACAACTTTGCCATTTGACTTTTTTCCATAGGACTTTTAGTTTTGCCGGAAATCGAGAAAAACCGTTTTTTACCCTTAAAAACTCACCCCCATCCCCTTCCCGACCTCAGATCGCCCGTAAATTATTTTTCCTTTCATTTTTATAATATTCTCCTCCTTTTCTAATGGGTCTCATCCTACTATTATTTTTTTTCACTTTTTATTATTTTTAAAGGCTTCTACCCTGGTCTATAAATTGAATTTAGAACATCGCGTGCATAAGTTTATGAATTCAAAAACCTATTTACTTCTACCTCCATGGTACCAAATTTATAATTTGTTAAAAACTCTGACTCAGAACCTCCTTGGTGTACCTACTTTTTTGCATTTAGTAATTTCCTCGCGGAGGTGGGATGAAAAGTTACGTGTTGCACTCGAGTGCAAAGATTTTTCACCTCGTGCTCTTTTGATTAACTCCCTCGCGATGCTCGGGAGTTAATTATATAGTTCACTCACTGTCGTTCGGGATTAAAATAAGCAACCTTCCTCCCCTCTTCTTCTTCCTTTTTTTAACCTCGTTCGGAATTCAACATGCCGCCCGCGACTTAAAGACACTGCTTTATCCCCTAGTCACATAAACTACTATTTTTTTGTTTGTAGGAAGTAATCTCTGGAAGTATTGGTCCGATTGCTAAAATTTTTTCACCGATAGAAAGCTGCTTTATTCCTGAGTGTCATACAAGGCTATATTTTTTGTACGCGGGCGAAGCTGCGGGCAAAAGCTAGTATTTTATAAATAAATAAAATTTTCAGTGTCACGTGAAGACTTGGACGCCCGTGTTATACACTTGGTGTTCGAGGGGCTGGACACGGCAGCCTTCATAACGCTGAACCAACACGAACCCATCGGGGCAGCCGACAATATGTTCGTGCGGTATGTTTATGATGTCAAAGATAAACTTCAGGTAAGAACAAATGCTCCACATCCTATAATCCGTAGGTATAAGATCCTATAAGGCCAAGTTTCGAGTTTAGTTTTAGAGAGTCTTACATAGGGGTGTTTATAATATCGCGCGGATTTCATCACGCATGCGGAATTGCTCCGCACGTGTAGCCCCCGCAAATGTCCTTTTCATACAAGTATTTATTTTAATGCGTGGAATACGCACGCGGGATGCAGGGCATGATATCGGTCAGCAGCCCCGCATGCTGAGCAATCCGCATGCGTGATAAAATCCGCATGATATTAAAAACATTCTAAGATAATTATTCTGATTCCACCTCTGTAAAAGGTGTTATATTATAATTCATGTAGAGTGAACAAACGAGATAAGTAACCAGAGCCGTCAGATATACCTACCTAATTGAAGTTTTCATGGAAACCGATGGACGTATACGCGACTGCAGGGCGTGAGGTCCTAGGTCCGGTTCGTAGGTCGGTTCTGAGAAAATGTTCTGTCTATTCCCCTAGAGCAGGCCGGTGCTACTCGTTGTTTCAGAAAGTAGGCAAAGCCGTTGGTTCCTGCACCTGAACTCTCCTTTTCTGGCGGAAAACTATAATATCTTCTGTTTATTTGGCTAATCTCCTTCGAAATTGGCTTCTGTAATCTAATTTAAAGATCTTGAGGATTATTTATTACTAGCTGCTGCCAGCCGCTTCACCAGCGTCATAAAATTATGCTCAGAGGACGTACTCCCGGGATAAAACATGGTCCACACGTGTACCAAGTTTTATCGCTGTCCGTTCAGCCGTTCAAGCGTAAAGAGGTTGGCCGCTGTAAAAACAATCTGGCCAAATGGGGCTTCTTCAACCCCTTGTGGAGTGCCAGTGTGGAGCTTCTCCACAGGACCGCCACCTGCTATGATGCTCATCCTGCAAAACCACCTGCAGATTTCAGGATACGAGGCCAATAATAGAGTTGTACAAGTTGCCAAATATTGGTCAGAAAAAATATAAGTATAGTTTGAGAGCATCGACACGAACTGAAAAAGAAGAAGCGTAAAGAGGTAACAAACATATAGAAGTACACACACACACTCATAAACATTCGCCTTTATATATTAGTGTGATTATCTTCTTGCAGGAAGGAGAGAATGAGTTAAAAGTGTCTTTCTTGTCGCCGGTGGCTGCAGCGAACATGCGCTCTAGCAAATACTTCGCGGCGCCGACGTGTGTGCCGTCAGTCTACAACGGGGAGTGTCACGTCAACCAGCTCCGCAAGATGCAGGCTTCCTTCAGCTGGGACTGGGGACCTGCCTTCCCATCAGTTGGCATTTGGTAAAACCTTGGCTTTATGACGATTACTTCATCTTCTCACCTTTGTATTATATTTATACCGCTTACCTGTTTGGTCTTCCCGTCCACTTATAATATAGACGTCTTCAAGGCTAGAGTGAATAAGCTCTAAACCTCTCTCTAAAAACTAGTGTGCCTCAACATCAACGATTGCATCACTGCTTGCTATCAGGTGGGATCACAGTCAAGCACTAGTTTACATTATTAAAAAAATGTTACTACAGCAATGTTTTCTTCTTCCATTCTGTTCTGTCAACCGTCACGCCGACTCTCTCTTCTTTCATATCGTTCTTCCTTCATTTATAATCCTCCTTCATTTATTGACTAGCTGCTGCCAGTGCCTTCGTCCGCGTGAATATTGATTATTGCGGAGGCAAAATCGAAATCGGATAAATAGTAGCCTATGTCTATGCTTGGAGTTCAAGCTTCCTCCATACCAAATTTTATCAAAATCGGATCAGTAGTTTAACCGAGAAAACGTAACAGATAGGCAGACAGTGACACATTTAGGTATAATATTCTAAACATATAGGTACTCGTAGTGGTGTAGTTACAAAAACATGATAAGCCGTCCTTAAGCACTTGAGGACGTCGTTTTAAGATGATATAATCTTCCTGTCAGTGCATATGTGGCAATTTGTGATAGTTTTGATAATGTGATCAGTTAAATTCTTTTATCATTATAAGTGTGGAAAAAAATCTATTCATAGCAGTTTATCGATAAGAAATTTTTACAGATCATTTAACAACACTATTAGGTTTTTATTACGCCAAAAGATAATTCCCGATCTGATAATTTGACACTTACCTTTTGGTGAGAACGAGGATCGGTAGCAATGTCCCAAAAAGTAAGATTATATTAAATATATATATATATATATAAGTATTAAAAGATATAAATGGGTAAAATAACGTTTAAGTACGATATTCGATGTGTTCCAGGAAGCCAGTCTACATCGAATTGTACAATGGGGCCATTATAAGATCAGTCACAACACACACAAGCAAAGTAGGAACCGACTGGAAGTTAGACATCAAAGTATACTTGGAAACGAGCCAGAAAATAACACAAGTTGCCGGAGTGTTGAGTGCCTCGCTACAAGTGGAAGGGAAACAAACTCAAAAGACTTGGACTCATGTGAATGCGTCGAGCGAAGCTGACGGGACCCATGTTGTTGAAATTAGCATGAATATTAGTGAGGTAGGTAAGGACTAATATATCTGGGTAGGTACTAGTCTGAAGAGAATTTAATTAGGTCGTGAATAGGTCGCAGCCAACTAGCTTTACCTACCTTCTTACTAGACGGCGCCATTCAACTGTGTGATATTCAGCCATTAAATTAAATCAAAGCAAATGACTTGGATCGATGACGTTCGTTTACTTCCCTGGGCCAGACATTTTCAAAGACGCTGTGGCAAGCCGTAAAATTAATTTTGATTTGCGTTTAGCAGCAATTTACTGACAACTGTCGGAAGTAAAATACGTCGACGGAGCTGTGGAGCTATAGTAGGCTCAATTTCGGTCTACAGGGTTTAAAGGGACCTAACATGAAGGACATAACGATACTCTAGTCCCCGTCATTTCCTTCGAACTTCACCTGATCGTCTCTCTCTGGCCTAAGCTGCAAATATGCTCCAAAATGTGTTGCATGAGCGTAATAATAACTTTAAATCTTACACTTTCTTTGGAAAATATAAATTAATAGATTTATCAATCGGATCAATTCGACCCTACCTTAATTTCATTTTACAGAACAAAATTAGGCTTTGGTGGCCGAATGGTTATGGAGAACAGCCTCTGTACGAGTTGAATGTTCTCTGGACTCCGGACGAGTACCAGGGTGAACTGTCCCATAAAACACTCATGGTGGGATTCCGAACTTTGCAGCTGATTGAATCCGATGCCTCCGAGATATTTGGTGAGCTTTTCTGTAATTTTGTTAATGGTTTTATTTAAAAATAAATGTTTAACCTCCTCGTTTGATAACACGCCATAATATATTATTCACTAAGATAGCGATTTTTTAATTTTGTTACGGAATCTAGTTTGTAATTTAGTAATAGGAAACCTCAATACCGATTTGGAATAGTCTGTAAGGATATTGTTGGGAATAAAAATAGATAAATAATTAAATATTAAACAAAAAATTGATCCTGCTTTTCTCTAGATGCCGAAGATTCGGAGCCTTGATCAATTTTTTTAAACTTGTATTTTAATTAAGTATTATGGATAGGCTCGCGTTTGACATCTGACCTGATGGTAAGCAACGATGTGGTTGACGACGGAGTACGCTTGCCTAGAAGAACTTATATCTACACTCTATGTTGTAGCTCTAAGAACTGTAGGAGCAATAAAAACACTCACAATAGTATTAATCGAAGTTATTTGCAGGAAACGAGACCGCAGGAAAAGGTCTGACATTTTATTTCAAGATCAATGGTCACCCACTCTTCATGAAGGGCTCTAATTGGATCCCGTCTCATATTCTCCCGGAATTGGGCGAAAGTCAGAAAGATGTTGGTAAGATAAATGTTAATTTCTTTATTCAACCACTACATACACACATTCGATCATTAAAGGAGGATTGTGCATTCGTTGGACAAATCGAACAGCATTAATTACCTCAGCCCTTGCCATTTGGCGTAGCCTTCACATAATAGGCCTGAAGCCATGTAAGACAGGTTTTCCTAGCGCAGGCTCGTCCCTACAAAATCAATGTTAATGTTACCTACTGTAACTATAAACTACATTTATGAATAGTTATTTTTGCATTATATGGTGGAGAAACATAAACACTGTTAATAATTACCATTTATTACAATCTGGTAGAGTTCTTCGTAGTTTGTAGCCTGTTATAGACATTATACAGGCAGCCACGAATACTACAGTCTTAACGTAGCTTTCTTTACTGGGGCCAAGGGTCTGCTTCTGAAGATTCGGCCCTGGTACGAAAGGCAACGAAGGAACAGGAGAGGGGTTTTAAGTCAGAGTTTGACACTATCTCCCGCTCCGCCCAAGGGCGCGATGTCTTAGGATGATTTTCCCAACTACAAAAAAAGTAGCTTTCTAGATACATATTGTTTGTTCTAGTTGACAGTCTGCTAACATACGCTCGAGACGCGCACATGGGGATGCTGCGTGTGTGGGGCGGCGGCGTCTACGAGTCCGACCACTTCTACGAGAAGTGTGACCAGCTCGGCATTCTCATCTGGCAAGACTTTCTCTTTGCCTGCGCTATGTACCCTACTGATTCTGAATTTATTAGGTAAGCCAAGTCTTATAAACACTTGACTTTATACTCCAAAATATAAATCAGTAGTTACCAAAAAGCCTTTATGTAGGCTCTTTAGACATAGCGCAAGAGGAGGTCGGTTTACACACAAAACAAACAATAATATTTTCTGATTTCAGTTCAGTTCAAGAGGAAATAGAGCAAAATGTATTACGTCTTCAGCATCATCCCTCTATAGCTGTCTGGGCTGGTAACAACGAAAACGAAGTCGCGCTAAGAGGCAACTGGTATGACACCATGCCATCATTTGAAAAATACAAAGCTGACTACATCAAGCTGTATGTGGACACAATAAAGCCCATTGTTGAAGACTTAGATCCAGAGAGGCGTTACCTAGTTTCCAGCCCATCGAATGGCTTAGAATCGGAAAAAGAGGGCTACATAGCAATGAATCCGTATGATCCTCACTATGGAGACACACACTACTATAACTATTTAGCAGACAACTGGGACATGATGACCTACCCTAAAACGAGGTTTGCGTCTGAATACGGCTTCCAATCACTACCATCGCTCAAAACAATGAAAACTGCAGCAAAAAATGAAGAAGACTTCAGCTTACAGAGTGAATATTCCAAACATAGGCAGCATAGCCCTAACGGGTACAGCTTCATACGTACGCAAATGGAAAGTCGCTTGAAATTGGATGAAAACGATCCGAAATATTTTGAGAAGTTCGTTTTTTATAGTCAGGTAACTCTTATTGCTCCAATTTTACTTATTTTCTTTTGTATTGTGGTGTGACACGGCTAAGGGCCGCGGTCGAGTCACGCCGGAATGGCAGCGGCCAGCAACGGCGCGGCGAACACTTTTAGTGTGAAATAATTTTAAACTTTATCTACATATCTAAAAGACCAGTATCGCTTGAAAAGCATGAAAAGGTCGCGAAGCTGCCCGTGGTGCCAGGCGCGTCTTGTCGGTAGTTCTAGCCTAGCCAGTGGCTGCCGGCCGCTGTAATTCCGGCGCGACTCGGCCCTAAGAATCTAAAGAAAGAAAGAAGGAAAACCTGTTAATTTGGCACACTGTGAACAAACTTGTATTAAAAAATCAATTAAAACCTTGAAACTATATTAAAAAACTTAAAAGAAAAAAAAAAGAATGAATAAAAACAACAACAATGTGTCTCACGGTAGTGCTAATTAGGTTCAATTCAGCATAATGCAAAGTAGCAGTTGTCTGACGCTGGTTTATGTTGTTCTAGTCTCTAGGTTTGTAGCGGTTGAAGTATGTTCGCTATACCTACGTAATAATTTCTAGATATCTCAAGCGATGGCAATAAAGGCTGAGACGGAGCTCTATCGCCAAGATCAAGCTAATTGGTACACAATGGGCGCGTTGTACTGGCAACTCAATGATGTGTGGCAGGCTCCCTCCTGGTCTGGTATCGGTGAGTTAGCACTACATACTACATACATATGTTTTCAACCCCACGGCCTTGGAACGAAGGTAAAGAAGGAACAGGAGTGAGTTTTGGTCAGTAAAAGTTTGACACGCGCTCTCGCTCTGCAATGGCGGAAGATGTCAGTAGATAATTTCTAACCTAAAAAAACACTACATACTAACAGTGTGGAGAGGGAGAGTGGGGGCAAAGATATGGATCCATCTTTGGACTCCCTCGCCCTCTCGGATGGATCATGTGAAGGGTAATGAAGGAAAAGGAAGTTAGTGATAGCATGACGGGTGACATGACAGAATGAAAAAAAAAACCGTGTTGCACCGTCCCCAAATAACACGAAACAAGGGCAGGAAGATTATCTGCGTTATTATGGTTTTTTGATTACATCAGATAAAAAATCATGAGATAACATTTAGAAAAGACAGATCTACTTATTGCTTTCGATTTTGTACCCTGAAAAGAAATTAACATTTTATTTTTCAGAATACGGTGGAAAATGGAAAATGCTGCATTACTTCGCCATGTCATTTTTCGCACCAGTACTTGTGTCACCTCGGTTACTCCCATCCGGTGACATAGACGTGTACCTCTTAAACGACAGATTCGTGCCAATCATCGACGACAAGATCACAGTAGACTTTTATAATTGGAGCAGCCCAGCACCAATCACCACTAAGCAATATTCTGCGAATGCAGAACCGTTAAGCTCGAAATTACAGGAAAACATAAAAATAAACTTTTTGGACTATAAAAAGGAAGAAGTGTTTGTTAAGTTCACCTTGCAAGCGGCTGGGATCAATTCGCCACCGAATTATATCTTTCCGGTGCCCCTGAAGTCAGCGGTGGGGATAAAGAAACCCAATATTCAGGTAATTCCAAACAGCAAATTGTAATTTACATAAATATGCCTACTAGCTGTCCCGATGGACGTTGTCCTGTCTGAAAGCTGGCTTATTATGAGAAAAAAAAATTGTGAACCCGATTGCAGCTTTACCTACGTCAGCGGCACCTACATCAATATCCACTCAAAATTTAATCCATATCGATTAAGCCGGTACTGAGTTAGGTGACAAACACTCGTACAGAAAAAAATTATGTATAAATATTCATTTTGCAAGTAACAAAGACTGAAAACCTAACTATAAATTCTTACGATGATGTTAGTATCCTAATGACATAATATATAGATATTTAACTACTTATTATAACAAACTTGGCCAAGTCCAGTACCTACGTTGGTACATTGGTAGTACCAATGTAGTAAGCATGCAGCAACGATTCACATACAAAGTAACGTACCTACTACGCGTTCCAAATGAAAACAGGACCGATTCATATGTTTTGACGTCTCGTCGTACTGTCAAATCGAAGAAATTTTGGCAAAATTGAAGAACTTAGAGATGAGTAAAATTGAAGAACTGGTTTCTAATTAAATTTTTTTCGTTCACAGTTCATAAATAAATTATTTTTTCGTAAATTAATTAACGTTTAAAAATTTCTTTCCTCGATTTGACAGTAAATCGTGACGTTACAACATGACGGGCGATCCTATTCTCATTTGGAACGCATTGTATGTAACGTAATGCCCACGTGATTAATTTTCTGATGCCATAATTATGTTATAGTCTGTCTAAAAAGTCAACCGACTTGGGAATTTTGTATAATATTTAATTATTTAAAAAATACTTATATTCGATACTTTTTATAAAGTTCTTCTAGTAGTAAACAATGATCAATATCTCTTAATCAACCTTAATTATTGAACCAGCGTTGACTACATCAGATTTAATTTTACTCTAAAATTACACAAGTCGGTTGACTTATTAGACAGACTCTACATGATTTATTTTTCTTAAAGTTGGAATACTTACTAAAGTGTTTGTTTATGATAAAAATGCTTCTCGTAGCTTGCACTACCTATTTTGTTTTAGGACGACTTTTTCGTTTATAAATGTTTACTAAGATTGTCTTATATTTTTGCAGATAACAGTAGCTAATACTGTCATGAAACGACAAGAAAACCTAGAATATGCTATAAATATCCGAGTTGATACCGTAGTGCTGTTCTTATGGCTGGAAACCGACGTTCAGGGCTACTTCGAAGACAACGGAATCATTGTTACAGAACCAAAAACGGTCCTGAGGTTCATAAGTAGGAAACATGTGGAGCCTCTAGTTCTACAGAAATCGATAACGATTCAATATTACGTCAATTGATTTATAACCAAAAACTTTGAGATGCTTTGCGATGGTACTTCGTTAAAGTTTGTGATTTTGCTGTTAAAGCTTGTAATTAAAACTCAGTTAACTATGTGTCCAAATAAAGATAAGGAAAGTATTTTACATTTCTTCATTGTTTTATTAATTTTGATTTTGTAATTAGGTACTAGAACATCAAAAAACTTCCGCAACGAAGTGATGATAAGTTTAATTTAAATTCATATAGCTTTAAACTACTTTAAATGATCGTTCATCATTGTTTGAGGATGAAAGAAAAAACACAAGATGAAAAATGGACAGAAAGATGTTTTAAATATATTAGAGTTAATGTCATTTCCTGGCTTGTGGTGCAGGTACACACATTGCAGTATTTAACAACACGGCGTTGCGACGACTCGCTAACGTGTCAGGTGATCGGCGACCATTCGCGTCGGGCCCTGGTTCAGGCCATAGCCCGGAACGAGAGGGAATGGCATGCGGTTGCCTCCTTATACGTAGTAGTAAGTTTAACGAAAGAGATGGCTGCAAAGGTACGGACATTTTCATGCCCC